>BSBN01000129.1:0-5255273 GCA_027924645.1 Cunninghamia lanceolata
AAGTGTGTGCCTATGTAATTGAACCAACTTTAAAATTTACCTTTTTGTGTACGAATATACTTTGAAACTACAATTTTGTGTGGAATGTATGTACAAAAATACTTTGACATTCACTTTGTTTGGAGTGTATGTACAAAAATACTTTCAAACTTTGATGATGTTCACTTTGTACTTGTGTTCATCTTTGAATGAACTTTGTATTTCACTATGTGTGTCATTAAAAGTTAACTTTGACATTCACTTGTGTGAAGTGTGTGTAGGCCTATGTGTTTGAACTAACTATGTTCACTTTATGCTTGTTTTCATATTTCAATGAACTCCACTTAATTGGATAAAGAAGGCACTTGCTGCATTAGAGCTTCTTAAAATATCTAGATGCTAATTAAATACAATTTAAATTTATATTTAATATAATAGATAAAACTAATAAAATAAATAAAGAGAATTAAATTCCAAAGTTCAACTAAATTGAATTAAAACATATGTGCATAAATTCTAATCCACTCTAAGAAGTGTGAAACACATTTTAAAAAGTGTGGAATTCATCACAATGTCAAATACAAGCATGAACTATGGAGATACAAGCACATGTACAAGGGTCATTGGGTCCCATAAGACCACATGACAAGGTAAAACTAGACAATCATGATAAGGGTCCCATTACTTACATGAAGTGGAATGAGACAATAAATTGTGATCCATCACTATGTATTCTCCAAATGCCTTCTGTTAGTCAATCTGTATTGCTTAATAATTACCAAATTCTTTCACACTTAATGTACACTTTAAATCTTATCTTGGAACACCTAGGCAAAGTACAATAGTTTATACCAACGTAGCTTCATGATCACATATGTATGGAAATAAACGCACATGTGCAACATCACATAATAGGTTACACAATATTGATAGTCATAGTAGGAATCACAATGATCAAACTCATCATCTAAGCACTAAGTAATCTCAGTCATGTGATGTATCTCAATAAAGTAATCATAATTAGTCTAATAAACATTATATGAATGATTCTCTAATCTTGCTCACACAAACATTTCATTTGGCATCATAATAGCTAAGCATGGCTCTCAATCAAATCATGGATATAATTCACAACATACGATCAATGTTACAAGTAGGGTTAGCAGATCATACATGATCACAAGCATTCCACATCATTAAATTATTGCTAACACACACATAGGCCAACCACCATACAAGTAGGTCTTACAACATGCTACAACATAAAAATCATAATTAAGGGAATATTATGGTAGAGTGTAGAACTATTGGGCCTCACATATTCATTTTTATGGAGTCTATGTGTTTGAACTTTGGCATTCACTTTGTGTGGAATGTGTGTGTCTGTGTTTTTAAACTAACTTTGGCATTCACTTTATATGGACTGCAATGTGTTTTTGTTTGATTGAATTTTGATATTCACTTTGTGTGTGTGTGTGTGCATACATGTGTGGGCACATGTGTTTTCAAACTAACTTTCGCATTCACTTTGAGTGAAGTGTGTGTGTGTGTGTTCAAATAAACTTTGGTATTCACTTTTTGTGGAGTCTGTGTGTTTGATTGAAATTTGACATTCACTTTTTGTGGAGTGTGTGTGATTGCAATTTGGCATTCACTTTATATGGAGTGTAAGTATGTGTTTTCTTATTGAACTTTGAAATTCACTTTGTGTTTGTGTGCATGCATGTGCACGCGCATGTGTTTTCAGACTAACTTTGGCATTCACTTTGTGTGAAGTGTGTGCATGTGTGTTCAAATAAACTTTAGAATTCACTTTGAGTGGAGTGTGTGTTTGATTGAAATTTGGCATTCACTTTGTGTGGAGTGTAAGTGTGTATGTGTGTTTGATTGAACTTTTAAATTCACTTTATGTGGTGTGCATGTGTGTGTGTGTTAAATTTGTCATTTACTTGGGTGGAAGTATGCGTGTATGTGTTTAAAATTTGGTATTCACTTTGTGTGGAATATATATGTGTGTGTTCAAACTAACTTTGACATTCACTTTGTGTGGTGTGTATATGTGTGTGCTTAAACTAACATTACCATTCAATTATATTGTGTGTGTGTTTGATAAAACTTTGGCATTCAATTTGTGTAGAGTGTGTGGGTGTTTCAATGAACTTTGACAATCACTTTGTGTGGAGTGTATGTGTGTGTTTAAATTTTGGCACTTTGACTTTGTGTGGAGTGTGCGCATCTATTTTTAACTAACTTTACATTCACTTTCTATGGAATTTATGTGTGTATCTAAACAAAATTTGGAATTGGGTGGAGTATGTGTGTATGTTCAATCAAACTTTGGCATTCACTTTGTGTGGAGTGAGTGAGTGAATAAGTGAATGAGCCAAGAGAGCGAGAGCGTACACGCACATGTGCATGTGCTTGTGCTTGTGTGTGAACTTTGGCATTTACTTTGTATGTAGCATATGGAATTTGGAACTACTTTGTGTGGAATGTACGTGTGTGTTCAAACTAACTTTGGCCTTCACTTTATGTGTGTGTATGTGTGTCCAAACTAACTTTGGCATTCACTTTGTGTGTATATAATCAAGTTGCAATCTAAATATGTTCATTTAGTGTGTTTTAGTTTGGAATCTACCTATTGTTTGTGTGAAGTGTGTGTTATACTTTGGCATTTACTCTAATTTGATATATTTATTGTTTGTGTGAAGTGTGGATTTGAACTTTGGTATTAACTTACGTTTGATTCAGTTTGTATGTATTGTAATTATTAGTTTTGTGATATTAATCAAGTTGCAATCTAAATATGTTTTTTTAGTGTGTTTTAGTTTGGAATCTACTTATTGTCTATGTGAAATGTGTGTTTAAACTTTGGCATTAACTTATATTTCATTCACTTTGTTTGCATTTATTATTTGTATGAAAGAGGGAGGGGAGGGAGAGGGAAGGAGGGAGGGGAGGGTGAGGGAAAGGGGAGGGGGAGGGAGAGAGAGAGAGAGATGGAGGGCGGGGGAGGGGGAGAGGGAGGGAGGGAGATGGAGAGGAAGAAGGAGAGGGATAGGAAGGGAGGGAGAGAGGGAGGGAAAGAGAGGGAGGAGAGAAAGAGAGGGGGAGGGAGAGAGTGGAGGGAGAGGGAGAGAGTGGGAGGGAGAGGGAGAGGGAGGGAGAGGGAGAGGGGAAGGGCAAGGGCAAGGGGGAGGGGAAGGTAGAGAGTGAGGAGAGAGAGAGAGGGAGGGAGAGGGATGGAGAGGGAGAGAGAGAGGGAAAGAGAGAGGGAGGGAGTGAAAGAGAGGGGGAGGGAGAGAGAGTGGCAAGGAGGGGGAGAGGGGGAGGGGGGAGGGAGGGAGAGAGAGGGAGGGAGAAGGAGAGGGAGATGGAGATGGAGACATGAAGGTTGAGAGAGAGAGAGAGAGAGAGAGAGAGAGAGAGAGAGAGAGAGAGAGAAGAGAGAGAGAGAGGAGAGAGAGAGAGAGAGAGAGAGAGAGAGAGAGCTGCTATTAGGATTAAGGTTAGGGTTGGGGTTATAGTTATAATTTGGGTTTGAATTAGTATTGGAGTAAGAATTAGGGTTAGGGATAAAATCAAGATTAGAATTATAATTGGATTTAGGGTTAGGGTGAAAATTGTAGTTAGAATTAGGGTTAGGGTTAGGGGTTTAAGTTAGAATTAGGGTTAAAACTATGATTAGAATTAGGGTTAGGGTTGGGGTTGTAATTAGGGTTAGTATTGGCTTGAACATTAGGGTTGAGGTTGCAATTAGGGTTAGTATTGGCCTAACCATTAGGGTTATAGTTACAATAAAACACCAAAAGTCAATTTACATTTATATCTATTTATAGAACTACAATTAGAATTAAGGTTGGGACAAGGGTTTCAATTAGGAATAGAATTAGGTTTAAGTAGAGCTAAGGGTAGAATTAGGGTTATATTATATATAATATATTATAATAATTTATCTAACCTATATTATAATATTATATTATATAATTATAATAATTCTTAAGATATATAATATAGTTAGAATTAAGCTTGTCGCTCTAGATGCTATTGGCATATCTATATTTAAAAAATATATCTAAAGTACACCGACAGATATCCTTCTTGAGGCACTTAATTTTTAATCAATTTACCACACATAGGTGGAATAGACGCCTCGAGAAGGATATCTCTCAGTGTACTTTAGATATATTTTTAAATATTGATATGCTAGTATTATTACATCGAGAGGTGTAATGGGTGGAGTGTAAGGGCATGAGTGTGGTTAACTAAAACAAATTTAAAAAATATTTGTATAGACGACACGGTAAAATAATAATCATAATCATTACAAAAATATAGCCCACAAATACAAATTAATAATTAAAGCATATATATGTATAACATAAATGTTTGACAACTCTACAATACCAAAAACAATTAGATAATAAGAAGTTGAAGAAGACGAACATAAAAACATTCAATTATAGAAGGAAGAAGCACAAACTAAAAATTAAGAAGCAAAAAAAATTCAAAATCAAAATAACTTTTGATAAAAATTTCAATAATCATCTGTCAAAATTATGTTGGCTTGCTGTTAATTTGTATGCTTTAGCTTGGTGTTAATGGTGTATGCATATATAATTTCATATTCTTGGAATATTAAAAAATTAATTTAAGTAATTTTTCATAATATGGAACTTAGCATTACCTAAGTTATTTTATTTACTTTTTACAATTTACAAACATCATAATATATATTCCTGAAAAAACATTGCACATGACTTGGGGTCAATTGAACACCTCTAAAATCCTTGATTATATGAATTTAATTTTTCTTTTTAAAAATATTTTATGCAAACCCATTAAATGTCTATTTTATTTCTTTCATAAATTTTCTAAGTGTTATATTAAAAGTTAAAAATACTATTGATTCTTTATCTTGGAGTTTTGGTGATGAAGTAAAAACTAAATATATATAAAAAATTAATTATATTATTAATGGGCCTTTATAATAACTACTACATCCACATTTAGAAAAGAAAACTAAATATAAGCAATGTATATATATAATATTATTACTTTTATTAGTAATATATAACCTATATTAGTCATCAGGGTTACATTGGGAATTCCATCTTTGGAAGTATTAAATACATAATCCTCCAAAAAGTAAAATTTTCTAACTACTATATTAATTGTTCTATTTCTATCAACTCTATATACATATAAAACATTCAGTTGAATTATTTTATCAAATGTCATACTACATAAAAAGAGCTTAGAATCATACAATTCTCCAATATTATAATTATGTCAATTGTTGACATTCTATCTCCCATGGTTGCATAAAAGATTATCAAGGTGAACAAATAGGAAGATTAAAGACCATTAAAAAGTGTTAACAAGCTACATACTAGATTGTTTCAACAAGAACTAACATTTCCAAGGTTGCATTGAAGATATAACTATTAAGAAATTGGGTTTTGGTATGCAATTCAATTGTATTGTGAAAAATTCACAAACACAATATAAAATAGATTACAAATTGGAAAGAAATGGACTTAGATTATGGAAATATTTAGACTACAAGCTTATTAGAATAGTTACTAAAAATTTTAATATATGAATTTTATTGGCTTCTAAATAAGAAAAGTTTGAACCAAAAGAGTGTAATTTTGGGGTTAAAAAAGTAGATCCTAAAACAAGGCTAAGAGATCCAAACAAAATATGAGTGATTTGTGGAACTCAAATCAAACAACCATGATATGAATGATTTGTGTAATTTTGAAAGGTAAGAGTATTTGCAAAGAAATAGATAAGAATATTATGTTGACAAATACTATTCTTGTGTGTACAAGTACTAGACTGGCAATGTACATGTGTTGGAATACTTCATATTATATGTTTTACTTATGATGTCAAATGATGTCTTTAAATAATTACTCCATACCAAATGGTTTTATCTATTAATATAAATTTAGGAATTAATATTGTACCAATGAAATCATTTGAAATGACCCAACCCTAACCCTAACACTAAATCTAATGTTAGAATCAGGGTTAGGGTTAGAATTAATGGTATATTAGATGTGAAAATAGAAACCTAATGGGATTGGCAAGGGTGGATAGGGTGGGTAAAGGATAGATCTCAACATAGCAGAAAACTCTAAAAGAAAATATATAATAATGGATTAATGATAAGTAAGAATACACTCCCTCAAAAAATCTAAAAAATGATAATGCCATTAGAAATCACATATCTAAGACCCTAAAAGTGATAAATCATACAAAATGTGTACCAAGTTAGCTCATGGTGGGAAAGAAATGGGCAAGAGTCAAGAAAATTATAAGTTTTAAATTTTGAAATTTAGGGGTCAATTCCATGTGATGCAATCTAACTTTTAAATATTGATGTGGGACAATGGAACACTAATATTGAGGTGAGGAATGAGTTTTATGACATGGGTTAGAGTTAGAATTAGGGTTAGAGTTAAGGATAGAATTAAGCTTAATGATAGAATGAGGGTTAGGGTTGGAATGAGGGTTAGGGATGGAATTGGGGTTATCATTAGGGTTAGAATTACAGTTAGAATTAGGGTTAGGGTAAGAATTAGAGTTAGGGTTAGCATTACTATCAGAATTAAGGTTAGGGTTAGGGTTATAGTTATAATTTGGGTTTGAATTAGTAATATAAGTAGTAATGGGGTGAGAATTAGGGTTAGAGATAAAATCAAGATTAGAATTATAATTGGATTTAGGGTTATGGTTACAATTAGGGTTAGGATTACTGTTAGACTTAGTGTTAGAATTAGGGCTTGGGTTAGGGTTTAGGTTACAATTAGGGTTAAAACTATGATTAGAATCAGGGTTAGGGTTGGGATTAGAATTAGGGTGAACATTAGGGTTAGGGTTATAGTTACAATAAAAAAAATGTCATTTACATTTATATCTATATATAGAGCTATGGTTAGAATTAGGGTTGGGATTAGGTTGGAATTAGGAATAGAATTAGGGTTAAGTAGATCTAGGGATAAAATTAGGGTTAGAATTATTGTCAGGATTAATGTTAGGGTTAGGGTTATAGTTACAATTTGGGTTGAAATTAGAAGTTAGGCCTACAATTAGGGTTAGGGTTAGGATTCAGATTTAAGTTAAAATTAGGGTTATAAATATGATTACTATTAGGGTTGTGGATAGAATTAGGCTTAGGGGTAGAATTATTGTCAAGATTAATGCTAAGATTAGGGTTAGGGTTATATTATATATAATTCTAGCATACATATTATATTATATAGGGACAGATATAAGGGTAGAATTAGGGTTAGGGTTACAATTAGTGTTAGGTTTAGAATTAGAGCTAGGGTTAGCATTACTATCAGGATTAAGGTTAGGGTTAGGGTTATAGTTACAATAAAACACCAAATTCATTTACATTTATATCTATATATACAACTACAGTTAGAATTAAGGTTGGGATAAGGGTTTAAATTAGGAATAGAATTAGGTTTAAGTAGATCTAAGGGTAGAATTAGGGTTAGACTTACTATCATGATTAACATTAGGGTTAGGGTTGGGGTTATATTATATATAATATATTATAATAATATATCTAACCTATATTATTATATTGTATTATATAATTAGAATAATTCTTAAGATATATAATAGAATTAGAATTAAGCTTGCCGCTCCAGATGCTACTAGCATATCTATATTAAAAATATATATCTAAAGTACGCTGAGAGATATCCTCTTTGAGGCACCTATTTTTTAAATCAATTTACCACACATAGGTGGAACATGCACCTCGAGAAGGATATCTTTTGACGTACTTTAGATATATTTTTTAAATATAGATATTCTAGTAGTAAAATGAAATATTATCAACAAAATATTTGCACTACAAAATGAAAATGAGATCTATGAAACATATAATTGTTGAACATTTTAACATTACTTTGTATTATTTTTTATAAAGTTAGTTGGAAATGAGGATCTAGATCCATGTACAAAATAGCCCAAAGGGCAAAACGTAAGCCTCACATAGGCCAAAAACAACACATTAATAGTCGAACCACAACAACACAAAAAAACCAACAACCCAAACTAACTGACTTTACAAAAACAACAAAAAACATAGGACAACTAGCTAGGGATTCCCATCAATCTCATACTTAGTGAGGAATTTGAGCATACACTCATAATCACCTAGGCTATCAATCTCGATACCCTTGATCTTGCCATCAAAATCCTTCACAGTAGAAAACACAATGGCCACATAGTGCAAGGATTTAGCAACAAACTCTGAAATCACCCTCCAATCATTCTGTAACTTCTTAATTTTGAATCTAAGTTCATCAACTTCTTCCACTATTTTGACACATAAGCTGCACTTCCCTTTGTCTCCTTCCTACTCCTGAGCCTCCTCCTCATCCTCTGAATAAGGGGTGTTCATCTCAAGGAAGTGACTAATCCCCTCCTCCTCATGAACAAACTCCGTAGGGGTCTCACCATCATCTTCATCCAGGGGTCATCCCATAATAATGGGTTACAATTTTTGGCCAAACTTGACATTGAAATCAACATTTTAAACTAAATCTTCACTTTCTGACACCTAGAGCTGCTAAACTGTTAGGAATTTGCAGATGGTGCAAACTAGTGATTTTGAGATTTTGTTTGTAGATTCTAAAGATATTTTTTTGAAAAAAGTTTGAGTTAAATTGTAAAAAATTTTGCGTCTCCTTTTATAACTAGTTTTTAATAGTAAACAACATTTTTTTAAAGTGATGTGTATTCTGTAGCACATAACTTTTTTTCTACAAAGGATAAAATTTTGATTATTTTGAATATAGATTGGTAACACCGATATATAGGGCATGCATTTGGTTTTATAATGTTTTGTTAAATATTTTTTTTAATTAAGTTTTGAAGTCAAACCAATTATAATTTAGACATAGGTGGGTACTGCCATAATAATGGGTTACACTTTTTAGGACATCCTTGCTGAAATCACATATTTTTAGAAAATATAATGATTTAAGCCTTGAAAGGTTCCATTTAAAGAATTTTTATTGAAGAGGGCTCGATCAAACCCCCTTGGATAGAACCTCCCTAGTTTTAAACCATACATATAATGGAGTCTCCTCTAAACCTATCAAAATGCTGATAAAAAACCACTTTTGATTTACTTTTTGGGGGATCAAATGAATTCATTTAAAATTTAAGTTTTGTAAGTATGTAGTCTTTATTATAAGCTTCCCAAAAAGTATAGTTTTAAATATATTTAATTTGATTATTGTATTTATCTTTTATTTCTTGTGAATGTAGGTTTTTCATCGAACATCAAGTTCTCTATTCTACACACATGGAAAATTAGTAAATTAGTGAAAAAAAATTCTAAAAAATATCTATGCCCTAGGTATTGATGTCCTTGTTTCAACAAAAAAAAGAAAAATTGAATTTCGATACATACAGAAAAAGTTATGTTTTACGGAATACGCCTATGTCTAAATTATAATTGGTTTAACTTCAAAATTTAATTAAAAAAATATTCAACAAAAAATTATGAACCCAATTGCATGCCCTATATATTGGTGTTACCAATTTAAATTTAAAAGAATTAGAATTTATCCTTTGTAGAAAAAAAGTTATGTGCTACAGAATACACACCACTTTAAAAAAATGTTGTTTACTATTAAAAACTAGTTATCAAAGAAGAAGCAAAAAAATTTACAGTTTAACTCCAATTTTTTTAAAATATATTTAGAATCTACAAACAAAATATCACAAATCACTAGTTCACATCATCCTCAAATTCCTAATGGTTTAGCGGCTATAGGTGTCAAAAAGTGTAGATTTAGTTCAAAATGTTGATTTCAATGTCAAGTTTGGCCAAAAAGTGTAACCCATTATTGTGGGATGACACAGGCATATTCTGTAAAACATAACTTTTTCTGTATGTATCGAAATTCAATATTTTTTTTGGTTGAAACAAGGACATCAATACCTAGGTCATAGATATTTTTCATAATTTTTTTTCACTAATTTACTAATTTTCCATGTGTGTAGAACAAAGAACTTGATGTTCGGTGAAAAACCTACATTCACAAGAAATAAAAAATAAATATAATAATCAAATTAAATATATTTAAAATTATACTTTTTGGGAATCTTGTAATAAGGACTACATACTTACCAAACATAAATTTTAAATGACTTCATTTGGTCCCCAAAAAGGTAAATCAAAAGTAGTCTTTTATCAACATTTTGATAGGTGTAGAGGAGACTCCATTATAGGTATGGTTTAAAACTAGCAAGGTTCTATCCAAGGGGGTTTGAATCAAACCCTCTTCAATTAAAATCCTTTAAATAGAACCTTTCAAGGCTTAAATCATTATGTTTTCTAAAAATATGTGATTTTAGCAAAAATCAAGATGTCCCAAAAAGTGTAACTCACTATTGTGGCAGCACTTCTAGGGTGTCCTAAAAAAACTCTCACTTACCTGACAACTCAACACCCTAAGGGTTGATGAAGGAATGCCAGCTATACGACATGACCTTTTAACACTCTACACATGATTACTAGTAGTACTTAGTGCACCACCATCTTCCCCGTGTTTAGCAACAACCTCCAAGTCAACAAATTTTGATGCAGCCAATTCGTAGAGAACTTCCACCTTCCCTTATTTTGATTTTTATGAGGCTGGCACCTTCCTCTATCATTTCCAACCCTCTTCTCCCTAAGGAAGTCTCCCTCTTATTAGCATCATGGCCCAGAGATTTAGTTCTCTTGCTAGTCTTTTTAGGGGTAGTTTTACCTTTGGATTTAGAGCCAGACTTGGGAATAGGGGTTTCAATCAACTGCGATTCTCAGACTTCTTCAATCTTGGGCCCATCCTTAAGGCCATAAGAAGGGGGAATCATACTTTTGGAAAACCTGACTAATTTTTTAACCCCATAAAAAAAGAAAATTTTCCTACTCTGCAACTTCCCCGCCTAAAATTTGAATTTGATTCTGAGCAGGAATGATATTCGACAATCCGTGGGGAGTCCCTATGGCTCACTTGCCCCTTCTTGATAAGGTACTGTCCAATAATGGCATGGGTAGTTGCACTGATCACGTGAATCCATCCAAAATTTGAATTTGATTCTAAGCAAGAATGGCAGTCGACAATCTAGGGGGTCCCTATGGCCCGCTTGCCCCTCCTTGAACAGGTGTTGTCTAGGTACTAGAACAAGTAGCTATGTTGATCTTTCTATTTGAACCTTTCCCATTTTTTCTATTGACCATGTCTCAGAGTCCTCTGTAATCTTGTTGGAACTTACCCTTGGGGATAGGGAGAAATTTTCCTCCAGTGTGCTTCTACCTAGTGTACAACTTCTAGACTTCTGCTAGGGGCTATTAGCCTGATTACCACTCTCAGCATTCTGGGCCTCCAATAGCGGCTCCTCAACTTCGTTGTCCAAGTGTTGTTCATCCTTAACATCTCTCCTTTCTTCAGTTTGAACCTCCACATTTTGGGTAGGGCCCTACATCAACTCATCCTCTGAGTTCTTCATTGGGGAGGCAAGGGGAACTGATAAGGTTAAGAATTTCCTCCTTAAAGGGGTATTCATCCAGACTCTCTTTCATTTTCTACACAAATTCCTTCAGTTTGGGCATAGGTTTTTTGGGAGCTCAACACTATGTTATGACATGGCTCGACTTCATACAGTTCTGGCAGAAGACCTGAGAGTTCTCATAGAGAATACTTTGAGTCCATCTCCCAAATTTAGATTCCAGGATGATGGAGGTTGAGAGTGTTTTGAGAATATCAACATTGACACATAATCTAGCATATACCAACATCGATTTATCCTTAGTGACCTTGTCCACAGTCACATAATCTCCAAACGAGTTACAAATCCAAGCAAATATTTCTTCATCCCATTGTTCTAGAAGCAACCTAGGAATCCTAACCCATACAGGAGCCGATTGGTTTAGGTCAACCTTAGGGTCAAACCCAAGTCTCCATTTGCACAAGAAAAGTGAATGATTCCCATAAAGCCATGGTCCAACCAATAACACATAGAGGAGATCCTCTATGGAGGTAAATTTGAAGAGGAACATACCACCCATCATGGTGTTGGTAGAGACGTCTTTTAGCTACAATTTGGAGGAAATCCATCTTCAGACAAGGTCAATGTTGGGGCGATAGACAAAGAACTTACCCACCAATGTGTTTTCCATTATTGATACCACTCTATAAATAGTCAAATCTAGCAATTTCAAAGTCGTTCCTTCTTCAGATTCAGACAAAAAGGGGATTGTTGACCCACCAGCTTGACCAACATGCACAACACCCACAAGGGCCACCTTCCAACCCTTGGGCCCTAAATCCAAGGATGGATTCACGTGATCAGTGCAATTACCCATGCCAGTACCAGACAACACCTACTCAGGGAGGGGCAAGCAAGCCACAAGGATCCCCACAGATTGTCGATTGCCATTCCCACTCATAATCAAATTCAAATTTTGGACGGGGAAGTTGCAGAGTAGGAAAACCCAGCCGATTTTTTACTTTGGTATTTTTATATTTGATTAAATTTTTTATTATAGAAATTTATAATGTATTTATATTTATGTTATATTATAGTAAAAAGAAATATTGTTAATAAAATATTTGCACTGGGAAATGAGACCTATAGAACACATAATTGTTTGATTTTAGTATTACTTTAGTATTTTTATATTTGTACTAGTAATCTAAATTGTTAACATAAAATAAAAATTGAAAGAAAATAATCCAATAGGGAAGGAGTGGGTTGGATAAACAAGGAGTCTGATAGTTTTTAAGCTATGTTTAAGAGTAAGAACAAAATAGTTTAAAGTTAGTTATCTTTCTAACATTTAAGAGCACAAGTGTAGAAGAAATAATATTTATTTGTGGCTTTGTTTTGCCACAAACGAATCTCATAAAAAGAGAAAAGAAAGAAGATATCTTAGTGAAAAATTAAACACCACTTGTTTTAAAGGAGGAAAAAATTTACAAAGAAGATAGATGAATAAGAAATAAAACACTTTATAGGGCATACATTATTGTGTTCCTTTTCCAACATTGGGTGATAGACTTCATATAATACTTATCCCATTTTTTTCTCACATATTTTTTCATGGCATAAATGTTCCATATGGTTCAAGATTTCATTTCATAAATATTCCATATTCTTCAAAATTTAAAAGTTTTCATTAGAAAAAGTAATTTTCTAATATGATAATAAGCATGAACACCCTTCAAAGCAAGAAAACTCCCCTATGTTGAATTTAGTATATTAGGATGGGACATTTTATCATTTTGAAATTCATTATTTGAGTTCGGATTAACTTTTCTACTTCATAGATCCAACATTATGGGTTTGATAAATTTTAGCTCATTGAATTAATATTTCATTCACTATAATATATTAATATTTAATTTTTACAAATAAATATATATGAATATTTCATTTTACTATGTTATAATAAGATATATTATAAAAATAGTATTAATTATATAATTTTTTTTATCAATTCAAAGCAACAAAGGGATTGTACCCTTGTATTATAATAAAAGTATGAACATTACATAGGAGCATGGGATCATAAATAGTCTCCCTGTACAAACTCATCCCCAACAAAAAAGAACTAGTAGGAAACCAAGAACAAAATGGTGCCACACCACCCTAACCCCCACTGGATATATCACCTTCATTTATACTAAACATTGAGACAGTGCCAACCTAGAATAAAAACCTGACCACCCAACCAGACTGAACTAGACGAAACTGGACCAGACACCTAATAACATTACCACTTCAAAACAAGGCACACTAGCTTAACGGGCACAGATTCTTAGTCTCCCCTAGTTGACAGAGCCTTCTACATCCTCCATCCCTTCTTCCCCAATAAAATCCTACAACTAGCCTGCACCGTCCTCTAGGCTTAGCATCCAGAATTTGTTTGAGGAACTTAATTCCTCGCACTGCTGCCATTCGAAACCTTGGAAGAGAAGCTGAGTCACTCAAGAAAACTAAAGGGAATCTCTCTGGTGTCTGGCCTCACCAGCACAAAACATAGTAATCACCAGGAAAAGGAATCCCCCTCCCCACCTCATAGTTCACCAACACATCCTCTAAGCCACCCAAGAATTTCCCCCAAATCAATTTCTTGTAGAGTTGCCTCACCATATCCTTCGTCTCACCTACTTCTAACACTAACTCCAGAAACATGGTGGCCACATCTGTGTTTACCCTATACCTATGAAAGGAACACAGGAATCCCTTCCCCAACACCATCTTCAGAGCATGGAGGATTAGGCCATGCCTTGATTTAAAGATTAGCCCCAGCCTCTTTTTTGTCACCTCCCCCAAGAAAACCAACTGCCTGCTCAAGCTTTCTAGAATTATTGGGGTGTCCATGCTGACTACCTTAACCAACCATGCCAAGCCTACTAGGAAGGAAAATGCACAACTAACCTACAAACCTCAATATTTAAGACTGTCTGCGAACTCTCTTCTTGACGTCACACACTTCTCATCATGGGAGTGAGTGCTCTTGACTCCCCTCTCGCACACTTAGCCATAAGTAAAACCTTATATGCGGTACACGATAAGTAAAACATAGCATCATAACACATATAAAATGGTATCACAATCCTTATATCTCCATTTTATTCATTTACCATGAATAGATATATTATACATATCCATACCGACAGGTCTGAGTCTCTGCCTTATACATATTACTCACATATACGCTCTCTATTACTCTTTCACTCTTACTTTACATTGATTTATATGTATCTCCTATATATCTACATAGAGGTGTGTCCTTTACCAAAATATCTCTTTGTGAGTCGGCTATATCCTCTGCATGGCCTTTGTGGTAACTCGTGGTAAGTTCTACTTTTTGTCTTGTTCTTTGCCAACAAGGACCAATGGGGAAATGTTACCCACCACCCTACCATATTACCATCATCGAGTACAATAGATGTCTATGCCACTCTAGGAAACCCCTGAGCTACAAAGAAGATCATGGAAATATCACTATCTAGGCTAAAAACCACACACATCCAATGAATATATGGATACAGTCTCACCAATCAATGCACACACAACAAATGTGGCAACTCACACTACAACCAGCATAAAAGGCAACATATGGCACACACACTAATCAATGCACATACAAGTATGAATGGATCACACAAGCCAACACACATGAAATAATACCATCATAATAATTCAAGAATAAGGGATTCTCACACCTTCAATGCAAACCAAACAAGGCATAAAACAACCGCCATCAAACATACATGTACAAGAGTACAATAATCCACCAACATACATGTAGGTGGTGAAAACACATTCTAATTACCAAAACTAAAGAAAGGATAGGATGAGAATACTAGAAATAAGCTAAGGAGTGTCACTAGGATCAAAATTGGACCTAGGATATCATCCCTATTTTACGTAGATTCAAGTATGTATGAACAAAACTAGATCTAAGATAGTATGCCTATTTTTTAAAGATATCTAAAGTAACACATTTTAACTAATACAAGATCATATACACATGATCCAAGTAGCAAGGACTAGGGGTGGATAGCTAAGACACTGGGGTGGACTTCCCCCTGGTTCTCCATAACCATGATAGAAAGTAAAATAGACCACAAAGGTCTCAAGTAAGCACTCACCTGGTGAATGATTTTTACAGGTAAAGGGGCCACTTACTCAAGCATGCCACTTACCCATGAACATGATTGGCTACCCCAATACTTCTATCAATATCCCCTATCCTATACAATTCAAGAGTCAACTATCTTCAAGGAGTCCAAGATAATGTAAAGAGTGATTTTCCTAGAAAACACGCTTCCCGATGCATATATAAAATTAAATCTATGGGATAATTCACTACTCCACATAACCTGCACTTTTTAGAATTTTAACATTTCATAAAAATAAAATAAAATATTTCCAAAAATATCCAAGGTCCACCATTAACAAATCTTGAAGCATCTTTCACAAACTTCTTCCTCAATTATCACTTATTTTTGAAAAACTCAAAATTTCAAAATTTAAAAGATAGCCTTTTGTTCCCAATTTTCCCAACAACACTTTAATAAACACATAATTTTTTTGAAAAGGTTTAGGGGTAAGTGCAAGAAGATGGGGGGCCAAAAAGGGGTCTTAAGTGGCCACTTTTTTCTTGAAATCAGGATATACTGGCCTTGGATGAGAAATTGAGCATAGTTACACTCAAAATTTGGAGATGCAACCAAAACAATGTTCGTAGTGCTCCGAGTCTACTTTCTAAACTACTATTTTTTTTTAAATGGCATAGATTAAGGGGTTCAAAAGAAGGAGCCACAGAAATTGGTGTTGTTTCTATCAAAAAAACATAACATAGCATGTTTTGTGGCTCCCTCAAAAGGTCAACATTTTTTTGGTATTTTTAAAATCATTTTAGTGAGAAATTAGCTAATAGCATGTAGTTTATGCCTGATTTTTCTGATAATTTTTTGATGAATATTTGATTTTTTACTAATTTTCAAAGTGGACACATCCTAAAAAACAAAATTTTGGCCGTGCTACCCCTATAAATTTTGAAAACTAATTGAAAATCATTTTTTTCTTTTTTTAATATTTGTAGAATGGAATCTAGTTTCTAAATATGTAATTTTTTTGAAATTTCAATGAATAGCTAATTTACAATAAAAAAAGACCAAAGAGTGGTTTTTGCCCAAAAACGGACACACAAACAAAAGAAATTAAAGATGAAATGCTTAACATTGTTAAAATGTGAAAAAAATCACATTGTCAAATAGCTAAGAGAAAGCCTAACATTACCTAGGTGTTCAATTTGTTCAACCTTGAAACACGTGCAAATCTGAGGGTTAGCACAAACAAAATTATGTGAAATCTTGAAGAATATGGAAAAACACGTCTGTGACTGTTCAAAAGGCACTCCAAGCCTTTGGGTTGAAAATCCAAAGCAAATCCCAAGCCCAAGGCTTGGGATTCCCAAAGCAAAACATAACGCGAGCGAGTTATAATGCGCTCGCGTTATGTTTTGCTTTGCATTTTTCCTTTTTCGCAAAAATGTGTTGTTTGTCATGTTTGACATAATGGAAGTGCGTTATAACACGCTCACGTTATGTTCCCCTTAAATTTTTTTATGTTCAAGGCTATTAATCATGTATGTATGTATGTATGCCTATATGTATGTATGTATGTATCTATGTATCTATGTATGCATATATGTATGTATGTATAGTGTCGAGGGCAGAGGAGGGTAGAGATGGGAGTGAGCCAGATAGGGGAGGAGAGGGGTGGATAAGGATTGAGTGATTAAGGTTTAAGGTTGAGGGTTGAGCATTTAGGGATAAGGGATTAGAGTTTAGGACCTTGAGGGATTAGGGTTTAGGGTTGAGGCTTTAGGGATAGCGTTTAGGGTTAAGGGTCGAGGGATTAGGTTTAAGGTAGAGTGTGGAGGGTAGAGGGATTAGGGATAGGGTTTAGGGTTGAAAGTTTAGGGTTTAAGGTATAGTTTAGTAGTTCTTGTGGATAGAGCCAGTAAATAATGGGAGATTATTTGCCTGTTTCATAACAATATACCTTCCCTAAGTGCGGGGTGGATAGCAAGAAACATAGATGTACCCCAGTGCAAATCTTTTCTCATAATGATCATCCTTTTGATTTCAACTGTTAATTACTCACTGTGGATGTACCATACGCAAGGATTTTCTCATAGGGTTTAAGGTATAGTGTCGAGGGTTGAGGGTTTATTAATAGTGTTTAGGGTTGAGGGTTGAGGGATTAGGTTTTAGGGTTGATGGATTAGGGTTTAAGGTATAGTGTTGAGGGTTGAGGGTTTAGGGATAGGGTTTAGGGTTGACGGATTAGGGTTTAGGGTTGATAAATTAGCGTTTAATGTCGAGGTTAGGGTTAGAGTATCGAGGGTAGAGGGATTAGGGATAGGGTTTAGGGTTGAAGGTTTAAGGATTGAGGGTTGAGGCTTTAGGGATGAGGGTTTAAGGCTTAAGATATAGTGTCAAGTGTTGAGGGTGTAGGGATAGGGTTTAAGTTTTAAGGGTTAAGGGTTGAGGGATAGGGATTAGGGTTTAACGTACAGTGTTGAGGGTTGATGGTTTAGGGATAGGGTTTAGGTTTGAGGGATTAAGGTTTAGGGTTGATGAATTAGGGTTTAATGTTGAGAGTTGAGGGTTGAGGGTTGAGGGTTGAGGGATAGGGTTAATGGTCAAGGGATTAGGGTTAAATAAGAGTGTCAAGGGTAGAGGGATTAGGGATAGGGTTTAGGGTTGAAGGTTTAATGATTTAGGGTTGAGGCTTTAGGGATGAGGGTTAAGGGATTAGGGTTTAAGATAGAGTGTCGAGTGTCGAGCGTGTAGGGATAGGTTTTAGGGTTCAATTTTTAAGGGTTAAGGGTCGAGGGATCAGAGTTAAGGGTTGAGGGATTAGGGTTTGACGTTGAAGGTTGAGTACATTGAGGTTCGAGGGTTAAGGGTTTCAAGACAGGGTTAAGGGTCGAGGGATTAGGGTTAAGGGATAGGGTTGGAGGGTTTAGGGATAAGGGATTAGGGTTTAAGGTATAGTATTGAGCCCATTGAGGGTATAGGAATAGGGATAGAGTTTAGGGTTTAGGGATGAGGGATTAGAGTTGAGGCATGACAGATTAGGGTTGAGGGTTGAGGGATTAGGGTTTAGGGATAAGGTTTAGGGTTAAGGGATTAGGGTTTAAGGTATAGTGTTGAGGGTTTAGGGATAGGGTTTAGGGTTGAGGGACTAGAGCGAAGAGTTGAGGGATTAGGATTTGACATTGAGGGTTGAGGCTTTAGGGTTTAGGGTTTAGGGATAGGGTTGAGGGTCGAGGGATCAGAGTTAAGGGTTGAGGGATTAGGGTTTGATGTTGAGGGTTGAGGGTTGAGGTTTGAGGGTCAAGGGTTTAGGAATAGGGTTGAGGGTCGAGCGATTAGGGTTAAAGTAGAGTGTGGAGGGTATAAGGATTAGGGATAGGGTTAGAGGGTTTAGGCATAAGGGATTAGGGTTTAAGGTATAGTATCAAGTATGTTGAGGGTTTAGGAATAGGGATAGCATTTAGGGTTTAGGGATGAGGGATGATGGATTAGGGTTGACGGTTGAGGGATTAGGGTTTAGAGATAAGGTTTGGGGTTGAGGGTTGAGGGATTAGGGTTTAAAGTATAGTGTTGAGGGTTTAGGGATAGGGTTTAGGGTTGAGGGATTATAGTGAAGGGTTGAGGGATTAGGATTTGACATTGAGGGTCGAGGCTTTAGGGTTTAGGGTTTAGGGATAGGGTTGAGGGTCGAGGGATCAGAGTTAAGGGTTGAGGGATTAGGGTTTGACGTTGAGAGTTGAGGGTTGAGGTTTGAGTGTCAAGGGTTTAGGGATAGGGTTGAGGGTTGAGGGATTAGGGTTGAAGTAGAGTGTGGAGGGTATAAGGATTAGGGATAGGGTTGGAGGGTTTAGGGATAAGGGATTAGGGTTTAAGGTATAGTATCGAGTCTGTTGAGGGTTTAGGAATAGGGATAGCATTTAGGGTTTAGGGATGAGGGATTAGAGTTGAGGGATGACTGATTAGGGTTGAGGGTTGAGGGATTAGGGTTTAGGGATAAGGTTTAGGGTTAAGGGTTGAGGGATTAGGGTTTAAGGTATAGTGTTGAGGGTTTAGGGATAGGGTTTAGGGTTGAGGGATTAGAGTGAAGGGTTGAGGGATTAAGATTTGACGTTGAGGGTTGAGGCTTTAGGGTTTAGGGTTTAGGGATAGGGATGAGGGTCGAGGGATCATAGTTAAGGGTTGAGGGATTAGGGTTTGACGTTGAGGGTTGAGGGTTGAGGTTCGAGGGTCAAGGGTTCAGGGATAGGGTTGAGGGTCGAGGGATTAGGGTTAAAGTAGAGTGTGGAGTGTATAAGGATTAGGGATAGGGTTAGAGGGTTTAGGGATAAGGGATTAGGGTTTAAGGTATAGTATCGAGTCTGTTGAGGGTTTAAGAATAGGGATAGCATTTAGGGTTTAGGGATGAGGGATTAGAGCTGAGGGATGACTGATTAGGGTTGAGGGTTTAAAGATAGGGTTTAGGGTTGAGGGATTAGAGTGAAGGGTTGAGGGATTAGGATTTGACATTGAGGGTTGAGGCTTTAGGGTTTAGGGTTTAAGGATAGGGTTGAGGGTCAAGGGATCATAATTAAGGGTTGAGGGATTAGGGTTTGATGTTGAGGGTTGAGGGTTGAGGGTTGAGGGTCAAGGGATTAGGGTTAAAGTAGACTGTGGAGGGTATAATGATTAGGGTTTAAGGTATAGTATCGAGTCTGTTGAGGGTTTAGGAATAGGGATAGCATTTAGGGTTTAGGGATGAGGGATTAGAGTTAAGGGATGATAGATTAGGGTTGAGGGTTGAGGGATTAGGGTTTAAGGTATAGTGTTGAGGGTTTAGGGATAGGGTTTAGGGTTGAGGGATTAGAGTGAAGGGTTGAGGGATTAGGATTTGATGTTGAGGGTTGAGGCTTTAGGGTTTAGGGTTTAGGGATAGGGTTGAGGGTCGAGGGATTAGGGTTAAAGTAGAGTATGGAGGGTATAAGGATTAGGGATAGGGTTGGAGGGTTTAGGGATAAGGGATTAGGGTTTAAGGTATAGTATCGAGTCTGTTGAGGGTTCAGGAATAGGGATAGCATTTAGGGTTTAGGGATGAGGGATTAGAGTTGAGGGATGACGGATTAGGGTTAAGGGTTGAGGGATTAGGGTTTAGGGATAAGGTTTAGGGTTGAGGGTTGAGGGATTAGGATTTAAGGTATAGTGTTGAGGGATTAGAGTGAAGGGTCAAGGGATTAGGATTTGACATTGAGGGTTGAGGGTTGAGGCTTTAGGGTTTAGGGTTGAGGGTCGAGGGATCATAGTTAAGGGTTGAGGGATTAGGGTTTGGCTTTGAGGGTTGAGGGTTGAGGTTTGAGGGTCAAGGGTTTAGGGATAGGGTTGAGGGTCGAGGGATTAGGTTTAAAGTAGGGTGTGGAGGGTGTTGGTTCCCAAAAATGCAGGTTGCTAACCCTAAGAGGATGCCAGACTCTATGTTTGGATTTGCAACGCTTTTGGACCAATTGACAGAGCTATTAGCTCCCTACACTTCAGGTCCTGCAAACCTAGGCGGGTGTACCTTTGTAACTAAAGCAGAATGAAAACTACATGACTTGATTGGATTAATAGATCTATCACAATGGCATAAAATATAATAGATGCAGTCTAAAAATTATCCTATTCCTAATGTACTAACTTGAAATAGAAATGTTTTGAATATGAGTTTGGATAGTAATGACTAGTGCCTACTTCTATTGGGCTATGGAGTCCATAAATGGATGAAGATTTAATGGAAACAGATGTATGAGGTAAGTTGATCTACTTCACAGTTTAACTCGAACTTGTAAGGCACATGGGATGTTTACACCTTATGCAAACGTGCAAGAATGTCAGTTATAATGCTCTTCTTATACTATCCCAATGATATTCCCCGTATTACTGTGAACAACTGAGAGGATGTTTAATTCTAGTGAGAAGAAAATTTAGACCAGACTTGTTTTGTAGAAAGGATTTACCTCTTGGCAGAGACCTTATGACAATTCTGATCAACTTCTTTATAGAAACCAACCAATTTGAACACACTGAATCAGCAAATGTGACCAGATAAATCAACAATATTCTTGATACGATAATTTAAATAATACAGAAAAACCATTGTGGAGACAACATTACAACATTTAGGATTTAATATTAACATTACAGCTGAACACTGAAAATAGATAACTGAATTGAAGCATTCTGTTCCATTAAATAAAAAAAATTGTGTATATAACAGTTCTGATGAGGCGAATGGGTGGAGTGGAATTAAATAATTTCCTACTGCTACCCTAAACCTACTGCCCTTTTCTATCTACTGATGTCCCTTTAATCTCTCCTTTTTATCTGGCATATATAGTTTGAGATTTTAGGGTTACAACCCTTTATTTCTTCCGTTACAACTTTTTATTTTAATTTTGTTTCCCACTTTGCAAATATTTATTTTAACTTCCTTTTGCCTTGAGATCTCGTGAAAATAATTCTTCAAGTAATTATTGTTATTTCCTTTAATATATATTTTCACTCAGTTGGTAAGAAATAATTACTCGCTTGTGAGTTGCTCGGTGAAAACATTTTCTCGCCTTTGTATATACTTCCTCAAAAAATATTTTTTAGGTAAAATAATTACCCATCGGGTGAATTCCTTGAAAAATATTTTGCCTCCATCTTTATAACCCCTTTGGCAAAATATTCAGGTGAAAAATATTCATTTTGTATCTAAAGATGATCTTGTAAAATCTTCAATATATCTTCTCATGAATATATTTACCCATAAATATGTTTATGCTACATATTTGTATAATATTTCACACCTTTCAATTACATTTGTTCATCTTTTATTTTCCAGAACGCAATTATATCATTTTCCTATCTTCGGTGAAAGTAGCTATGTTTCTCCCGGAAAAAGGTACCTATCGGCAAGACATATGATCTCGGTGTGATTTAAAAATCTCACTCCGATTAGTTTGGTTTTGCCGATGACATTTTTACTATTGGATATTAGGGTTTACTTCATCGGCAAGTCGGGAGGACTCAAACATTGCTCACCGATAAACTATGTCTTGCCGATATTGTGTTTATCTTGCGTGGTTTTTTACTTCTGTTTGGTGTTTCTTTGTACTTCTTCGTGCTCAGTTTTTTTTTTAGCTCATGCTTCGGCCCTCCTCACGGATTTCACCTTCGCTCCTGTGCTTGTATTCTAGCCATCTCTTTTGTTATTATCTCATTACTTATTTATATAATACTTGGGCCCACAACATCGATGTGACACATAAAATCAGTATGATTTACAATTTTTGCTCTGATTCATTTTCTTTTGCCGATGTATTTTTTGGGGTTTCTTGCTCAAATTTTCAACTGTGTATTTACCGGCGAGAATGCAGGGAGGATTCTGGCAATGATCTGGCTTTACACCCGTAATCGTAGTATTCTGTGAGATCACAAATAGCTTATGCGCTTTGCTTAGATTTTCACATTCTACAGGCATGTCCATCGGAGTATTTCAACTATAATATATGTCAAAAATTCTCATTTCACTTAATAATGTTATCTGAGGATAAAGAGTGTTCTTCATGCCCTCACCATTTTAATATTCAACCATTTACATCCCTTCCAGCAACAATTGTATCAGATGGATGAAAAGCTTGTGTAGAACACATTTGTATATGATGCAGCCGGATCTTCTTCACCTCTTTTTCTTTTGTAATTTCTTCATCTGGAGTCTTCACAATATGAATTACCATTCTATCTGCTACTCCAATATATTTTTATCGGTGGGACATAACTGTATCGGGAGCTTTAAAATATCTCCTATCGATATGCCGTCTCCTGCCGATGAAACCTCCATCTCTGTGAGGGATAACAATTTTTATTAATGCAAAATATAGAACATTAGCCTTCAGTCCTTTAAAATTTAATTATTTCCCTTCATGTGATGAATAATATTAATCTCTTGTGGTCACGCTCACTCAATCTTCGAAGTAGAAATATTTCACTCGTTAGGGTAACATTATGACATATTAAAATAATACCCTTGTTAGGGTTTGCCTTCATTCCACATGTATTTTGATTATTTATTTAATTAATTGTATCCTTTCTCTTTGATGGCAATCTTCACGTATTCACTCTTTGCTGGAATTATTTCATCTTTAATAAAATGTCATCAGGGTGAAATAACCTTCACTCTATAATCCTTGGTTTCACATCTCGATAAAAATATGTTATAATTTCATTGTCAAGAGGTGAAAAAATATTTACCTCTCCTTGTTTTAATTAGAGGATACTAGATATACTTTCGCTTGAAAATAAAGTATTTCATAATACTTTATTTTAATCTTTGTGTTGAATTTTTGGATTCTATTTTCCATTGTGTATTTTTACCTTTACTTGGCAAATATTTGATTTGGGTAAAAACAATTACCACCCACTTGTTTCACTCGTTGCCTTATGCATTTTCACATAAAAATTTATTTAGGTAAAATAATTACCTATTTGATTAACTTCTCTAGAAAAAGTATTTTTCTTCTGAGTAGAAAATATTTTGAATAAATTCTCACCTTATAACTCCTTCCATGAAAATAGGATATTTATTTGCACCTTTTGTAAATATTTATTCTCCTTTGAATAAACCTTTCATCTCACGGGACTCCATCGGCAAGACTTGTTAGATCGGTGTGACTTGAGATTTTCACTCCGATGGTATATCTCTTGCCGATGAGTTTTCCATCGGTGAGACCTATATGATGTCTTGCCGATGAAATTTTTTTTATAGCTTTTGTTCATCAGTGAGACTTTTGCTGAAACTGTGTCCATTGTAGCAAATTTTTATATCACGAAAAAGGATAAAAAGTATTCCCAGTTCTTTTAATTCCATTTCACACACCTTGCATGGTGATCAAAACAGGCCAACTAGCCTTCGGAATTAGCTTGAAAAACTAATCAAAACTTTTCCCGGAGCCACAAAAATACACCAACATGTTGAATTGTGATAGGGGAGTATGGTCGTCAGACAGATTGGCATGAAGTTATTGGGACTAAAAGCTGCTCGCAATCAAAGTAGCTCACTCAGCGTGTTTTGCACCTGTTTTAAACTCAACTGAAACCTATTATTTTGCCTCTTTGGAAAAATATCAAATCTGATATTGAGAAGCTGCCGTCCTGGGGATTAGTTCATTTAGGCCACATGAACATGTGTGCAAAAGGATTTTTCATTATTCCTCTTCCTTCATAAGATATCAGATGTCAAAGTTGACCTTTCTGAAGCTGCCTGGGAACGCAGTCATAGAACTGTGTAAAATCCATTTGGATTCGATTTTGAAAAAATATCAAACGAAGTGCCAGGACCTTGAGAATTGGCATGTAGGCACATTAACATGGGAAGAATTTGAGACATCAATTGGTTTTTTATGAACGCGACCCGATTGCTAGATATTACCTTCCAAATTAACCTCCTTGAAAACTGCCCCTTCAAAACCTGATTCGAGCTCACCAACTTGCAATTTTAAAAACCCATTAAATCTCTTCCTGGGAAGTTGTAACTGGAAAGTTGAGTTTATTTAGACTTGATGAGTGCGTGTGTAAGAGGATTCTTCACCATCCATCTTCTGTTATGAAATGGTAAGGGCCAAAGTTGAGCTCTCCGCAACTTTCTGGAAATGCATATGGCAACTGAACTTTTTACATTTGCTTTTGATTTTGAAAAAATAGCAAACGAGATGTTGGGGTCCCAAAAACTGGCATGAAAGTACATTATCATGAGAAAAATATGGAACACTAATTAGTTTGTCAGGATCATCATTTAGCTGCTAGATATCAACCTCCAAAGTTGGCCTCTCGGGCTGATTTCACATTGTGCAAGTAACAAACCTTATCAAAACCCTCCAACTTGGTTCTTCAAAACCTAGTCAAAATTGATCGTATGAAGCTGAAATCAGGAGTGCTCACTTACATATGGCAGACAAACATGTTTGTGAAATAATTTTGTATGAAGACGAACTGGCTCCGAATTATAATGCTTCAAAGTAGGCCATTTGAGCATATTGTGCAGGTGTATCTATGAGTGTTGAAATTGAATTTTTCATATGGGAACCTAAAATCTTGCAAAAATTGGTATGAAATTTTAGGTCCCAACAGTGGCTCTGTCTGGGGATGTATGCCCCCTGCGGGCATAGCAAGATCCTAGATTTCTGGGGAGCAGACCAACGCCTTCTTCATTGGGTAACAGAGTCTACTTTTTGCCCCAAAACTGATATGGTCAAAAGACCATATCAGAAAAGAAAATCCACGTCTTTCCCCTGTCAAAAACCTTGTTCTGATCATGTTGTAATGATACCCCATCTGCTTGACTGAATCTGTTCATATAGTTCAATAATGCATCATAATTTATGCTACAAGTGTGTTCTGTATTATTCGGTATCTGGAAGTCAGGCATAGTCTGAACACCTTCATCATTGCATGACATAAGGAAGTCATGATTATCAAACCTTGTAGGATGTCTTATTTTATCATATCTATTGTTATTCACCAAATGTTGGTTTTTTAATTGAATTGGAAAATGGAATAAATCAAGCTGCTTCTGACAAATGCTATAATCAATGCTGATTCCAACATAAAACACCGTATCTTCTTCCTTATCACATCCATCTTCCCCACATGCTTGAGAGTCAATAATCTGCCAATCATACATACTGGAATCATCAACCTCCTCTGGTTCAATGGACATCTTTATCTCTGGATCAGTGTCACAAGAGAACTTATGACCATTATCTGTCTCTTCTTTGCAAAAATGTGACTTGGGAAATATGGCCTCGTATATTTCATCACCCTTACCATGTTGAATGGATTCACTGTCAAACGATATATGCGCTGGACACAGTATTTGGGTATCATCTTTATGTACATATCTTTGATATTTTTTGGTGAGCAATTCTGAAATATGCTCACTGTCAAGTGAGCATGTTTCTTCATCAACCCTCTTACTAAAATTTTCATCATTCTTTTCATCACTACTATAATGCTCAAAATTTGATGTACATATTTCATCAACCTCATCATTTATAGACTCTTTATCAGAATATCCACCTCCCTGACTGTCTAAATGCCTTTCATCTTCTTGATAACATGGATTTGAGAACACTTGAAATTCATTTTCTGGCATACCTTGGCAAAATGTCATCTGATCTTCTTCCATCTTTTCATCATACAATGGGTTTGAAAAATTTTGAAAATCATTTTCAGATATGTACACTTCCTCCTCATGGTGAGTTTGCCCTATTTGAAAATAGTCATCCTCTTCATCTTCTTGTGCCATATCATCATACAATGGCTCTGAACAGGCTTGAAGATTATTTTCTGCCATGTGCACTTCCTCTTGATCAAGATCTTGAAAATATTCACCCTGGTTATCTAAAAAGATTTCATCCTCAGGATAGCATGGGTTTGGAAACATCTGGAGTTCATGTTCTGGTATACCCATCTTTTGAAAACAATGTTCTTCTTCCTCCCAACACTGCTGATTCATATATTGCGGTGGGTGGGCTGGGATAAAATTTGTTTGATATGGAGGCTGATAATAAACATTTTGTTGGGTGGGTTGATGAGAGTGCAGATTTTGATGTGACATATGTAGATGATGATATTGCGGAGCATATCGCTGTCCAGGTGGTGGATAGTATTCTTTTTCTTGGTATGTTGCTAGTCCATCCATATCTGGCTGCATTGCTATATCAGTTTCTTCATATTTAGTATCATCGGATCCAACATTGATAATATCCTCGTGCCTTTTCACTAGGTTTGAGATGAAAAGGTATATGTTCATAGATATCCCCCAACCTGATGAACAACTTATATCCAGATTCTCCTTCATGTCTCCTTATTTCAAAGAATGCATCTAAAGGGGGTATGTTATATTTTTTCATATTTCATCAATTTTATTTTCAGAGTCGCCACCTCTTGTGAGAAGAGGAAAATTTCATCTTTCTGGGTTCTTGCCAGTAGAGTCTACCAATATGTATTTGAATTTTGTGTAGAGTCGCCACCTCTATTTAGAGGACTAATCAATTTTTTTGGGTTTTTCCTCCCACCAGTAGAGTTATGCCTTTTAATTTTCTGACTCTAATAACATGGTCCACTACCAAGTTTCTCTATATGTTCTCCCCAGTAGAGTCGCCATTTTGTTGGTTCCCAAAAATGCAGGTTGCTAACCCTAAGAGGATGCCAGACTCTATGTTTGGATTTGCAACGTTTTTGGACCAATTGACAGAGCTATTAGCTCCCTACACTTCAGGTCCTGCAAACCTAGGCGGGTGTACCTTTGTAACTAAAGCAGAATGAAAACTACATGACTTGATTGGATTAATAGATCTATCACAATGGCGTAAAATATAATAGATGCAGTCTAAAAATTATCCTATTCCTAATGTACTGACTTGAAATAAAAATGTTTTGAATATGAGTTTGGATAGTAATGACTAGTGCCTACTTCTATTGGGCTATGGAGTCGATAAATGGATGAAGATTTAATGGAAACAGATGTATGAGGTAAGTTGATCTACTTCACAGTTTAACTCGAACTTGTAAGGCACATGGGATGTTTACACCTTATGCAAACGTGCAAGAATGTCAGTTATAATGCTCTTCTTATACTATCCCAATGATATTCCCCGTATTACTGTGAACAACTGAGAGGATGTTTAATTCTAGTGAGAAGAAAATTTAGACCAGACTTGTTTTGTAGAAAGGATTTACCTCTTGGCAGAGACCTTATGACAATTCTGATCAACTTCTTTATAGAAACCAACCAATTTGAACACACTGAATCAGCAAATGTGACCAGATAAATCAACAATATTCTTGATACGATAATTTAAATAATACAGAAAAACCATTGTGGAGACAACATTACAACATTTAGGATTTAATATTAACATTACAGCTGAACACTGAAAATAGATAACTGAATTGAAGCATTCTGTTCCATTAAATAAAAAAAATTGTGTATATAACAGTTCTGATGAGGCGAATGGGTGGAGTGGAATTAAATAATTTCCTACTGCTACCCTAAACCTACTGCCCTTTTCTATCTACTGATGTCCCTTTAATCTCTCCTTTTTATCTGGCATATATAGTTTGAGATTTTAGGGTTACAACCCTTTATTTCTTCCGTTACAACTTTTTATTTTAATTTTGTTTCCCACTTTGCAAATATTTATTTTAACTTCCTTTTGCCTTGAGATCTCGTGAAAATAATTCTTCAAGTAATTATTGTTATTTCCTTTAATATATATTTTCACTCAGTTGGTAAGAAATAATTACTCGCTTGTGAGTTGCTCGGTGAAAACATTTTCTCGCCTTTGTATATACTTCCTCAAAATATTTTTTAGGTAAAATAATTACCCATCGGGTGAATTCCTTGAAAAATATTTTGCCTCCATCTTTATAACCCCTTTGGCAAAATATTCAGGTGAAAAATATTCATTTTGTATCTAAAGATGATCTTGTAAAATCTTCAATATATCTTCTCATGAATATATTTACCCATAAATATGTTTATGCTACATATTTGTATAATATTTCACACCTTTCAATTACATTTGTTCATCTTTTATTTTCCAGAACGCAATTATATCATTTTCCTATCTTCGGTGAAAGTAGCTATGTTTCTCCCGGAAAAAGGTACCTATCGGCAAGACATATGATCTCGGTGTGATTTAAAAATCTCACTCCGATTAGTTTGGTTTTGCCGATGACATTTTTACTATTGGATATTAGGGTTTACTTCATCGGCAAGTCGGGAGGACTCAAACATTGCTCACCGATAAACTATGTCTTGCCGATATTGTGTTTATCTTGCGTGGTTTTTTACTTCTGTTTGGTGTTTCTTTGTACTTCTTCGTGCTCAGTTTTTTTTTTAGCTCATGCTTCGGCCCTCCTCACGGATTTCACCTTCGCTCCTGTGCTTGTATTCTAGCCATCTCTTTTGTTATTATCTCATTACTTATTTATATAATACTTGGGCCCACAACATCGATGTGACACATAAAATCAGTATGATTTACAATTTTTGCTCTGATTCATTTTCTTTTGCCGATGTATTTTTTGGGGTTTCTTGCTCAAATTTTCAACTGTGTATTTACCGGCGAGAATGCAGGGAGGATTCTGGCAATGATCTGGCTTTACACCCGTAATCGTAGTATTCTGTGAGATCACAAATAGCTTATGCGCTTTGCTTAGATTTTCACATTCTACAGGCATGTCCATCGGAGTATTTCAACTATAATATATGTCAAAAATTCTCATTTCACTTAATAATGTTATCTGTGGATAAAGAGTGTTCTTCATGCCCTCACCATTTTAATATTCAACCATTTACATCCCTTCCAGCAACAATTGTATCAGATGGATGAAAAGCTTGTGTAGAACACATTTGTATATGATGCAGCCGGATCTTCTTCACCTCTTTTTCTTTTGTAATTTCTTCATCTGGAGTCTTCACAATATGAATTACCATTCTATCTGCTACTCCAATATATTTTTATCGGTGGGACATAACTGTATCGGGAGCTTTAAAATATCTCCTATCGATATGCCGTCTCCTGCCGATGAAACCTCCATCTCTGTGAGGGATAACAATTTTTATTAATGCAAAATATAGAACATTAGCCTTCAGTCCTTTAAAATTTAATTATTTCCCTTCATGTGATGAATAATATTAATCTCTTGTGGTCACGCTCACTCAATCTTCGAAGTAGAAATATTTCACTCGTTAGGGTAACATTATGACATATTAAAATAATACCCTTGTTAGGGTTTGCCTTCATTCCACATGTATTTTGATTATTTATTTAATTAATTGTATCCTTTCTCTTTGATGGCAATCTTCACGTATTCACTCTTTGCTGGAATTATTTCATCTTTAATAAAATGTCATCAGGGTGAAATAACCTTCACTCTATAATCCTTGGTTTCACATCTCGATAAAAATATGTTATAATTTCATTGTCAAGAGGTGAAAAAATATTTACCTCTCCTTGTTTTAATTAGAGGATACTAGATATACTTTCGCTTGAAAATAAAGTATTTCATAATACTTTATTTTAATCTTTGTGTTGAATTTTTGGATTCTATTTTCCATTGTGTATTTTTACCTTTACTTGGCAAATATTTGATTTGGGTAAAAACAATTACCACCCACTTGTTTCACTCGTTGCCTTATGCATTTTCACATAAAAATTTATTTAGGTAAAATAATTACCTATTTGATTAACTTCTCTAGAAAAAGTATTTTTCTTCTGAGTAGAAAATATTTTGAATAAATTCTCACCTTATAACTCCTTCCATGAAAATAGGATATTTATTTGCACCTTTTGTAAATATTTATTCTCCTTTGAATAAACCTTTCATCTCACGGGACTCCATCGGCAAGACTTGTTAGATCGGTGTGACTTGAGATTTTCACTCCGATGGTATATCTCTTGCCGATGAGTTTTCCATCGGTGAGACCTATATGATGTCTTGCCGATGAAATTTTTTTTATAGCTTTTGTTCATCAGTGAGACTTTTGCTGAAACTGTGTCCATTGTAGCAAATTTTTATATCACGAAAAAGGATAAAAAGTATTCCCAGTTCTTTTAATTCCATTTCACACACCTTGCATGGTGATCAAAACAGGCCAACTAGCCTTCGGAATTAGCTTGAAAAACTAATCAAAACTTTTCCCGGAGCCACAAAAATACACCAACATGTTGAATTGTGATAGGGGAGTATGGTCGTCAGACAGATTGGCATGAATTTATTGGGACTAAAAGCTGCTCGCAATCAAAGTAGCTCACTCAGCGTGTTTTGCACCTGTTTTAAACTCAACTGAAACCTATTATTTTGCCTCTTTGGAAAAATATCAAATCTGATATTGAGAAGCTGCCGTCCTGGGGATTAGTTCATTTAGGCCACATGAACATGTGTGCAAAAGGATTTTTCATTATTCCTCTTCCTTCATAAGATATCAGATGTCAAAGTTGACCTTTCTGAAGCTGCCTGGGAACGCAGTCACAGAACTGTGTAAAATCCATTTGGATTCGATTTTGAAAAAATATCAAACGAAGTGCCAGGACCTTGAGAATTGGCATGTAGGCACATTAACATGGGAAGAATTTGAGACATCAATTGGTTTTTTATGAACGCGACCCGATTGCTAGATATTACCTTCCAAATTAACCTCCTTGAAAACTGCCCCTTCAAAACCTGATTCGAGCTCACCAACTTGCAATTTTAAAAACCCATTAAATCTCTTCCTGGGAAGTTGTAACTGGAAAGTTGAGTTTATTTAGACTTGATGAGTGCGTGTGTAAGAGGATTCTTCACCATCCATCTTCTGTTATGAAATGGTAAGGGCCAAAGTTGAGCTCTCCGCAACTTTCTGGAAATGCATATGGCAACTGAACTTTTTACATTTGCTTTTGATTTTGAAAAAATAGCAAACGAGATGTTGGGGTCCCAAAAACTGGCATGAAAGTACATTATCATGAGAAAAATATGGAACACTAATTAGTTTGTCAGGATCATCATTTAGCTGCTAGATATCAACCTCCAAAGTTGGCCTCTCGGGCTGATTTCACATTGTGCAAGTAACAAACCTTATCAAAACCCTCCAACTTGGTTCTTCAAAACCTAGTCAAAATTGATCGTATGAAGCTGAAATCAGGAGTGCTCACTTACATATGGCAGACAAACATGTTTGTGAAATAATTTTGTATGAAGACGAACTGGCTCCGAATTATAATGCTTCAAAGTAGGCCATTTGAGCATATTGTGCAGGTGTATCTATGAGTGTTGAAATTGAATTTTTCATATGGGAACCTAAAATCTTGCAAAAATTGGTATGAAATTTTAGGTCCCAACAGAGGGTATAAGGATTAGGGATAGGGTTGGAGGGTTTAGGGATAAGGGATTAGGGTTTAAAGTATAGTATCAAGTCTGTTGAGGGTTTAGGAATAGGGATAGCATTTAGGGTTTAGGGATGAGGGATTAGAGTTAAGGGATGATGGATTAGGGTTTAGTGTTGAGGGATTAGGGTTTAGGGTTGAGGGTTGAGGGATTAGGGTTTAAGGTATAGTGTTGACAGTTTTTGTCATCAAATGTAGATTTATGGGTTCAATTATGTTGATTGCCTCTCCAGTTTTGGGGTGTGGATGTTTTGGAATCAGTCAAGAAGTCTTCAGGAGACTTTGTGGAATTGGATTGGCAATCACTTGACAGAACCCCTACTATTTATGCTTGGATAAGGATTTGTCACAAACTAGAACTTCTGCTTCCAAAAGAGATCTATCTTTCTTCCTCGATGGGCATTTTCTATCAAGAACTTGATTATGAGGACTTGCCCCTTCATTATTATGCCTATCATATGGTGGAGCATCTGGCAAGCTCTTGCAGGAAATAGGAAAAGTTCTCCTTCAAAAACCTTGTGGTCATTCAAGTCTGAAGGGGAAGGTTTGGAAAGAGAAATGCACAGGATGTGATCAATCTATAGCAGGACAAAACACAAGCGCATTATAACGAGCTCATGTTTTGTTTTGCTATAGAAATGGTAAAAAAGTGTTGACCCCCGTGATCTAGGCCCACATGCTCTATTTTCATACTAATTCTATGCATGCTCCGACAAAAAAGAAGTGCTTTCATGCTATTGGGAAGTTCACATGCACATTTGACACAATGTACCACCTTTGCATGATCTTTCCACCACCTTTTCTGCTTTGCCAACTTGAGAAGGAGGAAATAACATAGTTTTCACACCAAGTTTGATATATATCTATTCAAGTTTCAATTTTTATAGTGTTGCAATGTTAATTGTGATTCAATTTTAGGAATTTAACATTATAGATTGGTTATAGTATTGTTCTTAGTAATTATATTTGAGTGTTATTCAATTTAACATTGAAAAGGAAGCAAGCGGTGAAAAACTCAAATTGTTGAGGAGTTTGATGCAAGAAGAAAAAAAAACTACATAATTGGCTACTCTCTCCATTTGAATCTTCATTTTTTAGGTATGTCGAGTCTTTACATGCATGTTCTTTACATTTTCCTTAATTCAGATTGAATTACTTTATCATGCTTTATCATACATGTTTAAAATAGACACATTCCCAATCAAGAAAGCAGCCTACAATCTCACATGATGCCATGTATATTTTCTACACTTGGGCTCTTTAATAATTATGTGTAATAAACAGACCTTAACATATGATGATGTCAAACTATACAAGAATAAATCCTTACAACATAATAAAAATACAATCCCACTATTATCTTGTATTCATTTCTTAGGAAGTAATATTGGTCTCTTTATCATGCTATAGACAAATTCTCCGTCATGCCGAGGAAATGATCAAGAATTAAACCAACATAGGAAGAGATAGAAGCTAAGAATGCAAAGAAAGCAGTGGCTATGAGGGAACTTTGTGAGAAGAGGAAATTGGACACGATAAATGAAGACATACCAATTGAAGAGGAACCACAACCATCACAAAGAGATATGGTATTGGCAGCACAAAGAGAATGAATGTAAAAACTTCGTGCTACGAGAGATTTGAAAACTATAATTAGAGACACGTCCTCTACTGCAAGTCAACATGTAGGGACACCATCTACCACATCTCAAGTTGAGAATACATCATCACTCACATGTGATGAAGGAGTTATGCCATCGTTCCCACCTCAACCTCAAGGTATGTCATCTATTCCATCTTCGATCGAAGGTATGCCATCTAGCCCATCTCATTTAAATATTGATGAAATTCCTAATGTTGAGATGAATTCACCTAACTTAACACCACCTAGAATTTTGCATAGAAAGACAAAGTATTTGATTGATATTGATGAGAATATTTTGTAGCCAATGGAAGGTAAGATTCCAAAACACACTTGTAGAAGATATGCTCATAAGATTTGGAGATTGTTCTTTGAAAAGTTAAATGAGACTGCAAGATGTCAACTATTCATTGAAATGATGCGAAGTATAAAGTATAGGTCCATCATGAATATTCTTGGGTTGAGAACATTAAAAGCTTCAAGTGAAAAATCTATTGTCAAAAATCTAAGGAGTGCGTATGAGAGTGTGGGTAACACCTCATGCACAAAAGATAGTAATGTAACACGGCGTGTGATTACATCGACTATAGTAAGTAGTCAAACGAAGAAAGCTTGTCTCATTAGAAAGATGAGTCAAGAATTGAGAATTAATAGGACGCCAAAGAATTGAGGACACTAATGCCAATGAATTATAGGCATTCTTAGGGAGACTACCACGAAAAGATAAACCAATTGTTGAAGCATTGAGATCACTAATTGAAGACTTTTGGAAGAATTACACAAGGGTATCTCCGAATAAAAGGGATGTGGTAAGAAGGAGAATCGGTAGTCAGAACCATGAGCCACATCCAAAGCATTTTTTGGATGAGACTCAAACATAGTTTTATGGTAAATTTCTAGAGAAGTATCCTCAAATTAAAATTTGTCAAAGATATTTTAAAATGCTAAAACCTTTCTATGTCAAGATAAATCACACACGCACTACTTGTTGTTGTAGATTACATATTGAATTTTCTAACCATTTTGATGCTTATAGGTCTATATGTTTAGATATGCATACTAACAATAATTTGCAGGGTTGTGCCATATGTGCCCCACCAACATCTTCAAGAGACTTCATATCAAGAATTTTATGTGAAAGAGAGGAAGGTCAAATATTCTACAAGAAATTATGCTTGGATAGCACATGTCATCATTGCGGTGGCTTGCAACATTTGCCAATATGTGAACATATGGAAAGAACACATGCGGTTGGAAATGAACTAGTAGAGTTTGGCAAGTATAAAATAGTGGCATACAATACAAAAGATGGTAAAGAAGCAAAGAGGTGCGAATTGGTTATTGAAAAGATTCTAGTGTATCAGTTTATGCTTATATTTTGTGATAGCATTGTGTATGAGTATGCAAGACATGCCCATAGAGCTCGATGGTTGGACTTGCAATTCAAGTTATGCAAGGACACATTTTCGGTTGGTAGCATTGTTTCAGTCATCAACTTTACAGAGAACTATAGTCTACAGCCACAGCATGAGGTGCAATCACAATATTACAACTCCACACAGGTTTCTATATTTATGCACATCGCATTCATTCATGTGAATGATAGTACAGAGGATGACAGAAAGATCATAAGGGAGTATAATTTCTATTGTCACAACTCAATATTTTTGAAATTTGAATTATGAAATGTGTTGTAAGAATTGTTTTTTTTAAATTTTTATCTTATTTTTAAATTTTAAATTTTGAGACCCTTTTCTTGTGTCTTAACTTGACCCTGGGTGTCCTAACTAAGTTTAAATTGACCTTAGGTTATACCCCACGGGTCTAGGGTCACTTTTGACTTGGGTAACCCTTGGGTAACCTCCGTATGGTCACCTTAACTTCACAGTGAATTTAAGTGACGAATTTGGAGGTATGGGTAAGGAAGACTTTGGTGGAGGAGCTCATGAGTGGGGTTATTTTTTAAAATCCCATTTGGGATAGTGGAAAAAGGAGTGGGGTTATTTTTTAAATCCTAAGTGGTGTGGTCCTTCATGAGTGGGGTTATTTTTTTATCCCACTTAGGATAGTGACAAAATCCACCTCATTCTTCCACCTCAATTTTTCCACCTCACCATGTTGCACATGTAATTAAATATTTTTAATATTTAATTAGCTAATAACCTCCACTTCCCCATGAGTTGAATTAAAAATTCAACTTGTCATATCCACTCTCCAAAAATGAATATTTAATTCCTTTTTATCCTCCACTAAATTGAATTAAAAATTTAATTTATCCTCCACTCCCCAAAAATGAATCTTTAATTCCTTTTTATCCTCCACTAAATTGAATTAAAAATTCAATTTATCCTCCACTCCCCAAAAATGAATCTTTAATTCCTTTTTATCCTCCACTAAATTCAATTAAAAATTTAATTTATCCTCCACTTCCCAAAAATGAATCTTTAATTCATTTTTGTCCTCCACTGTGAAGTTAAAATTTACAAATAATGAGAGCCCTTGATCTCATCTTTTAATCCTCACCCTCCATCCCTTTTTGAAAAATCTATAAATGAGACCCTTCTCTAAGCCATTAGAGAAGGAGAAAATAACAACTTCTTCTTGAAGCAAGAGCAATCCACATTTGAATCAAATAGGGTTATCTAATCTAGGAGCTCTTGGATGCAAGCTTCCTCCTCCCTTGATGAGATTGGGTCTTCATGTGAGAAGAGTAAAGGAATGGTGAAGAGTGAAGAAGGGGTAAAAGTGTATATCATCTTCATGTGAGGTATAACTTTGTGTTTTTATGCATTTAGTTTGTGTTTTCACTTCATTTTGTTTTCCTAATTTACAAAAATAAAAGAAGAGTAAAGGAATGGTGAAGAGTGAAGTTAAGGGGTAAAAGTGTATAGGATGATATAAAGAAGTAAGTAAGATGTTAAAAAGAATTATGAAGTTAAAAATATTATATGATCAAACAAATAAATTGATAATGATAGCAATAAAGTAAATAAAGTATAAAGTTGATATAAATTAATATTAGTGAATGAATTGAATAAGAAATTTTGTTATATGTAATGGTATAGTGTATTAAACTGATGGATAATATGAGAATATGATAGTGAATAACAAGTATGTGAAATAAATGAAAGTAAATAAAAGAATGTGTAAATTAATGTGATTAATAAAAGATAAATAAATGAATAATGATAAAGGAAAAATAATATAAGACTAGTTTATAATACATTATATTGAAAGGGTATGATATAGATTATGACAATTATAATATAATATTAATAATAAATTAAGTTGAATTAGAGATACAAGGGCAGCTTATATATACAAATAATTTTGAGAGACAACTATACAACACAAATCCATAATGAATACATCTATTAACATGAGATTATACTTATATATGACAGAGAGATAGGGATTTATATGATGGAATTTTTACATAATTGAGGAGTTGTTACCTTGACGATGGTGGTGGAGTATTATGTTACTATTAATACTCAACCTAAGCTTCTTGGTCCACCTTAATATTCTAATTGGTTTTTCTTACTACAATTAAGATTAGGTATCATGTTCGATCTCACTTAAACCTTGGCGGGGTAAAGAAAGTGTATCTCAATTGATACGTTGTATATATGCATTATCACGTACATAGGTTATGGCGGATAGATATGTATATCTTTTATATTATGAGTCTCATCAAAAGTGATTGAATCAAGTATATGGTGAATTCAATATCATATCAAATCTTAGATTATGTGAATTTCTAAATGATTGAACATGGGTATTATTGGTTAAGAATGACTGGGTACAAATGCTTGAAATTGTGATAAAAGAAAAAGGAATTGTTGAAATTGTATATGAACTAGTTATCAAAGATTATTTTAATTTGACCTAGATTAAATGGCTGTTCTATTTATGAGATAATGTAAGTATCTTTCTAGTTTTTTTTCTAGTTCTATTCATTATGATAAAGCATCTTTTATCTACATTGAGAATTAAGGTACTATTTCTATTTATCAACTGTTATTATGCAAATTTTTCCTTTGTCATTAGATAGGTAAACCTTATAAATAAATGTCCAAACTCAAACATTCATAGTGTTCGGTATTTACGGTACCTCTATGTCACATTTATGGGTAATGCCTTTGCATTGACCCAAGTACCTCATACCTAACATAGCTGCAACAACGACGTCTGGGCACCGTCCCTCTAAATCATTAGGGAGTAATAAGGAACATGTTTAAGTTAAATCTGTAGGAAGGGAAAATCTCCTCGGATACATCACTAAAAAGATTAACTAAAAGAAAAAGAAAAAGGTGAGACTATAAAAAAATTGTTGTAGAACGATCAATGGAAGGCCTCATCAGGGAAATATGCATGTTAGGTAAATTATTCACACTTGAAAACTTAAACGCCAAACAATCTCGGGAGGTGTGTTTGCAAAATAGTTCCTTAAGGATTCCGTCCATTGTATCACTCGAGTGGGTGGCAATCGGCGAAGAGCTGTGTACCCACTCACAGCTACATTAAACATAGTGCAAGACAGCACTACATATTCGCATTCGTCGTGTAGATCGCATCCGTAGAGGGCCTTGATCCTATAGATACAGGGTATGTAGGCAGTCTGGATGGCGAAGGATGCCCCCAATACTCAGGTCCCTCAGATATAGTATACTCCTTATAATCAACTTCTTAATCTCGATCCCTAGTTTAAAGGTTATTTAGGTAACTTAAGAACTCTCCTAGTACTCAGAAGAATCCCCAGAGTGGATTACTTGTACCTGGCTTTGCCATAAACTGAGGTGAGTATAAGTTGATGTTATGTGTTCCCTAGTCAACATCCTCAGTACAATATCTGGGTAGACTGTGGTCCCTAGGAAGTGACTCATGAACCTATATTGGTCCCGAGGGAGTCAGAAGTCTCTGGCCAGAGCATAATGATTCCTGTCCTCTTTAGCCCGTTAGGCTGTTATGTTTATGTATCCCAGATTGGATAGAGTGTTGGTCCATTAGACCAACTAGGCCTTTTGGCCATTATTTGTTCTACCTGAATCAAGTAGCGATAAGGTCCGTTTGACCTGGTTTTATATGAACCTATTTGCCCAAAGGATAGAAGAGCCTGGGTGGCTTAAGAATGTTCTGTTTTGAACATATGGCCCGTTTTGGCTGAAGTTTTTCCTGAGCACTCAATCAAAGTCTATATATATCTCATAAGAACTTGTTAATAAAGTAAATTTTTTGAAAATTCAAGTTTGGATCAAGCGGGTCCTTACATCTATATTAGTGATGATCGCACACATTCTATGGAGTTCGTGCAAGGTTGCTTTCAAGTGTTCTACAATGATTTGGCTAGAAGGGGAATATCATTCAGTTAGCATAACATATGGTCAGATAATTGTGTGTCATAATTCAAGAACTCAGAATTTCTATTGGCTAAGTAGGAGGCATAATTTTACAGGTATTCAGCATATGTGGAACTTTTGTGAGGCCGGGCATGGAAAGGGGGAGCATGATGGTGCAGGAGCATGTATCAAAATAGCCATAGCACGAGAAGAGTTAAAGTATAAAAACAATGCAAAGTTGACAGATGTAAAATCGATTGTTGAGTGGTGTAATGCTTCCATGGGTCCAGGTAATGAAGGTAAGTCTTCAGTTCGTAGATTTTTTTGGTTGATAGATGATACTAACATTGCACCATATGAGGACTATTATATACTGACAGGATCAAATGAGATGCACTCTTTCAAAAGCTCAATTGAAGGTTCATGGAGTATCCATATGTGAAAGATGTCATGCTTTTGTTCTTCCTGTACAATTCAAGTCTAGGATGAGTGCAAGTCAAAGGAGTGGGTTGACGAATGGCAGTTAAGTTATCTTAGCCCACTTGACACGTATTGACCCCCAACGGCACTGGACCTAACACAGATGGAATCATCAGTTGACTTTGACCACATATCAGATTTAGTTCAACCAGGTAATATAGGGCACGTATATGCATCTAATTTCATCTAGTTCAACTAGGTAATGTCATCTTACTTTGTAGTGTTTTTGTAATGTTAACTAATTTCATCTAATTTGCTACACATATCAATGTAGGGCACATATATGCAGTTATTGCAGATGAAGATAATGAAGAGGGAATAGATTATTACTTATGTCATTGTGTTGAGGCCAAAAAGAAATTGGAGGCCCCTATTACAGATGGAGAAAACATCGAATACTCTATAGGCTCAATGGTTATTACTGGAACATGGCTTAGAAGGTACCCACATAAGAGTGTTAATATTTGGCTGTTTCAGGACTTTGACATGCATCGGAAGATTCTTCATTACTCGAACCTTATCATGGCATCCAATGTTCATTTGATAAAGTATTGGGGTAGACCTTTGAACAAAATCTTGTGGAAGGTGCGTGAGTCTGACCATGAAGCAATACTTGACATAATAAAGAGTAGAGCAGACCCAGATGGTTCATTGGATTAATTTGTAAGTATTCACATTGATTTTGTAAAGTGATGTTACATTGAGTTGTAAGTATGCACATTAATTTGTAAGGTTTGTCTTTTTTTATTTCCTCCCGCATTTTTATACATATACACATTTTTACATTATCATGTTATGCATTTTTGGTGTCCTTCTCCTGATGTGACCAAACTCATAACTCACCCTACTTCCTCTAGACACCATTTGATGATCTCTCCAACACTCTAGATCCAGGGCGCCCAATCATGATGATGACCTATATACCATTCTCCCAAGGCGCTCATAATGAATGAAAAGAAGACCAAGGGCACCCAAGATTAATAGACTTATTTCTTTCAATTTTGATGATCCAAACTCTTGCAAAATGACATCCACTTTCATGCCTTTAGATCTTCCTTCACATACAAGGTGCCAAATCAAGTTGAAAAATCTACATAAGGGTGCCAAAATGGATGAAAGGAGACATGAAATGCACCTTAGGACTCCATGCTAAGGTTTGAGCCATTAAAGTCTCTTGATATTAGGCGCTCATGATGATGAAACTTAGAGTTTTTTCCTTTCCTAGGTGCTCATCTAAGATGTTTGAATAATAAGGAGCACCTAGACCTTTATAATGTACATTGGATGCCAAAATCAAGGTGATTTTAAGTCACTCTGAGTCATTTGGGGTCATTTTGAGTCTTTGAGTCGTGTTGCAAAAAACTGTCAATGTTGTCAAGTTGCACAAAGTAATTTTTGCATTTTTGGTGTCCTGCTCCTGATGCGACCAAACTGACAGTTCCAACACATCCGGATGGGTACGTTTAGGCTAGGCATGGTTCTATTTTTCACCCAAACATGTCAAAACAGTCCGAGCTACATTGTGCCGACAATATCCCTGAAGAGTCCAAAGTGCAAAAAGGAAGCAATATTTGAGGAGATGTTACTCGAAAACTGTGTCACTTAGAAACATTCCATCTAAGGAAACGTGATCACGTAGAGTACCTCTACAGTAACCTCTCTCAATTTTTTATATCTTTGAGGCATTTCCCTGTGGTGAAAGGTTTTCTGCTACCCCAAAAATCGTCAGAAGGAGGTAGTGTAAAGTTGCAAAGGGGTGTAACTTTCATCCTGCTCCTGATGCAACCAAACTGACTATTCCAACGCATCCGAATGGGTACATTTACGCTAGGCATGGTCCTTTTTTACACCCAAACATGTTGAAACAGTCTGAGCTACATTGTACCGACGATATCCCTGAAGAGTCTAAAGTGCAAAAAGGTAGCAATCTTTGATGAGATTTTACTTGAAAATCATGTCACTTAGAAACATTCTGTCTAAGGCAATGTGATCACGTAGAGTGCCTCTACAATAACCTCTCTCAGTTTTTTATATCTCTGAGACATTTGTCCATTGTGAAAGGTTTTTTGCTGTCCCAAAAATTGTTAGAAGGAGGCAGTGTAAAGTTGCAAAGGGGTGTAACTTTCGTCCTGCTCTTGATGCGACCAAACTGATAGTTCCAACGCATCCACATGGGTACGTTTAGGCTAGGTATGGTTCTATTTTTCACCCAAACATGTTGAAACAGTCTAAGCTACATTGTGCCGATGATATCCCTGAAGAGTCCAAAGTGCAAAAAGGTAGCAATCTTTGACATTATGTTACTCAAAAACCATGTCACTTAGAAACATTCTGTCTAAGGTAACATGATCAAATAGAGTGCCTCTACAGTAACCTCTCTTAGTTTTTTATATCTCTGAGACATTTGCCCATGGTGAAAGGTTTTCTGCTGCCCCAAAAATTGTTAAAAGGAGGTAGTGTAAAGTTGCAAAGGGGTGTGACTTTCGTCCTGCTCCTGATGTGACCAAAATGACTATTCCAACGCATCTGGATGGGTACATTTATGCTAGGCATGGTCCTATTTTTCACCCAAACATGTCGAAACAATCCAAGCTACATTGTACCAACGATATCCCTAAAGAGTCCAAAGTGCAAAAAGGCAGCAATCTTTAATGAGATGTTACTTGAAAACTATGTCACTTAGAAACATTCCATCTGAGGTAACGTGATCACATTGAGTGCCTCTACAATAACCTCTCTCAGTTTTTTATATCTCTAAGACATTTACCCATGGTGAAAGGTTTTCTGCTGCCCCAAAAATCGTCAGAAGGAGGTAGTGTAAAGTTGCAAAGGGGTGTAACTTTCACCCTACTCTTGATTTGACCAAACTGACTATTCCAATGCATCTGGATGGGTACATTTACACTAGGCATGGTCCTATTTTTCACCCAAACATGTTGAAACAGTCTGAGCTACAATGTACTGACGATATCCCTGAAGAGTCCAAAGTGCAAAAAGATAGAAATCTTTGACGAGATGTTACTAAAAAACTGTGTCACTTAGAAACATTCTGTCTAAGGAAACACGATCACGTAGAGTGCCTCTACAATAACCTCTCTTAGTTTTTTATATCTCTGAGATGTTTGCCCGTGGTGAAAAATTTTCTACTTCCCCAAAAATCGTCAGAAGGAGGCAGTGTAAAGTTGTAAAGGGGTATAACTTTCATCCTGCTCCTGATGCAACCAAACTGACTATTTGAACACATTCGAATGGGTCAATTATGCTAGGCATGGTCCTTTTTTTCACCCAAACATATCGAAACAGTCTGAGCTACATTCTACCGACGATATCCCTGAAGAGTCCAAAGTGCAAAAAGGCAGCAATCTTTGACGAGATGTTACTCAAAAATTGTGTCACTTAGAAACATTTCATCTGAGGCAACGTGATCATGTAGAGTGCCTCTACAATAACCTCTCTCAGTTTTTTATATCTCTGAGGTGTTTGCCCGTGGTGAAAGGTTTTCTGCTGCCCCAAAAATCGTCAGAAGGAGGCAGTGTAAAGTTGCAAAGCATTGCTAAAAAATCCTCAATACTCAAACACTCCAATGAATTGAAGCAACTTCTTCTTAGGCGCAAATGTAAGGGTACACAAGGGGAAAATGGCGCCTAGATGACTTAGTGCATTGCTATGACTTCATTCACATGTTTAAATGTTTGAGAAACTCTCCTTTACTAAGTGCTTGTCCTCATGTCAATGTTAAGTTTTATACCTCTTAGGCACTCAATTAGGTGATGTCATTAGATACAACTTACCCTTAGGTGCCAATGTAGCTTCTTCAATACATCACACTTCTAGGCACTCAAATTTGAGGTCTTGGACTTGTATCTTATTCCTAGGCACAGTTGGATGATCTTCCTATATCTAGGCGCTCATGATGGTGGGAAATTACATGAAGGGGCACCTAAGTCCAATTTGACTTTGTATTTGATATTTTATGACCCCAATTGACTAGGAATGGCTCAATTTCTAAAGTGTTGACTCAATAATGTAAGTTTAAATTCTTTTCCTCCTAGGTGCCAACTAATGAGTTCGCTAGATGCAATTTCTCCTAGACTTGAAGATTGTGAAAGAACTTGAAGCTTGGATGGATGTCTTTGAATGCTTGATGAAGAAGTGTTCCAACTTGAAAGGTCCTTTGAAGTGTAGATATTGATGATAACACTTTCCCTTATATGTGAAGTAGATGACTTCTCAAGGAGGCTTGAATGTATCAGAGGGACTTGAAATTAAATGGATGTCTTTGGAATGCTTGATGATGATGAGAAGTTCCTTTGGAGTGGCTACATACTGATCTTGAAGTGATGATTGATGAAGAATCTAGTTGATACTTGAAGATGAATGGAACTTGAAGTGATAGATGGAAGTCTTCGAACATGATGTAACTGGTGATGTCATTGATGAAGAAGACTTGAAATATATCTTGTTGTGACCTCTTGGAGCAGCTACCTCTTGAAGTGGTGTTTTCTTGGCAGTGATTACTTCCATCTTAATTCTCTGGCATGAATGAATGTGAAAGGCTCCTTTGGAACAGCTACATGATGACTCTAGGTGACTCCAAGCTCTTGCTCCTACCTTTTCCTTCAATCTTCCTACAATACAAACTAAGAAACACATCAATCCTCATGATAAACATTTTATAACACAAAGGAATCCTCTTTAAACATGGAATAATCTTACTACAAATCTAGGCGCATATATAGGTAAAAAGAAGAGCAAAGGGTGCCTAACACAAGTTGGTCCATATTTATCACTTTAGATGATTTTAAACAATTGTAATGGCTTAAAGAGGTCAATCTCCCTTAAGAGATTCATTCAAAAGGTGTCTTTCAATGCAATTTCTCCCTTAGGCACTAGAATGGGTTTGTACTGATGGAGAGTGCGCCTAGATTTAAATGTCTTTATACTTGCAATTTTGCAATTCTAAATGATGAGACATGTCTTAGAATGAATTTATCTTTCAAGAACTCACTCCAAAAGGTCATCTCATGCAATTTCACCCAAGGTGCTCATTGAGGTGTCCTCAGAGGCTAAAGTGCGCCTAACTCAATTGCCTTTATCTTTATCATTTTTGTGCTTTCAACAATTGAAAATGACCTAGAGTGATCTTTTCTCTCAAGGCACTCACCTATTGATATGAAATCAAGTTATTTCTCTTAGGTTCAATTTTAGGCTTGTATACGTGAAAAGTATGCCTTACATCCTTAGGTGGTTCTTTCTAATTCTTAATGATTTCAATCATATGCCAAGTGTCTAAGGAAGCTTTTGTCTTGAGATGATTAAATTTTGAGGTTCAAATCCCTTCATCAATCAAGGCACAATTTGAGGGTTGTATAGATGAAAGTTGACTTCAACTTGGGCACTCATTTGAGTTGGGAGGAGCTAGAATTTGTGCCTAGATTGGAGATAGATATTTTAGCTTATTTGATGATGGTCTCAAATCTCTCTACCAAGGTGCATTTTGATGATGTTCTTATTTAAACTCTTATGAAGACTATCTCATCCCTAAGCACTCATCCTCATGATTTTCATGCACTTAGACTTCAAGGCCCCAAAACTAGTAGGAAAATTCACAATGAGCGCCTTTGCTTTGGAAGAATTTCTTATTGATCATTAGGCACACTTTGGAGCTGATATGTACTTCCTTTACTTCCATGTACTCAATTAATCATAATTATTGTCAAAGACTTCTCCAAGTTGATTGATAACATGCTTCTTGATGTTAAGATCCTTCATTCACTCCTTCTTAGATCCAGGCCTTCATGATGGTGGGAAATTACATGAACGGCGCCTAAAGTTCAAGATAGGTTCTTTCCACTCATCTTAACTTTCAATCATTGTAGTTAATCTCAAAAGATATCATCCAAAATGAGAAACCTCCAAGACTTGTCATTGTAAGTTGATTTCCTCCAAGACGCCAATACAAGGTTCTTTTGAAGGCAAATGGTGCCTAGGCTTATGTGGCTCAATTTGATGTATTTATTGAAAGCTCAAGGTGAATTGATGCTTATTGAAAATGCCAATTAGTCCTTCATTTTCATTATAGGTACCATTTCCTATTGACTTATATACTCCTCCTCATGCTAGGGCACCATAATGAAGTGGTTTAGACAATAGGTGAGCTTCACTTACTAGAGGCTTATTCTCCTTCCACCTTAGGCACACTTTTATGGTGGAACAGGTGTCAATGGGTGCCTTGTCTTAAATGAATGCTCTCTCCAAGTTGGGTGCCCTTTTGAGGCTTTATGAGTGACAAATTACGCCTTAACCCTTCATGCTTGTTGCTCAATGTTTGAATGTTTAAGAAAGTCTCGTTTAGGCGCTCATCTTAATGACTTTTTCTCAAAGCGCAATCATCCTAATGACTTGGATATTCATCCTAGTGTTTCAGGATATTAGGCTACCAGACTTAGTCATTTTTAGGATCTCAAACATAAAGAATAACATGATGATTCATTTTTTTGTATTGCATATAGTTGACATTGTATGCTACTCATGAAGAATATTAATATTTTTTGTTAAACATGATGATTCATTTTTTTTAAAATACAACTTTTATCTTTTAGTTCCAAAATGAGGTTTAGGTGATACTTGAATAACAATAGATAGCTTATTGGATCAACAAACATCCTATGTAATACAATTGGACTTTAAATATTTGAAGTAGCCATCTACAAATATCCATTCAAACATGGATTTATAATGCAAGTATGGACACCATCAATAAAAAAGATTTGTATTAACTAAATATCCATATAGGAATACATCAATATCTATTGATATAAGTATAACATATGTACAAAATAGCCATATAGGCTTACAAGAATGCCATATAGGCATACAATGTCAACTATAGACAATACAAAATATATGTCCACAAATGCCATATAGGCATACAACAAAGGAACACAATAAAAAGTCATTCCCCTCTGGTTGGTGAAGAGAATAGATCACGAGTAGACTTTGATCTTCTAGGGGATGGAGACACGCATGTGGGTGGTCTACTACGAACCTGAGGGCTCCTCCTTCTATTTAGTTCTTCCTGCATCTTTAACTGTTACAATAAAAAGTATAGACATTAATATATAGAAACTACATGTTATAAAAAATGAAACATTTAACAAAATAATCACTTACTGCTACCATATAATCTATCTCCTCACTTGCCTCAGTAGCAGGAATAGGCCGTGGTGATGTCATGTCCTATAAAAACCATCCAGATAGAAATTAAACTTCAAATCAATAATCTTTTGATTTTTCAAAAATAGATAACTATAACAATGAATGTAAATTGAAATTTACTAATCTGCCTCATACCCCTGTCAATGCCATGGAGCTATGAATCGCAGAGGCCACACCCTGCTCCATTGCCCTATGAACATGGGGAGGTGTCTCTGCAGCCTGCATCATCTGGAAATAAAACAACATTATTCAATTACAACAACTATAATAGTGATGCAAATCATGGCTCCTAACATACACACACGTTCATCTAAACATGGAAGTACACATAATAAAGTACACAAGTCACATACAAAAATCTAGTAAGTACAATTCATTCATTAAACTATTTATTTTATTACCTCCGTAAAGCTTTGAAGTCCACCACCGATGGCAGGTGTTGCCGTGAAATCTACAATATTAACCTATTCAACATCCAAAATTAGATATTAGAATACCATTCATATAATGATGCTATTCACATGTAATATTTATAATTGTTTACTAGTTACATACCCTGACAATAGATGATCTAGTGTAAAATGCAGGTGGAGAACCACTAAAAACTGCATCAACGCTATGACCCTAAAATTTCATTAAAATCATCAATTTAAATTAGTTAATCTTGCATTTCAAAAATGAAATTTAATAAATTAAATTCAATAAACTTGCTAATATTTACCTAAGTATCAAGGCCAAAAGTCTCACTCAGGAGGGTATCTGTCATCACCATCTACTCAGCCGCAGATGTAGCCTGTGCACCTACGTCTTGACTATCCATGGGGTCATAACCATAGGCTAACCCGCTTTCCTGACAAGCATTGGGTGGGACCCTACTCCTCACACTATCTCCCAACCCACTTTGTACTACAAGATCGACATGCTCTATGATGCTCTGGGTTAAGGCACTAATGGATTGAAGTGTATCGACCTCAACACTCTCCTTCACAATGGAAGGGATAGAAACATGCTCATGGACTGGTCTGCTGATTACTTGTCTCACTACCCACAGTGGGTCAAGATGTGCCCCTGGTCTATCTTGTGCTGACCCTCCACCTCTACCCTGGAAGTCCCGCATATCAAAATAGTTTGGCACTTTATTAAGGACAAACTTGCAGTAGAGTTTCCTCAAAAAGTATTGCGAGACCTCATTATTATTGCATGGAGGATGGTCAAAAACCATCCACCACCTCTGCCCAAAATTGTCCCTTATCGCTTGGTTGTTGCACCAATGGATAGAGAACCTCTTGCATGTAATGGGTGGAGGTTGATTTGTTTGTGGGTTTGTGAAAATCGAACACAAGTCTAATTTTGTGATTTGTAATTTTTTCACATATTGGTATGACAGCTTGTCTGCATAATAATCTCTAAACTCTCTCCTCTTATCTGTCCAACTAGTTATTTGCTTGCTAATTGAATCTACATTTGATAACATAGATTCAAAAGATTCAGCAAGCGTGGACCTATGCAAGGTTGACGTGGAATGATCTTTCAACCTTGCAATTATATCTTTAATTTCTTTTTTGTTGTTTTCAATTTACCCCATTATATTTTCTTGTGTTCTAGGGGCATGTTGAGGAATGGATGGAGGAGGTTGTTGTTCTGTAGGTATTTCCTCCTCAGGATTTTGTGGATTTTGAGGAGGAGGAGGAGGAGGTGCATTAACATTTCCTGACAATTAATGAAATATACATCAAAAATCAACTCAAACCTACCTATTTAGAAACAAATTCAAACAAAAAAAAATATAACTCACTCCTTTGGCAAAACGCGAGCATGCTTTCTAGGGTTTGCAGGCTGTGGGCATAGAGGAGAAGAAAGAAATGAAATGAGATAGAAACCTTTTTTTTTAATTTATAGCAAGTCAAAACGCGCTCATGTTATAACGTGCTCACATTATAACGTGAGCGCATTATAATGCGCTTGCATTTTGTATTATTTTTTTTTTAAAAGAATTTGGCCACTTTTTGGCCCCCCATCTTTTTGCACTTACCCTTAGATGAATTTTGAAGGAAAATTCCCAACATTTTCATGAGAATTGAGAAATACAAAAAAAAAAAATTTGTAAGAATACCCTCTTACTCTATTTCCACCCAAAAACACACTTTTCACATCACATTTCTTTTTTTCAAAAATTTTTCCATAGTTTCGATAGGAAAATGCATTTTTAAATAATATTTTCCTACAATTATAATTTCAAAAATTAAATTCTATAACAAACCAAATGGAGAAATACCTCAATCAATTCAAAGGCAATGGCAAGATGAATCTTTTTCCCTCTACAAGAAAATTGATCCAATCAAGTAATCTCCAAGAATATTAAAAATTCCACTTTTCCAAAGGAGGGTTTGAAAATATCCTTTCTCTTCTATTTTCACTCTCTCATTTCAAACAATGCATAATGAAATGAAACAAGAATGTTTTCCTTATATATCTCTAATAGGAAAATTATCTTAACCTTTCCTTCTTTCCTTCGGCAAATATACTTATGACAATAATCCTTAATCAAAATATTTTCAACAAACTAGAATTTAATCTATTTCCACACAACACAATTAAATACAAGCCTTTACAATAAAACAATTTTACAACTCAAATAAATCAATTAAATTCTTTTCCTCTTCATTAGGAATTGATAGCATAAACATATAATTTTCATAGCATAAACATATAATTTTCAAGCCACTAATAATCATTTCACACATACCAAACAAATGCACAATCTAACAAGTGATAAATTACCACTTTTCTTGTTTCTCAAATTAACTATTTCAAAAGGCTAACAAACCTTAACCCACATCAAGAAATCACAAAATCAATGATTAAAATCACCTATGGGTCTAACACAAGGGGATCTAGAATTGCAATCAACTTGGTGTCACATCTTGACTTTTTGCTTGCATTTATAATTAAGTATATTTGACGAGACTATTGGACATTACCTTATGATTGTTGATTAAATTGGATAATTACACGTGTGTAAAGGTAAATTATCTTTATTTTTATTAATGCATAAATTTGAAAGTTGTTATAATGATGGATTATTATGTTTATGATTATGGATTTATATCTTGCTCATGCTTCAGCTATGATTTTATGGACCAACCTATTGACGAGAATCTAAGTGTGAACGAGTGCAAGAATTTGTCAAAGACAAGAACATGGTTGAGGTAGAAGCGTCCTAGCCGCCTGGCAAGAGTTGGCATGACGAAAAACCTGATGCATGCACACACTCACTTAGTTTCATACATATTACATCATTACATATTGCATTAATGAATGGATTTATTATTGCGATGCCCCAGGTTTTCACCCAAAGCATTAGCCAAACAAATACCGAACCAACAAATTTTTCACATTTGCAAGTGCAACATTTACATGTCTCATTGCACTCACACACACACAAGGTGTCACAACAAGCACAAAAATAACTAAAACAACACCACCATTGCACTAAGCAAGGTGGCACAAGCGGAAAACTTCATCTATTATTGACAACTCACCATGATGACCAACCAAGAGGCGAAGCTCACTCCATGACAAGGATCAGATACACATCCATGACCTTGCTCCCTCGTGAACACATGGAGTAGGATGAGGGTGACATCCACCTCAATCCATTCCATGACTACACAAGACATCCCAAACACAAGGGTAACACTCACCCATGGGATGGTCCAACTAGGAGGTACGATTCCTCAACAAACTAGAATGGTCACTAGTCAAACTCATGTAAAGGCACGCTTCCCAAAGAAAAAGAGGGAGTAATTCAAGAGTGCATATCACATGATGAAAATGACACCGAACCACCTATGGCACCTAAAAAAATTAATCAACATCAAAGAGGATTCATTTTAACCAAAAACATTAAGGTGTTGAACCAAAAATATCCACATGCCTAAAAGGACAAAAGTGATATAAAAGGCTACACATATTTGACACCAACGTCGACACATGCCAAAAGCAAAGATAGGATCCTCACCACCTATGTGGTGTGAATATGATCCAACACAAACAAATCATAAACATCAAATACAACATCAAATAACTGAGTCTAAACATGCTAGCATAGCTAGATTCAAACATGCAAAATCTATCAAAACATGCCAACTTCCTCATAAACTGAGGCATGGAAAAATACAAGATGATATCCAATAATTACAATTTTCAAGGGGCTTCATTCTAAACATAGATGAATCATAGCCAACATCATAAATCAACTCATAGCATTAATTACTTCTTATTACAAGGGTCTCAAAAGACCTACATTACAAAGGTTACAATAATCAAATTCTTTCAATTTGGGACATCAGAGATAAACAACTATCTTATTTTCAATTGGGATAGTAGAGGTAATGTTTTTTTGATCATGTGATTGTTCTTTTGGTGCAGACATACATATGCATACATATATGTATATACATGCGTATATACTTGTATGTATGCACAAGTATTCAAAAAAGAAAAAAGAAGAATCTATTTTCTCATAGGAACAACAAAGTCAAATTCAAAAATTCTGAGCTAAATATTTGCTTCTTTAATTTACTTCTATATGCCTACCATATTTTATGCAAATAATTGTAAAAATTACAACCAACCTCCTTGTGTAATGAATGGAAATAGATTCATTGGTCTCCCTCACACTTCTTCATTTCTCCTTTCCTATGCCTGTCAATCCCCTCTTTATGATTTTTACCTGTGGTTTTATGTGTATTTCTGCCCTAGTTTTGTATTTTTGGCATTCTAAATTAAGTTCCAACTTTTTATTTCTTCAAATTTCTTTTGAAACTTATACTTTTGCATGGTGAGGATGGTGTGTGGCCACCCAAATTGCCTTTATTTTTTAGATTTTAATTCCAAAAATTCACTTTCTACTATGGCTTCACTCTATTTTATCATGCATATGTATATATTTATATATACATAAATACACACACGCACGCACGCATGCACACACACACACACATACACACACATATTTTAAATGATATATATGTATATATAAATATTGACATATATATTATTATAATAAATCTATCAGAAATATTTTATCATGCATGTGTATATATATATATAGACATATATATAATTAATAATAAATCTATCTGAAATCAACCTTTATAGTGTTGTCTAATCAAAAGACAAAAAGAAACATGAGTACATGGCGGATCTATGCATTTGAAAAGAATGTACATAGTATATGAATTGTATAAATAACTAATCATTAAACATCATATAGCCACAACAATATTTAAAGTAAAATGCACAATCAAGACTATATATCCATGTTACGTGAATGCATAATTGTAATGCCCACCCTAGTTTGTGCTTTGTGTGTTTTTTAATTCATGTGTTATATGTTGTTTTAAGTGTTTATCCATTATAACAAAACAAGCAATTAGCATCTAAAATAGTGCCAGAATTTAGTGCATTTGAGTCCATGAATTAGACACTTCTACCGGCGCAAAACTCGGCGCCCAATAGCATCTCACAATTGCATCAGGTTTAGCACCGATTTTAATGCCGGATTTAGCATCAGGTTTAGTGTTGGAATTTTTGTACAGGATTAACATCAAATTTAGCACTGGATTTTGTTGGTTCCAATTTGGCTTCCGATTTTACTTCTGGTTTTGCTTCTTGTGTTTCTTCCAAGTTTACTTCCAGTTTTACTTCCAATTTTGCTTCCAATTTTGCTTCTAGTTTTGCTTCCGGTTTTGCTTTCGGTTTTGATTCTAGTTTTTCTTTTGGTTTCACTTCCAGTTTTGCTTCCAGGTTTGCTTCCAATTTTGCTTCCAGTTTTGCTTCCAATTTTGCTTCTAGTTTTGCTTCAAGTTTTGCTTCAAGTTTTGCTTCCAGTTTTACTTCCAGTTTCGCTTCTAGTTTTTCTTCTAGTTTTACTTCCACTTTTGCTTCCAATTTTGCTTCTGGTTTTGCTTCTAGTTTCGCTTCCAGTTTTGCTTCCAATTTTGCTTCCAGTTTTGCTTCCAGTTTTGCTTCCAATTTCGTTTCTAGTTTTGCTTCTGGTTTTACTTTCAGTTTTGCTTCTAGGTTTGCTTCCAATTTTGCTTCCAATTTTGCTTCTGGTTTTGCTTTTAGTTTTGCTTCTAGTTTTTCTTCCAATTTTGCTTCCAGGTTTACTTCCACTTTTGCTTCCACTTTTGCTTCCGGTTTTGCTTCTAATTTTGCTTCCAATTTCACTTCCAATTTTGCTTCTGGTTTTGCTTCCAGTTTTACTTCTAGTTTGTCTTCCAATTTTGCATCCAGTTTTGCTTCCAATTTTGCTTCCACTTTTGCTTCCAATTTTGCTTTTAGTTTTGCTTCCAATTTTGCTTCCAATATAACGTCACTTGTTGCTTCCAATTTTGCTTCCAATATAACGTCACTTGTTGCTTCCAATTTTGCTTCCATTTTTGTGTCTTTTGTTGCTTCTAAAAATGTTTATTGTTTTGCTTACATTTATTAATTTAATATGTTTTATTTCAATTTAATTAGTTAAATATATCATGCCTTTTAAATAACTCATGATTATAAAGTAAGTAAGTAAATTATTTAACTCATATGATTAAATAACAAGATAATTATTATAACATGATCATCATCTATAATTAGAACAAGTGAGTCAAATATCTATAATTTATTTGAATTTGACAACATCCATCTTGAGCAGTAAATTAAAATCATTATACGTAATAAATATCCATCCAAAAATCATCAACCACTTTCAATATATATAAATTGACAAGTCAATATGGATAAGATCATCATCATATATAACTAAAACAAGTGAAAGTCAACTATGCCAGTAGATCAATAGCATGTCTAAATGATACATGTACAAATGATATAAGTAAAAATGATAAATTACGTAACTCAAAATGATACAAGTCAAGATGATACATGTCCAAATGATATAAGTCAAAATGATACATAAATTTATGATACAACTCATTAATATGGCACTATAGGCTATGAAAATGATACATATGATAGCTAGCAACTATGAAAAGAGGCATCAAATTGATATATCAATAATGATCCATGATGCAGTCTATATGATCATGAATGTCACTGGCTACTATGATCAACTGCCTCATCATCATCATCACCATCGTGATCATCATCATCATCACCATCATTATCGTCATCATCATCGTCATTGGCCTCAGTGTCTTCTGTATCTGCATCATCATCATCTGTTGCCATGTGATCTATACCAGAACCAACATAATCTAGATCTCTATTAGGAGGATCATCTTGATCTTCTGGAAGACTCGTGTTCTACAAAAAAAATATTTAAAATGAAAAGTTATTATTTATTTCATGCAATAATTTATTTTTCTGTTATATATCTAATATTACAACATATGAAACGAAACCATAATCATATTACATCATATCAAAGTACACATACCATAATAAAATTTTAAAAAAGTTACAGCTAATATGTCATTCCAATGATGTAAAACATGCAATAATTCTAATAAATGTTAGTGAAGATCATAAAAAAATTTGTTATAAATTTAACTATCAACTATAAATTCTATTACATAACCTTAAGTGCTACAAATTGCTTAGTCAAAAGTTCCCATTTTGACATAGGTAGGGAGGATGGTGGCAAAGGTTGTGGAATTTGGCTTTACACCAGCCAATTGCATTTGCTTTAAAATTCTGAAGCCTTTTCAACAAATCCATTTTGTGCATATCTTGTAGTTATTGCAGTCCATGAGACCACATTTCTTTGAGGCATTCTGTCAAATAGTTCTCGTGCCTTGTCTATGCTTCCACATTTTGTATACATGTCTAACATGGTAGTTGCAACTACAACATCTAACAAAATTCCTCTATCCTTTATGTATTGATGGATGTCCATACTCTATTCCAAAGCTCCCATTTTGACACAGGCAGGGAGGATGTTGGCAAATGTTGTAGAATTTGGCTTTACACCAACCAATTGCATTTTCTTTAAAATTTTTGAAGCATTTTCAACAAATCCATTTTGTACATATCCTACAGTCATTGTAGTCCATGAGACCACATTTCTTTGAGGAATTCTATCAAATAGTTCACGTGCCTTGTCTATGCTTCCACATTTTGCATACATGTCTAACAAGGCAGTTGCAACTACAACATCTGACAAAATTCCTCTATCCTTTATGTATTGATGGATGTCCATACCCTATTCCAAAGCTCCCATTTTGACACAAATAGGGAGGATCTTAGCAAAGGTTGTGGAATTTAGCTTTACACCAGCTAATTGCATTTGATTTAAAATTTTTGAAGCCTTTTTAACAAATCCATTTTGTGCATATCCTGCAGTCATTGCAGTCCATGAGACCACATTTCTTTGAGGCATTCTGTCAAATAGTTCACATGTCTTGTCAATGCTTCCACATTTTGTATACATGTCTAACATGGCAGTTGCAACTACAACATCTGACAAAATTCCTCTATTCTTTATGTATTGATGGATGTCCATACCCTATTCCAAAACTCCCATTTTGAGATAGGTAGGGAGGATGGTGGCAAAGGTTGTGGAATTTGGTTTTCAAACAACTCATACTCATAGAGTCATGGTTTTAGGTCACATATGTTATGGTAACAAGGGATTCCAACTATGGTTATGATAGCTAAGACTACCCTCATTTGTGACCGTAACAAGGTTCTTGGACAACACTATCTTTCTCTTCACACTAGGTACTATATAGGCCAAGATTGGGTTGAAGAAATCACTTGATGGTTACCTATATAGTGATACCACACCCTAATACCCCATTCATTCTAAATAACTTGAGATTTATACAATACTCAACCAAGATGAAATTGTATCATTGTACCACACTTAACTATGCTAGTCCTTTCTTGACAACAATTTGTAATCTTTAGACTATTGGGATACTTGCCACAAATAAATATTAGGTCAATGACACTGTTAGGTCTCAAAAATGCAAGTTGCAAATCCTAAGAGGATGCTAGGATCTATGCTTAGATTTGCAACGTTTTTGAACTAACGAAACAGAGTTAACCTATAGGGTTGATGACTCCCTGCACTTCAAGTTCTGCTAGACCTGGGCGGGTGCATCTTACTAATGAAGTAGATTAAATGGATGTGTGATCTTGGCTGAGTGATGGATCTACCCACAGTGCCAAATGGTACGGAATAGATGATTACTTGTTGCCTACTTTTTACTTCTAATGTTTGAACAATGATTGAAAATGGTATGGTTCTAATTTGGTATAAATTGTATAAGCAATATCAAGGCAAAACTAATGGATATGTTCAACTAATGAAAATGAGTAAGACTAGTGCCTAAATCTATTGGGCTATTTGAGTTAGTGAATGGAAATAGATGTATGTGATTGGTGAGCTTATCTCCTATCTTAACTCTAACAGTTGGGCACTTTGGATATTTACACCTTGTGCAAATGTGCAGGTTTGTATGTGATAGTGCCCTTCTTATATAATCCCAATGATATTCCCTTGAATTAATCTAAAATTATGAAAGGAATTTAATTCTTGAGTTAATGGAAACCAATCACAATAACTTCTTCAAAAGGATTTAATCTTTGACAAGAACCAATTAAAGTCAATTATTAGAAAGGATTTTTAATTCACATCAACTGGAAATCAATCAAAGAACTTCACACAGTGACAACAAATATGCCCTGACAAATGTAAATCTGAATAATTCAATAGAACCACTTTGGAGATAGCACAATAACATATAATCATGAAACTTAACACAACTGTTGAACACCAAAAATAAATCACCATGTAGAAATATTCTGTTCCATTATGTTTTTCATAAAATAAACATGTGTAACTGAAATTCTTTAATTAAAATAGAATTGACAATATATCTTCTTTCTATATGTAATATATACAGTCTTCTTCAAATTAAAGAGGTATACCTATCAATCGATGATATTATGACCATCATATGTTTTAACTTTTACATCAATATTAGTGAAGAGACCGCATCTCTTTATAGTGTCTTTTGAGAACTAACAAAATTATGAAAATAAACAAATACATTTAATACTAAGCCCTACTGAGCCATAAGTAGATTTGAGCAAAATGATCCAAATATTTCTGGCTCAGGTGTGTCTTTGCATACTCAATGGCATCCCTAACGTCCACCTCTATTGAAACAATCTTCTTCAAATGTGAGAAAGCTTCCTTGGATGCAGAATCTTCATGTTTTACAATTTCTAGGGCCTCATCTAATATTCCCTAACACTCCTTGACCCATTCATCCTTGCTCTTCAAATCTTTGTCATTCTTGAGTAACATAGGTACACCTATCTGAGAAGTCCCTATGCATTCTTTCACTTCATCTTGGAGCCTATCATGGTACTTCTTATGCTACTTAATAAGATTGTCTGCATTAGATATGCTTGCACTATCAGAGGTGTGTTTACCCTATATTTTATGTAACTTATTGTGTATTCTGTTATTTAGTCTTTCATGTTCTTTAATGACCTTTTGGTTTTCAGAGCCAATATCCCATAATTTAGGCATCCATTGCATCAGATGAGCATGCCTGTTCTATAGGACTATAGTGAGTGTATCTATTCTGACCTGTGCCATTTGAGCTTTTGAGGGTGATTGGACTTGTGATCTTTTTGGCTGTGTAATCATTTTAAGAGGGATAAATCCTTTAAGAAATCATTTTCCTTTTTCAATCTTTCCTAGCTCATTTTGTAGTATCCCTCTCTTTTATCAATAGCTGAATCTAAGCTTTATTTAGTTTTGCCACATTTACTCCAAGTTCAGTTGTAACAACTGGATCAGTTTCTCTAGCTCTCAATGTCATAACATGGCCAAAAGCTTTTTCAGTGTCAATGACAACAAGCTTTTTGTTTGGTGGGTAGAGAGCCCATATCATGAGGGAGTTCTCATCTAGATTGTATTTTGTTCCAGTATATACTTCAACAACCCCTTCAAAACTAAGCTTGTGTTTTGTATCATTATTGTGCAGAAAACTGTCAAAAACAAGTGTTGAATTCAAATCAAGACCCAGGAAGATCATTACACCAGATTCTCTGAGCAACTCCCTTCCTTTCTCAGGAGTCAAATCTTCCAACTCCTTTTCAACTTCTACTTTTAAAGCATTCATTAACTACGTCTGGTTGTCTAGTGTAACATCTGAGACTAATTCTCTAATAGCCTTCCCCTTGTGTTTGTACAAAAAGGATTTGAACTCAGGGGTATAAATAAACCGGTCATCTGAAATAAAAGATTTATATGCAACCTATCTAGCATCATTATCCCCTGTTTCTTCAATTTCCAATCCTCTTTCTAGGGGCTGGTATGGTTTAATTCTACATTTTGAAATTGTATCAGAAAAGTCATGGGGTTTAGAGTCCACAGACCCTTCACTATCAGAGGAAAACTCTTCAATTTCTTGTGCTTCCCTTCTTCTTTCCCTTATTTTCTGATTATATTCATTAATGGTTATTTCAGCATCTGTTTCTTCCAAATTTCTGATTACATCATCATGAAGGAAAGGTACATGAGTATATCCACTCAGTTTTTGCTTCTTCTTAGCATAATCAATAAAGTCCTCCAGGTCAAAAAAATTTCTCTGTATTGCTTTCCTAAGATTAAAATGAGACAATTTATCAAGAATGAGATCATAACCTTCTCTAGCTAACACAATAAAGTCACCAAAACATAAGGTGCTTGGCATAAAAGATTGTTTATCATATGCACTGAGATTCATCACATTTGAGTAGTCAAGATGTCTGACTATTTCCAAGTATTGCACCCTATCTGGTACAATTTTTGGCAACATAAAAGGGGTATCCTCAAACCTATATACTCTGATCATTGTGGAATCACGAAAACAATACCAATCCCCCAAATTGTGGTTTACAGTAGGTGGCCCATCAAAATCCTTGGGTCTCAAAAACCTTTTAATTTCTTTTGACAAAGTGTAACTGCATGGGTAGCCATAACATCTGTACATGGTTTTTACAAAGAATTCTTCAAATTCAACATAACTGGAATGCACAAACCTACTGTCCCATATTGAGGTCCATAATTGTGGGGGCAGCGATTGACCATCTTTATCAATTTGTGAAATTTTCAACTACTATGGCCATAGATTCAATTCTTGTCCAAAATACAAAACCATATGCATGAGAATAGAATAGTGTCTAAAGCTGGCTGTGGGGGAACTATTCTTTAAGGCCTTCAGACCTGAGTCTATTTCCTTAAAAATAAAAGTAACATAGTCAAATGTCCTAGAACGATGGCATTATATATCCATAGAGATAACCATGGGCACTATGAACATAAATTCTAGAACTTCAATTCCCAACACCTGCCCCACTATGTAATATGTGTATCTCAGGTAAGGTTCAAACAACTCAACATGAAACAGTGGTTCATCCCCTTCTTCAAATGGCACTAGATTCCCCTCATTCTGTGGCCTATGTAATGGCAGTCTCTAGCCCTTATATGTGGTATCCAATATGAAATATTCCTTTTCTAGGGCTTCATGTACGATAGGCATGTTATATGTGTCATTTAAATCAAAAACTTCACAAATTGCATTTTTAGATATATGAAACAAAGGCTTTCCCTGTAGATTGCATATGGCCTTTTAGTCGGGATCATAATGGTATGCTAGCAACTTCAAAAGGTCTATATTGAAAAAAATATCTATGACTATTAATTTCCCTAAATTGAGTTGCCAGGGGTTGTAGATGGGTTCCATCCTATGTCTCCTGTGATAGTGGAACATGAATAATTCATACCCTCAGATAGGAGTCCATATATTTCTGACATATTTGTATTTATCTTCGAGTTTTTCCACATTTACCCTCAATTGTGTAGTTCTTCTGGCCTTGGGTCCAGAACCGGGCAATTGGTCCACAAGATCTTAGTTTAGTTTCCTTTCTGGTGTTTTATCTCCCTTCTCTGTTCCAATTTTCTATTTTTTGCCCTTGGTTTGGCTCTTTTCAGTGTGTTGCCTTTTCTTTGTTTTAGAGGAGCCTTCCATTTTATACTAGAACTTGATTGTATCAAAGAAACTTTAAGGACATACCTGTATATGCTCCACACAAATCTCCTGATTCTTGGTGAATTCCTTCTTCGTCTGCAACCCTTGTGTTGATTTTAGTGGGGATCAGAATGGCTTTTACAACATTATGTTCAATCAGCCATTAATGGCTGCCACTAGAATTAAATATAGGCAATTCATGAATTTCAAAATGTCAGGGCGATGCTCTTTTTATCAATGAGACCATTTTATTCTTTCGTCGATCTTCATATTGTTTTGGCGCCATTTTCTTTCATATGTTTCTAGTTGGTCGCCAAGGGTGCGTTGGTGTCTCCATGAAATACTCTTTTCATAGAGTTATGAACCATTTATTATCATTTTAGGGAGATATTATAATTTTCATCCCGATGTCATTTTGATCAGGTGTGGCAAACATTCTCCTTGGAATCGGTGAGTGTTTCTCTGACAGATAGGGGTTACCTCATCTTTATCGGCATGACAATCTCCATCATCAAGAGAATATGATAGTCTCCCGATGGGTTAGGTCTTCCCAATGATCTTATCTCCATCATTCATATTTATTAGAACATATCGGTGAGTCTTACCAAAATCCTTTTGTCTCTTGTGTCAGGGTGACTTTTGTGGTCGGGAAAGCTTAAGGATTTCATTCTGATTGTATATGTCAAGCTAATAGTCTTAATATTACGCATTGGAGAGAGATTGTTTGCTTCCTAGCGATGAGCCATTGGTCGGTGTGACTTAAAGGCTCGGTGTAACTTTAGGATTTCACTCTGATTGTTCTACTCACACTGATGAGTATGCATTGGTGATACATACAGAATGTCTCCCTGATCTTTTGACATATGAAATTTTGATCATTCGGACATCAATCATCTCTCACCGATTATCACATTATACTTCAAGAATGTATTTTTCTATTTGAGGTGAGTTGCTTAAGGTCTTTTCTGATATAGATAACTTAGTATCAGAATTAGGCTGTGGTTAGAGAGCTAGGTATATTCATGACATTGTTTATGTGCAGATTCTGAAATGGATCTTGTCACACAAATTTTTGGTGGTTGGTTTTGAAAATGAGGGACATTAGTCACATTATTTGGAGACTTGGTGAATTCTTAGCAGATGAATAATGTGAAATTTTTTAGTACCAACAAACACAAGGCTTTTAAACAAAAACCATAATCCCAACTCTATACCCATCCCCTTGGCAGTCTCAAGGGCCACCTTGAGACAAAAAATGCTAATGTACTATTATGATAGTTATGATTGTCCTCCATTATTTCATTGTGAATTTGAAACTTGAGATGAGGATTGGGGAGGTCTCCATTTGTAAAAACATGGAAAATACTCATTGCAAGATCTTTAAAATAGGCATATTCAACTTCAGGCATTTATGCAGACCCTAGGAAGGTGGATGTAAACTTAGTGACTTTAATTACCACCACAAAGACTATCCCCTTTGTGACTATGACAAGGTAACACTGTCATGCTCTTTATGAAAATCCCTTTTCCATTAGGTGATGGCCTAATAACATTTATCTCCTTTGTGATTTTAATGCCTCTCTAATGCACTATCATAGGAGTCTTGATAGTCCTTATGTATTAGTGAAGAAGGCTTCCAACAAATTGGAAAGGAGGGCTTAAGATTACATACAAAGTCCTAGTCTTCATACCCTAGTCACATATCACCCCTCTAAGAAGACCTCAAGACAATTGCCCTTTAATATAGGAAATCAATGCAGTTTTAAAAGATAAAGTACAAGAGGCCAAAGTACAAGAAAACTTAAGGCCTTAAGGGGTTTAAAAGAATAAAAATATAGGCTTGCAGACTCAACTTAAAACCTTAACCCTAGGTGGGTACCACCAGATACCACCAGAACCCTTTAACTTGGCACTGTAAAACCTTGTCCAATCTAATCGTGGGAAGCCAAAATCAAGCATGTACACTCACATATGATAGATAAGTATGCCTACCAAGTGGTTTGACATAAAAATGAATAGGATTCATATTATAACCCTTCAAAGTAGGCCACTGAAGTATATTATACAAGTGCATTTCTGAGTGTTGTAGTCAGATTTTTCATCATGGGAACCTAAAATTTTTGCAAAAAATGGTAGGAAAATTTAGACCTTCCAACAAGTCCATTAGTTGGAGGCAGGTAAACAAGGGTTTCTATTCATTATTAGCCCGTTAAACTTAAGTATATGAGATAGCATGGCACACACAAAATGTTGTGGATAATGACCACAAGATTAGGTTAATTGTGATCACTTTTTGTAAGCAAGCACAAGACTAGTATACTCATTATGATCCTAATGGCACCAAGAAGGGTCCCCAAAGTTATAAGAGTAGTCATTTGTCATCTAAGAGAAATCTTACATTTAAGGGTGCTAGGGCCAATAGAGAAGCACTTTAGAACTCATCCTACACATCAATAAATAACTCAACACAAGAAATTCAAATTGACATATTAACACAACAATATCCAACTAAGTTATTGACAGTCAACTATTGATACCTCGTTCTCCATCTAGATTACAAAATCAGTCCACTTTTTGCTTTGTAACATTTCCTTTTCAAATTGGCTTGGATGCCGACCATATTTCTCCTCTTGTCAAAACATGGCACATGGACTAGTTAAACTAATTAATATGCAATCATTTACTTTTTCCTAGGAAATTAAAAAAAAATATATCATTTAACTTATTAAATATACTTGCAAATGTACAGATCAAGCCCTGTAAACCTTTCTGGCCACTATGATGTGTGGTACAAAGTTTGTCAAGCCAAGCCTTGGAGGCCTTGTCCTGAAACATATACTAATTCAATTTAACTATGTACAAATAAAATTTAAAAATCATTTAATAAATTTGATATAATCTTATGAGTAAATTCAAATACTTGCGTACTCTCCTCACCGGACTTCCTCCATGCATTAGACTTCTCATATGCTTTTACAAGCTATTTCCATACTTTCAAACTTACATCAATTGGCCTTTTTTTGAGCCTTTGCTCGGGAGGGAGTTTTTTTATCTTCTTTATTTGGTTGCACCGAAATCTCTTACAGTTTTGAGACATTTGTAGCTTTATCTTCTTTACAGACCAACCTATGCCAAATTCAGTCTCCATGTCTTGGATAACTACTTTTTGCAGGTGCATGGGTATCTTTGAGAATGGAAAATGTAGATGGTCTTTGAACCGTTGAAGGCATGATTCCTTTAACCTATACACAAATGTTTTTCCAGCATCCATCATTCGGACATCCCCTGAAACCATGTCATATTCTATCTTGGTATCGTAGGTACCAATGCAAGATACAAAACATGGCATGGTGGTTGAAGAAGTCTGTGTCCCAAGAGTGGGTGGGACATTGGAAGCCTCTGTTCCCTATTCCACATTCTTAGAGGTTATTGTTATTGATTTCCTCCTAGATATTTTGCTTGATCCATGACTGGTTGGGGAATCAATTGATTCCCTTTAACACTATTGATTTGGTTGTAATATTTCAGGGGCTTTACCAGATCATTTTTCTATGTATCTAGCTAGCATTGTCAAGTCCACACCATCCAATTTGTTCACTACCTCTACCCCCAATATGGAAGTCAATGCCTCTTTATCTTTGTCAATATCATGTTCCTATAAAATAAATTTCTTCTTTTAAATTTACAAATAAAAAACTAAAAACTAAAAATCAAAGAAACAATGGACACATTTACAAATCTATAAATTGACAATGAATTACCTCATTGTGGACAGAGTCTATTCCCTTTTATCTCTTCCCTCTATTTCTTGACATTTTAAGGTGACCTAGGGCAAATTATTTTCATTCAGTTTGTGGAGGCAAATGAAGTGCACACTGCCAGGTATGAAAGTTTTCATCCAGTTTTTCTGTATTCCTCAAGGTTTTTGACCTTTACTTTGTAGATCAAATCATGACGTTGTTTTCTTATGAATCAATTGGTGCCTTGGGAGGGAATCTATAGTTCCCAACCTAATTTTAGTTTGCTCACTATCATCTCAAAATCCCTATCTCCTCGTATTGTCTCGACCAACCTTTATTTTAGTTTGCTCACCCTTGTCTAAAAAGCCCTAATTTTCATTTGCTCACAATCGACTTGTCTTAAAGCACTCGACTACTTTTTTAGGAAGGAAGCAAGAAAGTTGTGTTCAGAGAAAGGTATTGATGGTAATGATAAGTGAACCTGGGCATTGGGGTTTGAAAAATGCATTCACTACTCTCAGATGCAGAGGAAATAATGCAATGACTACAATTTTACCCTCCTCCTTTGTAACCACATGAGACTTGAACGATTCGCTTGTAAACAAAACAATATTTATAACCCTTTCTTCACAATCCTCTCCATTTAATCAAAACAAAAATATATTTGGGAATGAAAATTTTTTATTGTAATTGTAACCTTACCTATGGTGTCGAAAACTAAATCAAATTTCTCATCTCTTCACATGACGTTTTTCTCCTGTAATTATCAAATTTCTCATATATTAATTTAGGCGGGACTCCAACCCAAACGCTCGATCTCCAAACAAAAAATGAACACCAAAAATCAATATTAAAGTTTTTTTTTTTTTGTTTTGGGGTATTTGCAGGTGGGAATTTTTAAAAAAAAATTTGATCTGGTAGTCGGCGCTATAGTCAGAGCAATTAACGTCGATTTTATCGCCAACTTTTAGGCAAAAAATGTAATCTGTTTGGGGTGCCAAAAATGACGTAAAGTGCACCTAATTTAGCGCCAATCAGTGCAAAATGATGTATTTTGCTTGAAAGTTGATAAAAACATAACCTCACCAAATTTGGATTGTCCTTATAATAAGTAACTATATCTTATTTCCATGATAGCATTTTGACTTCATGCTTCTCTAATGATTATCTCAATAATGACTCACTCTTTCATGACCTTACACAGATGGTTAGTGACAATCCTTATGCAACCGATATGGCTTTGGAAAAACCAAACAACTCTTCTCTTACTATCATGATGACATGATATTGGGACTATATTGGTAGCTTATGGAGTGTGCTTATGGTATTATGATTTTCATTTCTATGTTCTCATTAACCTATTTTAGGTTGAAGCATGGTAACTAACCCACTAGCCATTATGATAGTCATACAATGACTAGACAATCCTCTCCACTTTGACTATGACAGTCCTATGCATGGTGTTTTCTTCATGACAGTCCACAATAATTTGAATTATTGATAGTAGCTAGCTCAAATGGAGTTTTGGACGGTGTAGTAAGTTGTCCCTATGGCTCATGATAGTGCATGCCTTGGTTATGTCCTTGTGACATTACTCTCTAGATATCTCCTCTTTATAGTGACAAGGTTTCAAGAACATGACAACTTAGGTAAGGTATTGACTTGTCTCTTTAACCTCTGGATTGTCATTTTTCAAGAATTGATCTCATTGAAATGCAAAGACAACATGGCATATATTAGATGAAAAGATCAAGGAGATGCATGTTATAGAGTATAAAACTCAAAAATTAAAGGTCTTTTTGGGCCTTTTTCCAACAATATGAGCAAAATTCAAACTTTAAACATGTAGCACAGGTACCATATGACTCATTCGCATACATCACACATGTGGGACCACTAAGAAGGGAGGTAGGTGCTTAATATGAGCAATGACAATCACACATAATGTTTAAGTTCACTTCAATAGATATTTGGGGTTATGATAGCTAATGGAGGGTTTTATTTTCAAAGGAAACCATTAATTTTGGAGTGAAAGGTAATGGTGAAATATAACATAATGTCCCTATAATTAAAGAATCCAATGGCTAGGTTTAACCTAACAAATATCTAATGATGTGATTTCAAAATTAACATCCAAGTTATCCTTCCCTCCATCAAGAATTTAAAATTTTGGTGCCAAAGACTCTTTGAGACTATTTTGAGGGTTCTATGATAGTTTTGAGGGTTTTATGGCCACTTGGAGAGATATAGATTGCCTTAAAATGACCCATAAAAGAAAAAGGAGAGTCAAATATGAAATAAATGTCTTTTTGATGTGAATTTGTAGTCATCTTGTAATAATAAGATTTGAGATCTAGTTGTCAAGATTCTGCGTGTAAACTTTTTCTGAAGAGAAAAATGTTGCAATGTCCTATTTTGTTTTTCATAGTGCGTCTTAATGAAAAGCGAGTGTATTAACAAGAAAAATTCAAGAACATTTTCTTGGTGCATAGCTGTTATGTGACCATTGTCATTATTGTGTATTATAGGATCCAGAGGAGGCCATGGAGAGAGGATGTGGACGGTGTACAAATGCTAAATCACAGAGAGGAAAGTGGGTGGAAATAGATATGACAATGGAATCTATAGATACAATAGAGGTAAGAAGAGAAAGCAACCTCAACCAAAGGAGGAAGGTGTTTATGAATTCACATATGCTACAACATAGAGGAGATAAAGTCATTTTTTTGTCCACGAGGCCTCTGAGGTCAAACTTATTGGTTGGAAATGCACAAGAATGGTGATTAAATGTGATTCTATGATCGAGGGAAAAGTTTGAAAATTAGGATGGCTAAAACATGATATCAATATGTCAAATATATGACTAAAGTGAGGTTTTGTGTTGGATAGCATATTTGTTGAAATGATATAATTGGTGTACTAAACATTATTTACTATGTTGTGTATTATAGGGACCAGACGAGGCCATGACAATAGTTCGTGTCATATCAAATAAGGACACAACAGATGAAGCAGGAAATTAGGTACTCAAATCTAATTTCCTTAGGAAAAAATAGTTTGATGGCATTTTGTGATATGTCCATCTTTTTTTACAGTATTATTGAAATTTATAATGTATTATCCAATCTTGACATAAATTAATGCATGTTGTTGATTATTTTAGATGGAGATTGCAGTAAATACAGAGCTTGAGCATTCAACTAGAAAACAAAAAATATATGTATGTGGATGTGGACCTAAAACTGTTAAATCACATAGATGACAATGGGTGGAAGAGGATATGACAATAGATCATACAGACACAACAAATGATTGCACTGAACAAGAGGTTGGTTAGGACTATAGTACATGGGATGAATACTTTGAGAAAATTATTGTTTGTGGATGTTCTATATGTCATGGAAAGAAACAATTCAAACGAGTGATTGTACAAAGACATTACATATATAATGAGCTTTCAGTTGGTAGTATGCCTCCTACAATCAATTCAAATCCAATAGGAAAATTGTGGTAAGGAATTTTCCAAATTGATATAAATAACATGTATACTTTGTTTAAACATTGTTTTATATTATTTAAATAACTAATTTTTTTCTTAATGGATAATTACAGGATAAAGTTCTTGGTTTAAAGTTTCTTTGATCACCAACTTCTATCCTAGAGGGCAATGATCATTTATCAGATGATACAACTAACAAAAATATGTGCCAATAGACTAGCTCGGAAGATGAGGAATTGATGAAAACAAGCAACAGAACAAGAACTGGTTTAAAGATACATAATTTGCTTAAAGACAAGGGGAAGGTGGACTACATACCCTATGAGAATGAATGTGATGGAGATGATGACTTGCCCCTGAATTTGAGATCAATTTACAAAGAGACATTTGATCGTCGACTATATTGCACTTGGCCTAGTGATCAACAACTACCTAGAGTGTACGAGGTGTTTCAATTTTGGGGATACAACTACATGATACGACCCTCCAATATTCATGGAGCGAATCCAGGCCTCTTTATTGTCCAAAATTTACATGTGGGATCTAAACATAGAAACAATTCAGAACAAACCACTAGGAGATTAATGCCATATTATGGTCCATCATATTATAGTGGTGAATGGAGAAGGCTAGAAGAATATAAGCCTAGCATGTTAGCATATGGTCTAAATTTGAATATGTATACACATCGTCTCCAATTGGAAAGTGGAAAAGAAATGAGTAGAGGTCATCTTATATATATAGATGGACGTGCATACACACACAAAAATATTGTAGGATTTATAAATAGTAGTAAGGGAAGGGACCCTACTGTAAGACCGAATTGTCAATTTGTTGAGGTTATAAATGATAAAGATGGAGATATGGAAAGAGAGGTTGATAGATTGATAATGGTTGAGTCTATTATGGACCTTACCATTGGGGACGAGTTATTGATTAATTACCCCTTCTGAAAATGCACTCCTGCATGAAAGAAGAGGGAAGAGCAAGGTCTCCCTAAGGATGTTCTTAAGGGTAGAAAACCAAAGAATAATAAATGAGTGTGGATTGATGTTTTATAAACTATGTTTTCCAAATTGTGTTTTATTTAAATTATTGTATAAAAAAGGTAGTCTATAAAATAATGTTCCATTATTCAATTTATGTATATATGTTCATACAACCAATATTTTTTTTTAAGCCATATTTGATTATATTTCTTTGAAATTGATACATTTATGATTTATCCAATTGTTACCAAACATTAAATAATACTTGTGTTTGTTGATAGGTAGAAGATGTTGATGAAACACATACTAATACCCAAGATCCAACTAGGTTATTAATATTTGGATGGGATGATCCAAACCATCCTTTAAACAATACTAGGGTGAAAAGAGCATTATTGAAGAGAATACTAACAACTAAGAAATTTGAAGAGTTGATGAGATCCGCATACACTGATGACATGCCACCTAGCCTTAATGATGATAATCATGATAGTGAAAATGCAGTGTATGAAGAAGGATTGAATGAAATGCTTACAGATTTCCTTGGGGATGAAAACAATGATGACAATAATGATCATATGGTTGACAATAACGATGATAGCAGGGGCAATTACCACCAACATAATGTTGATGATAACAACCTGAAAGACTCCATCAAGCAAGCAACGAAGACACCTGTGTTCAAATTGGGTGCAAGTAGAACCTCAAAATTGGCATGCACATTAATATTATTAGAAATCAAGTCACTATTTGGTTGGTTAGACAAAGGATTCACTACCCTACTAAAGTGAGTTGAAATCTATTTCTTACTTTGCAATTGTCAATTGGTGTACATAATTCATAAACATTCATCAACTTCGTTTATATTTCTTTAAGGGGATTTTAAAACCATATATTGTATATAAATAGTCCTAGTATAGATTGACATATCAAACATCTTCATCATAAGTCAAAGCATTTAATTGATTTAATCTCTAGCAATCTTATAGGGCACTAAAAACTAAAATATTCCCTGAAGATAATGTGTTGCCATCAACTTGTAGAGAGGCACATCTGTTGTTGGTTGATTTGGGGATTGAATATAAGAAAATTCATTCATGTAAAAATGATTGCATTTTATATAGAGATGGATATCAAAACAAGGTAGAATGCCCTGTATGCAAAGAGAGGAGATATCGTACAAATGTAAAAGGTACTACAGTTCCAAAGAAGGTTTTACGTCACATGCCAATTATACCTAGACTTCAACAAATGTTTCGTTGCAAGTCACTTGCACAATTGATGGACTGGCATGCAAAGAATAGGAGTAAAGATGGATTCATGTGAATTCTGGCTGACTCAAAAGTAATGAAACACATAGAGGGAAAATGGCCAAGAAAATTCAAAGATGAACCCCGTAGTATCAGGTTTGGTCTTGCAATTGATGGAGTGTGCCCATTCTCTTTCTTGAGCTCAAATTATAGTGTTTGGCTAGTCAAATTGATAGTATACAATATTCCCCCATGGACGAGTGTTAGAAAGGAGCACCTTATGCTGACTCTCATTATTCTAGGAAAACATCAAGTTAAAAACATGGATATTTATCTTCCACCTTTTATTGATGAGATACAACTGCTATGGAAAGGCATAAGAATGTATGACATATCACATCCCCCATCAAATAGGTCCTTCATGTTGTGCAGTGTGCTATGTTGGACTATTCATGATTTCCCAGGACTTGGTGCTTATTCTGGTAAGATAAAATATTTACGTATTTACACTCATAATTTATTTTCATCCCAACTTTCATACTTAGTTCTATACTATTTTTTTGATGTTATTAACATTACTTATTGAATTGCAGGGCTTCAAACAAAGGGGATATTTGCATTTCCAAGATGTGCAGAACAATTTCAAGGGTAGTATTCTAAAGATCTACATAAATTTATTTACGCAAACAACAAGGTTTTTCTACCACTAGATCATAACTTTAGAAATCGCCTGAAGAATCAATTTGATGGAAAAGTTGAAAATAGAGGCCCTCGCATGATTATGGGTGCAGCTGATTGGCTTAATAAGTATGAAGATGCTAAATTGAAAGGTTGGGAGGATTTTTTTTGATTGGGGTGATTCAATTGAAGAACCAGAACAAGTTGCAGTTAATATGGTAGAAGGAATGAAAAGGAAATCCATATTTTATGAGCTCCCTTACTGGAAGGATCTATTAATATCTCACCTATTAGATCCTATGCACATCTTCCAAAATGTCCTAGATTCTATATTTTGACATATATCAAGCAAAGAGAAGGACACCTTGTATTCGAGGAGAGATATTGCTCTTTTGCGTACCAAAATTGATAGAAAACATTTGTGGCCAAATAGGGAAAATGAAACATATGCATAAGCTCCATGGATTTTGAAAAAAAAAAGAGCTAGACCAACTAAAAATGTCATCTGTTCAATAAGGACACCTACTGGCTATGGGTCATCATTGGCTAAAGCTTTTATAGTTGATGGACATATCACAGGATTTAAAACACGTGATTTTCATAAATTTATGAGGGTATTATATATCATCATTTAACATTTACTGGTAACATTGATTAAGTACTAAATATATTTTGATATCATTATTTTTTGTGAGAAAAAAATTACTAATAACCTTTTCATAAATGTGTTTCATAACATATCATGCCATTAGCAATTAGGGGGGATTCCTGTCTTACAGTTGACTTAAGGAATGCCATAAGTTGATTGTCAGCATTTACAAGGTATGTGGTTAATGTGTGAGAGACATAGATATATTACATTGCATATTAATTTTTTACTAAAGGTTCATACTAATTTACTATTCTTATATTAGGTGGGTGACCTTGAAGGAGATCCACGAATGTGAAGTGTCAAAATAGAAGAAGGAAATTGTAGAAATTGTATGTGTATTTGAGAAGGAGCTCCCTACAAGTTTCATGGACTTACAAGTCCATTTACTTATACACCTAGTCGATGACATTGAATTGGCAGGTGTTGTATCAATGAGGTGGATGTTTTTCTTTGAGAGGTTTATGAAAACTCTAAAAAGATATGTCCGACAAAGGCACATCTAGAGGGTTGCATGGCTAAAGGGTATGCATTGAATTAAGCATTTTTCTTCCTATGTGAATTCCTTGGTAAGGATTTTGAAGATGGGCCACACTTCTAGGATGAAGAATGAGCATCAAATATTATTGATGGAGAAAAACCACAATCTAATGGTGCTCAAGTAGAAATTGGTAAGTAAATTCATGATCAGTGTGGTTTTTTTTCTTGCAATCATTATTTTACTCTGTAATTTATTTGTCAAATTAACAGCATGACATTTGGAGTTTGAAATAAACATGTTGACATGTAATAGGTGTAGATGAAAGTACTATACTCGACAAGTTCATTCTGTACCACATGGACTTTATGAACAAATGGATTGATCTGTATGATAAAAAGAGAGAAGTGTTAGAAGCAAGGAGACAATTTAAGAGATCAAACCCAAGGAATACTCCACTTCCCACTGATCTTCTTGGGGAATGGGGCAAATATTGCACACTAGAATGGGTTATTGAACAAATTCAAAATCAAATAGAAGATATAGGTATAGATTCAAACATAACAGAAGATGAAATCAACATGTCTAGAGGATGTGAAAGAAAGGTATAGTTGGAATTTTACAAAATGTTGTTTCCTTACAGCTTTGACACTATTAACTATTTTAATATTTGTCATTATATTTGTTTTCACTAAAATAAATGGTCTTTAACAAGTGAGTAAATATCCAGCAATGTGGGCATATGGTTGACATTATCGTGTAGAAAGTGTAGATGTAAAGAGACGATCCTTCGATTGTGGCATCATGGTTGACTTCAAGCAATCCAGTCAATCAAGCTCAAAAGATAAGAGTATAATTGAAGGGAATCTACAATATATTGGGAAAATACAAGAAATTATTGAGTTAGATTACCGCTCTTTTAAATGTTGTATTTTTAAGTGTAGATGGTATGAAGCATTTGAGAGGACACGAAGACATGATACCCATAGTGGATTGTTTTCTATAGATTCCTCATGTTTCCTACTGGAGGATAAGGAGCCTTATGTTCTACCAATTCATTGTGAGCAGGTATTTCTTTAACTCAAACAAGAAGCGGTAGTGATCATTAATCTATTAATTCATAGTTTATTGCGAATATATACATGTGTTTATTAGTCAATAAAATTGTTATACCATATGTCTAATATATGTATGTCGTTCATGTGCAGGTATTTTTCTATGAAGATATTTTGGACCCGAAATGGATATTTGTCAGACATTATGATCCAATATTAAGGCATGTATTTGACGAGGCATTAGGATACTGAATAAAACAATGATGGCCAACAAAATGAGAGAGGGATTAGAGAACATCGAAGAAACTGACATCCATGATGATGTTGAAGATGGTTATGTTCAAGAACAAGAAGACAACAATCTAGAGTTGGATGATGTTATGCAAGACAACAATATGGATGGTATACAAAATGATGATCCAAATACATCTGGTAACAATATAGATGGTCTACAATCAGATTTCAATGATGATGAAGATGATGGAGGTCAAGATGAGGATGATGATAATATTAAATACTTGAAAGAATATATGAACATTGACAATGATACACTGGACGACATTGTAGCAGACAGTAAAGTTAATGACCAAGACTTCTAAATTTTTAGAATTATTTGCAATCCATGTTTAAAAAAGGGTGATTAAATTGTTGGCAATAATGTTAATTAAATGGATTGTTCAATTGTTGACAAATTACCTATTGCAATATCCTTAAATTGTTCAATCTTTGGTATGAATTGTTAGCAATAATGTTAATTAAATTTATTTATCTTTAATTATTTTTCATATATATCCTTAATTGTATCTATCCCATGTTATCTTGTGATAAGTACTTGAGTAAGACCATCAATGAAATATGAAGTGGACATATTATCATCTATATTAGCTAATTGATTGCACAAATATTTCAATTTATCAATGATCTCATGTTTCTATTCATTTTCAACACTTTTAATAAAAACATCATGATCATAATATTCTTCTTCATCATTAGAATGCAACATGTGATCGTCATAGGAAGTAGGAGAAATAGGTAGTCATGTTTACAAGGTGAGGGTTTGACCTAGTACTTTGTTGAAGGGGACATAAGGATCCTAGATGTTTCTTAGGAATGCAAAATTAAAGACATTGGGTTGTTTGCAACAAATGTAAACTACAAAAATCTCAAAATAAAAAATCAATCTTTTTTTATCCCAAACAATCCCACTGATCTTCTTGGGGAATGGGGCAAATATTGCACACTAGAATGGGTTATTGAACAAATTCAAAATCAAATAGAAGATATAGGTATAGATTCAAACATAACAGAAGATGAAATCAACATGTCTAGAGGATGTGATAGAAAGGTATAGTTGGAATTTTACAAAATGTTGTTTCCTTACAGCTTTGACACTATTAACTATTTTAATATTTATCATTATATTTGTTTTCACTAAAATAAATGGTCTTTCACAAGTGAGGAAATATCCAGCAATGTGGGCATATGGTTGACATTATCATGTAGAAAGTGTAGATGTAAAGAGACGATCCTTCGATTGTGGCATCATGGTTGACTTCAAGCAATCCAGTCAATCAAGCTCAAAAGATAAGAGTATAATTGAAGGGAATCTACAATATATTGGGAAAATACAAGAAATTATTGAGTTGGATTACTGCTCTTTTAAATGTTGTATTTTTAAGTGTAGATGGTATGAAGCATTTGAGAGGACACAATGTTGCAAGTATGAGGTGAGCCAGTGTTGTCATTGATATCAACATACTCATATTGCATTGACAAGAAGGATTGGATGAGCTGTGTACTGAGGATATTGAGAAAATTAGCCTCAGTCAGGAACAGTGAAGAACCGTGATGAGAAGAAGGCAAATGTATTGTATAGGTTGAGAACCGGAGGATGCGGATTAAAGGGTTTGTAGATATGAGTCTTGAGATGCTTCAGTTAAGATTTTAGAGGTCCGCATGAAGATCTGAAGGAGTTGTGGCTGTCGGTGTAGAACCGGTTCCGGCAAGTATTCAGAGGTGACAGAGGATCACAAAAAGGTCCGGTGAGGTCCGGAACTATATAATCCTAATCTGCGGATTGGAAGGAGTCTTTGGGATGTCCTTGTGATGTGCCATCTCAAGTTGTGTATGATTTGGAGGTCCGGAAGTATCTCTTGCATTATGACAGTGGCGACAGACAGTGTTCTTGAAGTTCTGGATAAGGAAGAGAAGAGATTCCAGTAAGTAAAGAAAGTGCGGATGTACCTGGTCATTCAGGCAGGCTTGTGAAGGTTCTTGGATCATGTTGAGGTTGTGTTGTTGGTCCGCATTGATAGTAGAGCCCAGAATTGAAGTTATTCTTCCGGATGAAGTTCTTGCTCTGTTTAGCCGACCGGATGAGTTGTTCATCCTGCGAATGTTCTTGTGGTGGCCGACTGGATGTGTTATTCATCTTGCGGATACTCTTATGGTTGTTTTCCAACTTAGATGTTTGTTCCTAAGTTGATGTCTTGTATAAATAACGGTTTGTGAGTTCATTTCGAAGTGTGGATTGTGTGGATGAGTGTGGCATAGCGAAGAGAAGTGCGAAAGGCAGAGCAGAGGTTTTTGGGCTTAAATGGAACTGATCCGGACATGGTAGAGATGTCATTCTCCAGTTCAAGATTGTGATTCTTATCACTTTGTAGACAGTGTGTCTCCTTGTAGGCAGTGGGCCTCTTTGTGAGCAGTGTGCTCGGGCAGTGAGCCCTAATTGGCAAGTGCCATTCTTTTTCTTATTCTTCTAACAGAGAATAATCCTTGGGTTAATCACCCCATGGTTTTTCCCTTAACCGGGTTTTCCACGTCAAAATCTTGGTGTTCAATGTGTTGATGTTTATCTGCTCTTGTGTTTATGTATTATGCTTTCATGGATGATTAATTGATATGCTGTTAACTAACAACGAAGAATCAAGTCTTTGAAAGAACAAGAAGTTTTATACAACTGATTCACCCCCCCCCCTCTCAGTTGTATGCCTTAAATCCAACAATTGGTATCAGAGCCAAGTTCCTCTGAAAGGAGCTTAACCGCTTGAGGAGATCCAGGATGTCATCATACAAGAAGGATAGTCCGAAGTTCGATGGAACCAACTTCACTCTCTGGAAAGGTCGCATGAAGTGTCACTTGGAATGTATGGGAAAAGCATACTTGGCTATGGTCTCAAAATCATATGTACCTCCACAAGGTGGTCCGACAACTCTGAATGAAATCACAGATGCTGAAAATAATCTACGGACCAAGGAAGCCCTACTAAGCGCATTGAATGATTCAGATCTCTCAAATGTTATTGACCTACCAACTGCATATGAGATCCTGACTAAACTGGAACTTCTGTATGAAGGAGATGAGTTTGTCAAAAGTGCAAGGTTGCAAAGTCTGAAAGGGAAATTTGAAAGATTGAAGATGAGAGATGATGAAAACATCACTACCTTTATGCCAAGAGTGAATGAGCTGGTATGTGGAATTAGAAATGCTGGTGGAACTCTAGATGAAAATGAGATTGTCTGCAAAATCCAGGATCCCTTCCTGCTGCCTACAAAATCAAGGTTGCTGCCATTGATGAATTCAGAGCCCACACAACTGTCACAAGAGAACAACTGGCTGGCAAACTAGCTGCATTTGAAATGACCAAGTTTGGAGATGATCCTCCCAAGACTGAATCTGCTTTCAAAGCCAGTGCCTATGTGAAAGGCAAACAAAGATTTGATCCGGGAGAAAACTCATCAAGGAAGATGTCATGGTATGATCAAGCAAGAAGAGACATGGAAGAAGAAGAAGTAGAAACAGCTCAACTTGAAGCCCTCATTGCAAAGAGACTGCCAAGAGGATCCGGTAAGTATGAAGGAAAACTACCCTTTAAGTGTTTCAACTGCAATAAGATTGGTCATTTTGCTTCAAGATGTCCGGAAAGATCTGCAAGGTCTAATACTAATAGACAAAGGTTTCAAAAGAACTGCTATTATGTTCATGAAGAAGATGACAATGAAGGAGTAACAGATGATGAATCAGAACTAGAAAGCAAATCTGGAAATGAATGGGTGTTTATTGCCATCAAGGAAGAAGATTCAATATCCTCTGAATCTGTCAATCACAAGGTTGTGGAAAGAGCTTTGGCTGCTCAAGTGGAAGAAAAGGATGATTGGGTTATTGATAGTGGATGTTCTCACCATATGACTGGTGACAAGAATAAGTTCTTAGATTTGGAAAGGTATGAAGGAGGAATGGTAAAGTTTGGTGACAATTCTGCTGGTAGAATCATAGGTAGGGGAACTATTTCCTTTGATGGAAAGAGAAAAATAGGTAATGTATTATATGTTGAAGGATTGAAGCACAATCTTCTCAGTGTTGGTCAGTTAGTGGACAAAGGCTATGATCTCTAGTTCAAGAATGGAAAATGCAGAATCTTTACAAGCTCTGGAACTGAAATTGCATCCGGTGCTCAAACAAAAGGTAATATCTTTCATCTGGTTGGTTCAAACAAAAGTTGTCTGTTTGCTCAAGTTGATCAGAGTTGGTTATGGCATAGAAGAATGTGTCATGTGAATTTTGATAACATCATCAAGATAAGCAATATTCAGGCTGTAAGAGACCTTCCAAAATTGGTGAAACCTACAAATAGTTTGTGCAAAGAATGTCAGCTAGGTAAATAGAGCAGAGTCTCTTTCAAAAGCAAAGATCAGTCTTCTACCGGATTGTTGGAATTAGTACATACTGATCTCTGTGGTCTGACAAGAATCAAGAGTTTGCAAGGTGATAGATATTTCATGTTGTTAATTGATGATCATTCCTGGATGATGTGGGTTACCTTTCTAAAAGAAAAATCAGAAGCATTTGAGAAGTTCAAAATCTTCAAAACTATGGTAGAGAATCAAACCGGATTGAAACTAAAGTGTCTAAGGTCTGATAGAGGTGGTGAATTTACATCTGGTGAGTTCATTGACTTTTGTGAGAAGCAGGGTATAAGGAGACAATTGTCTGCTCCTAGGACTCCACAGCAGAATGGAGTAGTTGAAAGAAAGAACCGGACCATCCAGGAAGCTGCCAGGACAATGATGTTGGAAGAAAATGTTCCTCAGATGTTTTGGAAAGAAGCTATCAGCACTGCAGTCTACACTCTCAATCGAGTTCAAATCAGAAACAACACCGGTAAGACCCCCTATGAACTCTGGTTTGGCATCACTCCTACTGTGAAATATTTCAGAGTATTTGGTAGCAAGTGTTATATTAAAAGAGATGAAGATCTAGGAAAGTTTGATGCTAGAAGTGATGAAGGAATTTTCTTGGGCTACTCCACTCAAAGCAAAGCATACCGGTGTTACAATAAGAGATTGAGGAAGATGATAGAAAGCACCAATGTGAAAGTTGATGAAGGAATTGAGAAGCCTTCAAGATTTTATGAGTTTGATGAAGATGATCGAGATGGTGTTCAGGTTCAAGGGACTCAATCCCCTCCGGTAAGTCAGAATCAACTTGATCCAGTAAATCAGGAAGAAGAAATAGGTCAGAATGAACCTGATCAAGGAGCAACAGTGCAGGATATTCCCAAAATTCCAAGGTATGTAAGACTAAACCACTCTGAAGATCAGATCATAGGTGACAGAAGCAAAGGTGTGCAAACTAGAAGGAATGTTGCTCAAAATTAGGATGAATGTTGTCTGATTTCAAAGTTGAACCTAAAACAGTAAATGAAGCCTGCAATGATGAAAACTGGACTAAAGCAATGAAAGATGAATTAATGCAAATTGAGAAAAATCATACTTGGGATCTTGTTCCCAGACCTAGAGACAGGAATGTGATTGGAACCAAATGGGTCTTCCGGAACAAACTGAATGAAGCTGGTGAAGTTATCAGAAACAAAGCTAGATTGGTCTGCAAAGGCTACTCTCAAATAGAAGGAATTGACTTTGAAGAGACCTTTGCTTCGGTGGCAAGAATTGAAGCAGTCAGATTATTTCTTGCATTTGCTGCCTTCAAAGACTTCAAGGTATATCAGATGGATGTCAAGTCTGCTTTCCTAAATGGTGATCTGGAAGAAGAAGTTTACATTGAACAACCGGATGGATTTCAATTGTCTGATAATGATGATATGGTCTGCAAGTTGAAGAAAGCATTGTATGGACTAAAGCAAGCCCCAAGAGCATGGTATGAAAGGTTGGATAAGCATCTTGTGCAGATTGGATTCAACAAAGGTACTGCTGACATTAACTTATATTTCAAAATTGTTCATGAAAACATTTTGATTGTTTAAGTGTTTGTGGATGATATCATTTTTGGAGGAAGAGATAGTATGTGCAAAACTTTTGCAAATAAGATGAAAAGTGAGTTTGAAATGTCTATGCTTGGTGAAATGAATTTCTTCTTGGGTCTACAAATTACTCAAACAAAGAAAGGAATCTTCATTTCTCAGACCAAATATGTGAAAGAATTGTTAAGGAAATATGGTATGGAAGATTCAAAACCAATGAACACTCCCATGGCAACTGGATGTAAGCTGAGCAAAGATGATGACTCCCCAAAGGCAGATCAGACAAAGTATAGATCAATGATTAGTGGATTGTTGTATCTCACTCAGACTAGACCAGATATAATGTAGGCTGTTGGTCTTGTGGCAAGATTCTAGGCTGATCCTAGAGAATCTCATGTTATGGCAATCAAAAGAATTTTTAGGTACCTGAAAGGAACAGTTGAGTATGGTCTATGGTACCCTAGAGATCCGAATTTCTCTCTTCATGCTTACACAGATGCAGATTGGGCAGGAGATGTGGATGACCGGAAGAGCACTAGTGGTGGAGCATTCTTTTTGGGGAAGAGATTGGTTTCTTGGCTAAGCAAGAAACAAGATGCAATATCTCTGTCTACAACTGAAGTAGAATACATTGCAGCAGTAGGTAGTTGCACTCAAATCTTATGGATGAAGCAGATGCTAAGAGACATTAAAGTTGAATATGAGGAGCCTATCACAATTTTCTGTGATAATTCAAGTGCAATTAATATTTCTAAGAATCCGGTATTGCATTCTAAGACTAAGCACATATCTATCAAGTTTCACTTTTTGAGAGAACAAGTGAACAAGGAAGAAGTCAGATTGGAGTATGTTCCCTCAAAGGATCAGATTGCAGATATCTTTACTAAACCTCTTCCCAAGGACTCTTTTGAATATCTCCGGGAGAAGTTAGGGGTCATGGCCCCTCCGGTGATGAACTAGGATGCACTGATGTGCATCAGTCCGGTGGATATCACAGTCATATCTTGTGATCCGGATTGATGATGGGGAGTTGCAACTAAGGGGGAGCAGCTGGTATGATTCTGATGTATGAGAATTGCAAGTATGAGCCCTTTGCCATTGATGTCAAAGGGGGAGAGAAGACATGTGAAAAACAAGTGGTTGATGATCAAAGGGGGAGCAGTAAAGGAAGAGAAGACATGTGAAAAGTTGTTGTTGATAGGGGGAGCTGTGACAGAAAGGAGAAGTTCTTGTCTTGATGGTTTTTCACATCATATGTTGCCATCAATGACAAAGGGGGAGATTGTTGCAAGTATGAGGTGAGCCAGTGTTGTCATTGATGTCAACATACTCATATTGCATTGACAAGAAGGATTGGATGAGCTGTGTATTGAGGATATTGAGAAAATTAGCCTCAGTCAGGAACAGTGAAGAACCGTGATGAGAAGAAGGCAAATGTATTGTATAGGTTGAGAACCGGAGGATGCGGATTAAAGGGTTTGTAGATATGAGTCTTGAGATGCTTCAGTTAAGATTTCAGAGGTCTGCATGAAGATCTGAAGGAGTTGTGGTTGTCGGTGTAGAACCGGTTCTGGCAAGTATTCAGAGGTGACAGAGGATCACAAAAAGGTCTGGTGAGGTCCGGAACTATATAATCCTAATCTGCGGATTGGAAGAAGTCTTTGGGATGTCCTTGTGATTTTCCATCTCAAGTTGTGTATGATTTGGAGGTCTGGAAGTATCTCTTGCATTATGACAGTGGCGACAGACAGTGTTCTTGAAGTTCTGGATAAGGAAAAGAAGAGATTCCAGTAAGTAAAGAAAGTGCGGATGTACCTGGTCATTCAGGCAGGCTTGTGAAGGTTCTTGGATCATGTTGAGGTTGTGTTGTTGGTCCGCATTGATAGTAGAGCCCGGAATTGAAGTTATTCTTCTGGATGAAGTTCTTGCTCTGTTTAGCCGACCGGATGAGTTGTTCATCCTGCGAATGTTCTTGTGGTGGCCGACCGGATGTGTTATTCATCTTGCGGATACTCTTATGGTTGTTTTCCAACTTAGATGTTTGTTCCTAAGTCGATGTCTTGTATAAATAACAGTTTGTGAGTTCATTTCAAAGTGTGGATTGTGTGGATGAGTGTGGCATAGCGAAGAGAAGTGCGAAAGGCAGAGCAGAGGTTTTTGGGCTTAAATGGAACTGATCCGGACATGGTAGAGATGTCATTCTCCAGTTCAAGATTGTGATTCTTATCACTTTGTAGACAGTGTGTCTCCTTGTAGGCAGTAGGCCTCTTTGTGAGCAGTGGGCTCGGGCAGTGAGCCCTAATTGGCAAGTGCCATTCTTTTTCTTATTCTTCTAACAGAGAATAATCCTTGGGTTAATCACCCCGTGGTTTTTCCCTTAACCGGGTTTTCCACGTCAAAATCTTGGTGTTCAATGTGTTGATGTTTATCTGCTCTTGTGTTTATGTATTATGCTTTCATGGATGATTAATTGATATGCTGTTAACTAACAATGAAGAATCAAGTGTTTGAAAGAACAAGAAGTTTTATACAACTGATTCACCCCCCCCCCTCTCAGTTGTATGCCTTAAATCCAACACACAAAGACATGATACCCATAGTGGATTGTTTTCTATAGATTCCTCATGTTTCCTACTGGAGGATAAGGAGCCTTATGTTCTACCAATTCATTGTGAGCAGGTATTTCTTTAACTCAAACAAGAAGCGGTAGTGATCATTAATCTATTAATTCATAGTTTATTGCGAATATATACATGTGTTTATTAGTCAATAAAATTGTTATACCATATGTCTAATATATGTATGTCGTTCATGTGCAGGGATTTTTCTATGAAGATATTTTGGACCCGAAATGGATATTTGTCAGACATTATGATCCAAGATTAAGGCATGTATTTGACGAGGCATTAGTGGATACTGAATAAAACAATGATGGCCAACAAAATGAGAGAGGGATTAGAGAAGATCATAGAAACTGACATCCATGATGATGTTGAAGATGGTTATGTTCAAGAACAAGAAGACAACAATCTAGAGTTGGATGATGTTATGCAAGACAACAATATGGATGGTATACAAAATGATGATCCAAATACATCTAGTAACAATATAGATGGTCTACAGTCAGATTTCAATGATGATGAAGATGATGGAGGTCAAGATGAGGATGATGATAATATTAAATATTTGAAAGAACATATGAACATTGACAATGATACACTGGATGACATTGTAGCAGACAGTAAAGTTAATGACCAAGACTTCTAAATTTTTAGAATTATTTGCAATCCATGTTTGAAAAAGGGTGATTAAATTATTGGCAATAATGTTAATTAAATGGATTGTTCAATTGTTGACAAATTACCTATTGCAATATCCTTAAATTGTTCAATCTTTGGTATGAATTGTTAGCAATAATGTTAATTAAATTTGTTTATCTTTAATTAATTTTCATATATATATCCTTAATTGTATCTATCCCATGTTATCTTTTGATAAGTACTTGAGTAAGACCATCAATGAAATATGAAGTGGACATATTATCATCTATATTAGCTAATTGATTGCACAAATATTTCAATTTATCAACGATCTCATGTTTCTATTCATTTTCAACACTTTTAATAAAAACATCATGATCATAATATTCTTCTTCATCATTAGAATGCAACATGTGATTGTCATAGGAAGTAGGAGAAAGAGGTAGTCATGTTTGCAAGGTGAGGGTTTGACCTAGTACTTTGTTGAAGGGGACATAAGGATCCTAGATGTTTCTTAGGAATGCAAAATTAAAGGCATTGGGTTGTTTCCAACAAATGTAAACTACAAAAATCTCAAAATAAAAAATCAATCTTTTTTTATCCCAAACATAGGCATGGAAATTGCGAGTTCAAAAAAATGTAGGGAAATAAATCATACCCTATAATAGAAGATTTAAGTCCAATCCTAGATTTAATTAAACTTTAAAGTACAAGGAGTTGAGAGTAGAATAAAATATCGAGATATTAAGTAATTAAGATGGAGAAATGAAATAGTTGAGAAGAAATACAAAACTTATTTGATCTTTTTAGCATCATGTCAAATGTGAAGTGTGTGATTAACTAATGAATTATGAAAAAGAATGAAAACTAGGATTTTCTACTAGAATAATGATCATGAGATTGTGGCAGTGATTAACTAATTTTTTGCATTCCTTCTTCAGTTGTCCTCTTTTTCCATATTTCCAAAACTTTACTCTTATATTCCTAGGGATTCTAGATTTTCCTCTTGACTTGGATTGATATTTATACCATTCCCCTTTAGATCCACTTTTGTCCTTAAGCCTTTGTGGAACATGCAAGGCATCCTTAGAACCTTCATCATTGAACTTTCTCCTCATATCTCCATTGAGCATTGTAACAATAAAGGATTCCATAGTCACCTTTGCAACAATACCATTTATAACAAGCATTATGTTCTCCTAATTTTTGGGTAAAGAAAAAAGTGAGAAGATACATTTGTCTTCCTCATCAAGTTTAACATTTATTGAACCTATTTAACTCAAAATCATATTAAAGGTTTCAAAATGTTCTACAATAGAATATCCTTCCTTAATTTTAAAATAATATAAACATCTTTTGAGATATAACTTATTACTTTATAATTTTAGTTTGATAAATATCACCTATCCTCTTTTGTAATGTGAATACAGGGGTCTCTTTTGATTTGAATAACAAAGAAAAAGTAAATTGGAGACAACCAGATAAATTATTAGCAATCCAATTCAACAAACAAATGATAACCAAAAGTTGACCACCAGAGAATAGCAGCTTTTATATTGATTTGCTTCAAAGTACATGCAGTGCATTGTCTCTTTCAAAAACTCAAAATCCCAGATAGATTCTGAGCCATAAGGTCTTGGTTTCATTTTATAAAGGAAGAAACAAGCTTCAGACCTTTCACATTCAAAATGGCTTTTTCTATTCCTAACCCTTGATATTACAATATTTGTCTTTTATAAGTCTAATTTAGATTTTCAAATATATTTGAATACATTTTGAAAACATGAAGAAAACATAAAGAGACAAAAAGAGAGCATTCAAGATGTGGTGGTGCTATTTAACGTCATCATATGGCTCATTGCTCTTCTGCACCTCAACATGTGCTGCTGATGATTCATCTCTAAGATATTTATCCTCCCATTTATATATTGTAAAATCACCAAGCCATTGGTAAGCCTGAATTTGAAGCAAGTTCTCCTGGTGATCTTTCCATCTTTTATCAAGCAAAGCTCTAACATCCATCACAAATTTTGCATACCCAGTGTCTAACACAATTACTCAGTCCAATATCATATTGAAACTAAGAATACTGATATCTCCATCCTTCTTCAAAAAATCCATAACTTGGAATACTGTTTGGCCGAATTCCATCTTCCATGTGTCAAGACTTTTGATTTTCTCTTCTTTTGCCAGTATGAAAGGAATAAATTTATGCTTGAACGTAGTAAAAGATTCAACCTTTGCTTGTATCTTCTGGCTTTCCCCATTCACATACTGGTATTCATCAATGATCATTTTGACTATTTTCTCAGTGGGCTTCAAAGCTGTAGGTGCATCAAGATTCCTTTGCACTACTAAGCACATCGTAACCAAATTGTGATGATAGGGTTGCCATTTTTTAAACAACAAATCCAAAATAGAAAAGTTTATCTTCAATTGCTCGATGGCCTAATATAAAGAAGAGTAGTAATCATGCACACTCCCAAGCTTATCCACAACCAATTTTACTCTATGCTCCAAAATTTTCTCAAAAATTTCAAAAACTTTCATCTTTGCCTCATTCTTTGTCATTTCATTTTGTTTATTCAAACTTTCAATTTCCTTTTCAAATTTCAATCATGTTGTATTAAATTCTTCAGTAGAGATTGTGACATCACTGGTTGTTTGTGGCACAAGGGGCTAATAGGGTACAATGGCTTGACCTTGAGAAGAATTCACAGCTTGCAATTGTTTCTTTAATTTCACATTTTCAAAATACAATTTGTTTACTTCATCATTCTTTATTTTTTGAGTTTGCTAATAATCTATTAGCCTTTGTTCTAACCTCTTCACAACAACATGAGTAAACATAGCAATATGAACATTGAGAGAAGCTGCTTCTGTTGCTGATGTATCTTGTAAAGTCTTGACCACAGCTGTACCCCTCATTTCTTGAACAATATCAAGCAATCTTGGTTTGCTTGTATTCTTCTGAGTAGTCCAGATTGCAAGGGTCTCTATCTTTGGATTAAAACCACATCCACTTATGCCATCTTCATAATCAAATTCTAAAACAAGTTGTGGATCATCCTGACTTCTAACTTGGTTAAGCAAAAATACCTTTTTCAATTCTAGGCTAGGGATGATGAGCATATTACTTTTCAACACCATTTGTCTTGCCTCCTTTGGACTCACATCAATTTCATTTACTTTCAATTCTTTGAAAGTTTGTGTAATGATTTGATCATGTTGTGTTTCATCAACACCCATTTTACTTATTACAACTTTTTCATTATATTCTTTCATTTTCATTTTCAGCCAAAAATCCTTAAACTCTAGAGTTTTGATGAAGTCGTCATCTTCTATGAACCTCATGGATGCTATAATCCTTTCATCCTAATCCAACTCTAGTTCAGCTTGGGTTTGCTCACCCTTCCTAGCCTCAGGCTTATGTGCATTAGTGGGTTGACCAACCAATGGCCAATCAACCTCCTGCTCATCTCCCATGTACCTCAAGATGTTAGCCACCTCATCAGTATCCCCCACCTCTTTAGTCATTTCATAGGAGACAAGTGGAGATACCTCTTTTATCCTCTACTTCTTTGTTGGTGGTGATTCTGGGACCTGTGGATCTTGCACTAACACAACATCAGGAGCAGACTCATGAATCTCAATCCCTACAGACCTTTTCACTAGAAGTTTAGTAGCCTTAGGAGGCTTCTTCTTAGATTTACCATAAATACTTTCAAAATTATCAATGATTGTATCAATTCTCTTCAGAGGGTCTTTTTCTTCAACAAAGAATCCAAGAAATTGGAGATTCTGCTTTTTCTTTTCATCTTCAATATTTTTCAAGATATCCCATTTTCTCTTCGTACTATATGCCTCATCAAAAGTAAAAAGATTTCTTATCACATCCTCATCAAACAAGACCTAATGGGATACGACCATTTTAGTCAGAATTGATTGTCTCACAAGATTCATATGACCCTCAAGGTCACAATTCCTCTCAATACCTAGTTTCAAAGAATATTTTGCCTTTAAAAAGGCTTGCAAATTTTCAAGAGTGTCAGAGCCAATAGACCAATCACCAAAAATTGTATCATCAGGTAGAAATGTACCTTTCTTTTGTCTTTTCATTACCTCCTTTTCCATCCACATCATTTGCCACATAAACTCCATGAATACAATTATGTCTGATACAAATTTTGGCAATATGTGAGGTGGCTGGGGGCAACAATACACTCTAATTATAGTATGATCTGACATAAAAAAACCAATTAGTAAAATTACGATTGTGGCCCTGCTCTGGTTTGTGTGCAAGTGGCCTTAGCATTACCCTGACTTCCTTAGTCAACCTAGGAAACCAAATACTAAGAGAATTTAATATCTTGACAACAAACAAATCATGAAATACAATGTAGTCACTATTCTGGCAACAGGAATCCCACTTATAACACCAAAATTGAATTGGCAATCTTTGTCCTTTCTCATCAACCATACTTAGATCCATTTTGCTTGACCATTTCCCTTTGTTCTGATATAGAATCAAGTGACACAATAAAGAATAGAATTTGAAATCTAACGGTTGCTTGTTCTCCTTCACATAGAAGAATCCTTCTTGTAGTTTTTTCTCAATATGAGATGCAAAGTCGTATTCAACATTCACCTCTAGATGTTGTATTTTCATAGCCATCATCATTAGGCTAGTTGGCATTCTTCCTTGTGCATCAATTCCCAAGACCTGGCACAATGCAAAATAGGTTCTCTTGAAATATATAGCAAATTCTTCCATAGGGAAAGGCTCAATAGAATTTGATGGAATCTCAATTTTTCTATTGTTGGACCCCTTCTCATATATATTGGCAATTCATCTCTCCTAAGTGTTTTCCTCAGGCTTGTGTAATCTCGTTCAAATCTTTATAAATCCACTTGAGTGAGAGCTTTCCTGTTCAACATAAAACAGTCAACAGTGGCATTCCTATATACTGTCACCAATGGCAATCCATTTGGCATTCTGACTGTTTTAGTGGTAGGATGGTAAAATTGTCCTAGTTCCCTATTCAATTCCACATCCACAAATACAACGGGCACCACCAAATTTGCCAAATCCAATTTCCATGGATTTCCCATTGGTCCCTTGCCATCCCTTTTTGCATAAAAATACCAAAACAAATCCCACTTGGAGATAGGGATTGTAGCATCTCGACATGCTTTTGCTGCATCTATGAACATCTTCTTTGGACCCTTGTCTATGGACTGAGGCAATACTTCTAGCAGAGATTGTTGAATTGGTCTTTTCTTGGGAACTATAGGCTCGTCATCTTTACTGGAAGACTCAGAGCTCTTGGGTGTCATGTTTAATGACTTGAATAGGCTAGGGTTTTTCAAAATTCAACTTACTGTACTAGCAACTAAAAAAAAGAGTGAAAGAACAAATGAACTTGACATGGCCAATTAATGTAGGTAGACATGGGAATAAAAGAACAATATTTAAAATTAAAAATAAACCCATTCAAGAATGGATAAGAACATGATTTGTATCTTTGGTCAACATCACAGTCAAATTAGGGAACTTTGCAAGTAGCAGAGATAGAATAGACTACAACCCCCTACTGTATAACACAAAAGCTTAGCCCCAGCCTTTTTTTAAAAGAGAAATTTTATATTAACAAAAGATGTAATTACAAGAACCCCCAATACCAGCAACTGAAAAATAGAGTGAGATATACACCAACTTCTAATCAGAGAGTGCAGGAATGAACTTACCTGGTCAATTGCAGTTTGCAGAAAAAACACACTGCGCTGAGTTGCACCTTCTCCAAGTTGTGAATTCTCTTAAATGAGCATGCCAAGAAATCTTTGAATCTTATTTAGCCAAGGAGTTTATCATATCACCATTACTCTGGTTCATGCCATGAGATCATGAAATCGCAGCATTCAATTCCTTTCTCAAGATTTGATAGCAATTCTCGATAACCGCAACCCCACATTGAATGTGTTTGCTATTTATTTCTTTTACCGCAATGCCGTAAGGCTCAACTAGACTGGCTATGGGATAGTGGGGGCTTACCGCCAGACTGCAAATGCTTAGATTGACCCCTGCGGGACTGTGGGAGATTATTACTTGATGTCCATTAGTTTACCGCCCACCCGCAAATGTTATGAATGACCGTTGTAGGATAGTGGTGGCTTGCAGCCACTACACTTCTATTTCATCCTTTACTGCCAAACTACAAATCCTTAGATTGACCCCTATGGGACTACAAGAAATTATTACCTAATGTCCTTTTATTTACCACCCAACTACAAATGTTATACATGACCGTCACGGGATGGCGGGGTGAAAACCCATTACATTCTCCTCTTGCCTCTCTACCACGGGCCTATGTTAAAACCCATTACATTCTCCCAACGATGGACCAACAGACTTGGTGCAGTGTATCAGCATGACTTGTGAGATTGGCATGATTGGAAGTTGTCTCTCTGGTGCTTTGTGTCTCTTCGATGAGGGCTTGGCGTCGGTGGGACATGACACTTCGGTAAGAGTCTCATAGGGTCTTCGTGTTACTTCGATGAAGGTTAAAATATGAGACCTGATATGTCACTATGACTCTCTTTGGCACTCTGGGTCACTCCGATGAAGGCTTTATATCGACGTAACAATAGTTGTCAGTCTGGCTTTGAATGGTTGTTTCGATGGTTTGTGTCTTTCCTATGGAGGTTATGGATCAGCAAGATTATAACTATCGGTACTGTTTGGAAAAGTCACTCCACTGGTTGTGGTCACTCTGATGAGACATAGGCTAGGGTCTTCCCAATGGTCATTAGTTGTAGACTATTGGTCTCGTCGATAGCAAAAGTGCTGATGATTAACTATCTCGTGGTCGTGTACATAAACTACAAAAGTGGCTATCGACTGGTGAATGTGGGACTATTGAGGTCTCCTAAATATGAATAGTCGTGGAAATGATTATGAGCTGGGGTGCTGGGAATGGTTTGATAGTGGTGACGTGGCCTCCTTGACATGGCAGAAGGACAAAAAATCCAACGTTGTATTAGCAATGCATATCACAAATATTGTGAATTGAATGGTTGCCTTTTGTAACTGTCTGGTCCATTATGGTAGTCGAACTGAATGTTCTCTTCTGTAATGTGATATATTAATGCATGGTAATAGAGGCTAGTGCAATGAGAGATAGATAGAGAGAAGTGGAGTGAATGTTGAATAATCTCTAGATGGAACAGGATGTTAATCTCCATGAAAGGGCTTAGTGTCTGAATTGTATTGTAACTGTATTTTCTATTGTTGAATAATACAATGGTGATCTAGGCTTTTGGAGTGTGGGGTTTTTTACCTGAAAGGGTTTTCCCCATGTAAATCTATGTTCATCTCTTCTCTTCCATCTTTCATGTTTAATGGTTCTGTTATTGAAATTGTATAATGCTTGTTGAAACTCATTAATGTTGCTTGTACTTTCCTCTAAGGGTTAATGTTGGAAATGAACTATGTCTGATTCTTCTTTGTGGCATAGTTGTGAGTGTTTTTGAGGCAATCTAATGAAATTTAAAGTTACCGAAGACACCGCTATTCTTGGATGTTCATTCTAAGTTGCACTCATTCCCTTACAACCCCTAAACCATAAACCCTACATAATGCCCCTAAGCCCTAACCCAGCCCTGACCCGCCATAAACCCTAAACCCCTAAATCCTAAAATGTAAACCCCTAAACCCTAAACACTAAACCTAAGCAACCCTAAACCTCTATCTCCCTATCTCCCTATCTAGCCCTATCTATATCATTGCTCTACCTCTAAATATCTCTCCCTATGTCTCTGGCCATGTCCCTCACTCTCTATATCTCCCTATTGCTCCTCTCTCTCTAAGCACTAAACCCTAAACCTCTAAACTTTAACCCCTAAACCATAGACCCTAAACCCTAAATAATGCCCCTAAACCATAAAACCTAAACTTGAGAAATGCTAAACTCATAAATGCTAAATAATGCCCCTAAACCCTGACCACTAACCCCAACTTTGTGTCTCTCTCTGACCTATATACTATCTACCAGCTCCTAGCTAGTTAAATCCTTTTCCTAGCTTTCCTAGTTTTCCTATTCCTTTCCAATTTCCCTTTAAATCCCACCAAATTTTTCCTATTTTATTATTTTCCACCTCTCCTCTCATCATTCTTCCCATCCAATGAACTTTAGTTTGATCATCTTGTTTCCATTTCATCTGGCTACTAATTTATATCCTCATCCCTCTTTTAATCATGTCCTACTTTTCTTGTTTCTATTTGCTTTGTTGATAAGGGAGACTGATAGAGACAAATATGAAGCAAGAGAGAGAGAGAGAGAGAGAGAGAGAGAGAGAGAGAGAGAGAGAGAGAGAGAGAGAGAGAGAGAGAGAGAGAGAGAGAGAGAGAGAGAGAGAGAGAGAGAGAGAGAGAGAGAGAGAGAGAGAGAGAGAGAGAGAGAGAGAGAGAGAGAGAGAGAGTCCTATAAGTTTTCTTATTCATTAATTCCTTCATCGATAAGGGAGAGGGAGAATTAATAGAAGGGAGAGATAGGAAGATATAGGAATGATAGGGGAGAGAGGCAAGAGATCATAGAGAGATAGGGAGAGATAGCTAGGTAGAGAGAGATAGAGGAGATAGAGGGGAGAGATAGGGACATAGAGAGTGATCACTAGAGAGATGTCTAGAGAGATAGGGAGATAGGAAAGAGATAGGGAGAGATAGATAGGTACGTAGAGAGAGAGAGGAGATAGATTGGGAGAGATATTAGAGGAGATAGTCGAGTGAGAGATAGGGAGATAGAGAGTGAGTGAGATGTCAATCTAGAGAGATAGGGAGAGAGATTGAAAAGTAGAGGGATGATAGCTAGAGAGAGGGAGATAAGGGAGAGATAGGGAGATAGAGGTTTAGGGTTGCTCAGGTTTAGGGTTTAGGGGTTAGGGATTAGTTGCATTATTTAGGGTTGAGGGATTTAGAGAGAGAGAGAGACTTCTTTTGACATGCAACCGTAAAACCTGAATAGTGCCCCTAAACCTTAAACCTGAACAACCCTAAACCTCTAAACCTTAAATAATTAATGCCCCTAAACCCTAACCCCTAACCCCTCAAACATATATAAACCCTAAATAATGCCCCTAACCCATAACCCATAACCCATAAACCCTAAACCTAGGAAACCCTAATTAACCCCTAAATCCTCAACCCTAAACCCCTAAACCCTAAACACTAAACCTAAGAAACCCTAAACCTCTATCTCCCTATCTCTCTATCTCTATCATTCCTCTACCTCTCAATCTCTCTCCTTGTGTCTCTGACCATGTCCCTCACTCTCCATATATATCCCTATAATCTCTTTCGGCTGTCTCTAGCCATGCACCTCACTCTCTATATCTCCCAGCTATTGGTCCTCTCTCTAAACACTAAACCCTAAACCTCTAAACCCTAAACCATAAACCCTAAATAATGCTCCTAAAACTTAACCCCTAAACCCTAAACTTGAGAAACCCTAAACCCCTATATATCTCCTTATCTCTAATATTGTCCCTCTACCCATCTCTCTCTCTCTCTCTCTCTCTCTCTCTCTCCCCCCAAACCCGAGCAACCCTAAACCCCAAACCCCTAAACCTTAAATCCAAGAAACTCTAAACCTCTATCTCCCTATCTCTATCATCCCTCTACCTCTCAATCTCTCTCCCTATGTCCCTAGCTAGGTGCATGTGCCTCACTCTCTATCTCCCTATCTCTCTCCATAGTCTCCTCTATATCTCCCTATCATTCCTCTCTCTCTATAAAGCCTAAAACTCTAAGTACTTGAACCCCTAAATAATAAACCCTAAACCCTAACCCCTAAACCCTAAACCTCTATCTCCCTATCTCTCCCCTCTCTCCCCATGTCTCTAGCCATGTCCCTCACTCTCTATCTCCCTATCTGTCCCCTCGGTCTCCTCTATATCGCCCTATTGGTCCTTTATCTCTCTCTAAACCCTAAACCCTAAACCTCTAAACCTTAACCCCTAATCCAAAAACCATAAACCCTAAATAATACTCCTAAACCCAAGTAACCATAAATTAGGCACTCAATTAGGTACTAAAACAGGCGCTACATTTAGGCACTACATAAGGTGCTAAATAAGGTGTTAACGCGGTTGCCAAAATAGGTGCTAAATCATGCATTAAATTGGGCATCAAATGTGGCACTAAATTAGGCGCTACAGTAGGAGCTAAAGTAGGTGCTAAATTAGGTGCTAATTAGTGCCTAATTTAACGTTGACTTGTTCTGTTCAGTGCAAAAAATGCCAATAACAGCGCCATCCCGATAAATAGTGCCAACTTTTTCAAAGAAATGGAGAAAAATACATTAAAACAGTGCGTGGAAGCAAAAAATGGAGCAAAAAAGGGAGCTAATCATAGGGATTTGTTGTAGTGATTAGAGTATTATGTGGTTATTATGCTTTGATGCATTGTATAGAACTTGCCAATGAGGTCTATGGTGCCATCGATGGGTTCTGAGGGTGTATTTTGCATGACCATCGAGGTGTTTCTGATTAGGTTGTGCTTTTTTATTTGGTTTCCAACTATGCATTATGGGATGCATATGTTGTGATTGTACATGTTAGATTATTCCAGTGCTTTAGCTTCACTATTTTTACTAGACTTGTTATAGTTCTGATTGTCGTATTATTCCTGCATTGTGAAATTTTTCTGTTTATGCATCATGTTCTTGGATCATGCTCTAGTCATAGATGATTATAGTGGGTGTGATTATTTTGTATCATGTGTGATTATACCACGTTGGAGTGGATTATGTTGCTTCGGCTATTATATGTGGAGCAAGTACGCTTGATGGTTGAATTTAGTGTGTAGGTAATTACAAGTGTTAACTAATGTGGGAAATGTGGAGAAGGTTGACATGGAATGCTAATCCATCTCACCCTTATCCTTGTGTTGTGGAAACCCGTGATGTGTGTTTGGAATCAATTGCGTGTGTTTCCTTAGCATTCTTGTACTTTATTTTAAAATGATTCAAAAAGCATGTTTTCTATGTTTTAGGATTAAATTAATGATTTTAATTTGGAAATTGCTATTTCTTCTTTAGAGAAAATGTTTGTTGCATTATTATATTCTTGTGGAACAAATTTGAGTGATTTCAGTTTAATTCCAAAGTTTAATATTTTTCTGTAAAAAGGTAGAAATTGCATTAACTGAGAAAACTAAATGCCTAGTATGGCATGTTTGTACTTTTCAGAATGAGACTAAGTTAAATGGCAATAACCTATTTGGAATAGTTGAGTTTGTTTGACTAACTATTTCTCTATTATTCTTAGTGAATTATTTGGGTGTTTTCAAGGAAAATTGAAATATTAATGAATTTTGATTAAATGCTTATGTGATTTCAAATGAAATATTGTAATTATTTATTGTTTGGAATAAATGAATTAAATAGTTTAATTCTGTAAAGGCTATAATTTTGATTTGATTTATTAAATCACTTAAGAGGAATATTTTATTATGAAAAAGGTATGGTTTCTTTAGAGGAATAAAAGGAAAAAGACATGTATTTTTCATTTATTCTTTTTCTCTCCAAAATTTGCTCTCTCCTTTGTTTCAAACTCACTTGCTTGCAAAATGGATTTTTGATTGCTTGGAAGGGAGATTTACTTGGATTTTCTTGGAGTTTGGATTGGATTTTGCAGCTTGGTGTTTGCTTGGTGTGTGTGGATAAATCTGACATTTAACATCCTTTTCTTCCTTGGATTTTTGCTTGGATTGAAAGGTAAGTTCTTCAATCTTATCATATGAATTGTTTTATTTTGTTTCCTTCATGCCACACCATCTAGAATGGTTGAAGATGGTTTTTCTTAGTTGTAGGAAACTTAGAAATTTATTTCAGCTGGTTATTTATTTATTACATGTATTTTCCATTTTGGAAACATAGAAATACAAACAAAAACCTAGAAAATTTTCTATGGAAATACCCAACTCATTTTTATTGCATATATTAGTTTTTGGGCATGTTATCTTTGATGGGTAGTTGTCATGTTATCCATAGCCATTGTTAAACAAAAGTTAGAAAATTGGTCAAACTTTGGTCAAGGTACCAAAGAGAGCTCCAATGGAGTTTTTAGGGCCCTATGGTTATTTTGGCATTTTAGAAAACTTAGAAATTCACTTTTAAGCAATTGTGTATTCAATTTTGATGTTTGGTAAAGTGTCTCCCTAATGTTTTGAGATTCTGCATCTTTTGAGACCATGTCGTGTTTTGGGACATTTGAGTACATTGAAATCAATGCCACTTATTTCTCTATTTTTGAAAACATGAAAATTGCTTTGTAGGCATTTCCTTCATGAATCTGAATGTGGGATGAGTAGTCTCCTTATTATTTTAAGATTTTACATCTTTTAAAGAATATATATATATATATATATATATATATATATATATATATATATATATAAGACATCTAATAACTTAATAAAAGAAATGGGGCAGGCAAAGGTAGCAAAAAAGCAGGTGAATAATTCATTTGAAGGAAAAGGTGATGAAGGTGGCAAAGGTGGCGAAGGTTTTTTGAACCTAGGCTGTGAAGTGCCTATTGGCAAGAGACATAGTGTAGCTTCATGAGTGTTGTCATTGATGGCAACAAAGTTCATCCCACCCATTTGCAGGACATGGTGTGCCTATACCAAAAGTTAGATTGAAGAGTGTTGAGGTCCGGTAAGCAAGAACAGAGCATGTAGCAAGGTCTGACAGTCAAGTCTGGATCTCTTAGAGGAAGTATCTCAGTAAAGCACGGACTAGCGGAAGTAATAGGAGTACCATGACTAATAGATTCCAGGGATTGAACCTCCGGTGAAGAAAGAGTGAAGAGATATGAGCACCTAAGTATTGGGTTCCTGTTTGGCAGAGTAGACTGAGGAAGAACTGACCGGCAGAGCATCAAACCTTAATCTGGATAAGATATTGATGGTGATCAAGCTTCCTGAGGTATCATTCATGATTGGCCAACATGATTGATGACTTCTATAAGCATCTCCTTGATACGCATCACTTGATAAGCAAGGATTCAACCAACAGATTAGAGTTTGGGAAAATATTGACTATTCTAGATGCCAACTAGAAAGATGATTGAAATCATTGATGCGGATATATATACTAGATTGATTTCGGTATGAAGGTGTGTGTGGTGTGTTGTTAAGTGTGAAGAAAAGTAGAGAGTAGTGTGGAAGCAGTAATACAGGTCCAATATGTGAAAGGACAGTAGCACCAAAGAAGAGGAAGAATGAAGTGTAGTAGATCAGTTTATTGAGCTCAACCGGACCTGAACCTCAACATATGTAGATGTTTCTCATTAGTTCAAGCATCTTGTTACTTTCTTTGTAACTTGTAGATAGTGAGTCTCTTGTAGGCAGTGAGCCTCTTATGAGTAGTGTGCTTGAGTAGTGAACCCTAATTGGCAAGTGCCATTTTTGTATTTCTATTCTTCTAATAGAGAATACATCCTTGGGTTAGTCACCCTGTGGTTTTTCCCTTAACAGGGTTTTCCACGTCAAAATTATTGTGTTATGTGTATTGACTTTATTTCTGCTTTCATGATTATGGATGCTTATTTGCTTTGATGCTGCACTAGTTGTTAATGAAGAATAGAAAGTTAAATTAATTTAGATAACTGATTCACCCCCCCTCTCAATTATTAACAATTGGTATCAGAGCTAAGTTCCTCCAAACAGAGCCTAACAACTTGAGGAAGATCTGGGAATCACAATGGATATGTATGGCATGAGGGAACAACTTCAGTCTACCCTAGATGATCTTAAACAATCTCACTTTGAGGTCAATAACTTGAAGGAAAGACTCCAACAGGCTGATGATTTCATAAATGAACTAAAAGAGAAATTGATCATCTCTATGAAAAAGAGAAAGGAACTTCAACAATTAGCCAGTCAAAATGAAGCCAATAATACTAATGAAGATCTAAAAGAGAAGAACAAGTTATGTGAGAAACTATTAAAAGAGGTCATTATGGTAAGACATGAAATGGAATCAGGGGTTATGAAATTCACTCAAGAAATTGAAGAGAAAAGAAACATTGAAGATGATCTAAGACAATCTCTCAAGGAGAAATCAGAAGATTGCCATAAAATGGATAGAATAATCAGGCATCTGGAATTTGATCTTGAAGAAGCAAGAGATAATTAAGAACAACTTGAGAATCAGATTGGCTCTTTTAAAAGGGACTTTCAAATAGCAAATGAATACAAAGAGAAATTCAAGATAAGTTCTGCTCAACTTGAAGTTCTTCTTCAAAGCCAAAAGAGGGTAGATGACAAGCAAGGCTTGGGGTATGAGAAAGGTGAAAGCTCCAGATCTGGTCAGAATAACTCTAGATCTAGAAATCCAAGGAATAGGCCTGAAGACCTCCGGTAAGGCAACCAAATGCTCAGAGATATCCATCCTTCAATGGATACTACCACAACTGCAACAACTTTGGTCATAAAGCAAATTAGTGTAGAAGAAGAATGAATCAAACTAACTCATCCTTTTTCAGATAGTTTTTTAACTGCAAAAGGTATGGTAACAAATCTCATGAGTGTAGAAATATGCAAATGAACAATTCAATCAATGGTAGATGCTTTGCATGCAATAGAATGGGACATATGACTAATCAGTGTAGATCAAAAGGATATCAGTCAAATATGCAAAGAAATGTTGTTTGCTACAATTACAATAGATCCAGTCATATTGCCAAATTCTGCAGAAGTAAGAATCAGGACAAAAAGGGTTCGATGCATCATAATCAAAACCAAGACAAAGGAAAAGGCAAAGTGAATGTGGATGAAATTCAAAGGGAGATGAACAAGATTTGGGTGAAGAGGAGTACATAAAATGTTGAGGATGGATCCGTACCAGAATCTGGTGCTGATATTCCTTCTAGAAACTAAATAGATGAACTCTAGCTCAGGGGAGTCACAAAAAGAAAACAATTTCCCCCAGCTAGTCAATTGGTGCCTAAAATTGGCACATGGAAGGTTGCAAATTAAAAGGGCTCTCAGAGAAACATCTAAATAATCCTTGGTAAAGATATGGAAGATCTGCAAGAAGCTTAGAAGAGGTTAATCTCCCAATATTGATCTGGTTCAACAGTCATCTGGTAAGAAGCAGGATTTTCACAGTTAGATCCGGCATGATTCAAAATTAAGAAATCTTGATTTGCGGATAGATCAAATGATTGGGGAAAGGAAGATATATTATCATTAATCACAGAGAATAACTCTAAGTGTATCTCAGTGATCCGGAAAAAGATTTTTCTCAGAATAAGGAGAACAAGGCAACCAGAATGACTTAAGTTGCACATTTATTGCAATATGGAATTAGGGTTCGCTCAGAGATAAAAGGGTTATTTTGTTCATCATTTGTACATTTGCATTTGAGAAGAAAAGAGAAGGAGCTCTGCAACAAATTATCTCAAGCCTCTCAAGGATCATCCATAGAAATCAACTTATCTAGCAATTTGATCCGGTTCATTTCGTGAACCCTAAAAGCGTAAAAGGTATTTTTTGTTCTTGAATATCTCTCTGTAAATCTTTTGGAAGGTGGCTACACCGAATGTTGTGAAGATTATTGATAGGCCACACCCTAAATTTAAGAAGCATCCCTACAAATCTCTAGAAGTAGATCCCTCAGGTGTATTTTCTGGCATTCTGCATGGTGTTTTGCATGTAGAAGATGTTAGGGTTTACATTCATGTGAATATTGAAGAATTTGGGGAATCCAAGCTGATGGATATCTACCACAAGGAACTGATAGATAACTCATTTGATCTCAAACCCCAATACAAGGCCATCTAGGATAAGCATTTCAGTCAGTGCATCCATTTTCCCTATTTTGTAGAAGATGAATGGGTCTAGTATGTTCTGATTAGAATGCATGACAACTTTATGTGGTTAATGAGGCCCTTCAAGATAACAAGGATGTCATTAGGGCAGTTACCATATTGCACTCATCTAGTGGGATACCTGCTTTCAAATCTATCAAGAATCAGACAATGAGTGAGGCAACCGGATCAAAATTTGACAAGAGAGCAATGACTATAGAAGATATCACTGATTCGGATATCAAGTTTGCATCTATGATAATTGGCTATAAGATATATCACTCCAGTAGGGAGAATTTAGTATCTGGAATAGCTGTGTATACTGCTTATGAAATGCTAAGGAAAAATGTTGACTATGATCTCTGTGAACTTCTTCTGAGCCAACTATTAGAAAACTTACAAAGGATCAAGAAGGACAAGAAAAATTCATTCAAATATGGTGGTATGATATTGTGTCTATTCTTTTACTTTATGAATGAGCTACCCGGATCCAGTGGTTGGATGTGGCAAAATAATAGACCAATAGCCATACAAATTAGAGATTATTTACATGGAATTGGTGATGCCAAGGCATAGAATACAACACTCTGGGGTTACTTCAAGAACTTTCAGAGTATGATGCAAGCCAGAGAGAGAATTCCCAAATCACTAGTTGAAAAATATAAGGACATAGTATGCTTTATGGTAGAAACTGATCAATGCCTAATGGAGGCAGTGGAGCCAAGGACAGTCTGGATCATGCCAATGGGATATGAAGTAGATGAGAAAATTGTAGAGCTATATGTTCAACACATGCTGAGTTAGCCCAAGGATCCCAAGGCAGAAAGATTTGGAACCCACCAAGAGCTAAGTGTAAAAGTTCATATTGAACTTAGATAGCCTGAGATCAAAAGAAAAGTAAGAAGGGAAGTAGAATAATTTGCCAAAAGGCATGGAATATCAAAGGAGGCAGTTGATGCCAATAGAGAGAAGATGGAAAGGGCAGAGAAAGAAAAGGAAGAAGCAAAAAAAGAAAGTGCTCTAGTAGAATCCCCCTCCCGGACTAGATCCTCTAAGAGCTCTGCACCTACCACTACTAAGAGCTCAAAGGCATCAAAATTGGAAGCAAAATCATCCGGTAAAGGAGAAAAGAGAACAAAGACAAAAGCTACAAGATCATACACAAGCCTCAAGGATGATGAAGAAACAGAGACAGATGAGGAAGTAAAGAAAATGAAGAAGAAGAAAACAACTAGTGAACCCTCTACCGGTCAAGACAAAGAAGAGAAGGCAGAGGAATTTGTTGAAAAACCTACTCTCCGCATTGATGATATCATCAAATCAGTTACTGTAGATGGGAACTTACAACCAATGGTTGAATTTTATGATGAATATAATGAAGCTGATCAGAAGATATTGCAAGATGCCATAGTCAGGTATCTAAACATCTACAATAAAGCATTCATTGAAATTATATCTCTGATTCCCAAAAGCTTAGAGAAGGAACTTGAAATAAGGAAGAACAATGCCTAAGCAAAAGATCTAGAAATCTGGGAGCAGATTGCTATTCAGCTCTATCCGTCTATTACTCCTAAACAAATGAACATTATCTTCAAGGACTGCAAGGATGAGTTCTGGAGCAAAGCTAGAATGAATCAATTTATGCTTGGAGAAACTGACAAAGTTGCAAAGGAATAGAAGATATCCTCTAGAATGCCTTCAGAAGATTCAACCTTCTTATTATAAAGGACTTATGTGATGAACCCTCTGCCATGGATGACAAAGGAGAATCTACTGAGACAGTGGAAGAAGAGGCAAAGAAGATAGGTGAGGAGAAAACTAAGGATCTGGATTCCTCTGCTTCGGAAGAGGAAGTCCAAGAAGAAGTAAATATCTCTCATCTGGATTCCCCTGCAGACTCCGGATCTAAAGAAGAAGAAAGATTAGAGGAGCAAACTAGTCAGGAAGAAGTAAAGAACAAAGAAAAAGACCAAACAGAGAAGACTCCAGGAGACAGTTCTGAGACTGCAGAAGGGAAGAAGACTCTGTCTCCAACAAGAGACACTGCAGAAACTGTCAAAGATTTCTTGACCAAAGAGATGATCGATAACCATAACTGCTTCAAGGACCATTCAATTTTGATTCCCTCTCCCCGGTTTAAACCATGAAGCTAGCATCCTTTACTCAAGCAAAGACAAAAGAAAAACTTCTGAAGTCTCACATGGAAGACTGTGAGCTCATAGAAACTACATCTGGTGTATTGGAGAAGATCATGCCATCCTTCCAAAAGGATCCTTTGGCCTCCACATCCGGTAATCTAAAGTCTCTTGTAAATTCTGTTCATACACATTTTGATTCCTTAGAGAAGTCAGCAAAAGAAAATGTCCAGAAGGAGTCTTTGGGAAAGAGACTCTCTGAGGTGCAGAGTCTAATAACAAATGATAGGAGAGTTATGGATATTGGAATAAAGATCTTAGAAAATGCTCTTAAAGATGCCAGAGATATATATAAATTTTGTTTATCTTGGCCCAAAGTGACCAAGGACATTGAGAAGAAAGTAAAAGAGCAAGAGGATAAACTGTTAAGTTTATCTCAAAGTTTTGATCCTCTCTCCTCTTCCATAATCAATCAAGAGTGTTAGACTATTGCAGTCACAAATGAAATAAAGAAGCTTGAGAAGGAGAAGAAAAATAGAATAAACAGGTTAAGTGAACTTAGAGGGATCATTATCCCTAAGTTAGAGGCTATGCATGAAGCCCTAACTGATGCTCAGGTAACAGCTCGGACAAGTGATCCGTCAGATCTAAAAAGGGCAAAAGCTTTTGCATTCCTATTGAGTGGTCACATCTCAATTTTGGATAGGATGAAGAATAGTTGGGCGACAAAAGTGGTACAGTTGAAGACCACTTTTGCAGATATAATTTAGTATATGTAAGTAAAACATGTATATATGTTTTTGTGGACAAGTATAGATTATTTTTGGGAAATTTTGGTGTGTGGACCCTACCCTTTGCCATTGATGTCAAAGGGGGAGTGAGGAGTAGTGAAAAATATGGAAACTAGCTAAGGGGGAGCTCTGGTAAAGTGTACATTAGAACAGAGCATCAGCCAAGGGGGAGTGTAGTGTGACAGTCATTTTTCACTATGTGTTGCCATCAATGCCAAAGGGGGAGATTGTTGGCAAGAGATATAGTGTAGCTTCATAAGTGTTGTTATTGATGGCAACAAAGTTCATCCCACCCATCCGCAGGACATGGTGTACCTATACCGGAAGTCAGATTGAAGAGTGTTGAGGTCCAGTAAGCAAGAATAGAGCATGTAGCAAGGTCTGACAGTTAGGTCTAGATCTCTTAGAGGAAGTATCTCAGTAAAGTGTGGACTTGGGGAAGTCAATAGGAGTACCATGACTAATAGATTCTAGGGATTGAGCCTCCGGTGAAGAAAGAGTGAAGAGATATGAGCACCTAAGTATTGGGTTCCTATTTGGCAAAGTACACTGAGGAAGAACTGACCAGTAGAGCATCAGACCTTAATCCGGATAAGATATTGATGGTGATCAAGCTTCCTAAGGTATCATTCATGATTGGCCTACATGATTGATGACTTCTATAAGCATCTCCTTGATACGCATCACTTGGTAAGTAAGGATTCAGCCGATGGATCAGAGTTTGGGAAAATATTGACTATTCCAGATGTCGACTAGAAAGATGATTGAAATCATTGATGCGGATATATATACCAGATTGATTTTGGTATGAAGGTGTGTGTGGTGTGTTGTTAAGTGTGAAGAAAAGTAGAGAGTAGTGTGGAAGTAGTAATACAGGTCCGGTATGTGAAAGGACATCAACACCAAAGAAGAGGAAGAATGAAGTGCAGTAGATCTATTTATTGAGCTCAACCGGAACTGAACCTCAGCATATGTAGATGCTTCTCATCAGTTCAAGTATCTTGTTACTTTCTTTGTAACTTGTAGATAGTGAGTCTCTTGTAGGTAGTGAGCCTCTTGTGAGCAGTGTGCTTAGGTAGTGAGCCCTACTTGGCAAGTGCCATTTTTGTATTTCTATTCTTCTAATAGAGAATACATCCTTGGGTTAGTCACCCCGTGGTTTTTCCCTTAACAGGGTTTTCAATGTCAAAATCATTCTGTTATGTGTATTGACTTTATTTCTTCTTTCATGATTATGGATGCTTATTTGCTTTGATATTGCACTAGTTGTTAATGAAGAATAGAAAGTTAAATTAATTTAGATAACTAATTCACCCCCCTCTTAGTTATCAACAGTGCCATACGCCACGACAGGAGTCAATACAATACCAATCAAAAGCGCAAGGAGAACTTTTGCAAACATCCTTAGAGGGTAGTCAGATCAATCGTAGGAGGAAGAGATAGAAATAAATGTGGTAGAGAAAGTTGACAAAGATATCAAAGCCCTAGAACAATCAGTGTTAATAGGTAGGGTAATCAGAAGGAACAGATCAAAGATGTAGATCAAGAAATGGATCAGTGAAAATTGGGAATCGACAGAAGTTGTTCATTTCATTCCAAAGCAATTTTTTGTAGTTGATTTCCAAGGGGAGGCAGAAAGGGATAAAATTTTGGACAAAATTCTGTGGAAGATGGGTCTAGATTATATTTATGATAAAAAATGGAGACCAAATTTTAACCCAAAAAACTTCAATTCGTATAAAGAACCAATCTGGATCAGGTTATATAATCTCCCATTCGAGTATTGGTTAGGAAGTTGCTTATATCAAATAGGAGATACTTTGGGAAATGTGGTGGATTTGGATATGGGAAACAGTGATTTGATTTACTATGCAAGAATTAATTTGATAGCAGTAAAGAAAATCCCTAAGAAAATAAAGTTGATCACGTCGACAGGAGGTTGGGAACAGGAAATTAAGCTTGAAGAAAGGAATTTTTTTGTCTTCTTTGCAAAAGTAGAAGGCACATGGAATCAAGATGCCCTAGAAATCAAAAAGAAGAATCAGATAACTCACCATTTGCAAACAAAGGAAATGCAGGAGAAGAAAGAAAGGATTTGGAGAATTAGGAATCTGAGAGGGATAACAAAATGCCTCAACATATGGAAAGGAGGTTGGGAACCTTAGCTAAATCAGTAGTTAGGGAACAAATGAAATAGGACAAGAATGGTGAGATGGAGTCAAAACTTGAGCCTAAGGCAAATGCAGAAGGAATTCCTAGGGAAAATATTAAGGAGTCTAAAGGAAAGATGGAGAAGAATGAGCAAATCAATCCCCCAGAAAATTCAGAGGAGTCGGTAAGAAAAGAGAATCAAGAAGGCAGGGAGGAATCCTCTCAGAGGTCGTGATGGAAACCTTGGAAGAAGGAGACGACTTTAGTGAAGCTTGGTCAGAGGATGAGGAGGTTGTTGAGGAAAGAGAGGAAATCAGAATAATTGATCATAGACACATTAGCCAGACTGTTGTGAGAGGTACCCAAGGTAAATTTGATACAGGGAAGAAGGTAGGGAGGAAGTCAAATAAGGAAAAGAGAGAGGATTATGCAGTAGAAAAAGGGCTGACAAGCAACAAGAAGTATATGTTGAGATCTAAGGGAGGAAGCGCCTCCCTTGGGAAGCCATGAAAATCTTATCATGGAATATTAGGGACTTAAATGCCCTGAACAAAAGGTGCTCAATCAAGTGCCATTTATCTAAACAAATGATGGATATAATACTTTTGTAAGAAACTAGGTTGGTTCAAGAAGAAGCGATAAATTTTTTGAGGCATTGTAGACCTTTGACAGGAGTATTTAGTGAACCAAGAGGGATGGCAGTAGGAGTTGGATTGATGTGGAATCCATCCAAAGTAGACATCAGGGATATCGAGATTTGTCAAAATTGGATCTTAGGTAAAGTCTTCTTGACTCATTTGAATGTTACCTTTTGGATTTTTAGTGTTTATGGCCTAGTCAAATCAGAGGATAAAAGAGAGGTATGGAGAAACATTCTAGATAAATGCTAGAGAATAGGAGAAGAAATGTTGATTTTGGGAGGAGATTTCAATGTAGTGTTGGGATTAGAAGAGAAAAGAGGAGGCATGAGAATAGAAAATAGCTCTGTAAAAGATTTCAAAAAATTTGTGGAGGAGGGAAGATTAATAGACATTCCACCTAAGGAAGGAAGATTCACTTGGACCAACAGAAGACAAGGTTTCACCAATATTGCTGAATGATTGGACAGATTTCTATGTAGCATAGAATGGTTGGAAACTGATTAGGGGATGGAATCAAGTATATTACCTTATTCTTTGTCTGATCATTATTCTATCAAATTGGAGATTAGTTCCTTGGCTAAGCCCAGAAACTCTTGTTTTAAATTTGAAAAAATGTGGTGGAGGAGAGAAGAATTGGTAGAGCTGATTGGGCAGTGGTGGTCAGAGATCCCAAGAAATGGAGGTTTGGTTAGTTATATCTTTTGTAAAAGGTTGGCACATGTAAAGAGAAGATTAAGTGAATGGAATAAAGAAACATTTAAAGACATCTTTTAGGAGAAGGAAAGAGTGGAGGGAGAATTGGAAGCCCTAAACGAAAAAATCATGAAGGATGGAATGTTTCAAACAAACTTTATAAAATAAAAAGAATTAATGGTAGAGTGGGACGAACTCCTCACAAGGGAAGAAGAGTATTGGGGGAATAAGGCTAGAGAGGTTTGGCTGGAAGCAGGGGATAGAAACACAAAAATTGTCCACAATTTAGTAAAAGAAAGAAGAATGATAAATAAAATATCAGAGCTCACCAACAAGAATGGGGTTGTTTTAAAGGAACCAGAAGAAATTAAGAAAGAGATTGTAAATTATTTCCAGAATTTCTTGGCTCCAGAAGAAGGGTTCGATTGGAGGAATATTGAACCAACCACAAGCTATACAAATCAAATTATTAGGGATGAAGAAAAGGACAAATTAGAGGAACCATTCACGGAAGAAGAAGTTAGGAAGACAGCCTTCCAGCTACATCCGGATAAGGCGCTAGGCCCAGATGGCTTCCTGACCTTGTTCTATCAGAAGTGTTGGTCTATCATGGGCAAGGAGGTTTGGAGGATTGTGGAAGATTTAAGAAAGAAGAACAAATTCATAAGAGAAATCAACAACACAGTCATCACTTTAATACCAAAAAAATTAGAGTGCAAAACGGTAAGTGATTTTAGGCCCATTTCACTATGCAACACAATGTATAAAATAATTGCCAAGTCTATAGCAAACAGAGTCAAGCTGATTCTAGGAAGAATTATATCTAAAAACCAAAATGGCTTCACGCCAGGTAGGGAAATTGCCAATAGCATTATATTGGTCAATGAAGTAATCCATTCTATCAATCAGACAAAATAGAAAAGTATGGTAATCAAGCTAGATGTGAGCAAGGCATACGATAGAGTCAGATGGAATTTCTTACTAAGGATACTTGAGAAAATAGGATTTAGATAGAAATGGCTTGAAGGCATTTTTCAATGCATATCAATGGCAAGAATGTCAGTAGCAGTAAATGGTTCACTATGTGGTTTTTTCAAAATATTGAAAGGCCTGAGACAAGGGGACCCTCTGTCCCCTTGTCTTTTTGTTTTAATGGTAGAAACTTTGCGAGGTATGATCAGACATTGTCAGGAGACTGGGGGATGGAAAGGGGTTCAGGTGGCCAGGAATATCAAACCAATCGCTCATGCTTAGTTTGCAGATGACACTATGTTATTTGGAGAAGCCAGTCTCTCAGAAGAAGAGGCAATAAGGGGAGTACTGGACTGTTACACTATTTTATTAGGGCAACTAATAAACAAGGAGAAATCAAGAATGTATTTGTTTAACACTTAGAAAAGATGGCAACAATAGATTGCTACCATTATGGGCTGTCAAGTTGATTCAATATAGACTAAATATCTAGGGGCTCCTTTGTTTTGTGGGACAGTCAAGTCTCACCTTTGGGAAGAAGTGATATCCCACTCCAAAAATAAAGTGGAAGCTTGGAAGGGTAGGTGGCTGACTCGAGCAGGTAGGATCACTATGCTAAAAGTGGTGTTAGGGGTAGTACCAATTCATCTAATGTCATGCTTTATTATACCGAACAAAGCTAAGGCTAAATTGGAAGGTGATTAGAAAAGGTTTTTGTGGGAAGGATCCATGGACGTCAGAAGAATCCCTTTAATCGGGTGGAATAAAGTAACTTGCCCATAGGAAAAAGGAGGCATGGGATTGAGGGAAATGAAGATCCAAAATGAATCTTTAGGAGCTAAATTAGTTTGGAAAATGGTCAAGCAGCCCTAAAAATTATGGTGTAGAATAATGCAGAACAAATACCTGGATGACTCAAACTTGAATAGAATCTTAACCATTGCCAATCTTGAGGGTGGATCTGTGGTTTGGAATTTTGTGAAACAAAGTAAACCTCTAATTTTGGACCACTTGATGTGGAGTATAAATGATGGGAAAAAAGCAAATTTTTGGACTGACTCATGGGAAGGCTGGGTACCACTAGATAGCATATAAGAGCTACAGGACCTGAAAATCCAAATGATTCAAGTTAAAGGGGAAAAGGTGGTGGACTATTTCGAAGGAAAGGATGTGCAAGGAAGAGTCAAATGGGTCGAAGTGGAGGAGTTTAATGTTGAAGAAGAAGTTAAAAGGAAATTTAGGGAACTGCTCAACAAAAGAAAAGTTTGCATTAATAACGAGTCAGATGAAATTCAATGGTGTGGAGCAAAATTAGGATAGTATACAGTTAAGATAGGATACCATTTATTGAAATTGGAAAGAAATAGTAGCTCTGGTAAGTGATGGCCAAAAATACTTTGTTGGGATAATCAAGTTCTTCCCAAGGCCAGGGCCTTCCTATGGACGGTTCTTCATAAGAGTATTTTAATTGGGGAGAAGCTGCAAAGACTAGGTATATATGGTCCAAATAGATGTGTACTGTGTAAACAAAATGAGGAGACTCTAGATCACTTGCTCTTGAGCTGTCAAGTAACAGAGGCTTGTTGGAACCATTTCCTGATTCTCTTAGGGTGGAAAGGAGCAAAGAACAACTTTGTTGTAGATTTTTTGAAAAGTTGGCCAATGCTACAAAAAAAAGGGTTCTAGGGTGGTTTATGGACTTCTCTCCCTTCCATGATAGTATGGCATATTTGGAGGGAAATAAATTAGAGAATTTTTTAGGAGAAAGAGATTACTATTGATAAGCTGATAAGGAAGCCTGAGATTGGATTAATAGAGATCTTAAAGTCAAAAGCAGGATTTAGAGGAGGAAGTAAATTCACTTCTTGGGATGACCACATCATGAAGATTTGGCCAGGCCTGAAGATCCCTTGCGAGATGGGAAAAGGGAAGAAGAGAAGGGAACAAACCAAATGGGTGGCCCCTCCTAGTGGAAGACTCAAGATTAATTTCGATGGGGCTTCTAAGGGAAATCAAGGGCAGATAGGATATGGCTACATTATCAGAAATGAGAAAGGTATACTGATGTGGGTAGCTTCAGGTTCTTTGGGGGTAGCTACTAACAACTATGCAGAGTTAGAAGCCCTTGTTTGAGTAGCAGAATGCAAAAAAAGAGGATGGACCAAAATAGACATTGAAGGGGATTCCCAAATAATCATAAATGCGATTATAAGAAAAAACATGGAAAATTGGCTTTTAAATAAGGGTGTAAGGAGAGTCACGGAGATGCTTTAGGATTTTGATTTTTTAATTGTTCACATTTTTAGAGAAGCTAATATAGCAGCTTACTACTTGGCAAATCATGGAGTCATGAGAGGTGAGAGGGACTTTGGCAGTTCGGACACTGCAAGATGGGACAGGTTAGAAAAAGTACTTCAGGCAGACATGGAAGGCATTCAGATGGAAGGAGAGTTTTGAGGGAACCATGCAACAGTTGTTACATCTGATTAGGACTAGCAGGAACTCAAGGAAGCTGGTCATGGCAAGAGATATGTTAGATATGGCAATATTTTTCAAGATTTGCATCTCAGAATGGAATCTTGACAAGAGTACACAGTTGCTACTTTGCCTGTGCAAGTTTTATCTATTTATAGAAGAGTAGGGGAGGTAATCTTCATCCTGAAGAGATGGCAAAGATCATGGGAGTTAAATGTCATTGCTTAGAGGAAGGGAAGGAACAGCAAGTGGGGTGTTTGTTTCAATTGAAGGAGGAAGCAGCGCGAGAGGTGATTCAACAAGTGATTGGCGGAGGCTCATGGAGTGGGGGTCATGTTCACAATGGTCATGTTTATCAACTTTTCTTTGCCAATATCTCTCTGATCATGGGGGGCTCTTTCTATGGGGTTTCTTAGGGAGCTTGACTAGTCACGCAGGAAAACCATTCAGTAGTGATGGGGGGAATTGACGCAGTTGGAGTTGATTGGGCAAAGGAGACTTTGAAGGCAACTTTCGCAAGAAGGACTGGTTCAAAAAAGGCCAGTGCTATTCTCATTGCTTGCAAGGAAGGCATTGAGAACATAAATCTAGAGAATTTCCAAAAGCTTTTGCAAGAAAACAAAGGAGAATTCACGGATGGTCAAGTGGGGAGACTGCTAGAGGCTACAGAGGGAATATTGACTATCATGCATGAAATAATGTAAGAAAGACTGATCACAGTCTTAGTATATAGGCTCGAGGCACTAATAGCCTCTATATATAGTTATGTAACTACGTAAGCATGGCAGACCCATTAGGGTAGTAGCTAGTAAATAAATTTATTTTTCAGCTTTATCTTATACAAAAAGGGAGCCATCCCCAAGATGGCACTTGCCTAACAATATATATATCATTGAGAATTTATGCATTGGTTTGTGTGCCACATCTAAATTCATAAAATTGTTTTGTGGGATTAGTTGTCTCCCAATTAAAATGTAAATCTGCATCTTTTGAGAATATGTTGTGTTTTTGTCAAAATTATGATTTTGTCACCTTGTAATCTGTGCCATACCTAATTGGTCAAATTGGTGTAATGGGTGTTTAGGAAGAGGTCTAGGGATAGGAAAGGAGTGGCTTCCATTGTTTACCATAGCCCAAAGAGGCCATTGGAGTTTAGCGAATGGAAGTTTTAATCAAGAATAACATTTTAACACATTGGGTAATAAAATTTAATAATGAGATCATCTACACCAAATTGCATGTCCTGGTGTAGTGTCCGGTTTTCTTGGGTTTGGGTGTAAAGAACAATCTTGGGTGTAGTGTCCGGTTGCTATGAGGAGGTTATACCCTCATGTTTTATCATGAGGTGAGTATTGCCCTCATTTGACATTCCTTGTCCTAACTACCTAGGTCTCTCTTCCTTCTTCCACTGTCGATGTTTGACTCAATGTGTGATGTTTACCATGTGATTGCAGGTGAATTGTGATACCTGATTCATACTTGTATGTGTCTATGATGGACTATGATTTATTCCTTGTTTGGCATGCATTGAGGGTGTCATTATTTCCCTTATGCTTGAATGTTGTGATGTCATTTTATTATGCTTTGGCAAGTGTGTCATTTGTTACTTGAATGCAATTGGATGGTAGTTGTACCATGTGTTGTTTATATGAATTGTATTGGTAGTTGTGCCATTTTTGTTGTGTGCATTGATTAGAATGTATACCATATGTTTCTATGTATACCTTGGTTTGAGTGAGATGATGCTAGAAGTTTTTCCATGATCACCTTCTCCGTAGCTCAGGGGTTTCCTAGAGTTGTGTAGACAACTAATGTGCTCAACAATGGCAATATGGTTGGGAGGTGAGAAACATTTCCCCATTGGTCCGTCATGATGATATTTAGGTGTTGGAAGGTTCCCTTATCTTCTTGCAGGTTGATTATGTTTTGCTTTGTCTTGTTGCACCTTGGAGAGTGTGTTGGTTTTTGGGTGGTATATGCACTTGTATATTATCATTATTGATTATTGTAACCTTTGTAATGTAGGTCTTTTGAGACCCTTGTAATAAGATGTAATTAATGCTCTGAGTTAATTTATGATGTTGGCTATGATTCATCTATGTTTAGCATGAAGCCCTTTGAATATTGTAATTATTGGATATCATCTTGTATTTTTCCTTGCCTCGGTTTGTGAGGATGTTGGCATGTTTTGATAGATTTTACATTTTAGAATCTAGCTATGTTAGCATGTTTAGACTCGGTTATTTGATGTTGTAGTTGATGTTTATGGATATGTTTGTGTTGGATCATATTCATCCCACATAGGTGGTGAGGATCCTATCTTTGCTTTTGGCATGTGTCGACGTTGGTGTCAAACATGTGTAGCCTTTTATATCACTTTTGTCAAACATGTGAAAGCTTATGTCTGGTAGTCACAAAAAGGAGCCCAACAAATTTGTTTCCATTCATTACACATAGAGGTTGGTTGTAATTTTTACAATTCTTTGCATAAAATATGGTAGGCATATAGAAGTAAATTAAAGAAGCAAATACATAGCTCATAATTTTTGAATTTGACTTTGTTGTTCCTATGAGAAAATAGATTCTTCTTTTTCTATTTTGAATACTTGTGCATACATACAGGTCTATACACATGTATATACATATATGTATGTCTGCACCAAAAGAACAATCACATGATCAAAAAGACATTACCTCTACTATCCCAATTGAAAATAAGATAGTTGTTTATCTCTACTGTCCCAAATTGAAAGAATGATATTTGTTTAACTTTGTTGTCCCAAATTAAATTAATGACATTTAAACCTTATCTCTACTATTCCATCATTTATGAAGGCATATTTAAACCTTATCTATGTTGTTCCATCATTTATGAAGGCACATTTAAACCTTATCTCTAATGTTCCATCATTTATGAAGGCATATTTAAACCTTATCTCTGTCATTCCATCATTTATGAAGGCATATTTAAACATTATCTCTATTGTTCTATTTTTCAACAGTAGTTTCCAAAATATGAAATTTTGTCTAAAAATTTATTGTCTTGATCATATATATGTGTGTATGTGTGTGTATAAGTATTATTACATGCTCTCTATTGTAGCTCTTATTTAGCAAATACAGAGGTATAAACATGTTGTCTAGAATACTGACCATGAGAAGGATTGAATGTTTATATCTCTATTTTGTTGTTATTTTAAACACAATAGCATATAAACTAGAAAATGAGTGGAAATCAAATTTTTCTCAATATTTGATCTCCAACGTTATCATGACTGTATTATAAAACTGATTTTACCTATGAATATGAAATCATTGATTTATTTTTTTATTTTGAAATAATTGCACATGCATTGTGGGTTATATATATAAGTTCCATCATGATCAATACTAGTAAAGATAGTATTTGTAATTGAAATAAATAATGCATGGAGTTCATTATTAGAAGTGTAATATGCATACATCATCATAGATCTCGTACTTGCTAAAAAAAGTATATTCACATTAAGTTTTACAAGAAAGTAACAGTAATTGCTTATTGGACAAATGCATGTGTTACCATGGATTGTTTTTGTAAGGAAATTAGTTATATTTTTCTATGAATGTGTTGGGTTTACCTTCCAGGATAGGGTGCCGAAAGTGGGCAAACAAAGATGGTTGATCCTCTTTTCGAGATCTGCAGGTATATGCATAAGTGTTGTGGCCAAAGTTGTGTTATCATTGAAATAGATGAATAATTGCCTAGTTTATATTGATATGTTTCTCTGCTACATCTTGATAGTAGGATAATTCACATTCTAGTTAGAAATGCATGTAGATATCAGGTTGCACTGGGTTTTCCCTCCTACCTATTGTTTCCCAATTTCTAGGCACTTTGTGTAGGGTCGGGTATCCTTCATGTTAGGAAGGATTCCAGGGAAGTGTAAAGCTTTGTGGTTGGGTGGAAAAGCACTTGAACCATGTTCTCATCTCTCGTATTTGCATATGACCACATGGGTTAGTGGTGGCTGGTGACAATGACTTTATTAATTTATAATTACTTGTATAATTCTTGTATTTGTAATTCATTATTTCATTGAGTTGACTATATGGCATGAAAGCCAGAGTTGTATCATTTTTGTGTATCATATTTTCTTGTGCTAACTCTTGGATTAGGCGCTTGTTCTTGTGAGATGTAATATGACATTATTTTCTTCTATTGAAGATGTATCTTTTCCAATTTATATTAATGTGAATGAGACGGTTATTTAATTCCATGTTATAGTTTTTGGGATGCTTACTTTTCATTTAGTATCAGAGCACAAGTTCTAGGATTGGGAGATCCAGGGTGTTTGTGTTGCTAGGTTTGTTTGAGCATGTGTGGGTCCTTGTGTGTTTGTGTTTTGTGAGTAGCACGTGCCTTCTTTTGTTATGTCTTCCTTGCACGTGTGTGGTGAGGAATACATTTTTGCAGGGTTAGATAGACCCTGGTGGTTGCCGAGAAGTTGCTTATGTGTGTTTCCCTTCTTGATGTTTTGAATGCTTGGCATGAACCCTTATAGTGTGTGTGAGTGCTTGAGTGACCTTTGTAGGGTCATGTTAATGCTTGTGTGACCACTTTTGATAGTGGAGTTATAGGAACCTTGTGTGAATGGAAATACCATGTTCTTGAGTGTGATTGACTTGGTTTACTCTTTTAAGAGTTACACATTAGTATGTGAAAGAGATGATGTTTTGATCTTATGCTTGATATGTGAAGAATATTGTTGTGGTAATGCTAGTTTAAATGTACCTTGCATTGTGTACCTTGTGTGTATGTTTGTTGCAAGAGTAGTATATTCTCATAATTCTTGTCATATTTGTTTATTAATTTCCTCTGTATGGTGATTGGTAATGCTTGCTTGAAATACATATTGCATTGTCTTCTTGAGAGCATGTCCATGGGTGTGGATTAATTATGTGGTTGTAAGAAAGGTAGTGTTGCATTGCATTGCTAGAATAGATCATTTGGGTAATGGCTTATATCCCTATATTGCATTCTTCCCTAGGATTCATGTGGGAACCTAGGTGTAATTATTGCATTGTATTATTTGAAGAATTAAAGAGAAAAGGGGTTGTTTGCATAGTCCTTGTGATGTTTGAGGTGTTAGAATCATGAGTGAATTAGCAAACCCTGCATCTTGTGACTTTGAGTTGTGATTTCCTTGTTGCTTAGTGTGTGTTTACTATTCTTGTCATCATGTTGTGAAGAAGTTTGGCCTCATGCAAATGTTGCATTAATGCATTATCCATATGTTTGGTGAATCCATGTTTGGTGAGAAATGTTAACTGCTGCTTGTTGGAGAGATTGATGTGTTTAGATATCTTGGTTTGTGAACCTATTTTTTTCCTAGCTTAATCTTGGTTGTTGGATGTTTGCTAGTGTATGATTGTTTGTGTCTTGGCATAGTGATTGTAATTCCCTTGAACGGGATGCAACCTTTATTACTATGAAATAACAAAAATAATAGAAACACAGAAGGAATTTATTGATCATGGGCCACTTTGAGGGGGCAACCTTCTTTGAGCAAGCTCAATACAATAAATTTGTGGATGCCTTCATTGGCCTCAACACGTACTTATATACTAAGTCTAATCTAAACAACTATTACTTCCCATGAATGTAGGATAATACAATGTGCTCACAGGATGACTTACAAAGCATATGCGTCCAAATATAATATACTAACAAAGTAAAGAGAAGGGCTAAAAATGGGTTCCTAACATCCCCTCCCTCTTAAAAAAAGCTTTGTCCTTAAAGATTAAGATGTGGAAATTGTTGCTGAATCTAAAGGAGTGGTTCCCATGTAGCATCCTCTGGTTGCATTCTATTCCACTAAATTAAGACCTCTGTGATGGATCAGGATCGAAGCTGATGGGTGTGTCTATTGAGGATTGCCTCTGGCTCCAAAATGATAGATCCTTCATTATCTAGTTCTGGTAAAATAGTTTGTGCTCTGATGTTGGTGCCAAGAACTTTCTTTAGACAAGAGACATGAAATACTAGATGAACGTGAGAAGGAGGAAGCTCCAATTTATAAGCAACCGACCCAATCTTCTAAAGAACCTTATATGGCCCATAGAACTTCGGAGCTAGATTATGATGCCCTTTGAGTTCAGGGATGATTGCTTGTATGGTTGTAGATGAAGAAAAACCATATCAGCTACTTGAAAAGTGGACTCAGAATGGTACTAATCAGCTTATTTCATTCGATTTCTTGCCATGTGAAGATTATCCTGCAGGATGCGAAGAATCTAATCCTGGGTTTAGAGAACTATGTCAACTACTCGAACTGGTGAACCGCTAGGGGTGTATGGAAGGAGCACTGGCGGTACCTAACCATAGACTAGTTCATATGGAGTCATTTTAGATGCAGTGTGCTAGAAGGTATTGTACCACCATTCAGCGAGAGGGAGACATTTTTCCCACTGATGTTGTTGTTCTGAGGTGAAGCAATGAAGATAAGTTTCCAAACATTTGTTGATAATTTCAGTCTGACCATCTATTTGTGGGTGATACCTAGAAATCATCTTCAGTTTGGTGCCAGTGTGTTGAAATAGTTTTGTCCAAAAATGACTGGTGAAAGTTGCATCACAATTTGAGACAATGGAAGAAGGGATTCCATGAAGACAGAAGATCTGGTCCATGAAAATTTATGTGATTGAGGAGGCTATATAGGGATGGCTAAGGGCACAAAAATGACTATATTTGGAGAGGTGATCAACCACAACCAAGATTACTATCTTTCCTCTAGATTTAGGGAGCCCCTTAATGAAATCCATAGAAATATCTATCCAAATCCATGTAGGGATGGGCAAGGGTTCGAGCAATCTAGGAAGGAGTGTCGTTTCACCCTTGTTTCATTGGCAAGTATCACATTTAGCCACCATCTATTGAATTTCCCTTTTCATTCCCTTCCAAAAGAAGTTACGCCATGCCCGCTCATAAGTTTTGAGGAACCTAGAGTGCCCTGCCGATGGAGAAGCATGGAGTTCATAGAAAATAGTCTACTGAAGATCTGTGCTCTGGGGAAGCACCAGTCAACCCTTGTATCATAGAGAAGCACTATCCCAATAGTAATGTGGTATAGCAGAGGGGTTAGTGGCCAACTATTGAATGATTTAAGATAATGAAGAGTCATTGACATAGCCCTGCTAGACAGATTCTAACCAATTTGGAATAGGCATAGAAATAGCTGAAAGGGAAGCTTGGTCATCAAATGTGTGAGAAAGAGCATCTGCCACAATATTGTCCTTACCCTTCTTGTAAGTGATCTCATAGTCATAACCCATGAGTTTGCTGACCCATTTCTGTTGTGCTGGGGAGGAGACCCGTTGTTCTAGGAAATATTTCAGACTTTGGTGATTAGTCTTGATTCAAAAATGATTCCCTAGTAGGTATGGTTGCCACTTCCGTACTACATGCAAAATAGCCATCATTTCCTTCCCATATGTAGAGAGTACCAAATTCTTGCCAGAAAGGGATTTGCTGGTGAACACAATGGGATGTTCCTCTTGAAGGAGAACAGCAGCAATTCCATTGCCGCAAGCATCACTCTCAATGGTGAAAGTCTTAGAAAAATTTGGTATAGCTAGAACAGGTGTAGTACACATAGCTTGTTTCAATTTTTTAAATGCACACTCAGCATCATGTGTCCAGATAAAAGCATCCTTTTTTAACATAGCTATTAATGGAGCTACAATCTTCCTATAATCCTTCACAAACTTGTGATAGTAGCCAGTCATCCCTAAAAAACCACGGAGGCTCTTGAGTGTCTAAGGATGTAGCCAATTTTTCATGGCATCTATTTTTGTAGGATCTACTCGAACCCCTTGGGCTGAAACAATATGCCGAGATACTCCACTTCCTCTTGGAAAAAACACATTTAGACTGTTTTGCACAAAGATGATGATTAGAGAGAAGTTGCAGTACAAGATCTAGATGTTGGAGATGCTCAGCCCATGTTTTACTATATAGGAGGATATCATCAAAGAAGACTAGAATGAATTTCTGCAAGTAGGGCTGGAATATTTTATTCATCAATGCCTAAAATGTTGAAGGAGCATTAGTGAGGCCAAAGGGCATGACCAAAAACTCATAGTGGCCATCATGCATGCGAAAAGCCATTTTAGGGATATCATCCTCATGAACCTGAATTTGGTGATACCTAGAATGAAGATCCAGCTTGGAGAAAAAATGAGCACCATGAAGCTCATCCACAATAGGAATTAGAAACTTATCCTTGATTGTGATGTTATTAAGTGCTTGGAAGTCAACGTAGAGGTGCCATGACCCATCTTTTTTCTAGACATGAAGGATTGGTGAAGAAAAGGAACTGGTACTAGGGAGAATAATACCTTGCCTTAGTAAGTCTCGAACAAGCATCTCAATCTCTATCTTTTGGTGAAATGGGTAGTGGTAGGGCCTAATGTTGGGAGGAATGCTTCCAGGAAGGAGCTGAATATGGTGGTCCTTTAGGTGTGAAGATGGCAATCCCACTGGTTTGGTAAAGACACATGCATACCTCTCCAAAATTTGTTGTAGATTTGAAGGAGTAGTGGAGACCACTGATGGTTGCATCTGAATGGAATGGAGCTGAGTGATGACACCATGTGAATTCTTCTTAAGAATCTTTTTCATACAATGTGAACTTATGATGCTGAGAGACCCTAGTTGTAAGCCCTTCAATGTGTGTTTTTGCCCATTATCTGAAAATTGCATCCAAAGTTTAGCAAAATCCCATATGATGGGTCCAAGTGTGCATAACCATTCGGTGCCCAAAACCACATCACATCCACATAAGGGCAAGGCAAACATGTTGAAGTGCAAGTTATTGTTGTGCCTTACACACATGCCCCATTTTGCCAAATGGAGACCCCCTCTTTTGCTTTGGCTTGAAGTTTCAACCTGTCTTACTTATGATGATGAGAAGGTAAATTTGTACTTAGAATGCAAGATTTGCTTCAAGTTTGAGTACCTAGCATATTTGGAGTCATTTGATGACTTTCATGATTGATTTGGATGTGTCTTGGGTGGTCTTGTGCTTAAGAAATAGCCATTTGTTATTTTCTACACTGAAATTGGGTGTTACTACACTTTTCTCTAAAATCCTGTCATTGGATATTGCCCTTGAAATTGCTACTACAGGATGTGTCATGTTGAAATTCCTAGTTTCCAGATCTTATAGTTGCAAAATCATGTCAAATTCTGTAATATTTCACTAAGGGGTTCATGTACTTTCATTCTGTCACATGGTCCTGAAGCCCTGATTTGGCTAAGTTTGAAATCTTGAAAATCCTAAAAATGGCTAAGTCTAAAATCTGATGGAACCACAAAATTCTAGAATCTGCATATGAAATCCTATGGATCTAGAACCTATCTCAAACATCCTGAAAGTATATTTAAAAAATATCTAAACTTATACTTAAATATATTTTTAAATATACTTTCACCTTGGCCAATTCAAAATCTGCCGCCCAAAATGCCTCTCATCGACTTTGCGCTAAAAATAGACCTTACTGACTTGTGCTAAAAACCCACTTAGTAGACTTGTGCTAAAACTCACTTCTACTGCCTTTGGTCAGTCAGTCATAAAAAATCCGCTAGGTCAGTACACTCCAAAATCCCTACCGGGGGCATCTATCAAAGCTAGCGCTAAAATTATGGTCAACTGACTTGAGCTAGAAATAACCTTCACTGACTTTAGTTAGATGAACTCAAAATCCACGCTAGGTCGGATGGAGCCAAAATTTGTGCAAGGTCAAACAACCCTAAAATCCCCGCTAGGTCAGTTGGAGGTGAAATCCTCGCTAAGTCAGTGACCCCCAAAATCAGCGTTTTTTGGTATTTTGGCCTGAAAATTGAGTTTTTCAAGGAGTAAATTGGGTTTTCTTGATGGATTTGAATTGCATATCTATTTGTCATATCATGAGGAACATTTTACTAAGTTTGTGTGGATTTTTAGCACATTTTACGATAATTAATGCCACTACACATGAAAAGTCTGTGACCTCCAAAAATCCTACTTTTTACAGAAAAGGCTAGAAAAACATGAAATAAAAGTCTAAAAATGGATTCTAATGACCACAAAAACTTCCTAGATCAATATAGAGGCCAAATGGGTACTTGAAAATGGTAAAAAATGTAGAAAATCATGTGAAGATCGTTGGATTTAAGAGGTTGTTTATAAGAAAGTGACATTGACAATATGTTGTTTCTAATGAATCCATGGCTGCAAATGGACATATTTTGGTTCAAATTGATAAAAAATGACTTGTTAAGATGAAATTGATGCTTTACATTGTGCATTGCAAGTCTTGGAGAGCATAGGAGCTTGCTGGAGCCGTCTTGGAAGGATGTACACATAGATATGCAGTGCTGACCCAGAAATGCAGAAACTTCATTTTATCAACCAAATTGTTGTTGCACCTACAAGAGGAAGTTAGTATGATGTCCAAGATGATGGAAATAAGTCCCAGGAGCCAGAAGACATTAAAGATCAAGTCTACATCACTGTTGTTCCTGCAGATCTAGTCAAATGTCCAAGTGATCCAGTCTGGGGGTCATAACGCCTAGCTATTTTATCAAAAATTAAACTTCTTGGACTCATTGGAAAGATAAACTAATTATCTAGTTTGAGCTACTTGACAAAGTTTCAAGCCCCCATTCCACAATGAAGGCCTCTGAAAATGTAATTTACTATGATGTAGAAAATACCAAAAATTAGATTTTTAATATTTTCTCACAAATACCACTCAAATGATCCTGGACTGGGTCACCAAGACATGCATATAGTTGTCCCAGTAGTCCAGTTATCAAGAATCAGTCCAGTAAGCATCTAGTTGCATATACCTCACCAAAATACTCCTTTTGATCCAGTCAGCACTTGGAATCTCGTGAATCCACATCAGCTCAAGTTTTCAAGTGTCATGTGACTCTATTTTGGCTTCATTAGGCCTTAAAATTTGATTTTTCACCATGTACAACCAAATGGGTATCCATTCTATCCAGATTCGATGTATTTGCAAGTTGTTTTTTGTCTTTTTCCTACAAGATAAATGTAAATATGAAAATGTAACAAACTACTATACTTCATTAAATGCCATGTAATCTAGACCATTGGTGTTGAGTTAATCACCACCATCCATTGAACACTCGGCATGGTGCCTTGTCCTTAAAAGGACCATCCTTTTCTATCATTTGTAAGTAAGATTAGATACTGAATTGCTAAGATTCTACCAAATTGTGATCAATACAAAGAAAGTTTTGCAGGTTGCTGGGAATTTATGTTCTTGTGTTATTCTCTTTGGTTTTCATGGTTCATATCAATCTAAATTTAATTAGTTGTACTTTTTCAGTGATGGGTAAATATTAAGATATTTAATGAATGCTTTAGTCCATACTATTAGTGCTTACTGATGGTAAGTTGCTATGTATAGTTAGCCTGGACCACGTCATTGAATATAGTTTGGTTGCATTCCACTAGTTAAGCTGTGCAATTATCCAGGTGTTTAATTAGTGAATGCAATTTCAAAATCATAAGAATCCTTTGAAGATTGCATCATTTCTTGCAACATTGTAGGTTTCCTATCCTGGTGAAACAGGGAATGGCTTATTAAAAGTATTTCTCTATCTGTAGCATTTTACCCCATTGTGACTGTCACTTAGGATCTCTTATCCCTTCTCTCTCTCCTTTTCCTTTTGCATTTTATTTATATCAAGTTTGTTAGGTTAGGTTATAAGCAGGATCTACGTTACAAATTTGCTGAAAGTATCATAGGGTTTCTGCATACATACTTCTATCATATTCCATAAAGCCTACATTTTATGTAAGACCCCTTGTTGGCACAGCTAGACATACCACTGAGTCATTCCATGCAAGCTAAGACCTAGCTATATTATCCTTGGGGCAGTCCTATCTTGGATAGGATACCTTTTTCAAGAGAGGTGTGATCCTAGCAATCATACCTACATTGTTGTGTGCTAAAAACACCATCAACAGAATTGGCACTAGAAGGAGGGCATGAACAAAGATTTTATGCAGGCTTTTAGTTTTATCAGTTCATTGCACATGCTGCAATGAATTGACTATTCAGGAGATTCAATTCCAATGGATGCATAGAAGGGTTTCAGTCATGGGATCCCTTCATTCTTCAGAAGATCATCATAGCAGTCATATCATGAAGAGAATTTCAAAGTTGGCATCCCACTCTTCAAAGAAGTGTTAGATAAGCAAATTAGATCAAAGTATCTTGCATTAACACTGCTTGATTTTAGTTCCCCTCAGGTCTGCACCATACATCTTGGAGAGTCACATGACAAGATTGATTGTTTGACTTTTTCCAAAGCTTAGATCTACATTTGAAAGGATTGCTTCCTATCTTTGAAATATACAAGCCTGAAGTGGGATATACGCATAATAGACATATTCATGACAAGACAACACATAGGGAAGATGCAGTATGGATGGACGCATATGCATATGATCAAGTCTCGGTAAAGAGCACCCAAAGGGTTGAGGCTGCAGGAGCTATAAATTCACCATTTGTAAGTAATCATGGTCACAAGGGTCACCCAACTAAGAAGTATACAGTTTCTGACTGGTTAAAACCTAGTTTTCATTTATTAGACTTTGAAAATACAGTCCCAGCATGGTTGAAACCTAGTTTGTAGTCACATGACAGTAAACAAAGAAGTGTACAAGATCAGATTTCTACTATTGAAAAGGCTGATAAGTTAGACAATGTTAGGAATGCTGATTAGCAACCAGATGCTTCAAAGATATCCAATTTTTAGCCTGATTTTGCTACTATAGAGGTGTAGAATAGCAGTCCCTTGCAGGTGGCTGACAATTTAGAGTTAGAACAATAGGTTGTTTAGATCAGCCATGTGCAAGACCAAAAGGAAATCAATCTTCTAGATGAAGAATAGTCATGGACAGCAACACAAGAAGTCATTCCAGTTGACATATTTGAGCCACAATCATATTATCCAGAGAAAAGTGATTAGACTTTTGACTGTATTCTCCTAATAAATCATCATGATTAGCCATATCAGGTTGATATAATTGTTGTAGGAGGGTCTCAAGCTAAGTCAAATGAAGAAAAGCAGGAAAATGCACCACTTTGAGACAACATTGACATCATAAATCTAGCTATGCAAGAAGAAAGAGACCTTGTTATTGCTGCAGACAGTACATTGTCAACCCAATGCCAGCCCTTAATTCAAACAGGAAGATTGCTGATTGGTGCAGAGGAAGTTTTATCAGAGCATGTGATTGATTTTGATGAAGTAGATTCAAGTATAACACATGTTCCCCATGCTGATCCTATTTATACTTGCATAGAAGAAGATCCACACATGGTTGACGCTGACCTACTGATGACAGATGAAAGTATAAGTCTACAATCTAAGAATAAAAGTTAGATAGTCATGCAAAGTGATGGCTTGGAAGCTTTTTCATGTCAATCACTTGATCACATCATTGAGTTGGTGTCAACAATGAGCAAGGATATGTTACTGCATGGAAATTTACCACACATGTTAGACTTTTCTTCGACTAATTCATGTAAAATTCATCCAGATGATCCACACCTTGAAAGAAGTTGTCCAGACTTTCTGTTTTCTTGGGAAACTATTGTAGCATTTAGTGATCCAGAGGTATTTGATGCACATGATATGACCTAGCATAAACTGAGACCTCCTGAAGATGAAAAAGTTAGTGGTATGATGCAGCGAGGTGATAAACTTACATCTCTTACTGATGGAACTGCAAATCAGGTTGTATCTTCCTTTTCTCCACTTAGTTCCAATTATCAATTTGATTATGGTGATTTAGGTAAGATAACCTGCATATGGATTGATCATGGCCCTAATAAACTACCCCAACTATTGATTCTACATAACCAGTAACCTGAACATGAACCCAACCTGCCTACACCTTACTGTTCAGAGTACAAAGATGAATTTACCAAAATTAGGACACTGACCTGCACCTTGTTACTTCTGCATGTCCTAAGAAACAAATCACGCGGAAGTGTAAATACTTGCTATCCAAAGTCTTTGTACATAGTCTTTCTTGTTTTTAGTTAGGTTTTGATAGTTTCTTGTTGTTCTAGTTTAGTTTCTACTTTCTATTTTTGCTTTTCCTTAGTTGTTAGCTGTTGGTAGTTTTTAGTTGTTAGTTGTTGCTTTCTGCCTATTTTGCTTAGGTTGGGGAAGTTTGCTTTGTTTAGGTTAGTTTCTTGTTTGCCTTGCTTCTCGCTTCTGTGCTTGCTTTACTTGGGTTCTCCATTTCTTGAATGTGGTGGTGTAGACACCCTAAAATACCAAGTCGTCGCACTACTTGTATTTCATCTAATCTGTCACATCACCTGCATTCAGTGTTAATTAAATAATCTAGTTATTTAATTAATTTCATCTAATTCATCTAAATCACATACTTTCAACATTAATTAAATAAATCCTCGTTATTTAATTAATTAAATTAAATTCCTCTATTATTCTTCCTCAAGTCTCCATTAATTAAATAAATCCCATTATTTAATTAATTCATCACAAATTCCCTCTTATCTACAATTAAATAATTCTTAATTATTTAATTAAATCATATTTATTCTTCCAAAATCATGCACAAACAATTAAATAAATTTATTTATTTAATTTGCTTTCAAATCTTCTAAATTAAATAATTCTAATTATTTAATTGTTTTCTTCCAATAATATCTTCTCTAAATTTAAATAAATCAAATATTTATTTAAGTTGCTTTTTCTTCTAAATTGAGTTATCTCTAAATATAACTCAAGCTTTCTTGCACATGCAATTAAATATTCCTAATATTTAATAAAGCAAAATATCTTCTTATTCTCATGCAAATCCCTTCTTGTTTTAAATCACTTAACTGATTATTATATTTTTTTAATTGCTTTAACTCATTCTTCTATTCTTAGCAAATTTTCTTATGCAAAAGAAAGAAAGACATATGTCTTTTTCTTATTCGAGGCACGTTCCTCAACTATTTTCCTCCATTGATTCTTTTGAATTATCTGGACCATTGATTGATCTCTATTGAAACCTATATAAACCCCATCATCTCCTTCACAAATCCTCTTCGATCACTTATTCTCAGGCATCCTTTAATAGTGCTTTGAGCATACATCACATCGATTGAGCAACTTCACTATCTTTTAACATTGATCTTTGAGCATGCTACTTGCTTGTTGCAACCATGGTTTCACAACACTATTGAGCAATCTACATTCATCCAAAGGGAACAATACAAATCTCGGTAAAAGCTTTCATTGATTTATTCAGTAATGGCTTTTATTTAGATTCATTCTCTTTATGTTATTGGTTTTGATTTTGTTAGTTTATCATAGTCAATTTTCCTCATACACATTCTGGCACGCACGGTGGGACCCACTAATCCCTCTTTTTCTTTGAGAAATTGATTCTTTTTTAAGTTACAGTACGGAACAGCACAAAAGACACAAAAAATTGCTTTTGGCAGTATCCTTAAGAGCTACTGGAGGCACAGTATAGTGCCCTTGGGCAATACTACGGCGCTTCTGGTAACACAGAGCTGCGCTTTTGATAACACAGACCGGTGCTTTTGGTAGTATCGTTAAGCGCTTTCGGCAAAATAGGTTTTCTGACATTGGTTGGTGTTTTTGTAGGGTTTTATTCATATACATATCTTTGATTTGTCTAACAAGCTATTTTATTTGTCTTTCAACTGTCTTTTGATACTTCCTAAGCTAACGTATTTAGGGGTATTTTTGATATTTGAGTTAACTTATCTATTCGCGACACCTTCTAAGTTTTCTTGATTTCAGGATACAGATCTATCAGATATTACTTCTCAAAACATCAAAAATCAACCATGAAATCATATACAGACTTAGTTATTTTGATAAAATATAACTTTTTCTAGATCTAAGTCTCGTGCAACGCTTTTGGTTATTCAGTACAGCGCTTCCGGTAGCACAATACGACGCTTCTGGGTCTGATTCAGTGCTTCTGATAGCACAGTGAGTCACTTCTAGTCTGCATCACTGTGTGTTTGGAAACACAGTGCAGCGCTATTGGTATCATAGTAAGTCACTTTCGGTGTGACAGTAACTCGCTTTTGGTCAATTTGATTTATTTTTGCTAACTTGTGAGTTTTTGTGGAACTAATTGACTTGTTGCAGCTTCTTATCACTCACACAGAGCAAAAACATTTTTCTAACATGTTCATGCAGGACAAGCGTTGAAGAAATCTTGATTTATTGCACTAAGTCTTAGAAACATAATGCCTTCTTAAAGGATAAATGAGCAAATCATTTCGGCAATCTAAGTCTTAGGAACATACTAATTTTCTTAAGGGACAATGGACATGTATGTGAAAACACCTCAATTTTCTAAGGGACAATGGACATGAATGTCAAACACTTCAATTTCATAAGGGACAATTAATAACTACAAATGTGTGCGTGCCTAATTTAGTTGCACCTTATTTTTCTTATAATAGGACAATTGAACCTTTGTTCGACGTGCTTGCTCTTACATTTTAGTAATTCCTTTAGAAGGGCCTGCTTTTGGATTGTGTTTCATCCAAAAGGGACGACCCTAAGTGGAGTTTTCCTTTGAACCACTATATAAGAGGGATAAGGCGAAAGCCAAGTCCTAACCGATGTCAGCCTTACCTTGTGGTGCTAAACTAAAAAGAGGTGTACTAGCTCTTTGTGGAAACAATTTTCATATTGAGCGAAGTGTTTGATACTCTTAGTAAGATTGGTTAAATCTTTTAGTAGCTTGTCGCATTGCTCGAAAGGCGTTGGTCCCTCAAAGTTACTAAGAACCATTCTAGATAGAGACTACCCGATCCACCTCCGAACATTGCGGTAATCATCAGTGCAAGGGGAATCAATTTAAGCCCTTAAGATACTCACCATTGGCTCCCTTGAGAAGAGATAGTATTCCCTTGGCCATAAAGCTCTTGTGACCTACTTGATCTTTCCAAGGGGAGGGTGAGATATCCCTACCTATCATCTCTCGCAAAGATACAAAATATCTGACACCTTTATGGAATGATATTTTTATCGACGGAGTATTAAGCTGTGACCTGATCTACTACAATGAAACCTTGTCTCTAGAGATAAAAAGTGCTTGATATTTGTTTGCAATTGTCTCATACATGTGGAAACATTGGCCTTTTTGTGAGCCTCAAACATACACTATTTGTTGTGTTGGTCCCTTTTCTTGCCAACACTGTTTGCTATGTTTTCTCTTGCCAAAGCAAAATCTAATCAGAAACAGAACCAAATCTATCAAAAATTTGCCTTTTAGAAGCATTAGACACTACATCAGTGCCTCTGGTATTATAGTAGCTCGCCCTTGGTAGTACAGTAGAACGCCTTTGGTATAGCAGTACCTCACCTCTGGCAACCCTACTTCAGCACCCTTGGTATAACAGTAGCTCACTTTTGGTCACCGTAGCTCACCTTTGGTATAGCAGTACCTTGCCTTTGGTAGCTCAGTCCATCGCCTTTGGTATTATAGTGGCACGCTTTTGGTTGCATAGTCCCATGCCTTTGGTCAAATAGTATAGTGCCTTTGGTCCAATAAATTATGCATCAGAGTTTGTCTTTGTCAAAACACAAGTAGAATCCCAGCATTACTTATTATCCTAGTGTATTCCATGGTAACCACTAGGCTCTAGCAAACTATGAAGTCCAAGCAAGTTGTCCCTAGGAAGCGCAAATCACCTCCTCACACACTGCAATCAGGCCATCTCAACATTACTCCCAAGGTTACCCTAGAACACCTGCGGAAAGATCTACCAATTCTCCCAACATGCCGCACCTTGATCAACCAAGCAATCCACAAGAGGGTACAACGCCTTTGGTAAGTACACCACACTATACCACTAGCTTGCCTTCAGATTTTGTCCCACAAGGTTATACTGCCAATCCAGTCCCATCTCAGGAGGAAAGAATTCCTTTGGTAAGTACACCTCATTACACCACCGGCTTGCCTCTTAATTTTGTCCCACTAGGTTATATTGCAGATCTAGCCCCATCTCAAGAAGAGTGAAACTTTCAAATAGGTCAATCCTCTCAAGAAGATGGGCAAGATCTTGATGAATTCATACAAGATCCTAGAGCTATAGCCGCCTTTGACAAAATCCTTAGCGAGAACCAAGATCATTTCTTTCGCTTGCTAGCAGAGCAAGGAGCCAAATTACCTCAAGATTTTGATTCATCCAATCTCAAGGAGACAAACAACACCCTAAGCACCATACAGGCAGTCCAAACCATGTCAACATTGACCATGCCTTTACCCAAACAAGGCTCACAAGGGAAAATAATGGTACAATATAAGAATTCCCTTTATCAAAACCCAACAAGAAAGAGGGCCATTTCACCGCTTTTGACTCCTATGGAGATCTACAAAAATCAACAAGAAACTCTCCAATGTCAAGTGGAGCTAGCTAAGCAAGCCACCTTAGCTCGATCAAATAATACAACAAACTCCTAAAGGGTCCAAACCAATAACAAGTGGAATTTTGGTTACTCCTTCACGAATAGGTTTCCCACCAAATTACAATCCGAGGAACAACTATGTAGCCATGCAACAAGGGTCTCAACACATACCACCTCCCATATCATCAAACCTTCATGTCTCTCAACCAATTAGAGTCATGCAATCTCCACCCCAAAATTCTTCTACACTCATCCCCAATCAACCATCGCATAAAAATTCCACCTATGTCCCTCCTCCACTACATTCATTAGTGCTAAATTTCTTTCACACATTACCTAGCCACCCTCAACTTCCCCAACATCAAGTTTCCCAAAGCTATGTGCCACTATTGCAACCTAATCCAATGCACTTTAGCTTTCCTCCACCCAATTCTTTTCTTCAACCATCACAAAGCCAACATTCTTACCTGGTGCTACCTCCACCTCTTCCAAATCAAAACATCCAATTCCAGCCCAATCTGAACCCAATGTACAACGCATACAACCCCAACCAATCTTACGACCCTTATAATACCAATGCTCATAGCTTACACTACAATCTTCCATATGGGTAGAAACAACCACTTCTAGGACAACAGGAGATGTTTCCAACCCCTCCCACAACAATGGAACTAAAAATCATGGAAGTTCAACAACAGCTATCTGATCTTATGTTTGGCCACACCAAGAAGACCTTCTTGTTAGAGGAAGTGTGTCCTTATCCTTTTGATTGGTCATTACCTGTGATCCCTTTTCCTCAAAATTTTACTATTCCTAAGTTCGATAAATATAAAGGAAAAGGCGACCCAAAAGACCATCTTAGGGAATTCTATCTTGCTTGCTTCAAGGTCTCACATAACGACACATATCTTATGCGTCTCTTTCCTCACAGTCTTGGAGGTCAAGCAATAGAATGCTTCTCACACTTACCTACGAGTATCAAGTCTTTTAACGAACTAGCAGAGAAATTTGCCACCCATTTTTCCTACAACACAGAGCATGAGATCTCCATGACTGATCTATGCAACAATAAAGAAAAAAATGGTGAAACTTTCATTTCTTTCCTTCAACGATGGAGACAAATGGCTAGCAAATTCCCTTTCAAGATTCCTGAGAAATAGCTGGTTAGCATATTTGTGCAGAACCTCAACCAAGAGTTAGGTTTCCATTTGCAAATTCTTAGTGCTACAACCTTCGACGAAATCACATACAAGGGAATCAAAATTGAAAAGGCCCTCATTGCTAAAGTTGTAGTCAAAATCTTCAAAGAAACAAAAGACAATGCTCCTCATCAACAATCGAGTGATAAACCCAAATATTGGAACAAAAACAAAAATGTGGTCAACGATGGTGTGGTTGATTCTAAACATGTCCAAACTTTGCAAACGTTGCTGCAGCTTTCCAAACTAAGTCAAGCTCCACCTCAACAACAGCAACAACAAAGACAACCTTATCCAAACCAACAACAATGACAACAGGAGCGACCTCAACAATATTACCCTCTGCGGTGTCAATTCACTCCCTTGGGAGAGCCCATAGAATCTGTCCTACAAAAGATTTTACACAAAGGTCTCATCACCTTACCCGATCCTCCCCTATATGGTGAACCTGTTTACAAAACTGTGTGGTACAGAGGAAATGAATACTATGAATTCCATAGGAGCAAAGGGCACAAAACCGCATCGTGCATGAAACTCAAGCACCTAATCCAAAATCTCATTGAAGGCAACCAAATCTCTCTTGAAGATGATCCACTAGCTCAACACATGAACAAAGACCTCAACATGTACAAGGAACCATTTCCTCATCATGGTCCACCTCCTCTGTAGGATAAAGGTAAAGGTGTCAACCGTGCTTCCACGTCCTTTGACTCCATTGTGGGTCATTTTGAAGAGAGTCGAGTGTCTACCCTCACAATTAAAGGGAAATCTACGGATTGCGTTATTACAACTTGTCGTGGTCGTGTCACCATTTGTGGTCCTAAACTTAATCTCCCAACTCAATCTGATTATAATCTTGTCGAACATCTAGGGAAAACGCCAGCACATATCTCTATCTTGGACCTTCTATGGTCATCACCTGCACATAGAGTAGTGCTAGAAAAAGTCCTCCAAGAGTCTTCGGTTCCTAACAACATAGCGGTCGTGGATTTCCAAGTTATAGTAGGTAACATTGCTTCACCCTACAATGTGGTCTTTTCTGAAAAGGACCTCCCATCCCATGATTCATGTCACAATGATGCCCTTCATATTGAGGTTCTCATCCATAAGTGCAAAATCAAACGTATACTCATAGATGGTGGTGCTGGTCTCAACATCTATTCTTTAAAGTTACTTAAGCAACTGGGATACTCTGAGGATCATGTCAACACTGATCAAAGTATTACAATCAAGGGATATGATGATGTTGAACGCCGTTCAGAAGGTATTATCCACTTGCCTATATAACTGGGTGCTGTCATGCTTGAAACCAGGTGTCAAGTCCTTGATATTGAGCTGCCTTACAACATTATCCTAGGCCGCCCATGGATCCATGCAATGAAAGCTATTCCCTCCATGTACCATCAGTCCCTCAAATTCCCATTCAATGGTACGGAGATCACTATCCCTGGAGACCCCAATCCTTTTGAATTTTGCCATGTCTTACAAGGCAGCTATAAGAATTGCAACCAAGTGCCTAAAAATGAAAAGGCCCTTGAATCCCCACTATATGTCGATCCTGAAACTCTAACACAAGCCTCTACAAGTGAACCTAATCCTATTCCTAAAACCAAAGCGCACATCTGTGATATAGGCTTTGGAACGTATGATATCTCCAAAATCTTGTTGTGTAGGGTGGATGCCTTTGTCCCCTAAATCTTACGGCCAACCACCCATTGCCAAAGTAACTAAAAAAGTAGCTATTCCTCCCCTAGCATTTCTAATGCAATTCCAACAGGGATAATTATTGGAGGAGGAAACTATTGAGGACATTTATTCTTGGCTCTATAAAGAGAAAGGACCAGTCACAATACCAGTCAAGCAATATGGTAATGGCTTAAGGATAGTCAAACACATGGGCTATAAAGGCAAAGGTGGCCTTGGGAAATAGAATCAAGGAACAATGGAACCCATTATTGTGATGAAGAAACTAGACAAGAAGGGGTTAGGATTTGGTAGAAAGGTACCGCACGCCTTGGACATCGAGTATATCCTCGACGAGGTAGCCAAAACTTTTCTTGCCGATTCAACGTCTACTAAGGATATCATTGATGACTCTTCCCTCCACATGACCAACCTATTTGTAGAATCATCCATTTTTATGCTATCCTCCATATCTGTAACATCCACCACAAACACCCAGAAAGTTACACTTGTCTACCCTGAACTTATCGATTGGGACCAACAAGGGTCCCCCATTATAGATGTATTTCAAAATGATGAAGATTTAGCTGAGTTCATTGGACTTCAAGAAGGTATCCCTCTTGGTGATCATAAAGCAGGTTTTGTAATGGAACTAGAGCCAACAACTTATTTTGGTGAGAATGCCAAATCCTCTAGTCGCAAAAGTAAAAATAAAGAAAGATCTCTAGGTGAAAACCACACTATGGCACCTCCTGATCACAAAATAGTAAAAACAAAGGACATATCCAAAGGTGAAAACCCAATTGTGGCACCTGAGGATGGAGGATTTGACCTTCCCCTACCATCTAAGTATCAAGAGAAGTTAGCTCTCCTAGTGGAAGATTCTACAGAAATAAACCTTGCATAGAGCAGAATCTGAAGACCACATTCCTAGTAGCATCATTATCAGAAACATAACATAGGAATCTTAACAATTTCTTCTTATAGAGAACCATCAACTTTGCGTGGACCTATGCTGATATGCCAGGGCTAGACCCTAAGCTAGTGGTTCACTATCTCATAGTTGATCCAAAAGTTAAACTAATCAAGCAAAAGCTATGAAAGATGCACCCATAGATAGCTCTCTTGGTAAAAGTGGAAATACAGAAGTTGTTAGATGCAAAGTTCATCCGACCTATTGACTATTTAGACTGGGTATCAAATATTGTACCTATGTCTAAACCCAATGGGCGCATACGCATGTGTAATAATTTTAGAGATCTTAATAAAGCATGTCCCAAAGATGACTTTCCGTTACCAAACATTGATATTATAGTAGACTTGACAGTAGGTCATGAAATGCTTTCTCTCATGGATGGATTCTTAGGCTACAATTAGATAAGGACAGCAGAAGAAGATCAACACAAAACAACTTTTACTTGTCCTTGGGGTAACTATTGTTGGTGTGTCATGCCGTTTGGTCTAAAGAATGCAGGAGCAACCTATCAGAGAGTAATGACAGTGATATTCCATGATCTCTCTCATCATATCATGGAGGACTATGTGGATGACATACTAGCTAAATCTTCTAGGGCAGATCACATACAAGTTCTAGGATAGATCTTTGACAGGCTCGAGAAATACCAAGTAAGACTTAATCCAAAGAAGTGTGTCTTCAGTGTAACATCAGGGAAGCTATTGGGATACATTGTATCTCATAGAGGCATCAAAGTAGACCCCGTAAAAGTCAAGGCTATAGTGGAGATGCCTCCACCAAAGAGCCTCAAAGCATTAAGGAGCCTTCAGGGAAGGTTGCAATCCATTCGGCATTTCATCTCACAGCTAGCAGATAAATGTCAACCATTTCAACACTTACTCTGGAAGGATGTCTCATTTCAATGGGATGATAAGTGTCAAGCAGCATTTGATCAGCTCAAAGAGTATCTAGCTACACCTCCTATACTGATTCCACCAGTTGCTGATAAACCTTTGATATTATACATCTCAACTACAACTTCAGCCCTTGGGGCCCTTCTAGCACAAAATGATGAATCCGGAAAGGAGCATGCAATTTATTATATCAATAGAACCTTGGTGGGATATGAACTCAATTATTCACCAATGGAAAGAGCTTGTTTAGCAGTAGTGTTCACTTCCCAAAATTTGTGGCATTACATGTTGAACCAACACACAAATCTTATAGCCAAAATTGATCCCTTTAATTATTTACTAGCAAAAGCAACTCTTACAGGCAGACTAGCTAAATGGATCATGATCCTTAGTGAGTTTGACATTGAGTATACGGATTGCAAAACAATCAAAGGACAAGCCCTAGTAGATCAACTAGCAGAAGCACCCATGACAGATACACACCCTATGGTAGTAGACTTTTTGGACGAGAATCTCTTCACTCTTTCCAACTCAATAATGTGGAAGTTGTACTTTGATGGTTCTTACACACAGCATGGATCAGGGGCTGGCGTCTTGTTTGTCACACCTCAAAATGACTATATTCCAAAGTCATATCATCTTGCATTCCCTTGCACTAAAAACATTGCCGATTATGAAGCACTCCTCATAGGTCTCAATACAGCAGTTCGATGGGACATCACAGAATTACAAGTATATGGAGACTCACAACTAGTCATTCGCCAAGTCACAGATGAGTACCAAACAAAGGATGAAAAGTTGGTCCCCTACAAGCAACTGGTGGATGCCTACAAACCACACTTTTCTAGCATAACATTTGAGCAAACTTCAAGAGATCATAACAAGGATGTGGATTCTATGGCTTCTATAGGGTCACTTATCGACATGCCTGCAAATACACAGAAATGTGAATTCTTGATCGAGCAGTTGTTGATACCCATCGTCGATGTTCCCATTACGAAAATCATCTGTGAACTTGTTGGTCCCAATTCCCCATGGTATGAAGATATCTATGAATACCTTAAACACAATACCTTTCCCCCTAACCTATCATCCACCCAATGCAAAACCTTTATCCGTCGATCCTCTAGTTACACCATTCTGGGTGATACACTATATCGCCAGAGTCTCGATGGTATCCTCTTATGATGTCTTAACGTGGAAGAAGCTGAAGCTACCTTACGAGACATACACAAAGGTGTCTGTGGCACACATTCTACCAGTCCTAATCTTGCTAAGAAGATACTCAGAACAGGGTACTACTGGCCTGCAATAGAACAAAATGCTGTACAGTTTGCTAAGAAGTGTCTACAATGCCAGCAGCATGGAGATTTGTTTCATGCACTAGCTCACGAACTACAACCTGTGACTACTCCATGGCCTTTTTCTCAATGGGGTCTCAACCCCGTAGGACAAATCCACCCATCTTCTTCCAATGGCCATAAATTTATTATTACCGCCACTGAGTATTTCATGAAGTGGGTTGAAGCCATTCCCATGACCTATATCACTGGTAAGCAAATAGCCAAGTTTATCCTTAACTACCACATTTGCCAGCACTGATAATGGGAGACCATTCAAGAATCAAGATGTCCGTGCCTTGTGCACACAATACAATATCCAACATTGCTTTTCAACTCCCTACTATCCGCAGAGTAACGGCCAAGCTAAGGCTTCCAATAAGACCATTCTCAAGATCCTCAAGAAAACAGTCAATGAAGCTGGTTGTGATTGGCACTTGCAACTCAATCCCGCCCTATGGGCCTACTGCACTAGTATCAAAACACCAACTGGTGCCACACCCTATGCCTTAGTCTATGGCTCTAAAGCCATCCTACCTATAGAGGTCGAGATCCCATCCCTCAGAGTATCCACATAGGACCTGATCGGTAGAGAAGAGTATCGCACTTCTAGATTAGCTAAGCTTGAACTACTAGATGAGAGGTGCCTTGTAGCACTTAATCATCTCCATGTCTACCAAAACTGCCTTTGGCGTAATTACAACAAAATGATCAAAGAAAGATGGTTTCAAGTTGGTGATCTTGTACTTAAAGAGAATTAGAGAAATCAAGTAGATCGGGAAAAGAAAGGCAAGTTTGAGCCTAACTGTTTAGGCCCCTTTATTGTCACAACAGCATATGGATCAGGAGCTTATACTTTAGCTACACTTGACGGCATTCCTCTAGATGAGCCACTTAATTGTGTCCATCTCAAGAAGTTCTATGCCTGAACCTCAGAGTATTCCAAAAAAAAAGAAAAGAAAACACAAACAAAACAAATAATCCATCCTCTGGTGAAAACCTGGCAAATGGGCACCTTGGATAAGTACCATAGTGAAAACCTAGCAAACAGGTGCTATGTGTAGAGTCAACACCCATCGTCTATCGAGTCTTGTTCATTTCTTGTCATCACAACACATTTCATCCATCCATCCATAATAAAACCATTGACTTTGTTTGCATTTCCATCCCCTTATCTAGTATAGCTTGGAAATTTGTCAATGTCCATCATCGTCATCCTACGTCTTGATCTATGTCAACAGTTTGCATTGTCTTGTCCTAGGTCAACCTTTCTATGTCTTCTTCGTCAGTCATCCATGCAAATTCCTCTACTGGAATGGGGGCAACTCTTTCCTTAACCTAGGTCTAGGAGGGGTTCCTTGTTCGTGGTTCACAAAACACTTCAATCTCTTTCTCATTGTTCACAGATAACACCCTTTAATGGACACATCACTCCTACGATAAGGCTGTTATCTTCTCAATGCTTTTCCTACATCATCACAACCACCAAAACTACATATTATCTCATCTCAATCTTAAGGTACCTTGATCCCATGGATATGGGTATGTAGGCAGTCTGGAATACGAAGGAAGTACCCAGTACTCAGGTACATAAGATCCCCTCCTTTCACCTTGACCCATCTCATCACTCTATCTAGAACTACATATTTATCATTTTTCATCTTTCCTTATAATGTGCCTTGATCTTGTGGATACAGGGTATGTAGGCAATTTGGAATACGAAGGATGTATCCAGTACTCAGGCACATATGATTCATCATTCTCCACCCATCCCATTCCATTAACATTGTCACCTTTCTTGTCTTCCATTTTTTAAAATCCATGCAGCTCAACTTGACTAACTCAAACAACAAGCTAGCGCATCCTTTCAAAGCAAAAGTCCTTAACAAACCTGAAGCAAAGCAACTTACTTCCAGAGTCATCTACTATCCTGCATATCAATTGCCAACATCAGCTAATTCTGGCTTAACCAAAGCACTAGATCAACAAGCTTGTCTTCTACAAAGTGTTCCATTGTCAAGACCAACACATGCATCTCCTATGACATGTGGCATTTCCTGCAATGAGACATTGTCTTTTTAGGTAGATAGCACCCTTTAACGGACACAAAGTTCCTATGATAAGGCTGTTATCTTTCCTATCCAATCTATCCTGAGCAACCTCTTTAGCAAGAGAATATGTTGGCTATATGTTTACTTTGTAAGTCAGTCAATTTACTTTATAGTTTATCTTTTGTTCCTTTATCCATTACCTACTCAAGGCTACCTTGGTTTATCTATAATCTTGGTATGTTGCGATGCAGTACAGATTGGGGGCATAGTCATTGCTTTTGTGTGTCGTGTTTGAGGAATGATCTTTAGCATCTTTCTTAGCATCCTATTTATCTTGTGTGTGTTACGACCTAGCATCTTACATATTTAATACTCTTCTTACATTTGCATGTATTGAAGTTTATTTTATGTTCAAGACTATGGCTCATTCACATGTACAACAAGGTTATATCATGTCTAAGGGGATCTAAGTTCAAACCGCTTGCTTGCATAGTCAACATCCACGCACTCGGATATTACTGCACCTTGGTCTTTTATACCTTGGTGGTGAACTATCCACGTGCTATATCAAAAACAAGGACTGCTCTTTATATACAATTGTGAAACCAATGCAACAAGCTCATCATTCATCCATTCACAACATCCATTATATCATTTTCATTTGCAATGATCAATCAACAGTCTCTATCTTCCATCTCCTCCTTTTCTTCCCTTTGGTGCTATTTGCAAAACCCACATGTTAGATATCACTAGTCGTAGCATCTATATCATCATACATCTCTATCATCATACATCTATAAGCATCATATATGTAATATACATCATCACATAAATCCATAATCCTACATACATATCATCACATCCATGACATCAAGAAGTGCATACACAAAAGCATGAACATGAGTGAGCATAATAAGTCATCATATATACAAAATGTATGTGTCTACATCAATAGTCCATATATACATCAATATAGTACATCTAGGCTATCAAGACCCCGCAAAATATACATCAAGATGCATGCAGGCATCAGTCCAAAAAGATACAAAATGATCCAATATACAAATGTGCATGCTCTAGTGGGTAGAGCTACCCTCCTGCTGTGGCCCCTATCCTCCACCTATGCTCGGTACAGGTCCCCTTGCTGGCCCTCCTCCCCCTGGTGTCACCCCTAGTCCTCTAACTAAGGATAGTGACTACCCTGTCCTGTGGGACCCAGATGCCCCAGATCTGCTCCTATCTCTATAACTGGATGCCTGCTGAGCTGCTGGCACCGCACCCGCGTAGAGCCCCCTGTAGTACTCCGCCTCTCTCCTTACTGACACAAGCTCTCCCTGCATGCAGACGAGCTCACTGTATAAGGTCCTCTGATCTGCACCCAGTGCATGGCATGCCTCATCTCTCTCCCACCTCACTCTATGAAATGTGGCCTCTACTGTCAACTGTACCTGTACCTCTGCATCTCTCTCCCTCGTCACCTGGGCTAGCTACCTGTCATCTGTTGTTGGTGCAGCTGGCACTTGTACTTGTATCTGTGCCTATGCCTGGATCTGTAGCTATGCCTATGCATGTGCCAGGGCTATCTGTGCTACTGCTGCTACCTGTGTCTGCACCTAGGCTAAGGCATTGGCCTATCTCACCTTGACCCTCGCTGCATCCCTATCTCTCCTCAACCATACCATCCAGAGCTCTAATCGAGTCCTCTGGGCTATCTCCTCCTGTAACAACCGCTCAACCCTCTACAAATCAGTCTCTATGACCGGATCCCCCTCCTTCACCATCTCCACATCTGCCTGCTGGCCGCTAGCCTCTCCAACTACCTACTGTCTCACCACTCTAGCCTGTCACCTCATCTTGGCCTCTGCACCTAGGACTAGTACCTCCCCCACTGCCCTTGCCACCCCCAGTGCAGTCAACCGCACCGGCCTGTGTGTCTGCCAATATCTATCGTACTCTGGTAGTGTACCTAGATCTGCCAGTCCTGTATCCCAATCTCATCTCACAGGGACAAATCCCTGTACCTCTACCAGTGCTGTCACTACTAGAATCTCTACATCCCAGTCCCCAACCTCTTGTCATGTCCTAGCATGCATCACCTTCCAACTGGTAGCCCTTGGGGTAATCCAAACTGTCTAAGTACTTTCTCTGGCAAGTATCTCTCGACAGTGTCTATTTGTCTCCCAAAGAGGTAGCGACCCTGGCAGCAATACATAAGCTACTCATGTTCATCCTCCCACTCCTCGCAAAGTAACCATGGCCTCCAAAAAAATAGGTCCATCTCGTTGATCTGTCGCCTCCAGTGGCTAATAGATCCCAGCCTCCTGTGTGTGATCACTCCCTCATATAGGAATGAGTATGGCTCTCCCCTCTCCCGGTGGTGCTGTGTCATGGGTCTGATCACTTGGATATGCTCCCACGCCCACACCTATAGTAAAGTCACCCCTGCTGAGAGACTGTAGCCCCTCCTGTACACGCAGTCATGCATGTCTCGATATAGCTGCCCTAGCACACAAGGCCCACATGCGTACTATGTCCCATGTGTAAACATACCCAATAGCACTATGCCCCATCCCACAGATAGTCCTCTGGATCACCTATCTAGGCATAGGAAGCCACCAACCAAGGAAGCAACTATCCACTTGATCCTGTCACAAAGTCATGGGACGTCTGCCCACTGAATCTGCCTGTCATCTATCCTCAGGTCATCTGTGCAAAAGACCTCTACCAAGCCTGCCTCGCCCCACGCCAGGTCAAAGTCCACTCTCTCTCCATCAATCTGAATCCTCAGGATGCGCTACACATCCTCCAGCATCACTGTTGCCTCCCCTATCAGAAAGTGAAACAAGCCTGTCTCATTGCGAAATCTCTCCACAACTGCTGTCACTAGGGCAAGATTCACCCTAATGTGTGTCAAGTGTGCCACATGCCATAATCTCACGTGCTCTAGGAATGTGTCCTCCTCCCATGAAAGTTGTACTACCTCATGTGCTATCGTGTGGTGCCACTCTCTCAACATGAATGTCAGCATAATCCTCTACATCAAAGCAACCACTTGTCAGTTCTTTTCCACTAGTCTTACCAACTTCTACCCTATGATGTAAAACCCTGGACCAACTCCCCCTTTGCTCTAATCTAAATGGTTACCTCCATGGTCAACCCTAACTTGACACCTCTTCTCTCCTAACCAATAGCGCTTTGTTTCATACAAAAGTGCTACACTGTTGTCCCAAAAGTGCCACACTGCTGATGCACAAGCACTTCACTTTCTCCTACCAAAGGCAACCTATTTTACAGGGGCACTTTTCTACCTATCCAACCACACCTCACTACGCTACCAAATGCAACTCAATTTTCTCCCTCCCAAACCAACCGCGCTTTACTGCCTATCCAACCGCGCTACACTGCTCTACCAAGAGCGCTGCAGCTTTTTACCAATCACACTACGGTGCGGTACCCAAAAGCCAATAGCACTTTGCTTTTACCAATAGCGTTGTTCTTCCCTACCAGACGCGCTGCGGTGTGCCAAAAGTGCCTAACCCGACCACTAATAGCGCTATACTATCCTAAGGCACTTTTGGCTAACCTAATTGCCCTCTCTAAACCTAGCCCTAAACCACCCTAAAACGTCAAATTGGAATGAGGTTTTTAGACACTTACCACTATCAGAGCTCCTGCTAGCCTCCTGTATGTCCGCACTCACTCTGCCTGATGCCTGTACGCTAGAATTGACATCTCTCCACGCTATCAGCTCCTTCCACTCACCTCTCTCACCCTAAGTTTGGAGGCTCTACTCTCTAAATTTAGAAACTCTTAGGGCGCAAATGAGGATTGTGGTCCCCATAGGACCTATTTATAGCATCCCTCCCTCTTTTTTCTTTCTTCCCAACCCATTCTACTTTTCCTTCTACCTCATCACACACTCTTCTAGTCGACCGTCAACCCAATCCTTCTGTTACTTCCCTGTCTTCCTGCTCGAGGGGGCATACGCTGGGGCAACTACCTACACTGGGGCATCAAAATTGTATCATGTCTTCAACAATCATTTTCTTTGACGCAATGCTATAAACTGCATTGCACCAAAGAGGGGCAAAATTTAGACACCCTAAAATGACCAAGTCGTCGCACTACTTGTATTTCATCTAATCTGTCACATCACCTACATTCAACGTTAATTAAATAATCTAGTTATTTAATTAATTTCATCTAATTCCTCTAAATCACATACTTTCGACATTAATTAAATAAATCCTCGTTATTTAATTAATTAAATTAAATTCCTCTATTATTCTTCCTCAAGTCTCCATTAATTAAATAAATCCCATTATTTAATTAATTCATCACAAATTCCCTCTTATCTACAATTAAATAATTCTTAATTATTTAATTAAATCATATTTATTCTTCCAAAATCATGCACAGACAATTAAATAAATTTATTTATTTAATTTGTTTTCAAATCTTCTAAATTAAATAATTCTAATTATTTAATTGTTTTCTTCCAATAATATCTTCTCTAAATTTAAATAAATCAAATATTTATTTAAGTTGCTTTTTCTTCTAAATTGAGTTATCTCTAAATATAACTCAAGCTTTCTTGCACATGCAATTAAGTATTCCTAATATTTAATAAAGCAAAATATCTTCTTATTCTCATGCAAATCCCTTCTTGTTTTAAATCACTTAACTGATTATTATATTCTTTTAATTGTTTTAACTCATTCTTCTATTCTTAGCAAATCTTCTCATGCAAAAGAAAGCAAGACACATGTCTTTTTCTTATTTGAGGCACGTTCCTCAACTGTTCTCCTCCATTGATTCTTCTGAATTATTCGGACCATTGATTGATCTCGATTGAAACATAGATATAAACCCCCTCATCTCCTTCACAAATCCTCTTCGATCACTTATTCTTAAGCATCCTTTAACAACACTTTGAGCATACATCGCATCAATTGAGTAACTTCATGATCTTTTAACATTGATCTTTGAGCATGCTACTTGCTTGTTGCAACCATGGTTTCTCAACACTATTGAGCAATCTACATTCATCCAAAGGGAACAATACAAATCTCGGTAAAAGCTTTCATTGATTTATTCAGTAATGGATTTTATTTAGATTCGTTCTCTTTATGTTATTGGTTTTGATTTTGTTAGTTTATCATAGTCAATTTTTCTCATACACAGGTGGTAGTTGTGCAGACCTGCAAGTGCTTCTTGTTGGGTAAGTAATCTAGAATATTTCTTTGAGAAGCCAATGTTTTCACTTGGGCCTTGCTGTGGGTTCCGCTATTATACTAGGGGATATGATGTCTATTGACTAGAAATGATTCATTGGTCGGTGCACCTAAAGTGTTTTCTAACCATATATCTCTCACACTCTTAAATAATCTTGAAGTAGCTAAGTAAGTCTTGGTGATATTGCATTAAGTGAAAAATCTAAGGTCCACCTTTGCCACCATTAGAAGTCCACACCCAGCTAGCTGAGTTATCACAAAGGTAGCGGTACTGCATTTTACTCTGCCCATTCAAGCACAATGAATATCAATTAATCAATTAAAGAAAGAAATACGAAGGAAAAATCATAATCACATATCATAACTCAGTTAGATGGACAATCAAGTAAACTCTACCAGGGCTATGGAGGCCTGACTAACAGTGGGGCTCTGCTTGAGTGCAATTCTGAGACAAACCCGTCGGGGCTATAGACGCTCTTTGGTAGTGGGGCAATGTCCAAGTAGTTCAGAAGGTGTGTACTGTAGCTTAATGCAAAGGATCTAAGATAAGCTTAGTCACTAAGGGATGGGAATGCATGCAACTACACACACTTAGGTTTTTAGGATATGGATGGTTGCACTAGTTATTGTGCTTTGATTCTTTGATAAGATATCATGTTTTCTTGTCTAGCATGTGGGAAACATAGAGATTTGGGGTTTGAACCTGATGTTTATCTTAGAAATGCTCTGGAGCATTTTCCAACAAAGTCACCATTTGTTGTGCCTTGCACACACACCCCATTTTGCCAAATGGAGACTCCCTCTTTTTCTTTGGCTTGAAGTCTCAACCTGTCTTACTTATGATGATGAGAAGGTGAATTTGTACTTAGAATGTAGGATTTGCTTCAAGTTTGAGAACCTGGCATGTTTGGAGTCATTTGATGTCTTTCATGATTGATTTGGAGGTGTCTTGGGTGGTCTTGTGCTTAAGAAATAGGCATTTGTTGCTTTATGCACTGAAATTGGGTGTTACTACACTTTTCTTTAAAATCCCATGTCACTGGATATTGCCCTTGAAATTGCTACTATAGGATGTATCATGTTGAAATTCCTAGTTTTCAGATCTTATAGTTGCAAAATCATGTCAAATTCTGCAAGGTTTCACTAAGGGGTTCATGTACTTTCATTATGTCACATGGTCCTGAAGCCCTGATTTGGCTAAGTCTGAGATCCTAAAAATCTTGAAAAATGATAGTCTAAAATCTGATGGAACCACAAAATTCTAGAATCTACATATGAAATCCTATGGATCTGGAACCTATCTCAAACATCCTGAAAGTATATTTAAAAATATCTAAACTTATGCTTAAATATATTTTTAAATATACTTTCACCTTGGCTAATTCAAAATCTGGTGCCCAAAATGCCTCCTACTGCAAAAAGCACTAAAAATGCCTCTCACCAACTTTACGCTAAAAACAAACCTTACTGACTTGTACTAAAAACCCACTTCGTAGACTTGTCCTAAAATGACCTCCTACTGACTTGCACTAAAACTCTCTTCTACTACCTTTGGTCAGTTAGTCATAAAAAACCAACTAGGTCAGTACACTCCAAAATCCCTGCCGACAGCATCTATCAAAGCTAGCGCTAAAATCATGGTCAACTGACTTGCGCTAGAAATGACCTTCACTGACTTTAGTTGGATGAACTCAAAATCTGCGCTAGGTCGGATGGAGCCAAAATCCGTGCAAGGTTAGACAAACCCAAAATCTATGCTAGGTCAGATGGATCCAAAATCTGCACAAGGTCGGATAACCCTAAAATCCCCGTTAGGTTAGTTGGGAGGTGAAATCCCCACTAAGTTAGTGACCCCCAAAATCAGCATTTTTTGGTATTTTGGCTTGAAATTTGAGTTTTTCAAGGAGAAAATTAGATTTTCTTGATGGATTTGAATTGCATATCTATTTGTCACATCATGAGGAACATTTTACCAAGTTTGTGTGGATTTTTGGCATGTTTTACGATAATTAATGCCACTGCACATGAAAAGTCTGTGACCTCCAAAAATCTCACTTTTTACATAAAAGGCTAGAAAAACATGAAATAAAAGTCTAAAAATGGATTATAATGACCACAAAAACTTTCTAGATCAATATATAGGCCAAATGGGTACTTGAAAATGGTAAAAAATACAGAAAATCATGTGAAGATCGCTGGATTTAAGAGGTTGTTTATAAGAAAGTGACATTGACAATATGTTGTTTCTAATGAATCCATGGCTGCAAATGGACATATTTTGGTTGAAATTGATGAAAAATAACTTTTTAAGATGAAATTGATGCTTTGCATTCTGAATTACAGGTCTTGGAAAGCATAGAAGCTTGTTGTTACCGTTTTGAAAGGATGTACACACAGATATGTAGTGCTGACCCAGAAATGCAGAAACTTCATTTTATCAACCAAATTGCTGTTGCATCTACAAGAGGAAGATAGTATGATGTCCAAGATGATGGAAATAAGTCCCAAGAGCTGGAAGACATTGAAGATCAAGTCTACATCACTGTTGTTCTTGTAGATCTAGTCCAATGTCCAAGTGATCCAGTCTGGGGGTCATAACTCCTAGCTATTTTATCATAATTTAAACTTCTTAGACTCGTTGGAAAGATAAACTAATTATCTAGTTTGAGCTACCTAAAAAAGTTTCAAGCCCCCATTTTGCTCCGAGGGCCTCCGAAAATGCAATTTACTACAATGTGGAAAATACCAAAAATTAGATTTTTGATATTTTCCCAAAAATACCACTCAAATGACCCTGCACTGGATCACCAAGACATGCATACAGCTATCCCAATAGTCCAGTCATCAAGAATCAGTCCAACAAGGATCTAGTTGCATATACCCTCACCAAAATACTCCTTTTGATCTAGTCAGCACTTGGAATCCCATGAATCCACATCAGCTCAAGTTTTCAAGCGTCATGTGACTCTATTTTGGCTTCATTAGGCCTTGAAAATTGACTTTTCACCATGTACAACCAAATGGGTATCCATTATGTCTAGATTTGATGTATTTACAAGCTTTTTTTTGTCTTTTTCCTTCAAGATAAATGCAAATAAAAAAATGTAACAAACTACTGTACTTCATTAAATGCCATGTAATTTGAACCATTGGTGTTGAGTTAATCTCCACCGTCCATTGAAAACTCAGTATGGTGCCTTGTCTATAAAAGGACCATCCTTTTCTCTCTTTTGTAAGTAAGATTAGATACTGAATTGCTAAGACTTTGCCAAATTGTGATCAATACAAAGCAAGTTTTGTAGGTTGCTAGGAATTTGTGTTCTTGTGTTACCCTCTTTGGTTTTCATGGTTCATATCAATCTAAATTTAATTAGTTGTGCTTTTGCAATGATGGGTAAATGTTAAGATATCTGATGAATACTTTGGTCCATACTATTAGTGCTTGCTGATAGTAAGTTGCTATGTATAATTAGCCTGGGGCTTGTCATTGAATATAGATCAGTTGCATTCCACTAGTTAAGTTGTGCCATTGTCCGGGTGTTTAATGAGTGAATGCAATTTGAAAATCATAAGAATCCTTTGAAGATTGCATCATTTCTTGCAACATTGTGGATTTCCTATCCTGGTGAAACAGAGAATGGTTTATTGAAAATATTTGTCTATCTATAGCATTTTACCCCGTTGTGACTGTCACTTAGGATCTCTTATCCCTTCTCTCTCTCCTTTTCCTTTTGCATTTTATTTATATCAAGTTTGTTAGGTTAGGTTATAAGTAGCATCTACGTTACAAATTTGCTAAAAGTATCATAGGGTTTCTGCATACATACTGCTATCATATTCCATAAACCCTACATTTTATGTAAGACCCCTTGTTGGCACAGCTAGACATACCACTGAGTCATTCCACGCAAGCTAAGACCTAGCTGTATTATCCTTGGGGCAGTCCTATCTTGGATAGGATACCTTTTTCAAGAGAGGTGTGATCCCAACAATCATACCTGCATTGTTGTGTGCTAAAAACACCATCAACAGTTATAATCTCTCTTAGAGATATGCACATTGTGACACTTCCCTTTATAAGGTAATGTTGCCCCATTAGAAATCATGACTTCAAAGCTGGAGAAAGGATGGACAAAATAATCAGCCTATTTAGCAATCTGAGGGTCAATGAAGTTATGAGTGCTACCAGAATCAATGAGTATTATAAGAGGGAGCTTCTTGAAGAAACTCTTGACCCACATGGTTTGTGGGGTGGTAACTCTTGTTAAAGCATGGAGAGAGATCTCTGGGTGGTCTTCCTGAGAAGCAGAGTCAACAAGTAGCTGGTGAGTGTCGACCTAATCATCCACCTTATCCTGAGCATCAACATAAACTTTAGTTTTAGACAGAGAATCCACATCCAAGAGGTAGAGCTTTTTCTCAACACATCTGTCCTCGAGTGAATTTCTCATCATAATTATAACAAAGCCCTTTTTCTCTACGTGCCCACATCTCTGCTTCAATCAAATGCTTGATGGGAGTTGTTCTAGGAACTAGCGTGATTTGAGGTCATTAGGAAGCTGTATTTTTGAATGGAACAAAATTGGATTTAGATCTCTGTTGAGCTATGATCTTGTCCTCTGCCAACTTAGCCAACCCTAGGGCTTCCATAATTGTGCTGAGATGAAATATTTTAACCTCAGAGCGAATTTCATCCTTCAGACACTGACAAAACAACTCCTGAAGAATTCATCAAACAATCCCTCTGTGTGATTGGCTAGTTTTTCAAATTCTATTTGATATTCTCTCATAGTGCCTTTTTGGCATAGTTTAGTGAGTGCTCCTATGAAGTCATCAAAAGCACTAGGGCCAAATCATTGCCAAATGAGTTTGCAAAAATCTGTCTATTTTGGCTCTTCATGAGCCTTGATGTACCAACAGAACCATTGAAGGGCTTCATGTTCCAAATGAAAGGATGCAAGTGGGACTTTGTTGACATCAAAAGTATTATGCAGACTAAAATATTGTTATGCCTGATATATCCATCTAGTTGGATCGTCACCATTGAAGCGAGGAAAGTCAAGCTTTGGCTAACAAAAATTGCTGGAAGAAGAGAACCCAGTGTTTGCAGAAGAGTCTGGCTACTGTCTATTGTTCATGGCTGAATGCTGAAGATTGAGGCCAAGAATTTTTTCATCCAGATCTTGGAGTTTGGTCTTGAGGGCTGTAAGTTCATCCTCCATGTTTTTTGCTCCTGTGCGGGTGACAACCATAACCAGGAGATTTTTTTTTTGGGAATGGGTAGAAAAACAAAAATAGTTTTAGTAAAGGAAAATTTGGATTTGGGAAAAACTCTAATGGGTAATTGGGGTTTGACTAGGGTTTGGACACTTTCTGAGGGAAAGAGGAGATGAAAATGGGGATTTCAGAAGCAGGGTGAAAGAATGGGAAAATTTGTCCAAGAGGGATAAAGGAGCAGAAATATGAAATGAACATTGTGGCAAAATTTGAAGGCTATTGGGTGAGAATCAAAGAAGTTATGGAAAACCCTAAAAATAGACAAATGTGAGATTTTTGGCTTTTATAAGTGGAATTTGGGATAGGGTCCTCAAGGAAGGAAATATGTAGAATGGAATTTCAGGGGTTCCAGTGAATTTTGAGAGGAAACGGAGCTAAAGATAGAAAGATATGGCGAAGAAATGGTGATTTTTTTCTGGAAACTATTTGCCAACTGCTCTGGACGGATTCAATCTGTGATTTGTTGGCTGTCAATAGATATGGGCTCCATGTATGTTTGGCTTCCTAAAGGTTTAGGGGATTCACTCGGCTACTAATGTTGTCTAACTGCTTGCATATTGGGGCAGTACCCCTCACTCCACGGTTCAGGTAAAAATGATAACTCTTGGTTTACCTCACGGATGGGAACTAGTCAATCAGGTAGGGGTTGTTGCCCTTTTCACTGGTAGGTCTGCTTAATGGGCCAGCTACTTCGGGGTTCCTATGGTAATCCTCATAATGAGTTTTAGGGCCATGCCCATGCACTTCCCATAGTTAAGTGGATAGGGATTATTCCCTGATCTGAACCTACAATTGAAATGAACAATATAGATGCGAAAAAAGAACTACTGCAATAATCACAATGCCTGGAGGCCACTGCAAAAAAAAATAGCAGAAATTCCACCCAGTGAGCCCAGGAAAGCACTTTGATACCAGATGAGAGGAACCTCCTGCAACAATATAATGAAAAATGCACGAAATAACAGAAATAGCAGAAACAAAAGGAATTTATTGATCGTAGGCCACTTCGAGGGGGCAACCTCCTTTGAGCAAGCTTAATATAATAAATTCATGGATGCCTTCATTGGTCTCAACATGTACTTATATACTAAGTCTAATCTAAACAACTATTACTTCCCATAAATGTGGGATAATACAATATGCTCACAGGATGACTTACAAAGCATATGCATCTAAATATAATATACTAACAAAGTAAAGAGAAGGGCTAAATGCGGGTTCCTAACATTATAGATGTGATTGGAGTCTTAGAAGACTCATTTATTTGGTGTGCTTGAGTGTGTTCTCTTACTCACCTCATATTTTTGAAATCCAGGTGTAGTGTAGCATTGTACTCCCTCTCTAGTGGGTAGAATTAGTCACATAGTTCATGTAGTGTGGAAGTTTTGAACTTTGATATTTTATTTATTTGACTTTGGTGAATTCACTAAATATTGTAAGGGCCAGCATTGAATTTTATTCTTGTTTATGAATGAGTACAACCAAAAAATTTTGAAATTTATTTATCTTGTGATTTTTATGGTCATGTTTGATTTACTGTTGAAATTGACTTTTCTTCTACTTTGGTACTTTTATTTATTTATCTACTATTGGTGGCTATGCTTGAATGTTTTAAAAAGTTTGTCATGTATCATGCTATGTTCTCTATCATGTCCATGATTGGGCCTCTAATGGATTGTATAAGGGAGTAGAATGTGGAGAATATACTAGTTCTTGGTGTGCATCTTACTAGAACTTTGGTAGATTGAATTTGTTGATTTTTGTTAAATGAAATGAATATTGTGTGAAGTGTTGAGGAAGTTTTGAAATGGTTTTGTGTTTCTATGGATCACTTGATGTGAATTGAATTCTTGTATGAGCTTAAATGTTGATTCTTGACTTTGTCTATGCAAATGAGATATGTAGAGAACTTGTTTGGATTGAATCTTACTTTTAGTAATTGCATTAGGTTGAATGGTTACTTAGTCCACCAACTTTGGTTGTTCTTTCTTATCTCATTCTTGTTAGTCTTGGACATGATATCATGTTCCCTAGTGTGCGGCATTAGTAGAGTGTATGATGTGTCTTTGACACAAAAGACATGTTAGTAGATAACATGAGAGTGTTATTGTGTCCTTTGTATGTGAGTTCCATAATTACACTCATGTTTTGACATAGTGTAGGGTATGATGGAGCCTTAGTTAGTGCATGAGCATGTAATGTATATATTTATGGTATTATAGTTCTCTTCTTACTCTTGTTGAGTTTCCAACCTTGGGAATTTGGTTGCTACCCTATGTATTCCATTTTATGGATACTTGGTGTTAGGCCATGAGGAAGCCTTGTATTGCCTAGTCGGTCATGAATTCATGATCAAGTTGTGTTGTTTGACCTTTTTTTTCTAGCTCAGTTAAGAGTTGAAGTGGCATTGTGAGTAGTCTTGCACCTTGTTGGTGTGTTGTGGCCACCTTAGATGTGCTCCTAGCAAGTAACAGGTTGCTAAGCCTTTCTTGCTGGAAGTGCTTATGTTGTTAGAGGATGTGGTTAGATTCTTCCCTCTAAGAACTTATTTGGTTGATCCTAGTTTCGGTAGTGTAGAGATAGAGTGTTAGAGAAACCCACTCCTAAGTACATCATGTAGGGAAACCATGTCTATAGTTAAGGCATGCTTTTGGTCAGAATGAGGGTGCGGTAGTGGTGCCTATAACCTTTTTGAGTTAGCTTTTTGTGATCCTTGAGTTCTTTTGTTTTAGGTAGTACCTAAGGAAGGACTATGGAGAGAGTAATCTTTTGTTTGCAATTCTCCTTGAGAGTGGATATGGTAGCCTTGTGAGTTTCCTTAGACATTGTTGAGAGATTGAGAGGTTATCCTAGCATTATTGTGGTCTTGAGTTTTACGAACTTGACCTACTTGTGGTCTATTGTGCATTTTGGCTAGAGCCTCTTCTCATTGCAATGGCAGTTGGAGGATGGCATGGTGTAGTCTCAGAGGAGCTATATGCACAATGGTTGGTTTTGACCTAGTTGGTGCACCTTTGGAGATTTGTTTGGTTGTTTTGAGACCTCAACCTAGTGTTGGTTAGGAGGACTAATCTTTTGAGAATATGTCATGTTTACCATGTGATTGTATGTGCATTGTGATGTTTGATTCATTCTTGTATGTGTCTATGATGGACTATGATTTATACTTCATTTCGCGTGTGTTGGAGGTGTGATTATTTCCTTTATGCTCAAATGTTTTGATGACATTTTGTTATGCTTTGGCAAGTGTGCCATATGTTACTTGAATGCAATCAGATGGTAGTTATACCATGTGTTGCTTATATGCATTGTATTGGTAGTTGTGCCATGTGTGTTGTGTGCATTGTTTGGCATGCTTTATGGCTACCAAATCTAGGAGTGGTGTCAGTGGGGCCCACTTGAATTATGGATAGACGCAACATTAAGTTGCGTAATAGAGATATTATTTAGTATAAGGTCCAATGGGACCAATATTCTGTGGATAGTACCACATAGGAGGATGCAGAGGAGATAGACCATTCTTTTCCTCATTTGAGGACTTAGTTTGATATGCTTTCATTGCATTAGTGTGACACTCTTATTTTCTTTAGAGTGTGTTTAATAAGACATCAGGACAATGTCTCCTCCCAGTGGGGAAGGATGTCACATTTTGAATTTTTGCTTGCATTTATAATTAGGTATATTTGATGAGACTATTGGACATCACCTTATGATTGTTGATTAAATTGGATAATTACATGTGCATAAAGGTAAATTGTCATTATTTTTATAAATGCATACATTTGAAAGTTGTTATAATAATGGATTATTATGTTTATGATTATGGATTTATATCTTGCTCATTCTTCGATTATGATTTTATGGACTAACCTATTGACGAGAATCTGAGTGTGAATGAGTGTAGGAATATGTCCAAGATGAGAACATGGTTGAGGTACAAGTGTCCTAGCCACCCAACAAGAGTTGGCATGATGAAGAATATGATGCATGCACACACTCAATTTCATACATATTGTATCATTATATATTGCATTAATGAATGGATTTGTTATGCATTCGTGTAACATGGATACATAGTCTTGATTGTGCATTTTACTTTAAATATTGTTGTGGTTATGACATTTAATGATTATTTATTTATGCAATTCGTTTACTATGTACATTCTTTTTAAATACACAGATTCGCCATGTACTCATGTTTCTTTTCATCTTTTGATTAAATAGAACTATAAAGGCTGATTTCAGATAGATTATTATTAATTATATATGTCTATATATACATATATATAATTTAAATAATAAATATATATGTATATATAAATATATACACATGAATGATAAAATATTTCTGATAGATTTATTATAATTATATATATGTATATATTTATATATACATATATAATTTAATATATATATATATATATATATATATATATATATATAGACACACACACATACACATATGCATGATAAAGTAGAGTGAAGCCATAGTAGAAAGTGAAGTTTTACAATTAAAAGCTAAAAATAAAGGCACTTTGGGCAGCCACGCACCCTCCTCACCATGCAAAAGTATAAGTTTCAAAAGAAAACTGAAGAAAGAAAAAGCTAGAACTCAATTTAGAACTCCAAAAATACAAAACTAGGGTAGAAATACACATAAAACCACAGGGAAAAAGCACAAAGAGGGGATCGACAGGCAAAGGAAAGGAGAAAGGAAGAAGTGTGAAGGAAATCGATTAGAGGTAAAGGTTTTTGGAAGCTTCTGTCTGGTAGATGCAACAAGGAGCCCAATGAATTTGTTTCCATTCATTACACATAGAGGTTGGTTGTAATTTTTACAATTCATTGCATAAAATATGGTAGGCAGATAGAAGTAAATTAAAGAAGGAAATACTTAGATCAAAATTTCTGAATTTGACTTTGTTGTTCCTATGAGAAAATAGATCTTATTTTTCTATTTTGAATACCTGTGCATACATATAGGTATATACACATGTATATACATATATGTATGCATATGTATGTTTGCACCAAAAGAACAATCGCATGATCAAAAAAATATTACCTCTATTGTCCCAATTGAAAAGAAGATAGTTGTTTATCTCTGCTATCCCAAATTGAATGAATGATATTTGTTTAACTCTATTGTCCCAAATAAAATTAATGATATTTAAACCTTATCTTTGTTGTTCCATCATTTATGAAGGCATATTTAAACCTTATCTCTACTATTCCATCATTTATGAAGGAATATTTAAACCTTATCTCTGTTGTTCCATCATTTATGAAGGCATATTTAAACCTTATCTCTGTTGTTCCATCATTTATGAAGGCATATTTAAACATTATCTTTGTTGTTCTATTTTGCAACAATAGTTTTCAAAATAGGAAATACTGTCTAAAAAGTTATTGTCTTGATTATGGCAAGTGCACAAAGATGAGGGACTAAAAGGGGGTCTTAAGATGCCACTTTTTTCTGAAATAAAAAAAGACTGATGTTGGATGAGAAATTGAAGATAGTTACACTCAAAATTTGAAGATACAACAAAAACAAGAGTTGTAGTGCTCCAAATCTAGTTTCTAAATTACTAATTGTTTTAAAAAATGGTTGAGATTAAGGGCTTCAAAAAGGGGGAGCACACAAATTGGTCCTTTTTTTCTCAAAAAAACATAACATATTGTCTGGTGTGCTCCCCCTAAAATGCTAACTTTTTTTTAGTATTTCAAAAATTACTTCAGTGATAAATTAGCTAACATCATGTAGTTTATCCTTGATTTTTCTGATAAATTTTTCATGAATAATTGATTTTTTACTAATTTTCAAAGTGGACCCATCTTGAAAAACAAAAAATTGAGCATGCTCCCCCTACAATTTTTGAAAACTCATCGCAAATCACTTTTTTTTAATACGTGTAGAATGGAGTCTAGTTTCTAAAAATGTAACTTATTTGAAATTTTGATGAACAGTTAAAAAAAAGTCAAAAATACTAGACACTAGTTTTTGACAAAAAATAGATACACTAACAAAAGAAATTAAAGATGAAATCCTTAACATACTCAAATCATGAAAAAAATTATATGGTTAGATAGCTAATAGAGAGCTTAAGATTATGGTGGTATTTTTTCAACTTTTTATTGAAAAAAGTGCATCTTGATGGGAAGCACGCTCCAGATTATGTGAATTTTGTTAGAATATGGAAAAACATGTCCTTGGATGACCTAAACACAGTCCAAGCCTTTGGGTTGGAAGCCCAAGGAAAATCCAAGCCTAAGGCTTGGAAATTTCCAAAGTAAAGCATAACATGAGCGCGTTATAATGCGCTCACATTATGCTGAACTAAAACACTCACTCTTGTTGGTTGTTTTAAATTCCCACTCTAATCTCAAAAGGCCAATCTAAAGAATAGCTAGTTCTAATGCTTGATTTGCCTTGAGGGATTGGCCAACGAACAAGAAAAGTTGGATTAAATCCTTTTCCTCTACACTTTAGGCTCTACAAAACCTAGGAGGATGATCTTGATAGTATTTTACTTTAGATCTTTCACTATTTCTCTCAAATACTACTTTCAACAGATATGTTCTCTCTTAAGATGCTAAGGAATTACTAATATAGTAGAATAATGGGCTAGATTCTCAAGATTTAACATAATCCTTTGTGGAAGAACATTGGAATAACTTAATATTCATAGCTTATAACGAAAATAGAAATTCATCTTTGATTTTTAATATGAATAATTAGAGAGTTGTATCAAATGACACTCTAAAAGGATTGGTGCCTAAATCCTAGGTCACAGAGTCAAAACACATGTAAATAAAAACTTATTACAAACAATCCTAACTCAATGCATATAAACTATACAATAATGCATTGCATTACCATACTTTAATTAGTTCCTAGACCAACCCTACTTAAGAATCCTTGTAAACATTCAAAACATTTAATATCCTCTTAAAGCATTAAATTTACTCTTTGAGTAAAAGCCATAAGATAAATATTCAAGAACAAGAAAGACTTTGAAGATGAACAAAATTATCCTTGAGCAAATTTTATCCATAAATGCAATGAAGAGTACAAATATAGGAGACAATGTAGTTTGAAGCTTTGACAATGCATTCAAATTATGAACTAGTATTGCTCATACAAGATTCTACAAATACATTAAATTCTATACTCTAGTAACTTGAACTAAGGGAAACCAATTATATTTTTGTGTGTGTACTTATGATATAAATTCTCTCGATCCCTTGTCAAAGGCCTCGAATTCAATTTTATAGGAAAAGACAAAAGAACAAGCCTCAGGCCATTTGACAAGTGTCACATATTAATTTGACAAATGTTACATCAAAGGAACACAAATATAACTTCTTTTAACCAATCAGGCATGCCATTTGTAACAAATTATCTCCTCCAATAGGTAGAGATAACTATCTTTGTCCTTTATGCTTCTTTATTTTTGGCGTGGAGGGAGGCAGTGATACTGACAGATGGTAATTTTCTAGATGCTCTTTCAGTTTGGCCACCTTTGATCTCCAGATACTTGTCAATAAGAAAAGAATCCTCTACTTTGCCTCCCTATCTTCACATGCAAACATGGGAATCCCTACAAGAACCAAATGAAGAAGGAAACCGGAGTCCCCCTCATTTTTTCATGCTCTAGTCACAGGAATATGACTCCTCAACTTTTGAGGGGAGGTTTCCAACCACTTCAACCCTCCAGAAGCCCAAGGAGGCCACATATAGTAGATGCTGGCAATGCCAAAATCCCAGTCAAGGAGGAAGAAGCAGATAGTGTTTTTTTAAGTTAGACAAAGAACTAACCATTCTTGTCAACTTAATTTTCCTTCCCCACTTCCACTTGTTTCATCTAGAGGGGTAACACTCCTTGAATTGTAGCTGAGCCTCTGTTAGAACCCATAGTGCAAAGGGAGGGGTAGAAAGATTAATACATCCTTTCTTCCTCCAATCCCAATCTAGAAACTCACCATAACATGAAGTTATAGGAGTCTCTAAATAGGGAGCCCAATTCCTCATCTAGATGAAAAAAAGGGGAAACCAAGGTCTAAAAAGATCTTGATGCTTCTTGCTTTGCTCCTTGAATTTTCCACTACACCCTATTCCTTAGAAAGATATCTCTACTTCCTTAACTCTATAAGAACACAATACTAACCAGGATAAAAGAGAGGAGCTTCTTAAAGAACAAGGCAATAAAGACATGTTACACAAAAACTATCCATTTCATCTACATAGAGAGAAAGATGGACACAAATAGTAACAAGAATAACTATTTATAACCAAACTACAATGAGTTCTACATACTGGTACTTCTCTGATCAAATCAATTCAACCTATACCATGGCATATTGGTCATAAATGAAAATCCTTTAATGATGTACCAATGCTGCCAAAAGTAGAAAAAGGAGGTGGTACTTCGTCATTGCATTTATGTCACATAACCCAGGGCACATGCAAATGTCAATTCCACAATGGTGGCTGCCAAATTAGGTTCCTTGGTCACAAAATTTTATCCATTTTAAATAGAAAACTTTAGCATATTTTGCCATGATGTCTAACAGAACATCCCATTAAGCCTACACAGAGATCTCAAGGACTAATTCTGTACCCTGGAAATCTCTATTCAAACTCATTCCTTGTAAAATTGCGGTGATGAAAACTTAGCACACGCTTGAAAGAGCCACAGCTACACAGGTTCATTGTTTATTACATGTCACCACTTTGTTGTTTTCTTTTGAAAATGAGCCATCGATCACATAACAGATCACCCAGATCAATGGTGTCGATAAGTTCATTGAGATGAGAATCCCCATCACTCATGAAGAAAAATGTGTGAACCAATAAGAAAGTACCACCTAGAATACCACCTCAGATACACTATTGAAAAGAAAACTCCACAGAGTCTATATGGCAAGCTCTCACACTTCTATAAGTAGGAGATCAAACTGTAGATGGAGAACTGCGGGAAGGTAGAAAGCACCCATATTATGCTGCATGGCATAGAATGAACTTCCCTTTAAAATACCCCTTTGTATTATAAAGAATGTGCCACAGATACATTCACCTTAGTTACCAGCAGGCCCCATAACATAGCATGGTATAAACATGTCCAGCTAACACATGGCACATTCCACTACTATCATATGCTATAAAAATATAACATACCTTTTCTAAATAGCAGATGGGATAGGACATGTGGAGTGATGGCACAATTTGGAAGGAGTCTTGCTCTTTCTTTTGTTTAGAATTTGCACCGAGCTGACATGTGGAGTGATGGAGCAACTCGGGGAGAGTCTTGCTTTTGCTTTTGTTAGAAGTTGCACTGGGCCAACACATGGAACGATCCACTACTAGCCGAAAGATACAAAGTAAAGAGGCACATGATTTTAAAACAACATTCACTCTACTAGGTATGGATGGGCCATGATTTTCATTAAGGGGCTTGACAAAAACATAGGCATATATAAAAACTTACGCACAGGTAGTAAGTGACGATGCAAAGGAAGGGGCCAGTAAAAAGGATGATATCCTAGGCATCATGGTAGTAACTTAGTGACTGTAAATGGGTGACAAGTGATCAATTGCAAAATATATCAAAAGATAACTGGACGCTTGTATACAACTCTAGGGTTTAGGGTTTTAGACTTTAGGACAAGAATTTTTTCAACATTTTGAATGCTAAACCCTAACCAAGAACTTATAGGTTTTGATGCTTGGAACAAAGCCAAATGCAAGAACCAGGAAACTTTATCAGAGTCTTATTAGTGGCTCTAGTTGGGGATGCTTGTTCTATCAGAAAAAGGCAAGATCACAGAAGACGTCCGGAGAAGCAAACCACAAAAAACAAACTAAAGTGGGGATCCTAACTAAATACTAGTAAAAGCACCAAAGGTACTATCAAATGTCCGATAGGCATAAATATTTATAGGCCTATCACCAAATAGTATACATTTATATTTTGATATGCACATTGTAACTATTCTTTGTATGTTTTGGCCATTTTGATATGTATAGTGTAACTATTCTTGGTAATGTATCATCATGATTTGATTAGTTGATCATTTTAATTCTAAAGCATAATTTTAAAAGGATGGAAGAAAATACTTGCAATTCAACTCTCTTATTAAAATAATACCTTTTGATGTATGCCTTAGAATCATGTGTTTGATGAATGTTGTAAATTATTTTACATGAACTCTATAATGTAGATTTATGATACTGTTCTTGCATCTTACATAATTTGAGATATCCTTATTCTAACCCTAACCATAATTCTAACCTTAATTCTTACCCTAACTTTAACCCTAACCTAACCCTAATTCTGATCTAATCCTAACCCTAACAATAATATTAATGAATGCATGAATGAATGTTCACATTCAGTCTATGTACATGCACATTTGTGTGTGTGTGTGTGAAAAGTTAATTTTGGCATACTTCAGTCTAAATAGATGTGTGCATGTATGTGAAAAGTTAATTTTGGCATTCACTTTGTTTGAAGTGCATGTGTATGTGTGTGTTTAAACCCTAACCCTAACAAAAATACTTTGATGTTCACTTTATGTGAAAGATATGCACAAAAATAATGTTAATCTTCAATGATGTTGAGTTTGGTTGTTTGAAATAACTTTGGCTTTCATTATGTGTGTGTGATTTTGAAAGTTATCTTTAGCATTCACTGTGTGTGTGAATGAGTGTTGGAATTCACTCTATGTGCATGCATGTGTGTGTGTGAGAAAAAAAGTTAATTTTAGCATTCACTTTGTTTTAAGTGCATGTGCATTTGTGTGCAAAAAGTAAATTTTAGCATTCACTTTGCTTGAAGTGCATGTGTCTATGTGTGTGAAAAGTAAATTTTGGCATTCACTTTGTCTGAAGTATGTGTGTGTGTGGTGAAAGGTAAATTTTAGCATTCACTTTCTTTGAAGTGCATCTGTGTGTGTGTTTGAACCCTAAGCCTAACAAAAATACTTTGATATTCACTTTGTGTGAAGTATATGTACAAAATTACTTTCTAACTTCAATGATGTTCACTTTGTGTGTTTGAACTAACTTTGGCTTTTAGTGTGTGGGCATGGTTTTGAAAGTTAACTTTGGCATACCTTTGGTGTTTGTGAATGAATATTGGCATTCACTCTATGTGCATGCTCATGCATGTGTGTGTGAAAAGTTAATTTTGGCATTCACTTTGTCTAAAGTGGGTGTGTGGGCATGTGTTTGAAACTTAACCCTAAGAAATATACTTTGGTGTTCACTTTGAATGAAGTATATGTATACAAATATTTTCAAACTTCAATAATGCTCACTATGTATGTTTGAATGAACTTTAGCTTTGGATTTCATTGTGTGTGCATGCCTTTGAAAGTTAACTTTGGCATTCACTATGTGTATGAATTGTGTGAATGAATTTTGGCATCCATTCTATGTGCATGCATGTGTGTGTATGTCTATGTGTGTGTGATCCACAATATTTGAGTGGCAATGACTTTCTTACATAATATGATCAAATCTATGTGACAATGGGATTGCTTAAGCATTGAGTGCATTTGGCTTCATATTTAGTTTTTATGAAACTTGATAAATCAACATTCCTGCAACTAAGGTATGCCATGAAATCAAACAAATAAAACCTATATATGCCACCGAATTATCAATCATAAATAAATTCACTACCATATGGTACATGAGTCTGGTAGGGATATGCACAATTGATAGTCTCGTAGGGATATGCACAATTGATTTAATAAAATCAATTGTCTGTGACAAAATATCAATAATTTTATAAAATGTGGCTCAAAGAGTGTACAATTATAATTCATTGAAAGATGATTTTACATAGCTAGTTGTGGGTACCCAAACCTATTGTGCAAAGGAACATGTTGCACATGACAAGCGAGCATCCAACACAAGTCATCAAATCACAAACCATACACAAAACTTAATGCTGAGTAGACGGTTATATGGAATAGATGGAATGATACTGTTAATCCAATGATGGAGACTTTCAGCAGTACATATATTACAAACCAGGATCAAATACTAAAATGCCCATCGATAAATGCACCACAATCTAATCGACGGGGCTATGTATTCTTGATGCTTTGACAAAGATGATGCTGCCCACCAGAATTCTTCAATCTAGAGTGATCTACTGACTCAAATGACATATTTACTTCAAAATTCTCATTCGCACCAAAAATAAATGCTCAGTAACTTCTATCACAGTTAGTCGAGTAACACAATACAGAAAAACCCCTTCATAGGCAACATTAATCTTGCTTCCCCCAAAAAGAGCTCCAACTAGAGATGCAATGCAACATATTTGCAGTTAGATTCGCACTTACCGATTCTAGACCCCCCAATAAATGCGACCATTAAAGCTTCTAATAACGTATTTTTTGACACCTCAACTAATACCACCACCACCACTAACTAGAAACCAACAACTTCTAAATAAAATTTTGTAATGCCCTCACTAAAAATATAACCAATTATTAAAATAGATTTTAAAATAAATTAAATCAAAGAATGGAACACTCACATTTATATATTGGAATAACTAGAAAATTGACACAAATAAAATTGTTGAAGGATTCAACTCGCCAAATAACTATTACAGAAACATTTGATTAGAATAGAATACTCAGAGGAGAACAAATTTTAATGATTTCATAAGAAGAAGTTTGTCTATTATTAATTACTTTATTTTTTGGACTTAATACAATACAGTCTCTTTAGGAACAGTTTTCAATTCAGTTCTGGAGTCGCCAGAGGTAATAAAACCTATAATACCACCAAACAAGGATTAGTCATACCATCAACTACAATAGTTTATTTTTTTGAAAATTGCTTATATATATATATATATAATCCAATGAATATAACGGTTACGAATAAATTTTGTATTCCTGCTGTGTAAAGAAAACAACACTATAATAACAACATTAGCATCTAATTGAAGATTCTCTAATATATTTAAAACCTTTAAAATGAAACTAAACTGCTTATGATCTAAATTTTATTGTATCTTGTGAGAGTGTTTGTCTATGGAAGTTGTCTCTAATAGCACTGCTATGACCAAGTGTTTCTTACCCTAAAATTCCACGAGGTAACCCGCAACGTTAAAAAAGAATTCATGTTTTAAAACTACCAGAATAAATCATTAATTACCAAGGGCGTTACACACTAATGGTTGTGCTTTGAAGATCATTACATCTTTATTATTCAGAGTCACGATTTCTCAAATAAGTTGAAACGTAAATACAATCAATTCTGTAATTAAATTATAATTTAAGTAATTGAGAATATACTACAAACCATTTCTAAGGGATTCTAATTTTGACTATTAATTATGATCTATCTTTCTTTTTTCATAGCACTGGTTATTAGTATTTTTCTTTGTTTCCAAATTACCTAAAATCATTTCATATTAGTTGACACCAACTTCATTAAACTATTTCTAAATCATATCAGACTTAACACTTACAATGGTTATAGTATACATTTCTTTAATTCAGATTCCAGCTAATATAATACCTACTCATGTCTTACAATACTATTTTGAATACTGAAAATAACTTAACATGATAATGCTTTGTTTACAGAAATTTAAGGCTGAAATAGCCATTAGTTATGCCATTTGTTGAAGGATATCATTACTCCCTAATCTTTATACTCATTTTATATTGATCAACATGACATTTTATTTACTTGTAACTTCAAAATCTACTCTCTATGCTCTTGAGTATCGGGCTGGGCGGTAATCTCAGCCAAAATCAGCCTTATAAAACTCTACCATACATAAGCAATTCAGTATCCTCTCTATTCTAAAATCCATCCACGGTGATTACTAGAATTCTGTATTTATTAAATGACCAGCAAGTTTTGATACCATTTCTAAATTCAAATATAAATTGGAATAGAAAGCGTCGGAATAGTTATCAACATTGGATTTTTGGAACATCCTCATATTAATCTTAGTAATGTTAGCAATAGGTATAAATGAGTTCAACTTACCAGTTACATGAAGATTCAAAGTTTCTATGCTCGGCAGCCCAAAGAAATTCTTCCACAAATCGAGCTAAATCTTGGGTAATCACAGTGACTCATGGAATGGTGTCTTTAGATTCTTTATTTTTTTCCACAAAACTCTGTCATCCTTGATCTAGGGTTTTATTATATTTCTATAGATTTAAATCCTCGTAAATCCTCGTTCTATCAACTTCTTTCAGTCTCTTTCCTCTAGCTTCCTTCCTTGCTCTTTTTTTTTTCTCTGCATGTACAAAACTCTCTTTGTTTTCTTTTTTTAATAGAGCTTTCCTTTGAAACTCCTCACATTTCTTGAAAATAAAATAAAAATAGAGACTATACACGTTCCATAATAGTAATTAAAAAGAAAACAAATATTTAAAATTACTAATCTATTTTATAATTCAAACAATCCTTTACCACATAACCAATATTTTATGTTTATTATCATTCTCTAATCTAAAAATAAAAAATAGTATTAATTGTTATTGTTCATCATTCCATATTGTGAAATAAATATTCTAATAAACAAAAATTAGCTATGACCCTACAACTTCTTGTAAAGAAACTGAAAACTTTAAAATCTTGTGTAAAATATGCATAAGACAAATGAAACACCAACCACCCATGTGCCATATTCTAATTTTAGTTGTATCTTGACAGATTTTTAACAATTTTAATTTTTAAAATTTTGGAGCAAAAAAAAAGTGAAGGACTACCAAAAAATAAGGACTACCAAAATTTGGTAGTTACAAGATGTGTGCACATATGGAATGGCCTATCAGCCAAAAAATACAGTATGCATAGAATGAAACCATACTTATGAAAAGTATGGCTTCAAGAACTATCCATGCATTGGCACTTCAAGAAGTTCTCTAGTTAAATTTTGCAGGAAATAAGAGTCTTCTCCATGTGTATTTCTAATTAGATATGGTCCAAGCCAAATGGTGCCAAACTTTTTGTGTTTTCCTTTCTCTTGACCCCTTGCATTCCATAATAACACCATGTCTCCAACCAAAAACTTTCTTTCGTAGGCTTTTTTATCATGTAGATGCTTGACTTGCTGTTGTATTTTGATATTTCTCTATTGTGTCAGCCTCCTTGTTTCATCCAGTTGGGTTATTTGAGTAATCCTATTATGCATCACATCTGAAATATCATCATCATGTTCTTGGATAAATTTATATATTGGTAATAGGTTATTAACAAGCATCCTAGCATCTAAGCCATAAGCCAAATCAAATGGGGATTGACCAATAGCCATTTTTATAATCAACCTGTTAGCCCGTACAACAAGCTTCAGTTTATAGTCCTAGGCCTTTTTGTTTTTATCAGTTATCCTCTTGACAATCTTCATTAGACTCTTGTTGCTTGATTTAGTAATGTAGGAGCATTACTTTCATGATGTTTTAGTGATTCATTTTGATGTTAGGAGTCTTATTTGTGTTAAGGTAGGTCTTAGGGGATCCATTAGGATCATTTTCAATAGTCTAAGTTGTGTAAATAGACCTAGAAATTCAAATTTTGCTCTTCCCATCAAAATGCAAGTTTGAATTTTCTAGGTGCTTTTTGGCTTGTAAAAGATTGGGGTTTGTTCCTCAGATGTAGATTTTGATTTTTTGGGTCTAATAAGGTCTCAGAAGACCATGGAAGACCATGTAGGGTCTTTGTTCATGTTTTTGTTAGTTCTAGGTGGTAAAAAGTGCATATTTTGCAAGTTTAAGTGCAAAAACAGACATTATGACATTAGGTTTTTGGAAGGAAAAAATATATGCTTGATTTGTAACTATTTTTAATCATAATTCAGATGGAATGAATGAAAGGTATGCTCCAAGAAGTTTCATAAGGAGGTTTTCATGAAATTATCCTATTTTTATGATATTTTATGATAGTTTTTTGTAAAAATAGTAAGAAATCAGTCTTGTATGGTTTTGTATGGTACAGTACCAGGGATATGATTATATGGGAGGTTAGATGTTTGTTTTGAGGTTCAAATTCAATTGGTTTGGTTTGATTTCAAGTTGTTGTGATCAAGGTATGGCAAAAATACCACTAACAGCCCTGTTACAGGCCTAGGGTTTTTAGCGAGAGGAAAAAATTTATAACTTTTGTTTGGACCAGTAAAAATTCATGAAACTTGGTGAAAGTCTTCATTAGGACGTGTTATAAATGTCCTCCAAAGGAAAATTCATGAATCCTTCATATGCATGAGTTATTAAGGACCGTGTGTGCTGTTGTCCAGAAAAGACTCTTAAGAATCCTAGTAGGTTGAGGGTTTGGTGAAAATTGTTCTTGTTGAGTTTATCATAGGAAAGTTAGGGTTTGGTAAGACCCTATAGAGTATGTTGTAGGTTTGAAAAACTCAAGAAGGTGTCAAGAAAGCATTTTATCATTCAAGTAGCCAAATAGATCTTTTTGAGGGTTTGAGCCTAGTGGGAAAAGCTTGTAGAAATCTTGGAAAGATAGGGTTATAACACCTTCAGTAGACTCAATCATATCTTAAAACACTTGTTTCTTATTATTGCTTATCCCTCTACATCATTTAGCCTAACCATTTCCTTGAGGACTATATGTCACTAGTAGAATTTGGCAAATAAATGACTAGGTCGGTAAAACTTTTAGTCACGGCAACTAAAAATGACTAAATTCTACTATTTTTTTGCAACACAACTATAAATGACTAATTTGATCGTCGATTAAAAAACACAACTAAATAATTAGTTACAAAAATAAAAATTAGACAATATGATTTAAGGCAAGAGGTACTTTTACCCTTACAAACTAAAAACCCAGGAAAATGAAATCCAAATTTTAGATTTTCCAGCATCAATATCACCATGTAAAAGGGACTAGGTAGAGAGTCAAAATGATATTTTTCTTTATATCGACACGGGAAAATCTGAAGTAGGAAGGGGAACAAGAAGAGGGTGAGTTCAATAGTTTTGGTATATAGTCTATGTGTTACTTGGCAAAGAAGTATTTGCAGGTAGTGAAAAGGGAAGAGAGTTTTCAATGGTTGTGTGATGGAGTGTGTGTTTGGACTGGTTGGGGATGGGTTTTCTCTGGTTGTGGCCGATATGTTTTTCATACAGATCATTGTAGTGCAGAAGGCATCCGAGGACAAAATAATGCTCCTTAATTCTCACAAGCTCATGAGTGCCAGTGGTGAGGGTGGAGATAGGTACACATTCATCGTACTTTAAAAAAATACTATAATCCTTTTCATTTTTTTGGTTTCTAGGGTTTTGTTTCTATGTGTGATTAGTAGTCATATTTCTAACTATGATTTACAGAGTGCAATTCATGGAATACATTTAGAAGAATGTTCATCTTTATCAATTTCACAATGGCATTCTACTCACTACGGCTGTTGCGACCAACTTTACCAGGGGTGAGCTGGCCATTTCTCTTAGAAAGGTGTCATTCTTATTTATTTGGTTTTTTTTTATTCCATATTCCATAAATTTCCTTTGTGCTTGATAACATTCAGCTTATATCCCACAAGACCCAGGCTTCTTTTTTTTTTTTAAAGAATAAATCACTTATTCATGTAAGTGCAATTACATATTTCCATGGGACTATCCTGAGAGTAAAATTAGGAGCCCAAACCCTCTATTTTAGATTATCATAGATTGCAATGACAATAAATAGAGGGTAATTTTTTTCCTCTCAATAGCTTCATCCACAAAGTACTTCATCCCACTGCACTATATTTTTTTTTCAAAACTGCTTTAATAGGATGTGAAATCTACAAATCTATTCACATTAAACTAGAGAGGTCCAAATTCAAAGGGTTCAGATAGTGAAGAATAGGTAGCATGAATGGAATCCTAGAAAATGTGATAAGAGAATAAGTAGCTGAGGGATACATTCAGAAGATAGAAGCTAAAAGTTCAAGAAGAATGTGTATTTAAAATAGATACAATATATAACTAAAATCAGCTCGTAATAGGAGAGTGTTCCATCAAACTAGAATAGGGGCATCTGAAAACCTAAAATTCAATACAGGGTAGGATACTCTACTTCAGGCCTTGAATAGTGGGTAATATACGCAACCTAAAGCTTGGGTTTTGCTGAATTTTTTTCTTCTAAAGATATAATGCTTGAAATAAGAGACCAAAATTCTATAGTGCAGATGCACTACTAGTGGTTGGTATATAGCTTATCATCTACTATAGTAGTTGTTTGGACAAGCTTCACCAAAAACATGTCCATAAATAGCATAGTCCTCTATAAGTCAAGATTCATGAAAGACTAAGAACAACTCTGATGTCCTTATCCCACTAGATTTTTCAACAAGAATGAGGTTGAATATCTAATTGCTAGGTTTAGTAAACAACCTTAAAGATTTTAGGGATAGATCTAACCTTGTTTATAGTTAAATTAGTCATATACCAGTGCTCTATAAACATTGGCACCCAATATAAGAAGATGCAGGGTTAGCTGCATGCATACTTTTTGCAGTCTTCAGTTCAACTTAGATTATGTGTGGGCTGTTAAGGCTGGTTCCATTGCTTCCATTGTCAATTAACAAACATTTGATAGTAACCATATAATGGCAAAAGTTGGGAGAGCTTGTCACTCTGGATCCAGTGTGTTGTCTAACAAGAGGAATAAGAGATTGAACCACATCAGTCATAAGAGGTCGATAATCTGCTTCTGACTGTACACACATGGTTGCAATGGTTGCAACATGTATTGGTTCCTTCTTTGAGTATTGTTCTTTCAGAAAAGGATCTACCACTTCATTGACCTTCTCTCTATTAGTAAGGTAGGGAAGAGCCCAAGAGACAAGGACACCTTGTCCAGGAGGCCTCTTCATAACCACAGGCACATGACCAGTTAAAAGCTCTAGAAGCACAACACCAAAACTGTACACATCTAATTTTGTAGTAAGGTGTCATGTTAAAGCATACTTAGGGACAACATATCCTGTAGTTCCTAGAACCTGAGTTGATACTTCGCCATTAAGTTTGTAATGAACCAAGCTTTGTCAACCCAAAATCAGACTCTTTATCTTTGAAATTTTCATCAAGTGGGATGTTATTGGCCTTCAAATTACGGTGTATCATTGGAGGAGTGACTTGTTCATGAAGGTATTCTAGACCTTTAGCTGCATCCAAGGCTATTCTCAACCATGTTCCCTAATCTAATAAGGGTGGATTGCTTGGTGAACCATCAGAGTAAAGGTGTTCTGACAAATTCCCATTAGACATGTACTCATACACAAGAAGACGATGGTCTTGATCTGCACAGTAGCCAATCAGCTCAAGCAGATAGGGAGAATGAAAATAGCTCAGAAGGTCCATCTCAACTCTGAATTCATGTTCTCCTTGCTTTCTACCTCTATCAAGTTGTTTGATGGCCACTATTCTACCATCAGGCAAGACACTTTTGTACACTAACCTAAATCCTCCATTGCTAATAACATTAGCAGGGTTAAAATTGTTTGTAGTAAATTGAAGCTATCTGTAAGTGAACAACTAGGATTCCATATGTGTTATAACATGGATGGCAGGGATAGGAGGATTGATGTGATCTGATGATAAACTTTTCCTCAAATCTGGACTACCATTCTCACTAGGTTGCCTTGATATATTGCCATTACTAGTATTTTTTGAGGATCCATCAATTTTCCTTGCTATATGGCTTCTTCTACAATGGTAGAATCCAAGCAATAATAATCCTAGAGAAACCAACCTACAAACTGTGGCTACTATTACAATAATCGCATGGCTTCTATGTGCTCCTCTGTGTTGATTAGCATGTGGCTTGACCCATAATCTTAGTATGTTTACAACAATTTGCATAGGCAATACTCAAATTGTTTTATTTTCTAATTTAATGTTTCTTTATGAATTGATTTTCATGGTACGAATTGAGATCATAAGATTTGATTTATCAAGTTTGTGAGGTTTTCCATCTTTTAGGGTTTTGATCAATATCTTCTCACATTTTCGATTATTCAAGATTAGTTACATATTTGCACTTTGTGCTATTACTATTCAACTTTGGCCACATTTATCCTCTAATATGTGCTGCTAGAAATGAGAAATAGGAAATGATATGGCATTGGCAACATGATGGGAAATTAGAACATGTTTAGGTTGATTTCTACTTAGGCACAATAAATGCTTGTACATTTAAACACCTATTTAAATATGTAATTTATGGTACAAATTACAATTGCAAATAAAAGACATAACACATCATCACCTCCAAGCACACCCTGCCATCTGCCCCAACAATGTTTGGCTCCATCAATGTTCCAAACATTATAGACAATCCTCACAGTCATTTAGTAGTCTGCATTTGAAATTGAAGGAGGTAGTTCCATCACCTTTTAAGGTCAATGGGTTTTAATCTGGAGACTTAAAGCCTTACTACAACCCTACCACATGTACTCCTGCCTATAATTCTTTCCCTATTTGTCCATATCAAAAACTGCCTACGTCAACACTTAGCTCTTTGTGAAAGCCACCTCAAATGCCTAGGTTAATTTACTCTGTTGATGTTGATGTTAGAAAAGACAACAAACCTTCTATAGAATCAATGTAGATTAAACAATCTCAATTTCACCCCTCTAAAACAGAAGACACACTCACAATTGACAAGGGGCTCAAAGGAAGAAAAAACATTTAATTTAAACCAACAACTATCCACCCTAAAAAAAGACCCCACAGTTGTTAGTTACCAAACCATTGGCCTTTATATCTATTGTCATCAAATTTTCCAATTCCAATTTTCAAATTTAATGTCTTCCATGTAAGTCAAAGTTGTCTCATGTATCTCTTAAGTTGTCAATTTACCATGTCAAGTTTCATAGTTCAAATTTTAAGTGTGGACAATTTGCATAAAAGGTCACAATATCAAAATGCTTAAATGTCCAATTGGTCCTAGGGAAGGTTAGGTCTTGTGAAAAGTTAAAATTCCTAAGTTAAAAGTTGGGAATTTTCCCTAGGCAAAGTTTTGGGGTTTTCATGCACTTTTGTAATTTTTATCAGACTATGAAGGAACCCTAAAATTTTGCATGTTTGTATTATGGCAGAGCTCATGAAATTGAAAATCTTGTGTGAAGATTTTGACATGACATTGAATGAGTACTACAAAGTACCTCATAAGATGCTAGATATTTACATAGCCAGAAATGTGTGCTATAAGTACTCTGATGGCTTAGATCAAGAATCAGCCTCATGCCACGTGTCGACACCTTACTTGTTAGTCAATCGCCATTGACCTTTCTCACAGTTTTGTCTTTGTCTGTCATTCTCAGGCTTAACCGCCATGCCACAGACCCCACTGCATGACTATTGCAGTGTTGCGGGTTATACATCGCACCACTACAAGGCCATTCCATTGACCATCATGGGATGGCGGTATGTATACCACTCTACCACAGGACAAGTTGATAGACTGTTGCGAGGTGGCAGGTTCTTCATTGCACTACCACACAAACTGTCAAAAGACTGCTGCGGGATGTTGGTTAACACTGCCAGCCCACACCTCTCTTATCTACACTCAACAGTACTGCGGTACAGTATGTAACAAACCTGATGAAAATTCAGACTGTCTGCCAAGTGATTCTTGATCTAGAGAGCCATGACCAGTGAGTTTGTGCCTATATGGATTTCCAAATGAGTCATGGGAAGTTAATCTTCCTGCTAAAGATGTACCTCTAGAGCTTCTTGAGCCTATGTTGGGAATCAACTTTGCAAGGGATTGAATGCAAGAAAAGAAATGGATATGTTTGGTTGTTGTTCATAGTGATGCATGGCTGCTTGTTGTTGCCTTTTATTTTGGTGCAAGATTTGGATTTGATAAAAATGATAGGTAAAATATTGTTTTTGTTTCTGATTAATCATATAGTTTCTTGATACCTTTTTCTAAAGTCAAAACAAATAGCATAATGATTTGAACTTTATTAGGTGTATTGTTTTTAGATAATTTTTTTGGTCGGTGTATTTTATAGAGAAGCAAGTCTTCCAATAAGCTTTTAACTTGTACTCTTGATTTTGATCTTATATGTAAAAAATTCATTCCCTTTTCTTATTTTTAAAATTGTATTAGATTTAATTAAGCATAAATAAATTTTTTTAAATTCTACAATCTAGTGAATAGTTCTAATGTTTTAATTTTTTTGGTTTCTGAATAGAACTTAGTCCAAACCAAGCAACTAGTAGCATCAGTTTCTAAATTACAGGCTAGTAAATTTACATGACAGATAACTTCGATGAAAAACTAGCTTCTGAATTGGTGCTTTCCTATACAATGAGAATTGGCTATAGAAAATAAGGTATTAAACTCTAAATGCAGCTCTAAAACTATTTATTTCTTACTATCCCTGACTCTCTGTGTTGAAACTGAACAACGGTCTTGTTTTTCTCCTCCGTGGCTCTTTGTTTTAAGGTTTAACAAGGTATTAAGATTATACTGAGCTTCAATAACCTATGCATGCTTTTAAGACTTTACAAACATTACAATGGTTTTCACAGATCCTAAGAGAACTTCATAGACCCTTAATGGTTATACAGAGCTTCTTTGAACTACATAGACCCTAACATGATTTGATAGACTTGACATGGCTTTAAAAGAGTTTTTAATAATTATATAGGCCTCTTTACACTTTTTTAGACCTCATTTAAGATTCCATAGTCTCCTTAATGCTTGCTAGACCTATGATCTCTAATGATTTTCATAGTGTTTCTAGGTTTGACAGAGCTCTTACCCTGATTTAATACCCTGTACAAGCATGTATGGCTCTGTTGGTCTTGTAGAACTCTTGCAGATCTCCTCCATGAGCATGCATTCTTGAAATAGACCTTCTAATGCTCTACCAACCTTCTAGGATTGTGATACTTCTATCATAATGTATGTATAGATGTGTATCACCTATAGAACATTGTAGGAGAATCACTATAGAAGATGAATAACTACTCTATCACTGGGGATGACATGGTGCATGTTCTTTTTTTATTTCATATGTCCATCTTTCCCTATGATAAAAGTAATGCAGTAATCTTAAATGAGATTAGTTATTTTTTTGGAACCAATGATGATAGTGTTACTAAACAAAAAATAAGAATCCCTACAACTCTAGCAATGACATTTTGTTCATGTGGTGCGCACAGATAAATTCTTTGGCATTTAATATGAGAAGAAACCATTATGGAACACTAATTCAAAAGTTAAAACTCTAGATCAAAATTAAAATTTATTCATCTTGCCTACAAATGTTGGACACAAAAGTTGTAGAACAATCTAACATGTAGTTCATTGGCAACAATCTAACTTGCAAAACTTGTCTAAAGACAAAATATGGCCTCCAAAATGTCTCATAGAATGTTGTTTGCTGCTTGGAAAATGAGTTCTATTGGGTCTCATTTTGCATCTTTACTTTTATAGCATGGGGGATTTGTTTAGATAGGTATTTTTGGTGTAGCTTTCATGATTCTTTTTTCTATCCAGGGAAACATCTAGAGATTACACTATTATGGGAATTTCCACCTACGACATGCATGCAAGTATACCATTGATGCATATATGTGTAATATATTGTTTCAGGTTTTTTGCACTAATTTATGTAGATGTACATGGATGACTGGGTGGATGGATTAAGAATTTTAAATATTAGTTTATAATCATGCATGCCTACATATTACATACACAATCATAAATGTCTTGTTATTATTTTGTATTATAGTTGTACTTTTACCCTTTTTCCCTCGATGCCTCCCTTTTCAAAAATGGCTACTATGATTGGGTGTAACCATTTCACTCGTGCAGATGCATAGTTTTCCTAGTTTCAATGTATTAAAATTGAAGATTCTAGAAGGATCAAGGATCATAATGTTGTTAAATTTTTTCCCAGTAATAAGATATTAAGGGCCATTTCCTTATTTTTGGAAAATTACTAGAATTGATGTTTGTTTGAGATTTACACAATGGTCTAACACAAACATGGTATAGTATGAAAATAATTTCATTGTCTCATTTATTGACTATGTTAAGAGGGTCTTATGCCCTACTCATTTGAAAACATGTGGTGATTATGTCTGAAGTCTTTTGTTTGGATTTCATGATTTCTAAGTCACTTATTGAAAGTTGAAACAATCGTATCTATTATATTTGTTTTTAATACTGAGACTAGTCATGCTTCTAGGTTTAAATTAGTTTGGTGGTTGAAATTATTGTACAGTTTCCAAGCATGGGATCAATGCAAGAAACTTTACCAAATTTTAGTGGTCCTCCACTAGCAAGACCTAGTCTTGCTTTAGGACCTCTTAATGGCCAGTGGACATCATCTTCACAACCACCAGTTCCTTATCCAATTGCTGCTCTAGGTAAATAATCTCCTTGTTGATGGTGAACTTTTAGTTGTATTTCACCTATTATGAAACCATACATACTTAAGTTTGTCATGCTATTCAAAGGTGAAATTTAAAATCCTAAAAGAAACATTATGGGTTGATCTGTAACTTATATAATTATTGAAAGATTGGAGTTAAATATAAGGACTTTGTTGCTTTTGGTTGAATCAGTATCCAACAAAAGTAGTGCATGCTTGCTAAAGCAATGAAGTATTTTTAAAAAATTTAGGCCGTTTCTTTTGGGTTGAGTTCTTTTGTAGAGTTTGTAGCCCAGGACCCAGGCTAAAAGCTTGAGTTTGGGAAAATCAAATCAAAATCTTATAGATTTGATTATTGGATTGGGGGTTGTATGCAGTTGAATCTAAGTCTTAGTGATAGCTTTTGATGTCTGGAAGTCTGTGAGGTATTAGTCCCTGAATGTTCTTTTATCAAATGTATGTATAGATGTGTATCACCTATAGAACATTATAGCAGAATCACTATAGAAGATGAATTGACTCCACATGCTTCTTAACTAAACCTATTTCATTTCATGAATACCTAAACCTTCTCAAATGGATAAGTCATCTTTCCATAAGAAATACATTTTTCTTGTTTCCAAGAAGTATAGTTGAGACTCTGTTGGGTGACAACTTCAAATAGATGTGAGTTGATATATCAAGCACCCATATTTAGATCTAGTAGTCTTTTTATTTTAATTTAAATCTTTATTGTAGGTTATGTTCCTCATATCATTTATTCTTGGTTTGAACTCCTTGATTTTGTAGTTTTTTGTTAGGACCTAGAGCTTTCATATGTAGGACCACCTACAAGGCGCTAAAGGAGTCATCTAGATCATGACTTAGGATTTGGTTAGTATTCATTGAGTGGTATAATTGTGGTTGAACTGTCCTAGTTTATACAACTAAGATATGTACTTGTGTGCTTTGTAGTTTGTTTGTTTAATTTTTTGATGCTTAGAAAAACATCATAAATAGATAGGATGATATTTTGTAATTTATTCCTTCAACCACTTGTCATAGGTCTAATTGGAGGTAGCAGAGCTGGTGGAATGGAGGGTGTAACTAATCTACCTATTTATTCAAGAAAAAATGTTGGTGGTTATGGACCAAGAAGTGGTCCAGGATCATATTATTGAAAGGTTAGTTTCTACTGTTATGGTATCAATTAATTTTTTTTGAAACAACTATATACGATCTTGTTTCAAAAAAAATTATTTTCATGTCATGCTTTTCTATTACCTATGATAGCAGCTTTTTGACTTATTTCAATTTAGTTTTTAATTTGTTATTACTAACTATTTACACATTTAAGTACAGAATGAGATCTATCAGGTAGACTGGATCAAATGGATTCAACTCATGGGATGTTTTTGGCTTGGCTGGTTCTTTGAGAAAGTGAAGGTTTTATGATGCAACAAAGCAAGGAGGTTAAATAAAGATCAACATTCATCCTTCCCCATGCCACTTAGGAGTTCTTCTCAATAGGAAATAAGAGGAAGCAATAGTTAGGCATCCAGTGGCTTTTTGACTTTTCAAACTGTGACACATGTCACTTATCTATTGAAATAGATTTCTAAGGATTTGGAAAGGCTTATAGGCTAAAGGGCACACCTTCTTTCATTTTGAGTTAGTTCTTTTCACTTTTTGGCAAAGCATTGTAAATCAGATTTTCAATCTTGTGACTGAAAATAAGTATTATAATACTCTATTTCTAAGCATTTTTCAAGAAAGATAGATATTTCAGACTTGTGCAAGCTATAAGAACACCTTTATTTTAATAAAGTTTAGTGATTTTTCCTTCTCAATGGTTGTCTTATTGTGTGCAATTGATGATTGATGTGTATTTCTATGTTTTATGGTTAAATCCTCAAATATTAGACTAAATATACTACCAATTGATAGAAATTAGTGAATAAATATGACTAAACATATGACTAAATATACTACCAGTTGATAGAAATCAGTGAATAAATATACTACCAATTGACACAAATTTGGTCATGTCACAAAATAAATGACCAGCAATAAACTACTAATGGTCATGTGATCAAGCTCAGTGAATAAATATGACTAAATATATGACTAAATTAATGACTAAATATACTGTTGCAAGTATGTGCCTAACTGATGTTGTCATTGATGTCAACATATCAATGTTGTCATTAGTGTCAACTGTGCTCTTGTTTTTATGCTTATTAGATGCTTTGTACTTGCCTATGTAATGTTGGAGATAATGAGTAAGTGATCTTGAGATTGAGTTTCCAAGTGCTTTTGAGAAAATTTCCTTCTCTGGTAGAAATAGTATATAGAAGAATATCTTTGATTACAGTAGAATTGTTCAGTAGATTGCTCCACATTTCTTGTAGAATGAATATCCTTGTCTATGGATTGGAAGTTACTTAGATGCATGTCTGAAGATGCAATGTGTCAAGTTTGAGCCTTCGGTATGAAGATTTGAGTGAGTTATGTTCACCAGAGTGAAAACTACTTTTTCTATATATTTGGTGGTGACAGAGAGAATGTATTATGCTCTGCATTCCTCCACATTTAAGTATTTCAGTCTACAGTTGTAGAATCAAGTTTGTAGTGATGTTATGTGCCTTCAAATCTAATGGTTCATGATCTAGTGGTCCATAAGTTATCTTTTCTTTATGACAGTGGATGACAATTATGTTCAAGTGCTCTGAATTGAAGAATCTTTCTTGGTTACTCTACCAAGAGTAAGGCCTACTGGTGCTACAATAAGAGACTGAAAAAGATTATAGAGAGTACTAATGTAAAGGTGGATGAAGGTAGGGAAAGAATATCAGACCTAAGTTGCTATGAACTAGATGAACCTGTGACTATAGTGAATGATGAAAAAGTTGAGAAAGAAGGCAGTCAAGATGAAAAAGAGGTTACGGTAAGTTCAAAGGCAAATTACCTTTTTAAATGTTTTACATGTGGTAAGGTTGGTGACTATGCTTCTAGATGTCCTGAGAGAATTGAAAGAAATAGAAAAAGATTTGAGAGAAGACCTAGGGTTCCAAAGAAATGCTATTATGTTAGAGATCTTGATGATGAAGGTGTGATAGATGATGAATCTGTTGATGCTAGTACTAGTACAAATGAATTCTTGTTTATTGCAATTAAGGAAGAACCTGTGTCTACAAATCTTGCTAGCTGTGTGAAGGAATGAAAACTAGTAGAAGAAAGTGCCTTGGCTATTCAGGTTGAGAAAGATAAGGATGAATGGATTATTGATAGTGGATGTTCACATCACATGACTGGTGACAAAAGTAAGTTTGTAAGTTTGGAAAAGTATGATGGAGGACTGGTAAGATTTGTGGAAAAGGATCTATTTCTTTTGATGGAAAGCACAACACTGATAATGTCCTATATGTGAAGGGTTTAAAGCATAATCTTCTAAGTGTTGGTTAGATGTATGGCAAAGGCTATGATCTGAGATTCAAAGATAATGGATGCAAGATCTTGGAAAGCTCTAGAACTGTGATTGCTACTAGTAAGAAGACCAAAGGTAACATTTAACAATTAAGAGGAACTAATGATTATTGTTTAGTGGTTCAGATAGATGAGAGTTAGATGTGGCATAGAAGGATGTGTCATATCAATTTTGACAATTTGGTGAAGATAAGTTCTACACAGACTGTAAGAGATCACCTAAACTTGTGAAGCATGCCAACACCATTTGCAAGGAGTGCCAATTTGGAAAACAAACTAGAACAAGTTTCAAATGTAAAGAACAATCCCCCGCTGGATTGCTGGAACTAGTACATATAGATCTATGTGGTCCCATAAGAACAAGAAGTCTACAAGGTGACAAGAATTTTATGCTTCTTATTGATGACTACTCTAGAGTGACTTGGGTCACTTTTCTAAAAGATAATTTTGAAGCCCTAGACAAGTTCAAAGTTTTCAAGGCATTGGTTGAAAATGAGTTAGAATTGAGGATCAAATGCTTGAGGTCTGATAGAGAAGGTGAGTTCACATCAAATGAATTTAATATTTTCTATGAGGAACAAGGGATAAAGAGATAGTTGTCTTCACCTAGGACTCCTCAGCAGAATGGAGTTGTTGAAAGAAAGAACAAGATAGTTCATGAAGCTACCAAGACTATGTTACAAGAAGCTGGCCTACCAGAAGTATACTGGAGAGAAGCCATACATACCGCTGCATACATCCTAAATAGAGTTCAAGTCAAAGGTAACAGCTCTAAAACTCCTTTTGAATTATGGTATGGAAGAGTTCCTATAGTGAAGTATTTCAAAGTTTTTGGTAGCAAATGTTATATCAGAAGAGATGAAGAACTAGGCAAGTTTGATGCTAGATGTGATAAAGGAATCTTCATTTCTTAGTCTAAGTATGTGAAAGAGTTGTTGAAGAAATTTGGGATGGAAGAATCTAAACTGGTATGTACTCCCATGGTGACTGGCTACAAGTTTAAAAACTAATTGATCACCTAAGGCTGATCAGAAAAGTATAGATCTATGATTGGAGGATTACTTTATCTAACACAAACCAGACCTAACATATTGCATGCAGTTTGTCTTGTGGAAAGATTTCAAGTAGATCCAATAGAGTCACATGTGATGGCAGTTAAGAGAATCTTGAGGTATTTAAAAGGTATGGCAGATCATGGCTTATAGTATCCAAAAGATAATAATTTCACTCTCAGTGCTTGTATAGATGTAGATTGGGCCGGAGATGTTTATGACAAGAAAAGTACAAGTGGAGGCACTTTCTTTTTGGGCAATAGGTTGGTTTCATGGTTGAGCAAGAAGCAAGATTCAATTTCCTTATCCACTGCAAAAGCAAAGTATATTGCAGCAGCATGCTGCTACACTCAAGTGTTATGGATGAAGCAAACATTGAAGGACATAAGAGTTGTGTATGAAGATCCAATTCTAATCTTTTGTGACAATACAAGTGCTATAAACATTTCAAATAATCCAGTGATGCACTCAAGAACAGAGCATATATCAATAAGGTATCACTTTTTGAGAGAGAAGGTGACAAAGAATGAAGTTAAGATGGAATATGTGTGTACAAAGGATCACATTGCAAATATTTTCACTAAACCTCTGCCTAAGGATACTTTTGAGTATCTCAGAGAAAAGTTAGGGATTATTACCCCTCCTATTCTGAACTAAGATGCATAAGAATGCATCAATCTAGTGGTGCTTAGAGCTTCATTCATTGATTTGGATTGATGTTTTGAGGGCTACCTCTTGGGGCGAGTAGCTAGATGTTACCAGTATGAGTTCTTGATATAGAAAGTATTGATAACAATGAAAGTTTAGATAAATCAGAGCAGCAGAGTGCAAGTATGTGCCCTTTGCCATTGATGTCAAAGGGGGAGAGAAATCATGTGAAAAACTCAGAGAAGAAAGAGTGTAGATGTGTAAAGAGAAAGGGGAAGATGTCATGCCCGCATTTCCCATGCAGACATGACACAAAAATGCCCGTGTCTCGACCACATTCACCATGTGGTCATGACACGGGCCATGAAAAACTTTCTCCCTAACCCTAAGAACCACCTCGCACGCGCTTGCATGCTCGGTGGCAATACGCCTGAGGCGTAAACATGACAACACAGTCGAAGAAGGTGAAGGATGACAAGGGAGTATGCGACAAGTAAGATGTCGTTTCTAGAGTTAGACTAGGTAAGCATGAACCCTAATTAAACTAGAACCGATGGGTGGTCAATTTAGGTGACTAGAGGGCACATGATTAAGTTGAAAGGTGTATGGAACACAACTGGAGTGGAAGGTTGGTAAGAGAATTAAATAAAACAAGGCATATATTAAACTCTAGGGATCCGACAGGAATCCGATAGCATAACGCGTTGACGATGAGGATACAAAATTCTTGATACCAACGCTTAACTTGATTACGTGGTTACCTTGTTTACCTGGTAGATCAGGTTGCTTACGCAGGATTAACTTCCGATGCTTGGTGCCGTTTACTAGGTTTAAGATCGAAATTGATTTCTGAGTTAAAAGTTATTCGTCTCCAAAGGTCTTGGTTAGACGTCTTCCCTTCCTACAGGCTTGTTGGTCAGCCGCTTATAAGAGGCAAGGGAGGTCATGGTTTAATTACATAAGGTAAGTAGACTCCGTTAGGAAAAATGCTCTTGTTTGAAGTTATAATATACTTATACATATATTTTTTTTTGTAAATGATTCATCCTAGATTCCCAATTTTATTCCTCGAGATCGAATTTATATTAAAAAAAAACATATTCGCCCAAAAAAATTTAATTGTTGTTATAAGATGTTGAAAGAGAATTCTAACCCCTACTCTATTATGTTCTAACAAGGCCCCTTTTTTTTCTAATCTGGTGAAAGGTCTCACATACAGAGGTATACATATATCTATCAAAAAAGATTACGCCAATCACGTATATTTAATTATATAAATGAAAGTACCTATTCGTCAAATATATATAATTTAACCCAATTGTTTTAACTTCATCTACTAAGTCTCACCTAATGGGAGATATTAATAAAGTATTAAAAAAATAATGAATTCCCACCCAAAAATAAATAAAAGCCTAAACTCAAGCTAATAACAAACTCATCTCTAACCCTAACACATTTAAAACTAATCTCAAACCAAAGTTGCCCTAATAGCCTCCAATTGCCATATCTCCAAATGCCCTAATCTTCTTTCCTAGGTCAAGCCTCATGCTTCTACAGATTTGGTTTTCTTTGAATGGATGCCAGGTTAGAGGTCGCCATGGCAGAGGAGGGGCGGAGGTTCGTTGTGGGGCAGAGATGGCACAGCAGGTGACGGGTCCGAGTCCCGGCAGCAGGAGCTGGCGATGCTGAGGGTCGGAGGGGTAAGGTGAGGGCGGCGCACACGGTATCGCTGGTGGGGAGAACCAGTGAAGGCAAGGTGGAGTGGGAGTTCGTGGTAGAAACAGCCGTTGCTGCAGTTTGTGGGCGGCGCTGTGTGTATGTAAGTGGAGGGGGTGAGGGAGCCGCTACAGGCGGTGACGGTTTTTAAGGGGAAGGTGTGGGGAGGGGGCTGTGCCTCCCCCCACACCCACAGATGTGGGGGAGGCACAGCCCCCTCCCCACACCATAAGATACGCAGAGGCGAGGGGGGGCGGCGGGTGGTCGTCGTTCCCCCCATCTCCCTTACATTTTTTTTTGTATTAAAAATATAAAAAAGAACACTGTTAAACACAGCAAGCTTCGAAAAATAGGTTTTTACAAAACTATGTTTAGCATTCAAAATATATATATATATATATATATATATATATATATATATATATATATATATATATATATATATATATATATGTGTGTGTGTGTGTGTGTGTGTGTGTTTCTACTGCACAAGCAGTATATTAAAAAAACAAATTTACAATGGTTACCACAATTTTTTTTTAGAAAAAGAAATAGAAACAAATGATCATATAACTCACAGTTTTACATTTATTTATCAGTACTTGTTAAGATAAAAAAAACACAGAAATATTCTTTCTTCCTATATAAGAATTCAAATGTAATCTTTTCCTTTTTTTTTTTTTGCTAATCTAATCAATGTTACAAGGTATTCATCAAATTCCACATAGAATTTAACTCTAATATATATATTTTCTGTAATCAAAATTGCAAATTTAATTGATACAGCTTAAAATAGAAGCATATTCAATAAAAGATATTGATTTAAAACTAAACACAACACTTCCTTCTAACCTCTAGTCTCTCTGTTTTTTTTTTCTTTTGTGTGTAGGAAAAGAGATAATCTTTATTCAACTAAGAACGGAGCATAAGATTGGAACATTCTTATGCATATTTACTTTCCTGATAACCATATAACAGTAAATTCCATTTACACATTTTCACATACATTACTCATGCACACACACTTCACCAAAATCAGTAAAACAAAACAGCTTTACAAATCCAGGAGATGCAATTTCCTCCCTACTTTCTTTCAGCATTAAGTAATCTCATGATAAAGGAAATAAGCCATTTTACCCTTAATAACACAAAGTTGCACAGGATACATTTACAACCAACTATATGGCAATAACTAGATAGTTTTCTTCCATAGTTTACGTTTCAACAAGGCCACATTGGCCATGACTACAACAACCATAATAGCATTACAAGCCACCCAAAGAGGAGCTCTCATCCATTTCCCTTTTCACTAGCAAATCTGCAATTAAACACAACAACAAGATACAAAAAACAACCACTAGGAAAGGAAAGCTCTCCTCCCTACCGTAGACCCGCAAGTGGGTCACCCCCAAGCTAGGGAGGTAGGGGATTTCACACAGGTGTATCAATCCACAACAAACTCATTCACATTAACACAAAAATCTAAACAACCCCATAGGATTAACACAATACATCAACTCATAAAAATGAGTTTGGTGAGGGTAGGGAATATACCTCTCAACTTAAAGGGGCTCCCCATGATAAGGAAAATCTCAACACATGACTTGTAGCCAAAATCCCTGAAACAACTGAATCCACCAAAAATATCACACCAATATGCTTGGCACTCTTGCCATATAGACATCTCCTCCTCAAATGATAATAGGCCCTCAAGGCATAAACACATAAACACAAAACTATGGGAGAGCCCCCAAGGATTGTTCCTCTCCCCTACCCATACTAGTTGAGCATTTCCTCCATTGGAGGTGCTCTCACCATGACACCCAACCCAACATCAAATGCAAGGGAAAGCATCACAGAACAGACAACTTACAATCAAGATTCAAACCATGGAACATCATAAAGCAAAGCAAAAACAAGATCAAAGGCCTACCTTCAAGACCTTGGAAATGGAAGTGGAATTGGTGAAGAGCTCCGAGCATTCCCAAGCTTTCCACCCTTTCAGATTTTTCTCCCAACCTTCTCTAACTCCTCCTAACTAGTAAGGAAATCCAAATTTGCAAGAAGTCTCTCCAAAATGCAAGTGAAAAGAATAGAAGGGAAGAACCCCCACTCCTCTACAAGAGGAGCTATTATAGGCCCTCTATTTGGCCTTGAGAGAATGAGGTGGTGACATTTGTCACCATCTCTTCCCTCCACCAAAGCCACTTGGAATAGAGGGAAGGTAGGAGGATGACAAGTGTCCTCCTCTTCCTTCACCTCCATCTCCACCTCATCCACTTGTGCTTCCACACAAGTGGAAGGGGGACAAATGGTGAGTTGGATTACCACTCACCCTTCAACAAGACAATGGCCTTGAGTGGTGCTCCCACTCACTTGGGAGCTTGGGAGGACTCTTGGAGAACTCCCAAGTCTTCCTTGGGAATGTTTCCCAAAACCTTAGGGATGGGAGAGGTGTTCTTCCCAAGGCAAGGCCCATCCCCATCTCCCCTCTTCCCAATTTCGTCACTCTTACTCCACCATGGTTTAGGGTGACCTAAGGTGAGTCAAAACTAGGGTTAGGTGGTCCAAGTTGACCCTAGACTCATGGTTGACCACCTAGGGTAACTTTTGGGACCCTAGGGGTCATGAAAGGGGTAAAAAATCCACATATAAATGGCCCAAAAGAAATAATAAAAATACCAATTGACATAAAACAATTAAAATTTTACAACACTTAACATTAATCAAAATAAGAAAGAGAGCGGGTACTAAGGCTTAAAAATAATTAAAATTTAAACCAAGCACAAATAATCTTCATGCAATCTCACACATGATCCTTATCCCTCTTGGGAACGGATCGGCTTAACCGGGAATAACATGGTGTGAATCCTACCTCTGATTTCCTGTGGCTAGGGAAGTGAAACCTACACATCTCAATCAAGTGTCAGTCCTATCAGAAAGTGATAGCCGAAGTAACTGAAATAAACTCCACGCAATTGAAATAAACATAAATTACATAACTACAAATTAACTGCATCATCAAATCATATGTCAATTAATCCATGCATAAACAACTAGAATCTCATAGCAAAGTAACATCTAATTTATATGTCCCATACGTCGAACCTCAACATATCATCCAAAATGACCGAATCAAATCACATATATCAAATCAGTGAGATACAACATCAAGTCTGCATAATGAAACATAGTCACAACTGGATAGCACAATGATCAAAATATAGGAGGTAAAATAGTCGGCCTCACATCCTCCCCCCCTAAGACTGAACTTCCTCCTGGTAGTCGTCAAATTGGTGAGGATAGAGTACCCTCAAACTAGCTGCATCCTCCCAAGTCACCGTGACCTCGTCATATCGATCCCACTAGACCCTAACCTGGTCCAACTCTCAACCTCGAAGTTCCAGCGTCCGACGAGCCAATATGTGAATTAGCTCCAGCACCAACTACCCACTTGCCTCTACCTATAAAGCACTTCAGTCCAGTACATGAGATACATGAAATATATATCATCTCAAAATAGAAACATGAAATACATCGTGGATACGTGACAGGCTTGGTGGCAATGCTAGACGATAGGCAACTGGTCCTATCCGCTCCAAAATCTCAAAGGGTCCTACGAACCGTGGTGCGAGCTTAGAGCCCTTTCCATAATGGATTGGACTCTTGTGTGGCCGCACTCTAAGGAATACCCTATCCCCCACTGAGAAGCTCTGATCTATCCTCTTAGCATTGGCATACTTCTTCTGCCTATCCTGTGGCTCCTGCAACCTCTATCTAATCAGTGTGACCTGCTGCTCCATATCCTATACTAACTCTGGACCAATGGCGACTCTGTCCTCAATCTGATCCCAACTCAATGGTGTCCTGCATGGTTTGCCATATAAATCCTGAAAGGGAGGCATACTTAACGAGCTGTGATGCCCATTATTGTAGGCAAACTCAACTAGATAAAGATACTCCTCCCATCTTGACTGATGGTCCATAACATACATCCAAAGCATGTCCTCCAATACCTGATTCACCCGCTCTATCTGTCCATCTGTCTCGGGATGATATGCGGAGCTAAAATTGAGCTGTGTGCCTAATGCCTGCTGTAAGGCTCTCCAGAATGCTGAAGTGAACACTGGATCTCTGTCTGAGATGATGTGACGGGGTACCCCATGTAGTCTCACAATGTCATCCAAGAATACCCTCACCACAGCTAGCGCATTGTACGTTGTGCATACAGGAGAAAAATGAGCCACTTTGGTCAACTTGTCGACTGTCACCATGATGGCATCATGGTGATGCGAAGACATAGGAAAACCAACAATAAAATCCATGGAAATGGTGTCCCATTTCCACTCAGGTATATCATGTGGGTATAGGAGACCCGCTGGATGCTGATGTTCGGCCTTGACCCTTTGGCACTCAAGGCAACGAGCAACAAACTCTGCTATATCTCATCTCATACCTGCCCAAAAGTATAGCTGTTGAAGATTGGCATGCATCTTCTTCACCCCCGAATGTGCCGCATATGGTGCTCTATGAGCCTCTGATAGCACCACAGTACGCAGGTCACCTGTGCAGGGTACATAGATGCATTGTCGATGTCAAAGCAAACCATCTGTGTCCAGTGTATACCCTGCAAACTTGCCCACAAGGGCCCTCTGTGATCTGATCTCCTGCTGCACCTCAAGATAACACTCATCCTCTGGTAGATGTTGAATAATGCGGTCCCTCAAGTCCACTCGCAAAGTCAAGGTCAAGAGCTTGTGGTGCCTCCGACTCAATGCATCAGTAACCACATTCTCCTTCCCTTTGATGTAGTGGACATCAAAATCATACTCGCAGAGGAACTCCATCCAACACCGCTAATGGGTGTTCAGATTCAGATGTGTAAAGATGTACTGGAGGCTGTGATGATCAAAGTGGAGTTCAAAACAATAACCCAACAAGAAATGTCTCCAACGAACTAGAGCATGAACCATTGCTGCTAACTCCAAATTGTGCATGGGGTAGTTCAGCTCATGGTTCTTGAGCTTTCACGACTCATACGTGATCACTCCACCACCCTGCATAAGTACAGCTCCCAATCCCTCAAGTGATACATCCGTGCAAACCATGAAATCTGCTGCAGGATCAGGAACTGCTAAAATAGGAGCGCTAGTAAGATGCTCCTTGAGGATCCCGAAGGCTCTCTCACACTACTCAGTCCAAAGAAAGCTCTTCCCTTTCTGCTGGAGGGAAGTGATGGGGTGCGTAATCTGAGAGAAGCCCTCAACAAAACAACGGTAATAACTAGCTAACCCCATGAAACTCCTGACCTCTGTCACACTAGTGGGTGCTGGCTAATTTCTGATAGCCCTGATCTTTGATGGATCTAGTGAGATTCCATCATTGGAAAGGATATGCCCCAAATACTGAACCTCTGTCCTGAAAAATGCACACTTCACCAAATTCCCATAAATTTTCTGCTCTCGCAAACACTGTAGAACCTGACGAAGGTGCTCCTCATGCTCCTCCTCGGTCCATGAGTAGATCAAAATGTCATCAAGGAAAATGATCATGAACCGATCTAAATATGCACGGAACACCCCGTTCATGAGACTCATGAATGCTACAGGGGCATTCATCAAGCCGAAGGGAACCACTGTGAACTCATAATGCCCATAACAAGTCTGGAAGGTAGTCTTATGGATATCTTCCTCTGTGATGTGTAACTAATGGTACTTGGACTTCAGGTCTATCTTAGAGAACACCCTGGCTCCCTGCATCTGGTCAAAAAGATCATCAATCCTGGGTAGAGGATAACGGTTCTTCACCGTCACCTTATTCAACTGCCTATAGTCCATACACAAATGAAGAGACCCATCCTTCTTCTTTACGAAGATGACAGGAGCGCCCCAAGGTGAAACACTCGGTCGGATGTGCCCCTTCTCTAGCAAGTCCTCCAACTGTAGCTTGAGCTCAGTGAGCTCATGTGTGGTCATCCTGTAGGGTGCACGGGACACTAGCTCGGCACCCGACACTAAGTCTATATGAAAGTCTACCTCACATTGGGGAGGCATCCCCAGTAACTCTACTGGGAAAACATCGGTAAACTCTCTAAGGATGGGATCCAAAGATGCCTCTGGCTCGTCATCTGATTTGTCGCTCACTGTGATGGTGAACATTTGACATCCCTTCCGCATGCAGCGCTTAAGCTGCTAAGTGGATATCATACGCACTACTGTGGGCTTCTGCATGCCCACAATCTCAACTGATGTGTCGTGATCGTCTAAACAATTGATCACCTTTCGGTGACAATCTAGCTTGGCTCGATGAGCCGTAAGCCAATCCATACCCAACACCACATCATAGGATCCTAATGTCATGACTCTAAGGTCACATACTGTAGTGAAGGATCCCAAAGTAATCTCACAATCATGGATAAAGGTATCTATTGTCAGTTTGGCTCCTGATGCCAATTCAACTACCCACCTATCACCCTGCCTAGAGGCCACCAGCCTGCAACGCTCCACTAACGATGGAGATAAAAATGAATCAGTAGCACCAGAGTCAAAGAGAATAGAAATGGGTTTACCCCCAATCATACCTGACATCTCAATCACGGACGCCTAAAAATCTGCCTGGCGGTTATCTACCGCTACAAACATGTGGTGGGATCTACCCACATCACCCACTGTCTACTCTGAACCCCCTGCACGAGGTTGTCCCCCTACTGTATAACCCTATGGACACTCTCTAGCTAGGTGTCTTGCTCCATCACAAACATAACAAGGGCCTCTAACCTGTACCTGCACTGTTTGGGTCCTACCCGTCTACTGCTATCCTGATCTGTCGGTAGACCCCTGTGAACCCCTATAAGACTGCTATGACCTCACGGGTCCTGCAGGTGGTCCCTGCTATCTCTGATCTCTACACGGGCCCTGCTGCTACCAACCCCTATTATGTCCCCCCTGTGACCCCTACTGTGTCATAGCTCTTTACTGCTGCTATGGCTACTATTGCTGTGGGGGTCTAGAAGGTAAAGATGCTAAACTGAATCCTCCTCTATGAGGTGGCTGCGATGGTCTATGATAACTCTGCTGATGCTACTGCTGTCCCCAATCTTGAAACTGAGGGTGAGAACTTTGCCCTCATCCCTGAATCTCCTCAGCAATGTATGCCTTCTCGGTAGCATCACTCAAAGTCTGTGGGTCTGCCATCCGAATAGGCCCTGCTATACTGTGATTGAGCCCTCTGATAAACTTGTGCACCAGGAGTTTCTCGTCATGGAGATACTCTGCATATCTAGGTAGCTCTGTAAACCTAGCCTCATACTGAGCCACTAAAAGTCCCCTCTGCTAAAGGTCATGGAACTCATCTAGACGACACTACCTGTAGTGGTATGATAAATAGCGTGCATTAAAGCGCTCAATGAAGGTCTCCCATGTGAGGGTGTCCAAAGATAGGTGATGCTTGCACTCCTCAATGTGCCACTAGGTAGCTGTTGTGTCTCGCAACAAGTGAACTGCCACACGGGCCTTCGTGTTGCCCTCGTAAGGACGCAACACAAAGCACCTATCTAGGCTGATCAGCCAGGCCTCTACCTCAGCTCCCTCGGTGGTCCTGATGAAAGTAGGAGGGTTCAACCTCAATATGTCCCTGATGGGATCTCCTCTATCTCTGTGCCCCCAGATGGTCTCATCTGCACGATACTCATAAGGCCTATGACCCAAGTGCTCTACACGCACTGTCTCGTCCTATCTAGCCTGATGTGGGGGGCTCCTGCTACGGGCCCTATTGGCCGAACCAACCTCCTTTGTCTCTAGTAGCTCGACGTAAGGCTCCTCACGTGGGGCCCCTCGTGACTCTACGCGGGGCTCCTCTCATGGATCCTTGTGGGGCTCGACACGTAGCTCTACTACTGCTAGTGGAAGCCTATCTAGAATTGCCTGTAAGGCCTATAATATCTGCGGTCCCATATCTGGTGGGGCCGGTGGTGCCTGTGGTGCCTGAGGAACTGCCTGTGGCTATAAGAGTGGCTGATCCTATGGATCTAGCTGTACCTATGGCTCTGGCTGACCCAGTCCCGCAGTTGATGAATCAGTGCATACCTCTGGGGGTGGAGTGTGGTGGGTCTGTGCTCACCAAACTCGTCTGGGAGGCATCCTTCAAAATGAGGTAGCCATAAGTCAAAACATAGTTGCAGAAACAATAATGTGCCTATAACAAGCCCAGTGTTTTACCAACCTGGCTCTGATACCAAATGTCATGCCCGCATTTCCCGTCAGGCACGACACAAAAATGCCCATGTCTCGACCACATTCACCATGTGGTCACGACACAGGCCATGAAAAACTTTCTCCCTAACCCTAAGAACCACCTCGCACGCGCTTGCGTGCTCGGTGGCAATACGCTTAAGGCGTAAACATGACAACACGATCGAAGAAGGTGAAGGACGACAAGGGAGTATGAGACAAGTAAGATGTCACTTCTAGAGTTAGACTAGGTAAGCCTACACCCTAATTAAACTAGAACTAATGGGTGGTCAATTTAGGTGACCAGAGGGCACACGATTAAGTTGAAAGGTGTATGGAACACAACTGGAGTGGAAGGTTGGTAAGAGAATTAAATAAAACAAGGCATATATTAAACTCTAGGGATCTGGCAGGAATCCGGCATCATAACGCGTTGACGACGAGGATACAAAATTCTTGATACCAATGCTTAACTTGATTACATGGTTACCTTGTTTACTTGGTAGATCAGGTTGCTTATGCAGGATTAACTTCCGATGCTTGGTGTCGTTTACTGGGTTTAAGATCGAAATTGATTCCTGAGTTAAAAGTTATTTGTCTCCAAAGGTCTCGGTTGGACGTCTTCCCTTCCTACAGGTTTGTTGGTCGGCCACTTATAAGAGGCAAGGGAGGTCATGGTTTAATTACATAAGGTAAGTAGACTCCGTTAGGAAAAATGCTCTTGTTTGAAGTTATAATATACTTATACATATATTTCTTTTTGTAAATGATTCATCCTAGATTCCCAATTTTATTCCTCGAGATCAAATTTATATTAAAAAAAACATATTCGCCCAAAAAAATTTAATTGTTGTTATAAGATGTTGAAAGAGAATTCTAACCCCTACTCTATTATGTTCTAACAAGGCCCCTTTTTTTTTCTAATCTGGTGAAAGGTCTCACATACAGAGGTATACATATATCTATCAAAAAAGATTACGCCAATCACATATATTTAATTATATAAATGAAAGTACCTATTCGTCAACAACAATGTTAATATATAAATATATATATAATATATATTATATAAATATATATATATAAATATAACTAAATTTAAATTCCCTCATTTGAGCTAATAATACAAGGTATATATAACAAGAAAATTGATCCACTCATTTAAATTATTATATTTATATATATATAAATTAAATTTCATTAATTTGGATATTATATACTATTTTCTATATCAAATATATATAATTTAACCCAATTGTTTTAACTTCATATATTAAGTCTCTCCTAATGGGAGATATTAATAAGGTATTAAAAAAAAAATGAATTCCCACCCAAAAAAAAATAAAAGCCTAAACTCAAGCTAATAACAAACTCATCTCTAACCCTAACACATTTAAAACTAATCTCAAACCAAAGTTTCCCTAATAGCCTCCAATTGCCATATCTCCAAATGCCCTAATCTCCTTTGCTAGGTCAAGCCTCATGCTTCTAAAGATTTAATTTTTGTTGAATGGATTCAAGGGTTAGAGGTCGCCATGGTAGAGGAGGGGCGGAGGTTCGTTGTGGGGCAGAGATGGCACAGCTGGCAGCGGGTTCGAGTCCTAGCGGCGGGAGCTGGCGATGTTGAGGGTCGAAGGGGTAAGGTGAGGGTGGTGCACACGGTATCGCTGGCGGGGAGAACCAGCGAAGGCAAGGTGGAGTGGGAGTTCATGGTAGAAACAACTGCTGCGAGAGTTTATGGGCGATGCGGTGTGTATGTAAGTGGGGGGGTGAGGGAGCCGCTACAGACGGCAGTAGTTTTTAAAGAGAAGGTGTGGGGAGGGGGCTATGCCTCCCCCCACACCCACAGGTGTGGGGGGAGGCACAGCCCCCTCCCCACACCATAAGATATGCAGAGGTGGGGGGGGCGGTGGGTGGCCGTCGTTCCCCCTGTCTCCCTTACATTTTTTTTTGTATTAAAAATATAAAAAAGAACAGTTAAACACAACAAGCTTCGAAAAATAGGTTTTTACAAAACTATGTTCAGCATTCAAAATATATATATATATATATGTTTCTACTGCACAAGCAGTATATTAAAAAAACAAATTTACAATGGTTACCACAATTTTTTTTTTAGAAAAAGAAACAGAAACAAATGATCATATAACTCAAAGTTTTACATTTATTTATTAGTACTTGTTAAGATAAAAAAAACATAGAAATATTCTTTCTTCCTGTATAAGAATTCAAATGTAATCTTTTCCTTTTTTTTTTTTTGCTAATCTAATCAATGTTACAAGGTATTCATCAAATTCCACACAGAAATTAACTCTAATAAATATATTTTCTGTAATGAAAATTGTAAATTTAATTGATACAGCTTAAAATAGAAGCATATTCAATAAAAGATATTGATTTAAAACTAAACACAACACTTCCTTCTAACCTCTAGTCTCTCTATTTTTTTTTTCTTTTGTGTGTAGGAAAAGAGATAATCTTTATTCAACTAAGAATGGGGCATAAGATTGGAACATTCTCATGCATATTTACTTTCCTGATAACCATATAACAGTAAATTCCATTTACGCATTTTCACATACATTATTCATGCACACACACTTCACCAAAATCAGTAAAACAAAATAGCTTTACAAAACCAGGAGATGCAATTTCCTCCCTACTTTCTTTTAGCATTAAGTAATCTCATGATAAAGGAAATAAGCCATTTTACCCTTAATAACACAAAGTTGCACAGGATACATTTACAACCAACTATATGGCAATAACTAGATAGTTTTCTTCCATAGTTTATGTTTCAACAAGGCCACATTGGCCATGACTACAACAACCATAATAGCACTACAAGCCACCCAAAGAGGAGCTCTCATCCATTTCCCTTTTCACTAGCAAATCTGCAATTAAACACAACAACAAGATACAAAAAACAACCACTAGGAAAGGAAAGTTCTCCTCCCTACCGTAGACCCGCAAGTGGGTCACCCCCGAGCTAGGGAGGTAGGGGATTTCACATAGGTGTATCAATCCACAACAAACTCATTCACATTAACACAAAAATCAAAACAACCCCATAGGATTAACACAATACATCAACTCATAAAAATGAGTTTGGTGAGGGTAGGGAATAGACCTCTCAACTTAAAGGGGCTCCCAATGATAAGGAAAATCTCAACACATGGCCTCTAGCCAAAATCCTTGAAACAACTCAATCCACCAAAAATCTCACACCAATATGCTTGGCACTCTTGCCATATATACATCTCCTCCTCAAATGATAATAGGCCCTCAAGGCATAAACACATAAACACAAAACTATGGGAGAGCCCCCAAGGATTGTTCCTCTCCCCTACCCATACTAGTTGAGCATTTCCTCAATTGGAGGTGCTCTCACCATGACACCCAACCCAACATCAAATGCAAGGGAAAGCATCATAGAACAGACAACTTACAATCAAGATTTAAACCATGGAACACCATAAAGCAAAGCAAAAACAAGATCAGAGGCCTGCCTTCAAAACCTTGGCAATGGAAGTGGAATTGGTGAATAGCTCCGAGCCTTCCCAAGCTTTCCACCCTTTCAGATTTTTCTCCCAACCTTCTCTAACTCCTCCCAACTAGTAAGGAAATCCAAATTTGCAAGAAGTCTCTCCAAAATGCAAGCAAAAAGAATAGAATGGAAGAACCCCCACTCCTCTACAAGAGGAGCTATTATAGGCCCTCTATTTGGCCTTGAGAGAATGAGGTGGTGACATTTGTCACCATCTCTTCCCTCCACCAAAGCCACTTGGAATAGAGGGAAGGTAGGAGGATGACAAGTGTCCTCCTCTCCCTTCACCTCCATCTCCACCTCATCCACTTGTGCTTCCACACAAGTGGGAGGGGGACAAATGGTGAGTTGGATTCCCACTCACCCTTCAACAAGACAATGGCCTTGAGTGGTGCTCCCACTCACTTGGGAGCTTGGGAGGACTCTTGGAGAACTCCCAAGTCTTCCTTGGGAATGTTTCCCAAAACCTTAGGGATGGGAGAGGTGCTCTTCCCAAGGCAAGGTCCATCGCCATCTCCCCTCTTCCCAATTTCGTCACTCTTACTCCACCATGGTTTAGGGTGACCTAAGGTGAGTCAAAACTAGGGTTAGGTGGTCCAAGTTGACCCTAGACTCATGGTTGACCACCTAGGGTAACTTTTGGGACCCTAGGGGTCATGAAAGGGGTCAAAAATCCACATATAAATGGCCCAAAAGAAATAATAAAAATACCAATTGACATAAAACAATTAAAGTTTTACAACACTTAACATTAATCAAAATAAGAAAGAGAGGGGGTACTAAGGCTTAAAAATAATTAAAATTTAAACCAAGCACAAATAATCTTCATGCAATTTCACACGTGATCCTCATCCCTCTTGGGAATGGATCGGCTTAACCGGGAATAACATGGTGTGAATCCTACCTCTGATTTCTCGTGGCTAGGGAAGTGAAACCTGCACATCTCGATCAAGTGTCAGGCCTGTCAGAAAGTGATAGCCGAAGCAACTGAAATAAACTCCACGCAATTGAAATAAACATAAATTACATAACTACAAATTAACTGCATCATCAAATCATATGTCAATTAATCCATGCATAAACAACTAGAATCTCATAGCAAAGTAACATCTAATTTATATGTCCCATACGTCAAACCTCAACATATCATCCAAAATGACCGAATCAAATCACATATATCAAATCAGTGAGATACAACATCAAGTCTGCATAATGAAACATAGTCACAACTGGATAGGACAATGATCAAAATATAGGAGGTAAAATAGTTGGCCTCACAGAAGAATCTTGTCTTGATGGTCTTTACAATTTTTCACATCATATGTTAAAATCAATGACAAGGAGGGAGATTGTTGCAAGTATGTGCGTAACCGGTGTTGTCCTTGATGTTAACATATCAGTGTTGTCATTGGTGTCAACTGTGTACTTATTTTGATGCTTGTTAGATGCTTTATACTTGCCTATGTAATGTCGGAGATAATGAGTAAGTGATCCTGAGATTGAATTTCCAAGTGCTTTTGAGAAAATTTGCTTCTCTAGTAGAAACAGTATATAGAAGAATATCTTTGATTATAGTAGAATAGTTCAGTAGATTGTTCCACATTTCTTGTAGAATGAATATCCTTGTCTGCATATTGGAATTTATTTAGATGCATGTTTGAAGATGCTATGTTTCAAGTTTGAGCCTCCAGTATGAAGATTTGAGTGAGTTATGCTCACTGGAGTGAAAACTACTTTTTCTGTATATTTGGTGATGACAAGAAGAATGTATTATGCTATGCATTCCTCTGCATTTAAGTATTTCAGTCTGTAGTTCTGGAATCATGTTTGTAGTGATGTTATGTGCCTTCAAATCCAATGGTTCATGATTTGGTGGTCCACAAGTGATCTTTTCTTTATGACAGTGGATGACAGTTATGTTCAAGTGCTCCGGATTGAAGAATCTTCTTGACAAAGTGATTAGAGGTTGTGTTGACGTTCTTGGTGATTTCAATGTACTTGTTGTTAGGGGTAAATTGGATCAAACAATGAATATGCAATGATAAACAATATCAAATACCTAAAACTTCAATAGAATAGTGAACTAAGAAGATTAAATCAAACAAGCAATGAATCAACAAAGCAAACCTTCCTTAGATCGAAACTTCCATTGTTTCCTATCAAAAATCGTTCTTGTGTGTATGAAAAAGGGGCCCTCAGTGAGTGCACTTCTTTGCTTTGTCTAGAATGTCGATTGAGAATGGCTATGGTAATATCGTAATGAAGAGAAGCTCTAAAATGAAGGTAGTAGTGCGTAGTGCGTAGTAAAAAGTGTGATCACAAGCAATGAAGGAATTGGTGCCAAAGGCGTAATTCCTGCAGAGTAACAATACTTAAAGCTTGGATGATTAGAATGGAAGAATAGGGTTGAATTTATAGACTTGGGAAAGAAGAGATCAATGGTATAGAAAGAATGAGAAGATCAACAATATAGAATGGTTGAAGAACGTGCAACAAATAGAAAGAGGACATGTGTCTTGCTTTCTTTTGCATGAGAGGATTTACTAAGAATAGAAGAATGAGTTAAAGAAATTAAAAGAATATAATGATCATTAAGTGATTTAAAACAAGAAGAATAGATTTGCATGAGAATAAGAAGATATTTTGCTTTATTAAATATTAGGAATATTTAATTGCATGTGCAAAAAGCTTGAATTATATTTAGAGATAACTCAATTTAGAAGAAAAAGCAACTTAAATAAATATTTGATTTATTTAAATTTAGAGAAGATATTATTGGAAGAAGCAATTAAATAATTGGAATTATTTAATTTAGAAGATAAGAAAGCAAATTAAATAAATAAATTTATTTAATTGTTGTGCATGATTTTGGAAGAATAAATAAAATATTTAATTATATTTTATTTTTGGAGATTGAGAGGATTTAAATAAATTTGATTGATTTATTCAAATTTGGAAGAATGATTTTGATTTAATTAAATAATTAAGAATTATTTAACTGTTTGGAAGAATTTAATTAAATAAAGATTTTATTTAATTTTGATTTTAGAAGAGATAATTAATTTAGAAGAATGTGAATCGTGTCATTTTTAGACATATACACTTGTGGATGTCTCCTGATTGTGTTCCTACCTTTGGATTGGTCTGCAAAAAGAAATTTGGATCATGGATGAAGACTGTTCTTAAAAGACTTAGTGTCAACATGAGTCTTCACTGACTTGGTTGTTTTCACTTCTTGTAGAGATACATCGAAGATTGTGGAAGTGTGTCATGGCATGGAAGATTGTATTTGAGTCCCAGCTAAGGCATAACATGATCTGGATACATCTTTATCTTAGTAATTTTGTTTAGGTCCAAACCTATTTCTATGTATGTTTGTAATGTTGACCTTGGAGATTGTTCCAATGGTTGATGAATGTAATGCCAACCTTGATGTACATTCCAAGGTTGATGAATTGTATAAAAAATGTAATGTAGTTGCAAAAAAAAGGTCCTTGAGTGAAAATGTGAAGATAAGTATGAAGGTGTAAGAAGAGTAGAGAAGAGGAGTTATATTGTGCTTCAATGGAACTGAACCCAGGCATAAAGTAGATGCTAACAAATCAATTCACCAACTCTTGATAGTGAGCCACCCCTTGGTAGTGAGCTAATCTTGGCAGTGAGCCTCAACATATGCAGTGAGCATATTGGGCAATGAGCCCTAAGGCAGTGAGACTTTGTTTTTTAGTATTGATATAACATATATATTTATGTGGGTTAACACCCACTGTGGTTTTTCTCTTATAGGGTTTTCCACATAAAAATCTGGTGTCGAATGTGTCAAATGTGTTATTGTCTTGAGCTTCTTATTTCATGCTTTCATGGTTAAATCTTAATAATAGTGATTGAATATTTGAAGTGATGATAAGTGGTTAAAGTTTTGAGACAACTGATGCCCCCCCTCTCATTTGTCTAGTGTATTTCAACATATACTACCAAATTGATCAATCAAAACAACCAATAAATTACTAAAACTAGTTTAGTCATCAATTCAGTTGCATTATAAATGACTGGCAATAAACTACTAATGGTCATGTGACCATGTTTAGTCATTTATATGTAGTTTTTAGTAATTTTTTATTCATATATTGTTGTTTTTGTACTAGTGTGGGGGAAGAATAGGAAATTGATATCCCATATTGATTGCAAAAGGTAGTGAATTCTTCTGATCTAAAACACATTACATTGTCTAATATTATCTTTTTAGGCACTCCAAATCTTGTTAGAACATTATTCATCAAAAAGTCAATCACAACTTTGCTAGTTGCCCTTTTGGTTGGAATGGATTCAACCCACTTAGTGAAATAGTCAGTGGCTACTAAGATCCAACTGTGTCCTCCACTTGATTTTCATTGATCTCTCCTATGAAATCAATCCCCCATTGTTGGAAAGGAGCCTCAACTATCAAAGGTCTAAGAGGCAAATTTTTCTAGAAAATCTCAACTTTCTTGAAATCCTTTGGCAAACATCACAACTTATGACAAACTTATGAGCATCCTTGAAAACTGTGGGCCACCAGAAACTAGCTCTCAAAACTTTATGGGTCATTGTCTTATCCATGTAATGACCTCCACATACGCCATAATGCATTTCTTTTAAATCCTCTGGTGCCTGCTTATTACCTACACATTTAAGTAGGATGCCTTCTAAATTTCTCCACCAAAGCTCATTTTCAATGATCACATACTTTATAGGTTGTAGATTCAATGTCCTTTTCTAATTTTTGGTCAAACATTTAAGACAAGACATCTTTTGTAAGTAGTAAACAACACCCTTATACCACTCAGACTCTTTCATATCACAATCAACAATTGCTTCCTCAACTCAACATTATTTATTTGGTTAGCATCTAAATTGGTCTTAGCCATTAACTTAGCTAATCCTTGTCCCCTCACTAACTTAGTGATCTAGATATCAATATTAAACTCTTAGATCCTATTGATCTATCTGCACCTTCTCCTAGTCACCTCTTGTTGAGTGAAGCTATCTTTAATAGCAGCTGTAGGGACATATGCAACAACTGTAGTTCCTACCAAATAGGGTCTGAAATTCTTGATAGATTTCACTAAAGCATAAGTCTATTTCTCAATTATACCATATTTCAACTCAATGGCTTGGAGAGACTTGCTGAAAAATGCAATAGGCTACTCATAGCCTTCTTCATTTTTCTGTAATAAGACAACTACTATATTATGAAAAGAAGCAAAGGAGAACAATTGAAAAGGTTTAGAAAACTCAGGAGACTTCAACACAGGGGCTTCCTTTATAGCTTATTTAACATCTTTGAAAGCTTTAACTAGCCCATCATTCCATGTGATATCTTCCCCTTTCTTCAACATTTTTGAGATTGGTTTGGTAGTTTCTACAAAATTGGTGACAAATATCCTTAAGAAATTTACTTTCCCAAAGAAAGATTGAATCCCTTTGATACTTTTGGGTATTGGGATTTTATCAATAGCAACAACTCTTTCAGGGTCAATCCTAATTCCTTCTTTAGACACAATATGGCCTAATAGTTTCCCCTTTTGTTACCCCAAATACACATTTTTGGGGTTCAAGGATATACCAAATTTCATACACCTCTCAAAAATACTCTCCAAGTGGGAACAACGATCTTGTTCCTTCCTTGAGTAAGTAGTCAAATCATCCTGATAGACCACCATTATCAAATTTATATGGTTAGAAAATGCTACATCCATATCCCACTGAAATGTGGCTCCTACATTTGTTGATCCAAAAGGCATTCTAATGTACACATAAGTGCCCCATGGAGTGGTGAATGTAGTTTTCTACTTCTTAGATTCTTTGACCATTACCTAGTTATATCTAGAGAAGCCATCCATCATTGAGAGGAGTTCATAGCCAGTTACCCTCTGTAACATAGCTTCCATATTTGGCAAAGGATATAATTATCCTTCAATGATGCCATATTTAAATTCCTTAAATCAACATAGAGTCTAATATATCCATTCTTTTTACTAATAGGAACAAAGTTTGAGACCCAAGTTGAGTGTCTAATAGGCTTGATTATTCTTCCCTCACTTAACTTGGCTAATTCTTGTTGCATTTTAGGTCTTAGGGTGGGGTTTATAGGTCTTTGTTTCTACCTGAAAGGTTTTTTATCTGGCCCCAATGGGATCTCGTGTTGGAATAAATCCTCTCTATATACTTTAAGATTCTCATAAGACCAAGAAAAAACTTTATTATGTTTCCTAAGCAATGAATTTAACATTGCCTTGATCTTGCGGCTTAGGCACTTACCTATATAAACAAGCTTCGACTGAGCTTCAATTCCCACATTCACTTCTTCAAGATCATTCTAGTGTACTAGTGTTGACCTTGTAATTTGCTTGTCATTTGTATCAAATACCCTTTCTACGGAAACCAGTCACCTTCGAATCTTATTTGTCTTTAGCTGGATGATCTTTGTTCCAAACATAGTCTCCTTTCCATCTACTATTTCCACATATTTATGAAAATCAATCTCTTGTGCCTGTATTCATCCATGCAGTTCATGAATTTATACAAGTCTTGATCATCTTTAAAAACTTTCCAATGGAAGATGTTGTCTGGTATAGAAGGCCTAGTTAATATCTTAACTTTTGAGATCCCATCCAAGGTTATATCTTCATATTTGACTGCAACATTAGCTAGGAAATCAGCCATTACATTTTTACTTCACTCTATCCAATCAATAGAGAAAGTATCGAACTCCTTTATTGTATCCCATACAACATTTCTATATTGCTTGAGCCTATTGTTCTTGGAAGCATATCTGGATCTAATTTGGGAAACTACTAATTTAGAATCCCCTAAGACCTTAAGCTTCTTGACTCCATGTTTAAGAGCTATCTTTAGACCTAGAAGCAAAGATTCATATTCAGTAACATTATTTGTGCATTCAAATCCCAATTTAAAATATGACCTGAATGTCTTTTCAGAAGGGGATATGAGCACAAATCCTACTCTAGAGCCTTCTTTGGAACAAGCTCCATCAAACTACATAGACCACAAGCCATCATCATCTGGAGATGATTTAGGACCTTGATTTGAATGATTACCCTAATCAATCTCATTCTACTCATCTTTGAAATTATCCATAGCAACATTAAGAAAATATACTTGATCACCTTCCTCAGTGATGCCATCTATTATCTGGGGGCATTTCTTTTCTCTGTTGAGTCTCACTTATTTGTCATCCATGGGAATCATGGCATAAGATGAATCCATTTGGATACTACCACCCACAGTAGAGGCCCTTTTTCTAGACAATAGCATTCCATACGTAGGAGGGATGTCTACTATAGTAATACTCATCTTGTATTCCTTAAGTGGATAAGCTACAAGTCTAAAATTTATGTCATTGATAATTCCAATGATAGGAACCTCCCTAGAACCCATAGCAAAACATTTCCCATAAGCTTTAATAACTTGTAGGCCTAATATCTCCATGACTCCAAGTGACATTATATTAGCAGAGGCACCCGAATCAATCATATAATTTTTTTATGTATCTTCTCTTTATCATCAAAGTGACAAAGAAAGGATCTACCTAAGTAAGGCCTTTCTATAGAGTAGTTCCTAGATATATCTCTAGTATCTTGGAACTCCATTTTTTAATATCTTTAGATAGTATTTTCTCTTCTTCAGAGGGCTTACCATAGTCACTTGTTGCCATAGGCATACTTGGGACTACTTCATTTATTGTAACCATAGCTCTTTCTTTGTGCTGTGCTATTCTCATCATTTCCAATAGGGGAAATTTATCCTGATCTGACTGAACACATGGGCCATGTCCAATGGGATATACTTGGGCACTAAACTGGTATGAGTTACATCATAATTCATAGCAGGAATATGAGATGCATTACCTTTGTTAGTTTTGTCTTCTACTGGGACTTTCTAAACATGATCCTTTTTAGTTAGCATTTTATCCTTAGGAAGTGGATTATGATGTGGATTATGTTTCCCTACTATCTCCTTGGACTTGTTCTATAGACCCTCTTCTTTCTTAGGGTTGGATGTATTCAACTTTTCTTTATTGAAAATGTTGCCAGCATTTCCCATAGTGCTACTTTCTCCTTGATTTTTCTTGCCTCTCAGGCTGTAGTCACTCTTGACTTGAGAAATATTTGATGTAATTAAGGTTCTTATTTCCTCATCAAAGGGTCTTCTTAATCAGATGATAGGCTCTTCTTTGTTCAACTAGAGAGCATACTTTTCATTTTTACTTTTGCATGGGGAAGATTGTTGCTCACAGAAGATGTTCAATTCTCCCCCTTCTGTTGAGATCTTATCTTCTAGATCTTCATCATTAGAAGTAACATCATCCTCCATAATACACTCATGGTTAAAAACTATATTTATATTATAGCTCTCATAATCTTCTCTATCGTTATACTCATCATTGGGGTCTATAATATTAGTTAGAGATAATGCTACAACACATGAAGCAAAAGAATGAGCTACCTGACACATTAAACACCAAATATTTTCATCCATAGCATGTACTCCGTTTCTCAAAAGATTGGGAGTTTCTTTAGATAAATTTCCCTTATTATTTGGAGGCACTGGCTTTCCATTTTGCCAGTTAGTGTTGTATGGTTCATTTGACAACCTTGGCATTCTTTCTTGTCTGACAAATGGAGGCTTGTCATTTGAGATTCTCTTATCACCTTTTCCCATAGAAGCCTTCATCTCTCTAACCTCTTTCCACAATTTTTCACATTCATCAGTAACAGGGGCTTTACTACCCTATCCCCTGTCTTGAGAAGTAATTTTTAAATAACTTCTTTTAGGGATTTTCCCAGATGCCCTTCTATTGTTTTTAATATGTAAATGGCCTTAAAAACATCTCTAAGTGTTTGAGATTCCCTATTTCTCAGTTCATATCCCATCTTGGGGTCATATGCATTTTGATAGATTACCAGATACATGTTCATTTGGTCTCATGTAAGGTGGGATTTTATTGCTAACTTTCAGAAATTTGGCATTGAAGTCATAAATAGTTTAATTGAACCCTTTTTGAATGCTAGTAAACTCATTTACAATGAATTGTGGGTCAATGTTGTCACCATACTACTATTTAAAAATCCTTTTAAACTCTATCCAACAATCAATGTAGGCCTTTGGCAAGCTTCTATAACACTCTCTTGAATCCTCTATTAATGACTACATGAATAGTTTCATCACCACATCCTCTGCCATAACCTCAAAATCATTAATGACATTCAAGAATGCCCTCAGATGATCCTCACTAGATAATGTGTTGTTCACAGTAATGTTGGTTTTAGGACAGACAGCTGAGAGGGGGGGGAATCAGTTGTCACAAAACTTTCTTTACTATAAACACTTAAAGCCTTCTTATATTTCAATAGCATAATAATGATTCAATCATGGAAGCATAATGTAATAAATCAAGAGTAGAAACACATTAACACATATGACACCAACATTTAATGTGGAAAACCCAGTTAAGGGAAAAACCACGGGGTGACTAACCCAAGATTGTATTCTCTGTTAAAAGAATAAGAAGAATAGAATAGTACATGCCAATTAGGACTCACTGCCTGAGTACACTGCTCATAAGAGGTCCACTGCCTACAAGAGATACACTATCTACAGAATGATAAATATTACATACTTGAACTAGAGATTAGCATCTTCATCATGCTTGAGTCAGTTCCATTTAGGCTCAACACTTCTACTCTGCTTTTTTCTCTTCTCCTCTCTACCACTTTCTCATCACTAGTAGGATACTTTGAAATGACTTCACAACTCTTATTTATACAAGACATCAACTTTGGAATGATCATCAAAGTCGGCACAACATATTCTATTATAGAGAAATTACAAAGATACAACTTGATTTGTTACAAGAACTTCATACGTATCACCATACTATCAACCACACATATCTGGGACTTCAAACTTCTTTTAGGAACATGCCATGCTTTGCATAACATCTTCAAGATCATCCACAAGATGTGTAAATCATCTAGTCAGCCATGATTAGGAAGAACACCATCATTCAAGAGCAAATATTTAGTTACAGCCTCAATCTTCAATGTGGACCGCTAACACAAATTGGACACAATCTAGAGACCCCCACAAGCTTTCCTGAATCACCAAGAACATTTGCAGCACTTCTTCTTACTGAAATCATTTGCATCTTCATCTGAAACCTCAAGAACATAGTTTGTCATCACTATCACATTAGAATAAATGCTTGCAGACCTCCAGACCATGAACCAATTGAGTTATCAATTCACATTGGCTTCCTAAACATTCCACCAATTCCGTAGAACAAGATATTGCATTTCCAGATCTTATCGGACCTATTTGTGTCACTTTGTCACCTCTAAATAGTTGTCGGAACCAGTTTACTCATATGGCCATAACTTCTCCAAATCTTCATGTGGACCTTTCAAATCTTGACTAGATCATCTTTAGACACATATCTACAAACCCTTTGATGTGCATTCTCTGATCTTCATCTTAGCTTGGATCTTTACTTCATAGAGCTTCACTGTCTTCACTGTTCTTCTCTGAATCTGATAGGACTAATTTTCTCAATATCCTCAGCACACAACTCATCCAATCCTTGACATCAATACAATAGGATTATGTTGACATCAATGACAACACTGGTTAGGCCTATACTTGCAACAATCTCTCCCTTTGTCATTGATGGCAACATATGATGTGAAAAACTATTTTAACCATCAAGACAAGAACTTCTCCTCACTAGCTGACATAGCTCCCCCTATCAACAACAATCATTCATATGTATTCTCTTTCTTTACTGCTCCCCCTTTGATCAGCAACCACTTTTGTTTTTCACATGTATTCTCTCTCCCATTGACATTAATGGCAAAGGGCACATACTTGCATCAATCAAAATCATATAGACTGCTCCCCCTGAGTAGCATCTTCCTATCATCAATCCAAGCCACAAGATATGACTGTGAGATTAACCAGACTGATGCACATCAGTGCACCTTAATTCAGAACCAGAGGGGTAATAACCCCTAACTTCTCTCTGAGATACTCAAAAGAGTCCTTCAGTAGAGGTTTAGTAAAAATGTCTGCAATCTAATCCTTAGAGGGTACAAACTCCAATCTGACTTCATTTTTGTTCACCCGCTCTCTCAAAAAGTGAAACTTGATGGATATATGTTTTTTCTTTGAATGCAATACCACATTTTTTGATATATTTATTGCACTTGAGTTATCATAGAAGATTGTGATAGGTTCCTCATACTCCACTCTGATATCTCTTAGCATTTACTTCATCCACAATAATTGAGTGTAACTACCTACTAATGCAATATATTCTTCTTCTGTAGTGGACAGAGATATTGCCTCTTGTTTCTTGCTCAACCAAGAAACCAATCTTTTCCCCAAAAAGAATGCACCACCACTGGTACTCTTCCAATCATCCACATCTCCTGCCCAATCCGTATCTATATATGCATGAAGAGAGAAATCATGATCCCTAGGATACCATAAACCATACTCAACTATTCCCTTTAGATATCTGAGAATTCTCTTGATTACCATGACGTGAGATTCTCTAGGATCAACTTGAAATCTAGCAACAAGACCAACAACATTCATAATGTCAGGTCTAGTTTGAGTAAGATACAGTAGTCCTCCAATCATTGACCTATACTTTTTCTGATCAGCCTTAGGGGTTTCATCATCTTTGCTTAGTTTACATCTAGTTGCCATGGGAGTATTCATTGGTTTTGAATCTTCCATCCCAAATTTCTTCAACAATTCTTTCACATATTTGGTCTGTGATATGAAGATTCCTTTCTTTGTTTGAGTGATTTGTAGACCCAAGAAGAAATTCATTTCCCCAAACATAGATATCTCAAATTCACTCTTCATTTGATTTGCAAAAGTTTTGCACATACTATCTCTTCCTCCAAAAAGGATATCATCAACAAATACTTCAACAATCAAGATATTTTCATGATCAATCTTGAAGTACACGTTACTGTCAGCAGTACCTTTGTTGAAACCAATCTTCAAAAGATGTTTATCCAATCTTTCATACTAGGCCCTTGGGGCTTGTTTGAGTCCATACAGTGCTTTCTTCAACTTGCATACCATATCGCCATGAACAGACAATTGAATCCATCTAGTTGCTCAATGTATACTTCTTCCTCCAAGTCACCATTCAGGAAGGCAGACTTAACATCCATCTGATATACCTTGAAATCCTTGAATCAGACTACTTCAATTCTTGCCACTGGAGCAAAAGTTTCTTCAAAATCAACTCCTTCTACTTGAGAATAACCCTTACAAACCAATCTAGCTTTGTTTCTAACTACTTCACCATCTTCATTCAGTTTATTCCAGAAGATCCATTTGGTCCCAATCACATTTTTGTTTCTAGGTCTAGGAATAAGATCCCAAGTGTGATTTTTCTCAATCTGCATCAACTCTTCCTCCATTGCTTTGGCCTAGCTTTCATCATTACATGCTTCACTTACTATTTTGGTTCAATCTTTGAAATTAGACAATACTTTTCTGAATCTTGAGCAATCTTTCTTCCTATTTTAATACCTTTGATTCTATCACCTATGATCTGGTCTTCAAAATGATTCAGTCTTACATACCTAGGAGTTTTGGGAATTTCTTTTACTATTATATCTTGGACAGGTTCATCCAAACTTATCTCTTCTTCTTGTATTTTAGGATTCTCCGGATCAGTCTAGATTTGAATTTTAGAAGGGGTTTGGACTTCTTGGACCAAAACATCATTTTGATCATCTTCTTCATATTCATGAAACCTTAAGGTTTTTTCAATTCCTTCATCAACCTTCACATTTGTAATTTCTACAATCTTTCTTAATCTCTGGTTATAACATGAGTATGCTTTGCTTTGAGTAGAATAACCCAAGAATATTCCTTCATCACTTCTAGCATCAAATTTGTCAAGGTCTTCATCTCTTTTAATGTAACATTTGCTACCAAAGACTCTGAAATACTTCACAGTGGGAGTGATGCCAAACCAAAGTTCATAAGGGGTCTTGCCAGTATTGCTTTTGATTTGTACTCGATTAAGAGTATAGATAGTAGTGCTTACAACTTCTCTCCAATAGATCTGAGGAACATTTGTTTCCATCATCATAGTTCTAGATGCTTCCTGGATGGTCTGATTCTTTCTCTCCACTACTCCATTCTGCTATGAAGTCCTTGGAGCAGATAACTGTCTTTTTATCCCATGTGTTCTCATGGAATTCTATGAACTCTCTGGATGTGAATTCTCCACCTCTATTAGACCTAAGACATTTTATGTTTAACCCAGTTTCATTCTCTACCATAGCCTTGAATATTTTGAATTTCTCAAGAGCCTCAGATTTCTCTTTCAGGAAAGTCACCCACATCATCCTGGAATGGTCATCAATTAGTAACCTGAAATATCTATCACCTTGCAAACTTCTGATTCTTGCTAGTCCACATAGATCAGTATGTACTAAGGCCAACAATTTAGTAGAAGATTGTTCCTTACTTTTGAATGTGACTCTGTTCTACTTACCCAACTGACATTCTTTGCACAAACTGTTAGTATGTTTCACCAGTCTTTGAAGATCTCTTACAGCCTAAGTGTTGCTTATCTTGATGATATTATCAAAATTTACATGACACATTCTCCTATGCCACAACCAACTCTAATCAATTTGAACAAATAAACAACTTTTGCCAGTACCAACCAAGTGGAAGATGTTACCTTTTGTTTGAGTACCAGATGCAATCTCTATTCCAAAACTTTCAAAGATCTTACATTTTCCATTTTTGAATCAGAGATCATAGCCTTTGTCCACCAAATTCCCAACACTAAGAAGATTGTGCTTCAGACCTTCAACATACAGTACATCACTGGTTTTGTTCTTTCCATCAAAAGAAATAGTTCCTCTGCCTCTGATTCTGCCAGCAGAATTATCACCAAACTTTACAAATCCTCCTTCATATCTTTCCAAATCTATGAATTTATTTTTGTCACCAATCATATGGTGCGTGCATCCACTATCAATGACCCAATCATCCTTTTATTCAACTTGGGCAGCTAGAGCTCTTTCTATCATTTTATGATTAACATATTCAATGGGCATTGGATCTTCTTCCTTGATGGCAATAAACACCCAGTCACTTCTGGATTTGTTTCTTGTCTCTGATTCATCATCATCATCATCATCTTCATGAACATAGTAACATTTCTTTTGAAATCTTGATCTATTTGGATTAGTCCTTGAAAATCTTTCTAGACACCTTGAAGCAAAATGACCAATCTTGTTGTAGTTGAAACATTTGAAGGGCAATTTTCCTTCATACTTACTAGATCCTCTTGGCAGTCTTTTTCCAATAAGGCCTTCAAGTTGAGTAGCTTCTGCTTCATCTTCTTCCAGATCTTTTCTTGCTTTTTCATACCATGATAGTTTCTTTGAGGAGTTCTCTCCTAGATCATACCTTTCTTTGCCTTTTACAAAGGCACTAGCTTTGAATGTAGATTCATTCTTGGGGGGGCATCTCCAAACTCAGCCAATTCAAATGTAGCTAATTTTCCAACCAATTGATCTCTTGTGATATTTGATAAATATTTGAATTCTTCAACAGCAACAATCTTGTGTTTGTAAGCAAGAGGTAGGGATCTGAGAACTTTGGCAACAATCTCATCTTCATCCAAGGTTCCACCAGCACACCTAATTCCACAAACAAGCTCATTTACTTTTGGCATAAATGTAGTGATATTCTCATTTTCATTCATCTTCAGGTTTTTGAATTTTCCTTTCAGACTCTGTAGCTTGGCACATTTAACATATTTGTCTCCTTCATGTAGAAGTTCCAGTTTTTCCCAAATCTCATATGCAATTTTTAAATCTATAACATTTGTCAGCTCTGAATCAGATAAGGCACTTAGTAAGGCTTCTTTAGCCCAAAGATTGTCTTTAGCATCTATGATTTCATCTACAGTTGTTGGACCATTCTTTGGAGGAACATACTTCTTTGAAGTTATGGTCCAATATTGCATTCCCATACATTGCAAGTGACATTCCATGCGGATTTTCCAAAGAGTGTAATTAATTCCATCAAACCTCAGACTATCCTTCTTGTAGGAAGACATCCTGGATCTCCTCAAGCAATTAAGCTCTTTTAGAGGAACCTAGCTCTGATACCAATTGTTGGTTTTAGGAAAAACAACTAAGAGGGGGGGGGTGAATCAATTGTCACAAAAATTTCTTTACTTTAAACACTTAAAGCCTTCTTATATTTTAGCAGCATAATAATGATTCAATCATGGAAGCATAATGTAATAAATCAAGAGCAAAAACACATTAACACATATGACACCAAGATTTTAATGTGGAAAACCCGGTTAAGAGAAAAACCATGGGATGACTAACCTAAGATTGTTTTCTTTGTTAAAAGAATAAGAAGAACAGAATGGCACATGCCAATTAGGGCTCACTACCTAAGCACACTACTCACAAGAGGCCCACTGCCTACAGGAGACACACTATCTACAAAATGATAAATATTACATACTTGAACTAGAGATTAGCATCTTCGTCATGCTTGAGTCAGATCCATTTAGGCTCAACACTTCTGCTATGCTTTTCACTCTTCTCCTCTCTACCACTCTCTCATCACCAACAGGATACTTTGAAATGACTTCACAACTCTTATTTATACAAGACATCAACTTTGGAATGATCATCAAAGTTGGCACAACATATTCTATTACAGAGTAATTACAAAGATACAACTTGATTTGTTACAAGAACTACATGTGTATCACCATACTATCAGCCACACATATCTGGAACTTTAAACTTCTTTTAGGAACATGCCATGCTTCACATAACATCTTCAAGATCATCCACAAGATGTGTAAATCATCCAGTCGGCCATGATTAGGAAGAACACCATCATTCAAGAGTAAATATTCAATTAAGGGCTCAATCTTAAATGCAAACCGCTAACATGAACTAGACATAATCTAGAGACCCCCACAAGCTTTCTTGAATCACTAAGAACATCCACAATACTTCTTCTTACTAAAATCATTTGCATCTTCATCCGGAACCTCAAGAACACAGTCTGTCATCATTGTCACATTAGAATAAATGCTTGCAGACCTCCAGACCACAAACCAATTGAGTTGTCAATTCACATTGGCTTCCTAAACATTCCACCAATTCTGCAAAACAAGATATTGCATTTCTAGATCTCACCAGACCTATTTGTGTCACTCTGTCACCTCTAAATAGCTACTAGAACTAGTTTACTCATGGCCATAACTTCTCCAAATCTTCATGCAAACCTTTCAAATCTTGACTGGATCATCTTTAGACACATATCTACAAACCCTTTGATGTGCATTCTTTGATCTTCATCTTAGCTTGGATCTTTATTTCATAGAGCTTCATTGTCTTCACTATTCTTCTCTATTTCTAGTAGGACTAATTTTCTAAATATCCTCAGCACACAACTCATCGAATCCTTGACATCAATGCAACAGGAGTATGTTGACATCAATGACAACACCGGTTAGGCCCATACTTGCAACAAGTAAACCTTGGGATGGTATTTCTAACTATATTTTCAATAAGGTTTGGATAGCCTGGGATGCCAGTAAAGTCTAGATGCCTATATCTTGCCAACTACAGTGGTCGTCTAGAAAAAGGGTTTACTAAAGGATGCCCACCCTGGTTATCTAGATTCATTGGAGGATTTGGAGGGATTTGCAAATATTTTTTCTATAGTATACATTGATTCTGAACAATTGGTTTGGGATCCACATTATGCACTGTATGAGGATTTTGGTTTTGCACTCCTCCCTACCTAGGGTGAAGATTTTGTTCAGCCATTCTAGCATGAGTTATGCGGGGGAACTTGGTAATGGATTATAGGTATAGACATTACAAAGTCATTCATTTGGACATGGATCATAGGATCATGTTGGATAGTGGGTATTGGGCCACTCATTTGTTGCCTATTGGCAGTGGATGCACCAGGGGAACCACAATTGTCTATGGTATTGGGTTTATTCATAGTTTGCAATCTTAGGAGTAAATCTACTTTTTTCTTTAAAGTTTCCATCTTGGCCACTCTGAGACTTATCTCAATAACTTTCCTTCCTAATTCTTCATCAATTTGGTTTGAACTAGAAGCTACATTAGGTATAGGACAATCCTTGGCACTGGTGGATTTAGCCTTTCCTAATGTAGGAGAGTGTAATCTTACATAAGGAGCTACAATTATAGACTCATGAGTAGACTGCAACATTAGGTACATGTACTATTTGGAATTCATTTTGTGGGGAAGCCTTTATATCTTGCGAGATAGGGGTGGTTTAGCATAGTATAATTCATCCCCATCAGAATCCACCTGACCCTCAAGAACATTTCGACTAGCATAAATAATAGTTTGTTCCCTCTGTTCTTCTCTTGTTTGCAAATTATCACCATTATTACCTAAAAGTGGTACTGAAAATAAATGAGATCACCAGTGGGAGAGGGAATGTACTCACTTGAATCTTTAGCCTTCCATTTTTTACCTATAAGATCTAGATTCACAGGCTTGTTGGGATGTCCCTATTGTAGTGATCTTCTTCCATGCATCTTTTTTCTTTAGTGTTTTCTTCAGCTTTTCACTTGTGCAAAAATTTTAATAGTGTCACCACCCACTATTTAGGGAACATAATGGTAGTGTACTAAATAATATTTGTTGCAGAAAATAGGTTGAAGTTTTGGTCAAATGCTACTATGTCTAGATGCAAACAACTTTGAAAATATAGATTTTACACTTTTCTTTCTTAATCTACTGGTAAGGAGATTGTTAGAGTTGCCACCCTAAAACAAGGGAATATAACAATTGATCTATGACTCAAGGTAAGACACAATACTGGTTCTATAGGGTCCCCAGTAGAGTTGCCAATTTGTTGGTTGTTTTAAATTCCCAACCTCATCTCAAAAGGGAAATCTAAAGAATAGCCGGTTCTAATGCTTGATTTGCCTTGAGGGATTGGCCAATGAATAGGAAAAGGTGGATTAAATCCTTTTCCTTTTCACTTTAGGCTCTGTAAAACCTAGGAGGGTGATCTTGACAATGTTTTACTTTAGATCTTTCACTATTTCTCTCAAATACTATTTTCAACAGATATGTTCTCTCTTAAGATGCTTAAAGAATTACTGATATAGTAGAATAATGGGCTCAATTCTCAAGCTTTAACATAATTCTTTATAGAAGAACATTGGAATAACTTAATATTCATAGCTTATAACAGAAATGGAAATTCATCATTAATTTTTAATATGAATGATTAGGGAGTTGTATCAAATAACACTCTAAAAGGATCAGTGCCTAAATCCTGGGTCACAGAGTCAAAACAAATGTAAATGAAAACTTATTACAAACAATACTAACTCAACTCATGTAAACTATACAATATTGCATTGCATTACCATACTTTAATCAATTCCTAGACCAACTCTACTTAAGAATCCTTGTAAACATTCAAAACATTCAATATCGTCTTAAAGCATTAAATTTACTCTTTGAGTAAAATCAATAATATAAATATTCAAGATCGGAAAAGACTGTGAAGGTGAACAAAATGATCCTTGATTGAATTTTATTCATAAATGCAATGAAGAATACAAATATAGGAGATAGTGTAGTCTGAAGCTTTGACAATGTGTTCAAATTATGAACTAGTAGATGCTCTTTCGGCTCAACCACCTTTGATCTCAAGATACTTGTCAATAAGACAAGAATCCTCTGCTTCACCTCCCTATCTTTGCGCACAAACATGGGAATCCCTTCCAGGACAAAACAAAGAAGGAAACTAGAGTCCCCATTATTTTTTCATGGTCCAGTCACAAGACTACGACTCCTCAACTTTTGAAGGGAGGTTTCCAACCACTTGAACCCTCCAAAAGCCCAAGGAGGCCACATATAGTGGATGCTGGCAGTGCTAGAATCCCAGTCAAGGAGAAAGAAGCAAAAAGTGTTTGTTTAAGTTAAACAAAGAACTAACCATTCTTGTCAACTTATTTTTTCTTTCCCACTTTCACTTGTTTCATCTAGAGGGGAACACTCCTTCAATTGTAGTTGAGCCTCTGTTTGAACCCATACTGCAAAGGGAGGGGAAGAGAGATTGATAAGTCCTATCTTCCTCCAATCCCAATCTAGAAACTCACCATAACATGAAGTTATAGGAGTCTCTAAATAGGGAGCCCAATTCCTCATCTAGATGTAAACAAGGGGAAACCAGGGTCTAAAAAGAGTCTAATGCTTCTTGCTTCGCTCCTTGAATTTTTCCACTACCCCCTATTCCTTAGAAAGATACCTCTAATTCCTTAACTCTATAAGAACACAATACTAACTAGGAGAAAAGAGAGGAGCTTCTTAAAGAAAAAGGCGGTAAAGACATGTTACATAGAAAACTATCCATTTCATCTGCATAGAGAGAAAGATGGACACAAATAGTAACAAGAATAACTATTTATATCCAAACTGTAATGATTTCCACATTCTGGTACTTCTTTGATCAAATCAGTTCAACCTGTACCATGCCATATTGGTCATAAATGAAAATCCTTTAATGATGTACCAATGCTACTAAAAGTAGAAAAAGGAGGTAGCACTTCATCATTTCATTTATGTCACATAACCTAGGGCACCTACAAATGACAATTCCACAATAGTGGCTGCCAAATTAGGTTCCTCAGTCATAGGATTTTATCCATTTTAAATAGTAAACTTCAGCAAATTTTGCCATGATGTCTACCAAAACATCCCATCAAGCCTGTACATAGATCTCAATGACTAATTTCATACCTTGGAAATCTCTATTCGAACTCATTCATTGTAAAATAGCGGTGATGAAAACTTAGCACACACTTGAAAGACCCACCACTACATAGGTTCATTATTTATTATGTGCCACCACTTTGTTATTTTCTTTTGAAAATGAGACATCGATCACATAACAGATCACCCAGATCAATGGTGTTGATAATTTAATTAAGATGAGAATCCCCATCACTCATGAATAAAAAGGTACGAACCAATAAGAAAGTACCACCTAGAGTGCCACCTCAAATACACTGTTGAAAATAAAAGTCCACAGAGTCTACATGGCGGGCTCTCGCACTTCCTCAAGCAGGAGATCAAACTATAGATGAAGATCTGTGGGATGGTGAAAAGCACCCATATTATGCCACATGGCATAGAATGAACTTCACTTTAAAATACCCCTTTGTTTTATAAAGAATGTGCCACAGATACATCCACCTTAGTTACCAGCGGGCCCCATAACATAGCATGGTAGAAACAACATGTCTAGCTGACACATGGCACATTCTGCGACCTTCATACGTCATAGAAATGAAACATACCTTTTCCAAATAGAAGACAAACTAGGACATATGGACCGATGACACAATTCATAAGGAGTCTCACTCTTGCTTTTGTTTAGAATTTGCACTGAGCTGGCACGTGGAGTGTGTTAGGACCATTCAAAATTTACATAGTCCCACTTGGTTTCATACATTTTTCCTTCCATAAATTCATCTTAGGGGTCCATTTTCCTTTTACAATTACTTCAGGAGTCATTCATGAGTCTTTCATATCAGGTCCATGAGAAAGACATTTGTATTTTTGATCATTGATGTCTTTTTTGTCTCTTACCGCATCCCCACAGTACATTCAAATTACCTTGGCAGGTGTGCGGGAATTAAAGGAAACATGTAATTAGTTACCTCTCCACCGCAGCAAGCAGAAAATCTAGTTGAGGTATCGTGGTATACAGATATTTACTATCGCAGTCCCATGGAGGTCTCAAAATGGAGTGGTGGGTTAGCAGTATGAGTTAAGTGACATATAATTGTTACCACGGCCCCGTGGCGGTCTCAAAAGTAATTGGCAGGCTAGCTGTATAAACTTGAGTGGCATATAATATTTCACTGTGGCCCCACAATAGATAAGAAGATAATCAACGGCAATGTAGTAAGAGCAAGTAGGGGTAAAAGGTTCACCGCAGCCCTGTGGTAGTCTTAAATGGAGCTTGTAATATCATAGTATAAAGAAGTTCAAGCAGTGTGTGTGTGTGTTGAGTACTATGATCCTGCGATAGTTTCAAAGGGGGTTTGCGGTAGTGCGGTGATGGCTTCAAGCGAAATGTAATGTTATATACCACGGTCCCATGATGCTGATAACTTCAACTGGTGGGCTTGCAGTAAAGAGTGAAAGGGATGCCAAAGGATACTGCGATCCCGTGATGGTCAGATCAAAGGTTGGCGGTAATGTGATAAGAGGTGTAAGGGATGAACATATATCCTGCCATCCTACGATTATGTATAGCAAAGCTTGCGGGGTGGCAATAAGCAGTGAAAGATATGGTGTAACTGTCTAAAGGCTCTCACGATCCCGTGATAGATCTAAATAGGTCTTGCAGTGATGCAGTAAAGTATTAAATTCTAAAATGACTATATCGTTGCCCTGCAGTGGTTATCATTTATGCCTATAGGATTGCGGTTATTGATGAAAAGACTACAAATATTGAAGTGCCCCAACCATTAGATTGGACCAAATCAATGGTCTGTGTTTGAAAGACTTGAGTGCTGAGATTTCTCAATTTCGTGGCATGAACCAAAGTAATGGTGAAATGACCAGCTCCATGGCAGAATAAAATTTGGAATTTCTTTATATTTTGTCATTCAAGAAAATTTAGTGGTGATTGTAGATGGTGAATTCAAGCTCTGTGTGCACTCTTTGGCCATCTTCCAACCGGGTAAGTCTGCCTCATCACTCTCTTCATAAAAGTGGGTATTTAGTTTGTGCATTGCTTTCAATTGGTTTGGTAGAGCAAGTGACTATCAAAACCCTAGTTCATAAAAGCATCAAACTATGGCACCCAAGAAATTTGAGTCTACAAGTAAGAGCACTAAACCCCTTGTTCCCAAGAAATGGTCACTTCAACAGTCATTGTTGGACATTTTTCCAAATTTAGTTCACAGGGGGTATAAGAAAATATTCAAGGATGTAGTAGAGGGGTGTTGGGATGCTAGAGTCCCTATCTTAGGATGGAACCTTCTTTGGTATTTTTGTGAAAAGAAAGATGGATAGGGACCAGTTACAAACCCATGAAATTTGAATTTTTCTAAGCTTGTGTTGCCAAATGTATTCATTGATGTGTATTTGATCAAGATATTGGCACAACACTATCATCCAGCCACCAAAATAGTAAGATTGCCAAATGGGTCACCATTAGTGGCTGTGGACATAAATGCAATCATTGATTGCTTCATGCTCAACAAGCAAGCCCTCACATAGGTTGATTTGAAGAAGAGTGAACAAGAATATACCAATCTAAGAAATACACATAGGAGTGATGAGTTGCCCATGTATATGAGGAAAGGGGCCAACAATGAAAGGATTCCAATCCCAACCACTTCAGTTGAGCCTTTTTTAGTTGATGACTTTGCTGTGTATTTCAAAAGGACATATTTTGCTTTGTGTCAAGTGCTAGGAATTGGTACCCAAGATAGAATGCAAGTTGGCCTAATGATGATGGCCATGAGAATTTAGAACCCAAAGGTCAATGTTGAATATGATTTTGCATCATTCATTGAGAAGAAATTGCATGAGGGATTTTTGTATTAAATCAGGGAAAACAAGACACCCATGGATTTTAAATATTGTTCTTTGGTGTGTCATTTGATTTTGTATTAGAACAAAAGCAAGTGGCCTAACAGGATGGACTTGAGCATGATTGATCAAAAGAGACAAAGGTTACCTACATAGTTCTAGTGTTACAAGTGGGACACTCATTGTTAGAACTGTAACTATGTTGTGTTCCATGATGATTTCTTGGTCAGAATAATGAATTCCCTTGGTAGCCTTTCTTCCAGAATGACCAAAGAAGTCAAAGAAATGTTGAGGCCTCTTGCTCATAGGCCAGAACAGGGTCATAAGCATAACTTTTCTGATTGGTACTTCTTGCCAGACCATACTATAATTAGAGTATATGGGTGTACTCATCCACCCCATGTGTTCCCAAAATTTGTGCCAAACATAATCGTATTTCTTGAATTCATGTGGCAGATGATGTGGATGGAGAAATATGTAATGAAAAAACAAAACAATGGCACATTTCTTCTTGATTCCACAATGTTTGGTGAATGGTCCATTGGTGTAGATACTTTGGAGGAGTAACAAGCCTACTTGAAGGCTAAATATTCTTTGAAATCAGGTACAGAAAGGGTTTTTGATCCAAAGGGTCACATGAACTTTGTTAAACAAGTCATTCTCACCAGAATGGGGATATTCCATCAAATCAATTTTGATGAGGATGTGATTAGAAATTGTGTCACTTTTGAAGAGGTATACAATAGGAAAAGAAAATGGGAAATTGTGAAGAAGATTGAGGATGACAAAAGAAAACAAAACCCTAATTGTTTAGGAGTTTTTGTTGAAGAGAAGGATCCTTTAAAAAGAATAGATTTGATAATTGATAATTTTGAAAGAATATATGACAATTCTAAGAAGCAACCTACAAAGGCTACCAAGCTCCCTGTCAAAAAGCCAACAAGAGTTGTGATTCAAGAACCTGCTCTAGATGTAATGTTAGTGCAAGATCCAGTTGTTCCTGATTCACCACCTACTAAAAGGCAAAAGACTGATGATGTTTCCCCACTGGTTCCATATGAAATGACTGAAGGAGTTGGTGATACTGAGGAGGTGGCTAGTATTTTGAGGCATATGGGAGAGGAAGAGGAAGTTGATCAACCACTTGTTGGTCAAGAAATAAAAGCACACAAACTAGAAGCAAGAATGGATGAACAGGCACAAGGTGAGCCTGAATTACATGAAGATGAAAGAGTTGTGGCTTCTATGAGATTCATTGAGGATGATGATTTCATCAATACCCCAGAATTCAAAGATTTTTGGATCAAAATGAAGATGAAAGAATTTGAAGAAAAGGTGGAAATAAATAAAATGAGTGTTGATGAATCTCGGCATGATCAAATTGTGACACAGACTTTCAAGGATTTGAAAATTGATGAAATAAATGTTAGCCCTAATGAGGCTAGAAAAATGGTTTTGAAGAGTAATATGTTGAGCATCCCTAGGTGTGAATTGAAGAAAACTTTTTTTCTACACCAAGTGAAAAACCAAGATGACCCATGATGATCTCTGAGTTTGATTATGAGGATGGTGTCAGTGGTTGTGGGTTTAACCAAAAAATAGAAACTCTAGCAATATGAGCCACACAAAAGAACAACAATAAGCCAAGATTGCTTGATGTGGTCGAGGAGTTGAGGGGAATAGTTGTGGTGAAAACATTTTAGGATACATCAATAGTTGAAGCTGCCACCCTTACTATGCACTCAGCAATGTTCACACAAGTTGTTGTCAAGAAAATGGAGCAAAGATTGCTCGATTATGAAAAAACTCAAATTGAGATGAATGATGAAGTGAATAGGTTGTATTTGGAAAATGTCAAACTAAAGTAGCATATGAAGGGTATTGATTCTCAAAGCCAAGAAATTGTGCCATATCAAGCCCATGTGCCACAAGTAACTAGTGATAGTACTCTCCCAGTTGATCAGGTGAATGCATTGAAATTGAAATTAGAGAAAGAAATTGAAGATTTGAAAAAGAAAAATGAAAAAACAAAGGATGAGGCTACATTGAAAATTCTTAAGGTGTTTGAGAAGATTTTGGAATACAGAGTAAAATTGGTTGTTGACAAGTTGGGAGATGTGCATGAATGCTATTCTTCCTTGTCTCAGGCCATTGATTAGTTGAAGGCCAATCTTTCTATTTTGGATCCAATGTACAAGAAATGGCAACCTGCACACCACACATTAATCACCTTGTGTAAAGTTCTACAGAGAGATCTAGGTGCTCTGACCTCACTCAAGCCAATAGAGAAGATGGCAAAAATGATCTTGGATGAATTTCAATATGTAAATGGTGAGAGCCAGAAAATGCAGGCAAATATTGATTCTTTTGTCACCTTCAAACACTAGTTTATTCCTTCCATTTTGATAGAGGATAAAAATATCAATAATTTTGATACGTGGAAAAGTGAATATGGCCAAATAGTTTCTCAGTTCATTGATTTTCTGAAAAAGGATGAAAATATAAATATTCCCAGCTTCAATCTCATTCTAGATAGAGTAATTGCTCTAGATGCTGGATATGCAAGGTTTATCATTAATGTCAAAGTGTTGCTGGACAAAAGATGGAAAGAGCACCAAGCCAATCTGCTCTAGATCCAAGAATATAAGTGGCCTAGTGATTTCATAGTGTACCAATGGGAGCAAAAATATTTGATAGTTGAGGAAAGAGCAGGCTAAGTATGTAGAGGAGCAATGAGCATCAACATGGTGTCCACAAGGCACCAACAAATCTTAGACATCCTCTTGTTTTGTCTTTTTCTTGTTTTATGCTTTCCAATATGTATTCAAAATATATTTCACAGTCTTTTTAAGACTTGTCAAAAAGTATATATTGTAATAGGTCTATTAAGGGGTGGGTATATGAAAAGTCATTTTTTGGAATGTGAAAGGTTTGAAGCTTGTAGCTTCCTTCACCCCTATAAGAAGGAAACCAAGACCTTGGGAAATCTCTCTAGGAAATTGATTTTGGAAAAAGACATTGTAAGGCCTGCTCTTCAAAGATATATCAATAAAAGCAAACTGTATTTCTCTGGTGCCATATATCTAGTTCTCAATTGCTTGTTGAAAGTTCATGTTATACTTTATTTGGTTGTCTCCATTTTTGTTTCTCCTTGTTATTTGAATTAACATATCAAGTATATGTTTAGTTCTTAAAAACACATTTGCTATTTTTTGGTGGTTTATCTAATTGGGTTTCCTCAAGGAGGAATTAAATTCCATTGAATAGATCACTGTAATTTGGTGGATTCAATTTGGATAACTAAGTAGAGCTAGGTAAAAATAACCTTGCATGTTTATGCCAGGCATAAACAATTCCATGTCAAGTAATTTGAGTTGTGGCTAGATAGAAAGCATAAATCTTTCTGTGAACGGACTCTGTTACCCAATTGTTGAGAAAGGCATCGATCAATTATTTTCTAGAATCATTTCCTTGTATCATATTCAAAATTCCAATTTTAATTTTTTGTTGTGTAGGAGGAGTAATGGTAGAACAAAAAAAATAAAAATCTAATTCAAATCATATGCTAGTTTGGATTAGGGTGAATTAGATGATTTAATTGACAAAATTATATAAATCCCTTAATTTTCTCTGAAGTCACCAACAAAGCTAAAGAGTAATAATTCATTGGTGAATATAAGGTAACACCCACCTGGGCAAAGTAGAGCCTAAAGTATAGAGAATTATAACCATTTGGGGTTAATTCTATTAGTTGGCTAAATTGGTTACATAACCCAATCATAAAGCTTGGCATCCTTTTAGGGTTTTACATACTGCAAATTTGAGAACCAACAAATTGGTGACTCTACTGGGGAAGTTGCAAAGAATTCAGGTTCCTTGAGCTTTGGAAGACCAAGAGACAATTTCAATATTTTCCTCTTTTTTGAAAAGGAGGTGGCGGCTCTAGCTAAAAATCTCTAAAGATTTCAACTTGCAATATAATATCACAACTCTTCAACATGGTCGGTAGAAGGTCCCAATAGAACCTGAATAACAAGAACCAAAGGTTTGTTGAAAAGAATAAAGAAGGTTCGAAGCCCCTGCCTACTGCTAGTACTTCCAATGGTGATGGAATGAATGTTGTGAATGAACCCGTTGTTTCACAAATACATGAGAATCTACAAGATTATCAAATGAATGTTTCAGAACAATCATACACTATATAGAATAGCCCCATGACTGAAACACAAGTGGGAAAAAGTGAGTGATTTCAGCCCAAGGATCTTTTCAATATCAATGAGTCTCAAAAGGAATTTGAAGATCGCCTGGAAGTAAATATGAGATATAATGAATCAAAAAGAGATTATGAGCAAAGAATGGCACAACAATATGCTGAGAGCTCACAACAAGGGTTTTTGGAACAAACTCCTAAGATCATAAGGTTTACAGATGCAAATTCTATTTCAACTTCCGAAGGAAGATTCACTAATCAAGATTTGATAGAAAAGGTGGATCAACTGGAAGCACAAGTTCGAAGGATTAGATTGTTGAGAACATAGGAAGAATTGGAACAAGACTTGCTTCAATTGAATGCTTGACCTATTACAACTACCTTGCAAAATGTACCTATCATTAATCTAGTTACATCTAGAAATACAACAAGACCTTTAGTCTCATAGGCAACTCACAATGTAATTGGGAGATAGGGAAATGTAGGTAATGCTCCACATGTACATGTCAATGTTCATACAAGGCCTATATCAAACCTTGCAAATGTTCTAGTGTTATCTTAGGGTAACCCCTTACCTTGTTCCTCTTGGCCAAAGTCAAGGATACAATCCATATGTAGTACAATATCAGTATCCATATCCACCTCCACATCATAATGTACATGGCAACATGTATCATCTTGGAGGGATGCATCACAATATGCAAGGTAATGTAAATCCTAATGTAGGGATAAATTATAATGTGCATCCTGTTGGCTCCAAAAATAAATACAACCCAAAACCCTAAAACATTTCACAATCACCGAGGCTAGGGGTGTTGTCAAGGTGATGGAAAGAGGTTTCTCAATAGGTCAAGGGTGATTCTGGGCAACCTACAAGAGTGGGTTAACTCCTCTACACTTCAGGATCAGCTTAAACCTAGGAGGGATTTTCCAAGGGGTACACTTGAATGGGTATTAGGTTCAAACTAGATGAATAATTAAAAATAATAGGACAACCAAACCCAGACTGCCTTCTAGGTCCCAAAGACTATCTCTAGACCTAAAACAACTGGTTGTCATTAATAACCCCTATATAGTTGATTACCACACTCTGTATTTGCATCCAATCATGGTAATACTATACTCCTTGAAATGAATCTACTTAACTTCTCATACACAAGATACATAATGCAGTCATACATGTTCATGATTCACAAATGATTAAAACAATTTTGCATCACTTCAGATGTATCCCTGGGTATAAAACAGAACCATGAACAACATGAGAAACCCTAAACTAAACCTACTCCTACAGCTAATAGGATGAGATTTTGATTAAAATGATGGCACCTATTCCATTAGGAAACTGAGTCATAAACAATAAAGAAGAAAGAATAGGGCTAAATCAGCATCAAAAGAAAACTAAAATATATTCACATACATTTCTCATATTACAGTTCATGCACTAGACATACTTATTTATCCAAACCTAAACTATAATAACCCACTTGCAATAGAGAAATGACCTAACACAAAGCTTGTATTGATTTAAATGTTGTCATACATTATCAAATCCCATTACAATCGCACCAGCAAATGTGGTGAAGGCAAAATACAAAGTTGTGACAATGCATTCCCTTGAATTATTACAAACAACCATGGAGACATACCAATGCATGAAAATGTACATTACAATCCTTCCTACATTGTATCAGACATATTCTTTCATTCACTACCCAGACATTTTTCTCTTCTCGATGCCCTAAAATCTTCCCTAGGCATTTTCCAAACCAGACAATTGGTTCAGTGACCAACCCTTTTTACATTTTACATTCATGCATATATAGCATCTCATTCTAATTGACCTAATTAGGTTACAACAAATTCTTCCTATGGGCCATGTCAAAAAATATCTTGGCCAGAAGGGACGTTTATCTACCAGACTTCAATGTAGAAAATATCTAGACCCATCAAGTAGCTAGAAGATATTGAGTCTTTAATGTGAGCTATTGAATCACTCACCTACAACAATCAATGTGAAATATCCACCTGTGGAAAGCCTTCACAATACTTTGAGTCAGCCATTGATATAACAAGTCTATATATTCTTCAGTCGGTCGCTTTCCTGATATCCAGATGTGCATATCCATATCCAGATCATGATTCTTGGATTGTAATTTCAAGGTGAGAATATTCCTTGAAAAGCTTGCCAAATGAAAGAGGAGGAAATTCTAAGTAATTTTTCCTTTTGGATCATGTCGAAATTCCTCAAGATGAGGAGATAATTGTAGTCAATGTTGCAGTCAATGGGCATATAGATATCATGAATATCCCTTCAAGTTCTGTATATTTACAAATATCTAGATGCACCTGTCAAATTCACCTTCGCAGCATGGAGAAGCCTTCATCCGTATGGATATTAACTTTTAATATTTAGATTCTAACCTAATATATAGATGCCTCTTTGTGAATATCCTGATGATGTCATCGGCATGGAGAGCTTCGTTGAAGAGGAGATCTGGATGACATCATCAGGAAATTACACTACAGGATAATATGTCAGTGGCAGAATGTCTAGATGATGTCATCATCATATGCACTTCTTTGGGGAGGAGGCTTGGATGACATCATAAAGAAATTCACAAAGGTCATGGACATTGGGAAATATCCAGGTGTTAGAAAAACATCTGGATATTAGCTAAGGTCCACACATTCGAGAAGTATCTAAATATTAGTTAAGATTCAGATGTTAAGAAAACATCTGGATATTAACTAAGGTCTAGATACTCAAAATATATCAGGATTTTAGCTAAGATCTGGCTATTAAGTTAATATCCGGATGTTAACTAAGATCCAGTTATTCAGGCATTAGATATCCACACCAAAAATGACCAAGTATGGAGGTGGAAAATCTCTACGAAGGAAGACATTAAAGACAAAAGGGTTTTAGGTTTTTCTGGGTTTATTGCAAGGATTTAAGGCCTAAAGGGTTATATTTCAAAGAATATCAAGGAGATTTTCAAGATGAACTATTTGACTCTAAATAGAGGAAAATGGGTCAATAGGAACCTTGGAAATTTAGGACTTAGCCGATTTTGGGCTTTTCCACCTTGCATTTCATACGACAAACACATGAAAATCTATGAAAGATGTCTCTAATCAGTTATAAGCTATAGGTTCAAGTGGGAATATGAATGAGACATGAGGAGCATAACATGGCATTTTGGGGACTGATTTTTTTAGGTGTCAACACTAGCTCTAGTTGGGGACGTGTGCCAAGCAGTGGCACAACGAGAATCTAGAATATCTCCAGGCAGACCAAAAAGGTAAAAAAAAATGAACAAGGGGAAACAACAAAAACATATCTACAAGGCATATAGTCATAAGCATAGGGGCACAATAGGAAAGTTGACTGTAATCAAAATTTGCAAGCACTTGTAGGTCAAACTCGCATAAGATGACCAAAACTACTTGCCTCTATCAAAGACAAGCTGAATGAAAGAGTTGATCTCCCTCAAACCAAATTTGCACTTCTCACCCAGCTGCAACAACTAAAAACAACCCTTAGCATGCACCAACCTGCAACAAATGTTTATGAGGCCAAGGCCATCTCTACCAATGAAATTACTATTGCAGGGCAACCAAGAGAAATAAGTACTTGACCTATTCATATCCATATCATGCTTGTTCCCAGCAACAAGGGGTGAGGAATATAGAACTAGGTCAACATCAAAATAAATAGATGGAAGGAAGTATCCATCATCAATTACAACTTTATACCTCCTAACCTCTTCATGCAAATTGAGGGAAAAGGAGAATACCTCCAATTCACGTGGCAAAGAGAATTGTGTTGCAAGTATGTGCCTAACCAGTGTTGTCATTGATGTCAACATATCTGGGTTTTCATTTATGTCAACTATGTCCTTATCTAGTTACTTGCTTGTAATGAGTCAGATGCTAAGGATATTGAGAAAATTAGCTCCTCTGGTAGAAAAAGTGAGTTGTAGTGGAAACAGTGTATTGCATATAGAAGAACAGTCCAGAAGATTGTTCCACATTTCCTGTAGAATGAATATCTTTGTCTGCAGATTGGACGTTATTTAGAAGTCTGTCTAAAGATGTTATATTCCAAGTTTGAGCTTCCGGTATGAAGATTTGAGTGAGTTGTGTTCACCAGTGTGAAAACTGCTTTTCCTGTATGTTTTGTGGTGACAGGGAGAAAGTGTTATGCTCCGCATTCCTCCACATTGATGTATTTTGGTTTGTAATTATAGAGTTAAGTCTAAGATGATGTCAAGTGCCTTCAACTTCAATGGTTCATGATTTGGTGGTCCACAAGTGATCTTTTCCTTATGACAGTAGTTGGTTGTGTTGTTTATGTACTCTGGTTTGAAGAATCTTCTTGATAGAGTGGTTAGAAGTTGTGCGGTTGTTTCCCGATGATTTCAATGTGCTTGTGGATATCTCTTGATTGTGTTCCTACCCTTTGATTGGTCTGCAAAGAGAAAGTTGGATCGTGGATGTAGAATGTTCTTAGAAAATATAGTGTTGTCACCAGTCTTGGCCGACCTGGTTGATTTCATTATTTGTAGAGATGTTTTGAAGATTGTGGAAGCATGTCATGGCATGAAGGATTGTGTTTGAGTCCCAGCTAAGGAATGGTGTGATCAGCATACACCTTTACATCTTTCCCTTAGAAAATTTATGTATTAGGTCCTGACCTATTTCTATGTATGTTTTTGTAATGCCGACCTTGGAGATTGTTCCAATGGTTGATGAATGTATTGCCGACCTTGATGTACATTCCAAGGTTGATGACTTGTATAAAGACTTGTAATGTAATTATGAAAAAGTGTGTGTGTGTGGAAAAATGAGAAGATAAGTGTGAAGAGTAAGAAGAACAGAGCAGAGGAAGAATATTGTGCTTCAATGGAACTGAACTCAGGCATAGAATAGATGCTGTCAAATCAGTTCAAAAATTCATGGTAGTGAGCCACCCTTTGGTAGTGAGTTGATTCTTGGTAGTGAGCTACCCCTTGGCAGTGAGCCGATCTTTGCAGTGAGCATTTTGGGTAGTGAGCCCTGTAGGCAGTAAGCCTCTGTTTTCAATATTGATATAACTTATATATTTCTATGGGCTAACACCCACTGTGGTTTTTCCCTTTTAGGGTTTTTCCACTTAAAAATTTGGTGTCTGCAGTGTTGCATGTGTGATTGTGATTAAGTCTATGGTTTCATGCTTCATGGTTAATTCTCATTATCAGTAATTAAATAGTTGATGGTTTGATAGTCATTTGAAGTTAAGTTTTTGTGACAACTAATTCACCCCTGCCCCCCTCTCAGTTGTCCTGTGTATTTCAACAATTGGTATCAGAGCCAGGTTCCTTAGAAGAAAGCCTAATAGCTTGAGGAAGATCCAAGATGTCTTTTAAAAAGGAAGCTCCACAATTTGATGTGACAAATTGTGCTCTTTGCAAGGTACGAATGAAAAGCCAACTCCTTTGTCTTGGTTATAAAGTATGGAAAGCTGCAGAATCAAAATATACCATGCCTCAAAATGGTTTGTCAACTAAAGATGAAATCAAAGAATATGAGTTAAATATAAAAGCTAGAGATGTCGTGTTAAGTGCTTTGTTTGATACTAAATTGATAAAAGTCATTGATCTAGAAACTAGACATGAGGTTTGGGAAAAGTTGAATAAACTGTATGAAGGAGACAATTCTGTAAAAGAAACCAAGCTACAGGGCCTGAAAGCAAAATATGATAGTTCAAAGATGAATGAAGATGAAAACATTACAACTTTCATGCAAAGGGTTGATGAAATTGTCAATGGAATTAAAAGTTATGGGAGGAACTATTGGTGATAAGGAAGTTGTGATGAAAATTATTAGATCACTACCAAAGTCATACAGTCACAAGGTAGTTGCAATTGAAGAAGTAATGACTATAAAAACCATTAACAGAGATCAATTTCTTAGCAAGCTTATAGCCTTTGAGATGCGAGAATTTGGAGATGGTCTGCCAAAAGTTGAGACATCTTTTAAAACCAATACTTCAGAAAAGATCTCCAAAGCTAAGAAATATAAGGTAGAACTTGATGATGACTTTGATGAAATTGAAGCTAACTTTGTTGACAGATTGCAAAGAGGTTCTGGTAAGTTCAAAGGCAAACTACCTTTCAAATGTTTTTCATGTGGTAAAGTAGGGCATTATGCTTCTAGATGTCTTGAAAGCATTGAAAGGAATAGAAAAAGATTTGAGAATTGACCTAGAGCTCCAAAGAAATGCTACTATGTTAGAGATTTTGATGATGAAGGTGTGACTGATGATGAGTCTGATGATGCTAGTACTAGTGCAAATGAATGCTTGTTTATTGCTATTAAAGAAGAACCTATGCCTACTAATCCTACTAGCTGTGTGAAGGAAGAAAAACCAGTGGAAGAAAGTGCTTTGGTTGTTCAGGTTGAGAAAGATAAGGATTAATAGATCATTGATAGTGGATGCTCACATCACATGATTGGTGATAAAAGTAAGTTTGTAAGTTTGGAAAAATATGATGGAGGACTGGTTAGGTTTGGAGACAATGCAACTAGTAAGATTTATGGAAAAGGATCTATTTCATTTGATGGAAAGCATAATGCTAATAATGTCATGTATGTGAAGGGTTTGAAGCATAATTTTTTGAGTGTTGGTCAGATGTGTGACAAAGGTTATGATCTAAGATTTAAAGACAATGGGTGCAAGATCATGGAAAGCTCTGAAACTGTGATTTCTACTGGTAAGAAGACCAGAGGTAACATCTATCAATTAAGAGGAACTAATGATTACTATTTATTAGTCCAAGCAGATGAGAGTTGGTTGTGGAATAGAAGGATGTGTCATATTAACTTTGATAATCTAGTAAAGATAAGTTTAGGTCAGACTATGAGAGGTTTACCAAAACTTGTGAAACCCAACAATAACATTTGTAAGGAATGTTAGTTGGGGAAGCAGACAAGAATAAGTTTCAAGAGCAAAGAGCAATTTTCTGCTAGTTTGCTGGATCTAGTTCATATAGATCTATGTGGTCCTACAAGGATAAGAAGTCTACAAGGTGACAGGTACTTCATGTTGCTTATTGATGATTATTCTAGAATGACTTGGGTTACTTTTTTGAGAGACAAATTTGAAGCCCTAGAGAAGTTCAAATCTTTCAAAGCAATCGTTGAAAATGAAATAGAGCTGAAAATCAAATGCTTAAGTTCTGATAGAGGATGTGAGTTCACTTCAAATGAGTTCAACACCTTTTGTGAAGAGCAAGGAATAAAGAGGTGGTTGTCTACACCTAGGACTCCTCAGTAGAATGGAGTTGTGGAAAGAAAGAATAGGACAGTTCAAGAGGCTAATAGAATAATGATGAAAGAAGGAGGTATGCCATAAGTTTTTTGGAAAGAAGCTATACATACTGCTATCTACATTCAAAACAAAGTTCAAGTGAAAGGAAATGGTGCTATAACTCCCTATGAATTGTGGTATGGAAGAACTCCTACAGTAAAATATTTCAAAGTCTCTAGAAGAAAATGTTATATCAGAAGAGATGAAGATCTAGGGAAATTTGATGCAAGATGTGATGAAGGAATCTTCCTTAGATACTGTACCAAGAGTAAACCCTATCGTTGCTACAACAAAAGGTTGAAAAAGATTGTTGAGAGTGCAATTGTGAAGGTGGATGAAGGCAAAGGTAGAACATCAGATTGGAGTGGCTATAAATTAGATGAACCTGTTGCTATAACTTATGAAGAAAAAGTTGAACAAGAAGATAGTCAAGATGAAGAAGAAAAGGCTCCAAAAATTGCTGCTAAGACCCCTAGGTATGTAAGAATCAATCACTCTGAAGATCAAATTATTGGAGACAAAGACAAAGGAGTACTGACAAGGAAAAGAGCTATAGAAAACAAGTGAATTACTATTTGCTCTCTACAATTGAACCAAAAATTGTGAATGAAGCCTGCAATGATAAAAATTGGGTAAAGGTAATGGAGGAAGAACTAATGCAGATAGAGAAGAATGAAACTTGGGAACTAGTTCCTAGACCTGTTGAAAAAAATATTATTGGAACCAAATGGGTTTTTAGGAATAATTTGAATGAAAATGGAGAAGTTGTAAGGAATAAAGCAAGGCTTGTGTGCAAAGGATATTCTCAAATTGAAGGGATAGATTTTGAAGAGACTTTTGCTCTAGGAGCTCAGATTGAAGCAATCAAAATGTTTCTGGCATTTGCAGCTCACAAAGATTTCAAAATGTATTAGATGGATGTGAAGTCTACATTCTTGAATGGTGAGTTAGAAGAGGAAGTCTACATTGAGCAACTAGAGGGATTCCAACTATCAAATCAAGGTGATATAGTATGCAAGTTGAAGAAAGCATTGTATGGACTCAAGCAAGCTCCTAGAGCCTAGTATGCAAGGTTGGATAAGTACTTGTTACAGTTAGGGTTCAATAAAGGTATTGTTGATAGTAATCTCTATTTCAAGATTAATGGTGATCAAATTTTGATTGTTGAAGTCTTTGTTGATGATATCATCTTTGGAGGCAATGAAAGTATGTGTATGAAATTTGCTGGTGAAATGCAGAAAGATTTTGAGATGTCAATGTTTGGTGAGATGAATTTATTTCTGGGTCTGCAAATCAATCAATCAGATAAAGAAATCTTCATATCTTAGTCTAAGTATGTGAAAGAGTTGTTGAAGAAGTTTGGGTTGGAAGACTCTAAACTAGTATGTACTCCCATGGTGATTGGCTACAAGTTGAGCAAAACTGATGAATCACTTAATACTGATCAGAAAAAGTATAGATCCATGATTGGAGGATTACTTTATCTAACTCAAACTAGACCTGATATTATGCATGCAATTTGTCTTGTTGCAAGATTTCAAGTTGATCCAAGAGAATCACATGTGATGGCAGTTAAGAGAATCCTGAGGTATTTAAAAGGCACTCCAGATCATGGCTTATGGTATCCAAAGAATAATGATTTCACTCTTAGTGCTTATACAGATGCTAATTGAGCTAGAGATGTTGATGATAGGAAAAATACAAGTGGAGGTGCTTTCTTTTTGGGTAACAGATTGGTTTCATGGCTGAGAAAGAAACAAGACTCAATCTCTTTATCAACAGTAGAAGTGGAATATATTGTAGCAACATGTTGTTGTACTCAAGTGTTATGGATGAAGCAGACTTTGAGGGAAATAAGAGTTGTAGATGAAGATCCAGTTATAATTTTCTGTCACAATACAAGTGCTATAAATATTTCAAAGAATCCAGTGATGCACTCAAGGACAAAGCATATATCTATAAGGTATCACTTTCTGAGAGAAAAGGTGACAGAGAATGAAGTAAATTTGGAATATGTGCCCACAAAGGATTAGATTGTAGATATCTTCACCAAGCCTCTGTCTAAGGATACTTTTGAGTATCTCAGAGAAAAGTTAGGGGTCATTACTGTTGGCCCATGATTGCTATTAAACCAAAAGGTTGACTTATTAATTTCCAATACAAGTGCTAGAGTTAATGAATCCATGAGAGGTGGTTAGTCCATGTCACAAATCCCATGAGGAGTACTAACCATTTGCCAACAAACCCCCCTAGTGTTACCTAGGGGGATTCGAACCCGTGACCTTTTTCTCTGATACCAATTGTTGGCCCACGATTGTTGTTAAACCAAAAGGTCGACCTATGAATTTCTGATACAAGTACCAGAGTTAATGAATCCATGAGAGGTGGTTAGTCCATGTCATGAATCCCATAGAGAGTGCTAACCATTTGCCAACAATTATCCAGGCTCTTGCCCTCAACTAACATGCATGAGAATGCATCAATCTAGTAGTGTTCAAAGTCTCATTCTTTGATCTAGATTGATGTTTTCAGAGCTACCTCTCAGGGGAGTAGCAAAATGTGTTGGTAACAACCTAGTTGGATTAGAGAAAGAGAATGCAAGTATGTGCCCTTTGCCATTGATGTTAAAGGGGGAGAGAAATCATGTGAAAAAATTAGAGGGAGAAAGAATGTAGATGTGTAAAGAGAAAGGGAGAGAATCTTGTCTTGATGGTCTTTTCAGTTTTTCACATCATATGTTGCCATCAATGACAAAGGGGGAGATTATTGCAAGTATGTGCCTAAATGGTGTTGTCATTGATGTTAACATATCTGTGTTTTCATTTATGTCAACTATGTCCTTATCTTGTTACTTTCTTGTAATGAGTCAAATGATGAGGATATTGAGAAAATTAGCTCCTTCAGTAGAAAAAGTGAGTTGTAGTGGAAACAGTGTATTGCATACAGAAGAATAGTCCAGAAGATTGCTCTGCATTTCTTGTAGAATGAATATCTTTGTCTGTGGATTGGAAGTTATTTAGAAGTTTGTCTGAAGATGTTATATTCCAAGTTTGAGCCTCCGATATGAAGATTTGAGTGAGTAATGTTCACCAGTGTGAAAACTATTTTTCCTGTATGTTTGGTGGTGACAGGGAGAAAGTGTTATGCTCCACATTCCTTCGCATTGAATTATTTCAGTCTATGGTTCTTGAGTTAAGCATAAGATGATGTTAAGTGCCTTCAACTTCAATGGTTCATGATTTGGTGGTCCGCAAGTGGTCTTTTCCTTATGACAGTAGTTGGATTTATTGTTTATGTGCTCCAGTTTGAAGAATCTTCTTGATAGAATGGTTAGAAGTCATGCGGTTGTTTCCTAATGATTTCAATGTGCTTCTGGATATCTTCTAATCATGTTCCTACACTTGGATTGGTTTGCAAAGAGAAAGTTGGATCATGGATGAAGAATGTTCTTAGAAGACATAGTGTTCTCACCAATCTTGGCTGACTTGGTTGATTTGATTATTTACGGAGATGTTTTGAAGATTGTGGAAGCATGTCATGGTGTGAAGGATTGTGTTTGAGTCCTAGCTAAGGCATGGCATGATTAGTATACACCTTTACATCTTTCCCTTAGCAAATTTTTGTATTAGGTCCTGACCTATTTCTATGTATGTTTTTGTAATGCTGACCTTGGAGATTGTTCCAATTGTTGATGAATGTATTGCTAGCCTTGATGTACATTCCAAGGTTGATGACTTGTATAAAGACTTGTAATGTAATTGTGAAAAATCATGTGTGTGTAGAAAAATGAGAAGATAAGTGTGAAGAGTAAGAAGAGCAGAGCAGAGGAAGAATATTGTGCTTCAATGGAACTGAAATCAGGCATAAAATAGATATTGTCAAATCAGTTCAACAATTATTGGCAGTGAGCCACCCTTTGGTAGTGAGCCACCCCTTGGTAGTGAGCCGATCTTTGCAGTGAGCATTTTGGGTAGTGAGCCCTACAGGCAATGAGCCTCTATTTTTTGATATTGATATAACTTATATATTTCTATGGGCTAACACCCACTGTGGTTTTTCCCTTTTAGGGTTTTTCCACATAAAAATCTAGTGTCTACAGTGTTGAATGTGTGATTGTGATTAAGTCTATGGTTTCATGCTTTCATGGTTAAATCTCATTATTAGTAATTAAATAGTTGATGGTTTGATAGTCATTTGAAGTTAAGTTTTTGTGACAATTGATTCACCCCCCCTCTTAGTTGTCTTGTGTATTTCAACAAACTATACTTGAATGCATTGCTGATCCACAATAGAAGACATTTCTTCATGCAAATCAAAATGGAAAGAATCCATCACTAATATATCCTCAAGTTGGGCTGCCATCTATTGAAATTTAGGCATAAACATGCCTTGTTGCTCATTCACATCAACGTCACATATAAAGGACTCAACCTCAAGTGCAGAACCAACACATTCTAGAGCTAACACATCTTTCACATCAAAATGAAATCATTCATAATCATTTGGAACTCCATCAAGCTCTTAAACACAACTCTCATATGTACTACTATAGACTTCAATTTCTGAATCATAAACATGATTCAGGCTACATTTCAAAATCTCAGCACACACATCAACACCATGAGACACCTCAAGTGAAGAATCAAGTTCCTCAAATTGTCTCTATATTTCAAAAGCACTTTAGTAATCTGTTGTGTCATATGCTACTACAAATTGATTGATGGCGCATTTCTTCTTCCACATTCTGTCTTATCCTACTTTGTTGATGAGATGAAGCACACTCTGCATGAGGAAGACAACATATTTTGCACCAATGAAATAGGTTCTCATATGCATCCACATGATCACCATCCTCAAAATCTAGGGCAAGCTCTTCATATTGAAATTCCATGGCTACACCAACAACTATCTTTGATCAGGTATCCTCAAGTGCAGCCACCTCTATGTCATCCTTGTGCAAATAAACATTACTTGCTTCATCACATACAGGAACAAAGGAGGGCAATACATCAAATAAGAAATAAGTTTCTTGTTCATCCCATATTTCACTTACTTGTGCATAGTTTTCATAATCAACCTTAAAAGTTGATTCCACTTGCTGATGACTTATGTACACAGCATACTCATTGTTCACTAGGCCACATACCTCAGCACTAGGTTGGAATTCACCATTGGTTTCATCATTTTCACTTTCACTTGATGAGCTATCTAGCTGAAGGTAGGTGCATATACTATCCTCATCATCTGCATCACTATCATATGATGCACCACCTTCCACTTCTACCATTCTGACTACACAATCATCATTATCTAATGCTATATTCATTTGATTATTTATATCTACATTGTTGTCGTTTAGATTGATATGTTTATTACTAGCAACACATGCATTTGTGGACAACAAACCCTTTATGTAGTCATCTCTCATTTTCTCCATGGAATCTAGGGACAAATATGTCTGCTGCATACTCATTATTTTTGAATTTTCCCACACATAACTCAAACCATTTTCATATGCTTCAAAAAACATATCAATGCAAGCGGGAGTGTTAGGTCTAAAATCTTTAGGAACATGGGAAAGCGCAACAGCAAACCTGTGACCAAAATCTTTGCTTGACTCTCCCTCTTGTCTTTTAATTTTCTCTAGCTCTATGACAAGATCAGCAGGGTCAAGACCTTTGGCAAATTCATTTTCAAATGTTGCCACAAGTTCATTCCATGAGGCAAAGGATTGCCCTAGAAAATTTTGGATCCATTCTCTTGCCTTTTCGTGTAAGGACCTAACAAAGAACCTCATCCACATGTCTTCTTCCTCATACTAATGTGTATCCATGAATTCCAAATATTCATCAACAGGTGTGTCCCCTTCCAAAATATTATACCCATCAAATTTGGGCAACCATTTGTAGACCCTGGTTGGCATACTTGTTGTTTTGTAATCAACCCATGAGAGGTCTAGCTGATCATATACTAGATCTAAGGGAGTAGGGGACTGGGCCAATTGATTTTTTGGGGTAGCAGGGAATGCTTTGGATTGCATCCTAGACTCTAGCAGCCTAATCTAATTTTATGTTTCTACTTCTCACTGTAATAATAACTCCAACAATTGTTTGGTCTTTTCAATTTTATACTGTTGCATTGCTATATCATTATTATTTTGCATGGGTGCATATGGGTTTTGGTTTGTATAACATGCATAGCCATGACTAGAATATACATTGCTAGGATGGTCATGAGAATCCATGCCAATGTAATTTCTAGGGTCTGATATATATGAAGACTCAGATGATAGAACATCCCTAAGGTATCCATATTCATACCAATTGGCCATGACTAAAACATCTTATAATGCTAGGTGAAAAATTGAGCCATAGAAATTTGTTCCTTCAACATGACAAAAACAACAAACACTAAAAATGGGAAAAGAAGAAACCATGTACCTTTATTTCACCAGCTGATGCACACTAAGATGAAGCATTTAGATCACCAACAACAACCAAGGGGTAGAAATAACAAACTTGTGTTCTTTGACAGTAGAGTCACCACCTCTTTGAAAGAGAAATTCCTTATAGTGTGACTAAACCTCAAGGCCACAAACTAATTCTAGGTTCAGCTCACCAGTAGAGTTTTCAATCTTTTTATAACCCAACAGTATCATCCCCAATAATGCCACCAAAAAATATTGGCGTAAGTTGATAGGATGTCAAACCTACACACAGCAACAAACTGCACCCGGCAACGGCTACAAACAGGGGTCTTCAAAATCTTAGACCTTTCAAGTCCTCCCCAGCAATGGTGCTAAAAAATGTTGACTCAAACCAAAATAACTACAATCCTAAACCCTAAAACATTCCCAAATCACTTGGGCCAGAGGTGTTGTCAAGGTGATGGAAAGAAGGTTTATTAACAGGTCAAGGGTGATTCTAGGCAACCTAAAGGAGTGGGTTTACTCCACTACACTTTAGGCTCAGCTTAAACCTAGGAGGGAGATTCCAAGGGGTATACCTGAATAGGTATTAGGTTCAAACTAGATGAACAACTAAAAATAACAGGACAACCAAACCTGAACTACCTTCTAGGTCCTAAAGACTGTCACTAGACCTAAAACAACTGGTTGTAATTAATAACCCCTATATAGTTGATTACCACACTATGTATTTACATCTAATCATTGCAATACTATACTCCTTGAAATGAATCTACTTAACTTCCCATACACAAGATACATAGTGCAAGCATACATGTTCATGATTCACAAATGATTAAAACAATTTTGTGTCACTTCAGATATATCCCTGGTTATAAAAGAGAACCATGAACAGCATGAAAAACCCTAAACCAAACCTACTCCTACTCCTATAGCTAACAAGATGAGAGTTTGATTAAAATGATGATTGATCCATCCCCAATATGGATTGGTGCCTATTCCATTGGGTAACTGAGTCATAAACAATAAAGAAGAAAGAATAGGGTTGAACTAGCATCAATAGAAAAATAAAATACATTCACATACATTTCTCATATTACACTTCATGCACTAGACATACTTATTTATCCAAAGCCAAACTATAATAACCCACTTGAAATAGAGAAATGACCCAACACAAAGCTTGTATTGATTTAAATGTTGTCATACATTATCAAATCCCATTACAATCGCACTAGCAAATGTGGTGAAGACAAAATGAAAAGCTGCAAAAATGCATTCCCCTAAATTATTACAAACAACTATGGAGACATAACAATGCATGAAAATAAACATTACAATCCTTCCTACACTACATCAGACAAATTCTTTCATTCACTGCCCAGACATTTTTCTCTGCTTGATACCCTAAAATCTTATGCATTTTCCAGACCAGACAATTGGTTCAGTGACCAACCCTTTTTACATCTTACATTCATGCATATACATCATCTCATTCTAATTGACCTAATTAGGTTACAAAAAATACTCCCTAAGGGCCATGTCAGAAAATATCTCAGCCAGAATGGACATTTATCTGCCAGACTTCAATGTAGAAAATATCTGGACCCATCGAGTAGCTGGAAGATATTTTAAGTCTTTAATGTGAGCTACTGAATCACTCACCTGCAACAATCAATGTGAAATATCCACCTATGGAAATCCTTCACAAAATTTGAGTTGACGATTAATATGTATTATCGGTTGAGTCTGCATATTATGCTTTAGTCAGCTGCTATCCTGATATCTGGATGTGCATATCCATATCCAGATCATGATTCTTGGATTGTAATTTCAAGGTGAGAATATTCCTTGAAAAGCCTGCCACATGAAAGAGGAGGAAATTCTAAGTAATTTTTCCTTTTGGATCATGTAGAAATTCCTCAGGATGAGGGAGATAATCATGATCAAAGTTGCGGTCAATTGGCATATAGATATCATGAATATCCCTTCGAGTTCTACATATTCACAAATATCCAGATGCACTCATCAAATTCACCTTCGCAGCATGAAGAAGCCATCATCTACATGGATATTAACTTTTAATATCTAGATGCTAACCTAATATCTGAATGCCTCTTTATGAATATCCTAATGATGTCATCGACATGGAGAGCTTCGTTGAAGAGGAGATTTGGATGACGTCATCAGGAAATTACACTGCAGGATAATATGCCAGTGACAGAATGTCTAGATGACATCATTGTCATATGCACTTCTTTGGGGAGGAGACTTGGATGACATCATCAAGAAATTTGCAAAGGTCATGGACATTGGGAGATATCTGAATGTTAGGAAAACATCTGGATATTAGTTAAGGTCTACACATTTGGGAAGTATCTGGATATTAGTTAAGATCCAGATGTTAAGAAAACATCCAAATATTAACTAAGGTCCAGATAGTTGAAATATATTGAGATTTTAGCTAGTGTCTAGATATTAAGATAATATCCAGATGTTAACTAAGATCTAGATAACCATGCATTAGATATCCACACCAAAAATGACCAAGTATGGAGGTGGAAAATCTCTGGGAATGAAGACATTGAAGATAAAAGGTTTATGGGTTTTTCTAGGTTTTTGCAAGCATTTAAGGCATGTAGGGTTATATTTCAAAGAGGATCAAGGAGATTTTCAAGATGAATTGTTTGACTCTGGACAGAGGAAAATGGGTCAGCAAGAACCTTGGAAATTTAGGACTTAGCCGATTTTTGGCTTTTCCACCTTGCATTTCATACGGAAAACACATGAAAATCTATGAAAGATGTCTCTGATTGGTTATAAGCTATAAGTTCAAGTCGGAGTACGAATGAGATATGAGGAGCATAATAGGGCATTTTGGGGACTAATTTTTTTAGGTGTCAACACATCCAAGAGTACATCAGTAACCTCAACAACAAGGACCTCAACACAATCAATATCAGCCAAATCAGAGGTAGGATCCATTTGCAAGAGGCCCAATGAATGTGTATAGATTTAGACAGCTGGACTTCTTTGGCATCCGGGGATATCCAAATGACATTGATAATAAGGTAAGGAAATCAATCCCTAAATTTTCTAGTAATAATGCTATCTCTGGAGAAGACCATATAAGATCATTTGAAGCTATCATGCATAATTTTGAAGTTGAACATGAAGATGTATATATGAAATTGTTCATGCAATCATTAGTAGATGATGCAAGTGATTGGTATAGAAATTTGCCAAATGCTTTAATTAGATCATGGGATGAATTCAAAAGGTTGTTCAAAGAACAATATGGTGATCATTCTAATCCCAAATTTTTCTTACATGAGCTAACCAATATCCAGAAGAATTATAATGAGTCTTTGGCAGATTTCAATGCTAGATTAATGAAGGTTTTCAACAAATCCCACATCATTTGAAACCAACAGATCATATGTGCTTGGTCTTGTATTAAAATGCATTTGATCCTAAAACAAGATATGAGCTTAGAACAAGAAATCCACCAAGTCTTATAGATGCATTCAAAGCTACTTTGAATATTGAAAACAATAGAAGAGCTTTAGGGAAAGTTGGCAGAAGGAATGAGCCTAGAATATTGCAAAACCCTAAGGTTCATCAAAATAAATAGCTGAAAGAAGAAGACAAGTTGAAAAAGTTCTAGCATGTTGTCAAAGATTTATCATATAAGGTGGCTATAAATGAAAAAGGAATGCCTTATGATAAATCAAACTATCCCAAAAATGAAAGACCGAGGTTGTAGGATATGCCATATGGAACAAATTGGAAGGATGGAAGGCCTATGGTTGAAGGCCAAAAGCAAAATGTTAGCAAGGATACACTTGATCCACTGAGCAGACATGGGGTAAACATGGTAGATGCTACTCCATGGTGTGTGTCTTGGAATTTGCCTCACTCCCTTGATTATTGTGTGGTGGCACAATTAATCCAGGAAAATGAAATACCATATGATCAGGAGAGAGATGAACATACCATAAATATGTTGGGAGTCAGGCCATATGAGGTGGAAAGAGATTACTCTTCTTCAAAAGAAGATGGATCAGAGTATGATGTAAATCATCAAAGGTACAATAGTCATGTTGGTCAAAAGAGGTATTCTCTGATCAAGATGATAATGACATAAGAGATACTTAGGTGTGCTCTACAAGGACTTAGTCAAATCAAACACAATTGAGGAGGCCTACTGAAGAAGAAATGAAGGCATTCATGGTTGCTACTATAGCACAGGCTAGGAACAACTATAACCTTAGAAACATGACTATCAATGTTGATCAAGGTGTGCCAGGAAGTGTGTTCATGAAGAATCCACAAGCTGTTTAAAAGATTTCCCATGAATCACAAAAACAAGAATACTTAGAAAGCAACTCACAGATATGTGCCTAAAGATACAACAAAGGCTGATCAAAATAAGGTAAGGTGTGATCCCAAGAAACACATAATGGAGGAAAAGAAACTTACAAAAGAAGTGAGCAAAATAGAACCTCTAATGGGTATGCCCTCTTTTGACATAACCTAAGCTTTATCTCAAGTTAAATTATCTATCCCATTACTAGAGATGATGAAAATTGATGAGTATAGGGATAGTGCCATGAAATTGATCTCAAATGTACCAATTAAGCCTAAGGTTTATGGAAAGAATCAGAATGATTCAAAAAAGAATAAGAAGCAAGTAAATAATGTCAAAGGAGAAGCTATGAAGACTGCTGAGATTTACTTGGGGACTACTTTAACAAAGAGTCCATCTCAAGTTGATCTCTTTTATGTCACACTACTTATAAATAATAAATTGGTAAAGAATTGCATGATAGACTCAGGAGCTGTAGTAAATATCATGCCGATGGCAGTCATGAAGGAACTGGGTATGTGGGTAGATTCCACATATGGAAAGTTCTATGCAATGGATAACAGATCAATTTCTGTGATTGGTATCATGAGAGATGTGGAGATAAAGCTTGCTACCTTTCTTGAAGCCACATACAAAACTGATATAACTGTGGTTGACATCCCACCATATTATGGCATCTTATTATCAAGACAATGGACTGCAGCAATTGGTGGAAATATCCAATTAGATCTCTCATATGTAAACATATGTGTAAATGGAAAAGAGATCAAGCTATGTAGAGATCCTAGGTTAGAGCAAGTGATAGAAAAAATTGATCCAAATCAAATAAATTTCTTCTATGATGTTGACTTGGAAAATTTTAGGGTGGAACAATCTTAGCCTCAGCTACAAAACAATGATCCAATTGGCAATATTGTTCAATCCGATAAAGATGGTGTTTGGCATATGTATTTTGATGGAGCCTGCAGCAAAGAAGGGAATGGAGCTAGTGTAGTTTTTATTGCACCTAGTGGTAAGACCTTCAAAAATTCATTTCTGTTATCATTTGAATGTGCAAATAATATAGCAGAATATGAATCATTATTGTTGGGTCTTAACTTTGCTGTTAAGAATGGAATCAAAATGTTAATTGTAAATGGAGATTTTGAGTTAGTGGTGTAGACACCTAAAATTGGCTTGCTTCGCAAAACAATTTCCCATGTCTCGACACCAATTTATCCCTCCTATTAATTAAATAAATTCATTTTATTTAATTAAGTTATTCGTAACCATCTGTCTATCCCTTGTGATCAATTAACTCACTTAATTTATCACTAGACCTTACAACACTATCCCTCACTAATCAAATAAATATTCCCAATATTTATTTAGTTCAATTCTCATTTTCCCTAATCCTCATTAATTCGATAAATCATGTTTATCTAATTAATCTAGCCTACTAATTGACCTACCCTACCCTACCCTAGCCTACCTCATCCTAGCCCTAGGATCAATTAAACAAAACCTCTGTTTAATTTATCCTAACCTCTCATTTGGGTGGTCAAACCTAGTTTAACACCCTTCCCCACATCCTCCAAATAAAAAATTAAAACAAATCACACATCACATTTAATTCTCTTACAAACCCCTTACCTCACCCATCCTCATTCATTACCTCTTATCCCCAAATGAATTCTTAATTCATTTCCCATTCCCCAAATGAATTCTTAATTCATTTCCCATTCTTTCACACCCATACCTCATTTATCACCCCTTTTCCCAAAATAAATGAAAGATTTACTTTTATTCCTAGCCCTTGATCTCATCTTTTGATCCTCACCCTCCATCCTCATTTCCAAAATTTTATAAATAAGACCCCTCTCTAAGCCATTTAGAGAGACTTCTTCATGCATCAAACCTCTGCCAAAATCTCCCCACAATCTCCTCATCATACCATCATAATGCCAAAATCATGCCTCATTCCTATATCCATCTCCATCTAATCCCTTAATCTATCAATCCCCATCTCATCTACATTGTGTTGCAAAAATTGAGTAATCCACATCTACACACTAGTCTTGGGTAAAATCTGAGGAGACTATTGGGTGCAACTCCTTCCCTCTTGGATTTGTGAGTTCATTATGAAGGTATAATCATGTATTTTTGTATTTGATTCTTATTTAAATCTTCATTTTGTTCTCATTAATCACAAGCGGTATCTCAAGTCAGATCAAAATATGCCACTAAAAACAAAAGGCTTAAACAATACAAGCATGTTGTATGGGATACAATTGAACTCTTTGATGCATTTTCAATAGATTGGATGGATGGGTCAAAGAATTTAATGGCTAATTTCCTTGCTAATGTTTCTCTGAGAAGAAATGACATTACATTGACTAGTATCTCAAAGGTGGAGTTCAAGACTAGACCTTACATTCCTAACAACATATATAGTTGGCAAGTTTTCAATGATGATAAGGATTTGCTGAATTTTTATACTGTGTTGATAAATATGAAGCTCAAGAAATAGACTTCAATGCTTTTGTTGAAAAGGTAGATGGTAAAGACATTGTATTCGGTCAGGAAGTAGTGCAATTAAAGTCAAATAAAATTCCAAAAGGTCTAGTGGCTTTGGAGTGTGTTTTTGATGGAAATGATAGATCAACTGTGAAGCAAACACCGTGCATCAAGATGATCTTGAAGAGGTAAATCTTGGCACCAATAATTCTCCAAAGAAAGTTTACAGTGGCAAGAAAATAAGTCCAAGAATCAGGGACATGCTCATAAGCTTGCTCAGGAAATACAAACATGTGTTTGCATGGTCCTATGAAGATTTAAAGGCTTATAGAGAAGACATATTCCAGTATGAAATCCCGTTGAAGCCAAATGCTAAACCTTTTAGGCAAAGATAGAGACCAATCAATCCTGTGTTGGAGCCTAAAATGCAGGAAGAATTGATGAAGCTTAGGGATGCTGGTATTATTAAGCATATTAGACATTCTTCTTGGGTCTCAAACTTGGTACCTATCAGGAAGAAGAATGGAGATATAAGGCTATGTGTAGACTTTCACAATCTAAATATTTCATCCCTGAAAGACAACTATCCACTCCCAAACATGGAAGCTATGCCGCAGAGAGTAATAGGTTGTGAATTGCTTTCTATGATGGATGGGTTCTCTAGCTACAACCAAGTCAAATTCAAGGAGTCAGAGCAATACAAAACTGCCTTTACCACACCTTGGGGAACCTATGTATATGTCAGGATGCCTTTTGGTCTCACAAATGTAGGTGCTACTTTTCAAAGAGCCATGGATGTTGCATTTGTAGACCTTATTAATATCATAATGGTGGTATATCAAGATGATTTGATAGCATATTCCAAGAAAGAAAAGGATCATTACTTACATTTGGAGAAGATATTCATAAAGGCACTGGAATATGGTATTTCATTAAACCCTAAAAAGTATCAATTTGTTATCACAGAGGGCAAATTGCTTGGGCATATTGTATCTAAAGAAGGTGTGAGAATAGATCCTAAAAGGATTGCTACAATTGATAAAATTCCCATCCCAAAAACAATAATGGCCATCCAATCATTCTTTGGACAAATAAATTTTGTAAGAAGATTCATTTCTAATTTTCCTAAGATTGTCAAGCCAATTGCTAAGATGTTGAAGAAAGGGTCTAAAATTGATTGGATATTAGAGGCAGTTGATGCATTTGCATCCATCAAGAAGGCAATTAAAGAGGCTCCAGTTTTGAAATCCCTTGATTTTGGTATGCCATTTCAATTTTTTTCTTTTTATTCTTTTCACACCATTGTTGTTGTCATGTTGCAGAAAAATGAAGGACATGAATAGCCAATATCCTTTTTTATCAAATCACTTCAAGGAGCTGAGCTAAAATATGATGCCAATGAGAAGCAAGCTTATGCTCTTGTAAAAGTAGTTAAAATATTCAGACCCTACTTGGTAGGAGCATAGGTAACTGCTTATGTACCTAATGCTGCAGTCAAAGATGTCCTTACACAAATAGAAGTCACAAGGAGAAGGTGTAGATGGATAAACATAATTCATGAATTTAATATTAATATCCAAATCATCAAACTTGTGAGAGGACAAGGACTAGCAAAGTTAAAGGCAGAATCTAATTTGGAAGCTGCACAGGTGTGTGGTGTTCAACAAGAGGGAGGTATGGTATCCAGCATTGAACATACACCTGTTGGCAAGAGACACTATATGGATTCATGTATGTTGCCATTGATGGCAACAAAGGTTATCCCACACATCCGCAAGACATGATAAGTCTCTACCGAAAGTTAGATTGAAGAAGTGTTATGATCCGGTAAGCAAGAACAGAGCAGTTAGCAAGGTCCGACAGTCAGGTCTGGATCTCTTAGAGGAAGTATCTCAGTGAAGTGTGGATTTGGGGAAGTCAAGACGAGTACCTTGACTAATAGATTCCAAGGAATTATCCTCCAGTGATGGAAGGGTGAAAAGATATGAGAACTTGAGTGTTGGATTGTTGTTTGGCAAAGTAGACAGAGGAAGAACTGTATCGACAGATTGTCAGACCCAAATCTGGAAGAGATATTGCTGATGACTAAGTTTCTTGAGGTATCATTCATGATTGGCCAACATGATTGATGACTTCTTCAAGCATCTCCTAGATCCACATTACTTGGTAAGCAAGGATCCAGCCGACAAATCAAAGCTTGGGAAAATATTGACTATTCCAGATGCCGACTAGAAAGGTGGCAAGATTACTTGTACGGATATATATACCAGATGAATTTAGATATGAAGGTGTGTTGTGTGAATGTGTAATTGTGTGAATAAAAGTAGAAGAGTAGTAGGAAGGTAGGAAGACAGGTCCGGAATGTGACAGGACAGTTGAACCAAAAGAAAGTTAGAATGAAGTGCAGTAGATCAATTTATTGAGCTCAACCAGAACTGAGTCTTAGCATGTGTGGATGCTTCTCATCAGTTCAAACATTGTGTTATCTTTCTCTCTTGTAGGCAGTGAGCCTCTTGTGAGCAGTGTGCTCGGGTAGTGAGTCCTAATTAGCATGTGCCATTTTGTTCTTTCTATTCTTCTAACAGAGAATACATTCTTGGGTTAATCACCCCGTGGTTTTTCGCTTAACCGGGTTTTCCATGTCAAAATTATTGTGTTGTGTATTGACTTTGTTTCTAATTTCATGCCTGTTTGCTTTAATGTTGTACTAATTATTAAAGAAGAACAGAAGTCAAATAAATTAAGATAACTGATTCACCTCCCCTCTCAGTTATCAACAATTGGTATCAGAGCCAAGTTGCTCCCAACAGAGCCTAACAGCTTGAGGAAGATCTGGGAATTCAAATGGATGTGTATGGTATAAGGGAGAAACTTAAGTCTACCCTTGATGATCTTGAGCAGTAAAATTATGAAGTCAATGAATTAAAGGAAAGACTCAAATAGGTAATGATTTCAGAAAAGAACTAAAAGAGAAACTGAGTCTCTCTATGAAAAAGAGAAAGGAGCTACTTCAACAATTGGTATCAAAGCCAATTTCCTCCCAACAGAGCCTAACAGCTTGAGGAAGATCTGGGAATTCAAATGGATGTGTATGGTATAAGGGAGCAACTTAAGTTTGCCCTTGATAATCTTGTGCAGTCAAATTCTGAAGTCAATGAATTGAAGGAAAGACTCAAATAGGCTGATGATTTCATAAAAGAACTAAAAGAGAAACTGAGTCTCTCTATGAAAAAGAGAAAGGAGCTACTTTAGCAATTGGCAAGTCAAGGTGAAGCCAATGATACAAATGGAGATCTGAAAGAGAAAACCAAGTTATGTGAAAAGTTATCAAAAGAAATCATCATGATAAGACATGAAATGGAATCAGGAGTTATGAAGTTCACCCAAGAAATTGAAGAAAGAAGAAAATCTGAAGATGATCTAAGACAATCTCTTAAGGAAAAATTAGAAGACTGCCACAAGATAGATAGAATAATCAGACATCTTGAATCTGATCTTGAAGATGCTAAAGATAATGAAGAAAAACTTGAGGATCAAATTGTCTCTCTTAAAAGGGATCTTCAAACAGCAAATGAATACAAAGAGAAATTCAAGATAAGCTCTGTTCAACTTGAAGTTCTTCTTGAAAGCCAAAAGAGGGTAGATGACAAGTGTGGCCTAGGGTATGAAAAAGGTGAAAGCTCCGGAACCGATCAGAAGAATTTTGGATCAGAAAATCCAAGGAACAGGCCTAGAAGACCTTCAGTAAGGCAGCCTAATGCTCAAAGATATCCATCCTTCAATGGATACTACCACAACTGCAATAACTTTGGTCATAAAGCTAATCAATGCAGAAAGAGAATGAATCAGACTAATGCATCCTTCTTCGGACAGTGTTTCAACTGCAAAAGGTATGGTCACAAATCTCATGAATACAGAAATATGTAAATGAACAATTCATTCAATGGTAGATGCTTTGCATGCAATAGAATGGGTCATATGGCTAATCAATGCAGATCAAGGGCATATCAATCAAATATGCAAAGAAATGGTGTTTGCCAAATTTGCAATAGATCCGGTCATATTGCAAAATTCTATAGAAGCAAGAATTAGGACAAAAGAGGTCTGGTACATCATAATCAGAATCAAGATAAGGGAAAATGAAAAGTAAATGCAGATGAAGTTCAAAATGAGATGAAAAAGATTTGGGTGAAGAAAAGTATAGAGAATGGAGGGATTGATCTGCACTAGACTTTGGTGCTGATATTTCTTCCAAAAATTAAAAAGTGAGCCCTGGCTCAGGGGAGACACAAGAAAACTATTTTCCCCTAGCCAGTCAATTGGTGTCGGAACTGGCACAAGAAGAGTTGCGGATTAAAGGGTTCATAAGAGAAACATCTAAATAAACTATGGTTAAGATATGGAAGATCCACAAGATGTTTAGATCAAGATTGATTCGGTTCTTCAAATCATCCGAATAAGGCAAACCGGAATGACTTAGGTCAAGCATTTATTGCAACTTGGTATTAGGGTTTGTGGAGTAATATAAGGGTTCTTCGTATTAAACATTTGATCATTCTACATTTAAGAAGAAAAAAGGAGCTCTGCAACAAATTTCCTCAAGCCCATCAAAGATCATTTGTAGAAGTCGATTCATCCAGAAATTGATCTGGCTCACTCCGTGAAACCTAAAGGCGCAAAAGGTATTTTCCGTTCCTAAACACCTCTCTACAAATCTTTTTAAAGATGACTACTCTGAATATTGTGAAGATCACTAATAGGCCTCGCCTCAAATTCAAGAAACATCCCTACAAATCCTTTGAAGTAGATCCACTAGGAGCATTTTCCAGTGTTTCGCATGGTGTCTTGCATATAGAAGATATTAGGGTTTACATTCATGCAAACATTGAAGAATTCAGAGAGTTCAAATTGAGGGATATCTAACACAAACAACTAATAGATGATTCATTTGAGCTCCAACCCCAATACAAGGCCCTCCGGGACAAGCACTTTGCACAGTGTATACATTTCCCCTATATTGTTGAGGATGAATGGGTCCAGTATGTCTTGAGTAGAATACATGACAACATCATGTGGTTGAATGGACCATTCAAGATCACAAAAGATGCCATTAGGGTAGTTACTGGTTTGCACTCATCCGGTGGGATACCTATTCTCAAATTGGTAAAAAATTAGACTGTAAGTGAGGCTACCAGATCTAGGTTTGACAAAAGAGCAATGACAATAGAAGATATCACTGATCCGAATATCAAGTTTGCCTCCATGATCATTGGAAACAAGATATATCATTCTAGCAGGGAGAATTCAGTACCTGGAACTGCTATCTACACTGCTTATGAAATCTTAAGAAAGAATTCAGATTATGACCTTTGTCAGCTCCTTCTAAATCAACTCTTGGAGAATCTGCAGAAAATAAAGAAAGATAAAAATAATTCATTTAAGTATGGTGGGTTAATATTGTGCTTATTCTTCTACTTTATGAATGAGCTACCTAGATCCAGTGGATGGGTATGGTAGAGTGACAGATTGGTTGCCATACAAATCAAGGACTATTTGCATGGACTTGGTGATGACAAAGCACAAAACATAGCTCTCTGGGGTTTCTTCAAAAACTTCAAGAACATGATGCAAGCTAGAGAGAGAATTCCCCAATCTCTAGTTGAGAAATACAAAGACACAGTATGTTTTATGGTAGAGACTGATCAGTGCCTAATGGAGGCAGTGGAACCAAGATCAGTGTGGATCATACCAATGGGGTATGAGGTGGATGAGACAATCGTAGAGCTGCATGTTTAGCACATGCTGAGTCAACCCAAGGATCCCAAGGCAGAAAGGTTTGGAACCTTTGAAGAATTGAGTGTGAAGATCCATGTTGAGCTAAGGCAACCAGAGATGAAAAGAAAGGTAAGAAAAGAAGTAGAAAACATTGCCAAAAGCCTTGGCATCTCAAAAGAGGCACTTGATGCCAATAGGGAAAAGAAGGAAAGGACTGAGAAAGAGAAGAAAGAGGCAGAAAAGCAAAGTGTTCCAGTAGAATCCTCCTCCCGGACTAGATCTTCTAGGATCTCTGCTCCTACCACTGATAAGAGCTCAAATAAATCAAAATCGGAAGTAAAATCATCCAGTAAAGCAGAGAAAAGAACTAAGACAAAGGCCACAAGGTCTTACATCAGTCAGAAGAATGATGAAGAGACTGAGTCAAATGAGGAGGTAAAGAAAATAAGGAAAAAGAAGAAAGTATCTGGTGAACCCTCTACCGGTGAAGACAAGGAAGAGATGGCAGAAGAGTTTGTTGAAAAACCCACTCTATCATTAGATGATGTCGTCAAATCAATTACTTTGGATGGAAACCTTCAACCAATGGCTAAATTCTATGATCATTATAATGAGGCTAACCAAAAGATCTTGCAGGAAGCAACAGTCAAGTATTTGAATATCTACAATAAGGCTTTTATTGAAATTATATCTCTTATTCCCAAAAGCTTAGAGAAAGAGTTAGAAATAAGAAAGAATAATGTTATGGCAAAAGATCTTAAGATCTGAGAATAGATAGCCATTCAGCTATATCCTTCAATTGATTCAAAGAAAATGAATATGATCTTCAAAGATTGCAAGGATGAGTTCCGGAGCAAATCAAGAATGAATCAACTTATGCTCGGAGAAACTGACAAAATAGCAAAAGAAATAGAAGAGATCCTCCAGAATGCATACTCAAGATTCAACATTCCTATTATAGAGGACTTGGGTGTTGATCCCTCGGCTACAAGTGTTGAAAAAGAATCTACTGAGGCAATGATAGAAGATAATGGACACCAATGAAGAAAAAGATAAGCAATTGGAATCCTCTACTCCGGAAGAGGTGGCCAATGAACAAACAAACTGTTGGCAAGAGACACTATATGGAAAAATGATTGTTGTCATTGATGGCAACAAAGTTCATCCCACACATCCGTAGGACATGGTGTGTCTCTACCGAACGTCAGAATGAAGATTGTTGAGGTCCGGTAAACAAGAATAGAGCTTGTGGCAAGGTCCAACAGACAGGTCCGGATCTCTCAGAGGAAGTATCTTGGTGAAGTGCAGATTTGGGAAAGTTAAGAGGACTACCTTGAGTAATAGATTCCAAGGATTTAGCCTCCAGTGATGGACAAAGAAAAAGATATGAATAGTTGAGTACCAGATTCCTAAGTGACAATGTGAACAGAGGAAGAACTGACTGACAGAACATCAGACTACTTTCCAGATGTGTTACTGATGGTGTTAAAGGTTATGAAGGCATGAATCATGTTTGGCCGACATGATTAATGATTTCTACAAGTATATACTTGATCCGCATTACTTGATGTGTAAGGATTCAGCTGATAGAACAGAGTTTGTGAGAAGATTGACTATTCTGGGTGCCGACTAGAAAGATAATGAAATCACTTGTGCGGATATATATATATATATATATATATATAGGATGGATTTAGTTGTGTGAAGTGTTGTTGAAAAATGTGATATGTGAAAAAGCAGAGCAGAGCAAAAGCAGTAAGGAAGGTCCAGTATGTGAAAGGAAAGCAGCATAAGAGAAGAGGAAAGATGAAGTGCAGCAGATCAGTGTACTGAGCCTAACTAGAATTGAACTCCAGCATATGTGGATGCTTCCAATCAATTCAAGTATTGTATAACATTCTTTTGTAGATAGTGTGTCTCCTTGTAGGTAGTGTGCCTCCTTTGTGAGCAGTGTGCTCGGGCAGTGAGCCCTAATTGGCAAGTGCCATTTTGTATTTCCTTATTCTTCTAATAGAGAATAATCTTTGGGTTAATCACCCCATGGTTTTCTCCCTTAACAGGGTTTCCACATCAAAAATACTATGTCATGTGTTTTTCTATTTCATGATAATGTTTGCTTATTTGAATTAATGTTGCATTGATTAAAAGGAAAGTTTAGATAGAAGAAATAATTAGGATAACTGATTCAGCCCCCTCTCAGTTATCAACAATTGGTATCAGAGCTAAGTTCCTCCTAACAGAGCCTAACAGATTGAGGAAGATCTGGGAGCTCAAATGGATGCATATGGCTTAAGAGAGCAACTCAAGACTACCCTTGATGATCTTGAACAGCCAAACTCTGAAGTCAATGAATTAAAGGAAAGACTCAAACAGTCTGATGATTTCATGAGAGAACTAAAAGATAAATTAAGTCTATGAAAAAGAGAAAGGAGTTGCTTCAGCAATTGGCAAGACAAGGTGAAGAAAATAATGCAAATGAAGAGCTGACTGAGAAAACCAAGTTATGTGAAAAGTTATCAAAAGAAGTCATTATGGTAAGACATGAAATGGAATCAGGAGTTATTAAGTTTACTCAAGAGATTGAAGAGAAAAGAAAAACTGAAGACAATCTAAGACAATCTCTCAAAGAGAAATCAGAAGATTGCCACTAGATGGATAGAATTATTAGACATCTTGAATCTGATCTTGAAGATGCTAAAGATAATGAAGAAAAACTTGAGGATCAAATTGTCTCTCTCAAAAGGGATCTTCAAACAGCAAATGAGTATAAAGAAAAATTTAAGATAAGTTCTGCTCAACTTGAAGTTCTTCTTGGAAGTCAAAAGAAGGTAGATGACAAATGTGGTTTGGGATATGAGAAAGGAGAAAGCTCTGGATCCAATCAGAAGAATTTTGGATCAGAAAATTCAAGGAACAGGCCTAGAAGACCTCTGGTAAGACAGCCCAATGCTCAAAGATATCCATCCTTCAATGGATACTGCCACAACTGCAATCACTTTGGTCACAAAGCTAATCAGTGCAGAAAGAGAATGAATCAGACTAATTCATCCTTCTCTGGACAGTGTTTTAACTGCAAAAGGTATGGTCACAAGTCTCATGAATGCAGAAATATGCAAATGAATAAATCATTCAATGGTAGATGCTTTGCATGCAATAGAGTAGGTCATATGGCTAATCAGTGCAGATCAAGATGATATCAGTCAAATATGCAAAGAAATGTTGTTTGCCAAATCTATAATAGGTCCGGTCATAATGCAAAATTCTGTAGAAGCAAGAATCAGGAGAAAAGAGGTTCGGTATATCATAATTAGAATCAAGATAAGGGTAAACAAAAGGTGAATGCGGATGAAGTTAGGAATGAGATGAACAAGATTTGGGCGAAGAAAAGTTCAGAGAATGTAGAGGTTGGATCCACACCAAACTCTGGTGCTGATATTCCTTTCAAAAACTAAAAGGTGAGCTCTAGCTCAGGGGGAGACATAAAGAAAACCTTGTTCCCCCAGCCAATTAAGTGGTGCCTGAAATTGGCACATGAGAAGCTGTAGATCAAAGGGTTTCTAGAGAAATATGTAAAGAAGGTCAGGTAAAGATCTGAGAGATCCACAAGAAAATTTAAAAAGTTTAAATCCTTCAGAATTGGTCCGGTTAAGCAAGTCTTTTGGTAAAACAGGTTTCTCACAAGATTGGCCCAGTATGAATCCAAATTGATACAACTTGATCTGCGGATACATAAGATGATCAGAAGGACAAGTGGATATGATGATTCATCACTAACATTGATCACAAGGGAATCATAATGATCTGGATGAGTTTCTTTCTCCTTGAACAAGGAAAACCAGGCAAACCAGAATAATGTAGGTTAAGCATTTATTGCAATCTAATATTAGGGCTCGCGGATCAATATAAGGGTTTTTCATTAATCACTCGTTCATTCTGCACTCAAGAAGAAATGAAAAGCGGAGCTTTACAACGAAATTCCTCAAGTTCATCGAAGATCAGTTGTAGAAGTCATTACTTCCAGAGATCAATTCAACCTACTCTGTGAAACTGATAGGCGCAAAAGGTATTTTCTATTTTCAAATATCTCACTACAAATCTCTTGATAATGGGTACTCCAAATATTGTAAAGATTTCTGATAGACCTCGCCCTACATTTAAGAAACATCCATACAAATCCTTGGAGGCAGATCCCCTAGGTGTATTTTCCAGTGTTCTGCATGGCATTTTGCACATTGAAGATATTAGGGTTTATATACATGCAAACATTGAAGAGTTTGGGGAATTCAAACTAAGAGACTTATACCACAAGCAGTTAATAGTTGATTCTTTTGAGATCAAACCTCAGTATAAGAGCATCCGGGAAAAACACTTTGATCAGTTCATTCATTTCCCCTGCTTTGAAGAAGATGAATGGGTCTGGTATGTATTGAGTAGGGTACATGATAACTTCCTATGGCTGAATAGACGTTGCAAGATCACCAAGGAAGCAATTAGGGCAGTAACTGGTTTACATTCCTCCGGAGGAATTCTTGTCCTCAAATCTGTCAAAAACAACATTGTCACAGAGGCCACTAGATCAAAATTTGATAAGAGGGCAATGACCATTGAAGATATTACTGACCCGAATATCAACTATGCATCTATGATAATAGGATACAAGATATATCATTCCAGTAGGGAGATTCAGTATCCAAAACTGCAGTATACACGGCCTATGAGATGCTGAGAAAAAATGTAGAATATGATCTCTATGAACTTCTCTTGAGCTAGTTAATGGAAAACATACAAAAGATCAAAAAGGACAAGAAAAACTCTTTTAAATATGGTGCACTAATAGTATGTTTATTTTTCTACTTCATGAATGAGTTGTCTAGATCAAATGGATGGGTATGGCAGAATGACAAACCAGTAGTAGTTCAGATCAGAGACTATTTGCATGGGCTTGGGGATGCTAAAGTAAGAAATACAGCCATGTGGGGATACTTCAAAAACTTTTAGAACATGTTGCAATCAAGAAAAAGGATTCCCTAGTCTCTTGTTGAGAAATACAAGGACACAGTCTGCTTTATGGTAGAGACTGATCAGTGCCTAATGGAGGTAGTAGAACCAAGGACAGTCTGGATCATGCCCATGGGATATGAAGTTGATGAACAGATTGTGGAGCTACATGTTCAACACATGCTGAGTCAGCCTAAAGATCCAAAGGCAGAAAGGTTTGGAACCTTTGAGGAGCTGAGTGTAAAGATCCATGTGGAACTCAGAGAACCAGAGATGAAAAAGAAGGTGAGAAAAGAAGTAGAACATATTGCACAAGGCCTTGGGATCTCAAAGGAGGCACTTGATGCCAATCGGGAAAAGAGACAAAAAGCTAATGAGGAGAAGAAAGAGGCAGAAAAAGGAAGCAAGAAAAGTGCTCCAGTAGAAACTTCCACCCGGACCAAATCTTCAAAGAGACCAGCACCTATCTCAGCTAAAAGCTCAAAACCGGAAGTCCAAGCATCCGGCAAAGGAGAGAAAAGGTCAAAGATAAAAGCCACAAGGGCTTATGCAAGTCAAAGAGATGAAGAAGAAACTGAATCAGATGAGGGGGTAAAGGAAATAAAGAAGTAGAAGAAGAAAGGATCCGGTTAGCCCTCCACAGGCCAAGACAAGGAAGAAATAGTAGAGGAATTTGTTGAAAAGCCCACCCTGTCCCCAGAAAGTGTAATCAAATCAGTCACTGTGGATGGAAACCTTCAACCAATGGCCAAATTCTATGATGATTACGATGAGGCCGACCAAAAGATCCTGTAGGAAGCTACAATCAGGTATCTGAACATTTACAATAAAGCTTTTATTGAAATTATCTCTCTAATTCCTAAGAGTCTAGAGAAGGAGTTGGAAATGAGAAAGAGCAATGCCATGGAAAAAGACCTTGAGATCCGGGAACAGGTAGCTATTTAGCTATATCCTTCAATTGATCCCAAGACAATGAACATGGTATTCAAAGACTGCAAGGATGAGTTCAGGAGCAAAGCAAGGATGAATCAGCTCATGCTTGGTGAGACTGACAGGGTAGCCAAGGATACAGAAGAGATCCTCCGAAAGGTCTTCAAAAGATTTAATCTTCCTATTGTAGAGGACTTAGGTACTGACCCTTCAACCACAAGTGTTGCAGAAGAAACTTCTGAGAAAATGACAGAAGAGGTGGGCCCTGAACAGACTAACATTTCTCCTCCGGTTTCTCATACAGTCTCCAGATCCAAAGAAGAAGAAAATTATAGGAAAAAGAAGCAGAGGTGAAGGAAAAAGAAGGTGACAATGCAAAGGTTGCAGAGGGACAGAAGACTTCAGCAGAGAAAACCGCAACTACTAGTGGTGGGAATGTAGGAGAGAAAACTCCAAAGGACAGCTCCAAGACTGCAGAAGAGAAGAAACATCTGTCTCCAGCAAGAGACACTGCACAAACTGTCCAAGAATTTTCTAAGCAAAGAAACAATGGAGATTGATGAACCGAAGCTTCTACAAGGTCCATTCAATTTTGATTCTCTTTCTCTGGTATAGACAATGAAGATAGCTTCATTTGCAAATGCTAAGGCTAATGAAAAACTCCTAAAGTCTCATATGGAAGACTGTGAGTTGATAGAAGCTGCATCCAGAGTGTTGGAAAAGATCATACCATCTTTTCAAAAGGATCCCACCGCCTCCTCTTCTGGTAATCTCAAAACCTTGGTCAGCAGTGTTAGTACACATTTTGATTCTCTAGAAAAATTAGCTGAAGAAAAGGTCTGGAAGGAGTTTTTGGATAAGAGATTCTCAGAGGTACAAGGATTAATCACTAATGATAGAAGAAATATGAGTATTGGAATAAAGAGTTTAGAAAATGCTCTTAAGGATGGCAGTGAAATATACAAATTTTGTATCTCCTGGTCCAAAGTAACACTGGACATTGAGAAGAAAATAAAAGAATAGGAGGATAAACTATCAAACTTATCAAAGAATTTTGATCCTCTCTCCTCCTATATAACAAATCAAGAATGTTAGACTATCGTAGTCTTGAGTGAAATCAAGAAGTTGGAGAAGGAAAGGAAAAATAGAATAAGCAGGTTAAGTGAGCTCAGGGGGTTAATTGTCCCTAAGCTAGAGGCCATGCATGAGGCTATAACAGAAGCCCAAATTACAGCCCAGACCAATGATCTGATAGATCTAAAAAGGGTAGATGCGTTTGCATTCCTGTTGAGTGGGCATATCTCAATTTTAGACAAGATGAAGCAGAGTTTGGGCAACAGAAGTTGTACAGTTGAAGACAACTTTTGCAGACATACTTAAGTATATGTAAGTATGCCATATGTATATACTTATGCGGCTAAGTATAGTAAAATTTTTGAGAATTTTGGTGTGCGGACCCTACCCTTTGCCATTGATGTCAAAGGGGGAGTGAGGAGTAGTGAAAAATGAGGAATCCAACTAAGGGGGAGCTCCAGAAAATGTATATAAAGACAGAGCATCAGCCAAGGGGGAGAATAGTGTAAACACTTAGTCATTTTTCACTAAGTGTTGCCATCAATGCCAAAGGGGGAGATTGTTGCCAAGAGACACTATATGGAAAAATGATTGTTTTCATTGATGGCAACAAAGTTCATCCCACACATCCACAGGACATGGTGTGTCTCTATCGGAAGTCAGAATGAAGATTGTTGAGGTCCGGTAAACAAGAACAGAGCTTGTGGCAAGGTCCGACAGACAGGTCTGGATCTCTCAGAGGAAGTATCTTGGTGAAGTGCAGATTTGGGAAAGTCAAGAGGACTACCTTGAGTAATAGATTCCATGGATTTAGCCTCCGGTGATGGAAAAAGAAAAAGATATGAATAGTTGAGTACCGGATTCCTGAGTGACAGTGTGAATAGAGGAAGAACTGACTGACAGAACATCAGACAACTTTCCGGATGTGTTACTAATGGTGTTAAAGGTTATGAAGGCATGAATCATGTTTGGCCAACATGATTAATGATTTCTACAAGTATATATTTGATCCGCATTACTTGATGTGTAAGGATTCAGCCGACAGAACAGAGTTTGTGAGAAGATTGACTGTTCTGGGTGCCAACTAGAAAGATAATGAAATCACTTATGCGGATATATATATAGGATGGATTTAGTTGTGTGAAGTGTTGTTGAAAAATGTGATATGTGAAAAAGCATAGAAGAGCAAAAGCAGTAAGGAAGGTCCGGTATGTGAAAGGAAAGCAGCATAAGAGAAGAGGAAAGATGAAGTGCAGCAGATCAGTGTACTGAGCCTAACCAGAACTGAACTCCAGCATATGTGGATTCTTCCAATCAGTTCAAGTATTGTATAACATTCTTTTGTAGACAATGTGTCTCCTTGTAGGCAGTGTGCCTCCTTTGTGAGCAGTGTACTCGGGCAGTGAGCCCTAATTGGCAAGTGTCATTTTGTATTTCCTTATTCTTCTAACAAAGAATAATCTTTGGGTTAATCACCTCGTGGTTTTCTCCCTTAACAGGGTTTCCACATCAAAAATACTGTGTCATGTGTTTTTCCATTTCATGATAATGTTTGCTTATTTGAATTAATGTTGCATTGATTAAAAAGAAAGTTCAGATAGAAGAAATAATTAGGATAACTGATTCACCCCCCCTCTCAGTTATCATCACAAACATCACTCCTCTGGTTTCTCCTACCGACTCTGGATCCAAATGCAAAGTAAGAATAGAAGATAAAGAAAAAGGAGTGAAGGAAAAAGAAGATGACAGTACTAAGGTTAGAGAAGGAAAGAAGACTTCAGTAGAGAAGATCACAGTGTTAGGGTTAGCCGGCAAAAGATATCAATTAAATGCAAATAAAGATTAAATAGAGAAATGGAAATACATAGAATTAATAATAGCGAGAGACAAGTTTTAACGTGGTTCACCCAAACTCAGGCTACATCCACCAAACAGAGAGTCCAATATTATTTAGTAAATCAAACTGATTACAACCAACAATCCCTGCAACTCAATACCATTGCAAATGCTACACTACAATCTCAAAACCCTAACCCTTAGCCGCTTTTTATCAAGCCTTTTTGTTGGTTACAAAATAGGGTTTTCTTATGTCGACCCTAAAAAAAATTTCTTAGGGGCTTCGCCCCTAACCCCCGCTCAGGGCCCGGCCCGGCCCCAAACCTCAGCAAGGATTCATGGCTAGTGTATAGCACTTTTTTGATCAGTCGCCACCTACCAACAATCTCCCACTTGGAGATTGATCAGGCTCCACACCAACACAATCTCCCACTTGGAGACTAATCCTGGACGACACTGCTGCGCGTGCAGCTCCTACTGAAAATAAGCACCCTAGACTCTACTATTCTATTTTTGTTGTTTTCATTCTAGAAGACCAATTAAAGCTGAAGAGGAGCTCAGCTTCTCCCTTGTCACTACCTTTGTAAACATATCCGCTGGATTTTCATTTGTATGTATCTTTTTCAGCCTTAACTGTCCATTATCTAACACCAACCAAATAAAGTGATACCTCAACTGTATGTGTTTGGTCTTTAAATGCAAGGCAGAATTCTTTGCGAGATGTATGGCACTCTGACTGTTTGCATACAAAGAACTGTTAGCCTATTGTTTACCCAATTCTTCCATGAAAGATTACAACCATATCAGCTCCTTGCATGCCTCTGTTGCAGCTACATATTTTGCCTCTATGGTGGATAAAGCAACCACCTTTTGCTACCTGGAAATCCAACTCACCATTGTTCCACCTACAAAAAGACATAACCTGTAGTACTCCGCCTAGTATCAATATCACCTGCCAAATCTGAGTCTACATAACCTACTAAATCAATATTAGAGCCCCCAAAACATAAGTGTTTATTAGATGTACCTCTCAAATATCTGAGAATCCATTTTACCACATTCTAATGCTCAAATCTGGGATGACTCATATACCTGCTAACGACTCTGATAGCATGTACAATATCCGGTCTCGTGCATACCATGGCATACATTAAACTTCCTACAACTGAAGCATATGGTACCTTGGACATTTTTTCTTCCTCCTCTTGTGTCTTTGGACACATCTCCTTAGTCAATTTCAAATGACTAGGCAAAGGTGTGCTGACAGCTTTTGAATTCTCCATATAGAATCTCTACAACACCTTTTCAACATAAGCAACCTGAGATAGAGTCAATTTTTTGTTCTTCCTATCTCTACAAATTTTCATACCAAGGATTTGTTTTGCTACCCCCAAATCCTTCATATCAAATGACTGTGCTAGCTGGTGTTTTAACTCGCTGATGTGATCCATGTTAGACCCAGCTACAAGCATGTCATCAACATATAAACATAAAATAATGTAGCTGTCATTATCCAACCTCTCTAAAATAAACACAATGGTTAGAATTACACCTGTTATAGCCTTGCTCAGCCATAAAACTATCAAATTTCAAATACCATTGCCGAGGTGCTTGTTTCAGGCCATACAAACTCTTCTTCAATCTGTACACTTGTTTCTCCTTACCTTTGACCTCAAATCCCTGTGGTTGTGCCATGTATATCTCCTCCTCCAAATCACCATGGAGAAAGGCAGTTTTCACATCTAGCTGTTCCAAATGCAAATCTTCAACAACCACAATACTTAAAATAGTATGAATAGAAGTCATCTTGACAACTGGAGAAAATATCTCATCAAAATCAATGCCCTATTTCTGTGCAAATCCTTTTACAACTAACTTGGCCTTAAATCTTTTCTTACCTCCATCTTCCTCTTTCAACCTGTAAACCCATTTGTTTGGTAAGGTCTTTTTACCTGCAGGTAACTTACATAATTCCCAAGTCTAATTTTTTAGCAAGGAGTCCATTTCTTCTTTCATGGCAAGCTCCCATTGAACCTATGTATTCACCTGCATAGCTTCATCATACCCTTCTAGTTCACCAGCATCTGTTAACAAAATAGAATACAAAGAGGGAGAAAACTTTTCAAGAGGTCTACTTATCCTTGTTGACCATCTAACATTCACTGGAGTTTGGGGTATTTCTGGTTGCTGTTACGGAGCATGAGGAACCACTCAAACATCACTATTTGGAGTATCATCCAGCACCACATAATCCTTTTCTTTCTTCTCATGCTGCTACAACTGATCTTTGTACAACACTTTCTCATTGAATATAACATCCCTGCTTCTCACAATTTTTTGATTTTCAAAATCCCAAAGCCTATAACCAAATTCATCAATGCCATATCCAACAAAGGTACATTTTTTTGATTTTGCATCCAGCTTGGTTCTATTTTCAGAATCTATATGTGCAAATGCTTCACAGCCAAAGATGTTTAGAAAAGAATAACTCACCTTCTTACCTGTCCATGCTCCCTCTGGAATACCACAGCCCAAAGGAACTGAAGGACCTCTATTAATTAAATATACAGCAGTGTTGATAGCCTCTACCCACATATTTAAAGGCAGCCCAGCATGCAATCTCATGGTCCTTACACGCTCCATTATTATCCTATTCATGCGTTTAGCCACTCCATTTTCTTGCGGAGTCCCTGGAACCATTTTCTACCTATGAATTCCATTAAAGGAACAATAATCTTTAAATTCTTTGCTGCAATACTCACCACCATTATCAGATCTGAGACATTTTAATCTTTTACCTATCTCATTTTCAACCAAGCTTCTCCATTTCTTAAATGTTTCAAATACATCATATTTCTGTCTAAGGAAATAAATCCAGACCTTCCTAGTTGCATCATCTATGAATGTAACATAATATCAAGAGCCACCGAGAGAAGATACATGAGCTAGTCTCCATACATCTGTATACACAAGCTCCAACTTTTCATTTTTCTTTTGCTTCCCATCTCTGAGAAAACTGACTCTCTTTTGTTTTCCATACACACAACTTTCACAGAAATCCATATTAATACATTTCAGACCTGGTAAAACTTTCTTAGAATGAAGTACCTTCATACCTTTTTCACTCATATGCCTAAGTCTGTTATGGCACAGTGTTGTCTCAGAACTTGCAGCAACTTTTCCAGTCTCTTCCTGCAAACCTGCAACAACTGTTCCTGAACCTGTTTGTTTTTTCTATGTAACAGCTAAAGTAGAAGGAATAGTATGACTTGTACAAAGATATAAGGTGCCTACTTTCACACCTTTTACTACTACTAAGGCACCTTTTGAAACCTTCCAATTTTTATCAGTAAATGTAACAGTGCAACCTTGTTTAGTTAGTTACCCTACTGAAATTAAATTCCTACTAAGCCTTGGAACATGCCTTACCTCTTGTAGTAGCCAATGATTCCCATTCTGCAACTTAATCTTGATTCTTCCCTTTCCAACAATCTGACAGGGTTTGTTATTTCTCAAATAAACCAGCCCAAAATCCCCTTGGACATAATTAAGAAAATAACTTCTATGGGGCATAGCATGAAATGAGGCCCCTAAATCTAAAACCCACGAATCATTAGCATTATCTAGGGAAAGAATCAAAGCATCATCTTCAGATTTATTACTTACCACATTTGCTTCCTTATTGCCTTCTTGTTTGTCTCCTTTATTTTTCTGAGACCAGCAATCTTTCGTCAGATGACCTGGTTTCCCATAGTACGAGCAATCCTTTTGTCCTCTGGTTTGGGATCTTTTGTCCTTTGATTTTCCTCATGACTTCCCATGACCTCCAGAACCTTTTCCTCTCTCCTTTGATCTGCCCCTACTTTCTGCATTCAAAACATTACCTGATGTGGATCCACCTGAGCTTTTCTTACAAATTTCCTCACTCAGAATAACACCAACAACATCATCAAATTTTAGGGTATTTGAACCAGAAATAGAGTTACTAACCGCCATTACCAAACTATCCTAGCTTTCAAGCAATGAACATAATATCAAGAGAGCTCTAACTTCTTCATCAAATTTTACATTTACAGAAGTCAATTGACTGACAATCGTTTTAAATTCATTTAAATGACCTATCATAGATCCACCTTCAACCATTTTTAAATTAAACAAATGCTTCATGAGAAATACCTTATTCGGGGCTGAGGGTTTTTCATACAATTTAGCCAAAGCTTTCATCAGACCATCTATTGTCTTCACTTCTGTTATATTAAATGCCACCGTTGGTGTCAGGCACAACCAAATGGTTCCCAGTGCCTTTCTATCAAGAAGATTCCAATCCTCATTAGACATTGTTGCCAGTTTCTTGCTACTCCTTCCAACAGCATCCATAAATCTTTTTGATAGAGGTAATCCTCCATCTACATCTTCCATAACTGATAGTTCTGCCCATTAAATTTATCGACCTTCAATTTTCCCTCGTCTGCCATTGCTCCCACTGAACCATGAGACCTTCATGCAGATGATAATCGAACACAACCTACTTTGATACCACTTGTTAGGGTTAGCCAGAAATGCAAATAAAGATTAAATAGAGAAATGTAAATACACAGAATTAATAACAGCGAGAGACAAGTTTTAACGTGGTTCACCCAAACTCGGGCTACATCCACCAAATAGAGAGTCCAATATTATTATCCAGTAAATCAAACCGATTACAACCAGCAATCCCTGCGACTCAATACCATTGCAAATGCTACAATACAATCTCAAAACCCTAACCCTTAGCTTCTTTTTATCAAGCCTTTTTGTCAGTTACAAAAATAGGGTTTTCTTATGTCGGTCACAAAAATTAAGATTTTTTATGTCAGCCCTAAAAAAATTTCTCGTGGTGAGGATACATGGCTAGTGTATAGTACTTTCTTGATCAGCCACCACCTACCAACACACAGCTATTAGTGGTAAGAGTGTAGAAGGAGATAAAGCTCCAAGAGACAGCTCTAAGACTGTAGAAGAGAAAAAGAATCTATCTCCGGCAAGAGACACTACAAAAACTGTCAAAGAATTATTAAACAAAGAGACAATGGAGATTGATGAACCAGAACTTCTACAAGGGCCATTTGATTTTGATTCTCTTTCCCCAGTACAAACAATGAAGATAGATTCATTTGCTAATGCAAAGGCTAAAGAAAAACTCCTGAAGTCTCACATGGAAGACTGTGAGCTAATAGAAGTTGCATCCGGAGTATTAGAAAAGATCATGCCATCTTTTCAGAAGGATCCCTCAGTCTCCTCATCCGATAATCTCAAATCTCTAGTCAATAGTGTTAGCACACATTTTGATTCCCTAGATAAGTCAGCAGAAGATAAGGTTCGGAAGGAATTTTTGGCAAAAATATTATCAGAGGTACAAGGGTTAATAACTAATGATAGGAGGAATATGAATATTGGGATAAAGAGCTTAGAAAATGCTCTTAAAGATGGCAGGGAAATGTACAAATTTTGTTTATCATGGTCTAAAGTAACATTGGATATTGAGAAGAAAGTGAAAGAATAGGAGGACAAACTGACAAAACTCTCTAAGAATTTTGATCCTCTCTCCTCTTCCATAATAAATCAAGAATGTCAGACTATTGCAGTCTTGAATGAAATCAAGAAGCTTGAGAAGGAAAAGAAAAATAGAATAAGTAGGTTGGGTGAACTTAGAGGGATAATTATCCCTAAGTTAGAGGCCATGCATGAGGCCTTAAAAGAAGCTTAGATCACAACCTGGCCCAGTGATCCGATAGATCTAAAAAGGGCAGACGTGTTTGCATTCTTGTTGAGTGGTCACATCTCAATTTTGGATAGGATGAAGCAAAGTTGGGCAACAGAATTCATCCAATTGAAGACAACTTTTGCAGACATACTTTAGTATATGTAATTATGCTATATATATATGCGGCTAAGTATAGTTGACTTTTTGAGAATTTTGGTGTGCGGACCCTACCCTTTGACATTGATGTCAAAGGAAGAGTGAGGAGTAGGGAAAAATTAGGAATCTAGCTAAGGAGGAGCTCCAGAAAATGTATATAAAAATAGAGCATCAACCAAAGGGGAGTATAGTGTGACACTTAGTCATTTTTCACTAAGTGTTGCCATCAATGCCAAAGGGGGAGATTGTTGGCAAGAGACACTATATGGATTCATGTATGTTGTCATTAATGGAAACAAAGGTTATCCCACACATCCACAAGACATGATGAGTCTCTACCAGAAGTCAGATTGAAGAAGTGTTATGATCCGGTAAGTAAGAACAGAGCAGTCAGCAAGGTCTAATAGTCAGGTTTGGATCTCTCAGAGGAAGTATCTCAGTGAAGTATGGATTTGGGGAAGTCAAGACGAGTACCTTAACTAATAGATTCCAAGGAATTAGCCTCCGGTGATGGAAGGGTGAAAAGATATGAGCACTTGAGTGTTGGGTTGCTGTTTGGTAGAGTAGATAGAGGAAGAACTATACCGACAGAGTGTCAGACCCAAATCTGGAAGAGATATTGCTGATGACTAAGTTTCTTGAGGTATCATTCATGATTGGCTGACATGATTGATGACTTCTTCAAGCACCTCCTAGATCCGTATTACTTGGTAAGCAAGGATCTAGCCGACAGATCAAAGCTTGGGAAAATATTGACTATTCCGGATGCTGACTAGAAAGGTGGTAAGATTACTTATATGGATATATATACCAGATGAATTCAGATATGAAGGTGTGTTGTGTGAATGTGTAATTGTGTGAATAAAAGCAGAAGAGTAGTAGGAAGGTAGGAAGATAGGTCTGGAATGTGACAGGATAGTTGAACCAAAAGAAAGTTAGAATGAAGTGCAGCAGATCAGTTTATTGAGCTCAACCGGAACTGAATCTTAGCATGTGTGGATGCTTCTCATCAATTCAAACATTGTGTTATCTTTCTCTCTTGTAGGCAGTGAGCCTCTTGTGAGCAGTGTGCTCGGGTAGTGAGCCCTAATTGGCATGTGCCATTTTGTTCTTTCTATTCTTCTAACAGAGAATACATTCTTGGGTTAATCACCCCATGGTTTTTCCCTTAACCGGGTTTTCCACATCAAAATCATTGTGTTATGTGTATTGACTTTGTTTCTACTTTCATGCTTGTTTGCTTTGATGTTGCACTAATTATTAAAGAAGAACAGAAGTCAAATAAATTAAGATAACTGATTCACCCCCCTCTCAGTTATCAACAACACCGTGGTACACAAACATTGTTCACTACCTTAGACATATGAAATGTCTAGATGGATTGAATGACAATTAGAAAAGGACTCTAAAATTACAAGCATCAAGGTATGTGTTCAGAAAAGGTGATTTGTTTTGGAAAAACAAAGATGGTGTTCTAATTTTTTGTTTAGATCAGGGACAAGTAGAGAAGATCCTAGAAGAAATGCATGATGGTGTTTGTGGTGGACATTTTTCAGCCAAAACCACTGCACACAAAATTCTAAGGGCAGACTATTTTTGGCTGACTATGTTTTCTGATGCTCATAAATATGTGAGGAAATGTGAATCATATCAGAAGTTTTTTGGTAAACTGAAATACGAAGGAACTTTTCCTCTAAGGCCCATGCAAATTGATGCGTCATTCCATCAATGGGGCCTTGATTTTATAGGAGAGATAGCAGACAAGTCTAGTGGCCGGCATAGATGGATTCTTACTGCCACTGACTACTTTACTAAATAGTTTGAATCAATCCCTACGAAGCAAGCAACTAGTAAAGTAGTCATAAATTTCTTGTTAGAGAATATCATCACTAGGTTTGGAGTTCCAATGAGAATTCTCACAGATAATGGCATGTCCTTCAGATCTGAAGCATTTAAGAAATTTTGTGATTCATATGGAATTGTGATATCATATGCTTCTCCCTATCATCCCCAGGGAAATGGTCAAGAAGAATCTAGCAACAAAAGTATAATGAAGATAATCAAAAGGATGCTTGATAACAACAAAAGATCATGGGATTCAAAACTAAGGCTAGCTTTATGGGCAGATAGAATCACAATAAAAAAGGCTACTGGCGTCACCTTTTGAATTAGTATATGGGGTACAAGAAAGAATGCCAATACACAATCTTTTGCTTGTGTACAAATTCATAGTGCAGGAAGATATTGATGTCCCTAAGCCAATGGAAGAAAGGATAGAGCAGTTGGTAGAACTAGATGAAATCATAAGCCAAGCTCAAAAACAGAATGAAAAGGTGCAGATGCAAATGAAATACCTCTTTGACAAAAGGGTCAAAGACACAAAATTTCAAGTTGATGATATAGTCCTCATGTGGAATGCATAGACTCAGAATAAAGGAAAAGATTTTATTTTGAGGCTCTGTGGATTAGACCATCTGTCATTATTGGAAAATGTGGGGAGGGTTCATTTTACCTTTAAAACATGGTGGGTGAGAATCAGGAATTGCTAGTGCATGGATAATTTTTGAAACACTTCTTTTCTTAAAAGAATATATCATTCCATGCACAGTAGTTTAGGTTTCTTCTCTTTCCCAAAAATTTTGGTTTCCCTTGTTTTTGTACAATTTTTATTTTGGTCTACACCCTGGAGAAGTGTTCTAGGTCCTTGAAATGTCTTGTCAGCAATTCATCCCCAACAAGAGCCACTGTTAGGAGCATTCAAAATTTACATAGTCCCACTTGGTTTCATACATTTTTCCTTCCATAAATTCATCTTAGGGGTTCATATTCCTTTTACAATTACTCCAGGAGTCATTCATGAGCATCCCATATCAGGTCCATGAGAAAGAGATTTGTATTTTTTATCATTGATGTGTTTTTTGTCTCTTACTGCAGACCCACATTACATTCAAATTGCCTTGGTGGGTGTGTGGGAATCAAAGGAAGCATGTAATCAGTTACTGCTCCCCTACAGCAAGCAGAAAATCTAGTTGTAGTATCGCGATATATAGATATTGACTATCGCAGTCCCCTAGAGGTCTCAAAATGGAGTGGCAGGTTGGCGGTATGAGTTAAGTGACATATATTGGTTATCGCGGCCCCATGAAGGTCTCAAAAGTAATTAGCAGGCTGGTGGTATAAACTTGAGTGGCATATATATTTCATCGTGGCCCCGTGGCAGATAAGAAGATAATCAGTGGCAACGCGGTAAGAGCAAGCAGGGGTAAAAGGTTCACCACAACCCCACGGTGGTCTCAAATGGAGATGGCAGTATCATGGTATAAAGAAGTTCAAGCGGTGTGTGTGTTGAGTACCGTGGCCTCGCAATAGTTTCAAAGGGGGTTTGTGGTAGTACAATGAAGGCTTCAAGTGACGTGTAATGTTATATACTACGGTCCCACCATGCTGACGACTTCAACTGGCAGGCTTGCAATAAATAATGAAAGGGATGCCAAAGGATTCTGCAGTCCTGCGACGGTAAGATCAAAGGTTGGTGGTAATGTGGTAAGAGGTATAATGGATGAACATGTATCCCATCATCCCATGATGATGTATAGCAAGGCTTATGGGGTGGTAGTAAGTAGTGAAAGCTATGGTGTAACTATCCAAAGGCTCTTGCGGTGCCGCGATAGATCTAAATAGGTTTTGTAGTGATGCGGTAAAGTATTAAATGTTGAAATGACTATATCATCGCCTCACAGTGGTTAACATTGATGCTTGTGGGATTGTAGTTATCGATGAAAAGACTTCAAATCTTGAAGTGCTCGCCCAACCATACGATTGGACCAAATTAACAGTTTGTGTTTGAAAGACTTGAATGCTGAGATTTGTCAATTTTATGGCATGAACCATGACAAGGTGTCATTGTACCTCATCATTTAATTTGTTTTTAGATGTCAAAAATCCAAGGGTTGTGTCCTCGGCTATCTGCAACTAGGGATTCTACAGTTACTAGTTTTCCTAGCTAATCTTAGCAGCTTCTACTAATTTGAAAAGATTAATCTGTCTACTTACTGAAAGAATTTAGGGAATGTTGAAACAGAATTAAACAAGCAATTTACTCAAAGAAATTCTTAAAAATAGTAACATGCATCTATTTATCAAAATCAGTAAACACTTTTCATAACAAAAAGCTGAAGTAATTAAATAGTGGTACTAGCTTCCTGCCTTAGTGGTGAGAGTGGGCCCTTGCTCCACACCCTTGGGGCTGAAGGCTATAGTAGGGAATCAACACAAAAGAAGATCACAACTAAATCTAGTCCAATTCATTCACTTTGCATTCATGAAAAATATTGCTATCACAAAACTAAGATTACCGAGAATCAGAATAATTCAATCATTGTATATTTCTTCTACTATTTCTACAAGTATATATCAAAAAGAGTGATGACCTATCACTTATCTTCTCTACCAGTTCCTCTATGAGATGACATCCATCTCTTTATTGCACTAGCTGTCTAATTATAGAAAATAATCATGCAAATAAAAGAAGACTGAGTGGAACAAAAGTCCACTCAGAATTCTAAGTTTGAGTCTTAATACATATGGGCAGCAAGGCCCTGAAAATATGGGTATTAAATAAGTTCTATCCATAACTCATGCAAAAACTTTATAAAGATAAAAACTCTAGAAGTTTAACTAAAGATGACCCTTCACCACTCAAGTGATGATTTTAGTGAAATGAGGGGTATTAAGATCACTTCTGAGAGTGCCTGATCAGTAGCTTATGCTAGAAATATGCCCTACTCTCAGGAGACGCCAGAGATATCTGTCCCTGTCTGCATCTCCGGAGATATGTCTGTAGTTTCAGAGATATGTTTGTAGCTCCAAAGATATCTGCGCTTTCTTTGTTCAGATCTGGAGATGTTCCAGACTCCCACAGAGCTCCAGAGAGGCTTTCCTCATTTCTTCAAAACATCAGGTATCATGGTATTCTAGTATTGTCTCCGGAGATCATTGAAGACTATCTCTGGAGATGCACAAAATTGTTGTTCCTAGCATCTACACCTGTTGATTCAAAAAGAGAGAAGTTTCTACATTTTTCCATCAATTCTATGCACATTAGTCACTCAATTAGAAATTATAATCTTAAGTAATCTATCTCAATTAATCATTAAATAGAACGATCTTGCTAGCTTATTTGGGTATAGTCATTAGGAAAGATGGACTCAGGACAGAGAAAAAGAGAGGTAAAAATATGTATTTCATGGGTGCAACTTGGCACTCATCAAACCAGAGTAATGGTGAAATGACCAACTCCATGGCAGAATAAAATTTAGAATTTCTTTGTATTTTGTCATTCAAGCAAATTTAGTGGTGATTCTAGATGGCAAATTCAAGATTTGTGTGTTCTTGTTGGCCATCTTCCAACTGGGTAAGTCTGCCTCATCACTCTCTTCATAAAAATTGGTATTTAGTTTGTGTATTGCTTTCAACTAGTTTGGTAGAGCAAGTGACCATCAAATCCCTAGTCCATAAAAGCATAAAACTATGAGACCCAAGAAATCTGAGTCTGCAAGTAAGAGCACTAAATCCCTTATTCCCAAGAAATGGTCACTTCAATAGTCATTGTTGGACATTTTTCCAAATTCAATTGACAAGGGGTATAAGAAAATATTCAAATATGTAGCAGAGGGGTGTCGGGATGCTAGAGTTCATATCTCAGGATGGAACCTTTTTTGGTATTTTTGTGAAAAGAAAGATGGACAGGGACTGGTTGTAAACCCATAGAATTTGAATTTGGATAAGCTTGTGGCACAACACTATCATCCAGCCACCAAAATAGTCAAATTACCAAATGGGTCACCATTAGTGGCTATGGACAGAAATGTAATCATTGATTGCTTCATGCTCAACAAGCAAGCCCTCACATAGGTTGATTTGAAGAAGAGTGAACAAGAATATACCAGTGTGAGAAATACACATAGGAGTGATGAGTTGCCCATGTATATGAGGAAAGGGGCCAACAATAGAAGGATTTCAATCCCAACCACTTTAGTTGAGCCTTTTTTAGTTGATGACTTTGTTGTGTATTTAAAAAGGACATATTTTGATTTGAGTCAAGTTCTAGGAATTGATACCCAAGATAGAATGCTAGTTGGCCTAATGATGATGGCCATGAGAATATAATAGAACCCAGAGGTCAATATTGAATATAATTTTGTATCATTCATTGAGAAGAAATTGCATGAGGGATTTTTGCATTAAATTAGGGAAAACAAGACACCCATGGATTTCAAATATTATTCTTTGCTGTGTCATTTGATTTTGTATCAGAATAGAAGGAAGTGGCCCAATAGGATGGACTTAAGCATGATTGATCAAAATAGATAGAGATTGCCTACATAGTGCTAGTGTTACAAGTGGGACACTCATTGTCAGAACTATAACTATGTTGTGTTCAATGATGATTTCTCGATCAGAATAATGAATTCTCTTGGTAGCCTTTCTCCTAGATTGACCAAAGAGGTCAGAGAAATGTTGAGGCCTTTTGCTCATATGCTAAAACAGGGTCATAAGCATAACTTTGCTAATTGGTATTTCTTGCCTGACCATTGTTGGCAACATAGTCAAGAGACACTGCTGATAGAATGTTGTCATTGATGGAAAAAAGGTTTGGTAAAGTTCTAGAAGACTAACTTAGTCAAAATGGCTTAGTAATGGGCAAGCTACAGAGTATCAGAGATTGGGTCAGTATGCCTCTGCAGTTGAAGATCATTATAGGCAGTTTAGTTATGTTGTTCATTGATATTTGGTGATCACATTTCCTAGTGTTCAAATTCTGACTTCCTCTTAAAGTCATATGGTGAATTGTCTAAGTCCAGATGAATAGAGTCAAGCCTGAAATAGTGTAAAACATCTGAGTATTTTGGTCCGCATTCCTCCACTATTGAGTATTTTGATTTGTGGTTCTAAGGCAATGTAGACACATGTCATAAGAATCTAAATTCAGATTTACAGCACTTGAAGTCAACTAGATAATATTTGACAAGTTCTTCAGTATCGGCTTTCAGTCTAACAATATTTCTCTGTGATAGAACAACAATTCTGAGATCTACATTTCTCTATGAAAGAATATTATGCTCCATGGTTTTGAAGGTATGCTAAGAAGTCCATAATGAATGTTGTCTATGATTTTCAGGGTCTCATATGGTCCGCATTGGAAGTTATGATATGATAGTTGAACTGGTCAAGTGTTTACTTAAGGGATAAGCTGTTAGATCTATATGTGGTAAGGATATATTATTTGAAGAATTAATCCAAGTGGTTGAATGATTGATGCCGACCTATATGAAGACTAATGTATGTTTGTTTGGGTCTACATTCTTGTTGGTGTACAAGATCAAGTTGACAAGGTATAACACTTGTATACACATTTCATGTCTGTCTTATTGACCTGATTGTGAGATGAATCTTGTTGTGGATATCTATACTTGATGGATTTCAGTGTTGGGTGAGTTGAATTGTGTGAATAGAATGCACATTCTATGATTGTGTGACCTAAGGTAGTTCTGTGATTAGCAAAAGGTTAGTAACGGCAGAAGGACAGAAGTATATGTGAAGCAGAGCAGAAAAGCAGGGCAGATAGTATGAAGTCCTTTGAATCTGTATACTGAGAAAGTTGGTACTACACCATATCATTTTGTATATGCACCTATAGCAATCCTCTCCTAGTAGTGAGCCATTTCTTTCTATATTCTATTTGGCAGTGAGCCTATTGCAGTGAGCACTTCTTTGGACAATGAGTCCTTGGGCAATGAGCCTTCATGTAATTCAATAATGCTATCATAATATATTGTGAGCTAACACTAACTGTGGTTTTTCCCTTTTTTGGGTTTTCCACGTAAAATCCTAGTGTCTATGTGTTATGAATTTATGGCTGCTCTTCTTGTGTTTACTTTACTTTCATGTTATTGAATTTGGTAAATGGATTAATGAAAGTGTGAATGATTTTTTTTTTCAAAATACTGATTCACCTCCCCCCTCTCAGTATTCTTTGTGTTCACCAATTGGTATTAGAGCCAAGTTCCTTGGAAGAAGTCTAATGGCTTGAGGAAGATCTAGGAAATAATACTCATGGTAGCTAGAAGGTACCCTGCTCTAGGTAGTGTCACAACCGATCAAGAATTAGAAGCTGCTCTTGAAGATCTTGAAAAGTCTGAAGTAGAAGTCAGGGATCTAAAGGTGAATGTCCATGAAGATGATGAATACATTCTGAAGTTAAGGGATCAAGTCAAAAGTTCACAGAAAAGAGCAAGGAATTAAGTGAACAATTGAATGAAGCAAATGAAACCCTAAACAACTTAACCTTGGAAATTGAAGAGAAAGAGGAAATTGAAAAGCATTTGAATCAAGTTGTAAAAGATAAGTCCGAGGAATGTAAAAAATTAGCTAAAGATGTTTTACTTCTGAAATATGATCTAGAAACAGCAAATAGCTATAAAGAAAAATTCAAAATAAGCACTGCAAAGCTTGAGGAGTTTATTGAAAGTCAAAAAAGTTCAGATGACAAGAAGGGATTGGGATTTGAAAAAGGAGAAAGTTCTAAATCAAGTCAAGAAAACATTGAGATGAAGAAAAACAAATACAACTAGTTTCAGAATCAAAGAAAAAGACCTAGAAGACCTCTGGTTAGGTAGCCAAATGCTCAAAGGTACCCATCTTTCAATGGCCATTGTTTTAATTGGAACAAGTTTGACCATAAGGCTACTCAGTGTAGGAGTAGAATGAATCAAAATGTTCCATCATTCTCTAGTCAATGTTTCAATTGCAATAAAATTGGTCATAGATAAAATGAATGCAGAAAACTGGTAAGGAATTGTTTTAACAATGCAAGGAATACTCAATTCTTCAATGGAAAATGTTTTGCATGCAATAGATTTGGGCATATGGCTAACCAATGCAAAACAAGAATGAATCCAATCAACAAAAAGAATCAGGGATAGAGGAATGTGGTATTCTACAAGTGCAGTAAGTTTAGACATGTTGCAAGATTCTGCAGATACAAGAATGAGAAAAGAGACTATTCTACAGAGAAGAGGAAAACAGAGTAGAGAAAAGATAAAGGTAAGAACAAGATTGATCCAGTGGAAATCAAGAAGGAAATGAGCATGGTCTGGATTAAGAAGGATGTTGATAATGTCAGGGATGGATTCACACCAGTCTCTGGTGTAGATACTTCCTCCAAGAAGTCAATTGGGAGCTTTGGCTCAGGGGGAGCTGTATTGAAAATCCAAATCCCCTAGCCAGATATTTAGTGCTAGGATCTGGCATGAAGATATGATGAAAAGTTTCATATGATAGATCTTTTGAAAGAAATTTTGGTAGAAAAGGATCAAATGTGGAGCATTGCAAAGAAATCTTGATTGATTGAGCTTAACAGAGAAGTGTTTGACAGCTTTTTGAAGGATTGTATTTATGACGACTTAGGTTTTCATAGCAAGGGTTAAAAAGGAACTCATTCGACATACAATTTACTTTGTATTCAAGTTATCAAGTGTCCAAGAGAAACTAAAAGTGATTTCCAAGCAATTTCAATGATCTCCAGAGGTTCAAAGCGACATAGAGTGATTCAAGTAAAGGAAACCCTAATTTGGCAAAAGAGGTATTTTTTGATTAAAACCCTACTTTAAATTTGTTTAAGTCTTTGTGGAAATGGTAACACCACAAGTAGTTGATATAACTAAGAGACTGAGACCAAAATTCAAGAAACACCCCTTCAAATCAATAGAAGTAATCCAAATGGTGCATTTTCAGAAATTTCATTTGGTGTTATGCATACGGAAGATGTTAGGGCTTACATTCATGTTGCCCTAGAAGAACATGGTGATAGTAAATTCATAGATTTGTATCTAAAACATTTAAGTGGTGATCAATTTGAGTTGAAAGGAGAATATAAGGCTTTGGAAGTGAAGAAATTCATTAAGTACAAAGACTTCCCAACATTCGCAGAGGACGAATGGGTCCGGTATGTTCTAAGCAGGATCCATGACAAATTCATGTGGCTAGAGAGACCATTCATGATCACAAAGGAGGCAATAAGAGCTATGACTGGATTAAGCTCCACTAGTATAGTACCAGTATTAAAATCTATGAAGAATGAAACAGTGATAGCAGCCACTGGAGCCAAATTTGACAAAAGAGCATTAACAATCAATGATATTGAAGACCATACTGTAAGGTTTGCATCCATGGTGCTAGGTTACAAAATCTACTTCACAAACCAGTAGAATTCTATCTATGGTACTACTATATACACTACTTACAGATGATCAAGGAGAATGTAGACTATGACCTCTATGAATTGCTATGACAATAATTAATGGGAAACCTAAAGAAGACAAAGGATAATAAATACCCCTTCAAGTTTGGTAAGTTGATCATCTGCTTATTCTTCTATTTTATGCATGAATTACCAAGTATGAAGAATCTATTTTGGTTAAATAGTCAACCGGTTGCAGTGCAAATTAGAGATCATCTAATCAGTATAGGAAGTCATGATGCATAGACTACAGCCCTATGGGGCTATTTCAAGAACTTCCAAAGGGTAATGCAATCTAGGGAAAGGATCCCCAAGACAATTGTGGAAAAATATAAAAATGATATATGCTTCATTGTCAACAAGGATCAATGCATGATGGAGGTTGTTCAGCCTAGAACAGTTTGGATTATGCCAATGGGGTATGAAGTAGCAGCTGATGTGTTAGATGGATATGCCCAAGACATGTTAAGAAAACCTAGGGATACCTCAAAGGAAAGGTTTGGCACATATGAAGAGATATCTGTAAAAGTTCATGTTGAACTAAGAATGCCAGAAATCTAGAAAAAGGCTAAGAAAATGGTAGAACAATATGCACAAAGAAAAGGATTCACCAAAGAGCAAATATCAGTCATTAGAGCTAGAGTTGAAGTAAAAAGAGTAGCTAAAGAAAAAGAGAAGGAGCAAGAAAAGGAAGCTAATAAAAATTTAGAAATTCAAGAGGTGCAACAAGAGGCACCTACTACACCAAAGAGAAGAACAAGAAGTGCAAGTTCCTCTGGAATAACATCTAAATCCTCTAGTATTCCCTCCTCAACAACTACAGAAGTGCAAATAGGCAAAAGGAAGAAGATCAAAGGTCATAGAGTGTATGTTAGTGTTGGTACAGTTGATGATGAGGAAACTAAGATTGATGAAGAGGTAAAGAAGATGAAGGCATAGAGTGCACCACCCTCCAATTCTTAGCAATACAAACCCTCCAGTGCCACAAAAAGGAAGACCTCTAGTAAGGATATAGGGAGAAAGAAGGCTAAGACTGAAGCACCCACAGGAGACTAGACTACAATGAGTCTGGAGGAAGTATTGAAGGCCATTACAGTTGATGGCAATCTAAAACCTATTGCCCAACTGTATGATGGCTTCGACGATGCAAATAAAAAGGTCATTGAGGCTGCTATCATCCAATACTTGGATATCTACAATAAAGCTCTCATTGAAATAATTATTAATCTCCTAGAAAGCTTGGGAAGTATAATGTCTGCAAGGAAAGAAGTTGATATGGCTAAGGATGTTGAGCTTAGAAAGCATACATTAATAAAGCTATGTTTTAAAATCACCCCAGAAGAAAAGGCAAAAATCTCCAAAGCACTTTATAAAGAATTCAGAACAAAGAGGAGAATGAACACTCTAATTGTAAATGATATTGAGAAAGTAGTCAAAGAAACTAAAGGGATCACCCTGAGAGTGTTGAGAGAATTTCATCTCCCAAACATACATGATAATGAAGAAACAAATGTTGGAGATGACATATCTATTCTAGATGTAAGCATGGACCAAGGGCTAGACAAAAATAATGAAGAGATAAAAGAAAAGGAAAATCAAGCCCCTACTACTGGTAATCTAGACATTGCAAAAAGGGACCAAACTAAAACAAGTTCTCCTCTAGATCGACAAACTGATGAAAAGATTGATCAACAGATCAAAGTTGATGATCAAGATCTTGATCAAGATAAGATGAGCCCTATACAAAAGAAAAATAAAGAATAAGAAGTCTCTAATACAACAAGAGACACTACTGAGTTTGTCAAGGAATTTTTGGAAAGAGAAAAATAGGTCTTGGATGAGCCTGAGTTTTTGCAAGTTCTAATAAACTTGGACTCAATGTCCCCTGTGCAAAAATTTAAATTGGTATCAACTGTGCAAGAAAAGGTATAGGAAGAAATATTGAAGTCATATATAGAGGATAGTGAAATCATTGGTGTGGCATCTAGCATTTTGGAGAAGTTAATGCCATCATATCAAAAGGATACATCAATGTCTTCAACAAATCAACTCAAGGGACTCATAAACTCAATATGTGTACATTTTGAATCTTTTGAAAAGTCTACAGAAGTGAAAGTAAGAAAAGAGTTTGATGAATAGAAATTAACTAAGTTGAAGACCATGTTGATCAATGATAAAACTTTATTAGATGATGGAATAAAAAGTATATAGAGTGTTATTAAAGAAGCTTGTGATTTGTACAAATTTTTTTATCATGGCTAGAAGCCATAAAGGAGTTAGAAGAAAAGATCAAGGATTTGAAACTGCAGCTGACAAATATTTCTAAGTCGTTTGAATTGGCAGTTGAGTCAGTAAGCAGCAAAGAGATACAAGTTATCAATATTCATAATGACTTAAGTAATCTGATGAATAAGAGGGATCAAATGAAAAATAGAATGTGTCAATTGAGAGGACTAATAAGTCCTAAGCTAGACTCAATGTCAAATTTTGTAGTAGAAGTATTGCAGGTAAGTGCACTAATTGACACACCCTCTTATATACAAAAGGTAGAAAAATTGGTCTTCCTAATAAATGGCCATATTCAAATTTTGGAAAATGCAAAGAAGAGTTGGGATGGATAGCTAGCTCAAATCAAGCCCATTTTCAATGACATCCTACAACCCACAACAAATTAAGTTGAAGATTGTACCTATACATATGGGGCAGAATATAACAGTTTTTGCTATCTTAACACAATTTTGACTCTTGTACATATAGTTTTGCCATTGATGTCAAAGGGGGAGAAGAAAACTAGTGAAAAATGGACAAACACAAAAAGGAGGAAAAGAAAAATAGGGTGTATTTAGTAAGGGGGAGCAGACAAGCATTTTTCACTAAGTGTTGCCATCAATGCCAAAGGGGGAGATTGTTGGCAACATAGTCAAGAGACACTACTGATAGAATGTTGTCAACGATGGCAACAAGGTTTGGTAAAGGTCTGGAAGACTAACTTAGTCAAAATGGCTAAGTATGGGCAAGCTACAAAGTATCTGTGATTGGGTCAGTATGCCTCTATAGTTAAAGATCATTATAGGTGGTAAAGGTATATTGTTCATTGATATTTGGTATTCACATTTTCTAGTGTTCAAATTCTAACTTCCTTCAGAAGTCATATGGTGAATTGTCTAAGTCTTGATGAACAAAGTGAAGCTTGAAATAGTGTAAAGCATCTGAGTATTTTGTTCTGCATTCCTCTGATGTTGAGTATTTTGATTTGTGGTTCTAAAGCAATGTAGACACATGTCATAAGCATCTAAATTCATATTTGTAGCGCTTGAGTTCCACTAGATCATATTTGACAAGTTTTTCAGTATTGGCTTTTAGTCTGACAATATTTCTCTGTGACATAATAGTAGTTCCGAGATCTGCATTTCTCTATGAAAGAATATTATGCTCCACAATTTTGAAGGTATACTAAGAAGTCCATAATGAATGTTGTCTATGATTTTTAGGGTCTCATATGGTCCGCAATGGAAGTTATGATATGACAATTGAACTAATCAAGTGTTTACTTAAGGGATAAGATGACAGGCAAGTTAGATCTATATGTGGTGAGGATATATTGTTTGAAGAATTAATCCAAGTGGTTGAATGATTGATGCTGACCTATATGAAGACTATTGTGTGTTTGTTTGGGTCTGCATTCCTGTTTGTGTACAAGATCAAGCCGACAAGGTATAACACTTGTATACACGTTTCATGTTTGGCTTGCCGACCTAATTGTGAGATAAATCTTGTTGTGGATATATATACTCGATGGATTTCAGTGTTGGGTGAGTTGAAGTATGTGAATTCCATGATTGTGCAACCTAAGGTAGTTTTGTGATTAGCAAAAGGACAATAAAGGTAGAAGGACATAGGTATTTGTGAAGCAGAGCAGAAAAGTAGGGCAAACAGTATGAAGTCCTTTGAATCTATATACTGAGCAAATTGGTACTGCACCACAACATTTTGTAGATGCACCTGTAGCAGTCCTCTCTTGGCAGTGAGCCACTTATTTCTATATTCTCTTCTCTTCTATTTGGTAGTGAGCCTATTGTAGTGACCACTTCTTTGGATGGTGAGTCCTTGGGCAGTGAGCACTAAGGCACTAAGCCTTCATGTAATTCAGTATTGCTATCATAATATATTGTGAGCTAACACTCACCGTGGTTTTTCCTTTTTTGTGTTTTCCACCTAAAATCCAAGTGTCTATGTGTTATGAATTTGTGGTTGCTCTTCTTGTGTTTACTTTGATTTCATGTTATTGAATTTGGTAAATGGATTAATGAATGTGTGAATGAAAAGTTTTTCAGAATACTGATTCAGCCCCACTCTCAATATTCTTTGTGTTCAACAACCATACTATAATTAGAGTATATGGGTGTACTCAGCCACCCCGTGTTGCCAAAATTTGAGCCAAACAAAATTGCATTTCTTGAATTCATGTGGTAGATGATGTGGATGGAGAAAGATGTAATGAAAAAACAAAAGAAGGGCACATTTCTTCATGATTCCACAGTGTTTGGTGAATGGTCCATTGGTGCAGATACTTTGGAGGAGTTGCAAACCTACTTGAAGGCTAAATATTCTTTGAAATCATGTACAAAAAGGGTTTGTGATCCAGAGGGTCACATGAACTTTGTTAGACAAGTCATTCTCACCAGAATGGGGATATCCCATCAAATCAATTTTGATGAGAATGTGATCAGAAATTGTGTCACTTTTGAAGATGTATACAATAGGAAAATAAAATGGGAAATTTTGAAGAAGATTGAGGATGACAAAAGAAAACAAAACCCTAATTTTTTAAGTTTTTTTGTTGAAGAGAAGGACCCTTTGAAAAGAATAGATTTGATAATTGATAATTTTGAAAGAATATATGGCAAGTCTGAGAAGTAACCTACAAAGGCTACCAAGCTCCCTATCAAAAAGCCAACAGGAGTTGTGATTCAAGAACCTACTCTAGATGCAATGTCAGTGAAAGAACCTACTCCAGATCCAATGTCAGTGCAAGATCTAGTAGTTCTTGATTCACCACCTGCCAAAAGTCAAAAGACTGATGATGTTTCCCCACTAGTTCCAAATGAAATGACTGAAGGAGTTGATGACACTGAGGAGGTGGCTAGTATTTTGAGGCATATGGGAGAGGAAGAGGAAGTTGATCAACCACTTATTGGTCAAGAAATAGAAGCACACAAACCAGAAGCAAGAATGGATGAAAAGGCACAAGGTGAGCCTAAATTACAAGAAGATGAAAGAGTTGTGGCTTCTATGAGATTCATCAAGGATGATGATTTCATCAATACCCCAGAATTCAAAGATTTTTGGATCAAAATGAAGATGAAATAATTTGAAGAAAAGGTGGAAATAAATAAAATGGGTGTTGATGAATCTCAGCATGATCAAATTTTGACACAGACTTTCAAGGATTTGAAAATTGATGAAATAAATGTCAGCCCTGATGAGGTTAGACAAATGGTTTTGAAGAGTAATATGCTGATCATCCCCGGGCTTGAATTGAAGAAAATGTTTTTACTGGACCAAGTGAGAAACTAGGATGACCCCATGATGGTCTTTGAGTTTGATTATGAGGATGGTGTCAGTGGTTGTGGATTTAACTAAAAAATAGAAACTCTAGCAATATAGGCCACACAAAAGAACACCAATAAGCCAAGATTGCTTGATGTAGTCCAGGAGTTGAGGGGAACAGCTATGGTGAAAACATTTTAGGATACATCAGTAGTTGAAGCTGCCACCCTTACTACACACTCAGTAATGTTCACACAAGCTGCTATCAAGAAAATGGAGCAAAGATTGCTTGATTATGAAAAAACACAAATTGAGATGAATGATGAAGTGAATAGGTTGTATTCGAAAAATGTCAAACTAAAGCAATAGTTGAAGGGTGTTGATTCTCAAAGCCAAGCAATTGTGCCATAGAAAGCCCCTATTCCACAAGTAACCAATGATAGTACTGTCCCAGTTGATCAAGTGAATGCATTGAAATTAAAATTGAAGATTTGAAAAAGCAAAATGAAAAACAAAGGATGAGGCTAGATTGAAAATTCTTGAACTGTTTGAGAAGATTTAAATGAATACAGAGTGAAATTGGTTGTTGACAAGTTGGGGGATGTGCATGAATGCTATTCCTCCTTGTCTCAAGTCATTGATTAGTTGAAGTCCAATCTTTCTATTTTAAATCCAATGTACAAGAAATGGCAACCTACACACCACACTATTGATCACCTTATGTAAAGTTCTAAAGAGATATCCAGGTGCTCCGCATCACTCAAGCCAACAGAGAAGATGGTGAAAATGATCTTGGATGAATTTCAATATGTAAATGGTGAGAGCTAGAAAATGTAGGCAAAGATTGATTCATATGCCACCTTCAAACACCAGTTTATCCCTTTCATTTTGACAAAGGATAAAAAGATAAAAGATTTTGATGCATGGAAAAGTGAATATGGCCAAATAGTTTCTCAGGTCATTGATTTTCTGAAAAAGGATGAAAATATAAATATTCTCATCTTTAATGTCATTCTGGATAGAGTAATTGCTCTGGATGCTAGATATGCAAGGTTTATCATTGATGTTAAAGTGTTGCAGGACAAAAGATGGAAAGAGCACAAGGTCAATCTACTCCAGATCCAAGAATATAAGTGGCCTAGTTATTTCATAGTGTACCAATGGGAGTAAAAATAGTTGACAGCTGAGGAATGAGTAGGTTAAGTATGTAGAAGAGCAATGAACATCAAGCTGGCGTCAACATGGAACCAACAAATCTTGGATGTCCTCCTATTTTGTCTTTTTCTTATTTTATTCCTTCTAATAGGTATTCAAAATATATTTGGCAGTCTTTTTAAGACTTGTCAAAAAATATATGTTGTAATAGGTCTATTAAGGGGTGGGTATATGAAAAGTTAGTTTTTGGAATGTGAAAGGTCTGGAGCTTGTAGCTTCCTTCACCCCTATAAGAAGGAAACCAAGACCTTGGGAAAGATGTCTAGGAAATTGATTCTGGAAAAAGACATTGTAAGGCTATCTCTTCAAAGATATATCAATAAAAGAAAACTGTATTTCTCTAGTGCCATATATCTAGTTCTCAATTTCTTGTTGAAATTTCATGTTATACTTTATCTGGTTGTCTCCATTTTTGTTTCTCCTTGTTATTTGAATTAATATATCAAGTATATGTTTAGTTATTCAAAACACATTTTTCTATTTTTGAGTGGTTTATCTAATTGGGTTTCCTCAAGGAGGAATTAAATTCCATTGAATAGATCAATGTAATTTGGTGGATTCAATTTGGATAACTAAGTAGAGCTAGGTAAAAATAACCTTGCATGTTTATGCTAGGCATAAACAATTCCATGTCAAGTAATTTGAGTTGTGGCTAGATAGAAAGCACAAATCTTTCTGTGAACAGACTCTATTATCCAATTGCTAAGAAAGGTATTGGTCAATTTTTTTTAAGAATCATTTCCTTGTATCATATTCAAAATTCCAATTTTAATTTTATATTGTGTAGGAGTAGGAGTAATGGTAGAACAGAAAAAATAAAAAATCTAATTCAAATCATATGCCAGTTTGGATTAGGGTGAATTGGATGATTTAATTGACAAAATTATATAAATCACTTAATCTGCTCTAAAGTCACCAACAAAGTAGAAGAGTAATAATTCATTGGTGAATATAAGGTAACACCCACCTGGGCAAAACAAAGCCTAAATAGTAGATAATTCTAACCATTTGGGGTTAATTCTGTTAGTTGGCCAAATTGGTTGCATAACCCAATCATAAAGCTTAGTTTCCTTTTAGGGTTTTGCATACTACAAATTTGAGAACCAACATAGTGATGGCGTAACTCAGGGAGAGTCTTGCTTTTGCTTTTGTTAGGAGTTGCATTAGGACAACACGTGGAGCAATCCACTGCTAGCTAAAAGATACAAAGTAAAAAGGTACATGCTCTTAAAAAAAAAATTGCTCTACTACGTATTGAGGGGCCATGATTTTCATTAAGGGGATTGACAAAAACTTAGGCATATATAAAAATTTGTGCACATGTAGTAAGCTGTGATGCGAAAGAAGGGGCTGATAAAAAGGACAATATCCTAGGCATCATGGTAGTAACTTAGTGACTGGTAATGGGTGACAAGTAGTCAACTGCAAAATATATCAAAAGGTAACTCAGTTATTGTATAAGAATCTAGGGTTTAGGGTTTTAGACTTTAGGACAAGAAATTTTTCAACCTTTTGAATGCTAAACCCTAACCAAGGACATATAGGTTTTAATGCTTGGAACAAGGCCAAATGTAGGAACCAATGAAAAGTTATCAGAGTTCTATCAACTCCCTTCCTCCTCTCTCTCTCTCTCTCACTCTCTACTTCCCTCCCCTCTCTACATCCTACCCTGTCTCTCATTCTCTACTTCCCTTCCCTCTCTACCTCCTACCCTCTCTCTCACTCTCTACTTCCCTCCCCTCTCTACCTCCTACCCTCTCTCTCAATCTCTACTTCCCTCTCCTCTCTACCTCCTACCCTCTCTCTCACTCTCTACTTCCCTCCCTTCTCTACCTCCTACCCTCTCTCTCACTCTCTTCTTCCCTCCCCTCTCTACCTCCTACCTTCTCTCTCACTCTCTACTTCCCTCCCCTCTCTACCTTCTACCCTCTCTCTCACTCTCTACTTTTCTCCCCTCTCTACCTCCTACCCTCTCTCACTCTCTACTTCCCTCCCCTCTCTACCTCTTACTCTCTCTCCCACTCTCTTCTTCCCTCCCCTCTCTACCTCCTACCCTCTCTCTCACTCTCTACTTCCCTCCCCTCTCTACCTCCTATAATCTCTCTCACTCTCTTCTTCCCTCCTCTCTCTACCTCCTACACTCTCTCTCACTCTCTACTTCCCTCCCCTCTTTACCTCCTACCCTGTCTCTCACTCTCTTTTTCCCTCTCCTCTCTACCTCCTACCCTCTCTCTCAGTCTCTACTTCCCTCCCCTCTCTACCTCCTACCCTCTCTTTCACTCTCTACTTCCCTCCCCTCTCTACTGCATACCCTCTCTCTCACTCTCTTTTTCCCTCCCCTCTCTACTTCCTACCTTCTCTCTTACTCTTTACTTCCCTCCCCTCTCTACCTCATACCCTATCTCTCACTCTCTTCTTCCATCCCCTCTCTACCTCCTACCCTCTCTCTCACTCTCTACTTCCCTCCCCTCTCTACCTCCTACCCTGTAGATCTCACTCTGTTCTTCCCTCCCCTCTCTACCTCCTACCCTCTCTCTCAATCTCTACTTCCCTCCCCTCTCTACCTCCTACCCTCTCTCTCACTATCTACTTCCCTCCCCTCTCTACCTCCTACCCTCTCTATCACTCTCTTCTTCCCTCCCCTCTCTACTTCCTACCCTATCTCTCACTCTCTACTTCCCTCCCCTCTCTACCTCCTACCCTCTCTCTCACTCTCTTCTTCTCTCCCCTCTCTACCTACTACGTCCCTCTCTCACTCTCTACTTCCCTCCCCTCTCTACCTCCTACCCTATCTCTCACTCTCTTCTTCCCTCCTCTCTCTCTCTCTCTGAACTATCTACCTCCTAGTTTTCCTTTTCCTAGCTTTCCTAGTTTTCCTTTTCCTTTGTAATTTCCCTTTAGATCCCACCAATTTTTCCGTATTTTACTATTTTCCACCTCTCCTCATCATTCTTCCCATCCAATGAACTTTAATTTTATCTTGTTTCCATTTCATCCTCCCAATTGTTATTTTCATCCCTCTTTGCATGTCCTAGTTTTCTTGTTTCCACGTTCTTTGTTGATAAGGGAGAGAGAGAGGGAGGAAGAGGGAGAGAGGGTGGAGATGGAGGGGAGAGAGAGAGTATTAATTTTATTGTTTTCATCTCCTTCATCGATAACCTACTAAGGGAGAGATAGAGGGGATAGATAGGGAGATAGAGGAATGATAGGGGAGAGAGAGGCAAGAGTATGGGAGATAGGGAGAGATAGATAGGTAGAGAGATATAGAGGAGATAGATAGGGAGAGATAGAGGAGACAAAGGGGAGAGATAACGAGGTATAGAGTGAGCAAGATGTCTAGAGAGATAGTGAGAGAGATTGAGAGGTAGAGGGATGATAGAGATATAGGGAGATAAGGGAGAGATAGTGAGATAGAGGTTTAGGGTTGCTCGGGTTTAGGGATTAGGGATTAGGGTTTAGGGAATTATTTAGGGTTTAGGAGTTTTGGGAGAGAGAGAGGGTTGGTTAGGTTTATGAGTTTAGGACTACTTAAGTTTAGGGTTTAGGGTTGCTTGGGTTTATGGTTTAGGGGTTAGGGTTTAGGGGTTTTGAGAGAGAGAGAGGGGCATTATTTAGGGTTTATGAGTTTAGGGTTTAGGGGTTAGGGTTAAAGGGGAATTATTTATGGTTTAGGAGTTTAGCTTGGTTGCTTGAGTTTAGATTTTAGGGGTCAGGGGAATTATTTAAGGTTTATGAGTTTAGGGTTGCTCAAGTTTAGTTTTTAGGGTAATTATTTAGGGTTTAGGGGTTTAGGGTTGCTTGGGTTTAGGGTTTAGGGGTTCAAGTTTAGGGGTTTAGGGTTTCTCGGGTTTAGGGGTTAGGGTTTAGGGTTTAGAGAGAGATAGAGAGAGGGGACCGGCAGAGATTGGGAGATATAAGGAGATAGAGGTTTAGGGTTGCTTCCATGGTTTAGGGGTTTGGGGTTTAGGGTTGCTTAGTTTTAGGGGTTAGGAGTTAGGGTTTAGGGACATTACTTATGGTTTAGTGTTTATGGTTTAGGGGTTAGGGGTTAAGGTTTAGAGGTTTAGGTTAGGGTTTAGAGAGAGAGGACTGATAGGGAGATATAGAGGAGACCGAGGGGAGAGATAGTGGGATAGAGGGTGAGGGACATGGCCAGAGACATAGGCAGAGAGATTGAGAGGTAGAGGGATGATAGAGAAAGGGATAGGGGTTTAGGGTTGATCAGGTTTAGGGGTTAGGAGTTTAGAGAGGGAGAGATAGGGAGATAAAGGTTTAGGGTTTAGGGGCATTATTTAGGGTTTAGGGGTTTAGAGAGAGATAGAGGGAGATAGAGAAATAGATATATACTTATACATAAAGCTTTGCATATATATATACATATAGATATTGTTATCAATCGGATATGCACCCTATGCTAAGATTAAAGAAGACTTAACTATCTATTGACACATGGAAACACTCTCAGATTGTGGGTGATTTGTGTTGAGAGTGAATCTCTAGAGTGAGCTAGCTCTCCTAATGATTTTTCTAATTTAATTGATTTGCAAGGGAAAAGGGAGAAGAAGAACTGAAATGAAACTCTAAATTCTAAATTTTAATCAAAATGAAATACCTCTACTCATAGAAAGCTTTTCAAACTTAAAATTCCACAACCCCACCTATGAGATTTGATCCAAAATTATTTTGTAATAAGGTTTAGATTGAACACAAATTACAACCAGGATCAACATGCAATTTCACAGTAAAGATACATAACAAAGGACATAACACTGCCACAATGAGACATCATATCCAAACTACAAAATAGACCAGTAGATGAAAATAGGGAAACCTATTATATTGAACTGGAAGGAGTATAATGCAAAATAAACTAAGTCAACTACATGTATAAAATCTCTCTATGTGCTCAAGAGAGAAGAAACAAATGGTATCAACTGATTGAGAAAAAACTAAGTTTTTCTCCTATAAATGCCTACCAAGAGATCTCTTTGAAAAAGATCTTAAAAATAGATGCAGGAATCCATTTTCGAGCTTCATAAAAAAGCTTCAAAAAAAGTAACCAAACTACCTCCAAAAACCAAGAAAAAGCTGCCAAACTACCATCCCAAGTGGCCCCACCAATAAGACACTTTAAAACAAGCTTTATCTACCCAGAAAAAACTCTATTTTGCCCTTATCTGCCTTATTTCGCCTAGGAAAGAAAATCAAATCTACGAAAGATTTTATCTTTATTCTCTCTACTTTAACTGCATGGATAATGACTATTTTAAAGCAATTCATAAAATATTTCTTTAAAATATCATTTACAATGATTTCCAGTCTTAATACATATCTAGATTCAATTTGATTTTTTTTACAAAAATAATAATAATACAAGGCTTATAATTTCACCAAGTATATACATTACATATCAATTGATTTTTCTATAAAAAATTATAAAAATACTCCAAGGCATATTATAGTTTTTGCAAAAATAAAGCCTGTGAGGGCTTATCTCCATCTGTCTCTATAAAAGAAAAAAAACTAAGGCATATGGACCTACAAATGCATCTTCAAAAAAAGCTAAAAGAATCTTAAAGGCATAAGGCCTTGGGGCTACTTTCCAAAGAGACTTAAGGTATCAAGGTGCTAAGGCATGTAGAGCTATGTTTTGTGTTCTAGTATCTCTCTAAGGCATTAAAGCCTAGGTCTTACAACATAGACATGATACGACTATGGGCATTAGTTAGGAAAATGAAATTCAATTTCAATGTGATAAAAAATGCTTATTGATTTAGGGAAAAAGAAACCCTAATCACAAAAATGACCTCTGCCCCAGTTTCTCGGCCTATTCTCAGTCTCAATCTTTTGGAGACTCTTCTACACTCAGCCGCCATTCGAGTAGGGCTTGGAATCTTGCCCCTTCATTTCTCTTCCATTCCCAAGCATTTTTCTTGATGGTTTTGTAAGGAGATGAAGGTAAGACGTTTTTTGCCTCCTACTTGAGCAGATTGTTTCATTTATTAGACGGGTTTAACCCTCGAGCCATGGCCATAATGTTTTTATCCTGATGCATTCTTCTATCTTTGTTTCTTCCTATTGGAATCATCATGAGGGTTATCTAAGACTAGTCTGAAGGAAAAAAACAAGGCGTAAAACCCTCGACCTTGAGTATCGGACAAGGTGAGTTCTCAGCTTGCAAACCCTGCATATACTTCTTTGATTTTTTTATACTAGATATGAGGTTTCTCCTAGCATTCAAAGGCCTCAGTCTGTAGTTGTGTTTTATCTTATACATCTTATGTTCTTATGAACTCAAGCTTCATGTTTCCTTCTGTATGCTTAAGGCCGCCATGGAAACTAAGTCAATCTCAGTTTTGATCAAATAAAAGCAAAAAATGGGCGTGAACCCACATCCATATCATCACTTAACAAAGGAAGAAAGGTAAGGCTTCTATAGGCCGTAACCATATCTGCATGTTCATGATTACTGAGCACTTCTACTACTTATATAATCTTGAAAACCTTATATTCCCTTAATGTTCATAACTCTTTATGTATCTACTATTTTGAAACATGTATTACGACAAGGGTTTGTAAAAGAAGTGGCTCGGTATCTCCATACACTTGATAAGGGCTCTGATATTCAAGTCGTGACTTATATTTTCACACATTTGGACACTCCTTGAATGTATCTTTGAATCTGCATAACTCAAAACACTAGCCCTTCTTCCTGATGATTTTGACACCCTTTCAATGTTGGCATTATAAGCTTTCTTTATCACTACTATCTTGGTGTTTAATAAAGAGACTTGTTTTACTCAAAAAATCATGGCCTTCCTCTAGCTTATGGCTACTACATTGCTGTCCAATTACTTGCACCATTCTTGGCTGCAACTACTCTTGTAGTAATTAGCTATTCTGAGTCTTCATATCTCTGATGCATTTATTTCTCTGTAATTGTCCCCTTGTCTTCTGCATATTTTGATGAAAACCCCAAATGGGTTTATACAAAATGATCTTCTTTTATCATGCTCTGTAAGGCAAAACCCATATTCAACATTATGGCTAGCTGAATCTGTCTCATGCAAAAAACAATGAGGGTTTTTTAAAAAACTCAAACTTCTAGCACACAAATTGGTTTTTCCACTTCTGTGTATGTTGATAGCAAACCTTTAGGGTTTGAATGATTTCATAATGCAACTATTATGCTTTCTTTTGTATCTGAAAACCCATATAATATATATGGTTTTACTTGCATCTTTGGCTTGAACTGAGATCAACACTTGAAAATATTGGAAAGAGAAAATCTTTGTGCATTACTTGTTGGGTTCTATCATTGATTTTTATGAAGAAAATACATCCTTTATGCATATGATCTCTGAATCTACTTGATGAGAACTGCATACACTTGACATGATCCTGTAGCAAGGCACATATACATGGTGTTTTAGTCAAATACATACACACGCCATATTGAATGATGGAACTTCTTTACTTCACTATAGCATGGCAATATGCTTCTGTATCAGTCTATATGTATAAATGGGACTACACATACTATTCTCTCATTTGCACCATGTCGTATGTTTAATTTAGCTATTCCTCTGATGAAGACTTGATTCCTGTAACCTATGATGCTTTGATTGCTCTGTATTGATCTTGTTGATCCAATATCTGATGTTGTTTCTGAAGCATCTTGACTTACCTTTTTGATGATGTGTCTCTTCTATAGCTATTCTATGGCTTCTACTACCCCAAATTAGTAATTGAATGCATACAGAAGATAGTTTATAATATTGGAACAAAAAATAGACATAATAGTAGTATAATCAATACTCTAATATTGAAAATAGCTTTTATTTAGTCTCACACTTCATTGGACAGCCTAGAATGAGCTCACTACTCATTTATGATTCTCATTTCAAGTATCCTGAATTGACAATCATGGATGATCATTGAACTTGAGACTTTTATAAACACTCTGTGGATTACTCTTTGAGTTGAAATGTTCCTTTTTGCACACTATGAGTAAGTACTCCTATCTCATTTCCCTTGAGACTCAGGGGTAGCATGCTAAGCTCTACCCTTGTGGGAGCCCATTTTACACCACATGGTGCAGGAGCACCTACCTGACAGCTGGCCTCCATGAGGCAGTTAGTTTGTTATAGGTCTTGTTAATGTTTCCAAGAAGGTCTTATAAGACCAATGCATGTAATAAGGTCATGTTGACCATACTTTACTATTTTTAGATAGTTTGTTTGGACAGCTGTTTAGGTTGTTAGTTCGGTTGGATCCTCCCAGCCGCTTGGAAGCTCCCAGCCGCTGGGAATCGAGTGGTAGTACTTGCAAGCAGATCCTATTTATGCATTAGGATCGGTTGATTTTAGATATTGCATTGAAGAGGAGAGACAGAGAGCGAGACAGAGTACTGTATTTGCATCTTTTGAAATCAAATAAAGAGATCCTGTTTGTGTCAATTTTCTGTTTGGATTCCACTGTGTAATCTATTTGTTGTTCTGGTGGTTGCATGGATTCGCTGATCCATTCCACCGGTTGATTCGTCGAATCGGTGGAATGGCTATGTACAGTAGTTTAGGATTTAGTTTGCATTTTCTGTTTGTTCATGTGCATGTTTGCAGGATCGCAGTCGAGAGGTGTTGAGAACCCTAGCATGGGTATGTGCTAGGTCATGCTGGTTGTTAGAGTCTGGAAAGTTGTCCAGGAAGCAGATCGGGTCACCTCAGGAGGTTCGGCGGATCGAAATTCGCTAAGGTTGGAAAATCCGTCACAACGGCATCATCAGGATATTTCTGGGTATATCCTGCAGTTACTTCGGGCGTCATCCGAGTAGATGGAGATGAGCATGATGCAGTAGTTTGCATAAAGTGAATGTGCATTGGGGTGATCATCGCAAGGTGTTGCCGAGGAGGAGCGTATCGGCATAAGGTAGAAGATCGGGTTGATAAAACCATCGCGGGCCGATAATGTTATGTTTGGCCGACAGCAGGATATTGGAGGAGCTGCATGTGACGTCATCGTCATCAGGATAATCGTCATCAGGATATCAGGGTGACGTAAGCATCGAAGGAAAGGTGCGTGAGAGTGTCGTCATCAGGATATATGGGAGGAACTGGATATTTTATATCCTGCTGATGAACATGATGTTGAACATCATGATAATGCAGAAAGCGTTTGGTGGTAAGATGAACAATGATCGTCAGGAGGATGATTGCGCTTGCCGAATATGATGATGCTGTCGGTAGCCGGATATGATGATGCTGCTGACAGGTGAAAGGTCGAAGGTTTGTCTGCAGGAGGATATCGGTCGGCAAGAGAAAATATGATGATGCTGACAGTGTTAAGGGAAATATGATGATGATGATGAAGGGTTGCGGACATACATGTTGTATGTCAAGGTTTTAGTATGGATGCCTCTGCATCACCACATGCTGAAATGTCTTCAAAATAGCAACACACTTTTTCTATACCTACACAAGAAACAAACAAGTTAGATTAAAATAGTAAAGCTCAATGATTGTTTCATTTCTTTCTCTCTCTCCTAATGGATATTGTACTTTTTGATCTTGTCTATCACATACAGTCTATTATGCATTCTGTTTGACTGATGCAGTGTATGAATGAGAGCATGTCATGAGATCTAACCCCTTCTTCGCTCTCCTCTAATGCAAGTTTAGGTATCTTCAAAGCTCGGCAACAAAGGAGCAGCTATAGCGTGATCAACCCAGCTCCAAACTTAGGCAATGATTGACATCCTTTTATTCATATGCTTTATCAGTTTATTCCTTTCACAGTTGAATAGTATATTGTATTTGATTTTCTGGTTCAGCTACTCCCACTGCTTGTGTGGGACAAATAATTTCTCTCCTATTCTTTATTCAATACAATGTGATTTCATCTTATGTATCTCATCTGATGATATGAATAAAACACTACAATGTATTATGAGACATCTTTTAATCAATGATAAGCACCGAAACAAGAAATGAATGTTAACTAATTTGTACTTTCTTCTGCATAACAATAGCTGATAAAACTGAACCAATCTATTATGATAACTTATACAACTAATGCCACCAAAAATGCTATGAATTTTCACTTTTAAAATAATGAACTGTAATGCACTAGCTCTACCAATTTGAGTTGGGAGTGAAAATTAGTAACATTTATGGTGACATTTGCTGGATGCTTGCCTACTAAGCATCATAACCAGTTACCTTAAACATCCATTGGGCATGGAGTCTAGCTATGCTCAATTTGAACTCAGAAAACTAAAAATCTGTACTTAAATCTACTCCAAACAGTAGTAGCAAACAAAAACAAACCAAACTGAAAACAAACTAGAAGGCCTTGTTGGCCAGAAAACTTGTGCAGCAGCACTTAGGGAAACAAACACTGACTGAAAGTAAATGTGCACTGAGCACTTATTAACTAACTCTACCTATCCTACTCTAACCAGTCGAAGAACTGGTTAAACAAAACCATTCACTGATTGGGCGAAATAACTACCTTTCCTAACCAACTGAGGATGCTTCTCATGCTTACAAACTGGCAATAAGGAGCAAAACACAAGAACACACCTTATAAACTATTGTACTGCATCCTACAAAATATAATCAAAGGTTTGAAACTCTTGATTATGTTTAGATATACCTTTGATTGGCCATGAATGGGCAAGTTGAATCTGTTGCTCCTTGACTGCAATCCCATACTTAGGGGCACTAAAAATAGTCTGAAAGTTGTTTGTCAGTTCATTGGCCAAATCTCTAATGGGGCATCCTCTCGAAGATTTTGGACTAGAAACAATAGCATGACATGTACCTTGCATGATAGCCAACCATGTGGCTTCCTCCTCTTTGGTTAATGGGTTATCCTCCTCCGTTAAAGCAGCTAATAGCTCATCAAAACTTTCTAGACTTGGAAGATTCTTAGCAAGAGCTATACTAGGCTCAAAATATTCAAGATTTATTGAGGAGATACACTTTGAAATAGGTGTTTCTTCAATAAATGAAGGCAATAATTCAAATAATGAACTAACCTCCATTGACAAACCATCAATTTGCATATTAGCCTCTAGTTCCCATATGTCATGGCTATCCTCACTGGATTCTTCCTGAATCTGCACCTTACCTAACTAATTCTCTTCATACTATTTATCGTCCTCATCATCTACCAGCTTGGGCTTTTGATTGTTGTAAGAAATCAGCAGAGTGGCAAGCTCTTTGCAAGCCGAATAGTTAGGATCCTGACAATTGTGTATAAAGTTATCTTGGACAGGTAGATCATCTTTAGCTGGTCAACTTGATTGCTCATCAAGGCAAGCTACCTTAGTCTCATTCATGTCAGCTTCTTCATTACTATATAATGGGAGCTCTAAGAACAAACTAAATGCCTCATCCTCATAAAGAATCTGATCTAATTCAACCTTGTGTTCAGCCTGGTAGTTAGGATCTTCATGCAAAACAAGCATGCTAGATTTACAGACAAAATTACCTCTTTGCTCTTCAAACTAAACTGAGGTTTCAATCTCATCATTGCCCTTTCGAAATAGCAGTGCATCATTTTCTGCAATTTCTTTTGGTTGTCCTGAATCAGCTGATAAGTGGGATTCTTGCATACTGTCTTCATCATCACCAATGTATGTGGGTAGCTGATCAAACAAGAAAACTGAATCATCTCCCTTCTCTAGTCTATTCTCCATTTGAACCTGAGCAATGTGTCTTTGCAATTAAAGACTTTTGCCTTCTAATCTATACTTCCTGCTTTGATTCATCTTATGAAAAGCATTAGAAAACTTGTCAAAAGAATCAAAATGCAAAGGGTTTAGTGGAAAGTTTGAATCAACCCCCGCTACGCATGCATTATGTTCAGATTCGGCTGGGGATATAGTACAAACAGTAGCAACCTCTTGCTCCCTATTTGATCTTTCAGCTGTTGGCTTGAAATTCATGATTTTGATTGGTTTGGGTTCTTGATATGGCTAAGGACTAATGGACTGGTCTTGAATGTAGACAGGCTCCTAAGCAAAATCAGAACTTCTGAAACTTGGGGTTTTAATTTCCTGGGGAGTTTGTTTTCATTCAAAACCCATCTCTTGGCCTTAGGGATAATTCACAAAATTCAGTGCCTTGCCAATTCATAAAAACCACCTCAGGGTTATAATTTCTTCTTTGGTCTTGTGGATCAGTTTGGAAAGGTGGCCTATTTGGCTGATTAGATTGATATGGGGCTTGGTATGGTTTATGTTCTTGACCAATTTGCCTCTTGAAACTCACCAACTCGTTCGTGATGGTTTTTAATGTGTTTTGAAGTTGTTGGAATTCTTGAGCTTAGACTAGGAAAGCGGCTTCTTGGGTTGCAGCTTGGTATCCTATTGCTGGAACTACTAGGACAGTAGCCAAAAGGGGAATTGTCATGGGCACAGGTGGCTAGATTTCTAGAAAATGGGTACGAGAGGCCTTGGGGCTATTTTCCCTACTTGGATTAGGCAATTTTCTACTCTAACAGCAATCTCAAAAGCATCAGGAAGGGTAGATCCACCCAGAACCTGAATCATAACAGATATTTCACTATTTAAAGCTCTAAGATAGAATAAAAAGGCATACTGTGGTGTAGGCTTTACCATCGCAGGGATCTTATCCCAAGTCTTCTGGAAGTGGTAATTTAAATTAGACATATGTTCATGTGGAGTCCTCTAGATGGTACTCAACTGCTCCAGCAGAGACAAAAGATCAGATTTGTCCTGAAAATGTTGATGCAAACCATCTCCCAGATCATCCCATGATGTGATTGAGCCTACTGTGCATCCTCTAAACCACTACAAAGCTTTACCTTTTAGTGATGTAGCTAATAATCTGATTGCCACATTCTCTTGGGTAACATTATACACTAAACACAATGTTGCCACATCCTGAATGTGTTCAACAGCTATAGTGTGATCTTCACTAGTGAAATATAGTAGTCCTTTGAGGGCTGCAATTGGAATGTCATCACGCTGGACAAGTTGTAATGGGCTGCCCCCGTTAAATGCAACAAAAGGATACAGTTTGGCCATTTTGCATAGAAAAATAGAATCATATGGCACTCATAATATGAACATTAAGAAAGACACCACTAACCTGGTTCATTGTAGATTCTTGGGTTGCTAAAACTAGCTGATATATACTTAGAGTCACCAGGGTGTTTGATAATTTTGCCTCCAAAGGCTGATAAACTGAAGAAAACACCCAATCCTTCAGTATGTAATTCTTTTTTTGTTTTGTTCACTAGATCTGCTTGAAAACTAGAGATTTGAGTCACCAAGTATGCTATTTTTACCTCAGAAAGGCCGAAAACCTTGTGCATTTGTCCCATCGGACATGCCAAAAACTATTATCAATTAGATATGCACCCTATGCTAAGCTTACACAAGACTTAGCTATCTATTGACACATGGAAACACTCTCAAATTATGGGTGATCTATGTTGAGAGTGAATCTCCAGAGTGAGCTGGCTCTCCTAATGATTTTTCTAATTTAATTGATTTGTAGGGGAAAAGGGAGAAGAAGAACTAAAATGAAACTCTAAACTCTAAATTTTAGTCTAAATGAAATACCTCTACTCACAGATAGCCCTTCAAACTTAAACTTCTACAACCCCACCTATGATATTTGATCCAAAAATATTTTATAATAAGATTTAGATTGAACACAAATTACAGCCAGGATCAACATGTAATTTCACAATAAAGAGACATAACAAAGGACATAACACTGCCACATTGAGACATCAGATCAAAACTACAAAATAGACTAGTAGATGAAAATAGGGAAACCTGTTATATTGAACTAGAAGGAGTACAATGCAAAATAAACTAAGTCAACTACCTATATACAAATTCTCTATGTGTTCAAGAGAGAAGAAACAAATGGTATCAATTGATAGAGAAAAAACTAAGTTTTTCTCCTATTAATGCCTGCCAAGAGATCTCTCCGAAAAAGCTCCTAAAAATAGATGTAGGAATCTATTTTAAAGCTTCATAAAAAAGTTTCAAAAAAAGTAACCAAACTGCCTCCAAAATTTGAGAAAAAGATGCCAAATTGCCATCCCAAGTGGCCCCACTAATAAGACACTTTAAAACAAGCTTTATCTAACCAAAAAAGACTCTATTTTGTCCTTATCTACCTTATTTCGCCCATGAAAGAAAATCAAATCTACGGAAGATCCTAGCTTTATTCTCTCTGCTTTAACTGCGTGGATAATGACTATTTTAAAGCAATTCATAAAATATTGCTTTAAAATATCATTTATAGTAATTTGCAGTTTTAATACATATCTAGATTCGATTTAATATTTTTTGCAAAAATAATAATAATACAAGGCTTATAATCTCGCCAAGTATATACATTACATATCAGTTAATTTTTCTCTAAAAAATCATAAAAATACTCTGAGGCATATTATATTTTTTGCAAAAATAAAGCTTGTAAGGGCTTATCTCCATCTATCTCTGCAAAAGAAAAAAAACTAAGGCATATGGACCTACAGATGCATCTTCAAAAAAAGCTAAAAGAATCTTAAAGGCATAAGGCCTTGGGGCTACTTTCCAAAGAGACTTAAGGTATCAATGTGCTAAGGCAAGCAGACCTATGTTTTGTGTTCTAGTATCTCTCTAAGGCATTAAAGCCTAGGTCTTGCAACACAGACATGATACCACTATGGGCATTAGTTAGGCAAATAAAATTCAATTTCAATGTGATTAAAAATGCTTATTGATTTAGGGCAAAAGAAACCCTAATCACAAAAATGACCTCTGCCCTAGTTTCTTGGCCTATTCTCACTCTCAATCTTTTGTAGACTCTTCTGCACTTAGCTGCCAATGGAGTAGGGCTTGGAAGCTCGCTCCTTCATATCTTTATCGTTCCTAAGCATTTTTCCTGATGGTTTTGTAAGGAGATGAAGGTAAGACATTTTCTACCTCCTACTTGAGCAGATTGTTTTGTTTATCAAATGGTTTTAACCCTCGAGCCATAGCCATAATGTTTTAATTCTGTTGTATTCTTCTATCTTTGTTTCTTCCTATTGGAACTGCCATGAGGGTTATCTGAGACTAGTCTAAAGGCAAAAAACAAGGTGTAAAACCCTTGACCTTGAGTATCCTACAAGGTGAGTTCTTAGCTTGCAAACCCTACATATACTTCTTTGATTTTTTAAATTGGATATGAGGTTTCTACTGGCGTTCAGAGGCCGTGGTCTGTAATTGTGTTTTATCTGATACATCTTTTGTTCTTATGAACTTGAGCTTCATGTTTCCTTCTATATGCTCGAGGCTGCCATGGAAACTAAGTCAAGCTCAGTTTTAATCAAAATAAAGAAAAAAATGGGTGTGAACCCACGGCCATGTCATCACTTAACAAAGGAAGAAAGGTAAGGCTTCTTTAGGCCGTAGCCATATCTGCATGTTCATCATTACTAGGAACTTCTCCTACTTATATAAGCTTGAAAACCTTATATTCCCTTAATTTTCATAACTCTTTCTCTATCTACTATTTTGAAACATGTATTACAAGTGTTTGTAAAAGAAGTGGCTCTGTATCTCCATACACTTAATAAGGGTTCTGATATTCAAGTCGCAGCTTATATTTTCACACATTTGGACACTCCTTGAATGTATCTTCAAATCTGCATAATTCAGAATACTAGCCCTTCTTCCCAATGATTTTGACACCCTTTCAATGTTGGCATTATAATCTTTCTTTATCACTATCATCTTGGTGTTTAATAAAGAGACTGGTTTTCCTCAAAAAATCATGGCCTCCCTATAGCTTATGGCTTCTACATTGTTGTCCAATTACTCACACCATTCTTGGCTACACCTACTCTTGTAGTAATTAGCTATTCTGAGTCTTCATATCTCTGATGCATTTATTTCTCTATAATCGTCCCGCTCTCTTCTGCATATTTTGATGAAAATGCCAAGTGGGGTTATACAAAATGATCTTTTATCATGCTCTGTAAGGCAAAACCCATATTCAACATTATGGCTAGCTGAATCTATCTCATGCAAAAAACAATGAGGGTTTTTTTAAAAACTCAAACTTCTGGCACACAAACTAGTTTTTCCACTTCTGTGTATGTTGATAACAAACCTTCGGGGTTTGAATGATTTCATAATGCAACTGATATACTCTCTTTTGTATCTAAAAACCCATATAATATATGGTTTTACTTGTATCTTTGGCTTGAATTGAGATCAGCACTTGAAAATCTTGGAAAGAGAAAATCTTTATGCATTACTTGTTGGGTTCTATCATTGATTTTTATGAAGAAAATACATTCTTTCTGCATCTGATCTCTAAATCTACTTGATGAGAACTGCATACACTTGACATGATCCTGTAGCAAGGCACATATACATGGTGTTTTAGTCAAATGCATATACATGCCATATTGAATTATGGAACTTCTTTACTTCACTGTAGCATGGAAATATGCTTTTGTATTAGTCTGTATGTATAAATGGGACTACACATATTGTTCTCTCATTTACATCATGTCGTATGATTAATTCAGCTATTCCTCTGATGAAGACTTGATTCCTACAACCTATAATGCTTTGATTGCTCTGTATTGATCTTGTTGATCCAATATCTGATGTTGTTTATGAAGCATTTTGACTTACCTTTCTGATGTTGTCTCTCTTCTATAGTTGTTCTATGGCTTCTACTGCTCCAAATTAGTAATTGAATGCATACAGAAGTGTTGAGGAGCCAAAACTCTATCATACAAACTGATCGGTGAGAGGATGGTCCATGTCTTGGCAATCTTCTCTTTATCGACCAAACATTCCCTGTCGGCCACCTTGCTTTTTATCTCCCCGATGTATGTCTTCCCTTTACTCGCCTATCGACAAGACTATTCCCATCGGCAAACACTTATAAACCTTAGCCAATGTGCTAATACACCAACTTTGTATCTACCGAAAGATACATTCTCGATGTACATTCAGGATATGCATTTGTGATATACATTCGCAATATACATTCAAACCACACTTGTCAGCGGGACTCTTTGCATCAGTCAACCCAAAGTCTTTCTTACTGATACCCTAAGTCTATCCGATGACATGTATTTTTAGTGTGACCTTCCTCGTCAGTGAGCGCTTTGTATGTGCTCCTGATACACCAATGGAATAGCTTGTATATACTTTCACCAACTTACGATCACCGATTTCCTTCACCGTTGCTACGGGTCACCTCTTACATCTAACAAAATGTATATGCGCAATGTATATTCTCAATATACTCTTAGAAGATACATTCGAACCATGCATTCGGTGGGACTGTTGACTTTCTTTGTATGCCGATACACTATTGATTAGACTTCCAACATCAGAAGCTTTCAACCTTCTCTCTCTGACACCTTCTGTCCCCCCAATGCAGAACTTAACCATTCACAATATACTTTTTTGACATACACACTCAACATGCATTTGTGATATACACATGAAATGTATGTTCAGGGAAACAACTTGAATCTTACACTGATATGAACCTCTGCAAACCCTGCAGCTACACAGACCCTTTTCTTCGACAACCTAGCACATGAGGATGCTAGGATATATCAACACCATTGTACGTGATCCTGCAGACACAAAACTAAATGAAAAAAATGAAAACAAAAGAACTGTATAGCCATTCCACCGATTTTGAAGAAATCTAATCGGTGGAATGGACTAAGAGTCCATATCGACCACAAAATAGTAATTTAATTTATACAGAGAAAACCTAATAAATCCAGAATGACAGAAAGATACATAGAACATGATTCGTTTATTATGCTTTTTTAGAAATGTGCATACACAGATGTTCTGTTTCACAATTGCAAATCACACTCCTCTCAGATCTTTCTAATCTAAACTACAACTGATTACATTCAATCTCCTCTGGGCATTTATCTACTTGCCCTGAGTAGTACCAACTTGATAGTACCAACTTGACTCCAAGCAGCTGGGAGACAACCGTCTAACAACCTCCTAACTGCCTAACAACCTATGTGATTACAGATTGCCAAGTGTCCTTGGGACTTACAAAATAAACCTAGATACAAACTAAAATGACATGCATTGGTCAAACAGACCTTATTACATGAATGGTCTTCTAGGACCTTATTGGAAACAACAAATATGAACATCAGATAGTTGAATGCCTCATGGAGGCCACTGTGGATTAGTTGCACCAAGAAGACAGTATATAATATTGGAACAACAAATAGACATAATGGTAGTATAATGAATACACTGCTATTGAAAATACCTTTTATTCCATCCCACACTTCATTGGACAGCCTAGAATGAGCTCATTGCTCATTTATGATTCTCATTTCAAGTATCTTGAATTGACAATCATGGATGATCATTGAACTTGAGACTTTTATAAACACTCTGTGGATTACTCTCTGATTTGAAATGTTCCTTTTTGCACAGTACAAGTAAGTACTCCTATCTCATTTCCCTTGAGACTTAGGGATAGCATGCTAATCTCTACCCTGGTGGGAGCCCATTTTGCACCACATGCTAAAATATCTTCAAAACAACAACATACTTTTTCTATACCTACACAAGAAATAAACAAGTTAGATTAAAACAATAAAGCTCAATGATTGTTTCATTTCTTTCTCTCTCTCCTGATGGATATTGTACTTTTTGATCCTATCTATCACATACATTCTATTATGCATTCTATTTGACTGATGTAGTGTATGAATGAGAGCATGTCATGAGCTGTAATCCCTTTTCTCTCCTCTAATGCAGGTCCAGGTATCTTCAGATCTCGACAACAAAGGAGCAACTGCATTGCAATCAACCCAGCTCTGAACTCAGGCAATGATTGACATCCTTTTATTCATATGCTTTGTCAGTTTATTCCTTTCACAATTGCATAGTATATTGTATTTGATATTCTAGTTTAGCTACTCCCACTGCTTGTGTGGGACAAATAATTGCTCTCTCTTATTCTTTATTCAATGCAATGTGATTCCATCTTATGTATCTCATCTAATGATATGAATAAAACACGACAATGTATTATGAGACATCTTTTAATCAATGATAAGCACTGAAACAAGCAATGAATGTTAACTGATTTATACTTTCTTCTGCATAACAACAGCTGATAAAACTAGATCAATCTTTATGATAACTTATACAACTGATGCCACCAAAAATGCTATGAATTTTCACTTTTAAAATAATGAATTGTAATGCACCAGCTCTACCAATTTGAGCTGGAAGTGAAAATTGGTAACAGATATATATACTTATACATAGAGAGAAAACACTTATACTTGTTTGTATGCATGAAATCATAAATGTTTCATGCTTCCCAAAATGCGCTCATGTTATAACGTGAGCACATTTTGGGAAGCAAAAAAATGGGAAAAAAACATGTGGGATCCATGATTCAAATCCCACATGTCTGTTATTCCCTACTTTTTATGTGTGCTATCGGACAAGAAAATACTATTTCATGGTGTTTGACATTTTAAGAATCATCGTTTGATCAATCCACCACCTTTTTTTATTTTTTCAATGTAGAAGAACTAGTTTTGCATGTTTTTGGACAAATTTTGATTATTTAAACTAAAAGTTTCATGTTTCATATTGTTTCAAAGCTAATTTTCATGTATTTATATTGAATTTGATGATATATGTTTGTTTTTTCATAAATTTCACTAATCCTAGTCTAGAGTTATATAGAATTCAATATTAAATACAAGAGAACTTGCCAAAAAGATCAAATATTTGAGGATTTTGAAGCCAAATTTTGGAGGATTGGTCAACTGAAATATCGAATTCTAAGGTATGTTCTTTATGTATTTGTTTACTTTACTTTATGTTATTTAGAACACTCATGATCACTAAAAAAGTCATCATTATGTGCATTTATAGAATTACAATCATTAAAATATGATATATACATGAATATGTTGTATCTTTAATCATTAATAGAATTTTTTATATCTTGAATTTGAACTATGTCATCGATACCTCCCTATAACAAAGTATTATTATCATTCTCTCTAATGTAACTAGTTGTATCAATATTTTGGTCAATAGGCCATTATATGTGCACACATTTTTTAGCAATAAAAATATTTGGTAGTCCCAATTTTTGGTCGTCCAATTGCTAAAAATAAATTTGGTAGTCCCACAACTTTTTGGTAGTCCAACAAAAACTATGGAACCAAAAAAGAAATTGGGAAAAATAAAAAATAAAAACTAAAAAGGAAATTGAATTAAGAAAATAAGAAAATCACAAAAACTATGGAACCAAAAAAGAAATTAGACAAAATAAATAATAAATAAAAACTAAAAAGGAAATTGAAATAAAAAAATACTAAAATACAAAAACTATGGAACCAAAAAAGAAATTGGAAAAAATAAAAAATAAAAACTAAAAAGGATATTGAAATAAGAAAATAAGAAAATCACAAAAACTATGGAACCAAAAAAGAAATTGGATAAAATAAATAATAAATAAAAACTAAAAAGGAAATTGAAATAAGAAAATAAGAGAATCACAAAAACTATGGAACCAAAAAAGAAATTGGACAAAATAAATAATAAATAAAAACTAAAAAGGAAATTGAAATAAGAAAATAAGAGAACAAAAACTATGGAACCAAAAAAGAAATTAGACAAAATAAATAATAAAAAATAAAAACCAAAAAAAAATCAATGAAAAAAATGGAAAAATCACAAAATCCTTTAAAAGTTGCATTTTCTTTTAAAGTTGCATGAGTGTAATCCAAAAAATAAATTGGAAAAAATTTAAAAAAAAAAAACAAAAAAAAGAAATTGAAAATAAGAAAACAAAAACTATGGAACCAAAAAAGAAATTGGAAAAAAAATAAAAATAAAAACCAAACATAAAAATTGGAAAAAATAAAAAATAGAAATTGGAAAAACTAAAAAATAAAAACCAAAAAAGAAATTGGACAAAATAAAAAATAAAAACCAAAAATATTTCGTGATAGTTAATTTTTTTTAGTTCTTTAAAAAAATAGTTTAGTTAAGATTTAAATTTAATCTTATTTAGTTTGAAATTGGTTTAATTTATTTATTTAATTTATAATTGATCTTTCCAATTTTCTAAATTCAGCTTTTTCCTCATCATCTATCTTATCATTATTTTTTCCATTATTCTTCTAAAATTAAATAAATTTTCTAAATTTATTTAATTTGGTCTTTTCCATTATTCTTCTAAAGTTGAATAAATTTTCTAGATTTATTTAATTTGGTCTTTTCCATTATTCTTCTAAAATTGAATAAAATTTCTAGATTTATTTAATTTGATCTTTTCCATTATTCTTCTAAAATTAAATAAAATTTCTAAATTTATTTAATTTGATCTTTTCCATTATTCTTCTAAAATTAATAATAATTTTTTTAGTTCTTTAAAAAATAATTTAATTAAGAATTTTATTTAGTTTGAAATTAATTCTTATTTAATTCTATTAAAAAATATAGAAGATTTTACATTGATATATATGAAAATAGTGTTCATTTATATTAACATTATAATTTATTTTAGTCCTTTAAAAAATATAATTTTTTTTAATTCTCACTTATTTAGTTTAGTTTGAAATTAGTTCTTATTTAATTTTATACACTGAAGTTACTTTTTAAAATTGCAAAACTATGTTAGGTTGATTTATTGAATATATATCTTTTATGCACTAAAGATACTTTTTTAAATTACAAATTTATGTTACGTTGAAAGATACCTTTTTAAATTGCAAATTTATGTTAGGTTGAAAGATACTTTTTCAAATTGCAAATTTGTGTTAGGTTGATTTATTGTATTTAGAAAGTTTTTTACAGATTTCTTTTTTCAAATATAAAATAAATTTTATTATAATTTAGAAAAATTTTAATTTTCTTTTTTGGTTCGTAAATATGGAGTTTTGTATTGATCAGAAGAAAATGTTTACAAGCAGGTGCCTATAAGCTGTTTACCTGCAACCATCCAAACTAGCTTCCACAGTAAAAAACCACTGAAACCTTACAGAGTTATTTGGGCAAATCTTACAAACATGTCCAAGCAAAATGCCCTAAGGCTTACTATCCCATTCGAGGTTAGACTATAAACATATACTTACTGAGAGTGATTACTAGAGAGCTGGGCAATAAAGACCAAAATTTTTTAAAGAAGGCTGAGCCCCACTGCCATGGATTGGAGCCTACCGACCCATACCCCTTCCCTGAGGTACCCATCCTCATTCAGCATGTTCTGGAGGAAGCCATAAACTTGGAGGACTCGGTCCTGGTGTTCTGCTAGTGCCATACCTTTTAGGTCGAGGATGAGGGGGAAGACTTTCACCACCTCTAGTGGATCTTTAGGAGAGGCAATATCATTCGGGTGGGGGATACCTACCCCAGGGATGGCTGCATCGAGTATGGGGTTGAGGCCATCGAGGATTTCTGGCTTGAACAACTTCAGCATCAGACTCTTTGCGGCATTTGTAGACACCCCTGTGTCCAGGATTGAAGCTAGAAACCGGGAGGAGATGTGTGAGTCTACCCTGTAGAATTCAGCCGCGGATAGGAAGTCTGGCCCCAGAATGATCTTCACCGCCGAGAGAAGAAGGCCTTCATGCCTTCACAAGATGCGCTTGAGCCTTAGGTCTGTGATGGCTCCTTTGAAGGCCATCTGTCTGACTGAGCTCTCCAACTGGAGAGGTGTCGATGCTTCCAAGTTCACCAGTCCATGCATGGAGATCTTGGCTATGAAATCAGAACCTTCCACCATTCTGCCCACACCACCAATGCAGAGATCAACTATCGGTCGGTCTGGTTGATTGATAGAAGAGAAATTCGAAGGCAGCTATCTGTCAGAGCTGAAGGAGTCCAAATCCCTTTAACCACTATCAATATTCATGAAACAACGGATTGGGAGGATGTGGAGCGTGCGGCAGGTCATTTTGGCGATGCTGCATGCTCAGCAATGATAGCAGAGTGTCAACTTGGCTTAAATGCCATAATGCAGACTGATGGCAGCGACCCATCCAAGCTGTATTGGATTGGGTGCCCACCCTACCACCCTAAGAAAAATTTTAATTTTACTTTAGTACTTTTGGTGCAGGAGCACCTACCTGACAGCTGGCCTTCATGAGGCAGTTAGTTAGTTTGAGTCTTGTTACTGTTTCCAAGAAGGTCTGATAAGGCCAAATGCATGTAATAAGGTCATGCTGACCATACTAAGATCATGCTGACCATGCTTTTCTATTTTTAGTTAGTTTGTTAGACAGTTGTCATGCTGTAGGTCCGGTTGGATCTCCCAGCCGCCTGGAGAGATTTCCCAGCCGCTTGGAGTCGGGTCAGTAGTACTCGCCAGAAAACCTATTTATGCCTGAGGATCGGTTGGTATTGGATATATCATCGATCAGGTTATAGTCTGGATGCCTCTGCATCAACTTTTTTAAAATATATCTTTTTTATACACTAAGTTACTTTTTAAAATTGCAAAACTATGTTAGGTTGATTTATTGAATTTTGTGTACTTCCTAGGTCACCACAGCTACTTACCTCATTAATTTCTATAAATATAGGAGATTTTACATTGATATATATGAAAATAGTGTTTATTTATATTAACATTATAATTTTTTTAGTTCTTTAAAAAATAATTTAGTATAAAGAAAGGGAAACCTTTTTGGAGAGATAAGGAACCCTCATATTTAAAAATGACTTCAAATGATAAAAAAAATCATGTGTGTTCATTATCAACTATTTGATCCCCTTTAATGAATGCCTTGCTTGAATCTTGCAACAAACTACTTTTATGTTGCTTATTTTTCTCTCAAAAAATACAAAAAATACAAAAAAAAAACATTTTGAAAACCCTTATGATATTATGATTCACTCAATGAATTCTACTATGTCCTAATTATTAACTTGATATGATTTTCATGTAGTGTTAGTTGATAAGAGTTGTAGTCATATGTGAATGTAAAGTACAAATACAAATACACACACTAGACAAAGTGAATGCCCAAATTAAATTTCACACACACAATTCACACAAAATGAATGTCAAAGTTAAAACATACACTTCACACATAGAAAGTGAACATGTGCCAAATTTTAAACATGCTTCATGCACAAAGTTAGTTCAATCACACACAAGTAAACACTTGAGTTGAAATATGCCAAAGAATAAACACACACAAAGTGGATGCCAAAGTTAAAGCACACTCTTCACACAAAGTTAGTTCAATCACTTCATGCATATTGTTTTTTAAAAGTTATTTTGTGCAATACTTGGTCAATAGGAAATTAGTAACATGGATTTTTATTATCCTACATTATTTAGGTACTGCACGGTTCACCTAATCTCTTGATTGCTTAGAATTTGTTTAGTTCATTCATGATTTACTTCATGTGCTTATTCACTTAATACCACTCCATTATTTTTATTTGCAAAAAAATAATTAAATTTCTTATAGTATTTATAGCCTTGTCTACCAACTACATGTAATGACTTTCCATAAAAATAAAAATATGAACTATTTAGTGATAGGCCTATAAATATTTTTGCCTATCGGCCATTTGATAGCAGCTTTGGTGCTTTTACTAGTTAAAATATAGTGTTATTGATGCTACAATTTTGATATATTTGGTTCTCATATAGTAATGAGTTGTCACTATCATCCTCTTGGCCATTTACCTCTAAAAAATTAGTTTGAGTTTCGTTTATTGGACGTATACTAGATAAAAGTTCTTTGTTGTTTTCAAGTACCCTCTAAATTTTTTGGACTGCCATCTCTAGGTTTCTCCAAGAAATTAGATAGGTTAGGCTGCAATAAACACTATATTTTAGTCTTTTGTCATCATAAAACTCAGTCAAAAGATCACCACCAACTCTGTCATCATAATTAGCCTTAAAATTACTCCTTTATTAATGATTTCACCCCTTGGCTATCTTGAATAGCTAATTCAAACTATAATTGATGCTCTTTACATGTTCACCATGATTTTCTTCAAGTCTTGCATCATAAAGCTAGTTTCTAATGTTAGTTAGTATTTTTTCTCTTAACATTTCAAACATATCTATTGAAGGCAAGGAGTCTTGATTAGTGTCTTACCACTTAGACCAATTTTGACATCATTGCTAGTCAAACTAAGGACATTCTCCTAATGTTTGAAGATTGCACCATAGTTAGGATTACACAAAGAGCTAAAACTTTAAGAGTTTTATCATGGTAGAATATGAGATCAACAATCAACATGTGTTCATCTATGTCATCAAGAAGATCTAGGCCTAGAGTGTCATTACACATTTGACTTCTAATCTAATCATGTCAAAATCAACAAGTTTGGAGTCATTTATTAGACAAACATAATCATAAAAGCCCTCTTCATTTCCACTCTCAATAGTGACATATAAACCATTCAACTCACTCTCATCATTGGGACTAGGTGTGTCATCATACTCAATATCTTCTTTACTACCAATTGACTGATTTATATTCATTGATTGTGATAATTCAACACTTTCAATGCTTAGAAGGGTACACCACACTTAGCTTGTTTGTCATAACAATCATCATGTTGATTATTCATTATGCTTCTAACATCATCATTGTGTTTCTTGTCATGAAATCCATTGATTTTTTCTTAGTTACCTTTGTGATCATTACTCCCATGACCTTGATTGACAATAGATTGCTGATTTTAGATGACTTCATACTTGTCTTCATGAGCTACTCTAAGTAATTCACCACCTACAATATAAGAATTTGGGCTATCCTTTAACATGCTGGTAGGTCTAGTTTTACCTTGTGAGTCTCCATTTGGAATGTTTGGTCCATCACAATGTGCTTGTCATAACTCTCCTTAGTGCTAGTGACTTCTATCTTGTCTTGAGTAGGTGTATCCATGGGAGGTTAAGAAAGTATGTTTGAGAAGATATGTTAAGAAAATGTGAAACTAACCTAGAGATTATGAGAAGATATGTTAAGAAATTAACATCAACAATCAACATGTGCTTATCTATGTTATCAAGAACATCTAGACCTAGGCTGTCATTACACATTTCACTTCTAGAATCTAATCATGTCAAAATCAACAAGTTTGGAGTCATCATATATGCTGATTATTCATATGTTGATTTCTATATGTTGATTATTCATTAGTCATCATATGCTGATTTCTATATGCTGATTATTCATTATGCTTCTAACATCATCATTGTCTTATTCATGATGCATATAGAATCATCATCATGCCAAGGAAACAAGCAAAGACTCTAACACCAAAAGAGTGTGAAGTTGAGAATGAGAGGGAAAGAGAAAGAATAAGGCAAATTCACAAAAGTAGGAAATTGTCAACCATACAAGAAGACATTCCACCATTGCCAATTGAAGAGGAACATGACACATCTAATGAAGCTAAGAGAGATGGAATTGGTGGTACAAAGAGAATGAATGCAAAGCCTCTATTCAACAAGGAAATTGAATCTCAAAGTTAGAGGCACTCCATCGTCCATAGGTCAAGTTGAAGGAACACCATCATTATCTTCTCAAATTAGAGGCACTCCATCTTTCATAGGTGAAGTTGAAGGTACATCTTCAATCTCTTATCAAGTTGGTGGCACACCATCATTCACACGTCAAGTTGAATGTACACCATATTCTCCATCTCCACTTCAAGCCTTTTCATCTTTTTCATCTCCAATTTAAGGTATGCCATCTATCCCATCTCAAGTAAATATTGAAGAAATTCCTAATGTTGAGTCAACTTTACCAATGAAAATGCCTCCTAAAATTTTGCATAGAAATCCTAAGTTTCTAATTGATATAGATGAGAATGTTTTGAAGCCCATGTAGGATAATATTCCCAAGCATACTTGCCAAATATATGCCAATAAGATATGGAAATCATTCTTTGAGAACTTAAATGAAACTGGAAGATGTCAACTATTTGTTGAATTGATGACAAATCTAAAATTTAGGCCCATTATGAAGATTCTTGGCCTAAGAACATTGGATGCCTCAAGTGAAAAATCAATTGTAAAGAATATAATGAGTGCATATGAGAGTGTGGGTTCCACCTCATGAACCAAGGATAGTAATGTCACACGACATGTCATTACATCGACAATAGTAAGCCAACAAACAAAGAAATCTTGCCTCATTAGAAAGACAAGTCAAGCATTTAAAATAAGTAGAAAAACTCTAATGAGAGCCATTAGAAGATGTGAAAGAGTTGAGGACCCAAAGACCAATAAATTGTGGACATCCTCTGGGAGAATCCCATGGAAAGACAAAGTTGTTTTTGAAGCCTTGAGATTCTTCATCGAATAATTTTGGAAAAATAACACAAGGGTATCTCCTAATGCAAGAGATGTTGTAAGAAGGAGAATTTATTGTCGAAACCATGAGCCACATCCAAAGCATTTTTTAGATGTGACTCAAACACAAATTTTCAAGAAATTTCAAGAGATGTATCTTCAAGTCAAAATTAGTCAAAGGTATTTTGAAATGGTAAAGCCTTTTTATGTCAAAATAAATCACACACACACACAACTTGTTGTTGTAGAGTATATATTGAGTTTTCTAATCATTATGATGTTTATATGTGTGTGTGTGTGTGTGTGTGTGTGTGTGTGTGTGTGTCTGTGTCTGTGTAGGTTTACATACTAACGATGGTTTGTAGGAGTGTAATATAAAGTTCCCACCTAGATCTTCAAGAGATTTCATATCAAGAATCTTATGCTAGAGAGTAGATGGTTAATTATTCCACAATAGCTTATGCTTGGATGGCACATGTGATCATTGTGGTGGGTTGCAACATTTGCCAATTTGTCAACATATGGAGAACACACATGCAATTGGAAATGAGCTAATAAGTTTTGGCAAATACAAGATAGTGACATATAGTTTGAAAGATGGTAAAGAAGCAAAAAGGTGTGAATTGGTCATTCAAAATATTCCAGTGTATCAATTTATCTCTATTTTCTAAAATAATATAGTTTACAAGTATGCAAGACATACCCATAGAGGTTGATGGTTGGACTTGCAATTCAAGTTATGCAGGGACACATTTCCACTTGGTACCATTGTTTCAGTTGTTGACTTTGCAGAGAACTACACACTACGGCCACATAATGAGGTGCAATCGTAGTATTACAACTCTATGCAAGTTGCTATATTTATGCAAATAACATTCATTCATGCAGAAGATAGTATAGAGGACGATAGAAAGATCTTGAGGGAATATCATTTTTATATAAGTGATGATCATGTACATTCTATAGAGTTCATGCAAGGTTACTTTCATATGTTCTACCGTGATTTGGCTAGCAGGAGCATATCATTTCATCAACATATCATATGGTCAGATAATTGTGCATCACAATTTAGGAACTTGTGGAAGTTCTATTGGTTGAGCAAGATGCATAAGATGAATGGTGTTCAACATATGTAGAATTTTTGTGAGGCCAGGCATGGAAAGGGGGATCATGATGGTGTAGGAGCATGTATCAAAAGAGCATTGGCATGAGAAGAGTTGAAGTACAAAGATAATTCAAAGTTGACAAATGCGAGATCTATTGTTAAATGGTGTAATTTGCTACAATAGGTCTAGGTAATGAAGGTAATTCTACAGTTTGTAGATATTTTTGGTTGGTTGATGATATTAACATTGCAAAATATGAGGACTATTGTACATTAATAGGATTGAGTGAGCTACACTCTTTTAGAATCTCTAATGCAGGTTCATGGAGTATTCATACGTTGCAGATGGCATGCTTTTATTCATGTACAAATGAATCTTGGTATGATTGTGAGTCAAAGGAGTGGTTCAATGATTGGTGTATAAGAATACTAAGTCTGATTGACATGTATCGACTACCGACAACACTACAACTCACAGAGATTGAATCATTAGTTAACTTTGACCATGTTTCAAATCTAGTTCAACTAAGTATTATCAGCATTCAAATTTAATAAAATTCAATATTCCATCTTATTTTGTAGTTGTTCTTGTATTGTGACTATATTCATTGAACTAAATGAATGTATCAATGCAGGGCATGTTTATGTAGTTATTGTAGCTAAAGATAATGAAGAAGGAATGAATTATTATTTGTGTCATTGTGCTGAGGCAAAAAAGAAATTAGATTCCCCTATTATAGATGGTAAAAACATCAAGTACCCTATAGGATCAGTGGTTGTTACTGGAACATGGCTTAGAAGGTACTCAGTGAAGAAGTATGATGTGTGGTTGTTCGAGGACTTTGACACACCTAGGAAGATTCTTTATTATTCTAACCTTGTTGTGGCATCAAACATTCATTTGATCAAATATGGGAGTAGACCATTGAACAAGACCTTGTGGATGGTTCATGAGTCTACCCATGAGGCAATACTAGACATAATAAAGAGTAGAGAAGACCCAGATGGTTCATTGGATTGAATCAGTGGAATGACAGAAAGGTATTTTATTTTTCTTTGATATCCTCATTTCACCTTCTATATTTTAGCTACTCATTTTAGCTAAATAGTACAATTGCATTTGCATGTAGGATTTTAGTATGATGGAGGTAGGCATAATCCTTATGAAGTTGCCTTTGGAAGGAAAGTAAGGTAGGTTTTCATGATTATTTCATGATGATATGTCCTTTACTTACTATTTCATAATGAGTTTTAATGATGTTACTATTTCATAATGAGTCTTAAAGAGTTTTAATGACAAACCCTCATTTGTTTCTTCACATTTGGTGCTAAAAATTGATAGCAGTGGTAAGGGAAGCTTGAATTGATGCCCTACAAGACTTGGATCAAGTGAGGACACCTTTATAGTATTGAATTTTCATCTACCAAAAAGGTATTATGACTAAATTTTTACATTTGACATCTCTTGGGACCAAATGGATGGTGCCAACGCATCTAAGTGGGTAGGTAAACACTAGGGGAGATGTCATTTTGGTGCCAAAGCCTCATGGTCATTCTCAGCTATATCGAACGTAGACAATCTCTCAACAGCCCTAAGACAAAAAAGGTGACAAACATTGGACCGACTATTCCATCAAACTATGACACCTAGGAACATCTTCTTTGCATGTATAGGTGGATGTCAGGTCTACCTACAAATACCTACCTTTATTTTTTAAATCAATTTCATTTTCTTATGGTGGCAAGGAATGCATTATTCCAAAATGCTTTAGTTTCATGCAGCAGAAAGGTGCTATGAGTGAAATTTTGAATTCCATAGGTCGTGGGATCGAACCAAATGCACCAATGCATTGGGGTGGGTGGGTAAATGCTAGGGGATGTCTCATTTCATAAGCCAAGCATCCCAGTCGTTTGGGAAAATAAGCTACTGGCAAAGTCCCTTAAGATCCCTAAGAGCACAAAATTGCCAAACTATGATGGGGCATTTCTCAGAAATAACCTCTCTCCACAATTTGGTCAACTCATATTTGGAATATTTGGTCAACTCCAATCTATTTGACCATGCCAAAATTTCATGCAATCACTAGTAGAAAAACAATAATAAATGACTAAAAAAACTACTAAAAATTGCATATAAATGACTAAAAAAACTACTAAAAATTGCATATAGATGACTAAACTTGGTCATGTGACCATTAGTAGTTTATTTCCAGTCATTTATAATGCGACCAAATTTATGACTACCATTTTTAGTCATTTATTGGTTGTTTTGATTGATCAATTTGGTAGTATATTTAGTCGTTAATTTAGTCATTGATTGTTGTTAACTAGTTATTTATTTAGTCATGGTAGTCATTTATTTAGTCATTGTAATTATTAATTATTTTCAATTGGTAGTATATTTTTTCATTTTTATTCACTGATTTCAATTCATTGGTAGTATATTTAGTCATTTGTATTAACTGATTTCCGTCCATTGGTAGTATATTTAGTCAATCATTATTTTGCCATCAACTGGTCATATATTTAGTCATATTTATTCACTAATTTCTGTCAATTGGTAGTATATTTAGTCAATTTAATTATTAATTGACATCAATTAGTAGTATATTTAGTCATTTTAATCAAGGGGAAGAAGCATCACCACAAGATCACATCAACCATTTTGAAGCTTGCACAATGAAACATCTTTGAAAAGGTAAAAATAGCTTGTTTTATTGATAAAAAATGCTTACAAACAACATAAATATCTGAAAATAAGTTACAATGCTTTCTCTTTGCTAAAAACACCTTCATGGTTACAATACATAGCTCAAAGAATGAGCAAGAAACTAATTTTATGAGTATCACTGAGCATAGAAGCACAAAGACATTCATATAAGTCTTCTTCACAAATCCATGACTGTCCCATGAAGCTCACTATCCTAGTTCAAGATCACACTGTCATCTCTATAGATATCCTATTTCATGCACCTAACTTGCTCTAGTTCATAAGCTTCCTTTGTGAATTGTTACCTGTAGCAATAAACTGTCCTTATCTCTGATGATTATGCCTCTAATGACTGTCATCTTTGGTAGGATGCCTCAATTGTCATGGACTGTTATTCAATATTGCCTTATGACTAGGATATGCATTGACCTAATCAAACTTGTAGCTTCTTGAAATGCATTGTCCAATCACTTGTCAACCTACTGTCATGCATTTTCCCTTTATACAATAACAATGCCTCATGACTGCCACTACTTAGCTCATTATTCTGGCATGCTCTCACTTGTACTTTGCCTCCCATCAATGTAGAACACTACCCCTCTCTTGAATGCCTTGACTACATTTGACATCACTGTATCTTTTCCAAATTCCTTGAAAATAGTTCATCACTACTACTGTTACCTAGGTATGCACTCTATGTCATCTGCCAAACTATTACAAGTTCACACAGTCCATCATTGGTCCTATCACTTATCACATCACTATCATGAACAACTGTCATATCATATCATCACCTCTAATATAGAAATCAACATCGCATTATGATACTGATGTTGCAAAATATTTGTGTCTTGGTAGATAGTTCATGATAAACCTTAACCTTGTTACTGCTCACTTGTACCAACTCTATGGTAATGTCCTAGGTGTTCATGCATCTAACATGAAGACTCTTGACTATCATGAGATTTGGCACTATCAAATGCATACTAGAAGGTTGTCTCCTTATCCCTTTAAATGCCACTTGAGACACTAACAAGATTGTAACCTTTGCATAGTTCATTCCTTAGTTTTGTAGTACCAATTTTAGGACTCTTGAAAATTCCGTTGGATTTTCAACCTTTTCTTGTGCAAGTTCTATAGAAGACCCTACCATGCCCATATGTATTCTTGAGAGATTTTTGCTAGAGCTCAAAAGCAAATCATGGACCTGTAGATCATTTCAAACCTAACATGAGTCACATACACCTAAATGTTGATAACTGAGAGGGGGGGTGAATCAGTTATCTTAATTATTTCAACTTTTTGAACTTTCTTAATAATTAATGCTGCATCAATTCAAATAAGCAAACATAACCATGAAATGGAAATACACATGACACAATATTTTTGACGTGGAAACCCTATTAAGGGAGAAAACCACGGGGTGATTAACCCAAGATTGTATTCTATGTTAGAAGAATAGAAATACAAAATGGCACTTGCCAATTAGGGCTCACTGCCCAAGCACACTGCTCACAAGAGACTCACTATCTACAAGTTGTAACAAGAAATAATAAGATACTTGAACTGATGTGAAGCATCCACACATGCTGGAGTTTAATTCCAGTTAGGCTCAGTAAACTGATCTACTGCACTCCATCCTTCTTTTGTTCTATTGTCTTTTCACATATCAGACCTTCGTTACTACTTTCACTCTGCTCTTCTCCTTTCTTTCGCTCACCATACTATATAACTACTTTTTCCTTATCAAAATCCATCTAGTATATATATCTGCACAAATGATTTCATCCTCTTTCTAGTCGGCATCCGGAATAGTCAATATTTCCTAAACTTTAGTCTGTCGGCTGAATCCTTGCTTCCCAAGTGATGCGGATCAAAAAGAAACTTATATAAGTTGTCTAATAAGTTGGCCAATCATGAATGATACCTTAGGAATCTTTATTATCATCAACATCTCATCCAGAATAACTTCTGATGCTCTGACTGTCAGTTCTTTCTCTGTCTGTTCTACCAAATTGGACCCCAGTACTTAGAAGCTTATATCTCTTCATTCTTTCAACACCAGAGGCTCAAACCCTAGAATCTATCAATCAAGATACTCCTCTTGACTTTCCCAAGTCCATACTTTCTAAGGATACTTCCTCTAACAGATCCGGACCTGATTGTCGGACCTTCTGTATGCTTTGTTCTTCCTTACCAGACCTGTAAGCTCTTTAATCTGACCTCCGGTAGAGACACACCATATCCTACAGATGTGTGGGATGATCTTTGTTGCCATCAATGACAATAATCATGAAGCTCCAATGTGTCTCTTGCCAACAATCTCCCCCTTTGGCATTGATGGCAACACTTAGTGAAAAATGACTAAGTGTTATACTATACTCCCCCTTTGTTGATGCTTTCTTCTAATGTCCACTTTACCGGAGCTCCCCCTTAGTTGGATTCCACATTTTTTACTGTTCCTCACTCCCCATTTGACATCAATGGCAAAGGGTAGGGTCCGCATACCAAAATTGCCCAAAAATTCAACTATACTTAGCCGCATAAGTATATAGACAGGTTTTACTTACATATACTGTAATATGTCTGCAAAGGTTGTCTTCAGTTGTACAACTTGTGTCACCCAACTCTGCTTTGAATCTTGTCCAAAATTGAGATATGACCACTCAGTAGGAATGCAAAAGCTTCTGCCCTCTTGAGATCTATTGGATCACTAGTCCGGGCTGTGGTCTGAGCATCTGTTAGGGCCTCATGCATGGCCTCTAATTTGGGAATAATCACCCCTCTAAGCTCACTCATCCTGTTTATTATGTTCTTCCTCTCCTTTTCAAGTTTCTTAATCTCATTTATGACTGCAATAATTTGACATTCCTGATTTACTATGGATAGAGTGAGAGGATCAAAATTCTGTGAGAGGTTTAACAGTTTATCCTCTTATTCCTTTACTTTCTTCTCAATATCCTTGGTCACTTTAGGCCAGGATAAACAAAATTTACAGAAATCTCTGCCATCCTTGAGAGCATTTTCCAAGCTCTTTATTCCAATATCCAAAACTCTCCTATCATTTGCTATTATGCCTTGTAACTCTGAGAATCTCTTATCCAAAAACTCTTTTTGAACCTTTGCCTCAGCTAACTTTTCCAATGACTCAAGGTGAGTGTTAATAGAATTAACAAGAGTTTTGAGATTACCGGATGTGGAGGCTGAAGAGTCCTTTTGGAAGGAAGGCATAATCTTCTCTAAGACACCGGATGCAGCTTCTATGAGCTCACAATCTACCAGGTGAGACTTCAGAATTTTTTCTTTTGCCTTTGCTTGGGTGAAGGATGCTAGCTTCATGGTTTGCATCGGAGAGAGGGAATCAAAATTAAATGGACCTTGAAGCAACTCTGGTTCATTAAATTCCATCATCTCTTTGGTCAAGAAGTCCTTGACTGGTTCTGCTGTGTCTCTTGCCGGAGACAGAACTTTCTCCCCTTCTGCAGCCTTAGTAATGTCATCTGTGGTCTTTTCTATTTGATCTTCTTCCTTTCCCTTCACTTTTTCTCCCTTCTCCTCTATTCTTACTTCACCTTTAGATCTAGAGACTGTAGGAGAATCTGGGTTTACTTCTCCTTGGACTTCCTCTTCCAGAGTAGAGGAATCTAAGTCCTTACCTTTTTCACCTATCTCCTTAACCTCTTCTACTACCGTCTTGGTGGTTTCTTCCTTGTCGCCCATGGTAGAAGGCTTATCACTTATGTCCTCTACAATTGGAATGTTGAATTTTTTGTATGCATTCCGGAGGATCTCTTCTGTCTCTTTGGCTATTTTGTTAGTTTCCCCGAGCATAAGCTGATTCATTCTAGCTTTGCTCTGGAACTCATCCTTGCAATCTTTGAAGATCATATTCATTTGCTTCGGAGTGATTAAAGGAAAGCGTTGAATGGCTATCTGTTCCTGGATCTCAAGATCCTTTGCCCTAGCATTATTTTTTCTTATCTCTAATTCCTTCTCTAGGCTTTTGGGAATAAGAGATATGATTTCAATAAAATCTTTATTATATACATTCAAATACTTAACTATGGCATCCTCCAAAATCTTTTTATCTGCTTCATTGTATGCATCATAGAATTATGTTATTGGTTGCAAGTTCCCATACATAGTGACTGCTTTAACTATGTCATCTAAGGACAGAGTAGGCCTTTCAACGAATTCTTCTGCCATCTCTTCCTTGTCTTCACCGGTAGAGGGTTCACCAAAAGATTTCTTCTTCTTCTTCAGTTTCTTTACCTCCTCATCTGATTCAGTTTCTTCATCATCCTTCTGGCTAACATAGGACCTTGTTGCCTTTTACTTTGTTCTCTTTTCTTCTTTTCTGGATGTCTAGACTTCCGGTTTTGATGCCTTTGAGCTTTTGTTAGAGGTAGGTGTAGCCCTTTTAGAGGATCTGGTCCGAGAGGGAGCTTCTATCGGATCACTTTCCTTTTCTGCTTCTTTCTTCTCTTTCTCTATCATTTCCATCTTTTCTCTATTTGCATCAAGTGCCTCCTTGGACATTCGAAATCTCTTAGCAACTTCTTCAACTTCCCTTCTCACTTTCCTTTTTGTCTCCGGTTGTCTAAGTTCCACATGAATCTTTACACTTAATTCTTCAAAGGTTCCAAACCTTTCTGCCTTGGGATCCTTGGGTTGACTAAGCATATGTTGAACATGTAGCTCAACAATTTTCTCATCCACTTCATACCCCATTGGCATGATCCACACTGTTCTTGGCTCCACTACCTCCATTAGGCATTGATCAGTTTCTACCATAAAGCATATTGTATCTTTATATTTTTCAACTAAAGGTTTGGGGATTCTCTCTCTTGCTTGCATCATGCTCTAAAAATTCTTGAAATAGCCCTAGAGAGTTGTATTCTATGCCTTGGCATCACCAAGCCCATGTATATAATCTCTAATTTGAATAGCTACTAGTCTGTCATTCTGCCATACCCAGCCATTGGATCCAGGAAGCTCATTCATGTAATAAAAGAATAGGTAGAGTATCAAGCCACCATACTTGAAGGAGTTCTTCTTGTCCTTCTTTATCTTTTGCAGATTTTCCAAAAGTTGGGTTAGAAGAAGTTCACACAGATCATAGTCAGCATTTTCTTTTAGCATCTGATAGGCTATATAAACTGTAGTTCTCGGTACTGAATTTTCCCTACTGGAGTGATAAATCTTGTAACCAATTATCATGGATGCAAATTTGACATCTGGATCAGTGATATCTTCAATTGTCATAGCTCTCTTGTCAAATTTTGATCCGGTTGCATCACTTACTATCTGATTCTTGACAGATTTTAGAACAGGTAACCCACCGGATGAGTGCAGACTGGTTACTGCCCTAATTGCATCTTTGGTGATTTTAAATGGTCTATTCAACCATAAGAAATTGTCATGCACTCCGCTCAACACATACTGGACCCATTCATCTTCTTCAAAATAGGGGAAATGAATGCACTGTGCAAAATGCTTCTCCCGGATGGCTTTATACTAAGGTTTGATCTCAAAAGAATCATCTATTAATTGCTTGTGATAGATATCCATTAATTTTGATTCCCCAAATTCTTCAATGCTTGCATGAATGTAAACCCTAACATCTTCTACATGTAGAAACCCATGCGGAATGCTTGAAAAGACACCTAGGGGATCAACTACTAGAGATTTATATGGATGCTTCTTAAATTTAGGGTGAGGTCTATCAGAGATCTTTACAACATTCAAAGTAGCCATTTCCAAAAAGATTTTACAGAGATATTTAGCAATGAAAAAATACCTTTTTCGTTTCTAGGGTTCGCTGAAAGAGCCAGATTTGATTAGCTGGATGAAACGATTTCAATGGCTGATCTTTGAGAGTTGAGACAATTTGATGCAGAGCTCCTTTTTCTTTTCTTCTTGAGTGCAAATGTGCAAATGATGAACGAATGAACTCTTTTATTTCTAGGAAAGCCCTAATTTTCACCTTGCAATAAATGCGCAACCTAATTCATTCTGGTTTGCCTTGTTTATCTTATTCAGAGACATAACCTTTCTGGATCACTGAGATAGACTTTAGAGTTATTCTTGGAGAATATTGATAATCTATCTTCCTTTCACTAATCATTTGATCTATCTGCAGATCAAGATTCCATAGTTTGAATCATGTCAGGTTTAACTGTGAGAAACCTACTTCTCACCGGATGACTAAGAAACTGGATTAGTCCTCTACCTGTTTAAAACTTCTTATGGATCTTTCATATCTTAATCACAATTTACTTGGATGTTTCTCTGAGAGCCCTTTAATCCGCAATTTTCCTTGTGCCAATTCCGGCACCAATTAACTGGCTGGGGGATAATGTTTTTCCTTGAGACTCCCCTTGAGCCAGAGCTCACTTTTTAGTTTCCGGAAGGAATATCAGCACCAGAGTCTGGTGCGGATCCATCCCCTACATTCTCTATACTTTTCTTCACCCAAATCTTGTTCATTTCACTTTGAACTTCATCTGCATTCACTTTTTGTTTTCCCTTGTCTTGATTCTGATTATGATGTGCTGGACCTCTTTTGTCGTGATTCTTGCTTCTACAAAATTTGGCAATATGACCAGATCTATTGCAAATTTGGCAAACAACATTTCTTTGTATATTTGATTGATATCCTCTTGATCTGCATTGATTAGCCATGTGACCCATTCTATTGCATGCAAAGCATCTACCATTGAATGAATTGTTCATTTGCATATTTTTGCATTCATGAGATTTGTGGCCATACCTTTTACAGTTGAAACACTGTCTGGAGAAGGATGTATTAGTCTGATTCATTCTCTTTCTGCATTGATTAGCTCTATGACCAAAGTTATTGCAGTTGTGGCAGTATCCATTGAAGGATGGATATATTTGAGCATTAGGCTGCCTTACCGGAGGTCTTCTAGGCATGTTCCATCGATTTTCTGATCCAAAAATCTTCTGACCAGATCCGGAGCTTTCTCCTTTCTCATATCCCAAACCACACTTGTCATCTACCCTCTTTTGACTTTCAAGAACTTCAAGTTGAGCAGAACTTATCTTGAATTTCTCTTTATATTCATTTGTTGTTTGAAGATCCCTTTTAAGAGAGACAATTTGATCCTCACGTTTTTCTTCATTATCTTTAGCATCTTCAAGATCAGATTCAAGATGTCTGATAATTCTATCCATCTTGTGGCAATCTTTTGATTTTTCCTTGAGAGATTGTCTTAGACCATCTTCAGTTTTTCTTTTCTCTTCAATCTCTTGGGTAAACTTTATAACTCCTGATTCCATTTCATGTCTTACCATAGTGATTTCTTTTGATAACTTTTCACATAACTTGGTTTTCTCCTTTAGATCTCCATTTGTATCATTGGCTTCACCTTGTCTTGCCAGTTGCTGAAGTAGCTCCTTTCTCTTTTTCATAGAGAGACTTAGTTTCTCTTTTAATTCATTTATGAAATCATCAGCCTGTTTGAGTCTTTCCTTTAATTCATTGATTTCAGAATTTGACTGCTCAAGATCATCTAGGGTAGACTTAAGTTGCTCCTTCATACCATACACATCCATTTGAATTCCCAGGTCTTCCTCAAGCTGTTAGGCTCTGTTGAGAGGAACTTGGCTTTGATACCAATTGTTGATAACTGAGAGGGGGGCTGAATCAGTTATCTTAATTATTTCAACTTTCTAAACTTTCTTAATAATTAATGCTGCATCAATTCAAATAAGCAAACATAACCATGAAATGGAAATACACATGACACAATATTTTTGACGTGGAAATTCTATTAAGGGAGAAAACCATGGGGTGATTAACCCAAGATTGTATTCTCTGTTAGAATAATAGAAATATAAAATGGCACTTGCCAATTAGGGCTCACTGCCCAAGCACACTGCTCACAAGAGACTCACTGTCTACAAGTTGTAACAAGAAATAATAAGATACTTGAACTGATATGAAGCATCCACACATGCTGGAGTTCAGTTCCAATTAGGCTCAGTAAACTGATCTGCTGCACTCCATCCTTCTTCTTTTGTTCTGTTGTCTTTTCACATATCAGACCTTCCTTACTACTTTCACTCTGTTCTTCTCCTTTCTTTCACTCACCATACTATACAACTACTTTTTCCTTATCGAAATCCATCTAGTATATATATCCGCACAAATGATTTCATCCTCTTTCTAGTCAGCATCCGGAATAGTCAATATTTCCTAAACTTTAGTCTGTCGGCTGAATCCTTGCTTCCCAAGTGATGCGGATCAAAAAGAAACTTATATAAGTTGTCTAATAAGTTAGCCAATCATGAATGATACCTTAGGAATCTTTATTATCATCAACATCTCATCCGGAATAACTTCTGATGCTTTGACTATCAGTTCTTCCTCTATCTGTTCTACCAAACCGGACCCCAGTACTTAGAAGCTTATATCTCTTCACTCTTTCAACACCAGAGACTCAAACCCTGGAATCTATCAGTCAAGATACTCCTCTTGACTCTCCCAAGTCCACACTTTCCAAGGATACTTCCTCTAATAGATCTGGACTTGACTGTTGAACCTTCTGCATGCTCTGTTCTTGCTTACCGGACCTGTAAGCTCTTCAATCTGACTTCTGGTAGAGACACACCATATCCTGCGGATGTCTGGGATGATCTTTGTTGCCATCAATGACAACAATCATGAAGCTCCAATGTGTCTCTTGCCAACACTAAAGGTTCCCAAACAAATTGCATGTAAAGCTAGAATACACACAATAAACCAACTCATGTCCATTGGATTTCCATCCACAAGTGACAAGATGAAGACATGGAGAAATAGATAAGTCATCAATGCATGCACAGTAAAGTATACTAGAAGCCCTAAGATTTTCTCAAAAAGGATAATGTACAAACAAACCTGCTCATTGTGCAACTCAAAGACAATGACATGGAAGTAAAACTTAGAAGAAGATGTAGTGTCATCATTAGATAAGTCATATAGCTTCTCAAATGCCCTGAAATATATTCCACAATCATGACTTGAACCTTCATGTAGACAACCAAATCTAACATACCACCTCAATCTGATTTATGTGAGAAAGCAAGTGAATGTGTGTGTGTTTGGATTTATGTGAGAAAGCATACATGCATGTATGTGTGTGTGTGTGTTTGGATTTATGTGAGAAGCATTCACACACATGTGTGTGTTCGGATTTATGTGAGAAAGCATACACACAATTGGGGAGATTGAGAGAGAGAGAGAGAGAGCTAGTTTGGATTGGTCTTCCCACTTGACATAGTAGCATGAGTTATCGTCTGCTATGGTTTGGTTGGTGCTTTGGGCCCTTCAAATCAATGTTCACCAATTGGAAGGACATCCAGATGCACTCACTAACCTTTCTCTCTATACTTACCCATGTAAACAAATATCTGAATATTGATGAGATATTCTTACCACTCAGGAAGTCTTTCATTCTTAAGTATAGGGCCTTGCCATTCCTCAATTTTTGTCTCCCACCTATGATAATCTACAAGGAAAGTTTGAAGCATCTTGGATGTATTAATGGATAGTGAAATGCATACAAACCATCTAAAGACATTGGCTAATTAGACAAATAGTGTGACAGATGGATATTATTCACCAATGCATGTGATATAATTCAATAAAGTTCCTATTAAACATAAGAAATATTAATAAAAAACAACTTCCATGAATGACAACTGTCTATCAAATTAATACAACACAGCTAATTACCCATCAAAGCATCATGCATTAAATTTATAGCTGACTCTTCTGAGGTACCATAGAATTGTGTGTATCTCCTGAAGTTTAGTGAACAGAAACAATCCATTAATTAAGATGATCATTGCTTCAAAAAGTTGCACTACTGGGGACAAATGATCATGTAAAACCACAAAAACATCAGCTACCAAAAGGTTACACCAATAATTAACCCCATCTAAAAATTTTCTTGAAGGTAGAAATGTAATCTTCATATACAGTGTCCAACTAAATAAAAGCAAAAGCAAACTTAGTATCCTTGCAAAATCAGAAGAAAATTGACTCCTATGTTGCTAACCTGTAGGTTTTTAAACCATTCTTACACACCACAAAATATCATTTACAGTTGACATAATACTTTTCAAATTTATTCATGTTTATTAAAAATATATGAATATTACCTTAAATAAGTACTCCTTTAACAAATTTTACTTTAGGTGAGGCCCATGCTAAAGCAAAAACTATCCAACACATTCCATGAGGTTCCACCACTACTGAGGCAGCAACTATAGCATAGACAGCTTCTCCATATTCGGAGGGAAAACTACAGCCCACATTCCAATTCTCGTAATCAAAATGTCCTTGCTATAATTTTAGGAAAATAAATGAGAGTGAGCTTAAAAAATTAGAAATTGTGAACCAAAAACATGAATTATATATTACATAAAAGTAATATAATGGCATTCACAATAGAGTAGCATTGACAAAAAAAAGAAATATTAATTCTGCTTCTTAAATTCACCCATTGATAGCAAAACCATCTGCATTCAACCATTAAGTTTAATTGTAGCATGCGTAACTATCCATTATGTATTTTATATCTAGGTTACTGCGTCATCCAAAAACATGTAAAAATCCATATAAATGGTTTTATATTTTTCAAATACATCCCTAAATGTACATATGATTTAGTCATTAGATGGAAGGACCAGATCTTCTGAATCTGAGTTACATTAATCTTACTTGGAAACATAAAGCCAATGGCATGGTTAGAGATATACATAGCAAGGACCAACAAGTTGACCTAAGTTTCACAAGCAGAGCTACAATTCCAAAATGGCTCTTGAACTTTAGATTCAAATTATATTCACATCATAATTTATAACCTGTAAAAAAACTCATTCTTTTTGGGAACTTATGCCTAAATTTATTGGCAACCAGGCTCTTGGAATTTATTATATCAGATAATATTTCTTGTCCAAATCCTAAAAGAGTTTACAATCCCAGGCCACAATCTAAATTAATGTTGGAAATATTAATCATCCGTTAGTTCAATTAATGCTGACTGCCCCCGCATCAGACTCCAGCACCGTTGGCCTGCCAGAAGTTATTGAGGTAGGTGAATTTGAAAATCAAATGTTTGAGCACCCATTTTGCTGGGTATGAGACAAGAGACAAAAGAGAGGGAAATGTAAGTTGTCATTAGAATAGAAGAGAGAATGAGAGTGTTATCCTGCAGCAGCAGAGGACAATGTTCTTGCAGAGAACAGCAGACAGAGAGAATAGAAGGAATGTGTATAGCAGCATAGTAATCCATTGACAGCTACAGAGTTCCAGGCAGCTCCCGAGATAGTTGCAGCTCCAGTGATTGGGGCAGAACAAAAGAACAGAGCAGCAGCTCTGGATTGTAATCTGTATGAAGTTTGTATGTATTCACAGAAGAAGGAAAATATATATATATAATATATTGCTGTCATTGATTGTGTTGTGTCTTCTCTGTGTATGTATTTTGTTCTTCTGTCCATCTTTCATAGCTGTAGCTTTGGTTTGTATTTTCTGGTGGTTGTGGTCTGCCTCCCCTGCTCTGTCCCCCTATTTTCTACCAACAAGTGGTATCAGAGCCCTATTTTTCGGGGCAGTCAAGTTTGTGTGGGTGTTTCATAAGCCCTAGTTTGTCTAGGCATTCTCAGCCTTCTCAGTCTTGAGAAGCATGGTAGGTGGGGATAGCAAAGGATGGCAACAACCACCTACTTTTGATGGGTAGAACTATGATATTTGGTCTAAGAAGATGAAGACCATTCTGGTTGCGAATGACCTATGGGAGCTGGTCACTAATCAGTTCACCAACATCACAGACCTAGCAGCCTATGCAGCCCTAACGAATGCACAAAGAAACCAGTTGAAGGAAACTAGAATGAAAGATGCTAAAGCCCTCAGTCTAGTTGAGGCAGCCTTGATAGAGGCTTTTTTCCCCTGCATTGCAGCAGCAAACTATTCAAAACAGGCTTGGGAGATATTGCAGAATAGCTACAAGGGAACTGACAAAGTGAGGTCAGTCAAGCTCCAGCTGTTTAGAAGAGATTTTGAGATGCTACAGATTGTGAAGAGGTTTAAAATGGAGAATAGTAAACCTGCCCCTACACCTACAGCCACAAGTATGAAGTTGAGTAAAGAGGACAGCAGCAGGGAAGTAAACCCAACCCTCTATAAGAGCATGGTTGGAAGCCTCATGTACTTGACAGCAACTAGGCCTGGTTTGATGTATGCTGTAAGCTTGATTTCTAGGTTCATGGAGAAGCCTAAGGACACACATTAGCAAGTAGGAAAGAGGATCCTGAGGTATGTCAATGGCACAATAGGTTATGGCATTTTGTATGATGTTTCTGATGAGTTTAAGTTGGCTGGTTTCACGGATAGTGATTGGGTAGGAAATGTTGATGACTGGAAGAGTACATCCGGCTATGTATTTCACATGGGTTTAGGTGTGATTTCATGGGCATCCAAGAAGCAGCCCATTGTTTCTCTCTCTATAGCAGAAGTTGAGTATATTGCAGCAAATGCAGCAGCTTGTCAGGCTATTTGGCTGAGAAGAATCCTTGTAGACTTGTATGAGTAGCAAGAAGATGGTACGACCATTCATTGTGACAATGTTTCATCAATAACCCTGACAAAGAATCTAGTCTTCCATGGACAAAGCAAGCACATTGAGATTTGCTATCACTTCATAAGGGAGTTGGTAGAATGAGGAGAGATTGAGTTGCAGTATTGTAGATCCGAGTAGCAGCTCACTGATATTTTCACAAAAGCATTACCAAAAGATTCCTTTGAACGCCTAAGAGATAGGCTAGGCATTGTGGATAGCTCCAAAGGTGTGCAGCCCCGAAAAGAGGATAGCTATGGAGGTGCACAGTCCTACAAAGAAGACAGCTCCAAAGGTTCAGATCCGGAAAGACAGCAGGTGAGCTCCAAAGATTCAACTCTGGAATGTATGTGCAGCTCCGGAGATGCAGAAAAGGAACTCTAGAGTTGCAGAGAGTTAGCTCTGGAGATGCAAACAGGGAGCTCCAAAGATGTAGGGGGCAGCTCTGGAGATGATGCAAAGTGGTAGAAAGAGCTCCGAAGATATGCTCCGGAAAGGCAAAGGCAAGTGTATAACTCTGGAGATTAATTCCAGAAAGAAATTTGCAAATTGATGTCTGACTTCAGATTAAGGGGGAGTGTTGGAAATATTAATCCTCCGTCAGTTCAATTAATGCTGACTACCCCCACATCAGACTCTAGCACCGTTGGCCTACCAGAAGTTATTGAGGTAGGTGAATTTGAAAATCAAATGTTTGAGCACCCATTTTGCTGGGTATGAGACAAGAGACAAATGAGAGGGAAATGTAAGTTGTCATTAGAACAGAAGAGAGAATGAGAGTGTTATCTTGCAGCAACAAAGGACAATGTTCTTGCAGAGAATAGCAGACAGAGAGAACAGAAGGAATGTGTATAGTAGCACAGTAATCCATTCACAGCTACAGATTTCTAGGCAGCTCCCGAGATAGTTGCAGCTCTAGTGATTGGGGCAGAACAAAAGAATAGAGCAGCAGCTCTAGATTATAATATGTATGAAGTTTGTATGTATTCATAGAAGAAGGAAAATATATATATAATATATTGCTGTCATTGATTGTGTTGTGTCTTCTCTATGTATGTATTTTGTTCTTCTGTCCATCTTTCATAGCTGTAGCTTTGGTTTGTATTTTTTGGTGGTTGTGGTCTACCTCCCCTACTCTGTCCCCCTGTTTTCTGCCAACAATTAATACGGATGACCAAGCTATTTCTTTATCAAATAGTTTTACAAGTATCAGCAATGGTCAACATGAGTTATGCCTCTTGTCTTATTAATCAATTAGGCACTTTTGTAATCTCAATTCTGTCCCTGGTGTTCACATCATCAAAATATTATATCTAAAGTTCAAAGCTATGAGCCAATAATTTCTATGCATTGAAACTTCAATATTCCTTCAAGCAGTTAAGCATGTGCCCCCATAAAGCAATGCATCAAACATATACCTGTTTCACAATGAGCCACATATCCTTGGCAGAAGTATAACTTTTTCCAGACAATCCAAAGCATGGTAGTATAGAAATGTGTACATTCTTAGTTTGATGAGAAGCAATTGCAAAAGTAATAGGAGGATAACCTTTTGCAATTTTGCATTACACATAGAAGATTAATATTATTGACCAATAACCATACAAGAATCTTTGAGTTGGAAAAGAAAGCAACACCATGGGCCAAGTATACAAGCAAGGGCATTGATTCATATGATCTCTCGAGTCTAAATGGAATTTAGAACTTATCAAAGAACCAGTACACAATCCCAGCAAAAGTGGTGACTATATAACCTGGAACCATAATAAATTTATGGTGAGAGATTTTTTCAACCAAGAATAATAATATTAAGACCCCACCTTCCAAAAGATCAAGCAAACATCAAGGAAATTTTGTCATCTAGACCATTGTTGGATAGTTGGGAGCATCAAAAAGCAAATCTCAAGGGAAAACTGCAAACCAACCCTCAGCATAAAGTATTCAAGGATGGATGACTTTCTTGTGATGTAGAAGCATGCCACGCACTCCATCAATGCTTCTATATCCCAAAACAAACAAATAACCTTAAATGTTAAATGCTTTCTCAAGGCATAAACAAACCAGCCAACCAACCAATAGAAGATAGTAGAAAGCATAGCTCTCTTTACATGAAAGGTTGATTGACATGACCTCCTAATAGATGAGACACTCCACCAACTGAGTTTTGAATTTAACATAATTATTAGAGATTATTTTTGGAAAAGATATCGCCAAACACACAAAAGATGAGGATATGGAAAGACATTTGTATCAAAAACAAAAGAACATCATTGTCACTGTGAATATAATTTACTATGAAAATTGAAAATTATTCTTATAAATCTCACATGGTACCAAAATGCAGTTGCTCTTTATTGCTCACAACTCTAATGTAGCTAGTGAGGCTTAAAGTATTGTACTTACAACCCAAGTAAAAAGCAAGCTCACATTTGCTGCTTCTTTGTCTATGTTAACCAGCTACAAACAACAATAAACATACAGGGTCTTCTAATCAATAATCTCCAAGAGATTTAATCACTCTAAACCTTGTAAAGGAAAATCTTATATTTTTAAGAAATATAGATGAAAGGCTATGGATAAATCCTCACAGTGTATGCAAAAGTACATGTAGGTAAACTACTTTCTTGATAATTGTGTGGAATGAAGGGTGTGATCTGTCGGCATGAAATCTTCAGCTCCGGGTTTGGCTCACCTAGAGGAGAAAAACCACAAATTTCATGCAACAAAATGAATTTACTTAAATCTATTGCCATCCAACCATTATAAGGTACATAACTCAAACATGAACAGTAAACACTGTTACCATCATATATTGTTTAGGCCCTTGGAAAAAGTGCATGATATGTTAAATGTTGACCATCTAAACCCCAATCCCATGTAGAAATCCCAATATCATCTCCTTTACTGCAAAATGAAAAATTTTTTGGATACTGAAACACCCAAAACAAAAATCTATAATCCTGAATAGATGGAAACCAAAATTGCCTACCCATGCATACTATAACTAGAACATCATCAAAAAATAGATATCTAATGCCTTCTAGACAAAGTTAAAAAGGAGTGCACTCATCATACCCTCCATGGGGCTAATAAATATGCAAGCATTGAGGCCAAGCATGCTTCCTCTCTCAAGATGGGTTAGGAGTGGGTTGATGTATTCAGGACCTACATTTACAATTTGTAATAGTTCATCTACATTATTATGCTACAATATAAAAATAATACTAAAAAACATTTGTAATTTGAACAAGAATATGACCTTCACATGAGAAATTTGTTTGAAAAGCAAAGATCAGTTTAAAAGGTATCAATCCAAGCAAGGCTACTACATATGGGAGGCTTCATCCTAAACCGAGGAACTTTACAGCCCCAAGACATAAATATCAGACAACCAACAACTTTGTACATGTCTTATTGACCATTGAAATGTCTACAAACTAGTTAGGATCACAATATAAAGAGTCTTTGTTCTCTCTATTTAAATCTATAAATGTATATTACTTTGCATCTTATAGATTTTTAAATAGTGTAAGAATTAATAGACATATGAATATAAGTAAAAGAAGAGAGATTTTGAACTTACTGCTTTAATGATCCTTTGAAATGACTCATGGCCATGTTTTTCAATTTAATTTTCAACTACAACCCTTGCTACAGGGCTCATCATTTGAAGGACCCACTTTTGTGCCGGTGGCATCTTTGAATTAGGCTGCCATGGATCTATGTTAAGAACAAACTTTCTGACATGGTTCTCATAGATGTAAGCTGCTCCATTAAACATTAGCAATGTCAGCCAGAAGGACAGAATCAACTTTATATAAGGCCAAAAAGGAAACCTACCAAGCATACAAATATCTAAAACTAATCTTGAACTTTACATGTTTCTCAATAAGCATGATTAGCTTTTCAAAGAAGGAAATGATAGCCAATTTAGCTGCTAAATTTCAATTCAATGAAAAAGAAAATAATTAGGGACATCTTGAAAAGGTTTACATTTGAAGTGACAAGTTTAACTCACCAGGCAAGAATTTTATAAAAAGAAAGCTCAAAAAGCGTAATGAGTGAATACATAACCCAATATAAAAGCCATTGCTAGTCATCCAGCTGGGAAGGACTTTCAATTGCTGTGACAGAGGCATATCTATACAATGCAACATGTTACATATTGACTCCAGTTAACCAAAATATAAAATTGATACTATCTAATTAGGTATTATGAGCTCAGCTGAACTTCACTTTAGTCAAAAGAACTTATCTCTGCCTTTGCCCCTTTTTTCTCACCAAACTAGAATGACAGAAATAACATTTTCCATTCTTTCCCACAAAAGACAATTTGGATAGAACCATTTTCAGATAGTTAAACTATATTTATATGACTTTTGTTGTTTACAGAAATTCACAGCAAGGGAAATCTCTTTGATTTGTTAACAAGGTTAGACAAGCTATTTTGTGTGTGATGCCACAAGACTTTCAAGGGTTTAAATACTTACAGAGGATAAAGTAGCATCACTATAGGCCTGCTTAGCAATGAAAAATAGAAAAACACCACAAGAAGGTTAATAATGTAACGCCCCGCCATGAATACCTCAGAGAACATCACATTTATGCTATATGCAATAGGATAATTTTTTTTTTTTTTTAAAAGATAGAAATAACAAAGTAATATTAACACATCATTTAAACTAATGACTTGTCCTCTAGGATAACATAGCTGCATTACTTGATAAAATAATTAACATAATCTAACACACATCATGAATTAACATCAGTAACTCATTGTAAACCTAATGCACTAAATCAATAAACATTTACATCTACATAACATCATATAAGTATTCATCAGGATCTAGTACATAGTTACAATTTTTCCCGACATATGAATATAACATTACATTGTTACATTATCATCTTCTGAATACATATGAATACATACATTATGAATAATCTGATACATAAGATAGCACATGAGCATAATAACTGTCTCCATAAACAAGTACATGGTCTGAATCTGCACAGGAGTTATCACCTTCTTGCACACGAACAAAGGCAAGGAGAAACCAATGGAGATAAAGCACATTCACCCGACCATGTGGAACCCTAAGGTCCACCCTCCCATGCTAGGAGATAACATAAGGTCCCAAAACATCGTACAATTAGGTAGACAATTGCCTAACATGAACAAAGACTGAATGAGACTCCATTACAACACATGACAACATCATAAGCAACTCAATATCACTTCCAGAGGCAACACATGACAAATGGGGAGAGTACAACTAGGGAATGCTAGGCTACAGTAGGGAGAGTGTCATCGCATGGCCCTAACATGGGTTACCCTGATAGCCTCTAGCTAGACGCCGGCCCCCATCCATGGGTTACCCTAATAGTCTCTCGCTAGGCACCGGCCCCCATCTATGGTTACCCTGACAGTCTCTCACTAGATGCCGGCCCCATAGGGTGACACATGCGGAATCAACATTCCATTCATGAGGACAAGGAAGTTGATTTTGCCAACCATGGCCTTCTCATCTCATCCTTAGCCTGAACGAGCACTATAGGCATGAGTGAGGCATCCAATTATCTTGTTAGTGTGAAAACTACCCAACCCCTAAATTAATTATTAGGTTATCACTGATTACCAACTCCTAATGGGTTACCCTGGCAGCCACTTTGGGCACCGACCCCACATTGGAAGCCACTCCCCTATCTACACCTAGGAAACCCTATCCATCAAACATAACAACTATCATCATAACAACAAATATACATAACAATGCAAGGCATCAACCATCTTGCAACCAATCACAACATAATAAATCACCAAAGCAAGGCATGGGTCCTCTTGCTCCAACATTTCAACCATAACAAAGTGTATTCCAGAGCAAGGTATGGATCATCTTGCTCTCAAATCTCCACCAAGAACAAAATAATTTCTCATTACTATTTCCAAGATCTCCCTATTACAATACTACACACAAACTCGATATCAACACTTCCTTGGAGAAGATTTAAACCCATCAAAATATATACACAACATAGTAAATACATCATCTCACATTATTGTTTACCAAGACCCACATACATAGACAAAAGACATCTTGTTCTTGCAACATCTTCATTTCAAGACACCTATGAATAGAATACATGCCATCGAAATCATATTACCTTATGCCTCTGGAACCAAAACTAGACAATTTACACTTAGACCAACTCGCGTAAAATTTTGCTTGCAAAAACCAATTTCAACTAGTCAACTCATTGACAACATAAATTCTTCTTACTAGAGCAACTGGATTCAAGTTATATCTCCACCAAGAATTTCATAAAACCTAGGTCTAGTTTAATTAATATTAATTCTATCTATTATATTAATCAATCCTCAATTACAAATAACTGTCAAGCTAAACAATGCATAGATAATATTAATTACAAATACTTATTAATTAAAAGCTAATTACAACATTTATAATCCAAACCCATATATCATATTTCTACTAACAAAACCAATATAATTATGTTTAAGAAACCATCATTCAATAACCAATAATTGCATAATTTATAAACATGCCTATCTTAATCGAAAGCCCAATTGATAGATGTTAGTAAGATATCCCACAATATGCATTTTATCTTCAACACACACACATAAACCCTTATTGTCACCTTACTAATGCATTAAAACATAAGGCCCACTATCAATCCAATTAAAACTCATTTTCCATACAAACGATAGGTTCACTGCTAACCCAAAATCAAGTAAAACATTACCTCATTTCACTAGTTTTCCTATGTAATAATTTATCTAATAAGGTTCTATTACATTTACTTACATAAATAGTGAACAGGTAAGTAGATGGTTTGAGGTAGAATATTATCACTAGGCAACTACATAGGATCTGCCATATGATTATAACCAACTATGTTACACACATAACCCAAATCAATTAAATTACCAATTAATTCCTACCCCTTGGTATGGTTGAGGGCTCAAAAGTCACAATCTATGAATAATTGAATCTATTAGTGCATCTCCTATAAAAGTTAGTAAAAGATCTAACAATGTCTCTAATATTGAACTAATTAAATCAAAAGAGTCTACACCTACTATCCAACACAACACACACACATGACCAATTTGATACAACAATATCATGGAAGAAAACTAGAAACCAACTGTGTGCATGCATAAACCATCAAGCTAAACAATAATTAACTATTGATCAATAAGGATCATGTACACTAGACAATAATCATAATAGAAGTCAAAGGGTCCATTTTGCATCATATAGCCTCAATGTAAAACATTAGCATAATGACCATGAAGCGACATCATAGAGTAAAATCATTAAATCTCTAAAACCTAAGAAGTTCAATACTAAAACCCATACCTTCAAACTTGTTTTCTATCTATTCAAAGACTCCATCATGATTGGTAAACCGATTCCATTAATATTAAATTAACATTTAAGAGTATATACTTACCCCTAGATACTATTTATATCATCTCTAATTTACTACATGAAACCTAGATTCATTTTATTTCTCTATCTATAATATTTCTTGTTTACAATAAAGAAGAATTACAATTTTAAATTCCAATTACTATAAAAACATAGCTCATTGATTGACTAAAATAATTACGTAAACAGGATATACTTATAAGCACAAATTCATGACTTAATCAACTAACAAGAGTAAAAATATCTATTTGAATCTCTTAACCAACTTACAACATCATAAAAGGAATCCAGGCCTCGGGTATAACTATCTCACCAGATCTCACATCTAAATTTTATCCTAAGTGAAAGATACAAGCATAAAGACAAGGACATCCATCATAGCATAATGGCGTACACACATTACCATAAAATAGTGAACTACAGAGATAGATATCTTTTGCATTCTGGCTAAAGATTAAATTTTGCCTTTGCTAGTAATAAAGAAATAACCATAACACCATTTAGTGCTAGTGTAGGAGAAACAAAACTATCCACTAACAATATTCTACACTTGAGTTTCCCCTCTTTCTCCTACATGTTCCATAGACATCCCCATGTCCATTCATGCCTCAACATCTACTATTAAGGTTTGCCTGCTCCACTCCAAAATGTATACTGACCACAGGAGCTAAATCTAGTTACAGCTTACGGTGCTAATTTTAATAGCATAGCTTAATAGTTTCGCCATTGGGCCTTTTCCTTGAGCATGTCCTAGTATATTCACTCTCTTTATGTTGGCATGTCATTGTCCATCAAACCAGCAATTTATAAGAAAATTTGTATGATAAGTTCTCAACTAAAATTGTTAAAACAACTTATAGTCCTTCATTTATATGCATGAACTGGACTTGTTGAAAAGGCTTTAGGAACTTTTAAGTAAAAGCAATTGGAAGGTGTAAAGCAAAATGTTAAAATCCTTTGCCAACATTCTCCCTACGTGTGACAAAATGGGATATTTGGAACAGGGTATGGACGTCCATCATAGCGTAAGGGATAGAGGAGGTTTGTCAGATGTGGTAATTGCAATCGCCCCCGCAGGCATGAATGCGATAAGTGAAAGCATAGACAAGCGTGTGAACTGTTTGGTTTATGTACAAAATGAATTCACTGAGAAGGCTTTAGAAACTTTCAAGCAAATGCAATCACAGGTGTAAGGCAAAATTCCACCACTGATGCCAATGCCAAGATGGGAGCCTTGGGACAGCGTATGGACATCCTTCAACGCATAAAGGAAGGGGGATTTTGTTCAGATATTATAGTTGGAAATGCTCTGGTAGACATGTATGCAAAATTTGGATGCATAGACAAGGCACATGGGAGTAGGTTTTTTTTGGCCGAATGCCTCAAAGAGATGAAATATCATGGAACACAATGCTTGCAGGATATGCACAGAATGGATTTGTTGACAGGCTCTAAAACTTTCAAACAAATACAATTAGCAAGTTTAAAGCCAAATTTCACACCCTCTACCAGCACTAGTGTGGCCACTTAGGAATAGGGTATGGACATCCATCGAAGCATAAAGGATGGAGGATTTTTCTCAGATATTATAGTTTAAACATCTCTAGCAAAAAAAATGAAGATGCACAGAAATTGGTTTGCTAAAAAGGCTTAAAAAACTTTCAGTGTAACGATGCAAAGATTACAGGATAGACATAATGGAATTTAAAATACAAATTAATGATTGCTTTTACCGAGAGATTCACAAATAAAACTGTCAAAAATCAAGCATTTGTGTTTCGGGAGCAGAGAAATAAAACCAATTGCATTGATCACACATTCAGAAGGACAAAGCAAAGATCAAATCAACCTAGATCCAACACTGGCAGAGATGAAATTTGTTGTCGTCCTCTAACTTCCTCTCCAATTCCCTCAATTTCCCCTTGGGCACAATCTAGAATGCCCCCCTTTCACAGCAAAAATCTTTCCTTTATATTTGCAAGAGTGCAACCACCAAACGGGAAAACCAACTAACTCAACTAATTACAAAATATTAAATTTATAAAGCTCATAGTTTTAAAATAATTACCAATTACTCCATTCTAAATTTATTCACGTAAATGGGTAATTTATTTACCCCCACCTTTACACATACAAACAATTAATTGTTTACCCAATTACATTCTATTTATACAACATATTATTATTATCATTAATAATAATAATTATTTAAAATAATATTACACTACACATTAACAATAATTTATTTATATTTATTGGTTCACAAACAACTTATTAAATCTTAATAATAATATGATATAACCTCGTTAAATATTATAGTGGGTTAAATAATAATAATATACTATATGCTATAATAATTTCTATTACACCACAACAAAATCTAGGCATATATCATTAACCCACTGAGCAAGGAAGATCTTGAATGCCAAATCAAACAAGTTCACAAGCCAAGGCCAAAACATGCACTTAACCAATAGGCTCCATCAAATATCAATCAGTTGCAAGACCTAACATACTGACAGAACTAACAGGTTGAACTAGACATGTCATGCATCCTGATCGAGGATGATGACTTGGGATGTGGGACCTTAAGTTATCTCTGGAACAACTTATCCATTGGGTTTAGGGCACGTTCAGACCTGTTAATTCAGGTGGAGTCGATGCCTGATACCTGCATCCTACAACAACTGACACAGTCAAGCATATATAGACACACAAGCTGACACTGGGTGAAAAAGGAATCACAATATCGCAAGGCACTCGCAAGCGAGTGATGCGACATCATCCTTTCCATATCAGATCAATCTAGATTAGATAACACATAATCATAACCAAATTGAATCTACCTCATTATCTGAACAGAACCATACTCTGAACATGTAGGTGCATGAAATTGAATAAGTCTTAGAAGTACCATCATAACAATTAAATCTAACATTATCGGTCCATGAGATCCATTCTAACATATAACAATTGTAGTAAGATCGACATCTTAATCATTGGAATGCAAACAATGTCAAAGCCTTACCTTAATTATTCCTATTATTTTACCTTCATATTCATGCGCCTTGATCAGTCCACCTGTACATCCAAGGTGGGAATGGAGGGGCACTACAAATAATGTATTGAATGCTAATAATTGTAATAGAATTGGAAGGTACAATTTTTAATCAATCACAGGCAGTTACTAGAATAGAACAAACCTAAAATAGAGTACAAAAAAACATTCAGAGTCCTAGACATAACAGTTGAAATTGAATCATGTCCTTACTGTGAACAATCTAAAGTTGCCTCTAAGGTTTTCCTAGATGGTGAAGCTAATGGAATTGTGCAGTTGCCCCAGTATTTTAATTTTCTCCAGTTACAACCTTTGAGGATATAAGTGGTAGAGATTGAGTTAAACAACAAATAAAGATACCATACATAGGACCTGAAGTCTTTTCTCTAGTTTTTAAAAAGTGGGTTTTATACAGAGTGCATTGTTTAGGAGTTGAATAAACCACTTGGAACGATAATTTGGTGCATAATACCATCCTTGCAGAAGCCACAAGGGAATTTCTTTCTACTTATCATGTATAATTTTGTAGGTCTTTAAAATCATCAGTAATCACAGGAGCACATTGAATGTTTTTTGCATTCACCTACCCCTAGAGCAAGTTTTTATTCCTAACATAATTATAAAGATCACCAAAACATGTGATTGCATAGAGGGCCATTTTATTCACAGGTTATACACTGGTATACCTGGCCCAAAATAAAATACATATCAAGAGGACTAACTTTAATAAAGGAGGATTTAAAAGCCTGAAGGTGGTTCAATATGGTCCAATGACTAGCTACATGGTGTAGGGTTGGGAGTTTCATCCCTACTAGTTGTTGTATTTAAGGTTGAAAATCTACCCATATGAATAATAATGGCCTAAATATTAGCTACTCATTTACTCACTGAATTGGGTACCTATAACCAATTTAATAAACCCTTATTTATTCTTCAAGAAACAACTACTTCCTTAATCCATGCATGTTATATGATGCTTAGAGTGGCAAAAATCTACAACCTAGATTTATGTTGATAATAGTCACTCAGTGCGAATGGATCAATAGGTGATTGGTTAATCTTACAACTTGAGATGCCTTCTTCTTCCATTCAAACCTTATGACAACATAGAAAAACAAATTTACAAAAAAACACAAAAAAGGAGGAAAAAACTAACCTAGTAGTTTCACTGAGGCATCAGGTGCTATATATAGCTCTGTCAAGATTGTGCCTCCATAACCACAAGGATGTTTCCTTACAGTTATAGACCATACATTCTAAAAACACAAGAACCATGGTACATACCATATCAAATCAAAATGTGCTCTCATAGCCCTGCATGTTAAAGTATATTTTGATTCTAAGATCAAAATATCCATTATCCAAGTATTTAATTTTTGCACTATTGTGTTTTTTCTGGAAATAACTATGTAATCTTATTTTTCATCATAGTTTTGGATACCCCACCAACTCATGGATCACTGAGTGTGCTCAGGAAAGTTAATGAAAATAAAATTAAAGAGTTGTTTCCAGAAATACACAAAATCTCGTTTAAATGTATAGTGCAAAAATCATATCTATTATTTAATTTTTGTCAAGAAACTCCTTAAACACACCCCTTTCATTTTAGATTCAAGGTCTAAGGGTGCCTACCACACCAAATTTAGAGATTTCACCTGGGTGGGAACTAAAAATCATGGGCCAATTGACATCTACCAGAACGCATGGTTCAAAAATAGATCTACATTTATTAATCCCCAAATATCTGAGGTACTCAATCCTATAGGCATTTAAATTTCATCACATCTAGTAATCTTTAACAACTCACTGCAAGGAATTAAATCCTATGGGCATTATCTAACCACAATATTCTACCATGTAAAACTCCCAAATCCTATTTAATCCAAGCCTAAAACATCATCAAAAAGAACAAAATCTATCATGTAAGACCTTAAACCCAATTTAATCCAAGGCTACGAAGGCATTTCACCCATGAGACTCTATTACACAATAGAACCTAGTTCAATCCAAGCTTGGAAAACATCTTCTATTCAATCCACCTACAAAAAAAGTGTCTCACTTGTCAAATTAATACCCAGAAATAATTCTAGCAAATGAATGGCAACAGATCTGAACACAGATTCATAAAGCTCATAAAAAAGGAAGGCTAATCTAAAACCCTAAAACCTACATGCGGATATGATGCCCAATAGCATATGGAGCCCAAGCATGATTTAACGTCTCAGTAGATGGTATATATGTAGCCATAGTAAAACCAGTTCAAAATATCATGCGATGAGGGTAACGATAAAAGCATACCTTTTTCTTTTTTCTCATCTGGCTTGCCATGGCTTATCAACAAATTGAGAGCTTAAGCTCACCCACATGTTGCACTATGATGAAATTTTAAGCACCCCGCTCTGCTCCAATCATTCATAGAAAAAAAGAGAAGCTAGGACTGATAAGAGTAAGAAAATAAAAAGGAGATGAAACAAAATAGGTTAGGGTTTTGATCCTTTATGGTTATAGGTTAGGCTGAGCTATGTTGTCTCTTAGCCTTCTATTTTCCAATACACCTACCTAAAATATTCAAAATAAAGTTAGCGCCTAATATTGATTTCCTTACTAGTTATTATTGGTTGTTTTTAAATTGATATTTCCAATTATTAAACTCTCAAGCAGGTCTTTAATACCTAAGAAACAAACCATTCAAGTTTAAATGATTTTCTATAAACATGAGGAGGATTTTTTTAGTGTAGTTTCTATAAACAAATAAATCAAATAATTTCAATATTGAGTTTTTTTAAAATGGAGACAAAATGATTGCATAGATTTTGGCATTTTCACTTTAAGATTACAATATTTTAATGGGGAATACATAAAGCAAAAGTTGTTCTTCAACTAAGCTGTCACAAGTAGGGGGGACCCAGTTGGTCAAAATCACCCAATGGGTCAAGCCTAGGCCAATTGCACCTACAGGGGATTTGAACCTTAGAGGATGGTGTATTCAAATAGCACACCATCATCATCATCGAATGAGCTACAACCCTTTATAAAAAACACAATTTTTAGGTTACACCTATTTTAAAATTATGTTAATCTATATAAACAAATAATCAAATAAATCTAATGTAAACTAGCATAAACATGACTTGAACACGGTTAGTAAAATATAGCATAATTGAAACAAGAGGATTAGGGTACTTAGCTCCTTCAAGGGATGACATGTGATCTAGCTGAGATGTGTTTGTAGTTGCACCTCTGGTATCGAATTTTGTTTGTAATAGCCAAATCTCATCGAATTGATATGTCATTGAACAACTCAACTAGATAGAATCACTATTGTGATTTTGTTTGTAAAAGACTGCAATCCTATCTTTTTCACAATCTTTTGCCTTAGAGGTTTGCTCCTTCACTCTTTGAATCTACATTGGCTATCAAGGTAATGTTTATGAATGCCTTTAAGTAACCTACTTGTTGATGGTGTTTTTAGCACACACCAACGCAGGTGTGATTGCTAGGATCACACCTCTCTTGAAAAGTATCCTACCCTAGGTAAGACTACTCCAAGATTTCTACAGTTAGGTCTTAGCTTGCTTGGAATCTCTCAGTTGGGATGTACTAGCTATGCCAACATGGGGTCTTACATGTAGTTGACAGATTTAGACAATTTGAACAGCATTTCATGCAAACCCTTTATGATTTCAACTGATAAGACAGTGTAAAATGCTGCTAAAATACCTAAGATAACAATCATTTTCAAATAAAATGCAAAAGGAGATAGGGTTTTAGAAAAATCCTAAGTGACATTCACAATATACAGATTTCTGCAAGTAGACAAATGTTTTGAATTTAACCATTTTTCTAAGTTACCAAACTAAATGGATGTTACAGCACTATAGAAAATGATGTTATCTTCAATGGAGATCTAGAGATTTTCAGATTACATTCATTCATCAAATACCCAACAATGGTGCAATTTAACTTATGAAATCCAATTGAACTCAGCACAAATTGATCAGCCCAGGCTAACTTTGCACAATCATTTACCATCAGGAAGTAACTAAAAGTATGGACTAAGAACATTCATCAGATACCTTTAACAAACTATGAGCATTGCAAAAGCACAATTAACTAACCAATGGAGATTAAGAAGCGAACCATGAAAACTAGATAAGCAAATACAATACACAAATTCTCAGGAAAACTATACAAACTTGCTTTGTATTAACTTCAAATGGTAGAGCATCAACAATTCAGCTTCAAGAGTCTTACAAATATGAGAGAGGGTAGCCCTTTATATAGGAAAGGCGCCATACTGAGTTTTTCAATGAACGGTGGAGATTAACTTGACACCGATGGTCCAGATTTAACATCCTTTAATGCATTTACAATAGCTCATTACAATCCCAGATTACATTTTGTCTCTTATGAAAAAGATGAAAAATGACCCCCAAATACATTGAACCTAGACAATTTGACTACCCATTTAAATATATATATATATATAGAAAAGATCATTTATAAGGCATAATAAGGACAAAATAGTGTCACATGACCTTCCAAATATAGCAATTTACATTACTGACAGGATTACATTTTAAATTATTCAAAAATATACTAAGCCTCATCATCCAAATCTACTTTCTCTTCTTCTACCATTTTGTTGCGATAGCTGACCCAAGCTGACAATGCTAGATTGATGTCTGCATGGTCTAGGTTCTTGAGGTGATTGACCTGATATCTGAACATCTCCATCTCTTGACTATATCGATTATACATTTTTTCCACGTCTTTCTTTCCTTTATGAAATGCATTAAAGTCAGTTTAGAGGTCATTGACTCTGTCCAGTCTGGCTTCCACATCCAATTCAATATCTTCAAAAACTATCTTATGCAACTTGTCTTTGCATCCCTCCACATCATATGGCACCAAGTCATCACAAGCCATGACAAGATAGTCCTTCAAGGTGTCATATATTTCATAAATAAGAGTCAATATATTTTCTTCTGCCACTTTGTAGGCTTCCCTGATGCTGTCAAAAACTTCCTTTCTCAACTTTATTTGTTGATACCAAGTTATAGCTTTGTGCAGTCTATCTCTTGTCAAAATATTTTTAGATAGCAGTGTCTGAGCAGGTAGATCTTTAATTGCTTGTACATGAGGGAATTCCTGAGAATAGTATTCATCAAAAGGATCAATTTCCTCGTACAAGTCTTTCCAATGTTTCTGAAGTTTAACCAAATTCTTATGAAATTTAGCTGCGGCATCAATTGCTTCACATCCTTTCTCACACACTTTGATCATCCATTTCTGAGTTCATGTGGATAGAGTCCAAACTTCATCAAGTTTGGATAGTTCATCTCTTGACAGCAAAGTAGGTATTGTCCTTAGCTCACCCTCAGAGTCTACAGGTTTTATCAAAAATTGCGAATAGGCTATGAATTCTTCATTTTGTTGTTTCAACTCCTTTGTGAGTTAATCTTTGTCTAGTTGTTCCAGGATTGTAGAGACAGAAAACTCATCTACCTTTTGAGCTCTTGTAGCTGGTCCCAAGTTTACCGTTGTTATAGTATAATCTTCAACTCTAACTTGTTCTATGTTTGCATCAGCTGGTGGGACAGCTACTTCTGCTATTCTAGATACTGTTGCATCCTTATAAATTTTGGACTGCACTTTTGCTTTCTTCTATTTCTTTAGTTTTTGTTCTTGTGATAGAATAGCACTCAGATCTAACTTCATGATTTCCACCTGATGCTCAGGATATGCCATTCTACTTTGTAGCCAATCAGGTGCTGAAGAGGAAGGCTCTTTAGACACATCAAGATTATGATTGTCTGCACTAGGTGGCCCTTCAAGTAGTCATTGTTCTTGTTCTGATTCCTTATCTATATCCTCTTCCTCATTTGCAAGGCTCCTCCTGTTTACTAATACATTTTTTTGAGCTACTCCCAAGATTACTTCTGTTGAGTTCTTCTCCGGAGGACTATTAGATATTTCAATTATTTCAAGGTTTTCTGCCTCAGCCAAAGGCTCATCAAGTATATCCTTCTCTGTTTCTTCAAATACATCCTTCTCTGGCTCTTGCTCTTGAAGGCCCAGTTCAGCACATACTTTCTCTATGCCTAGCAATAGTGGCACAACCAAGGGGGTTGAATCTTGGTTCATGGCAACTTGAGAGATAGGGGCAATAGATGATAGAGGCATTCCAATTGACAGCAGGCTGACTTGTCTTAAACTGGTAAAGGTGGTATACCCCAAAGCCGGTGGGATGGAAGAAGTTGGAAGTGATGGACAGGGTAGGCAAGGAGAGAGAAGGTGAAAGAATGGTAGAAATAGGAGGAAATGCAAGGGAAGTCGAGAGTGAAACAGAAGATATGGAAGGCAAGGACATGGTGGAGATGGAAGAAAATGAAGAGGCAGCAATGGAGGAAATGGGGCTGCTAGAAGTGCTTGAGTCTATTGCCAATGGGTAGGAGGCAGCTGAAATAGCAATTGTTGATGAGGGAGCAGCAAAGGCATCTTCCTGAACAATAGTTATAGGTGCAGCAGGAGGTGAAGTTGAAACTGCAGGGGAAGATGTAGCAATTGAAATAGTAGAAGAGAAGGTAGCGGCACTTGCTACTGGGGTAGCAAGAGGTGAAAAATTTACTCATAGGTTTGTGCTGTCAAAAGTTGAGCTTTGGAAGCCTCTATGGTTATGCCAGTATTTTTCACTTTGGTTTTCTTTGTTTTTGACCCTTATCTAGGCCTACTTGGCATATCTCTCTTCTTTGATGCTCTTGTTTTGGTAGCAGGTGGCATGTCCTTCTTTTGTACCTTAGGAGTAGCCTTTTTCACTTTCTTATCTTTTTCTGCCAAGGGCACATGTTCTTCACTATCTGATACTTTAGCATGCCCTTGAACTGACTCTGCTTCATCCGTTATCTCTATGGGTTCACCCTCTTCTCCTCAAGATTCTTTCTTAGACTCAAGCTCAGTGTATGTAAGTTGTATTCCTTGTCTTTCCAAAGTAGTAATCTGACCTCTTACCTAAGCTTTACTTAGTCTGATCGGTTCTTTCATCATGACATCCAAGGAACTTTCTTCAGCATTAGCCCAATTGGGCAAGGGGATTGGTTGATGGTATTATAACTCCCAAGCTCCACTATGCATCACATTTTCATCATCTTCTAGCTGATCTGAGACTGCTATAATGTAGAACTTTCTTATGAAAGCCAAGGATAATCTAGAGTGGGCCCTTTTCATGACTTCATAGTCATCCAAGCAATTAGCCCAAAAATCTTCTATGTGCATTCTATGGAATAACTTCTTGCTTACAAACCTCTCCATTACCCTATTCGGATCAAAATGATTTCTTTTGGTGTAGTAATGGAGTGTAAAGTACTAAAAATTCCCATCAAGTGAAACTGGAGTAAAACAAAGATTTACTGAAAGTAAATCAAATATGGTAAAAATAACTTCTACCCATCATTCCAAAGGAAATATAATAAGATAACATTCAAGAGTCCAAGCAAGTTTTCAGATTCATAAGTAAAAGTACAACCATAATTACAATGTGTATATAAATACATATGAAGTCATTTACAGAGTATGTAGAAATAATATTACAAGAGTCAAACAATGGCATCAAGCCTTACAATCATTTGAATACAAGAAGTACAATTGTCATCAATGTCTAATAAATCTATCAAGGAGTCCTCGACCGCCATCGACCAACCGGCCATCTACTGCGTTGTAGGACAAGAACATGGTTCAGGTGCTTTTTCCACCCAACCACGAAGCTTGCGCTTCCCCGGTATCCTTCAAACTGAAGGATGCCCGACCCTGCTCAAAGAGCCTAGCAACCTGGAAACATATGTAGGATGGCATCTGGTATGTGCCTATCAATCTACATGCATCACTAATATGAATGCAGCATCTCATCAATAGGATATGGTAGGGAAAATATACAATGTATAGCTAGGAAAAAGTCCATCTATTTCAATGGTGCATGTCTATTTCAACATTCTATTCGCTTTGGCCAAAGCATCTATCTATTGTAATGGCATGCAAGTCTTGAAAAAGAAAACTCACTTCCCTATTAACCCACATTCAATACCCGTCCTGGAAGACAATCTTTCCTGATAAACTCTAATACAAATGACGAAGATAAGCAAAATCAAAGTAAACAACTCACTCTATGTATAGTAATCATCATGTTGTCAGAAACTTCCAAGAAGAGAACGAAGCAGTTTCATTCATTTCATAAACGTAACACATATCAATGTGAAGGAAATAAACTCTATTTGAATGAACTTCAATGTAAGAGAAAAATAAATTGATTCTTTTAAGTATAACTCCATAGTCCATTCAATTCCAAAAATAATTTAATTAGAGCAATAATGACTTAAATCTCTTGAACAAAGATTCTTGCGTTGATAAGGAATAATATTAGAAAAAAAATGTTTCCCTACATGTCTATCTTCAAGTAAGAATTGGTATAAGCTAAGAAATGTTTATATTTCATCAAGCTTCAAAGAAACATTTACATGTGTTTGTATGAGCTTTCTGATCAGTTATCGATTCAGTTCAAAAGTTTAAACGTTTCTATTTTCTTTATGAGAACAGCTGGCTTGAATCAACATATTGAGTTATCTAATTTTTGGGAGTTTATCACTGTTTTCTTTAAATATCATCCACTTCAATGGTTAAACAATTCAATGGGTCTATTCACTTCTAGATTTACATCACACAGAGATCGGTTTATATAAAAGAAAAATAGTGAGTCGGTTGTGTTAAAAAAAAATAGTAAATGGTATTTGTTATGATCAGTGACAATAGTCCATAAGTAATACTCAATATTCAAAAGCCAATATCTGGTATATGTATACAATGCGGGGGTGATATACATCTATTGGTAATGAAATACTATATGCAGAAACGGATTTCATCTTTTGACAGAGATGGGCTTATATTTGAAAGAGAATGATTTAAAACATGCAGAGGTCATTTACTCAGATGACTCTTGATAGAGGAGGCCAATCTCTTTAAAGAGATGGTAGCTGAAGTGGTATCTTAAAAAAAACATAACTACAGAGAAACAACATTAAAGATGATCTACAGGTCGGCATACTAAACATTGCATGAAATTAACTAAGTGTTGCATGGTGTAATTACGCAGAAAACGTCATAAATTTTGGTCTTAATGGCTTTTACGTGCTGCGGTGGGGAAATTTTTATATTCCTCAGTGAGTATTCCAATAGATACAGCGTAGGCTTTATAAAAATAACAAAGCAAAAAATAAAAAAGAGAGAGACGGCTTTGTCAAACCGTGGTTGGATTTCAACTCACTCTGAACGGTGTGCGGCATATAGGGAGTCATTGGCATACATGGAAACACCATACACAGCAACGACAATCACAAGCACTGATCAACATAAGATATAGTGCAGATCGGGTTTCATAAAAGGATCGATGTAGGCACTACAGAAAATAGATACAACCTTTTTACTAAGCAGCAACACTTTGCTAAAAACTACAACCACGTCCTCTCTAATATGGAGAATGACTTCACTATTGCAGGGTTCGACTTTCAAATCTAGGGAGGGAATTTTCAATAACTACAAATCGTTTTAGAAGAAGCACCAAAAAAATAATAGGAAACAGTGATATCTTTAGGGATCGGTTTTCTATTATTACAGAAATTAAAAAAAAAAATGTTAAGAACAGCCAGAGGTTGTTGCAATGGTACGAGGAAAGTTTTAAAGTTTCAGATCCACAGGTATAAAAGAAAATAAAATAAAATAAAGTCACACCAAAACTAGCTAGCAGTTCATGATACTGAGAGTAAAATTATGCAGCATACTACTAGTGCTTAGAACCTACCTAGTTCTGCCTGGCGAGTTCTTCCCTTTGCCTTTACTGTAACTCCTTTTCCCTTCTGGCGTTCTTCTCTGCTCTGCTCTTTTACCCAGCTTTTCTCCCTTATATCTTTCCAAATCCCCGAAAACCTCAAGAAACGCCCCCTTCCAGCGTTCTTCATGCAAGCTTTGATTCTAGTTAAAATTAAATAACTCCAACTTCTCTAATTCGCATGCATGTGCATGCACACATATTCTTTTCTTAATAGAAGAAGTCATGCATTTTTCGTTTATAAATATATATATGTTCTATTGGGTTTTAAAATTTGGCATGAACTAAAATATATATATATATATATTTTATTATTTTTATTTAATATTTATTTTATTTTATTTTATTTTTTATACCATTATATATCAAGAAATACAATCTAAAGATAGTAATGATAATAATATATTTATTAGGTTTGCATATTTTTAACTTACTTGCTTCTCAAAATTTAATTCTTTACATAAGAACCATATTGGAATAAAGTTGGCATTTATTTTTGATCTGATAAACTACTTAGAATTCTTATATCTATTAAGATTCTAACTTATTGTTTTGATGCACAAACAGGTATCAAGTTCGAAATAAGACAATCAAAGACATTCATAGTTATTCCAACCTGATGAGAGCATCGACATCCTTCCGATAATCATGCAAATTAAACATGCAAGCATTACTTATCGAAAACACATGCAATGCAATGAAATGCGATAAAGCAACTACGTGTGTGTGTGAAATTTCCAGATAAAACCCGTCAGATGTTGCCATGAAGCTAGGTCTCCCCTACCTGAACCATGCTCTTGTCGTTGACATGACTGCAAAAGTCAAACTCATAAAACCATCAATAAGTTAGTCCCAATATAGCCGAAGCATCAATTAAACCCATCAATATAATTATTGCATTTTAACTACTCAATCAAGTGTGAAATTTATGAGACGTGACATCCTTCCCCAGTTGGAAGAGACATCGTCTCTATGTCTTATTACATCATGTAAACAATAAAACCAAAAACAATAATGTATCATCATCTGAGTATCATAATATTTGAATATGCATGTAAATAAACATCTAATCTAATTTCCCAAATGCGGAAAAGATCTATCAATATCAGAAGCATCCTCCCAAGTAGCACTGTCCACTGAATACTGGTCCCATTGGACCTTATACTGCACTATGTCTCGATTACGCAACTTAATGTTGTGCTTCTCCAACACTCGAATGGGCTCCACTAGCACCACTCCTGGATCTTGTACCTATAGAGCATGCCAATCAAGAATATGCAAAACATCAGGATGATAAGGTTTGAGCAATGACACATAAAAAACATTATGGATCTTGGCGAGAGCTGGTGGCAATGCAAGTCTGTATGCAACTGGATTGATCACTTCAAGAATGTCGAAAGGTCCTACGAATCTTGGAGCTAGTTTGGATGCCTTGCCAAATGATATCGAACTCTTATGTGGCTTAACCTTTAAGAACACTTTGTCACCCACGGAGAATTGCCTAAAATTCCTATTCTTATTTGCATAACTTTTCTATCTATCTAAAGCTTGTTTCAATTTTTCTTTGATTTGCCTCATCTGATCTTCCATTTCCTTCAACATATTAGGTCCAACTACTATTCGGTCTTCAATCCTATCCCAACTAATTGGAGTTCTACACCTGCGACCATAGAGAGCCTCAAAAGGTGCCATACCTAAGGATGCATGGTAGGAATTATTATAAGCAAACTCTACCAAGGGTAGATATTCCTCCCATTTGTACTGCTGGTCCATACAGTACATCCTTAGAAGATCCTCTACAACCTGGTTGACTCTCTCTATCTGACCATCTGTTTCAGGGTGATAAGCTGTACTAAAGTTCAACTTGGTCCCCAAAGCTGCATTAAGGGTGATCCAGAACCTAGAGGTCATGCGAGTGTCACAATCTGAAATGATCGTCTCTAGTACTCCATGTAGTCGAAAGATCTCTTGTACAAACTTCTTTGCTAAAGTTAACAACCCATCCATGAGATTTCCCAGAATGAAATGAGCCACTTTCATTAGTTTGTCGACTACCACTAAAATGACATCGTGCTGATTCTTCGACATGGGCAACCCCTGAATAAAGTCCATGCTAATCACCTGCCACTAGTACTCAGGTATGCTATGTGGATAAAGCAATCCTGCAGGATGGACATGTTCTTCCTTAACACGTTGACATTCTAAACATTGACTGACAAACTTTGTCACATCCTTCTTAAGCTTAGGCCAAAAGTACAATGGCCTCAATCCTTCCATTGTCTTGGTCACACCTGGGTGTCCAGAATATGAAGCACTGTGAATCTCCTCGAGAACTAACTTCCTCAATTCACCTGAGTCTAGGATATACATTCTCCCCTAATATCTCAAAAGCCCGTCTGATTCTATTGCATACCCATCAAATCGATGGTCTATAGGGTCTACTTCTAAAGCTTGTTTAACCCTTTCATAGTGCTCATCTCCTTGCAAGTTCTGGATTACCTACTATCTCAGATTAGATCTAGAAGTCACCATGGTTGACAGATGTCATCTTCTGCTAAGAGCATCTGCAACCCTATTCTCTTTACCTTTTATGTACTCGATTCCAAAATCATATTCGCTAAGGAATTCTAACCACCTTCTCTGTCGAGCATTGAGATTAGGTTGGGTGAAAATATATTTGAGCCCTAAATGATCTGTCTTAAGCTCAAAAGGCTTACCCAAGAGATAGTGCCTCCACATCTGAAGTGCGTGAACAATGGCAGACAACTCAAGATCATGAGGTGCATAATTTAACTCATGTTGTTTCAGTTTCCTCGATTCATATGCCACTACTTTTCCTTGCTGCATCAACACTCCTCCCACACCTTCACTAGAAGCATCTGTAATCACTATGAAATGACCATTAGGATCAAGTATGGTCAGAATAGGTGCTGATGTTAGTCTTTCTTTCAACAACTGAAAAGCTTGTTCACATTTATCCATCTATTCGAACTTCTTACCTTTCTTCTACAACGAGGTTATGGGTGCTGCAACTGTCGAGAATCCTTCTACAAATTTCCAGTAGTATCCTGTGAGCCCCATAAAGATTCTTACCTTAGTCACAGCCTATGGTACGGGCCATTCCATTATTACCTTAATCTTTTCAGGATCTACTGCTATCCCATCTGCTGAAATTACATGGCCAAGATAGTGCACTTTACTCTGATAGAATGTACACTTGGATAACTTGCCAAAAAGTTTTCTTTCCCTCAAATGCTGCAAGAATAATCTCAAATGTCTTTCATGCTCCTCCAATGACTTAGAAAAAATCAAAATATCATCAAGAAAGACCAGAACAAAATCATCAAGGCAATCCCTGAATACACTGTTCATCAAATTCATGAATGCTGTTGGGGCATTAGTTAACCCGAATGGTACTACGGTGAATTCATAGTGACCATATCATGTTCTGAATGCTGTTTTAGAAATATCCACATCCTTAATCCGTAACTAATGATATCCGGATCTAAGGTCTATTTTAGAGAATACCTTTGCACCTTTCATCTGGTTGAACAATTCATCAATCCTTGGAAGCGGATATTTGTTCTTGATAGTTGCCTTATTGAGCATTCTATAGTCAATACACAACCTCAATGTTCCATCCTTCTTCTTAACGAAGATTACTGGTGCTCCCCAAGGTGCACACTAGGTCTGATAAACCCTTGTTTTAACAATTCCTCTAGTTGTGCCTTAAGTTCATATAGTTCTGTTGTTGTCATCCTGTAAGGTGCTTTAGACTGTGGTTCTGTTCTTGGCATAAGATCTATAGAGAAATCAAATTCTCTTTTAGGTGGTAGTTCAGTCAACTCATCAGGAAAAACATCTTTAAATTCCCTAAGGATAGGATACTGATCAAAAGATAGTTCCTGATTATCTAGATCTCTTATCTTCACTGCATAGATAGAACAACCCTTTCTCTTAGCCTTTTTCAATTGCATGGCTGATATATGTCTTAGCTTAAGGGGTGTTCATGATCCATGAATTTCTACTGGGTTCCCAAAGTCATCAAGGCACTTCACTACTTTCTCTTCGCAATCTACTAAAGACTTATGTTCTGACAACCAATTGATTCCTAGAATCACATCATAAGATCCTAGAGGTGTAACATATAGATTGACTTGAGTTTGGAAAGTGGGAAGATCTATTTCACTGCATACAAGACATGAATCTACCCTTCTCTCTGCATTGTTACCATACTGCACCATCCACGAGTTTTCCATGTATCTAGGTTTAACAGTTAACTTAGCTACAACTTTTGGATCAACAAAACATTCTGTAGCTCCTGTATCAATTAAAATAGAAATTGGAAGGCCAAAGAGCTTACCGGACATCTGAATGGGTGTAGCTTGGAAATCCGCTTGACAATGATCCACTGCTGCATGAATCTGGTGTTGAGGAGCTCTCTGTTGATTTCCATCTCTCTGATTCTCTGCTTGACGAGGACATGACTAGCATAGTGCTCTCCTCCACAAGTGTAACATCCATCTCTGGGTCTTCTATGCCTAGCTAGATTGTCTCTCCGATTATTGTTTCCATTATTGCCATAACTAAATCTCTTATTATTATTTCCACCTTGGTTTCCATTATTCTTTTCCTGGTAGTTATTGCCCTTCTTGAGATTCCTTATCTAGCATTTACTATTTCCTTGGTTGCCACTATCATTCTGATACCTTTTGTTTCCATTCTTCGTATCCCGATTCTTGCGGTAATTTGAGATCTGTTGTAGTTTATGTTCCTGCTTGGTAGCCTTTTCGAACACTTCATCCATGGTTAATGGATTATGCATGTCAACATCTGATCCAATCTACGGCCTTAAGCCCAAAATGAATTTGAGAATCCTGAACCTTTCATCAAGCTGATATTATGGAACATATTTCAATAAGTGAGAGAATTTCTCCCAATACTGAGTCACAGTCATACCTCCCTGAGTGAGGTTTTGAAATTCTATCATTTTCTTATCGAAGTAGAGCTGTGGTAACCACCTCTTTCGGAAGAGCTCAAGAAAATGATCCCATGTGACCTCTCCTGGAAGCAGTTTCTTTTCAGCTTTCTCATTGTCCCACCAAGTAGCTACTTCCCCAGTAAGCTAATAAGATCCCCAAATAGCTTTAGTTTTGGCAGACAAATCACAGAGATCAAAGTATTTCTCCATGTCAATGATCCATGCTTCCACACTATCACCAATAGTCTTACCATCAAACTTAGGAGGTGTAACCTTTTTAAGGTCCTTTCCTAATTCTTCAACAATCTTATTTCTATTATTTCCATTCACTTCACCTTCAGGACCTCGAGCTTCTTCTCTCCTTTCCTCATTCCTATTTCCCCTTATGCCTCTGATTTCCTCTTCCATGGTATTCATTCTGGTTCCCTGTTGAGTCAGAAGGGCTAAGATTTGGGTCAATTGATTATTTTGTCCCTCACCATTCTGTCCAGCATTGTTATTATTTTTCCCTCATTGTTTCCAGCATTAGCCCCTCCTGCATCAGTGCCAGCATTGTTTCCAACATTGGTTTCTTCATTGTTTCCAGTATTGGGGTTACTGCCAGATCCTAGGGTTGCTCCCCTACGTCTAGAGTTCCTAGTGTTCATGATGTACTATCTACAAGGAGTTACAATTTTAGCATAATGGTTCCATAAAGTCCTAGAGTAGAACCATCGCTCTGATACCAAATGTAAAGTACTAAAAATTCCCATCAACTGAAACTGGAGTAAAACAAAGATTTACTGAAAGTAAATCAAATACGGTAAAAATAACTTCTACCCATCATTCCAAAGGAAATATAATAAGATAACATTCAAGAGTCCAAGCAAGTTTTCAGATTCATAAGTAAAAGTACAACCATAATTACAATGTGTATAAAAATACATTTGAAGTCATTTACAGAGTATGTAGAAATAATATTACAAGAGTCGAACAATGGCATCAAGCCTTACAATCATTTGAATATAAGAAGTACAATTGTCATCAATGTCTAATAAATCTATCAAGGAGTCCTCAACCACCATCGACCAACTGGCCATCTGCTACGTCGTAGGACAAGAACATGGTTCAGGCACTTTTTCCGCCCAACCACGAAGCTTGCGCTTCCCCGGTATCCTTCAAACTGAAGGATGCCTGACCCTGCTCAAAGAGCCTAGCAACCTAGAAACATATGCAAGGTGGAATCTAGTATGTGCCTATCAATCTACATGCATCACTAATATGAATGCAGCATCTCATCAATAGGATATGGTAGGGAAAATATACAATGTATAGCTAGGAAAAAGTCCATCTATTTCAATGGTGCATGTCTATTTCAACATTCTATTCACTTTGGCCAAAGCATCTATCCGTTGTAATGGCATGCAAGTCTTGAAAAAGAAAACTCACTTCCCTATTAACCCACATTCAATACCCGTCCTGGAAGACAATCTTTCCTGATAAACTCTACTACAAATGATGAAGATAAACAAAATCAAAGTAAACAACTCACTCTATGTATAGTAATCATCATGTTGTCAGAAACTTCCAAGAAGAGAACGAAGTAGTTTCATTCATTTCATAAACATAACACATATCAATGTGAAGGAAATAAACTCTATTTGAATGAACTTTAGTGTAAGAGAAAAATAAATTGATTCTTTTAAGTATAACTCCGTAGTCCATTCAATTCCAAAAAGATTTAATTAGAGCAATAATGACTTAAATCTCTTGAACAAAGATTCTTGCGTTGATAAGGAATAATATTAGAAAAAAAATGTTTCCCTACATGTCTATCTTCAAGTAAGAATTGGTATAAGCTAAGAAATGTTTATATTTCGTCAAGCTTCAAAGAAATGTTTACATGTGTTTGTATGAGCTTTCTGATCAATTATCGATTCAGTTCAAAAGTTTAAATGTTTCTATTTTCTTTATGAGAACAGCTGGCTTGAATCAACATATTGAGTTATCTAATTTTTGGGAGTTTATCACTGTTTTCTTTAAATATCATCCACTTCAATGGTCAAACAATTCAATGGGTCTATTCACTTCTAGATTTACATCACACAGAGATCGGTTTATATAAAAGAAAAACAGTGAGTCGGTTGTGTTAAAAAAAAAAATAGTAAATGGTATTTGTTATGATCAGTAACGGTAGTCCATAAGTAATACTCAATATTCAAAAGCCAATATCCGGTATATGTATATAATGTGGGGGTGATATACATCTATCGGTAATGAAATACTATATGCAAAATGGATTTCATCTTTTGACAGAGATGGGCTTATATTCAAAAGAGAATGATTTAAAACATGCAGAGGTCATTTACTTAGATGACTCTTGACAGAGGAGGCCAATCTCTTTAAAGAGATGGCAGCTAAAGTGGTATCTTAAAAAAAAATAACTACAGAGAAACAACATTCAAGATGATCTATAGGTCGGCATACTAAACATTGCATGAAATTAACTAAGTGTTGCATGTTGTAATTATGCAGAAAATGTCATAAATTTTGGTCTTAATGGCTTTTACGTGCTGCAGTGGGGAAAGTTTTATATTCCTCAGTGAGTATTCCAATAGATACAGTGTAGGCTTTATAAAAATAACAAAGCAAAAAAAAAAGAAAAAAAAAGAGAGACGGCTTTGTCAAACCGTGGTTGGATTTCGACTCACTTTGAATGGTGTGTGGCATATAGGGAGTCGTTAGCATACATGGAAACACCTTACATAGCAATGACAATCACAAGGACTGATCGGCATAAGATACAGTGCAGATCGGGTTTCATAAAAGGATTGGTGTAGGCACTACAGAAAATAGATACAAACTTTTTACTAAGTAGCAACACTTTGCTAAAAACTACAACCACGTCCTCTCTAATATGGAGAAAGACTTCACTATTGCAAGGTTTGACTTTCAAATCTAGGGAGTGAATTTTCAATAACTACAAATCGTTTTAGAAGAAGCACCAAAAAAATAATAGGAAACGGCGGTATTTTCAGGGATCGGTTTTCTATTATTACAAAAATTTAAAAAAAAAATGTTAAGAATAGCCAGAGGTTGTTGCAATGGTACGAGGAAAGTTTTAAAGTTTCAGATCCACAGGTATAAAAGAAAATAAAATAAAATAAAGTCACACCAAAACTAGCTAGCAGTTCATGATACTGAGAGTAAAATTATGTAGCGTACTACTAGTTGCTCAAAACCTACCTAGTTTTGCCTAGCAAGTTCTTCCCTTTGCCTTTACTATAACTCCTTTTCCCTTCCGGCATTCTCCTCTGCTCTGCTCTTTTACCTAGCTTTTCTCCCTTATGTCTTTCCAAATCCCCGAAAACCTCAAGAAATGCCCCCTTCTAGCATTCTTCATGCAAGCTTTGATTCTAGTTAAAATTAAATAACTCCAACTTCTCTGATTTGCATGCATGTGCATGCACACATATTCTTTTCTTAATAGAAGAAGTCATGCATTTTTCATTTATAAATATATATATGTTCTATTGGGTTTTAAAATTTGGCATGAACTAATATATATATATATATATATATATATATATATATATATATTATTTTTATTTAATATTTATTTTATTTCATTTTATTTTTTATACCATTATATATCAAGAAATACAATCTAAAGATAGTAATGATAATAATATATTTATTAGGTTTGCATATTTTTAACTTACTTGTTTCTCAAAATTTAATTCTTTACATAAGAACCATATTGGAATAAAGTTGGCATTTATTTTTGATTTGATAAACTACTTAGAATTCTTATATCTATTAAGATTCTAACTTATTGTTTTGATGCACAAATAGGTATCAAGTTCAAAATAAGACAATCAAAGACATTCATAGTTATTCCAACCCGATGAGAGCATCAACATCCTTCCGATAATCACGCAAATTAAACATGCAAGTATTACTTATCGAAAACACATGCAATGCAATGAAATGCGATAAAGCAACTACGTGTGTGTGTGAAATTTCTAGATAAAACCCGTCAGATGTTGCCATGAAGCTAGGTCTCCCCTACCTAAACCATGCTCTTGTCGTCGACAAGACTGCAAAAGTCAAACTCATAAAACCATCAATAAGTTAGTCCCAATATAGCTGAAGCATCAATTAAACCCATCAATATAATTATTGCATTTTAACTACTCAATCAAGTGTGAAATTTATGAGACGTGACATGGAGGTTGAGTAGTTGGAGCTCTATGTCTAAGTGCTCAGCTGCTCCCAATGAAGCACATGCATAATTTCCTTTGCCTAGCAAAATAGGGAATTGAACATTTGTTCTATATAGATGCTTTATCTTTTCAACACAAGTTATCAATTGTCTAGACAATTCCAAAAGAACTACCTTATCTGTGGGCTATCTAGGTAGTCTATAGGTTGCTCCAGTGAAACCTTGAACTCTCAAATATGTGAACTTCTCAAATTGTATATACCACCTTCCATACTTTGTGAATTCATTCATGGCTTCGGTGGATATCCTGAGAGTTGTGTTTCCTTGTAGTAATCTGGTTATATACATAGTAAAGGCATCATTTACTCTCTTAAAATGCATAAGAGATTGGAACAATGTCAGTTGTGTGTAGTATTCATAGACTTTGATCTGATGTTGTTCATCATTCCCCACTTCTCCAACTTTAGATAATCCAAGATACTCAGTTCTCCTTGCCAATGCATATACTACATATGAAGTCCATCTGAAAAATTGTTTATCTTTGAAGTCACTGAAAGCTTGATGCATGTTATCACTTAGAATGTGTGCCCATGGAACTTGGTGCCCTTGAATATCTCCTCAACCATAAAGAACATCCACCCTTCAAAGGTTGATGTTGTGGGCAATCCAAATATTCTACTCAACAAGGTTATTACATCTCCTATCTCCTCATGAAAGTCACTTCTATACAGCACCTGAGGAAATTTGACAATTGCAAACCTCTTACTCTTTACCCACTATTCATTCATGTGCTTCCTGCATCCATCCACATCCTTCTTGTATGTGGCCTCTGAATTTGCCTTGTCTGGCATGGTCATCACTGGATGCCATGGAATACTAAAGATCTCTACTAAAGAAGGTGGACTTAAGTCTGCTAGGACATCCCCACTAGTAGTTTGTATAGTTCTAGTCATGATGTCATACCTCCCTGCACAAGCAGCTATTAGCTCTACACATTGAGAAGATGTAGGGAAGGCATCTTCTTCTGTAATCCCACTATCTTTCACTTTCTTGGCTCTCGGGGTCAGATTTGGTCTGAATACTCTAAGTCTGAAATCATCTAGGTCAATGTGACCTAGGTCTATATCTCCTATATCCTTCCATCCAATGGAGATCTTTGTCTCAGGAGGGATACCTTTGAACTCGTACCTCATGATTTGGGCTCTCGTGATAATTTAACCTGCATGACTAGAGCTTATAAGTCTTGATACCTCTGAAATGGTTTCCCTAAGTTCTAAATCCATGTTGATAAAGTCAACTTCTATAGTACTAAACCACTGTTTTGCTAAATGAGTCTAATATGCATCCACTAAGTTACCACTGTATCTCTATGAAGCACATAAGTCTAAATTTTACCAACCATTATATTTATCACAGGATCAAATGATGAAACCATCTTGCCTTCTTACTCTAATACATGCAATAAATGCTTAAATGCTATAAAACCCTAATAAAAACATATAAAACATCATGATTTCACTAATGCTGCATTTATTTTATCTTGACAAACCCTTCACCTTTTGAAATTTCCTTAGAACAATCATTTTACCCATTTTGCACTAATTTTGGGGTCAACTGACCTGCATAAGGTAAAGTGGGGATTCAGAGGTCAACCAACCTGGCAGGGAAATCAGGGTCATCCGACCCATTGATCAATTGGTATTTAAGTCATTTGGCCATTGCAACACTTTGCAAGGATTTCTTTGTCATCCGACTTGCGGAGGTTTTGGATGGGACCGACTTGGATCAGTAATTGAGGTTAGTCGGTTAAGTTTCTAGTGCATGTTGATGTGGATGAACTTCAACGCTAAATGATTTCCTTATGTTCTCTATGTAGATTTTGGTGTCACCCAACCTTGTGGGGATTTCGTGGATGATTGACTAAGTCGGTGAAGGGGCATTTTGGCGCAAGGTTACAGAGGGTTAATTCTAGTGCTTAGTTGTTTTGTTACATTTTGCAGAAGTTTCAGGTCTCACGGACTTGTAGGAAGATTGGGTGCGTCCGACCTAAGTTGGAGAAGTCACCTTTTAGCGCTAAGTCAGAGAACATGGTTTTCAGCACAAGGTACGCTAGAGACTTTGACGAGAGATTTCAAGGTCGCCAACTAACTTGATTTGATCACAAGGTTTTAAAGGTTAGTCAGATGGATTTTGGCACAATCTTCAAAGGGTCGATTCTAAACCAAGCAAGAAATTTACTTATTTCGTTCATTATTTTGGTCATGGCAAAGTAAAAATTTTGGTTGCAACTTGATGAATTTTGTTTAGGGCTTGCACCAGGGTTTTGAAAAACACTTCTTAACAATTGACCTTTCCTAGGGTTCAAAAATAATCATCCAAATCAAGAAAGAAACCTAATTCCTGCTTTTGGACTTAATTATTCATGGAAAAAATGTGTTTGTAGCATGTTTCAAAGAGATTGATCTAGTAGAATTTGCATTCAAATGAAACCCTAACTAGAAAAATGGACCCTAAGCAGACAAAAGGAGCTCCTACCTAATTCATAGAGATGAAATATGTTGGAATACGAAGGTTAAGGGATCTTTTGGGGTCAAGTCCGTGGGTTGCATGCAGGAGGATCGATCTCAAATGTTGTTGAAGAGCTCCTAAGTTATTCCTGAAGTGAAAAATGAGCTTAAGACCACGTAAAATCCCTTTTATTCCCTTTGTTTGATTGCCATTAATGTGAAGGGTACAGTTTGTCAGTCATGACATTTGGCAGAAAGTTTTAGGGTTTGCGCAAAAATTGGTCAATACTTACTGGACGGGGATTTGGCATGTTACCGACTTGGTTGGTGGCCAAGACTTTTAGCATAGAGTTGATGAGAAATTTTTTAAGTGCTTTGTAGGCTTTTGAGGATCCTAGGACCTACGAAGGTTTCACTGGTCTCTGACTTGGTCGGTGGATGAGCATTGTAGCACAAAGTCAGGGACAATTGGTTTTAGCGCTTGGTCGGTGAATGAGGAAAGCAACGTAGAAGTCAGAGGAGGGTGATTTTAGTGCAAAGGTCAGATGGAGGCTTTTTTAGCACAAAGGACATTCAGACCTAGTTTTATTGAATGCAAACACTTGGACTTAGCAGATTTTGGAATGACCTATTGACATCAATTTTCTAACATGGCCAGAAATGCATTTTGACCACTTTTGACAACTTAGGAGATGAAAAGCCTAATTGATACTCTAAACCAAAATTTGCAAGAGGGGGTCCCTATTTTATGAAATGGGGTGTGTGTGCAAGGCACAACAAATGGCAACTCTACTGGGAAATACTCGGAAGCATTTTGAAGATAAACTTTTAGTTCGAACTCAGAATTCTATGTTTCCCACACATTGAATGAGAAAACATGATATCCTATCAAAGAATCAAAGATCAATAACCAGTGCCACAATCCATATCCTAAAAATCTGAGTATGTACAGTTGTATTCATTCCCATCTCTTAGTGACTAAGCTTATCTTAGATCCTTTGCATTAAGCTACATGATTAGTACACACCTTTTGAACTACCTAGACATTGCCCCGCTGCCAGCAAGCATCTATAGCCTCAATGGGTTTGTCTCAGAATTCCACTCAAGTAGATCCCTACTGCCAGTCAAGTGTCCATAGCCCTGGTAGAGTTTACTTGATCATCCATCTAACTGAGTTATGATATGTGATTATGATTTTTCCTTTGTATTTCTTTCTATGATTGATGGATTGATATTCCATTAAGCTTAAATCAGCAGAGTACAATGCAATACCACTGCCATTATGATAACTCAACTAGCTGGGTGTGGACTCTCGATGGCAGCAAAGGTGGACCTTAGATTTTTCACTTAATGCAAGATCACCAAGACTCACTTAGCTACTTCAGGATTATTTAAAAGTGTGACAGATATATGGTTAGAAATCATTTCAGGTGCACTAACTAATGACTCCTTTCTAATGAACAGACATCATACTCCATGGTATAATAGTGGAACCCACAGTGAGACCTAAGCAAAACCCATGGCTTCTCAAAGAAAGACTATAGATTATTCACCCAACAAAGAAGCATTTGCAAGCCCGCATAACTGCCACCACATTCTAGAAACAAAGACCCTACGCTAAAGCAAGCGTAGTGAGCAAAAACAAAGTAGGAAAAGACAACTAAGTAAGTGAAAGAAAAAACACCTAACAACTACAACAAACGAAAGCAAGAAAGCAAACTAATCTAACAACGACCTACTCTAACCAAAGCAAACAAGCAACCTAGCTATGTACACTAATAGGAGGCAAGGATGCCTCTCAAGCCTGGAAGTAGTGCTTCAGGAACTATCCATTGATGGGCAATGGAAGCTCGTCACTAGTAAGTCTCTTGAGTCGATACGTGTTATCACCAAGGATCTCATAGATCTAATATGGGCCCAACCAAAGCTTATCAAACTTACCATGCTCACCTTTCTTCTCATGAATTTTATCCCAATACAGAACTAAATCAGAAATGCAGAAAGCCTTTACCTTGGCTCTCTTATCAAACCATCGTTTCACTATACCTTAGTGCTTACCAAAGTTTTCTATGGCAGTGTCACGTTTCTCTTCTAGGTGCAACAATTGGGCTAATCAGGGGGACAACTAGTCATCAGTTTCAAGATAGTCTTACATAAATTGTAGGATAGGGATTCTCAAGTGAATGGGAAAGATTGGCTCAGTTCCATAGACTAAATGATAGGGTGGCATTCCCAATGTGGCCTTGTGTCTAATTCTATCATCCCATAAGGCAAATTTGAGTTGAGTATGCCAATCCCTGGGGTTTTTATCTAGCAATTTCTTTATTACTTTGAGAAGATTTTTGTTTGTGGATTCAGCTACCCCATTCCCTTGTGGATAGTAATTAGATGAGAATTTCAGAATGATCCCATAATTAAACGCCTAGTTAGAAAAACATAGTGATGAAAAGGCAGGACCATTATCACAAACTAAAGAAAATAGGCATCCAAACCTGGTAATAATATGCTTCTCAACAAATTTAATGACTACCTCTGTGGTGCATTGTTTACAAGCTATTGCCTCATACCAATGGGTGCAGTAATTAGTAGTGGTCAGAATATACTTGTGGCCTGCAGAGGAGGGTGGATTGATCATATCAATAAAGTCAAGGCCCCACTGTGCGAATGGTAAGATTTTTGTTTGTGGATTCAGCTACCCCATTCCCTTGTGGATAGTAATTAGATGAGAATTTCAGAATGATCCCATAATCAAATGCCTAGTTAGAAAAAAATAGTGATGAAAAGGCAGGACCATTATCACAAACTAAAGAAAACAGGCATCCAAACCTGGTAATAATATGCTTATCAACAAATTCAATGACTACCTCTATGGTGCATTGTTTACAAGCTATTGCCTCATACCAATGGGTGCAGCAATTAGTAGTGGTCAAAATATACCTGTGGCCTACAGAGGAGGGTAAATTGATCATATTGATAAAGTTAAGGCCCCACTGTGCGAATGGTCATACCTCCACAACTGGTTGCAGTGGCATAGCAGCATTTCGTTCTCTTGTTGCAGTGGTCTGACATGTATGATAGGTTCTCACATGTGAGTAAGCATCTTTGAATAACGTAGGCTAGTAATACCCAGCCCAAAGAATTTTATTGGTCATTGAATGAGCTGATCCATGACCTATTCCAAACTTTTTGTGAAAACTGGTTAGCACCTGATTCACCTCTGTCTTGTCCAAGCATCTCAGATAGATCCCCTCATGATTCTTCTTGTAAAGTATTGATCCCTTTATAATATAGATATTGCTTTTCAATCTAAGTGCTCTTCTTTGAACCAAATTCAACTATGGTGGGCAGCACTGATTGAGCAGGTAAAATATGATGTCTCCGTACCATTCATCATTAGAGATGTCTTCTAACATGTATTGCTGGGAGACTAGTCCTAGTCTCACTTCTACCATTGATCTGGTCAATGCCTGCCCTCTAACCAATTTTATGGGCTATATGTCTATCAAATTCCTGCATAATTGTAACCCATTTTCCTCTCCTTTCTCCAAGTTCACTTTGCATCAGCAGTGCTTTAACTGTTGCGTCTAGCACTATGGAAATTACTTGACTTCTTAGGATGTAATTACGAAACTTCTTAACTGCCTTTACCAGGGCATACGCTTGTTTTACCATGTTTGGATACCTTAACTCTACATCTTTTAATGGCGTGCTCATGAAAGTAATAGGCTTTTCGTCATCGACTGCTCTCTTTTGTGTTAGCATTGCTGCACAGGTATGTTCGAATGCAAATGAGTAGATATGAAATGGCAATGTATAATTTGGACTTACTAACACTGGAGTGTTGGGTATGGCTTGTTTAATTTCTGCAAAGGTAGCTTTGGCTTCTAGAGTCCAATCCATTTTAGCATCTTTCTTCAACATGGCATTAAGGGGTCAAACAATTTCAGCAAAACCTGTGATGAACTTGCATACGAAGTTGATCTTACCAAAATAGGACTTAAGTTCCTTCTTGTTAGCTGTAGGTGGTATCTTGAGGATTGCCTACACTCAATCTAGATCAATAGATATGCCTTGCTCAAAGATAACATGTCCTAGCAACTTTCCTTTGGTTACCCCAAAGATGTACTTCTTGGGGTTGAGTGAAATCCCATAGTCTTTGCACCACTGTAATACCTTCCTTAAGTCAGCCACATGACCTTCTCATCTCTTTAAAAATACTGTAAGATCATCCATATTATTATGATGCACTTTCCAACTAATCCCTTAAAGGCAACGTCCATTTCTCGTTGGAATGTGGTGCCAGCATTTATTAGCCCAAATGGCATTCTATAGTATGTGTAGATTCCTCATTTACATGTAAAAGATGTTTTCAATCTATCCTCATAATCAACCATCACTTGGTTGTAACCTGAATATCCATCCAAAAAAGACATCATCTAGGATCCATTGATAATCTTTAATATTCATCTAATGATGGCAGTGGATAGTTATCCTTTTCAAACGCTCGATTCAAATTTTAGAAGTCGACACAAAGTCTAATCTCTCCGTTTTTCTTTTCAGACTGGGACCAAATTCACCACATAGGCTAAATGTCTGATAGGAAATATTATTCTCATGGATAGCAATTTATGCACGTCTTTAAATATCAGAGGTTCTAATAAAGCATTTACGGGTCACTACCTCTGCCTGAAAGGCTTAACTCCTAGTTTGAGTGGTATAGTGTGAGTAATGATCGAAGTGTCATATGTCTTGAGGTCTTCATAGCTCCATGCTATAACTTCATGATAATCCCTTAGTGCATGCATGATGCCTTCCTTTTCTTCTTCAGTACTAGCCTTTCCAATGAACACATTCTTAACTGCTTCACATATCCCCAAATTGAAAGGATCACACTATCCTCTAGGAGATTCTCCTTTTCTTTGGGTTCCCAATTTGTCTGAATCGAACAGTCATTCCAACTCCACCATTCCTCGAGGAATCATGTTTGTCTTTAGATTGAGAACTCCCTCCAAGTCCATCTCAGTAGGTTCCATTTCCTCTTCATCTATTATTTGAGCAGTGAAAACATTAGATGAATTGAGGAAGTCAATTATATGCTTGTCATCTTCAAAGACCAAAAAATTTGTGACATTATCTGGTACTGATGGGGTGGTGATGAACTCAACAGTAAACTTCTTCAAACCTACCATAGTTGTTGGTTCCAACGTGCTTGCAGTCTATGCCAAAGCATTTGCAATGTGGTTCTGTTTTCATGGGATAAGTTGGATGTTAAAACCATAAAAACACTTGATCAAATCCCACACCCAATTTCTTTACCTATTCAATCTCTTATCATTGCAAGAGTATTGATTTCTTACTTGTTTGACAACCAGCTCAAAATTGCCAAATACTTGAACTACTCGGACTTTCTTCTGAAGAGCCATCAACAATCCTTGCACTAAGTTTCATATTCTGTCACGTTGTGTGTGCAAGGGAACTGTAATCTATGTGATGCCAAATATGAACTCCCAGTGGGGCTGATTAGTTCAAAACCTGCTTCAGATCCTTGTCTACATCTTGACCCATTGAACCTTAAAGTCCAGAGGTGGAAATCTTTATTGATGTCATCTTGTCTTACTAATCTTTTCCCCATTAACTAAGGTTTTGGCTCCACCTTCTTGGTGACATTTGGATCTTCCTTTGGAGATATGGGAATTTTCAGGTGTTTCTGCACTTGCTCCACTACTTCTTGACAAAGTAAACATGTAAACTCAGAGTGAGAGGCATCATGTATATGGCACTAGTTTGGAAGAAGCAACTCTCCCATCTAAATTTGCATCCCTACAGTTGCTTGATCACTCATAAACTTAGCCACAAAATCATGAAATCCTTCAAATATCCCTGGCTCATCATCTTCTGAGGAGTTCCCTGAGTCTAATTGCACATATACTTCTGTACTTTCTAGCTTTTCTACAAGCAGAGGATCAGGAAATCTATTGCAGCTTAGCATAAGAATCTTCTCTGCTTGATCAACATGAGGAAGGTAGACTCCCAAATCAACTTCAGAAAACAAGATTTCATTCATCTGATTATGCTCTGTAACCATGTGTTTCATTTTTGGCTCCCTTTCAATGTGAATCTGGTTTGCGAATCCCTTCCATGGTAGCCACATATGGGAAAAGTCAGTTGCCATGTAACCATTCAAAGTCCTGGACCAATCCTGACTTAAGAGCATACCATATTGATCTAGAATATCCACCACTTGAATATCTATGTATTGTTGCACTCTAGGATCAGAAACTAGCTGCATATGTATCCTATTCAATTCACACATCACATTCACCTCAGTCTTATCTAACTGTGTAACTTTCCTGGAAGACTTTGCTAGGGTGAGACCTAGTGCTTTACAAACTGATAATGGCATTAAGTTAGTAGAAGCTCCCAAATCCACTAAGCAGTTGTGAAGATTCTTTCCAAATATTCTAAGTGTTAAGAGAAAAGGAGGACTCTCTCTCTTATCTTTATATAATGTCACCTTTTGTTCAGCATCTGTCACATGGACTCTTTCTTTCCCTTTATCAGTATTATCCTTTATGGGAGCTTCTTTATGTGAAGAATCCATCTTAATACCTACCCCCATGTCATGGAAGAAGGCTGTCCTAACCTCAGGCACTTTAAGTAGCTCATAGACGGACAAGTTAACCTTCATTTTCTTAAGTTCATCAACTACATACTGCCCCATTTTTACTATATTAGATCTATGGGAATTTTTAGCAATAGTTCCCTAATGCATTGATGCAGGAGCATCTAGTGGTGTAAGGGCAATCTTGCATCACCCAAAAAGAAGTTAAATCAAAATCATTGTAGTTATTTTCATTTCTTTCCATAATTAGTGTTTCTAATTCTATAATATCTAGAATAATAATGTAGGACTTTCAGTTTTTCCAAAACTGCTAAAAATAGCGACCTCCCTGTTTTGGAAAGTGTACCTGCTATTTTTAGAAAGTTTGCATTTGGGCACATAATGAAGCAAAAACTTCTAGAAAGTTACATAACAGAAATATAAGAAATTTGGTGAAGGAATCAGGCAAAGATCATTTGTGAGCTGAAAAATATTAAAGTTTTTGTTTTCTGAAAAGCCCCTGAAAATTTCTGGAACGAGATATGAGGCACTAAAACTTCCCATAACATCTCAAAAATTTGATAGAAATTCATTTATGAATTTCTAGTGTGATAGTTCATATCACGAGCTTTCCAGTGCTTAAAACGGTTTGTCAATTAGACACCCGGATCAAAAGTTATGCTTCCCAGAAGTTGACCTACTTTTCGAGGGAGTTGTAAATTTTGAAATTTAGCTAGAGGCCGGCAAAAAGTGCTATTTATGACTATTTTGGGAACCCTGGATAGTAGTAGAGTTAAGGGGGCCAGTGTAGAGTCAAGAATAGGTGGGAAAATAGAAACCCTAGCTGATTTAGGGTTACAGAAGGCTGAAGATTCTAGAGTCTTGAGGTTGGGAAAGTTGTAATGTGTTGCAACTAGTAGAGGATTCATCCTCTCATTGTAATTGAGCTTCTGTAATGTAATGAGTTGCCCAGTTCAATAAAAGAAAGTTCTATTTGCTGTGTTCAATATCTGTTGTTGTGTTTTTTGTGATTTACCCCCTTCATCATGCATGGATTGGGGTGTGGCCTTTGAAGGCTTGGGATTGTTGGAGGCTTTTGGATCTGGTGGGATTTGATAGTTGTTCAGAGGAATGGAAGTGGTCAAAGGACCTTTTGGCTTATTACTTCTCAGATTGTATGGAGTCTTGTTGTATTGTTGATAAGCATTTATTTCATCTAGCTCTTCTTCCTTAGGCTGATTATTATCTTGGAATAGAAATGTATAACTATCAAGTACTAGGGCAGTATCATACCTTTGAGATGGCACAAGTTCATACCCTGTTGGTGGATTCTCCTGTGTTTCAGCATTTTGGATTTCCATCTAGAAAATGTTGGACGCTATCTGAAATCTTGACAGTCTAGCTCAGAATGAGCATTTGTATTATGCAATTTGCACTAGGTAGACAAGGCTGCTTCTGCCAACATCACGCAACCAGGTGGGCGGGTATCATTGTTCTGATTCTCCAAAGGTGATGATACTCCTCCATTATTAGGCCTAGTGTTCCAAGACCAATTTGATCGTTGCTGAAAATTATGATTTTGATAGTGGTTCTAATTTTGATATTGATTCTAATTATGGAACTGATTCTGATTTTGATTCCTCTACTGCATATATGCATTTTGATTCCTCAGGTGGGTGACGTCTGCAGTGAGCTTCTTCATCTGCTCAGCTAACTCTCTAATGTCATCTCTGTCATCTCTTTCCTTAGCTGCTTTAGAAGATTAGACAAATGGCATTTGGGCTGGAGGTAATTCAGCTATAGGATTTCCTGGGTGAATCACCAAATCTTGTGTTTCCACTGAGGTTGGAATCGGGTTCATTATAGGGGTATGGTTGGCCAAGGCTTGGTTAATCATGGGTATTTGATTTGGCATCACTACAAGACCCATGTGGTTCAATGGACCTGTGGTTATTTGTCCTAGTTGAGTATTCATAGTAACAGATTCAGTGTAGGCTTTAGCAAGATTAGCTAGGGGTGGGTTAGCCCTTCTTAAAAACATGGAGGTGAGTCTATCCAAGGCTACATAATAAATTGGTAGGGCCGTGACTTGCCCTATGGCATAAGGAGCTTGTAAACGACTAAAGGCCTTTTGGAATCTATTATTAAAAGAACTTATCAGCTCACCTTCACCTCGATAAATTTCCACAAAAGACTGGTATAGATCTGCTGGAGTAGTAGGCATTCAGAATCGATCCAGAAATGTATTTTTTAGATTCATCCATGAGTTTATGGATGCTGCAAGAAGGTTGGCAGACCAATAATAAGCCTCGTCCTATAATGAATAGGGGAACAACCTGTAAACTACATCTTCGTGTGGTATCTGGTGCATGAACATATTGCCCTAAAAAAATTTAATGTGCTCATCGGTAGTCCTATCTGGATCATTTACTCTAAACTTGGAGCAAAACTTGTCTAGGTTTTTAGGCATATCATGATATTTGTTGAATTGAAACGGGGAATGGTTATTTCCTAAGAAGAAAGCCATGACTGGAAGATTGAGAAGGGCCACAACTATGTTCCTTGGGACTGATTGAGCTCCCGATGCTCTTGGTATCCCTTGGTCTCTTCTTGTTCTCCTAAATTCTCTCAAAGACATAAGCTCTTCTCTAGCTAAGATGGATCTGGTATGTCTCTGTCTAGTCCCCAAACTTGCTGATTTATTGTGGAGGGGAATTTACCTTGGTTGGCCCTCCTTCTTGCACCAATTCTTTTGATGGTGTTTTTAGCACAAAACAATGCAAGTGTGATTGTTGGGATCACACCTCTCTTGAAAAGTATCCTACCCTAAGTAAGACTACTCCAAGGTTTCTACAGCTAGGTCTTAGCTTGCTTGGAATCTCTTAGTTGGGATGTACTAGCTGTACCAACAAGGGGTCTTACATGCAGTTGACAGATTTAGACAATTTGAATAGCAATTCATGCAAACCCTTTATGATTTCAGCCAATAAGACAATGTAAAATGCTACTAAAATACCTAAGCTAACAATCATTTTCAAAGAAAATGCAAAAGGAGATAGGGTTTTAGAAAAATCCTAAGTGACATTCACAATATATGGATTGCTGCAAGTAGACAAATGTTCTTAATTTAATCAGTTTTCTGAGTTACTAAAATAAATGGATGTTACAGCACTGCAGAAAATGATTCTATCTTCAATGGAGATCTAGATATTTTTAGATTACATTCATTCATTGAATACCCATCAATGGTACAATTTAACTTATGAAATGCAATTGAACTAGGCACAAACTAATCAACCCATACTAACTTTGCATAGTCACTTACCATGAGCAAGTAACTAAAAGTATGGACTAAGAACATTCATCAGATACCTTTAACAAACCATGAGCATTGCAAAAGCACAATTAACTAACCAATGGAGATCAAGAAGCGAACCATGAAAACTAGATAAGCAAATACAATACACAAATTCTCAGGAAACTGTAGAAAATTGCTTTGTATTAACTTCAAATGGCAGAGCATCAACAATTCGGCTTCAAGAGTCTTACAAATAAGAGAGAGGGGAGCCCTTTATATAGGAAAGGCATCATACTGAGTTTTTGAATGAACAGTGGAGATTAACTTGACACCGATGGTCCAAATTTAACATCATTTAATGCATTTACAATAGCTCATTACAATCCCGGATTACATTTTGTCTCTTATGAAAAAGATGAAAAATGACCCCCAAATACATTGAACCTAGACAATTTGACTACCCATTTAAATATATATATAGAAAAGATCATTTACAAGGCATAATAAGTACAAAATAGTGTCACATGACCTTCTAAATATAGCAATTTACATTAGTGACGGGACTACATTTTAAAATATTCAAAAATATACTAAGACTCATCATCCAAATCTACTTTGTCTTCTTCTACCATTTTGTTGCGGTAGCTTACCCAAGCTAACAGTGCTGGATTGATGTCTGCGGGGTTCAGGTTCTCGAGGTGATTGACTTGATATCTAAACATCTCTAGCTCTTGACTATATCAATTATACATTTTTCCCACATCTTTCTTTCCTTTATGAAATGCATTAAAGTCAGTTCAGAGGTCACTGACTCTGTCCAGTCTGGCTTCCACATCCAATTTAGTATCTTCAAAAACTATATTATGCAGCTTGTCTTTGCATCCCTTCATGTCATATGGTGCTAAGTCATCACAAGTCATTACAAGGTAGTCCTTCAATGTGTCATTTATTTCATAAATAAGAGTCAATATATTTTCTTCTTCCACTTTGTAGGCTTCCCTGATGTTGTCAAAAACTTCCTTTCTCAATTTTATTTGTTGATACCAAGTTATAGTTTTGTGTAGTCTATCTCCTGTCAAAATATTTTTAGACAGCAGTGTCTAAGCAGGTAGATCTCTAATTTCTTATACTCAAGGCAATACCTGAGAATAGTATTCATCAAAAGGATCACATTCCTTGTACAAGTCTTTCCAATGTTCTCAAAGTTGAACTAAATTCTTATGAAATTTAGATGCGGCATCAATTGCCTCACATCCTTTCTCACACACTTTGATCATCCATTTCTGAGTTCCTGTGGATAGAGTTCAGACTTCATCGCGTTTGGACACTTCATCTCTTGACAGCAAAGTAGGTACTATCCTTAGCTCACCCTCAGAGTCTACAAGTTTTATCAAAAATTGCAAACAGGCTCTGAACTCTTCATTTTGCTATTTCAACTCCTTTGTGAGTTCATCTTTGTCTAGTTGTTTTACGATTGTAGAGACAGAACCCTTAAACTCATCTACCTTTTGAGCTCTTATAGCTGGTCCCAAGTTCACCATTGTTATAGTATAATCTTCAACTCTAACTTGTTCTCTGTTTGCATCAGCTGGTGGGATAGCTACTTCTGCTATCCTAGATCCTATTGCATCCTTATAAATTCTAGACTGCACTTTTTCTTTCTTCTATTTCTTTGGTTTTTGTGCTTGTGATAGAATAGCACTCAGATCTAACTTCATGATTTCCACCTTAGGCTTGGGATATGCCATTATGTTTTGAAGCCAATCAGGTGCTGAGGAGGAAGGCTCTTTAGACACATTAGGATTCTCATTGTCTGCACTAGGTGGCCCTTCAAGTAGTCATTGTTCTTGTTCTGATTCCTTATCCATATCCTCTTCCTCATTTGCAAGGCTCCTCTAGTTTACTAATACATTTTTCTGAGCTACTCCCAGGATTGCTTCTGTTGAATTTTTCTTTGGAGGACTATCATATATTTCAATTATTTCAGGGTTTTCTACCTCGGCCAGAGGCTCATCAAGTATATCCTTCTCTGTTTCTTCAAATACATCCTTATCTGGCTCCTGCTCTTGAAGGCCCATCTCAGTACATACTTTCTCTATGCCCAGCAACACTAGCACAGCTAAGGGGGTTGAATCTTGGTTCATGGCAACTTGAGAGATAGGGGCAACAGATGATAGAGGCATTGCAATTGATGATAGGCTGACTTGTGTTAAATTGACAAAGGTGGCCGACCCCAAAGCCAGTGGGATGGAAGAAGTTGGCAAGATGAAAGAAATGATAATGGGTGAAGTGATGGACAGGGTAGGCAAGGAGAGAGAAGGTGAAAGAATTGTAGAAATAAGAGGCAATGCAAGGGAAGTGGAGAGTGAAACAAAAGATGTGGAAGGCAAAGACATGGTGGAGATGGAAGAAAATGAAGAGGTAGCAATGGAGGAAATGGGGCTGCTAGAAGTGCTTGAGTCTATTACCAATGGGCAGGAGGTAGTTGAAATAGCAATTGTTGATGAGGGAGCAGCAAAGGCATCTTCCTGAACAATAGTTATAGGGGCAGCAAGAGGTGAAGTTGAAACTACAGGGGAGGATGTAGCAGTTGAAATAGTAGAAGAGAGGGTAGCGGCACTTGTTGTTGGGGCAACAAGAGGTGAAGAAGTTACTCACAAGTTTGTGCTATCAAGAGTTGTAGCTTTGGAAGCATCTATGGTTATGCCAGTATTTTTCACTTTGGTTTTCTTTGTTTTTGACCCTTCTCTAGGCCCACTTAGCATATCTCTCTTCTTTGATGCTCTTGTTTTGGTAGCAAGTGGCATGTCCTTCTTCTGTACCTTAGGAGTAGCCTTTTTCACTTTCTTATCTTTTTCTGCCAAGGGCACATGTTCTTCACTATATAAAACTTTTGTAGGCCCTTGAGCTGACTCTACTTCATCCATTATCTCTATAGGTTCATCCTCTTCTCCTCCAAATTCTTTCTCAAACTCAAGCTTAGTGTATGTAAGTTGTATTCCTTGTCTTTCCAAAGCAGTAATCTGACCTCTTACCCAAGCTTTACTTAGTTTGATCGATTCTTTCATTACGACATTTAAGTAACTTTCTTTAGCATTAGCCCAATTGGGCAAGGGGATTGGCTGATGGTACTATGCCTCCCAAGATCCTCTATGCATCACATTTTCATCATCTTTCAGCTGATCCAGGACTACTATAATTCAGAACTTTCTTATGAAAGCCAAGGATAATTTGGAGTGGGCTTTTTTCATGACTTCATAAACATCCAAGCAATTAGCCCAAAGTTCTTCTATCTGCATTCTATGGAACAACTTCTTTCTTACAAACCTCCCCATTACCCTATTTGGATCAAAATGATTTCTTTTGGTGTAGTAATGGAGGTTGAGTAGTTGGAGTTGTATGTCCAAGTGCTCAGTTGCTCCCAATGAAGCACATGCATAATTTCCTTTTCCTAGCATGTTAGGGAATTGAACATTTGTTCTATGCAGATGTTTTAGCTTTTCAACACAAGTTATCAACTATCTAGACAATTCCAAAAGAACTACCTTATCTGTGGGGTATCTAGGTAGTCTATAGGCTACTCCAGTGAAACCTTGAACTCTCAAATATGTGAACTTCTCAAACTGTATATACCACCTTCCATACTTTGTGACTTCATTCATGGCTTCGGTGGATATCCTAAGAGCTATGTTTCCTTGTAGTAATCTAGTTATACACATAGTAAAGGCATCATTTACTCTCTTAAAATGCATAAGAGATTGGGACAATGTCAGCTGTGTGTAGCATTCATAGACTTTGATCTAATGTTTCTCATCATTCCCCACTTCTCCAACTTTAGATAATCTAGGATATTCAGTTCTCCTTGCCAATGCATATACTACATATGAAGTCCATCTGAAAAATTGTTTATCTTTGAAGTCACTGAAAGCTTGATGCATGTTATCACTTAGAATGTGTGCCCAATGGAACTTGGTGCCCTTGAATATCTCCTCAACCATAAAGAACATCCACTCTTCAAAGGTTGATGCTGTGGGCAATCCAAATATTCTTCTCAACAAGGTTATTAGATCTCCTATCTCCTCATGAAAGTCACTCCTATACAGCACCTAAGGAAATTTGACAAGGGCAGATCCCTTACTATTTTCTCACTATTCATTCATGTGCTTCCTACATCCATCCACATCCTTCTTGTATGTGGCCTCTAAATTTGCCTTGTCTGGCATTGTCATCACTGGATGACATGGAATCCCAAAGATCTTTGCTTAAGAAGGTGGACTTAAGTCTGCTAGGACATCCCCACTAGCAGTTTGTATAGTTCTAGTCATGATGTCATACCTCCCTGCACAAGCAACTATTAGCTCTGCACATTGAGTAGATGTAGGGAAGGCAGCAGCTTCTGCAATCCCACTATCTTTCACTTTCTTGGCTCTTAGGGTCGGATTTGGTTCGAATACTCTAAGTCTGAAATCATCCAGGTCAATGTGACCTAGGTTTGTATCTCCTATATTCCTCCATCTAGTTGATATTTTTTCTTTCGAGGGATACCTTTGAACTCGTACCTCATGATTTGGGCTCTGGCAGTCATTTAACTTGCATGACTGGACCTTATAAGTCTTGATGCCTCTGAAATGGTTTCCCTAAGTTCTAAATCCATGTTGATCAAGTCAACTTCTATATTACTAAACCAATGTTTTTCTAAATGAGTCTAATATCCATCCACTAAGTTACCACTATATCGCTATGAAGCACATAAGTTTGAATTTTACCAACCATTATATTTATCACATGATCAAATGATGAAACCATCTTGCCTTCTTACTCTAATACATGCAATAAATGCTTAAATGTCACAAAACCTTAATAAAAACATATAAAACATCATGATTTCACTAATGCAGAAATTATTTTATCTTGACAGACCCTTCACCTTTTGAAATTTTCCTTAGAATAATCATTTTACCCATTTTGCACTAATTTTGGGGTCAACTAACTTGCAGAAGGTAAAGATGGGATTCGGAGGTCAACTGACCTGGTGAGGAAATCAGGGTCATCTGACCCATTGATCAATTGGTATTCAAGTCATTTGGCCATTGCAACACTTTGTGGGGATTTCTTGGTCATCTGACTTGCAAAGGTTTTGAATGGGACTAACTTGGATCAGTTGTTGAGGTCGGTTGGTTAAGTTTCCAGTGCAAGTCGATGTGGATGAACTTCAATGCTAAATGATTTCCATATGTTCTCTATGTGGATTTTGGTGTCACCCAACCTTGCGGGGGTTTCATGGATGACTGACTGAGTCGGTGAAGGGGCATTTCGGTGCAAGGTTGGAGAGGGTTAATTCCAGTGCTTAGTTGTTTTGTTATGTTTTGTGGAACTTTCAGGTCTCACAGACTTGCAGGAAGATTGGGTGCATCTGACCTAAGTCAGAGAAGTCACCTTTCAGCACTAAGTCAGACAACATGGTTTTCAGCACAGGGCACGCCTAAGACTTTGGCAGGAGATTTCAAGGTCACCGACTAACTTGGTTTGATCACAAGGTTTTAAAGGTTAGTCGAATGGATTTTAGTGCAATCTTCAAAGGGTCGATTCTAAACCTAGCAAGCAAATAACTTGTTTCATTCATCATTTTGGTCATGGCAAAGTAAAAAATTTGGTTACAACTTGATGAATTTCATTTAGGGCTCGCACTAGGGTTTTGAAAAACACTTCTTAATAATCAACCTTTCCTAGGGTTCAAAAATAATCATCCAAATCAAGAAAGAACCCTAATTCCTACTTTTGAACTTAATCATTCATGGTAAAAATGTGTTTGTAGCACGTTTCAAAGAGATTGATCTAGCAAAATTTGCATTCAAATGAAACCCTAACTGGCAAAACAGACCCTAAGTGGACAGAAGGAGCTCCTACCTAATTCGCAGAGATGAAATATGTTGGAATACATAGGTGAAGGGATCTTATGGGGTCGATTCCACGAGTTGCATGCAGAAGGATCAATCTCAAACGACGTTGAAGAGCTCCTAAGTTATTCCTGAAGTGAAAAATGAGCTTAAGACCACATAAAGTTCCTTTTATTCCTTTTGATCACCATTAATGCAGAGGGTATAGTTTGTTAGTCATGATGTTTGGTAGAAAGTTTTAGGGTTTGCACAGAAATTGGTCACTACTAACTCAGCAGGGATTTAGCATGTTACCGACTTGGTCGGTGGTCAAGAATTTTAGCGCAAAGTTGATGAGAAATGTTTTAAGTGCTTTGTAGGTTTTTAAGGATCCTCAGATCTGTGAAGGTTTCACTAGTCTCTGACTTAGTCGGAAGATGAGCATTGTAGCGCAAAGTTGGGGATAGTTGGTTTTAGTGCTTGGTCAATGAATGAGGAAAGCAGTGCAGAAGTTAGAGGAGGGTGATTTTAGCGCAAAGGTCAGATGAAGGTTTTTTTAGCGCAAAGGACATTCAGACCTAGTTTTATTGAATGCAAACACTTGGACTTAGCAGATTTTGGAATGATCTATTGACATCAATTTTCTAACATGGCCAGAAATGCATTTTGACCACTTTTGACAACTTAGGAGATGAAAAGCCTAATTGATACTCTAAACCAAAATTTGCAAGAGGGGGTCCCTATTTTGCAAAATGGGCCGTGTGTGCGAGGCACAACACTACTATGCTTGGGTGTGAAAGTATACTTTGTACCTTGGTCAAATTCGTTGTTGTTTTTTTACAATATGTAATGAGGGATAAAAAGAGATGTTGAAATAGAAGGAATTGGATGCAAAGGTATCCCCAATCTGATGATGCTTCTTAAATACTCTTTAATTCTCTTATAAAATGCAAATGAATGCATGTGGGTGTGTTGGAGATCTTCTAATGATGCCTTAGGGCTTGTCTTTTTATAAGAAATCATAGGAGTTGAATTCAAAATTTGTCTGCTTAAGCTAAGCAATGGTCGTATTTTGGACTAGGTCACTTTAAGAATTGAGGAAACAAACAACATGTTGTCTAAGATGGGAAAAAGGTTGGGATCCAAAATAGGTATGGACCACTAGATATAGAGAGACTAAAGGGCAAGGTTGTGGTTGGGTTTGGTCAACTTGCATGCTATAACTCTCAAATTAGACACTAGGGCAACATATTCATTGATAAGGGGTGCAAGGATAGGCCCTATCCCACTTGTGAGCCATCCTTGTTTTTGCCTAAAATCACATTTTTTTAGGGGAAAAACGTGATTTAGCCTAGAGGGGTTACATCTAAAGGGGTTAGATTGAACCCCCTTAGATGAATCCCTCCAAGCTTAAATCAAATCCCTAGCAAAGTCTCCTTCATGCCTATCAAAATGCTAACAAAGAAGAAATTTCACTTCACCTTTGGGAGGCTTAATGAAGTCATTTAAAATTTTCATTTTACAAGTATGTAGCCCTCAGTGTTAGCTTTCTAAAAAGTATAATATGTATTATGTTTTTTTAATATTATATTTTGTTTTATTATGTAATGAAAGTAGGCCCATTATGAAAAACAATGACCTATATTCAAGACACTAGAAAAAATAATAACCTTTGTTAGAAAAATCTCAAAAAAATGCACTAACCTCTACATAGATGTCTTTTTTCAATGAAAAATACAAATTTGATTTTGATATATGTGCTAAGAGAAACACAATATGGTAAAATATAGGTCTAAAATTTCTATTAGTACCAATTAACAATTATAATAACTAAAATATTCAATAAAAATTACCAAAAAATATATATGCCCTAGAAATTAGAGTTAAGTTATAATTCCAAGAAATTGTGGAAAAAAATTACCCACTTTAATATCATATTGTCTAATTTTTATTTGTGTGACTAATTATTTAGTTGTGTTTTTAACCTGATGATCAAATTAGTCATTTATATCTATGTTGCAAAAAATTAGTAGAGTGACTAAAAGTTTGTCACGTAGTCATTTATTTGCTAAATTCTACTAGTGAGTGGAAAGGTGCTGGGAGTGACAATTTACATTCCATAGCTTGTGGAGCCAAACCAACTATGCCAACGCATCTGGGTGGGTGGGTAAATACTAGGGGAGGTCTCATTTCATGCACCAAGTGTCCCAGTCCTTCGGGGCAGTAGGCTACCGAAAAAGTCCCTTAAGATCCCTAAGAGCAAAAAACTGCCAAACTATGATGGGGTAGTTCTTAGAATTCGTGTTAGATAGGAACATTTTATTTGGACCTACAAGTGCACATGGGTTCTATCCACAATAACCTCTCTTGGATTTGGTCAACTCAAATCCATTTGACCATGCCAAAATCAAATGCATTCTTGCAAAATGCTTCAATTTCATGCAACACAACCTTGGCAGTACCATATTTTTTGTTCTGCTCATCGTGGGGCTGAACTAACTATGCCAACACATCAAGGTGGGCATGTAAATGCTAGGGGAGGACTCATTTCATGTGCTAAGCATCCCAATCATTTAGAGCAGCAAGCTACCAGCAATGCCACTTAAGATCTTAATAGCAAAAACTGCCAAACTATGATAGAGCAGTTCTCAGAATTTATGGCAAATGGGAATGTTCTATTTGGACCTATAGGTGCATGTGGGGTCTATCCATAATAAAATCTCTTGGTTTTGGTCAACTCAAATCAGTTTGACCATGCCAAAATCAAATGCATTCTTGCAAAATGCTTTAGTTTCATGTAGTACAACCTTGCCAGGTGCCATTTTTTTTTTTCTCCTCATGGGGTCAAACCAACTACACCAAAGCATCAAGGTGGGTGGGTAAATTCTAGGGGAGGTCTTGTTTCATGCACCAAGCATCCTAGTCATTCAGGGCAGCAAGCTATCGACAAAGTCCCTTAAGATCCCTAAGAGCAAAAAATTGTCAAACTATGATGTAGTAGTTCTTAAAATTTGTGGCAGCTGGGAACATTCTATTTGGACCTATAGGTGCATGTGGTGTCTATCCATAATAACCTCTCTTGGTTTTGATCAACTTTGTTTGTGTTTCAATTGTTTGTCTAAAATCCTCTAAATATTTAGCCAATTTCTTATGATTAAGGATTTTAGGTCAGTGGCCAATGAATAGGTTTCAATAATGAGTTGAAATCCTCTACACTTTTCATTCTACAAGACCAAGGTGGGTGTACCTATACAACATCCATAGGTATTTCTTGACTTAGGCCAAATGTTGATGTTTAAATAGAAAGTTGTCAATGAAAATATACCAAGGAAATGACTGACTTCTACAGGATTGGCTTAATCCTTTGGCAAAGCAGTTCAAACTAGGATTGAGAATGGTTACTACTTCTATTCTACTCTAAAACATTATGGAAATAAAAATGAGTTTGATTATTTGGATGGATTTGAATCAACATATTAGCCCAGTGAGAGATCAGTGCCTAATCCTAGGGTTACAAAGTCAAGTTACACAAATTGAATGTATCTTTCAAGCAACATTACTTCATTACAAATGGACTAATAGTATTAATGCCTTACATCAATGCTTCCTATACTTAGAATTGTAAAACTATCCTTTAAACCATAATGCAGAACAAAGTTAATAGAATATTTTCCAAGCAATTATTCCTCTCCTTGAGCGAAAGCCACAAAAAATATACACAATACAGAGACCTGCAAAGATGAACCAAAATATCCTTGATATTAAGCATTCATATTAACTTCATTGCTGATACAATATGGAGAGAATTTTGCAACTAGCATGACAATATGTTCAAGACTAAAAAATGATGTATTTGCTCTATAGATTTGAACATAAAGTAATCTACAACTTTCTTCTATTACTCTAAACAAAAGACATAGACACACTACTGCCCAAAGTAGAGATTCAGAACCCTTTACAATTGGCCATGAATTCCCTCTTATAGAAACAAGGAAGTAAACAAGCTTACAGACACAAACACATGTCACATTTTTATTTTACAACTCTCATCATAACAAGATATGGGTGCAACCACTCGCAAAAGGAATATCTCAATCGGACATAGATAGTTGCACGTACAAGTGCAAAGCCTTAGCATCCAAAATATATTTGTAAAAGTTGTGATACTGTTATCACTTCTTCAAAAGCATTTCTGAAAACCCAAAGGCATGGGAAAATTTGATCATGTGGATGGGGACAAAAGGTAGGCCTATAAGAAGACAAAACACTTGTTTAGACTTTGAAGAATTCACGTAGATGCAATACTAGACTCCTTGAGAATGGGGAAGAAAAATCATTTATGCCAATAGAAATATAATGGCCACCCAAGAAGTTTTCATCACATCTGAATGAACAAGGAAGGCCAGGAAGTTGAGCTCCAAAAAGTCAAACTTTGGAGCTTAGACCTTCTACCTTGCATCTTACAACACATGGAAGAGGAAGGATGGAAGCTCTGACCCCACCTTCCACCATGTGGTAGCATTCTGTGGTTCAACCAGTCTACCGTAGGCCCACCCAAAGGGTTCTGCAGAACGGTAGAATGCCTTAGAAAAATAATCGCCTATCAAGAATCAACCATCAGGGCTTCCTCCTTTCATCTTCCAAAAGGAAGAAGGTGGAAGGGAGGAAGCTCAAACTCCAACCTCCACTATACTTAGAATATTCAACCCCGTCAGACTCTAACCTTCACTGCTCCACCGCAATACTGAAGAAGATCGAACAACACAACTTCAAAGTCTGACGCTCCACAACATTTCTCCATACTTAGAATAATTTTCCATCTCTTTGAGTAGACTTCATCCCTCACGCCTTCATCCCTCCACTTTCCATTAGGAAGACAAAAGGGAGAAACTCTAACCTCTAAAACTCTGCTATACTTAGAATACCATTTGATCACCTCTATGGACCTTGGCCCTCGGGCCTTCCACCCATTGCCCACCATGAAGAAGATAGAAGACTACAAGTCCGAAGTTTGAAACTCTAAGAAAATGAAAAATACAAGGAAATACTTAGAATTTCAAGGCTTAGCCAATCTTTTGGGCTTTTCCCCTGCACTTTTCAAAAGACAAACACATGAAAACCTATGAAAGACATCTTAGATTGGTTATCATCAATAGATTCAACAATGGAGGCATAAAATGGGACTTAGATGGAACTTGGAGCAAAATGCACATGGACCCAGGGAAGATTTCTCATAGTCCTAATAGTGGCTCTCATTGGGGATGAATGACTGCAAGGTCATCACAAGGATCTAGAATCTTTGAGGAAGTAGCAGACCAAAAAAATAGCGAGCAGGGAAAGGACAATTTATTTAGTGGACCCTTGGGCCCTTTCAAAAATGAAGAATCAAAACCTTCCTCTTTCAAATACCCTATTCTCAAATGATTTCACTAAGCCAAAATTGGAATTGTCACCACAATCCACCTTGTTGTTAACAATGAGGCTTATCCATATCACAGAACTCTTGAGTTTGTCATTGTCAAAATATCTTGTACCTCTCTGAAATCTATAACCAACTGAAACACTCCTCCACAAAACATGAGGGTAACATATGGATCCATCAGATCATGCAAATTGTAACAATTTGCATGATCATTTTCTTGGACATCTACAAGCATGTCAGATTGAATTGAGAAATGAAAATACTCATAATCCACTAGGTAAATGTCATTACAAATATTGACCCTATCCCTTACTATTAGATCAAACAAGAAAACTTCATGTGTCTTATTTGTATACACTTGCTCTGGTTTGTTGAAATCATGATTCAATCCCAGGTCTAAAAATCTATCCAGACAAATATCATAAAGATAGGATATACCAACTAAACCATGATCTAAATTTTGTTCCATATTTTGCAAGCATTCTTTAGGTGTACCAAATAGAAAATGTTCATACTAAGTCTCATTTTTGATCTGATCCATATGACATATGTATTCACCTACATTTGGGTAATGTAACTTATCTACATCACTTGGTGTTTCAATGCTATGTAAAGGAGACTAAGTTGTCTCAACAACATTCTCATCACTGTTTATATCATGATCCTCACAAGAACATACATCTTCAACCATGTCTACAGTCTCATTGAATCCCTAAACCCCAAGCTACCAACTTGCATCATTATCACACGTGTCAAACATTTTCTCCATCTCAGGAATGAGAATATAATCTGATTCATAATAGATTTCATGAGTGACCCCACCAACCCTTCTCCCTACATGAATAATTAAAGCCTTTTTAACATCAATACATTCAAAAGCATTATAATCATTAAATGATCACACAGATAAATCTTCAATATCATTTACACCATCAATACTTAGTATATTTGACTCATATTTTGAAAACTCCCCACTGCAGGAAGGTTGTTCCTTCTCAAGCAAATATGTGTACCCATTATTATCAAGATATTCCTTATTTGAAGCAAAAGATTCTATCTCTACTTCATGAGGATAATCATAATCAATAGAGAAATGATCATACTCAATGTCATCATAGTTACCATAGCAAGGGGACTCATCAATACTTAAACTATGTTCAAGCTCTTCAAACCGATTGCATGGACTCTTGTCTTCCATAAGACTACTAGTAACCTGCACATGAGTGTCCATAAGATTGTTCCTATCAATATGATCATGTGTGGACACATAACAATTCCCCTTATTCTCATGTGTGCAACTGTTTGTAGAAATTTGAATAATTCTATTGGATTCTTCAAAAGAATCAAAACTTGGGAGGATACCAAACAAGTACTCAAATTCCTGCTCTTTAGATTGGTCATTTATAAATACTACTTCAACATCACCAATCACTTGGGTTGATTCACCATTATGAATACTTGGGCCCATTTCTATTCCTTGATTATTAGAGCTGCAGCCATGGATAACCTCATATATCTCCTTTTGTTCATCATACCCTGTATTAGAAATGTCATCACTGTAATCATCATCTGTACAGTCAATGAACTAATTACAAGCTTCATTTTCTTCACAAAAGTCAAGTCCCTCTTTTTCTCACTTAGGTCAGCCATACTAGTTCTCTTATATTCATCTCTGACCTTCTCCATAATCATAATCCATTCACAGACCTAGTCAAGCCTAAAAGATTTCAAATCTTTAGGTGCAGCACTCAAACCTGATTCATAAGATTCATAAAGTAGCCATACTGAATCTTTAGGTCTATGATGCTCAGGAATTGTAGACAAAGTAGCCATAAATCTTGCATAGAAATCAATAGGTAATTCATCTTCTTTTCTTTTGATACTAAACAATTCTTGAACAAGAAGGATAGGTGCATCTATATCTTCACAAATAGGAACAATATTAGGTGATTTATTCAACTCACCATGATTCTTTTGCTTACCAATTACCTGGTTATTCTCTTTTGCCACATTACTTTCTTGACCTTGGGGATAAGCATCTTTACAAATTAGTCCATTGTCTTTACTAATCACTACAATTTTAAGAATCCTTTTAGTGTGAATTGCTTGATAATAGGCTTCCTTCAAACATGTAGGCTTTAATCCTTGGAAACTAAGATTTGTTTCAAGGTCAAAAGCTACACAATATATAGATAGATTCTTTGATTCATCAATTTGTACATGTAAAACTTTATTCATGCCCTTTATGAATCTAAGATGAAATAGAGGAACAGATTCATCATCTTTCTTTTTGATAGATGCAAATTCACTGAAAATAGATGTAGCATCTATCATCACATATGGTTTAGAAGAGAACATGTTAATTGCATGATCTTGGATGTAGTTGTCTTCATCATATTCTTCATCAAGAATGTCAGATTCATGAAGTGGTTGGGCTACCACACACTGAGCTGGGGAGTGAGGTAGTTGGCATGCTAAGCACCAGATATTGTCATCAACCATGTTTGCACTGGGTCTCTTCAATAGATCCGGAGTCTCTCTATTAAGTGTATTATTCTGTTTATTGTATGTTGGTTTCCCACTTTTCCATGTATTATAAATCTGATCAGATAACTTAGGCATTCTTTCATGCTTTTGACAATTGGGCCTATCACTGAATAACCCCTTCTCATTCTTAGCTACTTTGTAGCTCAAATATTTGAGGGAAATCATGACTTTATCTAATTTATCTTCAGAATATGATGCTTTATCTTGAGGTCCTTTAGGGTTTTTCAGTAATTTGACATCATCTCTCTTACCAACCTTTCCAAATGCTCTCCTATTACTCTCAATGTGCATAGCTATTCAGAAAGCATCCCTCAAAGATTGAGGCTATGTAGCCCTTAATTCATATCCTACTTTAGGATCAAAAGCATTGCCATATAGCACCAAACACATGGGCTCACTTGGACCCATATCTAGAGGGATTTTATTCATGAGTTTAAAAAATCTTGTATTAAAATATGAGACCATATCATTATGACCTTTGAATATACTAGTGAATTCATTGATCAAAAACCTTGGATCTGTCTTGTCACCATACTGCTCTTTGAACACCCTCTTGAATTCCTCCCATGAGCCTATACTTGCATCAAGTAAACCTCTGTACCAATCCCTAACATCCTCAATCAGAGATTACATGAATAACTTCATAATTACATCCTCATTTTCAACTTCAAAATCATCTATCAAATTCAAAAAAGTCCTCAGATGACTTTCACCTGATAATGCATTATTTCCATAAAATCTGACAAGTGCATTTCTAGTTTCATTAGGGATATCATCAGGATAACCAAGGATTCCAGTAATATCCAACTGCTTATACCTTCTTGACTATAAAGGCCTTCTGGGAAAGTGAGTATTCTGTTGTCTCACAACATTCTAATCTTCCCCACCTTGTTTTCCTTGCTAGCTTACATTGTGTCCACTAGGTTGAGTGCTTGCATTTGTATTATTGTAAGGAAAGAAGAGGTGCGGAATACAACTTCCCTAATGTTAATTTAAAGGGGATTATGCAGACTGGTAACTTTCAATCTCAAAAAACACAGATGAATACACCAGAAAAAAAACAAAATAAACCATTAAGACAACACAAAACGACACCAATTTATGTGGGAATACCCTTTCGGGTAAAAAACCCACCACCACAAGAGAGAATATCTTTATTATAGTAAACTGAATAGTTACAATAAAGATCCCAGCTCTTTTACTTAGGTATCGATTCTTTACAATTATACACAACCATTTATTCAAACTGGATATCTTCAGAATAAACTATATAATTAAATCATTTTATCAACAGTTAACGATGCCAGTAGATCAGGTTATATTATTAGTCTTCAAGAGCACAAAATAGTTACACCACATTTGCCCTAACTGATTGATCGCACTTCTCCAACGTCTCTACCTTCCAACTGTCGCAACGGTTAACATTCCAGTGAGACCATTAGTCCCACACGCACTAGGTCGCTGACGATGTTCCAGTTTATATGGTTGAACACATAGTAATGCCATCGTCGGTAATTTTGTTGCCGACGATGCCAAGCTATAGCCTATCAGGCTAACCTGCTTCATCGGTGAGCACTTTACTTCTTACACCGATAGTCCAATGTCTTGGCGATGCCCAAGTCCTTCATCCTTCATCGGCCAAACATTCACCATCAGTCCAAATAGATTACATTCCTTTGATGAACTATCTCACACTGATCTATGAAGAAGCTAACTTGTATATGCATTAGTTGACTTATAGTAGCCAGTAATCCCATGTATCTCTAGCCTGATGTCACCGATACAGCCGGTCATGCATTGTATCTAACTCAGTTAGATATACATTTCCAATATACATTCAAAACATGCATTTGAAACATGCATTCAAAAAGATGCATTCGACCTTTGACCTGACCATTGATCTACTTTGTATGTCGATACACTTGTACATTCGTAATGTATGTTCATTGCATACAAGCGCGATATACAACAACAAGATACACACAAATTGTTCTCACATGAAGTTGCAATATACACATGAAATGGTCACAACATACATTTGTGATATACACACAAATTGTATTTTCAGTGAAACAACTCGAAATAAATGAAGTTCCAAACAATAATTCGAGACACAAAGTCTCTTCAATCTCCCACTTGTTGAAGAGATTGATGTTACCTCTTAATCCGAATATGATTACTGAGTATTATGGGCCCGAAGACCCATTGCATCTGAACACCATTTGAACTTCGCCCTGCTCATTGGTTTAGTTAAAGCATCAGCAACATTTTCCAAAGTGTCAACCTTTTCCAGCTTCACCTTCCTGTCTTCCACCATATCATGAACAAAGTGATATTGGACATCAATATGTTTTGTCCTAGCATGAAATGTAGGATTCTTCACCAAACATATAGCACTTTGACTGTCACAATGAATTTGTATCTGCCTTGCATTAAAACCAACATCAGAACACAACCTCTTCAACCAAACAACTTCTTGGCATGCACGAGTAGCTGCCATGTACTTTGCCTCTGTTGTGGACAAAGTGACTACAGCCTGCCGCTTGCTCATCCAACTGATAGTACCACTATTTAATGTGAATACATATCCATTGGTGGATCTTCTACTATCAATGTCCCCTACCTAATCAGAATCTACATATCCTTGAATGCTAATAGATTTCTGAGATCCAACTGAGGTTCCATGATAGCAAATAGCATAATCAGAAGTTCCCTTCAAATACCTCATAACTCTCTTCACAGCATCCCAATGTGATCTGCCTGGATTCACCATAAATCGGCTCAAAACTCCCATTGCTTGGGCAATGTCTGGTCTGGTACAGACCATTGCATATATTAAACTACCCACAACACTTGCATAAGGCACTTTTTTCATATCATCAATTTCATTCAAAGATTCTGGACAATCTTCAACAGATAGTTCCATTCCCTGCAAAACTAGAACAACTAACTGTTTAGAATCAGACATATTAAACTTATCTAGAACATTGGTAATATACTTGCGCTGGTTGAGCCAAATCTTTCTCTTAGATTTGTCCCTTTTAATTTCCATTCCCAGAATGTACTTCGCTGCCCCCAGATTCTTCATTTCAAATTTCAAGGACAACTGAGATTTTAATTTTGAGATCATCCCCTTACCATTGCCAATGAATAACATGTCATCCATATACAGTGCAATTATAAGAATCTAATCACCTTTAGTTTTATAATAAACACAATGATCAGATTTAGATCTCACATACCCCAAGGATAAAACATACATATCAAATTTTTGATACCACATTCTAGGAGATTGTTTCAAACCGTAAAGAGACTTTTTAAGTTTACATAAGAGATGTTCTTTACCTTTTACCACAAAATGCTCTGGCTGGGACATAAATTTCTTCTTCAAGGTCCCCATGAAGAAATGTTGTTGTCACATCCATCTGCTCAATTTCAAAATCATATGCTGCTACAAGTGACAACAGAAATCTAATGGATGTCAGCTTAGCTACAAGAGAAAAAAATTCTCCATAATCTATACCTTCCTTTTGAGAATACCCCTCAGCAACCAGTCTTGCCTTGTACTTATCAATACTACCATCTAGACCATATTTCTTTTTAAATACCCACTTACAGCCCACAGGTTTTCTACCTTCAGGCAAGGGCACCAGATCCTAGGTTCCATTTTTCTCCAATGATGACATTTCATTATCCATGGATTCCAACCAAGAATCTAAATCAGATAAACTAATAGCTTCTTTCACAGTCCTAGGTTCATCAGTATCAGTAAGCAAAGCATAGGCACAACTTGAATCAAGTACTAAAAATCCATACCTATCTGGTTGTCTTCTCTCACGTGTAGACCGCCTCAATGGTTGAGGTGCAGGGTCAGGTTCTTGCTCTGGATCTGAATCTTCAGAGATACTTGAACTCACATCTGAACCATCTACACTTGGTGCTTGTTGTTCCTCTTTTACAGGGGTCAGAGGAATATTAACAACATTCTTTTCTTTCTTCTTTTTTGTCTTCTCTGGCTGATAATCAATAACCAAAGGTTTTAGCTCTCTAAAAATTACATTCCTGTTGTAAATTACTTTTTCAGTTTCTGGATTCCAAAGCTTGTACCCTTTAACACTGACTCCATAGCCAATAAAGATACATTTGATTGCCTTGTAATTCAACTTAGATCTTTTTACCTCAGGAATATGAGCATATGCCTCACAGCCAAAGACACGAATATGTCTTAGAGAGGGCTTCTTTCTAGACCACACTTCCATAGGTGTCTTATCAACCAATGCTGAAGAAGGAGAATGATTCAGCAAGTAACAAGCTGTAGCAACTGCCTCAGCTTAGAACCTTTGTTCAAGACCAGTATAACTCAACATACTTCTTGCTTTCTCCATCAACGATCGATTTAACCTTTTAGCAACTCTATTTTGTTGTGGAGTATAAGGTGTAGTTTTATGCCTTTTTATACCATGATCTACACAATACTTATCAAAATCCGCATTACAATATTCGCCACCATTATCTGAGTCTGATTTTCCACAAGAGTTTTAAATTCTTTAAACTAACTGAATAGTTCTAATTTATTTTTCAAAAAATACACAAATGCCCTCCTTGAATAATCATCAATAAATGATACATAGTATCTTGATTTAGATAAAGAAGGAACATCAACTGGACCAAAAACATCAAAATGTACATAGTCCAGAACACCAGAGGATTTATGAGAACTAGAGTAAAAAGAAACATGGTTCTATTTTCCATATATATAATGTTCACAGAAATTGAACTCCAGATTACAATCAATTAGCCCATCTACCAAGGTTTTGTTTTTCAAGGTTTTTAAACCTTTTTCACCTATATGACCAAGTCTATGATGCCAGAGCATTGTTTTCTCTGCAGGAAGTTTAACTTCCATAGAGTTTACATCATGTGTTACAATAGTAGCTTTTTCAGATTTTACAGAGACACTATTACAGCATACTGGTTTAGCATCTAACCTATATAGAGTTCCAATGCGTTCACCCTTTGCCAGTACAATAGAACCTCTAGTCATTTTACAGCCACCATTCACCAAAGTAACTTGCACTCCAACATCATTAAGCTTACTAATAGAAAGTAAATTTTGAGCCAGACCTTGTATGTGTAGGACTCCATTCATTCCCTATATTTTGCCATCTGGGAACTGGATTCTAACTCTTCCTCGGCCAACAGTTTCCAGTGTTGAATCACTTGCCAGGAACACCTTCCCACCAACATACAGTTCATACTTTGTGAACCATTCTCTATGAGATGTCATATGAAAAGATGCTCTTGAATCCACTAGCCATACATCTTCAGACGTAGGCGTTGCCAAGGCAGCAATGAAGGTAACAACATCACTCTGAGAAGAATCATTGTCAGAAGAGTTCTTCTTCTTCTTCTTTTTCTCCTCTTTGCAGTCTTTCTTGATGTGTCCTTTCTGCCCACAATTCCAGCACTTCACCTTGGACTTTGTACCAGGAGATTTCAATCTCCCCTCTAATTTGGACTTAGACTTCTTGTCCTTCTTGCCTTTTTCCTTTGATCTACCTCGAACAGACAGGGCCTCTTTGGCTGTCTCAGAAGATTTCCTTCGCATCTCTTCAGATAACAATGAGGTAACAACCACTTCAATTGTAAATGTGATTGTTGTACTTCCAATAGCCATCACAAGATGATCCCATGAGTCAGGTAAGGAACACAATAGAAGCATACAGTGGTCTTCCTCTTCTATTTTTACACCTACAGACGTCAACTATGCAACAATCAGATTGAATGTGTTCAGATGTTCTGCTACAAATGCTCCTTCATCCATCTTTAGAGAGTACAACTTCTTTCTGAGGAAAACTTTATTCACCAAGGACTTGCCCTGATAAATAGCTCCCAACTTTTTCCACAGAGCATTTTTAGTCTTCTCTTCATGGACGTTCAATAGAATAGAATCTGCTAAACTTAATATGATCAGTCCTCTGGCTTTCCTATCTACCAAGTCCCAATCTTCTTGCTTCATGGTTGAAGGTTTAGTTTCAAACATAGCAACCCAAAGATCTCTGTTGACCAGCATATCTTCAAATTTAAGTTTCCACAACTCAAAGTTTGTGCCATTGAACTTTTCAATGTCTATTTTTCCTGATGTACTTGCCATCCTATTTAACAAAATAGACCTCTACAAAACTCCCACTTTCATAATTAACACAAAAAACCCAACCTACCAACAAGGATAACACAACTGGCCAGGCTCTGATACCACTTGTAAGGAAAGCAGAGGTGCGGAATACAACTTCCCAAATGTTAATTTAAAGGGGATTATGCAGACTAGTAACTTTCAATCTCAAAAAACACAGATGAATACACTAGAAAAAAACAAAATAAACCATTAAGACAACACAGAATGACACCAGTTTACGTGGGAATACCCTTTCAGGTAAAAAACCCACCACCACAAGAGAGAATATCTTTATTACAGTAAACTAAATAGTTACAATAAAGATCCCAGCTCTTTTGCTCAGGTATCAATTCTTTACAATTATACACAACTGTTTATTCAAACTGGATATCTTCAGAATAAACTATATAATTAAATCATTTTATCAACAGTTAACGATGCTAGTAGATCAGGTTATATTATCAGTCTTCAAGAGCACAAAATAGTTAAACCACATTTGCCCTAACTGATCGATCACACTTCTCCAGTGTCGTTGCCTTCCAACCATCGCAACGGTTAACATTCCAGTGAGACCATTAGTCCCACATGCACCAGGTCGCTGATGATGTTCCGGTTTATATGGCCGAACACACAGTAATATCATCGTCAGCAATTTTGTTGCCGACGATGCCAAGCTATAGCCTATCGGGCTAACTCGCTTCATCGGGCTAACCTGCTTCATCGGTGAGCACTTTACTTCTTGCACCGATAGTCCAATGTCTCAGTGATGCCCAAGTCCTCCATCCTTCATCAGCCAGACATTTGCCATCGGTCCAAATAGATTACATTCCGTCGATGAACTATCTCACACTGATCTCTGAAGAAGCTAACTTGTATATGCATTAGTTGACTTACAGTAGCTGATAATCCCATGTATCTCCAGCCCGATGTCACTGATACAGCCAGTCATGTATTGTATCTAACTCAATGTATGAGTGCAATGTACATTTCCAATATACATTCAAAACATGCATTTGAAACACGCATTCAAAAAGATACATTCGACCTTTGACCCAACCATTGACCTCCTTTGTATGCCGATACACTTGTACATTTGCAATGTATGTTCATTGCATACAAGCGCAATATGCAACAGCGAGATACACACAAATTTTTCTCACATGCAGTTGCAGTATACACATGAAATGGTCACAACATACATTTGTGATATACACACAAATTGTATGTTCAGTGAAACAACTGGAAATAAATGAAGTTCCAAACAGCAATTTGAGACACAAAGTCTCTTCAATTATAAGGTGGGTGTTGTCCACAACCACCCATAAAATGTGGTTTGGAGAAGGGGGGAGACTAACCCACATGTGTTGATGTATGAGGGCCAAATGTTGAATTATGATAGGATGAAGTTATAGGAAGATTTTGGGAACTAGAGGTTGTCATATCTCCAGATTTGTAAGAAACCTTTAGGAAATCAAATTTTCTCTGCATTTCTTCTTTATTAGCCAATTTCTCAATTCTCTCTAACTCCCTTTTTAAATTCTCAGCCTCTCTTTTCAATTACAAATCCTTTTGTTCTTGTATTTCAAATGTAGTGAGCTTCTGGGATGCAATATTTATACCAAAGCCTGTACCCCTTGTGGGATCAATGATTAAAGGCTTCTTCCATCTATCCAAGCCCTAAGAAACTATACGAGCAATAGAAGTCCCTAAAATTTAACTAACAATAGGGAGATCACTCCAATTATTGGTATGATTATTTCCTAAAGGAATATTTTTGGTATTACTACTAATTGTAGGGTTAGTCTTGGGATTACTTGACTAACTAAGCCCAGTAGGGGGATTTGCTTGACAAGATGCTTTCATGCTCAACTCTCCAATTCAATTTATCCTTGAAGCTCATAGCCTTTGTTATTTTGTCTTCCTCCTCAGCCTTATTAAGCCTAACTTCCTCCAATTTATCCATCTCTTTTTGGAGCTCAAGGACCTCTTGCAAAAATTCATTTTTGACTGGCAAAGCATTATTAGAGTCTAAAGCATCAAGGTAGTTTACAACAATATTGGCAAGACCTTGAGGAGAACTAGGATTAGGATCTGCAAAGTCTTTATGATTTGGGCTATTCAGAGGAACATATTCTTCAGGGTTGGGCCTTGAGGCTTCAGGATTTAAACTTTGAGATACCATTCTAGTATCAAATTCATATTGCAAATATCTTTCTCTTTGTCTTTACTGCTTATCTAAGACATCAGGATGAGATTGCTCTTCACTTACAACCAATTAGATTACTACATTACTTTCATTTGCATGGGATGATCCAAAATCAATAAGATTTGTGAGATCATCATTATTACTAATATGAGAATGCCTTGAACCAGGAGGAGGAGTATGAATAGACTTACTTTTATCTCTTTTCCTCCATGATTGTCAAGCATTGTTAGGTAGCTCACCCTCGAGCTTCTTCTTAGGATCCTTCTTGTATTGAGATCTTTTGCCTTCCATCACTTTGTCAGTCTACTTAACTTTCTTTTTCAATTTGCACCAACAAGGAGAACTTAGAGTCACCACCCAATTAAGGGAATTCAGAATATTTAGATTCTTTAGAGAAGCTTGTAAAAATAGAAGTGAAGGGCAGATCCTTAAGAAGGTACAATTATTTTCTTCTTTGATCAATCGATACAAAGAATATCAGAGTCGCTACCCTCTAAAGGGAATAATACTATACTGTCCATGTGCAAACTCTAAACACATAATTGATCTATGACTGAAGATAAGACATAATTATGGGTCTATCCCTAGTAGAGTCACCAATCTATTGGTATTTCCAACTATTTGTCTAAAATCCTCTAAAGATTTAGCCAATTTCTTGTGATTAAGAATTCTAGGCCAGTAGCCAACGAACAGGTTTCAATAATGAGCTAAAATCCTCTGCACTTTTGGTTCTATAAGACCAAGGTGGGTGTACTTGTACAACATCCATAGGTATTTCTTGACTTAGGCTAGATGTTGATGTTTAAATAGAGAGTTCTTAATGAAAATATACTAAGGAAATGATTGACTTCTAAAGTATTGGTTAATCCTTTGGCAAATCGATTCAGACCAGGATTGAGAATGGTTACTACTTTAATTCTACTCTAAAATAGTATGGAAATAAAAATTAGTTTGATTATTTGGATGGATTTGAATCAACATATTAGCCCAGTGAGAGATCGGTGCCTAATCCTAGGGTTATAGAGTCAAGTTGCACCTTTTGAATGTATCTTTCAAGCAACATTTCTTCATTACAAATGGACTAATATAATTAATGCCTTACATCAATGCTTCCTATACTTAGAATTGTAAAACTATCCTTTAAACCATAATGCATAACAAAGTTAACAGAATATTTTCCAAGCAATTATCCCTCTCCTTGAGAGAAAGCCACATAAAATATACACAATACAGAGACCTGCAAAGATGAACCAAAATATCCTTGATATTGAGCATTCATATTAACTTCATTGCCAATAAAATATGGAGAGAATTTTGCAACTAGAATGACAATATGTTCAAGATTGAAAAAGATGCATTTGGTCTACAGATTTGAACATAAAATAACCTGCAACTTTCTTCTATTACTCTAGACAAAAGACATAGACATACTACTACCCAAAATAGAGATTTAGAACCCTTTACAATTGGCCATGAATTCCCTCTTATACAAATGAGGGAGCAAACAAGCTTCTGGCCATAGACACATGTCGCGTTTTCATTTGACAACTCTCATCATAACAAGATATGGGTGCAACCGCTCATGGAAGGAATATCTCAACAGGACATAGATAGTTGCACATACAAGTGTAAAGCCTTAGCCTCCAAAATACATTTGCAAAAGTTGTTGCAGTATAGTTATCGCTTCTTCAACAATGTTTTTGAAAACCCAAAGGCACGAGAAAATTTGATCACACGGATGGGGACAAAAGGCAGGCCTATAAGAAGACAAAACACCCATTGAGACTTTGAAGAATTCACGTAGATGCAATACCAGACTCCCTAAGACTAGGGAGGCAAATTCCTTTATGCCAATACAAATATAACGACCACCCAAGATGTTTTTGTTGCATCTAAACGAACAAGGAAGGCCAGGATGTTAAGCTCTGAAAAGTTAGACTTTAGAGCTTGGGCCTTCCACCTTGCATCTTACAACACCTAGAAGATGAAGGATGGAAGCCTCGACCCCACCTTCCACCACATGGCAGCATTCTGCGGTTCTGCTAGTCTGTTGCAAGCCCACCCAAAGGGTTCTGCAGAATGGGGGACTGCCTTAGGAAAATAATCACCCGCCGGGAGTCAACCGTTGGGCTTTCCTCCTTCTGTCTTCTAAAAGGAAGAAGGTAGAAGGGAGGAAGCCCAAACTCCAACCTCTACTATACTTAGAATATTCAACCCCGTCGAACTCTGGCCTTTGCTCCACCGTAATACTAAAGAAGGTCAAACAACACAACTCCAAAGACTGACAGTCTACAACATTTCTCCATACTTAGAATAATTTTCCATCTCTCTGAATACACTTTGCCCCTTGAGCCTTCATCCCTCCACTTGCCATTAGGAAGATAGAAGGGAGGAACTCTGACCTCCAAAACTCTGCTATACTTAGAATACCATTTGATCAACTTGGTGGACCTTGGCCCTCGGGCCTTCCACCCATTACCCACCATGAAGAAGACATAAGACCACAAGTTTGAAGTCTGAAACTCTTACAAGATGAAAAATATAAGGAAAAACTTAGAATTTTGAGACTTAGCCAATTTTTTGGGCTTTTCCCTTGCACTTTTCAAATGGCAAACACATGAAAACCTATGAAAGGCATCTCAAATCGGTTATCTTCAATAGATTCAACAATGGAGGCATAAAATGGGACTTAGATGGAACTTGGGGGAAAAATGCACATGGAGCCAGGGAATATTTCTCACAGTCCTACCAAACTCTAGTGCATTTGAACCTATTGAAATCAAATGCATTCTTACAAAATACTTCAGTTTCATGCAATGGAAAGGTGCTAGGAGTGACATTTTGCATTCCATAGCTCGTGGTGCCGAACTGACTGTGCCAACTTGTTGGGGTGGATGGGTAAATTTTAGGGGAGGTCTCATTTCGTGCGCCAAGTGTCCCAATCATTCGAGGCAGCAGGCTACTGGCAAAGTCACTTAAGATCTTAAGAGCAAAAATTACCAAACTATGACGGAGTAGTTCTCAGAATTTGTGCTAGCTAGGAACATTCTGATTAGACCTATAGGTGCACATGGGATCCATCCATAATAACCTCTCTCAGTTTTGGTCAACTCAAATTGGTTTGACCGTGCCAAAATCAAATGCATTATTGCAAAATGCTTCAATTTTATGTAGCACAACCTTGCCAGGTGCCATATTTTTTGTTCTGCTACTCATGGGGTTAAACTAATTGTGTTAACACATCATGGTAGGTGGGTAATTGCTACGGGAGGTCTTGTTCAGTGTGCTAACTGTCCTAGTCATTCGAGGCAGCAGGCTACCGACAAAGTCAAAAGGTGCTAGGACTAAAATTTTGCATTCCATAGGTCATGGGGTCAAACCAATTGTGCCAATATGTCTGAGTGGGCAGGTAAATGCTAGGGGAGGTCTCATTTTGTGCGCCAAGTGTCTTAGTTGTTCCAGGTTGCAAGCTATCAAGAAGGTTGAAAGGTACTAGGAGTGATATTTTGCATTCCACAACTCATGGGGCTAAACCGATTGTGCCAATGCATCAGGGTGGGTGGGTAAATGCTAGAGGAGGTCTCGTTTCTTGTGCCAAGTGTCCCAACCATTCTGGGTTGTAAGCTACCAATAATGTTGAAAGGTGCTAGGATTGAAATTTTGCATTCCATAGGTCATGGGGTCGAACTGACTGCACCAACACATTCAGGTGGGTGGGTAAATGCTAGGGGAGGTCTCATTTCCTACACGAAGTGTCTCAGTTGTTTCGAGCTACAAGCTACTGCAAAGTAACTTTATCGATAGCTTACAGCCTGGAATGACTGGGACACTTGGCACATGAAATGAGACCTCCCCTAGCATTTACTCACCCACCCTGACGTGTTGGCATAGTTGATTTAGTCCAACGAGCTATGGAATGCAAAATTTCACTCCTAGTTCCTTTCCATTGCATGAAACTGAAGCATTTTACAAGAATGCATTTGATTTCATCACAGTCAAACAAACTGGAGCTAACACAATCTAAGAGAGGTTATTATGGATGGACCCACATGCACTTGTAGGTCCAAATGGAATGTTCCCAACTACTATGAATTCCAAGAACTACTATGTCATAGTTTGGCAATTTTTTGCTCTTAGGGATCTTAAGGGACTTTGCCGGTAGCCTGCTGCCCCAAATGATTGGGATGCTTGGCACATGAAACAAGACCTCCCCTAGCATTTACCCACCCACCCCAATGTGTTGGCACAATCAGTTTAGCTCCATGAGGAGCAGAACAAAAAATGACACTTGGCAAGGTTGTACTGCATGAAACTGAAGCATTTTGTAAGAATGCATTTGATTTCGGCAAGGTCAAACGGATTTGAGTTGACCAAATCAGAGAGGTTATTATGGAAGAACCCCACATGCAATTGCAGGTCCAAATAGAACATTCCCAGCTATCACAAATTCTAAGAATTGCTTCATCATGGTTTGGTAATTTTTTAATCTTAGGGATCTTAAGTGACTTTGTCGGTAGCCTCCTACCCTGAATGATTGGGATGCTTAGTACACAAAATGAGACCTCACCTAGCATTTACTCACCTACCCTGACACATTGGCACAGTCAGTTTAGTCCCACATGGAGTAGAACAAAAACTATCGCACCTGGCAAGTTTGTGTTGCATGAAACTGAAGCATTTTGCAAGAATGCATTTGATTTCAGCACAGTCAAACAGATTTGAGTTGATGAAAACCAAGAGAGGTTATTGTGGCAAGACCCCACATTCACCTATAGGTCCAAACAAAACACTTCCAGCTACCATGAATTCTAAGAACTGCTCCATCATAGTTTGGCAGTTTTTGCTCTTAAGATCTTAAGTGACTTTGTCAGTAGCCTACTGCTCCAAATGACTGGGATGCTTAGTGCATGAAATGAGGCCTCCCTTTGCATTGACCTTCCCACCTCAATGCGTTGGCATGGTTAGTTCAACCCCACAAGCTATTGAATGCAAAATTTCACTCCTAGTACCTTTCCATTGCATGAAACTGAAGCATTTTGCAAGAATGCATTTGATTTCGGCACGGTCAAATGAACTAGAGTTGAACAAAACTTAGAGAGGTTATTGTGGATAGACCCCACATGCACCTATGGGTCCAAATGAAATCTTCCTAGCTACCATGAATTCTGAGAACTGCTCTGTCATAGTTTGTCATTTTTTTTGCTCTTAGGGATCTTAAGCGACTTTGTCGGTAGCCTGCTATCCTAAATGACTGGGATGCTTGGTGCACAAAAAGAGACCTCCCCTAGAATTTACCCACCCACCCCGACATGTTGGAGCATTCAGTTTGACCCCATGACCTATGGAATGGAAAAATTTCACTCCTAGGACCTTTCGACTTTGTCGTTAGCCTGTTGCCCCGAAGGACTGGGACACTTGGCATTTGAAACAAGACCTCCCCTAGCATTTACCTACCCACCCTGATGTGTTGGCATAGTCAGTTTGGCCCCATGAGTTGCAGAACAAAAAATATGGCACTTGGCAAGGCTATGCTGCATGAAACTGAAGCATTTTACAAGAATGCAATTGATTTCAGCATGGTCAAACAGATTTGAGTTGACCAAAACTAAGAGAGGTTATTGTGGATGGACCCCATGTGCACCTATAGGTCCAAACAAATGTTCCCATTTGCCACGAATTCTAAGAACTGCTACATCATAGTTTGGCAGTTTTTGCTCTTAAGATCTTAAGTGACTTTGCCGATAGCCTGTTGCATTGAACGACTAGGATGCTTGGCACATGAAATGAGACCTCCCTTAGCATTTACTCACCCACCCCGATGCCTTCGCATAGTCGGTTTGGCCTCATGAGCTGTGGAAAGTAAAATGTCACTCCTAGCACCTTTCCACTGCATGAAACTAAAGCATTTTGAAAGAATGCATTTGATTTTGGCATGGTCAAATAGATTGGAGTTGACTAAATATGAGAGAGGTTATTGTGGAAAGACCCCACATGCACCTTTAGGTCCAAACATAATTTTCCCAACTATCATGAATTTTGAGAACTGCTCCGTCATAGTTTGATAGTTTTTTACTCTTAGGGATCTTAAGGGACTTTGTCGATAGCCTGTTGCCCCAAACAACTGGGATGTTTCGTGCATGAAACGAGGCATCCCTATCATTTACCCACCCACCCTGATGCAATGGCACAATCGGTTTGGCGCCACAATCTATGGAATGCAAAATGTCACTCCTAGTACCTTTCCACTGCATGAAACTAAAGCATTTTGCAAGAATGCATTTGATTTCGGCATAGACAAACAAACTAGAGTTGACCAAAACTGGGAGAGTTTATTTTGGATAGAGCCCACGTGCACCTATAGGTCCAAACAGAACATTCCCATCTGCCACAAATTCCAAGAACTGCTCCGTCATAGTTTAGCAGGTTTTTGATCTTACGGATCTTAAGGGACTTTGCCAATAGCCTGCTGCCCTAAATGATTGGGACACTTGGTACATGAAATGAGATGTCCCCTAGAATTTACCTTCCCCCCTTGCTGCATTGGCACAATCAGTTCGGCCCCACAAGCTATGGAATACAAAATGTCACTCCTAGCACCTTTCCACTACATGAATCTGCAGCATTTGAGAGATTGTCTGTAAAATGTCACTCCTAACTTCACACCTTTAACAGTTGTGCATTAAGTCAATATTTGTTAGTGCAATGATGTGGCATTACATGATTGGTTGCTTTTTAGATCTAAACAACACATTTCATTCAATTGTAAGTACTTATAGTCAATACTAGCAACCTTATAGTCACAACTAGTAGTGTTAAACTTTTAAAAATATTAAACCTTAAATCCACAAATACTATCACGGAGAGGTTTGTTATGCAAGTTTGAGGTTGTCTCTTATTATATTTTTGAGGATTTGTCATGGAGATGCTTATTATTCTTATTATGATAGTCATAGGAGGATAGTCACAGACTGCCATAGTTTTAGGGGTAGTTATGTAGTCATTTCTTGTTTGAAACCGTCATGCAAGATGGTATTATATGTAGACTTAGGATATCTTTAGTTATGAATACCTAAAACAAGGACATGTTGTGCCAAAAATGTGACCATGCTGCAAGAGATAGTTTTGATGTCATACATCATAAGGCTTAAACTATTGATCAAAACTCCTAGCATGAACTCAAGTTTACAAAAGGACTTCATCACTAGTCTTGGACAGGGTATGGACAACTAATATTGCAAACAGGGTATGGACAAACATCCAAGCATAAAGGATATAGAAATTTTGTCATATTTCATGTGCTAGTTTATCTCAGACTACCTCCTTTCCACACACACTCCTTGTCTCATAATCATGACTTGAGGACTGTCTCTTTGGCTATCCCATTTTGTGACGGTTTCACATGATAATTGTTCAATCTCAGTGATAATAAAGGATATAGGAATTTTGTCAGATGTTGTAATTGTAGTTGCCCTTGTAGACATGTATGCAAAGTATGGAAGCATAGACAAGGCATGTGGACTATCTAATAGAACACCACAAAGAGAGGTCCTCTCATGGAATGCAATGATTGCAAGATATGCAAAAAGTGGATTTGTTGAAAATACTTTAGAAACTTTCAAGCAAATGCAATTGGCAAGTGTAAAGCCAAATTCCACAACCCTCGCCAACATGTCCTCCCTATCTCTACCAAATTAGGATCTTTGGAATAGGGTATGGACAACTATCAAAGCATAAAGGATATTATGTAGGTTTTTGTGAAGTTGACTATGATGATTATTATGTAGGTTTTATTTTGAATGGTGGACAAGGGTTTGGTGTCTCAAGAAGTATTATACATTTGGACTTTATCTTATGACCATTATGGTGAAGGTCAATGGTATTTTATTTTTCATAGTGACGAACCCTAGAGGCCTGTGCAGTGTAATATACCATTACTCAACTTCTCTCTCATGTGGAGTATAAAGTTGGAATAGAAATATAAAATGCCAATCTTGGGTTAAAAACCTCATGGTGGGATCAACTTGTCCATACACCCTTTATTAATGTGCTCGAAATGAATTTGTAGATGATGGTAAAGACAAAACTAGAGTGCCTTCTAAAATGACTAGTTTTCTCTTGAATATTGTTGTGGTTGTTAGTTCCATGTGTATAGTCTCATTGATAAGATGTATTGTTATTAGCCCTTAAGAATAAAGTGAAAATGCTTTACTTTGATTGAATATGTAGATAGCAATTATGTATGTGCATATGAGAAAAATGTTACATTAAAATAATTTGAAATATTTGCAAGGGCTATAGGATAGACCTATTGCTTTATTGTAACTCTTAAATGATTTTTAAGGAAACCCTTATTTATGGAATTGTTATTGTGTAAATATTTAAGCTCAAAGTATATATGTTGCAATAATTGCAAGATATGCACAAAATGGATTTGTTGATAAGGATTTAGAAAATTTCAAGCAAATGCGATTGGTAGGTGTAAATCCAAATTCTACAACCTTAACCAACATCCTCCCTACCTATGCCAAAATGCAATCTTTGGAACACAATATGGACATCCATCAAAGCATAAAGGATATGGGAATTTTGTCAAATCTATTGTAGTTGTAACTACCCTAGTAGACATGTATGCAAAGTGTGGAAGCATAGACAAGGCACATGAACTATTTGATAGAACACCTCAAAGAGTGTCATCTCATGGAATGCAATAATTTCAAGATATGAACAACATGGATTTGTTAATAAGGCTTTAGAAACTTTCAAGCAAATGCAATTGAGAGGTGTAAAGCCAAAATGTGATATTTGGAACATGGTATGGACATCCATCAAAGCATAAAGGATATGGGAATTTTGCCAAATCTTGTAGTTGCAACTATCCTAGTAGACATGTATGCAAAGTTTGGAAGCATAGATAAGATACGTGAACTATTTGACATGATGCCTCAATGAAATGTCATCTCATGGAATGCAATGATTGCAAGATATGCAAAAAATGGATTTTTTTGATAAGGCTTTAGAAACTTTCAAGCAAATACAATTGGTGGGTGTAAAGCCAAATTCCACAATCTTAGCCAGTATCCTCTTTGCATATGCCAAAATGGGATCTTTGAAACATGGTATGGACATCCATCAAAGCATAAGAGATATGGGAATTTTGTCAAATCTTGTAGTTGCAATTGTCCTAGTAGACATGTATGCAAAGTGTGGAAGCATAGACAATGCACATGAATTGTTTAGTATGATGCCTCAAAGAAATGTCATCACATGGAATGCAATGATTGCAAGATATGAAAAAAATGGATTTTCTGATAAGGCTTTAGAGACTTTCAAGCAAATGCAATTGGTGGGTGTAAAGACAAATTCCACAACCTTAGCCAACATCCTCCCTTCATATGCCAAAATGGGATCTTTGGAACATGGTATGGACATCCATCAAAGCATAAAGGATAGGGAATTTTGTTAGATCGCGTAGTTGCAAGTACCCTAGTAGACATGTATGCAAAGTGTGGAAGCATAGACAAGGTATGTGAACTATTTGACATGATGCCTCAATGAAATGGCATTTCATGGAATGCAATGATTGTAAGATATGCAAAAAATAGATTTTTTGATAAGGCTTTATAAACTTTCAAGAAAATACAATTGGCGGGTGTAAAGCCAAATTCCACAACCTTAGCCAGTATCCTCCTTGCCTATGCCAAAATGGGATCTTTGGAACATGGTAGAGACATCCATTAAAGGATAAAAGCTATGGGAATTTTGTTAGATGTTGTAGTTGCAACTGCCCTCAGAGACATGTATGCAAAGTGTGGAAGCATAGACAAGGCACGTGTATTGTTTGGCATGATGCATCAAAGAAATGTCGCCTCATGGAATGCAATCACTGGAAGATATGAACAAAATGGATTTTTTTATAAGGCTTTAGAAAATTTCAAGCAAATGCAATTGGTGGGTGTAAAGACAAATTCCTAAACCTTAGAAATGTTATCTTTGGAACACAATATAGACATCCATCAAAGCATAAAGGATATAGGAATTTTGTCAAATTTTGTAGTTGCAACTACCCTGCGAGACATATATGCAAAGTGTGGAAGCATATACAAGGAACATGAATTGTTTGACATGATGCCTCAAGGAAATGTTGTTTCATGGAATGCAATTATTGCAGATATGCATGAAATGGATTTTTCATAAGGGTTTAGAAACTTTGAAGGAAATGCACAAAAGAAACTTTCAACCAAATTCAATTGGCACGTCTAAAACTAAATTCCACAACCTTATCCAACATCCTCCTTGCCTATGCCAAAATGGGATCTAGGGAACATGGTGTGGACAACCATCAAAGCATAAAGGATATAGGAATTTTGTCACATATTGAATTTCCAGCTGCCCTTGTAGACATGTATGGAAAGTGTGGAGGCATAGACAAGGTGCGTGAACTGTTTGACATAATGCCTCAAAGAAATGCAAAGTGTCATGGAATGCAATGATTGCAAGATATGCACAAAATGTATTATTTGAAAATGATTTATAAACTTTCAAGCAAATACAATTGGCACATGTAAAACCAAACTCCTATAACAATAATTGATCATCATATTAAATATTTAATATAAATTGTCTTATACATAATGTCATGAACATAGAATCTAGTCTATGTATAAATCCATATAGGCATGTCCAAACAAAGCCATGTATAGGCATATACAAAAATATACATCGGTAACATACAAAAGTATGTATACAAAGCCATCTAGGCATACAAAAAATGTCCCAAAATCTAGTTTCCTATGGACTTCTATCAAATAATCGGCAACCCTTGCTTGGCTGTGAAGATGGAGAGCCAATCAATAACTCATCCTCTCTCTCCCATCGAGTAGAACTCCTCAACAAAGATTTTTGTAGCTCCACCTATTAATACAATCAAATAATATGCACGTTAATATAGAAAACATGAAATATATAACATCACATATGTAATCAATCACTTACCGCTACCTGATGATCCCTCTCGATCATCTTTTCTCTCTCTTCATCCATAGTTGGACAGGTTGGAGTTGTGACCTCTTGTGACAAGCATCAAGAAGCAAAATTGACTAAACATAAATATCATTTATGTACATCAAATGACATGAGATAAAATAAGAAATAGAAAATGAAATTTACATGTTACTGGCTCATACCTTGGTCAAAGGATTTGAAGACAACATGGCTGCAGCAATGCTTGTCTGTGTTGACTCATGAAGATGAGGAGGAGTCTCCATATTCAACATCTGAAAATAGAGTTCAAGGTTATTTGACCAAAATAGATACATAACATTATGTAAATTTTTAATGATTACAAATGGTTAAATTTACCTCCGTAAAAGTGGTTTTGCATGCAGGGGACCAAGGAAACCATAGAGGTGCTGGTGAAGCTCCCTGTTGAAATCATCAAATTGTCACTAAATAATATTACCATTGATATATGTACTATATCTACGTTCATGTGATAAATTGCATACCTGTTGATTTGACCTCCTCTCATAACCTGCCAATGGATGACTAACAGAGGCAAGATGAAGACTTTGACTCTAGAATTTCATTGCATAGACAATTACATACATTAATTTTGACTTATAATATAGATAGTCATATAAAATTAATTACAAATTTTAAATAAGAATATATTAAATCAAGATGAAACTTGTAAAAAATTACCTGGGAGTCAATACCAAATGTGTGTTGTAAGACATTATCTGTGAGAACAATATCATCCAATATGGATGTGTCCATCATTGGATGTTGCCCTGCCTCACAGCATCCTGCCAAGAGTCCTAGCGTGAATCTTGCATCCCATAATCTCACAGATAATTCCCACATGAATTGCACACATGTGACAAATGATGCCTATTGTTCTCACCCTCATCGGCCTAGGTGAGATCATCACCATGTTATGCTAGAGATTGCATGAGAGCACTCAATGAATGTAGTGTCTCCACCTCAACACTCTCCTTCAAAGTTGGAGTGACACATGTGTTGGCCTCATCAGGGGTCTAGGGACATAGTTTTTGTCTCAATGTGTCCCCTCTCTATCTTAGATAGAGCCACCACCTCTACCCTAGAACTCTTGAATGTCAAAAAAATTAGGAATCTTCTTGAGGACGAACTCGCGATGGAGTTTCCTCAAGAAATATTGTGGCACTTCATTGTTGTTGCATGGGTGCTCATCAAACACCATGTGCCATCTATCCCAAAAGTTTTGGGATATATCTTGATTCATACACCAATGAATAGGGAAGCATTTGCAAGTCTCTTCTAATCTTTGGCCAGTTTTAAGATTGATAAATTGTGAACATAATGTAGGATTTGTAATTTTTTGATTCTTCACTTGTTCATAAGACAATTTATCGGTATAGTATTGCCGACACCTCTCCCTATAGTCATGAAATTTGGTGATTTCGTTTCTCACCAATTCAGTGTGAGAAACAATCATCTCTAATGACTTCACAAGTGCTCTCCTTGGTGCTTGCACTTGGATTGTTTAACATTTCAATTAGGGTTTGAAGATGTTTTTTTATTTTCTTCGGTTTGCCCTAGATAGTTTTCTTGTGTATCTCTTTCATGGTGAGGATGTGAAGGTGGGGGGTTTTGAGGGTTTTCAAGGTTGTTTGGACCCTCCTCAGCTAGATTTGTGTTTTGTCCTACCTCATTGACTATAAATTCAATCTAAAAAACTAATCAAACATTACAAAAGTTGAAAATTCTTTTCAAACTCCTAAAAATTAGTCAAACCCTACCTTCTTTGGCTACTAGACCCTCTACATTTGCTTCACGACGTCTTCAGGAGCAGGTTTGGTGAGGTGGCATCATGAAAACATTGATCTCTCTTTGCACTTGCTTTATTTTCCCTTCCTTGAATGCACTCACACTATTTCACTAGTTTTTTCGTTGCCAAACTATAGTTTTGGATGCTGGGTATAAGGAAATGTGTTTTTTTTGGTTTTATGTAGCAATAACGCGAGCATGTTATAACGTGAGGTGAGGTGGCATCATGAAAATGTCGATCTCTCTTTGCACTTGCATGATTTGCCCTTCCTTGAATGCGCTTGCACTTTTTCACTAGTTTTTTCCTTGCCAAACTATAGTTTTGGCTGCAAGTTATAAGGAAATGTGTTTTTTTTGGTTTTATGCAGCAATAATGTGAGCGCGTTATAACATGAGTGTGTTATAATGCGAGCATGTTATAGTCTACATGGGACCAAAAATTCATGTGGTGACTCTTTGGTCCCACAACTCCATGCATACACCCATCATATATATATATACATGCTCTCTATTGTAGCTACTTATCTGGCAAATACAGAGGTATAAACCTGTTATCCAGAATACCAACCATGAGAAGGCATGACTATATTATAGAACTGATCTTGCCTGTGAATATGTAATCATTGAATTAGTTTTCATTTTGAGATAATTGCACATGCACTATGGGTTATATATATAACCAAATATATATATATATATATAGACATCTATGTAAGTTCCACCATGATCAATACTAGCATCTTTCATTATATAACTGAATTCTCTTTATCCCTATTGCAAAACATCAAGAATGGCTAGGAAAACATGAGTAAACATAGTAATTTTAATTGAAATAAATAATGCATGGAGCTCATTAGTAAAAGTGTAATATGCATACAACATCATAAATCTCGTACTTGCTAAAAAAGTATATTCATGTTAAGTTTTGCAAGAAATTAATAGTAACTGTTTATTGGGAAAATGCATGTGTTACCATGGATTTTTTTGGTAAGGAAATTAGTTATATTTTTCTATAAGTGTGTTGGGTATATCTTCCAGGATAAGGTTCCAAATGTGGGCAAACAGAGAAGGTTGATCCTCTTTTCGAGATCTGCCGATATATGCATAAGTGCTTTGGCTAAAGCTGTGTTATCATTGAAATAGATGAATAATTTGTTGGCAAGAGACACTACTTTAATGAATGATTAAATGTTGTCATTGATGGCAACAAAGAAAGGAGATTCCACCAGCATGGCAAAGAGACTTTACTCTGGAAGGATAAATGGCTAGGTATGGATAGTATTCACTATATAGTGTAAATGACAGTGTTTGTGGTAATACGCCTCCATAGTTGAAGATAATTATATGCGGTTCAGGTATGATATTCATAGATACTTTTTGATCACTTGCTCCAGTGCTCAAGTTTTGACTTCCTCCAGAAGTCATATGGTGAAGTATCTAAGTCTAAGTGAACAGAGTAAAGATAGGAACAGTGCACAGTACTAGAGTAAAAGGGTCTGAATTCCTTCACTATTGCATATTTTGTCCTGCGGTTTGGAAGGTATACTAAGATATCCAAAATGAATGTTGGTTATGAATCTTTGAGTCTATTATGGTTTGTAGTGAGAGTTATGATGTGACAGATGAATTGGTCAAGCATGTTCTTAAGAACCAAGCTGACAGGCATGTTAGATCTTTATACGAAGAAGATATATTGTTTGAACAATCAATCTAAGTGGTTGAATGATTGGTGCTAACCTATATGAAGACTATTGAATGATTGTTTGGGTCCACATTGCAGATTGTGCACAAGTTCAAGTCGACAAGATATAACATTTTTATACACGATTCATATTTAGTTTGTTGACCTAATTATGAGACAAATCTTGTAGTGAATATATATTCGATAGATTTTAGTTTTGGTGGCGTGGAATGATACATGATGTGTGTGAATTCAATTTGTATGCAATAAAAAAGCAAAGTTATGACCAGAAAAAGATAATAAGGGCAGAAGAATAGAGTTTATGTAGAGCAGAGTAGAAAAAGTAGAGTAGACATTATGAAGACTTTTGAATCAATATACTAAGCTATAAATGGAACTACACCCTAGCATTCTGTAGATACATTTGTAGCAGTCATCTCCTAGCAGTGAGCCAATCCTTCTTTTCTTCTATTTTCTTGGCAGTGAGCCTATTGCAGTGAGCACTTCTTGGATAGTGAGTCCTAGGGCAGTGAGCCTTCATGTAATTCGATATTGTTATCATAATATATTGTGAGCTAACACTCACCATGGTTTTTCCCTTTTTGGGTTTTCCACTTAAAAATCCTAGTGTCTATGTGTTATGTCTTTATGGTTATTGTTCTTATGTTTATTCTACTTTCATTTTATTGAATTTGGTAATTGGATTAAGGAACAACAAAATAAGTGGTTTTGTAGAATATTGATTCACACCCCCTCTCAGTATTCTTTGTGTTCAACAATTGGTATTAGAACAAGGTTCCTTGGAAGAAGCCTAACAGCTTGAGGAAGATCTAGGATAGTATACTCATGGCAGCTAGAAGATTTGACAATTTCTCATATGAGAACAATGTTGAACTAGAAGCAGCTTTTATTGATCTTGAAAAATCTAAAGTAGAAATCAAGGATCTGAAGGATAACATTCAAGAAGCTAATGAATGCATTCTAAAGCTAAAAGAACAAGTCAAGAAGTTCAAATAAAAATAGAAATAGGTTAGTGAACAATTGATATCAGCAAATGAAACCTTGGATGATTTGAAAGTGGAAGTTGTAGAAAGAGCTAAAGAAAAAAAAGATCAAAAAATGTTGGTAAAAAGAAAAATAGAAGAATGTGATAAACTTGAAAAAGAAGTTGTAAGCCTAAAATCAGATTTGTACAAAGCTAAGAGCTATGAAGAAAAGTTCAAGATAAGTTCTGCAAAACTTGATGAAATAATTTCTAGTCAAAAGAGTTCTGATGACAAGCAAGGCTTGGGATTTGAGAAAGGAGAAAGTTTAAATTCAGGTCAAGCAAACTCTAAGTTGAATAAAAACAAAGGCAACCAGTTCAAGAATCAAAGAAGAAGACCTAGAAGACCTCCAGTTAGGCAGCCAAATGCTCAAAGGTACCCATCTTTTAATGGCTATTGCTTTAATTGCAATACGTTTGGCTATAAGGCTACTCAGTGTAGGAGTAGAATAAATTAGAATCTTCCATCATTTTCTAGTCAATGTTTCAATTGCAAGAAAATTGGTCATAGATCAAATGAATGTAGAAGTTTGGTAAGGAATGGTTTTTACAATGCAAGGAATACGTAATCATTCAATGGAAAGTGTTTTGCATGCAATAGATTTGGACATATGGCTAATCAATGTAGATCAAGAACAAATCCAATCAATAGAAGGAATCAAGGACAAAGGAATGTGGTATGCTACAATTGTAATAAGTTTGGACATGTTGCAAGATTCTGCAGAAGCAAGGATGAGAAGAGAGAAGATAAAGGCAAGAACAAGATTGATCTAGTGGAAATCAAGAAAGAAATAAACAAGGTCTAGATTAAGAAGGACATAAATGAGGTCAGGAATGAATCCGCACCAGTTTCTAGTGCAGATAATTCCTCAGGGAAGTAGATTGCGAGCTCTGGCTCAGGGGGAGCTGAAATGAAAATCATAATCCCCTAGTCAGATTGTTAGTGCTAGAATCTGACATGAAGATATGTTGAAAAGATGGATGTGATAGATATTTTTAAAGAGATTCTGGTGAAAAAGGTTCAAGTGTAGAGCATTGTGGAGAATCCTAATCGTCTATGCCTGACAGAGAAGTGTTTGACAACTTTTTGAAAGATAGCATTTATGATGTTTAGTTTTTGACAAGTGAAGATTAAAAGGACTGTATCATAAGGAAAAATCACTGTGCATTCAAGCTCTCAAGTGTCTAAAGCAAACTAAAGCAAAATTCCAAGTGACTATAGTGATTTCCAAAGAAAATCAAGAACAAGATCAAGCAAAACCCTAACTCAATGAAAAGGGGTATTTTTCAAATTTGAAACCCTATTGTGAATTCATTGAAATCTTTGCAAAAAAAATGGCAACACCACATGTGATTGAGATGACCGAAAGAGCCTGACCAAAATTCAAGAAGCATCCATTCAAATCAATAGAGGTTGATCCAAATGGTGCATTTTCAGAGATTTTGTTTAGTGTGATACATGCAGAAGATATTAGGGCCTATATTCATGTTGCCCTAGAAGAACATGGAGATAGTCAGTTCTTAGATCTATATATAAAACATTTAAGTGGAGATAAATTTGATTTGGAGGAAGAATATAAGCTATTGGAAAGGAAGAAATTTATTCAGTATATAGATTTTCCAGTTTTTACAAAAGATGAATGGGTCCAGTATGTCTTAAGTTGAATTCATGATGAGTTTATATGGCTTAATTCCACATTCAAGATCACCAAAGATGCCATAAGGGCAGTCACAAGACTAAACTCTACTAATACAATACCTAAATTGAAGGCTGTGAAAAATGATATAGTGATGAAAGCCACCGGAGCAAAATTTGATAAAAGGGCATTAATAATCAGTGACATTAAAGATCATGCAGTTAGATTTACATCCATGGTAATCGGTTACAAGGTCTACTTCACAAACCGGGAGAACTCTGTCTCTAGTACTACCATATATACTGCCTATCAAATGGTCAAGGAAAATGTAGAGTATGATCTGTGTGAACTACTTTGACGGCAGTTAATGGAGAACCTAAAGAAGACAAAAGAAACCAAATATCCCTTCAAATTCAGTACGTTGATTTTGTGCTTATTTTTCTACTTTATGCAAGAGTTACCAGGCATGAAGAATCTATTTTGGACTAGAGACAAACCTATTGCAGTATAGATTAGAAATCATTTGAGCATCATAGGAAATATTGAGGCATAAAACTCAGCCCTATGGGGCTATCTCAAAAATTTCCAAAGGTTAATGCAATCTAGGGAAAGGACCCCTAGATCAATTGTTGATAAATACAAGGATACCATATGCTTCATTGTGACAAAAGACCAATGCTTGATGGAGGCTGTTGAGTCAAGAATAGTCTTGGTTATGCCAATGGGATATAAAGTTGATGGAAAAGTACTAGACAATTATGCCCAACATATGATAAGAAAACCAAGGGACCCTAAAGAAGAAAGATTTGGGACATATGAGGAACTATCTATAAAAATACATGTTGAGGTGACAAAACCTAAAATCTCAAAGAAGGCCTAGAAGTTAACTGAAGATTATGCCCTAAAAAGAGGTTTCACCAAAGTACAAATCAAAGAGACAAGAGAAAAGGCACAAGCAAAGAGAGAAGCAAAAGAAAGGAAGAAAAGTGAACTGGTTAAGGCTCCAAAAGAGCCGAAGAGGCAATCAAAAAACCCAACAGTAACAAAAAGAAGAACTAGAGGTTCTACTTCTGTAGAAACTGCATCTATGTCCTCCGGTCCCACACCCTCTACAAGTGTGGAAGCCCCTGTAACAAGTCACAAGAGACAGAAAACCAAAGGTCATAGAATGTATGTCAGCATAGGAGTAGATGAGGAAGAGACAGAGTTAGATGAAGAAGTAAAGAAGATGAAAAATGAGGCCACCAAAGCCTCCAGTAGCGGCAAGAAGAAACCTTCTGGCAAGGGTAAAGCTAAGAAAAGGTCAAGACAAGATAAATCTCAAACAGGAGAAGCCACCATAAGTCTTGAAGATGTCCTGAAATCCATAATAGTTGATGGAAACATGAAACCCATAGCTCAACTTTATGATGAGTATGATGATCCAGACAAAAGGATCATTGAGACTATTGTCATCAAATATTTGGACATCTACAACAAAGCCCTTATTGAGATTATTACTAATCTTCCAAACACCTTGGGCAGTATAATGACTGCAAGAAAGGAAGCTGTTATGGCTAAGTATGTTGAGCTCATAGAGTATACACTAATAAAGTTATGTCTAGAAATCACACCGGAAGATAGAGCAAAATTCTCCAAAGTGTTGCAAAAGGAATTCAGAACAAAGAAAAGGATGAACACTCTCATGTCAGATGACATTGAGAAAGTAGTAAAGGATATAGAAGAAATCACTGTGAGAGTGTTATGGGATCATCATCTCCTAACTATATATGATAAAGCAGAAACAAATGTTGGGGTTGGTACATCTATTCCTAAGGAGAACGTGGATCAAGGATTGGACAGAAGTGATGAAGAGCTGAAAGAGAAAGATGATTCAGTCCCTACTACTGATACTACAGTTAAGGATCAATACAAAACAAGTAGTCCTTTGAAACAACAAATTGATGATCAAACAGACAAAGAAAAGTGTGAGGAATAAAACAAAGATGATGATCTAAAAGAGGAACAAGATGAAGAAAACTCTTCTCCAGAACAAAAGAATGATGCTAATGAGGTCATGGATTTAGCTCCTCCGAAACTAAACCAAGAATAAGTCTCTAATATAGCAAGAGACACTACGGAGTCTATCAAGGAATTCTTGGAGAGAGAAAAACAATTCTTGGTGAGCCTGAGATTTTGCAAGGACCAATAAACCTGGACTCAATGTCTCTGGTACAGAAACTTAAATTGGTATCAATTATGCAAGCAAAGGCAAAGGAAGAAATTTTGAAGTCACACATACAGGATAGTGAACTAATTGGTGAAGCATCCAACATTTTGAAGAAGTTGATGCCATCATATCAAAGGATGCTTCAATGTCTTCAATAAATCAACTCAAGGGATTTATAAACTTTGTAAGTATGTATTTTGAATCTTTTGAAAAGTCCATTGAAACTATTGACCTATTTTCCTCTGTGCAGAGTTAAATAGTTCACCTTGTATTTTCCTTGAAAATCCTTTAGAAATGACCCTATAAGGCTTAAATCCTTCAAATATTTATGCTATGCCTTGTCAAAAATCCCAGAAAATCTCACCTTGAGAATCTTTGCTGAAAACCCAGAAAAACCTAGAAACCCTTTGTCTTTAGGTGCTTTCCATCGCAAATAAATCTCAATTTTATACTTAGTATTTGTATATGCATTTTTGAATGTATGTTCGCATGTACATTTGCCATTGTACGTTCGCATATGCAAAGGAAATGTACATCGGCGAGATACAAGGTACCATATACAATTGCATATGCAAGGGGTGGAATACAGGGGTGAATGTATGTTCGCATTGTATGTAAACCTACAATCGCACATACAAAGGAGAGATACAAGGGGAAGATGTAAAGAAAATATACAAGGTAGAATGTATATTGGTAAGTTACAAGGCCCACATACAAGGCAGAATGTATATTTGCACACATGCCAAATCGACATACAAAGGTGATTGTATATTTGGGCAGTTGTATCTTACATACAATCGGCAATATACAAAGTGCATATACAAAGGTAAGATGCAATTGGTGGGGTCCACTGAATGTACAATGGGCAACATACAAGGATACAATGTCCGATGCATATACAGAGGAGAAAAGCATACAAGGCCGAGATACGAAGCCTGGGGCCCACCATGTGCGCATACAAATGAAGTATGCAAGCGCAAGTTACAAGGGGCAGGTATAAGTTCAATTGCATGTTTGTATGCAAGGTTGTATGTATGTTTTCCTTTGTATATGTTGCATTGTATGTTCATACCTACAAAGGGTTCATGTATATTATGATATACAAAGGATTTTTGCATATGCCGAAGTGAGGTGTTTGCAATGTATAGGGCTCGGCTTACATGTTTTGCTTGTATATTTACCTTGTATATGTGATATATAAGACAAAGATATAAAGGCAATATACAAGCTAGACCCGACCCTGAAGTCAATTTTGGCAATTCAAAGGTGAAGTCCGCAGCTTGTATATTGAGTGCATTGTATATTACGATATACAAAGGAAATATACCAAGGTAAAACATACAAGGCGGATCCGACTGGGGAATCAAATGCAATAGATGGTCCTTTTGGGGTCCGCAGTTGTATGTATAAGTACATTATATATGCTGAAATACAAAGAAGAAGTGATACAAGCCCGACTTGCTGCAAAGTTACAATATGGTTCATGATCTTTTGAAGTCTGCGCATTGTATGTATATTTGCGATTGTATGTTTGCATATACATTTCGATATACAAAGGGTTTGCATGCAAGGGATTTCGGTGAGACAATATGCATCGGACACTTTGTTTCTAGTCTTTCTGATGGCTGATAAGGAGGATGCAATTTTTCAGCGATGGGTCCCAGCTTCAATGCGACAGTGAATCAGGTGATGACACGTGGCAGGGGCATACATGCAAAGGCCGATTCAAAAGATAAAGACCCGCATTTGTATGCAGGCACATGCATATTCAAATGCATATACAAAGGCAATTCAAAGGTTGATTTAGGTCATAGATACAAAGCTATATACACAGGTAGTTGACCGCAACTTTGACTGCCTGTATTTTCCACGTCCTGGTGAATTTTGACATGATTCAAAAGGCAAAAATGCTTGTTTTTGCCTCCTCTTTCATTTGGCAAGCTTTTAAGGAGGAATTTTTTACTTTCAATATTTGGATTTGATGTTGTATGTTTTGGCTATGGGATGTTTCAGCGACCATTTTTTGAGGAGGATGCAGATATTTATTGCATTCATTGCTATAGATAGAGGAAGCTGCTCATATTCAATGCTAAAAATATCTTCCACCGATTCATTGTTGAAGATAGATGATGTAGCATCTTGCATTAAAGACTCAAAATATCTTCCATCTGCCTGGTTCCTGATCTTTCACGCCATAACTTTTGCAAGTAGGCATCCCTTCACGTAGATATTTTCTGACAGCGCCCATAGGGTGAACTTATTGTAACTGACTTAGGTCATATGAAAATGCTATATATGCATAAGAGAGAGATGTAAATAGGGTTAGAAAAATTTTAGCATTCAGGCTTTTCTATTTCCAAACAAAGCTTTCTGCTACTGTAACTATGCTTTCTTATTGAATATATGCAAGTTATTTTACCTCTTTTACTGATTTTCCAATTTAGTGTGAACTTGCATATGGTTGTCTGTGAACATTCTATTCCTCTCAACCATCTTGTTTCTCACCTTTGCTACAATCATTTGAATCTGTGTATGTTTACTTGTTGTATCTGGTTGTGTTGTGCATTTTCTCAGTACTGTGAGGGTTCTTTTGTTCAACTTGGTGAATCACCTTTACTTTCAAGTTTTTTTCCAGTTTTATCTTTCATTTAAAATCATTCCTTCTCCCTTTTTCTCTACAAATTCAGTAGATTTTAGGTGATAACCAATTAAGGAAGCTGGCCTTCTCCGGAGGTCTGATATCATTTCGCAAGGTCCCACACTTCGAGATCATTCCCATGTTTCTCCAGATTGCTAAAGTTTTACAACTGCAGCAAGGGTACAAATCTGAGAGACAATGGTTTCTGGCACACCCGGTGGGACCCTTTACAATCATATTGCTAGTTTTGATTAGCAGCTAGTGATTATCAGACTTGTAAGAGGTTAAAACCTGCATATCTGGTGACTCTTACTAAGAAAGGACAAGTAGACCAGTGCTGCTGTTACATTTTATGAGAAAAATTCAAACTTAGAGTTTAAGTTCATTTGATTACTTATAGCCGTCTTTGCCTAGAAGGTAGGGTAGAGCTGTGGTAAGGACTCCATGCTCCAAAAGAATACAATCAACTCCACCAAGTTTCAGACCGGTTGCACCTGTAGCCCCTGTAACAACTCAAGAAAACCTACCTCTAGTTGTTCCAATGGCAAGAAATTAGCCATTCGTGGCTTTTGATGGGGACAGCCCATTGAATTTGATAGTGCATGATGTTATACCCATGGCAGCTTTGAAGAGTCTACCCTATTTCACAAGGGAGAATCAAACTACCCCAATCGAGCACATTAGAGACGTAGCTTCTCTATGCGGTGTTAATCATGTGACCCAAGAGAATGTAGCCATCAGGCTGCTCACTACCTCTTTCAAGGGAAAAGCATTACAATGGTTTAGGAGTTTACCAGTGCAGACCATAGGAACCTAGGATGATCTAGGTGATAAATTGAACAAACAATTCCAAGATAAATCAGATAACCTATCATTGGTTGAACAGATGACTACAATAAAGAGAGCTCCCCAGGAGCAAATGATGTATTTTAACTTTAGATTCTAGAAGACATGGGACAGAATTTCTTCCATGGTAAGGCCTCCATCAAAATATGCTTTTCTGTATTTTTTGAAGGCTTTAAATAGTGATATTTCAATAATGATTCAGTCATTAGGAGGTACAAGCCTACCTGATGCATATGAAATAGTTATTAGAGTAGAAAACAACCTGATCCAGGCTGGGAAAATAGCTCCTAGACCACCAGTGCCCATCATCCCTGAGATTCAAGCTTCAATGCCTTTACCAATCCCATATTTTGCCCCTTTACCTGCTATATCAGCATTGCCAAATACTGCCAATTCTAAAAATGCCGCTCCTAGCTCATCACAAGAGTTAAAAGAGATTAAAAATAGCCAACAGAAAATAGAGAACATCCTGCAAACTTTTGGGAATGAGCTGGTAAACATAAAAAAAATAGCAGTCCCAGAATAGACAGCCTTATCAACAACCCAACCAAGGGCAGAATCAACCTTATCAAAGGCAGAATCAACCATACTAGGCCAACAGGCCTCCATATCAAGGCAATTACCAGGGTACCAGGCAGAATGTGAACCAGAGGCCTTTCTATCCTTACAATCTAGCACCCATTAATGCAGTAAGGGACCTTGTCCCTGTTCAGAATAACCTTGCAGCTAAATATGAATGGTGTTTCCCATGCAATCAGCCACACAGTCAAGCAGCTTGCTCAAATGGGGTGATAAATCAGGCTCTGATCGTGCAAAATGTTGTAGTCTCGCAGCCAAACACACCTAATGAGGGGTCTGTGCAACAACAAGAGCAACCTCAAAGTGATTCTGCCTTCATGAATTGGTAGGAAGGTCAATTCCGTGGTGTGAATAGAGATGATGCCTCATTTGCAGCAAATACAAGAGCTAAAAAGAGGGGTTATGAGATAGATCAAGCAACAAACAAAGGAAAAGGACCTACTGATGCTTCTACATCTTGGATTCCCCATATTTTTCAAAGAAATATTCAAGCAACAGCAAGGGAACAACCTCATTTACAGGCTGATAATGTTGCTACAAAGTCACAACAAAAGGTAAGTGTCACTCCACCTTTCAATATCATTGAAAATATGAAGAAGATGAATGTGACAATATCTATGTGGGATTCCTTAGCAATCCCAAGTCAAAAGGACATGTTGTAATCTACCTTGTCTGATTTAAAAATGTCAAATGATGCAACTGTTGACCCAACTAGGGTTGTTCTTACCAATTCATCCCAGGACAACAGTAAACAGCCAAACAAGAGTGCTAAACCACTTCCATTTTATGTGTCTTTAATAGTTGGAGACAAGATAGTACATAACTGTATGGTGGATAGTGGTGCAAGTAGTTCTGTGATGCCAAAATAGATTGCAGACTAATTAGGATTAAAGTACCAACCCCTGGAGAAAGGTTTGTTTCAGTTAGATGGCACAACTGTCAACACTATAGGTGTGATAAAAGATCTAACTATTACCTTGGACACTTACCCAAATGTTTCCATTTCCCAGGAGGTATTCATCATAGACTTACCTCCTTATTTTGCCATGTGTTTGTCAAGAGAGTTCATAGCCAAAATAGGAGGATATTTATCCTCAGACTGGTCACACATGTTTTTCAGGACCAGATATGGCACAAAGGTAACCCTAAAGTTTGAATTGCTTACCTAGTATCACATAGAGCCTTATACACCAAGTGTTGTTAATGCAAATTGCATTATTTCTGATGATCCTGAACTTGTTGCTACTCAAGAGCTGCAAGCTAAAAGTATTCCAGAGGTGCTGTTAAAGGAGTGGGCCTCAGAAAATGTTGTTGATAATCCTGAGGGGCACATTCAAGAAACTGGTATGGGGGTTTACATACTCCATGAACCTGAAACAGAAATTCCAAACCTTGTAAAGAATGCAGAACAACAGATAGAGTAGAAGAAGGAAGTATGGAAAATGTACTTTGATGGCTCTAGGAACAAGAATGGATCTAGTGGTGGTGTAATGCTTGTGTCTCCACAAGGGGAAAGATATTATTCTACTTTCCATTTTGTTTTTTCATGCACAAATAACACTGTTGAGTATGAGGGATTGATCCAAGGTTTGTAGTGGGCAAGAAAGAGGAAAATTGGTTGTTTATAGGTGTTTGGGGATAGTGAACTTATTGTAAATCAGGTATGAGGACTGCATGTTACGAAGAATGATACTTTGAAATGCTATAAGCATAGGGTGTGGGATATGATTGAGGATTTTGATTCTTTCAATCTGATCTCTATTCCAAGAAACCAAAATTATCATGTAGATAGGTTAGCTGCGATTGGGGCTCAGTTTGATATCCCTAGTGATATTCAAAGAGAAAAGGTACAGCCTCATGTGAAAATAGTTGATAGGCCTTCTATCCCTGACAATAACATTCATTGGTGGGTTTTTGAGAGTGATGAGTAGATCCTGCATTTCCTGTTAGAAGAAGATGAGTTTTCTGTGATGAATCAGGATAAACTCAAATAGTAATATGGCAATGATCAAATTGTTTAGTTAAGAACAAACAAGCTGTCCAAGGGATTGGCAACCTTGGAATCTATTTTTAGTACTGATGATCAGCTAAAAAGGAATAAAAACAACATGCAGGTCAAAGAGGAACATTACGAGGAGCTAGAAATTTTCAAAGGTAAGCTTCTCAAAATTGGTAAAATCTGTTCGCCTGAAGATAGGAGAGCTTTCATTGCTCTTTGTTAAGAGTTTGAAGATGTGTTTGCTTGGGATTATTTAGACCTAAAGGAGTTTGACCCTCATATTGCCCAGCATACCATAGAGTTAGAACCAGGTACAAAACCTATGAGGCAAAAACAAAGGGCTTTAAATCCAAAACTTGAGCCTTTGATGATTAAAGATTTAACCAAGCTGATCGAGGGAAAGATCATTTTCCCAATCAAGCATACTTCTTGGGTCTCCAACCTTGTCCCTGTGAGAAAAAAGAATGGAGAGATCAGGTTGTGCGTCGACTTCAAAGACCCTAATAGAGCCTCACTAAAAGACCACTACTTGCTGCCCTCAATGGAGCAAATTCTGCAAGTAGTGGTTGGTTCTGAAAGATTCTCTTTGCTTGATGGATATTCTGGCTATAATCAAGTGTTAGTCAAGGAGGAAGATCAATTTAAAACTACTTTTAATACTAAATGGGGCACCATGGTCTACAAAAGGATGCCTTTTGGTCTATCAAATGCTGGCTCTACTTTTCAGAGAGCTATGGTTATGGCTTTTAAGGGTTTGCTGTATAAATTGGTACTGGTGTACCTTGATGATATTATGGTTTTCTCTAAAGATGTAGCTGAACACTTATTCCACTTGAGGCAAGTATTCAAGAGATGTAAAGAGTTTGGGATATCTCTCAATCCCAAGAAATGCATTTTCGTTGTGCATGAAGGTAAGATTTTGGAGCACATCGTGTCAAAGGAGGGCATTACCATTGATGCTGAAAAAGTAAGAGCTATTTTGGAACTACCTTTACCTAGTCACAAGAAGGGACTGCAAAGTTTTATTGGCAGAATTAATTTTCTGCAAAGATTTATACCTAACATTACAAATCTATTGAAGCCTCTAACCTCTATGCTAAAGAAAAATACAGTTGTCAATTGGACAAAAGAGGCCAAACTCAGCTTTGAGTCCATAAAAGAGGCATTATCAGCCGCACCAACTCTGGTAGATCCTGATTTCTCTAAAGATTTTATTTTGTATGCTTATGGCAGTCTAGATACAATCTCTGCGATTCTAGTACAACAACAGCGTGACGACTTTGAATAGCCAATCGCTTTCTTTAGTCAGGGGCTGGAAGAGTATGAGCAAAGGTATAGCTTCATTGAAAAACATGTCCTTGCAGTGGTAAGGAGTCTCAAGAAGTTCAGGCATCTTATTTCTAATAGTAAGATACATTTGATGGTTACTCACCCTAGCGTGAAAGAGTTCCTGTTAGGTAAGGATGTAAATGAGAAAAGGGCTGGTTGGATCACCAAAGTCATGGAATATGATGTGGAGATCAAGATAACCAAGCTTGTCAGAGGCAGAGGACACTCATGACCAGTTTTGAGAATGAAATAGAAAAAGAGGAGGAGGTGCTTCTGACCATTGAAGATGCACATCAAGATGATACAGCAGCAGTGGACATAAGTTGGGTTAATAATATGACTCAATTTTTGCAAATTGGTAAATGTCTAGTGGGTCTAGACAGAACAAAAAGAAGATATTTTAGACTGCAGTCCATTCCATATGTTTTAATAAATGGCATCCTTTACAGAAAAGACTTTAATGGTGTGTTGTTAAGATGCATTGATAATGGTCAGACTAATAAAGTGCTACATGAGTTTCATGATGGAATAGCAGGGGGTCATTTTTCCCAAGGACTACTACTTGGAAAATCATGAGAGCAGGATATTACTGGCCCAGCTTACTTAAGGATGCCCATGCATTGGCTAGAAAATGTGTAAAATGTGTCATTTTTGTAGGCAAAGAAAGGCTGCCAGCTTTACCTCTGCAGCCAATTCAAGTAGAGCAGCCCTTCATGAGATGGGGCATTGACTTTATAGGTCCCATTAACCCACCATCAAGTGCAGGCCACAGGTGGATACTTACAGCTATAGACTATTTCACAAGGTGGACTAAAGCAGTGGCTCTAAAGGAATCCAGTAAGACTGTTGTTTTGAACTTTTATCTTGATTTGGTGTCCAGATTTGGAGTGCCTAAATCAATCATCTCAGACAATGCTTTAGCTTTTGTTGGATTGAAGATAACTAACTAGGCTATTAAGAATGGGATCTAACTGAACACTTCATCAAATTATTACCCATAGGGTAATGGTTTGGCCAAATCTACGAATAAGAACCTCATAAGGATTATTAAAATATCAATGGAGGACAACCAGAGGACCTGACACACTAATCTGAAATATGCCTTATGGGCAGATAGAATAACTCCCAAGAGGTCTATTGGAAACTCCCCATATATGTTAGTTTATGGGAAAGAGGCAAGATTGCCTGTGTCTATGGAGCTACTAGCACTTGATATCATGAATCAGCTAAAGATGTTTGAAGAAGAGGATCCCATGGCTGTCAGATATGCTCAACTTATGGAGCTTGAAGAAATTAGAGATAAAGCTATGAAGGCTATGGAGTATCATCATCTTTAGACAAAAAGAACTTTTGATAAGAAAGCCACTCCTAGAGTTTTTAGGGAGGGTGATATGGTACTCAAGTGGGATGAGTTGAAAAGCAGGCTAGGGAAGCACTCCAAGTTTGACAATTTCTGGAGTGGCCCATTTGTCATTACTGAATGCAAGGAGCACAATGTATTTTAGTTATCAAACATGGATGGAGAAAATTTGCCTATCCCAGTCAATGGGGTGCAACTAAAGAGGTGTTTTGAGGTATGACTTACCTTGTAAATCAATAAATTAGGTTTCTTACTTTCAATAAGTGTTGCTGCACAATAGTTTAGGTCCTTTTGTTTTCCTTAAGTGCTGCTAGCATAGTTAGTTGGGTTGCTTTCAGGCTTTGATTCTATTTTTTGTCTTTCCAATGTTCTTCACTGCTGATATGCTGAGTTGCTAAAGTTAGGATTGTTTATCTAGATATATTTTTAGTCTCTTTATGACTCCATGCCCAATGGACGCATAAGGCCACTAATCTCATGTTTAGTAGGCAAACATCCCATAGAAGTCACCAAATTGTTGACCTATTTTCCTCTGTACAGAGTTAAATAGTTCACCTTGTATTTTCCTTGAAAATCTTTTAGAAATGACCCTACAAGGCTTAAATCCTTCAAATATTTATGCTATACCTTGTCAAAAATCCTAGAAAATCTCACCTTGAGAATCTTTGCTGAAAACCCAAAAAAACCCAGAAACCCAGAAACCCTTTGTCTTCGGGTGCTTTCCATCACAGATAAATCTCAATTTTATACTTAGTATTTGTATATGCATTTTTGAATGTATGTTTGCATGTACATTCGCCATTGTATGTTCGCATATGCAAAGGAAATGTACATCAGCGAGATGCAAGGTACCATATACAATTGCATATGCAAGGGGTGGAATGCAAGGGTGAATGTATGTTCACATTGTATGTAAACATACAATCGTACATACAAAGGAGAGATACAAGGGGAAGATGCAAAGAGAATATACAAGGCAGAATGTACATCAGCAAGTTATAAGGCCCACATACAAGGCAGAATGTATATCGGCGCACATGCAAAATTGACATACAAAGGTGATTGTATATTTGGGTGGTTGTATCTTACATACAATCGGCAATATACAAAGAGCATATACAAAGGTAAGATGCAATTGGTGGGGTCCGCCGAATGTACAATGGGTGACATACAAGGATATAATGCCCGATGCATATAAGAGGAGAAAATCATACAAGGCCGAGATACAAAGCCTGGGGCCCACCAAGTGCGCATACAAATGAAGTATGCAAGTGCAAGTTACAAGGGGTAGGTACAAGTTCAATTGCATGTTTGTATGCAAGGTTGTATGTATGTTTTCCATTGTATATTTTGCATTGTATGTTCATACATACAAAGGGTTCATGTATATTGCGATATACAAAGGATTTTTGCATATGCCGAAGTGAGGTGTTTGCAATGTATAGGGCTCGGCTTGCATGTTTTGCTTGTATGTTTACCTTGTATATGCGATATTTAAGACAAAGATACAAAGGCAATATACAAGCTAGACCCGACCCAGAAGTCAATTTTGGCAAATTCAAAGGTGAAGTCCATGGCTTGTATATTAAGTGCATTGTATATTGCAATATACAAAGGAAGTATAACAAGGTAAAACATACAAGGTGGATCCGACTGGGGAATCAAATGTAGTAGATGGTCTTTTTGGGGTCCACAGTTGTATGTAAAAGTGCATTGTATATGCTGAAATACAAAGAAGAAGTGATACAAGCTAGACCTGCTGTAAAGTTACAATATGGCTCATGATTTTTTGAAGTCCACGCATTGTATGTATATTTGCGATTGTATGTTTGCATATACATTTCGATATACAAAGGGTTTGCATGCAAGGGATTTCAGTGAGACAATATGCATTGGTTGCTCTGTTTCTAGTCTTTCTGATGACTGATAAGGAGGATGCAGTTTTTCAGTGATGGGTCCCAGCTTCAATGTGGCAACGAATCAGGTGATGACACGTGGCAAGGGCATACATGTAAAGGTTGATTCAAAAGATAAAGACCCGCATTTGTATGCAGGCACATGCATATTCAAATGCATATACAAAGGCACTTCAAAGGCTGATTTAGGTCACAGATGCAAAGCGATATACACAGGCAGTTGACTGCAACTTTGACCACCTGTATCTTCCACGTTCTGGTGAATTTCGACATGATTCAAAAGGAAAAAATACTTATTTTTGCCTCCTCTTTCATTTGGCAGGATTTTAAGGAGGAAATTTTTACTTTCAATATTTGGATCTGATGTTGCATGTTTTGGCTACAGGACGTTTTAGCGACCATTTTTTGAGTAGGATGCAGATATTTGTTGCATTCATTGTTGTAGGTAGAGGAAGCTGCTCATATTCAATGCTAAAAATATCTTCCATCGATTCATTTTTGGAGATAGATGATGCAGCAGCTTGCATTAAAGACTCAAAATATCTTCCATCTGCCTGGTTCCTGATCTTTCACGCCATAACTTCTGCAAGTAGGTGTCCCTTCAGGTAGATATTTTCTGACAGTGCCCATGGGGTGAACTTATTGTAACCGACTTAGGTCATATGAAAATGCTATATATGCATAGGAGAGAGATGTAAATAGGGTTGGAAAAATTTTAGCATTCAGGCTTTTCTATTTCCAAATAGAGCTTTCTGCTACTGTAACTATGCTTTCTTATTGAATATATGCAAGTTATTTTACCTCTTTTACTGGTTTTCCAGTTTAGTGTGAACTTGCGTATGGTTGTCTATGAACATTCTGTTCCTCTCAACCATCTTGTTTCTCACCTCTACTAAAATTATTTGAATCTGTGTATGTTTACTTGTTGTATCTGGTTGTGTTGTGCATTTTCTCAGTACTATGAGGGTTCTTTTGTTCAACTTGGTGAATCACCTTTACTTTCAAGTTTTTTCCCAGTTTTATCTTTCATTTAAAAGCATTCCTTCTCCCTTTTTCTTTGCAAATTTAGTAGATTTTAGGTGATAACCAATTAAGGAAGCCGACCTTCTCTGGAGGTCTGATCTCATTTTGCAAGGTCCCACACTTCGAGATCATTCCCATGTTTCTCCAGATTGCTAAAGTTTTACAACTGCAACAATGGTGCAAATCTGAGAGACAAGTGAAAAAAAAGTGAAGAAAGAGTTTGATGAGAAAAGATTAGCTGAGTTGAAGTCCATGTTAGCAAATGATAAAACTTTGTTGGACATTGGAATAAAAAATATATAGAGTGCCATCAAAGAAGCCTGTGACTTATATAAATTTTGTGTATCATGGCTAGAATTCATAGAGAAGTTAGGAGAAAATATCAAGGGTCTGGAACTGCAATTGACAAATATCTCTTAGTCATTTGACCTAGCAGTTGAGTCAATAAGTTGCAAAGACATGCAAGTTATCAAAATTCACAATGATTTAAGTGATTTAATGATTAAGAGGGACCAAATGAAAAATAGAATGTGTCAATTAAGAGGATTGATAAGTCCCCAAATAGATTCAATGAATAATCTTGTAGAAGAGGCCTTAAAAGAAAAAGCATTAATTGATACACCTTCAGACGTCCAAAAGGAAGAAAAATTAATTTTTTTGGTAAATGGTCACAGTCAAATTTTGGAAAGAGCTAAGAAATGATGGGATGAAGAGATTACACAATTAAAGATTGTGTACAAGGATATTCTTTCACCTACAACTAATTAAGTTAAAGATTATATGTGTACATATGTGGCAAAGTATGATAGTTTTATAGTTTTGACAAAATTTTGACCCTTGTACATATACCTTTGCCATTGATGTCAAAGGGTGAGAAGAAGATCAGTGAAAAATGGGCAAACATCTAAGGGGGAGAAGAAAAATAGAGTATATTTAGAAAGAGGGAGCAGACAACCATTTTTCACTAAGTGTTGCCATCAATGCCAAAGGGGGAGATTGTTGGCAAGGGACACTGCTCTGATGAATGATTGAATGTTGTCATTGATGGCAATGAAGAAAGGAGATTCCATCAGCATGGCAAAGAGACTTTACTCCGGAAGGATAAATGGCTAAGTATGGATAGTATACACTATATAGTGTAAATGACAGTGTTTGTTTTAGTACGCCTCTGCAGTTGAAGATAATTATATGCGGTTCAAGTATGATATTCATAGATACTTGGTGATCACTTGCTCTAGTGCTCTTCCTGTGGAAGTCATATGGTGAAGTATCTAAGTCCAAGTGAACAAAGTAAAGACAGGAACAGTGCACAGTACTAGAGTAAAAGGGTCTGCATTCCTCTGCTATTGCATATTTTGTCCTACAGTTTAGAAGGTATACTAAGAGGTCTAGAATGAATGTTAGTTATGAATCTTTGAGTCTATTATGGTCTGCAGTGAGAGTTATGATGTGACAGATGAATTGGTCAAGCATGTTCTTAAGAACCAAGATGACAGGCATGTTAGATCTTTATGCAGAGAAGATATATTGTTTGAACAATCAATCTAAGTCGTTGAAAGATTGGTGTGACCTATATGAAGACTATTGAATGATTGTTTGGGTATGCATTGCAGATTGTGCACGAGTTCAAGCCGACAAGATTAACATTTGTATACACGGTTCATATTTAGCTTGCTGACCTAATTATGAGACAAATCTTGTAGTGAATATATATAATCGATAGATTTCGATGTTGGTGGCATGGAATGATACATGATATGTGTGAATTTAATGTGTATGCAATCAGAAAGCAAAGTTGTGACTAGAAAAAGATAGTAAGGGTAGAAGAACAGAGTTTATGTAGAGCAAAGTAGAAAAAGTAGACTAGACATTATGAAGACTTTTGAATTAGTATACTGAGCTGTAAATAGAACTACACCCCAGCATTCTATAGATGCATTTGTAGCAGTCATCTCCTGGCAGTGAGCCAATCCTTCTTCTCTTCTATTTTCTTGGCAGTGAGCCTATTGCAGTGAGCACTTCTTGGATAGTGAGTCCCATGGAAGTGAGCCTTAAGGCAGTGAGCCTTCATGTAATTTGGTATTTTTATCATAATATATTGTGAGCTAACACTCACCATGGTTTTTCCCTTTTTAGGTTTTCCACGTAAAAATCCTAGTGTCTATGTGTTATGTCTTTATGGTTGTTGTTCTTATGTTTATTCCGCTTTCATGTTATTGAATTTGGTAATTGGATTAAGGAACAACAAATTAAGTGGTTTTGTAGAATACTAATTCACCCCCCCACTCTTAGTATTCTTTGTGTTCAACATAATTGCCTAGTTTATATTGATATGTTTCTCTGCCACATCCTGATAGTATGATAATGTATATTCTAGTTATAAATACATGTAGATATCAAGTTGCACTGGTTTTTTCTGTCCTGCCTATTATTTCTAGGTTGCTAGGCACTTTATGTAGGGTTGGGTATCATTCATGTTAGGAAGGGTTCCGAGGAAGCGTAAAGCTTCGTAGTTGGGTAGAAATGTGCCTAAACCATGTTCTCATCTCTCAGATTTGCGGATGACCATGTGGGTTAGTGGCGGCCAATGACAATGACTTTAATCATTTATAATTACTTGTATAATTCTTATATTTGTACTTCAGTATTGTACTGAGTTGACTATATCGCACAAGAGCCAAAGTTGTACCATTTTTGTGTATAATATTTTCTTGTGCTAACTCTTGGATTAGGCTCTTGTTCTTGTGAGATGTAATATGACATTATTTGCTTATATTGAAGATGTATCTTTTCCATTTTTATATTAATGTGATTGAGATGGTTATTTAATTCCATGTTATAGTTTTTAGGGTGCTTACTTTACAGTTGGATATGGTTTTAATAGGTTTCAACAACACAAGGACAAATGTGAGATGGTTAAGAATCCCATGTCAACATTTCTACATATTTCACTCATTGCTCAAACACCTATATTTTTTCTACACACTCAATCAAACGTTATGCACATATGCCCAATACATAAACATAGCTAAAGTGAATGATAAAATTACACAATTAAATCATAAATATAATAGGCATATTTCAATTAAATCATCCATTTAGGCAATATGACCAAGGTGCAATTACCCATATAAAGGCATAACACTGAAGAAACTAGGTCTACCCTCCCAACATATCATTTAAATAAAAACAATGAAGCTGAAACACCAATATAGATCAATCTCATTACATAACCTCATTGAAAACACTTCAACATTCATACAAAACATCTCCACAAAGCATCTAGACTACACCATCAGAACACCTAGATGAAAAAAAAACTCATCGGCAAGTTCGATGCAATGACACATAATCACAAGAATTGCACAATACACTACAAAAAAAATCAATACAACATATCCCTTAAAGGTCCAATAACATGATCAACACTCAATGTGATCATCTGTAAAATAGGATAGCAAGGATCAACATAGGTGGGCATTACATCACAGGGCTCAACAATATCATGGATAGCTAAGGAAGGTAAATCTCATCACATACATCATCATGCCTAGGTGTATCAAATGTTTTGAGGGTTGAACTAAGTGCTAGGTCACTATCATAAGCCACAAAAGAGGTATCATCATTATAAAGTGTAGTGACATAAATAATGAACTTGAATAAGAAAGAGGAAAATCCATCCATAATAAAGATCTAACAATGAAATTATAATAAAAGGGTGGGAGGGTAGTGATCAAGTAGATAATAAACAATGAATGCCCAAACCTTTATCAAAATAGAACAATGAAGCAAAATTGAGAGTGGGTCCTAACATCGGTCAAATCTAACATAAAGATGTAATAATTAGAAATAAAAAATAAAAATGGCAAGGACGTCAAAACCCTAAGATGAACCCGTAGACACCTAAAATTGACTTGCTCCACAAACTAATTTCCCGTATCTCTACACCAATTATCCCTCCTATTAATTAAATAAATTTATTTTATTTAATTAATTTATCCCTAACCATCTATCATCTATCCTTTGTGATCAATTAATTCACTTAATTTATCACTATACCTTATAACTATATCCTCATTAATTAAATATTCCTAATATTTATTTAGCTAACTTGTCCATCTCCCTAATCCTCATTTGATTAGATCAATCATACTTATCTAATTAATCTACCCTACTAATCAACCTAAACCTAGCCTAGTTGATTAAATAGCCATTATTTAATTAGTTACTCTAGCCTACCTATCCCCTAGACTTAGATTAATTAAGCTAAACACTTAATTAACCTTGCTCAACCCATTCTCCCACACACCTTTGAATAAAAATCAATTTTTTATTCAAAGGGTCAAATCTCCCTTACAACTCATTTATCACCCTCTTACACATGTAAGTGTACATGTGTCCTTCAACCTTCACATCTCCACATAAAAGTGAATTTTTAATTCACACTCCCCCATGAGTTGAATTTTTAATTCGCTTGTCATATCCACTCTTTCCAAAAATAAATTTTTAATTCATTTTTATCCTCAACACCTTTCCACATGTGAATTTTTAATTCACAAATAATGAGAGCCCTCCAATCCCATTGACTAAACCTCAACCATTGATCTCTCTCATGCACTCCTCTTGTGACACTTGCCACAAGGCTATGACTTCAATCCTAACCCTAACTCTCAATCATTTCTAGCCCTTGATCTCAACTTTTGCTCCTCACCCTCCATCCTCTTTTTCAAAAATCTATAAATGAAACCCTCACCTAAGCCATTTTCAACAACTTCTTCTTTCATCAAAACTATGCAAAATTTTTTATCTTCTCCATCTCTCATCCTCATCTCCATCTTAATCTCTATCTATCTATTGTCTCTCATCCTATTGTGTTGAGCAAGCATTAAGCAATCCACATTCCATTCTTCATCTACTTGGGTAAAATCTAAGGAGTTTGGGTGCAACTCCTTCCACCCTATCAAGGATTTGTGACTCATTGTGAAAGGTATAATGCTTGTTTATGCACTTGTTTTATGTTTTCTACTTTCATTTTGAGATCACTAATCTACAGAACCTTAGATGGGTTTGAATGTCAAGTTCACAAAAAAATGGAAGAAAATAAATAACCTTTTCAAATATCTAGGACTATTAAATTAAATAGAGCAATCAAATGCAATTCAATAACTCAGAATTATGAGCTAAGATAGTAAATTAAAATTAGACAAGCACAATTTTTAGAATGACAAAGAAGGGATTAGGGTTACTTATCTCTAATTGTAGTTTGGTAGCATTATATCCTAAACTATCACTATGTGATCTAAGATAATGGCCTTATATCAAATCTGGCTTTGCAATGTTTTGACAGGCATTGAATTGAACTCTATTTTGATCTAGGGTGAAATCATGACATGAAATCAATTTAGTTTGATTTCATACTATAGAATTGAACTTTGTGCACAATATCAACATATGCTATGAAAAATTAATTTGATAAATCTTGCAATCAAAAAACTGGTTTGCCTCACCTTTGAGTGCCTAGAATTGTAATAAGGAATTGGTGGTGTTTACAAACACCTTTAGGGATCTTGCTAAGAGAGGGTCATGTTCTCCTAAGTCAAATCCCTAGGTGGGTTGATTCAACGGCTTATGAACAAAGATTGAAGATAGTAATCAACCATATAATATGCTTATTTGTTGCTATATATGTAACTATTGATGTAATGTTTTTTGAATGATCTATCTTAATGCATGCTACAATTGTCCAATGCGTCATAGATTATCATAATGAATTAGGATTTGTCTTTTTAAACAACACCCTATAATACAATTTGAAATATTTTATGTTTAAATAGGTGGGCAACAAGTACTAAAAAGTGGAGGGAACAGATCCAATCCTAAATTTTAAAAATTTCAAAGTGTTAAGGTTAATTTCATCCTATAATTTTAATCCAAGGTAAGGAAAGACTAGAAATTTGAAGATTCTTCGAATGAAAGAAGTTAAAATCAACCAAAACTCACATAATTTACCAAAATTTATATACAAATATACTACTTATACACTAATCATTACATAAAGACTAACCAAATCACAATAAATCAAAAAAGTAATGAAAAAAATCAAATATCCAAATTTCACCCTTATCAACACTTTCAACACGTCATGCATTAGCTTGAATCCAAATATATATTAATTATTAATACAAATATTTGATTGCCAATCAATTGAATACTCACATTACCTAATTTTTTACATTCTTGATCCCTTATGCTCTAAGTAATATTTCATGATATAATTATTTGCAACTAAACCCAATCCATTTTAAAAAGTAGAGTAATTAACAATTCAAATTTGTATTAATGCTTAGGGGAGCAAAATTGGTTGAGAAAAGAGTGACAATCTACTAGACAATTGCGTGGAAAGTGGTAGTTGCGTTTACGCTAATCATGAAAGCCAAGAGTGAATGATTTCATATATAATTTAAAAAAAATCTAACTTATCATTCCCCCCGGGGACCACATGATAGAAAGCTCTTTGGTATGGGCGAATCGTTTTACTAGGGCGGTTTACGGAATGCTTTATAACCCTTGTGATTTTAGACATAAAACAAAGTAAGAGAATGAATCCAAAAGAAGAATCTTTAGGACCCATTTACAAGGGTCCACGTAAGAAAGCGACCTTCATATGAAAAAAAGTATTTTCTTTCAATAAAAAGTTTGTCTCACTTTTTCGAGAGGAAGTATGGGTGTGGGGGAAATGATGAGTTGTAGTTGAAGTTTTTTTGGTGTTGTATTGAAGTCTTTTCATATGAAATGAAATGAGGTTTTTGTTTGTAGCTACATCAAATTTAGAAAATAAAAATTCATACAAATATAAATATGACTTAAGATTACAATATTAATATGATATTTATACTTTTTTTTAGTTAAAATTTTAATATTATAGTAGTATGACGTTTTAAATGAATTAAGATTACAATATTAATATGATATTTATATTCTTTTTAGTTAAAATTTTAATATTATATTAGCATGACGTTTTAATATGAATTTGTTTGTAATATTTCTTTAGTTCTTATTTTTAGTTTTTTTTTGGATAAAAATATTTTTTTTATGATTATTTGGTTTGTATATTGTTTTTTATTCGGTAACTCATTTTATATTTAATTTTATCATAGCCAAACACCTTAATTTTATTTCAATTCTTGTTATTTGATTGTTTTGGATGTATGCTCTTGGTTCTACCCTTTGGACATCACTGTGTGGTGGCAATCCCAACATTCAAAAGCTAGTTCTAATTTGAATGCTTACATTTTCCACTCCAATTTATATCCCTATCATTTTTTGTGCCCAAATGACCATAAATAGTTGTGAAATCATTTATTAAAGAGGGAATTATTGTGTAAATACATAGATACAAAATATATAGTAATAAATAGAAAAAGAAAGGAACACACAAGAAATAATAGGCATACACACAATAGAATCCATTACTACACCTAAACATGCACTTGCACACAAACATATTAGTCATTAAATACTCTACATATTTACTAAGGCCAATTATTATCCAATCTTTCAAATCCTTTATGGCGCTTGATCATAATTCAGGAAGTTGTTTTAACCATTTATCAATGCATGGAGTTAGACCATGGCTAATGTTGGTAGGTGGTAGTAGTATGATATTATCCTATGCTGCAAAGGGTTTGTGGTATCGTACAAGAAGAATTCCACATCCTATAAAGACATAGAAGAAGACTATGCAATACCACATGCTACACTAAGAGCCTTGTAGTATTGCATATGAGCATTAGACAATCAGTAGAGAGATATAGGAGGTTGTGTGGCATCACCCAACCTCTGCATATTTCATTTGGATCATTTTTGGTCACATATATGGGTCATATAGCCCTTAAATAGCTCAAAACATGCCTTAACATCTATAAATAAGCTATGATAAAGATAACTATCATAAAAGGAAAGGTGAATTTGTGGAAATAAGATAATTAAGAGTATTTATGAAAGGTTATAAGGAAAAGGCAAGATGAAAATGCATTAAGAGGCTATATAAGGAAAGAAAAAGTGGGAGAGAAAAGCATGGAATATATGAGTGAGAGATAAGGAACATAGAAGAGAGAGATAAGATATGTAAGAGAGGTATAATAGTTGTAAAGAGAATGTATATAAGTGATATATAGAGAAAAGAGAAGAATATATGAGAGGATATTGTATGAGAGATGAATATATACTATAGACACCTAAAGTTGACCACATCCTAACATCACTTGATTCATCCCACATATGTCATGACCGCATTTCCCATGCGGTCACGACACACAACACACGTGTCATATCCACATTTGCCATGTGGTCATGACATGAATTACAAAAAACTTTTCTACGTATCCCTAGGAACCCCCTCGCATGTGTCTGCGTGCTCGGTGGCAATACGCATAAGGCGTAAACATGTCAACATAATTCGGGGAGGTGCGTTGTCCTATGCAGTCCCCTGCGAGATGATAGTTGTCTAGGGGGTATGCGACACGGAGTGTGTCACCTTAGGGGTTAGAACAGTTTAAACCCTAACTCTAAGTTTCCTAGGTGTGAAGATGATTTCGCTAGCATCGAAACCTAACTCTAATTCAGGACAAAATGAAATTGAAATAATGATTGAGAAAATAGTGGCATGATGGACGCATGATTAAAGTGGAATGATGGAATAAAAGTAAATAAAATATCATAAAAATTAAACCCTAGAAATCTAGGAAAATTTTGATAGCATAACGCGTTTTCAATAAATGCAATAAATTTTTTTAAAATAAAACACCAATAAGAAATTAAATAAAATTTAAGAATAAAAAATTTAAACTTAAGAACAATTTTAAAACAATTTTAAATAACAAAATAAATAACTTGCCAAGGTCGAATAAATCGATCTTGCATAAAAGGTTAAAATTTTGAAATAAAATAATAAATTAATAATAAGACATCAAACAGATTTCAAAATTGAATCCGTTAGTAAATATAATTTCAATATTACATTTATTAACGAACTCGGATTAATAAGGAGGAAGGAGATTAAAATATTCCTTCCCGTAAAATAATAGTAAAATAGGTAAACCAATAAAACGATTAAATCACACTAGGGGAAAATAAAATAATTATCCCAACCGAAATAAATTAAATCCAAGGGAGTACTCTTCCCAACATAGCAAAAATTAATTCTCCAAAGTAAAATTAATTCACAAGGTAAAAAAAATAAAAAATAAAAAGCAAATCCCCATTTAAAATAAAGGCAAATTTAAATGACACAAGAGATAAACTAAAAGAAACAAGGCAAAAATAGAGTTTTAAAATAAAGAAATTAAACAAACCCTCACAATAAATTCCTCTCAAATAAAATAATTGGTCTTAAATTTAAAAGTCCTAATTTTCATTTTAAAAAAAGTTAGCTCTAAAAGAAAGCCCTAACTCTATATTTCATTGTTTGCTCCTGAGGAAAACCCTAACTTCATATCATTTTGGTTTGCCCTAATTTCCTATCTCACTCTTTCTTGTTTACTTCTCTGTTTTGTGTTGTTTCTTTGTTTATGCAGGTTGAAAATCTCATCTTGGCAGCCATGAGGGTTTACACCCAAAGGTAAAATTTCTGATAACACCCCGTAGGGTTCTTCTTCATATATATATATATATTTTTTGTTGTTTTCAAGATTGGAACACAGCGAAGAAAATGAAGGTGTGATATTATTTTTATGTTACAGATAAAAGGGAATGAATTTATAGTCCAAGGTTGGGTTCCACAACAGTTAGCATAGCGTGGAGGGCATGTAATGCCCAAGGGCAACGGCTCCGAGTGGTAACGACATGTGTTGGGTGGACGACAGGAACACAGACCAAGAGCGACGGTTTGAAACCCCTCACGCCACAATGATAAAGTTTGAAGGAAGGCGTGGGAATAGTTCTTCCACCACCACCGTAACCACTTAGACCAAGGGGATTGGGAGGGTGGCATTACCTCCCTCCAACGCTGTTGTCTCTAGGCATAAACCACACCGTGGGTTGTATGGGGTTCGGCCCCAAGGTTAAATTTTCATTTTGTTGTATTTACAATAGTAAGCTGTGAGAATATAGGGTTTTGTATCCCCATATGTTGTTCATCTACTGCCTTACCTCTTAGCATACAGTTTGCAAAAAAAAGAATTATATATATATATTCTCATATATAAATATATATCTTGTGTTCGCATTGGCCATGCAGTTTGGTATAATATTTTGATATATAAGAAAATATACCTACACAGCAATATATATATAAAAACACAAACAGGTTCAAATCAAAGGAAATCTATATTTAACTATTATGTTTGTTATAAAATTCAGAAATAAGAGTCATTTAGTTTATATATATATATATATATATTTCAGAGAAATATATATATGTCAAACTAATTTGTACTGTATGCTCAAATTCACCTAAGATCCAAATATGCATTATATTCAGAAATAGACATAAATAAAATACTCCAACTACTGATTTGAAAGTAAAACCAGTTTTCAAATTTAAACAACCAAAGAACTCATCCTTAAAAGATAATGCTTGGATTAATAGTGTTCTTTTCCTTTTTTTTTTAACAATACTGATAAATAGGCAATTTGTGACAGTAGTGTTAAAACAAAAGTCATATTTTATTTTGAATAAATTATACTATGCAACTTTCCCTTCTTTTTTTTTTTAATTTTGTACAGTAAATAAAATAGAATAACATGCTAGTTCCTCTGTTATACAACAAATTTTCTCATAGTTTTCTTTGGCAGAATCAAATTAAAATGACAGTCCTATACTTTCTTCCTTAAAACAACAAGCATTAGGGGTGAGATGATCACTAAGCAACCATAAAATAATTTATACCAAATTTCCCTTCTATCATAACTTGCTACAACCAAAGGAAATCCAGAAATTACACTCTCTACTCTTCTTTTTATTTTGCATTTGAAATAAAAACTAACAGCATAGCCACATTTTCATAGCCCAACCTCCTCATAGTCACATACTCACAACAACAGTCTTAACATATATTGAAATCACAACAAGAGGTATTACACATCTAAAATTCTATCAACAACTAGAATTAATGGAGACCAAACGTTTGTCAACATTACACTAAGGCCTCCAAGGCCATGGCTTAAATAGCCAACAACAAAAGATTAAAGTAACACAAAAATGGACTCCTCAACAAGCTCCATTTCTTCATTTAAACACCTGCAAAAAAAAACACAACAAGGGAAAACCCAACCACTTCGAAATGCCTTCCTCCCTACCATAGACCCGCAAGAGGGTCACCCCCAAGCTAGGGAGGTAGGGATTCACATGGTTGCAACAGACCACAACAAACATCAAGCAACAACAACACAAAATAACCCCAAGGATAAGCACATAACACAACTCATGAAAATGAGTTTGATGGGGGTAGGGAATAGACCCCTCTACTTCAAAGGCCACACCAAAATACCAAGTCTCATGGCCTCAAGCCAAAAATCTCCAAAACCACAACTCTCCAAATATCACAAAATAACCTCCATGGCACTCTTGCCATTCAAATAATCCCCACAACAAGTAAAATCCCTCAAGGCATAAATAACACAATATGGGAGTGACCTCAAGGAGGTTCCTTTCCCCTACCCCAAACAAGTTGAGCCTTACCTCCAAATGGAGGTTCTCTCACCATACTCCCATCCCACACAAAAATAATGAAACAACAACCAACAAAACTACAAACACATCACAACAAATAAGCAAGGGTAAGAACAAGGCATAGAGCTTACCTTCAAAAGCCCTATTATAGAAGCATGTTTGGTGTGAAGATGATTTCACCAGCATCGAAACCTAACTCTAATTCAGGACAAAATGGAATCGAAATAATGATTGAGAAAATAGTGGCATGATGGACGCATGATTAAAGTGGAATGATGAAATAAAAGTAAATAAAATATCATAAAAATTAAACCCTAGAAATCTAGGAAAATTTTGACAACATAACGCGTTTTCAATAAATGCAATAATTTTTTTTAAAATAAAACACCAATAAGAAATTAAATAAAATTTAAGAATAAAAAATTTAAACTTAAGAACAATTTTAAAACAATTTAAAATAACAAAATAAATAACTTGCCAAGGTCGAATAAATCGATCTTGCATAAAAGGTTAAAATTTTGAAATAAATAATAAATTAATAATAAGACGTCAAACGGATTTCAAAATTGAATCCATTAGTAAATATAATTTCAATATTACATTTATTAACGAACTCAGATTAATGAGGAGGAAGGAGATTAAAATACTCCTTCCCGTAAAATAATAGTAAAATAGGTAAACCAATAAAACGATTAAATCATACTAGGGAAAAATAAAATAATTATCCCAACTGAAATAAATTAAATCCAAGGGAGTACTCTTCCCAACATAGCAAAAATTAATTCTCCAAAGTAAAATTAATTCACAAGGTAAAAAAATTAAAAATAAAAAGCAAATCCCCATTTAAAATAAAGGCAAATTTAAATGACACAAGAGATAAACTAAAAGAAACAAGGCAAAAATAGAGTTTTAAAATAAAGAAATTAAACAAACCCTCACAATAAATTCCTCTCAAATAAAATAATTGGTCTTAAATTTAAAAGTCCTAATTTTCATTTTTAAAAAAGTTAGCTCTAAAAGAAAGCCCTAACTCTATATTTCATTGTTTTCTCCTGAGGAAAACCCTAACTTCATATCATTTTGGTTTGCCCTAATTTCCTATCTCACTCTTTCTTGTTTACTTATCTATTTTGTGTTGTTTCTTTGTTTATGCAGGTTGAAAATCTCATCTTGGCAGCCATGAGGGTTTACACCCAAAGGTAAAATTTCTGATAACACCCCGTAGGGTTCTTCTTCATATATATATATATATATTTGTTGTTTTCAAGATTGGAACACAGTGAAGAAAATGAAGGTGTGATATTATTTTTGTGTTACAGATAAAAGGGAATGAATTTATAGTCCAAGGTCGAGTTCCACAACAGTCAGCATAGCGTGGAGGGCATGTAATGCCCAAGGGTGACGGCTCCGAGTGGTAACGGCGTGTGTTGGGTGGACGATAGGCAACATAGACCAAGAGCGATGGTCTGAAACCCCTCACACCACAGTGATAAAGTTTGAAGGAAGGCAAGGGAATAGTTCTTCCACCACCATCGTAACCACTCAAACCAAGGGGATTGGGAGGGCGGCGTTACCTCCCTCCAACGCTGTTGTCTCTGGGCATAAACCATGCCGTGGGCTGTATGGGGTTCGGCCCCAAGGTTAAATTTCCATTTTGTTGTATTTACAACAGTAAGCTGTGAGAAAATAGGGTTTCGTATCCCCATACGCTGTTCATCTACTGCCTTACCTCTTAGCATACAGTTTGCAAAAAAAAGAATTATATATATATATTTACTCTCATATATAAATATATATCTTGTGTTCGCATTGGCCATGCAGTTTGGTATAATATTTTGATATATAAGAAAATATACCTACATAGCAATATATATAAAAAAAACACAAACAGGTTCAAATCAAAGGAAATCTATATTTAACTATTATGTTTGTTATAAAATTCAGAAATAAGAGTCATTTAGTTTATATATATATATATATATATATATATATATATATATATATATATATATATATATAAGAGAAATATATATATGTCAAACTAATTTGTACTGTATGCTCAAATTCACCTAAGATCCAAATATGCATTATATTCAGAAATAGACATAAATAAAATACTCCAACTACTGATTTGAAAGTAAAACCAGTTTTCAAATTTAAACAAATAAATAACTCATCCTTGAAAGATAATGCTCAGATTAATAGTGTTATTTTCCTTTTTTTTTTTAACAATACTGATAAATAGGCAATTTGTGATAGTAGTGTTAAAACAAAAGTCATATTTTATTTTGAATAAATTACACTATGCAACTTTCCCTTCTTTTTAAAAAAATTTGTACAGTAAATAAAATGGAATAACATGCTGGTTCCTCTATTATACAACAAATTTTCTCATAGTTTTCTTTTGGTAGAATCAAATTAAAATGACAGTCCTATACTTTCTTCCTTAAAACAACAAGCATTAGGGGTGAGATGATCACTAAGCAACCATAAAATAATTTATACCAAATTTCCCTTCTATCATAACTTGCTACAACCAAAGGAAATCCAAAAATTACACTCTCTACTCTTCTTTTTATTTTGCATTTGAAATAAAAACTAACATAGCCACATTTTCATAGCCCAACCTCCTCATAGTCACATACTCACAACAACAGTCTTAACATATATTGAAATCACAACAAGAGGTATTACACATCTAAAATTCTTTCAACAACAAGAATTAATGGAGACCAAAAGTTTGTCAACATTACACTAAGGCCTCCAAGGCCATGGCTCAAATAGCCAACAACAAAAGATTAAAGTAACACAAAAATGGACTCCTCAACAAGCTCCATTTCTTCATTTAAACACCTACAAAAAAAAACACAACAACAAGGGAAAACCCAGCCACTTCAAAATGCCCTCCTCCCTACCATAGACCCGCAAGAGGGTCACCCCCAAGCTAGGGAGGTAGGGATTCACATGGTTGCAACACACCACAACAAACATCAAGCAACAACAACACAAAATAACCCCAAGGATAAGCACATAACACAACTCATGAAAATGAGTTTGATGGGGGTAGGGAATGGACCCCTCTACTTCAAAGGCCACACCAAAATACCAAAATACCAAGTCTCATGGCCTCAAGCCAAAAATCTCCAAAACCACAACTCTTCAAATATCACAAAATAACCTCCATGGCGCTCTTGCCATTCAAATAATCCCCACAACAAGTAAAAGCCCTCAAGGCATAAATAACACAATATGGGAGTGAGCTCAAGGAGGTTCCTTTCCCCTAACCCAAACAAGTTGAGCCTTACCTCCAAATGGAGGTGCTCTCACCATACTCCCATCCCACACAAAATAATAAAACAACAACCAACAAAACTACAAACACATCACAATAAATAAGCAAGGGTAAGAACAAGGCATAGAGCTTACCTTCAAAAACCCTATTATGGAAGCATGTTTGGTGAAGAGCTCCAAGCTTCTCCAAACCTTCCAATCTCCAAGAATTTCTCTAACTTTCCCAAAAATGCTCAAAGATAGAAAGAAAATCCCAAAAAAAATGCCAGAACCCCACACTCCTCAACAAGAGGAGGTAATATAGGCCATCTATTTTGGCCTTGAGGAATGAGAAGGTGACACTTGTCACTTTCTCGTTCCTCCTCCAATGCCACTTGCAAGGGAGAGGAAGTGTGAGGATGACAAGTGTCCTCCAATTCCATCTCAATCCTCACCTTATCCACTTGTGCTCTCACACATGTGTGAGAGAACAAGTGGTGAGGTGGCATTCCCATTCAAACCTCCAAGAGGATAAGGGATGCCATATGGCATCCTCTTATTCTCTCAAAGAGCCATCTCCCTCCAAGATGCTCTCACACGTGTGTGAGAGTCTTGGAGAAAGATCCCACACACTTGGGAGTCTTGGAGACCTCCCAAGTCTTCCTAGGGAAGGGATTCCCAAACATTGGGAAGGGATTCCCAAACATTGGGAAGGGAGATGAGTCTTTCCCAAAACATGACTCATCTCCCACCTTATCTAATTCAAATTTCGTCACTTTGACTAAACCATAGTTTAGAGTGACCAAAAGTGAGTTAATCCAAGGGTTAGTTAGTCAAAATTGACCCTAGACCCATGGGTAACCACCTAGGGTAGATTTTGGGACACTAAGGTTCACCAAGGGGGTCATAAATCCACTTTAAATGGCCTCAAAAATAAAAACAATTACCAAGTGGTATAAGTGAATAAAAATTATACAACACATAATATTAATTAATTACACAAAGGGGTACTAGGCCAAAATGATAAAATTAAATCAAGCATTTAAATCAACATTTAATTTCAAACGTGATCCTTATCCCTCTTGGGAATGGATCGGTTTCACATGGAATGACATTGGTGTGAATTCTACCTCCAATTTTCTGTGGCTTGGGAATGTAAAACATGCACATCTCGATCAAGTGTCAATCATATCATGAATAATCATAGCCGAAGCAATTGGAATTAAATTCAAGCCATCGAATACAACAAAAATCAACTATAACATAAATCTGAATTAAACTGCATTTTTCTATCACATGTCAAATAATCATCATCACATAAATAACTAGAAATCACATCACAAAACATCATCTAATATATCTCGTATGTCGGATCACAAAATAGCATCAAACTATGATCAAATCGAATCACCATATGTCTAATCAATGTCATGTCAAAATCAAGAGATATAATCAAATCTGCATAATGAAACCATAGTCTCTAAAAGTCTGATAATGTCATCAACTGAAATGCATAATGATCAAAATAAGGAAGGAAAAATAATCAGCCTCACAACATATCTCCCCTTCTAATGTTAATTAAATAAATTACTTGTTTAATTAACCAATTCAATCGTCTTCCTAACATTAATTAAATAAATCATGTCATTTATTTAATTAATAAATCATATTCATCCTTCTTCTAATGTTTTATACTTTAGTTAAATAAATTAGCATTTATTTAATTAAATCATCTATCCTATGTCCATTCATCCAAACATTTAATAAATAGTCAATATTTATTTAATTCATCTATTTTTCCTTCACCATTAGTCAAATAAAAAAATTGTGTTTACTTAACTAATTAATCATTTGCACAATCCTAAGCATCATTAGCCAAGTCAACATTACACATGGCTCAAGGTTGCATCATTAGCCAAGTCAACATTACACATGGCTCAAGGTTGCACATAGCTCAATGGATGCACAAGGCTCCATAAAATCCTCTCATCAAATTTTGTCCATCATTAGCCAAGTCAACATTACACATGGCTTAAGGTTGCATCATTAGCCAAGTCAACATTACACATGGCTCAAGGTTGCACATAGCTCAATGGATGCACAAGGCTCCATAAAATCCTCTCATCAAATTTTGTCCATCGATTCAATCTAGAAAATCTCCACAATCTAAATCCCTTGAATTATGGACTTCCCATGTGCACCAATCACAAGGTGACACTTGGAGGATTCTCATGCATTCTTGCCTCCCAATCAATCTCATCCATTGATCCTCCTCATCCAAAATCTATAAATGGAATGTTCCATAAGCCATTTTCAAAGAATTCTTCTTGGAATACATCGTCATTTTATCCAAGTGAGCAACCACATTCTCTCTTATCCACATCGAACCCTTTGAGCACAACCACCATTGGTAAAACTAATGTTTGTGTTGGTAAGAGTTTTTTGGTTTTCATTAATTTTTGCTAACCCTTTACTCTATCTTGAGGTTGTGATCTAATAGATTAAATAGATTGTTATTTGCTTGCTTTCTATTTGTTTTGGGTTTACATTTCATCATATACATTTTGGCACACCTAGTGGGACCCACGTCCCTTTCTAATCCTTTTATCTTGTAGGTTTCTTGAGCTTTTTGGTTGTAGGTCTATGATTTAGCATGTGTGCTCTAATTTTGGTATGTTTTCTCAGATTTTGGTGCATCTACTTCACCATTTGACATGCTCACTCAGTTTCTATGCAACATTTTGGCTAGTGGTCTTGACATGTTTTGATCATTTTTCTTGTTTTTTTACAAGATTATCATCATCATAGCATGTTGTTAGGTCTCTAATCCTTTTTTTAAGTTGGGATGTATTGGTAAGCACAATTTTGGGTTGGTATTTTTGAGGCTTATTTGACAAACTAAGGTTAGACAAGGTTGTTTGCAAAAGATCTTTATGCCCAGGAATGGAAAATGAGTCCCACATAGACATACTAACATTAGATTTCTTCATATGTTCCAAAATATTGAATGGGACTATACTACCCTTTTGCTATCCCTTAAGAACAATAGTGTCTCCTTGTGTTTGTGCTGGTTGGGAATGACTTCTAGGTTGCTCCTTGTTTACTACAACCTGAGTTCTTGGTAGTATTTACACATTTGGGGTGGAAGATGGACCAGAAACCCATTGGTAGATTGTAGAGACCTAAGCATGCCCTTTATCAGCTTGCTGCTTCATATCCACAACTCTCTTTTTAGTGCTTGTATTAGCTACTATGGAAGTGTAGGAATGGTTTGATCCTTGTGGTTGATTGACCCCACAAAAATCCTCTCCTTTCCAATTCATAAGAGTCACATCATTTTGAACATGCTCTTGAAGAGTACCCTGTTGTTCATGTGTTTCATGTGTTGCATTTTGTGGGACAACATAGGCATTATGCACCATAAGGGCCCAATTTAATACACCATTTGAGCATGTGGCCTAGATATGGGGCTGATTGCAAGGGAAAAAACATTTGTAGTCATGTGCCAAGTTATTCTAGATAGGCTCTAGCTCTCTTGAAGTGCTAGTAGAGTTAGGATTATAGGCTTGCAAGGGTCTTGTATAAGAGCTTGTCTTTGACCTTGAGGATTGGCTTGATAGGGAGGTCTATTAGGCTGATTGGATTGGTAAAACTCTTGGTAAGGCCTGTAAGTTTGTGTTTTCTACCTCTTAATGTTCACCAACTCATTCCCAAATGTTTGAAGAAGGCCTTTTATCTCGTGGGTCTCAAGAGATTGGATTGGGGCAACCTTTTCTTGGGTGGATGCTTGGTAGTTTAATGTTGGTATAGTAGGTACATCAGCTATTGGAGGTATTTGAAAAGGCATAGGAGGCTGCACTTTTGGGAAAATAGGTAGTGGAGGCCATGGTGCAATCTTTCTAGCCTATATAAGGCTATTTTCTACCCTTATAACAATCTCATAACAATCTAGAAGAGTTCTTCCACCCATTGACTGTACCATGACTAAAATATCACTGTTAAGGGCTCTCAAAAAATAAAGAAATGCATACTCAATAGAGGGTCTTACCAGTTGTGGAATTATGTCCCATGTCTTTTGAAAATAGAAATTGAAGTTTGTCATGTGCTCATTAGGAGCTCTCTTGATTGTGGTTAGCTGCTCCACCAAAGACAAATGGTCTAATTTGTCTTCAAATTGTCTATGCAAGGCCTCGTCCAGTTGATCCCATGTGTTAATGGAATTCAATGCCAAACCCCTGAACCACTACAATGCTTTCCCTTTCAATGAGGCAACCAATAGTCTGATTGCAACACTCTCTTCTGTTATGTGATGGATTGCACATAAGGTAGCCACATCTTTTATGTGTTCAATAGAAGTTTCTTGAGTTTCCCCTATGTAAAAAATGAATGCTCTTGAGGGCTGCCATGGGGATATCATCATGTTGAGCAAGAATTAATGGGCTGCCTCCATTAAATGGGACAAAAACTTGGTTCTTAGGTGCAGCCATATGAATCAAAGGTGCTTGGTTTCTATGAATGAAAGAAGAAGGTCTATAACTAGGAGGTGTAGTATGTGTCATTACTAATGGGTTTGGACTATTTTTTTCTACGCTTCCTCTCCTCCTAGGTTTTGATAGCTATAAGTACTCAAAAATTTCTTAGTTACTGCTTGTATGTATCCTTCTCATAAGTAGTTTATGCACTCAATCTTCTTGTAACCAATTGTATCTAGACAAATAGAGTCACTAGGTATGTAGTATATCACCTCAAAATGCTGAAATCACTACTATACATACCAAAACAGTGATGAAATGGAGTAAATAATGAACTGAAATAGTTCACAGTCCCACTGAGCATGCCAAAAATTGTTATCACTCATGGGTACACCCTAGAGAGTGATATATCAACTCTCTCCTCAGTTGATAAACATGGAAACATCCTGAGGCCTATGGGTTGCCTATAGATTAGGATGAATCACCTAAATGTTAACTTTAAAATGTTGTTTTGACAAGAAAAGGGAGAATGAATGACATAAATTGAACCTATAATCTATGGAGGTGATGCACCAAAATGTTTGAGACCTATATTGTTGTTTGGCACACAATTTGATCAATAACTAGCTAGTCTAATACACAACTCAGATCTATCTCATGCTCATGTATCAATATTTCATAGGAAGGTTTTGATGTTTATGGTTTTAGAAGGAAAAAATGAAATATTTTGCACAACTAATGGTTGTTTGACACAATAACACACCCTACAACCTACACAAAACATGTGTTTTTTGTATATAGGTGTTGAAAATGAGACATATACTTAATGATTTGCATGTGAATCACAGAAATATGTATCAATCATTAAATTACACACAATAAATAGAAATTGAGAAGGCAAACAAACTAAATCTTATTGATAAAATCTACCTTACAATGCAATATTTGTCTAGAAATGCTTGATATTACTTGAAAAAATAAAGTTTACAATCTTTTCATCTCAGAATTGTTGTTGAGTTACAATACCAATTTGAAAACTTGAAAGAACTAACTAACTTCTAGCCTAGGCATAAACTTTCTCCATCCCCACATGGGAGAGAATCTAGAAAATATCTAAGACAAAAATAATTGCATCCTTGCCTTGTGCTTCCTGGTCAACCTCCTTTGGGGTGCTTGGTAAATCCTCCTCCTTGTTTGACTCCATAAAAATCTCCAAGTAGGCATTAGTGTAAGGTGGGCTTATTTTATCTTTTCAACTCCTTTACTTGCATGCTCCTACAATAGCTCATAAGAGTTTTAAGATACCCCAAAACTACTTTAAGAGTCCTCAAAGTATTCATAACTTCCCCTAAATTTTCTCTTCAACCTCTTATATATTTGCATGGTTATCTCCACTTTCCTATATAGGTGGAAAGTAGTCAAACTGCCTCCTAACCTCTTCAAACCACCTTGTAGATTCATAGGACATGTGTTATTGAAGTCCAAAGTGATTAAGTCTCTTAGAGGGCATTGGAAGAAGACCTATTCCTTCTAGGATTCTCAAAACTACATTTTAATTGATGCTTTATTGTCTAAAATCAACCTCTCCTTCGATGAATACTCCTACACCATCTTTATCAAGGTCCTATAGGCTTCTAGTCACTGATGTCTTCATGTCTCTAGATGTATCACATTGCTTCATAATCTTTGTTTACCTTTTGTGTAGGTCTACAATCACTATAGATGATTGTCCCTATACATTGTTATGCACATTGAACTATCCTTCATACACAGTATAGTTCTTGTTAGGTGTTTATTTTATGATCATTCATGCCAATTAAACAATGCCTATACCTACTTCCCTAACAAGCTTTATCAAACTTTACTATTACCTTTCATGTATCAAGTCTTCTGTATCAAGTCTTTTATCACTACTACTAGACTTCTATTCTTCTCACTTCTTACTATCAACGTGGACTGTCGACTATCATGGCTTCACTGGTCACTACACTGTTAAGTCTTTATTGTCCATTGTCAATTCTTTTTCTATCAAATGACTCTTGTCCTCTGACCCTAATCACTATTCATGTGACTTATGGACTCCAAATAAAAGAAGAATAACAAGTTTTAGTGAATCTATTTTACCATCCTGCTTTCATCCCTTGGTATAGTCCTTGTCGATTTTCACATAGTAGGTCTTAGGTCTCCTTTCATTGTTCAAGACCTTATGATCTCTAGATTCCTCATAAACTCACTTTCCTTTCCCTCTTGACAATGTCTATGACAACTTCCATACTTTGCATTCTATGTTTTTAGTACCTTTACATACTCTTCACCATCCTCAAGGGTTTGGTGGCATGTTCACTTTTGGCATGTGTTCTCACTATTTAGACTTGTCATCATGTCCTCCATGGTATATTCAGTTTGGTGCTCTTATACTGTCCTCCATGGACTATACCTTACTATGAAACAAAAATAATATGATGCAGATACAAGGTGTGGAAGGTAAGAACACCTCTCAAAATGTATGTGCATACCTCATTACTTACCTTGACCTATGTCTTCTCTCCATGAAACCAACCCTCTGCAACTTAGAGCCATACATTTAAGACTCATTTCCATCAGTCTTCTTTGTTCAGTCCTTGTGGACTATCATACCTTTTTCTATGTCAATGTTCTTCATTGGCTTCGATTGGCTCTTGACAAACTCTTTAATACCATAGAATAGAACTCTACATGTTTCTCAAATCCTCCACAACTTATCATGCTAGTTATCACACATTCCTCTGGACAAGCTTATAATCCTTTGGAAGTACCTCAAAACTCAACAAGATATTCCTCACAAGTCAAGGTTAATGTGCCTTCATGGACCCTATTTCAAACCTTTGCTAACAGTCAGATTTGTAGGTTTTGACAAAACTTGGAAATGACTTGACATAACTCTACAACTTTCCCATAATATCTATTCTTCCTTTCCATTTTCACCATTTGGGAGAACTCTGGCTTCCTTCATAAGACATCTGCATTGCATCTTGTTTACCATATAATGGGGAACTCTACATTTTTACAAAATCTCTTATGGAAACTAGAGATGGACTTGCATCATCTAACAAATTTTCATGAGGTATAAGGGATCCATCAAGTATATTCAAGCTTGTACATTAACTTAGAACTCTTGTTTCCATTATTTTGTCCACCATTAAATGCTTGAATGGAAATAGATCACTAACAAGGAAGGTTCTCATTGTCACAAACTTGTGATTTTAGAGACATCCCTCTATGTACTGCTCTCTTCCACTATCAACTTTCATGAGATCTTATTGTATACAACCCTAGAGAAATCCTTCAAGCATATTTGATAGTCCCTCTGTTCCTCAAAAGGTATTCTTGCCACTATACACATTTGTAGATTGTCTTTACTGTACTATCATCTCAGATATCTCTATATGCATTTTCATAGTTTTCAATCTGAAATCTTCAACTTGAAAGATCGGTTGACCTGCAGCCATTCTTATTTGAAAACACTGCCTCCATAGTTCATACTTGCAAACAAGATTAGAGAACCTAAAAGATAACTGACTAAAACATGACCTTGAAGAGCCCTAACCCGACCTTGGAAACCCTAAACCGAGAGTAGCTAAATTAAAACTTCTAAAAACCCAACTCAAACTCATTCAAACTTCCCTCCAAGCATGTGTATGAGGATCTTTTGATAAGAATAAGATTTTAAAATAACCTTTAAACTTCAAAAATACGTGCTTTTGGAGAATATGGAGTTTTATGACACCCTTTTTACCCTAATAACATAAAAAAAGGTTTTTGTTATCTTTTTACATTTGAATGACCTTGTGGTTCCTTTATGACACATGACTCTAAAAATAAGACTTTAATCACTCTAAAGACACCTCTAATGATTATTTTGGCCTAGAGGGAAAAATATATCAACAGTAACATTATTTCATATTAAAGGAAATAGTGTTAATCTTTCATATTTTTCTTCATTTACATTTTAGCAAGTGTGTGATGTAGACCACCACCTTTATTTCCATTCATACACTAGAGTATTTCCTTGTAGACTAGAGATAATGATTTTAGTTTTTGTTATTTTGTCACTGCTAGTTATTTCCTAGACACACTTAGGAAATAGGATCACACACTTGTATTTTTTCTCTTCTCTATAGTGGCTACCCATGGAAGTTAAAAGACTAAAATAGGGGCTTGACCTGAAGGCAAGCTCCCAAGTAGTCCTAACCTTTTTCCTTGGCCTTTGTATTATGTAGGTTGAAGAAAAGGATTCAAATGCATAGGAGTTTATTCATTTCTTCCCTATTCTATTCTTTCTTTCATTCATTTATTTCCTTATGATCATTTGATTAAATATAATAGTTTATTGATCTGTTGGTATATTTTGTTGCTAGATACTCACTCTGGTTTTGCATGCAAATTGGGTGAGACTACAAACTTTGTTTTGACCATACATTATAGACTTTTTTGTTTTACTACTGACTAGACAACAACACTATGCATAGATGTCCCCATGGCATGCTGGCATCCTAGGATGAAACTCTCATGCTAGGTTCCATTCTTTTTCCTATTGTTTGATTTGAATATGTTTCTATGATATTATTTCCATATTTCTAGAAATTATAGTTTTTCTATAGTACCTTAGTGTTCTTGCTTGTTAAAATCAATTGATTTCTAAGTGTAGAACAAAATAGGACCTAGCAAGAGTTGTTCTTCTCTTCCTAATTGGATAGTAGCAAAATGCTCTTCCTTGAATCTAGTTAGGTTCTCGTGTGTGTGTATGATTTGTTTCTAATTAGATTGTAGTATTAAATATTTTATTAGATCTAAATCTATACACTACATTGGTCTCAACTAAATTCTTATGTGGAGGAAGATTTAGAAGTATAGCTAGTTTTACTGCATCCACCATCATACCTTACAAATTATATGTCCTAGTAGTGTACCAAAATGTGCCACAAATGTGCACTTCTTAAGAGGGATATGAGATGGTAGAGGAGGTGGAGGGGGATAGGTAGAGGTAGTGAGATGAGGCTATCAAGGATGGTGGAGAAAGATAGAGGGCTCAAGATGGGGGAAGAGCCATAGTCATAGGGTCCATAGGAGAGGCTAGGCTTAGGGTAGAGTGGGACAAGAGTAGCAAGGTTGCCATATAGCAAGAATGGGTAGGGACAAGCATAGGGAAGCTTTCCCCATAGAGACAAAACCCATAGACCTCAAATGGTAGGTCAGGGACCCAAGTACAAGCTTTTGGATTTTGAGACACATGTTTATTTATGCTTTTTTAGAATATTAGAATTGTATATTTATGCATTTGATTATGAGATGACATTTTGATTAAGATAACCGGGAAGGGCCTGAACCCATAACAAAAAGCCCAAAAGGTGAATAGTCAAAGTCATATGAGAAGTAAAACAAAACACTAAAAAAATATAACCCAAAGCATAGACACAGACACAAAAGTAGAAGCTGAAGCAAAGACTAGTTACAAACCAGTAGCAGAGACCTACTACTTGGACAGAAACTTAAGGTCACTGATGGCCTGCCACTCCTTGTTTAGAAATTGAAGCTTCTCTTCAAAGGAATTCTCTTTCTCCTTGCTGACCTATTCATTTGGGGTGTCCTTGCAGATCTCCTCACCTTTGTTGTTCCTTCTCTTGGTTCTGGTCCTGTTAGCAGGCCTTGTAGTAGTTGGCTGCAGAAGGTTGTTCCTTGTAGAGGTAGTACCAGGATTTCCTTCTCTAGTTGCCTTCCTCTTCTCCATCTCAGCCTGGAACACATACAAAGTGGTGGTTGAGTTCTTTTGATTTTTTCCTTACTGAAGGCTACAATTTCCTCCATGTTTTTCATTATGTTCTCCTATTTTTTCTTAATCCTATTCATTTCATCTTCCAAGTTTTCCTACTTTTTGAAAATTTTGGCCAGGTTCTCAACCTCCTACCATAATTCATCCTCATTTTCCTTAGGCCACTCTAAGGTTTCCAGTTGAGTAACAACCTCAAGATGCTAAAGTTTTCTCTTAACATGGTGCATTTGGGCAAGCTGCCACTTCAAGACTTGATTATGAAGGTCTAGAGCCTGGTACAGGGTATTCACCTTGTCACCAAGTTGTTGGCAAGATTTGCAATCACTTTTCTCAATGCTGGAAGTTTGAACTCTAGTAAGGGGCTACTGGGGGCAGGAGTAGACTAAATTATATTGGGGGGAGTGGCATGAACCTAGGGTTTGGGACTCTTTTGGGCATGAATCTCCATGAATTTTATTTTACCCCTATCTCTGACCATACTATCAATGTGGGGAAAATAAAATTGAGCCAGGGAATCCACTTGAACCCTTCTTTTACCTTTATCTTTGACACCCTAAATAGGGGAATCAATTTGGCTCTTCTATTTACCTTTGGTGGGGACATTGGAAATAACCTGTTCAATGATAACCTTGTGGGGGTTCTAAAAGGTAACCTTATGATTCTTCTTACCAAATGAGGCATAGTAGGAGTCTCCTCAGTGACCTTAGCAGGGGTAGTCTCAGTAGAGGGTGAGGGTTTAGAAGTTTTAAGGTTCTTGCTGAAGGGATGGTGATCCATGAACATACTCGACAAGGGAGGGATTGTAAATCCTCAGTTTAAAGGCCAGGGCTAGGGTTAGGGCTAGTTCAAATTTGTAAATAGCGTATATCAGCCCCTGATGGAGCGGAAGGGTTTTATCTCCAACCAGGACCTTTTGAACAGACTCCTCCAATGAGGTGAATAACCAGTAAGGAAAATTAACAAAAACATTATGGAAGAAATGGTTTAGTAATAAAAATAGGTAAGCATGAAAGTGTTTAAAGTGGTCTTCGAGAGTTACACACCTCATTAATACCTCATCTACTCTCTTACACACACTTGGAAGATCATCCTGACAATAGCCATTCTGCAACCTATTAACTTTTTCTCCCTTCTGAAGAAATCTTTGCATGTCTTCCTAGTAATTGCCTTTCACTTTTTTGTGAAGGAAAATACCTTCCATATTTAGACTAGTTACTTCTACAATAAGTTCTTCAATCACCCTAAAGAAAATTCCCCTAACATAGACGACTCCAACTTTCCAAGAGATTGTAAATTATTGAGAAAGAAGAGTGTCAAAACCATTCATGGTCATAATATATGGGGTGAGGAGTCCCTTCTCTAGAACCCCCCAGAGCTTTGTATCATTCTTGAAGATATCATGGTTACTCAGCTCAGTCTGCAACAGATCCCCTCCCATGGCAGAAAACTCTGGAACAACAATCTCATACACCACAAGATAGCTAGTAGCGATAATGAGGAAAGGTAACCAATTGTAGTATGAAAGGTTAATGTTTTGTCGAAGCATATCTTAGCATAATTAATATCATTCTTGCAAATTTCCTCCCTTGTGTGTGAGGTCCTCTCATTGCCAGAGGTATTCATTACCATATGTGGGTTTAGTTCCTTCATTTTTTTATTATGGCTTTGATATGATCCGGGAGGTTCTCCCCTTCATTCCAACTGATTATGTTATTCACCTTGGTGCCTAGGTTGGGAAGGGTGTCCATTGGCCCATTACCTTCCCTAAAAATGTGACATATAGCCACCTTTTCCAAAGTAGATAAAATGTTTTTGCTAATATCTATAAGATCTTTGAAGGACCAACTAGGCTTAGCCTTGGATTCAAGCATATTGAGGATATTTTTAGAATCTCCTCCACAACAAGGTTCTTAATACCTTTGTCTATAGCTATTTTAATACCTTGGAAAGCAACGCTGGCTTCCACAAAGTTACAAGTCTGAAAACCCAAGTTCTCAGCATAAGCTCCCACTACTTGACCTTTACCATCCCTTAAGAGACCACTACCACCCACCTAACTAGGATTACCCTTAGAGGCCCCGTCAAAGTTAAGTTTAACCCATCCTGCATCAAGGGGGACCAGTGAGTGTTCCTTCTAATAGCCCCCTTGTCTTGATTTGATTTACTTAGTCTATCTTGAAGCCCCCAGTTCTGAGCTATATTGGATTCCAAATCAGTGGGGTTGAGATTAGGAGTTCTTAGGTCAATCACTTTGACATTTTCTATGATTCTAAGTTTGATTATCTCAGCTAAAACCTTCCACTTTTTCTTTTCTTCCCTGAACACCCTATTATTTCTTTCCCTCCAGAGCCACCAACTGACATGCATTAAAGTCTTCAACCACAACTCAGTAATTAGAGGCTGTTTGAATGGAGAGGCCCAACTATCTGTAGTTTCCTTCACCTTACCTTGCCAAACCCAAGGAAGGAGGAAATTGCTTATGATTTTTTTGCCTAGTCTTCCATGCATATTTACAGTGGAACAATAAGTGGTCTATATTCTCCCTAACCTTCTCACATAGTAGACATCTGTTGGCCAATTGAAAACCACGTTTTTGGAGGTTGTCCATGGTAAGGATTTTATTATGGTTCACCGTCCACCAAAAAAAATTGATCTTAGGAATATAATTATTCTCCCAGATTTGACTCCAGTTGAAGCTATCCTTGTAGGAATTATCTAGACTGTTGTATCTAGACTTGACTATGTAATTGCCTGAATGGTCTTCTTTCTAGACAATTTTATCCTCCATGAATTTTCTATGGAATCTATGATTTTGGAGTTGTTTGAGCAAGGTAACAGACATAGTATTTAAAGGATAATCAAACTCAAACTGAGAGATTTTCCAAATAGTCTGACCTCCTTCCATTTTCCAATAATTGTTGACATACTTCCCAATTCTTTCTTGTAGGATATCTTTGATAGTTGGGCAGATGGGGTGAAAATCCAAGGGTAGAAAAGAAATCCAAGAGTCTTCCTAGAATCTAACTTTTTCCCCCCTTTCCAACTTGCCAATAGAGACCCAGGAAGAGAGTTGATTTGGATTTAACAACATTGTTCCAGATGGAGGATCTAGAAGGCAACAAATGGTTATGCATAAGGGAGAATCCAACATTTCCATTCACATATTTAGCCCTCATTATGTCTGTCCATTCATTACTAGGAGACATGAGCCTCCAACCCACTTTGGCCAACATGGCTTTATTAAGAGTGGAGATTTTTCTGACTCCAAGCCCTCCTTTCCTTTTAGGGGTGCAGACAACATCCCAAGCCACAAGCAACATTCTTTACTTTTCCTCTATGCCACTCCAAAGGAAGCATCTTTGGATTTGTTCTATTTTATCAATGATGTTCTTAGGAAATTTGAACAGAGATAACATATACACCGAATTACTCTGAAGAGAGGCTTGGAGGAGTTGGAGTTTTCTAGTATGACTGCGTAGAACACCCTTCTAGGCTGCAAGTCTTTTCTACATCTTTTCAATCATAATATTCCAAGAGGACTTAGGGAGTTTACCATGATCCAAGGACATTCCCAAATAAGTCTTTGGCATTTGTCTTATTTTGCAATTGAGGACATTGGCAATAAGATTCTGAAGTTTAGGATGGGTGTTGAAGAAGAAGATGCCACTTTTTTTCCAAATTGGTCTATTGGCCCGAGATAATAGAAAAGTTGTTGAGGAAGGTTTTCCATTCAGTAGCTTCCTTAACCGTATCTTTCCCAAGGAGAATGGTGTCATCAAAAAATTGTTGATGAGAGGAATGATGGAGGGTGGAGGCTAGGCTGAATCCATTCAACTTTCCATTTTTGATATGATCCTCGATGGTCCTTCCCAAGACCTCAGCTATAATGATGAATAAGTAGGGTGAGACAGGGTTGCCTTGCCTTAGTCCTCTCAAAGCTTTTAAGTGCCCTTGCGGAGAACCATTAATTAGAATAGAGAAAGTGGGGTTGATGTAATAGCTCCTCATCATGTTAAGATTTTTCTCGTGGAAGCCAAACCTATTTAGGACTTTATCTAGAAATTGCCAAGAGACCATGTCATACGCCTTAGAAATATCTAGTTTTAAGATCATGCTCTTCTTATTGCTTTTAACCATGGATTGAATGTTCTCATGTACAATGATAATGACATCCATGATTTGTCTTCTAGGAACAAATCCTTTTTGATTGGGGTGAATGATTTTATTTAAAGAAGGTTGAATTTTGAGGACCAACATTTTTGAGAAAATTTTGTAGAGCGTATTGTAAATACTAATGGGATGAAATTTAGACATTTTATTGGCTCCCACCCTCTTGGGAATAATGATGATGAAGGTGTTGTTGATTTCCTTTAGCACCTTGCCATGTCAGAAGAATTCTTTGGCAGCTGTAGTGATGTCCTTCCCAATTATGTCCTAGTAGGCTTGGAAGAACACTGGGGGGAAACCATCTGGCCCAGAAGCTTTGTAGGGGTCCAGAGAGAAAACAACTCCTTTCACCTCATCCTCTATAATCTCTTTAACCATATCCATATTATCTTCTTGAGATAGTGAGTTAAGAACGACTTCCAGTATCTGGATAAGAGTCCTATTCTCATCAAGCAACTATGGAGTGTTGGCATTCAGAAGTCTATAGAAGTATTTGACTCCTTTGGCTTGGATATGACTTTCCTCCTTAATTGTGTTCCCATTCTCAAGAACAAGCTCAGATATCTTATTTCTTTTTCTATGTTTCATAGCTGCTTGATGGAAGAGTTTAGTGTTCTTATCACCCTCTTTGAGCCATTGTATTCTAGACCTTTGTTTCTAGTAGATTTCTTCTTTCTCTATTATATTGTACAACTTACTAAGAAGAATCTTCTCAAGGGCACTATTTTCTTGAGTGTTTACGCTAGAATCCATTTCTTTCTGTATCTTCTTCAATGAGACTTCATATCTAGTTCTAGGTAAAGATATTACTAAATGAGCTTTTGTTCTAGCTTCTAAGATTTTGTTTCACTAGATTGAGTTTCTAAACAACCCTAAATGTATTTGAGCCATCAATTTTCTGGTTCCACCAATTGGTTATAAGATTGAGCAAATCTGGGTGACAAGTCCACATCGCCTCAAATTTGAAGGGGTAACACATTTTCTTAACTTCTAGGTTCCAATTGAAGTTTAAAGGGGTGCGATCTGAGCCAAAATGTAGAAGATTGTTGAGCTTACATTTCTTGAAAATATCCTAGTTAACTGAGATCAAGAATCTATCTAGCTTCACCTAGATTAGTTTGCTACCTTCTCTTTTATTAGACCAAGTACAATTGAAACCTTCAAGCTCAACATCAACAAGACATCCTTGGTGGAGGAAATTATCCAAATCCATCATGCTACCTGAGAAGTCCATCACTCCTCCCATTTTATCAAATGGATATAAAGGAGAATTAAATCACCTACAATTATCCAGTTGCTATCAGCCCAAGAACCCTTGGATAACAATAGATTTTCCCATCACCTCCTCCTCTAAATGAGGTTGTTGGGCAAATAGAGATTGGTTAGAACCCATCCTATGTTTCTTCTGATACTCCTAAATCTTATATTAATGGATTTTTTATTGCTAGTAATTAGTGAGCTCATCAAAACCTAAGGTTTCCACATGGTGACTAGGCCCCCTAAAGCGCCCTCAACCTTTTCAGCTATGAAACTTGCAAAAGGCCATATGTTTTTACTAACTTTTTCAAACTCATCCAATTTCATCTTAGTTTCTTGGAGAAGAAGAATGTCTGACCACATTTCTTTGATAAAGTTTTTAAGCAAGTGCTACTTGTGGGGGCTATTTAACCCCCTTACATTCCAAGAAATGATAATCATTTCTTATTTCTTCTAGAGCTCACTTGCTCCAGAGTCTTTTGTCTACCATTGGCCAGATCTCTAGCTATCTCCCTTCATCTAATTTCTCTCAGAGATTTCTTCCCTAGTGTGGAATCTTTTCCTACATCCACATTGAGGGGGTGGAGTAGTCTACCTTTTGGTGATTTACCTTGGTATGAAGTGTTACTCTAATTAAGGGGTTTTCAACCTAGGGGGCCTACTGGCTGAGGTGTCAATTCCTCTACTAGGATCACCTGGTCCTGATCCAGACTACTATTAGAAAAAAGGAGAGAGAACAAGGAAAAGTTGCAGCTATGTAGCTTTAAAATGTTTTCAAATCTGAAAGTAATAGCATGTGTAAATCTGAAAATTACTTTCAATTTAGATGTTAGAGTATTTCTCCAATTTAATCAATGTAGTAGAAGAAAATAGCTTGCAAGAAGAAGACAAGTATTTACGTGGAGAAACCCCTAAGGGAAAAAACTCCACACCAAAGGTGTTTATGCTTGTATTAAATCTCTTGTGAAAGATCACATTCAATACTGAAATCCTTTGATTCCTTGATGCACTTCAAAAGCTTCTTCAATCTTCAAACCTATAAAAAAAATTCAAAAGCTTCTTGCTTTTTTCTTCTAAAGTTTCTTACTTTTTTCTTCAAAAGCTTCTTCCTTTTTTCTTCAAAGTCTTTTCACAATTCAACTCTCTCAAAAATGTATGGGGCTTTTTAATTAATACAAAAGATTCTTAATTCAAAAGCTTCTTAACTGGAAAGCTTGAAACTCAAATTACAATAAATTGTAATTGATAACATAGGAACAAATCCTCATGCAAAAACCAAGTGCTCCAAATAGAGAAGACTAAAGTCAAACAAAGTCAAGCCTTCTATTAATTGCTTGTCTTGGATGTGGGCGCCCAAGTTTTCTCAAGTAAACTTAGTCAACATCAAATACATTTCCAAATAAAAGCAACAATAGAAAGTCCTCAAATTGGGCATCCAAGTTTGCCCAATCTCTTTCTGTTAACTGAAGTGATCAACACACACCAATCTTAAGAAAACAACATGCAATATTGATGTCCCCAATGTTATATTTTGAATTACCTTGTTTTGTACATGCAAGTGACATGCAAACACCAGATTCAACATGTAATTGCTACCCATTATCTAAACACTGAGATGTACCATCTTGCAAGTTTCTAGAGTTAGAGTGTTCTGCAAGCAACCTCTCAAAATTGACATGCAACAACATGTAAGATCATATAATTGACATACAACAACATGCAAGCACATGCAAGTCCATAGGAGTGCAATGTGAGCACATGCAAGTGACATGCAACAACATGCAAGCACATGCAAGTCCATAGAAGCAACATGCAACAACATGCAAGCACATGCAAGTAACATGCAACAATATGCAAGTACATGCAAGTAACATGCAACAACATGTAACAACATGCAAGTACATGCAAGTGACATGCAAAAACATGCAAGTCCATGCAAGCTTTTATGAACTCATGCAAGCAATATCCAATTCATGCATCTCTAACACTTAAGTTATTTCCAACATTATATCCATGTAAGGTGTCTCAACATTATCCACTCATGTACATAAAAAAGCACAACTCCAAGTCTAAATATAAGTCCCCATCAAAAGGGGACGCCCAAGTTTAACTCCCACTTACTAGGAGTTATCAAACTCTCAAAATAGACTTAGGAGAACTCAACAAAGTCTTCATGGCCCCCACTCCAAAAGTGGACACCCAAGTTTGACCCTATCAATTAGAAATTGATTGCAATAATTCAAAGTGATATAATTAATAAATAATTAATCTCTCAAAGTCCTTATGTGTTGGGGAACACATTCCAAGAACTTTGGAGACACATGAATTGGTTAGGATTGCAAGTTAATGACAACTTATCTCAACATTCTCCCACTTGACATTATACATTGCAATTACTCTAAATGATATAATCAAACTCTAAATCATAGGGAAACACATCCCTAGCCATCAATGTACCATTGATTCTTCAACATTCTTTTATGCTCCGACAAGATACCTACAAAAGTGACCATGATAACCATCATCTCAAACAAGAACTCCTCACATCATGTCACCCATGATTAACAAGAAATAGACCAAGGTGAAACATATCAACTATCACTAAAACCTGCACCAATCTCAACATGAACACAAGCATCAAATCATATGATAAGATAAGACTCTGAGTGTTTGCCACACTTATACCAAATGAAAAAGCAACCACATCAAGTTGCTAGCTCATCCAAAATATCATACCTCAAAACTAGGGTAAACAAACCATCATAGGTAGAACTCTATGCCATTAACATACCAACCCAAAACTACAATCAAGTCCCTATAAAACAAACCCACTAATCACCCATCCTCCCATTTCAAAGAAACATACCAATGTAGGGTAAGTGCAAGAAGATGGGGGGCCAAAAAGGGGTCTTAAGTGGCCACTTTTTTTCTGAAATTAGGAAATACTAACCTTGGATGAGAAATTGAGCATAGTTACACTCAAAATTTTAAGATGCAACAAAAACAATGTTCGTAGTGCTCTGAGTGTACTTTCTAAACTACTAATTTTTTTAAAAAATGGTATAGATTAAGGAGTTCAAAAAAGGGAGCCACATAAATTGGTGTTGTTTCTGTCAAAAAACATAACATAGCATGTTTTGTGGCTCCCTCAAAAGGTTAACTTTTTTTTGGTATTTTTAAAAATGCTTCAGTGAGAAATTAGCTAACAACATTTAGTTTATGCCTGATTTTTCTGATAAATTTTTAATAAATATTTTATTTTTTACTAATTTTCAAAGTGGACACATCCTGAAAAACTGAATTTTGGCCATGCTACCCTTGTAAAATTTGAAAACTAATTGATTTTTTTTTAATATGTGTAGAATGGAGTCTAGTTTATAAAAATGTAATTTATTTGAAATTTCAATGAACGGTTAATTTATAATGAAAAAAAGACCAAACACAGGTTTTTGCCAAAAAATAGACACAAAAACAAAATAAATTAAAGATGAAAGGCTTAACATTGTCAAAATGTGAAAAAAATTACATCATTAAATAGCTAAGAGAAAGCCTAACATTACCCAGGTGTTTAATTTGTTCAACCTTGAAACACGTGCAAATATGAGGGTTAGCATGAATGAAATTATGTGAAATATTGTAGAATATGTGAAACATGTGTTTGGATGTTGGGAAGGAACTCCAAGCCTTTGGATTGCAAATCCAAAGCAAATCCCAAGCCTAAGGCTTGGGATTTTGAAAGAAAAATATAACGCGAGTGCATTATAAGGTGCTTGCATTATGTTTTGTATTTTTTTCTTTTTTGCAAGTTTGCCCGATGTTTGCCTAGTTCAACATAACATGAGCATGTTATAACACACTCACGTTATGTCTCTCTTGGAATGATTTATGTTCAAGGGTTTTAAGTATGTTTGATGTATGTATGTTTGTATATATATTTTTATTTATATATGTATGTATTCCAAATTGTATGTATGTATGTATTCCAAATTGTACGTATGTATGTATGTATGAATGTATGTATGCATGCTTGTATGTGTGTATTGATGCATGTATGTATATGCCTATATGTATACATATGTATTCTTATATGTATGTATGTATTTATATATATATGTATGCTTGTATGTATGTATGTATGTATGTATGGTTGTATGTATGTATGTATGTATGCATGTTTGTATGTATGTATGTATGTACATGTATGTACGTATGCCTATATGTATGTATGTAAGGGTTTTGGGTTTAGGGTATATAAGGACTTGAGCTTGTATAGTTTTAAGGGTTGAGGGTTGAGGTTTTTGGGTTTAGGGTTTAATGTATAGGGTTGAGGGTTGAGGGATTAGGGCTCAAGTAATAGGTAGAGGGTAGAGGGTTGAGGGTTACAGTTGAGGGATAATATTCATCTTGTTGATTGTATAAGATTAAGTAAGGCATGGGGATTAGGGTTTAGGATATTGGGTTTAGGGTTTACGATATGGATTGAGAGTGTATAAGGCATAAGGTGACTTGGGTTGAGAGTGTATGGTTTAGGTTTTAAGTATAGGGTTGAGGCACAATATTCAGGTTATAGGGTATAAGGGTGAGGTTATAGGGTATAGGGATGAGGGTTTGTGGGTGTAGGCTTTAGGGTTTAAGGTATAGGGTTGAGGATTGAGGGATTAGGGGTTAAGTATATTGTTGAGGGTATAGGGTAGAGGGTTGAGAGTTTATAGTTGAGGGATAATGTTCAAGGTTGAGTGTCTAAGATATAGGGTTTAGGGTTTAAGGTTGAGGGTGCATAAGGCATATAGATGAGGGTTGAGGGTATAGGGTATAGGGTAGAGGTTTGAAGGTTGAGGGATAATGTTCAAGGTTGAGTGTCCAAGGTTAAGTGTATAGGGTATAGGGTTTAAGGGTATCTAGGGGTTGAGAGTTTAAGGTTTAATGGTTTAAGGGATTAAGGGTTTAAGGGTTGAGGGATTAGGGTTTAAGGCATAGTGTCAAGGGTAGAGGGATTAGGGATAGGGTTTAGGGTTGAAGCTTTAAGGATTGAGGGTTGAGGCTTTAGGGCTGAGGGTTAAGGATTAGGGTTTAAGGTATAGTGTCAAGGGTAGAGGGTTTAGGGATAGGGTTTAGGGTTTAAGGTTTAAGGGTTGAGGGTTGAGGCTTTAGGGATAGGGTTTAAGGTTAAGGGTTAAGGGATTAAGGTTTAAGGTATAGTGTTGAGGGTTGAGGGTTTAGGGATAGGGTTTAGGATTTAAGGTTTAAGGGTTGAGGGTTGAGGCTTTAGGGTTAAGGTTTAGGGCTTAGGGTTAAGTGAGAGACCTAGATGGCTAAGGACAGATGGAGAGGTATACAAGGACTGACTGAGAGACGTAGAGAGGGGAGAGCTATAGAGGTGAGGGGGAAACAAAGGTGAGAGATAGAGAGCTGAGGGGAGAGATATAATAAAATGAGAGAGTGAAGTTGACAACTTGAGGGAAAGATGGGTAAGGAGGAGGGAGAGAGGTGGAGAGGAAGGGAAATATCTAGAGAGCTGTGAGAGACATACAAGTGAGAGACCTATAACCTAGGGAGAGAGGGGTGAGAGATAGGGGAGAGATGGGGGTGAGGCAGATAGGGGAGGAGAAGGGTGGATAAGGGTTTAGGGTTTAAAGGTTTAGGGTTTAAGGGTCAAGGGTTTAGGGTTTAAGTGTTGAGGGTTTAAGGGTTGAGGTATTAAGGGTTTAAGGGTTGAGGGATTAGGGTTTAAGGTATAGTGTCAAGGGTTGAGGGTTTAGGGAAAGAGTTTAAGATTTAAGGTTTAAGGGTTGAGGATTGAGGCTTTAGGGATAGGGTTTAGGCTTTAGGGATAAGAGATTAGGGTTTAGGGTTGAGGGATTAGGGTTTAAGGTATAGTGTTGAGGGTTTAGGGATAGGTTTTAGGATTGAGGGATTAGGGTTTACTATTGAGGGATTAAGGTTGAGGGTTGAGGGATTAGGGTTTAGGGTTGAGGGATTAGGGTTTAGCATATAGTGTTGAGGGTTGAGGGTTTAGGGATAGGGTTTAGGATTTGAAGTTTAAGGGTTGAGGGTTGAGGCTTTAGGGATAGGGTTTAGGGTTTAGGGATAATGGATTAGGGTTTAAGGTATAGTGTCGAGGGTTGAGGGTTTAGGATTTAAGGTTTAAGGGTTGAGACTTGAGGCTTTAGGGATAAGTGAGAGACCTAGATGGCTAAGGGTTGAGAGATAGGGGAGAGATGGGGTGAGACAGATAGGGGGGAGAGGGGTGGATAAGGGTTGAGGGTTTAAATCTTTAGGGTTGAGGGATTAGGGTTTAGGATTGAGGGATTAGGGTTTAAGGTATAGTGTTGAGGGTTGAGGGTTTAGGGATAGGGTTTAGGATTTAAGGTTTAAGGGTTGAGGGTTGAGGGTTGAGGGATAGGGTTTAGGGAACTGAGGGATTAGGGTTTAGGGTTGAGGGATTAGGGTTTAAGGTATAGTGTTGAGGGTTGAGGGATTAGGGTTTATGGTTGAGGGATTAGGGTTTAAGGTATAGTGTTGAGGGTTGAGGGTTTAGGGATAGGGTTTAGGATTTAAGGTTTAAGGGTTGAGGGTTGAGGCTTTAGGGATAAGTGAGAGACCTAGATGGCTAAGGGTTGAGATATAGGGGAGAGATGAGGTGAGGTAAATAGGGGAGGAGAGGGGTGGATAAGGGTTGAGGGTTGAGGGTTTAGGATTTAAGGTTTAAGGGTTGAGGGTTGAGGCTTTAGGGATAAGGTTTAGGGTTTAGGGATAAGGTATTAGGGTTTAGGGTTGTTGGATGGTCCTGTTTCGCACCCAAACATGCAGAAATAGTCTGAGCTACATTGTACCGATGATATCCCTTAAGAGACCAAAGTGTAAAAAGGTAGCAATCTTTGATGAGTTGTTACTCAGAACCATGTAACTAGAAACATCTTGTCTAAGGCTACATGATCATGTAGAAGCCCTATACAATAACCTCTCTCAATTTTTGATATCTCTGAGGCGTTTGCCTATGGTGAAAGATTTTCTATTGCTCCAAAAATCGTCAGAAGCATGTAGTGTAAAGTTACAAAGGGGTGTAACTTTCGTCCTACTCCTGATGCGACCAAACTGATAGTTCCAATGCATCCAGATGGGTATGTTTAGGCTAGGAATGGTCCTATTTCACACCCAAACATGCCAAAATAGTCTGAGCTACATTGTACCAGTGATATCCCTTAAGAGACCAAAGTGCAAAAAGGCAGCAATCTTTGACAAGTTGTTACTTAGAACCATGTCACTTAGAAACATTCTGTCTGAGGATATGTGATCACATAGAACCCCTCTATAATAACCTCTCTCAATTTTTGATATCTCTAAGTCATTTTCCCATGGTGAAAGATTTTTTGCTACTTCAAAAATCATTAGAAGCATGTAGTGTAAAGTTGCAAAGGGGTGTAATTTTCGTCTTGCTCTTGATGTGACCAAACAAATAGTTCCAATGCATCTGGATGGGTACGTTTAGGCTAGGCATGGCCCTATTTCACACCCAAACATGCTGAAATAGTCTGAGCTACATTGTACCGGTGATATCCCTTAAGAGTCCAAAGTGTAAAAAGGCAGCAATGTTTGATGAGCTATTACTCAGAAACTATCACTTAGAAATATTCTGTCTAAGGATACACGATCCAATAGAACCCCTCTACAATAACCTCACTCATTTTTTGATATCTCTAAGGTATTTGCCCATGGTGAAATATTTTCTGCTGCTCCAAAAATCGTCAGAAGCATGTAGTGTAAAGTTGCAAGGTAGGCTACTTTTTGTTTTGTTCTTCATGGGGCCAAACCATTACGCCAACACATCTAGTTCGGCACATATACGCTACACATGGTCATTGTCATTCATTATAAAAGGTTCATATTCTTTCCTATTTGAAGGGTCACAACTTTTCACCTTTGAAATGTCATCAGTATTTGTGAGAACCTAAATTCATTTATTTGCAATATTGCCTAAGGTTGTATTCTTCAAACATGTTATGGATGTCTTTCTCAATGATAAATTGCTCTCCCTTTTATGTTAGTGCATATCAACCTAATACATGAAGTACGAGGCGTACACGTGAATACATGTAATACATGAAGTATACATAGGAAGCATGAATCATACATGTGAATACACGTAATACATGAAGTCTATATAGGAAGCATGAAGCATACATGTGAAAACATGAAGTATACACAAAAAGAATGAATCATACACGTGAACACATGAAGTATACACAAGAAGTATGAAGCATACATGTGAATGGTAGCATGAAGCATACATGTGGAATGGTAGATGTATTCCTTTGTGGAGAGGTATGAGGTCAAATGTAATAATGTCTTGCTCATTTTTAGTTGCATACTTCAAAGTGTATTGTATACTTACATGAATTTCATTAACATGCTACAATGATTATTATATTCATATGATTGATTTAATGTTCAATAATCTTAGAGAAGAATAATGTTGAAACTTTATATATTTACAATTATATAAAGGAAGAGTGCATGTAATACAATTAGACTTTAAATATTTGAAGTAAACCATCTACAAATATCCATTGAAGTGTGGATTTATATGCAAATATGGACACCATCAATAAAAAAGATTTGTATTAACCAAATATCCATATAGGCATACATCAATATCTATCAATATAAGTAAAACATATATATAAAATAGCCATATAGGCTTACAAGAATGCCATATAGGCATACAATGTCAACTATATGCAATACAAAATATATGTCCACAAATGCCATATAGGCATACAACAAAGGAACCCAATAAAAAGTCATTCCCCTCTGTCTAGTGAAGAAAATAGATCACGAGTAGCCTTTGATCTTTGAGGGGATGGATATGCATATGAGAGTGGTCTATTACGAACCCAAGGGCTGCTCCTCCTATTTAGTTCTTCATAGAGGTGTAGCTATTACAATGAAAAGTATAGACATTAATATATAGAAATAGATGTCGACATCCTCTTTGGAAGATAAATAGGGAGGGGAATTGGTGTCCTCCTCCTCAGGGTGTGCTGAAAATCAACACTGATGGTTCTTCTCGTGGAAATCCTAGTAATGCTGGTATTGGAGGTGTTGGGCAAACTAGTTCTGGGACTGTTGAGTTTATCTTTTCTATGTATAAGGGTTGGTATACTAACAATGTGATGGAGGCTATGGCCATTTTATGTGCTGTGGAGCACGGTTGTGTTCTTGGGTGGAGACAGATCATTTGTGAATCTGATTCTCAAGTGGTGGTGACTTTGCTGAAGAGGCAGGAGTTAGAGAATGTCAGTTGGCATTTGGCTGTTATTATAAAACATATTCTTAATCTATGTGCTTCTCTAGATTCTATTTCTTTCTATCATATTCCTAGAGAATGGAATGGGGTTGAGGATTGTTTGGCTAAATGGGCTTTTGATCATTTGCATGATTGGAATATTGTGGAAAGGGGTCAATTACCCCTAGATTTGTCACAAAAGTTGGACCAATTAGTGGAGATAGATAGGGGTGTGTAATGCCCTCGCTTTGTATGGCCTTTTTTTGGTTTGAATAAATTTTTACCCCTCTTTTAGTTAAAAAAATATAGAAATTACATTATAAAAAATAAAACATTTAACAAAATAATCACTTACCACTACCAGATAATCTCTCTCCTCATTTGCCTTAGTATTAGGATTAGGTTGTGGCATTGTAATGTCCTATAGAAACCATCCAGATAGAAATTAAACTTCAAATCAATAATCATTTGATTTTTCAATAATAAACAACTGTAACAACGAATGTAATTTGAAATTTACTAATCTGCCTCATACCCCCATCAAAGGCATGGAGCTATCAATCGCAGAAGACACACCATACTCCATTGCCCTATGAACTTTGGGAGGTGTCTCCACAGCCTACGTCATCTAAAAATAAAACAACATTATTCAATTATGAAAACTAGAATAGTGATGCAAGTCATGGCTCCTAACATACACACATGTTTGCCTAAACATGGAAGTACACACAATAAAGCACACAAGTCACATGCATATATATAAATTAGATGAAGATTCATGACTATTGTGTGGTATAAGGGTCAACAAAGGAGGGACCATAGTAGCATCAAATTTTAGGTTTGAGAAGTCAGAGAGGGAGTGAAGGTGTTAGCTTAGGTTTAGGTTGGTGGTAGGGTGGGGTAGGGTTGTGCTCAAACTTTTGTTTGTTTGGTAGTGATGGAGGTAGGACAATGCCTAAGCTAGAGGGTTTTAATATGTCAGGAAAAGATTGGTGATGGGAATGAGGGGCAGAACAACGGATACAAGAATGGCACTAGAAATCACATAGACATTAGGCAAGTTTATGGGTTTACGAGAAGGAGGAATATCAAGAGTTTGTGGGATAATAGGAGGGAGGAAATATACTAGATAGGACAAGAAAAACCTTATTTTAAAAATTCTTATCATTTTCTTTGCTTGAGGTTTGTCAAGGGGTGGGTTAGAAGAAAACTAGGTCTCGAACATCTGGTAGGGGCAGATTAGGAAATAGGTAGGGTAGATATGGGTTGGTTAGTAGGTTGGGTGTAGTATTGGGGAAGTTCCTTAGGCCTACTTTTAGAAGTGGATGGGGAAAGGTTCTAAAATTTGTCTTTTACTTTATCTTGGAGGGGTGTTAGAGGGGAGATATAAGACAATGAGGAAGGTGAAGTAGTAATAGGTGGATATATGGTGGGGAAGATAGGGGCATAGCTAGTGGAGTAGGCGAAGTAATAGAAAGAGGTTGTGGGGTTGGGGCAGCAATGCATTTAGAGGCATAAGATAGGTAAAGATGAAAGAGGGAATTGGTATGAGGTTGAGGTGGACCAGAAGGGGTTGACAAAAAAAATCTAAGGAGAAGTGTCTTAAGGTAACAACTAGTTGGCATGGGCTATGAAAAATGGTGAAGACATTACCATAATGGGGAATTTAAGGCACTGGTGGATGATAGTTTAGAGACAACCCACATTGCAATGAGCCAAGGATGACATAAGAGAATAGATAGTGGTATGAGGTGGGGATGATATGACATGAGACATCTAGGCATTTAGGTCCTACCTAGATTAGTAGAGTGAGGGAGCCAAAAGTAGGTATAGAAGTGTCATTATGTGTACACTAGGAGATATCTGAGGGGGATAAGAATCTCTATGCAACCTAGTGATGTATAAGTGTTCCTTTGTAACTACATTAATTCCACCCTAATGTATAAGTGTTCCACCTTGATTCAACTATCATTTTATAGTATACTTGTGCCTCAATCTACAAAGGTTCGTTATAATCATTAGTAGGCACATTTTCAAGCAAGAAGGTGATGGCAGGTGTAGGAGTGGGTTGAACAATGAAATTATAAGGTTGAATGTCTAATGTGCCTATTGTTACATCAGAAAATGTCCCCTTGGGGGCTTTTCCCTCTTAAGGTTTAGCTCCCAGGACCTTAATTTGCATGTAGAGCATCTTGTGTGATATTTTTGACTCCCGATGAGAAAACCCTAAAGTCTTATGGAAAATAGTACCTAGGGGGTGCTATTTTAATGATCACTGAACATAAATGGTAAGGTGGACTTGGGTGCTAGTGCCCTAGTCTTGCCCTATTTTGGGTCTGCCCTAATTTCAAATGTCAGTTTTATGACCGTTATTTAGGTCCTATGCTGACATCTCAAGTTTGAATTATGAAATTCTTAGCGGGAATCTTTGTAGTTGCATATATAAGCATGATTAGGTTTTATTTGCAAACTAGATGGATTTTATGTGTACTTGTGATTATAAAGCATTCAAAATATTCATTGTGTTGCAAAGGAGAGCATTGTTATTGTGTTTGTGTTTGTAGATTTGACATCCATCTCCTCATGGCATGAAGAGCATCTTCCTTCCATGAGATCTACACTTCAAGGTGATATCTATTGTGTTTTCAATCATTTATCATTTGGATCTTTGCCTCCATCCCGCCAGGATACACACTCTTATCTAACAATGGTATTTGAAAGACTTGAATGTCTCTCGAGAGCTTGACCAAGGCAAGCCTCTAAACACCACAACCCCCTCCCACACTCCTTTGTGATTGCAGGTTACATGTACCGAGTTTCATGGAGTAGAGTTGCAGAAAGGGAGTGGTAGACATTAGAGATTCAAGATCTGAGAAGCAGTGGACTTCAGTGAACATTCATGGACTAGGGTGCTAGTCCTTGTGTCCTCTAGTTTTCTTGAGGCAGAAACAGAAGTTGCAGTGCAGATCAGTGTCGAGAGAAGTTCCAGATTCTGTGATGAAAAGTACACCTTGGACTTGGGTACTAGTCCCTGTGTCCCCACCTTTTCTACTTTCTGAACTTCAAAAAATAGTGAGTTAAATATCTTTGTCCTTCACTTTGGTTTGAAAGGATTTGCTGTAATTTGATAATTTGCTTATTGTTTTGCATATTTAAGGTTTTAAGTGAAATTGGACATTAAATTGAGATATTGTTTGACACATCCAAGATTTTGCATCTTCCCAAGTGGTAACCTAACCTGATAAGTGAATCGTCTTGCACAAATTGGAGGTTTAACTCAGTTAATATGCCCTTGGAATGTTTTGTGTGAAAGGAGGATCCACATAAATTGTCAAAACTCAACATCCCCCTTTTTTAATATAAAACATTTTGGTGAACCCATTTTTTTGGACTTTTTGGCACCTCACTAAGTGTTGTTTGATAGATTTGCATTCATTCATCTTATTACATTTGAAAAATTACAAAAAAATTAAAAATTTTGAAAAAATTGGCATCTTAGGCTTGCATTTTAGCATAATTTGAATTATTTGGCATTTAATTTCATTAAATTTCTGTCATTTTCATTAGATCTAATTTAAACTATAGAAATTCATCATTTAGTATTCACTTACATTGCATTTTTGTGCTTAAATTGATAAAAATTGCTTGAAATTGTGCATTTTTCATAAAAACCTAGTTTTGCATTAGCTAGGGTTTGTAGTCAAAATCTTGTTTCAGATTTTACTACCCTTTTCAAATACTCATTAGGACTGATTTATAATTGTAGTGTTGCATCATAGTGGTCTTTTTGCAAAATTTCATGTCTAGGGTTTGAAAACCTTGCATTTTCACTAGATTTGGCCTTATCGTCTCTTTAGATTTGCACTACAAGCATGTTATAAGGGATTTTGCTACACTAATTGGCTATTATTAAGGTTATTATTTGCTTCCCCTCCTAATATTCCTTACAACACCCTTTCTACTAGGCCTTTGCATTGAGAATTGTTGAAAAATTGCATATTGTAGCACATTTTCACTAGGTTTTGACTTGTCATAAGCGTGTTGTGAAACTGCATCATTGGACTACTATTAGGCATATTATTTGCTGTCCCTCTTGAAAATTTTCACAAAACCTTTTCTCTTAATGATTTGTATTAGGAAAAGTTGAAAAATCAAGCATTTTAGGTCATTTTCATACATACTTTTGCATTTGTTCTTGCATAAGTTTTGAAAATCTTTGAAATATGATTTGGCACTCATTTGAAAACATACACATGGCTTATTGATGAGGGGGGTAAATCATAAAACACACAACAAAAGAAATTGAAGACATAAAATAGAACTTTTTTATTGATTTGGACAACTTATTATATTACAGAAGCTCAAATACAATTAGAGGAATCAACCCTCCATAGGCTGCAACACATTACAACTTCCTATCACAAGACTCTAGAATCATATGCCTTCTATAACCCCAAATCAGATAGGGTTTTTGTTTTCCTACTTATTCTTGACTCTACACTTTTCCCCTTAAGTCTACTACTGCCCAGGGTTCCCAAAAATGGTTATTAATAACCTTTTTGGTGGCCAACAACCTAATTTCAAAATTTGCATCTCCCTCCAAAAATAGGTCAACTTCTGGGAGCCATAACTTTTGATCTGGGTGTCCGATTGATGAATCGTTTTATGCATCGGAAAGCTCGCAAACTGCTCTACACTATAAGAACCCTCTCTACTAGTTCCAACCATTTTTGGGCCCATACGGGGCCGTTTAGTGCCTCAAACCCGAGTTTGAATAATTTTCAAGCATTTTTTGGGAAACATAAACTTTAATATCTTTTAGCTTGCAAATGATCTTTGCGTGATTCCTTCGCCAAAGGTCTTATTTTTCAGTTATAAAGCTTCCTGTAAATTTTCACTTCAATCCGTGCCCAAATGTAAACTTTCCTAAAATAGCAGGTTGCTATTTTTAGCAGTTTGGAAAAACTAAAAGTTCTACATCATTATTCAAGTGATTATGGAACTAGAACCAAAAATGTTGAAAAGAAATGGAAAGAACATCAACAATTTTGAAACACATCCTGTTTTGGGTGATACAAGATTGCCCTTACACCATTGGATGCTCCTGCATTAGACACTTAGGGTAATTTGAGAAGTGACCCTGTCACATCTCAAGTGTCTGTGAGAGGAAAACCCAAATGGTCAACTTCTACCTTAGACAACCAAGAAGAATCTTCAATAGGCCTTCCTTTCCATTTCACCAGATATTCTTCATATTGCCTGTTCTGAGTACTTCTTCCCACATGGCTATCCAAGATCTCTTCTATCTCCTCTGTTGAAGTAGATGCCAGAATACTCCACTATTCTTCTATTGGTCCATCCTCTATTCCACCTTCATGATATTCTAATAAATTAGCAATGTTGAAAATAGGGAAAATGTTGATCCCACTCGACAGCTCTACCTCATATGCATTTCCTGAATCATGTTTCTTCAAAATTCTCCATGGTCCAAATTTTTTCATTTTCATCTTATTCTATGTTCCAATTGGGAACCTTTCTTTTCTCAGGTGAACCATGACTTCATCTCCTACCTGGAATTCCTTATATCTCCTCTTCTAATCTACCTTAGCCTTGTACTGAATATTCATCTTATTAATGTGCTTTCTCACCTCTTCATGCAAATTCTTCAAGTGTTCTACAAAGTCTTCAACCTCGGCACTTGTCTTTTCTCCTTTGTCTAGCTTCCTTAACTCTAAAGCATTTCTTGGACTATTGCCATATACAATCTGGAATGGTGATTTACCAGTGCTCCTTTTGACATAATTGTTGTAAGCAAATTCCACCTGTGGTAAAATCAAATCCCATCCCTTGGGCTTATCTCCTACTAAGCATCGTAGCAGGTTACCCAAACTCCTATTCACCACTTCTGTCTATCCATCAGTCTGTGGATGGCGTGCATAACTAAACTTCAAATATGTTTTCAACTTCTTCCACTATGCTCTTTGGTAGACCGTGTAATCTCACCACCTCCTTGAAAAATAACTCTACAATATGAACAACATCATTAGTATTCTTGCAAGGAATAAAATGTGCCATCCTCAAGAATCTATCCACCACCACAAAAATAGAATCATGTCCTCTCTGTGTCCTTGGTAAACCAAGAACAAAATCCATACTGATATCATCCCATGGCTTCTCTGGTACAAGTAATGGTTGATATAGCCCTATATTCTAACTTGTTCCTTTTGCCATCTGACACACTCTACAACTTTGCACAAATTTCCTCACGTCCTGTTGCAACTGTGGCCAATAATAATTTTCACCAACAATAGCAATGGTCTTATCTCGACCAAAGTGTCCAGCTAGTCCTCCACTATGCTTCTCCTTAATCAAGCTCTCTCTCATGGAACTCCTCTAAATGCACAACTAGCTTCCTCTAAACAACATGCCATCTTGGATTATGAAATCTAACCATTTTGTCTTGTCCAAAGTAACAGGTTCCAAACAAGCTTTCTAGGCCTCTGCAAAATCTAGATCTTTAGGATACAAACTTTTGAGCTCATTGAACCCAACAACCCCTATCTTCATTTCTGTCAACAAATTTTGCCTTCTACTCAAGGCATCTGCAACTCTATTGGACTTCCCACTCTTGTGCTTCAAAACAAAAGTATAGCTCTGCAAAAACTCAACCCATTTTAAGTGTCTCTGGTTCAACTTTCCTTGACTATTAAGATACTGCAAAGCTTGATGATAAGTATATAAAACAAACTCCTTTGGCAACAAATAATGTCTCCATTTCTTCAAAGCCTGAACTATTGCATAAAACTCCTGATCATAAACATAATACTTTTTCTTGGCATCATTAAGCTTCTCACTAAAATAGGCAACAAGCTTACCTTCTTAGCTCAAAACAACTCCTATAGCACCGCCACTAGCATCACAATCTACCTGAAATACCTTATTGAAATCTGGAAGTGCCAAAACAGGTTGCTCTATGACTTTCTACTTCAATGTATCAAAGCTTTTATCTACTCCTTTAGTCCATCTAAACTCTTTCCTAACCCCTCTCATTGTCTCAGTTAGGGGTGCACAAATGCTACTAAAATTCCTGATAAAATTTCTATAAAAACTTGCCAAACCATGAAAAGATCTTACTTCAGAAGCACTCCTTGGTGTAGGCCATTCAATGATAGCCCTCACCTTCTATGGGTCCATATTAAGACCTTTCTCTGAGACAACAAATCCTAGGTATACCAACTCCTTCTTTGCAAAACTACATTTCTTCAGATTAATCAGCAATTTCTCCTCCCTCAACTTCTCTAAAACTCTTTTGATATGCATTAGATGCTTATCCCTAGTCTTACCAAAAATCAAAATATCATCTAAATAAAAAATAACAAAACTTCCCAAAAATTCTTTCAACACCTCATTCATGAGCCGCATGAATGTGCTCGGTGCATTGGTTAGCCCAAATGGCATGACTAACCACTTATAAAAACCTTCCTTTGTCTTGAAGGCTGTCTTCTACTCGTCTCCTTCTCTGATATGGATCTGGTGATACCCACTCTTCAGGTCAACCTTTGTGAAGTACTTGGCTCCACTCAAACAATCTATTATGTCATCCATTCTGGGCAATAGAAATCTATACTTGATCATGATCTTATTGATGGCTTGAGAGTCTATACACATTCTCCACTCTCCATCTTCTTTGGTGCTAGTACTGCAGGTACCGCACCTGGACTTAGGCTCTCTCTTATCAATCCCTTCCTCAACAACTCCTGAACTTGTTTGTTCAACACTTCACTCTCTGTTGGAGTCATTCTATGGGCTGCCTTATTTGACAAACTGGCTCCTACTATCAAATCCATTTGATGACTTATCTTTCTCACTGGTGGTAAACCTTCTGGTACATTATCAGAGATAATATCTTGAAATTCTTCTAACATTTCTAAGCCTTCTGCTCATATATCTTCACACTTCTCTTAACTAATCTTAGGAATCAATGTAAAGCAATGACACTCATGCTTCATACCCTCCAAAAATTTTCTACCATCTACCAAGCAAATTCAAGTAGTACTACATACCTTTTCTTCCACCTCCTTCAAGGGCTTCAACTCATGACAAATTCCATCCTTTGTTAGGAATAAAGTGTTTGCATGGACATCATGGATAGCGCTCCTATCCTACTGCCACAACCTCCCTAACAACATATGACATGCATCCATTGGTATGATGTCACACAACACCTCATCATGGTAGTCACCAATCTTGAACTTCACTAAATATTGCTCATTCACCAAAGCTCTATGGTGCTTCTGCAACCACGCAATCCGATATGGATGCAGATGCTTTCTTCTTGTCAACTTCAACTTGTCAACCATCTCCTCTCAAACAAGATTATCAATGCTTCCACTGTCAATAATAATATCACAACACTTACCTTCACATTTGTACCTTATGTGGAATAAACTCTTCCTCTGATTGGGTTCTTTCTCCTCATTCAACAAAGTTCTTTTGACAACTAGGGTTTCTCCCCTTTTAGTATCTTAAGAGCACTTAGATTGTGCATCTTCATTGACATGTACAACTCATGCATTACCTTCAAGTCTTCTATTTGTCCTTCCTTGATGTTGTGAACACTTGTATGCTTGATGTCTTTCTTCTCCACATTGGAAATAGGCTCCTTTGAAACCTCCTCTTCCTCTTTGCTCACCATTGTTCTGGTCATAAGGGCAGTAGGTATTATCTCCTCTCTGATTTTGACTGGTGCCAGCTTCTTCACTTTTCTTTGAATCTTTATTTTGGCCCCCATAGGGTCTTCCGCCAGTCCTTCCTCCTTGACCTCTTCCCCTTTGCTTGTTGTCAAATCTTTTATTCAGCTTCTCTTCCACCTTCAGGGAAAATTGGTATGCATCTTCTATGGTGGTTATTCTAACCAGGTTCAACTCCTCTTGAATACTTGGCCTCAATCCATTAATGTAATGGGCTACCTTCTCCTTGTTGGCCTCTGCATGACTAGTTCTGATAGTAATCTTATAAAACTCTTTTGTATACTCCTTAACAGACTTGTTGCCTTGCTTTAATCCTTGTAGCTTTTTCAACAACTCCATCTCATAGTCCACAGGAATGAACTGCTTCTTCAGTTTCTCCACCATCTAATTCCATATGGTGATCTTTCCTTTTCCTTTTCTATTACTCTCTAACTGGACCTCCTTCCACCAAATACTGGCATGGCCCTTCAATTTTATTTTTGCAAACTTGACCCGATCTGGGATTTCAACATCTTCATACTTGGAATATTCCTCTGTCATTGATCCAATCAATAAGTTGTTCTGGATTCAAATCTCTAGAATATGTAGAAAATCTGATCCTGGGCCTCTTTCCAATCTTAGAAATGGCCCTCAACAACCTAACTTTTGTAGGATCTCCTACAACTTCTTGTTCTTCCTCAGATAGCTCCTCTTCCACTTCATCCTCACTTCTCTTATTCTTGGCTCTAACCCTCTTTGCAGCTCCTCTTGTAATGCATTGATTTGTCTTTGTAGGGCTCTAAAATCCTCTTCCATCAAAGCATTCCTCCCAATACAATTTCTTCATGGAGGCATCTTGATCTCTGTAGCAAACCCACAACCTTAGGTCCTGGTGCAAACTATCACATGGTCAGTAATCTATCTACACACTCAGGAACCCTTGCTTTGATACCACCTAATAAAGGGGTAAATCATAAAACACACAACAACAAAAATTACACACAGAAAATAGAACTTTCTTTATTGATTTGGACAACTTATTACATTACAGAAGCTCAAATACAATTAGAGGAATCAACCCTCCATAGGCTGCAACACATTACAACTTCCTATCACAAGACTCTGGAATCATCTACCTTTTGTAATCTCGAATTAGCTAGGGTTTCTGTTTTCCTGCCTATTCTTGACTCTACACTTTCCCTCTTAACTCTACTACTACCCAGGGTTCCCAAAAATGGTTATTAATAGCCTTTTTAGCGGCCAACAACCTAATTTTAAAATTTGCATCTCCCTCCAAAAATAGGTCAACTTCTAGGAGCCATAACTTTTGATTTGGGTGTCCAATTGACGAATTGTTTTATGCGTCAGAAAGCTCGTGGAGTGCTCTATGTGCTAAGAGTCTACTTGACTAGTTCTAGCCATTTTTGGGCTTGTACAAGGCCATATAGTGCCTTGAACCTGAGTTTGAATAATTTTCAGGTGTTTTTCAGGAAACGAAAACTTTAATATCTTTCGAGAGGAACCTCCTGCAACAATATAATGAAAAATGCATGAAATAATAGAAATAGTAGAACACAGAAGGAATTTATTGATCACAGGCCACTTCGAGGGGGCAACCTCCTTTGAGCAAGCTTAATACAATAAACTCATGGATGCCTTCATTAGCCTCAACACGTACTTATATACTAAGTCTAATCTAAACAACTATTACTCCTCATGAATGTGGGATAATACAATATGCTCATGGGATGACTTACAAAGAATATGTGTCCAACAACAATATACTGACAAAGTAAAGAGAAGGGCTAAACACGGGTTCCTAACATCCCCTCCCTCTTAGAATAGATTTGTCCTCAAAGATTAAGATGTGGAAATTGTTGTTGAATATGAAGGAGTGGTTCCCATGTAGCATCCTCTTGTTACATTCCGTGCCACTGAATTAATACCTCTGTGATGGATTGAGAGCGAAGCTGATGAGTACACTTGTCAAGGATTGCCTCCAGCTCTAAAATGATGGATCCTTTATTATCCAGTTCTGGTAAAATAGTTTATGCTTTGATGTTGGTGCCAAGAACTTTCTTTAGACAAGAGACATGAAATACTGGATGAACGCAGGAAGGAGGAAGCTCCAACTTGTAAGCAACTGACCCAATCTTCTGAAGAACCTTATATGGCCCATAGAACTTTGGAGCCAGCTTATGACACCCTTTGAGTTTCAAGGAGGATTGCTTGTATGACTGTAGATGAAGAAAAACCATATCACCTACTTCAAAAGTGCGCTTAGAATGGTGCTAATCGACTTGTTGTTTCATTCGATTTCTTGTCATGTGAAGATTGTCTTGTAAAATGTGAAGAATCTGATCTTGGGTTTCAAGAACCATGTCAACTGCCTGAACTGGTGAACTGCTGGGGGTGTATGGAAGGAGCACTGGTGGTACCTGACCATAGAATGCTTCATATGGAGTCATTTTAGATGGAGTGTGGTAGGAGGTATTGTACCACCATTCAGCAAGAGGGAGCCACTTTGCCCACTAATGCTATTGTTTTGAGGTGAAACAATGAAGATAAGTTTCCAAACATTTGTTGATAACTTCAGTCTGACCATCTGTTTGTGGGTGATACCCTGAACTCATCTTCAATTTGGTGCCAGTGTGGTGAAGTAGTTCTATCAAAAAATGACTGGTGAAAGTTGCATCATGATCTGAGACAATGGACGAAGGGATTCCATGAAGACGAAAGATCTAGTCCATGAAAATCTGTATGACTGAGGAGGTAGTATAGGGATGGATGAGGGCACAAAAATGACTATATTTGGATAGGAGATCAACCACAACCAAGATCACTATCTTCCCTCCAAATTTAGGGAGCCCCTCAATGAAATCCATAGAAATATCTATCCAAATCCATGTAGGGATGGGGAAGGGTTTGAGCAATCTAGGAAGGAGTGTCGTTTCACCCTTGTTGCGCTGGCGAGTATCACATTCAACCACCATATATTGAATTACCCTTTTCATTCCCTTCCAAATGAAGTTACGTTGTGCTTGCTCATAAGTTTTGAGGAACCTAGAGTGCCCTGCCGATGGAGAAGCATGGAGTTCATAGAAGATAGCCTGTTGAAGATCTATGCTCTGGGAAGCACCAGACAACCCTTGTATCTCAAAGAAGCACCATCCCAAGAGTAGTGTAGTATAGTAGAAGAGTTATTCGCCAACTATTGGATGATTTGGGATAATGAAGAGTCATTGACATAGCCCTACTAGACAGATTCCAACCAATTTGGAACAAGCATAGAAATAGCTGAAAGAGAAGATTGGTCATCAAATGTGTGAGAAAGAGCATCCACCACAATAGTGTCTTTACCCTTCTTGTAAGTGATCTCATAGTAATAACCCATGAGTTTGCTAACCCATTTCTATTGTGCTAGGGAGGAGACCCGTTGTTCTAGGAAATATTTCAGACTCTAGTGATCAGTCTTGATGCAAAAATGATTCCCTAATAGGTATGCCCGCCACTTCTGTACTGCATGCAAAATAGCCATCATTTCCTTCTCATATGTAGAGAGTACTAAATTCTTACCTAAAAGGGCTTTGCTGGTGAACGTAATGGGATGTTCATCTTGAAGGAGAACAACACCAAGTCAATTGCTGCAAGCATCACTCTCAATAGTGAAGGTCTTGGAAAAATCTGGCATAGCTAGAACAGGTGTAGTACACATAGCTTGTTTTAGTTTTTCAAATGCACACTCAGCAGCATGTGGCCATGTAAAAGCATCCTTTTTCAATAGAGTTGTTAATGGAGCTGCAATCTTCCCGTAATCCTTGACAAACTTGCGGTAGTAGCCAGTTAGTCCCAAAAAACCACGGAGGCTCTTGAGTGTCTGAGGATGCAGCCAATTTTTCATGGCATCTATTTTGGTAGGATCCACTCAAACCCCTTGGGCTGGAACAATATGCCTGAGATAGTCCACTTGCTCCTGCCCAAAAACACATTTAGATTGTTTTACATAGAGATGATGATCAGAGAGAAGTTGCAGTACAAGATCTAGATGCTAGAGATGCTCAGCCCATGTTTTACTATAGATGAGGATATCATCAAAGAAGACCAGAATGAATTTCTGCAAGTAGGGCCGGAATATTTCATTCATCAATGCCTAGAATGTGGAAGGAGCATTAGTGAAGCCAAAGGGCATGACCAAAAACTCATAGTGGCCATCATGCATGCGGAAAGCCATTTTAGGGATATCATCCTCATGAACCCGATTTTGGTGATACCTAGAACGAAGATCCAACTTGGAGAAAAAATGAGCGCCATGAAGCTCATCAACAATAGGAATCAAAAACTTATCCTTGATTGTGATATGATTAATTGCTCAGAAGTCAATGCAGAGACCCCATGACCCATCTTTTTTCTAGACAAGAACTAGTGAAGAAAAGGAACTGGTACTAGGGTGAATAATACCTTGCTTTAGTAAGTCCCAAACGAGCATCTCAATCTCTATCTTTTGGTGAAATGGGTAGTGGTAGGGCCTGATGTTGGGAGGAACACTTTCAGGAAGGAGCTGAATACAATGGTCCTCTGGTCGTGAAGGTGGCAATCCCACTAGTTCAGCAAAGATAAATGCATATCTATCCAAAATTTGTTGTAGATCTGAAGGAGTAGTGGAGACCGTGGATGGTTGCATCTGAATGGAATGAAGCTGAGTGATGACACCATGTGAGTTCTTCTTAAGGAGATTTTCCATGCGATGTGAATTGATGATGCTAAGAGACCCTAGTTGTAAGCACTTCAATGTGTGTTTTTTTCCATTGTCTGAAAACTGCATCCAAAGTTCAGCAAAATCTCATAAGATGGATCCAAGTGTGTGTATCCATTGAGCACCCAAAACCACATCACATCTACCTAAGGGCAAGGATAACATGTCAAAGTGCAGGTTATAATCTCCAATAGAGATACGCACATTGCAATACTTCCCTTTGTAAGGTAATGTGCCCCCATTGGCAATCATGACTTCAAAGCTGGAGCAAGGATGGACAAAACAATCAGCCTTTTGTAAGAGGGAGCTTCTTGAAGTAACCCTTGACCCACATGGTTTGTGGGGTGGTGACTCATACTAAAGCATGGAGAGAGATCTCTGGGTGGTCTTCCTGAGAAGGAGGGTCAGCAGGCAGCTGTTGAATGTCCACCTAATCATCTACTGTATCCTGAGCATCTTCATAAACTTCAGTTGCAGGAGGAGAATCCACATCCAAGAGATAGAGCTTTTGCTCAACACATCGATGTCCCCAAGTGAATTTCTCATCACAATTATAACAAAGCCCTTTTTCTCTACGTACCCTCATCTCTGCTTTAGACAAATGCTTGATAGGAGTTATTCTAGGAGCTGGCATGATTGGAGGTCTTTGGGAAACCATATTTCTGAATGGAACAAAAGTAGATTTGGAGCACTGTTGAGCTGTGATCTTATCCTCCACCAACTTAGCCAACCTTAGGGCTTCCATCATTGTGCTGGGATGAAACATTTTAACCTTAGATCAAATTGCATCCTTCAGACCACTGACAAAACAACTCCTGAAGAACTCATCAGATAATCCCTTTGTGTGATTGGCCAGTTTCTCAAATTCTAACTGATATTCTCTCACAGTGCCAGTTTGGTGAAGTTTAGTGAGTGCTCCTATGAAGTCATCAAAAGCACTAGGGCCAAATCATTGCAAAATGAGTTTGCAAAAATCTGTCCATTTTGGCTCTTCATGAGCCTTGATGTACCAACGGAACCATTGAAGGGCTTCATGTTCCAAATGAAAGGATGCAAGTGGGACTTTGTTGACATCAAAAGTATTATGCAGATTGAAATATTATTTTGCCTAGTATATCCATCTAGTCGGATCATCACCATTGAAGCGAGGAAAATCAAGCTTTGGCCCATGAAAATTGCTGGAAGAAGAGAACCCAGTGTCTATGGAAGACTCTGGCTGCTGTCTATTGTTCATGGCTAAATGCTAAAGATTGAGGCCAAGAATTTTTTCATCTAGACCTTGGAGTTTGGTCTTGAGGGATGCAAGTTCATCATCCATGTTTTTTGCTCCTGCGCGGGTGACAACCATAACTAGGAGTTTTTTTTTTTGGGAATGGGTAGAAAAAGAAAAACGAAAACTTTTTAATAAAGGAAAGTTTGGATTTGGGAAAAACTATGATGGGTAATTGGGGTTTGACTAGGTTTTGGACACTTTCTGAGGGACAGGGAAGCATAAAATGGGGATTTCAGAAGCGGGGTGAAAGAATGGGAAAATTTGTCCAAGAGGGACAAAAGAGCAGAAATAGGAAATGAACACTGTGGCAAAATTTGAAGGTGATTGGGTGAGAATCGAAGAAGTTATGGGAAACCCTAAAAATAGACAAATGTGGGATTTCTGGCTTCGATAAGTGGAATTTGGGATAGGGTCCTCAAGGAAGGAAATATGCAGAATGGAATTTCAGGGGTTCCAATGAATTTTCAAAGGAAACAGAGCTAAAGCAAGGAAGATATGGCAAAAAAATAGATTTTTTTTTCTGGAAACAATTTGCAACAACTCTGGATAGATGCAATCTGTGATTTATCAGCTGGCAATAGATATGGACCCCAAGTAAGTTCAGCTTCCTAAAGGTTTAGGGGATTCACTCGGCTACCAATGTTGTCTAACAACTTGCATATTGGGGTAGTACCCCTCACTCCACGGCTAAGGTAAAATTGATAACTGCTTTGCCACAAATGACAACTCTTGGTTTACCTCATGGATGGGAACTAGTCAATCATGTAGGGGCTGTTGCCCTTTTTGCTGGCAGGTCCTCTCAATGGGCCAGCTACTTCGGGGTTCCTGTGGTACTCCTCACAATGAGTTTTAGGGATATGCCTAGGCACTTCCCATAGTTAAGCGGATAGGGATTATTCCTTGATCCAAACCTACAATTGAAATGAACAATACAGATGCAAAGAAAAAAGAACTACTGCAATAATCACAGTACCTGGAGGCCACTGCAAAAAAAATTCAGCAAAAATTCCACCAGCGAACCCAAGAAAGTGCTCTGATACCAGATGAGACGAACCTCCTACAATAATATAATGAAAAATGCATGAAATAACAGAAATAGCAAAACACAAAAGGAATTTATTGATCGCAGGCCACTTCGAGGGGGCAACCTCCTTTGAGCAAGCTCAATACAATAAACTCATGGATGTCTTCATTAGACTCAACACATACTTATATACTAAGTCTAATCTAAACAACTATTACTCCCCATGACTGTGGGATAATACAATATACTCATGGGATGACCTACAAAGGATTGCGTTCAACAACAATATACTGACAAAGTAAAGAGAAGGGCTAAACATGGGTTCCTAACATCGAAACAAGAAAGATCTTCATGAAACTTTTTCAGATGAGTCCACATGACTCATAAAACATCCCCAAACACTCCTTTTCCACTGCACATCAAAGAATTGTGCTACATAACTTCAATCATTAACTCTGACAACACTCTATCATCTAGAACACACTACAACATGCTGTCACTTGAAAAACTAAGCTGCGGACCACCAAGAACCTTAAAACTGAAAAGAAGCATATAATACACATCTAAAAATATGTCTTCAAAACTACAAGGGCAATCATTCATTTCCAGAGGAATGTAGAGCATTCCAACAAACCTTCAGCACTGACTTACTCTGCCAGAATATATGTCGGTACTCTATCATGCACAACTTTCACAGCGGAAGGGTAAATGATCTAAATCTCTAAAATTATCATCTTCACTGGAATATTAACATACCTTCATAATTGCATAGCCAAATCTACAAATGCAGAGGAATGTAGAGATCTTGCTTCCATGTAGTGACTATCTTCACAGAACCAACACTGTCTTCACTCTATCTTTTGTAAAACATACTTCCAGTAGTCCATGCATCATAAAACTTGGAATATGCAAGATTTGACATTACATTAAGCTATATTCCAATCCACAAAGGCCCAAAACCAAACTGATGGAAATGTTGAGTAATTTCTCAGACAGTCTTCAAAGGTGGTCATTCTGAAACAGAGACTATCACCAACTTCCAGAGGCTAAATCTTCTTTGTATTAATACATGCATTCTTAGGGATAGTAGAAGAGAGAATACAACATATCTTAGTCCATCCGTACCATATCTTAGTGCTTCTAATTCCCATATTAATGTGTCTTCTTGATGCTTCTAATTCCCATACATCTGAATATAACTTCATACTCAATTCTGTAACGGACAAGGCATGATATGAACTTCTAATTCCCATCTCAATATATCTTCTTCAAGAGCAATACATCCAACTATGAACACTATTACACATTCATAATAGTGTTGACATTAATGAAAAATAATACAACCATAGGAACCATATGTGTAACACATTCTACTAGATAAAAAACTATTTGAGGCTCTACTTATAATGAAAACATTCCAAATATGTAGACAAATACTATTATTATGTGTAGAACTACTGAGGTGGCAATATACATGCATCAGAATACTTCATATTATATATTTATCCTATGATAAATCTAAAAGGTGAGTATAATAAATACCTTGTATTTTCTCATGAAATGTAAGAGGTTGTAAAAAATTTCCATGATATAGCTCATTTTTGTTGAATCTTTAAAAATTCATTTTAAGGACACTTCTCACTAGACATGTGTTGATGTGGAGAGTTACATGATGAGTCACACCTCTAAACCTTAGTTGTAGACAGATAAGAGTCCATATCACATTTCTAAAAAAATAGAGGTCCTACAATATTCCATTTAACTTCTACATGGTCATAAAGTTATCCCTAATGACTAAGAGCTCCTCTCCTCTAATGCTAGTGAGAATTTTTTCTTTGTTTTATTTAAATTGATCTATTAATTTAAAAATTATTATGATTATATGTATACATAGAGTCTTACATTCTTGTCATTTTTCATACCGAAGATATTAGTTGGTTCATCCATGATGAGTCCTTCTCAATTGATGCAGGAGGTCTCGATGGTGGTATTTTTAGTGCAGTCTAGATTGTTTATGTGTAACACATCTAACCTTTTTTAATGTATGCATTTCCTTTTTTGTTAATAATTATATATTAATTTATTTAAATGTTACTTTACTTTTACAGTCTCTTGAGAAAGTGAGTGATGTGCCACCTTTTCCATCACACTTTAGTAGGACACCTAATCATCTTAAGAGAAAATAATTTGTAGAATGATTGTCTAAACAAGAAGAAAGAGTCAAGGTAATTGAGTTAATTGTTTCTAAATAATTGATAGTTTATAGAGGTCTTATAGTTGATTGTAGTGATTTAGATGTATGTTAATAAATGAAAGTTCTAAATTGTAGTAAATAAGATTATTTACTAACTCTAACTTATTTATATTTACCATTGAAGAGATTAATCAAATTTATGGTTTGACTTGTTAATGCAGTCAACTTTGCACCCATCAACTACTAGACATCATGGCATGAAGAGGACACTTTTTGAGGATCCATCATAGATTGAGGATTCACTAGAGACATAGGGTCAAGTGGACCTTTAGTATTTGATCTAGCTATTCAACATTTAGATTGTATATAGATTTTGAGACATGGCATATGCCACATTTTATAAAAAATGTTTTGAGTTGGCATATTTGCCAAATTTTTGTATATGTCTACCATTATGGACTAGATTTTAATATATATATACACCTTGATATACAATATAATTTAAATTCCTTATGTGCATGTATTCCTACTTTGAAACTTAAAAGTTTAATGTATAATCAGTTTACAATGGTTGAGTTATGATCAATAACATGCTATAGATTGATTTCTTGTTATATATGATTGTTTCTCTTGGTAGAAAGATGATATATGTAGTTTCATACCTCAATACATAACTTGATCGTAATTGCCATGTGATTGTAGTTTTAGTTAGATATAGGATTTTCTTAGAGCATTTGACATGCGAGCTTTTTTCATTCAAGAACACTAGATTTGACATGTTAGATTTTCTTAGAACACTACATTTGATATAGAAACTACTAGATTTGATATGATAATCATTGATAATTTCTCATCTTACATGTTAAACATGTAAGATACATGTTAAATATGACAAGACTTGTGATGTTTTTCATTCAATCCAAGATAGTTATTTTTGTATTAATGAGAAAAGACATGTTTGTGTGTTTACCCATTTTGTTATCTAGTTTATGCAAACAAATGTCATCCACAACCCAAGTTCAATAGTCATTGTATTTGGAAATGTAAATATGTGTACTTATTAAATGGAAGTGTTTCAATATCATAAATACTCCATGTTTCAATATCATGTCCTCATTTCATGGTCTATAGGTCTCCATGTAGGGAGAGAGACACGTTTGGCATGATTCACATATCCTCATTTCACCTTCTATATGGTCTCCATGCTTTGCATATCCTCATTTCATAGGTCCACATGTTTGACATGATTTGCTTATCCTAATTTCACCTTCTATATGGTCACCATGCTTTACATATCCTCATTTCATAGGTCTACATGTTTGATATGATTCACTTATCCTAATTTCACCTTCTATATGGTCTCCATGCTTTGTACATCCTTGTTTCATAGGTCCACATGTTTGACATGATTCGCTTATCCTCATTTCACCTTCTATATGTATAATGTATCATCATTTCACCTTTTATATGTATAATGTATCCTCGTTTCAACTTCTACATGTATAACATATCCTCATTTCACATTCTATATGTTTAACATTATTTTCTTAAGCTCATTTCACCTTATATATGTTTAACATAATTTTCCTATCATCATTTCATCGTCTCTAGGTCTAGTATCCCCTCATTTCAACTTCTATATGGGTAATGGTAAGAGAAGAATGAGGTAGAGAGAGAGAGAGAGAGAGAGAGAGAGAGAGAGAGAGAGAGAGAGAGAGAGAGAGATGTACATTTGGCATGGTTTACAATACTCATTTTACCTTCTATATGGTCTACATACTTTGCATATCCTCATTTTCCTCACGTCTACATGAATTATGGAAAGATAGAATGAGTTGTGCCCTCAATGCGTTCCAATGTTCATGGGGAGTGAACATTTTTCCCTTGTAGACAACAAAGATGATTACATAGGGAGAGAGATACATTTAGCATGCTTTGCATTTGGACCTAACTGATGGCATTAACAGGTCAGGGTGGGTGGGTTTATGCTAGTGGAGGACCTGTTTCATTCCCCAGGTGTCCCAATTGAATCGGGCTATAGTGTACCGGTAAAGTCTCTTAAGACACCTAAGAGCAAAAAATTGCCAGACTTTGATGGAGTAGTTCTTGCACTTCGTGGCACCTAGAAATGATCTATTTGGACTTATAGCTGGATGTCAGGCCCCTCCATAATAACCTCTCTCAATTTTGACCAACTCAACATTGTTTGACCATGCCAACGACAGATGCATTCTTGCAAAATGCCTCAATGACATGTAGTGTAAAGGTGCCAAGAGCCATATTTTGCATTCTTCACCTTGTGGGACCTAATCGATAGTGCCAACAGGTCAAGTGGATGGGTTTATGCTAGTGGAGGCCATGTTTCATTCCCTGGGTATCCCAATCAAATTAGGCTACAGTGTATCGGTAAAGTCTCTTAAGAGACCTAAGAGAAAAAATTGCCAGACTTTGATGGAGTAGTTCTCACACTTCGTGGCACCTACGAATGATCCGTTTGTACCTAAGGCTAGATGTTAGGCGCCTCCACAATAACCTCTCTCGATTATTCTTGAAAAATGCCTCAGTGACATTTAGTATAAAGGTGCCAAGAGCCATATTTTGCATTCTTCACCCTGTGGGACCTAACTGACAGTGCCGATAGGTTAGGGTGGTTGGATTTACGCTAGTGGAGGCCCTGTTTCATTCCCTAGGTGTCCCAATCAAATCGGGCTACAGTGTACCGATAAAGTCTCTAAGAGACCTAAGAGCAAAAAATTATCAAACTTTGACGGAGTAGTCCTTACACTTCGTGGCACCTACGAATGATCTGTTTAGACCTACCACTAGATGTTAGGCCCCTCCACAACAACCTCTCTCAGTTTTTACCAACTCAACATCATTTGACTGTGCCAATGGCTAATGCATTCTTGCAAATTGCCTCAGTGACATGTAGTGTAAAGGTGCCAAGAGCCATATTTGTGTTCTTCAACTAATGGGACCTAATCAACAATGCCGACAGGTCGGAGTGGGTGGATTTATGCTAGTGGAGGCCCTGGCTCATTCCCCATGTGTCCCAATCAAATCGGGCTATAGTGTACCAGCAAAGTCTCTTAAGAGACCTAAGAGAAAAAAATTACCAGACTTTGACGGAGTAGTTCTCACACTTTGTGGCACCTACAAATGATCCATTTGGACCTACAACTAGATGTCAAGGCCCTCCACAATAACATCTCTCAGTTTTAAACAACTCAACATCGTTTGACTGTGCCAACGATGGATGCATTTTTGCAAAATATCTCAGTGACATGTAGTGTAAAGGTGCCAAGAGCCATATTTTGCATAATTCTTTGCAAGATGTATGGCACTCTGGATGTCCATAAACAAATAACTATTAGCCTATTGATTGCCCAATTCTTCCATGAAATATTACAGCCATATCATCTCCTTGCTTGCCTCTGTTGCAGCTACATACTCTACCTCCATGGTGGATAAAACAACCACCTTTTGCAACTTGGAGATCCCACTCACTGCTGTCCCACCTACAGTAAAGACATAACCTGTAGTACTTTGTCTAGTATTTATATCCCCTGCCAAATCTGAGTCCACATAGCCTGCTAAATTAGTATGCGAGTCCCCAAAACATAAATGTTTATTGGATGTACCTCTCAAATATCTGAGAATCCATTTTACTGCATTCTAATGCTCCAATCTAGGATTACTCATATACCTATTTATGACTCCTACAACATGTACAATATCTGGTCTTGTGCATACCATGGCATACATTAAACTTCCTACAGCTAAAGCATATGGTACCTTAGACATTTTGTCTTCCTCCTCTTGTGTCTTTGGACACATCTCCTTAGTCAATTTCAAATGACTAGGCAAAGGTGTGCTGACAGCTTTTGCATTCTCCATATGGAATCTCTACAACACCTTTTCAACATAATTAGCCTGAGATAGAGTCAATTTTCTGTTCTTCCTATCTCTACAAATTTTCATACCAAGGATTTTTTTGCTGTCCCCAAATCCTTCATAGCAAATGATTGTGCTAACTGCTATTTTAACTCTCTTATGTGATCCATGTTAGACCCTGCTCCAAGCATGTTATCAACATAAAAATAAAATAATGTAGCTCTCATTATCCAACCTCTTAAAATAAACACAATGGTCAGAATTACAATGACTATAGCTTTGCTTAGCCATAAAACTCTTAAATTTCAAATACCATTGTCGAGGTGCTTGTTTCAAGCCATATAAACTCTTCTTCAATCTGCACACCAATTTCTCCTTATCTTTGACCTCAAATCCTTGGGGTTGTTCCATATATATCTCCTCCTCCAAATCACCATGGTGAAAGGTAGTTTTCACATCTAGCTATTCCAAATGCAAATCTTCGGCAGCCACAATACTTAAAATAGTATGAATAGAAGTCATCTTAACAACTGGACAAAAAATCTCATTAAAATCAATGCCCTTTTTCTATGCAAATCCTTTTACAACTAACCTAGCTTTAAATCTTTTCTTACCTCCATCTTCCTCTTTCAACCTATAAACCCATTTTTTTGGTAAAGCCTTTTTGTGTATAGGTAACTTACATAATTTCCAAGTCTAATTTTTCAGCAAGGAGTCCATTTCTTCTTTCATTGCAAGCTCCCACTAAACCTTTGTATCATCCTGCATAGCTTCATCATACCCTTTCAATTCACAAGCATTTGTTAACAAAATAAAATACAAAGAGGGAGAAAACCTTTTAGGGGGTCTACTTAGCCTTGTTGACCATCTAACATTCACTGGAGTTTGTGGTATTTCTTGTTGCTATTGTGGAGCATGAGGAACCACTAGAACATCACTATCTAGAGTATCATCCAGCACCACATAATCCTTTTCTTTCTTCTCATGATGCTGCAACTGATCTTTGTACAACACCTTCTCATTGAATACAACATCCCTGCTTCTCACAATTTTTAGATTTTCAACATCCCAAAGCCTATAACCAAATTCATCAATGCCATATCCAATGAAGATACACTTTTTTGATTTTACATCCAACTTGGTTCTATTTTCAGAAGCTATATGTGCAAATACTTCACATTTGAAGGTTTTGAGAAAAGAATAACTCACCTTCTTACATGTCCATTCTTCCATTGAAATACCATAGCCCAAAGGAACTGAAGGACCTCTGTTAATTAAATATACAACAGTGTTGACAGCCTCTGCCCACATGTTTAAAGGCAGCCCAACATACAATCTCATGCTCCTTGCACACTCCATTATTGTCCTATTCATGCACTCAGCCACTCCATTCTCCTGTGGAGTCCCTGGAAACATTTTCTGCCTATGAATTCTATTAAAGGAACAATAATCCTCAAATTCTTTGCTACAATACTCACCACCATTATCAAATCTGAGACATTTTAATCTTTTACCCGTCTCATTCTCAACCAAGCTTCTCCATTTTTTAAATGTTTCAAATACATTAGATTTCTGCCTAAGGAAATAAATCCAAACCTTCCTAGTTGCATCATCTATGAATGTAACATAATACCGAGAGCCACCAAGAGAAGATACCTAATCTAGTCCCCATACATCTGTATGCAAAAGCTCCAACTTTTCATCTTTCTTTTTCTTCCCATCCTTGAGAAAACTAACTCTCTTTTGTTTTCCATACACACAACTTTCACAAAAATCTATATTAATATATTTCAGACCTGGTAAAACTTTCTTAGAATGAAGTACCTTCATACATTTTTCACTCATATGCCCAAGTCTGTTATGCCATAATGTTGTCTCAGAACCTGTAGCAACTGTTTCAGTCTCTTCCCATGAACTCGCAACAACTGTTCCTAAACCTGTTTGGTTTTTCTCTGCAACAACTAAAGTAGAAGGAACAGTATGGCCTGTACAAAGATATAATGTGCCTACTTTCACACCTTTTGTTACTATTAAGGCACCTCTTGAAACCTTCCAATTTTTATCATTAAAAGTAACTATGCAACCTTCATCACCTAGCTGCCCTGCTAAAATTAAATTCCTACTCAGTCTTGGAACCTATCTTACCTCTTATAGTAGCCAATGATTCCCATTCTACAACTTAATCTTAATTCTCCCTTTCCAACAATTTGACAGGGTTCGTTATCTCCCAAATAAAGCAACCCAAAATCCCCTTGGACATAATCATGCAAATAACTTCTATGGGGTGTAGCATAAAATGAGGCCCCTGAATCTAAAACCCATGAATCGTTAGCATTATCTAGGGAAAGAATCAAAGCATCATCTTTAGATTTATTACTTACCACATTTGCCTCCTTATTACCTTCTTGTTTGTCTCCTTCTTTATTCTTCTGAGCCCAGTAATCTTTCTTCAAATGACCTGGTTTTCCACAGTACCAGTAATCCTTCTATCCTCTAGATTAGGACCTCTTGTCCTTTGATTTTCCTTGTGACTTCCCATGACCTCTAGAACCTTTTCCTCTCTCCTTTGATCTGCCCCTACTTTCTACATTCAAAACACTACCTGATGTGGACCCTCCTGAGCTTTTCTATCGCATTTCCTCACCAAGGATAACACCAACAACATCATCAAATTTCAAATTATTTGAACCAGAGACAGAGTTACTTACAGCCATTACCAAGCTATTCCAGCTTTCTGGCAAAGAATATAAAACCAAGAGAGCCCTCACCTCTTCATCAAATTTCACTTTTATAGAAGTTAATTGACTAGTAATCGTATTAAACTCATTTAAATGATCTATCATAGATCCACCTTCAATTATTTTTAGATTAAACAAATGCTTCATGAGAAATACCTTATTTGAGGCTGAGGGTTTTTCATACAATTTAGCCAAAGCTTTCATTAGTTCATCTGTTATCTTCACTTATGTTATATTGAATGCCACAGATGGTGCCAGGCACAACTGAATGGTTCCCAGTGCCTTTTTGTCTAGAAGATCCCAACCCTCATCAATCATTGCTATCAGCTTCTTGGCTTTTCCTTCCAACGACCTCCATAAATCCTTTTGATAGAGATAATCCTCCATTTGCATCTTCCATAACTGATAGTTCTACCCATTGAATTTATCTACCTTTAATTTACCCTTGTCTTCCATTGCTTCCACTTAACCATGAGGCTCCCACTCAACCGTGAGACCTTCCTATAGATGATAATCGAACACAACCCGCTCTGATACCACTTGTTAGGAATTACATGCAGATGATATCAATTAAATGCAAATATAGATTAAATAGAGGAATGAAAAATACATAGAAATAATAACAGCGAGAGACAATTTTTAACATGGTTCACCCAAACTTAGGCTACATCCACCAACAGAGAATCCAATATTATTATCCAGCAAATCAAACCAATTACAACCAGTAATCTTTGCAACTCAATACTGCTGCAAATGCTACAATACAATATCAATGGAAACCCTAACCCTTAGCCATTTTATCAAGACTTATGTCAGTTACAAAATAGGTTTTTTTTATCTCAGCCAATAGAAAAAATAACTCCTGACGCCTTTATAAAATAATTTGGGGGGAAACTATGTCGATAAAAATAGGGAAAATTTAACCTCTAAGTCTGATTAGGCTCTATATAACAACATTCTTCACCCCATGGGTCCTAACTGATGGTGTCAATAGGTCAAGGTGGGTGGGTTTATGCTAGTGGAGGCCCTATTTTATTCCCTAGGTGTCCCAATCGAATCGGGCTATAGTGTATCGGCAAAGTCTCTTAAGAAACCTAAGAGAAAAAAATTGCTAGACTTTAACAGAGTAGTTCTCGCACTTTGTGGTACCTATGAATGATCTATTTGGACCTACATTTGGAGGTCAGGCCCCTCCACAATAACCTCTCTTAGATTTGACCAACTCAACATCATTTGACCATGCCAACGGCGGATGTATTCTTGCAAAATGCCTCTGTGACATGTAGTGTAAAGGTGCCAAGAGCCATATTTTGCATTCTTCACCCTATGGGACCTAACCAATAGTGCCAATAGGTTAGGGTGGGTGGGTTTATGCTAGAAGAGGCCCTTTTTCCTTGCTTAGGTGTCCCAATAGGATTAAGCTACTGTGTACCGGCAAAGTCTCTTAAGAGACCTAAGAGCAAAAACTTGCCAGACTTTGATGGAGTAGTTCTCAGACTTCGTGGCACCTATGAATGATCCATTTGGACCTACAGCTGGATGTTAGGTCCCTCCACAATATCCTCTCTTGGTTTTTACCAACTTAACATTGTTAAAACAAAACCTTAAACAATCCAAAAATTACCTTGGGATCTCCAAACTTCATATTGCATGCAACCATCCATGTAGTCAAGGCAAAAATCAGTGTTTTCCCACATCCAAAAAGCCTTTTTCTTGTCAAAGTTTCATGTAGCAATGCATGGAGGGAATTTTTATGTTTAAACTAATCTTTTTTAGGTTGTCTTTTAGTTTTAAATCCTTATCAGGTTTGCTCCATTGTTTTGCATGTTTGAGTAGTGGTTTTATCTGCATACATCTTGGATACCCTTGTGCCAAAACTAGAGACTCATGCCTTGTCAAAGTCTTAGAAAGTCTGAGATAGGTAGATAGACCTCCCAGAGGCCCATTCTATCAAGCCTCATAAAATATTGCTAGGGTTCTAGGGTCTTAGGTCACTATCTAGTGTTTTAGGGTTTGTCAAAGGATCTAATAAACTCCAATGAATAGTATGTTCTTTTGTAATGGATAAGGAAGATGCCCTCAAGAGGCAAATACAAGATATTCCAAATGTTTTGATCTTTGACAAAAACTAGAGGTACACAAGGTAGAGGTGGAAGTGTAGCATGACAGTTTTGGAGCATAGGAGATCAGCACCAGGTATGGTGAAGTCAAAGACTGATGCAGAGTTCTTAGGGTTTAAAGAAAAGTAGAAAAGATGCCATGAATGCAAGTGTAATGTTTGGGATGCTATAGCTTAAAGAATGGAAGGTAGAGAAAGTTTAGAGGGATTTAGGCCATTAATTCAACATCTACAAGAGATCTATGTGCATACAATACTCAGGGATAGTCAACCTTTTTTTCTTTCCTTTTGGGGAAGGACATGGGCATTGTCTCAGAGGTATACAACATTATCTTAGAAAATGTATCATTGAAAAACAATATATGGGTCTATTAATAAGGTGGAACAAGGTCTATAAGGACAACAAGGAGCAAACTTGGCACAATGAAGATATAAGTCTTGAGCAGAGATTGAAAAAACTACACTTGACATTCTTCATTAGTAATAGTGGTAAAGCATATGGCAATCCATAGTTTTTGTCCACAAGAGATCTTGGCTAGAAGAGGACTAAACAATGAATAGAAAAATAGAAGTTTGACTACCTAGCTAGTACCACAAAATTGGTATGGACACAAGTTTTTGTGAACAAGTACATGAAGAACTTGACATTCTAGGAGGAAGGGTCATATGGATTGTGATGATAGTCATGAGGATAGCAAGAGAGGGTGGAAGCAAGTGTATTACTTTTCCCTAAAGATTTGCATGAATTAAGGTTCCAAGTTTGATTAGGGTTATAGTTAGAAGATCATAATAGTTAATATGGAGTTCATATCTCATAAAAGTATTCCTTCAGTCTTGAAGATGTAATTAAGGTCAACATAATGATTATAGGGTGTTGCAAGGTTATTTTATGGTTTTGAAGAAGAGGAAGGCATTGTATGAGAACTCAATACTCTTTCCTTAAACACTAAGGTCTTCCATAGTCTAAGACAGTCCACAGAGGTCCAAGGGAAAGAAATAACATGATATGAGTACCAAGCAAGGCCTTTGCTGACCCTGTTTGATCTTATTTTAAGGTTGTCATCAAATATAGATTTCTTAGATAATGGGCATGATACAAAATCATATATGACTATCACAATGGCAATTAGTCTTGAATCCCTTTATGTAAATTATCTTCTTCTCCTTTACATTGATTGTCCTCTCTATCTCTAGTTGATGGTATCTTCAAATTATCTAAAATGAATGATACAATAGGATTGCTTTTGTTCCTTTGAGGGGATTGCTTAAGCAATAGAAAAATAATAAAACATTGAAATCGAGATTGATGGAGGTTGAAATTTATTACTATTAGCATTATGATGTTGGGATGTCCTCTAATTTTCATCTTACTTATAACTGTTATGGTTGCCTTTAGAACATGATAATCATTAACTTAATAATGGAACTAGTACCCATGAGTTTTCTAACAAATGGATGAGTGCTTCTTCTAGGAATAAAGGTCCTATGACATGATATGAAATAGAAGTAGGACTATTGTATGGACTATGACAGTCCCTCTTTCTTCAAATTCAAAATGATCATCATGTGAATGTTGACAATGGCCCCTTAGAAGATGGTAGTCATGAATGATGCTAATTTGATACCCTACTAAGACCACAACCTGAATTTATAACATTAAACAATGATCCTAAATGGATTATGGTAGCCTCTTAATATGACAACATAGTCATGAAGGTTTGGCACAGTCATGGTAGCCTCTTAATATCCCAAAATTAGATCCTATGTTAAGGTAATGCATTAGGTGAAGGATCAAAAGGTCATGGAGATCCATTGTAACACCTAGGATGCTAAGTTTTAATCATCTAAATTCCCTCTAAGAGTAGCAAAAGTGAATGAAGGTGAAAAGGCATTGGAATGATTGCCCAAAATTGTCATAAATAACATTGAAGCTATTTGATGAATTGTCATGAGGGAATTTGTCATTTATCCTAGAGAACTATCATTTGACCTCTATGCTAGATGAGTAATGTCAAACATTATAGGGGTAAATGGTGATGCATCACAATGGATATGTTGTAGATTTGGATTCTCTATTTGAGTATGATTATGACAGTAGGGTTAAGGAAGAGGATAGTCACAATCTAAAATGGTTAAGAAAATTATAAAAACACTCATAAAGTAAGTATTAAGATGACCTAAGATAGGTTTGCAAGAATCATCATCACCATGCAATGGAGAAAGCTCATTATCAACTTTGCATGGACTGTCGTAGCATCTAACATGAGCAACATCTGGTATGAGTAGTTTATGGATAGTTATTGAAGCCATAAGGGTTATCCTCTTAAATCAGTAACTTTCATCATTAGGAAGTGAGATTGGTGGTAGAATAAAATATTGTTTTGGAATGGGGTTTGGATGGAATGAATTAGGTTTCAGAATTGGCATAGTTAAAGGTAAATAACTTTTCAACCACAATGACTGTAACAACAACAAATGAAATTGTTTAAGTACTATCAAGGTCATATCATTTGGATAAGGGTGATTTGAATATGGATTACAATGTTTTACTACTTTATGATTGAAAAATGATATGTTTTTGAAGAATTTCACGCTAATGTGTTCTTTTCTTGCATGATTATATTGTTAGTATGTTGATGTGTTGCTGATCCATGATGAAAACATCATGATCCTGAGATTATATGGATGCAACTTATTGTTGTGTCTACACAAATGGAGCTGAAAATGTTGAGAAGGAAGAAAACAAAATCCTAAAGTTGAAACAAGATGAACATTGTTGCTCACATACCTAATTTGGAGCCTTGTTTGCTACTATTGCAACATTCCAAAAGTCTCCATTTGCTTGTCTAGATTGATCATTTCATGGAAATGCATGGATGAAGTTTTGTTTATGGATGAAATTATGAGAAAATGGAAAACAAGAAGCTACACATGAAGTTCATGATGCCAAAACTACACATATTATAGTTGCATATTAATATATATGCTTGAAACATGAGAACCTATTGCTACAAGGGAAGTAAAATTAGTTATCTTGTTATTTATGCCTGAGATATGGCAAGTAGGCATGGCATATGGGGTTTGAAGAAGTTTCTAGATCTACACATGCCTTCCTAACCAAGTCATCACCTTGAAAATTGCATTCTTAAGGAACCTATGTTGTTAGAGGAGTTACTTCATGAAATTTGTTTGTGAAAAGTAAAGTTGCCTTGAATAAAATTTGTTTGTTCTAGTTGCAACTGTCCTAGTAGACATGTATGCAAAATTGTGGAAGCATAGACAAGGTACATGAATTTTTTGATAGAAAACCTCAAAGAGATGTTGTTTGATGGAATGCAATGATTGCAAGATATGCACAAAATGGATTTGTTGTTTTAGAAAATTTCAAGGAAATACAATTAGCGGGTGTAAAGCCAAATTCCACAACCTTTTACAGCATGCTCCCTGCCTATGCCAAAATGGGATCTTTGGAACATGATATGTGCATCCACCAAAGCATAAAGAATATGGGAATTTTGTCAGATGTTCTAGTTACAACTGCCTTGGTAGACATGTATGCAAAGTGTGGAACCATAGACAAGCCATGTGAACTATTTCACAAAATAACTAAAAGAGATGTTGTCTGATGGAATGTAATGATTGCAAGATATGCACAAAATAGATTTGTTGCTTTAGAAAATTTAAAGAAAATACAATTTGTGGGTGTAAATCCAAATTCCACAACCTTTGCCATCATCCTCCCTACATGTGCCAAAATGGGATCTTTAGAACATGGTATGGACATCCATCAAAGCATGAAGGATATGCAAATTTTGTCAGAATAGGGTATGGACATCTTTTTTTGGCTTTAGGTAATGGATATCTATTTTAAAATGGATAGCTGTTACCTAAAGCTCAATTCTTTGGGCAAAAGATATCTAGGTAACAGATATCCATTCTAGAAAACATATATCCATTCTAGAAAATGGATATATGTTCTATAAAATGGATATCCATTATGTTTTTCCTATGTTAACAAAACCAAAGGACTTATTGGAGACATTTCCAAGGGTGTTGATGGCACAATAGAGATTTCAAGTGGCAAAGGCACTAGTGTAACCTATGAAATTTTTATAGGGATCATATAGAATATCATGTACAATATACATATCAAGGAATGCATCATGATACTTGGTATGGTTATGTGAGACTAGTAGAGTTGCTTGATTGGAAGAGGCCAAGTGTAGGAAAGAAGGGGAATTTCACCAAGGTGTAGATGGACTAGAAATTCTAGATTAGAGGATATTGATGTAGTCTATGATGACACTTGAAAGGATAAAAGACTAGCATGGGAAATAGGTGGATAAAAGATGTATGAAACAATAAAAAATAAAATCTATGAGGTTGTGGTCAACACACAATGGAAATAGACCCATCAAAGGATGGGATAGTAAGGGTAGGAAGGCAAGAGAGGTTAAAAAAAATGGCCATAAGAAGAAGATGTAGATTGAAGTTAATAATGGCATATTTTGTGCTTATAGATTTTTGGTGACAACCAACATTAGGTAAAGAGGAGGAATAGTTTCCCTATAAGAAACAAGTGATTTTTCCATGGAACAATGGAGTTGTGGCTAGATAATCGACTTTCAACAACTCCACAAATCCATTTGCTAAAGGATAAGTCAAAATGTCATATGCCAAAGGATTGTGAAATATTTTAGTAGTGTCATTTTTTGGTTGAACACTTTGTGCATGAGTATCAACATATCATTCTAGATTGTCAATCCCAGTAATGAGGTAGTCCAAATAAGGTGAAATATCATTCTCAACATGTCTCAAAATCACATGTGTATGCCTTGTGTAATATGTAACAATGGTGGAGGGTGTCAAAAATATATTATCTACTAATGCCACCTTATCCTCACATATACCAAGCAAAAATTGTAAAATATCCTCATGTTGTTATTCATTCTTATGTATATATCATGTGCAAGATGGGATATACAAGGAGGTACTCCATAAGCACTTAAAGATATGACATTTGTAAGTATGAATGGATCTAAATTGGGGTGTCTACTAATCTGGTATATCATACTGAGGCATATAAATAGTTAATGGGATCTACTACAAATGGGCCACTAGAAGGAGAAGAAATAAAACCATGAGCAAAATATTGTCTAGGGTCAAAATTAAAGTGATCTATGAAAGCACAAACAATGCATGAAAGGATGTATGAGAAGCATGACATGAATTAAATCATTACTTAGTGGAAAAAATTAATGTATCAAAAATTAGTCATCATGTATAGAAGAATAATTTGAAGATATCAATTATCTAGCATGTATCTTTACATCTTCATTAACACTAAATGACTCTAGCATATGTGTATTAAGAGAATTTTCATCATAAATCACATATTAATGTAACAAAGAGGATGTTATTAACCTCATCATAAGAAGATAAAGAAATATCACTATGCTTATCACTAAACATATCATCAATAGACCATGAGCCACAAGATAGAGAAGATGGGTCATCATGAATTACATGGGAGGTAATGACCTCGTGTGAAGTTGAACAAGGTGTATCATGTATAGGCCTATCATTAGTGAGAGATGAAGTACAATCATCATAAATCTCATCACTAGGATAATCATCATAGATAGGTAATTAAATTCAACAAGTATATCATTAGGCATGGATAGAGGCAAATCATCATCACATTTAGGTAAAGGTAAGACATATATATCTTCATTATAAGTGTCCATAGGTTTAACATGACATATAGAAAAATGATCATAATTATACTCATCATCATGTATTAAAAAAGGTAATTCATTCAAAGCACATGAATCTATGGACATAGGACCAACATGACATGCCAAATATATATCATCAATGAAAGGAAGCAAGGTATGCAGAAAACGCTCCCTACACTGATCTAATGAGGAAAGACTTATGCAAATTTTTACTTTTACAGTTACAAATTAAGATGCACATTAACAGAAAGATAATAACAACTTCCAAATGCAAACACAAAACTCACAACACAAGATATACGTGGGGAAAACCCTTTTAGGTAAAAAACCCCACACTCCAAAGCTGCCCAATATATTATTCAGAAATCACGAAGATTACAATATACTTGTAGAGAAAGCTTTTACAGGAGTATATCCAACCAAAGATCCATGAGGTAATTCGACATCTATAAGATTCTTACATGCAACCTCCATCTCAAGTTCCTGATATATAGGAGATACAATACAGTACACCGCCAATGATAATTACAAAACCATGAGCTAAAACCACCCAAAAATGGCACCCAAGTTATCTCCAATCAAAGATGCCTTGTGATGTGCCAAACCACACACCAACACATGTAACTCCCCCCTTTACAGCTCTTTTATTTGTCCAACATGTTTTTACATTTCCCAAAACAGAAGGTCCAACTTCCAGAGGCCATAACTTTTGATCCGGGTGTTCGATTGACGAACCGTTTAATGCATCGGAAAGATCATGAAGAGATCTATCACCCCATAACTGGCTACACTGGTTATCCAAATTTTTGGGATGTTCAAAGAAGTTTCAATTCTGGTAATTGAGTTTAAAGACTTTTTTCAACAGTTTCAAAAATATAAACTTTAATATCTCGCAATCTAGATATGATCTTGAGATGAAACTCACCCGAGATGTTCACTTAGTTGTTTCGCACCTTCTGGGAAAAATTTCATGTCAATCCAAGCTCAATCAAAGAACTTACTAAAAATAGTAAGTCTCATTATTTTTAGCTCTCTTGGAAACTTTTGGAAACTTTGAAAGTTCCAAACCATTATCCAAGATAAAGGGTATTCAAAAAGACCAAAACTGGGAAGAATAGTAATCTTTCGAAGTTACAAGGTTGAGACACTTTTTCTAACATTCTCCCACTTGTTGAACACTTTGCAAGAGTAAAGGGAGTATGAAAACCATGATTTAATTGCTAGGGGCCGTGAGGCCCATAGACTCTAAACACCATCTGAACTTCTCTGTGCTCACAAGTTTTGTCAAGGAATCTGCAACATTTATCAAAGTTTTAACTTTTTTCAAGTTTTCCTTTCCATCCTCTACCATGTCATGAACAAAATGGTACTGGACATCAATATTCTTAGTCCTTGCATGGAAAGTAGGATTCTTTACCAAACATATGGCACTCTGACTGTCACAACAAATAGTAATCTTCCTTGCATCAAACCCAACATCAGAACACAATCTCGTAAGCCAAATGGCTTCTTGCATGAGTTGTTTCCATGTACTTAGCTTTAGTAGTGGACAAAACAACCATAGGTTGTTGCTTACTCATCCAACTAATAGCACCACCAAACATAGTGAACACATAAGCACTGGTGGATCTCCTGTTGTCAATGTCACCTGACCAATCTGAATCAACAAATCCATGAATACAATGTGAATGCTGAGGTCCTATAGGATAACCATGATAACATAAGGAATATTCAAAAGTACCCCGTAAATATCTGAACACTCTCTTCACTACATCCTAATGTACCTGTCTAGGATTAGCCATAAATCGACTAAGAACTCCCACTGCTTGGGCAATGTCTGGTCTTGTGCAGACCATCACATACATCAAACTGCCAACTACACTAGCATAAGGAACTCTACTCATATCCTCTATCTCAGAAGGAGACTTTGGACAATCTTCAATAGATAACTTTGTCCCCATTGTGTCTACAATCCATCATGCTGAATCTCTGCAACACAGTGTTGACATACTTACTCTGGCCTAACCAAAGCTTTTTTTTTGCTCTATCTCTTCTAATTTCCATTCCAAGAATGTACTGAGCTGCCCCTAGATTTTTCATCTCAAACTATGCTGACAACTGAGACTTCAAATCAAAAATCAAACTTTTACCATTCCCAATGAGTAACATATCATCAACATACAATGCAATAATGAGAATGCGATCATTGCCAAACTTGTAGTAAACACAATGATTGGATTTCGATCTCTGAAATCCAATACTCAACACAAAGGCATCAAACTTTTGGTACCACATCTTAGGAGACTATTTCAAACCATACAAAGACTTTTTCAACTTGCAAACCAGATTTTCTTTACCTTTCACCATATAGTGCTTTGGCTATGACATAGATTTCGTCCTCCAAGTCACCATGAAGGAATGATGTCTTCACATCCATCTGTTCCACTTCTAGATCATACACTACTGCAAGAGATAACAGGAACTGAATAGATGTCAACTTTACAATGGGAGAGAAAATCTCACCATAGTCAATTCCCTCCACATGAGAATACCCCTTCGCAACCAATCTAGCCTTATATTTCTCAACACTGCCATCTATACCAAATTTCTTTTTGAACACCCATTTGTATCCAATAGGTTTTTGTCCTTCAGGCAAAGGTACCAAGTCCCAAGTATTATTCTTTTCCAAAGAAGCCAACTCCTCTTCCATGGCCTCCTTCGAGGAACTTGCATATTTCATACCCATAGCCTCTTTCACAATTCTAGGCTCATTAGTGTTAGAAATCAAAGCAAAAATACAACTGGAATCATGTAATGAATAACCAAACCTATTAAGTTGCTGCCTTATCCACATGGACCTCTTCAAAGGTTGAGGTTGAGGTTCTTCATCTTCTTCTAAATTTTCAAAGCTACTAGAGCTCTCCTCATTATTAGGTCCAATAGATGTTTTCAGTTCAACTTTCGTAGGGGTGGAAGGAAGCTGAACCACATCATCTTTCTTTTCTTCTTTCTCTGGATGCAAGACAATAGAAGAAGGATTGAGCTCTTTGAAGATCACGCTTCTGCTATACAAAACTCTCTCAGCTACTAGATCCCAAAGCTTGTACCCTTTCACACCGATGCCATAACTAATGAAGATACACTTTATAGCCTTGTTCTCCAACTTAGACCTCTTCTCCTTAGGCACATGTGCATATGCCTCACAACCAAATACTTGAATATGTCTTAATGAAGGATTTTTACAAGACCATACCTCTATAGGTGTCTTATCAATGAGTGCTGATGTAGGAGACCTGTTAACTAGGTAACAAGTGGTAGCAATAGCTTTAGCCCATAACTTTTGTTCAAGACCAGCTCCACTTAGCATACTCCTTTCTCTCTCCATCAATGTTCTATTCATCCTCTTAGCAACTCCATTATGCTGAAGGGTATACGAAGTTGTCTTGTGCCTCTCAATCCCCTGTTCTTTACAGAACTTGTCAAAATCTTTTGAACATAACTCACCACCATTGTCAGTCCTCAAACACTTAATATTTCTATCCTTCTGATTCTCTACAAGAGCTTTGAACTCTATGAATCTATTAAAGACTTCAGATTTACTTCTAACGAAATACACCCATGTCCTACTATAGTCATCATTGAATGAAACAATGTAAACAAAATTTGAAATTGAAGGAACATTAACAAGGCCAAACACATCAGAATGAATCAAGTCCAACACCTCAGAAGATTTGTGAGAACTAGAATAAAACTAAACACGATTTTTTTTTCTATAAATGCAATGTTCACAGAAATCAAACTCAAGGTTACAATCATTCATACCCTCAACAAGATTTTTATTCTTCAGGGTCCTCAAACCCTTTTCACCAATGTGACCAAGCCTTTGGTGCCATAACCTTGTCTTCTCAGTTGGAAGTTTCATCTCCATGTAATGAACACCCTTAGGTACCTAGAAAGCACGACCATCGGAAGTAGATGCAACTGTCTTTTTCATTGCTAGTTCCAATGGTGAGGATGAAGACTCTGAAGCTCTCTTCTTTGAAACAGAGGCACTATTGCACTGAACTACGTATGCATCAAACTGAAATAAAGTGCCAATCCGAACACCCTTAGCCAACACCATAGATCCTCTAGTCATCTTGCATCCTCCATTGGAGAAAACAACCTGCGCACCCACATCATTCAATTTACTTATAGAAAGAAGGCTCCGTGTCAAACCAGGGATATGCAAAACACCATTGATTCCCTTTACTCATCCATTAGGGAATTGAATCAAAACTCTTCCACGGCCAATAATATCTAGGTGAGAATCATCACCCAAGTACACCTTTCCACCATCGTATTTTTCATACTTCAAAAACCAGCCCCGATGCAAGGTCATGTGAAAAGATGCCCCAGAGTCAATAAGCCACACATCCTCAGATGCATGAGTTGCCAAGGCAATGACAAATGCTTCTCCTTCATCCTGAGAGGACTTGTTAGAATCTGAATCATAATTCTTCTTCTTTTTCTTTTTCTCCTCCTTGAACTCCTTGCGGAAGTGACCAGGTTTGTCGTAGTTCCAACACAGGGCCTTGGACTTTTCGAGAGACTTAGATCTCTCACAGGATTTGGATCTTCATTTGTCTTCTTTCTTCTTATCTTTTTTCTTTCCCTTCTCTTTAGATCTACCATGAATTGCAAGTGCCTCCTTAGCTGATTCAGAAGACTTTCTCCACATCTCTTCAAACGACAGGGAATAAACCACTTCATCCATCTTGAAGGTGGTAGTGGTACTCCCAATGGCCATAAGAAGGTGGTCCCATGAATCTTGTAAGGAACATAGTAATGTCATACATCGATCCTCCTCCTCCATCTTCACACCAATAGAAGTCAACTGGGCAACAACCATATTGAAAGTATTCAGGTGATCAGAGATAGATCCTCCATCTTCCATCCTCCAAGAATACAATTTCTTTCATAGGAATAACTTGTTCACCAGGGATTTAGCTTGATAAACATCTCCAAGCTTCTTCCAAAGTTCCTTTGCAGTCTTCTCTTCATGGATATTCAGGAGCACTAAATCAGCCAAACAAAGTCTTATCAAACCCTTAGCTTTTTGATCTTTGAGATCCCAATCTTCTTGAGACATTGCTGTTGGTTTTGTACCAGATACGACTTCCCATAAATCTTGATCTACAAGCATGTCCTCCATTTTGAGTTTCCACAACTTGAAATTACTACCATTAAACTTCTCTATCTCAAACCTCCTAAATGTGCTCACCATCTCTTACCTACAACAAAGATTTCAAAATCCTCTGCACAAGCTCCCACTCAAACAAAGATCAGCTAAAAAAACCCTCTACCCAACAACTAGAACCAAAGGTGATCAGGATTTGATGCCAACTGAAAGGAAGCAAGGTACGTGGAAAACACTTCCTACACTGATCTAATGAGGAAAGACATATGCAAATTTTTACTTTTACAACTACAGATTAAGATGTACATTAACAGAAAGATAATAACAACTTCCAAATGCAAACACAAAACTCACAACACAAGATATACATGGGGAAAACCCTTTCAGGTAAAAAACCCCACACTCCAAAGATGCCCAATATATTATTCAGAAATCACAAAGATTACAATATACTTGTAGAGAAAGCTTTTAAAGGAGTATATCCAACCAAAGATCTAGGAGGTAAATTGACATCTATAAGATTCTTACATGCAACCTCCATCTCAAGTTCCTGATATATAAGAGATACAATACAATACACCGTCAACGGTAATTACAAAACCATGAGCTAAAACCACCCAAAAGTGGTGCCCAAATTATCTCTAATCAAAGATGCCTTGTGATGTGCCAAACCACACACCAACACATGTAACTCTCCCCTTTACAACTCTTTTATGTGTCCAACATGTTTTTACATTTCCCAAAACAAAAGGTCCAACTTCCAAAGGCCATAACTTTTTATCTGGGTGTCTGATTGATGATCCATTTAATACGTGGAAAGCTCGTGAAGAGATCTATCACCCCATAATTGGCTATGTCAGTTATCCCAATTTTTGGGACAATTAGAGAAGTTTCAATTCTGGTAATTGAGTTCAAAGACTTTTTCTAGCAGTTTCAAAAATAGAAACTTTAATATCTCACAATCCAGATACGATCTTGAGATGAAACTCACCCGAGATGTTCACTTAGCTGTTTCGCACCTTCTAGGAAAAATTTTAGGTCAATCCAAGCTCAATCGAAGAACTTACTAAAAAAGTAAGTCTTGCTATTTTTAGCTCTCTTGGAAACTTTGAAAGTTCCAGACCATTATCCAAGATAAAGGGTATTCAAAAAGACCAAAACTGGGAAGAATAGTAATGTTTCAAAGTTGCAAGGTTGAGACATTTTTATTAACAATCAAGACAGGGGCCCTCTCTCTATATAGGTGCCCTTGAGCCCATCCCCATACCTCGAGCCTTATATATCTAGGAGAGACTAGGCTTAGGCTATAGCTATATATAGTTGGTAGTTGGGTTGGCACCCCCTCCCCCAACACAACGAACCATTACTAATATGATGCATAGGTGAGGGATGTGTGATATCATCAATAGAAATCATACTATATGTATCATAACACATTATAAATCCATACTAGATGTATCACTACCATACTAGATGATTCACTACTATATGTATCATATCACATTATAAATCCATACTAGTTGATTCTGTAGGATTTTGGGAACTTCATATGGAGCCTAAAAGTGTTTTAACACTTGGTATGAACAGAAATACAACATTGGTTGCTATGTCTCTTGATACTAAGAAGTTGATAGTTGGTACTATTCACAAACTTAATATGTATTATGAATACTTTCCATAGTTGATTTACCCAATACTATAGTTTTTGATCTTTTGCTACCAAATTTTGTAGTATTTGTACAAGGTTCAACATTCTTTGATCATAGTACTTAATAGATTTGTCCATACCTTGTTTCAAACTTGTTAATTCATTTAGAATATGGTCATCTAAATTCCTTGTTGAATTCTATTTTCACTTTAGCCCAAGTATCATTCTCATATCTTTTCATCAAATCATACCATTTGATGGGATTATCTTGCAACATCCATAGCAAATATTGAAGTCTTCTTTTATTTCCAAATAATAGAAATGGATATCCATTTCCCAGGAATAGATATCCATTCCTAGCTCCACAAAACAGATATATGTTACTTTAATAACAGATATCCATTAATAATGGATATCCATTTTTCTTCAGTTTTGCCTTATATTTAGGCTTGGGACTGTCATAGTTGACTTTCCTTGAATTCTAACATGTTTGCAGGTTTCACCCTCTTCTTTGAACTTCACCCTTTGTGCTGATGACTTTCTTTTTATTCAACTTTGATAAAACAAAAAAGGTTTATTGAATAAATTGTCAGCTTTCTAAAAATTTAAGATTTTATTGATTATCATATTATTAAACAATTATTAATAATTTTCTATATAGTGTGTGTCTAAAATCCTGATGGACACAATGATTGATAAACATCCATAACTTTCAAACCATTTCACCTTTTTTAGACCCAAAAGATGCATCACACTCTATGCTATAGGTTTAAAAAAAATTTTGAATTCCAATTTTTTTGATCGAGTTAGGTTGGCTGGAAAATTACTTTTTAGTTTTTAAAAAAAGTCACAGTAAAAAAATTTCAAAAAAATATGTGTCACATCCGGACATGAGTCCTTTACTTATTTTGAAAGATTAAAAAAAAAATATTTTTTTTTGTTTATAGTTAGGTTTGCTAGAATGACACGCACTTTTATTTTTTTTGAAAAATTTCATAGCTATTCATTGAAATTTTCATTTTCCACCAAGTAAATTTAGTTTTTTTTAAAAATAGTAGCCCATAAACTAGATTCAATTCTCTACAAATTTTGTTCTTACGTATTTTTCAAATTGTGTAGATAATCCAATCAAATTTTCACATGAACTTGATTAAGTCTAATTTTTTAGTATTTTTATTGCCACCTAGAGGTATTGTTTGGCCCATCATAATCCTGTACATACCTAGGCTCCATATTAATTAAGTTAATCACTTAATTAATTAGCCTAAACCTTCTTTAACCCATCTCCCCACACCCTTTGAATAAAAAGAAATTTTTATTCAAAGAAGTGACATGTGTCTCCACCTCACCTTTCCTCTTCCATGCAAGAGCTCTTTTTAATAAAAATAGCTCACACATGTCTTTACCAAAAGAATGCATGTGTCACATGTCATCCCACTCACCCATAAAACACAATTTTTTATTTCACCCTCTCCCATATGAATGAATTTTTTATTCATTCACATGTCTTAATCTTAATTAATGCAAAGCCTTCCCAAGGTGAATTTAAAATTCAAAAATAATAAGAACCCTCCATTTTTGTTGATCAGATCCTAGCCCTCCATCTTACCATTCCATCTCCACCCTTGGATCTCAACTTTCAATCTCCACCATTGACCTAAAATCCTCCCAAAAACTCTATAAATACAAGCATCCTCTAAACCATTTGGATCTCAAGCCATTTGCATCCTTATCATGCCAAAATCCTTAACTAATTGCTAGCCAAATTCCTTCACCAAATCCATGATGTATTGATTTCATAGAGCAATCCACAAACACTTCATTGTTGGGTAAAGCTAGGAGTTGAGTTGGGTGCATCAATCTCTTTCACCTTATCAAGAAGAAAAGAGAATTTGAAGACTTGAGGTATAAGCTATTTGTTTTGGTTTTTCTTCATTTTTGTTTGTCTTCTCACTTTCCTTTTCTCTCAGTATCTTTAGGGAAACATTATGGCTCGATATCTCTGAGAGTTGATTATCCATGTTTATAATAATATGTCTTTTTATTATCTTTATATATATTTACAATAGTTATAACAGTCGACTGGTATCTAAACGATTCGGTAATGGTGTTTAAGGCCATATAAATTTTGTTAAGGGTTGGCTGTGTAAACTTTTAGGCTGAAATATTATGAATTCAAGCTGATAGATTAAGTCTATGGATGAGCAATATGTTAATGATTGATGGTATAATTTTATAACTGATTGATATGTTGTAGGCCGAGTATATTATCTTAAGAAGGCTGACTGAGATGAACTTGGGCCGAGTATAATATCTTAAGAAGGCCAACTTAGATAAACTCAGGTTGAGTATAATATCTTAAGAAGGCTAACTGAGATGAACTCAAGCCGACTGTAATATAACAAGGTTGACTGAGATGAACTCAGGCTAACTGTAATATAAGAAGGTCATTTGTGACTCTATGGCCGACTGAGTTAATAAACTCAGTTCAACTATGTTTTAGTCTTAGGTTGATTGTGTAATAACATAGAGGCTGATTGTTTTATATAAAACCAAGCTGAGGTTTAGTAACCTAGAGAGTGTTAACAACAATTTAGAGGACCTAAGAGAAGGTCAACTATAAGTATACTTCTCTAATAGTTATGGATTAAGAGGAATGAGTGTATGTTTTTAGAAATCTTGGAAAAGCTAGTACAAAAAGACAAAGTCTTAGCGTAGATACTCTTGACATAAGATTGCTATCTTTAGTTGAAATATGGAGAAATTATAATTTTATATAGATGTTAATATGGAAATCATCTTGATTTATCTATATTCTAGTTTTATGAAGAAATATTCTTTTACCCATGTTAGGCTAAGAATATCCATAAGGATGTCTTGAGAAATATTCTTTATGCCAAAGTTGTGAATTTTTCTCTGCACGCACTTTGCAACAATCTTCCCGCTCATGAGATTTTGAATTTGGCCATGCCTACAGGGGACCTGAGGGGACCCGTTGCCCCCCCTCCTTTACCCTTTGGTACGGGTCAGCCCCGGGAAAGCCTCGGGTGGCTCTTCTGAACCCATGACTCAGGACAAGGTGTCAGTTTCCAAGGCATGGAAAAATGCCCTTGTGGGGGATAATGACCATGAACTCATGAGGGCTATCCCACAACTTCTAAAGATGGAGGAAGGCTTTGTTCTTTAAATCCTAGATATCACCATGGAGAGAATAGTCTCTTCAATGGAGCAAGCTCTCGTGGGTAAGTTATTCTCCTTCATACCGAATATAGATTTGGTTAGAAGATGGGTTACTACTAAATGAAAGTTGAAAGGCAGCGTTTCAGTTAGTACTATGACTAGAGGAGTGTTCCTTTTTAAGTTTACATCTAGAGACGACCTCTCTGCTATCCTTGCTGGGGGACCTTGGATGTATGGGAAGCATAGCCTCTCACTCTGCATATAGAATCTAGGTTTTGATAGTGATGTTGATCTTAACAGAACTGCTCCAATCTGGGTTAGAATCTTGGCCCTCCCATTGGGATATTGGGATGAGGAAGTCTTCATCTAGATAGCCAACACTTTTGGCCACTTCATTGCTCTCGACAACACTACCAATAATAAATCTAGGTTAGTGTTTGCTCGCTTTTGTATAAGTGTTGATATTAATAAAACTCTCCCCAACTCTATTACTTTAGAGTCCAAATTTGGTCAATGGATCCAACCTACCCAATATGAGAACTCTACTAGTTTCTACCAAAACTGTAACAAAAAGGGCCACTTGATAACCTAGTGTAAAGCAAAGAAAATCCCTATGGCCATGGAAAACCAATTTAACAATGAGGAGGAGGAATACCCCTTTAAGGATGATATTCTGAACATTATCAGTACTCCCTAGAAAGAGAAGGGAGAAGACGGGGTGGTGGAAGATGTTAGTGTCCTTGCTCAAGATGCGGAGAAAGATCAAGATATTTCCACCCCTATAAGTGAGGGTCTAGTGACAGCTCCCTTGGAGCCTGGTCAGAGGGAGCATTCTTGCTCACTATTGGGGGAGAAGACCCCCTCATAAAGTAATGATAGGGAAGAGGGGGAGAAAAATTAGGATGCTATCCCCAACACAGAAGCCCCAAAAGGGCATGTGGAGTTAACCATCGAGGACAATGATAGTGGTTCTATATTCAAAAGGATTGGAAGCCCACTAAAAGTAGAAGGATTTAACAGCAAGATGCAAGGGTTCCCTTCCCCAGGTAACAAAGCACCCAGCTTAACCCTTGGGGTGGGATCTAGCAAGAATAATGAGGGTACAAACTCAGAAGGTTGGACCATAGCCAAAAAGAAAGGCAAAAGTTAGGGAAAGAAGACTATTAATGTAGGGGTAGACTCCAAAGCTGGTAGGGCTACCCAGAGGGAAACTATATAGAAAGTTGTCAATAAGGATATTGCTATGGGGAGGTAAGACCTTGGAGATAGGCTCCAAGAAAGTCCCAAATAAATGAGAATTCTTTCTTGGAACATTAGGGGGCTTAATAGTCCCCACAAGCAGTTCCTGGTCAAGAGCTACATTTATGATAATAAAGTTGACATCTTGTTACTTTAGGAAGTTAAGATGAAGCCTGAAGGTTTCTAGACTATTGCTAAGAGTGTATGGCCCAATGCTGACTATTTCATTAGTGATGCTTCAGGAGCTTCTAGGGGTAGGAATAGCAAGGTTGTTAAAGGGAGTCTTATTGGTAAATGTAAGAACAACCTAAGTGTCAGAATGGAATCTCATAACAATGCATGGAATTTAGTCAATATTTATGCCCCTAATCAGAGAAATTCTAGAAGGGATTTGTGGGATTACCTCTCTACTCTTATTGAGAGGAATATGAAGGATTGTTGGATGTTGGCTGGGGACTTCAATACCCCTCTCTACTCCTCAGAGAAAATTGGTGGTATACTGGATTATACTGACAGTATGGCTGATTTGGCTGATTTTCTCAATAAAGAAGGTCTCATGGATCTAGACATCTAGGGGCAGTGCTTTACTTGGTCCAATCAAAAAAAAGGAGGGAATATGATTCAAGTGAGATTGGATAGAGTCTTGGTTACCTCTAGTTGGGATTACATTAGTGCTTACATTCTAGAGACCCTCCCTAGGATGACCTCAGACCATAACCCTCTCCTTCTATCTTAGAGAGATAAGGAAGTTAAGGGTTCATTCCCCTTTAGATTTGAGATCATGTGGACCCAACACCTTGACTTTAGAAATCAATTAGCTATGTGGTGGAATTACACTATACAGGGGACTCCCATGTTTAGGTTGGGCCAGAAGTTGATCATGGTAAAAACAAAGTTAAAGGTTGGAACAAGTACACCTTTGGTAATATCTTTGACAATAAAAGAAGGATCTCCACTAACTTTGTTGATATTCAGAGGCAAATGGTTGATGGGGACCTATCTAATGACACTGCTCTACTTGAGGAATCATTGAGGAAGGAATGGAAGGAAATCCTTAAGAAGGAGGAAATCTATTGGAAACAAAAATCTAGGGTGCAGTGGCTTCAGGAGGGGGACAGGAACACCACTTTTTTCCATCAATCTACCATGAGGCATAGAAAAAGGAATAGCATTGTTAGACTAATAGATGATAATGGTACAATGGTTGAGTTGGAGGAACAAGTGGGATAGGTGGCTGCTACCTATTTCTAGAACTTTCTTGCTGCACAAGGTTGTAGGGATAAACAAGAATTAATTGACATCATTCCTACTTAGATTAATGTTGAGGACAATGCTTAGCTTATTAAACTGGTGATTGAGGAGGAAGTCCGCACTAGTCTCTTCTCTATTGGATCCTATAAGGTACTAGGACCTGATGGTTTTCTCCTAGCTTTTTTTCAAGAGTACTGGGACATTGTGGGGAAGGATGTTACTAAAGCTGCTATGGACTTCTTTAGGATAGGAAAGTTGCTCAAACAACTCAATCACACTTTCATAGCACTGGTGCCAAAGAAACTAGACCCTATGAGCATGGGAGACTTTAGGCCCATTTGCCTCTATAACACCATCTATAAGATTGCAGCCTATCCTTGACAAATTGATTAGAAATAGCCATAAGTGGTTTGAGTTGGGTAGGCAAATCCTAGATGATGTCATTTCCATACATGAATTTATACATTCGATGGACAAAAATAAGCTACCAGGGATGGTTTTTAAACTTTGCATATCAAAATCTTATGATAGGGAGACTTGGGAATTTCTTTTCAAGGTCTTGGTGTAGATGGGATTCCAAGAGAGAACTTTGCAGCTGATGAAAACTTGTGTCACCTCTGTTAAGTATTCTATCCTTGTCAATGGGGTCCCCAAGGGCTTCTTTGGTGCTGGAAGGGGCCTTAGACAAGGTGGCCCCTTATCCCCTTACCTTCTCATTCTTATGGCTAAGGTTCTTAGAAAAAGTTTTCTGAAATTACTGAGAACTCAGGAGATCAAAGGTATTAAACCCACTTCAATAGCTGATGCGACTGACATACAACAGTTTGTGGACGACACTATCCTTTTGGGGTCTGCCTCAGTAGTTGAGGCTAGGAATTGAAGTAAAGTATTAAAGGATTATACTGATTCTTTAGGTCAGTTTATAAACTATGACAAAAGTTTGGTTTATTTCTTTAATACTCCTTTGGACCTTCAACAAAAAATTAAGGGGATTCTGGGTTGTTCTATTTGTGAGCTCCTAGGAACTTACCTTGGTCTTCCCTTAGCTATCAAAGATGTTCCTCCTACTTACTAGAATTCCATCTTGGAAAGGATTCAAAATAAATTGGCTGGGTGGAAAGGTAAGTTACTAAGCCAAGTGGGAAAATATCAATTATTAAAGGCTTCTCTTCAAGGAATCCCTATTTGCTTTCTGTCCCTGTTCAAAATCCCTAAGTATATTATAGAGAAATTTGAGAGAATTTAGAGGAACTTCATTTGGATTGGGATGAAGGACAAGAAAAGGATGGCTTTGGTCAATTAGGATAAAGTTTGTAGACCCAAACTTTAAGGAGGCCTTGGAATCAAAAAAATCAACCTGATCAATAAAGCTCTCCTGGCTAAAATTAGGTGGAATTTCTTGTGTGGGAGCAAGGAATAGGACAACATTATGAGAGCCAAGTACTTGGCCATTAAGAACTTTTATGACTTTCTACATACCATAGGTTTACCCTGGGGTCTTGTTATTTGGAATAATGTGTTAAAAAGCAAGACTTTACTTTTGCAGGGCATCAAGTGGAGAATGAGAGATGGTAGAACTATCCAGAATATCCAAAGACTGGTTGATAAGGCTATTACTTTCTTTGGGAAGCTTGTTGTAGATTATCTCCTTCCTGGTAGAAGTGGATGGAAATAGATGTCAGATTGTTGTCAAGATTAGAATGGCCTCAGACAATTTGCTGATAGATGTGCAAATCTCCCTAAGATATTGTAGGATCCTCATTTTATCCCCAGGAAGATAAATTGTTATGGGCTAAGGATAAGATTGGGATTTTTACATTCAAAACTACTTATAATCTTTTTATAAAATCAAATGAGGACTCTAATTTTTGGAGAAAAGTCTAGAACCACAACCTCATTCCTAAAATTAACCACTTCTGGTGGCTTGCTATGCAAAACAAGATATTAACCATTGATAACCTCCACTTGAGAGGATTTCAAATCCCCAACCGGTGTGCTCTATGTATGAAAGATGAGGAAACTGTTCCCCATTTGTTGCTGTGTTGTGACTACTCTTGTGAAGTCTAGAGTCTAACCATCTCATGGAGCATGAATGCTGGTCTCCCTACTTTCTTAAGTTGCTAGAAGTCCCCTTTCATTCATCCCATATGTAAAGAAATCTGGGCTCAGGTCCCCCCATCCTAACTTGGGGTCTATGGAAAGAACAAAATAATAGGTTGTTCAGGGATAGGAATAAATCTCCCAAGGAGGTTTTTTGTATGATAGCTAAGCTGTTACAGGAAAATCTTTCCAACAACACCTTGAAAGCTACTAAATTTCCTCCCACTAATCTTGAAGCCAGTATCATAAGCCAATGGAGTATTCCTGCTAACATTTGTATAATAGATTATTCTAAGAGCAAAGCTTGGGCCAACACCAAGTGGGCCCCCTGCTACTAGTTGGACAAAGCTTAATTTTGATGGTGTTGCTAAAGGGAACTCGAGTTTGGCTAGCAGTGGGGGTGTCATTAGATTGGCTAAGAGAAAATTGGTTGCAGCTTATGCTGGAGGGCTTTGTGAAAACACTAATAATGTTGCCGAGGCTATGGCTCTCCTCTGGGGACTTAAGATTGCCCTTGCTATTAGAGTCAAAAACCTTATCATTGAAGGGGATTCCAAATTAATTATGGATGTTGTCAAAGGTAGAGCTAAGGTGGAATGGCAGGTTGAAGACATCATTCAGAATGTTAAAAAACTTCTTCTAAGCTTTGAAGGATTTGAGGTCAACCATGTTTCAGAGAAGGCAAGCAATTTGCAGATGCCATGGAAAATTTAGGGAGTAACCTCTACCCATTAAGATGTTGGAGGAGTCTTATAAACCTTCCTCTCAATATTAGAAATACTCTCCAAAAGGAGACCCAACCTTACACTAATATATGGCCAAACTAAATCCTCTCTATTTCCTTTCTTATGCTTTCATGATGGACTGTGGCTATAAGGGGTGGCAAGAGAAGGTCTTTGTCATCATGATTGGGATGACGTATGACCATTACATTTGGAACAAGGAGTTCCACACAAGCAAGAGACAGCTCAGCGAGACCCCCAAGCAATTGCTTAGTTGGCATAAGGGGTCTTATCACATAATGATGGCTCTTCTAGTTTTTGAAAGCTCACACGTGTTCTATTATGATGGCAATAATGTTTCAAATGCGGAAGGTGATATGAAGGATGATTATGGGGGTTTGAGTGACCTCAAGAGTAGAAACAATAATGATTGACAGCTCATTATTTCTAGATAGTTCTAGGAGGAGTTGCATTTGCCTAAGTTTATTATCAAAATTTTTCCTTGCTAGATTATAAAGTGTAGAATCATGGGTACTGACAAGGTAAGAATGGAGCCATCCCCTTATGTAGAGTTCAAAGATGACTCCATGGTGTGGAGCATCTATTATGAAGGGGGTATTATGCCATTCTTGGAATGTTTGAATGGCTTCAATGAGAATTTATCTGTGTAATTCACGATGTTTGGGATGAAGAGCGCAAGATTTGTGTGGGTGGGGTTCAATTTGAAGTCACTAAAGACTCCATCACCAAAGACACGGCCCTGAGCTATGAGGGCAATAGGCTAAAAAAGAAAACTAAGGTTCAAGATCTGGAGGGAATGAAGAAGTTCTTCTGTGAGGGGGAGAATCACGTCTGCATGCAAGGTAGCTTCTAAAATGAAAGCCTGGTCAATCCTTGGGAACGTGTCTGCTACCTGATAATGAAGTTCATCACCCTTGAGGGCCAATATAGGTGCTATTACCATTATCATTTTTCCCTTCTCAATAATTTTAGACATAAGGTGTTGGTGAATTTTCCTTTTTATTTTCTTTCATCTTTAGAAACCTCTGTCAAGCTTGCCAAAAACACCTGTGAGGGAAACCCTGTTGTAGTCACAGTCCCGCTACATCAAGGCTTAATCCTCCAACTTTATCATTTTCACCTCACTCTCTGCCTGACCAAACTGATTAAAGCTTGTCTTATTGAAGATAGCAAGGATGAGGACTCTAAGGACAATATCCCACTTACTGTCAAGTATGGAAGCCCTAGCAAAAATAAAGTCTTTAGTCCTGCTGGCATAGATTCTCCAAGCCCTTCTAGGCCCTCCCATAACCCTATTGAGAATCCTAAACCCTGACCCCACAAGAAAAAAAGGTGCCTTAACCCCTCTAGTCTCTTAGAAAGCTAACCCTACTGGGTTGGGCCCATATGACTCTACCTCGAGGGGTGCTACTGGGTCCCCAGGGCATTCCCAAAAGGCTACTTCTGAGGGGTTTTGCGGGTTGAAGAACTACCCTTCTCCTTTCAGGGGTAAAAAATGTAAAGGTAGTTTAGAATAACAACCTCCTTTAGGGAAGGGTGGAAAAAGGAAAAGTAAGAAAGGTGATGGTGGTGAGAAAACTATAGAGCCATCAGTGGAAAAGGGGAATGCCAAGATTCTTGATTAGGGGGAGGATGTTATTGTTGAGATTAAGGATGTTGCTGAGGTTAAAGGAAGTACTGCAAGGAGACTTAGTATCTGCAGGTCTAGTAGACTAGCTGGGGGGAAAACCCCTATTTTGAAAATAGTGGATTACTCGTCTTCACCTAACCATGAGGATCTGAAGGATGATATTGAAATTAAAGTAGTTAAATCAACTCCAGACCAGGAGTAGGAGGGGGCCAGTCACTTTGAGTCTCTTAAAAACTCTTTCTATGACACCGACCAAGAGGATGTGGAGATCCTGGAAACCTCTGAGAAAGAGGTGGACAGTGCTACGGATGGTGATATCAGTAGTCATCTTAAGAAGGAGTTGGTGGATGTCAAGGGAAGGCTTCTCACCGCAGAGACGAAGGTTAAGGTGCTGGCTACTATGTGCTTAAAGGTGATCCACTGGGTGGCAACAACTTTAATTGTTCTTCAAGAAGACCATCATGACTAGGCTCACAAAGATGGGAAGTCTGCGGGCAAGTAAGAAATTTTGGAGTTCCTTAAAGAAGACTGGAATGATTTGCTCAAATAGTTTTTGGTTTTGATGTTTTTTCTGTTGCTGGTTCTCTTATAATACTATTATGACTATCTGCTATTAGTTTTTTGTTTTGCGCCATTTGTGGTTGCTGGCCTATTTTGCTACCCGTGGGGCTTTTTGTTATAGGGATCTACACCCTCATTTGCAGCTTACTAATATCAAAAACATTCTTTATGCCAATGAGAAGTCAAGATTTAGACTATCGTGATGGTTGGAATTCTCTCTTTGATATACATAAAAGGAATTATTTAATTTGTATGATTAAGTTTTTATAGCTTATTATTGATAGTTTATGAGTCAAATAATTATTAAGACAGATAGAGTCTTTATTTGATAATCAATTTGGTTTAAATGTTAACCTAGTTTGTGAAGATGATTAGGATGAGAATGAGATTAGGTAAAAAAGCCTTTGAGTAGATGATGGGATATCATAGACCCATGATTGCAAGGATGCAAAGAGGGACTCAATATATGTTTACACTAGTCATCTAACTCTCACCCTAGACTTGTTAGGAATGACCAATAGATAAAGGGTGTATGTCTTTATGACTAATGTGGTATAAGTATGACCAAGAGAGTTGTTATGTATAAAGGAAATATATGATTAATAAGAAAGTTGTCTCCAAGTCAAGAAAAGAGTGAGTGAACATATGACTATATATATATATATATATATGAAATTTTGGCCAAATTAATGCAAAAGTCACTGCTTGCATTTTTGGTTCACTGTGTACCAGATAGCTGAACAATCAGAACATGTCATACATAGCTAGAGCTAGGCTAGAGTTGTAAACCTGATTGTCATTAGCTAGGACACATCACTAGTTCTTAGATGGCATATGGAATCAGTTGATTCTCATTATCTAATACCCTCGTGAAGGGAAATGATAATTTGAGGAGGAAGGTGTGCAGGGGACCGCCGGTCTGTGGTTGGAGGAAAAGCACCAGGGTGATGCTCTTTCTCTCTCCTATAGTTGACCGTCGAAGACTTTTGAACAAGAATACATTGCTTATTTTTTAAATGATATTTGATAAAATTGTAAGTCGTAAGAAATATGACCATTTGTTATTTTGCAATTTGTAAGTCACAAGTGAAGTGACCTTCTTTTGAAATATGTATATTGTACATGGACATTGCAAAAGTAATATATTGGTTATGGATATTTCTCTCCTTTTAAAAAAAATATGTGCATATTTGCTTATTTATATTTGAGTTTTTCTAATATTCCAGTTGGGATGTTACACATGGTATCAGAGCTACCAGGTTCAACACTTGGACCTTGGAGCTCATTGCGAGGTTTTGCAAGATTGGCAAGATATGATAATTTGATAAAACATTTATTTTTGTGCTAGAATGGAAGGAAATAGAAGGACAAGAAAGCGAGCCAATAAAACAAAACTTAGTGAAATGCCTAAGATCACTATTAAGAAAGATCCATCTCCTGAACCAAAGATTGAAGAAACAAAGAGTTTTGCAAAGGAATCTTGGCTCACTGATTTTGAAACACTAGCTGATGCATGCAAACGTATCTACCTCGAAAGAAGGAAACACCTTGAAGAGGAAAAAAAATTGTCAACCCCTACTATTGTTAAGATTAGTAAACCATCAACACATTGTGACATGCCTTTTGGGTGTGATCAGGATGTGCCTATTATAGTCTAGAGGTGTTGAAGGAGTACTCATGAGTACATCCACCTACTAAGTTTGTGTTACTTGATTCTAACGGAGAGGAGGAACTAGAGGAATTCCCTCTATCAGAAAGTGATATGTAGACTTTTCCTTTCACAAAAAGTTTTGTATTTGAATAAGGATGTAAAGATCCAGAAAGTGAATAAAGTAAAGTTTTGGCTTTTTGAGTAAGAAAATGTTTGTGAGATGAATCTTTGAGTTTCTATATTTATGAACTTGTACTTTTATGATAGTATATCAAAAAGTTACATGTTTTGATAAATTTCTATGCAATGATTAGGTGTGGTATTGTTATGGAACACTCTAAAAACCAACTAGGAGGGAGCTCAGATGGCCCAGATCCTAAGAATAACCCCATGGAAAAAATAGATCAAATTTTGTCAGTTTTTAAATGAATTAAAAGGAAGGTTGGAAGCACTGGAACAGGAAGTTAGAGGGGGAGAAACCACTCAAGAACATCACTCTGAAGGAAGACAAGAGTCTGATTTTCATGGAGAACCAAAAGTCAATAACCAAGACTCACTAATGCAAAATGAGACAAAAACTCATCTTACCAGTAAGCTAGACTGAGATATGAAGAAAGTTATACCTCCTAAGTTCAATGGAATAGTGAGCGGAGATGTAGCCGAGGCTTGGTTGACTAAGATGGAAAAATATTTTGAGATAAGAAACTATTCTGAGATCACCAAGGCTATATGGAGATCATACTAGTTAGCTAGAGAAGCATCCATGTGGTGGATGTGTTGAATACAAATAATACTGAGAGGGGGGTTGAATAAGTATTTTGAAAAACTTTTCATTCACACATTTATTAATCCATTTACCAAATTCAATAACATGAAAGCAAAGTAAACACAAGAAGAGCAGCCACAAATTCATAACACATAGACACTAGGATTTTACGTGGAAAATCCAAAAAAGGGAAAAACCATGGTGAGTGTTAGCTCACAATATATTATGATAGCAATACTGAATTACATAAAGGTTCACTACCTTAGGGCTCATTGCCCAAGGACTCACTGTCCAAAGAAGTGCTCACTGCCAAATAGAAGAGAAGATAGAAGAAGGATTGGCTCACTGCCAAGAGATGACTACTACAAGTGCATCTACAAAATGCTATGGTACAGTACCAATTTGCTCAGTACACAGATTCAAATGACTTTATATTGTCTACCCTACTTTTCTTCTCTGCTTCACATATACTTTTGTCCTTCTACCTTTACTGTCCTTTCTCTAATCACAGAACTGCCTTAGGTCCTATAATCATGGAATTCACATTCTATCCACACTCTACAATATGCCCAACACTGAAATCCATCGAGTATATATATCCGCAACAAGATTCATCTCACAATCAGGTCGGCAAGGTAGACATGAAACGTGTATACAAGTGTTATACCTTGTCGGCTTGATCTTGTGCACAAATAGGAATGCTGACCCAACCAAACATACAATAGTATTCATATAAGTCAGAATCAATCATTCAACCACTTGGATTAATTCTTCAAACAATATATCCTCACCACATATAGATCTAACTCGCCTGTTGGCTTATCCCTTAAGTACCCACTTGACCAATTCAACTGTCACATCATAACTTCTACTGCGGACCATATGAGACTCTAAAAATAATATCCAACATTCATCATTGACCTCTTAACATACCTTTAGAACCTTGGACATAATAGTCTTCTATAGCAAAATTTGGATCATGGAACTATTACTCTGTCATAGCAAAATACTGTCAAACTGGAAGCCGATACTGGAGAACTTGTAGAATGTGATCTATTGAGCTTCAAAAGCTATAACTCTAGATTTAAGTAGTCATGGTATGTATCTTTTCTACCTTAGAACTACAAGACAAAATATGCCACAGCAGAGGAATGCAGACCCTTTTACTCTGGTACTGTGCACTATTCCTGACTTAACTCTGTTCAGCTGAACTTAGATATTTCACCATATGAATTTCAAAGGAAGTCAGGACTTGAACACTGGAACATGTGATCGATAGGTAACTAAAAACAACATACCTAAACAATATACAAATGTCTTTAATTGCAGAGGCATGCCATCTCAAACACGGTCACTTACTTTGTATAATGTATACTACCCATACTTAGTCATTTATTCTTCCGGAGTAAAGTCTCTTTGCCATGCCGGTAGAATCCCTTTGCCTTGTTGCCATTAATGACAACATTCAACATGCATCAAAGCAGTGTCTCTTGCCAACAATCTTCCCCTTTGGCATTGATGGAAACACTTAGTGAAAAATGCTTATCTCCTTCCCCTTACTATATACACACTGTAGACACCCAAAATTGACCTAATTATCATTAGTATCAAATATTGCATTAGCTATCATATGCATTTGTCTAACACACTTGAGCAATTTCCCTATCACCTATTTCTTTTATTGATTAAATAAATTCATATTTATTTAATTAATTCATTATCTATTTCTTCTAATCTGTAATTAAACAATCTTTAATTATTTAGTTATCTCTTCTTTCTATCTATTTTAATTAAATAAATCTTATATATTTAATTAAAAATCCCTTCATAATCCCACTTTCCAATTAATTAAATAAATTTTATTTAATTAATTAATTTCTCTTATCATTTATCTTCACAAGCTGACATGTGTGCCTCTTTTATTTAAAAACATGTGTGGTACTACATTTTTTATTTAATATATTTCACATGTAGTACTTTTTATATACACAGTCACATATGAGCCTTATCTTCCCTCCACTTGTCATTTACACATTTACCTATAACTATCATTTCATCTTAGTCATTCACATGGCCACCAAATCTCCACCGTTAATTGATTTTGAAGTCTATATAAACACCCTCTCATTCCATACTACATGTATCCATCATTTTCCATATAGTGTCTACATTATCATCTTGAGCATATTGAGCATTTTAGCATCCATCTAGCATATTATCACTATCATCCATCCATCATGGCAACTTTTATCTTCATAATTGTTCATTGTTGAGAAACAATCCACATCATAAACAAGGAATCATACAATCTAGGTGATTTTGTTCTTGAATTGCATGCTTTTGATTTCACTTGGATTCGATTCTTTGATGGTGGTAGGATTAGGTTTTCAATTATATGCTTGATCTTATTAACTTGATTTTTACCTATCACATTTTGTCACACCCGGTGGGACTCACGTCCTTGATTAACTTTGTTGTTTGAAGTTTTTTGTGAAGATCAGATTTTTTGAGCACTTACAGCACATTGCAGTTGCCTTTAAGTGAAAACCAATTGCCTACAGAACTTTTGCATCACTTTTAAGCTACAGGCTATAACTTTTAGCATTTTTCAGATCTCGTTTAATCCAATAGTGGTCACATCTGGCAGTATTTGCATTGCTTTTAATCTAAAATTGCTCGCTTTTGGCTATTCAGTTTGCTTTTTGCAATTAGGAATTTTTGCTAACATTTGAATTTTTGCAGGGGTTTGGTCGCTTTTGAGCATTAATAGTTTGCATATAGGGTTTCTACATCGCTTCGGAGTAGTAACAGTTTGCTTTCAGTAGAATTTAAATTATTTTTGAGCAGTAGTTAGTCACCTCTGGTAACTGCGTGTCACCTTCAGTTTTATCATTCACAGTTGGGTTTTCTTGGTTATTAATCATCTCTTTGTGCAACATCTCATCGATTGTCCAAGAAAAGGAGGTTGTGAAACTACTAACATATTTTTGTAGCTCTGATTAGTCCAAGGCATTACATTTTATCACTAATTTAGGAACATTTGGGCTTGGTGCTTAAAAAGAATCATTGTTTGCTCCGTGCTTGATTTATCTTTTTTGGATTGCTTGTTGTGCATGTTTGTAACCCAAATTTAATAGAAAAATTATCCTCTCCCCTTGCCTATCAAATGGATCTTGAGTGCATGAGAACTTGTTATTATCTTTAGAGGGCCTGCCTTCTCAGTGTGAGAAGGGGTACAACCCAAGTGGTAATGGGCTAAAGCCAAGTCCTTCTGAACCACTATATAAGAAAAGTGTTTGTGTCAAAAGCCACAAATAATGGGTGCTGCTATGTTACACTGACAAATGTTTCCCCCCAAACCCCTTAGAGCGTAACCTCTTTGGGTTAGGAAGCCTCCATTAACAGAGCGAATCACCGCATGTGTAGCCACTCGAACAGATGCCCTTGCTGGCAAGTTGTTTTATCTGATCCTAATCACTACTTCTTGCAATTAGCATGTATGGGAGCCAAATTACCAAGTGACTTTGACATATCCGCTATTCGAGAACATGATCCAAACACTCCTGCTGTTGTTGCAAAGAGACCATCCTCTATAGCCATACCATCTCATACCATGTCCATGCTACAAAATCCACCTTCCAACCCATCTCTTTCATTGCCTATTGCTACCCCATCAAACCCACCACACTCAGAGTACACTCTAGAACATTTGATAACTCCAACTAAAGTACTTCCTTTCCTCTCACAAAATCTAATCTTTCCACCTTTTCATGTTCCACAACATACTCCTTCTCTGACCATGACCATATCTCAACCTCAAGTATCAAAAGTTGTCCATGTTGCACAAGCATAAATTCCCCACATATCACAAGCTATCCCAATATCGTAAACTCTGCAAGTGTCACAAGCTATCCAAACACCACAAACCATACAAGTCTCATAGCCATTGCAAACCCCTACTCCTATTGCATCACATGTGGAAACCACACCCCACACTCATATTCCTATCACCTCTAATATGGTCTCCATGATTTCCACAAATCCATCCAACACACCATATAACCCCAATGTTAGTCTCATTGACATGAGTGATCTGCCTATTGTATTACAAGCCAATCCTAGCGCCGCTATCTCTTATGTTGATCAATTTATGTCACTTTCGTCACCCTCATATAATCCTTCACAAACCATCAATCTGTCTTATGCAACCCAAGGATTACCCATTGTCACTCAACACATGACATATACCAATCCTCATGTCATCCAAAACACAAACACAAATGTCCATCCTTCTTCCTCATCCACCAATCCTTCCATCACTTACCATATTACACATCCAACTCCGAATCCACAACCATTGACCAATGTCAATCCATCCCCTACTTCCCATGTGATGCAAAATCTTGGCGATAATCCATCGCAATATGCCCAACCACCACTTGTGTCTCAAGGACAACAATCCTCAAACACCTATGTGTCACATACCAATCCTTTGACATATAATGTGAGCACACAACCTCAAAAAATGGTCATGCCCTCGTACATTCTGAAATAGCAACCACAATATATACCATATTACATTTCACCTATGAATCATCAACCCCCTTTGTAACAACAACACCTATCTCAAGCGGATGTTGAACACATGATTAACAAGGTGGTAGGACAAAACAAGAAGACATTTTCCTTAGGAGATATATGCGCTTATCCATTTGACAGGTCACTTCATATGACACCTTTCCCAGCACACTTTGAAATTCCACAATTTGACAAGTACAAAGGGAAAGGAAATCTGGATGATCATCTTAGAGCATTCTATGTTGCATGTCTTGATGTCAACAATAAACAACACAATGGTGAAGCTGTCTCCTCATTCACTCAACGATGGCATAACATGGCTAGCAAACTATCATGGCAAATACCTGAGAAACAACAACTTGATATCTTTGTCCAAAATCTGCATCCTGAACTTTCATTTCAATTGCAATTGCAAAGTGTTAGCACCTTTGATGAACTTGTCTCCAAAGGAACCATCATTGAGCACACTTTAATAGCTAAGGGCACTATCAAGATTTTCAGAGATAACAAAGACAATCCTCAATCGTCAAATGATAAATCCCACTTTTGGAACAAAAACAAAAATGCCATTAATGACAATATTGTGGATGCAAAGAATATCCAAACACTGAAAGCTCCCATTAACATTCAAGCTGCATCTATAGCAAATCAACCTTTTCAACGAAATAGACCAAGAACAAATCCAACACCTCGACGATAATTTACTACTTTAGCGGAGCCTATGGAGGTAATCTTTCAAAAACTTGTCCAAGTGGGAGATATCACATTACCGGAAGCACCACCCAACGGCAAACTGGTCTTTAAAGTTCCTTGGTATAAAGAGAACAAATATTGTGATTACCATAGAGTCAAAGGACATAAAACAAATGGTTGTATGTGCTTAAAACATGTCATTCAAGATTGCATCGATCAAGGTCTAATTAAAATCACACCGCCAACATCACAATCTGCACATCAACTGACATCGAACTATGATCTAGATGCCTTCAAGAATCCACTTCCATCTCATGACAAGACAAATAACCCTCATACTAGGAATGCTATCCATTACAACTATGAGTCCTCCACAATTGGCTGCATTGACCAAGCTCGCATTTCTACCATTACTATCCAAGAAAAAGAACCCAATTGCATTGTAACTACTAGAAGAGTCTACGCTACCATTCAAGGAGCACCTATCAATCCTCCTCGACTGTCTTTTAGCTATAATATCCTTGATCACCTTGGAAAAACACCCGCACATATCTCCATCCTAGAATTGCTTCGCATATCCCCCACCCACAAAGATATCCTTGATAAAGCATTGCAAGAGTCTTTAGTGCCTAATGATATCGATACTACACAATTTCAATCTATGGTAGCCAGCATTGTAGGCCCTTGCCATCTTACTTTCTCTGACAAAGATCTTCAGCCATCCATCAACCCATTACATAATGAAGCCCTTCACATAGAAGTGTTTGTAAACCAATGCTATATCAAATGAATACTAGTGGATGGTGGAGCTGGTCTCAATATATGCTCTTTAAAACTAATAAAAAATTGGGATATTCTGAGAAAAACATTAACACTTCCAAGGTCATTACTATCAAAGCATATGATGATGCTGAGAGAGATACTGAAGGAGTCATCCATTTGCCTATCCAAGTTGGTCCAATTACTACTAACACCCATTGTCAAGTCCTTGATATTGAGCTTCCCTATAACATCATCCTTGACTGTCATGGCTCCATGCTCTTAATGCCGTTCCTTCCACATACCATCAATGTCTCACGTTTCCATATAACGGTGTTGAAGTTACTATCCATGCTGATCCCAATCCATTTGAGTTTTGTTGTGCCTTTCAAGCTAAATATCAAGCCCTAACCATATTTCTATCAACACCAAAGCATATCCATCTTCATCCTATGTGGACCCATCTGCCCTACTCAAGCCATCATCTAGCAAAGCCACTCCAAATCTCCGTATCAAGTACACTGAACATGGTTCAGGTGAGTACACATTGCAAGAATCTTGTTGTGTTGGAACTCTTCCCTTATCTCCCAAATCTCATGGAAAACCTTCTACATCCAAGGCATCTTCATCTGCAGCTGTTATAAAAGCTCCACCAATAGTATTCATCAAAGATGGATTCCTTGATGATGAAGACATTGATGACATTAACTCTTGAATATTCTATGATGAGAATGACCAAGTACAACTTGAAGTGGAGAGATATAACAATGGGTTCTGCATTATTAAGAACATGGGTTACAAAGGACATGGCGGATTGGGATCATAGGAACAAGGACCTATGGAACCTATTGTTGTGTTTAAGAAGTTTAATAAGCAAGGCCTTGGCTATCAGCCGGAGGTACCGCCTTCCAAAGACATTAAGTGCATTTCTGATATGGAAGCCGGACCTTCTTCGGTAGGAGAGACTTCTAATTTGGATACCATCAATGACTCCTCCCTCCATATCACCGACCTTTTTCAAGAAACCTCCATCTTCATGATCTCTACCACTTCCTCTAGTTGTAACCCTTTGTCCTGTTGGTCATGATGTTAGTCATTCGCAAACATAGAATAAAAGTTACACAACAACCTTTACTCATCTTGAAAGATACGATGAATTCAGAGAATTCATGATCCCAAGTCTCCGTTGATTAGGTCTTAATCTACTGACGTTACTCAGTGGTTGATGTGTGTTGTTGTTTTCCATTCAGGGGCCTTACGTGTTTCTGCAAAGTTCATCATCATTATCTTCAAATATCCTGCTCTGGATGTCTGTTCTGCATAAATCTCCAACAATTCTACCTCTGCACTATGAATTTAGTCAAATAATGTGCCTACAGGCTGATATTTGCATGATTTCTATCATTCTTTATGATTCTTTGCATGATATTTTCAATACTACATGCATTTAACTCAAATATGTTAATGATCTTCAGTTACCTACGGGATTTCAGCATATTTCTCTGTTCTGCTTGTTATTTATCATGATTTGCAGTTATGGTGATGAATTTATGAAATTAAAAGAAGAAAAAGGGTTAAAGAATGAGATTCCCAAAACTACTTGACTTAGATCACTGATCCACATACAAGCTCCCATACATGCAATGAAAAGAAGGAAACTAAAATCATACTTCACCAGGACATTCCACAAATCCGCATGATCTAGTGCAAATCTTCAAAGGAAAAGTTGATAACAACATGTAATGAAATGAAAGCCCTTCCAGTTGAACACAGCATTCACCAGTACATATCCAGAAATCAACAAGAAGATTACGTAAAATTTACAATCAGGATGTAATCTGGAACTTCATATCCATTCAGTATGCTCAAGAACAGGTACATTTACAGTGATCTGAAGAAAGAACCTTGACATTTCAACAATTCTATCCTCATTAGTCTCAGTAATCCTATCTCCTAATTGATTCTACAGTAATTAGCCTTAATGCGCTAGATGCGTCTATGTATTCCAATGTCTTTTCTTCCTCCCTATTTGATGACAAGCTCTGGCTCTTATATAGAACAACTGCCAAAAAACGGTTACAACGATCCAAGGATCAGGATCCTCCCATAGCAATTAGCGGTCTAGATGAAAAGCACATGCTTCGCCAGTTAGCAAATGTACAGCTGGCACAGAATATTCCAGCATCTTTAACTTGATTCGGTCTCCAGCTGGCGAACAACATATTTGACAATATCCTCCTCATGTCTGGTTCATGTTGCCTCCATGTGCAACTTTGTAATGCTCAGCTTCAGCAGCAGCTCTAACAGCATCATGACTTCAATGCTCAGCTTCAGCAGCAGCATCATGACTTCCTGCAAGTAAACAGACAAACATTAAGTTCATCATCATGCGGATAAACAACAGGAAGTAAAACTTTTATTAAACAAGCCCCCAAAAATGTGCAGCTATAGGTAATCAGGCTCCAAATTTCCATCGCTTCATGTTTTCCCCATTTTCTTGTATATCGGGTTCAAATATGATCATGATGATCTCAAAATATACAAGGAAATAACTACCCTCTTAACCTTCCTTCGAATCCGGCCCGCATACTCTGTTTGATGTTTCGGGTCATCATCATATTCGGGCTTCATGTGTGACCACATATGATCAGGGTGACAAATTTAGACTTGGCCGATGGCAACAGTTACACCTACGCCGAAAATCATGATGATGACCAACTTTATGTCTTCTACCTAGCTGCAGGATATCCTGAAATATGATGCGCCTCCTTTCTGAATGCTCTGATGAAAAGCACATCAGGAAGTTTCGTTTCTGCATATTGGGGAAAGAAAGACATCATCATCATCATCATGATGAAGACAAATAGGAGGATTTGGAATATGATCCTGCTGCAGGAAAGGAATATGATGGTGACGTCATCGTCATATTCGGCTTCATTAAAATGCAAAAGGATGACGTCATCGTCATGTTTCGTTAAAAACAGGAGATAAATGTGATATCGGGTCACCCAAGGAAGATGATCGGGTGTATGAATGCAATATGACCCTTTTTGCGGCCAAGGTGATCCTCTCAAAAGATCAGGATGATGATGATGATGATGATCATCATCATCATATCCGCACTAGGTAATCTAAAATATGATCCTGCTGAATGTCCAGATGACGTCATCAGGATATCCGGGGCCCTTGTTAATCTTCGAACATGACGTCATCGTCATCATCATATTCGGGAACCAAAATCATGCCTTGGAAAATATCCTGCCGAAGGAGAAAGGTGATGGTGACGTCATCCTGATATTTGCTTCTTCGTTTATTAGGTCGGGATGACGTCATCAGGATATTTGCAAAAGGTTATACTTCTCGGCAGGAGGATATTGCGAAAAGTCAGGTAGAGAAACAAGATCATGATGATCTTGACAACATGACTTAGGAATGAAATATCGCCCTCCGTCTTTGAAGGATAAGGTGATCATCATGATCACACACAAGGAGATCAGGAGGATATTACGAAATGTGATCCTGCCTTGAAAGATCATGATGATGATGATCACCAGGACTTTGACGTGCGCGTGCAAATTTTGCAGATGGTGGGTTTCTTAAGTAGGGTGATGATGATCATCAGCATGATATTATAATATCGGGTGATGTTAGAATATCATGATGCTCGCGATGTTTCCAAGGTTGCTTGACGGGTAAAACACACTATCACTTAAGATTGACGTCCGGATGTTTCGGGACTGCATGATTTTTATCAGGTGATAGAGTAAGATCATGATGATGACCTTTCGTGATACAAAAGACCGCTCGACAGGAAAAGCTTACTACGACTTAAACTTGACGTCTGGATATTTTGACCTCAGGATATTATCGGGGGGCTTTTCAAATATGATGATGATGATCTTGATCATACAGCAATTATCAGGTTTGACCAAAACTTTGACTGTGCATAACTCCCTCATATGGACGAATGTTCAAGTGATGTAAAAGGCAAACCTGCATGGAATTTCAAGCTCTTTCTAACCATGAGGTCATAGAAACAAAATATGAACTTTGACAAACTAACCTCATGATGATGACCTACCTCATCCTGACCTTCATGATGATGATGCACCTGACCTATTTTTACCAAACCGCGAGAAAGCAGACAACACAAACCAGAACAAAAGTTGGGTCCCTGTTTTGCCAAGTCAAAATGGGGCGTGTTGTGTAACCACACAACATGTCCATTACCCTTTCACTCGTATATCCTGACCTCATCAATTGGGACCAATAGGGGGAACCTATATTGGACACATTTGAAAATGATGAAGCTATTGCTAAATTCATGGGATTACGACAAGACATTCCATTGGGTGATCATAAAGCAGGTTTCATGATGGACCTCCCTAAACTAGCATATTTTGGCAGAAGTATCAAATCCTTCAGTCACAAAAGTGAAATAAATAGAATAAAAAAAGATAGGTCACTAGGTGAAAAATGAAAGGCGCCTCTTGACCATGCAAAAGTAAAAATAAAGGACATATCCAAGGGTAAAAACCTCTCTGAGTCACCCAAGGATGGGGGATTTGATCTTCTGGTTACCACTGATTATCATGAAAAATCAACAGTGCTAGTTGAAAAATCTCAAGACATGAACTTAGGCACATAGCAAAATCCGAAGATCACATTTTTGGCAGCATCACTATTAGAGCAGGAAAGAAGAAATTTCACAACATTCTTCATAAAAAGAGCTATCAATTTTGCATGGACTTATGCCAACATGCCAAGTCTAGATCCATCACTTGTGGTACATCACCTAGCAGTATCTCCTAATGCAAAACCTGTTAAACAAAAATTGTGTAAAATGCACCCACAAATAGCTCTTTTGGTTAAGGTAGAGATTCAGAAACTGTTAGAAGCAAAGTTTATAAGGCCTATTGATTATCCAGAATGGGTTTCAAACTTGGTGCCTATGGTAAAACCCAATGGATGAGTTCGTTGTTGCATAGATTTCAGAGATCTTAACAAAGCATGCCCTAAAGATGACTTTACATTACCAAGCATAGACAACATTGTAGATCTCACAATTGGACATGAAATTCTATCCTTGATGGATGGCTTCTTAGGATATAACCAAATCAGAATAGCAGAGGAAGATCAAGACAAAACATCATTCATTTGTCCATGGGGTACATACTGCTGGGTTGTAATAGCTTTTGGTCTCAAGAATGCTAGAGCTACTTATCAACGAGCCATGACAGTTATCTTCCATGACCTTTTCCACACTATCATGGAAGATTATGTTGATGATATTCTAGGAAAATCCAAGACAAGAGAAGAATATCTACAGGTACTATCATAGATCTTTGATCAACTAAAGAAGTATCAAGTCAGGCTAAACCCAAAGAAATGTGTATTTGGTGTAATATCTGGTAAATTGTTGGGATACATTGCGTCTTGAGGAGGAATAGAAGTGGACCCTGACAAAGTAAAAGCCATCATGGAAATGCCTCCACCATCAAATCTGAAGCAGCTTCATAGTCTATAAGGAAGGTTACAATCCATTCATAGGTTTATCTCACAACTAGCAGACAAGTGTCATACTTTTCAACATCTCTTTAGCAAGGGTGAACCTTTTAAGTGGGATGAAAAATGTCAATAGGCCTTTGACAAAATCAAGGAATATCTAGCAACACCTCCTGTGTTAGTACCTCCTGTACTAGATTGACCACTATTGCTCTACATGTTGGCAAGAGACACTATATGGATTCATGATTGTTGTCATTGATGGCAACAAAGTTCATCCCACACATCCATAGGACATGGTGTGTCTTTACTGGAAGTCAGAGTGAAGAATATTGTGGTCTGATAAACAAGAACAGAGCATGTGGTGAGGGCTGACAGTCAGGTCTGGATCTCTCAGAGAAAGTATCTTGGTGAAGTATGGATTTGGGGAAGTCAAGAGGACTACCTTGAGTAATATATTCCAAGGATTTAGCCTCCAATGATAGATGAGGAAAAAGATATGAATACTTGAGTATTGGGTTCCTGATTGACAGTGTGGACAGAGGAAGAACTGACTGGCAGAACATTAGACATTATTCTAGATATGTTACTGATGTTGGTAAAGGTTATGAAGGCATAAATTATGATTGGACGAGATGATTGGTGACTTCTACAAGTATATCCTTGATCTGCATTACTTGGTAAGCAAGGATTCAACCGACAAATCAGAGTTTATGGAAAATATTGACTATTCCAGGTGTCGACTAGAAAGGTGATGAAATCACTTTTGCGGATATATATAAGATGGATTTAGCTATGTGATGTGTTGAAGTTGTTGGTGATGTGTGAATAAAAGTAGAAGAGCAGAGCGAAAGTAGTAAGGAAGGTCTAATATGTGAAAGGAAAGCAGCATAAAAGAACAAGAAAGATGAAGTGTAGCAGATCAGTGTATTGAGCCTAATCGGAACTAAACTCCAGCATATGTAGATGCTCCCAATCAGTTCAAGTATTGTATAACACTCTTTTTGTAGACAGTGAGTCTCTTGTAGGCAGTGTGCCTCTTGTGAGCAGTGTGCTCAGATAGTGAGCCCTAATTGGCAAGTGCCATTTTGTACTTCTAATCTTCTAACAGAGAAAACGTTCTTGGGTTAATCACCCCATGGTTTTTTCCTTTAACAGGGTTTCCATGTCAAAAATATTGTGTCATGTGTATTTCCATTTCATGGTTATGTTTGCTTATTTGAATTAATGTTGCATTGATTATTAATAAAGTTTAGAAAGTAAAAATAATTAGGATAATTGATTCACCCCCTGCTCTCAATTATCAACAATTGGTATCAGAGCAAGGTTCCTCCTAACAGAGTCTAACATCTTGAGGAAGATTTGGGAATTCAAATGGATGCATATGGTTTAAGAGAGCAACTCAAGATTGCCCTCGATGATCTTGAACAGTCAAACTCTGAAGTTAATGAATTAAAGGAAAGACTCAAATAGGCTAATGATTTCATGAGAGAACTAAAAGACAAATTAAGTCTCTCTATGAAAAAGAGAAAGGAGCTACTTCAGCAATTAGCAAGTCAAGGTGAAGCAAATGATGCAAATGAAGATATGAAGGATAAAACCAAGTTATGTGAAAAGTTATCAAAAGAAATCATTATGGTATGACATGAAATGGAATCAGGAGTTATGAAGTTTACCCAAGAGGTTGAAGAGAAAAGAAAAGCTAAAGATAATCTAAGACAATCTCTCAAGGAGAAATTAGAAGATTGCCATAAGATGGATAGAATTATTAGACATCTTGAATCTAATCTTGAAGATACTAAAGATAATGAAAAAAAACTTGAGGATCAAATTGTCTCTCTCAAAAGGGATCTTCAAATAGCAAATGAATATAAAGAGAAATTCAAGGTAAGTTCTGCTCAACTTGAAGTTGTTCTTGGAAGTTAAAAAAGGGCAGATGACAAGTGTGGTTTGAGATATGAGAAAGGAGAAAGCTCCGGATCCTGTCAGAAGAATTTTGGATCAGAAAATCCGAGGAACAAACCTAGAAGAGCTCCGGTAAGGCAGCCCAATGCTCAAAGATATCAATCCTTCAATGGTTATTGCAACAACTGCAATAACTTTGGCCATAAAGCTAATTAGTGCAGAAAGAGAATGAATCAGACTAATTCATCCTTTTCTGGACAGTGTTTTAACTGCAAAAGGTATGGTCACAAATCTCATGAATGCAAAAATATGCAAATGAACAAATCATTCAATGGTAGATGCTTTACATGCAATAGAATAGGTCATATGGCTAATCAATGCAAGTCAAGAGGATATCAATCAAATATGCAAAGAAATGTTGTTTGCCAAATTTGCAATAGATCCGGTCATATTGCAAAATTCTATAGAAGCAAGAATCAAGATAAAAGAGGTCCGATACATCATAATCAGAATTAGGATAAGGGAAAATGAAAAGTGAATGCAGATGAAGTTCAAAGTGAGATGAACAAGATTTGGGTGAAGAAAAGTACAGAGAATGTAGGGGATGGGTCTGCACCAGACTCTGGTGCTGATATTCCTTCTGGAAACTAAAAAGTGAGCTCTGGCTTAGGGGGAGACACAAAGAAAACCTTGTTCCCCCAGCCAGTCAATTGGTGCCAGAACTGGCACAAGGAGAGCTACGGATAAAAAGGGGTCATACAAGAAACATCTAAAAGGGGTATGGTAAAGATTTAAGAGATCCGCAAAAAGATTTGAAGAATCTAATCCTTCGAGAATTGATCCGGTAAAATAGTCTTCCGGTAAAAATAGATTCCTTACAAGTTTGGTCTGGTATGATTCAAACTATGGTGTCTTGATCTACAAATAGATCAAATGACTAATGAAAGGAAGATAGATTATCACTACTCTCCTAGAATAACTTTGAAATCTATCTCAGTGATCCGGAAAGGTTTTGTCTCTGAATAAGACAAACAAGGCAAACTGGAATGAATTAGGCTGCACATTTATTGCCTAATGAAAATTAGGGCTTCTCAGAAATAAAAGAGTTCATTCGCTCATCATTTGTACACTCACATGCGAAGAAGAGAGAAAAGGAGCTATACAACAACTTCTCCCAAAGATCAAGATGATTCCTCATACAGCTCAATCCAGATTTCATTATGTGCCCTAAACAACGTAAAATGTATTCTTCATTCTTGATATCCCTTAGTAAGATTCTTTGACGATGGCTACTCTGAATATAGAAAAAATTTCTGATAGGCCTCACCCCAAATTTAAGAAACATCCATACAAATCCTTGGAAGTAGATCCCCTAGGAGCCTTCTCTAGTGTTCCACATGGTGTTTTGCACACAGAAGACATTAGGGTTTACATACATGCAAATATTGAAGAGTTTGGGGAATTCAAACTAAGAGATATCTATCACAAACAACTATTAGATGATTCATTTGAGCTTAAACCCTAATATAAGGGCCTCCAGAATAAGCACTTTGTACAATGCATACATTTCCCCTGTTTTACTGAGGATGAATGGGTCAGGTATATTTTGAGCAGAATACATGACAACTTCATGTGGTTAAATGGACCATTCAAAATCACAAAAGATGCCATCAGGGCAGTTACCAGATTACACTCATCCAGTGGGATTCCTGTTCTTAAATCTGTGAAGAATCAAACTGTGAGTGAGGCTACTGAATCCAAGTTTGACAAAAGAGCAATGACAGTAGATGACATCTCTGATCTGGATGTCAAGTTTGCCTCCATGATCATTGGATATAAAATATATCATTCTAGCAGGGAAAATTCAGTACCTGGAATGACCATCTACACTGCTTATGAAATGCTAAGAAAGGATGCAGACTACGATCTTTGTTAGCTCCTTTTGAACCAACTCTTGGAGAATCTACAGAAAATAAAGAAAGATAAAAATAATTCATTCAAGTATGGTGGATTAATATTGTGCTTATTCTTCTACTTTATGAATGAGCTTCCCAGATCTAGTAGCTGGGTGTGGGAGAATGATAGACTAGTAGCTATCCAAATCAGAGATTATTTGCATGGACTTGGTGATGACAAAGTACAAAATACAGCTCTCTGGGGTTACTTCAAGCACTTTAAAAATACAATGCAAATCAGAGAAAGAATCCCCAAATCAGTAGTTGAGAAATACAAGGATACAATGTGCTTCATGATAGACACTAATCAATACCTAATGGAGGCAGTAGAGCCAAGGATAGTCTGGATCATGCTTATGGGGTATGAAGTTGATGAACAAATTGTAGAACTTCATGTTCAACACATGCTCAGTCAGCCAAAGGACCCAAAGGTAGAAAGATTTGGAACGTTTGAAGAACTAAGTGTGAAAATTCATACAGAGCTAAGGCAGCTAGAGATTAAGAGGAAAGTGAGAAAAGAAGTAGAAGATGTTGCCAAAGGCTTTGGCATCTCAAAGGAGGCACTTGATGCCAACAGGAAAAAGATGGAAAGGGCTGAAGAGAAGAAGAAGGCAAAAAAGAAAAATGAGGAAAGTGTTTTAGCAAAACCTTCCACCCAGACCAGATCATCAAAGAGTTCTGCACCTACCACCACCAAAGGCTCAAGGACTTCAGAACTGGAAGCACAATCATCTGGCAAAGGAGAGAAAAGAACAAAGATAAAAGCCACAAGAGCTTATGTTAGTCAAAGGGATGAAGAGGAGACTGAATCTGATGAAGAATTCAGGAAAATGAAGAAAAAGAAGAAAACATCCTATGAACCCTCTACCGGACAAAAGGAATAAGAAAAGATAGAGGATTATATTGAAAAGCCCACTCTTCACATTGATGACATAATCAAATCAGTCATAGTGGATGGAAATCTTCAGCCAATGGTTGAGTTCTATGATGATTATGGTGAAGCAAATCAGAAAATATTGCAAGATGCCATAGTTAGGCACCTAAATATCTACAACAAAGCTTTTATTGAAGGTATATCTTTGATCCCTAAAAGCTTGGAGAAGGAACTAGAAACAAGAAAGAACAATGCCCAAGCAAAAGACCTAGAAATCTGAGAACAGATAGCAATTCAGCTATATCCTTCAATCGATCCCAAGACAATGAATATGGTGTTCAAAGATTGCAAGGATGAGTTCAGGAGTAAAGCAAGGATGAATCAACTTATGCTTGGTGAGACTGACAAGGCAGCCAAGGACATAGAAGAGATCCTCCAGAAAGCCTTCAAAATATTTAATCTTCCTATTATAGAGGACTTGGGTACTGACCCCTTGACCACAAGTGTTGCAGAGGAGTCTACTGAGAAAATGACAGATGCAGAAACAGCTAAGGACTTTGAATCCTCTGCTCCAAAAGAGGTAGCCCATGAACAGACTAACATCACTCCTCTAGTTTCCCTTGCTGACTCCGGATCCAAAGGAGAAGAAAGGTTAAAGGAGAAAGAAGCAGAGGTGAAGGGAAAAGAAGATATCAGTACAAAGGTTGTGGAAGGGGAGAAAGCTCCAAAAGACAGTTCTGTGACTGTAGAAGAAAAGAAAAATCTGTCTCCAGCAAGAGACACTACAAAAACTGTCCAAGAATTCCTGAACAAAGAAACAATGGAGATTGATGAACCAGAGCTTCTACAAGGACCTTTTAATTTTGATTCCCTTTCTCCAGTATAGACAATGAAGATAGCTTCATTTGCTAATGCAAAGGCTAAAGAAAAACTCCTAAAGTCTCACATGAAAGACTGTGAGTTGATAGAAGCTACTTCCGGAGTGCTAGAAAAGATTATGCCATCATTTCAGAAGAATCCCATAGCCTCCTCATCCGGTAATCTTAAAACTCTAGTCAATAGTATTAGCACACATTTTGATTCTCTAGAGAAATCAGCCGAGGAAAAGGTCAGGAAAGAGTTTTTGGATAAGAGATTCTCAGAGTTGCAAGGGATAATCTCAAATGATAGAAGAATTATGGGTATTGGGATAAAAAGTTTGGAAAATGCCCTTAAGGATGGAGGTGATGTATACAAATTTTGTATATCCTAGTCTAAAACAATAGTGGAGATTGAGAAGAAAATGAAAGAATAGGAGGATAAACTGATACAACTTTCTCAAAATTTTGATCCACTTACTACATCCATAATAAATCAAGAATGTCAAATAGTTGTAGTTTTGAATGAAAATAAGAAGGTTGAAAAAGAGAAGAAAAATAGAATCAGTAGGTTGAGTGAGCTCAGAGGGATAATTATCCCTAAGTTAGAGGTCATGCATGAGGCCATAAATGAAGCTCAAATCACAGCCCAGACCAATGATCCAACATATCTAAAAAGGGCAGATGCATTTGCATTCCTATTGAGTGGTCATATATCAATTTTGGACAGAATGAAGCAAAGTTGGGCTACAGAATTCGTTCAATTGAAAACAACTTTTGCAGACATACTTCAGTATATGTAAGTATTCCATATGTATATACTTATGCGGACAAGTTTTTGAAAATTTTGGTATACGAACCCTACCCTTTGCCATTGATGTCAAAGGGGGAGTGAGGAGTAGTGAAAAATGAAGAATCCAACTAAGGGGGAGCTCCAGAAAATGTATATAAAAATAGAGCATTAGCCAAGGGGGAGCATAGTGTAAACACTTAGTCATTTTTCACTGAGTGTTGCCATCAATGCCAAAGGGGGAGATTGTTGGCAAGAGACACTATATGGATTCATGATTGTTGTCATTGATGGCAACAAAGTTTATCCCACACATCTACAGGACATGGTGTGTCTTTACCGGAAGTCAGAGTGAAGAATATTGTGGTCCGGTAAACAAGAACAGAGCATGTGGTGAGGGCCAACAGTCGGGTCCGGATCTCTCAAAGAAAGTATCTTGGTGAAGTGCGGATTTGGGGAAGTCAAGAGGACTACCTTGAGTAATATATTCCAAGGATTTAGCCTCCAATGATAGATGAGGAAAAAGATATGAATACTTGAGTATCGGGTTCCTGATTGACAGTGTGGACAGAGGAAGAACTGACTGACAGAACATCAGACATTATTCCAGATATGTTACTGATGTTGGTAAAGGTTATGAAGGCATAAATTATGATTGGCCGACATGATTGGTGACTACTACAAGTATATCCTTGATCTGCATTACTTGGTAAGAAAGGATTTAGCCGACAGATCAGAGTTTGTGGAAAATATTGACTATTTCGGGTGCCGACTAGAAAGGTGATGAAATCACTTTTCTGGATATATATATAAGATGGATTTAGTTATGTGATGTGTTGAAGTTGTTGGTGATGTGCAAATAAAAGCAGAAGAGCGAGTGAAAGCAGTAAGGAAGGTCTGGTATGTGAAAGGAAAGCAACATAAAAGAAGAGGAAAGATGAAGTGTAGCAGATCAGTGTACTGAGCCTAACCAGAACTGAACTCCAGCATATGTAGATGCTCCCAATCAGTTCAAGTATTGTATAACACTCTTCTTGTAGACAGTGAGTCTCTTGTAGGTAGTGTGCCTCTTGTGAGTAGTGTGCTCGGGCAGTGAGCCCTAATTGGCAAGTGCCATTTTGTACTTCTATTCTTCCTATAGAGAATATGTTCTTGGGTTAATCACCCCGTGGTTTTTTCCTTTAATAGGGTTTCCACATCAAAAATATTGTGTCATGTGTATTTCCATTTCATGGTTATGTTTGCTTATTTGAATTAATGTTGCATTGATTATTAATAAAGTTTAGAAATCAGAAATAATTAGGATAACTGATTCACCCCCCTCTCAATTATCAACACTACATATCTTCAACAACAATAGCATTAGGTGCCCTTTTAGCTCAGCATGATGATTCAGGAAAAGAATAATCTATTTACTATATCAGCAGAACTCTTGTGGGATATGAACTTAACTATACACCTATGGAAAAAGCATGTTTAGCATTGGAGTTTGCTTCCTAAAAGTTGCTACATTATATGTTGAACCAAACAATAAAGCTCATATCTAACATGGATCCACTCAAATATCTTCTTTCCAAAGCAATCCTTATGGGAAGATTAGTGAAATGGGTTATGATCTTAAGTGAATTTGACATACAATATGTGGATCACAAGACCATAAAGGATAAGTTATCATTGATCAGTTAGCCACAACACCTGTCATAGATATTCATCCAATATGTCCAGAGTTCCCTGATGAAGAATTGTTCAATCTAACTTCACCAACATTATGGCAACTATATTTTGATGGATCTTACACACAACATGGATCAGGAGTAGGGATATTGTTTGTCACCCCTCAAGGAGATTGTATCCCAAAGTCATACAGAATTGCATTTCCATGTACCAATAACATAGCAAAATATGAAGCTTTAATCATAGGATTATGCATGGCAGTACAATGGGCTATTAAATAGTTACAAGTCTTTGGTGATTCCTAATTAGTTATCAAATAGGTCTTAGATGAGTATCAAACAAAAGATGAGAAGCTCCTTCCATACAAGGTAATGGTTGACGTTTTCAAGAAGTACTTTGATAGTATCACCTTTGAACAGATCCCAAGGATACAAAGCAAAGCAACAGATGCCATGGCTATGATTAGATCTCTTCTAGACATGTCATCCAATGCACATAAGTGTGAGTTTCTGGTTGAACAACTTTTGATTCTAGCATTTGAAGTACCGCAGTCTGAGCTTATATGTGAGATTGTTGGTCCCAATTCACCTTGGTATAAGGACATATACAAGTATCTCCACAATCAAACCTTACCATTTCAACTATCTAATACACAACAAAAAACCTTTATCTGTCAAGGCTCTCGCTACACTATCCTAGGAGACACCTTATATCACCGAAGTCTTGATGGTATCCTTCATCGATGTCTTGATTTTGAGGAAGCAAAAGTTGCCTTACATGAAATATATGAAGGTGTCTATATATAACATTCCGCTGGCCTTGGTCTTGTTAAGAAACTTCTACGAGCTGGATACTATTGGCCAACTATGGAGAAAGATGCACATCAATTTGCAAAGAGATGTCTACAATGTCAGAAACATGGGGATCTAATACATGCACCAACACATGAACTTTAGCCTATCACTATTCCTTGGCCCTTCTCGTAGTGGGGACTTGATCTCATAGGTAAAATCCATCCTACCTCATCAAATGGTCATAAGTTCATTATTACCACCACTGAGTACTTCACAAAGTGGGTGGAAGCAATACCAATGACTTACATTATTGGCAAGCAAATATCCAAGTTTATCTTACATTATATCATTTGCTGATACAGAGTTCCTCAAGCCATTGTCACTAATAATGGTCATCCTTTCAAGAACCAAGAGGTTAGAGATCTTTGCAATAAGTTCCATATCTAGCATAGGTTCTCTACACCTTACTATCCTCAAAGTAATGGCCAAGCTGAGGCTTCTAACAAAACAATCATCAAGATCCTTAAAAAGATAGTCAATGAAGCTGGTCGTGATTGGCATTTACAACTTAATCCTGCATTATGGGCTTATAGATATGGGCTTATAGAACAAGTGTCAGAACTCCCACTGGTGCTACACCTTATGCTCTTGTGTATGGTACTGAGGCTATTTTACCTATTGAGGTTGAGATCCACTCACTGTGAGTATCCCTACAACATACTATCTCAGACGAAGAATATAGAGTATCCAGACTCCATGATCTTGAGCTATTAGATGAACAACGTCTTACAGCACTCAATCATTTCCAAGTCTATCAAAATCTTCTACGTTGTAGCCACAACAAAAAGATCAAAGAATGAGATTTCAAGTTGTAGATCTTGTCCTTAAAGAAAATCAAAGGAATTAGCAACATCGTGAAAAATAGGGCAAATTTGAACCTAATTGGCTTGGTCCTTTTGTCATCACATCAGTCTATGGATCAGGAGCATACACTCTTTCAACACCTATAGGTATTCCCTTGGATGAACCAGTCAACAACATTCATCTCAAGAAGTTCTACCCATGAGTCTTAGCATATTCCAAAAAATAAAATAAAAAATAAAAATAGTACAAGATAAATAATTCATCCTCTAGTGAAAACCTAGTAAACAGGTGCCTTAGATAAGTACCATAGTCAAAACATGGCAAACAAGCGCTATGTGTAGAGACCAGCTTCCATCATTTACTTAGTTTGTTTGATAACAACTTTCTTTAACATCCATCTACTATCTTGCCTTCATAGTCCATATCATAATCCACTATTGTCCCTATCTAAACATCGCAAGCCATTATCCCTTATAGATCCATACTAAAAGCCTTTTCACCCTTACCTTTGCAATGCTAGCTCTCATAGTTTGGACTTCGTTGGGGTTAAGATATCATTTGGCACCTTAGTATACTATTCGCATGACCACATCCATCACAACATCTTCCTAATAAATCTTCATCCCACACTGGGGGCACTTGTTGAACCTTACTTGGAAGTGGATACTCATAGATCTAGCTCATATCATTTCAAAAAATATCCAAACTAAAGCATAGAGAACTTTCAAAACATAGCCAAATATGTCAAAATCCAAAAAAAAATCAAAACATCACAGAATCCAAGCAATAAAGTTAATTCTTTGACATCAACCACCAACACAATAAACAAGAACTACATCTCATCTCTATCATTCAAAGCCTTGATCCCGTGGATACAGGGTATGTAGGCAATTTGAGATGCAAAGGAAGCACTCTGATTCAGGCATAGATGATAGACCTGTCCCATCATCCATCTTTCATATTTCTTGTGATCATCCTCTAATCTTTCATTTCCCTTTCTTCTATCTTTCATCACTTACATCATCACTAAACCTAGAACTACATATTCATCATGTCTCATCACCATCGTAATGTTCTTTGATCCTGTGGATATAGGGTATGTAGGTAGTCTAGAATACAAAGGAAGTATCCAGTACGCAAGCACAGACGATCCACCCCATCTTCATCTTCTTTCATCTTCCATCTTCTTCTCTTTGACTAGCTCAAGCAAGAAGTAGACTATGTGTATCAGAGAAAGCTCAAGCACTTTCACAAATTAGGGATAAGTCAAAAGTTATTTGTCCACATGCCTTAAGCCAACATTTGCTATAGCATTTTATCAACATCTTTAGCCTTCAACAGGATGTAGCTTTCCTCTCAACAAGGCGCCAACTTAAACCTATATAAGAGCACTTAAATTTGGCAAGAGAACGTGATGACAGTATCTTTTGTCCCTCTCCTATGCCTAATCAAGACTGCCTTGATCTATCATATCTTGGTATGTTGCAATGAAGTCTGGAATGGGGCATGGTCATATTGCTTTCGTATGCTGTGTCTGTGGGATGATCTTATTCTCTTCTTATGCATATTGGTATCTTGTACGTGTTAGGATTAGCATCTTGCATATCAACATCTTTTGTATCTGAGAAGCTAAATAGTCTCTTATGCATTGAGACTATTCTATGCTAAGACTATTTCCATACATATAACTAGCAAGGTGTCATTATATGTAGTGGAGATAAGCTCAAACCTTTTCTTGTAGCGTCAAAGTCCATTTTGAAATATTAGCTACTATTCATATCTTGTGTATGGTGGTTCAACATCTTGACCTCATGCGTTTAGACAAGATTGTAGTATGCTAGTTATGCATTGGATACCTCGACACCTTGGTCTTCTATACCCTGGTGCTTAACATCCATATGCCATATCAAACATAAGGATTGCATTTCTGTACTTTTGAGAAATTACTTTAAAAGCTGTCATATCATTTATCCATTCCATCATCATCTTGTATAGTCCTCAACCAAGATCAATCATATTTCCTTCATCATCCTTTGTAGTTTCATCATTTCCCTTGTCTTCACCTTGTAAAACAAGTGTGTTAGGCATATATAGGTCCAGACCATTATCATTATTTGCCATCTATATATATATTTGCATTATCATAACCTCAGTATCATCCATTACCATTATGTGTATTTTCATTATCATAATACCATTTGCATAATATATTTCCATTATTACCATTTACATATTCATATCATTTGCATAAACATCCATATAAACCATGAGAATACAAAAATGCATAACATCATAACATAAGTGCATCCATCATCATTACAATATCACATAGATAATCAAAGCCATCATATCTATATATATATATATATATATATATATCATCAAACAAGTCAATATACAAGTGTCTACATATACAACATGGGCTATCCATGAGCCATCAAAACTGTATGTAAAATCGGCTCATAGGCCTCATCACAATAGACAAGGAAGCCCTATTGACTACTGGCAGCTCCCTCACCCTGTCCACCACCACTGCATCCTGCACTTGGTCTACCATCTCTAGGAGACCCCATCACTGAAGCTACAGACCATGATCCTCCTATCCTTCATGAAGCTAAAGCCCATGACCTGCTCCTATAGCTAGGTTGCCTCTGCTCTGCCTGCACTGCTCTATGATATAAGTCTCTATAATACTCGGCCTCACCCTAGGCTCTCCTCAGATCTCCTTGTGACTGTGTCAACTATGTAGCTAGATACATAGTGGCCCCATCTATCCCCAAGGCTACTACTATTCTATCTCTCTCCACTCTCATCACCTGCATCTACTGCACTGCCATATCCCTCTCAGCTCTCACCACCTGCACCTATTGTATAGTTGCATCCCTCTCGGCCCTCATAGCCTGTATCTTCTGTAAAGCTATATCTCTCTCTACTATAACTATCTGCACCTACTGCATAGCTACATCTCCCTCTCCTCTCACCCTTGCTAGCCTACCATCATCCTGCCCATCACATCCCTGTCCTCTAGCCTGTAGCTACGCCTGGTAAGCCTAAGCCTGTGCTCTAGCATACCTCAATCCCACGACCACCTAGTGTTGGTCTATCTCCACTCTCCTCAGCCTCATCTGAGCTTGTTTCCTCCATCTCCTCTCCTCTCTAATCCTCCGCCTAAGCTGTTAAATCCCAACATCATCACCTCCTAGTACCTATGCCTATGGCTGTGCAAGTACTTGTGGCTGAGCTTGTCCCTATCCCTAAATCTTTAGTGCCGCTGGTACTACTGCCTGTACTGGTGGAGCTCATCGCCACCTCTGCCTAACCGACCTCTCCATCCCAATCTCCCCAATCTCCCCAAGCCACATAAACTGAGTCGGCCTAGCTGTAGCCCAGTGTGCATCATAATCTGGTAGAGTCCTTAGATCTACAGGACCCTATCTCCACTGCCACATAACTGGTTGTAGTCCCTCTCTCTCCGCCAAAGATGTATCCACCACTATCTCTGGCCCCCAATCAAAAAGCTCATGCCAAGTCCTTCCAAAAATGGCATCACCTACCGGTACTACCTGTGGTACTCCAAACTACCTCAACACCCTCTCAGGCAAATAGCGCTCTATAATATATATCCCACATCCAAAAATGTATCTAGCCTGCCTAGCATAGATAAGCTCTACATCCTCCTCCCATCTCTCACAACCAAGCCATGGCCTCCACATAAATCTATCCACCTCATCCATTGTCTGCCTCTAGTATACTATACCCCTGCACTGTCGATAGGTAAGAGCTCCCCTATACATCCTTGCATATGGCTCTCCCACTATCCTAGCCACCCATCCATCTAGTCTTGTCACTAGAATATGCTCATAAGCCCATACGTGCAACACTGTGACTCCCGCAGACATGCTAGCTCCAAACATATATGCACAGTCATGTAGATAATGATACAACTACCCTAATACACACTCAACCCATGCATATCTCATCCCATATGAAAACATCCCCTCCATCACAGTCCCCCATCCGATTGGAAATCCTCTTGTCCACCTGTCTCGCACTAGCCATTTGATAATAGCTACCACTACCCACTGTAACCTATCGTAAAGCTCCTCCATCCTCACCATCAGAATCTCTAAGCCCTTAGCCCCAATGTCTGGAGTCCTAAATAATCACCTAAATGTAGCTAGATGCAAGTCAGGATCATAATCCACTCTATCTCCATCAATTGGGATGTGTAGAATCTAGAACACATGTTCCAATGTAATTGTAGCCTCTCCTATCGGCAACAAGAATGAATTGTTCTTGCTCCTCCACCATTCAACCATCCATGTCATTAGTCCTCGATGTGCTTGCACTAGCTCTAATCTCAACATGTGCTCTAAACTAATGATATCTAAAAACAACCGTTCCTCTACATCCAACGCTCTGACCAATCACAAATCCCTAGGATGTGGCTCTCATGACAACAATGGTGGTAGTATATCCTGCATTATTTCGCTAACCATATCAGTCTCTTGTGCTAAAAATTGACTTTTGACTACTAAACATTGCATATCTTTACTAAAAGTGACCCACTTTTCTACATGCACTACCTTTTTGACTATAAGCAAGCCATTTTATTGCAAGCACACACTTTTTGCTTATAAGTGACTCATTTACTATATGCATACTACTACTAGTTAAAAGTGACCTGAAATACGATATGCACTCACTTTTTGCCTATAAGCGACCTACATTTACCATATGTGCATTTCACTTCTCTACTTGACCTAGCCAACCATAAGTGACCTCATTTTACTTTAAGTGACTAGTCCGCGCCTATAAGCGACCTATATTACCATAAGCGACTACTTTTCCTATACAAGTGACCCAAACTTCCTATATTAAAATTTCTTGCTTCTAGTGATGTGTGTGCATTTATTACACTTTTAACATTAAAAAATCAAGCATTTAGCAAAAGTTTTTGTACATATCGATATGCCTACTCCTGCTAGTCGCCCATGTGTCCTCACTCACTTGGCCCGATGATCACTGCGTGAAATCACCATCCTGATAGCTCTCCAACACTCTAGGGAGCTCTAGATTTTCTAAAGACAACAAGCACAAATGAGCCTATTTGCCCTTGAGGGACCTACTTATAGTCCATTTATGAACCCTAATTCTTCTATACCAAAGCCTATTTTCTTCTAAACCATCCCCAATTCATCCCACCCAACTCCCATTTTCTTCATGTCAACCTTGTTTCTAGCCTTTCATCTTATCACGAGCCAATCTAGCCCTTCCTGGTTAGCTTGGCTTACCTCTCAAGGGGGCATCACCCGCCAGTTACACTGGGGCATAACCTTGTTTATTGAGTGAATCATCGTATCTTCTTTGACACAACGTTCTAATGTTCTAACAAACATTGTATCAAAGAGGGGCAAAATGTAGACACCCAAAATTGACCTAATTATCATTAGTATCAAATATTGCATTAGATATCATCTGCATTTGTCTAACACACTTGAGCAATTTCCGTATCACCTATTTCTTCCATTAATTAAATAAATTCATATTTATTTAATTATCTCTTCTTTCTATCTATTTTAATTAAATAAATCTTATTTATTTAATTAAAAATCCCTTCACAATCCCACTTTCCAATTAATTAAATAAATTTTATTTATTTAATCAATTTCTCTTATCATTTATCTTCACAAGACGACATGTGTGCCTCTTTTATTTAAAAACTTGTGTGGTACTACATCTTTTATTTAATATCTTTCACATGTAGTACTTTTTATGTACACGGTCACATATGAGCCTTATCTTACCTCCACTTGTCATTTACACATTCACCTATGACTATCATTTCATCTTAGCTACTCACATGGCCACCAAATCTCCACCGTTGATTGATTTTGGTTGAAGTCTATATAAACACCGTCTCATTCCATATTACATCTATCCATTATTTTTCATATAGTGTCTGCATTATCATCTTGAGCATATTGAGTATTTTAGCATCCATCTAGCATATTATCACTATCATCCATCCATCATGGTAGCTTTTATCTTCATAATTGTTCATTGTTGAGAAGCAATCCACATCATAAACAAGGAATCATATAATCTAGGTGATTTTGTTCTTGAATTGCATGCTTTTGATTTCACTTGGATTCAATTCTTTGATGGTGGTAGGATTAGGTTTTCAATTATATGCTTGATCTTATTAACCTAATTTTTACCTATCACGCACTCTAATTTTCTTCTCCCTCTTAGGTGTTTGCCCATTTTTCTCTAGTTTTCTTCTCCCCCTTTGACATCAATGGTAAAGGTGTATGTGCAAGAGTCAAAATTTTGACAAGATAGAAAAAAAAAACTGCAAAAACTATAAATATAATCTTCAACTTAATTTGATGTGGGTTATAGGATGTCATTTAAGATGTTCTTGATTTGAGCCAGCACTCTATCCCAACTCTTCTTTGCATTGTCCAAAATTTGAATATGGCCATTTATGAGGAATACCAATTTCTCTACCTTTTGTATATCAGAGGGTGTGTCAATTAGTGTACTTACTTGCATGGCTTCTGTTGCAAGATTTTACATTGAATCAAGCTTAGGACTTATCAGTCCTCTCAACTGACACATTCTATTTCTCTTTTGATCCTGTTCGCAAGAGACACTATTCTGATGATTGAATGTTTTCATTGATGTTAACAAAGGAAAGAAACTCCATCGGTATGACAAAGAGACTTTACTCCAGAAGCAGAAATGACTAAGTATGAACAATATACATTATACATAGTAAGTAACAATGTTTGGGATGGTATGCCTCTGCAGCAAAAGATTAGTATATGTAGATTAGGTATGTTGTTCATAGCTACTTAGTGATGATTTGTTCTAGTGCTCAAGTCTTAACTTCCTCTGGAAGTCACATGGTAAAATACTTAAGTCCAGGTGAAAATAGTTAAGTCAAGAATAGTGCACAGTGCTTGAGAAAAAGGGTTTGCATTCCTCTGTAGTTGTATATTTTGTTCTACGGTTCTAAAGGTATGCTAAGAGATCTAGAATGATTATTGGTTATGCATCTCAGAGTCTCATATGGTCTACAGTGGGAATTATGATGTGACAGATGAGCTGATCAAGTGTACTCTTAAGGAACAAGCCGACAGACATGTTAGATTCTTATGTGGAGAAGTTGTATTATCTGAATAGTCAATCTAAGTGATGGTATGATTGAAGTTGACCTATATTAAGATTTTTGTATGTTTGTTTAAGTCTGCATTGCAGATTGCACACAAGTTCAAGCCAACAAGATGTAGTATTTGTGTGCATGGTTTATGTTTTTCTTGCTGACCTGATGCGAGGGATTATGAGCAGAGTGCAGAGAAGAATAAGTTGAACAGAAAACAAAGTATATGTAGGTAAGTTGAGAAGCAGGGCAGAACAAATGAAGACCTTTGAATCTATATATTGAACCTTCAATAGAACTATGAACCATCATGTGGTAGATGTATTTATAGTAGTTTATCTTCTGGCACTAAGCCAATCCTTCTTCTTTCTTTCTTTTCTCTTGGTAGTGAGCCTTTGTGCAGTGAGCACCTCTTCATAGGGTAGTGAGCCTTCTTGTAATCCGGTATTGAGCTATCATAATATATTGTGAGCTAACACTCATCATGGTTTTTCCCTCTTTGGGTTTTCCACGTAAAAATCTTGGTGTCTATGTGTTTTTTTTATGGTTGTTCTTATGCTTGTTCTATTTTCATGTTATTAATTTTAGAGATTGGATTAATAAACAAGTTAACAAGTGGTTTTGTGGAATACTGATTCACCCCCCTCTCAATATTCCTTACTTTAAACAATTGGTATCAGAGCAAGGTTCCTTGGGAGAAGCCTAATAGCTTGAGGAAGATCTGGGAGAGTTCACTCATGGCAGCTAGGAGATTTGGAAATTTCTCAAACAATGTTGAATTGGAAGCATCTCTTGCTGACCTTGAAAAATCTAAAGTAGAAATCAAGGATCTAAAGGATAACATTCAAGAAGCTGATGAGTGCATTTCAAAGTTGAAAGAACAAGTCAATAAATTCAAAGAAAAATATAGAGATGTTAGTGAACAGTTGATATCAGCAAATGAGAACCTGGATGATTTGAAAGTGGAAGTTATTAAAAGAGCTAAAGCAGAAGAAGATCTAAATCTGATGGTGAACAACAAGATACAAAAATGTGTCAAACTAGAAAAAGAAGTTGTGAGCCTAAAAGTAGATTTGGAAAAAGCCAAGAGCTATGAAGAAAAGTTCAAAATAAGTTCTGCAAAACTTGATGAGATGATTTCTAATCAAAAGAGTTTAGATGACAAGCAAGGCTTAGGATATGAGAAAGGAGAAAGTTCAAAATCAAGTCAAGAAGACTTTTAGATAAAGCAAAACAAAGGGAACTAATTCAGGAATCAAAGAAGAAGACGTAGAAGACCTCCAGTCAGACAACCAAATGCTCAAAGGTACCCATCTTTCAATGGCCATTGTTTTAATTGCAATAAGTTTGGTCATAAAGCTACTCAGTGTAGGAGTAGAATAAATCAGAATCAAAATGTTCCATCATTCTCTGGTTAGTGTTTCAATTGCAAGAAAATTGGTCATAGATCAAATGAATGCAGAAGTCTGGTAAGAAATGGTTTTCACAATTCAAGGAATACTCGATTATTCCATGGAAGATGTTTTGTTTGCAATAGAGTTGGACACATGGCTAATCAATGCAGATCAAGGATGAATTCATTTAGAGGAAGGAATCAAGAACAGGGAAACATTGTGTACTACAATTGCAACAAGTTTGGACATGTTGCAAGATTCTACAGAAGCAAAAATGTGAAAACAAACTATGCCAAAGAAAGGAAAATAGAGCAGAGGAATGATAAGGGAAAGGAAAAAGTTGATCTAGTTGAAACTAAGAAAGAAATGGACAAGATCTAGATCAAGAAAGAAGTAATTGAAGTCAAGGATGGATCTGCACCAGCATCTGGTGCAGATACTTCCTCCACAAAGTGAATTTGTGAGCTCTAGCTTAGGGGGATCTACAATTAAAATCTTAATCCCCTAGCTAGACTGTCAGTACTGAGATCCAGCATGAAGATATGTTGAAAGAATTCATATGACATATCTTTTGAAAGAAATTTTGGTAGAGAAAGATCTAATGCAGAGCATTGCGAAGCAATTTGAATTGACTATGGTTCATAGCTTTTTGAAGCCCGCATTTATGATGATTAAGTTAAGGTCTCAAGGGGTTAAAAGGTTTGGTTTCATAAAAGATTAACTCTACTTCAAGTGTTTAAAGGTATTTGAAGCAAAGCTCTGAGCGACTCAGAGATTTCCAAAATGATTCAACCCAAAACAACCTCAGGCGAAGGAAACCCTAATTTGGTGGAAAAGGTATTTACTGCTTGAAAACCCTTTTGTGTCAACTAAAATCTTGAGGAAAATGTTTACTCCCAAATTAATTGAGTTAACGGAAAAGCCTCGCCCAAGATCAAGAAACATTTCTACAAATCATTGGAAAATGATCCTGTAAGGGCATTCTCAATTATTCCTCATGGAATTGTGCGCATGGAAGATGTTAGGGCATATGTTCATACCAATTTAGAGGAATATGATCATTTGATTCTTGGCAAACTATACTTGTATGAACTGACTACTGTTGATGTTGAGTTAAAAAAATGAATATAAGATTCTAAGAGAAAAGAAACTAGACACCTGGTTGGACTTTCCTACAATTTTGAATGATACATGGGTTAAGCTTATCCTAAGAAGAATTCATGATGAGTTTTTATGGCTTGATGAACCACATATGATAACTAATGAAGCTATCAAAGTTGTGACTGTTATGAGTTCCTCCAGAAGGATCCCAGGTGACAAGAAAATAAAGAACAATTTAGTAATGCAGTTGACAGGAGCCAAATTTAATAAGAAAGCTCTCACAGTAAATGATATCAGGGATCCGTCTATCAGATTTGCCTCAATGGTTATTGGATACAAAGTATACTTTTCTCACTCAAAAATTTTTGTGTCTGCATTAGTTATATACTCAGCTTATGATATGGCAAAAAATAATATAGATTATAATCTATGTGAATTGCTCTGAAGTGAATTAATGGAGAACCTAAAAAGAACAAAAGAGACAAATTATCCCTTCAAATACGAAACTTTGATTACCTTTTTACTCTTCTAGTTCCTGAGAGAGCTACCAGGCTTGGGAAGCATTGTTTGTCTTGATCATACACTAGTTGTAACTCAAATAAGAAATCACCTGCAAAGTTTGGGAAATGTAGACAAACAAAATGAAATTTTGGGGGAATACTTCTTGAACTTTCAAAAGAGAATGGTATGTAGGATCTGGATACCTAAAAAAGTAGTGATGAAATATGAAAATGACATTGTATTCATGGTGAATAAAGACAAATGCTTCATGGAAGCTATGGAACCAAGAACTACATGGGTACTTTCATTAGGATATGAAGTTACAGAAGATATCCTGATTGAATTAGCTAATGAACTACTAAAGAAACCAAAAGATCTCAAACAAGATAGTTTTGGAACATTCAAAGAATTATCTATGGAATATGAGCACTCAGAGAAAATTTTTGATGAACAAACAAGCAAGGCAAAAACCAAAGATGGAGAGACAATACCCTTAAGTGCTCCAGTGAAAAGGAAGTCAAACACTCCAAAAAGAAAAGATTAGAAAGCTGAAAAGGAAGAACATGCATCCAAGCCCAAGGAAAGAACAAGCATCTCATCCAGTATAGAAGTAGAGAAAGTCAATCTAATAGAAGGAAAGAAAAGAAGGAAAGTTACACTTAGTGATGAATATGTGGCAAGAGACACTGCTATAGACCAAATTACAATTGACTATGCAAGAAAGTTTTTGGAGAAACAACAAAGTGTACAGATTCCAGAATCACTCAAGACTCTACAAGGACCAATAAATCTAACTTCTATGTCTCTTGTGGAAAAGTTCAAACTAGTGTCAATAGTGCAAGCTAAGGCTCAAGAAGAAATGTTGAGAACATATTTACAAGACAATGAACTCATCAATGAGACTTCAAGCATTCTGGAGAAGTTAATCCCCTCATACCAGAAGGATATATCAACATCATCAACTGCTCATCTCAAAGGTCTTATAAATTCTATAAGTACTCATTTCGAATCCTTTGAAAAGTTTGTTGATATTAAGGTTAAAAAGGAATGTGAAAATAAAATTTTAGCAATATCAAAAACCAAGTTAGATAGTGACAACATTCTGTTAGAGAGCAGCATCAAGAATATGATAAATGCAATCAAGGAAGCTTGTGAAATATATAAATTTTGTTTGTCTTGGCCTAAAACTACTAAGGAAATGGATGAGAAAGACAAAAGCATGGAGCTTCAACTCACAAATATTTCTGAGACCTTTGATCCAATAGTTAACTCAATTAGTTGCATAGAAAAACAAGTTGAAAACATTCAAAACATCATAAGAAGTTTGCTTTTTGAGAAGGGTATTAAGCTTAAAAATTGAGATCATGACAAATCTTGTAGCAGAAGCACAGGTAGCTTCACAAATTGACACACCCTAAAATGTGCAAAAGGTAGAAAAATCAATCTTTTTGATAAATGGTCACATCCAAATTTTGGATAGAGTAAAGAATCAATGGGATGAAGAGATTACACAATTAAAGACTGTGCATAAGGATATTATTTCACCGACAACTAATTGAATTGAAAGTATTGTATGTGTACATATGTGGTAGAGGATGAAGATTTTTGCAGTTTTTGTCTAATTTTGTCTCTTGCACATACACCTTTGCCATTGATGTCAAACGGGGTGTGAGGCCTACTTTTTACACTATTGTTCATGAGACTATTTGTAGTGATTTTTATTACTATTATATGTTGAGAGACTTATGTTCTAGAATCTTGCTTATTAAACCTAATTGATTTTTAAGAAAATAATTGTGCAATGATAAATTAGATATTGTTTTTTTTTTAAATGATAAATTATATATTAAATGTGCATGAGTAAGCTTGCACTATCAAGATGTGTATTTAATATATATATATATATATATATATATATATATATATATATATATATATATATATATATATATATATATATATATATATATATATGGAAATTGAGTGGAGTTTCCACAACCAATTTTTAAAAGAGAAGTTATATATATATATATATACATATATATATTTATGAATTTATATTTATAAAAAAATTTGGAAAGTATAATGGGCCATTTTTAATGTGCCCTAAAAGCAAGATGTATTAAAATCGTATATAGGAAAAATGTGAATTAAATTGACGAATTACCAAGGTTTGGAAAATGCTTTCAACGTAAGTAAAATTTTAAATGCAATTAAAAGATAAATTAAGAAAGTACGTAAATGATATTTTAGGCAATGGTTTAAAACAAATCGATCGGGGATTAAATGAGGAATGTGAGGTATAGTTTAAATTTATTGAGTTAACCAAATCAGAGATTAACCACCTACCAGGTGAACCCTGAAAGAAGTACAATAAACAGACTCAGCTTAGTGAACGGTATCTACTTATCCACATGTGTAAAATATAAACCGTAGCAACAATCACTTGTCCACTTTAACAAACGCAACCTCGCACGCTTACGCATGCAAGGTGAAGAAATCAAGTAGTTAAGAAAAAAATTTGATAGTTCAAATAATGCCTACATGGCATGTGTGGACATAACATGCGTGTTTTGCATGATATGGATGCACGTGAAATGTGGGCATGACATTTTGGTATCAGAGCCCGGTCGTTTTAAAACACTTGGCTTGTATGAGCACATTATCAATTCCACAACCAAACTGACTAGAGGTTACCTCGTGTTGTAGGATGCCTCCCAGACGAGTTCGGCAACTAGTGTCCCACCTCACTCTGGCCACCAGGGTGCACACTGATTCTTCAACTGTGGGACCGGATCAGCCAGCCCCACCAGAATAGGCAATCCCACCAGTTCAGCTAGTTATACAGGCACAATCAGTTCCTCAGGTACCACAAGCACCACCCACCCCACCTGAGATGGGACCACAGATACTACAGGCCTTACATGCTATTTTGGATAGGCTACCACCGGCCATAGTTGAGATGTGTGTAGAGCCACGTGACGAGCCCTGCGATGTCCCACGAGAGGAGCCACACATGGAGGCACGAGCTGAGTCTCATGTCGAACCACATGAAGAGCCCCGCGCAGAGCCACAGGGGGTACCTCGTGTGGAGCCGTATGCTGAGCTACCTGATATAGAGGAGGTCGGTTCGGATGGCAGGGCCTGGAGCAGGAGCCCCACACCTCATGTCAGGCATGACGAGACAGTGAGAATAGAGCAATTTGGTTCTAGACCTTATGAGCATCATGCAGATGAGCCTTACAGGGGGCGCAGTGACAGAGGAGATCCCATTAGGGATATACTGAGATTGAACCCCCCTACATTTGTTGGAACTATAGAGGGAGCTGAGGCAGAAGCCTGGCTTATTAGTTTGGACAGGTGCTTCGCGTTGCGTCCTTATGCAGGCAACACGAAGGCCCATGTGGCAGTACACTTATTATGGGATGCCGCAACTACATGGTGGTGCACTGAGGAGTGCAAGCGTTGCCTTTCCATAGATACACTCTCATGGGAGACATTTATTGAGCGCTTCAACGCGCGATATCTATCTGACCACTACCGACAGCATCGTATAGACGAATTTCATGATCTACAGTAGAGGGGTCTCTTGATGGCACAGTACAAGAGTAGATTTATAGAGTTATCCAGGTATGCAGAATATCTCCATGATGAGAAACTCCTAGTACACAAGTTTATCAGAGGTCTAAACCATAGTATATTAGGACCTATTCGGATGGCAGATCCAAAGACACTGAGTGATGCTGCCAAGAAGGCTACATTGCTGAAGAGATTTAGGGACGGGGGCAGAATTCTCGCCCTCAGTTCCAGGATCGAGGACAGCAGTAGCATCAACAAAACTTTTGTAGACCGACACAACATTTCCCTAAAGGAGGACACAGTTCAGCACCACTACCTCTTAGACCCCCACAGCAACAGCAAACATAGCAGCAATAGAAAGCTAAGACACAACAGAAATCTTATGGGGGAAATAACAGAGGTTAGTAGTAGTAGGGCCCGCATAGAGATCAGAGACAGCAGGGACCACCTGCGGGACCCGCGAGACCACAACAGTCATTCAGGGGTTCATAGGGGTCTACTGGCAGGACAGGACAGTAGCAGTTGAGCAGGACTCAGATTGTATAGGTACAAGTCAGAGGCCCTTGTTATAATTGTGGTGAAGCAGGACACATAGCTAGAGAGTGCCCACTAGGTTATACAGCTAGGGGACAGCATCATGCAGGAGGATCTGAGCAGACAGTGGGTGATGTGGGCAAATCCCACCATATGTTTGCAGTGGTTGACAACCGCCAGGTTGATTTCCAGGCCTCAGTCATTGAGACAGTAGGCATGATAGTAGAATCTCCCATCTTTATCCTTTTTGACTCTAGAGCTACCAACTCCTTTATATCTACATCATTAGTGGAACGTTGTAGGCTGGTGGCTTCTAGGTAGGACATTAGGTGGGAGGTCGAGCTGGCCTCTGGGGCCAGGATGTCAGTTGATTCTGTTGTTTGAAATTATGAAGTTTCCTTGGGATCATTCACTACAACATGGGATCTTAGAGTGATGCCTTTAGGAACCTATGGCATAGTCCTTGGCATGGACTGGCTTGCGGCTCACAGAGCCAAGCTGGATTACCGTCAGAAGATGATTAGTTGCACAGATGATCATGGCACACCAGTAGAGATAGTGGGCATACAGAAGCCCACGACTGCTTGAATGGTATCCGTTCAGCAACTTAAGTGTTGCATGTGGAAAGGATGTCAGTTATTTGCTATCACAGTCAGTGATAGGTCAGAAGATGAACCTGAGACTACATTAGATGATCACCCCATCCTGAGGGAATTTGTAAATGTCTTTCCACTAGAGTTACCTGGTATGCCTCCACGCAGGGAAGTTGATTTCCACATCGATCTAGTACCAGGGGCAGAACCAGTATCTCGAGCACCTTACAGAATGACTACTCATGAGCTTATAGAGTTGAAACTACAGTTAGAAGAATTACTAGAGAAGGGACACATTCGACCTAGCGTTTCTCCATGGGGCACACTGGTTATCTTCATTAAGAAGAAGGATGGATCTCTTCGACTATGCATGGACTACAGGCAGTTGAACAAAGTAATGGTGAGAAACTGATATCCTCTACCGAGGATTGATGATCTCTTTGACCAGATGCAAGGAGCTAGAGTGTTTTCAAAGATTGACCTAAAATCTAGTTATCACCAATTGAGAATTACAGAGGCAGATATTCATAAAACTGCTTTCCGAACCAGATATGGTCACTATGAGTTCACAGTGGTACCCTTCGGATTGACAAATGCCCCTGCAATGTTCATGAGTCATGAATGGGGTGTTCCGTACTTACCTAGATCAGTTCGTGATCATATTTCTTGATGACATCTTGATCTATTCACAGACTGAGGAGGAACATGTGGACCATTTGCATCAAGTAATGCAGTGTTTACGTGAGAATCAGCTATTTGGCAATTTGGCGAAATGTGCCTTCTTCAGGACGGAGGTGCAGTATTTGGGTCATATATTATCAAGTGATGGTATCTCCGTAGATCCATCGAAGATCAGGGCTATTCAGGACTGGCCAGCACCCACCAGTGTTACAGAAGTGAGGAGCTTTATGGGACTAGCCGGTTACTACCATAGGTTTGTCGAAGGTTTCTCCAGAATAGCTCATCCAATCACTTCTCTTCAGCGAAAAGGGAAGGGATTCACATGGACTAAGCAGTGTGAGAAGGCCTTTGGAATCCTTAAGGAACGTCTTAGCAGCGCTCCCATATTAGCTATTCCTGATCTGGCAGAAGATTTTGTTGTCTACACGGATGCATCTTTAGAGGGATTTGAAGCTGTACTTATGCAGGGTGGTAGAGCGATTGCTTATGAATTGCGGAAGCTTAAGACACATGAGCTAAACTACATTACGCATGATCTAGAGCTAGCAGCTGTCATTCATGCTCTTGTTTGATGGAGACACTTTGTCTTAGGCCGACGCTTTGAGCTTCATTCGGACCATCATAGCTTGCAGTATATTTTCACTCAGCCAAATTTGAATGCCCGCCAGCGGTGTTGGATGGAGTTCTTATGTGAATACAACTTTGATGTCCATTACATCAAGGGAAAGGAGAACGTGGTCGCCGATGCGTTGAGTCAAAGGTGCCACAAGATTCTAACTCTGACTTTGAAAGTGGATTTAAGAGAACGTATTCTACAGTATCTACCTGAGGATGAGTGGTTTATTGAGGTGCAATAGGAGATTCAGAATCAGAGGGTCCTGAAGGGAAAATTTGAAGGATATTCCTTGGAGTCAGATGGATTACTTAGACTTAGGCAGCACATCTATGTACCCCGTGCAGGTGATCTGCATGCAGTGATACTCTCGGAGGCTCATAGAGCACCCTATGCAGCTCATCCAGGAGTGAAGAAGATGCATGCGGACTTGAGACAGTTATACCATTGGGCTAGAATGAGACATGATATTGTAGATTTTGTTGCTCGATGCCTTGAGTGTCAGAGGGTCAAGGCCGAGCATCAGCATCCAGCAGGACTCTTATACCCACATGAGATACCTGAATGGAAATGGGACACCATCTCCATGGACTTCATTTTTGGTCTACCTATGTCATCACGATGCCATGATGCCATCATGGCGACAGTTGACAAGTTGACCAAGGTGGCACATTTCTCACCTGTACGTACAACGTACAATGCTCCATCAGTGGCGAGGGTATTTCTTGATCAGATTGTTAGACTGCATGGAGTACCTCACCGTATTATATCTGATAGAGACTCCATTTTCACATCTTCATTTTGGAGAGCTCTACATCAAGCGTTGGGCACACAGCTCAACTTCAGTTCTGCTTATCATCCTGAGACCGACGGCCAGACAGAAAGAGTTAATCAGGTGTTAGAGGATATGCTGCATATGTATGTTATGGATCATCAGTCTAAATGGGAGGACTACCTCTATTTAGTTGAGTTCACCTACAATAATGGGCATCACAACTCGTTGGATATGCCTCCTTACCAGGCTCTATACGGTAGACCTTGCAGAACGCCTTTGAGTTGGGATCGGTTAGAGGACCAAGTTGCCATTGGTTCTGAAATAATCCAGGATATGGAACAGCAGGTTACCTTGATCAGGTAGAGACTGCAGGAAGCTTAGGATAGATAGAAAAAGTATGCAGATGCAAAGAGGACAGATCGAAGCTTCACAGTAGGTGACAGAGTATTCTTGAGAGTGCGACCGCATAAGAGTCCAATCCATTACGGAAAAGGCTCTAAGCTAGCACCCCAGTTTGTAGGACCTTTCGAGATCCTAGAGAGGATAGGACATGTAGCCTACCGTTTAGCCTTGCCACCTAGCCTATCTCATATCCACGATGTCTTTCATGTTTCAGTTTTATGACGTTATATGTCTGATTTGTCTCACGTGTTGGATTGGAGTACTCTTTAGGTAGAGGCAGACAGACTACTGGCTTTGGAGCCAATACGCATACTGGCTCGTTAGATGCTGGGCCTTTGAGGTCGAGAGCTGGACCAGGTTAGGGTCCAGTGGGATATGTATGATGAAGTCACTGCAACATGGGAAGATGCTACGAGACCGAAGACGCTTTACCCTCACCTCTTTGATGACTTCCAAGAGAAAGTACAATCTTAGGGGGAGAGGATGTGAGGCCTACTTTTTACACTACTGTTCATGAGACTATTTGCAGTGATTTTTATTATTATTATTATATGTTGAGAGACTTATGTTCTGGAATCTTGCTTATTAAACCTAATTGATTTTTAGGAAAATAATTGTGCAATGAATTAGATATTATTTTTTTTGAAAATGATGAATGGATATGGAAACTCAATGTGATTCTATGGTTGAATGTTTAAAATGCATGTATTTAGTTTTGCTTTGGCTATGATATCTCTATGTGGTATTGACTTTGAGTTTGAGTGTGCAGGTATTACTAATAAAACCACAATTATAGGAGACCATCTCATACCTATGTTGTATCCCTTGTGAGCTAATCTAGTTCAATGAGGAACTATGATCAACCTCGTGTTTGGAAAATGTTGTAATGTTGTAATGTGTTATTATTGCATGAGGTCAAGGGAATAAGGGTTATCTTCTGATTTACTTTTATTATGATAAGTGTTGTAAGTAATGATGTTTTTAATCTTGTTTAAATTTTAATTCTTTTAGACCCTTTATCTTGTGTTTTATTTGACTCTGGGAGTTCTAACTAGGCATAAATCAACCCTAGGTTATACCCCATGGGTCTAGGGACCTTTTGGGCTAGGATAACCCTGGGTTAACTTCCATATGGTCACTTAAACCTCACAGTGAAGTAAAGTGACGAAATTGGAAGCATGGGGACAATGGGATGAGTGGAATCCACTCTTAGGCCACCTATAAGTCATAAAATATCTCCATGATTCCCTAATAATGGAGTGTTTGTCTCCATGTGCCTCTCTTTTGGTGGGGTTCCCCTTATTTGGGGTAGTGTGTCATCCACCCCATTTGTATTTTATTGTACTTAATGTATTTTAAATTCACCATGTGTGGTAGGTAGGACTATAGTGGGGAACCTATGAAGTGGGGGTCAATTGTTTTATGACCACTAGGATAATGGGTGAGTTGTGGTTAGTTGTTTAATGCCACTTGGGAAATTAGGAAAATAGAGGGAGTTAGTTTAAAAGAAAGAGAAGGAGGAGAGTTAGGGGGTTGGATTATTGTGGAAAGAAGGAGACTTTGGAGAAGGAGGCTAGAGTGGAGCTCTTCATCAAATTTCATTCCATAATTGGGCTTTGAAAGGTTGGTGAACTAGACTACACTCTTGTGTGAACTATTGCTTGAAATGAATGTTTGTCTCTTGCTTGATGAATGTGTTGTAAATGTCTTCTATAAGTTTTCTCTTATTGTTTTGGGTTTTGTTTTGGGTGTGGAAAGAGCTCCTACCAGATGGTAGGCAATGTTCATCTTGTATAGGGAAGGGGAGGTGTGACCCTCCCCAGGTGTCATCTTGTTTCTTGATATTTGTATTGCCTTGAGGGCATGTTGGTACTTTTATAGCCTAGAGGGCTTAAGACCTTGTGTGCCTATTGGGATATCCCTAGTGATTGGGTTTATTGTTGGCTTGAGGCCTTGTGGAGGAAGAGTATATTGTTGGCTTGAGGCCTTGTGGAGGAAGAATAACTTGTTGGCTTAAGGCCTTGTGATACTATGTGGTAAAATGTGAAAAGATGATACCTGGGGGATAGAGATGTCTACTTCCCTACCCTCCTTGAACTCACCTAAGCTGATTCTTTGTGATGTGAGTCAACCATGGGGTTTTGTGTGTGTATTGCTTGGTTATAGTTATTCAATGTTGTGAAGTGTTGTATTGTATATTCTACCCTAGTATGAGGATGGTCTCCCTAGCTCGGGGGTGACCCTCTTGCAGGTCAAAGGTATGGAGGAGAGCTAGATGGTTCTTGTTGTCTCCCTTGTTGTCTTGTAGGTTAATGTTGAATCATGTGGAAGGGATTGAAGAAGTTTTGCCTTGTTAAAGAATCTGTCTATCTTCCTGTTGCATTAAGAGCTCAGTCTCTAGTATTTCATTATGTAAAAGATGTTGAGAGAACTTCTCTTTTGAAAATTGTTGTATAAATTGTTATCTTGGGAGTAGAGAGTTAATCCTCCCTCAAAATGTCTTTTGTTGTAATTTAAATTGGTTATTACATTACGTCATTTTATGTTTGGGAGAAAGAAATAATTTCCTCCCTTAGAGTATATTTGTATTTTGGAATACTTAAATTGTTTGTCTTCTATGGGTTTTATCAAAATGTAAAGTTGTGTGAATGTTTTGTTGAATTGGATCAGTTGATTTAAACTATCACTGATATTATTTTGTGAGAAAGTGGTTATTTACTGTATTATGGAAGATACAAATTTACCTTGCAAATGAAAATTTAATCTTGAGTTAGGTTTGCAATGGAAATCAACCTAAATGAATTTTTACTGGACTATTGTGTACTATTGAAGTAAAGAGTTATATTAGCTACATGTATTTGATTTTATGCTTTAAATGTAATTGAAATAAAGACATTTACTTGATAGAAATTACAAATGGCAATATAGATTTTATATAGTTAAATGTTCTTTCATTTGAATATGGTTAAATGATCTTTCATTTGAGGATTGATTATAAAAAAAATAAGATTAGAGAGTTAGTAAAATGAATTTTACCAAGAACTTTGTTGTATAAATATATATCATTTTACTTTTTATTTGAGTTGTGGAAATTGTTATATCGGTCTTTATTGTTTTTATTATTAAGAGAAAGTGAGAAAATTGGAATATATATATATATATATATATATTTATTTATTTCAAATTAAATAATGAAATTGAGAATATTGCTACATTGTAAAAATATATATATATATTTAAAATAGTTTAAAAATTAAATGTATATATGCAAATGAGATATACATATATATATACATATATTTATATATATATATTTAATTAAAAGTAATTGAAGAATTCGTAAATTCGTAGTTCGAACTGGAAATGAATTAAAGGTTCGATGTTTGAGCACAGTCGAAAGTAACAGAGGAATGGAGGTGGGGGTTTAAACCCCCACCGTTGCATATGCATCCCCAAATACTGTAAGCCCCGCGGCTTTAAACATACCCTGCGCGCTTAGCGCGACCCTCGCCCATGCCCGACTGCCGCTTACTGCCATTCCCGCCGCCCTCTACGACACCACCAACCCCAAAACCTCCACTCACCATCCACCCCTCCACCTCCAAACCCTCCTCCGTCTGCCCCTATTTGGCCTCTGCACGCTGCCTTGCCCATGGCCGCCGCCCATACCTGCAGCCAAAACACATTAAAAAAAACAAGGAAAATAATTAGGGTTTATAACCCTACATTATGAGTGGGCACTTCACAATGAAATGGTAATTAAAGTTAGTGGTTATTCCACTAGTCATAACAAATGAATAATTTAAAAATATATAATATATATATATATATATATATATATATATATATATATATATATATATATATATATATATATATATATAGACAACTATATATATATGTTTATATATATATATATATATATATATATATATATATATATATATATATATATATATATATATATATATTAAATGTGCATGAGTAAGCTTGCACTATCAAGATGTGTATTTAAAATATATATATGGAAATTGAGTGGAGTTTCCACAACCAATTTTTAAAAGAGAAGTTATATATATATATATATATATATATATATATATATATATATATATATATACATTTATATATTTATGAATTTATATTTATAAAAAAATTTGGAAAGTATAATGGGCCATTTTTAATGTGCCCTAAAAGCAAAATGTATTAAAATCGTATATAGGAAAAATGTGAATTAAATTGACGAATTACCAAGGTTTGGAAAATGCTTTCAATGTAAGTAAAATTTTAAATGCAATTAAAAGATAAATTAAGAAAGTACATAAACGATATTTTTGGTAACAGTTTAAAATAAATCAATCGGGGATTAAATGAGGACTGTGAGGTATAGTTTAAATTTATTGAGTTAACCAAATCAGAGATTAACCACCTACCAGGTGAACCCTGAAAGAAGTACAATAAACAGACTCAGCTTAGTGAACGGTATCTACTTATCCCCGTGTGTAAAATATAAACTATAGCAGCAATCACTTGTCCACTTTAACAAACGCAACCAAGCACGCTTACGCGTGCGAGGTGAAGAAATCAATTAGTTAAGGAAAATTTTTTGATAGTTTGAATCATGCCTACATGGCATGTGTGGACATAACATGCATGTTTTGCGTGATATGGATGCATGTGAAATGTGGGCATGACAGGGGGAGAAGAAGATCAGTGAAAAATGGACAAACATCTTAGGGGGAGAAGAAACACAAAGTAAGGGGGAGCAGATGCACATTTTTCACTAAGTGTTGCCATCAATGCCAAAGGGGGAGATTGTTGGCAAGAGACACTATTATGATGATTGAATGTTGTCATTGATGGAAACAAAGGAAAGAAACTCCACCGGTATGACAAAGAGACTTTACTCTGGAAGTAGAAATGACTAAGTATGAATAGTATACACTATACAGAGTAAGTAACAATGTTTGGGATGGTATGCCTCCGCAATAAAAGATCAGTATATGCAGATTAGGTATGTTGTTGATAGCTACTTAATGATGATTTGTTCCAATGCTCAAGTCTTAACTTCCTCCTGAAGTCACATGGTAAAATACTTAAGTCCAGGTGAACATAGTTAAGTCAGAAACAATGCACAGTGCTTGATAAAAGGGTCCGCATTCCTCCGCAGTTGTATATTTTGTTCTGCGGTTCTAAAGGTATGCTAAGAGATCTAGAATGATTGTTGGTTATACATCTTAGAGTCTCATATGGTCCACAGTGGGAATTGATGTGATAGATGAGCTTATCAAGTGTACTCTTAAATGAACAAGCTGACAGACGTGTTAGATTCTTATGCAGAGAAGTTGTATTGTCTGAATAGTCAATCTAAGTGATGGTATGATTGAAGCTGACCTATATGAAGATTTTTGTATGTTTGTTTAAGTCCGCATTGTAGATTACACACAAGTTCAAGTTGACAAGATGTAGTATTTGTGTACACAGTTTATGTTTTTCTTGCCGACCTAATTATGAGATAAATCTTGTAGAGAATATATATACTCAATGGAATTTGATATTGGTGTTATTGTTGTGATGTGTACAAATTTGAGGCATGAAGGATTATGAGTAGAGTGCAGAGTAGAATAAGTTGAACATAAAACAAAGTATATGTAGTTAAGTTGAGAAGCAGGGCAGAACAAATGAAGACCATTGAATCTATATATTGAACCTTCAATGGCACTATGATCCAGCATGTGGTAGATGCATTTACAATAGTTCATCTTCTGGAAGTGAGCCAATCCTTCTTCTTTCTTCCTTTTCTCTTGGTAGTGAGCCTTTGTGTAGTGAGCACCTCTTCATACGGTAGTGAGCCCTAAGGTAGTGAACCTTTTTGTAATCCAGTATTGAGCTATCATAATATATTGTGAGCTAACACTCACCATGGTTTTTCCCTCTTTGGGTTTTCCACGTAAAAATCCTAGTGTCTATGTGTTAGGTCTTTATGGTTTCTAATCTTATGCTTGTTATGTTTTCATGTTATTAATTTTAGAGACTAAATTAATAAACAAGTTAACAAGTGGTTTTGTGGAATACTAACTCACCCCCCTCTTAGTACTCCTTACTTTCAACAGATCCCTCTTATTTAGTAGATTACTCAAGTTATTATGAATGTTGATGACTTGTATCTCTTTGTTACTAACTGACTTAGCTATCGGATCAAATGACTTAGATATATTTATCAATTGCAGCTCCAGATCCTTGATTTTTTCTTCTAACTCCCTTGTAGCTTTCAGCCATGATAAAATTTGTACATGTCACAAGCTTCTTTAATATCACTCTGTATACCTTTTATTCCATTATCTAAAAGAGTTTTATCGTTTACTAACATGGTCTTCAACTTAGTTAATCTTTTCTCATCAAACTCTTTTCTCACTTTTGTTTCTGGAAACTTTCCAAAAGATTCAAAGTGCATAATTATAGAGTTTATGAGTCCCTTGAGTTGATTTGTTGAAGACATCAAGGTATCCTTTTGATATGATGGCATCAGCTTCTCCAAAATGCTGGATGCTTCACCAATTAACTCACTATCTTGTATGTGTGACTTCAATATTTCTTCATGTGCCTTTCCTTGCACAATTGATACCAATTTAAATTTCTACACAAGGGGCCATTGAATCCAAGTTTCTTGGTCCTTGCAAAAACTTACACTCATCCAAGACTTGTTTTTCTCTTTCCAAGAATTCCTTGACAAACTTCGTAGTGTCTCCTACTATACCAAAGACTTCTTAGTTTTGTTCCGGTATTTCTAGATCCATACCCTTTTGTTGATCTATGTTTTGTTCCGGTGATGAGCTTTTCTCTACTTGTTCATCCTTTTGGTCCTTAGTTTCATCCTGCTCTTCAGTGTTCTCCTCATTTTTAGATTGCTGCTTAGTTGTGCCCTTATTAGATGAGTCATTAGTAGTAGGTGTCTGATCATCTTCCTTTTTCTTTATCATTTCATTAGTTTTATCTACTACTTGACCTAGGTTGACTTCCAGAATGAATGTGTCATCTTTAACACTTGTATCTTCATTGTCATATATGGTTAGGAGATGAAATTCCTTTAGTATCCTTAGAGTGATTTCCTCAATTTCTGTGATTATTTTTTCAATGTCATCTTCCATAAGAGTATTCATCCTTCTTTTTGTTCTAAACTCCTTACTAAGCACTTTGGATATCTTTGCTTTATCTTCCAGATTGATTTCAGGACATAGTTTTATTAATGTATATTCTCTAAGCTCAATGTCCTTGGCCATTGTGTTGTTATATGGAGCCTAATCAGACTTAGAGTTTAAATTTTCCCCACTTTTATTAGCACAGTTTTCCCTCAAATTATTTAACAGGGGTTTGGGGGCAGTACCCCCAAGACAGGGTCAAGGGGTAGTGGCCCTTGTGAGGTCTAGGGGCAATGCCCCTAGTGCACTCCCTGTCACGATACAGGGAAGGGTCAAGGGGTGGCGCCCCTGAAACCTCAAACGACTTTTATTATTTTATAAAGGCATCAAGAGTTATTTTTCTATTGGTTGACTTAAAAAAACCCTATTTTGTAACTGACATAAGTCTTGATAAAAATGGCTAAGGGTTAGGGTTTCTATTGATATTGTATTGTAGCATTTGTAGTGGTATTGAGTTGCAAGGATTGTTGGTTGTAATCGGTTTGATTTGCTAGGTAATAATGTTGCAAGTATGTGCCTAATCGGTGTTGTCATTGATGTCAACATATCTTTGTTGTCATTGATGTCAACTGTATCTTATTCTATTACTTGTTTAGAAGCTTTGTATGTTGAAGATATTGAGAAAATTAGCCTCTCTAGAAGAAATAAGTGAGTTACAGTGAGGTGCAGTATAGATAGTGAGTTGTATGGTGAAGAACAGTCTGGTAAATTGCTCTACATTTATTGCTACTTGCAAATCGTGGTCTGCAGATTGGAAGTAAGTTAGAGGTATGTCTGAGGATGCTACATTTTGGGTTTAAGCCATTCACATGAATATCTAAGTGAGTTGTGTTCACCAGAGTGAAACCTACTTTTTCTGCAAGTTCAGATGGGACAAGGAGAAAGTATTCTACTCTGCATTCCTCCGCATTGAAGTGTTTTTCTCTACAGTTCTAGAGGGAAATCTAGGATGATGATAAGTGCCTATAGTTGCAATGGTTCATGGTTTGGTGGTCCGCAAGCTATCTTTCCTTCATGATAGTTGAATACAGTGAAGTTCATGTGTTTCGGTGTGAAGATTCTTATGGTAAAGTGGTTAAAGGTTGTGCAGTTTCTCCTGATGATCATAACGTGCTTGTAGATGTCTCCTAATCATGTTACTATCTAGACTTTGGTCCATGTTAAGGAATTGAGATTTTATTTGAAGATTGTTCCTAGATAATGTAGCGTGTAACCAGTCTTAGCTGACTTGGTTAACTCCTATAATTGTGGAGATCCCTTGAAGATCATGGAAGCGTGTTGAAGCATGGAAGATCATGTTTGAGTCCCAGCTAAGGCATGACATGATCTGCATACACTTTCACTTCATCCTCTTTGCATAATGTTGTAATAGGTCAAGACCTATTTTGTAAATGTTTGTAAGGCCGACCTTGGAGATTGCTCCAATGGTTGATGATTTTAATGTCGACCTTGATGATCATTCCAAGGTTGTTGAAGTGTATAAATACTTGTAGTTGAGTCATGGAAAAGGTGTCCTTGAGTGAAAATGGGAAGATAATAAGAAAGGTCCAAAAGGTAGAGCAGAGAAGAGGCAGGGTAGAGAAGAAGTAGAGTAGAGTAGAGGAATTGTTGTACTTTAATCACAGACATAAAAAGGTGTTGATCATGGTAGTGAGCCTGGAAGTTAGCCGCTAGTAGGGTTTAATAGCACTTATTGTAATCTTGCTAGGTTTAGGGTTGAGGCAGTGAGCCTGCTAGACCTAGTTGTTCTTCATGGCAGTGAGCCAGTATGTTTAGGACTGTGGAGTGACCAAGCCTGAACATCATTATTTTAAGATTGCAATATATATTGAGAGTTAATCCAGTCCATTGTTTTTCCCCACCTTAGGGTTTTCCACATAAAATCTAGTGTCTCTTGTGTTTGATGGTGTATATGTGGTTAAGTTTCTAATTTCATGCATTCATTGTTAAATCATAATAATTGTGGATAAGTGATTAATGTTTAATTGCAAAAAGTGTTTAAGTTTTTGAGACAACTGATTCACCCCCCCTCTCAGTTGTCTGGTGCATATCAATAATTGGTATCAGAGCCAAGTTCCTTTGAAGGAAGTTTAACAGCTTGAGGAAGATCCAAAATGTCTTACAAGAAGGAAGTACCACATTTTGATGGAATGAATTATGGTCTCTGGAAGGCTCGGATGAAAAGTCATCTTCTTAGTCTTAGTTATGAAGTATAGAAAGCTACAGAAACAAAATACACCATGCCTCAAAATGGTCTGATGACTAAAGATGAAATCAAAGAATATGAGATGAATGTCAAGGCAAAAGATGCTCTGCTAAACTCATTAACCAACTCAATATTGACGAAAGTTGTGGATCTTGAAACTACAAATGAGGTATGGGAAAAGTTGGAAAATTTGTATGAAGGAGATGATTATGTGAAGGAAGCCAAGTTACAAAGTCTGAAAGTGAAATATGAAAGTTTGAAGATGAATGAAGATGAAAACATATCAACCTTTATGCAAAGAGTTGATGAACTTGTCACAGCAATAAAAGCTATTGGGGGAACTCTCAACAATAAGGAAATTGTGATGAAAATTCTTAGATCTCTGCCCAAGTTCTATTGTCACAAGGTAGATACAATTGAAGAATTCATGCAAGTAAAAAAGGTTAACAGGGATCAGCTGCTTGGTAAGCTTACTATCTTGGAAATGAGAGAGTTTGGCGATGCTTTGCCGAAAGTTGAGATGGTCTTCAAAGTCAGTACTCCTGGAAAAACTTCTAGATCAGAAAAGTACAAGGTAGAATTTGATGATGAGTTTGATGAAATTGAAGCCAACTTTGTGGATAGACTACAAAGGGGATCCAGTAAGTATAAAGGAAAATTACCTTTCAAATGTTTTTCCTATGGAAAGGTAGGTCATTTTCTTTCAGATGTCCTAAAAGAATTGAAAGAAATAGAAAAAGATATGAGAACAGGCCTAGGACTCAAAAGAAGTGTTATTATGTTGAAGACTTTGATGATGATGAAGGAGTATCAAATAATGGTGAACTAGACAATGCTAGTACCTCTGGAAATGAATGCTTGTTTATTTCTATTAAGGAAGATCCCATGTCTACTAATTCTACTAGCTATGTGAAGAAAGAAAAACCAGTGGAAAGTGCTTTGGCTTCTCAAGTTATTAAGGACAAGGATGAATGGGTTATTGATAGTGGTTGCTCTCACCACATGACTGGTGACAAAAGTAAGTTTGTGAGTTTGGAAAGATATGATGGTGGACTGGTTAGGTTTGGAAAAGGATCATTTTCTTTTGATGGCAAGCATAATACTGAAGATGTCTTGTATGTGAAAGGATTTAAGCATAATCTTTTGAGTGTGGGTCAGATGTGTGACAAGGGCTATGATTTAAGCTTCAAGGAAAATGGATGCAAGATCAAAGAAAGCTCTGGAATAGTAATTGCAACTGGTAAGAAGACCAAAGGTAATATCTATCACTTGAAAGGAACTGATAACTATTGCTTGTTGACTCAGACTAATGAGAGTTGGTTATGGCATAGAAGGTTGTGTCACATAAATTTTGATAATATTATGAAGATAAGTATTGCACAGGCTGTTAGAGATCTGCCTAAGCTTGTGAAGCCTGCTAATCCTATTTGCAAGGAGTGTCAATTTGGGAAATAGACAAGAACATGTTTTAAAAGAAAGAACCAATCAGTCAGAGGACTACTTGAGCTAGTGCATTTAGAGTTGTGTGGACCTACAAGAGTAAGAAGTTTGCAAGGAGATAGGTATTTCATGTTGCTTATTGATGATTATTCTAGAATGACTTGGGTCACCTTTTTGAGAGAAAAGGATGAAGCTCTAGACAAGTTCAAGGCATTTAAGGCAATGGTTGAAAATGAGATGGATTTGAAAATCAAATGTTTGAGGTCTGATAGAGGAGGAGAGTTCACATCAAATGAATTAAATTTATTTTGTGAAGAACATGGAATAAAGAGACATCTATCTACACCTAGAACTCCACAACAAAATGGAGTTGTTGAAAGGAAAAATAGAACAGTTCAAGAAGCTGCTAGAACCATGATGAAGGAAGTTGATCTTCTAGAAGCATATTGGAGAGAGGCAATCCACACTGCTGTATACACTCTAAATAGAGTCCAAGTAAAAGGTAACAATTCTAAGACTTCTTATGAGTTGTGGCATGGTAAAGTTCCCACTATGAAGTATTTCAAAGTTTTTGGTAGCAAATGTTATATCAAAAGAGAAGAAGATCTAGGCAAGTTTGATGCTAGATGTGATGAAGGAATCTTCCTTGGTTACTCCACCAAGAGAAAGGCCTACTAGTGTTATAATAAGAGGTTGAATAAAATCATTGAAATTACAAATGTTAAAGTTGATGAATGTAAGAAAAGATCTTCAGAATTAAGTGGATATGAGTAAGATGATTAGGATGTTTTAGAAGTGGTACAATATGAAGACAACTCAGATGAAGAAGAGCAAGCTCTGGTAAGTGCTACTAAAACTCTAAGGTATGTAAAACTCAGTCATTCTAAAGATCAAATCATAGGAGATAAGAGCAAAGCTATTTTAAATAGAAGAAAAGCTGCAGAGGAACAAGTAAATTTTTGTTTGATTTCTAAGATTGAACCTAAAATTGTGGATGAGGCTTGCAAATATGAGAATTGGGCAAAGGCTATGGAAGAGGAATTGATGCAGATAAAGAAGAATCAAACTTGGGATCTTGTTCCCAGACAAGCAGATAAGAATGTAATTGGCACAAAGTGGGTCTTCAGAAACAAGATGATTGAGAATGGTGAAGTGGTAAGAAACAAAGCAAGGTTGGTATGCAAAGGATACGCTCAAGTTGAGGGAATAAACTTTGAAGAAACTTTTGCTCGAGTGGCAAGGATTGAAGCAATAAGGATGTTTTTGGCTTTTGCAACATACAAAGATTTCAAGGTTTATCAAATGGATGTGAAGTCTGCTTTCTTAAATAGAGAATTGGAAGAAGAAGTCTATATCAAACAACTGGAAGGATTTCAGTCATCAGATTAGGGTGACATGGTATGTAGATTGAAGAAAGCTTTGTATGGATTAAAAAATGCTCCTAGGGCATGGTATGCACGGTTGGATAGATATCTGATACAGATAGGGTTCAGTAAAGGTACTATAGATAGCAATCTCCACTTCAAGATCAATGATGAAAAAACCCTGATTGTTGCAATTTTGTTGATGATATTATTTTTGGAGGCAATGAAGGTATGTGCTCAGTTTTTGCTAGAGAAATGCAAAGTGAATTTGAAATGTCTATGTTTGGAGAGATGAACTTCTTTTTAGGTCTGCAAATAAGTCAATCAGATAAAGGTATCTTCATTTCTCAGTCTAAATATGTGAAAGAGTTGTTAAATAAATTTGGGATGGAACATGCTAAACCAATTTGCACACCTATGATAACTGGTTGTAAATTGAGTAAAGATGATAACTCACCATTGGCAGACTAGAAAAGGTATAGATTTATGATTGGAGGATTACTTTATCTAACTCAAACCAGACCTGACATAATGCATGTAGTATGTCTTGTGGCAAGATTTCAAGCAGAACCTAAGGAATCACATGTGATGGAAGTCAAGAGAATTTTGATATATTTAAAAGGTATAATGGATTATGGTTTATGGTACCCTAAGGACTGTGACTTTACTCTTAGTGCATATACTGATGTAGATTGGGCCAGAGATGTGGATGACAAAAAAGTACAAGTGGAGGTGCATTCTTCTTGGGAAAAAGATTAGTATCTTGGTTGAGCAAGAAATAGGATTCAATATCCCTTTCTACTATAGAAGCAAAATACATTGTAGTAGCATGCAGTTGCACTCAAGTGTTATGGATGAAGCAGACTTTGAAGGACATCAGAATTGTGTATGAAGATCCCATTACAATCTTTTGTGACAACATAAGTGCCATAAACATATCAAAGAATCTAGTGATGTATTCAAAGACAAAGCACATATCCATTAGGTATCATTTTTTGAGAGAAAAGGTGATAGAGAATGAAGTCAAGTTGGAGTATGTTTCTACCAAGGATTAGATTGCAGACATTTTTACCAAGCCTCTGCCTAAGGATACTTTTGAGTATCTCAGAGAAAAGTTAGGGGTTATCACCCCTCCTTCTCTAAACTAAGATGCACAATAGTGCATCAATCCAAAGGTACTCAGAGGTCTAGATTGATGCTTTTTAGGGCTACTTCTCAAGGGGAGTAGTCAGAGAGTTCAAAAGAGAGATTAGATCAAAGCAGAAGAGTGCAAGTATGTACCCTTTGCCATTGATGTCAAAGGGGGAGAGAAGTCATGAAAAACTTAGAGTGTAGATGTGTAAGAGAAAGGAGGAGAATTTTGGAGAAAGAAAGAGTGCAGGTGTGTAAAGAGAAAGGGGGAGAATCTTGTCTTGATAGCTGTTGTAGTTTTTCACATCATATGTTGCCATCAATGACAAAGGAGGAGATTGTTGCAAGTATGTGCCTAATCGATGTTGTCATTGATGTCAACATATCCTTCTTATCATTGGTGTCAATTGTATCTTATTCTATTACTTGTTTAGAAGACTTGTATGTTGAGGATATTAAGAAAATTAGCCTCTCCGGAAGCAACAAGTGAGTTACAGAGAAGTGAAGTACAAACAGTGAGTTGTATGCTGAAGAACACTCCAGTAAACTGCTCCACATTTATTTTTTCTTGAAGATCATGGTCTGTGGATTGGAATTAAGTTAGAGGTATGACTAAGGATGCTACATTCCAAGTTTGAGCCCTCCACATGAAGATCTGAGTGAGTTTACGTTCACTAGAGTGAAACCTACTTTTTCTGTAAGTTCAGTTGGGACAAGGAGAAAGTATTATACTCTGCATTCCTCTGCAATAAAGTATTTTTCTCTACGGTTCTAGAAGGAAGTCTAGGATGATGATAAGTGCCTACAGTTGTAATGGTTCATGGTTTGGTGGTCCACAAGCTATATTTCCTTTATGACAGTTAAAGACATTAAAGTTCATGTGTTCCAGTGTGAAGATTCTTATGGGTAAAGTGGTTAAAGGTTGTGTGGTTGCTCCTGATGATTATAACATGCTTGTGGATGTCTCCTGGTCATGTTCCTATCTGGACTTTGATCCGCATTAGGAAATTGAGATTGTGTTTGAAGATTGTTCCTAGATAATGTAGAATGTAACCAATCTTAGCCAACTTGGTTAATCCCAGTGATTGCGGAGATCTCTTGAAGATTGTGGAAGCATGTTGAAGCATGGAAGATCATGTTTAAGTCCCATCTAAGGCATGGCATGATCCGCATATAATTTTACTTCATCCCCTTTGCATAATGTTGTAATAGGCTAAGACCTATTTTTTAAATGTTTGTAATGCCGACCTTGGAGATTATTCCAATGGTTAATGATTGTGATGCCGACCTTGATGATCTTTCCAAGGTTGTTGTAATGTATAAATAGTTGTAGTTGAGTCATGAAAAGTTGTCCTTGAGCCTAAATGAAAAGATATTAAGGGTCCAAAAGGCAGAGCATAGAAGAGGCAGATGAAAGAAGAGGAAGAAAAGAGTAGAGGAAGAGAAGAGTAGAGGAATTATTGTACTTCAGTCATGAATATAGAAAGGTGTTGATCATGGCAATGAACTTGGTAGTGATCCTCCAGTAGGGTTTAACAGCCTTCAGGGTTTAACAACCCTTATTGTAATCTTGCTAGGTTTAGGGTTGAGGCAGTGAGCCTGCTAGACCTAGTTGTTCTTCATGGTAGTGAGCCAATATGTTTAGGCCCGTGGAGTGACCAATCCTGAACATCATTAATTCAAGATTGCAATATATATTGAGAGCTAATCCTCTCCATTATTTTTCCCCACCTTGGGGTTTTCCACATAAAATCTGGTGTCTCTTGTGTTTGATGTTGTATCTGTGGTTAAGTTTCTGATTTCATGCACTCATTGTTAAATCATAATAATTGTGGATAAGTGATGAATGTTTAATTGAAGAAAGTGTTTAAGTTTTTGGGACAGCTGATTCACACTCCCTCTCAGTTGTCTAGTGCATATCAACATGATTAATGTTTAATTGCATAAAGTGTTTAAGTTTTTGAGACAACTGATTCACCCCCCCCCCCCCTCAATTGTCTGGCACATATCAACAAATAATATTGGACTCTTTGTTGGTGGATGTAGCCTGAGTTTGGGTGAACCACGTTAAAAATTGTCTCTCATTATTATTATTTCTATGTATTTTTCATTCCTCTATTTAATCTTTATTTGTATTTAATTGATATCTTCTGCATGCAATTCCTAACACATTACAGCTTCTTTTCTTGCAGACATTATACTTCCCAAGATGTCTGGGAGATCAGTAATAATCTCAATGAGGGATTTGTTGTATATGCTCAAGTATTCTATAGTAGCATTCTCAATGATCCTTTTATCTACATCATTGTAGTCATAGTATAATTGGGAAACCGGTTTTTGATTGCCACTACTATGATGGCCTTCAAAACTCCTTCTAAGCTCATTGTAGCTTCTTTTGTCAAAGGTTCATCTTGCCTTTTCTTGGTTTTACCCTTATAGGAGGGTTTCTTCCTACTACTCTTGGAGGCTTTGGTAGCCTTAGTTTTCATCTTCTTTACTTCTTCATCTGACTCTGTCTCTTCCTCATCTACTCCTATACTGACATACATTCTATGACCTTTAGTTTTAAGTCTTTTGAATCTTTTGTCAGTGGGCTTCTTAGTGGGTGCCTCTACACTAATAGATGAGGTTGGACCAAATGTTTTTGATGCAGTTCCTATAGAGGTTGAACCTCTTGTCCTCTTCCTTGTTATAGCATGTTCCTCTACCTTTGCCTCAGGTTCTTCTGAAGCCTTGATCAATTCATTTTCTTTCTTCTCTCTTGCAGCCCTTTCTGCTTGTGCCTTTTCTCTTGATTCTCTAATTTGTTCTTTGGTAAAACCCTTTTTTAGGGCATAATCCTCTGCTATCTTTTGGGCCTTCTTTGAAATTTCTAGTTTTCTTACTTCAACATGGATTTTTGTTGATAGCTCCTCATAGGTTCCAAATCTTTCTTCTTTGGGGTCCCTTGGTTTTCTCAACATGTGTTGAGCATATCCATCCAACACATCTTCTTATAATTCATATCCCATTGGCATAATCCAGACTATTCTGGGCTCCATAGCTTCCATCATACACTAATCCTTATTTACAATAAATCATATATCATCTTTGTACTTTTCCACAATGGTTTTAGGGATCCTTTCCCTAGATTGCATTACCTTTTGGAAGTGTTTGAAATAGCCCCATAGGGCTGAATCTTGTGTATCAATATTTCTTATGCTGCTCAAATGGTTTCTAATATATATTGCAATAGGTTTGTCTCTAATCCAAAATACATTCATGTTTGGTAACTCTTGCATAAAGTAGAAGAACAAACACGTAATTAACATACCAAACTTGAAGGGATATTTGCTCTCTCTTTTCTTCTTCAAGTTCTCCATTAACTGTTGTCAAAGTAGTTCACACAAGTCATACTCTACATTTTCCTTAACCATTTGATAAGCAGTATATATGGTAGTACTAGAGACAGAGTTCTCACAGTTTGTGAAGTAGACCTTGTAGCCGATTACCATGGATGCAAACCTAACTACATGATCTTCAATATCACTGATTGTCAATGCCCTTTTATCAAATTTTACTCTGGTGGCTTTCATCACTGTATCATTTTTCACAGCCTTTAATATAAGCACTGTACTAGTAGAGTTTAATCCTGTGACTGCCCTTATGGCATCTTTGGTGATCTTGAATGTAGAGTTAAGCGACATAAACTCATCATGAATTCAACTTAAGACATACCAGACCCATTCATCTTCTGCAAAAACTAGAAAATCTACATACTGAATGAGTTTCTTCTCCTCCAATGCCTTGTATTCTTCTTTCAGGTTAAATGTATCACCACTTAGATGTTTTAGAAATAGGTCTGTGAGTTGACTATCTCCATGTTCCTCTTGGGAAACATGAATATAATCCCTAACATTGAATGGAATCTTTGAAAATACACCATTTGGATTGACCTCTATTGATTGGAATGGACGCTTCTTGAATTTTGGTTGGGCTCTCTCAGTTATATCAATCACTTGTGGTGTTGCCATTTTCACAAAGATTCAAATAAATTCTTAGTAGGGTTTCAAATTTTTGAAAAATACCTCTTTTGTCGATTTAGGGTTTTGCTTGATCTTGCCTTGAATTGCTTTGGAAATCACTGTAGTCACTAGGAATTTCGCTTCAATTCACCTTAGACACTTAAGAGTTTGAATGCAAAGTGATTTTTCCTTCAGATACAACCCTTTTAACCTTCACTTGGCAAAACCTAATTGTCTTAAATTTTATCTTACAAAAAGCTATCGAAACTTTTTCTATTGAGCACAGCTAATCTAGATTGCTTCGCAATGATCCACATCTAATTCTTTTATTCTAGAATTACTTTCAAAAGATCTTTCATATGAAGCTTTTCATCATATCTTCGTGCCAGATCCCAACACTGATTATCTAGCTAGGGGATTTGGATTTTCAATATAGCTCCCCTGAGCTAGAGCTCCCAATTTACTTTCTGAAGGAAGTATCTACACTAGAGGCTGGTGTAGATCCATCCCTGACCTCATTAACATCCTTCTTAATCCAGACCTTGCTCATTTCCTTCTTGATTTCCACTATATCAATCTTGTTCTTACCTTTTTCTTCTCTTTGCTTTGTTTTCCTCTTCTCTGCAGAATAGTCTCTTTTCTCATTCTTGTATCTGCAAATCTTGCAACATGTCTAAACTTATTGCAATTGTAGCATACCATATTCCTCTATCCCTAACTCCTTCTGTTGATTGGATTCATTCTTGTTCTGCATTGGTTAGACATATACCCAAATCTATTGCATGTAAAATATTTTCCATTGAAGAATTGAGTATTCCTTGCATTGCTAAAACCATTCCTTACCAGACTTCTGCATTCATTTGATTTATGACCAATTTTCTTACAATTGAAACATTGACTAGAGAATGATGGAATATTTTGATTCATTCTACTCTTGCATTGAGTAGCCTTATGGCCAAACTTGTTCCAATTAAAACAATGGCCATTGAAAGATGGGTACCTTTGAGCATTTGGCTGCCTGATTGGAGGTCTTCTAGGTCTTCTTCTTTGATTCTAGAACTGGTTGTCTTAGTTTTTCTTCATCTCAATGATTTCTTGACTTGATTTAGAACTTTCCCCTTTTTCAAATCCCAAGCCCTTCTTGTCATCTTAACTTTTCTAACTTTCAATCAACTCCTCAAGCTTTATAAAGATTATTTTGAATTTTTCTTTATAGCTATTTGTTGCTTCTAGGTCATATTTCAAAAGTAGAACATCTTTTATCCAAGTTTTCACATTCCTCAGACTTATCTTTTACAATTTGATTTAGATGCTTTTCAATTTCCTCTTTCTCTTCAATTTCCAATGTTAAGTTGTTTAGGGTTTCATTTTCACTCCATTCAATTGTTCACTTAATTCCTTGCTCTTTTCTTTGAACTTTTTGAATTGCTCCCTTAGCTTTAGAATACATTCATCAACTTCTTTGACATTCACCTTTAGGTCCCTGACTTCTGCTTCAGACTTTTCAAGATCTTCAAGAGCAGCTTCTAGTTCTTGATCAATTGTGATACTGCTTGGAGCAGGGTACCTTCTGGTTGACATGAGTATTCTTTCCTAGATCTTCCTCCAGTTGTTAGATTTCTATCAAGAAACACGTCTTTGATACCAATTGTTGAATACAAATAATACTGAGAGCAGGGGGTGAATCAGTATTCTAAAAAACTTTTCATTCACACATTTATTAATCCATTTGCCAAGTTCAATAACATGAAAGCAAAGTAAACACAAGAAGAGCAGCCACAAATTCATAACACATAGACACTAGGATTTTACGTGGAAAACCAAAAAAGGGGAAAAACCATAGTGAGTGTTAGCTCACAATATATTATGATAGCAATACCAAATTACATAAAGGCTCATTGCCCAAGGACTCACTGTCCAAAGAAGTGCTCATTGCAATAGGCTCATTGCCAAATAGAAGAGAAGATAGAAGAAGGATTGGCTCATTGCCAAGAGATGACTTCTACAGGTGCATCTACAAAATGCTATGGTGTAGTACTAATTTGCTTAGTATACAGATTCAAAGGACTTCATATTCTCTGCCCTGCTTTTCTACTCTGCTTCACATATACTTTTATCCTTTTGCCTTTACTATCCTTTTTCTAATCACAGAACTACCTTTGGTCACATAATCATGGAATTCACATTATATCCACACTCTGCAATATGCCCAATACTGAAATCCATGAAGTATATATATCCACAACAAGATTAATCTCACAATCAGGTCAGCAAGCCAGACATGAAACGTGTATACAAGTGTTATACCTTGTCAGCTTGATCTTGTGCACATACAAGAATGCGGACCCAACCAAACATACAATAGTCTTCATATAAGTCAGCATCAATCATTCAACCACTTGGATTAATTCTTCAAACAATATATCCTCACCGCATATAGATCTAACTCGTCTGTCGGCTTATCCCTTAAGTACCCACTTGACCAATTCAACTGTCACATTATAACTTCCACTGCGGACCATATGAGACTCTAAAAATCATATCCAACATTCATCATTAACCTCTTAACATACCTTCAAAACCATGGGAAATAATAGTCCTTAATAGAAAAATGTGGATCTTGGAACTGTTACTTTGTCATAGTGAAATACTGTCAAACTGGAAGCCGATACCGGAGAACTTGTAGAATGTGATATGTTGAGCTTGTGAAGCTATAACTCTAGATTTAGGTAGTCATGGTATGTATCTTTGCTACCTTAGAACTGCAAGACAAAATATGCCACAATGGAGGAATGTAGACCCTTTTACTCTGGTACTGTGCACTGTTCCTAACTTAACTCTGTTTAGCTAGACTTAGATATTTCACCATGACTTTCAGAGGAAGTCAGGACTTGAACACTAGAACATGTGATCACTAGGTAGCTATGAACAACATACCTGAACTACAATACAAATGTCTTTAAAAGCGGAGGCATACCATCTCAAACACTGTCACTTTGTATAATGTATACTACCCATACTTAGTCATTTATTCTTCCGGAGTAAAGTCTCTTTACCATGCCAGTAGAATCCCTTTGCCTTGTTGCCATCAATGACAACATTCAACATTTATTAGAGTAGTGTCTCTTGCCAACAGGATGAATAAGAAAATGGCATTAGGATTGAGTTCCTTGAGCCTAACTTGGGATCAATTTGTGGTCATATTTAGAAAAAGGTGGTTGCCCCAACTTTGTTTTGACTAGAAATTAATGGATTTTTAAAATCTGCGTCAAGGAGATATGACTGTCACTGAATACTGAGAAAAATTTACCAGGTTATTAAAGTATGTGCCACAATATTAGAAGGATGAGAGATTTAGAATAAGTAAGTTCATTATGGGCTTGAATGCTCAGATTGGCAGAGAAGTGGATGTTCATGGACCCACAACCATGGACCAAGTTTTTGAGAAAGCCATCAAACAAGAGTAGAAGCACAAATCTATCTCGGTGTATCAAGAAAGATCTCAAAGGAAATTTAACTAGAGTCATTCTTTGACATCTTTCAAGAAGAGAAACAAGAATCAAGAATCTAGAGAGAGGAACTGTGGAAAAAGTTCCAGATTTAATAGAAATGAATCCAGGAATGGAAATAGGGATTCTAATCCAAAAACGAATGATGATAATACCAACTGATCTTCAGGAAAGAGAGGTCCTCATGGAGGGTGTTTCATGTGTGGAGGAGATCATTATGCTATCCAGTACCCCACAAAGAGTCAAGGAAATTCTTACGGAGGCAAAGCTTTACCTTCACAGCAAACAACTTTCCAACAAAGGATTCATGCTGCTCTTGATAGTTGTCAAGCTGAGTATCAGGTTGCTGCTATTGAAACCATAGGTACTCTTTTTGGAACCCCAATTTCTATTCTTATAGATACAGGAGCAACTAAAAAATTTTGTGAACCCTAGAATACTTGATAAAATGTTTAGGAAAGTTGGTTTCATGGCTAATTCATGGACAGTAGAGTTTGCAAACTAGTCAAGAGCTCGGGTAGAGCAATGCTTGTTTGAAGCCAGATTAACCCCACCTACTTTTTCTACAGAGGTCAACCTATATGTAGCACCTCTAGGATCCTATGATGTCATCTTAGGGATGAAATGGTTATCTCAACATAGGGAAAAGTTGATTTGTCCTTCCAAAATAGTAGAATGCATTGACGATGATGGAAATGTTGTACTCGTCTAGGGTTTTCAACAAGAAATGAAAATTAGGCAAAGTTCCATGTTGCAATTGAAAAGAACAAAATAGAAGGAATGCTAGATGTTTTTAGTGAAGATGGAGGAGGTAAAAGATGAAGAAGAGAAGGAATGAAAGGAAAATACTTTTAAAGAATACCCTTTTCTTCAAGATTTTTGGGACGTGTTTTTGGAAGACCTTCCACTTTGCCCCCAAATAGAGTTTTTGATTTTGCAATAGATATTATTCCTGGATCCGAACTAGTGTCCAATGCACCTTATTGGATGACTACTACCAAGTTGAACTTAGATTAGGTTATCACCAGTTGAGATTGAACGAAGAAGATATTCACAAGACAGCTTTTCAAACAAGGTATGGGAATTATTAGTTCACAGTCTTACCTTTTGGGTTGACCAATGCTCCAGCAACATTTATGAATTTGATGAACAATGTTTTTAGAGACTATCTAGACAAGTTTGTTTTGGTGTTTTTAGATGATATTTTGATCTACTCTCATAATGAGGAACATCATCAACACTTGCTGATAGTTCTATAATGACTTAGGGAGCATAAACTTTATGGAAAGTTATCCAAATGTACCTTCTTTCAAAAAGAGGTACAGTACTTAGGTCGTATCATATCAACTAAAGGAATTGCTATAGATCCATTGAAGATAAAGGCTATTTTAGAATGGCCTACTCTTAAAAATGCGCATGAAGTGTGTAGTTTTATGGGATTAGTAGTGTATTATAGGAAGTTCATTTCAAACTTTTCTAGAATTGCTCATCCTATCACTTCCTTGCAGAGAAAAGGAAAGAGATTTGAATGGATTGATAAGTGTAAAAATGCTTTTAATATTCTTCAAAGGAAGTTAACTTCAGCACCAATTCTTAGAGTACCAGACCCTGAGGGTCGTTTCATTGTTGTGACTGACACTTTAGGAGAAGGGTTAGGAGGACTGCTCATGACAAAAGACCAGTTTGTAACCTATGAATCCAAGAAGTTGCAACCTTATGAGAAGAATTATGCCCCTCATGATTTGGAATTAGTATAAATTATGCATGCTCTTCAAGTTTGGAGGCATTATTTATTGGGGAAGCAATTTGAATTGAAATCCGATAATCAAGGTTTGAAGTATATCTTCACTCAACCTAACCATAATGCCTGACAAAGATGATGGTTAGAGCTTGTCTCTGACTATGATTTTGAGGTTAATTACATTAAGGGCAAGGAAACTAGAGTGGTTGATGCCTTGAGTTGAAGAAGGTACATATTAGTAGTAGTGTTTAGTATGAAAAAGAAGAATGACAACAACTAGCACACAAACTAGATCAAACTCATTTCCATATAACATTCAAGGACAAGGCCAAGACAAATCACTAACAAATGAAGGAGGACTGAGATACTAACCTTTTTCTCCTATATGATATAGATGGATAAGATTTAATTTAGTCTTTTCTTCAAACCCTAGGTTAATAATGCATGAAAACCCTAGTTTTGTAATGATCTGCTTGTAATAGAGAAAATACAATAGAAACCTAGAAACTAATTGCACACGGATGATCAAAGGGATGATTAAACCTATCTCTAGAAAGTAGAGGTGTCAGAGGACCTTGGTGGTATCACCCATGTCTCGATTGAAGGAATTTGTCAAAGGTGTAAACTGGGAAGCTATTCCAGATGTTGTCTTGATGCCAAATCTTTACCAATATCTCTAATATCCTTAGGAGTTGTTATTGTGTGTTATGACAGATGATAGCTCCATATTTGCAATAATACAGAATAACAACACACAAATCTACTCTAGAATCACAATGAATTCTCTTGATTTCTTCACTTCAAGATCTCTAGTTATGCCCTTTTCATCTCTAGGTTAACAATGAACTCAAGAACACACTTGTATATGCTTTCTCGCTTACAATCAACAATTCAAACCAAAAGAGTTGGCAAGGAGAAACCTCTAGAGAGGTGTAATGCTGACATACATTTGAATTAGCCCCGACCAAAAGGGAGGGACATGGGCAGTACCGCCTAGGTCCTTTAGCCTCCTTTGGGTCTGGGTTTAAGCTAAATCAAGTGGCCCACATTCCAATTCCATCTCGGTGTCAGGTAATTCTACATTGGGAGAAACATTTTGATGATATAGTGCAATTAAGGGACCTAGGAGCTAAACAAGGAGGTAAAAAGACAAGTGGACACTTTTTACTCCTTAACATTTGGCCCCCACTTTAATGGGTGTATGATCTTAAGATCAGTGTACGTATTAAAGTATGGTCAAAAAACACATCAAGCACATCAGACACTAGAGCCAATAGCATGCCCAAAGTTTGGAAGACTATCTCTAGCCCCAAGCTTAGGAAAACATAAGAAAACACATGACAATGACACAAAACAGATAGTAAAGAAGTATGCAATACATGGAGAATACATGAACACAGTCATGTAATACACAAAGCATACACGAAGAGAAGACATAATTAAATAATTATACAATACTAATAGGCAATGGGGGAGCTCATCGCTATGCGCCACCATCAAAGCATGCAAAACACACAGTGTGGGGGGAGGTCATCACTATGCACCACCACAAAACACGCAAGACACATGAAGTGGGGGGAGTTCATCACTACATGCCACCACAAAACACATGGAAAACACACAGAAAACATGAGCACCATAGAGTGTGGCGTCGACCCACTATATGTCTTATACACAACAAACATGGGTGATGGGGAGTAGCTCATTGCTATGCTCTACCATCTAAGACATGCCAAACACACTTGACGGTCGAGGGGCTCATCACCACACTACAACAACCAACAAAAACATTCTTAAGGGTGAGTAACTCAAGACCCAACCCTGCCTCCTACGAGAGGACTTTTTCAAAAGGATGTACAACCACTCAAGGGAATACACAATCATGTCTTCCACATAAGGGATTTCAAAAATAAGTCATGCAATCTCCTCTGAGATATACACAACTCCACCTGCATCATGGAGGTGCCTTATAGCGAACAAAAGCATACAACCCAACTTGCATCACAAAGATGCCTTATTGTTAAAAGGAAGCATGCACACAGAAAATAAAATATACAACCCCACCTACATCACGGAGACACCTTATAGTGAAAAGGAAGTGTACGCAAACACACAATTCAAAGTATATAGCCCCACTTGCATCACGGAGATGCCTTACAGTGAAAAGGTAGTATACAACATGTTTGATCACAATATCCAAGATATACAAGCATTTACAACAATATATGCACCCACCTTAAAGTGGTTTCTTCCACTTTTTCGTAGCAATCACGTTTAAGGTAAGGTTGAAAACACGTGAGGGAACAAGACCTTTCACAAAGCCCATGCCCCAAAGTGACAGGTGCTTACAATCACCGAATTGTTCCTGACAATCACAATAGATACACATCAATATCATTTACTAACAACAATTGATCAACAATATGCATGTATGAAAGATAATCAAACAATCTTTGGTTAGAAAATCTAAGCTAAGATAACAACCAAATCATTTCATGAAACTAATACAGAAATAAGGTGACATATCACTTAAACAAACCAAGGGTATACTTACAAGTTTAGAACTGAGTATAGCCGTGAGGTTATACTATAGGTATCTCAGAACCGAGTGTAGCTACAAGGTGAGACAAAAACATTCCAAAGTGCATAGAAGCAGATTTAGAGTATTGCGAAGATTTTTTACAACAATTTCACAACACAATACATGATCACATCATGACATAAAGTGATTCTACTAGTCAAACTTTCGTAACAAATTACCCTTGTCTTCATATATGGACTGGGTCCATTTTTGTTTTCTTATTTAGGGACACATGGTCCTTATCAAAACTATATATTTATTATCATCATCCATCGACTAGTAGAACCACAAGCACAATGGAAGATTGAAATCATGAAAAATGAGAGAGGAGACAAAAGTGACTTAAGGCCCCAATGTGGAAGGATGCCCCCAAAACACCCTCCACAATTTTATGCCCCCAAGGCACCACACACAACAATTGCAACAAGAGAATTGTAGAAGAATAGGGAAACAAATAGAAGGAATGTCACAATGGAGGTGGTCTCCTTGTATCCTTTACCTTAAAAGAGTATCAAGGGTCATCCATGGAGACCTAAACAAACATTTAACACTATACAGGGGAACACAACACAAAAACATATATATCTAAGAGGAGGCCAAACTTGCGAGCATCTTGAAGAGGTGCTACATCAAGTGTGGCTAAATGAGGGAGAAATACTTAGTTGATTCATTGTCAGAGATGTGATACTCAAAAAGCAACCACACTAGTAGTTGTCCTTGATCAAATCATCTTCTTCCCAATCTTGATCTTCATATGAAATAGGTGGCACATAGGGTGCTATATCCCAACTTGAAACTTCTTCATTTAGTTCTTCTTTTGATTCCATTTCTCTCGATGGGATATTTTCTTCTTGCGGTGGCATTGTTCAAGCTAAGGCTTGGCACTTTCTTCTTCTTTCCCTTGCATTTATATTTCTTCTAGTCTTGTTAGTTATATTTCTCAAGGGAGTTTCTTTGTCCACCACCAAGGGTTCATGTTTTTCTGTCCACCACCAAGGGTTCATGTTTTTCTGCATTCTTCAACATTTCTAAAGAGGAAGCCAGTACAAAAGTAATTTTATGATTTTGTGGTGGATAGCTTCTCTCTTGAAGGTTTTCTCGCAATCCTTGTAAGGATGGCAGAGGAGGAACCTCAAAAAAATTCCCTTTCCTTTCTGTCAGGATGAATCCTTCAACTCAAGCTTCTTTCCACTCTCTATTTGTTGGATAGGAGGAATTGTGGCCTCGAAGCACCGAGAGGGTCTAGGAGTATTCTTACCATATGATAATTCAGCTATTTTCTTTGCCTTATACTTTTGATATGCCAAGAAGAATTGATCTTGTCTTGGTTGGTTTGCATCAATAGGTTGTGGCCAAAAATAATCCAAATTGAATTTCCATGAGTGGCTAATGGTTTAAATCCATTGTGATGGATAACATGCACTCAAACTTTATGAGGGAACTTTAAGCACTTGTGAATAGTAGAGGGAACTACTTTCATGGATTTTAGCCAAGGATGTCCTAACTTTAGATGAAAGAGATCTGAGGTGGGAATGATAACAAATGGTGCTTCTAGGGCTTTCTTAACCACCTTAATACAAAGTGTTATCTTTCTAATTACTTGAAGAAAGTAACCATTATGTGTTGTTATCATTATGTCAATTGGATCATAAGTATCTAGTGCCATATCGTGCATGTATAAAAATTCTTCTATGATAACATTTGTCATGCAATTAGGATTGATAAGAACTCCTCTTGTAGGATTTCTATTTATTCTTGTTGTTATATAAAGAGGGCCATCAATGTCTCGAATAGTGACCTCATGTGTGTGAAAGATATGACAGGTTTGGGATCCTTCCTTTTCTTGTTAGATCGGGGAGGAGCCACACCACCCTTGTTATGATTGGATGCCATAGATATGAGACTTTTGTACACCTAGACACTAGTTTGAGGAAACCAGGATTTTGAAGTCTTTGCAAAGATCAAAAACACACTAGTGTCACTACAAATGAAGTGATCATGATGTCAAAGTGCTACACAAAAAGGCAATATAGACAACTTTAAGATTTCTTGCAAAGATATGTGAACGAGATGTGGAATTTGTTATGTTGAAATACACAATGTGTAATTATGAATTTTCAAATCAAGAATGCAAAATGATGCAAGATTACTACACACAATTAGATTTGATAAATATTTGATGCAACTAATATGATCATGTAAGAGAATTTCTTTTTTAAAACCCTAATGCACAATTTTACCAAAATGCAAGCTTTTCAAGGCTTAAATAATGTACTATTTCAAAATTATGCATAATTTTCAAATGAATAATGAGAAATGTGCAATAAATCAATGCAAGATTTGATTTGAACAATCAAGCTACAGGTTCACCAAAATGTTTAGTATGAAAAAGGAGAATGACAACAACTAGCACACAAACTAGATCAAACCCTTTTCCATATAACATTTAAGGACAAGGCTAAGCCAAGAAGGAGGACTGGGCTACTAACCTTATTCTCCTATATGATATAGATGGATAAGATTTAATTTAGTCTTTTCTTCAAATCCTAGGTTAACAATGTATGAAAACCCTAGTTTTATAATGATCTATCTATAATGGAGAAAATACGATAGAAACCTAGAAACTAATTGCATAGGGATGATTAAACCTATCTCTAGAAAGTAGAGGTGTCAGAGGACCTCAGTGGTACCACCCAGGTCCTGACTGAAGGAATTTGCCAGAGGTGTAAACTGGAAAGTTGTTCCAGATGTTGTCTTGATGCCAGATCCAAACATAGAAAAGGAAGGAGGACCGGGGCAGTTCCACCCAGGTCCCTAATGGAGGAATATCCTATAACTATCTTTAGATCCTGAAACCTTGATCTGCACTCAGTCTTCCTATAGCTCTATATTTTCTAGATCTCTCTCCTGTAACCTGCACACAAGAAGATAAGAAGGGGTTTGGGGGGTTATGGTGTTTAGGGACTTACCTTAGTCAAATCATGGGATAGCATTCAATCTTCCCAACACCATTGATTGGTAAAGAGTGTGTGCCCTCGTTGGGCCAGAGGCTCAAAACAATGATAATATGACAATTCAAATGATGATAAACAAAAAATGATAGCTCCATATCTTTAATAACACACAATAACAACACACAAATCTACTCTAGAATCACAATGAATTCTCTTGCTTGTTTCACTTCAAGATCTCCAGTTATGTCATTTTCGTCTCTAAATTAAAAATGAACTCAAGAACACACTTATATATGCTTTCCCACTTACAATCGACAATTCAAACCAAAAGAGCCAACAAGGAGAAACTTCTAGAGAGGTGTAATGCCAACATACATTTGAATTAGCCCCAACCAAAAAGTAGGGACATGGATGGTACCACCCAGGTCCTTTAGCCTCCTTTGGGTCTAGGGTAAGCTAAATCAAGTGGCCTACATTTCAATTCCATCTCGATGTCGAGAAATTCTACATCAGGAGAAACATTTTGATGATATAGTGCAATTAAGAGACCTAGGAGCTAAACAAGAAGGTAAAAACACATGTGGACACATTTTACTTCTCAACAAGTAGTATTAGTCCACTCTAATTTTAGAGCACAGATATTGAAAAATTTGACCAGTGATGAATATTATGAGAAAATTTTGAAAGCTCTAATAGAAAATCCTCAAGATACAAGGTATGATGGATTTTATTTTGAACATGATGGATTATTGAGATTCAATAAAAAGATATATGTTTTGAATCAGGGATATTTAAGAAGAATTGTGTGGAAAGAAGCACATTTTGCACCATATTCAGGTCACCCTAGAGTGACAAAGTTGTTAGCTAATGTGAAACCATTATATTTTTGGAAGGGAATGAAAAATGATGCTGCAAGATTTGTGTTAGGATGCTTGGAGTGTCAGCAAGTTGAGGCTGAACACCAGCACCGAGTAGGACTTTTGTATTCTCATGACATACCTAAATGGAAATGGCAGGTTATTAGTATGGATTTTATCCAAGGATTGCCTATGTCCCGCTATAAGAATGATTCTATTCTTGTGGTAGTGGATAAACTTACTAAGGTAGCTCATTTTATACCTGGTAATCTTATAGATGGAGCGCCCATCTTGGTCAACAAATTTATGCAAGAAATTTTCAAGTTGCATGGAATTCTAGAAAACAATTTCAGATAGAGATGTTCAAATAACTTCAAGGTTTTGGTAAACTTTGTTCTCAGATTTGGGAACACAATTGAATATTATCTTAGCCTATCATCTAGAAATGGATGGACAAACTAAGAGAGTAAATCAAATAATGGGGGATTTGTTGAGAATGTATTGCATGGATATGCAGTATAAGTGGGAAGAGTACCTTCCACTGGTTGAATTTGCATATAATAATTCATAACATTCTACAATTAAGATCAATCCATTCAAAGCATTGTACAACCTAGGAAGTGTTGAACTCCTATAAGCTAGGATAAGTTAGAGGATAGGATTTGCCTTGGGCCATAAATTATTTTGGAAATAGAAGAACAAGTAAAGCTAATAAGAAAAGATTAGTAGAAACAATTGATAGACAGAAAAGGTATGTTGATGCCAAGAGAATACCCCGACAATTTTTAGTAGGAGATAAAGTTCTCTTGAGAGTTAAACCACATAAGAGCCCAATTAAGTTTGGAAAGTCTTCCAAACTAGCACCTAGATATGTTGAACCTTTTGAAGTCTTAGAAGTGGTTAATCTAGTTGCTTCTAGGATAGCTCTACCACCAGCCCTTGCTAGAATGCATGATGTTTTCAATGTGTCATAGTTGAAGAAATATATATTAGAATCTAATCATATACTTGATTGGAATTATCTATAGGTATGGGACCCAGAGGTGGTCATGATCGAGCCTCTCAAAGTGCTCAAGGTGTTAGGGTTAGACAGTAGAAGATATCAATTAAATGCAAATAAAGATTAAACAGAGGAATGAAAATACACATAAATAATAACAATGAGAGACAAGTTTTAATGTGGTTCACCCAAACTTAGGGTACATCCACCAATAGAGAGTCCAATATTATTATCCAGTAAATCAAACCGATTACAACCAACAATCCTTGCAACTCAATACCACTGTAAAATGCTACAATACATCAATAGAAACCCTAACCCTTAGCCGCTTTTATCAAGCCTTATGTCGGTTACAAAAATAGGGTGTTTTTTAATGTCAGCCAATAGAAAAAATAACTCCAGATGCCTTAATAAAATAATAAAAAATCTGACAAGGGGCACTGCCCCTTGACCCCATCTTGGGGGCGCTACCCCTAAACCACCGCAAGGGGCGCTGCTCCTTGACCCTGTTAAATAATTTGGGGGGGCAACCATGCTGATAAAAGTGGAGTAAATTTAACCTCTGAGTCTGATTAGACTCCATCTAACAACAATCTCCCACTTGAAGATTGATCAGACTCCACACCATATCATCTCCCACTTGGGGACTGATCATAACACCGATGATCCTGTAGCTTCCACTAGAAATAATCACCCTAGACTCTGTTGTTCTAATTTTTTTGTTTTCAGTCTTGAAGACCAACTGAAGTTAAAGAGGAGCTCAGCTTTTCCCTTGTCACTGCCTTCATAAACATATCTGCTAGATTTTCATCTGTATGTATCTTTTCCATCCTTAACTATCCATCATCTAACACCGACTGGATGAAGTGATACCTAAGCTGTATGTGTTTGGTCTTTGAATGCAAGGCAAAATTCTTTGCAAGATGTATGGCACTTTGACTATCTGTATACAAAGAACTATTAGCCTGTTGTTTGCCCAATTCTACCATGAAAGATTGCAACCATATCATCTCCTTGCTTGCCTCTCTACATACTCTGCCTCCGTGGTGGATAAAGCAACCACCTTTTGCAACCTAGAGATCCAACTCACTATTGTCCCACCTACAGTAAAGACATAACCTGTAGTACTATGCCTGGTATCAATATCTCTTGCCAAATCTGAGTCTACATCACCTGCTAAATCAGTATTAGAGCCCCCAAAACATAAGTGTTTATTAGATGTACCTCTCAAATATTTGAGAATCCATTTTACCACATTCCATTGCTCCAATCCAGGATGGCTCATATACCTTGTTACGACTCCTACAACATGTACAATATTTGGTCTTGTGCATACCATGGAATACATTAAACTTCCTACAGCTAAAGCATATGGTACCTTGTACATTGTCTTCCTCCTCTTGTGTCTTTGGACACATCTCCTTAGTCAATTTTAAAAGACTAGGCAAAGGTGTGCTGATAGCTTTTGCATTCTCCATATGGAATCTCTGCAACACATTTTCAACATAATCAGCCTAAGATAGAGTCAATCTTCTGTTCTTCCTATCTCTACAAATTTTCATACCAAGGATTTGTTTTGCTGCCCCCAAATCCTTCATAGCAAATGACTGTGCTAACTACTATTTTAACTCTCTTATGTGATCCATGTTAGACCCTGCTACAAGCATGTCATCAACATATAAACATAAAATAATGTAGTTGTCATTATCCAACCTTTTAAAATAAACACAATGGTCAGAATTACACTGACTATAGCCTTGCTCAGCCATAAAACTATCAAATTTCAAATACCATTGTTGAGTTGCTTGTTTCAAGTCATACAAACTCTTCTTCAATCTGCACACCAATTTCTCATTATATATAACCTCAAATCCTTGCAGTTGTTCCATCTATATCTCCTCCAAATCACCATGGAGAAAGGCAGTTTTCACATCTAGCTGTTCCAAATGCAAATCTTCAGCAGCCACAATACTTAAAATAGTACAAATAGAAGTCATCTTAACAATCAGAGAAAAAATCTCATCAAAATCAATGCCTTTTTTCTATGCAAATCCCTTTACATCTAACCTAGATTTAAATCTTTTATTACCTCCATCTTCCTCTTTTAGCCTATAAACCCATTTGTTTGGTAAAGCCTTTTTACCTGCAAGCAACTTATATAATTCCCAAGTCTGATTTTTCAGCAAGGAGTCCATTTCTTCTTTCATTGCAAGCTCCCACTAAACCTTTGTATCCACCTGTATAGCTTCATCATACCCTTCAGGTTCACCAACATCTGTTAACAAAATAAAATCCAAAGAGGGAGAAAACCTTTCAGGAGGTCTACTTAGCCTTGTTGACCATCTAACATTCACTAGAGTTTGTGGTATTTCTTGTTGCTGTTGCAGAGCATGAGGAACCACTGGAACATCACTATTCAAAGTATCATCCAGCACCACATAATCCTTTTCTTTTTTCTCATGCTACTACAACTGATCTTTGTACAACATTGAATACAACATCCCTACTTCTCACAATTTTCTAATTTTCAATTCCCAAAGCCTATAACCAAATTCATCAATGCCATATCCAACGAAGGTATATTTTTTTGATTTTGTATCCAACTTGGTTCTATTTTCAGAATCTACATATGCAAATGCTTCACATCTGAAGGTTTTGAGAAAATAATAACTCACCTTCTTACCTGTCTATGCTTCCTCTAGAATACCACAACCCAAAGGAATTGAAGGACCTCTATTAATTAAATATACAGTGGCATTGACAGCCTCTACCCACATGTTTAAAGGTATCCCAACATGTAATATCATGGTCCTTGCATGCTCCATTATTGTCCTATTCATGCGTTCAGCCACTCCATTCTCTTGTGGAGTCCCTAGAACCATTTCTACCTATGAATTCCATTAAAGGAATAATAATCCTTAAATTCTTTGCTGCAATACTCACCACCATTATCAGATTTGAGACATTTTAATCTTTACCCATCTCATTCTCAACCAAGCTTCTCCATTTCTTAAATGCTTCAAATACATCAGATTTCTATCTAAGGAAATAAATCCAAACCTTCCGAGTTGTATCATCTATGAATGTAACATAATATCGAGAGCCACTAAGAGAAGATACCTGAGCTGGTTCCCATACATCTGTATGCACAAGCTCCAACTTTTCATCTTTATTTTGCTTCCCATCCTTGAGAAAACTAACTCTCTTTTGTTTGTCATACACACAACTTTCATAGAAATCCATATTAATACATTTAAGACCTAGTAAAACTTTCTTAGAATGAAGTACTTTCATACCTTTTTCACTCATATGCCCAAGTCTGTTATGCCACAGTGTTGTCTCAGAACCTACAACAACTGTTTCAGTCTCTTCCTGTAAACCCGCAACAACTATTCCTGAACCTATTTGGTTTTTCTCTGCAACAACTAAAGTGGAAGGAATAGTATGACTTGTACAAAGATATAATGTGCCTACTTTCACACCTTTTTTTACTATTAAGGCACCTCTTGAAACCTTCCAATTTTTATCACTGAAAGTAACTATGCAACTTTCATCTGCTAGCTGCCCTGCTGAAATTAAATTCCTACTCAGCCTTGGAATGTGCCTTACCTCTTGTAGTAGCCAATGATTCCCATTCTGTAACTTACTCTTGATTCTTCCCTTTCCAACAATCTGACAAGGTTCATTATCTCCCAAATAAACTAGCCCAAAATCCCCTTGGACATAATCAAGAAAATAACTTCTATGGGGTGTAGCATGAAATGAGGTCCCTGAATCTAAAACCCATGAATCATCAGCATTATCTAGGGAAAGAATCAAAGCATCATCTTCAAATTTATTACTTACCACATTTACCTCCTTATTGCCTTCTTGTTTGTCTCCTTTATTCTTTCAAGACCAACAATCTTTCTTTAGATGACTTGGTTTCACATAGTAACAACAATCCTTCTATTCTCTGGATTGGGATCTCTTGTCCTTTAATTTTCCTCATGACTTCCCATGACCTCCAGAACCTTTTCCTCTCTCCTTTGATCTGCCTTTGCTTTTTGCATTCAAAACACTACCTGATGTGGACCCTCCTAAGCTTTTCCATCACATTTCCTCATTAAGGATAACACCAACAACATCATCAAATTTCAAAGTGTTTGAACTAGAGACAGAGTTACTTACAGCCATTACCAAGCTAGTCCAGCTTTCTGGCAAAGAACATAAAACTAAGAGATCCCTCACCTCTTCATCAAATTTCACTTTTACATAAGTTAACTAACTTGTAATCGTATTAAACTCATTTAAATGATTTGTCATAGATCCACCTTCAATCATTTTTAGATTAAACAAACACTTCATGAGAAATACCTTATTTGAGGCTGAGGGTTTTTCATACAATTTTGCCAAAGCTTTCATTAGTTCACTTGTTGTCATCGCTTATGTTATATTGAATGCCATAGATGGTGCCAGGCACAACTGAATGGTTCCCAATGCCTTTCTGTCCAGAAGATTCCAATCCTCATCAGTCATTACTGCTGGTTTCTTGGCTATTCCTTCCAACAGCCTCCATAAATCCTTCTGATAGAGATAATCCTCCATCTGCATCTTCCATAACTGATAGTTCTGCCCATTGAATTTATCTACCTTCAATTTACCCTTGTTTGCCATTGCTCTCACTTAACCGTGAGACTCCCACTCAACCGTGAGACCTTCCTATAGACGATAATAAAACACAACCCGCTCTGATACCACTTGTTAGGGTTAGGCAGTAGAAGATATCAATTAAATGCAAATAAAGATTAAAAAGAGGAATGAAAATACATAGAAATAATAATAGCGAGAGACAAGTTTTAACGTGGTTCACCCAAACTCAGGCTACATCCACCAACAGAGAGTCCAATATTATTATCTAGTAAATCAAACTGATTACAACTAGCAATCCTTGCAACTCAATACCGCTGTAAAATGCTACAATACATCAACAGAAACCCTAACCCTTAGCCACTTTTATCAAGCCTTGTGTCAGTTACAAAAAAAGGGTTTTTTTTTTATGTCAGCCAATAGAAAAAATAACTCTCGATGCCTTAATAAAATAATAAAAATCTGATAAGGGGCACTACCCTTTGACCTTGTTAAATAATTTAGGGGGAAACCACTCTGATAAAAGTGGGGTAAATTTAACCTCTAATTCTGATTAGGCTCCATATAACAACACAAGGTAGGCAAGTTCCGCCTATGTAACAAAGAGGTTATGCAATGTAAGGTCCAATGAGACTAGTATTCGGAGGAAAATGCTACCTAGGAAGATTACAATGATATCTATCAAAAGTTTCCACATCTTTTTATATAACATGATGTATAAGAACATGTTTGAAATGTTTATTTTTGGCTTAGACATAATCATTGAGGATGATGATCTTTAAGGGAGGAGATATGTCACACCCCATTTTTAAAAACTAATGATTTATTTTCTTTATCTTTGAAGAGACAGATAGTCAGTTAGAGAAAATATTATGATCATAGTAATCATGAGAAATGCATTTGTTTTGTATTAATCTATATGCAAGAAAATTGTTTATGATGTCATTATTTAACATGTGGTTAAAATGATGAAATGGACTAACTACAGTCATGTAACTAAGGTGGATGCATGAATAGTGTTGTTTTCCCTCCGATATGAGGAGAGAGAGTATCACCATGGAGAGGATTCTAGATCATGTGAATACAATGAACCTTATGCCAACTGGAAACACACACACATATACTTAGTAGAGAGATCATGTTAGTTCTTGTCAAATTTGTCATCATTGTGATGAATGTTAAATCCCTTTTGTCATTTGATAGAAGCCTAGTGTATGTCTTTGGATGACAAGTCGGCGAGTGTAAGTTGACTAAACATGTTTAGTTTTGTTTTCTAATCTTAGTCAACTTGTGAGAATTACTTGTCAATAATTGTGCTTCAGATGAACACATTTAATGGTCAAAAGTGTGTGATATTGACATCTACTAGGTAAGTATGTTATGTCTAGTTACAAAGTTATTATTATTATTATTATTATTATTAGTATTGTTATAGTTAATAATTATGTTAGATAAATTAGAAGAGTCTCCTTTTAATTCTAGTGGACTCCCTAAATGCTTGGGAGTTGAGAGAGGAGTAGTAGCTCCATGTTCTCCACTACCTTTTGCATGTGGAGAGCTACACGGATATTGAGTGAGTTGAGGAGTGGTACAATAATGAGTGCCCATAACCTAGGAAAGGTAGATTTAGAAAGAAAGGAAATGTTTTATGTGAGAAGAAGGGAGGATACAGTAGAGAGAGGGGAGTTCGAAGGAAATGGAGCTAAAAGGAGGAACATAGGAAGAACTAAGAATTAGTTAGTGTGTTGCCTATGATATACAAGTAAGTTCTTCCTATACTATCGTATGAGATACTATGAATATTTTGATATGCCTTACGTTATTGGTAATTGCAAAAGAATATGTAGAGATATTATGTTGATCATCCTCAAATGAGGATTTAGAACTATATTTATAAGTATCATATTTCATTTTCAGTAGAAAAGAATGACTTAGAAGATATGATATCCTTATTTTATTATGTATCTTTAGGGAAACATTATGGCTCGATATCTCTGAGAGTTGATTATCCATGTTTATAATAATTATTGATAACTGAGAGGGGGGGTGAATCAGTTATCTTAATTAATTTGATTGTTTGTTCTTCTTTAACAACTAGTGCAGCATCAAAGTAAATAAGCATCCATAATCATGAAAGCAGAAACAAAGTCAATACACATAGCACAATGATTTTGATGTGGAAAACCCTATTAAGGGAAAAAGCACGGGGTGACTAACCCAAGAATGTATTCTCTGTTAGAAGAATAGAAATACAAAATGGCACTTGCCAATTAGGGCTCACTGCCCGAGCACACTGCTCACAAGAGGCTCACTGCCTACAAGAGACTCACTGTCTACAAGGTATGAAGTAATAAGATACTTGAACTGATGAGAAGCATCCACACATGCTGAGGTTCAGTTCTGGTTAGGCTCAATAAACTAATCTACTGCACTTCATTCTTCCTCTTCTTTGGTGTTGTTGTCCTGTCACATACCAGACCTATATTACTGCTGTTACTCTACTCCTCTTCTTTTCTTTGCACTCCACAACTCCCAAAAACACACACCTTCATACCAAAATCAATTTGGTATATATATCCGCACCAAGGATTTCATCCATTTTCTAGTCAGCATCCAGAATACTTACTATTTTCCCAAACTCTTGGTCTGTTGGCTAAATCCTTGCTTATCAAGTGATGCGTATCAAAGAGGTGCTTATAGAAGTCATCAATCATGTCGGCCAATCATGAATGATATCTTAATAAACTTGATCATAATCAATAACTCATCTGGATTAAAGTCTGATGTTCTGCCAGTCAGTTCTTCCTCTGTCAACTCTACCAAACTGGAGCCCAACACTTAGGTGCTCATACCTTTTCACTCTTTCATCATCAGAGGTTCAATCTCTGGAATGTATTAGTCAAGGTACACCTCTTGACTTCCCCAAGTCCGTACTTTACTCAGATACTTCCTCTGAGAGATCTAGACCTGATTGTCAAACCTTGCCACATGCTCTGCTCTTGCTTACCAGACCACAACACTCTTCAATCTAACTTCCGGTATAGGTACACCATGTCTTGCGGATGTGTGGGATAAACTTTGTTGCCATCAATGACAACAATCATGAATCTACAATGTGTCTCTTGCCAACAATCTCCCCCTTTGGCATTGATGGCAACACTTAGTGAAAAATGACTAAGTGTCACACTACACTCCCCCTTAGCTGCTGCTCTGTTCTAATGTACACTTTACCGAAGCTCCCCCTTAGCTGGATTCCATATTTTTCACTCCTCCTCACTCCCCCTTTGACATCAATGGAAAAGGGTAGGGTCCGTACACCAAAATTTCCAAAAATAGTCTATTCATATCCGCATAAATATATATATACAAGTTGTACTTACATATACTTAAGTATGTCTTCAAAAGTATTTTTCAACTGTACAACTTCTGTCACCCAACTCCACTTCATCTTGTCCAAAATTGAGATGTGACCACTCAACATGAATGGAAAAGCTTCTACCTTCTTGAGATCTATCGAATCATTGGTCTGGGCTGTGGTTTGAGCATCAGTTAGAGCTTCATGCATAGCCTCTAACTTAGGGATAATGATACCTCTAAGTTCACCCATCTGGCTTATTATGTTCTTCCTTTCCTTCTCAAGTTTCTTTATTGCATTTGTGACTGCAATAGTCTGACACTCTTGATTTACTATGGAAGAGGAGAGAGGATCAAAACTTTGAGACAAACTTAGCAATTTATCCTCTTGCTCTTTTACTTTCTTCTCAATATCCTTGGTCACTTTAGGCTAGGATAAACAAAATTTATAGATATCTCCGCCATCTTTGAGAGCATTTTCTAAGCTCTTTATTCCAATATCCATAACTCTCCTATTATTTTTTATTAGACCTTGCACTTTGGAGAATCTTTTTCCCAAAAACTCCTTCCAAACTTTTTCTTCAGCTGACTTCTCCAAAGAATCAAAATGTGTGCTTATTGAATTGACAAGAGATTTTAAGTTACCAGATGTGGAGGCTAAAGAATCCTTTTGAAAGGATGGCATGATTTTCTCTAATGCACTGGATGCAATCTCAATTAGTTCACAATCTTCTATGTGAGATTTCAAAAGTTTTTCTTTTGCCTTTGCTGAAGTAAAGGATGCTAGCTTCATGGTTTGAACCAAGGAGAGGGAGTCAAAATTGAACAGTCCTTGAAGAAGTTCTAGTTCATCAAATTCCATCATTTCTTTGGTTAAGAAATCTTTTACTACTTCTACTATGTCTCTTGCTGGAGACATAATTTTCTCCTCTTCTACAGCCTTACTACTATCATGTGTAGCCTTCTTTATTGGAGTTTTCTCTCCTTCTGCAACCTTACTACTCTCATCTTCTTTTTCTTTCTCCTCTGCTTCTTGATTGATCTTCTCTTCTACTCTTTCTTTCACTTCTTTTTCTTCTAATCTTTCTTCTCCTTTAGATCCATAGACTGCTGGGGAATCCGGATGAGAGATATTTTCTTCTTCTTGGACTTCTTCTTCCGAAATAGAGGAATCGTGGTCCTTCGACTTCTCCACCAATCTCCTTTGTTTCTTTTGCAATCTTTTCAGTAGGATCTTTCTTTGATGCACTTTGCCTTTCAACATTAAAAGGTTCATCACTTACATCCTCTATAATGGGAATGTTGAATCTTTTGTATGCATTCCAAATGATCTCTTTTGTCTCTTTTGCTACTTTGTCAATTTCTCTGAGCATAAGTTGATTCATTCTAGCTTTGCTCTGAAACTCATCCTTGCAATCTTTGAAGATCATATTCATTTGCTTCGAAGTGATTGAAGGATATAGATGAATAGATATCTATTCTTGGATCTCAAGATCCTTTGCCTTAGCATTATTCTTCCTTATTTCTAATTCCTTCTCTAGGCTTTTGGGAATGAGAGATATGATTTCAATAAAAGCCTTATTGTAGATATTCAAATACCTAACTGTAGCTTCTTGCAAGATCTTCTGGTCAGCTTCATTGTACTCATCATAGAACTCAGTCATTGGTTTTAGGTTCCCATCCACAATAACTAATTTGATGATATCATTAATGCAAAGAGTGGGCTTTTCAATAAATTCCTCTGCCTTCTCTTCCTTGTCTTGACTGTTAGAGGGTTCATCGGATGTTTTCTTCTTCTTCTTCATTTTCTTGACCTCTTCATCAGATTCAGTTTCTTCATCATCCTTTTGACTGGCATAAGATCTTGTGGCCTTTGTCTCAGTTCTCTTCTCTCCTTTGCCGGATGATTTTGCTTCCGATTTTGATGCTTTTGAGCTCTTAGCAATGGTAGGTGCAGAGGTCTTAGAGGATCTGGTCCGGGAGGGGACTTCCACCGGAGCACCTTCTTTCTCTACTTTTTCTTTTTCTTTCTCTACCCTTTCTATCTTCTCTCTATTTGCATCAAGTGCCTCTTTTGAGATGTCATACCCTTTGGCAATATTCTCTACTTCTTTTCTTACTTTTCTCTTCATCTCCGGTTGTCTGAGCTCCACATGAATCTTTACACTCAGTTCTTCAAAGGTTCCAAACCTTTTTGCCTTAGGATCCTTGGGTTGACTTAGCATGTGCTGAACATGCAGCTCTACAATTTTCTCATCCACTTCATACCCCATTGGCATGATCGACATTGTTCTTGGTTCCACTACCTCCATTAGGAATTGATCAGTTTCTACCATAAAAGCATATTGTATCCTTATACTTTTCAACTAGCGATTGAGGAATTCTTTCTCTGGCTTGCATCATGTTATAAAAGTTCTTGAAATAGCCCCAGAGTGTTGTGTTTTGTGCCTTGGCATCACCAAGTCCATGCAAGTAATCCTTGATTTGTATGGCAACCGGTCTATCATTTTGCCATATCCAGCCACTAGATCCAGGTAGCTCATTCATATAATAGAAGAACAAATAGAGTATCAAGCCACTGTATTTGAAGGAGTTCATCTTGTCCTTCTTTATCTTCTGTAGATTTTCCAAAAGTTGGTTTAGAAGGAGTTCACAAAGATCATAGTTAGCATTCCTCCTTAACATTTCATAGGCAGTATATACAGCAGTTCCATATACTAAATTCTCCCTGCTGGAGTGATATATCTTATAGCCAATTATCATTGATGCAAACTTAATATCCAGATCTATGATATCCTCAATTGTCATAGCTCTTTTATCAAATTTCGATCCGGTAGCCTCACTTACAATTTGATTTTTGATAGATTTGAGAGTAAGAATCCCACCGGTTGAGTGCAATCCAGTTACTACCCTAATGGCATCCTTGGTTATCTTGAACAACCTCATCAACCATATAAAGTTATCATGCATTCTACTTAGAACATACCAGACCCATTCATCTTCTAGAAAACAGGGCAAATGAATGCACTGTGCAAAATGTTTGTCTCGGATAGCCTTATACTGAGGTTTGAGATCAAAAGAGTCATCTATTAACTGATTGTGATAGATATCTAATAGCTTGGATTCTCCAAACTCTTTAATGTTCACATGAATGTATGCCCTAATGTCTTCAACATGCAAAACCCCATGCGGAATGTTGGTAAATGGACCTAAAGGATCCACTTCTAGAGATTTGTAGGGATGTTTCTTAAATTTAGCCCGCGGCCTATTAGAAATCTTCACAGCATTCAAAGTAGTCATGTTTAAAGATTTAGAGAAAGAACAGAAAATACCTCTTACACCTTTTAGGGTTCACAGAATGAGCTAAAGAGATCACCAACTACAATTGATCCTTGAGAGAGATGAGACAAGCTTGTTTGTAGAGCTCTTCTTGTCTATTTCACTAATGCAAATGTGCAAATGAAGAGTAAACAAACCCTTTTATTACTAAGCAAACCCTAATTTCACATTGCAATAAATGCATAACTCAAGTCATTCCAATTGCCTTGTTCTCCTTGTTCTGAGAAAGATCTTTTTTTGGATCACTGAGATATGCTTCGAATTATACTTGGTGATTATTGACAATCTATCTTTCTTTCCTTAATCATTTAATCTATCCGCAGATCAAGATTCCTCAATTTTGAATCAAATCAGATCTAACTGCAAAGACCTGCTTCTTACAGGATGATTGTAAAACTAGATCAATCTTTAGAAGATTAGCCTCTTCTAAACTTCTTACGGATATCTTTACCAAAACTTATTTAGATGTTTCTCTGAGATGCCTTTCAGTCCGCCACTTGCCATGTGCCAATTTTAGGCACCAATTGACTAGCTAGGGGAAATAGTTTTCCTTTGTGACTCCCCCTGAGCCAGAGCTCATCTATTCAGTTTTTGGAAGGAATATCAGCACCAGATTCTAGTGTGGTTCCATCCCCAACATTTTCTGTACTTCTCTTCACCCAAATCTTTTTCATCTCCCTTTGAATTTCATCTGCATTCACTTTTCCTTTTCCCTGTCTTGGTTTTGATTATGATGCACCAAACCCCTTTTGTCCAGATTCTTACTTCTACAGAATTTGGCAATATGACTGGATCTATTGCAATTGTAGCAAACAACATTTCTTTGCATATTTGACTGATATCCTCTTGATCTACATTGATTAGACATATGTCCCATTCTATTGCATGCAAAACATCTACCATTGAATGAATTATTCATTTGCATATTTCTTCATTCATGAGTTTTGTGACCATACCTTTTGCAATTAAAACATTGTCCGGAGAAGGATGAACTAGTCTGATTCTTTCTTCTTCTGCACTAATTTGCTTTATGACCAAAGTTATTGCAATTTTGGCAATATCCATTGAAGGAAGGATATCTTTGAGCATTCGGTTGCCTTATCGGAGGTCCTCTAGGCCTATTTCTTGGATTTTCTGATCTAGAGTTCTTATGACCGAATCCAGAGCTTTCACCTTTTTCATATCCCAAGCCTTGCTTGTCATCTACCCTCTTTTGGTTTTGAAGAACTTCAAGTTGAGCAGAGCTTATCTTGAATTTCTCTTTGTATTCATTTGTTGTTTGAAGCTCCCTTTTAAGAGTGTCAATCTGATTCTCAAGTTGTTCTTCATTATCTCTAGCTTCTTCAAGATCAAATTCTAGATGCCTGATTATTCTATCCATTTTGTGGCAGTCTTCTGATTTCTCCTTGAGAGATTGTCTTAGATCATCTTTAGTTTTTCTTTTCTTTTCAATTTCTTGAGTGAATTTCATAACTCCTGATTCCATTTCATGTCTTACCATAATGACCTCTTTTGATAACTTTTCACATAACTTGGTTTTCTCCTTCAATTCTTCATTCGTGTCATTACCTTTACCTTGACTTGCCAATTGTTGAAGCAGATCCTTTCTCTTTTTCATAGAGATACTCAGTTTCCCTTTTAGTTCATTTATGAAATCATCAGCCTGTTTGAGTCTTTCCTTCAATTCATTGACTTTTGAGTTAGATTGTTCAAGATCATCTAGGGCAGACTGAAGTTGTTCTCTCATACCATACACATCCATTTGAATTCCCAGAACTTCCTCAAGCTATTAGGCTCTGTTTGGAGGAACTTGGCTCTGATACCAATTGTTGATAACTGAGAGGGGGGGTGAATCAGTTATCTTAATTAGTTTGATTTTCTATTCTTCTTTAACAATAGTGCAGCATCAAAGTAAATAAGCATCCATAATCATGAAAGCAGAAACAAAGTCAATACACATAACACAATGATTTTGATGTGGAAAACCCTGTTAAGGGAAAAACCACGGGGTGACTAACCCAAGAATGTATTCTCTATTAGAAGAATGGAAATACAAAATGGCACTTGCCAATTAGGGCTCACTACCCGAGCACACTGCTCACAAGAGGCTCACTGCCTACAAGAGACTCATTGTCTACAAGGTATGAAGTAATAAGATACTTGAACTGATGAGAAGCATCCACACATGCTGAGGTTCAGTTTCAGTTAGGCTCAATACACTAATCTACTGCACTTCATTCTTCCTCTTCTTTGGTGCTGTTGTCCTGTCACATACTAGACCTGTATTATTGCTGTTACTCTACTCCTCTACTTTTCTTCACACTCCACAACTCCCAAAAACACACACCTTCATACCAAAATCAATCTGCTATATATATCCGCACCAAGGATTTCATCCATTTTCTAGTCGGCATCCAGAATACTTACTATTTTGCCAAACTCTTGGTCTGTCGGTTAAATCCTTGCTTATCAAGTGATGTGTATCAAAGAGATGCTTATAGAAGTCATCAATCATGTCAGCCAATCATGAATTATATCTTAAGAAACTTGATCATAATCAATAACTCATCCGGATTAAGGTCTGATGCTCTGTCGGTCAGTTCTTCCTCTGTCAACTCTACCAAACAGGAGCCCAACACTTAGGTGCTCATACCTTTTCACTCTTTCATCACCGAAGGCTCAATCTCTGGAATGTATCAGTTAAGGTACACCTCTTGACTTCCCCAAGTCTGTACTTTACTCAGATACTTCCTCTGAGAGATTCTGACCTGACTGTCAAACCTTGCCACATGCTCTGTTCTTGCTTACCAGACCACAACACTTTTCAATCTAACTTCCGGTATAGGCACACCATGTCCTGCGGATGTGTGGGATGAACTTTGGTGCCATCAATGATAACAATCATGAAGCTACAATGTGTCTCTTACCAACAATAATATGTCTTATTATTATCCTTATATATATTTATACTGGCGATAACATTCAGACTGGTATCTAAACCATTCGATAATGGTGTTTAAGGCCATATATATTTTGTTAAGGGCTGACTTTGTAGACTTTTAGGCTGAAATATTATGAATTTAGGCCAATATATTAAGTCTATGGTTGAGAAATATGTTAATGATCGATGGTATAAGTTTATAACTGATCGATATGTTGTAGTTCATGTTAAAATACATAGGACAACTAAGATGGGGGGGTGAATCAATTGTCACAAAAACTTAACTTCATATAAATATCAAACCATCAACTACATAATTAATGATAATCAGATTTAACCATGAAAGCATGAAACCATAGACTTAATCACAATCACACATTCGACACAGGAGACACTAGATTTTTATGTGGAAAACCCTATAAGGGAAAAACCATGGTGGGTGTTAGCCCACATAAATATATAAGTTATAACAATACCGAAAAATAGAGGGTCACTACCTATGGGGCTGACTACCCAAAATGCTCATTTCAAAGTTCAGCTCATTGCCAAGGGGTGGCTCACTGCCAAAGATTTTTGAACTGATTTGATAGCATCTACTCTATGCCTATGTTCAGTTCCATTGAAGTGCAATATTCTTCCTCTGCTCTTCTCTTCTTACTCTTCGCAATTATCTTCTCATTTTTGCACTCTTCCATTTTTCATGATTTCATTACAAGTCTTTATACAAGTCATCAACCTTGGAATGTACATCAAGGTCGGCAATACATTCATCAACTGTTGGAAAAATCTCCAAGGTTGGCATTACAAAACATACATAGAAATAGGTCTGGACCTAATACAAAAAATTTCTAAGGGAAAGATGTAAAGATGTATATTGATCATGCCATGCCTTATCTGGGACTCAAACACAATCCTTCACGCCATGACATGCTTCTACAATCTTCAAGGTATCTTTGCAAATAGTGAAATCAACCAAGTCGGCCAAGACTAGTGAGAACGCTAGGTCTACTAAGAACATTCTTCATCCACGATCCAAAATTTCTCTTTGCGGACCAATCCAAGGGTAGGAACACAATCAGGATACATCCACAAGCACATTGAAATCATCATGAACAACCGCACTTCTAACCACTTTGTCAAGAAGATTCTTCAAACTAGAGCATATAAACAACACTACCAGCTATTGTCATAAGGAAGAGATCACTTGTGGACCACCAAATCATAAGCCATTAGAGTTAAAGGCACATAACATTAGTTTAGACTTAACTCTAGAACCATGGACAAAAATACTTCAATGCGGAGAAATGCAGAGCATAATACTTTCTCCCTGTCACCACCAAACATACAGAAAAAGTAGTTTTCACTTTGGTGAACATAACTCACTCAAATCTTCGTACTAGTGGCTCAAACTTGGAACATAGCATCTTCAGACAAACCTCTAAATAACTTCCAATCCATAGACAAGGATATTTAATCTATAGGAAATGTGGAGCTATCTGTTTAACTGTTCTTTTGCAGACAAAGATACTCTGCAACATGCTATTTTTACGAGAGGAGCAAATTTTCTCAATATCCTCAATATCAGGCTTTCCAACACTTACATAGGAAAATACAAATCATCTTACTTATTACAAGTAAGCAACAAAATAAGAGTATAGTTGACATCAATGACAACACCGATTAGGCACATACTTGTAACAATCTCCCCCTTTGTCATTGATGGCAACATATGATGTGAAAAATTGTAAGGACCATCAAGACAAGATTCTCCCCCTTTCTCTTTACACATCTGCACCCTTTCTTTTCTAAGTTTTTCACATGATTTCTCTCCCCCTTTGACATTAATGGAAAAGGGCACATACTTGCATTCTATTGTTCTAATCCGACTAAACTTTCTTTATCAGAAACTCATACCGGTAACATCTATCTACTCCCCCTGAGAGGTAGCCCACAAAACATGAATCCAGATCAAAGAATGAGACTTTGGGCACCACTAGACTAATGCATTCCCATGCATCTTAGTTTAAGGTAGGAGGGGTAATGACCCCTAAATTTTCTCTAAGATACTCAAAAGTATCCTTAGGTAGAGGCTTGGTGAAGATATCTACAATCTAATCCTTTGTGGACACATATTCCAACTTTACTTCATTTTCTGTCACCTTTTCTCTCAGAAAGTGATACCTTATAGATATATGCTTTGTTCTTGAGTGCATCACTGGATTCTTTGAAATATTTATAGCACTTGTATTGTCACAAAAGATTGCAACTAGATCTTCATATATAACTCTTATGTCCTTCAAAGTCTACTTCATCCATAACACTTGAGTACAACAACATGTTGCTGCAATATACTATGCTTCTGTAGTTGACAAAGAGATTGAATCTTGTTTCTTTCTTAGCCATGAAACCAGTCTATTACCTTAAAAGAAAGCACCTCCACTTGTACTCTTCCTATCATCAACATCTCCATCCCAATCAGCATATGTATAAGCACTGAGAGTGAAATCATTATCCTTTGGATACCATAAGTCATGATTTGGTGTACCTTTTAAATACCACAAGATTCTCTTTACTACCATCACATGTGATTCTCTTGGATCTGCTTGAAGTCTTGCAACAAGACAAATTGCATGCATAATATCAGGTCTAGTTTGAGTTAGATAAAGCAATCCTCCAACCATGGATCTATACTTTTTCTGATCAGTCTTAGGTGATTCATCAGTTTTTCTCAACTTGTAGCCAATCACCATGGGTGTAGATACTAGTTTAGAGTCTTCCATCCCAAACTTCTTTAACAACTTTTTCACATACTTAGACTGAGATATGAAGATTCCTTTATCTGATTGATTAATTTGCAAACCCAAAAAGAAATTCATTTCACCAAACATAGACATCTCAAACTCATTTTGCATTTCTCCTGCAAACTTCATGCACATACCTTCATTTCCTCTAAAGATAATGTCATCAACAAATACTACAACAATCAGGATCTAATTATCATTGATCTTGAAATATAGATTGTTGTCAGTAGTGCCTTTAATGAACCCTAATTGCAACAAATATTTGTCTAACCGTGCATACCAGGCTCTAGAGGCTTGTTTTAGTCCATACAAGGCCTTCTTCAATATGCAAACCATATCATCTTGTTTTGATACTTGAAATCCTTCTAGTTGTTCAATGTAGGCCTCTTCTTCTAATTCACCATTCAAGAATGTAGACTTAACATCCATTTGATCATACACTTTGAAATCTTTGAATGCTACAAATGCCAAAAACATTCTAATTGCTTTAATTCTTGCCACAAGAGCATAGGTCTCCTCAAAATCTATCCCTTCAACCTGAGAGTATCCTTTGCATACCAATCTTGCTTTGTTCCTTAGTACTCCATTCTCATTCATCTTGTTTCTAAAAACCCATTTTGTGCCAATCACATTTTTATCAGCAAGTCTAGGAACCAGTTCCCAAGTTTGATTCTTTTCTATCTGTGTCAGCTCCTCTTCCATAGATTTTACCCAATTTTCATCATTGCAAGCTTCATTCATAGTTTTAAGTTCAACTTTTAAAAGTAAATAGTAATTCACTTGTTCTTCTACAGCTCTTTTTCTTGTCAATGCCCTTTTGCTTTTGTCTCCTATAATCTGATCTTTAGAATGATTAATTCTTACATACTTGGGAGTCTTAGCAGTATTTTTTAGTCTTTTCTTCTTCATTTTGATTGTCTTCTTGTTCAGCCTTTTATTCACTTGTCATAACATCAGGTTCATCTAATTCATAGTCACTCAAGTCTAATATTCTTCCCCTATCTTCATCAACCTTCACATTAACACTTTCAATGATCTTCAATCTCGTATTGTAGCACCGGTAGGCCTTACTCTTGGTAGAGTATGCAAGAAAGATTCCTTCATCACACCTAGCATCAAACTTTCCTAGATCTTCTTCTCTTCTGATATAACTTTTACTACCAAAAACTTTGAAATATCTTACTGTAGGAACTCTTCCATACCACAATTCATAAGGAGTTTTACCACTGTTACCTTTTACCTGAACCCTGTTTAGGATCTACATGGCAGTGTGGATGGCTTCTCTCCAGTATACTTCTGGTAGGTCAGCTTCCTTCAACATAGTCCTAGAAGCCTCTTGAACTGTCTTGTTCTTTATTTCAATAACTCTATTTTGCTAAGGAGTCCTAGGTACAGACAATTATCTCTTTATCCCTTATTCTTCATAGAAAATATTGAATTCATTTGATGTGAACTTACCTCCTGTATTAGACCTCAAGTATTTAATCTTCAACTCTAACTCATTCTCAACCATTGCCTTGAAGGCTTTTAACTTGTCCAGGGCTTCTGATTTGTCTTTTAGAAAAGTGACCCAAATCATCTTGGAGTAATCATCAATAAGCAACATGAAATAATTTTCTCCTTGCAGACTTCTTGTTCTTGTGGGACCACACAGATCTATATGAACCAGCTCTAGCAATCTAGTAGAGAATTGTTCTTTACTTTTGAAACTTGTTCTTGTTTGTTTCCCAAATTAACATTCTTTGCAAATGATGTTGGCAGGCTTCACAAGCTTAGGCAGATCTCTTACAGCCTGAACATAACTTACCTATACCAAATTTGCAAAATTGATATGACACATCCTTCTATGCCACAACCAACTCTCATTAGTCTAAGCCAATAAAAAATAATCATTAGTTCCTTTCAAATGATAAACATTACCTCTGGCCTTTTTACCAATAGAAATCACTATTTCGGACCTTTCCATGATCTTGCATCCATTGTCCTTGAATCTTAGATCATAATCTTTTCCACAGATCTGACCAACACTCAAAAGATTGTGCTTTAAACCCTTTACATATAGAACATCATCAGTATTGTGCTTACCATCAAAAGAAATAGATCCTTTTCCACAAATCTTACTAGCTTTATTATCTCCAAACCTAACCAGTCCACCATCATATTTTTCCAGACTAACAAACTTACTTTTGTCACCAGTCATGTGATGTGAACATTCACTATCAATAACCCATTCATCCTTATCTTTCTCAACCTGAATAGCCAAAGCACTTTCTTCCACTGGTATTTCTTCCTTCACACAACTAGCAAGATTAGTAGACACAGGTTCTTCTTTAATAGCAATAAACAAGCATTCATTTGCACTAGTAATAGCATCATTAGATTCATCATCAAGATCTCTAACATAGTATCATTTCTTTGGAGCTCTAGGCCTGTTCTCAAATCTTTTTCTATTCCTTTCAATTCTGTTAGGACATTTAGAAGCATAATGACCTACTTTACCACATGAAAAGCATTTGAAGGGTAATTTGCCTTTGAACTTACCAGAACCTCTTTGCAATCTGTCAACAATGTTAGATTCAATTTCATCAAACTCATCAATAGGCTCCACTTTGTATTTTTTAGTTCTAGAGATCTTTTCATAAGTACTGGCTTTGAAAGCAGTCTCAACTTTCTCCAGAGCATCACCAAACTCCCTCATCTCAAAGGTTGTAAGCTTTCCAAATAATTGATCTATGCCGATAGTTTTTACAGTCATTACTTCTTTAATTGCAGCTACTTTGTGACTGTAGGACTTTGGTAGTGATCTAAGAATTTTCATCACAACTTTCTTATCACTAATAGTTCCTCCCGTACCTTTTATTCCATTGACAAGGTCATCAACCCTTTGCACGAAGGATGTTATGTTTTCATCTTCATTCATCTTTAAACCCTCATATTTTGGTTTCAAGCCCTGTAGCTTGGATTCTTTTACAAAATCATCTCCTTCATACAATTTTTTCAACTTTTCCCAAACTTCATTTACAGATTCAAGATCCATGACTTTTATTAACTCAGTGTCAGTCAAAGCACTTAACAGGGCATCTCTAGCTTTTATAATCAACTCATATTCTTTGATTTCATCTTTAGTTGTCAAACCATTTGGAGGCATAGTATATTTTGTCTCTACAACTTTCCACACTTTATAACCAAGACAAAGGAGGTGGTTTTTCATTCGTACCTTCCAAAGAGCATAATTTATCCTATCAAACTATGGAGCTTCCTTTTTAAAAGACATCCTGGATCTTCCTCAAGCTGTTAGGCACTCTTCTGAGGAACCGACTCTGATACCAATTGTTGAAATACATAGGACAACTGAGAGGGGGGTGAATCAATTGCCACAAAAACTTAACTTCATATAAATATCAAACCATCAACTACTTAATTACTGATAATCAGATTTAACCATGAAAGCATGAAACCATAGACTTAATCACAATCACACATTCGACATAGGAGACACCAAATTTTTACGTGGAAAACCCTATAAGGGAAAAACCATGGTGGGTGTTAGCCCACATAAATATATAAGTTATAACAATACTAAAAAATAGAGGCTCACTACTTAGGGGGCTCACTGCCCAAAATGCTCACTGCAAAGATTGGCTCACTGCCAAAGATTTTTGAACTAATTTGATAGCATCTACTCTATTCTTGAGTTCAGTTCCATTGAAGCGCAATATTCTTCCTATGCTTTGCTCTTCTTACTCTTTGTACTTATCTTCTCATTTTCGTACACTCTTCCATTTTTCACAATTTCATTACAAGTATTTATACAAGTCATCAACCTTGGAATGTACATCAAGGTCAGTAATACATTCATCAACCATTGGAACAATCTCCAAGGTCAACATTACAAAACATACATAGAAATAGGTCTAGACATAATACAAAAATTTGCTAAGGGAAAGATGTAAAGATGTATATTGATCACGCCACACCTTAGCCAAGACTTAAATGCAATCATTCACGTGATGACATGCTTCTACAATCTTCAAGGCATCTCTGCAAATAGTGAAATCAACCAAGTCGGCCAAGACTGGTGAGAACACTAGGTCTACTAAGAAGATTCTTCATCCATGATCCAAAATTTGTCTTTGCGGACCAATCCAAGGGTAGGAACACGATCAGGAGACATCCACAAGCACATTGAAATCATCAGGAACAACCACACAACTTCTAACCATTCTGTCAAGAAGATTCTTCAAACCGGAGCACATAAACAACACTACCAGCTACTGTCATAAGGAAAAGATCACTTGTTGACCACCAAATCATGAGCCATTGGAGTTGAAGGCACATAACATCATCTTAGACTTAACTCTATAACCGCAGATAAAAATACTTCAATGCAGAGAAATGCAGAGCATAATACTTTGTCTAGGTGTCACCACCAAACATACAGAAAAAGTAGTTTTCACTCTAATGAAGACAACTCACTCAAATCTTCATACCGGAGGCTCAAACTTGGAACATAGCATCTTCAAACAAACCTCTAAATAACTTCCAATCTGCAAACAAGGATATTTAATCTATAGGAAATGTGGAGCTATCTGTTTGACTGTACTTTTGTAGACAAAGATACTTTGCATCACACTGATTTTACCGGAGGAGTAAATTTTCTCAATATCAGGCTTTCCAACACTTACATAGGAAAATAGAAATCATTTTACTTATTACAAGCAAGCAACAAAACAAGAGCACAATTGACATCAATGACAACACCGATTAGGCACATACTTGCAATAGATCTAGTATATTATCTTAAGAAGGCTGACTAAGATGAACTCAGGTCGAGTACAATATATTAAGAAGGCTGACTAAGATGAACTTAGGCCAAGTATAATATCTTAAGAAGGCCGACTGAGATGAACTCAGGCTGACTATAATATAACGAGGCTGACTGAGATGAAATTAGGCCAACTATAATATAAGAAGGTCATCTGTGACTTTAGGCTGACTGAGTTAATAAACTCAGATTGACTGTGTTTTAGTCTTAGGCTGATTGTTTTATACAAAACCAAGATGAGGTTTAGCAACCTAGAGAGGTTTAACAACAATTTAGAGAAGGACCTAAGAGAAGGTCAATTATATGTATACTTCTCTTACTAGTTATGGATTAAGAGGATTGAGTGTATGTTTTTAGAAATCTTGGAAAAACTAGTACAAAAAGTCAAAGTCTTAGTGTAGAGAGTCTTGACATAAGATTGCTATCTTTAGTTGAAATATGGAGAAACTAGAGTTTAATATAGATATTAATATGGAAATCATCTTGATTTATCTATATTCTAGTTTTATGAAGAAATATTCTTTTACCCATCTTAAGCTAAGAATAGCCATAAAGATGTCTTGAGAAACATTCTTTATGCCAATGAGAAGTCAAGATTTAGACTATCATGATGGTTGGAATTCTCTCTTTGATATACATAAAAGGAAGTATTCAATTTGTATGAGTACACTTTTATATCTTATTATCGACAATTTATGAGTCGAATAATTATTAAGACAGATAGAGTCTTTATTCGATAATCAATATGGTTTAAATGTTAACCTAGTTTGTGAAGATGACTAGGATGAGCATGAGATGAGGTAAACAATCCTTTGAGTAGATGATGGGATGTCATATGCCCATGATTTCAAGGTCGTAGAGAGGGACTCAATATATGTTTACACCAGTCATCTAACTCTCTCCCTAGACTTGTCAGGAATGACCAGTAGATAAAGGGTGTATGTCTTTATGACTAATGTGGTATAAGTATGACCAAGAGAGTTGTTATGTGTAAAGGAAATATACGATTAATAATAATGTTGTCTCTAAGTCAAGAAAAGAGTGAGTGAACATACGACTATATATATATACAAAACTTTGGCCAAAGTAATACAAAAGTCACTTCTTGCATTGTTGGTTCATGGTGTACTAGATAGCTGAACAATCAAAGCAGGTCATACATAGTTAGAACTAGACTAGAGTTGTAAACCTGATTGTCATTAGCTAGGACACACCACTAGTCCTCAGATGGCATATGGAATTAGTTGATTCTCATTACATAATACCCTCGTGAAGGAAAGGGCCACTTCCAGGAGGAAGGTGTGGAGGGGACCGCCGGTCTATGGTTGGAGGAAAAGCACCAGGGTGATGCTCTCTCTCTCTCTCTCTCCTACAGTTGATTTCCAAAGACTTGTGAACAAGAATACATTGCTTATTTTGTAAATGATATTGATAAAATTGTAAGTCGTAAGAAATACAACCATTTGTTATTGTACAATTTGTAAGTCGTAAGTGAAGCGACCTTTTGAAATATGTATATTATACATGGACATTATAAAAGTAATATATAGGTTATGGATATTTCTCTCCTTTTTAAAAGAAAATATGTGCATATTTTCTTATTTATGTTTGAGTTTTTCTAATATTCCAGTTGGGATGTTACACTAATTCACTAAGCATCTTCAACAGGTTTGATAATACCGCCTACTAGTGTTTTATCCAATTCATGCTTTACCTTAACTTTTATATTTGGATTTAGCTAGTATGGTCTTTTCCTCTATGTTTTAACTCTTTTTAACTATATTTTTAACCCCTTCTTCTTATTTAGTGCCTTTTAAGTCAGTAAATGTCATGAGAAACAAATCCTCATATTATTCTAATACTTCTACCAATTTCATTATTTCTTATTCGTCTCAATACTCCACAATTCTAGCCATCTTGGGTGTTCCTTCCCATGCTATTTTTATTCTCTGAGTTTAAGATGTTGGTAGTAATATTGTGATTTTACCAATTTTGTTCCATGAACTCCCTTTCTCCTTCCTCAATCCTTACATCTAAATTCTTCAAAATCTATCTTTTCTCTTCTTTGTTTTATGACATGCTCACTAAGTTATTGCATCAACTTCCTCCATACATTCAATCATTTTCTAAATACCTTGCTCTTTTGGAGTATTTTTATTTCCCTTTTTCATTCAAATTATAACCTTGCCTCTTCCACAAGTAAAGTTATTACTTCTTTCATATTTTTGAGTACATTACACAATTCTCTATTTGGATACTATAATTGAAATATTTTACAAAAAAAATTGTGTAACATAGTCCAACTTGTGGTTTCTACTCTCTTCTCCTAATTGATGCACCATGTCTTTATGATTGTAGGTTGAATCTTCATATGAAAATCCTTTCATCATGCTCCCTCAATGCATCCCACCTCTTAATGCATTCTTCTATGTACCTATGTAGATTAGCGGTGCTGCAAAATTTTTAGGTGGTGCCCTAGTTCTTTTCTTCAACCATATATATGGTCTTTATCCATACTATTACTGCTTTCCATGTTGAGATTTTAGGTCTATGGTTATACCACCATCTTGCTACACTTACCACAAATGAATCATTAAGGGTCTGCATTCTTAGATCCTCTCTTTCAAAGATTCTTTTCATATTTTCTAGGTATCCTAGAAGACCCCCTACTCCTAAGTATATTGATATCTTGATATGGGAGATTCCTCACATGATTTAGTAAGATCTATGATTTTGTGGTAACTCTTCTTCCTCCATGGTACTCTCTAGTACCACTTTCTCAATTCTTCTAATGTTATGTACCCTCCTCATACTAAGGACTTTTCTTTTCCTTATCTTGGGCTCATCCAAGATCCAAGCTTCTACCACATCTTCAGAATCTATAGTGGAGTCACCACTTTCCACTAGTATTTACCCTTCTAAATTAGGTTCACCCTTTGTATCAATCTTAGGTACCCTCCCTATTGAATATAGCCCTTTGAATGTATCTTCCTTTGCATCTCCTTCCTAGGATATCTCCTTAATGTATGCCCCTTCCATATCCATGTATAGGGCTATATTTACTATCTTCTCATCTCCTTAGAAAATTATTTCTTCTTTCTAGGAATCAAATATCTCATTACACTCAAAAAACCATTCTAAGTTAATTAAAGCATTGAAGGCCTCAAGTGGTCCTTTCACCTTAGTGACCTCAAATTCTAGTCTCCTCCTTATCACCAAGAGGTTTACTTCTATGTTTCACCAAGTCCCTATAATACTTGTAGAAGTTCCATCTACTAAAGTTGTATCATAATAGGTATTCTGCAATGTTGGTTTCCCAAGCTTCTCCTAGGTCCATTTAGGCATGATATTGACATCCTCACTTAAACCTATCAATGTATTTTTCAACCATCTATTATTAATTCTTAGTTCAACCAAAATAGGATTTTTAATCTTCATGGATTTCACCACATTTCTAACCTAAGATTTCCTATTGTCTTCTTTTCATTTATTCTAGTACTTGGCAAATTGCTTTAGTTTTCCTAATATATTTTCCTATTTCACAAAGTTTACTAGTTCTTTTAATACACGTGCCTCTCTTCCTAAAGAATAGGTCTTCTAGTGTTAGTCCCTCCTTGGGTGAGAACTATTGCTCTAATATCTTTCTTCTTATACTCATTTATATCCTTTTTCCTCAAAATTTTCTTTTTCTCCTAGTATTATTTTTCTAATTTCCACTCCTTGGTTAGGGAGGTCTCTCCAAACTCCTTTGTATTCTCTATATCAATCTTCTAGCACTATCTAGAATTGAGGAGATCTTTCTTTGGGATTTTCATTAAGGTATTAGGTCCATTTTGCCCTGTTAGGTCCTAATAGCTCTTTGCTCTTAGTGCTTACTAGACCTTGTTCATTCTTGTAATACTAGGTTTCCCTAGCACAACTAAAAGAATTATGGGAAGTATCACCATAGAATCTACAAGACTTATTCCTTTCTCCTTTACACTCATTTTTATAGTGCCTTATCTCACTACACTTGAAACAAGTGACTTATTTTCTCCTTTGACCTTGGCCTCTCCCTCTATCACAAGAACCTCTATTATCATTGTGGTACCCTCCTTTATAGAAATATTCTTCTTAAGGGTACTCATCCTCTATTTGTGGTGTGGTTTGTGGTTTAGATGCAACATTTCTTATCACTAGCCTTATATATGGTCTTCTAGTTTATGGATAATCATGGTGTCCTAGTCTTCTATTTACCACTATGGGGTCCTCTCTTAATCTAAAATGATTGTGATCTCTCTCATCACTATCATCCTCCTAGATAATTTGATTATTCTTTTATTTTATCATTGGATAGTCTTTTAAGACATGCCTATCCCAAGTTTTTGCAAAAGCTACACCAAATTTTATTGGGCCTACCCTTTGGTCAATCACCAAACTCTACTCTTAGTGCTACAACATGTCTATATTCCTCTATAATGAGGCATTCATTCCATAGATGTTCCTTCATTAGAAAAATGACTGCACCATATCTTATTTCTATTCAATGGTAGTGATCCCCTATGGCCTCTCCCTTCACCAGTATCTCTTGTTTAAGTCTTAATTGCGCTAACTACATCCCTAGTTTCTCTATCTTTGACTATCTATTATCTTTAGTAACTCCTCTCCAAGATCATGCTTCAATTCTTGAAGCTAAATCCACCACTTCCACATATGAAGTAAATATTCTACCATCTAATGCCACCCTAGTCACAAGTAATATGCTAGATATGAACCACTCAATTGACTATTTTTCTATTAACAGTTCTTATAATTTTCTAACTACACCCTTAAACCTTTGGTCATATTCATTTATGGTTTCATTCTTTTTTGAACCATCTCATGCATTTTAGTCACACTCTTAGAAGAGACATTTGGAGATTGAAAATTATTAAAGAACTTAGTATTTAGATTAGTCTATTTTTTATTGTGTAAAGGGCATTCTTTCATGTACCATTTCAATGCTTCATCCTTCAAAGTTCCAACAAAATAATCTATTTTTATCTAATTATCCCTTACACCTAATCTCCACCATGTTGACTCTAGAACAAATAGGTGTTATGATGCTTCTTTAGTATCTTCTCAAAAATTGGGAAGTTTAGCATGATTTATCTAATTGTGATCCATTGTTGAAGAAGTAGGTTCTTCTAGTTGTCTTTGTTATTTTAAGGTTCCTCTCTACTCTCCTTGTTTTCTTCCTATTCTATTGTAGGTATTTCTAGTCCTTTCTTCCTTGAACTTTTAATACTCTTGGTAGCCTCCTATTTCTTTAGCAGCTTCGTTACTCTACCCTTATCCATGGGTAATTCAATTTTAAAGAAATCCTCGCTTAAGACTTCTTCACACACTCTCACAAATCCACTTCTCAATCCCTCTTCCTCCTTCTAGAAGGGTTCACTATATAATTCTCATCTAACCTTATTCAACATAGGGGATGACTCTTGGTTCAAGGGGTTCATCTCCTCATAGTGTCTCTTCAGCTTACATAATGTATCTTTTGATAACTCTATGCTAATAAATTTTCATTATTAAAATTTGAGTTGTTATCTTCCATTTCCTTGTTACACTCATCTTCAAGTGTTTTTATTGTTTATATGGCATACTCTAGATTTTAAAATTTTCATTTAAATTCTTAATTCCTTCACCTTCCTTTTCTTCCTATAATTTTAACATTATTATCATCCTATCCTTTTATAGACCCACATTCCTACATAGGTCACATAGTCCAAATATTCTACACAAAAAATAGAGGTTTGAAATGAGAAATAAGGGTTAGAAATTTCTCAAACCCTTCTATAACTATGACCTTAAGATGTAACCGATTTGGAATAGAAGTTGGCTCCTTAGTTAGAAACTCACAATCTAGCTGAGAACCATTACTTTTGAGCCCTAGCTAAGCACTCTTACTTCTAATCCCTCCCCTCTCTAACTTAGATAGCTCTTCATATTCCTTTAATAGTACTACCATCCTTGTCAAATTTCATTTAGCCTATTTTATTAGGATTGTGCTTTCTTCTTGTTCTTCAATATTTGTGAGTAACATTTTATTTGTTGAATTCTCTTTTTCAATTTATCCTAAATTGGTAGTAGCCCCCATGGTGTTCTCTAATGAGGTTCCCCTTGCCTTCCCAATCCTCTTGCAATAATGCTCATCTCTTTCCTAAGTCTATTTCAGTCTCCTTTATTTGGTAAGGTCTATCCCCTTACTTTCCTCAATAGCCATTTTAAACTCAAAAGCTCTTTCCCTTAATCTTTTACTATCTACCTTTTTCATGTATGTGTTTGATTTGGTTTTACATTAATCCTTTAATCCATTCATCCATAGCCTAGAATAGATCTAACTCATTAGTCACATCTTTGTAGGAACCCCCATTCCATCATCACCCCTTAGGTGCCTAACCCCCCTCCCTGAGGGCTAGGACATAGTTTGTACTAATACATAATTTTTCAATTGTTTCCATAAAAATATTTAAATACCTTCATTTTTAATCTTATCCACCACAGATCCCACCTTGGGTTAGTCCTCTCCTTATTACCAACAACTAAGGTCCTGACAACAAAACCAAATACTCACAAGAAAATGTAGACTAGTGGCTTGAGTTTATATGTGTTGTAGTGATTACCCCAATGTGGTGAATAAGGAAAAGATAAAGTATGTGGTGGATTATAGGAAAAATAAATAGAAAATATACATACATACATTAATACACACATAATAGAGATCTTAATGTTTTATCTATTAATCAAGTATGCTTGTAATACATTATTGCTGGGATAAGTTGTCATTAACTTTGTAATCCTAACCATTTTCATGTTTCTCCAAAGTTCTTGGAAAGTGTTCTCAAACACATAGAGACTTTAGAGATAAAATATTATTTAATTATATCACTTGGACATGTTATAGTTACTTCCTATGTGGTAGGACCCAATATGGGCGCCCACTTTAGAAGTGGACCCCATAAAGACTTAAAGTTGACTTCTTGAAGTCTATCTTGACTTGGTGATACTTCCTAGGAGGTGGGACCCATCTTGGACACCCACTTTGGAGGAGATTCCAATGTAGACTTGGAGTTTTCTTTTATGTTTGCATGAGTGGATATGTTGATATACTTTGCATGGATATGATGTGGGAGTTAACAGTGGAGTTAGAGCTGCATGATACTTGCATGTTGTTTCATGTTACTTGCATGGATGTGCATGTTGTTGCATGTCACTTGTATGAGCTTTCATGGACTTCCATGTTGTTAGATGTCACTTGTATGATCTTGAATGGACTTGCATGTTGTTGCATGATACTTGCATGGACTTGCATGTTGTTGCATGTAAGTTGCATGTACTTGCATGTTCTTGCATGTCAGTTGCATGTACTTATATGGCGTTGCATGTGTCTTGTATGTCACTCTAACTCGAGTTCAATTTTGTATCACTCTTGCATGATGCTACAAGTTGTTGCATGACTCTTGCATGATAGAAACAGGTTGTTACATATTCAGATTGGGGACATCAATTATGCATGTTGTTTGCATGACATTGGTGTGTGTTGGATCACTTCAGTTAATTGAAATAGATTGGGACAACTTGGGTGCCCATATTGAGACTTTTAGTTGTGCTTTGTTATTGTCACATAACACTTCAGTTGACAAAATTTTAATGGGACTACTTGGGTGCCCATGTTTGAGACTTGCAATTAATAGGATGATTTCTACTATGCATCTTTGGAGTTCACTATATTGTGAACTTGGTTTTTGTATAAGGATTCCTCTCATGTTATTAGATACAATTGATTGAATTTTGAGATACATGGCTTCTATATAATGATGCCTTGAGTTGGTATAAATTATGACAGGTTTTTGAAGTTGAAAAAGTAATGAAGTGCTATCAGAATTCAGAGAGGATTCAGTATTAAATGTAAAATTGATTATAAGATTTAATACAAGCATAACATCTCTTTGGGTGTGGAGTTTTTTTCCTGTAAGGGTTTCTCCATGTAAATTCTGTGTCAACTTCTTTGATGTTTTTTCTTTCTCTACTACATTGATTGAATATACAAATCACTTATATATTAAATTGAAACTCATTAATCTAATTTTTAGATTTGAACACACATAAATAAAGTTTTATAGCAGCAGTTTCACCTTGATTTTTAGCATTTGGTATCAGAGCTAACGGTTCTATTGAGAGACTTGGACACCTTTCTCTTAAAGCATTGAAGGTTTTTTGGTTGTAGTGGGGGCTTTTTCTTTGTGGGTTTTGTAGATATGTGAAGAAGATTGTCTACAATGGATTCTACCTCTCATCTAGATATTGAGAAGTTAAATGGATTTGGATACGAGATGTGGAAATTGAAGATGGAAGATCTCCTAGAAGAATTAGTTGTTTCTAATGAAAAGAAGCCATCCAGAACAATGTCTAATGAAGATTGGTTAAAACTTGACAAGAAGGCATGAGGAACCATAAGGTTGTGTCTTTCATATGTCATCCTCTTGAATTTTTTTGATGAATGTACCGCATACAAGTTGTCAAAGAGGATAGGTGATATTTATCAAACCAAAAATCTTACTAATAAGTTGTATCTCAAAAGATGATTATATTCATTAAAAATGAAGGATGACACGATTCTATTGCAAATCATTTAAATGCTTTTAATCTAATTATAAGTCAACTTGCATTTGTAGATGTTAAGTTAGAAGATGAAGATAAATGCATCTTGTTACTTTGTTCTTTACCAGAATCTTGGTACAATTTAATTGATGCTATCAATGGCAGTGGTGTAGATCTAAAGATGTACAATATCATTGCTACTCTTATTTCAGAAGAAATGAGAAGAAAGTCCAAGAATGGTGGATCCCAAGATGCCTTGCATGTGAGAGGAAGGTCCGAAAAAAAGGACCTAAAGGGGATAAGAAGAAGGGCAAGTCTAAAAGACGTTATAAAACCCCTGGGAAGAGTAGAGTAAAGTGTTGGAACTATCAAAAAAGGGGACATATGAAGAAGGATTGTAGAAACAAGTTTAGATTCCTCCATAGAAAAATCCTCAGATGATGGTGCTAATGATACTTTGATTATTTTAGCTAACACTATAAGTAATGATGCTTGGTTTATTGATTCAGGTTGCTCCTATCATATGACTCCCAACAAGGAGTGGTTTACCAAATATTCAGTATATGATGGAGGAGAAGTTTTCCTTGGTGATAAAAGTACTAAACAAATAGTTGGCAAGGGAAAGCTAAAGTTGTGTTTTAGTGATGGAAGGATTAAAACCCTTAATGATGTTTTACATATTCTAGGACTTGCAAGAAATTTACTTTCTATATCCAAGTTGATTGATTCTAGAATGCATACATGACATTTGACGAGTTAGGTTGTAGGTTGGTAAGAGGGAATTGGGTGGTTGCTAAAGGATCTCGGATTGGAACCTTGTTTAGGCTTAATGCCTCCACTTTGAATAATCAACCAATGTAATTGACATTGAAAATGCATGTATGTTGTGGCACCATAGATTGGGTCACATAAGTGAAAAAGCTCTTAGGACCATTATTAATAAAAAAATGGTTGACAGTCTTTCTGATTATTCTATTGGTAAAAATGATTTATGTAAACATTGTGTGTTTGGAAAACATAATAGATCATCATTTCCTATTGGAATTAATAAAGCTAAGATCTTATTAGAGATTATTCATTTGGATGTGTTTGGACTAGTGGATATTGACTCTTTTGGAAAATCTTGATATTATGTTACATTCATTGATGATGTCTCATGATACACTTGGATTTATTTTATAAATGCTAAATCTGACGTCTTCACTAAGTTTAAGGAATGTAAAGCCTTAGTTGAGAAACAAACAGATTATAAGATAAGGGTGTTGAGATCAGATAATGGTGGTGAATATTGTTCTAATGAATTTGATGAATTTTGTAAGCATGTAGGTACTGTTCGGTAGAAGACTACTCCTTATACTCCCCAACAAAATGGGGCAGAAGAAATAATGAACTGAACCTTAATGGAAAGAGCTAGGAGCATGTTGAGTAGTGCTAAGCTAGATCAGTGCTTTTGGGTTGAGGTTGTAAGTACTGCTTGTTATTTGATTAATAGATCTCATTGTTTAGTTCTTGAAGTTAAAACTCCTTATGAAATGTGGGTAGGTAGAAAGCCTTTTATTTCACATTTAAGGTTCTTTGGTTGTGAGGCTTATGTTCATGTGCCTAAAGAAGAGCATACTAAATTGGATCCAAAAGCTCAGAAATGCATCTTTGTAGGTTGTGGTGAGATTGTAAAAGGTTACAAGCTTTGGAATCCTCTAACCCAAAAAATGATTTCATCTAGAGATGTGATTTTTAGGGAGTTTAGAGCTTATTCAGATGAAGAATAACCAAAGGAGAAAGAAAAGACTAAAACAGTGCACTTTGAGACACATATAGAAAAGTAGGAAGATGCACATGTGGAAGAACAATTAGATGGATTTGAGGATGAAGAAGAAGAAGAGGGTTAAGAGGTTTCAGATAATGATGTGCATGATGAGCATATAGAAGAACATGAAGAGCCCCTTACTCCTATCTTGAGAAGATCCACAAGACAACGGAATCATGTTAATAGGTATAGCCCACTTGATTTCTATTGTGTATTTTCTTCTTGAAGTACTGATGATGAACCTAGATCTTTCAGGGAGGCTCTATCTTCATAGGATAGTGGGTCTTGGTTGTAGGCTATGCATGAGGAAATGATGTCCTTGGAAACTTGTGACACTTGGGATCTTGTTAGTTTTCCCAAAGAAAGAAAGCCCATTGGTTACAAGTGGGTATATAAAAAGAAATTTGGTAAAGATGGTAAGTTATAATGGTACAAGGCCAAATTAGTGGCCAAGGGCTACTCTAAGAGAGAGGGAGTTGATTTTAATAAAATTTCTCTCATGTTGCTAAATTAACTTCTATTAGATTCATTTTACCTATTTCTATTACTTATGATTTTGAGATAGAGAAAATGGATGTTAAAGTTGCTTTCCTACATGGGGATCTTGAAGAGGAGAATTATATGTGACAACTTGATGGTTTTATTGTGAAAGGAAAAGAAGACTTGGTTTGTAATTTAAATCATTGTATGGTTTAAAACAATCACCTAGGATGTGGCATTATAATTTCATGCTTTTGCATTAAAGTTGGGTTTTGTTAGAAGTGAAGGGGATCATTGTATTTATCTGAAGATTATTGATGACCAGGTATTGATTATTGTCTTGTATGTTGATGACATGTTGTTTATTGGTAACAACAAGGTGATGATTAGAGAGATTAAAACTTAGCCTTCTGGCACATTTGATATAAAGGACTTGGGGGCTACTAGATATATTATTGGGATGGAGATCAACATGGATTAGGTACATAGAAAGTTATGGCTAAGTCAGAGTAAGTATGTTGATACCATTTTGCAAATATTTAATATGCATGACTATAAACCAGTAAGCATTCCTTTTCCAGTTGGTACTAAGCTTAGTTTAGACATGTGTCCTACTTCTGATGATCATTTTGAAGAGATGTCTAAGGTTCCTTATGCTAGTGCTATTGGTAGTTTGATGTATGCAATGGTTTGCACTAGACCATATATTGCCCAAGTAGTGGGAGTTTTAAGTAGGTTTATGTCTAACCCTCTTAAAGAGCATTGGACTTTTGTTAAGAGGGTGTTTAGATATTTATGAGGAAATTTTGATAATGTGGATAAGGCATTGGACATACAGGGTTTTGTTGATTCAGATTGGGAATGTGACTTGGATAGTTGAAGTTCCACTAGTGGCTATGTTTTTACTTTGTTTGGAGCTGTAGTATGTTGGATGAGTAAAAGACAGACCACAGTTGCTTTGTCCACCATAGAAGTAGAGTATATGGCTGCTACACATGCCTCTAAAGAGGTAGTATGGTTACAAAGACTTGGTATAGGTATTGGCTTTGATTGTAGGAAAGTGAGGATTGGATGTAACAGTTACAGTGCCATTTGTGTAGACAAAAATCCTATGTATCATGCTCTTACTATGCATGTTGATGTTTAGTATCACTTTATGCAAGAAATGGTTGAGAATGGTAAGGTTTTGATTGAAAAATTTGACACTTTGGTTAATGATGTAGATTCTCTTATGAAGCTAGTTACCACAGATAAGTTCTCTTCGTGTAGGAAGGCCATTGGCCTTGATCACTGTACTTGTTAATTAATTTTATTACCTTGCAGATATAATTTCAATGTATAATGTCAAGTGGGATAATGTTGGGATAAGTTGTCATTAACTTTGCAATCCTAACCATTTTCATGTGTCTCCAAAGTTCTTGGAAAGTGTTCTCAAACACATAGAGACTTGAGAGATAAAATATTATTTAGCTATATCACTTGGACATGTTGTAGTTACTTCCTATGTGGTAGGACCCAATATGGGCACCCACTTTGGAAGTGGATCCCATGAAGACTTGGATTTGACTTCTTGAAGTCTATCTTGACTTGGTGATACTTCCTAGGAGGTAGGACCCATCTTGGGTGCCCACTTTGGAGGAGATTCCAATGTAGACTTGGAGTTTTCTTTTTTTGTTTGCATCATTGGATAATGTTGATATACTTTGCATGAATATGATTTTGGAGTTAACAATGGAGCTAGAGATGCATGATACCTGCATGAGATTGAATGAGCTTGCATGGACTTGCATGTTGTTGCATGTTACTTGCATGGAATTACATCTTGTTCCATGTCACTTGTATGAGCCTGCATGGACTTGCATGTTGTTGCATGTCACTTGTATGAGCTTGCACAGACTTGCATGTTGTTGCATGTGAATTGCATGTGCTTACATGTTGTTGCATGTCAATTGCATGTACTTGCATGTTAGTTGCATGTACTTATATGGTGTTGCATGTCACTCTAACTCAGGTTCAATTTTGCATGACTTTTGCATGATACAAACAAGATGTTACAGATTCAAATTGGGGACATCAATTATGCATGTTGTTTGTAAGACAATGGTGTGTGTTGGAGCACTTTAGTTAACTGAAATAGATTAGGACAACTTGGGCATCCATCTTGAGACTTTAAGTTGTGCTTTGTTATTGTCACATAACACTTCAGTTGACTAAGTTTGAATGGGACTACTTGGGCGCCCATGTTTGAGACATGCAATTAACAGGATGATTTCTACTATGCAGCTTTAGAGTTCACTATATTGGGTGCTTCGTTTTTGCATGAGGATTCTTCTCATGTTTTTGGATACAATTGATTGTATTTTGAGATCCATGCCTCTATATAATGATGCCTTGAGTTGGTAGAAATTATGACAGGCTTTTGAAGTTGAAGAAGTAACGAAGTGCTGGCAGAATTTAGAGAGGATTCAGTATTAAACATAAACTTGATTATAATACTATTATGGAGTAAAAAGTGGACACATGCCTTTTTACCTCCTTGTTTAGATCCTAGGTCCCTATGATAACATTATACATCCTAAATATTCATCCGGTGTGAAATTCCCTGAAACTAATTCAAATTGGGAGCTAGGGGCCCATATTATTCCTTACCCCAGACTAAAAAGGTGCCTTGGGACTTGGGTGTCAGTGTCCAAGTCCTCCCTAATTGGTCAAGGAAAATTTCAATGTATGTCAGCATAGGACCTTTAAAAGGGTTTCTCTTTGTCAGCTCTTTTGATTAATTTCATGAATGTTAGCGGGAAAGCATATATAAGTGTGTTTTTGAATTCATTATGAGCCTAGATGGAGATAGCAAACTTATGATCTTGGAGAAAAGAGCATTCAAAGAATTCATTGTGTTTCTAGAGTAGATTTGTGTTTGTATTGTGTGTGTTATTGCAGATTTGGAATCATCATCCATCTCCTTATGAGTTGAAGGATCTTCATTCTCCTAAGGGCTTCACCTCTGATGTGATATCATTGTTATTTGAATCATTCTATCATCATTTTGTTTAGCCTCTACCCTGCTAGGACACATACTCTCTAATAATAGTGTTGGGAAGCTTGAATGCTATCCTAAGATTTAATGAAGGCAAGTCCCTAAACACCATAACCCCAAAACCCTTTTTCTTCTTGTGTGCAGGTTATAGGTGCGAGATCTGGAAAGGTGAAGGTATAAAAAGATTGAGTAAGGGAAAGGGTTTCAGGATCTAATAGCATTTCAAGAATATTCCTCTACAAAAAACTTGGGCTCCCATGAAATAGTTTTTCTACATAAACAAACATCAGACTCAACATTAGGAAATTCTCTGTGACATTTCTCTAGTTTTTAGTTTCTAAAGATTCCATCCTTCTAGACTTGGGCACCCATGAAATAGTCTCTGGACATTCTAGCTTCTGAGACACAGGTTCTGATATCTCTCTAATTACTCTTGTGAAATTAGTTTCTGATTATCTACTATACATCTCTTATTGTGATCAGATCTTTACAAATCTAGGGTTTAGTATATTAGTTGACCTAGGGTTTAATAAAAGGCCTGATTAAATCTGATCTTTCCATAACACTCTTGAGTACAAGATCTGTAGCTAAATTCTCCTCCATTTGGTAGTGATTTGGCTTGGTCTTGTCCTTGAATGTTATTGTGGAAGAGGGTTTGATTTAGTGTGAATGCTAGACTTCATCATTCATCTTTTTAATACATAAAATTTTGCACATAGCTCTGAGCATTTTCATCTTGCTGAGTTTTAAATTCAAATCTTGCAATGATTCATAACATACTTTTAACCATTCATTTGAAAATCTTGCATTATTTCATATTAATGGTTGAAAATTAATAGTCTTACAAGTACACAATACATATTTCAACAAGTATAACAACTTCCATCTTCATAATTCTATTGATCATACTATTGGTTAGTGCATTGAGTGTTATAGGACTTTGCATGAGTTGTATAACCCACTTCCCTAATACAAACACCTTTGTAAGGAGAAGTCATAGACTAATGGGTTCTAGTGATTTGAATGCCACTGATATGCAAACATTGGAAAATCCATTACACAACTACTTTGCGAAGGGTGAATCAACATCTTTGCAAGATATCATAAACACTTCATGATTCTAAAGGTGTGATTGATATAGTTACACATGTGCCTAAAGAACAAATCAAGAAATTGGATAAACAACTAGCTGATTTTCAACAAATTGGAGGAGGTGCACATCTAGCTCAAGAGGTAATACCTATTGTTGATGGTATAAGAGGATTGTTACAAGAAGGACAAGAAGGTTTTGACATTGTCTATGGATTATCCCACATAGTGGATCATAACATTATGTTAGTGGCTAGTCGTGCGAATACCATAGAAAATGTGTCACCACAGAAGCATATAAGCTCACAAGTATAGTTACCCATACCAAATACTGGAATATCCACTTTCACACCATTAATTCTCACTACTAATGCACAAGCTTGTAGTAATGCTACCACTACCATGAGAACATCTACTAGAAAAAATTACAAAGTTGTGGCATTTAATTATCAAAACTTGGCACCTCCTGTATCCATACCCATGAATAATTATTCTCAACCACCCATCAACTCCACTTATTACCAACCACCTCTCAATTTCATGATTGCAGCATCAAATACTTTTGTATCAAATCCACAAGCCACATCATCCAATGATGCTCTCCTCAACTAACTCTTGCAGAGTATGTCATCCTTGTAGCAAAAAGTGACAAATTTGGCTAATGCTTTCTCTCAACCTTCCTTACCAACATATCATGCTCACAGCCCTTTATCTTATACAATCCTAAGAGCTCAAATGCTTGACAAATTTGAGACTCCTCACTTTGAAAAGTACAGTGGAAAAGGTGATCCTAATACTCATGTGGCAACATTCATAGCAATGCGTAGTGTTTTCTTCTTTGATGAGGCATTGTTAGCAAAATATTTTCCTCGATCTCTCAAAGATACTTCTCTGGAATGGTTTGGCTCTCTACTTCCTAATTCAATACAATCCTTCTCATTGCTAGTTGATCAATTCTTGCAACATTTCCAAGAAAACATTGGACCTACTATATTATTGATTGATTTGGTTCATTATAAAAAAGGTTTGAAAGAGAAATTAATGGAATTCATCAGTTGATATCAAGCTCTCTTTGTGCAAATACAATATCCGATTACAGATGAGGATGTTCAAAAAGTATTCATCATGAATCTACAACCAAACATACATGATAAGATACTTTGGATGAAGTATAGCTCTTTCCAACATCTATGCATAGCTCTCCAAGATTACAAACTTTCAGCTAGTTATTATGAGAATCATACCTCATTGGCTCCTATTGGTTAATCCACAGTTAGAACATCTTAAAATTCATTTAAAAAGAATAATAGAAATTTTATTAAGATCATTGGGCAACATTCAAACAACTTTCAATCACAAGTGTCTTCTATTACAAAGCCTAATTGGACACCATTTCAATTCAAACAGCAACAAAGATAATTCACTCCATTATCAGATTCTCTTCATTTGATAATGACTCAAGCAATGAACAACAATCTTTTGAAACTTCCTCTTGCTCATCCATTGGATAGTAGTAAGATGTAAGGACCTTCATTTGATGCTAATGCCTATTGTCATTATCACTACTTAGCAGGACATGATACCGAATGATGTATGCGTCTGAAACATGAAATTCAAGACCTCATTGATTCTAACATAATACAAGTAACTGGTGTGAATGACAATGGAAATAAATTGGTAGCTCCTCCGAATCAAAACCTACAAATCTTTATTGATTTTTTTCCTAAACATAGTGATAATATCATGGTGGAACAAAATACAATTGAGATTGTGGTGCAGTCACGATAGGAAGGTTCACATAATGAATTGTCAGAACCATGCAGCAAGAGTAAACACAATGGAAATAACTTAAATAAAATGGAACAAATGTAGATTCAATCATTCAATATATCAAAGAATTCAAATACAATCTAGCCGGCAACATGTGGGCTTAAAATTAGGGCTCATAGGCCTAATTACATACATGTGCAGGATAAAGCTTTGAAGCTCCTTCACACAAACCTAAACTATTAGATCTTTCTTATGTGAATAGCTAATTTCATAAGGATCTATTACAATAATATATATCCAATCCAGACCAATAGATTCCTCCGCATCAGCCAAGGAAGGTCACAAACTCCAATGAAGAGCTATAACGTGGTCACAAATAAGTCAGACCTAAATACATAAAATACTTCCTCAAATGAATGGAACAACGTGCGGACCCTCGGGGAAGGTTAGCCATGAACCAAAGAATATTTAATGATGTGTCATTGAGAGCTGCAAATCAAGGAATGATCCACAAGCCTTCTCCTTCAGCTGATTATCAGGAACTGTCAAGATGCTCTGCTCTGAGAAAACAATCAACTTCTGATAGTGATATCTTTCTGGTAACTGATCCAAATGCTCTGAATTCTTGATATGATGTGGATAAATGAATGTAGATGCTAAGTCTAGATTCGTAAGATGTGAATTGCCAAAACCAAACCACAAGCTAAAACTACTTCTGACTGAACTGCTTTGAATTGAACTCGAAAATGAAAGAACTGAAATGAAAACAAACTGAAATGCAAATGTTTTTGGTTGATGCAAGATTACTCTTGAACTAGGAATGCTCCTGCATTAGACATCCGTGGTTATTGAAAAAGTGATTCCCTCACTTTGTTAGGGCTAGGGGAGAACCAAGACGGTCCACCTTAGCCTGAGAAATCCATGATGAATCTTCTTCTGGTCTATCTTTCCACTTCACAAGATATTCTTTGTATTGTCTTCCTCTAGTGCTGCATCCAGCTCTGCTATCCAAAATGTCTTCAATCTACTCTGGTGCTTGTTGTGGTAACTACTTCTTCAAGTCTTCTTCCATGTTGTCACTAAACTCTGCTTCATGATACTGATAAAGATCTACAATGTTGAAAATAGGTGAAATACCCAATGTCTCTGGTAGCTCTACTTCATATGCATTTCCTGAATCAGATTTCTTGAGTATCCTACAAGGTCCAAACTTCTTCATCTTCAACTTGTTGTAAGTCCCAACTAGAAATCTTTCTTTTCTTAGGTACACCATTACTTCATCTCCAACTTCAAATTCCTTATGTCTTCTCTTCTCATTAGCCTTCTCTTTGTACTTACTATTCATAACCTCCAAATGTTTCTTCACTCGATTATGCACTATCTTCATATGGTCTGCAAATTCTTCTGGTTCTGCACTCCTCTTTCATTTGTACTGATATCTCTTAATTCTGCTACTCCTCTAGGATTTACTCCGATAACAATCTCAAAAGGTGTTCTTCTGGTACTCCTACTTACTAAATTATTGTATGCAAACTCTACTTGTGAAAGAATCAAATCCCAGCTCCTGGCTTTGTCTCTAATCAAACATCTCAATAGGCTTCCCAAACTCCTATTCACTACTTCTATCTGTCCATCTGTCTATGGATGAAAAGTAGAACTAAACTTCAAATCTATCTTCATCTTCTTCCAAAGTGTCTTCCAGAAGTATCCCACAAACTTTGTATCTCTGTCTAAAACTATACTCTTAGGTAATCCATGTAATCTCACAATCTCCTTGAAAAATAGGTCAACTACATGCACTGCATTAGTTTTCTTCTTACAAGGTATGAAATGAGCCATCTTTGAAAATCTATCAACCACTACAAATATTGAATCATGTCCTCTCTATGTCTTAGGTAATCCCATCACAAAATCCATGCTTATGTCTTCCCAAGGTCTGTCCCGAACTGTCAAAGGTTTATACAATCCAATGTTCTGACTACTCCCTTTTGCAACTTGACAAACTCTACAACTTTGTACAAATCTCTGAACATCCTTATGTATCTGAGGCCAAAAGTAATTTTCACTTACCAAAGCCACTGTCTTGTCAATGCCAAAGTGTCCTCCCAATCGACTACTATGCTTCTCCTTGATCAAATTATCTCTCATTAAACTTTTAGGTATGCACAACTGACTTCCTTTGAATAACATATCCTCTTGAATGAAATAGTCCAACCACTTACTTCTATCTATCACAATAGGTTCCTTACATGCTTTCCAGGGTTTTGTAAAATCAGTGTCTCCCTCATACATGTTCTTCAATTCATCAAAACCCAACACTTCAATTCTCATTTCTGTCAACAAGTTTCTTCTTCTGCATTAACAACTTTGTTTTATTTTCCACTCCTATGCTTCAACACAAAGGTATAACTTGGCATGAACTCTACCCATCTCATATGTCTCTGATTCAACTTACCCTGACTATTCAAATATTGCAAAGCTTGATTATTTGTATACAACACAAACTCCTTAGGCAACAAGTAATGTCTCCACTTCTTCAAGGCCTGAATTATGGCATAGAACTCTTGATCATAAACTGAATATATTTTCCTTGCATCATTCAACTTCTCACTAAAATAAGCTATAGGTATACCTTCTTGACTTAACACTACTCCAATTACATTTCCACTAGCAGCACAATCAACTTGAAATACCTTATTGAAATTTGGTAATGCCAAAACTGGTTGCTCTATCACTTTCTGCTTCAACAACTCAAAACTTTTATCTACTCCAGATGTCCACTTGAAATATTTTCTGCCACCTCTCATTGTCTTTGTCATAGGGTTACATACTGAACTAAATTTTTTTATGAACTTCTAGTAAAAACTAGCCAATCCATGAAATGATCTAACCTCTCCAATGCTCTCCAGTGTAGGCCATTCAATAATTGCTCTCACTTTATTAGGGTCCATCTTCAATCCTTCTGCAAAAATCACAAATCCCAAATATAAGAACTCTTCCTTCATGAAATGACACTTCTTGATGTTTATCAACAATTTCTCTCCTCTCAACCTTTGTAAAACTTGTCTAATATGCCACAAATGTTCTTCTTTTGTCTTACTGAAAATCAGAATATCATCCAAGTATACAATCACAAACTTACCCAAGAATTTCTTCAAGACTTCATTCATCAATCTCATGAAAGTACTCGGTGCATTTGTCAATCCAAAAGACATCACTAACCATTCATACAATCCTTCATTTGTCTTAAAAGTAGTCTTCCATTCATCACCTTCTCTGATTCTGATATGATGATATCCACTTTTCAAATCTATCTTTGTGAAATATCTTGCTCCACTCAAACAATCCATGATATCATCCATCCTAGGTAAAGGAAATCTATACTTAACTTTGATCTTGTTTATTGCTCTAGAATCAGTACACATTCTCCATTCTCCATCCTTCTTTGGTGCAAGCACTGTAGGTATTGCACAAGGACTCAAACTTTCTCTAATCAAACCTTTCCTCAACAACTCTTGTATCTATCTATTTAGTTCTTCATTTTCTACCAGTGTCATTCTATGTGCTGCTTTGTTAGGCAAACTCGCTCCCGGTATAAGATCCATGTGATGACTCCTTATAGGTGGTAATCCTTTAGGTACATTATCTAATATGATGTCTTCATACTCTGTTAGCAACTCTCTTATCTCATCCGGTTCAGTTTCTTTCTTCACTACTTCGGATTTTTTAGGAATCAAGGCATAACACATACTTTCCTGTTTCAAACCATCCAAAAATTTCCTTCCATCTACCAAATAGATTCTAGCATTCCCACATACCACATCTTTAGGATCATCCTCTAAAGGAATTAAAGTAATTCTTTTCCCATTTGCTGTTATAGTATATGTGTTCTTTCTCCCATCATGTATAGCTTTTCTATCATACTACCAAGGTCTACCCAACAAGATATGACAAACATCCATAGGCATGATATCACACAAGACTTCATCATGATAAGATCTAATATAAAAATTCACCAAACATTGTTTACTCACCAGTACCTTATGATCATCCTGAATCCATGCTATCTGATAGGGTTTAGCGTGTTTCAATCTTTCCAACTTTAGCTTAGTCACCATCTCCTTTGAAACTAGGTTATCTAAACTACCACTATCAATTACAACTTTACAACAATTATCTCTGGATTTGCATCTAGTTCTAAATAGACTTTTCCTCTGTGATGGTTCCTCAGTTGCCTCTATATGAAATAGTGGTCTCCTCATCACCAATGATTCTCCTTTTTCAGGTTTGCCAACAGAACTGGGTGATTCAACATGTTCTTCTTCAACATAGGTTGCTCTTCCACTATTCTCTATCTTCTTGCTTGTACTACCCTGATTACATTCAAATGCTCTATCTCCTTCACCTTCACACTTGAAACAAGTACCTCTAAATGTCCTCTTATCAAATCTATTTCCTTCTCTTCTATATCCTTCATTCCAGTATACAATAGGGTTTCCTCTCTGGTAAAAATTTTTGTCATCTCTCCGGTAAGTATTGTTATCTTTGTCATCCTTCCTAATTGGGCTATCAAACTTGTTCTGCTCAACAAATGATCTATCATATCTAGAAAACATTCTTCCTCTCTAAAATTTACCTTCTCTGCTTCTCTGTCTCTAATCATGCTTCTTATTCAACTTCTCTTCAACTTTTAGGGAAAATTGATACGCTTCTTACAAAGATGTCATCCTTACCAAACTTAGTTCTTCTTAAATGTTCAATCTCAATCCATTGATGTATCTTGCCACTTTCTCCTTGCTTGCTTCACTATGTCCTATCCTTATGATCATCTTATGAAATTCTTCAGTATACTCCACAGATTTCTCCTTTTGTCTCAGGTTCTGCAATCTTTTCAACAACTCCAACTCATACTCAGCAAGTATAAACTGATTCTTCAACTTTTTCACCATCTGGTCCCACTTTGTAATATTTTCTTTTCCTCTTCTGTTTCTTTCCAACCGAACTTCTTTCCACCATATAGAAGCATGTCCTTTCAACTTTGTCTTTGCAAATTTCTCCTTCTCTGGATCTTCAATATTCTCATATTCAAAGTATTCTTCCATGTCATTTATCTAGTCAATCAATTCTTCAAGGTTCAAATTACCAATGTAGTTTGGTACATCAACTCTAGGTCTCTTTCCAATCTTTGAAATAGCTCACAACATCTTTATCTAATCTGATTCTTCTTCTTCATTACCTTCTAGGGTTTCGCCAGTGTGTTCAACAAATTGAAATTCTTCCTCATCATCACTTTCAACATTAGGTCTCGACATCAATCCTCTTCACCTATCTTCTTCAACAGCATCAAAATGAATTCACATTGTTCTCATCAATTCCATCATCTCATCCATTCTATTAGCCATTGTACCAACAGGAGGAACTCTTTGCAGCGGTATCTTCCTAGGATCAAGTGCAAACTACCTTAGGTTCAGCGATCAGGCTACAAGCAACAACTGCCTCTCAATTAGTGATCAGTTGCACACAAGTAACCTGCCTAGGATCGGGGATCTACTTACAACAAGATCTTATGGAATCCCCTTCGCCAATTCGCTCCAAAGAATCAAACTTTCACTCTAATACCACTTAGTGTAGTCATGGTAGGAGGGTTCATAGAATGAACTGTCTGGACCATGCAACAAGAGTAAATACAATGGAAAAAACTTACAAAAAATGGAACAAATGTAGATTCAGTCATTTGATATATCAAAGAATTCAAATATAATTTGGTTGGCAACATCCAGGCTTAAAATTAGGGCTCACAGGCGTGATTACATACATGTGCAAGATAAAGCTTTGAAGCTCCTTCACACAAACCTAAACTATCAGATCTTTCTTATGTGAATAGCTACTTTCCTAAGGATCTATTACATTAATATATATCTAATCTAGACCAATAGGTTCCTCTGCGTCGGCCAAGGAAGGTCACAAACTCCAATGAAGAGTTGTAACATGTTGACAAATAGGTTGAACCTAAATGCATAGAACACTTCCTCAAATGAATGGAATAATGTGTGGACCCTCAGGGAAGGTTGACCACAAACCAAAGAAAATTTAATGATGTCTCATTGAGATCCACAAGTCAAGGAATGATCCGCAAGCCTTCTCCTTTAGCTGATTATCAGGAATTGTCAGGATGCTCTACTCTGAGAAAATAGTCAACTTCTGATAGTGATATCTTTCCAGTAACTAATCCAAATGCTCTAAATTCTTGATATGATTTGGATGAATGAATGTAGATGCTAAGTCTAGATCTACAAAATGTGAATTGCCAAAACTAGACCACAAGCTGAAACTACTTCTAACTGAACTGCTTTGAACTGAACTAGAAAATGAAAGAACTAAAATGCAAACAAACTGAAATGCAAATGTTTTTGGTTGATACAAGATAACTCTTGAACCATGGATTCTCCTACATTAGATTATGGATGATTATCTCAACTATGATGAAATAATTAGCACGATAGAAGTAGATAAGATAGTAAATGAAGATCTACCTCACCCACGAGGAAAAGGTATCTATGTTGAGGTTCCTCCTTTGTTATCCCTTTATAGATTGGGAGATAACCAAAATACACAAGATATGTAGATGGAACAGCCTATATGTAATCACTTGAAACAAGAGAAAGTTGTGATGATGAAAAGCATCTCATTTCATTATGAAAGGCTCATTCATCAAGCAAAACAAAATAAGAAAGAAAAAGAAAGGAAAAGAGCAAGGTGTTAATCATCTGTGGAAAAAGGTAATGATTCCCCTCCCCTCAAGCATTAGAAGATTTCAAACATACAAGGCTTTGAGAAACAAGCACCACATGGTCATTTTCGAAATAAACATCAAACAGGTATGAGTTCCTCACACATTTATCACACTTGATGGAGCACCTCTCTAAGATGCTTGCAAGTTTGGCCTACTCGTAAATAGATATAGTTATATTGTCGTGTTGTGTTGTGCTTCCCCATATTGTTTTAAATATTGTTTAGGTCTCCTTGGATGACCCTTGATACTCTTGTAAGGTCAAAGATACAAGGAGACCAACTCTGTTGTGACACTTCTTCTATGTGTTTCTCTATTCTTCTATTCTCCTCTCTCTTATTGTAATTGTTGTGTGTGGTGCCTTGGGAGCATAATGTTATGGAGGATGCCTTGGGGGCATTTTTCCCTCATTGTGGACCTAAGTCACTTTTGTCTCCTCTCTCATTTTTCATGTTTTCATTCTTCAGTGGCTCTACTAGTTGGTGGATGATGAAAACAAATAAATACTAATAAGGATCGTGCTTCCCTACAGCAAGAAAGCAAAAATGGACCTAGTCCATTTATGAAGATGGGGTTGATATATTACTAATGCTTGACTAGTAGAATCACCTCATGTTGTGATGTGATCATATGTCATATTGTGAAATTTCTTGTAACAAACCTTTGCAATACTCTAAATCTTCTTCTATGCACTTTTAATTGTTTTGCATCTCACCTTTTAGCTACACTCAGTTCTGAAATACCTGAAGTATAACCTCACGGCTATACTTGGTTTTGAACCCGCAAGTGTAGCCTTGGTCTATTATGTGATATGATAAATGATTTTTGTGTAACTTTCATGAATTGATTTGGTTGTTATCTTAGCTTAGATTTTCTAACCAAAGCTTATATATTGTTGATTATGTTAGAAAATGATGTTGATGTGTTTGTGGGAACATTTGGTGATCATAAGCATATGTCACCTTTGGGGAGCATGGGCTTCGCGAAAGCTCTTGTTCCCTTACGTGTTTTCACTTTACCTTAAATTTGCTTGATACCAAGAAGTGGGATCAACCACTTTAAGGTGGGCGCACATATTGTGGTTGATTATTTTAGATATTGATGATAAAGAGTGTTTGTGTATGCTTCCTTTTCATTGTAAGGTGTCTATGGATGTAAGTGGGGTTTTGTACTTTGTTTTATTTGTGTATACCTCCTTTTCACCGTAAGGAATTTGTGTGTATACTTTGTTCATGCTTCCTTTTCCTCATAAGGCATCTACGGATGCCCGAGGGGCGGGGTTGCATTTTGAAATCCCTTCTGCAAAAGACGGGATTGTATCTTCCTTTGAGCGGTTGCACATCCTTTTAAAAGTCCTCTACAGAGGCAAGGTTGGATCTTGAGTTATTTACCATTAAGCATGTCTTTGGCAGTTGTGGTAGCATATCTCAACTGTTAGGTGTGTTTGGCCTGTCTTAGATAGTGGAGTGTAGCGATGAGCTCTTCCCTCTCGCCTGTGTTTCCTATGTATAAGATGTATAGTGTGGATCAATGACATATTATACGACACTCATGTATTCCATGTGTTTTCCATGTCTTGAATTTCTTGTATGTTTTTAGTGGTTTAAAGGCACATAGTGATGAGCTCCCCCCATCGCCTAGTTAGGGTTATATCTATAATTGTTTTAATCATGTCTTCTTTGTGTATTGCGTGATTGTATTCATGTCTTCTCTGTGTATTGCATGCTTCACTATCTTCTCCATGTATTGCATGCTTCCTTACTGTATTCATTGTGTTTTGTGTGATTGTCAAGTGTTTTCTTATGTTTGCCTAAGCTTGGGGGCTAGAAATGGTCCTTCAAACTTAGGGTGTGTCTTCACTCTAGTGTTTAATGTGTTTGATATGCTTCGACCATACTTTAATGCATGTACTAATCATAAGATCATACACACATTAAAGTGGGGGCTAAATGTTATGGAGTAAAAAGTGGACATGCCTTTTTACCTCCTTGTTTAGCTCCTAGGTCCCCATGATAACATTATACATCCTAAATATTCATCCGATGTGAAATCCCTTGAAACCAATGCAAATTAGGAACTAGGGATCCATATTATTCCTTACCCTAGACCAAAAATGTGCCTTGGGACTTGGGCACCCGCGCCCAAGTCCTCCCTGATTGGTCAGAGAAAATTTCAATGTATGTTGGCATAGGACCTTTAAAAGGGTTTCTCTTTGTCATCTCTTTTGATTAATTTCATGAATGTTAGCGGGAAAGAATAAATAAGTGTGTTTTTGAATTCATTATGAACCTAAATGGATATAGCAAACTTATGATCTTAGAGCAAAGAGCATTCAAAGCATTCATCATGTTTCTAGAGTAGATTTGTGTTTGTATTATGTGTGTTATTGCAGATTTGGAATCATCATCCATCTCCTTATGAGTTGAAGGATCTTTAGTCTCCTAAGGGCTTCACCTCTAAGGTGATATCATTATTATTTAAATCATTCTATCATTATTTTGTTTAGCCTCTACCCTGCTAGGGCATGCACTCTCTAACAATAGTGTTGGGAAGCTTGAATGCTATTCTAGGATTTGACTAAGGCAAGTCCCTAAATACCATAACCCCCAAACCCCTTTTCTTCTTGTGTGTAGGTTACAGGTGTGAGATCTAGAAAGGTGAAGATATAAGAAGATTAAGTAAGGGAAAGGCTTTTGAGATCTGATAGCATTTTAGGAATATTCCTCTGCAGAAGACTTGGGTGCCTGTGAAATGGTCTTTCTACCTAAACAAACATCAGACCCGACATCAAGACATTCTCTGTGACATTTCTCCAGTTTTTTAGTTTCTAAAGATTCCATCCTTCTAGACTTGGGAGCCTGTGAAATAGTCTCCCGACATTCCAACTTCTGAGACACAAGTTCTGATATCTCTCTAATTACACTTGTGAAATTAGTTTCTAATTATCTTCTATACATCTCTTACTGTGATTAGATCTTTACAAATCTAGGGTTTAGTGTATTAGTTGACCTAGGGCCTTATTAAATCTAATATTTCCATAGCACTCTTGAGTACAAGATCTGTATGTTGTTATCTGGAGCTTGATCAAACTTAGAGGTTAAATTTACCCCACTTTTATCGGCGCGGTTTCCTCCCAACTTATTCAATGAGGTCAAGCGGCAGCACCCCTTACGAGATCCAGGGGCAGTGCCCTTGGCATGCTCCCTGTCACGATACAAGGTGGGGTCAAGGGGCAGCTCCCTCGTAGGGGCTAGGGGGTAGTTCCCTTGAAACCTCCAATGATTTTTTATTATTTTATTAAGGCGTCAGGAGTTATTTTTCTATTGGCCGACATAAAAAAAACCCTATTTTTGTAACTAACAAAAGGCTTGATAAAATCGGCTAAGGGTTAAGGTTTCCATTGATGTATTGTAGAATTTTACAGTGGTATTGAGTTGCAAGGATTGCTGGTTGTAATTGGTTTGATTTACTAGATAATAATATTTGACTCTCTATTGGTGGATGTAGACCGAGTTTGGGTGAACCATGTTGAAACTTGTCTCTCACTGTTATTATTTCTGTGTATTTTCATTCCTATGTTTAATCTTTATTTTGCATTTAATTGATATCTTCTACATGCAATCCCTAACAAGTGGTATCAGAGTGGGTTGTGTTCAATTATCATCTATAGGAAGGTCTCACGGTTGAGTGGGAGTCTCACAGTTAAGTGGGAGCAATGGCGGATGAGGGTAAATTAAAGGTAGATAACTTCAATGGGTAGAACTATCAGTTATGGAAGATGCGGATGGATGATTATCTCTATCAGAAGTATTTATGGAGGCCGTGGGAAGGAATAGCCAAGAAACTAACAGCAATGACTTATGAGGATTGGAATCTTCTAGATAGAAAGGCATTGGTAACCATTTGGTTGTGCCTGGCACCATCTGTGGCATTCAATATAATAGAAGCAAAGACAATAGATGAACTGATGAAAGCTTTGGCTAAATTGTATGAAAAATCCTCAGCCTCAAATAAGGTATTTCTCATGAAGCGTTTGTTTAATGTAAAAATGATTGAAGGTGGATCTATGACAGATCATTTAAATGATTTTACTACAATTACTAGTCAGTTAACTTCTGTAAAAGTGAAATTTGATAAAGAGGTGAGGATTCTCTTGGTTTTATGTTCTTTGCCAGAAAGCTAGAATAGCTTGGTAATGGCTGTAAGTAACTTTGTCTCTGGTCTCTAGTTTAAATACTTTGAAATTTGATGATGTTGTTGGTGTTATCCTTAGTGAGGAAATGCAACAAAAAAGCTCAGGAGGGTCCACATTAGGTAGTGTTTTGAGTGTAGAGAGTAGGGGCAGATCTAAGGAGAGAGGAAAAGGTTCTGGAGGTCATGGGAAGTCATGAGGAAAATCAAAGGACAAGAGGTTTGAATCCAGAGGATAGAAGAATTACTGATACTGTGGGAAACTAGGTCATCTGAAGAAAGATTGTTGGTCTTGAAAGAATAAAGGAGACAAACAAGAAGGCAATAAAGAGGCAAATGTGGTAAGTAATAAATCTGAAGATAATGCTTTGATTCTTTCCCTAGATAATGCTAATGATTCATGGGTTTTACATTCAGGGGCCTCATTTCATGCTACACCCCATAGACGTTATTTTCTTGATTATGTCCATGGGGATTTTGGGCTGGTTTATTTGGGAGATAACAAACCTTGTCAGATTGTTGGAAAGGGAAGAATCAAGATTAAGTTGCAGAATGGGCTACTACAAGAGGTAAGGCAGGTTCCAAGGCTGAGTAGGAATTTAATTTCAGCAGTGCAGCTAGCTGATGAAGGTTGCATAGTTACTTTCAGTGAAAAAAATTGGAAGGTTTCAAGAGGTGCCTTAATAGTAGAAAAAGGTGTGAAAGTAGGCACCTTATATCTTTGTATAGGTCATATTGTTTCTTCTACTTTAGCTATTGTAGAGAAAAAACAAACAGGTTCAGGAACAGTTGCTGCAGGTTCACAAGAAGAGACTGAAATAATTGCTACAGGTTCTAAGACAACACTGTGGTATAACAGACTTGGGCATATGAGTGAAAAAGGTATGAAGGTACTTCATTCTAAGAAAGTTTTACCAAGTCTGAAATGTATTAATATGGATTTATGTGAAAGTTGTGTGTATGGTAAACAAAAGAGAGTCAATTTTCTCAAGGATGGGAAGCAAAAGAAAGATGAAAAGTTAGAGCTTGTACATACAGATGTATGGGGACCAGCTCAGGTATCTTCTCTCGGTGGCTCTTGATATTATGTTACATTCATAGATGATGCAACTAGGAAGGTTTAGATTTATTTCCTTAGGCAGAAATCTGATTTATTTGAAACATTTAAGAAATGGAGAAGCTTGGTTGAGAATGAGATGGGTAAAAGATTAAATGTCTCAGATTTGATAATGATGGTGAGTATTGTAGCAAAGAATTTGAGGATTATTGTTCCTTTAATGGAATTCGTAGGCAAAAAATGGTTCCAGGGACTCCACAGGAGAATGGAGTGGCTAAATGCATGAATAGGACAATAATGGAGCATGCAAGGACCATGAGATTGCATGTTGGACTGCCTTTAAACATGTGGATAGAGGTTGTCAACACTGCTATATATTTAATTAATAGAAGTCCTTCAATTCTTTTAGGTTGTGGTATTCCAGAGGAAGCATGGACAGGTAAGAAGGTGAGTTATTATTTTCTCAAAACCTTCAGATGTGAAGCATTTGCACATGTAGATTCTAAAAATAGAACCAAGCTGGATGCAAAATCAAAAAATTGTACCTTCATTGTATATGGCATTAATGAATTTGGTTATAGGATTTGGGATTTTGAAAATCAAAAAATTGTGAGTAGTAGGGATGTTGTATTCAATGAGAAGGTGTTGTACAAATATTAGTTGTAGCAGCATGAGAAGAAAGAAAAGGATTATGTGGTGCTGGATGATACTCCAGATAGTGATGTTCCAATTGTTCCTCATGCTCTGCAACAACAACAAGAAATACCACAAACTCTAGTGAATGTTAGATGGTCAACAAGGCTAAGTAGACCTCCTGAAAGGTTTTCTCCCTCTTTGTATTCTATTTTGTTAATATATGCTGGTGAACCAGAAGGGTATGTTGAAGCTATGAAGGTGGATACAAAGGTTCAATGGGAGCTTGCAATGAAAGAAGAAATGGACTCCTTGTTGAAAAATTAGACTTGGGAATTATGTAAGTTGTCTGCAGGTAAAAAGGGTTTACCAAACAAATGGGTTTATAGGCTGAAAGAGGAAGATGGAGGTAAGAAAAGATTTAAAGCGAGGTTAGTTGTAAAAGGATTTGCATAGAAAAAGGCATTGATTTTGATGAGATATTTTCTCCGGTTGTTAAGATGACTTCTATTCGTACTATTTTAAGTATTGTGGTTGCTGAAGATTTGCAATTGGAACAACTAGATGTGAAAACTACCTTTATCCATGGTGATTTGGAGGAGGAGATATATATTGAACAGCCCCAAGGATTTGAGGTCAAAGGTAAGGACAAACTGGTGTGCAGATTGAAGAAGAGCTTATATGGCTTGAAACAGGCACCTTGGCAATGGTACTTGAAATTTGATAGTTTTAGCGATGGCAAGGTTGTAGCTGGTATAATTTTGACCATTGTGTTTATTTTAAGAGGTTGGATAATCATAGCTACATTATTGTATGTTTTTATGTTGATGATATGCTTATAGCAGGGTCTAACATGGATCACATAAGAGAGTTAAAACATCATTTAGCACAATCATTTGCTATGAAGGATTTGGGGGCAGCAAAACAAATCCTTGGTATGAAAATTTGTAGAGATAGGAAGAATAGAAAATTGACTCTATCTCAGGATGATTATGTTGAAAAGGTGTTGTAGAGATTTCATATGGAGAATGCACACGTTGTCAGCACACCTTTGCCTAGTCATTTGAAATTGACTGAGATGTGTCCTAAGACACAAGAGGAGGAAGAAAAAATTTCCAAGGTACCATATGCTTTAGTTGTAGGAAGTTTAATGTACGCTATGGTATGCATGAGACTAGATATTGCACATGCTGTAGGAGTCGTAAGAAGGTATATGAGTCATCCCAGATTGGAGCATTGGAATGTAGTAAAATGTATTCTTAGATATTTGAGAGGTACATCCAATAAACACTTATATTTTGGGGGCTCTAATACTGATTTAGTAGGTTATGTAGACTCAGATTTGGCAAGAGATATTGATACCAAGTGGAGTACTATAGGTTATGTCTTTAATGTAGGTGGGATAGTGGTGAGTTGGATCTCCAGGTTACAAAAGGTGGTTGCTTTATCCACCATAGAGGCAAAGTATGTAGCTGCAATAGAGGCAAGCAAGGAGATGATATGGCTACAATCTTTCATGGAAGAATTGGGCAAACAATAGGCTAACGATTCTTTGTATACAAATAGTCAGAGTGCCATACATCTTGCAAAGAATTTTGCCTTGCATTCAAAGACCAAATACATACAGCTTAGGTATCACTTCATTTGGTCGGTGTTAGATGATGGACAGTTAAGGCTAGAAAAGATTACATACAGATGAAAATCCAGTGGATATGTTTACGAAGGCAGTGACAAGGGAGAAGTTGAGCTCCTCTTCAGCTTCAGTTGGTCTTTAAGAATGAAAACAAAAAAAAATTAGAACAATAGAGTCCAGGTGCTTATATCCAGTGGGAGCTATAGGGTCAGTGGTGTTATGATCAATCTCCAAGTGGGAGATGATATGGTGTGGAGTCTGATCAGTCTCCAAGTGGGAGATTGTTGTTATCTGAAGCCTAATCAGACTCAGAGATTAAATTTACCCCACTTTTATTGGCACGGTTTCCCCACAAATTATTAGGGTGTCGGGAGTTATTTTTCTATTGGCCAACATTAAAAAACCCTATTTTTGTAACCGGCAAAAGGCTTGATAAAAGTGGCTAGGGGTTAGGGTTTCCATTGATGTATTGTAGCATGTTACAGTGGTATTGAGTTGCAAGGATTGATGGTTGTAATCAGTTTGATTTACTAGATAATAATATTGGACTCTCTATTGGTGGATGTATCCCGAGTTTGGGTGAACCACATTAAAACTTGTCTCTTGTTGTTATTATTTCTATGTATTTTCATTCCTTTGTTGAATCTTTATTTTTCATTTAATTGATATCTTCTGCATGCAATCCCTAACACTGTAGCTAAATCCTCCTCCATTTGGTAGTGATTTGGCTCAGTCTTGTCCTTGAATGTTATTGTGGAAGAGGGTTGGATTTAGTGTGCATGCTAGACTTCATCATTCATCTTTTTCACACATAACAAATACAAGCATAACATCTCCTTAGGTGTGGAGTTTTTTCACATAAGGGTTTCTCCACGTAAATTGTGTGTCAACTTCTTTGATCCTTTTTTCTTCTCTACTACATTGATTGAATATGCAAATCACTTACATATTAAATTGAAACTCATTAATCTAATTTTCAGATTTGAACACACATAAATAAAGTTTTATAGCAGCAGTTTCACCTTGATTTTCAACAATTATCATGTGTCTATAATTACATGGACTTACAACATTCATTCCATATGTGATATTTCATATTCTATCTCTCATGTATTTCTCATGTATCTCTCTTCTTCTCTTCCCACTTCTTTCATTCTTACTTCTCCCTATGTTTCAAAAATATGTTACTATTATAGCTTCTCCACATGTAGGGATGTGTCCCTAACCTTGTTTCTTCATGGTTGTGCCCTTCTAGAGTTATCACAAGTCATTTGAATGTACTACATTGTTGTTCATTTTACTTGTGGTATCTTTTATTGTCTCCAACCTATATGGGGATTGATTATCTTGATTCCAACCCTTGGTGCCCTTATGGGTTTTCACCGTTGGCCTCCATTAGGCTGCCCTTTCAGTTTTTCAACCTAATAGGATTAGATCAACTCTATCCTACCAACACATAATAGGGCTAGTATACAATATTTCATTTGTATATTAATGACCAAATAAAGGTTGTTAGCCACACTCTCATACATCTATGCATCTATACTTGTTCCTATCCACACACTTGGGATGACAACATCCTCTATATCCAGTATACCTACAAAAAATCTCTTCACAATTTTATGGCACATAGTCCATTCTAGACATGTCATGGGTTCCAACCTATGACACCCCTTGACATATCTTACCATTCACCTTCCACCTTGGAGATGCATGCACAAGAATGTGAAGTCAACAAGGCACAAAAATTTATGTAGTACATCCAAGATGTACACCAATATGTTTAATAGATACTTACATGCTAATAATAAAAAATACAAATATTTCCATGATGCTAGATACATGCCTCATGTATTTTAGGTATGAAACAAAGTCTATTTTCTCTTCAAAAGGAATGCTTCAAGGGACCTATTGGGTGGATATTTTGTTATCAACTAATTGATGACAAAATGGTTATATCAACCATAGTATGATGAGATAAATCTCTCCTCTCAAAAAGGGGAGGCTCCCTTCTTATTGCTAAATATAATCAACCAGTAATTAACTAAGCTTATTGACACTAAAACTATCCATGGGTTCTTTCCATATCATCTACTTCTCTCATTTCAAAATAGATGTTCCCTTAAAAAATTATAATAACAATCCCATGATTCTTACAACATATAATGAACCACAAACTTCTAATTGGAGCAATAATGACTGATATCCAATTAAGTTAAACAAAAGAGTAACTGAAATGATACCAGCAAGTGTTAACACCAAGAAACCCACAAAAGTACAAAGTCTTTTGTTGCTTCTTATGCCAATTGGAAATGAAAGAGTATGGAATATGATGCCACCCAAAGTCTTCAAGTTGCCTTTGATCAGGAACACAAACCATAATTCCAAAGATGATATCGCAGCTCAAAGACTACAAAATCAGATTTAGAGCACCTTCTAAAATATTTAATTCCACACCACGATTCAATCACACACATGAGAATGCAATAGAAAAGACTTAAGAACAATTCCAATGCACCACAAGCTTGATTCAAAACAAAGATTGAATGCCAACTTGCTTCACTTATATTGATTGAATAAGATTTACACTTTTGAACACAAAGTTTCAATAGGCTCCTCAATTCCGCAGCATTTCACTTCAATAGCTAAAAGATAGATATTTACAAAGAGCCCCCTCTTATTATAGGGAGAGGCTACAAGCAAAAAAAGGAAATCTACAACTACCTTGACTTATTCAAAGACAAAGTCCAATTTGATTTGGGACTCTGTACTCTTCCTACATGTAATTGCATATTACAAAAAGATATGTAAGATGTCATTTACCAATTACAAACTACCTAATGAAAAACTTGGAAAATAAACTAAGTGTCCAAAGACACATTCTCTTCTTCTTTCTCTTTCTCTAGAAAGTCTTCATATCTTTTCACAGTTGCCTAAACTTTAGTGTCATTTGGCCGTAGTGTGTAACTGGAGATGGCTAGAACTCATGTGATAAAGTCCTCTATGTTAACATGCACTTTTCTGTGTTTATCCAAAATTGTCTACAACTTGTCTAGGATTACTTGAAAGTCCACTAATTTATCTGTAGAAGCTAATGAGAAAGCCTCTGATTCTATCTTAGTATGAATTAGTGTAGTAAATTCCTAAGCAACTAAGTCCACGGGAAGAGTTTTATAACTGTCATCAAGTATCTGACATGGAAGCTCCCCTATCTTATTGGTGATGTCTAATCCTTTGTCAATGCTTGCATCTTGGGTTTCCTGTAGATCATTGATCAACTCCTTGAGAACATCTCTCTTATGCTTCATTTCTTCCTGGTACTCAATATACATTTTCATTGTGGGGATCACCCCATTCTCAACTAGCACTTCCATCTTGAAGTCTTTCAACTTTGTCCAAGTCTCAAGGTCCTTTTCCACCAGTTGCAAGTTCTATGACAATATGTCAAGTGTTGGTTTCAACTCTAACTTAACATCATTCATGTTGTTAAACAATCCAATAGAAGACTTTATGAGTTGAGTCCCTTGTGCAATTAGTATTTCTATCCATGCACTCACAGCTCTGCCTTGTGACCTGATCCTTTCAGCCTTCTAAATTTCATCATCATCAACACATGTTGTGATAGGTTCCACTAGTTCAGGAAAATTGACTTATTCTTAATAGCACAGAAGTAAGTTGTTCCACCTTGAGCTTAAGTTGATCTTTGATAATCTTATCTCTATCATATCTCTCAAGCAAAGTAGCCAATGTGGCTTGTAGGTCCTCCTTAGCACTTTCATGTGTCTGTTTTCCAAGCTCAATCCTTGAGTTAATATAATCAGTGCCTTCAATTCCTTCAATAGTTTTATCTGGTGATGGTACTGCTACTTCAACATATTTATGACCTGATGAATCAACTTTTATCCTTGAAAGTGTTTTGGCCTTTTTAGCTGTCTTGGGATTTGTTGGAACAAGTTGGCCAAAATCAAAGTCATCTAGGGATATATCCTACTTCTTTCTCTTTAGCTTTTCTGATACTAGCGAAGGGGGAAGGATGAAGGAATCACCTCCTATTTTGGACACCAAAGTTTTTGATGATGGTGTAGGACCTGTGACTTGTAAGGCAGATGGAATATCATATGAAACAATAGTGGTGGTTACAATTGGTGGGGTTTGAGTTAAAACCACATTAGGAATATCCACACTTGACACTTTGGATGTAGAAGCAGACATGAACCTATCAAAGTTTGATTGTGTGGATATGTCAAGGATGGGAGAGGATACATCAAATAAACTAGGCAAAGAGGATAGTGAACCAAACACATTCTTAATGTTACCATGAGGGATCTCAAACAATGTTTCATTGGTGGGTGTGGAAGGGGATGAATGAACAGAATGCACTAACACAGTAGGTGTAGCAGAAATAATGGAAATAGTAGGCAAAGGTTGTACACTTGAAGTAACAACAGAAGTAGGGGTTTGCACTTCAAAAATTATAGGAGGAGAAGAAGGAGGATCTACTTGTGTTGACTCCAGTTGTGAAGTAATAGGAGGTTCTTGTGACTCATTGGCTACAATTTCTTCTTCTTCAACATCTACCTGAGTAGATGTTCCCTCTTTTTCTTTCCTTTTTCCTTTATCTCCTTTTGTCTTGAAGACAAACTTTGGCTTCTTGCTGGTACTATGAGTATCTTCCTTACTCTTTTTTCTCAATTCTTCATGCTTACTAGAAGGCCCTTTAGTATGCTCTTCTTCTGACTTTGTTTTAAAGAATTTCAACTTTATTCCTTTCTTCTCCAGCCAAACATTTGTGTTTCCAAGAATAGGTTGAAATCTTTCCCTTATTGAAGTCATCTCCTTCTGTGACCACTAAATTGGTGGAAGAAGAGTGTCAACAACCTTATTTCCCACATTTGCAACACCCACTATGTCATTTTCTTCTTGCATGTCCTTAGGGATATCAGTAAGCTCAAAGTTCCTAATTTGTTCCAAGGTAAGCCGAGTGAAGTTAATCTTCCTTATCTCTTCATCATTTCTACATTCGGCCGATCTATCCTCAATTTTATACCCATGAGTAAAGTTCCCTTTGAGATTGTCTTTCATGCCTCGATAATCAAAATCATTTCTCTTCTTATACCTCTTCATGGTCACCCACTACATTTTAGTTTCCATTGCTTTGGCTCTTGGAGTAGTAGAGATTGAATACTTGCCAATGGTGATTGGGAACTTGAAACATGCTCTATGAGCCTCCGCTTGTTTGCTATGCATAGTCATTATCTGCCTACATAACTCCTTCAATATCAGCTTGTCCCCTGGGTACCTTAGCAACATGTATGGTTGCCCATTGAAACAACCAAATCTGATATATGTGAAAGTAGGAAATTATAGAAATATACACCCAAACCTTTTTCCCTATGTTATGTATGAAAAAGGGGATGATAAAATTGTGTTTTAATTAGATTCAACCAAACCCTTCTTTCACATATACATTCAAGGACATAGACTAAGCTAAGTCATTACTGTAATAGAGGACTCAGCTATAGGTCTGATCTCACTATGAGATGATTGGAAAGATAGAATAGATTGATATTTTGTTAAAACCCTAGTCCGATTAGGCCTAAAACCCTAATCATGCAAAATCATAAACAAATGGACCAAACCTGACAAATGCTCGTACAAGAAAGCACTAAATACAGATTAGAAACATACCAAGATTTGAATTTCAGAAATTAAAAAGTTTGAGGACAAAAGAGTGGGCACTTGTGTCTAATGTGGCACTTTTTCTGAGGGCTTGGAACCAAAATATGCTTTAGATTGTAACTTGCATAGAGATTTCCAACAATGCTAAACTAGAGGACACTAGAGCAGATGTGTGTGTCTAATTAGGGATGTTTTCTATTGTTTTCTTTAGATCTATAATCTTTATGCTATGCTCTGATCTCTTATAACTCCTCTCCACAAGATCTGATACCTATAACCTACAATATCACAAGAGAGGGGTTGGGGGTTGTGGTGTTTAGGAGCTTGCCTTGGTCAAGCCCCAAAATGGCACTCAAGCCTTCCAACATCATTGTTAGAGAGAGAGTGTGTCCTTGGTGAACATAGGCAAAAGCAAATGATATGATAAATTGATTGAAACACAAAGTAGATGTCTTCTCGGAGGTGAAGCTCTCACGGGGAGATGAAGATCTTTCACACCATGAGGAGATGGATTGATGAAGACAAATCTGCAACAAACAAGTACAAACACAACACAATACTGCTCGATCACATAATGAAATCCTTGAATATCCTTAGCACAAGATCACAAGTTTGTATTATCCATCTAGTTGTAAAATGAAGTCCTAAACAAGTTTATATATGTATTCTCGCTAAACATTTGTAATTCAAATTGAATAGGTTGACAAAGGGAAACCTTTTAATGGTCACTTTGACGACATTTAAAATTTGGGTCCCGACAAAATAGGTCTGGACTAGGGTGTGGATGCCCAAGTCCAGGGTCCTATTTTGGGACTTCATTAAGCTTAAAAGTGGCCCCTAAGCCCCATTTGACATGGGTTTCAGGGGATTTTTCTTCGGGATTCATTTTTAACATGCATGATTAAGTCTAAGGGACCTATGAGCTAAACTTAAGAGGTAAAAGTCCTAGGGGACATTTTACAACATAAAATTTAGCCCCCACTTTAATGTATGTGTGATCTTACAACCCATGCATGCATTAAAGTATGGTTGAAAACACACCAAACATGCTAGGCACTTGAAGCTAAGGCATATGCAAAGGTTGAGGAACTATTCTAGCCCCTAATCTCAGGTAAGAACTAGAAAACACATGATAGACATGCAAAACATAGAGAATATAGTAACATGCTCGTAAAACATAGAGAAGATAGTAATAGGCACGGAAAACATGGAGAAGATAGTAATAGGCATGTAAAACATGTAGAAGACATGAGAACAATCACGCAAAACATAATGAGTACAATGGATATAACATTTTCATATATATATATATGCATGGAAAAAAATTGCAACACAAAACCCCAAAATGTAGGAGGAGCTCATCACTACACCCTTAAAACTACACTAGAGGGAAAACACATCATACAAAACCCGAGTGTGGGAGGAGCTAATCGCTACATCCTTGAAACCACACATGGGGGAAAACACACCATACAAAACCCAAAGTGTAGGAGGAGCTCATCACTACACCCTTGCTACTAAACCTGGGGTAAAATATGCCATACAAAATCTAAGTGTGGGAGGAGCTCATCGCTACACCATTAAAACCACACACGGGGGAAAACACGCGAAAGACACACATAATACACAAGCACTGTATAGCATGCCATAGGCATACTACATGTCTTGCACATGGCAAACACAGGTGATGGAAGGAGCTTATTGCTAAGTCCCACCGTCTCAAACATGCTGCAGACACACCTGACGATTGGACTTATGCCACAACAACTACCAAAAACATGCTTAAGGGAGGATAGTCTCAAGATCCATCCCTATCTCTACAAAACACTTGTAATAAAAGGATGTGCACTAGCTCAAGAGATACACCATGCCACCTCGCAATGAGGGCTTTTGAATAAAAGGATATGCACTAGCTCAAGTGATATGTTATCCTACCTCATGCAAAGGGCTTCTTTGATTGCAATATAAATAAAGATGTGTACTCACATTGGAGATACAATATCCTACCTCATGGAGAGGGCTTACAAACACGCTTTGTTAGTACGAAAATCATCAAAGAGGTATCATTATATATGCCCCCACCTTAAGATGGTTGATGTCATGTACCGATATCAAGCATGTTAATGTAGAGATAAAACATGCAAGGAAACAAGAGCTCTTGCAAAGCCCATGCCCCCAAGGCGACATGTGCTCATGATCACCAAATGTTCCCACAAACACAGTGAAAAGATATGCTAAGATAAGATAACAAGATAGGTTAGAAATCTTACTCTAAGATAATAACCAAAGCAATTCATTAAAGCTATGCATGAAAATAGTCACATCAGGGACCAAGGCTATACTGCGGGTTCAGAGCCAAGTATAACCGTTGGGCTATACTGCAGGCATCTTGGAACCGAGTGTAGCAACAAGGTGAGATACCAATCAAAGTGTACAAGAGAAGATTGAATGGATTGTAAAATGTTAGTTACAAGAAATACCATAAGATGATACATCACATGGAGTGATTCTACTAGTCAAGCATTAGATATATATACATATCAACCCCATCATCATGTATGGACTAGGTCCATTTTTTCTTTGCTTGTTGAAGGGACATATAGTCTATATAAATATTTGTTTGTTTTCATCATCCACCGACTAATTAGGATCATTGAAGAAGGTAAACAATAAAATGAGAGAGGAGAACAAGTGCCTTAGGAACACCACGTAGGAGGATGCCCCCAAAACACCCTCTATAATGCTATGCCCCTAAGGCATGACACACAACAATAAAATAGAGGAGAGGAACAATAGAAGAATGATGATACAAATAGAAGAATGGTCACAAAAGAGGCGATCTCCTAGTATCCTTGACCTTACAAGAGTATCAAGGGTCATCTAAGGAGATCTAAACAACACATAACACATCACAGGGGGAACACAACATAGAGAGAGTGTCACAAAAGTGAGAAAAAGAATGCTATGACAAAGGTGACCACAATGGGTTAGAAATACTCACTTGAAAACACAATCATGCTAGCAGTTGTCAATGAGCAAATCATCATCCTCCTAATCCTAAATTTTGAAAGAGAGAGGTACATAGGGGACAAGTGCCCATTTAGATTCCTTATCCCTTGCCTTATCAACCTTGGGCTCTTCTTTGTTTGTTTCAGTGTTGGTGTGTTGAAAGTAAGGAATACTGAGAGGAGGGCTGAATCAATATTCCACAAAACTACTTGTTAACTTATTTATTAATCCAATCTCCAAAATTAATAACATGAAAATAGAACAAGCATAGAAATAGAAACCATAAAGACATAACACATAGACACCAGGATTTTTACGTGGAAAACCCAAAGAGGGAAAAACCATGGTGAGTGTTGGCTTATGATATATTATGATAGCTCAATACTAGATTACAAGAAGGCTCATTGCCTTAAGGCTTACTGCCCTATGAAGAGTTGCTCATTGTACAAAGGCTCAATGCTAAGAGAAAAGAAAGAAAGAAGAAGAATTGGCTCACTGCCAGAAGATGAACTACTGTAAATGCATCTAACACATGTTGAATCACAGTTCCATTGAAGGTTCAATATATAGATTCAGAGGTCTTCATTTGTTTTGTCCTGCTTCTCAACTTAACTACATATACTATGTTTTCTGTTCAACTTATTCTATTCTGCACTCTACTCATAATCCTTCATGCCTCAAATTTGCACACATCACAACCACAATGACCAACATCAAATTCCATCAAGTATATATATTCTCTACAAGATTTATCTCATAATCAGGTCAGCAAGCAAAACATAAACCATGTACACAAATCCTACATCTTGTCAGCTTGAACTTGTGTACAATCTGCAATGCAGATCAAGCCAAACATATAATGATCTTCCTATAGGTCAGCTCAAATCATACAACCACTGAGATTTATTCCTTAAACAATATATCTTCTTTGCATATGAATTTTTCATGCTTGTTGGCCTATCTCTTAAGAGCACACTTGACCAAATCAACTGTCACTTCACAACTTTCACTATGGATCATATACGATTCTAAGAATCACATCCAACACTTGTCTTTGACCTCTTAACATATCTTCAAAACTGCGGAACAAAATATACAACTACAGAGGAATGTGGACCCTTTTCTCTAGCACTATACACTATTCCTAACTTAACTGTGTTCACTTGGACTTAGGTATTTTACCATGTAACTTCCAAAGGAAGTTAAGACTTGAGCACTAGAACAAATCATTACTAAGTAACTATGAACAACATACCTGATCCACATATACTAATCTTTTACTGCGGAGGCATACCATCCCAAACATTGTTACTTACTTTATATAATGTATATTGTTCATACTTAGTCATTTCTACTTCTGGAGTAAAGTCTTTTTCATATCGATGGAGATTCTTTCCTTTGTTGCCATTAATGACAACATTTAATCATCATAACAGTGTCTCTTGCCAACAAGGTGGTTCAATGTTTTCTTTTTGAAGTGATGTGTTGTTTCGAGCCAAGGTTTGTCTTCTCTTCCTTCTTTCTGTAGCTTATTGATTTCTTCTTGTTTTGTTGATGATATCTTAAAAAGGAATCTCATGTTTTCCATAAGTTTTTATATCTTAGAGGAAGAAGCAGATGTGTGATTAACTCGTGGTGATGCATGGTATTGTTTTCTATGGTTTTCTCCCGATCCTTGTAGGGATGACGGAGGAGGAAGCTTAGCATATATTCCTTTTCCTTTCAATCTAGGGTGTTCTTGTAATGATGGTTTCTCTTTGGGTACTGTTTGTTGAATAGGAGGACCAACTAATCTAGATAGTAATTGTGCTTTGTAATGCTGATATCCCAAGAAGATTTGGTCTATTCTAGGTTGAGGTTCTTCTATAGGTTCTAGCCAAAAGTAGTCAAGGATGACATTCTTTTTCAAGTGACCATAGGTTTCCATTGACTATGGTGAATGGTATGTGTACTCCCATGATGAGGAAACTTTAAGCATTTATGGATTGTTGAAGGGATAGCTTTCATAGCCTTGAGCCATTGATGGCCTAGTTTTACACGGAAGAGGTCAGATGTCAGAATAATATCAAATGATTGTTCCAAGGCTTTGTCAAACACTCAAACCACTAAAGAAATCTTTCCTATAGCCAGGAGAAAAGCTCCAGTATGCATTTTTATCATCATGTTGGTAGGTTCATAAGTTTCTTATATCAAATTGTTTGAATAAAGGAACTCTTCCATAGCAATGTTAGTTATGCAATTTGGATCAACAAGGGCTCCTTTTACCAGAGTCCCCATAATGCTAACTTCAATGTAAAGGGGACCTTCGACATTCCCTATTGTTCTATCATGTGGCACTGTGAATGTAATATTAGGCTCAGGGATCTTCCTTTTCTTTTCAAGGTGAGGAAGGACCATAGCATTGTTTTTATGATGAAAAGCCATTGATGTGGGACTATTTCACACCTAAAACTCTTGTTTGATGGAAACAAGTAAAAATACATAAATTCCACCAGACAAAAGTGGATATGAGGAAAGAGTACAACACGATAAGGCCCAATTGATGATTTTAAAGGTTTTGATCACACAATGTGAAAAGGTGTGTAAACAAGTAGTGTTGAAATACACACTGTGTATTTAAGATTATGCCAATTTTCACACAATGATATAAAATTATGAAAATTTTTCAAATGAACAATGAATATATGCTTAAATATGAGTGAAAGATATAAAATTCAAGATATTTAGAATGAATTCAATGAAACAACACCAATTTATGCTTGTTTATGCACCTAAAATGTTCACTTTTTTTTCACTTTTTTCAATGTAAATGCACAAAATATGTAATGAAATTAGGAGAATGATGAGGGGCAGAAAATTAAAACCTTTTAATCGGTCTAATAATGTAGAAAAATTCTTTACAACACACCAATCTTGCAATGGTAAATGAAAGATTAGCCAAAATGTAGTAAAAATGCAAGGATTTTTGAAACCCTAATAGTGAAATTAAAGCATGAAAGTATGCAAAATGATGAATGAATGGAATCTAATCAAATTTAATATGTAAAATAACTCAGATCAGATTTGAAAATGATTCCAAAATCCTATAATGCTGAATTCAAGTCAAATTTTAAGGAACTATGAATGAATATGCCTCTTTTTGTTGAAATACACAATGTGTAAATGCAAAATTTGAAATGTAGAAGCAAAAACACACAATGATGAAACACTACTATCCAAAATTAGATTTTAATGAGTGTTAAAAATGAGTAGTAAAATCTGAAACAAGATTTTAACTACAAACCCTAGCTTTTTGAATTACTAGGTTATATGAAAAATGCACAATTTCAAGAAAACCCTAGAAAAAAAAAGGTATGTAAATTCAAGGTAAATGATTGTAGAATGATGAATTACTATAAATTATCTCAGATCCAATATAAATATCAGATATTTAATTGATTTAAATGGTATGCAATGAAAATAGTTCAAACTATGCCTTAATCCAAGCCTAGGATGCTTGATTTTTTCAAATTTATGCAAGATTTTTGAATGTAGAATGATGAATATGATATGTATGAATGTAAATCTGATTTACAACACTTAGCAAGATGCAATGTTTAGAAAAACATAGGTTCACCAAAATGTTATGTATGAAAATGGGGATGATAAAATTGTGTTTTAATTAGATTCAATCAAACCCTTCTTTCACACATACATTCGAGGACATAGACTAAGCTAAGTCACTACTGTGATAGAGGACTTAGCTATAGGTTTGATGTCACTATGAGATGATTGGAAAGATAGAATAGATTGATATTTTGTTAAAACCCAGAGTTCAATTAGGCCTAAAACCCTAATTATGTAAAATCGTAAACAAACAGATGAAACCAGACAAATGGTCGCATATGAAGGCACTAAATGTGGATTAGAAACATACCGAGATTTGAATTTTGGAAAGTGGAAACTTTAGGGACAAAAGAGCGGGTGCTTGTGTCCAATGTGGCACTTTTTATGAGGGTTTGGAACCAAAATATGCTTCAAACTATAACCTGCTCAGAGATTTCTGACAATGCTAAACTGGAGGACACTAGAGTAGACACCTGTGTCTAATTAGGGGTGTTTTATATTGTTTTCTTTAGATTTGGAATCTTTATACTCTGCTCTAATCTCCTACAACTCATCTCCACAAGACCCAACACCTGTAACTTGCAATCACAAGAGAGGGGTTTGGGTTGTGGTGTTTAGGAGCTTGCCTCGGTCAAGCCCTGGAATGGCACTCAAGCCTTCCAACACCATTGTTAGATAGACTGTGTGTCCTTGGTGGATAAAGGCAAAAGAAAATGATATGATAAATTGATTGAAACACAAAGTAGATGTCACCTCGGAGGTGAAGCTCTCACGGGGAGATGAATATTTTCATGCCATGAGGAGATGGATTAATGAAGACAAATTTGCAACAAAAAAGTAAAAACACAACATAATACTGCTCTGCAAAATAATGAAAGCCTTGAATATCCTTAGCACAAGATCACAAGTTTGTATTATCCATCTAGTTGTAAAATTAAGTCCTAAACATGTTTATATACACATTCCTGCTAAACATTCGTAATTCAAATTGAATAGGTTGATAAAGGGAAACCTTTTAACGGTCACTTTGCCAACATTTAAAATTTGGGTCTTGACAAAATAGGTCTAGACTAGGGCATGGGTGCCCAAGTATAGGGTCCTATTTTGGGACTTGATTAAGCTTAAAAGTGGCCCCTAAGCCCCTTTTGACATGGGTTTTGGTGGATGTTGCTCCAGGATTCATTTTTAACATGCATGATTAAATCTAAGGGACCTAAGAGCTAAACTTAGGAGGTAAAAGATCTAGGGGGACATTTTATGACATAACAACTTGCTCCCAGGCTTCATAAAAAAATCTTGCCTTCTCAAACCCTTTCTCAAACATACAAATATAACTCTAAAAGAAGGCATCATTTACCCTTCTAAAGTGATTGATGCTTTCTTTCAATGTCAGCCGAGGGTAATATTCATACACTAGAATGTTTCTCCCCTCACCTTCTAAAGTTAGGCTAGGGAAGTGCCTTATGGAAGCAGCAACATAAACTAAATATGAGGTCATGTAGAACTTCAATGAAGTTGACACTTTTGAAAGTTGTTCACAAATCGAGTCACTGATTAGCTTACCCCAAAATATCTTTTGATTACCTTTCTTTATGACATATATGTATTGATACATCCATTCTTGAAAAGTGTTGGATGTAGCAAGCCCTTTGACTTTGCTTAAGAGGGTAATAAGATCACCTACCTCCTTAATGAACTCACTCCAGAAGATGTTCTTTGGCCATCTTGCAATTGTAGGCCTAGAAGTCTTGAGCCAGCAGGTGTTAATGATTTTCTTGCATTTCTCTGCATGCTTGTCATAGTGATCTTGTGCTCTTTCCATGGTGAGATCATCATAATCATCAGTATTGGGGCACATGAAAATCTTATCAAAGAATTCCCCATCCAAATTCATCAATACTTTGCCATTTGCATATGATATGCTCTTGAGTTCCTTATTAAAATTTACAACAGTTGCCAACATGAACTCTAGATTTTGAGCTGATATTGGGAAGGCAGAAACCAAGTGGATGCTACTGTCTAGAATAGTCTGCATGTTTGTAGTGATAGGCTATTTGTTCACCCTCTCTAAGAATTCTAACATGTCTACATTGCTGATCTCAATATCTCTAATATTGTCTACATTGGATCTATTGAGGTCATCGAGATCACACCTTGATACTTGTACTTCATATATTTTCTTCTTGGGAGACAAATCAGACATCTGGAAGGAGACTACAAAAATGAGTTTTAGAAATCTTCCAGAGTTAGAAAAATTCCAAGTATCTAGCTTTGTATAGTTGTGGAAAGATTCTGCACTTTTACACTTCAAGACAATGTTTGGTGTAGTTTAGAGAAAATTCTCTGAACTACATGGGAAAATCCATGTTTGGTGCAAAGGAAAAAAAATTCTCCACCTCTACATAAAGGTATGGTTTTAGGTCTAGTTCAGAGAAAATTCTTCGAACTACAATTGGGATAGGTTGACAAGGATAATCAATCTCATGCAAGTCAAAGAAAATTCTCTGACTTGCATGCCTTAGTGCAAAATAAAAGGAGGCGCACTCTAGAGAAAATTCTCCGAAGTGCATTGGGGGGTAAAACTCTTCAATGCACTTCAGAGAATTTTCTCCAGAGTGCACCAAACAAAACATTATTTTGAACTTAGCATGTTTTTGATGTTTTAGAACTTAAGTGATGTGTGGGGAATTTTCTCCGCACAACACCAAAGACCAAAGGTGTTGTGTGGAGAAAATTCTCCACACATCACTTTTGTTAAAAGTTGCGGTGGGTTAGATAGTGTTGTGTGGGGAAATTTCTCTATACAACACCAAACACTGAGGGTGTTGCATGGAGAAATTTCCCTGCACAAAACTCTTACAAAGAGGGTAAAAGGTGCAAGTCGGTGTTAGTTCGAGTTTTATCTCTGAACAACACCAATCTAAGAGATCATATGTGTTGTTCAAAGATAAAACTCTAAACAACACCGACAGGGTTGGTAGATGATGACACAGAAGGAAAAATAGTTGGAAGCTAGGGTTTTACACTTTGAAACATCGACAGAAAAAACAAATGGAAAATGACAAAGATAAAATAGTGAATCGAAAGGAAATCAAAATGGAAACTTAAAATAGAAATCTAAAACCAAATTAGGGTTTCAAAACACAAAGGAAAAGAATGTTTAACCTAAAACATAAATGAAAATAACACTAGAGAAAATAACGGATACAAGATTGACTTACCCATGCGAGTCTATCAACCGAAAATCTAAGAATAAAAACTCAAGTAGGGGAAATGATCATGCAGCACGAAGGTGATAGGGAGCTCGAAAACAAAAGGAAACAGGTAAAAATTAAAAGATAAAATGAAACAAACAAGGAGTAAAACATATATTAACCCATCATTAATGTGTAGGAATACACACAACACTGAGAGGGGGGGGTGAATTAGTGTTGTTAACAATTTTAACACTTTTTAAAACTTTTGATTAATCTAATTTCACAATTTAGAATTCTTCAGAAGGAATAAAGTAAATATGCAGAGTATCAACACACAGATTTGACACAAGAAATTTCCTGAGTGGAAAACCCTCCTGGGGTATAAAAACCACTCAACTGCCTCACTGGCTTAATACAAAATTCAGATTACAAATGTCTCACTGACATTATAATTCTGCCTCACTGGCAAATTTTATCTCTCTCTGCATGTCTCACTGACATCATCAACATTCAATGAAAATTATAACTCAGGGGATTTCCCTGTTTCAATAAAAACCAAAACCTTATTTCTCTCTTTTAAGATAAACAAAATAAATTTCTCAATCAACCTTTAACTGTCTTCAACTCCTACAGTCAATCAATTTTGATCTTCAATATATTTCATACCTCTGCAACACCATTTCAAACTAATTCACCATTTTGAGCTTTCTCTCTCTGCAAACTAAACAATTTATCTTCTCTGAAAAATTATAGTCTTTAATCACCTTCACTTTCTCTGACACCTTCACTTTCTCTGAACAAACATTACTCCATCATGATCATTGAAGAATCTCAACATAAATCCCTGAAGAATGATTCTCCATTCCTGCAAAAATTACACAACAATTCCATTCTCCAAAAGAACTTCTTCAAAAATTCTCATTAATTATCTCTCATCTGCAACTCCTCTTATATCTGCCATTCAAAACAAAATCACTATATACAAAAAGAATTTTAATCAAAAAACCAAAAGCTTCAAAAACCTGTTCAACTTCAACATTACATTTCTTCTTAAACTTCTCATCTTCTCTCTTACCAAAAACAAAAAACATAAAACAAAAAAATGAAATCTCTTCGTAGAATTCTGCCTTTTCATCTTCTTATCATTTAGAAACCTTCTAAAAAAAACTTACTCTTTCCTTTACACAACTTTCTAAATTCACACTCTCTTGAAATTCGGTGAGGAAAGACTAAAATGGCATGTTTTAGCTTTAAAGCAATAAAACAACCGTCAAATTAACACCCAAAGGCCGACCGTTGGAAGCAACTAACAGTTTAAACCTTATCCCTCTGATTCGCGCGGCCCGCCATCCATCGTTCAAACCTTAGCCGTTGATCGGCTTTTTCCCGCCCGCTATTGAGTCTTCCACCGGCGCTCACCCGAGGCCTAGCACAAGGGGCCGGTAACATCAACGACGTTGATACCCTTTCTTTATAACTTAAAGCCCCGATGACTTCTTTAACCGGTCAACTTAAGTTTATAACATAAAGTGCATAGAGTTATGACGGCCAAAGTTAAACAATGTATAAACAATGTAAAAGACTTAATCAATGTTGAGACAACCACACTTACCATATCAACCACTATAAACCTTGTCAAAAATCACATATTCCAAATACTAAAACACTGAAATAAAACACCATGCTTCATCAGACTGCCACTGTCATGAACTCAATGTAGATGGAGTTAATATAATACATATTAACATTTGTCAAATGATGCAAGCCCTTGCCTTAAACCAAAAATTGATAATATGCAATGAATGTCGTCCACTGAAATGACTAAGTCACAGAACAACTTCACACAAGATCAACATTGATGTCATTACCATGAAGGACCACTGAAAGATCAAAACTGAGAGATCTAACAACCATTGTCACTGATGCAGACCATATCACTGAACTGAAAAACCATTGCCATTGATGAAGACCATGTCACAGATCTAACAACCATTGTCACTGATGCAGACCATATCACTGAACTGAAAACCATTGCCATTGATGAAGACCATGTCAGATCTCTGATTGCAACTTTACAACACTGATTGCATACTTCTCAACACTGATTTCATAACCTGTCAACTGCATCTTGTGAAAACTGTGAAATGCAACATCCTGATATCCTGATATTTTGACATCAATGAAAAGACAACATCCTGAACTGTGAAATGTGCTACAAAACTCCCCCTTTGTCTTTGACATTGATGGCAAAACCATAACTGATTTCTCCCCCTTTTTGACATAAAAATGTCAAAGGCAAAAAAAATAACACCACAATCAATAGATTCCTGTTCTTGTAAATACAATCCTCTGAAAAAAAATTTGTCAAAACCAACACTTTACTTCAAACTGATCAAATGTACAATACTATAACATTACCAACCACAAAAATATGTACAAAAACTATATACAGGCTATGTACAAATGAGATTCAGGACATTAAAATAATCTAGAAAACAACTCCCCCTGAATCTGATATCTCTGTAACTTACTGAAGAGAGGCAAGAGACAGAACTCCCAGTCTCTGTCTCAGAGTTTCAAATGTCTCCTTTGGCAAAGGCTTTGTGAAGATGTCAGCCAACTGATCACTAGTATGCACATATTCCAAAGCAACTTCATTTTCAATCACCTTTTCCCTTAGAAAATGATATCTGATAGCAATGTGCTTAGTTCTTGAATGCATTATAGGATTCTTTGACATATTGATTGAACTTGTGTTATCACAAAGAATAGACACAGGCTTTTTAACCTCAACCTTAATATCAAGAAGTGATTGTACCATCCAAAGTACCTGTGTACAACATGATGAAGCAGCAATGTACTCAGCTTCAGCTGTAGATAGAGAAACACAATCTTGTTTCTTACTCTGCCATGCAACCAATCTGCCACCCAGAAAGAAAGCTGCCCCACTTGTGCTTTTTCTGTCATCAGGACACCCTGCCCAATCTGCATCTGTATAGGCAAGAAGTGTAAAATCATTGTGTCTAGGATACCATAAACCAAAATCAATTGTACCCTTAATATATCTAAAGATTCTCTTAACAGCATTCAAATGTGATTGTTTAGGACAAGCTTGAAATCTAGCAACCAAACAAACAGCCTGCATAATATCAGGCCTAGAAGCAGTGAGATATAAAAGACTCCCGATCATAGATCTATACAGAGATTGTTCTACTTCAGGTGATTCATCATTTTTACTTAGCTTATGCCCTGTCTCCATAGGAGTACCCAAAGGTTTGCAATCATCCATTTGAAACCTTTTTAACATCTCTTTGGCATATTTATTTTGTGAGATGAATATTCCCTTTTCAAGCTGAGATACTTGAAGACCAAGAAAGAAGGACAATTCTCCCAACATAGACATTTCAAATTCTGATTTCATGATGTTAGGAAATGAATGACTCATATCATCATTGTTACTACCAAAAATGATATCATCTACATAAATTTCAACAACCAGAATATCCTCACCTTTGATTAAATAGTATAAATTACTATCCACACCTCCTTTTGTGAACCCCTGTTCCTGCAAAAACTTATCCAGTCTATAATACCAAGCCCTTGGAGCTTGCTTTAAACCATATAAAGCCTTTTTCAACCTGTAAACATGATCTGAATTATCTTTATTCACAAAACCTTCTGGTTGTTCCATGTAGACTTCTTCTTCAAGATCTCCATTTAGAAATGCTGATTTTACATCCATTTGGAAAACTTTGAAATTTTTATAAACTGAAAAAGCTAAAAACATCCTTATAGCTTCTAATCTAGCAACAGGAGCAAATGTTTCTTCAAAGTCAATACCTTCAATTTGTGAATACCCTTTGCAAACCAGTCTGGCTTTGTTTCTAACAACTTTACCTTTATCATCAAGCTTATTCCTAAACACCCATTTTGATCCAATGACATTCTTACCTTCTGGTCTTGGAACAAGTTCCCATGTTTTGTTCTTTTCTATTTGGCTTAACTCCTCTTCCATGGCATTAACCCATGCTTTATCTTTGCTGGCCTCAACATAATTCTTTGGTTCCATTTCAGATATCAAACACACATGTGCTTGATTATGTGCAGCAGCTTGCTTTCCTCTTCTTGTTAAAACACCACTGTCCTTATCCCCAATGATCAACTCATGAGGATGATCTCTTTGAAATGCCTTTGAAAGAGTCTTTGTCTTGACATCAACAGATTTTTCAGGATCTTCTTCCTCTTCTTGAATTTCTTCTTCCTTTTGTGAATGATGATCAACTTCAATGTCATGAATTAACTGCATACAGGGCTGCAAATCATCATCCACCTTAACATTAGTACTTTCAATTATTCTTTTGAGCCTATTGTTAAAACATTTATATGCCTTGCTATGTGTAGAATAACCAAGAAAAATGCCTTCATCACATCTAGACTCAAAACCACATAAGCTATCATTATCTTTCTTGATGTAACACTTACTTCCAAAAATTTTGAAATACCCAACATTAGCTGACTTACCATACCATAGTTCATAAGGAGTATAATTTGACTTTACCCTTAATTGAACTCTGTTCAGAGTATATACAGTTGTATGAACAGCTTCTCTCCAATAGACATTAGGCAGATTTGCATCATGTAGTAAAGTTCTTGCCATTTCTTTTACAGTCCTGTTTTTCCTTTCAGCTACTCCATTTTGCTGTGGAGTTCTAGGAGTGGAGAATTGCCTTCTTATCCCATGTTTTTCACAATACTCCTCAAATTCCTTTGAAGTGTACTCTCCTCCATTGTCTGACCTTAGACATTTTAGCTTGAAATCAGATTCCTTTTCAACCATCTTCTTGAAGATTTTGAATCTATCAAATGCCTCTGATTTATGCCTTAAGAATGTTACCCATGTCATTCTTGAAAAATCATCAATGAAAAGCATAAAATACTTTTCTCCTCCCAGAGCTTTAGTCCTTGTAGGACCACACAAATCTGAATGTACCAGCTGCAGAGGTTTTGAAGAAAAATACTCCTTAGGCTTGAAACTAACTTTAGTTTGCTTACCCAGCTGACACTCTTTGCATATAGTATTACCTGGTTTTGAAATATGAGGCATATTTCTGACATTGTGATTCTTGCTAATTCTCACAAGATTGTCAAAATTCACATGACCAAGTCTTCTGTGCCATAACCAGCTTTCCTCAATTTGACCCATGAAACAGATATGACTATCAACACTTTTAGTTTCTGAGTTATGAAGATTGTAGATGTTACCACTAGTCCTTAGACCTGCTGCAATAACTTTACCTGATTTCTTTTTAATCTCACATCCATGTGCATCAAAAACCACATTAAAACCATTGTCACATATTTGACTGACACTTAACAAGTTGTGCTTCAGTCCTTCTACAAAATACACATCATGTAGTGGTGTTTCTTCATCAAGAAGAATTGTACCTTTACCTTTGATCATAATGCAATCATTATTTCCAAACATAACAGAACCTTCATTAATGTCTTCAAACTTAACAAATTTTTCTTTGTCTCCTGTCATGTGATTGGAACAGCCACTGTCAATCACCCACTGTTCCTTCTTTCTGGCATGAAAAGCAGCTTGTGCAATCATAACATTAATGCCCTTATTGATTACCTTAGGTCTCCAAACTAACAACTTCTTTTCAGAACTTGAAGAAGACAAACCTGTAACAGTATTCCTTATAGTTTGCTGAATTTGCAAAGAAGGTCTACAAAATTTGGCAATATGCCCAAAATTTTTACAATTGTGACACTTCAAACTTCTTAAAAACATGAATGGATTCCTTGGAAATAAATGCATTTCTCTTCTGACTCCAAATCTGCATTCACTGGCTTTATGTCCAAACCTGTTGCAACAAAAACAATATCCAGTAAAGTGAGCATTATACCTGAAAGTATCACTTCTGTTGTAGTTTGTTGTCCTTATGATTGATTTGCCATTTGTACCAGCCTTTTGTGAACATTGTCCCTTTTCAAATCCAAGACCTGATTTATCCTTGAATCCTTTTTGTTTATCAAGAAGATCATCTAGTTTATCACTGCTTCTGCACATATCAAGTCTTCTTCTCAGATCAACAATTTCAGCTTCAAGTGTATGACATTCCTTTTCCTTGTTATTCAACTCTTTATCTTTATCAACAATAATTTTCTTACTTTCTTCAAGAGAAAGAATTAGATCAGTAATTTGTTTCTCATAACAAGTTAACTTGTTATTCATGATCTCATTTTCTTTTTGAAACTGACTTCTTTGTGCAATGATTTCCTTCTTAAGTTTCTTGACTTGACTTAATGCACACATCAATTCTCCTTCAAAATCAACAACAGCTTCACAACTGTTTGATTGTTCCTCACACTTTTCATTTTGAACTTCATTTAGAATAGCCATAAATAAAGTCTGTGCATTTTCATCAAGAAAATCATCTGAATCACTTTCAGACATATCAACATTTTTTGTGAACAAGCTTCTCTTCTTTCTGAAATTATTTTTTCTTCTAGAAACAAACTGTTTCTTTTTAAATTGCTTCTTATTTTCATCTTCATCACTGTCTATGTCTTTGTAAGGACACTGAGCTGCATAGTGTCCAATCTTTCCACATTCAAAACATTTGAATGGAAGCTTACCTTTGTACTTACCAACAGATCCCTTCTTTAACTTGCTTGCAAGAGATATTTCTTGTTCATCATCCAATTCATCTGAATCAGAAATCTCCTTTTCATTTCTGACTGATTTGAAAGCAGCTTCTTTGCTTGAAGGTATGTCATTGCTAATCCTCATCTCATAAGCTGTGAAAGTGCCATGAAGTTCATCAAAGGTAACTTTGCTTAAATCTCTTTCTTCAACAGCAGACACTTTGGATTCATATTTTGGATTTAAGGTCCTTAAGATTTTTGTAACAACTGTCTTCTCTTCCAGTGTATCACCAAGTCCTCTGATAGCATTTACAATTTCTTGGACCCTTAAAAGATATTCTGCCACTTTCTCATCATCACTCATTCTGAGACTTTCAAATTTTGCTCTGTAGGATTGCAGTTTTGCTTCTTTGATTTTATCATCTCCTTGATAGATATTTGACAATTTGTCCCATATTTCCTTGGCTGTTTTACACTCCATGATTTTTACAAGTATGTCATTGGTAAGACCACAACATAATGCATTTTTAGCCTTAGCATTATTTTCATATGCCCTTTTCTCATCAGCTGTGCTAGGAGGATTTGTAGCAGTATATCCAGTAACAATAGCATCATACACATCATACCCCAGAGATGACAAATATGACTCCATCCTGAATTTCCAAAATGCATAGTTAGAGCCATCAAACATAGGTGCCTTATAATTTGAGTAACCTTCTTGACTTGCCATGATAAGTATTCCAGAAATATGATCTACCCAAGCTGATTAAGCTTTGACAGGGTACCAGGCTCTGATACCAATTGTAGGAATACACACAACACTGAGAGGGGGGGGTGAATCAGTGTTGTTAACAATTTTAACACTTTTTAAAACTTTTGATTAATCTAATTTCACAATTTAGAATTCTTCAGAAGGAATAAAGTAAATATGCAGAGTATCAACACACAGATTTGACACAAGAAATTTCCCGAGTGGAAAACCCTCCTGGGGTATAAAAACCACTCAACTGCCTCACTGGCTTAATACAAAATTCAGATTACAAATGTCTCACTGACATTATAATTCTGCCTCACTGGCAAATTTTATCTCTCTCTGCATGTCTCACTGACATCATCAACATTCAATGAAAAATTATAACTCAGGGGATTTCCCTGTTTCAATAAAAACCAAAACCTTATTTCTCTCTTTTAAGATAAACAAAATAAATTTCTCAATCAACCTTTAACTATCTTCAACTCCTACAGTCAATCAATTTTGATCTTCAATATATTTCATACCTCTGCAACACCATTTCAAACTAATTCACCATTTTGAGCTTTCTCTCTCTGCAAACTAAACAATTTATCTTCTCTGAAAAATTATAGTCTTTAATCACCTTCACTTTCTCTGACACCTTCACTTTCTCTGAACAAACATTACTCCATCATGATCATTGAAGAATCTCAACATAAATCCCTGAAGAATGATTCTCCATTCCTGCAAAAATTACACAACAATTCCATTCTCCAAAAGAACTTCTTCAAAAATTCTCATTAATTATCTCTCATCTGCAACTCCTCTTATATCTGCCATTCAAAACAAAATCACTATATACAAAAAGAATTTTAATCAAAAAACCAAAAGCTTCAAAAACCTGTTCAACTTCAACATTACATTTCTTCTTAAACTTCTCATCTTCTCTCTTACCAAAAACAAAAAACATAAAATAAAAAAATGAAATCTCTTCGTAGAATTCTGCCTTTTCATCTTCTTATCATTTAGAAACCTTCTAAAAAAAAAACTTACTCTTTCCTTTACACAACTTTCTAAATTCACACTCTCTTGAAATTCGGTGAGGAAAGACTAAAATGGCATGTTTTAGCTTTAAAGCAATAAAACAACCATCAAATTAACAACCAAAGGCCGACCGTTGGAAGCAACTAACAGTTTAAACCTTATCCCTCCAATTCGCGCGGCCCGCCATCCATCGTTCAAACCTTAGCCGTTGATCGGCTTTTTCCCGCCCGCTATTGAGTCTTCCACCGGCGCTCACCCGAGGCCTAGCACAAGGGGCCGGTAACATCAACGACGTTGATACCCTTTCTTTATAACTTAAAGCCCCGATGACTTCTTTAACCGGTCAACTTAAGTTTATAACATAAAGTGCATAGAGTTATGACGGCCAAAGTTAAACAATGTATAAACAATGTAAAAGACTTAATCAATGTTGAGACAACCACACTTACCATATCAACCACTATAAACCTTGTCAAAAATCACATACTCCAAATACTAAAACACTGAAATAAAACACCATGCTTCATCAGACTGCCACTGTCATGAACTCAATGTAGATGGAGTTAATATAATACATATTAACATTTGTCAAATGATGCAAGCCCTTGCCTTAAACCAAAAATTGATAATATGCAATGAATGTCATCCACTGAAATGACTAAGTCACAGAACAACTTCACACAAGATCAACATTGATGTCATTACCATGAAGGACCACTGAGAGATCAAAACTGAGAGATCTAACAACCATTGTCACTGATGCAGACCATATCACTGAACTGAAAAACCATTGCCATTGATGAAGACCATGTCACAGATCTAACAACCATTGTCACTGATGCAGACCATATCACTGAACTGAAAACCATTGCCATTGATGAAGACCATGTCAGATCTCTGATTGCAACTTTACAACACTGATTGCATACTTCTCAACACTGATTTCATAACCTGTCAACTGCATCTTGTGAAAACTGTGAAATGCAACATCCTGATATCCTGATATTTTGACATCAATGAAAAGACAACATCCTGAACTGTGAAATGTGCTACATAATGAACATTAATGACCAAACATGCAGAGGAGGGAGTGTAGTTGTAGAGAATTTCTCCACAACTACATGACATGTGTATTTGCATGTTTAGCTAACACTTGGAAAAAATGTACAAGTGTAGAAAAATGACTTTGCATTTTTAGGAAAAACAACTAAGTCTTTGAAAACAAACTTTTGCAATTTTTCAAAAGGCAAAAGATGACCCAAATCAAATTGATTTTTCGATGGGTCAAACCATGCATGAGACCACTTAAATTCATCTTGATTTGTGTTCTTAGATGACATAGGCAATGAACAGACAAGTTTCGTAGGGGTTATCCCATGAATTGAGAAAGAAAAATTTTAGGATAACAACTGGCTCTAATTGGAGAGCTTCCTTCGATCATCCTTTGAAATGATCAAAGGGAAAAGAATCCCATAACTCTAATTGCCTTCATCCAACCATTGGGCTATAGAGTCAGGTGACAAACACAACACAAGATGACAAAAACAAAAAGACCACAAAACTATACAAACTATAAAAACTTATATGTCGCTTCACTAAGTGAACAGCTTCAGATGTTGTCCACTGTGAGGTAGCAAAAAAGGTGGTCCATCTTGATATGCCAAAAGAAAACTATTTTCACTGTAGAGATGGTGAATTATGAAAGGGCATGTCCATAAAGAATCAAATTTTCAATGCATCCCCTTCAGCTCTCTTGTCTTGTCCCATAACAGAACTTGATCTCCAATTTGGAAATCTCAAGATTTCTCTTTCTTTTCAAAGAGCTTCTTGACTTGACTTTTATGTTCTGCAATGTAATCCACCACCTTTATGTGTTGTTCCTCAAGTTCAGAAAGAAACATAACGTGCTTGTCAATAGAGCTATCAAAAGTTTCATCCTCAATTTCCTTAGCCAACTTTAGAGAAGGAAACTCCAATGTGATAGGTATCTGGGCATTCAAACCATATAGGACTTGAAATGGAGACATGTCAATTGCCTATTTAGGAGTGATACAATCCACCCATAGTGCATCATACAATGATTTATGCCAGGATCTCTAATTTTCATCAACCAACTTCTTGATTATGGTAACCAGGTTCTTGTTGCTTGATTCAACTTGACCATTCCCTTAGGCGTAATAGTCAAAAGAATGAGTAAGAATGATTCCATACTTAAAACAAAACTTTGTTATCTCATGAGATGAGAAACAAGTAGCATTGTCTACTACTATCTTGTTAGGCACCCCAAACCTTGAAATAATATTTTCTTCGAGGAAGTTGCAAACGACTTCTAAAGTAGCATGCTTTATAGGAATAGCTTCCACCCACTTGGTGAAATAATCAGTAGCTATGCAAACATACTATGTCCTACACTTGATTGTGGATTCACTGTGCCAATGAAGTCAATCCCAATTGTTGAAAGGGTTCTTCAATCACCACCAACTTGAGGGGTAGAGTTGCCAACTTGGGTTTCCCCACAAACTGCTAGCACAATTCACATTTACGCACCTAGTTGTATGCATCCTAAAAGAGTGTTGGGTAGTAGTACGTTGCTCTCAAAATTTTGTGAGATATAACTAGAGCTGAGAAATGTCCTCCACATGCTAAGTTGTGAAAAGATTCCAACAGCTTGCCTTGTTGCACTTTGTCCACACATCGTAGAAAAACTCCATCAATGCTTATTTTGTACAAACCATTGTCCCAAAGAACAAAGTTTGTAGCCTTAAGCTTGATTGTCCTTTTCTCTTTATATGAAAAATGCTCGGGACACTCTCCATATGTGAGGAAGTGTGCAAATGTTTGAATACCACTCATCTTTTGTGCTCACGAACAAAATTGTGAGAAGTCCTTTGGTATTCGCTTCCTCATCATCAGATATATCTTTTGGTTTATTGTTAGAAATTAGTTGACATAAACCCTTCCCATGAACTAGCTTAGTGGGCCTAATCTCCATGTCATAATCTTGGACCTTAGAAATCCCATTTCTTCTCTTACTCTAAAATTTCTACTGGGTCAATATGGACTTGACCATTGAATCTGACACCAATGCAATAGTGTGAGAGTTGAGGATGTAATACCTAAAATTCTTAACTACTTTTATCATAGCGTAAGCATGTTTCTCCATTGATGAGTACTTAAGCTCATGAATCTTTAGGGGACAACTCATGAAAGCTATTGGAGACTCAATCCCTTCCTTGTTTTGTTGCACCAGGATGGTAGATAGAGTATGCTCTGAGGCATAGCTATACATGATAAAGTCTTTGGTATAGTCTGGATAGACTAAGACTAGAGCATGAGCAATAGCCTCTTTTATATCATGGAAAGCAGCTTTGCCTTCCACACTCCAATAGAAAGTGGATTTTCCCTTCATCATATCTATGATAGGATGAGTCTTCTCTACAAAATCTAGAACAAATCTTCACAAGAAGTTTACCTTCCTAAAGAAGGAATTACTGCTATCTTACTTGAAGGTAGGGTAAGACTCTAGATTGATTTGACCCACTTGGGATAAATCTTGGTGCCTTCCTTAGACACAATGTGCCCAAGGATCTTACCTTTCGTAACCCCAAAAATGGATTTCTTAGAATTGAGTGAGATACCATGCTAACGACATCTTTCAAGCACTTGCCACAAATGATGACAATGATCCTAAAAATTCTTAGAAAAGATAGTCAAATCATCAAGGTAAACTATAATAAACTTACCCATCTCATCATGGAAAGCTAGGTCCATACCCTTTGAAAAGTGGCACTGGCATTGATCAATTCAAAAGGCATTCTGTGATATGAAAAAGTGCCCCACGGAGTAGTGAAGATGATCTTGTGCTGATCTTCTTCACTTACTTCCACTTGGTTGTATCCTGAGAAACCGTCTAACATAGACATCATTTCTAAACCTGTCACCATTTGTAGAACTTGATCCATTACCGACAGTGGGTAATTATCTTTCAATGATGACTTATTCAAATTACGAAAATCCACACAAATGCATATTTCTCCATTCTTCTTTCTAACTAGAACAATATTAGCTATCCATGTTGAATGATGGATAGGAAAAATAATTCTAGCATTTAGCATCTTTTGAATCTCAGCAAGAATGGTACCTAAGATTTTTAGGTTGTACTACCTTTGTCTCTACTTATGAGGTAGAGAGCCTAACTTGAGAGGATCTCATGTTGAACTTCTTTAGGATAGAAAGAATTAAAGTCATCATATGAATAGGCTAGCACATCAATGTACTACCGCAAAAGTGTCACAAACTTTTTCCTTTCCTCCAATGTGCAACATTTCCCAATATTCACCATTTTGGGATCACCTTCTATACCTAGATTGATTTGTTCAACCTCTGTTGATGAATCTAATCCAGACTGCTATTACCATTTGATATAACAATCATTCTTATAAAAAAGTTTTTCTAGAGAGACCAACCCTTTGGAAATCTTATTCCCTTTTAGCTATAATACTTCTTCACTAGTTTCCTAATCCACTTCATAGATTGATTCCTGGGGAGGAGAATCACTCCCTTCAAAGTACAACTCACTAAAATTTGTTACCTTCTCCAAAAAGGTGATTATTTGGTTATCATCATTGAAGATTTGCCAATGGTTGGAATTGTCAGGAACACTAGGTCAAAAAACTAATTCAATGGTATACTTACTTCCCTTGAAATCCTTATGAGGAACAATGAGAGTAGCTGACATAGCCAAAGAATCTACGCTGTCATTGTATTCCCTTGGGACTACAAATATGTTAAAGGCATAAAAATCTTCTATGCAATCCTAGACACGATTGCGGTAATGCCTTAATCTTTCATTCATTGTTTGATATATATTTCTTAGCTGACAAACAATCAGCTCGGCATCACCTTGCACATGAATATTCTTTATTCCTTTCTTGTGTGCAACATCCATTCCTAACAACAAAGCTTCATACTCAGCAGTGTTGTTAGTGTTGTCAAACTGCAACTTGAAAGAAAAGGGGAAGATATTTCCTTCTGGGGATATGAGAACTACCCCCACTCCAGATCTGGTAGAAGAATAACTACCATTGAATTCCAAACTCCAAACATCATTTGAACTTCCTACTTTGGCAGTTTCAAAATCTAGAATCTCTTCACTTGAAGAGGATGAATCTTCAGTTGCCTGACCTTCACTTAAATCATTATCTAATGACTCTAAAACCTCATTGGTAGTCAAGAAATAGGTGCCCATTCTAGAAGACTCAAAAAGAATCTAAGCTTTTTGATCCTTAGATTTTGTAACGATGTACTTAGCTTCCCTTTCAAGATGAAGTTTCTACATAACACCTTTGATAGGTATTCTGGCCTCAGACCAATCCATGTTGATCTCACCACCAACATCCTTGCAAAAATTCTACCCCAACAATATACCATATGAAGCTGGGACATCTGCTACCAAAACTGTCATCTTGATCCTCTTCTTAGGAAAAGCAGCAAATGTGAACTGAGCATCTTTGATTTTCCCTATGAGGGGCACTTGTTTAGTTTCCATAGAGAAACAATAGCCAAAAGTCTTTGTCAAATTTAATCCCAAAGCATTAGCTACTTTGGTTGGCATCACATTATCAGAGGCACTCGAATCAATGACATAGTTACTCAGTTTATGACCATTGACAAGTAAGGAAATATAGAATGACTCTATTTCCCTAGGGGAAGATGAAGGAGTTGCAATGAGGTTGCTTTATATAGGCCTTGGTTTAGGAGCAATGAGCACATTTTTGAAAGAGTCTTGACAAAATGGGCTCCTTTACTTTTGACAATCTTGGCTAGTCTCTCAAATTGTTTGGGGTTAGCTTGGAGATACGCAACCTCCAACATTTGGATTTTAGTCTTCTTAGCATGGTCAATAATATCAAAATCTTGGTAAGGATTTTCTAAAGAAGACAAGATTTTCACCTTGGGGTTTTGGATTTGGTGCACTAGGTCTAGATACAGAAGGAGAAGTAGGAGGATTTGGTGTACTTGTTTGCTCCCCACTATGTCCTTTGGTTGAACTAGTAAAGGAGTTCCCCTTTTGGCAATTGTGATCACCAGACGTGGGTCATCCTTTGACTTAGCTCTATCAACATCCTATGGATGATTTAGCTAATTTTGAGAATGGGTGAAAACAACATAAGACTCACCATATACATTTTCTTCTTGTTCAACCTCTTCTTCGTAATTCAAAAATCTGATGTTGGGAAAGGAGTTCCCCTTTTGGCAATTGTGATCACTGGACATGGGTGATCCTTTGACTTAGCTCTATTAACATCATGTGGATGATTTAGCTGATTTTGAGAATGCGTGAAAACAACATAAGACTCACCATATGCATTTTCTTCTTGTTCAAAATCTTCTTCATAATTCAGAAACCTGATGTTAGAGTCGCTAACTATCTCTACTTCTTCCTCCATGAAGAGATTAGCACCATCTTTTGAAACACATTCTGATTGTGGAAGATCATCTTGTTCAGTTTCATAAAAACCCACTACTACATTTACAGGCGGTGCCTCCAGCGCGAACCTTCCTTGTGGTGGGGGAAGTCTAGTCTAGTTTTGATTTCTTGAAGCATTGTTTAGATAGTTAGAAGCATTTGTATAGGTTCTCCTTGGAATGTCCATGTAGGAAGGAATAGACAAACTTTGAGACATCTGCTTCCTGAGAGCTAGAATTTTGTTAGCTAGCTTCTGCACCATAGGATCAGTGGTGCTAGTAGAAGGTGAGGCCAGAGAGGACTGTCCTCTAGACCTATTTGAATCTTTCCTCAATTTTCCTACAAGGATTAAATCATCCTCAACCTTGGTAGCCAAACTTTGAGCAGCTGCAAGATCAATTGGGGCTGCTCTTTGTAGAAGAAAACTCACCTTAGGTAATTGAGTGTTGATAAATAAACACTTCAAGTTTTTAGCTATGGGCGAAGAAATAGCCAAAATCCTATTCTTTAGTTTATTAAACTTGGCCATGAACTCGTACATGGGCTCATGTGATTCTTTTTTCATTTAAGTGAGTTGGGCCAACAAAGTATGAGCATCTTCTGCTGGTTTGAACCTCTCTTCAAATTTGGTTTGAAGTGTAGCCAAACTAGTAATACTTCCATCTGAGAGATGATAAAACCAATCGGCAGCCACTCCTTGGAGTGTTTCTACAAACAACCTCATAGACACATCTTCATGCTCTACTCAAAGGACTCTGCATGTAATGTAAAATGTGGCAATGTGCTCATCTGGATGTTGTTTACCATCCCCGTAGAACTTAGGAAATTTATCTCACAATCCTCGAGGAAGTTCATGTGATGGTGGTGCCAAATTCAATGGCCCTAAAAGCATTTCCCCATGGACCCTAAGTAGCCATTCTACCGGGGTTGAAAGGTGGAATAACAAACCTTTGTAATGGTGTGATAGGCAGAACCCTACGAGCATTGAAAGATTCATTTGGTATAGGAGACATTGCATTGGTAGGAGGGAAACCCCTTTATGCTGAAGTGGTGTCCTCAGATGTGTCGGCAAAAGATCAAAGTGATGTTTTTGCAACAATTCAAATGTAGGATCTATGAGTCACTGTGCTCTTCTATCACATGTATAACTTTGTTCTACCAGATTGCAAACTCAACAAAAAGATAGATCAGTAACAACAACAAAATAATTATAGATAATGAGGTACTGGTGTACTTCAACCAAATGCGTGAGGCTCTTGGTTGCATGTCCAGGTCCCCAGTAGAGTCACCAAAAGTTGTTCGGTGAATATTTGGTTATCAACTAACTGATGACAAAATGGTTATATCAACCATTATATTATGAGATAAATCTCTCCTCTCAGAAAGGGGAGGCTCCCTTCTTATTGCTAACTATAATCAACTAGTAATTAACTAAGCTTATTTAACAACATATAATGAACCACAAACTACTAATTGGAGTACTAATGACTGATATCCAATTAAGTTAAACAAAAGAGTAACTAAAATGATACCAGCAAGTGTTAACACCAAGAAACCCACAAAAGCACAAAGTCTTTAGTTGCTTCTTATGCCAATTGGAAATAAAAGAGTATGGAATATGATGTAACCCAAATTCTTCACCATATGCCACAATTAGATCAAACAATCACAAAAGATACTTGTAGCCCAAAGTCTTCAAGTCACCTTTGATCATGAACATAAACCACAATTCTAAAAATGATATCACATCTTAAAGACTACAGAATTAGATTTAGAGAACCTTCTAAAATATTTAATTCCACACCACGATTCAATCAGATACACATGAGAATGCAATAGAAAGGAATTAAGAATAATTCCAATGCACCACAAGATTGATTCAAGACAAAGATTGAATGCCAACTTGCTTCACTTATATTGATTGAATAAGATTTACACTTTTAAACACAAAGTTTCAATAGGCTCTTCAATTTGGCAGTGTTTCACTTCAATAGCTAAAAGATAGATATTTACAAAGAGCCCTGTCTTATTTATAGGGAGAGGCTATGAGAAAAAATAAGAAGTCTACAACTACCTTGACTTATTCAAAGACAAAGTTCAATTTGAGTTGGGACTCTATACTCTCCCTACATGTAATTGCATATTACAAAAAGACATGTAAGATGTCATTTACAAATTACAAACTACCTAATGAAAAACTTGGAAAATAAACAAACTGTCCAAAGACAAATTCTCTTCTTCTTATTTCTCTTTCTCCAGAAAGTCTTCATATCTTTTCATGGCCACCTAAACTTTAGTGTCATTTGGTCTTGGTGTGTAACTGGAGATGGCTAGAACTTGTGTGATAGTGTCCTCTATGTTAACATGTGCTTTTCTATTTTTATCCAAAATTGTCTGCAACTTGTCCAGGATTACTTGAAAATCCACTAATTTATCAATAGAAGCTAATGAGAAAGCCTTTGATTCTATCTCAGTATGAATTAGTGTAGTAAATTTCTGAACAACTGAGTCCACAGGAATAGTTTTCTGACTGTCATCAAGTATCTGACATGGAAGGTCCCCTATCTTATTAGTGATGTCTAATCCTTTTTCAATGCTTGCATCTTAGGTTTCCTATAGATCTTTGATCAATTCCTTGAGAACATCTCTCTTATGCTTCATTACTTCCCAATACTCAATATACATTTTCCTTGTGGGGATCACCCCATTCTCAACTAGCACTTCCAACTTGAAGTCTTTCGTCTTTGTCCAAATCTCAAGGTCCTTTTTCACCAGCTACAAGTTTTGTGACATGTCAAGTGTTTGATTCAACTCTAAATTAACATCATTCATGTTGTTAAATAATCCAATAGAAGAATTTATGATTTGAGTCCCTTGTACAATTATTCTTTCTATCCATGCACTCATAGATCTGCCTTGTGACCTGATCCTTTCAACCTTCTGAATTGCATCATCATCAACACAAGACGTGACAGGTTCCACTGGTTCAGAAGATTGACTTATTCTTAACATCACTGAAGTAAGTTGTTCCACCTTGAGCTTAAGTTCTTTGATAATCATATCTCTATCATATCTCTTGAGCAAAGTAGCTAATGTGGCTTGTAGGACCTCTTTAGCACTTTCATTTGTCTGTTTTCCAAGCTCAATCCTTCAAATAATATAATCAGTGCCTTCAATTTCTTCAATAGTTTTAGCTAGTGGTGGCACTACTATTCTGCATATTTATGACCTGATGGATCAACTTTAATCCTTGAAAGTGTTTTACCCTTTTCGCTATTTTGGGATTTACTAGAACAAGTTGGCCAAAATCAAAGTCATCTGGGGATACAGCCTACTTCTTTCTCTTTGGATTTTGTGATACTATCCAAGGGGGAAGGATGAAGGAATCACCTCCTATTTTGGTCACCAAATTTTTTGATGACGGGGTAGGACCTGTGACTTGTGAGATAGATGGAATATTAGATGAAACAACAGTGGTACAATTGGTGGGGTTTGATTTAACACCACAATAGTAATCTCCACACTTGACACTTTGGATGTAGAAGTAGACATCAAACTATCAAAGTCTGATTGTGTGAATGTGTCAAGCATGGGAGAGGATACATCAGATAAACTGGGCAAAGAGGATGGTGAACAAAATGCATTCTCAATGTTGTCATGAGGGCTCTCAAATAATGTTTCATTGGTGGGTGCGGAAAGGGATGAATGAACATAATGCACTGACACAGTAGGTGTAGCAGAAATAGTGGAAATAGTAGGCAAAGGTTGTACACTTGAAGTAATAGGAGAAGTAGGGGTTTTCACTTTAGAAATTATAGGAGGAGAAGAAGGAGGATCTACCTATGTTGACTCCAGTTGTGAAGTAACAGGGGGTTCTTGTGACTCTTCGGCTGCAATTTCTTCTTCTTCAACATCTACTTGAGTAGATGTTCCCTATTTTTCTTTCCTTTTTCCTTTATCTCCTTTTTTCTTGAAGACAAACTTTGGCTTCTTTCTAGTACTAGGAGTATCTTCCTTATTCTTTGTTCTCAATTCTTCCCGCTTACCAGAAGGCCCTTCAGTATGCTCTTCTTCTGACCTTGTTTTAAAGAATTTTAACTTTATTCCTTTCTTCTCCAACCAGACATTGATGTTTGCAAGAATAGGTTGAAATCTTTCCCTTATTGAAGTCATCTCCTTTTGTGACTACTAAATTGGTGGAAGAGGAGTGTCAACAACCTTATTTCCCACATATACAGCACCCACTATGCCATTTTCTTCTTGCATGTCCTCAGGGATATCAGCAAGCTCAAAGTTCCTAATCTGTTCCAAGGTAAGCCAACTGAAGTCAAGCTTCCTTACCTCTTCATCAATCTACATTCATCCCATATGTGCTCAATTTTATGCACGAGTAAAGTTCCCTTTGAGCTTGTCTTTCATGCCTTGGTAATCAAAATCATTTCTCTTCTTATACCTCTTCATGGTCACCCACTACATTTTAGTTTCCATTGCTTTGGCTCTTGGAGTAGTAGAGATTGAATACCTACCAATGGTGACCGGGAACTTGAAACTGGCTCTATGAGCCTCTGCTTGTTTTCTATGCATAGTCATTGTCTGCCTACATAACTCCATCAATATCAACTTGTCTCTTGGGTACCTTGGCAACATGTATGGTTGCCCATTGAAACAACCAACTCTGATATATGTGAAAGTAGGAAATTGCAAAAATATACACCCAAAAATTTTCCCCTACTCCTAGGCTTTATCAGAAACTCTTTCCTTCTTAACCCCTTTCTCAAACATACAAATATAATTGTAAAAGAAGGCATCATTTACTCTCCCGAAGTGTTTGATGCTTTCTTTCAATGTTAGCTGACGCTAATATTCATACATTGGAATGTTTCTCCTGTCACCTTCTGAAGTTAGGCCAAGGAAGTTTCTTATAGAAGCAACAACATATACCAAATATGAGGTCATGTTGAAATTCAATGAAGTTGACACTTTTGAAAGTTGTTCACAAATCGAGTCACTGATTTGCTTACCCCAAATATCTTTTGATTGCCTTTCTTTATGACATATCTATATTGATACATCCATTCTTGAAAAGTGTTTGATGCAGAAAGCCCTTTGACTCTTCTTAAGAGGGTAATAAGATCACCTACCTCCTCAATGAACTCACTCTAGAAGATGTTTTTTGGCTATCTTGCAATTGTGTGCCTAGGAATCTTGAGCCACCGGGTGTTAATGATTTTCTTGCATTTCTCTGCATGCTTGTCATAGTGATCTTGTGCTCTTTCTGTGGTGAGATCAGCATAATCATCAGTATCGGGGCACATAAAACTCTTATCAAAGAATTCCCCATCCAACTTCATCAATACTTTTCCATTTGTAGATCTGATATGCTCTTGCTTTCCTTATTGAAATTTGCAGCAGTTGGAAGCACAAACTCTAGGTTTTGAGCTGATACTAGGAAGGTGAAAACCAAGTGGATGCTACTATATGGAATAGTCTGCATGTTTACAATGACAAGGTATTTGTTCACCCTCTCCAAGAATTCTGACATGTCTACATGGTCGATCTCTATATCTCTAATATTGTCCACATTGGATCCATTGAGGTCATTGGGATCACACCTTGATACTTGTACTTCATGTTGTTCTTCTTGGGATACGGATCAGACATCTGGTAGGAGACTACAAAAAAGAGTTTTAGAAATCTTCCAGAGTTAGAAAAATTCCAAGTATCTAGCTTTGTACAGTTGTGGAAAAATTTTGCACTTTTACACTTCAAGACAATGTTTGGTGTAGTTTAGAGAAAATTCTTTGAACTACATGGGAAAATCCATGTTTGGTGCAAAGGCAAAAAAAATCTCCACCTCTACATAAAGGTATGGTTTTAGGTGTAGTTTGGAGAAAATTCTTCGAACTACACTTCGGATAGGTCGACAAGGATAACCAATCTTATGCAAGTCGGAGAAAATTCTCCAACTTGCATGCCTTAGTGCAAAATAAAGGAAGGTGCACTCTAGAGAAAATTCTCCAAAGTGCATTGGGGGTTAAAACTCTTCAGTGCACTTTGAAGAATTTTCTTCAGAGTGCACCAGTGAACAAAACATTATTTTGAACTTAGCATGTTTTTTAATCTTTAGAACAAAAGTTGCTATGGGTTAGATAGTGTTGTGTGGGGAAATTTCTCCGCACAACACCAAATATTGAGGGTGTTGTGAGGAGAAATGTCCCCACACAACACTCTTACAAAGAGGGTAAAAGGTGCAATTCAGTGTTGGTTGGAGTTTTATCTCCGAACAACACCGATCTAAGAGATCTTCTTTGTTGTTCGAAGATAAAAATATGAACAACACTAACGGGGTTGGTAGATGACGACACAAAAGGAAAAATAGTTGGAAGCAAGGGTTTTACACTTTGAAACATTGACATAAAAAACAAATGGAAAATGACAAAGATAAAACAGTGAATTGAAAGGAAATCAAAGCAAAAACTTAAAATAGAAATCTAAAACTAAATTAGGGTTTCAAAACATGAAGGAAAAGAACGTTTAACCTTAAACATAAATGAAAATAACACTAGAGCAAATAACAGATACAAGATCAACTTACCCATTAGAGTCTATCAACCAGAAATCTAAGAACAAATACTCTAGTAGGGGAAATGATCATGTGACACGAAGGTGATAGGGAGTTTGAAAACAAAAGGAAATGGGTAAAAATTAAAAGATAAAAATGAAACAAACGAGGAGTAAAACATATATTAACCCATCATTAATGAACATTAATGACCAAACGTGCAGAGGAGGGAGTGTAGTTGTGCAAAATTTCTATGCAACTACATGACATGTGTAGTTGCACGTTTAGCTAACACTTGGAAAAAATGCACAAGTGCAGAACAACAATGACTTTACATTTTTTAGGAAAAACAATTGTCTTTGAAATCAAACTTTCATAATTTTTCAAAAGGTAAAAGATGACCCAAATCAAAATGATTTTTTGAGGGGTTAGACCATGCACAAGACCACTTAAATTCATCTTGATTTGTGTGCTTAAAGGATGTGGGCTATGAAATGGACAAGTTCTGTAGGGGTTATCCCATGAATTGAGCAAGCGAAATTCAAGGATAGTAGGACCACACCAAAAGATTACTACACTATAGCCTATACATCATTCTTTGCATAGCTAGTGAAAACTCTTTCATTATTGACATACCATAATACTTGGATCTACACCCAATATTCAACATGTAACCCCTTAAGACCTATTTTCCCCCTCTACTATAACTCTTAACTATCCAACATACTATATAATTTAACCTAGCACATTTGCAACCAATTGTGAGGAATGACATCATCAACACCACCACTACTTGTACTCACCATAAATCTCATCAACTCTTTCAAGTATTCAAGATTTGGAAGTATGAAGGTTAGGCTAAGTGGTGCACTCTTTAGAAACTACAGTTATATTTTACTCATCTCATTGTTGATGAAATAGGGGCCATTGCTCCTCAAGGAGGGATGAATGATCATACTATAGTCTTGTGTCTCTCCTTCAACAATAACATTTATCCACTCATTTTCATTTAACATGTATGATATAGCACTTGTGCATCCATGCACAACATTATCATTGTACATCCATGTAGAGTTATTGCATGCTACTACATATTATTACTCATGCACATATTGGGGCCCTGCACATGGTAACACATGCCAATGTCTAGTCAGATCATACATGTATGACATGTGGAGAATTCACATCCACATTTTACAATTCTACAAGGCATAGTCCATTATAGACATGTCATTGGTTCCAACCTATGACATCCCTTGACATATCTTACCATTCACCTTCCACCTTGGATATGTATGCACAAGAATGTGAAGTCAACAAGGCATATAATTCTATGCAGTACATCCAAGATGTACACTAATATGTTTAATAGATACTTACATGCCAATAATAAAAAATAGAAATATTGCCATGATTCTTGATAAAGTTCATTTATGTCCCATTTTTTCCATATTAGAGCCTTTTTCCTATACTAGAATGGCCACCTTTGTGCTCTATTTTTATATCATCTCATGACCCTTTTAATATTTTTGATGCATATGATTAAATTAAAATGATTTAATTTAGTTTTGAGGTAAATTAAGAAAAAAAATTATTAGATTGTATTTACTAATAAATGCTACCATTTTAGCTTGAGAAAATAGATCCTACAGCAAGTCAAGGAAGGTGGAGACAACAAACTTCTTATAGATGCTTGGAGTGCAATCTCGTGAAATGAAATGATTTTCAAATTATTAGTTTTGATTGATAGATAATTTATGTATAGCTATTGTTATTCCATAAGACTTTTTCTTGTATCCAAACAATAATTTACTTTGTTTCAACCAATTGATACATCAATTACTTTGTTGTATAAAGGTTTGGTCATAGGCCAAACAAACCCATCTATTTTGAGTCAATTTTTTGTAGGTCGCAGACCAAACAATTCCCTATATTTTTGGTCACTTTGTTTTAAGTCATGGGCTATAAAAATTGTATAAACCACAACATAAAGGGAGAGAATGTAATATTTTTTGAAATGCATCATAATATATACAAAAGCTCACATTTTGAGAAGTACTTAACAACATTATAGCCACCACGTGGATCAAGAGGAAGGGCCCACTCTTAGGAAAGACCATTGATTCTTTTACTATTTCATATGTGTTTGTTTTCATTTTGTATCTGTTATAGAGTAAAAAGTATCCCTATGCCTTTTTACCTCCTAGTTCCCTGTGTTTACACTTTACAAGCTTAATACTTATCCCGGAGCAATTTCCCTCGAAACCCATGTTAAATGGGACTTAGGGGCCCACTCTAAATCTTAATCAAGACCAAATTAGGGCCTTGGGACTCGGGTTCCCACGCCCAAGTCCAGCCTAATTTGCTAGGATGAAATTTAAAGTGTGTCAGATTGCACCCTTTCAAAAGGTTTCCCTCTATTGGCCTCTCCAATTTAAATTATGAATGTTAGCAAGAAAGCATATATAAGTGAGTTTATGACTTTATTTTACACCTAGATGGATAATGTGAGTAGAATTGTGTTGTTATTGTGTTTGTTTGTTGCAGATTTGGCTTCATCAATCCATCTCCTCATGATTTGAAGGATCTTCATCTCCGTGAGGGCTTCACCTCTAAGGTGACATAAATTTGTGTTTCAATCATTTCGTTTCTTCATTGGATTTGGCCTTTGCCCTCCTTGGGCATGCACTCTATATAACAATGGTGTTGGAAGACTTGAATATCCTTCGAGGGCTTGACTGAGGAAAGTTCCTAAACACCACAACCCCCAATCCCCCTTTCTTTGTGATTATAGGTTACAAGTGTGGGAGTTGGAAAAGTACAGGTGCAGAGAAGTAGTTTGAAGGATAAGAATTTGGGATCTTGAAGAGGTTTGCTGATATATATCCCTCCTGGACTAGGGTGCCCGCCCCGTAGTCCTCTCAACAGGCTTGACCCCAAACTTAAGATCTGGATATAGTCTGACACATCTCTCTATTCCAGATCTATAGAAAAACTGCCCTATTAGACTTGGGCACCCACCTTGTAGTCTGCAAAGTCTTCATTTTTGAAAATGCAACTTTTTGTATGTTTCTGATCATCCCTAAGTATCTTCTTGTACAGTTTCCTGTAGCATTCTGTCTATCTATACCCGATGCATTATAATTAGGGTTTAAGGCTTACTCAATCTAGGGTTTGACAAATCACTCAATATAATCAATCTTTCCATATCAATCCTGAGTACACAAACATGTAGCTGAGTCCTCATTCATCTGTAGTGACTTGGCTCAGTTTTTGTCCTTGAGTGTTATTGTGAAACAAGGGTTTGATTTGATATAGTTTAACACTATCTACCATCTTCCCACTTTTCATACATAACATTTTGGTGAACCCAGAACAACAAGCTTTTTACATCTTTTTGAGTGTTGTAATCAGTCCTTGCATACATTAATATCATATTAATCATCTTGCATTGAAAAATTTAGCATACATTTGAAAAAATTAAAAAAAACAAGCATTCTAGGCTTGCATTAAGGCATAGTTTTGCATATTTTGTATGGCATATGATAAAAAGATTTAATTTTCTGATATTTGCATCAAATCTGATCCTTATTATAGTAATTCATCATTAATTCATACCAAATTTTGCATTTAAAAGTTTCATTTGTTATGGTTTTACTTAAAAGGTTGCATTTTTCATATAACCTAGTCTTTGCAAAAACTAGGGTTTGTAGTCAAATTTTCATTTTCAGATTTTGCTACTCCTTTTCAACATTCATTCAAATCTAATTTTGAAGTGTAGTGTTGGATCATATTGCATACTTTTACATCCTTTCTTTGAAACTTTCACCTTTTGCAATTACACATTGTGTATTTCAACACTAAGAGTTTTATACACTTTCTTGAAACTTCTTTAAGAAAAACTTTAAATCATTCATCTTGCCTTGCTGGGTAGCACTATTTCCATCATAGTTACTTGATTTGTTGTGAAATATATGTGTTTTGCTCTTTAAAAACCTAATTTCCTCAATCTATTCATCATGGACGCCTCCTGTTATTTATCTTTGGAAGCTTTGCTTGCATACATCATAGATGTTGACAATTTCTACAAATTCACTAATAAGCATCCTCAAGTCCTACGGCAAATAGCATACATCTATGATATTGACATTTCCATGAGTTTCACATATGAAATTCTATGTTACATATCTAATTTTGAAAGCTTCACCACTGTCATGGGTATCTACCCTTTGATCTTGTAAAATCTCACTAATTTCATCTCCATGAAAGATCATGAGGAAGGTAATGATGAATACATTTCACCTTCTCTTAGTATATTTCATGATGATATAATGGACATCATCTCTAAGACATATGAGGCTGACATATCCTTGTGTGCCTCATCTAATGATTTGGAGTCTTCTCCCAACATAAACTCACCTTGTGAGGATATTTTGGTGTAGGAAGAAAAAATTATTGAGACATTCCTCAACACTACTCTGCCATCTCTTCATACCAATGCTTTCCATGGCCAAGATGAAGCATTGGATGATGAAGACTCTCTTTGTGAACAACTCCTTCAACATATTGATACTGGAAATTCATCTATTGATCTTAGAACTCTTCTTAACTATATCATAAATAAATAAACAAATTACCTACATGTTGTTCCTTGTACACACACCCCATTTTATCAAACGGAGACCCCCTTTTTTCACTTTGGCTTTAAGTCTCAACATTTCTTCCTTATGATGATGAGAGTGAAATTGTGCTTAAAATGAAGGATTTGCTTCAAAGTTGAGTACTTTGCATGTTTGGAGTGATTTTATGTCATGTATGATTGATTTGGAAGTGTCTTGAGTGGTCTTGTGCTTGAAAGATAGCAATTTGTTGTCTTTGCACTAAAATTGGGTGTTACTGCATTCTGCTCCAAAATCCTGTGTCACTGGATATTGCCCTTCAAATTGCTTTTGCAAGATGTGTCATGTTGAAATTCCTAGTTTCCAGGTCTTAGAGTTGCAAAATCATGTCAGGTTTCATAAGGTTTCACTAAGAGGTTTATATACTTTCATCCTGTCACACAGTCCTGAAGCCCTGATTTGGCTAAGTCTGAAATTTGGTGGAACCTCAAAAATCTAGAATCTGTATATCAAATCCTATGGATATGGAACCTATCTCAAACATCTTGATAGTATATTTCAAAATATTTAAAGTATATGATATTTTGAAATATACTGTCACCCTGGACATTTCCAAATCTGGCGCTAAAAATAACCCCTACTGCACTTTGCACCAAAAATAGCCCCTATTGCACTTATCGCTAAAAATCAATCCTATCGCCTAGCGCTAAAAACATCCTTGACCAACTTCCCTCTAAACTACCACTAAGTCAGTCACATCAAAAAGCCCCACTGAGACAATTTGCAAGAAAAGCGCTAAAACCCACTTCACTGACTTAGTGCTAAAAACACCTTGCACTGACTTGCATAAAAGTCAGTTGGAGCCAAAATCAGTGCAAAAGTCAGTCAGAGCCAAAATTAGCACTAAAGTTAGTGACCCCCAAAATCCATGCTAAAGTTAGTGACCCCCAAAATCCATGCTAAAGTCAGTGACCCCCAAAATCAGTGCTAAAGTCAGTGACACCCAAAATCAGCGCCAAGTCAGTGACCCCAGAAATTAGCACTTTTTTGACATTTTGACCTAAAAATTAACTTTTTCAAGATGCAAATTGGATTTTATTGATGAATTTGAATTGCATATCAATCTTTCACACCATGATGAACATTTTTACCAAGTTTGTGTGGATTTTGGGTATATTTTACAACAATTAATGCTACTGCACATGAAAAGTCAATACCCCCAAAAAATCCCATTTTTTGCAAAAAAAGCTATAAAAATGTGAAATAAAAGTCCCCAAATGGATCCTAATGGCTATAAAAACCCTCCCAAATCATCATATTGGCCAAAAGGGTAATTGAAAATGGTAAAAAATGCAAAAAATCATATGAAAACCACTGGATTTAAGAGGTTGTTCATAGAGAAAGTGACACTGACAATGAGTTGTTCCAGATGAATCTAAGGCTGCAAATGGACATATTTTGATTCAAAATGATGGAAAATGACTTGTTAAGATGAAATTTATGCTTGGCCTTGTTGATTGCAGGTCTAAGAGGACAAAGGAGCCAACTAGAGATGTCTTGGAAGGATGAACATATAGAGGTACCCTGCTGACCCAAAAATGCAGAATCGACACTCTATCAACCAAATTGCTGTTGCACCTGCAAGAGGAAGTCATTATGATGTACAAGATGATGGAAATGATTCCTAGGGGCTTGAAGACATAGGAGATCATGCCTACATCACTGTTGTTTTTGTAGATCCAATTCAATGCATAGAACATGTTCATTGTTATCCTAGTCATCCAGTCATGCAAAGTTATATCTAGCAAGCATCTAGTTGGATGTGCCTTCATAAAAAATGTGGCATATACTCTTCTTGACTAGTCAACACATTGTAATATTCATTTGTCCTATTAGACAACTCAAAGGTGATGAGCAATGGGATGATCCAGTCAATATATGAAATCCCATCAGTCCACTTCAACTCAAGTTTCCAAGGGTCATATGACTTCATTTTGACTTTTTTTACCTTGGAAAGTGGTTCTTTGGCATGTATATCCAAATGGGTATCCATTTTGTCTAGATTCAATGTATTTAGAGGCTGTATTCTATCTTTTTCCTAAAGGACAAAAACAAATCCGAAAATGTAACAAACTAATGTATCTCATTAAATGCCATGTAATCTGGACCCTTGGTGTTGAGTTAATCTCCACTGTCCATTGAAAAACTTAGTATGGTGCCTTTTTTATAAAAGGGCCATCATTCTCTCATTGTAACAAGTAAGATTTGACAGTGAATTGTTGAGACTACCAAAATTTAGTCAATACAAAGCAAGTTTTGTAGGTTGCTAGAAATTTGATTTTCTATGTTGTCTCATTTTGGATTTCATGGTTCATGTCAATCTAAAATTAGTTGATATTCAATTGCATTTGTGATTAGTTATTCAGATATTTGATGGATTTCCTATCCATACCATTGATGGCTTGTTGATTGTATGCCATTGTACATGGTTAGTCTGGGCATAGTTTATGAGATAAGTTTGATTGTATGAATTCATTGAGCTGTGCCAAGGATTGGGTGTTTGATGAACCCTCTACAATTTAAAAATCATTACATTTCCTTAGAATATTGCACAATCTCTGTGGCATTGTGAGCTACCTAGTTAAGCAAGGATTTGTTTGTTGTTGGGAAACTGTCTATTTGTCTAATTATCATTTCTGCAATTGTCTATAGGATCTCTTTATCCCTTCTCTCTCTCCCTTTCCTTTTGCATTTTCATTACATGAAGTTATTAGATTTAGGTTTTCAAGCAGTACCCATATTCTAAATCTGTTGAAAGTATCCTAGGGTTTTTGTATATACTTTGCTATCATATTTCACAAACCCTATGTTATATGTAAGACCCCTTGTTGGCACAACTAGTACATCTCACTGAGATATTCCATGCAAGCTAAGACCTAGCTATATTATCCTCAGGGTAGTCCTATCTTGGATATGATACCTTTTTCAAAAGAGGTGAGATACCTATATTTCACCTACATTGTTGTGTGCTAAAACCAGCATCAACACTACCATTACCTGAACACTTTCATACTTTGGTGAACATAAATAAACATATTGTTCCTAAGGACCAAGGTACTCCAACACCACCTAAACCGGTTGAAATGGGCATTTTCCTAGCTCCTTCATCACCTCACTCAATTGAAATGGGAATCTGTGAGGCTTCTTCTCCACCACCCTTGCATATTGCAAGAGAAAACATTCTAGAGAATGGTTTGCCATTACCGACTCCTATGGTTGCCTCTTTACAAATTTAGGAAAATGTGGATAACATAATTCAATGAGATGAAAGAATAAGGAACAAAGCCTTAAAAATAAATGTAAAGATCATGATCAGAGATAGCGGGTAAGTATTTCTAACCCTTTTTGGCCACCTTTGTTGTAGCATCCTTTTTCTCTCTTACGTGACCTCCTCTTATGAGTTGTGTTCCTCCCGTGTTTTGATAAGTGTTGTTTAGGTCTCCTTAGATGACCCTTGATACTCTTGTATAGGGTCAAGGATATTGGGAGACCGCCACTATTGTGACCATTCTTCTATTTGTTTCTACATTCTTCTACCTTGCTTCTCCTCTATTTTATTGTTGTGTGTTCTGCCTTGGGGGTATAGCATTGTGGAAAATGTCTTGGGGGCATCCTCCTACATGGTGTTCCTAAGGCACTTGGTTCTCCTCTCTCATTTTTATTTTTTACATTCTTTAGTGATTCTACCTAGTCGGTAGATGATGAAAACAAACAAATATTGATAAGGATTGTGTGTCCCTTCAGCAAGAAAATAAAAAATGGACCTAGTCCATGTATGAAGATGGGGTTGATATATATATATATATATATATATATATATATATATATATATATATATATATATATATATATATATATATATATATATATATATCCGACGCTTGACTAGTAGAATCACTCTGTGTGAAGTATCATGTTGTCATATCTCTTGTAAAAAAAATTGAAATAGTCTCAATTTGCTTCTACACACTTTGGACGGTTGTGTTTCTCACCTTGTCACTACACTTGGTTCTGAGATATCTGCAATATAGCCCAACGACTATACTCGGTTCCAAATCTGCAAGTGTATCCTTGGTCTTTGATGTGATCTAATACATGATTTATGCATAGCTTTCATGATTTTATTTGGTTGTTATCTTAGAGTAAGATTTTCTAACTGAAGCTTATCTTTTGTTGATTATCTTAGCAAATGATATTGATGTGTTTGTGGGAACATTTGACGATTGTGGCACATGTCACCTTTGGGGCATGGGCTTTGCAAGAGCTCTTGTTCCCTTGCATTTTTTCACTCTACCTTAATGTGCTTGATACTGGAAAGTAGGATCAACCACCTTAAGGTGGGGGCATATATAATGGTATTTTCTTGATTATTTTTTACACTGACAAAGCATGTTTGAAAGCCCTCATCACAAGGTGGGATGGTGTATCTCTTAAGCTAGTAAATATCCTTTTAAAGAAAGAAAGCCCTCATCACGAGGTGGGATGATGTATCTCTTGAGCTAGTATGTATCCTTTTATACAAAGCCCTTTTGCAGAAGGTGGGATGGTGTATCTCTTGAGCTAGTGCACATCCTTTTATATAAAGTCCTCTGTGGAGGTGGGACTAGATCTTGAGTCATCCACCCTTAAGTGTGTCTTTGGCGGTTGTGGTAGCATATCTCAACCGTCATGTGTGTTTGGTGTGTTTTAGATGGTGTGACTTAGCAATAAGCTCCCTCCCATCGCTCATGTTTATCGTGTATAAGATGTATAGTGTGTCTATGGCATACTATGCAGCACTTATGTATTCTATGTGTCTTCTTTATGTGTTTGTTGTGTCTTCCCTTGAGTATGGTCTAAAGGCGTGTAGCGATGATCTCCCTCCACATTTGGGTTTTTGTTTGGCATGTCTTCCTCCTAGTGTAGTCTAAAGGCACATAGTGATGAGCTCCCTCCATATTTTGGGCTTTGTTTTGTGTGTTTTTGGTGGTCTAAAGGCATGTAGCGATGAGCTCCCTTTGCCCCCTAGTTTAGGATTTATTTTATGTGATTAAATTGATATATACTTCATGTATTACATAATTTATCTCATCTCTTCTTTGTGTATTGCATGGTTCCACTGTATTCTCTGTGTTTTGCGTGCTTCTTACTGTCTTCCTTGTGTCTTGTGTGTCTTCCATGTGTTTTTTAGTGCTTACCTGAGATTGGGGGGTAGGAATAGTCCTCCAACTTTTGGGTGTGCCTTAGCTCTATGTGCTTGGCATGTTTGATGTGTTTGATGTGATTCAACAGTACTTTAATGCATGTATGGAATCATAAGATCATACATACATTAAAGTGGGGGCTAAATGTTATGAAGTAAAAAGTATCCCTATGCCTTTTTACCTCCTCACTTAGATCCTAGTTCCCCATTTTTACACTTTTCAAGCTTAATACTTATCCCAGAGCAATTTCCCCTAAAACCCATGTCAAATGGGACTTAGGGGCCCACTCTAAATCTTAATCAAGACCAAATTAGGGCCTTGGGACTTGTGTACCCATGCCCAAGTCTAGCCTAATTTGTTGGGATAAAATTTAAAGTGTGTCATCTTGGGCCCTTTCAAAAGGTTTCCCTCTATCGGCCTCTTCAATTTAAGTTACGAATATTAGTTGGAAAGCATATATAAGTGAGTTAATGACTTCATTTTATACCTAGATGGATAATGCAAATTGTGATATTGAGCAAAGAGATTTCAAGGCCTTCATTGTGTTACAAAGCATAATTGTATTGTTATTGTGTTTGTTTGTTACAGATTTGGCTTCATCAATCCATCTCCTCATGATTTGAAGGATCTTCATCTTCATGAGGGCTTCACCTCTAAGGTGACATCAATTTGTGTTTCAATCATTTCATTTCATCATTGGATTTGACCTCTACCCTCCTTGGGCATGTTCTCTATCTAACAATGGAGTTGGAAGACTTGAATGTCCTTTTGGGGCTTGACCAAGGCAAGCTCCTAAACACCACAACCCCCAACCCCCCTTTCTTTGTGATTATAAGTTACAAGTGTGGGAGTTGGAAAAGTGTAGGTGCATAGAAGTAGTTTGAAGGATAAGAATTCAGGATCTTGCAGAGGTTTGTTGATATTTATCCCTCCTGGACTAGGGCATCCGACCCATAGTCCTCTCAACAAGATTGACCCCAAACTCAAGATCTGGATATAGTCTGACACATCTCTCTATTCTAGATCTACATAAAAACTACCCTATTAGACTTGGGCACCCACCCTGTAGTCCGCAAAGACTCCATTTTTGAAAACCCAACTTCTGGTATGTTTCTGATCATCCCTAAGTATCTTCTTGTACAGTTTCCTATAGTATTGTGTTTGTCTATACCTAATTGCATTATAATTAGGGTTTGAGTCTTATTCAATCTAGGGTTTGACAAATCACTCAACCTAATCAATCTTTCCATATCATTCCTGAGTACACAAACATGTAGTCGAGTCCTCATTCATCTGTAGTGACTTGGCTTAGTTTTTGTCCTTGAGTGTTATTATGAAAGGAGTGTTTAATTTGATATAGTTTAACACTACCTACCATCTTCCCACTTTTTATATATAATAGTATCTAGTAAAACATTATGATTTATGATTTATTTTTTATAATATAAAAAAAATATTTTGTACTAATTACTTCTCTTCTGTAATTAGCAGAATCAATTGTTAAAGTGTTTATTTATTTTATCTTTTGTTAAGAATTATAAGTAATCTTTGTTTTTACTAAAGTTATAGTATTGGTCACCTGTGTATGGTTGGTTTAGCCATTTTCAATATTGTGACCCATTCATAGATCCTGTAGCGGCCTAAATAATTTATATAGTAGTATGTAGTTATTGTTTACAAACCTTGTAGTAGTGTTTACAATTCCTATAGTAGTTTTAAGAGAATGATTTTTCTTTCAATTTTGGAATAGTTGCATTTCATTCATACTTAGCTCATGACCTACAACCCTTGCACCAATAGCCATTATGCCTTTCATAATTTTATACCTCGAATTGACATAAGGATCGAACTTAAATTTCATTTCTTAAACATTAAATATATCCTATAATCTACCTCAGTTTCAGCCTATCAATGCTAACTTCATGACTCATGTCTTTTAGGTAGGAAACAAATTCTAGTCACTCTTCAAAAGGAATGCTTCAAGGGGCTAGACCAAAATATTAAGTCTCTACACTATAGTCTATACACCATTCTTTGCATAACTGGTGAGAACTGTTTCATTCTTGACATGCCATAATACTTGGATCTACACCCAATATTCAACATGGAACTCCTTAAGACCTATTTTTCCCATCTACTAGAACTTGTGACTATCCAACATCCTATATAATTTGACCCAACACACTCACAACCAATTGTGAGGAATGACATCATCAACACCATGACTACTTGTACTCACCACAAAGCTCATCAACTCTTTCACGTATTCAATATTGGGAAGTATGAAGATTAGGCTAATTGGTACTCTCTTTACCAACTATGAGCATAGTTTCCTAATCTCATTATCGATGTAATAGGTACCATCAATCCTTAAGGAGGGATGAATGATCATAGTATAGTCTTGTGTCTCCCCTTCAACAACATTTCTACACTCATCTTCATTAACATGTACAACATAGTATTTGTGTGTCCATGCACAACATTATCCTTTCACATCCATGTAGAGTTATTTCATGCTATTGGATATTATTAGTCAAGCATATATTAGACATGGAAATATATGCCAATGTCTAGTCTGACCATACATGTATGACATGTGGAGCATTCACATCCACATGTTATACTAGCACCATGTACACATCTAACACACAGTGGTACCCACACATGTTCTTGTAATACAATTGGAATGATGTAGGTTTGACATCTATCATCACCCCATCCACATATTCAACAGTCCATACACATGTGACACTTTTCAACATATATGTGGAGCCTAGTTGATGAGATACTTGTATAAATACCCAGTTTAGACATTTTGTAGAGTAGAAGAGGCATAATGGTTTCTCATCATACCTCTCTATAAATTCATCTTGTCCATTCTTGAATATAAGTAGCATACCTACCATAATACTTCCACATCCAAGTGTGTTGTGGTTTACATGTCTATTTTCCTCAATATATTCTACAATCTTGTTGCATTACTAGCTAATCTACATGATCATCCCCCAATTCACCTCAAAAATTAGATCACTTAAAGATGGTGATACCATGTGAGTTCACATGAGAGGTTTTTCTTCATTTGTTATTTTATAGTGAGTGGTTGTATGGGTGAATGTGGTGTCATGTGGCTCTGAGATAAGTAACATAACACTTACCTTTATACCATCATCTTTGGCTTAGAAAAGGGATTCTCATTCAATTATACATTTAATATTTTGAGTTTTTGGAGAGAGCATGATTATAAATAAGAAAACACATAAGTTTTTGGAAGTCTTGAAAGCTTGGGAAGGAACTAGATGACCTCTCCACTCTTCTTTGAAAACTTGAGTTAGGGAGGTAGGCTCCCACATCCTTATATTGTATTGTTATGATTTGTTTGCATGCTTTCTAGGTTCTAAAAAATATTTTTCTTACTTTACAAATTTGTGTTATGTAGGCTTAAATTAAATGGGCTTCGTTTATTAGAAACATATTCTCTTAAATTCATGTGAATCTTTCCTCCTCATGCTTGATTGTTGAAAGTGTCATTTTCAGTTTATGGAGGTTATTTTTGAAAAATAATGAGATTTCTTCATTTGTGAATGGTGATTTTGTGTGTTGGGAATTTTTATATTTAAAGAATGAGTTTTGAGTTAATCCTATTTGTGGAATTTTAGCTTGTGAGAGCTTGGATAAGCCTCACTCTTGTGTTTGGGTGTTGTGACCTTATTGCTTGTGATTTTCATGGTTGGGTGTAAGGGTGAGTTGGGAAGGTTTGCATACACCTTCCTCTCCATTTTAAGAACCAAGTGTGAATGTTTATTGTTGTCGATTAGGATTGCACCCTAATGTAAAGTTGCGAAACTCTGCAATCCTTCGAAACATGGGGACAAACTCAGGCTGTGGGTGACCTATATTGAGTTTGAACCTCTAGATTATGGGTTGGTTCCTTAAAATATTTAGTTTGAATCTATGACTTTGGTTTGGAAAAGGGTAAACAAGTATTTTCTAAAGATAATAAAATTGTAAAAGTTGGTGATGCATCTAATAATGATGGAAAAACTCGCAAATCTAACTCACAATAGATCTCAGAAATCTTACCCACACAATCCACTTTTGCCAAAAGGGATCACAAAAATGTTTCTAAGGAAGGCTGGAAATTATCTTCTTTATGAAGGAAAAGGGATTTTTCATAACATGAAAGAAAAGATTTCAGTAACACAACCTAAGACCTGTGATATCACTATGAATAACACTTGCAAGTAAGAATAAGACAATAATTTTAAAGGTTTTGATATTTAAACACATTAAAATTTCATCAAATCATCCATTCAAATAGCACTAATGGAAAGGCAAACACTTGATTTCAATGAAAAATAAAGGAAAATATTGCATGAGAGACAAAAAAATTAAACCTGTAAACTACTGTAATCTCTATAAAATCTGTAATCAATGAGTTACAAACCTCCTTCTCTCTCAAAGTGTAAAGAGCAAAAAGGCAAGAACTAGCAAAACTAGGTTTTGCTTTACAATATATAACTTGCTCTCTCCAAAACACATGAAAAATAGAACTGCAGCTAACTGCCTCTAAAAATAATCCCTCCAAAGTGATCCATGAGAAAACCAAAAAACCCCTAAAAATAAGGGTCCAAACTATCACAAATTGAGCAAAAATATCTCCAAGTTAATCTTCTCCATATGTTTGACTAAGAAGTTTGACCAAAACTCCTCAAATTGCCCTCCAAAATATGTAAAAAGTCCTTTAATCACCTTAGTTAACTCAACTCATCTATTTTGCATGGTTTTGCATTGCAAAATTGATGTGAGTGAATAATAAAGTAATTAAGTGATAATTACTTTACTATTAGTTACATTTTGTTCTATTTTCTATGAATTTACAACTTGTGAAAAATAATATTACTTTATTATAATTTGTAGAATATTACTTTATTATTCACTTACATTGATTTCAATTGTAAAAACATGCATGATGGATGAAAAGAAAATAAATACCTTATCTCTCCAATTACACTGCCTAATTAGCACAAATTGCATGGTTTGATGCTAAAATAGGACTTTAAGAGAAAGAAAAAATCCCCTTATGACTCCATGCAAGAAAAAACCCCTAGTTGCATTTCACATGCATTAAGGGAAAAATTTCACTCTTATTACTCCATTACATTGCCAAGGATAAAAAGATTGCATCCCAAAACATCAAGGCAAAAATAAATACTCCTTGCCTTCCAAGGTATATCATTCTGCAAAAATACCCCTATCTTTTCCTTAATCCTGCCATCTCTCAAACTTTCACCTGCATGCTTTAGTTATATCTCCTTGTCTTCATATACTTCTTGCTTTGACCTTTTGATGCATTTGAAATGTATAACGTATGAAGAGAATAGACTATACTTAGTCTCCATGCATGTGAGGAATATTCGACCTTTTGATTTGATTTGCATATGTTACAAGGTATCTCGACTCTTGACTAGTTGACCATATAGGAATAAAGGTTTTGAAAATTCTTAAGGCACTAAAACTTATCACACAATAATTTCAACCCTTAACTTGGTAAAATCAAATGCAAACAACAATAATGTTGTCGACCCCTCCTACCTCAGCACTAGGTTTGATAATGATCAAGGTTTTGACCATGGTGGATAAAGCAATGATGTTTTTGTATTTGTAAAGTCAAAAATATGAACAAAAGAAAATCATAAATCATCGAACAAAAAGCACAAAGAAACCCTAAGATATCATCTTGTTTTCATTTGGCATTCTCCATTTTCCCTTGTTCGCTCTACAACTGCATTCGGCCAACACTAGGGTTTGGTAAAAAATGAATTCTTCTCTGGTTTTCTCTAGTCAAATCTTCGACATTTAAATGTAAGAAAGAAGGTAAGCATTTCATTTGAGTATTTACTGGCATTTTTTGTTGGTTTCTATAGCTTCTTTCACTTTGAATGGCCGCGGCTTCTTCTTTGTTGAGTGTTATCTTTATGCATTACATATTCTAATGATCTTCTCCTGTCTCTGTACCTCCTTCCTTTGGTCTTTTATCTTTGCTCTAGGAGAATTAAAAGAAAAGGTCATAGCCATTCATAGCTCTGCATCAAAACAAGAGGTGAGTTTCTTGATTCTTTATGATATTTGGCTTTCCTGTCTTTACTACTTCACTGTGACTAGAAAAATGACTAGGGTTTTGAAAATTATGAAGTGGGTATCCCTGATTTTGATAAAATACCTCCTCTCTATTATGGCCAACACTTTATCACATTCCTGTGTATGATCTAAAAAATACTTAGGTTTTTTCGAAGCAACACTTGAGGGTTTTTTCCTTTTTGAATATTATAGAAAGAATTTCTTCTTTAATGGCTATAGCCAGCTTCTGCATGTGACAGCTACATTATTTCATTGCTTTGAAGGAAAACCCTCTCATGTTATGGTCTGGATGAAGACATTTGTATATGCTCTTAGTGACCTTACCTTTATGGTTTCTCTCTGGATGACAATATTGTTATTTTGAGAAAGAAAAAAAAATGAAAGAACTTATGTTGTGTTACTCTTTGTTTATCATAAGAAAAGAGTGAAAAGAGCATCCCTTCACTATTACTTGAATGAAAAGGTAATAAAACCCTTCTATGTTCATTTACCCTCTTTTCTTACCTTGGTCTGTGACAAAAATGAAGGAAGAAAGAACCCCTCTGTTGTTTCGGTTTTGATTGTATCTTGGAGGAGCCCCTCTGTATGATGTTCCTCTCTTATAGTTTTGTGCATTGGAATACTAAATGTTCAGCGAACAATATACAATGACCTCTTTACATTTCATAATACATTGTGTACTTCCTCTAGGGTTTATGATTGTTGTCTCCATGATGCTAAGTCTTTTATAAATCACTTTCATGCATTCATCTTGGCAAAGCCTAGAGATTGAGATCTCTTCACTTTTACAATGTTTGTTGTAAACTGTAACCTTTTTCATGAAATTATTTTTTCGTTGTCCACTACTATCATAGTGTTTCTGTTCATATAGATCTCCATGAGGTTTGGCAGACTTCTATTATCATTTCAATCTCATGACTTAGGCTGTGCCTTATATCAACTATACTTAGAACCTTTAATTGACTATTCCCTCATATCCTCTCTCTTATCCCTACTAGGGCTTAATATTGTTCTTCATTGCTATGACAGTCTTCCTCATTAATGCTTTAGGATGACTTTGTTCCTTTGAGATGCCATATGCTTCATTTGTCATTGCTTGACTATATTTATTATCTCTCTGTCATCTCCATGGCATTCAGATGACATATGTACTCCTCATTATCTCATTTTGCCTTAATGTTGGACTGTCTTTATTGTCCCTCAAACTTTCCCATAAGCCCTCAAATCTCTTCATATGTAGATCTGTCTCCTTTGCATATTCTATATATCCCTATCATATAAAGACCTTTATCCACTAGACTCTATCACAAAATTTATGACTACATTCTTATCATTTGGAGTGAAGGCAAGAGCATAACCTATTGAAATAGTTTGGTTATTCCATGGATCCTACTTTGATCTTTAACTTGAATAGGTGCTTGTAACTATTGGTAGTTCCCTCTTTAAACTGCTTGATCCAAAGGTATACTATCTTTATCTGACTGTATTTGCCTGGGCATTCCTTCAAAGATTTTTACACCCTCATTGTGTTACTGCAATCTCACTCTTTTGATTGTACCTTGGCTGTGTAAGCTTGATATTCATGATTGTTAGGACAATCCTTTGAGGTGACTGTATTTACGACCTTCACTGTTCTTTTGATGTCTCTGCTATTACAAACATTTAAGATTGTTGTTACAGCCAATTTAGATTGCCTTTTAGACATTTCTAATGACTGTAGCAGTAAACTTACACCTCATTCACAACAAAAAGTGGTAAATATTTATCCTCTTTCTACTGTTTTGTCTGTTCATAAAACTAATATCCTTAAATGTATTCATTCAGGTGGCTGCCCTCATCATGACTACTGTCATGCCTTCATAGGGTAAACATTGGCATGTTGGTCTTCTTGATTGTACTTTATTCATTGTTCACTGTTTAGAATCTCCTCTATGACATTCAGATGACATATGTACTTTGTAGTTCACTTGATGGTACAATGAACTATTCAGCTATTTTTTGTACTATACATGACTTTATCATCTGATTCTAAATTGTTGTTTTCATGATAAAGGATGAGATAAATACCTCTTAATGGCCTGATGGGTTCTTCATGGCTATTTCATATGATTTGATCATTCATTATGGGTAAAAGAAACATGTTTCTTGGTCAAAACTATCATTAATAATAGTGCTTGAGCATGCTGGGCTCAACCCTTGTGGGAACCACATTTTCTCCACATGCTTAAATGTCTTCAAATTAGGAACATTACTTTTCCTACACTTGCACAGTGAACAAACAAGTTAGCATAAAACATACCTTATGAAGTTGATTGATCTTTCTCATGATGTTCTGATTTATTGCACATGTCTGATTTTCTTCCTTCATATGAAATGCATGATATTTGCAAGTTGATATGTCTGTTTGATAAAAGCATATGATAGTTTTAAATATCTGAAGCTCTAACAGGATCTTCCCCAAAAATTTTGTAGGTTCACTGACATGACTGGAGCTGAAGATGAAGATATGAAGACTAGTCATCAACAAGGCATAAACCTTCAAACAAAAGGCAATGATGGATATTTAATATTCTCATGTGTTCTTTTCCATTTCCTTTTATCATCAGAGCTATAGCTTGCATATGTCTGCATTGCTCAGTTTAGTCCGTCCCACGGCTTGTGTGGGACACATTTAAACACTTCTTTTAAACATGATGAGTTAATTTACCTTATGCAATTGATTTATGTATGTTTCTTTTTCAATCAATGCATAGGATAGAATAACTGAAACTGAATGTATGTTCCAAATATGATATGAAATGACCGTTCAAATGAATACCTTTCTTTCACACTTGAAATATGATTGCTTGAATAATCAAATTGTCTTATAACTTTGAGAGATAAAATTAGTTAGATCAACTGTCTATCATTGACTATTTGATTTCTTGACATTAAAATTCACTTGTCATGATGGTTTGACAGTCCTGATTGGATTGTTGGATTATCATGAAAATTGATCATTGTTTCCTCTTGTCAAGACATCAAATATTCACTGATTACAAAAACTTAAAAGTTTTCTTTTACTCCTTGTGAAACAACTACAAATTAGGTCCAATTAAATTTAGTGTGAACAAAATTTATTAACAGTTATTAGTGTGGATCTCCTTGTTTTGTGTGTGTGTGTTGTTGTGTATGGTATTGATTTGGCCTTGTAATGATATGAGTGAATTGTTGTGAATGTGAAATCTAATTCTTGTAGAGTGCTCCTAAGATAGGGGTTTGACTGGAATGCAGATTTTCTATGGCATTTGTTGATGTCATATGGTTGGGAGGTAGCTACCTCTATTGGCATTGTTCATATGGAGCTTGGATTTCACCATTTGGAGAAGAATGTATCTCAATATGCAAGAGTTGTAATTTTTTATCTTTATAGCTCATTGTGTATGTAAATTAAAAGAGAAAGCAAGTTAATATTTATTTATTATGTTTCAAATTTGAAAAGGGTTGAGATTTCATATTCTAGTTGGATTTTTAAGAAAATCTAAAAAGTGCATGTAATAAGTAGATTTCATTAGAAATTTGATTCAATTAAAGTTAATGTAGAAGAAGTATTTAGAACGCAATGAAAGAAATGCATTGTTCGAATTAAGGGAAGGAATTAAATGAATTAAAGGAGTGAGAAATATTCTTTGTATGCTTGGATGATTGTGTAAGAAATGATGAAATGAAAAGTTTGAATGCTAAGTTAAACTCATGTTTGATTAGTTGAACAAGTAGATTTGAATGTTTTAGATGTTAAATGCACTTGAAAACATACTAAATAGTTGTAGGAACATAGGAAAATCTCCTTTTATTTTGTAAATTCTCAAAAATTTATTAGATTTATTTAAATGATTGAGATTAATGTTTAACATGCCTTTTTTCTTCATAAAATTGCTCATTCATGTTAATTTATTCCCTAAAACTATTTCTTAGTTTTGTTTTCCTTCATGTTAGCTTTTCAAAAAAAATTGCATTTTTAAAATTCTTTAAGAAATGAGAAAGTTATGGTTATTCTCTAGTGACTTATGATAGGTTTTAGTTTTCAGGAAGTATTTAGGTTTCTCATTAATATTTAGGTTTTATTTTTTAATGTAATGCCCACCCTAGTTTGTTACTAGTGTGCTTTTTGATTCATGTGCTAAATGTTGTTCTGAGTGTTTATTAGTGTACTATGTATTATTATGCTTTGATGCATTACACTGAACTTGCCGATGAGGTCTATGGTGCCATCGAGGGGTTCTGAGGATGTATTATGCATAACCATCAAGGTGTTTCTGATGGGGTTTTGCTTTGTTGTTGGGTTTCCAACTCTGCATTATGAGATGCATATAGTGTGATTGTGCATGTTAGATTATTCCAATGCTTTAGCTTCACTATTTTCACTATACTTGTTATATTTGTGATTGTTGTATTATTCTTGCATTGTGAAATTTTGTCATTTATGCATCATGTTCCTAGATGATGGAGGAAAATGAGCTTAAATAAATAAGATTTATTTAATTTGGTGCAAATGGAGGAAAAATGGAATTAAATAAATAAGATTTATTTAATTTGATGTAAGAGAAGGATTAGTTAAATAAATATAATTTATTTAAGTAATGAGAGTGATGGAAGGGGTCATGAAGGGGACCTAGGACAAAATATGTCGAAATGTAATGTCATAAGATATAGTCAAATTTAGGTGTCTACATTTTTCCCCTCTTTGAGATGATGTTCGAGATGATGCTCAATTTATGTCAAGTAACATCATTTCAAAGAAGTTAAGGTATGGATAGAAGATGAAAGGATAGGATGATGATGCCCCCTTGAGAGGATAGGTGGGTTGGACAAACATGGGTAGGCTCTCGAAATGAAAGAGATTGATCAAACAAAAAGATAAGGGAATGGATAGAAGAAAGGGAAGGATGTGTTATGCTACAATGAAGGTGAGCAACCATGATGTTTGATATAGCACTAGACATTATGCACCAAGGTATAAGGACCAAGGTGACGATGTGTCTCATGCCCTAGTGTAATACAACCTTGTTTAGATACAAGATATGAATATTAGCTGGAATGATTCGGATTTGATACAAATGCAAGATAAAAAAATGATAACACACACAAGAAAGCAAGCAAGCATGCACAAATGATACAAAAACAACAAGGTATTGCCCCTGTCAAGCTGTATACCAATGATTGATTGATTGATTGATGATAATGATGTCTAGTTTCAGGAATGAAACATGCCATATAAGATGCCTAGTCTAGTTTCAACAATGCAACATCCTGTATAAGACAATGGATATGATTGATTGATACTAGTGTTGTTGGCCATGCGAGCAACACCAGGATTTGATTGATGATTGATTGATTTGATTGATTGATTTAGTGTTGTCATTGTTGGGAACTATATATCCCTAGATCAACACAAGGATGTGAGAATGATATATCCCAGTGATTATGATGATGATTGATTGATTTGGTTGATAGAAAGATTGGAACAAAACCAAGGATGTGATTGGATGATGTGTGTCGATTGTTTTGACTAGATGAGTATGGATTAAGGGTGACTTGCATCTGGATCATGGATTGGATTGGTTTGATTGATTTTGATTGGATTGAATAATGATGATAAATTGAAAGAAGTGATTTGATAAAGATTGTCTTGATTGATTGAATTGATTGGAAGAATTGATTTGATTGATTGAATTGAAAGGAAGAATTGATTTGATGACTGGGTTGATTTTATTTCTTGGATTTTTGGAATGTTGTAATTTTTTTGGATTTTTGGAATATGTTTTGATTTTTTTGTGTTTTTTGGAATGTTTTGATTTTTTTGTATTTTTTGGAATGTTATGATTTTTTTGGTTTTTTGGAATGTGTTTTGATTTTTTTGTGTTTTTTGGAATGTTTTGATTTTTTGGGTTTTGATATGTTTTGATTTTTCTTTGGATTTTTGGAATATTTGATTTTTTTGGATTTTTGTATGTTTTAAGATGGCATTGGATGACAATTTGGGTAGCCTTTGTGCTAGATACCAATGACAAGGGGAAAACCAAGTCTAGGTGCAAGGAGGTAGGTGGGATGAATGGATAAAAGGATGGGCAATAATAAATGGGATGGAAGGCTCATGATAGATAGATGAGTAAGAGGAGAGGCCATGGAATGAAAAGCTCATGATAAATGGATAGATATAAGGATAGGCTATAGTGGATGGATGCCTCATAATGGAGCTAGGATGTGATCTCCAAAGACTATGTCGCATAGGAATAACATGCCCTATTCTTTTTGTAATACTTAGGATTTTACATGACAAAGCTTATGACAATAGGATAATAATAGAATTGGATGGAAAGGATGGTGTATATCAAGAGATATCCATGACATGTGTCAACATTTTGCCCCCATTTCTTTATCAAGATCAAAACAAGGAAGGGAGGATGAATGGACTCAATATGATAGGCATATGTAGGATAGGCTATGGAAATGGTAGGATGGGAAATGATAGGTTGGAAAATGATAGGTTGGATGAGACATCATGCCCCCAAGTGTAAGTGACATAGAAGATCAACCTACGCATGACACCTTGTTTGCTAGATTTTCATCATGGTACTTATCCAAGGCGCCACCAAGGGTGGTTTTCACCATTGGATGAATGGATTTCTCTTTACTTTTTTTTCTTTTGAATTTTTAGATGGAAGAAGGTGGAATATGGATAGGAGGGACTCAAGTGTCTAGTTCCATGAAAGGTGATAGTCCCATTAGAGGTGGATGCCATCACATGGACCATGTTAAACATCATGATGCTTATAGATGTTGGTAAGGGATTGGATAGTGGATTATGAAAGGCTTATGCATGGATGTGTTGAAATGAGGGAAGACAACTGAGAGGGGGGGTAAATCAGTTGTAATAAAACTTTTATCTTTTACTGCATTTAATCTTCTTTACCACTTATTAAAAGATTAATGATATAACCATGAAAGTGTGAATCAACAACACATGAGTAGAAACATAATCAACACGCATAACACTAGGATTTTTACGTGGAAACCCGGTTAAGGGAAAAACCATGGTGGGGGTTAACCCACAAGATTTATTCTCTATTAAAAGAATAGAAAATGGGAAGGCACTTTCCTCTGAGCGCACTGCCCAGAGCTCACTATTCAACAGAGGCTCACTGCCTACAAGAATATTTACAATGTTAACACAGAAAGGTTGAACTGAGAAACATCTTTTTCATGCAAGGTTCAATTCCATTGAAGCATACAATACCTCTGCTCTGCCCCCACTCACTTCCTCGCTACATCCGCATCTACACTCACATCCACACATTTCTATGACTTCACAACACTTATTTATACAAGTCATCGACTTTGGAATGAACATCAAAGTCTACCAAACAATCATCTATCTGGAACATTCTCCAAGATAGGCATTTCAAGCAATTACAATCACAAGACTTAATATGCTACATGCGAACCACTACACTATCAGCCAAACATAACTAGGACTCAAATCTTCCTTGAACATCACATCACTCTCGATAAAACTTCTCTTAGATCATCCGCAACACACACCATGAATCTGGTTGACCAGGACTGGGAAGAACAACAACACCCAAGGAGAAATCTTCATCCACAAGCTTAATCCTCAATGCATACCATCATCACAATAGGCAATTGATTCAAAGACCACCACAAGCACAATAAAATCAATAGGAAGAACCGCACCACCTCTGATCACCAGAAACACTTGCACCTTCATCTAGGAACTCAAGAACACCAACTGTCATGACTATTACACTAGAAAGATTGCTTGTAGACCTCCAAAGCATGAACCACTTGAGTTGAGGATACACATTGACATCCTAAACACACCTCTAGATCTGTAGATCATAATATTCCAATGTAGATTAATCTGGACCAAATTTCGGTCACTTTGTCACCTCTAAACAATTACAAAATCTAGTTCTACTCATATGGCCATAACTTCACCAATTCTCCATACAGACCTCTCAAATCTTGATTGGAGAAACTTCAAACAATCCTCTGCAAACCCTTTAATCCATAGACTCTGATCTTCATCTTACTAGGAATGCGGAGCAAACTACTTCACTGAACTGCACTGTCTTCACTGTCTCTAATAGAGAGATATGTAACTCACTTGTTTCTTCTGGAGAGGCTAATTTTCTCAATATCTTCAACATACAAGTCTTCTAAACAGGCAGTAGAATAAGATACAGTTGACACTAATGACAACAAGGATATGTTGACATCAATGACAACACCGATTAGGAACATATTTACAACAATCTCCCCCTTTGTCATTGATGGAAACATATGATGTGAAAAATTGGTTCAACCATCAAGACAAGAACTTCTCCCCCTTTCTCTTATCACACCTACAACCACTTTCTTCACTGCTCCCCCTTTCACCAGCAACTACTCACTTCCATCCAATTTTTTCACATGACTTCTCTCCCCCTTTGACATCAATGGCAAAGGACACATATTTGCAATCATCTCACCTTTTTTATTTCTTAAACAAGACCAAACTGAACTCAGAACATGCTGACTACTCCCCCTGAGTAGCATCCCCTTAACACCAATCTAGATCACTAGATATGACTTTGAGTTCCACCAGACTGATGCACACTAGTGCACCTTAGTTCTAAACAGGAGGGGTAATCACCCCTAGCTTCCCTCTGAGATACTCAAAAGTGTCCTTAGGTAGAGGCTTAGTGAAGATATCTATAATCTGATACTTTGAAGAAACAAACTCCAATATGACTTCATTCCCATTTACCTTCTCTCTCAAAAAGTTAAACTGGATGGATATATGCTTTGGCTTTGAATGCAACACTGGATTCTTTGAAATGTTTATTGCACTTGAATTATCACAGAAGATTGTAACAAGTTCTTCAAACACAATTCTAATATCCTTCAACATTTGCTTCATCCACAAAACTTGAGTACAATTGCTTGCTACTGCTATATACTCTACCTCTGTAGTAGACAGAGAAATTACCTCCTATTTTTTGCTCAACCAAGAAACCAATCTCTTACCCAAGAAAAATGCACCACCACTAGTACTTTTCCTGTCATCCACATCTCCTACCCAATCAGCATCTGTATATGCATGAAGAGTGAAATCATCACCCTTAGGATACCATAAGCCATAATTAGATGTTCCCTTCAGATATCTAAAAATTCTTTTGATTGCTACAACATGAGATTCTCTAGGATCAGCTTGAAATCTAGCAACAAGGCCAATTGCATTCATAATATCAGGTCTAGTATTAGTTAGATAAAATAGTCCTCCAATCATTGATCTATAGATTTTCTGATCTGCCTTAGGGGAATCATCATCTTTACTCAACTTGCATCTAGTTATCATAGGAGTACTCATTGGTTTTGAATCCTCCATTCCAAACTTTTTCAACAACTCTTTTACATACTTAGACTGAGATATGAAGATGCCCTTATCTAACTGAATGATTTGCAGACCCAAGAAGAAATTCATTTCACCAAGCATGGACATTTCAAATTCACTTTGCATTTGATTAGCAAAATTTTTACACATGCTCTCATTTCTACCAGAGATGATATCATCAACAAATACCTCAACAATCAAGATGTGTTCATGATCAATTTTAAAATAAAGATTACTGTCAGCAGTGTTTTTGCTAAAGCCTAACTTTAGCATATACTTATCTAACCTTGCATACCAAGCTCTTGGGGCTTGTTTAAGTCCATACAATGCTTTCTTCAATCTGCAAACCATATCTCCTTGATCAGACAACTGGAATCCTTCTAGTTGCTCAATATAGACTTCTTCTTCCAACTCCCCATTCAGGAATACTGACTTGAGATCCATCTGGTAAACTTTGAAATCTTTGCAAGAAGTAAAGGCAATAAATAATCTGACTACTTCAATTCTTTCCACTGGAGAAAAAGTTTCTTCAAAATCAATTCCCTCTACCTGAGAATATCCTTTGCACACCAATCTTGCTTTGTTTCTCACAACTTCACCATCTTCATTCAATTTATTCTGGAAGACCCATTTAGTTCCAATTACATTTTTGTCTTTAGGTCTAGGAACAAGATCCCAAGTATGATTCTTTTCAATTTGTATTAATTCTTCTTCCATTGCTTTTACCCAACTTTCATCATTACATGCTTCATTCACTGATTTTGGTTCAATCTTTGAAATTAAACAATACTCCACTTGTTCTTTAGCAATTTTTCTTCTAGCTTGAACACCTTTATTTCTATCTCCTATTATCTGATCTTTAGAATGATTCAACCTTACATACCTAGGAGTTTTGGGATTTTCTTGAACTTCTGATTCTTGAACTTGTTCCTCAACATTTTCAATAGCTTCTTGAGTCATTGGATTTTCTAAAGCAATCTGAATCTAAGTCTAAGCTTGAACTTGCTTTTCATCTTCATCAACTGATTCATATCCACAGAACTTGGAAGGTCTCTCCATGCTTTCATCTACCTTGACATTAGCACTTTCAACAATCCTTTTTAATCTCTTGTTAAAGCACCGGTATGCCTTGCTCTGGATAGAATAACCCAAAAATATTCCTTCATCACACCTTGCATCAAACTTGCCTAGATCTTCATCTCTTTTGATATAGCATTTACTACCAAAAACTTAGAAGTATTTCACAGTAGGAGCATTACCAAACCACAGTTCATAAGGGGTTTTACCAGTATTACCTTTGATCTGCACCTGGTTATTTTGTAGATAGTAGTACTCACAGCCTCTCTCCAATAGACATGTGGAACATTTGCCTCCATCATCATGGTTCTAGTAGCCTCTTGAATAGTCTAGTTCTTCCTTTCTACAACTCCATTCTACTGAGTAGTCCTAGGAGCAGATAATTATCTTCTTATTCCAAGCTTTTCACAAAATGCATTAAACTCACCGGAGGTAAACTCTCCACCTCTGTTAGATCTTAGACATTTTATCTTCACACCAATCTCATTCTCTACCCTAGCCTTGAACACCTTGAATTTGTCAAGAGCCTCTGATTTCTCTCTCAAGAAGGTGACCCACATCATCTGGGAGTAATCATCAATCAGCAACATAAAGTATCTGTCTCCTTGAAAACTCCTAACTCTGGCAAGACCACACAAATCAATGTGCACAAGTTCCAACAATCCACTTGAAAATTGTTCTTTACTTTTGAATGTAGTTCTTCACTGTTTGCCCAACTAAAATTCCTTACACATGCTATTAGCAGGTTTTACAAGCTTTGGAAGATCTCTCACAACCTGAGTACTACTTATCTTGACAATATTATCAAAGTTTACATGACACATTCTCCTATGCCACAACCAACTCTGATCAATCTGAGCAATCAAACAGCTCTTACCAGTACTACTTTAATGAAAGATATTACCTCTAGTCTATGTACCAGATGTAATCTCTATTCTGGAGCTCTCCAAGATTTTGCATTTCCCAATCTCGAATCGGAGATCATACCCTTTGTCAACCAACTGTCCAACACTAAGAAGATTATGCTTCAACCCTTCTACATACAAAACATCATTAGTGTTGTGCTTACCATAAAAATAGATGGATCCTCTGCCATGGATTCTGCTAGCTGAATTGTCTCCAAACTTCACAATCCCATCTTCATATCTTTTCATACTTACAAATTTACTTTTATCACCTATCATATGATGAGAACTTCCACTGTCAATCACCCATTCATCCTTTTCTTCAACTTGAGTAGCCAAGGCACTTTCCACATTCATATAGCTAGCAGATTCAATAGGTACCAAATTTTCTTCTTTGATAGCAATGAACACCCATTTATTTCCAGATGTACTTCCCTTATTAGATTCATCATCTGTAACTCCTTCATCAACAGCCTCTTGGACATAGTAGCATTTCTTCTAAAATCTAGGTCTATTAGGGTTTGTCTTTGAAACCATCTCCGGACATCTTGAAGTAAAATGACCAATCTTATTGCAAGCAAGACATTTGAAAGACAACTTTCCTTCATACTTACTGGATCCTCTCGGTAATCTTTTGGCAATAAGGCCTTCAAGTTCTTCAAGCTTCGTTTCATCTTCTTCAAGTTCATTCTTTGTTTTCTCATATCTTTGCTTCCCAGAAACATTGGCCTTAAAAGCAAATTCTAATTTAGGAAGGGAATCACCAAACTCACTCATTTCAAATGCTGAAAGCTTGCCAACCAACTGATCCCTTGTAACAGTTGTCACAATCCTGATCTCCTCAATAGCAGCAACTCTATGCTTGTATGAAGTAGGTAAGGATCTGAGCACCTTGCCAACAATCTCTAATTCTTCTAATTTTCCACTAGCACACCTGATACTGCACACAAGTTCATTCACCTTCTACATGTAGGAAGTGATGTTTTCATCTTCACTCATCCTCAAACTTTCATATCTACCTTTCAGGCTTTGTAACTTAGCACATTTGACATATGCATCACCTTCATATAGAGTTTCCAATTTCTTCTAGATTTCATGAGTAGTTTTCAATTCTAGGACATTTGTCATTTCTGTATCAGTCAAGGCACTTAACAATGCTTCTTTAGCCTAAATGTTGTTTTCAGCATCTTTGAGTTCATCTAGAGTTGAAGGACCTTTCTCTGGGGGCTTATACTCATCCTTTGTTATCAACCAATAAGCATCACCCATGCATTACAAATGGCACTCCATGCGACTCTTCCAAAGAGAGTAATTTGTTCCATCAAATCTTAGACTATCCTTCTTGAAAGTCGACATCCTAGATCTCCTTAAGTGGTCAAGCTTCTTTTAGAGGAACTAGCTCTATACCAATTGATGAAATTAGGGCAAAAAACTAAGAGGGGGTGTGAATCAGTTGTCACAAAACTTTTATCTTTTGCTACATTTAATCTTCTTTACCACTTTCTAACAGATTAATGATATAACCATGAAAGCATGAATCAACAACACATGAGTAGAAACATAATCAACACACATAACAATAGGATTTTTATGTAGAAACCTAGTTAAAGGAAAAACCACGGTGGGGGTTAACCCACAAGATTTATTCTCTGTTAAAAGAATAGAAAATGGGAAGGCACTTGCCTTCGGGTGCACTGCCCAGAGCTCACTGGTCAAAAGAGGCTCACTGCCTACAAGAACATTTACAATGTTAACATAGAAAGGTTGAACTGAGAAACATATTTTTCATGCAAGGTTTAGTTCCATTGAAGCACACAATACCTCTGCTCTATCCCCACTCACTTCCTCACTACATCTACATCTTCACTCACATCCACACATTTCCATGACTTCACAACACTTATTTATACAAGTCATCGACTTTGGAATGAACATCAAAGTTGACCAAACAATCATCTATCTGGAACATTCTCCAAGATAGGCATTTCAAGCAATTACAATCACAAGATTTAATATACTATATGCGAACCACTACACTATTGGCCAAACATAATTGGGACTCAAATCTTCCTCGAACATCATGCCATGCTCCATAAAACTTCTCTTAGATCATCTGCAACACGCACCATGCATCTAGTCTTCCAAGACTGGGAAGAACATCAACACCTAAGGAGAAATCTTTATCCACAAGCTCAATCCTCAATGTGGACCATCAACACAACAGGCACCCGATTCAGAGACCACCATAAGCATAATGAAATCAACAGGAGCAACCACACCACCTTAGACCACTAGAAACACTTGCACCTTCATCTGGGAACTCAAGAACACCAACTGTCATGACTGTCACACTAGAAAGATTGCTTGTGGACCTCCAAACCACGAACCACTTGAGTTGAGGATACACACCAACATCCCAAACACAGCTCTAGATCTGTAGATCATAATATTCCAATGCGGATTAATCCAGACCAAATTTTGGTCACTCTGTCACCTCTGAACAAATGTAAAACCTAATTCTACTCATATGGCCATAAATTTGCCAATTCTCCATGCAAACCTCTCAAATCTTGATTGGAGCAACTTCATACAATCCTCTGCAAACTCTTTAACCTACAGATCTGGTCTTCATCTTATTGGGAATGTAGAGCAATCTACTTCACTGAACTGCACTGTCTCTGACAGAGAGATATGTAACTCACTTGTTTCTTTCGAAGAGGCTAATTTTCTCAATATCCTCAACATACAAGTCTTCTAAACAAGTAGTAGAATAAGATACAGTTGACACTAATGACAACAAGGATATGTTGACATCAATGACAACACTGATTAGGCACATATTTGCAACAGGATGGATGGGGGATAATGGATAATGATAGGGATTATGTAGGGAAGAATAGTGGATAATGATGTGGATCATAGATGAAAGGATTATCCAAAAGCATGGACCATAGGGATATGATGGGGGTAATATGTGGGATAGTAGATAGAAGATGGGGAGATGAAGGTATGTGAGAATGTTGTAGAATGGAAAGGAACCAAGACCAATGGTTACACACACCGAATTGGATTTTGAAGCCTTTGAATGGAAGGAGGAGTTGGGAGTAATGGAGATGTTTGCTTAGGGGATGGTCAATTTAGTAATTTTGGGACCCAAATGGTCTTAGGATTTTATGATTTTGTGACAAGGAACATGATTTTTAAATTGTGGATTCTTTATTTGGATTAAGTACTTTTTGCTTGGGGACCCACACCATTTTTGTTTTTTCTTGGATGTTAGATATTGATGCCTTGTGGCATGATCATTCTTAGGCTTTAATGGAGTTTTTGATTTATATGGAAAGACATCCAAATTTTTATTTTTGAATCCCATGGGGGTTGTGATATCTTCATGTTTGGTCGATGTGTGCATTCATTGATCATGATTAGGATTTTTAGAGGATTTAAGGGAACGAGATGTGTGGATGGATTAGTGGACTTGTGGATAAATGGATGAGGGTATTTAAGGATGGGGCTATTAGGAGTTGGGAGAAGTGGAGGAAAAGTGGATGGAGGAAGGTGTATGGTCACATGCTTTTAAGATTTGTATAATGATGGAGGAGGGATGGCAATGTATGTTTTGGTGGTATGATAAGATTTGTGATGGAAAGTGGTGGACTTAGGAGGAATGGAGGAATTTCCAACATCTTTAGATTGTTTACCTTGGGGTGTATATCCAAGGCCATATGAGTGTGGAGGGACATTGACATGTATAGGCTCCAAAATACCTTGTTCATGAAGGCATAAGCCTTTACCGTGGTAGTTCATGTTTTGGAGTATGCGATGGACTATGGGACTAGGTGTAGATTGGACACTATACATAAGCTCATTATTGGATGGAGGAGGTGAAGTGGAAGACAAAGGTTGTTTTTGCCCCAAGGAAGAACATTCATAGACAAAGGTAGTAAGACCAATAGGATATGATGGTGGAATTGAAATGGGGTTGATAGTGGATGATGGGGAAGGATCATTAGGATCTTGAGTATCATTATGTTCAGTAAGATCCAAGTTATTTGTTTCATCTTCTATCCTTACATGGGAGGCATGTGTCTCATTAAGGGAAACATATGTTTTGGAATTATGGATAGGGGTAGATGGAGGATGGATAGGAGCAATTTGGATATCTTGCTCATGGATGGTTATGAGAGTAGGGATAGGTGGACTGATAATCTCTTGATCATGAAATGCATAAAGTTTGGCTAAGAGGATCATAATGGTTTTCATGATCATAGATAGAACCTTGATCATAAATGGGAGTACAAATAGGATTAAGTGTGCTATAAATGGGATAAATTTGCTCACGAATAGGGTCATGATCATAAATAATATCTTGATCATAGAAAATATATAGGTCATAGATGAGTTTAACATAGAGATGCTTTGATCTTGATTTGGATGAGGGCTTGATATTTCCACATGCTTAGGATTGTGATCTTGACATACCTCTTGGTTTGCTTGAATGGTAATGGATGACTCTTGGGTAGGCTCTTGGTCAACAACATGAGAGGGCAATGAACTCATGGGAGGAAAATTTTGAATAGGCTCGAGGGGTTGTGGACCACATGATGGGATTGAAGAAGTGGACATGGCATTCAAAGGTTTTTTGGTAGGCTCATCAATGGGTGCTTGACATGGGGATGGTCTATTTTGTGCAGTAGTCTTTGGACAAAATCATCAAAGGATTCTTTGGTTGATGGACTAGAGCTTAGGAAGTTTGATGGTGGTATTGGTGTAGGACTAATAGGCTTTGGGATAGGCATTCTATTAGATGATGATGAAGGACTAGTAGATGGATTGGTGTATGATTCTAAACTTAAGACAGTATTTTCCTTGTCAAGAGTAGCATTAATATGGCTTAAGGATTTGTAATCTTGGTGTGAGGAGTGACTAGTACTAGCATGTTCATGTTGTGGAAGATTTGGAGATGGATATTACATGAGTTGTTGGATTTTGACTAAGAGTTGTTGTATTTGTGGTGATTGGTTTTGTTGAAGTGGTTGGATGATGGTTTGTAATCGTTGTATGATTTGTTGGTTTAGGGGTTGTTCTAGTTGGTGGAAGGTTTAGGAGATGTCTTGTAGTTCTTGTGCTAGGATCTTTTGCTCTAGTGTTGGGATGGAGTTACACATAGATTGAAGTTTTTGGATTTTGGTTTGTTCCTCCAAGTACGCCTCAAAATCTACAAGATCCTCATCATCATTAGAAGCAAATTTTGGGTCACCTCGGAGTATGTATGGTTTTGGATTTGGCCTAGATTTGTTGATGATCACAACCATTTTGACAAATGAGGATTGGACTAGGTTCAAGGATGGGAATATGAGTAATATGAGTAAGGTTGGAATGTTATCAGATTCCAGGTGTGGTGTTTGGTTGAGATTGACAATGTTTGTTTTTGAACACATATGCAAAACATGCAGATAGAATATTTTGGATGATTCTAATATAAAATCAGAGTAGAAGTCTGAATGGGGGCCTAGATTAGCCCCAAAAAATTTCACTAGTCTCGATAAATTTGAAAACACTCGTAAGCATGCACAACCTAGGCTGGAAAGAAGTTACTACTTGTTGAGTCCCTACTTGGATTACTCCATATACTATGACAAGGCAGACATCTAGAGATATTGGTGACACTAGCTCCCCTACCATGGCATGGGCACACCAAATCTCTTACCTCGAAGATCCAAAGATCTTATGAACCAGGGGATTTCTATCTCTACCTTGAATAGTATGTATAGGGTGGCTTCAAAGGTCTGGCCTCCTGTACGAGCAAGCAAAAAAGGTTTTTGGCCTCAACAACAAGTGGTTTCTAGTTAATGTTTCAAGATAATATGGTGTCTATACATGTAGCGGTTCGCTCATTTAAGAGGCCTCCTAACCCTCAGAAAGGGTTTTCATGCATCTCATGGATACTGAGGGAGACTTTTGTCGATATAGAATAGTAGCACCAGGTGATTAATGACTTTTGTCATAACCACAATTATTTATATAGTAGACTGAAACAAAAGTACCACTTGGGTCGTTCCCTCTCACAAATTAGGAGGCATACGCTCTAAGGGATTAAAAACATAAAAGAGATGGGTCTATCCTTTGATCACCAAGTTTGCACAAGGGGAGAGCATACACCTACCACCTTACAAGCATAGCAAACAGTGATTAATTAATCCCCTAGTCAATCTATGTGCAAACAAACATTTGAAAAAGATATCAAATCAATGAAAGCCCTGGAAAACCACTATTAGTAGTTTTAGTTTGGAATCTTTTCCAAGAAGATGTTACAATGCTACAAATCAGATATCAGTAGCAATAAAATCTCTACTCCCTTTGCAAGCCATGAAGACCAAAGAGGCAAAGAAGGAAAATCTGGAGAATATCTAAAAAATCTTATCAATTACAACAAAACTAATAGTAGCATCTAAAACTAGATGAAATTCTAAGCAATTTGGAAAAAAGATTTGCTGAAATTGGATGAAAAACGTGAAAGATATGAGCATTTAAAGTCTAAATGTAGTGTTGAATTTGACCAAAACTTTACCTAATAAAATTATGTTGTTACCTAACAAAACCTATACTGTTACATAGTTGACTGAACCAGCTTTTTGATGAGTCCTTGTTTGTGAAATTTTGAGCCCATATGCCCAAGTTATGATCAAAAGAAAAAAATGCCTCGTTTAGGGTTTGAAAGGACAAGAGTCAAGTCTGGCAGTTAGCATTAACCGCTAATAGTTAACATGAAAAGTGGTCATATGATAGAGTTTTATCCCTGGAGGTTATTGTTTTATATTGGCAATTAAGGGTTTATCTCCTAAAACTAATAGCTAACATTAACACTAACCCTAACAGCTAACATCTATCGCTAGCCCTAACTGTAAGTGCTAACCCTAACACTAACAACTAACCTAGACCTGACACTAACAGCTAACCTAGGTCAAAAAGGGCACACCCGAAGTGTTCCTTGAGTGACGGTTGAAGGATACATAGTGGCAATAATGGGTTTTTAAAGGCTTCGACAAGGATTTGAAGGCACCGACTAAGTTGTGAAGGATGAGCAGAGGTTCTGTGTAGGTGTCGATCGGATCTAAGAAAGTGGTGACAGGCTCAAAAGACTGTGACACGGTAAGGTTTTGGCTAGGCAGCGATTGAGTGGTGTTAGGGTTTTGTGAAGACAACAAGAGTTATGAGCAGTGGCGGAGCTAAAGGTTGCCACCAGGAGTGGAGATAGCAACGATGACTGAAGGTCTCAACACAGAGGTCAACAAAGAAGGAACACCCCTATTTTTGAGAGTTGACTGTGATTTTTAATACAAACTAAACCTGTGAAATAACACACAAATGTAGCTAGGGTTTAAGGTGGTTAGTGGACATTGTGGATTAATGGAGGTCTGTGATGGTAGTTTTCACAGGTGAGAATACAAAGATAGTGATGGGATAGCTTAGGGTTTTTGACAGTCCCGCAGAAATCTTTACACATTAAACAACCAATATTGAACATTAAACCTTGCAATCCACAATACACACCATAAACCCTAAAACTTGCAACCTAAAACAATAGACCTGCAATAGAGAATGTCATCCATGAAAACCAGAGAAATATGCAACACCTACAGGTGATCCGTACTATACGAATCTCAAACTAAAAAATTTTCAAAAAATCTTTTGTGAGCAAAATAGGCTATGTTATATGTCATTTTTCATTTCTCGGGCCTCCTGGACTCAACAGTGAGGTCCGTTTGAGCTTCAAGGGTCACCTGCAAAAATGGATTTTCATAAATCAATGAAAAAACATTAGTTTTACATGCTTTCACATCGGGTTCACCATTTTGTAGCTAGGCAAAATCATATTTAGTGTCAAAAACAACAAACTAAACTAAACCCTAACAAGCACCATAAAGCACAAACTAGCGTGAAAATGAAAACAAAAATGTAAAGCAAACCGATCTTCAAGATAAGTTTGATTTATCTCCATGGCTCTTCTCGATCTCACATAAGAATGTAGGATGTCGAAGGATTGTTGATTGCTCACTGTTGCAGCATAACAGAGCTCAAGTGTTGCATGAAAATGACTTGTGTGGTTGAGTGAGTGAGTCAGTGAAGGTTTGGAATGGAAAATAAAGTTTGATTTATAGAGGGAAAGGGAATCAAATGAATGGCTAGGATTGGAAGCCAATTATGTGATGTGGATGGCTAGGATTAAAAGGCAATTTTAGTGCTTATGATGCACATTAAATGGGTATGACAGGAGGCCAAAATTAGGAGAATAGTGGGAATAAATGGGATTTTTTATTTATTTTGTAGAGAAAGTGCTTATGATGCACAATGAATGAGGATAAAAATAGGGATGTGAGTGGGAATAAGTAATTTAAATAATAAAATTATTTAAATCATGAGAGACAAGTTGCATTTAAATAAATATTTAATTTATTTAAATTGGACGATGGAGGAAAATGAGCTTAACTAAATAAGATTTATTTAATTTGATGTAAGAGAAGGATTAGTTAAATAAATATAATTTATTTAACTAATGAGAGTGATGGAAGGGGTCATGAAGAGGACCTAGGACAAAATATGTCAAAATGTAATGTTGTAAGATATAGTCAAATTTAGGTGTCTACAACCTGTTTGGAATAGTTGCAATAAGTTAATTAGCTAATTTTCTATTACTAAATGTGTTGCTTGAAAGGTATTTGGAATGATAGACATAAGATTTCCATAGTCCATAATGAAATAGTAATCAGTGCTTCAGGATTTGACTATGTACCTATTTTTTGCCTCAACGTTTCGGATCATACTCCATGATCCATCATCAGGAGAAAGCTAGAGAAGAGAGAAGTGAGACAATTTGCAGAACATGGGTACTAAATAGTGGAGGGTGCAACACGGGAATCAAAGGATTCCTAGAAGGTCAATTCAACCTAGGTATTTGGAAGTCAAAATATTGGTAAATCAATTTTAATGTTCCTAGGTATTTTATTAAATTATTTAGGTTAGTAAAATGAAATGAATTAGATATATTTTTAAATGGTGTGTTAAATGAATATATTTTATTTCATTATTGATTAAAAAAATGATTATAAGTGAATTTTATATTCTATTTTAAATGAGGGCTTTTGGGTGTTAAAAGGAAAAAAAAAGAAGTTATTTTATTTCATTATATTTCCTCTCCATTTGCTCTCTCCTCTCAAACCCTCTCTTGTTGGAAACAAGGATTTTCTCCATGAATAAAAGAAAGGTTAAATTGCTTGGATTGCTTGGTTGAAGTGGAGTGGATTTGAATTGTGGATGCTTGTGTGTGATCAAAGATTGCTTTCAAAACCCTCTTCTCCTCCTTGGATTGCTTGTAGGAAAGGTATGATTCTTGAATCTTCCCTTTGTTTTAAATTTGTATGCTTTCTTCATTGCCATGCCACATTTAGTGGATTTCTATGGCATCTTGATTAGGCAAGGAAAACATAGATATGAATTTATTGTTGTTTTATGTAATTTTGCTTTATGTTCTTGGCTGGAAATATGCAAAAACAGACAAGGTTATGGAAAATTTTACCTAGTATTACCCACCTTGTTTTTATTGCATATCTGGAATGTTGTGCATTTATACTACAATGGGTAGTTGTCAAATTTCCATTTGAGTTTGAAACATGAGATTTATAAAATGGCTCAAGGTAGCCAAGCTTGCAATAATGGTGAATATGAGTCTTTTATGGTTTTTAATGCAATTAGAAAAAAAAATGAAATTCCAATTTTAAACCTTTCTTTTATTAATTTTAATGTGGGATGAGTTGCCTCCCATGTGAAATGATGTTTTACATCTTTTTAGAAAATGTTGTGTTTTTGTCAAATTGTGATTTTGTCACATTGTAAACCATGTCATGCCCAATTGGTTAAATTGGTGCTATGGGTGTTTAGGAAGAAGTCTAGGGGTAGGAAAGGAGTGGCTTCCATCATGCACCATGGCCCAAAGAGGTCGTTGGAATTAAGAGAATGGAAAGAATAACATTTAAACGCATTGGGTAATAAAATTTAATAATGAGATCATCTACACCAAACTACATGTCCTGGTGAAGTGTCCATCTTGCTTAGGTTTGTATGTAAAGAGAAATCTTTGGTGTAGTGTTTGGTTGCTATGAGGAGGTTACGCCCTCATATTCTTCTACGAGGTGAGTATTGCCCTCGTTTGACACTCCTTGTCTTAACTACCTACATCTCTCTTCCTTCTTCTTCCACTGTCAGAGTTTGAGTCGACATGTGATGTTTACCATGTATTTGCATGTGCATTGTCATGCCTGATTCATGCTTATATGTGCATATGATGGACTATGATTTATGCCTCATTTGGTATGCATTAAAGGTGTGATTATTTCCCTTATGCTTTAATGTTGTGATGTCATTCTATTATGCTTTGGCTAGTGTGCCATATGTTACTTGAATGCAATTGGATAGTAGTTGTACCATGTGTTGTTTATATGCATTTTATTGGCAGATGTGTCGTGTGTGTTGTGTGCATTAATTGACGTGTATACCATATGTTGCTATGTATACCCTAGATTGAGTGAAATGATGCTAGCGGGGTTTCCATGATCACCTTCTCCATAGCTTGAGGGTTGCCTAGAGTTGCTTAGACAGCTATTGCGCTCGGCAATGGCAATATGGTTGGGAGGCAAGCAACATTTCCCCATTGGTCCTTCATGATGATCTTCAGGTGCTGGACGGTTCCTTTATCTTCTTGTAGGTTGATTATGTCATGATTTGTGTCTTGTTACACCTTGGAGAATGTGTTGGTTTTTGGGTGGTTTATGCACTTGTATATTATCATTATTTATTATTGTAACCTTTGTAATGTAGTTCTTTTGAGACCCTTGTAATAATATGTAATTAATGCTATGAGTTGATTTATGATGTTGGATATGATTCATCTATGTTTAGGATGAAGCCCTTTGAATATTGTAATTATTGGATATCATCTTGTATTTTTCCATGCCTTAGTTTGTGAGGACATTGGCATGTTTTGATAGATTTTTTACATGTTAGAATCTAGCTATGTTAGCATGTTTAGACTCAGTTATTTGATGTTGTATTTGATGTTTATGGATATGTTTGTGTTGGATCATATTCATCCCACATAGGTGGTGAGGATCCTATCTTTGCTTTTGGCATGTGCTGACATTGGTGTCGAACATGCGTAGCCTTTTGTATTGCTTTTGTCATGTTTTGCCTGTTCAACCCTTTTGTGAAGTTTGTTGTCGTAAGGTGCTCGTTTGACCACCTGAGTGTATCCATGGTGTCATTTCCATGATATGATATGCACTCCTGGATTATTCCCTCTTTTTCTTTGGGAAGTGTGCCTTTGCATGAGTTTGACTAGTGACCATTCCAATTGGTTGAGGAATCATACCTCCTAGTTGGACCATCCTGTGGGTGAGCATTACCCTTATTTTTGGGATGTCTTGTGTAGTCATGGAATGGACTGAGGTGGATGTCACCCTCATCCTACTCCATGTGTTTGCGAGGGAGCAAGGTCATGGATGTGTATTTGATCCTCATCATGGAGTGAGCTTCACCTCTCGCTTGGTCGTTGTGGTGAGTTGTCACATGGTGGATGAAGTCTTCCACTTGTACCACTTTTCTTAGTGCAATGGTGATGTCATTTTAGGTGTTTTTGTGCTTGTTGTGACACCTTGTGTGTTTGTGTGAGTGCAATGCGACATGTAAATGTTGCACTTGCAAATGCAAAAAATTAGTTGTTTCAGTGTTTGTTCGGGTAATGCTTTGGGTGAAAACCTGGGGCATTACATCTAGGAAGTAGAAATTGATAGGTAAGATAATTTATCATGTTATCTAAAAAACTTGTGATAATTAGTAAATAGTCCCAAAAAATTGTAAGGAATGTTCATATTATATTTTCTTGTCTCTTATGTGTTTTTGTGTGTTGAAGATTGTTATGAAAGAAAGAAAGAGAAGTAAGGTTGTGGCCTTGGGATTGCTGTCTATTTGTCGCATGTCATGAAAACCTCTATCTCTCTCTCTCCCTATCTTGTGCTCTTGGAAATAAAAGGAATTATGCTTAGAAGTTCTCAATGTTTGAAATAGTCACCTTATGATGACCATGTAGTTTGTCATGACAATGTGGATCATCATGTTAGATCTATCTCTTTCACTACCTTAATTATATTAGAAGGATACATGGTTTAGAATGTTAATAGTGTATTAAGGAATGGAAATGAAGCACTCTCTCTCTCTCTCTCACCTTCTATTTGAAATGTGTAATCATGAAGTTGCAAATGAATGTGCATGTGTTTAGTAATGAATATTAAAAGCAATAATTCCTTCTTGTTGAATCTAGTAGTAAATGACTTGCGAATAAGTGATGTATGGAGAAATACAATTCATTCATGGAGTTTAAATGCCCTTCCTTGTTCAAGCTTGGATTTGAAATTGTTAACATAGATAAATGGTCATGTTGTCACTAGAATATGCACCCTTTCTAAACACCTAGCTTAGTTATTCAGTAAAACATGGGAAGATCTTTGATAGTTAGAGATCAACCTCCAGACAATGGTCGATTTCCTATTACCTATCAATGAAAATACCTAATGTATAATCAGTTGCAAGCCTAAAACACTACTAAACTAATCCCACTTAGTAATATAAGTTTTTATCATGAAAATGGGTAAGAAATAACTAGAAATACAAAGGACGTGATTCACCAATGATAAGGGGATCTTTGGACCTGCTTTTCAAGCACAAAACAATCTTAAGAAAACTAACCTGATTCACAAAAATTCATGAAAACTTCTACAGATGTTAGAAAAGAAGAGTGCAACTACCAAAGGGAGATATCTTAAGAGAAGCTTCCAACTCTTCAAGAAAACATAGTGAGAATGTATTCAAGAAAGGAAAAAAATTAGTTCTTCTTATTGATCATGAAGGCTAAAACATCTATTACAAATTTTTGTATGCAAAAAATATATTACAAAATCAAGAGAGTATCTCTGTCCAATTACAACCAAATATATTGGAAACAAAAACATCATTTTTGAGAGAAAATAGGAAACTATCTTGTTGTGGAGAATAAAGAGGCTAATTGCCTCTTGAATTCTCGAACTAACCTTCTTGGTTGTAGAGGGAAGAGTTATTTGGTTTTCACAACTGAGAACTCTTGAAAAGACTCAAAATTTCTGCCACATTTGAAGATATGTTTTTTTGGAGTAGTGAAACTAGACTCTTGATGGCCATAACTTCCTCCAACTACTCTTGCATATAAATAGGAACATGTTTCCTATTCCCTTCAACTGTTTAATACCTTTCACTCTTTTTGGGGTGTAGTAATAAGTCCTTCTAGTTGCAACTTTATGACCTCTTTATGGTCCCCTAACAAACCTTATTTTAGTTTGTCTCTCCTTGAAACATGACTTGTCAATGTTTGCAACACAATCATCTTTCACAACATTGTTGAGATACACCATGGACCTATCTTTCTATTTCATCTTTGAAGTCTGATTTGAATTCCTTGCAGTTCCTTTCATCTCAAATGGTGGAACCAATGCCTTGATGCCAACACTTCTATGGGATCCATACTAGTACAAATCCTTCTTCTTCTTATTCTTTTCTAACTAGTAAGAATATATGGATGCCAACACCTCTATACGAACCAAACCAGAACAAGTTTGAATAGCATCATCTGTAGTCAAATGTTGAGGTTGAAAGAAAGCCACCTTCTCTAAAGAGCTTATAACTCTCTCAAAAGTACCTTTAGAGACCCTATCAAACCCACTTCCACCATTGTGAACATATTTATTATTAAGTTAGAAAATCTACTATTCATCATCAGACTCCATATCATTAATATTACTTTCAAACAAAATTCCTGTTAAATTCATCCTTTGTTTCTTATAATAAACTTGTAGATATTATTAATAGACCTATAATGGTCCTTTTGTTGGCAATATGTGTTGTCATTGATGTCAACACTTAGAGTGAGGTCAACACTCAGTTTGTGATGATGACATACCAGTGTAGTAATAGATATGCAATGATGATGTTGATGATTAGGGTTGCTGATGTTTAGTGATTTTTTTGATATTCATGATTGGTTGTTGATGTTCATGGTTGGATGTCATGCCTTGATTAATGTCAATTAAAGTTATATTGAGCGTGTTTGTGGTCTGTAGAGATGATTTCATGATGAAATATTAAGATGGGAATTAGAAGCATCAAAATAAATGATGATATATTAAGATGGGAATTAGAAGCTATGTTGAGGATGAGAAGATGTTGTTGATGATTTGTAGCATGTTGTATGATCTTTCCTATTGTTCCTAAGGAAGTATGTATTGGTTTAATAAGATTGTAACCTCTAGAAGTTGGTGAAGGTTTCTGTTGCAGGAAGTTGCTTCGAAGACTGGTTAGTAAAATGCATTGCATTCCTCTGCATTTGAAGATATGGTGATGTGGTTTAGAGGTTAAGTTTAGTATGCTATAAAGGTGTTAAATCCAAAGTTTTAGATCATTTGCTCCTCCACAGTGAAAGTTATGAGAGACAAAGTTATGGTCTATGCTTTGGCAAAGTAAAGTGATGATGAAGGCTTGATTGGAATGCTCTGCATTCCTCTACAATGATAGATATGGCTGTGCAATTTTGAGGATATGTTCAGAGTAGTGTATGAGTGCATCCATATGAGTTTTAGACATTTTGGAGGTCCGCAAGCTTAGTTTTCAAATAACAAAAGTGTGATAGTGAGTTTCGGATGCCTGACTATTCCCAAGTCACATGATTGAAGGTGTGCGACATAAAATCTTTGTTGTCTAGAGTTCAAGAAGTACTTGAAGATGTTGTATAGGTCCTATTGACTCATCTAGGAGAAGTGCAAGAAATTTTTTTATCATTCATGAGTACCGCCAAGATTGTGAAGACCAATGTGCTACATACTTCATGTTTTCTTTCTTAAGGGTGACCTATTTCAAAATTTTGAAGTGTGTGGATGTTATTCCTTGATGGATGTTGCTATGAAGGATGTTTAGGACTAGACTAAGCATGTGTTGGGATCTGCAAGGTGTGTGTCTCTTCCTAGAGTGGTATGTAGTTCATGATAGGGCTTGGCCTATGCATGTTCATGAGGTGTGATCTCTAGCCGACTTGTAAAATGTAATATTCTTGTTGTATTCACTGACTTGTAATGAAATCAATGTAATATCATGTATATATTGTAAACCTAGTTGATCTAGGTGAGGTATGATTGTGAGCATGAGAATGTAAAGAGCTAAATATGAATATTATATGCATTATGATGTGTGAGTGAAGGAGAAAGAGCAGAAGTAATAAGCATTGTCTCAATTCATCTTGAAGACATTTTTGTGACAGGAGGGAAGCAAAGAGTGTGCCTAATTGATCCAATCATAAAAAGTAGAGAGAAGAGATAGAATTGCAATCATCAAAGGTGTGAGCTTCAATGCCAGTTTTCAGACAGTAGAAGGACTGTCATGCTGTAATCTTTTATGAGTTCATTCTCAGTTCAGGGAGTAGTTGTTTCCTTAGGTTGTAGCCCTAAAACAAAGTTAGCAGGGAGTTGTAGCTTCTGTTGGAGTGACACTAAAACCTTTCTTCAGGGAGTAGTTTCTTCCTTGGGTTGTAACCCTAAAACAAAGTCAGTAGGGAGTAGTAGCTTCCTTGGGTTGTAGCCCTTAAAAAAAGTTCTAATTTTGAGCTTCATATATTATGATTTAATCCTCATCATGGCTTTTCCCTTCTTGGGTTTTTGATGTATATCTAGTGTTATGTGTTGATGTGCATTGTGTTGATCTTTCATGTTTATGTTAATGTTGTAATGGCTAAGATTTAATCTTATCCAAAGGATTTGAAGTTTGATTGGATACTGATTCACCCCTCCTCTTAGTATCTGAGTGTGTTTAACACCTTTAGGCTTCTGTATACTTCATAGGGTCTCTTAATCCTCTTACTGCTCTCACAGACCTTTTAATGACTTACATAGAATATACACTCTATGTAATTCAACAAACTTGTAGATGCTTTTACAAATCTTTAAAAAAATGCTTTTCATAAACCCTTAGAGGTTTCACATAATTTATAGGTTTTCACGGAGCTTGAATGGTTATACAAACCTTTTAAGTTTTCACACTATGTATCTTATTATGTATTTCAATAGTCTCACACGCCTTAAACAAACCTGTAGACTGTCTTTACAAATCTCTTAAATCTCTTATCTTGACTTATAAGCCTTGTACAGGCTTGTACTTCTCTTGTCTTCTTGAACTCTCTTTATTAACTTGTAGTTTTTCTTGCTACATCCTTTTCTCTTGATCACTTTTTTCTCTTTAGATTTGTTTAATGCCTTTTCTCATGAACATTGCAGTGAACTGCTCACTATCTCCCCTAAACATCTCTTGAATGGAAGTAGAGTTCCCAACAAAGGTGGAAACCATCTTCAACCCTATAGAAGGGATGTCACATATACCGAACCTCACATTGTTATGACTCTTGATGACTATGTAGACCTTTTAAAGACTTATTTTATCCTAAAACAAACCTATCAATGGTTTCATAGACTTTTACATGGCTTATATAGACCTTTTAAAGTTTTCACATGCCTTCTAGGGTTTAACAAACTTTACTAAGCTCTTAACTTGACTTATAATCCCTATACAGGCCTGTAGAGTTTTGATGACTTTGTAGACCTTTCAAAGACATATTGTAAACTTTAAAATGATTAGGTAGACTTTTCTAGGTTCTCATAGAATCTTCCATGATTTATACATACCTTTAAAAGTTTTCACATGCCTTCTAAGGTTTGGCAGGCCTTTATGAAGCTTGAAACACCTCTATACACGTACGTGACTAAATTATACAAATAAATTTACAATTTTTTCTTTAGAAGCAAGGAAATTTTGGTTTAGTGTGTGAACATGCTTGTAATTAGGACATGATGGAGAAATCTTGGATAACATCACAAACATATGGTATTGTACACATGTTTCAGAAAACATCTCATTGTTTAAAGATTTCTCAACCCTTATTGCTATTGCTTTCCATGAATATGATCAAATGTTATTTCAAAAGATACTTTAAGCTCTAGGTCCAACTTTTACCTTAGATCATGGAATGTTCTCTCTTGATTTATTCCATTCATATAGTATATCTCTCCTGATTTAAGATCTAGATATTTCTCCTAAACCAAGGGAAGTGGTTATTCCATCTGGAGGTCCACTCTCTTTCTTGAGTTATTGCATCTAGATTTCTCTGGATTGATAAGATACTGATGCTCCTGAGACTTGCTTTGTTCCCATTTTCTTTCCTTCAATATGTTTTCTTCTACCTTTGGTTGAGATAATACAAGATATATCCCAAGTGATGGAGGTGGAAAACTAAGCTCGTCCTTCATATCAAGTATTTATTTCCTCTAAAGGTTGTCTATGGCCATACTGATATTGGCTTGAGTCAAATGCGTCAAGCTTTTCCAGACCTTGGTATAACTATCCTAGAGATGCCTATAGCTTCTCTATTAGAATATCACTTGTTGTAGCTTATCTTACAACTTATTTTATATCTATGATCATAAAACTTGATGTTGTGGGTGAAACTACATTTGCTCCTTGCTTCTTCATCACCAACCTTTGATGGTGACTGACCCTATGAAGGAGATAAACCTTGATAGTTTAAAGGAAAATTTTTATTTCCTTGAAAACATGGAGCAGATGAGATGGATCTATCAGAAGAACTAGGCCCAAATCCTCTTCAGATGATCCAAAGAAGGTAAGAATGGCATTAACACTTGCCCTATACATGACCATTCACCATGTAGATTCCTCCTTAATCTTGATGTAACTTGTATTAGCACCTCACGAGCCACCTATATGTCACCTACAGTCTAAACCAGTTCATTGGTGTGAGGCCTACTTATCTCACCTCCTATTTTTGCTTACATCATATTTATATTTTGGTGACATATGGACATTGGGACTGCTGATCCTATTATTCATACATTCTTGACTCTATCCCTATGTTTTGATTTGTTACATAGAGTATGTTGTGATGTTGTTATATCTTACATGCTATATTTCACATGACGATTATATGATATGTGATATTCATTTAGATGTTTATTGGGATATTAGTTGTTGAGTAAATGAATGGATTAATATGCAATTTTAGTCTTGAGTTGTTTAGAAATGTAGTGAATTATGAATTTTGCCAATGATGCTATGTATTACTATTGAAGATTTAGATGATTATGTGACATTGTGTGCATGTGTATTTTCTTTCACTTCAGCTATGATGAACATGTGCTATTAATCTATTTCTACAAGTGTGCAGGTGATTTTCCATGCCCATGGAAAATCAGAGGTCATCCCATGCCCTATGTGAAATCTGTGTTTAAGTCGATCTAGTCCCAGGAGGGACCAAGGTCACATGTGTTGGTGCATGATGATTTCATGATGTCTGCATTTATGTTTAATTTTGATTAGGTTTCACCCCTTCTATTTATTTTATTAATGTGTTGTAAATGTATATTGTTTAAATTGTACCATTTGGTGTCATTTATTTTATTTGGGCCTTTTCTTGTGATTTTATGTACCCTATGATGTTTATTTTGGCCTAATAATGACCCTAGGTCATACCCCTAGGGTCTAGGGCTAATTTGGACATGTTAAAACTTAGTTTAACCTTCATTGAGTCACTTTAACTTTACCCCGAAGTTAAGTGACGAATTTTTGGATTTGGTTATGGGGTAGACAAGTCAAGGGTCTACCTTGGCCATTCCCACTACCCTTGGTTATGGTCAACCTTATCTTGAAGGCTTGGGAAGCTCCCAAGGCCTTCAAGTGTGAGAGGCCCCATCCCTATGCTCTCACACATGTGTGAGAGTATTTTAGAGGGAATGGGATTGCCTTGATGGACAAGATGAGGACATGTGTCTCATTCTTATCCTCGTGGAGCCTCCAAGTGGGACTCACCTCTCCACTATACTCTCACACATGTGTGAGAGCACTTGTAAGAGAATGTGATGTTTTGAGGGATAGGAGTGTGACATGTGTCACCTCCTCATCCCTTGGTGATGGTGAGTGGGATTGTGAGGAGTAAGGAGAAGGTGACATTTGTCACCTTCTCATTCCTCAAGGCTCTTGTGTGTAGCCTATTAAACTCCCTCTTTGAGAGAGGGAAAGGGTTCTTTTTTTTTCTTGTTTTTCTTTGATTATGGCTTAGGAGAGAGATAGCTAGATTTTGGAGAAGTTTGAAGGCAAGAAGCTTGGAGGGAGATTTGGGAAGCTCTCCACCAACTCTTACCATTTTGGGCTTTAAAGGTAAGCTTCAAGGCTATATGCCTTCCCTTTTGTTTTTACATTTCAATGTGTTGGAAATCTTGCTTGTGTGTTTTGAGTCTTGATGTTTTGTTGTGTGGGTTTGTTTTGTGGGTGTTTGGATGAAGCTCTCCATTTAGGAGAGCTCATCTTGTTTGGGGTGGGAGAGGAGTGAACCTCCTCGAGGTCACCCTCACTATGTTTATTGAGGTATTGATGGCCATGAAGTAGTTTGAGAAGCATTGAGGTTTTTGTGAAGGCATGAGTGCCTTAGAAATGTGATATTTGAGAAATGTTAAGGCTAGAGGCCTTGTATTATGAGAAATATGAGTTATTTGAGATTTTGGGTGCACCTCTAGAGTTGAGAGCAGTCCACTCTCCTACCCCCAAAATCCATGAAAATGGATTAGTTGTGTGCAAGCCTTGGGAGGGTGTAAAATTGTTTGTGTGTGTGTGTTTTTGTGTGAATCTTGTTGTGGTGTAAAACTGGTTTGAGGGTGATCCCCAAGCTCGGGGGTGACTCTTCTCGAGTCTATAGCAGGGTGGTGAGCATCCCATGGGCATGGGAAAGACTTTTCCTTTTTTGTGACAGGTTTGATGACAATGGAGTTTTGGAGCTTGGAGGGAGTTATTATTTCTATGATTTTTGTTAAGTTTGGCTGTATGGAAGCCATGGCCCTTGTGGCCCTGTTGTAATCATTGAAAGAGAGTGAGCTCTCTTTGTGTATATGTTGTAAACAGAAAAATTTATTTATGTATCCATGTCATTTTAAATGTGAAGTTGCTATATTTCTTCTTGCCATGGGTTACAAAAATATTTATGCATTCAAGTTATTTCCAATGTGGAGTTGCTGTATAATCTAATGTAGTGGTTTTCAAAAGAAAAGAATGTTGCATTACTTCTATAGTAGTTTTCAAAAAAAAAAATTGTATACACCTAAAATTGGCTCATGTCAAACTAAATATATATTTTAAATATTTATTTTAATTCTTATTCTTCTATCAATCAAATAAATATTCTAATTTATTTGATCGGTTCATTATCCCAAAATTAAATAAAAATCATTTAATTTAATTAAATTCCTCTAATGTCTCATCTAATTAAATAATCCTAAATTATTTAATTAATCTCAAATTCCTCTATTCCAAAGTCCTAAATTCCATAATTCCACATCATCTCATCCATGTCATTCTTCCACCTCATCTTCCACCTCACCATGTTGCACACATAATTAAATATTTTTAATATTTAATTAGCTAATATCCCCTCACCTACATGTCCTATTTATCCTCCAATCAAGATCAGTTAACTCATCAGTCAACTCATCAGTCAAATCAGTTATCAATTAATCAATTCACTTAATTGGTCAATCTATTCAGTTAACTCCTCAATCTATTCTATAACTTCCATAACTCATGAAAAAGGCCTAAACACTTGTCCTCTTCTAATTCATGCACATTCTCTCAAACTTCCTCAACTGTACATGTCACAGCTAATTCCTCCAGTCACGGATCTATTGACACTTAGATTTGGCCTCTCTTAAGCCTATAAAAAGTAAGGTCCTCACAACCATTATCCACCACTCAAGCTTTAGTAATCTTACTCTGCAGGAATCCTACCAGTGTGCCTTTGGCAAAGTACCCTCATTGCATTTGCATGATCCCATTATCATCACAATCATTCAACCATGTCTCCATATCTCCATCATCCATCTTCATTAGAGTTGCATTGTTAGTTTAATCTCCATTGCATTATCCATGTATAGCCATTCTCCTATTGTCATCTTCAATAGCAAGGAAGTTCAACTTCTGAGAGCTAAAATCATACATGAGATCAACATGAGATAGGCAACAATGGAAGTTATGAGGTGAATAGGATCTATGAAGGTAATATCTTTGTTTATTGTATTTGCATCAATTTCATTGAAGTTATTGGATATTTCATAGTTTTTACTATGATTCAGAAGTTCAATCACATTTTGGCATCCACCGTGGGGCCGCTGCCCCATTTCTAATCTCTATTTTGAGTTTTTAGTCAAGTTGTAGTCGTGACAGGTCATTCCAACACATTCATTCTTCTAGTTTTGCACATACATGATGAAAATGATAGTCCGGTGCATATAAAGATTCTTTCTGTGCATCTAATCACAATTTCAGTGCATTCATTTTGTTTGCACATTTAAAACTTATTTCTACGCATCTGCTAGATCTTTTCGCGCATTTGTATTCCTATGCATTTATTCTATCTTTCCGCGCATCCATTCTTTGTTTTAGCGCATCTGATTCCTATCAGAGAGTTGTATAGAATTTGTAAAATTTTTGTACTAACTTTTGTCGTAGGTATTTTGATCATCAAATGGAGGCTCTTGACATAATGATCTTGTAGGTGTAGAAAATTGGTTTAGTCATTTAATTGTATCATATTTTCATCTAGACTTAATTAGCAGGAAGTAATTTGGCATCTTCATGCAAATTTTCACCTAGATCTAATCAGGAGGTAGTAAATTGTACTATTGCATTACAACTTGCACATAGTCCCAACCTACATAGATAAAACTGAACCCCAAAAATATTTTCTCATGCTAGCACAACAAGGGACTAAACTTCCATTTGATTTTGACATCTCAAAATTGAGAGACACAACCTCTTCAACTAAAATAGAAATTCCCAAAGATGAACAAGAGGTTCCCAAAAATGAAAAGACAAAGGACACATCAAACCCTTTAGACTTATTAACGCAACAAATCCAAGTCTTGCAACAACAAATTGCAGACATTCAAACCGGAGCCTCCATGAAACACTACTCACTAGAGGATATTTCACTGTATCCTTTTGACAAAAGTTTGGTCATGATACCTTTCCCCTCAAAATTTGAGGTACCAAAATTTGATAAATATAGAGGAAAAGGTGATCGGCGGGACCATATAAGAGAATTTAGTGCTACTTGTTTAGAAGTCGCCCACAACGAAACATACCTTATGTGACTATTTCCATGCAATTTAGGAGGACAAGCAATGGAATGGTTCTCCCATTTACCTCCTGGCATCTGAACCTTTAATGAACTAGTAGATGAATTTGTCACTCTTTTCTCCTACAACATTGAGCATGAAATTTCAATGTTGAATCTTTGTAACACTAAACAAAAGGGTGGAGAATCCTTTGCCTCTTTCTTACAAAGATGGAGACAACTTGCTAGCAAGTGTCTATATCATATACCAGAAAAACAAATGTTTGAGATGTTTGTCCACAACTTAAACGTTGACCTAAGCTATCAAATACAAATACAATGTCCTACTTCCTTTAGTAAGGTCATTGAAATGAGGTTACTCTTACTCATTGAGAAAGCCTTGATAGCAAAGGGGCAAATCAAACTCTACAAGGACACCCCTAGTTCAAGTAATAACACGGACAAGCCAAGGTTTTGGACCAAAAACAAAAACATTGTAAACAATGGGGTTGTTGATGCTAAAAATGTGGTACCAAAACAACCAATATTTAATCTATCAAACTCACAAAACAACACACCATCAAACAAACCCCAAAACAACAAACCATGATCTACAAACTTCCCTCCTTATCAAAATTTCACACCTCTAGGGGAATCACTCGAATCCACCCTACAGAAGCTAATATCAAACAATCTCATAACGCTTCCAACAGTGTGAGAGTATGAACCAAAATTTAAACCTTCTTGGTGGAAGGACTCAAACTTTTGTGAATATCATAAAAGCAAAGGTCACAAGACCAATGATTGCCAAAGGCTAAGGAACACCATTCAAGACTTGGTTGATCAAAAAGTAATAAAAGTGGAGGGACACGTATCCAATGATGACCATTTAGCATTCAAGATTCCACTCCCCAACTATGAGAAGGGAGGTTCTTCAAACCAAAACAAAAGTGGTGCTCACAACACCAACTACACAAATGTGTCATATGACTATGTTGTTAACCATATCTCTAAAGTGATTCACATGTTAATGTGATCACTATGAATAAAAACCCTGATTGTAACATGACCACTCACGATGGAAAGGTTACTCTCCAAGGGGCTCCGTCCAAAACATCTTCCACATCTAACCAATACAACATCCTTGACCAACTCCATAAAACACCAGCCCATATATCCATTTCAGAGCTTTTGCGTCTATCCCCATCTCACAAATCCATCCTCGAAAAAGATCTCTTGGAAACTACCATCCCAGCCAATCTAACTGAAGAGCAATTTCAAGCCATGGTAGGTCATCTAACTACACCCCATTTCTTATCCTTCACAGAAAAAGATGATATGTCTATCACCCAACTGCACAATACATCCCTCCATATTGAAACCTTCATCCATAAGCATAAAAAAAAATGGGTCCTAATAGATGGAGGGGCAGGTTTAAATATCTGCATTTTAAAACTAATCCTTGCATTGGGGTTTTTAGAGAATGACATTGATCCTAAAAAGAAAATTACGATCAAGGCTTACGATGAAGAAGAAAGGACATCAAAAGGAACTGTTGTTTCTCCAATCAGAGTGGGACCAGTAGTGAAAGATGTGGTGTGTCAAGTGCTTGACATGGAACTAGCATATAATATATTCTCCTTGGAAGACCTTGGATACACGTGATGAAGGTTGTGCCATCCACCTACCATCAGTGTATCAAGTTTCCTCATAACGGCCAAGAAATCACTATCCAAGGTGATCCTAATCCATTCCAATATTGCAATTCCATCCAATCCAAGCCTGAAGTTGTAATTCTCACCAACCATGCATCTGCCTCATCGACAACCAATGTTGACCCAATCTTAATACCTTCTGCATCAAAATCTATGGAACAAAAATCCAAGATCAAGGATAAAGGTGTAGGAGAGTATTCCATTGAGAAAACCTTTTGTCTCACACCATTACCTCTTTCACCCAAATCCACCCATCCATTATATCATTCATCTACCCATGCACCTACAAAGGATGTGATCCAAAGGCTACTAGCAAGGATTCAATCATGTCACCAAATTTCTATCCAAACCTACAAGAAACTCTTTCAATGCCATGTCCAATCCTACAACCCCATCATATAGTCCACAACCCCTTGAGCCTATTGAAAAATCTCCCCCAGTGAATCCAAGCCAAGATCCATCATCCCCCCATGATGATAACCCTCAAAAGCATGTCAAACCTACCCAAGATCCTTCCACTTCTATTCAAGAAACCCAAGAGGTATGTCAAGAACCTAATCCTAAGCATGTGGAAACAACAAACCCCTATCCTAATCAAGGTCAAATTACTTTCATTCCACCCATCCATAACATTTATCTTTTCCATGATCAAGATATTACATATGAAGAAGATATCCATGAGCAACTTGATCCTATACCTATACATGAGAAATAAATCCAAATCCCACCCATCCATAACCTATATCTTTTCTTTGATCAAGATATTATCGTTAATGAAGAACCTATACATGATAAAATTGATCCCATCCATATCACACTTAATCCTATCTATGATCAAGTGAACATGATGATCCTCTTAGCCAACTTTATGCATTCCATGGTCACAAACTTATTACCTCATCCATCCATAACCCCATAACCATCCATGAGCAAGAAACCTCCATTACCCCTATCCATCCTCCACCTAGTCCTATCCATGACACAACAACACACACTTTCCTTGATGAGACACGTGTCTCCCAAGTGCACATAGATGATCAAACCAATAACTTGGATCTTAGTGAGCATATTGATAATCAAGATCGTAATGATCCTCCACCATCCATTATCGACCATGTTGAAAACCCATTATCCTATCCCCTTGGTTTCACTACCTTCATCCATGAATGTTCTTCCTTAGGAGAGAAACAACCATTATCTATCGCTTCACCTTCCCCATCAAATATTGAGATCACATCTAGTGTCCAAATCACCCATAATCCCAATGTCCACCGTATACTCCAAAATATGAACTATTAAGGTAAAGGCTTAGGCCTTCATGAACAAGGTATTTTGGAGCCTATCCATGTCAAAGTCCCTCCACCCTCTTATGGCCTTGGTTATACTCCCCAAGAAAAGCAATCTCATGATGTTGGTACTTCCTCCATGCCTTCTAAATCCACTCATTCCCATCACACATCCTATCATATCCCCAGAACATATGTCGCCATTCCACCTCCCTTATCATATAAATCCCAAAAATATATGACCATACATCTTCCACCGTCCAATCTACCTCCGCTACTTCCAACTCCTAACATCCCTCCATTCATTTTACCATCACTTCTCCCAACACCAAATCCATCCATCCACACATTCCTCACATTTCGAATCATGATCAACAAATGCACATATTGTCTAAACATGAAGCTTCCACTCATTCCACCAAACCTATGGGATTCAAAAATAAACATTGGGATGCCTCCTTTCATAAAGTCAAAAATCCTGAGGGACCTAATACCTTAGGAAATCAATCCAAAAATTCAAAACAAAATCCATCTAAACTGCTATCCAAGCCCATACCTCCAAAAGCAAGATGGTATGCCCTAACCAAAAAAACAAGTCAAATGAGGCATCCACCTCTCAAAAATCCCAACCATCCACTTTCATTCAAAAATCCTATTCCATACAAAAACATCATATTCCTTCATCCCACATTAAAAACAAAAATCATAAAAATACTAAGACCATGTGGGATCCTAAATGCCTATGTCATCCATCCATTAAGAAAACATATCCATTGCTTCCTACACAACCATCCAATCACAAGCTTCAATGCTTAACACAGTATGTGCAACCGTTGGTCATGACGCCTTTCCATATCTCCATCACCCCATCATTCAACTATTATCCCACATATATTCCCCATCCTGTTCCTATGGTCCATGCTTTTACATAAGCCTTTCATCCATCTTTTTCGCATAGGTCCTCCTTAATCCACATCATAATCCACTATCTACCTACTCCATATCCCTTTCATGCAATCCCCTACCAACATCTATGAGCATAATGACATTTGATGACATTCATCCCTAGTAGGATTACCACCTTTCATGGAACCAGACACTTGAGTCCCTCTCATCCGTATTCCACCTATCCTATCAAAATATTCAAAAAAAAAGTAAAGTAAAGAAAAATCCCTTTGTCCATCTGTGAAAACCACCCTTGGTGGTGCCTTGGATAAGTACCATGATGCAAACCTAGCAAATAGGTGTCATGTGTAGGTTGATCTTCCATGTCATTTACCCTTGGGAGCACATTGTCTCATTGACCCTATCAATTTCTATCCTATCTTACCATACCCTCCTACCATCCTTATCCTACATATACCTATCATATTGAGTCCATTCATCCTCCATTCCTCTTTTGATCTTGCTAAAGATATGGGGGCAAAATGATGAAACATGCTTTGGAAAAACTCTTGATATACCTTATCTTTTTCAAACCAATCCAATCCTCTTACCCTCTTGGCATAAGCATTGCCATGTCAAATCCTAAGTTACTCCTATGTGACATAGTCCTTGGAGATCACATCCTTATTTTCATATGCATGCATCCATTCCATCCCTTATCGCCTATCCTTTTACCCAACTGTCAAATCCTACAAATATCAATGCAAGGGAATCAGAAACATGTCAAAGCTATACCGCTTCCTCCATCTTTTCAGATTTCAATCCTCAATTCATCCTTTCTTACCACATCCATCAAATCTCATAACAATACCTATCATGGCTTGTTATTCACTCGCCCTTATCGTCTTGTCCCATTAGTCTATCCATCTAATCTTTCGTCCATCTTGTCATCCGTTATAACTCCATTGCTACCATTGTCAAACTACGTCGCCTCTGAGCTATCATGCAGGCAAGGCCATCATTGATGAGCCCTCGAGGCTTCTCATCCATTCCATCCCTTATCGCCCATCCTTCTATCCATCCAATTTTTGCACTATTTTCCCATCACCTAGGTCTTAGGTCCATCTAGTCCACACCCTGAACTACGTTGCCTCTGCATCATCATGTAGGCAAGGTCATTTATCAATGAGCCCCTGAGGCACTAAGTCAGTCCCCTAGGGTCCATTTATTCATGTCTATCATCAGTTCATCCATAATAAGTCGATCCTTTACTTCACTGGGGGCAAAATCCTCGACCTAGTTAGTGAATTGGATTCTTGAATGCTACAACTCAAAGGATAACAAATCAGGGTTTTATCACTAGACAGCAAGTAGCACAACAAACAAGTTTTAAACATCATCTTGACAAAGAGACATCAAACTACACCTGACAAATCCCTACCTACCTAACCTATCAAAAGGACTCTATTAGTTATTGCAAGAAAAATATATCTATGGCAAGAAGGTTTTCAATGGTTGAACATTTAAAGTCTTATATCATGATTTTTGTTATTATGTCTTTTTATGCTACTCAAAGATGTCAAAAACTAGAGGAGCTATGATGGGGGGCATAATTATTTTATTTGTTTGTTGTTTGTAGGTTTATTTTTAGTAATGTGAAGCCTTGTCTAAAGACATGATCAACATAATGATCATCGAGGACATTAGAGGTCTAAACATGAAACAGGTATAATCCTTGTCTGTTGATACATGAAAGAAATACTCGGGTCATCTAGGTTCAATTTTGACTAGATGCTTGTATTAACTTGCTAAATCAAAATCCATGTAAGTAATACTCGAGTCATCATGGTTTAATTATACCTAGATGCTTTTATTTTCTTACAACATTTTTAAAAGTTTAATGATGAAACAAGGTACTTCAAAAACTTGTACGAGAAGATGAAAAAATCCACTATCATACATACCAAATTGCATTTCATTTCATTTATAATCATTCCATACATGTCGTTTATCCAAGTGTCATAAGATCCATGTCCTGATGATCAATTAGCTATTCGTCCAAATCTTTTGTCTAAATTCTTCTAAGTGTTGTTTCATTTATGATTGAGTATACTTGGCATAACAAAAATACATCATTATCATTTTGCATATTCTAGGTTGGTCCATCATTAGGTCATTATCATATATTACTCATATTAAACATTTAGATCATGATAGTGTCGTCATTTAGAATCACATGCATAACATTTATTACCCAGAAAAAAATCCAAAAAACATAGATATCAATTCCATAACCATTTCATATTGCATCATCATACATAGAATATTACACATCATGTAGTACATGTAGGAAATCATTCACATATGCATTAAAACATCATAAAACTATAAACACAAAAATCATTGTACAATATGCATACACATTAGTCATGTAACATCGTAAGAACATCATATCATCAGTGTCCTAAGTATCATAGCATCAACATATTAGAATCATCATAGTATAAGCATAATAGATAGCATCCATCGCATATAAAACAAGCATCCATCCATAAGAACACATGCATGTAGTACGTTGAACTCATGTAGATCATCATCATAAATAAAAAATAATAATAATGTCTAAGTATACAATAATGTCATAAAAGTATCTATCTTGACTAGTCAAAAATGGTGTATACAATCAATAAAGTGCTCAACACATGGTGCATGTCTCCAAAGTGGTGGCTATGTGTAACTAGCTCTGCAAGGTGCGAGATCCTGTGGTTGTTGAGTAGGGGGCTGAGGCCCTGTAGGCCCTGTCGGACCTGTCTTTGATTGCCCATGAGGAAGTGGTGGCCTCATCCCTATGCTCTCTGTCTATGTCCTCCTTGACCTGCTATGTGAGCTAGGGTGGAAACTGCTGACCCTTTGCTCTGCTGGCACAACCTACTCATACATCCCTCTCCAGTAAAAAACTCCTACCCCGCCCTAACCATATCTGTCACAATCTAACTGTGTGGACCCTGGGCTACTGTCTACTGCACCTGCTATAATAGGGTCTCTACCCTAGTGTATCTCTGTATGGCTATGTCTCGCTTGAGAATCGTGGTGCACACATCACTCTGCAACTGCTGCATCTATCCTTGTAACTGAGCCACCTAGACTCATAAGGTCGCCACCTGACCACCATCCTGCCCCTGCAATTGTGCCACCTAGGCCTGCAATGCTACTGTATCCACGTCACCCTAACCCTGTGGCTACACCTGTGGTTGTGCCTGTGGCTGCACTTGTGCCTGTATCTATGCCTGTGCCTGCATCTAAGGCACCCTCCTCTGTCTGACCCTCCTTTATCAAGGGGCATCATCCTCATCCTCCTCCTCATCCTTGAGTCTTGGTGCCAGCTCTCCAGGACTAGAATATCTAGGAACTAGATGGACACTGAAGTGTGCCTGAAAATCCACTGTCATACTTACGTCTACTATCTGCCGCCTCATATCCCAGGCTTGGTAGGGAATCTGCAAAAAAATTATCCTCACTGTCTCATACAATGCCACAGGATCCCACAGTGGACGCTCCTTGTGCGTCTGAGAAAAAATAGCAGTACCCTGGGGCATGCCCTGAATCCTACCAAACTGTCGAAGCACACATGTAACAATGTGCCACTCTAGTATGTAGGGAGTCCTCCCTATCATCCATTGAGTCTGGAAATAGTAAGGCAACTCTGCTGCATCCTCATCCCATACCTCACAATCTAGGTATGGTCGCCATGTAACCTCATCCACATTATCCAATGTGTGACGCCAGTACTCTAGCTTTCCCAACTTGGGCTCTGAAAGAGTCCCTTGAAACATATAGGAGTAGGGTCTATCATGTCCCCTCTCTTCCATGCCAATCGGTCGTGTCACTAATATATGCAGCCATGCCTAAATCTGAAGCAACGAAACACCAGCAGAAAGACTAGTAGCTCCATCATAAATGAGCTGATGCAAATCATGGTACAAGTGGGCCAAGATGCAAGGACACCAAGAAAATTGTCTCCCATCCTGAACCATCTTGAACCATCCTCTCTAGAGTGCACCCCCATCCAACCTGGAAGCCACGTAATCTCCTGTCAGGACACACAACACCTTCGATCAAACCTACTAATATCGATGGCAGGGGCTCATAATACTCTGCAATGTCTGCCTAGCTGATCTCTGTACCCTCTAGGTCTGGGTCATCAAACATTCATCTGCACTCAGCCAAACCAGCTCCTGTCATCGACTCATACTCGACCAACTCACCCTGAATCGGTATCCATAAAATCTGATGGGCATCCTCTAACATCACCATCATCTCTCCTATGGGCAAGTGAAATGTGTCCGTCTCACTATGGTACCTCTCACCCAAAGCAGTTAGTAATCCAAGGTTCACTTGCATCTCGAGCATGAAGCAAACATACCATAAACCAGTAGATCCAAGCACCAAGTGCTCAGTCTCGGTCAAGTAGGGCATCAACAACTGCGTCAAAGGGAATCTCTCTCATGACATTAGTATGTGATCCAGAATCTCTTGCAAAATTGATAACAAAAGCATGTTAAACTAACCACAATCATGCTGCACTTCTATCCAATCAAACAAGTTACTTAGCTATCCTACCAGGATCCTATCCTATCATCTTTCTAGAGATTCTATCAATCTCCACAATGACCTACTAGTTGGACAACATCGTACGCGATGCCGACTTCACCAGTTTAGCTAAGTAATTTACCTACTTTATCCATTTATGCGGCTCTGTTTACTAGATGCACAGCTTTATGACAGATACGCTGAACCCCTAAGAATTTGCACTGCTTTAACCACATGCACCAACTCAGGAGACATTTGCGCTATTTTATATCAAATGTGCATTATCTTAACATATGCGCTAAAACCCTAATCATTTGTGTGTTTTTGAAATGCTTGTGCAACTTTACAATGCATGCGTGGGACTGTTGATTGGTTGTGCATAAAGGCTTATATGCCCGTAAACCCTACTCAAATGTGCCACCATACCAATCAATTGCAAAAAATTTGCATATGCACCGATTTTGGTAGCATATGCGCAGATATAATTCTCAAAAGCGCCCAAACATTTAAAGCATGCATTCATAAACGTAAACTTTGACCTATGATTTGACCACCATAAATGCACAAAAGACCAAGTTTTGAAACGTACATACTGGGGGTCCATACTCTGCTGGCCACCTGAATTGTTGGATCCTCTCAAATCGATGGCTCGCTATCAGAATCGGGTCCATCTTTGCTGACTGCTTTGCACTGCTACCACACCAGAGCTCCTAAAATCTCTCCACAAAAGATAAGTATACAAATGACTAGGATGGTGACCCCACATACCTATATATAGAAAAGTGGGTTCTAATGGGAAGTGTTTGACCCTGTGAGTGTGGGGCATGTTCTTCACCCATTTTCCTTTCTCTATGACACAAACTTTTTACCCGCAGCCTATGTCATCAAATCTTGCATGTCGTGAGATTGTCTGTCCACCTTTCACCATCATCTTCCAACCCAACCAATCTCCCGAGGGGGCATCCTATCATCACTAAACCTAAACTAGGGGCAAGCTGGGGCATGTATCATAACTAGAAATTTTTTATTCTTTGAAACAACGTTATAAAACACATTGCATCAAAGAGGGGCAAAATGTATACACCTAAAATTGGCTCGTGTCGAACTAAATAAATATTTTAAATATTTATTTTAATTCTTATTCTTCTATCAATCAAATAAATATTCTAATTTACTTGATCAGTTCATTATCCCAAAATTAAATAAAAATCATTTTATTTAATTAAATTCCCTAATTCCTCTAATGTCTCATCTAATTAAATAGTCCTAAATTATTTAATTAATCTCAAATTCCTCTATTCCAAAGTCCTAAATTCCATAATTCCACATCATCTCATCCATGTCATTCTTCCACCTCATCTTCCACCTCACCATGTTGCACACATAATTAAATATTTTTAATATTTAATTAGCTAATATCCCCTCACCCATATGTCCTATTTATCCTCCAATCAAGATCAGTTAACTCATCAGTCAAATCAGTTATCTAATTAATCAATTCACTTAACTAGTCAGTCTATTCAGTTAACTCCTCAATCTATTCTATAACTTCCATAACTCATGAAAGAGACCTGGACACTTGTTCTCTTCTAATTCACGCACATTCTCTCAAACTTCCTCAACCATACATGTTACAGGTAATTCCTCCAGTCATGGATCTATTGACACTTGGATTTGGCCTCTCTTAAGCCTATAAAAAGAAAGGTCTTCACACCTATTATCCACCACTCAAGCTTTAGTAATCTTACTCTGTAGGAATCCTACCAACGTGCCTTTGGCAAAGTATCCTCATTATATTTGCATAATCCCATTATCATCACAATCATTCAACCATGTCTCCATATCTCCATCATCCAATCTTCAACAGCAAGGAAGTACAACTTCTGAGAACTTAAATTATACATGAAATCAATATGAGATAGGCAACAATGGAAGTTATGAGGTGAATAGGATCTACGAAGGTAATATCTTTGTTTATTGTATTTGCATCAATTTCATTGAAGTTATTGGATATTTAGTAGTTTTTACTATGATTCAGAAGTTCAATCACAAATACTGTATTAGTACTTGCAATGGGTTTCAAAAAAAATTTGCTGTGTAAAAATATAGTTATTGATTTTATCTAGAAATAAATAAATTATTTGAGGTATGAGGAGAAAATAGATATTACTTTTTAGTTGTCTAGAAGAAATTATTTACAAAATGTAGCTTGCTATTGGAAAAGTTAGTTTATTGTTCTTTTATTTTACTCCAAAAGAAAACACAACAGGAAAATTATTTTTAAAGTTTATGTAAAAATGATATATATGTGTGTGTGTGTGTGTGTAAATCTGCCTTAAAACTCTTATTTTAAATGTACTGTGTTTCTTTTATAACAGAAAATTTGTTTTAGCTGTGTGTTTGAGTATATACACATGGGTATATATACATATACATATATACCCTACATTTTATATCACTTATAAATGAGTATATAAACTTGTGTATATATCTCGTATTTTATATCATATATATATGAGTATATAAACTTGTGTATATATCTCATATTTTGCATCATATTTAAATGAGTATATATACCTGTGTATAGATATATCCATATATATTTATGGATATATATACTATACATTTTGTATCATTTATATCCATGGCGTCTAAAATGATCAAAAGTTTTTTTTTTAAAAGAGATTTAAACCATTGGCGTGATAGGGTTTACACGCCCATGGGAGGGTAGAATGCATTTTTTTTAAAAATAAGATAAGAGAGTAAGGAAGGGGGTGGCAGCTTTACACGCCCATGGGAGGGTAGAATGCATTTTTTAAAAAAACAAGATAAGAAAGTAAGGAAGGGGGCAGCGGCCATGGCCGCCACCACCGATTTCAGTTCCATTGTGGAGGGTGGGCTACCCCATCTCCACCCCCTACTACGTCCTTTGGTGCTCGGCGCCCTTAAACTTTTAATCCTGCAGTTCACCCTACATTGACCTTTGATATATATATATATATGCACACGTCCCTCTCTCTGGCATTGTTAACACAAAAAAAATGAATGGTATCAGTATATACTCATAGCTTTAACTGTAACAACATGTATATATACACTGTGGCATTCAAAGAAAAAAACCCTGTGTATACCTCTCAAACAATAGAGGCCTCCATGACCATACTATAGAAACTTGCAAGAAGAGAATAGAAAACTATGAGAAAAGAAAAGAGTTAGGGTTGTAGAAGGAATGTTAGAAAACAAAGTATAAAATGAGATTAGGGTTGGGGAAAAGAGGGAAATAAGGAAATAGGTTTAGGGTTAGAGAAGATGAGTAATCAAATAATATTTGGAAGTTATAGGAGAATAAAATATTGCCCCTTGGTGCAGTGAGTTTCCTTCTTTCTAAATTTTTCTTTTCTCATAAAGCCATTTTAATTACCTTATCTCATTGCCCTTTTATTTATTAGGATAGTGGGATTACATTTTACCCTAGCCTTTTTAATTAATTTTAGTGGGTTTTTTTTAAATGAGTTAGGGGTGTGGGAGTTGATGTTAGAAGATTATTTAATTTAAACCCTTCTTAATTTATTTTGGCTAGTGCTTAGCTCATAGGCGATTTTTAATTATTTGTTAACTTTAGAGATTGTGAACAAATTATTTTAATTTTATCACCTTGGTCAATTAAGAAATGTTGGAGTAATTTAGGTTTATGAGTATATTTAGATTTAAATTTTATTTTTCTTTTAAAATGGTTTTAGCAAGGGGTGATATTTTTAAATTATTTTCCCATTCTTAATGAGGTGGTGTTATGCTGCCGAATTTTCCTTGGGTTAAGAAGGGCTAATTAAGTGGTTAATTTATGCGTTTAAGTTATCACTATATTGTTAATGAGCATTTGAATTATGACTTAGATGAAATTAATTAATCTCATTATGTTATAATTCTTAGGGTTGGATTTCGATACTTGTCGAAATCACATCACCTCATCTAGGTTAAAACTAGGGTTAGTTCCTGTTGGGAATTCTACCCTCTTAGTGATGCTTCCCACGTTGCACAACCCCCTTAGTAGGCTTCATCTCGTAGGGATTGTGAAGGGTGTTCGCATTACCCTGACATTCGATTGGCTTTTTATGCCTTTGTGTGTATGCCACCGAGCACGCTTGATGTGTGCGAGGGGGTTTTTAGGGACGTGTAGAAAAGTTTTTGATATTTCGTGTCATGAACACATGACAAATGTGGACATGACACGTGTGATGTGTGTTGTGACCACATGGGAAATGTGGGCATGACAATTGGTACCTAAAGCACATGAAGAAAGATATTCTCTTGACAAAATCTATATATTTGCACGAGTTAGTCTCCTCATAGTCTATCATAATAGTCCCTCCATGGACTAGGGTTTTGCAAAACTTCTAGGATTTTCTTTTATATAGGCTTGACAACAAACCTTTAGCAATGATCTTTCAAAAACCTTTGAAATGGTCTATACATACCTTGAAACTAATCTTTCAAACCTTGAACTCTTATACACTGTATATTTCAATGGATTTGTAGGCCTGAAACAAACCTCTCAAACTTTTGAAGTGTTAAAATACACGCTATGTATTTGCTTATGCATAATGTGTGAAATGTTGACCCATGCATACACACTATGAAGATGGTGTTACACTACCTTGAAGTTGCTCATTCACAACCCTTTGAAAAGCTTACATACAATGTGTATTTAAACAAACCCTAGAAATGTTAATACACACTGTGTATTTTGACAACTTGTGATTACAAGAAACATGCTTTTCCTTTAGTCTTCATGGCCTTTGCTTCATTCTTGAGGAGTCTCATAGTCCTATTAAAACCATTTGTCATACTCTTTCAACGAAGCTAAAAACCTACAAGTTAGACAAGACAGTCCTAATAGCCTTCTTCAACTAGACCTAACCTAAATGAATTAAACCTAAACCTAAAACCTTGACTCACTTTCAAATGCTAAGACTCCCTCAAAAAATAGATAAACGTGCTTTTTGGAGGTTTTAAACCTCTTAAAACTTCTAACACTCTAAAAAAACACTAGGCATGATGAAAGGACTACATTTTTGCATTATAAAACACCTTTTAGACTTTTAAGACCCATTAGACATAGATAAGGTCTCAAACAAGGCTAATATGAACCCTTTTCCCTTTAAAGACACATCATGGCTATTTGAGACCGAGAAGACTCAAAAAGTCAACATGTCATATACTATGGAATGAGACATTTAAGATAGTTAAAATGGTAATTTAAATTATGTATGCTCATTTGTAATCTCTTATCTCACACTTTTAATTGTAATGTTAAATAAATAATAGTTCCTCCTTGTTAAATCTATGTTGAAATGTTAAATGAATGAGTCTTTTAATTAGGAAATGAATATATCTCATTATGTTTTTAATTTTCCCCCTCTCCTCATGCATTCTTCATCAAAGGTTAATCTAGGAAATGTATCTTCATTGGGTGGATTAGCATGGATGCATAAAGGGTTAGTCTTGTATGCTTAAATTAGTTTGCTTCATTTTTATTCTTTTAGCCAATGTTTGAGGGTGTTTCCCTCATCCTTTCATCTAGAACCTTGTAGAGTAGCATTACTCTAGGGGTAAACCTCCTTTTGGTGTCATGAATGTTGGTGACATCTCCTTGCTCATAGATCTTGTATTTTACATTATAGGCAATTCAACTTGGGAATGCATGCCATCTATATATCTCTCTCAAGTTATTTCTCTCTCATTTCTTTGCATGCAACCTGACATGTCTCTTTTGCATATTATTGGTATTAGGTGGTGTTGCACATGGTGACAACACTTGTGAATGTGTGTTATATTATTATTGTGTAATATTTTTTATTTAGCAAAAAAAATATTGGTGGTGTTTTTCTAAGTTTATCGATGGTAAAATTAAAACTACAACCTTAGTGAACCATTTTTTGCAAGGCCTTTTGGAACAAACATGCCTTTAATCATCTATAGGGTGGATGAGGTATGTAGGGAACGAAGGACTTCAAGCAATGGTTTTAAACCACACCACCTCAATAAGGATCATTATTTTTATGCAACATTACAGGCACAAAACAAAGCAAAATCACAAAGAAGTCGAGGAGAAGAGAGCCAATGATGAGGACCACAAAAGGAATGAAATTCATCACTTGTCAAAAGCATAGAATGAGGTGGAATAAATTTGTTGTCTCCAATTGCACGTGTGAGGGGATGACATCGCCAACCTTAATGATGAAGGCATGCAAACACTTGAAATGTTGCCAATCACATAAACAAAAACATTAGAAAGAAAAACAACCTCTATGACCATAAGGTCATATACACTTAAATCCCACATCCTAGCCCAAGTATCTACTCAATCACTTATTTTTGCATAAAAGGGCAAGCGATCAATCCCATATACAATTAAATCCCACATCCTAGCCTAAGTATCCACTCGATCACTTATTTTTGCACAAAAGGGCAAGAGATCAATCTCCTTATATGCAAGGAAGTCTACCACCAGAGTGAGTAAATTAGATATCCTCCATGTGTTTGCAATATCCAAAATCTCTTAGAAAAGAGCCTTAAACTTCTTGTCCAAACTAGACACAACCAATATTTGATCTCCTTAGCAATCAATTTTTGAAGGAACTCTCCAATTTCAACCCTTTTATCATTGCTTTGTTTTATGTCATTATTCAATTTGAAGCCAAAATTAAAAACCCTCATAAAAAAATTAGTATCATCTTTAAGCACACACTTTTTAGTAAGCACTAACCCCTTTTAAAATTTTGTTAATTACCATACACAATAATATTTCTTGTATTTTTTAAAAGATTGAATCTTTTACAATTTTCCATGATTAATCACAACTTTTATAATAAGTTTAATAATTATTGCTTGATTTTATAATAAATTTAATAATTATTGCTTAATTGAATGCATTATTAATTAACCTAGAGTAAAAGAGAATCATTTTATTTTCTTTACAAAATTTAAAAAACTTTTATAATAAGTTTAATAATTATTGCTTAATTGAATGCATTATTAGTTAGCCTAGATTAAAAGAGAATCATTCTATTTTCCTTACAATTTTTTTAAAAAAAGAAGCGTATATTAGACTCAAGAAAGAGGATTTTCTTGATTATTGAAGCTTAGCTTTTTAAGGGAATTTGTAAGGTGGAGATACAACTGGGTGATGGGACCCATGTAAGGTGGGTGTTAACCGCTCTTGGCAAATCGACTTTGAATGGCTTGTCTTAAACCACACAAGTGTGCATGAGATTCCAGTGCCCATAATCTGACACGTGGCGAACCATAATAAACAATGCTTTATCTCTTGGGAATCAAAGAGGAATAATAACTCAATTTAACACTGGGCGGTTTCATGGAAGTGTGAAAGATACGCGCAGCGATAGATCAAGTAGTAGATGCTCTGCAGATAAGAATGGAAACCTTTATGCGCTGGCGTTTCGGCATGCTCTTCGGATTATCAAAAGTTTCGACGCGCGTTCAATCCGCGTTCGAGCTGTAAAATTTTCTCCGCTCACTGATTTGTATGGCTAATCATTAAAGCTTTGGCGTGAATTTCTGGAGGCCGTTTTCTTTATCCTTATCTCGTTTTTTCTCGCGTTGAAAGATTCAGCAATTGTTTTTATATAATTTTCTTCAAGGGCGGCGCAATGTGCTATCCAGGTTTTTCCGTCAGTTTCATCGACATAAATTCGAGGGAAGCAGAAGGGCGAAATGCGGAGTATTACAGGCAATTGCAGCGGTTAATTTTTGCGGAAACAGTTCCGGCTGAAAATAATAGCGGAGAGAGAATCCGGACAGAGGTCGAGGGTTCGAATCGCGGGAATTTATGCCTGTGTTCGCCGACCACTCATGCCGGCTCCTTTCGCTGCAGATTGCATCGGTCCTCGTATGAGTGGGGCCGTGGAAGGTCTCTGTCTAATCCACGCTCCTCCTCCTCCACTTTCTCCTCTCCACGGAGGCAGATTTCACTGTAGAAATGCACAAATCTTGTCATTATTCAATTCGCTGCAGGGTAATGATTCTACAATTCTGATATTTTTGTGCATTTGAAAAAAAAACACACATTTGTAGAGGCTTCTACGGTAGATTCACACATTGTATATAACCGCTTGAGGTCTGTTTATATCTTGTAGTGTAACCCTGACTATAAATATTTCTTTAATTTTGAATGCGCTTTCAATTTGTATTAGCGTGGGAAGAGCTGCTATAAGCCAGCGTGAATGGGAAATTCGCCATTATTTTGTCTTAGGTTAACTGGTTTGAGTTGCAGATGCAGCATACCAAACAGAACCTTCAAATTACTGAATTTGTTGTTACTCCATTCGCAAAATTGGCCGCTGTTTTGGAGGTCGTTGATTTTTAACGTTTTTTTTATTTTGTTTGAGGGAATATTGGAAATCTTCCAGGGAGGGTTGAAATCTGTGAGTATCGATCTTTGGTGGAAGAATGATGCGTTTCTGTCTCTACACTTCTTGTCTGAAAGAGAAAGAAAAAGAAGAAAAAAATCTTCCATATTCTCTCAAGGTAAACCCCAAATCAGTCCCTGTTATCTTTACTTTTGTGCTGCTTTGCATGTAGCTTACTTTATGTTGCTTGGCATCAAAGGCAAGACGTAAGGCTTTGTGCCTGGACTAATTTTGACGGCCCACCTAATTTTTTTTAACGACGGTTATACCTTTAAAAGTGCCTTTAAAATATTAAGATATATTTTTAGTGTATATATATATTCAGTATAATCTTATATAAATTTTAACAATGGTTTGAAATCTCCTTGCCATCCTACATCACTTTAAAGGATTAAATTAGTAGTTTATCCTATGTTGTTTGATATATAGGTTATATGAAAAAAATTATTGGAAATAATTGGTTTATATTGATATTGGTATTTGTAATTTTAGATAGTGGATTTAATAATTATGGTGGAGGTAGGGATCCAATAATTGATAGAATTTGTGGATTTAAGACTAATATTTTAATTGTAATTTTACATAGTGGATTTAATAATTATGGAGGAGGTAGGGGAGAGAACCTAATAGTTGAGCATGTTCCAATAGTTGTGATAAAATTTGTGGATTTAAGGTCCAATATTCTTGAAGTTTAGTACTAGTAGTTGTGACTTTAATTTAAGGTTGTTAGTGTTGCTTATAATTGAATGAAATGTGTTCTTTTGATCTAAAAAGTAACAAATCATGTGATGTCACATCAAGGCAAAAACAAAACATGACTTAATGCACAACTATTGGTCTACCCTTTTTGGGGTCTTTTTGGACACCTCAACAAAAAGCATGTTGATGTGGCATCATATTTGATAATGTAGACCTAATGAAATTTTTTTGGATGATTTTGAGAGTGTTCAACTACTTGATCCTCTCTCCTATATATCTAAATTAAAAATTAACTATTAGATAAATTATTATGAGAAAGAAGATTCCTTAAAAAGAAATTTAAAAAATTTATAACTAAAACCACTTAGAGATCAAAAATCAAACTAATTTAATTGTATTGATAAAATCATGGAGAAAACAAATTTAATCTAATGGCACTTCTAGAAGTCATTAAAAAAAATCTCATCACCCTTATTAATTAAACTACAACACCTAAAATAAAAAAATCATTATCATTTTTAAAATGCAATTCGAATATTTAATTAGTCTTAAACTTCTCATTACCCTCACTAATTAAATTCGAACACCTAAACTCAAAAGTCCTTATCATTTTGAAAATGTAATTCAAACATTTAAAATTCATTTAATTGTGATTGAATGAGAGTGATAGGTATAATGTAGTCATTATCATTTCGAGAATTAGAATTGGAACATTTCAAACTAAAGAATTATTGTGATTTTAGGTTGAATTGTAATCCACTTATAGGTGGGGTATGAAATTAATAAATGATGTAATTATTATAATATATGACGTAAGTACTAAAAGTGGTGGATATAGAATAATTGGAATTGGAAAATGAAATAATGAGGATGGATAAGGGGATTATCTTGATTTTGATATGATATTAATTTTTTTATTTTTCTAATGGAGTAATATGTTGTTATAGAATATTAGAACTTAAGTTTTCATTTAGGAACAAAAATTAAAAAGTTGGAATGGAGATATTTTAAGACTTTTGTTATTAGGTAGAATCACATTAGGTAGCTTGGTCTTGGATTAGGTCATATCTTGGAGTCTAGTCTAATTGGTGTGATCTTGTATGGGATTGATGTGACCACCTATAACACACTTTCCTCATATGTATCTATCACTGAGCAAGAGGTCATGTTGAAAAGCACAATTGGTCCTACTATAGGATAGAGGGAAGGCTGTGGACTCCATTGATAGCAAATGTTGATACAACTGATATAATTGAGTTAAATCTAAGATTAAGACTAATGTAAGTATGTGTCATGCCCACATTTCCCCATGTGGTCACAACACACAAAACATGTGTCATGTCTAAAAGGAAGCTAGGTGTATGGAAATTGCTTCCTACACTAATCTAAAGAGGAGAGAAGAGTGCAAATTCATTTTTATCCTTAGAATTACAGAATGTTAACAACAATAATGGAGATATCGCAGCAATACACATACACACATAAATGAGACAGAAGAGAAAGACACAAGATATACGTGGGGAAAACCCTTATTGGGTGAAAAACCCCACACTCCAAAACCTGCACAATGCATTATCAAAACTGAAATGATTTACAATACACTTTCAATGCAAGCTCTTAGGAGTCTTCGACACTCGTATCTAGAGACAAATCAGCAGCATAACAATACCTGTCAATCACATAATCCATCTCCTCTCCAAAGCACCTGTTTATATAGAAAATACAAGGCAAAAATGGCTCTATCTTGAGATGGGCGTCCAACATGGCCTCATGGCCCAAAACCCACACCTATGGACACTTGTCCAACACTGTAGGATGTTCATGACACTTGTCAAGTCACCCCATCCCAAAGAGGTCACCTATTCCCAAGATGGGCAATGACAGATACTCTGACGACACTTACAACTGTCATAGAATCTATCATAGTTGTCATACCTTACAGTTGTAAGAGAATCTATCATACACAGGCTATAAATAGCATATTCTCTTACAACATGTCATAACCTTCCTTGGGGCACCCAAAGATGCCTTCTTCCAAGATGCCTTGTGACACATGTCTTCGCCTATCATAGAATCTTCCATTTACAACTCTTACGCGTCATAGATTTGTCATAGGAATCTGTCATAACCGTTTCGGTCAATATTCCCTTACACACTATCCAAGATGCTGACACATGGTAAAATATTCTTACCACTAAGTGGGATGTCTATCTCCTCATGTGAGGACAAATTTACATGTGGTCACCTTCCACGTAGGATGACACATCACCGTGCCAACTCCCACAAGATGACAATAAGGATTTTCATCCTAATTACAATAATAGGCAATAAATAAATAAATACAATGAAATAATAAAAGAAATTACCAAGGTTGAGACACCTTAATTCACAACATTCTCGCACTTGTCAAACACATTGTAAGAGCCAATGGAAATAACATGATTTAACTGCTATAGGCCGAGAGGCCCATAGACTCCAAACACCATCTAAACTTCTCTATGCCCACTAGTTTCGTCAATGCATCTGCAACATTCTTCAAAGTATCTACCTTCTCTAAATTCACCTTCCCATCCTCTACCATGTTTCGCATGAAGTGAAACTGTACATCAATATGCTTTGTTCTGGCATGGAAAGTTGGATTCTTCGCTAGGCAAATCACACTCTAACTATCACAACAAATCATAATTTGTCCTGCATCAACACCAATATTTGAACACAATCTATTAAGCCAAATGGCTTCCTTACAAGCATGAGTTGCTGCCATATACTCAGCTTCTATTGTGGACAAAGCAACCACAGGTTGTCGCTTACTCATCCAACTAATTGCACCACCGAGCATAGTGAACACATAAGCACTGGTGGATCTCCTGCTGTCAATGTCACCTGCCCAATCAGAATCCACAAATCCATGAATACAAACTAAATGTGGAGTTCCTGTAGCATTACCATGATAGCATATGGAATACTCGGAAGTACCCCTCAAATATCTGAACACTCACTTAACTGCATCCCAATGTACCCGTCCAGGATTAGCCATAAATCGACTAAGGACTCCCACTGCTTGGACAATGTCTAGTCTTGTGCAGACCATAGCATACATCAAACTGCCAACAACACTAGCATAAGGTACTCTGCTCATGTCCTCCACCTCACTAGGAGATTTTGGACAATCACTAATAGACAACTTTGTTCCTAATGAAATAGGAACACACAATGGTCTACAATTTGCCATGCTAAACCTATCCAACATGGTCTTCACATACTTACTCTGGCTTAACCAAAGTTTTATGTTAGCTTTGTCTCTTCTTATTTCCATTCCTAGAATGTACCTGGCTACCCCTAGATTTTTCATCTCAAATTGTGCTGACAACTGAGACTTCAAATCAGAAATCATATTCTTACCATTTCCAATCAACAACATATTATCAACATACAATGCAATAATAAGAATGTGATCATTATCAAACTTGTAATACACACAATGATCAGATTTTGATCTCAGAAATCCAATAGACAACACAAAGGTATCAAATCTCATATACCACATCCTAGGAGACTTCTTCAAACCATACAAAGACTTCTTCAACTTGCAAACCAAATTTTCTTTATCTTTCTCTATGTAATGCTCTCGTTGTGACATGTAAATCTCTTCCTCCAAATCACCATGAAGGAAAGTTGTCTTCACATCCATCTGCTCCACCTCTAAGTCATAAGCAATTGCAAGAGATAACAAGAACTGAATGGATGTCAGATTTGCAACAGGAGAGAAAATTTCACCATAATCAATTCCCTCCACTTGTGAGTACCCCTTCGCAACCAATCTAGCCTTGTACTTTTCAACACTACCATCTGCACCAAATTTCTTCTTGAACATCCATTTGCATCCAACAGGTTTCCGTCCTTCAGGTAAAGGCACCAAGTCCCATGTTTTATTATTTTCCAAAGAGGCCATCTCATCTTCCATGGTCTCCTTCCAAGAACTTACATCTTTCATGCCCATAGCCTCTATCACAGTTCTAGGCTCATCAGTGTTAGTAAGTAAGACAAAAGCACAACTAGAATCAAGTAATGAATAACCAAACCTATTAGGTTGCTTTCTTGTTCATGTAGACCTCCTCAATGGCTAAGGTTGAGGTTCTACTTCTTCTTCTAAGCTTTCAGAGCTGTTAGAGCTCTCCTCATCATCAGGTCTCATAGGGTCTGTCAGTTTAGTCTTCTCAGGGGTAGAAGAAAATTAAACCACATCCTCTTTCTTTTCTATCTGTTCTGGCTATAGAACAATGGAAGAAGGTGTTAGCTCTCTAAAGATAACACTTCTTCTATACAACACTTTTTTAGCCACAAGATCCCAAAGATTGTATCCATTCACACTAACACCATAGCCAATGAAAATACACTTAACAGCCTTGTTCTCCAATTTAGACCGTTTCTCCCTAGGCACATGTGCATATGCCTCACAACAAAAAACACAAAGATGTCTAACTGAAGGCTTCTTACCAGACCACACCTCCATAGGTGTCTTACCAACAAGAGCTGATGTAGGAGACCTGTTTACTAGGTAGCAAATTGTGGCTACAACTTCAGCCCAAAACTTTTGTTCGAGGCTTGCTCCACTAAGCATACTCCTAGCCTTCTCCATCAATGTCCTGTTCATCCTTTCTGCAACTCCATTTTGCTACAGGGTGTATGGAGTTGTCTTATGTCTTTCAATCCCTTACTCTTTATAGAACTTATCAAACTCTATCGAACAAAACTCACCACCGTTGTCAGTTCTCAAACACTTAATCTTTTTACTAGTCTGATTCTCAACAAAAGCTTTAAACTCTTTGAACTGACTAAAGACTTCAGACTTGCTTCTGAGAAAATAAATCCATGTCCTTCTACTATAATCATCTATGGAAGATATAAAATATACATATTTGGAAATCGAAGGAACACTAATAGGACCAAACACATCAGAATGAATAAGGTCCAACACACCAGAAGACTTGTGAGAACTAGAGTACAATTAAACACAGTTTTGCTTTCCATATATACAATATTCACAAAAGTTAAACTCAAGATTACAATCATTTACCCCTCAATGAAGTTTTTATTTTTCAGGGTTCTAAGACCCTTCTCATCAATGTGGCCAAATCTCTTATCCCATATCACTATCTTTTCAGTAGGAAGTTTAACTTCCAAAGCATGAGCACTACCATCAGAACTTGTTGCAACAGATTTCTTCACTGCTCGTTCAGATGGTGGGGATGAAGTGACTACAGCTCTTTTCTTCAAGTCAGAAGAACTATTGCATTGTGAAGTGCATGCCTCCAGCTAAAATAGAGTACCTCTCCGAGTACCCTTCACAAGCACCATAGATCCTCTAGTCATCTTGCATCCGTCCTTTGAAAAGACAACATGCACACCTGCATCATTCAACATACTTACAGAAAGCATGTTCCATGCCAAGCCTAGGATGTGCAAGTTGAAATTAGGGCAAACAACTGAGAGGGGGGGTGAATCAGTTGTCACAAAACTTTATCTTTTACTACATTTAATCTTCTTTACTACTTATAAATAGATTAATGATGTAACCATGAAAGCATGAATCAACAACACAAGAACAAAAACACAATCAACACACATAACACCAAGATTTTTATGTGGAAATCTGGTTAAAGGAAAAACCACGGTGGGGGTTAACCCACAAGATTTATTCTCTATTAAAAGAATAGAAAAATGGGAAGGCACTTGCCTTCGGGCACACTGCCGAGAGCTCACTACTCAAAGGAGGCTCACTGCCTATAGAAATATTCACATGATTAACACTGAAAGGTTGAACTGAAAAACATCATCTTCTCCATGCCAAAGTTTAGTTCCATTGAAGTTCACAACACCTCTGCTCTGCCCCTGAACACTTCCTCACTACCTCCACATCCTCGCTCACATCCACACATTTCCAGGACTTCATAACACTTATTTATATATGACATCAACTTTGGAATGAACATCAAAGTCAGCCTTACAAGCAATTACAATCACAAGACTTAAAATGCTACATGCGAACCATTACACTGTTGGCCAAACAAAGTTGGGACTCAAATCTTCCTCGAACAACACACCACGCTCCATAGAACTCTTCTTAGATCATCTGTAATACGCACTAAGCATCTGGTTGGCCAAGACTAGAAAGAACGAAAACACCCAAGGAGAAATCTTCAACTATGAGCTCAATCCTTAATGCAGACCACCAACACAATAGGCATATGATCTAGAGACCTCCACAAGCACAATGAAATCAACAAGAACAACCGCACCACCTCAAATCACAAGAATCACTTGCATATTCATACAGGAACTCAAGAACATTAATTGTCATGACTGTCACACTAGAAAGATTGCTTGTGGACCTCCAAACCATGAACCACTTTAGTTGAGGATACAAACCAACATCCCAAACATACCTGTAGATCCACAGACCATAATATTTTAGTGCGGAGCAATCCAGACCAAATTCTTGTCACTCTGTTACTTCTAAACAACTACAAAACTCAGTTCTACTCAGATGGCCATAACTTCACCAATCCTCCATGCGGACTTCTCAAATCTTAACTAGAGCAACTTCAGACAATCCTCTACAAAACCCTTTAGTTTGCAGACTCTGATCTTCGTCTCACTGGAAATGTTGAGCAATCTACTTTGTTGAACTGCACTGTCTTCACTGTCTTTGACAAAGAGATATGTTGACATCAATGACAACACATCATAGGCACATATTTGTAACAATCTCTCCCTTTGTCATTGATGGCAACATATGATGTGAAAAACTGATTCAACCATCAAGAAAAGGACTTCTCCCCCTTTCTCTTATCACACCTGCAACCACTTTCTTCACTGCTCCCCCTTTCACCAGCAACTACTTACTTCTAAGTTTTTCACATGACTTCTCTCCCCCTTTGACATCAATGGCAAAGGGCACATGTTTGCAATCATGTCTCCCCTTTTGTTTCTTAGAAAAAACCAAACTAAACTCCAGAATTAACATATTGACTACTCCCCCTGCGTAGCAACCCCTTAACACCAATCCGGATCACAAGATATGACTGTGAGTTCCACCGGACTAATGCACATTAGTGCACCTTAGTTCTGAACAGGAGGGGTAATAACCCCTAGCTTCACTCTGAGATACTCAAAAGTGTCCTTAGATAGAGGCTCAGTGAAGATATCTATAATCTGATCCTTTGAAGGAACAAACTCCAATCTAACTTCATTCTCATTTACCTTTTTTTCTCAAAAAGTGAAACTTGATGGATATGTGTTTTGTCTTTGAATGCTTCACTAGATTCTTTGAAATGTTTATTGCACTTGAATTATCACAGAAGATTGTAACAGGCTCTTCAAACACAATTATGATATCCTTCAACATTTGCTTCACCCACAAAACTTGAGCATAATTACTTGGTGCTACTATATACTCTGCCTCTACAGTAGATAGCGATATTGCCTCGTTTTTGCTTAGCCAAGAAACCAATCTCTTTCCCAAGAAAAATGCACCACCACTAGTACTCTTTCTATCATCCACATCTCCTTCCCAATCAGCATCTATATATGCATGAAGAGTGAAATCATCATCCTTAGGATACCATAAGCCATAATCAGATGTCCCCTTCAAATATCTAAAAATGCTTTTGACTGCTACAACATGTGATTCTCTAGGATCAGATTGAAATCTAGCAACAAGGCCAAGTGAATTCATAATATCAAGTCTAGTATGAGTTATATAAAGCAGTCCTCCAATCATTGATCTATACCTTTTCTGATCTACCTTACGGGAATCGTCATCTTTACTCAACTTGCATCCGGTTATCATAGGAGTACTCACTGGTTTTGAATCCTCCATTCCAAACTTTTTCAACAACTCTTTCACATACTTAGACTAAGATATGAAGATGCTCTTATCTGACTGAATGATTTGCAGACCCAAGAAGAAATTTATTTCACCAAGCATGGACATCTCAAATTCACTTTGCATCTGATCAACAATTTTTTTACACATGCTCTCATTTCCACCAAAGATGATATCATCAATAAATACCTCAACAATCAAGATGTGTTCATGATCAATTTTGAAATAAAGATTACTGTTAGTTGTGCCTTTGCTAAAACCTAACTTTAGCATATACTTATTTAATCTTGCATATCAGGGTCTTGGGGCTTGTTTAAGTCCATACAATACTTTTCTCAATCTGCAGACTATATCTCCTTGATCAGACAACTGGAATCCTTCCGGTTGCTCAATGTAGACTTCTTCTTCCAACTCTCCATTCAGGAATGCTAACTTGACATCTATTTGGTAAACTTTGAAATCTTTGTAAGTAGCAAAGGCAAGAAATAATCTGACTGCTTCAATTCTTGCCACCAGAGCAAAAGTTTTTTCAAAATCAATTCCCTCTACCTAAGAATATCCTTTGCACACCAATCTTTCTTTGTTTCTCACAACTTCACCATCTTCATTTAATTTATTCCAGAAGACCCATTTAGTTCCAATTACATTTTTGTTTTCAGGTCTAGAGACAAGATCCCAAGTATGGTTCTTTTCAATTTGCATTAATTCTTCTTCCATTGCTTTTACCCAACTTTTATCATTACAAGCTTCATTCACTGATTTTGGTTCAATCTTTGAAATCAAACAATACTCCACTTGTTCTTCAACAATTCTTCTTCTAGTTTGAACACCTTTATTTTTATCTCCTATGATCTGATCTTCAAAATGATTCGACCTTACATACTTGGGAGTTTCAAATTTTTCTTGAACTTGTTTCTCAACATTTGCACTAGCTTCTTGAGCCATTGGATTCTCTAGAGCAATCTGAATCTGAGTTTGAGTTTGAACATTTGGACTTTCATTTTGATCATTTGATTCATATCGACAAGACTTGGAAGGTCTCTCCTTGCTTTCATCAACCTTGACATTAGCACTTTCAATAATCCTTTTCAATCTCTTGTTAAAGCACTAGTATGCCTTGCTTTGGTTAGAATAACCCAAAAATATTCCTTTATCACATCTTGCATCAAACTTGCCTAGATCTTCATCTCTCTTTATATATCATTTACTCCCAAAAATTCTAAAGTATTTCACAGTAGGAGTATGACCAAACCATAGTTCATAAGGTGTTTTACTAGTATTACTTTTAATCTGCACCCAGTTAAGAGTGTAGACAGTAGTACTCACAGCCTCTCTCCAATAGACGTGGAACATTTGCCTCCATCATCATGGTTCTAGAAGCCTCTTGAATGGTTCGGTTCTTCCTTTTCACAACTCCATTCTGCTGAGGAGTCCTAAGAGCAGATAACTATCTTCTTATTCCATGCTTTTCACAAAATACATTAAACTCACCAGAGGTAAACTCTCCACCTCTGTCAAATCTCAGACACTTTATCTTCACACCAATCTCATTTTCCACCCTAGCCTTGAACACCTTGAATCTATCAAGAGCCTCTGATTTCTCTCTGAAGAAAGTGACCCACATCATCTGGGAGTAATCATCAATTAGCAACATAAAGTAGCTATCTCCTTGCAAACTCCTAACTCTGGTAGGACCACACAAATTAGTGTGCACAAGTTCCAACAATCCATTTGAGAATTATTCTTTACTTTTGAATGTAGCTATGTTATGTTTGCCCAACTGACATTCCTTACACATTCTATTAGCAGGTTTCACAAGCTTTAGAAGATCTCTCACAACCTGAATAGTACTTATCTTGACAATGTTATCAAAGTTCACATGACACATTCTCCTATACCATAACCAACTCTGATCAATCTGAGCAATCAAACAACTTTTACCAGTACCACTTAAATGAAAGATATTTCCTCTAGTCTGCATACCAAATGTAATCTCAGTTCTAGAGCTTCCCAAAATTCTGCATTTCCATCCTTGAATCGCAAATCATACCCTTTGTCAACCAACTATCCAACACTGAGAAGATTATGCTTTAACCCTTCTACATACAAAACATCATTACTATTATTCTTACCATCAAAAGAGATGGATCCTCTACCATGGATTCTACCAGCTGAATTGTCTCCAAACTTCACAATTCCACCTTCATATGTTTCCAAACTTACAAACTTAATTTTATCACTAGTCATATGATGAGAACATCCACTATCAATCACCCATTCATTCTTTTCTTCAACCTGAGAAACCAAGGCACTTTCTACATTCACACAGCTAGTAGATTTAGTAGGCACCAAATCTTCTTTGATAGCAATGAACACCCATTCATTTCTAGAGGTACTTCCCATGTCAAATTCATCATCTATGACTCCTTCATCAGCAGCTTCTTGGACATAGTAGTATTTCTTTTAAACCCTAGGTCTGTTAGGGTTTGGATTTGAAACCCTCTCTAGACATCATGAAGCAAAATGACCAATCTTATTGTAAGCAAAACATTTGAAAGGCAACTTTCCTTCATACTTACCGGATCCTCTTAGTAATCTTTTGGAAATAAGGGCTTCAAGTTCTTCAAGCTCAGATTCATCTTCTTCAAGTTCCTTCCTTTCCTTCTCATATCTTGTTAGTCTTCTTGAAGATCTTTCACCTGGATCAAATCTTTGCTTTCCAAAAACACTGGCCTTAAATACAGATTCTGATTTAGGAAGAGAGTCACCAAACTCACTCATTTCACATGTTTAAAGCTTTCCAACCAACTGATCCCTTGTAACATATGTCATAGTCCTGATCTCCTCAATAGCAACAACTCTATGTTTGTATGAAGCAGGTAAGGATCTGAGCACCTTGCCAACAATCTTTGATTCTTCCAGTTTTCCACCAGCACACCTAATATTGCACACAAGTTCATTCACCTTCTGCATGTAGGAAGTGATGTTTTCATATTCACTCATCCTCAAACTTTCGTATCTACCCTCCAGGCTCTGTAATTTAGCACATTTGACATATGCATTACCTTCATATAGAGTTTCCAACTTCTAGATTTTATGAGCAATTTGCAATTCCAAGACATTTGTCATTTCTGTATCAGTTAGGGCACTTAACAATGCTTCTTTAGCCTGAATGTTGTTTTCAACATCTTTGATTTGATCTAGAGTTGTAGGACCATTCTGCGGAGGAGTATACTTATTCTTGGTTATCAACCAATAAGGATCACCCATGCATTACAAATGACATTCCATGTGATTCTTCTAAAGAGAGTAATTTGCTCCATCAAATCTCAGACTGTCCTTCTTGTATGTCAACATCCTGGATCTCCTCAAGAGGTTAAGCTTCTTTTAGAGGAACTGGCTCTGATACCAATTGTTGAAATTAGGGCAAAAAACTAAGAGGGGGGGTGAATCAGTTGTCACAAAACTTTATCTTTTGTTGCATTTAATCTTCTTTACTATTTACAAATAGATTAATGATGTAACCATGAAAGCATGAATCAACAACACAAGAGCAGAAACACAATCAACACACATAACACCAAGATTTTTACGTGGAAATTGAGTTAAGGGAAAAACCATGGTGGGGGTTAACCCACAAGATTTATTCTCTATCAAAAGAATAGAAAAATGGGAAGGCACTTGCCTTTGGGTGCAATGCCTAGAGCTCACTGCTCAAAGGAGGCTCATTGACTACATAAATATTCACATGATTAACACTGAAAGGTTGAACTAAGAAACAACATCTTCTCCATGCCAAAGTTCAGTTCCATTGAAGCTCACAACACCTCTGCTCTGCCCCCAAACACTTCCTTGCTACCTTCGTATCCTCGCTCACATCCACACATTTCCATGACTTCATAACACTTATTTATACATGACATTGACTTTGGAATGAACATCAAAATCGGCCTTACAATCATCTATCAAGAACATTCTCCAAGATAGGCATTACAAGCAATTACAATCACATGACTTAAAATGCTATATGCGAACCATTACACTATCAGCCAAACAAAGCTGGGACTCAAATCTTCCTTGAACAACACACCATGCTCCATAGAACTCTTCTTAGATCATTTGTAATACACACCAAGCATCTGGTCGCCCAAGACTGGAAAGAACAACAACACCTAAGGAGAAATCTTCAACTACGAGCTCAATCCTCAATGCGAACCACCAACACAATTAGCGTATGATCTAGAGACCTCCACAAGCACAATGAAATCAACAAGAACAACTGCACCACCTCAAATCACAAGAATCACTTCTAACTGTCATGACTGTCACACTAGAAAGATTTCTTGCGGACCTCCAAAACATGAACCACTTGAGTTGAGGATACACACCAACATGCCAAACATACCTCTAGATCTGCAGACCATAATATTCCAGTGTGGAGCAATCCGAAGTAAATTCCTGTCACTCTATTACTTTTGAACAACTGCAAAACCTAGTTCTACTTAAATGGCCATAACTTCACCAATCCTCCATGCTGACCTCTTAAATCTTAACTTGAGCAACTTCAAACAATCCTCTACAAAACCCTTTAGTCTGTAGACTCTAATCTTTGTCTCACTAGAAATGCTAAGCAATCTACTTTGTTAAACTACACTGTCTTCACTGTCTCTGACAAAGAGATATGTTGACATCAATGACAACACATTATAGGCACATATTTGCAATAGTACATAACCCCAGTGATCCCCTTCACTCGTCCATCAGGGAATCAGATTGAGACTCTTCCACGACAAACAATTTTCAGATGAGAATCGTCACCCAGGTACACTCTTCCACCATCAAACTCTTCATACTTCATGAACTAGCTTCGATGTGAGGTCATGTGGAATGATGCACCAGAATCTATTAACCACACATCATCAGATGCATGGGTGGCTAGGGCTGCGATGAAGGCACCACCATCATCTTGTGACTTGTCAGAATCTAAATCTAGGGCATTCTTCTTCTTCTTTTTCTTTTCCTCTTTGCATTCCTTTCATAAATGCCTAGTTTTGCCACAGTTCCAATAGAGAGCCTTGGACTTTCTAGGATATTTGGATCTCCCATGGGATTTGGATCTACCCTTTTCACCTTTCTTGTCCTTCTTCTTCCCTTTCTCTTTGGGTCTTCCACGAATTGCAAGAGCTTCTTTGGTTGACTTGGTTGTCTTTCTTCGCATTTCTTCAGATAACAGTGAAGACACCACATCTTCCATCTTGAAGGTGGTTGTAGTGCTTCCGATGGCCATGACAAGATGATCCCATGAATATGAGAAAGAACAAAGCAAGGTCATACACCGATCGTACTCCTCCATTTTCACACCCATAGATGTCAACTGTGCAACAATCATGTTGAAATCATTCATATGGTTTGCAACAGATCCTCCATCTTCCATCTTTAGAGAAAACAACTTCTTTTTCAGAAAAAGCTTGTTCACCAAGGACTTGGCCTGATAAACATCTCCCAACTTCTTCCAAAAATCTTTCGCAGTCTTCTCCTCATGGACATTCAATAGGACAGAGTCCTATGAGACCCTTAACCTTCTAATCTTTGAGGTCCCAATCATCTTGTGACATTGTTGTAGGTTTTGTTCTATCAATGGTTTCCCATAGGTCACGATCAACAAGTAGATCTTCTATCTTGAGTTTCCACAACTTAAAATTTGTGCCATTAAACTTCACCTCTACTCTTCCAGATGTGCTTGCCATCTCCTTCCTACAAGAAGATACAGAATACTCTGTACAGACTCCCACTCAACCTAAGATTAGCTCAAAAAACCCCTACCCAGCAGCTAAAACCAAAACTAGCCAGGCTCTGATACCAACTGAAAGGAAGTTAGGTGTGCAAAAATTGCTTCCTACACTAATCTAAAGAGGAGAGAAGAGTGCAAATTCATTTTTATCCTTACAATTACAGAATGTTAACAACAACAATGGAGATATCGCAGCAATACACATACACACAGAAATGAGATAGAAGAGAGAGACACAAGATATACATGGGGAAAACCCTTATCAGGGGAAAAACCCCACACTCCAAAACCTACACAATGCATTATCAAAACTGAAATGATTTACAATACACTTGCAATGCAAGATCTTAGGAGTCTTCGACACTCATATCTGGAGATAAACTGGTAGCATAACATTACCTATCAATCACATAATCTATCTCTTCTCCAAAGTACCTATTTATATAGAAAATGCAAGGCAAAAATGGCTCTATCTTGAGATGGGCATCCAACATGGCCTCATGGCCCAAAACCCATGCCTATGGACACTTGTCCAATACTATAGGATGTTCATGACACTTGTCAAGTCACCCCATCCCAAAGAGGTTGCCTATTCCCAAGATGGGCAATGACAGATACTCTTACGACGCTTACGACCGTCATAGAATCCGTCATAGCTATCATATCTTACAGCTGTAAGAGAATCTGTCATACACAGGCTATAAATATCATATTCTCTTACAACATGTCGTAACCCTCCTTGGGGCACCCAAATATGCTTTCTTCTAAGATGCCTTGTGACACATGTCTTCACCTGCCATAGAATCTTCCATTTATGACTCTTACACGTCATAGATTTGTCATAGGAATCTGTCATAACAGTTTCGATCAATATTCATGTTAGCACTCATTTTGACCTGGAGGTTGATTTTTCATGTTTAGGGGGTTTCTTCATTTGAACCCTATATCTTCTTGCCCATTTTCCTAAGTCTCTGGGCCTCCTCAGCATTTTTCAACTGCATCATCATATTTTCTTCGATGGTGGTCAGCATCATCATGTTTTCTGTCAACTGGTTTTTCATCAGGATCATCATGTTTCAATATCGGGTGATGTTTGGATATCATCCTGATCCTGCTGATGAGCTACAGTGTGCCCTAATTTGCTTGCGGGGGTGATTTTTCAAGTATCTGGTGATTTTCTAAATATCACCTTGCCCTTTTATGATGATGATGTCACCCCGATCTTCTGAAGGGGTTATTTTCTGAGTTGTTCGACCCGACTTGTTTTCTTAAGGGTCGTCATCATCATGATCATATTTCTGGACATCACCCTGATGTTGCTTACGAGGGTCATCATATTTTCTGCCTGCATGATCTTTCGCGGGGTGATATTTTAACATCGGGTGATCTTTGTTAAGATCATCCTGATGATGTTGCTGTAAAGTTCTAAGTGTGACCCGATATTCATCGTGGTCATCATATTTTGAACGTCAGGATGATCTTAGTCAATATCATCCTGATGTTGTTGTATCACTTCATGTTCGTTGTTTTATCATCCTGATGATGCTGACATCATTCTTATGTCAGGGTGATATCTTTTTCTCTGCCTATCTGCATCATGATATTTCTGAAGGGAGATATTCGCCTGTCGGCTTCATGCATTGTCCAATGGGGGTGATCATTTCAAATATCAGTCACATATTCATATATCACCCCGATCTTATAGTGAAGCTACAGTGCAGCATGATATGTGTGCATCAGGATGATATTTCCAAATATCCGGTTATCTTCTGAATATCATCCTGATGTCGATATGATGATGACGTCATCAAGGTCCGGGGGGGTCATATTTCTAACACTGATCATCTTGTGGAGATCCCCCGATATTTGCAAACATGATGATGATGTCATCCGGATATGAGGAGGTGCGCAGTAGGCAGATATGCTGATGACGTCAGCAGGATATGACGGTGACGTCATCAGGATGTTCATCGGCCAGACATTTGGTATCGGCTAAGCAGGAGGATCTTCCTCCGATGGATCAAGTTGTGCCGATGAAGGCGATTATCATGCAGGTGATATTGCGATGATGATGCTGACGTCAGGGTGATAATTCAAGCGACAGGATATCATGCTGCTGGAGGATGATGATGAAGGTTTATACTAGTGTCGTCGGGAGCAAAAGCACCGACATCATATATGCTCGCGACCTAGTATATAAAGTGTTGAAAAGGTCACCGTGGGGTGCATGTGGGATAATTCGACCCTGCATATTTTGAAATATCATGACGATGAATCTTGGCGGGAAATGGTTGCGATCGACTGTTTGACGTTTTCCCGAGGCCGCGGGTTGGTGCGCCATTAATGGCAAAGGTTGCAGAGGTATGGACGGATCTGGTACCCGATTGGAGGTGTACATCAACGGACAGTGGCGCAGGGCTCGAGGTTTCTTCCTGTCTCCTCCCCTACCTACTGCATTCATGTTTGGGTGCCAATCTGGTAATGCGTTGAGCGCCATTTTTCTGATACTGTGTATGTGGTAGGATTTTTGGTCAACCATGTAATTAATTGCTGTGGTACACTACCTGGCTATTATAAGCAGGAAGTGTTACTCATTTTTGGTTGTTGAAAACTAGACATTTTGGCTCTGTAATAAGATACAACTGGTTTTGGTTGCTCTGTGCAGCAAAACTTGTGAGTTTATGTATCTCCTGTTGTACGATTTGGCATGAATCCACTGATTTCATGGTTAATCTTATATGAATAATACTGTGTTTGCATGTGTTATGCTGATTCTGTCTCCAGTTTTGCATGTATCTTTCTTACTGCAATAGGGATGCCATAAGTATAGACAGCTTAACACTCTTTATTGGGAGATATCTGTAAGGCAGATATCATGTGTATCCCCCTGAAATCTAGTTTTAGCTATTCATGCTGATCATTCACAGGTGTATGTCTACCGACTCCAAGCCCTGGATAGGCACCAATCTAGCTCTGTGTTGAGGTTATACACCATGTCCAGCTTTGCATCCAAAATTCAAACTAAACCATCTCTTCCTTCCATCTATTAGTTGTAGGATTAGGAGTAGGAAACCCTTGCATGCTCTCATCCCTAACCAGACATATATGTCCAAGAACGTTTCCCACCTTGTGATCTATCATACAGATCTTGGTCCATACATGAGAGTATTCTGCCTGTTGTTGTCAAGTTAGATCTTTCTATCTTTGAGCTAGTCAAGGTTACATCTTGAGTTATAGGGATACCCCCCTTGGTGCGGCAGAACCAGAAGTGAAGGGGAGGAGCTCACGCAACCTCCTATATTAGTTGGCTGAATCTGCCTGTGCATTAGAAGTGGCAAACCCTAATGCTGATTCAGAAGAAAAGTCAACAAAATGGCGACTCTGCTGGGGAAGAAATTTGAGAAAGGGTTACATCTGTGACCCATCTGAGTCACCAACAAAAATGGCGACTCTACTGGGGATTGAGAAGTAAAAGTACTATCTAATCATCTCCAGTAATATATCTGTGACCCATCCGAGTCACCAACAAAATGGTGACTCCGCTGGGGACAGAGAGAGTCAAGTAACCTGAGGGCTGGAAAATCTAGTTTCCAGTGAAGTTGTTGCAGCAAAAAAGAACCATGTGGTGCTCTGCTGGGGTGATGAATCCAAAAAACAAAAGTGCCTTGCTGACATTCTGTCCTCTCTCTGAGAGGTGGCGACTCTGTTGAAAGAACATATTAGTGCTGTAACATATATCCAGGTATTCATCTTTAATTCAAAATGTTGAGTTTAGAATAGCAAGCCTGGTCGTGCTCTCAGAGAAGACCATTCTTTATTGAAAGATATAAAGCCCTAAATTTCACAGGGATATATGGTTACCCAAATATTATTCCCAATAAAATTAGAAGATGTTTGCCAAAATATAGTGGATCAGATTCTGAATCGGCAAACAAACATCTGCAAAGATTTTGTAATTTAATAGAAGATTATGAGGTAGAGGATGAAGATGTAGTAATGAGACTCTTTGTTCAGTCATTGGAAGATGATGCTAGGATATGGTTTTCAGACCTACCTGTTTGTTCAATTTCTTCATGGATGGATTTAGAAGTTGCATTCCTAGGGCAGTTTGGTGAAAGGTTTGATGTGGCCTCATTAATCATACATTTTATGAATATCCAAAGGGAAGATGAGGAGCTGGTTCCAGCCTTTAATCTTAGGTTTATTAAATTGCTCAGGCAGATCCTTGAATATATGAGACCTAATAATGCATTGTGCTTGACAATTTATTTGGCTGCATTTGATGAAGAAATGAGTTATCTGTTGAGAGATAAGGAACCAACCACACTTCACCAGGCTTTCCAATTTGCTATGGACATAGAAAACAATAAGAAATATGGAATGCCAGTAGGTTTCATGGCTGCAAGTTGTCAAAGCAGTTATCAAAGTGAATATATTTCAGCTCTCCCAGTATGTGCATTGAGAGATGATTGTATAGAGGGAAATATATTTCAGAATAATGTGTGCAACCATGATGTGATGCATGAAGAAAATGTTGTAGAAAATGTAAGCACATCTTGTAATAATGAAAACAAAGATTGTTATCAGCCTTTAGAAGACAAGCCTGCAGACACAAGGTGCCCTCTAATTGATCAAATGAGAGACATACATGAAGTTGTGTCTTGCAGCAGTGTGCATATCCCAATTATGACTGATTATTTATATGAAGTGGATATGCAGAGCTTCACTCTGAGTATAGAAAATATTGATTCAAGGGATGGCAGTGAATATGCTAGTGATTGCCAGCATTCAGATGCATATGTGAGCCTTTCAGATGATGAAATATATTTGGATGCTGATTATGAATGTTTCCTTGAAGATTTTGGCCACCTTCATAGTGCAGAGGTTGAAAACTTGGTTTTTGATTATCAGGGCACTAGTGAAGATAAAAAACAAGGTCACTATTCAGAGATGGATGGGAAAATTGTAGATGTGTGTGCTCATACAGTTGGGAATAGTGTTGATTGCAGGGGTGACTATGAAGCTTTCAGTGTAGGGCTGCATTCTGAGTTATTTCTGCCTTCTCTTGAGACATTTCAGGTGGACATTAATGACAAAACTGTCGTGCATGATGATGATGGATATCTGTATGTTCATCAAGATAATTTTGATTATGAGATGTTGCTTGTGCCTGAATATTGCATGTTTGATGCAGAGGAGCTCTTATTTTTTGAGGAAGGGCGAAATTCTAATATGGATTCATTTGTTTCATCTGAGTCTGTTATTTTTCCAAGCAACATCAGTGACTCATATGATGATGACATTCTACAACTGATAATTATATATGCTGATGAAGCTAGCTGTAGATTTGTTGAAGAAAAAGGAATGAGCAGCAGCACAAATAATTGCCAAGGGGCTTGCTGCAGACAGTTAAATGCTTTTAGGCTTCATTTGAAGAAATCAAAAGAAAATCAGGTGTTTGACAAAGGAAAAGTCTGGTTTTTCCTTTTTGGTGGCCCTGGGCCACCATGTTTATTTTAAAAAAATAATGTGTTTGGTGATGCAGATCATGGTAACTTCATGACTCTGTGCCCAATGGATAAGGGACTGGTCTGCATCCCAGAGATCTGGGGTTCTCGCTGCAGTCTTGCACCTGCACATCCCCATTCGGAGCCAGTGTTAGCACTCATTTTGACCTGGAGGTTGATTTTTCATGTTTAGGGGGTTTCTTCATTTGAACCCTATATCTTCTTGCCCATTTTCCTAAGTCTCTGGGCCTCCTCAGCATTTTTCAACTACAGCATCATATTTTCTTCGATGGTGGTCAGCATCATCATGTTTTCTGTCAACCAGTTTTTCATCAGGATCATCATGTTTCAATATCAGGTGATGTTTGGATATCATCTCGATCTTGCTGATGAGCTACAGTGTGCCCTGATTTGCTTGCGGGGGTGATTTTTCAAGTATCTGGTGATTTTCTAAATATCACCTTGCCCTTTTATGATGATGATGTCACCCCGATCTTCTGAAGGGGTTATTTTCTGAGTTGTTCGACCCGACTTGTTTTCTTAAGGGTCGTCATCATCATGATCATATTTCTGGACATCACCCTGATGTTGCTTACGAGGGTCATCATATTTTCTGCCTGCATGATCTTTCGCTGGGTGATATTTTAACATCGGGTGATCTTTGTTAAGATCATCCTGATGATGTTGCTGTAAAGTTCTAAGTGTGACCCGATATTCATCGTGGTCATCATATTTTGAACGTCAGGATGATCTTAGTCAATATCATCCTGATGTTGTTGTATCACTTCATGTTCGTTGTTTTATCATCCTGATGATGCTGACGTCATTCTTATGTCAGGGTGATATCTTTTTCTCTGCCTATCTGCATCATGATATTTCTGAAGGGAGATATTCGCCTGTCGGCTTCATGCATTGTCCAATGGGGGTGATCATTTCAAATATCAGTCACATATTCATATATCACCCCGATCTTATAGTGAAGCTACAGTGCAGCATGATATGTGTGCATCAGGATGATATTTCCAAATATCCGGTTATCTTCCGAATATCATCCTGATGTCGATATGATGATGACGTCATCAAGGTCCGGGGGGGTCATATTTCTAACATTGATCATCTTGTGGAGATCCCCCGATATTTGCAAACATGATGATGATGTCATCCGGATATGAGGAGGTGCGCAGTAGGCAGATATGCTGATGACGTCAGCAGGATATGACGGTGATGTCATCAGGATGTTCATCGGCCAGACATTTGGTATCGGCTAAGCAGGAGGATCTTCCTCTGATGGATCAGGTTGTGCCGATGAAGGTGATTATCATGCAGGTGATATTGCGATGATGATGCTGACGTCAGGGTGATAATTCAAGCGACAGGATATCATGCTGCTGGAGGATGATGATGAAGGTTTATACTAGTGTCGTCGGGAGCAAAAGCACCGACATCATATATGCTCGCGACCTAGTATATAAAGTGTTGAAAAGGTCGCCGCGGGGTGCATGTGGGATAATTCGACCCTGCATATTTTGAAATATCATGACGATGAATCTTGGCGGGAAATGGTTGCGATCGACTGTTTGACGTTTTCCCGAGGCCGTGGGTTGGTGCGCCATTAATGGCGAAGGTTGCAGAGGTATGGACGGATCTGGTACCCGATTGGAGGTGTACATCAACGGACAGTGGCGCAGGGCTCGAGGTTTCTTCCTGTCTCCTCCCCTACCTACTGCATTCATGTTTGGGCACCAATCTGGTAATGCGTTGAGTGCCATTTTTCTGATACTGTGTATCTGGCAGGATTTTTGGTCAACCATGTAATTAATTGCTGTGGTACACTACCTGGCTGTTATAAGCAGGAAGTGTTACTCATTTTTGGTTGTTGAAAACTAGACATTTTGGCTCTGTAATAAGATACAACTGGTTTTGGTTGCTCTGTGCAGCAAAACTTGTGAGTTTATGTATCTCCTGTTATACGATTTGGCATGAATCCACTGATTTCATGGTTAATCTTATATGAATAATGCTGTGTTTGCATGTGTTATGCTGATTCTGTCTCTAGTTTTGCATGCATCTTTCTTACTGCAATAGGGATTCCATAAGTATAGACAGCTTAACACTCTTTATTAGGAGATATCTGTAAGGCAGATATCATGTGTATCCCCCTAAAATCCAGTTTTAGCTATTCATGCTGATCATTCACAGGTGTATGTCTACCGACTCCAAGCCCTGGATAGGCACCAATCTAGCTCTGTGTTGAGGTTATACACCATGTCCAGCTTTGCATCCAAAATTCAAACTAAACCATCTCTTCCTTCCATCTATTAGTTGTAGGATTAGGAGTAGGAAACCCTTGCATGCTCTCATCCCTAACCAGACATATATGTCCAAGAACGTTGCCCACCTTGTGATTTATCATACAGATCTTGGTCCATACATGAGAGTATTCTGCCTGTTGTTGTCAAGTTAGATCTTTCTATCTTTGAGCTAGTCAAGGTTACATCTTGAGTTATAGGGATACCCCCCTTGGTGCGGCAGAACCAGAAGTGAAGGGGAGGAGCTCACACAACCTCCTGTATTAGTTGGCTGAATCTGCCTGTGCATTAGAAGTGGCAAACCCTAATGCTGATTCAGAAGAAAAGTCAACAATTCCTTTACACATTATCTAAGATGTCAACACATGGAAAAATATTCCTACCACTAAGTGGGATGCCTATCTCCTCATGTGAGGATAAATTTACATGTGGTCACCTTCCACGTAGGATGACACATCATTGCGCCAACTCCCACAAGATGACAATAAGGATTTTCATCCTAATTACAATAATAGACAATAAATAAATAAATAAATACAATGAAATAATACAAGGAATTACCAAGGTTGAGACACCTTAATTCCCAACAATGTCCACATTTGCCATGTGGTCATGACACGAAATACCAAAAAGATTTCCACGTATCCCTAGAAACCACCTTGCATGCATCAACGTGCTCAGTGGCAATATGCATAGGGTGTAAACATGTCAATCAAACAATGGGGTATTGCGAAGACCTTTTGCAATGCCTACAAGATGTAAGCCAACTAGGGGGTTATGCAACGTGAGAAGCATCACCAATAGCATTAGGTTCAAAACTGGCACTAACCCTAAGATTCCAAAGTGAAGTGGCAGGATTTTGAAAATCTCAAAATCTAAACCCTAATACTAAAGCTAATCAGATTAAAGAAAATTTCATCTAAAACTTAATTACAAAGCATAGACAATTAAAATATTATTAAAAACACGTGATAAGATCACTAAATTAAATAACCCTAATTCCTGGAAAATCTGGCAGCATAACACCTTATTGGCGTACAAGGAAATTAATTTTAAAAAGTAATAATCTAGGTAACCAATTATGAGAAAATTAAATTGAAATTTAAAATACACTCCAAACATAAATGATCCCAATACCTCTCTTTGAAAAAAATAATAATCTAACCAATTTACTCAATTTACCCTTACTCTAATATTAACCAGCAATTTTAAAATAAAAACCCATCTTTTAAAGTTACAAGCCAATCACATATTACATTAATTTGATTAATAAAAACTCACATAAACTAATTTCCCCAAGGCAATAATCTAACCACCCCATTAATATTTCCCACAACAAAATAAAGTCACTAGTTAAAATAATAGAACAAGAAAATTATTTACCCCCAACCCACTAAATTACAACAAGAATAAAAACATATTCAAATAAGGTAATTACGCTAATTAATTTTAATCATACCCACATCACAATTTTCCGAACAAGCACATGGATTAAATAAAAATAATTAGATTAGTCTACACCATTAAAGGCATTTAATTAAAATATAATAATAATCTAACACCTAAAATACTCCCAATTGTAATAACTTAAAACCCCATTAAAAGTCCCCTCATTACCATATTAATTCCCTAGATAAAATAAAAGGACAAGGAGACAATTAACCCATTCCACTAAAATAAATTAAATATTAAATATGGACAATTAAAATACTTATTTCCACGATAATAATTTCAACTATTCCTCTAGAAAAATTAAAATATTTTACATCCCTATGAGCGTTTAAAATAAAAATTTCTCTTATAACAATGCAAAAGACAAGGCATTAATAAAATTAAAATATAATTAGCTAATACCTAAATTATCTCCAAAAGTAATTAATTACATCCCCAATTAAAATTTTGTCAATAATAAAACACTAGTAGAAAAGTAAAAGGCCACTAAAAAAATATCCTACCCATTAAAAAAAAATAGAAAGGCATGAGGAGAGGGAATTAAATATTCCCGTGCATTTAAATTTAAAAAAAAAAAGCTAATTATTGAAATTGTTTCCACTCATTTAAAAATTAAAATTAGAGATGAGAGGGAATCATTTCATGTGCACAAAGAATAGATGAAAAATCTAATTTCCTTCTATTTTATCTCCACTCATTTTTTCCCAACCCTAAAATCTCTCTTAATAAAATTTTATTTCCTTATCAAAGAAGCCCTAATCATTCTTTTCTTTCTCACCTATTTTTTCTCTTCTTCTTCTCTATTTTTCTTTGTATGTAGGTCTGAAATAAGGGTAGCCATGAAAGAAAAATCTCCACAGACGTTTACACTATTTAGTTTTGTTTTGCAGGCTACCACAATGGACAACCATGGAGATCCTCCAAAATGGAGGTATATACAGTATAGGGTTGTATTTGTTTCCCTTATATATTATCTATGTTTTTTTAATATTCGGCTGGGCATATATATATAGAGAGAGAGAGAGAGAGAGAGAGAGAGAGATTTACCCATAGCAATATAACACCAGAGATAAACTATATATATAATACTCTTAAGCAAGGCAGGTATCAAGGGCCGAAAGGTGGCTACTACACAGAGATTGGTAGAAAAGTTTTTTTTTTAAAACAGCGGCAGGTAAAACACAGGCACCAAGCACCAAGGAATGATCCGTAGGGTGGGCTACCTCCCCGACCACCCTCCACAGAGGGTGGATAGAAGGCTCCGTCCCCCCAAACCTATTACAAGCTTTCCATTGGTGGCGACAGCCTAGCCACCCTCCATGAACATGTGTTGCTCTTTTGGCCCAGACAGGGGTAAAACCCTAACATCAGCCTTAATAAAATTTCTTTATTTACTTTATTTCTAAGTTTCCAAAAAAAATGTATAATGCTACTCTATTTTATTTACCATTAAGATTGGGGTGGGGGCCCTGGCTCGATTGGCTAAAAAATCTTATTGCAGTAAAGAAGGTCACGAGGTCCAGTCTCCCCCCTATCCCCGTGGTACTGGAGGGTGTGTCGTGCTAGCATCACCGGTCACGTGAAAAAAGTTTACTAGGGGCATTGCAGTTTATAGGGGGGCTACCCGATTCCTGCAGTCTAAAAACAAAAAGAAAAAAAAAATTACCATTAAGATTTTTTTTTAGACTGCAGGAATCGAGTAGCCTCCCCTATAAATTGCAATGCATCTGGTAAACTTTTTTCACCGGTCGTGACCTTCTTTACCGCAACAGGAATTTTTAGCCAATCAAGCCAGGGCCCCCATCCCATTTACCATTAAGATTTGAATATATATATATATATATATATATATATATATATATATATACACCTCAAAGAATATACTCACTGCTGTATGAAGTATATTTTATTTCCCAGTAGTTTGACATGAAATCAGATATATATATACATATATATACACTCAGCTAAACACATAGCCTTTTTTTGTAAAGTAATTATAACACTCAGATCTATATGAGGGAAAAATATGTGTGATGGTTTTTTTTTAATAAGAAATTAATACAACTATTTCTCTCCTGTATTTTTTTGAAAATGAAGGAAAATGAACAGCAAACTACAATGATAATTTATTTTTCTTTTAACAACTAAAGTACATTCCAAACACCAATTCCCTTTCATGCATAGATATGCCCTTTTTTTTTCTTCTTTTAATAAAAAAAATTAGATAGCAACTATATTATTTTCTTTTGTGAAAACATAGCATCTAAAACAACACTCATACATAAATTTTCTTACAAGCAACATTGTCAAACGAACAACCCAAATTTTTCCATTTGAACACCCAACATAGTAAAATGAAAATAGCAGTAAATCTTATTTGAAAAAATAACACAATGAGAGAGTAACATCTTTTTTTTTTGACAAGTTACAACTAGGCCTCTCTTTGGCCATGGCTTCAATTAGCCAAGTAAAATTTACAACACCGAAATGACTAAATCTCCATCCAAGCTCCAAAGCACAAATCATGTAAGATAACAAGGGAAAACTTCTCCAAGCCACCAAAACGCTCTCCACCTTACCATAGACCCAAAAGAGGGTCACCTCTGAGCTTAGAGGTTGATCTACACATGGGTGCACACCACAAACACAACAATGCAAACACTCAAACAAGAAGAACAACACCTACCAAGGTTTAACAACACAAAATCTATAAAAATAGATTTGAGGGGGTAGGAGAGTGGACTCTCTCTACTCAAGAGGTTCACTCCTACAACACCAAAATCTCATGATACTCCAAAACAAGGCCCCAAGCCCAAAATACCTCAATGCACAATAGATATCACTCCAAGGCACTCATGCTATAAAAATAATCACCATACTTCTCCAAATTGCCCTCAAGGCCACAATATGCCAATACAAAGAGGGTGACCTCGAGGAGGTTCTCTCCTCTCCCACCCCACACATGAATGGACACACCAAGAATGGTAGTCTCATTCAAACACCCATAAAAAGAAATCCAACAACACCAAACAAATGCAAACACACAAAGAACTTCAACCACACATAGAAAATATAAAGGGTGATTTTTGGATAGTTGATGTTTGACTAGTTTTGGTGTATATCCTCCTTTCACCCTTACATTCAGGGACCTAGGGTCGAGTTACAATGTCTATCATACCCTAGGTCACTATTGAGATGTAGGGAAACTTAGATTTTTATTATTAGATTGACAATTTCCTTCTCTTATGCTCAATTGTACCTTAAAACCTTAATTACGCAAATACGACAGTAAATGGATGAATAACAGAAAATGCTGCTACAAGAAAATGTAAAATATCAAATAATTGTGCCCCTGTTTTTGGGGTTCCGAGACAAAAAAGTCAGGGACTAAAGAGTGGCCGCCCAAGTCCAGTGCCCTACTTTTTGTCAAGATCTGGAAACTCAGTCTGCAACCTGTATCTGTTGTACTAGAGATTTTTTTGTTGCAGAACTTTGAGGACTAATGAGCAGGCGCCCAAGTCTAGGCAGCTATTTCTTTCATTGATCTACAATCCCGACACTCTGTTGTACCCTCTTGCAACTTCACTTTATCTGCATCTCCAACCTGTAATCTGTAATCATGAAAACTTTGGGAGGGGGTTGTGGTGTTTAGAGGCTTGCCTTAGTCAAGCCCCAGAGAGACATTCAAGTCTTCCAAACACTGTTGTCAGATAGAGTGCGTGCCTTGGGAGGTAGAGGCAAAAACCAAATGATAAATGCTCAATAATCACAGTAGGTATCACCTTGTAGTGAAGATCTCATGGGAGGAAGAAGCTCTTCATTCCATGAGGAGATGGATGCTCAAATATGCAAATACAAACACATAGACAACACAAATCTACTCTTGCAATACAATGAAAGCCTTGAATCACCTTTAGGATGCTAAAATCACATGAACATAATCTAGTTTACAAATGAATGCTTAAACATGCTTTTATATGCAACTACAAACATTCCTGCCAAGATTTCGTAAATTTAAACTTACCGTGTCGGCCTAGGGACTAAATAACGGTCATAAACTGACACTTCAAATTTGGGCCTGACCCAAAATAGGGAAAGACTAGGGCACGAGTGCCCAAGTCCTCCCCCCTATTTTGGGTAGGGTTAAGCTCAAGAGGTCCCCCTAGGCCCCATTTGTCATGAAACCTAGGGTTCATTCCATTAGGCTGTCAAATTATGATGTAATATGTCCTAAATGCACACTAGAGACCTGAGACCTAAACCTTTTGAGGGAAAAGCCCCCAAGGGGACATTTTTTGACATTACATTTAGCCCCCACTTTAATGTAAGTATAAATGCGAGGCCAATACATGCATTAAAGTACGGTCAACAAACACAGCAAACACGCCAAGCACGGAGAAGACACGCCAGACACATTGAATACAATGACAGGCATGCAAAACATGAAGAAGACAGTTACAATCACGCAAAACATGGAGAATACATTGAATGCATGGAAGACACATTAATGCATAAAAGATGGGAATGATCTCTTTTCTTTTCTTTTCTTCCCATTAATATGAAATGCAGATGCAAGTACAGGAAAGTAAACAAACCTCCCATAATACAGGATGCACTCATTCGCGCAGGTCTTTAAACTATATATGGAGCAACACACACACAAGACACAAAACCTCCCAAAATACAGTATGCACTCATCACACAGGTCTTTATACTGCATATGGGGTAACAAACATGCCAACACACACACTTTGAAGACACGGAGAAAACACGGCAGACAAGCGATGGAGTGTCCCTATTTCTAAGTTCAGCACCATCTCAGGCATATTACAAGCACACACCGATGATTAGGCTTCACCACAACAATTGCCAAAGACACGCTTAAGGGTCGAGTTAGTCACAGAACCGCTCCCCACCTCCCGATGAGGACTTTTGAAAATGATAGGATGATGTAATCTGCGCATGAAAAGTACACCACCCCCACCTCCGCAGAGGGCTTAAGATAAAAAGGATATGCACATGATATCTCGCCTCTGCAGAGGGCTTACATGATTGATTGCAAACAAACTCAGGATGTAGGATGCACTCATCGTGTAGGTCTTTAAACTGCACCTGAGGACAAACACATTGCTAACGTCTACAACAGACAGCTTACCTTATATATGTCCCCACCTTGAGGTGGTTGATATCATGCATCAATATCAAGCATGTTAAGGTAGGAAGAAAACACACAAGGGAACATAGACTTTTGCAAAGCCCATGCCCCCCGGAGGTGACATGTACTTTACGATCGCCAAATGTTCCCACAAACATATCCCTATAAGAAACATGTTAGTGTCCATAATCATGATAAACAACATCAATACATATGAAATCTGAGGTATGCAAGATTCAAGATAGATAAAGTGCATGAAGCAGCAGTATTATTATGATTTGTAAATGAGATATAACACCATCAAATTCACTACGTGGAAAGCACGAGTGCTTCCACTAGCCAAGCATTGGATAAGATATACAACCCGATCGTCATACTAGGAACTAAGTCCAATTTTTGATTTCTTGCGAAAGGGACGCTAGGTCTGCATCAGTATAAATGTTTTTCATCATCCACCTGCTAGATGGAAACACTAGAGGAAGGTAAACAATAAATAAGAGAGGAGAAACAAGTGTCTTAGGGACAATCACATAGGAGGGTGCCCCCAGTGCCCCCATTTTCACCAACCGCGATGCTATGTCTGCAAGACACAACACACAATAATGAAATCAGAGAGGCAATGTAGAAGAATGATGATACAAATAGAAGAAGGTCACAACAGAGGCAGCCTCTTGGTATCCCAGACCTTACAAGAGAATCAAGGGTCATCCTAGGAGGCCTAAACAATACATAACACATCACGAGGGAGGCACATCATGAGAGAGATGAAGGGTTAGAGATACTTAGTTGTAGGGTCCTCCAGGATAAGTCTCATCATCAAGTAAATCATCATCATCTTCCCACTCCTGGATCTTAGAGAAAAATGGGACATAAGGAACCATAGCCCAATTCTCATCATTGTTAGGGTCATCTTTGTTTTGTTCAATGTTTGGATCAATGTTTTCTTGTTGAGATGCAAGGTTTATGGCATAAGCTTGTCTTCATCTTCTTTCTCTTGCTTTTCTATTTCTCTTTGTTTTACCACTTATCTCTTGTAAGATAGGGCTTTGCTCTTTCATTAATTTAGAAGAGGAAGCACTAGGATCAAATCTCATTTGTCTAGGTGGCATATTTTGTTGTCGAATATTACCTCCCGATCCTTGTAAGGATGAGGAGGGAGGAACCTCAGCATAGGGACCTTGTCCTTTCGGTCTATGGTTCTCTTCAAATATGGGTTGCTTGTATTTTGTCATTTCTTTCATAGAGGGTCTGGCTGTTGGATGTAATAGTTTTGCTTTGTAATTTCTATAGCCCAAGAAGTTAAACTCTATTCATGGTTTAGGTTTCCCTCTAGATTTGTCCCAAAAGTAATCTAGTGTAAAGTATTGTTGTATAATCAAAGGTTTGTATGTATTTTGATGAACAGCATGCACTTGTCCATTCAAAGGAAATTTTACACTTTTATAGATTGTTGAAGGGACAGCTTTCATAGCTTTTAACCATGGATGTCCAAGTTTTATTTGAAATATGTCAGAATTAGGGATAACATCAAACCATTGTTCTACATGTTTCTCAAATACTGTTACTAACAATGATATCTTACCCAAAGGATTTACGAAGGTTCCCTTATATGTTTTGATCATTTTATCCGAAGGGTCATAAGATCATTGCATTAAATTATGTTCAAAGAGGAGCTCTTCCGTGGTGAAATTAGTCATGCAATTAGGATCAACAAAAGTTCCATCCATAGGGTTTCCCATTATTTTCACAGTGATGTAAAGAGGTCCATCAGTGTCTCCGATTGTTCTATCATGAGGTGTAAACACAATTTCAAGTTTATGGACCTTTCTTTTCATGTAAGGTCTAGGAGGGAACCTATTGTTTTTGTTGTGATTAGAGGCCATGTGTATATGCTCAAATTAGTGCCAAATCAGATTTTGAAAGCTTTGTAAAAGACAAGTGCAAAGTTATATGCAACAATGACCAAAATGCTTGATTTTTTGTGCTTTTTCAATGTAAATGTATGAAAAGAAAGGTGTTGTAAGGATTTTGATTATGGGCAAAAAATTATATGTCTGATATCAGTCCAATACAATAATAAGATCTATCACAAACACAATCTTGATGCAAATCTAAGATGATGCCAAGTCAAAATATAGTGAAAATACACTAAAACATGCAATTTTTCACCAAATCTCAATGTAAAAGAGCATGACAAAGGGTGTTGTGAGGAAAATTATGATGAACAGAAAATTATATAAGTAATTACAGCCACTTAATTCCAAAATATCCATCACAACATGCTTTTAGTGCCACTCAAGGTCAACCCCTAGTGAAAATGTAGCAAAATAGACAATTTTTCACAGCTTTTCAATTCTAAGACCTAGAGAAAGAGGTGTTGTAAAGAATTTTAGGAGGTGCAAAAAATAATACTGATGATAGCAGTCACCTTAATCCATAAAATTTATTATAACACACTTGGAGTGCAAACTAGGCAAAACCCTAGGGCAAAACTAGCAAAAATGTGTAGTTTTTCACTAAATTTTCAATACAAGAGCTCGTTAAAAAGGTGTTGTGAAGATTTTTAGAAGAGGAAGAAAATTATTACCCTGATAAAAACCAATTGGTGTAAAAATATCCTCACAACATGCCTATGGTGTAAATTTAGAGACTCGGTAAGACCAAATCTAGTGAAAATCGATGTCTTTAAAGCCCTAGGTTTGAGATCTTGACACAAAATTATGTATGAATGTTTTGAAAGATAATTTATGATTAAAATGAAATATACTCAGATCTAAAAATAATTTTGAAGCTCTAACATGCAAAATGCTAATGCAAATCTAGTGAAAAATCAATAAAAATGCTAGTTTTTGTTGACTTTTTCTATGAAAAAATGCAAATTGTTTTAAAATATAAATGTAAATTTGTTCCAACATGCAAGAATACAGCCAAATGCACATTTGAATGAGTCTCTAAAATTAGTAGAAAAATCTGAAACAAGATTTTACCTACAAACCATAGATTTTGGAATTACTAGGTTATATGCAAAATTCACAATTTTCAACAAAACCCTAGCAATTTTATGATGAAAATAAAATGCAAATTAATGATTTTTTGTAATTTTGTATAATTTAAATCAGATCTAATGTAAAAATAAGAAATTTGATGAAATTCAAATTAATTAATGCAACATGCAAAACTCTAGCATACAATTTTTTTAATTTTCTAATTTTTCAATCTTTTTGTAAGTTTTCCAATGCAATAAGATGAATGATACTATGGATGAATGAAATCAATGAAAATATGAAGCACAACACTTAGCAAGGTGAAAACAAGTCCAATAACACGGGTTCACCAAAATGTAAAGGGTAATTTTTGGATAGTTGTTGTCTGACTAGTTTTGGTGTATATCCTCCTTTCACCCTTACATTCAAGGACCTAGGGTCAAGTTACAATGTAATATCATACCCTAGGTCACTATTGAGATGTAGGGAAACTTAGATTTTTATGATTAGATTGACAATTTCCTTCTCTTATGCTCAATTGTACCTTAAAACCCTAACTACACAAATACGACAGTAAATGAACGAATAATAGAAAATACCGCTACAGGAAGATGTAAAATATCAAATAACTGTGCACCTATTTTTAGGGTTCTGAGGTGGAAAAGTTAGGGACTAAAGAGCGGGTGCCCAAGTCCAGTGCCCTACTTTTTGTCGAGATCTGGAAAATCAGTCTACAACTTGTATTTGTTGTACCAGAGGTTTTCTCTTTGTGAAACTTTGAGGACTAATGAGCGGGCACCCAAGTCTAGGCAACTATTTCTTTCATTGATCTACAATATTGACACTCTGTTGTACCCTCCTGCAACTTCACTTTATCTATAACTCCAACCTATAACCTGCAATCATGAAAACTTTGGGAGGGGGTTGTGGTGTTTAGAGGCTTGCCTCAGTCAAGCCCTAGAGAGACATTCAAGTCTTCTGAACACCGTTGTCAGATAGAGAGTGCATGCCTTGGGAGGTAGAGGCAAAAACCAAATGCTAAATGCTCAATACTCACAATAGATATCACCTTGTAGTGAAGATCTCATGGGAGGAAGAAGCTCTTCATTCCATGAGGAGATGGATGCTCAAATCTGCAAATACAAACACATAGACAACACAAATCTGCTCTTGCAATACAATGAAAGCCTTGAATCACCCTTAGGATGCTAAAATCACATGAACATAATCTAGTTTACAAATGAATGCCTAAATATGCTTTTATATGCAACTACAAACATTCTCGCCAAGATTTCATAAATTCAAACTTACCGTGTCGGCCTAGGGACTAAATAACGGTCATAAACCGACACTTCAAATTTGGGCCTAGCCCAAAATAGGGCAGGACTAGGGCACAACTGCCCAAGTCCCCCCCTATTTTGGGTAGGGTTAAGCTCAAGGGGTCGCCCTAGGCCCCATTTGTCATGAAACCTAGGGTTCATTCCATCGGGATGTCAAATTATGATGTAATATGTCCTAAATGTACACTAGAGACCCAAGAGCTAAACCTTTTGAGGAAAACCCACAAGGGGACATTTTTTGACATTACAGAAAATTAAATACATGGGAAAGGTTTCATTCCTTGAAGCTTACCTATGGTAGCCCAATAATGGAAGAAAGTTGTAGAAGAACTCTCCAACCTCCTCCTTCAAGCCTTCCTTCCAAGATCTCCAAACTCACTCACTCTCCAAAAACACCTCCAAAAGGAGAAAAAACAAGTAAAATGAAAGAACCCCTTTCCTCTCTCAAAGAGGAAGTAATATAGGCTTCATTCCAAAGCCTTGAGGAATGAGAAGGTGACACATGTCACCTTCTCCTTCCTCCTCCCAATCCACTTGCAAGGGTCATGGAATGTGGAGGTGACATGTGTCACTCTCCCATCCATCCAAGCCTCACCCTCTCCACATGTGTGAGAGCAAAGGTGGAGAGGTGACATCTCTCAAGATGGACTCCAAGAGGATAAGGAATGACACATGTCATTACCTTATTCTCTAAAGGAATAAGATTCACTCCAAGATGCTCTCACACATGTGTGAGAGCATTGGAGAAGAGTTCCACACACTTGGGGGTCTTGAAGACTCCCCAAGTCTTCAAGGTGATGGGAATCCATGCCTTGGGAATAGGAGTGGGTTATGTTTGAATGCATGACTCATCCTCCACTCCAATTCAAATTTGAATTTTTGTCACTTTACTTTAGGCTGAAGTTAAGGTGACTAGATAGAGGTTACCCTAGGGTTTGGCATGCTCAAATGAGCCCTAGACCCTAGGGGTACCACCTAGGATCAATTTTAGTCCATAATAAACACCTTAGGAAGTAGAAAATCACATAAAATGGCCATCAAAATAAAAGACACCAAGTGGTGTATATTAAATCACATATTTTTACAACACTTCAAGTAAATAATACAAAAGAGGTGGAACTTAAACCAAATAATTAAAATGTAGACATTTACGAAAGCATCATATAATTCACACATGATATTGGTCCTTCTTGGGACTAGATCGGTCTAACACGTGATTCACATTAGGTGTGTGATCGATCTCCCATTTTCTATGGCATGGAAAATCACCTGCGCACTTGAACAAACATATTAATCCAACATATACATCATAGCCAAAGCAAGGAAAATGCATACACTCACGATATTGCATAATCATTTAAAACATTATTAAAATCACATAGCATAATTAATAAGATTTATAATTTAACTACATTTCTAAACACTAACTCAAGCTCAAAATTGCATAACAATTCTATTTAATAATTTCACAACTAATAACTCTAATAGCATCAAAATGAATGTCATATGTCAAATAATCATCAGTGAAATCTAAAATCAGGATCTAGTCACACCACAACATACTAATCTAACCAAATCAAAATATAGGGATAAAGTCAAGAAAGTCCGCATCTATGGGGTCTACAAACACAACTAATCCAGGCGCACAAGGGTGGGACTCACATCCTCCTCCCCTAGAGCTAAACTTCCTCCTGGAAGTTAACATGGGAGAATCGTAGAGTAACCCACCTACATGCCAATCCTAAATGGCATTGGACTCTGATTGATTTTGACATAAAGGTAAGGAACCAAAAGAACTTAAATAGTAATGCCGAGCAATAATCTCAAGGATACCCTCCTCTGACTAGGAGGGGTCAAGAATCTAACATGACACACTCCAACACTTTACAAGCCTAAAAAGACACAAGAGCATTAGATGCCCAAGAATAGACCACTAAGTAATTAAAGGTCAACCACGGTGGGGACTACCCAAAAGGTTATCATTACAAGAGGCCTTCAACAATAACTTAACTGACTCATACCCCAAGTCTCTCTTATTCCTCTAGAAACCTAACTAGCATAGAGCAACCAAAAGGAAGATGGGCCAACCAACTAGCCCCAAAACTAACATTCTAGCCCCAACCATGCATCACATCAACTTACCGCCTATGCTAATCTATACACACAAGATCCCAAACAAAAAGTACAAGACTCTTAAGTCTCGACTGCCCCATTGATCCACAGGTCCCCACTAGACTACCTGAATCAAACTTATAGAACAAGTAGGAACCAAACATGTCCAATTGTCCCTAGCATCAAGGGGTGAAGCTAAACACCTATACCACTACAAATCACGCAGGTCCAACTTCTAGTTAATCAGAGCAATCGCAAATCCTCTTAAAACAAGGGAGCCAACATCACATGGATAGTAGATCCACACAACAATGGAAGGATCTAAAGGTTTTCCAACCTATCAAACTAGCACCCATTCTTCAATCATAAAGACTCGGCCTCCCAAAATGGGATAGCACCAAAACACTTCTCAACATGACACAAGGTCAAACCACCACTAGTGATCCACTAAATGACTTTGAGCTTATGATGCCAACCAAGACTGACTATTCCCAACTGCCTCTCACCAAGCCACCCTTATGGGTAGCATAGGTTACACAGTTCACAACACTACACAGGTACCAGTAAAACCATCAATACAAGGATCCTCAAAATAAAAGCTTGCAAAAAGATAAGTCTTGAATAAGTTTAACAAATGAAATTCAGAAGAATTAAGATCCAAAAGATAATTCAAACTTAAAAGATAAGTTAATATCAAAAGTGGTGCCAAATTCAATCATTCAAACTTCAATCAAAATACAATTAAACAAGTCCTTGAGGTAAGGGGACTACAAGAAAGTAAGTCAGCTAAGTAGCCTAAATAAATAGACTCAAAATTGTCAGTTTCGAACACAATAAAAAAATTTCATCAATAAGTACAGAATCAACTTCAATAAGTTAACCAAAATTGCACATTTCAACATTACACATATAACATAGTAACAACGAGAGGAGAGGGATAGTGGTCACGCTCTCAACCCAGGTCAAGAAACACCCCAACTACATGCACACCCACAACTTCCAAGCAACCTAGGATGTGCTTAGAAAAGATTGCCAAAAGTCATGTATCCCAAGAGTCACCTTTGAAGTGGGTTCCTTAGTGCTCCCTAGTAAGGAACACATAGCAACATCTTCATGGATACTACCAAAATCCAATTGCAATCACCAACTTTCATAATCTTAAAAATTTCCAAGGTGGCTCACAATTTACTCTCAAGTTTAATGCAAGGCTTTATATCACCCAAGACAATCCTTCAGAAGCATCTATGTTGATCATACGGGTCAATCACAACACCTAACCACTAACACCCAAAAGGTGTCACAACCAACTCACTATTACCCTCAAAATGGACTTACTAGCGTGTGAGCACGCTCACCTCGATCTTGGCAGCATCCTGCATGAACAAGGTATTTACAAATTAATTGAAATTGTGAAATAAATAATGTGCCCAAACAAGCCTAGTGTTTAAACTTGGGCTCTGATACCAAATGTCATGCCCACATTTCCCATGTGGTCACAACACATAAAACACATGTCATGTCCACATTTGCCATGTGGTCATGACACAAAATACCAAAAACTTTTCTACGTATCCCTAGAAACCCCCTCGCATGCATCAACATGCTCGGTGGCAATACGCATAGGGCGTAAACATGTCAATCAAATGATGGGGTATTGCGAAGACCTTTCGCAACCCCTATGAGATGTAAGCTGACTAGGGGGTTATGTGACGTGAGAAGCATCACCAATAGGGTTAGGTTTGAAATTGGTACTAACCCTAAAATTCCAAAGTGAAGTGATGGGATTTCAACATGTGTCGAAATCCAAACCCTAATACTAAAGCTAATTAGATTAAAGAAAATTTCATCTAAAACTTAATTACAAAGCATAGACAATTAAAATATTATTAAAAATGCATGATAAGATCACTAAATTAAATAACCCTAATTCCCAAAAAAATTTGGCAGCATAACGCCTTGTTGGCGTACAAGGAAATTAATTTTAAAAAATAATAATCTAGCTAACCAATTATGAGAAAATTAAATTGAAATATAAAATACACTCCAAACATAAATTATCCCAACACCCCTCTTTGAAAAAAAATAATCTAACCAATTTACTTAATTTACCCTTACTCTAATATTAGCCAACAATTTTAAAATAAAAACCCATCTTTTAATGTTACAAGCTAATCACATATTACATTAATTTGATTAATAAAAACAAAAACATAAACTAATTTCCCAAGGCAATAATCTAACCACCCCATTAATATTTCCCACAACAAAATAAAGTCACTAGTTAAAATAATAGAACAAGAAAATTATTTACCCCCAACCCACTAAATTACAACAAGAATAAAAAAGCATTCAAATAAGGTAATTACGCTAATTAATTTTAATCATACCCACATCACAATTTTCCGAACAAGCACATGGATTAAATAAAAATAATTAGATTTTAATTAAAATATAATAATAATCTAACACCTAAAATACTCCCAATTGTAATAACTTAAAACCCCATTAAAAATCCCCTCATTACCATATTAAGTCCCTAGATAAAATAAAAGGACAAGGAGACAATTAACCCATTCCACTAAAATAAATTAAATATTAAATATGGACAATTAAAATACTTATTTCCACGATAATAATTTCAACTTTTCCTCTATAAAAATTAAAATGTTTTACATCCCTATGAGCGTTTAAAATAAAAATTTCTCTTATAACAATGCAAAAGACAAGGCATTAATAAAATTAAAATATAATCAACTAATACCTGAATTATCTCTAAAAACAATTAATTACATCCCCAATTAAAATTCCCTCAATAATAAAACACTAGTAGAAAAATAAAAGGCCACTAAAAAAATATCCTACCCACTAAAAAAAAAACAAAAAGGCATGAGGAGAGGGAATTAAATATTCCTGTGCATTTAATTTTTTAAAAAAAAGTTAATTAATGAAATTGTTTTCTAGATTCCCAAGGAGCCCTAAAAAACTCCTCAATAAAATATTCTTTTCTTTTAAAACTCAAACACCCTACTTAAATAAATTAAAATAAGAAATAAAAAGGCATTAAAAAAAACACAACTCATTTAAAAATTAAAATTAGAGATGAGAGGGAATCATTTCACCTGCACAAAGAATAGATGAAAAATCTAATTTCTTTTTATTTTATCTCCACTCATTTTTCCCCAACCCTAAAATCTCTCTTAATAAAATATTTATTTCCTTATCAAAGAAGCCCTATTCATTCTTTTCTTTCTCACCCTATTCTTTTCTCGTCTTCTTCTCTATTTTTCTTTGTATGCAGGTCTGAAATAAGGGCAGCCATGGAAGAAGAATCTCCACAGAGGTTTACACTATTTAGTTTTATTTTGCAGGCTACCACAATGGACAACCATGGAGATCCTCCAAAATGGATGTATATATAGTATAGGGTTGTATTTGTTTCCCTTATATATTATCTATTTTTTTAATATTTGGCTGGGCATATATATATACACAGATATAAAGATTTACCCATAGCAATAGAACACTAGAGATAAACTATATATAAAAAAAATGTAGAGAATATATATATATATATATATATATATATATATATATAACCAAATGTATATATAACAATGTTAAGCAAGGTAGGTATCAAGGGCCAAATGGCGGCCACTACATAGAGATTGGCGGCGAAGTTTTTTTTTTTAAACAGTGGCAGGTAAAACACATGCGCCAAGCGCCAAGGAAGGATCTGCCCCCCCAACCCTGTTACAAGATTTCCATTGGCGATGGCTAGGCCGCCGCCCTCCATGAACATGTGTTGGCCTTTCGGCCCAGACAGGGGTAAAACCCTAACATCGGCCTTAATAAAATTTCTTTATTTACTTTATTTCTAAGTTTCCAAAAAAAATGTATAATGCAGTTCTATTTTATTTACCATTAAGATTTGAATACACACACACACACACACACTTCAAAGAATATACTCACTGCTCTATGAAGTATATTTTATTTCCCAACAGTAGTTTGACATGAAATCACACACACACACACACACACACACACACACACACACACACACACACACACACACACACACACACACACACACACACACTCAGTTGAACACATAGCCCTTTTTTTGTAAAGTAATTATAACACTCAGATCTATATGAGGGAAAAATATGTGTGATGAATTTTTTTTTTTGAAAAGGAATTAATACAACTATTTCTCTCTTGTATTTTTTTTAAAATGATGGAAAATGAACAACAAACTACAATGATAATTTATTTTTGTTTTAACAACTAAAGTACATTCCAAACACCAATTCCCTTTCATGCACAAATATGCCCTTTTTTTTTCTTCTTTTAATAAATAAAATCAGACATCAACTATATTATTTTCTTTTGTGAAAACATAGCATCTAAAACAACACTCATACATAAATTTTCTTACAAGCAACATTGTCAAACCAACAACCCAAAATTTTCCATTTGAACACCCAACATAGTAAAATGAAAACAACAATAAATATTAGTTGAAACAATAACACAATGAGAGTGTAACATCTTTTTTTTTTTCTGACAAGTTACAACTAGGCCTCTCTTTGGCCATGGCTTCAATTAGCTATGTAAAATTCACAACACCAAAATGACTAAATATCCATCCAAGCTCCAAAGCACAAATCCTGCAAGATAACAAGGGAAAACTCCTCCAAGCCACCAAAACACTCTCCACCCTACCATACACCCGAAAGAGAGTCACCCCCAAGCTTGGAGGTCGATCTACACATGGGTGCACACCACCCACCAAGGTTTAACAACACAAAATCCATAAAAATGGATTTGAGGGGGTAGGAGAGTGGACTCTCTCTATTCAAGAGGTTCACTCCTACAACACCAAAATCTCATGATACTCCAAAACAAGGCCTCAAGCCCAAAATACCTCATGCATAATAGATATCACTCTGAGGCACTCATGCCATAAAAATAATCACCATACTTCTCCAAATTGCCCTCAAGGCCACAATATGCCAATACAAAGAGGGTGACCTTGAGGAGGTTCACTCCTCTTGCACCCTACATATGAATGGACACACCAAGAATGGTAGTCTCATTCAAACACCCATAAAAAGAAAACCTAACAACACCAAACAAATGCAAGCACACAAAGAACTTCAACCACACATACAAAATTAAATACATGGGAAATGCTTCATGCCTTGAAGCTTACCTATGGTAGCCCAATAATGGAAAAAAGTTGTAAAAGAGCTCTCCAACCTCCTCCTTCAAGCCTTCCTTCCAAGATCTCCAAAATCACTCACTCTCCAAAAACACCTTCAAAAATAGCAAAAACAAGTAAAATGAAAGAACCCCCTTCCTCTCTCAAAGAGGAAGTAATATAGGCTTCATTCCACATCAATGAGGAATGAGAAGGTGACACGTCACCTTCTCCTTCCTCCTCCCAATCCACTTTCAAGGGTCATGGAATGTGGAGGTGACATGTGTCACTCTCCCATCCATCCAAGCCTCACCCTCTCCATATGTGTGAGAGCAAAGGTGGAGAGGTGACATCTCTCAAGATGGACTCCAAGAGGATAAGGAATGACACATGTCATTACCTTATTCTCTTAAGGAAGCCCATTCACTCCAAGATGCTCTCACACATGTGTGAGAGCATTGGAGAAGGGTTTGGAACACACTTGGGGGTCTTGAAGACTCCCCAAGTATTCAAGGTGATGGGAATCCATGCCTTGGGAATAGGAGTGGGTCATGTTTGAATGTATGACTCATCCTCCACTCCAATTCAAACTCAAATTTTCTTCACTTTACTTCAGGCTAAAGTTAAGGTGACTAGATAGAGGTTACCCTAGGGTTTGGCATTCTCAAATGAACCCTAGTCCCTAGGGGTACCACCTAGGATCAATTTTAGTCCATAATAAACACCTTAGGAAGTAGAAAATCACATAAAATAGCCATCAAAATAAAAGACACCAAGTGGTGTATATTAAATCACATATTTTTGCAAGACTTCAAGTAAATAATACAAAAGAGGTGGAACCTAAACCAAATAATTAAAATACAGACATTTATGAAAGCATCATACAATTCACACATGATCTTGGTCCCTCTTGGGACTAGATCGGTCTAACACGGGATTCACATTAGGTGTGTGATCGATGTCTGATTTTCCGTGGCATGGAAAATCACCTACGCACTTGAACAAACAGATTAATCCAACATATACATCATAGCTAAAGTAAGGAAAATGCATACACTCATGCTATTGCATAATCATTTAAAACATTATTAAAATCACATAGCATCATTAATAAGATTTATAATTTAATTGCATTTCTAAACACTAACTCAAGATCAAAATCGCATAACAATTCTATTTAATAATTTCACAACTAATAACTCTAATAGCATCAAAATGAACGTCATTTATCAAATAATCATCACTGAAATCTAAAATCAGGATCTAGTCACATCACAAGATACTAATCTAACGAAATCAAAATATAGGGATAGAGTCAAGAAAGTCTGCATCTATGGGGTCTACAAACGCAACTAATCTAGACGCACAAGGGCGGGTCTCATAGTATGACTTAGAAGATTCATGTGAATGCTTGATGTTTTGACCTAGGTGATAAGGCTTAGTCTCTCGATTAGAAATAATAATTAATTAGTTAGCATAGTAGAATATTATAATGTTCATCTGTTTTGTACTTTTTAAATTTTGGATGCTTTCATGTGCATTCCTTCTAGACACTTATTTATTCTTGAAGCTTCCTTCTTATAGAGACATATTTGTATTCCTTTATAAGACTAGATGTGAAGAAGATTTTAGGATTATTTTTGTTGAGAAAATCTTTCTTGTATGATTTATTTTTGTGTGCTCATATCAATTGGTGTCTTCTAAATTTTTTGGGTCAACCTTTACTAGATCCCTCATCTCTAGTTTCCATAGATCTAGTCTCTTTGAGGATTTCCTTTGTTTGTACAAATCTTCATTTGTCCCTTACTAGATCTCTATTCTCTTTTTCTTAGATATCACATTATGAAACTTTGGAACCCATTTTTAAGGGTTTTAACAATCACCACACCCATCATTGATGGTTTAACACATCCAACTAATAGAAATCTTTAATTTATCAAAAAAAATTGAGCTCTAGATTGAAAATTACTATTTTTAGTGGATTTTTAATTGTGTGTTATGAAGGGCAAGGTGCTTGGCTTGATTGGCAAGAGCTTCCTATGGTAGGCACGAGGTCACAAGGTCTAGTCTCCCCCTTGCCCACTTGATATTGTACTTAGTTCATAGCTCTGGTTAAAAGCGTTTACCCATGTTGAATAAAAAAAAATTGCGTGTTATGGGGAAAAGCTCTCATGAGGAGATAGACTAGGGGCTTGGATACTTATAGACAAGTGTGGATCCTTAATTCTTTTGGGAATTCAAACCTTGTAGTTTGCAAACACCACTTACCAAATTCAATGAAAAGATGTGCATGTGTATTTTTAGCTAGTCCTTGAGAAGCTCCAATAGCATAGAAGCTTGTGTATCAATAATTTTTCACAAATTTATGTGGGGGATTTGAAGAAGGGTGAATTCATTTTCTTTTCTACTTCTAAGCTACACCTAAGCTAAATCTACCCTAATAATGCAAAATAAAAATTAATCTAACCTATGCTAACAAATGACAAAGAAAAAGGGATAGGAGGAGACAGGTTTAGAGAAATAAAGTAAAATGATGGGTGAAGGTGTGCCAAATGAGGGCAATCAATTGGTGTTCTTTTATGAACACAACCAACTTTTATTTATGAATATGCAAGCACTCATGTCAAGGCTACCTCAAGTTACTTTATGCAAACCTACTCGCACACAAAATGACATTAACAGGTATTTGTAGCTAGTGAGCATTCAAACATGAAGTAATTCACTTCTATCTAGGGGAAGAAGTAGATAACATAAACACATTAATAAAATTAAACCAAGTGGCACTCTTTGAGACAAGTCATGAAAAATAAAATCCAAACATGCACTTCTATTAATCACAAGTTAAAAATTTAGTGATCAATCAACTATCTAGTAGAAGATCCAAGGATGTCCTATTAAAAAACCAAAATATGTTTACCTTGGGGTTGAGCCCCTATTTATAAAATCATGAGGATCCACACACAATTGTAACTAAAGGAGCTTGGGAAAATTTACAAATAATAGAGAATGAGAGGAGAAGGGACTAGTATTAGAATCAATAGCTATGAGGCCTAGGGGATTAACCTCTAAAATAATACCTTATCATGTGCATGCATATTTTCATTTTTTAACTAAGTAAAATGTTTACCCAATATATCACTTACATATTAGTAGAGGGAAAGGGGATAATTTAATTAATGTTGTATGGGTAGGTATTGGGGGTTAGGAAGCATACATATAAGGGATGGGGTGTTTATAAGTAGTATTCTAAATCCTCTACAAATCACTTTGCATAGGTCAATTAGAGGAAATTTCATTCACTATGCTAGCCTTACCAATGTTATGAAGAGATTTATCTTTTCTCACCATAATCTTGTATTATGTTACAGCTTAATAATCCTAAGGGTGATTACTTAATCCCAATTATAATTGCAAATGAAATAAAGTTCACACCAAGGTCATGCAAGTTTAATACAATCGTACCCAAGTTTCCTAAAACTAGTTATTGGACACCTTTTCGTAATACCACAACCCTACCTAGAAGAATCACTAAGTATCTCTATAACCCTTCCATTATAATTTAGGTTTGTAATAACCCAAACTTTTTTTCCAAGACATTAATAGTAAAAAATGGATCGATAATTTTTTGTGATCTAAATGTGACATCAACATGCCACATTTCATATCTACGCACTAGAGATGCCATGACAGAACACAATGACACTCAAGGTATACAATGCCAATATACCAAGCATAGTTGTATAAGTTAAATTCTTAACCATGTCATGTTACAAACTCACCATGATGACCATACAAGAAGATAGAGTTTCTTCTACAATGGTGATTAAACACTAGTCCACAATCCCATTCTCTCATGAACATAAGGATTAGAATGAGAGCAACACACAACTTCATTATGAAACCTAAGACCAAACTACTAACATCCATGAGGATGTGGGAATGAATTCCAATCACTAGGAATACCTACTCAAGAGGTAGGTCAATTGGGAGATACAAGGCCTCAAACAATCAAACTGTTGACTATTCATTTGCATACAAGGCATATAATCCAACACAAAGGACTGTATAAATTCAAAAATACAACATACATCTCCAAAATGAGAACAAATTTCACTAAGGAACTTTTCTCAAAAAAGTTTGGTAAGTACCAATGTTGTTTAGAATTTAACTCAGACATAATGCAAGTGAGTCAGAATCCAATGTAATACATGAATCATATCCTTGCTATGGGAGACCTCCTACCCACTCTTGCTCTTGTGGAAAGAGCCAGTCAAGTGGAGGTAGAACTAGGGGGTTGTTCTATTTGTGAGAGAGCATAATGTCATGGATGGTGTTTGGGTTATTTGTCTGATGTGTGTTTGTGTATGTTTGATGATTATTTTGATGGAACCATTCAATTATTATTGTTGTTGTGATAATGATATGACTCAAAGGGTCACTTATATCCTAAGTCTAATGTGAAGATTATTTTGCTCATTCAAGATGAAGAGATGTTCTTACCTCATTTTTCATTTTGAATAACTTGTATGAGTTCTTGTTGATTGAGGATTCATTGTTGGTGTTCTTTAGCTTCTCTTATCTATTCTATGTCTTGTTGGATTTGAATTGGCTAAGGGAAGTTCTCCCTAATCTCATCTAGAACATATTTTATCCAATCTTCCCTAATGCCTAGGCACATTGAATCCTAGACAAGAGGGGGAAATGTTTGTTGTGTTGATTTTGAATTTGACCTTGTGATAGAATTGAGGCTTTGACTTGATCTTATGTTTTTCTTTTTTGTGTTTTCTAACGGTTTTGGTCTTTAGATGAATGCAAAATATTTTTTGGTTTTTTTTTCTATGAATTTCAAGATGATCTAATTATCTAAGAAAGGAAAATGAATGCAATCTATATGATTTTTCTTATGCAAACTAAACTATACTTTTGTGTTTTTGTGGGTTGATTTTTTATTTGTAACTTGCACTAAACTAAATACAATGAAATAAAATTAATATAAGGAAGTAAAACTAATTTAAGCAACTTGAATGCAAAAATTACTCTAAGAAAGAAAATTAAATTTCCTATCAAGAGAAAATCAAGTAATGAGTTACTTTCTCAAGAGAAAAGTTTGATCTAATTACTACTAAAAGCTTGAAGAACCTATATGAATCAAGTAGTAATGCCTGACATGAATCCTTAGAACTCCATTGGGAAATTTGTCCTTCCTCTATAATAGCGGGGTCCTCCTCTTGGCAACAAGGACAAAACAATGATAAAATCAAGTGGCAATGAGCTTGAAAGATATGAAAATTGGAAAAAGGAAATCAATTCAAGCATATGAATGCTATGAAGCATAAATGGCTTGCACTATGAAGCTATGAATGAAAGACAAAGGCACATGAGGTCTTGTAGCAAGCATAAAAATGCTATGGAGACAACTATTTGTAAAGAAAAAAGCAAGAATGTAATAATGAATTTGCCTCCCTAAATGCATAGAGGAGGGGGGTATTTATAGGTTTGAAATCCACACCAAAGGTGGTGGTGATTGGGGAGTTAATAGAATTGATTGATGAGTGATCTGGCTTTGATTTAGAGTGAACAATGGTTAGAAAGTAGATCATAGATTAATAAATGGAGATAACAAAAGACTGATTGAGAGATACAAATAGATTGATTGGAAGTCAAGAATAGATTGATTGAGAGTCTATAAATAGTTAGGGGGAGTGGACAGTCGGTTGTGCATGAGGGAGGTCATCATTAAGAGCTAAAAATAGAGGTAAACTAGGCTAAAACTAGAAGAAATCACACATGGAAAAGATGATAGGGTCACCCATTTTAGCAAGGAAGGTCACCCTTGGAGACTTAGGTTAAGTTGTAGGGTTTCCCATGGAGAACTTGAAGATAATAGGGGTGACCCAGGAGTAATTGTTTGAATAGGTGGTTTGAAAGTGGGAAAGTGGCCTTTTAAGGCTAAAAATGGTTTTCTAGGCCTAAAACAAGGAAGAGAACCTTAGGAAAGTGTGTCACCACTTTTATAAGGGTAGGTCACCTCTAGAGACTACACTTCAGCTACAAGATCACCTAGGGAGACCATGAAGTCAATAGGGGAGACCCAGAAAGAAAGATTTGGACATGTAATTGAAGGTACAAAGGGCTTTGGGAGGTCAATTAAATGATCAAGAAGAAAAAATGATGAAGAATCCCCTAGGTAAAATTAATTTCCCCTCTTGGGAGGTGGATTGATTATGTTATCAGGGCTAGCAAGTGACATGAGTGATTTGTCAAACATGAGCTAGGTGGTCAACAAGAAAACATGCAGTACCTTATAAGGTTATCTTTAAGGTTAGGGAGGCACAAAAAAAGAGAAAAACAATCAAAAACATGTTATCAAGAGAGAAATTATTGAGAGGTCTATATATTTTATGCTTACATGTACATGATTAAGACTATAGCTCATCATTAGACTGCCATATAGGCTTGTGCATCTTTTTCATACTTACATATTTTCCCCCTTAGAGACAATAGTCTACATGAGACGTAGGTATCATTCTTGAACTTAGATTTACCTTCTGTCATTGTCCCACATTTGTACCTAAAATAACTTTGACTTCATGATACATTTTGAATTAAGTGCAAAAATGGGAATGAGAAAATGTATCATTGATGCATGAGTTTTAAGTGTACCTAAGTCATGTCATCTCATCATGAAGACCTATATGGATGAATACAAATAAAATGAGGACATGACAAGCACTAGAAAATTTAATCTAAACAAAGTTCATTAATGAAAAAATAAGCTAAGAGGAGAAGAAACAGAGAGATCTAGAGGAAGATAGAGCAAATGGTGACAAAATTACACAAGTGAATAGTTCATGAAGAGAGATCAATGAGGAGATTGACAATATGGCTACAAACCTTCCTTCTACTAATCACTAGGTATGGGAAATGAGAAAACCCTCTCTTGAAACTGTACATCTTCTTTTGTCAATTTTGCTTGAAAGAGTTCATTTTTATGTTTTGATGTTGCATTTGTCTAGGTTTTAGTTATTTGTCATTTTGTGAGTTTCTATTTTCTTGATTTCAACAGTTTTCCCTATTTTCTAGACCTTTTGAGGTATTTTAGGGCATGGGTAGGTTCATCCCTTTTAGCAGGACAAGTCACCCCTAGAGATCTGCCTTACCATCTTAGGTTGCCCTTGGAGATTAGCCTTGATAAAAGGGGTGACCCAGCCATAAGTTTTCCAAGTGGAAATTAAAGTAGTCTAATACTTTAAATGCTCAATTATCTCTATTTTGACACCAACTTCTTCTTCAACATTTCCTTAATATACTTTGACTGTGAAATAAAAATACCTTTTTCTAATTGACTGATTTGTAACCCAAGGAAGAAATTCATTTCCCCACACATTGACATTTTAAACTCTTTCTGCATCTCCTCTGCAAATCTCTTGCACATGCTTTCATTTCCTCCAAAGATTATATCATCAACATATACCACCACAATCAAGATTTGATCTTCTTCAACTTTGAACTACAAATTGCTATCTGCAGTACCCTTTTTGAATCCTTGTTGCAGCAGGTATCTATCCAATCTTGCATACCAAGCTCTAGGAGCCTGTTTGAGTCCATATAATGTCTTCTTCAATTTACAAACCATATTTGGATCATCTGATAGCTGAAAGCCTTCCAGTTGTTTAATGTATAACTCTTCTTCCAATTCTCCATTCAAGAATGCAGATTTCACATCCATCTGATAAACTTTTAAGTCTTTATGAGCTGCAAAAGACAAAAGCATTCTAATGGCCTCCATTCTTTGCACTAGAACATGTGTTTCATTAAAATATATTCCTTCCACTTGTGAGTATCCTTTATACACAAGCCTAGCCTTATTTCTAACTACTCCATTCTCATTTAACTTGTTTCAGAACACCTTTTTAGTTCCTATCACATTTTTGTCTACTAGTCTTGGAACAATTTCCCAAGTCTAATTCTTCTCAATCTGCATCAATTCTTCTTCCATAGCTTTGATCCAGTGTTCATCTTTGAATGCTTTAGTCACTATTTTAGGTTCTATTTTAGACAATAAGCACAAATTTACTTGTTCATCTGTAATAGCAATTTTTCTTCTTGTTAATACACCTCTGTTCTTGTCTCCAATGATTTGATCCTCAGAATGATTCTTCTGCACATACTTGGGAGTCGTAGGAATCCTTTCTGGAGCTTCTTCTTCATCAATTTACATCTCCTTTTCCTTTTCTTCTTCTCTTTCTTCTTCTTTTCTAGGGAACTCATCAGATTCACATCCTTGTATCAACACTAAGCTTTGATGTGGTTCTTCACCCACTTTGACATTTGCACTTTCAACTATTTTCTTTAGCCTCTTGTTGTAGCACCTATAAGCCTTGCTCTTTGTAGAATATCCAAGGAATATACCTTCATCTGATCTTGTATCAAACTCTCCCAAGTTTTCTTCATCTCTCCTAATATAGCACTTGCTTCCAAAAACTCTAAAATATTTAATGGTAGGAATTATTCCATACCATAGTTCATATGGAGTCTTTGAACTATTGACCCTTGCTTGCACTCTGTTTTGTATGTAGACTGCAGTGTGAATAGTTTCTCTCCAATAGATATCTGGTAGATTTACTTCTTTCAACATTATCCTTGTTGCTTCCTAAACCATCTTATTCTTCCTTTCCACAACTCCATTCTGTCAAGTCCTAGGAGTTGACAGATGCCTTTTTATTCCATGATCTTCACAAAAACAATTAAACTCATTGGAGGTGAACTCACCACCTCTGTCAGACCTCAAGCACTTGATTTTCATATCTATTTCATTTTCAACCATAACTTTAAATGCTTTAAACTTATCTAGAGCTTCTAATTTTTCTTTGAGAAAGGATACCCAAATCATTCTAGAGTAATCATCAATTAACAAAATGAAATATTGTCACCTTGAAAGATTCCTATTCTTGTAGGTCCACATAGATCTGTATTTACCAAATCCAACAGTCTTGTGGTAGAATACTCTTTGGTTTTCAAATTCCTTGCAAATTGCATTGATAGGCATTGTAATTTTTGGCAGATCCCTCACAACTTGAATAGAGCTGATCTTCACTAGGCTATCAAAATTGATGTGACACATTCTTCTATGCCATAGACAACTTTCATTGATTTGATTCATAAAGAACATACCATTAGCACCTTTGATCTGATATACATTTCCTTTTGTCCTTATTCCTATAACAACCAGAGTTGCGGAGCTTTCTTTTCTAATTTCACAGCCACCATCATGAAACATAAGGTTATATCCTCTACTAGACATTTGTCCTAGACTTAGAAGATTATGCTGGAGACCCTTGACATAGAGAACATCATCTGTATTATGCTTGCCATCAAAACTAATTGAACCTTTTCCACAGATCTTAGCAGATGCATCATCTCCAAACTTGAAAAAACCTCCATCAAACTTCTCAAGATTAACAAACTTATTCTTATCACCTATCATATGATTTGAACATCCACTATCAATTATCCAGTAGTTTTCCTCTTATCTTTTATGAAAAGTAGTTACCAAATCTCCCTTGATATTATGCCTTATTTTCAGAGGAATTTCCTTCATACATCTTTCAGAGTCAATAGAATTAGTTCCAACATTCAAAGCCATGAACAAGCATTCATCACTTTCATCATCTGGATAGTCAGACTCATCATCAGATATGTTGGCATCTTCTTTAACATAATAACTGCTCTTTATTGATTTACCTTTGTTATCCTTGTATTTGTCATTTGAGATCTTGACTAGACATTTTGAGGCGTAATGACCTATCTTTCCAAAGTTAAAGCATTTGAAGGGTAACTTACCTCTGTATTTTCCAGTACCCTTTTTCAATTTGCTTACAAAATTTTCTTCCACTTCATCAAAATTATTTAGATCTGAATCATCATTCTTTTCTATCTTGCTAACCTTAAAAGTAGTCTCTTTTCTTGAATCATCTTGACCAAACTCTCTTAATTCAAAAGTAGTTAAAGTAACAAACAATTGATCCCTAGTATAATTATCCAAATTTTGAGCTTCTTCAATAGTAGAAAATTTAGCACTATAAGATTTTGGAAGAGTTCTTAGTACCTTCTTTACCACTTCATTTTCCTCCAGCTTTCCACCAAGACCATTGATGGAATTGACAACTTCATCCACTCTATGCATGTAGCTTGCAATATTTTCATCCTCTGACATCTTTAGGGTTTCAAACTTGGTCTTCAAATTCTTAATCTTTGCTTGCTTGACCTTGGCATCTCCTTCATAGATACTTTCCAACTTCTTCTAGATCTCATGAGCAATTTTGTAGCTTATAAGCTTCACTAATTTTGAATTAGAGAGACTATTCAGAAGAGCACTCCTTGCCTTGCCATTGTTCTCATAGTCTTTAATCTCATCATCATCTTTTGGACAACTAGTAGGTATAGTATATGCTTTTTCAACTAACTTCCATACACCATACCCTAATGAGAGAAGAAAGCTTTCTATCCTAATTTTCTAGAAAGCATAATTTATTCCATCAAACAAAGGAATCTCAATACCTTTCGTGTGCACCATCTAGATCTACCCTAAGCGGTTAAGCTTCTTCAAGGAACCTTTCTATGATACCAATTGTTAAATGCATAGGACAACTGAGAGGGGGGTGAATCAGTTGTACATTAAAACATTAAACCATCAATACTATTCCAACCTTTATTAGCCTTCAAACTCTTATTATGCATTAGCAGAATGTAAACATATGAAACATCAATGCAGGCACATCCAAACACATGAACACTAGATTTATATCAAAAACCCAAGAAGAGAAAAACCACGGTAATGATTAGCTAACATATATATGAATAACAACACCGAATACAAGTAGGCTCACTACCAAGCACTCACTGCCCAAAAGAAAGGTTCACTGCCATAAGGACTCACTATCTGGAAGAAATAAGAATAGAAAAGTCTGTTATAGAGAGATTCACTATCTCCCAGCAACATGAGAATTCCACCACTGCAACCTTACGCCATTCGCAACCTTTGGATCACTGCCTCCAGTAACTTCAAGTAGGCTAAAATGTAGACACCTTCTGCTCACTACATCTAGAAGTCATAAGCATTTAAGCTTGCACTCAATCCACCACACTTGATCACATTCACATCTTGCACCCCTCTCACACTCTACTCAACCTTCACCTTGCATTTATACCATCCGTGACCTAAAACAATCACAATTAGGCTAGCCTTAATGAAATGTATGCTCCTCAAACATGCAACACCAAAATAGGTCAGCACCAAACACTTCCATAGTGGAAAGAAGTGAAGGAAAATCATTCCATGGGTTAACTAGAACCCAAATCTATATTCTCATGCTGCTCATCACATCCACAATCCATGAAGTACCTCTGCAAATAGCACTAGCATGCTAGGTTGGCCAATTCTGAACTAACACTACAAGTGACCACATACACTCCTCTCCATGTCAGAAAACAACATGTGGACCAAAAGTAAACACTCCAAAACATCCACACATCTTCCCTAAATATTCCAGTATTAACATAATATCCATCAGTACTACCGCAACCACATACAACTGAAGAGCACAATCAATCTGTGTAATCAGTCAAACTGCCACAAACAACAATTCATAAATCCAACCTTGCAGAGCATATAAACATGAACCACTCCAAGAAAAGATAGATACAGACAAGATAAGCACATTCCCAAATCCATAAGTCAATAAACCTCAATGTAGAGAAATGCAAAGCAATCTCATTTCTCCCTAACAACCTTCTTCATAGGAAAATCCTCTGTCAAACACATCTTCCACTGCCGCACGATCCAGAACTTGAAACTCTTGATATAACACCTCTAAACACCTCTTATTATCACTTCCAAACCACACAAGAATAACTTTATCCATGAAGAAATGTGGAGCACAACACTGAACACACCTCTTTCACACTACACACTCTTTCATTTAAATTTTCTCAAAAGTACTTGGAAATCAAGTGAACCATTTTCATTAGCAACACTTCTTATCATACTCAAACACTTCTCATCATGAATATGCTAGAGGTTGACATCAACAACAACAATAATGATAGCACCAGCATCCAATAACTCCAATGCCAGGGGTTGACATCAACGACAACACCAGCAAGCTTTCAACAAAGGGCACATTGATCTTAAATACTTGTTGCAATTGAGGATGAGATTGATGATTTGATAGCTAAGGACTATGATCTCAAGGAGGAGAAGTATGGTGAGGTGGCTTATAGAGGAGATGAGGAGATTCTTGAGGATGAGGAGGTAGTACTAGTGGAGGCTTCACTGAGACATAGACAAGCTCTTCTCTTAGAGATATCATAGGAGGATATGAGACTTCATGATCCCTCATGGTAGATAGGTGATCCTCATGAGTACCACACTACCCTAATCCTTTCTTTATTGCATTTGATTCCTTTGAAAATGGCTTGGATTTAATTCTTGAATTAACACTCTCTTATCTCTATTATTTTCTCATAGGTACTACTAATGGATGGAGGGACCCTTTTTTCAATGCTTCACTATATGTATTGGTCCCTTTCACTTGGCAATCAAGAGAGGTTCTTCTTGTTGATGTCAGGATATTGCTTCTCAGAGAGCTAGGATTAGTGTACTAGATGCTAATGCCTTACTTTGGGAGATGGCTTACTTAGGGGTTCATAGGTAACCTTCACAGACTCAGAAAATGGGTCCATCTCATTCACGAGCTCCTAGTTGGGTCCCTTCTTATTTCCATCGAACTCATAGAGCTTCTATTGTAGTAGATGGTTGATAGAGACATTGGAGTAGGAGACCCAAAGGTTCCATTGATCAGAGTCATCTTGAGGTCTTAGAGAGACCTAGCTTATTGCTGAGTTTTGACTTGCCCCCTTGCATGGGGAGATTTGCACACTTGAGTGTTATATGTTTAGTTTTCCTAACTTCATTGGTGGAGTGACATGTACTCAGACATTTGATATGCACTATATATGATAACTTTGATTGGTTAGGTTTTGCATATAATTGTAGTCAACATCTCACTTTGTTTATGTCTTGTGCATATGGATAGCTTAGAATTTTTGTTACTCACACTATAAGCTTCACATATGGATGACAACACAATGATTATGCTATGTTTTCTAACTTTTTGAAATGAATAAGATGAAATATTAAATATATGGATACAAAACACATGTGGATGTAAATGTAACACATATTTCTACTTCCTACTTCTAAATATGCCATGAGTTATTGTTTTGATTTTTTTTAATAATATCTATGCAAGTGGAACAAACATTGTGACTACTCTTTAGTAGGATTTTTGACTGAGGGGATTACAAGTTGACCTAGTATAGGAAGACCTACTAAACTTTTTGGATGGAATTTTATTAAGGACTCAAGTGGGAACAAGAGGGAAACAAAACAATTTCTAAATTTACCATTGCAAAAGGTCAAATACTAATCCTTATGTTGCATATGTGTTGTCATTGATGTCAACAATGCTGAAAGTTGGAAGTGAAAGTGACGATGTTAGCAGTGGTATGATATGCTGATATGGTGTGCTAATTAGTGATGTTCAAAAAAGAAAAATGATGAGTATATGCTGTAGTGATTAGAGAAGAAGACAAAGGAGTGATGATTAGAGATAGATCAGAGAATTTGTGAAGTAAATGGTAAGTTGATGGAAGTCATGTACTATGTATACTGATTGGATCAGTGTCATCTATACACAGTTGTACCCCATCTTCTAAAGTTCATAAACAATGTTTGTGCTAACTTGAAGATTCTTTTTTTAATGAAAAGAGGTGTGATTTTTGTTGTAAAATATTGTGAACGAAGTCTCTGATGTAGTGGACATGGTACTCATTGTTTCCTGAGGAAAAGCATTGCTTTAGCTTTGAAAGAAAGGTTTAGGAAGTCCAAGGCACTGAAAGTTACACTGAAGAAGCTCGGGAGAATGCTACACATTCCTCCACCTTTGAAGGCATGGCCTTATGGTTTAGAAGTTAGTCAAAGACAAGTGTGAAGTTTTTATGTTGCTAATTTCAGAGCTTGGAAGTTACCATAGAAGATTCTAGGGCTCGCAAAGTGAAGACAGTGTTCCTGTGTTGGTGTAGTTAGAGAGGTCAAAGAAATGCTACGCATTTCTTTACAGTTGAAGTTGTGATCATGTGGTTTGAAGGATGGTCAGATATAGATGAGAAGATTGATACATTAAAGTCTTAGATGATAAGTTATACTGCATAGGTCCTCCAGAGTTAGCAGAACAAAGACATATCATGTTATTGATTAGGGTTGTCTAGAGGAGAATGCAAAAGCCACCACATTTTACCACATTTCATATTTTGGCCTTGATGCTTAGAGGATGTGTTTAGATAGTTTGTATGTTTTCTCATTTCAAGTTTTAGGTGTTGAAGTGCACCACAAGTTGGTTTTTCAATGTTCTATCTCAAGACTATATGTTCAGTGTTTGTGAGTGATGCCAGGTTCAGTGTCTGTTTATTTGCACCAGAAAGAAAACATATATTTTAAAGGAATGAATGTTTGAGAAGGTTTATGCAAGTCTTATGTTGCTTGATAAGTGATCAACATGATGCTAATTGGTCTCTCTAGTACCACTTTAGGTTTGGAGCTATTTTTGGGAAGGATAAGTGTTTGCTGGGCTGACTTGATGTGTTTTGATGATCTCACTAGGTGTTTGGATGTGCGCACAGACTTGGAAGAATGTGTTAATGAAGAATAGGTCTTGGTTATCACTTGGCTTGAATTGCATTAGATTTGTACATCATTTGGAAGCTGACTTGGTGTGGTCATTGCATGTTTCATGTTTACACATTTCATCTTGGCCAACATAGGAGAAAGACTTTGTTGTTTGTGGAAGGTATAAATAAAAGAACTTGTTTGTTGTAGATTGTGTGATTGAGTGAGAGGGTGCAAGGTTATGTGAGTGTGAAACTGAGTAAGTGTGTATGTGAAGATTTGTTGAAGGTAGCAATGTTTGCTATGCAGAGAAAGTGAAGATTTGATTCAGAGTGATGTGTGTGGATGTTACAGAGGTGTCTGATTAGTGAGATCAGTTGAGGGTGATGTTCAGAGGTTGTAGCCTCATTCTGTAAGTGTTATAGTATTGTATTTTAGGGATTTACAGCTTCCTTTGGATTGTTTCCCATAAATGATATTGTAATCTGGTCTTTATTTGTGAGACTGGATTTGGACAATAGATCCAAGAAGCTTGCTCACTCTAGTTTTTACCTTCTAGGGTTTTCCATATAAATTTGGTGTTGTGGTTGTGTGCTCATGTGTTGTACTTTGATTTGCTTAATTTTCTTTATCATTTGATTAAGGAGATTTGGTTGATCAAGTCATTTTGGAATAAGGTTTTGGAATATACTTATTCACCCTCCCTCTCAGTATATCATTATCTTCTAACAATTGGTATAAGAGCTAAGTTCCTTGGTGCAGCCTAACAAATGAAGGTAGATCTTAGAGTAGAACACATGGCTCAGAAGGAGTCCTCTTCTAAAGCTCTGATATTTGATAGAAGTAACTATGATTTGTAGAGTGTAAGGATGGAAGCCTATGTGACCTCACAAGGGTATGTTGTTTGGAGTACCATCATGAATGATTATGTCGATTCTAGTCATCCTACTACAGATCTAGATGTGAAGAAGGCTCATGAAAATAATGCTAAAGCCAAGAATGTCATCTTAAGTGGTTTGAATAGTTTAGAGTTAGTTAAGGTTGTGTAGTGCAAGACTGCAAAGGAGTTATGGAAGAAGCTCAAAAATCTCTATGAAGGAAATGACACCATAAAGGAAGCAAAACTACAATCTTACAAAATAGTGTTTGAGAATTTGAGGATGAAAGAAGAGAACATGGTTGGCTATTTACACCGAGTAGATGAAGTAGTCAATGGAATCAGGAGTATGGGTGAAGATATAGACAACTCATTAGTTGTGAAGAAAGTCCTGAGAACTCTCTCTCACTGATTTGATTCAAAATTTTATGCAATTGAAGAAGCCAAAGATCTAAATAAACTCACCATGGAAGAACTATGTGGGTCTCTCACTGCCTATGAGATGATAAATGAAGTCATTAGACCATGCCAAAGAGAAGTTGCCTTTAATACTATGAAGAATGAAGGAACATCTGATGTATGCAATGAAGTCAAGGAAGAAGAAGCAAACTTTGTGAGGAAACTGAAAAGGGGATCAGGAAAGTATAAAGGTAAGTTACCTTTAAAATGGTTTAATTGTGATAGAATTGGTCATTATGCCTCTAAATGTCCTTTTGGAGAAAATGAAAACAACAAGGGTTTCAAGAGGAAGCTTCTTTCAAAAGAAGACTATAGTTCCAGAGAAGATGTAGATCACTACTTATAAGATGAGGAAAAGGGATAATCTCTATTCATGGCTAGGGAGATCTCAAAATGGTTTAGGCAAGACTGTAGATGAAGAAGAATATGAAGTTGATTTTGAAGGTGAACTTGTTTCTGCTCTTGAAGACTTGAATTGTGCAAGGAAAAAGAATCAAGAACAAAGAGCTCTGATTGAAGCCAAGACAAAAGAATGTACAAGGCTTGAGACAAAAATTATATCACTCAAAAGTGAGTTGGAGAAGGAAAATTTTGGAAGTCTGGATGATAGTGAATGTTTAGATCTCATCATGCCTCAAGGAAGATCTCTTCATGCAAGACAATTCTCCATGAATAGGTTCAATCATGTTTTCCTTGGTTATTGTTTTATCTGCAACAAATTTGGTCATAAGGCTATAGATTGCAAGTCTGAAATGAATAGAAGAAATCTTGTAAGTAGGAATCCTCTTGCTTCACTAGTTAATGTCAATGTGGTTTGTCAAATTTGCAACAAGTTTGGGCATATAACAAGATATTGTAGGAGTGGTTTGGCAAAAATAGAATCTCAGCTGATAGATGTTATTGAGCAAGCAGAGGAAAGTGATTCTTCCAAAAGACAAGAGTCAATTAATGGAGTTGAAGATTCAATGATTATCCAAACAACATTTCATGCTCAAGGCCAAATAAATCTCTGGGTGATAGATAGTGGATACACAAATCATATGACAGGTGATAAGAGCAAATTCATCAATATTGGTAAGTGGAATGGTGGATTGGTTAGGTTTGGAGATAACTCATCTACAAAAATCACTGGAATAGTTACCATAAGTATTGATGGAAAGTCTCAGACACATGATGTTCTTTATGTAGAAGGTCTCAAGCATAATCTTCTTAGTGTAAGTCAAATGTGTAGCAAAGGATATAGTCTCACATTTCATGATCAAGGGTGTGAGATTAGAAGATCAAAGTATGGAAAATTGGTGGTAGAAGGATCTAAGACATAAGGCAACTTGTATAATCTAAAGGCAATTAATGAAAGGACTTGTCTTCTAGGACAAACAAATGAATGTTGGTTGTGGCACAAAAGGATGGGGCACATCAACTTTAACAATCTAATGAAGATTAGCTCCATGCAGATAGTAAGAGACATGCCAAAGATCATCAAGCCTACAGGCACCTTATGCAAGGAATGTCATATGGGGAAGTAGACAATTATAAGATTCAAGTCCAAGAAGTATTCATCTACAAGGCCATTAGAACTGGTTCATACTGATTTGTGCAGACACACTAGGACAAAGAGTCTACAAGGTGAGAGGTCTTTCATGTTGCTTATTGATGATTTCTCTAGAATGACATGGGTTACCTTTTTGAAAGAAAAAAGAGAAGCTTTCAGTAGGTTTAAGATTTTCAAGTCCATGGTTGAAAATGAAGTGAATGCTAGAATAAAATGTCTAAGGTATGATAGAGGTGGTGAGTTCACCTCAAGTGAGTTTGAGGAATTTTGTGAAGAACATGGAATAAAGAGGCATTATTCTATTGCAAGAACTCCTCAGCAAAATGGAGTAGTGGAAAGGAAGAATAGAATAGTTCAGGAAATGGCTAAAACAATGTTGAGTGAAGCCAAGCTACCTAATACATATTAGAAAGAGGCAGTCCATACTTCTATCTACATTCTTAATAGAGGACAACTAAGAGTGCACAATACTAAGACACCTTTTGAGTTATGGTATGGAAGACCAGCATCAGTCAAGTATTTTAGAGTTTTTGGAAGCACATGCTACATCAAAAGAAATGAAGAAGGTTTGGGAAAGTTTGACTCAAGAGCTGATGAGGGAATCTTTATTAGATATTCAACTAGGAGCAAAGCCTACAAATGCTACAACAAAAGGATAAGGAAGATAGTTGAGAGTGTGAATGTTAAAGAGGATGAAGAGTCACACCAAATCATAGATGAGCAAGAAGACTGTTGGTTGGATGAACCTGCCTACATAGAAGAAGAAGAAGAAGAAGAAGAAGAAAAAGTTGAAGAAAAGGAAGAAACTCAAGAGAAGACTCCCAAGACTCCTACCAAGTATGTTCAAAAGAATCATTTAGAAGATCAGATCATTGGAGACAAGAATGAAGGAGTACAGACAAAAAGAAAATTTGCAAGAACAAATGAACAAGTACATTTTTCTTTATTGTCAAGAGTAGAACCTAAAATTTTTGATGAGGCTAGCAAGGATGAAGGATGGATACAAGCTATGGAAGAAGAACTAAATCAAATAGAGAAGAATTGGACTTGGGAATTGGTGCCAAGGCTTGCAGACAAGAATGTGATAGGTATAAAATGAGTATTTAGGAACAAATGAATGAAGATGGAGAAGTGGTCAGGAACAAAGCAAGGTTGGTTTGCAAAGGTTATTCACAAGTTGAAGGTGTTGACTATGACAAGACATTTTCTCTAGTGGCAAGAATGGAAGCAATCAGAATGGTTCTTGTATTTTCAGTGCATAAGGGATTCAAGGTATATTAGATGGATGTCAAATCTACCTTCCTAAATGGTGACTTAGATGAAGAGATCTATATAGAGAAGTCTAATGGATTTCAGTTATCAAAAGACCCAAACATGGTATGCAGACTTAAGAAGGCTCTACATGGTCTCAGACAAGCCCCTAGGGCTTGGTATGCAAGGTTGGATAAATACTTACTCCAGTAGGGTTTCAAGAAAGGTACTGTAAATAGTAATCTTTACATCAAAATTGAAGGTGAACAAATTCTAATTGTTGTTGTGTATGTTGATGATATAATCTTTTGTGGATATGATGAGATGTGTAAGAAGTTTGCAGGAGAGATGCAGAAAGAATTTGAAATGTCTATGTTAGGTGAGCTATCATTATTTCTTGGAATCTAAATTACTCAATCAAATGATGGAATCTTTATTTCTCAAGCAAAGTATGTCAAGGAGATGTTAAAGAAGTTTGGCATGGAAGACTGCAAACTAGTGAGTACTCCTATGGTAATTAGTTTCCATTTAAGTAAAGATGATGAGTCACCTAAAGTTGATCAGACTCTATATAGGTCTATGATTGGGGGCCTACTATACCTAACAACATCAAGGCTTGGCATAATGCAAGTTATGTGCTTGGTTGCAAGGTTTCAAGCAAATCCTAAAGAAACACATGTGAAGGCAGTCAAGAGAATTTTTAAATATTTAAAGTGCACTCTGGAACATGGGTTGTGGTATCAAAAGAGTGATGACTTTTCCCTAAGTTCTTATACTGATGCGAATTGGGCTAAAAGTGTTGATGGTAGAAGTACAAGTGGAGGAGCTTTCTTTTTGGGAGATAGGTTGGTCTCATGGATTAGTAAGAAGCATGATTTAGCGTCCTTATCGATAGTAGAAGCAGAGTATATAGATGTAGCAGCGTGCTACACTCAAGTGTTGTGGATGAAGAAAACATTGAAGGATATCAAGGTAGTATATGATGAGCCCATTCCCATTCTTTGTGACAATACAAGTGCTATCAATATTTCAAAGAATCTAGTGATTCATTCTAGAACCAAGCACATATCTATTAGGTATCAATTTTTGAGAGAGAAGGTTGCAAATCAAGAGGTCAGATTGGAGTATGTACCTACAAAGGATCAAGTTGCAGACATCTTTACAAAGGCACTTTCTAAGGACACATTTGAGTATCTTAGATAGAAGTTAAGGGGATTTCCCCTCCTTATTCTAACTAGATGCATAGATGGTGCATCTATCCACAGGGAGCAATTCAAGACATATCTTTATCCTTGAATTGATGGAGGCTACCTCTCAGGGGGAGCAGGTAGTTAAGAAGCTGAGAAGGATGACAAGAATTGATCAGTTAGGGGGGCTGACAAATAAGAAGCAATTAAGGAATTTCAAGGTTAATGCAGACAGGGGGAGCTAAAGGAAGATTAGTTAAGAGGAAGACCACTATCCATTTGTCCTTGATGTTAAAGGGGGAGAATTTTACATATCAGGTTAAGTGTTGCCATCAATGCCAAAGTGAGAGATTGTTGCATATGTGTTGTCATTGATGTCGATAGTGTTGAAGGTTGGAAGTGAAAATGATGATGTTAGTAGTGGTATGATATGTTGATATGGTGTGCTAATCAGTGATGTTCAGAAAAGCAAAGTGATGAGTATATGCTATAGTGATCAGATAAGAAGACAAAGGAGTGATGACCAAAGATGGATCAAAGAAGTTGTGAAGTAAAGGGTAAGTTGATGAAAGTCATGTACTATGTATACTGATTAGATCAATATCATCTATACATAGTTGTACCCTATCTTCTTAAGTTCATAAACAAAGTTTGTGCTAACTTGAAGATTCTTGTTTTGATGAAATAAGGTGTGATTTTTGTTGTAAAATGTTGTGAATGAAGTCTCTGATGTAGTGGACATGGTACTCATTATTTCCTGAGGAAACACATTGCTTCAACTTTGAAAGAAAGATTCAAGAAGTTCAAGGCACTAAAAGTTGTACTGAAGAAGCTTGGGAGAATGCTCTGCATCCCTCTCCCTTTGAAGGCATGACATTGCGGTTTCAAAGTTAGTCAAAGACAAGTGTGAATTTTGTATGTTCTTGATTTTAGATCTTGGAAGTTACAGTAGAAGATTATAGGGCTGACAGAGTGAAGATAGTGTTCTTGTGTTGGGACAGTCAGAGAGGTCAAAGAAATACTCTGCATTTCTTCGTAGTTGAAGTTGTGATCTTGCAATTTGAAGGATGGTCATATACAGATGAGAAGATTGATATATTAAAGTTTCAGATGATAATTTATACTGCATAGGTCCTCCAGAGTTAGCAAAACAAAGGCATATCATGTTGCTGATTAGGGTTGTTTGGAGGAGAATGCAAAATCTACCACATTTCATTGCATTTCATCTTTTGGCTTTGATGTTTAGAGGATGTGTTTAGATAGTTTGTATGTTTGTTCATTTCAAGTTTCAGGGGCTGAAGTGCACTACAAGTTAGTTTTTCAATGTTCTATCTCAAGACTATATGTTTAGTGTTTGTGAGTGATGCCAGGTTTAGTATCTATTTGTTTACACCAGAAAGAAAACATATTTTTAGAGGAAGGAATGTTTGAGAAGGTTTGTGCAAGTCTTATGTTTCTTGAGAAGTGATCAACATGATGCTAATTGGTCTCTATGGTACTGCTTTAGGTTTGGAGCTATTTTTTGGAAGGATAAGTGTTTGCTGGGCTGACTTGATGTGTTTTGATAATCTCGGCAGGTGTTTGGATGTGTGCACCAGCTTGGAAGAATGTGTTAATGAAGAATAGGTCCTGGTTATCACTTGGTTTGAACTGCATTGGATTTCTACATCAATTGGAAGACAACTTGGTGTGGCCGTTGCATGTTTCATGTTTACACGTTTCATCTTGGCTGATGTAGGAGAAAGACTTTGTTGTGTGTAGAAGGTATAAATAAAAGAACTTGTTTGTTGTAGATTGTGTGATTGAGTGAGAGGGTGCGAGGTTATGTGAGTGAGTGTGAAAGTGAGTAAGTGTGCATGTGAAGATGTGTTGAAGGCAACAGTGTTTGCTATGCAAAGGAAGTGAAGATTTGAGTTATAGTGAAGTGTGTGGATGTTGTGGAGGTGTCTGATCAGTGAGATCAGTTGAGGGTGATGTTCAAAGGTCGTAGCCTACTGTAGTATTGTATTTTAGGGAGTTATAGCTTCGTTTGGGTTGTTGTCCATAAATGATATTGTAATCTTGTCTTTATTTATGAGGTTGGATTTAGACAGTAGATCCAAGCAGCTTGCTCATCGTGGTTTTTCCCTTCTAGGGTTTTCCACATAAATATGGTGTTGTGGTTGTGTGCTCATGTGTTGTGCTTATTATTTGCTTAATTTGCTTTAACATTTTATTAAGGAGATTTGGTTGATAAAGTCATTTTAGAATAAGTATTTGGAATATACTGATTCATCCCCCCCTCTTAGTATATAATTATGTTCTAACACCTTATCTAGACAAAACACTTTGACCCATTTTCATCTTAGACAAGTAAAAACATTTATTAGTACTTCTAGACTTAGATCAAAGAAGGCCAACAAGATAGACTTGGGGTTAAGGAAAGGCTCTAGAGCAAAAGATGGCCCTAAATATAGTTAGACTCTTGGCTTTACCATGCTAGTGCATGTGTGTGCTTTGTACCTCTCTTTTTTTAGTTTCTTTGATAGATGCCACCCTCATAGCTTTGAGCTTAGACTTATCTCCATTCAAGAGTATAGACATTATCAATCCTCTCTTTTCATTTTTTTCTTTACTCTTCTACTTCTTTTTTTTCTCTCTTTTTTTGTATTTTGTAGTATCTCTCATTTTTTACACTCTTCTTTTTTGTATATTATTAAATTTTTACTTTTTTATGATCTCTCTCCCTCTTTTTTTGCACTCTTATTTTTTTATTTCTTTGCAAAGATTTGATCGCCCTAACATTTTTGGTGAGGAAAGATAAGGGGTTGTGTGTCACCAAGAGCTTTCACTATCTAGTTAGACTTCCCTTTCACTAAGGAGGATTAGGGAAGGTGTACTTGCAGGCTTCTATTGAGTACTGTAGGTTTGAATACTTACTTTTCCTATACTTGACGTCATGGTTCATTAAGACCGGTATTAGTATAAAGCTAAGAGTTTGACTTCATTTTGAATTTTTTGTGAATGTAAAGGGAAATAACAAATGGTGAAGATGATTTTTAGGGGATCTTGAAGGCTTAGAGGGTCTACCTATACCTAGGAAACCTTAAACTCCTTACTAAGGAAAAAATCAAACAAGAGCATATCACTAACAAGTGCATGGAGAATAGAATGAAAATGTATGCTTTTTTCTTCTTTTTTGGATTTTGTATTTTTTTGTATCTTTGACATTTGTCTTATTTTTTTGAATTTTTATGATTTTTATGGATTTTTTAGATGTAATACGTTTTTAGATGAAAGGTATTAACCATTTCACTAAATTCCTCACCCTCCATTGTGTACAAAAGGTAAGCACCATTTCTGACATCTTCCTTAATCATATACAAACCTTTCCAATCTTCTTGAAATTTCCTTTTTCTTCTATGCTTCTTATTTTCAGTGCTACCCTATTTTAGGAACATCTCTCCTACTCTATAAGGTCCTGTTGGATTTTCTTGTTCCAGTGGTATTTTTATGGCAACTTGAGGTAAGGTGAGATGGGCTAAGGATTTATAAGCTTATTGGTGAGAAGGGATCCAATAAAAGACCCCATTGTAGTTCAATAATTCTCTGAGTAAATCAAACTCATCTTGCATATAGACCTTGACTTTGACTCATGCTTGGATACTTTGTAAGAACTAAAATAATTTGAAGGGAGATTGAGGTTCCCTTTATTCTTGTGGGGGAACAAAATTTATACTGATTTTCCCATTTGGTCCAGGTCGAAGGTCCATGGAATACCCTATGTAATTCTCTAGTAAATTAAGAATGGCAGGGTCTTCTATCCCAATAGTTATTTTTAAACTTTGTTCTTTTTGAAAATCTCCTTCACTAATCTCATATTCATTGAGAAATATTTTGATTATCTTGATTTGGACTTGTGGGTCTTCCCATGTGTCATTTGATTGTATCAAAGTTGAAGTGGAATGAGGTTCATGAGAATTAGGAGTTATGAAACCTCTAGATGAGGCTTCAAGAGCATTTGTAGACTCGTTGTCAATTGAACAAGTATATTCATGATATGTGGAGTCCACTTATTTTGGGGGTGTCTAAGGCGTATAAGTTTCTTTAGGAGGTGATAGTGGTACGTAAGGATCACTTGTTATCAAGGTTAAAGTTGTGTACAATTCACTTGATGAGATTTCCCTCAATAGCATTAAAGGAGTATAACTCTCTAATTATTCTTCTTTGGCATTGGAAAAAGAACCTGGATCTATCTATTGTAAATCAATCCTTCTAGTTTGAAACTAAATTTTAGGTCTAGGCAATTTCATCATAGGAGGAATTTCACTTATACTTTGTTTTATCGTGGTAGGTTGACTAGTTTTCTCTTCATCAACATCAGAAAACACTAGTGGAACCCTGTAAAAGTTTCCCTTGGTTCTATTATTTTGCCTAATTTTGTGCCATCATGCTTAGGGGTCTCTAGCCTAGGGTTTACTTATTCTGAACAATACCCTTAAACCCTAAACCCTAGTGTTGTTCAATGCAAGTGGTGAAGTTACTTTTGTTATAATTTTAGTTTGACTGTTGATAGCTTGTGACAGGTTTCTTAAGTTGCTAGGTTGATGTCTTAGAGCACATTGTTGACCGGCCCCTTACCTTTCATCCACCGTTTTTTGCTCGTATTCAAAAAATTTTCAATATGCCAAGGTTTTAAACATTGACCCCTGTATTAAATTACTAGTAATGTAATAACTCAATGAAATATGATGCAAATCAAATAAACAAGATATATTACCTTGAAGACTGATTTGCCTTGAAGCTTCCATTGTTGCCTATCTTGTATTGATCTTGTTGATGAATAGAGCTCTCAAAAGTGTGCACTTCCTTGTTGTTAAAGATGACAATACTTGAATGGCTATAGTTAGAGAATGCAATGGAGATTACCTACAATGTAACTCTTATGAAGATGAGAGATGGATGATTGAAGACATGATTGTGTGGATATGAGGAGAATGGAGATAATGCAATGAGAAATATGGATGCTTTGCCAAAGGCATGCTGGTATAATTCTGGCAGAGCAAGTTTGCTATAGCTTGTGGATGATAGAATGAGGGAATGAACTTCCTTTTATAGACCAAGGAGAGGGCAAATCCATGTGTCAAGATCTTAACAGTGGAGAAGAAGTCTTGTGATGTGTATGGTGAGGATTGAGTTGGTTGAGATGAGGGAGAGAAAGAGAGAAGATGTTCCTCTCATTGTGACATGGAGGAGAGAAAGGTGTGACATGAGTCCACATGTCACAAGGCTCACCATGACCAAAGAGAGAAGGTCAAACAAGGAGACCACAATTCTAGGATAGTTAGAAAGAATATAGGGATTCATGGGACAAGTGTCTCAAAGCACCCTTTGACCATGGTGACATTCAGAGACCATGCCCTTTGGAATAGGGCTAGTTAGAGAGATAATAGGACATGTGGGTGAGGGAAAATAGATTAATTAAATAATAAAATATTTAATTACATGTGCAACAAGGTGAGGTGGATGTGTGAGGTGGATTAGATGATGTGGAATTATGAATGAAGACTCTGGAATAGGATGATTTGTGATTAAATAATTTGATTATTATTTAATTAGGGATGAGACATGAGAAGAATATGTTTAATTGATTTATCTAAATAAATTGATATTTATTTAATATTTGGACTATTAATGACGAACGTGAATCAAATAGATAAATTGATGAATTTATTAAATGATAGAAGAATGGGAATTAAATAAATAATGAATATTTATTTAATTTGTCTTTGCCATTTTTAGGTGTATACATTTTGCCCCTCTTCGAGAAAATGTGTTTTAACATGTTTCAAAGAATAAAAATTTTGTACGATTGATACATGCCCTAGTTTGCCCCTAGTATAGGTTTATGATGCTAGGATGCCCCCTCGGGAGATTGGATGGGAAGAAATTGATGACAGGATGATGGACAATTTGATGATGAGATAGGTTGAAAAATAGGTTGATTGGATAGATGGGTGAAGAAATCAGTTGACCTAGAAGAAAAACTAGATGAAAATCATGCCCCAGCATTGACAAGGTCAAGCACCTCCCATTAGGGCTTCATGCGCTATATATAGGAGTGTGGGGTCACATTCCTAGTCATTTGCACACTTGTCCTGAAGAGAGATCCTAGTGAAGAGTAGAGCCTTTTGAGCATAGAGCAATCAGTGAAGATGCAGTAGTTTCATATTGAGCTTCATCGATTTGAATAGATCCAACGGTTCAACCGTCTAGCAGACTACAAGTAGTCGGTAAGTATTACTTCATTTCTAGGTTAGGGTCATTAATGATAGCATTAAATGTAGCTCAAAGTTTTAGGTTCTAAATGTGCCAAAAGGCAGACCTACATATTTGATGTGCGCTATTGTGCATATGAAGCAATTCTACGCATATGACACCAGAATCAGCACATATGTAATTTTTTCACAAATGAAGCACATTATTGCGCAAATAAAATCTTGCTACGCATCTAAATAGGGATGCTGTGCATTTAAGATTTTACTGTGCATTTGAATTTTGACTATGCATATAAGGTTCTACTACGAATATGAAGAGCAGTCATGCGCAATTGAATTAAAGCTGTGCATACAAGATAATTCTACGCATACAAGGTAAAACTGCGCATTCAACAGTTAGAACTGCGCATCTAATTTTTGTTTATCAAAAAACTTAGAAATTTGATGAAGTTGACTGTGCAATTGATGCTGGTCAACTAATAGCTCATCTATGAGATTGATAGAATCTCTGGAGAGATGATAGGATTGCTTTCTTGATAAAATAGCTAAGTTTTTTATGTTGGATAGATAGATTTGTAGTTTAGTCAATTTTGACTGACTAATATGTGCTTGCTTGATTATAGGAGGAGTTAGATGACATTCTCATGTAGAGACAACATTTTCAAGTTACACAGATGTTGATGCCTTATCTTACTGAGACTGATCTACTTATACTTGGATCGACTGGATTGTCTTTCGTTTGCTTCATGCCTGAGATTAGGGCAAATATCAACATGTTGACTGCACTGGTTGAGAGATTTCACAGTGAGGATAGGAATTTTCATCTTCCTGTTGGAAACAAGGTAGATAACGGAGAGGGGGGGTGAATCAGTTATCTCTAATAACTTTACTTTATTTTTTCTTTTATAATTTGAGCAACATCAAAACACATAAGCATATATAATCATGAGAGCAGAAATGAAATCAACACACATAACACAAGGATTTTAATGTGGAAAACCCTATTAAGGGAAAAACCACGGGGTGACTAACCCAAGATTGTATTCTCTATTAAAAGAATAAGAAGTACAAAATGGCACTTGCCAATTAGGGCTGACTGCTCGAGCACACTGCTCACAAGAGGCACACTGCCTACAAGAGACTCACTATCTACAAAGTTTATAGAAGGTAACCAGGTGTTTGAACTTATGAGAGACATCCATATATGCTGAGGTTCAGTTCCAGTTAGGCTCAATATACTGATCTAATGCACTTCATTCTTCCTCTGCTTTAGTGCTACTATTCTATCACATACCGAACTTGTATTGCTGCTACCACACTTATCTCTGCCTTTCCTTGCACACTATATCTTCACACACACTCCTTCATACCGAAATCCATCTGGTATATATATCTGCACCAAGGATTTCAACATCTTTCTAGTCGGCAACCAGAATACTCAAGATATTTACAAAACACTAATCTGTCAGCTAATTCCATGCTTAATATGTGATGAGTATCAAAAACATAGATATAGAAGTCATTAATCATGTCACCCAACCATGTATGATCCCTCAAATAGCTTGATCAACATCAATTACTCACCCGGATTGAAGTCTGATACTTTGCCAGTCAGTTCTTCCTCAGTCTGCTCTGTCTGTCAAGAACTCAACACTTAGATTCTCATATCTTTTCAATGTTTTATCACTGGAGGCTCAATCTCTAGAATATGGTAGTAATGATACTCCTCTTGACTTGTTCAAGTCCATAGCTTGTTGAGTTACACCATCTGAGAGATCTGGACTTGATTGTCAGACCTTGCTGCATGCTTTGTTCTTGTTCACCAGACTAAAACACTCTTCAATTTGACTTCCGGTATATGCATACTATGTGCTACGGATGTGTGGGATAGACTTTGTTGCCATCAATGACAACACTCATGAAGCCACATAATGTCTCTTGCCAACAATCTCCCCCTTTGGCATTGATGGCAACACTTAGTGAAAAATGACTAAGTGTCGCATCATACTCCCCCTTAGTTGATGCTTTATCTTATGCACTATTTTACTGGAGCTCCCCCTTAGTTGGATTCCACATTTTTCACTACTCCTCACTCCCCCTTTGACATCAATGGCAAAGGGTGGAATCTGCACACCAAAATTTTGCAAAAATCAACCTATACATAGCCACATAAGTATATATGCATGTTATACTTACATATACTTAAGTATATCCACAAAAGTGGTCTTCAACTGTACAAATTCTGTTGCCCAACTCTACTTCATCCTGTCCAAAATTGAGATGTGACCACTCAACAAAAATACATAAGCTTCTTCCCTTCTTAAGTCTACTGGATCACTGGTCTGGGCTGTGGTCTGATCATCAGTTAAGGCTTCATGCATTGCCTCTAACTTAGGGATAATTATCCCTCTAAGTTCACTCATCCTGCTTATTATATTCTTCTTCTCCTTTTCAAGCCTCTTTATTTCATTTATAATGGCAATAGCCTGGCACTCTTGATTCATTATGGATGTGGTGAGGGGATCAAAATTCTAAGATAAACTTGACAGTTTACCTTCTTGTTCTTTCACCTTCTTTTCAATATCCTCTATCACTTTAGTCCAGGGTAGACAAAATTTGTACATTTCTCCACCATCTTTAAGAGCATTTTCAAGGCTCTTTATCCCATAGCCAGGGTCCTTCTATCATTAGCTATGAGTCCCTGTACTACAGTGAATCTCTTTCCCAAAAATTCTTTCTAGACCTTTTCTTCTGCTGATTTCTCTAAAGAATCAAAATGAGAGTTGACAGAGTTTACCAGAGATTTCAGATTACTAGATGGAGAGGCCGAAGGATCCTTTTGGAAGGATGGCATGTTCTTCTCTAACACACTAGATGCAATCTCTATCAGCTCACAGTCTTCCATGTGAGACTTCAGAAGCTTTTCTTTTGCTTTAGCTTGAGCAAAAGATGCTACCTTCATTGTCTGGACTAGAGAGAGGGAATCAAAATTTAGTGGTCCTTGTAATAATACTGGTTCATCTATCTCTATCATTTCTTTGTTCAAGAAGCTCTTTACTGCCTCTGTAGTGTCTCTTGCTAGAGACTGAGTCTTCTTTCCTTTTGCAACCTCAGAACTATCATTAGGGATCTTCTCTGTTTGTTCTTCTTCTCTTCCCTTTACCTCCTCTTCTTGACTCAATGTCTCCTCTTCTCTTCCTTCTCCTTTAGTATCTGAGTCTACAGGGGGATCCAGAGGAGAGATGTTAACTTCTTCATGGACTTCCTCTTCTAGAATAGAGGAATCCAAGTCCTTAGACTTCTCCTCATCTATCTCTTTTGGCTCTTCTACATTTTTCTCAGTAGATTCTTCTTTTGATGTATTTAATCCTTCAACATCCATGGTAGAAGCCTCTTCATCTATTTCCTCTATAATAGTAAGATTAAATCTTTTGAAGGCATTCCAGAGGATGTCTTCTATTTCTCTTGCTACCTAATCAGTCTCTCCAAGCGTAAGTTTGTTCATTCTTGTTTTGCTCCAGAACTCATCCTTGCAGTCCTTAAAGATCATGTTCATTTGTTTTGGAGTAATGGAAGGATATACCTGAATTGCAATCTATTCCCAGATCTCTAAATCCTTTTCCTTGGCATTCTCTTTTCTAAGTTCAAGTACCTTCTCTAGACTTTTGAGAATTGAGAAATAATTTCAATGAATGCTTTATTATAAATGTTTAGGTACCTGACTGTAGCATCTTCCAAGATCCTCTTTTCAGTATCACTATATTCATCATAAAATTCTGTGACTAGTTGCAGATTCCCATCCACTGTGACTACCTTGATGATATCATCAATAGAAAGAGTGGGCTTTTCAACAAATTCTTCTGTCCCTTCTTCTTTGTTTTTGCCAACAGAGGACTCCCTAGATGTTTTCTTCTTCTTCTTCATTTTCTTAACTTCCTCATCAAACTCTATTTCTTCATCATCCTTTTGGCTTATGTAGGACCTTGTGGCCTTTGTTTTCATTCTCTTTTCTCCCTTTTGGGATGTCTTGGCTTCTGGTTTTGAGGCTCTTGATCTCTTAGAGGTGGCAGGTGCAGAGCTCTTGGAGGATCTAGTCTAGGAGGAGGCTTGCACCGGAACACTTTCTCTTTCTGCTTCTTGTTTCTCTTTCTCGGCTCTTTCTATTTTCTCTCTATTTGCATCAATTACATCTTTTGATATGCCATATCTTTTGGCAATTTCCTCTACTTCCCTTCTTACTTTTCTTTTTATCTCTAGTTGTCTTAGTTCAACATGTATCTTTACACTTAATTCTTCAAAGGTTCCAAACCTTTCTGCCTCAGGGTCCTTAGGCTGACTCAGCAAGTGTTGGACATGCAGCTCCAAGATTTTCTCATCAACCTCATATCCCATTAGCATAATCCAAACTATTATGGGGTCAACTGCCTCCATTAGGCATTGATCAGTGTCCACCATGAAGCATATTGTATCCTTATATTTTTCAACTATTATTTGAGGAATTCTTTATGTGGCCTGCATCATACTTTGGAAGTTCTTAAAGTATCCCCAGAGCGCTGTGCTTTGAGCCTTAGCATCACCAAGTCCATACATATAGTCTCTGATTTGTATGGCAACCGGTCTGTCATTTTGCCATACCCAACCACTTGATCTAGGTAGCTCATTCATATAGTAAAAGAATAGACATAGTATTAAGCCACCATACTTGAATGAGTTCTTATCGTTCTTGATCTTCTACAAGTTTTATAGTAGTTGGTTTAGAAGAAGATCACATAGGTCATAATCAACATTTTCCCTTAACATCTAATATGCTGTATAAATTACAGTTCTAGACACAGAATTCTCCTTGCTAGAATGATAGATTTTATAACCAATTATCATAGAGGCAAATTTGATATCTGGATCTGTGATATCTTCTATTGTCATTGCTCTTTTGTCAAACTTAGATCTGGTAGCTTCACTTACTATTTGGTTCTTGACAGATTTGAGGGAAGGAAACCCACCAGATGAGTGAAATCTAGTTACTTCCCTAATAGCATCTTTTATTATCTTGAAGGGCTTCATCAACCACATGAAATTGTCATGTATTCTGCTAAGAACATACCGGACCCATTTATCATCTGCAAAACAAGGAAAGTGGATGCAATGTCCAAAATGCTTATCCCAGAGGGCCTTGTATTAAGGTTTGAGTTCAAAAGTTTCATCTATTAATTGTTTATGGTAGATATCCATTAGCTTGGATTCTCCAAATTCCTCAACATTTGCTTGGATGTACACCCTAACATCTTCTACGTGTAGAACCCCATGCAGAATGCTAGAAAAAACACCTAAGGGATCAACTTCTAGGGATTTGTAGGGGTGTTTCTTGAACTTTGGGTGTGGCCTATTAGTGATCTTAACAACCATTGGAGTAGCCATCTTGCAAAAGATTTAGAGAGAGATATTCAGAAATGGAAATACCTTTTTATGCTTTTAGGGTTCATAATAAGAGCCAGAATAGGTCGCTAGTTGAATCGAATTCTACGGTTGATCCTTGAGAAGGTTGTAAAAACTTGATGCAGAGCTCTTCCTTTCTTCTTTTCAAATGCAAATGTGCAAATGATGAGTAAAAGAACCCTTTTATCTCTATGCAAACCCTAATTTCCTTTTGCAATAAATGCACAACTTAAGTCATCTGGTTGCCTTGTTCTAAGAGAGATCTTTTTGAATCACTGAGATGCACTTAGAATCATTTTTAGTGATAATTGACAATGTATCTTCTTTCCTCCAATCATGCCATGAATCTGCAGATCAAGATATTTCACTTTTGAATCATACAGGATCTGTCTGTTAAAAACCTACTTTTACCAGATGGCTATCAAACTAGATCAATCTTGGATGATTAAACTCTTCAAAATTCCTTACGGATCTTTCATATTTTTACCAAGGGTTATTTAGATATTTCTCTGAGAACCCTTTAATCCGTAGCATTCCATGTGCCAAATTTAGGCACCAATTGACTGGCTGGGGGAATTTATTTTCCTTTGTGACTCCCCCTAAGCTAGAGCTCATCTGTTTAGTTTCTGGAAGGAATATCAGCACCAGATTCTGGTGCGGATCCATCCCCAACATTTTATGTACTCTTCTTCACCCAAATCTTGTGCATCTCCCTTTGAACTTCATCCGCATTCACTTTGCCTTTTCCTTTATCTTGATTTTGATTATGATGCACCAAATCCCTTTTATCCTAATTCTTACTTCTGCAGAATTTGGCAATATGACCGGATCTATTGCAATTGTAGCAAACAACATTTCTTTGCATATTTGACTGATATCCTCTTGATCTGCATTGATTAGCCATATGTCCCATTCTATTGCATGCAAAGCATCTACCATTGAATGAATTGTTTATTTGCATATTTTCTACATTCATGAGATTTGTGACCATACCTTTTGCAGTTGATACACTGTCTAGAGAAGGATGAATTAGTTTGATTCATTCTTCTTCTATACTGAGTTGCTTTATGACCAAAGTTGTTGCAATTGTAGCAGTATCCATTGAAGGATGGATATCTTTGAGCATTTGGTTACCTTACTAGAGGTCTTCTAGGCCTATTTCTTTGATTTCCTGATCTAGACGTCTTCTGACTAGATCTAGAGCTTTCACCTTTCTCATAACCCAAACCACGCTTGTCATCTACCCTCTTTTGGCTTTCAAGAAGAACTTCAAGTTGAGCTGAGCTTATCTTGAATTTTTCTTTGCATTCATTTGTTGTTTGAAGATCTTGTTTAAGAGTGTCTATCTGATTCTCAAGTTGTTCTTCATTATCTCTAGCTTCTTCAAGATCAGATTCCAAATGCCTGATTATTCTATCCATTTTGTGGTAGTCCTCTAACTTCACCTTGAGAGAATGTTTTAGATTATCTTCAATTTTTCTTTTCTCTTCAATTTCTTGGGTGAATTTCATAACCCCTGATTCCATTTCATGCCTTACCATAACGACCTCTTTTGATAGCTTCTCACATAGCTTGTTTTTCTCATTCAAATCTTCATTAGTATCATTGGCTTCACTTTGACTTGCTAATTGTTGAAGTAGTTCCTTTCTCTTTTTCACAGAGATACTCAGTTTTTCTTTTAGCTCATTTATGAAATCATCAGCTTGTTTGAGTCTTTCTCTCAAGTTATTGACTTTAGAGTGAGATTGCTCAAGATCATCTAGGGCAGACTGAAGTTGTTCCTTCATACCATACATATCCATTGAGATTCCCAGATCTTCCTCAAGCTATTAGGCTCTGTTTAGAGGAACTTAGCTCTGATACCAATTGTTGGAAACAAGGTATATAACTGAGAGGGGGGGTGAATCAATTATCTCTAATAACTTTAGTTTATTTTTCCTTTTATAATTTGAGTAGCATCAAAACACATAAGCATATATAATCATGAGAGCAAAAATGAAATCAACACACATAACACAAGGATTTTAACGTGGAAAACCCTGTTAAGGGAAAAACCACGGGGTGACTAACCCAAGATTGTATTCTTTGTTAAAAGAATAAGAAGTACAAAATGACACTTGCCAATTAGGGCTCACTGCCCGAGCACACTGCTCACAAGAGGCACACTGCCTACAAGAGACTCATTGTCTACAAAGTTTATAGAAGGTAACTAGGTGTTTGAACTAATGAGAGACATCCATATATGCTGAGGTTCAGTTCTGGTTAGGCTCAATATATTGATCTAATGCACTTCATTCTTCCTCTTCTTTAGTGCTGTTGTTCTGTCACATACTGGACTTGTATTGCTGCTACCACACTTATCTCTGCCTTTCCTCACACACTATATCTTCACACACACTCCTTCATACTGAAATCCATCTGGTATATATATCCGCACCAAGGATTTCAACACCTTTCTAGTCGGCAACCGGAATACTCAAGATATTTACAAAACATTGATCTGTCGGTTGATTCCATGCTTAATATGTGATGCGTATCAAAAACATAGATATAGAAGTCATCAATCATGTCGGCCAACCATGTATGATCCCTCAAATAGATTCATCAACATCAATTACTCATCTAGATTGAAGTTTGATACTCTGCCGGTCAGTTCTTCCTCAGTCTGCTTTGTCTGTCAGGAACCCAACACTTAGATGCTCATATCTTTTCAATGTTTTATCATTGGAGGCTCAATCTTTGGAATATGGTAGCAATGATACTCCTCTTAACTTGTCCAAGTCTGCAACTTGTTGAGTTACACCATCTAAGAGATCCGAACCTAATTGTCAGACCTTTTTGCATGCTCTGTTCTTGTTCACCAGACCAAAACACTCTTCAATCTGACTCCGGTATAGGCATACTATGTGTTGTGAATGTGTGGGATAGACTTTGTTGCCATCAATGACAACACTCATGAAGCCACATAGTGTCTCTTGCCAACACTTCTCATTGGGAAGATTACAGTTACCCTGGAGGATGTCTATAGGATTCTTCATATACCTATTGATAGAGAGATCGTGGAGTACGAGCCACAGACTAGGGCAGGGTTGGATGAGTGCAGATGGGTATTTGATGATGACAGTATCAAGGGTACTAAGATCAGCTAGGCTAACATGATAGCTTACTATGAGTCTCTTCCTTCAGTTGTGGTAGGGTTGATCGGAGGTATCGTGTGCCCCGATAGATGATCTCATGGATTCACAGTTGGATGGGGTTGAGTGTTAGAGAGGATTACAACTGAGGGTACTAGATATGCCTAGGGAGTTTGCATCCTTGCACATTTGTATCATGATTTACACCAGTTTGCATATGATGGTTCTTCTAGCTTGGCTTGTGGAGTGTCACTTTTATAGATATGGGCATGGACTTACATAGCTATTACTCATCCTATTAGCATTGGTACTTGGGATAGGGATTAGCCCCACTCCTACATGTTTCAGGAGAGCCTTTCCTAGCCCAAGATGGGAAAGTTGGAGTACTAGAGACACACATTTGATAATGTGGATAGAGTCAAGTGGTGACCATACGTGAATTGTGAGGTATGGGAGGAAGATGCATATGAGCTGCCCTTCTGTTTTCAGACGAGATGGCTTATAGGGAGGACACCCTATATTCTAGAGAGACACATTGTATCATGTGTGTTCAGGTAGTTTGGTAGAATCCAAGGGATGCCCCAGGGTAATGCCATATTTGCCTATATGCACAAGGAGCGGACATGATGGGGACCTAGCCCATCCTATGAGCAGGCTCATGTTGAGTTTCTTCACATCCCATACTAGCATTGGCTGATGATGAGGACAGTGGCAGACACCGGCATGACACAAGACTTCTTTGACTAGTTTTCTGCACATCCTTTTCCACGCTACTCTAGACTAGGAGAGAGAGCCATGATTATCGATGATTGGGAGGAGGGCGTTGAGGGGCCCCAGAGGTGACACAAGAGATGAGGAGGATGGGGAGGCAGAGGTGGGGATGATGGCAGTGGCAGAGGAGTAGAGGAGGAGGAGTAGGAGGAGGAGGAGGAGGTCATGATAGTGGGCATGATGGTGGTGGTGGGGATGATGGTAGAGATGGAGATGGGAGGAGGGTTTGTCGATGGATTGATCCCACTCAATAGGTGTAGCTAGCCTCACAGAGACAGGTCTAGCCTCTAGTACAACCATAGGGACAAGGACCAAATGATGGAGTGACACCTGGGTTACGAGCCTAAATGGCTCAAATGTAGTCTACGCTAGTGCAACAGCAGGGATAGATAGGGTAGATGTAGGCCTAGATCACATAGCTGCAGAGTGACCTATAGACTACCTGATTAGAGTGAGACATAGCTATTCAGAGGTATACGAGGGTAGAGGCACTCTTAGAGAAGGTACAAAAGACTACGAGACATGATCCCACTGGCCAGATAGTCATAGAGATGGTTAGGACAGGCTAGGAGATCTTCTACTGGTGATCCCTTTATGAGCAAGTGGTGCCGCTAGAGTGTAGGATAGGCAGCTATCGCCCTAGTTACTACAACAGATCATAGAGGACACCCGCAGAGAGTGGCGGGGTGATGGGACCTATGGGGCTACCTTGTGGACCATCAAGAGGGGTGCACCAGGAATAGGGACATCAAGTGGAGGAGGATGAGGTATCCACCCACCACAGCCAGCACCATCAGGGGGGAGCCACTCCTAGCTATTTCTAGACATGCATTAGTTTCTAGTAATTTTATTTGGACATGTATACACCACTTTGGTTTGGTCACTTCGAGATGTATTATTATTTTGACATCCTTGTATACTTAGACACTCTTATTCTTTTTGATGATGATGATATGATACCATGATTTGACAGACCATGTTAGGATTTACTGTGATAGACATGACTTATGTTATGACACTATGATGTGCTATGTTTACAGATGACTTATATGGTTATGATTTTGATGCATATGTTTATGTTATGTGATGGACCTGATGATCTATATGATGATTTGTATGTCTCAACACTATGATGATTATGTTGATGCTTCTATAGATTTTGTTATTAGACATGATGCCTCTACATGAATATGATGTTTAACCTAATGCTAGATGCAAGATGTACCTATATGGGATGGTTTTTATATGTGTTAATTTCCACCATGCTAAATTGAATGATATGAATCATGTATGCATGCATTAAGATGGTTTAATTGATGATCACTCTATTTATGTTTTTGCATTTTTTTCTGTCATGATATACATATATATGAAACTCAAATGGATGAATGATGTGAGTATGTGACTCTTGCTATGGATAATTTATGATTTATTTGTGTTTGTACATCCTAATGAACAAAATGATATGCATCTATGATGATAGACTTGATTATGATACATGATGAATTACCTTTGTTAATGCCAAGTATACTCAATCTTAATAGCAATACATTTTTCAAGAGAAATTAAAAGAAAAAGAATTAGACAATGAACGGATTACTTAGGAACAAAATGATAATAGAAAATGAAAGATAAGAAATGGGATAATGAGAGATAAGAAATTGGATAAACACATGATCATAAAGACACATGGATTTTGGTAAAATGATAAAATGCTTATAATGAAATGGAATGCAATGGGATAAGTATGGATATGGATTCTTGTCATCTTCGATTGTATGAATATCTGAAGTACTTTGTTTCGTCATTGCGATTTTAAAATGTTGTAAGAAAATACAAACATCTAGGTATAATTGAACCATGATGACCTAAGTATTACTTACATGGATTTTGATTTAGCAAATTAATACAAGTATCTAAGTATAATTGAACCAAGATGACCTAAGTATTGTTTGCGTATCAACAAACAAGGATTAAACCTATTTCATGTTTAGACCTTTGATGTCCTCAATGAGCATTTTGTTGATCATGTCGTTAGACAAGGCTTTCACATTACTAAAGATAAACCCATAAATAGAAAACAAACAAAATGATTATGCCCCCATCATAGCTTCTCTAGTTTGAGACATCCTTGAGTAGCATAGAAAGACATAATAACAAAAATCATGATATAAGACTTTTAAAACAATCATTGAAAAACTTTCTTTCCCAAAACATGTTTTCTTGCAATAACTTGATAGAATCAGTTTGATGTCTTAGGCCAAAAGGGATTTGTCAAGTATAGTTTTTGCTGTCTTTTGTGTCAAGATGATGTTGAAGACTTACTTGTCATGCTACTTGTTGTCTAGTGATAAAACCATGATATGATTGTTTACCTTCTGAAGTTATAGCATTTAAGAACCCTATTCTCTGACTAGGTCGAGGATTTACCCCCAGTCAACTAGAGGATTGATTTATTATGGGTGAACTGACGATGAACAATGTGATGGGCCCTAAGGGACTGACCTAGTGCCTTGAGGGCTCACTGATAAATGGCCTTGCCTATGTGACGACACAGAGGCAACATATATTGGGGTGTGGATGTATGTGGACCTAAAGACCTAGGGGTGGGAAGCCTCAAGGGCCCATTGATGATGGCCTTGCCTACGTGACAACATAGAGGCAACATAGTTCGACCTTGAAGGTTGACACTGGTGATGGATGAAGATATGGATGAAGAATAGGTTTATGGTAGGATTTGGGATACGAATGGAAGGGAAGCCTTGGGGGCTCATCGATGATGGCCTTGCCTACATGATAATGCAGAGGCAACGTAGTTCATAAATAACTAACACTGACAATAGACTTGCGATAAATGATAGGATGATGATGGGATGACCTTATTGGATAAGGTGACAAGGGCGACAAGACACCAAGCTATGGTAGGTTATTTCTAGGTAGATGTGAATGGATGCGATTACTAGATGAGTACGATAGGAAAAACAGATGTGGGTTGGGTTTTACTAATAGATGGAGGTAGCAGTTAGTCACAAATAGTGCCTATTTCTAGGTTTTCACCACTTGCTTCTATTTGTACCATTTTTTTAATCCCTTGCATTGGGGTTATTAGGTATAGAACCTTCAAAGATGCATACTATTGATGGGATCATCAAATAGTTCACCTTGTGATGTTGAGAGCTGATAAGCACCTGATCCATAGGTAGTGATTATGACATAGGTACCCAACCAATTTGGTTCAAACTTCCCCTTCTTCTCTCTATCCTGTTGATTGCATGGATTCTCTCATAGGACCAAATCACCTACTTGAAAAACATGTGGCTTAACCTTGTGATTGTATCTCCTTGACATTCTCTACTAGTATGCCTTAAGATGGTTAAAGGCATGTTGTCTTCATTCTTCTAGTAGTTCTAGTTCTTGAAGCCTTGATACTCTATATTCCTCATCATTTATGAGTCCCTTTAATGAAACCCTGAGGGAAGGAATTTCAACTTCGATAGGCAACATGGATATTATCTTTAAGATAGGTGTAAACCTTGCCATATAAAGGAGAATTGACACCTACAATGTGGTAAATGTTGTTATTTTCTAAGATTTCATAGGCTAGATGGGAGACTGGCTCCACCAAAAACTCATAACGTGAGTGATTTTCAAGGATATCCAGAAGGGATGCAATAGCAGCCATTGCATCTGCTGCTTTGTTTTCCAACCTTTGTATTTTCTCGAAGGAGATCATAGTGAAATATTCCTTGAAGTCGTCCACCATACGCTTGTATGGTACCAGCTTCTCATCCTTTGTTTGATATTCACCATTTACTTGATTAATGACAAGTTGTGAGTCCCCATACACATGAAGTTCTTTTACCTTCCACTCGATTGCCATCTTTATGCTGATAACCAAGGCTTCATACTCAGCCACATTGTTGGTGCACAGAAACAGAAGTCTGTATGATTTAGGGATTGTATCCCCCTATGGTGTTACTAGAAAGATACTTGCTCTAGATCCATGTTGCGTGTATGACCCATCAAAGTAGAGCTTCCAAGCTATTGTTGTGATGTTGAATATGGATTCATGAGGAAACTTAAAACTTAAGGGGTTGTTATCAATCAAAGGTGCATCTTCCAGCTAATCTGTAATGACCTATCCTTTTATGGTTCTTCTATCCACATACTCAATGTCAAATTCACTAAGTATCATAATCCATTTAGATATTCTACCAGTCAGGGTAATGTTGCTGAGTAGATACTTTAGTGGGTCAATCTTTGCTACCAACTTTATGGAGTGAGAGAGCATGTAGTGTCTCCACTTTTGTGAAGTGAAGACGACTACAAGGCATGCCCTTTCAATTGGTGTGTACTGAAACTCATAACCGACTAATGTCCTACTAATGTAGTAGATTGCCTGCTCCTTTCCTTCGTGGTTTTCTTGTGATAACAGTGCTCCCAAAGCTATGGGTGTAGCTGAGATATATAACAGTAGAGGCTTGCCTTGAATTGGTGGCATTAAGACTGGTGGATTCATCAGATATTCTTTTAGGTGCTGAAATACTTGCTCATAGTTATCATCTCATTTGAATGGAACATTTTTATCCAGCAGATGTGAGAATGGATGATACCTATCTGGCAATTGGGAGATGAACCTTCTAATTGATTGCAACTTTCCCTATAGAGATCGTAGCTGACTCAAATTCTTTGGTGGCAACATTTCCATTATTGGTTTGAACTTTGCCGAGTCCACCTCTATTTCATTTGCTGATATGATGTACCCAAGTAGTTTTCTGGATGTTACTCCGAAAACACACTTTTTAGGATTCAACCATACATTAAATTGCTCTAGTCTTGTGAATATTTTGTCCAAGACTTCAAGATGTCCCTCTCTAGTTAGTGATTTCCCTAGGATATCATCAACGTAATCTTCCATGATGGTATGCACATGTCATGAAAGATTGTTGTCATTGCTCATTGATACATTGCCCTTGCATTCTTGAGACCGAATGACATAATGCACCAACAATAGGTGCCCCATGACATGTGAATGCAGTTTTATGTTGATCCTCTGGTGCTATCTTGATTTGGTTATATACGGAGAAACTGTCCATTAAGGACAACATGGTGTGACCTACTATGAGGTCAACAATGATAATAATGTTTGGTAAAGGAAAGTCATCCTTCGGACAAGCCTTATTTAAATCTCTAAAGTCGTTGCATAATATGATTCTCTTGTCAAGATTCAAAACAGGTACAATATTATAGACCCACTCTGGGTAGTCAATGGCTCTAATGAACCCCACATCTAATAACTTCTTGAGCTCTTCTTTTACCATTAAGGCTATGTGGGGATGCATTTTCCTCATCTTCTATTTAACTGGCTTAGCTCTTGGAACAAGTGACAGATGGTGCATGATTAGATTAGGGTCAATACCTAGCATATCGGTGTAAGACCAAGCAAAGTTTATCTACTTTCTTTTGTAGAACTTAGCAAACTCTATTCTTTCTTGTGCAAATAATGACTCTACTTGATAAACGAGTCTTGGATGTGCCTCTGTGCTGATGTTGATTGGTTATGCTAGTTCAATCAATACTAAAGATCTTTCTAGATGTGCATAAAGAGGGAGAGGGTCAAGCCTTTCATCCGTTACCTCAGAGAGGTTTTCACCTTCACATACATCTTTTCTTTTTCCTTTTTCATGATCTAACACTACCACAGAGTGGTTTTCATAGTTAGATCTTGTTATTATTTTGACATTTTTACGACTGAAAGGATTGGCACTCTCTCCAAAGTATGCCTTGTCATTAAGGTTGATGGAGAAGATAGCCTTGTGGTCTCCTGCAGGCAAGTGGGACGTGATAAAATTGGATTGTGAGATTTGTTGGATTTGATTTTGATTGGTGGTGTGATATGGTAGAAGGCAAGTTTGACTAGAATAGATTTTACTAAGGTTTTTGTTGATTCTATGCTTGCCTCAAACAAGGTAATTCTTGAGCTATAATGCTTAATAGCTATTGAAGTGTCGATACAAGGGGTAGTCTAAATAGGGATAGATTGATACCACTATTTGATGAAGACTATTCTCTTGTCAAGGGTATACTAGTATAGTTTTTGTTGGAAAGGATGATTTGAAATCCTGTTATAAAAACTAACTAGGTCTTGTTTGGATTGGTAGAGTATCAACTAGGTCCTAGAAGCAAGTTGTGGTTTGATTTGAGGTGTTTTGATAGCAAGGTAATGATGTGAAAATAAGGTGTTTGTGAAAACGATACAAAAAGGTGATTGCAAGGTACAACTGATTTCTCAAGTTTAAACTACAGCAAAAAGGGTACTCTAAACTAGTAATGTTTTTGCCTCACAATGTACGGAATATGTCTCTATTTTGGATGTGCAACTTCAAAAGCATAGGATAAAGGGTCAAATGTGCAGCTATGTGGGTCAAATGTGCAGATCTGGTTGAAATGCTTTGATTTTTTAATGCATACTACTGTGGTTTATATGTGCTGCTCTATGTGTTAAATACACAAAAAGATCATGTGCAGTAAAATAGTTCAAATGCACAACAGAATGGGTTAAAAGTGTAGCAGGATCAAATGCATAGCAAAACTTGTTATATGCATAGTAGAATGGTTTAAATGCATAGAACTACAGGTACTTAGTCTTTTGCTTTAGTTTAACAGTTTGATTTGTTTGGAATGTTTTCCTAAGTTAATCAAAGGTTTACAATGTTGATCTTGGCTCAAGTTATTACTAGAAAACATAGAGAACAAAAGGTTTCCTTGATTACTTGACAAAATTAAAAACAAACAATTACAATCCTAGGGATGGCAAAGGCAATATTTGATGAGTTCCAACTTGGATTTTACTCCAGCCACTTGCATAAAGGTGTAAGCTAGTAACTTGATAGCACCGGCTCCCCTCTATGGCACTCACTTCTCACTCATATCAAGTACAGTTCCTTCGAAGAGTTAAACTTTCTATCTCCACACTAGATGAGTGTATGACATTGGATGGCTTCAGAGGTTCAACCTCCTATGTCAACAAATAGGGGACTTTGGATTACTAGAACAAATGGATTTTAGTCAAGGCATCCGTTCGGGTGGTTACACATGCGGCAATTCACTCTGATAAGGAGGCTTCCCAGCTTGTAGAGGTTATGCTCCATAGGGTTTTAGGGGAAACATTTGTCAATGTAACATAATAGTACCCATTGTTTGCAACTATTGTCACAAACATAATTTATTTTAAGTGACTTGGATGTGGCTTGGCTTTAGCCTATTATCACTCGAGGTTGTCCCACTTGGAAGAAATGCATTCCCAAGGGTAGGCCTCTCTTAAAGATGATAAAGATAAAATAATAAGTTTGGCATTTTGGTCACCCAGTTAAGGGGAGAGCATAGGCCTATTATCATTTTCAAGCATGGAAAATGGTGGTTTTTTATCCTCCTAATTAAAAGAAAAATAACTAAATGTGTTTACTCTATCAAGCACAAAAGTTCTTAACAAGATAGCAATAACTTGGAAAAGATTTTTTTAATTTTAACCATCTAACAAGTCTAGGTGTAGATTGTTGTTTGAATAAGTAAACAAGTGTTACTTTACTCTATTAAGCTATGTGATATATTGCAGTGCAAGATAGTAAAAACATAAAGAAATTGTTCAGTTTTAACCCCTAGGTTGGGACTAGATGCAAGTTGTCATGCAAAAAAATGATTTACTTTCCTCCTAGTTCTGTCTATGTGATGATTTGCATGAACATATTGAGTTACTCTCTCCTAATTAGTTCTAGGTGGCTTAATAATGTAGCTAAAATGACTAAGTCCAGCTCCTAACACCTGCAAATGAGAGTTAGTATGGAAAATCTTATAAAAATATTACAACTCTCTGTGACAAATCAAATGCACAGGGCTACAGGTCATATGCGCAGAACCACGGTGTATATGCGTAGATTTGCAAATGCGCAACAATAAGAATCAAATGTACATGATTGCATTGTATATGCACATGAAGATCAAAAGTGCAGCACAATGCGTCAGCTACGTAACAATATAGTCTAGATGAGCAAAAAGTTATAAGCGGAACAAGAATTGTTAAATGTACAAAACTGGAAGTTGTATGCCAAGGAATGACCTGTCATGATGGAACCTTCACAAAAAACTCAGATGGAAGTTAAAAACGGGGTAAAGCCCTAGGGTGGGTGCCAAAAATGTTAGAGGAAATATTGTCAATTGTATTAAACTACTAGTAATCTAATAACTCAATGAAATATGATGTAAATCAAATAAACAAAGATATATTACCTTGAAGACTGATTTGCCTCAAAGCTTTCATTGTCTCCTATCTTGTATTGATCTTGTTGATGAATAGAACTCTCAGAAGTGTGCACTTCCCACTGTTGAAGATGACAATACTTGAATGGTTGTAGTTGGATAATGCAATGGAGATTACCTACAATGCAACTCTTATGAAGGTGGGAGATGGATGATTGAAGACATGATTATGTGAATATGAGGAGAATGGAGATAATGAAATGAGCAATATGGATGCTTTGCCAAAGACACGCTGGTATAATTTCAGCAGAGTAAGTTTGCTATACCTTGTGGATGATAGAATGAGGGAATGAGTTTCCTTTTATAGGCCAAGGAGAGGGCAAATCCATGTGTCAAGATCTTAAAGGTGTCCAAAAGAAGTCTTGTTATGTGTATGGTGAGGATTGAGTTGGTTGAGATGAGGGAGAGAAAGAGGGAAGATGTTCCTCTCACCTTGACATGGAGGAGAGAAAGGTGTGACATGAGTCCACATGTCACAAGGCTCACCATGACCAAAGAGAGAAGGTTAAACAAGGAGACCATGATTATAGGATAGTTAGAAAGAATATAGGGATTCATGGGACAAGTATCTCAAAGCACCCTTTGACCATGGTGACATGGAGAGACCATGCCCTTTGGAATAGAGATAGTTAGAGAGATAATAGGACATGTGGGTGAGGGAAAATAGATTAATTAAATAATAAAATATTTAATTACATGTGAAACAAGGTGAGGTGGATGTGTGAGATGGATCAGATGATGTGGAATTACGAATGAAGACTTTGGAATAGGATGATTTGTGATTAAATAATTTGATTATTATTTAATTAGGGATGAGACATTAGAAGAATAGGTTTAATTAATTTAATTAAATAAATTGATATTTATTTAATAGTTGGACTATTAATGATGAATGTGAATTAAATAGATAAATTGATGAATTTATTAAATGATAGAAGAATGGGAATTAAATAAATAATAAATATTTATTTAATTTGTTTTTGCCATTTTTAGGTGTATACAACCCCTTGATAAGTCTCGTGGCCCCCTTCTCCCTAGTAGACGAGGTTGTTTTAAAAGGGTTTTTGTATGGCCATGTCCCATTTGATATATGACATATTGTTAGTGGTTTTTGCTATTCCCCAGGGAATAAAATATCAAAGAAATGAACAATTGTGAAATAGTGGAAGAATGCCACGTGGCATTTTCTTTGCATCAGGCTTCATTGATGGTAAAGGGTGGGTCCTTGATAGACATATCGTAGGTTCTTATGTTTTCTCCTATTCCACTAGTCCTCAACAGTGGGCCCACATAATTCTTGTGGAATTGTGGGAAGGTGCCATGTGTCCATCTTCACATATTACTGAATGGTATTCACCGATCCATTCTACATGGCAGGTTCCTTGTGGACCATGGGGTGTTTTTAAGGATTTGTTCCATACTACATGATAGATCTAACAGTTTCTGTTATTCCATAGAAGTCCATCTCCCACTAGATCTTATCACTACGGAAGCGCGGAAAGCCATCTTGTTGGCATTATTTAAAATTTTCTTCTCAGAGTCGTGGTTCAGGTGGCCATCCAAGTGGCATGCTATTATTAGCCCGTGCTCATTTGGCATTGATGATAGGTTTTCTTTCCCTTGTTGACTACATTGGCACTGTTGATTTAAACTATCTACCACGGTGATCAATGACTCATATTCAAATTTGAAGAATGATGTGGTGGCATGTGATGAGGGATAAACCAGTGCAGAATTAATTTCTTAGGTGTTTGTCTGGTCTCCATCACCGCCACTATGGGGGAATTAACAAATTGAAAGATTAGCATGATGTAGGATTGACCCTTGGGGATTTGTACTCATACTAGAATTGATCTTTCACTTGTTTCATGACGTGTTTTGATAGGATAATTAAGTGTTGAAACCAAGACAACTAATCTAGCGGTTTCAATGGAAGAATTGATGTTTTCAGTTATGTGAGATGATGAAATGCTATCTATCTACCCATTTATGGCAATCATCAAAGGATTTCCATTTATGGCCAGTATACCATGGAAATGACTAGAATTAATTGATCAGGAACGTATCAGAGTGTAAAATTTATCAAATTTTCTATAAATAGGTACTTTTGATACTATTCCATATACCATTTTTCCATACAGGAAGTATGCGTACTTAGTGGTTCTGTGTGCTCTTTCTACTCCCCTATTCTGTAGGATTTTCTTCTCTGTATTCATGGTTAGCAATCTGTCCTTATAGAATTAAGAGATTAGAAGATTTTCATCTATAGAATGGAGGGAATTGGAAAGATTCCAGAGGAGTAGCAGCATCCATTGACCTCCTACAAACCCTTCTTTTCTCTTTGTTTTCATCCAAATGAGGGCCCTAAGTTCTAATCTCTAGACTCTAGTAGTTCCTTATTTATGTAAGTTGGCAGATTAAGTTCTCAGGTAGAGAGGAATTATTGTTCTCTCTGCCTTTCCCCCACATCTACTTTTCCTAATAGAGCAACAACTTTAGTTGTGGGAGTGTTGCCCCTTTGAATGGAACATGTGGAGGCAGAAAGGAGTTTTGTGGTTGTTGCTACTACTCTCCTAGTTGGATTTTTGGCATAGCCAAGACTAGCTCTATGTGATTTCCTCTAGTTTTTGTCTGGTTAAGCTGGTTGGAAACCTCTCAATTAGAAGTGAGGAGTCACATCCTTGCAAAGGACACTATACATAATGAGAGGGATTCTAGTTTATGGGGTTTTCTTCTGATATTGTTCTTTGCAAGTATTCTCACTCTTGGGCATGTGGCTGGAATAGGTAGAGCAATGAATGCTCTTATTTAATAATTAGGTGGTACATGAAGGGTGTTTGAGCTCTAACTACATATAACAAATGGCCACCCATTAGATTCATAGCCTAAAATCCTTGCAAAAGTGAGGAAGCATACATATTAAAACAAACATCTCAGCATGATGGAGGTATTTTGTGGTGCAGTACACCTAGAATAGTTTTATTTCAAATTTTGGAATTTTTGTTTGTTAGAGACAAAATGAAGTTTTAAAATTATGTATTGAATCCTTCTAAAGGCATGATCATGTTGTGGAGGCCTAAAATAGGCATTTACTTAGGTAAGGTCTACAGTCCATTTAATTTTGTGATATTCTAAACTTAGACAGTTAGCTTTTTTTTCGAGAAAACAATCAATTTTAGGCTATTTTTAGCCTTTTCCCACGATTTAGGAGCCTTGTAATGAGGGAATTCGTGGAAACATATAGTCTTGGTCTCTATCATATTGAAGTATGGTAATTTGATGAAGTTTGAATGGAGAAAATAAGAAAATATTGTTGACTGCCCTGTTTTTATGAGTTTTTATGTATTATCTGTTGTTCCAACGCTTTGGGTGAGGCCGTACAGTACCTTCAAGGAGAAAAATGTCTGGAAATAGTTGAAGAATGGTCTGAAATTTCATTTGAACTAGTTTTGGAGGATTTTCATTTTCTTAGAAGGATTTTATCATTGTTTTTGTGCTAAGAGGTCTCTAACCCTTGTTTTGCAGGTTTTAGTGCGGTTTTTTTATTTTTGAACCCATTCTGTTGTGTTAGAACCCCAAAATGGGTGGAATGAGGTTGGGTTGGCATGCTTTCTAATGGGTTTTGTGTGAAGGAGTAGGGGACAATGGTGAAGTGAAGTTTGGAGCCATTGAAGCCTTATTGCACCTTGTATTTGGGCTAACTAGTTTTGGTGGAGTGAAGCTTTGATCATGAAGTGTCTTGAAATGATCTTGGACCCCAAAAACCTATGAAATTAGTCTATTTGCATCCCATTGAGCACCTTGGAATAGGAGTTACATGTTTGGAGTGGAGTTTGAGGGTACTTCCTTTGCAAAATTGACCTAATTAGGCCTACTAGGAAACCGGTACAGTCAAGATTTGGGAATTGTGTTCTAAAGGACTCCATAGTGCATGTTGGATATGTTGAAGAACTTGATAAAAGGTACTCAAAAATCCCATCACAGTCCTATTTGGAGGTCCATACCAAAAGTTATTGCATGACATTCCCTTTTGGAGGGCTACAAGGAAGTGGGTCAGTGTGTGAAGGATGTGGTACAAGGAAGTACCTCTTGAGAATTTTGATGGTTTTGTGAGCTTGGGACAGTCAACCATAGATGGTCTAGGGTCCCTAGAAAGTTTGGGAAAGAACCTAGGTATATAAACCCAAAGATGGTGTTGTTGTGTAGTCTTGGAACCATGGAGAGTGAGTGTATAGTCAAGTCTAGTAAGAAGACCAATGAAGTAGCTTGGTCCACAAGGAATTAAGAGTCTTGTCTGCCCTACCATCCCCTACATCCTCTTTTCCTCTTGTGAAGTTAGTTGTTATCCCTTTGTGTTGTTAGCTCTGCATCATTTTGTTACAAAGGCATCTCTTGCGCATTAAGAGATGGTTATATTTGCATCATGTTACAACTTTATTCGTCAATTGAAAATGTGACATCTTTTGTCTTTAAGACTGAAGCTTTCCTACTCCCTTGTTCTATAAAAGGGAATTTAGGGCTTATTAAGAGTCATTGGTTCTAGGTCATACTCTCTAGACATGGTCTGAAGTATGGGATCAATCTGATCTTGGAGAAGTTTTATATAACTAGTACATGAAAATAGAATTAGTTTTCCCAATTTTAGGTATTGTTTTTAAGTTCATAGTTTGATATATTTGCATAATCATTTTGTAATTCAGTATCAGTCCATTATACAGAATATTATTAAGTTTCAAATTATACTATCTTTTACTCTAGTGTACTTTACTACATTTATGAATACAATTTGGTTAAAGATCAATTTATTCATCATCACAGTCTTCCCTATGTATGCATATTTACCTTATGGTGTTTACTCAAGTAGTCAAATAATTGCTTTAAGAGAATATTGAATGTTGTATTAGTTCACAAGTATAACTAAGTAGAGTTAATTTTGAAACTGGTGAAATATAATAATGTAATGCATTATTTTATAGTCATAGTGAACTGAGTAAATACTGATTATAGTAGGGTTTTCATTTATATCTTTTTTTACTCTATGACCTAGGAATTAGGCACTAATCCTAGAGAAGTGTTAGTTTATGCAACCCCCTAATCATCCTTATTTGAATATCAAAAGAATTTTCCATTTCAATTATAGGTTATAGGCATTAGTTTACCCACATGTTCTCCCGTAATGAATTATTTTAAAGATTTGAGAATCTAGCCCATTGCTCTCCTCTATCAATAATTCTAAAAGCAATTTAGAGAGAACATATTTATTTAAACACTATTTTGAGAGAAATAGCAAGAAACCCATAGTCAAATGCTATTAGGATCACCCTCCTTGGTTTTACAGAGCCTAAAGTGCAGAGGAAAGGATTGAAAACCCATTTCCTATTCAGTGGCCAATCCCTTGAGGCAAATCCATTATTAGAACTAGCTATTTTATAGATTTGTTTTTTGAGATCAGGTTAGGAATTTAAAACAACCAACAGATTGGTGACTCTACTGGGGACCTTTTTTTTATCTTGAGAAGACCAGTATTGTGTCTTACCTTGAGTCGTAGATCAATTGTTACATTCCCTTATGGGTGGTGACTCTACTATTCTTCTTGCTGGTTGACCAAAGAAGAAGCATACTATGTGTGAAACTTGTATGTTTGAAAATATTGTGTGGCTCTACTGTGGGAGAAGACCCAAAATGAAAGTAGGCTTTAAAGAGTTTTATGCTTTTAAAGTTCAGACCTCTGAGAGAAGAGATGGCGGTTCTGTGAAGAAAAAACCTAGTGAACATATGAAGGATATTTTAGTACTCTTGAGTTTCCAGTCAAGACAGAATTCACATCAGCAATAACAAGTTTCTAGGTATTTTACAAAGCTTGAAGAAATTTTCAAAATTATAGTAAATGCAAAAATTGATAAAGGGAAAGTTTCCATGTGCATAAGGAAATTGTGTTATCTATGTATATATCTCTGTAAGGATCGAGTTATAAAAAATGTGTACTATACAACCTCATTTGTGTTATCAAGGGGGCTTTGTCAGGGAAAGGTATAGAGCTATAAATTTTAGTAATATTTGTGGTTTTCCAAACCACATCCCACCCAAAATCAAAGGTCAAATACCAAAGTTCAATAATGACAAATCCAAAATAGCTAGTAGCCATTTATAGAATTTTTGTGACTAAATGGGAGACTATGAGTTAGATTTTGAGGATGTGGTCATGAAATTGTTTGTTCAGTCACTGAAAGAAGATGCTAGAGATTGGTTTACATATTTATCCACTCATTACATTTCTTCATGGAAAGGTTTAAAAGTAGCTTTTATGGAGTAGTTTGGTGAAAGGATCAATGTAGCATATTATTTAGAAAGCTTATTCATGGTAAAACAGATGAAAAACAATCAGTTCTAGCTTTTAATATAAGATTTTCCAAAATGATAAGGGAAATCCCTAAAAATACTAGGTCAAATGATGTTATGTGTTTGGTTTTATATCTAGGTGCATTTAATGAAGAATATAGCTATCTTCTAAGAGATAGAAGTCCCACTACTATGAGACAAGCATATTCTATGGCTATAGATATTGAGAATAATCTAAGGCATATGAGGATAAGAGAGTATGAATCCACAATCATAAACTCTGTTGTGAGAAATGAGTCCAATAATACTATCATTTTCCATAAGGGCAAAGATCAGGATTTTTCAAATAAACCCTCATTTAATCAGTCAGGAAAAGAGGCTCAATATTTAAGTAATGAAGGAGGAAGTGTTGCTTATAATAAATGTAATGGAAATCAAAGCCTATATAAATCCATCACTTATTTTGAGCCCCCTATTCCAAAGGGATGGAGGTGTCCGAGTTCCTAGCCTAATAAGGTAGTTCATGAGATAGATAGTATTCAGACATATGGGGAATATAGGCCAATAATAAATGAAGAATTAGATCATATCCTTGCAATAGATGAATCTGTTAATTTTAACAGTTATATAAGTAATGAAAAGAATTTTTAGTCTCATGAATGCTTGCTAAAGTCAGAGGTGGATTCTCCTATTTGTAAGGGGATATATCTGCTTTCAGATAATGAGGTTTCATTGCCTAATAAGTCATCTAGTTATGAGCCTGAATATAAAGTTGAATTGGTTTCTACTAGCAACACAAAAAATGATGATCAATTGTTTGAGTGTTCTTTTTAGGGTTATGATAACTCTGATTCTGATAATAATATGGGCTGTCAGGATAGTGAAGTTGAAAAATGTATGGAAATAATGAATATAAGGTATAATCCACTTTATGATGAGCCTTTGGATTTACTAGAAATGATAAATGATGAACCTTATTGGTGCAGAGATAACCAAATCTTTGCAGAGAATCCACAAGATACACAATTAGAAGAATTTGAAGAAGGATCTTAGAAATTAACAAGCATAAGAGCAAAGTTAAGGATCTCTTATCATATAAAAGTGATGATTTGTCAGAATGGAAAGGGCATGAGCCAGTGTTAGCTCAGTATGAAAGGATGCCTAAAAATAAGAGTTCTTTATTAACAGAACAAAATTCATATGTCTGTTCTATTAGCACTTTTCAATCCTTTACTTTTGATCAGATTGATTTGTCAGACACAATGCTAGAATGTAACTTCAATCTATCAGAGCATCATGTTAAAGAGATTCAAGAAGAGGTTGAATATGAGTGTTTTAGGTTTGACATTAATTCAACAAACAAGGGAGATGCCACCAATGCAAGTTATCTAGTGGAATATGAATGTTTTCACTTTCTAAATCTATCTAATGAGCTTAAAGAAGACCACCAAACACAACATGATAATTATTTTCGCTGACTGGATATGATTAAACCATATGTTGGCCCCATGCTTAATGAAAATATATTTTAGTCATCATTTGATTGTAGTGATCAAAGGAACATAAGGTACTTTGAAGACAATGGACTTAAGTGTCTTATAATCTATCTAAACATCCATGTTGGAAACAAGATGGATTTTGGTGAAGGTTTCAGAAATGGCTTAATGAAGTCATTAGAAAACAAGATATTTTATAGGGGAAGATCTTATTTCTCCCTTTCATGATAGCCTAGGGCTATCATGTGGTTATTAAATATTATTTTTTCTCTATTTTATGGTTTGCTTCTCTAGAGTTTTTTGTGATCTCACACTCTGTTCAGGTTGAACAAATGTCCCCAACTAGAGCCACTGGTGGAACCCTATAAAATTTTCCCTTGGTTCTAGTATTTTGCCTAATTTTGTGCCATCATGCTTAAGGGTCTCTGGCCTAGGGTTTACTTATTTTGAATAGTACCCTTAAACCCTAAACCCTAGTGTTGTTCAATGCAAGTGGTGAAGTTACTTTTGTTATAATTTTAGGTTGACCTCTGATAGCCTATGACGGGTTTCTTAAGTTGTTAGGTTGATGTCTTAGAGTACATTATTGACCAGCCCCTTACCTTTCATCCATCATTTTTTGCCCGTATTAAATTTTTTTTCAATATTGCAAGGTTTTAAATATTGACCCCTTGATGAGTCTCATGGCCCCCTTCTCCCTAGTAGACAAAGGTTGTTTTAAAAGGTTTTTGTATGGCCACATCCCATTTGATAGGTGGCATATTGTTAGTGGTTTCTTCTATTCCATAGGGAATAAAATATCAAAGAAATAAACATTCACAGCATGAAAGAAGATCGCCATGTGGCGTTTTCTTTGCATCAGGCTTCATCAACAGTAAAGGGTGGGTCCTTGATGGACAGATGGTAGGTTCTTATGTTTTCTGCTATTCCACTAGTCCTCAATGGTGGCCCCACACAATTCTTGTAGAATTGCAGGAAGGTGCCGCGTGTCCATCTTCACAGATTGCTAAATGGTATTCACCGATCTGTGCTATGTGGTAGGTTCCTTGTGGACCATGGGGTGTTTTTGAGGATTCGCTCCATAGTACATGACAAATCTAACGGTTTCCACCATTCCACAAAAATCCATCTCCCACTAGATCTTATCACTGTGGAAGCGTGGAAAGCCATCTTGCTGGCATTATTTGAAATTTTCTTCTTGGAGTCATGGCTCAAGTGACAGTCCAAGTGGTGTGCTATTATTAGCCCATGCTCATTTGGCATTGATGACATGTTTTCTTTCCCTTGTTGACTACATTAGTGCTGTTGATTTAGACTATCTACCACGGTGATCGATGGCTCATATTCAAATTTGAAGAATGACGTGGTGGCATGTGATGAGGGATAAACTAGTGCAGAATTAATTTCTCAGGCATGTGCCTAGTCTCCGTCACCACCACTATGGGGGAATTAACAAATTGAAAGATTATCACGATGCAAGATTGACCCTTGGGGATTTGTGCTCATACCAGAAGTGATCTTTCACTTGCTTCATGACGTGTTTTGACAGGATAATTAAGTTAAGTGTTGAAACTGAGACAACTGATCAGGCGGCTTCAATGAAGGAATTGATGTTTTCAGTTATGTGAGATGATGAAATTCTATCTGTCTGCCCATTTCTAGCAATCATCAAATGATTTCCATTTGTGGCCAGTATACTATGGAAATGACTAGAATTAATTGATCAGGAATGTATCAGAGTGTGTAAAATCTATCAAATTTTCTATAAATAGGTACTTTTGATACTGTTCCATATACCATTTTCCGTGCAGGTAGTATGGATACTCAATGGTTTTGTTTACTCTTTTTGCTCCCCTATTTTGTAGGATTTTCTTCTTTGTATTCATGGTTAGCAATCTGTCCTTACAGAATTAAGATATTAGAAGATTTTCATCTATAGAATGGGGAGAATTGGAAAGATTCTAGAGAAGTAGCAGCATCCATTGACCTCCTATAAACCCTTCTTTTCTCCTTGTTTTCATCTAGATGAGGGCCCTAAGTTCTAATCTCCAGACTCTAGTAGTTCCTTATTTATGTGAGTTGGCAGATTGAGTTCTTAGGTAGAGAGGAATCACTATTCTATCTGCCTTTCCCCCATATCTACTTTTCCTAATAGAGAAACAACTCTAGCTGTAAGAGTGTTGCCCCTCTGAATGGAACATGTGGAGGCAAAAAGGAGTTTTGTGGTTGTTGCTACTACTCTCCTAGTTGGATTTTTGGCACAGCCAAGACCAGCTCTATGTGATTTCCTCTAGTTTCTGTCTAGTTGAGCTGGTTGGAAGCCTCTCAATTAGAAGTGAGGAGTCACACCCTTGCAAAGGACCCTGGGCATAATGAGAGGGATTCCAGTTTATGGGGTTTTCTTCTAATATTGTTCTTTGCAAGTATTCTCACTCTTGGGCATGTGGCTAGACTAGGTAGAGTAGTGGATGCTCTTATTGAACAATTAGATGGCACATGAAGGGTGTTTGAGCTCTAACAACATCTAACAAATAGCCACCCATCAACATCACAACCTAAAATCCCTTCCAAACCAAGGAAGCATACATATTAAAATAAAAATCTCAGCATGATGGAGGTATTTTGTTACAAAGGCATCTCTTGTTAGTTAAGAGATAGTTATATTTGTATCCTATTACAACTTTATTTGTCAATTGAAAATGTGACATCTTTTGTCTATAAGCCTGAAGCTTGTCTGCTCCCTTGTTCTATAAAAGGGAATTCAGGGATTATCGATAATCATTGGTTCTAGGTCATACTCTCTAGACATGGTCTGAAGCATGGGATCAATCTAATCTTGGAGAAGTTTTGCATAACTAGTACATGAACATAGAATTAGTTTTCCCAATTTTAGGTGTTGTTTTTTGAGTTCATAGTTTGATATATTTGTAGAATTATTTTGTAATTCAGTATCAGTCCATTATACAGAATATTGTTAAGTTTCAAATTATACTATCTCCTACTCTTGTGTACTTTACTACATTTATGAATACAATTTGGTTAAAGATCAATTTATTCATCATCACAGTCTTCCCTATGTATGCATATTTATCTTATGGCATTTACTCAAGTAGTAAAATAATTGCTTTAAGAGAATATTGAATGTTGTATTAGTTCAAAACAATAACTAAGTAGAGTTAATCTTGAAATTAGTGAAATATAATAATGTAATGCATTATTTTATAGTCACGGTGAACTGAGTAAATAATGATTACAGTAGGGTTTTCATTTATATCTATTTTTGATTCTATGACCTAGGAATTAGGCACTAAGCTTGCAGAACTGTTACTTTATGCAACCCCCTGGTCATCCTTATTTGAATATCAAAAGAATTTTCCATTTCAATTATAGGTTATAAGCATTAGTTTACCCACATGTTCTCTCACAATGAATTATGTTAAATATTTGAGAATCTAGCCCATTGCTCTCCTTTATCAGTAATTCTAAAAGCAATTTAGAGAGAACATATCTAATTAAATAGTATTTTGAGAGAAATAACAAGAAACCCATAGTCAAATGTTGTTAGGATCACCCTCCTTGGTTTTACAGAGCCTAAAGTGTAGAGGAAAAGGATTGAAAACCCATTTCCTATTCGTTGGCCAATCCCTCAAGGCAAATCTATTATTAGAACTGGCTATTTTATAGATTTGTCATTTGAGATCAGGTTGGGAATTTAAAACAGCCAACAAATACATTGATGGCGTAAACATTAAGGGGAAACTATACGAGACCATCTCTTCCCAATAGCTCCATAATCTTAGCTATATTTTCTTAAGAAACCACTTATCCTTGTTTTGATGATTCACCCCTCTCAAATGCTCTTATTTCTGTATTGTTGACTATTTCGATTAGTTGTTATTTATTTTTTAAGTGTATGGACTGAGGGGTCTGATCATGTATGTTAGACAACTCATAATCAATGGGGATGCATATCTTCTTTTTGGTTGCACTAGTTTTGACCATGATAAATGGTTAAAGATCTCCTTTTGCAACATAATTTTTTCTGAGATGTAAGAATTGAACTTCCTAAAATAAGGTTGAAGGAACTACCTTCATTTTGTGAATTCATGGCCTCCTTAACAATAGGTTGTAACCAGTATCTTTGTTAATGATGTAGAATACTATGGGAACCCCCTTAGATCCCAAGGAGATTATGAACATAATTTTTCTAATTGTTGCCGCTTTCAAATTGTCATAACCCCTTATGGTATCTCGACATTTTGTTATGTTGGTGTACCCATATCCCATCCTTTTAAGGAGGGAAAATGGGACTATGTACACTACTACTCTATCATTGATTAACATCCTTTTGATACAAGTGTCATAGATCCATACTTGTAAAGGGTTGGATCTCCTCTTTTAGTTAATTCAGTCTCTATAGGCATTTGCTTTAGATTGAGAAAGAAGCCAAGATCTTGAAGTTCTACATTAGATGAGTTCATGTCAAGATTGACTTGATTGATTGTTCATTTGGAGGAGTGATTTTATCCAAGTATTTTAACCCTATCACTCGTAAGAGTGCAGAATGATGCGATGGTGAATTTATAAGATCTATGAAAGAAATTTTGGCATAGGTCTTCTTGAGATCTCTATCAAGTCATATGGTCTGATTGGGGCTAGTGTAGGTTCCACTGCTAAGATTGCTTTACCATGAAACTTAATTTCTTGTTCTATGTTTGGTTTGATGCTTTCTTCGTTGTGTACTATCTCTACTAGCCATAGCATTCTTGTTTCTCCTTTCATTCCTAATTGAACAAGGATGTTTGAATTAGAAGTTTTTAGTGCATTGGTTGATCCTAAAATTGTTGTTATTTGATAATTTGTTTCATCACAATGATGGGCAAGGAAGGGGCCTTGAAATAATTTCATGTCTGCATTTTTTGGTGCAACGAGTGCTTGCTTAGCATTATTGTTATTATTTGTCAGTACTTCTTGTAGATTGAGAAACATCTCAATGAATAAATGTTGTTGGTCTTCTAGTAGTCTTGCTATGAACCTATTTTATTCAAAACATGAATCAATGCTATGTTCCATCATTCTATGGAAGGAACACAATTAATTATATTAATATCATTTTTCATTCCAATTTTGATTCCTTTTTTTTTGGTTGTCCCTCTGGTGATAATTATTTTTTTGAGGGTAGTCTACAACATTAAAATTTTAAGGGAAATAATCCCTCCCATTATAATCATCCCTTACCTTATTCCTCATGGGGGGTTGATCTATTACCCCATCTGTAGTTGCATTTTGATTATTTTTCATAATCTTAATCATATAAGGGTTGCCTCCATTGTCATCATTCACTTGAGTTATCAATCATCCATTTAAACCACAAGTCCTTCACTCGCTATTGATTTTGGCTTAATCAATTCTTAATTCAATTTTTAATGCTTAGTCATAGGATCGATATGGTAGTTTTTGTACTTCCTCTCTAGTACCCCTATTAAGGGTGTGCAAGAAGAGGTCACACAATTCTCTATGATCCATGTTTGGGGTGCTTGTTTATGAATAAAGCACTTGTCTCCATCATGTGACTAAGTGTTCCACTGATTCATTTGTGTCTTGTTTCATGGTTAGGAAATCTCGTATTCCTATTCTGATTAACTTGTTCATCTCAAACATTGTTATGAACTCACGAATGAGTTGATGAAAGGAATGGATTGAAGGCTCAAGTAGGTGATAACACTAGTCTAAGTTCCTTCAAGAGTTTTAGGGAAGATTCTTGCTACAACTACAACTCTGTCCCAAGGGAGGATTTCTCTTATGGTTGTGGTATAAGCTTTAATGTACAAATTTGGGTCTCCCTCCCCTTTGAATTTTGGAAGATCTGGGAGAGGACGTGGTAGTAACACATTGAATAAATTATGATCAAGGGGCTCTTTTAGATATTCAAGATTTAAGTCCCCAAAAATATGCTTTGAGACACTGGCATTGAAAGCATGAGTCCCACAAATGGGACTTGTTGATTTGGTACTTGATATTCAAGCATGACCAAATATGTTGGTTGAACTTGTTGATAACTTTAGGGAGCTTGATAGTTTTGCAATGTATAGGCTTTGCTTAGTTGTGGAAATTGTTGTGCGGTGTTGTTGCCACCATTGCATGATTAAAAATTCAAGTAAGGGGGGTTTTGGGTTGCTCCCTGGTTTTGTTCAACCCTAGAATTATGTGGATTCACTTGTGTTTTGATTCCTTGGCCATTTTTATTTTGAGGAGGTTGTTCTATTCCTATAGCCTCTAATGTTCTAATCTATTAGACAAGAGTGGCTATGAGTTATGTAGGGGTTGCAACCCTTGTTCTTTGAGCTTTTTTATCTTTTTGTGAGCTTGCATGATTTCCTCCACTCATTTTCTCTCTTGAGGCATTTTATAGTTGTTCATCTTGATACACGATGCTACGCCCTTAATCCTATAGTGTGTATAGGGTTATGAATAGTCGGCTTGTGGCTATCTTAACTCTTAATTAAGTCATATTATCATTAGTTTATTGTTATTTAGTTGTTTAGGTCGGCCTACGGCTTATATAGGCCCATCTAAGTCGGCCTAGGTGATATCCTAGGCATAAATAGGTATATATAGGAGGTAGTGAGTCTTATTTCATCATATATTCAGTATTGTGTTCTCATTGAAGACTATTGGAGGTATCCCCCTCGAAGTGGTTTTGGAGGTTGCCCCCTCGAAGTGGCATATTATTATCAAGTATTTGCAGCATATTTACTATTATATTTAGATATTGTGCAAGTTGTTTCATTACAAGTGGTATCAGAGCATGATCTTGGCACCGTAGAGGCAAAATTTTTTCTCATCATTGGAGGCGATTTTGGGAAGAGCATAACTTTCAGATTTTAGAGAATTTTTTAAATATTTTTAAAGGGTTTTTGAAGACAATATTAAAGAAGATACAGTCCAGATTTCAGAGGAATTGGAGCAAAAATAAGCGAGTTATTGCAAAATTAGGGTTTGCAACAAATTCACTCTCAAGGCAGTAAATTTGCTAATTTCTTGGAATTTTTTCTGGGTAAGTGGTATCTTGGCCTTAGTAAGTTACAGTAAAAATTTCAGAGAATGTGCATTTCATTTGTGTGATTTATTTCAAAATTATTTTTTCCAATCATGACGGGTCCTTCAACAAGGGGCAAAAAGAATGTTACCACACCGGGAAAAACTCCAGGCAAGGAGGAGGTGGAAAATGAGGATGTTGATCTAAAAGAATATGAAAATATACTTGAACTTATTCATAAAGAAAATAGCAAGATGAAAGGTGAAATCTTGTCCATTATGGATGAACAAATGAAAGGGTTGGCAAAGTCATGTGACATTGAGAAAATTCTGGAGATACTTTCCAAACATAAGCAGTCACAACACCACGATGTGGAGGAAGAGGATTCTACAAAAGGGAAGGGTGTTTTTGGGTTTGAATCAAATCTCAAGATGGATCATCACACCACTCATTTTATGGCAAGGAATTTCACACCAAAGTTGGATATGCAAAAGTTTGATGGTCAAGATCCTACCAATTGGCTTTGTCAAATGGAGCAATTCTTTGATATCCACCATGTTCCATGTCAACAAAAGGTGGCCATGGCTTCCTTATACTTGGAACCTGATCAATTCATTTGGTACCGTTGGCTATGTGAAGAAAAGAAAGCAAAAGGATGCATTGTCACTTGGTCGGTTTTCCAAGAAGAACTCATTACTCATTATGGTGAAAATCTTATGGATAGCTACTTCAGCCAAATTACCAAATTAAGGCAAACAGGTATGGTCAAGGATTACATTCATCAATTTCGTACTTTATCTTTAAGAGTGGAAAATGTGTCTACAGAAAATTTGTTGGAGCTATTCATTGGTGGCTTAAAGGATCACATTAAATATGAGGTACGCATGTTCCGTCCAAATTCCATCTTAGAGGCAATGATTATGGCAAGGCAAGTAGAGGAAAAATTTATGGTTAATAAAAGGCAAGGTTTTATAAACATAAGAGATAAAAGCACTCCTACACAGTCACTTCCACAACCTACTAGGCTAACACCACAACAAATCGAAGAGAAGAGAGCAAAAGGATTATGTTTTAATTGTGATAGCAAATATAGTAGAGGACACAAATGCACTGAAAAGAAATTGTTCTATATTGAAGGGCCAAGTGAGGAAGAAGAAGAGGTACCAATAGTAGAGAGTGACAATGAGATTGAGGAGGAGTCAAGAGATACTCAACCAATCATTTCTTGCCATGCACTTTCAAGTTTTAGTACCCCACAAACTCTCAAGGTAGTGGGTTTCTTAAAGAAAGAAAAAGTAACAGTGTTGATAGACTCAGGTAGCACTCATAACTTCATCAACAAAAAGTTGGCCACTCGTTTAAATTGTTTTATATATCCAGCTCCAGAATTTCAGGTCTTGATTGCAGATGGTGGTACTGTTAGTTGTTCAGGAAAATGCCATAGCATTAAATTATCCATGGGAGATTATCATCTTAATTGTCCAATGTATGCTATCTCAATGGGTGCGGCAGATATTGTTTTGGGAGTACAGTGGCTTACCACTTTGGGAACAATTGAATTGAACTTCCAAGAACTATTCATGCGCTTTCAATCAGAGGGAAGAACAATAGAATTACGAGGGATGTGTGCAAAGTCACCACAGATAGTAAGTTCTTACCAAATGCAAAAGATGTTGAAGAAGGGGGTAGATGGGATGGTAGCCCAATTATTTTCATTAGAAGCATATCACTCAAAGTCTTCTACACCATTGGATCTACAAGCAATTATAGATAAGCATTCTATAGTTTTTGGGGAGATGCCAAAAGGATTGCCTCCTAGGAGAGATCATGATCATGCCATTCAACTAGTACCAGGGAGCCAACCACCCAACATCAGGCCTTACAGATATCCATATGCTCAAAAAAGTGAGATTGAGAAGATAGTTCAAGAGATGCTAGAAGCAGGCATTATCAGGCATAGTCAAAGTGCTTACTCATCTCCTGTGGTAATGGTGCGTAAGAAGGATGAAACATGGAGGATGTGTCCAGATTACAGAGAGCTTAACAAGTTCACCATAAAAGATAAGTTTCCTATTCCAGTAATTGATGATTTGTTAGATGAGCTTAATGGTGCTATTTATTTTACAAAACTTGATCTCCATTCTGGTTATCATCAAATTAGAATTAGAGATGAGGATGTACATAAGACAGCTTTTAGAACCCATGAGGGCCACTATGAATTTTTGGTAATGCCTTTTGGTCTCACTAATGCACCGTCGACATTTCAAAGTTTAATGAACTCTATCTTCAGGCCATTTTTGAGGAAATTTGTTTTGGTATTTTTTGATGACATCTTAATATATAGTAAAACATGGGAGGAACACTTGCAACATGTAAATCAAGTGTTGGACATTTTGAAGCAGAATCAGTTGTATGCTAAACCATCCAAGTGTATCTTTGGTGTCAAAGAAGTGGAGTACCTTGGTCACATTGTGTCACATGAGGGAGTCAAGGTGGACCCTCATAAGATCCAAGCAATTGTAGAGTGGAAAATTCCTAAGACCCTTAAGAACTTACGAGGTTTTTTAGGGCTTACAGGGTATTATCGCCGATTTGTAAAGAATTATGGTAGCATAACATCTCCTCTCACATCCTTGTTAAAGAAGGATGCTTTCAAATGGAATGAAGTGGCGACAAGGGCATTTGAGAAACTAAAGGAAGCCATGTGTACAACTCCAGTCCTAGCTACCCCAGATTTTTCTAAAACATTTGTTGTTGAATGTGATGCTTCAGGACATGGAATAGGAGTAGTACTTATGCAAGAAGGAAAACCCATAGCATTTGAAAGTCGCCAACTCAAAGGTAAGAATTTGTTGAAGCCAGTTTATGAGAAAGAAATGTTGGCTATCTTGCATGCAGTCAAACAATGGAGACCTTATCTAATGGGACGACACTTTAAGGTCAAGACAGATCATGATAGTCTCAAATATTTCTTGCAATAGAGGTTATCATCTGAAGAACAACAAAAATGGGTCACAAAGATGTTGGGATATGACTTTGAGATCATATATAAGAAAGGCAAGGAGAATGTTGTGGCTGATGCTCTATCAAGGCGTGATGAACCCACAGAGTCATTTTTATTTGCCATTTCCATGTTACAAGCAGACTGGGTAAATGAGGCAAGAGAAGAGTGGGAGAAGGACATAGATACTCTAAGGCTCATTGAGAAACTCCAACAGGAATCAAGTGTGTCTGACAAATTTTCATGGAAAGGAAATATTTTATGGTACAAGGAGAGGTTATACCTTTGCAAGAATTCAACTCTTAAGCTTAAGGTGTTGGAAGAACTACATGCTTCTCCAATAGGTGGGCACTCAGGATTCCTCAAAACTTATCATAGAATCAAGCAAGATTTCTTTTGGGAAGGGCTGAAAGGGGATGTTCAAAAATTTGTAGCTGAATGCATGGTATGTCAACAACATAAAGGGGAGACAGTTAAGACTCCAGGTCTTCTACAACCCTTATGTATCCCAGGTCAAAGGTGGGAGGAGGTATCTATGGATTTCATCACAGGTTTGCCTAGATCTGAAGGAAAAAATGTCATCATGGTTGTTGTGGATCGTCTCACCAAATATGGTCACTTTTGTGCTTTGGCACAACCATTGGCAGCAAGCACTGTAGCAATAGCTTTTATGAATACTATTCAGAAATTGCATGGGACTCCGAAAGTTATAGTCAGTGATCGTGACCCTATATTTACAAGTAATTTTTGGACTGACTTGTTTTCATGCTTGGGCACTCAGCTTGCTTGTAGTTCATCATATCACCCCCAGTCAGATGGACAGACAGAAGTGGTCAACAAATGCTTGGAAGGCTATCTCCGTTGTTTTGCTTCAGATAAACAAGAGAGATGGGTGCAATGGCTACCACTAGCAGAATGGTGGTACAACACTTCTTTCCATACTTCTTCCAAGATGTCTCCATTTTTAGCACTATATGGTTACCACCCACCGTCAATCATCTCTTCATTGTGAGTACAACCAAAGGTTCACACAGTCGAAGAACACATCCATCATCAGCAAGAGGTATTGGCTAGTCTTCGAGAGAACTTGGCAATGGCACAAAACAGAATGAAGCAACAAGCTGATCAACACCGTAGTGAAAGAACTTTTGAAGTGGGAGATTGGGTCTTTGTGCGACTACAACCATACAAGCAAATGTCTCTAAAACAACAACATAAAGCTAACAAGCTGGCACCCAAGTACTATGGTCCTTATAAGGTGTTGCAGAAGATTGGCAATGTAGCATATAAATTGGAGCTGCCCATATCAACAAAAATTCATCCAGTTTTTCATGTTTCCTGCTTGAAGAAGGTTATTGGGAATAAAGTGGTAGCACAGACTAAGTTACCTGAGCTTGATGAAGAGGGAAGAATAGTTGTGGATCCTGAGAGAATTATTCAAACACGCACCAAGAAGCTGAGGACAAGGGAAATCATAGAATATCTAATTAAATGGAAAAACTCTCCAGTGGAGGAAGCTACATGGGAGAATGAGGAATTCATTCAAAAGCATCCACATTTGGTTAGCATTGAGGACAATGCTTCTTTGAAGAGGGGGGGCATGCTACGCCCTTAATCCTATAGTGTGTATACGGTTATGAATAGTCGGCTTGTGGCTATCTTAACTCTTAATTAAGTCATATTATCATTAGTTTATTGTTATTTAGTTGTTTAGGTCGGCCTAAGGCTTATATAGGCCCATCTAAGTCGGCCTAGGTGATATCCTAGGCATAAATAGGTATATATAGGAGGTAGTGAGTCTTATTTCATCATATATTCAGTATTGTGTTCTCATTGAAGACTATTGGAGGTATCCCCCTCGAAGTGGTTTTGGAGGTTGCCCCCTCGAAGTGGCATATTATTATCAAGTATTTGCAGCATATTTACTATTATATTCAGATATTGTGCAAGTTGTTTCATTACACATGACATGCAAAGCTTCTCGATCTTCTCTAGCTTCTTGTAAGTGCCTTTCTAGACATTTACCTCATTGTCTAATTGAGTGGCTATTCCTATGTAGTTTTTTGAAGGTTGATCCAATTGGTGTATTTCTGATCAAATGAGCACTCGACATGCTTGGCCTTGGCTAGAGTGATTGGGTTGTATTATTGTACCTTGTTCCCATGTGGGATTGTTGAATGTGAGAGAATGACAATTTTCTCTCCTATCATTCTCATAGTTTGAATCTTCATAATCAAAATGGTTTGTGATGGGTGCCAAAAAGATAGGTGGAACCAGTGATAACTTTAAGAAATCCCCCTAAAAAAAATATAAAATTCTGGTGAATATTTCATTTTTTTGGAAAAAAATATTAGTTTCTATTGGTGAATCTTTCCTATTTTTTGAAAAAATATTAATTTTATTGGTGAATTATTTTAAATCACTAGAAATTTGTAGAAAATTCTAGCAAATCTTGATGAAAAATAGGCAAATACATTGATTACTATGGCAAATCCTTCCTTTTAAAAAAATTAAATTCCTATGGAAAAGTAAGTGCCTGAGGGTGGCAGTGATGACTAGTTTAAGGTGTAGTGCTAGTGTTTATAATTCCTTAATATTTTAAATCAAACATTGAATATTTAAAATTAGTTCTATATTATTTTTCACCACTTTTGATTTTATTTATAATGTAACAATTTGGGTTCTATTCCATGGGCCAAAATGTACTCGTGGAGCTCTAATGCCCATGAAGCCCAAAATTGCATTTAGGTCATTGATCTCAATGGAGATCAATGGATTAAATGCAATTTCGAGCCACATGGGCATTAGAACTCTGCGGGTACATTTTGGCCTATGGATTTAACCCCAACCATTAGATTATAAATTGAGATCAATGGCCTAGATACAATTTTGAGCTCAATGGGCATTGGAGCTTCGTGGATACATTTTAACCCATGGAATACAACCCCAGTCATTAGATTATTGATAAAATCAATGGTGGTGATTAAAAATTGGTGATATGGCCCTAATGTAACCAATAAGTATATAATTTTATTGGCAAATTAATTTCATTTTCTACTATAACTTATAAAATTTAGGCAAATCTAATCTAATTAGGTATCAAATATTGTGGTGAGTCTGAGTTTAAAAGTTTAATAAAATAAATGTTTTGGCGATTTAGATAGGACTAAAATAGAATTTTGTAAAAATGTGGCAATTCACGTCGCATTACAACTTGTACTATTAGCCAAAATTTGAATCCCCAATTTCAACTATTAGCCAATTGGTGAATATTGGCCACTAAAAAAATCACTGTGTGGAACTTACCTATCCAATGAAGGTATTTCTCATTCTCTTGAGGAAATGTTCCCTAGGATTTTGTCTAATTCCATCATATTTAGGGGTGTAATAAACACCACAAAATAAATAGAATGGAGAGAGACAAAGATGATGATGAAAAGTGAGACAAAAATGAGAATGATGAATGGAAGTGAAAATGATGATGGAAACATGGGAACACAAAAAACTCACCCTCAAAGAATTTTCTCTTCATGTCGGGTTCACTAAAAAATGTGTTGTTTAGAATTTGACTCAGACACAATACAAGTGAGTTATACTCCAAAATGACACATGAACCATATCCAAGTGTTATGGGTGACATCCTAGTCACTCCGGCTCTCATGGAAAGAGCTAGTCAAGTGGAGGTAGAATCAAGGGGTTGCTTTGTTCGTGAGGGAGTAGAATTTCAGAGATGGTGGTTGGGTTATTTTGTGATGTGTTTTTGTGTATGTTTGATGATTGTTTTGATGGAAATGTTAAATTATTGTTGTTGTTGTGATAATGATATGACCGAAAGGGTCACTTTTCCTAAGTCTAACATGAAGACTATTTTTCTCCTTCAAGATGCAGAGGCGTTCTAACTTCCTTTCTTCATTTTGAATATATTTTTTTATGAGTTCTTATTGATCGATGATTCATTGTTGGTGTTCTTTGACTTATCTTATCTATTCTATATCTTGTTGGATTTGAATCGGGTGAGGGAAGTTCTCCCTAATCTTGTCTAGGAAATATTTTATCCAGTCTTCCCTAATGCTTGGCCACATCGAATGCTAGACAAGAGGGGGGAAATATTTATTGTGTTGATTTTGAATGTGTTGAAGATGTTGACCTTGTGATAGAATCAAGGGTTTGAGTTGATTTTTTATTTTATTTTTTATTTTCTAATGTTTTTGGTCTTTTGATTAATGCAAAGCTATATGAATGCAAAACAATTTTTGGTTATTTTTCTATGAATTTCAAGATGATCTAATTATCTAAGAAAGGAAAATGAATGTAATCTATATGATTTTTCTTATGCAAACTAAACTATATTTTTTTGTTTTCGTGGGTTGATTTTTGATTTGTAATCTAATGAAATTGAAAGTTACAACTAATTTAAATACAATGAAATAAAATTAATCGAAGAAAGTAAAACTAATCTAAGCAATTTGAATGCAAAAATTACTCTAAGAAAGAAAATTAAATTTCCTATCAAGAGAAAAGTTTGATCTAATTACTACTAAAAACTTGAAGAACCTATATGAATTAGGTGGTAGTGCCTAGCATGAATCCTCAGAAGTCCTTTGGGAAACCATTCCTTCCTCTATAGAAATGGGGTCCTCCTCTTGGAAACAAGTGTTAGGGTTAGCTGACAGAAGATATCAATTAAATGCAAATAAAGATTAAACAGAGGAATGGAAATACACAGAAATAATAACAGCAAGAGACAATTTTTAATGTGGTTCACCCAAACTCGGGCTACATCCACCAAACAGAGACTACAATACAATATCAACTGAAACCCTAACCCTTAGCCACTTTTATCAAGCATTTTGTTGGTTACAAAATTAGGGTTTTTTAATGTCGGTCAAATAGGAAAATAACACCCGATGCCTTTAAATGATTTGGGGGGAAACCGCACCGATAAAAGTGGGGAAAATTTAACCTCCGAGTTTGATTAGGCTCCATATAACAACAACAAGGACAAAATGATGATAAAAGAAAGTGGGAATGGGCTTGAAAGATATGAAAATTTGGAAAAAGGCAATTGATTCGAGCATATGAGTGCTATGAAGCATGAATGGATTGAGCTATGAAAATATGAATGAAATAAATAGGCACACAAGGTCCTACAACAAGCATACAATGCTATGGAGCCAACTATTTGCAAAGAAAAAAGTAAGAATACAATAATGAATTTACCTCCCCAAATGCATAGAGGAGGGTTGGTATTTTTAGGTTTGAAATCCACACCAAAGGTGGTGGTGATTGGGGAGTTAACATAATTGATTGATGAGTGAACTATCTTAATTTGGAGTGAATAATGGTTGGCAAGAAGATCACAAAAGAATAAATGGAGATAACAAAAGACTAATTAAGAGATAAGAATAGATTGATTGTAAGTTATAAATAATATACTGAGTGCAAGTCTAGAAATAGTTAGGGGGAGTGGATAGTCAGCTGTGCATGAGGGAGCTTGTCATAAAAAGATGAAAATGGAGCCAAACCAAGCTACAACTAGAAGAAATAATTCATAGAAAAGATGATAGGGTTTCCCCTTTTGGGAAGTGGGTCACCCCTTTTAGAAGGGAAGGTCACCCTGGAGACTCAGGTTAATTTTTAGGGTCACCCAAGGAGACCCTGAAGACAATAGGGGTGACTGAGGCATAGTATTTTGAACAAGTGGTTTAAAAGTAGGAAAGTGGTCTTGAAAGTCTGAAAATGGTTTTAGAGGATTGAAATAAGGAGGAGAACATTAGGAAAGCATGTTGGAAACTTTCTTTTGTTGTCATTGATGTCAACCTCTAGCAGGTGGTTCACTTGGTTTCTAAGTGCTTTTGAGAAAATTTGATAAAAAGGTGTGTAGTGTGATAGAGGTGTGCTTAGTGTTGTGCTATGTATTTCTTCCTAGTTGAATAAATGCTTGTGTGGTTTGGAAGTGATGATCATAGGTGTTCAGAGGTGTTATATCTAGAGTTTCAGGTTCTAGGTCATGCGGTAATTGAAGATGTGTTTGACAAAATGTTTGACTGTGAAGAAGGTTGTCTTAGAGAAATGAGAATGTTTCACATTTCACCGAATTAAGGTTTCTTGTCTTGCAAATATAGGAAAGTGCTTATATTGTTTGTATCTACCTTCCCTTGAAGTTTCTAGTGTTGGGGTACTCTGCAAGTTTAGTTCTTGTGTTGGTGTTCAGTAGCAGTGTATCCTGATGTGCAAAATGAAGACATTCTTTGTTTCAAGTGGGTACAGAAATATTGTAGAAGATTATGATAATGTTGAATATTATATAAAGGTGTGTGGATGCTTTGGAGTGTCTCTATGTGGGCTGCATAATGTTTTTTGACTTGGAGAAATGTGGATGTAGTCATTAGCTCAGGTTTGGCCAACCTGGCTGGCTAGCACTATTTGTGGAGGTACTTTGTGGATTGTGGATGTGATGAGAAGCATGGTGATATAGATTTGGGTCCTAGCTAACCTTGGTGTGCTCCACTTTCACTTCTTTCCACTGTGGAAGTGTTTAGTGCCAACCTATTTTGGCATTGCACGTTTGAGGTGCATATATTTCATTAGGACTGACCTAATTGAGATAAGTCTTGATATAAATGCAAGATGAAGTTGAGTGGAACAATGTAGATAAGATGATGTGAATGTGAATCAGGGGTAGTGAGTTGTGTGTGAGATTAAATGCTTATGACTCCTAAATGCAGTGAGTAGAATGTATCTACATTTCAGTGTGACTAAAGTTACTAGAGGTAGTGAGCCAAAGGTTGCAGATGGAAAGAAGTTGCAGTGGTGGATTTATCATGTTTCTTTGAGATAGTGAATCTCTCTGTAATAGTCCTCTTCTATTCTTCTCTCTTCTAGATAGTGAGTCCTTTTGGGCAGTGAGCCCTTGGCAGTGAGCCTATTTGTTTTTAGTGTTGCTATTCATATATGTGTGAGCTAATCCTCACTGTGGTTTTTCCCTTCTTGGGGTTTCCCCATAAATCTTATTTTCTTATGTGTTTGATGTGTTTTGCATTGATGCTTCATATGTTTACATTCTGCTAATGCATAATAAGAGTTTGAAGATTGGAATAGCTTGAGGGTTTAATGTTTTAATGTACAACTGATTCACCCCCCCTCTTAGTTGTCCTATGCATCCAACAAAGCAAGTCACCCCTTTTAGTAGGGAAGGTCACCCTTGGAGACCACACTTTAGTTGTAGGGTCACCCAGGGAGACCATGAAGTCAATAGGGATGACCCATAAAGAAAGGTTTGGACATGTAAATTGAGGGTATAGACAGATTTGGAAGGTTAATTGAATGATCATGGAAGAAAGAATGATAAATAATCCCCTAGGGAGAATGAATTTCCCATCTTGGGAGGTCGATTGGTTATGTCATCAGGGCTGGGAAGTGAGAGGAGTGATTTGTTGAACATGGGCTAAGTGGTCAACAAGAAAACATGTAGGACATTACAAGGTTATCTTGAAGGTTAGGGAGGTACAAACAAAGAGAAAAATAATCAAAAAACATGTCACCAAGAGAGAAGTTGCTGAGAGATCTATATATTTCATGCTTACATGTAATGATTAGGACTATAACTCATCATTGGACTGTCATGTAATCTTATGCATCTTTTTCATACTTATAGTACCTGCTATCTAAGGGTCACCCTATATATCAATTACATCACCCCTTTCACCAGTCCCAATTACCCATAACAAGTTAGGTTTCCCATGGGTTCCCCACTAGTAAAATGGGTGACCCGTAGGTACCCACATATTCTAGGTCAACTCACCCCTACTAAATTGGGTGACCTGTGATAGTGAATGAGTAGTACCAAAAGATCCAAATTAGTTTCTTTAGTTGACTAAAGGTTCCTTTCCACACCTATAACCTTGAGTGACAATGAACACTATGTTTCAAGCTCGAAAGACAAGAAACAAGGTCACTACAAGTGCAAGTATTATGCCTAAACAAGCCTAGTGCAAGTTAAACACCAAGCAAGGCATAACCACACCAATCCTAGTGCTATTTGAAAATGGATTGAATAAAAAACATACTATTGGCTCAAGGTTCTAATCAACATGTTTAGAATACACAAAACTCAAAGATTCATTTAAAGACAAAATGCTACTATTAACTAGCATATACCCATTTATCTCACATTTGACAATTAGCATATGTGGTAGGACTTAACTCTTAGATAGTGAAATATAGACATAAACCAATGATTCTAAACCATGTTCATAGTAATATACAACAAATAACATCAATATCTCATTTCAATGAAAGTGAACTACATCTACACGTCATAATCAAGATGAGCACATCATAAGATTTCATTTTAATATGCAACACCAAATCAAAGAAAAAATGATGATAATTGAAAGAATGCACTATGGAACCTCGATCACAAATGTGAGTAGTTTACCATGGATTACAAAGTTCATTCATGAATCCAATAAAAATTAAGTTGACGAGTGACATAAGTCCTTATTTATACATTTCACATAAATGATACAATGAAGGCTTAGGTAAGCATGAGATCATGATGGGCCAAACAATGGCAATGGATTGTTGGATGAAAATGTGCTAACATTTAGACTTATATTTAGATTTGGATAGTGTTGCCCAAAAATTTGAACTTGAAAAATTTCAAACTTTAGTGCCTTCTGTATATGCCCTTGAGCCTGTCGAAAGGCAAAACAATTAAATTTGAAAATCCATATGAGCTGGTGTGAAATACTCTTGTAGGTATGATCATAACATTGTCTTGCCCCAATTTGGTCAGTTTCTGTGCCCAAATATATTACTGCTTGTGAAATTTTAATCTTCATTTTTTCCCGTTCATGATTCACAAATGAAGTTAAAATTTGACATCTGTGTTGCTGGAGCTAAAAAGAATTCTGGGTTTTGCTTTGTAGTGTTTGATCATCCTGTTATCTAAATTTCATCAGAAACAGAGCTGCCATTTGAGAGTTATAAAGATTTCCATCTTTAACCCAAAAAATGGTTTCAAGGTTCCCAATCTTGGATTTACATGAAGTTATTAAAATATTCTTGTTGTCAAGGTCACAACATTAAGCAAATTGGGGACATTTCAGTTTACAATTTATAATGACATGTTATAAAGTCTATTTTATACAAGTCCAATGCTCATACGTAACTTAAAGATTTCATAGACTTTATCAACACTTTAGTCCTTGTTGTCGGGAGTCATAACTATTTTGGAAACTTTGTCAAGCGATGATGAGGTTCTGGAACTAAAGAAATGTCTGACTTGAGTTCAAAAGTTCATATATCTCCTGAATGCCCAACTCCTTTATTGGTCAGAGGTTTTGAAAATTATTGAGCTTCCGACATTGTAAGTTCAAATGTTCTGAGTATGACCGACTTCCTGACTTCACAAACTCTGCCAGCATCCTCCCGGCTTGCGGCTTATAATGAAGAAGTATGGACATCTATCAAAGCATGACAAAATGGCAATTTTCATTAGATATCGTGGTTTAAAAAGCTTTGCAGATCAACTACTTGTGGTGACATTATTGATCCTTTTTGGCCGCTAGTCGTGATCACTCTTTACATAACAACCGCCTCCATTGGGTGTAGAAATTTGATGACCTCACAACATTTGTCAGTATCTCTGAGCCTAGTCCGAGTTGAGAGCTTTCCACCAAGGATTCTTGTCAGATATTATACTCTAGAAGGCATGTATGTGAAAGAATGAAAGCACAGAAAGAGCATATAAACTGTTTGACAAAAATTTCCAAAGTGATGTAGTCTCATGGCGCCCACCGTAAACAGCCGGTGAGTTGTAACTCACCGGCTGTACGGTCGGCCGGTCGACGGGAGCAGTCGACAAAAACTAACAAATGATTGCATTCGGATTTTCGACCTGATCCAGTAGACAACATGCCGTACGCCAGTTTTCGACGGGAACAGGGTGCCGTACAAATGTCGACCAGCCGGTCGCTTACAACGCACCGGCTGGTTAAGCTCTTCCATCTCATGGTATGCAGGCAACGTATGATATGCACAAAATGGATTTGTTGAAAGGGCTTCCAAAAGTTATAAAGAAAATGTAATTGATCGGTGTAATACCATACCCCTCACCCTTGTGAAATGTGGAAGCATAGACAAGGCACATTGCCTCAAAGAGATGTCATCTCATGGTTTACAATTATACCGCTACCGACATCATGGATCTACTGAAAAAGCTTTAGAAACTTTAAAGCAAATCCAACAGCCTGGTGAAGCATAGAAAAGGCATGTGAATTGTTTGCAAGAGGCTCATAGAAATGTCATCTCATGGAATGTAAGGGTCGTGCTTGGAGTTTTATTAGCATTCTTGTATGAGCGGGTGGTTATAGCGTAGCATAAGTATGTTCAATACACATAAATTGTTTGACAACTGCCTCAGAAAGGATTTGCAATCTCATAGAGTGCAATGATCGTAGGATAGACACTAAAGAATTTGTTGAAATGGCTTGAAATCTCCAAGCAAAGGCAATTCGTAGATGTAAAGCCACCAGTATGTCTTCAAGAGAAGTAAAATGAAATTGATATTCCTAGTAGGTTTTTATAGTTTGAAATGCTTAGTAACATGCATGCAGAATGTGAATACATTCAGAGGGCCGCGATTTATCTATGAAGAGTTTTAAAACAATAGTAGAAATCAAATGCTATCTTGAAACACTACGATTACAAGATATGTATTCTAAGTAGATTTATTTAAAATGCTTTAGAAAAGTTCGTGCAAATGCAATTGGCAGTTGTAATGTCATTTTCCACATCCTTCGCAAGCATGCACCATGCAGTGAATAACACCATCAAACATAAACGCATATTTCGTCAGATGTTATATTTGGAAAAAGCATTAGGGATTTGCATAAAATGGATTTGTTGAAGCGGCCTTAGAAATTTTCAAGTAAATGCCATTGGCCGGTGCAACGCTAGCCTCCACAATATTCACCACTATCCTCTCTTCCCACCAAAATAAGAGTTTGGATCAGATATTATAGCTGCAAGTTTTCGAATTGAACATGATATGCAGATACAGTATAAAGGAATGGATGAATTGAAGGTACATCATATGTGGGCACCAGATGCCTTCATCGCAGGGATGTCTTATGTGGAAATGAGCGACAACACAACTCTTCAAATTTAATTAAAGAACTTATTAGTTCATCAATTTTAAGCATGGAGAAGGCAACTCCATCCAAGAGATTGAATGAGGCAAAAGAGCTTGCCAAGTGCTGCTATGTAAAATGTTGGTGGAATGATCAAAGGCTATGGAATATGGACCTGATGAGGATGTTCCCAAAGATTGTTAAGGATTAAGATTGTTTAGAAAATTGTAGAATGATTCTAGAGCCTTCCACAAGTTAGAACATTCCTGGAGCTGTTCTAGAAAAGAATATTGTAAGATATGTTTTAGAAAAGAACATTCCAGGTTTAAGAGTTTTCTAGAAAGCTAGAAGCTTCCAGGCTTCAAAGGTTCTATAACTATATATATGTGATTATAGAGAGCTATAGTACATAGCCTTTGGATGGTTGCTGAATATAGCATCCGGATAGCTGTTAGATACAACATCTGGATTGCTGCTAGATACGGCATTCGGATGTGATGTAATGAATGCTAGATGAATATAATTTCTGAGTTATCTAACTATGTTTTGCCCTGTCTTTTGGTGTTTATTGGGCCTGTTCTCTCATGGTATCAGAGCCAGGTTCAGCTAGAGTTTCAACCAGGTTTAGCTATAATGTTTTCCTGATTTAGCTAGAATATTTTCCAAGTTCAGCTAGAGGACCATCAAGAGGTTCAGCTAGAATGTTTTCTGGTTCAGCTAGAGGTTCAGTTAGAAGTGTATTGCTGGAGTGATTTGTTTGCAGGGCAGAGATATTGCTAGAGTGATTTGTTTGCAGGGCTGAGATATTGCTGGAGTGATTTGTTTGTAGGGCTGATATATTGCTAGAGTGATTTTTGTTTGCAAGGCTATTGCTGGAAATGCAAGTTAGAATAAGCTAGAGGTATTGTTGGTAGTGATGATGAAGAAGATGACTTTTCAGCTAGACAAAAGATAATGAGTGTTGAAGGCTTGAAGTTTCAATCTCATATGAGCAAGCTAGAGGAAAAAAAGAATGGGAGCAAGCCATGAAAGAGGATTATGATCGAAGAATGCTTGGTATGCTAGAAGTGAACATTAAGGGGGGATAGTGATATAATGTTCCCCTCTTATTTGTATTTTTTCTGTATTATTCTAGCCAATCTTAGGGGGGGATGTTAAGGATTAAGATTGTCTAGAAAATTGTAGAATGATTCTAGAGCCTTCCACAAGTTAGAACATTCCTGGAGCTGTTCTAGAAAAGAATATTGTAAGATATGTTTTAGAAAAGAACATTCCAGGTTTAAGAGTTGTCTAGAAAGTTAGAAGCTTCCAGGCTTCAAAGGTTCTATAACTATATATATGTGATTATAGAGAGCTATAGTACATAGCCTTTGGATGGTTGCTGGATATAGCATCTGGATAACTGTTAGATACAACATCTGGATTGCTGCTAGACATGGCATTCGGATGTGATGTAATGAATTCTAGATGAATATAATTTCTGAGTTATCTAACTATGTTTTGCCCTGTCTTTTGGTGTTTATTGGGCCTGTTCTCTCAAAGATAAGGCAACTCATGAGACTTTCTAGCAAAATATTAGATTTGTTTACTCCCTTGCAAAGAAGGCAGAGAAGCAAATTATTTTAGAGCCAATTGTTATTGTTGATGGTGCATTTTCTATAAATGAAAATGTTAACTCTACTGCAGAAACAAATATTTTTGGCAATCCAAAAGCTACTGATATTGTCTTTACTTGTGGAGTAGATGTTATAGTTGTTGGAATTAGTGTTCCACATTAATATATTATGACAGATGAGGACCTTGAGAATCTTGCTTGTTCTCATGAGAAATATGCCGAATATATTTCAAGATGTTGAAGGATTATTTTGAATTTCATCTTGAGGCCTACAACATATGTGGAGTCTATCTTCATAATCCTATTGCAATATTTATGGCTGTAAATCATTCACTCATGACATATAGGGGATAATTTAGTCCAGTCTAAAGGTTATATTAAGGGGCCTCACTATATTTGCGAAAAATGAAAAAGAAATGGAGAAGGGATAAGTAATGTAAAATGTCAAAAGTCACCAGAGTTCTTCTCATTGTTGTCTTCTCTTTTTCTTTTAAAAGGGAGAGATTGATCCTTTTAACAAACAATTATCCCACGGGAAGATGAAAAGTGAATTTTATTTCCTATGATTTCAAGAAGCAGTTACCAGAAACTAAAAGGTTCCTGAGGGGAAATTCTATAAATATGCAATCTATAAATTGAGGAGGGATCTTTTTCCATCTATTCTATGAAGCAGGGGAAGGAGGAGAAAGTTATTTTTCTGTTTCTTTGTACTCCCAGTTATTGTTTTTCTTAACTCAACTTATGTACAGGAGCATTTTTCAGAAACTTTGATTGTTGTTTTTTTGAGAAATGAAGAATCATTTTCAAAACTTTGTGTCTTTAAATGTCTTCTCTGGTTGCAATTTTTATTATGTCAATTTGTAATCCATCTTCAATATTGCCCCTGTTATGTTGGTATGTGTTGAGAGGAATATAGCTATCTCTTTATCAATCTATTACTGTTCATGGGTGTGGGATAGATGGGTTGTGTATCATTTGTCTACATTCACTTCTTTCTGAATTAATCTTTCACATTTATTTGCATAGTTGTGGGTAGATGTTAGTTTTTCCTTTTCTGCTTTTTGGTGAAAAGCATACCCTATGTTCCATTCATTATAAATTATTCAAAGGTAGCTGCACCTTGTAAAATAAGCAGAGAGCACATGCAACCACCATTGGAAGTGGCTCAACTGTTGGATTCATTTGTCATTTGTGTGGGTGAGGGAGTATAAACTGAAGTGACAAATCTATTAACCAACAGATTTTTGGTGACTCTACTAGGGAAAAGAATCGAAGTGCTAGTGTCTTCTTTTCTTAGAAATTTAAAGGTGTCTCCTCGAGGATGGAGGTTGGTGGCTCTATGAAGTGGAAAGTATTCGGAAGGATTTTGTTCTGGTAAAGACTCTTGCTGATTTATTTCTTAGATTTGCATTATGGCATTGGTTTCCTCCTAGCCATGGGGAAATCACTTTGGACCTCTCTTTTTGTCTCAGTTTTCACCTTTGCCTGAAGGATCAAGAAAGCATTTCTCAAAGTTTAGTGGAGAGAATCATCAAGATGCCGAAAACCACATTCTGGCATTCACGGTTGCGTGCAGAGTTTTGGGGGTAAGTGAAGAAGATGTTTCTATTTGGTTATTTATTGAATCTCTTATTGGGCCTGCAGCAGATTGGTTTCATTATTTAGAAGATATGTGTATTACTGATTGGGACTCATTGAAGAAGAAGTTCTTGGGAAGATATAAGGGTCTCATTGATGAAGCTGCTTTGCTATATCAATTTTTCCACATACAAAAGAGATTTTGTGGATAGATTCAACTGGCTACTCAAAAAGATTCTAGCTTCTATTCAACCAAGTGAGCAACTTCAACTTTGTTCTTTTATTTCTTCTTTGCATCTTGATGTTCCATTTGAGTTGAAATGGAGTAAAGTGAATGATATTATAATTGCTCAGCAAGAGACTATAAAAATTGAGGTTGACTTGATTTTAATTGGGTTATGGAAAGTAAATCAGGTTGTAGATAATTTGATTTGTGAATCTGTGAGAAAGCCTATCATGCACAAACCAAGTTTTCAGCCTATAGGGTTTCAATCTACACAGCCTCCTTCTACTGAAAGTTTTAATCTCTCTGTGTTTGATCTAAAGTACTTTGGTAAAGATAAGGTAGGAAATGTAGAAATCAAGCCTCATTTGGATAGAAGAATTGAAGCCTTTTATTTGCATTATGAAGAAGATAATGATGAATCCGAAAGCCCCTCAAGTGGTGTAGAAAATGAACAATCCTCTCATGGTGCAAATTGTAAAGATGGTAGTACAGATGATGCTATATTGTCCTCTTTATCTACTGTAGAAATGCAATCATTTACTTTTCCCAGCAATGAGGAACAACTTGGGGCTACACAACGTGAAGATGAGGTGTTGAACATCCATTCTCTAAAGGGCATACAAGCTAAGTGTGAAGTTTTCAAGTTTCCTGAGCAAAATGATACTAAGATATGGCTGCAAGAAGAGGTCAAGAATGATTTTACATTTGAATCTTTTCATTTTAAAAATCTGGATGCCAAAAATTTTAAACAAAGATTGGAAGATAGTGTCATAAGTAGTCATGGAAATGGTCAAATAGACAAGTGTGATATTGTTTATATTCTGAATTTGTGTCTTAATGCATCTAAGGATAAATTCCTATGTGGGGTCATAATCTCTGATTTACAAGTTATAGTTGAGGATGATTTGTTGAGTCATTGAACTATTGAGTCAGACCTTGCAGAGGAAAGTGAGATTGTTCCAGTTGGGGGTGATCTTCAGTCACATGAAGATATGGTTTGCAAAGTAGATTTTTAGTTTAATTCACCTCCCATTTTGCATAACACACATAAGGTTGACAATTGGTCTTCCAATGGTTTGAATGGTTCTTTTCATATATGGGATATCACTTTATCTGCCACAAAAATAATGGTAGGCAGAAGAAAGATATGATTTATTCGATGATTACTATGGAATACATAAAGTGAATATATAGTAGTAGTTGACAGTTACGAACAGGTGTAACTACAGATATAACTGTTATAACTACGTAATGTAGTTATTAGGTAAACAATGTAATAGTTACGCTAACATTCCCCCCCTTATTACATTTTTTTACAAATGTACCCCCTAAACAATTCAAATTTGATCCTACCAAGAGATTTGGTGAACATATCTGCGATCTGAGAGTCTGTAGGGCAGTACTGGAGCTGGATGTGGTGGTTCAAAACTTGGTCCCGAATGTAATGACATTCGACCTCAATATGCTTAGTGCGCTCATGGAAAACTGGATTCTCACAAGTTTTAACATACCTTGATTGTCGCAATGAAGAACTAGTGACTTTTCTTCAAGAATGTCCATATCTGCTAGAATGCGACGTAACCAAATCGCTTCGCACATAGCTCCTCGTGCAGCACGATATTCAGCCTCAGTGGATGAAAGAGCAACAACAGTTTGCTTCTTACTAACCCACGAAATTGGCCCAGATCCAAGATGAAAAACATAACCTGAGGTGGATTTCCTATCATCTATAGATCCTGCATAATCTGAGTCTGTATATCCCTATAAGAAGAACTGAGTGTTCTTCTTATATTCCAGACCATAATCAACTGTGCCTCGGATATATCTCAACACATGCTTTGCTGCAACCCAATGACACTTCTTTGGTTCCTGCATGAATCTGGTAAGATAGCTTACAACAAAACACAAGTCTAGTCTGGTGTAGGTCAAGTAGATAAGGCTCCCAACCAGCTGCCTGTAGAGAGTGACATCTACTTGAGGTGAATCCTGGAAACGAGATAGTTGCAAACCTTTCTCCATTGGAGTGGACATAGGCTTACAGTTGACCATTCCATACTTTTCCAGGAGTGTCTTGGCATATTTCATTTGGGAGATGAATATGTGGTTCTTCTTCTGCCATATCTCCAAGCCAAGACAATAATGAAGTAGCCCCAAATCTGTCATGTCGAAGGAGTTCTTTAGATCATTCTTGACATCATCAACAAGACTGTCTGAGCTGCCAGTGAGAATAAGATCGTCCACATACAAAACCAGGATGACAATCTCTGTGCCTACCTTCTTAATATACAAATTAGGATCTGAGGGGCTACGAGTGAATCCATGCTACAATAGGTGACCATCAATTTTGATGTACCATGCCCTAGGAGCTTGCTTAAGGCCATAAAGAGATTTGATAAGACGACATACCTTGTGTGGATGATGTTCATCAACAAATCCTTCTGGCTGGGTCATGTACACTTCTTCTTTGAGATCACCGTTTAAGAAAGCACTCTTGACATCCATCTGCTGAAGCTTCCATCCCTTCTGCACTACCAATGCATAGACCATGCTAATGGTTTTGATCTTTGCAGTGGGTGCAAAGGTCTCTTCATAATCAATGCCTTCCTGTTGAGCATATCCCTTTGCTACAAGTCGTGCTTTGTACTTGTCGATAGATCCATCTGCCTTGTACTTTGTTTTGAAGATCCATTTGCAGCCAATGGGTTTCTTCCCTTCAGGCAGATCGACAAGTTCCCAAGTATGATTTTGCATCAGAAAATCATACTCTGCATCCATAGCCTTCTTCCACTGAGGTTGGCTTAAGGCCTCTCGAACTGTGTCAGGTTTAGTGCTGTCAACAACAGTACTCATGAGTGCAAGATTCACTTCATTTCTTGTCTGACTCCTGGTTCTGACTCCTGACGAAGTGTCTGGAAGAGTGTGCAGGTTAGAGTCCCTGATTGTACTTTGGACCCACTTTGGAGGTTGACTGTGCTGCTGCTGGTGTGGAATGTTTTCTAGAGGGCCCAGATCAACATACAACTCTCCTTGTAGTTCACTATCTCTGTGAGAGTCTTCCATATGCTCATCATCTGATTGTGAGAGCAATTTATGAGAAGTAGGAGGCTGTTGCGCTTCTTTCTGTGATAAGGAATCGAATGACGATTCATCACATACCACATCTCGACTCTCATGTATCTTCATTGTCTCAGGATCTATGAAACGATAAGCTTTTGATGTAATACTATATCCCAACAGTATACACTGAAGTGTCTTAGAATCAGTCTTCTTTCTCCTATTGGCAGGGACATGCATGTATGCAGTGCAACCAAACACCCTTAGATGAGAAATTGAAGGCTTTTGTCCAGTCCATACCTCTTCCGGTGTCTTGTGTTGCAGAATCTTTGTTGGTGCCCTATTGATGAGGTATACAGCTATCCATACTGCTTCTGCCCAAAATCTTTCCTCCAACTTGGCTGTGGAGAGCATGCATCGAACCATCTCCATGACAGTCCGATTGCGACGTTCTACAACTCCATTCTGTTGGGGTGTATAGGGAGCAGTGAGGTGCTGCTTGATGCCATGATGTTTCAGGTATGCCACGAACTCCTTGGAGGTGAATTCCCCCCCTCGATCTGACCGGAGGACAAGAAGAGACTGATCGGCTTCTTTGACAACTTGCTTGTGAAAGTCCTGAGAGTTGGCAAAGGCTTCATCTTTCTTCTTGAGAAAATACACCCAGGTCTTTTAGGAGAAGTCATCCACGAACAACTGGAAGTACTTATGGCCTAAAAATGAAGCAGGCATGGGTCCGCACAGATCGGTATGTACCAACTCAAGGCGACGTGTAGCATGGAAGCTACTAGCCTCGAACGAATCCCGGTGTTGTTTACCTGCAAGGCATCCAGGACATATAGGCAATGAATTTGAAATTGGAGGAAGACCTCTTACCATTTGTTTGGAGCTGAGCTGATGCAAGGAGCTGACTGAAAGGTGCCCATAGCGATAGTGCCAGAGTCCTATAGATTCTATTGTGGAGGCTGATAGAGCTACTGTAGGGGAGGAGACAACATCTAATGCAAACAGTCTATCCTTCATAAATGCTCTAGCAAGTATCATACCTTCTTTTGAGATTAGACAAGTCTTGACTCCATCCTTCACCTGGAACTCAACTTTCAGTTTGTGGTTCAGAAGCTGACTGACAGAGAGCAGGTTTGTTGTCAAACCAGGAACATACAACACCTTGGTGAGGGTACAACGACTTGTCTCAAGAGGAATGATGACCTTGCCTATACCCTCTACAACATACTCCTTATTGTCAGCAATTCGAACTCTATCTCCAGTAGGTTGTTCTGTCAGTGCATCGAACAGCTCACGATTGCCTGTCATATGCTTGCTGGCACCCGAGTCTATCAACCAAATATCCCTCGTGGGCTACGAGGTTTGGGAGACAAGAACTAGATTGTGATGAGTGCCGCAGTTGGCTGTTTCTAGTTCATCTTCTTCTGATGCATCATCTTGTTGGGCTGCTACATTTCCTTTGTGCCTTCTGTGATGATGACGGCGTTTGGATGGCTGAGTATCATTGCAACCAGAAAAGCCTTCTTTGCTTGAATTGCCTTTTGTTAAGGCATTGTACCAACAGTTGATAGTGTCATGATTGTTCTTGTTCCATATATGACACCATCGGTTTGCCTTTGGAGGCTTCGACTGTTGATGTTCTTGTTGTTTCTGTGGCTGCTTTCCATGAAACTTCTGACCTTTTGATTGTCTGGAGATTAGGGCCTTATCTTCCAGTTCGCCTTGAACAGATTGAATGGCTTCTTCTTACTGCAACAGATTCACCAATTCATCATATGAAACATCTTTCTTAGTGATGTTCAGCGTGGTGACAAAGATTTTGAACTGAGATGGCAGTGCTTGCAGCGTAATTGGGACAAGTAGTTTGTCCTCCACCTTTTCTCCAAGTGCAACAAGCTCAGCTCGCAGTTCAGATACCCGCCGTAAGAATTCCTCAACTTTCTCGCCAGCATGCATACTGAGTGTATGTAGCTTGGACTGTAGATGGAGGATCTTCGTCTGGTTCTTCGCTTGGTAGATTGTGGAGAGAGAATCCCATGCCACCTTTGATGTTGTTGCATCCCGAATGTGAGGTTGAACTTCATCGGTGATGCCGACTGTTATCAACATCAATGCTTTGGCATCGGCCTTGTCAAACTTCTACCTTTCATCTGGGTCTGTTGGTCTGGTTATGTCACCTTTGACAATTCCCCATAGCTCCTCAAAAATGAGAATAGTCCGCATCTTTGTGTTCCATGCGGCATAATTTGGCCCTTTCAAAAGTTGAGCATCGGAAAGAAGCAATTTCGGGGCAGACATTTTTCAAAGAAACAAAATAATCCAGACAACAAATTTATTATTATTTTATTTGACAGTACATTCACTTTGAAGAGGAAATAGTGGCATGGAGATGAGCACGATAGGCCTGTGCTGTGAGACGGGGACGCTTTGGTGTGCGTTCTACCTCATCTTCGTCATCAGCATCATAACCCTCGTCTAGTTTTGCTCTAATCTTCCTTGCTTGACATTGTACATCAAATAGAAAGTAATCTAGCAATCCTTGCCTAAACAATTCATCAAATTGGAGATTACCGGTGTTTTGCAGGGCATCTAGAAGTGCAAAGTAGAAGCCTAAGCTTTTTGAAACAGCACGTCCGCCTCGAGGTGGATCATTCGCATGATTACTGGCCACACTGCTGGCATCTGGTGCGGTGGACATCCACAAATTTGCAAGCTTTCCCTTGCTCAATTCTTATGTGCCTGCAAATGGTCTCCAGGCTCAACACCAAACTCCACGCCAAACTCCACGCTCTTTTCCAATGCTATTTGGTTTGGGTGCTATAATCAATCGGGCCTTCTAACTTTGCTGTGCTCCTTGCATTTTCTGCCAACTACCTCTATAGCATCTTCAAGTCCATATATGAAGAAATGACTTCAATGTTGATGGGCCTGCTACTTGGGCGCTTCCTTTCAATGCTATCGGGATTGCAACTTGGTCAGCAACTACATCTCATACAATAAACTTGAAAGCATCATCATTCAGCAACTACTTCTCATGCAATGCTATCAAGAAGGTGATGGTGGCGAACTTGCTATAGCTGGAGTCAAACACAGACTGCGCCTCAGCGAAATGCCTTCAATACATAGACAACCACAGAAACTCACAGTCTGCACTGTGCCTCCTGCGCCTCAACGAAACTACTCTGATACCATTTAATGGTAGGCAGAAGAAAGATATGATTTATTCGATGATTACTATGGAATACATAAAGTGAATATATAGTAGTAGTTGACAGTTACGAACAGGTGTAACTGCAGATATAACTATTATAATTACGTAATGTAGTTATTAGGTAAACAATGTAATAGTTACGCTAACAAAAAAGAGGTGATTATATGCAAGGACATGGTGGGGCATATGCTACAAGTTAGGATTCAAAATTTTTAAAGAATGTGGTCGCTTCCATGGACAACACCAATATCTCTATCTCATGGTTTGTGTGTGGGATGTCCAATTTGGGGGCTAGTTTCTCCTTGTTTGAGAAATCAAGTGCAACATGAGATCACACATATGCAAAGCAATGCTGACATGAGCCATTCAATTGTGGAGGTATATAATGAAGAGTGGCTTCTTGAGTAGAAAATCATATCCAAAGAGTTTCTACAAGGTGTTGTTCATATTCCTCTGATTGTGATAGTTGCCAGTTGGCAGCTGGTTGCTTACGGGCTTCTCATTCATCAACTATTATTTCGCAGAGGCTACTACTTCTCCCAACCCATTAATGGATTTGCATAACCATCCTGGAGTCATCTGAAGTAGGGTCTTCCTGACCATGTATATATTAGAAGTTTTTGTTCTGCTGGTAGTTAGTTTCCTTTTCTATTTTGCTTTGTTGTGGCTTGCTTTGGCTTCTTCCTCCCCTGTTCTCTCTAAGTCTACTGCCCCTTGGATTTAAGCATTGGTCCACGCTTGAGATTCTAGATCCTTGCTTCATCCTTTGCAGTCCTTGTCCCTAATTAGAGGATGTTGTTGCCCAAAAATTTGGACTTGAAAAACTTCAAACTTTAGTGCCTTCTTGTATATGCCCTTGAGCCTGCCGAAATGCGAAACAATTAAATTTGAAAATCCGTAGGAGCTGGTGTGAAATCCTTGTCTAGGTATGATCATAACATTCTCTTGCCCCAATCTGGTCAGTTTCCATGCCCAAATATCTCACCGCTTGTGAAATTTTAAGCTTCGTTTTTTCCCATTCACGACTCACAAATGAAGTCAAAATCTGACATCTGTGTTGCTGGAGGTAAAAAGAATTCTGGGTTTTTCTTTGTAGTGTCTAATCATCCTGCTATCCAAATTTCATCAGAAATGGAGCTGCTATTTGAAATTTATAAAGATTTCCGTCTTTAACCTAGAGCATGATTTCAAGGTTCTGAATCTTGGATTTACATGAAGTTATTAAAATATTCTTTTTCTCATTTCAGTTTACAGTTTATAATGACATGTTGTAAAGTCTATTTTATAAAATTCCAATGCTCATACATAACTTAAAGACTTCATAGACTTTATCAACACTTTATTCCTTGTTGTCGGGAATCATAACTATTTTAGAACCTTTGTCAGGCGATGATGAGGTTCTAGAACTAAAGAAATCTCCAACTTGAGTTCAAAAGTTCATATATCTTCCGAATGCCCCACTCCTTTATTGGTTGAAGGTTTTGAATTTTTTTGAACTTCTAACATTGTAAGTTCAAAGGTTCTGAGTATGACCGACTTCCTGACTTCACAAACTCTGCCAGCATCCTCTGGGCTCGCAACTTATAATGAAGGAGAAGTATGGACATCTATCAAAGCATGACAAAATGGCAATTTTCATCATATATCATGGTTTAAAAAGCTTTGTAGATCAACTACTTGTGGTCACATTATTAATCCTTTCTAGCTGCTAACCGTGATCACTCCTTACATAACAACCGCCTCCATTGGGTGTAGAAATTTGATGACCACACAACATTTGCCAGCAGCTTTGAGCCCAGTCTGATTTGAGAGCTTTCTACTAAGGATACTTGTCAGATATTATACTCTAGTAGACATGTATGTGAAAGAATGAAAGCACAGATAGAGCATATAAATTGTTTGACAAAATTTCCAAAGCGATGTAGCCTCATGGTATGCAGGCAACATATGATATGCACAAAATGGCTTTGTTGAAAGGGCTTCCAAAAGTTATAAAGCAAATGTAATTGATCAGTGTAATACCACACCCCTCACACTTGTGAAATGTGGAAGCATAGACAAGGCGCGCCGCCTCAAAGAGATGTCATCTCATGGTTTATAATTATACCACTACCGACATCATGGATCTATTGAAAAAGCTTTAGAAACTTTAAAGCAAATCCCACAGCCTGGCGAAGCATAGAAAAGGCACGTGAATTGTTTGTAGGAGGCTCATAGAAATGTCGTCTCATGGAATGCAGGGGTCATGCTTGGAGTTTTATCGGCGTTCTTGTATGAGCGGGTGGTTATAGCATAGCCTAAGTATGTTCAATACACATAAATTGTTTGACAACTACCTCAGAAAGGATTTGCAATCTCATAGAGTGCAATGATCATAGGATAGACACTAAGGAATTTGTTGAAATGGCTTGAAATCTCCAAGCAAAGGCAATTCACAGATGTAAAGCCACTAGTATGTCTTCAAGAGAAGCAAACTGAAATCGATATTCTTGGTAGGGTTTTTATAGTTTGAAATGCTCAGTAACATGCATGCAGAATGTGAATACATTCAGAGGGTCGTGGTTTATCTATGAAGAGTTTTAAAACAATAATAGAAATGAAATGCTATCTTGAAACACTACGATTACGTGATATGAATTCTAAGCAGATTTATTTAAAAGGCTTTAGAAAAGTTCATGCAAATGCAATTGGCAGTTGTAATGCCATTTTCCACATCCTTCACCAGCATGTACCATGCAGCGAATAACACCATCAAACATAAATTTAGATTTTGTCAGATGTTATATTTGGAAAAAGCATTAGGGATTTGCATAAAATGGATTTGTTGAAGCGGACTTAGAAATTTTCAAGTAAATGCCATTGGCTGGTGCAATGGTAGCCTCCACAATGTTCTCCACTATCCTCTCTTCCCACAAAAATAAGAGTTAGGATAAGATATTATAGTTGCAATTTTTCGAATTGAACATGATATGCAGATACACTATAAAGGAATGGATGGAATTGAAGGTACATAATATGTGGGCACCGGATGCCTTCACCGCAGGGATGTCTTATGTGGAAATGAGCGACAACACAACTCTTCAAATTTAATTAAAGAACTTATTAGTTCATCAATTTTAAGCATGGAGAAGGTAGCTCCATCTAAGAGATTGAATGAGGTAAAAGAGATTGCCAAGTGCTGCTATGTAAAATATTGGTGGAATGATCAAAGGCTATGGAATATGGACCTGATGAGGATGTTCCCAAAGATAAGGCAACTCATGAGAGTTTCTGGAAAAATATTAGATGTGTTTACTCCCTTGCAGAGAAGGAAATTATTTTAGAGCCGATTGTTATTCTTGATGGTGCATTTTCTATGAACAGAAATGTTAACCCTACTGCAGAAACAAATATTTTTGGCAATCTAGAAGCTACTGATATTGTCTTTACATGTGGAGCAGATGTTATAGTTGTTGGAATTAGTGTTACACATTAATCTGTTATGATAGATGAGGACCTTGAGAATCTTTCTTGTTCTCATGAGAAATATGCCAAATATATATATGAAGATGTTGAAGGTTTATTTCAAATTTCATCTTGAGGCCTACAACATATATGGAGTCTATCTTCATAACCCTATTGCAATATTTTTGCGGTTGTAAATCATTCACTCATGACATATGCAAAGAGGATAATTTGGTCCAGTCTGAAGGTTATATTAAGGGGCCTCACCATATTTGCCAAAAATGAAAAAGAAATGGAGAAGGGATAAGTAATGTGAAATGTCAAAAGTCACTGGAGTTCTTCTCATTTTTGTCTTCTCTTTTTCTTTTAAAAGGGAGAGATTGATCCTTTCAAGAAACAATTATCCCATGTGAAGATGAAAAGTGAATTTTATTTCCTATGATTTTCATGAAGCAATTACCATAAACTGAAAGGTTCCTGAGGGGAAATTCTATAAATATGCAATCTATAAATTGAGGGATACTTTTCCATCTATTCTATGAAGCAGGGGAAGCAGGAGAAAGTTATTTTTTTGTTGCTTTGTACTCCCAATTATTGTTTTTCTTAACTCAGCTTATGTACAGGAGCATTTTTCAGAAACTTTGACTTTTGTTTGTTGGAGAAATGAAGAATCATTTTCAGAACTTTGTGTCTTTAAGTGTCTTCTCTAGTTGCAGTTTTTCTTATGTCAATTTGTAATCGATCTTCAATATTCCCCCTATTATTTGGTATGTGTTGAGAGGAATATAGTTGTCTCTTTATCAATCTATTACTGTTCATGGGTGTGGTATAAATGGGTTGTGTATCGTTTGTTTGCATTCACTTCTTTCTGAATTAATCTTTCGCATCTATTTGCATAGTTGTGGGTAGATGTTAGTTTTTCCTTTTTTGCTTTCTGGTGAAAAGCATACCCTATGTTCCATTCATTGTAAATTATTCTAAGGTAGCCATGCCTTGTAAAATAAGCAGAGAGAACTTGCAACCACCATTGTAAGTGGCTCAACTGTTGGATTCATTTTTCATTCATGTGGGTGAGGGAGTATAAACTGAAGTGACAAATCTATTAACCAACAAATAGAAAAATGTGTTAAAATTTGTAGCTGAAATATGGATTCCCTCAAAAAATGCCTTGAGATTACCTTATATTTAAGCAAGTGGGAGTCCTAAAACTTGCCAAAAAAACTTTCAAAACCACCTATTAAGTGTTATCCTAAAATTTTGCACGACTTCATCCTTGAAGTTGACAAACTATATTATAACTAAACTTAATAAAATAAAAAGGTTTTGTAGAGGAAACTATAAGATTCTAAAAATATAATATATGCTTCATTATAATTTTAATAGGTAATTATTATTAATTTTCTAGATACACTATGTTTGATTTTCTAATAGATATGCATATTAAAAAACATTCATAACTTTTAAACTTTCTATCATTTTTAAATCCAAGTGTCACATTCTAGGATTTATTATCTATAGATTAAAAAAAAGTTTTGAATTTCATATTTTTTTGACCAAGTTAGGTTGGCTAGAAAATTATTTTTTAATAGTTTTAAAAAGACAAAAAATCATAAATAATTATTTATGTAATGGTCAAAATGTGATAATGCAAGTAAGAATGAAAGCAATACAAAAACAATACAAATTACCTTCCCAAGCACACAAACAAACCACACTGATGGAGCGTATTGAGGTAGCACCCAAACCTCAAGTTGATTGCTCTTTGCTCTTTGGTATGTGGATTGCACTTTCATCAGCGTAAGTTTGTGATCTCCCAAAATGATTGATACTAGTGACAGCATAAGTTTACTTGGATGAGAGATGATCTGAAATGGAGAATGAGGTTCAATTTATAGACTTGTTGAAATGCAGATCAATAGTGTAGGAAGATTAGATAGATCAATGGCTAAGAATAGTTGAGAGAATGTGTGCGAATGAGAGAGGGACAAGAGTCCTTGCCCTATCATGAATCATGGAGGCTAACATACTTTATTGAGGAGTTGACTGGATTGATTGATTCGTTAACTGGGTTGATTGATCTATTAACAAAATTGATTGATGTGTTAAATGATTTGATTGATGAGTCAACTCAATTGATTGATTTGTTAACTGATTTGACTAGAGGAAATTATGGTGGGTGAGGATAATTGGGAAATTAAATAAATAAATTATTTAATTTCATGAGCACATGTGATAAATGAATAAAATATTAAATTTTATTCATTTGGAGGGAAATAGAATATTTAAATAAATAATTTGAATTTATTTATTTAAAATGGAGAGGAATTTGATTAATTAAATAAATAATTTTGATTTTATTTATTTAAAATGGAGGGAAGATGATTTAATTAAATAATTTAGATTATTTAATTAATATAGAGGAATATGATAAATATTGATGAATTAATTGAATTAGTGTGAAATGATAGAAATTAGGTGATTAAATGAAAATGATGTGAATGTGGTGTGATGAGGTGAATAATGCATTAGTGAATTTTAGGTGTCCACATTTTTCCCCTCTTTGATACAGAATCCCATTAGGTGGTGTCATGTCAAAGAAACTAGAAAAGATGCCCTGATGGATGGTAGGAATGAAGAAAAATGATGGAAGAGAAGCATGGATACTAGGTGCCCCCTCGAGAATTTTTTTAGAAAAATTAAAATAATTTTAGAAAAAATCTTGACAGGTAAGACATACGCTAAGATAGTTAGAAAATATGAACAAATAGAAGAAAAATAGTGAAATAAGTGAAAACAAGGGAATATGGGAGGGGGTGGGGGCCTATAAATAGTGGCAAGGGGGCCCATTCCAAGTCATTTGTACACCTAAACTTGAAAATAACCACTTAGAGAGAAGGAGAAGAGATGGTGATGGCCAACCACGTAGCGATTCCACATCACAGGCACTGAGTTAAGTGAGTGAGGCAATTCTAGCGACCAGATGACATAGGGGGACTGGTAAGTGACCTAACCAGGGATTTTGGGGTAGGTAAGAGGGCATTAATGGGCATTAATGTTAGGTTAAAGTAGCAAAAAACACGGGCGTACTTTTGTAAATGTGCACTTGCGTGAAGAAATTGAGTACCTATGCCTGAAAATGATGTGCTTGCGTAAAATGCATGCCTGTCTTGGAAAAGTGCACCCACACAAGTAGGTGGTGTGCTTATGTAGGGTAAATGCATGTTGGTGTTTGAATTGCATTGTTAGGTCAAAATGCGCCTTTGAATGAAAAGGGTGCACCTATGTCGAAAAGGGGGCGCTTTTGTTTAAAAGTACGCCTGTGTTAGAGAAAGGCACACTTGCACCAAAAAGTGGTGCGCTTGCACCCGAAAGAGCACCTAGGACTTGAAAAGGCGCACTTTTGTCAAAAGACAAAAAGTGACAAATTAGACTTATGAAAAACTGGATGACTTTTCAGGATTATGCCTAACTTTTAGAAATGTGATGATGGATAGGAGTGACCCTCGCTAATTCAATCATGCAGTGACCGAGGACTATGGACCTATACATAGAATTTACAGACATAGACATGGAGTTCCTAGATGTGGTGGGGATGTTACACATAGCTCGATTTTGAGAGATCTGAATGCATACAGTTGTGATGACAACACTTATAGAGCGGTGGCATAGTCAGAGGAGTACATTTCTCCTCCCAACTGGGGAGATGATAGTGATGCTAGAGGACATATGGTGGATGCTTCAGATTCCTATTCATGAGTCATTGGTTAGATACGACCTGCAGACAATTACCCAAGCACTCAAGCAAGTATTTTCTAATGATGACTTACCTATTGAGGGGACATAGCTAGATTTAAACAAGGTGATAGATGATGCCCCATTGCCACCATTCATTGCGGGCTTGATTGGGTACGTTCTTGTACCAAGGAAGAGATTGAGGTAGTTCTTGATCGGTTGGGGTGATGTTTTGGAGATGATGATGGAGGGAGAGCAATTTGCGTGGGGTCCATGTGTATTGACCCACTTATACAAGGATCTACACAGTTTCATGTACAGCTGGAGTTAGTGCATTGGGTGTAGAGTGGCTTTACTACATATTTGGGCTTGGGAGCACATTCTGATATTGCAGCCGATGTGTGACAAGGCAAGGATGACATGCCACCCATATTATTGGATGTATGTATGTAGGGGTCCTCCATTATAGATGGACTAGAGACATGACTTATTGGAGGGGGTGATAGATGACTTGGATATAGTGATCTAGAGACTCTGGAGGGATTGTGAGGCTTGGGATGATGATGTTAGGGAGCTTCCTTATGTCAGGTAGACACATTATATCATGGGTAGGATGGATTTTATCATAGAAGATACATGTCAGAAAGGGTACGGCAATAGTTTGGGGAGCAGCAGACAGCTCCAATTCATGAGGTGATCTTTCCCCAGGTTGTCAGGGACATGGGTGTGCATGGGGGATGCCACTAGATAGAAAGACAATGCTGACAAAGTTTAGGATACTATAGTCGATGCCACGGGTACCGCCAGCAGTAGAAGTTAATGATGAAGGGACCAACCCTGATTATGATGCATGGTGGGTGATACACATGCCTATTAGGTTGACGATGCCTAGGACATAGATAGGGTAGGTAGCAGAGCCTCTCGTTGGACCGAGACAGGTGAGACAGAGGGTGGAGAGAGGACATGTGGCCATCCCCCCAGATGTAGGTAGAGGCAGTGGAGACAGAGGAGATGATGGTAGAGCTAGAGGAAGAAATGATGGAGGATAGTCATAGGTAGAGGTCACTATCTCAAGAGAGGCAGAGGACTATGACACTGTACTAGCCTCCTGGGATAGTCTACAGTTAGAGGTGGAGAGACTACAAGGTGTAGTGGCTAGTTTGACTAGGGAGAGGGACAGTGCACTCCTATAGATACAGACTCTACAAGGATAGATATAGGCATTGCAGTTATAGGTGCAAATGCTGCAACAGTAGGAAGGAGATGGAGATGGTCAGCTTCAGCAGGCCATAGCAGAGAGGGATGTGGCCAGGGCTACCACTGTATAGTTACAATAGTAGTTAGACACAACACATGAGGTGATAGCCAGTGGCATCATGGCACAGATGTGGAGGGACATGATGGCTATTCAGAATAGATTGGCTTAGCCTAGACAGAGAGTAGAATACTACTGCGGCCTATATGAGAGTGTAGTTCCTATGGATCAGCAAGCACCTAGCTTTAGCAAGCAGAGTAGGTCAAGGGTGTCTAGATCGGTGAGGTCAAGGCCTCCTATGATGGGACCTCCTAGAGTAGGTATAGGACAGATTCCACCAGTGCAAGGACAACCATTGAGAGCACACGGACCTCTCCAGCTTCCTCCTCTAGGGTCGGGTTCACATTCAACTCCTTCAAAGGGGGCAAGTTCCACTTGACACAGACACCTAAGTTATTGATGACATGGATGTACTTTGTTGTATTTTGATACCTGCAGGTGGATGATGTATTTTATGTATACAAACACTGTATCATGGATACTACATCATGGACACTTTTTTGTATGATATTTATATATGATGATGGAAATAGTTGATATATCTTAATGTGTATGATGTCTTTATTTGATGATGTTATGGATGCATGCATGTTTATATGAAAATGGATTTAGAATAGATGTTTATTTATGGGTTTTTTATGTATGATGTTTTATTATGATGTGAAAGAAAATAGATAACAAATGAATGATGAAATAATTCAGTTAGATGAATGACAAATGCTGTTAGAACTAGATAAGAAATAGCTAACAAATGATGGACCAATTGTTAATAAAGGATAACAAATGATGACATAAATGATTAACAATCAAATGATAATCAAATGATAATGACAGAACATGATGATACAAATGATTAACAAAGAAATGATAATCAAATGATAATGACAGAACATGATGATATGAATGATTAACAAAGAAATTATAATCAAATGACAATGACAAAACATGATGATACAAATGATTAACAAAGAAATGATAATCAAATGATAACTAGAAATGACAAGGAAAGATATCAAATGACAATCAAATGATAACACCATGGCAATTAAATGATAAAAAATGACAATGATGAAACAAATGATAACAAATGACAAATGATAAGAAGAAAGTTAATCATAGATAGATAAATGATGAAGATTAAGATGAAATGATAAGAAAAGAATTTTAGGACAGATGAAGGAACGATGGATTTATTAGGAGTAGTCATGCTGACATATATATAGAGAAATACTTTATTTTGATATAGCATATGGATATTATGCACCAAGGTGTAACAACCGTGGTGACAATATATCCAATGCATAAGACTTTTGACTCTACAAACAAACAGTTTGATTTATTTCTACTAGACATAATAGAACCTTGTTGAATATGTGAATGGAAAATAGTCTTAGCGTAGAATTATCTTAATACATATAAGGTCTTCACAGAACCTCAGATGCAAAAGGTATTGATATGCAAGATGCTAATCCCAACACACACAACATACATATTAGTTATAATAGTATAATAAAATCATCCCACAAACACAACATACGAAAGCAATGACTATGCCCCAATCCATACCACATCGTGACATACCAAGATATAGAAAGATCAAGGTAGTTTTGAATAAGTATTAGAAAGGGACAAAAGATAAATAAAAAAGAAAATGATCAACTAATAAAATAGATAGACAACCATCATGTTCTCTTGCCAAAGAGGGTGCTCCAGATAGATTGGGGGCCTTATCGTAGGAAAGATGTATCTGTTAAAGGCTTTGGATCTAGGATAGGTGGATGTACTGGATGTAGCAAGTAGTTTATGAGTAGCCTTTTTGTTTTGGATTTGACAAGTATTTGAGCTTATAAAAGATGCATAGTTTACGTTCTGCTTGAGTTAGTCAAGTCTAGGTGGTAAATGGATAGGATGGATTGTGGTAGATGGATGGAGTGAAAATGTTAGGATTTTATTATGGTTTAAGATGGATGATGGGTGTATTGTATGTGCCTAAGTAATGAATACTTTGTATTCTAGACTACCTACATACCATGTATCCATGGGATCAAGGCACATTATGATGATGATGATATGTAGTTCTGGTTGGCGAGTGATGAAAGTGTTGATGGATGATATGATGATAGTGCTGATGGATGAGATGATGATAGTGATAATGGATGAGATATGTATAAAGAAAGTGGGCAAAAGTGTGATAACTTCCCTTGAGTTAAAATAAGGATCCATTCCTAGCCTTAGGTTAAGGAAACGTGCCCCCATTTAGGTAAAAGGTTTATTACAAAGAAATAGACTAACCATGGATGGGTTTGATAATGGATGAATAATGGATGAACAATGGATGAACATACTATGGATGGGACTGACAGATAATGCTTGACACCGATAATTTCCAAGCAATGATAGATGGATACGTGGGAATGCGAAGGTCAATAATTTTTATTATGAATGGATGGGGTTTGTAGACACCAAAAAATGACCAAGTCATCACATCACTTGCATTTTTTCTAATCTGTCTAATCACCTTCATTCAACGTTAATTAAATAATCTAATTATTGAATTAATTTTATCTTTTTCTTCTAAATCACATACTTTCAACATTAATTAAACAAATCTTCTTTATTTAATTAATTTTCATTAAATCAACCTTATTCTTCCATGATTAAATAATTTTTATTATTTAATTAAATCATTATCCTCTTTCCAAAATTCAAGTCCACATCAATTAAATAAATAAATTATTTAATTAATTTATCACAAATCCTCTTATCTACAATTAAATAATTTACATTATTTAATTAAATCAGTTGTTCTTCTAAATTTAAATAAATCTTGCAAATTTATTTAAATTATCTCAATCCTCTAAAAATAAATAAAATCAAGTATTTTATTTATAATCTTTATATTCTTCTAATCTTGCACAAACAATTAAATAAATTTATTTATTTAATTTGCTTTTTCCTCTAAAAAATAAATCTTCTAAAAATAAAATATAATCACATATTTTATTTATCCTTCATCATGCAAAATAAATTAAATCAATTTTTTTGTTTAATTTATTTAAATCTTCATATTTTATCTATTCCTCTATCATGCACAAACAATTAAATAAATTTATTTATTTAATTTCAGTTATCTTCCAATTCCTCTTAAAATATCTTGTTAACTCATGTGCACAATCAGTCTTATTTTTAGAATTCTAAAAAAGGCAAAATTATAAGTTGAGTTATCTATTCAATCAATCTTGTTTTCATCATATCTTAATAAAAATATCCTTATGGATTGACACATGTTGTGTGCACATTATTCATCATGGTTATTTGTTTTATCTCCTCCGTTGATTCTTTTGAATTATCTGGACCGTTAATCGATCTCTGTTGAAACCTATATAAACCCCCCTCATCTCCTTCACAAATCCTCTTTGATCACTTATTCTCAGGCATCCTTTACAACGCTTTGAGCATACATCGCATCGTTGAGCACTTTACAATCTTTTGACATTGATCTTCTTGAGCACTTTGAGCACCTATACTTGCTTATTGCAAACATGGTTTCGCAGTGTTATTGAGCAATCCACATTCGACAAAAGAGAACAATACAATCTAGTAGAAGCTTTCTTATTTATTTGATTTATTCATTAATCATGGCTTTTTCAGATAGATCTCTTTATGTTATGGGTTATTGATTTGCTTATTATCATAGTTTTGATTTTATCATTCAACATATCAATTTTTCCTCATACACATTCTGGCACGCCTGATGGGAGCCATTGGTCCTGATCTAATATAAAATTTGTGAAATTTTTAGTTTGATTTCACAGGTTTTTAACTCTTTCTAGGAGAGATCTGAAGATGAATTTTTAAAGGAAGCTTGTTGGGCAAAAATGGACATCACAGTTGTGTTTGGAGGGGTCAAGAGGTGAAGAAAAACATAAAATTTGACCTATTTCGGTGTAGGTAAAAGTGAGGCAAAAAAAAATTTGCCCTAGGCATGTACCCTGAGGTGTACTGTGTAGGTACAGTAAAAAAAAGAATATTTTTTTTAACAAAACTTTTGTTTTCCAAAAAAACTAAAAATAAAAAAAGCTGCCAATCGTACCTGTGCAGGGTACAACAGACCAGCGCAGGCCGTACTGCAGTGTTCAAACTTTAAAAAAAAAAAACTTTTCAAAAAAGTCTCATGCGTTTAAATTTTTAGTTTTAAAGTTTTTAATTTTTTGAAATTTAAAACTTCTAAAAACTAAAAAAAAGAGAAACTTTTAGAAACTAATTTTAGTTTTCTAAAAATTAAAAAAAAAAAATTTATTCCAGCAAGTCACATAAGTGACCAAGAGCGAGACACAGGGGGCTAGGACAGACCCCTCTTCAATGAACTTTTTTAACCAATAGGTGATTTTCAAACCTCATTATCTTGGTCATACGGATGCGTATTTTAGTGCTTTTGTTTTTTTGAAATAGGCTAGAATTTCATGATCTACATCGTGGTGAAATTGGTTTTTCTCAAGATTTTCTATTTTTTCAGAAAATTAATTTTCTCACTGCTGTCTTTGTCTTGTCACAGTTTTTAGACCTTCCAAGCTTCATAGCTTTCACAAACAGACTCGGATTCAGGTGATGTTTTTTTTTTTAAAGTTGATGTTTTTCTATCCTCTACACAGTGGTAATATCATTTCAAGGATTTTTTGAGTTTTATATTTTAAGTCCACTCATTGGCCCATCTTCAATCTATGACTTCAAACACTTGCTAACTTTTGAGTTTGTGTGGACCTAATATCACTTGTTGTAGCTTCTTATCACTCAAACAGAGCAAATTGGTTTCCCTAACATGTTCATGTAGGACGAGCTTTGAAGAAATTGACAAATCTATCGCATTAAATCTTAGAAAACATATTGCTTTCTTAAGGGACAATTGAACAAATCATCTTTGCAAACTAAGTCTGAGGAACATATTGCTTTCTTAAGGGACAAAACATCTTTTTTGCAAATCTAAAGTCTTAGGAACATATTTCTTTCTTAAGGGACAATGGACATGAATTCCAAACACTTCAATTTCATAAGGGACAATTGATAACTACAAACGTGTGTGTGCCTAATCTAGTTGCACCTTATTTTTCTTATAATGGACAATTGAACCTTTGTTTGACATGCTTGATCTTACATTTCAGTTATTCCTTTAGAATGGCCTGCTTTTGGATTGTGCTTCATCCAAAAGGGACAACCCTAAGCGAGTTTTCCTTTGAACCACTATATAAGAGGGATAAGGCGAAAGCCAAGTCCTAACCAGCATCAGCCTTACCTTGTGGTGCCAAACTGAAAAGAGGTGTACTAGCTCTTTGTGGAAATGATTTTCACATTGAGCGAAGTGTTTGATACTCTTAGTAGAATTGGTTAAAGATTTTAGTAGCTTGTCACATTGCTCGTAAGACATTGGTCCCTCAAAGTTACTAAGAACCACCTAGATAGTGACTACCCGATCCACCTCTGAATGTTGCGGTAATCATCAGTGCAAGGGGAATCGATTTAAGCCCTCAAGATACTCACCATTGGCTCCCTTGAGAAGAGATAATATTCCCTCGGCCATAAAGCTCTTGTGACCTACTTGAGCTTTCCAAGGGGAGGGTGAGATATCCCTACCTATCGTCTCTCGCAAAGATACAAATGTCTAATACCTTTATGGAATGACATTTGATTGATGGAGTATTAATTTGTGAGCTGATCTACTATAATGAAACCTTGTCTCTAGGGATAAAAGTGATTAATTTTGTTTGCAATTGTCTTATACCTATGGAAACATTGGGCTTTTTTGTAAGCCTCGAACATACACTATCTGTTGTGTTAGTCCTTTTTGCAACTTTGTTTGATGTGTTTTCTCTTGCCAAAGCAAATCCAATCAAAACTAAAACCAAATTTATCAAAATTTGCCTTATAAAAACATCTCAGACACTACTTCAGCGCCTCTGGTATAACAACAGCTCGCCTTTGGTATTATAGTAGCTCACCTTTGGTATAATAGTACCTCACCTCTGGCAAACCTACTTCAGCGCCCTTGGTAGAACAATAGCTCACTTTTGGTCTAACAGTAGCTTGCCTTTGGTATAGCACTACCTTGCCTTTGGCAGCTCAGTCCATCACCTTTGGTATAACAGTAGCTCACATTTGGTGGCATAGTCCTGCATCTTTGGTCAAACAGTACAACACCTTTGGTCCATTAAATTGTGCATCAAAATTGTCTTTTCTGAAACACAAGAAAAATCCTAGCAAGCATCTCAAGCAAAGCATATTGTCTTAATGTTTCACATGGTAACTACTAGACTCCAACAAACTATGAAAACCAAGTAAGTTTCCCTGAGGAAGCACAAATTGCCTCCTCGCATGCCTCAACCAAGCCAATCCAACATGACTCCCAAGGTTACTCCAAAGACACCAATGGAAAAATCAACCAACTCTCAAAACACGCCACAATAGGACCAACCAAATAATCCTCAAGAAGGTAATGTCCCTTTGATTGATGTAACTCAATTCACTACTGGCATGCCTCATGATTTTGTTACACCCGGTTATACCATAGGTCAAGTCTTATCTCAAGAAGAGCGACACTTTGAAATAGGTCAATCCTCTCAAGAAGATGGACAAGACCTTGATGAAATCATACAAGATCTTAGAGCCATGGCTACCTTTGACAAAATCCTTAGTAAGAACCAAGATCATTTCTTTCGCTTTCTAGTAGAGCAAGGAGCCAAATTACCCAAAGGTTTTGATCTATCAAATCCTAGTGAACCTAACAACACCCAAGACACTATAACGGTGGTCCAAACCATGTCAAGTGTGACCACACCGTTACACGGACAAGGCTTGCAAGGGAGAATGATTGCACAATATGATAATCTTCTTTATCAAAATCCAATGGTAGAGAGACCCATATCACCACTAATAACACCTATGGAGATCTACAAACACCAACAAGAGACTCTACATCGTTAAGCAGAACTAGTAAGACAAGCCGTTCTAGCAAAATCAAACATGCAAAACACTCCTAAAATGCCCACACCAATCGCAAGTGGAACTTTGGCTACCCCATCACGAGAAGGTTTCCCACCAAATTACAATCTGGGGAACACTTATGTAGCCATGCAACAAGGGTCTCAACAAACACCCCCACCAACATCATCTACCCTTCGGATCCTTTAAACACACAATCCCAATCAACCTCCACCATCACAAAACACATCTACTTATGTCCCTCTGCCACAACAGTCATCAACACTAACCTTTTTCAACACATTTCCTAACCACCCTCAACATTCCCAAAATCAAACTTCCCAAAGCTATGTTCCACCATCGCAGCCAAACCAAACAAACTTTAGCTTTCCTCCACCAAACTCTTATCAACAACCATCACAAAGCCTACATTCTTACCTATCACCACCCCTATCTGTCCAAAATCAAAATGCCCAACTCCAACCCAATCTAAACCCAACATACAACACATACGACCCCAACCAATCGTATGACCCTTACAACACCAATGCCCATGGCTTCCACTACAGTCTTCCATATGGGCAACAACAACCACTTCTAGGACAATAGGAGATGTTTCCAACCCCTCCCATGACTATGGAGCTAAAACTTGCAGAGGCTCAACAACAACTATCTGATCTTATGTTTGGCCACACCAAGAAGACCTCTTTAGAAGAAGTTTGTCCTTATCCCTTTGATCGGTCATTACCCATGATCCCTTTTCCACACAATTTCACTATTCCCAAATTTGATAAATACAAAGGAAAAGGAGACCCAAAAGACCATCTTAGAGAATTCTATCTCACTTGCTTCGAGGTCTCACATAATGACACATATCTTATGCGCCTCTTTCCTTGTAGTCTTAGAGGTCAAGCTATAGAATGGTTCTCGCACCTACCCATGGGTATCAAATCTTTTAATGAACTTGTGGTGAAATTTGCCACCCATTTCTCCTACAACGCAGAGCATGAGATCTCCATGGCTGATCTATGCAACAACAAACAAAAAAAAGGAGAAACTTTCATTTCTTTCCTTCAACAATGGAGACAAATGGCTAGCAAATTCCCATTCAAGATACCTGAAAAGTAGCTTGTTAGCATATTTGTGCAGAACCTCAACTAAGAATTGGGTTTTCATTTGCAAATTCTTAGTACTACAACCTTTGATGAAATTACCTACAAGGGAATCAATGTTGAAAAGGCCCTCATTGCTAAGGGTGTGGTCAAAATCTTTAAAGAAACCAAAGACAATGCTCCTCAACAACAAACAAATGATAAACCCAAGTTTTGGAACAAAAATAAAAACATGGTCAATGATGGTGTGGTCAATTCTAAACATGTCCAAACATTACAAACACCCCTTCAACTTTCCAAACCAAGTCAACCTCCGCCTCAACAACATCAACAAAGACAACCATACCAAAACCAACAACAATGACCACAAGAGCGGCCTCAACAAGATTACCCTTCGCGACATCAATTCACTCCCTTAGGAGAGCCTATTGAGACTGTTCTACAAAAACTTTTACATTAAGGACTCATCACCTTACTAGATCCTCCCCCATATGGTGAACCTGTTTACAAAACCACATGGTATAGAGACAATGAATATTGTGACTTCCATAGGAGCAAAGGACATAGAACCGTGTCATGCATGAAACTCAAACACATAATTCAAAATCGTATCGAGGGCAACCTAATCTCTTTTGAGGATGAACCACCAACTCAACACACGAACAAAGACCTCAACATGTACAAGGAACCATTCCCTAACCATGGCCAAGGTCCTCCTCCAGATAAAGGTAAAGGTATTAATAAAGCTTCAACTTCCTATGACTCCATTGTGTGTCATTTTGAAGAGAGTCATGTATATACCCTCACAATCAAAGGCAAATCTATGGATTGCGTTGTTACAACTCGTCATGGTCGTGTCACCATTCGTGGTCCAACACCAAGTCTCCCAACCCAATTGCATTACAATCTTGTCAAACATTTAGGGAAAACCCTTGCACATATATCTATCTTGGACCTTCTACAGTCGTCACCTGCACATAAAGCTGTGCTAGAAAAAGCCCTACAAGAGTCTTCGGTTCCTAACAACATAGCGGTCATGGATTTCCAAGCTATAATAGGTAACATTGCCTCACCCTACAATGTGGTCTTTTCTAAAAAGGACCTCCCATACCATGATCCATGTCACAATGATGCACTTCATATTGAGGTTCTCATCCATAAACGCAAGATCAAACGCATACTTATAGATGGTGGTGCTGGTCTCAATATTTGTTCTCTAAAGTTACTTAAACAATTGGGATACTCTAAGGATCACGTCAACATTGATCAAAGTATTACAATCAAGGGGTATGATGATGCTAAATGCCATTCAGAGGGTGTTATCCATTTGCCTATATAAGTAGGCCCTGTCATGCTTGAAACTTAGTGCCAAGTCCTTGACATTGAGCTACCTTATAACATTATCCTAGGATGCCCATGGATCCATGCCATGAAAGTTGTTCCCTCAACGTACCATCAGTCTCTCAAGTTCCCATTCAATGGTACGGAGATCACTATCCTAGGAGACCCCAATCCTTTTGAATTATGTCGTGTCTTGCAAGGCAGTTATAAGAATTGCAACCAAGTGCCTAAAAATGACAAAGCCCTTGAATCCCCATTGTATGTCAACCCTAAAAATCTGACAAAAGCCTCTACAAGTGAACCTAATCCTCTTCCTGAAATCAAAGCTCACATCTGTGATATAGGCTTTGGAACATATGATATCTCAAAATCTTGTTGTGTAGGGTGGATGCCTTTATCCTCTAAATCTTACGGCCAACTGTACATCGCCAAAGTAACTTAAAAAGTAGCTATTCCTCCCCCAGCATCTTTAACCCAATTCCAAGAGGGAAATTTCTTGGCAGAGGAAACTATCGAAGACATCTCTTCTTGGCTCTACAAGGAGAAAGAACCAGTCACAATACCAGTCAAACAATATGGCAATGGCTTAAGGATAGTAAAAAACATGGGCTATAAAGGCAAAGGTGGCCTTGGGAAACAGAACCAAGGAACAATAGAACCCATCATTATGACAAAGAAACTAGACAAGAAGGGGTTAGGATTTGGTAGAAAGGTACCGCACGCCTTAGACATTGAGGTATCCTTGACAAGGTGGTAGAAAATTTTCCCACTGATTCGACGTCTAATGAGGATATCATCGATGACTCTTCCCTCCATATGACTGACCTATTTACAGAATCCTCCATTTTCATGCTATCATCCATATCCTTAACATCCACCACAAACACCCAGAAAGTAACACTTGTCTACCCTAAACTTATCAATTGGGACAAACAAGGGGCCCCCGTACTAGATGTTTTTCAGAATGACGAATCTATTGCAGAGTTCATGGGACTTCAGGATGGTATCCTCTTGGTGATCACAAGGCTGGTTTTGTAATGGAATTGGAACCAACTGCTTATTTTGGTGAGAATGCCAAATCCTCCAGTCACAAAAGTAAAAATAAAGAAAGATCTCTAGGTGAAAACCACAGTGTGGCACCTCCTGATCACAAAATAGTAAAAACAAAGGACGTATCCAAAGGTGAAAAGCCAATTGTGGCACCTGAGGATGGAGGATTTGACCTTCCCCTACCATCTAAGTATCAAGAAAAATTAGCTCTCCTAGTGGAAGATTCTACAGAGATAAACCTTAGCACAGAGAAAAATCTTAGGACCACATTCCTTGTAGCATCATTATCAGAAACAGAGCACAAGAATCTTAACAACTTCTTCTTACAAAGACCATCAACTTTGCGTGGACCTATGCTGATATGCTAGGGTTAGACCCTAAGCTAGCAGTTCACTATCTCACAGTTGATCCAATAGTTAAACCAGTCAAGCAAAAGCTAAGGAAGATGCATCCACAGATAGCTCTTTTGGTGAAAGTGGAAATATAGAAGTTGCTAGATGTCAAATTCATCAAGCCTATTGATTATCTAGAATGGGTCTCAAACATAGTACCTATGGCTAAACCCAATGGGGGCATCTGCATGTGTAATGATTTCAGAGATCTTAACAAGGCGTGCCCCAAAGATGACTTCCCATTGCCGAACATTGATCTTATAGTAGACTTGACCGTGGGTCATGAAATGCTTTCTATCATGGATGGATTCTTAGGCTATAATCAGATAATGTTAGTGGAATAAGATCAACATAAAATAACTTTCACTTGTCCTTGGGGTAACTATTATTGGTGTGTCATAACATTTGGTCTAAAGAATGTAGGGGTAACCTATCAGAGAACAATGACAGTGATATTCCACGATCTCTTTCATCACATCATAGAGGACTATGTAGATGATATACTAGCAAAGTTTTCTAGGGCAAATCACATACAGGTTCTAGGACAAATTTTTGATAGGCTCAAAAAATACCAAGTGAGACCCAATCTAAAGAAGTGTGTCTTCCGGGTAACATCAGGAAAACTATTGGGATACATTGTATCTCATAGAGGCATCGAAGTAGATCCAACAAAAGTCAAGGCTATAGTGGAGATGCCTCCACCAAAGAATCTAAAAGCATTAAGGAGTCTTCAAGGAAGGTTATAGTCTATTAGGTGTTTCATCTCACAGCTAGCAGATAAATGTCAACCATTTCAACACTTACTTTGAAAGGATGTCTCATTTTGATAGGATGATAAGTGTCAAGTAGCATTTGATCAGATCAAAGAATATCTAGCTACACCTCTTGTCTTGGTACCACCAGTCGCCGATAGACCTTTGATCTTGTACATCTCTCAACCACAACTACAGCACTAGGGGCTCTTCTAGCACAGCATGATGAGTCAGGAAAAGAGCATGCAATCTATTATATCAGTTGAACCTTGGTGGGATATGAACTCAATTATTCACCTATGGAAAGAGCTTGTTTAGTAGTAGTGTTCGCTTCCCAAAAGTTGTGGCATTACATGCTAAACCAACACACTAATCTCATAGAAAAAATTGATCCATTGAAGTATCTACTAGCAAAAGCAGCTCTCACAGGCAAACTAGCTAAATGGGTCATGATCCTTAGTGAGTTTGACATTGAGTATGTGGACCGAAAAGCAATCAAGGGGCAAGCCCTAGCAGATCAATTGGCAACAACACCTATGACAGACATACATCCTATGGTATTTGACTTTTCAGATGAGAATCTTTTCACTCTTCGTACCTCAATAATGTGGAAATTGTACTTTGATGGTTCCTACACACAACATGGATCAGGGGCTGGCATCTTATTCATCACACCTCAAAATGACTATATTCTAAAGTCATATTGGCTTGCATTTCCTTGCACCAACAACATAGCCGAATATGAAGCATTCCTCATAAGTCTCAATACATCAGTTCAATGGGACTGTTACCTCTCAATCCAACTAGATGCTTATTCCTAGTTGTCCCTACAAGGTAGCCATCAATGATCAATAGGATTCCTAGGCCAGCGGCTAATAGTATAGGAGATAGACTCTATAGATATCTCCTCTTCTTCTTTAGGCTCTACAGAACCAAGGGGGTATTCCCTATTCAACATCTACAACATATGCACATGAAACTACTCGGATGTTGAAACAAAGCAGATAAATCATCTATGATGCAGACCAAAACTGTGGAATAAGTGCAAAGGGGCTAGCTTTGGGCCTATGCTCAGTTGTAGACAGAGGATTTTGGGTCCTAAAACTACTTCTAAAATCCTAAAGGTTTGTATTTAAAGTTTGAGTTGGATTTTATGTTTGGATGCAAAACTGAGACTTTGGGTTACAACCAAAATACAAGACCAGATCGGTGTCTATCTAGGGCTCAGAGTCAATAGACATATATATGTGAGTGTTTATCATAGACTTAAAACAATAATTAGATTTCAAGGGGATTATGCAATGTCTGCCTTACAGACAATACCCAAGATAAAGTATTTAGTTATTTCTACTTACAAACATCCTTATTGCAATGCATTCTTCTCAATACTTGACCCAAAACATTTAATCTACTCCTTGAGCAGAAGTAAAAGACCAAGCATTCAACATGGGAAAACCATATCCTAGAACCTTTAACACCCCTTAGCTGTTTAGATTCAGAAGAAGAACACACTCAACTTGGAGGCAAATAACAAAATACATGCTATAAAGCATCACTCATTTAAATCAACATGAAACTGATGAATTCTGTGTATAATAAAATTCAACATACAACTCATAAACTCACAAAAATACCCAGAACAGAGCCACCAATGAGATTGTATCCGATTACAGCATCCAAAAACTTGTCTAGTTTTCAATAACCACAACAAGTAACACAATTTGGCTTTTATACCAAGACTGTGTACCTGGCAAAATTTAATTACAAGGCAATTCAAAAATCCACTAGATTCAATGCATGAGGAATGGCGCTCAGAAATATTCAATGCTGCGGGGAGATAGAGAGGAATGAGCAGATGGAATTAGGATCTGCACCACTATTCAAGGACATTCATCTTCAATCGAGTTGTTGACCCGTCCATCACCGACCCATACCACTGCAATTCTGCCATTAACACTTCAGCTACCCACAACCTCTCTGAAATGTAGCAACGACGTACCTCTAAAAATTTCCCACTCAAAAAATGACTGCAGACACAAGGAAAAAACCATCGCTGAAGGTTCAAAACCTGACTGTCGATCCAAAATCCATCGCTAAGATCAACAGTCCCAAAACATGCATGAAGAGTTGCCAGCTAATAATATCGTACCACATAGGCACCTTGACCTTCTATCGCTGACCTTTTCTCCTTTCATTTCGCCTTTATCGCTTTTGTATATGCAAATCCAAATGCATATACAACATACAAGGCAGACGTCAAAAGTAATAGAACAAACTAGAAATCAGTTCAGGTCCAGCTTGTATCTCCATCCTGTATCCATCGCCTTGTATATTACACACATACAAGTGCAACATACATACAAGGCGGACCCCAAAATATTATGAAGTAGATTGGGAACTTATTCGGGTCCGGCTTGCATCTCTTTCCTTTATATATCGGCTTGTATATTTTGTTTGTATGCCGAATATACAAACACAAACATACAAGTAGGGAATCTATTCAGAATATTCCACATCCTTCCCTTGTATATTGAACATGCACAAACCTGTTTGTATAAAACAGCGGCGGGCCCCACCAAATGCATCTCTGCTGCACTATAACAAATGTATGCGTGCCAGCCTTTATATATTTTTTAATGTACATTTCCATTGTATGTCGAACATACAAACGGAAATCTTCCACAGAATATACCTGCAATGTATCTTTTCTTTGTATCTAACTATTGTATGTCTGAACATACAAACCAAATATACATGCAACCCAATATGCAAGTAGCGAATATTCCTGGAATCTTCAATGTATATTCTGCCCTTGTACATCCTCCTTTTGAACCCAATATGCATTTGGAAATGCATACAATTGTAGAATATCCCTGGGAATCTTCAAAAGATTCTCTCTTGTATATGCATATTCTAAGCCCGATATGCATTTAGAAATGCATCTAACTCATTTTTTCGAAGGATGATGGAGATTTTGCACCCGCCAATACATATTTTTGACCTACACGCATATACAAACTACTTTGTACACACAAAGACACTTGCACCTTAACTGACTTTAGCATTTTTTAACTATAGAGGCCAAAAGTGTTATAACTTTTTGGACTTTTGGGAAAGGGCCTGCATATTTAAATACGTGAAACCAGATTACTCATGCAGGTGGTAACATAGGCTCTGATTGGGGACGTGCAGGCACAAGGTTGCAGTGAGAACCAGATCACTCTGGGGCAGACTAGGCAGAACACAAAATGTAAAAAAGCACTGACCATACAAGGTGGGCACAGACTATTTACACCTAATTTACAAATGTGCACAGAGGAAGATCATTTATGCAAAATAGGGCTTCAGGAACTGACCGTGCACTGGCAGTTCCAACAATTCACCACTCAGGGCCTAGAGGAAGTATGAATTTTCTCCATGAATATTTCTAATTTGATATGGACCCATCCATAATGGCTCAAATTTATTATGCTTACCCTTATCTTGGCTCTTTGCATTCCAAACAAGGACCAAGTCACTTATCTGAAACTTTCTTTCCGTAGCCTTTCTATCAAACAAATATTTCATTTTCTGTTGTTTCTTGATGTTTGTCATGTGTGCCTCTCTTCTGATTTCATCCAATGCAACTAGCTGGTTTATCCTTTCAGTCATTGAGTCCTCAACCTCCACATCATTTTCTTGTATGAATCTATACACTGGCAAAAGGTTGTTCACAGGCAGCCTAGCTAGTGCACCATACACTAACTCAAAAGGTGACCTTCCAATTGATTCCTTCACTATCATCTGGTTGGCCCATAGTGCCATCTTTAACTTTGAATCCCATGCCCTTTTTCTCTTATCTGGCATCCTCTTAATGATTTTCATGAGGCTCTTGTTGCTTGACTCTGCTTGACCATTCCCTTGTGGATGATATGGTGATGCATATGATAGATTGATCCCGTACTTGTTGCAGAAATCAACAAAATCTCCACATCTGAAGCACATGGCATTGTCCGTGACAATTGTAGCTGGCACTCCAAATCTGATAATAATGTACTCTAAAATAAAATCCATCACCACCTTGCTCGTAGCTTTCTTAGTTGGAATGGCTTCAACCCATTTGGTAAAATAATTAGTAGTAACCAGAATCTAATTGTGTCCTCCACTTGATTTTTCTGAGATTTCCCCTATAAAATCAATTCCCCACTGCTGAAATGGGGCCTCTATAGTTACAGTTCTAAGGGGCAATGCACCTTCATATTTTAGCTTCCCTAAGAACCTGGATCACATTTTCTTACCAACTTTTGTGCATTTGAGAAAAGAGTTGGCCACCAATAACCTGCTCTAAGAATTTTGTGGGCTGTTGTCTTGGCAGCGTAATGTCCACCACATCCTCCTATGTGTAGATCATTTAAAATATCAGCAGCCTAATCCTCATTCACACATCTGAGTAGTACACCTTCAGGATTCTTCCAATACAGCTCTCCTTGGAGAATTATGTATTTGATTGCATGTAGCTTCAAAGTCCTTTTTTGACTATCACTAAAGTGGGAAGGACAATTCAAATTCTGCAAATAATGTACTATGTCCTTATACCAATCAGATTCTGATATACTGACAGTTTTATTTTGCACCACGTTCACTTGGCATGCTTCCAGATTTGATTGTGTCATTATCTTTGCCAAACCTTGTCCCCTTACCAGCCTTGTAATCTGTATCTCTATGTTGAACTCTTGTAGTTTATTTATCCATCTGCATCTTCTTCCATTTACCTCCTGCTGAGTAAAGATGTCCTTGACTACTCCATGAGGCATGTATGCAACTATGTGAGAGCCCACCAAATATGGCCTGAAGCTCTTGACTGCCCTAACCAGTGCATATGCGTGTTTCTCCATGATGTCATACTTTAATTCAATAGCCTGCAATGACTTACTAAAGAAAGCTATAGGTTGTTCAAACCCTTCATTTTTTTGCAATAGGCATGCAGCAATAGTGTGGAAAGAAGAAAATAAAAATAATTGAAATGGCTTAGAAAAATTAGGAGATTTTAAAACAGGAGCCATCTTTATAGCTTCTTTTATGTTCTGAAACGATTTGGTTGCTTCATCTTCCCATTTGACAGTTGCATTCTTCTTCAGCATTTTAGAGATATCTTTGGTGGTCTCTGCAAAGTTAGGAACAAATCTCCTAACAAAATTAATTTGTCCAAAGAAGGACTGAACACCTTTCACTATTTTAGGGATCTAAATTTTGTCAATTGCAGCCACTCTTTTAGGATCAATCCTGACTCCATCCTTGGAAACAATATGTCTAAGTAGTTTTCCTTCCACAACCCCAAAAGCACACTTCTTTAGGTTAAGTGAGATGCCATACTCTAATGCTCTAATAAAAATTTGCTCCAAATGCATACAATGCTGCTCCTCCTTTTTTGAATAAGCTGTCAAGTCATCTTGATACACAACCAAGATTGAATCAATCAATCCTGCAAAAGCAACATCCATTGCCCTTTGAAATGTGGTACCTGCATTTGTCAGTCCAAATGGCATCCTCACATATATATAGGTTCCCTATGGAGTAGTGAAAGTAGTCTTAAATTGTTCATATTCCTTTACTTTCACTTGATTGTACCCTAAAAATCCATCCATCATGGATAGAAGTTCACAGCCAGTCACCTTCTGCAACATGGCTTCCATGTTTGGCAATGGATAATTGTCCTTCAAAGAAGATACATTTAGATTTCTAAAATCTACACAAAGCCTCATGTCACCATTTTTCTTTCTAACTGGGACAAGGTTAGACACCCAAGTTGAGTGCCTAATAGGCATAATTATTCCAGCCTCCCAAAGCTTCATAAGCTCTTCTTACATTTTTGGAGCTAAAGTTGGGTTGATAGGTCTTTGTTTTTGTCTAAATGGTTTAGCTCTAGGCTTCAAAGGGATTTCATGCTGAAATAAATCCTCTCTATAAGATTTCAGGTCCTCATATGACCAAGCGAAGACATGCTTATACTTTCTCAGTAATGCAATCAGCATAGTTCTGACATGTGGCTTGAGCTGTTTGCTAATGTATACCCTTTTGGGAGCATGAGATGTTCCCAAGTTTATCTCCTCCAAATCATTCTTGTTTGTTGGAGATGCCTTTGTAACAAATTGGTCCCTATTGTCAAAAGCTCTCTCTAAAGCAACCAGCCCTCTAGGGATTTTATTTGTCTTGAGTTGAATTACCTCCTTCCCTAGGAGAGTTTTCTTTCCATCGACAACTTCTACAAAATTCTAAAAATCCATTTCTTGGTTCTCATACTCATCAATGCAATGTAGAAATCTCAGTAAATCTTTGTGATCATCAAACACTTGCCAGTTGCATACGTTGTCTGGCACTGCAGGTCTAAGCTTGACCTCAACATTTGTGACATTTGATAGAGTAATATCATCTGGCCTTATAGCTACATTGGCTAGAAAATCTGCCCTGACATTTTTTTATCTCTCTATCCAATTTATTGAAAATGCATCAAACAATTCAATTGTATCCCAAACAACATGCTTATATTGCTTTAACCTTTTATTTTTTGATGCATACTTATCTCTAATTTGGGACACAACTAACTCTGAATCCCCAAATACTTTGAGCATCTTAATTCCATGCTTCAGAGCTACATTTAATCCTAACAACAGAGCCTCATACTCTGCAATATTGTTTGTACAGGTAAACTTCAACAAGAAAGAGAATTTTAGAAGCTTACCAGCTAGAGACAGAAACACAATTCTAGCACCAAAGCCTTCCTTTAAATAAGCTCCATTAAAATACATGGTCCAAAGACCTTGTTGGTCAATTTCTTGAATGCACATGTTTCCCCCTTTACCTTCTTGATCATCTGAGATAACCCTGAAATTTTCACAGTCGGTGTCCACAGAACACATATGCTCCTCTGACTCCTGGTCCTCAACTGTTTCTGATGATCTTTCTTCTCTAATCAATTTGACATCCCTACCATTCATAGGGATCATAGCATATGATATATCTAATTGCATACTCCTACCAATCAGTGCTGCCCATCTTCTTGACAACAACATGCCATACTGTGGCTTGATGTCAACAACTGTTATATTCATTTTGTAAGGTTTTTCTGGATATGCTGCTATTCTGAAATCCACATCTTTCATAATTCTAATGATAGGTACTTCCCTAGCATCCATGGCATAGCACTTCCCACATGCCTTATCTATTTTTAACCCAGCTTACTGCATGATGGCCAAAGGCATGATGTTTGTGGATGCTCCTAAGTCAAACATACAGTTCTTAATTATTTTTCCATTTATGACAAGGGAGACATAAAATGGTTCCACTTGTGAAGGACATTTTGTCATGGTCACCCCCAGATATACTTCAGGAACTTCATCTTCATCAATGTATAGGGCCTATTTCTTACCCCGAGGTTCATCACTCAACTTGGCTTGACATGGTACTCCTGAAATTAAGGATATTGCTTTATTTTTGAATTCTTACACTTTCATCAGTTCCATCAGTGGAACAGAGATTTTTATCTAGGATAAGACTTGAGTCATGTCAAATGGAGCATAATTTTGAATAACAGTTGTAACTTGCTCCACCATTTTACCTTTATCCTGGGATGATCCAGCCTTAGTTTTTATGGCTCCTTGATTGTCATTCCTGCCCTGATAATTTTTATTTTGATCCTCAACCCGAGGAACTATATTTTCTAGTCCTTGAAGATCATAGCCTATTTTTTGCTTAAAACCTTTCTTATTATTGTTCCATTGTTTCTTATATGTTTAAGTCCCCTTATAACTTTGCACTGGTCGGCTCACAAAAGTGTTTTCTGGTTGGTACGAATTGCTTACCTGAGCTTTACCCCTTAGGTTGTAATTGCTTTTAACTTGAGCCACTGCTGTAGCTATGAAGGCCCTAATTTCTTCATCAGAAGGTCTCCTCAAATTATTCAAAAAATTATGTGAATCTTAAGCATAAGCGTAGCTATCTTCATCATAGGGAAATTGCTGCCAGACCTGAATCTCATCATTTGCACTTACATCAGCATCGTGAGAAGAGTATTCTCTATTTGTAGACAACATATTGACATTCTCATCTTCCATGCAATGTGGCTCATTGCACTCATCACAAGCAACAACATTATTGTATAAAGACTGAGCAATCATGCATTGGGACTATGAATAAGGCATTTGACATATGATACACCATGGGGTGTCATTAACAATATTTACAGCTCTCTTTAAAGGATCAAGAGTTTCCTTTGCATTTTGAATCCTTTGACCTGTGTTGCTATTTGGAAGAATAGGCTTACCATTATGCCAATTGGTGTTATATGGCATATCATGTAATGATGGTCTTCTTTCTTGCCTTTGGTAAACTAGTTTGTCAGGACCTATCCCCTTTTCATTTTTAGTCATTCTATAACCTAAGTCCTTGACAATAGTTGTCAATTTGTCTAATTTATCCTCAGAAGTAGATGCACTGCCTTGAATAGTTTGAGCTTTAGTATTTGGACTTTGCAGAATTTTCACATCATCTCTTCTATTTGTCTTACCAGATGCTTTTTTGTTATTTTCAATATTTGTTGCAATCTTGAATGCATCTCTGAGGCTAGCAGGGCTTTTGTCTCTCAATCCATAAGTTGTTTTGGCATCAAAAGCATTTATGTACAATACTATACACATAGGTTCATTAGGCCTCAAGTCCTATGGCAATTTGTTCAATACCTTAGTGAATCTAGCATTGAAATCAACAACCTGTTCATTTGATCATTGGGTGATGCCAATAAATTCATTAATGAAGAAACTAGGATTAGTCTTGTCACCATATTGTTCTTTAAATATCCTCCTGAAATCCTCCCATGATGAAATGCTTCTGTCAGGTAAACCTTTATACCATTCCTTGGCTTCATCAACTAAGGATTGCATAAATGATTTCATGAAAATATTCTCATGCTCAACCTCAAAGTTGTCCATGATATTCTGAAAAGATTTTAAATGGTCTTCACCTGATACAATATTATTTCCTAAAAATTTAGACACTTGCAGCCTCACATGTTTGTCAATAAGATTGGGGTAACTAGGAATGCCATCAAAAACCAGTTGTCTGAATCTGTCTAGCTGCATAGGTTGTCTACCAAACTGATTAGCATTTGCATTTCGATTTGCATTCTAATCTCTTACATTATTTAATGGTACTCTAACATTATGTGCGTTTTGTCTTTGATCATTGTGTTGATCTTGTACTTCATTCCTATGTTGATTTCTTTGCATATTTGCATTGCCAAGGGTAGGAACTGAATCATTCTAAGCAACTCTTAGAGCTTGCACTTTCTGTCTCATGTCATCTCTGATCTTTACTGCTTGTAGATATTCTAATTCTGCCCTTAAGCTCTTAATTTCATCAGCTAGTTCCTCTTCTCTGGGCATAGAATAGGATGGTTTTATCACATTCTAATCATCATTATCATCATCCCTTAGGGATTCGGCTTCTTCAAATCTATCAGGGGAATCAACAAAAGGGCATTCTTGAAACACCTCTGACCTCATTTTTAATCCACCACTATGCTGTCTCTCATATACATTCTGGATTTCCTTCTCAGTGTTTGTAAAATAAGGTATTGTTTTCTCGGAGGATCCTGGATTATCCTAAATAAATTCATTTTTTCTGGGGCTAGGAGAACCATCTTGACTGGCTTGAACAGTCCTTTTTTCCTTGTACATTATTTTTATGGGTAACTCTTCAAACAAAGGGTTACGCTGGGATCTTCTCCCTTGCATACAAATTTTTACTTTGCCGGTTGGGAGATTGGTTCGAAGTCGCCACCTATTACTAGGAAATGTTTTCTTTTAAAATCAGGGTTCTTTCACAAAGCATCCCCAGCGAAGTCGCCAATTTCTGTTACCTCTCAATCCGACTGGATGCTTATTCCCAGTTGTCCCTACAAGGTAGCCATCAATGATCAATAGGATTCCTGGGCCAGTGGATAACAGTATAGGAGATAGACTCTATAGATATCTCCTCTTCTTCTTTAGGCTCTGCAGAACCAAGGGGGGTATTCCCTATTCAACATCTACAACATATGCACATGAAACTACTTGGATGTTGAAACAAAGCAGATAAATTCTCTATGATGCAGACCAAAACTATGGAATAAGTGCAAAGGGGCTAGCTTTGGGCCTATGCTCAGTTGTAGACAGAGGATTTTGGGTCCTAAAACTACTTATAAAATCCTAAAGGTTTGTATTTAAAGCTTGAGTTGGATTTTATGTTTGGATGCAAAACTGAGACTTTAGGTTGCAACCAAAATACAAGACCAGATCAGTGTCTATCCAGGGCTCGAAGTCAATAGACATATATATGTGAGTGTTTATCATAGACTTAAAACAATAATCAGATTTCAAGGGGATTATGCAATGTCTGCCTTACAGACAATACCCAAGATAAAGTATTTAGTTATTTCTACTTACAAACATCCTTATTGCAATGCATTCTTCTCAATACTTGACCCAAAACATTTAATCTACTCCTTGAGCAGAAGTAAAAGACCAAGCATTCAACATGGGAAAACCATATCCTAGAACCTTTAACACCCCTTAGATGTTTAGATTTAGAAGAACACACTAAACTTGGAGGCAAATAACAAAATACATGCTATAAAGCATCACTCATTTAAATAAACATGAAACTGATGAATTCTGTGTATAAGACAACTCAACATACAACTCATAAACTCACAAAAATACCCAGAACAGAGCCACCAATGAGATTGTATCTGATTATAGCATCCAAAAACTTGTCCAGTTTTCAACAACCACAACAAGTAACACAATTTGGCTTTTATACCAAGACTGTGTACCCGGCAAAATTTAATTACAAGGAAAATAAAAAATCTACCAGATTCAATGCATGAGGAATGGTGCTCAGAAATATTCAACGCTATGGGGAGACAGAGAGGAATGAGTAGATGGAATCAGGATCCACACCGCTGTTCAAGGACATTCATCTTCAATTGGGTTGTTGACCCGTCCATCACCAACCCATACCGCTGCAATTCTACCATTAATGCTTCAGCTACCCACAACCTCTCTGAAATGTAGCAACGACGTACCTCTGAAAATTTCCCACTCAAAAAATGACTGCAGACACAAGGAAAAAACCATCGCTGAAGGTTTAAAACCTGACCGTCGTTCCAAAATCCATCACTGAGATCAACGGTCCCAAAACATGCATGAAGAGTCACCAGCCAATAATATCATGCCACGTAGGCACCTTGACCTTCTATTACTGACCTTTTCTCCTTTCATTTCGCCTTTATCGCTTTTGTATATGCAAATCCAAATGCATATACAACATACAAGGTGGACGTTAAAAGTTATAGAACAAACTGGAAATTAGTTTGGGTCCCGCTTGTATCTCCATCCTGTATCCATCACCTTGTATATTACACACATATAAGTGCAACATATACAAGGTGGACCCCAAAATATTATGAAGTAGATTGGGAACTTATTCGGGTCCGGCTTGCATCTCTTTCCTTTGTATATCGGCTTGTATATTTTGTTTGTATGCCGAATATACAAACACAAACATACAAGTAGGGAATCTATTCAGAATATTCCACATACATTCTTCCCTTGTATATTGAACATGCACAAACCTGTTTGTATAAAACTGTGGTGGGCCCCACCAAATGCATCTCTGCTGCACTGTAGCAAATGTATGTGCGCCAACCTTTATATATTTTTTAATGTACATTTCCATTGTATGCCGAACATACAAATGGGAATCTTCTATGGAATATACCTACAATGTATCTTTTCTTTGTATCTAACCATTATATGTTTGAACATACAAACCAAATATACATCTAACCCAATATGCAAGCAACGAATATTCCTAGAATCTTCAATGTATATTCCACCCTTGTACATCCTCCTTTTGAACCTGATATGCATTTGGAAATGCATACAACTACAGAATATCCCTAGGAATCTTCGAAAGATTCCCTCTTGTATATGCATGTTCGAAGCCCGATATGCATTTAGAAATGCATCTAACTCATTTTTTTGTAGGACGATGGAGATTTTGCACCTGCCAATACATATTTTTGACTTGCACGCATATACAAACTACTTTGTACACACAAAGACACTTGCACCTTAACTGAGTTTAGCATTTTTTAACTATAGAGGCCAAAAGTGTTATAATTTTTTGGACTTTTGGGCAAGGGCCTGCATATTTAAATACATGAAACTAGATTGCTCATGCAGGTGGTAACAAGGACATCACAAAATTATAGGTATATGGAAACTCACAACTAGTCATTCGCTAGGTCACAGATGAGTACCAAACAAAATATGAAAAGTTGGTCCCCTACAAGCAACTAGTGGATGCCTACAAACCACACTTTTTTAGCATTACTTTTGAGCAAATTCCAAGAGAGCATAACAAGGCTATAGACTCTATAGATTCCATGGGGTCACTTATAGACATGCCAGTAAACACACATAAATGTGAATTCTTGATTAAGCAATTGTTGATACCATCCATCGATGTTCCAGTTACTGAAATCATCTGTAAACTTGTTGGTCCCAATCCCATGGTATGAAGATATCTATGAATACCTTCAACACAGTACCTTTCCCTTTGAACTATCATCAACCCAATGCAAAACCTTTATCCATCGATCCTCCTGTTACACCATTCTAGGTGATACACTTTATCGCCGGAGTCTCAATGGTATCTCTTATGATGTCTTAACGCAGAAGAAGCCGAAGCTACCTTACGAGACATACACGAAGGTGTCTGTGGTGCACATTCTACCAGTCCTAATCTTTCTAAGAAGATACTCCGCACAGGGTATTACTGGCCTATAATAGAGCAAGATGCTTTATAGTTTATTAAGAAGTGTCTACAATGCCAACAGCATGGAGATTTGATTCACGCACCAGCTCATGAACTACAACCTGTGACAACTCCGTGGCCTTTTTCTCAATGAGGTCTCGACCTTGTAGGACAATTCCACCCATCCTCATCCAATGGCCACAATTTCATCATTACCGCCACTAAGTACTTCATGAAGTGGGTCGAAGCCATTCCCATGACCTATATCACTGGTAAGAAAATAGCCAAGTTTATCCTAAACTACCTCATTTGCCGGTATGGTATCCCCCAAGCCATTGTCACTAATAATAGGAGACCATTCAAGAATCAAGTTGTCCATGCCTTATGCACACAATACAATATCCAACATTGCTTTTTAACTCCCTACTATCTGCAGAGTAATGACCAAGCTGATGCTTCCAATAAAACCATTCTCAAAATCCTCAAGAAAATGGTCAATGAAGCTGGTCGTGATTAGAACCTACAACTCAATCCCGCCCTATGGGCCTATCGCACTAGTATCAGAACACCAATTGGTGCCACACCCTATGCCTTGGTCTATGGCTCTAAAGCCATTTTACCTATAGAGGTTGAGATCCCATCCCTCAGAGTATCCATACAGAACTTGATTGATGGAGAGGAGTATCGCACTTCTAGATTAGCTGAGCTCGAATTACTAGATGAGATGTGCCTTGCTGCGCTTAATCATCTCCATGTCTATCAAAACTGCTTCCAGCATAATTATAGCAAAAAGAGAAAAGAAAGACGGTTTCAAGTGGGTGATCTTGTTCTCAAAGAAAATTAGAGAAATCAAGCAGACTGAGAAAAGAAGGGCAAGTTCGAGCCTAATTGGTTAGGACCCTTTATTGTCATAATAGCATATGGATCAAGAGCTTATACTTTAGCTACACCTGATTGCATTCCTCTAGATGAACCACTCAACAGTGTTCATCTCAAGAAGTTTTATGCCTGATCCTCAAAGTACCCCAAAAAAAATTAAAAATAAAAAATAAATTAAAAAAAATAAAAATTATCCTCTGGTGAAAACCTGGTAAACATGCACCTTGGATAAGTACCATAGTGAAAACCTGGCAAATAGGTGCTATGTGTAGAGTTAGCATCCATCATCTATTGAGTCCTATTCATTCCATGTCCATTTCACAACAAACTTCATCCATCCTTACATAATAAAACCATTGACCTTGTTTGCATTTCCATCTCCCTATCTAGAATAGCTTGGAAATTTGTCAATGTCCACTGTTGTCATCCACGTCTTGATCTATGTCAATAGTTATCACTGTCTTGTCCTAGGTCAAAACTTTCTATGTCTTCTCCATCGGTCACCCATGCAAATTCCTCTACCAGAATGGGGGCAACTCTTTCCTTCACCTAGGTCTAGGAATGGATCCTTGTTCATGGTTCACAAAACACCTCAAAACACTTCACACTTCACACAAACACTTCAATGGTTCTCCTTTCAACAAATAGCACCCTTTAGCGGACACATAGTTCCTACCATAAGCCTGTTATCTTCCCAACACTTTTCCTACATCATCACACCAACCAAAACTACATATCATCTCATCTCAATCTTAAGGTACCTTGATCCCATGGATATGGGTATGTAGGTAGTCTAGAATATGAAGGAAGTTTCCAGTACTCAGGTACATAAGATCTCATCATTTCACCTACCCAAGCCCAAACACCTTGATCCATTCATCACTCTACCCAGAACTACATATTATCATCTTTCATCTTTCCTCATAATGTGTCTTGATCCCATGGATACAGGGTATGTAGGCAGTCTAGACTATGAAGGAAGTATCCAGTACTCAGGCACATACGATTCATCATTCTTCACCCATTTCAATCCATTAACATGTCATTTTTCTAGTCTTTCATTTATCAAAATCCATTCACCTTGACTTGACTAACTCAAACAATAAAACAACAAACAAATGCATCCTTTCAAAGCAAAAGTCCTTAACAAATTTGAAGCAAAGAAAACTTACTTACAGAGTCATATACTATCCTACATATTGATTGCCAGCATCAGCTAAATCAATCTCAACCAAACAATTTATCAACAAACTTGTCTTGTACATAATGTTCCATGATCGAGACCAACACACACGTCTTATGCAACATGTGGCATTTCCTGAAACAAGACATTATCTTTTTCAACAAATAACACCCTTTAATGAACACATCATTCCTACAATAAGACTGTTATCTTTCCTATCCAATCTATCATGAGCAACCTCTTTGTCAAGAGAATATGTTGGTTGTATGTTTACTTTGTAAGTCAATCAATTTGCTTTATGGTTTATCTTTTGCTCCTTTGTCCATTACCTATTCAAGGCTACCTTGATTTATCTATAATCTTGGTATGTTGCAATGCAGTACGGATTGGGGGCATAGTCATTTCTTTTGTGTGCTGTGTTTGAGGAATGATCTTTAGCATCTTTCTTGGCAGCATATTTATCTTGTGTGTGTTACGACCTAGCATCTTACATATTAATATTCTTCTTGCATTTACATGTATTGAAATTTATTTTATGTTCAAGACTATGGCTCATTCACATGCACAACAAGGTTATATTATGTCTAAGGGATCTAAGTTCAGACTACTTTCTTATAAAGTCAATGTCTATGCACTCAGATATTATAGCACCTTGGTCTTTTATACCTTGGTAGAAAACTATCCACATGCTATATCAAAAATAAGGATTGCTCTTTATAAACAATTGTGAAAACCAATGCAACAAGCTCATTCATTTACCCATCCATTTACCCATGGCCTTATATAGTTTTCCAGCAATGAGAGATTAATAGTCTTTCTCTCATGTTCTCTCCTATCTCCTTTCTTCTATCTATAATCTATCCAACCTCACCTATCTCCAACACAATCTTGTAGTCGAGTGTCAACCCAATCCTTCTACCACTTCCCCGTCTTTCCTCTCAAGGGGGCATCCTATGCCAGCTACACAGGGGTAGCTAGCTACACTGGGGCATAAAAAATTGTATCATGTTTTCAACAATCATTTTCTTTGATGCAACACTGTAAACTACATTGCATCAAAGAGGGGCAAAATGCAGACACCTAAAAATGACCAAGTCATCACATCACTTGCATTTTGTCTAATATGTCTAATCACCTACATTCAGCGTTAATTAAATAATCTAATTATTTAATTAATTTCATCTTTTTCTTCTAAATCACATACTTTCAACATTAATTAAATAAATCTTCTTTATTTAATTAATTTTCATTAAATCAGCCTTATTCTTCCACGATTAAATAAATTTTATTATTTAATTAAATCATTATCATCTTTCAGGGTGGTAGGGTGGGCACCCAATCTAAGAACACTTGGATGGGTCGTTGCCATACGAAGCAATCATGGCTATGATTTATTAATATTCATTGAGGCTCTCATGCCCCGGAGGTATTTCCTCCCTCACTGTCCTCGCGGGCCTCCGACTTGAACCGTCGCATGCTTCTCACTGAGCAACCCTTCGTTGCATTGATTATTAGTCTCGGTTAAATGAATGTGCTCTCTCATAGATGCAGACAGAAAGCCATATTTTCATTTCTATTTCTCAGTTCCGAGCGATCCTCTATTGGTCTCGGTGGTGGCAATAACAGTCAGTATGGAGAAGGGCTTGGGCTTCATTGCGAAGATCTCGGTGCATGGGCTGATGAATTTGGGGATTTCAACACCTCTACAGCTGGAGAGTTCAGTTAGGCAGATGGCATTCAAAGGACTGGTTACAGACTTAAGGTTGAAACACATACTGTGCAGGCATGAGGGCCTCCTTCCGGCGGTCAAAATAATATTGGGGACAGATTTTTTGGCAGCGGATGAATTCTACAGGGTCGATTCACACATTCCTTCCCGTTTCCTTGCCTCAATTCTGGATGCTAGGGTGTCTACAGTGGCGGTGAAATCCATCTTGGTGAAAGTATTCAAGCTAGAATTCCTTTGGGGCCTTGACTCCATTTTGGAGGTGGTCATTCCAGGGGTGGGCATTCCCTGCCCAAAAGACATTGCCTCAATAAAGGATCCTCTGGAGGTGATGAAGATTCTGCCCTTCATCTTAGACTTGAAAGGGATGGCGCTGATCAAGCATCAGGATCCTGTCATCCAGGTCTACGAATTCCTACAGAACATGCTGCAAGAGAATGCGGATTCCGGGGAAGAGGTATGGATTGATAGGCTCCGCGCTATGGCTGTTAAGCTTGGCCTCTTTTGACATCTTGCTTAGACAATCTTCAGTTCGGTAGGCTCTGTCCTAATAGGATTGCTAATAGTATAGTCAATCCTAAGACCAGTAAACCTAGAGGCTAATTTTGTTAAGCTTGGTCGCTATTATCAGTTCAGTAAGTTTAGTGCTGACTTGTCAAACATTGTAAACCCTATAGTTCCAAGGTTGGGTTTAGGAATTTTTTTGTCATCTGGTTATGGCAGGTAAACGGCTTATAGGCACCTGCATGTTCTTACTTTCTTCAGATCAATACAATCTTATATTTACGTACCAAAAAAAAAAATCATTATCATCTTTCCAAAATTCAAGTCCACATCAATTAAATAAATAAATTATTTAATTAATTCATCACAAATCCTCTTATCTACAATTAAATAATTTACATTATTTAATTAAATCAATTGTTCTTCTAAATTTAAATAAATCTTGCAAGTTTATTTAAATTATCTCAATCCTCTAAAAATAAATAAAATCAAGTATTTTATTTATAATCTTCATATTCCTCTAATCTTGTACAAACAATTAAATAAATTTATTTATTTAATTTGCTTTTTCCTCTAAAAAATAAATCTTCTAAAAATAAAATATAATCCCATATTTTATTTATCCTTCATCATGCAAAATAAATTAAATCAATTTATTTGTTTAGTTTATTTAAATCTTCATATCTTATCTACTCCTCTATCATGCACAAACAATTAAATAAATTTATTTATTTAATTTCAGTTATCTTCCAATTCCTCTTAAAATATCTTGGTAACTTGTGCACAATCAGTCTTATTTTTAGAACTCTAAAAAAGGCAAAATTACAAGTCGAGTTATCTATTCAATCAATCTTGTTTTCATCATATCTTAATAAAAATATCTTTATGGATTGACACATGTTGTGTGCACATTCATCATGGTTATTTGTTTTATCTCCTCCGTTGATTCTTTTGAATTATCTGGACCGTTGATCGATCTCTGTTGAAACCTATATAAACCCTGCTCATCTCCTTCACAAATCCTCTTCGATCACTTATTCTCAAGCATCCTTTACAGCACTTTGAGAATACATCACATCGTTGAGCACTTTACAATCTTTTGATATTGATCTTCTTGAGCACTTTGAGCACCTATACTTGCTTGTTGCAAATATGGTTTCGCAGCATTATTGAGCAATCTACATTCGACAAAAGAGAACAATACAATATCATAGAAGCTTTCTTATTTTATTTGATTTATTCATTAATCATGGCTTTTTCAAATAGATCTCTTTATGTTATGGGTTATTGATTTGGTTATTATCATAGTTTTGATTTTATCATTTGACATCAATTTTCCTCATACACATAGTTTTGGTTTTATTATGAAAATGACATGGATGAGATGAAAAGACCTAATAGATGGTGGATGTTGACTCTTACACATAGTGGATATTTACTAGGTTTTTACTATGGGACTTATCCAAGGAACCTATTTACCAGGCTTTCAACAGAGGATGAAATTTTTTTTTGGTATTTTTCTATTTTTTTGATATTTTTTTTAATTTTTTCAATTTTTAATATTTCTTTTGCTAGGATAGTCTGAGGCTCAGGCATAGAACTTCTTAAGATGAACATTGTTTATGGGTTCATCGAGAGGAATTCCTTCAGGTGTCACTAGGGTATACATGTGCCTGATCCATAGACTGTTATGATGATAAACAGTCCCAGCCAGTTAGGTTCAAATTTGCCTTTTTTATCTCTATCTTGTTGGTTTCTCTGATTTTCTTTCAGGACAAGATCACCTACTTGGAACCACCTTTCCTTGATTTTCTTGTTGTAACTACGATGAAGGTGGTTTTGGTAGACCTAAAGATGATTCAATGCTCCAAGGTTCCTTTCATCTAGTAGCTCTAATTCATGCAACCTAGAAACTCTGTACTCCTCTCCCTCAATAAGATGTTGCATGGAGACACGGAGAGATGGGATCTCAACCTCTATATGCAAAATAGCTTCAGTTTCATAGACTAAAGCGTATGGTGTGGCACTAATTGGGATTCTAATGTTTGTGTGATATGCCCAAAGGGTGGGGTTAAGTTGCAGATGCCAATCACGACCAGCTTCATTGACTATCTTTTTGAGGATTTTTAGAATAGTTTTGTTGGAAGCCTGAGCCTGGCCATTGCTTTGTTGGTAATACAGAGTGGAAAAATAGTGTTGGATGTGGTATTGAGTGCACAAGGCATGGACATCTTATTTTTTGAAAGGTTTACCATTATCAGTTATTATAGCCATAGGGATACCATACCGACAAATGATATAGTGCAAGATAAATTTAGTAATTTGTTTCCCAGTAATGTAAGTCATGGGGATAGCTTCCACCCACTTCGTAAAATACTCCATGGTGGTAATAATAAAATTTTGGCCATTGGAAGATGAAGGATGAATTTTGCCTATGAGCTCAAGTCCCCATTGTGAAAACAACCAAGGAGTAGTCACTGGTTGTAGCTGATGAGCAGGTGCATGAATTAGATCTCCATGCTACTGACACTGAAGACATCTTTTTGTGAACTAATGAGCATCTTGTTCATTTATGGGCCAATAATATCCAGTTCGTAACAACTTATTTGCTAGATTAGGAATGGTGGAATGTGCTCCATAGATACCTACATGTACATCTCTCAAAGCAATGTCATCTTCTTTCGAGTTTAAACATCTAAGGAGGATACCATCGAGACTCTATCAGTTTAATGAATCTCCAAGGATGGTGAAATGGGAGGCATGGCAAATGAAAGTTTTCTTTTGTGTGGATGTAAGATTGGGTGGGAGGGTGTTATTGCAAAGGTAGTTATAGATGTCTTGGTAGCATGGCAAGTTGGGACGAACAAGTTCGCAGATAATTTTAATGGATGGAACATCAATAGATGGTATTAGCATCTGCTCAACCAAGAACTCACTGTGTTGTATGTTTCATGGCATGTCTAAGAGAGATCCAATAGTTGTCATTGCATCAATAGTCTTGTTATTTACTTTGGGGATATGATCAAATGATAGACTACAAAAGTGTTGTTTGTAGTTGTTAACCATTTTTTTGTAGGGCATCAATTTGTCATCCTTGGTCTGATATTCGTCGGTGACTTGGCAAATGACTAGTTGAGAATCTTCATAAACTTGAAGTTTTTTTATGTTCCATTGGATTGTCATTTGGATACCAATGAGTAATGTTTCATATTCAGCTATATTGTTGGTGTAGGGAAAAGCAAGCTGATATGATTTGGGGATGCAATCACCTTGTGGGGTAATGAAGAGGATTCCTACTCTGGAACCATGCTAAGTGTGAGACCCATCAATATATAGTTTCCATTTGATTGATGTAGAGAGGTTGAAGATCCATTCATCTGGAAGATTGGAAAGCATGGGGTGTGTATTTGTTATTGGAGCCTCTGCTAGTTGATCTACAATAACTTGTCCTTTTACAGCGTTTTGATCAACATACTCGATATCTAACTCATTTAAGATCATTACCCATTTTTCTAGACATACTATAAGAGTTGATTTGGAAAAAAGGTACTTCAAAGGATCTATCTTGGATATGAGCTTTGTTTGTTGGTTCAACATATAGTGCCGCAACTTTTTGGAAGCAAACACTACTGCTAAACACGCTCGCTCCATGGGGGTGTAATTGAGATCATATCCCACCAAGGTATGACTAATATAGTAAATTGCTTGTTCTTTTCCTAAGTCATCATTTTGTGCTAGGAGTGCCCCCAAGGCTGCTAATGTAGTGGATACATATAGCAATAAAGGTTTTCCTGAGACTGGTGGCATTAACACAAGTGGTGTAGCCAGATATTGCTTGAGCTATTCAAAGGCTTCCTAGCACTTATTGTCATATATGAATGTGACATCTTTGTGGAGTAAGTGTGAGAAAGGTTGACATTTATATGCTAGCTATGAGATAAAATGTTGAATGGATTACAATTTACCCTGAAGACTTCTCAACTGCTTAAGGTTGGAGGGAGGAGACATGTCAACTATTGCTTTAACTTTCTTAGGGTCAACTTACATGCCTCTACAAGATATAATGTAACCCAATAGTTTTCTAGATGTTACTCTAAAGACACACTTCTTAGGATTAAGCCTAAATTGGTACTGCTCTAGCCTGTCAAAGATCTTCTCCAACACTTTTAAGTGTCCTACTCTAGTAGATTTACCTAAGAGGTCATAGAGATAATCTTCCATGATGGTATGAAAAAGATCATGGAAGATAACTAGCATCGCTCATTGGTATGTTGTGCCAGCATTCTTGAGACCAAAATGCATGACCTACCAACAGTACGTTCCCCAAGGACATGTAAAAGTTATCTTGTGTTGGTCCTCGGGTGCTATCATAATTTGGTTGTAGCCAGAAAAACCATGGACATGAGGGAAATCATCTCATGACCTACCGTCAAATCTATAATTATGTCAATGTTGGGCAACGGAAAGTCATCTTTAGGACTTGCTTTGTTTAAATCCCAAAAGTTAGAACAAATGTGAATGCCCCCATTTAGTTTTGCAAAAGGTACTAGGTTGCAGAACCACTCTGTATAATCAATGGGGCATATGAACTTGGCATCAAGTAGCTTCTCAAGTTCAACTTTTACCAATAGTGCTATTTGTGGATGCATTTTGTAGAGTTTTTGCTTGATGAGCTTAGCACCTAAAGACACTGATAAGTGATGGACTACTAGTGCAGGATCCAATCATGGCATGTCAACATAAGTCCAGGTGAAGTTAATCACTCTTTTTAGGAAAAACTTTGTGAAGTCTTTTCATTCTTTTTCTAACAATGATGTTGCTAAGAAAGTAACCTTTGGATTTTGCACTGTACCAAGGTTCATTTCTTGTGATTCTTCAGCCAATAATGAAGACCTTTCCTGATATTTTGATGGTGGGGGATGGTCAAACCTTCCATCGTCGGGTGCCTCGAAAAGGTTTTCACCATTGGATGCATCCTTTCTTTTTCCTGTTTTATGATCGGAAGGTGCCACAACGTTGTTTTCACCTGGGGATATATTTATATTATTTGCACTTTTGGGACTAAAAGATTTGACATTCTCCCCAAAACATGAAACACAAGATAAGTCCATTACAAAACCTGCCTTATGGTCACCAAGTAGGATAACATCTCAGAGTTCAAAAAATTCTACTAAGGCTTCATCGTTCTGAAAGGTATCCAAGATTGGAGCCCCTTGTTGGTCCTAATCAACTAGTTTCAGATGTATAAGGGAAATGTTTTGCATTTTAGTTTGTGAGGTGAGGGAGATGGATGAGATCATAAAGATGGATGTTTCTTGAAATAAATTAGTAAGGTGTAGGTAATATTCATCGATAGTATCCTTAGTAAAAGTCTCAACTGTAGGAAAAGCCTTCGCTACTTCATCGAGGATAAAATGAATATCTGAGGAGCATGGTACCTCCTTACCGTATCCTAATCCATGCTTGTTAGTTTTCCTAGTGACAAAGATGGGTTCTAAAGTTCCTTTCTCTTAGATGTCAAGTCCACCTTGTCCTTTGTATCCCATATTTTTGACAATGTGGAGACCTTTGTTGTATTTTTCAACTAGTAATATTACTAGATCTTTTTCATCTTAGTAGAGCCAAGAGGAGATATCTTCAATACATTCATCTTCTAGTCTCCCCCCATGAGTGAACACTTTTTGTTGCATTGGTATGATGAACTTCTTACTTGCCTTTGCCGCAGGAGGTTTTCCATAGGACTTAGGTGATAAAGGCAAGTTCCCTACATAGCAAAATTTTTGCAAATCATATTCTCCTAACCTGATGTCCTTATACTAGACTTTGACCTCAGGAATGGATTGATTAGGTGGAGTTTTGGTTAAGGTGGATAGATCGATGTAAGAGGATGAAGGTTACGTAATGATATTATTAGGGATTTGGTTTGAATTTAGATATCTACCTTGCATAGTGCGATAGAATTCAAAAGGGTTGGTATCACCAAGTATGGTAATTTCCATACCATTAAAGGGAAATTTCAAACACTGGTGGTATGTGGAAGGTATGGCCTGCATGGTGTGGATCCATGGGTGACCAAGAATAATATTATACCATAGGTCAAGGTCTAGTACTTGACACCGAGTTTCTACTAAAGTCTGATTGGTAAATGAATGACACCTTTTGATTCTCTTTCAACATCATCATATGCTTTGACTGTCATAGTATGGGCAGAGTCAATAGCATCTATATAGTATCCTACTATTTTAGTAGTTTCAAAGAATAGATATTGATACAAGCACCACCATCTATAAGGATTCTTTTGACTTTGTGTTGGTGTATATAAAATTCTATGTGTAGCACTTCATTATGGCATGCATTTTGGAATGGAAGATCCTTTTCTATGAATACCAAGTGATGCAAAGAGGCAATGTGTCCTATCATGGCCTAGAATTGTGCAACATCAATGTTGTTGGGGATAGAAAACTCCTGAAGTGCTTTTTCGAGGATGGCCCTATGCTCAGGTGAAGTGCGAAGGAGATCAAAGATGGATATAAGAGCTGGTGTTTTTCACAAATGATCTAGGAGGTTATATTTAGAATTGGGTTGCTTGTTTGGTTTTGCCCCATGAAGGGTAACACAACCTCAATGAGTAGTGATAGCATAATCAGGTGCTTTGCCCTTGATGGTAAGAGTGAACACAAAACTTTCTTTGAAATGGCCTATAATGGAATCATATTTTCTTGACATATTATTGACACCTTTACCTTTGTTGGAATTGTTTCCCTTACTATGAGATGGGAATGGATATTGATAAATATCAAGGTCTTTATTTGATGTGGGTTTGGGAGTGTCATCTATGACAACATCTCCGTGATCGATGAGGTTTTGGATAAGGTTTTTTAACTTCATACACCTGGGTGTTTTATGTCCTTTTACTCTGTGGTGTTCACAATATTCATTATCTTTATACCATGAGGGTTTGAAAGTGGGATCATCATATTGTTTAGCTTCAAGTAATGTGATTAAATCACTTTGGACAAGTTTCTTAAGGATAGATTCGATGGGTTCTCCAAACAGAGTGAATCTACTCTTGGGTGCAAAGTCTTTTTTGGGTTGTTCCCTTTGAGTGGATGGAATGTTCTTTGTTGGCACTTGAATGTTAAGAGATGTTTGTATAGTTTGGACATGTTTGACATCCTCAACACCATCACCAACAACATTTTTGTTTTTAGCCCAAAAGCGGGGCTTGCCATTTGAAGTTGGGGTGTTGTCCCTTGTTTCTTTAAAGATTTTTACAAGTCCTTTAGCGATAAGGACTTTTTCGATATTGGTTCCCTTAGAAATGATTTCTTCAAAGGAGTTAGCGCATTATATTTTAAAATAGAATCCAAGTTCTGGATTCAAATTTTGGACAAAGATATGCACTAACTGTTTCTTAGGGATAGGCCAAGGGAATTTGCTAGCCATATTTCTCCACCTTTATAGGAAGGAGATGAAAGTTTCACCATTTCTTTGTTTATTGTTACACAAGTTTGTCATGTTGACTTTGTGTTCAATGTTGAAAGAGAAATGGGAAATAAACTTCCCAGCTAATTCGCTAAAAGATTTGATACTTGGAGGTAAGTGTGAAAACCAGTCCATGGCTTGCCCTCCGAGATTGTGGGGTAAGAGGCATAGAATATATCCATCATTGTTGGTAACCTCTAAACAAGACATGTAATATTCCCTTAAGTGTTATTGAGGATCACCTTTTATACTTATCAAATTTGGGCACTTCTAAGTTAGGAGGAAAAGGGGTCATGGGAATTGATCGATCGAATGGATATGGACAAACTTCCTCAAATGAGAAAGTCCTTTTTGTGTTTCCAAGTGAAAGATCTGAAATCTATTTTTGCATGTTGAATAATTGAAGCTCAATTCTAGATGTTGGTGGTGGTGTAAAATTTTGTTGAATGCTGGATGAAGGTGGTTGTTGGTGTGCAAACATTTGTTGGAGAGCTGATGAAGGTGGTTATTGTTGGACAAAGATTTGTTGTATGGTGGATGAAGGTGGTTGTTGTTGTTGGTTGTGTGTTTGTTGATGTTGGTTTAGTGGAGCAAGGCCCTGGTAGAAATAATTATGTTGGTGGGTTAGAGGTTGTTGGTGTAGGTTTGGTGGAGCAAGACCTTGATATGATGAACTATGTTGGTGAGATGGTGGTTGGTGTTGGTTTGGTGGAGCAAGACTTTGATATGATAAACTATGTTGGTGAGATGGTGGTTGTTGAGATGTGTTTGATTGGAAGAACCATGTGGGGGACTGGTAGATGCATTAGAAGTGGAAGATTGGACTTGGGATATTTGTGGAGGATTAGCACAAGAGTTATTTGGAATAGATGAAGATAGTTGAGATGTTTGTGGAGGGTTAGCACAAGAGTTATTTGGAATAGAAGATGATTGAGATGTTTGTGAAGGGTTAGCATAAGAGTTATTTGGAATAGAAGAAGATGGTTGAGATGTTTGTGAAGGGTTAGCATAAGAGTTATTTGGAATAGAAGAAGATGGTTGAGAGGTTTGTGAAGGGTTAGCATAAGAATTATTTGGAATAGAAGAATATGGTTGAGATGTTTGTGAAGGGTTAGCATAAGAGTTATTTGGAATAGAAGAAGATGGTTGAGATGTTTGTGAAGGGTTAGCACTAGAGTTATTTGAAATGTAAGATTGGTGTTGGTATCCCAACATGTATGAAGGTGTTAGAAGTGGTTCAAGTGGTGTGGGATTTTGATAGAGAGGGTTGTTGAATTGGTTAGTGAAGGAAAGAACCTCTTGAGTGGGTGGATTTTGAATAGTAGGTGGTAAGGTGGATGTGGTTGGAAATGAAGTGGCATGTTCTACACCCATGGTGGCAATGGAGATGTTTATGGGGTCTTACTCTTGGATTTGGGATGTATCAAAGTTGCTAGGTAACTTAGCTCCTCTTTTGGCCAATAGATGAAAGAAATGATTTTGATTGGAATCCAAAAGTTTATCTAGAGCATCTAAGAACTTTGGATCTTGCATGTTTTCTTTAAGGTCTTGGGATTCTACTTGAGTTTGTTGACCTAGACTATGAGATAAAGTTCCTACTGTGTACCCTTTTGGGACAACGACATTTAAGTCCATGCCTATGGTAAACTTGGAGGCATCAATAGGTACTTCAGGATTTGTTACTTCAGGATTGCCTTGAGGAAGATTTTGGGTGTTTTCCATAGCTTTTTTGTGTTGAGATCTAGTTAAAGGCATATGATATGGAAATTTATATGGATGTCAAGGGTGGATGAAATCGATGAAAGGATATGTTTAGACTTTTTCTAGGAAAAGAATTGAGACTCTAAGACAATTGGGATGGATGATTGCTTGGTTAAAAGCTATAAATCTAGATCAAATGATTATCGGATGGTGGGATTTTAGATTATCTACCAAGAAATAGACTAATGATTTCAAGGCAAGACAAGATAAAAGGATAGTGAATTTCACTAACTTAAAAGGAGCCACTCTCTTAAGCTAAGTTGTTCACTAGTTTGGTGGATAATAATTTGTCTATGAATTTAAGAGAGGCAAACTTCTTAAAATAAAGACCAACAAGTGGATTTTTGATCTAGATTTGTGATTAATAACCAAGAGGATGAAAAGATGGTGTGATGTTTGGGATAAACTTTGAAAAAATGATTGTGGTATGAGGATGGAATAACCTTATAGTCTCAAAAGGATGAATACTTAAAAAGTCTAAGACAAAATGGAATGAGGATGGATGTGGATGATCTATGAAAACTTGGAAATGTATGGGTGAATGTAACAACAAGACCAAAGTGGAATGGTTTAAGACTATTTTTTTTAGATTTTTCGAAAAGAATAAAGCAAAGGTTAAGACTTTTTTTTTTGGATTTTGGATTTTTTGGAAAAGAATAATGCAAAGGTTAAGACTAATTTATTTTGGATTTTGGATTTTTTGGAAAAAAATAATGCAAAAGGTTAAGACTATTTTTTTTTTTTTTGGATTTATGGATTTTGGAAAAGGATACAATATCAAATGGAAAATCCTAAGACTAATTTTTATTTATTTTTGGATGTTGGATTTTTGGAAAAGGATACAACTATCAAATGGAAAAGCTTAAGACTATTTTTTTTGGATTTTTGGATGTTTGGTTTTTTTTTTTCTTTTTTTGGAAGATTGTAGTTTGTAATATCTCTAGAAAGAGAACAAACACAAAGCCATGAGGGCAATAATTACATTTGTAACTTTGGAAGATTGTACACAAGGCTATGAACCTTCATAGATAACAAGTGGTGAATACTAGGTCTATAACAAGAGAATACACACCAAACACTCCTTTAACAACCTAGATATTATTCAAGTAGGATTGAATCATAATGTAGGCCCACATGATTGAATACCTATCCATGTTATTACCTAACTAATAACACTTCACCAAGAGTAGATAGATAGGGATAAGGGTGGTAGACCCAATACCCCGTTCCTTGGAGGCTTTTACGCCATGCCCAAAGAATTTATATCTCACCTACAAGGATGTACGATGGTGAGTAACTTCAGGGTACAATCCACATCCCTTACACCACAATACAAAATGACCAATTGTCTTAGCTAGGATAATAAGGTTTCTAGGGAGTCCCCAATATACGCAAGGTATGGGGGACACAAATCTATGAATGAGGGTGTACCAATTAACTAATGCTCAACTATATGAGCCTTGGTAGACCAAGTATCCCGAAGGTATTTTTCTTGGAGGTGAGAGTGTCCTTCATTTGAAGTTGAGTCTTTCAATACTCATGGAATTTATATACCACACTAGAACATGCAGTTGGGGTCATTCCTAGAGGTGATGAAATCCCCTAGAAGACCCCCTAGAAAGAATATCAAGCACTTTTGATTCTCAAGATTATTTTTCAACATGAGAGAAGAGTATACATGTTATTCTTGAGACCTTGGGAAGAAAGAAAATGAAAGCAGTAAAATGAATAGCCTAGTATTTTTGATCTCCAAGATCACCTTTCAGCACAAGGAGAGAGCATAAATACATAGGTATTCCAAACATGGTAGACAAGATTGTAAATTCCTTTAATAACAAAAATGCAATGTTTGCTAAGACTTAGTGGGAAAAAGATAGATCTTTGACAATTGTCCTACACCAAGTTCATTAGTAATTTCAAAAATGCTTTTTTCTTTGTCACATGTCCTGCACCAAGTTTAATTGTAGTTTCAACAATGATTTATTTGACCAAGGTAAAATGTTGTGCAGTGAGTTAGTTTCAAAACCTGAAAAGATTAATTTGAAACTGAAAAGAAATGACAGAAAACAAAGAAACACAAAGCACAGAACTGAAAAATAGGTAGAAAACATAGAAAACAACCCAAAATAGAGAGTAACTTACTGATTGTTACCTTTTTGCAAAGGCACGCTGACAATTGAAAAAGGCACACCAACAAGTTGCAAATGTGCACTTTTAGATGATTGATTACATAGTCACAGGCATGCATTTAGAGGACACATGCATGTTGATTCATTGCAAAGGTGTGCTTCTACAAAAACAAAAGCGCGCTTTCGAAACAGTGAATAGGTACCTACCAAAATCACAGAGTCAGTCCTGACAGAAAGCAAATTTTAATGATCTGAGGTTGATCTAGGGGTCTAGAAGGACTAATTTGAGGAGTTGACAACTGCCAAGTGTCTACATAGACAAAGGCATGCTTTTGCGGGGCAAAGGTGCACTTTTGCACAAAACCTATTTTGGGCTAAGGAATTGATAGAAAAAATTGTCAAAATGAAGATATCAAAAGATGAATGGACATAGTTAGAGGTCAGCAAGATAAAAAATGACAAAAATAGGAGAAAAAACAACTGAAATAACCCTAAATATGAAAAAACATACACTCTATCAGACAACAAAAGCACACTTTTATAGTACAAAGGCACATCATTCCTTGGCAAAGGCATACCGACACAGTGCAAAGGCAAATTTATGATCCTGTATCACAAAAAGTATGGAATTTCTTCCTACAAACATTAGATTTCAGGGACATGGGTCCCACCGGGCATACCAAAATGTAATGGTCAAAATGTGATAATGCAAGTAAGAATGAAAGCAATACAAAAACAATACAAATTACCTTCCCAAGAACACAAACAAACCACACTAATGGAGCATACTGAGGTAGCACGCAAACCTCAAGTTGATTGCTCTTTTCTCTTTGGTATGTGGATTACTCTTTTGTAAGTGCAAGTTTGTGATCTCCCAAAATGATTGATAATAGTGATAGTGTAAGTTTACTTGGATGAGAGATGACCATAAATGGAGAATGAGGTTCAATTTATAGACTTGTTGAAATGCATATCAATGGTGGAGGAAGATCAAAAAGATCAATGGCTGAGAATAGTTGAGAGAATGTGCATGAATGAGAGAGGAACAACTGTCCTTGCCCTCTCATGAATTGTGGAGGCTAACAGACTTGATTGAGGAGTTGACTGGATTGATTGATTCATTAAGTGGGTTGATTGATCTATTAACAAAATTGACCGATGTGTTAATTGATTTGATTGATGAGTCAACTCAATTGATTGATCTGTTAACTAATTTGACTAGAGGAAATTATGGTGGGTGAGGATAATTGGGAAATTAAATAAATAAATAATTTAATTTCATGAGCACATGTGATAAATGAATAGAGTATTAAATTTTATTCATTTGGAGGGAAATAGAATATTTAAATAAATAATTTGAATTTATTTTTTTTAAATGGAGAGGAATTTAATTAATTAATTAAATAATTTTGATTTTATTTATTTAAAATGAAAGGAAGATGATTTAATTAAATAATTTGGATTATTTAATTAATATAGAGGAATATGATGAATATTAATGAATTAATTGAATTAGTGTGCGTAGAAATTAGGTGATTAAATGAAAAATGATGTGAATGTGGTGTGATGAGGTGAATAATGCATTGGTGAATTTCAGGTGTCTACAATTTATTTATTAAAAAGTTCAAAAATATGTATCACATCTACTCATGTTCCTTTACTTAAATCCAAAGGTTAGAGGAAAATATATCCTTTTGCTCATACTTTTTACGTCTTTTTTAAATTTAGTAGTGCCTTGTTGAAATATCCAATTTTCACCAAACTAATTATAAATTTTTTTAAAAAAAGTAATAGCTCCCATAAACTACATTCAATTTACTACACCTTTCATTACTACCTTATTTCCAAATTGTGTAGATAACTCATTAAATTTTTAATGTGAAGTTACTTAAGTCTACTTTTAGCATTTTCATTGCCACTTAGGGGTATTGTTTGGCCCATCATGATCATGCACTCACTTGCCTAACCATATAAAATAATGAACTCTACATGCTATCCCAATCATATTCATAGATCTAGCTATCCCCAATGGTGAACACCACCCAACCATGTGGGAACCTAAGGCCCACACCTTTGTACTGAGAGACAATTGATCAAGCAATCATACACTCATGTAATACAATACTAGGGATGATACAGAATCATGTAATCACAACATACTAAGAGTCATGCACATTTCAATCAAATCCATAATGACATACAGGGGTTATGGACTCACAACACTAACACACAAGAGAGAGTGGTAACAACCACCAATATCATGCAATGAGTTAATACTCCAACACTTATGCAAAGAAGATCATGAGCACATATCAAGTACTAATGATGCAATGAACAAAAAGGAGAAGACTACTAGACATAAGACTAGAGTTTTACAATGGTTTCCAAATTTGCATGGCTTTTTGAGAAGTATGACACCATCATAACAGGGCTTCTCAATAGCAATCATATAATCACCTAAATGATTGGAGTGACTTCCATCAGTATCTTGCATGAATCCTCTCAAGGCATTCAATATAAGTAATGGCTTTAGCTCCTGATTAGATGCATTTTTCAATGTTTGATTTCCTATTCATTTTATCTCATTAATTTTGTCCCCAAACATGCACTTCTGATGGTCCTAGTCCAATTCCAAATGGCAAGTAGGGGTCCACTCTACTCCTAGTCCTAGTATCTAATCCTAAGACAAAAAGTCCAACTTGACAAAAAAAGTCAAGGCATAGAAAATGAGGTCAAAAAGATGACACCCAAATCCAAATGGTAGGAAAACACTTTTCCAAAATAAAACCTTTCATCCTACAAAATATAAATAATCCACAAGGATCAAATTCCAAATTTCACAATTTGAGAAGTAAAATTTGCATCACCATTAAAGAAAGCTTAAATTTTCTTCAAAAAATCAAAACTCAAAATTTCTAAATTTCAAGAATACCCTTATGAGCCTATGAAACACAAAAACACACTTTTCATATCACATAAGGTTTTGAAGAAATTTCACCATAGTAATGGCGCTAAATTGACTTTTCCAAAAATAAATTACATCAAACTAAAATAAATGCATAACATCTATTCTAGATTCTTTCTCAAATCACAACCTATGAAATGGAAACTATATACAACCACCTAGTGTGGGCATGGTCAAAATCATGAACCAACAAGCATATGCATAAATAAAATAGAGGACTACCTTTCTCTTTTCTAATGTAATTCAAAAACAAGTTGGAGGAGATCTACCTAGTTCCCATGCACACACAAATACAAGCTTTCCAATATCCTTCCTCTCCAATAACTAGAAATCCACAACCAATCACAATCCAATCCTCCAAAACAAGTATGCACTCACACCACAAGAAGGAGAGAGGAAAATAGAGTAAAATCACAAGTCAAAACTAAAACCTTCTTTTTCCTTTTCATTCCAAAATTTTGCAAATCCCTAAATTACCCTTTTCTCCCTTTCACAACTAACAATCTATTTCATAAAAGGATATTTCAAATAGATATTTTACCCTAATATTTTACTAACATTCTAATCAAATGAATAAGGGAAAATTCTTTAAATGACTAATATAGTAATTTCTCAAATTGACTAATGGATTTAATTCAAATAATCTTTTAACTTATTGCATTTTTTAAATATCAACAATATTAGAAATGAATAAGGTTGTTCCATCAAGGAAATTTAAACAACTCTAACATAAGCATATAGGTTATTTGCAAACACTCCAAACAAGCATTGTAGAATCTAACAAAATGTAAGTGAAAATCAAAAGTTAAATAAAGATGTGAAAAGAGAGCACACACTTCATGGGTTTATTCATAACACATGGATAGTAAATCAACACCAATTTAGATCATGGTTTCACAAGTATATATAAGATACATCTCATAAATTGAATCAAGTTAGATGGGAAGGTTAACAAAACATATTTACCCAAACTAGTCATCTCCAATTAATCACCATTAGGGAAAAACATGTTCCTGAACACTCAATAAAATATTAGGCATACTTTCTCCACACAAGATAGTCAAAGCACAACATAAACATCCAAAGAGATATAATATCAAATGAAATAATATCAATAAACTACATCAACTAAAAATCATCCTAAAGCCATGTGATACAGATATTACAAATGTAGAAATTGATAATCATCACAATCATAATACTAAACTAGATAACATAATTTAGATATAGTGAAAATAGTGAAGATGAAATACTACAATAGTCCAAATATATAAAGTCACAACATATGCATCCCATAATACATAGTTGGACACCAAATGCCAATACAAAAATCAATAATAATGTACATCAATGGAAATATAAAACATCACCATTAAGTACAATATTAGAACCAAAGTAAAATTAAACAAACTTACAAGGAACATGATCCTGAAGAATCACATCCTCACCCCCCAAGACCAGGATTACTCCTAAAAGCCTTCAAAAAGGTGAGGATAAAGAACCCTCAACTATGTAGTGTCCTCCCAAATAGTTAATATAACATCAAGTTGGTTACATTGGACTGTTACTTGATCTAGGTCTCAACCTTGAAGAATCGACCTTAGAAGTAAAAGGAGGTTTTTAGGACAATGGTGTTTTTCCCCTAGCTATCAAATAGGAAGCAAGGGGTAGAATCATTAAATACTAGTGAGAATTATGAGGATAGGGAGGATCATCCAATATGGGTCACTTTCCTTTTACTACCACTAGGGCAGGAGGAGGAGTAGAAGTAACCATTGCAAGTTGGGAGACCTTCAAAGGGAGAATCCTAAAAAGAGGAGGCTTAGGAGTGGAAGGAATGGGCTCAAAAGAAGGAGAAGTATTGGAACCATCTTGACTCACCCTATATCATGAATAGACTTTCAACAAGAAATCTACTCAAGGTAAAAGTGGCTTGGTGGGGGTTAGCCATGAGTAATCTAAGGAAAAAAATTCTAGAGTGGCTAAATCCACTATGGGGCACTATGTATATGGCTTTGTTATATGGGAATTTAAGACACTTGTGAATCAATTAAGAGACCACTTTCTATTAGCAAGACAATTACCATTGCACCAAAAGATTGACCTGTTAATGCTTGATACAACTGCCAGAGTTAATGAATCCACGGGAGGCAGTTAAGCCTTGCCACGAATCCAAGCACTATACTGTACAACACAAGGAGACCAAGGGTACACACCTTGCAACAATCCCCCAATGCAATAGAGGGGTTCAAACCCATGACCCAAGCTTTGACACCAATTATTAGCAAGACGGTTGTTGTTGCACCAAAAGATCAACTTGTTATTGCCTGATACAACTGCCAGAGTTAATGAATCCATGGGAGGAAGTTAAGCCTTGTCACAAACCAAGTGCTACTCTGCACAACACAAGGAGACCAAGTGATCACAACTTGCAACACTTTCATCTCTATGAGCCACAGTTGGCCCAATAAGACTCAAAAGTGTTCTAACATAGGAATAATAGAAAATGAGACGTCCAAGGTCTTTGGTTCCACTTGGAATGACAAGGCAATTGACCCTAGGGTGGGAAGGTACATACCATCATGGGTCCTAAATCTAATTATATAAAGAAACTCTTTTGTAATAACATTGACAATGTTGATAGTGTTAGGAAAGGTGTCTCAACCTTGCAATTACAAAAGGTGTAATTTTTCAGTTATAAAATTGAATAAACTCTTTTTTTGGCCTATAGAGTTGGTTTTTGGCCAAAATAATTGTTTCATGTTTGGCACCACATGCAAGGTACTCAGTGCATGTATCTCTTTGAGCTCTATAATTTAAAAGAAATAGGCTCAGTTGGCCTCCCGGATGAAAACTTATGGCCTCCATAAGTTGGGCCTCTTGTATTGGAAATGTAAAAATATGTTAGACATACAAAAGTTGTAAGGGGGAGTTACACGTGTTTACCAACTTATGAAGTGTGTTATGACACATCATAAGGTATCTTTGATTGGAGATAATGGAACCCTAAGGATTTGGGTGCCACTTTTGGGTGGTTTTGGCTCATGGTTTTCTAATTATCATTTGATAGTTTCATATATTGTATCTACTATATATTAGGTGCTTGAGATGGAGGTTGAGGGTGAGAGTCTTATAGATGTTAAGTTTCCTCCAAATCTCTAGTTGGTGATACTCCTATGAAAGCTTTCTCTACAAGTATATTATAATCTTGTTAATATTTTTGAATAATACATTGGGTTGCTTTTGGAGTATGGGTTTTTTTCTCACGAAAGGGTTTTTCCCACATAAATCACTATGTTGTGGTATGACTACTATTTATGTTTACATGTGTTTTCTATATAATTTTTGTAATTGTTCTAAAAATTCAAAAAGTTTTTCATAATCCTCCTCTTAAGATTAGCATAGGAAGTTGTTTCACTACCTTATCTTCCTTACAAGTGGTATTAGAGATTGATCACCTTTAGTTTTAATTGTGGGTTGTTGGGGTTTTTGAGCTAATCCAATTTTGAGTGGGAGTTTGTGCAAAAGATACTTTGTGATCTTGTCATAGGAATTTTAAATGGCGAGCACATCAGGAAGAATAAAGGTAGAGAAGTTTTCTAGTAACAATTTTGAGATGTGGAAACTGAATATGGAAGATCTATTAATTGATAAAGATCTACGAGATGTTGTTGATAGAGTGTTTCAAGGCCTACAAGTACTACTTTAGCTGCTTAATATGATGTTATGGATTGTAAAGCCAAGGGTATAAATAGATTGTACTTGGAAGACTATTTTAATCAATGTCCATGAAGAGCCCTCTGTGAAGAAACTTGGTGAGATATTTCAAGCCAAATCTTTATTGAACAAGATTTTCTTGAGGAAGAAGTTGTATTCCTTCATAATGGAAGAGGGTGGATGAATTGTAGACCACCTGGAAGCATTCAATATGTTGGTGGATCAATTTGCATCAGTTGATATAAAAATGAATGAGGAGAGATGTCAAATTCTAATTTATTCAATTTACATGAATCTTCTCTTTCCTTTTGATTCATTATGGATTCATTTGCATATTTATCTACCTTTACATTCTTTTCTAGTGATGCAAAATGCAAAAACAAAACTCAACTTGCACTCACATAAAACAAATAATTGCAAATAAATCTTCAAAAATTTATTGAACTTCACATAAAATTGTTTACAAGTCCATCCCTTCAAACATTTTATTATTCCTTTAATAGACTCTAATTTTCCTACAGGAAAGTGAATAAACATGATCAGATTTTTAAGTCCCAGTTCATAATCCCTGTGCTTATATTTCTTCTCTCCTTGGCGCCCCCCTTGAATGTATGAAACATGCACTTTAATCAGTGATTTTCTCCTCATCAACATGGTGCTTCAGCCCTTTATTCAACACATTTTTTTCTCTCTTAGGCATACACTCTCTAGACACTTCAATCTATAATTTAATTCTCATTACCTCTACAAACAAAGAGCCCCTCTACCATTTTTCAACGCCCCTTTTTAAATACAATTAAATCTATTATATTTTCATTGGTGCAGCCACCCATACTAGTCTTTAATGCCTTAGAGGGTGAAAATGTTTACTAAATATTGAAAATTCCTAGCACCTCTACCTGCTATCAAATTTTGTAGAGAAGATGGTTTTAAATTGGCCACCCCACTTCCATTCCACTATGCTGGTAATGAGTATTCTTCCTCAATTTGGCACCATTAAAATTGCTTACAAAAATTTTCTTTAAAACCTTTGTTTTTCCATTTTTAAATGCAATAAGGGTGTAAAGTAAAACAAATCAAATCCCTTGATTAATGCCCTTTATAATTTGTACTCACATATTGGAAGAAGGGAAATTTTAATTTTTGCGACTGTGACTACGACACTATGTCGAAAAATGACTTTTTACACAAATTATTACCAAGAGAAAATCTTCATGTGAAAATTGGTGAATAAAATTAGAATTCTATCCCAAAGACCCCTAAAAATTCATTTTATCATAGCTTGCATGAAACTCCAAATTTTTAACTTTTCGCAAACTATTAACCACGAACAGAGAATTTTAAATTCTCCCAAATGGTAAATGATATGGCCATGAAACCTTCACCAATATTGGTGAAATGCACTTAGGAATATTCCTATAAGAGTAATTTTGAACATCCCTCCTAGTTTTCTAAAAACAATTATATCTATAAAACTACCTATGGTGTGCAAAAACTGCGTTTGGGTGAAATTTCTATTTTTTTGAAATTTGAGCATATATGAGGCTTTTTGACAAGGAGGGATTCCTGGAATATCAAACAAAAACCAAAACCAACCAAAATCAAGAACTAAAATGAAAATTGTTTTTGGTGATGCAGGATTGCCCGTGGACCCAGATGCTCCTGCATCAGACACACCAGGTAAGTAAAGTGTTCCATCAGTTGGAAACTCATGAAAATTTTAGTGCACTTTGGATGGTGATCCCATACTTTTTCTTAATCCATATGTATTCCTTATCCTCCTGACCTCTCTTCTTCATCTCATTCTAGTTTTTTGTAGCTTCTTCTTGCCTTACCTTCTCTTTTCATCTTCGCTATTTTCTACCTTCACATAGAAAATTTTCATTGGTCACCTTCTTCTATAAATTTGACTCACATCCTTCATGAGACTTTTCCATGTCTGCAACCTGTAGTTTCTATTGTTCCCTCTTAGAATCAACACTATTCTTCTTTACCTCCTTGGTACTTCTCTTTTTTAGAACATTCTTTGAGTTGTCTTCAACCTCTTGTTCCATTGTTACCATTTGTTTCTCTAATCTACAACAATATATAGGACCATTGTCCTTCACTTCCTTCTCTTTCTCCTTCAATGAAGTTAAAGTATACTTCTTCCCATCTTTCACAATGGTGTACAAATTCTCTCTACAATCATAGATAGCCTTTCTATCAAACTACCAAGGCCTTCCTAACAATATATGACATGCACTCATTGACATAACATCACATAAAAATTCATCCTTGTATGACCCAATGTGAAAATTAACCATGCACTGCTCTTTCACCTCTAATTCATGTTCTTCTTGCAACCAACAAACTTTATAAGGATTAGGATGCTTAATCTTCTTCAATCCTAGTTTTTCTACCATCTCTTCAGAAACCAAGTTATCAGTACTACCACTATCTACAATGACTTTACAACACTTACCTCTAGATTTGCATATGGTACAAAAAAGACTCCTTCTCTGAAATGGTCCATACTCCTCCTTGCTTGGATTCACTAATACCTTACTAAACATAAGAGATACGCTCTATTTATATTATTTCACCATGTGATTTCTTGATGCACCTCTTGTTGCAAGTATGTGCCTAACTGGTGTTGTCATTGATGTCAACATATATGTGTTGTCGTTGGTGTTAACTATGCAATTGTTTTGATGCTTGCTTGTAATGAGTTATATGCTTTGCATTAGATTATATAAGTGTTGGAGATAATGAGTAAGTGATCTTGATATTGAGTTTCCAAGTGCTTTTGAGAAAATTTGTTCCTCCAATGGAAATAGTGTATAGAGGACTATCTTTGTTTACAACAGAATAGTCCAGTATGTTGCTCCACATTTCTTGTAGATTATATATCTTTATCTGTGGATTAGAAGTTATTTAGAGGCATGTCTGAAGATTCTATGTTCTAAGTTTGAGCGTCCTGTATGAAGTTTTGAGTGAGTTATGTTCACCAGAGTGAAAATTGTTTTTTCTGTATATTTGGTGGTAACAAGGAGAATGTGTTATCCTCTGCATTCCTCCGCATTTAAGTATATTAGTCCGTGGTTACGGAATCTAGTTTGTAATGATGATAAGTACCTTTAAATCCAATGGCTCATGATTTGGTGGTCCGCAAGCAATCCTTTCTATTTGACAGTGGATAACAGTTATGTTCAAGTGTTCCTGATTGAATAATCTTATCATTAAAGTGTTGAGGTTGTGTGGAAGTTCCTGATGATTATAATGTGCTTTTGGATGTCTCCTAATCATGTTCCTATCTTTTGATTGGTCCGTGAAGAGTAATTTGGATCATGGAGGAAGACTATTCCTAGAAGACTTAGTGCTAACACCAGTCTTGGTCGACTTGGTTGTTTACACTACTTGCAGAGTTGCATTAAAGATTGTGGAAGTGTGTTGTGGCATGGAAGAATGCATTTGAGTCCCAAATAAGGCATATCATGATCCACATACATCTTTTCCTTAGCCAATATTGTTTAGGTCTAGACCTATTTCTATGTATGTTTGTAATTCTGACCTTGGAGATTGTTCCAATGGTTGACGAATGTAATGCTGACCTTGATGTACATTCCAAGGTTGATGAATTGTATAAAAACATGTAATGAAGTTGTGAAAAAGATCTCCTTGTGCGAAAATATGAAGATAAGTAAAAAGGTGTAAGAAGAGCAGAGCAGAGGAGTTATACTGTTCTTCAGTGGAACTGAACCCATGCATGGAGTAGATGCTATCAAATTAGTTCACCAACCCTTGGCAGTGAGCTGATCTTGGTACTGAGCCTCTGTTTTTCAGTATTGTTATAACATATTTATTTCTATGGGCTAACACCCATCATGGTTTTTCCCTTATAGGGTTTTCCATGTAAAAAAATTGGTGTCTCATGTGTTGAGCTTCTTGTTTCATGCTTTCATGGTTAAATCTTAATAACAATGATTGAACATTTGATGTGTTGATATTCATAAGTGGTTAAAGTTTTTGAGACAACTAATTCACCCCCCCACCTCTCAGTTGTCCTGTGCATTTCAACAATTGGTATCAGAGCAAGGTTCCTCGGAAGTAAGCTTAACATTTTGAGGTAGATCTGGGATGGTGCACATGAAGGTTGCTCTTGAATATCTAGAAAAAACTAAGGAAGAAATCAGAGATTTAAAGGAGAATGTTAAAGAAGTAGATGAATGTATCAACAAATTAAGAGAGCAAGTCAAGAAGTTTAAAGAAAAATATAAGGTAGTTGGTGAACAATTGATATCAGAAAATGAAACCTTGAATGATTTGAAAATGGAAGTTGTAGGAAGAGCAAAAGTAGAAGAAGAACTAAAATTGTTGATGGAAGACAAATCAGAAGAATGTCCTGAGCTTGAAAAGGAAATTGGATATCTAAAATTAGAATTGGAGAAAGCAAAAAGCTATGAAGAAAAGTTTAAAATAAGTTCTGCAAAGCTTGATGAGATGATTGCTATCCAGAAAAGCCCTGATAACAAAGTAGGCTTGGGATTTGAGAAAGGTGAAAGTTCCAAATCAGGACAAGCAGTGGATGCTGAAATCAAGAAGGACAAAGGAAAACAGATCTAGAATCAAAGAAAAAGATCTAGAAGACCACTGGTCAGGCAACCAAATGCTCAAAGATACCCTTCTTTTAATGGTTATTTTAATACATGCAATAAGTTTGGTCATAGGCTACTCAATGTAGGACCAAAGTGAGTTAAAATATTCCATCATTTTCTGGTCAGTGCTTCACTTGCAATAAATCATGTCATAAAGCTAATGTATGTAGAAGTAAGATAAGGAATAGTTATAACAATGGAAGGAATGTTCAAACTTTCAGAGGTAATTGCTTTACATGTAAGAGATTTGGTCATAGAGCTAGTAAATGCAGAAGTCAGATAAGAAGCAACCATAATAATGGAAGGAATGTAGAATCCTTCAATGGGAATTGTTTTGCATGCAATAGATTTGGACACAAGGCTAACCGATGCAGATCTAGGATGAATGAAAGAAACAATGGATAGAGAAATATTGTATGTTTCAATTGTAACAGGCCTGGACATATTGCAAGATTCTACAGAAGCAAGAATTTGAAGAAGGATAATCATGTAGAGATGAAGAAACTGGCGGAAAAGGTAGATCTCATAGAGATCAAGAAGGAGATGAACAAGATTTGGGTTAAGAAGGAAGCATAGGAAGTCGAGGATGAGCCTGTACCAGTATCTAGTATAGATGTTCCCTCCGGAAACTAAGATTAGAGCTTTAGCTTAGGGGGAGTCTTATTGGAAATCTTTTCTCCCCTACCAAAGGATTGGTGCTGACGCCTTAGCACATAGAGACAAGATCAAGGACTAGAAACAAAGGTCTAAGTAAGGTTAGAGACTGTGTTTATAAAGAATAAAGGAAGAGTTGTGTAGAAGTCTTCTATGCAAGAAGATTTGATTAGGAAAGAATACAGGTTATGAATTTTGGCCAAGTATCTATCTAAGAGAATCAAGCTATAGTGTTCTAGTAATTTGGTCCACGTTGGTCTATTGTTGGAGTTAATGCTCTGCGGTTTTGGCATATGATTGTTGATCATTGGTTACACATACATCTAGAAGTTTGTCTAATTTTGATAATTGGCTTGAGAGTAATGAGTACCAGAAGTTTGGGTTGACAAAACATAGTTGTTTCAAGTGTAGAGCAGTTTTCATCAAACGAGTCTTCAAGTAGTGAAAAATAAAAGAATGAAGAAAGTACTGAAGCTCCTAGGATTTGTGAAGAAGGATCACACTGAAGACTAGATCATTGGTGATAAAAGCAAAGGTGTATTGACAATAAAAAGAATTGTAGTTGAACAGGCATGCAAATAAGAATATGTTTGGAACTAAATGGGTTTTCAGAAACAAGATGAATGAGAATGGAGAATTGATAAGGAACAAGGTAAGATTGGTATGCAAAGGATATTCTTAGGTTGAAGGGATAGATTTTGAGGAGACCTTTGCTCCTATGGCAAGGATTGAAGAAATAAGAATATTTTTGGCATTTGCAACATTCAAAGATTTCAAAGTGTATGAGATAGATGTCAAGTCTACATTCTTAAATGGTGAGTTGGAAGAAGAGGTCTACATTGAACAACCAGAAGGATTTCAGTTATCAAACCAAAATAACATGGTGTACATATTAAAGAAGGCCTTGTATGGACTGAAGCAAGCCCCTAGAGCTTGGTATGCAAGGTTAGACAAGTATTTATTGCAACTAGGGTTTAGTAAAGGCACTACTAATAGCAATCTCTATTTCAAATTCAATGATAATCAAATCCTAATTGTTGAAGTCTTTCTTGATGACATTATCTTTGGAGGAAATGAGGGTATGTGCATGAAGTTTGCAGGAGAAATGTAAAATGAATTTGAGATGTCTATGTTTGGTGAAATGAATTTCTTTCTAGGTCTACAAATTACTCAATCAGATAAAGGAATCTTTATTTCCTAGTCTAAGTATGTAAAAGAGTTGTTGAAGAAGTTTGGGATGGAGGAATCCAAACTAGTATGTACTCCCATGGTGATTGGCTACAAATTGAGCAAAATTGATGAATCACCTAAGACTAATCAGAAAAGGTACAAATCTATGATTAGAGGATTACTTTATCTAACTCAAACTAGACCTGATATAATGCATGTAGTTTTTCTTGTGGCAAGATTTCAAGAAGATCCTAGAGAGTCACATGTAATGGTTGTCAATAGAATCTTGAGGTATTTGAAAGGCACATCAAATTATGGCTTATGGTATCCAAAGGATAATGACTTCACTCTTAGTGCTTATACAGATGTAGATTGGGCTAGAGATATTGATGAAAAAAAAGTACAAGTGGAGGTGCTTTCTTCTTGGGTAATAGATTGGTTTCATGGATGAGCAAGAAGCAAGATTCAATCTCCTTGTCTACTGTAGAAGTAGAGTATGTTGCAGTAGCATGTTGTTGCACTCAAGTGTTATGGATGAAGCAGACTTTGAAAGACATAATAGTAGTGTATGAAGATCCAATTGCAATCTTTTGTGACAATACAAGTTCTATAAACATTTCAGAGAATCCAGTGATGCACTCAAGAACAAAGCATATATCAATAAGGTATCACTTTTTGAGAGAAAAAGTGATAGAGAATGAAGTAAAGATGGAATATATGTCCATAAAGGATCAGATTGTAGATATTTTCACTAAGACTCTGCCTAAGGATACCTTTGAGTATCTCAGAGAAACATTAGGGGTTATTACCCCTCTTGCTCTGAACTAAGATGCATAGGAATGCATCAGTCCAGTGGTGTGCAAAGCCTCGTTCTTTTGTCTAGATTGATGTTTTGAGAAGCTATCTCTTAGGGGGAGTAGCTAGATGTTACTGAAGTGAGTTCCTTATTAAGAGCAGTAAGTGTTACAATGTTGATGAAAGAACAATTTTAGTCTGATCAGAGCAGCAGAGTGCAAGTATGTTCCCTTTGCCATTGATGGCAAAGGGGGAGAGAAATCATGTGAAAAACTTAGGGGGAGAAAGAGTACAAATGTGTAAAAATAAAGGGAGAGTATCTTGTCTTGATGGTCTTTATAGTTTTTCACATCATATGTTGCCATCAATGACAAAGGGAGAGATTGTTGCAAGTATGTGCCTAACCGGTGTTGTCATTGATGCCAACATATATGTGTTGTCATTGGTGTCAACTGTGCTCTTGTTTTGATTCTTGCTTGTAATGAGTTAGATGCTTTGCATTGGCTTATATAAGTGTTGGAGATAATGAGTAAGTGATCCTAATATTGAGTTTCCAAGTGCTTTTGAGAAAATTTACTCCTCCGGTGGAAATAATGTATAGAAGAGTATCTTTGTTTACAGTAGAACAGTCCAATATGCTGCTCCCCATTTCTTGTAGATTGCATATCTTTGTCTACGGATTGGAAGTTATTTAGAGGCATGTCTGAAGATGCTATGTTCCAAGTTTGAGCCTCCTGTATGAAGTTTTGAGTGAATTCTGTTCACTAGAGTGAAAACTACTTTTTTTGTATATTTGGTGGTAACATGAAGAATGTATTGTGCTCCACATTCCTCCGCATTTAAGTATTTCAGTCTACAGTTCTGGAATCTAGTTTGTAATGATGATAAGTACCTTCAACTCCAATAGCTCATGATTTGGTGGTCTGCAAGCGATCCTTTCTATATGACAGTGGATAAAAGTTATGTTTAAGTATTCCTGATTGAATAATCTTACGGTTAAAGTGTTTAGAGGTTGTGCAAAAGTTCCTGATGATTATAATGTGCTTGTGGATGTCTCCTAATCATGTTCTTATCTTTTGATTGGTCTGTGAAGAGTAATTTGGATCATGGAGGAATACTGTTCCTAGAAGACTTAGTGCTAACACCAATCTTGGCCAACTTGGTTGTTTTCACTACTTGTAGAGTTACATTGAAGATTATGGAAGCATGTCGTGGCATGGAAGAATGTATTTGAGTCCCGACTAAGGCATATCATGATCTGGATACATCTTTTCCTTAGCCAAACTTGTTTAGGTCTAGACCTATTTCTATGTATGTTTATAATGCCAACCTTGGAGATTGTTCCAATGGTTGATGAATGTAATGCCGACCTTGATGTACATTCCAAGGTTGATGAATTGTATAAAAACATGTACTGAAGTTGTGAAAAATGATGTCCTTGTGTGAAAATGTGAAGATAAGTAAAAAGGTGTATGAAGAGTAGAGCGGAGGAGTTATACTTTGCTTCAATGGAACTGAACCCAAGCATGGAGTAGATGCTATCAAATCAGTTCACCAACCCTTGGCAGTGGGCCTCAACTTTTGTAGTGAGCATTTTGGGCAGTGACCTCCAAGGTAGTGAGCCTCTATTTTTTGGTATTGTTATAACATATTTATTTTTGTGGGCTAACACCCATCGTTGTTTTTCCCTTATAGGGTTTTCCACGTAAAAAATCTGGTGTCTCATGTATTGAATGTGTTATTGTGTTGAGCTTCTTGTTTCATGCTTTCATGGTTAAATCTTAATAACAGTGATTGAACATTTGATGTGTTGATATTCATAAGTGGTTAAAGTTTTTGAGACAACTGATTCACCCCCTATCCCCTCTCAGTTGTCTTGTGCATTTCAACACATCTCTTACTAGTTTCTTGGTGAATTTGTGGACACTCATAAGATTTATGTCCAGCTTCCCCACACTAGAAACATTTGCCAAAGAACTCTCTACTATTGCTACCGCATCCTTTTGTTGAATAATAATTTCCTCGTGCTCCTAGAATTGATTCATTATTCCACTTAGGGCTTAATTCTTCTTTAAAAATTTGCTTCCCCTTGTTGCTACTTGTTTGTCCTCTTCTGGCTGAAACTTTTTCTCTTCCCCTTGTATTATTTTGCTTCCTTCTATTTATCTTTTCTTTTGCCTTCAAAGCATATTGGTAAGCCTCTTCAATAGTAGAAATCTTCAACATACTCATCTCATTCTAGATATTGAATCTCAATTCATTCATGTATCTAGCTACCTTCTCTTTGTTCATTTCATGATGTCTAGATCTAATCACCATTTTGTAAAATTATTTTGTGTATTCCTTCACATTCATGTCCTTTTGTTTCATATTTTAAATCTTCTTAAACAACTCCAATTCATAATCTCCAAGTATAAATTTTTTCTTCAATCTAGCAACCATTTAATTCCATCGGGTTATCCTCATCTCACCATTTTCTACTTGTTCTTTCTACAACTCTTTCCACCACAATGTAACATGTCCCTTAAGATTTATTTGTGCCATCTTACCCTCTGTGGGTCTCTAATATTTTCAAATTCAAAGTACTCTTCCAACTCTCTAATCCAATCTAGCAGCTCCTCAGGATTCAATGTTCCTAAAAATTTAGGAACCTTCATTTTGTTGCCTCCATTGATTCTAGCAAGAGCTCTAAAGAAACATTCTTCTCCTTCATCTATTGGTTGTTGTTTTTTCTCTCTTAGGTTCTTCATCTACAACTTCCTCATCTTCAACATGCTCATTGTCACAACCCTTATTTTTTGATATTTAATTATGGTAATAAATATTATTATTAATATTATTTAATCAAATGTTGACTAATTTCAATTATGTTTGCAACAAAAACACTCTATCGATGGAGAGAGAGTATCATCAAGGTAGAGGGCATTTAGTTGACTGAAGGAGAAATGTGGTGAAGCAAATCTGTGCACACCATATAGATTTCATATAGACTAGAATTTGTGTCACTGTATTTGATTGTGCATGAGAAAAATAATTGCATAAATAATTAGATGGATAGACTCTATATCGACTAGTCACAATAAAAATATTGATTGCCTTTCATATTAATTAATTATTTAGATATATTTTTGAATAAGATTCTTTTGTGCCTTATCTTTATTGTTTTAGAAAATGGCAGTTATTGGAATCAAATTGGGAGATATGTAGAAAGTCCAAAAGAGATTTGGGGGATCTTTTCAGGGAAGGAAAACTCAGGTATTCCTAAGATTCTAGTTGCAGACTGCAAGAGGTTTTTGATTTTTGACCATCCAAATAAATGGAGATTAGACTGCTACTAGAATTCTCAAGAGGTGAAAGATATTATTTTTGCTTATACTTCACATTTGGTGGCAGGCCTTGGTCCATGATAAGGTTTGGCAAGGAAATTTCAATACATACTCAGGTATGAACATTATATACATCATAGGAGATAGAGTGTCTGCACCCCTCCTTGGGAATTGCTTTTACTTATTGTATTTCCTTGAAAGAATATAATTCCTTACCAGTGTATTCCTTCCATGTTGATTCTCCATTTGTGGCATTATGCTATTCTTGTGCTTTGCTTCCTAGGCCACAGATTTTTGGATTTACACTTGCCCTTACTTTTTCCTAAAGGTTTTTAATCCTTTCATCGATCCATTTTGTGTAGACTTTATATCATTCTAGGATTTTGACAATACTATTCATGAGGTTGTCTATAATACCACTATTTTAATGCATGTCCACTTGGACGATTTCAACCTCTTATTCTGGCAAAATTTTCCCCTTCCATTATGCTTTGATGGATTTCTTTCATTATTATAACGCAAACCTTTTTTTTTCAAATTGCTTCATTTAGCATCACCATTAAAACAAGAAAATTGTTCCTATTTAAATGATGGGAACAATTCACATCTCTCACTACTTTTTCTCCTTCAACAATCTTGGAGTTAAGTTTCATTGCATTTTGGTAATTGGCACATACTTAAAGGTTCTTAAAAACTTTAATATTGATCCATGGGGTATGTTTAACAAACCAAATGTAAATTGCTGACTTTTACCTTGGCGGCATAGTAATAATTATTTTTCCTTCTTCCACGGATTTTAGCAATTTTTCTTGAACCTGGAAAATACCATGCATGTCTACCTAGGACTTCTTTTCTATTTTAGGGATTTTGATAAATAGTATATGCACTTATTTTTAAATTTCCATACTTAGCATGCATATCTACGTGGATGCTTGCGCTATTTCTTCCATTATGCTTGTTTGTGTCTGTAGTTCACATTTGAATATAGGCTTGGGAGTATTTACCAATGACGTCGCCTTTTATTTTGGATCTTTAATATATATATGCTTCTCTATATATGTTTTTCTCTCAATTATCTATGGAGGAGTGCATTCGTTTGGTGAGATTCTTTTGCTTGTTTTTGGAACAGTTTTCGTGCCTTCTCTGTGCTTCCTTCTCTGTATACTTTTTGGTGAAATTTATTTAAGGAAACATCTCCAAAGTATTATGAAAAATTATTCTCTTACATTGAAAATTTATTACTCCGTATTTTATAAAAATGTAATAGTAGCATAATTATCTCTCTTGAGTTGCAACATATAATTTACAAAAAGGATATCAATTCTATGATGATTTAAAACTTAGTTAAATCTTATAAACCACTTCCCATAATAAACATGGTTAAGGTGCAGCTAACATTAATATTTCTCTATTCAATGCCAATCTGAAAAGATTAATTTTACACTATGGGTTCTTTTCTTCTCTGATTATCTAACAGAAATTTCTGTCTTGAACTTCTCTTTCTCAATTAATAATATTTCTAAAATAATTTTGGGTTTTACTCCCTCGTGTCCTAGCTTTCCGAAACATCCTTGATTCTTAAATTTGGTTTAGAAATAAAAAAAAGTTATACCTATTTTATGGCTGCTGGGTAGTTCTATTTTTACCTAGTAAAAATTGCTATATATTATTGTTATTTCTTTTGTATTTTAATATTTTATTTTTGATATTACTTTTCTCATCGATGTAATGGACACCTAGGCCAAATGTTTTAATAAATTAATCTTGTGCTAAGAATGAGAAAGATAACACATATAAGCTAATAAATTATCATGAATTATTTTAATCTTTATAGATGTAGATTTCATTTATATCAAGAAGTTAGATTTTAGAGAACTGAATTTAGCATGTAATATAACTCCATGTATATTAAGATTTATCTAATATGTTCATTTATATATAAAATATATGAGATTTAAGTGTGGCGTATATTATTCATTAATAGTAATAAATTATGAGTTATCATTCTATGTATTGTAATATTTCAATAGTAATATTTTATTATGCTTAGTGTCATATAATAGCTATTTATAGTTGTTTAGGGTAAAATTAGGATAGAGTTTGATTTGATGGTTTGTATGTGTATCCTCCTTTCACCCTAAAGTATTCAAGGACCTTAGGTCGAGTAAAACTCTACTATCAGGCCCTTGATCACTTAGAATGTTGGGAAAATTAGATTTGTGTGATTTGATTGCTTGATTATGCCCAATTATGCTTAAAACCTTAATTATGCAAATACAGAAGAAAACGGACAAATACTGGAAAATGTTGCTACAGAAAGATGTAAAATAATAGACAAATGTGTACCAGTTTCCAGAGTTTGGGAAGTCGAATAGTCGAGGACTAATGAGTAGGTGCCCTAGTCCAGTGCCATGCTTTTTGTCAGGATCTAAGAACTTTATTTGCAACCTATTCCTGTTGTCTTAGAGATTTCTCTGTTGTGGGATCCGAAGGACTAATGAGAGGGCGCCCAAGTCCAGGTCCCTATTTTCAGCTCTGATCTACAATTCTGACACTCTACAACCCTTCTCTACAACTCCACTTTTCCTGCTTCTTCAACCTATAACCTACAATCATGGGAAAATGGGGATGGGGTTGTGGTGTTTAGAGGCTTGCCTCAATTAAGCCCTAGAGACACATTCAAGTCTTCCGAACACTGTTGTCAGATAGAGAGTGCATGTCCTTGGAGGACACAGGTAAAAACTAAATGATAAATACTTGAAAACACAAATGATATCACCTTGTAGTGAAGATTTCATGGAAGGAAGAAGCTCTTCATGTCATGAGGAGATGGATACTCAAATCTGCAAATACAAACACATAAACAACACAATATTTTCTCTAATACACAATGAATGCTTTGAATCACCTTTAGAATGCCAATGCTCATCTAGTAATCCTCTAGTTTACAAATGAATGCCTAAACATGCTTATATATGCAACTACAAACATTCCCACCAAGAATTTCATAATTAAAACTTACCGTGTCGGCATAGGACCTAAATAATGGTCACAAACTGACACTTAAAATTTGAGCTTGACCTAAAATAGGGCAGGACTAGGGCATAGGCACCCAAGGTCTACCCCCTATTTTAGGTAGGGTCTATCTCAAGTGGTCCCCCTAGGTCCTATTTACCATGACACTTAGGGGTTTTCTCATCGGGATGCCAAAATATGATGTAAGATGTCTTAAATACAAATTAAAGACCCGGGAGCTAAACCTTAAGAGGAAAAAGCCCCCAAGGGGACATTTTTCAACGTTACATTTATCCCCCACTTTAATGTGTGTATAAACGCAAGGCCAATACATGCATTAAACTACGGTCAACAAACACAGCAAACATGTCAAGCACGGAGAAGATGCGCCAATCACAGAGAAGGCAATAATAGGCATGCAAAACATGGAGAATATAGCATTGAATGCATAGAAGATAGTAAATTCATAGAAGACATGAATGATTTTTTTTTTCTTTTTCTCATATATATATGAAATGCAAATGCAAGTATAGGAAAGTAAACACACCACCCGTAAAGTAGGAGGGACTCTTCGCCACTGGTCTTTAAACTGCATATGGGGCAACACACACGGAATACATACCAAACAAATCAAACATGCCACACAAATCCTAAAGCATAGGAGGGACTCATTGCCACCAGTCTTTAAACTATGCTTGAGAATAAACATGCAATACACACACTTTGAAGCCATGGAGAAAACATGGTAGACAAGCGATGGAGTGTTCCTATTTCTAGGTTCATCACCGTCTCAGGCATATTACAGGCACACACTGACGATTGCGCTTCACCACAACAATCACCGAAGACACGCTTAAGTGTTGAGTTAGTCACAGAACTGCTCCCCACCTCCGTAGAGGACTTTTAGAAAATGACAAGATGTATACTCTCTTTAAGAAATACACCATCCCTGCCTCCGCAGAGGGCTTAAGATGATTGATGATTGATTGATTGCAAACAAAACTCAGAGTGCAGGAGGGACTCATTGCCACCAGTCTTTAAGACTGCACCTAAGGACAAGCACATTGCTAATATCTACAATAGACAGCTTACCTTATATATGCCCCCACCTTAAGGTGGTTGATATCAGGTATTGATATCAAGCACATTAAGGTAAGAAGAGAACACACAAGGGAACACAGACTCTCACAAAGCCCATGCACCCCAGAGGTGACATATACCTTACGATCACCAAATGTTCCCACAAACACATCCTTGCAAGAAACATGTTAGTGTCCATAATCATGATAAACAACAATGCATATGATCAATCACACAAAGAGCCAAGGTTATACTACGAATTCAGAGATCAAGGATAACCGTGGGGCTATATCACAAAAATCTTAGAACCAAGTGTCACCAAGGTGAGATTCAAAGACAACAAAGTGCATGAAGTAGAAGTATTGTTATGTTTTGTAAGTGAGATAAAACATCATCAATATCACTACGCATAAAGCACAAAGTGCTTCTACTAGCCAAGCATTGGATAATATATTACAACCCCATCATCTTATTAGGAACTAAGTCCAATTTTTGATTTCTCGCTAAAGGGACGCTAGGTCTGCATCAATATAGATATTTTTTTGTCATCCACCCGCTAGGTAGAAACACTAGAGGAATGGAAAAAATAAATAAGAGAGGAGAAACAAGTGCCTTAGGGACAATCACATAGGAGGGTGCCCCCAATTCACCAACCGCAACACTATGTCCATAAGACACAACACACAACAATGAAAATGGAGAGAGACAATATAGAAGAATGATAAACAAATAGAAGAAGGTCACAACAGAGGTGGTCTCCTAGTATCCCAGACCTTACAAGAGAATCAAGGGTCATCCCAGGAGGCCTAAACAACACATCATGTCATAGGGGAAATACATCACGAGAGATAAAGGGTTAGAGATACTTACCTGGTAGGATCTTAGAACTAAGTGTTGTCATCAAGCAAATCATCATCTTCCCAATCCCAAATGTTAGATGAAAGTGGGACATAAGGTACCATAAGCCCCACTTTTGTTCTTGTTTTCAAGTTGCTCATTTTTAGGATCATCCATGTTTGGTTCAATGTTTTCTTGTTCAGATGCAAGTCATTGGGCATATTCTTGTTGTCTCCTCCTCCTTTCTCTTGTTTTTCTATTTCTTATTGTCTTACCACTTGTTTTTCTCTTTCATAGGTTTTTGTGTTTTAGAGGGGGAAGCACCAGGATCAAATTTCATTTGTCTAGGTGGAATGTTTTGTTGTCAACAATCACCTCTCGATCCTTGTAAGGATGACGGTGGAGGAACCTCAACATAGGGTCCTTTTGCCTTTGGTCTAGGATTCTCTTCAAATGTAGGTTGTTTGTCTTTTGATGTTTCTTGTCTAGAAGGACCGGCCACTTGATGTAATAATTTCATTTTGTAGTTTCTATAACTCAAAAAGTTAAAGTCTATTCGTGGCTCCGGTTCTTTTTTAGATTTCTCCCAAAATTAATCTAGTGTACAGTGTTGTCTTATAACCAAAGGTTTATACTTATTGCGAGGGATAGTAATCACTTGTCTGTTCAAAGGAAATTTTACACAATTATGAATTGTTGGAGGAACAGCTTCCATAGCCTTTAACCATGGATGTCCCAATTTTATGTGAAAAAGATCAGAAACGGGGACAATATCAAACCATTGTTCTACATGTTTCTCAAAGACATTGACCAATAAAGATATCTTCCCAGAAGTGTTCATAAAGGTTCCCTTATGTGTCTTAATCATCATATCCGAAGGGTCATAAGATCCTTGCATTAATTGATGTGAAAAAAGAAACTCTTTGGTAGCTATATTGGTCATGCAATTAGGATCAACAAGGGTTCCATCCATAGGATTTCCCATTATTTTAATAGTGATATAAAGAGGTCCTACAGTGTCTCCCATTGTTCTATCATGAGGTGTAAACACAATTTTAGGTTCGGGGACCTTTCTTTTCAGGTAAGGCCTAGGAGGGAACCTATTGTTGTTATTGCGATTAGAAGCCATGTGTATATGTATTAAATCAATGCAAGATCATATTTTAAAAGTTTTTCCAAATTTATACAAAAGACAAGTGCAAAACTATATGCAAAAATGACCTAAAATGCTTGATTTTTTTTTTGCACTTTTTCAATGCAAATATATGAAAGAAAAGGTGTTGTAAAGATTTTGATTAGGGGTAGAAAATAATATGTCTTATATCAGTCTGATAAAACAATAATACCCTTCACAACATGCTTTTGATGCAAATCTAAGATGGTGATAGGCCAAAACCTAGTGAAAATACACGAAAATATACGATTTTTTCACCAATTATCAATGCAAAAGAGTATGACAAAGGGTGTTGTGAGGAAAATTATGATTGAAATAAAATTATATCAGTAATAACAGCCACCTAATTCCAAAAAATCCATCACAACACGCTTATAGTGCCACTCAAGATCAAACCTTAGTGAAAATATACCAAAAATATGCAATTTTTCACAATTTTTCAACTCCAAGACCTAGCAAAAAGGGGAGTTGTAGAGAATTTTAGGAGGTGCAAAAGATTATAGAAATAGTATTAGTCACCTAGAGCCATAAAACTTGTCACAACATGCTTGGAGTTCAAATCTAGGTCAAACCCTAGGGCAAATATAGCTAAAATATGCAATTTTTCACCAAATTTTCAATACAAGAGCCCAATAAAAAGGTGTTGCAAATATTTTTAGGAGGGGAAGTAGATAATAACCCTAATAAAAGCCAATTAGTGCAAAAATATTCTTCACAACATGCCTATGGTGCAAATTTAGAGAGTCGATAAGGCCAAATCTAGTGAAAATCAAGGTTTTTCAAATCCTAGGCATGAGATCTTAGTCCAAATGAATGAAAAATGTTATATGATAGTTTTGTAATCTGATTTATGATGAAAATTAATTCCACTCAGATCTGAAAATCATTTTCAAACCCTACAATGCAAAATGCAAGTGCAAATCTAATGAAAAATCAAGGAAAAATGCTAGTTTTTGTTGAAAGTTTCTATGTAAAAATGCAAATTTTTTAAATCTAAATGCAAATTTACACTAAAATACAACACTACCACAAAATAAAAATTTTAATGAGTGTCTAAGATCAGTAGAAAAATATGAAACAAGATTTTACCTATAAACCCTAGTTTTTGAAATTACTAGGTTATATGAAAAATTCAAAATTTCAAACAAAACTTTAGCAATTTTATGATGAAAATGCAATGCAAGTGATTGAATTTTTGTAATATTCTGCAATTTATCTCAGATATAATGTAAAAATCATAAATTTAATGAAATTCAAATTTATTGATGAGAATTATATGAAAATGCAAACCCTAGATTGCAATTTTTTTCAAATTTTTCAAATTTTCCAATTTATTTTTTTTGTAATTTTTCCAATGCAATAAGATGAATGATGATATGAATGAATGAAATCAATGTAAATCTAAAGTAAAACACTCATCAGGTTGCCAAATTTATTTAAAACACGGGTTCACCAAAATGTTTAGGGTAAAATTAGGATAGAGTTTGATTTGATGGTTTGTATGTGTATCCTCCTTTCACCCTAAAGCATTCAAGGACCTTAGGTCAAGTAAGACTCTACTATCAGGCCCTTGGTCACTTAGAATGTCAGAAAAATTGGATTTGTGTGATTTGATTTCTTGATTATGCCCAATTATGTTTAAAACCCTAATTATACAAATACGGAAGTAAACGGACGAATACCAGAAAATGCTACTACAGAAAGATGTAAAATAACAGACAAATGTGTACAAATTTCTAGAGTTTAGGAAGTAGAATAGTCAGAGACTAATGAGTGGGAATCCTAGTCCAATGCCATACTTTTTGTTGGGATCTGAGAACTTTATCTGCAACTTGTTCCTGTTGTCTCCGAGATTTCTCCATTGCGGGATCTAGAGGACTAATGAGTGGGCGCAAAAGTCCAGGTCCCTGTTTTTAGCTCTGATCTACAATTTTGACACTCTGCAACTCCACTTTTCTTCCATCTTCTAAACATCTTTTTTAGATAGAGAGTGTGTGTCCTTGGAGGATAGAGGTAAAAACTAAATGATAAATCTTGAAAACACAAATGATATCACCTTGTAGTGAAGATCTCATGGAAGGAAGAAGCTCTTCATGCCATGAGGAGATGGATGCTCAAATCTACAAATACAAACACATAAACAACACAATATCTACTCTAACACACAATGAATTCTTTGAATCACCTTTAGAATGCAAATGCTCATCTAGTAATCCTCTAGTTTACAAATGAATGCCTAAACATGCTTATATATGCAACTACAAACATTCCCACCAGGAATTTCATAATTAAAACTTACCGTGTCAGCATAGGACCTAAATAATGGTCACAAACCGACACTTAAAAATTGAGCTTGACCTAAAATAGGGCAGGACTAGGGTGCAAGCGCCCAAGTTCTACCCCCTATTTTAGGCAGGGTCTATCTCAAGTGGTCCCCCTAGGTCCTATTTACCATGACACTTAGGGGTTTTCTCATCAGGATGCCAAAATATGATGTAAGATGTCCTAAATGTAGATTAAAGACCCAAGAGCTAAACCTTAAGAGTGAAAAGCCCCCAAGGGGATATTTTCTGATGTTACAATAGTATATTTTTAATAGTCATTTTTGGCCATGTATATAGACATGGTATGTAACCTTTGTTGGCAATATGTGTTGTCATTGATGTCAACATAGTATATGGCAATATAAGGACAAACTTGTATAGAGGAGCTTGTGTATAGAAGAAGGAGAAGCTGATGAATGGTGGAATATTTGAGAGAGATGGTTTGACTTAGTTAAAGTCAGGGGGTCAGCATCAAGACTTAGCAGATTGAGTGAAACTAGTCCAAAAGAAGAGAAAATTGTCTAAGTATGATACAGTGATAAGTCTTCTATCTAAGCATGATGCAGAGGTAAACACTTATGTCCTAACATCTTTCTTGTATTCCTACATGTATATCTCATCAGCTTGGAGTACCGCACTTAGTAATAAGTAGCAGAAATTTGACTAAGGCATTCACAGTGCATATCTTAAGGCAGAGTCACAATGTTTTGGTCTGCATTTCTCCATAGAGCAAGATTTAGTCTTGTGGTTTAGAAGATAAGTTTATCCTGATACTAACATGATATATTTAATATTTTAAGTCACCACACCTTCAGTAGAGAAAGTTACAAGTGACAATGTATCAGTTACTACTTAGATAGGGCAAAGCAATGGTGGAGACCTATTGGAATGCTTGGCATTCCTTTGAAAGAAATTGTTGGATAGGCTCAATGATGTATAAGGTATGCTATATTGAAGCTGCAAGTAGTTTGGTGGTCCACAAAGTCAGCATTCAAGTAACAGAGGTAATACAGACTATTTTGAAAGCCTCAGAACACATGTTTGAGTATTTGCAAAAGATGAAATACATATAGATCAGCCATAAAAGATTATACGGAGGTTCTACATGCTCTAATATTCCTCAAGTTTGAACTATATGCAAATATCTCTTGTTTCCAGTACCACACAAGATATGTAAGTCAGTTAGTGAAGAATTGTGTATCCTTGTTCCCCAGACTCTAGTATACATTAGTCTAGATTTTGTTTTCCTCTAGAAATGATAAATGAGGATGTGCAGATCTAGAAGTATGCACATAATGATGTTTAAATTCATCTTCAAAGATTTCAAGGTTTTTGATGTATTGCAATGTCATATCCTTAATAGTGGAGTATCACAGTTAGTCTGAAATACTTTGTTTCTAGTAGTTCTTCATATCTCGTCTTGTGGATGCATAGATTAATCAAATACTTCAGTAGAAAGGTGGTTGAATGATGTTGAGGTGGTACAATGTTGAATTCTTGGTCTGCATGATGTTTTTAGCTTCTCCCCAATGGTATGAAGATAAATAGTTAGCAGTGTTTGTATTGTTTGGGCTGACAAACTAGTTTCTATTATATGCGGTGGATCCTGATCAATTGTTTTGACTTTGAAAGATGTGAAGTAATGTTTCTTGAATCCTTTCATGAAGTCCTAAGGTCTAAAACAAGTTTCCTTAACATATTGTATGTATTAAAGCCGACCTTTGAAGAGTTACACATTTCATCTAAAAGATTTTCATGGTGCCAACCTAATCAATGTTGTGATGTGTTGCGGAGGGTATTTATAGGAGATCAATGTCATTAGTGAAGTGAAGTAGTGAATGTGAATATGAGAGAGTAGAATCAGTATGATGGAGTAATTGTGCAAAAAAGAGGATTGCAATATCAACATGAGTCAAATGCTTTCTTCATAGTAGTTCAAAGTTTTGTTATAATTCTTTGTAGCAGTGAGCTTTCTTCAAGGAGTAGTAGCTTCCTTGGGTTGTAGCCCTAAAACAATGTTGTAAACTTGTATATAGAAGTGAGCATTATATTGTGAGTTTTAAACACTCACTGTAGTTTTTCCCAGTTTTGTATTTTCCACGTAAAAATCTTGGTGTCATTGTGTTGATGAATGTGTTGCATGTTTTACTTCTCATCTTCTAAGTAAATGAATCTGATTTGCAAATGAAGTAGTTAAGTTTTAATATATGCTAATTCACTCCCCTCTTAGCATCTTCGTGTGTTCAACAATTGGTATCAGAGATAAGTACCTTTGAAGAAGCCTAACAGCTGAGGTAGATCCTATACTTGAACACATGGAATCTGAAGCTATGGATAATGATGTATTTATTCTAGAACCAAATCTAGAATCAATGAAACCTAAAGGCTGGGATTTAAATATAGATGAGGTAGACCTTGAAGGAGAGCTCCAGTATGCCCTTAATGATCTGGATGAATCGAGAGAACTAAATATGAAATATGAGGTCATTCTTGAAAAGGTAGAAGAGAAATTTGACAAATTATAGACACAAGCTGGAAAGTTAAAAGAAGAAATTAGCAAACTAAAAGCTCAAATAGAAGAAGAAAAAGTATGTGAAATTAACCTCAAGAAGACAGAAGATGTGATCTCTGATTTGAAATTCAAAATTGAATAAGGTAAAAGGATTGAAGATTGCTTAAATACCAAGTTCAATGAGAAAGCAGTTAAATGTTCAAAACTTGAGGAAGAAGTTGTCACTCTGAGGAAAGAACTAGAAAAGGCAAAAGAACAAATTGACAAGGGACTAAAACTAAAAGGAGCATCTGAAATGCTTGATGAGATCATTAACTCTCAAAAGCCAACAAAAGAAAAATTAGGCATTGGTTTTGAAAAGGGGAAAATTCCTATAATTAGTGCTTCTACAAACTTATATGATAACTTCCAATTAGAAGGAAAGTCTAAAACAAAGGAAGAGGCCTGCACTAAAGATCCTAAGAAGAATTCCCCCGGAGATAGAAAAGAAGATGAATTCACTCCTATCTGGAGACAAAGGAAGAATAAGAAGAATTTTAGAAAGCCTGCACCTAAACAAATTGCTCCTATCAGGTATCCTTGAGGTCTCAGTGGTAATTGTTATACTTGCAATACATTTGGCCACAAAGCTATTGATTGTAGAAGTAAGATGAATAAAAATATTGTAAGGTGTTATACTTGCAATAAGATTGGTCATAAAGCTATTGAATATAGAAGAAAGATCAATCAGAATGCAGTAAGGTGTTATGCTTGCAATAAGATAGGTCATAAGGCAAATGAGTGCAGAAGTAAAATGTTGAGGAATATGGATAATACTTAGCCCTTTCATGGTTACTATTACAAATGCAACAAGTTTCGCTACAAGGCAATCAATTGCAGATCTAAGGTAAGGAGAAATGGTAATTCTTAGCAATTCAAATTCACTTGTCATGAGTGTAATAAAAAAGGACATTCTACAAAGAATACAAGGTTTTCTACTCAGAAGAAGATTGATATTGTTCAACAAAAGAAGGAAATGAGCAAAGTATAGAAGAAGAAGAAGAAGGAAGAATGTGAAGTTTCCAGACCTCTACCTAGTGCAGATGGATCATCCGATAACTAAAAATTTAAGGTATTGATTTAGAGGGAATTACAACTACAATTTTCTTCAAAACCCCTAAAAGAATAAAATGTTGAATTCCTCAGCATTCTAGCTAACAATGGTTTGAACATGTTCAGATGATGATATAAAGAGTTTTGATCAAATTTTTGGAGCAATTGGTCAATTTGTAGAGGATTACTGATGGTTTATAGGGTTCTTTGTATAAAAAGAGAAACTTAGGTTAAAAATAAGAACATAATTAATGCGAAACAAATTTGGTTGGTGAGATGACTACATAGGCAATGTTTGATCATTTCTCATTTGATCGAAGCTAACTGTGTGGAAGAGTAGAAGAAGTTTAGAAGATTATCAGTAGAGCACTTGAGCCAATCCTATTCATTGCATAGGTATTTCTCATTTTCACTAGTAAAACCCTAGTTTCTAAACTTTTTATCATGGCGACACCAGTTGTTATAGATATTGTTGAGAGGCCAAGGCCAAAATTCAAGAAGTGCCCATTCAAATCCACCAAAATAGATAAAGATGGTGCATTTTCACATGTTCCCACAAATGATTAAACACTGAGGATGTCCGGATATATATTTGAACATTCACAAACAGATGAATATGATCATCTAAAACTAGAACAATTCAGGAATGACAACCTACTAGGAGATGACTTTCAACTAAAACCAAAATTTGCCAACATTGCTGCTAAGTACCTTGACATATGGAAGGGTTTCCCAAACTTCCGGTATGAGTAAGTATGGGTCAAAATTACACTAAGTCAAATCCATGGAGATTTTTTCTGTCTAGATTGACCATATTTGATCACCAAGGATGCTATCAAAGTTGTTATTGGATTATGCTCCTCTGGACCGATGCTAGTTTTGAAATCAATTAAGAATGAGGAATTGATGAAGCTAACTAGAGAAAAGTTTGACATGAGGACATTGATAGTAAATGATATTGAGGATTTGGGGGTCTGGTATGCAACCATGAACATTGCATATAAGATTTACTACACCAACAGGGAAAACTCTTCCATCGCAACATCAATCTATATAGCCTACCAAATGGTCAAAGAAGGGAAAGATTATGACCTATGTGAGCTTCTACGGCATTGACTTTTGGACAACCTGAAAAGAACTAAAGAATCAAGATACAAATTCTGATATGGTTCTTTGATCATATATCTTTTTACTTTTTGAAAGAATTGTCTGGTATGAAGAGTATGGTTTGGAAAATAGATACTTCGGTTGCCCATCAAGTTAAGGATTATATGCTTAGCTTTCTTGATCATGAGAATTGTGACATACTATTCTACTAGATTTTTCAAGACCTTTCAAAATAATATGCAGATGAGGGAGAGAATCCCATCAAAAGTTGTCAACAAATATAAAAATTATATAACATTCATGGTTGTTATATGGAGGCTATTGAGCCAAGAACATTTTGGAGATCACAACCTTTCCATATGAGTTTTTTGAGTTTGATTTGGTGGGATATGCTGACATGTTACTCAATAAGCCAAAGGATCCCTCTACTAGAAGGTTTGGCACTTATGATGAAATTATTAATAAATCAGTTAGAAGGGCGGTAGAGGAGAATGTAGAAAAGGTAAAATCTAAGGCAGAGAAAATGAAATCTAACCTAGAAGACTTGCTCAGATCTCCTAAAGGCTCTTTAAGAGAATTAAAAACTCTTCCCACAACACAGATACCTAGAAGAACAATCAAATTAGTATCTACTACAGCTACCTCTTCTATCCCCTCTGGACCATCACAATTACCTATCAAAAGAAGTGCTACTGAGATCCCAGTTCAAACTCAAACCACATAAAAGAAGAAGCCAAGATAGAAAAGTCAGGCAAGAAGATGAAAGATTAATCTTGTGAACAATGAAGATGTTAAAATTGAAGAAGATAAAGAAGAATAAGTTGAAGCACTGAAGAGGAAGAAAAGAACAATTGAATAGGTTGGAAAGGGAGAGTCTTCGAAAGAAAAAGGTGTGTATGAGGAAAATTGATTATATTAGAAATTAAATAAACCAAAAGCCCATAACATAAAGAAAACTATTCTAAATAAAAGCCATTACCAATAAATCAATGAAATATGAAAGCTTTTACCGCGATTTGTATTGTTCCCTTTGGATGAATGTGGATTGCTCAATAGTGCTATGAAACCATGTTTGCAACAATCAAGTAAAGTGCTTAAAGTGCTCAAAGATCAATGTTAAAAGATTATAAAGTTGCTCAATCGATGCGATGTATGCTCAAAGCGCTGGTTAAAGGATGCCTAAGAATAAGTAATCGAAGAGGATTTGTGAAGGAGATGAGGGGGGTTTATATAGGTTTCAACAGAAATCGATCAACGATCCAGATAATTCAGAAGAATCAACGGAGGAGATAAAGCAAATGATCATGATGAACGTGCACACGACATGTGTCAGACCATAAGGATGTTTTTATTTAAGATATGATGAAAACAAGATTGATTGAATAGATAACTCAACTTATAATTTTGCCTTTTTTAGAGTTCTAAATATAAGACTGATTGTGCACATGAGTTAACAAGATATTTTAAGAGGAATTGGAAGATAATTGAAATTAAATAAATAAATTTATTTATTTAATTGTGCATGATTGAGGAACAGAAGATTATAAATAAAATACTTGATTTTATTTATTTTTAGAGGAAAAAGCAAATTAAATAAATAAATTTATTTAATTCTTTGTGCAAGATTAGAGGAATATGAAGATTATAAATAAAATACTTGATTTTATTTATTTTTAGAGTATTGAGATAATTTAAATAAATTTGCATGATTTATTTAAATTTAGAAGAATAATTGATTTAATTAAATAATGTAAATTATTTAATTGTAGATAAGATAGAATTGGATGAATTAATTAAATAATTGGATTTATTTAATTAATGGAGACTTGAATTTTGAAAAAGGATAATGATTTAATTAAATAATTAAAATTATTTAATTTTGGTAGAATATAGAGGAATTTAATGAAATTAATTAAATAAAGAGGATTTATTTAATTAATGTTGAATTTTGGAGTTTTGGAAGAATTTGATGATTTTGATGAAATTAATTAAATAATTAGACTATTTAATTAACGTTTGAAATGCAGGTGATTAGACAAAAATGTAAGTGATGCGATGACTTGGTCATTTTTGGGTGTCTACAAAAGGAAAAGGAAAATCAAAGAAGTTCAAGAAACCTAACTGTGTTCCCTTGCAACTTGAGGCAACAATAAATGTAATTATAAACTATGGTTCTCTAAAGGAAGTTGCAGAACTATATGATGGAAGGCCTTCCAATGACAAATCTACTATTGAGGAAGCAATAATCAGGTATATGGGAGCCTACAATGTGGCCTTAATTGAGATTATAGATCAACTGTTTGAAAGCCTTGGTGATGTTCTTACTAAAAGGAGAAATGAAGCTATGGGTAATGAAGCTAAGATGAAGAAATGGGCAGTTGAAAAAGTTTGTCCCTCCATCTCTAAGGAAGAAAAAGTCAAAGTATCTAAAATTCTAGCAAAAGAGTTCAAGACTAAAAGGAAATTGAATATTCTAATGTCAAAGGATGAGGAAGAAATAAAGAGATTGGAAAAGGAAACCCTGAAGAAAATTGTTGAAATTCTTAAGAAGATGAAAATTGATGTGGGAATTATTGAAGATATATCTGATCAGTTTGCCTCTAAAGGAAATGAGGAAAGTAGTGACAAGGCTGAGAATAATGAGGAGATTGCTCCTTTGGAGGATACTAGAGCACCAGACATAGAGGATCAAGATAAAATAAATTCACCTCCTCTAGATGCCCCTGCAGAACAAAATGTGTCTCCTCTAGATAACACTGATACAAAATATGATTCTCCCCCTCCAGAAAATACTAAGTCACAAAACATAGAGGGTCAGGATAAAGATAGTACTTCTTCTACAAGGAACACTTATTCCAATGTAGAGAATGATAATTCTCCTTTGGAGAATACAGGGAATGAGGAGGAAAAGAAAGAAGATAATTCTAAGGAGAAGCAGGAAGAAAAGGAAAAGAGTGATGAGAAACAAAAAAGATAAAGAGGATAAGGAAGAAATAAAGGAGGAAGAGCAAGTCAAGGATGAATCAAAAGAAATAGAAGATAGAGGTCAAAGTGCTTCAGAGACAAATTCATTCAAAGACCTACTGGACTTCCAAATACAATTTCAAGTAGTAATTACCCCTCAACTGCTACAAATTCCCACTCATGAAGGATAAATTGATTTGGCAAATATTTCTCCCATTCACAAACTGTAGCTTGGTGACATATTGCATGCCTCAGCAAGGAAAGAATATTTACAAGAAAAATTGAAGAAATCTAGTGTGGTTGAGGATGCTATGAAGGTAATTCAAGAAGGGTTACTAGAGGTAATCATTGACTCCTCTTTTTCTCTAGAGAAAAAGATTAAGTTATTAATGGAGTCTTTCAAAGACCATTCTTCCTACATTGAGCAGAAAGTAGAACAAGAGGCAGAAAAAAGAATAAATGATAAGAGAATGGCTGAGATAATTGATAAATGTGCTAAGGCACATAATAAATTGAAAGAAAACTTGAATAAGCTTAAAAATTGCATTGATGAAGCCACAACATTATATCTATTCTTCCTAAATTGGCCAAATTCTACAAAGAATATCAAAGCTTAGATTGACTCCATTGAGTCACAAATCTCCAAATTGGTCGAAACATATGACTTGTTAAAGGATAAGAATGGGGTAACTAGGGAACAAGTTTAAAATCTTCATGCACAGAGATCTCAACTACAGAACCAAAGAGAAAACTTGAAGAAACAATTTGGTCAATTAAGGGTGACAGTAAATCTAAGACTTGCTTCATTGTCTGGTTTGCTAGGGGAAGAAGAAAAGGTTGATCAAAAGATGAAAAATCCAAGAAGCATAGAAGAAGCTGAAGTACTATGCATGCAATGTGAATGTCAGAATCATATGCTTGCCTCAGAAAGTACCAACTAGATATCCACTCTTACACAACTCAAGGTAATTTACAAAACCATTATACCTTCTAAATAATCTATAAGAGTAATAAAAATAAGATAAATTCTGATGTATACAGTCTTGTAGAGGACAGTAGTGTCATATTATATACATAGCATCTTTTTTTGAGGTATCTCTATCTCAGGAGAGTACAATTTGTAGAAATCATTTTGTAAGGGGGAGTCTATATAGTTTTTGAATTGATATAAGTAGAGGATATCAGGCCCTTTGTCCTTGATGTCAAAGGGGGAGAGAGAGAAATATATATCTAAGGGGGAGTATATATTTCCATCAATGACAATGGGGTAGATTGTTGGCAATATGTGTTGTAATTGATGTCAACGTAGTATATGGAAATATAAGGACAAACTTGTATAGAGGTTGTGTATAGAAGAAGGAGAAGCTAATGAACAATGGAAGATTTGAGAGAGATAGTTTGACTTATTCAAAGGGTCATCTTTTAGACTTAGCAGATGGAGTGAAATCAGTCTGGAAGAAGAGAAAATTGTCTAAGTATGATGCAATGATTAGTCTTGTGTCTAAGAATGATGTAGAGGTAAACACTTATGTCCTAACATGTTTCCTATAATCCTACATGTATATCTCATCAGTTTGGAATACCGCACTTAGTAATAAGTAGCAAAAAATTGACTAAGGAATTCATAGTGCATATCTTAAGGTAGAGTCACAATGTTTTGGTCCTCATTTCTCCGCAAAGGAAGATTTAGTCTTGCGGTTTAGAAGCTAATTTTATCCTAATATTAACATGATATATTCAATATTTTAAGTCACCACACCTTTAGCAGAAAAAGTTACAAGTGAGAGAGTACTGGTTACTACTTAGACAAGGCAAAGCAATGGTGGAGACCTATTGGTATGCTCCACATTCCTCTGAAATAAATTGTTTTCTCATATAGTTTTGAGGATAGGATCAAAGATGTACAATGTATGCTATATTGAAGCTTTAAGTAGTCTCATGGTCTAAAGGGTAGCATTCAAGTAACAGAGGTAATACAGACTATTTCGGAAGCCTTAGAACACATGTTTGAGTATTTGCGGAAGATGAAATACATACAGATCAGCCATAAAAGATTGTGCAGAGGTTCTACATGCTATAATATACCTCAGGTTTGAACCACACGCAAATATTTCTTGTTTCTGGTACCACACAAGATATGTAAGTCAGTTAATAAAGAATTATGTATCCTTGTTCCCCAGACTCTAGTATACCTTAGTCTAGCTTCTATTTTTTATCTGAAAATGATAGATGAGGATGTGTGGATATATAAGTATGAATGTAATGATGTTTAAGTTCATCTCGAAATGTTTCAAGTTTTTTGATGTACCACAATGCCATATACTGAATAGTTGAGTATCACAGTTAGTCCAGAATACTCTATTTCTAGCAGTTCTTCATATCTCTTGTCTTGCAGATGCATAGATAATCTGATACTTCACTAGAAAGGTGTTTGAATGATGTTGATATGGTACAATGTTGAATTCTTAGTGTGCATGATGTTTTTGGCTTCTCCCTAGTAGTATGAAGATAAACAGTTAGCAATGTTTGTACAGTTTGGGCCAATAGACTAGTTTCTATTATATGCAGTGGATCTTGATCAATTGTTTTGACTTTTGAAGATGTGAAGTAATGTTCCTCGAATCCTTTCATGAAGTCCTAAGGTCTACAACAAGTTTACTTAGCATGTATGTATTAAAGCTGACCTTTGAAGAGTTACACATTCCATCTAAAAAATGTTCATGGTGCCAACCTAATAAATGTTGTGATGTGTTGCAGAGGGTATCTATAGGAGATCAAAGTCATTTGTGAAGTGAAGTTGTGAATGTGAATGTGAGAGAGTAGAATGAGAAGTATAAAGTGTGTAAAATTAGTATGATGGAGTAATTGTGCAGAAAAGGGGATTGCAATATTAGTGCATGAGTCAGATGCTTTCTTCATAGCAGTTTAAAGTTTTGTTATAATTCTTTGTAGTAGTGAGATTTCTTCAAGGAGTAGTAGCTTCCTTGTGTTGTATCCCTAAAACAAAGTTAGTAGGGAGTTGTAGCTTCCTTGGTTTGTAGCCCTAAAATAATGTTGTAAACTTTTATATAGTAGTGAACATTATATTGTGAGTTAACACTCACCGTGGTTTTTCCCAGTTTTGGGTTTTCCACATTAAAATCTTGGTGTCATTGTGTTCATGAATGTGTTTCATGTTTCACTTCCTATTTTATAATTAAATGAATCTTCTCTACAAATGAAGTAGTTAATTTTTAATAAATGTTGATTCACCCCCCTCTCAGCATCTTTATGTGTTCAACAACCTTGTGGACGTTGACTTTTAGTACTTGAGATTGTCTTCAAAAGGAACTAGGCTTTGATTATTCAATGGTTGAAAATAGTCTTGGAGTTGTTCAAATAAAGAGTTAATAATGTCGATTGTAGTCATAAAATTTTGGTGAATATCTTGTAATTAAGAAGTTTGATGCTTGCATAATGTCTAGGTAGCAGATTATGCCTTTGCATGCCATGATGATTGGTTTTCTTATTCACGGATCTAATAGGTCCTACCACTTCAAATATTACTATAGTGCAAAGTTGGAGAATATTTCCTTTGTCATATTTCTTATTCTTAGACCAATTTTCTTCTGTCTAATTAGGAGCATCCATTTTGTTGCCTCCACTAATTCTAGCAAGAGCTCTTAGAAAATGTTCTTCTCCTTCATCTACTGGTTGTTTATTTTCTCTCTCAAGTTCTTCATCTACAACTTCCTCATCTTCAGTATGCTCATCCTCACACTTTAGATTTCTTCTCAACTTGGAACTATATTTGTTATGTCATTTCTCATTTCATTGCAAAATTCTTCTAGTATATGCTCCATCATTTGCTCTACTCTTCTAGGAATCATCCTTCTCGGGGGCATTTTCAAATTTTCTCAAACTCTAAAATCACCTCTTCAAATCACTTCTTCTGCAACTTTAGTGTCTTCTCAACTCTCCATAGCTACAAGACTCCTCCACACCTACACCAAGCCTCTCAAGCTTCTCAAACAATCCTCACCACTTCACAACTTCAATCTCAAGTTCCCGTGCAAACTACCTCATGTTCGGCGATCTATTTATACAAACTCCTTCTCACAACTCCACCCTTAGGTCCTAGTGCGGACTGTCTCACATTCAATGATCTATCCACACACTCAAGATCTCTAACACTAATACCATATGATGCAAAATACAAAACCAAACTCAACTTACACTCACATAAACAAATAATTGCAAACAAATCTTCAAAAAAAAAATTTGAACTTCACATCAAATTGTTTACAAGTCCATTCATCCCTTCAAACATTTTATTATTCCTCTAATACACTCTAATTTTCCTATAGGAAAATGAATAAACTTGATCATGTTTTTATGTCATAGTTCATAATCCATGTGCTTATATTTTTGCTCTCCTTGGCACTGTCATGCCCACATTGCCATGTGGTCATGACATGAACAAAACACATGTCATGCTCACATTTGCCATGTGGTCATAACATGAAAACCCAAAAAAATTTCCACCTGTCCCTAAGACCCTATCGTACAAAGGTGGGGAAGGCAAAAAAGGTGTAGGATAAAACATCCATGACACCTTGTCAGGCGAACACAACCCAAGGGAAAACCAACATAAAGCATCGAAAATATACATCAATATAGAAAGAAGTAATTCCAAACAACCTTACAACTATAGAAAGGATAAAACATTCATAAGCATATGTGATATGATTCTATTCATTCTATCATACAAGAACATCAAGAGAAAGTCTAAGATCGAGTTTCAAACCAGCATTGTATACTTTCTTTTAAACCCCAAAGGAGATATGTGTTAAAAATAATTAATGAAAACATATGAGATTGAATAAATTACATAGCCATTAAAATGTCATTACATAAGATAGTCACATCATTCTCTAGGTTGGAGTGTCATAATTTACAAATTTACCAATTTACAATGCTACAAGAATAATTTACATCATTGATACAATTAGATAACTGAAGAATACACAATACTCATAAGCTGAAGATGAAGAGAAGCTACTACGAAGTCATAACAATCATGGATCACAAATCCCCAATGGTGGTGGGTGCACACCACCCTACCATGTGGTACCTCAAAGGTCCACCCCCATGCTCGAAGATGATCACATGGCCCATACACAAGCATAAAGGCAAAAGGGACAGGAAGACATAAATACTTAGCCACACAAGGGATACCACAAGTCTTATAGCTCGCATGAACACATCATAAGCACATGGTTCACAGAGGGCATAAATAGGCACCTGGTAATCAAACCAATGAACACTACTTAGATAAGGAGGGTGAGAAGGAAGGAGCAGCAAGAAGGAAGTAGCCAAACAAATGAGCACTAATGCTCGATGCCGCATTGGGAGCCACTTCCAAGCTCACCCTATCATCTACACCCAAACTCCAACAAGCTCAACATGCAATCATAAGAATAGAACAAGCACAAGAAGACCCACACTTGGGGGTATTACTAGCAATCATCACATTGTGGCAACAATAGTGAATGCAAGGTAACTCCAATTAAAGAATGACCTTACAATAAGGACTAAAGCATCAATGAAGAGAGCAAGGGATCATCAAAGAGAGAAATGCAGCTCCGGGATGAAGGTAGAACATTACCTCTCCATCTACCTTGTACAAGAAAGGCTCTAAGCATCCCAAGGAGGTATAAAAAAATGGGAAAACATTCCATTGTTTGCCTCTACTGAATTTTGATTAAGGATTAAGTGATCAAAGACACAGTTATCACACCAATACCACCACCAAGATCAAGCATACCTTAGAAGGAATATTTCAAATGGGCAGTCATTTCTATGAACAGGTTAACGCTAAGTGGATGCACCTTTTGGAAATGTAGCTCATAATAATGCCCTCAAGTATAGTGGAGAGCATGAATAAGATATGGCTCTTGTCAAAATTGATATAAGAACTCTTGGTTAAAAACAACAAGGTGAAAGGGGTTGTACATACTTCCATCACATAAGTACTCCTCATTGCATTTCAGCTATAGTTGATTGTTATATGTTCAGGGTGGACATTCTTGACAGTGCTAGCTATCTTGATGGCACCCAAAACTTAATCATTGAGATGCCATTTAAAACTATGGTGGTTGGGAGGATGTGTTTACATGCTACAGATAAGTGAGGACATCAAGGTATTTTCTAGTTTCAAAGTCTCATGTATCATTATATCTCTTCCACCATGGTGAAAAGTTGGCAAATGTATTTGGTTTGTTGAACATGCCCCATGGAATAGCTATTAGAGTTGTTGAAAACCTTTGAGTATGTGATGATTGCCGCATTGCAACAACAATAATTCCCACTATTGTTGCAAGAGAAATAGCTGTGAGAAATGTGAACAATTTCCATCATTTTAAATAGGGACAATTTTCTTGGAGACTATTGGTGATACTAAAAGAAGCAATTTGAAAAATAGGCTAGCACTGTAATAATTTACAGTACTATATCTCTAGTAAGGAGGAGGGGACATCCATCAAAGCATAATGGAAGGGGAATTTTTGATAGATATTATAACTGCAAATGCCATGCTAGGCATGTATGTAGAAAGTGAAGCATAGACAAGGCACGTGAACTATTTCACAAAATGCCTAAAAGAAAAGCTAATAGCACTAGGAAGTAAATGCTCTACACTTATGCTCTATTTTTAAAACAACCTTCATAAACAAACTCATACATGTGGCAGGAAATAGCCATTAACATATGCAACTTTATCTACTAGGCGATAGGAAAAAAGTTCAACATCACACTTAAAACTTTCAAAGAAATGATAGGAACTTAATCAAATAACTAATATAATCCATAATCAACAAGTCTATTTTACAATATGCACCATCAAATACCAAGAATGATAGGAAGTATTAACATGGAGATTATTGTTAATATTGAAATCACAACCACAATTTTGTACCAGATTCTTTGATATTATATTATTACCAAACATGTAGTTACATGGCTCATGGGCCTGGGACTATCAGCCTTTACTTATCTACTACAAATGGATTCTCTTCCTACCTTTTCTTCTTTGCTTTCCCTTATCTCCCACTATCGGCCCTATACTTAGTGCAGTCAAAACTCAAAATCTGCTTTTCTTACCTTCTCGCCGATGCTCTCTCCTTCTCTTCTATTTGTGCTCTTCACTATTGACCTACTTCTCATATTTTATTTTTCTTTCTATTCCCTTGGTCTCCTCCTTTCTCCCATAATCGTCGGCTACCTCACAAACAACATCCCCTCTTTCACTATCTATCAGCCTTTTATTCTTCTACTCGACCTCTACTTCCTTTTGCCATCTTTCTGCTATCTCTGTTGTATTTATAAAGATGCTCACAATCATGCCTACTCACATTATCGGCCTCTCTTTAATCTGGGATGTTCTCCTTTCTTTGCCCCTTACAGTCGCTCTCATTATCTCATTATTGGCCTTCCTCTAAATCGGCCTCCTCTTTTCCTTTTTATATGCCCCTCTATGTTTTACGGCCTCCCTCTTTTCCTTATGCAGACCGTCTCTTCCAAATCCTTCTAGTGGTCTCTTTTACTACCTTTTCACCTACCCATGATTTAGCTGTTTCAAAGAGTCCTTCTACTTCTCTTCCAGTGGTCATGCAATTTCCTCTCTACTCCGACCTTTCATCTACCTCTGAATTGTAATTGACAGCTTAAATCTAATTTTAGAAAACAATCATTCCTCGGTAGTTTCTGTCACTTGGTGACAGGACTTCATTTACTATCTTTGGCTACTGGCGACATGAATATCTGCAACTTCATCTGTGCAATAGGAAGAATAAATGATAGCTTCAAACTAAACCTTACACACTAACTGGCAACAAGAACTCCACATAAGACTTCGATATACAAAGGACAGGAGTGTCCAAAAGAGCCACCAAAATAGACAAAAATAACAAAACAAAACCAAAACACATAGAAATTAAAAATCAAGCTTATTTAGAGCATGATGCCCCTGCATCAGACTCCCTAGGGGACAAAAAGAATGTGCTCCTACACATGTGATGATTCTACAAATTCACCTTCTCATTTTCTTCCATTTTCTCCACAATCTCTCTGGCCCATACGCCATCTTATTCAAACTTTGTGGTGCCACACTGTGGGCTACTCTCATAAGACTTTCTTCACCAGGTTTTGTCCACCTCCAATCTCTAACTATCTGCTCATTTCCATGTAACACTCTGTAAACAAATCAAAAGACCTCCATGCCTTTAACATCATCAACACTCCCCACCTCACTGCCATATGCAACTTGTTCATCCAATATTCTTCCCAACCACTCTTCTTCCATGGCCAACTGCTGCAACAAATGACCCCCAACTTCCATAACATAATCTACATATATTACCTCAACATTTTTATTATTGATAGTAATCTCTTCGTTCCACTCTTCCTCTCCTTCTACCAATTATTTCTACAATTCATCCTCATTGGATTGAGCTGCTGCCCCCCCTTTCCATGTCTTTCTCTGCTTTAAAGTCCTCATGCTCGTGTTTATCTTCCTCTTGGATCTTTGCTGCTCCACCACTATCTCCTTCATCTATCGTTGCTCTTTTATTCAAATATGCATTTTCCACTGCTGTCCTCTTTGGTGATTGAATTCTTTTATTGAATTCTTCCTCTATTTTCATGTCACATTTGAACCTTTTAATCTGTCTTTGTTTACCTTTTCTCTTCTAAAATTTATTCCTTCTCAACTCCTTTTCATCCAGTAACCCCCACATTTCCATTTCATATTGACAAGTGACATCTTCACCATTCATCACTACACTCTTCTCATCTTTATCTGTTAAACTCTTATCTTCAACTAATTCATCTATAAATTGAAAATCTTCAAATGCATTTTGTTTACCTTTCATCTTGTAGGTATGCTCCTCTATCTTCCTCCAAGCTTCTCCATTCTCTTTCTTCCTTGGTATGACATTAGTCAATGATTTTGTTTCTTCATCCTCTCTCCTCTACTGTTTCAATTCCTTTGCATTCTCTAAACCTTTATTTTCCTTTCCAACTTCATGACAAGGTTCCTTCACTTATCTTGAACTCTTCTTTACAAGTTCTAACTTGTTGTCCTTGACCATCTTGTTGCAAACTCAACTATGTTGGCAAGAGACACTGCTCTAGCATTGACTTATATGTTGTCATTGATGGAAAAAAGGCTCAAAGATCCTATCACCATGACAGGAAGAGATATCTCTAGAAGAACATATTGGATTCCAGGTCTAGTTGACAGAAAATGGCTAAGTATGGAAAGTATTCTGAGTAGAAGATAGTAAGTCGGATAGTATGTCTCCGGAGATGATGATCAATTAATGTGGTTCATATATGATGTTCTCAATTGTCTAATAGTGTTATGCTTTAGAGGTTAAGTCCTGATCTCTTCCAGAAGTCACCTTGAAGAATTGTCTAAGTTTGGGTAAGCAAAGGTATAGCAAGAACAGTGAATAGGGCATACTGCAGTGGTCTGCATTCCTCCGTAGGTGAGTGTTTTGTTATGTGGTTTTGAGGTGTTGTAAACACTTATACGAAGTGTCTTATTCCAGAGTTAGGAGATCTGAAGTTCACCAGAAGGATAGCTACAAGTTGCTAAGTATCGGAATAGTGTTTGACAGAGATAGAGTCTAAGTTCTAATGATCCACATTTCTCCGCAAGATGACATCTTGCCTTGTAGTTCTAAAGGCAAGATTGGGAATGTGTATAAAGTCCCTGACATGGTTTTGGAAGTGTTTTGAGATCTCAACAAAAGTTGTAAGTCAGCAGATGAAGTTGTTAAGCATACTCTTAAGGAAGAGGCTAACAAGTATATAAATCATTGTGCAGAGAAGAGTTAATGTTTGGAGGATCTATGTAAGTAATTGAATGATTAGAGATGACCTATATGAACACGCTTGGGAGAAGATTTGGGTCCGTGTGACACATAGTGCATTGGATTGAGTGACAAGGTACATCTTTCTATGTACATGCTTCATTTCTTCGATGCCGACCTGATTATGGATTAGGTCATGATGCAGATATATATAAGAGTGATGATCTTTGGTTGAGAGTGTGTGTAGAGTGTGGGTGTGATGCGAGTATGTGAATAGAAGGGCAGAGTTAGAAGAGTAGCAGCAATGAAGGCTTGGGATTCAAAATTCAGTTACTAAATGACTGCACCCTGGCATAGTGGCAGATGCTTGAGTAGTATTCAGTTTTCATGTGCAATATGATTGGAAGCATGTTTTCATCTTCAAGGTAGTAAGTCGGTAGTAATCCTTTAATAGGGTTTAATGGCCCTCAGGGTTTAGCAACCCTTATTGTAATATTGCTAGGTTTAGGGTTGAGGCAGTGAGCCTACTAAACTTAGTTGTACTTCATGGTAGTGAGCCAGTATGTTAGGCTCATGGAGTGACCAAGCCTAAACATTATTTCTGTAGAGATTGCAATATATATATGAGAGCTAATCCTCTACATGGTTTTTCCCTTCTTGGGTTTTCCACGTAAAAATCTTGGTGTTCATGTGTCATGGTTTCATGGTTGCTATTCATATGCATATTATGTTTTTGTTTAATTAATTTTGGGAAATGGCTACAAGTTAATGTGCATGAAAAGATTTTTAGAACACTGATTCACCCCCCCTCTCAATTGGTATCAGAGCCAAGTTCCTTTGAAAAAGTTTAACATCTTAAGGAAAATCTGTATAGTGTGATCAAGGCAGAAAGAAGGTATGGAAATTATGCGAGATACAACCAAATAGAAGTAGCTCTTATGGATCTTGAAAACTCTAAAGCAGAGGTCAAGGATCTGAAAGAAAACTTGCATCAAGCTGATGAATGCATCTTAAAGTTGAAAGAGCAAGTCAAGAAATTCAAAGACAAGTACAAAGAAGTTAGTGACCAATTGTTACCAGCAAATGAAGCCCTAAATGACTTGGAAGAAGAAGTCACAGAAAGAACAAGAGTAGAAGATGATCTAAATTTGATTGTGAAGAATAGATCAAAAGATTGTGCAAAACTTGAAAAAGAAATTAGAAGTTTGAAAACAGATCTGGAAAAGGCTAGAAGTTTTGAAGAGAAATTCATTATAAGTACTGCAAAGCTTGATGAAATGATTGCTAGCCAGAAGAGTGTTGATGGCAAACAAGGTTTAGGATTTGAGAAAGGAGAAAGTTCAAACTCTGATCAAATAAGCACTAAGTCAAGGAAAAATAAAGGATACCAGTTCAAAAATCAAAGAAGAAGACCTAGAAGACCTCCGGTCAGACAACCAAATGCTCAAAGGTACCCATCTTTCAATGGTTATTGTAATTCATGCAATAAGTTTGGTCACAGGGCTACTCAGTGTAGGAGCAGAATGAATCAAAAGACTCCATTATTCTCTAGTCATTGTTTCAATTGCAAGAAAATTGGTCATAGAGCAAATGAATGTAGAAATCAAAACAGGAAAAGTTTCAACAACGGGAGGAATGAACAATCATTCAAAGGTAAATGCTTCACTTGCAATAGAACTGGTCATAAAGCTGTTGTATGAGAAGTAAAGTAAGTTAGAACTCTATTAGGTGCAATGCTTGCTATAAAATGGGACACAAATCAAATCAATGCAGAAGTTCTATAGGAACTAACTTTCAAAATACAAGGAACAATCAACCATTCAATGGAAAATGTTTTGCATGCAATAAATTTGGACATATGGCAAATCAATGTAGATCAAATTCTGGAAGGAATCAAAGTCCAAAGAATGTGATGTGCTTCAATTGCAACAAATTTGGACATGTTGAAAGATTTTGTAGAAGCAAAAATGTGAAGAGAAATCACTATTCTAAAGAAAGGAAAATAGAGCAGAGAAATGATAAAGGAAAAGAGAAAGTTGATTCGGTTGAAAACAAGGAAAAAATGGATAAAATATGGATTGATAAGGAAGTAATTTTAATTGAGGATAGATCCGCACCAACATCTGATGCAGATACCTTATTTGAGGAATAAATTGTGGGCACTGGCTCAGGGGGAACCGTATTGGAAATCCAAACTCCCCAGCCAGGTAGTTGGTGCTGGATTTCAGCACAAAGATTCTTGGTAGAATTCAACAAGACAAATCCTTTGAAAGAAAAACTAGAAGGAAATAAGCTAATGTGGCATTTTGTGGAGCAATTCTAATTTACTGTGTCCATCAGAAATAAGTCAAGTAGCTTTTTTTAGTAGTTATGACAATTAGGTCAAGTGCAGAGAATAAAAGGCAAGTCTTTTGGTTTTAAATTCACTTTGCATTCAAAGTTTTTTAGATGCCAGAGAGAGATTGAAGCAAGAATTCAAGGTACAACAAAGATTCAAGCTCAGATCAATTTAGGTGGAGGAAACCTAATCACAACATATCAAGGTATTTACCGCAGAAACCCTCATTGTAAATCTATTAAATCTTTGTTATGGCAACTCTTCAAATCATAGACATTACCGAATGCCCTTGACCCAAATTGAAGAAACATCCTCATAAAGCAACTGAAGTCTATCAAATGGGTGCATTCACAAGTATTCCACACAGAGTTTTATATGTTGAAGACGTTAGGGCCTACATTCATGTTGCCCTAGACGAACTCAGAGGAACCTGTTTCATAGATCTATTTCAAAATCACTTGAGTAATGATCAGTTCAACCTGAAGGAGGAGCACATGATTCTAAAAGAAAAGAAATTCATCCAATACATTGAGTACCCCACATTTGCTGAAGACGAATGGGTGCGTTATGTGCTAAGCAAAATCCATGATGAATTTATGTGGCTGGGAAAGGAGCAACCCTTCAAGATAACAAAAGATGCAATCCAAGTAGTTACTGGATTAAATTCTACTGGAGGTATGCCATTGCTAAAGGAAGTTAAAAATCAAACAGTCACAGAAGCTATTGGAGCACAATTTGATAAAAGGGGAATGATAATTAAAGATATCATCAATCCCATTGTGAAACTTTCTTCAATGGTCATAGGGTACAAGATCTATTTCTCCAATAGAGAAAACTCTGTCTCAGGTACGACAATTTACCCTGCATATCAGATGATCAAAGAAAATGTTGATTATGACTTGTGTGAACTGTTGAGGGTTCAGCTGATGGATAATCTGAAGAAAATCAAAGAAAGTAAGAGTTATCCCTTCAAATTCGGTATGCTCATTATGTGCTTGTTCTTTTACTTTCTGAATGAATTTCCTAATCAAAAGGGTTAAATCTAGTTAAGAAATCAACCAGTAGCTACTCAAATAAGACAATGTCTTAGCAACTTAGGTGGTCAAAATGAACAAAAAGTAGCCCTATGGGGATTCTTCAAAAACTTTTAGAGCATGATGCAGTCTAGGGAAAGAATTCCCAATGGAATCGTTGAGAAATACAAAGACAATATCTATTTAATGGTTACCAAGGACCAATGTCTGATGGAGGCTGTTGAGCCTAGAACAGTCTGGATCATGCCCATGGGGTATGAAGGAAGTGGTAATATATTGGACAACTATGCCAAACATATGTTGAGTAAACCTAAGGATACAAAAGAAGAAAGATTCGGTACATATGAAGAAATATCTGTGAAACTATATGTTGAACACAGGAAACCTAAATCTTCCAGAAAAGTAAGGAAAGAAGTAGAAGAGATCGCTGCAATATATGGCATGACCAAGGAAAAACTAAAAGAGGCAAGGGAAAAGGGAGAGAAAGTAGCAGAAGAGAAGAAAAAGGATGAGCCAGTACAAATTCTAGAGGAATCTTAATTAAAGCAGAACAAACCAGAAAGGACTTAGATGACCACTAGAAGCTCTGCCACTCCATCTGGTGCTACATCATCATCAAATCTAGAGAAATCTTCAAAGGAGTCCGCTACCAAACAAATGAAGAGGCAAAAAGTGAAAGGAAAAAGGTTATATGTTAGTATTGGTGAAAAGGATGAAGAAGAGACCGAGTCAGATGAAGAAGTCAAGAAGATGAAAGCTGAGGTTGTTAAAGCCTCCGGAAGCTGCAAAGGAAAATTCTTTGAAGAAGAGAAGTCCAGCAAGAGATAGAAAAAACTCCCAACACTTGTAGATATAGTAAAGGATGTCATTGTAGATGGGAATCTAAAACCAATGTTTAAGCACTTTGATGAATATGGTAAAGAAGACAAAAGGAGTCTAGAGGAAGCCACTATAAAATATCTCAACACTTCAGCAAACCCTCATTGAGATCATCTCTGATCTCCCAAAAAGTCTAGCAATATTTTGAGCATTAGAAAGGAGAATGTCAGGGCTAAAGATATTGAGCTAAGAAAACATGTGTTTGTTAGAGTCACACAAGGACTCATAGGAGCCAGGATCATCTGCAGGAAAACTTCTACAAGAGAGAGCTACAAGAGGATAATGCATAAGCCAAATGCATTTGAATATGTGCACTTCACATCCCCATTTCATTATTCAAAAATAAATACAAAGGATATACACAACCACTATCCAAGAATAGACAAAGTGGGGAAAGAAAGCATGTGACACATGTCACAATGCTCTCAAGAGAAAAGAAAGCATATGACACATGTCATAAGACTCAAAAAAGAAAAAGAATCTCCCTAATTAACTTATGTAAAAGTGAAAATATGATTTTTCACCAACACCCCCCGTAAGTACAACTTAGGGAGATTACACAAGCTAAAAAGAAAGGAAGAAAAATAGGTCCTGGCAACAAAGGCCATGTTAGGTACCCATGAACAACAAGAATATCTCATAAGGTGGAGAAAAGGAGAAAATCACATGGGAGAAAACTCCTCTCCAAAAGAGAGAAAAAATAAGAAGGAAAGTACAAGAACATGTGATGGAAGAAGGACACTAAGACCCCCCATGGAATGAATCCATCACAAGAGTACAATCATGAGTGCCCCCCATAAGAGAGAGTGAATAGAGAATATAAATCTCCTCCAAGAAGAAGCTCCATAACCAATGAAGAAATATTGAAGACAGAATCCAATCCACTACCTGCAAACAACATTTCTCCCTTTCGAAAGAAACAAATCCACTAGTGAAAGTAGAAGCCATTCCCACATCTTGGATGAATAGGGAATCCATATCAAAATGTGTGTCTCTAAATGCAACTCAAGTGACCTCATACTAGGAAAATATGTCTTCTCTAAAACATAAATTGTCCGCCCAATTAGAGAAGAAGAACCAGGAGAGGATATGATCTGAACTACATCTGGAAACACAGAAAATGAAGGTGGTGATGTAAAGCCACCTGAGATAGAATTAAACAAAAGAGATAAACCCTCAAATGTGTCCAAATTAGCAGTGTGAGACTACACAAACAGAGATGATATGTCTGTAAGATAGGAATCCCAATGAGGTGGATTAGGAAGACTAATATTGACCTACTGCACATAATTACTAGAAGCCAATGATGATGCAACACTGAATTCTGAAGTAGCAACATGTGATGAAGAAGATGTGATCTCAATAGGAGGAGAAAAAGGAGCAAGAGAGGTCTCTGTCTCTAAACATTCAAGACATGCCATATACTCAAGCTCCTCTAAAGTATCATCATCATAAGGTATATTATCTACATCATCAAGTGGAATGAGATAATCTACTTTAGGATCATTTGGAAATGGTGAGACATGAGGGTCTCCATACAACTCCCAATTTTTTGTCCAAAGTGTGTGTGGGCTCTCATAGATGGGAAGATCACACACAATATCATAATCAATAGTGGTACAAATTAAACCTACAACATGATCTCAATTGTTACCCCAAATAGATTTCTTCATAGGTGTCTCTGGTTCAGGTATGAGCCCATAAAGATGAGGCAAAAGATGTAGCCACCTAGATGTATCAGGATGCCTCTTTGCCAGGACTCATAATTGTCCTTAGTTAGATTGACCACAGAAGGATGAGTGGCAAAACCCATGATACCTCCTCAAAATGATAGAGATCAAAACATACAAATAGATTTATGCTGATAACAGAAGCCTATCAAAGCAAACAAAACCTTTCCAGGAGGCAGCATGTCCAAGATATCCAACAGAAGCCATAAAATTGACAAACTGAATAAAAGATACCTGGTGCTAAATCTAAAAAAATTACATAGATGGTTGTGTAGAGCTCTCTGATACCTTTCCAATGCCTATTCGTTTTCAAAAAATAGAGATTCTGGGCGCAAGAACATCGCTCAGAAGCCAGAAATGATGCCTTGACTTCAAAAAGCAAAAACAAGTTTCAAACAGAAAAATCTGGAAAAAGACCAGCATTACTGGATAGTGCTAAGAACCAACATTCCAACGCCTTTTTGTTTGCCAATTTTTGAATCTGTATGCTCAAATTATGGCTTGTGGAAGAAAACTACCTTTTTAGGCCTGCACATGAGCATGACATGGAAATCGAGGTAGATTTAGATATTGAGGTGGCATGGAAATCAAGGTGGTTGTACAAATAATCTAGCATGGAAATTGAGGCAAATTTGAAAAATTTTGGCACGCAAATCAAGGTAGCTCAAAATAAAAAATAAGCTTAAAATTTTTAATCTGGCACAAAAATCAAGGCAGCCGTACGGATTTTTCCTATACATAAAAAACCAAACCCCAAAAAATGCCCAAATTTTTTTTAGCAGAATATAGAGTGCCTTATATGAAAATAGGGGTTTTGACACCTTTTGAGTGCAATTGTGAGGTCTGTTTTACTAAAGGATGCACAGATTATCTGATCATGGCTAAAACTCTCTCTGATTTGAGAAGAAACTGACAGATCTGGAGCTCTGATACCATGTTAGAGTCACACAAGGACTCACAGGTCCCAGGATCACAACCTGGCTTTGATACCATGTTAGAGTCACACAAGGACTCACAAGAGCTAGGATCATCTGCAAGAAAACTTCTACAAGAGAGAGTTGCAAGAGGATAACGCACAAGCCAAATGCATTTGAATATGTGTGCTTCACATTCCCATTGCATTATTCAAAAATAAATGCAAAGGATATACACAACCACCATCCAAGAATAGACAAAGTGGGGAAAGAAAGAATGTGACACATGTCACAATGCTCTCAAGAGAAAAGAAAGCCTATGACACATGTCATAAGGCTTAAAATAGAAAAAGAATCTCCCTAATTAACTTATGTAAAAGTGAAAATATGATTTTTCACCAACAGTGTTGACTAGACTATATCTGAAAATCACTGTAGAGGAAGAAAATCTAATCTTCAAGGAGACCAAGGATTAGTTTAGAACTAAAACAAGGATGAATTTGTTAATGATAGGTGAAATTGACAAAGTAGTGAAAGAAAAAAAAGAGATTATCCTGAAAGCCCTGAAGCAACACAATCTTCCCACTTCAAGTGTTGAAAAAACTGATGTTCCTGTCAATTCATCTGCTCCGGAAATAAATTTGGGTCAAGAAACTGATACAAATGGAAGAATGTCTAAGGAAGATGAGGATCCCACAGATAACTCTCAAGTGAGAACTTCTCTGGCACAACAGACTTAGGATAATACTGACAGAGGAGAAACTGAGGAAGAACTGGTAAATCTTCCACTTGAACAAGCAGAGGAAACCAATAAGAATATGGAATTAGATAATCTAGAACAAAATCAAGAAGAAGAGGTGCCTATTGTGTCAAGAGACACTACTACATCAGAGAAAGAAGTGCTAGAGAAAGAGACACAAGATGTGGATGAATCTAATTTTCTGCATGGCCCAATAAATTTGGATACAATGTCTTTGGCACAGAAGTTTAAGTGGATTTCAATTGTTCAAGCACAGGCTCAAGAAGAGATGCTAAAATCACATATTGAAGATAGTGAACTAATTGATGAAGCATCAAGAATCTTAGAAAAGCTGCTACCCACCTTCAAAAGGGATTTATCCATGCCCTCATCAAGTCATCTGAAGGACCTGATAAATTTCGTAAGTAAACAATTTGAATCTTTTGAGAAATCTGTAGAAACAAAGGTAAGGCAAGAATTTGATGAGAAAAGATTAGAAGAATTGAAAATAATGATAGCAAAGGACAAAATCACATTAAACAATACAATATCCAACATTCAAAAACCTGTGAAAGATGCTGGAGATATGTATGAGTTATGTTTGTCCTGGCCTAAAACTGCTCAAAAGATTGAAGAAAAGATCAAAGATTTGGAACAAAAATTGTTGGATATCTCTGAGAAATTTGATCCAGAAGCTAAGTCAGTCATAAGGATAGAAACATAGGTCATTAATATTCACAATGATGTGACTGACTTAACAAATCAAAAGTACCAAATAAAAAGCTAGATGGGACAACTCAGAAGGTTAGTTTGTCCAAAGCTAGACTCAATGACAAATCTTATTACAGAGGCCAAGTTAGTTGTCCAAGCAGATACAACTTCTAATCTTAAAAGGGCAGAAGCCTTAGTTTTTCTTCTTAGTGGTCAAATTTAGATTCTAGAAAATGCAAAGAAAAGCTGGGATGCTGAGTGGACACTGATCAAAAACATATTTAATGATGTTCTTAAACACATGTAATATTATGAAGATTGCACTTGTAAATATACGGTAGAATATATATAAATTTTTGAATTTTTGACAAACTTTTGATTCTGTATCACACGCTTTGCCATTGATGTCAAAGGGGGAGAAGAAGTTTAGTGAAAAATGGATAATCACCTTAGGGGGAGCATGAAAATAAAGTGTGTATAGTAAGAGGGAGTAGTCAAGCATTTTTCACTAAGTGTTGCCATCAATGCCAAAGGGGGAGATTGTTGGCAAGAGACACTACTCTAGCATTGACTTATATGTTGTCATTGATGGAAACAAGGCTCTGAGATCCTATCACCATGACAGGAAGAGATATCTCCAGAAGAAAATATTAGATTCCAGGTCCGGTTGACAGAAAATGGCTAAGTATGAAAGTATTCTAAGTAGAAGACAGTAAGTCAGATAGTATGTCTCCACAGATGATGATCAATTAATGTAGTTCAGATATGATGTTCTCAATTGTCTGATAGTGTTATGCTTCAGAGGTTAAGTCCTGATCTCTTCCAGAAGTGACCTTGAAGAATTGTCTAAGTTCGGGTAAGCAAAGGTATTGCAAGAACAGTGAACATGGCATAGTGCAGTGGTCCGCATTCCTCCACAGGTGAGTATTTTGTTATGCAGTTTTGAGGTATTTTAAACACTTATATGAAGTGTCTTATTCCAGAGTTAGGAGATCTGAAGTTCACCAAAAGGATAGCTACAAGCTACTAAGTATCAGAATAGTGTTTGACAGAGTTTGACAGAGACAAAGTCTGAGTTCTGATGATCCGTATTTCTCTGCAAGATGACATCTTGCCTTGCGGTTCTAAAGGCAAGATTGGGAATGTGTATAAAGTCCCTAAAATGGTTTTGGAAGTGTTTTAAGATCCTCAACAAAAGTTATAAGTTAGCAGATGAAGTTGTTAAGCATACTCTTAAGGAAGAGGCCAACAAGTATATAAACCATTGTGCAGAGAAGAGTTAATGTTTGGAGGATCTATATAAGTAATTGAATGATTAGAGCTGACCTATATGAGCATACTTGGGTGAAGATTTGGGTTTGCATGACACATAGTGCATTAGATTGAGCGACAAGGTACATCTTTGTATGTACATGCTTCATTTCTTAGATGCCGACCTAATTATGGATTAAGTCATGATGCAGATATATATAAGAGCGATGATCTTCAGTTGAGTGTGTGTGTAGGGTGTGGGTGTGATGTGAGTATGTGAATAGAAGGGTAGAGTTAGAAGAGCAGCAGCAATGAAGGCTTGGGATTCAAAATTCAGTTACTAAATGACTGCACCCTGGCATAGTGGCAGATGCTTGAGCAGTATTCAGTTTTCATGTGCAATATGATTGGAAGCATGTTTTCATCTTCAAGGCAATAAGCTAGCAGTGAGCTTTCAACACGGTTTAATAGCCATCAGGATTTAATAGCCCTTATTGTAATCTTGCTAGGTTTAGGGTTGAGGCAGTGAGCCTGCTAAACTTAGTTGTACTTCATGGCAGTGAGCCAGTATGTTAGGCTCATGGAGTGACCATGCCTAAACATCATTTCTATAGAGATTTCAATATATATATGAGAGCTAATCCTCTCTGTGGTTTTTCCCTTCTTGGGTTTTCCATGTAAAAATCTTGGTGTTCATGTGTCATGGTTTCATGGTTGTTATTCATATGCATATTATGTTTTTGTTTAATTAATTTTGGGAAACGACTGAAAGTTAATGTGCATGAAAAGATTTTTAGAACACTGATTCACCCTGTTGCAAGTATGAAGTTGACCAGTGTTGTCATTAATGTCAACATACTCATATTGCATTGATAAGAACGATTGGATGAGCTGTGTACTGAGGTTATTAAGGAAATTAGTCTCAATCAGGAACATTGAAGAACAATGATGAGAAGAAGGCAAAAGTACTCAATAGGTTGAGGATCAGAGGATGCAGTTTAAAGGGTTTGTAGATGTGAGTCTTGAGATGTTCCAGTTAAGATTTCAGAGGTCCACATGAAGATCTAAAGAAGTTATGTTCACTCAAGTAGAACCGGTTCTAGCAGGCGTTCAGTGGTGACAGAGTGTCATAGATTGGTTCGGTGAGCTCCAGACTTGCATTATCTCATTTTGCGGATTGGAGAGAGTGTTGAATAAGTTTGTATGAAGTGACAACTAGATTTGTTCATGGTTTGGAGGTCTAGAAGCACCTTTTTCATTATGACAGTGATGCCAGACTATGTTCTTGAAGTTCCAGATGAAGAACAGAAGAATTCGAGTAAGTTGATAAAGTGCAGATGTTCTTGATGACTCAAGAAAGGTTTTGGTGATCTTTTGATCATGTTCTATTCTTATTGGCGGTCCACATTGAAGTTAGAGTTTGCATTCGAAGAATAACCATGGATATTGGTGTTCTTCTTAAGACTGGCTGACCAGATCTATTACACGTCTTGCGAATGATCTTGTAGGTGTTTGTCGACTTAGATGATTGTTCCTAAGTCGATGCCTTGTATAAATAAGGGTTTGTGAATTCATTTTGAAGTGTGTCTTATGGTGATGAGAGTGATATAGCAAAGAGAAGTGCGAAAGGAAGAGCAGGAGTTTTTGGGCTTAAATGGAACTAATCTAGGCATGGTAAAGATGTCAATCTCCAGTTCAAGTTTGTAATACTTGTTATCTTGTAGACAGTGTGTCTCTTGTAGGCAGTGTACCTCCTTGTGAGCAGTGTGCTCGGGTAGTGAGCCCTAATTGGAATGTGCCATCTATTTTTCTTATTCTTCTAATAGAGAATAATCCTTGGGTTAATCACCCCATGGTTTTTCCCTTGACCGGGTTTTCCATGTCAAAATCTTGGTGTCTAATGTGTTGATGAGTTTATCTGCTCTAGTGTTCATGCTTTATGCTTTCATAAATGGTTAATTGATATACTATTAAATAACAAAGAAGAATCAAGTGTTTGAAGTAAAAGCAAGTTTTTGTACAACTGATTCACCCCCCTCTCAGTTGTGTGCCCTAGATCTAACAATTGGTATCAGAGCCAAGTTCCTCTAAAAAGAGCTTAACAACTTGAGGAGATCTAGGATGTTGTCATACAAGAAGGATAGTCTGAAGTTTGATGGAACCAACTTCTCTCTTTGGAAAGTTCGCATGAAATGTCACTTGGAGTGTATGGGAAAAGCATACTTGTCCATGGTCACAAAAGCATATGTACCTCCACAGGGTGGTCCGACAACTCTAAATGAAATCACAGATGCTGAAAACAATCTGCAGACCAAAGAAGCTCTTCTAAGTGCATTAACTGACTCAGAGCTCTCAAATGTTATTGACCTACCAACTGCCTATGAGATCTAGATTAAACTAGAACTTCTGCATGAAGGAGATGAGTATGTTAAGAGTGCAAGGTTGTAGAGTCTCAAAGGGAAATTTGAAAGATTGAAGATGAGAGATGATGAAAATATCACTACCTTTATGCCAAGAGTAAATGAGCTAGTGTGTGGAATTAGGAATGCTGGTGGAGTTTTGGATGAAAATGAGATTGTTTGCAAAATTCTCAGATCCCTTCCTGCTGCCTACAAAATCAAGGTTACTGCCATTGATGAATTTAGAGCTCATACAACTGTCACAAGAGACCAATTGGTTGGCAAACTGGCTGCATTTGAAATGACTAAGTTTGGAGATGATCCCACCAAGACTGAATCTACATTCAAAGCCAGTGCCTATGTGAAAGGCAAACAAAGATTTGATCCGGGAGAAAAATCTTCAAGGAAGCTGTCATGGTATGATCAAGCAAGGAAAGACATGGAAGAGGAAGAAGCAGAAACAGCTCAACTTGAAGCCCTCATTGCAAAAAGACTGCCAAGAGGATCCGGTAAGTATGAAGGAAAATTACCTTTTAAATGCTTCAACTACAATAAGATTGGTCACTTTGCCTCAAGATGTCTGGAAAGATCTACAAGGTCAAATTCTAACAGACAAAGGTTCCAAAAGAATTGTTATTATGTTCATGAAGAAGCTGATAATGAAGGAGTAACAGATGATGAATCAGAGATAAGAGACAAATCTAGAAATGAATGGGTGTTTATTGCCATTAAGGAAGAAGATCCAATATCTATCAATCATAAAGTTGTAGAAAGAGCTTTGGCTGCCCAAGTTAAAGAAAAGGATGATTGGGTTATTGACAGTGGATGCTCTCACCATATGACAGGTGACAAGAACAAGTTCTTAGATTTGGAAAGGTATGAAGGAGGAATGGTAAAGTTTGGGGACAATTCTACTGGTAGAATTAGAGGTAGGGGAACTATCTCTTTTGATGGAAAGAACAAAACCGGTAATGTATTGTATGTTGAAGGATTGAAGCACAATCTTCTCAGTGTTAGTCAGTTGGTGTACAAAGGCTATGATCTCTGGTTCAAGAATGGAAGATGCAGGATCTTTGAAAGCTTCAGAACTGAGATTGCATCTGGTACTCAAACAAAAGGTAATATCTTTCATCTAGTTGGTACTAATAAAAGTTGTGTATTTGTTCAAATTGATCAGAGTTGGTTATGGCATAGAAGGATGTGTCATGTAAATTTTGATAAAATCATCAAGATAAGCAATAATCAGGCTGTAAGAGATCTTCCAAAGTTGATAAAACCTACAAATAGTTTGTGCAAAGAATGTCAGCTAGGTAAACAGAGCAAAGTCTCTTTCAAAAGCAAGGATTGATCCTCTATTGGATTATTGGAATTAGTTCATACTGATCTATGTGGTCTGACAAGAATCAAGAGTATGCAAGGTGAGATATTTCATGTTACTGATTGATGACCATTCCCGGATGATGTGGGTTACATTTCTAAAAGAGAAATCAGAAGCTTTTGAGAAGTTCAAAATTTTCAAGGCTATGGTAGAGAATCAAACTGAATTGAAACTGAAATGTCTAAGGTCTGATAGAGGTGGTGAATTCACATCCATTGAATTCATAGACTTTTGTGAGAAGCATGGTATAAAGAGACAGTTGTCTACTCCTAGGACTCCATAGCAGAATGGAGTAGTTGAGAGAAAGAACCAAACCATCCAGGAAGCACCAGGACAATGATGATGGAAGCAAATGTTCCTCAGATGTTTTGGAGAGAAGCTGTCAGCACTGTAGTCTACACTCTCAATCGAGTTCAAATCAGAAGCAATACCAGTAAGACTCCTTATGAACTTTGGTTTGGCATCACTCCTACTGTGAGATATTTCAGAGTATTTGGTAGCAAATGTTACATTAAAAGAGATAAAGATCTAGGAAAGTTTGATGCTAGAAGTGATGAAGGAATTTTCTTGGGTTACTCCACTCAAAGCAAAGCATACTAGTGTTACAACAAGAGACTGAGAAAGATGATAGAAAGTACAAATGTGAAGGTTGATGAAGGAATTGAGAAGCCCTCAAGATTTTATGAGTATGATGAAGATGATCAGGATGGTGTTCTAGTTCAAGGAACTCAATCCTCTCCTGAAAGTCTGATTCAGATTGATCCGGTAAATCAGGAACAAGAGATAGGTTTGAATGAGCCTGATCAAGAAATAGAAGTGCAAGAAACTCCCAAAGTTCTAAGGTATGTAAGACTAAACCACTATGAAGATCAGATCATAGGTGACAAAAGCAAAGGTGTGCAAACTAGAAGGAAAATTGCTCAAAATTCAGATGAATGTTGTCTAATTTCAAAGATTGAACCTAAGACAATAAATGAAGCCTGCAATGATGAAAATTGGACCAAAGCAATGGAGGAAGAGTTGATACAAATTGAGAAAAATCACACTTGGGATCTTGTTTCTAGACCTAGTAACAAGAATGTGATTGGAACAAAATGGGTCTTCCAAAACAAACTAAATGAAGTTGGTGAAGTAATCAGAAATAAAGCCAAATTAGTTTGCAAAGGCTACTCTCAAATAGAAGGGATTGATTTTGAGGAAACCTTTGCTCCGGTGGCAAGAATTGAAGTAGTTAGACTATTTCTTGCATTTGCTGCCTTGAAAGATTTCAAAGTGTATCAGATGGATGTCAAATCTGCTTTCTTGAATGGTGACTTAGAAGAAGAGTTGTACATTAAACAACCGGATGGATTTCAGTTATTTGAGCATGGTGATATGGTCTACAAATTAAAGAAGGCATTGTATGGTCTAAAGAAAGCACCAAGAGCATGGTATGAAAGGTTGGACAAACATCTTTTGAAGATTGGTTTCAACAAAGGTACTACTAATAGTAACCTATATTTTAAAATTGATCATGAAAACATCCTGATTGTTGAAGTATTTATTGATGATATCATCTTTGGAGGAAGAGACAGTATGTGCAAAATCTTTGCAAACCAAATGAAAAGTGAGTTTGAAATGTCAATGCTCAGTGAAATGAATTTCTTCTTGGGTCTCAAATTACTCAGACAGAGAAAGGAATCTGTATCTCTCAGACTAAATATGTGAAAGAACTTTTGAAGAAATTTGGAATGGAAGATTCAAAGCCTATGAACACTCCCATGGCTACCGGATGTAAGTTGAGCAAAGATGATGACTCTCCTAAGAAAGATCAAACAAAGTACAGATCAATGATTGGAGGATTATTGTATCTCACTCAAACTAGACCAGATATAATGCAAGCTATTGGTCTTGTGGTGAGATTCCAGGCTGATCCCAGAGAATCTCATGTCATGGCAATCAAAAGAATTTTTAGGTACTTGAAAGGAACAATTGAGTATGGTCTATGGTATCCTAGAGATCATAACTTTTCTCTTCATGCATATATAGATGCAGATTGGGTAGGAGATGTGGATGATAGGAAGAGTACAAGTGGAGGAGCATTCTTTTCGGGAAAAAGGTTGGTTTCTTAGATAAGCAAGAAAAAAGAAGCAATATCCTTGTCTACAACTAAAGCTGAATACATTGCAGCAGCAGCAAGTTGCACCCAACTTTTATGGATGAAGCAAATGCTAAGAGATATTCAAATAGAATATGAGGAGCCTATCACAATTTTCTGTGATAATTCTAGTGCAATAAATATTTCTAAGAATCTAGTGTTACATTCTAAGACCAAGCATATATCTATCAAATTTCACTTTCTGAGAGAGCAAGTGAACAAGGGTGAAGTCAGATTGGAGTATGTGCCCTCCAAGGATCAGCTTACAGATATTTTTACTAAACCTCTTCCCAAGGACTCTTTTGAGTATCTCAGGGAGAAGTTAGGGGTCATGGCCCCTCCGGTGATGAACTAGGATGTACTGATATGCATCAGTCTAGTGGATATCACAGTCATATCTTGTGATCTGGATTGATGATGGGGAGTTGCTACTAAGGGGGAGCAGCTGGTATGATTCTGATGTGTTAGATTTGCAAGTATGAGCCCTTTGCCATTGATGTCAAAGGGGGAGAGAAGACATGTGAAAAGCAAGTGGTTGATGATCAAAGGGGGAGTAGTAAAGGAAGAGAAGACATGTGAAGAGTTGTTGCTGATAGGGGAGCTATGACAGAAAGGAGAAGTTCTTGTCTTGATGGTTTTTCACATCATATGTTGCCATCAATGACAAAGGGGGAGATTGTTGCAAGTATGAGGTTAACTAGTGTTGTCATTGATGTCAACATACTCATATTGCATTGATAAGAAGGATTGGATGAGCTATGTGCTGAGGTTATTGAGGAAATTATTCTCAATCAGGAACATTGAAGAATAGTGATGAGAAGAAGGCAAAAGTACTCAATAGGTTGAGGATCAGAGGATGTGCTTTAAAGGGTTTGTAGATATGAGTCTTGAGATGTTCCAGTTAAGATTTCAGAGGTCCACATGAAGATTTGAAGAAGTTATGTTTGCTCAAGTAGAACCAATTCCGGTAGGCGTTCAGTGGTGACAGAGTGTCAGATTGGTCCGATGAGCTCCGGACTTGCATTACCTCATTCTGTGGATTGGAGAGAGTGCTGAATAAGTTCATATGAAGTGACAACTAGATTTGTTCATGGTTTGGAGGTCTGGAAGCACCTTTTTCATTATGATAGTGATGACAGACTGTGTTCTTGAAGTTCCAGATGAAGAACAGAAGAATTCAAGTAAGCTGATAAAGTGTGGATGTTCTTGATGACTTAGGAAAGGTTTTGGTGATCTTTGGATCATGTTCTATTCTTATTGGCAGTCCGCATTGAAGTTAGAGTTTGCATTCGAAGAATAACCACAGATATTGGTGTTTTTCTTAAGACTGGCCGACCAGATGTATTACACGTCTTGCGAATGATCTTGTAGGTGTTTGCCGACTTAGATGATTGTTCCTAAGTCGATGCCTTGTATAAATAAGGGTTTGTAAATTCATTTTGAAGTGTGTCTTGCGGTGATGAGAGTGATATAGCGAAGAGAAGTGCGAAAGGTAGAGCAGGAGTTTTTGGGCTTAAATGGAACTGATCTAGGCATCGTAAAGATGTCAATCTCCAGTTCAATTTTGTAATACTTGTTATCTTGGAGACAGTGTGTCTCTTGTAGGCAGTGTGCCTCCTTGTGAGCAGTGTGCTCAGGCAGTGAGCCCTAATTGGCATGTGCCATCTATTTTTCTTATTCTTCTAACAGAGAATAATCCTTGGGTTAATCACCCCGTGGTTTTTCCCTTGACCGGGTTTTCCACGTCAAAATCTTGGTGTCTAATGTGTTGATGAGTTTATTTGCTCTGGTGTTCATGCTTTATGCTTTCATAAATGGTTAATTGATATACTATTAAATAACAAAGAAGAATCAAGTGTTTGAAGTAAAAGCAAGTTTTTGTACAACTAATTCACCCCCCCTCTCAATTGTGTGCCCTAGATCTAACACACCCCCCCTCTCAGTGTTCCCGACAATCAACAAACTCGTCCTTCTCAATCTGATTCTCTTCTTCATGGCTTCTATCCTCTTGAGAGATTTTCTTCTCACCATATCTTGTTGCACCAACTTCCTTTGTTGTTGTCCTAGACTTCACCATCCACACTTTATTTTTTGTGACTTTAGACTGTTGTTCTTTTATTTCTATACTTATCCTCCATGATCCATGATCTGATTTCTACCTTAAAACCTTTTCTTGGTGCTTCCTTTCTTTCCAACTTGTCCTCTCAGCTTGTCTCCTCTTTCTTTCATTCATGCCTCTCATGCTTGGTGGTTGTTTTCTATTACAAATCACATCATAACCATCTTCTTGTTTACATTTTTCATGCTTCCCCTTAAGCCAACGCGGTACTATATAACCATGTTCTTCTTTCTTTTCTCTATCAACTTTAATAATTGTATTATTAAATTCACTTTTATCAACATCTATACTTACATGTACCTCTTCTTTGTTCTATTGTTTCGGATTGGTTCTCCCTTGTCTTCATTGTTTGACAACTCATCTCCCAAATAGGCATCTTGAAATTCACAATCATCCTCAACATCTGTATTATCAATTGAAATCAATATTTTACAATTCTCTTCTTCACATTTAAATTCCTTATATTGTACCTCCTCTTGATGTCCTGCTGCAATTCGTTCATGCATACCAACTACTGCAATTTGGTTTCTTCTTCTCTCATCTTCATCTCCACCTAAGGGTGGCCTGCTAGACCCTTCTCTTATCCATTTCCAGGTCTCATTCTTGACCTTTATCATACCTGTATACACATATTTAAACACAACATTAGTAATTAAAACAAAGGACCAACATGTCCTCGTAAGTGCCTCCCTTAGGGACACTCTCATTTCTTCAGTCTTCTCTTCTACAAGTGCTGCTTGTGGCACTTCTTCTTTTTTCCTTTCCTTTAAGTCCTCCACTACGAGAACTTCTTTGACCTCTTTTGGTCCATGTTGCTCAAATGGAAACCCTCTGTTGTCCCATCTTCTGTGGGTACTCTTTCCATTCTCATCTATTCTTTTCAAGGCATTCATGTTTTGACTTCTTTCTTTCACAATCCTTTTTACAGGCCATTTTACTTTCTTCTCCATTGGCCATACCCAAAGATATTCCTGGCTACTTTCTTCAAGCCATTTCTACCTTGCAATCATCTACTCCTTTAAGTCTCTTCTTAACACTGCTAGTTCTCTTTCAAACTCTGCATTCTTCATGTTTTCTTTTCACTTGTCTTGATTCATGAGACTCTCTTTTCCTGTATGCTTCTGTATCTTTCTTTCTTTCACCTTCCTCTGCTAAGTTGCCTCACTTCGGTGATATACTCAACACTCAGAATCTTCTGCGCTCTGATACCAATCTAATAGCACCAGGAAGTAAATTCTCTGCACTCATTCTCTATTTTTAAAACAAGCTTCATAAACAAACTCATACATGCTGTAGGAACTAGCCATTAACATATGCGACTTTATCTACCAGGCGATAGGAAACAAGTTCAACATCACACTTATAACTTTATGAGAAATGACAGGAACTTAATCAAATAACTAATATGATCCACAATTAACAAGTCTATTTTACAATTTACACCATCGAATGCCAAGAATGACAGGAAGTATTAACGTGGAGATTTTTGTTAATATTGAAATCACAAACATAGTTTTGTACCAAATTCTTTGATATTATATTATTACCAAACATGTAGTTACATAGCTCATAGGCCTGAGACTATTGGCCTCTACTTATCTACTACAAATGCTTTCTCTTCTTGCCTTTTCTTCTTTGCTTTCCCTTATCTCCCACTATCAGCCCTATACTTAGTGTAGTCAAAACTCAAAATCTACTTTTCTTACCTTCTCATCGATTCTCTCTCCTTCTCTTTTATCTACACTCTTCACTATCAGCCTACTTCTCATATTTTGTTTTAAAAATTTCTTTCTACTCCCTTGACCTCCTCCTTTCTCCTGTAATCATCAGCTACCTCACAAACAACCTCCCCTCTTTCGTCGTCTATTAGCCTTTTATTCTTCTACGCGGCCTCTGCTTCCTTTTGGTGGCTTTCTGCTATCTCTGTCATATTTCTAAAGCTGTTCACAATTGCGCCTACTCACATTATTGACCTCTCTTTAATCTGGGATGTTCTCCTTTCTTCACCCCTTACAGTCACTCTCATTATCTCATTATCAGCCTTCCTCTAAATCAGCCTCCTCTTTTCCTTTTTATATGCCCCTCTGTGTTTTACGGCCTCCCTCTTTTCTATATGTAGACCGTCTCTTCCAGATCCTTCTACTGGTCTCCTTTACTACCTTTTCACCTACCTATGATTCAGCCATTTCAAAGAGTCCTTCTACTTGCCTTCCAGTGGTCATGAAAATTTCTCTCTACTCTAACCTTTCATTTGCCTCTGAACTGTAACTAATAGTTTAAATCTAATTTTATAAACTAATCATTCCTCAGCAGTTTCTGTCACTTGGTGACAGGAGAGTTCTGTGCTAGCGATGAGACTTCATTTACTAGCTTTGGCTACTGGCGACATGAATATCTGCAACTTCATCTGTATGATAGGAAGAATAAATGACAGACTTCAAGCTAAACCTTACACACTAACTAGCGACAGGAACTCCTCATAAGACTTTGATATACAAAGGATAGGAGCACCCAAAAGAGCCACCAAAACAAACAAAAATAACAAAACAATACCAAAACACATAGAAATTAAAAATCAAGATTATTTGGAGCACGATGCCACTACATCAAAAGTGGTCTCATGGACTGAAATGGTTGCAAGATATGGACAAAGTGGATTAGTTAAAAAGGCTTTAGAACTTTTACGCAAATGTGACTAGCGGATGAAAAGCTAGACTCCAAACCTTTAGTAGCATCCTCCCTACCCATGCCCAAAGGCAGCACAAAGAAGGCACGTGCACTGTTTGATAGAATACCTCAAGAGATGAGGTCCCATGGCCTGCAATGATTGCAGGTTATGCACAAAATGGATCTGTTAAAAAGGATTTAGAAACTTTTAAGCAAATGTCGTTGGCAGGTGTAAAGCCAAATTCCTAAACCTTTGGCATCCTCGCTGCCTGTGCCAGAATGGGGGGCTTGGGCGCGGGGTATGGACATCCATCAAAGCATTATGGAAGGGGAATTTTTGCTAGATGTTATAGTTGGAAATGTTGTAGTAGACCTATATACAAAATGGGGAAGCAAAGACAATGCACGATCTGTTTTAAAGGCTTTAGAAACTTCCATGCAATGCAATTGTAGGTGTAAAGCTAGATAACAAAACTTTTGCCCACGACCTCTCTACCTGTGCCAAAATGGAAGCATAGAGAGGGCACGTGAACTGTTTTCATAATGCCTAAAAGAAATGTCTTCTCCTAGAATGTAACGATTGTAGGATATGCGCAAAATGGATTTGTCTAAAAGGATTAAGAAACTTACTAGCAAACTGCAATAGCAGGTGTGAAACCAAACCCCCTAGCTGCGTTTGCACTCTCCTTAGTACCTCCTCTCTTTTTCCAAACTCCATAGCTACCCCTCTACTCTCCCCAACACCCTACATGCCCTCCTCCTCCCTTCTTTTTTTTTTGAAACCCTAGGTTCTCCCCCCAAAAGAGACCCTTCGTCTCTATATTATTTTTGGTTTATCACTTATATACACAACCATAGGTTTATAAAGCCATTTCATGAAAACCATACAGAACCATCCACTATGCCAACTCACCAACACTACGCCACCAAAAGTAATAAATAAACGAACACACACACATGAAGGCAATACACAAGAGCTAACTCAACACCAAAATCATATAGATCTGACTTACAGGAGGATAGAATGATTAGATAGTAACTAGATGGTGTCCAAGGTAAGACATGACATCAGAAACTCATCTCAACATAGAGACGATGACAAGGCTAAGGTATATGGCCAATGTGTCATCTCCAACTCACCACTATTGGGGCATTAGCCATGCTCAGACCTGTGAAGCGATGTCAAGTTGGTGTCTGGTACCTACACCACTCAAAACACATTATAACATCTGTATGTGCATATCATATAATAGTTGAAGCAAAAGTAGTCCACATCGGAGGATTCTAAGATCCGTAATCATTCGCACAATGTGCCAATGTCACAGTGTCATCCTCTCCATGTGTACACCCAATCCTGATATAAAATCTAACATAACTAATCAATTAATACACCATGATCAATTCACATTAGCTCTAGTCGTCCAGTATCGACTAATCATAATACATCCATCATCAGAGACATCCACATGAATAAAAGGTTAGAATCTCAACATCACATAAAATTGGAACTTATACCTTGATGTCGCCTCGAACGGACTAGGACTAGGGAGGCACTATAGGTACCCCCTTGAATCTATGAAACCTACACTTTAATCAGTGATTTTTCTACTCATCAACATGGCACTTCAACCCTTTACTCAATGCACTTTTTCTCTCTGTCTAGGCTCACACTCTCTAGACTCTTCAATCTACAATTTAATTCTCATTACCTCTACAAACAAAGTTCCCCTCTACTATTTTTCAATGCCCCTTTTTAAATACAATTAAATCTATTATATTTTCATTGATGTAGCCACCCATACTGGTCTTTAACACCTCATAGAGGCTAAAAAAAGTTTTCTAAATATTACAAATTCCCCGGCACCTCTACCTACTACCAAATTCTTAGAGAAGATGGTTTTAAACTAGTCGCCCCACTTCCATTCCACTATATTGGCAATGAATATTCTTGATATTTTATTTCAGGGTTTAATTGCATAGTTTTTGAGTCAAACACATGACCCATATTTCATGAGTAGTGGTTCACATGAACCCATCTCTCATGTTAATGAATGGTCCACTTAGCACTCATTGCATCTAGGTGATGCACATAGGGGTGAAGCATCGGGACTTCTCAGGAGGTCACCCATCCCAGTACTACTCCGACTCAAGCATGCTTAACCATGAAGTTTCCCCCAAGATCAAGCCCACTTAGCTTGCTACCCCATTTGCAAAACCTTTAGCAAGTGTTGTGCCTTATGAACCATTCATTATAGAGCCCCTTTAGCTCATCAATGGATGGGTGACCTCCCGGGAAGTCTCGATGCTTCACCGCTGTGTGCATCACCTAGATGAAATGAGTGCTAAGTGGACCATTCATTAACATGAGAGATGGGTTCATGTGAACCACTACTCATGAAATATGGGTCATGTGTTTGACTCAAAAACTACGCAGTTAAACCCTGAAATAAAATATCATGATTTGACATGCTGTGAAAAATACCTCCTACTTATCAATGAATATTCTTCCTCAATTTGGCACCATTAAAATTGCTTACAATAATTTTCTTTAAAACCTCTATTTTTACATTTTTAAATGCAGTAAGGGAATAAAGTAAAAAAATTAAATCCCTTGATTAATTCCCTTTAGAATTTGTACTCACATTTTGGAAGAAGGGAAATATCAATTTTTGCGACTGCGACTGCGACACTACACTGAAAAATGACTTTTTACACAAATTCTTACAAGGAGAAAATCTTCATGTGAAAATTGGAGAATAAGATTATAATGTTATCCCAAAGACCACTGCAAAGTCATTTGATCATAGCTTGCATAAAGCTCCAAATTTTTAACTTCCGACAAATAGCCATCCATGAATAGAGAATTTTAAATTATCCCAAATGGTGAATGATATGGCCATGAAACCTTCACCAATACTGGTGAAATGCACTTAGGAATATTCCTATAAGATGAATTTTTAACAACGCTCATAGTTTTTTGGAGACAATTCTTTTCATAAAACTGCTTGCGATGCGTGAAAACTGCATTCAGACGAAATTTCTAATTTTTCAAATTTAAGCATACAAGAGGGTTTATGACATGGAGAAATGCTTAGAAACAAAAACACAAACCAAAACCAACCAAAATCAAGAACTAAAATAACAATTTCTTTGGGTGATGCAAGATTGCCCATGGACCTGAATGCTCCTGCATCATCTAGCCAACACCCTCATGACTTAGAAGCACTTGCCTCCCTCACCCTTCCAACCCCAACTATGCATTCCTCTCCCCTTTCACCTTCTTCATTATTGCCTTCTCCTTCTCTTTATTCATCCCTCATCCCTCATCCCTCTCCCTTCTCCTCTTCCCTTTTATCCTCATATGCAATCCATACTTCTCTTCCCTCTAATGGTTCTCCTCCTCTTCTCTCATATTTAAGGTTTACCATAAGTTTTTTCTTACACTTGAGCATATGAATCATGATTTTCTTGATTTTCCTTTATGGGAAAACTTGAATTTACATATGATGCTAAGGGATATCCTAAAAGTTACATGTACAAAACTTTATTTTAAACACATTTATGATGTTTGATGTAATCAATAAATGTTTCTTTCTCTCTTACCTCTTAGTTTTCATGGTGATGGACTTAAATATTTAAATGAATGTGGTTTCTTAAATACTTGTCAATTTCCATGAATCATTAGTAGCACTTGTTCATTACTTTCAAATTGTTACATGCTTTCTCCCTACTACACAAATAAATTCTTACTCTTTATTTTCCACTTGTTATACAACACAATTAATTGTACACATAGCTAAGGGTAAAATGGAACATACATGGGCATTTTTGTTGCAAGTATGTTCTAATCGGTGTTGTCATTGATGTCAACAAGCTTGTGTTGTCATTGGTGTCAACTCTGTCAAGAGTATGAGTAGTTAGTTCTGAGTAGAGATCAGAGATTAGTTTGAGCAATGATGAGGATATGAGTTATTGCTAAAGATGTTTTGGCTACTTTCTAGAGGTGCTGAAGATGTTAAGAATATGGTTCTTATGGTTGGTTTCCAAGTGCTTTTGATAAAATGTGATTAATAAAGGAAACAATGTGTTGAAGATGTGTTTTGACTTAACAGAGTAATGATTTGGTTTTGCTCCACATTTATTACTTATTGAAGATCTATTTTTCCAGTTTGAATATGTTGTTTAGAGGTGTTTAGAGATTCTATGTTCCATATTTTATGCTCCAGTTCATTGTGCAGAGAATGTTGTGTTCCCCAGTGTGCGAACAATGTTTCTAAGTTGTGCAGAAGTGTCTAGGAGAACCTGTTTTGCTCCGCATTTCTCTGTGAATTTATTTCTAGCTTTGTGATTCTGGGTTCATGCTTATAAGGTCTATATCTTTATTTAATTCAAGTGGTTCATGGTTTGGTGGTCCACAAGTTCATTTCTTGAGTTGCAGTTGATGAAAGAGTAATCTAAGTGCTTCGGTGTGAACTTTCTTCAGGTGAAAGATGTAAAAGATTTTCTTTGTTTTTAGGTGCTTGTGGATGTTTCTAGATCATGTTCAACCTTGGTGTGTGGTTTGTATGTCATCTTTTCTTTAAGGAAGCATGCACTTAAAAGTTCATAGTGTTAACACAAGTTTGGCCAACTTGGTTGTTTACACTAATTGCAGTTGTGCTTCATTGATTATGAAAGTGTGATGAAGCATGTTAGAATGGATTTAGATCTGTGCTAAGGCATGATGTAGTCCACATTCATTCCTTTCCTCTGTGGGAATGTTTTGGTCCATACCTAATTTAAATTTTATGGATTAAGATGTGTTGTTGACCTTGGAGAATGTTTTCAAGGTTGATGATGGTATAAATAAGTGTCAAGGATTCATGAGTGAATGTATGCATGATTGATATGATGTATGTGATACAAATTTGATCAGTGCAGTGAGAAATTTCATGTGTTAGGCTCTGGATGTAGTGTGCAGAAGGTGTCTACTATTTTTCAGTGTTGCTACGAAGGTGATGTTTGTGTTGTGCTGAATATTGAGCTTCATTGGAACTAAACTCCATGCATAGGTTAGATGCAATTATATCAGTTCATCCTTGGTAGTGAGCCTCCTCTTCTATCTCTTTCTTTTGGACAGTGAGTCCTTTGGCAGTGAGCCTTTCTTTCTCTCTTTTTGGATTACAGTGAGATAGAAATGGATAGGTTAGATAGAGATAGAGTTTTCACATAAAATATGGTGTTGTCTTGTGTTTGGTGCTGTTATGATTCAATTTCTTTTATTTTCTTTTCATGCTTAATCATCATAACAAGTTTAAAGATTAATGTGGATCTGAATGTTTGAAATTTTTGATACAATTAATTCACCCCCCCTCACAGTTGTCTTTTGCATTCAAAAATTAGTATCAGAGCGAGGTTCCTTAGAAGAGATCTTAACATCTTGAGGTAGATCTAGGATGGCATACAAGAAGGATGTTCCTCATTATACCTTCTAGAAAATAAGAATAGTAAGTTATCTGGTTTCTCTTGGATATGAAATCTAGAACTTAGTTGTAACTACCTTCAAGACTGGCAAATCTGAGAAGACTATGGAAGCAGATTAGGAGGAAGCTGATGATATGAAATTGGGCACTAGTAAGCACAGTGGGAAGTTGTCTTTCAAGTGTTTCAGTTGTGGCAAGATTGGCCATTATGCTTCAAAATATCTGAAAAGAATTTTAAAAACTAAGAATAGGGAAAACAAAAGTAGACTGCCTAAGAAAAGCTACTATGTGAAAAAAGATGCAAGTATATCTAATGATGAAGATGATAAGGATAATGAATGCTTGTTCATTGATTTAAAAGATGATACTATTAGAGATGACCTTGAAGGATGTGTGAAGGAAAATGCTCCAGAGGTAAGTCTTAATAATGAAGATACCTTGATGTCTACTTTTCATACTAGACAAGAAAAGAACTATTGGGTTATTGATAGTAGTTGCTCAAATCATATGACTGGTGATAAAAGCAAGTTTGTTAAATTTGAGAAATATGATGGAGGGCTAGTTAGATTTGGTGATGATTGTACTACTAAGATATGTGGAAGAGGCTCAATCAGTTTTGATGGAAAGCATAACACCGATGATGTTCTTTATGTTAAAGGTTTAAAGAAAAATCTCTTGAGTATTGGACAATTGTGTAGCAAAGGATACAATCTTATGTTTCAAGGTGATGGATTTGAGATCAGAAAGGAGTCTGGAACTGTGATAGCTCTTGGAAAGAGGACATATGCTAATATTTATCATCTCAAAGGTGGTGATGGTTATTGCTTTATGACTCAAATAAGTGAGAGTTGGTTATGGCATATGAGATTGTGTCACATCAATTTTGATAACCTAGTAAAGATAAGTTTAGGTCAAGATGTGAGAGATCTACCAAAGATTGAAAATCATATGATGCAGTTCAACAATTGAGAAACCAAAGAGGTTTGTCAATTGTTGCAACATCCTTTCAAAGAAAATCAATGCAAGCAATCTTTAAACAAAATCTTCAACACAAGAATATTTATTTCCATTCAAGAAATATTGGAAGTCTACAAGTATGAAAATAATTCAACAATTAAATCCTCCATGAAAGATCCATCTGCAACAATAATCATCTACAGGCAAGATTAAGAACAAATATGCAAAGTCTTTACAAGAAAGTTCTGGAAATGGATAAAAAATTAGATACAACTCCATAAACCCATCACTTTCTGTCTATTACTGCTCCCTCATTATCACCAAAATTTTAAAACTATTTCTAGGTTTTATGCTCCGTCATCCTAGCTTTCCAGATCATTTTGAATTTCTCAATTTCATTAAAAAATGAGAAAGTTATGCCTCTTTTTCTAAAACTGGGTCTCATAGTTATGACCCAGACAATCTCCCTCTCCCCAAAATACCAGTCAAACCTCCACCTCCTCCATTCTGGGCATGGTAATTCATGAAATTGGCCTCTTCAATGTTTTTTCTTGGCAAATTCAAACTTTTGCCAAAAATTGCCATCCAATTCCTCATCCGGCAACTCCACTCCCCAGGCACCCAACATCATGGCAAATATTTTATTCCATATCATTTAATTCTTCTTGGGAGTTACAAAATAATAAAAAATGCATTTCCCAGCTGGGGTGTGAGATTTCCTTTACCAAATGCAATGCTAATTCACTTGAATTTTGGGCCAATAAAATATATGAATAAAACTATCTTCAAAGGTTGCTGAAGAAAGGTGAAAGGAGATCAAAATCATGCCTGTAACACAAAAACAAGCCAAAAATTGAAAAATAAAATAAAGATCTTTTTGTTTGTGCAGGATTGCACCTCACCCCTAACGCTGTTGCATCAAACATCTAGGATAAGCAAGAATGTTTCATGAGTGTAGACTCATGAACATTCAAAAGAATTTGGTATACCAAGATTGAGAAGATTAGGGGCAGCCACCCATGTTGCCTCTTCCATTTTCCTTCCCTTCCATTTGATCAAGTACTCCTTGTATTCCTTACCTTTGGTCCTTCTCACTACTCTTGAGTTAATAACTTCATGTACCTCTTCACATTCTCTTGCTGGAAGTTGCTGCTCCCAACTCTGTAAATCTAAAAAATCAGTCTTCTCCTCATGTGTTTCATCACCAATAAAATGATAAAGATCAAAAACATCAAGGATGGGTGAAATATCCACTCCTGGAGGCAATTCTATCTCATATGCATTAGCTGAAATTTTTTTGAGTATCTTGCACAGTCCAATCTTCTGGCTTTTTAACTTGTTATAAGTGCCTTGGGGAAATCTTTCCTTTTGTATGTGTGCCAAAACCAACTCTCCCACTTCAAATTCTTGTTCTCTTCTTTTCAAATCAGCATGAGCCTTGTACTTTCTTGTATTGGACTCCAACCTCTCCTTGACATCCTTATGCAACTCATGTAAATAATCAACAAAATCCTCTGTTGCTACACTTTTCTTTCCAAAATCTGCATCATCTCTTAACTCATGAACACCTTTGGGACTATAACCATAGACAATTTGAAATGGAGTCTTACCTGTTAGCACAGTAAAATTTTGAAAATTTTACTATTTCCTTACTCCATCATATTTGAATAAACTCTGAGGAATATCCCAAAAGGACCATGATATAAAATTTTTGTCTAGAGCAGTGTCAAATTTCATCAAAATCAATCCATCGGCAAGAGGTTGTGTGTCTTACACCGATACACAAGGAATTGTTTGAAAACAACCATCGGCGTGAAAATAAAGATCGGAAGAATAATTATGGAGCTCACCGATGGAGTAAGCAACACCGATGACTTTACATCGGCAAGAAAGGCAAGTAGTCATGCCGATCGGTATGACAAATATCTATCGGATGATCTTTTAGAAGCTGCCCCGACGGTATGTATCATACCGATGAAGCACTTTCGGCAAAAGTTTCACCAAACAGCATGCGAGGGTAACAAAGCAATAGTCATCGGTGAGAAATGAACCATCGGAATAGAAAACAAGTAAGCCTCCGATGATCAAGAGTCTTGGCGATAAGAAAGTTATCGGTGACACTTTACTAAACTTTGCCCGATGAAGGATGTGATAAAGGGTATCGGGGAGATGATTTGGATCGGGATATCTTGAGAAAGCTATCCCGATAGAGAATGTCATTCCGATAAAGATAAAAGTTCATGAAGAGACTATCGGTAAGACAATAAAGATCAGGGAAACATAATTTTAGTATCCCGATGGTCTCAATCTTCCCGATAAGCAAAGCATATCGGTGGGACTTGCCATATCGCGGAGAGATCTAAAACCCTTGGCGATGAAGGAAATCATGCCGATGGTCGCACCCACTTGAAATATGATACTACATGGCGTCGGGGATACAATTGAGGGGTCACACCGATTGACTATCCGCGCCATAAAAAAAAAACGTTGAGGTCGCCCAGACATTTCAAAAAGCACGCCGATAGGAAGAGTTATGGCGATGTGACACTTCACAGCGATGAACATTGAATTGATCAGATAATTAATACAAAACGGCTACAAAGTTCATACGATCATTATAATTGCAAAAAACCGTCCGAGAGCAGAATACAGAAGAATTCTCAGGGCAAAAGCAAAGGCTTCCAATTCCAGCCATCGAGCGACAGGTACACATACACAAACCACTATATTACCTGTATTTGAATTTCCTGCCAAATTTTTCAAAAATGGAAACTTCGGGGAAAGGAAAAGGAAGAAAATCACAAGGGGAAACCAGTAAACCAAAGAAACAAAAAACTGATCAAACCCCTGAAGAAAAAGTGAAAGACAGAAAACTAAATCAGGACTTGATTGATCAGTTGCCTGGGTCAACTCCCAAGGCCAGGAGGTTTGCCCAACTCAGGGCAGAAGTAGAAAAATTGGAAGACAAACATAAGCGCCTGGGAGATATTTGGACCCCAATTAGGGGATATGAACTCTTCAGATTCCACTACAACAGAAGATTTAGAAATGCTCCTGTGTCAAACCCATGGCACATGAATTTAGGCAAACTGGTTGTACCTAATGTATTCTTGAATGTAGAACTCCTGCAACTGTTAGCCAGGCATTACAATTCAAGCCTGAAAGCTATCTGCAACCCTCAAGGAGAACCAATTGTACACCTATCAAAAAATGCTATTTGTGAGGTGTATGATTTGGATGATTTGTGCACTGTCCCTGTTGTTTATGAAGATTTGGATAAAGAATACTGGAGAATGGATACAACCTCTAATGGATGGAAGTTACCCATTCATAGACCCAGGATTGAAGGAGAAGTAATACCCTTGACTGAGAATGATGGCCCTCCCTTTCATGTATCCATTTTTGAACCATACATTCAATATACTTACTATTCTGTAGGCCAAGTCCTTGGCTCAGAGGTCCCTGAGTTTATGACTATTCCTCTAATGGTCATAACCTCTGATATTCAATGTCACAATGCCAGACAATTTGATTATGCCTCTTACGTTGCTACTAGAATAGACTCTGGTCTATCTGCAATAAGAAACAATGCTCCAGCATGCTCTTTTGAGCATTACTCGATGCTCATGCATATGGTCTTATACTATGGCCAGGAAGTAGGATTGTGGCCAAATGAGTTTCAAGTTGTTGCTGCGGATAAGAAAGGGGAGAAGATACCTGTACAAATGTGGACCAGAATCTGGGATAGCAGGTATGCTAACTCCAGCTATGCTCAGTTTGAAGAGCATTGTGTTAAAGTGCTATATAGGTATTTCAACCACCCCTGTGAATATTCAATTTCAAATGAAATAAAAAGATTCCTTAGACCAAAAGATTTTGGTGGCCCCCCTACTGTCACTCATAATTGGGGAGATTGGTATTGTTTTGAGGATGCTACTATGATCAGAGTGTATGGTTTTGAGGATGCTCCATTTATATTGCCTAAAACTGTCCCTGACAGGATTGCATATTTGGAAATAATTAGGCAAATGCATTGTTCCAATGTCATGCATCTAAGTTCGCATGATAAACAATCATTCATGCCTAGTACTTTGTGTTTTGGAGATTTTACTGTGGTTTCAAAAGAAGGATACAATCTCATTTTGGATAAACTAATGCATTATAACATGGTGACTGCTGAGGTGAGGAAAGGGTTTGACCCTGAGGGTTTCATTGACTATGCAAGAAGAAAACAAAATCTCAGTGGATACATGCACATACATTATCCACATGATGATGTCATTAGAAATTTGGAAGAGGCTGAAGTCGACTTGGTGGTGGAGAAATATAACAGAGATTTGAATGAAAAGAAAAAGCAGTTGGCAGAAGTTGAAGTGGTATCCTCTGAAGAGGAAGAATTGACTGAACAGCCACAAGATAAGACAATAGAAATGTCTAAAAGAAAAATGCAACAATATCAGCCTCCAGTTGTGATACATGATGAGGAGGGGTCTGCTGATGAAGATCCACGCCAAAAGGCTTATGATTCTTTTGTGTCAAATGATACATTCATTCATTCGAAGGAATTTAAATCATTCCTGTATAAATGCAAGGGAAAGGAAATTAGAGAGTCAGTAGATAATGTTTCTGCTGACAATGAAAAACAATTATTAGAGATGTTAAAGGAGACAGTGGACAAGGAAATGCAGGACATGACACCAAGCAGAGGCAGACAGCTCCTTAAAGATGCAGGGGTTATGATTTTTCCCGGTTTGGATTTAAATTCTGCTCTGGTTTTTGATAGTTTTTTTAATAATGCTGATGATAAGTATAAGCTTACTCTAGAAGGAGTTAATGAAGTCTATATGGGAACGAGATACAATAATGATGAAAATTCTTTAATGATATGGGCATTGTATCCTCCCCATAAGAAGACGGCCATCATAGACACTGAAAAAACTTTTGGCCATGTTATGACTTTCAGAGCAGGTGAGACTGACCCCATAATTACTGCAGACATTGGTATCAATGTTGCAAAGTTGAATAAAGCACAAGCTCAGATGTTAATCAAGGAAAGAGATGCTTATAAGCTGAATTGTGAAAGATTAACAAAGGAGAATGACTACTTGAAGGACGCTGTTAAGAGCACCTTTGGCCAATCTACGAAGAGAATAACTCAAGGTGAGAGCTCACAAAGTAGTCAAGAGATATCCCATGATCAAGCCAAACAAATTCAAATAGATGCATTTGTTACAATACTGCAGAGCAGGTATGCAAACATGGTACGGTGGTTAAACCAGTTTTAACTACTCGAAAAATCATAAAGCAGTCAAAGAACATGAGAGGCTTGATCAGAGGATACAAGAAAAGGTGATCGAGTTGCAAAACAGAGGTGCCACTGATAGCACAGATATCTCTGATGCAAGAGCATTGCTCAAACGGCACCAGAATTATTATGATAAACTCAAAGCTGATGCTAAGGAAGGGACTGATGCATCAGACGCAGGGGTGCCCAGGATATTCAAAGATAATGGAGAGGTAAAGAGCAAAGAAGAGTGGACTGTTGATTGTCAAGTTATATTGCACAAAGCCACAGGAGCTCTAAAAGATAAAGCCTCTGTATCTACAGAAGTTTGCAAACAACTGGAGGAAATGGTCACCCTTGATATAATCACCAGGAGTGCAGTCGAGCTTACTGATTCTCACCGTGCGCAGGAGTACTTAGATCATCTGACAAAAGTCTATTTATGGCTAAACAGAGCCTAATTAAGCTTATGTAATTATTGTTTGTATTGGTTAAAATCCCAAGAGACTTATTGAAGAGTTATATCTCTTCATGAAAATATCTATATAAGTTCAAACAATCTATGCTGAAAAATCATCAGCAGTAGAAGATATTCATATATACATATACATAATATTCCAAAATGACCGTGTTGCATATTTTATTTTGAAGAAGAAATTTGAAGTTCTCTGATTCAGTATTTCTACTTTGGTATCAGTTATTTGTTGAAATTATTCAATCGTGTGGCTGTCTCCATTTCTGCATTTCCCTGTTATTCAGATTAAGATATCAAGTATATATTTAATCTGTCAATACACATTCGCTGTATCTGTGTGATTAATTCGGTTGGTGTCCATCCTAAGGAATTAAACCCTTCTGATTTATTCACAGTAGCCTGGAAGTAGTAAGTTGGGATTACTAAGTAGAGCCATATAATTAGGATTGACACACTGTCTCCAGTAAAATATTATCTGTTAATCTTGTCTTTTCATTTCATTTGGTTCCTTCAAGTAAGGATTAAAATACCTTCTGGTGAATTATAAGATATCTGATTTTATTTGGTTGGATTATCAAGAAGAGTCTGTCAGTCATTTACTTGCACGTTTATACAAGCTATAAACCAGAACTGTGCCAAATATCTAGAATTATTACCATTTAGAAACTACTGTTCTTAGTCCTTCAAATTGACTCTGTTACCCAACAAGGCACTGGTCTCATTCAACTCATTAATTAAAACCTTTTTTTGATATTGCTTATACAATTTCTGCCAATCACTTATTAAACATTACACATAGAATTAATTAGTCAGCTTTGTCATCTATCCTACATCCTATGCCATTGTAGATAGACCTAGTTAGTCCATTCATCCAAACTCAGACTGCTTTAATATTTCAAGGTTCACCCACCTAGGTGTAGCAGGACCTAAAGTGTAGGAAATCATCAAACCTTGAAGGTTGATTTCGTCAAGTTAGTTCAAAAACGTTGCAAATCCAAATATAGAGCCTGGCATCCTCTTAGGATTAGTAACTTGCATTTTTGAGACCTAACATTACCCATGCTTCTATTGATGGAATTATTGTAGTCAAATTCATCTTGTGCAAGAACCGCATCCCACTATTTTGGTCTCACATCTATCAAGCATCTTAACAAATTTCCAAGACTTCTATTTACCACCTCCATTTGGCCATCCATTTGGGGGTGATAGGCTGATCTATAAGTTAAATGTGTGCCCAACTTCTTCCATAATGTTCTCCAAAAATGACTAAAAAATTTCGTATCCCTATCTGAAACAATGTTTCTTGGAAAACCATGCAACCTTACAACCTCTTTGAAAAATAAATTGGCAACATGTGAAGCATCACTTGACTTCTTGCAAGGAATAAAATGAGCCATCTTTGAAAATCTATCAACCACAACAAAAACATAATCATTACCTTTTTGGGTTCTTGGCAGACCAAGAACAAAATCCATACTCACTTCCTCCCATGGCTTATCTGGAATTGGCAAAGGCTGATATAACCTTGTGTTTTGGCTAGTCCCTTTGGCATGTTGACATATTGAGCATCTTTGAACCATATTCTTGATATCCCTACCCATAATTGGCCAATATTAAGTTTCACTCAGCTGTCCTAAAGTTTTATCCACTCCAAAAATGTCCACCAAGTCCTCCACCATGTTTTTCCCGAATCAAGTTTTCCCTCATTGATCCCCTTGGTGTGCACAATCACTGCCCCTTGAGCAACAACCCCTCTTGAATGAAATATTCTAGCCACTTGGTTCTATCACTCTCTATTGAAGACTTACAAGCTGTCCATGCCTCACTAAAATCAAGATCCTTTTCATATAACTCTTTCATCAAATCAAAACCCATAACATTCACTTGCATTTTATTTAACAACAAACACCTCCTACTCAAAGCATCTGCTACTCGATTTGACATACCACTTCTATGTTTGAGAACAAAAGAATAACTTTGTAAGAACTCCAGCCACTTCATATGCTTCTGATTTAACTTACCTTGGTTGTTAATGAATTGCAAGGCTTGATGGTCTGTGTAGAGGATAAACTCCTTTGGTAACAAATAGTGTCTCCACTTCTTGAGGGCCTGCACAATAGAGTAAAACTCTTGATCATACACTGAATATTTTCTTTTGGCTTCATTTAAATTTTCTCTGAAGTAAGCCATGGGCCTTCCTTCTTGACTAAGAACTCCAGTTCCTATCACTTCCCCACTTGCATCACAATCAACTTGAAACACTTTGTTAAAATATGGTAATTTTAATGTGGGTTGTTTGGTCACCTTTGCATTCAAAATGTTAAAACTTCTCTCTGCTACAACTATCCATATGAAGTCCTTTCTTTCACCCTTCATTGTGTCTATGATTGGTGCACAAATGCTACTGAAATTTCTATTAAATTTCCTATAAAAACTTGCCAAACCATGAAAACTCCTTGCCTCAAATATGCTCTTAGGTGATGGCCATTCTAGGATTTCCTTAACCTTTTCCGGATCCATCCTTAAGCCTTCCTTTGAGATTACAAACCCCAAATATACCAACTCCTCCTTCATAAAGACACATTTTTTAAGGTTGACCAGCAACTTTTCCTCTCTTAATTTTTGCAAAACAGCCCTAACATGCTCTAGATGTTCATCTCTTTCTTTTCTAAAAACCAAGATGCCATCTCAATAAACAATCACAAACTTACCAAGGAATGGTTTGAGCACCTCGTTCATCAATCTCATGAATGTGCTTGGGGCATTTGTGAGTCCAAATGGCATAACCAACCACTCATATAACCCCTCCTTTGTTTTAAATGTGGTTTTCCACTCATCTCCTTCTCTAATCCTTATTTGGTCGTATCCACTTTTCAAATCAATTTTGGTGAAATATTTTGCTCCACTTAATCAATCCATAAAATCATCCATACGAGACAATGGGAACCTATACTTTATTGTTATCTTGTTAATATCCCTTGAATCCATGCACATGCGCCATTTTCCATCCTTCTTGGGTGCTAAAACTGTCAGTACTGCACATAGGCTCAAACTTTCTCTTATGAAGCCTTTGTCCAACAATCCCTACACTCTTCTATTTATCTCTTCATTTTCTTTTGGGCTCATTCTATACGAAGCCTTGTTTTGTAAGCTTGCCCCTGCTATCAAATCCATGCAATGACTTACACTTCTAATTGGTGGGGGTCCATCCGGAAGATCCTTCATCAAAATATCTTCATATTCTTGCAATATCCTCTTGATTTCCTTAGGAATTTCTTGTTCTTCACTTGTTGTCCCAACTTCTTGTGGCTTGGAAACTAAAGCATAACATAGTTCTTCTTTTAACCCCCTTAAAAATTATTTACCAGTGATTATGCATACCTTTGTATCAATATCCACTTCATTTTGCTTCTCTTTCAGAGGGTTCATGACATACTTTTTCTTGTCCTCTGTGATTGTATATGTGTTAGCTTCACCGTCATGAATTGCCTTGCGATCATATTGCCATGGCCTAACCAATAAGATGTGGCATGCATCCATTAGCATCACATCACATAATATTTCATCCTTATAGTTACCAATCTAAAAATTTACCCGACATTGCTTACTCACCAAAAGTTGATGTCCCTTTTGTAACCAAGTGACCCAATAGGGATTTGGGTGCTTCATCCTTTCTAACTTCAGCTTCTCCACCATTACTTGGGACACTAAATTATTTGTGCTTCCATTGTCCACTATTATGGTGCAACATTTTCCTTGAGACTTACAAACTATTTTAAACAATCTCCTCCTCTGTGCCTATTCTAGAGGCTCCTTCTCTGGTTTTAAGAGAACTCTTTTCAGCATGAGAACTTCTCCATCTTCAGGGTCTACTGGCTCTATCTCATTTTCAACTTCTAAAGTGTATGCTTTTCCAGTGTTCATTTTTCCAAACTCTTGTATTTGAGGGCAATCAAAGGCCCAATGACCCATTTCCCCACAATTGAAGCATACTCCTGAAAATCCCCTTCATCTGTCATATTCTCCTCTCCCTCTTGAACTTTCACCTCTTCCTCTTGAAAAATCTCCTCTTCCTCTTGCATTTGTCCCATGACTTGCTTGTGACCAGCTTGTTTCCTCTTCCTTTACTGGCTACCCTCTTCCACTATTTGCTTGTCCCCTACCTTGTGGAGGTTTTCCTTTTCCTCTAAAGCTTCCTTGTTGCCTTCCTACTAACTTCTCTGCTTTCAGTACATACTGGTAGGCTTCTTCCACTATCCTTGTCAAGACCATGCTGATCTCATCTCGAATGTTAATTCTCAGGCCATTTTACATACCTTGCTACCTACTCTTCATCATCCTCTATGTGTCCAGCACATATACTCACTCTGGAGAACTCCTCTATGTATTCTATGACACTCAAATCCATTTGTTTAAGTTTTTGCAACCTTTTAATTAAATTAATGTGATAATCCATAGGCAAGAAGTTTGCTTTCAGTTTTGCAACCATCTTCTCCCATGATTTTATCTTCTCTTTGCCTTTCCTCTGTCTTTCAATTTGCACTTGATCCCACCATAGGGATGCATGTCCTTTCAACCTTGTGCTAGTATATTTCACCTTCTTCTTCTCTTCAATGGCTTCCAAATCAAAATATTTATCCATTTCTGTAATCCAGTCAATAAGCTCTTCTGGATTCATACTCCCATTGTAACTCGATGGGTCCATCCTTGGTTTACTCCCAAGCTTAGCCAACACTTGTAAGAATTTCTCTTCACGTGCATCTTCTCCCTGCACTGCTGCAACCTCTAGAACTTCTTCCTCATCCTCACTAATGTCTTCATCAGGAACCCCTCTTCTTTTAGAAGTTTCTACGGCCTCCAACCTTGTTGAGATTCCCCTTATCAATTCCATAAGTGCTAGATTTTCTTCTCCTCATGGGACTCTTCCTCTACCCCATCCTCTATGTTCCATTTCTTCTCCAAATCTCTATAATCCTGCTCTAATACCAATTGATGTAGTTCAACAATTGAGAAACCAAAGAGGTTTGTCATTTGTTGCAGCCTCCTTTCAAAAAAAATCAATCCAAGCAATCTTTAAACAAAATATTCAGCACAAGAATATTTATTTGCATTCAAGAAATATTGGAAGTCTACAAGTATGAAAATAATTCAACAATTAAATCCTCCATGAAAGCTCCATCTACAACAACAATCATGATCTATAGGCAAGATTAAGAACAAATATGCAAAGTCTCTACAAGCAAGTTCTAGAAATGGATAAAAAATCAGCTACAACTCCACAAACTGATCACTTTCTATCTATTAATGTTCTCTCATTATCACCAAGATTTTAAAATTATTTATGGGTTTTATGTTGAAAATAGGGCAGACAACTGAGAGGGGGGGTGAATCAGTTGTCTCAAAAATTTAGTACTTCCTGTAGTTAATTCTTCCTTTTACCACTTAACAATAAATCAATAAAAACCACAATCACATATGTAAGAGCAGTAACACAATAACACAATTGACACCAAGATTTTTTAGCGTGGAAACCCAGCTAAGGGAAAACCACGGTGGGGGTTAACCCACAAAAATTAATACCATGTTAAAACTTTTTTACAAATGGGAATGCACATGCATTCGGGCTCACTGCCTACAAATGATTACAAGAGAATAACAAGGGTTTTTGAACTGATGAGAAGCATCTACTAATGTAAAAATTTAGTTCTGGTTAAGCACAAAACATTGATCTTACACATTTCATCTTTACACTCTTCTACTTACTGCTCTGTCATTATCTGAACCTTAGATCTCTACTTCTTCACTCTTCCTTCATAGTCGTAACACTTACACAAAATCATCCAAATCCATCGGCTATATATATTCGCATCCTGATTTTCAATCACTTTCCAGTCAGCTTCAAGAACACTTGGAACACTACAACAGAAGAGGCAATTAGTGCCTAAAATAGCGCCAAAATTTAGTGCATTTGAGTCCATGAATTGGACACTTTTGTAGGCGCAAAACTTGGCGCCCAATAGCATCTCACTTCTGTGATGGGTTTAGCACTAGGTTTAGCGCCGAATTTTAGTGCCAAGATTAATGCCGGATTTAGCACTAGGTTTTTTTGCTTCCAATTTGGCTTCTAATTTTGCTTCTGGTTTTGTTTCTTGTGTTGCTTCCAAGTTTGCTTCCAGTTTTACTTCCGGTTTTACTTCCAGTTTTGCTTCCAATTTTGCTTCCAATTTTGCTTCCAGTTTTACTTCCACTGTTGCTTCTGGTTTTACTTCCAGGTTGGCTTCTACTTTTGCTTCCAATTTTACTTCTAGTTTTGCTTCTAGGTTTGCTTCCAATTTTTCTTCCAATTTTGCTTCCAATTTTGCTTCTAGTTTTGCTTCCAGTTTTGCTTCCAATTTTGCTTCAGGTTTTGCTTCCGGTTTTGCTTCCAATTTTGCTTTCAGGTTTGGTTCCAATTTTGCTTCTGGTTTTGCTTCTAGTTTTGCTTCTAGTTTTTCTTCTAATTTTGCTTCCAAGTTTGCTTCCAATTTTGCTTCCACTTTTGTTTCCACTTTTGCTTCCAGTTTTGCTTCAAATTTTGCTTCCAATTTTGCTTCCAATTTTGCTTCTAGTTTTGCTTCCAGTTTTACTTCCAATTTGGCATCCAATTTTGTGTCTAGTTTTGCTTCCAATTTTGCTTCCAGTTTTGCTTCCACTATTGCTTCCAATTTCGCTTCTAATTTTGCTTCTGATATAATGTCGCTTGTTGCTTCCAATTTTGCTTCCATTTTTGTGTCTTTTGTTTTTTCTAAAAATGCTTATTGTTTTGCTTACATTTATTAATTTAATATGTTTTATTTCAATTTAACTAGTTAAATATATTATGCCTCTTAAATAAATCATATGATTATAAAGTAAGTAATTTAATTATTTAACTCATATGATTAAATAGAAAGATAATTATTATAACATGATCATCATCTATAATTAAAACAAGTGAGTCAAATATCTATAATTTAATTGAATTTGACAACATCCATCCTGAGCAGTAAATTAAAATCATCATACATTATAAATATCCATCTAAAAATCATCAACCACTTTCAATATATATAAATTGACAAGTCAATATGGATAAGATCATCATCATATATAACTAAAACAAGTGAAAGTCAAATATGTCGTTAGATCAATAACATGTCTAAATGATACATGTACAAATGATATAAGTAAAAATGATAAATTACGTAGCTCAAAATGATACAAGTCAAGATGATACATGTCCAAATGATACATAAATTTATGATACAACTCATTAATATGGTACTGCAGGCTGTGAAAATGATACATATGATAGCTAGTGACTATGAAAAGAGGCATCATAACGATATATCAACAATGATCCATGATGCAATCTATATGATCATGAATGTCACTGGCTACTACGAGAAACTACCTCATCACCATCATCACCATCGTGTTCATCATCATCATCACCATCATGATCATCATCATCATCATCACCACCACCACCATCATCATCATCATCATCATCATCATCATCATCGGCCTCAGTGTCTTCTGTATCTGCATTATCATCATCCTCTACCATGTGATCTGTACCAGAACCAACATAATCTGGATCTCTATAATGAGGATCATCTTGATCTTCTGGAAGACCCGTGTTCTGCAAAAAAAAATATTTAAAATGAAAAGTTATTATTTATTTCATGCAATATTTTATTTTTCTATTATATATCTAATATTACAACATATGAAATGAAACCATAATCATATTACATCATATCAAAGTACACATACCATAATAAAATTTCAAAAAAGTTACAACTAATATGTCATTCCAATGATGTAAAACATGCAACAATTCTAATAAATGTTAGTAAAGATCATAAAAAAATTTGTTATAAATTTAGCTATCAACTGTAAATTCTATTACATAACCTTAAGTGTTACAAATTGCTTGGTCGAAATCTCCCATTTTGACACAGGCAGGGAGGATGGTGGCAATGGTTGTGGAATTTGGCTTTACACCAGCCAATTGCATTTGCTTTAAAATTTCTAAAGCCTTTTCAACAAATCCATTTTGTACATATCCTACAGTCATTGCAGTCCATGAGACCACATTTCTTTGAGGCATTCTGTCAAATAGTTCTCGTGCCTTGTCTATGCTTCCACATTTTGCATACATGTCTAACAAGGCAGTTGCAACTACAACATCTGACAAAATTCCTCTATCCTTTATGTATTGATGGATGTCCATACCCTATTCCAAAGCTCCCATTTTGACACAAGCAGGGAGGATGGTGGCAAAGGTTGTGGAATTTGGCTTTACACCAGCCAATTGCATTTGCTTTAAAATTTTTGAAGCCTTTTCAACAAATCCATTTTGTACATATACTGCAGTCATTGTGGTCCATGAGACCACATTTCTTTGAGGCATTATGTCATTGCTTGTCTATGTTTCCACATTTTGCATACATGTCTAACAGGGTAGTTGCAACTACAACATCTAACAAAAATCCTCTATCCTTTATGTATTGATGGATGTCCATACCCTATTCCAAAGCTCCCATTTTGACACAGGCAGGGAGGATGTTGGCAAATGTTGTGGAATTTGGCTTTACACCAGCCAATTACATTTGCTTTAAAATTTCTGAAGCCTTTTCAACAAATCCATTTTGTGCATATCCTGTAGTCATTGTAGTCCATGAGATCACATTTCTTTGAGGCATTCTGTCAAACAATTCACGTGCCTTGTCTATGCTTCCATATTTTGCATACATGTCTAACAAGGTAGTTGCAACTACAACATCTAACAAAATTCCTCTATCCTTTATGTTTTGATGGATGTACATACCCTATTCCAAAGCTCCCATTTTGACACAGGCAGGGAGGATGGTGGCAAAGGTTGTAGAATTTGTCTTTACACCAGCTAATTGCATTTGCTTTAAAATTTTTGAAGCCTTTTCAAAAAATCTATTTTGTGCATATCCTACAGTCATTGCAGTCCATGAGACCACATTTCTTTGAGGCATTCTATCAAACAGTTCACGTGCCTTGTCTATGCTTCCACATTTTGCATACATGTCTAACAGGGCAATTGCAACTACAACATCTGACAAAAATCCTCTATCCTTTATGTATTGATGGATGTCCATACCCTATTCCAAAGCTCCCATTTTGACACAGATAGGGAGGATGTTGGCAAAGGTTGTGGAATTTGGCTTTACACCAGCCAATTGTTTTTTCTTTAAAATTTTTGAAGCCTTTTCAATAAATCCATTTTGTGCATATCCTGCAGTCATTGTAGTCCATGAGACCACATTTCTTTGAGGCATTCTATCAAATAGTTCACGTGCCTTGTCAATGCCTCCACATTTTCCTTACATGTCTAATAGGGCAGTTGCAACTACAACATCTGACAAAATTCCTCTATACTTTATGTATTGATGGATGTCCATACCCTATTCCAAAACTCCCATTTTGACATAGGCAGGGAGGATGGTGGCAAAGGTTGTGGAATTTGGCTTTCAAACAACTCATACTCGTAGAGTCATGGTTTTAGGTCACGTATGTTATGGTAACAACAAGGGATTCCAAATATGGTTACAATAGCTAAGACTGCCCTCATTTGTGACCGTAACAAGGTTCTTGGACAACACTATCTTGCTCTTCACACTGGGTACTATATAGGCCAAGATTAGGTTGAAGAAATCACTTGATGGTTACCTATATAGTGATACCACACCCTAATACCCCATGCATTCTAAATAGCTTGAGATTTATACAATACTCAACCAAGATGAAATTGTATCAATGTACCACACTTAACTATGACAATCCTTTCTTGACAACAATTTGTAATCTTTAGACTATTGGGATACTTGTCACAAATAAATATTAGGTCAATGACACAAGGCTTTTAAACAAAAACCATAATCCCAACTCTATATCCATCCTCTTGGCAGTCTCAAGGGTCACCTTGAGACAAAAATGCTAATGTACTATTATGACAGTTATGATTGTCCTCCATCGTTTCATTGTGCATTTGAAACTTGAGATGAGGATTGGGGAGGTCTCCATTTATAAAAACATGGAAAATACTCATGACAAGATCTTTAAAATAGGCATATTCAACTTCAAGCATTTCTGCAGACCCTAGGAAGGTGGATGCAAACTTAGTGACTTTAATTACCACCACAAAGACTATCCCCTTTGTGACTATGACAAGGTAACAGTGTCATGCTCTTTATGACAATCCCTTCTCCATTGGTTGATGGCCTAATAACATTTATCTCCTTTGTGATTTCAATGCCTCTCTAATGCACTATCATAGGAGTCTTGACAATCCTTATGTATTAGTGAAGAAGGATTCCAACAAATCATAAAGGAGGGCTTAAGATTACATACAAAGTCCTAGTCTTCATACCCTAGTCACATATCACCCCTCTAAGAAGACCTCAAGACAATTGCCCTTTAATATAGGAAGTCAATGCAGTTTTAAAAGATAAAGTGCAAGAAGCCAAAGGACAATAAAACTTAAGAGGAATAAAAATATAGGCTTGCATACTCGACTTAAAACCCTAACCCTAGGTGGGTACCACCAGAACCCTTTAACTTGGTACTACAAAACCTTGTCCAATCTGATCATGGGAAGCCGAAATCAAGCATGTACACTCACATATGACAGATAAGTATGCCTACCAAGTAGTTTGACATAAAAATGAGTAGGCTTCAAATTATAACCCTTCAAAGTAGACCACTAAAGTTTATTGTACAGGTGCATTTCTGAGTGTTGTAGTAAAATTTTTCATCATGGGAACCTAAATTTTTTGCAAAAAATGGTAGTAAATTTTAGGTTCCAAAAAGTCTATTAGTTGGAGGTAGGCAAACAAAGGTTTTCTATTCATTATTAGCCCATTAAACTTAAGCATATGAGATAGCATGGCACACACAAAATGTTGTGGATAATGACCACAAGATTAGGTTAATTGCGACCACTTTTTGTAAGCAAGCATAAGACTAGTATACTCATTATGATCCTAATGGCACCAAGAAGGATCCCCAAAGATATAAGAATAATCATTTTTCATCTAAGAGAAATCTTACATTTAAGGGCGCTAGGGCTAACAGAGAAGCACTTTAGAACTCATCCTATGCATTAATAAATAACTCAACACAAGAAATTCAAATTGACATATTAACACAACAATATCCAACTACATTATTGAAAGTCAACTATTGATACCTCGTTCTCCATCCAGATTACAAAATCGGTCCACTTTTTGCTTTGTAACATTTCCTTTTCAAATTGGCTTGGATGTCGGCCATATTTCTCCTCTTGTCAAAACATGGCACATGGACTAGTTAAACTAATTAATATGCAATCATTTACTTTTTCCTAGGAAATTAAAAAAAATATCATTTAACTTATTAAATATACTTACAAATGTATAGATCAAGGCCTGTAAACCTTTCTGGCCATTGTGATGTGTGGCACGAAGTTTGCGAAGCCTAGCCTTGGAGGCCTAGTCCTGAAACATATACTAATTCAATTTAACTATGCACAAATAAAATTTAAAAATCATTTAATAAATTTGATATAATCTTATGAGCAAATTCAAATACCTACGTACTCTCCTCACCTGACTTCCTCCATATATCAAACTTCTCATATGATTTTACAAGTTTTTTCCATACTTTCAAACTTACATCAATTGGCCTTTTTTTGAGCCTTTGCTCAGGAGGGAGTTTTTTTATCTTCTTTGTTTGGTTGCACCGAAATCTCTTGCAGTTTTGAGACATTCATAGCTTTATCTTCTTTATAGACCAACCTGTGCCAAATTTAGTCTCCATGTCTTGGATAACTACTTTTTGCAGGTGCATGGGTATCTTTGAGAATGGCAAATGTAGATGGTCTTTGAACCGTTGAAGACATGATTCCTTCAACCTATTCACAAATTTTTTTCCAGCATCTATCATTCGGATGTCCCCTGAAACCACATTATATTCTAGCTTAGTATCGTAGGTACCAATGCAAGATGCAAAACATGGCGTGGTGGTCGAAGAAGTCTATGTCCCATGAGTGGGTGGGACATTGGGAGCCTCTGTTCCCTATTCCACATTCTTAGTTGTTATTGTTATTGATTTCCTCCTGGATCTTTTGCTCGATCCATGACTGGTTGGGGAATCAATTGATTCCCTTTGACACTGTTGATTTGGTTGTAATGTTTCAGGGGCTTTACCAGATCATTTTTCTATGTATCTGGCAAGCATTGTCAAGTCCACACCATCCAATTTGTTCACTGCCTCTACCCCCAATATGGAAGCCAATGCCTCTTTATCTTTGTCAGTATCATGTTCCTATAAAATAAATTTCTTCTTTTAAATTTACAAATAAAAAACTAAAAACTAAAAATAAAATAAACAATGGAAACATTTACAAATCTATAAATTGACAATGAGTTACCTCATTGTGGCTAGAGTCTGGTCCCTTTGCTCTATTCCCTCTATTGCTTGACATTTTAAGGTGACCTAGGGCAGATTATTTTTCATTTAGTCTGTGGAGGCAAACAAAGTACACACTGCCAGGTATGAAAGTTTTCATCCAGTTTTTTTGTATTCCTCAAGGTTTTTGACCTTTACTTTGTAGAGCAAATCATGAAGCTATTTTCCTATGAATCAATTGGTGCCTTGGGAGTGAATCTATAGTTCCCAGCCTAATTTTAGTTTGCTCACCCTCATCTCAAAAGCCCTATCTCCTCGTATTGTCTTGACCAACCTATGTTTTAGTTTGCTCACAATCGACTTGTCTTAAATCACTCGACTACTTTTTTAGGAAGGAAGTGAGAAAGTTGTGTTTAGAAAAAGGTATTGATGGTAATGATAAGTGAACCTAGGCATTGGGGTTTGAAAAATGCATTCACTGCTCTCAGATGCAGAGGAAATAATGCAATGTCTACAATTTTACCCTCCTCCTTTGCAACCACATGAGACTTGAATGATTCACCTGTAAACAAAATAATATTTACAACCCTTTCTTCACAATCCTCTCCATTTAATTGAAACAAAAATATATTTGGGAACGAAATTTTTTTATTGTAATTGTAACCTTACCTATGGTGTCAAAAACTAAATCAAATTTCTCATCTCTTCACACGGCGTTTTTCTCCTCTCTTCGTGCGGCATTTTTCTCCTGTAATTATCAAATTTCTCATATATTAATTTAGGTGGGACTCCAGCCCAAATGCTCAATCTCCAAACAAAAAATGAACACCAAAAATCAATAAAGTTTTGTTTTGTTTTTTTTTTGTTTGGGGTATGTGCAGACGAGAATTTTTAAAATTTTTTTTGATCCAATAGTCGATGCTATAGTCGGAGCAGTTAACATCAACTTTAGCACTGACTTTTAGGTCAAAAATGTAATCTATTTGGGGCGCCAAAGGTGGCGCAAAGTGCGCCTAATTTAGCGCCAATTAGTGCAAAATGATGTATTTTGCTTGGAAGTTGATAAAAATGTAACCTCACCAAATTTGGATTGTCCTTATAATAAGTAACTATGTCTTGTTTCCATGATAGCATTTTGATTTCATACTTCTCTTATGATTAGCTCAATAATGACTCACTCTTTCATGACTTTACACAGATGCTTGGTGACAATCCTTATGCAAGTGATATGGCTTTGGAAAAACCAAACAACTCTTCTCTTACTATCATGATGACATGATATTGGGACTATATTGGCAGCTTATGCAGTGTGCTTATGGTATTGGGACTAAGAAGGGAGGTAGGTGCTTAATATGAGCAATGACAATTGTACATAATGTTTAAGTTCACTTCAACAGATATTTGGGGTTATGATAGCTAATGGAGGGTTTTCTTTTCAAAGGAAACCATTAATTTTGGAGTGAAAGGTAATGGTGAAACATAACATAATGTCCCTATAATTAAAGAATATCCAATGGCTAGGATTAACCTAACAAAGATCTAATGACGTGATTTCAAAATTAACATCCAAATTATCCTTCCCTCCAAGAATTTAAAATTTTGGTGCCAAAGACTCTTTGAGACTGTTTTGAGGGTTCTATGATAGTTTTGAGGGTTTTATGGCCACTTGGAGAGATATAGATTGCCTCAAAATGACTCATAAAAGAAAAAGGAGAGTCAAATATGAAATAAATGTCTTTTTGATGTGAATTTGTAGTCATCTTGTAATCATAAGATTTGAGCTCTAGTTATCAATATTCCGCGCGTAAACCTTTTCTGAAGAGAAAAATGTTGCAATGTCCTATTTTGTTTTTCATAGTGCATCTTAATGAAAAGTGAGTGTATTAACAAGATAAATTCAAGAATATTCTCTTGGTGCATAGCTGTTATGTGACTATTGTCATTGTTGTGTATTGCAGGATCCAGAGGAGGCCATGGAGAGAAGACGTGGACGGTGTAGAACTACTAAATCGTAGAGAGGAAAGTGGGTGGAAATAGATATGACAACAGAATCTGCAGATACAATAGAGCTAAGAAAAGAAAGCAACCTCAACCAAAGGAGGAAGGTGTTTATGAATTCACAAATGCTACAACATAAAGGAGATAAAGTCATTTTTTTTTCCACGAGGCCTCTAAGGTCAAACTTATTGGTTGAAAATGCATATGAATGGTGATTAAATGTGATTCTATGATCGAGGGAAAAGTTTGAAAATTAGGATGGCCAAAACATGATATCAATATGTCAAATATATGACTAAAGTGAGGTTTTGTGTTGGATAGCATATTCATTGAAATGATGTAATTGGTGTACTAAACATTATTTACTATGTTGTGTATTATAGGGGCCAGACGAGGCCATGGCAACAGATCGTGTCATATCAAATGAGGACATAATGGATGAAGCGGGAAATCAGGTACTCAAATCCAATTTCCTTAGGAAAAAATGATCTGATGGCATTTTGTGATACGTCCATCTTTCTTCATAGTATTATTGAAATTTATAATGTATTAGACAATCTTGACATAAATTAATGCATGTTGTTGATTATTTTAGATGGAGATTGGAGCAAATACAGAGCCTGAGCATTCAACTAGAAAACAAAAATTATATGTATGTGCACGTGGACCTAAAACTATTAAATCACGTAGATGATAGTGGGTGGAAGAGGATATGACAATGGACCCTGCAGACATAACAAATGATTGCACTGAACAAGAGGTTGGTCAGGACTATAGTACATGGGATGAAAACTTTGAGAAAATTATTGTTTGTGGATGTTCTGTATATATGTTCATACAACCAATATTTTTATTTTTTAAGCCATATTTGATTATATTTCTTTGAAATTGATACATTTATGATTTATTCAATTATTGCCAAACATTAAATAATGCTTACGTTTGTTGATAGGTAGAAGATATTGATGAAACACATACTAATACCCAAGATCCAACTGGGTTATTAAGATTTGGACGGGATGATCCAAACCATCCTTTAAACGATACCAGGGTAAAAAGAGCATTATTGGAGAGAATACTATTAGCTAAGAAATTTGAAGAGCTGATGAGATCCACATACATTGATGACATGCCGCCTATCCTTAATAATGTTGATCATGATAGTGAAAATGTAGTGTGTGAAGAAGGATTGAATGAAATGCTTACATATTTCTTTGGGGATGAAAACAATGATGACAATAATGATCATATGGTTGACAATAATGATTATAGCAGGGGTAATTACCACCAACATAATGTTGATGATAACAACCTACAAGACTCCATCAAGCAAGCAACAAAGACACCCGTGTTCAAATCAGGTGCAAGTAGAACCTCAAAATAGGCATGCACATTAATATTATTAGAAATCAAGTCACTATTTGGCTGGTCAGACAAAGGATTCACTACCCTACTGAAGTGAGTTGAAATCTATTTCTTACTTTGCAACTGTCAATTAGTGTACATAATTTGTAAACATTCATCAACTTCGTTTATATTTATTTAAGGGGTTTTTAAAACCATATATTTTATATAAATAGTCCTAGTATAGATTGACATATCAAACATGCTCATCATAAGTCAAACATTCAATTGATTTAATCTCTGGCAATCTTACAGGGCACTAAAAACTAAAATATTCCCTAAAGATAATGTGTTGCCATCGACTTGCAGAGAGGTGTGTCTGTTGTTGGTTGAGTTGGGGATTGAATATAAGCAAATTCATTCATGTAAAAATGATTGCATTTTATATAGAGATGAATATCAAAACAAGGTAGAATTCCCTGTATGCAAAGAGAAGAGATATCGTACAGATGTACAAGGTCCTACAGTTCCAAAGAAGGTTTTATGTCACATGCCAATTATACCTAGACTTCAACGAATGTTTCATTGCAAGTCACTTGCACAATTGATGGACTGGCATGTAAAGAACAGGAGTAAAGATGGATTCATGCAACTTCTGGCTGACTCTAAAGCAATGAAACACATAGAGGAAAAATGGCCAAGAAAATTCAAAGATGAACCCCGTAGTATCAGGTTTGGTCTTGCAATTCATGGAGTGTGCCCATTCTCTTTCTTGAGCTCAAATTATAGTGTTTGGCTAGTCGGATTGATAGTATACAATATTCCCCCATGGATGAGTGTTAGAAAGGAGCACCTTATGCTGACTCTCATTGTTCCAGGAAAACATCAAGTTAAAAACATGGATGTTTATTTTGCATCTTTTATTGATGAGATGCAACTACTATGGAAATGGATAAGAATGTATGACATATCATGTCCCCCATCAAATAGGTCCTTCATGTTGTATGATGTGCTATGTTGGACTATTCATGATTTCCCAGGACTTGGTGTTTGTTCTGGTAAGATAAAATATTTATGTATTTACACTCATAATTAATTTTCATCCCAACTTTCATACTTAATTTTATACTATTTTTTTAATGTTATTAACATTACTTATTAAATTGCAAGGCTTCAAACAAAGGGGATATTTGCATGTCCAAGATGTGCAGAACAATTTCAAGGGTGGTATTCTAAAGATCTACATAAATTTATTTATGCAAACAATAGGGTTTTTCTACCACTAGATCATAAGTTTAGAAATCGCCTGAAGAATCAATTTGATGGAAAAGTTGAAAATAGAGGCCCTCCCATGATTATGGATCTAGGTGATTGGCTTAAGAGTATGAAGATGCTGAATTGAAAGGTTGGGAGGATTTTTTGATCGGGGTGATTCAATTGAAGAACAGAACAAGTTGTAGTTAATATGCTAGAAGGAATGAAAAGGAAATCCATATTTTATGAGCTCCCTTACTGGAAGGATCTATTAATATCTCACCTATTAGATCTTATGCACGTCTTCAAAATGTCCCAGATTCTATATTTTGACATATATCAGGCAAAGAGAAGGACACCTTGTCTTCGAGGATAGATATTGCTCTTTCACGTACCAAAATTGATAGAAAACATTTGTGGCCAAACAGGGAAAATGAAAGATATGCAGAAGCTCCATGGATTTTGAAAAAAAAAAGAGCTAGACCAACTAAAAAATGTCATCCATTCAATAAGGACACCTACTGGCTATGGGTCATCATTGGCTAAATCTTTTACAATTGATGGACATATCACAGGATTTAAAACACATGATTTTCATAATTTTATGAAGGTATTATATATCATCATTTAACATTTACTGGTAACATTCATTAAGTACTAAATATATTTTGATATCATTATGTTGTGTGAGAAAAAATTACTAATGACCTTTTCATAAATGTGTTTCATAGCATATCATGCCATTGGCAATTGGGGGGATTCCTTTCTTACAGTTGACGTGAGGAATGCCATAAGTCGATTGTCAGCATTTACAAGGTATGTGGTTAATGTGTGAGAGACATAGATATATTATATTGCATTTTAATTTTTGACTAAAGGTTCATACTAATTTACTATTGCTATATTAGGTGGGTGACCTCCAAGGAGATCCACGAATGTAAAGTGCCAAAATGAAAGAAGGAAATTGCAGAAACTGTATGTGTATTTGAAAAGGTGCTCCCTACAAGTTTCATGGAGCTACAAGTCCATTTATTTATACACATAGTCGATGACATTGAATTGGCGGGTGTCATATCAATGAGGTGGATGTTTTTTCTTTGAGAGGTATATGAAAACTCTAAAAAGATATGTCCAACAAAAGGCACATCCAGAGGGTTGCATGGCTAAAGGGTATGTATTGAATGAAGCATTTTTCTTCTTGTGTGAATTCCTTGGTAAGGATTTTGAAGATGGGCCACGCTTCTGGGATGAAGAATGAGCATAAGATATTATTGATGGAGAAAAACCACAATCTAATGGTGTTCAAGTAGAAATTAGTAAGTAAATTCATGATCAGTGTGGTTTTTTTTCTTGCAATCATTAATTTACTCTGTAATTTATTTGTCAAATTAACAGCATGACATTTGGAGTTTGAAATAAACATGTTGACATGTAATAGGTGTAGACAAAAGTGCTATACTCGACAAGTTCATTCTGTACCACATGGACTTTATGAACAAATGGATTGATCTGTATGATAAAAAGAGAGAAGAAGTGTTAGAAGCGAGGAGACAATTTAAGAGATTGAACCTAAGGAATACTCCACTTCCCACTAATCTACTTGGGGAATGGGGCAAATATTGAACACTAGAATAGGTTATTGAACAAATTCAAAATCAAATGGAAGATGCAGGTATAGATTCAAACATAACAGAAGATGAAATCAACATGTCTAGAGGATGTGAAAGAAAGGTACAGTTGGAATTTTACAAAATGTTGTTTCCTTATAGGTTTGACACTATTAACTATTTTAATATTCATCATTATATTTGTTTTCACTAAAATAAATGGTCTTTCACAGGTGAGGAAATATCTGTCATGCCCCAATATCAAGGCATAGTTTAAAGATATAAACATCATGATAAGATAGGAAAAGTCGCTTTTGATGATGATCGTATACATAATAATATTATTATTAATCTATAATAATATTATTTTATATAAATAAATAGCATTATTATTATCATTATCAATATAAATATAATATGTTATTATAATATAATATAATTAATTATATGACTCATTAATATTATTATTATTGTGTAATGATATAAATTATAGTGATCAATATAAATATAAATATTAATGATCAAATTTTTTTTTATATTCATGGGTAAACTCTTTTGACCGGAGCTATGAACCGGCTACAATATCAAGTGGGCAGGGGGGAGACTGGACCTCGTGACCATCTTTACCGCAATGGAATTACTTAGCCAATCGAGCCAGGGCCCCTGCCCATTAATGATCAAATATTATTATAGTTATTAATATATAATTATTAAATATTATAATATGAATTATAATTATTAATAGGGATATTAAATATTAGATAATAATATAAATAAGCCTAAGGCAACGATTATAAGGAAAGAAATAGTTTTTAAAATACAAGTCATACAACATAATAAGATAAAATGTCTTATTTAAATATATGGAATAGCATGCTATTTATAAAGCCAATGAGATGGGATTATGTAAGAAAGAGCAGTGATCTTAATATAAGGGTGACTAGACTATAAAATAATTAGTAATATGTTGGTAACATTAGTGCAATGGGGGTTATAAATAAAGTATTCCAAGATATGCATGAGAGGGAGCGAAATATGTAAGACAAGGATTCTTATGAGAAGAAGGAATGATTAATATTAAGGGTGCGATCATGAAAGGAAATCCCCATGATTTATCTACTAGTAACGCTAGCAAAGTAATTAATATAATTTAAGAATAGTCACGAGAATGGTGAAAGGTCGTGCCTCATGATGAGGAAGATACATAATAGAATTCAAGCAAGCATTTGAAGGGGAATGGCATAGAGGGCATAGGAATTAAAGGCCATCAATTTAACAAAAGGGAAGCAATTGTTTGAAGGGATCAACATATGATAAAATAGTAGTATTTATTGAAGACTCCATTTGAAGGTAATGAAGAAAGAATAATTCATATTTGAGATTGACAGATATCAAAGGAGCGATCAAACGTGGTCAGCCATAATCTAAGAATCATCATTCAAACGAACATTGAATCATCAAATATCCAACCATAACATCTCCACTTGAATCATCAAATATCACGGAATCATTGAAATTCATCAGCAACATATAAACGGCAACAACAAAAAGGATAAAAAAATAAGATGCATATTATAGAAATTAACCAAGACATCAATAGGATCTCACATCACTGGGGAATATCAAATACTCATCAGCATCGAATCTAACATATCTGCAGTCAGCAATTAAGGAACATTGGAATTACATCTTAAGGCAAAAAGGTATGTCTTATCTCTCAACTTCATAATGTTAATATGCATGCTTTATGAACCATATGATGCATTTACATTTCAGTATATCTTAGATGATATATTATAATGAACAATTGTATCTGTTATCAATTAAGGAATGAATCCATTAAATAATATCATGAATTTTGGAATTAAGTGATTTTGTATTAGTCTAATGGGTATATATGAATTTAATATTATATGAGGTAGTGGTAGAGAATAATATGGATTCCTTATGTGCATGGATATGAGAATAGATTTAACTTGAGATGAATATTGTAATTCAATGAATTGGATAGCAAAAATCCTTAAACAATTAAGTGTATGAAATTGTGAAAGATGTGGAACCATGAGGCACATGAATAAACATGAAAATTATAAAAGAAGGCATATGGAAAGCCTAATTATGAAATCATGGCATCTCGTGATCCATGGTGGATCACAAGATGAGAAATGTTGGATGGCCTTAGGACACGACTCATGATCCATCCAAGAGAGGTGTTCAAACCTCCTTATTAATCACCTTTTTGTCCATCATAGTAGGGTGAATTAGGAATGTATATGGAACACAGGTGAACCCCAAGTGGATGAAGAACACCGCATGTTGTGTGAAGTCCCTTGGGCCAAGAGATGAAGAACACCGCATGTAGTGTGAAGCTCTTGGGCCTATGAGAATTTATGAGCTCATGATAATTGTGCCTGACGTGAGGTGACTCTCGATGGAATGAAGAATGCCACATGTTGCATGAAGTTCCATTGAGCCAAATGGTGAGGAACGCCGCATGTAGTGCGAAGCCTTTGGGCCTCCGTGGGGATGAAATGTGCCCTAATACATCCGTACTTAGGTGGAAGATGAGGATGATTAATGAGAGGGCAACCAAGAACCCAATCAAGGAGCGTGGGAAGTGTATGAACAAATGATAAGTTGGAAATATTATATAAGGACACGAATATACAACTTGAATATGGATGAATAATGATTATATCATTAATATGATGAAATGAAAAGAAAATGGAACTCTAATGTTCTCTTTTGTGAGTTGAATTGTGCAAGGTCAAAGGAAAAATTTGGACTCACTAGAAGGGGACATTACAATATCCAGCAATGTGGGCATATGGTCAACATTATCATGTAGAAAGTGTAGATGTAAAGAGACGATCCTTCGATTGTGGCATCATGGTTGACTTCAAGCAATCAAGTCGATCAAGCTCAAAAGATAAGAATATAATTGAATGGAATCTACAATATGTTGGGAAAATACAATAAATTATTGAGTTAGATTATTGCTCTTTTAAATGTTGTATTTTTATGTGTAGATGGCATGAAGCATTTGAGAGGACACGAAGACATGATACCCATAGTGGATTGTTTTCTATAGATTCCTCATGTTTCCTACTGAAGGATAAGGAGCCTTATGTTCTACCAATTCATTGTGAGCAAGTATTTCTTTAACTCAAACAAGAAGTGTAGTGATCATTAATCTATTAATTCATAGTTTATTGTGAATATATACATGTGTTTATTAATCAATAAAATTGTTATACCATACGTCTAATATATGTATGTCATTCATGTGTAGGTATTTTTCTATGAAGATATTTTGGAACCGAAATGGATATTTGTCATACATTATGATCCAAGATTAAGGCATGTATTTAATGATGCATTAGTGGATACTAAGCAAAACAATGATGGCCAACAAAATGAGAGAGAGGGATTAGAGAACATTGAAGAAATTGACATCCATGATGATGTTGAAGATGGTTATGTTCAAGAACAAGAAGACAACAATCCAAAGTTGGATGATGTTATGGAAGACAACAATATGGATGGTATACAAAATGATGATCCAAATACATCTGGTAACAATATAGATGGTCTACAGTTAGATTTCAATGATGATGAAGATGATGGAGGTCAAGATGAGGATGATGATAATATTAAATACTTGAAAGAACATATGAACATTGACAATGATACACTGATGATATTGTAGCAGACAATAAAGTTAATGACCAAGACTTCTAAATTTTTAGAATTATTTGCAATCCATGTTTAAAAAAGGATGATTAAATTGTTGTCAATAATGTGAATTAAATGGATTGTTCAATTGTTGACAAATTACCTATTGCAATATCCTTAAATTGTTCAATCTTTGGTATGAATTATTGGTAATAATGTTAATTAAATGGATTGATTGATGTTCTTCATAACTTGTTAATGGATAATCCTTATGTGATGGAAGTATTAAGTGATATAGGTCAAAGGATAAGCTCATCAAGTTCCTTAAATAGTGGGTGTTACCTTGTTTCACCAATGACAATTTACTTTCAAGTTTGCTAGTGACTTCAGAATAGATTAAGGAGCTTACGTAATTTTGTCAATTAAATCATCCACTTCACTTAACCCAATCTGGCATATGATTTGGATTAATGTTTTCTATAAATCTTTAAACCTTGCTCCTAAAATAGAAAAAACAAATTTGGATTTTGAAAATATATACAAGGGAATGATTTTCAAAAGAGAAAGACCGGTGCCTGCCACATAAGGAATTTGTTTATCTTTAATTATTTTTCATATATATCCTTAATTGTATCTATGCCATGTTATCTTGTGATTTAAGTACTTGAGTAAGACCATCAATGAAATATGAAGTGGACATATTATCATCTATATTAGCTAATTGATTGCACAAATATTTCAATTTATCAATGATCTCATGTTTCTATTCATTTTCAACACTTTTAATAAAGACATCATGATCATAATATTCTTCTTCATCATTAGAATGCAACATGTGATCGTCATAGGAAGTAGGAGAAAGAGGTAGTCATGTTTGCAAGGTGAGGGTTTAACCTAGTATTTTTGGGTAAAGAAAAAAGTGAGAAGATACATTTGTCTTCCTCATCAAATTTAACATTTATTGAACCTATTTGACTCAAAATCATATTAAAGGTGTCAAAATGTTCTACAGTAGAATTCCTTCCTTCATGTTTAAATAATATAAACATCTTTTGAGATATAACTTATTACTTTATAATTTTAGTTTGATAAATATCACCTATCCTCTTTTGTAATGTGAATGCAAGGGTCTCTTTTGATTTGAATAACAAAGAAAAAGTAAATTGGAGACAACCAGATAAATTATTAGCAATCCAATTCAACAAACAAATGATAACCAAAAGTTGACCACCAGAGAATAGCAACTTTTATATTGATTTTCTTCAAAGTATAGGCAGTGCAATGTCTCTTTCAAAAAATCAAAATCCCAGATAGATTTTGAGCCATAAGGTCTTGGTTTCCTTTTACAAAGGAAGCAACAAGCTTCAAACCTTTCACATTCAAAATGGCTCTCTGTATTCCTAACCCCTACAATTACAATATTTGTCTTTTATAAGTCCAATTTAGATGTTCAAATATATTTGAATACATTTTGAAAACATGAAGAAAACATAAAGAGAGAAAAAGAGAGCATTCAAGATGTGGTGGTGCTATTTAACGCCATCATATGGCTCATTGTTCTTCTACACCTCAAACTGTGTTGCTAATGATTCATTTCTAAGATATTTCTCCTCCCATTTATATATTGTAAAATCACCAGGCCATTGGTAAGCCTAAATCTGAAGCAAGTTCTCCTAGTGATCTTTCCATCTTTCATCAAGCAAAGCTCTGACATCCATCACAAATTTTGCATAGCCAGCATCCAATGCAATTACTCAGTCCAATATCATGTTGAAACTGGGAATGCTGACATCTCCATCCTTCTACAAAAAATCCATAACTTGGAATACTGTTTGGCCGAATTCCATCTTCCATGTGTCAAGACTTTTGATTTTCTCTTCTTCTGTCAGTATGAAAGGAATAAATTTATGCTTGAATGTAGTAAAAGATTCAATTGGAATACTGTTTGGCTGAATTCCATCTTCCATGTGTCAAGACTTTTGATTTTCTCTTCTTCTGTCAGTATGAAAGGAATAAATTTATGCTTGAACGTAGTAAAAGATTCAACCTTTTATTTATTGCAACTTTTTCATTATATTCTTTCATTTTCATTTTCAGCCAGATGCCCTTCTGTTTACCACCCAACCACAAATGTTATGAATGACTATCACGGGACTGCAGGGACAAAAACCAATTACATTCTCCTCTTGCTACTCTAATGTGGGCCTCAGTTGAAACCCTTGTGGGGATGCGGTAAGTGTTATTACGCAAGGCTGCTGGTTACTTTTCAAACCTCCATGGGACTACGGGAAGAGACTAACACCACCAAGCCGCAAGCATCAAATGAACCGTCCACGGGGTAGCAGTAGCTTCTTCATATCAACCGCTTCCTACCGCCAAGCTGCAAACTATTCTTTTATGCTCTACAGGAATGCGGTATGTGCCATATTTCATTCCTCTTGTTCCTGCATAACTGCAAAAGATAATCAATTAACCTGTGGGACAACGATAATAAACAAGAACACTCATATAGTAAAAAATAGTCAAGATTGTTTCATAATGGCCATGATATATATGTATTTATTTAGTTATGGGGGAATGTTGGGGGTGATTGATTTAATTAAATAAATGTGGATTTATTTAATTAAGGATGAGACTTTAGAGGAAGGGTTAATATTTAATTAATGTCAGAAGAATGGTTAGATTTATTAATTAAATAGTGTGACTTATTAAATTGATATTAGGAGGAATGATCAAAGTGGTTAATTAAATAAATATGATTTAATTAATTAACATTGTAAGAGGATATGTGGGATAGATCTAGTGTGATGTTAGGCCATGGTAAGATTTAGGTGTCTACATTTCTAACAGTACATTAGTTTTTGGATCAATGAATAATGATCACAATTTATCTTTGGTATTTTTTTCCTTCACCATATCATGAGACAATTTTGAGGAACAAAATTGATGACAAATTTCTCTATGGGTTGCCCATGTATTTATTTTCCTTCACTATTAAGATAGATTGAATTAGGAATAGGAGAGCATCAAACAAGGATCAAATTAATGAGTGTAATCATGATTATGTTATTGGATTTCAAACTTTGTCAACAAAGATACACTATCAAATTCATAATGATGATTTTGATACACTATCAAATTCTTAAGTCTAATGCACTTAAATATCAATCTCATCCTTCAAATTTTCAATAGGAAAATTTAGTTTTCAAAAGGGTGAAAATAAGTAAGAAAATTAACAAAATGCTCACCATGTTGTTAATTTATAGTCAACTTCAGATGTTATTTCATCTAATTCCCAAGGTGAACTAGTGAGGGACAATCCTATATTATCTATTAATGTAATTAATAAGATCATAAAATACATAAAGGAAAATAGATATGTAAACCAAAACACATTCATATATGTCACTTCTATTCAAAATGAACAAAGGAAATATACACAGAGATAAGATGAAAATTTGTTATATATACCTCACTTTTACTCTACAAAATGTACAAAGTAGGCATTTGTTCAAGAATACCATCAGTTATTCTACATGTAGATGTTGACAAATATCCAACATATTGTATGGTACATTTCTTATATGGATAGGATGAGAACAAATGTACTCAAACTTGTATGGTCATGCCAACTAGTAGATCATTGTGGCATATTGTGGTGTACGTGGTGTTGGTTCTCAAAAACACAGGCTTCAGCCCACAAGAGGTTACCAATCTCTTCATACGTTTTTGGTCCACAAGACAGGGTTTGTGTGATAGGACCCCCTTCTCTTTTGGCTCTGCCAGACCTAGGTGGGTATACCTATGTAAATGAGGCAGACTTAAACGGTGTTTTTCCTAATCTAGCAATCTATCCACAATGGCAATTAGAAATGGAAAGATATAGTTCTAATTTGGTATAAATTGTATAAGTAATATCAAGGTAAATCCTATGTTTAATTGATAGAAAGTTTTAAGTAAAATGAAACAGGTGAGACCAGTGCCTTGTTGGGTAAATGGAGTCAAATGAAAATCTGAGATGAGTGGCTTATACTTGGTAGTAATTCTAACTGTTTGGTACACTAATATTGGTTAATAACTTGTATAAACGTGCAAGGAAATAATTGACAGACTCTTCTTAATAATCCAACTGACACAACCAGGTTACTTGTAATTTATCAAAAGGATTTTTAATCCCTACTTAAAGGAACCAATTGAATAAATCAAACAAGAATAGTAGATCATATCAACTTGGAGATAGAATGCCTACCCTAATTAAGTGGTTCTTCTTACTGATCCAATTAATACTCTCAAATTACTATGATTGACTAGAAGGATTTAATTCCTTTGAGGAAACCGATTAATCATATCACACAAATACAACAAATGTGCATTGATAAAATAAGTATATACTTGATATATCAATTTTAATAATAAGGAAGCACTAAAATGGAGACAACCAAATAATTGAATAACTTCAACAAACAATTCATACCAATATGGTGCCATAGAATCAGAGATTTTCCATTAACTTCTTCAAAATTATGCTTGCAATATGGTCTTTGAGTTTGTAAATATTATGGAACTTTTCTACTATCTACCACTACTCCCTTCTCCCCCTCTTTTTATTGGGTCTTGGTCTCTCTTTTTATAGTAGAGGCAAACAAGCTTCAGACGCATTACAACAGAAAAGACATAACTGTTCATAACTATTAAGAAAACACTTTTAAACTAACAAGTTTTAAGAAAATATTTTTAATTAGAAAGATCAATCCGTTATTTACCGAATAGAAACCCATGACCAATCAAGGCCTGAGAAAGGCCTTCTATTTTTTGATGTGGTATCTCCTCTTTACATTCAATCTTCTTCAAAACCCAAATATGTTTCCTGCCATTCACTTATTTTCAGATCACTAGTCTACTTAAATTCCTGTGCAGCTGCAAAGCTTACTATTGCAAGTATGGGCCTAACCAGTGTTGTCATTGATGTCAACATACTCATGTTGCATTGATGTCAAGGATTGGATGAGTTGTATGTTGAGGATATTGAGAAAATTAGTCCTATCAGGAATAGAGAAGGATAGTGAGGTAAAGATCCCAGCTAAGATGAAGGTCAGAGGATGCACATCAAAGGGTTTGTAGATATGTGTCTTAAGATGATCCAGTAAAGTTTTGAGAGGTCCACATGAAGAACTAAAGAAGTTATGGAAACTTGAGTAAAACTGGTTCTGGCAATTGTTCAAAGGTGACAGAGTGACACAAATAGGTCTGGTGAGCTCCAGAAATGCAATATCTTGTTCTGCCAATTTGGTGGAGTGTTTAGGAAGTCAATATGAATTGACAACTCAATTGGTTTGTGGTCTGAAGGTCCGCAAGAATCTATTCCAATATGACAGTGATGATAGACTGTGTTCTTGAGGTTCCAGATGAAAGAGAGAATGATTTCAGTAAGCATAAGTAGTGTGGATGTTCTTGATGATTTAGGAAAGCTTGTGGAGGTCTTTGGATCGTGTCCAGTTTGTGTTGGTGGTTCGCATTGAAGATTGAGCTCATAATTGAAGAATTACTTCCGGATGATGATGTTCTTCCTAAGTTTGGCTGATCAGATGAGTTACACATCTTGCGGATGATCTTGAAGATGTTCTGTGATGCATGGTATGTTCCTCAAGGAAGATTGAAGTCCCAAATCTATGTGGCCGACAGTGTGATGATCTGCATGAAGTCTTTTGTAATTAGTCTAGCTGTATTTATGTATTTACTCTATAAAGTATGCCGACTTGGATGATTATCCCAAAGTCAATGTCTTGTATAAATAAGAGTTGTGAAGTCATTTCAAATGCATCTTGGTGGAGATGAGAGTGTGGTAGAGAGGAGAAGTGTGAAAAGTAGAGCAGAAGTATTGGGCTTAAATGGAACTGACTCAAGCATGGTGAAGATGCTATTCTTCAGTTCAATTATGTAATATTTATTATTTTGTAGACAGTGTGTCTCCTGTAGGCAGTGGGCCTCTTGTGAGCAGTGTGCTCGGGCAGTGAGCCCTAATTGGCATGTGTCATTTTGTTCCTTTTATTCTTTTAACAAAGAATACAATCTTGGGTTAGTCACCTTGTGGTTTTTCCCTTAACTTGGTTTTCCACATCAAAATCTTGGTGTCATATGTGTTAATATGTTTCTACTCTTGAATCATTGCATTATGTTTCCATGATTAATTTATGATTATACTACTGAATTACAAGAAGTACTTAAGTGATTAATAAGAGGAAGTTTTTGAGACAACTGATTCATCCCCCCTCTCAGTTGTCTACCTTGATTCTAACAATTGGTATCAGAGCTAAGTTCCTCTAAAAGAGCTTAACCACTTGAGGAGATCTAGGATGTCTTCCTATAAGAAGGATAGCCTGAGGTTTGATGGAACCAATTTCACTCTTTGGAAAAGCTGCATGGAATGTCACTTGTAATGTATGAGAATGCAATATTGGATCGTGGCTTCAAAGAAGTATGTTCCTCCACATAATGGTCCGAGAACTGTAGATGAAATTAGAGATGCTGAAAATAATCTTCGGGCTAAAGAAGCTCTACTAAGTACCTTATCTGATTCAGAGCTAACAAATGTTATAGATCTAAAAACTGCATATGAGATTTGGGAAAAACTAGAACTTCTGCATGAAGGAGACAAGTATGTTAAATGTGCCAAGCTATAGAGTCTGAAAGGAAAATTAGAAAACCTAAAGATGGGTGAAGATGAGAATATTACCTCTTACATGACAAAAGTTAATGAGCTTGTTTGTGGCATTAGATGTGCTGGTGGAGTTCTAGATGAAGATGAAATTGTTGCTAAGGTTCTTAGATCCTTACCTCATGCTTATAAACACAAAGTTACTGCTATTGAGGAAATCAGATCCTTAACAACTATCACAAGGGATCAATTGGTTGGTAAGATATCTACATTCGAGTTAGCTGAGTTTGGTGATGCACTTCCCAAGACTAAATCAACATTCAAAGTTAGTGCTTCTACAAAAGGCAAACAAAGATATGATCCAGGAGAAAGTCCATCAAGAAAATCTTCTTGGTATGAGAAAGAAAGAAAACATCTGGAAGAGGATGAATTAGAAGCTGAACAACTTGAAGCTCTCATTGCAAAAAGACTGCCAAGAGGATCTAGTAAGTATGAAGGAAAATTGCCTTTCAAATGTTTTAACTACAATAAGATTGGTCATTTTGCCTCAAGGTGTCCGAAAAGATTTTCTAGGCCAAACCCTAACAAATCAAGATTTCAAAAGAAGTGTTACTATGTTCATGAAAATGATGATGAAGGAGTAACAGATGATGAATCAGAGACAAGAAATAAATCCAGAAGTGACTGGGTGTTTATTGCCATCAAGGAAGAAGATCCAATGCCCTCTGAATCTGTTAATCATAAAATGGTAGAAAGAGCTCTAGCTGCCCAAGTTGAAGAAAAGGATGATTGGGTCATTGACTGTGGGTGCTCCCACCATATGACAGGTGACAAAAATAAGTTTATATATTTGGAAAGATATGAAGGTGGAGTTGTAAAATTTGGTGATAATTTTGCTGGCAAGATTAGAGGTAGAGGAACTATTTCTTTTGATGGAAAGAATAAAACTAGTAATGTACTATATGTTGAAGGTCTGAAGCACAATCTTTTCAGTGTTGGATAGTTGGTGGACAAAGGCTATGATCTCTGATTCAAAAATGGAAAATTTAAGATCTTTGAAAGTTCCGGAATAGAGATTGCATTTGGTACTCAAACAAAAGGTAACATCTTCCACTTGGTTGGTACTGGTAAAAGTTGTTTATTTCTTCAAATTGATCAGAGTTGGTTGTGGCATAGGAGAATGTGTCATGTGAATTTTGATAATATCATCAAGATAAGCAACACTCAGGCTGTAAGAGATCTTCCAAAACTGATGAAACCTACTAATAGTTTGTGCAAAGAATGTCAGTTGGGTAAGCAAAGCAGAGTCACATTCAAAAGTAAGGAACAGTCTTCTACCATATTATTGGACTTAGTTCATACTGATCTATGTGGTCTGGTAAGAATCAAGAATTTGTAAGGTGATAGATACTTCATGTTATTAATTGATGACCACTCCCAGATGATGTGGGTGACTTTTCTGAAAGAGAAATCTGAGGCTCTTGAGAAATTCAAAATATTCAAAGCTATGGTAGAGAATGAAACTAGATTAAACATAAAATGTTTGAGGTCTGATAGAGGTGGAGAATTCACATCCGGTGAGTTCATAGAATTCTGTGAGAAACATGGGATAAAAAGATAGTTGTCTGCTCCAAGGACTCCACAATAGAATGGAGTAGTGGAAAGAAAGAACCCGACCATCCAGGAAGCATCTAGACCCATGATGATGGAAGCAAATGTTCCTCAGATCTACTAGAGAGAAGCTGTAAGCACTATTGTCTATACTCTTAATTGAGTACAAATCAGAAACAATATTGGTAAGACCCCTTATGAACTCTGGTTTGGCATCACTCCCACTGTGAAGTATTTCAAAGTCTTTGGTAGCAAATGCTATATTAAAAGAGATGAAGACCTTGGCAAATTTGATGCTAGAAGTGATGAAGGAATATTCTTGGGTTATTCTACTCAAAACACAGCATACCAGTGTTATAACAAGAGATTGAGAAAGATTATAGAAAGTATAAATGTGAAGGTTGATGAAGGTGTTGAAAACCCCTCAAGGTTTTATGAATATGATGAAGATGATCAGAATGATGTTTTGGTCCAAGCCCCTTCTAAAATTTAGACCCAGACTGATCCAGAGAATCAAGAAAAAGAGATAAGTTTGAATGAACCTATTCAAGAAATAGAAGTGCAAGAAACTCCCAAAATTCCCAGGTATGTAAGACTAAATCACTCTAAAGATTAGATCTTAGGTGATAAAAGAAAAGGTGTTCAAATAAAAAGAAAGATTGCTCAAGAGTTAGAAAATTATTGTCTGATTTCAAAGATTAAACCAAAGACAGTGAATGAAGCATGCAATGATGAAAGCTAGACTAAAGCAATGAAGGAAGAGCTTATGCAAATTGAGAAAAATCACACTTGGGATCTTGTTCCCAGACCTAGAAACAAAAATGTGATTGGAACCAAATGGGTCTTCCAGAATAAACTAAATGAAGATGGTGAAGTAGTTAGAAACAAACCTAGATTGGTCTGCAAGGGTTATTCCCAAGTAGAAGGAGTTGATTTTGAAGAAACTTTTGCTCCAATGGCAAGAATTGAAGCAGTCAGATTATTTCTTACCTTTGTTAACTTCAAGGATTTCAAAGTATATCAAATGGATGTCAAGTCAGCCTTATTGAATGGTGACTTGGAAGAAGTATACATTGAGCAACCGGATGGATTTCAATTGTCTGATCATGGTGATATGGTCTACAAGTTGAAGAAAGCACTGTATGGACTCAAACAAGCCCCAAGAGCCTGGTATGAAAGACTAGATAAGCATCTTTTGAAGATTGGTTTCAACAAAGGTACTACTGACAGTAACTTGTACTTCAAGATTGATCATAAAAATATATTGATTGTTGAAGCATTTGTTGATGATATCATTTTTGGAGGAAGAGATAGCATGTGCAAAACTTTTGCAAGTCAAATGCAAAGTGAATTTGAGATGTCCATGTTTGGGGAAATGAATTTCTTCTTGGGTCTGCAAATCAATCAAACAAAGAAAGGAATCTTCATTTCACAGACCAAATATGTGAAAGAATTGTTGAAGAAGTTGGGATTGAAGACTCAAAACCAATGAGTACTCCCATGGCTACTGGATGTAAATTTAGCAAAGATGATGACTCTCCTAAGGTTGATTAGAAAAAGTATAGGTCAATGATTGGAGGACTATTGTATCTTACTCAAACTAGACCTGACATTATGAATGATGTTGGTCTTGTTGCTAGATTCCAAGCTGATCCTAGAGAATCTCATGTCATGGCAATCAAGAGGATTCTCAAATATCTAAAAGGGACAGTTGAGTATGGTTTATGGTATCCTAGAGATCATGATTTCTCACTTCATGCATATATAGATGCAGATTGTGCAGGAGATGTGGATGACCAGAAGAGTACTAGTGGTGGAGCATTCTTTTTAGGGAAAAGATTGGTTTCTTGGCTGAGTAAAAAATAAGAGGCAATATCTATGTCCATTGCAGAAGAAGAATATATTGCAGTAGTAGGTAGTTGCACTCAAGTATTGTGGATGAAGCAAATGCTAAGGGACATTAGAGTGGAGTATGAGGAACCTATCACAATCTTCTGTGTTAATTCAAGTGCAATAAATATATCAAAAAATCTAATGTTGCATTCAAAGACAAAACATATATCCATCAAGTTTCACTTTTTGAGAGAGCAAGTGAACAAGAATGAAGTCAGATTGGAGTCTGTACCCTCCAAGGATCAGATTGCAGACATTTTTACTAAACCTTTACCTAAGGACTCTTTTGAGTATCTCAGGGAGAAGTTAGGGGTTATTACCCCTCCAGTTCTGAATTAAGGTGCACTGATGTGCATCAGTCTGGTGGTCTCATAGTCATATCTTGTGGTTCAGATTGATGATAGAAGTTGCTACTTAGGAGCAGTCAGTATTGATGCAAGTATGTGCCCTTTGTCATTGATGTTAAATGGGGAGAGAAGACGTGAAAAACAAAAGTGGTTGCTGATCAAAGGGGGAGCAGTAAAGAAAGAGAAGACATGTGAATGGTTGTTATTGATAGGGGGAGTTATGTTAGTCAGTAAGGAGAAGTTCTTGTCTTGATGGTTAAAACGATTTTTCACATCATATGTTGCCATCAATGACAAAGGGGGAGATTGTTGCAAGTATGGGCCTAAACGGTGTTTTCATTGATGTCAACATACTCATGTTGCATTGATGTCAAGGATTGGATGAGTTGTATGCTGAGGATATTGAGAAAATTAGTCCTATTAGGAACATAGAAGGACAATGAAGAAAATGAGGTAAAGATCCTAGCTAAGATGAAGGTCAGAGGATGTGCATCAAAGGGTTTATAGATATTTGTCTTAAGATGATCCAGTAAAGTTTTGAGAGGTCCGCATGAAGTTCTGAAGAAGTTATGGCCACTTGAGTAAAACTAGTTCTGGTAGTTGTTCAGAGGTGACAGAGTGACACAAATAGGTCTGGTGAGCTCTAGAAATGCAATATCTTGTTTTACAGATTTGGTGGAGTGTTTAGGAAGTCAATATGAATTGATAACTCAATTGGTTCATGGTCTGAAGGTCTGCAATCATCTATTCCAATATGACAGTGATGACATACTGTGTTCTTGAGGTTCCAAATGAAGGAGAGAATGATTTCAATAAGCATAAGTAGTGTGGATGTTCTTGGTGATTCAGGTAAGCTTGTGGAGGTATTTGGATTGTGTCCAGTTTGTGTTGGTGGTCCACATTAAAGATTGAGCTTGTAATTGAAGAATTACTTCCGAATGATGATGTTCTTCCTAAGTTTGGCCGACTGGATGAGTTACACATTTTGCGGATGATCTTGAAGATGTTCTGTGATGCATGGCATGTTCCTCAAGGAAGATTGAAGTCCCAGATCTGTGTGGCCAATAGTGTGATGATCCACATGAAGTCTTTTGTAATTAGTCTAGCTGTATTTATGTATTTTCTCTATAAAGTATGCTGACTTGGATGATTATCCCAAAGTCAATGTCTTGTATAAATAAGAGTTGTGAAGTCATTTCAAATGCATCTTGGTGGAGATGAGAGTGTGGTAGAGAGGAGAAGTGCGAAAAGTAGAGCAAAAGTATTGGGCTTAAATGGAACTAACTCAAGCATGATGAAGATGCTATTCTTCAGTTCAAGTATGTAATATTTATTATTCTGTAGATAGTGTGTCTCCTATAGGCAGTGGGCCTCTTGTGAGTAGTGTGCTCAGGCAATGAGCCCTAATTGGCATGTGCCATTTTGTTCCTTCTATTCTTTTAATAGAGAATATAACCTTGGGTTAGTCACCACATGGTTTTTTCCTTAACCGAGTTTTCCACGTCAAAATCTTGGTGTCATATGTGTTAATATGTTTCTACTCTTGAATGATTGCATTATGTTTCCACGATTAATTTATGATTATACTGCTGAATTACTAGAAGGATTTAAGTGATTAATAAGAGGAAGTTTTTGAGACAATTGATTAACCCCCCCCCCCCCTCAGTTGTCTGCCTTGATTCTAACACTTACAAGATGGCTTTTCCATCTGTTGTCCAAGAGGTTCCTAATGTCCACCACAAACTTTGTGTATCCATTGTCTAACATGATAATTCCATCGAGTAGAGTATGGAACTCAGTGAGTTTAATTTCCCCATCATTCTGTACATGTGCCAGACATTTAGGAATCATCTGATCAAACTCTTCTCTCCATTCATCTACACCCTTCAATTGGTTATCATCTTTGAGGATTGATGGGCTGAAATGGCATTTGATGGAGTCAAATGTACTCCTCTTACCTTCCACTTTCCTTTTTGTATCTACCAAATTCTGATACTCCTCAATTATGCTTTTCACCATTTCTGATGTAGGCTTGAGCCTTGATGGGGCATCTAGATTTTTGTGTGTGGCTTTACATAAAGTAGTTAGTATGTGGAAGGTAGGTTGCCATCTCTTTTGAAGCTTTTCAAGAATAGAATAATTAGTGTTTATTTGTTCCAGATCTTTGATCAGATTGATAAATTGTTCATGTACCCCATTTATTTTGTCTTTCAATATATCAACTTTGTTCTTTAATATCTTGCTCAGGATCTCTATGATGTGATTTTTGACATCTTCCTCATTATGCTTTTTTAGCTTATCAATTTCCTCTTTCATTTGTTGGATTTGGGGATCCTCTGTATGGACTGGTGGGTGATAGGCAATTAATTTATCTCCCCTTACTATGGTAGCTTGTTGCAACTGTTGTTTTAGCTTTTTATTCTCGATGAACAATTTGTTCACCTCATCATTAGATAGCTTTAACCTTTTCTCATATTCATTAATTTTCTTTTCCATGTTTTCTACCACATCTCTGGTGAACATTGTAGAATGCATGGTTATGGTGGTAGCTTTAGTAGGAGTTGTGTCTCTCATAGTTCTAATCATGGCTAACCCTCTCATTTCTTGTTACTACATCAAGGAGCCAAGTCTTCCTTGTGTTCTTCTGCTTTGTCCATAGGGCAAGTGTTTGGGTAGTAGGGTTATACCCTACTCCTAAGACAACTTCCTCTAAATCAAATTCTGCAACTAACATGGGGTCATCTTGTACTTTGATCTAATCCAAAAGAAACATTTTGGACAACTCCATCCCTGGTATAATCAACATATCACTTTTCAACACCATTTCTCTTGCCTCCTGGGGAGTGACATTAATATTATCAATATTCAATTCTGCAAATGTCTGAGCCTAGATCTCAGCCTATTTTGACTCATCAACTCCTATAATATTAATATTCAACTTTTCATCAAATTGTTTCATTTTCATTTTGATCCAAAAATCTCTGAACTCATTACTGTGTATAAAATTATCATCCTCTATGAATCTCAGAGAGGCCACTACCCTCTCATCTTCCTGAATCTCATCAGTTCCCTCCTCTAAAAGCGTGACCTTTGGATCATGAGGCTTTTGACTTTTTTATTGTTCTGCTGCCTCTTTCAGTTCAGTCAAGGCCAAGACTACTTCTTGTTCTTCCTTATCACTTGAATCATATTCCACTAATGGCTCCATCTTCTATTTTTTGGCCCATGGCTCATGAGTGGGAGATGGAGGGGATGGATGTGTAGGTGATGGGGGTGATATCTGAGATGTGGATGTTTCATGTGGTGGTTGGTGGGGTGTGGGCAATGGAATGAGTCCCTCATCTTGGGCTATTTTGTATAATTCATCAAATTTACTCAAAATCATTTGCATTCTTTTTAGAAGGTTGGGTTCATCTGCAAAAAAGTCTTTCAAGCTTCTATCTTTTTCCTTCTTCTGATTTTCCCACCTCATCATTGCATTCCACCTTTTTTTGGCCTACATTACATCAACAAAATACACCAAATTCCTTATAACATCCTCTCTAGAATGAAATTCATGTGAAATAGCTTTCTTTGTCAATAGGGTTCTTCTGATCATATTGATGTGACCCTCTGGGTCACATACTCTTTTTGTTCTAGGTTTGAGGGAGTAATTGACACTTATAAACCTCTGCACTTCTTCGAGCATATCTGACCCAATGGCCAGCTCTTCAAACATAGTCAAGTCAGGCAAAAATGTGCCTTTCCTCTAATTTCTCATCAAGTCATGTTCCATCTAGAGAATCTACCACATAAACTCCAGGAAACACACTCTTGTAGGTACAAACTTAGGTAAAACGTGTGGTGCTTGGTTACACCCATATACTCTGATAATAGTGTGTTGTGGCATAAGAAACCAATCAGCATAATTATGAGTATAGCCTTGGTCTAGCCCATACTGCACAGGCCTCATTACCTTCATCAATGATTTAGGCATTCTTGGTGTTGGGTAACCAAGAGCAGCAATCAATCTGATAGAAAAATCATCTCAAAACACTACAAAATCACTTTTTGTACACCAAATGTAGCACAATTTTGCATAGGGAGTCTAACTCCTCTTTCTTGTGTACACAATTGCATCCTTGTAGACCACTTCATTTCATTCTGATACATAATTAAGTGACACAATAAAGAATATTTTCTAAAAGTAATAGGGACCTTGGCTTCCCTAACTTGTAGTAAACCTTCATGTATTTGTTCTTCAATCACAGATGCAAAATCAAATTCTACATTTGACTCAGAATGTTGAATTATCATAGCCATTCTCATCAACCCTATTTGCATTTACTCCTCTACATCTATCCCCAAAACTTGACACAACACATAATAGGTATTCTTGAAATAAACTTGGAATTCAAAAACTCGGAAAGGTTCCATTTTGGAAGAAGGAATAGAGAGCCTTCTGTTATCATCACCCCTCTTCATGTGTAAAGGGAGCTCATCACTTCGATATGTTCTCCTCAACCTCTTATATTCTTGCTCAAGTTTCACTAAGTTCACCTCTGTTACAGCTTGTTTATTGAGGTTGAAACATTTGATAATGGCATCTCTACTGATATCCACTAAGCACTCACCATTTAGAAGCCTCATAGTTTTGGTTGGGGCATGGTAACTGTGGGCAAGGGCTTTAATCATCTCAACGTCAATGAAAATGTTGGAAACAATCAATTTAGCCAAATCTAGGGCCCATGGGTTTCATGTTGGTTCCTGGTCATTCCTTTTTATATAAAAGTACCAATAGAGATTCCATCCCAATAGAGGTATATAGGGGTCCCTACAACCTTGAGCTAAGTCTCTAAAAACCTTTTTAGAACCTTTGTCAATTAAACCAGGCAACAATGAAAGTAGAGGGGATTACAATGAAGACTTACTAGTTTTGGCTTCATCCTTCTTAGTTCCTACCTTAGTGTTTTTAGGTGCCATTTTATGAAATTCACAAGAAATGATGAGCAGAGCTTACCCAGAAAAATTGCCTTGAAGAATTCTCTTTACTCCCGTGGTTTGAGCTCTTGTGTAATTTGCCTTCTGCTACTATGAGTGAGAAATCTTAATTTGTGATGTAGAGGAAAAGAACAACTCAACTCCTTATAGGCATATGCACAACAATGGGTTTCAAATCCATTATCTTATCATAAACCAAGGCCTCTACATAGTACAACTTTGTGTTTCAACTTCTCAAGCCAAACTAGATTTCCCAAGGCCTTCTCATATCTTAGGAATATCAATTTAACAAAAACAAAGCACATACCAAGGTCTGTCCCACCATGCAAGTAACCAACTCTTCATTGACTATCAAACTCCTAGTAGCCCTGTTTTAGGGACTGTCAGTGCATAACTTTCAATGAAGACCACCATTCAAGACTGTAAAGGCATATTTGAATACCCATTAACAAGTTTTAAAACATATCTAAAAACCAACATATGTTACTTTGAAAAGAACTGCTCAAATCAGGACTGTCACCGTGCCAATTAGTCCTATTAGGTCTTGCATACACAAGGTCTTATTGATTCTCCTATCTCCTACCTCAATCTCCCTCAACCAATCCATCAAATAGTTTTAAATGGACCTACTCATGCTTATAAAACCATCAAAAGTCCAAATTGTTAAAGTAGTTCATCAGACACTAAGTCCTATACCTCTTGACTGTTCTCAAGACACTGTTTTTCAGACTGTGACATAGAAATGTAGTCATAAACTTTGATTTTTCCCACATCAACCTTAGTCATTTGGTCAGAGACCTCAAGAATATGAAGTCAACTACTACCACCATCATTTTCCACCAAGGATTAGTAACATGCAATGGATAAACCAGGAGAAACACAAGATTTTCATGCCACTGTTTACCCTAATCAAGGTTTTGACAGTTTTACACAAAAAATGCAATATCTAACTCCTATCAAAACAAAAATGAATGGGACAAAATGGAAATGGAAGGTGATTGAAATAAATTTCATACGTAATTAGTTAGAAATGAATTCCTGCCTGTACAGAGTTGTACAAGGGTAGAAAACAACAGATTTCTGAAGAAGAAAACAGAAAAACATTACCTTTTACCATTCCATTGCAAATCCCCAATCACCTCTGAATTCTTTGGATGTTACAAGGCCTTTTAAAGGCATTCCCTACTTGACTCTTTAGTTCCTAACTTCCTTGAAATGAACTAAGAGTCAAAAGACTCTTCACCTTCCACACATTTTTTTACATTTTTTGAAAGATAACTTTCCCATTTTGCAAATGAGGATAAAACTTGAACATTCCTAATGACCTAGTGACTTGATTAACCTTATTACAATGTTGAAGCATTACAAATTTAATCAAACTCAAAGATTTGTCTAGGGCAACATTAATTTGCCAAGGTGCTCCTGCACCATACAACCAACCAACAAAGATTTCCAAGTCCCTTGGAAATGTATCAGCAACAAAAGTCTTTTTCTACATCTCTGTCTATCTCTATCTTCAATCTTCTCAGCTTCAATCTTCCAAACTTTAGACTAATAGAAATGATGACCAACCAACCAACAAATCAAACTATCAACTTTAGAGCTTCTTCAGGCTCATTCTACTCCCATCGGTGGAGTACTCTTCAGGCTGCAACATCAAGTGCTTCTTTAGTTAGGTATCCATCTCTCTACTGCTTCACAACACCAACTCACCAAACCATTCATCTCACCCAATAGCAGATCCTGGTGATGCACCTACCACTCTCTCCTTAGTGGTTTCTCTCTACACCCTTATCCAACCTAATCTCCATTGGATAATGGTCATGACAAACCTCATCTTGTCTGCCACACACACAACCTTAGAAAACATCCTTCTGCAGCTAGATGGACCAAGCACTTGCAACCAAACAACTTAGCAAACAAAATAATGGTCACCAACACAATCTTTCCTTCAGTTCTTCATCTTAGAAATCAAATACATAACATCTCCTCCCAGAGCTTTCGCTAGCTCTGATACCAATTTGATGCAGAGGAAAAGAACAACTCAACTCCTTATAGGCATATGCACAACAATGGGTTTCAAATCCATTATCTTATCATAAACCAAGGCCTCTACATAGCACAACTTTGTGTTTCAACTTCTCAAGCCAAACCAGATTTCCCAAGGCCTTCTCATATCTTAGGAATATCAATTTAACAGAAACAAAGCACATACCAAGGTCTATCCCACCATGCAAGTAACCAACTCTTCATTGACTGTCAAACTCCTAGTAGCCCTGTTTTAGGGACTGTCAGTGCATAACTTTCAGTGAAGACCACCATTCAAGACTATAAAGGCATATTTGAATACCCATTAACAAGTTTTAAAACATATCTAAAAACCAACATATGTTACTTTGAAAAGAACTGCTCAAATCAGGACTGTCACCATGCCAATTAGGCCTATTAGGTCTTGCATACATAGGGTCTTATTGATTATCCTATCTCCTACCTCAATCTCCCTCAACCAATCCATCAAATAGTGTTAAATTGACCTACTCATGCTTATAAAACCATCAAAATTCCAAATTGTTAAGTAGTTCATCAGACACTAAGTCCTATACCTCTTGACTGTTCTCAAGACACTATTTTCTGGACTGTGACACAGAAATGCAGTCATAAACTTTGATTTTTCCCACATCAACCTTAGTCATTTGGTCAGAGACCTCAAGAATATGAAGGAAACTGCTACCACCATCATTTTCCACCAAGGATTAGTAAAATGCAATGGATAAACTGGGAGAAACACAAGATTTTCATGCCATTGTTTACCCTAATCAGGGTTTTGACAGTTTTACACAAAAAATGCAATATCTAACTCCTATCAAAACAAAAATGCATGGGACAAAATGGAAAGGGAAGGTGATTGAAATAACTTCCATACACAATTAGTTAGAAATGAATTCCTACCCATACAGACCTGTACAAGGCCAGAAAATAGCAGATTTCTGAAGAAGAAAATAGAAAAACATTGCCTTTTACCATTCCATTGCAAATCCCCAATCACCTCCGAATTCTTTGGATGTTACAAGGCCTTTTAAAGGCATTCCCTACTTGACTCTTCAATTCCTAACTTCCTTGGAACAAACTAAGAGCCAAAAGACTCTTCACCTTCCACACATTTTTTTACATTTTTTGAAAGATAACTTTCCCATTTTGCAAATGAGGATAAAACTTGAACATTCCTAATGACCTAGTGACTTGATTAACCTTATTACAATGTTGAAGCATTACAAATTTAATCAAACTCAAAGATTTGTCTAGGGCAACATTAATTTGCCAAGGTGCTCCTGCACCAATTTGTTTCATGTATTTTCAAGACCAAGACGCATTTACTTCTGGCTCATAAATTTGCACGATTCAAATCTTCATATTGAGCTTAAATCTTCATATTTTGATGTTGATGTGATTGGTATGCTTTAAATAACCCAACATCTTGATTACCGCACTACTGTAGGTTAGGTTTTGGCCCCCCGAGGTATAGCGGTATAGTGCATAGTGTATAGTATTAACTCTTCTTACCGTCATACCGTGGGCTGTTTGAGAATGTTCTATAGTAAGGAGGTATGATATGGGTATTATGAAGGCTAGCCATTGTGATAGCGGTATCGTGGTAAAAGGTAAAGATGACTTTATGATGGTAATAACATGATTTATTATGGAAAAATAAGAGTGGGAATCATGGATACACAAATAAAACACTCAGAACTTTTATGAAAATTCTAGTTCCAACACATGGACATCATGGCCATGTGTTAGATGTATACAGTGCCAATTATATGATCATGTTTTGTAGTACAAATGTCATTAGGTGGCACATGTGTATGGAAGCATAACATGTGGTTGTTGATGTTCCATGTGTCTAACTAGCCACCAACATGTGTAGCAATGTGTATAGCTACACTATCTAGATCCTTGAAGATCTGTAAACCCCAAATGATGCCCCTAATAACCCTAAACCCTAACCCCTAACCCCTAAACCATAAACCCTAAATAATGCCCCTTATAAGCCCTAACCTGGCCCTGACCCGCCATAAACCCTAAACCCCTAAATTCTAAACCACAAACCCCTAAACCCTTAATAGTACTAAACCAAGCAACCCTAAACCCTCTATCTCCCTATCTCCCTATCTAGCCCTATCTCTATCATTCCTCTACCTCTCAATATCTCTCCCTATGTATCTGGCCATGTCCCTCACTCTCTATATCTCCCTATTGGTCCTCTCTCTCTAAACACTAAACCCTAAACCTCTAAACCTTAACCCCTAAACCCTAAACCCTAAACTAGTACCCTCAATAATGCCCCTAAATCATAAACCCTAAATCCTAGTAAACTCTAAACCCTAAACTTGAGCAATGCTAAACTCATAAATGCTAAATAATGCCCCTAAACCCTAATTGCTAACCCTAAGAAACTCTATATCTCTATCTCTCTCTCTCTGACCTATATATTATCTACTAGCTCCTAGATAGTTAAATCATTTTCCTAGCTTTCCTACTTTTCCTTTTCCTTTCCAATTTCCCTTTAGATCCCTGCACCAATTTTTCCCTATTTTACTATTTTCCACCTCTCCTCTCATCATTCAATCTTCCCATCCAATGAACTTTATTTTTATCAGCTTGTTTCCATTTCATCCGACTGCCAATTTATATCCTCATCCCTCTTTTCATGTCCTAGTTTTCTTGTTTCCATTTACTTTGTTGATAAGGGAGACAGATATAGACAAAGACGAAGAGAGAGAGAGAGAGTCCTCTAAGTTTTCCATGCTTGTTCATTAATGATATATATAGGAATGATAGGGGCCAAGAGAGGCAAGAGATAGAGAGATAGGGAGAGATAGATAGGTAGAGAGAGATAGAGAGGAGATAGATCATAGGGAGAGATAGAGGAGATAGAGGGGAGAGATAGGGAAATAGAGAGTGATCACTAGAGAGATGTCTAGAGAGATAGGGAGATAGAGAGAAAGGCAAGAGATAGGGAGAGATAGATAGGTACGTAGAGTCGAGAGAGAGGAGATAGATTGGGAGAGATAGAGGAGATCACAATTGAGTGAGAGATAGGGAGATAGAGAGTAAGTGAGATGTCTAGAGATATAGGGAGAGAGATTGAGAGGTAGAGGGATGATAGATAGAGAGAGGGATATAAGGGAGAGATTATAGAGAGATAGAGGTTTAGGGTTTCTTAGGTTTAGGGTTTAGGGGTTAGAGGTTAGTGATTAGGGGCATTATTTAGAGTTAAGGGATTTAGAGAGAGAGGGAGACTTCTTTTGACATGCAATTGTAAACCCTGAATAATGCCCCTAAACCTGAGAAACCCTAAACCTACAAACCTTAAATAATGCCCCTAAACCCTAAACCCTAACCCCTAACCTCTAAAACATATATAAACCCTAAATAATGCCCCTAACCCCTAACCCGTAAACCCTAAAACTGAGAAACCCTAAACCCCTAATTAATCCTAAACCCCAAACCCCTAAACACTAAACCCAAGCAACCCTAAACCTCTATCTCCCTAGCTATCTCTCTATCTCTATCATTCCTCTACCTCTCAATCTCTCTCCTTGTGTCTCTAGCCATGTCCGTCACTCTCCATATATATCCCTATAATCTCTTCCATCTATGTCTTGGGCCATGTACCTCATTCTCTATATCTCCCAGATCTATTGGTCCTCTCTAAACACTAAACCCTAAACCTCTAAACCCTAAACCATAAGCCCTAAATAATGCTCCTAAACCTTAACCCCTAAACCCTAAACCTGAGAAAACCTAAACCCCTATATATCTCCCTATCTCTAATATTGTCCCTCTACCAGCTCTCAATCCTTCTCCCTATCTCTCTACAGGATATATATCTCACTTACTTTTGTAGTCTATCTCCCTATCTCTCCCTTATGTCTCAGCCTATAATCTCTCTCTCTCCCTCTCTACAAACCTAAGCAACCCTAAATCCTAAATCCAATAAACTCTAAACCTCTATCTCCCTATGATCTATCCCCTATCTCCCTATCTCTATCATCCCTTTACCTCTCAATCTCTCTCCCTATGTCCCTGGCCATGTGCATGTGCCTCACTCTCTATCTCCCTATCTCTCTCCACAATCTCCTCTATATCTCCCTATCATTCCTCTCTCTCTATAAACCCTAAACCCTAAACTTCTAAACCTGAACCCCTAACCCCTAAACAATAAACCCTAAACCCTAAATAATGCCCCTAAACCCTAACCCATAACCCCTAAACCCTAAACCTATATCTCCCTATCTCTCCCCTCTCTCCCTATCGCCTTTGTCCCTCTACCTCTCAATCTCTCTCCCTATGTCTTTGGCCATGTCCCTCACTCTCTATCTCCCTATCTCTCCCCTCGGTCTCCTCTATATCTCCCTATTGGTCCTTTATCTCTCTAAACCCTAAACCCTAAACCTCTAAACCTTAACCCTTAATCCCAAAACCATAAACCCTAAACCCTTAATAATACTCCTAAACCCAAGTAATCATAAATTAGGTGCTCAATTAGGTGCTAAAATAGGTGTTACATTAGTCATTAAATTTAGGCACTACATAAGGCACTAAATAAGGTATTAACGCAGGCGCTACAACAGGTGCTACAATAGGCACTAAACCAAGGGTTAAATGTGGCGCTAAATTAGGCGCTACAATAGGAGCTAATGTAGACGTTAAAGTAGATGCTAAGTTAGGAGCTAATTTGCACCTAATTTAGAGTCGACTTGTTTTGGTCAGTGCAAAAAATGCCAAAAATAGCGCCATCCCGATAAATAGCACCAACTTTTTCAAAAAAAATGGAGAAAAATACATTAAAACAATGGGTGGAAGCAAAAAATAGAGCAAAAAATGGAGCTAATCATAGGGATTTGTTGTAGTGGAACTTTATTCAATACTCTGCTCTGTCGGCTAGATCCATGCATAACTTGAGACGCATACCAAAACTTGCACTCACAAATCATCAATCCTGTTGGCCACTATCACTAGTCATCACTAATTGCCCAATCAACAACTTCCATACATCCGCAACCAATATTATTTACAAGGTCAGCCTGTTCTTCTTTTTTTTGCTCTGTCAAACTATTAACCTGATACTTAGAAGCTAATAACTTTTGAATCCTTTATCATTGGAGACCTGTTGATCATGATGTTAGTCATAAACAAACATAGAATAAAAGTTACACATCAACCTTTACTCATCTTGAAAGATACAATGAATTCAAAGAATTCATGATCCCAAGTCTCCGTGGATTAGTTCTTAATCAACTGACATTACTCAGTGGTTGATGTGTGTTGCTATTTTCCATTTAGGGGCCTTACGTTTGCTCATTAGGAGGATTCTGTTTCTATAAAGATGCTACACAGAGAGGTTATTCTACATAGTATATTTCTTCAAATGATGTGTCTATGCTCAAATATTTGCATGATATTTATCAATTATACATGCTTTAACTTCAAAGAAGCTATGAATTTCCAGTTATCTGTGATGTGTCTGCATATTTCATGTAATTTTCTTCTGATTATCTATTATTTGCAATTGTGATGGTGAATTGTTCTGAAATTAAAAGAGATGTAAAAGGATACTTCAAATTATGATGAATCTTCAACTATTGAGCCACATACACACTTGATATTGTCATTAGGAGAAGAAATCAAACCATATTTTCACAAGGATGTTCCACAGCTAGATACGGATGATGCAAACTTCAAAGGATGATGAATGAAGACAATACATGCAGACTGATGAGCACTCCAAGGGATGCAGCAAATCAAAGCATATATCAAGAATTCAAACATAGACTACTCAGGATTTACAATGATTTGTAATCAAAATGGTCTTCTCTTTTATTAAGTATGTGAAAACATGTATGTTTACAATAACTTTGAAATAGGCCCTAATATTTCAGCAAACAAATTTCAATTAAGCTTCGAATGTTTAAAACAAGGCATCCCTGCACCTTTTATAGAAAAAGGTGAGGGAGTGGTTACAAATGATCTACGATCAAGATTTATCAATTAGAATCAACAGTGCATATTCCTTTTGAATTGGTCAACTGTCTCTCGTGGCACAGGTTGCCAGCTGACAACCATCTAGGTAACTCATTTTCCTCTAAGTGCCTGATGTAGATGTTTCCCTTGTAGCGCATCTTCATCTATTCCTTAGGTTCTTCTTCTTCATCATCATTATCATCATGATCACTTTCTGTGTCTTCATCATCTTGATGGATATCGCCTTGTATATGGACCTGCATTATTGTCCTGATATTGTCATATGCTTCTACTATTCTTTCAACTTCCCCGCCATCTTGAGTTTTGTCTTTGGCAATGGCATGCTTGTGGACTTGATATTTATCTCTGAGGACTTCTAATTTACCCTTCCTGCTGCTCAATGTTTCATTGTAGTTCTCCACTCTAACCTTGATCCTCATGATCTTGTTCATTGCTTCTTCCGTCAGGTGGTTGAGAGGGTCATCAACCATCGGCTGGAAGTTATCATGCAGAGATTTTATGGAAAAGTCTGCATCTTGGTTTTCAATTTTCCCCTCTAATTTCCTGTTAAGGGCTTCCAAGACTTCTACTTCAAAAGACATCATGCTGTACAGTTTCACACTGATATCTCTTAACTTATTACTGCACTTCTTTAGTATGTCACATTCAAACCTGATGTCTTTATACCAAACATCTACCATCATGGCAGTGTTATTATCTAGTACCTTATTATTTATTAGGATCTGAGGATTAATCCTCTTTATTTCACTCAAAGCACCCAAGGCTTTCTCCAACTGGAATGACCTCCTTCTAGCCTCCATCTGTAATTTATCAACTTTCTTCCTGGAGATACTCAAAGAATTCCACCTCTGCAAAGAGGCGCTTACTACTTCCTCAGCTCCTGTTAATGCTGATGACATCCATTTCCTCATTATCACTGACTCATGCCTCATAAGGTCTAATTTATTAACCTCCTCTTGAGAAATTGCAGTCAATGGGACTGCCTGATCTGATGGTGTATGATCAGGGTTAATCAACCCTTTTATGTATGAGTGCAGCTGAGCAATGTGCTCTCTGTGCTACTTATTCTTCTCTTTTTCTTTCTTCACCGTTTGGGTCAAAGAATCTATTATATCCTTCCCTTCCTGACCTTCTTGGTCTTCATTGGCAAACCCCAAATCAACTGTCCTAATCTAGAATTCCTCTAGGGTCATCTTGCCTTTTTCCTTTTCAACGATGGGAAGCGCTACCTGGGCGGTCCTTCTACCTATAGCAGGATCTCTTCTAATGGCAGATGTTAATCTGGCCTTCCTCTTAGGCTTCATGATGGTTCTCGAAAATAATGTTGAAACATCAAATTCCTAAATCTCAAAACGTGATTCCATACCTATCTCTTTCTCTAGCCATTGAGGTATTTGGTCTCCAGATCCTTGATGTCCGTCATCATCATGTCTGTCATGATCATGTCCACCCTAATCTCCTGTATCTGTCTCTATTCTTGGTGGAGAGGGTGACTTCCTTATTTCTTCCTCATGATACTCTTCATGAGGGGGATCCTGTTATGTTTCTTCTTCTGGAGGATCTTCCTCTTGTGGTGGAGGATCATGATGTGTATCTGCATGCTGATCTTGTACTTAATCCTATACTACCTCCTTTTGTGTTTCATCCACTTTAGGGATTTCCTCATCCTGAGGTACATTTGTTTCCATGGATATCACTGTATTTGAACTAGGTGCATCTACCTGATCCTAGATCACATTCTGATCCGCACCTGATGTATCTACCTCTTGGGTCTTAAGGTCTTTATAACCTAATGTTTCTTTATCACCTGAGTTTTCCTGAGTCTGGGGGGCATCATCACCTGATGTGTCTTTATCAATCCCACCCTTTTCTTGGACTTCTACTATCTTGGGCTCAGTTAGTATTTCTCGTTGTTGCTAACCCATATCTGGAGTGTGACTCTTAACTTCTTTTTGTTTAACTTCTTCAACATTTTCTACTTTATCAGGTGCACCTGCTTGATGTTTGGGACTTACATCCTCTCTGTATGTCAGATCTATCACTGCAGGGCTAGTTACCTGATCAACTAACTTATCAAGCCCGATCTGTTGGGCTGCCCTCTCTGGACTATTCTCTTTCTCTTGCTCTATTTGCTTCAACTCTTCTAATATCACCCTCTGTGAGGATGGAGTTCCATGAGGTGTCATGCGAGTGTTAGAAGCAAGGGTCTCCATCTGCTGAGAAGTCACGTTCTGTACCACTTCATCATCTGATAGGTCCACAGTTTCCTCTAATTAGAAAGGACCACCTTGAGTTGTTCTAGTGGCTTCTTTTACTTGCTCTTCAGCCTTCTCAGTCTTAAATTGAATTATGGTAGGAAGTGGCACATCATGTTGCAAATCTTTCCTGAACACTTCACTACCAGCTCCCCTTAATATTACCAGGTCATGTCTTATTTCACCCCTCATAGATGTTCTCTATCTTTTAGGTGGTGATGCCACCAAGGGTGCCTTTCTCTTCCTTGTGAATGTCACAGGATCATCATCTTCAGGCTCCTTATCCACTGGTTCCTCCTCAAGAATATCCTCTTCCACATTCTGTTGTGAGGTTTGGGCCTTATCTTTTATTGTTGTAGTGTCCACAATTGGCCTTAGGATTCTTTTTGTTCTTGGTTCATCTACCAAAGGCTTTGCAAATGAGGTTGATGCCTGTTGTGATGCAGATGCACCTTCAGTCGATGTATCAACTCTTTCAACTATTACCCCCTTTAGGAGTATCATCAGTTTTCTTCTTTCCTTTGGGGGGTCCTTTCCTTTGTTTCTGAGGTGGCAGCCTTTCTCCATTGGATTTTCTCTTCTTCACAAGAAAGTCATCATATTCTTCATCTGAAATCTCCTACCTTTTCCTCTTGTTATCTACTATGAGGGCTATACCCTTCTTCTTCATTGTATTGATTTGTTCATTTACCCATGCTTGGGTCAACTGTAGCACCTGACCTGTAAATTGATCTAATGAAATATCTTCAGGTTGCGTCAGGTCAGGGGCTGAAATGGTGTCGTTATATACCTTTTTCTCTTCATATTCATTTGATAATAACTTGCCATCATCTTTCTTCAATTGCACAGGCATTGGATTGCAATCAAATGTCCTAACCTGATTAAGGGTGAGCCTTTGATATTTTCTTCTTCTAACTTCAGCTTCATCCTCACAATCAGCCCAGAAATCCTCTAAGTTCTTCTTATGTATAGGTTGGCCTATGATCTTTTGCATTCTTCCATAGGGGTCATATGATCTGGCCAATGGGAATGGCTGTAGGTTCATCATGTTCAGACACGCTATGGCCTTCTTTATGTTTTCAGAATCAGGGCATATGTACCACCCTATAGTCATTGGAAATAATACTGGAGGTATCTTCTTGTTTTCTTTATATGCATCTAGTATAGTTGATACTTGTCTCATAAACTCCATCAGGACTACCCCATCAGTAGGGTACCTGGGTAAAATTAAGGGCTGTCCCTCATAACCTTCTACTCTGATGTAGGAAAATGTGGCAAACTGGATGAACCAGGCACCATGCTTGTATATCACCTCTGAGCTTCCATGCTCAATCTTTTGGTTCTATCTTCCTCCATTGTTCTAACCAGATGCATAGAAAATGTATCATTCACTAATTTGTAGTCATGAAGATAGTGTGTTCTCTGCAACTGAGGGTAATGGTCCCATATATGGGCATCATTAATACTGCCACCAATCTTTCCAACTATGGTTAGTGCAGCAAATGTACCTTTATAAGCACATGAATAAACCACATATGAAGTCATATAAAATGCACACTCCAGGCCTCCTAGGTACATCATTTGTTCATCTAGGGTATCACTGATGATTTTAACCCATAATAGCTTATTTTCTGTGTAAATGAACATCATGATGACCCCATACATCCAATCCTTGAAACTTCTAGCAGTAGGCTGGCCTGTCACTGTGCTGAGTAGGGAAATCATATATTGATATTCATCGTCAAAGTCAAATTTGTACAGGTGCACTGGTAATTTGGCAGAGGCAGTGTAAGTGATGTTCTTTGCTCTCCATTGGTATATCCTCTTTCTTGTAGTCTTTTTTTATTTATATACTCAGTCTCCAATTTTTTCAGATCCATACTGATTACCTTCTTTCCAAGCAGGAGGCTGAAAGTAGTTGCAATCCCTTTGATGGACAGATCTGCATATACCCTGCCATGTTTCTCTACTCTCCTCATCTGAGGGTTGTAATTCCTTGCACATTCTATTATCAACTCTAGAGTTTCCATGGAATAAGGAAATCCAGCCGCATGCCACATTCCTGATGTAAATATGGAGTCCAGTAGGGTATTTCCTTTATCATTATGCATCTTCGATGACCATGCCACTAGATCTGTATTTCCCTGATGAGTATCTCTGATGGCACCATACCTGAATTGCACTCCCTCAGGTTGAGAAAACATAGGTTTAAGAAATTCTAACTCAGACTTGCTCTTCTTGACGTCCGCCATGGATTCCTACAATGAACATGACTGGTCTTACCACAATATCCACATGCATGCATATACAGCATTATACGTTTATGGCATCATGCATATTATATATCTATTAATCTTCATTTCATCATGATATGCATAATTACAGAGCAAAACTAATGGAAAAGCATCCTACCTAGACATGCAAAAAATGACAACTGGAGGGTTTTTAATTACTTACCTGACAACACTTATCTCCTGGATTGGGCTGATGATTATGGAAAAGGGGCTCAGATACCGTTGATAATCACATGTTCTGTTCTATTGAAGGCTGTATGCGTCCGTAGGTAGGTCGTATGAGGGTTTGAGTATGCGCTCTGTAAATTCTCATTTTATCTCAAGGTAAATGTAGAATGACCCTGGAAATTCACTTTATATCTCATTAATAGGGCAAATTAGGGCAAAAATGGGTTAGATCGATCATAACCATTGATCTTCTGCCATGAATCTACGGATGTTGCTAGGTGTTTGAATCGAGTTAGCAATTGGCGGGAATCCACCCATTGCATTTATGTGCATCTAATGTCATGGGGCAAGATGAGGGGGGTGATCTTCAAAAGATCAAGTGATTCAGAATATCGGGTGATATTCAGAATATGACCCCCTTTGTGTAATATGACCCTCTCTACCTTTGAGCGGGAAATTGACACCACTGAATTTGGTGATATTGAAAATATCAGGTGATATTCAGAATATCGGGTCATGTTTTAAAGATTAGGTGATATTTGAGATGTGACCTGTAAAACTAAATTGACCCCCTTTTGAAAGATCAGGATGACGTCACCGTCATGTTATGAAAAAGGGGAATCGCTGGAAATATACCTCCGCAAGGTAAAAAGGATGATGATGTCACCATCAGGGAGATTTTCTTTATTCATTGGGATTGGATGACATCATCAGCATATTAGCTCTAGGGTGATATTTTGTGACAGGGTGATATTCAGAAGATTGGGTGATATTCGGAACATTGGGTGATATTAGGAATATCGGGCGATATTGAGAATATTGGGTGATATTGAGAATATGACCCCCGTAAAATATATGACGTTGTTTGACGGGTAAATACCACTATCATGTAAAATTGACGTCCGGAGCTTTGGAACAAATAATTATCAAGTGATAAAATTGGATCAGGGTGATCTTACATAAGATGACTAATGTAACGAAATATGACCCCCCCCGGAATATCAGGTTTGACCAGGACTTTGACTTGCAATAACTTTCGTTCCCTAAGGAATATCAGGGTGATCCAAAAGGCAAACCTTCATGAAACTTTGTACTCTTTCCAACCATGAGGTTATTAACATGAAATATTAACTTTGACTAACTGACCTCATCATGATGACTTACCCCCCAGCTCCCTTATGTAGGGTCACCTACATGACTTACTTTTACCAGACCACCGAAAAGCAGAAAAACCAAGAATAAGCCAAGCAGAAAAGTTGGGTCCCTGTTTTGTCAAGTCAAAATGGGGTGTGTTGTGTAACCACACAATAAGACCAAAATTCTAGATTTAGATTGTCTTGACAATGCTTATGACTACATCATATCCGTAGCACATTATGAATTTCCACCAGAGAGATCCGAACCAAGATACCGGACCCTGTCGCCTGCTCTATTCTTGATTACCTAGACTTAGATAAATTCTAATTCTGACTTCTGGTATGAACAAATTGTGTTATGCGGATGAGTGGAATGGTCTTGGTTGCCATTAATGACAACACCTGTCATGTGAAGCAGTGTCTCTTGCCAACAATCTCCCCTTTTGGCATTGATGGCAACACTTAGTGAAAAAATGACTAAGTATCAAATGCAACCCTCCCTTACTCTGTACACTTGTGGTTTCCACTATTTCAAAAGCTTCCCTTTTGGTGGATTCCTCATTTTTCACTGCTCTTTACTCCTCCTTTGACATCAATGGCAAAGGGTGGGGTCCGTAAGGCCAAAATTTTCCAAAAATTTTGTGTATAATGTCGCATATGTATAACTAATCATTAAGTTCTCTTCACATGAACTTGAGAATGTCTACGAAACTATTTTTCCATTGCACAAGTTCAGAGGCCCAAGTCCCCTTGATTTCATCTAAAATTGAGATGTGTCCACTCAGAAAAAATGCATATTCTTCTCCCTTTGTCAGATCCAGAGGATTACTTGTCTGAAGTGTAGTCTGAGCTTCTGATAAGGCATTATACATGGCTTATAACTTGGAGGCAATCAATCCCCAGAGCTCACACATTCTCTTCATTACTTGACATTGCTAGCTTATAGGTGAAACTGTTAGAGGATCAAAATTTTGAGATAAATTTGACAATTTTTGTTCTTGCTTCTTTATCTTTTTCTCAATATCCTTACTAACTTTGGGCCATGATAGACATAATTTGTACATATCACTTCCATCATTTAGAGAATTCTAAATACTCTTTATGCTAATACCAAGTATCATTCTATCTTTTCCTATCAGGCTCTTTACTTCACTAAATTTCTTATCCAAAAATTCTTTCTAAACTTTTTCTTCAGCAGACTTTTCAAAGGACTCAAAATGTGTACTTACAACATTCACAAGATTCTTTAGGTGACCAGAGGGGGAATCCGATGGACTCTTTTGGTAGGTTGGCAATAACTTCTCCAAGACTCCAGTTGCAAGTCCTAATAGTTCACTATCCTCCATGTGAGATTTTAACATCTTCTCCCTGCCCTTGGCTTGAGTGAAGGATGCAATCTTCATCACTTGTACTAGAGAGAGAGCATCTAGATTAATTGGTCCTTGGAGTAGTTCAGGATCATCAAACTCAAGCATCTTGTTATCCAAAGGACTTTTCACTACATCTACAGTGTCTCTTGCAACAATTTATGGACCACCTTTTTGTTCCTGAGATTTCTCAGCATCTATAGATGCATCAATATTTGCACCATCTTCTTCTGTTTTATCTTTTTTTCTTCTTCTTTCTCTTTCTCTACTTTACTTTTCTCTATGTTATCTATAGAGGGACTCTTTCCTATGGCTTCACTACTTGCTATGTGTTCCGGAGGGCTTTGTGTGGTAGCAATATTATCTTCTTTTCCAAATTGATCAGGTGGAGTTAGAGAATCTCCCGCATCATCAGATTCGTCTAGCATCTCTATATCTTCTTTGCTTATTTTCTCCTCTTCTAGAATAGAAGGGTCATCAACTTTAGTTTGTTGTTCACTGATGTTTACTATTTCAACATCTGGAATTGATGAATCAATCCCATCACCTGTCTCCTCATAGGTTTGCTTCGGAGGATCTAGAGTATCACCTTGGTTATCATTTTCTTTTTCAATCTCTTCTTCTAGATTTTCTTGTTCCGGAGCTGAAGGATTGTCTTCCTCAATTTGTTCCTCTAAAACAATATAGTATTTATTTTTATCTAGGACCTTCCTTATAATTTCTTCTATTTCCTTTGCAACTTCCTCCATTTCACCAAGCATTAGCTTGTTCATCTGGACCTTGCTTTTGAATTTATCCTTAACTTCCTTGAGGATTTTATTTGCTTCCCTTCTGGTCATTACTAGACATAAAGAGGAGAGGATATATTCTCAGAGTTCTAGATCTTTAGCCTTGGCTGTTTTCTTCCTCATCTCCAAAGTTTTCCTTAAACTTTTAGGAAGTTCTTGTAGAATTTCTAGTAGAGCTCTATTGAAATTATTCAAGTATATGATGGTGGCATCTTCCAAAATTTTCTTATTTGCTTGATCAAAATTATCATAATAAACTTTGATAGGCCTTAGATTTCCATGAACAGTAATTTTTTTTACAATTTCATCAACTATCATAGCAACCTTACCAGTCTCTTGCCTTTTACTTGTCCTTGTGCTTCCAGAGGGTTGGTTCCCAGAGGCCTTTGAAGTCTTGTCTTTCTTTGACTTCATCTCTTTAACTTCTTCATCTATTTTTGTTTCCTCATCATCTTTTGTGCTCTTGTAGGTTCTTGTGGCCTTGGTTTTCTTCCTCTTTCCTCCTTCACCGGATGGTGTGGCTTCCAGTGTCTTAATGGGAATAGACTTGGATTGTTCTGAGACAGCTGCAGAGCTTCTTGTTTTTCTTCAAGAGCTAGGAGGGCCTTCCAGAGTAGCTGCTGGCTCACTTTTTTCTTTTTCCTCTGAAGTCTGCTCAGTGCTTTTCTTCATCTTTTCAATCCTTTCTCTATTCTTTTTCACTGCTTCTTTTGTAATTCCAATGCTTTCTGCATACATCTCCACTTGCTTATGCACTTTTATTTTTGTTTCTGACTATCTAAGTTCCACATGCAACTTTATACTTAGTTCCTTGTATGTTCCAAACCTTTCCATAGAGGTGTCTTTAGGTTTTCTCAGAAGATGTTGAGCATACATGTCCAGAACTCTCTCATCCACCTCATAACCCATTGGCATTATCCATACTATTCTTGGTTCTACAGCCTCCATCAGACATTGATCAGTGTCAACCATGAAACATATCTCATTCTCATACCTTTCTACAACTAACTTAGGGATTCTCTCTCTTGCATGCATCAAACTTTGGAAGTTCTTGAAGTAACCCCAAATAGCTATCTTTTGAGCTTAGGCATCACCAAGGCTGAGTAGGTGATCTCTTATTTGCCATGCTACTGGCCTGTCAGTTGTCCAATGCACACCCAGAACTCCAGGCACTTCATTCATGAAATAGAAAAATAGATAGATATCTAGAGAACCATATTTGAAGGTATTTTTCTTATATTTCTTTATTTTGCTCAGGTTCTCAATTAGCTGACTTTGAAGCAACCCACATAGGTCATAATCAGCATTCTCCTTCAACATCTAATAGGTAGCATATATATTGCAGTTTCAAAGACTAAATTCTCCATGCTGGAGTGGTAAATCTTGTACCCAATCACCATGGAGGCAAATTTAACATCCGGTTCTATAATATCATTGATAGTCTTTGCCCTTTTGTCAAACTTGGCACCGGTAGCATCAATCACTATCTAGTTTTTCACGGCTTTCAGCATGGGTAATCCACCAATTGAATTTAACCCAGTTACTATCTTGATAACATCCTTTGTGATCTTGAATGGTTTCAATAGCCATATGAACTCATCATGTATTTGGCTCAAGATATATCGAACCCATTCAATCTCATCAAATGTTGAAAAGTTAATGGCTTGCAGAAAATGTTTGCTTTCTAGGGCTTTGTATTCTGGTTTCTGTGTATGAGGAAAAATTGATTAAACCAAAACTAATAAAACCAAAAACCAATCACATAAAGCAAACCAATCTAAGTAAAATCCAATATCATCAAATCAAAGAAAAAATGAAAGCTCTTACCAAACTCTCTATTATTCCCTTTGGAGAAGTGTAGATTGCTCAATGAAGTTGTGAAACCATAGCTGCAACAAGCAAGCAGTGTGCTCAAGAGATCAATGTTAAGAGATCGTGAGGTTGCTCAATCGACGCATTTGTATGCTCAAAGCGCTGTTAAGTATGCCCGAGAATAAGATCGAAGAGAGAGGCCCAATGAAGGAGATGAGGGGGGTTATATAGGTTTCAATGAAGATTGATCAATAGTTCAGATAATTTAGAAGAATCAATGGAGGAGAATAGTTGAGGAATGTGCAACAAATAACAAGAAGCCAAGTGTCTTGATTTCTTTTGCATGAGAGGAGTTATCAAGAATAGAAGAATGAGTTAAAGCAATTAATAGAATGTAATGATCAGTTAAGTGATTTAAAACAAGAAGAAGAGATTTGCATGAGAATAAGAAGATATTTTGCTTTATTAAATATTAGAAATATTTAATTGCATGAGCAAGAAAGCTTGAGTTATTTTAGAGATAACTCAAATTTAGAAGAAAAAGCAATTTAAATAAATAATTGATTTATTTAAATTTAGAGAAGATATTATGGAAGAAATAATTAAATAATTAGAATTATTTAATTTAGAAGATTTGAAAGCAAATTAAATAAATAAATTTATTTAATTGTTATGCATGATTTTGAAAGAATGATTTTGATTTAATTAAATAATTTAAGAATTATTTAATTGTAGATAAGAGGGAATTTGTTGAATTAAGTAAATAATTAGGTTTATTTAATTAATGTGGATGTGAATTTTGGAAGGTGACAATGATCTAATTAAATAATTAAAATTATTTAATTGTGGAAGAATAATAGAGGAATTTAATTTAATTAATGAAATAAAGAGGATTTATTTAATTAATGTCGCAATTTTGTGATTTAGAAGAATTTGGTGAAATTAATTAAATAATTAGATTATTTAATTAATGTGTGAAATGCAAGTGATTTGACAGATTACGAAAAGCAAGTGGTGTGGCAACTTGGTCATTTTAGGGTGTCTACATTTTGCCCCTCTTTGATGCGATACAGTTTATAGCGTTGCATCAAAGAAATCAATAGTTGAAGACATGATACAATTTATTGATGCCCCAGTGTAGGTAGTTGCCCCAGCGTATGCCCCCTCAAGCGGGAAGACAGGGAAGCGACAGAGGAACTGTGTTGACACTCGACTAGATGAGTGCGTGACAAAGTAGGAGGAAAAGCAGAATGGGGTGGGAAGAAAAGAAAAAGGAGGGAGGGATGCTATAAATAGGACCCATGGGGACCACAATCCTCATTTGCACCCTAGGAGCTTCTAAATTTAGAGAGTAGAGTCTCCAAACTTAGGGTGAGAGAGTTGAGTGGAAGGAGTTGACAGCGAGGAGAGATGATGATTCCAGCGCATAGGCATTAGGCGGAGTTAGTGTGGACATACAGGAGGCCAGCAAGAGCTCTGGCAGCGGTAAGTGTTCGAAAACCCCACTTTGATTTGGTGTTTGAGGGTGGTTTAGGGCTAGGTCAAGGTAGGGTTTTCAGGTCAGCCAAAAGTGCTTTAGGCTAGGATAGCGCTACTAGTAGTCGGTTAGGATGCTTTTGGCGCGCCGCAACGCGGTTGATAGGTAAGTGCAGTGCGTTAGGTTAAAATGTAGCGCGCTTGGCTTTTGGGTTTAGCGCCGCAATGCTTTTGGTAGAATGCCACAGCGCAAATGGCTAGGCAATGCAGCTCTTTTGGTAGATAAGGGTATCGCGGTAGGGAGGGAGCGAAGAAATCAGGTTGCCCCTAGTAGCATAATTTGGCACTTTTGGCAGCAGAGTGAGGTGCGGTTGCAAACCAAGTCACTGTTGGTATGAGCTAGCTCAATGCTATTGTGGAAGCAATCAAGTGCTTTTGGTAAAATAGGACAGTGCTGCTATGTGAAACAAGGCGCTTTTGGTTAGATACAAAAAAAGGAAGGGAACCTAGTTAAGGTTGAACGAAGGGTTGACTATCCTAGTTTAGAAAAGGGGTTGGATAGAATAGAAGTAGATAGGAGTTTGGGAGATATGGTATAGAAGAACTAACAAGTGGTTTGTTTGTGGATGCAGAGGATTATGCCACCGTTGATGTCGCGAGAGCGACACCACCTGATAGCACATGAGGTAGTACAGTTGACATGGAAGGAGGACGCATTTCTAGAGCACGCGGGACTATGGCACATTGCACACTTGCCACACATTAGGGCGAATCTTGCCCTAGTGACAGTGGTGGTAGAGAGGTTTCACAGTGAGACCGCCTCGTTTCACTTCCTGACAAGGGAGGCGACAGTGATGCTGGAGGATGTGTACCGCATCCTGAGGATTCAGATTGATGGAGAACAAGTGGATTTTGACCCAGCACGGGGAGAGGCAGGCATGGTAGAGGCATTCTGCATTGATGACTTGTGAATAGACGACGGAGAGATTTGGTGGGCAGATGTCCCGAGACTCTACGACAGGATCAAGTGGATAGTGTCCTCATTGATTGGCAGCTTCCTCTGCCCTGAAAAGAGATCTAGAGGATTATCAATGGGCTGGGGCACTGTACTATCAGGGATGTTCACACATGGCGTTTAGTATGCATGGGGCCCTTGTGTGCTAGGACAGTTGTACCGAGATATGCACCACTGCGTGTATAGGAGAGGCAGGAGTCTTTTAGCAGGGGTGACTTTGCTATAGGTGTGGACATGGGAGCATATCCCAGTGATCCAACCCATGACACAGCACTAGAGGGCCAGGGGGAGCCATACGCATTTTTGTATGAGGGAGTGATTACACCTTGGACACTAGGATTTGTTAGCCATTGGAGGTGGCAGATCGACGAGATGGACCTTTTTGTGTGGAGGCCATGGTTACTATGTGAGGAGTGGGAGGATGAGCATGAGCAGCTGATGTACTGCAGACAGGCTTGGTATTTGTTTGGGAGATAGACAGACGCGATCAAGAGATACCTGCCAGAGCAGGTACTGAGACAGTTTGGGTTACCACAGGGGTTACCAGTGGGGGTGGCGACCCATGCCAGGACACGGCGGGAGGTTGGAGACTGGGATGTAGAGATTCTAGTAGCGACAGCATTGGCAGAGGTATGGGGACTTGTCCCCATGAGATGGGATTGGGATACAGGACTGGCCGATCTAGGTACATTGCCAGAGTATGATAGGTATTGGCAGACACACAGGCTGGTGAGATTGACTACACCTGGTGTGGCAGGGGCAGTGGGGGAGGTACTAGTCCCAAGCGCAGAGGCCAAGATTAGATGCCAGGCTAGAGCGGCCAGATAACAGGTAGTGGGAGAGGCCAGCGGCCCGCAGACAGACGTAGAGATGGTAGAGGAGGAGGAGCCAGTGGTAGAGACTGATTTGGAGAGAGCTAAGCAGTTATTACAAGAGGAGACATCTCAGAGGACTCGATTAGAGCTCCAGATGGTGTGGCTGAGGAGAGATAGGGATGCAGCTAGGGTGGAGGTGAGACAGGCTGAGGCCCTAGCACAGGTGCAAACACAAGTGGCAATAGTAGCATAGATAGCCTTGGTACACTTACAGGTAGACATGCAGGCACAGGTACAGGCAGCGATACAAGCAGCAGTGCAGGCAGCGCCCGCACCAGTAGGGGATGATGGGTAGCTAGACCAAGCTATGCGAGAGAGGGATACAGAGGCATAGCTATGATTGACAGCAGAGGCCACACTACACAAAGTTAGATGGGAGAGAGATGAGGCACACCATGCACTGGGTGTCGATCAAAGGACCTTATACAGTGAGTTCATCTGGGTGTAGGGAGAGCTAGTATCAGCAGGCAGAGAGGCTGAGTATTACAGGGGTCTCTACACGGGTGCGGTGCCAGCAACACAGCGAGAGCCGAGCTATCGAGATAGGACCAAGTCTAGAGCATCTGGGTCCTACAGGATAGGATAGTCACTATCCTCAGTTAGAGGACTAGGGGTGCCACTAGGAGGAGGAGGACCAACAGGGGGACCAGCACTGAGCACAGGTGGAGACTAGGGACCACAGTAGGAGGGCAGCTCTTCCCACTAGAGCTTGGACACTTGTACATTGTATCATGTTGTATCATTTTGTACCACTTTGTATCATTTTGGACCAATGCCTCAATGCATTTTGATGTATATTTTGCAAGCTCTTGGTAGCCTAGATGTACTCTATTGATGTATATATAGACTATTGATGTAGACACATACGTTTTGTATATGTGATGACCGTCCCATGAGATATATGATGATCTATTCTGCTCATTGATGTTCATGCTTTTGTGTATGCACTTCCTGATGACATGGATATGATGACATGTATGTGTGATTATGGATTTATGTGATGATGTATATTGTGTATATGATGCACATACACAATGTATGATGATAGATAATTATGATGATATAGATGTTATGACTAGTAATATCTGACATGTGGGTTTTGTAAATATGCACCAAAGAGAAGAACAGGAGGAGATGGAGGACAAAGACTATTGATCGATCACTGCAATGAAAATGATATAAAGGTTGTGGGAATGGATGAATGAGCTTGTTGCATTGGTTTCACAATTTGTATATAAAGAGAAATCCTTATTTTTGATATAGAACATGGATAGTTTGCCACCAAGGTATAAAAGACGAAGGTGCCGTAATATCCAAGTGCATGGACATTGACTCTACAAGCAAGTGGTTTGAACTTAGATCCCTTAGACATTATATAACCTTGTTGGAACATGTGAATGAGCCATAGTCTTGAACATAAAATAAACTTCAACACATGTGAATGCAAGAAGAAATCCTAATATGTAAGATGCTAGGTCATAACACACACAAGAGAAATAGAATGCTAAGAAAGATACTAAAGATCATTCCTCAAACACGGCACACAAAAGCAATGACTATGCCCCCAATCCATACTATATCGCAACATACCAAGATTATAGATAAATCAAGGTAGTCTTGAATAGGTAATAGAAAAGGAACAAAAGATAAACCATACAGCAAAGTGACTGACTTACAAAGTAAACATACAACCAACATATTCTCTTGCCAAAGAGGTTGCTCAGGATAGATTGGATAGGAAAGATAATAGCCGTATCGTAGGAACTTTGTGTCCATTAAAGGGTGCTATCTACCTAAAAAGACAATATCTTGCTGCGAGAAATGCCATATGTCGTAGGAGACACGTGTGTTGGTCTCAACAATGGAACACTGTGTAGAAGATAAGCTTGTTGATCTAGGGCTTTGGTTAAGCGGTAACTAGCTGATGTTGGCAATCGGTATCTAGGACAGTAGATGACTCTGGAAGGAAGCTACTTTGCTTCAGGTTTGTTAAGGACTTTTGCTTTGAAAGGATGCACTAGCTTGCTACTTGAGTTAGTCAAGTCGAGGCGAATGGAATTTGACAAATGGAAGACTAGAAAGGTGACAGTGTTTGATGGATTGAAACGAGTGGAGAATGATGAATCATATGTGCCTGAGTACTGGATACATCCTTCGTATTCCAGACTGCCTACATACCCTGTATCCATGGGATCAAGGCACATTATGAGGAAAGATGAAAGATGATAAACATGTAGTTCTGGATAGAGTGATGAGATGGGTCAAGGTGGTGAGGGGGAGATCTTATGTACCTGAGTACTGGATACTTCCTTCGTATTCCAAACTGCCTACATACCCATATCCATGGGATCAAGGTACCTTAAGATTGAAATGATGATAATATGTAGTTCTGGTGGTGTCATGATGTGGGAAAAGTGTTGAGAAGATAATAGCCTTATCGTAGGACAATGTGTTCGTTAAAGGATGCTATCTGTGGAAAGGAGAAAGATTGAAGAGCGTGCTGTGAACCACGAACAAGGAACCTCCCCTATACCTAAGTTAAGGAAAGAGTTGTCCCCATTCTGGTAGAGGAATTTGCATGGGTGACTAATGAAGAAGACATAGAAAGTTTGACCTAGGACAAGAGAGTGTGAACTATAGACACAGATCAAGACGTGGGGTGATGATGATGGACATTAACAAATTTCCAAGCTATACTAGATAGGGAGATGGAAATGCAAACAAGGTCAATGGTTTTATTATGGATGTATGGATGAAAGGCGTGCTTTGTGTACTGGACATGGAGAAGACTCGATAGACTATGGGTGCTGACTCTATGCATAGCGCCTGTTTGCCAGGTTTTCACTATGGTACTTATCCAAGGTGCCTGTTTGCCAGGTTTTCACCAGAGGATGGATTTTTTTTGTGTTTTTTTTTTGGATACTCTGAGGATCAAGCATAGAACTTCTTGAGATGGACACTGTTAAGTGGCTCATCTAGAGGAATGCCATCAGGTGTAGCTAAAGTATAAGCTCCTGATCTATATGCTGTTGTGACAATAAAGGGACCTAACCAGTTAGGCTCAAACTTGCCCTTCTTTTCTCAGTCTGCTTGATTTCTCTGATTCTCTTTGAGGACAAGATCACCAACTTGAAACTGTCTTTCTTTGATCCTTTTGTTGTAATTATGCCGGAGGCAGTTTTGATAGACATGGAGATGGTTAAGTGCGGCAAGGCACCTTTCATCTAGTAGTTCAAGTTTAGCTAATCTAGAAGTGCGATACTCCTCTCCACTGATCAGGTCCTACATGGATACTCTGAGGGATGGGATCTCGACCTCTATAGGTAGGATGGCTTCAGAGCCATAGACCAAGGCATAGGGTGTGGCACTAGTTGGTGTTCTGATGCTGGTGCGGTAGGCCCATAGGGCAGGATTGAGTTGTAAATGCCAATCACGACCAGCTTCATTGACAGTTTTCTTGAGGATTTTGAGAATAGTTTTATTGGAAGCCTTAGCTTGGCCGTTACTCTGTGGATAGTAGGGAGTTGAAAAGCGATGTTGGATGTTGTATTGTATGCATAAGGCACAGACATCTTGGTTCTTGAATGGTCTCCCATTATCAGTGACAATGGCTTGGGGAATACCATACCGGCATATGAGGTAGTTTAGGATAAACTTGGCTATTTGCTTATCGGTGATATAGGTCATGGGAATGGCTTCAACCCACTTCGTGAAATACTTAGTGGCGGTAATGATAAATTTGTGGCCATTGGAAGAGGATGGCTGGATTTGCCCTACAAGGTTGAGACCCCATTGAGAAAAAGGCCATGGAGTTGTCACAGGTTGTAGTGCATGAGCTGGTGCGTGAATCAAATCTCCATGCTACTGGCATTGTAGACACTTCTTAGCAAACTGTGTAGCATCTTGCTCTATTGTAGGCTAGTAATAACCTATTCTGAGTATCTTCTTAGTGAGATTAGGACTGGTAGAATGTGCGCCACAGACACCTTCATGTATGTCTCATAAGGTAGCTTCAGCTTCTTCCGCATTAAGACATCGTAAGAGGATACCATTGAGACTCCGGCGATATAGTGTATCACCCAGAATGGTGTGACGGGAGGATCGATGGATAAATGTTTTGCGTTGGGTGGATGATAGGTCAGGGGGAAAGGTATTGTGTTTAAGGTATTCATAGATATCTTCATACCACGGAGAATTGGAACCAACAAGTTCGCAGATGATTTCAGTAATGGGAACATCGACAGCTAGTATCAACAATTGTTCAATCAAGAATTCACATTTCTGTGTATTTGCAGGCATGTCAATCAGTGACCCTACTGAAGCCATAGAATCTGCAGTCTTGTTATGCTCTCTTGGAATTTTCTCAAATGTGATTCTAGAAAAGTGTGGTTTGTAGGCATCCACTAGTTGCTTGTAGGGGACCAACTTTTCATCCTTTGTTTGGTACTCATCTGTGACTTGGCGAATGACTAGTTGTGAGTCTCTATATACTTGTAATTCTGTGATGTCCCATTGAATTGTTGTGTTGAGACCTATGAGGAGTGCTTCATACTTGGTGATGTTGTTGGTGTAAGGGAATGCAAGCTGATATGACTTAGGAATATAGTCATTTTGAGGTGTGATGAAGAATATACCAGCCTCTGATCCATGCTGTGTGTAGGAATCGTCAAAATACAACTTCCACATTATTGAGTTAGAAAGAATGAAGAGATTCTCATCTAGAAAGTCTGCTACCATAGGGTGTGTATCTTGCATGGGTGCTTCTGCTAGTTGATCTGCTAGGGCTTGTCCTTTGATTGCTTTACGATCCATGTACTCAATGTCGAACTCACTAAGGATCATGACCCATTTAGCTAATCAGCCTGTGAGAGCTGCTTTTGCTAGTAGATATTTCAAGGGATCAATTTTGGCTATAAGATTTGTGTGTTGGTTGAACATGTAATGTCACAACTTTTGAGAAGCAAACACTACAGCTAAACAAGCCCTTTCCGTTGGTGAATAATTGAGCTCATATCCCACCAAGGTTCTACTAATATAATAAATTGTATGCTCTTTTCCTGATTCATCATGTTGTGCTAGCAAGGCCCCTAGGGCTGAAGTTGTAGTTGAGATGTATAATATCAAAGGTTTATCAGCAACTAGTGGAACCAATACAGGAGGTGTAGCTAGATACTCTTTAAGCTAATCAAATGCTGCTTGACACTTATAATCCCATCAGAATGAGACATCCTTTCGGAGTAAGTGTTGAAATGGTTGACATTTATCTGCTAGCTGTGAGATGAAACACCTGATGGATTGCAACCTTCCTTGAAGGCTCCTTAATGCTTTAAGGTTCTTTGGTGGAGGCATCTCTACTATAGCTTTTACTTTTGCTGGATCTGCTTCGATACCTCGACGAGATACAATATATCCCAATAGCTTCCCTACTGTTACACCGAAGACACACTTCTTTGGATTGAGGCGCACTTGATATTTCTTGAGCCTGTCAAAGATCTGTCCTAGAACTTGTATGTGATTTCCCCTAGAAGATTTAGCTAGTATGTCATCCACATAGTCCTCTACAATATGATGAAAGAGGTCATGGAATATCACTATCATTGCTCTCTGATAGGTTACTCCTACATTCTTTACACCAAACAGCATGACACACCAACAATAGTTACCCCACGGACAAGTAACGGTTGTTTTATGTTGATCTTCCTCTGCTATCCTTATCTGATTGTAGCTAGAGAATCTATCCATGAGAGAAAGCATCTCGTGACCTGCTATCAAGTCTACTATAATGTCAATGTTTGGTAGTGGAAAGTCATCTTTGGGACATGCTTTGTTGAGATCTCTAAAATCATTACACATGCAGATGTGCCCATTGGGTTTAGACATAGGTACAATATTTGATACCCAGTCTGAATAGTCAATTGGTCGTATGAACTTTGCATCTAACAACTTCTGTATTTCCACTTTTACCAAGAGAGCTATCTGTGGGTGCATCTTTCTCAATTTCTGCTTGACTGGTTTCACTTTTGGATCAACTGCAAGATAGTGAACTACTAGCTTAGGATCTAGCCCTGGCATATTTGCATAGGTCCATGCAAAGTTGATGGTTTGCTGCAAGAAGAAGTTGTTAAGATTCATGTGCTCTGCTTCAGATAATGATGCTGCTAAGCATGTGGTCTTTAGATTTTGCTCTATGCCAAGGTTTATCTCTGTAGAATCTTCTACTAGGAGAGCTAACTTCTCTTGATATTTAGATGGTAGCGGAAGGTCAAATCCTCCATCCTCAGGTGCCATAGTTGGGTTTTCACCTTTGGCTATGTCCTTTGTTTTTACTATTTTGTGATTAGGAGGTGCCACCATGTGGTTTTCACCTAGAGATCTTTCTTTATTTTTACTTTTGCGACTGGAGGATTTGGCATTCTCACCAAAATAAGCCATTGGCTCTAATTCTATTACAAAACTTGCTTTGTGATCGCCAAGGGGGATACCTTCCTGAAGTCCCATGAACTCAGCTAAAGCTTCATCATTCTGAAATACATCTATAACAGGGGACCCTTGTTGGTCCCAATCGATAAGTTAAGGGTAGACAAGTGTTACATTCTAGGTGCTGGTGGTGGAAGTTAAGGGTACGGAGGATAGCATAAAAATGGAGGATTCTGTGAATAGGTTGTCATATGGAGGGAAGAGTCATCGATGATAGCCTCTATAGAGATTGAACAATGGGTTCCATAGTTCCTTAATTTTGTTTCCCAAGGCCACCCTTGCATTTATAGCCCATGTTTTTTACTATCCTTAAGCCATTGCCATATTGCTTGACTGGTATTGTGACTGGTTCTTTCTCCTTATAGAGCCAAGAAGAAATATCCTCAATAGTTTCCTCTTCCAATAACCGTCCCTGTTGGAATTGGGTTAGGAATGTTGGGGGAGGAATAGATGCTTTTTTGGTTACTTTGGCAATGGGTGGTTGGCCATAAGATTTTGGAGATAAAGGCATCTGCCCTACACAACAAGATTTTGAGATATCATAAGTGCCAAAGCCTATATCACAGATGTGCGCTTTGATTTCAAGAAGAGGATTAGGATTACTTGTAGAGGCCAGAGTCAGCATTGTAGGGTCAACATATAGTGGGGATTCAAGGGCTTTTTCATTGTTAGGCACCTAGTTGCAATTCTTATAACTGCCTTGCAAGACACGACAGAATTAAAAAGGATTGGGGTCTCCTAGGATAGTTATCTCCGTACCATTGTATGGGAACTTTAGAGATTGATGATACATGGAGGGAATAGTTCTCATTGCATGGATCCATGGGTGGCCTAGGATAATGTTGTAAGGTAGTTCATTATCAAGGACTTGACACCTAGTTTCAAGCATGACAGGGCCCAGTTGTATAGGCAAGTGGATAACACCTTCTGAGTGGCGTTCAGCATCATCATACCCCTTGATCATAATACTATGATCAGAGTTGACATGATCCTTAGAGTATCTCAATTGCTTAAGTAACTTTAAAGAACAAATGTTGAGGCTAGCACCACCATCTATGGGGATGTGTTTGATTTTGCACTTATGGATGAGAACTTCAATATGAAGGGCATCATTGTGACAAGGATCATGGGATGGGATATCTTTCTCCTAGAAGACCACATTGTAGGGCAAAGCAATGTTACCTACTATAGCTTGGAAATCCGTGACTACTATGTTGTTAGGAACTGAAGACTCTAGAGGGCTTTTTCTAGCACTACTCTATGTGCAGGTGATGACCGTAGAAGGTCCAAAATAGAGATCTGTGCTGGTGTTTTCCCTAAATATTCGACAAGTTTATAATTATATTGAGCTGGAAGACTGGGTGTAGGACCATGAATGGTGACATGACCACGGTGAGTTGTAATAGCGCAATCCATAGATTTGCCTTTGATTGTGAGGGTAGACACTCGACTCTCTTCAAAATGACCTACAATGGAATCAAAGGAAGTGGAAGCATGATTGATACCTTTACCTCTATCTTAAGGAGGAGGTGGACCATGATGAGGGAATGGTTCCTTATACATATTGAGATCTTTGTTCATGTGTTGAGCTGGTGGTTCATTCTCAAAAGTGATTTGGTTGCCTTCGATGAGATTTGGGATTAGGTGCTTGAGCTTCATGCATGATGTGGTTCGATGCCCTTTACTCCTATGGAATTCATAGTATTCATTTTCTCTATACCACGTAGCTTTGTAAACAGGTTCACCAGATGGGGGAGCATCTAGTAAGGTGATTAGCCCTTTGTGTAAAATCTATTGTAGGACTGACTCTATAGGCACTCCCAAGGGAGTGAATTGACATCGCGGCGGGTAATCTTGTTGAGGTCACTCTTGTTGTTGTTGTTTTTGATTTTGATATGGTTGCCGCTGTTGTTGCTATTGTTGAGGTGGAGCTTGACTTGGTTTCGAGAGCTGCAGCGGTGTTTGCAACATTTGGACATGTTTAGAATCGACCACCCCATCATTGACCACATTTTTGTTCTTATTCCAAAACTTAGGTTTATCATTCGATTGTTGATGAGGAGCGTTGTTTTTCGTGTCTTTGAAGATTTTGACTACACCCTTAGCAATGAGGGCCTTTTCAATGTTGATTCCCTTGTATGTGATTTCGTCAAAGGTTGTAGCACTAAGAATTTGCAAATGGAAACCTAACTCTTGGTTGAGGTTTTGCACAAATATGCTAACAAGCTATTTCTCAAGAATCTTGAAAGGGAATTTGCTAGCCATTTGTCTCCATCGTTGAAGGAAAGAAATGAAAGTTTCACCATTTTTCTGTTTATTGTTGCATAGATCGGTCATGCAAATCTCATGCTCTGCATTGTAAGAAAAATGGGTGGCAAATTTCTCTGCTAGCTCATTAAAAGACTTGATTCCTGTGGCTAAGTATGAGAACCATTCTATAGCTTGACCTCCAAGACTATGAGGAAAGAGACGCATAAGATATGTGTCATTATGTGAGACCTCGAAGCAAGCAAGATAGAATTCCCTGAGATGGTCTTCTGGGTCACCTTTTCCTTTGTATTTATCAAACTTGGGAATAGTGAAATTTTGAGGAAAAGGGATCATTGGTAATGACCGATCAAAAGGATAAGGACACACTTCCTCTAAAGAGAAGGTCTTCTTGGTGTGGCCAAATGTAAGATCAGATAGCTATTGTTGAACTTCTGTGATCTTGAGCTCCATCACCGTGGGAGGGGTTAGAAACATCTCCTATTGTCCTAGAAGTGGTTGCGGTTGCCCATGCGGAAGACTATAGTGTAAGCCATGAGCATTGGCATTATAAGGGTCGTAAGATTGGTTGGGGTTGTATGCGTTGTACGTTGGGTTGAGATTGGGTTAGAATTGGATGTTTTGATTCGACAGAGGTGGAGGTGGCGCTAGGTAGGAATGTTGGCTTTGTGATGGTTAAAGAAAAGTATTGGTTGGAGGAAAGCTAAAGTGTGTGGGTTTAGGTTGTGATAGTGGTACATAGCTTTAGGAAACTTGATGTTCAGAATGTTGATGGTGGATAGGCAAGGTGTTGAAGAAATTGAGCAATGATGAATGTAGCGGAGGAGGGACATAGGTAGAAGTGATTTGTGATGGTTGAGGTGGATTGATGATGAGCGTAGAAGAATATTGTGGTTGGGATTGCATGACTCTAATTGGTTGAGAGACATGAAGGTTTGATGATATAGGAGGTGGTATTTGTTGAGACCCTTGTTGCATGGCTACATAGTTGTTCCTTGGATTGTAATTTGGTGGGAAACCTATTCGTGATGGGGTAACCAAGATTCCACTTGTGATTAGTGTGGACACTTTAGGAGGTGGTTGCATATTCGATCGAGCTAAGGTGGCTTGCTTAGCTAACTCTGCTTGACGTTGGAGAGTTTGTTGTTGGTTTTTGTAGATCTCCATAGGAGTCAGAAGTGGTGATATGGCCCTCTCTCCTATTGGGTTTTGATAAAGGGGATTCCTATACTGCAAGCTCTGTTCAGGTAAGGGCATGGTCATAGTTGACATGGTTTGGACTGCCTGTGTGGTACTTAGGGTGTTGTTTGTCTCCTTGAGAGTGGATAAATCAAAATCTTGAGGTAACTTGGCCCCTTGCTCTGCAAGTAAATGAAAGAAATGATCTTGGTTCTCACTAAAGATTTTGTCAAAGGCGGCCATGACTCTAGGCTCTTGTATGAATTCATCAAGATCTTGCCCATCTTCTTGAGAGGATTGACCTATTTCAAAGTGTCACTCTTCTTGAGATGGGGCTAGATCTGTAGTATAACCTTGAGGGACAAAATCTGGAGGCATGCCAGTGGTGTATTGAGGTGTACTTATCAAGGGGATCCTACCTTCTTGAGGATTGTTAGATTGGTCAAGCTGCGACATGTTTGGAGCAGTGGTGGATCTTTCCGTGGGTGTTCTAGGAGTGACCTTGGGAGTAATGTTGAGACGGCCCGATTGCGGTGTGTGAGGAGGTGACTTGTGCTTCCTAGGGACAACTTGCTTGGATTTCATAGTTTGCTGGAGCCTAGTGGTTACCATGGAATACACTAGGAAAAAAAAGGTAATGCTAGGTTTCTGCTTGTGCTTTGAAAAAAGAAAAACTTTGATGCACAATGTACTAGACCAAAGGTGCTATACTGTTTGACCAAGGGCGCAGGACTGTGCAATCAAAAGTGTGCTACTGTTATACCAAAGGTGATGAACTGAGCTACCAAAGGCAAGGTACTGCTATACCAAAGGCAAGCTATGGAGACCAAAAGCGAGCTATTGTATCACCAAGGGCGAGCTGCTGTAATACAAAAGGCACTGAAGTAGTGTCTGATGCAAAAAAAAAATTATTTCTGATTGGATTTGGTTGTTTTGGCAAGAGAAAACACAGCAAACATAGTTGGCAACAAAAAACAAGACTGACACAACAGATAGTGTATGTTCAAGGCTCACAAAAAGCCCAATGTTTCCATAGGTATGAGATAGTTGCAAATAAAATAATCAAGCACTTTTTATCCCTAGAGACAAGGTTTCATTATAGTAGATCAGCTCATAGCTTAATACTCCATTGATAAAAATATCATTCCATAAAGGTGTCAGATATTTTGTATCTTTGTAAGAGACGATAGGTAGGGATATCTTACCCTCCCCTTGGAAAGCTCAAGTAGGTCACAAGAGCTTTATGGCCAAGGGAATACTATCTCTTCTCAAGGGAGCCAATGGTGAGTGTCTTAAGGGCTTAAATCGATTCCCCTTGCACTGATGATTACGCAATGTTTGGAGGTAGGTCGGGTAGTCACTATCTAAAATGGTTCTTAGTAACTTTGAGGGACCAACGCCTTACGAGCAATGCAATAACATACTAAAAGCTTTAACCAATCCTACTAAGAGTATCAAACACTTCGCTCAATGTGAAAATCATTTCCACAACGAGCTAGTACACCTCTTTTCAGTTTGGCACCACAAGGTAAGGCTGACGTCGGTTAGGACTTGGCTTTCACCTTATCCCTCTTATATAGCAGTTCAAAGGAAAACTCCACTTAGGGTCGTCCCTTTTGGATGAAGTGCAATCCAAAAGTAGGCCCTTCTAAAGAAAGTACTGAAATGTAAGAGCAAGCACGTCAAACAAAGGTTCAATTGTTCCGTTATAAGAAAAATAAGGTGCAACTAAATTAGGCACACACACGTTTGTAGTTGTCAATTATCCCTTATGAAATTCAAGTGTTTGTCATTCATGTCCATTGTCCCTTAGAAAATTGAGGTGTTTTCACATACATATCCATTGTCCCTTAAGAAAAGTAGTATGTTCCTAAGACTTAAATTGCCAAAATGATTTGTTCAATTATCCTTTAAGAAGGCAATGTGTTTCTAAGACTTAGTGAGATAAATCAAGATTTCTTCAACGCTCGTCCTGCATGAACATGTTAAAAACACCTATTTACTCTGTGTGAGTAATAAGAAGCTATAACAAGTCAGTTAGTTCCACAAAAATTCACAAGTTAGCAAAAACAAATCAATTTGACCAAAAGCGAGTGACTGTTATACCGAAAGTGCTACACCGTATTTCTAAAAGTGATATAATGCAGACTAGAAGCACTGAACCATATCCAAAAGCATTGTATTGTGCTTCCGAAAGTGTGATACTGTAAAGCCAAATGCGCTGCACTATCTCAGATCACAAAAAAGTTAGCTTTTGTCAAAATAACCAGATCCAAATGGGATTTCATGATTGATCTACTGTTCTGAGAAGTAATATTTGATAGATCTATATCATGAAATCTAGAAAACTCAGAAGGTGTAGTAACACAATAGATTAACTCAAATATCAAAGATACCCCCTAAATAAGTCAGCTTAGGAAGTATCAAAAGAGGGTTGAAAGACAAATACAATAGCTTGTTAGACAAATCAAAAGATATGTAATGAATAAAACCCTGCAAAAACACCAACCGAAGTCAGAAAACCTAATTAGCCAAAAGCACTTAATGATACTACCAAGAGCATCGTTCTGTGTTACCAAAAGTGCTTCTTTGCGCTACCAGAAGCACTGCAGAATCACCTGAGGGCGCTGCACTGTATCTCCAGAAGTGCTTTAGGATACTACCAAAAGTGATTTTCTGTGTCTCTTGCGCTGTACTGTACTGTAACTTAAAAAAAATCAATTTCTCAAAGAAAAAGAGGGATTAGTGGGTCCCACCGGGTGTGCCAGAATGTGTATGAGGAAAAATTGACTAAATCAAAACTAATAAAACCAAAAACCAATCACATAAAGTGAACCAATCTAAGTAAAAGCCAATATCATCAAATCAAAGAAAAAATGAAAGCTCTTACCAAAATATGTATTGTTCCCTTTGGAGAAGTGTAGCTTGCTCAATGAAGTTGTGAAACCATAGCTGCAACAAGCAAGTAGTGTGCTCAAGAGATCAATGTTAAGAGATCGTGAGGTTGCTCAATCAACGCGTTTGTATGCTTAAAGCGCTGTTAAGTATGCCCGAGAATAAGATCGAAGAGAGAGGCCCAATGAAGGAGATGAGGGGGGTTTATATAGGTTTCAATGAAGATCGATCAACGGTCCAGATAATTCAGAAGAATCAATGGAGGAGAATAGTTGAGGAACGTGCAACAAATAAGAAGAAGCCAAGTGTCTTGCTTTCTTTTGCATGAGAGGAGTTATCAAGAATAGAAGAATGAGTTAAAACAATTAACAGAATGTAATGTTCAGTTAAGTGATTTAAAACAAGAAAAAGAGATTTGCATGAGAATAAGAAGATGTTTTACTTTATTAAATATTAGAAATATTTAATATCATGAGCAAGAAAGCTTGAGTTATTTTAGAGATAACTCAAATTTAGAAGAAAAAGCAATTTAAATAAATAATTGATTTATTTAAATTTAGAGAAGATATTATGGAAGAAATAATTAAATAATTAAAATTATTTAATTTAGAAGATTTGAAAGCAAATTAAATAAATAAATTTATTTAATTGTTGTGCATGATTTTGAAAGAATGATTTTGATTTAATTAAATAATTTAAGAATTATTTAATTGTAGATAAGAGGGAATTTGTTGAATTAATTAAATAATTAGGTTTATTTAATTAATGTGGATGTGAATTTTGGAAGGTGACAATGATCTAATTAAATAATTAAAATTATTTAATTGTGGAAGAATAATAGAGGAATTTAATTTAATTAATTAAATAAAGACGATTTATTTAATTAATGTGTGTAATGCAGGTGATTTGATAGATTACGAAAAGCAAGTGGTGCGGTGACTTGGTCATTTTAGGGTTTCTACAGTTTCAATTTATAGCTATCATCTCTTAGGTAGTTGTTAAATAAATCCAAGAGTTTCATATTTCCAAATTCATCAATGCTATAGTGGATGTATGCCCTTCAACATACAATACACCATATGGAACTCCAGAAAATGCACCTAACGGTTAAACTTTAACTAACTTGTATGGGTGCTTCTTAAATATTGGTCAGGGCCTTTCAGTTACATCAACAACTAGTGGTGTAGCCATCTCAACAGATTTAGATTTAAAGCTTTACAAAGAAGTACCTTTTTCTCCCACGGGGTTAGGGCTAATCAATTACTGGTTGAATTTACTCTTTGTTCTTTAATCTCTAGATTTACAGCTTAGATGCTCTTCTACTTGTTTCCTTCGAATGCAAAGTGATTCAAATGCATGATCAAGTGACCTTTTATCCTTTGTAAAACCTAATTTAGCATTGTAATAAATGTGTTGCCCTAACTTCATCTAGTTACTCTGTTTCTTGAATAGTTCTTCATGAATTACTTCGCAAATTTCCATATCAACATTTTTCCTTCCAGAAATCCTTCCAAAAGTTTTGAAACACCTCAAAATAACTTCTCTCATTATGCCATATCCAGGCACCCACTTACTGACTGGGTGAATTTGATGTTCAATGTAGCTCCCCCTGAGCCAGAGCTCCTAATTTAATTCCTTGAGAAAGTGTCAGCACCGGATTCCGGTACGAAACCACTATTACTATTCATAAAACTTTTCTTGGCCCATGTCTTTCTCATTTCATTTTGGATCTCATTCACATCAATTTTGTCCTTGCCTTTGTCTTGCCTCTGCTCATCCAATTTTTTATTTTCCAGACCTCTTCTTCCATTATTCTTGCTTCTACAGAATCTTACAAAATGATCAGATTGGTTACAATTGAAGCATTCAACATTTCTTTGCCCATTTGATTGATTTCCTCTTGATCTATACTGATTGGCCACATGTCCAAATCTATTGCATGCAAAGCATTTTCCATTGAAGGAATTCCCATTTCCTCTATTTGATGAGTTATTCATTATCATACTTCTGCATTTATTAGATTTATGACCATACCTCTTGTAATTGAAGCATTGTCTAGAGAAGGATGGATTATTTTGATTTACTCTACTTCTACATTGAGTGGCTTTATGACCAAATTTATTACACTTGAAGCAATTTCCATTGAAAGATGGATACCTTTGAGCATTAGGCTGTCTTACCAGAGTTCTTCTAGGTCTGTTTCTCCCATTCCTTGGTTGAAAGTTTCTTTGTCCAGATCTAGAGCTTTCACCTTTCTCATATCCAAGACCATGCTTGTCATCAGCCTTTTTCTGATCATCAAGTATTACTTCAAGTTTAGCTGAACTTATCTTGAACTTCTCCTTGTATTCATTTGTAACTTCTAGGTCATGTCTGAGAATGACAGTTTGCCTTTCAAGATCTCTTTCATTGTCTTTTCTTTCTTGTAGATTAGACTTTAGATGGCCAGCTATATTGTCCAACCTGTAGCATTCATCAGTTCTTTCTTTTATAGTTTGATTCAAGTCTTCTTTAGTCTTCTTCCTTTGCTCAATTTCTTTGGTTAGCCTCATCGCCCTAGATTCCATCTCAACTTTCAGAATAGCAACTTCTTTTGGTAGCTTCTCACACTCCTTTGTATTTTCTTCCAAGGCTTCATTCATGCCATTTTCTTCAGTTAAACTAGATAATTGTAGAAGTAGCTCATTTTTCCTTCCCATAGATTTCTTTAATTTATCTTTTAACATTTCAATGATATCATCAGCATCCTTGAGTTCATCTTTCAGATTAGATATTTCTGCTTTGGACTGATCAAGATCTTTTAGAGCCAACTAAAGTTGATCTTTGAGTGAACCCATTGAAAACTCCTTCCAATATCTTTCCTTAAGTTGTTAGGCTTCTTTTAAGGAACCTTGCTCTGATACCAATTGTTGAAAATAGGGTAGACAACTGAGAGGGGGGATGAATTAGTTGTCTCAAAAATTTAGTACTTCCTGCAGTTAATTCTTCCTTTTACCACTTAACAATAAATCAATAAAAACCACAATCACAAATGTAAGAGCAGTAACACAGTAACACACTTGACACCAAGATTTTTAGCATGGAAACCCAGCTAATGGAAAAACCACTGTGGGGGTTAACCCACAAAAATTAATACCCTGTTAAAAGCATTTTACAAATGGGAATGCACATGCATTTAGGCTCACTACCCAGAGTTCATTGCTCAAATAGAGGCTCACTGCCTACAAATGATTACAAGAGAATAACAAGGATTTTTGAACTGATGAGAAGCATCTACTAATGCAAGAATTTAGTTCTGGTTAAGCATAAAACATTGATCTTACACATTTCATCTTTACTCTCCTCTACTTACTGCTCTATCGTTATCTGAACCTTAGATCTTTGCTTCTTTGCTCTTCCTTCATAGTCGCAACACTTACACAAAACCATCTAATTCCATCGGCTATATATATCCGTATCCTGATCTTCAATCACTTTCCAGTTGGCTTCAAGAACACTTGGAACTTTATTAAATAGTCTTCTTTGTCGGCTAGATTCATGCATAACTTGAGATGCGGACCAAAACTTGCACTCACAGATTATCAATCCTGTTGGCCATTATCATTGGTCATCACTAATTTCCCAATCAACAACTTCCATACATCCACAACCAAGATTATTTACAAGGTCGGCCTATTCTTCTTTTGTCTTCTCTGTCAAACTGTTAACCCGATACTCAGAAGCTAATAACTTTTGAATCCTTTATCATTGGAGACCAAAATTCTAGATTTAGATTGTCTTGACAATACTTATGACTACATCAGATCCATGGCACATTATGACTTTCCACCAGAGAGATCGGGACCAAGATACCAAACCCTATCACCTGCTCTATTCCTGACTACCTGGACTTAGATAAATTCTGATTCTAACTTCCTTTATGAACAAATTATGTTATGTGGATGAGTGGAATGGTCTTGGTTTCCATCAATGATAACACCTATCATGCGAAGTAGTGTCTCTTGCAACATTTTATGCTCATCCTTCCCATCTTTCCAGACATTTTGAATTTCTCAATTTCATTATGAAATGAGAAAGTTATGCCTCTTTTTCTAAAACTAGGTCTCACAGTTACAACCCAGACAATTTCCCTCTCCCCAAAATGCCAGTCAAACCTCCACCTCCTCCATTCTAGGCGTGGTAATTCATTCAATTGGCCTCTTCAATACTTTTTCTAGGCAAATTAAAACTTTGGCCAAAAATTGCCATCCAATTCCTCATCCGGCAACTCCACTCCCCAGGCACCCAGCATCATGGAAAATATTTTATTCCATATCATTTAATTCTTCTTGGGAGTTACAAAATAATAAAAAAATACATTTCCCAGCTGGGGTGTGAGATTTCCTTTACCAAATGTAATGTTAATTCACTTGAATTTTGGGCCAATAAAATATATGAATAAAACTATCTTCAAAGGTTGTTGAATAAAGGTGAAAGGAGATCAAAAGCATGCCTACAACACAAAAACAAACCAAAAATTGAAAAATAAAATAAAGATCTTTTTGGTTGTGTAGGATTGTACTTCACCCCTAATGCTCCTGCATTAGCCTATCAATGCCATTTGCAAGGATTGTCAAGTTGGAAAGAAAACAAGAGGAAGTTTTAAAGTTAAAGAACAATCTTCTACCGGACTATTGGAATTGGTACATACAGATCCTTGTGGTCCTACCAAGGTAAGAGTTTTCAAGGTGATAGGTATTTCATGTTGCTAATTGATGATTATTCCAAAATGACATGGGTTACCTTTCTTATAAAAAAATCAGAAGCTCTAGATAAGTTTAAGGCATTTAAAGCTATGGTTGAGAATGAAATGGATATGAAAATCAAATGCTTGAGTTTAGACAGAGGTGGATAATTTACTTCAAATGAGTTTAACATGTTTTGTGAGGATCATGGGTTTTGGGTTTAGGGTTTAGGGTTTAGCATTTGGGGTTTAGTGTTTAGGGTTTAGGGTGTTGGGTTTAGGGTTTTAGATTTAGGGTTTAGTGTTTAGGGTTTAGGGTTTATGGTTTAGGGTTTAGTGTTTAGGGTATAGTGTTTAGGGTTTAGGTTTTAGGGTTAAGAGTTTAGGGTTTCGAGTTTAGAGTTTCAAGTTAGGGTTTAGGGTTTAGTGTTTAGGGTTCTAGGTTTAAGGTTTTGGATTTAGGGTTTGGTTTTAGGGTTTAGGGTTTAGGGTTTAGGGTTTTAGGTTTCAGGTTTACAGTTTAGGGTTTAGGTTTTAGTGTTTAGGGTTTAGGGTTTAGGGTTAAGGGTTTAGGGTTAAGGGTTTAGTGTTTAGTGTTTAGGGTTTAAGGTTTAGGGTTTAAGGTTTAGGGTTTCAGGTTTCAGGTTTAGGGTTTTGGGTTTCGTGTTTAGACAATATGAGATTAAAGTGGATAATTTAAAAAAATATTTTGAATTGAGGGAGTGGGTTGTATTATAATATATTTAATATTATAATATTATATTACTATATAATATATATTATATTATATATAATATTATATTATATTATAAAATAATATAATTATTATATTATAATATAAAATAGTATTTATATTATATAATAATATAATATAATATAATATAATATTTATGAATCAAGCTTTCTGTAATTTCTCTTTTATAATTAATATAATTTTAGTGGCTATGCCACTTTTTCTTTAAAAAAAAAAAAATTTAAGTAAATTAAATTTAATACAATAATTGAGCATGATTAATTTATATTGTTGGATGAATAAATTGATTTTAGAAATTAAATGCTATCTTTCTTTTTTTAATCAATCATGATTATTTGTTATAAAAGATGTGTTTACAAAAATATTTTAAATTGAACTTCTAACATATAGTGATGGTTAAATAATGTCATTTCGCCCCCCGCTGATGTGACGACATTACCCCCAGCCCTTAAAGAGAACAATTTTTATCTATAAATGAATATATTACAGTAGTTAAGATTTTAATACCCTTAACCCTATGATATAGACAACTTTTGCATGACCTAAACCAACTAAAAGTTTTTCAATGCTCTTCAAGAAATTTATGTCATTAAAATTTTGAGATTAGCTAATACTTTCATATGTGTTTTTTTTACAGTTTGAGGTTACACCGTTCTTTCTTGCCTCCATGACAAGTGATTCTTTTCTACAAACTTGTGAGCCAAAAAATAATTGCATTGCATCTAAAATTGTTTGGGCTCTTTCGTAAGTTTTGTGAAAATCTTTCAACACTCAGTAATATATTAAGAATTCAATTCTTGAATTTGAAATGTTAACATGATTTCATTTTAGATTTTGTTGGTTATATTTTTTGAATCTTGCTTGTCAAAAAACATGTTGCAACTTTGGTACTTGTTATTATTGTTAACTCTCTTGGCAAGTTATTCATGTTGCCATAATTTTAGTTTAGATTGTTAACACCTCAATGGCTTGTGTGAAGGAGAATATGGAATGCACCAAGGCTACAGTCAAAGCACCTGAATTGATTAACAAAATGCCAAAAGAAATGATGTCTCATGGAATGCTTAGTGGCAACATCTCTTTTCTAAGTGTCAAAAGATGTGAAGGGCTTCATCTGTCTGACCCGCCTTTCCATTGTTTTGCTATTGTATCTAATGTGGCTGCTGAACTAGTTTTTTCTTATGGCAACCTTGTGCTACCTTTTTTATTATTTGTAAATCTTTTCCTGCATTGTTCCAATACAAAAAATATATTTATTGCCACTTTGCTTTGTCTTATTTTATTTTCTTCTTGGTCGATTCTCAAATAGAAAGTGTTGGCTCAAATTTATCAATCTTTACTTGGCAGCATCATAAAATATATAGTTTTCCAAATTTATTTTCTTTTATGTTTTAATTCAAATTTAATAATATGCTTTTTCTGCATTATAAAATTTATGGTATTTAATAAATTATTCATATCATGACTAAATTTACTACCAATTAATGGAAACTAGTAAATAAAAATGACTACCATGACTAAATAAATGACTAGTTAACAACAATCAATGACTAAATGATTACAATGACTAAATATACTACCAAATTGATGACTAAATATACTACCAAATTGTTGACTAAATATACTACCAAATTAATGACTAAAATTTGTTTAGTTATAAATTTGGTCGCCAGATAAATGACCGGCAATAAACTACCAATGGTCACATGACTAAATATACTACCAAATTGATGACTAAATATACTACCAAATTTATGACTAAATATACTACCAAAATTTTAATGACATAAATTACTTGAAGAGCATTGAAAAACTTTTAGTTGGTTTAGGTCATGCAAAAGTTGTCTATATCATAGGGTTAAGGGTATATTAAAAGCTTAACTACTGTAATATATTCATTTATAGATAAAAATTGTTCTCTTTAAGGTTGGGGGTAATGTTGTCACATCAGCGGGGGGCGAAATGACATTATTTAACCATCACTATACGTTAGAAGTTCAATTTAAAATATTTTTGTAAACACATCTTTTATAACAAATAATCACGATCGATTAAAAAAAGAAAGATAACATTTAATTTCTAAAATCAATTCATTCATCCAAAGCTAAGTTGCCCATCTATTGTGTTTAGTTTCTAAAATCAATTTATTCATCCAACAATATAAATTAATCGTGCTCAATTATTGTTTTAAATTTAATTTACATAAATTTATTTTTTTTCAAGAAAAAGTGGCATAGCCACTAAAATTATATTAATTATAAAAGAAAAATTACAGAAAGCCTAATTCATAAATATTATATTATAAATATAAATATTATATTATAAATATAATATAAATATTATATTATATTATATTATATTATAATATAAATATTATTTTATATTATAATATAATAATTATATTATTTTATAATATAGTATTATATTATATATAATATATAGTATATTATATAGTAATATAATATTATATAATATTATAATATTAAATATATTATAATACAACCCACTCCCTCAATTCAAAATATTTTTAAAAATTATCCACTTTAATCTCATATTGTCTAAACCTGAAACCTGAAACCCTAAACCTAAAACCTGAAACCCTAAACCTTAAACCCTAAACCTTAAACCCTAAACACTAAACACTAAACCCTTAACCCTAAACCATAAACCCTAAACACTAAACCATAAACCATAAACCGTAAACTTGAAACTTGAAACCCTAAACCTGAAACCCTAAACCCTAAACCCTAAAACCAAACCCTAAACGCAAAACCCTAAACTTGGAACCTTAAACACTAAACCCTAAACCCTAACTTGAAACTCTAAACTTGAAACCCTAAACTCTTAACCCTAAACCCTAAACTCTAAACACTATACCCTAAACACTAAACCCTAAACCCTAAACCCTAAACACTAAACACTAAACCCTAAACCCTAAACCCTAAACCCTAAACCCTAAACACTAAACCCTAAACCCTAAACCCAACACCCAACACCCTAAACCCTAAACACTAAACCCCAAACCCTAAACCCTAAACCTCAAACCCCAAACCCTAAACCTGAAACCCTACACCCTAAACCCTAAACACTAAAAACTAAACCCTAAACCCTTAACCCTAAACACTAAACACTAAACACTAAACCCTAAACCTGAAACCCTAAACCCTAAACCCTAAACCCTAAACCCTTAACCCTAAACCCTAAACACTAAAACCTAAACCCTAAACACTAAACCCTAAACCCTTAACCCTTAACTCTATACCCTTAACCCTAAACCCTAAACCTTAAACCCTAAACACTAAAACCTAAACCCTAAACCCTAAACCTGAAACCCTAAACCCTAAACCATAGAACTAAAGTGAACTAAACTCATGCACGATAAGGCAAAAACTTATATTATAATTATAATTATAAATTATGAAATTATATTACAATATAATTAATCATTATTATAATATTTAAATAATATGAAATATTAATTTTTATTTAACTTAAATTATATAATTACATTGTTATATAAGTTATAAGTTATACAAGTTAAGTTATTAAATTATACTTGTGCATATTGGACTTGCAAAATTAAATAATTTATCAATATTATAGTATATTTAAAAGTTTAATAATTAATTATTTTGTCTTTATTTTATTTGTATTAAGAAAGCCTTAATACCAATTCCTCTAGGGTACCCTGCATCCCTCTCCTTTTCATGTGGACTTTGCGCTGCATACAGAAACCCAAATGCTCTAATGATTGCCCCTGCCTTACCGGTTGCCGCTGATATCCCGTGACACGTCGACCGCAACTATGCAGGGAATAGCTTTGTCAAAACAATGAAGGTGAGGACCATGGCTCTCAACGCACCTGGCTCTTCTCCAATGAAACAAAATAAGTTATGGTTTTAAGCTTTTCTGTGTTAGGGTTTACCTTTAGGGTTTCATCTTGAAGCAATGGGTGCCAAAAGTGAAATGGAGGTGGTGCCAATGCTAAAAGTGAATTTAAATGAAATACATGTATATGGTAGCCCATGTATAATTTTGGCACCCATATTATAATATTAATAATATAATATAAATATAATATTATATTATATAAATATTATATTATAATATAATATATTATAATATAATATTATATTATATTATAATATATATTATATTATATATATAATAATAATATAATATATATTATAATTTTATATTATTATATAATATTAAATACATTAGAATATAAATATAATATTGTAATATTAATAATATATAATAATATAATATTATATAATATATATATTATAATATATAATAATATATATTATATATATTATATTATAAAATATCATATTATATTATAATATATTATATTATTGTTAATAAATTATGTTCACACCTAATTTAGCAAGGCCTAAACATCAGTTCTTTAGAGGGTGTACAAATTTTTTTGCTTTTGCAGGATCATCTAATCAATGTCTAATGTCTTGATAGAAGACAAGTGCAAAATCACTTATCAAAATCATGTAACAACTCGAGCTGAGCTGTTACATCATCCTAGTAAGTGAAATCATCTACAGACAAGAAAATAGGCATTCAAAGAATGAAGAGATTTGATGGAGTTCATGTTCTAGTTACTGATTATTCATTATGTTTCAGTACAAGTAAAAGAGGTATTTATAGACTGTCAAATTATACATCATGTTTTTATACATATGTTCCAAAGAAAGATCAGTTATTTAATGCTATGTATTTGATTTAGAAAGTGAAATATACATAAGTCATTGCATAGAATGAGATAGCTGAATGTATTCAAAAGAATGTATAAAAGTGTCCCACACAAGCCGTGGGAGTAACTGAAATAGGCAACATAAAAGTAAATTTTACTTTTGAAAGAAAAGAAATGCATAGGAAAAGAAGAGGGACCTGTCATTGCCTGTGAATGATGAATCTCATGGTTGAGCTGGTTGCTATCTTCCTCCATCTGCTTAAGCTCCAATGTACCTGGAAAACAATTTTTGTTAATGCTCAAGGTACCAAGACTTTTCATACACAATCAGAACTTCAAAAGCACCATTCACTTTTATGTAGCAGTAGTATATCAATAATTAGATATCAGCATAAGAGAGGTCAGAATGAGCAAGCATAAGTGCTATATCAGAAAGAGATAGATCCATACAAGTAACCCCACGTCATGAATCAAAGGTATGTTTCATATGTTAACATGTTTGCTTATTGTGTAGGTATATGAGAAATCAGTTTGCTGATTCATCCTTTATAAAATGGCATGTGGAGAAAATGGGCTCCCATGAGGGTTGAGCCTAGCATGCTCGGAATAAGATAGTCAGGATGTAGGAGTTAAAAGAGTTAAGATACAATAGTTTAAAGAACAGTCTCAACGGCTAAAAAAAATGCAAGATAGCAGACATTTTTGTTAGTCTACATGATCATTAAAGAGGAATTCATATGGTTTTGTCATACACAAAAAAGCACAAGAATGAAGTACAACCATAGAAGATATTTATCTGTCTTTTTTTGTGATTGAAGTATGAATTGACTATTCAGATATACCCCACAGATAGAACAGTTGAATAATGAAACTACATATATGCAACATCATGTGTAAAGTCATTTGGAATAGCAATATGCTTGAAAAGACATTATAGATTGGAGCAGCATTAAAATAGAGTAAGTGTTACTACAGAATTAAAAGGACAATGTATCATTCCATCTTAAAGATATCATGCTCTCTATGCATAAATGAAATTACATCTCAACAAATGAAGATACAGTCATGTGCCTGAGAGATGAATAATGGAACTACAATATTAGGCAAGGTGATAGCTACAATAGTCAAAAGTGACATCTGTACTGTGGGGTAGCGAATGCTCATCTATGATTAACAGTCCAAGAGAGGATGGAGTGACAACCACACATCAACAAATAAGCTGCTTAATTATCTGAGTGAGTGAATTTCAAATATAATGTAGATGTTTTCACATTTTCATGCAATCAGGAAGTTTAGAGACAAAGTTGGATCTTGTGATAGCCTTTCAGATGAAGAAATATATCCAATTAAAGATCATTTTGAAATTTATCAATTGAAAGTGTTTATGAGTACATGACAACACCTTTGTGCTGATGAAAAGTACATTATACTGTGCCAACATGGCAGTTTTGGTCTAACACATCATTCTAGGATAGATATAGTATAGTGTCTGTTGAAACTAAGGCAAATAACTAAGATGGGGGGTGAATCAATTATCTCAAAATTTTCTTAATTTTGTTATCTCAATATTTAGTGTTATATCAAAACATGAAAGCATATGTAATCATAAGAATAGAAATAAAATCAACGCACATAACACAAGGATTTTTACGTGGAAACCCTGTTAAGGGAGAAACCACGGGGTGACTAACCCAAGATTGTATTCTCTATTAAAAGAATAAAGGAGTCAAAAATGGCACTTGCCAATTAGGGCTCACTGCCCGAGCACACTGCTCACAAGACACACAATGCTTACAAGAACTTACAGAAGATAATCAAGTGTTTGAACTGATGAGAAGCATCTACAAATGCTAGAGTTCAGTTCTGGTTAGGCACAATATACTGATCTGACGCACTTCATCCTTTCTCTATTCTATGTTGTTATTCAATCACATGCCAGACCTGAATTGTTGTTCTCACACTTAATCCTACTTTTCATCACATGTTATTGCTTCACACACTCACACACACACTTACATGCTAGAACCCATCTAGTATATATATCCATATCAAGGATTCTCATCAACTTTCTAGTCAGCAACAAGAACACTCAAGATATTTAAAAGTTATTGATCTGTTCGCTGAATCCATACTTGATTTGTGATGTGTATCAAAAACATAGGTGTAGAAATCATAAATCATGTCGGCCAACAATGTATAATCCCACAAATTGTTTGATCAACACCTTTTACTCATCCGGATTGAAGTCTGATACTCTGTCGGTCAATTCTTCCTCTGTCTGCTCTACCTGATTGGAACCCAACACTCAGATACTCATATCTTTTTCTTGATTTAGAACCAGAGGCTAAATCTCTGCAGTACAGTAGTCATGATACCCCTTTTGAATTGTCTAAGTCTGTAACTTACTGAGTTGCACCATCTGAGAGAGTCGGACCTAATTGTCGAACCTTGTTACATACTCTATTCTTGTTCACCAGACCAAAAGATTCTTCAATCTGACTTCCGGTGAAGGCATATTATGTACTGCGGATGTGTGGGATAGACTTTGTTACCATCAATGGCAACACATATGAAGCCACACAGTGTCTCTTGCCAACAATCTCCCCCTTTAGCATTCATGGCAACACTTAGTGAAAAATGGCTAAGTGTCGCAATAACTCCCCCTTGGCTAATGCTCTATCTTTTACACTATTTTACCGGAGCTCCCCCTTAGTTGAATTCCACATTTTTCACTACTCCTCATTCCCCCTTTGACATCAATGGCAAAGGGTGGAATCCACATGCCAAAATTTTGCAAAAAATGTCCTATACATGGCCGCATAAGTATATATAAATCATATGTTATTATTACATATGCTTAAGTATATCCACAAAAGTAGTCTTCAACTGTACAAACTCTATGGCCCAGCTCTCTTTCATCCTATCCAAAATGGAGATGTGACCACTCAACAAAAATGCATATGCTTCTGCCTTTCTTAAATCTATTGGATCACTGGTCCGGGATGTGGTCTGAGCATCGGTCAAGGCCTCATGCATTGCCTCTAGCTTATGGATAATTATCCCTTTGAGTTCACCCATTATGTTCATTATGTTCTTCTTTTCTTTGTCCAAACCTCTTTATTTCATTTATGATAACAATAGCCTGGCATTCTTGATTCATTAGAGAGGAGGAAAGAGGGTCAAAATTCTGAACTAGGCTTGACAGTTTTTCTTCATGTTCTTTTACTTTCTCTTCAATATCTTTTGTCACTTTGGGCCAAGATAAACAGAATTTGTATATGTCCCCACCATCTTTAAGAGTGTTTTTAAGGCCCTTTATTCCAATGTCTAGGTTCCTCCTATCATTAGCAATCAGTCCTTGAACTTTAGTGAATCTTTTTCCCAGAAACTCCTTCTGGACCATTGCTTCTGCTAATTTCTCTAGAGATTCAAAATGAGTGTCAATAGAGTTTAGTAAGTTTTTCAAGTTACTGGATGGTGAGGCCGAAGGATCCTTTTGGTAGGATGGCATGATCTTCTCCAGCATCCTGGATGCAATCTCTAACAGTTCACAGTCCTCCATGTGAGATTTCAAGAGTTTTTCTTTAGCCTTGGCTTGGGCAAAAGATGCTATCTTCATCATCTGTACTCGAGAGAGAGTGTCCAAATTTAGGGGCCCTTGAAACAACTCCGATTCATCAAACTCCACCACCTCTTTGTCTTAAAAGTTCTTCACTATCTTTGTAGTGTCTCTTGCTGGTGATTGAGTCTTCTTTGAAAAATCAGAAGAGTCATGATTAGTCTTTTCTGCTTGTTCTTCTTCTTTTCCCTTAACCTCTTCTTCTTAAATCTTCTTCTCCTCTCTTCTACCTTCTCCTTCATCTTCAAAGTCTAGAATGTCTATCACAACTACAATGGGATCTAGAGAAGAGATGTCACCTGTGTTTGCTGCTTCATGAACTTCCTCTTCTAGAACTGAGGAGTCTAAGTTCTTAGAGATTTCTTCATTTATTTTCTTTAATCCTTCGATATCCTTGTCAGAAATTTCTTCATTAATTGCATTTAATCCTTCAACATCCATGGTAGAAGGTTCTTCATCTGTTTCCTCTACAATAGGAAGATGGAATCTCTTCAAAGCATTCTAGAGGATATTCACTTCCTACTTGATTTATTTCTCCAAGCATGAGTTTGTTCATTCTTGCCTTACTCTGAAACTCATCCTTATAATCTTTGAAAATCATATTCATTTGTTTTAGAGTGATAGAAGGGTAAAGCTGAATTGCTATCTACTCCCGAATCTCTAAGTCTTTTGCCTTTGCATTCTCTTTTCTCAACTCAAGTACTTTTTCTAGACTCTTAGGAATTAATGATATAATTTCAATGAAAGCTTTATTGTAAATGTTTAAGTACCTAACAGTAGCTTCTTCCAAAATTCTCTTGTCAACATCACTGTATTCATCATAGAACTTAGTCACCGACTGCAGGTTCCCATCCATAGTAACTGCCTTGATGATGTCATCAATGGAAAGAGTGGGATTTTCTACAAATTCCTCTACCTTTTCTTCCTCATTTTTGCTAGCAGAGAACTTCCCGAATGTTCTCTTTTTCTTTATTTCCCTAATTTCTTCATCTAATTCTATTGCCTCATCATCTTTATGGCTTGTATATGTCCTTGAGGCTTTGGTCTTCATCCTGTTTTCTCCTTTTCCGGATGTCTTGACTTCTAGTTTGGTAGACTTTGAGCTTTTGGAAGTGACAGGAGTAGAGCTCTTGGAGGATCTAGTCCTAGAGGAGGTTTGTGCAGAGGTGCTTTCTTTCTTTCCTTCTTGTCTTTCTTTCTCTGCCTTCTCCATTTTCTCTATATTATCATCTAGAGCCTCCTTTCATATGCCAAATCTTTTGGAAAATTCCTCTACTTCCCTTCTCACTTTCCTCTTTATCTCCAGTTGTCTTAACTCAACATGTATTTTTACACTTAGCTCTTGAAAGGTGCCAAACCTTTCTGCTTCAGTGTCCTTAGGCTAGTTCAAAAGGTGTTGAACATGTAGCTCCAAGATTTTTTCATCGAACTCATACTCCATAGGCATTATCCACACAGTTCTTGGCTCAACTGCCTCCATTAGGCATTGATCAGCGTCAACCATGAAGCAAATTGTGTCCTTGTATTTCTCAAATATGGACTGTGGTATTCTCTCTCTCACTTGCATCATGCTTTGGAAGTTCTTAAAGTACCCCCAGAGGGCTATGTTTTGGGCTTGAGCATCACCAAGTCCATACATGTAGTCTCTGATCTGAATTGCAACTGATTTATCATTTTGCTAGACCCAACCAATTGATCCAGATAGTTCATTCATATAATAGAAGAATAGACATAGTATTAAACTACCATATTTAAAGGAATTTTTCTTATCCTTTTTGATCTTTTGCAAGTTTTCCAATAGCTGATTTAGAAGAAGCTCACATATATCATAATTTGCATCTTCCCTCAACATTTGATATTCTGCATAGATTGATGTGCTAGACAAAGAATTCTCCCGGATGAATGCAGTCCGGTCACTACCCTAATGGCATCTTTAGTTATCTTGAATGGCCTCATTAGCCACATAAAATTGTCATGCATCCTGCTTAGAACATATCAGACCTAATCATCTTCTACAAAACATGGAAAATGTATGCAATGTCTGAAGTGTTTGTCCCGGAGGGCCTTGAATTGGGGTTTGAGTTCAAAATTTTCATCTATTAACTGTTTGTGATAGATGTCCATCAATTTTGAGTCTCCAAATTCTTCAATGTTGGCATGGATATAAACCCTAACATCTTCTACATGCAATACTCCATTTGGAATGCTAGAAAATGTGCCCAAGGGATCAACTTCTAGAGATTTGTATGGGTGTTTCTTGAATTTAGGTCTCGGCCTATAAGAAATATTGACAACCATTGGAGTAGCCATTATTGGCAAGAGACACTGTGTGGCTTCATAAGTGTTCTCATTGATGGCAACAAAGTCTATCCCACACATCTGCAGTACATAATATGCCTTCACCGGAAGTCAGATTGAAGAATGTTTTGGTCTGGTGAACAAGAACAGAGTATGTAACAAGGTCTGACAATCAAGTCCTGATCTCTCAGATGGTGTAACTCAGTAAGTTGCAGACTTGGACAAGTCAAGAGGGGTATCATGACTACTGTACTCCAGAGATTTAGCCTCTGGTGCTAAATCAAGGAAAAGATATGAGCATCTAAGTGTTGGGTTCCAATCAGGCAGAGCAGATAGAGGAAGAACTAACTGATAGTGTATTAGACTTCAATTCGGATGAGTAAAAGGTGTTGACCAAGCAATTTGTGGGATTATACATTGTTGGCTAACATGATTTATGATTTCTACGCCTATGTTTTTGATACGCATCACAAATCAAGTATGGATTCAGCAGATCAGTAACTTGCAAATATATTGAGAGTTCCTGTTGCCAACTAGAAAGTTGATGAGAATCCTTGATGCTAATATATATACCAAATGGGTTCTAGCATGTAAGTGGGTGTGGTGAAGGTGTGAAGCAATAAGGTGTGAAGAAAAGTAGGGTTAAGTGTGAGAACAACAATTCAGGTTTGGTATGTTATTGAATAACAACATAGAACAGAGAAAGGATGAAGTGCGTCAGATTAGTATACTGTGCCTAACTAGAACTGAACTCTAGCATTTGTAGATGCTTCTCATCAGTTCAAACACTTGATTATCTTTTGTAAGTTCTTGTAGGTAGTTTGCCTCTTGTGAGCAGTGTGCTTGGGTAGTGAGCCCTAATTGGCAAGTACCATTTTGTACTCCTTTATTTTTTAACAGAGAATACAATCTTGGGTTAGTCACCCCATGGTTTTTCCCTTAACAGGGTTTCCACGTAAAAATCCTTGTGTTATGTGTGTTGATTTTATTTATGTTCTTATGATTACATATGCTTCCATGTTTTGATATAACTCTGAATATTGAGATAACAAAATTAAGAAAATTTTGAGATAACTGATTCACCCCCACATCTTAGTTATCTGCCTTGCTTTCAACAATTGGTATTAGAGCCAAGTTCCTCTGAACAAAGCCTAACAGGTTGAGGAAGATCTGGGAATCTCAATGGATGTATATGGTATGAAGGAACAACTTCAGTCTGCCCTAGATGATCTTGAACAATCCCACTCTGAAGTTAATAATTTGAGAGAAAGACTCAAACAAGATGATGAATTCATAAATGAGCTAAAAGAAAAACTTAGTATTTCTATGAAAAAGAGAAAGGAACTACTTCAAAAATTATCCAATCAGAGTGAAGTCAATAATACTGATGAAGATCTGAATGAGAAAAATAAGCTATGTGAGAAGTTGTCAAAAGAAGTCATTATGGTAAGACATGAAATGGAATCAGGGGTTATGAGATTCACCCAAGAAATTGAAGAAAAAAGAAAGATTGAAGATAATCTAAAACAATCCCTCAAGGAGAAAATAGAGGACTGCCACAAAATTGATAGAATAATTAGGCATCTTGAATCTGATCTTGAAGAAGCTAAAGACAATGAAGAACAACTTGACAATCAGATAGACACTCTTAAATAAGATCCTCAAATTGCAAATGAATACAAATAAAAATTCAAGATAAGCTCAGCCCAACTTGAAGTTCTTCTTGAAAGCCAAAACAGGGTAGATGATAAGCATGGCTTGGGATATGAGAAAGATAAAAGCTCTGGATCTGGTCATAATAACTTTGGATCAGGAAATCAAAGAAACAAGCCTAGAAGACCTCCGGTAAGGCAACCAAATGCTCAAAGATATCCATCCTTCAATGGATACTGCTTCAATTGCAACAATTTTGGTCATATTAAAGCAACTCAGTGTAGGAGGAGATTGAATTAGAATAATCCATCCTTATCCAGATAATGTTTTAATTGCAAAAGGTATGGTCACAAATCTCATGAATGCAAAAATATGCAAATAAACAATTCATTCAATGGTAGATGTTTTGCATGCAATAGAATGGGACATATGGCTAATCAATGCAGATCAAGAGGATATCAATCAAATAAGCAAAGAAATGTTGTATGTTACAATTGCAATAGATCTAGTCATATTGCCAAATTATGCAGAAGTAGAAATCAGGGTAGAAAAGGTCTGGTGAACACAATCAGAAACAAGATAAGGGCAAAGGTAAAGTGAATGCCAATGAAGTTCAAGAGGAGATGAACAAGATCTGGGTAAAAAGGAGTACAATGAATATTGGGGATGGATCTGTACCAGAATCCGGTGCCAATATTCCTTCCAGAAACTAAAAGGTAAGCTCTGGCTCAGGGGGAGAAATAGAGAAGATCCTTTTCCCCCAGCCGCTAGTAAGTGCCTGAATTCGACACATTGAGTCAGAATAAGAGATTACAGTTTAAAGGGTTTAAGGAGATTCACTTGAAAGTCATCTAGTCAAAATTTGGCAAATCCATATGTAGATTTGAGCAAGTTATGAGGAGACACTGTATCAGCAACTATCTAGTAAAGTAGAATTTCACAAACAGATCCGGTATGATCCAGAACTGAAATAATTTAATCTGCAGACCTATGAGATGACTGAAGAAAAGAAGATGTGTTGTCATTCCTCATAGATAATGATTCTAATTTCTGCACAGTGATTCAAGAAGATCTCTCTCAAAACATGGCAACCAGATAACTTAAGTTGTGCATTTATTACAAAAGGAAATTAGGGTTTACGCAAGAATAAAAGAGTTCTTTCACTCATTATTTACACACTTGCACTCACGAAGAAGAGAAGAGCTCTGCAAAGATGATTCTAAAATTCACTTAAGATCAACTAAAAATCTAATTCAACCAGCGATTCGTTCCTGCTCCTGCTTCAAACCCTAAAAATGTGAAAAGGTACTTCCATTCTAAAAATCTCTCTTTGGATCTCTTGCAAAATGGCTACTCCAATGGTTGTGAAGATTTTTGATAGGCTGAGACCTAAATTCAAGAAACACCCTTACAAATCTCTAGAAGTTGATCCCTTAGGTGTATTTTCTAGCATTCTGTACAGAGTATTGCATGTAGAAGATGTTAGGGTTTATATCCATGCCAACATTGAAGAATTTGGAGACTCGAAATTGATGGACATCTATGACAAACAGTTAATAGATGAAAATTTTGAACTCAAACCTTAATTGAAGGCCATCTAGGACAAACACTTCAGACATTGCATACATTTTCCATGTTTTACAGAAGATGATTGGGTCCGGTATGTTCTAAGCAGGATGCATGACAATTTTATGTGGCTAATGAGGCCATTCAAGATAACTAAAGATACCATCAGGGCAGTGACTAGACTGCATTCATCCGGTGGGTTACCTGCACTTAAATCTATAAAGAACCAAACAGTAACTGAACCCACCAGATCTAAATTTGATAAAAGAGCAATGACCATAGATGACATCATAGATCCAGATGTTAAGTTTTCCTCAATGATAATCAGCTACAAGATCTATCATTCGAGTAGGGAGAATTCTGTGTCTGGCATAACAATCTATGCAGCATATCAAATGTTGAGGGAAGATGCAGATTATGATCTATGTGAGCTTCTTCTAAATCAGTTGTTAGAGAACTTGCAAAAGATAAAAAAGGATAAGAAAATTCCTTTAAATATGGTAGTCTAATACTATGTCTATTCTTCTATTATATGAATGAACCACCTGGATCAAATGCTTGGGTCTGGCAAAATGATAAACTAGTTGCAATACAGATCAGAGACTACATGTATGGACTTGGTGATGCTCAAGCCCAAAACATAGTCCTCTGGGGATACTTTAAGAACATCCAAAGCATGATGCAAGCCAAAGAGAATACCACAGTCCATAGTTGAGAAATACAAGGACATAGTTTGCTTCATGGTTGACATTGATCAATGCCTAATGGAGGTAGTTGAGACAAGAACTATGTGGATAATGCCTATGGGATATGAGGTCAATGAAAAAATCTTGGAGCTACATATTCAACACCTGCTGAGCCAGCCTAAGGACACTAAAGCATAAAAGTTTGGTACCTTTCAAGAGCTAAGTGTAAAAATACATGTTGAGTTAAGACAGCCGGAGATAAAGAGGAAAGCAAGAAGGGAAGTTGAGGAATTTTCCAAAAGATTTGGCATATCAAAGGAGGCTCTAGATGCTAGCAAAGAGAAAATGGAGAAAGTAGATAAAGAAAGAGAAGAAGCAAAGAAAGAAAGTGCCCCTACACAAACCTCCTCTAGGACTAGATCCTCAAAGAGGTAGCCACTGTGGATGGGAACTTGTAGCCAGTGACTGAGTTCTATGATGAATACAGTGATGTTGACAAGAGAATTTTGGAAGAAGCTACTGTCAGGTACTTGAACATTTACAATAAAGCTTTCATTGAAATTATATAATTAATTCCTAAGAGTCTAGAAAAAGTACTTGAGTTGAGAAAAGAGAATGCAAAGGCAAAATACTTAGAGATTCAGGAGCAGATAGCAATTCAACTTTATCCTTCCATCACTCCAAAACAAATGAACATGATTTTCAAAGATTGTAAGGATGAGTTCCGGAGTAAGGCAAGAATGAATAAACTCATGCTTGGAGAAACATACCAAGTAGCAAGTGAAATAAAAGATATCCTCCAAAATGCCTTGAAGAGATTCAATCTTCCCATTGTAGAAGAAATAGATGAAGAACCTTCTACCATGGATGTTGAAGGATTAAATGCAATCAATGAAGAAACTTCTTACAAGGATGTTGAAGGATTAAATAAAATAAATGAAGAAATCTCTGAAAACTTAGACTCTTCAGTTCTAGAAGAGTAAGTTAATGAAGCAACAAACACAGGTGACATCTCTCCTCTGGATCCTACTATAGCTATGATAGACATTCCAGACTCTGAAGCTAAAGGAGAAGGTACAAGAGAGGAGAAGAAGATTCAAGAAGAAGAGGTTAAGGGAAAAGAAGAAGAACAAGCAGAAAAGACTAATGATGACTCTTCTGATATTTCAAAGAAGACAAAATCACTAGCAAGAGACACTGTAGAGATAGTGAAGAAATTCTTTGACAAAGAGGTGGTGGAGTTAGATGAACCAGAGCTATTTCAAGGGCCCCTGAATCTGGACACTCTCTCTCCAATATAGATGATGAAGATAGCATCTTTTTCCCAAGCCAAGGCTAAAGAAAAACTCTTGAAATCTCACATGGAGGACTGTGAACTGTTGGAGATTGCATCCAAGATGCTGGAGAAGATCATGCCATCCTATCAAAAGGATCCTTCGGCCTCACCATCTGGTAACTTGAAAAACTTAGTAAACTTTGTTGACACTCATTTTGAATCTCTAGAGAAATCAGTAGAAGCAAAGGTCCGAAAGGAGTTTCTCGGAAAAAGATTCACTGAAGTTCAAAGACTTATTGCTAATGATAGGAGAAACCTAGACATTGGAATAAAGAGCCTTGAAAATGCTCTTAAAGATGGTGGGGACATATACAAATTATGTTTATCTTGGCCTAAAGTGACAAAAGACATTGAAGAGAAGGTAAAAGAATAGGAAGAAAAACTGTCAAGCCTAGTTCAGAATTTTGACCCTCTTTCCTCCTCTCTAATGAATCAAGAATGCTAGGCTATTGTTATCATAAATGAAATAAAGAGGCTAGACAAAGAAAAGAAGAACATAATGAACATAATGGGTGAACTCAGAGGGATAATTATCCCTAAGCTAGAGGCAATGCATGAGGCCTTGACCGATGCTCAGACCACAGCCTGGACCAGTGATCTAGCAGATTTAAGAAGGGCAGAAGCATGTGCATTTTTGTTGAGTGGTCACATCTCCATTTTGGATAGGATGAAGCAGAGCTTGGCCACAGAGTTTGTACATTTGAAGGCTACTTTTGTAGATATACTTAAGTATATGTAAGTATAACATATGATTTATATATACTTATGTGGCCATGTATAGGACATTTTTTGCAAAATTTTGGTGTGCGAATTCTATCCTTTGCCATTGATGTCAAAGGGGGAGTGAGGAGTAGTGAAAAATATGGAATTCAGCTAAGGGGGAGCTCCAGTAAAATAGTACAAAAGACAAAGCATCAGCCAAGGGGGAGTTACTGCAACAGTTAGCCATTTTTCACTAAGTGTTGTCATTAATGCCAAAGGGGGAGATTGTTGGAAAGAGACACTGTGTGGCTTCATAAGTGTTGTCATTGATGGCAACAAAGTCTATCCCACACATCTGCAGTACATAATATGCCTTCACCGGAAGTTAGATTGAAGAATGTTTTGGTCCGATGAACAAGAACAGAGTATGCAACAAGGTCTGACAATCAGGTTTGGATCTCTTAGATGGTGTAACTTAGTAAGTTGCAGACTTGGACAAGTCAAGAAGGGTATCGTGACTACTATACTCCAGAGATTTAGTCTCTAATCCTAAATCAAGGATAAGATATGAGCATCTGAGTGTTGGGTTCCAATCAGGCAGATTAGACAAAGGAAGAACTGACCGGTAGAGTATCAAACTTCAATCTAGATGAGTAAAAGTTGTTAACCAAGCAATTTGTGGGATTATACATTGTTGGCTGACATGATTTATGACTTCTATGCCTATGTTTTTGATACGCATCACAAATCAAGTATGGATTCAGCCGACAGATCAGTAACTTGCAAATATCTTGAGTGTTCTTGTTCCCAACTAGAAAGTTGATGAGAATCCTTGATGTGGATATATATCATATGGGTTTGAGCATGTAAGTGGGTGTGGTGAAGGTGTGAAGCAATAAGGTGTGAAGAAAAGCAAGATTAAGTGTGAGAACAACAATTTAGGTATGGTATGTGATTGAATAACAACATAGAACAGAGAAAGGATGAAGTGCGTCATATTAGTATACTGTGCTGAACTAGAACTGAACTCTAGCATTTGTAGATGCTTCTCATCAATTCAAACACTTGATTATCTTCTGTAAGTTCTTGTAGGTAGTGTGCCTCTTATGAGCAGTGTGCTTAGGCAGTGAGCCCTAATTGGCAAGTGTCATTTTGTACTCCTTTACTCTTTTAACAGAGAATACAATCTTGGGTTAGTCACCCCGTGGTTTTTCCCTTAACAGGGTTTCCATGTAAAAATCCTTGTGTTATGTGTGTTGATTTTATTTCTGTTCTTATGATTACATATGCTTCCATGTTTTGATATAACTTTGTATTGAGATAACAAAATTAAGAAAAATTTGAGATAACTGATTCACCCCCCCTCTTAGTTATCTACCTTGCTTTCAACAGCCATTTTGCAAGACATTCGAAGAGAGATTATTAGAATGGAAATACATTTTAATGCTTTAGGGTTTGAAGTAGGAGCCAAAATGAATTGTTGGTTGAATTTGATTTTCAGTTGATCTTGAGTGAATTGCAAAATCTTCTTTGCAGAGCTATTATTTTTTTTTTCGTGAGTGCAAGTTTGTAAATAATGATTGAAAGAACCCTTTTATCCTTGCACAAACCCTAATTTACTTTTGTAATAAATGTACAACTTAAGTTATCCGGTTGCCTTGTTTTGAGAGAGATCTTGAATCACTATGCAGAACTTAGAATCATTGTTTGTGAGGATTGACAAGGTATCTTCTTTTCTTGAAACATCTCATAGGTCTGCAGATTAAATTATTTCAGTTTTGGATCATACTGGATCTATTTGTGAAGTTCTTTATTGGATAGCTGCTTGATATAGGATCTCCTCATAACTTGCTCAAATCTGCATGTGAATTTGCCAAATCTTTACTGGATGACTTTCAAGTGAATATCCTTAAACCCTTTAAACCGTAACCTCTTATTTTGACTCAATGTGCTGAATTCAAGCACTTACTAGCTACACGGGGGAAAAGGGTCTTCTCTATTGCTCCCCCTAAGCTAGAGCTTACTTTTTAGTTTCTAGAAGGAATATCAGCACCAGATTCCATTGTGGATCCATCCCCAATATTCATTGTACTCCTTTTTACCCAAATCTTTCTCATCTCCTCTTAAACTTTATCCACATTCACTTTACCTTTGCCCTTGTTTTATTTCTGATTATGTTCCACTAGACCTTTTCTATCCTAATTTCTCCTTCTACAGAATTTGGCAATATGACTGGATCTATTGCAATTGTAACATACAACATTTCTTTGCTTAGTTGATTGATATCCTCTTGATCTGCATTGATTAGCCATATGTCCCATTCTATTGCATGCAAAGCATCTACCATTGAATGAATTGTTTATTTGCATATTTCTGCATTCGTGAGATTTGTGACCATACCTTTTACAATTACAAAATTGTCTAGAGAAGGATGGATTATTCTAATTCATTCTCCTCCTACATTGAGTTGCTTTATGACCAAAATTGTTGCAATTGAAGCAGTATCCATTGAAGGATGGAAATCTTTGAGCATTTGGTTGCTTTACCAGAGGTCTTCTAGGCCTGTTTCTTTGATTTCCTAATCCAAAGTTATTCTGACCAGATCTAGAGCTTTCACCTTTCTCATATCCCAAGCTATGCTTATCATCTACCCTGTTTTGGCTTTCAAGAAGAACTTCAAGTTGGGATGAGCTTATCTTGAATTTTTATTTGTATTCATTTGCAGTTTGAAGATCTTGTTTAAGAGTGTCTATCTGATTCTCAAGTTGGTCTTCATTATCTCTAGCTTCTTTAAGATCAGATTCAAGATGCCTGATTATTCTATCCATTTTGTGGCAGTCCTTTGTTTTCTCCTTGAGGGATTGTTTTAGATTATCTTCAATCTTTCTTTTTTCTTTAATTTCTTGGGTGAATCTCATAACCCCTGATTCCATTTCATATCTGACAATAATGACTTCTTTTGACAGCTTCTAACATAGCTTGTTTTTCTCATTCAGATCTTCATCAGTATTATTGACTTCACTCTGATTGGCTAATTTTTGAAGTAGTTCCTTCCTCTTTTGCACAGAAATACTAAGTTTTTCTGTTAGCTCATTTATGAATTCATCAGCTTGTTTGATTCTTTCTCTCAAATTATTAACTTCAGAGTGGGATTGTTCAAGATCATCTAGGGTAGAATGAAGTTGTTCCTTCATACCATATGCATCCATTGAGATTTCCAGATCTTCCTCAAGCTATTAGGCTTTGTTCAGAGGAACTTAGCTCTAATACCAATTGTTGAAAGCAAGGAAGATAACTAAGAGGGGGGGTGAATCAGTTATCTCAAAATTTTCTTAATTTTGTTATCTCAATATTTAGTGTTATATCAAAACATGAAAGCATATGTAATCATAAGAACATAAATAAAATCAACACACATAGCACAAAGATTTTTACATGGAAACCCTACTAAGGGAAAAACCACGAGGTGACTAACCCAAGATTGTATTCTCTATTAAAAGAATAAAGGAGTACAAAATGACACTTGCCAATTAGGGCTCACTGCCTGAGCACACTGTCTACAAAAACTTACAGAAGATAGTCAAGTGTTTGAATTGATGAGAAGCATCTACAAATGCTAGAGTTCAGTCCTGGTTAGGCACAATATACTGATATGACGCACTTCATCCTTTCTCTATTCTATGTTGTTATTCAATCACATGCCGGACTTGAATTGTTGTTCTCACACTTAATCCTACTTTTCTTTGCACCTTATTGCTTCACACACTTACATGCTGGAACCCATCTAGTATATATATCCACATGAAGGATTCTCATCAACTTTCTAGTCGGCAACAAGAACACTCAAGATATTTGCAAGTTACTGATTTGTCGGCTGAATCCATACTTGATTTGTGATGCGTATCAAAAACATAGGCATAGAAATCATAAATCATGTCAGCCAATAATGTATAATTCCACAAATTGTTTTATCAACACATTTTACTCGTCCAAATTGAAGTCTGATACTCTACCAGTCAGTTCTTCCTCTGTATGCTCTGCCTAATTGGAACCCAACACTCAGATGCTCATATCTTTTTCTTGTTTTAGCACCAGAGGCTAAATCTCTGGAGTACAGTAGTCATGATACCCCTCTTGACTTGTCCAAGTCCACAACTTACTCAGTTACACCATCTGAGAGATCCAGACCTGATTGTCAGACCTTGTTACATACTTTGTTCTTGTTTACCAAACCAAAACATTCTTCAATCTAACTTCCGGTGAAGGCATATTATGTACTACGGATGTGTGGGATAGACTTTTTTGCCATCAATGACAACACTTATGAAGCCACACAGTGTCTCTTACCAATAGTGTCAACATGTAAAAGCTTGCAATTATGTACCAAAAGGTATAACAAATGCATTCAATTCATCATATTAGGAGAAAACAAATGTTTATCAGAAATGTTCCGTCTGGTAAAGGATAGTCATAAGATGCTAGAGCAGTCTCAAAAGTGAAAGGTACAACCATATCAATGTAACACCGTGTCACAGCTATAGGAGGTAGATTATCAAATATTTGCTATGTGTTATAAAGTACCAGTGAACTGCACAAAGGTAAGTGTTCATATCACCTGTGTATATGCATTGTTCAAATGTTATCATTAAGCAAAGATCCTTTTGAAATGAAGAGTTATAGTACATATTCATCATGGGATGAGAAAAGGCATGTAGACCTTGTTCATCTACAGAAAAAGAGGATAGATGCAGCTTGTATTTCATAACTTTTCATCTTGCTTTCATCACAAAATATGAATACATATAGTTACATACAAGCAAGTTGGAGCAATAGAGTAAAGAATGCCACAGAAGGACAACAGATGAGGCAAAATGGAGTAGCAAGGAATTATATTTATATTGTACATCTATAGAAAATTTAAAAATGTGAAACAAGATGAGTCTATGTCTCATGGCAAGATCTATACATGGGTTCATTCCATGTTGGAAATATTGCCTTAAAGCCAATCACAACCCATTGCAATATATTATAGAAGAAAAAAAGGCTCTGCTGTTTAGAACAAAACATTCAAAATGAGTAATCATGTAAGTATAGAAGTCAATGAAAGCCACTTAGCTATGAATGAATGTCCCATTATTTCTTGGATGACGAAAGGTGAGGAATTTCCCATTTGCAATGTCATGTTGATCCCATCCAAATAAATATTGCAAGCAATACTGACCAGCTCAAGCAAAAGGGTAAGCACATATCTAGCCTACTTTTTCTCATGTGGTGAACAAGTTATGTCCTCTCTCAATTCAGCCTCATAAGATCATATACACAAAAGATCTTATTTCTAGAAATAAGGGACTTTCTACCCTTATTTGACATTTCCTCTCCTAGGAATTGCTAATCAGCTGCCAATCACTTTGTCTCTGGAACCTCATATTTTTCATCCAACAGTTACACCAATGAAATTGGTGGTCATTTTATCATTAGGCTCTATGATAAGCCCCCTCATACCTTCATGTTCCTTCTAATGCAAAAGGTGGGAAAAATAACATGCAGAAATTGATACTCAAATAGCCAGCCACTTCAAATCTATTGAGATCCCAATTCAATTTGCATTGGAAAATATGACTAAAATTCTGAATGGGCAAGTCAAGGAAGAACTTTATAACATGCAACAAAGGAAAAATCAGGAAATACTAGTCCTGCTGATCCCGAATCTACAAGCTATCAAAGACATTCAATGTACCATCATCACATGTTTAAATAAGCAAGAAGAATGTCTTGCTCTCCTGAGGCAATGTTATCAATCCAATCTCAACAAAGTGGAGGCAACTGACAGAATCTTTAGTGCATTAGATAAAACGAGGGATTGTTCAATAACCAACTAGCAATACTAGAAAAAACAAATACTCAAGAATGCTCGTTTGTATGCATGGTCATGGACTCTAGTACCAGATCAAGCCTCTTGGGTTTCAAAAAATGAAGAAAAGTTGTAGATGTTTAAGGAAACAAAGTTTTTTTGAACTCATGCAAACACAAAATACTTAGAAATGCCATCAAATCACAGCCTTTGGTAGCGAAATACATAGTGGAAAAATTAGGGAACAAAAGGAGATCGACAAATAAAAGACTCACCTTTTCCTATCGAATGCTTGTGTCGAAATCACATGGTTTTCCTTCAATTGACCTCCATGGTGGCTAGAGAGAGTGTGTCAACCTAGAAAACAAAGAGAATGCATCAGAAATATAGCCCAATCATAGCTTTAAAGGCTAGTTTTATCTCCAAAATGAAAGCAAACAAATCAAATAGGTAGCAATAGAGGTCTTTTACATTTCATTTCCAGAAATGAGTCATCGAATCCCTCAGGAAATGCATGGAAAACCCTCAGGAATCATAAAGAATGGTGTAGATTGAGCTTCCAAACCCTAGTTGTAGCAACAGCAGCAGAGTGTTTTCTCAAAAAATGCAAATTGAAAATATGTCGAACATCTTAGGGCCTCCATTGTTTTGTTTTAGGGTTCAATATCGCCCTAAGTCAAGTGGCATTTTTGTCACATTGAATTCATATTTTTTTGCTCCAACTAATACCCATCATGGTGTAGATGACCTTGCATTTGCTAAGTCCTCATGACTTAGATATTGTAAGCCTTAGATCCCTTTTTGCATATAATGCTTAGGTATTTTTGCCTTTGAAACTGATTTGGTTACCTTTGAGATGAATACACAGTCTTGAGTATACCTTGTAATGCATAAGAGAGATTTTGCAAGTGCATGGGAGATATAAGGTGGTATTAAGATATGAAGAATAATGCATGTTTTTACAAGGCATGAGTAGCATGAGGTGTGTGGTAAGGAGAGTTGTGTTTGTGCCTAGGAGCTATAAGAGGCTTTATTTGTCTTTTTACATAAAGTAGAAATAGATAAAACATTGTAAACAAGTGATAAAGTAATGAATTATAACTTACTTTATTACTTGTCGTAAAAATGCAAAAAATGATGATAGACAATTCCATAACACATAAGAAATTAAGTCTCATTGATTACTTTATCATTTTTTCACAATGTTTTATTCATCTCCAAGACATGCAAAATTAGGAGATTGAATATTAATGTCCTAGTGCCATTATTTTCTGCATAGGTTTGTAATAAATTTGAAATGTAAAACATTAAACTAAGTGGTGTAATTATAGACCACTTAGTCAATGTTAATTAAATGCAAAAATAAATGTATTTGTGTCATTTATTGTGCAAGAGCAAGTTGAGGAGGCTTTCAGATGTGGTTGAGCATTTATTATGCAAATGCCAAACATTTATGATGCTGTAGGAGAGGTTGACAAATAGGTAGAGGAGTTATTTCATGGATTTGACTTGTTTTTAGTAGCATTTAAGGGCATTAAGAGGCTATTTTTGGAGCTTTTTTGGTGGGTGATGACATGCCTTGACTTTTTCTTCATTGGGAACTCATTTTGGAGGGCTTTAGACAGATATTTTGAGGGCTTTTATGAGATGCACGACCATGGAGGTTTCTAGTCCTTATCTTGTTACAGTTGTTTGGAGAGTATATAGTCATTCATTTGACCCTTTTGTAGAGTTCTTATCATACAATTTCTAGAGTTAGTAATTTTCTGCAGTCCTTATTCAGTTTTGAGCATGTTTTGTAACTCTTTTGGGATATGAAATACAGAAAAGACCTTGGATACCATTGGTTATGAGTTTTTGATTTCTTATTCTTGTAGTATTGTGTATCATCAAGTGCATGATCAAGTCATTTGTGAGGTAGTTTTATTTCCTTGTGACTTTGTCTCATGTTTCAATACCTTTTCTGCAAAAAAGTATATTTATGCAGGTTGCAAACTATGTCTTAAAGCTATGTGTGGCTTTTTAATTGTGAAGTTATCTTCCTTTTAAAGGTTAATGCACTTAGGCCTTTTGTGAAGTATTTATACAAAACATGCAGTAATAGGTTGTGCAAATTTAATTTCTGATATCTATAACCAAGTGTATAAATCTAAGTTTTCATAAACCATATCAGTTTGGTGTATCACCCTTGTCATATTTTCCAGTTTTCTTTTCATTTTTGAAGCATTCCTTTTTCCCTTTTCCTCTACAAATCCAGTAGTTTCTAGGTGATAACCAGCTAGGAAGCCAACCTTCTCTAGAGGTTCTTTCCATCATAGGTAACCCAAAGGCCTAGAAAGATCCCATGTTTCTCTGGAATGCCAAGTTCTGCAACTTAGCAAGGGTGCAATTTTGAGAGACAACAGTTTTTGGCATGCCTGGTGGGACTGTGAAACTATTTCTCAGTCCATTTTATACATTTTGTTACTATTGTTTGGTGTGTACATCAGTAGTTTTAGCCTTTTGGAGGCTTTTTTTTACACACCTGGTGACTCTAGAAAGAAATAACTACTGGTTTCAAAAAGACTAAAGGTGCTGGTATGTGTTCAAGTTTTGTAAAAATCAGTCTTTGTTATTCTGATTATAAGAACATTTCATGAATTTTTAGTTGGTTTGATGCTATATAATGTCTTCTTTTGGTGAAGATATGATTTATAACCCTCCATTCCATGAAAATCCTACTTATATCACTTCCTATCAGCCATACCAAGCAGAATATGCTACTAGTTTTGTCCCAAGTAAACCACCAATAGAAGATTATCAGCATAATCATCATGCTTACCACCCTCCCACCCCTGCCCAAATTTCATGGCAACCTATCCATGCCTATAAACATTTGCAAGAGGATCATTTTGCTCATGACCAGCATAACTACCCTCTGAATCAGCCTCAAGATGTTAACGACATGAGTATCAGGGAGGTCGCATTAGACTTGCAAAGGAAATTTGAGGCTGTCACAAAGGAGTAGGAGTATAGTATGCAGCAAGAGGAGCAATCCTACCAAGCTTTTTATCATCAACAGGAGGTGGAAAGGGAAAGAATGTGTGAAGAGGAATTCTTGAGTAGGCAGATTGTTGCTAAGGAAGAGCAAATAAGGCAATTAATAGCTCAGGTTCAAGAGCCTAAGGTCCAAAACCCTTCTCCTCTTCTTAATTTCATGCAAATCCACACTATAAGTCAAGCTGAGCCTAGCAATGAGCCTTCTCCAATGTTTGAAATTCCAAGTTTCAAGCAACCTTCTACCTTTAAGATTCCAAGTTGGAAAGGGCTATCTTTTTCACCCTGTGAAGTCCCTCCAGCAAACATACAAATGGAACCATGCTCTAGCATCTAGCAAGTAGAAGAAGAGGAGATAAAACAACCTATACCATCTTGTCCAGATACTATTTGTCTCTACAAAGGAGGGTCTGTTGTGTGGCCTTCTTCATGGGAAGTCAGAAAGCAAAAGGAAGAGGAAAGTGTTTGTGCTCTGTCATAGAAACAATCGGTATTTGAAAGTGATGAAGAGGTAACAAATAGGTTGTTTGAGTAGCTACCATGTTTTCTTGACCTAGAAGAGGAACAAGATGATGTCTCAATTAATCCTTGTGAAGAGGAGCTTCTTCAAGACAATGGAGATATTTCATTGAATCAGCAAGAAGACAACACTTTGGAGAAGTACTTTGAAAAAAATGACCTTGTTCTTGAGGTTAAAGAAGTTGCCCCAACCAAAAATCTTTCAGACCTTGAAGGGAAGCCCAAAGATATCAAGCATATTCAAGAGGCTAACATTCCTCAGGAGGATCATGATGAAGTTTATTTTTGAGATGATCTGGAGGAGTTTTGTACTAACCTTGATGTCAAGCCAGCTCTGAAAAATAAAGAATTCTACAAACATGAGGAACACATTCCTATTTTGTTTCCTCAAGAGGGCTGCTACAAAGAGGACCAATTTGAATATAACCTTGAGTTATCTTTTCCACAATCAGAAGGTGAAACAACATCTTTGGAGGAGGAAAGTCTTGAGCCGCAGGAACAACCTATAGAGGAGGTTATAGTTCAAAAGGAATAACTAGAAATGGAGCATTCCAATCAGCAAGATGAGGAATCGGTAATACATGAGCAAGAAGCTAGCAAAGAGAGATTAAGGTTCATCAATTCAAATGGATGTCCTATCACACATCTAGGTCAAATCAAGCCTAACAAGATGTTTCCAATCATGCTCACACCTAAGGAGAAGATTGAAACTGAGGAGCAACATGTCCAATCTGCCTATATGCCTCAGAACAATAGCAAGCATGATCAAAATCATGAGGTAGGTGGAATAGTTTTCTTTCTCCAAATCTCATTACAGCAGTTGGCTATACTTTCATCAATTATCCACATCCTTGAGGCTGCTCATAAGCATGTGAGATATTGTAAATTATTGAGGATGGGAAGCTATTTCAAAGAACCAGTAAATGGTCATGTCTGAACATCACCTCTGCTAGTTAGATGTAGGGTAGGTTTAGTTTTTATTTCCTATAAGTGCTGCTACACAATAGATTAGATGCAGTTTTCATTTCCCTAAGTGCATTTCTGCATAGTTAGTTAGGTTGCTCCGAGTCTTGTTTTGGTAGAGAAATAAGGTTGGAAGGTGTTTTACACTGTTCTGAGGAGTTACAACAAGTATGTGAGAATCTTTTTCAAGGTTTTAGGTAGAAAAAGACTCATATGCCCAATGGATTTTAGAAGGCTACTAGTCTAGTTTTGTTTAGCAGGCAAACACCCCTAAGAGGTCACCAAAAATGTCACTAAATTATGTTCACACCTAATTTAGCAAGGCCTAAACATCAGTTCTTTAGAGGGTGTACAATTTTTTTTGCTTTTGCAGGATCATCTAATCAATGTCTGATGTCTTGATAGAAGACAAGTGCAAAATCACTTATCAAAATCATGTAACAGCTCAAGCTGAGTTGTTACATCATCCTGGTAAGTGAAATCATCTACAGACAAGAAAACAGGCATTCAAAGAATGAAGAGAATTGATGGAGTTCATGTTCTAGTTGATGATTATTCCTTATGTTTCAGTACAAGTAAAAGAGGTATTTATAGACTGTCAAATTATACATCATGTTTTTATACATATGTTCCAAAGAAAGATTAGTTATTTTATGCTATGTATTTGATTTAGAAAGTGAAATATACATAAGTCATTGCATAGAGTGAGATAGCTGATTATATTCAAAAGAATGTATAAAAGTGTCCCACACAAGCCATGGGAGTAACTGAAATAGGCAACATAAAAGTAAATTTTACTTTTGAAAGAAAAGAAATGCATAGGAAAAGAAGAGGGACCTATCATTGCCTGTGAACGACGAATCCCGTGGTTGAGCTGGTTGCTATCTTCCTCCATCTGCTTGAGCTCCAACGTACCTGGAAAATAGTTTTTGTTAATGCTCAGGGTACCAAGTCTTTTCATACACAATCAGAACTTCAAAAGTAGCATTCACTTTTATGTAGCAGCAGTATATTAGTAATCAGATATCAGCATAAGAGAGGTCAGAATGAGCAGACATAAGTGTTATATCAGAAAGAGATAGATCCATACAAGTAACCCCACATCATGAATCAAAGATATGTTTCATATGTTAACATGTTTGCTTCTTGTGCAGGTATATGAGAAATCAGTTTGTTGATTCATCCTTTATAAAATGGCATGTGGAGAAAATGGGCTCCCATGAGGGTTGAGCCCAGCATGCTCGAAATAAAATAGTCAAGATGCAGGAGTTAAAAGAGTTAAGATATAGCAGTTTAAAGAACAGTCTCAATCACAAAACAAAAAGCAAGACAGTAGACATTTTTGTTCTTCTACATGATCATTAAAGGGGAATTCATATGGTTTTGTCATACACAGAAAAGCACAAGAATGAAGTACATCCATAGAAGGTATTTTTCTATCTTTTTGTTGTGATTGAACTATGAATTTGCTATTCAGATATACCCCATAGATAGAACAGCTGAATAATGAAACTGCATATATGCAACATCATGTGTAAAGTCATTTGGAACAACAATATGCTTGAAAAGACCGCATAGATTGGAGTAGCATTAAAATAGAGTAAGTGTTGCTACAGAATTAAAAGGACAACGTATCATTTCATCTTAAAGATATCATGCTCTCTATGCATAAATGAAATCAGATCTCAATAAATGAAGATATAGTCATGTGACTGAGAGATGAATAATGGAACAGCAATGGAACTACAATATCAGGCAAGGTGACAGCTACAATAGTTAAAAGTGACATCTATACCGTGGGGTAGTGAATGCTGATCTATGATTAACAGTCCAAGAGAGAATGGACTAACAACCACACATCAGTAAACAGGCTGCTCAATTATCTGAGTGAGTGAATTTCAAATACAATGCAGATGTTTTCTCATTTTCATGCAATCAAGAAGTTCAGAGACAAAGTTGGATCTTGTGATAGCCTTTCAGATGAAGAAATATATCCAATTAAAGATCATTTTGAAATTCATCAATTGAAAGTGTTTATGAGTACATGACAGCACCTTTGTGTTGATGAAAACTATATTTTTCTATGCCAACATGTCAGTTTTGGTCTAACACATCATTCTAGGATAGATAGAGTACAGTGTCAACATGTAAAAGCTTGCAATTATGTATTAGAAGGTATAACAAATGCATTCAATTCATCATATTTAGGAGAAAACAAATGTGTATCAGAAATGTTTTGTTTGTTAAAGGACAGTCGTAAGATACTACAGCAGTCTCAAAAGTGAAAGGTATAGCCATATCAATGTAACACCATGTCACAGCAACATGAGGTAGCTTATCAAATATTTGCCATGTGTTATAAAGTACCAATGAACTATAGAAAGGTAAGTTTTCATATCACCTGTGTATATGCACTGTTCAAATGTTATCATTGAGCAAAGATGCTTTTGAAATGAAGAGTTATAGCACATATTCATCATGGGCTGAGCAAAGGCATGTGGACCTTGTTCATCTACAGAAAAAGAGGATAGATGCAGCTTGTATTTCATAACTTTTTCATCTTGCTTTCATCACAAAATATGAATACATACAGTTACATACAAGCAAGGTGGAGCAGCAGAGTAAAGAATGCCACATAAGGACAACAGATGAGTCCAAATGGAGCAGCAAGGAATTATATTTATATTGTCCATCTACAGAAAATTTAAAAATGAGAAACAAGATGAGTCTATGTCTCATGGCAAGATCTATACATGGGTTCATTCCATGTTGGAAATGTTGCCTTAAAGCCAGTCACAACCCATTGCAATATATTATAGAAGAAGAAAAGGCTCTGCTGTTTAGAACAAAACATTCAAAATGAGCAATCATGTAAGTATGGAAGTCAAGGAAAGCCACTTCATTGTGAATGAATGTCCCATTATTTCTTGGATGAAGAAAGGTGAGGAATTTCCCATTTGCAATGTGTTGTTGATCCCATCCAAACAAATATTGCAAGCAATACTGACCAGCTCAAGCAAAAGGGTAAGCACGTATTTGGTCTACTTTTTCTCATGTGGTGAACAAGTTAGTACCTCTCTCAATTCAGCCTCATAAGATCATATGCACAACAGATCTTATTTCTAAAAATAAGGGACTTTCTACCCTTATTTGACATTTCCTCTCCTAGGAATTGCTAATTAGCTGCAAATCACTTTGTCTCTAGAACCTCATCATTTTCATCCAATAGTTACACCAATGAAAATTGGTGGTCATTTTATCATTATGCTCTATGATAAGCCCCATCATACCCTCATGTTCCTTCTGATGCAAAAGGTGGTGATAAACAACATGTAGAAACCGATACTCAAACGATCAGCCACTTCAAATCCGTTGAAATCCCAATTCACTTTGCATTCACAAATATGACTAAAATTCTAAATGGGCAAGTCAAGGCAGAACTTTATAACATGCAACAAAGGCAAAATCAAGAAATACTAGTCCTGTTGATCCTAAATCTACAAGCTATCAAAGACATTTAATGTACCATCATCACATGTTTAAATAAGCAAGAAGAATGTCTTGCTATCCTGAGGCAATGTTATCAATCCAATCTCAACAAAGTGGAGGAAACTGAGAGAATCTTTAGTGCATTAGATAAAAGGAGGGATTGTTCAGTAACCAACCAGCAATACCAACAATACCAACAATACCAGCAATACCAGCAAAAACAAATACTCAAGAATGCCCGTTTGTATGCATGGTCATGGCCTCTAGTGCCAGATCGAGCCTCTTGGGTTTCAAAAATTAAAGAAAAGTTGCGGATGTTTAAGGAAATGAAGTTTTTTCAAACTCATGCAAACACAAAATACTCAGAAATGCCATCAAATCGCGGCCTCTGGCAGTGAAATACATAGTGGAAAAATCAACAAACAAAAGGAGATCGATAGATAAGAGACTCACATTCTTTTTCTATCAAATGCTTGTGTCGAAATCACAAGGTTTTCCATCAATCAACCTCCATGGTGGCTAGAGAGAGTGTGTCGGCCCAGAAAACAAAGAGAATGCATCAGAAATATAGCCCATTCGCAGCTTGAAAGGCCAATTTTATCTCCAAAAAATAGATCGAACAGGTAGTAATAGAGGTTTTTTACCTTTCATTTCCATAAATGAGTCATTGAATCCCTCAGGAAATGCATGGAAAACCCTCAGGAATCATAGAGAATGGTGCAGATTGAGTTTCCAAACCCTAGTCATGGCAGCAGCAGTAGAGTGTTTTCTCAAAAAATGCAAAGTGAAAATGGGTCAAACATCTTAGGGCCTCCATTGTTTTGTTTTAGGGTTCAATATCACCCTAAGTCGAGTGGCATTTTTGTCACATTAAATTCATATTTTTTTGCTCCAACTAATACCCATCATGGTGTAGATGACCTTGCATTTGCTAAGTCCTCATGACTTAGATATTATAAGCCTTAGATCCCTTTTTGTATATAATGCTAAGGATTTTTTGCTTTTGAAACTGATTTGGTTCCCTTTGAGATGAATACACAGTCTTGAGTATACCTTGTAATGCATAAGAGAGATTTTGCAAGTGCGTGGGAGATATAAGGTGGTATTAAGATATGAAGAATAATGCATGTTTTTGCAAGGCATGAGTAACATGACTGGTGTGGTAAGGAGAGTTGTGTTTGTGCCTAGGAGATATAAGAGGCTTTATTTGTCTTTTTGCATAAAGTAGAAATAGATAAAACATTGTAAACAAGTGATAAAGTAATGAATTATAACTTACTTTATTATTTGTCATAACAATGTAAAAAATGATGATAGGCAAATCCATAACACGTAACAAAGTAATTCTCATTGATTACTTTATCATTTTTTCACAATGTTTTATTCCTCTCCAAGCCATGCAAAATCAGGAGATTGAATATTAATGTCCTAGTGCCATTATTTTCTGCATAGGTTTGTAATAAATTTGAAATGTAAAACATTAAACTAAGTGGTGTAATTATAAGCGACTTAGTCAATGTTAATTAAATGTAGAAATAAATGTATTTGTCTCATTTATTGTGTAAAAGCAAGTTGAGGAGGCTTTCAGATGTGGTCAAAGAGATGTGGTTGAGCATTTATTATGCAAATGCCAAACATTTATGATGCTGCAGGAGAGGTTGACAAACAGGTAGAGGAGTTATTTCATGGATTTGACTTATTTTTAGTAGCATTTAAGGGCATTAGGAGGTTGTTTTTGGAGCTTTTATGGTGGGTGATGACATGCCTTTCCTTTTTCTTCATTGGGAACTCATTTTGGAGGGATTTAGATAGATATTTTGAGGGCTTTTATGAGATACACAACCATGGAGGTTTCTGGTCCTTATCTTGTTATAGCTATTTGGAGAGTATATAGTCATTCATTTGACTCTTTTGTAGAGTTCTGATCATGCAATTTCTAGAGTTAATGATTTTCTACAGTCCTTACTTAGTTTTGAGCATGATTTGTAACTCTTTTGGGATATGAAATACAGAAAAGACCTTGGATACCATTGGTTATGAGTTTTTGCCTTCTTATTCTTGCAGTATTGTGTATCATCAACTGAATGATCAAGTCATTTGTGAGGTAGTTTTATTTCCTTATGACTTTGTCTCATGTTTCAATACCTTTTCTACAAAAAAAGTATATTTATGCAGGTTGCAAACTGTTTCTTAAAGTTGTGCGTGGCTTTTTAACTGTGAAGTTATCTTCCTTTTAAAGGTTAATGCATTTAGGCCTTTTTGTGGAGTATTTATGCAAAACATGCAGTAATAGGTTGTGCAAATTTAGTTTCTGTTATCTATAACCAAGTGTATAAATCTAAGTTTTCATAAACCATATCAGTTTGGTGTATCACCCTTGTTATATTTTCCAGTTTTCTTTTCATTTTTGAAGCATTCCTTTTTCCTTGTTCCTCTGCAAATCCAATAGTTTCTAGGTGATAATCAGCTAGGAAGCTAGGCTTCTCTGGAGGTTCTTTCCATCATAGGTGACCGATAGGCCTGTTGTGTGGTTACACAACACGCCCCATTTTAACTTGGCAAAACAGGGACCCAACTTTTGGCTTGGCTTGTGTTGTCTGTTTTCTGGCGGTTTGGTAAAAATGAGTCAGGTGCATCATCATCATGAAGGTCAGGATGAGGTTGGTCATCATCATGAGGTCAGTTTGTCAAGGTTCTTTTTTTGTTTCTATGACCACATATTTAGAAAGAGCTTGAAATTCCATGCAGGTTTGCCTTTTACATCACCTGAAAATTCGTCCATACGAGGGAGTTATGCACAGTCAAAGTTTTGGTCAAACCTGATAATCGCAGGAGGATCATCATATTTTTATCCTCAGTCATGTTGTCAAGGTCATCATGATCTTGGTCTATCACCCGATAAAAATCATGCAGTCCCAATATCCGGACGTCAATCTTAGGTGATAGTGTGTTTTACCCGTCAAATGACCTTAGGCGCATCGCGAGCATCATGATTTTGTTTAAGATCACCTGATATTATAATATCATGCTGATATTATAATATCACCCTGCTTAGAAAGTCCACCATCTGCATAATTTGCATGCGCAGGTCAAAATCCTATCGGAGGGTCATCATCCTGATCTTTCAAGGGAGGGTCATATTTTATAAACTCAGTTTTGCTGTATGAAGAACATCATCATCATATTTGAAACACCCCCCGATAATATCCTGAGGTTCAAATATCTGGACGTCAACTTTAAGTAATAGTAAGTCTTCCCCATCGAACGGTCTTTTGTATTGCAAGCATCATATTTTGAAAGTAACCCGATATTTCGTAATGTCCTCCTGCCGAGAAATATGACCTTTTGCAAATATCCTGATGACGTCATCCCGATCTGATAAACGAAGAACCAAATATCAGGATGACATCATCATCACATTTCCCTTCGGCAGGATATTTTCCAAAACATGATCCGGTTCGCGAATATGACGATGACGTCATGTTCTAAGTTCAACAAAAGCCCCGGATATCCTGATGATCATCATCATCCTGATCTTTCGAGAGGGTTACCTTGGCTGCAAAGGGGTCATATTACATTCACCACCTGATCATCTTCCTTAGGTGACCCGATATTACATTTTGTCCCCTGATCTTAACTAAACATGACGGTGACATCATCTTTTGCATTTTAATGAAGCCCGAATATGACGATGACGTCACCATGATTTTCCATTCCTCAGCAGCAGGATCATATTTCATATCCTTCTATTTTCCTTCGACATGATGATGATGATGTCATTCTTTTCCCCAATATACAGAAGCGAAACATAACGGTTGCATCATCTGGACATTCGGAAGGGGGAGCATCATATTTTCACAATATCATGCAGACAAAAGTTTTAAGTCTTGCTATCGGCCAAGTCTGGATTTTTCTCGCCGATAGATCATGTCTTCCCGATGGATGGACATCATCATATTTTTGGCATCGGTATAAGTTTAGCCGTCGGCCTAATGTAAAATTGTCATCCCGACCATGTGTAGTCACGTCGATACATACATGATCATAATTTGAACCCGATATACATGAAAATGGGCGGGAAAACAGAGCGATAGAAATTTGGAGCCTGATTTCCTGTAGCTGCACATTTTGGAGGCTTATTTAATAAAATGTTTAACTTCCTGCTGTTTATCCACATGATGATGAACTTAATGTTTGTCTGTTTACTTGCAGGAAGTCATGATGATGCTGCGGTTGCTGAGCATTGTATGGTTGCACATGGAGGCAACATGAACCAGAAATGAGGAGGATATTGTCAAATATGCTGTTTGCCAGCTGGAGACCGAATCAAATCAAAGATGCTGGAATATTCTGTGCCAGCTGTACATTTGCCAACTGGCGAAGCATGTGCTTTTCATCTGGACCATTGATTGTTAGGAGAGGATCCTGATCCTTGGATCATTATAACTATTTTCTGGCATTTGCTCTATATAAAGGCCAGAACCTAGGGGAGATATACATTAATACATGGGAATATCTAGCATTAAGGCCAATTACTGTAGAATCAATTAGGAGATCGGATTACTGAGACTAATGAGGATAGAATTGTTGAAATGTCAAGGTTCTTTCTTCAGATCACTGTAAATGTACCTGTTCTTGAGCATACTGAATGGATATGAAGTTTCAGATTACATCCTGATTGTAAATTTTACGTAATCTTCATGTTGATTTCTGGATATGTACTGGTGAATGCTGTGTTCAACTGGAAGCGCTTTCATTTCATTACATGTTGTTGTCAACTTTTCCTTTGAAGATTTGCACTAGATCATGCGGATTTGTGGAATGTCCTGGTGAAGTATGATTTTAGTTTCCTTCTTTTCATTGCATGTATGGGAGCTTGTATGTGGATCAGTGATCTAAGTCAAGTAGTTTTGGGAATCTCATTCTTTAACCCTTTTCCTTTTTTTAATTTCATAAATTCATCATCATAACTACAAATCATGATAAATAACAAGCAGAAACAGAGAAATATGCTGAAATCCCGTAGGTAACTGAAAATCCTTAGCATATTTGAGTTAAATGCATGTAGTATTGAAAATATCATGCAAAGAATCATAAATAATGGTAGAAATCATGCAAATATCAGCCTGTAGGCACATTATTTGAGTGAATCCATAAGTGCAGAGGTAGAATTGTTGGAGATTTATGTAGAGCACACATACCGAGCAGGATATTTGGAGGAATAATGATGAACTTTGCAGAAACACGTAAGGCCCCTGAATGGAAAACAGCAACACACATCAACCACTGAGTAACGTCAGTAGATTAAGACCTAATCAACGGAGACTTGGGATCATGAATTCTCTGAATTCATCGTATCTTTCAAGATGAGTAAAGGTTGTTGTGTAACTTTTATTCTATGTTTGTGAATGACTAACATCATGACCAACATAAATTGGCGCTAGAAGGAGGGCATGATCAACATCTTCATCAACATAAATTAGCGCTAGAAGGAGGGCATGATCAACATCTTCATCAACATAAATTGGCGCTAGAAGGAGGGCCGAGCTGTTTCTCAGCAAATAAATTCTTGTTCAATTGAAGTGATATCCCCTGCCTTAGTATAGCCGCTTGCCCGCTTTAAATCTTGCTAACATATATGCAGGCCCCTCACTTCTAACGCAACATAAATTGGCGCTAGAAGGAGGGCAGCTGAGCTGTTTCTCAGCATCATCAATAGAAGGAGGGCAGAACTAGAAAAGGCACCACTGCTTTAGTCATCATTCATTTTATGCAGGCCCCTCGCTTCTAACGCAACATAAATTGGCGCTAGAAGGAGGGCAGGCCCGGAATATCACGCTCATCATCAGTATTTTCAGGTTTGATGATGCATAGAGTAAGGTAACCTCAGATCGCCCATGAATTTCAGTAAATTACGTAAATATTGGCTGTGAGAAGTTTGTATGTGTTCATTCTATGTAAAGATTTCCAGATCTCACATAAATATTGCAAGCTTTACAGTAGATCTTTCTGAATTCACTAATATCGGCTAAAGGTACGTAAATTTGTTCAAACTTTGAGACTTTTAAGCCTTAGGCACTCGAGATCTTGTGTTACGGGTCAGGATATCCCAATATCCTGTCACATTGTTGGATTTCTCCAAATATTGCATAAATATTTCAGCATTTGAGTTAAATGTCTGCAAATATCTCTTATCTGAGATGTTTTGGTTGCACCTTTGCCAAGATCTAGCTCGAAGCATCAAATATTTGTTTGATTTTCTGAGCTTTCAAGTTTTATTCTGAGATATGATGGATCTCCTTAAAATTTCAAAATACTAAAAAATTGAAAATAGAGTCTCATTTTGATGGATGTATATGAAGGCAATTGCCAAATTAACATTCCTTTATTTCAAGAAACTTTGAGTAGGCAGCTTTACCCTCACAATTTGTCTAACTTTGGTTTATCTACCTGTTGCAGGATACACCAGACTGTGGAACACAGCGAAATAAATTGTTTAACTTTCCTTACAAGGTTGGATTTATATTTGAAAGGATTAATATTCTTCCAGGATGTGTTCAGGGCCGAAGTCTGGCAGGAAAATGAAGAAATTCTGGAACAACAAGCAGATGCAGCACCAGAAGTTATTAATTGTCCAGACACTAAAGTGGATCGTTCTGAAGATTTTGAATTATACTTGTCTAGAAACATACAGTGTAGTCAAATACTAGGTTTACCCACTGATGATGTCTTGATTGAAAGCTGGTGCAGATTACATGATGAAGAGCATTCAGAGAGAGATTGCTACGCTTGCTTGGTCATGTTGAAAAAGATTCTAGAAAATACAATAGCTGAGTTGATTCCAGAAGGTAATGAAGAGGAAACATCTTTCCTGGATTCATTTTATGGTGAGATTGATAAGAGTTCTCTACTTCCTACTACAAGTAAGGATCAGTCAGTATGCAGGTATGAATCTTGTGAAAATTTTAGAGAAGAAACCACTCATCAGGATAATATTTTTGATTCTGATCCTAATACTTTTGATAAAGAAGATGAAACATCTTTCCTGGAGTCATTCTATGGTAAAGAGAAGTGTAAACAGATAGTAGAACAATTTAAATTCACTGTTGATGATGAAGTTCCTATGATAGTAACTCAGGGAGTCATAGAGAAGAAAATAAATGCTGATTTACTACCTAACTGGGTTGAATTAAATGATCAAATGCGAGAATGTTGCAGGTTAATGGAACCAGATCCTCTACTAGATAGAAGATGTGAATTATTTAATGAATAATTCCTGAAAGATGAAGATGTAAAAGACTTTGGAGTTGTTGTGCATAATCAGACGTCACTCCAGAAATATTTTGAGAATGAAACAGGGGAGTGTCCTTATCAAGTGAAAGTTGTTTCTCCTTTACAGTCAAATGATTTAGAAATGATAAACTTCTGTATATTAGGTTATGATAATAAAGATACTTATTTAGATGCTGATGTGCAGGAAATTGAAGAAAATATTGAGAAGTTTCCTGAACTGGAAGATAAACTGAACATCCAGAATGAAGGGATAAGGCTGGATAAAGATGGAGAATTAATACATCAAGAGTCATACATCCTTCAATTTGAAGAGAGACCAGGCACTGAGACAAGCAGTGAAAATATAATGACAAATGGAAGATCAGCTGCCAATGAAGAAGCATGTCCAACAAAATCAGAAATACATCAAGTTGTATTTCTCCTTTCCACAGTGAATGATGTTGATTACTATTTTAATTATGGAAATTCAGGAGATAAGACATGCATATGGATTAATCATGAACATGATGAGCTTCCTCAGTTGCTGATCATCAAGAGTTGTTCTGTTGAATACAATGGATTCAAAATATCAGAATATTTTTCAGAATATAAAGATAAAATTGCTAGGTTGAGAACCATAACTCATACCCTAATGATCCTACACAATCAAAAGAAGTATGCAAATATAGGTGTACTTGGGTCTTTTGCTGGTTTTTGTTTGCCTAGTAGTAGTTTGTATTTAATTTTGTAGGTTAGTTGTTTGTACAGTTTGCTTGTTTTGCTTTCTTGTTCTGTTTCTGTTGTTTCCTTTTTGTAGGTTAGTTGTTTGTATAGTGTTTCTTCTGTTTTGTGTTGTTTTGGTTGAGTTTTTTTTTGGTAAGTCAAGATGATGCACTTCATCACCTAAGAAAATAACTAAATTGTTAGGATTCAAGTGATGAGATCAGATTTAGATATAGATTGTAATTCATTCTGATAAATATTCATGATCAGGTTTTATAATATCTTTTCATCAGGTGCCTTTTCTTGTCCAAAGTGAATCAAACACAATGAAACACCTAACAGCCTTGGGCTTGTTGAAGATATGAGTATAGGTGTTAAGTGAAAAATCTAAAGGGACTCCCTTGCTACCAATACAATCTCCAACCTAAAGCTGCAAGTGACCATACCTTGTACAAATGAGCTGACATGATGATATCAGATATATAAATAAATATATATATATAAACAATAAACTTAGGCCATCTAAGTAACTCTACCGGGGCTATAGATGCCTGCTGGCAGTGGGGCTCTACTTAGGGAGATTGTATAGATAACCTTGCCGGGGCTATGAATGCCTGCTGGCAGCAAGGCTCTATCCAGGTTGGCTATGAGGGATGATCTCCAACTATGTAGTTTAACACCAGTTACTTGTATTTTCAACTTGCTTTCAAGATGAGGATAATTAATCATATGCACACACATGATCCTTTGTTAGCACTGTTACCTTGATGAAACTTTATCATTCAAAGATCATGATGATTTTACTTAGAAAGAATTAGAATACTATAGATGAATATGATCATATCACTTGAATCATTTGAATTTTGTTGTTTTCTTTGGTGGCAAGTTGTTGTGTGGTTACACAACACGCCCCATTTTAACTTGGCAAAACAGGGACCCAACTTTTGGCTTGGCTTGTGTTGTCTGTTTTCTGGCGGTTTGGTAAAAATGAGTCAGGTGCATCATCATCATGAAGGTCAAGATGAGGTTGGTCATCATCATGAGGTCAGTTTGTCAAGGTTCTTTTTTTGTTTCTATGACCTCATATTTAGAAAGAGCTTGAAATTCCATGCAGGTTTGCCTTTTACATCACCTGAAAATTCGTCCATATGAGGGAGTTATGCACAGTCAAAGTTTAGGTCAAACCTGATAATCGCAGGAGGATCATCATATTTTTATCCTTAGTCATGTTGTCAAGGTCATCATGATCTTGGTCTATCACCCGATAAAAATCATGCAGTCCCAATATCCGGACGTCAATCTTAGGTGATAGTGTGTTTTACCCGTCAAATGACCTTAGGCGCATCGCGAGCATCATGATTTTGTTTAAGATCACCTGATATTATAATATCATGCTGATATTATAATATCACCCTGCTTAGAAAGTCCACCATCTGCATAATTTGCATGCGCAGGTCAAAATCCTATCGGAGGGTCATCATCCTGATCTTTCAAGGGAGGGTCATATTTTATAAACTCAGTTTTGCTGTATGAAGAACATCATCATCATATTTGAAACACCCCCCGATAATATCCTGAGGTTCAAATATCTGGACGTCAACTTTAAGTAATAGTAAGTCTTCCCCGTCGAATGGTCTTTTGTATTGCAAGCATCATATTTTGAAAGTAACTTGATATTTCGTAATGTCCTCCTGCCGAGAAATATGACCTTTTGCAAATATCCTGATGACGTCATCCCGATCTGATAAACGAAGAAGCAAATATCAGGATGACATCATCATCACATTTCCCTTCAGTAGGATATTTTCCAAAACATGATCCGGTTCGCGAATATGACGATGACGTCATGTTCTAAGTTCAACAAAAGCCCCGGATATCCTGATGATCATCATCATCCTGATCTTTCGAGAGGGTTACCTTGGCCGCAAAGGGGTCATATTACATTCACCACCTGATCATCTTTCTTAGGTGACCCGATATTACATTTTGTCCCCTGATCTTAACTAAACCTGACGGTGACGTCATCTTTTGCATTTTAATGAAGCCCGAATATGACGATGATGTCACCATGATTTTCCATTCCTCAGCAGCAGGATCATATTTCATATCCTTCTATTTTCCTTCGACATGATGATGATGATGTCATTCTTTTCCCCAATATACAGAAGTGAAACATAACGGTTGCATCATCTGGACATTCGGAAGGGGGAGCATCATATTTTCACAATATCATGCAGACGAAAGTTTTAAGTCTTGCTATCGGCCAAGTCTGGATTTTTCTCGCCGATAGATCATGTCTTCCTGATGGATGGACATCATCATATTTTTGGCGTCGGTATAAGTTTAGCCGTCGGCCTAATGTAAAATTGTCATCCCGACCGTGTGTAGTCACGTCGATACATACATGATCATAATTTGAACCCGATATACATGAAAATGGGCGGGAAAACAGAGCGATAGAAATTTGGAGCCCGATTTCCTGTAGCTGCACATTTTGGAGGCTTATTTAATAAAATGTTTAACTTCCTGCTGTTTATCCACATGATGATGAACTTAATGTTTGTCTGTTTACTTGCAGGAAGTCATGATGATGCTGCGGTTGCTGAGCATTGTATGGTTGCACATGGAGGCAACATGAACCAGAAATGAGGAGGATATTGTCAAATATGTTGTTTGCCAGCTGGAGACCGAATCAAATCAAAGATGCTGGAATATTCTGTGCCAGCTGTACATTTGCCAACTGGTGAAGCATGTGCTTTTCATCTGGACTATTGATTGTTAGGAGAGGATCCTGATCCTTGGATCATTACAACTGTTTTCTGGCATTTGCTCTATATAAAGGCCAGAACCTGGGGGAGATATACATTAATACATGGGAATATCTGGCATTAAGGCTAATTACTGTAGAATCAATTAGGAGATCGGATTACTGAGACTAATGAGGATAGAATTGTTGAAATGTCAAGGTTCTTTCTTCAGATCACTGTAAATGTACCTGTTCTTGAGCATACTGAATGGATATGAAGTTTCAGATTACATCCTGATTGTAAATTTTACGTAATCTTCATGTTGATTTCTAGATATGTACTGGTGAATGCTGTGTTCAACTGGAAGCGCTTTCATTTCATTACATGTTTTTGTCAACTTTTCCTTTGAAGATTTGCACTAGATCATGCGGATTTGTGGAATGTCCTGGTGAAGTATGATTTTAGTTTCCTTCTTTTCATTGCATGTATGGGAGCTTGTATGTGGATCAGTGATCTAAGTCAAGTAGTTTTGGGAATCTCATTCTTTAACCCTTTTCCTTTTTTTAATTTCATAAATTCATCATCATAACTGCAAATCATTATAAATAACAAGCAGAAACAGAGAAATATGCTGAAATCCCGTAGGTAACTGAAAATCCTTAGCATATTTGAGTTAAATGCATGTAGTATTGAAAATATCATGCAAAGAATCATAAATAATGGTAGAAATCATGCAAATATCAGCTTGTAGGCACATTATTTGAGTGAATCCATAAGTGCAGAGGTAGAATTGTTGGAGATTTATGCAGAGCACACATACCGAGCAGGATATTTGGAGGAATAATGATGAACTTTGCAGAAACACGTAAGGCCCCTGAATGGAAAACAGCAACACACATCAACCACTGAGTAACGTCAGTAGATTAAGACCTAATCAACGGAGACTTGGGATCATGAATTCTCTGAATTCATCGTATCTTTCAAGATGAGTAAAGGTTGTTGTGTAACTTTTATTCTATGTTTGTGAATGACTAACATCATGACCAACATAAATTGGCGCTAGAAGGAGGGCATGATCAACATCTTCATCAACATAAATTGGCGCTACAAGGAGGGCATGATCAACATCTTCATCAACAAGGCCTTGAAAGATCCCATGTTTCTCCAGAATGCCAAGTTCTGCAACTTAGAAAGGGTGCAATTTTGAGAGACAACAATTATATTGTATTGTAATATAATATATTCTTATTATATTATACTATAATACAACCCACTCCCTCAATTCAAAATAGTTTTTTTAATTATCCACTTTATTTTTATTTGTCTGACCAATTATTTAGTTGTGTTTTTTGCCTGCTGACCAAATTAGTCATTTATTTAGTCATTTATTTGGTCATTTATTTAGTTATTTATAGTTGTGTTGCAAAAAATTTTAGTCACATGACTAAAAGTTTTAGTCACCTGGTCATTTATTTGTCATATTTCTACTCATGAAAGAATAGTTAAATCTATGTTTACTTTCTAAAGTTGAACCTAAAACAGTGGTTGAGGCATGCAAGGATGAGTATTGGATCAAGCCTATGGAAGAAGAACTAATGCAGATTGAGAAGAATCAAACTTGGGAACTTGTCCCAAGACTAGAGAACAAACATGTAATTGGAACTAAGTGGGTAATCTGGAACAAATTGAATGAGAATGGAGAAGTGGTAAGGAACAAGGCAAGACTTGTGTGTAAAGGCTACTCACAAGTGGAAGGAATAGACTATGAGGAAACTTATGCTTTGATGACAAGAATGGAGGCCATTAAGATGCTTTTAGCTTTTACAGCACATAAGGATTTTAAAGTGTATCAAATGGATGTGAAGTTTGCTTTCTTGAATGGTGAGTTGGAAGAAGAAGTGCACATAGAGCAACCAAAAAGATTTCAATTGTCAGATAAGATAGATATGGTTTACAGGTTGAAGAAGGCACTATATGGATTGAAGTAAGCCCCCAGAGCTTGGTATGCAAGGCTAAATAGGTACTTGTTACAACAAGGATTCAATAAAGGTGCTGCAGATATTAATTTGTACATCAAAGTAAGTGGAGATCAAATTTTGATTGTGGAAGTGTATGTAGATGACATAATTTTTGGTGGAAATGAAGGTATGTGTAAGATTTTTGTAGATGAAATGCAGAAAGAATTTTAAATGTCAATGTGTGGGGAAATGAATTTCTTCCTTGGGTTACAGATCAATCAGACAAATAAGGGTATTTTCATTTCTCAATCAAAGTATGTAAAAGAGTTGTTAAAGAAGTTTGGAATGGAAGATTCTAAACTAGTTTGTACTCCTATGGTTACTAGTTGTAAGTTGAGTAGGAATGATGAATCTCCTAAGGCTAATCAGAGCAACTATAGATCAATGATTGGAGGATTACTATATCTGACTGCAACTGGACCAGATATTATGCATGCATTTTGTCTTGTGGCTAGATTTCAAGAAGATCCTAGAGAGTCACATGTTATGGTAGTGAAGAGGATATTCAGATATTTAAAGGGCACTCCAGATCATGGCTTATGGTATCCAAAAGATACTAACTTTAATTTAGGTGCTTATACAGATGCAGATTGGGCTGGTTGTGTGGATGACAGAAAAATTACAAGTGGTGGTGCATTCTTTCTTGGATGTAGATTGGTGTCTTGGCTAAGTAAGAAACAAGATTCAATGTCTTTATCTACTATAGAGGTAGAATATATTCTTGCAGCATCATGTTACACACAGGTGTTATGGATGAGAAAAACCTTGAAGGATATTAAAGTTGTGTATGATGAGCCAATCTCTATCTTCTATGATAATACAAGTGCTATTAACATTTCAAAGAATCTGGTGATCCATTCAAGGACAAAGCATATCTCAATTAGGTATCACTTTCTAAGAGAGAAGGTTACAGAGAATGAAGTGAAGCTTGATTATGTGCCTACAAAGGATCAAGTTGCTAACATATTCACTAAGGCTCTTCCTAAGTATACATTTGAGTATCTCCAGGAGAAGTTAGGTGTTATTGCTCCTCCTTCTTTGAACTAGATGCATAAGGAGGTGCATCAGTCCAGTGGATTTCAAAGATTCAATCTTTTTTGGATTGATGTTGGAGACTACCTCTCAGGGGGAGTAGGTAGTGGTCATGATGATTGCTACAGTCAGGGGGAGTAAGAGTTGATACAGTTTGGTGTGCACTCCTAAGGGGGAGTATTCAAAGCAGTGAAAAGAAAAGATCATGTGACCTGATAAGAGTGAAAGAAGAGGTGTGTCACCCTTTTCCATTGATGTCAAAGGGGGAGAGAGAGCAATGTGAAAAAGAAAAGAATTAGTGATCAGAGAGAGTAAGATGTGCAAAAGAAAGGGGGAGAGGAAGAAAGTAAAGAAGATTGGTGTAGAGTTGTGTCTTGATGGTTTTTCACATTATGTGTTTCCATCAATGACAAAGGGGGGATTGTTGCAAGTATGTGCTAATCGGTGTTTTATGTCAACCAGCTTGTGTTGTCATTGGTGTCAACTGTGTAAAGAGTATGAGTAGTTTGTTCTGAGCAGAGATGAGGATATGAGCTATTGCTGAAGGTGTTTTTGATGCATTATAGAGGTGTTGAAGATGTTAAGAATATGGTTTTGATGGTTGGTTTCCAAGTGCTTTTGAGAAAATTTGATTAATAAAAGAAATAGTGTGTTGAAGATGTGTTCTCACTTAACAAAGTAATGATTTGGTTTTGTTCCACATTTATTCCTTATTGAAGATTTGTTTTTGCAGTTTGAATATGTTGTTTAGAGGTGTTCGGAGATGCTATGTTGCAGATTTAATGCTCTAGTTCATTGTGTAGAGAAAGTTGTGTACACCAGTGTGCGGACAGTGTGCGAACAGTGTTTCTGAATTGTACAAAAGTGTCTGGGAGAAACTATTTTGCTCCGCATTTCTCCGTAGATTTGATCTAGCTTTGCAGTTTTGGATTCATGCTTATAAGGTCTATCTTTCTTTAATTCAAGTGGTTCATGGTTTCATGCTCCACAATTTTGTTTCTTGAGTTGTAGTTGATTCTTTCTTGAGTTGCAGTTGATTACAGAGTAATCTAAGTGCTCCAGTGTGAACTTTCTTCAGGTGAAAGATGTTGCAAAAGATTTTGTTGGTTTTCAAGTGCTTGTGGATGTTTCTAGATCATGTTTAAGCTTGACATGTGTGGTCTGCATGTTGTCTTTTGGTTTTGAGGAAGCATGCACTTAAAATTTCATAGTGTTAACATAAGTTTGGTCGACTTGGTTGTTTACACTAATTATGATTGTGCTTCGTTGATTGTGAAAGCATGATGAAGCATGTAAGACTAGATTTAGGTCTGTGCTAAGGTGTGATGTGGTGTACATTCATTACTTTCCTCTATGGGAATGTTTTGGTCTAGGCCTAATTTGGATTTTATGGATTAAGATGTTTTACTAACCTTGGAGAATGTTTTTAAGGTTGATGATGGTATAAATAAGTGTCAAGGATTTGTGAGTGAATGTATTCATGATGGATATGATGTATGTGATATGAATTTGATCAATGTAGTGAGAGATTTCATGTGTTGGGCTACTGGATGTAGTGAGAAGAAGGTGTCTACTATTTGTCAATGTTGTTGCAAAGGTGATGTTTGTGTTGTAGTGAATATTAAGCTTCATTGGAACTGAACTCCATGCATATGTTAGATGCAATTATATCAATTCATTCCTGGCAGTGAGCATTTCTTTCTTTCTTTTAGGCAGTGAGCCCTCTAGCAGTGAGCCTTTTCTAATTTGACATTGCTACTCCTTTATATTGTGAGTTAATCCTCACCGTAGTTTTTCCCTTCTTGGGATTTCCACGTAAAATCTGGAGTTGTCTTGTGTTTGGTGCTATTATGATTCAGTTTCTATTATTTTCTTTTCATGCTTAATCATCATAACAAGTTTAAAGGTTAATGTGGATCTGAATGTTTGTGAGGGTTTTAAATTTTTGATACAACTGATTCATCCCCCCTCAGTTGTCTTGTGCATTCAACAATTTCTTAACAATTATGCCCCATACTTATACAATTTTAAAATCTAATCCTCCTAATCTTTCATTTCACTTTTAATAATGTTTTGCAAGAGGCTCCCCCTCCCACTTCTTCATACCCTTCCCCTTACCCATAGTATTGCATGGTCTCCCCCTTCTTTCTCAACCCCTCTTCCTTATTTTCATGTTCCCTCTTCTTCCTTCCCTATTGTTTAATGTGAGGCTCCTCCAAATAAGGATTGTGACACTAATAATTATTTCTAAACAACTAACAATATTACCTTTTAAGCCAACAAACATTATTAACATGACTTATTTTTTATGTTTAATTAGAGTTTCTTTTCCCATTGATTACATAGTGTCAGAAAATCATGTAAGATGTGTTTCTTTGATATTATTTTTTCATTACAAATTTACAAGGAAATCCCATTATGTGATTATTCTTACATGTTGAAACTAGATTTACAAGTGCATTTAAAAAAATTTGGTGAGTAGGTAGTCAAATTGTTTTCATATTTAGTTTTATATTATTCAATGCTTTTTATATTTTTTTCTTTTGATTAATTTATAATTAGGTTTAGGGTTTAGGGTTTATCATTTATCAAATATAGAGTTTAGGTTTTATTTATCAGAAAATATAGAGTTTAGACTTGAGGGTTTACGATACAAAGTTTACGGTTTACAATATAGAATTTAGGGTTTACAATAAAAAATTTAAGGTTTACAATACATCTATAGTTTACAATATAGAATTTAGGGTTTACAATTTATCAAATAGAAATTAAATTCAAATAGAATGAAGGTTTAGGGTTTAGTTTTGGGAAATACCTAGAAAAAGAAGGGAAAATTCAATACACATGGTCTATCGCATATCCACATTAGCAAACAAGCCATCATGACCTATGTTTAAAGGCCACGTGGTGCTATGGGGTGACAAGTTGGCTTCCACCTATTTTGAGAGAGAAAATTCATTGTCCACCGTGTTATAGGTTGATGTCCTTCCACTGTCAAAATTTGGGAGCTCTATTCTTTTGAAACAAAGGTAAACAGTAAACAATAAAGCATTAAAAAGCCATTTACCTTAGCTTAATACTTCTTAAAAAAATAATTACCTTCGTTCAAAGGTAATTTTTTTATTATTTTAAAAATAATAAGAAATTACGTTCATTTGAAGGTTATATTTGAACAAAGGTTTACCTTCATTTGAAGGTGATTTTGACTCAACTTCAAATTAAGGCACCTTCATTCAAATAAAAACCTTCAAACAAAGGTGTTTGCCAAATTTCTTGTCACACCCCATGCAAAAATCTAATATCCCATACGTGGGACACAATTTTGTGGGTTCACCCATAGACCAATCACTATGGATCTACATGAATCAAAGGAGCAATTGCAATAATTAATGGAAGCATAGAAGTAATGGCTATTCATGGTAGAAAAGGAGGGCATACTATGATGAAGAATGAAATTAGATGGCTGCAATGAAGTGTGGATCAAGGATGAGATCTAGGTACCATCAAGCTAAAACCACTGTGAAGATCACCTATGGATGGTTGGATGATAGGACATGGCCTCATATTTTTAATGACTTGTAGTGGTCTTAGTATTTGACATCTTCTCATGCTTTAGGGACAAAACATGTTAAAGAGGGATGGCATGTTATGTACCTAGATATATGATATTATTATGTATATAAATGGATGGAGACACTAATATGTGGCACACATCCCTTAAGTTACTTATATTGAGTCATGAATTATATTAGGTAATTAGGAGGCCTACATGGGTCTAGTAGTTTACCCCTCAATTATGTTATTAGGTCTATATAAAGAATGTCAATATCATTGTAAGGATATGTGAAGAGTATCATATGTGTTTGGTATATCTGGGAGATATAGTGTGGAGTGGCTTCTACCATCAGGAGTATTGTATAGTATTACCCAACCTTAAGGGTTTATTCTGGGTGATCCCAAAATACTCTATCCTACTTTTTAGCCAAAGTGGGACATTGAAATCAACATTTTAAACCAAATTTTCACTTTCTGACACATATTGTAACTAAACCATTAAATAATCAAAGATGATGTGAACTAGTGATTTTTGAGATTTTTTGTGTAGATTCTAAATATATATTTTTAAAAAAATTAAAAATAATTTGTGAATTTTTTTTACGTAACTTTTAATAACTTTTTTTTATAGTTAACAGTATTTTTAAAAAGTGAATTTTACACCATATAGCATAAATTTTTTTAAAGAAAGGTTAAATTATAAAATTTTAAATATAGATTCATAACACCAGTATCTAATATGTGGATATTTTTTCATAATTTTTTGATGCATTTTTTTAAATAATTTTTGAAGTGATATTAATTATAATTTAGACATAGGTTTATGTTAGTGTAAAAAGAGATATTACCTAGCTAATCATCTCTAGGTCATCTTTACACTACTCTTCTTAAGTTTACTTAGTTATCTTTTGAAGCATTTAATAATGTACAACTATGTGCATTTAATAGTTTTGCACTAGTTGTCTCATATCATAGCATTACAACACTTGTCATCTTAAAAGCTTGTCTTATAAGCATTTATTAGTGGTGTCAAGGTGAATTTATTATTTGTGTCATCTATTTTGTTTTTCCACTATGTTAGCCTTGTGCCTTTTCACTCTTCCTTGCCTATATAAGAAAGGTATCACATTGTATATTTCAAGCCAAGCCAAGCCATGTAATGCATTGTAATCATGTTGTATGCAATGTAATTCAATTGTGTGAAGTCAAGCTCTGCATCATTTCTTGGCATTGTTGTTTTGTCTCTTATTGTGGAATATTGTTGTGATTGTAGGTGATCTTGGGTCTCCTTAAGTCATCATTGACTCTTACATGGCATTAGAGCTCAGATCTGCAGTTTCCTTCCCTATTTTTGAGAGATTTTGTCAAGGGTTATGTTTCTGGTGTGTCCTTGAGAAAAGCTAACGTCATGGTTGTGATCAAAAGGTGCCAAAACCTAAATAACACCTATTCAAACACTAAATTCAGAGTTCAAAATTTTTTTGGTGTTTTTTAGAGTCTAAATTTTTGCATCAACAAAAATTCCATACATCATATGGAATCCATACGGCAGTACAGATCCATACTATATGCTATTGGTCATATGTCATACCATCCCCCTACATCATCATCTTCAGATTCTATTATCTGGCAGTTTACAAATTTTTTATTTTGCGGAATTTATGTTTACACATTGGTTTAAGGAATATTCAGGCGGCATATTCTTCCTTCTACGCCAAGGGTGACATCTTCTATTTGATTTGTCTTGTAGAGGGGTCTAATCAACTTTTTGACCAACACATCTTCCTTTTACATGATGGATTTTTTTGTTTGATTAGCAGTTAGAAACCATTGGGTACATTTGTGGTGAGAATTTTAATTTTAAAAGAGGTCGAGCCCCTAGTTTTAGGGCCCAGCGACCCTCTGAAGTTTCAACCTCTGAGGGCTTATACTTGCTAGGTACTATATGGGTGGCACTTTTAGGCATTATTTCCCACCCTAGTCACCTCCATCAGCTTTAACACTAGCCATTCTATTCCAACGATCACCACAAGTGGTTTACACCTGGCGTCCTTCGCTGTGCTCTGAGATCCACCACCCTTCACCCAAGATTTGCTGCTTAGCCAGTTCCAGCCACTAGTGCACCACCAGATCTAGCCCCTGCCACCTACAATGCTGCCCAATGGCCACTAGAGCACCGCTTCCTGCACAGGCAAGGGCCCATTTTGCCCCTTTTTCATGCCTAAAAGGGGGCTTTTTTGTTTTTTTCCTAAATCAAGTAAATAGAGTCATTTTTTTGCAAATGAAATATTTCCAGAAAGCTAGTTTCTTACACTTTCTAATGGTATGATCTATTTTTTTTAATTTTTCTATTTTACACCTATTTTTGTTATTTGAAGTCCAAACCTTGTTTTTGGCTTTCAAGCTCACAACTTTTTGCCACAATCTTTGATTTTTGTAATTCTTGTGGCATTGGAAAGGTATCGAGGAGCTCTTCACAAAAAAACATGCACTTTTTTTAGATTCAACCCCATGTATCTTTTATTCAATTTTTCAATTTTATGGCTTTCGATTGATTATTTGAATGTTTTGGCACCTGGAGAAGTGTTGTTTGCTTCTATTGGCTTCTATTATTAGTATAAACTTGTTTTGATGTTTTGATCTATTATTTTGAGGATGTCAAGAAATGAGAGGAAAACTAGTCTAGAGATCTGGTCCTTAGTCAAGTCTCTAAAGTCTAGTTTATACCCCAGTCAGACAATGAGAGAAACATGAATAAACAGTAAGGAAATCTATTATGCGGTACAATCTAAGTAGAATAAAGCATTCATAACACACATACAATTATATCATAACCCTTATATCTCCTTTATATATATTTCTCATTAATGGGTACATACAAATTCATACCAGTAGGTCTGAATCTTTGCCTTATACATATCTATCTCATACTCTTTTACTCTCTCTTATACTCTTACTTTACATTGCTTACATGTATCTCCTATATATCTACATAGAGGTCTGTCCTTTCTAAAAATACTTATTTATGAGTTGGCTCTATCCTCCTCATGCCCTTTGCGATAACCTATGATAGGTTCTGCTTGGTGCCCTATTCTCTGCCAACATCATTCCCCCTTTTTAAAGTATGTCCTATCTCCAAGACATGTTCTTTAGTTTGTAGGTAGGATGGTTTTGTATATTACTCTAAGGTGTGCCAGAGTAGTGTCCCATTGTTTCTTTGTAGATGTCAAAATTTGTGTTTGGCTTTCATGATGAATATATGTATCCTCTGCCTCACCTAAGGTAGTTAGTACCTTTACCTTTTGTGTAATCTATTTTTCCTCAATAAATACTTCGGTTAGGGATGCCAACCTCAAGCTTACCACTTCTCTCAGTTGTTTGATTTGTGATTTTATTTGTTCCCTTTGATCTTAGAATTATTGAAGCTGGGAGTGTAAGGTCTCTACTTGTGCCCTTATGGCTCCATTTGTATCTTGTACTGGATCATAAGTACTAGCTACTTATGTTATTTGTGTCTCTAATGCCTCTATTTGATCCTTTATGTTCTTAGTCTAGTAATAGGCCATTGTAAATAAAATTGGTAGATTACATTAGCCTCCTCCATACCTTGTTGAATGCTCTTTATTTGGGCTTCTAGTTTATTGTGTGCCTTAGCACATTTTTAGAAGCATCAGCTAATCTTTTTTGGTTCATTTTCTCTGTTATTTTCTCTTCTACCTTATTCTCCAAATATGTAGAGTGGGCCTTAAAGCTCTGCATTAGCTAGTTGTTGTGTTGGTGGTAGGGATGTGTCCCTATGAGCCTCTACCATTTCCCTTGGAATTATATCTACAACTTCCATTAGTATTTCAATTCCCTCAATGTCTTGTTGAAAAATTTCATCCCTCATTGTGGAGTGGAAGATATCACCCAATTATAGCTTCTATAAAGGTGAAATACTAGACAAGCTTACTTTCCCTCCTATAACTAGAAGTTGTAGTAGCCGTGGGGTCACCATAGGTTGTATTTTCTTCTACTGCACTAGAAAATCCTTGATAGATTGGATAGAAGCAGAGGAGGATGCATCTTGAGAATCCTATTGATTATCCTAAGTATCCAGAGCCTCTTCATCAATTTGTTGATCCTCGTTATCTATATTGGTGTTGTGTGGAGAAGCTTTTTGTTATATATTTTGTGGAGGATTTGTATCCTATTGTGCCACATTTCTCTCTGCCTCCTTAACAGTATCATTTATTTTCTTTGTTATTTTCTCTATTTCTGCTTATATCTTTTCTCTGTCATCTTGTTCCATGTTCATAAGGGTATCAACCCTTTGCTTTTACCTAAGATTTCTGGCTTATATTTGGGCTATTTTGTCCTTCTCCTTAGCAAAGATAGAGGTACCCACTCCATCAATGAAGTGTTGCCTGAGATCTTCATCCAACTTCAGAGCTTTTTCACTCCTTTTCCTTAGTGCATCTGCAAGGCTTTCTGGTAGTAATCCCAAAATCTCATCCATTTTTTTATTTGTCTTTATCATATATTTGATTATGGCTCTTTCAATGATTTTCTTATTTTCCACAGATACTTCAAGGTATAGTTCTGTTGTCTCTTGTAACAATCCATGGCACTCAATCCCATTTAGGATTGCATCTATGTTCAATGGCTCATGTTGAATGTTTTGTTCCTTTTTTTGTTGTTTCTTTTTCCTTTTTAGTTGGGAGACTTCCTCTTCTCCTTCTCCTTCTTCCTCTTCTATCTCCTCTTCTGAAGACTAGGTTCTCTTTCTCTTTGCATGTTGTTGTTACCATATTTTTCTTTTTCTCCTATGGCCTACATCCCTTCCATCAAAGAAATCCAATCTAAGACACCTTAAATGGAAGTAATTTAATCCCAAAAATTTCTAAGTGCAAGGAAGAAGCCCACAAAATGGCCAAGTCCAAAAAATTCCAAGTATTTTCCTTGTGTTTTGCCTTTTTTAGAGTTTCAGAGTGTCAAGTTTCTATCTTCTGTCATGACATTCATAACGGCTCCGAACTTTGCCTTGGTAGTCCGTAATTCACCTAAGTATTTTAGGTGTCAAGGTTGGGAGTTTGTTCTTCCTTCTTTTTCCAAGCAGGAGGAAGGGTGAAGATCCGAGGGCCGAAGTCTGCCAGTCATAAGTTTCTTTGTGTTTTAGGCATCAGAGGTCGAGGGTTGAACTTTTTCATCTTTTCCAAGTAGTAGGTGGAAGGTAGAAGGTCCAATGGATGAAGTCCACCGGTTCTAAAAGTTCTAAGTGTTGCAGGGCATTTGAGGCCAGGGCCACCCCCTTTTTCTTCCCATTCAACAAGCGAAAGATGGAAGGCCCGCTCGCCGAAGTCCACTGAACCTATAAATCATCTAAATCTTTTGGGCAAGTGACAAGAGGGGGTTGTCTTCTCTCTCTTTTCTATTGGAAGGTGGAAGGTTGAAGGTTTGAGGCCTGACCCCAAACAAATTTCATATTTTCTTCTAAGTATTGTGGGATTAGGGGTTGAGCATTTCTCTTTTCAAAATGTAAGATGAATGGTGGAGGCTCAATCTATGAAAGCCTGATTGATCAGGGCCTGATAGTTTTTCTTTCCTTTCCCTTTCCACTATCAGAATGTGGTTGATATGTTCGATAATCTTCCCTGCCACCATTGTTTTCTTCTTCATTTGATTTTTAGGGGTAAGTGGATGCGCAGCATGGACACGGAGATGAAGTTATGTCAAAGTAGCTATATGAGTTGGAAATGCAGTTGTTTTCAACATGCATTGATTTGAAATATCATGTAGCCAATTGAAGCAGATAGAGAGGAATAAAACAAGGAGATAAGTTTGACTCCAGCTACTAGTTTCTCATATAGGTTTAAAACATAAAAATTAGGACCATGCAGAGTGTTGCAGTCATGCAGAAAGAAAATGCTATTTCCTTGTACTTGATGTATTTAAAAAGAGGACGCAATGCACTTAGAAGGAGTTGGAGGATTTTTAGAGTAGGATCTTTCATTGTTTGCTTAAGTGTTATAGCCAAAGCATAGGCTCTTCTTGAAGCAAGAATTGTATTGTAACTCAGAGCGAAGGTAATTTCCCCAATCGCATTTATTTTACGTTTTTTTTAGATCCATAGAGATAGTTTTTAGTAACTTTCAATTCAATAAAGGAGTTATTTTTCCTTTTCATGACTGTCTTGTTGTGTAGATGGTAGAATAGTTGATTTTTTCTAGTGACATCTTGATATCCCTGAGATCTTGTCCTATTCCTCACATACTTTGAGATAGAAAAGTCATATGAATGTGCAAGTCATGGTTTGTTTGATGAGTAAGGATATAATTTAGTTGTGAAAGTATCATTTGTTCCTCCTAAAATATTGTCTAAGCAGGAGTCTTCTTTCCATGAAATACTTATGCTCTGAAATACGTTAGATATTTGAATTGTGTGAGTCTTAGCTCATTTATTGAATGTATTGTGTACATGCAGTAGTGCTATCGGTCCCTTGCAATTTGGTGCATCACCTCCTTAAGTTTTAGGTTTTGTTTATGTTATCCCATTTTCTCTTTTCTCAATAAAAAGCAATAGAATAGAGTAGTTTAGGTGAGGTACCAAGGGAACTAGCACTCTCTAGAGGTTCATCTTCACTATAAATAACCCACATCTTGAGGATGATCCCATGTTTCACAAGGTAGCTGAGTTCTAAATTCAGTAAGGGTGCATACTTTTATGACAACAGTTTTTGGCATGCTCAGTGGGACTCTAATATTAGTTTTAGTCCACAAATTACTTTATTTTCACTATTGTCTTGGTATGAACAATAGTGCTTCCAACATTTCGAGGTGATGAACACATACCTGGCGACTCTACACTCTGATTTTGAAGCAGATCTAGTGCAAGAAACACATGAGAAGAGTACAAACAAGAGGAAGTTCTACTCCTTTTGAGTATTTACAGTTATCACTACCTAAAAGAAGAGGGAGAACAGAAAAGTTAAGTCCTAGCCCATTAGAAAGGACACATTCTACACCTCCTAGTTATGGACCAAAAAATTTCATTCTAAAAAATCATGTACCAGCAAATCCTATGGCTAGACAATTTGTTTTTGCACCATTTAATGGGGACAGCTCGTTAAATCTTGCACAACATGATGATATACCTATGGTAACCCTTAGATGTTTGTCTTTATTCATGGGAGAAGATCAAACTACACCTATTGAGCACATTAGATATGTGGCCACAATGTGTGCAGTCCACAATATCGCCACTAAAAATGTGGCAATTAGACTTCTGGCTGCTTCGTTGAAAGGAAAGGCACTATAATGGTTCAAGGGTTTGGCTATCAATTCAATCACAACATGGGACCAACTGGGAGATTCCTTACACAGGCAATTTGAAGATAAATTAGATCGCTTATCCTTGGTAGAGTCGCTGACTACCATCAAAAGAGCTCCATAGGAGCACATGATGGACTTCAACTTTTGTTTGTAGAGGACTTGAAATAGAATCCCACAAATAGTAAGGCCTTTAGCCCAACATTCTTTTCTATAATTTCTTAAGGCCCTTAATAGTGATATATCCATGATGATTCAGTCTATGGGGGGACTACACTTCCAAATGCATATGATATTGCTATAAGAGCATAAAACAACCTCATACAGGTTGATAAGATAACTCCAAGGCCACCAATGCCCATTTTTCCTAAGGTACAACCACCTGTACCCTTGCAAATACCTCCTATAGCTGTTATACCTATTGTACTAGCATTGAACTATCAAACATTTACCCAAGAAAAAGATACCCTAATTCGATCTCATGAATTCAATGAGATAAAAGGCCTATTACAAACTTTTGGTAAGAAATTGGTAAACATCAAGAAGTAGTAAAGCCAAAATTGCAAACCTTACCAAGCTCCTTATCAAGCCCCACATCAGCCTACTCAACCTAATAGGCTTCTCTACCAAGCTAATCCTCAAGGTCAAAGGAGGAATTTCAATGCTAGGCCATATCAGCCCTACAATTAGAATGTTGCAAGAACTTCTACAAAACTTGTACTAGTACAAAATAATATGGCACAAGACTATGAATGGTGTTTTCCATGCAACCAACCTTGCAATAAAGCCACATGTTCCAATGGAATGCTAAATCAGTTCCTCATGGTACAAAGTAGCATTGTTGTTCAACAAGATGCAACACCAAAAACTCAAGAACAACAACGTTCTCATCCTGAACATGGTTGTATTGATGCCACCCTCCTGAATTGACAAGGAGAGAAGTTTTGTGGGGTAAATCATCTACATGGGCAAAATCAATCATCTCACTCCATAGCAAATAATACAAGGGATAAAAGAGGGCTATTGACATAGGACAACAAGCTGATAAAGGGAAAAATCAAGCTTCTACAAGCCATCAAGGCATTGCTGGCCCATCATCTTCTTAGAATGTTCAAATTCTACCAAGAGTTTAAGTTGTGGCACATAAAGATCAGCCTAGAAACCAACCACAACCATTGCAAACACAAGGATATGTTGTTCCAAAAGGACAGCAAAAGGTTAGTACAATCCCATTTAGTATTTTGGAGCATATGAAAAAAGAAAATGTTAGTATGTCAATGTGGGGCTCCTTATCTCTTCATGGTCAAAGAGATCTATTACAAAAGGCTTTGTCTAATTTCACCTTGTCAAATGAAGCTTCTAAAGACTAACCTAGGTTCGTACTTACTAATATTCCCCAAACCATAGTTGTCAAACCACCTCCATTTTATGTATCTTTGATTATTGGCCAGCACCTTGTCCATAACTACATGATTGAGTCAAGGGCAAGCAACTTTGTTATGCCAAAACAAATAGTAGACATGCTTGGACTATCATAGGGACTGCCATAAATATAGTTAAGGTTATTAATGATTTGAGCCTCACCTTCCATGCTTGTCCAAACTTCTCCATTCCTCAAGAAATCTATATCATAGATCTACCACCATATTTTTCCATATGCCTTTCTAGAGACTTCACTATAAAGTTGGAGGGTTATCTATCTTTCGATTGGTCACATATGTTTTTTAGAACAAGGTATGGCACTAAAGTGACTATGAAATCAGAACCTGTAGCAAAAGACCATAGAGAGCCATACGTTCCTAGTGCCATTCATGCAAATCTTATTATTCATGAGCAAGAGGAATGACCCATTGTCCAAGAGCCTAGAAATCCCATTGAAAACATATCTAATTTGTTTTTGGATGAGTGCGAAGCTAGGAATTATGAGGCTGATCCATTCAAACACATAGAAGAAGTAGGATTGGGTATTTATATGATCCATGAACAAGGCATTGTTGTCCCTAACCTTGTAAAAGATAAAAGATAACATTGTGAGCAGCAGTCTAGTGAACTTTGGCAAATGTATTTTGATGGGTCAAGGAGTAAAAATGGTGTTGGTGGAGGGGCAATTCTTGTGTCTCCTAAAGGTGAGAAATACTATTAAGCTTTTAGATTTTCTTTCAGTTGCACTAACAATATAGTAGAGTATGAGGCACTTATTCATGGCTTAGAATAGGCAAGAAAGAGGAAAATCAGGTGTTTATAGGTATTTGGGGATAGTGAACTCATTGTAAATTAGGTAAGAGGTCTAAATGTCAAAAAAATTAATTACTCAAGTCTTATAGACATAGAGTTTGGGATGTTATTAAAGAATTTGATGCTTTCAACTTGTTGTCCATAGCTAGAAATGAGAACAAACATGTTGATAGGTTGGTTACAATAGGAGCACAATATGACATTCCAAGTGATATTAATAATAGTAAGGTACAATAGTATGTAAAAGTGGTGTTAAGACCCTCAATACTTGATAATCAAACACATTGGCAAGTGTTTGATAGTGATAAACAAATCATAATTTTTTTTATTGAAGAAGCTGAGTTTTTAGATACTAATCAAGAGAAATTGTAGCAGCAATATGGTGAGCAAATTATACAGCTGAAAACTAATAAGTTGCCCAAAGGTTTGGTCTCATTGGAATCAATTTTTAGTTCTGATGATCAAGCAAAAAAGGGAATGATCAGCATGCGAATCAAGCAAGATCACTATGAATAGGTAAGCATTTTCAAAGACAAGCTTTTGAAGTTGGGTAAGATATGCACATCAGAAGAAAAGATTACTTTCATTAAGTTATGTCAATAGTATGACATGATATTTTTTCTTAGAAATATAGTGATTTGAAAGGGTTTGATCCTAAGTTTGCCGAACATACAATTAAGCTTGAACCCAATGCCAAACCTATAAGGCAAAAACAAAGACCACTGAACCCAAAATTAGAGCCACTCATGAAAATGTAGCTAAGCAAGTTAATAGAGGGCAACATTATTTTTCCTATCAAACACACCTCTTGGGTCTCCAGCCAAGTTTTTATTAGGAAGAAGAATGGAGAAATAAGATTGTGTTGATTTCAGAGACCTGAATAGAGCTTCCCTCAAAGACCATTATCCACTGCCTTCTATGAAGCAAATCCAATAGGTTGTATCAAGTTTTGAGAGGCTTTCATTGTTAGATGGTTATTCTAGTTATAACCAAGTTTTGGTAAAAGAGAAAGATGTTGTTATATGGATCCGAATCAGACTCGAAGGTTAATTTTTCCCTACTTTTGTCAGTGAGGTTTCCCCCCAAAGTATTTAACGAGGGAGTGTAGGGGGGCAGATTATTTTATAAAGGTATCAACAATTATTTTTCTATTGGCCAACATATAAAACCCTATTTTTGTAACCGACATAAGTCTTGATAAAAATGGCTGGAGAAAGTGAAAAGGCTTAAGGGGTAGGATTTCCATTGATATTGTATTGTAGCATATTGCAGTGGTATTGAGTTGCAAGACATTGCTAGTTGTAATCAATTCTTATTTTTGTTGGATAATAATATTGGACTCTTTGTTGGTGGATGTAGCCCGAGTTTGGGTGAACCACGTTAAAATAGACTCTTGCTATTTTATTTATGTGTATTTTCATTTCTCTATTTAATCTCTAATTATCTTCATTTAATTGATATCTTATGTTTGCTATTCCTAATAAGTGGTATTAGAGCAGGTTGTGTTTGATTATCCTCTGTAGGAAGGTCTCACGGTTGAGTGGGAGTCTCACGGTTAAGTGGGAGTAATGGTAGACAAGGGTAAATTGAAGGTAGATAAATTCAATGGGAAGAACTATTAGTTATGGAAGATATAAATGGAGGATTATCTCTATTAGAAGGATTTATGGAGGCCATTACAAGTGAAATCCAAGAAATCAGTAGCAATGACTGATGAGGATTGGGAACTTCTAGATAGAAATGCACTGGGAAGCATTCGTTTGTGCTTGGCGCTATCAATGGCATACAAAATTTTAAAAGCGAAGACAAATGATGAGTTGATGCAGACATTGGCAAAGTTATATGAAAAGCCTTCCACTTCAAATAAGGTATTTTTTATGAAGTGTTTATTTAATATGAAAATGTTATAAGGTGGATCAGTTACTGATCATTTAAATGAGTTTAACACAGTTACCAATCAATTGACTTCTATAAATGTAAATTTCGATGAAGAAGTTAGAGCTCTATTGATATTATGTTGTTTGCCTAAAAAATAAAATAGTTTGGTAATGGTGGTTAGCAACTCTATTTTTGGTTCAAATACGTTGAAATTTGATGATATTGTTGGTGTTATTCTAAGTGAGGAAATTCGTAGGAAAAACTCAAGTGGAACATCCACATCAGGAAATGTGTTGAATGCAGAAAGCAGGGGTAGATCAAAGGAGAGAGGAAAAGGTTCTAGAGGTCATGGGAAGTCATGAGGAAAATCAAAGGACAAGAGGTCCCAATCTAGAGGAAAGAAGGATTGCTAGTATTGTGGGAAACTGGGTCATCTAAAGAAAGATTGTTGGGCTCAGAAGAATAAAGGAGACAAACAAGAAGGCAATAAGGAGGCAAATGTGGTAAGTAATAAATCTGAAGATGATGCTTTGATTCTTTCCCTAGATAATGCTAATGATTCATGGGTTTTAGATTCAAGGGCCTCATTTCATGCTATGCGCCCCATAGAAGTTATTTCCTTGATTATGTCTAAGGGGATTTTGGGTTAGTTTATTTGGGAGATAACAAACCCTGTCAGATTGTTAGAAAATGAAGAATTAGGATTAAGTTGCAAAATGAGAATCATTGGCTACTACAAGAGGTAAGGCATGTTACAAGGCTGAGGAGGAATTTAATTTTAGCAGGGTAGCTAGGTGATTAAGGTTGCATAGTTACTTTTAGTGATAAAAATTGGGAGGTTACAAAAGGTGACTTAATAGTAGCAAAAGGTGTGAAAGTAGGCACCTTATATATTTGTACATGTCATTTTGTTCCTTCTACTTTAGTTGTTGTGGAGAAAACTCAAATAGGTTCAAGAATAGTTGTTACATGTTCGCAGACAGGGAGTGAAACCATTGTTGTGGGTTCTGAGACAACATTGTGGCATAACAGACTTAGGCATATGAGTGAAAAAGGTATGAAGGTACATCATTCTAAGAAAGTTTTACTAGGTCTGAAATATATTAATATGGATTTCTATGAAAGTTGTGTGTATGGCAAACAAAAGAGAGTTAGTTTTCTCAAGGATGGGAAGCAAAAGAAAGATGAAAAGTTGGAGCTTGTACATACAGATGTATGGGGACTAGCTCAGGTATCTTCTCTCGGTGGCTCTTGGTATTATGTTACATTCATAGATGATGCAACTAGGAAATTTTAGATTTATTTCCTTAGGTAGAGATCTTAAGCATTTGAAATGTTTAAGAAATGGAGAAGCTTGGTTGAGAATGAGATTGGTAAAAGATTAAAATGTCTCAGATCTAATAATGGTGGTGAGTATTGCAGCAAAGAATTTGAGGATTATTGTTCTTTTAATGGAATTTGTAGGAAAAAAATAGTTCCAGGAAATCCATAGGAGAATGGAGTGGCTAAGTGCATGAATACGACAATAATGGAGCATGCAAGGAGCATGAAATTATATGTTGCACCGCCCTTAAACATGTGGGCAAAGGCTGTCAATGTCATTGTATATTTAACTAATAGAGTTCCTTTAGTTCCTTTGGGTTGTGGTATTCCAGAGGAAGCATGGACAGGTAAGAAGGTGAGTTATTCTTTTCTTAAAACCTTCAGATGTGAAGCATTTGCACATGTAGATTTTGAAAAAGAACCAAGCTGGATGCAAAATCAAAAAAGTGTATCTTTGTTGGATATGGCATTGATGAATTTGGTTATAGGCTTTGGGATTTAAAAATCTGAAAATTGTGAGAAGCAGGGATGTATTCAATGAGAAGGTGTTGTACGAAGATCAATTGCAATATCATGAGAAGAAAGAAAAGGATTGTGTGGTGCTGGATGATACTCCAGACAATAATGTTCCAGTGGTTCCTCATGCTCCACAACAACAACAACAAATACGACAAACTCTAGTGAATGTTAGACGGTCAACATGGACAAGTAGACCTCCCAAAATGTTTTCTCCCTCTTTGTATTCTATTTTGTTAACAGATGTTGGTGAACCAGAAGGGTATGATGAAGCTATGTAGGTGGATACAAAGGTTTAGTGGGAGCATGCAATGGACTTTAAGAAATGGACTCCTTGTTGAAAAATCAAACTTGGGAATTATGCAAGTTGCTTGTAGGTGAAAAGGTTTTACCAAACAAATGGGTTTTTAGGCTGAAAGAGGAAGATGGAGGTAAGAACAAATTTAAATCCAGGTTAGTTGTAAAAGGATTTGTATAAAAAAAGGGCATTGATTTTGATGAGATTTTTTCTCCAGTTGTTAAGATGACTTCTATTCGAATTGTTTTAACTATTGTGGCTACTGAAGATTTGCATTTGGAACAGCTAGATGTAAAAATGCCTTTCTCCATAGTGATTTGGAGGAGGAGATATATATGGAACAACCACAAGGATTTGAGGTCAATAGTAAGGAGAAAATAGTGTGCAGATTGAAGAAGAGTTTATATGGATTAAAACAAGCACCTCGGCAATGGTACTTAAAATATGATAGTTATATGGTTGAGCATGGCTACAACCAGTGTAATTTTGACCATTATGTTTATTTTAAGAGGTTGGATAATGATAGCTACATTAGTTTATGTTTATATGTTGATGACATGCTTGTAACAGGGTCTAACATGGATCACATAAGTGAGTTAAAACAACAATTAGCAAAATCATTTGTTATGAAGGATTTGGGGGTAGAAAAATAAATCCTTGGTATGAAAATTTGTAGAAATAGGAATAATAGAAAATTGACTCTATCTCAGGTTGATTATGTTGAAAAGGAGTTGTAGAGATTCCATATGGAGAATGCAAAGGTTGTTAGAATACCTTTGCCTAGTCATTTGAAATTGACTAAGGAGACGTGTCCAAAGACACAAGAGGAGGAAGACAAAATGTCCAAGGTACCATATGCTTCAGCTATATGAAGTTTAATGTACGCCATGATATGCACGAGACTGGATATTGCACATGTTGTAGGAGTTGTAAGAAGGTATATGAGTAATCCTAGATTGGAGCATTGGAATGCGGTAAAATGGGTTCTTAGGTATTTGAGAGGTACATCTAATAAACATTTATGTTTTGTGGGCTTTAATACTGATTTAAAAGGCTATGTGGACTCAGATTTGGTAGGGGATATTGATACAAGGTGGAGTACTATAGGTTATGTCTTTACTATAGGTGGGACAACGATAAGTTGGATCTCAAGGTTGCAAATGGTGGTTTCTTTATCCACCATGGAGGCAGAGTATGTAGCTTAAATAGAGGCAAGGATGGAGATGATATGGCTACAATTTTTCATGGAAGAATTGGGCAAACAGTAGGCTAACAGTTATTTGTTTATAGATAGCCAGAGTGCCATACGTTTTGCAAAGAATTATGCCTTGCATTCAAAGACCAAACACATACAACTGAGGTATCACTTCATCCACTCGGTGTTGGAGGATGGACATTTAAGGCTAGAAAAGATACATACAAGTGATAATCCAATAGATATGTTTATGAAGGCGGTGACAAGGGAGAATCTGAGCTCCTCTTCAACTTCGGTTGGCCTTCAATATTGAAAATAATAAAATCAGAACAACAGGGTCCAATGTGCTCATTTCCAGTGGGACTATAGGGGCAGCAGTGTTATGATCAGTCTCCAAGTGGGAGATGATATGGTATGGAGTATGATCAATCTCCAAGTGGGAGATTGTTGTTATATGGAGCCCAATCAGACTTGGAGGTTAATTTTTCCCCACTTTTGTCAGTACGGTTCCCCCCCCAAAGTATTTAACGGAGGAGTGCAAGGGGGTAAATTATTTTATAAAGGCGTCGACAACTATTTTTCTATTGGTTGACATATAAAACCCTATTTTTGTAACCAACATAAGTCTTGATAAAAATGACTGGAGAAGGCAAAAAGGCTTAAGGGTTAGTGTTTCTGTTGATATTGTATTATAACATATTGCAGTGGTATTGAGTTGCATGAGAATACTAGTTGTAATCAGTTCTATTTTTTGCTGGATAATAATATTGGACTCTCTGTTGGTGGATGTAGCCCGAGTTTGGGTGAACCACATTAAAATTGTCTCTTATTGTTTTATTTCTATGTATTTTCATTCCTCTGTTTAATCTCTAATTATATGCATTTAATTGATATCTTTTGTCTACTATTCTTAAAAAATGACCAATATAAGACAACTTTTACTACCAAATGGGGTGCAATGGCATACAAAAGGATGCCCTTCGAATTGTCCAATGCTAGGGCAACTTTCCAAAGGGCCATGTACATGGATTTTCAAGGGTTAATAAACAAGATTGTACGGGTTTATATTGATGATATCACTATTTTTCTAAAGATGTTGACGAACATTCCATTCATCTAAGGAAAGTGTTTGATAGGTGCATAGAGTATGGTGTCTCACTTAAACCAAAGAACTGTATCTTTGTTGTTCATAAGGTAAGGTTCTAGGCCATGTGGTGTCAAAAGATGGAGTTGCCATTGATTCTGAGAGAGTTAGTGCTATATTAGCTTTGTGTAATGCCCACTTAGGAAATAACAATTATTAATAATACCTTACTAAATTATTCAAAAATAATGAAAATATAATATGATTACAGGAGAAAATTTCCTTATGAATAATTAACATCCAAAATTCATTGTAAATAAAATTACAAGATACAATGCTTCATATTCAAATATACACATTTAAAATAAATGTCTTAAGATCATCCTTTCACAAGGTGGAAAATACTTTCTCAGCTCCGGTATCCTGCATAGTTATTAGATCTAAATCTGCACACTAAATGTAAATATTAGTTCTGCATAGTTGCTAAATACACAAAACAAATATCAATTGCATAAAATGACAAGCCTAAGGCCCTAAGGGGCCGACCTAATGTCTCAGTGGCTCCTGATGGCCTTGCCTATGTATGTGTAGCGCAGAGACTTTGTAGTTCAGGGACTTAAACCATCAATCATAAAATGATATCTTACAACTCAAACTTTGCATAACATATGCAATAGTATCTTTAATAACTCAAGATGAAATCAACATTGGTCATATACAAATACAAATTTATATAATTTCTAGTCATATACTAAAAATACAAGAAATTGTATGTCTAGCCTCTCAGATGTTTCAAACTATTAATCCCTAAAGAATCACTTTTTTACTTCATACATGAGAAAATAAAAGATTAAGTTTTGAACTATTTCATATCATTCAAATCTTCTACGATGTTATTCTTCTGATAACATTTTTCTTTCAAATATTAAGCACACATTTCTTCTTCCAAAAGTTGTTCAATGATGATCTAAACACTAAAAGAATTTCCTTTCTCCTAATCTTAATCTTTGATCATAAACTAATGAAAAGGATCATACATATATATCTATGACAATAACTATTCTAAATATTCCCATCTAGGGCTTATCCTACTATCTTTTAACTGTTGAAGACAAATAAAGTAATTTATAACAAACTACTTGTTAGAGAAAGATCCATCTATAATAATACAACTTCATTATTGATGGCACCAATACTTAGATAAAAAAAATTCTAAAACTAAAAAAATTATAATAGAGACCCAAAAATAATACTGTCTCTGTAGAGAGAAAGAGAGTTAAATCGGTTTTTCTAAAGAACTTGTGCTATCTCAACTATATAAACCAGAATAAATTATATTATGTTCTATACATTACCAACGAAGTATTGATCTATAAACATATTATTCATTTACAAATATTAATATAATACTAATGAATTATTTTAAAGAGTTACAGACTTGATATCATGTCACTCTTAATGTTAGTGATATAGAACTAATTTTAATCTTACTGCACATAGAAAATCAGAGAGTTCAATATTTCAGCACTTGTGGCCTTGACTCTACCCAATTCAATTTAGACTGTACTATGAATATTATTATTAACACCACTAGCTGAACGTATAAATAATGATATTTTCAAATCATTTTGAGACCCTTGATTAGCATCTAGTAACCCAATATAACATATAATTATTTTCATGACTTGGTCCTTTCATAATTATGACATAACATATAATAATTTCCAATGCACGATCAAAGTAGAAAGGGTAAATAATTTAAATTGTTACATAGAAGTTTCGAATATTGTGTAAACCTAAATCTAATACAAATTAAGAATAGAGTTTAGAATTAAAGTTTCTTAAGGGAAGCTCAATACTAAATAAGAACACACAATTTAAATCACAAGATCAGATAATGGTCAAAAAAAATATACCATAAATGTGTTACAAAGTTTGATTTATGTAACTGCCTGATAAGGCGACGTGCGACATTATCGCTCCCTCATATCTTTGCTGTAAGATTTTTTTGCCATAATTTAACACAAGGTAACACCACTGTTATTCTTATCATAGTGCAGCACTAAACCTGGAACTCATTACTAACAACAATAATCTCTTACAAAGGCAATTAACTATATGAAGATTCAAGTTTTAATTCGAACCAAGAACAACCAGACCAATCTAATGTTGAAAAGAAGAATAAATAGCCAACTCAAATGATAAAACTCTGGCCAACCACCTATCCCATTCTAAGACAACTTTCCTTTTGGCATTGGGCGATATCAAAGCTTCACTAAGTGGCCTTAACAGAGTCATGAAGCAGTAAAACATACAACACTAATCAAATCAAGAATATGCTGCCTTCCGAATGCAAAAATTTACAGGGCATACAAAAGAACTACATGGAAATAATTAACACCATAAACAAGGTTGATGAATAATTAACTATTCTTCATTATTGAGCAGGTATCAATAGGTTTACAACAAGGTTGAGGCATTCAAAAGGACTATTGAAGCTTAGGAACCAACAAGGGATATTTATCTCCTCCACCAGTAATCCCAGCAACTTAAAAAAATACTAAGGAACGACAAACCAAAGGTCTATTATTCTTTCAGAATCTCATTGTCTCATCTCAACAAGAATGATTTAAATCCTTTCTTTCATAAACAATCACACGGCTACAAACTGAAAGTTCAAAATATAATTCGGATGTCAATGTTTGCACAGCTTGTCGACTCAACGGCTTGAGGTTACTGAGAAAGTCTACCATAATCAAGATTATGCCACCAACAACATTTTCCAAACACAATATTAGCGTGTAGAAAACCATATTTGATTATTCTACTTTCCTGGCCAACAATATGATACATAATGTGCGAGAATCATATAGTGCACGAAGATTTAAATAACCAATTTTCAATGCAATTTTTTAAGATAAAATTTAAAGCTTTCTAACTTCTAATTTGACAGCAAAAAGAATAGAATATACAGGGTTAGGTTTAGTAACTACACGCCATTGACATAAGGATACCATAAACCTAGCGTAACCATAATAAAGAAACTCAAAATCTTTCTGAAAGATTATAAGCAAGTAACATACCCTGATTTATTTACCCATATGAAATACCTCTTGTATTGTGATAAGAATGCACTCCAAGGAGATTTCTCTACTTCGTAGCCATAACTCCCCCCAACTTGCATTTCTTCATCTTTTAAAACTGCACAACATAACCTTTCATTTTCCCCAAGAAAATGAAAAATAACTCTTCCTCTTCAACTCCCAACACCCATTTTCTCATAAACTAATATTAGCTCCACTACATAAAAATCAATCCTATTTCTTGTAGAAAGTATATAAATACAAAATAACAATAATTATTTCAATAAAAAAAATATAACTAATCAGTTATTTCCAATAAAATATCATTATAATTAAATAATTTTTCAGATATACCTTACATTCTTCCCCCCTAAGAATGGACTTCATCCTAGAAGTCATCAAAAGGAATTATTATTTCTTGCACAGATTCATCTCCTAAAGGAATCCTTTCGTTCTTCAATACTGATCTTCATATCACTAGAAACAAATTTAGTCTATAAATTTGCATATATCAACCCAGATTAGCTCACTTAATCTACAACCACAAAGTTAATAACAACCCAGATTTGCTCACTTGATCTACAAGTACAAAATTAGTAACAGTTCAAATTTGCTCACCACCCAGCCATAGGATTCAACCAATCGAATCCACTCCCAAGTAATTAAAGAGAAACATTTTATTGATGTACAACATATTAAATAGAGAGAATTTCATATTCAAGAAACTAATTTCATAAAACTATCATATTTTCTTTCTCAATAAACAACAATATCTCCCATAAACATCAAATTCCCATTAAACATTAACTCCCTTAATTACAACTTCCAAAATCTCCCTTTAGCATCAACTCCCAAATACAATAATCTCCCAACTTGATTAACAACAGTCTCCCAAAAACTCCCAAATACAACCAACTCCCAAAACAATATCATTTCACAAATCAACAACTCCCTGAAAATATTTTCCATCTCAGCACCACTCCTAGATAACAAATTAAAACTCATGTAAGAGTTCATCATTCTAACTTGATTAAAATAACAAATAGATTTCTTTCAAGATTTCAGTTGCCACATTCATTTAAAACATAAGATATAAATATAAATTATTTTTCTTACCTTGGCTATCCAAGCTCGGCTTAACCCATAAAACTTTCCCAAGCAACTCACAACAATCAAAAAATACCATTCTTTCCATTAGAATTCTGTAATATCATCATAACTTATCCTAGGAGCATAATTATATCATCAAATTCATTATAACATATTCTTTTATAACAACTCTTAACATCAATCATCATGGATATCAATTCTATACTTCATGTTTACTTTCAATAGGGTTGGAATGAAAAGTGCCAAATAGAACCATAATGTCATAGAATAGATCCTACACAATTTTCACAATAAACATTCCCCAGGCCATCTACTCCCCTATACAACTTGTCAAGGATCTCTCATGGATATGGCAAACTACACAATTTACATTACTCCATGCAAGCCAACATCAATAAACACTGAATAAGCCTCAGAATACAAAATTTTCCAATGTGTAAAGATTTCAAATAAAAATCAATAAATAAAACTTCATATAAAAACAAATTAATTAACAGAAAAACAATATTTCAAATCAAAACCAAAAACCTTAATGAATTAGTCCTCAAGGCAAAAAGGACAATAAACAACCAAATATCTTCAAGAAATCTTCAAACTATTGGCTCACTAAAACCAAAGAGAAAACGACAAAATAACAATTTCAAATAGTCTCACAAAACTTAACATCACAATCACCATGTGGCTTTCAAACAAGCCACCCAAGGGGAGGAGGGGAATGTGATGGTCTCAAACCACATGGAGCTCCAACTTATACCACAAAAGTAGTTAATCATGAAACTTATACAATTATGAGCATTCAATAGTTTTGAATAATCAAAGTTTAGAAAACTCCCTTTTTCCACAAATATAGCTCCCTTAACACAATAGTAGCTCCCATACAACAATAGCTCCCACACAACAGTAGCTCCCAATAACAAAATAATAGCTCACACAGAGCAACAACAACTCCAATAATAGCTCACACAAAGCAACAACTATTGAAATACACCAGACAACTGAGAGTGGGGGTGAATCAATTGTCACAAAAACTTAGCTTCATATGAATATCAAACTATCAACAACTTAATTGCTTATAATCAGATTTAACCATGAAAACATGAAACCATAAACTTAATCACAAACAAACATCCAACATGGTAGACATCATATTTTTTACGTGGAAAACCCTAAAAGGGAAAAACCATGTTGGGTGTTAGCCCATAGAAATATATGAGTTATAACAATACCAAAAAATAGAGGCTCACTGCCTACAGGGCTCACTAACCAAATTGCTCATTGCAAAGAATAGATCATTGTCAAAGGGTGGCTCATTGCCAAGAGGTGGGCCACTGCCAAAGGGGTGAACTGATTAAGTAGCATCTACTCCATGCCAGGATTCAATTCCATTAAAGCACAATATAACTTCTCTTCTCTGGTCTTTCACACCTTCGCACTTATCTCTTCATATTCACACACACTCACATTTTTGCTACTCTATTACATGCTTTTATACAATTCATCAACCTTGGAATGTACATCAAGGTTGGCATTACATTCATCAACCATTGGAACAATCTCCAAGGACGGCATTACAAAACATACATAGAAATAGGTCTAGAACTATTACAAAATTTAGCTAAGGAAAGATGTAGAGAAGTATGATGAACATGCCATGCCTTAGCTGGGACTCAAATGTAATCCTCTACACCACAACACGCTTCTACAATCTTCAATGCATCTCCGTAAATAGTGAAAACAATCAAGTCAGCCAAGACTAAAGTTAACACTAGGTTTTCTAAGAATATTCTTCTTTCAAGATCCACACTTCTCTTTGCAGACCAATCCAAAGGTTAGAACATGATCTGGAGACAGCCACAAGCACATTGTAAACATGAGGAACAACTGCATGATCTCTAACCACTCTGTCAAGAAGATTCTTCAAATTGAAGCACAAGAACAACACTGTCAGCTGCTGTCATAAAGAAAGGATAGCTTGCAGACTGCCAAATCACGAACCATTGGAGTGTAAAGCACTTAACATCATCTCAGACTTAACTCTAGAACTGCAGATCAAAATACTTCAATGCGGAGGAATGCAGAGCATTATACTCTCTCCCTGTCTTTTCCAAACATACAGAAAAAGTTATTTTCACTCTAGTGAACATAACTCACTCAATTCTTCAAACTAGATGCTCAAAATTAGAACATAGCATCTTCAAATGGACTTCTAAATAACTTACAATCTGTAGAAAAAGATATTCATCCTGCAAGAAATGCGGAGCAATCTCTTGGGTTGTTCTTCTATATGCAATACACTATTTCCACTGCAACTCACTATTTCTACTGGAGAAGCTAATTTTCTCAATATCCTCAACATCAAAATTACTTACATAAGTAAATATAAAGAATCTTACTCATTACAAGCAAACAACAAGATAGGAGCATAGTTGACACCAATGACAACACAAATATGTTGACATCAATGACAACACCGATTAGGCACATACTTGCAACAATCTCCCCCTTTGTCATTGATGGCAACATATGATTTGAAAACTATAAAGATCATCAAGACACGATTCTCCCCCTTTCTCTTTACACATCTGCACTTCTTGCACTTATTTTCTGCTTCTGAGTTTTTCACATGATGTCTCTCCCCCTTTGACATCAATGGAAAAGGGCACATACTTGCACTCTACTACTCTAAACAAATTTGAACTTTTGCAGCCAACTCTTTTGTCATCATTCAGCTACTCCTCCTAAGAGGTAGTTCTCAGAACATCAATCCAGATCAAAGAATGAATCTTTGGCCACCATTGGACTGATGCATTCCTTTGCATCTTAGTTCAGAGCTAGAGGGGTAATGACCCCTAATTTTTCCCTGAGATACTCAAAAGTATCTTTAGGTAGAGGCTTAGTGAAAATATCTGCAATTTGATCCTTTGTTGACATATATTCTAACTAAATTCATTCTCTATCACATTTTCCCTCAAAAAGTGATACCTTATAGATATATGCTTTGTTCTTGAGTGCATCACTAGATTCTTGGAAATATTTATGGCACTTGTATTGTCACACAAGATTGTAATTGGATCTTCATAAACAACTCTTATATCCTTCAAAGTCTGCTTCATCCATAACACATGAGTACAACAACATGCTACTGTAATATACTCTACTTCTGCAGTTGACAATGAGATTGAATCTTGTTTCATTCTCAGCCATGAAACCAATCTATTTCCCAAGAAGAAAGCACCTCCACTTGTACTTTTTCTATCATCAACATCTCCTACCCAATTAGCATCTGTATAAGCACTGAGAGTAAAATTATTATCCTTTGGATACTATAAGCCATGATTTGGAGTGCCTTTTAAATACCTCAAGATTCTCTTTACTGCCATCACATGTGATTCTCTTGGATTAGCTTGAAATCTTGCAACAAGACAAACTGCATGCATAATACCAGGTCTGGTTTGAGTTAGATAAAGTAATCCTCCAGTCATGGATTTGTACTTTTTCTGATCAGTCTTGGGTGATTCATCAGTTTTACTCAATTTGCAACTAGTCACCATGGGAGTACATACCAGTTTAGAGTCTTCCATCCCAAACTTCTTTAACAACTCTTTTACATACGTAGACTAAGATATGAAGATTCCTTTATCTGATTGATTGATTTGAAGACCTAGAAAGAAATTCATCTCACCAAACATAGACATCTCAAACTCTTTCTGCAGTTCACCAGCAAATTTCATAGACATACCTTCATTTCCACCAAAGATGATATCATCAACAAAGACTTCAACAATCAAAATTTGATCACCATTAATCTTGAAATAAAGATTACTGTCAGCAGTACCTTTACTAAATCCTAACTGCAATAAATACTTATCCAACCTTGCATACCATACCTTGGAAGCTTGCTTGAGTCCATATAATGTTTTCTTCAACCTGCATACCATATCACCTTGATTTGATAGTTGGAATCCTTCCAGTTGCTCAATGTAGACTTCCTCTTCTAACTCCCTATTCAGGAATGCAGACTTCACATGCATCTGATACACTTTGAAATCTTTGTGAGCTGCAAATGCCAGAAACATTCTGATTGCTTCAATCTAAGCTACTGGAGCAAAACTCACTTCAAAATCTATCCCTTTAATTTGAGAATATCCTTTGCACACAAGCCTTGCTTTATTCCTTAGAACTTCTCCATTTTCATTTAGCTTATTCTTGAAGACCCATTTGGTTCCAATGATATTTTTTCAGTAGGTCTAGGAACTAATTCCCAAGTTTCATTCTTCTCTATCTACATTAGTTCTTCTTCCATTGCCTTAACCCAATTTTCATCATTGCAGGCTTCATTCACAGTTTTTAGTTCAACTATAGAGAGTAGACAATAATTCACTTGTTCTTCTGCAACTCTTTTCCTTGTTAGCACTCCTTTCTCTTTGTCTCCAATAATTTGATCTTCAGAGTGATTGATTCTTAGATACCTAGGAGTTTTAGTAATTTCCAGAGCCTTTTCTTCTTCACTTTGATTGTCTTCTTGTTCAACTTTTTCTTCATGAGTTATATCAGCAGGTTCATCTGACTCATAACTATTTTGAACTGATGTTTTTCCTTTGCCTTCATCCACTTTCACATTTGCACTCTCCACAATCTTTTTCAACCTTTTGTTGTAGCACTGATAGGCCTTACTCTTGGTAGAGTATCGAAGGAAGATTCCTTCATCACATCTTGCATCAAATTTCCCTATGTCTTCATCCCTTCTGATATAGGATTTGCTTCCAAAGAATTTGAAGTATCTTACTGTTAGAATTCTTCCATACTACAATTCATAGGGGGTTTTAGTGCCATTACCTTTCACTTGAACTCTATTTTGAATGTAGACAATAGTATGTATAGCTTCTTTCTAGAAGACTTCTGGCAGGTCTCCTTCCTTCATCATTGTTCTAGCAACTTCTTAAACTATCATGTTCTTCCTTTCCACAACTCCATTTTGCTGAGGAGTTCTAGGTGCAGACAACTATCTTTTTATTCCTTGCTCTTCACAGAAAATGTTGAATTCATTTGATGTGAACTCACCTCCTCTATCAGATGTTAAGCATTTGATTTTTAGTTCTATTTCATTTTCAACCATTGCTTTGAAGGATTTGAACTTCTCTAGGGCTTCTAATTTGTCTCTTAGAAAAGTAACCCAAGTCATTTAAGAATAATCATTAATAAGCAACATAAAGTACCTATCACCTTGTAGACTTCTTATCCTTGTAGGACCACATAGATCTGTATGAACTAGACCCAACAAACCAGCAGAAAATTACTCTTTACTCTTGAAACTTGTTCTTGTCTACTTCCCCAACTAACATTCCTTGCAAATAGTATTGGACAGTTTTACAAGTTTTGGTAGATCTCTTATAGTCTAACCTAAACTTATCTTTACTAGATTATCAAAATTTATATGACACAACCTTCTATGCCACAACCAACTTTCATTTGCTTGGGCTAATAAGCAGTAAGCATTAGTTCCTCTTAATTGATAGATATTACCTCTAGTCTTCTTACCTGTAGCAATCACAGTTCTGGAGATTTCCATTATCTTGCATCCATTGTCTTTGAATCTCAGATCATAACCTTTGTCACAAATGTGACCAACACCCAAAAGATTATGCTTTAAACCCTTCACATAGAGAACATTGTCAGTGTTATGCTTTCCATCAAATGAAATAGATCCTTTTCTACAAATCTTACCAGCTGCATTGTTTCCAAACCTAACCAATCCTCCATCATATTTTTCCAAACATACAAACTTACTTTTGTCACCAGTCATGTGATGTGAGCATCCACTATCAATAATCCATTCATCCTTATCTTTCTCAACCTAAACAATCAACGCACTTTCTTCCATTGGTTTTTCTTCCTTCACATAGCTAGCAGGATTAGTAGACACAAGTTCTTATTTAATAGAAATAAACAAGAATTCATTTGCACTATTACTAGCATCATCAGATTCATCATCTGTCACACCTTCATCATCAAAATCTCTAACATAGTAACATTTGTTTGGAGCTCTAGGCCTATTCTCAAATCTTTTTCTATTCCTTCTAATTCTTTCAGGACATTTGGAAGCATAGTGACCTACTTTACCACAAGAGAAACATTTGGAATGTAATTTGCCTTTGAACTTATCAGAGACTCTTTGCAGTCTGTTAACAAATTTGGATTCAATTTCATCAAGCTGATCATCAAGTTCTACCTTGTACTTTTCTTCTCTGGAGATCTTTTCTGAAGTACTACTTTGAAAGCAGTTTCTACTTTTGGCAGAGCATCACCAAACTCTCTCATTTCAAAAGTAGTAATCTTATCAAGCAACTGATCCTTATTAATCCTTTTCACAATCATTCTTCAATTGCAGCTACCTTGTGAGCATAGGATTTCAGTAATGACCTAAGAATTTTCATGACAACTTCAGTTTCATCAATAGTTCCTCCCATACCTTTGATTCCAGTAACAAGTTCATCAACCTCTTGCATGAAGGATGTTATGTTTTCATCTTCTCCCATTTTAAGACTTTCATATTTAGATTTTAGTCCCTACAATTTGGCACTCTTTGCAGAATCATCTCCTTCATACAGATTACTCATCTTATCCCAGACTTCTTTAGCATACTTATAATCCATGACCTTTATTAAGTTAGAGTCAGTCAATGCACTCAACAGAGCATCTCTAGCTTTTATATTCACCTCATATTCTTTGACTTCATCTTTAGTTGTCAAACCATTCTCCGGCATGGTATATTTAGTCTGTGTTGCTTGCCATACTTTATCACCAATGCAAAGCACATGTCTTTTCATGCGAATCTTCCAAGTTTCATAATTCGTACCATCAAATTGCAGAGCTTCCTTCTTGTAAGACATCCTGGATCTACCTCAAGTTGTTAAGCTTACCACCAAGGAACCTAGCTCTGATACCAATTGTTGAAATACACTAGACAACTAAGAGGGGGGTGAATCAATTGTCACAAAAACTTAGCTTCATATGAACATCAAACCATCAACAACCTAATTGCTTATAATCAGATTTAACCATGAAAGAATGAAACCATAAACTTAATCACAAACAAACATCCAACACAATAGACACCAGATTTTTTACGTGGAAAACCCTAAAAGGGAAAAACCATGGTGGGTGTTAGCCCACAGAAATATATGAATTATAAAAATAACTAAAAATAGAGGCTCACTCCCTATAGGGCTCACTAACCAAATTGCTCACTACAAAGAACGGCTCACTGTCAAAGGGTGGTTCACTACCAAGAGGTGGCTCACTGCCAAAGAGGTGAACTGATTAAGTAGCATCTACTCCATGCCAGGATTTAGTTCCATTGAAGCACAATATAACTTCTCTGCTCTGCTCTTTCATGCCTTCGCACTTATCTCTTCATATTCACACAAACTCACATTTTCATACTCTATTACATGCTTTTATACAATTCATCAACCTTGGAATGTACATCAAGGTCGGCATTACATTCATCAACCATTGGAACAATCTCCAAGGTCGGCATTACAAAACATACACAGAAATAGGTCTAGACCTATTACAAAATTTATCTAAGGAAAGATGTAGAGAAGTATGATGACATGCCATGCCTTAGCTGGGACTCAAACGTAATCCTCTACACCACAACACACTTCTACAATCTTCAATGCATCTTCGTAAATAGTGAAAACAATCAAGTCAGCCAAGACTAAAGTTAACACTAGGTTTTCTAAGAATATTCCTCTTTCACGATCCACACTTCTCTTTGTGGACCAATCCAAAGGTAGGAACATGATCAGGAGACATCCACAAGCACATTGTAAACACCAGGAACAACTGCATTATCTCTAACCACTCTGTCAAGAAGATTCTTTAAAGTGGAGCACAAGAACAACACTGTCAGCTACTGTCATAAAGAAAGGATAGCTTGCAGACCTCCAAATCATGAACCATTGGAGTTTAAATCACTTAACATCATCTCAAACTTAACTCTAGAACCGCAAATGAAAATACTTCAATGTGAAGGAATGTAGAGCATAATACTCTCTCCCTATCTTTGCCAAACATACAGGAAAAGTTGTTTTCACTCTGGTGAACATAACTCACTTAATTCTTCAAACCAGAGGCTCAAACTCAGAACATAGCATCTTTAGATAGACTTCTAAATAACTTCCAATCCACAGACAAAGATATTCATCTTGGAAGAAATGCGGAGCAATCTCTTGGGTTGTTCTTTTGTATGCAATACACTATTTCCACTGCAACTCACTGTTTCTACCGGAGAAGCTAATTTTCTCAATATCCTCAACTTCAAGATTACTTACATAAGTAAATACAAAGCATCTTATGCATTACAAGAAAACAACAAGATAGGAGCACAGTTGACACCAATGACAACATAGATATGTTGACATCAATGACAACACTGATTAGGCACATACTTGCAACAACAACTCCCAGTAATAGCTCACACAGAGCAACAACAACTCCCACACACCAATACCATCCTCCACCATACACCATGAAAATCACCCCCAAAGAGGAATCCACTACTCCTTTCTCAACAAGATCATTCAATTTTTATATCAATTCACAACAAACAAAATTTTAACATTTCCAATCAATGAATCAAACAATAATCTAAGCAAAAAAAATAGAATTATCAACAAATTTCATACCTCAACTCTCAAGGCTAGGATCATCCCTGCATTTTTTAGCAATTTTTCCTCTCTCTCCAAGATCCTTCTAAAAATATGTTACAGAAGTTTACAACACTTTCTTTTTCCAAGAACATCTATCAAGATGAGACCCAAAAATGGGCTTACATTACCAATACTTTTACCCCAAAGATCCCAAGTGTTGCAACCTGGTGCTTTGATACCTATGTAATGCCCGCTCAAGAAATAACAATTAATAATAATACTTTACTAAATTATTCAAAAATAATAAAAATATAATATGATTAGAGGAGAAAATTTCCTTATTATGAATAATTAACATCCAAAATTCATTGTAAATAAAATTACAAGATACAATGCTTCATATTCAAATATACAAATTTAAAATAAATGTCTTAAGATCATCCTTTCGCAAGGTGGAAAATACTTTCTCAGCTCTAGTATCCTGCACAGTTATCAGATTTGAATCTGCACACTAAATGTAAATATTAGTTCTGCATAGTTGTTAAATACACAAAACAAATATCAATTGCATAAAATGACAAGCCTAAGGCCCTAAGGGGCTAACCTAATGTCTCAGGGGCTCCTGATGGCCTTGCCTACATATGTACAGTGCAGAGACTTCGTAGTTTGGGGACTTAAACCATCAATCACAAAATGGTATCTTACAACTCATACTTTGGATAACATATGCAATAGTATCTTTAATAACTCAAGATGAAATCAGCCTTGGTCATATACAAATACAAATTTATATAATTTCTAGTCATATACTGAAAATACAAGAAATTGTATCTCTACCCTCTCAGATGTTTCAAACTATTAATCTCTAAAGAATCACTTTTTTACTTCATACATGAGAAAATAAAAGATTAAGTTTGGAACTATTTCATATCATTCAAATATTCTACGATGTTATTCTTATGATAACATTTTTCTTTCAAATCTTAGGCACACATTTCTTCTTCCAAAAGTCATTCAATGATGATCTAAACACTTAACATAATTTCCTTTCACCTAATCTTAATCTTTGATCGTAAACTAATGAAAATTATCATACATATATATCTATGACAATAACTATTCTAAATACTCCCATCTAGGGCTTATCCTACTATCTTTTAACTGTTGAAGACAAATAAAGTAATTTAGAATAAACTATTGTTTAGAGAAAGATCCATCTATAATAATACAATTTCGTTATTGATGGCACCAATACTTAGATAAAACATTCTAAAACTAAAAAAATTATAATAGAGACCCAAAAATAATACTATGTCTTTTTAGAGAGAAAGAGAGTTAAATAGGCTTTTCTAAAGAACTTGTGCTATCTCAACTATATAAACTAGAATAAATTATATTATGTTCTATCCATTACCAATGAAGTATTGATCTATAAACATATTATTCATTTACAAATATTAATATTGTAAAGGGTAAAATTTTGGATTGTTTAGTTTTGGTTTGAATCCTCTTTTCACCAATTACATTCAAGGACCTTCGGATCGAGTGGCAGAGCACTATCAGGTCCTTGGTCACTTACAAATGTAGGGAAACTTGGATTAGGGTGTTTGATTACCAATTTTCCTTCTCTTATGCTCAATTATCCATCAAAACCCTAATTATGCAAATATGACAATAAACAAATGAATTATGGAAAATGCTTTTGCAGAAAGATGTAAAGTATCAAATAATTGTGCACCTTTTTTCAGGGTTTTGAGGCAGAAAATTTGGGGACTAAAGAGTGGGCGTCCAAGTCCAAGACCCTGCTTTTTGTAGGGATCTGGAAACTCAGTATGTAACTTATTTCTTCTGTTTTAGAGATTTTTCTGTCATGGAACTTTGACGACAAATGAGCAGGCGTCCTAGTCCTGGGTGCTCTTTTCTACTCTGATCTGCAATTCTGATACTCTAATATGCTCTCCTACAACTTCAATTTGTCTGCATCATCAACCTGTAACCTACAATCATAAAACTTTGGGGGGGGGGGTGTGGTGTTTAGGAGCTTGCCTCAGTCAAGCCCCAAAAGGACACTTAAGTCTTCCAAACACCTTTGTCAGATAGAGAGTGCATGCCCTTGTGAGGTAGAGGAAAATCCAAATGAATAAATGATCACAAACACAATAAATGTTACCTTGTAATGAAGATCTCATGAGAGGAAGAAGTTATTGATTCCATGAGGAAATTGATGCTCAAATCTGCAAACACAAACACATAGACAACACAAATCTGCTCTTGCAACACAATGAAAGCCTTGAATCACCTTTAGGAATGCCTGAGCATCACAATTGCCATCTAGTTTACAAATGAATGCCTAAACATGTTTTTATATGCAACTACAAACACTCCTGCCAAGATTTCATAAATTTAAACTTACCGTGTCGGCCTAGGGACCAAATAACAGTCATAAATCGACACTAGAAATTTGGGCCTAACCCAAAATAGGGTAGGACAAGGGTGCAGGTGCCCAAGTCCTCCCCCCTATTTTGTGCAGGGTTAAGTTGAAGGGGTCCCCCTAGGCCCCATTTGTCATGGTACCTAGGGTTCATTCCATCGGGATGTTGAATTATGATGCAAGATGTCCTAAATGCATATTAGAGACCTGGGAGCTAAACCTTTTGAGGGAAAAGCCCCCAAGGGGACATTTTTCCAGCATTACATTTAGCCCCCACTTTAATGTATGTATAAATGCAAGGCCAATACATGCATTAAAGTACAGTCACAAACACAGCAAACATGCCAAGCATGGAGAAGACACGCCAAGCACATTGAAGACAATGACAGGCATGCAAAACACAAAGAAGACAGTTACAGTCATGCAAAACACAGAGAATGCAGTAAATGCATAGAAGATACATTAATGAATAGAAGATAGGAATGATTTATTTTCTTTTCTTTTTCTCATATATATGAAATACAAATGCAAGTACAGGGAAAATAAGCAAACCTCCCATAATAGAGGATGCACTCATCGCGCAGGTCTTTAAACTATATGTATCATGGGGCAACACACATGCAAGACATGCAAAACCTCCCAAAATGTAGGATGCACTCATCGCGCAGGTCTTTAGACTGCATATGGGGCAACAAACACGCCACACAAAGAAAGCACACCAAAAACACACACTTTGAAGACAAAAAGAAAACATGGCAGACAAGTGATGGAGTGTCCCTATTTCTAGGTTCAGCACCATCTCAGGCACATTATAGGCACACACCGACGATTGCATTTTGCCACAACAGTCACCGAAGACACGCTTAAGGGTTGAGTTAGTCACAGAACCGCTGCTTGCCTTCGTAGAGGACTTTTGAAAATGACATGATGATGCAATCTGCTCCGAGAAATACACCATCCCTACCTCCGCAGAGGACTTAAGAAAAAGGATATGCTTGATATCCCACCTCTGCAGAGGGATTACATGATTGATTGATTGCAAACAAACTTAGGATGTAGGATGCACTCATTGGGCAAGTCTTTAAACTGCACCTGAGGACAAATACATTGCTAACATCTACAACAGACAGCTTACCTTATATGCCCCCACCTTAAGGTGGTTGATGTCATGCATCAATATCAAGTACATTAAGGTAGGAAGAAAACACACAAGGGAACATGGACTTTCACAAAGCCCATGCCCCCCAGAGGTGACATTTACTTTACGATCGTCAAATGTTCCCACAAACACATCCCTGCAAGAAACATGTTAGTGTCTACATAAAAACAACAACATCAATGCATATGAAATTTGAGGCATGCAAGATTCAAGATATACAAAGTGCACAGAGCAGTAGTATTGTTATGATTTGTAAATGAGATAGAACACCATCAAAATCACTATGCAGAAAGCACGAGTGCTTCCACTAGCCAAGCGTCAGACAAGATATACGACCCCATCATCATATTAGGAACTAAGTCCATAAATGTTTTTCGTCATCCACCCGCTAGATAGAAACACTAGAGGAAGGGAAACAAAAAATAAGAGAGGAGAAACAAGTGTCTTCGGGATAGTCATGTAGGAGGGTGCCCCCAAGTCACCAACCGCAACGCTATGTCCATAAGACACAACACACAACAATGAAATCAGAGAAAGGCAATATAGAAGAATGATGATACAAATAGAAGAAGGTCACAACAGAGGTGGTCTTATGGTATCTTGTACCTTACGAGAGAATCAAGGGTCATCCCAGGAGGCCTAAACAACACATAACACATCACGGGGGAAGCACATCACAAGAGAGATAAAGGGTTAGAGATACTTACCTGTAGGGTCTTCGTATCAGATTTTGGAACTCACGAACCACTTGGAGAGGTACTCAATCATGTTGAGTGCAAAGTTTGAGTGGTTCTTATGAAAGTCTTGTTTATTATCATACGATGGCTGTTTTGTCATTCCTTGTTGAAGTGAGACTTTTTGTTGCTTATGAGGGGGAGAACCACTGTTATTTCCAACTAATGACAGTCATCTTACTCTTTTGCAATTTTTAGCTAGTTTTTGTTGTTGAATCTTTCTAACACAGTAACAAGAATTAGCCTATACCTTCTCACTCATTTGTATCAGTTATTCTACTTATTTTTCTGATGCATTTTGGTTGTCTCTTGATCCATATAAGGATAATGGAGGAGGAACCTCGGCATAAGTTCCTTTTCTTCATGGGTGACGTGGGTTATCTACTTGCTTTTTATCCACTTCAATCATACCCACGATATTATTATAGTCTAAATAATCATCATCATCTATTTCCACTAAACCTTGTTCCAACATATTGGTATCAATATGTCTAGGGAATGGATTAGTAAAGATTTGTAAATTCTAATTCGGAGGAGCAACCGATTTATTTCTGTTATCATTCACACCTGATACCTGGATGGTATTTGAATCAATAAGGTCTTGTATCTCATGTTTAAGATGCATACATCATTTAGTATCATGTCCTTGTGTTTGATGAAAATGAAAAAAGGCATTAGCATCGAAGTAAGGTCCTTGTGCTTTACTAGGATCAACAGGCTTAATCAGAGGAAGCTTCAGAATGTTATTGCTCATAGGTTGATTCATGATAGAATGATAAGACTCAGATATTAGTAAACTTTCTTGGTTGATATGATATCTTCTTTGGATTTGTGATAGTAGACACATCAGAAAAGTTGTTTGCATTCGGTCCATTAATCTTGATGAAACTCCTATTGTTATTGTTTCTCTTAAAGTTGTTTTGTGATGATCCACCCATGGATTGACTAACTTGAGCCGATGAGTTTGGGTTTTCATACTGACTCAACGAAAGTTGGTAATCATGAAGGGTGGTGCATAAATGTTGAAAGGAGTTATACTTCATCAAGAGGATCTTATCACATATATTAGGTTGTAAATTTTTTATAAACACCTTCTGAACATTCTCATCTTTCATCTGATATTGAATTTGTGTATAAAAAGCTTGATACTGACTAATAAACTTAGTTAACTTCTCTTTCAGACCTTGCTTGCAATGAACCAAGTCAATTAAGGAGACTTGGGGTCCAATGTTTGCTTGAAAATCTTGTTAAAATTGATCAATCAACTATGAAAAGGAGTGTATTGAATTCGGAGGTAAAGAGCAAAATAATTCTAAGGTAGTATCTTTGAGAGATCGCAGGAAAATTTTTGCTAACAAATCCTCTTCAAAATAGAAATCACTACACATAGCTATGAATATTGCCACATAAGTATTAGGATCACCTTTTCCACCATATTTTTTAAAGTGAGGAGTCTCAAACCTCTCGGGCATAGGAGTTCTTAGGATTGCATAGGAAAGGGGATTACAGGCATGATATGTTGGTATATTGGGCTACGAAGAATTTTTCAAATTTGTTACCTTTTTTGTAAAGAAATCATGCCCTATAAAAGTTGGTTTAGGATGGCATCATTGGGAGATACGATTTGCTGCGAGGAGTTGGAACCAAAGTGAGGAGGTGAATGAGCTTGAGATATGATAGGTGGAGGCTAAGAATATGTCAACAGTGGTTGGACATAATGGTAGGTGGAAGATGGTTGCGAGTAGGTAATAGGTGGCTGGAAATGAGTGGAGTAGGTAGGTGGTTGAGAACAATTATGCATAGAAGATGTCCCCTTAGAAACCAAATTTTGATAATCAAATCCCATAGCTTTGTAATTAGTGCCATTAGATACTCTAATACCAGTGGTAGCATTACTACAAGCATTCACATCCGTTGTTAAGATTGTTGATGTAAAAGTGGATATTCCTATAGTTGGTATAGGTGCTGATACTTGTGTATGAGATGGTGACAAAGTGTTATTTATCACTTTTACATTTTCAGTCACTGGCATGATATTAGTTTGTACAATATGTGCTAAACCATGGATTGCATTAACACCATCTTGTCCTTCTTTTACCAATTCTCTTACATGGTGAATCACAGGTACAGCTTCTTCAACTATCCTCTTAGTTTGCACATAGTCTTGGAATTCAACTAAGTCTTTGTCAAGTTTATTTATTTTCTCATCAGACACATATCTTTTCATCTCAATAGTATCATCAACATCATGAAAAGTTTGCTCTTCCATTGTACTTGTGATAGGTGTAGTGTCTTGTAACATTTATGTCTCTCCTTTTGTAAAGAAGGTGTTTAATGTTCCAACTTCTTTAAGAGAACTAGATCCCATGTGTCTTATGCTTCTTCTTAAAGGAATGTTTCTCTTATGGCAATGAGTTATTAAACTCATGCAAATCTAGGATGACGACAAGTCAAAATATAATGAAAATACGCTAAAATATGTGATTTTTCACCAAGTCTCAATGCAAAAGAGAATGAAAAAGGATGTTGTGAGGTAAATGACGATGAAAATAAAATTATATCAATAATAACAGCCACTTGATGCCAAAATATCCATCACAACACACTTATAGTGCCACTCAAGGTCAACCCCTAGTGAAAATATAGCAAAAATAGGCAATTTTTTACGGTTTTCAATTCCAAGACCTAGAAAAAGCAGTGTTGTAATGAATTTTAGGAGTTTCAGCAAATAATATTGATGATATCAGTCACCTCAGCCCATAAAATTTGTTACAACACACTTGGAGTGCAAACTAGGCCAAACCTTAGGGCAAAAATAGAAAAAATGTGTAGTTTTTCACCAAATTTTCAATACAAGAGCCTGATAAAAAGGTGTTGTGAAGATTTTTAGAAGGGGAAGCAATTTATTACCCTAATAAAAACCATTTAGTGCAAAAATATCCTTCACAACACACCTATGGTGCAAATTTAGAGAGTCGATAAGGCCAAATCTATTGAAAATCAATGTTTTTCAAGCCATAGGTTTGAGATCTTGATGTAAAATGCTATATGATTGTTTTGAAAGCTGATGTTTGATGAAAATTACATTCTCTCAGATCTTAAAATGATTTCCAAGCTCTAACATGTAAAATGCAAGTGCAATTCTAATGAAAATGCTAGTTTTTTGTTGACATTTTCTATGCAAAAATGCAAATTTTTAAAATCTAAATGCAAATTTGTTCTAAAATGCAAGACTATAGCCAAATGAAATTTTGAATGAGCCTCTAAAATCAGTAGAAAAATCTGAAACAAGATTTTACATACAAACCCTAGATTTTGGAATTACTAGGTTATATGCAAAATTCACAATTTTCAACAAAACCCTAGCAATTTTATAATGAAAATGCAATGCAAATTACTGATTTTTTGTAATTTTCTGCAATTTAAATTATATCTAATGCAAAAATCATAAATTTGATGAAATTCAAATTAATTCATGCAACATGCAAACCCCAGAATGCAATATTTTCCAATTTTTCAATTTTTTTGTAAATTTTCCAATGCAATATGATGAATGACTATATGAATGAATGAAATCAATGAAAATATGAAGCAAAACACTCAGAAAGGTGCAAACAAGTCTAATAACATGGATTCACCAAAATGTAAAGGGTAAAATTTTGGATTGTTTAGTTTTGGTTTGAATCCTCCTTTCACCAATTAAATTCAAGGACCTTCGGATCAAGTGGCAGAGCATTATCAGGTGCTTGGTCACTTAAAAATGTAGGGAAAATTAGATTAGGGTGTTTGATTACTAAATTTCCTTCTCTTATGCTTAATTATCCATCAATACCCTAATTATGCAAATACAATAGTAAACGGATGAATTACGAAAAAATGCTTCTGTAGAAAGATGTAAAATATCAAATAACTATGCACCTATTTTCAGGGTTCTAAGGTAGAAAATTCAGGGACTAAAGAGTAGGCACCCAAGTCCAAGACCCTGCTTTTTGTCAGGATTTGGAAACTCAGTCTGTAACTTATTTCTTTTGCTTTGAAGATTTTCCCGTCACAAAACTTTGAGGACTAATGAGTAGGTGCCCTAGTCTTGGGTGCTCTTTTCTTCTTTGATTTGCAATTCTAACACTCCAATATGCCCTCCTACAACTTCACTTTGTCTACATCATCAACCTATAACCTGCAATCATAAAACTTTGGGAGGGGGTTGTGGTGTTTAGGAGCTTGCCTCAGTCAAGCCCTAGAAGGACACTTAAGTCTTCCAAACACCTTTGTCAGATAGAGAGTGTGTTCCCTTGTGAGACAGAGGCAAAATCCAAATGAATAAATGATCACAAACATAATAAATGTCACCTTGTAGTGAAGATCTCATGAGAGGAAGAAGCTCTTCATTCCATGAGGAAATTGATGCTCAAATCTACAAACACAAACACATAGACAACACAAATCTGCTCTTGCAACACAATGAAAGCCTTGAATCACCTTTAGGAATGCTTGAACATCACAATTGCCATCTAGTTTACAAATGAATGCCTAAACATGCTTTTATATGCAACTAGAAACAATCCTGCCAAGATTTCATAAATTCAAACTTACCGTGTTGGCCTAGGGACCAAATAATGGTCATAAATTGACACTACAAATTTGGGCCTGACCCAAAATAGGACAGGACTAAGGCGTAGGTGCCCAAGTCTTGCCCCCTTATTTTGGGCAGGGTTAAGTTCAAAGGGTCCCCCTAGGCCCCATTTGTCATGGTACCTAGGGTTCATTCCATTGGGATGTTGAATTATGATGCAAGATGTCCTAAATGCATATTAGAGACTCAGGAGCTAAACCTTTTGAGGGAAAAGCCCCCAAGGGGACATTTTCTGACATTACAAATATAATACTAATGAATTATTTTAAAGAGTTATAGACTTGATAACATGTCAGTCTTAAAATTAGTGACAAAGAACTAATTTTAATCTTACTGCACACAGAAAATCAGAGAGTTCAATATTTCGGTACTTGCGGCCTCGACTCTACCCAATTCATTTTTTACTATACTATGAATATTATTATTAACACCACTAGCTAAACATATAAATAATGATATTTTCAAATCATTTTAAGACCCTTGATTAGCATCCAGCAACCCAATATAACATATAATTATTTTCATGACTTACTCCTTTCATAATTATGACATAACATATAATAATTTCTGATGCGCAATCAAAGTAGAAAGGGTAAATAATGTATATTGTTACATAGAAGTTTCGAATACTGTGTAAACCTAAATCTAATACAAATTAAGAATAGAGTTTGGAAAGATAGTGAATTAAGGTTTCTTAAGGGAAGCTCAATACTAAATAAGAACACACAATTTAAATCATGAGATCAAATAATGGTCAAAATAAATATACCATAAATGTGTTACAAAGTTTGATTTTTGTAATTGCTTGATAAGGCGACATGTGACATTATGGATCCCTCATATCTTTTCTGTAAGATTCTTTTTGCCATGATTTAACACAAGGTAACACCACTGTTATTCTTATCACAGCGCAACACTCAACCTGCAACTTATTACTAATAGCAATAATCTCTTACAAATGCAATTAACAATATGAAGAGTCGAGTTTTAATTTGAACTGGGAACAGCCAGACCAATCTAATGTTCAAAAGAAGAACAAATATCCAACTCAAATGATAAAACTTAGGCCAACCACCTATCCCATTCTGAGGCAACTTTCCTTTTGGCATTGGGCAATAGCAAAGCTTCACTAAGTGGCCTTGATAGAGTCATGAAGCAGTTTAACAAAGAGCACTAATCAAATCAAGAATATGCTGCCTTCCGAATGCAAAACTTTACAAGGGATACAAAAGAACTACAGGGAAATAATTAACACCATAAACAAGGTTAATGAATAATTAACTATTCTTTGCTATTGAGCATGTATCAACAGGTTTACAACAAGGTCGAGGCATTCAAAAGGACTATTGAAGCTTAGGAACCAACAAGGGATATTTATCTCCTCCACAAGCAATCCCAGCAACTTAAAAAAATACTAAGGAACAACAAACCAGAGGTCTATTATTCTTTGAGAATCTTGTTGTCTCAGCTCAATAAGAATGATTTAAATCCTTTCTTTCATAGAAAATGACATGGCTACAAACTGAAAGTTCAAAATATAATTCGGATGTCAGTGTTTGCACAGCTTGTCAGCTCATCGGCTTGAGGTTACTGAGAAAGTCTACCATAATCAAGATTATGCTGCCAACAACATTTTCCAAACACAATATTAGTGTGCAGAAAACCATATTTGATTATTCTACTTTCCTGGCCAACAATATGATACATAATGTGCAAGAATCATATAGTGCATGCAGATTTAAATAACCAATTTTCAATGCAATTTTTGAAGATAAAATATAAATCTTTCTAACTTCTAATTTGATAGCAAAAAGAATAGAATATATAGGCTTAGGTTTAGTAACTACATGCCATTGACATAAGGATACCATAAACCAAGCGTAACTGTAATAAAGAAACTCAAAATCTTTCTACAAGAACATAAGAAAGTAACATACCCCGATTTATTTACCCATATGAAATGCCTCTTGTATTGTGATAAGAATGCACTCCAAAGAGATTTCTCTACTCCATAGCCATAACTCCCCCCAACTTGCATTTCTTCATCTTTTAAAACTACACAACATAACCTTTCATCTTCCCCAAGAAAGTGAAAAATAACTCTTCCTCTTCAACTCCCAACACCCATTTTCTCATAAACTAATATTAGCTCCACTAAATAAAAATCAATCCTATTTCTTGTATAAAGTATATAAATATAGAATAACAATAATTATTTCGATAAAAAAATATAACTAATCAATTATTTCCAATAAAATATCATTATAATTAAATAATTTTTAGATATACCTTACACTTTGCCTTTGCCAAGTCACAAGAAGTGCTTGCAAAGTTTCCTTGGTAGAATTAATTTTGTGAGAGAGTTTATACTTGATATAGCTCATCTTTTGAAGCCACTAACAACTATGTTGAAGAAAAATTCTTGTTTCAGCTGGACAAAAGAAGGGAAAAAGAGTTTTGAGAGTATCAAGGAAGCTCTAATAGTGGCACCTACACTCATAAATCCCAATTTCTCCAAAGATTTCATTTTGTATGCTTTTGGAAGCATAGATACAATCTCAGCCATCCTAGTACATCAAAATGAAAAAGGGTTGGAGAAACCCATTGCCTTCTTTAGCCAAGGTTTGGAAGGTTATGAAGAGAGGTATTCTTTTATTGAAAAGCATGTACTAGTTGTGATTAAAAGCCTTAAAAATTCAGACATTTACTTTCAAATAATAAGATACTTTTGATGGTTTCTCACCCAAGTGTCAAGAATTTTTTGCTAAATAAAGATTTGAATGACAAGAGTGCTGGTTAGATAACCAAAGTCATGGAATATGACATGGAAATAAAGGTCACTAAGCTAGTAAGAGGCAAAGGTCTATGTGAACAGTTGGTTGATAAGTTAGAACACAATGAAGAAGTTGAAAAGGAAGTTGTTCTTATGCTTAATAATGAATATCAAATGGATGTCCCAACTCCTCCTTCAAGCTGGGTACAAGAAATGATGCATTATCTTCAAACAAGTGAGTGCCCCAAGGGCTTGAACAATGCAAAAGGAAGATATTTCAGATTGCAAGTGATTCCTTATGTAATTATAGATGGAATTTTGTTTAGGAAAGATTTCAATGGTGTATTGTTGAGGTGCATTTAATTTGATCAGGATAACAAAGTTCTTGAAGAATTCCATGATGGGATAGTTGGTGGTCATTTTACACCAAGAACAACAACCCTCAAGGTAATGAAGGCTGATTACTTTTAGCCTGATTTGTATAAGAGTGCACATAAATGGGTGAGGAAGTGCAAAAAGTGTGCTATATTTGTAGGAAAACAAAGATTAGCAGCCTTACCATTGCATCCAATACAGGTAGAACAACCCTTCATGAAATGGGGTATTGATTTTATTGGGCTCATTAATCCACCTTCCAGTTTAGGGCACAAATGGATACTAATAGCAACAGATTACTTTACTAAATGGATAGAAGTAGTAGCATTAAAAGAAGCAAATGAAAACTCAATCCTAAACTTCTATCAAGACTTGGTTGCAATGTTTGGCATTCCTAAATCCATTATTTTAAACAATGCATTGGCTTTTGTAGGTACAAAAATAACTAATTGGGTTGTTAAAAATGATATATTTTTGAGTGCTTCATCCAACTATTACCCACAAGGTAATGGACAAGCTAAGTCTACTAATAAGAATCTGATTAGGATCATCAAAAGAACAATAGAGGATAATCAGAGAACCTAACATAGCAAACTGAAATTAGCCTTATGGGTTCATAGAATAACTCCTAAGAGGTCTACAGGTAATTCACCTCAGGTGCTTGTGTATGGAAAAGAAGCAAGGCTGCTTATTTAAGTTGAACTGCCAACACTTAGCCTCATTAAGGAATTGGAAATGATGGAAGAAGAGCTAATGGAAATCAGACTTGCTAAGCTTATGGAACTAGAAGAAACAAGAAAGCAAGCTATGCAAAGTTTAGAAACACATCAAGAACAGATGAAAAAAACTTTTGACAAGAAGGTAGTCCCTAGAGTCTTCAATGAAGGAGATGTAGTTCTCAAATGGGATGAGTTGAAGAGCAAGACCAAAAAGCACACTAAGTTTGATGTCCTGTGGAGTGGTCCCTTTGTGATCACGAATTAAAAAATGCACAATGCTTTTCAGTTGTTTAAGCTTGATGGATAAGAACTACCAATCCCAGTTAATGGGATTCATCTCAAGCACTGCTATTGAGGTGATGATCTATAGGTTGTAACATAGTAGGATAGTTTTGTTGAGTCAAATAAGTGTTGTAGCACATTTGTTTCAATCTTTTGTTTCCCTCTAGTGTTGATGCACAATTTGTTGTCATGTTAGGGGACTATTGGTGTCTAGTTTTCAGTTGTTTTGTCTTGTGGTTGTTGTCCTTGTTTCCAACCTCTATGTTGCAAGTTTTATGAGTTGTTTCAGGTTAAATTGACTCTATACCCAATGGATTGTTAAGGCCACTGGATCCAAGTGTTTAGCATGCAAACACCCCGTATAGTCACCAAAATGTTGCCATATTTTGCATTTAGGCCAAATAGCCCAAAAGTTTCCCCTAAGTCCTGCATCCCTTCCTTCAAAGAAATCCAATTTGAGACACCTTGAATGGAAGGAATTTAATCCCAAAAATTTCTAAATGCAAGGAAGAAGCCCACAAAATGGCCAAGTCCAAAAAATTCTAAGTATTTTCCTTGTGTTTTGCCTTTTTCAGAGTTTCAAAGTGTCTAGTTTTTATCTTCTATCATGACATTCTTATCGGCTCTAAACTCCTCCTTGGTAGTCCGTAATTCACCTAAGTCTTTTGGGCATCGGGGGTCAGAAGTTTGGTCTTCCTTCTTTTTCTGATCAAGCAGAAGGGTGAAGGTCTCAGGGCCGAAGTTCACTAATCATAAATTTCTCTATGTTTCGATCATCAAAGGTCAGGGGTTTCTTTTTCTCCTTTTCCTAGCAGTAGGTGGAAGGCAAAAGGCTCGACGACTAAAGTCCACCAGGTCTAAATGTTCTAATTGTTGCGGGGTGTCAGATGTTGGGGTTACACCCTTTTTCTTCCCATTTGGCAAGAGGAAGATGGAAGGCCCTCTCGCCAAAGTCCGCTGAACCTCTAAACCATCTAAATCTTTTGGGTAAGCAGCAAGTCAGGGTTTTCTTCTCCCTCTTTTCTATTAGAAGGCAGAAGGTTGAAGGTCCGAGGCCTGATCCCCAACAAATTTCATATTTTCTTCTAAGTATTGCAGGATCGAGGGTCAAGCGTTACTCTTTTCAAACTGCAGGATGAATGGTTGAGGCCTGATAATTTTGCTTTCCTTGCCCATTCCACTATCAGAATGTGGTTGAAATGTTTGGTGATCTTCCTTTCCACCATTGTTTTCTTCTTCACCGGATTTTTAGGGCTAGCTAGATATGCAACATTGACATGAAGATGAAGATATGTAAAAGTAGCTATCTGATTTGGAAAAGTAGTTATTTTCAGCATGCACTAAGTTGAAATATCATGCAACTAGTTAAAGCAGATAGCAAGGAATAAAACAAGGAGATAAGTTTGACTCCAGCTACTAGTTTCTCATGCAGGTTTAAAATATAAAAATTAGGACCATGCAGAGTGATGCGTTCATCCAGAAAGTGAACACTCTTTTCCTGCACTCGCTATCTTTAAAAAGAGGATGCAATGCACACAAAACCTAAGTTGGAGGATTTTTAGAGCAAGTTCTTTCATTCTTTGCTTAAGTGTTGTAGCCAAAGCATAGCCTCTTCCTGAAGCAATAATTGTATTGTAACTCAGAGCAGAAATTCTCCCAATCACATTTTTTCTACATGTTTTCAGATCCATAGAGACTGTTTTCAATACCTTTCAATTCAATAAAGGAGTTCTTTCACCTTTTCATGACTGTCTTATTGTGTAGATGGTAGAATAGTTGATGTTTTTTGGTGACATATTGATATCCTTGAGATCTTGTCCTATTCCTCATGTACTTTGAAAAAAAAGTCATATTAATGTGTAGGTCATGGTTTGTTTGATGAGTAAGGATATAATATAGTTGTGAAAGTATCATTTGTTCCTTCTAAAATATTGTCCAAGCAGGAGTCTTCTTTCCATGAAATATTTATGCTCTGAAATATATCAGATCTTTGAATTGTGTAAGTCTTAGCTCATTTATTGAATGTATTATGTACATGCAGTAATGTTATCAGTCCCATGAAATTTTGTTCATCACCTCCTTAAGTTTAAGGTTTTGTTTATATTATCCTCTTTTCCCTTTTCTCAGCAAGAAGCAATAAAACAGAGTAGTTTAGGTGAGGTACCAAGGGAACCAACCCTCTCTGAAGGTTCATCTTCACTATAAGTAACCTATAGCTTGAGGATGATCCCATGTTTCACAAGGTAGTTGAGTTCTAAATTCAATAAGGGTGCATACTTTTGTGACAATAGTTGCTTCTACCTAGTTTCCTTCTTATTTTCACCTCCTAACTGTACTAAAGTATTAGAATCTACTCTTCTCCCTATGGATACCGTTTGTGTTGAGGATGTTGGTTTTGGTGCATTTTGTGCACTAGTTTCTGCAAATGTACTTCTCCTTGATCTCCTTGGATTCTGCAGTAAAATAATAGGAGCTAAAGTTGTAGTTTGCAGATCTTCTGCAGTGGCTTGTGAGGATGTTGATGTGCAATGTGGCCTTAATGTGCTTTCCTGCAGTGGGATATCCCATAATTTATGCAATTTACCTTTGTTTTTCTATAGTTTCTCTTCTACATTTTTCTTATGCATTTTTTTCCATTATCTCCTTATATGTACCAAACCTTTCTGCGGTGGCATCCTTAGGTTTGCTAAGAAAATGTTTGACATATGCATTGATTTCTATTGTTGTAATCTCATATGGTAACCTAGGAATCCAAGAAGTTCTAGGCTCCACTGCCTCCATATAGGTGTAATCCTTGTCTACCATGAAAGTTATATGATTCATGTACTATTTTACTATTTCATAGGGTATCCTTTCTCTATTTTGCATCTCTGACTATAATGATTTGAAGAATCCCCAACACATGGCACTGAATACTTTCGTATCACTAAAACTTCTAATGTGGTGCTTGATTTGTGCAGCAACTGATAGTTGTTGTTGCCAAACTTTCCCTTCAAATCTTGGCAATTAATTAAGAAAATAGAATGCTATGAAGATGATTAAAGTACCATACCAGAAATTGTAGTTTGATTTCTTTGTCCTCTTCAGATTCTCCATCAACTGCTTCCTCGTTACTTCACATAGGTCAAAGTCTTTTCCCTCTTTCACCATTTGATATGCAGTGTGGATTGTAGTGGTGTAAGTTGATCCCTCTTTGTTTGTGTAATACACCTTGTAGGCTATCCCCATAGTTGCATACTAGACCCCTAGATCTATGATATCTTTCACACTCAGGCTCCACCCATCAAGTTTTGCTCATGTAATCTCAATGACCTTGTAATTTTTAATATACTTCATTTTCGATACTAGTCTTGTTGAGCTAAGTCCAGTCACCACTCTAATTGCATCCTTCGTTATTAGGTAGAGTTTGTCTAGGTAGATGAATTCATCATGGATCCAACTGAGAATTATTCTTATCAGTGAAGTCTAGATAGTCTTTCCATATGTTGAGTTTCTTAGTGGCAATGTTCTTATATTCAACTAAATACCTTGCATCTCTGATTAATGTATCCCTCAACTACTCAAACTTCATATGATCAATTTCTGAGATCATAGAATGAATGTACTTTCTAACATCTTCTATGTAGACTATGTCTACAGGTACTCCAGAGAATGTGCCTTCCTTGTCAACCTCCATTGCCTTGAATGGGTATTTCTTATATTTAGGCCTTGGATTCTCTGTGACATCAATTAGCACTGGTGTCACCATCTCTTCTCTTTCTCAGCTAGGCGGCTAGGGTTTAATCTCTTAGTAGTTTTTCTCATTAGAGCTAAAAATTCTCAAAGTGTGTTGGATGCAAATGAGGTTTTTAGGGTGGATTAGAGTATAACTAGCTCTAATAGTTGATTTATACATTTAATGTGTTTGTTCATTGTAGTTTTTGTGGGGTTTTCTATCCGTTAGTGTTTTCCAGTTGCCAAAGGTTAGTTTTTATGTAGTATGTTACAATATGTTACATTTCTATGATACGAGTTAAAATTATTCTGTATTTCATCTTTTCATCCTAAATATTTGTGATAATGCTTTAACCAAGCTCCATTAACATATCTGGCAGTTATTCTTCCTTCCATATCTTTCAATCTTACTGCTCTAGATTTTGCAATTTCTTCAATGTAATATGGTCCTAGCCATCTGATTTTGAGTTTTTTCTTGTCTCTTGAATTTACTATCATATAGAAGTACTAAATCTCCTTCTTTGAAATTTTTCATCTGCAAGTTTCTATCATGCCAGGATTTTTGCCGCTTTTTCTCTAGATTCACATTATAGGCTGCCATCAACCTATTTTCATCCATTTTCTCCAATTCTTCAATTCTATGTGTCAAGGATTCCTCTGCATTTAGTTTTATATTTCTTGTGGTATAAAATTTAGGTAGTATAAAGTGTATTGGTATAGTAGCATCCAGGCCATATAGACTAACTCATAGGGTGCATGAAATTTGTGGTTCTTTTGAATGTGGTGTGGTAGGCCCAAAGTATCGCAGGTACTTTCAGGTCCCAATCTGTTTTGTTGCCATCACACATTTTTGTCAATGTCTTCCCAATTATTTTATTTAAGGCTTCACTTGCACCATTTGCCTATGGATGATATGGTAATCTTTTTGTTGTGTACTATCATAAAAGATTGTAGTAACTCTGCAATCATGCTATTTACAAAGTGTTTGCCTTGGTCACTTGTAATACTAAGTGGACATCCAAATCTAGTGATTATATTCTCATAGAGGAACTTTGCAGCTATTTTTGCGGTATAGCCTTTTGTAGGTTGATCTTTTGCCCATTTTGTAGGGTATTCTACTCCAGTGATAATGTATCTTGATTTTGATTGTTTGGCTGGAGGATCTATGGGTCCAATAAAGTTAATTGCCCATTTCTCAAAAGGAAGTTGTGTTGATACTGGTCTTAATGGAATTTCATCTCTAGCGGTAGGTTTACCCATTCTCTGACATATGTCACAATACTTTACATATCTTTTAGTATCTTGGAATAGGGTAGGCCACCACAAGCTTGCTAGTTTGATCTTTCTTGTTGTTAAGTCTCTAAAGTTGTGTCATCTTGCTATACCTTCATGTGCTTCCTTTATAATGTCCTCCCTTTCATGTTCATATACCACCCTCCTCATTATATCATCTTTCCCTTTGATATGTAGTTCTCCTTCAATAAGTGTATAGAGAAAAGCCTTCCACAAGGATTTGTTTGTCTTGCAGAGATGTCTCAACTAGAAATTATCATATGGCCAGTAGATATGCAATATCTTTTAGTTCTTCTAGTACCACATTGAACCTAAACAAATTTGCACCAAGGAGTTCTTCTTCATGGCTTTCTGACTCATCCCCTGTTTCAGCTCTAGATAGATGGTCAGGACCTTGGTTTTGTTTCCTCAGTTTCACTTTGATGGTGAATTCAAATTCTTGGAATAGTAGCAACCATCTATATATTCTCCCTTATATGACAGGTTTGTTTAATAGGTATTTTAATGGTTCATGGTCAGTAAAGAAGGTGAAGGGTGTGGATAGTAGGTATGTACTTTTCTAAATTTTTGTAGTGCATAGACCATTGCTAGTGCTTCTCTTTCTATTGTAGTGTAATTTTTCTCAGCTTTTGATAATTTCCTACTGGAAAATGCTATAGGATGGTCTTTAGTCCCTTTAGATTGAGCTAATACTACACCTACTACTATGCCTAAGGTATCTACATGGACATGGAAAGGAATGTTCCAATCCGAGAATATCAAGATAAGAGCTTCAACAATTTTCTGTTTTAATACATGTCAAAAGAAGATTGACACTGCTCATTCCATTCAATGTTTCTTCCACTTTTAGTTTTGAGCAATTCCTCCAAAGGTGCTTCTATTGGTGCATAACCCTTTATAAATGTTTGGTGATACCCAGTGTAACCTAAGAAAGCTTTTACTTATGTTGTTTTTTTAGGTGGTGGTAATGTGAGGATTAGAGTTACTTTCAAGGGATCTACCATCAACCCTTCCTTGCAAATGATGTGACCTAGGAGAGTCCCAAAAGGTACCACAAATATGCATTTCTTGAGATTCAATGATATTTGCAAACTTTTGCATTTGTTGAACATCATCCTCAAGGTCTATGTGTGGTCTTTCACTAATCCATAGATAGTCCAGTCATCTAGATAGACCTCTAAGAAATCATGAATGGGTTCTTTGAATGCATTTACCATTATTCTATTAAAGACTGCTAGTGCATTCTTTAGTCTAAAAGGCATCATTATGTACATGTAGGATCCCAATTCACATACAAATGTTGTTTTAGGCTGATCCTCTTCTCTTATCGTAACTTGGTGGTAGCCATAAAATCCATCAGTGAATGAATATATTTCCCTTCTGGAAACTAATTCTAATATCTCTTGTATGAAGGGTGTTGGGAATGGATCATGGAAGCAATCTTTATTTAACTCTCTATAGTCTCTGCATATTCTTATTTCTCCTGATTTCTTGTTTTGTACCACCATTGGGCTGATCCAGTCAGCTTCCTTAGTAGGTTTTATGATCCCTGTTGCTAACATCTTGTCAATTTCTACCTTTACTCTTTTCTTCATGTTAGGGTTGAGCCTATATGGCCTTTTCTTTACTAGTTTCACTCCTTTTAGTTTTATTTTCATTATCCTTGCTTCTTCTTTAATGCCTTTAATTTCATTAAAGGTCCTTGGGAATAAATCCTCAAACTCATAGAGAATCTCAATTACCTGCACTACTACTTTTTCATCCCAGTAGTCTCCAATCTTTGCTAGTTTAGGATGACCTTCCTTTGCAATATTTTCTTCTTTGATTTTCAGTGGTTCATTGTAATATTGGTCATTTGGTTCAATCAATATTTCTAGCTCTCTTTCTCCCTCTTCAACATCAATATTTATATCCTAGTTATCCTTATCATCTATCTTTGTGGTTTTATAGCATTTTTTACCCATGTTTCTTGATTGTTGACCTATCCATTCCACCAATTTCCATATCTCTTCAGATCTTGGTCATGGTGTACTATGCTCCACTTCATCTTTCTCTTCCTCTATTTCTTGTTGAAAAATTATTTCTTTTATTTTCATAAGTGCAACATGTATAGATTTTTTCAGACTATAGAAAGAAAATGTATGTATAAAGTCAGCTTGTACTTCCTCCCAATTTCTTGTTTCCTTTCTTCTCTCTTGGTTGATATACCAAGTTTGGGCTATTGGTGTTAATTTCCAGTAGAATAGGTGGGTGTATATAGCCTTTCTATGTTCTTTTTTGTTTTCCCATGATACTATGCAAGTGTTTAAGTGTTCTTGCAGTAGATTTTGGCCTTTATACTTGGGTATTTCTTTGTATTCTCCATGTTCCAGTAAGTATCTCACATTGATAAGAATCTTAAATGTATGTCAATCTTGAACTAAATCTCTATGTGTTGACCACCAATTTGGTACAATACATACTAGTGTATGTTGTATTGCTTGTATTTTGCTTTGTTCTTCTGAAAAGATTGCCTCCATCTCATTCAAGTATTGTTGTAGGTCTTTAACCCCTGAGAACTTTGGTAGTTTGATGTGGGAGATTTCTCACATAATATGATTTATGTGATGAGATCTCTTAGGTTTCTCTATATTTTTATCTTTGTCGATGGTGCATACTATTTGTGGTAGATTTTCATCTGATACGAAGGATTGCAATATGTTTTCTTTACTGATTTGAACCATTCATATTCTCCTAATTCCTGTCATTCTCTAGGTTTTTATCTCCAGTTCATCTTTGATCCATGCTTCTAGGACTTATTCACTATTAGTGCTATCATTCTCATTCTCTGCCTCTATTTCCCTTGCTGAATTTGGTTCTCCCTCGTATTCATTTGTTTCCAATCTTGATATTGTATAAATATTCTTAGGATAGTCATCATTTTCTTCTGCATGGTAGGATTCTTCAATATAGGCCTCTTCCATTGGTAATCCTAAAGGTATGAATACACATTTATTACTATTTGCAAAAGACAGTTCTTCTTTACGGGAGTCCACGATGCCATTGGCATCTACAAACCATCTTATTATCCAAGTAGTGTATTAAATGAATCCCCTTGTTCTTTCATAGTGACAACCAGAAATTATACTAGTTGTTTGATGCCCATTAGGTTTTCCTCCACTTGTTTCCATGTTCCAATGGTTGACATGCTAGACCCATCTGCCAAAGTAATATTGTAGGGCGTTTGATTCAATCTAGGTCTCCCTAGTTGTTCCCAAAGCTTCTTAGTGATCATGTTTATGTATGTACCCAATTATATCATTACATTTTTGACCTTTTTATGATTAATATGAGCATCCACCAGTAGTGGTTTTGTTTTCCAATGTCTTTCATTTCTGCCCAATTCCCTAGCTTGGTTTTGCAGTAACTTCTCCTTTGTCATGCCCAGATTTTCCATGCGGTCACAACACTCATCACACGTGTCATACCCACATCAGTCATGTGGTTATGACACGAAACATAAAAAAATTTCTCACGCTTCCCTAGAAACCCCCTTGCATGCATAAGCATGCTTGGCGGTGTACGCTCGAGGCAAAAATTCTACAGTTGTCGGCGGGGTACAAAGTACAATTGCGTTCATCTGGACGCACACAGTCCAACAAGGGGGTCTCTACGACACCGTTATCATCGCTACAAGGTTTATATTATCGAGGTTCCTAACCCTAAATCTTGGCAGATTTCGGCAGCATAACGCCTTACGACGTAAGTGGGAATTACTCAACACTATACTACTTACGGGGTTCCCTGATAGATTAACAACTTCCCACGACGCCTTGTTCCTACTAAACTGATTCGTGATCTCCCTATTGGGTTATTTTTCAGCAAAGCACATTTGTCTGCCTTCTTTCTCGTTTCCTGAAATATACTCCTACTTCGAACTTAGCATTCTCAACAAGACAGTTCGTTTGCCCTCTCTTCCGTTTCTCTGGATCTTAATTTTGATTGTATTTCTATCGTGCTCACCTTAACTATTTCTCTAAAATTTAGTTTGTTTATATTTCGGTCTCTCTCTTTTGGCTTCTACGTTTTCTTTATGCTTATCCTGTCCTTTCTTCATATTCTACATCAATCAGAGTTATCACTATATCTATTTTTAACGTTATCCCTAAATTCCGGATGGTCCAAATCACCCAAGATGGTTTACTACTTCGTTGGACTCAGCCTCCTAGTTTTCTCTAATCTAGGATTCTCCTCTACGTATGTCTTAATTAATCTTGTTCCTAAGCAAAATCAGCGGAAGGGTTCATCTACTTAGTTCTCTTATCCCAGGTGGAAAATGCCGCACATTTTCTCCTCTGTGTTTTCCAATGTTAGTTTTTCTTCTTCTTTCTCTCTTTCATGTTTCCTCCATTGGACGTTTACTAACTACAGTTGAGATTAAAATGGCCTCACATGGAATGTCTGTGATGGCTTCTTAAGTTTATTTCCAGTGTTCTTTTAAACAAGGTGACGCGTATTTTTCCTCTTCATTTTCCTGGTTATTGAATCGCGTTGATAGTTGAAACTTCCGAGAAACTCTTCCAGGAATATTATAGTATATTCCTTTATGCTCTCTTTAAGTTATAATTTTATTTTCTCTTGTTGTTGTAACGAGAATACAAATGGCCTCTCTGATAAACTTATCAATTAAATAATATATGTATGTATTGATATATTTATATATATATAAGATTATATATATATATATATATAAATATATATATACAATTATATTTCTCTTATTGTTATTATTACTATTATTTATTACTAATACTATTATTACAATTGTTAGTTTATTTTATTAAGATATTTAAATATTATTACTATTTTTATTATTTCAATTGTTATTCTTTTATTTATTTTTTATTTATTTATGTTATTTTTTTTTGTTTTTACATCTCAACCTCATATAAAATTAGGGCTATAGCCCTTTTGTTTTATTTTTAAAACAACAACCATATATCCTTAGGTTTCATCGAAACCCTAATATCTTTGAATAAGTCTCTCTTTTTTTTGTGTTGCAGGAGCCATTAATGGTGGCGGCGACGTTGATGGTGGGTCGGCCAGAGGTAGCACGCTGAGAGGAAGAGGATCGCAGTGTAGTGGGTTGGCAAGCTTTGGAATGGCCACACAGGGGCGGCAGACAGGGAGCGTGGGGAGACGGGCGCAAAGGGGATAACGCCCACGGCGAGTGGCGGAAGGTTGAGTCTGTGGTGGAGGAAGCCCACGGTGGAGGTGGTGCGAACCGCGCAAGGGCGGCGAAAGGTGGAACGCTGGGGGGAGGTGGAGTCCGTGGATTCTCCCGTGCTGCTGTGTATTTCGGGGGGTGTGGGGAGGGGCGGAGCCCCCACCCACATCCCACTATGTGGGGTGTGGGTGGGGGCTCTGCCCCTCCCCACACCCAAAGGAAACTAAACGACGGTGGTGGGAAGGTTTAAACCCTTCCCACCACCACTCCTTCATTTGCAAGTGCTGTGTCAACAGCGATGACAGCGAATAAACTTTTTTTTTTATATTTATTTCTTTCACTGAAATTTTCTTTATTTTGTTTTAATACCATCATCATTTATATATATATATTTATATTTATATATCCCACAGATATTCTCTGGCATATCCCTTTCACAACGAAATGAATTAAATAATAAAAAAAAATAGAGAATAAACAAAACTATTAATTGATAACTCTTTTTAACAGCCATACAGAATAATATATATATTTTGTTCACATAGACATTTACGAACATGGAAAATAATAACAAAACAACTAAAGATTTCTTTTTTTTTATCTGGGAATCACAGTTCCATATACTAAAAGAACATTTCAAATATAGAGAACCAATATAAAATAATCTAATGTCATTTACATTCACCGCTCCTTTACGAATTTAAATTTTAAATGCAAAGAATGAATTAAACTCTTTTTTTTTATTTGTCATTTTCAATCCTAGTTCCTCGAATGACATCTAATACTTAGCATTATTAATACAGGGACTTAAACATAACTTTCTTAAACTGCCATTTACAAATTAATTAAGAAATATATAAGCAAACCTGGAAATTAGACTTCATACAATTAGTGTTAAACGAGGAGTTTAGTAAAATCGATAATTACACATATATATTTTCTTTCCTTACTTCACATTTGCTAATTTCAATTTAGTGCATAATAATTTCAAATAGAGAATGAAACAAAATCATTACAATTGCATTGGCTCACAACTACTTACAACTACAATATCTAAAAGTTAGCAAAATTCATAATTTCCTCCAAACACTTCTAAACAATACTATAATTAAACTTTAACACTTTTGTCAAGATCAATCATACAATTTCACTATTTAACAACAGTTACTCCAAATATACATAATTGTCAAAATTCATAACTAACAAACACTAATGAAGGGAAGAATTTCTCTCTTTCCCCCAAACAATAAGTTTTACAACTTCAGAGAGAGAGAATCTCTCCACAATGAACTTAAACAGGATGAAGCTCAATGAGCCAAACTCTTCTTATAGCAAGGATGAAATTCTTTCTCCCCAAATACAGCACTCCTCCAATTCTAACCATAAGCTTCAAGAGGAAACCTGCGTATCAAAGACAAACAAAGAAGAAAACACCACTCATCTAGCTCTCCTCCCTTCCGTAGACCCGCAAGAGGGTCACCCCCGATCTAGAGAGACCATACTCACACCTGGGTAACTCAAGCATTCCACTTCACAACAGGGAACAACAACAAACCCAAAGCACACAAACACCCGTGGGTAAATTACACAACACGAAAACTCAACTACAGTGAGCTTCATAATGGGGCAGGAGAGTGGACACACTCGACTCCAGAGTGTCACCCTTACAGATAATATAACCAACACAATTTCTCTTGGCCTCAAACCAAGTTTGATCACAAAATTTTCCAAGGAATCTGTATTTGACTCTCAAGTCAAAGAACCAGTCACGAATACATGCCCTCAAGGCTTTCAACATCCCAAAAGAAGAACCCAGGTATGCACCCGAGGAGGATCACTCCTCCCCTACCCCAAACTTGATGAGCATTTCTCCCAAGTGGGAGAAGCTCTGTCAACAACCTGACAAAAGTTCCCACAAAAACAAAACAAAAACACAGCAAATAAACAACTTTCACACACTTTTCATACAACAATCAGATATACGAAAGAAAGGTAAAACCAAACCAACCTTACAAAGCCCTTCAAGGATGAAGCTGTTGTAGAGCTCCACTGAGATTTTCTCCAACCTTAACCACCAACTCCCTCTTCCTTTCCCTCTCCAAAAGCTAACTTTCTTATTTTGGCAATAAAAATAAAACTCTCCCAAAATTCAACTAACTCCCTTCCCATCCCAAAATGGAATTCAAATAACCCAAATCCTTTCAGTTTAGAGGAATGGGGAGGTGACACTTGTCACCTCCTCACTCTTCCCAAAACCACTATTATGTCCCAAGGGATGAGTGTTGGCTTATGTCACTCACCCATCCCTAGAGTACTCCTTATCCCTCTCCTCATGTCATTTCTCTTACGCATGGGAGAAATAAAAGGAGTTAAAGGAGGAAAAGATAGGTGACCCATGCCTCTTCTTCCTTCCTTCATCATGGATGACCCCACAACTCATGGGGAGTCTCACTAATGGTGAGGGTGACTTCAAGTCAATCCCTCTATAATGGATGGGTTTGTAGTCATCTCTTACCTTGGGGATTGAAGAGGGATGGGTTGGGTGTTGGTACAACCCATCATGTCCCCCCCATACCTCCAATTTTCGTCACTTAACTTCAGGGTGAAGTTAAGATGACCTTATGGAGGTTACTCAAGGGTTACCCATGCCAAATGGGGCCCTGGACCCATGGGGTATAACCCAGGGTCAACTTTAACCTACTCAGGACACTTAGGGTCATGTTAAAATACAAGAAAATGCCTCAAGAATTTAAATAAAAGAAAAGAAATTCAAATTCAATCTTTTTACAACACAAATCATAAATCAGTGTTACAAGAGGGTAGGCCAACCCATTCGACCTTATGAAAGACCACATTACAACACCACATCAAACACAGAGTGATCTTGGTTCCTCGTGGAACCAGATCGGCTTAACAGGGAATAACAATAACAAGGTGCGGAATGATCTCCGAAATCTGTGGTTTGATTAGTAAATAACTGCACACTAAATTGCAAGATCAGTTTCACATCTAATCATCATAGCCGAAGCAACTTAAAAACATGCATTATCATGACATAGTCCTAAATAGCATAAATGAAATCATATTACAATTTTCCATCATCACCTAATTAACTTTTCTGAAATGTAAACTTATCCAAACATCACCCAATTAGTTTTTCCGTAATCAAAATAAAGTTTAATAGTTTGAAAAATCTGGGAACTACTATCCCACACATATAAAAAGTATCAATAACAGTAATGTAAATAGTCACAAGAACAGAAGTAAAAAGGGTGGTCCTCACATCCTCTCCCCCTAAGACTGTACTTCCTCCTGGAAGTCATCAAAAAGGTGAGGATAAAGGGTCTTCAGTCTCTTTGCATCTTCCCATGTCGCTGTGACTTCATCGTATAGGTCCCACTGGACCCTAACCTGGTCCAACTCTCAACCTCGAAGGGCCAGCGTCTGACGAGCCAATATGCGAATTGGCTCCAACGCCAGTTGTCCGTCTGCCTCTACCTAAAGAGCACTCCAATCCAACACGTGAGATAGGTCAGAAATATATTGACGTAAAACTGAGACATGAAATACATCGTGGATATGTGACAGGCTAGGTGGCAAGGCTAGACGATAGGCTACAGGTCCTATCTGCTCCAAGATCTCAAAAGGTCCTACAAATCGAGGTGCGAGCTTAGAGCCCTTCCCGTAACAGATTGGACTCTTGTGCGGTCGCACTCTCAAAAATACTCTATCCCCCATAGAGAAGCTTCGGTCTGTCCTCTTAGCATCGGCATACTTCTTCTGCCTGTCCTGTGCCTCCTGAAGTCTCTGTCTAATCTATTTGACCTGCTGTTCCATGTTCTGAACTATCTCTGGACCAATGGCCATTCTGTCCTCTATCTGATCCCAACTCAATGGTGTTCTACATGGTTTGCCATATAAAGCTTGGAAAGGAGGCATACCCAACGAGCTGTGATGCCCATTATTGTAGGCGAACTCAACTAGATACAAGTACTCCTCCCATCTAGACTGATGATCCATAACATACATGCAAAGCATGTCTTCTAACACCTGGTTAACTCTCTCTGTTTGTCCGTCAGTTTCTGGATGATGGGCTAAACTGAAGTTGAGCTGTGTGCCCAACGCCTAATGTAAGGCTCTCTAGAACGATGAAGTAAATACGGAGTCTCTGTCGGATATAATGCGGCGAGATACCCCATGAAGTCTAACAATTTGATCAAGAAACACCTTTGCCATGGATGGTGCATTGTACGTTGTGCATATCGGTGAAAAATGCGCCACTTTGGTCAGCTTGTCAACTGTCACCACAATAGCATCATGGCGACGTGATGACATAGGTAGACCAACGATAAAATCCATAGAAATGGTGTCCCATTTCCATTTAGGTATCTCATGAGGGTACAACAGTCCCACTGGATGCTGATGTTCGGCCTTGACCCTTTGACATTCTAGGCAACGAGCAACATATTCTGCAATGTCACGCCTCATCCCAGCCCAATGATAAAGTTGTCGTAAATCAGCATGCATCTTCTTCACTCCTAGATGTGCTGCGTAGGGTGTTCTATGAGCCTCCGATAGAATAATGGTACATAGATTACCTGCGTGGGGTACATAGATGCGCTGCCGATGTTGAAGCAACCCATCAGACTCGAGGGTATATCCTGCAAATTTGCCCTCAAGGGCCCTCTGATTTAGAATTTCCTGCTGCACCTCAAGAAACCACTCGTCCTCCGGCAGATGCTATAAGATGCGATCTCTCAAGTCCACCCTCAAAGTCAGAGTTAGGATCTCATGGCGCCTTCGACTTAAAGCATCAGCGACCACGTTCTCCTTCCCTTTGATGTAGTGGACATCAAAGTCGTATTCGCATAAGAATTCCATCCAACGCCGTTGGCGGGCGTTCAAGTTTGGTTGGGTAAAAATATACTGCAAGCTATGATGATCCGAATGGAGTTCAAAGCGTCGACCTAAGAGGATGTGTCTCCAATGGACCAAAGCATGAATAATTGCTGCGAGCTCTAAGTCATGAGTAGGGTAGTTTAACTCATGTGTCTTTAGTTTCCACGATTCGTATGCGATCGCTCTACCACCCTGCATAAGCATGGCTCCCAAACCTTCTAATGATGCATCTGTGCAAACTACAAACTCCTCTGTAGGATCTGGAACCGCTAAAATAGGAGCATTGGTAAGACGCTCCTTGAGGACTCCAAAGGCCTTTTCACACTATTCGGTCCATATGAAACCCTTCCCTTTTCGCTGAAGGGAAGTGATGGGATGTGCTATCCTGGAAAAGCCCTCGATAAACCAACGATAATACCCCGCTAACCCCATAAAGCTTCTGACCTCTATCACAGTGGTGGGTGCCGGCCACTCCTAAATTGCTCTGATTTTAGATGGATCTACGGAGATGCCATCGCCTGATAAAATGTGTCCCAAATACTGCACCTCTGTCCTGAAAAAGACACACTTCGCCAAGTTGCCATAAAGCTGCTCCTCTCGTAATCGCTGCAAAACTTGATGCAAGTGCTCCACATGCTCTTCCTCGGTCCGCGAATAAATCAAAATATCATCCAAAAATATGATCACGAACCGATCCAGGTAAGTATGGAACACCCCGTTCATGAGACTCATGAACACTGCAGGGGCGTTCGTCAACCCGAAGGGTACCACTGTGAATTCATAATGGCCATATCTGGTTCGAAAAGCAGTCTTATGAATATCTGCCTCTGTGATGCGCAATTGGTGATACCCAGATTTTAGATCAATTTTTGAGAACACTCTGGCTCCCTGCATCTGATCAAAAAGGTCGTCAATCCTAGGCAGAGGATAACGGTTCTTCACCGTCACCTTGTTCAACTGCCTGTAGTCTATGCATAATCGAAGAGACCCATCCTTCTTCTTCATGAAGATAACTGGTGCGCCCCATGGTGAAACGCTAGGTCGGATGTGCCCCTTCTCAAGTAATTCCTCTAGCTGTAGCTTAATTTCGGTGAGTTCATGTGTAGTCATCCTATAGGGTGCACAGGATATCGGTTCTGCACCTGGCACTAAGTCGATGTGGAAGTCTACTTCTCTGCGTGGAGGCATACCTGGTAATTCTGGCGGAAACACTTCGGCAAACTCTCTAAGGATAGGGTGATCATCTAAAGTAGCCTCAGGTTCATCCTCTGCTCTATCACTAACCGTAATAGCAAACATCTGACATCCCTTCCGCATACAGCGCTTAAGCTACTGAGCGGATATCATACGAACAGCCACGGGCTTTTGAATGCCCATTATCTCAACCAGTGAACCATGATCATCTAAACAGCTAATCATCCTCTGGCGATAATCTAACTTGGCTCTATGTGCCGCAAGCCAATCCATACCCAGAACTACACCGTAAGATCCTAATGGCATAACCCTAAGGTCACATGATGTAGTGAAGGATCCTAAGGTGATATTGCAGTCTTTAACCAAGGTATCTACTGACATGCTGGCCCCAGAGGCCAACTCAACCTCCCACCTAATGTCTTGCCTAAAATCCACCAGCCTGTAACGCTCCACTAACGATGTAGACAGGAAGGAGTCAGTAGCTCCCGAGTCAAAAAGGATAGAGATGGGGAAGTCCCCGATCATACCTGCTGCCTCAATGACTAAGGCCTGGAAATTAGCTTGGCGGTTATCAACCACTGCAAACATGTGGTGGGATCTACCCACGTCACCTACGGTCTACTCAGATCCTCCTGATGCGGGCACTCTCTAGCCAAATGCCCTGCCCCACCACACACATAACATGGTCCTCTAGCCTGTAACTGCCCTGACTGTGTCTTGCCCGACTATTGCTGCCCAGTCCGTCCAGTGGACCCCTGTGAGCCTCTGTAAGACTGCTGGGACCTCATGGGTCCTACCGATGAACCCTGCTGTCTTTGATCTCTGCGTGAACCCTACTGCTGCCAACCACGATTCTGTCCTCCCTGACCCCTCTGTTGGAATTTACATTTTTGCTGATGTTGCTGCTGCTGTGGAGGCCTAGGAGGTAATGATGGAGTTATATCCTCCTCTCTATATTGTGTTTTGAGGCCTTCAAAAGTTCTACTATTGTTGGGGATTACGGTCCTAATACTACGGACGTGAATTCTACCCTTGTCCCTGAATTTCCTCTGATATAAGGGCTTTTCAATAGCCTTGCTCATGGTCTAGGGGTCTGCCATACGAACTGGTCCTGCTATCTCGTGATTCAGCCCTCTGATGAATTTGTGTATTAAGATTTTCTCGTCATGGAGGTATTCTGCATAACGAGAAAGCTCAATGAATCGGCTCTCATACTGAGTAACAGTGAGTCCCCTCTGTTGTAAATCATGGAACTCATCGATCCTGCACTGTCTGTAATGTTCTGACAAATATCACGCATTAAAGCGCTCTATAAAGATATCCCAAGTGAGTGTATCCATGAAAAGTCGGTGCTTGCACTCCTCAGTGTGCCACCAGGTAGCTGCGGCATCCCTCAGAAGATGGACTACCACCTGTGCTTTCATGTTGCTTTCATATGATCGCAACGTGAAACACCTGTCTAAACTAATCAGCCAAGCCTCGGCCACAGCTCCCTCTATAGCGCCTGCGAAAGTGGGTGGGTTGAGCCTAAGTAGATCTCTGATGGGGTCCCCTCTGTCTCTAAGTCCCACAACTAGCTCTTCCACACCATCCTCATACAATCCATGATGTACCTGTTCTGCCCTCTGGATCTCATCTCGCCTCAAAGGTCTCGGAGGACTCCTGCTCCGTGCACGGGAGGCTGACCCTACCTCCTCTACTATAGTGTCAGGGATCTCAACGATAGGCTCCACACGTGGCACCTCTCGTGGATCAACGCGGGGCTCCTCACGTGGCTCAACATGTGACTCAGCACGTGGCTCCCTACGTGGCTCCTCTCGAGGATCAACATGAGGCTCAACACATGGCTCAGGAATCACTGGCGGTAACCTCTCTAACATAGCCTGCAGTGCCTATAAGATCTGTGGTCCTATATCCAATACTGGTGGTGCCTGTGGTACTAGTGGTGCTTGTGGTACAGGTTGTGCAGGTGGTGCTGCTGTAACTGCGGGTGCCCGTCCCTCGGCTGAGGAATCGCTGTGCACCTCGACAGACGCTGTGTGGCGTGATCGCGCTCATTGAACATGTCGGGAAGGCATCCTACAAAACAAGGTAGAGACTAATTAATCAAAGTTGCGAAATAATAACGTGCCCAAATATGCCCAGTGTTTAAACCGGGGCTCTGATACCAAATGTCATGCCCAGATTTTCCATGCGGTCACAACACTCATCACACGTGTCATACCCACATCAGTCATGTGGTTATGACACGAAACATCAAAAATTTTCTCACGCTTCCCTAGAAACCCCCTCGCATGCATAAGCATGCTCGGCGGTGTACACTCAAGGTGAAAATTCTACAGTTGTCGGCGGGGTACAAAGTACAATTGCGTTCATCCGGACGCACACAGTCCAACAAGGGGGTCTCTACGACACCGTTATCGTCGCTACAAGGTTTATATTATTGAGGTTCCTAACCCTAAATCTCGGCAGATTTCGGCAGCATAACGCCTTACGGCATAAGTGGGAATTACTCAACATTATACTACTTACGAGGTTCCCTGATAGATTAACAACTTCCCACGACGCCTTGTTCCTACTAAATTGACTCGTGATCTCCCTATTGGGTTATTTTTCAGCAAATCACATTTGTCTACCTTCTTTCTCGTTTCCTAAAATATACTCCTACTTCGAACTTAGCATTCTCAACAAGACAGTTCGTTTGCCCTCTCTTCCGTTTCTCTGGATCTTAATTTTGATTGTATTTCTATCGCGCTCACCTTAACTATTTCTCTGAAATTTAGTTTTTTTATATTTCAGTCTCTCTCTTTTGGCTTCTACGTTTTCTTTATGTTTATCCTGTCCTTTCTTCATATTCTACATCAATCAGAGTTATCACTGTATCTATTTTTAACATTATCCCTAAATTCCGGATGGTCCAGATCACCCAGGCTGCTTTACTACTTTGCTGGACTCAGCCTCCTAGTTTTCTCTGATCTAGGATTCTCCTCTACGTATGTCTTAATTAATCTTGTTCCTAAGCAAAATCAGCGGAAGGGTTCATCTACTTAGTTCTCTTATCCCAGGTGGAAAATGCCGCACATTTTCTCCTCTGTGTTTTCCAATGTTAGTTTTTCTTCTTCTTTCTCTCTTTCATGTTTCCTCCATTGGACGTTTACTAACTACAGTTGAGATTAAAATGGCCTCACATGGAATGTCTGTGATGGCTTCTTAAGTTTATTTCTAGTGTTCTTTTAAACAAGGTGACGCGTATTTTTCCTCTTCATTTTCCTGGTTATTGAATCGCGTTGATAGTTGAAACTTCCGAGAAACTCTTCCAGGAATATTATAGTATATTCCTTTATGCTCTCTTTAAGTTATAATTTTATTTTCTCTTGTTGTTGTAACGAGAATACAAATGCCCTCTCTGATAAACTTATCAATTAAATAATATATATGTATCGATATATTTATATATATATAAGATTATATATACATATAAATATATATATACAATTATATTTCTCTTATTGTTATTATTACTATTATTTATTACTAATACTATTATTACAATTGTTAGTTTATTTTATTAAGATATTTAAATATTATTACTATTTTTATTATTTCAATTGTTATTCTTTTATTTTTTTTATTTATTTATGTTATTTCTTTTGTTTTTACATCTCAACCTCATATAAAATTAGGGCTATAGCCCTTTTGTTTTGTTTTTAAAACAACAACCATATATCCTTGGGTTTCATCGAAACCCTAATATCTTTGAATAAGTCTCTCTCTTTTTTTTTGTGTTGCAGGAGCCATTCATGGCGGCGGTGGCGTTGATGGTGGGTCGGCCAGAGGTAGCGCACTGAGAGGAAGAGAATTGCAGTGTAGTGGGTTAGCAGGCTTTGGAATGGCCGCACAGGGGCGACGGACAGGGAGCATGGGGAGACGGGCGCAAAGGGGATAACGCCCACAGCGAGTGGCAGAAGGTGGAGTCTGTGGCGGAGGAAGCCCGCGGTGGAGGTGGTGCGGACCATGCAGGGGCGGCGGAAGGTGGAACGCTAGCGGGAGGTGGAGTCCGCGGATTCTCCCGCGGTGCTGTGTATTCGGGGGGTGTGGGGAGGGGCGGAGCCCCCACCCACACCCCACTACGTGGGGTGTGGGTGGGGGCTCCGCCCCTCCCCACACCTAAAGGAAACTAAACGACGGTGGCGGGAAGGTTTAAACCCTTCCCACCACCACTCCTTCATTTGCAAGTGCTGTGTCAACAGCGATGACAGCGAATAAACTTTTTTTTATATTTATTTCTTTCACTAAAATTTTCTTTATTCTATTTTAATACCATCATCATTTATATATATATATATATATATTTATATTTATATATCCCACAGATATTCTTTGGCATATCCCTTTCACAACGAAATGAATTAAATAATAAAAATAAATAAAAGAAAAAATAGAGAATAAACAAAACTGTTAATTGATAACTCTTTTTAACAGCCATACAGAATAATATATATATATATATATATATATATTTTGTTCACATAGACATTTACGAACATGGAAAATAATAACAAAACAACTAAAGATTTCTTTTTTTTTTTAATCTGGGAATCACAGTTCCATATACTAAAAGAACATTTCAAATACAGAGAACCAATATAAAATAATCTAATGTCATTTACATTCACCGCTCCTTTACGAATTTAAATTTTAAATGCAAAGAATGAATTAAACTCTTTTTTTTTATTTGTCATTTTCAATCCTAGTTCCTCTAATGACATCTAATACTTAGCATTATTAATACAGGGACTTAAACATAACTTTCTTAAACAGCCATTTACAAATTAATTAAGAAATATATAAGCAAACCCAGAAATTAGACTTCATACAATTAGTGTTAAATGAGGAGTTTAGTAAAATCGATAATTACACATATATATATTTTCTTTCCTTACTTCACATTTGCTAATTTCAATTTAGTGCATAATAATTTCAAATAGAGAATGAAACAAAATCATTACAATTGCATTGGCTCACAACTACTTACAACTACAATATCTAAAAGTTAGCAAAATTCATAATTTCCTCCAAACACTTCCAATCAATACTATAGTTAAATTTTAACACTTTTGTCAAGATCAATCATACAATTTCACTACTTAACAACAGTTACTTCAAATATACATAATTGTCAAAATTCATAACTAACAAACACTAATGAAGGGAAGAATTTCTCTCTTTCCCCCAAACAATAAGTTTTACAACTTCAGAGAGAGAGAATCTCTCCACAATGAACTTAAATAGGATGAAGCTCAATGAGCCAAACTCTTCTTATAGCAAGGATGAAATTCTTTCTCCCCAAATACAGCACTCCTCCAATTCTAACCATAAGCTTCAAGAGGAAACCTACGTATCAAAGACAAACAAAGAAGAAAACACCACTCATCTAGCTCTCCTCCCTTCCGTAGACCCGCAAGAGGGTCACCCCCAAGCTAGGGAGACCATACTCACACCTGGGTAACTCAAGCATTCCACTTCACAATAGGGAACAACAACAAACCCAAAGCACACAAACACCCGTGGGTAAATTACACAACACGAAAACTCAACTACAGTGAGCTTCATAATGGGGCAGGAGAGTAGACACACTCGACTTCAGAGTGTCACCCTTACAAATAATATAACCAATACAATTTTTCTTGGCCTCAAACCAAGTTTGATCACAAAATTTTCCAAGGAATCTGTATTTGACTCTCAAGTCAAAGAACCAGTCACGAATACATGCCCTCAAGGCTTTCAACATCCCAAAAGAAGAACCCAGGTATGCACCCGAGGAGGATCACTCCTCCCCTACCCCAAACTTGATGAGCATTTCTCCCAAGTGGGAGAAGCTCTGTCAACAACTCGACAACAGTTCCCACAAAAATAAAACAAAAACATAGCAAATAAACAACTTTCACACACTTTTCATACAACAATCAAATATACGAAAGAAAGGTAAAACCAAACCAACCTTACAAAGCCCTTCAAGGATGAAGCTGTTGTAGAGCTCCACTGAGATTTTCTCCAACCTTAACCACCAACTCCCTCTTCCTTTCCCTCTCCAAAAGCTAACTTTCTTATTTTGGCAATAAAAATAAAACTCTCCAAAAATTCAACTAACTCCCTTCCCATCCCAAAATGGAATTCAAATAACCCAAATCCTTTCAGTTTAGAGGAATGGGGAGGTGACACTTGTCACCTCCTCACTCTTCCCAAAACCACTATTATGTTCCAAGGGATGAGTGTTGGCTTATGTCACTCACCCATCCCTAGAGTACTCCTTATCCCTCTCATCATGTCATTTCTCTTACGCATGGGAGAAATAAAAGGAGTTAAAGGAGGAAAAGACAGGTGACCCATGCCTCTTCTTCCTTCCTTCATCATGGATGACCCCACAACTCATGGGGAATCTCACTAATGGTGAGGGTGACTTCAAGTCAATCCCTCTATAATGGATGGGTTTGTAGTCATCTCTTACCTTGGGGATTGAAGAGGGATGGGTTGGGTGTTGGTACAACCCATCATGTCCCCCCCATACCTCCAATTTTCGTCACTTAACTTCAGGGTGAAGTTAAGATGACCTTATGGAGGTTACTCAAGGGTTACCCATGCCAAATGGGGCCCTGGACCCATGGGGTATAACCCAGGGTCAACTTTAACCTACTCAGGACACCTAGGGTCATGTTAAAATACAAGAAAAGGCCTCAAGAATTTAAATAAAAGAAAAGAAATTCAAATTCAATCTTTTTACAACACAAATCATAAATCAGTGTTACAAGAGGGTAGGCCAACCCATTCGACCTTATGAAAGACCACATTACAACACCACATCAAACACAGAGTGATCTTGGTTCCTCATGGAACCAGATCGGCGTAACAGGGAATAACAATAACAAGGTGCGAAATGATCTCCGAAATCTGTGGTTTGATTAGTAAATTCCTGCACACTAAATTGCAAGATCAGTTTCACATATAATCATCATAGCCGAAGCAACTTAAAAAACATGCATTATCATGACATAGTCCTAAATAGCATAAATGAAATCATATTACAATTTTCCATCATCACCTAATTAACTTTTCTGAAATGTAAACTTATCCAAACATCACCTAATTAGTTTTTCCGTAATCAAAATAAAGTTTAATAGTTTGACAAATCCGGGAACTACTATCCCACACATATAAAAAGTATCAATAACAGTAATGTAAATAGTCACAAGAACAGAAGTAAAAAGGGTGGTCCTCACATCCTTAATCCAATATTTAGCAAATTGTTTAAATTTCTCCATCAGATTATGTTGTTGCATTAGTGATGTAAACTGTTTGAGTGCTACAACTTCTTCTTCTATGAAGAATTGATTAACTTGTTTATGTTTCTCTTGTTCTTCTATTACTATTTGTTTAGTCTTTTGTACCATATCATCATGTTGCCTTTTATCTAGGAAGAATATATCTTCCTCTTCACTTTCTTCTCTCTCTAATTCAGTAGTGTCATTTATTTTTCCTCTAGTGTTTGTACCCTGTCTTGTGACTACTACTATTTTCTCTTTTCCTTTATCCATTTTAGGTTTTTCCTCCTTTATTCTTCTATTTTGGCTCTCTTCTTCTGATGAAGTTAGATATGCATTGTCATCCTTGTCTCTCTGACAGGTCATTAGGACTTGACCTTCTTCTTTAGGGACTCTTCTGATTACTTTGGCACCTTTTTGCTTATCCAAGTCATCTCCTTTTCCTTGTTATGGTGCATTCTGAAAGTATTGGTGTGCCTTATCACATGTGAAAAGGTCGTGTTCTGTATTGTTGCAGAATGTGCATTGTCTTGTTCTTTCTACCCAACACTCATTAGCAAAGTGCCTTGGTTTACCACATTTATAACAAGTGGCTTCATCTCTTCTTCTTCTTCCTCTACCACGACCTCTACGTTCTCTATAACATCCAAATTGTCCTCTATCATCATTACTATAGTTATTTTCATATGGTGCATTTTGGTTTGTGTTCTGGATAGTGTTCATGTTTCTTTGATTTTTCCATGAAGGTTGCTTACAACCCTGGTCCTAAAGATATAATGGTCTTTTTGGTAAGCCTTTTACATATGCCACTTTCATCCTCATCTTCTCTTACCATAAATATTTGTGATAGACAATCCTGTGTTTCATGATCATCACATTCTCCGCATAATCTGCAATATACTGTTTTGTTCTTTGTAGGGAGTGCTTTTATATCCACCTTCATTGCAGTGGCCTAGATTTCTCCTTTTAGTTTTAGACATTCATTCATGATGTTTCATTTGTGTAGTAAGAACACCATATATTTGGCCTTTTATCTTCCTTTTTTACCAAAATCTCCTATTTAAGTTTCATCTGCTCCAATTCTAGTCTTAATCTTTCTAATTCCATGTTTTCCTTTTTTTGTCTTGTTTGCACCATGTTTATGCCTCAATCCAGCATGCTAATGTGACTGCTTCTGCATATGTTTCAAATATTCTACCATCTAGAGATGCTCTCACATCTGGGCTTATTCTGGATGTAAACCATTCAATCTTTTGCTTCTCAGTCAATGGTTCTTCTAGTTTGTGGATTGTTTCCTTAAATCTTTTGTCAAATTCCTTTATGATTTTTCCATCCCTTTGTATTAATTCTCTCATCTTACTCACTCCTTTAGTAGGTATTTTCAGAGTTTCAAAGTTCTCCAAGAATTCCTTTTTCACTTCATCCCATGTTTTTTCATGTCTAGGACAAGCCTTTTTGTACCATTTTAATGCATCATTCCGTAATGTCCCAATAAATTCAAATAGTTTAGTGTCATCTTTGGTTATTTCATTCTGACTCTAAATTGATTCTAGTACAGAAATGTACTTTGCAGCTTCAGTTGTATCCTTTTCAAATACCGGTAATTTAATTATAGCATCCATCTTTCCTTTCTTTTGTTTTTCTAGACCCTCTGTGTTTTGTAGTGGTTTTCTTTCTAATTTTTCTTCTCCTTAGGCTCTGGCCTATGTGTTAGGGTTTTATGTTCTCTTCCTTTATCTCTTTGCAATTGGATGTCAAAATACTCTTTTCCCAAAATTTCCTCAAAATCTTTCTAAATCTCTTCTTCTCTTTCTCTTTCACTGTCAACTTGATCTTTTCTTAAAATTCTTCTTGCTTTATAAGGCACCCAAGGTGACTCCTAGTCGAGGGGGTGTGTCTCTTCAAACTGCCTTTACACTCTCAGGGATACTCTTTCATTTGTAAATGCCATTATGTTTTCAATGGGTGACTTTTCACTATTTTGTCTTATATTTCTGGAACTAATCTCTTTATATACCGCATCTTCTCTAATCTTCATTATACTCTAATTTACTAGGTGGTCTAGGTAATCCGCATCCAAATTTAAGGGTTGAAGGTTCCGATTATGATTTAGTAAATTTTCTTCCCATTGTTTTTCAACTCTAATTTGAATTTTAGAAAAATTAGGTTGATATTCTGGAGTTTTATATATTTGTGGTAGGGTTAGGGTTTGATTATGTACTCTTTAAAAGTTCTATATGTATTGTACTCTTTAAAAGTTCTATATGTACTGTTTATTGTAATAGGCTCAAAATTCTCTATATCTCTTTGTATTAACTTTGTTGTAGCCTCAATGGCTATTTCATCCATCCTTTCTTTTCCCTTTATGTTTTCTCTCTGATAACACCCACCTTGGTGCACTCAGCAACACCCTCATTGGAATGCTCATCTAACTTATTATTTTCTTCCACAATTTCTCTTTCCTATTTTCTACTTGTTTCTCCTGCCTTCTCCATTCTTCTATGGTACCTTTATTGACATTCCTATGTTTCTTTTTCTCTCCTTTCTACTTATCTCCATTTTGGTTAGTATAATTTTCATGATTTCCCTTAATCTTTTGTTATCCCCTTTTTCCATGGGTGTTTTTGATTTGGAATCATATTAATCCTTATGTATCCCATGGTTGGTTCATCTTGAAGAGTTACATCTTTTCAATGATCTTTTCAGATCCTCCCCCTATTCCATTTGTCATCCCCTTAAGTGCTTCCCCCCTCTCACAAGGTTAGGAATTGAAGAGAATTCAAAATCTTCCACAGATCATAAAAAATTCCTATCACTCAGGTTTCCTTACTTTGCGCTATTATGCACTTCTCCTCTATTTATTCTCTCTTTTCTTTACTATCATTTTTTAAGGTCCCGACAATGGAACCAAATATTGGCAAGAAATGAGAGGGAAACCAGTCCAGAGATCTGGTCCTTAGTCAAGTCTCTAAAGTCTAGTTTATATCCCAGTCAGACAATGAGAGAAACATGAATAAACAGTAAGGAAATATATTATGTGGTACAATCTAAGTAGAATAACGCATTCATAACACACATACAATTATATCATAACCCTTATATCTCATTTATATATATTTCTCATTAATAGGTACATACAGATTCATACCGGTAGGTCTGAGTCTCTGCCTTATACATATCTATCTCATACTCTTTTACCCTCTCATACACTCTTACTTTGCATTACTTACATGTATCTCCTATATATCTGTACATAGAGGTGTGTCCTTTCCCAAAATACCTCTTTATAAGTTGGCTCTATCCTCTACATGCCCTATTCTCTGCTAACAGATATCATGGGTTTTGCAATTCATCCTTATGTGGTTAATCTAACTAAGGATAATTATGAGTCTTGGCGAAAAGGCATCGTGACACATCTCAGGTGGATTCATCTTTTGCCTCTATTTTATGGGCTCATACCTAAACCAGAATCACCCCAGAAGAAATTTAATTGGGAACTCAATATGGATCATATTGTAAGATTAATTGGTTGTAGTGTTGATTATGACATAAAGTGTAATCTTTTGATTCATGATGGACCACTCATACTTTGGATTCAAATTTGGGAGTTGTATAGAGATCCTCATGTCTCACCATTTCTAGATGATCCTGTTGCAGATTCTCTCATTCCCCTTGATGATGTAGATAACATACCATATGATGATGATACTTTAGATGAGCTTGAGTATATGGAATATCTTGATTCTTTGAATTCAAAGACATCTCTTTCTCCCTCTTCTCCTCCTCTTGAGATCATTGCTCCTACATCACATGCTGATACATTAGAGTTCAAAGATGCTTCTTTGAGAGCTTCTAGTGATTCTTTGCAGCAGGATCATTTCAATCTTCCTAATTGAGACTCTTGTCTTGCAGACATTGCTTCTTTTTTTGTGGAGTCTCACATTTTTGATTTGGAGGACTTATTTGAAGGGTTAGTCTCCTTTTTGATGACAGTTATGGTATGGCTATTGTCACACCATCTTTATCTTTAGAAATTGATGATATTGAGTTTTCATATTGTCTTGGATTGTCACATTCTTTGATTAGGCATGGAGCTCCTAATTTTGTGGCATCTTTTGATTGTGACATGTGGACACTTGAGTAGTTTTCAGAGACATCATACTTCATGAGACTTCTTCCCTCACTTCCTTTTTTGGAGTTGGATTTTCTTCTACATACACCAGTGGATAATTTGTTTCTTCCCAAGGGAAGAAATGTTGTTTGCAGGCATTGGATTGTGTTTTCTCTTCATGTATTCACTATTGGCATGGGAGCTACTTCATTATGGGGAGACATCTTGTCTCATTCATTCTCTCCTATTGGGGGATAATTCATTGTATATTCGTGATGGATGTTTTCCTAGGGTTTTTTGAGTCCTCCTTCCATCACTTGTACATGTTTGTTTATGCATTCTCAGTTTTGGAGAGGAGTTTTGTCCCATGAGGTTTTCTCCTTTTCTCCACTTGAGATTTGTTGTTCATGATTGTACCTAACATGGCCTAGTAGCCAGAACTCATTCTTGCATTCATGTTTTGTTTTATTCTCCCTAAGTTTCACTTAAGGGGGGTGTTAGTGTAAAAATATATATTACCTAGCTAGTCATCTCTAGGTACTCTTTACACTAGTCTTCTTAAGTTTACTTAGTTATCTTTTTGAGTGTTTAATAATTTACAACTATGTGCATTTAATAGTTTTACACGAGTTGTCTCATGTCATGGCATTAAGACACTTGTCATCTTACAAGCATGTCTTAAACATGCATTTATTAGTGGTGTCTAGGTGCATTTATTGTTTGTGTCATCTAGTTTGTTTTTCCACTATGTTGGCCTTGTGCCTTTTCACTCTTCCTTGCCTATATAAGGAAGGTATCACATTGTATATTTCAAGCCAATCCAAACCATGAAATGCATTGTAATCATGGTGTATGCAATGTAATTCAATTTTGTGAAGTCAATCTCCGCATCATTTCTTGGCATTGTTGTTTTGTCTCTTATTGTGGAAGGTTGTTGTGATTGCAAGTGATCCTGGGTCTCCTTAAGTCACCACTGACTCTTACAATTTATACCATACAACATAATTTTTTTTGTATGATTCCAAATTCACATTTTTTTGTTGAGACAAGGACATCAATACCTAGTTTGCAAATATTTTTCAAAAAAAAATTCTCTATTTTACTATTTTTCCACATGTATCGAACATAGACCTTCATGTTCAACGAAAAACCTATATTCACTAGAAAATAGAAAAATAAATATAATAATCAAAATAAATTATATATTCAATATTATACTTGTTGGAAAGCTTGCTCTGAGGGATATGATCCTGCAAATTATCATGTCATGTTGACTCCATTTCCTGGTCCAACCCAAGGTTTGAAATAGAAAATTTTGATGAAAATATGAGGACTATGGTGTAAAGGACATTTCTAGGACCTAAAGGTACCTTCATTAAAAGTTATCCAAGGACCTTTGAATGAAGGTCCATGAGGAAAAAAAATTGAAAAAAGGAATAAAAGGGGCCTTCAAACGAAGGTCCCTTTTATGAACCTCTTTTGGAAATGACCTTCGCTCGAAGGTCCTTCACATAAAAACCTTAAAATGAAGGTTTACCTTCATTCAAAGGTGATTTTTAACTTACCTTCAAATGAAGGTACCTTCTTTCGAAGAAATAGCTTTGAATGAAGGTATCTTCAAAAATTTTCCCCCATCCATGTTCAAAAGTTTAATGTCTGAAGTTTGGGACTCAATATTATGGGTTTAGCTTTTTATTTATATATATATTGGATATTAGGGAATCTTGGCCCATAAACATCTCTTGTAGTATGTCTAATCTATCTTCTACATCATATTATTTTCATTATTATAAGTGTTGATCTTATCACCTCATGCATAACAAGTCCTACAGTTTTATATGTTGGCACCTTTTGGTTCTTCCAACATAACAAGGACACAACTCCACAAGAAAGGGTGCACTAAGTCCCACGTTTTGTGCTACACCTCTAGGCTTTTCAAGCATAACAGGGACATTGCTCTACAATAAAGGGCAAAGTGATCTAAACACAATAGGGTAATGGTTCAACATGTCCAACATAATGGAGTCTATCACATTACAATAAAGGGAAAATGACATATGTGTTGATTTGTGAAACTCATGCTCCTATGCATCAAATCAACACAAGCTCCTCTCATGCTACAATCTTCCCTTATGTGCAAGCACAAGAGCCAAGATGTTTTTGTTGGTTTAGGTTTGAAAAACTGAGAGGGGGGGTGAATCAGTTGTCACACATTTTCAATCCTTTTTCCTTTTAGTCAATTCAATGATATAAACATTTCAGCATCAATCAATAACATGTGAACAGAAAACATAAATAACACATTTGACACCAGGATTTTGATGTGGAAACCTAGTTAAGGGAAAAACCACGATGGGGGTTAACCCACAAATATTAATACCCTGTTAAAAGTATCTTTACAAATGGGAATGCACATGCATTTGAGCTCACTACCTATGGAAACATTACAAGAGAATAATAGAGATTTGAACTAATTAATAGCATCTACTTATGCAAGAATTTCAGTTCTGGTTAAGTGCAAAAACTGATCTTACACATTTCATCTTTGCTCTACTCTTCTTACTGTTCTGCCTTCATTCACACTTTGGATTTCTGCTCTTCACACATTCACCTTATTCACAGACACTTCACACACTGAATCATCCAATTTCATCGGCTATATATATCCACAATATGATCTACAATCATTCTACCAGTCAGCTTCAACAACACTTAGAACTTTTATGAATGCTCTGCTTTGTCAGATAGATCTATGCATAACTTAAGGTGCAGACTAAAACTTGCTCTTGAAAATAATTACTCATGTTGGCCACTATCACTGATCATTATCATTTGTCCAACAAACAACTTCCATACATCTCAAATCAAGATCTTCTTCAAGGTTGGCCTATTCTTCTTCTTCTGTCTACTCTGACAAACTGGAACCCGGTACTCAGAGGCTAATATCTTTTGAATCCTTCATCACCGGAGGACAAAAATATAGATTTAGACTATCTTGACAATGCACAAGACTCCCCTAAATCTGTAGCTAATCATGACTTCCAACCGGAGAGATCCAGACCAACATACCGAACCTTGTTGATGCTCTGTTCCTAACTGTCTAGACTTAGACAAATTCTGAATCTGACTTCCGGTATGCATAACTTGTGTTATGCGGATGATTGGGATGATCTTAGTTGCCATCAATGACAACATATATCATGCCTAGCAGTGTCTCTTGCCAACAATCTCCCCCTTTGGCATTGATGGCAACACTTAATGAAAAATGACTAAGTGTCTAGTGCAACCCCCCCTTTGTCTGTACACTCGTGTACTTCACTTATACCTATGCTCCCCCTTTTCTGAATACCTCATTTTTCACTACCCTTCACTCCCCCTTTGACATCAATGGCAAGGGGTGGGGTCCACAAGCCAAAACTCTCCAAAAATTCTATATATACTGTCGCATATGTACAAATAATCATTAGGTCTTATTTACATGAACTTGAGAATGTCTGCAAAACTAGTTTTTATTTGTACAAGTTCAGAGGCCCAAGTATTCTTCATTCCATCCAAAATAGAGATGTGCCCACTCAACAAAAATGCATATGCTTCTGCTTTTGCCAGATCTAGAGGATCACTTGTCTGAACTGCATTTAGGGCTTTGGATAAGACATTATGCATAGATTCCAACTTGGGGGCAATCAATCCCCAGAGTTCACACATCCTCTTCATAGTATTACCTTTCTCTTTTTCAAGTCCCTTTATTTCATCTGTCAAGCTAATAACATGACATTCTTGACTTATAGGAGAGGCAAATAGAGGATCAAATTTTTGAGATAGAATTGATATTTTTTGTTCTTGTTCCTTTATCTTCTTTTCAATATCCTCATTGACTTTAGACCATGATAGGCAAAAATTGTATATATCTTCTCCATCACTTAAGGCATTCTGAATGTTCTTTATGATAATGCCTAGTATCAACCTATCACTCCTTATCAAATTCTTAACTTGACTAAATTTCTTGTTCAGAAATTCTTTCTGAACTTTTGCCTCCATAGACTTTTCAAAAGACTCAAAGTGTGAGTTTACTAAACTTACAAGATTTTTTAGATGTCTGAAGGGGGAATCATTTTGATTCTTCTGATAGGTTGGCATTAATTTCTCCAAAATTCTGGTTGCAAGTCCCAGTAGCTCATTGTCCTCCATGTGGGACTTTAACATCTTTTCTCTAGCCTTTACTTGGGTGAATGATGCTATTTTCATCAATTGAATTGGAGAGAGAGCATCTGGATTGGCTAGGCCTTAGAGTAGCTTAGGCTCATCAAGTTCAATCATTTCTTTTTCAAGAAGACTTTTTACTGTAATTGCAGTGTCTCTTGCAACCATTTCAGAATAATCCTTATGTTCTCCTGATTTCTCAGTATCTACTTTAGGTGTTTCAACATTTACACCATCTTCTTCTACCTTGTCCTTCTTTCCTTTTTCTTCCTCTTTCTCTATTTTACTCTTCTCTACGTTTTATTAAGAGGGACTTTTTCCTATTTGTTTACCACTTTCTACCTGATTCAGAGGGTTTTGTGTGGTAGCAATATCCTCTTCTTTTCCAGAGTGACCAGGTGGAGAGGTTACCCCTGCATCAACTATTCTGTCTACCATCTCTATGTCCTCTAGATTGACTTGTTCCTCTTCCTAAACTTCTCCAATTTTTAGATTTGATGAGTCAAATCCAACATTAGTCTCTTCATAGATTAACTCCAGAGGATCTAAGTTAACACTTTAGTCATCAATTCTCTGGTTAATCTCTTCATCTTGAGCTTCCAATTCTAGAACTAGAGAATTGTCTTCTTCAACTTGTTTCTCTAAAATAATAAAATACTTGTTCTTGTCTATGGCCTTTCTCAAAATTTCCTTTGTTTCTTTTGCAATTTCCTCAGTTTCACCAAGCATAAGTTTGTTCATCTGGACTTTGCTTCTGAATTTATCTTTGACTTCTCTGAGGATTTTGTATGCTTCTTTTCTAGTCATCACAGGGCACAAAGTGGAGAGAACATACTCTCTGAGTTCCATGTCTTTATCCTTAGCTTCTTCTTTCCTCATTTCCAGGACTTTCCTTAAGCTTTTAGGGAGTTCTTGTAAAATTTCCAACAGAGCTCTATTGAATTTATTCAAATATGTGATGATGCCATCTTCCAAGATTTTCTTGTTTGCTTGATCAAAATTATCATAGTAAACTCTAATAGGCTTTAAATTTCCATGAACAGTGATTGTCTTTACAATTTCATCAATAGTCATAGTGACCTTACCAATGACTAAATTTTTACTATCCTTCTTGCTTTCAGAAGGCTGGTCTTCATAAGTCTTTGAAGTTCTGGCTTTCTTGGATCTTATTTCTTTCACTTCTTCATCTGTCTTTGTCTCTTCATCATCTTTTGTGTTCTTGTGGTTCTTGTGGCCTTGGTTTTCTTTCTTTTTCCTCCATCATCAGATGGAGTGGCTTCAGACTTTTTAGTGGAAGTGGACTTGAGTTGCTCAATAAGAGTTGTAGAACTCCTTGTCTTCCTTGAGGAGCTTGGTGGGATTTTCGGAGTGAATACCGGCTCACTTTCTGCTATTTCTTCTGTATTTTGCTCATTATTTTTCTTCATCTTTTCTTCATCTTTCTCTATTCTACTTTACTACCTCCTTGGTTAGACCAATGCTCTCAGCATACCTTTCAACTTGTCTCTATACTTTCCTTTTGGTCTCAGGCTGTCTGAGTTCCACATGCAATTTTAGACTTAGTTCCTTGTATGTTCCAAACCTTTCCACAGAGGTATCTTTAGGTGTGTTTAAAAGATGTTGAGAATACATATCCAAAACTCTTTCATCCACCTCATAACCCATAGGCATTATCCAAACTGTCCTTGGTTATATAGTTTCCATCAAGCACTTGTCTGTGTCAACCATGAAACATATGTCATTTTCATACTTCTCCACAATTGTTTTAGGGATTCTCTCCCTTGCTTGCATTAAACTCTGGAAGTTTTTGAAGTAGCCCCAAATGGCAGTCCTTTGGGCTTGGGGGTCACCAAGGCTAAGAAGGTGGTCTCTTATTTGCCATGCTACTGGTTTGTCAGTTGTCCAATGCACACATTGAATACCTGATAGTTCATTCATAAAATAGAAGAACAAGCATATAATCAAGGAACCATATTTGAAGGAATTTTTCTTATCTTTCTTTATATTGCTCAAATTCTCAATCAATTGATTTCGTAGTACTTCAGGGTAAGTGCAAAAAGATGGGGGGCCAAAAAGTGGCCAAAATAATTTGAAAAAAAATTAAGGCATAACACGCTCACGTTATGGCTTGGTAATGACAAGCCACAGGCTCGTCATTACCGAGCCATAACGCGAGCGTGTTATAACGCGAGCACGTTATAATGCGCTCGCGTTATGGGCTGCTATAAATGAAAAAAAAAAGCAACTCAATTTCATTTCTCCCATTTTCTCCTCTGCCCGCGGCCTCCAAACCCTCAAAAACGCGCTCGCGTTCTGCAAAACGCCAATCAACGCAAAAATCTTGTCAATTCATCGCCAAAATGCCGCCGAGACGTTGAGCACGCCAAAGAGGTGAGTTATCTTTGTTTTTTTCTTTGAATTTCTTTCTATATAGGTAGGTTTTTGTTGATTTTTAATGTATATTTCGTTAATTGTCAGGAAATGTTAATGCACCTCCTCCTCCTCCTCCTCCTCCTCAAAATCCACAAAATCCTGAGGAGGAAATACCTGCAGAACAACAACCTCCTCCATTCATTCCTCGACATGCCCCTGGAACACAAGATAATATAATAGGGCAAATTGAAAACAACAAAAAACAAATTGAAGATATAATTGCAAGGTTGAAAGATCCTTCCACTTCAACCTTGCATAGGTCCACGCTTGCCGAATCTCTTGAGTCTATGTTAACAAATGTAAATTCAATTAGCAAGCAAATAACTAGTTGGACCGATAAAAAGAGAGAGTTTAGAGATTACTATGCAGATAAATTATCATACCAAGATGTCAAAAAATTACAAATTACAAAAGTAGACTTGTGTTCAATTTTCACAAACCCACAAACAAATCAACCTCCACCCATTACATGCAAGAGGTTCCCTATCCATTGGTGCAAAAACCAAGCGATAAGGGACAATTTCGGGCAGAGGTGGTGGATGGTTTTTGACCATCCTCCATGCAATAACAATGAGGTCCCGCAATACTTTTTGAGGAAACTCTACTCCGAGTTTGTCCTCAATAAAGTGCCAAACTATTTTGATATGCGGAACTTCCAGGGTAGAGGTGGGGGCTCAGCACAGGATAGACTAGGGGCACGTCTTGACCCACAACAGGTAGTGAGACGAGTAATCAACAGACCAGCCCACGAGCATGTTTCTATCCCTTCCATTGTGAAGGAGAGTGTTGAGGTCGATACACTGAGGTCGATTAGTGCCTTGACCCAGAGCATCATAGAGCATGTCGATCCTGCAACACAAAGTGGGTTGGGAGATAGTGCGAGGAGTAGGGTCCCACCGCATACTTGCCAAGCTTGCGGGTCAGCCTATGGTTATGACCCCATGGACAGTCAGGACGCAGGTGCACAGGCTACATCTGCAGCTGAGCAGATGGTGATGACAGATACCCTCCTGAGTGAGACTTTCGGCCTTGATACTCAGGTAAATATTAGCAAGTTTATTGAATTTAATTTATTAAATTTTATTTTTGAAATACAAGATTAACTAATTTAAATTGATGATTTTAATGAAATTTCAGGGTCATAGCGTCGATGCAGTTTTCAGTGGTTCTCCACCTACATTTTTCACTAGATCATCTACTGTCGAGGTATGTAACTAGTAAACAATTATAAATATTACATGTGAATAGCATCGTTATATGAATGGTATTCTAATTTCTGATTTTGGATGTTGAATAGGTTAACACTGTAGATTTCATGGCAACACCTGCCAGCGGTGGTGGACTTCAAAGCTTTACGGAGGTAATAAAATAAATAGTTTAATGAATGAATTGTACTTACTAAATTTTTGTATGTGATTTGTGTGTTTTATTGTGTGTACTTCCATGTTTAGATGAGCGTGTGTGTATGTTAGGAGCCATGATTTGCATCACTATTATAGTTTTCGTAATTGAATAATGTTGTTTTATTTCCAGATGATGCAGGCTGCGGATACACCTCCCCATGTTCATAGGGCAATGGAGCAGGGTGTGGCCTCTGCGATTCATAGCTCTATGGCATTGACAGGGGTATGAGGCAGATTAGTAAATTTCAATTTACATTCATTGTTATAGTTGTCTATTTTTGAAAAATTAAAAGATTATTGATTTGAAGTTTAATTTCTATCTGGATGGTTTCTATAGGACATGACATCACCAGGGCCTTTTCCTGCTACTGAGGCAAGCAAGCAGACAGATTATATGTTAGCGGTAAGTGATTATTTTGTTAAATGTTTCATTTTTTTAATAACATGTAATTTCTATATATTAATATCTATACTTTTTTTTGTAACAGGTAAAGGTGCAGGAAGAACTAAATAGGAGGAGTAGCCCTCGGGTTCGTAGTAGACCACCCACATGCATGTCTCCATCCCCTAGAAGATCAAAGGCTGCTCGTGATTTATTCTCTTCACCAGCTAGAGGGGAATGACTTTTTATTGTGTTCCTCTGTCGTATGCCTATATGGCATTTGTGGACATATATTTTGTATTGTACATAGTTGACATTGTATGCCTATATGGCATTCTTGTAAGCCTATATGGCTATTTTGTATATATGTTATACTTATATCGACAGATATTGATGTATGCGTATATGGATATTTGGTTAATACAAATCTTTTTTATTGATGGCGTCCATACTTGCATTATAAATCCACTTTTGAATGGATATTTGTAGATGGCTACTTCAAATATTTAAAGTCTGATTGTATTACATAGGATGTTTGCATTTTCTTTGATAGGCTTGATAGGCCATGGATGACATGATGGTGTTTGATGGAAAAGTATGGTACTAGAAGACTCTAGTTCATTCTTAATAGGCTTGTGATTGATAATATCTTTGCATGATTGCACTTGATCTTGGATCATGGGCATGTTGTTAGGATTTTGATTGCATTGTGATGTTTGATGGATAGGCATGGTGTAAGTGTAAGATACCCAACTAGTTCTACGAAAAATTTTCCTTACTTAAACACTTTTACTTGCTAACAATTCATCAACTACTTCAATAACATAAAGATATACATCAAGATAACTATTTGAATGAAACAACATTAGAGTTGGGTACTTGTCTTGTTACTTGATTCAATCAACTTGCAATGTCTTATTACATGGAAAATGCTTTCAATAGCATGAAGTACAACTCATTCAATGGAAATACAAGGACAGGGCTTGAAGCCTTGATGTTACAATGTCTTCCTTACTTGAGCAACATTTGAAGATTTGGAATGTTCAACTCATCACCTCACAAGGTAGGCACATATTTGAAGGATTTACAGGTTTTTCTGACTTGGGCGCCAAGTTGAGGTGACCTCCTCCTGAAGTTGTGCCTTGTCAACATTAGGTGCCAATTAGAGTTTATGGATGCTCTGGATTGTTTCCAAGAGTAGGCACCAAAACATCATCATTATGAAAGTGTTTTAAATGCTAGGCGCCCAAATGAGCCCTCTGGAGTCTAGGCGCTCCTTTCATGCATTCTATGTTCTAGGCGCCAATTGAAAGGAGTGGAGAACAGGGCAAGCGCCTTCCAAACTAGGTGTTTCCTTGAGGTGACAAGGACTTAGAAAGTGCGCCTAAGGTGAGCGCCTTGAGTGAAAAGGTCTAACAAACATCTTTGAACCCCCTTTCAAGGTTAGGCACATTCTGGAGGTGGAAACAAGTAGAAGGTGCGCCTTAGCTTCCTTTGTCAATTCTTGCAAGTCTTTGTTGATTAGGAAGGTGGAATGCTTCATTGTAGAATGAGCGCCTATCTTCTAATGTCCAAACTACTTCTTCTAGCTCACTCTGTGGCTAGGCGCCAGAGCTAAACTGTTCACACAAGGGAGTGCGCCTAGACTCACTTGATGTTTTCTTACTACTTCAACCCCTGGAAGATGTTCCAAGGTGTTCCCTTTTACAAGCACCTGACCTCCCAAGTTCCTTCATGTGCTATTCCTTGAAGGTGCCAAAACTGAGCTCCAGTGCCATGGGATTGTGCCTAACATCTTTGAAGAGTTTCTAAGCCTTTTGCAAGTTGATATCCCAAACTCATCTTCTAGGCGCAACAGGAGCTTTCCAAAGGAGTTTCCAAGTTTTAGACGCCAAGCGAGGTCATGGGTGAATGGAACTGCGCCTTAGGAGATGACTGGATCCTAAGCGTCAGTCTGGAGTTACAGTGGAATTGATATGCACCTCAACTAGCTTAGGCGCCCATTTGAAGTGATTCCTTTAACACTTCTCTGTCAATCTCAACTGTAAGGATGATCTCCTAATCCAATTTTGATCCTCTGGAGATGCAAATAGCTTTACATTTCACTAGGCTCCATCAATGATGATCATCAACCAAAGCTCATTTCAAAGGTGAGGTAGGCAAGTGAGGTGCCAAACTAGTCCTTAAGACTTATCTCCTTCTATCAAGTCAATTTCGACTATGTGAGAGAGTTTTATTCTAGGCGCAAAATGGAAATGTTTCATCAATTGGTGCATCTTACAAAGCTCCCAATTCTAGGCGCCAGAGCCAAAGAGTTTTTCCCAACACATGCACCTGGGCTAGGAATTCACCTAAGAGACATCACTTAGCTTTAAAACTTTCAATCTATAGCCATCTGGGCTAGGCGCTCCAATGGAGGATCCTTGAACTCATGCATTGGCACCTTCTAGTTCTAGGCACCCATTTTGGATGATTCATCCTAATACTAGCGCCCAAAATGACTAGACTCTCTTCATCATCCAATTCACTTAGAAGACTCAAGTTGGAGACTTAGTTGTCTATCCATGTTCTCCGGAAGATTCATTGTACCTCTATGCACTATCTCCTTCAAGGCACTCCTTAAAATCATTGGAAGTGCTCAGGACTTACCTTAGTCCAAAGCACCACAATCCATTCCTTAAAGCACAAAGAATTCTCAAAGGCTCCCCTATTTACCTCTAAGCACTCAAATATCATTTAGATTCAAGGCGCACATTTAGCTCCAAAACGCAAATTTCCATCATCAACCCATCAAGGTGCATCATCTTCCCTTTGTATCCCCTTCAAGGCGCAGACATTCACTTCTTCACACTCAAACTCACTCTCTGGCACCAGAATAGGTGTATAACTTCAAATAAGGCGCTAATCTTAGGTTTCTAAGTACTTAGTTTGATCTTAAGGCTATCCTTCCTCTAAGCACTCTCTTCAACTCCCTCACTGAAGGCCCTCTGTAAGTTTGGGCGCATTTCATCCCAAGGTGCTTCAACATCATCCAAGGCACAAATTCACTCTCCAAGACAAGGTGCAAAAAACCCTATCCTAAGGCGCTCAAATCTTGCTTCTAGACCTAGGCGCACAAACATGAGATTAAGGATCATTCTGGCCACCATCACTTCCTAAAGGCGCAAAATTGGTGTAGATACATTCCATTTATTAAGGATCATTCTGGTGCCCAAATCTTGTTAAAGCAAAGGATCAATAGGTTCTCTCTAAGGCGCACTCCAGGGTTTGATCTTGCAAGACTTCTCACGTCAAAATTTTGACCAAGACACTCAAGGCACTAGTCTTTATCATCTAACCCTACAGTGCACTTACTCATTATGATATACTCCTCAACTTTGTATTCAACCTTGCCCAAGGCGCATATTCACTATAAGGCATTCTCACGTTGTCAAGGCTCAGAGGGCTTCAACTTGCTAAAGGGTAGAGGTCTAGGCGCATATCTGACTTGAAGCTCAAGGCGCTCCAACCCTCTTGCTCTGGAATTCCTTCTAGGCACTAAGTGACTTCTCCAATTCCTTGAAAACATTTGAAGTGTTTTACCTTCTCAAGGTGCTCCTTCGAACTTGACTCCAAGGTGTTATAATCTCAAAGGTGCTGACATCATCTCAACCAAAGGCACTCAATGATTCATCCCATATCTAGGCGCTAAAACACTTAATCAACCAAGTCATTCAAGGCACCATTCAGTAAACTCATCTTCCATGATATTCCTATCAAGGCGCATATCACTTCTCTCATGGGCTTTAGGCGCTCAGTTGAGTGTTTCAATACTACTTAGGTGCCAAATTCATTTTAATGCACCAAACACAAAGAGCTTTCAAACACTGGGCACTCACAAAGAGTCTTCCAACCTTGGGTGCTAAATTAGGTCTTTGCAACTATCCAAGGTGCATATCTTCATTTGAACAACTTATGGTGCCAAGACAACTTCTCATTAGGGCGCTCAAAACACTTGTGTTTACATTTGAAGTGCTTTACCTTCTTAAGGTACTCCAAACTAACCTGACTCCAAGGCGCTCCATCATCATCCTTAAGGCGCTAAAAACATCATCTCCACTCTAGGCAAAAACATCATCCAACTCCTTAAGGCACTTCACTGTCAAAGTCTGAAGGCGCTCTACCTAGACCTTTCCCCTAGGCGCCAGAACTCCTAAGCACTCACCAGATAACTCTCTTCTTCAAGGTGCAAATCTTCCTATACTATGATTGCCTCTGAAACGCCGATTAACGTGATGTGAGGGTGCAAAGGGTACTCCAATCCTCAGTGAGCGCCTAGTTTAAACAAGGAGAAATAAAGCATTCAAAACTATCCAAACGATCATCCCCTTCCTAATGTCTTCATTGCTCCAGAAAACCTTGGCCAAAATGACACATAACAACTCCTATGAGCGCCCTTATGCCCTAGGATCATCTAGTTTGTGCGTCTTGTAATGAGGAGTTCATGTAAGTTTGGAATGAGCGCCTTGAATAAGTGTAAACTAGCCTAGAGAAGGGTATGTGTGCCTTGAGCATTCCAGAGATAACTGTGCGCCTAGAACAATATGAGTGCTCATGATGATGATTAACGCCCTGATGAGACTATGAGCGCATTGTTCAGGAGATACCTTGTTTGATCATAAAATGCACCTTGAGTCTTGAAGGTTTTGAGCGCCTAGGTGATTTGGATGTTGGGATGTTGGTATGCGCCCAAGATTGAGGTAAGTGAGCACTTGTAATGGAGGAGAGCAATGAGATGAGGTTTAGCGCCTCCAAGTAAGGTCAGAGGTGAGGTTAGAGGTGAAATGTGCCTTTGGACCATTCTGGCGCCTTGGATGAAGAACCTATATCTTGAGCCCAAGAGGTAAAATTTGCGCCTTAGTGGATTTGGAGAGTTACAGAGATTAGAGAAAAGTGCCTTGAAGATAGAGTTGTTCAAGGCGCATGTGTGATTTGGTCAAAAACAGGCGCCTAGAGTGAATAGGCTTTCATCCTGACTTAATACACTGCCTCCTTCTGACGATTTTTGGGGCAGCAGAAAACCTTTCACCACGGGCAAATGCCTCAGAGCTATAAAAAACCAAGAGAGGTTTTGTAGAGGCACTCTACATGATCCCGTTGCCTCAGACGGAATGTTTCTAAGTGACACGGTTTTTGAGTAACATCTCATCAAAGATTGCTGCCTTTTTGCACTTTGGACTCTTCAGGGATATCGTCGGTACAATGTAGCTCCGACTGTTTCGACATGTTTGGGTGAGAAATAGGACCATGCCTAGCATAAATGTACCCATTCAGATGCGTTGAAACAGTCAGTTTGGTCACATCAGGAGCAGGACGAAAGTTACACCCCTTTGCAACTTTACACTGCCTCCTTCTGACGATTTTTGGGGCAACAGAAAACCTTTCACCACGGGCAAATGCCTCAGAGCTATAAAAAATCAAGAGAGGTTATTGTAGAGACACTCTACGTGATCCCGTTGCCTCAGACGGAATGTTTCTAAGTGACACAATTTTTGAGTAACATCTCGTCAAAGATTGCTACCTTTTTGCACTTTGGACTCTTCAGGGATATCGTCGATACAATGTAGCTCCGACTGTTTCGACATGTTTGGGTGAGAAATAGGACCATGCCTAGCATAAATGTACCCATTCGGACGCATTGGAATAGTCAGTTTGGTCGCATCAGGAGCAGGATGAAAGTTACACCCCTTTGCAACTTTACACTGCCTCCTTCTGACGATTTTTGGGGCAACAGAAAACCTTTCACCACGGGCAAATGCCTCAGAGCTATAAAAAATTGAGAGAGGTTATTGTAGAGGCACTCTACGTGATCCCGTTGCCTTAGACGAAATGTTTCTAAGTGACATGATTTTTGAGTAGTATCTCGTCAAAGATTGCTGCCTTTTTGCACTTTGGACTCTTCAGGGATATCGTCGGTACAATGTAGCTCCGACTGTTTCGACATGTTTGGGTGAGAAATAGGACCATGCCTAGCATAAATGTACCCATTCGGACGCGTTGGAATAGTCAGTTTGGTCGCATCAGGAGCAGGACAAAAGTTACACCCCTTTGCAACTTTACACTGCCTCCTTTTGACGATTTTTGGGGCAACAGAAAACCTTTCACCACGGGCAAATGCCTCAGAGCTATAAAAAACTGAGAGAGGTTATTGTAGAGGCACTCTACGTGATAGCGTTGCCTTAGATGGAATGTTTCTAAGTGACACAGTTTTTGAGTAACATCTCGTCAAAGATTGCAGCCTTTTTGCACTTTGGACTCTTCAGGGATATCGTCGGTACAATGTAGCTCTGACTGTTTCAACATGTTTGGGTGAGAAATAGGACCATGCCTAGTATAAATGTACCCATTCGGACGCGTTGGAACAGTTAGTTTGGTCGCATCAGGAGCAGGACGAAAGTTACACCCCTTTGCAACTTTACACTGCCTCCTTCTGACGATTTTTGGGGCAACAGAAAACCTTTCACCACGGGCAAATGCCTAAGAGCTATAAAAAATTGAGAGAGGTTATTGTAGAGGCACTCTACGTGATCCCGTTGCCTTAGATGGAATGTTACTAAGTGACACGATTTTTGAGTAACATCTCATCAAAGATTGCTGCCTTTTTGCACTTTGGACTCTTCAGGGATATCGTCGGTACAATGTAGCTCTGACTGTTTCGACATGTTTGGGTGAGAAATAGGACCATGCCTAGCATAAATGTACCCATTCAGACACGTTGGAATAGTCAGTTTGGTTGCATCAGGAGCAGGACAAAAGTTACACCCCTTTGCAACTTTACACTGCCTCCTTCTGACGATTTTTGGGGCAGCAGAAAACCTTTCACCACGGGTAAATGCCTCAGAGCTATAAAAAACTGAGAGAGGTTATTGTAGAGGCACTCTACGTGATAGCGTTGCCTTAGACGGAATGTTTCTAAGTGACACAGTTTTCGAGTAACATCTCGTCAAAGATTGCAGCCTTTTTGCACTTTGGACTCTTCAGGGATATCATTGGTACAATGTAGCTCAGACTGTTTCGACATGTTTGGGTGAAAAATAGGACCATGCCTAGCGTAAATGTACCCATCCGAATGTGTTGGAACAGTCAGTTTGGTCACATCATGAGCAAGACACCAAAAATGCAAAGGTTGCTTTGTGCAACTTGACAACATTGACACTTTTTTGCAACATGACTCAAAGACTCAAACTGACCCCAAATGACTCAAAGTGACTTAAAATCACCTTGATTATAGAGGTCAAGGCGCTCCTTATCATTCATTCATTATGAGTGCCTTGGGAGAGTGGTATATAGGTCATCATCATGATTGGGCGCCCTAGATACAGAGTGTTGGAGAGATCATCAAATGGTGTCTAGTAGGGTGAGTTATGAGTTTGGTCGCATCAGGAGCAGGACACCAAAAATGCATAACATGATGATGTAAAAATGTGTACATATGTGTAAAAATGCAGGAGGAAATAAAAAAAGACAAACCTTACAAATTAATGTGCATACTTACAACTCAATGTAACATAACTTTACAAAATCAATGTGAATACTTACAAATTAATCCAATGAACCATCTGGATCTACTCTACTCTTTATTGTGTCAAGTATTGCTTCATGGTCAGACTCACGCACCTTCCACAATATTTTGTTCAAAGGTCTACCCTGATACTTTATCAAATGAACATTGGATGCCACGACAAGGTTCGAGTAATGAAGAACCTTTCGATGCATGTCAAAGTCCTGAAATAGCCAAATATTAACACTCTTATGTGGGTACCTTCTAAGCCATGTTCCAGTAATAACCACTGATCCTGTAGGGTATTCGATGTTTTCTCCATCTGTAACAGGGGCCTCCAATTTCTTTTTGGCCTCAACACAACGACATAAGTAATAATCTGTTCCCTCTTCATTATCTTCATCTGCAATAACTGCATATACGTGTCCTACATTGATATGTGTAGCAAATTAGATGAAATTAGTCAACATTACAAAAACACTACAAAGTAAGATGACATTACCTGGTTGAACTAGATGAAATTAGATGCATATATGTGCCCTATATTACCTGGTTGAACTAAATCTGATATGTGGTCAAAGTCAACTGACGATTCCATCTGTGTTAGTTCCAGTGCCGTCGGGGGTCGATACGTGTCAAGTGGGCTAAGATAACTTAACTGCCATTCATCAACCCACTTCTTTGACTCGCACTCATCCCAGACTTGAATTGTACAGGAAGAACAAAAGCATGACATATTTCGTGTATGGATACTCCATGAACCTGCAATTGAGCTTCTGAAAGAGTGCATCTCATTTGATCCTGTCAGTGTACAACAATCCTCATATGGTGCAATGTTAGTATCATCTATCAACCAAAAAAATCTACGAACTAAAGACTTACCTTCATTACTTGGACCCATGGAAGCATTACACCACTCGACAATCGATTTTACATCTGTCAACTTTGCATTGTCTTTATACTTTAACTCTTCTCGTGCTATGGCTCTTTTGATACACGCTCCTGCACCATCATGCTCCCCCTTTCCATGCCTGGCCTCACAAAAGTTCCACATATGTTGAATACCTGTAAAATTATGCCTCCTACTCAGCCAATAGAAATTCCGCGAGTTCTTGAATTGTGATGCACAATTATCCGACCATATGATATGCTGATTGAACGATATGCCCCTTCTAGCCAAATCATTATAGAACACCTGAAAGCAACCTTGCACGAACTCCGTAGAATGCGTGCGATCATCACTAATATAGAAATGATACTCCCTTACGATCTTTCTGTCATCCTCTGTACTATCATTCGCATGAATGAATGCGATGTGCACAAATATAGAAACCTGTGTGGAGTTGTAATATTGTGATTACACCTCACGCTGTGGCTGTAGACTGTAGTTCTCTGCAAAGTCGACGACTGAAACAATGCTACCAACTGGAAATGTGTCCTTGCATAACTTGAATTGCAAGTCCAACCATCGAGCTCTATGGGCATGTCTTGCATACTCATACACTATGCTGTCACGAAATATAGGCATAAACTGATACACTGGAATCTTTTCAATAACTAATTCACACCTCTTTGCTTCTTTACCATCTTTTGTATTGTATGCCACTGTTTTATACTTGCCAAACTCTACTAGTTCATTTCCAACCGCATGTGTTATTTCCATATGTTCACATATTGGCAAATGTTGCAAGCCACCGCAACGATGACATGTGCCATCCAAGCATAATTTCTTGTAGAATATTTGACCTTCCTCTCTTTCACATAAAATTCTTGATATGAAGTCTATTGAAGATGTTGGTGGGGCACATATGGCACAACCCTGTAAATCATTGTTAGTATGCATATCTAAACATATAGACCTATAAGCATCAAAATGGTTAGAAAATTCAATATGTAATCTACAACAACAAGTAGTGCGTGTGTGATTTATCTTAACATAGAAAGGTTTTAGCATTTCAAAATATCTTTGACAAATTTTAATTTGAGGATACTTCTCTAGAAATTTACCATAAAACTGTGTTTGAGTCTCATCCAAAAAATGCTTTAGATGTGGCTCGCGATTCTGACTACCAGTTCTCCTTCTTACCACATCCCTTTGATTCAGAGATACCCTTGTGTAATTCTTCCAAAAGTCTTCAATTAGTGACCTCAATGCTTCAACAATTGGTTTATCTTTTCGTGGTAGTCTCCCCGAGAACGCCCATAATTCATTGGCATTAGTGTCCTCAATTCTTTGGCATCTTCCAACGGCTCTTGATAAAGTTTTCCTATTAATTCTCAATTTTTGACTTGTCTTTCTAATGAGACGAGCTTTCCTCGTTTGACTACTTACTATAGTCAATGTAATCACACGCCGTGTTGCATTACTATCTTTTGTGCGTGAGGTGTTACCCACACTCTCATACGCACTCATTAGATTCTTGACAATAGATTTTTCACTTGAAGCCTCTGATATTCTCAACCCAAGAATCTTCATGATAGACCTATACTTTATACTTCGCATCATTTCAACGAATAGTTGACATCTTGCAGTCTCATTTAACTTTTCAAAGAACAATCTCCAAATCTTATTAGCATATCTTCTACAAGTGCATTTTGGAATCTTACCTTCCATTGGCTGCAAAATATTCTCATCAATATCAATCAAATACTTTGGCTTTCTATGCAAAATTCTAGGTGGTGTCAAGTTAGGTAAATTCATCTCAACATTAGGAATTTCATCAATATTTAAATGAGATGGGTTAGATGGCATACCTTCGATCGAAGATGGAATAGATGACATACCTTGAGGTTGAGGTGGGAACGATGGCGTACCTCCTTCATCACATGTGAGTGATGATGTACTCTCAACTTGAGATGTGGTAGATGGTGTCCCTACATGTTGTCTTGCGATAAAGGATGTGTCTCCAACTATGGTATTCAAATCTCTCGTACCACGAAGTTTTTGCATTCGTTCTCTTTGTGCCGCCAATACCATATCTCTTTGTGATGGTTGTGGTTCCTCTTCAATTGGTATGTCTTCATTTATCGTGTCCAATTTCCTCTTCTCACGAAGTTCCCTCATAGCCATTGCTTTCTTTGCATTCTTAGCTTCTATCTCTTCCTGTGTTGGTTTAATTCTTGATCGTTTCCTTGGCATGACAGAGAATTTGTCTGTAGTATGATAAAGAGACCAATATTAGTTCCTAAGAAATGAATACATGATAATAGTGGGATTGTATTTTTTTTATGTTGTAAGGATTTATTCTTGTATAGTTTGACATCATGGTATGAACTAAGGTTTGTTTATTACACATAATTATTAAAGAGCCCAAGTGTAGAAAATATACATGGCATCATGTGAGATTGTAGGTTGCTTTCTTGATTGGAAATGTGTCTATTTTAAACATGTATGATAAAGCATGATAAAGTAATTCAATCTGAAATAAGGAAAATGTAAAGAACATGCATGTAAAGACTTGACATACCTAAAAAATGAAGATTTGAATGGAGAGAGTACCCAATTATGTAGTGTTTTTATCTTCTTGCATCAAACTCCTCAATAATTTGAGTTTTTCACCACTTGCTTCCTTTTCAATGTTAAATTCTTAAAATTGAATCAAAATTAACATTGCAATACTACAAAAATTGAAACTTGTATAGATATATATCAAATTTGGTTTGAAAACTATGTTATTTCCTCCTTCTCAAGTTGGTAAAGCAGAAAAGGTGGTGGAAAGATCATGCAAAGGTGGTACAATGTGTCAAATGTGCATGTGAACTTCCCAATAGCATGAAAGCACTTCTTTTTTGTCGGAGCATGCGCAGAATCAGTAAGAAAATAGAGCATGTGGGCCTAGATCACGGGGGTAACCACTTTTTTACCGTTTCAGTAGAAATACAAAATGCGAGCGCGTTATAACGCGCTCGCGTTTTGTCCTGCTATAGATCCCTAAACCCTAAACCCTCAACTCTGATCCCTTGACCCTCAACCCTCAATGTCAAATCCTAATCCCTCAACCCTATCCCTAAACCCTCAACCCTCAATGTCAAATCCTAATCCCTCAACCCTCAACGTCAAATCATAATCCCTCAACGTCAAATCCTAATCCGTCAACCCTCCAACCCTATCCCTAATCCTTACAACCCTCAACCCTAATCCCTCAACCCTTAACTCTGATCCATCAACCCTCAACACTATACCTTAAACCCTAATCCCTTCAACCTCAACCCTATCCCTAAACCCTTGACCCTCGAACCTCAGCCCTCGACGTCAAACCCTAATCCCTCAACCCTTAACTCTGATCCCTCATCTCTCAACCCTAACCCTAAACCCTCAACCCTCAACATCAAACCCTAATCCCTCAACCCTCAACCCTAATCTGTCATCTGTCATCCCTCCACACTCTACTTTAACCCTAATTCCTCGACCCTCGACCCTCGAACCTCAACCCTCAACCCTCAACATCAAACCCTAATCCCTCAACCCTTAACTCTAATCCCTCGACCTTCAACCCTGATCCTAAACCCTAAACCCTCAACGCCAAATTCTAATTCCTCAACCCTTCACTCTAATCCCTCAACCCTAAACCCTATCCCTAAACCCTCAACACTATACCTTAAACCCTAATCCCTCAACCCTAACCCTAAACCTTGTCCCTAAACCCTAATCCCTTCAACCTCAACCCTATCCCTAAACCCTTGACCCTCGAACCTCAGCCCTCGACGTCAAACCCTAATCCCTTGATGCAGAGCGAAACCAGTTGAACATTAACACAGGTGAAAAAATCCTTGAAAGTCCACAAAATAACCTTTACAGTGTATATCGGCAAGACAATTTAAATGTCACACCGAAATGTACCTATTCTTGCCTATCGGCAAGACAATGGCTATCGGCAACCACCTTTCTCTCATCGGCCAATGAGGTAACTCATGCCGACATATGTTACATCGGCCGCACTTTCCCGTCGTCTTCTCGATCGGAGAGAACATAACTATCAGGGAACTCTTTAAGTCTCCTGCCGATGCTATCGGTTACGCCGATAGACTTACCATCGGCAAGACTTCTTGAATCTCACCCCGATCGGTGAGAGATCCTACCATCGGTCCAAACCAACTTTCTTATGCCGATGGCATTACTCACACCGATATACTTCGCTTCTCTTTCGTCGGTCTGACTTAGACTATCGGCGTAACTTAATCCTCGTCGTCCGATATCAAACCTTACGCCGATGCACATCCTCCGCTTTACCTTTGTCGATGTGACTAAGACCATCGGTGGGACTCTTCGCCCATCTTCCGACAATACAACTCTTACCGATAACTCAACATAATGCTTCATCTTCGGTAAGACATTACCATTTGTCACCTCGACACAAACACGATCGGCAAGATTAATGTTATCGGTTCAATGCACCTTTGTCTACCTGATAGACATAGTCAATCCGATGACTTCTCCATACATTGCTCGACTTATTCTTCCGGTCCTCCTTACTGTTTCCACCGGTCATTTCTTGCATCGTTCAGAATGCTTATTCTAAAAACCTCACATACAACAATGATATTCAAATGGAAGATACGAACTGTCCTCACAAACATTCATTGTATACACATAAAGTGCTAATTCCTTCTCTGCACATTATAACCGAACAGAACACACAGAAACACTAAAACTACATAACAGAAATAAATCTAACTACATGGAGGTCATTCCACTGATTTCAAAGAAATCCACCAGTGGAATGACTCCAATCGGTATCACTGTAGTTTGACCAGAAAACACAGAATTTCTTTATTCCTTCTGCTTCAGAATAAAATACAATTTCTTTCTTTGTTCGTTCACTCCCCTCTACATGAACAGAGACCAACAATATAAAGACTCTCAATTGACAGTTACACACGGTGGAAGGTGAATCACCTATAACCACCCTGCCAATCGGTTACAAACCTTTCAGACATTCAGTTTGGTTACAAATGGTAATGACACATACACAAACTACTCAACATTATGCCGTTACTTGGCCAAATTCTAATCCCTCAACCCTTCACTCTAATCCCTCAACCCTAAACCCTATCCCTAAACCCTCAACATTATACCTTAAACCCTAATCCCTCAACCCTAACCCTAAACCTTGTCCCTAAACCCTAATCCCTTCAACCTCAACCCTATCCCTAAACCCTTGACCCTCGAACCTCAGCCCTCGACGTCAAACCCTAATCCCTCAACCCTTAACTCTGATCCCTCATCTCTTAACCCTAACCCTAAACCCTCAACCCTCAACATCAAACCCTAATCCCTCAACCCTCAACCCTAATCTGTCATATGTCATCCCTCCACACTCTACTTTAACCCTAATTCCTCGACCCTCGACCCTCGAACCTCAACCCTCAACATCAAACCCTAATCCCTCAACCCTTAACTCTAATCCCTCGACCTTCAACCCTGATCCTAAACCCTAAACCCTCAACGCCAAATTCTAATCCCTCAACCCTTCACTCTAATCCCTCAACCCAAAACCCTATCCCTAAACCCTCAACACTATACCTTAAACCCTAATCCCTCAACCCTAACCCTAAACCTTGTCCCTAAACCCTAATCCCTTCAACCTCAACCCTATCCCTAAACCCTTGACCCTCGAACCTCAGCCCTCGATGTCAAACCCTAATCCCTTAACCCTTAACTCTGATCCCTCATCTCTCAACCCTAACCCTAAACCCTCAACCCTCAACATCAAACCCTAATCCCTCAACCCTCAACCCTAATCTATCATCCGTCATCCCTCCACACTCTACTTTAACCCTAATTCCTCGACCCTCAACCCTATCCCTAAACCCTTGACCCTCGAACCTCAACCCTCAACCCTCAACATCAAACCCTAATCCCTCAACCCTTAACTCTAATCCCTCGACCTTCAACCCTGATCCTAAACCCTAAACCCTCAACGCCAAATTCTAATCCCTCAACCCTTCACTCTAATCCCTCAACCCTAAACCCTATCCCTAAACCCTCAACACTATACCTTAAACCCTAATCCCTCAACCCTAACCCTAAACCTTGTCCCTAAACCCTAATCCCTTCAACCTCAACCCTATCCCTAAACCCTTGACCCTCAAACCTCAGCCCTCGACGTCAAACCCTAATCCCTCAACCCTTAACTCTGATCCCTCATCTCTCAACCCTAACCCTAAACCCTCAACCCTCAACATCAAACCCTAATCCCTCAACCCTCAACCCTAATCTATCATCCGTCATCCCTCCACACTCTACTTTAACCCTAATTCCTCGACCCTCAACCCTATCCCTAAACCCTTGACCCTCGAACCTCAACCCTCACCCTCAACATCAAACCCTAATCCCTCAACCCTTAACTCTAATCCCTCGACCTTCAACCCTGATCCCAAACCCTAAACCCTCAACGCCAAATTCTAATCCCTCAACCCTTCAATCTAATCCCTCAACCCTAAACCCTATCCCTAAACCCTCAACACTATACCTTAAACCCTAACCCTAAACCTTGTCCCTAAACCCTAATCCCTCAACCCTCAACCCTAATCTGTCATCCGTCATCCCTCAACTCTAATCCCTCATTCCTAAACCCTAAACGCTATCCCTATTCCTAGACCCTCAACAAGCTCGATACTATACCTTAAACCCTAATCCCTCTACCATCGACACTCTTATTTAACCCTAATCCCTTGACCATTAACCCTATCCCTCAACCTCAACCCTCAACCCTCAACTCTCAACATTAAACCCTAATTCATCAACCCTAAACCCTAATCCCTCAAACCTAAACCCTATCCCTAAACCATCAACCCTCAACACTATACCTTAAACCCTAATCCCTCAACCCTCAACCCTAAACCTTATCCCTCAACCCTCAACCCTAATCCCTCATCCCTCAACTCTAATCCCTCATCCCTAAACCCTAAATGCTATCCCTATTCCTAAACCCTCAACAGACTCGATACTATACCTTAAACTCTAATCCCTTATCCCTAAACCCTCCAACCCTATCCCTAATCCTTATACCCTCCACACTCTACTGTAACCCTAATTCCTCGACCCTCAACCCTATCCCTAAACCCTTGACCCTCGAACCTCAACCCTCAACCCTCAACATCAAACCCTAATCCCTCAACCCTTAACTCTGATCCCTCGACCTTCAACCCTGATCCTAAACCCTAAACCCTCAATGCCAAATTCTAATCCCTCAACCCTTCACTCTAATCCCTCAACCCTAAACCCTATCCCTAAACCCTAACCCTAAACCTTGTCCCTAAACCCTAATCCCTCAACCCTCAACCCTAATCTGTCATCCGTCATCCCTCAACTCTAATCCCTCATTCCTAAACCCTAAACGCTATCCCTATTCCTAGACCCTCAACAGGCTCGATACTATACCTTAAACCCTAATCCCTCTACCATCGACACTCTTATTTAACCCTAATCCCTTGACCATTAACCCTATCCCTCAACCCTCAACCCTCAACTCTCAACATTAAACCCTAATTCATCAACCCTAAACCCTAATCCCTCAAACCTAAACCCTATCCCTAAACCATCAACCCTCAACACTATACCTTAAACCCCAATCCCTCAACCCTCAACCCTAAACCTTATCCCTAAACCCTAATCCCTCAACCCTCAACCCTAATCCCTCATCCCTCAACTCTAATCCCTCATCCCTCAACTCTAATCCCTCATCCCTAAACCCTAAATGCTATCCCTATTCCTAAACCCTCAACAGACTTGATACTATACCTTAAACTCTAATCCCTTATCCCTAAACCCTCCAACCCTATCCCTAATCCTTACACCCTCCACACTCTACTTTAACCCTAATCCCTTCAACCTCAACCCTATCCCTAAACCCTTGACCCTCAAACCTCAACCCTCAACCCTCGACGTTAAACCCTATTCCCTCAACCCTTAACTCTGATCCCTCATCTCTCAACCCTAACCCTAAACCCTAAACCCTCAACCCTCAACGTCAAATCCTAATCCCTCAACCCTAAACCCTATCCCTAAACCCTCAACACTATACCTTAAACCCTAATCCCTCATCCCTCAACCCTAAACCTTATCCATAAACCCTAATCCCTCAACCCTCAACCCTAATCTATCATCCCCCAACTCTAATCCTTCATCCCTAAACCCTAAATGCTATCCCTATTCCTACACCCTCAACAGAATCGATACTATACCTTAAACCCTAATCCCTTATCCCTAAACCCTCCAACCCTATCCCTAATCCTTATACCCTCCACACTCTACTTTAACCCTAATTCCTCGACCCTCAACCCTATCCCTAAACCCTTGACCCTCGAACCTCAACCCTCAACCCTCAACGTCAAACCCTAATCCCTCAACCCTTAACTCTGATCCCTCGACCCTCAACACTATACCTTAAACCCTAATCCATATCCCTCAACCCTTAACCCTTAAAACTTAAACCCTATCCCTACACCCTCAACACTTGACACTATATCTTAAGCCTTAAACCCTCATCCCTAAAGCCTCAACCCTCAATCCTAAAACCTTAAACCCTAAACCCTATCCCTAATCCCTCTACCCTCAACACTCTAACCCTAACCTCGACATTAAATGCTAATCTGTCAACCCTAAACCCTAATCCTAAACCCTCAACCCTCAACCCTCAACACTATACCTTAAACCCTAATCCCTCAACCCTCAACCCTAAACCTTATCCCTAAACCCTAATCCCTCAACCCTCAACCCTAATCCATCATCCCTCAACTATAATCCCTCATCCCTAATCCCTAAATGCTATCCCTATTCCTAAACTCTCAACAGACTTGATACTATACCTTAAACCCTAATCCCTTATCCCTAAACCCTCCAACCCTATCCCTAATCCTTACACCCTCCACACTCTACTTTAACCCTAATCCCTCGACCCTAAACCCTATCCCTAAACCCTTGACCCTTGAACCTCAACCCTCAACCCTTAATGTCAAACCCTAATCCCTCAACCCTTAACTTTGATCCCTCGACCCTCAACCATAATCTGTCATCCCTCATCCCTAAACCTTAAACGCTATCCCTATTCCTAGACCCTCAACGGGCTCGATACTATACCTTAAACGCTAATCCCTTATCCGTAAACCTTCCAACTCTATCCCTTATGCCTTAACCCTCATGATGAATAGCCTTGAATGTAAAAAAATTTGAGTGGGACATAACGCGAGCGCGTTATAACGCGCTCGCGTTATGTCAAACATGGCAAAAGATAGACTTGCGGGAAAAAATGTAAGGCAAGAAATAACGCGAGCGCGTTATAACGCGCTCGCGTTATTTCTTGCTTTGGGAATCCCAAGCCTTGGGCTTGGGATTTGCTTTGGATTTCCAACCCAAAGGCTTGGAGTGCCTTATGAACAGTCTGTTAGCACAGTAAAATTTTGAAAATTTTACTATTTCCTTACTCCATCATATTTGAATAAACTCTGAGGAATATCCCAAAAGGACCATGATATAAAATTTTTGTCTAGAGCAGTGTCAAATTTCATCAAAATCAATCCATCGGCAAGAGGTTGTGTGGCTTACACCGATACACAAGGAATTGTTTGAAAACAACCATCGGCGTGAAAATAAAGATCGGAAGAATAATTATGGAGCTCACCGATGGAGTAAGCAACACCGATGACTTTACATCGGCAAGAAAGGCAAGTAGTCATGCCGATCGGTATGACAAATATCTATCGGATGATCTTTTAGAAGCTGCCCCGACGGTATGTATCATACCGATGAAGCACTTTCGGCAAAAGTTTCACCAAACAGCATGCGAGGGTAACAAAGCAATAGTCATCGGTGAGAAATGAACCATCAGAATAGAAAACAAGTAAGCCTCCGATGATCAAGAGTCTTGGCGATAAGAAAGTTATCGGTGACACTTTACTAAACTTTGCCCGATGAAGGATGTGATAAAGGGTATCGGGGAGATGATTTGGATCGGGATATCTTGAGAAAGCTATCCCGATAGAGAATGTCATTCCGATAAAGATAAAAGTTCATGAAGAGACTATCGGTAAGACAATAAAGATCGGGGAAACATAATTTTAGTATCCCGATGGTCTCAATCTTCCCGATAAGCAAAGCATATCGGTGGGACTTGCCATATCGCGGAGAGATCTAAAACCCTTGGCGATGAAGGAAATCATGTCGATGGTCGCACCCACTTGAAATATGATACTACATGGTGTCGGGGATACAATTGAGGGGTCACGCCGATTGACTGTCCGCGCCATAAAAAAAAAACGTTGAGGTCGCCCAGACATTTCAAAAAGCACGCCGATAGGAAGAGTTATGGCGATGTGACACTTCACAGCGATGAACATTGAATTGATCAGATAATTAATACAAAACGGCTACAAAGTTCATACGATCATTATAATTGCAAAAAACCATCCGAGAGCAGAATACAGAAGAATTCTCAGGGCAAAAGCAAAGGCTTCCAATTCTAGCCATCGAGCGATAGGTACACATACACAAACCACTATATTACCTGTATTTGAATTTCCTGCCAAATTTTTAAAAAATGGAAACTTCGGGGAAAGGAAAAGGAAGAAAATCACAAGGGGAAACCAGTAAACCAAAGAAGCAAAAAACTGATCAAACCCCTGAAGAAAAAGTGAAAGACAGAAAACTAAATCAGGACTTGATTGATCAGTTGCCTGGGTCAACTCCCAAGGCCAGGAGGTCTGCCCAACTCAGGGCAGAAGTAGAAAAATTGGAAGACAAACATAAGCGCCTGGGAGATATTTGGACCCCAATTAGGGGATATGAACTCTTCAGATTCCACTACAACAGAAGATTTAGAAATGCTCCTGTGTCAAACCCATGGCACATGAATTTAGGCAAACTGGTTGTACCTAATGTATTCTTGAATGTAGAACTCCTGCAACTGTTAGCCAGGCATTACAATTCAGGCCTGAAAGCTATCTGCAACCCTCAAGGAGAACCAATTGTACACCTATCAAAAAATGCTATTTGTGAGGTGTATGATTTGGATGATTTGTGCACTGTCCCTGTTGTTTATGAAGATTTGGATAAAGAATACTGGAGAATGGATACAACCTACAATGGATGGAGGTTACCCATTCATAGACCCAGGATTGAAGGAGAAGTAATACCCTTGACTGAGAATGATGGCCCTCCCTTTCATGTATCCATTTTTGAACCATACATTCAATATACTTACTATTCTGTAGGCCAAGTCCTTGGCTCAGAGGTCCCTGAGTTTATGACTATTCCTCTAATGGTCATAACCTCTGATATTCAATGTCACAATGCCAGACAATTTGATTATGCCTCTTACGTTGCTACTAGAATAGACTCTGGTCTATCTGCAATAAGAAACAATGCTCCAGCATGCTCTTTTGAGCATTACTCGATGCTCATGCATATGGTCTTATACTATGGCCAGGAAGTAGGATTGTGGCCAAATGAGTTTCAAGTTGTTGCTGCGGATAAGAAAGGGGAGAAGATACCTGTACAAATGTGGACCAGAATCTGGGATAGCAGATATGCTAACTCCAGCTATGCTCAGTTTGAAGAGCATTGTGTTAAAGTGCTATATAGGTATTTCAACCACCCCTGTGAATATTCAATTTCAAATGAAATAAAAAGATTCCTCAGACCAAAAGATTTTGGTGGCCCCCCTACTGTCACTCATAATTAGGGAGATTGGTATTCTTTTGAGGATGCTACTATGATCAGAGTGTATGGTTTTGAGGATGCTCCATTTATATTGCCTAAAACTGTCCCTGACAGGATTGCATATTTGGAAATAATTAGGCAAATGCATTGTTCCAATGTCATGCATCTAAGTTCGCATGATAAACAATCATTCATGCCTAGTACTTTGTGTTTTGGAGATTTTACTGTGGTTTCAAAAGAAGGATACAATCTCATTTTGGATAAACTAATGCATTATAACATGGTGACTGCTGAGGTGAGGAAAGGGTTTGACCCTGAGGGTTTCATTGACTATGCAAGAAGAAAACAAAATCTCAGTGGATACATGCACATACATTATCCACATGATGATGTCATTAGAAATTTGGAAGAGGCTGAAGTCGACTTGGTGGTGGAGAAATATAACAGAGATTTGAATGAAAAGAAAAAGCAGTTGGCAGAAGTTGAAGTGGTATCCTCTGAAGAGGAAGAATTGACTGAACAGCCACAAGATAAGACAATAGAAATGTCTAAAAGAAAAATGCAACAATATCAGCCTCCAGTTGTGATACATGATGAGGAGGGGTCTGCTGATGAAGATCCACGCCAAAAGGCTTATGATTCTTTTGTGTTAGATGATACATTCATTCATTCGAAGAAATTTAAATCATTCCTGTATAAATGCAAGGGAAAGGAAATTAGAGAGTCAGTAGATAATGTTTCTGCTGACAATGAAAAATAGTTATTAGAGATGTTAAAGGAGACAGTGGACAAGGAATCGCAGGACATGACACCAAGCAGAGGCAGACAGCTGCTTAAAGATGCAGGGGTTATGATTTTTCCCGGTTTGGATTTAAATTCTGCTCTGGTTTTTGATAGTTTTTTGAATAATGCTGATGATAAGTATAAGCTTACTCCAGAAGGAGTTAATGAAGTCTATATGGGAACGAGATACAATAATGATGAAAATTCTTTAATGATATGGGCATTGTATCCTCCCCATAAGAAGACGGCCATCATAGACACTGAAAAAACTTTTGGCCATGTTATGACTTTCAGAGCAGGTGAGACTGACCCCATAATTACTGCAGACATTGGTATCAATGTTGCAAAGTTGAATAAAGCACAAGCTCAGATGTTAATCAAGGAAAGAGATGCTTATAAGCTGAATTGTGAAAGATTAACAAAGGAGAATGACTACTTGAAGGACGCTGTTAAGAGCACCTTTGGCCAATCTACGAAGAGAATAACTCAAGGTGAGAGCTCACAAAGTAGTCAAGAGATATCCCATGATCAAGCCAAACAAATTCAAATAGATGCATTTGTTACATTACTGCAGAGCAGGTATGCAAACATGGTACGGTGGTTAAACCAGTTTTAACTACTCGGAAAATCATAAAGCAGTCAAAGAACATGAGAGGCTTGATCAGAGGATACAAGAAAAGGTGATCGAGTTGCAAAACAGAGGTGCCACTGATAGCACAGATATCTCTGATGCAAGAGCATTGCTCAAACGGCACCAGAATTATTATGATAAACTCAAAGCTGATGCTAAGGAAGGGACTGATGCATCAGACGCAGGGGTGCCCAGGATATTCAAAGATAATGGAGAGGTAAAGAGCAAAGAAGAGTGGACTGTTGATTGTCAAGTTATATTGCACAAAGCCACAGGAGCTCTAAAAGATAAAGCCTCTGTATCTACAGAAGTTTGCAAACAACTGGAGGAAATGGTCACCCTTGATATAATCACCAGGAGTGCAGTCGAGCTTACTGATTCTCACCGTGCGCAGGAGTACTTAGATCATCTGACAAAAGTCTATTTATGGCTAAACAGAGCCTAATTAAGCTTATGTAATTATTGTTTGTATTGGTTAAAATCCCAAGAGACTTATTGAAGAGTTATATCTCTTCATGAAAATATCTATATAAGTTCAAACAATCTATGCTGAAAAATCATCAGCAGTAGAAGATATTCATATATACATATACATAATATTCCAAAATGACCGTGTTGCATATTTTATTTTGAAGAAGAAATTTGAAGTTCTCTGATTCAGTATTTCTACTTTGGTATCAATTATTTGTTGAAATTATTCAATCGTGTGGCTGTCTCCATTTCTGCATTTCCCTGTTATTCAGATTAAGATATCAAGTATATATTTAATCTGTCAATACACATTCGCTGTATCTGTGTGATTAATTCGGTTGGTGTCCATCCTAAGGAATTAAACCCTTCTGATTTATTCACAGTAGCCTGGAAGTAGTAAGTTGGGATTACTAAGTAGAGCCATATAATTAGGATTGACACACTGTCTCCAGTAAAATATTATCTGTTAATCTTGTCTTTTCATTTCATTTGGTTCCTTCAAGTAAGGATTAAAATACCTTCTGGTGAATTATAAGATATCTGATTTTATTTGGTTGGATTATCAAGAAGAGTCTGTCAGTCATTTACTTGCACGTTTATACAAGCTATAAACCAGAACTGTGCCAAATATCTAGAATTATTACCATTTAGAAACTACTGTTCTTAGTCCTTCAAATTGACTCTGTTACCCAACAAGGCACTGGTCTCATTCAACTCATTAATTAAAACCTTTTTTTGATATTGCTTATACAATTTCTGCCAATCACTTATTAAACATTACACATAGAATTAATTAGTCAGCTTTGTCATCTATCCTACATCCTATGCCATTGTAGATAGACCTAGTTAGTCCATTCATCCAAACTCAGACTGCTTTAATATTTCAAGGTTCACCCACCTAGGTGTAGCAGGACCTAAAGTGTAGGAAATCATCAAACCTTGAAGGTTGATTTCGTCAAGTTAGTTCAAAAATGTTGCAAATCCAAATATAGAGCCTGGCATCCTCTTAGGATTAGTAACTTGCATTTTTGAGACCTAACACAGTCACAGACGTGTTTTTCTGTATTCTTCAAAATTTCACATAATTTCGTTCGTGCTAACCCTCAGATTTGCACGTGTTTCAAGGTTGAACAAATCGAACACATGGGTAATGTTAGGCTTTCTCTTAGCTATTTGACGATGTGATTTTTTTCACATTTTAACAATGTTAAGCCTTTCATCTTTAATTTCTTTTGTTTGTGTGTCCGTTTTTATGCAAAAACCACTGTTTGGTCTTTTTTTCATTGTAAAATAACTATTCATTCAAATTTCAAAAAAATTACATATTTAGAAACTAGACTCCATTCTACAAATATTAAAAAAATAAAAAAATAATTTTCAATTAGTTTTCAAAATTTATAGGGGTAGCACGGCCAAAATTCTGTTTTTTAGGATGTGTCCACTTTAAAAATTAGTAAAAAATCAAATATTCATCAAAAAATTATCAGAAAAATCGGGCATAAACTACATGCTATTAGCTAATTTCTCACTGAAGCGGTTTTAAAAATACAAAAAAAAAGTTGACCTTTTGAGGGAGCCACAAAACATGCTATGTTATGTTTTTTTGACAGAAACAACACCAATTTCTGTGGCTCCCTCTTTTGAACCCCTTAATCTATGCCATTTTCAAAACAAAATAGTAGTTTAGAAAGTAGACTCGGAGCACTATGAACATTGTTTTGGTTGCATCTCTAAATTTTGAGTGTAACTATGCTCAATTTCTCATCCAAGGCCAGTATTTCCTGATTTCAGAAAAAAAGTGGCCACTTAAGACCCCTTTTTGGCCCCCCATCTTCTTGCACTTACCCTTCACAAAGATCATAATTAGCATTTTCTTTCAACATTTGATAGGCTGCATATATTGCAGTTCTGGAGACAAAGTTTTCTTTACTGGAGTGGTAAATTTTGTACCCAATCACCATGGAGGCAAATTTGACATCCGGTTCTATAATATCATTGATAGTCATTGCCCTTCTGTCAAACTTGGCACCGGTAGCATCAGTCACTATCTGGTTTTTCACGGCTTTCAACAAGGGCAATCCACCGGTTGAATTTAATCTAGTTACAATCTTGATGGCATCCTTTGTGATCTTGAATGGTTTCAATAACCATATGAACTCATCATGTATTTGGATTAAAATATATCAAACCCATTCATTTTCATCAAATGTCAGAAACCTAATGACTTGCATAAAATGTTTGCTTTCTAGGGCCTTGTATTCTGGTTTCAATTTGTGGCTATCATCTGTTAAGTAGTTGTTAAGCAAATGCAAGAGTTTCGGGTCTCCAAATTTATCTATGTTGCAGTGGATGTATGCCCTAATATCCTTAATATGCAGTACACCATGTGGAACCTCAGAGAATGTGCCCAACGGTTCAACTTCAACTGATTTGTGTGGATGCTTCTTGAATATTGGTCGCGGCCTTTCAGTTATATCAACAACTAGAGGAGTAGCCATATGTAGAAATTGAGAACTCAAAAGATTTTGCAGGAAACAGGAAATACCTTGTTACGCAGATTAGGGTTTTTGGTTGGGAATCTTTTTCTCACTTCCAAATCTTGAGAATTCTCAACTCTGAGCTCATCCACTTCTTTCTTCTTGTTTTCTCTAGATGTAAAGTGTTTCAAATGAGGAATGAATGACCCTTTTAAGCTTTGCATCACCTAATTTGCCTTTGTAATAAGTGCTCTGCCCTAGCACATCCAGTTGCTCTATTTTTGAATAGTCTCTCATGTATCACTCCTAATTTGCCATAATCACTTCCTTTCTTCCAGAAATTTTTCCAAATGTTCTGAGTCAATTCAAGGTACCTTTTCTCATTGTGCCAGAACCAGGCACTCAACTACTGGCTAGGAGATTTTTTATTTTTGATGTAGCTCCCCCTGAGCCAGAGTTCCTAATTTAATTTCCTGAAGAATTATTTGCACCAGATTCCAGCGCGGACCCATCACTCTGGTTCACAGTTTATTTCTTCACCCATGTCTCACTTGTTTCATTCTAGATCTCATTCTCTTCAATTTTTCTTTTGCCCTTGTCTTGTCTCTGCTCATCTGGTCTTCTATTTACCGGACCTCTTTCTTCATTGGCCCTGCTTCTATAGAATCTTGCAAAATGACTAGATCAGTTACAATGGAAGCACACAATATTTCTTTGCCCATTTGATTGATTTTCTCTTGATCTGCACTAATTTGCCATATGTCTAAATCTATTGCAAGAAAAACATTTGCCATTGAAAGATTTTCTATTTCCTCTATCATTCATTATCATACCTCTACATTCATTGGATTTATGACCATACTTCTTACAATTGAAGCATTGACCGAAGAAGAATGGATTATTTTGATTTATTCTACTTCTACAATGAGTGGCTCTGTGACCAAATTTATTGCACTTGAAACAGTTTCCATTGAAAGATGGATACCTTTGAGGATTAGGCTATCTTATCAGAGGTTTTCTAGGTCTGTTTCTCTCATTCCTTGGTTGAAAGTTTCTTTGTCCAGATCTGGAGCTTTCACCTTTTTCATATCAAAGACCATGCTAGTCTTCAACTCTTTTCTGACCCTCAAGTATTGCTTCAAGTTTGGCTGAACTTATCTTGAACTTCTCCTTATATTCATTTGTAACTTCTAGATCATGTCTGGGAATGACAATTTGTCTTTCAAGATCTCTTTCATTGTCTTTACTTTCCTGTAGATCAGATTTTAGATGACCAACAATAATGTCCAATTTGTAACATTCGTCAGTTCTTTCTTTTAGAGTTTGATTTAAATCTTCTTCAGTCTTCTTCCTTTGCTCAATTTCTTTGGTAAACCTCATTACCCCAGATTCCATCTTAACTTTTAGAACAGCAGCTTCTTTTGACATCTTATCACACTCCTTTGTTTTTTCTTCCAAGGCTTCATTCATGTTTTCTTCAGAAACATTGGATAATTGCAGAAGTAGCTCCTTATTCCTTCCTAAAGATTTCATTAATTTGTCTTTTAATATTTGAATGGTGTCATCAGCATCCTTGATTTCATTTTTCAAATTATAGATTTCTGCTTTGAACTGATCAAGATCTTTTAGAGCCAACTGAAGTTGATCCTTGAGTAAACCCATTGAAAAACTTCTTCTAAGATCTTACCTTAAGATGTTAGGATTCTTTTAAGGAACCTTGCTCTGATACCAATTATTGGTTTAGGTTTGGACAACTGAGAGGGGGGGTGAATTAGTTGTCACACATTTTCAATCCTTTTTCCTTCTAGTCAATTTAATGATATAAACATTTCAGCATCAATCAATAACATGTGAATAGAAAACATAAATAACACATTTGATACCAGGATTTTGATGTGGAAACTCGATTAAGGGAAAAACCAGGGTGGGGGTTAACCCACAAATATTAATACCCTGTTAAAAGTATCTTTACAAATGGGAATGCACATGCATTTGGGCTCACTGCAAAAATTGATCTTACACATTTCATCTTTGCTCTGCTCTTCTTACTATTCTGCCTTCATTCGCACTTTGGATTTCTGCTCTTCACACATTCGCCTTATTTGCACACACTTCACACAATGAATCATCCAATTTCATCAGCTATATATATCTGCAATATGATCTACAGTAATTCTACCAGTCAGCTTCAACAACACTTAGAACTTTTATGAATGCTTTACTCTATCGGCTAGATCTATGCATAACTTAAGGTGCGAACTAAAACTTGCCCTTGAAAATCATTACTCATGTCAGCCATTGTCACTGATCATTATCATTTGTCTAACAAACAACTTCCATACATCCAGAATCAAGATCTTCTTCAAGGTCGGCCTGTTCTTCTTTTGTCTTCTCTGACAAACTGGAACCTGGTACTCAGAGGCTAATACCTTTTGAATCCTTCATCACCGGAGGACAAAATTCTAGATTTAGACTATCTTGACAATGCACAAGATTCCCCTAGATCTACAGCTAATCATGACTTCCCACCGGAGAGATCTAGAGCAAAATACTGGACCCTGTTACTACTCTGTTCCTAACTGTCCAGACTTAGACAAATTCTGAATCTGACTTCTAGTATGCACAACTTGTTTTATGCGGATGATTGGGATGATCTTAGTTGCCATCAATGACAACATATATCATGCCTAGCAGTGTCTCTTGCCAACAGTTTTATGCATGGTTGAGGATCTAGTATAATGTCTTTGCACGCATATTCATAACTATTGTTCTAAACAAGTTTGTGTGAGATAGCACATGACAACTATGTGCACACACTTTAGTCATGTTGTGCAACTTTATGATTCTACACTTAAGATTCAACAACATTACTAGCTCTTGTAATACTTCTTCATTATGTGTGACATGCACATGGGCGCATATGCATCTACACCAATATGTTCAATTTGGCTCTATATATGCCTAACATCTAGCACCTTGTACTACACATGTCCATGCAAAACAACTAACACCTTATGAATTCAACATCTACCACAACCTTGGCCACATACTATACACACATGACACTTGTCAACATATTAGATAGGCTTAGCTAACAACCTATTGTACAAATACACATCATTGTACATTTTGTAAGGGGAGTCTTCTAGTTACCAAGAAGTCCTACCATAGTCTACAACTTGGTCTAGTTGTACCCCAAAGTGCCTCTAGTGAATTAAATGAATGCAACCTCTCATTACCTAATCATAGGACTTTATTTCTCACCATAACCTTTATAGAATTGTTGTACACACATATAACATCAATGAATTAATGACAATATTGTTCATGCACTTGTTGTGACTCTACTTATGCCACGACTCTATGTAGTAATACTTCTACAACTCAAACTTCCCATTGGAAGTAATCTTATTTCCACTAGCTTAGATATAACTTTGCCTACATGCAAAGTTATCATTCGATAGATAGAAATCAAATTTGTAATAATTCTATTAAATTTAAAAATATTAAAATTTAAATATATTATATTAAATCTAAAATATTAAAATTTAATATATTGTCTTAAATTAAAATATATCTATAGTAGGCCCCTAATATAACAGTGGGGATGATTGTAGTTATGTGTCAATTGTCTCTGCTCCTATAACTCACCTACAAAAAATAGGGTTCTCTTCCCCACTTTCTAATCAGGGGACATTGTCAGAGACTCGGCTTCCTATTAATTGATGTGAATATTCTAATCCCCCCTCTCATATACACTTGTTAATTCTAGTTCTACTCATTATGATGGCAATATTTCTACCAGATTCCCCAAATTCAATTCATACATTAGGATACAAAATGGCTCTCGAAAAGGAGGTAGAGCTACCAACTAGTGTTGAAGTGCTCTGGTGATAATGTTGTTGGACACAACCAAACATATTGAAAAAAGTAGACTATATCACCACTCTAGACAAAAGTAGACCAAATTGTCACAAAATAAAACAAAAAAATTTAAAAAATTGATTTTTATGCATGGATTCATCATGGGTTTGGTCAAGTTACTTCAAATTCTTCTTAGGTACATCTGAGATAAACTCGTAATGCTCCTACCATCCCCTATGCAATTCTCTTGACAAATCAACTTAAATCCCAAGCCAAATTTGAACTAGATGGGGATTGAAGACTCTAAACTAATAACTTAATTTTAAATATTAATATTAATTAACACAATATTTATAAAATTAGTAATTTACTATTAATAATGCAAACTATCTAATGGATTTTGACAGATTAAGCTAAAAGGTACACAACATTACATATAATCTTATTACAAATATGTTCAGCAATCTACCAAAGTTTACATATTTGGCTTACATACTTTTTAAAATGATAAATATTTGGTGCCATTTTTTATCATTAATTTGAACAAGCAGCATGAGCACCATTTCAAAGAAAACGCAGACATTCTTGATTGTTAAGCAAAACTATCATCAACAATACTATATTTCCTTAAAATCAATTCAATATAAATGTCAATGAAACATAGGAAGCCCAATCCTATACTTTCCATGTTACTTGACAAATCCAAGTTCGTAATCGATCACTGACAACATCAACTGTTAATCCAAGTTGCTTTCATGTTGATAATGTCATCTTCATTCACAATCCATTTGTAAACCATGTTAGCCATGTTTTGTGTGGATTTGGATCAATGAAGCTCAGGCCAGCATATTGATCAATTTTGTCATCTTCCAAAATCTTTACCCATTTCACCCGTTGTGAACAATCACTGCCCGGACCACAACACCTGAAATGCATTCATTTGATAAGACAGCTAATAAATAAAAGAATCTCTCCTTGTTGAAAAGAAGTTTAGGTAGAAAATTACTCAACCTATACTCATAGAAACATGCAGTCTCTTCTTTTTCAGGCGAATCCCAGTTATGCCAACCCAGAGGCGTGATGCTGCCATCCATCCATGTGTATGCAAACAGAACCCTTGCAAATGACTCCCAAGGGCGTCCTAAATATGCATAGCCTCTCTCCCCATTACCAGTAATAACACATCTGCAGAGTGGTCACATCATACAAATCTTTATCATAAATGCCTTGTAAACAAATAATAAGAAAAAAATCAGTACCCAACAGATTAAATATGACAATGAATACCTGAGAAACACGTATCCACTAGAATCATCCTCAGATCTGCGGCTCTGAGCAGTGATCCAGCCGCTGGCCTTGCAGTGGATGTGACAGTGTTCAAGCAATGCTGTTGCATTGCCACAAATGAAATCAACACTGCCTTCAATATAGCAGTCTCTCAAGTACTGCCTTCCATGGCGCAAGTAGGCAGTGTCCTGAATTTGTCAAGCAAATAAAATAAGTAATCTAGAGTCATCAACAGACCTGCCAATTCGGTCATTTTAGAACATGAGAATAAGGTTGGAAATTGTAACCTGCCAGCCAAGAAATCGGCAGTTATAGAAAGCACATCTATCAGCGGTTACCCTAATTGCTACAGCTTGCCCTGATCCCTGCAAATAAATCAACACACTACACAGCTTCAATACCAGAACTAAATTTTTAAACAGCCTCGCTAGTAAAAGTGAGGTTGCTTTTATAACTCTCAAGACCAATTTTTAATCGGTCTCTTTTATAATTCTCTTTACTTATTTAAATTTACAAATTGTTTGGAGGAAGATTAAAAAAGACCACTGACAAATCAGTTAGTGTATAACAGTCCGTTTACTGCCAAACCCATCTCTAAATAATGAACTATTTATCATATGTGTCTAGCCCTGAGGGGTAGGTCTGATGGGCAAGCCTTGGAAAATACGGATGATAGTTGTTGGTTCAAGTTCTTGGATTTAGGATGGAGGACAGCTCATGAAAACCAGGTGCATCTTAGGACTTAGCTTCACGGGTTGGAAAACACAGGGGATGGTTGTTGGTTCAAGTTCTTGGATTTACCCCGCATTGGTGAAGGACAGCTCATGAAAACCAGGTGTGTCTTAGGACTTAGCTTCACGGGTTGGAAAACATAGATGAATCGATGATGGTTGCTGGTTCAAGTTCTTGGATTTACCCCGCATGGGTGGTGGACAGCTCATGAAAACCAGGTGTATCTTAGGACTTAGCTTCACGGGTTGGAAAACACAGATGAATCGATGATGGTTGCTGGTTTAAGTTCTTGGATTTACCCCACATGGGTGGAGGACAGCTCATGAAAACCAGGTGTATCTTAGGACATAGCTTCATGGGTTGGAAAACACGATGATGGTTGCTGGTTCAAGTTCTTGGATTTACCCTGCATGGGTGGAGGACAGCTCATGAAACCCAGGTGGCAAGATGGTGGCAAGATGCTTTTAGGACTTCGCTTCGTGGGTCCCAATATTGATTCCTCCTTATTTAAAAAAAAAAATGATTTGTGCTACTTAAATTCTTCCTAATTTTAAGAGAGATCAAATATGACAATGAACTATTTATCATATTAACAGAAGAAACAGTGAGTAAATATATGTTGCATGCCTGGGGTGCGGAATTTTCAAATGTGATCTCCTCAGCGATAAAGTCGGATCCTTCAACAATTACACTTCCGCAGGCAAAAGTTCCACTACCAATAACGCTCTCATCCTGGGCATGCCAATACAACAATACAAAATGTAATTGCTAAGCAACTCACTAATGATATCTGAGGGCAAATTTATCTATTTATCGATTTCCAATTGAGAGTATACATACCTGGTGGTGGTTGATTCGAGTAGCAGTGTTATCCCAAGTCAAGATTGTATCTTCACGGCGAAATCCTCTCAACGTAATGAAGTTCTTCGTTTTGGGGATATAAAGAGGCTGCTTATAAACTCCCGGCATGATCTCAATCACCACTCGCTGCTTGTTGTGAAGAGCAACTGCATCAATGGCTGTTTGGACATCGCTATAGTGGGCGCCACCATTCTGAGCAACTCTTAACACTCTCTGTGTTAATTCAGCCTCAGCCATCTCTGTGTTAACGGCTTGCAGATTTCTAATGATTCTAAAGTGGCTTGTCGGCCTGTAAGTATAGAAATATTTTGACTGGTCCTCTTAAACCGCGTCCTATGCCCTAAATTTAGGGACGAGCCGTGCAAATAGAAAGAGACAACCGACTATCTTCTTCACGTACAAATCTTATTCCCGATGGCAGCAAATAATCACTATGGCATTTAGCTTAAACTTGATAACAGCTTGTACGCCTGTGATTTAATGATAGAAGACAGTCTGAGCACATTGCATAAGAAACACGGTAACGTGTACTACATTCCAAGGCGAAACCAGTGCAACACGCAAGCTTTGTTAAACCGAATTAATAGAGAAGACCTTGACACCCAAAAGTCAACGTCAAACTTAGTGCCTACTAGCTACAAATTAGGGGGTTAAGCACTTCTATTTAGATGTATGCTTACAGAAAATTTTCCTCTTCTGATTTTTTTCGGCATGAGACAATTCCAAGCACTATAATGCTCACATATAAGCTAGGTACCTTGAAATTTTAACTTTCTTTTGCAACTTTCAAAATTTCTTCTTCCAAGTGACTTCGATAATTAGCTCTAAAACTTAAGTATTCTAATATAAAAATAGAGGTACTAATGATGTGTTCAAACTAGTAAGGGAGAGGGCCTCATACTCGGTCACTCTAACTTGATCTCTCAACCTGGCATGCCACGTCATCCGAAATTAAAAAAATTTGCCTCTGCCACCTAGTCGATGACATGGACACCCTAAATATTTTGTTTGGAGGGGTGAACTGTATTTGCCACGTGGACGACATGTGATTTTGGTGGGAGAAAAATTCCAAGCCTTTTTAATTGTTGACCAACAACCGGTCATAAGGATCCCCGTTGGCGGTACATTACATCGTGGATAGTGCTCAACATGTCGTGTGGCATGCGAGCATAGTGCCACCTTTATTTCTCACACTCTCGCATTAAGACTACACTTCTAGCTCATTCAATTCCCTGCTGCCACATTTACTACTCTATAGTCCGCATTTCCCTGGGCTTTGTGTCGCCTCATTTCGGAGCTATGGAGCCTTCAATGCTCCAGTCCTTTCCATTCATGAAACATCAGCACCCCATTATCGACACTACTTATCACGTATGGTCATTGCAGATGGCACCAAAACATGGTCACTTTGGCTTTCGAGATGTTGGTTTTCACATTGAAGATGGTTGTTTAGGCTTTGGAGATGGCTCGTATGAAGTTTGAAGTTGTTCAGCTTGTTGCTCCTTCGATGCTGTTCATTTTGGAGCTATGGAGCCTTCAATGCTTCAGTCCTTTCCATTCATGAAACGTCGACACCCCATTATCGACATTGCTTATCACATGTGGTCATTGCAGATGGCACCAAAACATGATCACTTTGGCTTTCGAGATGTTGGTTTTCGCATTGAAGATGGTCGTTTAAGCTTTGGAGATGGCTCATATGAAGTTTGAAGTTGTTCAACTTGTTGCTCCTTCAATGCAGTTCATTGATGGCTTCTCGCATGACCCCGGTATGAATTCTGCATCCTGCTAAGGCTATGATCCAGTGAGCTCGAAAAAATTGAGCTTTATTTTTATTTTTTTGTATGGTTTATGCATGCACACTCACTTTTTTTTGTTTGCAATGGAGTTTCTTCCATCTATTGTTGTCTATGGTCATAAATGGAAGGTTCTTTTGGTTTTCTATATAGCTATAATCATGAGGGTTCGGTATTAAAATGGGGTTATTGTATATCCATGGGTATTCAATTATTTTTTATTGTTTGCAATGGAAGTTTTTCCATCTATTGTTGTTTATAATCATAAATGGAAGGTTGTTTTGGTTTTTTGAATGGTTGTAATCATGAGGGTTCGGTATTAAAATGTGGTTGTTGTTTATTCATGGGTATTAAAATAATTTTTATTGTTTGCAATGGGATTTTTTCCATCTATTGATGTTTGTAATTGTAAATGGAAGGTTCTTTTGGTTTTCTAAGTGGTTGTAGATTTCATGAGGGTTCGGTATTAAAATGGGGTTATTGTTTATTCATGGATATTCAAATATTTTTTATTGTTTGCAATGAGACTTTTTCCATCTATTGTTGTCTATAATCATAAATAGAAGGTTCTTTTGGTTTTATGAGTGGTTGTAATCATGAGGATTTTGTATTAAAATAGGGTTATTGTTTATCAATATTTTTAATTGTTTGTAATGGGATTTTTTCCATCTATTGATGTCTGTAATCGTAAATGGAAAGTTCTTTTGGTTTTCTATCTGGTTGTAATCATGAGGGTTCGGTATTAAAATGTGATTATTGTATATCCATGGGTATTAAATTAATTTTTATTGTTTGCAATGGAATTTTTTCCATCTATTGCTATCTATAATCATAAATGGAAGTTCTTTTGGTTTTTTGAATGGTTGTAATCACGAGGGTTCGATATTAAAATGGGGTTATTGTTTATTCATGGGTATTAAAATATTTTTTATTGTTTGCAATGAAATTTTTTCTATATATTGATGTCTGTAATTGTAAATGGAAGGTTCTTTTCATTTTCTGAGTGGTTGTAATCATGAAGGTTTGGTATTAAAATGGGGTTATTGTTTATTCATGGGTATTAAAATATTTTTTATTGTTTGCAATTAGATTTTTTCCATCTATTACTGTCTAACCGTAAATGGAAGGTTCTTTTGGTTTTCTGAGTGGTTGTAATCATGAGGGTGTAGTATTAAAATGGGGTTATTGTTTATCCATGGGTATTAAAATATTTTTTATTGTTTGCAATGGGATGTTTTCCATCTATTGTTGTCTGTAATCATAAATGGACCTTTTTCTTTTTCATTTTCTATCTGGTTGTAATCATGAGGGTTCGATATTAAAATGGGGTTATTGTATATCCATGGGTATTAAATTATTTTTTATTGTTTGCAATGGGATTTTTTCCATCTATTGTTATCTGTAATCGTAAATGGAAGGTTCTTTTGGTTTTTTGAATGGTTGTAATCATGAGGGTTCAGTATTAAAATGGGGTTATTGTTTATTCATGGGTATTAAAATATGTTTTATTGCTTGCAATGAGATTTTTTCCAGCTATTGATGTCTGTAATTGTAAATGGAAGGTTCTTTTGGTTTTCTGAGTGGTTGTAATCATGAGGGTTAGGTATTAAAATGGGGTTATTGTTTGTTCATGGGTATTAAAATATTTTTTATTATTTGCAATAGGATGTTTTCCATCTATTTTTGTCTGTAATCGTAAATGAAAGGTTCTTTTGGTTTTCTAAGTGGTTGTAATCATTAGGGTTCGATATTAAAATGGGGTTATTGTTTATCCATGGCTATTAAATATTTTTTATTGTTTGCAATGGGATTTTTTCATCCATTGTTGTTTGTAATCGTAAATGGAAGGTTCTTTCAGTTTTCTATCTAGTTGTAATCATGACGGTTTGGTATTAAAATGGGGTTATTGTATATCTATGGTATTAAAATATTTTTTATTGTTTGCAATGGGATTTTTTCCATCTATTGTTGTCTATTCTCGTAAATGAAAGGTTCTTTTTTTTTTTCCTGAGTGGTTGTAATCATGAGGGTTTGGTATTAAAATGGGGTTATTGTTTATCCATGTGTATCAAATTATTTTTTATTATTTGCAATGGGAGTTTTTCCATCTATTGATGTTTGTACTCATAAATGGAAGGTTTTGTTGGTTTTCTGAGTGGTTGTAATCATGAGGGTTTGTTATTAAAATGGGGTTATTGCTTATTCATGAGTATTAAATTATTTTTTATTGTTTGCAATGGGATTTTTTCCATCTATTGTTATTTGTACTCATAAATAGAAGGTTCTTTTGGTTTTCTGAGTGGTTGTAATCATGAGGGTTCTATATTTAAATGGGGTTCTTGTTTTTCCAAGGCTATTAATTTTTTTATTGTTTGCATTGGGTTTTCTTCCATCTTTTGTTGTTTGTGGTCATTAATGGAAGGTTGTTTTGTTTTTTGTGTGGTTGTAATCATGAGGGTTTTGTATTTAAATGGGGTTCTTGTTTATCTATGACTATTATTTTTTTTTATTATTTGCAATGGGATTTCTTCCATCCATTGTTGTATGTGGTCATTAATGGAAAGTTTTTTTTATTTTCTATGTGGTTGTAATCATGAGGGTTATGTATTTAAATAAGATTATTTTGTGGTGGAATGTGTAGTTCAATGCTTAAGGCTCTTTTTTTCTTTAACTTTATACTGCAAAGATTCAAAAGATTTCAAATATCAAAACTAGTTTTCAAGGGTGTTTGTTGGAACACTTTAACTTATTTTTGAGTAGTGTTTATCAACACAACTTAATGGCCGTCTTCTGTGTTTTGTAACACATTTGTTGGTTCTGGAAAATACAATATTATGTTCGAGCATCATTGTGACTCTTTAAATTAAGTTACAAATTTTAGTTTACAGTTTGTAATTGCAAAACTGGATTGACAAATGTTTTAATGGTTACAAAAGAATTTCTTAGAACTACATTTACTCTTTAATTTAATATCATATTGAATACCTTGTACAAGCATGTTTAATTCAAAATTCAATCTGCAATATCTCCTAATCAATATCCTAATAATACAATCGGGCCCATTCACCATTTTTAATTGGAATAAGCTTTACATCCTCTTTTCATACAAACTCATAATTGTAAATCTCCTTTTAAGACATTCATGTAGCATATTTTCATACACAAATGTTTCTTCTATCTCAACTCCAAGTAGTAATTACTATTTATGTTTACTTCGTAATTCAATCTACAATATCTCTTAATCAATATCCTAATAATACAATCGGGTTCATTCATCATTTTTAATTGGAATAAGCTTTATGTCCTCTTTTCATACATATTCATAATTCTAAATCTCCTTTTAAGACATATTTTCATACACATATGTTTCTTCTATCTCAACTCCATGTAGCAACTAGTCTTTATGTTCTACAGTATCTCCTAATCAATATCCTAATACTACAATATGGTCCATTCATCATTTTTAATTGGAATAAGATTTATGTCCTCTTTTCATAGTGGGTCAACCTAACTTGACCCCTCCACCTGGCGCGCCACGTCATCTGAAATTAAAAAAAATTGCCTCTGCCACCTAGTTCATGACATGGACACCCTAAATATTTCATTATGTTGTTCATGCCCTTGCCCATGCTTTACTCTTTATGTTGTTCATGCTCTTGCTTTAGCAATCTACACCCTATAGTCACAATCTTCACTCTCCATGCATTACATTTCACAACAACAAATGTTCTTCATTTTGAATAAATTAGCATATTTAAACATATAATTCCTATTGGTTTATTAGTGGATGAGTCTGATCTCCTTTATCTATACATAGACACATTTATATATGTGTGTGTAGACACATAAAACCAAAACAACCTTCCATTTACAACAACAGACAACAATAGATGGAAGAAATCCCATTTCAAACAATAAAAAATATTTTAATACCCATGGATAAACAAGAAACCCATTTAAATATAGAACCCTCATGATTACAACCACACAGAAAACCAAAAGAACCTTTTGTTTACAACCAGATAAACCACTGTCATATATATGAAGCATATGACAAACATAGATTGACATATGAAGCATCCACACTTGGAGGTGTAAGGCTCACCAAACAAGTAGTCAAAACAAGAGGACATAAATCAATCAACTGTCAAACTTATTACCAATTTCTAATTTTGTAACAAGCAGTCAAAAAAAGAGGATAGACATTTAAGAGTTCAGACCACACAAGCATTCAACCAAGTCAATCAGCCTCTCACATTATACCTCTCCATTTTTTCCATGTTTAACATTAGAAATATGGGAGAGGCCCCCATACTGTGTCACCCTAACTTTCAAAGTCCATTTGGAGTGCCACATCAGTTGAAGATTCATTGTCATTTTGTTATACATTTCCTATCTTATATACATTTCTACTTAACTGTTTTACAAACTTAATTGTCCTAGAAAACCATGATGTATTCAACTGTGTATGTGTATAAACCATGTCAGTTGCATTTATGTTTTGCAAATCCTTGTAAATCATTTGTGTATGCCACCTAATACTAATGAATAAACAAATATGATCTATACATTGATTGGTGCATATTTATGATCTTTTTAGAAATATTTTAAATATTAATTGAAACAATGCAAAATAATTGTTGGCCCCACTTTGGTCAACTCCTATACCCATGAATAAGTTGTGAAATAGATGGCTTCAAAAACCAAATCTAAATGCATGAAATTCCTATCAACTAGGAATACATTTTACTAGAGAACTATTCTACATGAACAAACCATTCTACTAGAGAACTGCATTGGGAGACTTGGTTACCCAAAGGCATTTTGGCTTAAGCTATGTTGCAGTCTACATGTCAAACTGATTTGTGGATAACTGCAATATAGCTCAACACTAAACAACTTTAGCATTATCAAGACTCCTCGTCTGAACTATAATATAGGGTCAAAGAAAACTATATGTTAGCATGAATAAGTTGTGAAATAGATGGCTTCAAAAACTAGATCTAAATCCATGAAGGAACCTATCAACTATTCCACTACATTCTACTAGAGAACAAAAGATTTGTGATGTTCTATGTTTGATTTTATAGTTTGACATTTTGATGTTGAAAGATTGGTAATTTGATGTTTACAATTTGTCATTTAGATGTTCAAAATTTTACAATTTAATTCCTATAGAATGTAATTGTTATGCTTACCCTTTTTTTAATATTGTAGAATAACAACTCTTAACAAACCTGATGCACAACTTGATTTGACTTTTATGCAAACAAATCATCATGCTAAGTGGGTAAGTGCAAGAAGATGGGGGGCCAAAAAGTGGCCAAATTAATTTTAAAAAAAATTAAGTCATAACGTGAGCGGGTTATAACGCACTCACGTTATGACTTACTATAAATAAAAAAAGGTTTCCAATTTCATTTCTTTCTGTTTTCTCCTCTCAACCCGCGGCTTGCAAACCCTTGATTCGCATTTTGCAAAACACCATACAACACAAAAAGTTTATCGATTCGTCACCAAAATGCCGCCACGACGTTGAGCACGCCAAAGGGGTGAGTTATATTTGTTTTTTTGTTTACATTTGTTTCTAAATAAGTAGGTTTTTGTTGATTTTTTATGTATATTTCATTAATTGTCAGGAAATGTTAATGCACCTCCTCCTCCTCCTCCTCAAAATCCACAAAATCCTGAGGAGGATATACTTGCAGAACAACAACCTCCTCCATTCATTCCTCGACATGCCCTTGGAACACAAGAAATATAATAGGGCAAATTGAAAACAACAAAAAAGAAATTGAAGATATAATTGCAAGGTTGAAAGATCCTTCCACTTCAACCTTGCATAGGTCCATGCTTGCCGAATCTCTTGAGTCTATATTATCAAATGTAGATTCAATTAGCAAGCAAATAACTAGTTGGACGGATAAAAAAAGAGAGTTTAGAGATTACTATGCAGACAAGTTGTCATACCAAAATGTCAAAAAATTACAAATTACAAAATTAGACTTGTGTTCAATTTTCACAAACCCACAAACAAATCAACCTCCACCCATTACATGCAAGAGGTTCCCTATCCATTGGTGCAACAACCAAGCGATAAGGGACAATTTCGGGCAGAGGTGGTGGATGGTTTTTGACCATCCTCCATGCAATAATAATGAGGTCCCGCAATACTTTTTGAGGAAACTCTACTGCGAGTTTGTTTGCAATAAAGTGCCAAACTATTTTGATATGCAGGACTTCCAAGCTAGAGGTGGGGGGTCAGCACAAGTTAGACCAGGGGCACGTCTTGACCCACAGTCGGTAGTGAAATGAGTAATCAGCAGACCAGCCCATGAGCATGTTTCTATCCCTTCCATTGTGAAGGAGAGTGTTGAGGTCGATACACTTCAGTTGATTAGTGCCTTGACCCAGAGCATCATAGAGCATGCCAGTCCTGCAACACAGAGTGGGTTGGGAGATAGTGCGAGGAGTAGGGTCCCACCCCATACTTACCAGGCTTGCAGGTCAGCCTATGGTTATGACCCCATGGATAGTCAGGACGCAGGTGCACAGGCTACATCTGCAGCTGAGCAGATGGTGATGATAGATACCCTCCTGAGTGAGACTTTCGGCCTTGATACTCAGGTAAATATTAGCAAGTTTATTGAATTTAATTTATTAAATTTTATTTTTGAAATACAAGATTAACTAATTTAAATTGATGATTTTAATGAAATTTCAGGGTCATAGCATCAATGCAGTTTTCAATGGTTCTCCACTTGCATTTTTCACTAGATCATCTACTGTCGAGGTATGTAACTAGTAAACAATTTTAAATATTACATGTGAATAGCATCGTTATATGAATGGTATTCTAATATCTGATTTTGGATATTGAATAGGTTAATACTGTAGATTTCACGGTAACACCTGCCAGTGGTGGTGGACTTCAAAGCTTTATGGAGGTAATAAAATAAATAGTTTAATGAATGAATTATACTTACTAAATTTTTGTATGTGATTTGTGTGCTTTATTGTGTGTACTTCCATGTTTAGATGAACATGTGTGTACATGTTAGGAGCCATGATTTGTATCACTATTATAGTTTTTGTAATTGAATAATGTTTTATTTTCAGATGATGCAGGCTGCGAAGACACCTCCCCATGTTCATAGGGCAATGGAGCAGGGTGTGGCCTTTGCAATTCATAGCTCCATGGCATTGACAGGGGTATGAGGCAGATTAGTAAATTTCAATTTACATTCATTGTTATAGTTGTCTATTTTCAAAAAATCAAAAGATTATTGATTTGAAGTTTAATTTCTATCTGGATGGTTTCTATAGGACATGACATCACCAGGGCCTATTCCTGCTACTGAGGCAAGCGAGGAGACAGATTATATGTTAGCGGTAAGTGATTATTTTGTTAAATGTTTCATTTTTTAAACATGTAATTTCTATATATTAATGTCTTTACTTTTTATTGTAACAGGTAAAGATGCAGGAAGACCTAAATAGGAGGAGTAGCCCTCGAGTTCGTAGTAGACCACCTACATGCGCGTCTCCATCCCCTAGAAGATCAAAGGCTGGTCATGATTTATTCTCTTCACCAGCCAGAGGGGAATGACTTTTTATTGTGTTCCTTTGTTGTATGCCTATATGGCATTCTTGTAAGCCTATATGGCTATTTTGTATATATGCTATACTTATATCGACAGATATTGATGTATGCCTATATGGATATTTGGTTAATACAAATCTTTTTTATTGATGGCATCCATACTTGCAATATAAATCCACGTTTGAATGGATATTTGTAGATGGCTACTTCAAATATTTAAAGTCCGATTGTATTACATAGGATGTTTGCATTTTCTTTGATAGGCTTGATAGGCCATGGATTACATGATGGTGTTTGATGGAAAAGTATGGTACTAGAAGACTCTAGTTCATTCTTAATAGGCTTGTGATTGATAATACTTTGCATGATTGCACTTGATCTTGGATCATGGGCATGTTGTTAGGATTTTGATTGCATTGTGGTGTTTGATGGATAGGCATGGTACTATGTGACTTTTGGAAAGGCTTGGGAGAGGTACACTAATTGAATTTGTGATTTCTAGTTTGAGATTTTTCCTCCACTAGAAGTCCTTGGAGGAAATCTAAAAAGGATGATTTGGATGTAGTGGGTTTGGATTGATGGGATAAGTTGGAATGTAAGGATTATGAGATGGAGGATTTGAATAGGATACATAGGATAAATAGTTCTCACATGCAGTTGGGATTGGAGATATGAATTGAATATGAGGACCTTGGTCTAAAGTGGTTCTTCCCTTACCAAAGGTACCATAAGGATGACCATTAGATGTGTATTTAGGATTGGCATGATAGCTAGTGCTAGTCATTTCTTGTTTGAAATATTCTTGCATGTTCATGAGTGGGAGATGAAGGTTTATGGAAAGTTTGCATGTAATGATCTCATAGTTAATGCTATTGTCATCTTGATATCATCTTGATCTACAAGACTATCATCATCATCATCATTGTCAAAGGGATTTTTTGATTGATTTGGATAAAAGATCTCATTTAAAGGATGCATGGTTTGAGGACCTATTTTGATTGTGATTTTGGGTTTTGCATGAGCCTTGCATAAGGTAATAGGCATAGGATTTTTATGTTGCATAATGATTTTTTCAAACCAAGGGTCCATGATGGAAATGATTAAGGATGATAGACTGTTTGGATTTTGGACTTTGAGATGTTTATGGTTGTAAATGTTTATTGTTTGGACTCAAATTTTGTTAAATGGTTGTTTGAAAGAGGACACATCAAACACAACAATAAGATTGGTTTAAGTATGGATGCAAATGATGTTTACTAGTTTATTAAATGAAGACACATCAGGTACATTAATTACCTATTCTATTGAAGTGGGTGTATCAATCTCCATAGGCTCAGCAATATTTTGGTTTGAGGACATGGTTGATACATGGTGAGACTAGGAGTCTTGTTTCATTGGGATTTGAGCCTAGGTATAGGAATGATGATAATTATGGTGTCATGGATATGTAGGTACATTTGAGCATTAAGACTTGACCATGTTTGTAGTTGATAGGTATGGGTTATGATCTTTGATTCATGATTACAGGTGGTGTTGTGGTTTACTTTTAACACATTGTTCTTATCTCTTATATGCTTGATTAGTTCCTTGACTATGGTTACTCATTTGTAAACTTGTTTGGAAAGTTGAATCTATGATTGATTTGGTGAAGTCTATAAGTTATATTATTTGATATCTCAGTTTGTAAGTTACTAATGTGATGATGATTTTTCATGTTTTCAATGGTTGGTATCTACAAGTTATGCATTTTTTTGGATGCACACCTCATTGATTGTAGTGGGATGACTTGAATGCATATTGCCTATATCCACGGGATTGATTCAGTGTTGATGTAGACTTTGTTATTTTTCCTTGTCTATGCTCATTTGCGCATTGGTATGTTGCATTGGGATGAGAGGATGGATGATGAGAATGATTGGATAGTTGGTTATTGGGACTTGTAGCATGTTTATCATGATGTCATGGATATCTTAGTTGCATAGTTTAGTGTGAGCTTTTGACAGTAATGATGGTTTATCTTCTTAGATTGGAGATCTTGGTTCTACTTTGGAGTTATTAGTATTATAGTTAAGTGTGTGTGGACCATGGTGATCTTCATTTAGGAGATGGTTATCACAATGCCATGTGTAGTTCATATCATGGTTCAGTGGGAGCTTTGATAGTGATGTGTATTCGTCACCTAGTGATGGATGATCTTATATAGTGGTTGGGTGTAATAGACAAACTATTGGATTATGATTATTATTTGTAGTGAGAGTGCTTTGACATATTGGCTACTATTTTTAGGAGATGGTTATCTTCATGTGGTTGTAGATGTTGATCCTTGGTTTAGAGGTGTTTGGTAGTGTGTCTTGGTGGACTCTTGATTCTAGATTAGAGTATTAGCATGATACAAGTTCTCTTGAGACTAGGATGTCTATATTGGTGCATGTGATCTTCTAGGAGGAGATGTTAGATGGTTATGGATCTTGAGCTATGGTTATTGGTTCTAGAGGGTTCATTCGAGGGGTGTCTCTAAACATGCTTTTTCTCAGGCGCTAAACTGGAGTTGTCTAGATGCACAAGTGTGCCTCCCTCAATGAAGTTCATTTTGTTAACTTAGTTCATCCTAGTGACTCAAGGGGTTGTTATATTCTTTAGGCGTAATCTTTCATAGACTAAAACATTCACTCCATGTTAAGGCGCTCAAAGGAGGCTCTGGAGATGGAAAATGGCACCTTAACTCACTTATGTAAATTTTGGACTTTTAGGCAATTGCAAGATGTCTTGGAGGGCTCAATTCTTCAAGGCACCCATTTTGTTCACCACTTGTAGTATCACTTGTTCAAGGCGCATGTTTGGGATTCTCCAGCCTGATGTGTGATTTGGTCACAACAGGTGCCTAGAGTGAATAGGCTTTCATCCTGACTTAATACACTGCCTCCTTCTGACAATTTTTGGGGCAGCAGAAAACCTCTCACCATGGGTAAATGTCTCAAAGATATAAAAAACTAAGAGAGTTTATTGTAGAGGCACTCTACGTGATCACATTTCCTTAGACGGAATGTTTGTAAGTGACACGATTTTTGAGTAACATCTCATCAAAGATTGCTACCTTTTTGCACTTTGGACTCTTCAGGGATATCGTCGGTACAATGTAGCTCAGACTGTTTCGACATGTTTGGGTGAAAAATAGGACCATGCCTAGTGTAAATGTACCCATTCAAACATGTTGGAACAGTCAGTTTGGTCGCATCAGGAGCAAGACGAAAGTTACACCCCTTTGCAACTTTACACTGCCTCCTTTTGACAATTTTTGGGGTAGCAGAAAACCTTTCACCACAGGCAAATGCCTCAGAGATATAAAAAACTGAGAGAGGTTATTGTAGAGGCACTCTTCTTGATCGTTTTTCCTTAGACAAAATGTTTGTAAGTGACACAGTTTTCGAGTAACATGTCATCAAAGATTGCTGCATTTTTGCACTTTGGACTCTTTAGGGATATTGTCGGTACAATGTAGCTCGGACTATTTCGACATGTTTGGGTGAAAAAAAGGACCATACCTAATGTAAATGTACCCATCCGAATGCGTTGGAATAGACAGTTTGGTTGCATCAGGAGAAGGACAAAAGTTACATCTGTTTGCAACTTTACACTGCCTCCTTTTGACGATTTTTTGGGCAATAGAAAACCTTTCACCATGGGCAAATGCCTTAGAGATATAAAAAACTGAGAGAGGTTATTGTAGAGACACTTTACATGATCACGTTGCCTCAGACAGAATGTTTCTAAGTGACACAATTTTTGAGTAACATCTCGTCAAAGATTTCTGCCTTTTTACACTTTGGACTCTTCAGGGATATCGTCGGTACAATGTAGCTCAGACTGTTTCGACATGTTTGGGTGAAAAACAGGACCATGTCTAGCATAAATGTACCCATTTGGATGCATTGGAATAGTCAGTTTGGTCACATCAGGAGCAGGATGAAATTTACACCCCTTCGTAACTTTACACTGCCTCCTTCTGACGATTTTTGGGGCAGCAGAAAACCTTTCACCATGGGCAAATGCCTCAGAGATATAAAAAACTGAGAGAGGTTATTGTAGAGGCACTCTACATGATCGTGTTTCTTTAGACAGAATGTTTCTAAGTGACACAGTTTTCGAGTAACGTCTCATTAAAGATTGCTACCTTTTTACACTTTGGACTCTTTAGGGATATCATGGGTACAATGTAGCTCAGACTATTTCGACATGTTTGGGTGAAAAAAAGGACCATGCCTAGTGTAAATGTACCCATCCAGATGCATTGGAACAGTCAGTTTGGTCACATCAGGAGCAGGACAAAAGTTACACCCCTTTGCAACTTTACACTACCTCCTTCTGACGATTTTTGGGGCAGCAGAAAACCTTTCACCATGGGCAAATGCCTCAGAGATATAAAAAATTGAGAGAGGTTATTGTAGAGGCACTTTATATGATCGCGTTACCTTAGACGAAATATTTCTAAGTGACATGGTTTTTGAGTAACATCTTGTCAAAGATTGCTACCTTTTTGCACTTTTGACTCTTTAGGGATATCATCGGTACAATGTAGCTCAGACTATTTCGACATGTTTGGGTGAAAAAAATGCCATGCCTAGCGTAAATGTACCCATTCAGACGCATTGGAATAGTTATTTTGGTCACATCAGGAGCAGGACAAAAGTTACACCCCTTTCCAATTTTACACTGCCTCCTCCTGATGATTTTTGGGGCAGCAGAAAACCTTTCACCACGGGCAAATGCCTCAGAGATATAAAAACTGAGAGAGGTTATTGTAGAGGCACTCTACATGATCGTATTGCTTCAGATAGAATGTTTCTAAGTGACACAATTTTTGAGTAACATCTCGTCAAAGATTGCTACCTTTTTGCACTTTGGACTCTTTAGGGATATCGTGGGTACAATGTAGCTCAGACTGTTTCGACATGTTTGGGTGAAAAAAAGGACAATGCCTAGTGTAAATGTACCCATTTGGATGTGTTGGAATAGTCAGTTTAGTCGCATCAGGAGCAAGACAAAAGTTACACCCCTTTGCAACTTTACACTGCCTCCTTCTGACGATTTTTGGGGCAGCAGAAAACCTTTCACCACGGGCAAATGCCTCATAGATATAAAAAACTGAGAGAGGTTATTGTAGAGGTACTTTACATGATCACATTGCCTCAGACAGAATGTTTCTAAGTGACATGGTTTTTGAGTAACATCTCATCAAAGATTTCTACCTTTTTACACTTTTGACTCTTCAGGGATATCATCGGTACAATGTAGCTCAGACTGTTTCGACATGTTTGGGTGAAAAATAGGACCACGCCTAGCATAAATGTACCCATCCGGATGCATTGGAATAGTCAGTTTGGTCACATCATGAGCAGGACACCAAAAATGTAAAAGTTGCTTTGTGCAACTTGACAACATTGACACTTTTTTGCAACATGACTCAAAGACTCAAACTGACCCCAAATGACTCAAAGTGACTTAAAATCACCTTGATTTTGGTGCTCAATGTACATTATAGAGGTCGATGTGCTCCTTATCATTCAAACATCTTAGATGAGCGCTTATGAAAGCAAAAAGCTCTAAGTTTCATCATCATGAGTGCCTAATATCAAGAGACTTTAATGGCTCAAACCTTAGCATGGAGTCCTAAGGCACATTTCATGTCTCCTTTCATCTGGTTTGGTGCCCTTATGTAGATTTTTCAACTTGATTTGGCACCCTATATGTGAAAGAAGATCTAAAGGCATGAAAGTGGATGTCATATTGTAAGAGTTTGGATCAATGAAAATTGAAAGAAATAAGTCTATTAAGCTTGGACGCCCTTGGTCTTCTTTTCATTCATTATGAGCACCTTGGGAGAATGGTATATAGGTCATCATCATGATTGGGCGCCCTGGATCCATAGTGTTGGAGAGATCATCAAATGGTGTCTAGAGGAAGTAGGGTGAGTTATGAGTTTGGTCACATCAGTAGTAGGACACCAAAAATGCATAACATGATGATGTAAAAATGTGTACATATGTGTAAAAATGTAGGAGGAAATAAAAAAAGATAAACCTTACAAATTAATGTGCATACTTACAACTCAATGTAACATAACTTTACAAAATTAATGTGAATACTTACAAATTAATCCAATGAACCATCTGGGTCTACTCTACTCTTTATTGTGTCAAGTATTGCTTCATGGTTAGACTCACGCACCTTCCACAATATTTTGTTCAAAGGTCTACCCCGATACTTTATCAAATGAACATTGGATGCCACAACAAGGTTCGAGTAATGAAGAATCTTCCGATGCGTGTCAAAGTCTTGAAATAGCCAAATATTAACACTCTTATGTGGGTACCTTCTAAGCCATGTTCCAGTAATAGCCACTGAGCCTGTAGGGTATTCAATGTTTTCTCCATCTGTAACAGGGGCCTCCAATTTCTTTTTGGCCTCAACATAATGACATAAGTAATAATCTGTTCCCTCTTCATTATCTTCATCTGCAATAACTGCATATACATGCCCTACATTGATATGTGTAGCAAATTAGATTAAATTAGTCAACATTACAAAAACACTACAAAGTAAGATGACATTACCTAGTTGAACTAGATGAAATTAGATGCATATACATGCCCTATATTACCTGGTTGAACTAAATCTGATATGTGGTCAAACTCAACTGATGATTCCATCTGTGTTAGTTCTAGTGTCGTCGGGGGTCGATACGTGTCAAGTGGGCTAAGATAACTTAACTACCATTTGTCAACCCACTCCTTTGACTCACACTCATCCCAGACTTGAATTGTACTGGAAGAACAAAAGCATGACATCTTTCGTGTATGGATACTCCATGAACCTACAATTGAGCTTCTGAAAGAGTGCATCTCATTTGATCCTGTTAGTGTACAACAATCCTCATATGGTGCAATGTTAGTATCATCTATCAACCAAAAAAATCTATGAACTAAAGACTTACCTTCATTACCTAGACCCATGGAAGCATTACACCACTTGACAATTGATTTTGCATCTGTCAACATTGCATTGTCTTTATACTTTAACTCTTCTCATGCTATGGCTCTTTTGATACATGCTCCTGCACCATCATGCTCCCCCTTTCCATGCCCGGCCTCACAAAAGTTCCACATATGTTGAATACCTATAAAATTATGCCTCCTACTCAGCCAATAGAAATTCTGCAAGTTCTTGAATTGTGACGCACAGTTATCTAACCATATGATATGCTGACTGAACGATATGCCCCTTCTAGCCAAATCATTGTAGAACACCTGAAAGAAACCTTGCACAAACTCCATAGAATGCATGCGATCATCACTAATATAGAAATTATAACCCTTATGATCTTTCTGTCATCCTCTGTACTATCATTCGCATGAATGAATGCGATGTGCACAAATATAGAAACCTATGTGGAGTTGTAATATTGTGATTGCACCTCACGCTGTGGCTGTAGACTATAGTTCTCTGCAAAGTCGACGACTGAAACAATGCTACCAACCGGAAATGTGTCTTTTGATAACTTGAATTGCAAGTCCAACCATCGAGCTCTATGGGCATGTCTTGCATACTCATACACTATGCTGTCACGAAATATAGGCATAAACTGATACACTAGAATCTTTTCAATAACTAAATCACACCTCTTTGCTTCTTTACCATCTTTTGCATTGTATGCCACTATTTTATACTTGCCAAACTCTACTAATTCATTTCCAACCGCATGTGTTATTTCCATATGTTCACATATTGGCAAATGTTGCAAGCCACCGCAATGATGACATGTGCCAACCAAGCATAATTTCTTGTAGAATATTTGACCTTCCTCTCTTTCACATAAAATTCTTGATATGAAGTCTCTTGAAGATGTTGGTGGGGCACATATGGCACAACCCTGCAAATTATTGTCAGTATGCATATCTAAACATATAGACCTATAAGCATCAAAATGGTTAGAAAATTCAATATGTAATCTACAACAACAAGTAGTGCGTGTGTGATTTATCTTAACATAGAAAGGTTTTAGCAATTCAAAATATCTTTGACAAATTTTAATTTGAGGATACTTCTCTAGAAATTTACCATAAAACTGTGTTTGAGTCTCATCCAAAAAATGCTTTGGATGTGGCTCGCGATTCTGACTACCGATTCTCCTTCTTACCACATCCCTTTGATTCAGAGATACCCTTGTGTAATTCTTCCAAAAGTCTTCAATTAGTGATCTCAATGCTTCAACAATTGGTTTATCTTTTCGTGGTAGTCTCCCTAAGAACGCCCATAATTCATTGGCATTAGTGTCCTCAATTCTTTGGCATCTTCCAATGGCTCTTGATAAAGTTTTCCTATTAATTCTCAATTCTTGACTTGTCTTTCTAATGAGACAAGCTTTCCTCGTTTGACTACTTACTATAGTCGATGTAATCACATGCCATGTTGCATTACTATCTTTTGTACGTGAGGTGTTATCCACACTCTCATACGCACTCATTAGATTCTTGACAATAGATTTTTCACTTGAAGCCTCTGATGTTCTCAACCCAAGAATCTTCATGATAGACCTATACTTTATACTTCACATCATTTCAATGAATAGTTGACATCTTGCAGTCTCATTTAACTTTTCAAAGAACAATCTCCAAATCTTATTAGCATATCTTCTCCAAGTGCATTTTGGAATCTTACCTGCCATTGGCTGCAAAATATTCTCATCAATATCAATCAAATACTTTGGCTTTCTATGCAAAATTCTAGGTAGTGTCAAGTTAGGTAAATTCATCTCAACATTAGGAATTTCATCAATATTTAAATGAGATGGGTTAGATGGCATACCTTCGATCGAAGATGGAATAGATGACATACCTTGAGGTTGAGGTGGGAACGATGGCATACCTCCTTCATCACATGTGAGTGATGATGTACTCTCAACTTGAGATGTGGTAGATGGTGTCCCTACATGTTGACTTGCGGTAGAGGACGTGTCTCCAACTATGGTATTCAAATCTCTTGTACCACGAAGTTTTTGCATTCGTTCTCTTTGTGCCGCCAATACCATATCTCTTTGTGATGGTTGTGGTTCCTCTTCAATTGGTATGTCTTCATTTATCATGTCCAATTTCCTCTTCTCATAAAGTTCCCTCATAGCCATTGCTTTCTTTGCATTCCTAGCTTCTATCTCTTCCTGTGTTGGTTTAATTCTTGATCGTTTCCTCGGCATGATGGAGAATTTGTCTGTAGCATGATAAAGAGACCAATATTAGTTCCTAAGAAATGAATACAAGATAATAGTGGGATTGTATTTTTTTTATGTTGTAAGGATTTATTCTTGTATAGTTTGACATCATGGTATGTTAAGGTTTGTTTATTACACATAATTATTAAAGAGCCCAAGTGTAGAAAATATACATGGCATCATGTGAGATTGTAGGCTGCTTTCTTGATTGGGAATGTGTCTATTTTAAACATGTATGATAAAGCATGATAAAGTAACTCAATCCGAAATAAGGAAAATGTAAAGAACATGCATGTAAAGACTTGACATACCTAAAAAATAAAGATTGGGTTTTTATCTTCTTGCATCAAACTCCTCAACAATTTGAGTTTTTCACCACTTGCTTCCTTTTCAATGTTAAATTCAATAACACCCAAATATCATTACTAACAACAATACTATTAACCAATCTATAATGTTAAGTTCCTAAAATTGAATCACAATTAACATTGCAACACTACAAAAATTGAAACTTGAATAGATATATATCAAACTTGGTGTGAAAACTATGTTATTTCTTCTTTCTCAAGTTGGCAAAGCAAAAAAGGTGGTGGAAAGATCATGCAAAGGTGGTACAATGTGTCAAATGTGCATGTGAACTTCCAACAGCATGAAAGCACTTCTTTTTTGTCGGAGCACAAGCAGAATCAGTAAGAAAATAGAGCATGTGGGCCTGGATCACGGGGGTAACCACTTTTTTACTGTTTCAATAGAAAGACAAAACGTGAGTGCGTTATAACGCACTTTGTCCTACTATAGATTCATCACATCCTTTGCATTGATCACATCTCTTTCCTGCAAGAGCTTGCCAAATGCTCCGCCATATGATAGGCATAACAATGAAGAGGCAAGCCCTCATAATCAAGTTCTTAATAGAAAATGCCCTCAACCCTTAACGTCAAACCCTAATCCCTCAACCCTTAACTCTTATCCCTCAACCCTCAACCCTCAACGTCAAATCCTAATCCCTCAACCCTTCACTGTAATCCCTCAACCCTAAACCCTCAACCCTTAACGTCAAATCCTAATCCCTCAACCCTTCACTCTAATCCCTCAACCCTAAACGCTATCCCTAAACCCTCAACCCTAAACTCTCAACCCCCAACGTCAAATTCTAATCCCTCAACCCTTCACTCTAATCCCTCAACCCTAAACCCTATCCCTAAACCCTCAACACTATACCTTAAACCCTAATCCCTCAACCCTAACCCTAAACCTTGTCCCTAAACCCTAATCCCTCAACCCTCAACCCTAATCCGTCATCCGTCATCCCTCAACTCTAATCCCTCATCCCTAAACCCTAAACGTATCCCTATTCCTAGACCCTCAACAGGCTCGATACTATACCTTAAACCCTAATCCCTCTACCCTCAACACTCTTATTTAACCCTAATCCCTTGACCATTAACCCTATCCCTTAACCTCAACCCTCAACCCTCAACCCTCAACTCTCAACTCTCAACATTAAACCCTAATTCATCAACCCTAAACCCTAATCCCTCAAACCTAAACCCTATCCATAAACCATCAACCCTCAACACTATACCTTAAACCCTAATCCCTATCCCTCAACCCTTAACCATTAAAACTTAAACCCTATCCCTACACCCTCAACACTTGACACTATATCTTAAGCCTTAAACCCTCATCCCTAAAGCCTCAACCCTCAATCCTTAAACTTTCAACCCTAAACCCTATCCCTAATCCCTCTACCCTCGACACTCTAACCCTAACCTCGACATTAAATGCTAATCTGTCAACCCTAAACCCTAATCCTAAACCCTCAACCCTCAACACTATACCTTAAACCCTAATCCCTCAACCCTTAACCCTAAACCTTATCCCTAAACCCTAATCCTTCAACCCTCAACCCTAATCCATCATCCCTCAACTCTAATCCCTCATCCCTAAACCCTAAATGCTATCCCTATTCCTAAACCCTCAACAGACTCAATACTATACCTTAAACCCTAATCCCTTATCCCTAAACCTTCCAACCCTATCCCTAATCCTTACACCCTCCACACTCTACTTTAACGCTAATCCCTTGACCCTAAACCCTTGACCCTTGAACCTCAACCCTCAACCCTCAATGCCAAACCCTAATCCCTCGACCCTTAACTTTGCTCCCTCGACCCTCAACCCTATCCGTAAACCCTAAACCCTAAACCCTCAACCCTAATCTGTCATCCCTCAACTCTAATCCCTCATCCCTAAACCCTAAACGCTATCCCTATTCCTAGACCCTCAACGGGCTCGATACTATAACTTAAACACTAATCCCTTATCCCTAAACCCTCCAACCCTATCCCTTATTCCTTAACCCTCATGATTAATAGCCTTGAACGTAAAAAAATTTAAGGGGAACATAATGTGAGTGCATTATAATGTGGTCGCGTTATGTCAAACATGACAAACAACAGACTTGCAAGAAAGGAAAAATGCAAAGCAAAACAGAACGCGAGCGCGTTATAACGTGAGCACGTTATAATGCGCTCGCGTTATGTCTTGCTTTGGGAATCCCAAGCCTTGGGCTTGGGATTTACTTTGGATTTCCAACCCAAAGGCTTGGAGTCCCTTATGAACAGTCACAGATGTGTTTTTCTATATTCTTCAAAATTTCACATAATTTCATTCGTGCTAACCCTCAAATTTGCATGTGTTTCAAGGTCAAACAAATCAAACACTTGGGTAATGTTAGGCTTTCTCTTAGCTATTTGACAATGTGATTTTTTTCACATTTTAACAATGTTAAGCCTTTCATCTTTAATTTCTTTTGTTTGTGTGTCCGTTTTTAGGCAAAAACCACTGTTTGGTCTTTTTTTCATTGTAAATTAACTATTCATTCAAATTTTTAAAAAATTACATATTTAGAAACTAGACTCCATTCTACAAACATTAAAAAAATAAAAAAATGATTTTCGATTAGTTTTCAAAATTTATAGGGGTAGCACGGCCAAAATTCTATTTTTTAGGATGTGTCCACTTTGAAAATTAGTAAAAAATCAAATATTCATCAAAAAATTATCAGAAAAATTGGGCATAAACTACATGCTATTAGCTGATTTCTCACTAAAGCGATTTTAAAAATACCAAAAAAAAGTTGACCTTTTGAGGGAGCCACAAAACATGCTATGTTATGTTTTTTTGACAGAAACAACACCAATTTCTGTGGCTCCCTCTTTTGAACCCCTTAATCTATGCCATTTTCAAAACAAAATAGTAGTTTAGAAAGTAGATTCAGAGCACTACGAACATTGTTTTGGTTGCATCTCCAAATTTTGAGTGTAACTATGCTCAATTTCTCATCCAAGGCCAGTATTTCCTGATTTCAGAAAAAAAGTGGCTACTTAAGACCCCTTTTTGGCCCCCCATCTTCCTGCACTTACCCAAGTAGGTAGTTTCTCAAAAAGGCTAAGCTATGATAACATCTGAAAGTGAATAGATATAGACTATAAGAAGTTGTGTAGTCTCAAACTATTGTGTTATGTTATGTCATTGAAGTGTAGTGTGAATATGTATTATAACATCTAGTGTATGATTAGTCAGTGAACAGTATCAAGGGCTATGTGGTTGTTTTGTTCTTGGCTGATGGTAATGCCTTAGTGATTACATAAATGTTTGTTTCCATTTTTACATGATTTCAAAAGGACTGTTAAGATTCACATCCCCGTGACTCCATCTTAGAATTAGACATGACATATTGTTGCCTTTTATAATTAATAAATTTCATGGTAAGTAAAATGCAAAGTATTGATGATTATATGTATATGATACTACAATTAAAAATAAACACCCTTAATTCTAGTCTACTCCATATTCTACCACAATTAAAAATAAACCAAAGCACTAATTGTAGGAGTAATTAGGGAGCAGATCATGACCCATATTCTACTACAATTAAAAATAAACACCCTTAATTCTAAGTGTGCTTCTTTAATTACTAAGATTGCACTAATATAGTCCCTAATCTAAATTTTGAATAAGAAGTAATAATGAAAACCATGTTTAGATTAAGCTAAACAAATTAAGTAATAGTTCATTTTGAATAAGAAACATGTAAGAATAGAGTAAAGGGTAAGGGAATGTTTGTGTGTTAGATATGCAGTAGTCTTAAGAGCCCATAGACGGTTGGAGAGAAGGTTGGGGGAGCTCCTAGACATACATAAAGTGTTATAGGAAGATTAGTAAATGATCATGTCTCCTTACTAATGCTTGTGACCTCTTTTAGATGTTAGAGGGTTTGTAGGAGTAATTGCAGTAACATATGGGTCATGATCTGCTCCCTAATTACTCCCTAATTCTAATCTAATCTAGTTAGAGGATAGTTGTAGGAGTAATTAGTGCTAGCTAAGAAAACATCTAATTTATCCTTTAGAAAAGTTAAACAAAGAAGAATAGGAGGATGAGAGGTAGATGATTAAGAGTAGGAAGACTCAGTTGAAACCTTTTTTGGTTCATTTTTTATATGGTATTACATCATACAGGGGCAACATCTAGGGTTGTGTAGGATGATTACAAGTGCTATACAAAAATGATTTTTTTTTTCAGTCATCTCGAAGTTTTTCCCATTTAAGGGTTTGCTCCAACAACAACTTGTTTTCTAGTAATGTGTGACTTCATTCTATTTTCTTTGTTATTATTATTTATTACATGTTTAAGGTATAAAATGAACTACAAACATTTCTATGTTTTCTATTGTTGGTGGGATAGTCTATATTTGAAGATGTTTTCTATTGTTGGTGGAATAGTCGAGTTCGAAGATGGTGGAATAGTCTATTGTAGATGTATGTTAGCTAGAGAAAAATAATTCAACACTAACAAACATGCATTCTGGACCCTACTAACAAATGGTTCACCTTTCATGCCACTAAAATGGAGTTATTCTAAGACTCAATCTTACCATAAGCTTACAATATGCAATAGTTCTATAATGGCATACTTTGAAGGTGTAAAGAACTTATGTATATATAATAATTATTATGGTGTAATGCTTCATAGATCTCCACCTTAATATTTTGTGAGCATAGTGACACCTTTATTTCCCACACTTTCTCATTAAACAACATACATTTTAAGCTAAAACATTTTAACCAAAACAACAATATAGTTTAAACCAGAACACCATACATTTTAAACCAAAACAACATAAATTTTAAACCAAAAAAAAATACAATTTTGTTTAGTATGAAAAAGGAAAATGATGACAACTAGAGTGCACACTAGATCAAACCTTTTTCCATATAACATTTTAGGACAAGGCCGTGCCAAATCACTACTAAATGAAGATGGACTTAGCTACTGACCTTGTGCTCATGTATGTTATAGATGGATCAAATTTAATTTAGCCTTTTTATCAAACCCTATGTTAACAATGCATGAAACCCTACTTCTACAAAGACCAGCTTATAACAAAATAAGTACAATAGCAACCTAGGAACCAATTACACAGGGAGTATTAGGAAGATGACAGAACCTGTCTCTTGAAAGTAGACGTGTCAGAGGACCAATTTGAGACTGCCCAGGTCCTAATTGAAGGAATCTACAGAAACTATAAACTAGAAATATGTTGTAAATGTTGCCCAAATGCCAAATCTGAACTTAGAAAGGGTAGGAGGACATGGGGAATACCACCCAATTCCTTGATGAGTGAATTCTCTGAAACTGTTTTTAGATCCTGAAACTGGTTGTAGCTCTATATTTTCTAGATCTCGCTCCTGTAACCTTCACCCAAGAAGATATAAGAAGGGGTTTGAGGGTTATGTTGTTTACGGAATTGCCTTAGTCAAATCCTGGGATAGCATTCAAGCTTCACAACACTGTTGATTGATAAATAGTGTGTGCCCTCGTGGGGGCAGAGGCTGAAAACAATGATAATGAGATGATTCAAATGATGATAAACAATAATGATATCACCTATGTGATGATCCTTTATAATGATGAAGATCCTTCAAATCCTAAGGAGGATAGATGATAGCTCCATGCCTACAACAAACACACAAATCTTCTTTAGAATCACAATGAATGCTCTTGCTTGTTTTTCTTCAATATCTCAAGTTAGCTCTTTTCAACCTAGTTACAAATGAATCCAAAAACACACTTATATATGCATTCCCACTCATAATCATGAAATTAAACTAAAATATATGACAAGGAGAAACCTTTTGAAAGGTCCTATGCTGACAAAACTTTAAATTAGGCCAGATCTAAAAGGAGGGACATGGGTGGTACCACCCAAGTCCATCAGCCCTTTTTGGGTCTGGGGTAAGGTAGGTGAAGGGGCCCATATTTCCAATTTTACATTGGTGTCAGGAAATTTTGTGTTGGGATAAACATTTGGAATGTTCAATGCAATCAAGGGGGCCTAGGAGCTAAACAAGGAGGTAAAAAGACATGTGGACACTTTTTACTCCATAACATTTAGCCCCCACTTTAATGTGTGTATGATCTTATGATCAGTACATGTATTAAAGTATGATCAAAAACACATAAAGCACATCAGACACTAGAACGAAAACACACCCTAAGTTTGGAAGACCATTTCTAGCTCCCAAGCTTAGGCAAACATAAGAAAACACTTGACAATCACACAAAACATAGAGAAGATAGTAAAGAAACATGCAATACACGGAGAAGACATGAATTTAGTCATGCAATACACAAAGTATAAATGGAGAGAAGACATGATTAAACAATTATACTATACTAACAAGAAATGGAGAGAGCTGATCGCTACGCACCACCATCAAAGCACACAAAACATATAGTGTGGGGGGAGCTCATCACTACGCACCTCTACAAAACATACAAGACACACGGCATGGGGGGATCTCATCGCTATGTGCCTCCAAAAAACATACAAAAAAAATGAAAAACACACAGAATACACAAGCGTCATAGAGTGTGTCATCAACCCACTATGTGTCTTATACAAAGCAAACACGAGTGATGGGGAGGAGCTCATCGTTATGCTCCACCATCTAAGACATGCCAAACACACCTGACAGTTGAGCTATGCTACCACAACTTCCAAAAACATGCTTAAGGGTGAGTAACTCAAGACCCAACCTTGCCTCCCGTGAGGGGACTTTTTTCAAAAGGGTGTGCAACAACTCAAGGGAAGATACAACCTCGCCTTCCACAAAAGGGCTTTCAAAAGCATACAACCCCACCTGCATCACAAATATGCCAAGTACAATGAAAAGAAAGCATGCACACAAAGTATACAACCCCACCTGCATCACGGAGATGTCTTATGGTGAAAAGGAAGTATATGTAAACACACAAAACAAAGTATACAACCCCACCTACGCTGTGGAGATATCTTATAGTGAAAAGGAAGTATACACAAACATAATTTATCACAATATGTAAGATATCCAAGTATTTTCCACAATATATGGCCCCACCTTAAAGTCATTTCTCTTGCTTGCCGGTAGCAATCATGTTTAAGGTAAGGTTGAAAACATGTGAGGCAACAAGAGCTTTCAGAAAGCCCATGCCCCAAAGTGACATGTGCTTGCAATCACCGAATTGTTCCCAACAATCACAATAGAAGCACATCAATATCATTTGCTAACAACTATTGATTATCAATAAGCTTTGGTTAGAAAATCTAAGCTAAGATAACAACCAAATCATCTCATGAAACTGATATAGAAATAGGGCAACATATCACTCCAACAAACCAAGGCTATACTTATAGGTTCGGAACTGAGTATAGCTATGAGGTTATACTTCAGGTATCTCAAAACTGAGAGTAGCTACAAGGTGAGACAAAATCAATTCAAAGTGCATAGAAGTAGATTTATAGTATTGCAAAGGCTTGTTACGACAATTTCACAACATAGTACATGATCACATCACAACACAAAGTGATTCTACTAGTCAAACGTCAGTAACAAATTACTCTCATCTTCATATATGGACTAAGTCCATTTGTATTTTCTTGTTTAGGGATGCATGGTCCTTATCAGAAGTGTACATTTGTTGTCATCATTTGTTGACTAATAGAGCCACAAATACAATGGAAGAATGAAATCACAAAAAATGTGAGAGAGGAGACAAAAGTGACTTAGGGTCACAACATGGGAAGATGCCCCCAAGACACCCTCCACAATGTTATGCCCTCGAAGACACCAAACACAACAATTGCAATGAGAGGAGGTAGAAGAATAGAGAAACAAATAGAAGTAATGTCACAACAGAGGCCATCTCCTTGTATCCTTGACCTTACAAGAGTATCAAGGGTCATCCAAGGAGACCTAAACAAACATTTAACACTACACAAGGGAACATAACACATCAACATATGTACGTAGGAGCACTAGTAGAAATATGGAAAATAAATGACTAGGTGACTAAAACTTTTAGTCACGTGACCAAATTTTTTTATGTTCACAGCTATAAATGACTAATTTGGTCATCGATTGAAATGACTAAATAAATGACCAAATAAATGATTAAATAAATGACTAATTTGGTTATCAAGAAAAAAACACAACTAAATAATTAGTTAGACAAATAAAAATGACTAATAAATGACTATTACTCCTCTATTCTTTTTTCTTTCCAATTTGATCATAATCCATGAATTCAACTTGATAATACAAGGCAAGGCAATAAATGTCTGCTTAGAACAAAGGAATAAAGGGAGAGAAAGGATTGAACAAGGGTTAAGAAGAAAAAAGACAAATCATACAATAGGAAATATACAAAAAAAGTTAAAAATAAGACAAGAAAATAGACAAACTGGATAAATACAAATAAAATAAAGACAAAATTATTAATTATAAAACTTTTAAATATACTATAATATTGATAAATTATTTAATTTTGCAAGTCCCGTATGCACAAATATAATTTAAGTTAAATTAATTTAAATTATATAATTTAATAACTTAAGTTGTATAATTTATAACTTATATAACAAAGTAATTGTTGATCCCTGGTTGGCATTTGCAGTTGGCAATGATGTCAAACATGTATTTAGTGAATTGGCATGGGCACAGTTTGGGTTTGTTGATCATTGAGAATTTTGCATGATCCTTATTTTTGTCAGTCAGAGCATGACATGATGTTTCAGTGGATATTATATAAGTGATCTCTCCTAATGTGATTGGCATTGCATTTATTGATGCATGTCTAAATCAAAGTTCTAAGGTTTTATTAAAAGGTTTAATGTCATAAAGGTGACAAAGTATTTCATTTGATTTATTTCTATGGTATATAAAATCACTTTGATGATCACTTAAGTCATCTGACCTGAACAGTAGGTCTCAGCTTCTCAACAGGTAAAAAGGTTACAAACTCAATTTTGTTGTTACCAACCCTTTTAGGGAAAAACCTAGACTCTCGGTGGCTATGGTATATCGAGAAAAAGGAAGTTTTGTCATTCATTTTGCAATGCTTAACATTGGGAAATAGAGCACTAAGCTTAGGGTTTGATATTTTACAAGGAATATGTTGAATCATGAGTTTTGAGAATGAATCTGGGTTGACTGTGTGGAGATGTGACAATGCTAAAGTTAGTTGACAGCGGAGGGAGCTTAAAAATTATTTTAGCATGAAAATATAGGTGTTATCCTTCCTTCTATACTAGTTTGTTGTTCTTAAAAGTTTAATGGACTTTAGTTTCTATTTGCTTTCAAAGGGGTAAAGGATTTAGTTTGATTTGTTAAAGCAAACAAATTTTCTGTTAGGGTTTTGGTGATGCTTGTATTTGGTTAAAAGTTGTTAAAGAAAATAATGGTTTCAGTTCATTACTCCTGAAAATGATTTCTTTAAGGCAAATCTAATATTATCTTAAGTTATAGTTTTATTTGAGGACAATAATAATTGTATATTTGTGGGTTTGATTATAATCTTCATTAGTGTGCATAAAAGGGTTCATTTTGGAAATGGCTAACTCAGTTGATATTCCTATTAGGGTTTCTCAACAACAGAATGGAAAATATATTTTTGTTACAAGCACAAACAGATTTGTTAAATTATTGTAATGCTGTGATTATGGTTACAATGAATAGTTAAAAGTTTTATGAAACACATTTTAATGTGGTCCCACTACCACGTCAGCATCGAGGTATCAGAGAGACCCATTTCGAGGTCCTACCGAAATGCTAAGTCCTGCCGATATAGATAACAACCGTGACTGTGTATTCGATATCAGAGTTTTGAAGAGACCCAAAATAGAGTCCCACTGAAACACTTAGGTCACTCCAATAGTTCATGTCGGCTTGTTGAGGAGACTCCTTAGAGACTCCCACCAATATCGCCATGTCTCGCTGATGCAGCCAATGCTCACAATGTTATCAGTTTGTCGGAATGACTACAAATGGACTCCAACAAACTATTCATCTCCTGTCGAAATAGGAACATAACACCAAAGCATAAAAGGAATTGGTCCAGCTATGAACAAGAACTATCAAACTGAAGTGGGAAGTCAAGCCAGTAATTTGAGGCATATTTTCCAACACATACAGTGAACAAGGATTTTTGTTAAATGATTGTTAATGATACTTTCCATACATTCAAACATATCTAAAATAGGTCTGTTCAACCTCATAATGGAGACAATTGATGACTTGGTTGCTAACTGCTATAGGCAATTGAATAAAAATAGTTACATGTTTAATCAGTTTCATGAAAGAAAAGGAAAAGGATGAGATAGTATAAATAAACAGTTATACCTTATTGAGATGTGAGTGTTGCTATTATTTCTGCAATATCATTTTTAGAGAAATAGTGTATTATTGTAAATCTTTCTTGATCAATTGTTGTATGTGCACATTGATTTGATTCTTGAGTCTCCAATTCAATGAGACATTCAAGATCTGAGTTGTAGTGAAACAGAGAAATCTTCTGTATTGATTTCTAAATCTTCATTGTACTCTTGTGATGAGATTGTACTAGTGAGGCAGTAAGATTATAAGCTAGTGAGGTAAATTATACAAAGTGCTAGTGAGGCAGTGATATAAGTCAGTGAGATAAAAATCTAGTGAGGCTCTGTAATTGAGGATTTTTATGATTAAGTCAGTGAGGCAACTTTCTCAAGTGTTTTTTCTTCCCTAGGAGGGTTTTCCACTCATGAAATCCATTGTGTTATGGTCTCCACTGGTGTGTGATTCATTTATCTTTCATGCTTGAGCATACTATTATATTTGTTGTTCAGTATTCCATTTCATTTATCGAGATAATCAGAAGGAAATTTCATCTCACAAAGGTATATAAAACAAATCAAAATCTACTTTCATTTTGGTTTCATGTCTCTTAGGGATTATTTCAATGTGCTTTTAAGTTTAGGGGAAGCTTTTTAATTTTATAAATTAAATAAGTTTAGCAACCTGAAATGGGTTTCATTATTCTTGAGGGACAAATTAAGACACTTCTATGTCTGATTAACATTCTGTTAATATAACTTAAATAAGATTCGATGCATTACTAGTATACTACAATAATTTACAGTTCAAATTAGAGTTGCTTGCCAGCAGTGAATCAAAATTGTGGTCATCAGTATTCCAGAGACATTTTTGTCGTCAGTGTTTGGGACTAGTGAGCTTTAGTTTATGTGTAAATGTTGTCTGAGTCCTCTTTGAAATATAAAATATTTACACTAAAGTGACAAAATATGGTTTTTTTTTGTGTGCGCTCATACATTTTCATACATGCTCTGCCTAATGTTCACCATTTTTACACTCAAATCTATGAGCCTTCATTATTTGAATCTGTGATGGACTATGTTGTGAATGTGCTAAGAGCCATATGCTTTTGTATATGATGTTCAGTTATGAGAAATTATGCTTCTTGCAGAATGTAAGTGTACTTCACAAAGGTTTTACATATGAAGTGATAATATTTAATTTCAGGTGAAGCACCATCAAAAGTAGATGGAAAAAGCAATGATCAAAGAGCCAACACTCCCAGGTCCAAGCACTTTGCAATTGAGCAGCACAGACGGAGAAAGATCAATGATAGGTGAGTTATACCTTTGGTGTTCTTCAGTATTGCATCTTAAACAAATTTAGATCTATTCTCTCTGTAGTCATGCATATCAAATGAATTTGCTTCTATTCTTTGTGCAGTCTTGCATCTCAAATGAATTTACTCATATTTTTTGCACATTCATTTTAAGAAGGTCTTCCCTTTCATGCACAACATTATCATAAAAAACTTTGTAGTCCAATTCAACATGTATTCTACTTCAATATAATATGGGAACCTACCAAGCTGTCATCCTGGCCCTTTGCAATTATAGTTGTTGGATACTACAAATTCCATTTTCTGGTGTTCTCCAATTGATTTAATGTTCTAGCCTTTATGATTTATTGTGGCATTCAACCTTAAATCACACAAGTCAAATTGCATGCCTAATGTACCTAATCCATTTTCTAATAATTGGAGAATAAATTTGTGTTCCATCTCTAGCTTGATGATCCTTTTTTGGATTTAGGTCAATCTTATGACAAGTGAAGCCTAATTTTTACAACTCCTATGGATGTTCAATTATGGCTTCGTTTATGTTCTATCATTCTAGTAAGTTCTGCCCCCTCCACTGTGTGGCTTCTAACAACTTTGCAAAGTAGTTAAGTGCTTTCTACTCCATGCAACCTTTAGATGAGCAGGGTAGGATCCATGATTGAATGCATGAACTAAATTTCCATCATTTAGCATAGATATGACATCTCCATCTTCATCAGAATATCTTATTTCAAGCTCTTGGGCATTCTGATTCTACACATTTCCTATTGTCATTTATAGATTTTGGTATAAGCAGGGCAATATTTTCTAAAAATAAATAATTTGTCCTTTTAATTCCAAAGCCTGATGCATCCAGTTTTACAGTTTCTATATCAGTGAATTTATTAGTGAATGTGAGATTGGAAGTTTTGCATCATGCTAAATTCACTAACCATGGTTTTATCTAGAATGCTTGTGTATCTGAGCCTATTATCTATAAAGTATAGTGCATTGTTGTTGCTATATATATTCTCTGCGCCTCTGTTGTTTTTCAAAATGGTCCACTCAAAACATTTCTTCATTTTGTAAATGATTATTTAGAGGTTGGTTAAATATCAATCAACTAAAAATATGGACAAGATTAGTCATGGCTGTTACTAATTTAGGGACCTTTGGTGGATTATGTGTATGCTACAGACTTATCCAAATCCCTTGCATGACAACCATGCATATGTTGACGTTACGTAAGTTTGAATACAAAATTTGTTTACTTTATAAGTTTTTTGTTCTTATCTTAGTGGACATTCTTTGCAATCCATTTTATTATAATATATATCTATGAAAATTTTGTTTTGAAAGAATCCACAGTGCACAACAATAAGAAGTAGTTTTTTTTGGAGTCTAGTCTTATTTTAATGTAAGATATTGAATTTTCCATTTACAGGCAGTCCTTTGTTCACCTAGATGATGTAGTTGCAAAAGATGTAAGTCTTTTATCTGAGACTACAATCCATGTGTTTGTTCTTTGTTCATTTAATTTTTCAATGCATTTTGTTTGTGCATCTTATTTGGTTTCAGTCTAGTTTGATATCTAAATTTGTGACTTTTCTTGAGTTCCACATTGTTGTCAAACTAAATAGTCCAAGAGGATCTCATTTTCGTCATGCAGGACTAAGGAAAAAGGTATGTCTCTTTGATGAAAATAGATTTCAAAGTAAAATTTCAATTTTGGCCAACTTGAATATGTGATGCTGATTTTTCTTAACAGGTCTATTTTAAACCAAATGAAGTGCGTGCTTGTATAGTAACATGGGGAGGTCTATGCCCAAGGATTAACACTGCCATCCATGAAATTGTATGTAGTTTATGGAATATTTATGGAGTTCAAGATGTCCTTGGGATTGAGGTAAGTTGATATCTCATTCTTTGTTGTCATTAAATTTGGTAGATAAATTAAGTAGCTCTGTTGAAGCACTTTTAAATCTTGTATAAGGAAATGCTTCCAGTCTTTTATATGCTTCTTCTCTTGTTTGGTGGCATTCACAATGGTTCTGAATCATACCTCAAAGAACCCTTTGTAAAGTGTCCACGGGGCTATTTTCTTGATTCAAGGGTTCTTTTTAAATACAAAGGAGCTTTTGATTTAAACAATTTCTTCTTATGATCTAGGAATGTATATCCTTGTCTTTAATCTTTTCTAATGTCAAGCGTCACTCTTTTTTGTGATTCCTCTATTCTTCTTTCTTCTAAATGTTGCAAATGAAAAGATTCCTCAGCAGGGGCAATTCAAAATTTTTAGATTTTAAAGTTTTCCTAGTTTGAATAGCATTTTGTTTGAGAACTTAGCCGAATGTGTGACCATATTATTACAAGTTTTCTGTAATCAGAACTTTTGTGTGCACATTTTTGTGAATAAATAGCCTTTTGGGTTCTTCTTGTGTAGGGAGGTTATAAAGGTTTTTACTCTCACAATACCATCCCCTAAACCCAAATGTTGTTAATGATATTCACAAATGTGGAGGTACTATTCTTGGTACTTCATGGGGTGGTCATGCAACTTCAAAAATGGTTGACAACATTCAAGACTGTGGCATTAACTAGGTGCTTGATTCTTCATTGACCTTGTCTATTCATCCTTTTGCCACACAATGATTCTATGTTACCATCAACTGTGTTTAAAGTTTCAGTTTCTTTTGTATGATAGGTCTATATTATTGGAGGAGATGGAACACAAAGAGGAGCAAATGTTATTTATGAGGTATTTACTATATGCATCTTGTCAAGATACCATAATGGGAATTCTGTAGATACAATGATGACTAATAACGTTGAGGGAAAATTCAAACTATGAAACAAATAAACTAGGATCCAATTATAATTCTGTTTATAGATGTGAGAAATTAATGGCATGGTATTGCACCTCTCAAAATAAGAAGTCTCTTACAAAGGGTCCAAAAGTGATTTCAAGAAGCCTTAGGGCCTTTTATGTTCAAGAATTATGACTTCTTCCTCAATGCATCTGGAAAGCATCTAATCTTTTTCATCTATCGTGTTGCTTAAGTATCTATTCATGAGATTTGGTGGTTGCATGAATGTGAAATGGTTCAATGTACCATGAGTTTGTTGTTATTTAAAAATGACTTTTGAATTCTTCTATTGATAATGAAGGTTATTTCCATTTGCCACCTGTTGAAATATTTTTATATCTACTCCATTATCTTACCAATTCATTTGCAGTATTTTTGTGTGATGTATGTTTGTTGCTGTGAATGTTGAAATTTTGTGCAGGAAATCCAAAGGTGTGGCTTGAAAGTGGTTGTTGCTAGAATTTCTAAGACCGTTGATAATGATATTGTAGTATGGTGAACCTTAACTAACAAAATTTGATATATAATATCACAAAGATAAATTTCAAGACTCCAATCTGGTTACCATTTCATTTATTTGGATTATGAACTTTCAAATTATCTCAAATCAGTTCATATTAGCTTGATGTATTTATTTAACAATCTCATAAAGTCATGAATGTGGATATTGTTCTGACATATGTCAACTAGTTTTCATTGGACCTGATTTTCAAGTCATAGATAAGTCATTTGAATTTGACACTGCTGTGGAGGAAGCACAAAGGGCAATCAATACAGCTCACATAGAAGTAGAGAGTATTTAAAATGGTGTGGGTCTTGTGAAGCTTATGGGCCGCTATAGTGGTAATTAAATTATGCATCCACTTGTCTTGGCCAAATTTTGTAGGTCTCAATTCACAATGAAATAACTCAAATTAACAAGGACAATGTTTAAGTGCAAATATTTTTTTGGTATTAATTTTTGGAAACAAATCCACTATGAAATAGTCTTCAGATAAAATGAGAAGAATTATGGATTACTTTAGGGAACAAATAATTTATTAGAGTTCAGAAATATATATCATATATGATGAAATCACAGTATTTATACTTTTCAAAATTTAAGACCTAAGAAAATGAGTTGATTTTTATTCTGGTGCAAGATACATTGCTATGTATGCCACACTTTCTAGCCATGATGTGGTAAGGATTCATTCTTATCTAGGTGTATAGAGAAAATGATTTTGTAAATTAGTGCGCCTAGTTCCCAGCAATAATCATCTGTAGGAGCAATAATCATCTATAGGAAAGCCCGACAATCTTACTTCCATGTTAATTTTTGAATGGAAACTCGTGCTCTAGAATTTGTCTAATATTGCTTACAGGAAAGAAGAATCCATATAAAATCACATTTATGACTTCTCTTTATAATCAATTATTCTAGTTTTTCTTGCATGCATTTTGTCAAATTTTATATGTGAGTCAATTCTCTTGTAAGTTGAAGGCTTTTATTTTTTTATCATGCTGCCTAACTTAGCGCATATGACATCATAATTTTCCTAAATCAGAATTTAAATATTTGTAATGGTTAAGCAGAGAATTGATAATTAAACTTTGTGAGGGGCTGTTGTTTGAAATAAGTTGAACCAATGCAGTTTAAGGTGTTGCATGCGATAAAGACAACATGCATTATGAGGGGCTTTTTAATTCTATTTGGAAGGGTGATGGATGACTAAAGAGATAGGAGTAAAATCTCCACTATAGTATTGGGCTACATAATTGATCAAAACCTTCTATGGATTGATTCAACAAGGCACATTTAGAAACAAAATGCCTACAGTGAAATACAACTTTGTAAAGTCTGCTTGAACCTACTATATCACATTGATCAATGGGTGGTATTTGTGTTCTACTATGCTAGAATACAATAATCTACACCTCAAATTTAGATTACTCAAACCATGTCACATTGATCATATTGTTAAAATAATATAATATATTCCATAGCTTAAGATGTTTTTTGGTTTCAAGGATCTTATCAACATCATAAGGAGTTGAAAGGCTACACAGGGAATCAAAATAACCACCCAGGTATCAAATTTAAGGCTAATAATTTTATTTATATGAGCATAAATTTATCAAATATATGTGGACAATAAAATTTAGCTACAATTTCTTGATTTTAGGGTCTTGATCATGCCATAGCAGGAACTCAGTTATATTTTGTTGGACCTAATGATGATTTAGAGGATATTACGGAAGAAGCAATGCAAGATATCAATAATGTAATGTCTCAGATTGATAAGAGTGGGGGAGGAGTTTATGTTCAAGCTTCAACTCTTGGATCTTTGGAGGCTTTCCTTGAGTTCTTGAAGACCCCAGCTGTAAGCATCCCAGTTAGTGTAATTGGTATTGGGCCTGTGGATAAAAAAGATGTCATGTGTGCGAGTGTAATGCTTAAGAAAAAGAAGAAAGAGTATGCTGCAATTTTGGCATTTGATGTCAAAATTACTCCTAAAGCTCGAGAGCTTGTAGATGAATTCATCTTTTACTACAAGTGTACGAAACCAAAAACATTTCCATGTTGACGAGATGCCATACCAAATGCTGTCAATATTTATTGCCACTTTGCTTTGTCTTGTTTCATTTTCTTATTGGACGATTCTCAAATAGAAAGTGTTGGCTCAAATTTATCAATCTTTACTTGGCAACATCATCCAAAAAATATAGTTTTCCAAACTTATTTTCTTTTATCTTTTAATTCAAATTTAAAAATATGTTTCTTTTGCATTATAAAATTTATGGTATTTAATAAATTATTCATATCATGACTAAATTTACTACCAATTAATGGAAACCAGTAAATAAAAATGACTACCATGACTAAATAAATGACCAGTTAACAACAATCAATGACTAAATTAATTACTAAATACATGACCAATTGACTGAAAAATAATGATTAAAATGACCAAATCTACTACTAATGGACAGAAATTAGTTAATACAAATGACTAAATATACTACCAATGGATGGAAATTAGTGACTAAATATACTACCAATTGACAGCAATTAATGATTACAATGACTAAATAAATGACCAGTTAATAACAATCAATGACTAAATTAATGACTAAATATACTACGAAATTATCAAATATACTACCAAATTGATGACTAAATATACTACCAAATTAATGACTAAAATTTGTTTAGTCATAAATTTGGTCATGAGATAAATGACCAGAAATAAACTACCAATGGTCACATGACCAAGCTAATGATCACATGACCAATTTTTGGTAGTTTTTTAGTCATTTATTTCTATTTTTCTACTAGTGGAGGCCACCCTTGGTGCAGGGGCACTAGGTGCTTCATTATTGCTCATCTTTGGTATTTTTGTAATTTTGGGTTGAAAATGGGTTTTAGTGGTTAATAAGGTCATTGATGACTATCTCCTATGTATTCAATTCATTTTTGGTTGTGGGTTTAGTCGTTGGTGGGAAAAGTTGGAAAATTGTAAAAATTGTCAAAAGTTACCAAATTGTCATGCAACTTTTTTTAGAAAGTTGTCAAAAATGTGGTTTTTAGTTACATGCAATTGTTAGAACATGGGAATAGATTGTAAATGATTTGAAAAAGCATGAAGATGCTGAAAATGGTCAAAGGCAAGCATTATTGTATGAATTTTTCAAACTTGGAGTGAATGGAATTAAGTTTTTTGGTGTTTTTCTGTAGTTGCAGCACATTCTATTTCTGTGTATGGATTGTACATCCCATGTAATGACCTAAAATCAATTGAATCATGTGGGCATGTGAATCTAGTTAATTTTTCATTTTGTTTCATTAATTTTCATTGAGATTTGTGAAAGCTATGGCCATTTTGGTGAATGCTTCCCTAATCTAACAAAGTTTTCTAGAATTTGCAGTCTGAAAACATGCTAGTAAGGCCATGTATGGTATAGTATGGCCTAACACCAATTCTATAAGTTGAAGGCATAATTCTAGTTTCATATGATTTTAGTTTGAGAAAATTTGATTAAGTTTTGAATGAGTTATACCATTTTTGGTGAGAGTAGTTCTGCAACAGTCCTAGGGTTTGCACATGAATAGTCTTATTTTTTTCCTAGTCCATACAAAGAAACCCTAGCCCATTTTGACATATGTTTAATAAGGTCTAAAAGGGTATCTAAAACAGGTTTTACATTTCCTTTTGCAAGTCTTTTTGAAAAGTAATGATAAAAAAGGTCTGATTTGTTGCACCTAGTGACAACAATCCATTGTTGTTTAGAACATTGTGTCAAACAAGTGTAAGGGTCATGCATGTTTGGAAAAATCTAAAATATGTTGAAAATAGGTCTAAATACATCAATTTGCCCTTGTTTCATGATGTCCTCAATGATGGAATTCCATTAGGTTGATGTCCTATGTTTTCATGTGTATTAAGAAGCTTTTAGGCATTGGCTAAAATGAGTCATTGTGTGAAGGGTATGAGGGTAGTAAAGTTGTGTTAGAACAATCCTTTTTTTCTTTGTAACAACCCTTGAGAGCAACTAGAATAGGTACTACATCGAGTGTGGCTAAATGAAGGAGAAATACATACATGTAGTCACACAGTGCTTGATCCATAAGATTTTGTATGTTTGAATTTAGTTGATGCTTCATTTGTTGTAAAAGTTTCTAACGGGATATTTCCTAGTAGAAAATCTATCTATCATCTCAGGATATATCAAATTGAGTGTTGGACTTTTTGATATTGTGTTAACATTGAGAGTAGGATGATGGTAAGCGTTGGTGGGCTTCAAAGGGTGGTATCCAATACCAGCCAAAGAGCTATGTGTAATAGCTTCTAAGGGTACTTTGATTTCTTGTTTTATGCCACAACTATTACCTATGTAGTTACAATTTTTGTAAAGCATTTGAAATCCATGAACATAGAGAGACACCATCTCCTTAGAAGATGGTGAGGCCTCATAAGTCTCATATTCTATAGTGTAAGTAAGAATATTGCCTTTGTTTGCTACTAAACAAACTTTAGGTTCCTTAAGTATTTCCAAAGATTGCATGGATGAGATCGAGGCAACTTTTGATGTTTCAAGATTTGGGTTAGTAAGTTTAAATTCCCCCATAAAAGAAGGAATAAAATCTAATGTTCACCCCAATCATCACCAAGAAGTGCATTCGATGGTGATTTAGAATCTTACACAACATTATCTATGGCAAGAGGTATTGATGAATCAACTTTTAACTTATTGAGAAGCTTGTGATTGATAACTTGCTTTTGTGCCTCAACTTGTAAACAACTTTCTAGATCTAGGTTAGCGTCAATGGTTTGAAGTTTTTTTTCATAAATAAGCTTTATTGATCGATGAAGGGTAGACAAAACTGCCCCCATGGCATGAATCCATGGTCTACCAAGAATGATGTTATATGAAAGCTTACTGGGCATGACATGGATAAGGGTAGATAATGTCATAGGTCCAACATTTATAGGTAAAGTTATGGTACCTAGTGATTGTCTACAAAGATTATCGAACCCACAAATGTTAAGTTTATCTGGTTTGATTAAAGATGTGTCGACCTTGATTTTGTGTAGCACATCAATGCTACAAACATTAAGAGTCGATCTGTTGTTAATCATATTTCGCTTAATCAACTTATTATTTATTATGATAGAGATTACAAGAGGATCATATTTGTTCTGAACTTCACTTGATGGTAATTCATGTTGTTGAAACAGAATATCCATTTTTGTTGCATACATACAATCTAACAGAGCTGCTACATCATTTGGCTTAACAGCTCGGGTGATACAATCACCTTTTGTAAAGCTTCTCGGAGCATTCTATGGTATGTAGGTGATGTTTGTATGAGTTCCTAGAGAGAGATCTTAGCAGGAGTAGCATGAAGCTACTCAATAAGATCATAATCTCAACCAACATTATGAGTAAGACGAGGTGGTTGAGGAAGCATAGGTTGAGAAGTTGGTAAAGTGATTGGAATGTTTGATTGTTGTTTACTTTGTTTATTATTTCGTGTATTGTATGTGTGAGCAACCACATTGGATTGTTGCAACACATTTTGATACATTTGATTTCCTTGAGTAATGTTTTTTGCATAATTGAGAATGTAACCTGGGAGTCGAGGTGGTGTTGGAGCACCTTCAACCGTAATCACCAGTCTAAAGTGAGGAGGCACATTAGGTGCCTTATGCACAATGATTTTAGGAACATTAGTACACTTATTCAGTATCCCCTTAGTAGGTTGAATAAGTCTATTAATGATGATTGAATTAACATTGTTTTTACTTTGAGTAAGCTTAACATCCATCCCCAAAGGATTTAATGTGAGAGACCTATTTGCATCCACCAATGCTTCATCTTTTGAAGGGAGAGCATTGGAACGAAGGGAAGGTAAAGTGTTGTTAAGAGAATTATTGATGATTGTATCTTTAGTGATGTCCAAGGGGTTTGAACATGCAACCAAAGGAGGACTTGTTGGATCTAGGGCATACAACTGAGAGGGGGGGGGTGAATCAGTTGTATAAAACTTCTCTTCATTCAAACACTTAACTTACTGTTGTTAGTTAGCAGCATATCAAATAATCATCCATGGAAGCATAATACATAAACACAAGGGCAGATAAGCATCAACACATTGAACACCAAGATTTTGACGTGGAAAACCCGGTTAAGGGAAAAACCACGGGGTGATTAACCCAAGAATTATTCTCTGTTAGAAGAATAAGGAAGAATGAATGGCACATGCCAATAAGGGCTCACTGCCCGAGCACACTGCTCACAAAGAGGCCCACTGCCTACAAGGAGACACACTGTCTACAAAGTGATGAAAATCACAGTCTTGAACTGGAGAATGACATCTCTACCATGTCCAGATCAGTTCCAATTAAGCGCAACAATCTCTGCTCTGCCTTTCGCACGTTTCTTCGCTATACCATGCTCATCCTCACACCACACACTGAAATGAATTCACAAATCATTATTTATACAAGACATCGACTTAGGAACAAGCATCTAAGTCGGCAAACAACCATAGGAGTATCCGCAAGATGAATAACACATCCGGTCGGCCATCACAAGAACATTCGCAGGATGAACAACTCATCCGGTCGGCTAAACAGAGCAATAACTTCATCCGGAAGAATAACTTCAATTCTGGGCTCTACCATCAATGCGGACCAACAACACAACCTAAACATGATTCAAGAACCTTCACAAGCCTGTCTGAATGTCCGGATACATCCGCACTTCCTCTGCTTACTGGGATCTCTTGTCTTCCTCATCCGGAACTTCAAGAACACAGTCTGTCGCCACTGTCATAATGCAAGAGGTACTTCCAGACCTCCAAATCACACACAAATCAGGATGACACATCACAAGGACATATCAAACACTCCTTCCAATCCGCAGATTATGATAATACAATTCCGGACCTCACCGGACCTTTTTGTGATCCTCTGTCACCTCCGGATACTTGCCGGACCCGGTTCTATACCGGCAGCCACAACTCCTTCAGATCTTCATGCAGACCTCTGAAATCTTAACTGTAGCATCTCAAGACTCATATCTACTAACCCTTTAATCCGCATCCTCCGGTTCTCATCCTATATAGTACATTTATCTTCTTCTCATCACTGTTCTTCACTGTTCCTGACTGAGACTAATTTTCTCAATATCCTCAGCACACAGCTCATCAAATCCTTCTTGTCAATGCAATATGAGTATGTTGACATCAATGACAACACTGGATAACCTCATACTTGCAACAATCTCCCCCTTTGTCATTGATGGCAACATATGATGTGAAAAACCATCAAGACAAGAACTTCTCTTTTCTGTCACAGCTCCCCCTATCAACAACAACTCTTCACATGTCTTCCTTTGATGCTCCCCCTTTGATCATCAACCACTTGTTTTTCACATGTCTTCTCTCCCCCTTTGACATCAATGGCAAAGGGCTCATACTTGCAATTCTCATGCATCAGAATCATACCAGCTGCTCCCCCTTAGTTGCAGCTCCCCATTAGTCCGGATCACAAGATATGACTGTGATAGCCACCGGACTGATGCACATCAGTGCATCTTAGTTCATCACCGGAGGGGCCATGACCCCTAACTTTTCCCGAAGATATTCAAAAGAGTCTTTGGGAAGAGGTTTTGTAAAGATATCTGCAATCTGATCCTTGGAGGGAACATACTCCAATCTGACTTCTTCCTTGTTTACTTGTTCTCTTAAAAAGTGAAATTTGATAGATATGTGCTTAGTCTTAGAATGCAATACCGGATTCTTGGAAATATTAATTGCACTTGAATTATCACAAAAAATTGTGATAGGCTCCTCATATTCAACTTTGATGTCTCTTAGCATCTGCTTCATCCATAAGATTTGAGTACAACTACCTGCTGCTGCAATGTATTCTGCTTCAGTTGTAGACAGAGATATTGCATCTTGTTTCTTGCTTAGCCAAGAAACCAATCTCTTCCCCAAAAAGAATGCTCCACCACTAGTGCTCTTCCGGTCATCCACATCTCCTGCCCAATCTGCATCTGTGTAAGCATGAAGAGAGAAATCCGGATCTCTAGGATACCATAGACCATACTCAACTGTCCCTTTCAAGTATCTAAAAATTCTTTTGATTGCCATAACATGAGATTCTCTAGGATCAGCCTGGAATCTTGCCACAAGACCAACAGCTTGCATTATATCTGGTCTAGTTTGAGTGAGATACAACAATCCACCAATCATTGATCTATACTTTGTCTGATCTGCCTTTGGAGAATCATCATCTTTGCTTAACTTACATCCGGTTGCCATAGGAGTGTTCATAGGCTTTGAGTCCTCCATACCAAATTTCTTTAACAATTCTTTCACATATTTGGTCTGAGAAATGAAGATCCCTTCTTTTGTTTGAGTAATTTGCAGACCCAAGAAGAAATTCATTTCACCAAGCATAGACATTTCAAACTCACTTTTCATCTGATTTGCAAAAGTTTTACACATACTATCTCTTCCTCCAAAAATGATATCATCCACAAACACTTCAACAATCAGAATGTTTTCATGATCAATTTTGAAATATAAGTTGCTGTCAGCAGTACCTTTGTTGAATCCAATCTGCACAAGATGCTTATCCAACCTTTCATACCATGCTCTTGGGGCTTGCTTCAATCCATACAAAGCTTTCTTCAACTTGCAGACCATATCATTATTATCAGACAATTGAAATCCATCCGGTTGTTCAATGTAAACTTCTTCTTCCAGATCACCATTTAGGAAGGCAGACTTGACATCCATCTGATATACCTTGAAGTCTTTGAAGGCAGCAAATGCAAGAAGTAATCTGACTACTTCAATTCTTGCCACCGGAGCAAAAGTCTCTTCAAAGTCAATTCCTTCTATTTGAGAGTAGCCTTTGCAGACCAATCTAGCTTTGTTTCTGATTACTTCACCAGCTTCATTTAGTTTGTTCCGGAAGACCCACTTGGTTCCAATTACATTCCTGTCTCTAGGTCTGGGAACAAGATCCCAAGTATGATTTTTCTCAATTTGCATCAGTTCATCTTCCATTGCTTTGGTCCAGTTTTCATCATTGCAGGCTTCATTTATTGTTTTAGGTTCAATCTTTGAAATCAGACAACATTCATTCTGATCTTGAGCAATATTCCTTCTAGTTTGTACACCTTTGCTTCTGTCACCTATGATCTGATCTTCAGAGTGATTCAGTCTTACATACCTTGGAATTTTGGGAGTATCCAGCACTACTGTTTCTTGATCAGGCTCATTCAAACCTATCTCTTCTTCCTGATTTACCGGATCAGGCTGACTCTGTCTCACCAGAGAGGATTGAGGTCCTTGAACACTGTCTTGATCATCTTCATCAAACTCATAAAATCTTGAAGGCTTCTCAATTCCTTCATCAACCTTTACATTGGTGCTTTCTATCATCTTCCTCAATCTCTTATTGTAACACCGGTATGCTTTGCTTTGAGTGGAGTATCCCAAGAAAATTCCTTCATCACTTCTAGCATCAAACTTTCCTAGATCTTCATCTCTTTTAATATAGCACTTGCTACCAAATACTCTGAAATATTTCACAGTAGGAGTGATGCCAAACCAGAGTTCATAGGGGGTCTTACTGGTGTTGTTTCTGATTTGAACTCGATTGAGTGTGTAGACTGCAGTGCTGATAGCTTCTTTCCAAAACATTTGAGGAACATTTGCTTCCAACATCATTGTCCTAGCAGCTTCCTGGATGGTCCGGTTCTTTCTCTCAACTACTCCATTCTGCTGTGGAGTCTTAGGAGCAGACAACTGTCTCCTTATACCCTGTTTCTCACAAAAGTCAATGAATTCACCAGATGTAAATTCACCACCTCTATCAGACCTTAGACACTTTAGTTTCAATCCGGTTTGATTCTCCACCATAGCTTTGAAGATTTTGAACTTCTCAAAGGCTTCTGATTTTTCTTTTAGAAAGGTAACCCACATCATCCGGGAATGATCATCAATTAACAACATGAAATATCTATCACCTTGCAGACTCTTGATTCTTGTCGGACCACATAGATCAGTATGTACTAATTCCAACAATCCGGTAGAAGACTGATCTTTGCTTTTAAAAGAGACTCTGCTTTGTTTGCCTAACTGACATTCTTTACACACACTATTTGTAGGTTTTATCAACTTTGGAAGATCTCTCACAGCCTGAGTATTGCTTATTTTGATGATGTTATCAAAATTTACATGACACATTCTTCTATGCCATAACCAACTCTGATCAATTTGAACAAACAAACAACTTTTATTTGAACCAACCAGATGAAAGATGTTACCTCTTGTCTGAGTACCGGATGCAATTTCAGTTCCGGAGCTTGTAAAGATTCTGCATTTTCCATTCTTGAACCAGAGATCATAGCCTTTGTCCACTAACTGACCAACACTGAGAAGATTGTGCTTCAATCCTTCAACATACAGTACATTTCCTGTTTTGCTCTTACCATCAAAGGAAATAGTTCCCCTACCTCTGATTCTGCCAGCAGAATTGTCACCAAACTTTACCATTCCTCCTTCATATCTTTCCAAGTCTAAGAACTTATTCTTGTCACCAGTCATATGGTGAGAACATCCACTGTCAATAACCCAATCATCCTTTTCTTCCACTTGAGCAGCTAAGGCTTTTTCAACAACTTTGTGATTGACAGATTCAGAGAGCATGGAATCTTCTTCCTTGATGGCTATAAACACCCACTCATTTCCGGATTTGTTTCCTGGTTCTGATTCATCATCTGTTACTCCTTCATTGTCATCTTCTTCATGAACATAATAGCAATTCTTTTGAAACCTTTGTCTGTGAGTATTAGATCTTGCAGATCTTTCCGGACATCTTGAGGCAAAATGACCAATCTTATTGCAGTTGAAACACTTAAAGGGTAGTTTTCCTTCATACTTACCGGATCCTCTTGGCAGTCTTTTTGCAATGAGGGCTTCAAGTTGAGCTGTTTCTGCTTCTTCTTCTTCCATGTCTCTTCTTGCTTGATCATACCATGACATTTTCCTTGATGAGTTTTCACCCGGATCAAATCTCTGTTTGCCTTTCACATAGGCACTGGCTTTGAAAGCAGATTCAGTCTTGGGTGGATCATCTCCAAACTCGGTCATTTCAAATGCAGCTAGTTTGCCAGCCAGTTGTTCTCTTGTGACAGTTGTGTGGGCTCTGAATTCATCAATGGCAGCAACTTTGATTTTGTAGGCAGCAGGAAGGGATCTTAGGATTTTGCAGACAATCTCATTTTCATCTAAAGTTCCACCAGCATTTCTGATTCCACATACTAGCTCATTTACTCTTGGCATAAAGGTAGTGATGTTTTCATCATCTCTCATTTTCAATCTTTCAAATTTCCCTTTCAGACTTTGCAACCTTGCACTTTTGACAAACTCATCTCCTTCATACAGAAGTTCCAATTTAGTTAGGATCTCATATGCAGTGGGTAGGTCAATGACATTCGAGAGATCTGAGTCATTCAATGCGCTTAGAAGAGCTTCCTTGGTCCGCAGATTGTTTTCAGCTTCTGTGATTTCATTCAGAGTTGTCGGACCACCTTGTGGAGGTACATATGGTTTTGAAATCATACCTAGGTATGCTTTTCCCATGCATTCCAAGTGACACTTCATGCGACCTTTCCAGAGAGTGAAGTTGGTTCCATCAAACTTCGGACTATCCTTCTTGTATGACGACATCCTGGATCTCCTCAAGCGGTTAAGCTCTTGTCAGAGGAACTTAGCTCTGATACCAATTGTTGGATCTAGGGCATACAACTGAGAGGGGGGGGTGAATCAGTTGTATAAAACTTCTCTTCATTCAAACACTTAACTTACTGTTGTTAGTTAGCAGCATATCAAATAATCATCCATGGAAGCATAATACATAAACACAAGGGCAGATAAGCATCAACACATTGAACACCAAGATTTTGACGTGGAAAACCCGGTTAAGGGAAAAACCATGGGGTGATTAACCCAAGAATTATTCTCTGTTAGAAGAATAAGGAAGAATGAATGGCACATGCCAATAAGGGCTCACTGCCCGAGCACACTGCTCACAAAGAGGCCCACTGCCTACAAGGAGACACACTGTCTACAAAGTGATGAAAATCACAGTCTTGAACTGGAGAATGACATCTCTACCATGTCCGGATCAGTTCCAATTAAGCGCAACAATCTCTGCTCTGCCTTTCGCACGTTTCTTCGCTATACCATGCTCATCCTCACACCACACACTGAAATGAATTCACAAATCATTATTTATACAAGACATTGACTTAGGAACAAGCATCTAAGTCGGCAAACAACCATAGGAGTATCCGCAAGATGAATAACACATCCGGTCGGCCATCACAAGAACATTCGCAGGATGAACAACTCATCCGGTCGGCTAAACAGAGCAATAACTTCATCCGGAAGAATAACTTCAATTCCGGGCTCTACCATCAATGCGGACCAACAACACAACCTAAACATGATTCAAGAACCTTCACAAGCCTGTCTGAATGTCCGGATACATCCGCACTTCCTCTGCTTACTGGGATCTCTTGTCTTCCTCATCCGGAACTTCAAGAACACAGTCTGTCGCCACTGTCATAATGCAAGAGGTACTTCCGGACCTCCAAATCACACACAAATCAGGATGACACATCACAAGGACATCTCAAACACTCCTTCCAATCCGCAGATTATGATAATACAATTCCGGACCTCACCGGACCTTTTTGTGATCCTCTGTCACCTCCGGATACTTGCCGGACCCGGTTCTATACCGGCAGCCACAACTCCTTCAGATCTTCATGCGGACCTCTGAAATCTTAACTGTAGCATCTCAAGACTCATATCTACTAACCCTTTAATCCGCATCCTCCGGTTCTCATCCTATATAGTACATTTATCTTCTTCTCATCACTGTTCTTCACTGTTCCTGACTGAGACTAATTTTCTCAATATCCTCAGCACACAGCTCATCAAATCCTTCTTGTCAATGCAATATAAGTATGTTGACATCAATGACAACACTGGATAACCTCATACTTGCAACAGGACTATCCATGGTCTTCACATCCTTAGTGATGTCCAAAGTACCTGAACATTTGGCCAAAGGAGAAAGATCAAGGGTTTTCACTTCCTTAGTGATATCCAATGTTCTTGAACATTCAACTAAAGGAGGAATATCAATAGGATAACTCCTAGAATCATCATCATCATCATATACTTTAGATAGTAGATCCAAGGCATTATCATGATTTGTAGTAATGGAAGAACTTACACAATCATGTCTTTCTCATGAGTATTCTTGAAGATGAATTTGGTTAAATATTTTAATATCAAAGGATATACACCCATGATGAAAATGAAGCTATCAAAATCATGTCTATAACAAAGTGCTTGGAGTTTATATTTGGAATATTTAGAAACATCAATATCATTCATAGATGCTATGTGTTCTAAAACATGAGGATGCACATTAGTGAATTTAAATAAAATTTCAAAATCTAGGATATATGCATGCAAAGATTTCAAAGAGGAATAACATGAAGATGCCATAATGAAATGTCTTGGAACAACAATGTACAATCAAATCTATGCATTTATCAAATACCACCAATATGAGAGACTTTTGTACATCAAGACACTAGTTTGAGGAAACCGGGTTTTTGAAGCTTTTTTTCAAAGATAAAACACACACTAGTGTCACTACAAATGAAGTGATCACAATGTTAAAAGTGCTGCACAAAAAGCCAATATAGACAACTTTAAGATTTCTTGCAAATATATGTGAAAGAGATGCTATCTTCTTATGTTGAAATACACAATGTGTAATTGTAAAATTATGAATTTTCAAGTCTAGGATGTGAGATGATGCAAGATTTACTATGTAAAATCAAATTTAATGAATGTTTGATGCCACTAATATGATCATGCATGAGAATTTTTTGAAACTCTAATATAAAATTCTACCAAAATATAGGCTTTTTGAATGCCTAAATATGCACTTTTTCCAAAATTATGCAAGATTTTCAAATGAATATGATAAATATGGAATAAATCAATGCAAGATCTGATTTGAACAATCAACAAGATGCAAATGCTCAAAGCTACTGGTTCACCAAAATGTTTAGTATGAAAAAGGAGAATGATGACAACTAGAGTGCACACTAGATCAAACCCTTTTCCATATAACATTCAAGGATAAGGCTAAGCCAAATCATTACCAAATGAAGGTGGACTCAGCTACTAACCTTGTTCTTAGGTATGTTATAGATGGATCAGATTTAATTTAGCCTTTTTATCAAACCCTAGGTTAACAATGAATGAAACCCTAGTTCTACAAAGACCATCTTATAACAGAATAAGTACAACAACAATCCAAAAACCAATGCACAAGGAGGATCAGGAAGATGATAGAACTTGTCTCCTAAAAGTAGAGGTGTCAGAGGACCAATTTAAGACTACCTAGGTCCTGATTGAAGGAATCTATAGAAACTATAAATTGGAAATATGTTGTAAATGTTGTCCAAATGCCATATCTAAACTCAGAAAGGGTAGGAGGAGATGGGCAATACTGCCTAGGTCCTTGATGAGTGAATTCTCTTAAACTAATTCTGGATCTTGAAACCCTGATCTTCACCAAGTCTTCTTGTAGCTATGTATTTTCCAGATCTCATTCCTGTAACCTACACACAAGAAGATAAGAAGAGGCTTGGAGTTATTGTGTTTAGGGACTTGCCTCAGTCAAAGCTAGGGATAACATTCAAGCTTCCCAACATTATTTATTGATAAAGAGTGTGTTCCCTTATGGGGGCAAAGGCTGAAAACAATGATAATGAGATGATTCAAATTATGATAAACAACAATGATATCACTTATGTGATTATCCTTTAGAATGATGAAGAATCTTCAAATCCTAAGGAGGATAGATGATAGCTCCATGCCTTTAACAGAAACACAAATAAAAACACACAAATATGCTCTAGAATCACAATGAATGCTCATACTTGGCTTAGGTCCTTAAAAATAATCAAATAACCAAAAAAAGAACCAAATAATTTTTTTTAAAAGCCCTTAAATCACAAATCCAAAATCGAACAAGGATGACAATACATCATCCTACTCATCCTAAACAACCTTAGAACACTTAAACAATTAAAAATTATAAGACTCAACCCATTTCAACATTCAAAAGTCAAACCAAGACCTTAGTTCACCTTAGGGACTAGGTTTGGTGTCACAGGGTTTCTTCATAGGGGTTACTTGACAAACCTCTGAATTTTTATTGGTCATGGAAATACCTACACACCCAATTGTACCCATCAATATATTCAACATATATATAGCCGAAGCAAATTAAATTGAAATCAAACACTCAGTCACACCACATACAAGTGTTCACTCTACAAAAGATAATAAATTTCTTTCATCAAGGCACATGTCATTAATACAATTCAAATCTATCTCATTTCACATTGACAACACATGTCTACCATTTCAATCCTCTAACAGAGATTTTTGAATACATTTCAAACCTACTAGATTAATGAATTCATTTCTAATGACTTGTAGAGTTAAAACTCTACATTTTAATATTCATATATAGTTTTGAATTGGATTAGTTTGATGTTTTGAAGTATGTCGGGGCTAAGCACAACAAGTAAGGAGTCTCAGAGCCATAGAGCTCACCACTTGGTGCAACAGTGCTCTTTTGAGGGCTTGAGAAAGGAAAAACTTTCTCAAGGAGCGTGAAGGCTCCACGTGGTGAAACGTTTGAGTCGCTGGGCCTAAAAGGTAAAAGGTACCGATAATTACAACAATATCATCCCGTGGGTGTAAGTGAATGTCTTTTTGTAGGAGCCGTGGAGTGTGCCAAGTGTCTTCAACCCATTTAATTTGATAAGTATCTCAGGATGAAGCAGAAGGCACCAGATGTTAGTGTCTATGTTTTGCTTTGAGATTCTTTTTTAAGTCTCCAAGTCTCTATAGGAGGTGCCAAGTGTTAGCACTGTGCTCATTTGAGAAGTCATTTTGGTAAATTTTTGTTTAAGGAGTACCATTTTGACATGTGTCTTAGATTGGTGAGCGTGGAGTTCACCATGTGTTCATATGGTGTTTCTTTGTGGGACGTTTTTTGTTAAGTGATAAATGTTGCGAGAGTATGTCATGTGTCAAGGTGGGACCCAAGAACCTTGGTGGAGATGAAGGTCATGGATGATGACAAGTGTTGGCACTGCACAAGTATTTGAAGAGTCTTTTGGTGAAGTTTTTGTGTATTGATCACGAAGCCACCACGTACCCCTTTTGAGTCTTTTATTGAAGGTCACAAAAGGTGTCATCTGTCCCTATGGCACAAGTTATTAGACTCTTAGTTTCAAGAGCAGTTTCCATTATGTCATTGGCCAAAAGGTACAACTATCAGTCCAGCGAAAAGGCGGGAGAGTCTGTAATAAAGATAGAAGATCCGGGACTCACAAAATTAGTTGTAACAGTGCAAGTGAACTGAGATTTAAGATCCTAAGAAGATTTTGGTGCAGGAGTCTGATGGTAAATCATAGTAGTTAACTAGAGTCATAGATTGCAAAGGTGGTTAGAATCTCAATGGTCATGGGAGAGCTTCGAGCTTCATTTTGTGCTATAAATAGTTGAGTTTGTCTTAGAAGAGGAATAATTTTTGAAATATCAGAGAGTATTTTAGCTGCTAGATTAGAAGCATATCTTTTTCCTTAATAGGTGCCTCTCAGGAGGGATCAAATATTGTAATTTGTGCATTTTTCCTTATGTACTTTGTTCTCCTGCCCATCAATGAAGAGAGAGTGGTGTTCTATGCATATTATGATGTTTTCTTTGAGTCTTGTCTCTTACTTTCTATGTTAAGCCTTTGATGAATTAGATACATATATTCTATTATTGTTAATCATGCTCTATGCTCTTTAGCTTTATCAAGAAATTTTAGAAATTTAATCATTGTGCTATCAGCATGGATCTCAATAAATTTATGGCGCATCACCTTAGTTATAGTTTAAGGGTTCCTTATAAACTTGTTTTTTCTTCCCTTTACATCAAAACTCATAGAGAAGAGATGGCTTCTTTAAAATTTGGAGGTTATTCTAAGATTCAGGTCCTACACTCTTAGGATTTCCCATCATTGGTGATTATTTTCAAATTTAAACACCAACAGTTTTTGGCACGGCTAGTGGGACAAAATCTACTAATTCTTGATTAGAATTGCATGAGTTGATCTCCTATAAGAAGTTAAAGTTGTGCACCAACTACCCAAGCCTGATCTACTACTAACCTAGGGCATTTGTTTCCACCATTGGCAACTACTCTGAGAAGAAGAGCAAGTCAGTGAAATATCTTAGGAATACAAATGGGTGCCCAACCTTCGCCTCAAAATTTTGTCAATTGGATCAATAGTAGCCCACCCATACTTCCAACACCCCCAAATACATGGGACTCGATTCCCACTAATGCTCTAAAAGCATTACCAAAATTCTCAGGAGAGGATTTCAAGACCCTAATTGAACACCTACATGATGTGGCTGATGTATGCATGGTGCATTATATTACAAAGCAAAATGTTGCTATGAGGCTATTAGACGCAACTTTCAAAGGGAGAGCTCTTGATTGGTATCGATCTTTACCAACAAATTCTATTGGGACTTGGGACCAACTAGGAAATGCATTATTCAAAAGATTCAACGAGAAGAGAGACAGGTCCTCTCTTTTACAACAGTTGATCACCATAAAGAGTACACCCCAAGAAGCTATAACTAATTTCAATACTAGATTCCAGAAGACATGGCAAATAATCTCAGTTGTTGCTAGACCACCAACAGGTATGGCAATTGTCTTCTACATTAAGGCTTTTAATTTTGATATTTCAGTTATGATTCAGTCCTTAGGCAGTCAAACCCTTCCTATAGCATATGAGTTAGCTATTAAAGTAGAAAATAATCTAATAGATGCTGGTAAGTTGTCCCTAAGGCCCCCCATGCCCATGTTCCCTGAATTATTAATGCCCATTCAAGAAGAGGTCCCTAATGTTTCATCAATTACTATTTCTATGTATGTGCTTCCTACACCTCAGAGACCCACAACTTTGGCTCCCTCTTCCTCTCCATCCAAAATGGGTGATATTAAGAGCATCCTTAGAACCTTTTCTAATGAAATTATCAACCTTAAGAGGTAGAAACACTCATATCAAAGGCCTCTCTACTAGGGATTCCAAGGAAATAGGCCCCCATATTAGCCAAATCAATATCAAGGGCCACAAAGACCAAACTTCTCACAACCTTCTAATTAGCTTGTTCCTATACCCACACCACTACAAATTGTCCTAGTTAACATAGGAAGGGAATTGGTGCCTAGATAGAATAACATGGTAGAAGAGGTAAATGCATGGTGCTTTCCCTGCAATAATGCACATATGCCTAAACATTGCCCTAGAGGTAATTTACAATAGAAAGTAGTAGAACAAAAAAGAATGGGAAGCCAGGCTGCTTCATCATCTGAATCATTCTCATACCAATTGCCTGGTGTTCAAAATGCAATGATAGTAGCTCAAATGTCTATAGATCAAGAAGGAGAAATTGCCCCGAAACACGTACTATTCTCATGGAGTAAAGAGGAAGAATCAATGTTCATTAATGAAGCATCAACTTCCAAGAAACCCCCAGTTTAGTTGGATTATTACACTAGGTTGAAGAGGAGGATGGTAGAGACACCAGAGGTCATTCCTAGTGTAATGACTGAACCAAGAAAGGGACCTTCAGTTCAAGCTTCCTATATCCCCACTTCAAGACAAGATATCTCAATGATGACCCAGAGTCAAGGAGTTTCTAACCAAGTGATGGAAAAGACAAGGTATCGTTATTACTCCAAAGTGCAATCACTAGGACCCATGAATGTGGTGGAATAGTTAAAAAGGGCTCCTGATAATGTATCCTTATGGGATATGCTATCCATTCCTAAACAAAAAGTGTTGCTGCAAGAAGCTCTGGGACGTCAAAATGAACTCAAGGCTACTGGGACAAAGGAGGGCCCAACAAACAAAGGGAAGGATCTATCTAAAGCACCTCAGCCACAATAGGGGTCTACTCTGGTGAATGCTAAAGAGGAGGTGAGTAAGATTAATCCTAACCCATTTTATTTGACCCTAATAGTAGGAAATAAGTTGCTAGACAATTCTATGATAGATTTAGGAGCAAGCAACATAGTTATGCCTAAACAAATAGTAGATGCTTTGAAGATACAATATGAGCCATTAGCTAAAGGAGTGATGTAGTTAGAAGGGAAATTAGTCCACACCATAAGCATTATCAAACAACTTCCCTTACAATTGTATACCTGTCCAAATATAACTGTACTGCAAGATGTGATGGTCATTGATATCCCCCTATCTTTGGTTTATGCCTATCTAGAGATTTCATATCTAAAATTGGGGGATATATGTCTTTAGACTAGTCACATCTAATTCTAAGGACTAAATATGGTTCAAAGATGAAAGTACTATCTAAACCTCTGTGTAAGGAACATATTACTAATGAAGTAATGTCTAAGTTCAAAGCATCTCATGCTATGATTAATAAAGAGGAAAGAAATTTTGTGGAAAAGATAGGAGAATGGACTACATATGATGGAAAGGAAGAAGATGATAATCATCTATCATGTATAATGCAGAGTGATCCTTTAAGAAATTATGACTCTACTAGGTTAGGAACATATGTCATTTTTTATGAAGACCAAGAAATACTTGAGATAATGGATCAACCAAAGAAGGAAGAGGAGGGTCCTGATGAAGACTTTAAGATTTGGACTCTGCATTTTGATGAATCTAGGCGCAAGAGCGATGCTAGAGTAAGCTTTTTCCTTCACCAAAAGAAGAAAAAGTCCTAAGGGCCTTGCGCTTCCATTTTGCCTATTCCAACAATGAAGCTGAATATGAATCTCTGGTACATGACCTGATTCTCACTAAAAAGAAAGGGATAAGAAATTTGAGAGTCTTGGGTGACTCAGAATTGGTAGTAAAATAGATCAGAGAAACAAATGGTGCAAAAATTGTGAGAATGAGGTCATATCACACCGAATATGGGACCTAATTGAAGATTTGTATGCCTTCAGTATAGAAGTCATACCAAGATCTCAGAATACTGAAGTAGACAGAATGACCCAGATTGGATCTCAGTTTGACCCAACCAAAGATCTATTGGTCAATGAAGAGGTAGCCAAGGTTATCATCTACCCTGCCATTCCTGATAATGGAGATAATTGGCAAGTTTTTGATAGCGATCTTTAGATCCTTTTATTCTTACATTAGTCTGGGGAATTCACAGATCAGTTACAACCTAAAATTGACGAGGCATATGGTGACTAGATAATGCGGTTAAAATCAAATAAGCTTCCAAGAGGATTGACAACTTTGGAGAATCTTTTTGATCCTGATGATGCAAGTCTAGAAAAGAGGAAGTTTGTAGATAGCAAAGATGATTACTCAGAGATTGAGGTTAGCAATGGAACAAAGCTAAAGGTAGGCATTATCACTACTCAAGAAGAAAGAGATAGACTAATATCTCTATGTAACAGATATGATAGGGTAATTTCATGGACTTATGAGGATCTTCACGGTTACAATAGGGATATAGTCCAACATATTATTGAACTCACTAAAGGATCAAAACCCATACGTCAGAAACAGAGAGCAATCAATCCCAGGATTGAATCTCTTATGGTAGAGGAACTCCAAAAGCTATTAGAATCTAAGATAATTTTTCTAATCAAACACTGGACATGGGTGTCCAATTTGGTGCCTGTAATGAAGAAAAATGGAGAAATTAGACTCTATGTTGACTTCAAAGACCTAAATAAAGCCTCGTTAAAGGATCACTACCTACTTCCTTCAATGGAATAGATCTTGCAGATTGTAGCTAGTGCTGAAAGGTTTTCTCTTTTGGATGATTTTTCAAGTTATAATCAAATTTGGCTGGCAAAAGAAGACCAACACAAAACTACTTTCACCACTAAGTGGGGAACCTTTGCATATGCAAAGATGCCTTTTCAACTTTCGAATGTTGGGGCAACTTTTTAGTATGCTATGGATATAGCATTCAAGGGGTTGATAAATAAGATCATTCTGATCTATTTAGATGATCTAACTATGTTCACATATACTTCTAAGGACCACTTTGATATTTGGAGGCTATTTTCTAAAGATGTCAAGAATTTGGGATTTCTCTAAACCCTAAGAAATGTGTGTTTGGAGTGCCTCAAGGAAAATTACTAGGGCACATAGTCTCAATAGATGGAATCTCTATAGATCTAGATAGAGTTAAAGCAATAATGGATTTGTCGTTACCTATGAACAAGAAAGCAATGCAGTCTTTCTTGGGAAAGATTATCTTTGTTAGTAGGTTTATATCTAATTTTGCAAGATTAATTAGACCCATCACTCTGATGTTGAAAAAGGATCTAAGTTTTAAATGGATAGTTGAAGGCAAACATCTTTTGAGAATATCAAGAAAGCAATCTCTACCGCCCCAGTGCTGCGTAATCCAGATTTTTCCAAAGACTTCATAATGTATGTCTATGGGGTATAATATAGTATAGAAGCCATCTTAACTCAAAAGGATCAACTAGAGGAAGGATAACATCCTATTTCTTTCTTTTCTAGAACTCTGCAGGAACATGAATCCAGGTACAATTTTGTTGAAAAGCAAGCATATGCCATGGTAAAAGGATTGAAAAAGTTTAGACACTTGGTAACAGGAAATAAGATTATGAAATTGGTAGCCCATCCAAGTGTCAAAGATTACATTACTATGGAAGGAGAAATCACTAAAGAGAAAGCCAATTGGATAACCAAGATTTTGGAGTATGATGTAGAGGTAAAACCAATTAAATTGATAAGAGGAAGGGGCCTTTGCCAATATATTGCTCAAGACTTAGAGTCACCAACAGTAGCAGAAATAAGGATGAGACTATACTAAAAGTGCAAGAGGATGAACTATGCTGTTGGGTTAGGGATAGGACACATTTCATGGAGATTGGTCGACTCCCCAGTCTGCTCTCCCTTAAAAAGAGAAGAAACTATAGACAACAAGGATCCAATTTTATCTTAATAGATCATATCCTTTTTAAAAGAAATGTTGATGGAATCCTACTTAGGTGTGTGGAAAAGGATGAGGATCATAAAATCTTGCATGAACTGCATCATTGGACATCTGGAGGACATTTTTCTACAAAAACTACTGCCATAAAGATTACCTAGGCAAGATACTATTGGCCCTCAATTTTTTCTGATTGCCATAAAATAGTCAAGAAGTACTAGACATGCCAGTTTTATGTTGGTAAAAGAAGGAATGCAGCCTTACCGTTAAGTTCCATTGTGGTAGAAGAGCCTTTTGCCGAGTGGGGTCTGGATTTTATAGGAATGATTAATCCAATTTCCAACTCAAGACACAAGTGGATCCTCACTACCATAGATTATTTTAGCTTTGCAGTTGATCAAATAGATTGAAATAGAAGAAAATGGTCCAATGGAAGTGAGGATCACAAAATTATTAGAACTTCAAGAGAAAAGGGAGTTTGCACATGAGTCCTTGATAAGTCATCAGCAGACTGTTAAAAGTTAGTTCGATTAAAAGGCCTCAGAACTAGGGTTTGATGTTGGTTGTTGGGTCTTAAGATGGGATGAAAGGGCCTCAAAGCCAGGACGTCACAAAAATTTTGATTCACTATGGATGGGCCCCTTTAAGATTACTGCATGTAAGTAGCACAATGAGTATGAATTGGAGACTATGGAAGGAGAACCATTAGAGATTCTTGTCAATGGGATCTTTCTTAAACACTTCACATAGAAGTTGATCCTACCTCATGTATTATAGTTAGCATAGTTTCCCTTCCATTATGTTTTCTTTCAAGTGTTCTCCCACTCTTTTCAATAAGTGTTCTTTGAACATGTGTCCGTAGCTAAAACTCCAAAGATCTTCTAAGTGTCTTTTCTGTCAGTACCATTGATAAAGACTTAGAAATCTAGGATGATGGCCAATGACTTTGAAGAATGGGATATTAATGATAGGTCACTACAAGATTTGTTCTAGATTTAAAGGATCTAGTTAACTACCATTTGGGCGTGTACTTTTAAAGTCATTAATATGAAATGACGGCCTCATTCATATGTTGCATTAATTCCTGCTATTGGAGCTATGAGTTTTATAAGAGGGTCTCTACTCCTCACTGTTGTATCATTGTGACAAAATTTCCTTTAAGAGTCTAGCCTTTTTGAATTCTTAAGCGAGAGTGTGGCCTAAGTAAGAAATTGCAGAAATGGCAGAGGAAGGGCAATCTTCAAAAGGTGACAAACAAAAGGGGCTTTTAGAATTGCCTGATAAGTGGAAGAATAGTAGGTCGTATGCCATAGCCAAGGTGCAACCTAGGTTTAACCTTCCAAGAACCAGAGTTTTTAACATAAGTAAGGCTACAAATTCTTCTCAGGTTTTGGACTATGTGGATAGTATATTTGATCCCATAATTTCCAAGAATCTGAAGACTCTAAGAGAAGGGGCGCATGCAAGATTTATTTTGCAGGTGAAGCATGGTAAGGTTGAATCTTTTGGTATGAGGATTTGGAGTTCTAGTTTGGCCCAGTTCATGGTTCCTCTTATCCACTTATATCTGGAGTTAATTCGTTTGTGCACAATTAACTTTGATGTTTCTAATGTGACTATTCAAAACAAAAATGTTTAGGTCACATCCATGCATAGGCTATCTGCAATATGTTGGGTTTATCATATGACCCAAATGCCATATTTTATGACATACCTAAGATGCAAAATGTTTGACATCATATGGAAAATGAGAAAAGTTTCTTGAATTGGGAACTCTGTCTTGATGAGACAATTCCAAGATGTCATCGCTTCTCCTTTCTATGCATTTACTAACTTCAAATGTATAGGATGCCTGCTCGATGCTGGCCTTTATCTTTGGCTAGGATGAGGACGCAAATGTACATGATTGGTAGCTTGGGGCTATTTTCCACCTCAAGAAGGTCAAATGGACTCAAGAGTATAAATTTGATTTCACAGAGCACATTGCTTACTCATTGTGTCACCAATTGGCCAATTTCAAAACTACACAGACATTTAGGTACTCATCGTACCTTTTCCATTTGATTTTATATCAAAACTACCAGCTATTCCTATAGTATATGCATTTGAATCTATATGATTTAGAGGTAGATGCTCAAGGAGTAATTCCTATGTCCATATGGACTCATATATTGTCTGAAACCTTTGATCCTTATGAGTTTGTTGAGTGTTTCATGGTGCCCCTTGTTGAACAATTAGACCCAGAGGAGGTTAAGGACAGAATGACTGATAGAGGGACTCATAACAAACTTGCGAGTCCCCTATGATTACTTTTATGGGGCTCATTTCACTATGATCAGGGTCCATGGTTTTGGTGTGGAGTCTTTATCCCAAAGATTCTAACAGCTAGGGTCTTAACCCTAGAATTGGCCCACCAATTATCCATAATTGATAATGAGTTTGGAACTAAAAAGAGGAAAAAGGCCTTTTACGATGTTCCATGGGCCAAGGGTGGTATCATAGTAATGAGGAGAGAATCATAACATTTTTTACACAAAAAATTAGCAAATTATGGACTAGCCACAGTTCAAGACCCATGGAAGTATGACCCTAATGGCTTCTTGGCTTCCTGGCTCCTTAGTAACAAAGTTTATGCCACTTTCACTCATGAAAGTCATCCATTCTTTGAGCAAAGGAGGTCACCACAAATAGATACTCTAGATGTTTATGTTGAGATAAGTGATATACCTAGTGAACCGTCTAAGTCATGGGAAACATTCTACACTCCCATCAAGGATTATGATCCAAAGAAGAAAATGACTCATAGTTTTAGACAAGCTCTAGTAAAAAGAGGATGGAGTAATGACAAGATTGCTGTGTATTGGAGGTATAGGTCGGAGATCACTGAGCCAGAGAGAATTTTTGAACAGGTTGCTTCGGATGAGAAATGAAAGAATTTGTGGGACGAAGCACATATGACCCCAGTCTCTAGCCCAGATACAAGCAATATCCCAGGACATCAAAAATCAAATGAAGAGGCAGCGGAGTCAAACCCAAAGTTAACCATTTGGCCACAATCCCTCAGCATTATTGAGCAATAAAAAGTTTCACAACAACCATCTCATGAGGGCCAAACAACTTCAGCATCTGGGGACCTCAGAATGGAAATTCGACAAGAACTTGGAGTAACAGAATCATTGGTCTCACCACATCAAGTGATGATAGAGGAGACAAGGGAGGACCCAGCAGGTAGACTCCTTAAGAGGAAGTGTAAATTGGTTTTAGGAAAAGAGTAGGAAGAGGAAGAAGTTGCATATGTTTCACAAACATAGATTCTTGAAACTGTGGTGCCCACACAAGTGAGTCTTTCTTTACCTTCTTATTTTTCTCATTCTTCTTCTACCTTGGGGGTGGATACCCAAATGTCCCATGCTTCCATGTCTCCTTCCACCTCAGCTATCCTCTATAATCCTTCTCACCTCTCCCTAGTGCTACATCTTTTTCTATTCCCCATACTTTGAGTATATCAGTCTTTTCCCCATTAGTGCCTAGGAGGGCTATACTACCACAAGATCCAAGTCAACAAATGATGATCATCCCCTATGGCCTACCACAAGGATTTACTTTTGTAGGTGGTCTAATTGTCTCCCCTTCTACTTTTCAAAGCTAATTAAAATCTGCCAAGAAAGCAAGAGAGTCAAGAAGAGAAAAGAAAAGAATAAAAGAGGGTAGAGCCCCTATTGTTCCTCAAATGAGATCCCTTTTTATCCCACACAACATTCTTTAACTATAACCGACATGAATCCCAATGTAGTTAAGCCCCTTGAACAAATGAAGCTAGAGGACTATACCATGAACATTGTGGCTATGGACTTGACTCAATTTAGGCCACAAGATAAGGTAGTACTGATGAATGAAACCTCAGTTACAGTAACTACAGATTACCTCAAGGTCTCTAAGAAGTTGTAGAAGGTAGAATCTTGACTTAGACTAAGGCTACAATAAGCCACCTCTGTATAGAAATCAAAGCCAAGGACCTAGAGATTGAGCAATTAAACACGGATATTAAGGCTGCAATGTCTATGGAGGTTTTTCAGGCTTCATAATTGAAGGTAACTGGACTGCAGTTTGAGCTGGCACATGTCAAAACTTCAATGAGTGTTCTAGAAAAGGAGAAGGTCCTCTTGGAGGAAAAGTATAATGATAAGACTTAGGAAGTCACCCAGCTGCAACAGAATCTCAAAACTGAGAAAGATCAAGGCAATGTTTTGCAAACCCAGTTTTTGGCTGAGCAAGAAAAGGTTAAACAATTGACTCTAGTATTAGGAATTGCATGCCAAAGATAACAATTAAATACAAATAAAGATTAAATAGAGGAATGAAAATATACAAAAATAATAATAGTGAGGGACAAGTTTTAATGTGGTTCACCCAAACTCCGGCTACATCCACCAACAGAGAGCCCAATATTATTATCCAGTAAATCAAACTAATTACAACCAGCAATCTTTGCAACTCAATACCATTGCAAATGCTACAATAAAATATATACAAAAAACCCTAACCCTCAGCTACTTTTATCAAGCCTTATGTCGGTTACAAAATAGGGTTTTTCAATGTTAGTCAATAGAAAAATAACTCCTGATGCCTTTATAAAATAATAGGCAATTTTTGCTTTGGGGGTGCTGTCCCCAAACCCCCATCATGGGCTCCACCCTCAGGCCCCCACTTGGGGGGATAAGCCCCCCAAGCCCTGCAGGAGGGGCTCTGCCCCCCTACACTCCCCCATTAAATAATTTGGGGGGGGGACCGCACCGATAAGAGCAGTAAAAATTTAACCTTTGAGTCTAATTAGGCTCTATATAACAACATCTAGAGCTCACTCAATGGTCTCAAAATGTTGGAGTGTTAGCAATGGTAAAGGAACTTTATATTTCTTCTTAGTAAAGGATATCTAATGATGTATCTTAGTTGAATCCTGCACTCAGGATTCTTTTGAATGCTCAGTAGCTGTGTGAAAGAGTGGAGTCTTCTGTTGAAAAATTTTTATCCTTAGTAACTGTAAAGGTTTCAAATTCTCAGCTTTTGCTTCAAAAGTTTTATGATGCCTCTGATGAGATTTTGTAGGCTACAAGCATAAGTGATAGAATGGCAGTAGCAGAAAAGGTGAAAGAAATTTTGAGTTGTCACAAAGCTGTCACCAAATGAAAAAATCTATTGAATCTGTTGAAGCAAGGAGTCATAGGAATGAAGGGACACATTAAGAATCTGGTCCATTTAGGACTCCCCTATCCATTCCTAGATAATGGCATGGTCTTGATGGAAGACCAGATAAAGACTCTATTACTGATTAAGAAAAATGACCAAATGGTTTTTCAGACTTTGAGTGATTCATCTAGTGTTGTTGAAGTGGAATTAGTTCTGCTTCTAGTAGCTCAGTTAGAATTAAAATTGCATACTGTGGTATAGAGTTTACAAACTTTCTCTCATAAGGAAATAATCAAATTAGACCTGGCTTTTCAAGCCCTTCAAAAAAGGAAGTGTGATAGATGCAGAATGATCTAACTATCAGGTTGCTTTGTAGAGACTTTGAAGGCTACAATTGGAGGTGAAATTTTGGTTTTGTTTCTTCTATAGAATATTCTGGGTTCTCTCTACATAGGCATAGAGTCCCTGTTGGTCACCAAGAATTGTAGAGTTAAAACTCTACATTTTTTATATTCATATATAGTTTTGAATTTGCTTAGTTTGATGTTTTGAAGTGTGTCAGGGCTAAGCATAACAAGTAAGGAGTCTCAGAGCTGCAGATCTCACCACTTGGCACAGCGGCACTCTTTTGAGGGCTCAAGAAAGGAAAAACTTTCCTAAGGAGGATGAAGGCTCTACATGGTGCAACGTTTGAGTCCTCAATGAAGAGAGAGTGGTGTTCTATGCATATTATGATGTTTTCTTTGAGTCTTGTCTCTTACTTTCTATGTTAATCCTTTGATGAATCAGATATATATATTTTGTTATTGTTAATCATGCTCTATGTTCTTTATCTTTATCAAGAAATTTTACAAGTTTAATCATTGTGCTATCATCGTGGATCTCAATACATTTCTGGCACGTCACCTTAGTTATAGTTTAAGGGTTCTTTATAATCTTGTTTTTTCTTCCCTTTACATCAAAACTCATAGAGAAGAGCCAACTTCTTTAAAATCTAGAAGTTATTCTAGGAGTCAGGTCCTACACTCTTAGGATTTCCCATCGTTGGTGATTATTTGCAAATTCAAATATCAACATGACCATCAAAATATTCATAAATCACATACTTATCCAAAATCAATCTACTCACAACAATGTGTATCAAAAGTAATTTCAAATCAAATTATCTTCTATTGACATATGATGTCCAATATTATGATCTACTAAACATATGTAATCAATTGCAATACAATTCAACTAAGCAGATGGGTAATACCCAATCACAATTGAGCAACATACAATTTATCTAAATCAAGACATGTATCTCTCATACATAATGGAATAATAGCACAATTATCTTCTATTTAAATCCACATTATCATATGCATCTAAATTAACTATTCCAATCCTAAAATAATACTAATATAGTCCATTGAAAAGGTTCATAAGTCCATATACCATATCCAAAATCTAGGTGTATCAAACCACAATCAAGTCTAATAGTGCAAATAAATATGTCACACAAGGGTGGGCCTCACAAGTGAGTTTCAAAGTCTGATGGGTTACTGGTGCTACCTATTTGTGCACTTTAGCCCAAATAGGCAAAGCTGGGACAACACTGTTTGTTTTTAGCTTGAAGAGGGAGACAGGTTCAAATGATTGTTACAAGAGGATAAAAAGAGACCTACAAGCAAAGAATTAGATTAGGTATCTAAATCAAAAGGAAAGGAAGAAGATTAATGCAGGGTAAGAGCTCACAACCAGCTTTAGAAGGCCTACTACCCAAGTAGGAGATCATTCCAGTCATCACTTCTACTAGAATCATGCATCAACTCATTAAAAGTTGCTACATGAGCCAAATAGAAGTGGGAAAGACACCCTACAGGAGTAGGAGACATCAAAAATAGGCAAGAGGGGGAAACTAAGCTATGACTTTTAGATTGTTTTAAATCTATTCATTATAGTTTGTTCAAGTCTCAGTTGATAGAGGTACAAAACTTGTTAAATCCACTTATGATTATAAGCAACTGTATTAAGCAATAAGATTTAGATGTATTTTCCTTATGTAATTGATAGTTTATAAGAGAAGAACAATAGAGAAATCATTGCTCAAATCAACTTCTTATATTCGCAAGGAAAATGTGTTCAAAGTTCCCACACAAGCTGTAGGAATTGACTATAAATGATGAAATGAAAAGAGCACATATACATCTGAAATAAGAAACACAGAGGAGAGAAGCAGATCTGTCGTTGCCCGTGAAGATGAATCCCCTACTTGTGGCTACACCATCTTGAGATTTTCTAGTTTTGTCTTTGGAGGTACCTGCAAGAGGAATAAAGAATTGTGTCAGAGCTTAGGATATCCTTCACTCATGTATGTAAGAGCATCAAATGTACATGTTGTCTTCTCATAAGCATCAAAGTAGGAAATGAAAGAGATAAAGAACTTCTAGATGCAAATATATAGCCCCAAGAAGATGCAAGAAATAAAGATCATATAATCAGAAGAGAGACTCCTTGCCTCTATATTTTTCTCTAACTTGTGTTCTAAGTGTGTAGGTACAGGTACATGAAGAATGTTGTCCATGAAGTAGCAATACGAAATGAAAAGGAACATTCATGTTAACAAACAGTTAAGGGAGGAGTAAACTACATGCTGGTAGATCCATCAGGACAAAGATCTTAGTCAAGTGAAGATAGCATCAAGAAAAGAGATAATCTGCAGAGAACAAGTTACACAAAAGAAGGCCATAGTCATTACAAACAAAGGAGGATTGTTTTTGATAGTCAAATCAGTCATATATGACTGTCCAAAGAGATCAAAGAGCAGTCATAGTTATGACTATCAAACCACAATGAATGAACAACTATCAAAGTCAAGATAATCAAGCACAAAGGAACAATCATATGCATGAGAGGTGCCAAAGGAATATGACTGCAATAAGTTATTAAAGTCATGAAGACTATGATAATAGTTAGTATACATATATCAATGCACAATGACATAATTAAAAAATGATAGAGTAATCATACAAAGCAAATGAAGACTGTCACCATTAGAGGAGCAACAGAGCTTTCTGCTTAGACAATGCCAATATTTGTTTCCATACTCCTATTCATAAAGTCATTTTATTGTTCCACAATAGAGTAATCTTGTTGAAACAATGGTGTATCTCTATCACAGAGATCTGAAGTTATGTTAGGGTTTATATCCTTACTCTCAATATGCATGAATAGTGAGAAATGCTAAGTAAGATGTCATGAAAAGAAGGTTCATGATAGTGAAGTGGAAAATAATCATCAATGAGGTACTGCCACAATCTCAAGGACAAAAGCAAGTAGTACAGTCATGCAAGAAGTAATATATTCAGTAAGGAGTAGAGGTATCCGAGAAGACTATGAGAAGAAGGCAAAAGAAGACTGAATACAATGAAAAGTTACAGTCATTATGATTGTAACATCAGAGTAAAGAATGGTCCTTGTGATTGTAGCAGTAATCAAGGAAAAAGTTCATCATTTTCAGCTTGCATAGTTATTAGTCAAATGCATAATGTGTTTTACTTCCATTGTTTTCCACGTCTTAGACCTATGAAGATCTTGTGTTATGAGTCCAATGTAGCTCTGGAGGGATGTTCTTGTGTTCATATAGAAACAAACACATGAAATCAAGCCTCACAATAAAAAGACTCTTGCCAAGGGACTGTGATCTATTTTTTGTCAATATTTGTATCAGGATGCGAGGGTTACTCATCAAAATGCTGAAATATATGTCTCTAAATAGTAAGGATGTACCCTATGAAGCTAACATGAAGAGATTCAAGAGATTTCAAGGGAACCAGCTCTTCTAGAGGTTCACCTTCACCATAAACAACCCATAGTCTGAAGGTGATCCCGTGTTTCATAGGATTGTTGAGCTTCAAGCTTGAAAAGGGTGCAATCCTCATGACAACAATTTTTGGCATGCCTGGTGGGACTCTAAACTAAGATTGAGGCCACTAGATACCATTTTTCTTTGCTATTTTTGGTATAAACAACAGGGTTTCTTGCCTTTTGAGGTGAAAAAAGCATACCTGGCAACTCTATTCTTCTATCTTATAATAGATCTAGTGCAAACAACACATGAGAATAATACAAACAAGGGGAAGTTCAACTCCTTTTGAATACTTGCAGCTGTCACCACCAGAAAGAAGAGGGAGACCAATAAGAATAGTTCCTAGTCCACCTGGAAGGACATGTTCTACACCTCCAAATCATAGACCTGTGGGTTTCATTCCATGAAATCAACTACCAAACACTCAAGTACCAACAAATCCAATGGCTAGATGGTTGCCCTTTTGTGGCATTTAATGATGGCATCCCTCTATAGATGGCACAACATGATGACATACCTATGGCAACTCTTAGAAGTTTGTCCTTCTTCACTGGAGAAGATCAAGTTACACCCATGTAATATATCAAAGACATGGCTACATTGTGTTCAGTCCATCATATAACAGCTGAGAATGTTGCAGTCAGATTTTTGGCTACCTCTCTAAAGGGAAAATAACTTCAATGGTTCAGGGGTTTAGCTGTGAATTCAATCACTTCATGGGATCTACTGGGTGATGCCTTAAATAAGCAATTTGAGGACAAATCAGACAATCTATCACTGGTAGAGTAGCTGACCACAATCAAGAGATCTCCACAAGAGCACATGGAAGATTTTAACTTTTGGTTCCAGAAGACTTGGAACATAATCCCACCCACGGTAAGGCCTTCTTTTAATCATGCATTCTTATATTTTCTTAAGGTTTTAAATAGTGATATTTCAGTAATGATTTAGTCAATGGGTGGTACAACACTGCCAGATGCTTTTGAGACCGCCATAAGGGATGAAAACAACCTAATCCAAGCTGGTAAAATAGCCCCAAGGCCCCCAATTCTAATCTTCCTAGAGGTACAACCACATGTCCCACTGCAAGTCCCCCCTATAACTACTGTACCTAGTGTACCAGCATTAAATTATCAAGTAACTACCCAAAAAAAAGTTGTCCCAACCCAATCTCAAGAGCTTCAAGAGATTAAGGGCCTGTTGTACACTTTTGGCAATGAATTAGTGAACATAAAAAGGTAGCAAGGTCAAAATTATAGACCTTACCAGGCTCCTTATCAAGCCTAGCATCAACCAAACCAACGTAATAGGCCCCCTTACCAAGCTAATAACCAAGGTCAAAGAAGGAATTTCAATGCAAGACCATATCAACCTTATAACTAGCATGCTACCAGCACCTCTAGAGAAGTTGTTCCAATCCAAAAAAACATGGAACAGGACTATGAATGGTGTTTCCCATGCTACCAACCACATAACCAATCAACTTGCTCAAATGGCATGCTAAATCAGGCCCCGATGGTACAAAACAACACTATTGTTCAGCAAGATGTAGCATAAGAAAATCTAGAACAATAGAGTTCTCACCCTGAGCATGACCAGCATGATGTAGTATTAATGAGTTGGCAAGGTGAAGAGTTCTATGGGGTAAATCAAACACATGGGCAAAACCAGTTAGCTCATTCCATACAAGCCAACACAAGGGATAAAAAAGAGGGCTGTTGATATAGGAAAGCAAGCTAATAAAAGGCAAAAGTAGGCTCTTGTAGGCCAACAAGATTCTGCTAGTACATCACATGCATTAAATGTTCAAGTACTACCAAGGGGACAACCTATGACAAATAGAGACTAGCCTAGAGGTCAACCACAACCACTGCAAGCACAAGTGGACACTGTTGCTTCAAGGAGACAGCCTAAGGTTAGTACTATTCGATTCAATATATTGGAACATATGAAAAAGGTGACTGTAAGCATGCCAATGTGGGATTCTCTATCACTTCCTAGTCAAAAAGATTTGTTGCAAAAATAGTTATGTAATATTTCCTTGTCTAATGAGTCTAATAATGACTAGCCTAGAGTTGCACTTGCAAATACTCTCCCAGTCAAGAGTGAACATCCAAACCAAGAAGTCAAACCACCACCATTCTATGTGTCTTTGATTATTGGCCAGCACCTTGTTCATAATTGCATGATTGACTTAGGTACAAGTAGCTCTGTGATACCTAAATAGATAGTAGATAAACTTGGTTTTTCATATGAACCATTATCCAAAAGAGTAGTATAGCTAGATGGAACAACCATCTAAACTATTGGACTCATTAAAAATTTGGGTCTTACCTTGCATGCTTGCCCAAATTTCTTAATACCACAAGACATTTATGTCATAGATTTACCACCATACTTTGCAATATGCCTTTCTAGAGACATTACAACAAAGCTGGGTGGTTATCTATCTGCTGATTGGTCACACATGTTTTTTAGAACAAGGTATGGTACAAGAGTGACTGTCAAATCAGATCGTATTGCCAAGGACCATATAGAGCCTTATGTCCCTAGTGTTGTCAATGCAAATCTAACCTTTCATGAAGAGGAACAACCTACTGTCCAAGATAGTAATACCCCTATAGAAGGCATATCTGATCTATTTTTAGATGAATGGGTAGCTGAACATCATGAAGATGATCCATTCAAAAATATGGAGGTAGCGGGGTTGGGTATCTATATGATCCATGAGCAATACATGGATGTCCCTAACCTCATGAAAGAAGAAGAACAACAACAGGAATTGCAAGCCAATGAGTTATGGCAACTCTATTTTGATGGTTCAAGAAGCAAGGTAGGTGCTGGTGGAGGAGCTATGCTTGTTTCCCTTGAAGGAGAGAGGTATTGTTCAGCTTTCAAGTTTGCTTTAAGTTGTACTAATAACATAGTAGAGTATGAAGCCCTTATCCATGGTTTGGAATGGGCAAGAAAGAGAAAGATTAAATGTTTGTAGGTGTTTGGGGACAATGAATTGGTTTTCAATAAGGTAAGAGGCATAAATGTCACTAAAAATGACTTGCTCAAGTCATACAAGCATAGAGTTTGGAACATTATTGAAGAAGTTGATGCTTTCAATCTGTTGTCCTTACCAAGAAATTAGAACAAATAGGCTTATAAACTAGCTACCATGGGTGCTAAATTTTACATTCCAAAGGAGATAAAAAATGTTAAAACATAGCAGTATGTCAAGGTGCTTAAAGACCATTAGTTCTAGATAACAACACTCATTGGCAAGTGTTTGACAGCGATGAGCAGATTGTAACTTTCCTTATTGAAGAGGCTAAATTCTCAGCTAGAAATCATCAAAAACTGCAATAGTTTGGTGACTAAATTCTTCAGCTAAAAATAAACAAGTTGCCAAAGGGTCATGTTACTCTGGGATCCATTTTTAACTCAGATGATCAAGTGAGAAGAGAAAAGGCCAGCATGCTAATCAAAGAACACTATGAATCCATTGAGATATTCTAGGCCAAACTCCTCAAATTGGGCAAGGTATGTACCAAGGAAGAAAAACATGCATTCATTTTGCTGTGTCAAGAATATGATGATATCTTTGCTTGGGAGTATCAAGATCTGAAAGTTTTTAACCCAAAATTGGCACAGCACACCATTGAGCTTGAACTAGATGCAAAGCCTAGGAGACAAAACCATAGGCCTTTGAATCCTAAGCTAGAGATCCACATGAAGACAGAGCTCAATAAGCTAATTCAAAGTAACATCATCTTTCCCATCAAGCACACATCCTGGGTATCAAACTTGGTACCCATGAGAAAAAAGAATGGTGAAATCATACTCTGTGTTGATTTTAGGGACTTAAATAGAGCTTCACTCAAGGACCATTATTCGTTGCCCTCAATGGAATAGATATTAAAAGTTATATAAGGTTTAGAGAGATTCTCTTTGCTAGATGGATTCTCAGGTTACAACCAGATTTTAGTAAAAGAAAAGGATTAGTTCAAGACAACCTTTACCACAAAATGGGGAACCATGGCCTACAGAAAAATGCCCTTTGGACTATCCAGTGCTAGGGTAACTTTCCAAAGGGCCATGGACATGGATTTTTAGGGCCTCATAAACAAGTTTGTGCTTGTATACCTCTATGATTGCACTATTTTTTCAAAGGATGCAAAGGAGCATTTCACTCATTTGAAGTCAATTTTTGATAGATGTAGAAAGTATGGTGTTTCTCTCAATCCAAAAAATGCATCTTTGTTGTCAACAAAGGTAAAATCCTGGGTCATATTGTTTCCAAGCATGGCATTACAATTGATCCAGAAAGAGTACGTGCAATCTCATCTCTACCTTTACCAGCTCATAAAAAGGGATTGTAACACTTTTTAGGGAGAATTAACTTTGTAAGAAGATTCATTCTGAACATTGCAAGTCTCTTAAAGCCTCTAACCTCCATGTTAAAGAAAAATATGGGTTTAAACTAGACCAAGGAGGGAAAACGATGCTCTGAAGACATTAAGGAGGCTATAGAAACATCACCAACACTAACTAATCTAAATTTCTCTAAGGATTTCATATTATATGCCTTTGTAAGCACAAACACAATCTTTTCTAAGTTGACACAATATAATGAGGAAGATTTGGAATAACCAATAGCCTTTTTCAGCCAAGGGCTAGAGGGCTATGAGCAGAGGTATTCTTTTGTTAAAAGACATGTGCTTTTTGTTATTCAAAGCCTTAAGAAGTTTAGACATTTGGTATCTAACAATAAGATTCAGCTGATGGTTGCCCATCCTAGTGTTAAGGAATTCTTGTTAAGCAAGGATTTAGGAGACAAAAGGGCTGGATGGATCACTAAGGTAATGGAGTACGATGTTGAAATCAAAGTCACAAAGCTAGTAAGAGGTAAGGGGTTGTGTGAGTAGCTAGCTAACGGGTTAGAAAAAGATAAGGAAATTCAAAAGGAAGGAAGTTGTCCTCATGGCTAGTAATAAGTCACAAACTATTGTCCCAGCAATGGGCACTAGCTGGACACAAGAAATCGTCCATTATTTACAAACTGGTGAGTACCTAGTAGAGCTAAATGCTACCAAAAGGAGGTATTTTGGACTTCAAGCTATCCCTTATGTCCTTCTGAATGGTGCTTTGTTTAGAAAAGATTACAATGGTGTACTTTTGAGGTGCATAGAATCAAATTAGATTGACAGAGTTTTGGATGAATTTCATGACGGACTAGTTGGTGGCCATTTTGCACCAAGGAAAACAACCTTGAAGATCATGAAGGATGGGTATTATTGGCCTTCTCTTTTTAAAGATGTGGATGCATGGGTGAGGAAATGTGTGAAATGTGTCATGTTTGTAGGAAAACAGAAGTTGGTAGCATTGCCTTTACAACTAATATCAGTGGATCAACCTTTCACTAAGTGGGGCCTTAACTTTATTGGGGTCATTAACCCACGATCTAGTTCTAGCCATAAATGGGTGTTAATAGCTATAGACTACTTCACCAAATGGACAAAAGATGTGGCCTTCAAAGAGGCAAATGAGAGTGCTGTCCTAAATTTTTATGAGGACTAAATAGCAAGGTTTGGTGTACCAAATTCTATTGTTTCAGACAATACTTTAGCTTTTGTGGGAATGCAACTAATTGGTTGGGCTATTAAGCATGGTATCTATGTGAGTACCTCCTCTAATTACTACCCTCAGGGCAATGGACAAGTTGAGTCCATGAACAAGAACTAAATCAAAATTATCAAGAGAACCATTGAAGATAGCCAAAGGACTTGGCATTCAAAACTAAAATTAGCCTTATGGGATAATAGGATCACTCCTAAGAGGTCCACAGGATAGTCTCCCTTCATGCTCATATATGGAAGGGAAGCAAGGCTCCCCATTTCAGCTAAGCTACCAGCTTTGAGCCTCATGAAAGAACTTGAAATGATGGAGTAAGGTCCATGGAGGTAAGACTGGCTAAGTTGTTAGAGCTAGAGGAAACTAGAAAGCAATTAGTAGAACAACTAGAGGTGCATCAGATGTAGATGAAAAGGGCCTTTGATAAAGGGACATCACCTAGGCAATTCAAGGAGGGAGACATTGTCCTCAAATGGGATGAATTTAAGAGTAGACCTGGTCAGAATAACAAGTTTACTGCCATGTGGGGTGGCCCATTCATGATTATTGAGTGTAATAGCATAATGCCTTTCAGTTGTCCAACATGGAAGGTGAGGTTCTACCTATCCCAGTCAATGGGATACACCTCAAACATTATTTCTGAGGAGCAGGATTTTCAAATGTAACATATTAGAATAGGTGGTTGAGTCCAAAAGTGTTAATTACACATTAGTTTTAGTTTTGTTTTTTTCCAATAAGTGTTGTTGCACAGTTTGCTAGCCCTATTTAGGGTCAATCTTGTCTTGTTTTCAATTGTTTTTGTTAGTGTGTTATTGTTCAATGTTTCTAACAACTGAGTTATAATTTTTTCTAAGTTTGTAAAGGGCCTAAACGACTCTATTACCCAATGAATATACTAGGCGACTGGTCCTATGAGTTTTAGCATGCAAAACTGATGTAGAGGTTGCCAAAAAATGTTACCTATTTGTGCACTTCAGCCCAAACAGGCAAAGCTAGGACAACAGTGTTTATTTTTACCTTGAAGAGGGAGACACATTCAAATGACTATTACAAGAGGATAAAAAGAGACCTACACACAGAGACTTGGACAAGGTATCTAAAATTGAAGGAAAGGAAGAAGACTAATGTAGGGTAAGAGGCACTCACAACTAGATTTAAAAGGCCTACTACCCAGGTAGGAGGCCATTCTAGTCATTACTTCTACCAGAATCATGCATCAACTCATTAAGAGTTGCTACAGGAGCCAGATAGAAGTGGGAAGGACACCCTACATGATTAAAGGACATTCAAAAATAAGAAGGGGGAAACTAAGTTATGAGTTTTAGTTTGTTTCAAATCTATTCATTATAGTTTGTTCAAGTCTTAGTTGATAGACGTACACAACTTGTTAAATCCACTTATGATTATAAGCAATTGTATTAAGCAATAAGTTTTAGATGTATTTTCGTTATGCAATTGATAGTTTACAAGCGAAAAATAATAGATAAATCATTGTACAAAGCAACTACTTATATTCACAAGGAAAATGTGTTCAAAGTTCCCACACAAGCCATAGGAATTGACTATAAATGATGAAATTAAAAGAGCACATATACATCTGAAATAAGACACATAAAGGAGAGAAGGGGATCCATCATTACCTGTGAAGATGAATCCCCTAATTGTGGCTGCACCATCTTTAGATTCTCCAGTTTTGTCTTCGGAGGTACCTGCATGGTGTAGGAGCACCTTCTCTGTAGTGCAGGGCCATATTTTCTTTTGTTATTTCATAAGGCTCTTAAGCCATTTCATGTTGTAATAAGGGTCAATGTAATTGTACAAGGAAAACATGTGGTTTTGCTTGTGTGAGGGGAAAACCAATGGCTAATTGATTTGTAAGTCAATTTGCATGGTTGGAAACTGAAAACTGTTGTCTTAAATCTTTTTTTATATAGGCAAGAAGTAAGAGGATACAGATGTTGACGAGGAGTTTATCGGTGTAACAGGAGTGTGTTGGTAGAAGTTTGCAACCAGTTGCCAATGGGATGTATGTTGCCGATACGTCGGAGAGACTATAGCCGTCGAGGTAACATTTCTGAGGGAGGCTAATAACAAGTGTTTAGCTGATGTACATAACGATTTCGGTGAGAGCGAAACCATCAGGAAGAAAGAATGTGGGAAGGCTGACAGGGCAAGTCAGGATGATAAGGATAAAGATAGGATAGTTTCAATGAGACGTTGGAAGTCTCTTGCCGATATTGAAGAAATAGACATTTTACACATTTCTGCTAGACACTGCATCGTATTGGTATCAGAGCCAAGTTCTGAATCAGAGCCGTGTATGTCAGACGAAGGGCTGGAGATAGAAACAGAGGCTAGCATAATGCCTCCCAAGTCGATGAGCAAAGCAGCCATCCAGAAGATGATAGAGGAGATGCTCAAAGAAAGACTGAAGGAAGAGAAATCCAAGCATAAGAGTAAAGAAGATGGAAGCACTTCTAAGTCAGAAGAAGATGAAGAAGGAGAAACAGAGGAGAATCCTCAAGGAGAAGTTATGTCTGCTGAACAAAAGGCATTTCTAAATGCACTCAAGGGTCATGGAGATGGTGGTGATCCAAAAATGGATGTTCCCACGTTTAATGGGAAATTGGATGGGGATGCTCTTGTGGACTGGATTGAAGCCATAAGTAATTACTTTGACTTCAAAGAGTATAGTGACAATAAGAAAGTCAAATTTGTGAAAACCAGATTGAGAGGTTCTACATTGGTTTGGTGGAACTACACACAATGTGAAAGGGAGAAGGTTGGAAAGAGTCCAATCACCAAATCGAGTAGAATGGTGGCCATGTTGAGAACCAAGTTCATGCCATGTGATTATGAGTTGTAGACCATCAGAAAATTTAATCATCTCAGACAGAAATATATGGACGTGACCACATACACTTAAGAATTCCACAGATTGAGCATGAGAGTCAATCACAGGGAGGAGGAAAAAGAGATAGTGGCCATATATCTTGATGGTCTAAGATATAATATACAAGATGAATTCAGTATGGTGGTTCCCAAGACTGTGGATGAATGTTTTCAATTAGCCTCTAGGGTAGAGGATAAGTTGAAAAGGAAAGGTGATCAAAATAACAGAGGAAGAGGTGGTAGAAACAATAGAGGAAGAGGTAATTTTGGTAGAGGATAGCCATACAAAAGTGAAAATTCAAGTCAGCAAGAATCTCGTTCTGATACAGAACAAAGAGGTGGTGATTCCAGAGGTTGGAGAAGACCTAATGGCAGAGGCAGAGGTGGTGGTGTAGGCAGAGGACCTAGAGTCTTCACAGGAAGATGCTACAACTGCAATCAAGTAGGCCATACTGCAACTAAATGCCCTGAGAAGGCATCTAGCTCCCATGATGGTGGGAGAAGGAACCAGCTATTGAAAGATGATGATTGCCAGAGTGTAAATTCACCAATTGGTAGTGTTGCACCAGTGCTTGAAGGAGAGAGCATGATGATTAAGAGAACCTTGGTAAAGATGCCGTTGAAGCAGGAACCTCCACAAAGGAAGAATCTCTTCAGAACCCAAGGAGTAGCATATGGTAAGCTCTGTAAAATCATTGTTGATTCAGGTTCTACTGAAAATGTAGTGTCTGCTAAAATGGTAGAAAAATGTAAACTGAAAAGGTTACCCCATGTTAGTCCTCATAAAATATCTTGGTTGAATAAGAATCAGAACTAGATGGTAGAGGAACAGACTTGGGTAGAGTTTGAACTAGGTGATTATAGGGATAAGGTGCTATGTGAAATTATTCCTATGGATGCTTGTCACCTTCTTCTTGGACAACCTTGGTAGTATGATGTGAAGGCACATCATGATGGTGAAAAGAACACATATATGATCACCAAGGATGGCAAGAAGTTTAAGATGGATCCCTTACCAGAGCAGGTGGGAGAGAAGAGCAATGACAATAGTGTCATGTTAGTTAGTGGTAAAGAGTTCCTACAACTCATGAAGGAGGAGGGTACCCAAGGGTATGCCCTGATGGTGAAGCCTATAGGTGTATCAGGTTAGCAAAACAAGAAGCAAAAGGAGATTCCATCAAAAGTGTAACAATTATTGGATAAGTACCAAGGTCTTGTGGTAGAAGATACTCCTAACTCCTTACCACCTATGAGGGACATAAGTCATCAGATTGACTTGATTCTTGGAGCTACATTACCCAACAAATCTACCTACAATTTAACACCACAGTAGAATGAAGAGGTAGGTAGACAGATTCAAGAACTCTTGGAGAAAGGATTGATTAGAAAGAGTCTCAGTCCTTATGCAATCCCTAGTGTACTTGCTCCTAAGAAAGATGGAAAGTGGAGGCTATGTACAGATTCAAGGGCTATTAATAAGATCACCATAAGGTATAGATTTCCTATGCCAAGGATTGAGGACCTGTTGGACTATCTTGGCGGTTCATGTTACTATTCCAAGATTGATTTGAAATTTGGTTATCACCAGATTAGAATTAGGCAGGGAGATGAATGGAAGACTGCCTTAAAGATAAATGAAGGTCTCTATGAGTGGCTTGTCATGCCATTCAGCCTCAGCAATGCTCCAAGTACATTCATGTGGTTGATGAATGAGGTACTTGTAGAATTTATTGGAAAATTTGTTATTGTTTATCTTGATGATATACTAATTTTTAGCAGGACCAAAGAAGAGCATGTAAAGCATCTTGGACAGGTGTTGAAGAAATTGCATGAGAGTAAGTTGATGATCAACTTAGATAAATGTGATTTTATGAAAATTGAACTGGTGTATCTTGGCTTTGTGATTTCTAATGGTTGTTTGAAAACAGATCTCGTAAAGGTTGAGGCTATTCTCAATTGGCCTACTCCTAAGACAGTAGGAGATGTTAGAAGTTTCCATGGTTTGGCAACTTTTTACAGGAAGTTCATTAGAGGGTTCAGTCACATCAGTGCTCCTATTCTCAATACCATCAAAGGTGGAGTGAAGTGTAAATTCCAATGGACAAAGCAAGCTGATGATAGTTTTGAACTGTTGAAAAAGAAAGTGGCTGAGTTACCTATGTTGGTACTCCCTGATTTTGACAAAGTTTTTGTTGTAGAATGTGATGCAAGTCAGCAAGAAATAGGTGTTGTTCTCAGTCAGGATGGACATCCAGTGGCATTCTTTTCAGAGAAGTTGAATGAGGCTAAGCAAAGGTATTCTACCTATGACCTAGAGCTATATGCAATGGTGCAAGCTCTCAAAAAATGGAGACACTATTTACTACCAAAAGAGTTCATTGTTTTTACTGACAACCATGCTCTTAGCTTCCTAAATAGTCAGGAAAAGTTGAATCATAGGCATGTCAAGTGGATGGAACAATTGCAGGCCTATACCTTCACTATTAAGCATAAAAAAGGCGTTACCAACAAAGTGGCAAATGCTTTAAGTAGAAGGATGCTGGTCATACAAGAAGTACAAATGGAAAGCATGGGTATAGAATGTTTGAAGGAGTTGTACAAGGAAGATGCAGATTTCAAGGTTGCCTATGAAGTGTGTGCAAGTTTGGCTAACACTTTTCATGGTGAGTATTATGATTTTGTGTTGCAAGAAGGTCTCATATTCAAAGGCAGTTTGTTATGTGTTCCTAAATGTTCAATGAGGGACAATATCATCAAGGAGAAGCACAATGGAACCTTAGGAGGACATTTTGGGTTGGACAAGACTTTGGAACAAGTCACCAGGTTCTATTATTGGCCAAAGGTACAGACAAATGTGAGGCAGTATGTTGCAAGTTGTACTATATGTCAAAAGGCCAAAGGTATGTCTTCTAATGCTAGTTTGTACCTACCCCTTCCCATTCCCAACAGACCTTGGGAAAGCATTAGTATGGATTTTGTGCTTGGTCTTCCTAAGACAGCAAGGGGTGTAGATAGTGTTTTTGTCATTGTGGATAGATTTAGTAAGATGGCTCATTTTGTGCCATGCAAATGCACAAATGATGCATCTCATATTGTTGGTCTCTTTTTCAGAGAGGTGGTCAGAATTCATGGTTTTCCCCTCTCCATTGTCACTGATAGAGACTCCAAGTTTGTTGGTCATTTTTGGAAGACCCTATGGAGGAAATTGGGTACACAGTTGTCTTTTTCATCAGCCTACCATCCCCAAACTGATGGTTAGACTGAGGTTGTTAATAGGTCCTTGGGAAACCTTTTGAGATGCCTTACCAAATAGCATGGGTTGGCATGGGATTTAGTGATCAGTCAAGCTGAATATGCTTATAATGATTCAAGGAATAGAAGTACTGGGAAAAGTCCTTTTGAAATCGTTTATGGTTTCCACCCAAGAGGACCACTTGAACTCAAAGACCTACAAGGTTGGGACAAAAGTAGTGCTCTAGGAGAAGACTTTGCTGCTACCATGAAAGAAGTCCATGATTAGGTCAAGATTCAGTTAGAAAAAACCATCTCCAAGTACAAGGATAGGGTAGATCTGAAAAGAAGAGAGGTACAGTTCAAGGTAGGAGATTTGGTGATGGCCTATCTCTAGAAAGAAAGGTTGCCTAAGGGACAACCAACCAAATTGTTAATGAAGAAGATAGGACTATGCAAAGTAGTGTATAAATTTGGTCCAAATACATACGAGATAGAATTACCATCCGGTCTTGGTATCTCTCCCATTTTCAATGTTGCAGACCTGTTTCCTTTCAGACCTCCATTGAATGCTGCAGATGGATTAGATGCTATGATTGAAGATGAAGACTGGATCAAAGATTTACCTCCAAGTAAGCCTTTATAGTTGGAATGCATTTTGGATTCCAAAGTTGTCAAGAAGACAAGGAAGGGTGTGTACAAGGACTACTTGGTCAAGTGGCAGGATCTTCCTGATTCAGAGGCAACCTGGATGAGTGAAGCAGATATTCTGAAGCATGGGAAGACACTTTAGTAGTTAGCAACTCAAGGGACTTGAATTTTTCCTGCAGGGGAAGTATGGTGCAGGAGCACCTTCTCTGTGGTGCAAGGCCATATTTTATTTTGTTGTTTCATAAGGCTCTTAAGCCATTTCATGTTGTAATAAGGGTCAATCTAATTGTACAAGGAAAACATGTGGTTTTGCTTGTGTGAGGGGAAAACCAATGGCTAACTAATTTGTAAGTCAGTTTGCATGGTTGGACAGTTTGCACGGTTGGAAACTAAAAATTGCTGTCTTAAATCTTTTTTTATATAGGCAAGCAATAAGAGGATACGGATGCTGATGAAGAGTTTATCAGTGTAACAGGAGTGCATTGATAGAAGTTTACAATTGGTTGCCGATACGTCGGAGAGACTATAGTCGTCGGGTAACATTTCTGAGGGAGACTGATAACAAGTGTTTGGTTGATGTGCATAACGGTTTCGGTGAGAGCGAAACCATTGGGAAGAAAGAATGTGGGAAGGCTGACAGGGCAAGTCAGGCCAATAAGGATAAATATATGATAGTTTCGGTGAGACGTTGGAAGTCTCTTGTCGATATTGAAGAAATAGACATTTTACACATTTCTGCTAGACACTCTGCATCACTGTAAGAGGAATAAAGAAATGTGTTAGAGCTTGGGATATCCTTCACTCATGTATGTAAGAGTATCAAATGTACATGTAGTCTTCTGATAAGCATCAAACCAAGAAATGAAAGAGATAAATAACTTCCAAATGTAAATATGTAGCCACAAGAAGATGCAAGAAATGAAGATCATATAATCAAAAGACAGGCTCCTTGCCTCTATATTTTTATCTAACTTGTGTTCTAAGTGTACAGGTACATGTACATGAAGAATGTTATCCATGAAGTACCAATATGAAATGAAAAGGAACATTCATGTTAACAAACAATTAAGGGAGGAGCAATATACAGGCTGGTAGATCCATTAGGATAGAGATCTCAGCAAAGTGAAGACAATATCAAGAAAAGAGATAGTCCATAGAGAACAAGTTACACAAAAGAAGGCCACAGTCATTACAAACAAAGGATGACTATTTCTAATAGTCATATCAGTCATATATGACTATCAAAAGAGATCAAAGAGTAGTCATGGTTATGATTGTCAAACCATAGTGAATGAACAACTATCAAAGTCAGGACAATCAAGCACAAAGGAACAATCATATGCATGAGAGGTGCCAAAGGAATATGACTGCAATCAATCATTAAAGTCATGAAGACTATGATAATAGTCAATATACATATATCAATGCACAATGGCAAAGTTAAAAAGTGATAGAGCAGTCATGCAAAGTAAATGAAGACCATCACCATTGGAGGAGCAACAAAGCTTTCTGCTTAGACAATGCCAAGATTCTTTTCCATACTCCTATTTAAAAAGTCATTTTCTTGTTCCACAATAGTCTAATCTTGTTCAAACAATGGTGTATCTTTGTCATAGAGGTCTGAAGTTATGTCAAGGTTTATATCCTTACTCTCAATATGCATGAATAGTGAGAAATGCTGAGTAAGATGTCATGAAAAGAAGGTTCAAGACAGTGAAGTGGAAAACAATCATCAATGAGGTACTACCACAATCTCAAGGACAAAAGCAAGTAGTACAGTCATGCAAGAATTAATACAATTAGCAAGGAGTAGAGGTATTAGAGAAGACTATGAGAAGAAGGTAGAACAAGACTGAATACAATGAAAAGTTATAGTCATTATGACTGTAATAGTAAAGTAAAGAACAGTCTTTGTGACTGTAGCGGTAATCAATGTAGAAGTTCATCAATTTTATCTTGCACAGTTATCAGTCAAATGCATAATGTGTTTTACTTCCATTATTTTCCACATCTTAGACCTATGAAGATCTTGTGTAATGAGTCCAATGTAGCTCTGGAGGGATGTTTTTACCTTCATACAGGAACAAACACATGAAATCAAGTCTATCGTAATAAAATAATAACTATAAATACTTACTACACAATTACATTCTAAATCATGTCACATCCATACATAAATAAATAATTCAAAAAATCACATGACTGACTAAAAATAAATAAAAGTCAAAGATTTAATTTAATCTCCAACATCCATTTCCCAGTCATATCTTTTAATCCTAGTCATTCACATAATGATAACTCTAAAAGTGCTATAATTTTCCTCATTCAATCATAACCATCAATTCTAATCAAATCTCAACCCTCTATCTTATTACCTACACATCTATAAATCAACCCTCATCTTCAACTATTTCAAGAGAGAAAAATTTGTAGGTACATGTTGCTGGAATCTTCAATAATTCCATGAGCAATCACATCAATTTTATTCAAAGAACATTTACAACAACAAAGAATGACCAAATTTCTTACAGAGGGTCATGTGTCTCACATAGGTATTCAAATAAAGAGATTTTGGATTTACTGAAAATAATATTTTGAGAACTTTTCGAAAAGTGGTTACATTAAAAATATTTGGATTAGTATTAAGGGAGATATGATGATTTGAAGTTGACTTAGAAATGTTTTTTTTTTTAAATTATACATATTTTATTTTTTTTAAATTCATTTATTGCAATCTAAAAGAAGAAATTATATTTTAGTTTTTGCAAATAGATAAATATATTTAAATTTATTTTATATATATTATTTTGTTTTCAAATCTGTAATAAAAGAAATTATGAGAAGATATTTTTTCTACAACATTTTCAATTAATTCACACATATAATTGTATGCATATATAATATATGTACATATACATTATGCATATAATTTTAAATTTTTTAACACTAAAAAACATATATGCATATAGTTTTTTGTTTATATTTAAAATAGTATTTCATGTGAATTATCCTCCATTCAAGGGATTTCATGGGCTCATCTAAAGGAGAGCAGAGGTGAAGCAAGATTGAGAACCCCAGATAAGGGTTGGATGAAGTTAAACTTTGATGGGGCTTCTAGGTAAAATCTAGGCTTGGCCTCCATTGGTTATGTGATTAGAGATGATGTTGGAAATTTTGGTGGAGTAGCAACAAAAAGAATTGGTATCCAAATGAATAATGAGGCAAAGATGCAAGTCTTCATTATGGCATTACAGTTGGGTCTTTTGATGGGAGTAAGGAGGAGCCATGTTGAAGGGGACTCCCAAATCATTATTAATGCCATACTGAACAAACAAATGATGAATTGGAAGTTGAATAACCTACTTGTTAGGGGCTTAGAACTTCTGAATAAGCTTAGAGAGTTTAGGATGAATCGTGTGTTCAGGGAGGCAAACAAGGTTGCCGGTAGATTGGCCAATTCTACCCTTGAAGAGGAGGAGGAGATTTTTATATGTCATTCAATATGAGAATGGATAAGGAGAGCCCCATATATTGAAAGACTTCTTGGTATGGACATAAAGGGGAGATAATATTGTGGAGAGGTAGAGTTTGTCATATGTCCATGGGTGAAGGGCAAAAGCACCTTAGAAATTGAAGTTTAATCTATCATCATTTCTTGACATCCCAAGGTGGCTAAATACAATTATTTGTGAGTACATTGAATGACATTTGCGGGAGATCATGTTACATTTTCCTTTGTGGAGAAATGAATGATGATGTCTAGCTGACATCTAGTTTGGTACTGCTACTTGTGTGAAGGAGATAGAGATGGGGTAAAATCATGAAGCATTTATGGTGTCGCATGCCAAAGGCAGGAAGGGACATTACAACACGCTTATATGGGATAGCTAGAATTGGCTTCTCATTTGTTCATTTCTCTTCCTACATTTTTTAGAATGGAAGCTACGGTGAAGTCGATCGGGAGGAAACAACAAATGGCCTTTTTGGGCCAAATTTTGGATATCAGGTTGACACGGGTTTTCAAGATAAAATCCTCGATTGGTCTCCATGCTATTGGATTGGTGTTAGGGGCCTCTTTCATGAGACTCAATCATAAATATCAGGTTAATATTGATATTGTTGTAATTTTTATTGGGGTTTCACTAAGAAACATAGTTAACACAAACATGCAAAGCCACTCATACCATAAAATAGATGTAGATTGAGTATATTTTTCTCCAAGAGAGGATCCACACTTCTCTCAACCCCATTACGTGGGTGGCTCTAAACCCAATTGGAACAATCCGCACCCAAAACACATAGCACCCATCTCAAATGAGTTTCAACACATAATACCAACACAATAAGAGGGATTTCATGAAATAACAAAATATTCATAGAATAATCAACAGGCTTTCAAATATCATCTCAACAATAAGTAACAACAATATACACTCTAAAGTGGCTTAAGAGCCTACCTCAATACTTCAACAAAATTTGTGAAATTGTTGATCCAATTTCTTCAATCCCTCCTCTTCTCCAAAACTCTCCATCTCTTCTCATTCTTATCTTCCTTGAGAAACTTGAAAAAAAAAATGTGATCAATTTAAAATAAAAATCTAATCATAAATAAAGCTTCAAGAAAAATTTAAATAAAAAAACAATTGTCTAGATATAATGAATCTAGGGAAAGTTTGACTTTGCCACCCAAATCAGATTTGTCTCCAAATCTTGGCACTTATCTTCCAAGATATTTTTCAAGGCTCTAGACTCTTCTAAAACACATTTTAAACACTTTGACAACATGGACCTATCTCATAGGTCATAATTTTAGGGGTTTAATTTGACTCAAATAATAAGAAAAATAACATTAAAAGACCTCTAAAATTTCCTCTGAAGTTAAAATCTAAAATTTGATATTTAAGACCCGACTTAACCAAACTTCAATTTAACAATAATAAAAATAATCATAAATTAAATATTAATTAACAAAATTTCACACACAATACATTTACACAAGAAGACTCTAATCTCCTCTTAGGATAAGGCTTGAGAACCTCCACAAATTTTCATTACTCATGAAAATTAATCTACACACTTGAACCCAAACATTAATATATCCAAAATAGTAGCCAAAGTAAAATTTACAATTAAATCAATATATACACCATGGATAAATCATAATTAACCAACATTATCATGATTCAATGAAAATCTAATGATAAGTTTAATCCACTATTGAATCACATTTACACACAATCATATAAAACACATAGTGTCTATCCAATTATATTGAGATTCATCATTAAACAATTAATTTTATTTTAAAATTGATCCATAATGACAAGATAAATATAGATTCTATACTTGGATATAGATAATGTAAACAAGTCCATAATCATTACTTAAGCAATTCATCATCCAAACAGATAATCAACTACTATTCTAAACATAGTATTAATGTTCACATAGTCTATGATCATAATAAAATATACTAGCATATCCATGAGTGCCATAAGCATAACAAGTCTTATCAAAATAAGATGTTATCATGAGGAGAAGTGGGCCTCGCAATTACTTATCTGTTGTATATATTTTTAATTTTCAAATCTTCTTACAATTGTTGATTCTAAAAAGATTTCATCACTTCTAAAACTTAAATCCAAAATCAATAGCTCCGAGGGAAGGATTCCTAAAGGGGATTCCTTGAGACCCTCTGATAAATGTTCAAAGGGATCTAGAAGAAGAATTAGGAATTATTCTAGTAGATTAATAATTCATTTAAGGCACACACTCTCTCCATACTAGAAGCTACAAATACAAGTAGTCCAAGAAATAAGAAAGAGACAATCTTCATTTTCTTGCAATTTGTCATTTTTATTGAAAAGAAGAAATTAATTGTTTATAGCTTCTTCCCTTTTGTGGTTGCATGCTTCTTATTGAAATATTGTAATATGGAGAAAATAAAAGTTATTTGCTACTTCTTTTATTTCCCTAAAAGATTTCTTTTCTATATATTTCATAATTAAATTTGATTAGCTAATAAATTAAATCAAATAGGGTCATCTAATTGATTTAATTGGCTAATTGGTTGATTATCTTTAATTATTGATTAGTTAATTACTTCATTTCGTTTCAAAAGAGAAAATACAAAAATAAATCATTTAGTTTACTTTAGTTAGTTAATTAAAAGTTTTGCATGCATTAATTAGTTTGATTTAATAAGTGATCAGTTAAACTTTGTATAATTAAATAATATTTAATTATTTAATAAATTATATCAAATTAAGTGGAATTGATTTAATTTGATTTATTATTATTTAATTTATCTAGTTAAATCATTTAGAAAACAAGAAATTTGAAAAACATCATTACATCCTTTTAAGTTAAAGATTAAATTCATCAAATAAAAACAAGCAATCAATTTGTTCAAAACAATTAAAAACAATCACTACAAATAGATAAATCAAATTGAAGTAACCAATGAGAACATTCAAACATTAACACATCTTAACCAACTGGCATACAAATAAAACAATCAAACTAGAACAACCAAGTTACAAATTTGAACAATCAACATAATGGCCAATGCAATCAACTCCTGCCATGTTTGCAATAGTGAGTTGCCACCTCATCCAATCAATGAGAATAATCCCATGTGAATCACTTTTGGATCATACAAGTATACCTTTGAGCATATCTCCCACACATGATGTGCCTAGAGATGATGGCATATTGCATATTTATGATATCATTCTTACGTGTCATATATCTTATACTTCTTCATGTTTTGCATCTTATAGTAAGCCTAATGATGATCATATGGATTTTCATAGGGATTAGTACATACCTAGTGATGATCTACATTGTGATGCATGATGACATAATCTTACTTCTTGCATGGCACCGTTGCATTGCATAATGATCCTTTTCTCACATGTCATCATGACATTATACATTATGTACCATCTTTCGAGATTAGACATATGCTTGTTTATTTGGAACTACCTATTTATGATGACTACCCAAGTGTTGTGTGCATTGTATTAATTATCTTTTCATGCTCTTTCTCTATATCATAATTGTATAGAGCCATGTTGTTTTTTATATTAATAAAAAATGGGAAAGGGCTCAGACCTATTACATAAAACAGCCAAGAAGGCAAATGAGGAGAGTCTCACAAGGAGTGAGACTGATAAACATTACAATGCCAACACCAAAAAACCAAAAGCACTAGTGAGACCAAACTAAAACCACATGACCGACATGCAAGGACAATAAAGGAACAACACAAAAGAAAAAAAAAACTATTGATCAACTAACTTCTTCATCATGTTGATCGCTTGCCATTCCCTATTGAGGAAATTTAGCTTGTCGATGAAGGTGACCTCTCTAGAGTTCTTCTCCTTAGTCTTGGATTTACCTTTCTCATCCATCATTTTATTTCTATGATGATTTAATATGCAACATTATTTTATGTATGATGATGAGCTTTATGATGATTATTCTTCTACTCCTTATATATCACATGGTTGCTTATGTCTTGATGATGATACATTAGTTTATTGCAATGGATGTGTTGATACCTCATTGGCTTGATATTGTGACTTAGTGAGGAAATACATCATGATGAATATGATGGTCCTATGGATGCTTCTTTGAATGTGAAATATTTCATACTTGTTAATTAAGTGTGAATAGATGATAGCATTCCATTGATTGGTAAGTTTACATTTCAATTATGTGGTAGAGCTTTAATAAAATGGTTTGATTCATCTTGTTTTCTCTATACTTCATTATATTGATACCTCATTGCATTCATATGATGATAATATGACTTAGTGGGGAAATATTATATGATGAATATGATGGTTCTATGGATGCTTCTTTGTATGCAAAATCTTTCGTACTTGTTACTTATATGCAAATAGATGACGACATTTTATTGATTGGTAAATTTAGATTTCACTTATCTGTTAGAGTTTTAAAATGGTTTGATTCATCTTCTTTTCTTTATACTTCATTCTATTGATACATCATTGCCTTCACATGCTACTAATATGACTTAGTGGGGAAATATTACATGATGAATATGATGGCTTTATGGATGCTTCTTTGTATGTAAAATATTTATTACTTGTTAATTATATGTGGGTATGTGCAGGATCATCGCTAGCCAAACAATGGCAATAGAAAAAATCATGTTTTTACTTAGCCAAATTTGTGACTTGGCCAAGTTTGATTTTCATAGGATATCCATTTTAGTTTGCATACCGAACCAAAATAGATATCCATTTTTCTTTACCCAATTCTTCACATTTAATTGTTTTGCTATACCACTTTTGCATTGTTTTCCAAATTTAATACTTATTCTTTTCCATTTTCCAAGTCCTACATGTGTCCAAGTTGTATTGTTTGACAAGTTTTTAGTCTAATTGTTAGTCCTAGCTCTCATGGTTATTAAAATGTTAGTATAGTTAGATTCATGCTTAGGTAACATTAATTTACACACTGTTGCACAAACAACCACACTCAAAAATAACCTTACCTAATTAAGGTTAACCTTTAAGGTTCTTTCATTTGGTGATCCTAACAAATCTAACTAGTTCAATCTTCTTATAGTCCATGCTTAGCCTTCACTACAACAAATCCCTATGATTAGCTCCCTTTTTTGCTTCCACCCATTGTTTTAATGTATTTTTCTCCAATTTTTTGAAAACTTTGGTGCTATTTATTGGGATGCCGCTATTTTTGGCATTTTTTGCACTGATCAAAACAAGTAGGCACTAATTTGCACCTAGATTAGCACCTACATTAGCGCCCAGATTAGCACCTACATTAGTGCCTAATTTAATGCCTAATTTAGTGCCTACTTTAGAGTGCTTAATTTAACACCTAATTGTTCTAATCTAGCAGGGATTAAGGGTTAAGGGATTAGGGGTTAGGGTTTAAGGGATTAAGGGTCATGTTGGATCAAAATTTCAAACCTTAAAATTTTGCCATTTCCCACTATAATTCCTAATAAATTATTTCATTGAAACTTGAAAATACCATTGTTCCATCATTAACCCTAAAATTTCTTACCTCCATCGTAAAATATTTGATCAAAATCATTACTCTTTCAAGGTTATAAACAATATCGGCAAGATAATACTACATTGGGGAGACTCAACATCTAGTCTCTTCGATGACCCAAAGGCATAAAAGACAAAAAGTAAAGTTATACAAAATTGAAGAAATAAAAGAAATCAAAGAGACAAGGGATATTGGAAAGAGTCACTCAGCAGTCTTATCGATACCTCAAACATCGAACGGACAAGGCATTTTGGTGTGACACCAAAATGTGTCACACTGATCAAATGATGATGGTGTCACGCCAATCAAACGATATCATTGAAAATGTTCACAAAGGGAGTTCAAGATGTCAAGGTGATAAGGTTTGGAGTCCCACCGATAAAAGGAGTCTCGCCGATAAAAGAACAATGTAAGAGGTATTTCAAAATGACTCTACTATATCGAAGAGAAGGTCTTTCTAGTCTCTTCGAAAAGGTGATGAAATAAAAACATCAGAAGGTTAACTCCATGTTTGAAGAGACTTATATTATCAAGGAGATGCCATCTGGAATCACACTGAAATCATGAACAAGCATAAAACTGAAATAAATGAGATCTCAAAGCATATCACCCTGAAATAAAGTGACAAGACATGATGGTGACAATCCAACATCCTTTATTCAAAAAATTAAATTCCCTTCGATGATATGAGATACACAAGTGAGATGCCATTAATTACATAGAGTTAAGTTGATTGAATGTTAATTTTGAAGGGTATTGCAAGGAGCGATCGTAGGGAGCAACTAGATAGTAATTCATAACTAGAGTAATTTGCCAAGTAAGTACTTTTGACTGGCTCGCATTCATAATTTACAGAACATGGAGGAAGTAATGCAAAACCCTAAGAGTAAGAGGAAAAAATTGGGATATAGGCATTTAATCTAGGATTTACTAGATCAGTGCCTTGGGTTGGGACAAAAGTCCAGAAGAAATGCCCAACTGAACCCACATGCTGAAAAATTAGAAGATTTATACAAACAAATAGGGGACATCTGGACACTAGCTAGAGGGTATGATATTTTTATCTTCCATTATAAGGTGTATAGACATAAACTCATTTCAAATCCCTGGTGGCTAAATCTGGGTAAATTAGTAGTCCTAAATGTGTTTGTGAATGTCTAGTTGCTAAGACTCCTTGCAGAAAATTACAACCCTAAGACTTACTATATTGAATTAGATGATGGGACTACTTTCTTTCCTATTACTAGAGATTATATTGCCATAGTGGTTCAATTGGACATGAGTTTAGATAAAAAAATTTAGGATCAAGGACTTGTTGGTTGAATACCATAATATGAGTAACAATTACAAGAGATGGAAACTACCCCTGCACAGGCCTCACGATGAAAACAATAAACTCATGGTATTTGCTAGAGTTAAGGATCCACCATATTCAGTTGAATTGTTTGAGGATTACTTCAAAAACACATACTACTCTGTCTGCCAAGTGTTGTGTATAGAAGCCTCCATGTTCATGGAAATTGCACCCATGGTTCTAGATGAAGACATATAGAGTCATGATGGACGATACTTTGATTATGCTGAGTACCTGGCACATAACTTGCAAAATGATCTGATATCTCTTAAGAATGGAGAAAGTAAATTCAGACATTATTCTCTATTTATATATATGGTGTTATATGAAGGACAAAGTATGTGCTTGTGGGATAAGAATCTCAAGGTAAGAGATTTAGACAACAATGGTGATATAAAACCCATGTAAATGTGGATTGCTATCTAGGATAGCAGATGTGATAGATCACATTATTTATATTTTGAGGAGTTTTTTGTGAAACCTATATACAAACTATTTGGTCATCCTCGCAATTATAATTTTTCACTGGAAATACAGAAGTTTTTGAGGCCAAAAGATAAACATGAGGAGGGAAAGTTCAGCCATAATTGGGGTGATTGGTATGTTTTCAGTGACTGCACCATGATAAGAGTGTTTGCATATGAAGGACCACCCTTTCTACTACCAAAAACTTGCGCAGATAGGGTTGCATATTTAGAAATTGTTAGGCAATTGACTTCTTCAGATTTCATGCACCTTAAGAACCACAACAAATAGTCATTTATGCCTGGAACTCTATGCTTTGGATATTTCACCATTCTTTCTGATAAAGGTTATCAATTGATTGACAAGAAATTAGAGCAACTTAGATTACCTTTTGGAAATGCAAGAGAAAATTGTGATTCGGAACACTTTATCAATAGTTTAAAAACAAAACAAAAGTTAAAAGGATATCATCATGTCATGTTCATTGATGAGGATTTAATCAGAAATTGTGATGAAAACATAGCAGTAGAAAGGAGTAGTTTGTACCATAAAACTATGTTAGTAGAGGCTTGGAGGGTAGCCAAAAACCCCACTTACACCAGAGCCTTTCAGGATATTGATGATCCTATTGAAAGGTTGGATACTATGATTATACATGCATTAGAATTGATAATAAATATTCCTCCTATGTATTTGATAGAAAAGGAAGACAACTTAAGGAAGCACAGGCTGAGTATGAGATTGCCCTTGATCACTTGTCACCTTAGCCCACTCTAGACATAAGTTTCTCTACAGATACTAACATTGCAAAAGGAGAAGAAGAATCTGAGGAAGGAGTATGAAACTATGACCCAACCATTGAGGGGTATGAACCTCCTAATGGTAGGGAAGTTGTCACTATGGAAGCACCAGATGACTTAATAGGAGACATAAGACACCTAGCCAACAAAAAATTTATTTCAGATGATGATTTCATTAAAACACCTAAGTTTAAAGCCTTTTTGTATGAATACAAGGGCAAGTTGTCTAGGGAGAGAATGAAATATATCACTCCTAAAATACAAGATGAGGTGCTATTGGAGCTTCAAAAGGAAATTGACAAATAATTAGAGATAATGACTCCAGAAAGGGGGAGGACACTATTACAAGAAGCAGGTGTAATTTTGATTCCTAGATGGGATATGGCCTCGGCCATTGTATTTGATACTTTTAATAGAGATCAAGACAAGAAGATAAAACTTAGCATAGAAGCCTTGGATGATATCAAAAGAGTATTAGGGTATGGTCCTGACAGAAGAGGATTGCATAAATGGGCATTGTATCCTCCTAATAAAAGACCACATATCATTGATGATCCAAATAAGGCATTCAGTCACCTTTTGATACAAAGGATTGAGGATACTGATCCTATAGAAACTGTTGATTTAAATATTAATGTTGCAAGGTTTACCAAGGCACAAATTGAAAAATTGATTAAGCAGAATGATATATACAAGAAAGAGAATGCCATGTTGAGACAGGAGATTGCTACTCATAGAGATAAGTTGCCTTCATCTAGTAGTTATTCACAATACCTAGAAGATGATCAAAGGTTTACAGAAGCCATCAAAGATGCTAACTACTAGAAGCTTAAAATAGAAAATTTTCAAAAGAGAAGTGAGCAATTAGAAATTAAATTAAAAACTATCAAATATAATAAGGCTTATGAATTAATCCGAAGAAGGTTTAGCCAAATGATGAAAAATAGTGATAAGGTGTGGGATTTGTATAAGAGAACACATCAACTATATCAGGAACATAAAATGTTGCATTTGAGGATGTTGGAGATAAAAGAAGGGTTGAATGCCAAAGCTAGCACTAAGGAACAAATGCTTAAGTAGTATAATGAATTGATTTGAGAGCATGAGAGATTTAATGGTGTGCTGATAGAGGATTTGAAGGACTTTGACCAGCATCTTGATCTAGCACTTCCTAACTTTTTCAATGATGAAGGTAACCTAAAAGACAAGGACACCTGGAAGAATGAAACGGACCAGTTACTGCCACCACTGCTTGAAAATATAAACAATGAGGAAAAGGTGATGGAAAATACTTATGCATGCCTCAGAAAGATATTTGCTCTAGAGTCAACAATGAACAATTTAGTTGACACAGATCCATGTGCTGATCAGGTATATATCAACCATGTTGGTCAAATAAATTTGTTTATAACTAGAGCATTATGATGAAGTAGGTACAATACAATTTTGCCAAGCAATGCAGGTGTATCAATCTGTATCAAGGAGATGAGGATGACCTTGCCAGACCTTTAGGTCATGGGTCACTCTATGGTGATTAATGGAGCTAGAATCTGATCGTTGCATGTGCTTCTATCTCTCTTGATGTTTCCTAATTATGCATTAGTTACTAATAGGTGCAATTATGAAAAGATGTAATGTTTAGGGCCTGAAGCTTGTTTGTATCCTATTAATAGGATACCAAGACCATTTGAAAAAAAAGAGGAAGAATCTCATATTTACAGAAGCAAGAACTTTTATTTATACAATACAAAACAATATTTCAAATATTCATCTATACTTGTCTATGTTTCCATATAAATTTGAATTTCTAAATTAATGCAAAGGAACAAAGTTATTTGGTGAATCAAAAATATTTGGTGTTCAATTGCTGTGTTAAATTTCATTTTATGGGCTGCATGGTTGTCTCCAAAATAGTTTTCTAAATTATTTAAACTGATATATCAAGAATATGATTAGTTTATCAATGCACATTTGTTGTTCTGTGTGATCAATTTGATTGGTTTCTGCAAGGAGTTGATTTAATTCCTCCCAAATTGTGTAAGTTCATTGGTCTCTACCAGGAGTTAAAACCCTTTAAACAAAACAATCTTGGCTAGGTTTCCTTATTGTGTATGAGGAAAAATCGATTAAATCTAAACTAAATAAAATCAAAGAACCCAATAACATAAAAAAAACGAATTTAAATAAAAGCCATGACAAATGATCAATGAAATAAAGACTTTTACCGAAATCTGTATTGTTTCCTTTGGATTGAATGTGGATTGCTCAATGAAGTTGCGAAGCCATAGCTACAACAAGCAAGTAGTGTGCTCAATGTGCTCAAAAGATCAATGTCAAGAGATTGTGAGAGTGCTCAATCGACGCGTTTTGTATGCTCAAAGCACTGTTAAGTATGCCTGAGAATATGATCGAAGAGAGAGGCCAATGAAGGAGATGAGGGAGGTTTATATAGATTTCAAGGAAGATCAATCAGCGGTCCAGATAATTCAAAAGAATCAACGGAGGAGATAAGTTGAGGAATGTGCAACGAATAAAAAGAAGACATGTGTCTTGCTTTCTTTTGCATGAGAGGAGTTATCAAGAATAGAAGAATGAGTTAACTGAAGAAATAAATCAATTAAAAGAATAAAGCAATCAGTTAAGTGATTTAAAACAAGAAGAAGAGATTTGCATGAGAAAAAAAGATATTTTGCTTTATTAAATATAGAAAACTTGAGTTATATTAGAGATAACTCAAATTTAGAAGAAAAAGCAACTTAAATAAATAATTGATTTATTTAAATTTAGAGAAGATGTTTTTGGAAGAAATAATTAAATAATTGGAATTATTTAATTTAGAAGATTTGAAAGAAAATTAAATAAATAAATTTATTTAATTGTTGTGCATGATTTTGGAAGAACAGTTTTGATTTAATTAAATAATTAAGAATTATTTAATTATAGATAAGAGGGAATTTGTTGAATTAATTAAATAATTGGGTTTATTTAATTAATGTGGATGCGAATTTGGAAAGAAGATAATGATCAAATTAAATAATTAAACTTATTTAATTGTGGAAAAATATAGAGGAATTTAATTTAATTAATTAAATAAAGAGAATTTATTTAATTAATGTCGACAGTATATGATTTAGAAGAATATGGTGAAATTAATTAAATAATTAGATTATTTAATTAACGTTGCAATGCAGGTGATTAGACAGAAATGAGGAAATGCACGTAGTACAATGACGTGGTCATTTTAGGGTGTCTACATTTTGCCCCTCTTTGATGCAATGCAGTTTACAACGTTGCTTCAAAGAAATTGATAGTTGAAGACATGATACAATTTTATTGCCCTAGTGTAGGTAGTTGCCCCAGCGTATGCCCCCTCGAGCGGGAAGACGGGGAAGCGACAGAAGAATAGTGTTGAAGCTTGACTAGAAGAGTGTGCGACCAGGATTGAGAAAAAGCAGAAGAAGGGGTGGGAAAGAAAAATGAAGGGGGGGGACACTATAAATAGGTCCCATGGGGACCACAATCCTCATTTCCACCCTTGGAGACTCTAAATTTAGAGAGGAGAGAATTCAAACCTAGTTGGAGAGAGTGGAGCAGCCACGAGGAGAGATGCCGATTCCAGTGCACAGTCATCGGGCAAAGTTGGTGCGGACCTACAGGAGGCCAGCAAGAGCTCCGGCAGTGGTAAGTGATCGAAAACCCCCTTTGCATTTGTCATTTTAGGGTGGTTTTAGGGCTAGGTTTAGGGAGGGTGAGCTAGGTCAGCCAAAAGCGCTTTAGGAAGCCGCAGCGTGTATGGTAGGGGGTTGCAGCGCTTTTGGCACACCGCAGTGCGGCTGGTAGTCATGTGCAGCGCGCTTGGTAAAATCAAGTCGCTTTTGGTTAGATGGTTCGCGCCGCAGCGCATTTGGCAAATCCCACAGCGCGCTTGGTATAGCGGTGCAGTGCACTTGGTAGGGTAGGTTAGCGCGACTGGTAGGTAGGTGGAAAAATCATGGCGCCTATGGCAATACAGAACGGCGCGGTTGGGATGGGGGTAAAGCGCTAGTGGTAAACAAGGCGCGTTTGGAAGAAAAAATATAGCGCGGATGGAGAAACAGTATAGCACTGTTGGTAGAGAGAGACAGCACTTTTGTATAAAATAAGGCGCTTTTGGTTAAGCAACAGAAAAGTTAGGTGGGAAGTATACTAGGGGGGATAGAATAGGGATGGCCATCCTAGCTGACAAGGGGGAAAGGGACTAGGTAGATAGGATTTTGAGGGATTGAGTAAAGAAAAACTGACACGCGAATTGTTATGGATGCAGAGGATTTTGCCACCACTGATGTCGCGAGAGCGACATCACGTGATTGCACATGAGGTTGTACAGCTGACTTGGGAGGAGGATACATTCTTGGAGCATGCGGGACTGTGGCATGTGGCCCACCTAACACACATTAGGGTGAATCTCGCCCTAGTGACTGCAGTTGTAGAGAGATACCACAGTGAGACTTCGTCGTTCCACTTTCTGACTGGGGAGGCTATAGTGACACTGGAGGATGTATACCGCATCCTGAGGATTTAGATAGATGGAGAGATAGTGGACTTTGACCCGGCACGGGGCGAGGCAGGCTTGGAGGAGGTTTTCTGCATAGATGACCTGTGGATAGATGATGGGGAGATCTGATGGGCAGACGTCCCGAGACTCTGCGACCGGATTAGATGGATCGTGGCGTCACTGATTGGCGGCTTCCTGTGTCTAGACAGGAGATCTAGAGGACTATCAGTTAGCTAGGGGACAGTGCTATCAGGGATGTTCACCCATGGTAGATAGTATGCGTGGGGACCCTGTGTGTTGGGACAGCTATATCATGACATGCACCATTGTGTTTACAGGAGAGGCTGGAGCCTCTCAGCAGGGGTGACTTTACTACAGGTATGGGCATGGGAGCACATTCCAGTGATCCGACCCATGGCATAGCGCCACCGAGACAGAGGCGAGCCCTATGCATTCTTATATGATGGGGTGATGACACATCGGAGGGTGGGGTCTATTAGCTATTAGAGGCGGCAGATTGACGAGATGGACCTATTCATATGGAGGCCCTGGTTACTATGTGAGGAGTGGGCTGACGAGCATGAGCAGCTCATGTACTATAGACAGGCTCGCTATCTGTTCGGTAGATGGACAGATATGATAGAGAGATATCTTCCAGAGCGAGTTCTCAGACAGTTTGGACTGCCGCAGGGACTACCCATGGGGGAGGCCACACATGCCAGGACGCGGAGGGAGATTGGAGACTGGGACACCGAGATCCCAGTGGCGACAGCATTGACAGAGGTATGGGGACTTATCCTCGTGAGATGGGATTGGGACTCTGGGCTAGCAGACCCAGGGACGCTGCCAGAGTACGATTAGTACTGGCAGACACACAGGCCGATGAGACTGACTACACCAGGTGTAGCAGGGGCAGTGGGAGAGGTATTGGTCCTTGGAGGGGAGGCCAGGATGAGACGACAGACCAGGGCAGCCAGGCAACAGGTCGTGGGTCAGCAGGCAGGTGGAGAGGGTAGCGGCCAGCAGGCCAATGTGGAGATGGCAGAGGCAGTGGGCCCGGTCATAGAGACCGATTTACAGAGAGTAGAGTGACTGCTGCAGGAGGAGATAGCCCGGAGGACTCGTTTAGAGCTCCGGATGGCACGCCTGAGGAGGGATAGGGATGCAACGCGAGCGGATGCAAGGCAAGCAGAGGCCACAGCCCAGGCACAGACACAAGTAGCCTCAGCAGCACAGACAACCCTGGCATAGGTACAGGCGCAGCTACAGGCACAGGTGTAGGCATACAGACAGCTACAGGCCCAGGTACAGGCACAGGCATAGGTATAGGTGCAGCCACCAGCCGCACCGACTGTAGACACCGAGGAGATAGCACAGGCTAGGAGAGAGAGACGCAGAGGTACAGCTGCGGTTGACTGCAGAGGCCACACTCTTTACAGTGAGGCAGGAGAGAGAGGAGGCACACCGTGCACTGGGTGCAGATCAGAGGACCCTATACAGCGAGCTTGTCTAAGTGCAGGGTGAGCTAGTATCAGCCGGTAGGGAGGCAGAGTACTATAGGGGCCTATATGTGGGTGCGGTGCCAGCAGTGCAGCAGGCACCGAGCTACAGAGATAGGAGCAGGTCTGGGGCATCAAGATCCCGGAGGACAGGGTAGTCAGTGTCCTCAGTTAGAGGGCCACTTTTACCGCCAGGGGGAGGAGGAGGACCATCAGGGGGGCCTCCACCGAGCACAGGGGGAGGACAGGGGCCACAGCAGGAGGGCAGCTCTACCCACTAGGGCGCATACACTTGTATATTGTATCATATTGTATCATTTTGGATAGATGCCTGCGTGCATTCTGATGTATATTTCACAGGCTCTTGATAGCCTTGATGTACTATATTGATGTATATTTGGATGTACACATGTTTTTTATTATTGATGTAGACACCGAGATTTTGTATTATGATGACCATTACATGATATATATGATGATCGATTCAGCTCACTGCTGTTCATGCTTTTGTGTATGCATTCCTTGATGTCATGGATGTGATGATATGTATGTATGATTATGGATTCATGTGATGATATATGTTGCTTATATGATGCTTATAGATGTATGATGATATAGATGTATGATGATAGAGATGTATGATGATATAGATGTGATGACTAGTGATCTCTGACATGTTGGTTTTGCAGATATGCACCAGAGAGAAGAAGAGGAGGAGATGGAGACAGAGACTGTTGATCGATTACTGCAATGAAAGCGATATAAAGGTTGGTGGGAATGGATGAAAGAGCTTGTTGCAATGGCTTCGCATTTGTATATAAAGAGCAATCCTTATTTTGATATAGCATGTGGATAGTTCGCCACCAAGGTATAAAAGACCAAGGTGCAGTAATATCCAAGTGCGTGGACGTTGACTCTGCAAGCAAACGGTTTGAACTTAGATCCTTTTAGACAAAATATAACCTTGTTGGAACGTGTGAATAAGCCATAGTCTTGAACATAAAATAAACTTCAATACATGTGAATGCAAGAAGAAATATTAATATGTAAGATGCTAGGTCATAACACACACAAGATAAATAGAATGCTAAGAAAGATACTAAAGATCATTCCTCAAACATGGCACACAGAAAGCAATGACTATGCCCCCAATCCATACTGCATTGTAACATACCAAGATTATAGATAAATCAAGGTAGCTTTGAATAGGTAATGGAAAAGGAACAAAAGATAAACCATAAATCAAATTGACTGACTTACAAAGTAAACATATAGCCAACATATTCTCTTGCCAAAGAGGTTGCTCAGGATAGATTGGATAGGAAAGATAACAGCTTTATCGTAGGAACTCTGTGTCCGTTAAAGGGTGCTATCTACCTACAAAAGACAATGTCTTGCTATAGGAAATGCCACATGTCGCAGGAGACGCGTGTGTTGGTCTCGACAATGGAACACTTCGCAGAAGACAAGCTTGTTGATCTAGGGCTTGGGTTAAGCAATACTTAGCTGATGTTGGTAATCGGTATGCAGGACAGTAGAAGACTCTGGAAGGAAGCTGCGTTGCTTCAGGTTTGTTAAGGACTTTTGCTTTGAAAGGATGCACTAGCTTACTGCTTGAGTTAGTCAAGTCGAGGTGAATGGATTCTGAAAAACGGAAGACCAGAAAGGTGGAATGCTAATGGATTGGTGTGGGTGGAGAATGATGGATCGTGTGTGCCTGAGTACTGAATCCATCCTTCGTATTCCAGACTGCCTACATACCCTGTATCCACGGGATCAAGGCACACTTACGATGGAAGATGAACACGATAAATATGCAGCTCTGGATAGAATGATGAGATGGATCGAGGTGAAAAGAGGGGATCTTATGTACTTGAGTACTGGAAACTTCCTTCGTATTCCAGACTGCCTACATACCCATATCCATGGGATCAAGGTACACTTACGATGGAAGATGAACGTGATAAATATGTAGTTCTAGTAGATGTGATGATGGGGGAAAAGCATTGAGAAGATAACATCCTTATCGTAGGAGCGATGTGTCCATTAAAGGGTGTTACCTGTGGAAAGGAGAAAGCGATTGAAGTATGCGTTTGTGAACCATGAACAAGGAACCCATCCTAGACCTAAGTTAAGGAAAGAGTTTCCCCCATTCTGGTAGAGGAAAATGTGTGGGCAACTGCCAAAAAAGACACCAAAAGCTTTGACCTAGGACAAGACAGTGTTAACTGTAGACACAGATCAAGATGTGGGATGACGACGAGGGACATTGACAAATTTCCAAGCTATACTAGATAGGGAGATGGAAATGCAAACAAGGTCATTGGGTTTATTATGGGTGAATGGAAAGTGTGCTGCGAACTGGACAAGGAGTGGATAGGACTCGATAGACAATGGATGCTGACTCTACCCATAGCGCCTGTTTGCCAAGTTTTCACTATGGTACTTATCCAAGGTGCCTATTTGCCAGGTTTTCACCAGAGGATGGATTTTTTTTGGACTTTTTTGTTTTTTTGTTTTTTTTGCTTTTGCTTTTTTTTTTTTTTTTGTGGAACACTCTAAGGATCAAGCATAGAACTTCTTGAGATGGACACTGTTAAGTGGCTCATCTAGAGGAATGCCGTCAAGTGTAGCTAAAGTATAAGCTCCTGATCCATATGCTGCTGTCACAATGAAGGGACCTAACGAGTTAGGCTCAAACTTACCCTTCTTCTCTCGATCTGCTTGATTTCTCTGATTCTCCTTAAGTACAAGATCACCAACTTGAAACCATCTTTCTTTGATCTTTTTGTTGTAATTACGCCAGAGGCAGTTTTGATAGACATGGAAATGATTAAGTGTGGCAAGGCACCTCTCATCTAGTAGTTCAAGCTCAGCTAATCTAGAAGTGCGATACTCATCTCCGCCGATCAGGTCCTGCATGGATACTCTGAGGGATGGGATCTTGACCTCTATAGGTAGGATGGCTTCAGAGCCAAAGACCAAGGCATATGGTGTGGCACCAATTGGTGTTCTGATACTAGTGCGGTAGGCCCATAGGGCGGGATTGAGTTGCAAGTGCCAATCACGACCAGCTTCATTGACTATTTTCTTGAGGATCTTGAGAATGGCTTTATTGGAAGCCTTAGCTTGGCCATTACTCTGTGGATAGTAGGGAGTTGAAAAGCGATGTTGGATATTGTATTGTGTGCACAAGGCACGGACATCTTGGTTCTTGAATGGTCTCCCATTATTAGTGACAATGGCTTGGGGGATACCATACTGACATATGAGGTAGTTTAGAATAAACTTGGCTATTTGTTTACCGGTGATATAGGTCATAGGAATGGCTTCCACCCACTTCGTGAAATACTCAGTGGCGGTAATGATAAACTTGTGGCCATTAGAGGAGGAAGGGTGGATTTGTCCTACGAGGTCGAGACCCCATTGAGAAAAAGGACATGGAGTTGTCACAGGTTGTAATTCATGAGCTGGTACATGAATCAGATCTCCATGCTGCTGACATTGTAGACACTTCTTAGCAAACTGTGTAGCATCTTGTTCTATTGTAGGCCAGTAATAACCTGTTCTGAGTATCTTCTTAGCAAGATTAGGACCGGTAGAATGTGCGCCACAGACACCTTCGTGTATGTCTCGTAAGGTAGCCTCGGCTTCTTCCACATTAAGACATCATAAGAGGATACCATCGAAACTCCGGTGATATAGTGTATCACCCAGAATGATGTAACGAGAGGATCGACGGATAAAGGTTTTGCGTTGGGTGGATGATAGGTCAGGGGGAAAGGTATTGTTCTTGAGGTATTCATAAATATCTTCATACCATGGGGAATTGGGACCAACAAGTTCACAGATGATTTCAGTAACAGGAACATCGACGGCTGGTATCAACAATTGCTCGATCAAGAACTCACACTTCTATGTATTAGCAGGCATGTCAATCAGTGACCCTACAGAAGCCATAGAATCCACAGCTTTGTTATGCTCTCTTGGAATTTGCTCAAATGTGATGGTAGAAAAGTGTGGTTTGTAGGCATCCACTAATTGTTTGTAGGGGACCAACTTTTCATCCTTTGTTTGGTATTCATCTGTGACTTGGCGAATGACTAGCTGTGAATCTCCATATACTTGTAATTCTGTGATGTCCCATTGAACTACTATATGGAGACCTATAAGGAGTGCTTCATACTCGGCTATATTGTTGGTGCAAGGGAATGCAAGCCGATATGACTTAGGAATATAGTCATTCTGAGGTGTAACAAATAAGATGCCGGCTCCTGATCCATGTTGTGTGTAAGAACCATCAAAGTATAACTTCCACATTATGGAGGTAGCAAGAGTGAAGAGGTTCTCATCAGGAAAGTTTGCTACCATAGGATGTGTATCTTTCATGGGTGCATCTGCTAAATGATCCACGAGGGCTTGTCCTTTGATTGCTTTATGATCTGTGTACTCAATGTTGAACTCACTAAGGATCATGACCCACTTAGCTAGTCTTCCTGTGAGAGCTGCTTTTGCTAGTAGATACTTCAAGGGATCAATCTTGGCTATCAGATTTGTGTGTTGGTTCAGCATGTAATGTCACAACTTTTGGGAGGCAAACACTACTGCTAAACAAGCCCTTTCCATTGGTGAATAATTGAGCTCATATCCCACCAAGGTTCTACTGATATAATAAATTGCATGCTCTTTTCCTGTTTCATCATTTTGTGCTAGCAGGGCCCCCAAGGCTGAGTTTGTAACGGAGATGTATAAGATCAAGGGTTTGTCCGCAACTGGTGGAACCAATACAGGAGGTGTAGCTAGATACTCTTTAAGTTGATCAAACGCTGCCTGACACTTGTTGTCCCATCGAAATGAGACATCCTTTCGGAGCAAGTGTTGAAAGGGTTGACATTTATCTGCTAGCTGTGATATGAAATGCTGAATGGACTACAACCTTCCTTGAAGGCTCCTTAGTGCTTTAAGGTTCTTGGGTGGAGGCATCTCCATTATAGCCTTTACTTTCGCTGGATCTACTTTGATGCCTCTACGAGATACAATGTATCCCAACAGCTTCCCTGATGTTACACTGAATACACACTTATTTGGATTGAGTCTTACTTGGTATTTTTCAAGCCTGTCGAAGATCTGTCCTAGGACCTATATGTGATCCACTCTAGAAGATTTAGCCAATATATCATCAACATAGTCTTCCATGATGTGATGAAAGAGGTCATGAAATATCACTGTCATTGCTCTCTGATAGGTTGCTCCTGCATTCTTCAGACCAAACGGCATGACACACCAACAATAATTGCCCCAAGGACAAGTAAAGGTTGTTTTATGTTGGTCTTCTTCAGCTATCCTTATCTGATTGTAACCAGAAAATCCATCCATGAGAGAAAGCATCTCGTGACCTGCTGTCAAGTCCACTATTATGTCAATGTTTGGTAGTGGAAAGTCATCTTTAGGACATGCCTTGTTAAGATCTCTGAAATCATTACACATGCGGATGCGCCCATTAGGTTTAGACATAGGTACAATGTTTGAGACCCAATCTGAATAGTCAATGGGTCATATGAACTTTGCGTCTAACAGCTTTTGTATTTCCACCTTCACCAAGAGAGCTATCTGTGGGTGCATCTTTCTCAACTTCTGTTTGACTGGTTTCACTTTGGGATCAACTGTGAGATAATGAACTACCAGCTTAGGGTCTAACCCTGGCATATCGGCATAGGTCCATGCAAAGTTGATGGTTCGTTGCAAGAAGAAGCTGTTAAGATTTTTGTGCTCTGTGTCAGATAATGATGCTACTAGGAATGTTGTCTTTGGATTCTGTTCTGTGCCGAGGTTGATCTCTGTAGAATCTTCCACTAGGAGAGCTGATTTCTCTTGATACTTAGATGGTAAGGGAAGGTCAAATCCTCCATCCTCAGGTGCCACAGTTGGGTTTTCACCTTTGGATATGTCCTTTGTTTTTACTATTTTGTGATCAGGAGGTGCCACAGTGTGGTTTTCACCTAGAGATCTTTCTTTATTTGCACTTTTGCGACTGGAGGATTTGGCATTCTCTCCAAAATAAGTCATGGGCTCTAGTTCCATTACAAAACCTGCTTTGTGATTGCCCAGAGGGATACCTTCCCAAAGTCCCATGAACTCAGCTAAAGCTTCATCATTCTGAAATACATCTATAATGGGGGTCCCTTGTTGGTCCCAATCGATAAGTTCAGGGTAGACAAGTGTTACATTCTGGGTGCTGGTGGTGGAAGTTAAGGAGACGGAGGATAGTGTAAAAATGGAGGATTCTGCGAATAGATTGGTCATGTGGAGGGAAGAGTCATCGAAGATATCCTCTGTAGACGTCATATCAGTGGGAAAAGTGTCAACTACCTCGTCGAGGATATACTCGATGTCCAAGGCGCGTGGTACCTTCTTACCAAATCCTAATCCCTTCTTGTCTAGCTTCTTTGTCACAACAATGGGTTCCATAGTGCCTTGATTCTGTTTCCCAAGGCCACCTTTGCCTTTATAGCCCATATTTTTTACTATTCTTAAGCCATTGCCATATTGCTTGACTGGTATTGTGACTGGTTCTTTCTCCTTGTAGAGCCAAGAAGAGATGTCCTCAATAGTTTCCTCTTCTAATAACCATCCATGTTGGAATTGGGTTAGGAATGTTGGGGGAGGAATAGCTGCTTTTTTTATAACTTTGGCAATGGGTGGTTGGCCGTAAGATTTTGGAGAGAGAGGCATCCGCCCTACACAACAAGATTTTGAGATATCGTAAGTGCCAAAGCCTATATCTCAGATGCAAGCTGTGATTTTGGGGAGGGGTGTAGATTCACTTGTAGAGGCTTGCATGAGAGTTTCAGGATCAACATAAAGAGGGGATTCAAGGGCTTTGTCATTTTTAGGCACTTGGTTGCAATTCTTATAGCTTCCTTATAAGACACGGCAAAATTCAAAAGGATTAGGATCTCCTGGGATGGTGATCTCCGTACCATTGTATGGGAACTTAAGGGACTGATGGTACATGGAGGGAACAACTTTTATTGCATGGATCCATGGGTGGCCTAGGATAATGTTGTAAGGTAGTTCAATATCAAGGACTTGGCACCTAGTTTCAAGCATGACTGGGCCCAGTTGTATAGGCAAGTGAATAACACCTTCTGAACAGCGTTCTGCATCATCATACCCCTTGATTGTAATACTATGATCAATGTTGACGTGATCCTCAGAGTATCCCAATTGCTTTAGTAACTTTAAAGAATAGATGTTGAGACCAACACCACCATCTATGAGTATACGTTTGATTTTGTGCTTATGGATGAGAACTTCAATATGCAGGGCATCATTGTGACATGGATCATGGGAGGGGAGGTCTTTCTTAGAGAAGACCACGTTGTAAGGTGAAGCAATATTACCCACTATAGCTTGGAAATCTGTGACTGCTATGTCGTTAGGAACAGAAGACTCTTGGAGGGCTTTTTCTAGCACCACTCTATGTACAGGTGATGACCGTAGAAGGTTCAAAATAGAGATCTGTGCTGGTGTTCTCCCTAGATGTTCGACAAGATTATAATTAGACTGAACTGGAAGCCTAGGTGTAGGTGCACGGATGGTGACATGACCTCGACGAGTAGTAACAGCGCAATCCGTAGATTTGCCTTTGATCATGAGGGTAGACACCTGACTCTCTTCAAAATGACCGACAATGGAATCGAAGGACGTGGAAGCATGATTGATACCTTTACCTCTATCCTGAGGAGGAGGTGGACCATGATGAGGGAATGGTTCCTTGTACATATCAAGATCCTTGTTCATGTGTTGCACTGGTGATTCATCCTCAAAAGTGATTTGATTATCATCGATGAGGTTTTGGATGAGGTGCTTAAGCTTCATGCAAGATGCAGTTCTATGCCCTTTGCTCCTATGGAAATCACAATACTCATTGTCTCTATAATGTGCCGTTTTATAGACAGGTTCTCCATATGGGGGAGCATCAGGTAAGGTGATGAGCCCTTTCTATAAGGCTTGCTGTAAGACTGATTTGATGGGCACTCCCAAGGGAGTGAACTGACGTTGCGGAGGGTAATCTTGTTGAGGCCGCTCTTGTTGTCATTGCTGTTGGTTTGGATAAGGCTGCCTTTGTTGCAGCTATTGTTGAGGTGGAGCTTGACTTGGTTTGCTGCAGCGGTGTTTGCAACGTTTGGACATGCTTAGTATCAACCACCCCATCATTGACCACATTTTTGTTCTTGTTCCAATATTTGGGTTTATCATTCGATTGTTGATGAGGAGCGCTATCTTTCGTTTCCTTAAAGATTTTGACCACACCCTTAGCAATGAGGGCCTTCTCAATGTTGATACCCTTGTATGTGATTTCATCGAAGGTTGTAGCACTAAGAATTTGTAAATGGAAACCTAACTCTTGGTTGAGGTTCTGCACAAATATGGCAACAAGCTATTTCTCTGAAATCTTGAAAGGGAATTTACTAGCCATTTGTCTCCATCGTTGGAGGAAAGAAATGAAAGTTTCACCATTTTTCTGTTTATTGTTGCATAGATCCGTCATGGAAATCTCATGCTCTGCGTTGTAAGAAAAATGGGTGGCAAACTTCTCTGCTAGCTCGTTGAAAGACTTCATACCCATAGGTAAGTGTGAGAACCATTCTATTGCTTGACCTCCAAGACTGCGAGGAAAGAGACGCATAAGATATGTGTCGTTATGAGAGACCTCGAAGCAAGCAAGATAGAATTCCCTAAGATGGTCTTTTGGGTCACCTTTTCCTTTGTATTTATCGAACTTGGGAATAGTGAAATTTTGAGGAAAAGGATCATTGGTAATGACCGATCAAAAGGATAAGGACACACTTCCTCTAAAGAGAAGGTCTTTTTGGTGTGGCCAAACGTAAGATCAGATAGCTGCTGTTGAACTTCTGCAATCTTTAGCTCCATAGTCGTGGGAGGGGTTGGTAACATCTCCTGTTGTCCAAAAAGTGGTTGGTGTTGCCCATATGGAAGATTATAATGTAAGCCATGCGCACTGGTATTATAAGGGTCATAAGATTGATTGGGATCATATGGGTTGTGCGATTGGTGCAGATTGGATTGGAATTGGAGGTTTTGATTTGGCAAAGGTGGAGGTGGCGCTAGGTAAGAATGTTGGCTTTGTGAGGGTTGAAGAAACGAATTGGGTGGAGGAAAGCTAAAGTGCGTTTGATTAGGTTGTGGTGGCAGCACATAGCTTTGGGAAACCTGATGTTGGGAATGTTGAGAGTGGCTAGGCAATGTGTGAAAGAAGTTGAGTGAGGATGATCGTTGTGGAGGAGGAACATAGTTAGAAGTGATTTGCGACGGTTGGGGTTGATTGAAGATGAGAGTAGAAGAATGTTGTGGTTGGGGCTGCTTGAGGACAAGAGTAGAAGAATGTTATGGTTGGGGTTGCATGACTCTAATTGGTTGAGAGACATGAAGGTGTGATGATATAGGAGGTGACATTTGTTGAGACCCTTGTTGCATGGCTACATAATTGTTCCCCGGATTGTAATTGGGTGGGAAACCTACACGTGATGGGGTAACCAAGATTCCACTTGCGATTGGGGTGGACACTTTAGGAGGTGGTTGCACATTTGATTGAGCTAAGGTGGCTTGCTTAGCTAACTCTGTTTGACGTTGGAGAGTTTCTTGTTGGTTTTGATAGATCTCCATAGGAGTCAAAAGCGGTGATATGGGCCTCTCTCCTGTTGGGTTTTGAAAAAGGGGATTCCTATACTGCGAGCCTTGAGTAGGTAAGGGCGTAGTCACCGTGGACATGGTTTGCACTGCCTGTATGGCATCTTGGGCGTTGTTGCTCTCCTTGAGAGTGGACACATCAAAATCTTGAGGTAACTTGGCACCTTGCTTTGCAAGCAAGCAAAAGAAATGATCCTGGTTCTCACTAAGGATTTAATCAAAGGCGGCTATAGCTCTAGGATCTTGTATGAATTCATCAAGATCTTGCCCATCTTCTTGAGAGGATTGACCTATTTCAAAGTGTCGCTCTTCTTGAGATGGGGTTTGATCTACGATATAACCTTGTGGGACAAAATCTGGAGGCAAGCCTATGGTATACTGAGGCGCATTTATCAAAGGGGTTCTATCCTCATGAGGAATGCTTGGTTCATCCATATGCGACATGTTCGGAGAGCTGATTGGTTTTGCCGCGGGTGTACTAGGAGTCACCTTGGGAGTAATGTTGAGACGACCTGATTGTGGTGTGCGAGGAGGTGACTTGCGCTTCTTAGGGACAACTTGCTTGGATTTCATAGTTTGATGTAGCCTAGTGGTTACCATGGGATACACTAGGACAAAATGTAATGCTGGGAATCTGTGAGATGTTTTAAGAAATGGACAAAACTTCTGATGCACAAAGTACTGGACCAAAGGTGCTATACTGTTTGACTAGAGGCACAGGACTGTGCCACCAAAAGCGTGCTACTGTGGACCAGAGGCGACGGACTGAGCTACCAATAGCGAGTTACTGCTATGCCAAAGGTGAGCTACAGTGACCAAAAAGCGAGCTACTACTATACCAAGGGCGCTGAAGTAGAGTTTTGCCAGAGGCGGGTTACTGTTGTACCAAAGGCGATCTACTGTACTACCAAAGGCGAGCTGCTGTAATACTAGGGGTGCTGAAGTAGTGTTTGATGTTTCAAAAAGGCAAGATGTTTCTGTTTCTGATTGGATTGGTTTGGCAAGAGAAAACACAGCAAACAAGTGGTCAAACAAAAGCACAAGGATTGACACAACAGATAGTGTATGTTCAAGGCTCCAAACAAGCCCAATGTTTTCATAGGTATAAGACAATTGCAATCAATAACAAGCACTTTTTATCCCTAGAGACAAGGTTTCATTGCAGTAGATCAGCTCACAACTTAATACTCCGTTGATAAAAATATCATTCCATAAAGGTGTCAGATATTTAGTATCTTTGCGAGAGACGATAGGTAGGGATATCTCACCCTCCCCTTGGAAAGCTCAAGTAGGTCACAAGAGCTTTATGTCCAAGGGAATACTATCTCTTCTCAAGGGAGCCAATGGTGAGTATCTTAAGGGTTTAAATCGATTTCCCTTGCACTGATGATTACCGCAATGTTCGGAGGTAGGTCGGGTAGTCTCTATCTAAAATGGTTCTTAGTGACTTTGAGGGACCAACACCTTATGAGTAATGCGACAAGCTACTAAAAGCTTTAACCAATCCTACTAAGAGTTTCAAACACTTCGCTCAATGTAAAAATTGTTTCCACAAAGAGCTAGTACACCTCTTTTCAGTTTGGCACCACAAGGTAAGGTTGACGTCGGTTAGGACTTGGCTTTCGCCTTATCCCTCTTATATAGTGGTTCAAAGGAAAACTCCGCTTAGGGTCGTCCCTTTTGGATGAAGCGCAATTCAAAAGCAGGCCCTTCTAAAGGAAGTACAAAAAAAAGTAAGAACAAGCACATCAAACAAAGGTTCAATTGTCCCGTTATAAGAAAAATAAGGTGCAACTAAACTAGGCACACACACGTTTGTAGTTGTAAATTGTCCCTTATGAAATGAAGTGTTTGGCATTCATGTCCATTGTCCTTTAGAAAATTGAGGTGTTTGTTCATACATGTCCATTGTCCCTTAAGAAAAGCAGTATGTTCCTAAGACTTAGATTGCAAGAAAAGATTTGTTCAATTATCCTTTTAAGCATGCAATGTGTTTCTAAGACTTAGTGAGATAAATCAAAGAGGTCTTCAATGCTCGTCCTGCATGAACATGTTAAGAAAACACCTATTGGCTCTGTGTGAGTAATAAGAAGCTGCAACAAGTGAGTTAGTTCCACCAAAAATTCACAAGTTAGCAAAAAACAAATCAACTTTGACCAAAAGCGCTGCACAATCTTACCAGAAGCGACTTACTGTTTTCCAAGAGTGTTGTACCACAGAGCAGAAGCGTTGTAGAATATTACCAGAAGCGCTGCAAAATAACCAGATGCGCTGCACTGTGTTTTCAAAGGCGCTGTGATGTAGACCAGAAGCACAATACAATAATACCTGGCGCGCTGAAAAAAAATTGGAAGCGTGGAGCTGTGTTACCAAAAGCATGATATAATATGGCCAAGCACGCTGCGTTGTCTCAGATCACAAAAAGGTTAACTTTTGTCAAAATAACCAGATCTAAAATAAAATTCCATGATTGATTAATTGCTCTGAGAAGTGGTAGCTTAGAGATCTATGTTCTGCAATCTAGGAAACTTAGAAGCTGTAACAACACCAAAGATTGACACAAAAATTGAAGGTACTCCTAAATAAATTAGCTTAGGATGTCCAAAAAGCAGGTTTGTCAGACAAATACAACAGCTTGTCAGACAAATTAATAAGATAGATAGCATGAAAGTCCTGCAAGACATTAAAGAAAGTCAAAAACCTAATTTAGCCAAAAGCGCTGTAGAATACTGCTGGAAGTGCCATTCTGTTATGCCTAAAGTGCTGCGCTGCACTGCCAGAAGCACCGCAGTGCCCCCAAGAGTGCCTAACTGTGCCTCCAGAAGCGCGCAAAGATCCTGCCAGAAGCGCTATACAGTTTTGATTTGCACTGTGCCGTACTGTGACTTCAAAAAAAACAATTTCTCAAAGAAACAAAGGGATTAGTGGGTCCCACCGGGCGTGCCAGAACATGTATGAGGAAAAATCAATTAAATCTAAACTAAATAAAATCAAAGAACCCAATAACATAAAGAAAATGAATTTAAATAAAAGCCATGACAAATGATCAATGAAATAAAGACTTTTACCGAAATCTGTATTGTTTCCTTTGGATTGAATGTGGATTGCTCAATGAAGTTGCGAAGCCATAGCTACAACAAGCAAGTAGTGTGCTCAATGTGCTCAAAAGATCAATGTCAAGAGATCGTGAGAGTGCTCAATCGACGTGTTTTGTATGCTCAAAGTGTTGTTAAGTATGCCTGAGAATACGATCGAAGAGAGAGGCCAATGAAGGAGATGAGGGAGGTTTATATAGATTTCAAGGAAGATCAATCAACGGTCTAGATAATTCAAAAGAATCAATGGAGGAGATAAGTTGAGGAATGTGCAACGAATGAGAAGAAGACATGTGTCTTGCTTTCTTTTGCATGAGAGGAGTTATCAAGAATAGAAGAATGAGTTAACTGAAGAAATAAATCAATTTAAAGAATAAAGCAATCAGTTAAGTGATTTAAAACAAGAAGAAGAGATTTGCATGAGAAAAGAAGATATTTTGCTTTATTAAATATAGAAAACTTGAGTTATATTAGAGATAACTCAAATTTAGAAGAAAAAGCAACTTAAATAAATAATTGATTTATTTAAATTTAGAGAAGACATTTTTGGAAGAAATAATTAAATAATTGGAATTATTTAATTTAGAAGATTTGAAAGCAAATTAAATAAATAAATTTATTTAATTGTTGTGCATGATTTTGGAAGAATAGTTTTGATTTAATTAAATAATTAAGAATTATTTAATTATAGATAAGAGGGAATTTGTTGAATTAATTAAATAATTGGGTTTATTTAATTAATGTGGATGTGAATTTGGAAAGAAGATAATGATCAAATTAAATAATTAAACTTATTTAATTGTGGAAAAATATAGAGGAATTTAATTTAATTAATTAAATAAAGAGAATTTATTTAATTAATGTCGAAAGTATATGATTTAGAAGAATTTGGTGAAATTAATTAAATAATTAGATTATTTAATTAACGTTGCAATGCAGGTGATTAGACAGAAATGATGAAATGCACGTAGTGCAATGATGTGGTAATTTTAGGGTGTCTACACTTCTCACTAGAATTAAAAATCCTTTTATTTGCTCACAATAATTTAGGGAAACATCATTGGGATAATTAAGAAGAACCCTATAACCTAACATCCTTGCACATCTATACAAGGTATAGATTTATATAATTGCCTAGCAATTAGAGTTAAGCCAACATAAAGATTCATACATCACTAACTTTTGTATACGTGCATTAATATTTTATTTACTTTTGTGTCTTCATGAACATATGTTGATACAAAATAAATGGAAGAAGCATCCAAGTAATCCTAATTTTTTCTGCCAATGTAATTCATACCAAAGATTGAACAATTTAAGGATATTGCAATAGGTAATTTGTATCGACACAAATAATATTACTAAAGCATTTCAAAGTTTAGGCCATAAGAATCATCCTTTTTTAAACATGGATTGCAAATAATTCTAAAAATTTAGAAATCTTGGTCATTAACATTATTGTCTACTACAATGTCATTCAGTGTATCATTTTCAATGTTCATATGTTCTTTCAAGTATTTAATATTATTATCATCCTCATCTTGACCTGTATCATCTTCATCATCATTGAAATTTGACTGTCGACTATCTATATTGTTACCAGATGTATTTGGATCATCATTTTCTATACCATCCATATTGTTGTCTTCCATAACATCATCTAACTCTAGATTGGTGTCTTCTTGTGCCTAAACATAACCATCTTCAACATCATCATGGATGTCAATTTATTCAATGTTCTCTAATCCCTCTCTCTCATTTTGTTGGCCATCATTGTTTCGCTCAGTATCCACTAATGCATCATTAAATACATGCCTTAATCTTGGATCATAATGTATGACAAATATCCATTTCGGGTCCAAAATATCTTCATAGAAAAATACCTGCACATGAATGACATACATATATTAGACGTATGTTATAACAATTTTATTGACTAATAAACACATGTATATATTCACAATAAACTATGAATTAATAGATTAATAATCACTACCACTTCTTGTTTGAGTTAAAGAAATTCCTACTCACAATGAATTGGTAGAACATAAGGATCCTTATCCTCCAGTAGGAACCATGAGGAATCTATAGAAAACAATCCACTATGGGTATCATGTCTTCGTGTCCTCTCAAATGACTCATACCATCTACACTTAAAAATACAACATTTAAAAGAGCGGTAATCCACTCAATAATTTCTTGTATTTTCCCAACATATTGTAGATTCCCTTCAATTATATTCTTATCTTTTGAGCTTGATCGACTGGATTGCTTGAAGTCAACCATGATGCCACAATTGAAGGATCATCTCTTTACATCTACACTTTCTACATGATAATGTCGACCATATGCCCACATTACTGGATATTTCCTTGCCTGTGAAAGACTATTTATTTCAGTGAAAACAAATATAATGATGAATATTAAAATAGTTAATAGTGTCAAAACTATAAGGAAACAACATTTTGTAATATTCCAATTGTACCTTTCTTTCACATCCTCTAGACATGTTGATTTCATCTTCTGTTATGTTTGAATCTATACCTACATCTTCTATTGATTTTGAATTTGTTCAGTAACCCATTCTAGTGTGTAATCTTTGCCCCATTGTCCAAGAAGATCAGTGGGAAGTGGAGTATTCCTTGGGTTTGATCTCTTAAACTATCTCCTTGCTTCTAACACTTCTTCTCTCTTTTTATCATACAGATCAATCCATTTGTTCATAAAGTCCATGTGGTACAAAATGAACTTGTCAAGTATAGCACATTTGTCTACACCTATTACATATCAACATGTTTATTTCAAACTCCAAATGTCATGCTGTTAATTTGACAAATAAATTACAAAGTAAATTAATGATTGCAAGAAAAACAACCACTTTGATCATGAATTTACTTACTAATTTCTACTTGAACACTATTAGATTGCAGTTTTTCTCCATCAATAATATCTAATGCTCGTTCTTCATCCTAGAAGCATGGCCTATCTTCAAAATCCTTACCAAGGAATTCACATAGGAAGAAAAATGCTTCATTCAATACATACCCTTTAGCCATGCAACCCTCTAGATGTGCCCTTTGTCGGACATATCTTTTTAGAGTTTTCATATACCTCTCAAATAAAAACATCCAACTCATTGATACGATACCCACCAATTCAATGTCATTGACTAGGTGTATAAGTAAATGGACTTGTAGGTCCATGAAACTTGTAGGGAGCTCATTCTCAAATACACATACAATTTCTACAATTTCCTTCTTCCATTTTGGCACTTCACATTCGTGGATCTCCTTGGAGGTCACCCACCTAATATAAGAATAGTAAATTAGTATGAACCTTTAGTCAAAAATTAAAATGCAATATAATATCTCTATCTCTCACACATGAACATTTCATATAACCACATACCTTGTAAATGCTGACAATTGACTTATGGCATTCCTTAAGTCATCTATTATACATGAATCCCCTCTAATTTCCAATGACATGATATGCTATCAAACACATTTATGAAAAGGTCATTAGTAATTTTTTCTCACACAACAAAATATAAAAATATATTTAGTACTTAATCAATGTTACCAGTAAATGTTAAATGATGATATATAATACATTCATAAAATTATGAAAATCATGTGTTTTAAATCTTGTGATATGTCCATCAACTATAAAATCTTTAGCCAATGATGACCCGTAGAGAGTAGGTGTCCCATTGAATGGATGACATTTTTTAGTTGGTCTAGCTCCTTTTTTTCAAAATCCATGGAGCTTCTGCATATGTTTCATTTTCCCTGTTTGGCCACAAATGTTTTCTATCAATTTTGGTACGCAAAAGTGCAATATCTCTCCTCGAAGACAAGGTGTCCTTCTCTTTGCCCGATATATGTCGAAATATAGAATCTGGGACATTTTTGAAGATGTGAATAGGATCTAATAGGTGAGATATTAATAGATCCTTCTAGTAAGGGAGATCATAAAATATGGATTTCCTTTTCATTCCTTCTAGCATATTAACTACAACTTGTTCTGGTTCTTCAATTGAATCACCCTGATCAAAAAAATTCTCCCAAGCTTTCAATTTAGCACCTTCATACTTCTTAAGCCAATCACCTAGACCCATAATCATGGGAGGGCCTCTATTTTCAATTTTTCCATCAAATTTATTCCTCAAGCGACTTCTAAACTTATGATCTAGTGGTAGAAAAACCCTGTTGTTTGCGTAAATAAATTTATGAAGATCTTTAGAATACTGCCCTTGAAATTGTTCTGCACATCTTGGACATGCAAATATTCCCTTTGTTTGAATCCCTTTAATTCAATAAATAATGTTAATAACATCAAAAAAATAGTATAAAACTAAGTATGAAAGTTGGGATGAAAATAAATTATGAGTGTAAATATGTAAATATTTTATCTTACTAGAACAAACACCAAGTCCTGGGAAATCATGAATAGTCCAACATAGCACACCATACAACATAAAGGACCTATTTGATGGAGGACATAATATGTCATACATTCTTATTCCTTTCCATAGTAATTATCTCATCAATAAAAGGTGCAAGATAAACATCCATGTTTTTAACTTGATGTTTTCTTGGAAGAATGAGAGTCAGCATAAGGTGCTCCTTTCTAACACTCATCCATAGGGGAATATTTTATACTTTCAATCTGAATGGCTAAACACTATAATTTGAGCTTAGGAAAGAGAATGGGCACACTCCACCAATTGCAAGACCAAACTTGATACTACGGGGTTCATCTTTGAATTTTCTTGGCCATTTTTCTTCTGTGTTTCATTGCTTTCAAGTCGGCTGGAATTCACATGAATCTATCTTTACTCTTGTTCTTTGCATGCCAATCCATCAAGTGTACAAGTGGCTTGCAATGAAACATTTGTTGAAGTCTAGGTATAATTGGCATGTGATGTAAAACCTTCTTTGGAACTGTAGGACCTTGTACATATGTACATTATCTCTTCTCTTTGCATACAAGGCATTCTACCTTGTTTTGATATTCATCTCTATATAAAATGCAATCATTTTTACATGAATGAATTTTCTTATATTCAATCCCCAACCCAACCAACAACAGATGTGCCTTTGCAAGTTGATGGCAACACATTCTCTTCAGGGAATATTTTAGTTTTTAGTGCCCTGTGAGATTGCTAGAGATTAAATCAATTAAATGTTTGACTTATGATGAACATGTTTGATATGTAAATCTATACTAGGACTATTTATATACAATATATGGTTTTTTATGTAGAGCAGGGGAGGCTTCTCACAAAGACTTCAATGACCCCTTTGTTGATCATGCATGGAGTAGACATCTCTTCAACTATGCATGGCTTCAATGTGAAGGAAAGGTGCGTCATCATGCTTTGGATGCATGGGACTCTTACCAATCATCCAAGACACCTTAGACCACATCAGTAAGGCAGGTTAACACTAATGACACCACCCAAGAGCCCTATTCACTTGTCCTTCTTAGCATTGCCTTGCAAACTATCCTAATTGCTTGTAGCCCTTGGAATAGGGTTTTTGGGGCATAACTTGTAGAATCCATGACAAACCCATGAAAAAGTTAACTTTTTAGATACCCATTAAGCCCCTAGACAACATATCTAACATGAAGTATAGGTTCCTTTGGAACATATGCCTCAAAAAGTGATTGTTCCTACTATTTTTAGGCCTAATTAGGCTTCTTCAACAAAGCAAATGCATGTTAAACTTACTCCAAACCTCCAAATCCTATTCTAGGGCATGAGTTTGACTAAAAATGGATGAAATATACTAGTTTGAGGGATTTTAGCTCATCCCAAGTGAATTTTCCATCAAATATCTACTCTACCTATGTTATAAAACCTAATACATGAAGATATTAGGTGTAAATGGATTCAAACACTGCTCTTTTCCAATCCCCTATTCCTACAATGCAATAAACAAGTAAATACAACCTAAATAAGCCTATTACACCCATTTTGAGGTTATTATGTAGGTGGAATGGGCCCAAAACCCATCTATTTCACTAAAACCCTCAAAACTAGGGTTTAGGAGCCAATTTCACAAAAATAGTAATAAAATGCTTCGAGATCAATAAGAAACCTTCTACCTTGATTCAAATGAGAGCTTAAACTATAAACTTCATGTTTTTATACATTTTGGCTCATGACAATATAGTACGAACTGGTATAGGCGTGAGAACAACAAGAAAATATAGAAAAATGTAGAAACTCAGGAAAAATCTTTATTTTCTTCACTCCAAAACTTCATTGTTTCCTCTCTTCACACGAATATGGAATAAATAACATGCCTACAATCCATCTCCATGTTCCACTACTCCACCATCATGGAAAAATAAAAAAGAAGGCTTAAAAATAGCCTTTCCACTAAGCTGCTCCAAAATAGCAGTCCTAAACTTAGGCAAAACAATTAGGTTTCTAATTCACTGCTACATGTAAATGCCCTTAGTGAGCTTTATTACATCATTTAAGACAAAACTCCTCCTATTCTCTCATTATTGAGAGAAAAAATTCAAAGTTTCCATGTGCCCCTGCACCATACAATTGGGCTTGCAATTTTTCCAAGTCTCTTGGAAATCTTCAACTCTTGACCTGCAATAGCTCTTTGATGTTCCTCCTTGTTCTTGTAACAACTTCATTTGTTCTTCATCTTCACCTTTGGCTTGCACTTGTCCATGCAAAGTGGTCCTCTTTTTTCTTTATCATCTTGAATCCACACCTTCATGTCCTAGCTTGTCTTCACCAGTTTCATCCATCTGCTTCCACTTGTCTTTCCTCTTTCACATGAGTGTTGACTTGTTCCAACTCCAACTTGCCTTCCACATGCATACTCATCTGTAAAACTCTTTTCTTGATGTAGATATTGAGATCTTGTAACTCTATTTGCATTTGAATAAAAATTCACCTCTATCATCAGACCTAATTATGGTCTACTATCTACTCCTTGATCAAAACCAGATGATGTTCTTGCTTTTATGCATTCAAACAAACCTTTACCAATGATTCCTTAGACTGTCTTCATCTTTTCCCTTGGAGCATACTCATACTCACCAACTTGTCTTTGCCTTTCAAATAAGCACTCAGCCACTGCTCCATAAACTCTTTCCTTCACCACATCCACTGTATGCTTGAATCCACCTACTTGCTCTTGTCAAACACACCCATTCACTTTACTCTATGTTCTCATAACCACTTTCAAGTTCTCTACCCCTATGCAATCAGGATTTGAAACCACAATCAACCTCTTACTCTTTCACTTCACAATCATCTTTAGGTTTTCTATTTTTGGAACCTCTGTCATGGCAGCATATGACTGCCTATCAACCACTCTTAACACCCAAGGACAATTCATTGTCCTTACCACAAGACTATCCCTCTGCTCCACCTCCTTTGGAGACTTCACAAACACTTTCTCCTTGGCCTTCTCTTGGCCTATCACAACCTTGGTCCCTTCTATCATTAAGACCTTCTTCAAACTTAATGTTCTAACCTCTTCACCACTTGGGGTGACTGGAACTTTCCTCTCAACTCTCTATGTGTGCTCAAATCTAGTCACACTTCCTTTCTTCTTACCTTACATTTCTTTTTCTTGATTGTCCACACTTTTCTTTTGATACTCTATCTCAAGGACCTCTGTCCTACCAATTTTATGAACCTCTTTGTTAACACCATCTGATTGTCCACCATTTCTTTTAAACACCATGATCTCACATTGCTTCACTTCAACCTCTTTCACTTGTCATTCACCTTGGCTCTTTGCATCTTTTGCTCTCATAATTTGCATCAGGCTTTCTGCCTCTATCCTCACTATATTTTTAGACTCATATACCCCTAACTTAGCAGTGCTTGACTACCCATTGTCCTCATTTACCTTCAAGGGATACAACACCGCCCCCACCATGATCCCTTCATGTATTACAAGCCTATCTTGGCTTACCTCAGCCCATTTACTCTCCTTTCTTTTACCTTTTACCTATGCCTTCATTCTCTCTGCCTCTAAGACTTCCTTTCCATTAGGTCTTCCATCTTCTTCCCTGTCAGACTTCTGTTGCCTTCCATATTCTTGTCCTTTTAGTGGACAAAATAACTCTTCCATGGTGACATTACTAGGCCAATCTTGCCTTTCCTTACGTAACTCACTTGTACTCATCACATCTCTTCCTCTTATCTTTGTCATTAGGGTCCTTGCCCCTTCTTCCTCTATCCCAAAATCCTTTGTATCAGATCTACACATCTCTATTTTGACAATATTTGACTATCCTACAACCTCCTTTGCCTTTGTTTGACAAAATTCAGTCTCTCCCTTGACTTCATCACACTTTCCAAGCTTTTCTTAAACCTTCAAGATCATTTCATCTCTGATCTTCACTATCTAAGTCTCCATCACCAAATCATCATCCTCTTTACTCTTCAACATTGCATCCTTGTCTATTCTTGCTGTCTCAACATCTTTTGCCTTTGTGGTGGCTGTACATTCTTCATTTTTGTCTTCCTCAAACTTTATATACTCCTTCTTACCAAACATGATTACTCTTGCTTCTTTGGTCTACCCCTTAGCATTCTCCTATAGTGATGTTAGTTTAAAAGTGGTTCCATCCTTTTCTATAGTGTAAGTATTATGCTTCCCATCATATATGGCATGTCTATCATACTGCCATGGTCTTCCAAATAACAAATGACAACAAATCATAGGTACCACATCAAAAAGAATTTTATCCTTATAGCCACCAATATTAAATTCTGATGGTAGTAGATTGTCATTGATGTCAAAAAAGTGTTGGTATTGACAGGAGTTTTTCATGCCGTCGGAATCAATGATTGATAAGAGATGTCATCAGGATATATTCATGGTTTGGTGTTCATATTGTTTCTTTCTTGATCATACCTGGTTCATACTTGTTTGTGTTGGGTCATCTCATGCAGTGGTGTTTGAAGGAGTTGGGTAAGTGATGTTTGATGCTAACTTGTTTGTGTTAATCATTTCAAGAAGTTTAAGCATTGTTCGTGCTCAGGTTATGTATCAAAGGTATGATGTACAGAATGACAGTGTATTATCATTTAAGAGAAATTATATTAGTCTTGGCAGATATATTATGGTGCTTTGATAAATCATATGTATTAATGTGATAAAAGTTTTTTGAATTAAGTTTAAAAGACTTAATTCTCTAGACTCCACTTTGCCCATCACAAAAGTCATACACTTTTCTTTTAACTTCTAGTTGACCTGCTAGTATAGGTCATGGGTTACCTGCTAAAGGGGTTTATAACATTTGTGACCTCCCCCTTTACCTTTCAAAGAGGTCACCTCTTATAAATTTGTGAGCAGCAACAAGAAAAGAAAAAATCATATCAAAATTTAATATTTAATATTTGTGAGCAGCAATAAATATTATATCAAAATTTAATATTTATTATGAGTGAGTGGGCTTTTTATTATCAGCAAATGCTTTATAAAAGTTTTTTTTTTGCCTTAAAATAAGGAAGTTTTAAGGAGATTTAAAAGCCTATTTTTAAGGAGATTTTAAGGCAAAATTGCTGAGATTTTTAAGGATTTTTTTGTGGAGATTTTTGTGGATTTTTTTTGGAGATTTTTGTGGATTTTTTTGGTGGAGATTTATTTCTATTCTCAATGGCATATAGTGGCATATTGGAAGGCTATTATGAAGGAGACTTATAAGTAAACAAAAATTGCTTTATAAAAGCTTTGATTTTTTTTGGAAAGTTTAAGAGATGTATAAAGCTTTTTTTTGATATTATTTTTATGAGGATTTTTTATGAAGAAGACTTTTGAGCTACAGATTGGAGAAGATAAATTGAAGTTTTGTTTTATTTTCAAAGGTAGATTGGTCATATTATTGAAGATTTGAAGAATCCTTTTGTGAGGAGGTTGAAGAGTTTTTATTGCAGAAAACTGATTTTATTTTTACACATGAAGATGAAAATAATGGAGATCATGCTAAAAAGAGATTTTATTCTCTCTAAGGGCAAATTGAAGAGAAACTTTTTATTTTTTTGACAGGGACAAAAATTGATTAGAATTTGTTGAAGATGAAAATCATTGAATCTGAAATAAAATGATAAAAGAATTTGAAGAATATTTATTGATTTTGTTATAGGGGAAGATGAAATTGAACAGGTGGCACATATTTTTTTGAAAATTCATTTGATGCAGATTGAAGAATTTTTGAAGAAGACAAAGAGATTTTTTACAGATTATGAAGGGTCAAGATAATAAAATGGCAAGAGAGATTAACAAAATATAGAGAAGATTTTCATATTGGAATGATGGACGGAAATTGTTTTGCAAAGATTGATTTTATTTTTGCACATGAATATGAAAATATTTTTGCAGATGATTTTTATAGATTGAAAGGAAATGGAAAGACAATTGAAGAAGATGAATATGTAGAGGAGAGGAATTTCAAGAGATTTTTTGTTTATAATTTTATTGCAGGTGCTTTGTGAAATAATGGGATTACAGGAATATGAAAAGACATTCAACTTGTATATAATGGTTATTCAGGTACATTGACGAGTGTGTGTTGATGAAGAAAATAGAGATGAGCAAATAATGTTATGTATGTTTTGAAGTTATGATATGCAGAGAAAAACCTTTTTGAAAAGAAAGATGAGTTGATTTAAATGGTGCAAATCAGATTGAACAGCAATCACTTCTTGCACATGAGATTCTTGTTTGATTGATTGAGAAAAGCCAGTGAGGCACAGTATGCTAGTGAGGCTTATAGGTCAGTGAGACCATTTGTCAGTGAGACACTCGCATCAGCCAGTGAGGCTTGTAAAGATATTTTTTAAGGTTAAGCCAGTGAGGCAGTTTTGGAGTGGTTTTTCTACCCCAGGAGGGTTTTCCACTCGTGCAATTCTTGTGTCTTGATTTATATTGATTTTCTCTCTGTTTGTGTGTATGATTTATTCATGAGATTTTAATCTCATCATTCATTCTCAGTTATGTGCACATGTGTGTAACAAATGATATCTTTCTTTCTTCATGTTTTGAAAGTTAAATTTCCAAAAGGTTAAAATTTATACAACACTGATTCACCCCCCCTCTCAGTGTTGTCCTGAACTCCTACAATTGGTATCAGAGCCCAGGTTCCCTTTTTGAAGTCTAATAGGCTCGGGTAGGTCCTGGTAGTGGAGTAAAATGGGTAAGAAGAATAGAATTAAGATGTCAAATAAAGATGCTGATCAAAAGATGGTAAAACAAGCCTCAGTTGTGCCCAGCAATGATTTGTTGCATTTGTCACCCTTGATAATTGATACAAAGAATGGTCATGTAGTTGAGAATTTTGATAAATTTAAAGAAAGAAAAGATGTCTTTGCTATTGAGACTAATGATGAAGATGAACAGGAGTTTAATGAAGATATTTGTGAGGTTGATTTTGAAGGAGAGCTTCTATGTGCCTTGGATACAATTAAGCAACTTAGTAAAGAAAACAGGAGATTAAAAGATCAACTTAAACAAGAGAAAGAATTCAAGGACAAAGTTGTTTTAGATCTTGAAGAGGCAAGAAACCTGATTGTAGACTTAAAGAATCAAGCAGGTGAATTAGACAAATTGATTGTCAGTTTGAAGACAGAGGTTGAGAAAGCTAAGAAGATCACTGATGAAACAAAATCTAAGTTGGAGGCTAAAAAGGTTGAATGTCAAAAGCTAGAAAAAGAAATAATTTCTTTAAGTAAAGAAATTGAGGATGTTAGAAATCAATTGGAAAAGAATCTCAAATTTGATGAAAAGGGAGAATGTTCAAAAATTAGAGAGACTCCTAAAAGGAAGATTGATTTAAATTGTCATACTGCTACCCCTGAAGATAAAATGCATAATCAAAGGAGAAAATTTAGAAGAAATGCCCCTGCAAGACAAGCATATATGTATAGGTATAATTATTCATTTAATGGATATTGTTATACTTGTAATCAATTTGGACATAAATCAGTTAATTGCAGAAGAAATCATTTTGCTTCAATCAAGAATACTAATATTGTTTGTTTCAAGTGTAATTCTCTTGGTCACAAAGCATATAGTTGCAGAAGGTTTGGAAGAATAGCTTTACCTGGTTTGATGGATTGGAAAAAGAATAAGGTTGAAAAGGTCTGGATAAAGAAATCTGAACAGAAGCAAGAACCTGAGAAAGTTTGGAGGCAAAAACAAAGACAAGAGAAGATAAATTCTAAACTTGTGCATCTTGCACAAGTCACTTCACCAGTTGCATACTAGATAGCATGAAGTAAGGGGGAGTTGTTCTTGATCTATCAATTATCCCCAAGAAGTTTCAGGAAGGAGATCATTTGAATGATGATCTTGTCATGATATTGCTAACTAAGTTGATCTTCAGTATGTGACAGTGATTCGGGAAGAACTTGTTGATGCAGTTGGTTTGTTGGTATGCAAAATTGATGGGCTGATTTGAATACTAGATCTTCGGTATATTCAAGAAGTTATCTTTAGATGTTTGCTTATGTGGGCAAAGGAAGTTGCAAATGAAATAAGTCAATTCATTTATTTTTGCAAAGGTATTGATAGTGGTTATGTTTATATCAGATTTGACATGAAGTTGTAAAGGTATATTCAAGAAGTTATCTTCAGATGTTTGCTTATGTGGGCTAAGGAAGTTGCAAATGAAATAAGTCAATTCATTTATTTTTGCAAAGGTATTGATAGTGGTTATGTTTATATCAGATTTGACATGAAGTTGTAAAGGTATCTTGTGCAGAAGGACGATCTTCATTCTTGGTTGCAGAATGAATGTTTATTTAGAAGTGATTATTGGTGTAATAATTTGACATGTTCTTTATTGATCTTCGTCATTAATATGGTTCAGGAAGGTATGTGCAAATTGTGTTATCAGGTATGTGCTTCAAACTATATCAATCTAGAGTTGTTTATGACATTGATGGTGAGTCTTGTGTTTCATCAAATTCTTCAATCAGAGGTAGTTAAAGAAAAGTTTTTTGGGAAGGTTTTCTCAAGAGTGGTCTTCATATGTTGAGATGTGATTATGACATCCTTGCACAGAGTTTAAGTTCAACAAAGGAGCAGATATTTGAGTGCAGAGTTTTGCCAAGTTTTCATCATCATATTTGGAAGTGGTATTATGTTGAGGTTGACATACATGTTTCTTTCTAGCAGGATAGTGCTTCTTTGTGCAGATTGTGTAACAGTGATGTTTGTTCTTGTAAATGATTGACAGTGGTATTTATGAGCAGTGATTTGTTTGTGAACTTTAACACAGGGGAAGCAAATAGATTTATTGGAGATTTGTCATGTGGGTTAAAAAAAAAAAATGTTGTTGATTGAAGAAGAATTGTTTGTTTTGAAAGTTTGTGATGTCATGAGGAGTGTGTCAGTCTTCATCTTCATAGTGGTATTGTAATAAGAAGTGGTATTTTCATCAGATGTAAGTTTCATGGTATCTTTTTGTTCTTAAGTTTGAAATATTGATGTTCAGCAAAATTGCATTCAGTGCCTTCAATACTTTGAAAGACAAGTGGTATCAAAGATTTTGGTAAGTGGTTCTAATTTTTTTTGGTTGAAGATAACAAGATAACATGAGTTTATGTCTTCAAAGCCCTCATAATGCAATATGTTTGTAAATGTTATGATCAAGCTATATCATCTTTTTAGTAGAGTTGTTCTCATGGGGAGTTAATTCAGGCTTTGTCATTAGATGTCAAAAAGAGGGAGAAAGAAAAATTGCATCATGGAGTTTTGCCATCAATGACAAAGGGGGAGATTGATGGTAGGAGATTGTCATTGATGTCAAAAAAGTGTTGGTATTGACAGGAGTTTTTCATGCCGTCGGAATCAGTGATTGATAAGAGATGTCATCAGGATATATTCATGGTTTGGTGTTCATATTGTTTCTTTCTTGATCATACCTGGTTCATACTTGTTTGTGTTGGGTCATCTCATGCAGTGGTGTTTGAAGGAGTTGGGTAAGTGATGTTTGATGCTAACTTGTTTGTGTTAATCATTTCAAGAAGTTTAAGCATTGTTCGTGCTCAGGTTATGTATCAAAGGTATGATGTACAGAATGACAGTGTATTATCATTTAAGAGAAATTATATTAGTCTTGGCAGATATATTATGGTGCTTTGATAAATCATATGTATTAATGTGATAAAAGTTTTTTGAATTAAGTTTAAAAGACTTAATTCTCTAGACTCCACTTTGCCCATCACAAAAGTCATACACTTTTCTTTTAACTTCTAGTTGACCTGCTAGTATAGGTCATGGGTTACCTGCTAAAGGGGTTTATAACATTTGTGACCTCCCCCTTTACCTTTCAAAGAGGTCACCTCTTATAAATTTGTGAGCAGCAAAAAGAAAAGAAAAAATCATATCAAAATTTAATATTTAATATTTGTGAGCAGCAATAAATATTATATCAAAATTTAATATTTATTATGAGTGAGTGGGCTTTTTATTATCAGCAAATGCTTTATAAAAGTTTTTTTCTTGCCTTAAAATAAGGAAGTTTTAAGGAGATTTAAAAGCCTATTTTTAAGGAGATTTTAAGGCAAAATTACTGAGATTTTTAAGGATTTTTTTGTGGAGATTTTTGTGGATTTTTTTTGGAGATTTTTGTGGATTTTTTTAGTGGAGATTTATTTCTATTCTCAATGGCATATAGTGGCATATTGGAAGGCTATTATGAAGGAGACTTATAAGTAAACAAAAATTGCTTTATAAAAGCTTTGATTTTTTTTGGAAAGTTTAAGAGATGTATAAAGCTTTTTTTTGATATTATTTTTATGAGGATTTTTTATGAAGAAGACTTTTGAGCTACAGATTGGAGAAGATAAATTGAAGTTTTGTTTTATTTTCAAAGGTAGATTGGTCATATTATTGAAGATTTGAAGAATCCTTTTGTGAGGAGGTTGAAGAGTTTTTATTGCAGAAAACTGATTTTATTTTTACACATGAAGATGAAAATAATGGAGATCATGCTAAAAAGAGATTTTATTCTCTCTAAGGGCAAATTGAAGAGAAACTTTTTATTTTTTTGACAGGGACAAAAATTGATTAGAATTTGTTGAAGATGAAAATCATTGAAGCTGAAATAAAATGATAAAAGAATTTGAAGAATATTTATTGATTTTGTTATAGGGGAAGATGAAATTGAACAGGTGGCACATATTTTTTTGAAAATTCATTTGATGCAGATTGAAGAATTTTTGAAGAAGACAAAGAGATTTTTTACAGATTATGAAGGGTCAAGATAATAAAATGGCAAGAGAGATTAACAAAATATAGAGAAGATTTTCATATTGGAATGATGGACGGAAATTGTTTTGCAAAGATTGATTTTATTTTTGCACATGAATATGAAAATATTTTTGCAGATGATTTTTATAGATTGAAAGGAAATGGAAAGACAATTGAAGAAGATGAATATGTAGAGGAGAGGAATTTCAAGAGATTTTTTGTTTATAATTTTATTGCAGGTGCTTTGTGAAATAATGGGATTACAGGAATATTAAAAGACATTCAACTTGTATATAATGGTTATTCAGGTACATTGACGAGTGTGTGTTGATGAAGAAAACAGAGATGAGCAAATAATGTTATGTATGTTATGAAGTTATGATATGCAGAGAAAAACCTTTTTGAAAAGAAAGATGAGTTGATTTAAATGGTGCAAATCAGATTAAACAACAATCACTTCTTGCACATGAGATTCTTGTTTGATTGATTGAGAAAAGCCAGTGAGGCACAGTATGCTAGTGAGGCTTATAGGTCAGTGAGACCATTTGTCAGTGAGACACTCGCATCAGCCAGTGAGGCTTGTAAAGATATTTTTTAAGGTTAAGCCAGTGAGGCAGTTTTGGAGTGGTTTTTCTACCCTAGGAGGGTTTTCCACTCGTGCAATTCTTGTGTCTTGATTTATATTGATTTTCTCTCTGTTTGTGTGTATGATTTATTCATGAGATTTTAATCTCATCATTCATTCTCAGTTATGTGCACATGTGTGTAACAAATGATATCTTTCTTTCTTCATGTTTTGAAAGTTAAATTTCCAAAAGGTTAAAATTTATACAACACTGATTCACCCCCCCTCTTAGTGTTGTCCTGAACTCCTACAAATTCAACAAAATCTTGTTCACTTGCCAAAATTGATTGATCATCATTCAACCAAGATGCTTTATATGGTGCTTCATGAGGAATCCTTGCTAAATTCTGTTTATCCACCATTTCTATGAAAACTGTGTTGTCAATAGAACCATAATCTATCACAACTTTACATACCTTTTCTTTATATTTGCAGGTTGTTCTAAATAGTGATCTCCTTGGATTCATCTCCTTTAACTTAGCATACCTTTCTTTCAACTCTCTGATATCTTTTGCCATGGTATCTTCCGGATGCATCTTGACTCTTCAAATTCCAATTGTCAAAATTCAATCTTCAAATCTTCCAATGATCTAATACCTAAGCTCTAATACCACTTGATGCAGAGCATGGGAGGCTTCTCACAAAGACTTCAATGACCCCTTTGTTGATCATGCATGGAGTAGACATCTCTTCAACTATACATGGCTTCAATGTGAAGGAAAGGTGCTTCATCATGGTTTGGATGCATGAGACTCTTACCAATCCTCCAAGACACCTTAGACCACATCAATAAGGCAGGTTAACACTAATGACACCACCCAAGAGCCCTATTCACTTGCCCTTCTTAGCATTGCCTTGAAAACTGTCCTAATTGTTTGTAGCCCTTGGAATAGGGTTTTTGAGGCATAACTTGCAGAATCCATGACAAACCCATGAACAAGTTGGCTTTTTAGATACCCATTAATCCCCTACACAACATACCTAACATGCAATATAGGTTCCTTTGGAACATATGCCTCAAAAAGTGATTGTTCCTACTATTTTTAGGCCTAATTAGGCCTCTTCAACAAAGCAAATGTATGTTAAACTTACTCCAAACCTCCAAATCCTATTCCAAGGCATGAGTTTGACTGAAAAAGGATGAAATATACCATTTTGAGGGATCTTAGCCCATCCCAATTCAATTTTCCATCAAATCTCTACTCTACCTATACTATAAAACCTAATACATGAAGATATTAGGTGTAAATGGATTCAAGCACTACTCTTTTCCAATCCCCTACTCCTACAATGCAATAAATAAGTAAATACAACCTAAATAAGCCCATTCCACCCATTTTGAGGTTATGATGCAGGTGGAATGGACCCAAAACCCATCGATTTCACTAAAACCCTCAAAACTAGGGTTTAGGAGCTAATTTCACAAAAACAGTAATAATATGCTTCAAGATCAATAAGAAACCTTCTAGCTTGATTCAAATGAGAGATTATACAAGACACTTCATGTTTTCATACATTTTGGCTCATGACAATATAGTACGGACTGGTACAGGTGTGAGAACAACAAGAAAATACAAAAAAATGTAGAAACTTAGGAAAAATCTTTATTTTCTTCACTCCAAAACTTCATTGTTTCCTCTCTTCACATGAATATGGCATAAATAAAATTCCTACAATCCATCTCCACATTCCACTACTCCACCATCATGAAAAATTAAAAAAAAAGGCTTAAAAATAGTCTTTCCACTAAGCTACCCCAACATAGCAGTCCTAAACTTAGGCAAAAAAATTAGGTTTCTAATTCACCAATACATGTAAATGCCCTTAGTAGGATTTATTACATCATTTAAGACAAAAATCCTAGGCTCTCATTATTGAGAGAAAAAATTCAAAAGTTTCCGTGTGCCCCTGCACTAGTTTTAAAATCCCCTTAAAGAAATATAAACGAAGTTGATGAATGTTTACGAATTATGTACACCAATTGACAATGCAAAGTAAGAAATAGATTTCAACTCACTTTAGTAGGGTAGTGAATCCTTTGTCTGACCAACCAAATAGTGACTTGATTTCTAATAATATTAATGTGCATGCTAGTTATGAGGTTCTACTTGCACCCAATTTGAACATGGGTGTCTTCGATGCTTGCTTGATGGAGTCTTTTAGACTGTTATCATCAACATTACATTTGTGGTAATTACCCCTACTATCATCGTTACTGTCAACCATATGATCATTATTGTCATCATTGTTTCCATCCCCAAAGAAACATATAAGGATTTCATTCAATCCTTCTTCATGCACTGCATTTTCACTATCATGATCATCATCATTAAGGCTACATGGCATGTGATCAGTGTATGTGGATCTCATCAGCTCTTCAAATTTCTCAGCTGATAGTATTGTCTTCAATGTTGCTCTTTTCACCTTAGTATTGTTTAAAGGATGGTTTGGATCATCCTGTCCAAATCTTAATAACCCAGTTGGATCTTGGGTATTAGTATGTTTTCCATCAATATCTTCTACCTAGCAACAAACACAAGCATTATTTAATGTTTGGCAACAATTGGATAAAACATAAATGTATCAATTTCAAAAAAATATAATCAAATATGGCTTAAAAAATAAAAATATAAATTGTATGAACATATATACATCAATTGAATAATGGAAGATTATTTTATAGACTACCTTTTTTATACAATAATTTAAATAAAACACAATTTTGACAACATAGTTTATAAAACATTAGTCCACACTCATTTATTATTCTTTGGTTTTCTTCCCTTAAGAACATCCTTAGGGAGACCTTGTTCCTCCATTTTCTTTTGCGTAGGAGTGCATTTTAAGAAGGGGTAATCAATCAATAACTCATCCCCAATGGTAAGGTCCATAATAGCCTCAACCATTATCAATCTATCAACCTCTCTTTCCATATCTCCATCTTTATCATTTATAACCTCAACAAATTGACAATTCGGTCTTACAGTAGGGTCCCTTCCCTTACTACTATTTATAAATCCTGCAATATTTTTGTGTGTATGCACGTCCATCTATATACATAAGATGACCTCTATTCATTTCTTTTCCACTTTCTAATTGGAGACTATGTGTATACATATTCAAATTTAGACCATATGCTGACATGCTAGGCTTATAGTCTGCTAGCCTTCTCCATTCACCACTGTAATATGATGGACCATAATATGGTGGACCATAATATGGCATTAATCTCCTAGTGGTTTGTTTTGAATTGTTTCTATGTTTAGATCCCACATGTACATTTTGGACAATAAAGAGGTCTAGATTCACTCCATGAATATTGGAGGGTCATATCATGTAGTTGTATCCCCAAAATTGAAACACCTCGTACACTCTAGGTAGTTGTTGATCACTAGGCCAAGCGCAATATAGTTGACGATCAAATGTCTCTTTGTAAATTGATCTCAAACTTAGGGGCAAGCCATCATCTCCATCACATTCATTCTCATAGGGTATGTAGTCCACCTTCCCCTTGTCCTTAATCAAATTATGCATCTTTAAACCGGTTCTTGTTCTGTTACTTGTTTTCATCAATTCCTCATCGATTTGGTATATCGGCACATATTTTTGTTAGATGTATCATCTGATAAATGATCATTGCCCTCTAGGCTGGAAGTCAGTGATCCAGGAAACTTTAAACCAAGAAATTTATCTTGCAAGTATCCATTAAGAAAAAAATTAGTTATTTAAATAATATAAAACAATGTTTAAACGAAGTATACATGTTATTTATATCAAATTGGAAAATTCTTTAGCACAATTCCTATTGGATTTGAATCGATTGTAGGAGGCATACTACCAAATGGAAGCTCATCATATATGTAATGTCTTTGTACAATCGCTCATTTGAATTGTTTCTTTCCACAACATATAGGACATCCACAAACAACAATTTTCTCAAAGTATTCATCCCATGTACTATAGTCCTGACCAACCTCTTGTTCATTGCAATCATTTGTTGTGTCTGCAGGATCCATTGTCATATCCTCTTCCACCCATAGTCCTCTACATGATTTAATAGTTTTAGGTCCACATCCATGTACATATCTTGTTCTTTTGCTAGTTGAACATTCAGGCTCTGCATTTACTCCAATCTCCATCTAAAATAATCAACAACATGCATTAATTTATGTCAAGATTGGATAATACATTATAAATTTCAATAATACTGTGAAAACGATGGACGTATCACAAAATGCCATTAGATTATTTTTTCCTAAGTTAAGTCAAAATTTGAGTACCTAATGTCTCGCTTCATCTGTTGTGTCCTCATTTGATATGACATGATCTGTTGTCATGGCCTCGTCTGGTCCCTATAATACACAACATAGTAAATAATGTTTGGTACACCAATTATATCATTTCAATAAATATGCTATCCAACACAAAACCTCACTTTAATCATATATTTGACATATTGATATTTGTTGTCACATGAAATTGCACCCTGCTTGGAAGGGTTCCAAGCATTCCAATGACACAATGGGAATGATCTCGAAGTGTGGGACCTTGCTTAAAGAGATTAGACCTCTAGAGAAGGCCGGCTTCCTTGCCTGATTTATCACCTAAAACTACTAAGCCTTTGAGGGGAAAAGGGAGAAGGAATGCTTTAAAGTAAAGATGAAACACCAAAACTTGAAACATAAAAGGGTGATGCACCAGACAGATTTAAAGAGACTTTCATAGAACTAAAAAATGCACAGCACAACTGGATAGAGCAAGGATGTATACACAGATTAGATGATTTTAGTAGAGGCAAGAAGCAATATGATTGAGAGGAACAAAGACATTCACGGGCAACCATATCCAGATTCACACAGAACTAGAAAATCAGTCAAAGAGGCATGATAACTTGAATATATTCAATAGGAAGGTAGGGTTACAGTGGTAGAAAAAGCTCTATTTGGAAATAGAAAAGCTTTTATGCCAAAAAATTTCCAACCCTATCTACAACATGCGAATGCATATATATAGCATTCCAAAATTCACCTAAGTCAGTTACAAAAATTGCTCTCTGAGCTGCAATAGGAAAAATATCTCCCCTGAATGACTGTCCACCTGCAACAGTTATGGCATCAAATATCTAGGACTGGGTGGATAGAAGATATTTTTGAGTCTAATGTAGCAGCTTACTCATCAATCTGAAACCAAGCGGTGGAGAAATATCTTTCTGATCATGAATGCGAGCTGTAGCCTCTTTGTGCAGCAATAAAAGCAAGAAATATCTGCATCTACCCAAAAAACAGTCGCTGAAATGTCAAATCAACCAACATATGCAAATCTAGATCTAAAATTTGAAAAGTAAGAATATTCCTCAGAAAAGCCCACCAAATGAAAGAGGAGGCAAAAGCATGCATTTTTGCCTCTTGCATCATGTCGAAATTCACCAGGACAGAGGAGATACAGTCAGTCAAAGTTTTGGGATATGATGGTGACATCACTATCATGGATGCTTGGGGTGATATTGAAAAGATTGGGTGATATTACAAATATCAGGGTGATATTCGGAGATAGGGTGATATTACGAATATCGGGGTGATATTCAGAGGAAGGGTGATATTACGAATATCGGGGTGATATTCAGAGATAGGGTGATATTACGAATATCGGGGTGATATTCAGAGATCACCTGATGTTCAAAATATCACCCGATATTCAGAATATCAGGTTTAACTAGATCATGACCATACATAACCTCCTTATTTTAGTGAATTTCAGGGTGATGTAAAAAGCATACTTGCCTATTTTTTCAAACTCTTTCACATGGTAAGCTTCTTCAAGAAAGTTTAAGACTCTGAGACTTAGGTTTAGACCTCCAGATCACAAATAAGCTTACATTGGGGATATGCACACTGACTGATGCTACTTGAACTATTCGGCTCTGGACAGAGAAAAAATGGGTCAACAATTCGGTGACCTCTATGGGATGTTTGCCTGCTAAACAATTAGATCAGTGGCCTTGAGCATCCATTGGGCATGGAGTCATACATAGACTAAAAATATATAGATATTTTTGACTTAGCAACTCAGCACAGCAATGAAGAACATTGGAAGCCCCACCTAAGACAGAAATGTCAAAAGAAACCCCCTCAACTATGCTAGACAACACTTAGGGAAAGCAAAAAGGGGTCTAAACTAATGTGCAACAACACTTATTGGAAACATAGAGACCTAATCTACTAATTTACAAAGCACTCATACCTCAAAACACCTCTTTAGGTGTATCCCATTGACTGGGATAGGCAAATTTTGTCCATCCATACTTGATTACTGAAATGCATTGTACTCCTTGCATTCAGTAATGAGAAATGGGCCACTCCACATGTTGTCAAACTTGGAGTGTTTTCTTGGCTTGCTCTTCAATTCATCCCATTTGAGAACCATATCACCCTCCTTAAAGGTTTTGGGGGTGGCCTTCTTATCAAAAAAAATTTTGTTTGAAGCTGATGATACTCCATAGCTTTCATAGCTTTATCTCTACTCTCTTCAAGCTCCATAAGCTAAGCATATCTAACAGCCATGGGGCCCTCTACTTCAAACATTTCCAGCTAATTCATGATGTCTAGTGCTAGTAGTTCCATAGAGATAGGCAAACTTGCCTTTTTTCCATACACTAGCAAATACAGGGAATTCCAAATAGACCTTTTAGGAGTTATTATATCTTCCCATATAGCAAATTTTAGATTGGTATGCTAGGTCCTCTGGTTATCCTCCATTGATCTTTTAACAATCCTTATGAGATTTTTGTTTGTAGATTTAGCCAAACCATTACCCTGTGGGTAATAATTTGATGAAGTATTGAAATAGATCCCATTCTTAACAGCCCAGTCAGTTATCTTTAGGCCAACAAAGGCTAAAGCATTGTCAGAGATGACAGACTCAGGCACTCCAAATCTGGATATCAAATCTTGATAAAAATTTTAAATAGTATTTTCATTTGATTCCTTCAGAGCTACTGCTTCAATCCACCTTGTGAAATAGTCTGTAGCTGTAAGTATCCACCTGTGGCCCGCACTTGATGGTGGGTTAATAGGACCTATAAAATCAATGCCCCATCTCATAAAGGGTTGTTCTACCTGAATTGGCTATAGAGGCAAAGGTAGCAGCCTTTCCTTGCCTGCAAAGATGGCACACTTTATACATTTTCTAGCCCATGCACGGGCATCCTTAAATAAGCTAGGCTAGTAATAGCTAGCTCTCATTACTTTCCAAGCAGTAGTCTTTGGGGCAAAATGACCCCCTACTGTTCCATCATGAAATTCATGAAGCACCTTGTCAGTCTGATCTTTATCAATGCACCTTAACAATACACCATTAAAGTCCTTTCTGAAAAGGATGCCATTTATTAAAATATATGGAATGGATTGTAGTCTAAAATATCTTCTTTTAGTTTTATCTAGACCTGTTGGGCATTTACCAGTTTGTAAAAATTGAGTCATGTCATTAACCGAACTAGTGCCTATTGCTGCTATATCATTCTGATGCTCCTCTTCAATGGTTAGAAGCACCTCCTATTCCTTTTCTACCTCATTCTCAGAACTAATAGTAAGTTGTTCACTGAGTCCTCTACCTCTAACAAGCTTGGTTATCTTGATCTCCACGTCATATTCCATGACCTTGGTGATCCAACCAGCCCTTTTCTCATTAACATCTTTACTTAGAAGGAACTCCTTTATGCTAGGGTGAGTGACCATTAAATGTATCTTGTTATTAGAAACAAGATGCCAAAATTTCTTGAGGCTCCTTACCATTGCAAGGATGTGCTTTTCAATAAAACTATACCTCTACTCATACTCCTCCAACCCTTGACTGAAGAAAGCGATTGGATGCTCAAAACCCTCACTATGTTGCTGTACCAAAATCGTAGAGATGGTATCTAGGCCTCCATAAGCATACAGAATAAAATCTTTGGAAAAGTCAGGATTTACCAAAGTTGGCACAGCTGTCAATGCCTCCTTGATGGACTCAAAGCTGATCTTGGCCTCCTTTGTCCAACTGAAAGTTGTATTCTTCTTCAACATGGATGTCAAAGGCTTCAAAATATTTGCAACTTCAGGTATGAATCTTCATAGAAAATTAATTTTGCCAATGAAGCTTTGTAGTCCCTTCTTGTGACTGGGTAAAGGTAGCTCCAGAATAGCTCTTACCCTTTCAGCATCAATGGTAATGCCTTCCTTTGACACGTGTCCTAGTAGCTTGCCTTCGTGCATAATGAATATGCACTTCCTGGGATTGAGAGATATCCTGAATTCCTTGCATCTTTCAAATACTAGCCTCAAATGAGATAAATGCTCATATGAATTCTTGGAAAAGACTATTATGTCGTCAAGGTATACCAGCACCATTTTATATAGCAAACCCTTAAAAGCCATGTCCATAGCTCTTTGAAAAGTTGAGCCAGCGTTGGACAAACCAAAAGGCATCCTTTTGTAGGCCATGGTGCCCCATTTGGTGATGAAAGCAGTCTTGAACTGGTCCTCCTCTCTGACTAGCACCTGATTGTAACTAGAAAAACCATCAAGCAAAGAAAACCTTTCTGAGCCAACCACTACCTATAGAATCTGCTCCATTGAAGGAAATGGGTAGTGACCTTTTAGGGAGGCCCTATTAAGGTCTCTAAAATTGACACATATCCTAATCTCTCCATTCTTTTTCCTTACAGGAACAAGGTTGGAGACCCAAGAAGTGTGTTTGATTGGAAAAATGATCTTCCCCTCAATCATTTTGGTCAACTCTTTAATCATTAGAGGCTCAAGCTTTGGATTTAAAGGTCTTTGCTTCTACCTCACAGGTTTAGTATCTGGTTCTAATTCTATGATATGCTGGGCAATATGAGGGTCAAAACCTTTTAGGTATGAGTAATCCCAGGCAAACACAGCTTCAAATTCTTGATAGAGAGCAACAAAAGCTCTCTTATCCTCAGCTGAGCAGATTTTATCTATTTTGAGAAGTTTACCCTTGAAAATTTCTAACTCCTCATAATGCTCTTCTTCAATCTACATGCTAGTCTTACTTTTCTTAAGCTGATAATCTGTGCTAAAAATAGACTCCAAGGTTACCAATCCCTTGGGCAGCTTGTTTGTTCTTAACTGAACAATTTGATCATTGCCATACTGTTGTTTGAGTTTATCCTGATTCATCATGGAAAACTCATACTCCTCCAATAGGAAATGTAGGATCTGCTCATCACTTTCAAAAACTTGCCAATGAATGTTATTATCAGGGATAGAGGGCCTATCAACTATTATTACATGAGATTGCACCTTCTCCCTTTGAATATCACTGGGGATGTCAAACTGAGCCCCAATTACAACTAACCTATCAGCATGAGAGTTCTGATTTCTTGGAATAGAGATCAGGTTGAAAGCTTCAAACTCTTCAGTCATGTTCCAAACCCTATGCTTATAGCATTTCAAAGTATCATTTTTTGTAAGATGTAGTCCTCTCACCTGATTAATAATGAGTTCACTGTCACCATAGACCTGCAAATAGCCAATTTTCCCCTTTCTCACCCACTGCAAACCTTGGATCAATCCTTCATATTCAGCAGTGTTATTTGTACATGCAAAAGCAAAGTGGAAAGAAGAATAGTATTTTTCATCTTGTGGTGACAATAGCATCACACCACCTCCAAATCCATTCCTGCTCCTTGAGCCATCAAAGTACATTTTCTATACTTCATTCTATTGTTCTATTTGCTGCTCTGCATTCTTTACAAGGCTTGGTATTGCTGTTTCAAGTTCATGCAGTATGTAAACCCCCATACCAATTTCTTGGATGTGTCCTTCAGGGTCATCCATAACATTTTTTGAGGCCCACTCCCTTAAGAGTACCTCTGGTATACTTTCAGCTTGTAGTTCTTGAGCAGCAACAAGTTTAGGATCTTTAGAAATAATGCAATTTGCATTAACAACAGTTGGTGTGTAAGGCTCAATGTGATGATTTGAAAGGAACTCAAATTTTAAAGTTACTTTGGTGCAATATCTGGTCCTGAAAAACATGTGGGACCAGTCTGAGGATAAATATCCTCCTATCTTGGCTATAAATTCTCTCGATAAGCACATGGCAAAATAGGGAGGGAAATCAATGATGAAGACCTCTTGGAAGATGGAAACATTGGGACAAGTATGCAGAGTGAGACCTAGGTCTTTTATTACACCCACAGTATTAATAGTTGTGCCATCCAATTGGAGTACACCCTTCTCAAGGGGTTGGTACTTGATCCTTAATTGGTCTGCAATCTACTTAGGCATCACAGAACTGCTTGCTCCACTATCCACCATGCAATTATGTACTAATTTGTCTCCAATTATCAATGATACATAAAATGGGAGTGGTTTGACACTTTTGTTGGGCTGTTTGTTGTTATCTTGGGATGAATTGGTAAGGACAACCCTATTTGGGTCAACAGTTGTATCATTGGATACTTTCAAATCAGATAAGGCAGACCGCAATATCTTCTTTTAGCCAAGGATGGCTAGGGAATCCCACATGGACATTGTCACATTCATCTTCTTCATATTTTCAATAATATCGAAGGGTGGAATGGCACTTACCTTCTGATTTGATTTTGTGGCAATAGTATCAGCCTGCAAAAGAGGCATCTCCCTTGCTATTGTTGGATTACTTCTTTGTAAAATATGGGGAATATGTGATGTAGAAGCATCAACAAATCCTTTTCCTTTATTTGTTGCTTGGTCTACTTCGTAACCCCTCTTCTTGGCTCTTGTATTTGCTGCAACTGAGGTGTTATCACTATTAACACCACAGAATTCACCTTCTTGCCAATTTATGAAGGCAAAATCACTTTGAGGTTGCTCCTGTTGTTGTACAGCCCCATCATGAGGTGTATTTGGTTGTGTGCCTGCTACATTTTGCACCATTAAAGCCTGATTTATTACTCCATTCAAATAGGCTGCCTAATTATGTGGCTGATTGCATGGATAACACCATTCATACTCAGCTGCAAGGTTGTTCTGAGTAGGGACAAGGTCCCTTACTGCATTAATAGGTGTCAGATTATAAGGTTGAAAAGGCCTTTGATTCACATTTTGCCTGGCACCTTGGTAGTTGCTTTGATAAGGTGGCCTATTAGCTTGGTAAGGCTGATTTTGCCCTTGATATGTTTGATCCTGCCCCTGACTATGTTGCTGATAAGGCTACCTATTCTAGGACTACTGCCTTTTTATGTTTACCAGCTCATTCCCAAAAGTCTGTAGAATATTCTCTATTTTTTGTTGGCTAGTTTTAATCTCTTTCAGCTCTTGAGATGAACTAGAGGCAACAGGTTCAGAATTGGTAGTACTTGGTAATGCTGCTATTGTAGGTGAAGGGGCAAAATATGGGATTGGTAAAGGCATTAAAGCCTGAATCTCAGGAAATATAGGCACTGGTGGTCTAGGTGCTATTTTTCCAACTTGAATCAAACTGTTCTCTGCCCTAATAGCTATTTCATAAGCATCAGGTAAACTAGTACCTCCTAATGATTGTATCATCACTAAAATATCACTATTTAGGGCCTTCAAAAAATATAGAAAAGCATATTCATCTGGAGGTCTTACCATGGCAAGAATTATGTCCCATGTCTTTTGAAATCTAAAGTTGAAATCCATCATTTGCTCCTGAGGAGCTCTCTTTATAGTGGTCATCTATTCAACCAATGATAGATTATCTAATTTATCTTGGAACAGTTTGTTCAATTGATCTCCTAGATCATCCCAGTTTCCTATAGTCTATACTGGTAGGCTCCTGAACCATTGCAAGGCTTTCCCTTTGAATGAGGCAACCAATAGCCTGATGGCAACATTTTCCTGGGTGACATGATGCACTCCACATAGAGATGCTACGTCTCTAATATACTCAACAGGGGTAGTTTGATTCTCTCATGTGAAATAGGGTAGACTCTTCAAAGCTACCATGGGTATAACATCATGTACTGTCCAATTCAATTGGCTACCCCCATCAAAATCCACAAATGGCTGATTTCTTACCATCTGAACAACTAGAGGTAGATTTGCTTGAGTTGCTACAGGAACTACAGGGGCAACTGGTCTAAAATTTGGTAGAGTTGAATGTATCCTTTTAGAAACTTAGTCCTTACTACAGCTCTACTCTACCTTCTAGGTGGAGACAGCTGCAAATACTCAAATGAGCTTGAACTCTTGGTTTGAAACCTTCTCATAAAAATGTATCAGCAGAATTGATCTGCTTTTTCTTCCTCGGTGTGAGTCACCAGATATGCAGGTTTAACCTCTTACAAGTCTAAAAATCATTGGCTCACATCAAAACCAGTAATAAAAGTTGTACTGTCCCACCAGGCATGCCAAAAACTATGGTCATATGAAATTGTACCCTACTTGGAAGGATTCCAAGCATTCCAATGACATAATGGGAATGATCTCGAAGTGTGGGACCTTGCTTAAAGAGATGAGACCTTCAGAGAAGGCTGGCTTCCTTGCCTAATTTATCACCTAAAACTACTGAGCCTTTGAGGGGAAAAGGGAGAAGGAATGCTTTAAAGTAAAGATGAAACAACAAAACTTGAAACATAAAAGGGTGATGCACCAGACAGATTTAAAGAGACTTTCAAAGAACTGAAAAATGCACAGTACAACCAGATAGAGCAAGGATGTATACATAGATTAGATGATTCTAGTAGAGGCAAGAAGCAATATGATTGAGAGGAACAAAGACATTCACAGGCAACCATATCCAGATTCACATATAACTAGAAAATCAGTCAAAGAGGCATGATAACTTGCATATATTCAGTAGGAAGGCAGGGTTATAGTGGTAGAAAAAGCTCTATTTGGAAACAGAAAAGCTTCTATGCCAAAAAATTTCCAACCTTATCTACAACATTCAAATGCATATATATAGCATTCCAAAATTCACCTAAGTCAATTACAAAAATCACTCTATGAGCTGCAATAGGAAAAATATCTCCCCTGAATGACTATCCACCTGCAATAGTTATGGCATCAAATATCTGGGACTAGGTGGATAGAAGATAATTTTGAGTCTTTTAATGCAACAGCTTACTCATCGATCTAAAACCAAGCAGTGGAGAAATATATTTCTAGGATATGATGGTGACGTCACTATCATGGACGCTTGGGGTGATATTGAAAAGATCAGGGTGATATTCAGAGATAGGGTGATATTACGAATATCGGGGTGATATTCAGAGGAAGGGTGATATTATGAATATCAGGGTGATATTCACAGATAGGGTGATATTATGAATATCGAGGTGATATTTGAAGATAGGGTGATATTACGAATATCAGGGTGATATTCAGAGATCACCCAATGTTCAAAATATCACCCGATATTCAAAATATCACCCAATATTTAGAATATTAGGTTTGACCAGATCATGACCATACATAACCTCCTTATTTTATCAAATTTTAGGGTGATATAAAAAGCAAACTTGCCTATTTTTTCAAACTCTTTCACATGGTAATCTTCTTCAAGCAAGCTTCAAACTCTGAGACTTAGGTTCAGACCTCCAAATCACAAATAAGCTTACATTGGGGATATGCACACTAATTGATGCTGCTTGAACTATTCAGCTCTGGATAGAGAAAAAATGGGTCAACAATATCATGTTTTGGCCATCCTGATTTTCAAACTTTTCCCTTGATCATAGAATCACATTTAATCACCATTCCTGTGCATTTTCAACCAATAAGTTTGACCTCAGAGGCCTCATGGACAAAAAAAATGACATTATCTCCTCTATGTAGTAGCATTTGTGAATTCATAAACACCTTCCTGCTTTGGTTGAGGTTGTTTTCTCTTCTTACCTCTATTGTATCTATAGATTCTGTTGTCATATCTATTTCCACCCACTTTCCTCTCTATGATTTAGTAGTTCTACGCCGTCCACATCCTCTCTCCATGGCCTCTTCTAGATCCTATAATACACAACAATGACAATAGTCACATAACAGCTATGCACCAAGAGAATATTGATGAAATTATCTTGTTAATATGCTTGCTTTTCATTAAGATGCACTATGAAAAACAAAATAGGACATTGTAACATTTTTCTCTTCACAAAAAGTTTACACATGAAATCTTGACAACTAGAGCTCAAATCTTATGATTACAAGATGACTACAAATTCACATCAAAAAGAGATTTATTTACAAGCTGACTACAAATAAAACCTCTTACTAATAATTTTAGCTGGGCATCCCTTCCATGGTCCCTTGTTATCCTAGATAAAATAAAACCTATTACTAATAATTTTAGTTGCTTCTCTACCTTACACTTCTTCCACAAATTCATTAAAACTGTAGATATTTTCTCTTTGAAAACTAGAGATTGGATTCCTTATTCTTGATTGAAACCTACTATACATTGGATAGTGTGAGAATATTTATCTTAGATAAGATTCCAAACTTTAATTCTTGATTTTTTATTTTTCATGATTGGTGTTTATCCTCCATAGAGCTTGTGGTGAAAGTAGTTGGCTTGGTTATGTAGAAATCCCCTCATCAAATAAAAGCCAACAAATATTTACAAATGGCTCAACCCATCTAAGACTTAACAATTTACTACAACTTTAATGAAATATTGATACATAGCATGACTTACTTTATACTGTAATGGAAATAGATGGATACACTTGAAAAGAATGATACATGTGACTCAGCTTAATGAATTAAAGGATATAAGCTTTTTGTTTGCAAATGAGTGTTCAAGAAAAATTTAGTTTAGTGGGCAATGTTGAAAAGTACAAGGCAAGATTAGTTGTGAAAGGATATTTCTAGCTTGAGCTCGGATAGACTTTGGTGAGATTTTTTTCCCAGTCACTAAGTTGAAATCTATTATGTTATTGTTATTTATTGCTTTAGAGATAGAGGAAATGGATGTGAAGACTATAATCTTGCATGGTGTCTCAGACCTGAGGAGATATATATCTCATATCCAGAGCACTATGTTGAAAAAGGTAATGAGTCATTGGTTTGTAGATTGAATTTTTTTATCATCTCAAGCAATCTCCAAGGATGTAGTACCAATAATTTGATTCTTTTGTTTTGGGACTAGGATCTCTAATGTCTAAATCAGATCGTTATATTTACTACAAATAGCATAGTGATCATTTCCTTGTTATCACTCTATATGTAGATAATATATTATTTTTTGGTAATAGAAAAGATGTAATTAGGGATTTGAAGTCTCAGCGTTTAACATAGTTTAATATGAAGGACTTGGGGATGTTAGATATATCTTAGGTATGGATATCAAAAGAGAGAGTGAACATAAATATTTGGTTGGGACAAATTAAGTATGTGAACACTGTATTACAATATTAAGCAAGGAAGCTAGCAAACCATTGAGTATTCCTATTTCTATGGGAATTAAGCTTTTTGTTAAGTAGTGTCCTTTAACACTCATAAAGAGGGAGGATATGCCTTGTGTTCCTTATGCTAGTGCAGTTCATAGTTTGATGTATGCTAAGGTCTACACTAGACCAAACATTACCCATGCAATGGGAGCATTAATTCATTCATGGATAATCCTAGCAAAGATCATTAGGCTACAATGAAGAGTCTTTAGACATTTACAAGGCAATATAGTGTATTGTATTTGCTACTAGGGTGGTACTCCAGATGACTTGCATCCAACCTATAGAGATCCTATAGGAGACCTACAACCAACCTATAGAGGATCTACAAGTCATATATAGTACTCAATAAATATCTAGAGACGTGTATTTTTATTTGGTATGTGATGTTGATAGAAAAATACTTATCATAATTATTTTTTAACTTGTTTGGTGGTGCAATCAGTTGGATAATCAAGTACCAAGTTTTTGTCACTTTGGCTACTATGAAGGCTAAGTATATGGTAACTACTCATGCATGTAAGGAGGTTGTCTAGCTTCAATGATTATGCTTAGATGTGGAGCTAAGTAATCAAGCTATGACAATGTTGTAGTTCCCCTTTTTGCTCTTGCAAGGTATTCAACAATTGGAAGAATATTGGGAAATGTGTCTCAATGCTACATCCTAGTGTTCTATATTCATTAATTATTGGTATACATTTATTTTTTGTCTCACATGGGAAAGAGAGTATCCCACTATGAGGTGGCATTCATAGTTGTGTCAACTATCTTGAGATGTGTGTAAGAAGTTGTAAGAGCATCTAATGTCATTATGGTGTGTAAGAGCATCTTATAACATTGTAGGGTGTAGGAGTTCCTTATGATAGATTTTATAATGTGTAAGAGCATGTATGAGGGAGGTTAAATTGGAATCTTGACCAGCATTATAATAGTCTATTATGCATGTCATAAAACATCCTTGCATGGATAATGCAAACAAAATGGGGTTCCTAAGTTGGTTGTCAACTATGACAAGTTATGACAATATGATAAGGTGTAAGAGAATAATCTAAAATAGCCTAGAAGACCAAGATGGAGAGAGGCATTAGAATATGTGCCATGAGGTTTGGGCACCATGCCTATTGTATATTGGTACATGGTTTTCAAAAATCATTTGATGATTTTCTATTTGTTCTTCATCTATTTATTAGTTGCTTGGGTTGGAGTATGTAGCTAGTGTATTTGTAGGTATAGTTATGCTTCCAAAATTACATTAGGATTTAATGTTGTTGATACTCCTATAAGGGCACATGTCTAGATATTATATTATAACCTTTGTTATTAATAATACAATTGGCTCATGTTTTGGAGTGTGGGGTTTTTCTCCTAAAAGTGTTTTCCCCACTATATCATTTTGTTATGGTGAATGCTTCTTTTTTGTGCATTCTTTCATGAAATGTTTTAGATCAAACTTCATGTACACAATAATGGGAATAGTACACAAAATATACTATACAAATAGGGAAAACTTGGTGACTAGAACTACCATTCTCACTACATACAAGATGATCATAAAAAAAAGGAGATTGATCTATGTGAGGTACCATAGGAGCAACTATTGGAGAACATGGAGTGAACAAAATGAAAAAATTACCAGTTTAGGTATGGCTCCCTTATCATTTTCCTTTTTTTTTACTTCATATGATAGTTACCAGCATATGGGGGTGTGTATGGTCAATTAAGATAATAGTTGCCTCTCAAATTAACAAACAGATGAATATTTTTAAACAAGAAATATTATTTTGAGAGGTATATTGGGGGTTTTTCAAGAATTTTCGAGTGGAGATGTAGGATAGAGATTGCATATCCTCACAAATAGTTCAAAAGTATAAATTAGGCACACTTTGTGCTGCCTTTGGCACCCCAAAGGGATTACATTTAGGACTAAAAGTCAGCCTAAAGTTGGCATTAACTACACCAACTATAGTGCCAACTAATGAATAAAAAAAAGAATATTAAAAATTCCCACCTGCGTTAAAACATACCACACAACAAAAAAACACAAAACAATATAAAGTTAATTCATACGTGGCAATATCATTGCTTTTCCTTCACTTTCATAATTGTTTTGTTAATGTAATGAAAATGTTTTCTAAATCATTTATCTCTACATTTTTATCATCCATATAGCTAAATGTTTAGGGTTTTCTCTCCAATTGCAGGGATGCGATGGGTCTATACTCTTGGACAACACAATAACATTTAGAGGAGAAAAGAATGCAAACCGTACTCTTGTGGCTTAGGTAATGTGGACACTGGAAAAGACTACAAGGCCACCCCTGATGTCGACCACACAAACCCTGAGGTGCAGCGTGAATTATCTGCGTGGATGAAGTAGCTCATATCCTGCATTGATATTTTGGCAACAACCACTCGTGATTCTATTGTCCAAGTAAATATTTCTGCACTCCTCTACCTTCACTTACATTTTTTTCTAATGTCATAGACAAATTATTCCTACTCTCCTCTATAATGACATTAGAAATTTGTGCTTATAATTGGTAGTTGGGAGGTCCATCATGGGTTGTAAGGCTTGGAAGGTGAGATTCAATAACAGCAAGTGAAAGCAATGCAAACAACCTTCTTCTAGGCCCTGGTTCAAGCCTCAGCTCTCTCATCTCAGCATTTCGTTCTCAGGGAATGTCTACTATGGACATGGTTACACTTTTAGGTAAACCTCATCACTGATGTCTTTGCAAAGAAAATTCAAAGAAGTTATACTGAAGAGATTTAAGTTTATATTTCTATAGGTTCTCATACGATTGGTCAAGCATGCTGTTAATTCATACCTAGCAGTGTGTACTTCGTTTGCCTCCACAAACTAGACGAAAATAATTTTCCCTAGGTCACCTCAAAATGTCAAGCAATAGAGGGAAGGGAGCAAAGGGAGTAGACTCTGGCCACAATGAGGTAATTCATTGTCAATTTATAGATTTGTAAATGTTTCCATTGTTTCTTTGATTTTTAGTTTTTAGTTTTTTATTTCTAAATTTAAAAGAAGAAATATATATATATATATATATATATATATATATATATATATATATATATATATATATAAGGACATGAGACTGACAAAGATAAAGAGGCATTGGCTTCCATATTGGGGGTAGAGGCAATGAACAAATTGGATGTTGTGCACTTGACAATGCTTGCCAGATACATAGAAAAATGATCTAGTAAAGCCCCTGAAACATTGCAACCAAATCAACCGTGTCAAAGGGAATCAATTCATTTCCCAACCAGTGATAGATCAAGAAAATGATCCAAGAGGAAATCAATAACAATAAACTATAAGTGTGATAGGTAAAAGTCAGGTTAATAAGATCAAGCATATCCATGAAAACCTAACCCTACCATCATCAAAGAATCTAATCTAAATGAAATCAAAAGCATGTAATTAAATAACAATATCACCTAGATTGTATGATTCCTTGTTTATGATGTGGATTACTTCTTCAAAAATGAACAATTATGAAGATCAAAGCTGCCATGATGGATGGATGATAATGATAATAAGCTCAATGGATGCTAAAATTCTCAATATGCTCAAGATGATAATGTAGACGCTATATGAATGTTGGATAGATGTAGTATGGAATGAGAGGGTGTTTATATAAAACTCAACCAAAATCAATCAATGGAGATTTGGTGGCTATGTGAATGGCTAAGATTAAAGGATAGTCATGAGTGAATATGTAGATGACAAGTTGAGGGAAAATAAGGCTTATGTGTAACCGTGTACATAAAAATTACTACATGTGAAAGATATTAAATAAAAGATGTAGTACCACCTATCTTTTTTAAATGAAAGAGGCACACATGTCGGCTCATGAAGATAAATGATAAGAAGAAATTAATTAAATAAATAAAATTTATTTAATTAATTGGAAAGTGGGGTTGTGAATGAAATTTAATTAAATAAATAAGATTTATTTAATTAAAATAGAAGAATGAAGATAATTAAAGATTGTTTAATTATGGCTTAGAGGAAATAGCTAATGAATTAATTAAATAAATATAAATTTATTTAATTATTAGAAGAAATAAGTGTTCAGGACATGGCTCAAGTGTGTTAGACAAATATAGATGGTAGCTAATGTGATATTTGAATGCTAATGATAATTAGGTCAATTTGGGGTGTCTACATTTTGTCCCTCTTTGATATAATGTTCCTTAGAACATTGTGTCAAAGAAGATACGATGATTCGCTAGATGAGCAAGGTTATGCCTTAGTGTAACTGGTAGGTGATGCCCCCTCGAGAGGTAAACCAGGCTCACTAGGAAGGGTTGGGTTGGGTAGCAATAAGATAAAAGGCTAGAAACAAGGCTGACATGAAGAAAACAAGAGTTGGGTGGGATAAATTGGGATGGGATAGAAGAATTAGGGTTTGGACAAGGGGTATAAGTAGGTCTCTCAAGGGAAAATAGGCTCATTTGTGCTCATTTGTGTTTAGAAATCTATAGAGATCCAGAGCTCCTTAGATTTTTTGTGCAACGAGGGTTAGAGAGCTATCAGGATGGTGATTCCACACAAAGATCATCGTGCCTAGTGAGTGAGGACACATGGATGACTAGAGTGAGCAGACACATCGGTATGTATCAAATTTTTTGCTAAAAGTGTGATTTAAATAGGCTACATGCGTCATAAATGTACACACATCACCAGAAGCAACTAGGTTAGAGGCTAGATAGTTTAGGTCACTTGTGGGTTGAAAGCGGTCGCTTAGAGTAGTTTAGGTCGCATATAGGCACAGCTTAGTTACATGTGTAAAAAGTGAGTCGCTTGTAGTCAGCTAGAGAAAATAGATAGACGAAAGGCGCATATGGTTAGAATAGGTCGCTTATGGAGGAAAAGTGGATGCATTTAGAAAAATAGCTTGCTTAGAAAGAACAGATGCTCGTGTATAGCAAATAGGTCACTTATGGTGAAAAAGATGTGCACATATAGATGTTTAGCTCACTTTTAGTGAACAGTCAAGCGCATGTGGTAAAAAAGTCACATGTAGGCTAGAAACAAGTGCATGTAATAAATTGAATCACTTAGGATCAACAGATGGTTGCATATAGAAAAGTGGGTTACTTATAGCAGAGATAGTCAAGTATAGCATGTAAAAGGCAATTTTGATAGCACAAAGATTGATACGGTGAGCAGAATGATGCAGGATGTACTACCACCATTGTTATCATGAGAGCCACATCCTAGAGATTTGCGGTTGGTTAGATTACTAGATGTAGAGGAGCGGCTAGTACTAGAGATCCTCTGGTTAGAGCATGTATCAAGGCTAGAGCCAGTGCAAGCACATCGAGGACTGATGACATTGATGGTAGAGCGATGGAGGAGCAAGCATAGTTCATTCTTGTTGCTGACAGGAGAGACCACGATCACACTAGAGTATGTGTTCCAGATTCTGCGTGTTCCTATTAATGGGGATCGAGTAGATTATGATCCTAATATGGGTCTAGCTGCATTCAGACGATTGTTTAGGACTCTAGATATTGGGGTGGAGAGCTCAGAGATTCCCATGGCCAGGATGGAGGATCTATGCGATAGGCTACAACAAGTAGTTGTAGCTATTATCGTATGGCTAGTAGGCGATAGACGAGTGAGAGGATTCCCAGTTGGATGGGGGATAGTGATGGAGGGGATGTTCTCCTATGGGACGAGATATGCATGGGCGAAGTGTGTGCTTGGATAGCTCTATCATTATCTTCATGACTATGCATATATGTTTGGGGCTAGTATGTCTGTAGGAGTCATAGTTTTTCATGTATGGGCATATGAGCATATTCCAGTGATGAGGCTAGATGGATGGGTGGCTAGAGCAGCAGGAGAGCCTTATGTGAGGATGTATAGAGGAGCTTTGACATACTGGCAAAGCAGAGGATTAGTATACTGGAGGTAGATATTGGAAGAGGTAGACATGTTTATATGGAGGCCATGGCTAGAATGCGAGAGATGGGATGAGGAGGATAGAGAGCTTGTATATGCTAGGTAGGTGAGATATGTTTTTTGATGTGGGACATATATTATAGAGGACTAATTGCCAGAGAGAGTTTTGAGATAGTTTAGGTTGCCATAGGGAGTACCAATTGGTGATGTCATTTTTGGGAGGACTCGACAGGAGGTTTTTGATTGGGGTCCAAAGGTAGTGGTTGGCATGGCTTTGGCAGAGAGAGAGGGACTACAGCTAGTTGTATGGTAGTGGGGATAGGGTCCTACAGAACTAGGCACGCTACTAGATTATGATGCATACTAGGTGATAGCGAGACCGACTCAGCTGACGAGGGTTAGAGAGATAGAACACATAGGGATGGAGAGACCAATCAAGAGGAGACAACGATGGGATCCACTAGTATAGGCTATTTTGCCAGCAGCTCCAAGGATATAGGTATAGGGATAGGCGCAGGGGCAGCCTCAGATACTTGCATAGCCTCAAGGTCAGATATTAGGAAGTGATGTTGTTAGGATTTAGTAGCTGTGGATGATTAGGGAGGAGAGGAGATGGAGATAGCAGGCTCAGATGAGGTTGAGGAGAGTGGAGTTGGATAGGCATCAGGCGGTGATAAGCTTACGACATGCAAGAGCACAAGCTCAGACATACTAGTCACAACTATAGGTGAGAGTGTAGGTTGGTGATGGGCAGGATGATGGTGCACTTGCCAGAGTAACAGGGGAAAGAGATACAACTAGATAGAGTGAGGCCACAGAGAGATAGGGGGACAGGTGCAGGACCCAGTGGTGGTGGTCAGGGTGAGGGAGCTGCCAGTAGTCACTAGGGCTACATTGTTTATGTATATTATGTTGTATCATGATGAGGCCTAGAGCTCATTGTACTTACATTCTTTATGGCTCAAATTGTACATGTATTTGTAGACACTTGTATATTGACACATTTATGTATATATATATGATGGCTTTGGTTCTACATGATTATGGATGCACTTATGGTATTATGATGGTTATGCATGATGTATTTTTATTTTCATGGATTATATGGATGTTTATGCAAATGATGTGAATATACAAAATGGAAATGTATTATGTTAATGATAATGCAAATAGATAAGTGTTAATGATATGATGTCTAACACACTTGTATTGTAGGGCAAGAGATGCACACAAGGATGATAGAGAGCAAGATTGATCTTAGTTGAGAACTACATAGGCGTATGATGAAATGAATACATGAAATAGTAGCTTTTTAAAGTAATTTCTTAGAATTTAAAAGAAATGTAATCCTTATGTTTGATATAGCATGTGGATGTTATGCACTAGGGTATAGAGGCCCAAGGTGTTGAGATATCCAATGCAAAACTAACATACTACAGTCTTGTCTGAATGTATGAGGTCAAGATATTGAGCCAACATACACAAGATATGAATAGTAGCTAGTATTCTGAGATGGACTTTGATGCTACAAGCAATGGTTTGAGCTTATCTCCATTACACATAGTGATACCTTGCTAGTTATATGTATGGAGCCAATCTTGACATAGAATAGTCTCAAGTGCATAAGAGACTGTATAGCTTCTTAGATGCTAGAGATACTAATATGTAAGATGTTGATCCCAACATGTACAAGATAGCAATACACATAGGAAGAGAATCAGATCATCCCATAGACATAGCATATGAAAGCAATATGACTATGCCCCATTCCATACTTCATTGCAACATACCAAGATATAGATAGATCAAGGCAGTCTTGCTTAGGCTTAGGAAAGGGACAAAAGATAAATCAAAAGATAAAACAAAAGATATTGTCATCACGTTATCTTGCCAAGTTTAAGTTCTCTAAGATAGATTTAAGCTGGCACCTTGTTGAGAGGAAAGTTGCATCCTGTTGAAGGCTAAAGATGTTGATAAAATGCTATAGAAAGTGTTGGCTTAAGACATGTGGACAAATAGCTTCTGGCTTACTCTTGATTTATGAGAGTGCTTGAGATTTCACTGATACACATAGTCTGCTTCCGGCTTGAGCTAATCAAAGAGAAGAAGATAGAGACTGAAAAAAAGATGAAGATGGGGTGGATCATTTGTGCTTGTGTACTGGATACTTCCTTCATATTCCAAACTACCTACATACCCTATATCCATGAAAGCAAATCACATTTACGATAGTGATGAGACATGATGAATATGTAGTTCTAGGTTTATTGATGATGTAAGTGATGAAAGATAGAAGAAAGTGAGATGAAAGATTGGAGGATGGTTAGAAGAAAGATGAAAGATGGATAATGAAAAGAGGGCTATTGTCTTTGCCTGAATCAGAGTGCTTCCTTTGCATCTCAGATTTCCTACATACCCTATATCGATGGGATCAAGGCTTTAACATAGAGTTGGCGATGTAGGTCTTGCTTATTATGTTGAGGGTGGATGTCAAAAGATCAACTTTATTGCTTAGGTTTTTGCAATGTTTGGATTTTTTTGAATTTTGATATGTTTTTGATGTTTGTTTGAGTTTGGATTGATTGCTAAGATGTTGGTCTTGGTTCCAAATGTTTTCCATGTTTGAAGTTGGATGCGTGCTGTGTTTTAAAGTTGAAATTTTGTTGTGTTATGAGCTTGGGTGTTTGTTGTGTTATGAGCTAGAGCTAGGGATATGCACTTCCAAATATAGCTCAACAAGTGCCCCTAGTGTGGGATGATGGTTTTATTATGGAGAAGTTATGATAGATGCAGTCATGCGATCAAGATGCTAGGGTTCCCAATGATATCATTACCTCAAAAAAATCCAAACTACAAAAGCCAACAAGATAGAGAGGATGGAAAGGCTATTTAATAAGGATGTATAAGGGATGATGGTTTACAAGGCAAGATGTGGATTACGATATGGATTATATAGGGTAAATGGTGAAGTATGCTATGAAAAACTTATTATCAAAACAAACTAAGTGGATGATGGGAGCTAGTCACTACACAACGCCTGTTTGCCAGGTTTTCACTATGGTACTTATCCAAGGTACCCGTTTACCAGGTTTTCACTAGAGGATAGATTATTTATCTTGTACTATTTATTTTTTTGTTATCCAAAGTGCCACAAAGTGGTTTTCACTATTGGTTTTTTTTTTTTTGGAATAGCTAAGATTCATGGATAAAACTTTTTGAGATGAATGTTGTTAACTAGTTCATCTAAGGGAATGCCCTCAGGTGTTGATAGAGTGTATGCACCTAATCCATAAACTAATGTGGTGACAAAAGGACCAAGCCAATTTGGTTCAAACTTGCCCTATTTCTCACAATGTTGCTGATTCCTTTTATTTTCTTTAAGGACAAGATCTCCAACTTGAAATCTACGTTCTCTAATTTTCTTGTTGTAGCTGTGGCATGGATGGTTCTGATAGACTTGGAGATGGTTGAGTGTTGAAAGACACCGTTCATCTAATAGCTCAAGATCATGGAGTCTGGATACTCAATATTCTTCATCTGAAATAGTATATTGTAAGGATACTCGCAGTGAGGGGATCTCAACCTCAATACGTAGGATAGCTTCAATACCATACACAAGGGCATAAGGTGTAGCTCTAGTTGGAGTTCTGATACTTGTTGATAAGCCCATAATGTAGGATTGAGTTGTAAATTTCAATCATGACCAACTTCATTGACTGTCTTCTTGAGGATCTTGATAATTGTTTTATTAGAAGCCTTAGCTTGGCCATTACTTTGAGGATAATAAGGTGTAGAGAATCAATGTTGGATATGGAACTTGTTACAAAGATCTCTGACCTCTTGATTCTTGAAAGGATGACCATTATCAATGACAATGGCTTGAAGAACTCCATACCGAAAAATGATATAGTGTAATATAAACTTGGATATTTGCTTGCCAGTGATATAGGTCATTGGTATTGCTTCCACCCACTTTGTGAAGTACTCAGTGGCAGTTATGATAAATTATGACCATTTGATGAAGTTGGATGAATTTTACCTATGAGATCAAGTCCCCACTGCAAAAATGGCCAAGGAGTGATAATAGGCTAAAGTTCATGTGCTGGTGAATCGATTAAATCTCCATGTTTCTGATATTGTAGACATCTCTTTGTAAATTGTTGTGCATCTTTCTCCATAGTTGGCCAATAGTATCCAACTCGTAGAAGTTTTTTAACAAAGCCAAGGCCAGTGGAATGTGATCCATAGACACCTTCATGTATTTCACGTAAGGTAACCTTTGCTTCCTCAGAATCAAGACATCTAAGAAGGATACCATCAAGACTCTGGCGATATAGGGTGTCTCCTAAGATAGTATAGTGAGAGGCTCAATAGATAAAGGTTTCCGTTGGGTATTAAATAGTTGTAATGGAAAGGTTTGATGGTGGAGATACTCATATATGTCCTCATACCAAGGTGAATTGGGACCAACAATCTCACAAACAAGCTTAGATTACAGTACTTCAAATGTTGGAATCAAAAGTTGTTCAACCAGAAACTCACACTTATGTGTATTAGATAGCATATCTAAAAGAGATCCAATCATAGCCATGGTATCTACTACTTTGTTCTGTATCCTTGGAATCTATTCAAAGGTGATAGTGTCAAAATATTTCTTGAAATCATCAACCATTAGCTTGTAGGGAAGAATCTTCTCATCTTTTGTTTGCTATTCATCTAAAACCTATCTGATAACCAATTGAGAATCACCAAAGACCTGTATCTATTTGATAGCCCATTGTACTGCTATGCGTAATCCTTTGATTAAAGCTTCAAATTCTGCTATGTTGTTTGTACATGGAAATGCAATTCTGTATGATTTTGGGATATAATCTCCTTGAGGGATAACAAACAATATCCCTGCTCCTGATCCATGTTGTGTCTAGGATCCATCAAAGTATAGCTGCCATAGTATTGGTGAAGTTAGGTTGAGTAATTCTTCATCAGGAAACTCTGGATGTATTGGTTGAATATTTGTGATGGCTGCTGCGGCTAACTGATCAGCAATCCCTTTATGGCCTTTTGATCCACATATTGTATGTCAAATTCACTTAGGATCATAACCCATTTTTCTAGTATTCCTATAAGGATTGCTTTGGAGAGAAGATATTTGAGTGGATCAACATTGGATATGAGCTTTTTTGTTTGGTTCAATATGTAATGTCAAAACTTTTGGGAAGAAAACACCAATGCCAAACATGTTTTTTCCATGGGTGAATAATTAAGTTCATATCTCACAAGAGTTCTACTAATGTAATAAATGGCTTGCTCCTTTCCTAAATCATCATGGTGAGCTAGAAGGGTACCCAATGTTGCTATTATTGAAGATATATACAGCAATAATGTGCAATCAAGTATAGGAGTTACTAACATAGGAGGTGTCGCTAGATATTCCTTTATTTTGTTGAAGGCCTGTTGACACTTTTCATCCCTCTTAAAAGGTTCACCCTTGTAGAGAAGATGTTGGAAAGGATGACACTTATCTGCTAGTTGTGAGATAAATCTGTGGATGGATTGCAACCTTCCTTGTAGACTATAGAGTTGCTTGAGATTTTTTGGTGGAGGCATCTCCATGATAGCTTTTACTTTGGCAGGGTCCACTTCTATCCCTTGTCGAGACACAATGTATCCCAACAATTTTCTAGATCTTACGCCAAATACACATTTTTTTGGGTTCAACCTAACTTGATACTTCTCTAGTCGATCAAAGATTTGTGCCAATACCTGTAGATGCCCTTCTCTTGTTTTGGATTTCCCTAAAATATCATCAACATAGTCTTCCATGACAATGTGAAAAAGGTCATGGAAAATCACTGTCATGGCTCGTTGATAAGTAGCTCCTACATTCTTGAGACCAAAAGGCATTACAACCCAACAGTATGTGCCCCATGGACAAATGAATGATGTCTTGTCTTGATCTTCCTCTGCTATTCTGATTTGGTTATATCCTAAAAATCCATCCATCAAAGATAACATTTCAAGTCCAGCTGTGAGATCTACAATGTTGTCTATGCTTGGTAATGGAAAGTCATTTTTGGGACATGCTTTATTAAGATCTCTAAAATCTGTGAAATAGTGAATTTGTCCATTAGGTTTTGCTATAGGTACCAAGTTTGAAACCCACTCTGGATAATCAATAGGCTTTATGAAATTTGCTTCTAAGAGCTTCTGAATTTATGCCTTAACCAATAGAGCTACTTGCAGATGCATTTTACACAATTTTTGTTTGACAGGTTTTTGCATTAGGATATACTACTCAATGATGTACCACAAGTGAAGGATCTAGACTTGGCATGTCAGCATAGGTGCATGCAAAATTGATGAATCCTTTTATGAAAAATACTATGAAATCTCTTCATTCTTGCTCTGATAGTGATGCTGCCAAATATGTGATCTTTGGATTTTGTTCTGTGCCCAAGTTCATGTCTTGTGATTTTTCAACTAGCACTGTTGATTTCTCATGATAGTCAGTGGCAATAGGAAGATCAAATCCCCCATCCTTGGGTGCCTCAAAGAGGTTTTCACCCTTAGATACGTCCTTTATTTTTACTTTTTCAAGGTCAAGAGGCGCCTTTCTGTTTTCACCCAATGACCTATCTTTTTTTATTTTATTTATTTCACTTTTGCGATTGAAGGATTTGATACTTCTGCCAAAATATTCTAGTTTAGGTAGATCCATCATGAAGCCTACTTTATGATCACTCAATGGAATACCTTGTCGTAAACCCATGAATTTGGTAATTGCTTCATCATTTTCAAATGTGTCCAATATTGGTGTCCCTTGTTGGTCCCAATCGACAAGGTCAGGATATACGAGTGAAAGGGTAATGGATGAAGCATGTCGGCTAGATGAAGTTGTGGAGATCATGAAGATGGAGTTTTCTTGAAAAAGGTCGATGATATAAAGGGAGGAGTCATCAATGGTATCTGTATTAGAAGTCTCTTCTACTAAGGAAGGTCCAGCTTCCATATCAGAAATACACTTAATGTCTTTGGGAAGTGGTACCTCCGGCTGATAGCCAAGGCCTTATTTATTAAACTTCTTAGACACAACAATGGGTTAGGTCCTTGTTCCTATGATCCCAATCCACCATGTCCTTTGTAGCCCATGTTCTTAATGATGCAGAACCCATTGTTATATCTCTCTACTTCATGTTGTACTTGGTCATTCTCATCAAAGAATATCCAAGAGTTGATGTCATTGATGTCTTCATCATCCAGGAATCCACCTTTTATGAATACTATGGGTGGGGCTTTTATGAAAACTACGGATGAAGATGGATTGGATGTAGAAGGTTTGCCATGAGATTTGGGAGATAAGGGAAGAGTTCCAACACAACAAGATTCTTGCAATGTGTACTCACCCAGGCCATGTTCAATGTACTTGATATGGAGATTGGAAGCAGCTTTGCTAGATGATGGCTTGAGTAGGATGGATGGATCAACATATGATGAAGATGAATATGCTTTGGTGTTGATAGGAATGTAGTTAGGGCTTTGATATTTAGCTTGAAAAGCATGACATAATTCAAACGGATTGGGATCAGTATAAATAGTAATTTCAACACCGTTATGTGGAAACTTGAGGCATTGATGGTATGTGGAAGGAACTACTTTGAGAGCACGGATCCATGCATGACCAAGAATGATGTTATAAGGAAGCTCTATATCAAGAACTTGACAATGAGTGTCAGTAGTGACTAGCCCAACTTGAATCGGCAAGTGAATAATACCTTCAGTATCTCTCTCAGCGTCATCATATGCTTTGATAGTAATGACCTTGGAAGTATCAACCTCTTTCTTAGAATATCCCAATTATTTTATTAATTTTAATGGGCATATATTAAGACCAACTCCACCATACACTAAGATTCATTTGATACGGCATTGTTTGACAAACACTTCTATGTGGAGGGCTTCGTTATGTGATGGGTTGATGGAAGGTTGAAGATCTTTGTCAGAAAAGGTGAGATGGAAAGGGTCTACAATACTAGCTATCATAGATTGGAATTGAGTGGTATCAGTATCGAGTGGTATCAGTATCGCTGGGCATCAAAGATTCTTGTAAGGCTTTATCAAGGATAACTTTGTGGGCAGGGGATATGTGAAGCAACTCGAGAATGGAAATATACACGGGTGTTTTGCCAAGGTGATCAAGGATGTTGTAGGTAGAAGACGGTCGAGGAAGATGGACAGGTGCTCCTTGAATGGTAACGTGACCTCTTCTAGTAGTTACAGCAGAGTCGGGTGTTTTGCCTTGGATAGTAATAGTAGAAATGCGAGCATGGTCAATGCGGCCAATAGTGGATGATTCATAGTTATATTGAATGGCATTCCGAGCATGGGGGTTACTTGGTTTGTCATGAGATGGAATGGGATTCTTGAAATCATCTAGATCATAATTCAATGTGGGTTGCTGTGTAGGTTGCGATGTCAGAGGTGTGATTTTAATTAAGCCTTGATTGATGCAATCTTGAATAACATGCTTTAAGTGCATACAACCATTTGTTTTATGTCCCTTGACTCTATGATAATTGAAATACTCATTTTATTTGTACCAAGGAGCTTTGAAGAGTGGTTTTCCATTGGGTAGTGCATCCAGTAACATGATATCTCCTACTTGGAGAAGCTTTCGAAAGATAACTTCCATGGGTTCTACTAATGGTGTGAATTGTCGTCGAGGATTTGAAGTTTGTTGTTGTCGAGTTCATTGAAAAGGTTGAGTTGTTGTAGATGTGGCTTGAATGTTAATAGGAGCTTTCATTGTTTGTATATTCTTTGCGTCTACGACACCATCATTGACAACATTCTTGTTCTTGTTCTAAAAATGAGATTTATCATTGGAGTTTTGTGGATTGTCTTTGTTATCTCTGAAAATCTTGATAGTGCCTTTAGAGATTAAAGAAATTTTAATGATGGTTCCTTTGGAAACAAGTTCATCAAAGGTACTAACACTTTGCAATTGTAGTTGGAATGAAAGCTCAGGATGAAGATTTTGAACAAAGATATCGAGCTATTTTTCTCAGGTATTTCCCATGATAATTTACTAGCCATATTATGCCATCGTTGAGTGAATGAAGAGAAGGCTTCACCGTTGCATCGTTTATTGTTGACAAGGTCATTCATGTTCACTTCATGTTTAATGTTAAAAGAAAAATGTGATTGGAATTTATTTTCTAGTTCCGCAAAAGATTTAATGCCCGAAGGTAAATGAGAGAACCATTCAAGAGCTTGTCCCACTAAGCTTCAGGGAAATAGTCTCAAAAGATATGTATCATCTTGAGCACCATCGAGACATGCCACAAAGAATTCCCTAAGATGGTTATCCGGATTTCCTTTTCCTTTGTATTTGTCAAATTGTGGAATTTCAAAGTGTGGTGGAAAAGGTGTCATATGAAGTGACTTGTCAAATGGATATGCGCATATGTCCTCCAAGGAAAATGTTTTCTTTCCTTGTCCTACCACTTTGTTAATCATTTGTTGAACATCCACTAGAGAAAGGTGTTGTTGTTGCAAAGGGGGTTGTTGGTTCGGAGATGCATTGTAATATGATGTATACTGTAGTTGCTATTGTGGGATATATGGAGCCATGACCATTTGTTGAGGTTACGTACTCACAATATATGTCATAGGATTGGTATGTGACACATATGTGTTTGAAGATTGCTATTCATGAGACACAAGCGGTGGTTGAGTATATTGCGATGAATTAGCACCAAGGTTTTGCATCACATGGAAAGTGGAAGATGGATTGGCATTGGTCAATAGTTGTGATTTTGGAGTTGGGTTTGTGACATGGTAAGTGAAGGAAGGATTGGTAGATGCAAAAGAAGGATGGACATTCAAGTTTGTACTTTGGACAACATGAGGATTGGTATATGTCGTATATTGAGTGGTGATAGGTAATCCTTGAGTAGTATAAGACGGATTGATGGTTTGCGAAGGATTATAGGAGGATGATTGAAGTGATATAAGTTGATCAACATAAGAGACCGTAGTGCTAGGATTAGTTTGTGAAACAATAGGCGGGTCACTCATGTCAATGAGACTAACATTGGGATTGTATGACACGTTGGATGGATTCGTGGAGATGGTGGAGACCATATTAGCAGTGGTAGGAATATGGGATGTGGTGTCCACATGTGATGCAATGGGTGTAGCGGATTGAAATGGTTGTGAAACTTGGACCATTGGTGTTGTTTGGATAGCTTGGGAAGCTTGCAAAGTATGGAATATGGGAATAGCTTGTGATATTTGAGGAGTTTACACTTGGGTGACATGGATAGCTTGTGTTACTTGAGGTGCAGATACGGTCATGGTAGGAGAAGGAGTATGTTGGGAAACATGGAAAGGTGGAATGTTCAAATTTTGTGAAAGGAAAGGGAGCACATTGGTTGGAGTTATCAAAGGTTCTAAAGTGTACTCCGAGCATGGTGGGTCAAATGAAGTAACAATAGGCAATGAAAGAGATGGGTTGGAAGATGGATTTTGTAGCATGGCATGCAATGGTGTGGCTATAGTGGATGATCCCTTTGCAACAACAACAAGAGTGCTTGGATCATTCTCTTGAATAGTGGATATGTCAAAATCTCTTGGTAATTTAGCTCCCATACATGCTAATTGCAAGAAGTAGCGGTTAGGATCAGATAAAACAAGCCTCTTTGAATTGATCCCATACATGTGTATCTTTGAATTCTGATAAGTCTTCTTGGGATTGCTCTTCATAAGCCTCTAAAAATGTTTCAGGTTGTACTTGTTGGGAGGATGCCTCTCCAATGGTGTATCCATCCGGAACAAACATGTGAGGAGGCATACCATTCGTAAATTGAGTTGCATCTCTAAGAGGTGTTGATCTAGATTGTTGCATCTTGGCTTCCATCCTAGCTTGCAATTTTGCTTCTATTTTAGCTCTATATTGGCTCCTAGCTTGAGGCATGATTGTTGATATTGAAAGTTGGACATTATCTTGCAAGATTTGAGACCTAAAAGGTGATGGTTTGCTGATTGTTTGATTTGTTGTTGGTTTGCTTTGCTAGTTTGTTGTTTGCTTTGTTGTTAGGTTGCTTGGTTGATTGCTGATTTTGTTTAGTTGATGATTGCTAGTTGTTTGATGGTTAGTTGATAGACTTCCCTAGGGGATAGCTCACACACTCAAAGGGAAAATGTTGTTCAATGTTGCTATTTGCTGATATTGTTGAGGCTAAGACCAAAGGATGATGTTTTTTTCTGATGTTGGATTGATTGTTGGATGGTTGGTTTGCTGATTTGAGGTCTCAAGAATATGGAAAGTCCACAAAGTCCAATTGTTTACTATGCTCAAGATAGGAGACAAAGTTTCAGGTGTCTGTAAATGATTAGAAGCAGGTCTAAAAGCTAATGCTAAAGCTAAGCAAGCTAGAAATGTAGCTGGTTTGGCTGAGTTGCTGGGTTTCGCTGATATTTAGCCAGAGGCAATAGATAATAGCTCAGATGCGACACAAAAAAAGCCAAAGGTGATTAGTAATAGCTTAGAAGCAATCTAGTTTTGGTTCAAGTAATAGGTTGCAGTATTAGCCAGAGGCAAGCCTATTTGCTAAAGGCGAGTAGTTTTGATTCAAAAGTATTTTTTTGTGGATTAAAGGTGACTCGGTTTAGGCCAAAGGTGAGCGGCTATTGTTAAAAAGTGACTAGATTTAAGCAGAAGGTGACTGACTATTGTTTAAAAGTGATTCAGTTGTCTATAAGTGATCAGTTAAGGCTCAAAAGTGGTTTGTGTCTATCAAGGAGTATTTTGAATTGTGTTTCTGACAAGAAAATAGTAATTTCAGTCACTCACACTCATAACAATTACAAACTTGTACAACCTAGGCTAGGAAAGGACTATATTTGTTGAGTCCCCTGGGCGTGCTTATTCAAAGCGGATAGCTTCAGGATCTTGGTAGCATTGGCTCATCTCCATGACACACACTTCTCACACATACCTTGATCCAGGTTTCCCAAGGCTTGTCCCCCCAGCAAACCTTAGGATTGTCCCTGGTTTCTCTACTATGAACCATGTGAATCAAGGTAGCTTTAAAGGTCCCACCTTTTGCGTCAACAAATAGAGGGTTTTTGGATACTACACAAGGTTGCTAGTGAGGGCATCCATTTGGGTGGCTATACGTGTGGCAGCGCTACTCTCTGTTATGGAGTCTCCTAGCCTTCAAGGGTTACGCCTTGGAGGGTTTTGGGGGAGGTTGGCTATCGATATAACACAACAACACCCATTGTTTATGGCTTTCGACACAAACACTTTTCTTATATAGCGGTTCAGAAGAACTTATCTTTAGCCCATTACTATTTGGGTCGTACCCCTTCTCACTCTAGGAAGGCATGCCCTCTAAAGATAATAACAAGTTCTCATACACCTAAGATCCATTTGATAGGAAAGGGAAGAGGATACTTTTTCTATTAAACTTGGGTTACAAACATGCACATTCAAGCAATCAAGAAAGATAAATCAAGCACAGAGCAAACAATGATTCATTTTAAGCACCAAAGCCCAAATGTTCCTAAATTAGTGATAAACCACAAATCTTGGACCGATCAGAGCTGCAACAGATATGTTAGTAGTTTGATAACCTCCTTTTCTTGAACAATCGATAAGATTATGCACAAGTACCCAATTAGTAACCAAGAAAACTAAACTGCAAATGATACAAACTGAAAGAGACACAGTTACCAAAGGTGATCAACTATTGATCAGAAGTGAACTATATTCTACCGCAAGCAAAATGTTACAGATTAGAAGTGACACCAGTAATGCTAGATGCAAAATGATAAAGATTATAAGTGGTGTAAAAAGGCAATAGGCAACTGGTTACAGATCATAAGCGATCCAGATCTATGAAAAAATAGAATATGATAGAAAAACCCTAGTTTTGCAGAAGGTGATCCAAATATCTAAAAGCAGTCACTATCAGGCTAAAGGTGATGCAAATAAGGACATAAGCAAACACTGTTAGCTCATAAACGATGCAAAATGGGCAATAAGTGACTCCTGTTTGCTCAAAAGGGATCCAGGAAATATTGTAAATGTCTGATTTTGGCTTAGAAGTCATGCAAATAATTAGACAGCGACTAGTTTTCGCTCAAAAGCGACTGAAACTTTGTCGTAAGCGCTCAAAAAATTTGATCTTCACAAAAACAACTTCAAATAATAAAGTTAATCAAGGACGTGTGTCCCACCGGGCGTGCCAAAATGTGATAGGTAAAAATTAGGTCAATAAGATCAAGCATAGTCATGAAAACCTAACCCTACCATCATCAAAGAATCTAATCTAAATAAAATCAAAAGCATGCAGTTCAAGAACAATATCACCTAGATTATATGATTCCTTGTTTATGATGTGGATTGCTTCTTCAACAATGAATAATTATGAAGATCAAAGCTGCCATGATGGATAAATGATAATGATAATAAGCTAAATGGATGCTAAAATGCTCAATATGCTCAAGATGATAATGTAGATGCTATATGAATGGTGGATAGATGTAGTATGGAATGAGAGGGTGTTGATATAGAACTCAACCAAAATTAATCAATGGTGGATATTTGGTGGCTATGTGAATGGTTAAGATTAAAGGATAGTCATGGGTGAATGTGTAGATGACAAGTGGAGGGAATATAAGGCTTATGTGTGACCATGTACATAAAAAGTACTACATGTGAAAGATATTAAATAAAATATGTAGTACCACTTATCTTTCTTAAATGAAAGAGGCACACATGTCGGTTCATAAAGATAAATGATAAGAAGAAATTAATTAAATAAATAAAATTTATGTAATTAATTAAAAAGTGGGTTTGTGAATGAAATTTAATTAAATAAATAAGATTTATTTAATTAAAATAGAAGAATGAAGATAATTAAATAATTAAAGATTGTTTAATTATGGCTTAGAGGAAATAGCTAATGAATTAATCAAATAAATATAAATTTATTTAATTAATAGAAGAAATAAGTGTTAGGGACATTGCTCAAGTGTGTTAGACAAATGCAGATGGTAGCTAACTTGCAATATTTGAATGCTAATGATAATTAGGTCAATTTTGGGTGTCTACACTAAGAAAGTGGAATAGGGAGCAGAGGCTTCCAATGTCCCAGCCACTCCTGGGACATAGACTTCTTCCACCATGCCGTGTTTTGCATCTTGCATTGGTAGCTATGATACCAAGATAGAATACAATGTGGTTTCAAGGGAAGTCCGAATGACAAATGCTGGAAAAATATTTATGAATAGGTTGAAGGAATCATGCCTTCAACAGTTCAAAGACTATCTACATTTGCCATTCTCAAAGATACCCATGCACCTGCAAAAAGTAGTTATCCATGACATGGAGACTGAATTTGGCACAAGTTGGTCTGTAAAGAAGATAAAACTACAAATGTCTCAAAACTGCAAGAGATTTCAGTGCAACCAAACAAAGAAGATAAATAACTCCCTCCCAAGCTAAGGCTCAAAAAAAGGCCAATTGATGTAAGTGTGAAAGTACAGAAAGAACTTGTAAAAGCATATGAGAAGTCCGATGCACGGAGGTAGTCTGGTGAGAAGAATACATAGGTTTTTGAATTTACTCATAAGATTATATCAAATTTATTAAATAATTTTTAAATTTTATTTGTGCATAGTTAAATTGAATTAGTATATGTTTTAGGACAAGGCCTCCAAGGCTAGGCTTGACAAACTTCGTGCCATGCATCACAATAGCTAGAAAGGTTTACAGGCCTTGATTTGTACATTTGTAAGTATATTTAATATGTTAAATGATATTTTTTTTATTTTCTCAGAAAAATTAAATGATTGCATATTAATTAGTTTAACTAGTCCATGTGCCATGTTCTGACAAAAGGAGAAATATGGCCAACATCCAATGCAATTTGAAAAGGAAATGTTACAAAGAAAAAAGTGGACCAATTTTGTAATCTGGATGGAGAACGAGGTATCAATAGTTGACTTTCAATAACTTAGTTGGATATTGTTGTGTTAATATGTCAATTTGCATTTCTTGTGTTGAGTTGTTTATTGATGCATAGGATGAGATCTAAAGTGCTTCTCTATTGGCCCTAGATCCCACTTAATTGTCCCATTATTTCATGTTGAGCAAAAAAATATTTTTTTCCTCAAAGGGAAGTGGGTGACATTCATGCCTTATTTTCATCACGTCTTTTAATTAATGACCATGGTCTTTTAATATCTCTTAAGTGTCATCATTTAAGTTATGAGTTGTATCATTTGAGTAACTTAGTCCCATGTTGATTTGATTTATCTTCTTTTCTCTCAAACATGGTATCTCAAGGAGTGCTTCCTTGTGATGCAGAGCAAGGGTGGTTTCAAGATTTCAACATCTCACAACAAGATTTGGTGTTTTCTTGCTCATAACCTTCAGTGGATGCAAACTAGGTTTCAACCCCTAATGGGTCATTTAGGCTTCAATAGGTAAATCAAAACTAGGAGGACTCTCAATGGAATGAGGATGACAAACAATAAGCATTAGGAATGCACAAGAACTTAGGGCTAGCAAACTTCAATTGTTCTCTTGCCAAATTGACTCTAGGCCAAGTAAGAAAGCAAATTAGCTTTTCCTGACATAACTTGCAAAGTAGGCCTCAACCTTGCAATCTAAAAACTATTTTGAGTAACATTTTGGGAGTTCTTGAACATATCTAAAACTTAGGTATGGTTATTTTGTAGTACAAGGCTCTAAAATTGACTGTCTCGTTTGACAAAAGGTCTAATTAGGCTTGTTCAACTAGGTCACCACAAGGCCTTCAACCCCTCATTTTCCAAACTTCATGCCAATGGATTAGACATGTCTTATGACATCTATAAACACCATTCCAAGCTATTCCAACCATTGTTTAAGAGTTCTACTTCAAACCTTAACTCCTATGCACTTCTATGCCAAATCATGAGGTTAAATGGACTAGGGCATCACCAAATTTGCACATAACACCATCCCCTACTCCTACAACATTGTGAACATGACATACACCCTACCTACATCCATTCCACCAATTTGGAGGCCTTTTCACTGGTGAAATGGAGAGAAATGCATTATTTTTAGTCAAAGCACACCCTTGTAAGGGTTTCAAACCACTTTCAGTAAATCTACCCTAACTCGCTTCAAACTTAATGAAATCAAATGAAATCAATTTCAAACAACAAGGATTCAAGGTACCATTAATTCCAATCGATGTTTGACTACTTCTAGGCCATACAGAGTTGTACAGTATAGTTTAGTAGCAAATTAGGCTTCCAAAATGGAGAAACATGACACCTTGTTATTCAAAATTTAATTTTTTACAACTTCTAACTCTTGTTCCAATGTACACAAGTGATTTTAAAACATTCCCATGAATAACCAATCATTTTCCCACCAAAAACCAAATCCTAACCGTTCAACTTCCCCAAAAATGCAAAAATACAAAAATTGCTTTGACAACTTTTTGCAACTTTTACAAATTTCACCAAATTGACTCCAAAATGACCCAACTGGCACACAAAGACATAAAACATGGTATTAAAGACCTTATTACAGACAAAATGACTTCACCACTCCAAAATGCTAAGAGTCTACAATTTTTACATTAAGACCCAGGTGCCCTGCACCACCTTGGTATCTCAAGGAGTGCTTTCTTGAATTCATGTTGCCATTCTACTAGGTGATCCACATGCATCTTTGCCATCCTTCCTCACAATGCTACCATTATTTTAACATGTAAGAATGTTTTGATGCATCTTGGTAGGCATCCTATAGATCGAACACATACTTGTAGAACTCCTTTTGCACCAAGGTCAAGTCATCATGGATTTCTAATGCATATTCCATGAAATCACCTATGTCATACCTTGCAGCCTTGTAGTATTCCACTTGATGTTTCAAGTGCTTAATTTCCTTCTTATGCCCTTCCATTTCTCATGTCATTTTAAGATGTTTGATTCATTTACTTGTGTTGTGGTGACCCTAGTCGTAGCCCTAGCCACTAGATCCATATCATCTACATCCATTACCATTGCTTCCATGGCTTCATTAATTTCAAGAGTATAGTATGACATGCAACTTCTTGATCAACATGTCAAGTACATGATTGGGAAAAGTATGGGGTACCTTTGTGGTACCATAGATCTTCCTATATGTTAACAACTCATATAGGGAGTAATCTTTTAGGTTTCTCCAAGATTCTGATCATGTCTTCAGACAACCTAGGGAATCTTTTCTCAAATAACAGCTCATGCAAGGGAGCAAAGAATCGGTCATAGATGTGCTCATATTTAGATGAATATTTGTGCTCCCATTGATCCTAGAAATAAACATGGACAAAATGACATGGGATGTTCCATATCCAATTCATCCCCAAAGAATTTATTAGCTACACAAATAATATAACACAAGTAAGAGGTTGTATAGAATTTTGGCTTTGTACTCACTAGAGGAGACTCAACACTGATTATTTCATTGCACAAAGTGAGTGACAAAACAACTACCTAGTTTAAAATTGGCCCTTCTTTAGCCAACATATGTAGCAATGAGACTTAGGATTCTTGGAAATGAGAAGCATACTTCACCCCATACAACCTGCTAACTAGGGCCACTATGTTTTTTACTGAACCCTTGAGGCTGGTGGAAGGGTACCATTTAGTGTTCCTAGAAGTTAATTGTCTAACTCCTCCTCTTGAGGTTTAGGCTATGTTTCAGGGTTGAAAACTAGACACTTTTGTTGTAACATCCACTTCTAGTACCCATGGGTGATGTGGTATAGGGCCTTGAACAACCACATAGGTCTTATAGAGAGAGTGTTTGGTGTAAAAGCCAAACCTAAGTCCTATAGAGAGAGGGGCTGGCGCTACACTCCAAGCACCAAAAAACCATAAAATAGTCCTCTCATGCATGAACATGTGTGCCCAAATGCTAGATCAACCCCACACCTATGGAAGATGAAGGGCCACTCCACATAGAAAAGTGATAAAGTATCTTGTGTGGGTCAAGTAGACCAAATAATCCATGCATGAACCAATAAACAACCTCCATGATGCCTCAACATGTGTGCAAGGGTGCTATGTCATCTCTATCATGCCTCAACATATGTGCCAATGCTTAATCAAGTCCCACTTGTGGTGATGAGAAGGTCGATCTATGTCAAAAAGTGATGAATGAACATGTGTGAGCTAATAGAGACCAAGTGCTCCATGATACGCTCCAGAATGCCACAAACTGTAGCCTACACTAAATTGGCAGCTCTTATCACTAGCTCCACTTGAATCTGAAAGAGTATCCACTGTCCCCATGATGAGCCTCGATCCATTGAAAAGGGGAGGCCCAAATCCAACGCAGAAGCCATCAAAGCTTGCTGTCTGAAGGCATATTTACTCGCCATCACCGCCAGTTCTGGAGGGGGGAAACAACAGCCCACATAGAAGTGAGGGGTATTAAAAATTGTAGTTAGATGAATTGGCAGGATAGGTGCCCACATACCTTGGCCTGCTGCCATGATGTGTGCCAGCTGTCTCACGATTGTGGTCACTAGTTGCCGTGAGGAGGGGAGGGTTGTTTTCTGACACAATTTTCTAATGAACACCCACATCTAGGGATAACAGTCCTATGATTGTGGTGAATTCTTGGGTGAATTAACACCTCAAAAGACACTATTTAAGACTTTAAACTCAGACCAACACCTACATCCAACTAAAATCAGCAAACAAAGATGACATGTGAAATGTTTGACAATAGTCCTCACTCAGAAATGTGGTATTAAAAGGGTTGGAAAAATTAAGATCAGTGGGAGTGGTATTAAATAGTAGTAAAAGTTTGTTTCTGCATAATTTAATAAGTATAACTAAGTATAACTAATATCCCTTTCTTCACTATTTCAGGCCAAGCATGAGAGCAGAATCATGGTTCTAAAGGAGAAGCTTCTAAGGATTCAGATGCTTGTTGGTGAAGATGTTGCCTCTTACTTTACAAAGGTTAAATTTAGTCATTATTCTTCAAAGGAGATTTCTTGAGATGGGTGGTATCTAGATAGTGGTGCCACATGCAATATGACAAGGGAGTGTGATCTATTTCAACCACCTAGCTCAATAGCTGCTAGATGCTTGGTGAGGTGTGGGATCCACACAGAAGGAGCAGTCAATAGAAGAGAGGGTTCAGTTATATTTGAGTTAGAGTCAGGATGGACTCTAGCCTTTCATCATGTTAAATGTGTTCCTCGTCTAAGATATAGGAGAAGAAGATATATAGACTAGTTAACTCTCAAAGGATCTTCAAGGCAAACATAATCATATATAGCACAAAATGCAGAGGATTGGCACTTATGGTTATGTAATAGAATTTATAGTTGATAGTTAAATTGTATAACAAATTTTTTTATGATCTTTACTAATGTTTATTAGAATTGTTGCATGTTTTACATCATTGGAATGACATATTAGCTGTAACATTTTTAAAATTTTATTATGGTATGTGCACTTTGATATGATGTAATATGATTATGGTTTCATTTCATATGTTGTAATATTAGATATATAATAGAAAAATAAATTATTGCATGAAATAAATAATAACTTTTCATTTTAAATGTTTTTTTTGTAGAACACGGGTCTTCCAGAAGATCAAGATGATCCTCATGATATAGATCCAAAATATGTTGGTTCTGGGACAGATCACATGGCAAAGGATGATGATGATGCAGATACAAAAGACACCGAGGCTGATGACGATGATGATGATCATGATGGTGATGATGCTAATGAGGCAGTTGCTGGTAGTAGCCAGTGACATTGATGATCATATATATTGCATCATTGATCATTGTTGATATATCGTTATGATGCCTCTTTTCATGGTTACTATCATATGAATCATTTTCATAGCCTGTAGTACCATATTATTGAGTTGTATCATTTTGACATGTATCATTTTGACTTATATCATTTGGACATGTATCATCTTGACTTGTATCATTTTGAGTTACATAATTTATCATTTGTACATGTATCATTTTGACTTATGTCGATTGTTGGACATGTATCATTTTGACATGTTATTGATCTACTAGCATATTTGACTTTCACTTGTTTTAGTTATATATGATGATGACTTTATCAGTATTGACTTGTCAATTTATATATATTGAAAGTGGTCAATGATTTTTGGATGGATATTTATTACGTATGATGATTTTAATTTATTACTCAGGATGGATGTCGCCAAATTCAATTAAATTATAGATATTTGACTCACTTGTTTTGATTATAGATGATGATCATTTTATAATAATTATCTTGTTATTTTATATATATTGGATATTGTTGTAGATTTATTTTGATGGAGATTTAATAAGTATAATGATGATGTTAATTTGTATGGATGTCCATTTCCCTAAAAATTCTTTATAAATGTTATCCTATAAAATATTTCAAATGCATCAGGGGTCTTTAGGTGGATGGAGCACAGATCAGTGAGTTAGAGAGTATTCTGTCAAACAGGTCTGTGAGCTTGTCTCGCAAAGAGGATAGAATAAGATGGAGCTGCTAAAAAACTAGGGAGTATCAAGTTAACCTAGGCTATAAGGTGAAAGATGGGGCAGTTAGAAAGCAAGATTAGCCCACTCACCTTTTTTGGAATAAAGATGCAAAAATGGAAGCAAAGATAGATGCAACAAGCGACATTATATCGGAAGAAAAATTTGAAGAAAATATAGAAGGCAAAATTGGAAGCAAAACTGGAAGCAAAATTGGAAGCAAAACCAGAAGCAAACCTAGAAGCAAAACCGGAAGCAAAACTAGAAGCAAACCTGGAAGCAACATAAGAAGCAAAACTAGAATCAAAATCGGAAGCCAAACTGGAAGCAATAGAGGATGTCATAATGGAAGGAAAACTAGAAGCAACAAAGGACATCATAATGGAAGAAAAACTTGGCATCAATTAGGAAGCCAAAAAAGAAGCTATTTTCGATGCCATATCAGAAGCAAAATAGGAAGCACAACTAGGAGCAAAACTAGAAGCAAAAATGGGAGCAGACATGGAAGCCAAATTGGAAGCCAAATTTGTCACTAATTTAGGCACTACTTCTGACATTAAATTCGTCATGCTTCCTGACGCTATTCCCGGCACTAAAGGAAGTGCTATTGCTTGTGCTACTTTTTTGGTGCAACATCTGACGCAAAATCTGGTGCAAAAAAAACACCAAAGAGAACATCCAATTTGGTGCCAAGTTTTGTGTTGACAGAAGTGTCCAATTCATGAACTCAAATGCACTAAATTTTGATGCTATTTTAGGTGCTAATTACCTATTTTGTTGTAGTGCTTCCAAGAGAGTTCATGCCATGTTAACTTTACATTATGTCATCATTTTCCTCTTTGCGTGTCCTAGTTTTCTTGTTTCCATTTGTTTTGTCGATAAGGGAGATGGATAGGGATGAAGAGGGAGAGAGAGAGAGAGAGAGAGAGAGATGCTTGGGGTTAGGGGTTAGGGTTTAGGGGCATTATATAGGGTTTATGAGTTTAGCATTTCTCAAGTTTAGGGTTTAGGGTTTAGGGGTTAGGGGAATTATTTAGGGTTTAGCGGTTTGGGGTTTAGGATTTAAAGAGAGATAAAGAGAGGGGACTGATAGAGATTGGGAGAGATAGAGGAGATAGAGGGGAGAGATAGGGAGATAGAGAGTGAGAGACATGTCTAGAGACATAGAGAGAGATTGAGAGGTAGAGAGATGATAGAGATAGGGAGATAGGGAGAGATAGGGAGACATAGGTTTAGGGTTGCTTGGGTTTAGGGGCATTATTTAGGGTTTAGGGTTTAGGGTTTTTGGGTTAGGGGTTAAGGTTTAGAGGTTTAGGGTTTAGAGTTTAGAGAGAGATAGAGGACCAATAGGGAGATATAGAGGAGACTAAGGGGAGAGATAGGGAGATAGAGAGTGAGGGGCATGGCCAAAGACATAGGGAGAGAGATTGAGAGGTAGAGGGACAAAGGTGATAGGGAGATAGGGAGAGATAGGGAGATAGAGGTTTAGGGTTACTTGGGTTTAGGGTTTAGGGGTTTGGGGTTTAGGGCTTAGGGGTTCAGGGTTTCTCAGGTTTAGGGGTTAGGGGCTAGGGTTTTGGGGCATTATTTAGGGTTTAGGAATTATTGTTTAGGGGTAAGGGTTTAGGTTTAGAGGTTTAGGGTTTAGGGTTTATAGAGAGAGAGGAATGATAGGGAGATATAGAGGAGACTGAGGAGAGAGATAGGGAGATAGAGAGTGAGGCACATGGCCAAGGACATAGGGAGAGAGATTGAGAGGTAGGGGGATGATAGAGATAGGGAGATAGGGGAGAGATAGGGAGATAGAGTTTTAGAGTTGATTAGATTTAGGATTTAGGGGTCTAGGGTTGCTCGAGTTGGAGATAGCTAGAGAGAGAGAGAGAGGAGACAAATAGGGAGAGATTAAAGAGACAAAGGGGAGAGATAGGGAGATAGAGAGTGAGTGAGATGTCCAGAGAAATAGGGAGAATGATTGAGAGGTAGAGGGACAATAGAGATAGGGAGATATGGTTGCTTAGGTTTAGGGTTTAGGGGTTAGGGGTTAAGGTTTAGGGGCATTATGTAGGGTTTAGGGTTTATGGTTTAGGGGTTAAGGTTTAGAGGTTTAGGGTTTAGTGTTTAGAGAGAGAGGATCAATAGGGAGATATAGAGAGTGAGAGAAATGGACAGAGACATAGGGAGAGAGATTGAGAGGTAGAGGAATGATAGAGATAGGGAGATAGGGAGATAAGGAGATAGGGAGATAGAGAGATAGAGGTTTATAGTTACTTGGGTTTAGTGTTTAGGGTTTAGGGGTTAGGGGTTAGGTTTAATCATTCATTAATACAGGTTGTGGAGTAAGAAAGGGGTGGTATGGGTATGGTTAAATGGAGTAATGAGGTGAATTGATTGGTGATGGCCTAGGTGAAGTGATGGGTAAGGTGTCTTATGTGGGATTTCTAGAAAGTGTGATTGGTAATGGTGGGGATAACTAAATGTCATCTTCTAAGGGTTCAAAGGTGAGGAATGTGTAAGATGGGGATATGGGATAATCCATGGTTTTATGAATATTCAAGGGAGTCTCCTTATAATGATTATGAATGATGGTGTCGATAGGGGGAATGGAGTCCATGAATGTAGATGTGGGAATGTGAGCTATGACATTGGGATTATATTGGATGAATAATGGAAATTAGTAGGGGCACCTGTCTAGTGATGGAATGAGCCACATGATCAAATGATGTTTGGGAAAGGGTGTTTATTAGGAAAGTAAGGATTTGGGTGAGGGTCTAGGGTTTGGTGGAGAAGAATTTATGGAAAATTTAGAGGTCATTAAAATTGACATGAATAGAAGAAGTACAAGAAATGGCTAAGGATCTTCTAGAAAAGATAAGAAGACAGCAAGATGTCAGATGAAGAAGGAACATCAGAGATTCTGGCAAGGATGACCAATGCTAAGTTGGTAGTTCTGGTAAAGAAGCAGATTGCCAAGAGCAAGACTGTGAAGGCTCAAAATCAGGAATTGAAGGATGAGTTGGAGAAGCTGAGGGACAAAGTAGGTTCTGGTAGAGAAGAAGATAGGGAAGAAGAAGAGATCCCTAGGTGGAATGAGGAGGTCATTCCTGCAGACCAGAGGCAACTGTTGAATGCCCTCAAAGCCATGGAGAGGAGAACCATGGATGTGAAACTGGATTTACCAATGTTTACAGGAAAGATGGAACCTAATTCAGTGATAGAGTGGATAGACTCCCTAAACAATTTCTTTGAGACAGAGGAGATACCAGAACAACAGAGAGTGAAGATAGCCCAATCAAAGATGAAAGAAGCTGCATTGACATGGTGGAATTTTGTCCAAGATGACAGAGTACAAGAAGGAAAGCATAGAGTCACTACATGGAAGAAGATGATGGCTTTAGTGAAGGAAACCTATGTTCCATTGGATTACAGTATCTAATTACACAAGAGGAAGCAAAACCTGAAGTAGAAGGAGCTAGATGTCAGCTCATATACAGAGGAATTCATGAAACTTTGTGTGAAGACAAAGGTAAAAGAAAGTGAGGAAGAAAAGGTAGCCAGATACCTTAATGGATTGAGGTTCAACATTCAGGAAGATTTGAATCTACATAATCTAGATACAGTTCAGAAATGCTTTCAGTTGGCATTGAAAGTGGAAGAGAAGTTAAAGAGAAGACAAGAACAGAACAATAGAGGAAGAGGAAAATAGCAAAGAGGTGGAAGAGGTCCTTTCAGAGGTAGAGGACATGGACATGGATATCAGGGAGAATCCAGTCATGACAATAGCGAGGCAAATAACAGTCCAAACCAGAGAGAAAGTTACAACCAACAAGGAAACTTCAGAGGTAGAAGACCTTTCAGAGGAAGATCCTAGGGCACATGATCTATCAGATGTTGTAACTGTAACAAAGAAGGCCATATAGCCAGTAGATGTCCAGAAAAGGTAACAAGCTCAACAGGAGAAAGGAGAACAAACCTAATCCAAGAACTTGATAGTCAAAGTGCAACAAGCTCAAAAACTTTTCAAAGTGTGAATGCTCCTGATAATTATGGATATCTAGAGAGTGGAGAATCTATGATGATGAGAAGAACATTGACTACCATGAAGGTACCTGACAAAGAACCCCCACAAAGAAAGTCTCTTTTCAGAACCATTTGCAAAGCAAGAGGTAAGGCATGTAAAGTTTTAATTGATTCTGGTTCTACTAAAAATTTTGTATCTGATGAAATGGTAACAAAGATTAAGCTTAGGAGATTACCTCACTCATCCCCATATAAGGTCTCATGGCTTACCCAAGGTCAGCAAACAGTGGTAGAAGAACAGGCTTGGGTAGAATTTTAGATTGGAGCATATAAAGACAGGTAGTTGTTTGACATTACCAAGATGGATGCTTGCAATCTTTTATTTGGTAGACCATGGCAGTATGACTTGAAGGCATGCCATGATGGTGTTAGAAACACCTATACAATCACCAAGGATGGTAAGGTGATAGAGTTACTACCATTAACAAAGGAGGAGAAATCCAAAGGAAAAGAGGTGAAGGTAATGCTGATGGAAGGAAAATAGTTCATGAAAGAAATAGTAGCAGAAGTTGTAGTTACATATGCCCTAATTCCATGTATAACAGTGAATAAAGAACAGCAGCAAGAAGTCAAGAAAGAGAAGAAGCAGAGGTTCATAGATCCAGCTGTCCAAGAGTTATTGGATAAGTATAAAGGTATCATTTCTGATGGAATGCCAAGATCCCTACCACCTATAAAGGATATCAGCCATTGCATAGATCTAATCCCAGGATCTACACTTCCAAACAAAGCAGCATATAAGCTAACTCCAGAACAAAATGTAGAAGTAGCAAGACAAATTGAGGAATTGTTAGACACAAGTCTGATTAGCAAAAGTTTAAGTCCATGTGCAGTACCAGCTATACTAGCACCAAAGAAAGAAGGCACTTGGAGGCTTTGCATAGATTCCAGAGCTATTAATAAGATCACAATCAGCTATAGGTTTCCAATACCTAGGATAGAGGATTTACTTGATTGTTTGGGAGGTGCTAAGTATTTTACAAAAATAGATTTGAAGAGTGGTTATCATCAGATCAGGATTAGGCTAGGAGATGAATGGAAAACAGCATTCAAAACCAATGAAGGGTTGTATGAGTGGAAAGTTATGCATTTTGGTTTGTCTAATGCACCTAGTACTTTTATGAGGTTTTGAGAGAATTCATGGGTAAGATTGTCATAGTATATCTAGATGACATTCTGATTTTCAGCAACACAAAGGAAGAACATCTCAAACATATAGATTTGGTTCTCAAGAGGTTACATGAAGAGTAGCTGATGATAAATTTGGACAAGTGTTTGTTCATGCAAGAGGAGATCACATATTTGGGTTTTGTCATTTCACAAGGAAAGCTGCAAATGGATAAGGAGAAGGTAAGTGCCATAGTGTCTTGGCCAACTCCAAGGACTATGAATGATGTCAGAAGTTTCCATGGGTTAGCAACCTTCTACAGAAAGTTTATAAGAGGGTTTAGTCATATTTGTGCACCCATGCTTGATACTATAAAAGGAGGACAGAAGTGCATATTTGCTTGGACTAAGGAAGCAGATGATTCTTTTGAAACATTGAAGAAGAAGGTGGCACAGCAGCCAGTCCTTGCCCTTCCAAACTTTAACAAGATCTTTTAGGTAGAATGTGATGCCAATCACATGGTCATTGGAGCAGTACTCAGCCAAGAAGGTAGGCCAATTGCATTTTTCAGTGAGAAGCTCAATGATGCTAAAAAGAGGTATCCATCATATGATTTGGAAATGTATGCTTTAGTCCAGTCACTCAAGAAATGGAGGCATTACTTGATGCCAAAAGAATTCATAGTATTCATAGATAATCAGGCTCTGAGTTTCATAAATAGCCAAGAAAAACTGAACCACAGACACATGAAATGGGTAGAAACTTTGCAACATTTTACTTTTACATTGAAGCATAAGAAAGGAGTCAAGAATAAGGTAGCAGATGCCTTGAGTAGGAGAGCTCTAACAGTCAACCAGATTCAGTTGGAGAGTGTTGGAATTGATTCATTGAAGACCATGTATGATGCTGATGAAGATTTTGGAGAGATATATCAGGTATGTACTTCTTTTGGAGATAAATATCATGCTGAATTCTCTGAATTTCTGATCCAGGATGGATTGCTGTTCAAAGGTGGACAGTTGTGTATTCCAAGGTGTTCTATGAGGTTGAACATCATTAAAGAGAAACATTGTGGAGCTATGGCAAGTCATTTTGGTTTGGATAAGACTCTTGATCTTGTCAGAAGACATTATTTTTGGCCTAAGTTACAATCAGATGTCAGAAAGTTTGTAGAGACATGTGTGATATGTCAGAGAGCAAAAGGGAGATCAACTAATACAAGTTTATATCAGCCTTTACCCATTCCTTCCAGACCATGGGAAATCATAAGTATGGATTTTGTCTTGGGTTTACCAAGGACAAGGAAAGGATTTGATAGTATTTTTGTTGTAGTGGACAGATTCAGTAAAATGGCACATTTCTTGCCATGCAAAACCATTGTTGATGCTTCATACATTGCATATTTGTTTTTCAAAGAAATAGTAAGAATACATGGATTACCACTAAGCATTGTATCAGACAGAGATGTGCAATTCATTGGTCACTTTTGGATAACTCTTTGGAAGAAACTTGGAACAAATTTATCTTTCTTATCCGCATATCATCCTCAAACAGATGGACAGACTAAAGTAGTCAATTGTTCCTTAGGGAATTTGCTCAGGTGTTTGACAAAATAGCATGGAGAAAAGTGGGATAACATCCTATCTTAGGCAGAACTTTCCTATAATGATATTGTCAATAGGAGTATAGGGAAATCACATTTTCAGATAGTGTATGGTATGCATCTAAGAGGAATTTTGGAATTGAGAGATCTACCTACAGCAGACCCTGTTAGTGCAGAGGGAGAAGCTTTTACAGAAGCTATAAAAGAGGTCCATTATCAAGTAAAGACCCAGCTACAGCAAACTACCTTGAAGTATAAAGCATATGCTGATAAAAAGAAGATGGATGTACAGTTTGATGTTGGAGATTTGGTATGGGTTCATTTGAAGAAGGAAAGACTTCCTAAGGGAAAATATACTAAACTCATGTAGAGGAAGATTGGACCATGTTAGATTTTGAGAAAGCTTGGATAGAATGCTTATGAGGTACAACTCCCTCCAGATCTTGGTTTATCACCTATCTTCAATGTATGTGATTTAACTCCATACAAGCATAATCCAGATGAAGAACAGGAATTCCTACAGGATACAGCAGCTGATGATATTCCAAAACATGATCCACCATAGTTGCAGAAGGTTTTGGACACAAGAGTGATCAAGAAGACCCGAAACAAAAGCTATTTGGAATATCTGGTGGCTTGGCAGGGAAGACCTGATTTAGAAGCAGTGTGGATGACTGAAGAGCAGATCCAGAAACATGGTGCAAATCTACATACTCTCCTCTCAAGTGGACTTGAGATTTCTTCTTCTAGAGAGTATGGTGTAGGAGTACCCCTTCAAAACAAAACATAAGTCTATTTTTAGTATGTTTGACTTCATGATGTAATAAGGTCCATTGGACCAATGCGTATGTTTTAGATCAACCTAGGAGGATGTGCAGGTAGTTAGGAGTTTGTTATGCCAGTTGTCTTAGCTGTCTCCTTCCAGCCGCTTGGAAGCTCCCAGCCACTAGGAATCGAGTTGGTAGTACTCATGAGGAGTTACTATTTATTCCCTAGATTAGTTGGTTTTAGACAAAGTAGATTAGACAGTGGAGAACTGATAGTTTTTAGTGAGTTTTTAGTATAGCAGAAGAAGAGACATTTGTGATACAGTGAGACTGTGAATCTTGTATGCATCTCTGTTATTGAAAATAAGAGGATCCCATTGATTTCATTTGTTTGGTTTATAAGCTATCTATGTGCTGATTCTCTTATTGCAGGTGAAATGGATTCATCCAACCATTCCACCGGTTGATTCTCTGAATCGGTGGAATGTGCATGTATCATAGTTTAGTTTACATTTCTTTTCTATTTATGCATTTCATGTTCGTAGGATCGGTTGGTAGCATGCTGTGAGTTATCCTAGCATCCTCATGTGCTAGGGTTTAGAAAGTTAAATTCTAGACTTGAATTGCTTAGGAAATGATCCAGCCCGATCATCATGTTTTCTATGTGAAATCGTGAAGTTCTATGAGTTTTGTCAAAAGTATACATTTGATGGATATACAGCATTCATATGCAACATTACAGTCTGTGTATACCGCATCTGCATCTATGCGCGTATCGCTATCTAGATCAGGTCGTGAAACTGATGGAAAATGCATGTTTTGAAGGCATCAGGATGAAATAGTTGGGATATATATTTCCTATATATATCATCATTAGGGTCATCATTTTGTGTGTATCCATCATCCACATATCATTGTTGTGTGCTGGAGCATGCATGCAGGTGAAGGTACAATCAAACGGGTCAACAGTGAGTCAAAGTCACATTTGCCAAAGAAAGGAGGAGGATCATCTTTTGTTTGAACATCGGGTAGCCAAGGATCACATAGATCTCAGGATCATCATCAGGACATTATAATATGACCTGATAGTTCATATCTAGCTGTGGAGTGTGTAAATGAGTCTTATATCCGGGTGACATAGACATTGGTGCATGTGACGTCATCATCATTAGGACATTCCCAAATATCACCTGATAAAGTTTTATCCTACCGTCAACAAGTGTTTTGGCATAGGCATAGGATATCAGGTTGATCAGTGTGAAGTCAGTTCATGCCTTGGTGATAGGAGGTTAACACTAAGTGGATCGCGGGAGGAATATCTGGTGGAATATTTGTTGGGTGCATAAAGTTGAGTATCGTCATCAGGATATTTCAAATATGACTCAATAAGTTATATCCTGATGATGCTTGTGTAAGTGGGTCGAATATCAGGGTGACGTAAGCATCAGTAGAGAGGTGCATGAGGTTGTCATCATTAGGATATTTGGGAGGAACCTGATATTTTATATTCTGCTGATGTCAAACATCATGATGATGCAGATAGAGTTTGGCGGTAAGGTGAATAGTGATCATCAAAAGGATAATTGTTTTCATCGAATATGATGATGCTACTGATAGGCGAAAGGTTGAAGGTTTGTTTGCAGGAGGATATCGGTCGACAGATAAAATATGATGATGCTGACAGGATTTATGATGATGCTGATAGGATTTTAGTGTTAGGAAATAGTATTAGCTATTTGGTGGGTTTAATGGGTTTTTCACCCTATTTGTAAGCTATTTGGAATATCTGGTGGCTTGGCAGGGAAGACCTGATTCAGAAGCAGTGTGGATGATTGAAGAGCAGATCCAGAAACATGGTGCAGATCTACATACTCTCCTCTCAAGTGGACTTGAGATTTCTTCTTCTGGGGAGTATGGTACAGGAGCACCCCTTCAAAATAGAACATAAGTCTATTTTTAGTATGTTTGACTTCATGATGTAATAAGGTCCATTGGACCAATGCGTATGTTTTAGATCAACCTAGGAGGATGTGCAGGTAGTTAGGAGTTTTTAATGCCAGTTGTCTTAGCTGTCTCCTCCCAGCCGCCTGGAAGCTCCCAGCCGCTAGGAATTTAGTTGGTAGTACTCGCGAGGAGTTACTATTTATGCCCTAGATCAGTTGGTTTTAGACATAGTAGACTAGATAGTGGAGAACTGATAGTTTTTAGTGAGCTTTTAGTATAGCAGAAGCAGAGACATTTGTGGTACAGTGAGACTGTGAATCTTGTATGCATCTCTGTTATTGAAAATAAGAGGATCCCATTGATTTCATTTGTCTGGTTTATAAGCTATCTGTGTGCTGATTCTCTTATTGCAGGTGAAATGGATTCATCCAACCATTCCACCGGTTGATTCTCTGAATCGGTGGAATGTGCATGTATCATAGTTTAGTTTACATTTCTTTTCTATTTATGCATTTCATGTTCATAGGATCGGTTGGTAGCATGCTGTGAGTTATCCTAGCATCCTCATGTGCTAGGGTTTAGAAAGTTAACCTCTAGACTTGAATTGCTTAGGAAATGATCCAGCCCGATCATCATGTTTTCTGTGTGAAATCGTGAAGTTCTGTGAGTTTTGTCAAAAGTATACATTTGACGGATATACAGCATTCGTATGCAACATTACAGTTTGTGTATATCGCATCTGCATCTATGCGCGTATCGCTATCTAGATTAGGTCGTGAAACTGATGGAAAATGCATGTTTTGAAGGCATCAGGATGAAATAGTTGGGATATATATTTCCTGTATATATCATCGTCAGGATCATCATTTCATGTGTATCCATCATCTGCATATCGTTGTTGTATACTGGAGCATGCATGCAAGCGAAGGTACAATCAAATGAGTCAACAGCGAGTCAAAGTCCCATTCGCCAAAGAAAGGAGGAGGATCATCTTTTCTTTGAACATCGAGTAGCCGAGGATCGCATAGATCTCAGGATCATCATCAGGACATTATAATATGACCCAACAGTTCATATCCGGCTGTGGAGTGTGTAAATGAGTTATATCCGGGTGACATAGACATTGGTGCATGTGATGTCATCGTCATCAGGACATTCCCAAATATCACCTGATAAAGTTTTATCCTGCCGTCAACAAGTGTTTTGGCATAGGCGTAGGATATCAGGTTGAGCAGTGTGAAGTCAATTCATGCCTTGGCGATAGGAGGTTAACACTAAGTGGATCGCAGGAGGAATATCTGGTGGAATATTCGTCGGGTGCATAAAGTTGAGTATCGTCATTAGGATATTTCAAATATCACCTGATAAGTTATATCCTGATGATGCTTGTGTAAGTGGGTCGAATATCGGGGTGACGTAAGCATCGGTAGAGAGGTGCATGAGGTTGTCATCATCAGGATATTTGGGAGCAACCCAATATTTTATATTCTGCTGATGCCGAACATCATGATGATGCAGATAGAGTTTGGTGGTAAGGTGAATAGTGATCATCAAAAGGATAATTGTGTTCGCCGAATATGATGATGTTGCTGATAGGCGAAAGGTCGAAGGTTTGTCTGCAGGAGGATATCGGTCAGCAAATAAAATATGATGATGCTGACAGGATTTTAGTGTTAGGAAATAGTATTAGCTATTTGGTGGGTTTAATGTGTTTTTCACCCTGTTTCTAAGCTATTTGGAATATCTGGTGGCTTGGCAGGGAAGACCTAATTCAGAAGTAGTGTGGATGACTGAATTCTCAGGAGTATGGTGCAAGAGCACCCCTTCAAAACAGAACATAAGTCTATTTTTAGTATGTTTGACTTCATGATGTAATAAGGTCCATTGAACCAATGTGTATGTTTTAGATCAACCTAGGAGGATGTGCAGGTAGTTAGGAGTTTGTTATACCAGTTGTCTTAGCTATCTCATCCCAGCCACTTGGAAGTTCCCAGCCGCTGCGAATCAAGTTGGTAGTACTCGTGAGGAGTTACTATTTATGCCCTAGATCAGTTGGTTTTAGACAGTGGAGAACTGATAGTTTTTAGTGAGTTTTTAGTATAGCAGAAGCAGAGACATTTGTGATACAGTGAGACTGTGAATCTTGTATGCATCTCTGTTATTGAAAATAAGAGGATCCTATTGATTTCATTTGTCTAGTTTATAAGCTATCTATGTGCTGATTCTCTTATTGTAGGTGAAATGGATTCATCCAACCATTCCACCGGTTGATTCTCTGAATCGGTGGAATGGGCATGTATCATAGTTTAGTTTACATTTCTTTTCTGTTTATGAATTTCATGTTCGTAGGATCGGTTGGTAGCATGCTGTGAGTTATCCTAGCATCCTTATTTGCTAGGGTTTAGAATCTTAAATTCTAGGCTTGAATTGCTCAGGAAATGATCTGGCCCGATCATCATGTTTTCTATGTGAAATCGTGAAGTTCTGTGAGTTTTGTCAAAAGTATACATTTGACAAATATACAGCATTCGTATGCGACATTATAGTCTTTGTATATCGCATCTACATCTATGCACATATCGCTATCCAGATCGGGTCGTGAAACTGATGGAAAATGCATGTTTTGAAGGCATCAAGATGAAATAGTTGGGATATATATTTCCTATATATATCATCGTCAGGATCATCATTTCGTGTGTATCCATCATCCGCATATCGTTGTTGTATGCTAGAGCATGCATGTAGGTGAAGGTACAATCAAACGGGTCAACGGTGAGTCAAAGTCACATTTGCCAAAGAATGGAGGAGGATCACCTTTTGTTTGAACATCGAGTAGCCGAGGATCACATAGATCTCAAGATCATCATCAGGACATTATAATATGACCTGACAGTTCATATCCGGCTGCGGTGTGTGTAAATGAGTCTTATATCCAGGTGACGTAGACATCGGTGCATGTGACGTCATCGTCATCAGGACATTCCCAAATATCACCTGATAAAGTTTTATCCTGCCGTTGACAAGTGTTTTGGCATAGGCGTAGGATATCAGGTTGATCAGTGCAAATTCAGTTCATGCCTTAGCGATAGGAGGTTAACACTAAGTGGATCGTGGGAGGAATATCTGGTGGAATATTCATCAGGTGCATAAAGTTGAGTATCGTCATCAGGATATTTCAAATATGACCCAATAAGTTATATCCTGATGATGCTTGTGTAAGTGGGTCGAATATCGGGGTGACGTAAGCATTGGTAGAGAGGTGCATGAGGTTGTCATCATCAGGATATTTGGGAGGAACCTGATATTTTATATTCTGCTGATGCCGAACATCATGATGATGCAAATAGAGTTTGGCGGTAAGGTGAATAGTGATCATCAGGAGGATAATTGTGTTCACCGAAGATGATGATGCTGTTGATAGGCGAAAGGTCGAAGGTTTGTCTGCAGGAGGATATCAGTCGGCAAATAAAATATGATGATGCTGACAGGATTTATGATGATGCTGATAGGATTTTAGTGTTAGGAAATAGTATTAGCTATTTGGTGGGTTTAATGGGTTTTTCACCCTATTTGTAGGCTTTTTCTGTGTGACTCGGCATCAGTCTAGGGTTTGGTGGAGAAGAATTTATGGAAAATTTAGAGGTCGTTAAAATTGACATGAATAGAAGAAGTACAAGAAATGGCTAAGGATAAATGGTAGGCTCAAAATAGGATAACTAGGACTATGATGATGAAGATGGAAAGAAAAGTCAACAACAATAGTATGATATAGGGATAGGATTAGAAAAAAAGGGTACTACAACTAGCAAAAGGAAAGTGAGGACATAATGCAAAGTTAACATGGCATGAACTCTCTTGAAAGGCTAAGCATGGACTATAAGAAGATTGAACATGTTGTATTTGTTAGGCTCACCAAATGAAAGAACCTTAAAGGTTAACCTTAATTAGGTAAGGTTATTTTTGAGTGTGGTTGTTTGTGCAACAATGTGTAAATTAATGTTACCTAAGGATAAATCTAACTATACTAACATTTTAATAACCATGAGAGATAGGACTAATAATTAGACTAAAAACTTAACAAAAAATACAACTTGGACACATGTAGGACTAAGAAAATGGAAAAGAATAAGTATTAAATGTGGAAAACAATGAAAAAGTGGTATTAGTTGCACCTATGTAGAGAAGTGGTCTTTATAAAAGATGCTTAGAATTATGATCTATATCTATTTGTAAAGTTTGGAGGTGATTAGACCTAAAGGATGAAAAATAGCCTACCTAATGGGTATGTGCATGGAGAGAGAGAGAGAGAGAGAGAGAGTCCTAGTTTTCTTGTTTTCATCTCCTTCATTGATAAGGGAGAGGGAGAGATAGAAATGATAGGGGGAGAGAGGCTAGAGAGAGATAGGGAGAGATAGCTAGGTAGAGAGAGATAGATAAAAGACAGATAGGGAGAGATAGGGGAGACATGGGGGAGAGATAGGGAGATAGAGAGTGAGCGAGATGTCTAGAGGGATAGGGAGATAGAGGAGACAAAGGGAGAGATAGGGAGATAGAGAGTGAGTGAGATGTTCAGAGAGATTGAGAGGTAGATGGATGATAGAGAGAGGAAGATAAGTGAGAGATACGTGGAGATAGAGGTTTAGGGTTGCTTAGGTTAGGGTTTAGGGGTTATGGGTTAGGGATTAGGGGCATTATTTAGGGTTGAGGGATTTAGGGAGAGAGAGAGATACTTCTTTTGACATGCAATCGTAAACCCTGAATAATACCCCTAAACCCTAAACCTGAGAAACCCTAGAAACCTCTAGACCTTAAATAATGCCCCTAAACCCTAACCCCTAACCCCTAAACCATAAACCCTAAATAATGCCCCTAAGCCCTAACCCCTAAACCCTAAACTTGAGAAACCCTAAACCCCTAAATCCTAAACCCCAAACCCCTCAACCCTAAACACTAACCCAAGCAACCATAAACCTCTGTCTCCCTATCTCTATCATTTCTCTACCTCTCAATCTCTCTCCCTATGTCTCTATCCATGTCTCTCACTCTCCATATCCTTATCTCTCCTTATGTCTCTGGCCATGTCCCTCACTCTCTATATCTCCCTATTGGTCCTCTCTCTAAACACTAATCTCTAAACCTCTAAACCTTAACCCCTAAACCATAAACCCTAAACCCTAAATAATGCCCCTAAACCCTAAATCACATGGCACTAAACCTCTATCTCCCTATCTCTCCCCTATCTCTCTGTCTATATCATTCCTCTACCTCTCAATCTCTCTCCCTATGTCCCTGGCCATGTGCCTCACTCTCTATCCCTATCTCTCTCCTCGATCTCCTCTATATCTCCCTATCATTCCTCTCTCTCCATAAACCCTAAACCCTAAACCTCTAAACCTGAACCCCTAACCCCTAAACACTAAATAATGCCCCTAAAACCTAACTCCTAACCCCTAATCCCTAAACTTGAGAAACCCTAAACCCCTGGGTAAGTGTAAAAAATGGGGAGGCCAAACAATGGCTATTTTTTTTTCAAAAAAAATTAATACATAACACAAGCATGTTATAACGTGCTTGCGTTATGGTTTGGTAATGACAAGCCTAAGGCTCGTCAAAACCAAACCATAATGTACTCGCATTATAACGCGAGCGTGTTATGACTAACTATAAATTAAAAAAAGAGCATTTGTGCTCATTTCATTTCTTTGTTTTCCTCTACACCTGCGACCTACAAACCCTAAGAAGTGCACTCGCATTTTGAAAAAGTTGATTCAACACCAAAATCTTACTGATTCATCGCCAAAATGCTGCCACGATGTCGAGTAGGCCAAAGGAGTGAGTTTTATTTGTTTTTTTGTTTGAATTTGTTTCTAAATAGGTAGGTTTTAGTTGATTTTTGATGTAAATTTTGTTAATTGTCAGGAAATATTAATGCACCTCCTCCTCCTCCTCAAAATCCATAAAATCTTGAAGAGGAAATACCTGTTGAACAACAAACTCCTCCATCCATTCCTCAACATACCCCTAGAACACAAGAAAATCTAATGGGGCAAATTGAAAACAATACAAAAGAAATTGAAGACATAATTTCAAGGTTGAAAGATCCTTCCACTTCAACCTTGCATAGGTCCATGCTTGCTCAATCTCTTGAATCTATGTTATCAAATGTAGATTCAATTAGCAAGCAAATATATAGTTGGATAGATAAGAGGAGAGAGTTTAGAGACAATTATGCAGACAAGCTGTCATATGAAGATGTGAAAAAATTACAAATTACAAAATTAGACTTGTGTTTCATTTTCACAAACCCACAAACAAATCAACCTCCTCCCATTACATGCAAGAGGTTCCCTATCCATTGGTGCAACAACCAAGCGATAAGGGACAATTTTAGGTAGAGGTGGTGGATGGTTTTTGACCATCCTCCATGCAATAATAATGAGGTCCTGCAATACTTTTTAAGAAAACTCTATTGCGAGTTTGTCCTTAATAAAGTGCCAAACTATTTTGATATGCGGGACTTCTAGGGTAGAGGTGGGGGGTTAGCATAAGATAGACTAGGGGCACATGTTGACCCACAGCGAGCAGTGAGATGAGTAATCAGCAGACTAGCCCATGAGCATGTTTCTATCCTTTCCATTGTGAATTAAAGTGTTGAGGTCGATACACTTCAGTCCATTAGTGCCTTGACCTAGAGCATCATAGAGTATGATAGTCCTGTAGCACAGAGTGGGTTGGGAGATAGTGCGAGGAGTAGGGTCCCACCCCATGCTTGTCAGACTTGCGGGTCAGCCTGTGGTTATGACCCCATGGATAGTCAGGACGCAGGTGCACATGCTACATCTGCAGCTGAGCAGATGGTGATGACAGATGCCCTCCTGAGTGAGACTTTCAGCCTTGATACTCAGGTAAATAGTAGCAAGTTTATTGAATTTAATTTATTAAATTTCATTTTCGAAATGCAAGATTAACTAATTTAGTTTAATGATTTTAATGAAATTTCAGGGTCATAGCGTTGATGCAGTTTTCAGTGGTTCTCCACCTGCATATTACACTAGATCATCTACAGTGGTATTCTAATATTTGATTTTGGATGTTGAATAGGTTAATATTGGAGATTTCACGACAACACTTTCCAGTGGTGGTGGATTTCAAAGCTTCACGGAGGTAATAAAATAAATAGTTTAATGAATGAATTATACTTACTAGATTTTTGTATGTGACTTGTGTGCTTTATTGTGTGTACTTCCATGTTTAGATGAATGTGTGTGTATGTTAGGAGCCATGATTTGCATCACTATTATAGTTTTCGTAATTGAATAATTTTGTTTTATTTCCAGATGATGCAGGCTGCGGAGACACCTCCCGATGTTCATAGGGCAATGGAGCATGGTGTGACCTCTACGATTCATAGCTCCATGCCATTGACATGGGTATGAGGTAGATTAGTAAATTTCAATTTACATTCATTGTTATAGTTGTTTATTTTTGAAAAATCAAAAGATTATTGATTTGAAGTTTAATTTCTATCTGGATGGTATCTATAGGACATGACATCACCATGGCCTATTCCTGCTATTGAGGCAAGTGAGGAGATAGATTATATGGTAGCAGTAAGTGATTATTTTATTAAATGTTTCATTTTTTATAACATGTAATTTCTATATATTAATGTCTATACTTTTTATTGTAACAGCTAAAGATGCAGGAAGAACTAAATAGGAGCAGCCCTCGGGTTCATAGTAGACCACCCACATACGTGTCTCCATCCCCTAGAAGATCAAAGGCTGCCCATGATCTATTCTCTTCACCACCCAGAGGGGAATAACTTTTTATTGTGTTCTTGTGTTGTATGCCTATATGGCATTTGTGGACATATATTTTGTATTGCATATAGTTGACATTGTATGCCTATATGGCATTCTTGTAAGCCTATATGGCTATTTTGTATATATGCTATACTTATATCGACAGATATTGATGTATGCCTATATGGATATTTGGTTAATACAAATCTTTTTTATTGATGGCATCCATACTTACATTATAAATCCACGTTTGAATGGATATTTGTAGATGGCTACTTCACATATTTAAAGTCCAATTGTATTACATAAGATGTTTGTTGATCCAATAAGCTAGCTATTGTTATTCAAGTATCACCTAAACCTCATTTCGGAACTAAAAGATAAAAGCTGTATTTAAAAAAAAATGAATCATCATGTTGAACAGAAAATATTAATATTCTTTATGAGTTAATTGAAAATATTCAAATGAGTATGCTGATCCATATTCTTTATGAGTTGTTCAATTGAAAATATTTATTAATTTCTTGTTATTGTACCATATTAGGATGCAAAGAGTATGTTTGTTGTTTTGAATAAGATAGTGAAAATCATATGCTTATGAGTACCTGATGACCACTCTGGTTATTAAATGTAATTCCTCTTGCATATAAGATGAGGTTATGAGATTACATTAAGTCTTACCTAATTTTAGTATGTGACATAACATTGGGGCTATAGGCTTCCATACATCATACCTCAGGGATTTTCAGTTTTAGGTGCAAATTTGCTTTAAGACCTTAGGCGCATTTCTCTACTTGTACAACCTCAAAACTTCACCTAGAACTCAATGTGCCTTTCATCATCCAAACAACCTCAATATTGTGCCTTGATATTGAAAGGATGTTTCAAAGTATAAAGGAGGGCATCTTAAGGGAGGTAATTCATCTTGATTATCAAAGTTGATCAAATACATCAAACTGAGCATCATACCTCTAGGCACATTTTTGCCTCTCTCTAAACTATCCATTTTGGTGCCTTGATGTAAAGTGAAGTCTAAAATTAGTGAAGATTGCACCTAGAAAGATATCACCTTGGATATGTGCCTAGAGTCATCCTAGATCATCCATTTGCGCCTAAGGGTCAATATAACATAATATAACTTAGACTTTGAAAATCATCAAAAGAAGCCTAGGCACCTTTTCTTGTCTCCACCATCCATTTTGGGCACCCAGAGGAAAATGAACTTCAAATCACTTCCAACTGTAGCGCCTAGTGTTAGAACCTTAAAAATGACTAAATCTTACCAAAGGAAGTCTAGGCGCCTATTGTCACTTGGATCATCATGAATGAGTGCCTAAGTGGAAGGAGAATAAGCATCTTGTATGGAGGCGCACTTTTGTGTCTAAATAACCTTATTTTGGCACCTTGAAGGAAGATGTTTTAAATCCTAAGATCTACTGCCTAAGTGTAAAATGGTCTCCTATAGGTTTGAACAAGTGATTGAAGCCATCAAATTTCCAAGAAATGAGCTAAGTATACTAAGGTGCCTTTTCTTGTCTAAACTATCCATTTTTGCGCCTAGGAGGAAGGAGATTCAACATCATGAATCAAGGCACCCTTTGCCATCAAAACAACCTCACATTGGTGCCTTGGAGGAAATCAACTTAAAACTACAAGTCTTGGAGTTTTTTTCATGTTTTGATGATGTCGTTTGAGAACAATTATAATGATTGAAGGATGAGGTGGGTAAAAAGTCTTCATCTAGCTTAGGCGCCCATTCAATATTTAGTTTTTTCACATAACTTAATCTATGCCTAGACTTGGAGGAGTTATTTTATGCTTTAAAATGATTTCTATGTGTTTATATGATTCAATATTTGTTAATAATTTAATATGCCGGTACAATGTAGTTCAAACTGTTTCAGCATGTTTGGGTGCAAAATAGGACAATGCCTAGCCTAAATGTACCCATCCAGACGCGTTGGAACTATAAGTTTGGCCATACGAGGAGAAGAACAAAAGTTACACCCCTTTACAACTTTACACTACCTCCTTTTGATGATTTTTGGGGCAACATAAAACCTTTCACCGTGGGCAAACGCCTCAGAGATATAAAAAACTGAGAGAGGTTATTGTAGAGGCACTCTACGTGATCACGTTGCCTTAGACATAATGTTTCTAAGTGACATGGTTTTTGAGTAACATCTCATCAAAGATTGCTACCTTTTTGCACTTTGGACTCTTCAGGGATATCATCGGTACAATGTAGCTCAAATTGTTTTGACATGTTTCGGTGAAAAAAAGGACCATACCTAGCATAAATGTACCCATTTGGATGTGTTGGAACAGTCAATTTGGTCGCATCAAGAGTAGGACAAAACTTACACCCCTTTGCAACTTTACACTGCCTCCTTCTGATGATTTTTGAGGCAACAGAAAACCTTTCACCACAGGAAAAATGCCTTAGAGATATAAAAAATTGAGAGAGGTTATTATAGAGACACTCTACGTGATCGTGTTACCTTAGACATAGTATTTCTAAGTGAAACAATTTTTGAGTAACATCTCTTCAAAGATTGCTTCCTTTTTGCACTTTGGACTCTTCAGGGATATCGTCGGTACAATGTAGCTTAGACTATTTCAACATGTTTGGGTGAAAGATAGGACCATGCCTAGTGTAAATGTACCCATCTGGATGTGTTGGAATAGTCATTTTGGTCACATCAAGAGCAGGATGAAAGTTCACCCCTTTACAACTTTACATTGCCTCCTAATGATTTTTGGGGTAGCAGAAAACCTTTCACCATAGGCAAATGCCTCAGAGATAGAAAAAATTGAGAGAGGTTATTGTAGAGGAACTCTACATGATTGTGTTGCCTTAGACAAAATGTTTCTAAGTGACATAATTTTTGAGTACCATCTTGTCAAAGATTGCTACCTTTTTGCACTTTGGACTCTTCAGGGATATCGTCGGTACAATGTAGCTTGGACTGTTTCGACATGTTTGGGTGAAAAACATGACCATGCCTAGTGTAAATGTATCCATTTGGATGCGTTGGAATAGTCAGTTTGGTCGCATCAGGAGAAGGATGAAAGTTACACCCCTTTGCAACTTTACACTGCCTCATGACGATTTTTGAGGCAGTAGAAAACTTTTCACCATGGGCAAATGCCTCAGAGATATAAAAAACCAAAAGAGTTTATTGTAGTGGCACTCTACATGATTGTGTTTCCTCAGACAGAATATTTCTAAGTGACAGTTTTTGAGTAACATCTCGTCAAAGATTGCTGCCTTTTTGCACTTTGGACTCTTCAGGGATATCGTCAGGACAATGTAGCTCAGACTGTTTCAAAATGTTTGGGTGAAAAATAGAACCATGCCTAGCCTAAACATACCCATCCAGATGCGTTGAAACTATCATTTTGGTCACATTAGGAGTAGAACACCAAAAATGCAAAAGTTGCTTTATGCAACTTGACAACATTGACACTTTTTTGCAACAGGACTCAAAGACTCAAACTGACCCCAAATGACTCAAAGTGACTTAAAAACAAATGAAATGGTCTTATAAAACCTTATTACATACAATTGACTCAATCAAAACAAAATTTCATTTTTTGACCCCTCTTGAAGGCATGACAACCTAGGTGCCCCTACACCATTAGTGCAACTGAAGTCGATAAAGTTTTCCTATTAAGAAAAAGTGCTTCCCTTAGCTTCAAGAAATATAAATATTCTATACTGACAAAGTGAACCACGTGAAGGTGGAATCTCATGTGGCCTCACCTAAGACCTAAGACACATGTAGTCTAGTAGACGTAGGACACCTAAGACACCTATTTTCTAGTCTCTATCTACCTAGTTGACATATCATATATACCTAAGACACAATTTGGTGCAGAAGCACCAAGAAGACTAAGGTCTTGAGTTCTCTTGTTTTTGTTGTTCATTTTGTTTTGTGGATTCAATAAGGTCTTGGAGGCCATTCTTATTTTTTAATAAGGGCTATAATGCCATGTTTGTAATAAGCCATCATACAATCATACATTGTATAGGAGGCAGTCATAAAGTCTTAAGGGGCAGTCATGTAAAACCTCATGTTGTAAGCCTTGCAAAGGCATGTCAAAGTGTTAGAAAGGCATGTCAAGTCTTGTCAAAGGTTTAATACAATTTTCAAGTGTTTTGAAGGCTTCACTAAGCCTAAACAAGTCGCTGCAGTCCTAATTAGGACAGTTGCAACAATGGCAAGTAGTTGCTATTTTAAAACTAATAGGGCAATTTGATGGTGGAAGAATAGTTATACACCCTCCATCGAACCCAACTACCTCTCAATCCATTGTATATACTTGCTAAGACTTTGGACTTGGAGGAGAAGTCTTTTGGAGGAGAAATAGTAATAAAAACTCAGAAATTTTGCATTTTCTATATAATTCCGCTGTAGCAGTCCATACCCTGTTTCTGTACAGACAGTTGTGAAGGACTATGGTGGTGGCATGAAAATAGAGTGAGTTGAAATTCATTTGCATCTAGTTTGGCATCTTGAAACAATTCTAGAGTAGAGTACAACTCATTTTCCTGAAAATAGTTTAAGAAACCCTTATCTAGGGTTTTAGTAAGAATCATGCATTTTTTTGCCATTCCACTGATTTGATTCACTTTTGATTAGTGGAATAGGTTGTAGTAGGTCTGTTCTAGTATGCTATGATGAGTTTTTGGTAGGAAATCTAAGGAGAAGAAGTTTTCTTTGAGGAAACCTAACAAAACCATGTGTTAGGTGATGTTTAGAGACATAGAGAAGGAACCATAGAGGCATTTTTGGGAACAATAGATTGTAGGAGGACAAAACCCACAAAATTCATAGTTTTGGCATGAATGCTAAGTGCTCAAGTCATTGGTTGAGTTCTGTGTGTGAATTTAAGGGGGGTCTCTTTGTATTTTAGGCCTAATTGGGGCTCTAGCTTATTGAGAGGAGTTATAGGTTAGGGTATATCGTCCAAAACAACCTATACCCAGTTTTGGATATGTGATAGGGAGTCCAAATGGGTATCTACTGATTATCCAAGTTCTATGTTTGAAGATCTATATCAAAAGTTATTAGGGTTGTTCTCCTTTTTTAGGGCTACAAGCCATTTCTTGGGTTTGTGAAGGAAGTTTTAATCCTGAGTTTGGTCTGCTTTGGCAATGATTGGAATGGGTCACATAGCATCTGAAATCACCTTTTCTAGGAATAATTCAGAGTCTCTAATTGTTTTTCCCACTTTTGTATAATGATCATGAAGTTTGGGCTTTAGAGCATAAGGAAACCTTGTCTAGTTTGCCATCCTCCAACTATCCCATTGCCTCTACATCACAATTAGAGACACCTATTATCTAGTTAGAAACCAAGACACCTAGAGACACCTATATTTTATACATTACCTAGATTTTATACATTATTCTCATAATCAACTTCATCCATCACTTAGGTCTAACCCCATGAAGCATAACATGATGATGTAAAAATATGTATATGTGTAAAAGTGCAGCAGGAAATAAAAAAGACAAACCTTACAAATTAATGTGCATACTTACAACTCAATGTAACATGACTTTACAAAATCAATGTGAATACTTACAAATTAATCCAATAAACCATTTGGGTCTGCTCTACTCTTTATTGTGTCAAGTATTGCTTCATGGTCAAACTCACACACCTTCCACAAGATTTTGTTCAAAGGTCTACCCTAATACTATATCAAATGAACATTGGATGCCATGACAATGTTCGAGTATGAAGAATCTTCTGATGCATGTCAAAGTCTTGAAACAACCAAACATTAACACTCTTATGTGGGTACCTTCTAAGCCATGTTCCAGTAATAACCACTAAGCTTGTAGGGTATTTGATGTTTTCTCCATCTGTAACTAGGGCCTCCAATTTATTTTTGGCCTCAACACAATGACATAAGTAATAATTTGTTCCCTCTTCATTATCTTCATCTTCAATAACTACATATATGTGCCCTACATTGATATGTGTAGCAAATTAGATGAAATGAGTCAACATTACAAAAATGCTACAAAGTAAGATGACATTAGGAATTTCAAAAACTATACAAATAGATATATTACCTAGTTGAACTAGATTTGATATGTGGTCAAATTCAACTAATGATTCCATCTGTGTGAGTTCCAGTGTCGTCGAGGGTTGATATGTGTCAAGTGGGCTAAGATAACTTAACTACCATTCATCAACCCACTCCTTTGACTCGCACTCATCCCAGGCTTGAATTGTACAGGAAGAACAAAAGCATGACATCTTTCGTGTATGGATACTCCATGAACTTGCAATTGAGCTTCTGAAAGAGTGCATCTCACTTGATCTTGTCAGTGTATAATAGTCCTCATATGGTGTAATGTTAGTATCATCTATCAACCAAAAAAATCTACGAATTGAAGACTTACCTTCATTACCTGGACCCATGGAAGCATTACACCACTTGACAATCAATTTTGCATCTATCAACTTTGCATTATCTTTATACTTTAACTCTTCTCATGCTATGGTTCTTTTGATAAATGCTCCTGCACCATCATGCTCCCGCTTTCCATGCCCGGCCTCACAAAAGTTCCACATATGCTGAATACCTATAAAATTATGCCTCCTACTCAGCCAATAGAAATTCTGCGAGTTCTTGAATTATGACGTACAGTTATCTGACCATATGATATGTTGACTGAACGATATGCCCCTTCTAGCCAAATCATTGTAGAACACCTGAAAGAAACCTTGCACAAACTCCATAGAATGCATGCGATCATCACTAATATAGAAATTATACTCCCTTATGATCTATCTATCATCCTTTATACTATCATTCGCATGAATGAATACGATGTGCACAAATATAGAAACCTGTGTGGAGTTGTAATATTTTGATTGTACCTCACACTGTGGCTGTAGACTGTAGTTCTCTACAAAGTCAATGACTGAAACAATGCTACCAACCAGAAATGTGTCCTTGCATAACTTGAATTACAAGTCCAACCATCGAGCTCTATGGGCATGTCTTGCATACTTATACACTATGCTGTCACGAAATATAGGCATAAACTGATACACTAGAATCTTTTCAATAACCAATTCACACCTCTTTGCTTCTTTACCATCTTTTGTATTGTATGCCAGTGTTATATACTTACCAAACTCTACTAGTTCGTTTCCAACTGCATGTGTTATTTCCATATGTTCACATATTGGCAAATGTTACAAGCCACTGCAATGATGACATGTGCCATCCAAACATAATTTCTTGTAGAATATTTGACCTTCCTCTCTTCCACATAAAATTATTGATATGAAATCTCTTGAAGATGTTGGTGGGGCATGTATGGCACAACTCTGCAAAACATTGTTAGTATGCATATCTAAACATATAGACCTATAAACATCAAAATGGTTAGAAAATTCAATATGTAATCTACAACAACAAGTAGTGCGTGTGTGATTTATCTTGACATAGAAAGGTTTTAGCATTTCAAAATATATTTAACAAATTTTAATTTGAGGATACTTCTCTAGAAATTTATCATAAAACTATGTTTGAGTCTCATCCAAAAAATGCTTTGGATGTGGCTCATAGTTCTGACTATCGATTCTCCTTCTTACCACATCCCTTTGATTTGGAGATACCCTTGTGTAATTCTTCCACAAGTCTTCAATTAGTGATCTCAATGCTTCAACAATTGGTTTATCTTTTCATGGTAGTCTCCTCAATAACACCCATAATTCATTGGCATTAGTGTCCTTAATTCTTTGGTGTCTTCCAATGGCTCTTGATAAAGTTTTCCTATTAATTCTCAATTCTTGACTCATCTTTCTAATGAGACGAGCTTTCCTCATTTGACTATTTACTATAGTCGATGTAATCACATGCCGTGTTGCATTACTATCTTTTGTGCGTGAGGTGGTACCCACACTCTCATACACACTCATTAGATTCTTGACAATAGATTTTTCACTTGAAGCCTCTGATGTTCTCAATCGAAGAATCTTCATGATGGACCTATACTTTATACTTCACATTATTTCAAGGAATAGTTGACATCTTACAGTCTCATTTAACTTTTCAAAGAACAATCTCCAAATCTTATGAGCATATCTTCTACAAGTGCATTTTGGAATCTTACCTTCCATTGGCTACAAAATATTCTCATCAATATCAATCAAATACTTTGGCTTTCTATGCAAAATTCTAGGTGGTGTTAAGTTAGATAAATTCATCTCAACATTAGGAATTTCATCAATTTTTAAATGAGATGGGCTATATGGCATACCTTCGATCGAAGATGGAATAGATGACATACCTTGACGTTGAGGTGGGAACGATGGTGTACCTCCTTCATCACATGTGAGTGATGATGTACTTTCAACTTGAGATGTGGTAGATGGTGTCCCTACATGTTGACTTGCAGTAGAGGACGTGTCTCCAACTATGGTATTCAAATCTCTCGTAGCATGAAGTTTTTGCATTCGTTCTCTTTGGTCCACCAATACCATATCTCTTTGTGATGGTTGTGGTTCCTCTTCAATTGGCATGTCTTCATTTATCGTGGGGTAAAAGCAAGAAGTTGGGTCCACATATAGGGGAAGTGTCGTGCAAAAAAAAATCCCGACAAGAACGGGCACCCGAGCCTAGAATGGGTACCTGTTTTTGTTTTTTACTATTTTTAGAAACGGGTACCCATTTTTTTTTACTATTTTAGAAACCTGTTTTAAAACGGGTACCCGTTTTGTTTTCTATTGTTTTCTAGAACGGGTACTCGTTTTAAAACGGGTACCCGTTTCTAAAATTTTGAATTTCATACCCATGCTTTTGGTTTCGTTTTAGGCTCTATAAAGCCATGGGTAGCCAACCTTGAGCCTTGGACCTGCAAGTATTTCTCTAAGTACAGAACCAAAGGAAAGACTGACTTCACCTATATGGCTGATGACATTTTTTTCTGAATTTTTTTACGAAATTAAAACCCATTACAGATCATAGTGTCTAGTTTTCAAATATGTAAATTTTTTTTGGATTGGACTTGTTTTCTATTTATTATTTAATTTATGAACAAACTGGTCCAAAAACTTGAAATGACAGGTGTTTGTATTTTTTTAATAACTTTTAATTTTTAAATTTTTTTTTAAAAAAATTATTTCATCAATCTACACATCATCCTTTACACAATGAATTTTTTTTTTTTAATTTTATGATTTTTTTTGCTCAAATTATGTTGGTCGTACACGAGGGGTTTTCAAAAGTATCAATTAGGCCTAATAAAAAATTAATAAAAAAAAATTATTTGGAAAAAAATTATAAAAAAATATCCTCATCAAACTTCACTGTACTACACATCTTTTCCCAAAAGGATTTTGAAAAATAATTTTATTTAGGTCAAATTATGTTGGTCATACACGTGCATGGTATGGTTAAAAAAAAGTGACTTTTAAATAGTGGTTTTTAGAAATGCCTATTGAAAATCAATTTGTATCATCTGGGTATTGAAAAAAATTACATATTTGGAAACTAGACTCCGAGTACTATATTTTATATTTAGTGACTTTTTTAAATATTCCATCTCTAAGTGCTTCAAATTTTAAGGTCAAATGTGACAAATTCTGAAAATATGGGAAAACACTTCCACTTTTTAGCCAAAAAGTGGACCCAACTTCTTGCACTTACCCCGTGTCCAATTTCCTCTTCTCATGAAGTTCCCTCATAGCCACTACTTTATTTGCATTCTTAGCTTCTATCTCTTCCTATGTTGGTTTAATTCTTGATCATTTCCTCAGCATGACAAAGAATTTGTCTATAGCATGATAATGAGACCAATATTAGTTCCTAATAAATGAATCCATACAAATAACTAAAATATATGTCATTCAACCCTTCATAGTAAATATACATACAATCATCATGTAAAAGAGTAAATGCCACTCAACCAAAATAGGTACAAAGCATACAAAGAAAATTATTGCACCCATGAAAAGAGTACATGGGACTTCATGCTTGAAAAGGTCAAGGCAGACCCAATTTGACATGTTTGTTGTTACTAGGGCTACTAGGATTTGGAATTGAGAAGGTGTTTTGTTGGTACTAGGGATACTAGGATTTGGGTGGCTTGTGAAGGAACAGACAACAATTGTTGTGTCATGTGCATGTACAAATCATCATGAATAGGTGCATAAGGAATGTCCTAGCCCAAGATATGTCCATACAAATAATCATGTCATGTGCATACTTGTATGATCTTGGCACCTATTCATTTGTATTTTAACTTGTTAATATGACAAGATAATAGTGGGCTTGTATTTTTATTATGTTGTAAGGATTTTATCTTGTATAGTTTGACATCATGGTATGTTAAGGTCTATTTATTACATAATTATTAAAGAGCCCAAGTGTAGAAAATATACATGGCATCATGTGAGATTGTAGGCTGCTTTCTTGATTGGGAATGTGAAGAGTTTTAAACATGTATGATAAAGCATGATAAAGTAATTCAAATAGAATTAAGGAAAATGTAAGAACATGCATGTAAAGACTTGACATACCTAAAAAATGAAGATTCGAATGGAGAGAGTACCCAATTATGTAGTGTTTTTTTCTTCTTGCATAAGACTCCTCAACAATTTGAGTTTTTCACCACTTGCTTCCTTTTCAATGTTAAATTGAATAACACTCAAATATAATTACTAAAAACAATACTATTAACCAATCTATAATGTTAAATTCCTAAAATTGAATCACAATTAACATTGCAACACTACAAAAATTAAAACTTGAATAGATATATATCAAACTTGGTGTGAAAACTATGTTATTTCCTCCTTCTGAACTTGGCAAAGTAGAAAAGGTGGTGGAAAGATCATGCAAAGGTGTTAGAATGTGTAAAATGTGTATGTGAACTTCCCAACAGCATGAAAGCAATTCTTTTTTGTCAGAGCACATGCATAATCAACATGAAAACAAAGCATGTGGGCCTAGATCACGGGGGTCAACACTTTTTTACCGTCTCTATAGTAGGACAAAATGTGAGTGCATTATAACATGCTTGCGTTTTGTCCTGCTATAGATTGATCCATAAATATTTGTGCCTATCTCACCTTTATAATATCTCACCTCTAGTTCCATCAACTCATGTTCTATATCTCACTTATCTCTCCCCCTCACCTCTCTATATCTCTACCTGTCCCCTCTCTATGTCTCTCAGTTGCTAATTGTCTACCTCAACCCTAAACCTTATCCCTAAACCCTAATCCCTCAACCCTCAACTCTAATCCCTCATCCCTAAACCCTAAACACTATCCCTATTCCTAAACCCTCAACAAGCTCAATACTATACCTTAAACCCTAATCCATTATCCCCAAACCCTCCAACTCTATCCCTAATCCTTATACCCTTGACACTCTACTTTAACCCTAATCCCTTGACCTTCAACGCTATCCTGAAACCCTCAACCCTCAAACCTCAATGTACTCAACGCTCAACATCAAACCCTAATCCCTCAACCCTTAACTCTAATCCCTCGACCCTCAACCCTATCCCTAAACCCTAAAGCCTAAAGCCTCAACCCTCAACCCTCAACATCAAATCCTAATCCCTCAACCCTTAACTCTAATCCCTCAACCCTAAAACCTATCCCTAAACCCTAAATACTATCCCTATTCTTAAACCCTCAAAGGGCTTGATACTATACCTTAAAACCCTAATCCCTTATCCCTAAACCCTCCAATCCTATCCCTAATCCTTATACCCTCGAAACTCTACTTTAACCCTAATCCCTCGACCCTCAACCTTATCCCGAAACCCTTAACCCTCAAACCTTAATGTACTCAACCCTCAACATCAAACCCTAATCCCTCAACCCTTAACTCTAATCCATCGACCCTCAACCCTATCCCTAAACCCTAAAGCCTCAACCCTCAACATCAAATCCTAATCCCTCAACCCTTAACTCTAATCCCTCAACCCTAAACCCTATCCCTAAACCCTAACCACTATCTATATTCCTAAACCCTCAATGAGCTCGATACTATACCTTAAAACCCTAATCCCTTATCCCTAAACCATCCAACCCTATCCCTAATCCTCATACCCTCGACACTCTACTTTAACCCTACTCCCTCAACCCTATCCCTAAATCCTCGACCCTAAACCCTAAACCATAAACCCTCAACCCTCAACCCTCAATGTCAAATCCTAATCCCTCAACCCTTCACTCTAATCCCTCAACCCTAAACCCTATCCCTAAACCCTCAATACTTTACCTTAAACCCTAATCCCTCAACCCTCAACCCTAAACCTTATCCCTAAACCCTAATCCCTCAACCCTCAACCCTCAACCCTAATCCATCATCCCTCAACTCTAATCCCTCATCCCTAAACCCTAAATGATATCCCTATTCCTAAACCCTCAACGGGCTCAATACTATACCTTAAACCCTAATCCCTTATCCCTAAACCCTCCAACCCTATCCCTAATCCTTATGCCCTCAACACTCTAATTTAACCCTAATCCCTTGACCCTCAACCCTATCCCGAAACCCTCAACACTCAAACCTCAATGTACTCAACCCTCAACATCAAACCCTAATCCCTCAACCCTTAACTTTGATCCCTTGACCCTTAACCCTTAAGACTTAAACCCTAAAACCTATCCCTACATGCTCAACACTCGACACTATATCTTAAACCTTAACCCTCATCCCTAAAGCCTCAACCCTAAATCTTTAAACCTTCAACCCTAAACCCTATCCCTAATCCCTCTACCCTCGACACTCTTCTTTAACCCTAATCGCTTAACCATCAACCCTATCCCTAAACCCCCAACCCTCAACCCTCAACTCTCAACATTAAACCCTAATTCATCAACCCTAACCCTAATCCCTCAAACCTAAACCCTATCCCTAAACCATCAACCCTCAACACTATACCTTAAACCCTAATCCCTATCCCTCAACCCTTAACCCTTAAAACTTAAACCGTATCCCTACACCCTCAACACTTGACACTATATCTTAAGCCTTAAAACCTCATCCCTAAAGCCTCAACCCTCAATCCTTAAACCTTCAACCCTAAACCCTATCCCTAATCCCTCTACCCTCAACACTCTAACCCTAACCTTGACATTAAATGCTAATCTGTCAACCCTAAACCCTAATCCATCAACCCTAAACCCTATCCCTAAACCCTCAACCATCAACACTATACCTAAAACCCTAATCCATCAACCCTAAAACCTAATCCCTCAACCCTCAACCCTAACCACTATTAATAAACCCTCAACCCTTAACACTATACCTTAAACCCTAATCCCTCAACCCTCAACCCTCAACCCTAATCCCTCATCCCTAAACCCTAAATGCTATCCCTATTCCTAAACCCTCAACCCTCGACACTATACCTTAAACCTTAATCCCTTATCCCTAAACCCTAAACTCTATCCCTCAACCCTTAACCCTTAAAAATTAAACCATAAAACCTATCCATAAACCCTTGACACTCAACACTCTATTTTAAACACCAATACCTTAACCCTCAGCCCTAAAGCCTCAACCCTCAATCGTTAAACCTTCAACCCTAAACCCTATCCCTAATCCATATACCCTCAACACTCTACTTTAACCCTAATCCCTTGACCATCAACCCTATCCCTAAACCCTCAACCCTCAACCCTCAACCCTCAACTCTCAACACTAAACCCTAATCCTTGAACACTAAACCCTAATCCCTGAACCCTAAACCCTATCCCTAAACCCTCAACCCTCAACACTATACCTTAAACCATAATCCCTCAACCCTAAACCCTAATCCCTAAACCCTAAACCCTATCCCTAAACCCAACAAAATTGCTTTCCCTTATGTTAGGTTGTTAAACCCATCATTTTTTACACTCTTCTCTTAAAGATATCTAATTTGCAAGAATATGTCAGAAAAATGGCTATGAACTTTTTTAATGTTAGTAATGTTATATGGCATGTTTTTCTGGCCCATCTAGGGTTCATTATGCCAATAGGTGTACACACTATGAGAAAAGCTTTGCGTATGGTACATCCACAATGAGTAATTAATAGTTGAAATCAGAAGGATGGTCATTATGAGAAAAGCTTTGCATTGGGGCACATCTATGTTTCTTGCTGTCCACCCCGCACTTAGGGGAGGTATATTGTTATGAAACAGGCAAATAATCTCCCATTGTTTACTGGCTCTATCCACAAGAACTACTAAATTTTTTTTCTCTTGGTAATTGTAGAGGACATTCACCTATTTTTGGCAACTCCTGCATTCCCAAAACATTACAAAAACTAAGTTATTTTAACCCAATAAATAGTTGATTGCATTGATTTAATACTCTACTATATTAAAGATTAGCATTCACACAAATGCAGATGTTCATATTATAGAAGACTGCATTATATTAGACTATTAGAGATCCCTCAGAAAAATGTAATAACAAAACTTCTTTGCCTTATGTTAGCTTATAATTAAACCCATTCTTTTTGACACTCTTCTCTTAATAAAGTAAGAGTAATAAGAATAGAAGGTAGAGAATTTGATTTTGCTAGAATGCATAGTCGGTTTACATTCTTTGTCTTCATTTTAATTGAATAAAAAGGTAAATATCTAATTTGAAAGGTGGGGTAGAGTTCACTGTCATGTGCTTTTCTAGATGATAGGGTCCATAATGTCTAGGGTTCTTCAAAGAAAGGATTGTAACATAATTAAGTTTTTGTTATACCAATCCTCTAGGTAAAGCTACAATTCAAATGCCTGGTTTGAAAGTTGAAATAAATTAAATTAGACTTACAATTTTGATTTTCTTCCATTGCTTCAATAACATCATTGTTTTCTTCATCAGAAACCAATTCAAGATCAGCAACTTGCTGCCCACTGGTTGACTTGAATTTCATCTTCTGTTAGAAGAAGGGCATTTTTATTTGTATCAATGTTGGTATTCATAAGCTGAAGAGCATTGATATTTTTCACACACCTTGTTCTTTGAAATATCTTAACCTTAAAATATGACTTGGATATGTACTTGAACACAACGAAATCTCTAATCTCCAGCCCATGATTATTCACAAAATTTTCCCAACCCTGCCTAAATTCCAGTTTATTTATGGTACCCCTTAATTGTACATCCCACTCCTACCCACCTGGGCCTTGAAGAAGGAGGCATGCCCATTAAACCAACTCATTCGACAACTTGTTGCCCATCAGTTGACTTGAACTGCATACTCTGTTAGAAGAAGGGCATCTTTTATCTATATCAATGTTGGTATTCATAAGCCGAAGAGCATTGATGTTTTCACACACCTTGTTCTTTGAAATATCTTAACCTTAAATTATGACTTGGATATGTACTTGAACACAACAAAATCTCTAATCTCCAGCCCATGATGATTTACAAAATTTTCCCAACCCTTCCTAAATTCTAGTTTATTTATGGTACCCCTTAACTGTACATCCCTAAACCCTAAACCCTAATCCCTTAACCCTAAACCCTAATCCCTAGTCCCTAAACCATAAACCCTAATCTCTAATTATAATTTATGGTACCCTAAACCCTAAACCCTAAACCCTAATCCCTTATCCCTAAACCATAAACCCTATCCCTAAATCATCAACCCTCAACACTTAAACCTTAAATCCTAAACACTATCCCTAAACCCTCAACCCTCAAAACTATACCTTAAACCCTAATCCCTCAACCCTAAACCCTATCCCCAATCCCTCTATCCTCAACACTCTACCTTAACCCTAATCCCTTGACCCTCAACCCTAAACGCTATCCCTAAAGCCTCAACCCTAAACCCTAATCCCTCAAGGTCCTAAACTCTAATCCCTTATCCCTAAACTCTAAATCCTATCCCTAAACCCTCAACCCTCAACCTTAAACCTTAATCACTCAATCCTTATCCACCCCTCTCCTCCCCTATCTAGCTCACCCCCATCTCTACCCTCCTCTACCCTCGACACTATACATACATACATATATGCATACATAGATACATACATACATACATGATTAATAACCTTAAACATAAAAAAATTCAAGGGGGACATAATGCGAGCGCGTTATAACGTGCTCGCGCTATTGTAAACATGACAAACAGTGCACAAACTTCTGCAGAAAAGGAAAAATGCAAAGTCTCGCGTTATGTTTTGCTTTGGGAATCCCAAGCCTTGGGCTTGGGATTTTCTTTAGATTTCCAACCCAAAGGCTTGGAGTGCCTTCCCAATGTCCAGAGATGTGTTTTTCCATATTCTATAGGATTTCACATAATTTCATTCATGCTAACCCTCAAATTTGCATGTGTTTCAAGGTTAAACAAATTGAACACCTGGGTAATGTTAGGATTTCTCTTAGCTATTTGATGATGTGATTTTTTTCACATTTTGACAATGTTAAGCCTTTCATCTTTAATTTCTATTGTTTGTGTGTCTATTTTTGGGCAAAAACCACTATTTGGTCTTTTTTTCATTGTAAATTAACTATTCATTGAAATTTCAAAAAAATTACATATTTAGAAACGAGACTCCATTCTACACATATTAAAAAAAGAAAAAAAATGATTTTCAATTAGTTTTCAAAATTTATAGGGGTAACATGGCCAAAATTCTATTTTTTAGGATGTGTCCACTTTGAAAATTAGTAAAAAATCAAATATTCATCAAAAAATTATCAAAAAAATCGAGCATAAACTACATGTTGTTAGCTAATTTCTACCTGAAGCGATTTTTAAAATACCAAAAAAAGTTGACCTTTTGAGGGAGCCACAAAACATGCTATGTTATGTTTTTTTGATAGAAACAACACCAATTTCTGTGGCTCCCTCTTTTGAACCCCTTAAACTATACCATTTTCAAAAAAAAATAGTAGTTTAGAAAGTAGACTTGGAGTACTACGAACATTATTTTGGTTGCATCTCCAAATTTTGAGTGTAACTATCCTCAATTTCTCATCCAAGGCCAACATTTCCTAATTTCAGAAAAAACAAAGTGGCCACTTAAGATCCCTTTTTGGCCCCCCATATTTTTGCACCTACCCCCCTAAACCCTAAACCCCAAACCCCTAAACCCAAGTAACCCTAAACCACTATCTCCCTATCTCTCCCCTATCTTTCTATCATCTTTGTCCCTCTACCTCTCAATCTCTCTCCCTATGTCTATGGCCATGTCCCTCACACTCTATCTCTCTATCTCTCCCCTCGGTCTTCTCTATATCTCCCTATTGGTCCTCTATCTCTCTCTAAACCCTAAACCCTAAACCTCTAAACTTTAACCCCTAACCCCAAAACCATAAACCCTAAACCCTAAATATGTCCCCTAAACCCAAGCAACCCTAAACCTCTATATCCCTATCTCTCCCTATCTCCCTATCTCTATCATCCCTCTACCTCTCAATCTCTCTCTATGTCTCTAGACATGTCTCTCTCTCTATCTCCCTATTTCTCCCCTCGGTCTTCTCTATTTCTCCCAATCTCTATCAGTCCCCTCTCTCTATCTCTCTTTAAACCCTAAACCCCAAATCCCTAAACCCTGAACTTGAGCAATGCTAAACTCATAAACCCTAAATAATGCCCCTAAACCCTGCCCCTAACCCCTAACCCCAAGCAACTCTCTCTCTCTCTCTCTCTCTCTCTCTCTCTCTCTCTCTCTCTCTCTCTCTCTCTCTCTCTCTCTCTCTCTCTCTCTCTCTCTTTGTTTTCTTGTTTTCATTTCCTTCATCGATAAGGGAGAGGGAGATATATAAGGGAGAGATAGGGAGATATAGGAATGATAGGGGAGAGAGGCAAAAGATAGAGAGATAGGGAGAGATCACTAGGTAGAGAGAGATAGAGAGGAGACAAATAGGGAGAGATAGAGGAGACATAGGAGAGAGATAGGGAGATAGAGAGTGAGCGAGATGTCCAGAGAGATATGAATATAGAGGAATGATAGGGAAGAGAGAGGCAAGAGATAGGGAGAGATAGATAGGTAGAGAGAGAGAGAGGAGATAGATTGGGAGAGATAGAGGAGATAGAGGGAGAGATCATAGGGAGATAGAGAGTGAGTGAGATGTCTAGAGAGATACAGAGAGTGATTCAGAGGTAGAGGGATGATAGAGAGAGGGAAATAAGGGAGAGATAGGGAGATAGAGGTTTAGGGTTTAGGGGTTAGGGGTTAGGGATTAGGGGCATTATTTAGGGTTGAGGGATTTAGAGAGAGAGATACTTGTTTTGACATGTAATCATAAACCCTAAATAATGCCCCTAAACCCTAAACCTAAGCAACCCAAAACCTCTAAACCTTAAATAATGCCCCTAAATCCTAACCCTTAAGCCCTAAACCATAAACCCTAAGTAATGCCCCTAAGCCCTAACCCCTAACTCCTAAACCCTAAACCTGAGAAACCATAAACCCCTAAATCCTAAAGCCCCCAAACCCCTAATCCCTAAACACTAAACCCAAGCAACCCTAAACCTCTCTCTCCCTATCTCTATCATTCCTCTACCTCTCAATCTCTCTCCTTATGTCTCTGGCCATGTCCCTCACTCTCCATATCCCTATCTCTCCCTATGTCTCTAGCCATGTCCCTCACTCTCTATATCTCCCTATTGGTCCTCTCTCTCTAAAAACTAAACCCTAAACCTCTAAGCCTTAACCCCTAAACCTTAAATAATGCCCCTAAACCTTAACCCCTAAACCCTAAACCTAAGAAACCCTAAACCCCTCTCTCTCTCTCTCTCTCTCTCTCTCTCTCTCTCTCTCTCTCTCTCTCTCTCTCTCTCTCTCTCTCTCTCTCTCTCTCTCCAAACATAAGCAACCCTAAACCCTAAATTGCATCAACTATAAACCTTTATCTCCCTATCTCTCCCCTATGTCCCTATCTCTATCATTCCTCTACCTCTCAATCTCTCTCCTTATGTCCTTGGCCATGTGCCTCACTCTCTATCTCCCTATCTCTCTCCTCAGTCTCCTCTATATCTCCCTATCATTCCTGTCTCTCTATAAACCCTAAACCCTAAACCTCTAAACTTAAACCCCTAACCCCTAAAAAATAAACCCTAAACCCTAAATAATTCCCCTAAACCCTAAACCCTAGCCCCTAAACTTGAGAAACACTAAACCCTAAACCCTAAACCCCAAACTCGTAAACCCAAGTAACCCTAAACCTCTATCTCCCTATCTCTCCCCTATCTCTCTATCACCTTTGTCCCTCTACCTCTCAATCTCTCTCACTATGTCTCTAGCCATGTCCCTCGCTCTCTATTTCCCTATCTCTCCCCTCGGTCTCCTCTATATCTCCCTATTGGTCCTCTATCTCTCTCTAAACCCTAAACCTTAAACCTCTAAATCTTAACCCCTAACCCAAAAACCATAAACCCTAAACCCTAAATAATACCCCTAAACCCAAGCAACCCTAAACCTCTATCTCCCTTTCTCTATCATCCCTCTACCTCTCAATCTCTCTCTATGTCTTTGGACATGTCTCTCACTCTCTATCTCTCTATCTCCTCTATCTCTCCCAATCTCTATCAGTCCCCTCTCTCTATCTCTCTTTAAACCCTAAACCCGAGCAACCCTAACCCTAAACTTGAGCAATACTAAACTTATAACCCTTAAACAATGCTCCTAAACCCTAACCCCTAACCCCAAGCAACTCTTTCTCTCTCTCTCTCTCTACCCAAAACCCTAAATAATTCCCCTAAACCCTAACCCCTAACCCCTAGACCTGAGCAACCCTAAACCTCTATCTCCCTTATCTCCCTATCTATATTGTCCCTCTACCTCCCAATTGTTATCCCTATCTCTCTAGACATCTCACTCACTCTCTATCTCCCTATCTCTCCCCTTTGTCTCCTCTATCTCTCCATATCTGTCTCCTCTCTCTCTCTCTATCTAGCTATCTCTTTATCTCTTGCCTCTCTCTCCCCTGTCATTCCTCTATCTCCCTATCTCTCCCCTCTATCTCTCCCTCTCCCTTATTGATGAAGGAAATGAAAACAAGAAAACTAGGACTCTCTCTCTCTCTCTCTCTCTCTCTCTCTCTCTCTCTCTCTCCTAAGGAAATTGGAAAGGAAAAGGAAAACTTGGAAAGCTAGGAAAAGGATTTAACTAGGAGGTAGATAGGTCAAAGAGAGAGAGAGCATAACGGATATCCGAAAAAGTAGAAGTGTAGAGTCAAGGTGCACTTTTGCCATCTTAATTTTATCTTAACATTCCCAAAGTCTTACATGATTAAAAGTAATGTTAATCTATTTGGCACATAAAAGTGGAACCTTTGCAAAGTTGTAGATGGAAAACATGACTCCACTTCCCAAAATCTCATAAGTATATAAATGAAGGTTTTGAAAATAATTATGCATCAGCAATGCAAAATCATAATGTACTCATCTACAAACTTGTAAATTGTAGTGAAGTTCAACATCCCCATGCCTCATAAAGTTCCACAATGTTCATTTACCCAAAGACCAACTATCATGTGTAGACTTTTCTTATGTTTACATACATATTAAAAAAGAACTTACAAAGTGCCAACATTACAATGCATAACATAATGAAATTTGTTGAAAAAGTTTAAAAAACCTTCAAACAAATGTAGTCAACTTGTATATAGCCAAACTCCATGATCTTTTCTACTATCTTATTTACTTACACCAAAGGAATGGTACATGGGCATCCATCAAAAGAATAATGATAGGGGGATTCTTATCAAATATTATATTTGGTAACTTTCTAGTAAATATTTATAAAAACTATGGAAACATCGACAAGGCATTGCTAACTAATCGATAGAATACCACAAAAAAATGTGATGTCATAGACTACCATGATTATAGGAAATGTAGAAAATGGATCTAAAAATGGACATTACAATGTTGTTATCAATGCTCTTTACAAAAATTAGAAAATAGATAAGCCTTTTCAATCATAGATGAAATTAGATGCAATGGTCATAAGAATATGGTAGGATATTGATAGACCACCTTTTAGCATTTTACACAAAGCTAAAGATGAATTCTTATGAATATGGTAGGATATTGATAGACCACCTTTTGAGAGAGAGAGGGAGAGAGAGCAAAATGGATATCCATTTTGGGCAACCTACAATGGATATCTATTTTGGGCAACGTAAAATGGATATCCATTTTGCAAAACAGATATCCATTTTGTAAAACATAAAAAACTTGGAAAATGGTATTTTACCAAAGCAAAATGGATATCCGTTAATAAAAGATATCTATTTTGCTTCCCTTTTGCCTTGAATGTAGGCTTGGGACTATCATAGTTGACTTTCCCTCAATTCTAACGTGTTTACAGGTTTCACTCTCTTCTTCGAACATCACCCTTCATGCTAACAACTTTTTTTAATGCAAAATTGATAAAACAAAAAGGGTTTATAGAAGGAATTGTCAGCTTTCTAAAAATATAAGATTTGTTTGGTTATCATTTTATTAAATATCTATTAACAATTTTCTATATAGTGTGTCTAAAATCTTGATGGACACACTGATTGAAAAACATCCATAACTTTCAAACCATTTTACCTTTTTGATATCTGAAAGTTGCATCACACTCTATGTTTTTTTGGCTATAGGTTAAAAAAAATTGAATTCTGATTTTTTTTATCGAGTTAGGTTGGCTGGAAAATTACTTTTTAGTTTTTAAAAAAAGGTACAGTAAAAAAATCATAACTAATTATTTTATTGAAAAAAAATTTCAAAAAAATATGCGTCGCATCCGGGCATGAGTCCTCTACTTATTTTGGAAATTTAAAAAAAAAAAAAAATTTTTTACTCATAGTTAGGTTGGGTGGAATGACACCCACTTTTTATTTTTAAAAAAAAAAATTTAATAGCTGTTCATTGAAATATTCATTTTTCACTAAGTAAATTTGTTTTTTTTTTTAAATAGTAGCCCATAAACTAGATTCAATTCTCTACAAATTTCGTTCTTACATCTTTTTTGAATTGTGTAGATAACCCATTCAAATTTTCACATGAACTTGATTAAGTCTGATTTTTTGTATTTTCATTGCCACTTAGAGGTATAGTTTGGCCCATCATGATCATGCACATACCCATGCAGATCTAGATGATGGCATTCTATTGATTGGTAGGTTTAGATTACACTTATGTGGTAGATATTTAAAATTGTCATGCCCACCTTTTTACGAGTGGCCACGACACGAGAAAACACATGTCATGCCACATTACCCATGTGGTCATGACATGAACCACCAAAAATTTTCCCCTTACCCTTAAATCCTCGTTGCACAAGGCGGGGAAAGAAGACAAGGCATGGATGAAACATCCAGTAAGCCTTGTCAGGTAAAACAACCCAAGTGGAAAAAGATATTAAGTGCCCAAGACAACAACCATGCAAGAAGAAATGATCCAATCATCCATCTAGCTAAAAAGTAGGATATTACATACATAAGCAAATGAGATACAAATTGGTTCAATGTTATATACAAGAACATAAAGAGATAATTCCCAAACAAAAAGATTAGTATCTAACTCTGAGACATAGTATAACGACATTGATGATTTAAGAGGACTTTTACATTAAGATCAACAAATCATAAGAAGATGAGGAACAACCTTTTTCCTTCCATGCATACCAGAACACCAAGGGATAATCACTAGGCAAAAAGAGTAAGAAACTAACCCTATAACATAGCAAAGAATCATAAAGGGAGCATGAGTGCTATGACATGCATATTACAATAAGGTAAGAAGAATTAAGATCATTCATCACATCATATACTCCTACAAATTAAATATCAATTTCTAAAAACAAGAGATAATTCTTTACGATTTACAAAGTGAAAATTCCCTCCCAAACATGGGAGGGTCATACCTCAAAATTAAATTACAAGGATTAATAAATTTCACCGAATAATATACAACAATAAATAAATACAACCGAGGTATCCCCAACGACACAGTGGATTAGGAAGAGAACATCACAATGGTACAATATCAGGATCTTGCCAGGTCATCGAAGAGCATCTGAAAGGAGACCAATGGGAGATGTTACTCTCCTCACAACCATATTGCCATTGTCAAGCACAATGGATGTCCATTGTGCACTAGGCAACCCCCGAGCTACGAAGAGAGAAGATCATGGAGCTACTATAGTGTGGTCAAACTCACACAACGAGGCCACAACAAAACACCAAGTTTATTCACTTAGGACACAACCCAACACACATACACACCCAACACATCTCTGAGGAAATACGACAAGACTAAAGGAACTCAAAAGAACAATCACCCACCCACATAACAAGCCACATTTTCAAGCATAAGAATGCCATAAGGACGTTCATACAATCCACATAAGGAAAGGGTAGGACAAGAGTTTAACCAAAAAAAACTTCAACCATAATACCTCTCAACAATAATGTTATTCCAATTCAACCAAAGTTTATTAAAATATATCAAATAACTAAGTTATAAAACCAACTAATACATTAACCAAAGATGACACATTTTTCCTAACAAAAACACTCAACATAAACTTGTCTAACAAGGGGTATTAGCCTCGTCATAAAAAAAAACAACTTAGTTAGGCTCTAGTTCAAGTACTAAAATAATAAAATTTAAAATATAAGACATATGAAGAACAACATCTTCACCTCATTTTTTTTTACAAGTAAACATAACTCCAATTTATGGATATAAAATAGTAATCCTAATTCAAAAAACAATAAATAACATAAATACTAATTTAAAATCTAAAAAAAAAATACTACTTTTAATTCTCACAATAAATATTGATTAGGTTCTCATAAAATAAATACTAATTTGAATTCACTTTATTAAAATATTATAAATGCACACTTTTAAAGGAGAATGATCTTTAAGGAAATTACTTTTAAATTAAAGACTTAAAAGAGGTATATCATACATAGGAATCATAAATTCTAGCCCAAAATATGTTAGCCTAATTTCTTACTTTTTAAAACATTTTACCTTCCTAGGTTTCAACAAAAGTTTCCCATTCTTTTGAACCCATAAAAGTATTTAGTGACCAACACATTACATAGATTTTCAACAAGTCAAATTAAATTCAGCTGAGTCATCTCCACACATGAGTTTATACAAAAAAAACCATTAAATAATTTTCTAACAACATTGGTGATAAAAAAAGAAACATAAAGTTGTTTACGATGTCAAAAGCATCTAACTTGTTTTTTTCTCTTATATGACTATATATCTTATTCAATAATCTTATTATTGTATTGACATTATACTATGACTCCAACTCTCAACACTACACCTCAGATCATACATTAATAAAATCTGAATTTGAAATACTGTTTCATAAGAAATACGAGATATAAAAATTTAAGTGGATAGTATTTCTATTTGAACTTATCTTCTCCAGCCAGTCATATAAAAGGAGAGATTTAGCAATACAAATGGCTACATCATACAGAATTAGGGAAATTTAATAATATATATAGTCTACATCATACAATCTGGGAGATTGAGTAATATAAACTGTAGCCTGTATCATATGGAAAGGGAGATAATAAAAGTATTAAACAACTGCAATGTTTATACAGTCTGCATCATATGAAGGTGTGGTTATTATTTTAAAATAGATGACATCATACGAAGGGAGAGGTTTTTATTTTCAGTAGACTGCGGTCAAAGCACAAGACATACTCTATATACCCAATACTAGAATCCAAACGCCCTGAACACGATGTCTAAACCCTCAACCAAAACTACAAAAAAAATAAGAAATAAAACCGATCTCAAAATTTTCACCATGCTTACCATTTACCGCATCTCTACTATGAACTGCGTACTCTAGTTGGCTAAAGGTTTTTATTCTACTTTTTTTTTGGTTTACTACTTAACATTTACAAATATAAGCATATACATTTTTACAAGCTCATGAAATAGACAGCATGCAGGGGAATATCTCCAGTTTGAAACTTGGGTTTAGCATGGGTCTAGTGAAAAGGAGGCAGCCTTCCTATGATACGAGGAGGAGAGGTGCATTGCATGGAGGCTACAGAAGGCAACGCCAAGGGGGACGAGGCCATCGCCCCACAAGTCAAGCACAAAAACCCCCTTCCCATTCTCACCGCCGCCCTCCCTAAATGGCTTGACCGCAGTACTCCCAGCAGCCTCCCTGTTCTCCTTCCTCTAGAAACATTTATTTTGTTTTTCTCATGTTTGCACTCCCATTCAACTCCCTTCAAATATTCCCATCCGCTATCCTCCCTCCCCTCCAAACCCTTCGCTGCTTCCTCCTATTGTTTTTTTTTTCAAAAACATTTTCTTCCCCCTCTTTCCACTCTGCCTCCCCACATTCTTTTTTTTGCAAGACCCCAAAAAAAATATCCTCCAACCCCCTCCCCCCCCACTTCCATTCCTTTTCACCCATCCATTTAGGCATCTTCTTCTTCTCTTTTTTTTTCTTTTGGGTAAAATACAATTTGAAAATTTAAAAAGACTGTATCACATGAAGAGGAGAGGTATTTTTTGATGAATTGTTCAAATTTATATAGGATCATGATAATAAATATATATAGCTGTAATATAATTTACTATGATATAGTATTTTAAAGGCACTATTGAATAGAAATTGTCGTAAGAGGAGAATTGCTCGATAAGAAGGATAGACTATCAAGGAACATATATAATTATATTTTGTGTTACCTTCAACAAAGATCTTCTCAAATGCCAACTGGTCTAGGTAGACTATCTCTCCCCTTAAACTAAAAAGCCCACTTAGGTATATAATAACATCAATTGAAGGAGAAAACGATTTAGTCTAAAATAAAATATCATAAAGACTTAATCTTCAAGTTTTACCATAATCTAGAATAGGATAAGAAAATAGATATCCCAATATGACGGTGACGTCATCTTTCACATTTTAATGAAGCCCGGGATATGACGGTGATGTCATCATGATATTCGATGAGGAGGGTCATATTTGTTAAGTGTACCTCATATTAATATGCATGTCCGAACCCGACAAGGTTAAAAGTTAGAATAAATGTTCAGGATAAGTCTGTCGGGTGCATCTTTAAGATTGTATGTTTTTACATACATTGCAATATGCAATGTATAACATACAAGGTGGAACCGAAATGGTCATAAAATAAAGTTAAATCCATGTATGTATATTATATACAAAGGTGATATATAAGTTTGGATGCATGTCGGACCTAAAATGTTAATTAAAATTTGGAAATTTGTTGTATATTTTGCACTTTGTATCTAATGTTTGGTTACATACATTGCATTATATACAAGGTGGATTTGAAAAGGTATTAAAAGGTAGAAAATTCTTTGTATATCCAAATTCATCACCCAATATACATGACATTATATATGTTGGAATCGAAGCGAATAAACTACGGTTTATAATGAAGTTGGAGTCCGTTTATACTTGTATATCCAAATTTAACACCTGATATACAACCCAATGATATACAAGCCCAGACGCCAAATGAAAGTTAAAAAATAGATAATTCCTTGTACATCTTAGCATCTGCATGATCATGATATATATCTCGATATACAAACGAAAGATGCATCACCTGATGTATAAGGCGCGGATTCGAAGGAAACCTCAAAGCGGCTAATTCCTTGCACATTTTAGCATCTACATGATCATAATGGAACCCGATAAGAACCCGATATATACAAAGGGAATCATGGCTTGATATGCAAAGAAATGGGCAGGAAAACAGAGCGATGGAATTTTAAAGAGCTCGAGTGCATGTTGCCAGTCAACGATGGTTGACCCGATTATTTTAAGTGTTGTATATGCATTTGAGGTGTGATTTTCACTGATTTGGAGCCTGATTATTTTGTGTTTGCACATTTAGCCTGATTTAATGTGATTTTATCTTCCTGCGGATGTTTAAATAATGATACTTGATTCTCATCTGTTTATTGTAGGATCTTGGACCTGATCAAAGATGCTAGAATATTCTGTGCCAACTATACATTTGCCAGCCTGGTAGGGCACGTGTTGTTCATCTAGACTGTTGGTTGTCCTGAGAGGATCATGATCATTGGATTATTGTAACTGTTGTCTAGCATTTGTTCTATATATGGGCTAGAACTTGTCATAAAGAAGGAGGAGGTCACTTATTCAAAATCAGACCAAGTCAATTTAATATAGGAGATCGAATTGCTGAGACTAATGAGGACTGAATTGTTGAAATGTCAAGGTTATTTCTTCAGATCACTGTAAATGTACCTGTTCTTAAGCATACTGAATGAAGATGAAGTTTCAGATTACATCCTGATTGTAAATTTTATGTAATTTTCAAGTTGATTTTTGGATATGTACTGGTGAATGTTGTGTTCAACTGGAAGTGCTTTCATTTCATTGCATGTTGTTGTCAACTTTTCCTTTGAAGATTTACACTGGGTCATGCAGATTTGTGGAATGTCCTGGTGAAGTATGACTCTAGTTTCCTTCTTTTCATTGCATGTATGGGAGCTTGTATGTGGATCAATGATCTCAGTCAAGTAGTTTTGGGAATCTCATTCTTTAACTCTTTTCTTTATTTTAATTTCATAAATTCACTTCCATAACTGCAAATCATGATAAATAATAAGCAGAAACAGAGAAATATGTAGACATCTCGTAGATAACTGAATATCATTAGCATATTCTGAGCTAAATGCATGTAATGTTGAAAATATCATGCAAAGAATCATAAATACTGATAGAAATCATGTAAATATCAGCCTGTAGGCACATTATTTGAGTGAATTCATAGTGCAGAGGTAGAACTGTTAGAGATTTGTGCAGAGCAGATATAAAGAACAAGATCTATGGAGGAATCTTGATGAACTTTGCAGAAACTACTGAAGAACATAAGGCCCCTGAATGGAAAATAGCAACACACATCAACCACTGAGTAACGTCAGTAGATTAAGAACTAATCAACGGAGACTTGGGATCATGTATTCTTTGAATTCATCGTATCTTTCAAGATGAGTAAAGGTTGTTGTGTAACTTTTATTCTATGTTTTTGAATGACCAACATCATCATCAATAGTTACCCCACACAAGGAGATTGTATGTCAAAAGCATAAGATTCACCACATATTTAAGTTCATCATGCATTTCAAAAGACACCACACTCAAGCATGTAGGACCAAATTAGGATGACACAAGACCAATCCAAGATGACTACTAGCCTAGATGGATCTCATCTGTGACATTTAAGGTTCAATCACAACACTTCAAAGCAATAGAGAGAAGAGCCAACAATAAGAAATGGAATGATTCTTAAACTACACACATGCAGGGGTGACACACACATCATGGGTCTAATCATGTACTAGGATCTAGAATCATAACAATTCAACTTAGAGGTAATAGGGTGGGCACCGGGGCCCCCTTTGACTCACTACCAAATAGAAAGGTTTAGGTGACTTACATACCACAAGAAAACCAGGTAGATAACTTGACCACTGGCTAGGTAAGGTGAATGACCTAGTAGTTCAGTGATTCCATGTCTCCTCCTCCACATCCACCCATTGGTCAATACCTGTATAAGAACATCCTACACACTCAAGATGACACATCAATCCAACAATGGAGATCATAGCCGAAGCAACATATAATGACCAAAAGAGGATGCATAATCTAGCTAGGTATATATTCATCATACAATTACTTCACATAATAATCAACTCATTTTATCATTTAATCTAGAGCTATAAGATGAACTGGCACGTACTAGTGAGATAAGGGCAGGCCTTACAAAAATGGTTTGATTTATCTCGCTCTATACTTGATTTTCTAATCTATCTCATGCTTTGATTGACTATTTATCTACACCTAGTTCAAATAAGATTAGTATGGACTTCAAAATCATAGATATGTTGATTTATCTTTCAATCCATATACTATATATACTTCTCATAATACATATGACTATATATGCATAGATACATTAAATTCTAACATAAAATTCCAGAATTTATAGATAAAGGGAAGATACACATTGAGGTCACACATAACATAAAAGAGAAACCACCTAATATGAGAGATAAATTTATTTCTTAGATATGACTCTTACCTTTCTTTATCTTTTATTTTGTCTTTTGGGATCCCTATAGCTTCTTTATGTACCTTTTTGCCCCACTTGGGCGCATGTGCATTTTGTTTGATCTCTATGTTGACTTAACATTTATTTACCCCACTTGGGGCATGTTGGACTTGATTTCCGTGCATCTTATCTCACTTTACTTTTGGTCTTTATCATTGTCACATTTTTGTTTCATGATCTTTGTCTTTGAACATATTTCTTCTTAAAATTGTCTTGTCTTGTCTATTTAATTATATTTTTATTTGGTCCTTTTCTTGACCATTTGTCTCTTATATTTTGATCCTTGGGTCTTATCCTATAATCATCATGACTATTTTCTTCACATATATTTCTCCACTAGACTTGATCTAGTTTCTTAAAACATTGTCTTATGTTCCTTCATTGATTGATCTAGCTTTCTAGAGCACCCTCTTACATTCTTACATTTGATCTATCTATCTATTGTGAGCATTTAAAATCCATTATTAATGTCTTTCTAGTATAAATCATACCTATTATAATCTTACAAATTGTTATATCATACTATTTAGAGGACTTCATTGATCTAACATTGCTACATCTTGTTATATCTTAGAGCACTTATATGATGATCCTACATTGCTATATATTACATGATTATATTAGTACATCTTACTCTCATATCACTATCTTACATGATCTTATGCTATATCTTTCTCCATAAAGCATACATGTCTTGATTTTACATTACATTATCTTAATTGATCATTTATCATTGATCCTCATATATGCTTACAATGGGGAGCATCATGCTATTCCCTCCTCTATTGATATTACATTGTGACATATTATGAGTGATCCTATTTACATTGATCTTACATCATTATATCACATCTTGACCTTATCACTTTATTGACCATGTATTGTTATATCACATGTGATCTTATAATCTGTTGAGCTTACATTGTTTTTGATTAGATAAGCGACAAAAAAGGGTGCTGATCCCATTACAACACAGCCAATAGAGGCTCACCAAAACTCAAACAGTTTAGAACAAACCATTAAAGTTTATGCATCATAACAAAAAGACAACAGAACTAGGAAATAAGCAAAAGACTTAAGATACTAGATGCCATAGTAATAGTAGACTGACCACGGACCGATAGTAGACTAGCACCAAGCCACCAATGGCTACTCGAACATCTTGTCCCAGTCATCAACTAGGAATTGGAGCACGTCCTCGTACTCCATCTTTTTGTCTGTCTTCTCTTGACCTTTGGGAACCATCTTCTAGAGAGCCAACAAAGTCGTGGTGGACCTGTGCATGACTCTGGCCAAGAATTTGGCTAGGGTATTACACTTCTACTCCAAATGAGTCATCCTAGCCTCCAGAGTATATTTAGCCTCATCCTTTTTATTTTTAGCACCTTTCTTCTTCTTACCAGTCTCTTATCTTTTCCTCTAAGCTGTCAGTATTTGAATCCTACACATTAAAGTCCAGGAAGTTGCTGGGGCCTTCTTCACCAGCATCTAGCACATCAATCTTGTTACCTTTGTTAACCAAAACATCACCACCCATCTATTCAGTCTCCTCCACCACTGTGGTTGTCTTGATAATGGTCCCAGACCCCGACCCCTGAAGCTCAGTAGAACCCTTCCTGTTATCATCCTCAGAGTCTTCTTCTCCCTACATATTCACAACAACCTCAATATTCTTCTCCTCCTATTGGTCCTCTTCCTATATCATGTCAACTTCATCCTTCTCAAACATGACATCTTTCCCCTTGGGCATGGAGGCCAGTTTAGCGGAAAGCCTAGACGACCTCCTGGTAGTAGGGATACGAGACTTGCTTTTAGTGGGGATGTAAACCTCATCCTCAGCACTATCTGAATCCCCCATTATCTTCATTAGTACTGACTTCCTCAACCACCAAGGTAGCTGTAGTAGTCCTAATCTCACTAATAGTATCATAACCTTTTTCTAGGGTTCCCTGTTTCTTCTTTCTAGATAGGGAAGGGCTGCCGTGAAGGATTTTTCTTTTGGTCGGGGTAGTAGTCAGAGAAGTGGGGGTGAGATCTTCGGTGGTGGGTTCAGGACTAATGGACACCGAGGGTTTTTTCTTGCCAATTTTTAAGGACTTGGCATAGGAATTAGGAGTAACTTCAATAATGATGACCGGGCCCTCCATCACCAGGGGAGGATTATGCAGCTCAATCCTGATGGGAGTAGGGGCTTTTGGAGGACAGAGAGCAAGGTGGAACTTATATAGTCTCATGATTAGTCCTTGATGAAGTAGAAGCTCAAGTTTATTGGGGTCAAGGGCATGCTACTCTTTAGCTGCCACAATGAAGGTTTCCAAGGAAGAAAGCAGATAGAAGGGGAAACTGATATGGTTACTACGCCTAAAGTGGTTAAGCAAAGAAAAATGGTAATGAAAGAACCTTCTGAACCTCCCCTCAAGAGTAAAATACTTCATAATCATGAAACATACCTCATCCCATGGCGGAGGTAAGAGCTGGCGGTCAAAACCCCCTTGTAGGCTGTTCAGAACCTCCCCTTTGTTGAGAAAAAGCTTGATGCCTCCAGGATCCAACACCTTGCTCTTCCTAGGATGCTTCATCCCACCCGTAGGTAACCTAGTAGCCATCCCAATCACCTCCTCAAAGATCTCAAACCCCACATTGCCAACTTTAACCTTTTTGCCATTATAAGACTACAGAAACTGAGCCAAGAGATTTTCATCGTAGCCTTACATTGTTATATATCATATATATTGAACCCATTCTGCATTGAGCTTATATTGTCTTATTAGATTGACCTTGATCCTATATTATTAAATCATTTTGATCCTACACACAACACTTTCATTATCACATCTATTGTCACATCTTTATCATATTGATCCTACATTGTGAACATCATGCTTTATCCTTTATCATGTTGAGCATTATTATCATACTTGATAATCTAAATCTATTTCACTTATCTTATTATCATAGTTGCTATATTTGGGGACTTGCCCCACTATCAGGCCTTTGTGCCATTTATCCTTTCTATCTATCTTGCCTATTCATCCTACTGATCCTATTGATCTTGTTAGATTTCATGCCACTTATCTTACTTATCTTATTGATCATACCCTATGTGTGTTTGTGCTCATGGATTCTACATTTGGTCTTTTATTATACTTTCATGAGTGTTCTTAGCCATAAAGGGCCACATCACCATTATCTTGATCCTACTTATCCTATTGATCCTACCCTATGTGTGCTCATATGCTCATGGATGGTAGATTGGGCCTCTTATTGTACTTTCATGAGTATTTTTTGCCATTAAGGGCCACATTGCCATTATTTTGTCCATGGTGGGGGCAATGGCCATATCTTTGATTTATTTCTAGTCAATTATTATGCTTCTCACTATGTACTCTTCTAGTTATGATTGTTCAATTTTAAATGCTTGGATGATTATATGTAATTAAATGCTTACCATTTTTATTGATTGATCAAATGACTATGATTAGTATAATCTTGTGATGCATTCTATTATAAATCTATTCTTATATGCTCATGTTGATCATTGATATGTCTAACAAGATCTTCCTTCAATCAATTATACAAGGTATGGGGACAATCATTTGAAGGAGGGGCATACATGATCATACTAATGTTCTCTTTTTTTGTATTTGATTTATCTCGCGAGCTAGAAGCTTCTTATAGAAACTTATATCCCCTATCTAGCAAGAATTCATGGGAGAACATATGCGAAAGAAAAGAGCATGGAAGGATAACCCTTATCCTTTATGGATTGTAGGTTCATTTGTTTATTGGATTTACTTTAGGAATGTTTTAAAATTATATGTTCTTAGAGACGCACGATTCATGTACATAGAGTTTCACATGAATGTCAAAGTGAGGGCTGCTGGTTACCAAATCTGCACAGGGTTTGCTAGCTCCAATGCACAAGCTGATTCGGCCAACAGATACAGGAGGTTACATGAGCTCCTCCCCTTCACTTCTGGTTCTGCCGCACCAAGGGGGGTATCCCTATAGATAAATATGTAACCTTGACTAGGCTTAATGATAGAAAGATCTAACTTGACAACAACAGGCAGAATACTTTCATGTCTGGACCAAGATTTGCATGGTAGATCACAAGGTTGGCAACATTCTTGGACATATTTGTTTGGTGGGTATGAGAGCATGCAGGGGGTTCCTAATCCTACTCCTACAACTAACAGGTTGAAGTGATGAAATGGGTGGACATAATGTCCTGGATGCAAGACAAGGGGTTTTGGCTCATAACTATTGACCTAGGAGTAGACTGGTGCCTATCCATTGGACAAGGAGTCAACTAGACGTATACAACAGATGGTTTGCAACTTTCACTCAAGTTTCAGGGGGTTGGACTGATGCTTGCCTTACAAACATCACCCAAGAATGGGTATCTAACTGCCTCTACTTACAGATATCCCTACTAACATGCAACCTTCCCCATGCTCAACCTAAAACAATTTAATCCACTCCTTGAATGGAAGTTAGAAACCTGAGAAACCCTTAGCAACTAGATTCAAAAGAAGGATGACATGCAGCAAATGGAGACAAGCAGATAGACACATGTAATATAGCATTTTTCATATAAATCCACATGAAACTGAACATTAGTGCAAAATACACTCATACTACAACACATAAACTCCAAAATGGGGAAGAACAGCCAAGATCATGCCTTGTTCTTCGTTATTTACACAAAAAGACACCTAGGACTTCAACAACCAACAACTGAGCAACACAACCCTACTTATACAGCAAGGAGGTGCTCAGCCTTAACCACCAGGCAAACTCAAAACTCACCAGATACAATACATTGAGAAAATGGCACCCATTGCATTGAATGCAGTAGGTAGGGGAGGAGACAGGAAGAAACCTCGAGCCCTGCGCCATCACCTAGGGATTCACATCATCAATCAGGTGGTTTGACCATTCACGCCATCGCCCATACCTCTACAACAACCGCCATTAATGGCGTACCAACCCGCGGCCTTGGGAAATGCAAAATACTATGCATCGCAAACCTTTCCCACCAAAATGTATCATCCTGATATTTCAAATCATGCAGGATCTAATTATCCCACATGCACCCCGCGGTGACCTCCTTAACACTTTATATACTGAGTTGTAAGCATATATGATGTCGGTGCTTTTGCTCCCAACGACATCAGCATAAAACCCCATCATCATCCTCCTGCATGATATTCGGATGCACAAAATATCATCTTGACGTCAACAAACCACCTGCTGAGCCCATCCCGATAATTCATATCACCCCGCAGAAAATATCACCCTGTGGGAAAGCATATCCAGACCTCATCACCCGATGAAAATATCACCCTGACATCAGCATCATATTGCAATATCACCTACATGATAATCGCCTTCATCGGTACAACCTAATGCATCGGAGGAAGATCCTCCTGCTTAGCCGATACTAAATGTCTCGCCGATGAACATCCCGATGACGTCACCATCATATCCTATTGACGTCATCAGCATATCCGCATACTGCGCACCTCCTCATATCCAGATGATGTCATTGTCATATTCGCAACATCGGGGGATCTCCATAAAATGACTGATGTTAAAATATGACCCCCAGACCTTGATGATGTCACCATCATGTCGACATCAGGATGATATTCGAAAGATAACCAGATATTTGGAAATATCATCCTGATGCACAAATATCATGCTGCACTGTAGCTTCACTGTAAGATCGGGGTGATATATGAATATGACAGATATTTGAAATGATCACCCCCCACTGGACAATGCATGAAGCCGATAGGCGGATATCTCCCTGACGTCAGCATCATCATGATGCTGGAACAAACATACATCGGGGTGATATTCGAATATGAAAATATCACCCCCTCCTTCAGAAATATCATGATGCAGATAGGCAGAAAAGCAGATATCACCTTGACATAAGAATGATGTCAGCATCATCAGGGTGATAAAACAATGAACATGAAGTGATAAAATAACATTAGGATGATCTTAACTAAGATCACCTAATGTTCGAATATGATGACCCCACGGAAGATCAGGTCATACTTAGGACTTTGTAGCAACATCATCAGGATGATCTTAACTAAGATCACCCAATGTTAAAATATCACCCTGGCAAAAGATCATGCAGGCAGAAAATATGATGACCCTTGCAAGCAACATCAGGGTGATGTCTGGAAAAATGATGATGATGATGACCTCCTCCAAAGAAAATATGATGTTGCAGTTGAAAAATGCTGAGGAGGCCCAGAGACTTAGAACTTCTTTGGATTTTTTGGGAAGGTGCCTGCATGTTCAAATGCTTGAAACTTGACTGCTCATGCAGGCACCAACAGTGGCTCTGTCTGGGGACACATGCCTCTTGCAAGCATGGTGAGAACCACAAATCTCTGGGATGCAGACCAATCCCTATCCATTAGGAAATAGAGTCATGAAGTTTTATTGATCTGCATCACCAAACACATTATTTTCAAACATTATTTTGGTGGCCCAGGGCAGCCAAAAAGGAAGAACCATAATTTTTTCTTGTCAAATGCCTGATCTTGATCTGAAAAACCCCAACCATGGCTGAAAACATCAAGATAGACTCCCCATATGCTCATCCTGTCAATTACATGCTTCATCATTTTTGAAAATTTGCCACTTGCAGCATTGCCTTTGTCACTCTGCATTTCAAAGTCAAACATGCAGCCATGCATACTATAAAATTCTTCAACATTGGGTGACATATGCATGTTATATTCCTTAATTAGTATATCTTCATATTGCATTTGGCAATACTCATCATCTACTTGACTGTTGCACATTGTCAGGCACTCATCCAGCTGATCCAAAAACTCAAAATACACAAAAAAAATGAGACTCCTAATATCTACTAATATTGAAAACAAATCCTGATCCACACACCCAATGCTACACATGTCTGAATCAGGTGATGATGAACATTCATTATTCACAGTTTGTAAATTAATATCATCATCTTCAAACAAAGGGTTAATCCTGCACCAATGAAGGTCATGACTCACAACAATAAATGCATCCAGAGGCTCATCATAAAGGGGATTCATGCTCATTGCAAAGGTCTCTGTTTCTTCTTCATGACAATCCATTTCTTTTTCATCATTATCATACCTAGAGTCATAAGAAGAACAAACCTGATCCATGAACTGGTCATGGATATCATCTTTATCATCTTTAACATCTGATTGCCCCACATACAAAATTTCTGCTACTTCAATGCACTCTGAAGTTGAACTATCTGCATCATTTTCTAGCCCTCCAATGCTTCCTGATGAAACTGATATTGATTCTTGATCCATATGATTACAACTTTGCACAACTGGATCATTTAAACATGAATGCTCTTTGTTTAGGACTGGCATGCACATATTACTTGGGAAATTATTGTTGTCAACTTCATTTGTTGGGCAAAATAGGACATCCTCCTCTATAACAGAAACATCATCAACTTGGAATGACGCAAAAACTGGGACAGCAGGGTGTGAGCACTTTGACATTCATCTCCAACATTCAAACTATATCCCTTATCAACATTGGTGGCCCTAGGGCAGAAATTTTTTTTAGAGAAATAACCATTTTGAATCCCATACCTCCAATTATTTTCAATGTCTATTGCAAACTGTTGTGCCTGATGCATTGTGGTGGGCTCTTTATCTCTCAATCTATAGCTCATTTTCCTATCAAATGCTCCCAAATAGACAACTAGGCACAATGCATCATTAGGTCTCATGCATTCTGGTATTCTATTCAATGCCCTCATAAATCTGAGGTTAAAAGCCAGGATCAACTCATCTTCTTCAATATGGATATACATAAAATCACTAATAACTGCATATTCAGATATTCTTTCACCAAATTGTTCTAGAAATGCAGATTTAAAATCCTGCCAAGAGCTGATAGAGTAAGCTAGAAGATAGGAGAACCAGTCCTTGCATCTTTATCCAGAGATTGAACAAATAATCTCATAACTACATCTTCGTGGTCAATCTCAAAATCATCTACAACATTTATAAACTGTTGCAAGTGTTTCTCAGCTGATTCATCCTTTGCACCACTAAATTTGGGCAAATATCTTCTGATTTTAGGTGGAAGAGCATTTGGATAACCACAAATGCCACTAAAATTTATGGGCTTATATCTATCTATGTTGAAACTTCTTTTATTACATGGTTGGTACTGACTACTATATATTATTGTATTTAACACCTCACAAGGGTGTATGGGCTGACAATACATCTTTTTATGCTTTTGCAACCCTCTTCTCTACTCAGATTTTCAATCACAGTATGACCTTAGGCCCTTAAAATACAAACTGCTATTTCAACCTGCCTAAAGTCCTCTATATGAGTCTTTTGAAGAATATTTCATACTCTTTTGAAGTACAACTTAGGTTCTAACAAAAGCATGCAAGCTCTGCTTTTACCAATATTTCCCTTTTAACCAGTGCTATTTCACCAAATAGGGAATCCTCTAAAACTCATAAAAATACTTGGATATGTTGCAGCTACTGATAGGTTCATTCAACAGAGTCGCCACCTCTTTGGCAGAGGAATGAGCTTCAAACTAGTTGAAGCTGCAAATTGATTTCTTTCTTTCTAGGTTTTCCCACAGCAGAGTCACATATACAACTTTTTCCTTTGCTACAACAAAGCACCTCCAGGTCTGATTTTTCAATCTTTTAGACTCAAACTTTCATGGATATGACATTGATCTCCCCAGTAGAGTCGCCATTTTCTGTTGGTGACTTGGATGGGCCACAAATACATTATGTTTTTATCAACTCTTCCCCAATAGAGTCGCCAAATCTGTTGGTTACCAAATCTGCAGAGGGTTTGCCAACTCCAATGCACAAGCTGATTCGGCCAACAGATACAGGAGGTTGTGTGAGCTCCTCCCCTTCAATTCTGGTTTTGCCGCACCAAGGGGGGTATCCCTATAGCTAAATATGTAACCTTGACTAGGCTCAATGATAGAAAGATCTAACTTGACAACAATAGGTAGAATACTCTCATGTCTGGACCAAGATCTGCATGGTAGATCACAAGGTTGGCAACATTCTTAGACATATTTGTCTGGTGGGTATGAGAGCATGCAGGGGGTTCCTAATCCTACTCCTACAACTAACAGGTTGAAGTGATGAAATGGGTGGACATAATGTCCTGGATGCAAAATAAGGGGTTTTGGATCATAACTACTGACCCAGGAGCAGACTGGTGCCTATCCGTTGGGCAAGGAGTCAACTAGATGTATACAACAGATGGTTTGCAACTTTCACTCAAGTTTCAGGGGGTTGGACTGATGCTTGCCTTACAAACATCACCTAAGAATGGGTATCTAACTGCCTCTACTTACAGATATCCTTGCTAACATGCAACCTTCCCCATGCTCAACCTAAAACAATTTAATCCACTCCTTGAATGGAAGTTAGAGATCAAACACGTGATACAAAACCATACCCTAGAACCTGAGAAACCCTTAGCAACCAGATTCAAAAGATGAATGACATGCAGCAAATGGAGACAAGCAGATAGACACATGCAATATAGCATTTTTCATATAAATCAACATGAAATTGAACATTTGTGCAAAATACACTCATGCTACAACACATAAACTCCAAAATGGGATAGAACAGCCAAGATCATGCCTTGTTCTTTGTTATTTACACAAAAAGACACCCAAGCCTTCAACAACCAACAACTGAGCAACACAGCCCTACTTATACAGTAAGGAGGTGCTCATCCTTAACCACTAGGCAAACTCAAAACTCGCTAGATACAGTACATTGAGAAAATGGTGCCCATCACATTGAATACAACAGGTAGGGGAGGAGACATGAAGAAACCTTGAGCCCTGTGCCACCGCCTAGGGATTCACATCATCAATCGGGTGGTTTGACCATTCACGCCATCGCCCATACCTCTGCAACAACCACCATTAATGGCGTACCAACCCGCGGCCTTGGGAAATGCAGAATACTGTGCATCGCAAACCTTTCCTACCAAAATGTATCATCCTGATATTTCAAATCATGCAGGATCTAATTGTCCCACATGCACCTCACGGTGACCTCCTTAACACTTTATATACTGAGTCATAAGCATATATGATGTCGGTGCTTTTGCTCCCGACAATATCAGCATAAAACCCCGTCCTCATCCTCCTACATGATATCTGGATGCACAAAATATCATCCTAATGTCAACAAACCACCTGCTGAGCCCATCTTGATAATTCATATCACCCTGCAGGAAAGCATATCCGGACCTCATCACCCTATGAAAAAATCACCCTGACATCAGCATCATATTGCAATATCACCTGCATGATAATCGCCTTCATCGGCACAACTTGATGCATCGGAGGAAGATCCTCCTGCATAGCCGATACCAAATGTCTCGCCGATGAACATCCTGATGACGTCACTGTCATATCCTGCTGATGTCATCAGCATATCTGCATATTGCGCACCTCCTCATATCTGGATGACGTCATCGTCATATTCGCAACATCAAGGGATCTCCGTAAAATGACGATGTTAAAATATGACCCCCCAGACCTTGATGATGTCACCATCATGTCGGCATCAGGATGATATTCGGAAGATAATCGGATATTTGGAAATATCATCCTGATGCACAAATATCATGCTGCACTGTAGCTTCACTATAAGATCAGGGTGATATATGAATATGACGGATATTTGAAATGATCACCCCCACTGGACAATGCATGAAGCCGATAGGCGGATATCTCCCTGACGTCAGCATCATCATGATGCTGGAACAAACATACATTGGGGTGATATTCGGATATGAAAATATCACACCCTCCTTCGGAAATATCATGATGCAGACAGGCAGAAAAGCAGATATCACCCTGACATAAGAATGATGTCAGCATCATCAAGGTGATAAAACAATGAACATGAAGTGATAAAATAACATCAGGATGATCTTAACTAAGATCACCCGATGTTCAAATATGATGACCCCACGGAAGATTGGGTCATACTTAGGACTTTGCAGCAACATCATCAGGATGATCTTAACTAAGATCACCCGATGTTAAAATATCACCCTGGCGAAAGATCATGCAGGCAGAAAATATGATGACCCTCGCAAGCAACATTAGGGTGATGTCTGGAAAAATGATGATGATGATGATGACCTCCTCCAAAGAAAATATGATGCTGTAGTTGAAAAATGCTGAGGAGGCCCAGAGACTTAGAACTTCTTTGGATTTTTTGGGAAGGTGCCTACATGTTCAAATGCTTGAAACTTGACTACTCATGCAGGCACCAACAAGGGCAAAATGTAATAGTGAAAAATGCATCCTCGATGCACTTCCATATTTAGTTTTGTGCCTAGTTTGGGGCAATGTCTTAATGCACTTATATAGCTACAAATGACACATTTTTGTGCATAGTTGGGCCTACATACTTAGTCTTGCTTGTACACTAACTCTCTGCTTATTGCTTATCCCTATGCTTATGTATACACAATCCCAGTCCAATTGGCTTATTTGTTTGATTTTGATCATTAATCTAATCCTTATCCATAATCCAATCCTACTAGACACAAATCCAATGTAGGTCATGTCCATGGGTGCAAGGCTTCCCTCGTGCTATGATCATGATCCTTTTAATTGTAAAATTTAAAAAAAAAAAAAAAAAAACATTTAGTTGATTGGCTCCATCATGCACTTTCATCCAAGGCCACCTTTGCACAAATCTTCATAATTTAGTGTTATGTTTATGTATAAAAAGACATTCATTGCATTCAATTCTTATCATCTAATTAACTACTTATCATCCAAAAATTGAATATCATTTATATGTCAAAAACATTGTCAAATATCAAGGAATATGTCATAACTAATCACACACATCTTAACACATGTGAATTACTAGATAATCATCCTAGAATCATGTGCATATCTGAAGCTTGTAGTCTCTCAAGGTATTTTTAAAAATCACTAGCTTGACCAAAAAACTCTGAGAGTGTGACACAAATTATCATTGCCTAGCAATCTATTTTTTGAGAGTTCACAAGGTAGAATTTAGAGATCATCATAGGTTGAGTTCGCGGATACAAAGAGAGTTTGCGAGCATGAACTAGATCCATAATAGCAAAGTCGACCCAACATAAAGCAAAGAGGAAAATTATGGTTCAGATCCAATTGCATGGCTTTTTAAGCCATCTCCAAATGTCAAGGTGCATAAATCTCATAATTCATTGTCTTCATCAAACAATATACATTCTTAGATCACAAAGCTAAAATCTCTCTTTATTAATTACTATTTATAACATAATTATACTTGTGTAATATCGCTTAATATAATCCACTCCATTCCATCAAAACTAAAAATTAATCTAAATTAATTTGCACCTCATTATTACATTTAATTAATTAACCTAAATTAATGATAAGGAAACCTTATTTTTTCCCAATCCGAGAATAAATCCACAACATAAACCCTATTACAACTAAAAAAGAAAAAGCGGTACGCCCTCATGCATATTGTGCATAGGTTTCAACTTGATGGTGGGAAGCAATGGAAATGGAAATGGAAATGGATTCTTTTATAGTCTACGATGTTGGGCGACCTAATTTTGGGTCTACATGTGGCTTATAACATATGAGACTACCTCATACTCTCAATATGTAGGAGGCACCTAACTGTACTTCTAATATGAGGCATACATACCCTACTCCCCCGAGAGTGTTGGGCTACCCGAACAGTTCTTTGGTCTTCTGTCGTGCTATTGTCATTTACAAAAATCAATTATTCTGATACAGAACAGAGTCCCTGTCTATAACTGCAATCTCTGCTCCGATAGCAGTACTCCCTCTTGGTGGGATGACGGCAGGTACCTTAAGCAGGAGGAAGTTTTAGGCTAGAAGCAAGTTGGATTTGTTCGTTACTTTTCTCATTGTTTTGACAACGCAGGTTCATTTCTGGAGCTATTTTACACGAAATAAAGTTTTGATCTATGTAGACTGCGGTGTAACTCGGCAATGTTTCTAATTCTCAGATAGTGGGATTTGGATGGGCAAGATTCAGGAAACTTCAGAAGACATTTGGCGGAGCCTGTTGCCATGTGGTGGCCTTCAAATCTTGTCCAGGTTTTCTCTTTTCAGGCAATTAACCTTTCATTGTTAGATGAAGAGTATGAAGAGTTAAGCAAAAAACCCCCTGATTTAGAATATGAGCATCTCTTTGATGAGGTTGCAGGGAATCTGCTGCTCCATCATATACTTCAATACTGTAGATAGCCCATGCTACAAGAGGCGTTGGAATTACATTGTATCATTGGTACTGCAGACCTCAATGTCATTAAACAGATATCAGTAAAAATATTAGAAATCACCTTGGCCTCAAACATCAGAGGTGTTTTTTTGCAGGGAAACAACCTTTTTCGTGATTGGGTATATCCCCCACATCATGAAATGAACTAAAATTTCTTATAAGAACAATCTCTTGTTGTAAATAATGAATGAAACCAGGCAAACACATCCAATTTGAGAGGATAGCGAATGCACTGAAGGTCATGAAAATCAAATCCAATAAAAGTAATTCTGTGGATGCAATACCCAAAAGTAGTACTCAGTCTTGAGTTGATTACAAAGAGTTGTTACTTTTGCTCTATTTTAAAGCTAGTTGGGCATTGGTAAAGCCCAGATGAATCCAAGGACTCATGGCTTCTGCAAGGAAAGAGTCAGATCTTGGCAATTTAAACTATAGTGAAGCTCTAATAAAAGTAAATGACACTAATAAACCTGGTGTCTCTCCACGCTTTGATATGCGCTTCAAGATCTGCCTCGTCTGTTTCGCTGCTCAGGCGAGAAGACAATAGGCTTTGCCTGGGGCTGCAGTAGTCATCATTGACCTTAAATAATTTTGCCAAATCCGGCGCTGAAAGAAGCCCTGTTTACTGAAAAAAAGAAAACACACACCAAAAAAAACCTGTTTTGGCAACTAAAATAGGCAACTTTTCTAGACTTAGACCATTATTCTCATATCAGGCATTTCTAAGATCTACAGAGAAAGTAGAATAACATGTCCAAATTAGAAAAACCTATTCTAAGATCTATTTAAAATAATATATATGTCAAAGGGTTCTTGGTCTGTTGGTGAAGTTGAAAGGTTCTGAATGAGTCTACCAAGGATTAAGTCTTGCTCAGTATAAGACCCCAACACCATAAAGGATGAACCAGAATGAATTTAGCAAATCTGAATGAAACTTATTAAATCCAGAGCAATGAAAAAAGACCCAAATTAAGTTCTAATCTAACATACTCGGTAAGAATTAATCTCAGATTATGTCTAATAAAATATTGGAATAGGATAGCCCACGGATTATGCCAGTGTCACATATCACAACAAAGAACGGAGATCTGTGAAAATTAACTGAAACCATGACATCGTCCCAAAGTTAGGGTGCCCATCATCAGTGTATATCTAGATGTAAGTTTTGCAGCATTATATCACAACAATGCAGTGCTAAAGGGGTTATGTAACACTACTACAGGGTTCCACGGTACTTAGGCACGACTCTGCAGCGCTAAGCAACACTTCTACAGGGTTTTTAAAGCAAGCGAAAACTTTCCACAGCACTATAGCACGACTCTGCAGCCCCAAGCAATACATCTACAGGGTTTTTTAAGCAAGCGAAAACTTCTTCAGATAGTGGCTTTGAATCCAATGGTTCTGCGAATCTGCAGCATTACAGCAGGTCTCTATGAAGGAAAATAAACTAACATCATTAAAGAAGGAATGCTGAATTTATAGATGCAATACTCTGCTATCTATAAAGTTGTTTGATTTTTAGTCTTGCATCTAATTCCCTTTGATATTGTTTTTGTATGTGGACAATTCAGTTGATTGGCTGTTTATTATTAACATGAATTTGATTTTTGTTGTGCTTGTCATTTTATTGGGCAAATTTAAATTTTGTGGGCTTTTTGAGTGAAATTAGATTTGAAGGTATTGGAATGTAATGGAGAGTATAGCCTAAACAAAATTTAATAAATGTGTTTATTGTAAAATACTTTTGTATTCAAAAGTTAGACAGTGAAGTTCAATTTGTTTATAAGATTATTTTTTGGGGAAAGAATTTTGTGATAGATGTACATTAGTTTGTGTATTTAAACATATATAAATTTATATCTGTATAACTATAAACTGAATTAAAATTTTGAAGAAAGGACCAAAGTGGTTTGCTCTGCTACTCTATTATTCTTTTACTTTAGTTCCACCCTGCCGTGAAAACCAAGCAAAAGTTTCAAATAGTTTCAAACCCATTGTTAAGCAGGTAACTTAAAATTTAAGGGTAGTTTCAAACCCATTGTTAAGCAGGTAACTTAAATTTCAATGTCCCCTTAAGCATTCAAAGGATAAATTGTTGATTCAGAATGTTTAAAATCACCAAGTGGGATTAGTAATTGAAATTTGAAATCTATAATTATTGTTTAAAATCACCTTCTGTCCTCCTTTTTCGTGCCTTTCTTCCTCTCTCAATCCTTTATAAAGATATAGTCTGCTATCTAATCTTCAACTATCCTCTTCCTAATGATGGATCATTGAGCACAATCCAAAACGTTGATACTAAAACATATACAGTTGAATCCAGAAACACTCACATATTTATCTATAATTATTGTTCACTAGTTATTAGTGATTGCCCATTAGTAAGTACTCAACACCAATAACATCTTTCCAAGATCCCAGACAACCAAGGTTGCACGAAACAGCCAAATTATGACATGAAAACATAAGTCTGATTTCCATGTTTCCATGCTGTTTTACATATTTAAAAAAAGTGGTTTAAGGTCTGAGTGTAGTGTAGGCTCTCATGCTGATAATGGCACTTTAATGGATGTGTCATTTGTCAGCCAGGCTTTATCTGGGTTTGGATCAATGAAACTCTGACTCACATATTGCTCAATTTCATCATCTTTCAATTGCTTTGCCCATTTCACTCGTCCAGAACAATCACTGCCAGGGCCAAAACACCTGCAATGCACCACTGTTCTTAGAACACAAAATAATCCAATCAATTGCAAAGAGTAAGTAAATCTAGAGAGGAAAGCAAACCTGAACTCATAGAAGCAGGCAGTTTTTTCCTTTTCGGGTGAATCCCAGTTATGCCAAGCCAGGGGCATTATGCAGGCATCCATCCATGTGTAAACAAATACAACTCTCGCAAATGGTTGCCATGGGCGTCCTAAATATGCATAAGCTTTGTTCCCGTTACCCGTGATAGAACATCTGCGCAAAGGCCCTAATGTTTTTTAAATGACAGTTGAAAAAGAGATTATTTTCTGCAGCTTAAATGTTTTCCAGAAAATCTGATTACGACTAGTATACCTGAGAAAGACAAATCCAGTGGATTCATCTGCAGATCGTCTGCTCTGTGCAGTGACCCATCCATTGGCCTTACAGTGAATTTGACAGTGCTCAAATAATGCCGTTGCATTCCCAAAAATGAAATCAACACTCCCTTCAATATAGCAGTCTCTGAAATATTGCTTTCCACTATGCAGGTATGCAGTGTCCTGTATCGTAATTGGTAACAGATCAGATTTGAATATAAAAATTCTATGTAGTACTAATGCCATGCTTTCATGTGGTTGTATAAGTGGATTTTCTATTTAAATTTGAGCAGCATAGGTCGTCCTATGCAATTTTTAAATTATATATAAAAACTAATTTAGAATATTTTTTCTATTCTAGTGGAACAGCTATATTTTAAGGATTGAAAATATGCTGAAAAAAAAAGAGGTTGAAATTATATAGTAACTATTGTATAATTAAAAATATGCACATTCCTTCCCTTTTTTCATTTTCCTCTAAATTTTATCTCCTAATTTTTTTAAAAAACATTATTAGTCAAAAATTAAAATTTAAGATAATTGCTTAAAATAAGCAGAAAAATAAAATGTTTATAGGACCACTAACTCCACAAATGACTTGTTAACGCTTGCTGCTAAACAAAATAAGCTATGTAGCTGTATGGAGTGTGCCCTAAAAATGTAGAAGTTGTGTGACTAGAAAAAGAGGCTCAAAAGAAGCCAAGAAAGATTAAACATAAGTAATAGATTGACAATCTTCTTTTAATGGTGAAATTTTCATAATCATGTAAATTCTTATTTAGTTTTGTCTCTATCAACACGTGACAAAAAGTGTAATTTTGTATAAAGTTGGGTTGTTTTTTTTTTTATCTATTCTCATTTTTGCATATTTTTAGATATTTGGCCTCTTTTATTTTCATATGTTTTATATTTATTGCATTTTTTATGTAATATAATTTTGGAATGAAAATAACAAAATAAATGTACTTAATTTTGATGGTTGGAAGATGGTTGACTACTATTTTGATCATAACTTTTTGAACTGTAATTTATAATCACAACTTCTTATATGCGTTGGAAGCATAACAATGAAATCCATACTAGGTTGCTCTTAGAATGTGGTTAATACTTACAGATTTGACCCTTAAGATTTCAAAATTCAAATTCAAATTTTGGTTGAACTCCTACCCATTCCTTTCTTACTTAGAATTGACCAAACACATGTTTTGTGTGATTTATTGCTATGCACTTGTATTTAAAGCATTTAATTTCATTCATTTGAACATCAAGTAATCAATTGAAAATCATTAGCATTTATGAAAGGAGCATGCTAGAAACACTTCAATTGGAACACCTAAAATGAATTGAATTTTGCATTGTATTAATTTAGAGCATTTGCATGTTTGAAGCTTGTTATCCTCAATCATTTGTATGACCCAAAGATGATTTTCTCTAGAGTTGACCTAGGAGAACATGCACCCTAGCAATCTAGTTGTAAATATGAAAATATATTTAGATGTTTTTTCATTTATTTTTGTGTAAATATTTTGAGGTAAAGTTTTGATATTTGTAGATGATAACAAATGGTATAATTTTATATAAAGTTGGGCCCATTTACCTAGCTTTTATCTAGTTATCAACACACAATTCTATGTTTATTGATATATCTTACTTCTATGTGCACACATTCCTATATATTTGGCTTATTTGTCTATTATTCATATTGATCTTTACATTGATCCCTAGATTGCCTCTATCTATCATAATCTATTCTACTTGTTTGATCCTAGGTCGAATTTGTGGTTGGGGGGTCAGTATTGCATGCACAAACTTGATCAACCTAAATTTGAATATTGGCCGATTAGCCCCCTTTCTCCTTCCCACCTAGAGTCATCTATATACACATTTATGTGATCTATTATCATGTGTGTCTAAGAAGATTCATTCACCTTCATTTCATCATCACAGAATCAAGATATCTCTCATTCATTCTAGAGCATATAGAAGTCTATAATATGAATGCACAAAAGAAACTTACAACATAAATTTTGCACAATGAAAACCATGCCAATACTTCTTAATGTCACACCTTATATAGGAATACAAATATGCTTCAAGAAGAAAGAAGTGTCTAGAAGGAAAGCGTATGGAAGCTTCCAAAATAGACAAGTACAAAAGTAATAAACAATATCATATTCTACTATTCTAAGGAAAAATTATTTCTAATCTATAAACCAAGCCTTGTCAATTCCTCCTTGTTTAGAGGAAAGCACTCCCACTTTCTCTTTAAGATGGGGGAGTAATTGTTAAAAAGATGATTGGGAGATCCACTTAGCTTGGGTTGGTAGAGTACCCTTGCGACCAACCAAGTATTTAGTGGTATTCTTTCTTTGAGTAGTGTGTGTCCAAACATCAAGAATAGAGTCTTTGTCTAAAGGAGGCTAAAATTATGGATTATTATTCTCAGGATGAGAGAGAAACTTCTTTTAAGTGAGGTGGCTCATACCGCTTCAACTAATTAACATTAATTACATCATGAATGCCTAGTTAGGTTGGGAGATTGAATTTGAATGCTTTATCCTCAATATGTTAAGTAATGGTATATGGTCCATATTGAATAGGTTTGAACTTCTGATGGTATTAACCTTGGGATCTTTGCTTATACATATAAATCTAGACTCTATCTCCAACCTAGAAGTTGGAAGGGATATCATACTTATCATACATCACCTTATACTTAGACTAAGAAGTTTGATGTGTTGCTTGAACTTGTGAATGAATATTTGTTATGCTTTGAATAAATTGAGAAGATTTCCCTTCATCCTTTTGTGGTGTGATGAAGAAGTTAGAGGAAGAGCAATTGGAATCTCATATGGACCAAGAGGTTGATATCCATAACACACGTTAAAAGGAGAATACTCAACTTAGATACATGTAGGCCTAATATAGTTGTGTTGCAAAACATGAAGACAACTATCCCGTTGCTTTTTCTTGTTTTACATAGTATATTTGGAGAGAATGAACTAAAGTTTGATTGACAACTTTGGTTTGTACATCTATTTGTGGATGAAATATTATACAGTACTAAAGCTTACACCCCAACAACCTCCAAAGTAACTTCCCAAAGTGATAAAAAATTTGGAATCATGACAAAAAATAATAGATAGGGACAAACAAAAATGACACCATGTGTTACTGAAAATAGTTTAGTAGCCTTAGGTGCATCAATGGTTTTCTTGCAAGGGATGAAAATGACCATTTTAGAAAATTGGCACACCACCACAAAAATAAAATCAATTTGAAGGTAGTAGGTAGTCCACTAATAAAATCCATTGAGATAGACTCCCATGGTCGAGAGGGAATAAGAAGTGGTTGATATAAAACAAGTTTTCTATTAGCAAGCTTGGCTTGGCTACAAAGGGAACATTTGTGGATGAAATCCTCCACTTGTTTCCCCATGGATGACCAATAGAAATATTGTTGTAGAGTCTTGGTGGTGCCAAAGTGTCCTCCATAAAATGAAGAATGAGTCTCCTTAATAAGCATCAATCTTGTAGAAGTAGCACAAAGACATAACAAATTCAACTTATATAACCAACCATCTCGAATGGTGTAGTCTAAAAAAGGTGTTTGGTTGATGATAGATTATTGAAAAGCATGCATAACTAGTCTAAAAGATGAATTAGAAAAATACAAACATTTCCAATCCTCATATGCAACAAATCTAACATCTAAGATATGCAATACCTTGTTGGAGGTCTATCCAATAAGTCAACAAATTTATTGGTAATCCCTTTTTTTATATTTGATGATTAAATGAATTTGTTAAATGTATGAGGCCACTTCAAATGTCATTGTTCTTGAACCTTGGATTGTGAATTCAAAAACATAAGTGGCTAACGATCAGTATGGAGAATTATTTCCTTACTAAGAATGTAGTGCCTCCATTGCTTCAAGGCTTGGACCAAGCTATAGAACTCCTTTCCATAAGTGATGTAATTAAGTTTGGCCACTGATAGCCCTTTACATTGATAGGCTATAGGGCATCCTCCCTATTTAAGAAAAATTCTATAACGTAGTTGGAGGCATCCATCTTAATCTCAAAGGGTTGAACTGGAGATTTGGAAGGACTAGTATAGGATCTAATAAAAGTGATTTAAGTTGTTGGAAGGCTTGATTTGATATTATATCCCATGTAAAATTCTTTTGGTTGGACAATTGGTGAAGAGGTAGAGCAATATATGGAAAATTCTTAATGAATGCTCTACGGTAGTTCATGCCACCTAGAAAACTTTTCAAATTTATAGAAAAGTTAGGAACATGTTGATTTTTTAGAGTTTTTATCTTATTAGGGTTTGCATGTAGCCCATGCTGATCAATCACAAAACCCAAGTACTTGATAGAACATTGACCAAAGGACTTATTCATCTCAAGTTGAAGTTTATACTATTGAAAGAGAACTAAGTGCATGAATGTGCTGATATGGTCCTCTAAACTCCTACTATACACAAGAATATCATCCAAATACACAATGATAAACTTTCTTAGGTGAGGTGAAAATATCATTAATGAATTACATAAATGTTGCAAGAGAATTACTAAGCCTAAAAGGCATTACCAACCATTCATAAAACCTTGATTTAGTTTCAAAAGTAACTTTTAGCAATTAGTGGGATCCATACATTATTGATGATAACTTGAAGTGAGATCCATCTTAGTGAAATCTTGAAGTGCCTAAAGATGGTCAAGAAGGTCATCAATTTTGGGAAAGGGGTATATATTATTTATAGTGATCTTAATATTTAAATCTCTATAGTTGGTGACCATCCTCCATTCATCCTTCTCTTTCTTGGTGGTAATGAAGGCTAGAGATCCATAAGGAGAGGTGTTGGGCTATATCTTGCCTTTTTCCATAAGTTTTTAGATTTGCTTCTCTATTTCTACAATTTCTATCTTTGAGAGACAATATGCTGGGAAATTTGTAATGAAGACCTTGGAATCAAATCTATAGAATGATTAGTATCTCTAAAAGGTGGCAACCCTTTTGACTCTTTAATAACATTATCTAAAAAGCCTCAACCCCATTTTGTATAGGAGGTGGTATCTTACACTGATTATCCTTCTTCGCTTGGAAGATGATATAAAGTGCCAAGTATTTGGAAAAGTGTACTTTCTTTATATCAATATTACTTGAAATGAAATGTGATTTAGCACTTGAAGCAAAAGTAAGCTCATGTATGCCTTACTATCTTTTTGAATCTTGTAGGTGTTTATCTTTCCATCATAAATTGCAATTGAATGAGCATTCAAGAAGGAGATCTAAACAATCCAAGGGTGTTACATCACATTCAACTATATCTTGGAAAGGCCTAATAGAAAAGGTGTTTACACAAATCTTGTTAATTAGTATACGAGGCCCACATGTTCTTGTACCTAGCCTCTAGATGGTATGGTTGAGGATGATCATATACATGGGGAGTTAGAGTGTGGTGACCAACAGTTCACTAACCAAATTCTTTCCACTTCTATTTTCAATGATCAAGAGAGCCATCTTATTCTTGATTTGATAGTTCTAGGTAAAGATAAACTCTCAAGATGTCTTAGAGTAATTCTCAGTCATGAGTACAAGGGCAAGGTTGGGCTCTATGGGATTATCAACTTCCACTATGGCTGGATCATTCACATCTTTTGGTTTCTCTTGTTGCACTTCTACAAGGAGATTTTTCCCCTCTTTCTTACTTTGGGGCATTTTGCACGCCTTGATAGAATGACTACAACGCTTGTGATAGCTACCGAATTATCTTTTTCTACTAGTAGCTCAAGGGAGGAAGATTTATTTGGAAATTTTGATTGGCCACAAGAATTTATATAAGGCTTAGAGGTGCGCCATTGAATTCCCTTTTTAAGGCCTCAAGATGGTAAAAAGGATGTCTGTCTACTATTTTGATAATAACATTTTAACTGTAACTTATAATCACAAATTTTTATGTGCATTGGAAGTAAAACGATGAAATATGAACTATGTTACTCATAGAATTGATCCCACACCTACAAATTTGACTCTTGAGATTTCAAAATTCAAATTCAAGTTTTTGGCTAACTCCCACCCATTCTTTTCTTTCTTAGAGTTGACCAAACACATGTTTTGTGTGATTTATTGCTATGTTCGTATTTAAAATTCAATTGCATTCATTTGATCATCAAGTATCATTGAAAATTTATTAGTATTTATACAAGGAGCATGCTAGGAACACTTAAATTAGAGCACTTAAAAGGATTCTAATTCTGCATTGCATCAATTTAGAGCATTTGTATGTTTGAAGCTTGTTGTGCTCTATCATTTGCACAACTGTAAAGCTGATCTTTTCTAGGGGTTGACCTAGGAGAACATGTACCCTAGCAATCCAAAGACCCTCTAAAGGTATTTTTAAATATAACCAGTCCTAAGATAAAAATAGAAAATAGAAAATTAAGTAAATTAGGAACTAGAAGTGCACATTGTACCAAATCAAATCTATGGACAAAGATCAGATCTATATCCACATAAGTGACCCATAACTATAGACTCGACCCTTCACAACTCCATGTATTGTTCCTGATCAAAGGTGAATTATAGATAGAGACTTAACATTTTCAATCCTGAGACACCTTGATTTTAGTCTACAACAAATTCATGCACCATATCCATGTTTAAAACTAAGTACCTTTATCCTTCACATTTAATTTCCTAACTTAACATTTAATTATTTAATTATTACTCCTACAACTATCATTTATTAATCTAAGTTAATTTACAATTATATCTATTGGCACATGCCTCAATTTTTTTTCCAAAGGTCTAATTTTTGTGCCTCCTTGTGGTCTGAAATTTTTTTACTCACTATTAATAACCGATCTAAAAAAATCTTTAGTGGGCCTGCCTTAGTGATGTTTGTGTTGTGGTGAATATTTTCCTTCTCCATGCCTTTGCCATGTCTTATCATTCCCAAAAAATCTCATTGAATTCCATGATTTAGTGCTTCCCTTATCTTTTTATGGCTTCTGGATGTCTAGTTTCGATGTCCTCCGAAAACTCCATTTCCTCTCACTCAATTTGGAGGGTCAAATCATAGTTTTTTTTAATGATCTCAGAGATGGTGGCTATGTGTGTCACATATCATCAACATGATCTTTCATTCCAAAATTTAGGCACTTTGGGAACTTTGGGATTTTCAAGGACATCAAGACTTTCTGCCCCTCTGTCCTCCAAAAACCCTATTTCCCCTCATTCAATTTGGAGGGTCAAATCATGGGTTTTCTGATGATCTCAGAGATAGTGGCTATGTGTGTCATCTAGCATCAACATGCTCTTTCATTGTAGAATTTAGGCACTTTGGGAATTTCAAGTTTTTCAAAGACATTAAGACTTTCTATCCCTCTATCCTCCATAAACCCCATTTCCCCTCATTCAATTTGGAGGGTCAAATAATAGTTTTTTTATGATCTTCGAGATTGTGGCTATGTGTGTCACTCAACACCAACAAGATCTTTCATTTTGAAATTCAGGCACTTTGGGAATTTTGAGTTTTTTAGGGACATCAAGACTTTTTATCCCTCTATCCTTTGAAAACTCCATTTCCCCTCATTCAATTTGGAGAGTCAAATCTTGGAGTTTTAGGTGAAAACAAAGGCTATGGACTATTGGCACCCCCTTGCATCTATTTGGACCATTGTTCAAGTGTTTTGCTCATTTTGGGTTTTTAGTGTTCTCTAAACTCCTTTTGGACCCCCTCATTTTTCGTGCCCATTTGGGGGGTCAAAATTTAATGTTCTTTTATGATCTCAAAGATTTGGGTTATGATCATCATGTTTCATCCTCTTGAACTTTCGTTTAGGGATTTTTATCAAATGGGAATTTTGAGTTTTTAGAGGATGATAGGACTTTTCCAAAAGTCCCTAAGTTCCAAGTTCTTTTGGGTTTCCCATTTCCCATGGGGCACTCCATTTGGCCTAAATTTCTAAATCCTTTTCAGACTTTGGAATTTGAACTTTTCCAAAAATCCTCGAGTTCCAAGTTCTTCCAGATTTCCCATTTCCCATGGGGCACCCCATTTGGCTTGAATGTCCAAATCCTTTTCAAACTTTGGAATTTGCACTTTTCAAAAAATTTGGGGTTCCTAGTTCTTTTGGGATTCCCATTTCCCATGTGGCACTCATGGGGATTTCAATTTTCTAAGCAAATTGGGATGTTCTAGCTTTCTTGGTTCTTCCAGGATTTTGACTTCTAGCCCAAAAGATTAGAATTTTTATGTTCTTCAACGCACGATGGGACACTCTAGTGACTCTCAAGGCCACCATTAATGATCATTTTGAAGCCCGATGGCATGGCAGGTGAGCTCCATACACTCCAGGACTAATGTGGACCCTTCCATGATATTTTTTTGTACCGGAGCATGGGCAAACACTCCAAATCTATAGAGTTTCTTAGTACAACCCATATGGTCGTGATGCAAGAAGCATGGTCACCTAGTTTGATTTTTAGGGGTCAATTCCCTTCTTCCAAGGATCCTTGGGGACCGAACAAGGTATTTAAAAGATTTTGCATTCATTTGCAAAGGATGGAAAGAATTTGGTTGTAGAGTAGAATTGAAAAATAGAAAGAAAGTCTGTAAAAATAAGGGTTTTCTTCTAGTGACAGGTTATTGAACATTCTCATTGTAATATTTATTGGTTTTGATCAAGGGTTATGATAGGGCATTGTAACACTCAAAGAGTGAATTCAAGGTGTAGATTATTCATCTTCTCAATTGTCTTCATAAGCATTATGTGAGTTTTTGGTTCCTGGAAAGTTCCCTAATCGCATTTGTTGATTTGAATGTTGTCCATGCTTAGTTAATTGATGTAAATTGTAAAACACCTCTGCAATACTTTGCAAGGTATATTTTCATGTATGGAGATTATGTCTATTTATGGATGGTTAAAGAATGTTAAATAATGCTTGAATTAATGTTCTGTAAGTTTTCTAGCTTCTAATTTGTTTGTGTAGAGCCTAGCTTATGTAATAAACTGGTTAGTTACAGTCTTTGTTGATATCTTGATTAGATATCAATCTTGGTTACTTAGTGTCCCATTTGATTTGATGTTCAGACTCTGTTTCCCAAACTAGATATAGGCACCTATCTAATGTCCATTAACCTTACTTTTCTTTCAACACACTCAAACACAACAAAAATTCTCAATCTTTTACCTTATTTTTGTTGTTTGTCCCACCCACAATCCATGTTCAAAAGTATGCTACTGCATTAGGGCTATCATAGCATCATTTTAGACTCTCTACATGGTTATGTATTTTCTACATGAAGGTGTAATACCCTTAATATCTTAAAACCAGTATACAGGCTACTTAGTGACAAAAATTTGAAGTTTCTTTTGCATCAGGTATGGTTTGATTCAAGGTTTAGTTTCACGTTGTTATTAGTCCTTATTTTCATATACCTTAGGGAAGGCCTAGCATAACCAAAACATGAAGAAGGTCTTACCCACCTTATCAATGTTGTCCTTAGTACCTCATCCTAAGTACAAGTTTGTAATCTTTGTCTTGAGTTTGACACCCTTAGCACTCAAGAATTGATTGGCTTTAGGGATTCAAGGAGTCTCAACTTTAAGCACCAACAATGTCTATGCATTTTATTTGTTTAAATTTAAATTAAGCTTACCTAAAGTTTATTTTGCTTTACACTTATTTATCCACTAAAGTTTTATATTCAATTATTATTGTAAGACCACTCTAATTTTCTTTTGAAAATGATTAAAATTTGTATATAGGCCTATGTAGATAAGTAGCTGTAATTTGGATAATTATGATATTGTTTTTAATAAATTGTTATAATTTAAATATTTATGGTGAACTATATTCCTAGATGAAACGATTAACCTTATAAACCTCAACTAATATATAAAAACTAATAGAGCATGAATGTTTTTTATTTATTATTTAATAACTTCTTTTCATATAAACTTTAATTAATATTAAAAAAAATAATATAAAATATAAATATTTTTTATTTATCATTTACTAACTTTTTCTTTTCATATAAAATTAATATTTTATAATTGTAATTGTAAAAAATGCATCTTAATACCTTTTTAGTTTAGTTTTGTGCCTATTTTGAGGTGTTGTCTTGATACTTGTGTATGATAACAAATGATATATAATCTTGTACAAAGTTGAGGCCATTTACCTAGCTTTTATCTAGTCCCTATCTACACATGATTCAATGTTTATTGACATATCTTACTTTTGTTTCCTCATATTCCTATACATTTTGATTATATGTCTATTATCCATGTTGAGCTATACATTGATCCCTAAATTGCTTCTATTTGTCATGGTCCATTTTGACTTTTGATCCCAAGTCAAGTTCATGGGTGGAGGCTCACCCCTGCAAGTGCAAACATGACCAAGTTTTATATTAACAAGCTTAGCTTGGCTACAAAGGGAGCATCTATGAATGAAATCCTCAACTTGCATCCTCATGAATGGCTGATAGAAATATTGTTATAAATATTGTAGAGTTTTGGTGGTGCCAAAGTGTCCTCCATAAGAAGAAAAATGTGCCTCCTTAATAAGCATCAATCTTATACAACTATTATGAACACACAACTAATTCAACTTATATAACTAACCATCTCAAATGTTGTAGTCTAAGAGAGGTGTTTGGTTGGTAATAGTAGGTTGTTATATCATACACAACTAGTCCAAAAGACGAATAAGAAGAATACAAACATTTCCAATCCTCATTGAAATAAATCTAACATCTAAGATATGCAAACCTTGGATGGAGGTCTGGCCAACAAAACAACAACCTTATTAGTAGTTCATTTTTTATACTTAATGACTAAACAAAATTGTTGAACATGTATGAGGATCATTTCAAATTTTATTGTTCTTCAAGCTTGGATTGTGAATTCAAAAAAATAAGTGGCTAATGATCAATATGACTAATTGTTTCCTTACCAAGAATGCAGTGCCTCCATTACTTCAAGGCTTGGACCAAGGTGGAGAACTCCTTGTCATAAGTGTTGTAGTTGAGTTTGGCTACTAATAACCCTTTAGAATGATAGGCTACAAGATGTCTTCCCTAGTGAAGAACAAATCCCATAGCATGATTAGAGGCATCGATGTCAATCTCAAAGGGTTACTAGAGATTTGGAAGGACAAGTACAGGATCTAAGAAAAGTGCTTCTTTAAGCTATTGGAAGGCTAGATATGCTACTATATTCCATGTAAAATGTTTTTGGTTGGACAATTGGTGAAAGGTAGAGAAATGTATGAAAAATTCCTAATGAATGCTTTGTAATAGTTCATACCACCTAGGAAACTTTTTAGATTATAACAAAGTTAGGAATAGGCAAGTTTTTGAGATCTTTCACCTTATCAAAGTTTTCATGTGCCCCACGTTAATCATTCATAAAACCCATGTACTTGATATATGTTTGACCAAAGAATGACTTTTTCCTCTTACCTTAAAGTTTGTGTTGTTGAAGGAGATATAAGGCAGTGTGAACATGCTAAGTATGATCCTCCAAACTACTACTATACATAAGAATATAATCCAAATAAACAATAATGAATTTTCTTAGGTGAGGTAAAAAAATATCATTGATGAGCCACATAAATGTTTCTAAAGCATTACTAAGACCAAAGGGCATTACCAACTATTTATAAAGCCCAAATTTAGTTTTGAAAGTATTTTTCTAGCAATAAGTGGGATAAGTAAGTACTTGATGATAACCTAAAGTGAGATCCATCTTAGTGAAATATTGGAGCACCTTAAGATAGTCAAGAAATTCATTGAATATGGACAAGGGGTATCTATTCTTTACAATGATCTTAATATTTGAAGATCTGTAGTTGGTCACCATCCTTCAATTATCCTTTTATTTCTTAAGGCAATGAAAGTTGAAGATCCACAAGGAGAGGTGTGTCTCTTGCCTTCTTCCACATTTTTTTGGATTTGATTCTCTATTTCTACACTTTCCATTTGTGAGAGATAATATGTTGGAAAATTTGGTAATGAAGACCTCTGAACCAAATCTATAGAATGATTGATATCTCTAAAAGGTGGCAACCCCTTTTGTTCTTCAAAAACACTAGAATAATCCTCAACAACATTTCACATAGCAGGAGCTAGTAACTTACTCTAATTATCCTTCTTATATTGGAAGATGATACAAAGTGCTAAGTATTTGGGTAAGTTTGCCTATATTACAACAAGTTTACTTGAAATGAAATGTGATGTAGCACTTGAAGTAGAAATAAGCTTATATATCTTACCATCTTTTTGGCTCTTGTAGGTGTTCAATTATCCACCATAAATTGCACTTCAATCATATTAGAATGGGCATCCAAGAAAGAGATACAAACAATCCAAGGGTGTTACATCAATTGAACTATATCCTAGAAAGGCTTGATAGAAAAGTTTCAACTATGAAAACCTTGTTAATTGGTTTAGGAGACCCATGTTCATGTACCCAACCTAGATGGTATGGCTAAGGATGATCATATGTGGAAAGTTGGAGTGTGGTGACCAACCTTTCACTAACTAGATTCTTTTCACTTCCATTGTCAATGATCGAGAAAGACAAGTTAGTATTGATTTGATAGTTTTGAGTAAAGATGGACTCTCGAGATGCCTTAGAGTAATTCTTAGTCATGATTACAAGAGAAAGGTTAGGCTCTATAGGATTATCAACTTCCATTATGGGTGAGTCATCCACATCTTCTAGTTTTTATTGTTGCTCTTCTACAAGGAGAGCTTTCCCCTCAAGTTCTTACTTTGGGGCATTCTTCACTCCTTAGTAGAGTGACCTGTGCTAGCTACAAAATTGTCTTGTACTACTAGTAGCTCAAGGGAGGAAGATTGATTTGGAAATTTTGACTAGCCACTAGAGTTTATATAAGGCTTAGAGGTACTATATTGAATGTTTTTTTTAATGCTTAGCTTAGTTTCTATAGCCACTGCAAGCTTAAAATCCCTATCTAAAGATTCAATTTCAAGCATAGTTTACTCTTTATGAATGATAATGAGAATGCTAGATATTATAACAATAAGTGTCTCTTTTGCATTTGAAACATTAAGGTTGACCTTAGAGAGTTTGTTGAAGGTACCAATATATTGTTGAATTGATTGATCTTGAGCTTAACTGAGTTGTACCTATCAAGTTAACATGTTCTGCAAGAAGCTAGAGGGTAAAATATTTTCTTTAGAGCTACTTGGAATGCTTTGCACAAATTGATCTCCTTGTCTCTTGTTGCAAGCAGAATCTAATGATTTTGGCATTAATCCAAGGCTAAGTATGACATATGGATCTTAGTTGCATGGATCTTATGACACTTGGATGATCAAGTTAAGTCTTGAAATATGCCTCAAGGTTGTGCATCCAAGAGTCCAAATTCTCGCCATCAAAGGTGCCATTATATTTTGGAATGGAAACCAAGGGCTTGAGTAACATGTAGATTGGTTGGAGTGCATTAGAGCACCATTTAAAATGCTACAACTAGATCTTGCATGACACAATTTTAGATCTTTGCTTGACTTTACAAAATTTGTTAGAGATTATTCATATTCACCAACTATTCAAAAGTCTCTTCTCCCCATCTATCCCTCTTAGGAGTCATCTCAAAATGACAAGTAGATATTTTTTTTATTGTGGGTTTTGAAGTAGAGTACCTTCCACAGCTGTAACTTTTGATCCACTACTCCATTTTGACGATATTTATAAAAATAAACCTCTCAATGAACCAAATGTGTTAAACCAACCAAAGACGGGTTTGATGATCGATAAAACCCCCCAAAACCACTTAAAAGGAGTAAAAAATGAGCTACAAAGGTTTGTAGTGTGATACTTGACAAAAAAACAAATGAAGGTCTAGTGAGGGTAATAGGTGAAACCCTCAAGGAGACTAGATCTATGGGCTGCATATGAAGGCCTAGAGAGAATAACCAAGGAAAGTCCTAAAGTCTAGGCTAGATCTATGGTAACCAAAGATGAGGAATCTAGTAAAATTAGCCAAAACCTTCTAGAAGACTAGATCCAAGGCTGTGAGCAAATGACTTTGATACCAATTGATATAATCACACAAAATAAACTTATAATAGAAAATTTGCACAACAAAAATCATGTCAATACTTCTTCATATTATATCTTATATAGTCCAATACAAAGATGCTTCAAGAAGAAGGAAGTGTCTAGAAGGAAAGCATATGGAAGCTTCCATAATAAAAAAGTACGAAACTAATAAATAATATAATATTCTACTATTCTAACTATATACACCTAAAATTGGCTCATCTTGAATTAAATAAATATTTTATATTTATCTTAATTCTTATTTTCTTCTGTCAATTAAATAAATATTCTAAGTTTATTTGATTGGTTCATTATCCCATAATTAAATAAAATTATTTTATTTAATTAAATTCCCTAAATTCCTCTAATGTCTCACATAATTAAATAATCCTACATTATTTAATTAATTCCCAAATTACTCTATCCTAAGTCCTAATTTCATAAATCCACCTCATCTTTCCACCTCACCTTTTCCACCTCACCATGTTGCACATGTAATTAAATATTTTAAATATTTAATTAGCTAATATTCCCTCACCCACATGTCCTATTTATCCTTTAGTCAAAATCAGTTAACTCATTAATCAAATATGTTAACTAATTAATCATTCGAGTTCACTGATCAATCAATTCAGTCAACTCCCCAATCAATTCACTTAACTGATCGGTTCATTCTGTTAACTGGTCAATCTATTCAGTTGACTCCCCAATCAACCCAGTGAACTGATTAGTCCATTGTGTTAACTCCTCAATCAATTCAGTCAACTCCCTAATCAATTCACTTAACTAAATAGTCAATTGAGTTAACTCTTCAATCAATTCTGTTAACTCCCCTATTGCATGATGGAGCTTGGACACTTGTCCTCTTTCTATTCATTGCACATTCTTCAACCATTCTCAACCTTTGATCTTCTTATTTCTTCTCAACCATTGATCTTCTCTCACACATCTCTATAAATGCAACCCTCTTCTTCTTCATTTCATATCCATCGTTTTGAGTAAACTTATGCTACAGAAACACAAGTGCGCCTTTGGCACCCCCATCTTCATAAGCACTTCACATCATCCATCACACATTTGTGTTTGAATCTCATCTTCAAATACAAGTAAAGTATCATAGCCATTTTGTCCTTGTCATCTTCAACAAGCAAGGGAGCATACGCTTCTGAGGGATTCATCATCAAGATCAAGAACAGATAGGTGAACTATGGAAGACGCAAGGTGAAAGAAGTTGTAAGTATCTTTGTTTATTTAATCTCCTTTTCTCCTTTAGATTTCATAGATGTATTAGGTTTATTATTCAACATCATGCAACAGGGGAGTTAACAAAATTGATTAAAGAGTTAACTCAATTGACTATTTAGTTAAGTGAATTGATTAGGGAGTTGACTGAATTGATTGAGGAGTTAACAAAATTTTTGTAGTAAAAATTTGTGTTTCGATAAAGATAATATCCCATTGTAGGGTGCATTGTTTTATCCAACAATTCTCCATCCTACCTTCTTCTACATGCCATAAGGGTGGTATCTTTTTCTTTTTGCCATAACAGGAGTATACAAACTCGTAATCGCGCAAATAAACACTTGTTGGAAAGGTAATTCCATGAACTTCACAATGGAGCAGGTTTGATCAAGTGATTTTTATCATTTTGTAAGATATTTTTACAGTCAAAGTCCAGCTATCTTTCCAATCTTAAATCTAGCATTTTTTCTTGGAAACTAACGATTTATATGTGCAGCTTGACTTAAACACTTGTCAAAGAAAGGAGAAAAGAAACTTATGATATATCTTCTACAGGGTTGAGAGATGGATAATTTTATTTTCCTTAAAACACACATCCTAGATTAACTAGGGGAAAAGTAAAACAACTTGCATACAATTCTCATCTAGTTCTAATTAGGAAGAAGTAATCCATTGTTCATGCAACTTGCATACAATTTTCATCTAGTTCTAATTAGGAAGGAGTAACCCATTGTTCATGCAACTTGCATACAATTTTAATCTAACTCTAATTGGGAAAGTAAAAACATGCATGTCAATCTCATATAGTTTCTAATTAGGAGGGTGATAACTGAATTATTGCTATCTTGGTTTCATTGATCATTGCTATATGGCTATCTCTTTCAGTTAAGAATATTGCTATCTTGCAAAGGAAAGAATAATTGCTATCTCCTAATCACTTCAAAGTTAACAACTGTGTGTGTGCCCAAGTAAATTAACACATATAGTTTTCTCATTTTAATTAGGATTGGATTAACCAATGTATTCTATGCTTGCGAATGACAATAGGCTTATGCTCTCCCCTTAACTAGGTGACCAAAGTGCCAGACTTGTTATTCTATTTGTTTAACCTTTAGGGGGGCCTACCCTTGGATGCATGCCTGTCCAAGTGGGAATGACCCTGAGTGGTAATAGGCTAAAGGCAAGCCCTACCAAGCCACTTAAAATAAATGTGTGTGAGGTGAAAACTTCCTGCAACGAGTGCTACTATGTTACACCGACGGCCAACCTCCCCCAAAACCCTATAAGGCACAACCCTTTGAGGCTGGGAGACTCCATAACAGAGAGTAGTGCCGCCACATGTGTAACCACTCAAACGGTTGCCTTGACTACAAACCAATTGTTTAGTATACCAAAATCCCTTGTAATCCATTTGAAGCCTAGGGTGTACTTGTTTTTGAGTCAAAAAGTACAAAAATACAAAAAAACAACAAAAGATAAAATCATGAAAACTTCTGTGTTTGCTATGTCTTTGCCATAATTGAAAGTCAGAATCCTCAAAAACACCAAGTTTTCAAACCAAAAAAAAGAGAAAAATCTTGAAAAAATTTTAGCGCATTTGAAACCTTTTGTAGCACATTCAAAACATTACCAGATTGGTGCATTTGTCTCAACTTGTGGTGCATTTGCACTCTGTTATGGCACATTTACTATTGTGCATCCAAACTAGTAAGTTTTTCTGGTCTTGTGTCAATGGCAAACCAATTAGAATATATTGGTCAAAAACTCTAATATCTGCAATTGCAAATAACCTTAGGTCCATCGCCCCAAGATTGTACAGCAATTTATCAACAAATCCAAGTCTTACAACAAGAAATGACAATCTTGCAAGCTGAACATGCTAGTACTAGCTACGCCTCACCCCAAACTCATACATCCTTTTCCCGTCTTAATGATGCTCATGACAAGGCAAGCACCACCTCAAGTTGGAAATCATATACCACTCTATCTACTAGTCCTCCTTCACCATCTGCTAAGACCCATATCCCAAATCATACCAATCCCACACCAACACCACCGTCTAGTTCCTCAAACTCTAAATGGATGACCAAAAAAGAATCAGATGAGTTTTGGAAAAAATGTTTGCCAAATTTATACAACCAGAGAAAAGCTAGGGAGAAAGCTAAATCCCCTCATTCACCTATCTATACACCTACCAATGATGTGATCCAAGGGCTACTAGCAGAGAGTCAACCATGTCCCCAAATTCCAGTCCTTGACCTTACAAAAGATTCTTCCAATGCCATGTCAAATCCTACAACCCTTTGAGCTTATCGAAGAACCTCCTACCATAAGCACTTCACATCATCCATCACTCATTTGTGTTTGAAGCTCATCTTCAAATACAAGTAAAGTATCATAGCCATTTTGTCCTTGTCATCTTCAACAAGCAAGGGAGCATACGCTTCTGAGGGCTTCATCATCAAGATCAAGAACAGATAGGCGAACTATGGAAGACGCAAGGTGAAAGAGGTTGTAAGTATCTTTGTTTATTTAATCTCCTTTTCTCCTTCAGATTTCATAGATGTAATGGGTTTATTATTCTTAATAGATTAATCCGTTTTCCCCCTCACATTTTTGGCGCCCACCATGGTATTTTTATGATTTAATGCGAGTTATTCTATTTGTTTAACCTTTAAGGGGGCATGCCCTTGGATGCACATCTGTCCAAGTGGGAACGACCCTGAGTGGTAACGAGCTAAAGCCAAGCCCTACCAAGCCACTTAAAATAAATTGTGCTTGAGGTGAAAACCTCCTGCAATGAGTGCTGCTATGTTACACCGATGGCCAACCTCCCCCAAAACCCTCATAGGCATAACCCTTTGAGGCTGGGAGACTCCATAATGGAGAGTGTTGCCTCCGCATGTGTAACCACTCGAACGGTTGCCTTGACTAAGAACCAATTGTGTAGTAAGACAAAAACCCCTATTTGTTGATGCAAAGGGCAGAGCCCTTGAAGCGGCCTCGATTCAAGTGACTCTTAGTAGAGGTAGCAGGGACAATCCTAAGGTTCGGTGGGGGTACGAGCCTAAGGAAACCCAGATCTGGTATGCGTGAGAAGTGAGTGCCGTGGAGGGGAGCTGGTGCTACCAGATCCTGGAGCTACATGCTTTGAGTGGCACAGCTAGAGGATTCAACAAATACTATCCTATCCAGCCTAGGTTGTACTTGTCTTTGAGTCAAAATAGTCCAAAAATACAAAAAAATAACAAAAGATAAAATCATGAAAACTTCTATGTGTTTGATGTGTCTTTGCCATAATTAAAAATCAGAATTCTCAAAAACACCAAGTTTTCAAACAAAAAAAAAATAGGAAATTCTTGAAAAACCAAACCAGAGAGTAAACCAGTATCTTCCAAGAGCAAAAATTTTCAAAATTTATCAAAACCTTTTCAAATCTGTTTTAGTTTCCAACAATCTGATTAAGACCTTGCAAATCAACCATTTCTCCTTCTTTTCTGCACCATAGCTGCTTGTTCATCCAAAAATCCTACCAAATTCTTCCAAGATTCCAACAAGATTATAGCCAAATTCTTCTTAATCAAAATCAAACCTCAAGCAAAACCTAGTGAGTCTCCAATATCAAGGGTTACTTATCCTTTCAGAACTCCACTAGGGGGCTGTGCAAGACTAGTCAACATCAAGTATACGTATTTCTAACATCCTTACTTAGACTATCACTTTTGTATACCCCACTTTGTTTGGCACCACCTAGATCTAAGAAGAACCTAGCTAAAACCTTGTTTCACTCTAGCACCTTGCTCAAAATCTCACTTCATCCCATCCTTTTACTACCTTGCATGGTCTTAACTAGGTTACAAAAACAAAAACAGTTAGAAATGGCTGAGAAAATGATTCCAAATGCTCACGAAAATGAAGAAGAAATTTTTATGGACGAGATCCTTCACACGCAACATGACCCAAAATTTCAATGCCTATAAGAAAGGGTGCTTGCCCAAGACCCAACAAAATTCTTTTTACATCTAGCAAGTCTAGGAGTCAAACTCCCTAAGGATTATGACGTGGAGGCTCTCAAAGAAACTGACAAAGAAAGAATCCCTGAAGGAAGTAGACATGATGAAATACCCACGGATAAGGGCAAAGCAACAATTGACTCCTTAGATGCCCTAAGTCTAATGAACCAAAAGTATGAAGATCTCCAACAATAAATTTTAGACATGAAAATGGGAGCATCAACTAAACATTACACCCTAGAGGATATTTCACCATATCCTTTTGATAGGGCCTTGGTCATGATACCTTTCCCCTCAAAATTTGAGGTGCCTAAGTTTGACAAATATCGAGGAAAGGGGGACCCAAGGGATCACATCAAAGAATTCAATGCTGCTTGTCTCGAGGTCGCACATAATGACACCTACCTTATGTGACTCCTCCCATGAAGCTTAGGTGGGCAAGGCATGGAATGGTTCTCTAGACTGCCACCCGGTATTAAAACTTTCAATGAGCTTGTAGACAAATTTGTCACCCACTTCTCTTACAATATTGAGCACGACACCTCAATATTGGATCTTTGTAACACCAAACACAAAGGTGGAGAATCTTTCACCACCTTCTTACAGATATGGAGACAACTGGCAAGCAAGTGCCCACACCAAATGCTGGAGAAACAGATGCTAGAAATGTTTGTCCACAATCTACAAATGGACCTAAGCTACCAAATCGAAATCCAATGTCCTACTTCTTTTAGCAAGGTCATTGAGATGGGCCTCATCATAGAAAAAGCCCTAATCGCAAAAGGTCAAATCAAGCTCTATAAAGACTCTCCCAATACCAACACCAACAATGACAAACTTAGATTCTAGACTAAAAACAAGAACGTTGTGAATGACGGGGTGGTGGATGCCAAAAATGTGGCACCTAAGCAACCAATTTTCAACCTATCAACACCTCAAAATAACCCCCGCAAAACAAACCAAGAAATACCGAATCTAGGTTTACCAACTTTCAGCCTAGGAGAAAGTTCACACCCTTGGATGAGTCACTAGAAATTGCCCTACGGAAGCTAAGTGCCAACAATCTCATAACGCTTCCCTCAGCACGAGAGTATGAACCAAAGGTCAAACCCCATTGGTGGAATGACGACTTCTGTGAATATCACCGAAACAGGGGGCACAAGACAAATGATTGTATTGTACTCAAGCATATAATCCAAGACTTAATAGAGCAAAACAAAATAACTATTAACGGACAATCTCATGGACATACCTCCAACAACAATCATCAGGCATTCAAGGATACTCTTCCTAACTACGAATAGGGAGGACCTTCCAATAGAAACAACGGTGGCTCTAACAACGCAAACTACACAAATGTCGGCTTCGACTATGTTGTTAACCATATCTCAGAAGGTGACTCACACATCAATGTGATCACTATCAACAAAGATCTAGATTGTAATGTTACTACCCGTAGTAACAGGGTCACCCTTAGAGGAGCTTTTGCTCCTCCATCTAGTCAATACAGTATCGTGGATCAACTCCACAAAACACCTGCACACATCTCCATGTTGGAACTTCTACGTCTGTCTCCTTCTCATAGGTCCATACTTGACAAAGCCTTAGCAAAAGCCTCCGTTCCCACGAACCTAGCTGAAGAGAAATTCCAAACTATGGTCGGTCACATCACCTCACCGCACTCCCTATCATTCACTAAGAAGGATGATATGTCTATCACTCAACCCCATAACGCCTCCCTTCATATTGAAGCTTTCATACACAAACACAAGATCAAAAGAGTCCTAATCGATGGAGGAGCTGGTTTGAATAACTACACATTAAAGCTAATCCTTACATTGGGGTTTTTAGAGAAGGCTATAGATTCGAAAAGAAAAATCACCATTAAAGCCTATGATGAGGAGGAAAGAACATCCAAAGGAATTGTTACACTACCAATCAGAGTGGGCCCCGTAGTAAAAGATGTAGCTTATCAAGTCCTTGACATGGAGCTAGCATACAACATTCTTCTTGGGCGACCATGGATACATGCTTTGAAAGCAATACCTTCTACATACCATCAATGTCTCAAATTCCCACATGAAGGTCAAGAGATCACCATCTAAGGTGACCCTAACCCCTTTCAATACTGTAACTCTATTCAGCCAAAACCAGAAGTTGTAATCCCCACCAACCATGCTTCTGCTGCCTCTTCATCTCGTATAGATCTAGCTACACTAGCTTCCTCTTCAGGGGCGTCTCAACCTAAACTCCAACTCAAAGATAAAGGCTTGGGTGAATACACGGTATCTCAGTCCCTCTGTTTAGCTCAACTACCTATATCTCCTAGATCCTATGGGAGAGCCATCTTAAAAACACCCAAAGTAGAGAGAACCACCAAAGGACCATTTGTGAAATGGGGAAGCCTAGAAGATGAAAGTGATGCAAAAGATATCCTACAGTGGCTATACAAAGATGAAGGCAGTTCCTCAACACAACATGACCATCCCATTATACAAATGGCGCAATATGGTCAAGGCTTTCAAATGCTACAAAGAATGGGGTATAAAGGACATGGTCCACTTGGTTCAAGAAAGGATGGCATCACTGAACCCATCCAACCTCATACCTTAACAGCCCGAGACACTACAGGGCTAGGGTACATTGGAGCACCAAGAAACAATAGAACCAACAAGAACAAAGGCAAACAACCAGAAGCATCTACTAGCAATCTGGTGGAGCAACTTCAGAGATTGCAAATGGGGAGCAAAACTGATTCTAACGAGTATGAATGGGATAGTCTCTCTGAGATGTCTTGTGACGAAAAGGATATTGACGTTGTCCACGAGTATGACCCGACCCACGCAAATGAGGAACAAGGCCCAAGGGCTAGACCACTAGAGTTTGACCCGCATATTAATGATAGTGAAAGTCATGAGGACAGAATGATACCCCCCTTGACAGACCCACTAATAGAGAGTACCATCGTAGACTTTGTCCAAGCCTTTAATAATTCTATCGTAACCATCAACGCCATTGAACCAGACCTACATGATGATCCCTTACCTTTGGTCCACCCTGAACTTATCGACTGGAACCTAGATGGCACCACCCCTGAGCTAGACACCTTCGAAAATGATGAAGCCATCATCGATTACCTTGAGCTTAGAGATCACATACCTGCATGAGACCACAGAGCTGGCTATGCTATTGAACTCAACAAGAAGGCCTATTTTAGAGAGAGTGCCAAGCCTTTCAGTCATAAAAATATCAAAATAAAAGAACGATCTAACGGTGAAAACCACTTCGCGGTAGTGTTAGATCCTCAAAATAGCAAAAATAAAGATGCATCCACCAGTGAAAACCTCTCTGAGGCACCAAAGGATGGAAGGCTTGACCCTCTCCCCAATCTTACACATCAGGAGAGATCGTCAATCTTAATAGAACCAGTAGAACCAATCAACGTCAGCACAAGTGATGAGCCCAGAATGATCCACATGGCAAAAGCTCTAACAGAACACGAAAAACTAGCATTTACAGATTTCTTCAAGAGAAAACAAATCAACTTTGCATGGACGTATGCCGACATGCCAGGGCTAGATCAAAATCTTATCATGCATCATTTATCTCTAGCTCTAGGAGCTAAACCGGTCAAACAAAAACTTAGAAAGATGCATCCACATGTAGCCCTCATGGTAAAAGAGGAACTAAAGAAGCTATTAGACGTCGGTTTTATCAGGCCTATAGACTATCCTGAATGGATTTCAAATATAGTACTAGTGGCTAAACCAGATGGCAGGGTCAGCATATGTGATGATTTCAGGGACTTAAACAAAGCCTATCTGAAAGATGACTTCCCCTTGCCCAACATAGACATGATTGTCGATCTCACAGTAGGACACACTATGCTTTCACTCATGGATGGTTTCTCAGGCTATAACCAGATAAGGATTGCACCCAAAGACCAACACAAAACTACATTCACATGTCCTTGGGGCACCTACTGTTGGTGTGTTATGCCGTTTGGTCTGAAAAATGCGGGGGCAACATATCAGAGAGCAATGACAACAATCTTCCATGACATGATGCACACCATAGTGGAAGACTACGTCGACGACATTCTAGCAAAATCACTTACAAGAGAAGGACATCTAGCAGTATTAGACAAGATCTTCAACAGGTTGGAACAGTTCAATGTGTGCCTTAATCCAAAGAAGTGTGTATTCAAGGTTACATCAGGTAAATTATTGGGCTACATAGTCTCTGCAAATGGTATTGAAGTTGATCTAGCTAAGGTGAAAGCCATCATGGAGATGCCACCTCCTAAGAATCTAACTCAGTTAAGATCCCTACAAGGAAAATTACAATCCATTAGAAGGGTCATTTCTCAATTGGCAGACAAGTGCCACCCATTCTCTTACCTTCTACATAAGAATGTCCCCTTCAAATGGAACGAGTCATGTGAACAGGCATTCCAACAGCTCAAAGAATACCTTATGAAGCCGCCGGTATTAATGCCGCCAATTCAGGGCAAGCCTCTGCTATTGTATATCTCAGCTACACCAACAGCTCTAGGGGCTCTCCTTGCGCAAAAAAACTATGATGGGAAAGAATAGGCAATCTATTATATCAGCCAAACACTTGTTGGGTATGAAATGCAATACACACCCATCGAAAGAGCATGTCTAGTTGTAGTCTTCGCCTCACAAAAATGGAGACATTACATGCTATCACACTCTGTCAAACTGATAGCAAAGATTGATCCACTGAAATACTTGCTCAACAAAGCTGCCTTAACTGGTAGATTATCAAAATGGGTCATGCTTCTCAGTGAGTTTGACATTGAATATATAGACAGGAAAGTGATAAAAGGACAAGTGCTTGCAGATCAACTGGCAGAGGCACCTCTCACAGATAACAGCCCCTTGAGCTTCGAATTTCCAGACAAATCTATCTTCCACATCAATACAGCAACCTGGAAAATGTACTTTGACGGCTCATACACTCAGCATGGATCAGGGATAGGTATCTTATTGATCACACCTAATGGTGACACTATACCTAAATCATATAGACTACTCTTTCCCTGCACTAACAATGTGGCAGAGTACGAAGCCCTGGTCATTGGTATCAAGCTGGCAGTGGAATGGAACATCAAAGAACTTCAGGTATATGGCGACTCACAGCTGGTCATCAACCAAGTAAATGACGACTACCAAACAAAAGATGAGAAATTGATCCCTTATAAACAGATGGTAGATGACTTCAAAGAATATTTCGTCAAAATCTCTTTTGAGCAGATATCAAGGATTGAAAACAAAGCTGTAGACGCAATGGCAACGATCGCATCTCTCCTTGATATTTCAGACAATCAATCATGCTCTGAGTTCTTGGTAGAGCCAGTATCCTGTCCTACATATGACACCCTAGAATCCCAAATCATTTGCCACATTGTTGGAGCCAATTCCCCTCTCTACAGAAAAATATTTGCCTATCTTAAAGAGAATACCCTCCCGCCTAACCTCTCTAGTAACCAAAAAAGAACCTTTATCTGTCAAGCATCTTCGTATGCCATCATTGCCAATACCCTATATCGTAGAGGTCTCAATGGTACTCTCCTTAGGTGTCTCGATAGCGAGGAATATCAAACTACCCTGCATGAAATACACGACGGTATATGCGGGACTCACTCTAGTGGCCCTACCCTAGCCAAGAAACTCATACGCATGGGGTACTACTGGCCAACTATGGAACAAGATTCCTATCATTTTGTGAAAAAGTACAAGAAGTGCCAAGTCCATGGGAACCTGATACATGCACCAGCACAGGAGCTACAGCCATTAACAACTCCTTGGCCTTTTTGTCAGTGGGGACTCGACTTAGTGGGCAAGATCCATCCTCCCTCATCCAGCAGCCATAAATTCATAATCACTACCACAGAGTACTTCACAAAGTGGATTGAAGCCATACCCTTAGCTGATATCATAGGAAAGCAGATTGCCTCATTTATCCTGAACTATATCATTTGTCACTACGGCGTCCCTTCGTCCATTATCATGGATAATGGACGACCCTTCAAAAATTAAGATGTCAAGGAACTATGCAATAAATTTCATATCCAACACCGCTTTTCAACTCCATATTACCCACAAGGCAATGGCCAAGCTGAGGTATCAAATAAAACCATTTTGAAAATCCTAAAGAAGACTGTCAATGATGCTGGCCGTGATTGGCATGTCCAACTAAATCCCGCACTGTGGGCCTATCACATAAGCATCCGCACACCCACAGGTGCAACACCATACTCCCTAGTCTATGGATCTGAAGCTATCTTGCCCATTGAAGTCGAGATCCCATCCCTGCGAGTTTCATTAAAAGGCCGCATATCAGATGAAGAATACAGAGTAACAAGACTCCAAGAGCTAGAACTGCTCGAAGAGAGAAGGCAATAGGCCTTTAACCATTTAAAGCATATCAGCAACGCATGTCCAGAAGTTACAATCATAGGGTAAAGCCCCGGGTCTTCCAGATTGGTGATCTAGTTCTAAGAGAAAATCCCAGAAATCAGTAAGACAGAGAAAAGAAAGGAAAATTTGAACCCAACTGGCTAGGGCCCTATGTCGTCATTGCAGCTTATGGATCGGGGGCATATCAATTGGCTACATATGAAGGTGAACTGTTCGATGATCCTATCAACAACATACATCTTCGCAAGTTCTATACCTGAAAACCCCAATGTAAGGGAGTCCTGAAAAATCCAAAAAAATAAAAAAAGTGATAAAAAATAGAACAAAAAAATTAAAAAATAGAAAAATAACCAAAAAAAATTATCCTACGATGAAAACCTGGCAAATAGGCGCCTAGGATAGGTACCATGGTGAAAACCTGGCAAATAGGCGTCATGTGTACTTTTAGCTTTCGTGCAAATAAAAGCAGTGGTGAAAACTTGGTAAACAAGCACTATCTGTGACAAACCACCTCCTCCATCTGTTCCAACTTCATATCTCTTGTGTCCATCATATCGTTCATCTTGAACCAGTCCTTTCAACCATTGTCGAACTACGTCACCTCTGAGTTATCACATAGGCAAGGCCATTCTTAATGCGCCCACGGGGCTCCATTGTCCCACCTGTCCCATATCTGGTCCATCTGTCTCTCTAAGTCCACACCACTTCCTATCGCCTGGGTCTTAGGTCCATCAGGGTTCACCCCGAACTACATTGCCTCTGCGTCGTCATGTAGGCAAGGCCATTTAGTAATGAGCCCCCGAGGCACTAGGTCAGTCCCTTAGGGTCCATCTCTCCATATTTGTTCATCCTATTGCACATAATAAGTCACTCCTTGTCTAAACTGAGGGTAACTCCTCGACCTGGTTACAGATTTGGATTCTTGAATGCCACATGTTCTAAGAGAATACCAATAAAGGATTGCGATACTTTCACTAGAAAAACAAGCATAGCAAAAGTGGGCCACCCAAAAGCAAAGTTCTTGATGCATACCATCAACTTGTCCAAAGCAGAACACCATACCGATGCACCCAAACTAATTCTATATCAATTATGGAAAAAGACACACCTAATGCAAGAATGTTTTGTGAACAGGTTAATTTACAAAGTCCTGGATTTTTGCCATTATGTCTTCCTATGATACTCAAGGATGCCAAAAGCTAGAGATGCTATGATGGGGGCATAATCATTTTCTTTGTCTACTGCTTGTGGATTAAACTTTAGTAATGTGACGACTTTTGTCTAATGATGTGATCAGCAAAAATATCATCGAGCACTCTGAGGTCTGGAACATGAAAAGGGGCAATCGTTGTCTGTTGAAACACAAGAAATACTTAGGTCATCTAGATTCAAGTTTGACTAGATACTTGTATCAACTTGCTATAGCAAAATCCATGTAAGGAATACTCAGGTCATCTCGGTCTACTTATACCTAGATGCTTGTATACCCTTACAACACTTCAAAAAGGTGAAAATACCAAAAAGTGCCCAATGATGAAAGCAAAAGACTTGCAAAATCAAGATGACAATCCACATCCATAATGTATCTAATTACATCTCATATCCATATCCATATCTCATGTAATAAAATTCTATGTAACATATCAATGTTTACAAATAATGGCTGGTGATGTCTTCTATTGAGTCATTCTTCTATCGATCAAATTTCTATCTGTCTTCATATCTCTCGTCAATAGTTCTAGTTATCAATTTGAGCAATGATCAAACTACAAATTTATCCTCAATCCATACCAATCGAGTCAAGCCAATCTTGTCGAATTATCCATTCACAATCAACAGTCTTGATCTTAATCTTGTCGTAAACCATATCAATCAGTCCTTCGTGTTGCTCTAGGGATATATCGTTCCCCGCCATGACAACACTGTCGTATTTGGTTATCATATCAAATGTCTTAGATAGGATGTTACATTGTCGAAACCAGACCCGGAGTCTTATACGACATGTTTCATTCCTGGAACCAGACATCATCGATCTATATCCTTGGTTTACTACTCGATAGGGGGCAATACCTTATTTGTTCTTGTATCATTTGTGCATACTTGCTTGCTTGCTTGTGTGTGTTATCACTCCATCTTGCCTCACATATCATTCGGCTCTTTCTTCACCCATTTTTCTTCACATCTAACCTTCTTCATTGTGAGAATGTCCGTCTCACGCCTTTTGCAGTCTCCCCATCCAATCTCCCGAAGGGGCATCCTGTCGTCAAACTTGTACCAGGGGCAAACTGGGGCATGTAGCATTGTCAGAAAAATTCTTATTCTTTGAAACAACGTGATAAGATACATTGCTTCAAAGAGGGGCAAAATGTATACACCTAAAATTGGCTCATCTTGAATTAAATAAATATTTTTTATTTATCTTAATTCTTATTTTTTTCTGTCAATTAAATAAATATTCTAAGTTTATTTGATTGGTTCATTATCCCATAATTAAATAAAATTATTTTATTTAATTAAATTCCCTAAATTCCTCTAATGTCTCAAATAATTAAATAATCCTACATTATTTAATTAATTCCCAAATTACTCTATCCTAAGTCTTAATTTCATAAATCCACCTCATCTTTCCACCTCACCCTTTCCACCTCACCATGTTGCACATGTAATTAAATATTTTAAATATTTAATTAGCTAATATTCCCTCACCCACATGTCCTATTTATCCTCTAGTCAAAATCAGTTAACTCATCAATCAAATATGTTAACTAATTAATTATTCAAGTTCACTGATCAATCAATTCAGTCAACTCCCCAGTCAATTCACTTAACTGATTGGTTCATTCTGTTAACTAGTCAATCTATTCAGTCGACTCCCCAATCAACCCAGTTAACTGATTAGCCCATTGAGTTAACTCCTCAATCAATTCAGTCAACTCCCTAATCAATTCATTTAACTAAATAGTCAATTGAGTTAACTCTTCAATAAATTTTGTTAACTCCCCTGTTGCATGATGGAGCTTGGACACTTGTCCTCTTTCTATTCATTGCACATTCCTCAACCATTCTCAACCTTTGATCTTCTTATTTCTTCTCAACCATTGATCTTCTCTCACACATCTCTATAAATGCAACCCTCTTCTTCTTCATTTAATATCCATCATTTTGAGCAAACTTATGCTGTAGAAACACAAGTGCGCCTTTGGCACCCCCATCTTCATAAGCACTTCACATCATCCATCACACATTTGTGTTTGAAGCTTGTCTTCAAATACAAGTAAAGTATCATAGCCATTTTGTCCTTGTCATCTTCAACAAGCAAGAGAGCATACGCTTCTGAGGGCTTCATCATCAAGATGAAGAACAGATAGGTGAACTATGGAAGATGCAAGGTGAAAGAGGTTGTAAGTATCTTTGTTTATTTAATCTCCTTTTCTCCTTCAGATTTCATAGATGTATTGGGTTTATTATTCTTAATAGACTAATCCATTTTCCCCCTCACACTAACTAAGGAAATGTTATTTCTAATCTATAGACTAAGCCTTATTAGAAGGGAAAATCAATAATGACACATTTGGGTTTGGTGCTTAAAAGGAGTAACAAATCTTGTTTCTAAGTGTTTGTTTGTTGACTTCGATCATTTAATCAAAGTTGTTGATTTAACATCCTTACATGGTTTGACATGTTGGGAATAGTGGGTTCTTGTCAAGTGCAAACCACCAAATCTACTAACCCCTTTTGACTACGAGCAATTAGACGGTCTACCTTTTGGATTGCATAGAGGGTAGAAGTTAGAGATTATTAGAGGTCAAGTCTATAGTTAGAGATTGAGTTTGTGACTTCAAACTAGACCCATAATGTCAAACCTAACCTAGAACATAGTAGAGAAGAATATTCTAATTTTGATCCATACATTCGACTAACAAGATTATTTCTAAATCCCAATATATTCCAAAACATTTTATCCATTTAGCACCCACTATTCAATCATAGAACTAAATAGTCCATCCTTCTTTCTAAAAATAGTAAATGTTTATATTAACGATCTATTTGACTCCATTTCATTAATTATTAATTAATTTAAGTGAAGTGATGCTTATGTGTATCCATTTCATTAGATTGACCTAAACTAACCCTAAGGATTGCATTTCCTTATTTTTAATAATAAAATTAATTAAAAATTTAATAAAAATGAATTTTAGATTATTAAAAACTAAATATTATAATCCTGAAGATGAAGGCGCTCTCTCTCGCAGGGAGCTGATTGATGACACTACCCTTGGAGATGTATGGGGAAATAATCCTGATGATAAAGATCCACCTTCTATTGGTGTTGCACTAGCTGCTTAGAGCTTTCTCAGACTTGGCCCTTATATGTTTATTTGTTTATTTTTCATACATGTTTTGGACTTGGTTCCATACACTTTTTGTGAATATTACCACCCTAAACTTTTTTGTGAATATTATATTATTTTTATTTTGAATATAAAGTAAAATAGGAATGTCCATAAAAATATATAATGGAAGATTTATTTTCATTTATTTTATAGATTATTTATGTGATTAAAGAAGAAAAGACCTGGAAATTATCACCTGCCAACCCAGAAATCTGCAGTTATAGAAAGCACATCTATCAGCCGAAACCCTGATGGCCACAGCTTGCCCCGATCCATGCCATAATCAACGCAAGTTCAGAATAAACTAAATTTTATGCGGCGTAAACAGTGTTATTTGACAGCAGCAAACTATTTTTTTTTTCTTTTCCCATACTTGTGGTGCTGAATTTTCAAATGTAATCCCTTGGGCAATGAAATCCGTCCCCTCTACTATTACATTTCCACAGCCAAATGTTCCAGTCCCTCTAACTCTCTCATCCTGCACATACCAAAGCAAAACATAATTTCTAAGAACTCATTAAAGAAAGTTTGTGCGTGAAATTAATTTGATTGAAATTCAGAGTAAAAACCTGAGGATGGATGATTCGAGTCGCAAAGTTATTCCAAGTCAAGATGGTCTTTTCTGGGCAAAATCCCCGGAGTGAAATGAAATTCTTTGTTTTGGGAATATAGAGAGGTTGCTCATAAACTCCAGGCATTATCTCAATCACCACACGCTTTTTGTTTTGGAGGGGAACTGCATCAATGGCTTCTTGAACACCTTTATACTGAGCACTACCATCCTGAGCGACTCTCAACACACTCTGCTTTAACATGGTCTGAGCCATCTCACTATTCTGCAACGAATTTTGATTTCACTGCTCACAGATTAGTTGTTATGATGTTTCAAAACTGGTGTTGCAAAAATCTCGCTTAGCACGTCTATAAATAAGAAATTAATTGTAATGGCAGCTGTGGGAACTGTGGTGTTGAAACTAGGGTTTTAGTGAGTGACAAATTGAGTTGCGAGATGCGAGCATATTTTTTTGTGTGGTCTGCTTTAGTTGAGAACAAATTCGTTGAGGAATACAGCGTGATCTGGATTCTGGATGCACTAAAACATACATCCGACTGGAATGGCTGTGGTGATAACATTATTCGCACTTCTTTGCGCAGTTATGTTCGATCCAAAACAGATGGATCCCGATGCCGATTCCCAATTAATAGTTGAAATTTATAACGGAAAAGTTCTCAAGGCAAATAAGATTTAACTACATCAAGCTTAACCAAGCTATTTTACTATTTTTAATATTTGATGTAATTGAAAAGGGAAAATCAAGTTTGATTTTTGGGAAGCTTGATCTTTGGGAAACTCCATAGCGCTGGAGTCAGAGTAGTATTAAGATGGGTGATCTCCTGGGAAGGCCTGAAGGGCTTTTCTTAAACATCATCCACTTAAACAGTCAAAAGTCAATTTTGGCCAATAAAAATAGGACAAATATTTACCACTTTTTGTTGACATGGAAGTGGATGATGTTTAAGTAGAGTGGACCTGATGCTTCACCCCTGAGCACCATCTAGATGCAATGAGTGCTAAGTGGATCATTCATTCTTATCAGAGATGGGTTCATGTGAACCACTACTCATAAAATATGAGTTACTGAGTTTGACTCAAAAACTACACAATTGAATCTTAATATCAATATTATAATTTGACACACTTTGGAAAATATCTCCTACTTGTCTATAGGAGTTTATGTTTACCCTTTAATTTAGAATCTACATAGAATTGTAAAGCATAATAAAAAAGTAAATATGTTTTTAGATTCTAAAAAAGGAAAAGTGATTGCTTGTAGAATAGAAAATACGAAGATAAGGTTTAGAAATGGTTTAGTTGTATGTGAAGGTTGGTGTTATTTTGTTCTAGTTTTCTTTTAGACTACAATGGATTGGAAGTTGGTATCATAAATCTGAGCCATTTTTCTTTGTTTTCTCTGCTCATTGGTTGTGTAAGTTAGACACAAATGCATGTCGTTCCTTTTAGTGTACCGATGTCTATAGATTGCATTGGTATTTGTATGCCTATGGGTTTCTCTCTATATCTTTGCACTTTGCAAGTTGTCTTCAACTTGTGATATCTAGGGAATGGTGGTGTCATAAGCACCTTTGGGGGCTTGTCTCAAGGATGCTGGATTTCAAGACTCTCTTGTTTATGATCAAGCCCCGACAAAAAATTTAAAAAATTGGGATGGAATCCTAGAAATGTGTAAAAGTGCCTAAGGTAACTAGGTGTAGTATATGAGTGTGTAGAGGTAGGTGCAACTATGTAGGTACTATAATGGATTCTATTATATTATGTCATGCTTGTGCCTATTGCTACTTGTTTTGTTGTGTTTTCTCTCTTATATGTTAATTACAATTATCTTTGCCTTTGATAAACAATTACACAACCATTTTTTATCATTTGGGTGGGGACAAGATTGTAACTTCCTAATCTTTTGCCAAGGACATTAACAGTTAGAAAAAGACTAACATTTTTTTCATGTTATAATTACAAAAAACATATGTCATAGTACATGCTACAACAATGATAACGTCTAATAGAATGAAATTGCAACCAATGCACAAAATCTAGGAATGCAAAAATAGAATTACATTAGTGGAAGATTGACACAATCATGAGACAACCTCATCACGATGAAAGATAGGAAAGATGAAGTCATTCACTCTCATTAGGCTCTCATTAGTTCACTCATAATATCTTTAATTCACTATTAAATTATAATGCCACCTACTTAAGATGATATTAATTAACCATGTAATGAATGATACACTCCCATCTTCTTCATATTTCCAAGGGCATGAAGGTATAATATATCTTTACTCAGCATGTATGCTCTAAAATGTGACTCAAGCACAATGCGATTGAGTCAACTCTGATATCACACATAAACTGCCTCCTTGCAATGGGAGACCTCCAAGTCACTCTCACTCTCATGGCAAAATCTAGTCAAGTGGAGGCATAACCTAGGGGTGGTTCTATTTGCATGGAAGATAAATCTCAGAGAGGGTGATTGGCCTATCTGCGGGCCTAGTATGTACTTGCATTTGATGAATGTAATCTATGGTGGTTGTAGTGGAGATGACTATATGACTCGAAGGGTCACTAATTCCAAGTCTCCTATTGGTGTTTTGCACGTTCCAACACCTAGTCCTAAGATTGTTTTGCTCATTGATTTCTCTAAGGAGTTGTAACCTTTTCTCATTTGCTTGGATGATTTGTTGAATGCTATTTCTTTGTTGAATGATCCTGAGAGTGTGTTCTTACTCTTCAATTATTTGTTGTGCATGTTGAGGTCTAGGGTGTATTTCCTCTATTTCATCAATAATATTTTGAATCCAATCTCCTTTAATCCCTAAGCACATCAAGTTCTTGAGAGAGATTTTGGGCATGTTTGACTTTTACACGTTGACTTGTGTTGACTTTGACTTGTGGTCAAAGGTTTGTTATACTTTTTTTATTGTTGACGTGTAATGGACCTTGTGATGTGATCGAAGGTTTGACCTTATCTTGACTTGATGTGTATACCTCATGATGGAATCAAGGGTTTTGGTTTTCTATGTTTCCTAATGTTTTTGTATTTTCTTATGCAATGCAATTTAGTATGAATGCAAACAAATTTTGATTATTTTTTTCAAATTGAATAAAGTAGTGATCTAATTAACTATCAAAGGAAATATGAATGCAACCAAATGAGTTTTCCAAATGCAATTTAATCCTATGTTTTTGTATTTTTTGGAGCAATTTTGAGTCTATTCTAGAAATTCAAAGTACTTGAATTGAAATACTAATCCAATTATTGAAATGAAATTAAGAAAATAAATGCTAATCTAATTGCATGAAGGTAAATCCTATCAAGGAAAAAACAACACAAGGATTACTTCCCCAAGAGCCAAAGTGTGAGCTAATTACTAATTTGAAAGCATGAAAAAGCTAGAATAACTTGGCACATGAGCCTAGTGTATCCTCAGAAGACCTTTTGTGGCAACCTCCTCTCCTTTGTAGTAGAGGGGATATCCTCTTGGAAATAGGAATGAAGAAGCAATTGATTTGAATATGGATTGAGCTATGAAAGTTATGATGAAATAATTTGAGCTATTGAATCTATTGAAGCACTATGGCTTGGGCTTTTTCAAAATCAATTTGGTGAACTTAATAATGTTATTGAAGCTTGGAAGCTTGGCAAATAAACTAAGAAAATAAAATGCTCACAAGTCCCATGAAGATCATAAGCATGCTATGGAGAGCAAAGAGCAAAGTTGGAATGATTGTGCAACAATGAATTTGTCTCCCATAATGCAATATGGGAGGGGGTATTTATAGCTTGGAGAGGCTCATGAATGGTCGAGGTGATTGGTGATTTAATTCCTTTGATTGAAGAGTTAACATAGTTGATTGAAGAGTGAATTGGGTTGATTGGGGAGTGAATAGGCCTTGAAATATTATCGCTAAAGGAGGAATGGAATTAGAATGAGATTAATGGAGAGATAAGAATATCTTAGTTGGAGCTAAGAATAGAGTGATTGGGAGTGAATAATGAGTCATAAATAGACTAGGCTTAGTTAGGGTTCAAGAGACATGCAAACTAGAGCCAAAAAAAAACTAATTTGGGCCTAAACTAAAGAGAAACTCAGATGTTTAAACATGACTAGGTCACCCAATTTGATAGGGTAGGTCACCCAAGGGAGTTTTAGTTAAATGATAGGGTCGTCCAAGGGACTTTTAGAGGTCAATATTGGCAACCCAAAAGAAATGGGTTCTACATGTGATTTTAGGGGTCAAGATTGGTCAGAGGGGATCCCTAAAGATGACTTCAAGATGTGGGTCACCCAATTTGAAAGGGTAAGTCACCTAGGGGAGATCCACTTTAGTGGCAAGGTCACCTAGGGGAGATCGAGAAGTCAATATGGGTGACACATAAACGAAGAAAAGGGTGATAAAATTGATGGTGGGAAATGGTCTGGGAGGTTAATTGGAAGCCTCTAAAGGGTTGAAATGGTTGAAAGGGAATTTAGGGAATGTGAATTTCCCATCTTGTGATGTCAATAGGTCAAATCAACAGGGTTAGAAATCAAGAAAATGAATTGTTCACAAAGGGTAAATGGTGAGGATGTAGGACCTTAGAAGGTTAGCTAGGGAACATGGGAGGTACAAATGAGGTGAAGAACTTCAATCCATGTGTCACTAAGAAGAATGATGTTGAAAGGTCATATTTACATGCTTACATGGGTATGTACAAGATCATGATGGGCCAAACAATACCTAGATAAGTGGCAATGAAAATGTTAAAAATCAAACTTAATCAAGTTCATGTGAAAATTTGAATGGATTATCTACACAATTTGAAAAATATGTAAGAACAAAATTTGTAGAGAATTGAATCTAGTTTATGGGCTACTATTTTTAAAAAAAACTAAATTTACTTGGTGAAAAATGAATATTTCAATGAACAACTATTAAATTTTTCAGAAAAAATAAAAAGTGGGTATCATTCCAACCAACCTAACTATGAACAAAAAATATTTTTTTTTGAATCTTTCAAAATAAGTAAAGGACTCATGCCTGAATGTGATGCATATTTTTTGAAAATTTGTTCTAAGAAAATAATTAGTTATGATTTTTTTACTGTGACTTTTTTTTAAAAAACTAAAAAGTAATTTTCTATCCTTGACCTAACTCGATAAAAAAAATTGGAATTCAATTTTTTTTAAACCTATAGACAGAAAAGCATAGAGTGTGATGCATCTTTCAGATTTGAAAAAGGTGAAATGGTTTGAAAGTTATGGATGCTTTTCAATCAGTGTGTCCATCAGGATTTCAAACACACACTATATAGAAAATTATTAATAATTATTTAATAATATGATAACCAAGAAAATCTTATATTTTTAGAAAGCTGATAATTTTTTCAATAAACCCTTTTCATTTTATCAAATTTGAATAAAAAAAGTCATCAGCATGAAGGGTGAAGTTCAAAGAAGAGAGTGAAATCTATAAACACATTAGAATTTAGGGAAAGTCAACTATGACAGTCCCAAGCCTAAATACAAGGCAAAACCAAAGCAAAACAAATATCCATTTTGGGGAGCTAGAAACAGATATCTGTTCCTGGGAGAATTTTTTATCCTCTTATTGATAAACCATGCATCTTATTGATATCATTTAGAACTATATGAGAAAGAGGATAATGCTAAAGGTTCTTTCTTAGATCAAAATGTCTATATTTTCTCAAGTGTAAGTAGTCACTAGTGATCTCATGATAGTGCTATAATTGTTACTTAGTATTTATTAACAACTAACTATGTGCATGATAACCTAGGATATAATATCAAACTCATCAGTTGCTTTAAAATATGCACAAAGCTACCACATTAATAAGGTAAGAAGGAAAAGTTATGTAATAGAAATTCAAAGGAAAAACAAATAAAGAGAACATTTATTCTACACTTCAATATTGAATACATCTTACACTGATAAAGAGAATTACAATGCAAAGAGGAAGGATAAAAAATTCTCTTTTATCCTCAAGCTAATATTTGTCTCAAGGAGGTATCAATGAGTTTCTACAAACTATTAGGACCATAACTTACACTAATCTACATGGAATAGACGATGATATTCAACATAAATAATGATCAATTAACCATTTATGATTGGTGCCTATTCTAATGAGGAAATAGAGTCAAGAACCCAAGAAAGGGTAAAAAACATTTATGCAAATCCTATCAAGTCAACAAAAACTTTACTATGAAATCCAATTTGTCTAGTTTTAGATTCATCCAAAATGAAATTCAATGAACTAAAAATACATCAACTAAAGTAGGGTTTCTAGAGACCACATATAATCCTCAATATCCCTTACATGTGGGTTTGGAAAAGTACATTTACAAATAACATACAAGCTTCCTATTAAAACTTGATGCTAAAGACCAACCTCAAACCTACTAGAAGTCAACAAATGTGACGAGCCATAAGTATGATAGATTACATGTATTGTCAAAAATACTTCTCTAACTATGGAAAATCTACCCCTAATGATTGGTATCTACTTACAACTCCTTCACCAAACTTCACAGAAATCTCTCCCACAACCTTTCTCAATTTTGACGTACCCCATTTGATCACCATAAAATACATTACATTCTACTCTATGCACAAAAATGGCCAAGGATCAAGAATATTTCCATAGAGAGAGCTTGCATTTATAACCAATAATCCTACCAAGATCTTCCACATAGTTAATTATAACTATTTCAATTTGAACCATTGCATCTCAAGTATATAATCATTTCATTAAATTTATCAAGTAAAATACTTTCCTAAAAACTAACTGCATTCTAGACTATTGAATCTAGGCATTAAGAAATTATAGAGATCATAGCACACTAAATCATGACTCATGTATTGAAGTACATTCCTTTTGATCATACTTTGCATGGACATGGAAAATCTTCCATAGATTTATAGATAGCATGCCTTTTGAAACTTGACTTAATTATCTTTTGATGTCAATTAAATGGATGGAAGATAACCTAAAACCCATTAGTCAACTTCCTTCATCATTTTCCATGAATAGTATTAGGCATGCCTTGATTCCTAGATTGGTTAAAATTTGAATATGTAAATAATATGAAAGCAATACAAAAACGTAATGCAAATTACCTTCAAACACACACAAACAAACCAAACAGATTGAGTGATACCAAGATAGCACCCAAATCTCAAGTTGATTTTCTCTTTTCTCTATGCGATGTGGATTGCTCTATTATTATCAAGTGTAAACGTGATCTCTTGAGAATGATAATGACAACATAAGTTTACTAAAATGAGAGATGCTAAGAAATGGAGAAAGTGGTCCTTTTTATAGACTTGTGAGACATCATATCTATGATTGAGGATGATCATAAAGATCAATGGTTTCAGAGGATGGTTTGGAGAATGTGCGTGAATCAGAGGAGGACAAGTGTCTTGACTCTTTCGTGAATCAAGGGAGTTAACAGAATTGATTGGAGAGTTGACTAAATAGATTGATTAGATGACTGAATTGATTGATCTGTTAACAAATTAGATTGTTTTTTAACTAATTTGATTGAACAAATGACTAAATTGATTGATGAGTCAGCTCTTTTGATTGATCTGTTAACTGATTTTGATTAGAGGAATTTATGGTGGGTGAGGATAAATGGGAAATCAAATAAATAATTTATTTAATTTCATGTGCACATGGGATAATTGAATTAAATATTTAATTTAGTTCATTTTGGAGGAAATAGATTATTTAAATAAATATTTTTGAATTTATTTAAAGTGGAGAGAAATTTGAATATTTAAATAAATAATTTTGATTTTATTTATTTAAATTTGAAATATAATGATTTAATTAAATAATTTGGATTATTTAATTAATTAGAGGAATATGATGATTTTATGTGAATTTAATAATTATTGTAGAATGATGAGAAATTAGGTGAATTGATGTGACATTATGCAAATGTAGTGTGATGATATGAATTGTGTGATGGAGAAATTCAGGTGTCTACAATTCCCATTAAATTCTTCAACTATACCATATCTTATCAAAAAGTTAGTAGCCAAATCATATCTACCTCTACAACTATTTCTCATGTAATTATAATAATTCCCTCAACCACCACCACCAAATTTATTCAACCAAGCTATTAATACCAATTCCTTAGTTCTTGATCAAATTTGCATCTAAATTATTCCCTTCGATAGTCCCATACTCTCATGTTTTCCATTCTACCCTATTGGCTAACTAGTTTGAAATTTAATCTTGACCGACAACTTAGATGTATCACTTTTTAGATCAATGGCTACAAGCAATCAATGGGCTTTCAAAAATCTTATTGCTTGATTGACCTATCCACCACAAACAACTAGAACATGCCATGTGTTCATCTCCCATTCCTCTTATCATTTCACTTACACTTTACTTTGGCCACTAATGAGAACCTACAATCAATGGTTATGACCATTTTGCCTTCAAGATCTATGCATTTGATAGATTAGTAGATGCATAAGATGCATGATCCCCTAATCAATTGATATAATACAATTGATCATATTGTGACATATAACCATCTAATCCACAATCCATATGATTCTAGAATATAAAAAAACTTGCAAAGAAATATGGTTGAGTAGATACAAAGGGCCCACCATCACTTGGTAGTTGATCCCATGTAGCCTTATTCAATTTGTTCTCATAGAGAAAGACCCTTGTAAAAATACCATATGTTCATACTTTAATTGGCATACTTTGGTTTTGGCCACTAATGAGAACCTATGATCAATGTTTGTGACCATTTTTCCTTCAAGATCTATGCATTTGATATATCAGTGGGTGCATAAGATGCATGATCCCCTAATCAATTGATATAATGCAATTGATAAGATTGTGACATATGATCATTTAATCCACAATCCATATGATTCTATATAAAAAAACTTGCAAAGAAATATGGTTGAGTAGATACAAAGGGACCACCATCACATGGCAGTTGATCTCATGTAGCATTATTCAGTTTGTTCTCATAGAGAAAGACCCTTGTAAAAATACCATATGTTCATACTTTAACTGACCCTTTGGTTTTGTTCACCACCTTCTTTCAACCACACATATAAGTTTTGGTTTTGTTAACATAGGAAAACATAACGGATATCCATTTTACAGAACAGATATCCATTTTATATAAAAGATATCCATTTTGTACAATAGATATTTGTTACCTAGATATCCATTTCCCAAAGAATTGGGCTTTAGGTAATAGATATCCATTATGTAAAAACCAAAAAAAGACAAAAGGAATATTGTTGGGCCCGACAACCATGCCCATAGACCCTCTGCTGTCAAAAAACCTGTGATCTCTACCTGTTATAGTCAAAAAAACACTTTTATGCACTTTTGGACACATAATTTTCTTGTTACAACCATTAGGGTGATATTTTTACTCCCCTAATGGGGAGCAACAGTCATTGTAAAGAAAAAAGGAGGAAAGTTATATTGGAGGAAATTGAAGCAATTAGGGAAAACGATAGAGCAAGGAAGATGATTGGAAGACCAAGTTTGGTGGATGCTCATCAAGGTGAAGCTTCTTCTTTACCATCTAATGACATGCAAATTGAAGGTTTTAATGTTGAATATAATGAAATGTTAGATAAGAATGAAATTGACCATGATATTGCAAATGAAAATGTTGCAAAATGTTATGAAACACCTATTGATAAGACCAATATCATGGACAAAGAAGAAGAACACTGTAGACATTTTTTTGAACACAGTGGATATGAATCTCATGATATTGAATTTGCACTCCATAATCCATTTGTTGATAAAATTGATGAGGTTGATAACAAGGATGAAACAATGAAAATCAATGTATTTCCAAATTACATAAGAAGAGAGGACGTTTGTCAAGAAGAGAATGAGCATTATGAAATTGTAAAACATCCAAGAACCCCAAAATAGTTACTTGAAATTGATGAGAACATAATGGAAAAAATTGAAGGCAACAGGTCGTCACGAACGATTCAGTTGTGGGCTTCAAAACTCTTCAATGAATACTTTGATAATAAAACATTAACCAAACAATGCCAAATTTTTGTGCAATTACTAAATATGTATAGAATGAGACCTTTACTAAAGAAATTAAAGATTTGGTTAAACAAAATGTCCACTCAGAATAAAATTATTGTTAGAAGCCTTTTCAATACACTCAATTCTATTGGAAATACTAGCAAGGAGAAAGATAAAAGAGCTTCTCGTAGAGTAATAACAATCTCAATAGTGAGTAAACAATTAAGAAATGCTCGATTAATGAGGAAAACTTGTGTTGACTTAAGCTTGAATCGCAAAACATTGTCAAAAGAACTAGCATTAAGATCAAGACTAGATAGTCCTCTTGGAAATGATACTTGGGCTTTCAGTAGTAGGCTTCCATGAGTTGATAAGAAACTAATCAATAGCACAAAGGAAGAAATTGAACGATTTTGGCACACCAACTCTAGGGTATCACCGAATGCAAAAGATGTTTTAAATTTAAGAATTGGTGATAAAGACCGCACACTACATCCTAAACATTACTTGGAATGTAGCCAAACAATATTGTACAAACAATATTGTGAAACACACCCAAGTATGACAATCTCACAAAGAGCATTTGAATCTCTTTAGCCATTTTATTGTGTTCCTCTTAAAATTTATAATACATGTTGCCATTACCATGTAGAGTTTTCTATGTATCATGAATTGTTATGCAATATTCATTCTACTTTGCACACTAATGAAATGTTACAAGAGTGTGGTGCAATTCAACTACCAAAGTCATCTAGGGACTTATTGGATTTATTTCTATTTATTAGATATGATGGTTGCATTTTCTACAAGAATGATTATTTAAATGAAAAGTATTTACAATGTGGTGAGTTATCAAAGTTTATATCATGTTTTCATGAGGGTAGTGAGCATGATTTTGGAAAGAGAATCGCTGAGAAAAAGAGATGAGATAGTGAAATACAATTTGAAAAGTGGAGACCTGAAGGTTCTAGATGTGAGTTGATTGCAAGAGAGGTAATTATTGCTAATTTTATTGATGATTTTAAGAAAAATATTTTCTACAAGTATGCCAGACATAGCCACAGGTCTCAATGGTTAGATCAATAGTTCAAGATGTGTAAAGACTTTTTCCCGATTGGAACTATTATCTCTATAGTTGATTTTGCAGAAAACTACACGTTGCAACCCCAAAATGAAGTGCAATTCTAGTACTACAATTCTATTCAGGTTTTTATTTCTTTTCACATCACATATAGACATGTCCCCGAGAGTACTGAAGAGAATAGGAAGATTGTCATAGAATACCATTTTTATATGAGTGATGATCGATCTCATTCATTAGAGTATGTGCAATATTGTTTTCAACAATTTTATGGGTTCTTGCAAGAAAAATATATTAGAATGGATCAACATCTCATTTGGTCAGATAATTGCACCGGTCAATTCAAGAATGCTCGTATGTTCTATTGGTTGAGCATAATGCATGCAAAGAAGGGTATACCTCATATTTGGAATTTTTTGAATCTGGGCATAGAAAAGGAGAACATGATGGAGTGGGTGCATGTGTGAAGAGAGCTCTTTTTAAAGAACAACTAAATATTAGAAGTAGTGCTATATTCAATGATGCAGATTCTATTATTAAGTGGTGTAACTATGCATTTTCACAAGGAGTGGCTCTTGATTTAGAAGTAGCTATGTTCTTTTGGTTGGTTGATGAGGGAGAGAGAGAGAGAGAGAGAGAGAGAGAGAGAGAGAGAGAGAGAGAGAGAGAGAGAGAGAGAGAGAGAGAGAGAGAGAGAGAGGATTGTCTGAGAATCAATGAATCATCAAAGATGCATTCATTTTTAAGTTTAGATGCAAGTGCATGGACTATTTAGACACAAGAATTAGCTTGTTTTTGTCAGAGTAGTATTAAATGTGATTGGGATAATTGTGAGTCAAGTGAGTGGGTAGATGCATGGATTCCATGATATTTAATCCCTTTATCTCAAGGTCAATCATCTTTAGTCAATAACATGGAGAGCTCATTTGACTATGAACATCTTTCAAACCTTGTACAACCAGGTCATGTTTATGCAGTTGTTGCACTGCATGGAAATGAAGAGAGATTAGACTATTGGTTGGCACAATGTGTAAAGGAAAAACAAAAGCTAACACAACCTACGAAAGATGATGATGGGTTCACATATCCTACATAATCAAATGCATATCTCCTGATGGCAATATATAATACGGTCACACCCTTATACATGGATCACTATACATTGATTTGAAAATGGTGGGTCTGTCCATGTATGTCTGCTATTTGTACTCGTCAATCTCCTGTTGACTATTAAAAAGAAGAGTTTGTGTTAGAGACAATATTCAATAGAGAAGAAAACCGGTAAAGAACAACAGTAACAACCAAGAAGGAAATATCTTGTGTTGGAAATTGATCTTGCATAAAAAAACTTTTGGTTGCAGACAACCATTATTAGAGTAACTTACAATGGAGGGGTAGTGCTTGGCACAAATTCTCAAACTAGTACATATATTTTTCATTAATTTAATTGTTAATTTTTTTAAGGGTATAGTGCGGGATCAAAATTTACGAGAAACTAACAATGAGCTTTATAATTAAATATTGGCTTGCATTATAGAGAAAATACAAAAAACAACATGGTAAATTGAACAAGGGTGGAAGTATTAGAAGAGTTGGTAAGGGACCTCAAAGAAAGAATGGCGGAGATAGAAAATATTTGGCAAAGATATATAGACATAGAATTAAGTGATGATGAAGCACCTATGGATGAGGGTGATGAGTGTCTAATAGAGAGGAGAATGAAAAGGGCTATTATAGAGAGAGGTAGAGAGAGGGAGGGAGATGGGTGGATAGAGAGAGGTAGTGATATAGAGAGGGACAAAGAGACAATGAGAGAGAGGGAAGGAAAGAGAGGGAGGGAGAAGTGAAAAGTGACAAAGAGAGGGAAAATAGAGAATGGGGGATATATATATATATATATATATATATATATATATATATATATATAGAAAGAGAGATAGAGAGAGAGAGAGAGGAATAGAAAAAGAGGGAGAAGATATATATATATATATATATACAAACAGAGAGAGAGTAGTGAAGATTATGGGTCTATTATTATTATTTTGATTCTGTGAAAGATATATAGAAAGGGAGATATTGATATAGATTTAAACACCATCCATGAAATAAAGACAAAAAAATAGTGTTGGTTTCAAGGAAGTTTGTATATATATATATATATATATATATATATATAGAGAGAGAGAGAGAGAGAGAGTCCATACTCAGTGAGAGTGTGGGTTATACGAAAGATATACTAGAGAAAGTGAGAGAGGGAGACAAAGATATATAGAGGTATAGAGATAGAGATATAGAAAGGGAGAGAGATAAAGAGGGAGATATAGAGATATATAGGGAGGGAGATTAATAGAGGAATAGAGAAAGAGAGTTAAAGCAAGAGAGAGATAGAGATAAGAAATATAGAGGGAAAGATGGATAGAGAAAAGAGAGACTAACTTTTGATCAATCATTCCATGTGCTAACAATCTAAATATAGCATGTGTCCATGGGGAGCTACACTCCATGCACCATGTCATTTGCATGGGAGAGGGAGACAAAGAGGCATATAGAGATAGAGTGTTAGAGAGGAAAAGAGATGCAAGCGATTTTGAAGACATAGTTTTAGACAAAAAGAGAGATACATGAGATAGAGATAGGGAGCAATACAAAGTAATTAAATTTGTTGATTTAAAACACATGTAACCTTAATTAAACATAGAAGAATAAAAGATTGACATCTCTCTCTCTCTCTCTCTCTACTCAACCCTCTATGTCTCTCTCAAATTAGTCTCTAATTCTCTCTTTATTCACCCCTCTCTGTGTGTGTGTGTGTCTATATATATATATAACCCCCTCTCTCTCTCACACACACACACTCTTTTTCTCTCCTACTCTATCTCTTTCTCTATTCCTCTCTATCAATCTCCCTCTTTCTCTTTATAAGTAAAAGAAGGACAAACCACCTTATATATTGATATTCTATATAAAAATACATTAATAATATTAAACTATATTTTAATTGTAAAAATAAAATAAATAAATATTTCTACTAAATATTTTATATATATTAAATATAAATCTTTAACTATAAATAAAATTTAATATATATGATTTTATATAATTACATGAACTATAATATCAATTTTAGTATAACAAATAGAATTTATATTATATATGTTTTTTTTAATATCATAGTAAAAAATCATAGATGTTAATATCATAGTTAAATATATATTTAATATATATAATTTATAATATTTATGTTTTATTTAAGCATATATTTAGTTTATATACTAACACAATAGAATGTTCAATAATTTACAGTTTTAAGTAACAAAAAGATCTTACTAAATGTATTGAATAGAAATCACAGAAAAACAAATAGATTTAAGAGTTGAGTTTACCATGAGGACATTTTATTTGAAAAAACATATTGACAATGTTCTTATAGTTATATTTCTTCATGATGCAGTAGATAGAATGCCAATACAAAATTTACTCTTTTAGCTTGTTAATAATCATTATTTTGAATATTTTTGGTAATGGAAACATTACTATTTTTGTTAGTGTTGTATGAGAAAAAAGAAATTGTAGAAGCATGTGAAATTCATGGAAAACAATATTCTTCAAGATTACTGCTAGACAAATACTTTGAGCCTTGAAGCTTGTTAAGATCGAACCCTTAATTTTTATGTTACATATTTAATGCATAGATATGTGTTCTTTGTAAGATTGGGTTGTACAGATAAAATATTTAATTATAAATATAACAATAATATAAATGTTGTATATAAAATTAAGAGGGAATGGATTAGGATGGAGAGGAAAAGAAAAGAGGGTTGTTTGAAAGGAGAAATATATATAACAGTTGGAAACATTTATTAAAAAACAAAAGAATTTAAAAACCAATGTTTTCAACTATTTTTTATAGAATTTAAATATTAATTATAGTAAAAAGACATTTTCTTTCATCTATATTCATAAAAATCATAAGGTAATGAGACTAACTAAACACACACACTTGGCACTCCCTCTGGGTACCCAGATAAACCACTTTGTCGAAGTTATGGTTGCCTATCACACTATTGCTCTTGCTCAAGCTAAGGGATATAGAAAAGTTTAGGTGGAGGGGGATTCTAATAACATTATAAATTGCCTTAAGAACACCATAAAACCTAGTTGGTCTATAGTGACCCTTATTGAAGATACGACTATGATATTAGGAACCTTTGAAGAAACCTATATATCTCACATATATTGTGAAGGAAAAAAGGTAGCATATGTTTTTGCCAACCTTAGGGTTAATAGCCAATCAAAGATTATATGGGATGAACTGGAAAAAATCCTGAGCAAGGGTAAGGAGCTTATTATTAATGATGATAAGAATGGTATGAAGCTTGATATGTAATAAAGAGATCATCATGATCTCAAAGGGTTCAAAGGCCAATTCTTTCCAGAAAGGTCTGTTCACATGGATTATGGGTAGGAAGAATGGCAAGAACTTCCAGCACAAGCTTCAATTCATTCTTTTTATCATTTTGCTTCATAGAGACTGTGAAAACTACAAGGGTCTACGATTCAGCATGGGTGCTAAGAGGAACAAAGTTGAACCACCATCTTGTGAGGGGACTCATCAGAAATAGAAGGTTTGGAAAATCTTGGAGACTAGGGGGTTAACTCCCTACATGGAGAAATTACTTGGAGCTGACCCTAATGTTATTGGTTTGTTTGTGAAAGGCTACAAGAACAAGAAGGTCGCTATGTATGGCTAGGAGTTAGCCATCACAGAAGACCTCATAGCTTCAGTCTTAGGGTTATCTACTAGAGGGAAGAAATTCTTTTGTGAACAAAAATACAGCGAGGAAGCCCTCAACAATTTCTTTAAAGGCAATGAACGTTCAACAAGATGGTAAAGATACAGTTAGGAGGGTATAATCGCCTCTCTATCAAACCCATATGGGCCAAGGTGGATGAAGTGATCATGAGGTATATAACGTTGGACAAGAAGTACATTGCAATCTATAGCTACCACTTCAATCTGCTTAACCATTTCCGTCATGGTATGTATGTCTCCATCCTGATTTACTTACTCTCTTCTTTGAAGTATGGCATTAAAGAAAATAGGAGAAACCCTAAGCTACCCATTTTGCATGAAAGTCTCATTCTATTGATCATGGAACATATGAAAAACAATACTCCTAAAAAAGGGCTTAAGGAAAAACATAGTGGCAAGAAAAAGGGGTGTGTGGTGTCCAATGAGGAGGAATCCCACACGGATGATGAGGATTGGATAATGGAAGATGAAGAGGAGGAAAGTGAAGTGGAGTCTACTAAAAAGAGAACTCAAAAGAGGGAAGTGAATATTTCCTGGTCTGCTAGGTCCAATACTAGAAATGACTTTGATACCTCTATCAAGGAGGTTATAGGCAAGAGGGCTATGTCTATGAGAAGGAAAATCCCCACTCCTGTAAAGAAGGGTAAGAAGGTTCTAGAGAAAGAGAGTGATGAAGTGGGGGTTATTCCTGACACTGTTAACATCACCCAGAAATAGGGGATCACCTAGAAATAGGGGAAACATGATATTCTGACTGAGAAGGGAGTAGAAAGTGGGTATCTAGGGTAAAACTCTACATATTCCAAACCCTAAAGTTGGCTTTCAATTTTTTGAGATTCCTAACCCATCTAGCAACCTCCCTGAGGATTTTGATGACATGTTGGCCCAAGCCAAAAAACAAAGACCAGGTGGAGAAGTGTTTGAGCTGGTGAAAAATGATGTTAATTCATAGCATAAGATGACCAAATGGTTCTTTCTTGAGATTAACAAAATCAACATCAAGTTACATCTTATGTAGGAAAGCTTGGGGAAAGGAAACAACACAACTACTGAACAAGACACTTTGATTTTCAAAAATTGGGAAGCTATCTCGAAGATGGAGGAGATTGATCATGATTTGGGAAGGATGAGGGAAGAGTTTAATACTAGAATCCAGTATTTGGAAGAGAAGCTCATGGAGGTTAATAATAATTTGGAGAAGATTATGCACATAAGCAAGCTAACTATACAAAATAGTCTAAATCGGATGAAGATGCTGACTGATAAGCTTAAAGAGCTAAAAAAAGAGCAATTCAAAGATTTTAGAGCATAGGATATTCTGAATGTAGAAGATCTAGGAATACAAGACAAAGAGGAAGGCACTAAAGGTACTGGTAAATAGGTGGCTATGGAGGACTCTGGTGGCCCCTCTAACCGCACAAGGGGGGTAAGAAGAAATAGTTTGAGGCTGAAAAGAAGGAATTGATTGACTTTGCCAAGATTCATGAGACTTTCTATGAACAGGAAATACAATGAGGAAGCCCTCAATAATTTCTTTAAAGGCAATGAACATGACAAGCTAATAAAGATGCAGTTAGGAGAGTATAACCGCCTCTCTATCAAACCCATATGGGCTGAGCTGGATGAAGTGATCATGAGGTATATAACGCTAGACAAGAAGTACATTGCAGTCTACAACTACCATTTCAATCTGCTCAACCATTTCTGTCATGGTATGTATGTCTCCATCCTGGTTTACTTGCTCTCATCTCTGGAGTATGGCATTAAAGAAAATAGTAGAAACCCTATGCTACCCATTTTGCATGAAAGTCTCATTCTATTGATTATGGAACATATGAAAAATAATACTCCTAAAAAAGGGCTTAAGGAAAAATACAGTGGAAAGAAAAAGGGGTGTGTGGTGTCTAATGAGGAGGAATCCCATGTGGATGATGAGGATTGGATAATGAAAGAAGAAGAGGAGGAAAGTGAAGCAAAGTCTTCTAAAAAGAGAACTCAAAAGAGGGAAGCCAATATTTCCTAGTCTAATGGGTCCAATACTGGAGACGACTCTAATAGCTCTATCAAGAAGGTTACAGGTAAGAGGGATATGCCTATGAGAAGGAAAATCCCCACTCCTGCGAAGAAGGGTAAGAAGGTTTTGGAGAAAGAGAGTGATGAAATGGAGGTTATTCTTGGCACTATTAACATCACCCAGAAATAGGGGATCACCTAGAAATAGGGGAAACGTGATATTCTTACTGAGAGGGGAGTGGAAAGTGGGTTGGAAATCTAGGGTAAAACTCTACATATTCCTGATGCTAAAGTTGGCTTCCAATTTCTTGAGATTCCTGACACATCTAGCAACCTCCCTGAGGATTTTGATGACATGCCGGCCTAAGCCAAAAAATAGAGACCAGGTGAATTGTTTGAGCTGGTGAAAAATGATGTTAATTCATAGCATAAGATGACCAAATGGTTCTTTCTTGAGATCAACAAAATCAACATCAAGTTACAGCTAATGTAGGAAAGCTTGGGGAGAGGAAACAACACAACTACTAAACAAGACACTTTGATTTTCAAAAATTGGGAAGCTATCTCAAAAATGGAGTAGATTGATCATGAACTAGGAAGGATGAGGGAAGAGTTTAATACTAGAATCCAGTATTTGGAAGAGAAACTCATGGAGGTTAATAATAATTTGGATAAGTTTATGCACATCAGCAAGCTAACTATACAGAATAGTCTAAATGGGATGAAGATACTGACCTATAAGCTTAAAGAGCTGAAAAAAGAGTAATTCAAAGATTTCAGAGAAAAGGATATTCTGAATGTAGAAGATCTGGGAAAATAGGACAAAGAGGAAGGCACTAAAGGTACTGGTAAATAGGTGGCTATGGAGGACTCTAGTGGCCCCTCTAACCGCACAAGGGGGAGTGTTAATTTGAAGACTTTGAGAAGCATAAAACCATATTGATGTATTCACACCTAGTTGTAGCAACAAATGTTAAGCTACTAAAGTATCATGCAAAAACAAAAACAAAACAATGATGGACATTTAGTAATGTTGATCATGAAGCAATATTGGATACTCTGAAGGTAAGAGATGACCCCTCAATTATGCTTGAATAGCATTTAAACTTCCAGATGGACAAGTATGACAATTTTTATCTTAACTTGTACTTGTTTTTTCTATTTTTTATAATTATTTTATTAAAAATCTTATTTTTTTAACTATAATGCATGCTTTTAACTATACAAGACTACGAATAAGGTTATTTAAATTCATGGCATCATAGACGTGAGGTACAATTTTTAGTGTTCCTTTGTGTTTCTTAATGTTTTTCTTTCTATATTTTTATACATATTAATTTCTAAATTCATTTTGTGCATATCCTAAAATCAAGGCATTTCATGAGATGACATCTATTTGATGTGTTCTGCTGAGTAGTTCATGTGCCTTGTCTTTGATTCCACATTTTGCATACATGTGTCATAGGGTAATTGCAACTACAACATCTCACAAAATTCTCATATCCTTAAAGCAAAAAATCTATTTTGTGCATATCTTGTAATTATTGGATTTCATCAGACAACATATGTTTGAGTTGTTTTGTCAAATAGTTCATGTGGATTGTCTATGCTTCCACACTTTGCATACATGTCTACTAAGGTACTTTCAACTACAGCATCTAATAAAATTCTCATATCCTTAAAGAAACAAATCTATTTTGTGCATATCTTGCAATCATTGCATTCCATCATACAACATCTCTTTTTGTTGTTTTGTCAAATAGTCCACATGGCTTGTCTATGCTTCCACACTTTGCATACATGTCTACCAAGGTAGTTGCAACTACAACTTCTGAAAAAATTATCATATCCTTTATACTTTGGTGGTTCTCATGTTTCAAGTATATATATTAATATGAAGCTATACTATGTGTAGTTTTGGTATCATGACCTTCATGTGTAGCTTCTTTTTTTCCATTTTCTCATCATTTTGTCCACAAACATACCTTCATCCATGCATTTCCATGAAATGATCAATCTAAATTGTAAGATCTGCATGACTATCTGATTTGTAAGTGAACAACCACAAAGGTCTTAAGATGATAATCTTTTTGGTCTTAGGTCTCTTCACCATCCATGTTTTTAATATTTGCATGCTCTAAGATAGCTTCTTCAACCTTCTCCAAAGCTTAGGATAAAAAATCTTTAGGGACATCATGATCAGTCTCATCTTCTCAATGTAAAAAAGTCCACATCTTCTTAGGCAGGCCTATGACACACTGTTGTCTTGAAAGGTCTGTCATAGATTTCAAAGGAAGACATTTCATTCTACCCTATGCACCACCATGCTCTCATAAAATAGTGCCTTCACAAAGATGACAATATTTCTTGCCACCCATGGACAGGATGTCAATATTCTAGGATTTCAACATGGACTGGCCCCAAAAGGATAAGGGAAGAAAAGTGAGTTTATAATAGTCTTAGAACTTATGAAAACCCCTCACACTTATGAATGTCTTCCCTCATCGCTATGATAACTTTGTTTTGGACAATAAAGTCATCTACAAATAGTGATAGGAGCAAGGAAAAGCTTCCTAAAATGCCTTTTATACTTGTGTTTAGGTTCTATGGATGATTGGTCTAATGACCACATCTATGATCTCATCTATTGGAAAATAGCCTTCAAGGATCCTAACAGTCCCACCCACCATCTATAACAATACTTGCATAGTAAACAATAACCCTAGACACTGTCCTATGTTATTTTAGCTATAGCAGTCCCATTATAGCTATAGCAGTCCCATTACTTATTATATTTATGATAGTTCTCTAGGATCAATGACAAATTCCCTCATGACAATTCATCAAATAGCGTCAATGTTATTTATGACAATTTTGGGCAATCATTCCATGTCATATTAAGAGGCTACCATATTCCATTTAGGATCATTATTTTATGTTATAAATTCAAGTTGTGGTTTTAGCAGGGTATCAAATTAGCATCATTCATGACTACCATCTTCTAAGGGACCATTGTCAACATTCACATGATCATTTTGAATTTGAAGAAAGAGGGACCATCATAGTCCATATAATAGTGCTACTTCTATTTCATGTCATGTCATAGGACCATTATTCCAAGAAGAAGCACTCATCCATTTGTTAGAAAACTAATGGGTACTAGTTCCATTGTATCATTCATTTAAGATAATTTGAAGATCTATCATCAACTAGAGATAGAGAGGATAATCCTATAAAGGAGAAGAAGACAATTTACATAAAGGGATTCAAGACTATTTACCATTGTGATAGTCATATACGATTTGTATTATGCCCATTATCCAAGAAATATCCATGAAAAAGAGGTTTAAGGGTTCTTGTAGGGTATATACAAGATGATACAAAGGAGTTATAAGGAGATATAACACTAAAAAGGAGGTTTTCATGAGTTTAGGATAATCACAAGTCTATATAATAGTCCACCATCATAGTCATGACCATCATGAAGTTGTTTTAATGCATTACTTTAGATGTCTTTGATCTTTTGTTATGAGTATCCTAAAGTTATAGATAGATCAATATTGCAACTTTCATAGTAAACAATAACCCTAGACATTGTCCTGTGTTATTTTAGCTATAGCAGTCCCATTATTGGTTTTTGCAAGATAACTAGATCTTTATAATATCAACAATGGATGACATGGGAAGACAAGTTTGTGTTGAGGTCATGGTTTATTCTTGGTGGCCTTCCTTGACTCCTTAGGTTGCTTATGATAGGGGACCTTAGTTGAAACTAAATAGAGTGTTAAAGATTCCTTATGACTATCATAAGTAAAATATAGGGATATCTAGGGTGATCTTAAGTAAAATAATCCCCTCCACCATGACTAAATGTAGAACATATGCATAGCAATGCATTCTATGCATGAGGCAAAATGATAGGATGGTCCCATTATTAAAAAATTGGCATCATTCAAGTAAGAAGATTGTATATCTTCTTGGGGTTGTGATGGTCATGTGAAGCCATGTGAAGCCTAGAATGTACAAAACCCTAGGTCCTCTATATTCCACTTTGGAGGCAAAACCATGCACAAAAACATTAGATAAACACTACATTCTTTTAGTCTAGGCCTACAAACAAGTTAATCATCATGAAAAATAACCCAAAACCATAAAAGAACAATTTATTTTAGCCCTCTACCATGGATAGGACTATTATAGTAGGGAAGTAACAATGAAAGGTGAGTTTTAATTAATTAACAATGAAGCAAAATGCCCCTTGAACATTTTCACACATGTGAGGATCCAACCATGAAGTTTGAGTGTTGAATAAGGCTTTACAATAGTTGTCTGCAAGGACATGGTTAGTCATGAAATTGGAAAAATCATAAATCCAATAACTTACACATTGCATTACATCCCCATCCGTACAAAGTAGCAAGTGGGCCAAATATGAGTGAAGTTTGAGGTGATTTTTGTGAGTTTTGTTTATATTTCCCCAAAACTGTCATGTTGTTTCAGACATGACAACAAGCTTGAAGTTGACTGTAGCTATTTGGGAAATCATTTCACCCTTGTGAAGGTAGATACACTTCAACAAGGTTAAACAAGGCTAAAAAAATTATTTGAATTCTTGATGCTTAGTTTTGTAAATTTTAGGCCTAATTATGTGTTTTTGGCCTCAAACTAGGGCAAGATGTTAAATTATGATTTCACCTGCCAAAATTCTCCAAATTTTGGATTCTTGATGCTTACAGGTGTATAGAAAAGTGTGCCAAGTTTGGTACCTACTTCACATGTGCAGGTGTCTTTTTCATCAAACCCTTGATCTATAGGCTTTTATAGGACAGTATGACTGCATTTTTTATTTAGTTTTCTTGTGTTTTTTGAATGATAATTGAAAGATGAGTATTTAGACATTTTAGATATACCTATTTACACCTTTCATATAAATCTTATGACTTGATCAATCCATTTACCCTCTATTTTTACAAAACGGTCCTAAAAAAGAGGCCTAATTTGACTGTAACAACCCAATTTTTACCCATTCCATAGAAAACAACCCTACATTCTCCCACTTTAATTGGTTAGGATTGCAAGTTAATGGCACCTTATCCCAACATTCTCCCTCTTGACATTATACATTGCAATTACTCTAAATGATATAATCAAACTTTAAATCATAGGAAAAAAACATCCCTAGCCATCAACGTACCATTGATTTTTCAACATGCTTTTGTGCTCCAACAAGATACCTGCAGAAGTAACCATGATAACCATCATCTCAAACAAGAACTCCTCACATCATGTCACCCATGATAAAAAAGAAACAAGCCAAGGTGAAACATATCAACTGTCACTGAAACCTGCACCAATCTCAACATGAATACAAGCATCAAATCATATGATAACATAAGACTCTGAGTGTCTGCCACACTCATACCAAATGGAAAAGAACCCACAACAAGTTGCTAGCTCATCCAAAAATATCCATACCTCAAAACTAGGGTAAACAAACCATCATAGGTGGAACTCCATGCCATCAACATACCAATCCAAAAATTCAATCAAGTCCCTGCAAAAGAATCCTACTAATCATCCATCCTCCCATCTCAAAGTAACATACCAATGTACAAATGTCCAAAGACAAGGCCAACAAACAAAATCTGTAATAACATTGAATGGATCTATGGATATTGACAGTCCACATCCAAGTCTTGAATGCAACCAATGGGTAAAGTATGAAGTGGTGAAAATAGATCAAAAATATAGAACTATTGTTGTGGTTGAACTGTTCAACCGCATGAACCATTGAACCAAATGAACTCGTTGAACCGTTGAACCTTCAACTATCGGTTCAACATACACTATCGGTTCAACATACTTCCATCGTCTAGACTTAATACTATCAGCAACTGCAAGATTTCTTCCACCGACACACCAGTTATTCCAATGACCCTTTGAATTATCCTCCATCAGTATGACTTGAACTATCAGTGTAATCCTCTCCTCATTTCCCGATATCAAAACTCACACCAATATGTCGATCACTTCACTTTGACTCTGTTGAACCAATGAACCTATTGAACCCTTTGAACCTTTGAATCAGTTCAACCAAATGCTTTCAGCCTTCTCAAAAATTCTTCTGATGGTTCTTCTCACCCTGATGCATTACTTAACTTTCTATTGCCAGTTCCCTCTGCCAATCCTACCGATCATTCCTTGTATCTGTAGAAGGTGAACTTCCAACATACACTCTATGTTACCATTCCAGCCAGTCATCCCTTACATCATTAGAAATGTATCTTTTCAATGTACATTCAAAAGGTGTATTCCAATAGACATTCAGAACATGTTTTTGCAACCCCGACACACAATTTCAGGATACACACGAAATGTATATTCACATACAATTGCAATATACACAGGAAATGTATCTCCAGTGAAATAACACCAAAATCTTACGCCGAGGACGTCCTCCGCCACCAAACTCACAGTCTTTATTCTATTCAACCTAGCACATAGAGATGCTAGGCTTTCTACTGCGACAACTCTTCACCCGATGGGATCCTCTGTTCCATTCTGCCATGACCACGAACAAAAAAAAATAAAACAAAAAACTATATACAAAATCCATTCCACTGATTTCGGAGAAACCCACTAGTGGAATGGTCTTAATCTTACATCTTTGACAATAGAAAAACTAGATTATGTACAGAACAATTCGATACAGAGAATATACACAGAACACAGAATTTGTAAACACAAACTAATAAAAAAAAAAATTCTTCAATCAAACTTCATCCTTTGATCTCCTCTTCCAAAAATGTGTTTTTATGGTCTCTTCCCATCCAGTTCCAACCAAAATACTAGAGGTTGGAGTCGTTACAACTTCCATGATTCAGACTTTGCTTAACCAAGATTATAAGCCAAAACACTAACTAAACACACGACACATGTTTAGCACACAACATGATTTAAACACATCAACAAGACACTTCAAACAACTCAACACACATGATTTGATCATCCACATACCCCAATTGTCTAGATGTCCAAATTGGCTTATCAGGATGCCAAATTTATGACATTGGTTCACATGATGGGGTCTTTATTACAAATATGAAATCACAACACAAGTCCTACATGACAACATGAACAAACATAACAACATATCAAAACCTTAGTCTGCTCCCTCAGATGTATATTTGGCTTGTTGAAGAGGTGCTCCTGCACCATACTCCCTGGGAGAAGAAATCTCAAGCCCACTTGAGATGAGAGTCTGAAGGTCTAGACCATGGTTTGTGATCTAATCTTCAGTCATCCAAATTGCCTCTAAATCAAGTTTCCCGTGCCAAGCCACCACGTACTCCATGTACTCTTTGTTCCTTGTCTTCTTTGCCACTCTTGAGTCTAAAATCTTCTTCAATTTTGGTGGATCATGCTTAGGGATATCATCATCTGTTGTACCCTGCAATGGTTCCTGTCCTACATTTGCATTATGCTTGTATGGAGTTAAATCACATATATTGAAGATGGGTGACAATCCAAGATCAGGAGGAAGTTGGATCTCATAAGAATTATGCCCACACTTCTTCAAAATCTAACATGGTGCAATCTTCCTCTGCATTAGCTTGGTATGTTTACCTTTTGGGAGCCTCTCCTTCTTTAGATGAACCCACACCAAATCTCCAACATTAAATTGTACATCCCTCTTCTTCTTGTCAGCATATGCTTTGTACTTCAATGTAGTTTGTTGGAGTTGGGTCTTGACTTGATCATGTACCTCCTTGATGGCTAATGCAAAGGCTTCTCCATCTGCACTAATAGACTCTTCTATCGGAAGATCTCTCAACTCCAAAATACCCCTTGGATGAATTCCATATACCACCTAGAAAGGTGACTTCCCTATACTCCTATTGATGGTGTCATTATAGGAAAATTCTGCTTGTGGTAGGATGTTATCCCACTTCTCTCCATGTTGCCTTATCAAACACCTTAGTAGATTTCCCAATGAACGGTTAACTACTTCAGTCTGCCCATCTGTCTAAGGATGGTAGGTTGATGAGAAGGATAAGTTGGTGCCAAGCTTTTTCCAAAGAGTCCTCCAAAAGTGGCCAATAAATCTCACATCTCTATTTGACACTATGCTCAATGGCAACCCATGTATCCTTACTATCTCTTTGAAAAATAGATCTACAACATATGAAGCATCACAAGTGGTTTTGCATGGCAAGAAGTGTGCCATTTTACTAAATCCATCTACTACAACAAAAACACTATCATATCCCTTCCTTGTCCTAGGCAAACCCAACACAAAGTCCATGCTTATGCTCTCCCATGGACTAGAAGGAATGGGTAGTGGCTGATACAAACCTGCATTAGTGGATCTCCCTTTTGCCTTTTGACATATCACACATGCCTCCACAAATCTCCTCACATCTGATTGCAACTTGGGCCAATAGTAATGCCTCTTCACATGATCAAGAGTCTTATCCAAACCAAAATGTCCTGCCATGGCCCCATAATGTTTCTCTCTAATGATATTTAGTCTCATAGAACACTGTGGAATGCACAACTATCCACCCTTGAAAAGTAATCCATCTTGGATCAAAAATTTAGAGTACTCAACATGATATTTATCACCAAAGGAAGTACATACCTTGTATATCTCTCCAAAGTCTCCATCAGTATCATACATGGTATTCAAGGAGTCAATGCCAACACTCTCCAATTCGATCTGATTTATGGTTAGAGCCCTCCTGCTCAAAGCATCTGCCACCTTGTTCTTGACCCCTTTCTTGTGCTTGAGTGTAAAGGTGAAAGCTTGCAAAGTCTCCACCCACTTCATGTGCCTATGGTTCAGCTTCTCTTGACTGTTTATGAAACTAAGGGCCTGATTATCTGTGAATACTATGAATTCTTTTGGCATCAAGTAATGCCTTCACTTTTTGAGTGATTGTACTAGAGCATACATCTCCAAGTCATAGGATGGGTATCTCTTCTTAGCATCATTTAGTTTCTCACTGAAAAATGCAATAGGCCTACCTTCTTGACTGAGTACTGCTCCAATTTCCATGTGGCTTGCATCACATTCTACCTAGAAAATCTTGTTGAAGTCAGGAAGTGCAAGGACTGGTTGCTCTGCCACCTTCTTCTTTAGTGTTTCAAATGAATCATCTGCCTCCTTTGTCCAAGTGAATCTGCACTTCTGTGCTCCTTTTATGGTGTCAAGCATGGGTACACAAACATGACTAAACCCCTTTATAAACTTCCTATAGAAGGTTGCTAACCCATGAAAACTTCTAACATTAGAGAGGGGAGGGAAGCAAAGACTCAGAGAGAGGGTAGGATGTAGAGAAGGGAGGGAAGTAGAGAGTGAGAGAGATGATAGGAAGTGTAGCTGCCCTTGTAGACATGTATGTAAAGTGTGGAAACATAGACAAGGCATGTCAATTGTATGACATAACACCTCAAAGAGATGTTCTATAATGGAATGCAATGATTGCAAGATATGCAAAAAATAGATTTGTTGAAAAGGCTCTAGAAACTTTCAAGCAAATGCAATTGGCATGTGTATTAACAGTTATGCTCGTGCCATAACGCAAGCATGTTACAACGCACTCACGTTATGTGAAATCACATAAAGCAAGCACATTATAATGCATTCATGTTATTGATTTCACATAATGTGAGCATGTTATAATGCGCTCACATTATGTTCAGCTTTCTTTGACATATTTTTACCAGTTTTTAGCAAAATCTAGAGATAATCTGGAGCGTGCTCCCCATCAGGAAGGCACTTTTTTCAATGAAAACTCAAAAAAATACCACCATAATCGTAAGCTTTCTGTTAGCTATCTAACCATATAATCTTTTTCACATTTTGATTATGTTTAGTGTTTCATCTTAAATTTCTTTTGTTAGTGTGTCCATTTTTTTGTCAAAAACTAGTGTCTAGTATTTTTTACTTTTTTAACTGTTCATCAAAATTTGAAATAAGTAACATTTTTAGAAACTAGACTCCATTCTACACGTATTCAAAAAAAAATTGATTTTCGATTAGTTTTCAAACATTTTAGGGGGAAGCACATTCAAATTTTTGTTTGTCAGGATGTGTCCACTTTAAAAATTACTAAAAAAATCAATTATTCATTAAAAAATTATCAGAAAAATTAGAGATAAACTACATGGTGTTAGCTAATTTCTCACTAGAGTGATTATTGAAGTACTAAAAAAAAGTTAACATTTTAGGGTGAACACACCATATGCTATGTTATGTTTTTTTTTAGAAAAGCAGGACCAATTTATGTGCTCCTCCTTTTTGAACCCCTTAATCTCAACCATTTTTGGAAAAAAATAGTAGCTTAAAAACTAGATTTAGAGTACTACAACTCTTGTTTTTGTTCCATCTTCAAATTTTGAGTGTACCTGTCTTCAATTTCTCATCCAACATCAATGTTTCCTAATTTCAAAAAAAGTGGCAACTTAAGACCCCATTTTGGTCCCTCATCTTTGTGCACTTACCCATAAATTGTAGTTGATAACATAGCTTCCAATTCTCATGCAAAAACCAATCACTCTGAATTGAGAAGTCTGAACTCAAACAATGTCCAAGCTTTCAGTTAACTTCATCTTCATGATGTGTGCACCCAAGTATGCTAAAATTAGCTTTGCCAACATCAAACATATTTCTGAATAAGAGCAACAATAGAAAGTCCTCAAATTGGGTGTCCAATTTTGCCCAATCTCTTTATGTTAACTGAAGTGATCAAGACACACCAATCTCATGCAAACAACATGCAAGATTGATGTCCTCAAATTTATTCTGAATTACCTTGTTCTATACATGCAAGTGACATGCAAACATCATATTCAACATACAATTGATACCTATTTCCTGAAACACTCAAAAGTATTATCCTGTAACTTTATGGAGTTGGAGTGTTCTGCAAGTAATATCTTAAAATTAACATGCAACTGATATGCAAGCATTTGCAACAACATGCAACTAATACCCATTACCTGAAACACTACGATGTACCATCTTGCAAGTTTCTAGAGTTGGATTGTTCTATAAGAAATCTCACAAAACTGACATGCAACAACATGCAAGGTCATATAACTGACATGCAACAACATGCAAGGTCATACAAGTCCATAGGAGTGACATGCAACAACATGCAAGTACATGTAAACAACATGCAAGTAATGTTGGTATGTGGCGACTGATCATGCAAGTACTATACACTAGTTCTAGAAGCTTCTAAATAGCTTGTTATAAGCAGCTGGGATGTATGTTATGGCAATGTACTCACGAGATTGTAATCTATTTTGCACTGGATAATAAAATCATTGGATGGTTGAATTTATGTGGATGTAGCCCATATTGGGTGAACCACATTAAATTTCTGTGTTGATCTCTTTTGTGTTATTCTTCATTGTTATATTTGGGTTATTTAATCTGCATATAATTGTTAGGGTTTATTGCTTTGATCTACCTAAACACTAACAACTGGTATCAGAGCGGGTTGTGTTTGATTATCATCTGGAGGAAGGTTTCACGGTTGAGTGGGAGTCTCACGGTTAAGTGGGAGCAATGGTAGATGAGGGTAAATTGAAGGTAGATAAATTCAATGGGAAGAACTATCAATTATGAAAGATGCAGATGGAGGATTATCTCTATCAGAAGGATTTATGGAGGCCATTGGAAGGAATAGCTAAAAAATTGATAGCAATGAATGATGGAGATTGGGAACTTCTGGACAGAAAGGCACTGGGAGCCATTTGGCTGTGCCTGGCACCGTCTCTGGAATTTAATATAACAAAAGCGAAGACAACAAGTGAACTGATGAAAGCTTTGGCCAAATTGTATGAAAAACGCTCAGCCTCTAATAAGGTATTTCTCATGAAGTATTTGTTTAATTTGAAAATGATTGAAGGTGGATCTGTGTCAGATCATTTAAATGAGTTTAATACGATTACCAGTCAATTAACTTCTGTAAAAGTGAAATTTGATGAAGAGGTGAGGGCTCTCTTGGTTTTATGTTCTTTGCTAGAAAGCTAGAATATCTTGGTAATGGCAGTAAGTAACTCTGTCTTTGGTTCAAATACTTTGAAATTTGATGATGTGTTGGTGTTATCCTTAGCGAGGAAATGTGATGGAAAAGCACAAGTGAGACTTCAACATCTGGTAATGCTTTGACTATAGAGAACAGGGGAAGAACAAAGGAGAGAGGAAAAATCCCAACAAATCACATGAAGTCACAAGGGAAGTCAAAGAAAGGTAGATCTAAATCCAAAGGAAGAATGGATTGCTGGCACTATGGAAAGCTAGGACACTTGAAGAAGGATTGCTGGTCTCGAAAGGGCAAACATGGAGATGGACAACATGGTGACAGTAAGGAAGTTAATGTTGCAAGTAATAAATTACAGGATGCTTTAATTTTGTCTTTAGATAATTCTAATGATTCCTAGGTAATAGATTCATGGGCTTCATTTCATGCCACACCCCATAGGAAATATTTTGTAGATTATGTTCAAGGTGATTTTGGATAGGTATATTTGGGTGATGATGAACCCTGTTAGATTGTTGGAAAAGGAAAGATAAAAATCAAGTTGCAGAATGGAAATGAATGGTTGCTACAGGAGGCAAGGCATGTTCCAAATTTGAGAAGGAATTTAATCTATGCAGGGCAACTAGGTAGTGAAGGCTACATAGTTACCTTTTCAGACAAAGTCTGGAAGGTCACTAAAGGTGCATTAGTAGTAGCTAAAGGTGAAAAGGTAGGCACATTGTATTTGTGTACTAGTAATACTTATTCTACCTTAGTTGCTACAGAAACAGTTGCTACTGAGATAGTTATAACACTTGCTACAGGGACATAAACATAATTGTGGCACCGTAGACTTGGGCACATGAGTGAGAAAGGGATGAAGATCCTTCACTCCAGAAAGTTGCTACCAGGTCTAAAGAAGATTGATTTGGAGTTCTGCAAAAATTGTGTTTATGGAAAATAGAAAAGAGTCTGATTTCTCAAAGTTGGGAAAGAGAAGAAGAGTGAGAAATTAGAGCTTGTGCATTCAGATGTATGGGGACCAGATCAGGTATCTTCTCTTGGTGGGTCTTGCTATTATGTTACTTTTATTGATGATGCAACTAGGAAAACATGGGTGTATTTCCTAAAACAAAAATTGGAAATATTTGAAACTTTTAAAAGGTGGAAAGCTTTGGTTGAGAATGAGATAGGGAAAAATTTGAAGTGTCTCAAATCTAATAATGGAGGTGAGTATTGTAGCAGAGAATTTGAGAATTACTATTCATATAATGGAATCCATAGGTAGAAAATAGTTCATGGAACCTGACAAGAAAATGGTGTGTCTAAGAGGATGAATAGGACTATTATGGAGTGTGCAAGGAGCATGAGATTGCATGCTGGACTACCCTTACACTTTTGGGAAGATGTTGTACATACTGCTATTTATTTAATAAATAGGGGACCTTCAAATCCTTTGGATGGTGGAATTCCAGAGTAAGCATGGATGGGTAAAAAGGTAAACTATTCATTTCTAAAAACCTTTGGTTGTGAAGCTTTTGTCCATGTTGATATTGAAAATAGAACCAAGCTTGAGGCTAAGTCTAAAAAATGTACCTTCATTGGATATGGAGTAGATGAATTTGTTTATCGATTATGGGATTATGAAAATCATAAAATCATTAGGAGCAGAGATGTTATATTCAATGAGAAGGTCATGTATAAGGATCCGCTATAGGAAAAGAAGCATGAACAGACCAAAAAGAAATATGTGGTGCAAGATGAGATTCCAAAAAATAAAATACTAGTGGCACCTGATGCTCAGCAACAACAAGTTATCCCACAGACTCTTGAAAGTGTTAGACGTTCCACAAGGATATCTAGACCTCTGAAAAGATTTTCTCCATCATTATATTCCATATTATTAACTGATTCTGGTGAACCTGAAAGTTATGAAGAAGCAATGGAGGTAGATACCAAAAAGTAGTGGGAGCTAGGCATGAAAGAGGAAATGGATTCTTTGCTACAGAATCAGACTTGGGACTTAGTCTAATTGCCTGCAGGTAAAAGAGCATTGCCAAATAAATGGGTTTACAGGTTGAAGGAAGAAGATGGAGGCAAGAAAACATACAAGGCCAGACTTGTGGTAAAAGGTTTTGCACAGAAAAAAGGTATAGATTTTGATGAAATATTTTCTCTAGTTGTAAAGATGACTTCTATTAGAACTCTTCTAATTCTTGTGGCTATGGAAGAATTGCATCTTGAACAGCTAGATGTGAAAACAACTTTTCTCCATGGGGATTTGGAAGAGGAAATATACATGCAATAACCACAAGGATATGAGGTCAAGGGTAAGGAGGAATTTGTGTGCAGGTTAAAGAAGAGTTTGTATGGCCTGAAGCAAGCACTTTGGCAATGGTATTTGAAATTTGATAGGTTTATGGCCGAACAAGGTTACAAAAGATGTCATTCTAATTATTGTGTTTATTTCAAGAAATTGGGTAATGGCAGTTATATTATCATGTTGCTTTATGTTGATGACATGCTTGTTTCTGGGTCTAACATGCATCATATTAATGAACTTAAGTAGAAATTAGCAAATTCATTTGCTATGAAGGATTTGGGTGCAGCAAAACAAATCCTTGGTATGAGGATCACGTGGGACAAGACAAACAAAAAATTATTTTTCTCTCAAAGTATGTAGAGAAGGTGTTGAAAAGGTTTAACATGCATAATGCAAAAGCAATTAGTACACCTTTGCCTAGTCATTTTAAGTTGACTAAGGAGATGTGTCCAAAGACACAACAGGAGGAAGACAAAATGTCTAAGATACCATATGCATTAGCAGTTGGTAGCTTGATGCATGCAATGGTATGCACAAGGCAAGATATTGCACATGCAGTGGGAGTTGTGAGAAGGTATATGAGCAATCCGGGAATGGAACATTGGAATGCTATAAAATAGATTCTCTGATATTTGAGAGGTACTACTTCAAACAGACTATGTTTTGGAGGAACAAAATCTGCTCTAAAAGGATATGTTGACTCTGATTTGGCAGGTGATATTGACAGTAGGAGGTGTACTACAGGGTATGTTTTTACTATAGGAGGTATTGCAGTTAGTTGGATTTCAAGACTACAAAAGGTTGTTACACTTTCAACCACTAAAGCTGTGTATGTTGTTGCTACGGAAGCCAGTAAGGAGATTATTTGGTTACAACATTTTCTAGAGGAATTGGGACAACAACAAGAAGATAACCCTTTGTACACTGATAGCTAGAGTACCATTCATCTTGCTAAGAATTCAGCGTTGCATTCAAAAACTAAGCACTTATACCACTTTACTATATCTACACAAACTTTCTCTTTACTACATCCCTACTTATCTTGGATTTCACCTTGCATGGCTCTTTCATGTAGATGATCATATGCACCATTGTTTATCATGATTATGTTGATGCTAACACCTTTCTTGTAGGAAATTGTGTGTTTGTGGGAACATTTGGTGATCGTAAAGTACATGTCACCTCTGGGAGGCATGGGCTTTTTGAGAGCTCATGTTCGCTTGTGTGTTTTCTTCCTACCTTAACATGCTTGATATCAACCACCTTAAGGTGGGGGCATATATAAGGTAAGCTGTCTATTGTAGATGATAGTAAAGCATGTTTGAACAATCTAAAAATCAATCACAATCATTTAAGCCCTCTACGGAGGCGGGATATCCAGCATATCCTTTTATCTTAAGCCCTTCTAGGAAGGCAGGGATTGTGTATTTCTTGAGGAGATTGCACTATCTTGTCATTTTTAAAAGTCCTCTATGGAGGCAGGGAGCGTTTATATGACTAACTCAACCCTTAAGAGTGTTTTCCGTGATTGTTGTGGTGAAGCCCAATCATCAGTGTGTGCCTGTAATGTGCTTGAGATGGTGATGAACCTAGCAATAGTTTCACTCCATCGCTTGTTTGTTGTGTTTTCTCCATGTCTTCCATGTGTGTGTGTATGGTGTGTTTGTTCTCAAAGTGCAAGACTTGTGGCAATGAGCTCCTCTACACTTTGGGATTTCTTTGGTGTGTTTGTTCTCAAGGTACAAGACCGGTGGCAATGAGCTCCTCTACACTCTTTTGGGATTTGTTTGTTTACTTTCCTTGTACTTGCATTTTGTATTTCATATGGGAAAATCAAAAAGAAAATAATCACTACATTCACTTTATTCTCTATGCTCTGTGTGTCTTCAATGTTGTACTTCTCCATGTTTTGCATGACTGTAACTATCTTCTCTATATTTTGCATACTTGTTATTGTCTTCAATGTGTTTGGCATGTCTTCTCCATGCTTGGCATGTTTGTTGTGTTTGTTGACCTTACTTTAATGCATGTATTTGCCTCGTGTTTATGCATACATTAAAGTGGGGGCTAAATGTTATGTCAGAAAAATGCACCCTTGGGGGCTTTTTCTTCTTAAGGTTTAGCTCCTAGGTCTTTAGATTGCATTTAGAGCATCTTGCATGATAATTCAGACTCTTGATGAGAAAACCCTTGGGCCTTGTGACAAATGGGACCTAAGAGGGACTATTTTGATGATCCTGGAACAAAGACAGGGGTGGACTTGGGTGCTAGCGCCCTAGTCCAGCCCTATTTTGGGTCTGCCCTAAATTCAAATGTCAGGTTTGTGACCATTATTTGGGTCTTAGGCCAACATCATAAGTTTTAATTATGAAATTCTTGGCAGGAATCTTTGTAGTTGTATTTATAAGCATGTGTAGGTTATCATTTAGAAACTAGATGTTTATGTTAGATTATGATTGTGAGATATTGGCATACTTGTGATTTTTATTGTGTTGCAAAGTAGATCATTTTTATTGTGTTTGTTTTTGCAGGTTGAATTACATCTTCTCTTCATGGCATTGAAGAGCATCTTCCTTCCATGAGAGCTTCATCATCAAGGTGACATCTATTGTGTTTTATCATCATTATCATTTGGATTTTTACCTCTATCCCACAGGGATATGCACTGTCATCTAACAATGGTGTTCGAAAGACTTGAATGCCTCTCTGGGGCTTGACCAAGGCAAGCTTTCAAACACCACAACCCCCTCCCACACTCCTTGTGATTGTAGGTTACAGGTATCAAATCTAGAGGAAGTGGAGTTGTAGGGAAGATTGGAGGATAGTGCAGATTCAGAATCTGAAAAGAAGTAGACACTGTGTAACATTTCAGGACACCGGCGCCATCAACATTGTCCTCCACATTTGGATCTACAAAAATACACTGAACATTGATAATCAGTTATTACAGAGCTTTCAACATCCTAAAGAATATCCCTCTGTGGACTAGGGTGCCATCAATAGTGTCCTCCACATTTTGTAACATCCAAAACCGAAATGACAAGAAGTAACTAAATTTTCACGATGGTAAAATTTTTTTTTATTTAAAACAAAGTAATCAAATACAAAAGTTTCTCATCTCTAATCCATTACAACATTTTTCAATTTATCATAAACATGATTGCATTCTCATAAAGACTGAAAGAAATGATATTCATAATACACTTTGTTTTCTAACAAATGAAAGAATCTTGAAATAACAAATATTGGAAACATACCATTATCATGCATCTCGATTGTCAACCCATCACATTCAAGACTCGGCAGTTCCTCAATATTGGGAAGAGAAAGTATCTTCAAGGAGCTTAACCTCCAACCACAGACCGTCGGTCTCCCACACTCCTTCCTAACTGGAAGTGGCCCTACCCTACTCAAGAGGATAGACTTAGGATAACCATCGGTGTTTGCCATCTGAGCTCTGGTGTTGTAACCTACGTGTCTTGTTATCGCGCAGATCCCTAGATACCCTCTAGTCATGCACGACACTCCACAAGAAACGCCATCCAGTTACGGTGAACATTTGATGCACTTGAGGATAGTACACCACCTTGGCCAAAGGATTTGTATTTAGATAGCATTCTACAAACGCTTGAACTTGGTTCACCCACCCTACTCGACTTGAACTGGTCAAAATCCTACAGTTTCCATTTGTATAATTTAACTAATTGACGACCTTGATGACCTCAAGGGTTTAGGTTATCCTCCTATTATAGCGCATGGTGCAACATTTACTCTAATCTCAAGTTCAGGGTTTCATAATCCTATTTTCCCAGTAAAAGCATTGTTTTAAAAACGTCCACTCCTAAGGGTTTCATAATTGTTTACTTGGTTTCCGTGTTTACACAACACATTCAAGTGTCTAAACCATTTTCCGTTATCCCGGAATTCAAGATTCTAGACTCATAAGGTCTACAAAATGATACTAGATTCGTTGCATGCCACATAATCTGGATTCAGCATGCGGGTTTTTCACTCTACATGTTCATTATAAAAACATGACGGTTTTCGACACAATCACATTAATTCCCTACATCACTTTCCTAGTCAAATAATTCCGCATAAGCTATTGAGGTAAGAATCGCAAAAATAAAACAATGAAAGATTTAGACTCTTCCTTATGATCCTAGAGATGACCAATCACGTGGTCGACCTCTAACAAAAGATAAAAGACAAAAACGTCTCAAGCTAGTTGCAATTACTACTTCGGCTATCTACACAATAAAGTTTACGTCAGACATGTTTTGAAGCTGTGGTTTTAATCTCCCACACATCACGCATGTGGAGCAACATGTTTTCTCGCAAAGCAGCTATTGTTTTAAGTACTCAAGAGTAGTTTAACGTTGATAGCTCAGTCTTAAAGAAACTCTTAATATTTTACGTCTTTTCCGACGTTTTAAAGTTTACAGCTCACAATTGTCTCATGCAATGATCATTCTTCGATGACAGCACATCGAGAGGTATGTTCTAACATCATACGTCGTCAACCATGAGGGTTAATGATCCGTTTTCTAAGTTATCGAGTTCTAACAAACAACTGCAATACTATTTCAAAGGTTTCTATTGACATAATACAGCAATGATACTTTCATGATGATAAACTTTCCACAGAAATGCAGAAAAAGACGTTTTCATCATACAATCTTTGTTTGTAAGCGTTTTACCTTATTCAACAAAGAAGAACCCAACGAACGCTAAAAGCTCTCTTTACTCCTCGCTGCCGACAACCACAGATTAGCTTCTTCCGTTATCACGTAGTCGATTTTTAAGACAAAAACCTCGACAGACTTCTCTCACTGCCGTTTATATCCTCCTTTTGAAGCCACCACCTCCTCCATGATGAAGGTTTCAAGTGCCTTTTCTGTATACTCTGCCGTATCACTGTTTCTCTAGCTCACGTCAGTCTTTACAAATTCTACCCTACTTCCTCAGAAGTCCGTCCACCACAGATAAACCGCTCACTACTAAGAAGAACTAATCTCTCCTTCAACACAGCGATCCATCTCACTCCCTGCCTTTGCTAATATCTCCACTCCCTGCCTTTTTTTTTTCTCCCAACTACAACAGCCACTCCCTAAAAACTCCTTTCCTACCAACGACAACAGACTTTTATTCTTCCGCTGTTACTTTTTCTCCTCCCACACTCTCACGACGACCTATATCTCTCCTTTCTCTCTGCCGAACTCTACGAACCTTAACCCCTCCTGTAGAATGAAGGAAAACAAAAAAATGAAACCTCAAATCAAACTTGAATTGAACCCGCTCGATGTCGATGCCCCTCCTTTTTCTCCGCAGCTTTCTCCTTCTCTCCTATAACCGACTTCAAGACTTAATACGACCATAAGAAAGATTTAATCCCTTCGGTAATAAGGCTTGCCAAGGACATAACAACCCGTCCTTACTAGGACAAAAGACATCAACCTTCCTTAAACCAACCTAATAATAAATTGAGGAGTTTACGCTTGTCATGGCGATGGTTATGAAATGATTTGAGCTACGTTGGGGTCGAGAAGGAAAGAGTGGCAAAAACCATTTTACTAAGAGTCTCAAAGTCAGATTGATAATAACTCGTAGTCAAAGTTGGAAGAAGAGACTTACTTTTAGACGACGACTAAAATAAATGATTCCACGCTATGGTTACAAATCGACATTCGTCGATCTACCAAAATAGAACAAATTCACGAGTTCGACGCGTTTTACGTCCATCACATCGGATTGATCGTAACACAAACAAGTTCCTACAACGTTAAACGCACAAAGCCGACTTCTCACGATTTTTGACTTCGAGACAAGATTTGCAATTTTCGCCACAAGATGACTCAATAAATACTTATAGACGTAAATATTAAACATCTAAAATACGTCGACTTACCAATATGGTCTTACAACGCCATCGACGTCTCCAAAATTCTACAAGATGACTTTCGACTAGGATGTTATACTTTATCCTTTGACGTCGAGCTCAAATGAACTGCCCATACTGACAACAAGACTTACTTGTTGGTTTCCAGGCTTATCTATCTGTTTGGCGATCTCAGTGGCAAACACCTTTGGTTAGTTTCCAGAGTCTATACTCTCTCTCGAAGATACTTTCTCTTCCGTCGAACACGGTCCACCTGTTCCTGCATCGACAGACTCGCATGCAATTTTTTGGTCAAAGCATCTATGTTCAAATCAAAACATAATATATCCAAAACATCATTGCATTTATTATAGCGACTTTTAGTCTACAAAAGCACCTTGATCGTAATCATTAGATTCCACAATTCAATACAACAACTTTGTAAGATAAATCATCATTTTCAGTGTCGTTCACAACATATTAAATTACTAAAATTTGCAAGGAAGTAAATAGTAAAATTGTTTTCAAAAAGAGGGATGTGACACATTTGCATTGCCAGAAACTAAAGGTACAATAGAGATCAGTGTTAGAAGGAGATTAGGTTTATACAGAAAAAGTTGCACCTTGGACTTGGGCACCTTCACCATTGTCCCTGACATTTCCATTTTCTAAACTGTGAAAGATAGTGAGTTGAGGTTCTCTTCCCTTTGTCTTATTTCAATAGAATCTGTCATAATTTGCATAATTACTTACTATTTTTCTTACATTAAGGTTTCAAGGGCATTAAAGCATTAATCAGAGACATTGTGTGATAACTTCTGAATTTCCTAGCTTCTCTTGTAGCAACCCAACCTAATAGGTGACACTCCTCTTGAGTGGAGAAGCAATTTAGTTAAAAATCAATTAGAATGTTTAGTGGAAATGAGGATTCAAACTAAAACCACCATACAACAACAAACATCAACAATCCCTCTTTTCCACCCCTAAACAGGTTCCTATCAAGGTCCCTTCTCATTCTCATAGGACCCATAAGGGTTTTGATATGGTAGATAGTCAAAGGAGACCTAGGAGCAGGAGCCCTAAAGGTTCTATTGGTCAAAATCATCCTTGATGTTCTAGAGAGTCCTAGTTTTCTATTTTTCCCCCTTGCATGGGGAGACTTGCATGCTTGAGTGCACTTTTTACTTTAGGAACTTAGAATCTCTTGATATGTAATGTGATTACTCTATTTGACTTATGTTTTGAATCACATGCCCCCCTTCTTCTATCTTTTATGCACTTGGATGGTTGATATCTTTAATTTTACCAAAAGTATGTATTCCTAAATAGGTTTAATCTAGATACAAATTATAGTGTGTTAAGATTGTATTGTAGAATATGGATTTAGTACTACCAATGAAGACTTAGAAAACTAGAATTATATAATTTAAACAATATAGCTGTAATTATCATTTATTTGTAATATTTTCAATATATCAAATTATTTCTTGACTTGGAAGATAAAGTTTCACTTGATGAAGCTTTAGTTGGAAGTTAATTGAAAATGTGTACTCCCTTTATGTCCTAGATTTGCCATCTCATGCATATGAAAGCCAAAAGATGGCATAGAAAGTTTCACACAACAATTTTAAAATATTATTAAGTTTTCAAGATGAAAAGAACTATTGTTAATATGGTTTGAATCTTACAAGGAATTTTTTTAAGTTGTCTCGATTTATTAACTCTTTAGAAAAATTATTTCATTAATATTTTTTTTCAAAATCAAAGGTCACATTATTTTTATAGTTTTCTACTATCTATGTAAGTAGGTGTGGATATTTTATTTTATTGTTGAAACTGACAAAAATAGTTAGTATGGGGCTTTATTCATCATAAAATATTGACTCTTCCTATTATCATGTACGATACTAATGAAAGGGGCCATATAGATACTAGGGCTTCTCCTCCTAGTATTCTTCCTTTTTTGGTTTTACTTAAATTATTTCATTGTATATATTTTGTTTTCTTAGTCACTTTTTCCTTGGCCATGTGTGTAATTTCTCTTTGTCTTGGTTCCCTTTGGGAAATGTGATTTCAATCGAGGATAATTATAACCTTGTGGTCAGGGATTTTTTTAGTGGCAAATCTTTGCCAATTGGCAAATAGTTCATTTCTGCGAATGAGGAATTGGCAAATACATTACCACTGCTGGGGGCCAATTCACCCAATTTTTACAGATTTTTGGTCAAATGCATTTCAATTCACCACCCAATTAATTTTTTAGTCATTTATAGTTAGTATTTTCGCCATAGTATTCTATGCGGTTCTAATGGTGATTCACTTGGAATTTTGGAGTCATGTTTTAATTCACCCACATATTCGCCAACATAATTAAATGGTGGACATGCACGAGGACCCAATTCACCAATATCATTAAATGGTTGACATGCACGAGGACCAATTTTGCTAGTATAATTAAACGAGGACCAACTTTGCCAATACCATTATAACTCCATGTTAGTTGTAGGGCCATATTCGCCTAGAAAATTACTATATATGTGTTTGATGAAGGTCCATTTCACCTAACATTTATAAGTGTCCTATTAATAGTATGTGGGAATCGCCATATTATTATAATACCATTTGAAAATCCCTTGTTATTCACCAAATATGCATTGATATAAATGCATTTGAAACTCTAATTAATCCTTTACACATTTTGTTCAGCTTAGCTCTTGAATCCTTGATTCATTTCAAATCATAGAGAAGTTATAGCTACAAGCATTGGCGAGTCATTGAAAGGTAAGTGATCATTTATTTACAAGTTTATTGTGTAATAATATAAGATTCATGTTGATTATTTATGTCTTTGTTACAGATGATATTGATTGAGTAGGAATTAGGACGAGGGAGATATCTTAATCTAGGACCCGGGGATCTATATTCTATCATCTATGATTGCATCTTGAACAAAATGACATTATTTATGTAGCTTTTAATTCGTGAGAGATGTCGAGCAAGAAGAAGTTGTTTGAGGGTGGTGAAGGGACTCAAGGGAGGTCAAGGCCATCAAAATGGAGAAACAATAACATAAAGTCGTACTTTGGCAATGTTGGCGGTCCATCAGATGTAGCTACAACATCAGAACCTATACCATCTATTGACTTGCATCACAATGGCATGGATGATATTCCAAGGAATACCCAATGTAGCAGGAATGATGACAATGCCACAGATGATATTTCATGGAATACCCAATGTACTAGGAATGATGAGAATGTCATAGATGATGTTCCAGGGAATACCCAATGTACTGAGAATGATGAGAATGCCATAGATGGTGTTCCAGGGAATACCCAATGTATTGGGAATGATGAGAATGCCCCAGATGATGTTTGAGGGAATACCCAAGGTAGCCGAAATGATGATAATTCCACAGATGATGTTCCAAGAAAAAATGATAATGAAGCTAATGAACTTATACAAATCAATGAAGATGAAGATCTTGTAAGTACACGCAAGGGGAAAAGAAAAGCCAAATAAAAAAAAGGGGTGTGAGTGGGAAATGTCAAGGAGTTTTCAGATTGATTGGGTGTCAAAATTCCCATTCATTGAACTGGTGGAGAATAAAAACAAAGATGAACCTCCCATAGAATGTAAGTGTAAGATTTGCAGTTGGAAATATCATAGGGAGAAGAGGTTGCAATTAAAACTTGACACCATAGAAAAAACATATTGGCAAAGTTTATGAAAAACAAAACATAGATGGACAGGAAAAATCAGTGATAAGATGGAGAATGAAGGAAGAATGTCTTCATGTAAAGAGTGCCCTTGAATATGAAGTACATTTGCAAAGAAAGGTGAAGATTCATGTAGGTGGAGGTTTAATTGAAGCTCAATTTGGAAAGATGATGGGAGAATTACAAATGGAAAAAACTGTTCAGTTGGGTATTGTTTTTCATATTTTGAGCAGAGGGCATCCTATGATAGACTACCCTAATTATAATAGTTTATTATCTTTTATGGCCATTCCTAATTTTCCCAACACACACTGGTTAATAAATAGTGGATGGGAATGGGCAAGTTCTCTTGCTGAGGTGGAAAAATGTGATTTATAGGAAAAAATAAAAGAGTCAACTTTTATTGCATTATCTCTAGATGAAGTTATAGCAATAGATAATACTTCCTGGGTATGTATGAATGTGTATACTATGGAAAATCATGTCCGCCAACCTCATCTACTCTATGTTTATAAAATGAAGGAGAATGCAACATCACAAAATCTATTTGAAATAGTTAAGAAATCTTTGAATGAAATTGGAGGTATGGATGACTACACAATTGCTATAAAGTTGGTGTGTGTAGGGGCGGATGAAGCTTCAGTAATGCAAGGTCATAGGAATGGTCTGTGTGTGAAGATACAAAATTCTATTTCACCATACATGATTGGCATTCACTGCATGGCCCATAGAATGAATTAAGCATTTAAAATTGTGAGCAAGTTTCCTACAGTATCAAAAGTTGAAGATCTAGTCCATGAGCTCTACTCATACTTCTGCTGAAGTCCCAAAAGGTTTTTGGAATTTCAACATTTTACTGAGGGAATAACTACAGGAAACAAGCTTCTTAAAGATGTTGATACCAGATGGATCTCTTTGCTTGAACCAGCTAAAAGAGTTTTTGCAGAATATCAATCCTTGATTAGTTTAATGTACAAACATCGCTTCACAGTTGACAGGGCTCCTGACCTCTGACATAGGTTAGGTGACATAGAGACACTCCTTGTGTTAGCTGGTATTCTTCCCATGTTGGAGGAAATGAACATGCTTATGAAAAAAGCCAAAGAAAGGATTATGTATATTTCTAAATATACTAGACTATGTAGAATGATATGCATGACCCTCGATAATCTATATCTATCAAGCCAATCCTTCATAAGTCCAAAATTTAGCAGTTGGCATTTGATAACAAATGTACCAATAGTGCTAAATTTTTACTATTTAATGATAATGGGGCATTATGTGTCTCTGTAAAGGGATTTGAGATACCAATGTACTATTTAAACAAGGTCAAGTCCACTATCAGAGAAGAACCTATTTCAAGGGAAGCTTTTGACAAGATTGTTAATTCTGTAAGTACTTCTTTAAAGAATATTGTGAAATGTCTTTCCTCAGAGATTAGAGATCGATTCCCTTGTGATGAACTGCTTGAAGCCATGTCTATAGTGTATCCTCAATATTGGGTCAACTATGAGCCAACTAATTTTCACAACAAGATAAAGACCTTAACAAATCAATTTTGTAAAAGTATAGAATTCAATGGACAAGTAATAGAAAGAATTTTAAATCAAACTAAGCTCAGCGATCAATCAGGTCAATTTGCAATTTCAATGAGGGAACAGTTTAAACTCATGGAAGCTCCCCACCAACATGGATTGATAATAAAGCTTTGGGCAACCTTAAGTCAAAGCGAAATATTGCGTGATGCATTATTAGAATTTTTTGAACTTGCTAATTTATGTCAAACCATGATATTGGGGTCGGTGGAGGATGAGAGAGTTTTTAGTGCATTGGGGTTCTTGAAATCAAATATAAGAAATAAACTTGACAAGAATTTGGAAAATTGCTTGAGGATGTATACAACTAGACATGATATCTGAAGTTTTCCTTTTGATAGGGCACTCACAATCTAGAGGTCCTCATGTGAAAGAAGAGGGTTGTGCAACACTTCAAACAATAATAGCATACAGGATAGTGACATGATGAATACCAGTGCCACATGTAGTGGTAGTGGTGTTGATGAGACGCTCTTAAGTGGAGATATGGAGATAGAAGAAACTGAAGAACATGATCAGGATGATTCTGGATCTCATGGTTAGAGGGAGGATCAGGAGAATATGAATGACAAGATGATTTGGGAATTTGAAGGGATTTAGAAGCAACTAGGTATTTGTACCATATTACACTTTCTAAACTCCAAAATGTTGTTGATGGAATTTTATTTCAATTTGTCTATCTCTGATGTACATTTTTAATTTTCGATCAAAAAAATTAATATTTTCATTTATTTTTGTGTGATTCTGATAATTTTTACAAGCATTCAACTAAATGTGAAATAATTTTTATTCTCTATAACTAGAGTAGTGTTTCATTTGTTTACCTTTATTGCATTGTGATGATTTTTTTAAATTCCCAGGCTCTAGCTCTTGTAAACTATAGAATAACGCATTGCATTACCATACTTTGATCAGTTCCTAAACCAACTCTACTTAAGAATCCTTGTAATCACTCAGAACACTCAATATCTTCTTAAAGCATTAAATTTTCTCTGAGTAAAACTAATAAGATAAATATTCAAGCACTAAATTTAGGTTCCTTGGTCATAGTGTTTTATCAATTTTAAAATAGCAGACCCCAGCAGATTGTGCCACGATGTCCAGAAAAACATCCTGGTGGTGCTTCCTTAGGTTTTAAGGCTTCTGGTTCACTTGGTTTCATCTATTTGAATCCCTAAAATTCTAAGTGTTTATGATTTGTGCTTCCTCTACACTTTTTCTTCTTACCCTCTATTGACTGTCTATCGAAGGTTACCAGTCGCTTAAGTCACAACTTAATGTCTTCACACCTGTGAGTTGATCGGCCCCTAATCCTAGCCTTACCTACTGTCGCCCGTAAAAATCAAAGACTTAAGTCTTAGGTTAAAGCTTAATAAAACACATTTCGTAGCTTCACAGCACCTTTTTCATGATGTCACACCCCCTGGCGACAATGCGAAATGACTACTATCTATCAACTGATTATGGGCTTACAACCCCTACTGAAGATGCTTTATTGACAAACCAGCTGCTGCCAACTGTCACCAGGAAGATTTGATCGGCCAGAATTTCGTCGCCCTAATTCCCTAAGTCATGAGTTCTATTTCTGTGTTGATCATTTGCAACAGGTTTCTGATCTCTTAAGTCATAACCTTAAGCCTCTATATCCGTTAAGTGACCAGCCCCATGTTCTAAGTCTTACTGCCAATGGCCATGAAAAATTAAATTGAATGTCCTAAGTCTTCCTGTAAGTCCTAAGGTTTAATGAAGGGTAAAAGTTGCAGTGTCGCAGGGCATTTTGATGATGTCACCACCCCATTGCACAGCTACAATGGGTTGACACATGTCTAATATTTTATGGTTATGTAGTATTCCATTAGGAGTCTTGCCTTTGCCAATCATTTGTTGCCATCTATCGATATGATAGTGGTCCATGAAAGAACTTTTGATCCAATGGCTACGCTCCATCATAGAGGTATCTCTCTGAGGGGAATATTTGTTGTGTTGTCGCAAGATGGTGACACACGGTGCTCCTCTATTAAAGAATTGAAAAGCAAGTGGAAGGTGGGCACGTGGGGGCTTAATCACACTATCGTATGGTAGGTAAGTGGTGGGCCATTTCCAGTTGCGAGGCCCCAGGCATCCAGTCTAGACAAAAAGGTGATGTGATCTGCAGAGAGGGTACAGTTGATTTGGCCTATTCTGATTGGTCAAGGACATTTCAAAGGTGGTCACGAAGATTTTCAAATCTAGTCACGTGATCTCAGTCGTCGATTGTAGAATGTAAGGAAAGGATCAACAAGCCCATTTCAAATTTGCTATGAATGAGGATTTTCAAGTGTCCGCAACACGAACTAAGTAATGGTCATTGTAGCCACCATTAATACTGTAAATGGCAAGAAATACAACATTATAAGGGCATAATTTAGGGCATTCTCTGTCATTTTCGAGAGCACAGTTTCATTCCCAGCAAAAGGAGCTTCGAAATGAGCAAGTTGATGTGATTCCAAGCTTTTGTTAGCATCAAAAACCAATAAGTACCTTTTGTTTCTCTGTGTCTCATCAATTCAACTATCCATTCATTTCAAAGTGTTAAGAAGTAATTTATAGTTTTAGAAGCCCTAGGTTAATTGCATAAACATAGTTTAGGAGGATGAGTCAGTCTAGTTAACCTTCCACCTCAAAATGTAGTCTATATGAAGACCTCATGATCCAATGTCTTGGGTCATTGAGGAAAGCTACAATAGGGCTAGGAGAAGTAGGAAAAAATGATAAAATCTATGACCTATGTGTGAACTATAGAGATACTAGGATACCTATATCGGTGTGGAGCCTATTTGAGAATTGGCATAATAGAGAAGACTATAGAGCCCCTATTTGCCATGCCTGGAAGCTTGATTTGGCCAAGTTGATTTGCTCCAATGTATTTGTCAATCCAGACATGGTCAAAGCAATTGCAAGTAGATATGACCCCAAAACTAGGTCTATTATGTCTGGAAATGGTTCTGTCATAATTAGATTCACAAAAGCCTATATTTCAACTATGTTCAATTTAGACCCTTCTGCCAGTATGCTCATTGACCTGAATGCCTTCAGAGAAACATATAAGATTGTCAAATATGCCTATAAGCATAGACCAAGGCGAGCTGATGGAGGCCTGGGAAAAATTTCTGACAAAGAAGAGGAGCCCTTCCATTGCAAATTGTTCATGGATTATTTTGCCAGAACTTACCATAGTTTATGCCATGTTCTTGGGATGGATGTAGCTGATAGAATGCCAGTATCCTTGATGATGATGGCAGTTTACATTCAAGATCTTGGAACCAGACATCCATATGACTATGCGGGTTACTTGGCTGAGAAAAAGCACAAGAAGATGGTGACAATAAAAAACAACCTGTATATTGTAGGTCCCCATGTGGAATTCACATGGTATTCTTTGATGTACCACATGATCCTATTCTCTCTATCAGGCCACTGGCATAAAGATTTACATGTGAGGATGATAGATGAACAAGGCAACATGATGTCAATGCAAATGTGGACTTGCATGATTGACATGCATTTTAAGGATGTTAGTTATGTTGTTTTTGAGGAGCATTTTGTAAGGAAGGTCTTAGGTTTTTGGAACCTAAGGAGGATAGAATACCTAAAGAAGTTAAGGATTTCTTGAGACCTTTGGAAAGAGCCCCACACTTGAACATAGAACACAACTAGGGAGATTGATTTTTGCATGCAAATACTACTTGCATCAAGATTTATGGGTGTGAGGCTCCACCTTACACTTTGCCTAAGTTTGTGCCCAAGAGGCTTGCCTTCATGGAAATCATAAGGAAATTAAATGAAGCTAACAAGGAGCATTTTAGAAAGCACAAGAAGGGGTCATTCATCCCTACTTTATTAAAGCTCAGTGATTTTATAACAATTGAGAAGAATGGATTAGATCAGATTGGCTCCATGCTTCAGTGTTATAGGATGTATATAGAGCAAGTGAGAGCATTTGACCCTGAGGATTTTATTCACAAAACAAGGTTGAAGGTTAGTAGGCCTGGTTACCCCCACCGAGTCCTCTTGGATGAAGATATAGTAAGAAACTACCAGTCAATGCATGAGATATATCTTTTGAGAAATAAATGGAATGTAGTGATGGAGGGAGAGACGATGAAGAGAAATGCCAATGCTACATACCCTGGGCCTTTTGCTGAAGTGCAAGATCCCATAAGGAGAATTGAGATGATCTTTTCCAAGGAAAACGAACTGATAGCTAGTGCACCTACAGGTGAGGAGAGGCCATCTTACCAACCAAGAAATTCTAGGGGTAAGTATGTAAGAGAAGAAGAATCCCCTAATTCCCCTGCTCCAAAGAGAGAAAAAATCATTGACCTTGAGGCAGAGGTGGAGACAGAAGTTGTGGAATAGAAGGAAGAAGCAGCAAAAGAACAAATTTAGGAGCCTCCTCATCAAGTGAGTTCCCCATTAAGGATAAGGCCATACTCTTCACTAGATAATAGGTTGACAAGGTCAACAATTAATAATGAAGTTGATATTGAAGATGTGAGAGTACTGGCATGTAACCAATTTATTACAGATGATGCATTTGTCAGCACACTTGAATTCAGGTCATTCGTCCTGAGGACAAAGAATGAAGAATTTCAAGGAGAATTGAGGAAGCAAAGAGTGGTCCTAACCCCTCTGAGTATGATATTATTAGTCAAAGGGTTTTGAGTGAGGTTAATAAGGATTTCAGTGCAATAACCCTAGAGGAGGGTAGGGCTCTTGTAGCTAGAAGCAACATCCTATTGCTACCACATAGGACTCTATCAGATGCAATTGCATTTAATACCATAACAAGGGATGACTCTGATATGACAGAGGAACAAGTCAGCAAAGCTTTGCAGGGTGCTACATTTGATCCAAGGTTTGAAACCTTGGAAATTTGGGCATTGGCCCCTAGTGATAAGAAACCAAAAGTTGGTTTGGAGGAACTGACTGGCAATGTCATAATTAGAAGGGTGTTAGACACCCTTGCCCCTCAAGCTACTAATCTAAATGTGCAAACTACACAGTTTGCTGAGGCAACGACAATTAAACTGTAGAAATACTATAATGAATTGTTGGAGAAATATGCAGTGGCCATGTCCAAGTCGAGAAAATATGAAGGGCAACCACAATTAGAGCCTGGTCTATCTCAGACTCCCCCTATCATTCAGACTGCAGAGTCACTTCTAGTTGACACATAACCTCTCCTTTCAGAAATTAGAGAATTGAAGGAGGATAACAAAAAATTGAAAGAAGAAAAGGAGAACAAAGTAAAGGACATAGTCACCAATTTGATTAAAAATAAAGTGACCAAAATCTTGCCCAGAGTGGAGGAGACTTAGAGGACTTCCTCACAATTAAGGATGGCCTATGAGAAGCATGAATCTAATAAGCAGAGACTATCAAGTGTGAAAGCTAAGTGGCTACCAAGAACTATAGAGGTTAGAGATTTTCTTAGGTGTTCTAGATTTGATGCAAATGCAGCTCCTAAGCTGAAATTGGTGTCAGATATACTGAAACATTTCAAGGATGTGGCCAATTTTCAATTGAGATTGGATACAATTTTGAGAGAAAAGATGTAGGCAATAGAAACGATGGACACTAAATGGTTGCCACATATTTTGGAGGCTGATGGGAAGGCTAAGGACCTAGACAAGTGGAGAAGAGAAATAATAGAAAATGGTTACCAATTAATTCCCACTTGTTGTGATGAGGGCGATCCAACCATGTAGATAATGAGTCTATCACTTGACAAGCTGCATCTGGTTGAAATAAATTTTGAGATATTCTGCAAGAATGTGAAGACTATTTTGGATGCTAAGTATGTCAGTCATAATGGCAATATCACAGAGGTTATCTCATTCCCCTAGCCACTTGAAAAGACATACAGTGAATGGAAGGACAAGTATGGGTCGCAAGATTGAACAGGCCAACCACCTTTTCCCCAGCATTAATGAGGCAAATCTTCAAGCGGCTACACATCTCCCAAAGTCCATCTAATCCTTCTCTTTTCTTCTCTCAAATGAAATGAATGTTCTCAACACCATGTTGGCGATGCATTGTATCCAGAACCTATTTGAAATGACAATGTAATAAATGTTGAGTACACGTTCTTGGTCTATAAAAGAACTGTGTTACTCATTCTTGTGTATTTGGAAGATTTTGGAAATTTTGAGAGGTAAATAAGATACAAGTGCTACTTTGTAATGTTGTTGGAAGATTGGGAAAGTTTTGAACAGTGAAATATAATACAATTCTGACAGGTTGGCCATATTTCTGGAGTTGTATGTTTTAGTTTCTTGCATGTTGCATGATTTTTCATAAGCATTTTATCAGTTCTAGATTGAAATATATGAATAATGTTGTAGCATAGTATATTATTAATATACACCATTAGCAAATATTTAATATGAAGTGGACAATTAAATAATACAGATAATTTAACACATAAAAGGATTTTAGTGTTATATTGATTTTCAAATGAACACTGAAGGTCCGAAGGAAATTAGAATACATTGAAGACTGAAGTATTACATTTACAATGTACAATAACTTTCTCAAAACCAACTCTACATAATGCTCTGTTGGAACTTGGAAACACATGTTTTTTATTAGATAAGCGGCAATCCAAGGGTACCGAACCCATTACAAAGCAGCCCCTAGGGCAGTCTAGATAGACAACAAAAAGAATGGATGCCAAAAAACTAGAGACAACAGTCCAACAACCTAGTCATTCTGGTATTGATATCATTAGAAACACATGTTACTAAATCATTTTATCATCTTTTGTAGAGTGCTCCACTCTTCATCTGATGGAAGTGTAATTTTTCTTAACCCATGGTTACTGAGTTGTAACTATGATAATATTTTATAACTGATATTGTTACTTGACTTGAATGTATCACTAAAAGTTGCATTCAAGGTTATCAGTGGTACGATGAAATCCATGAAAATTGCCTCATCAAGATTTTGAGGAAACTAGCCCTTGTCGAAGTTCATTTTATACTCCATCTTCTTTTTTAAAGCATTCTTTCCAATGTATCAGTATGATGGGTCAAAAGCCACCGGCAAACTAAGCTTTTTGAAGTGTTCTACATTTGTTTGCAGTTGCTTTGTCAATAATGCAACTTGTACCAAAAGTTCCTATGCTTGTTCCAACTTCGTACATTTTTCAATGATAGTTGAGGCCTTTATTGTGGCATCAATATGGTTCTGAATTCCTTTGGATTCCAATTCTTCACCACTAGCTATGTAGATTAATTGCAAAATTTTGTTTGCATTTGACTATCTTGAAGTTGCCATGTCTCCATTTTCAGCAATGTATTGTTTGACTGTATTACTACATAATACTAGATCATCAATGAATTCAAAAATTTTAGACAAATCATCAATCCTCTTCATTATTTTCTCTTAAATGTTACTTTTTATATAAACCATTGTGTTTCTATATAATTTAGATGCTTTGTTTTGGTAGGATTTTATTTCATTTTCTGTATTCTTCAGTTTTTTCTGCAAATTTTTAGAGAATTTTCTCTCTCCACATTTTCTTGCCACATATGTCCTTTTTCTGATTGCTCTAGTTTGGTATTGGCTTCAATCTAGGATTGTTCTAATTTTTTTGAATTGGTTGTCTGAATATCATAACTTTTTTTACTTTCACTTAACATTTCCTTTAGTTTATTCACTTCCTCATATGTCTATTTATTCACTTCACTTGTAGATGTAGAGTCAGAGTTTTTTATCCTTTTCTCTAATTCTTTGGTCTTGTTCTCTACTCCTTTCCTCTTGGCTTTTTCACTTTCTATGTCTACCTGTAACTTTCCTATAAGAGTCTCCAACCTGTTATGTAAATCACAAAGTCAAATGAAAAAGAGCAAAATGAATGGAATTATCATTAAATATATTTTCCTTCTGTTGTAACTCAATTACTGGAACATGTGACCTATCTATCTTACAACTCTAATTTGTAGACAACATATTCAACAAGGTTACCAAGAAATTAAAAACAATCATACCTTTTTTTTCTCTCTCTTGCTTTAGCAATGATGTGTACACTACTTCGTTGTTCTTTTTTGATACATTAATTTTGTCAGAATTTTTCATTCTAGAAAAATCCACTTGGATGGTGCTCACCTCATAGTCAGATCATTGCATCTGGTCCTCTAGTTTATCTTGAACTTTGGGTACAATAATCATGTAATCCATTTTTTCATTTTCTGGGTCAAATCTAATCAATACCCTAGTTGTTGCAGTCTCTGAAGTTGCAGTAGCCTCTATCTCTAGCACTTGCTTCTTGTGACTTTTAGATAACTTTTGCTTTCTTTTCAAACTCAGCTTTGTAATCACAATCTATGACACTTGACATAACTTTGAATGGAGAAGGAGTAGTTGTAGTGTTGGTGGCATCTCTAATTAATTGTGGCTGAGTATTAGCTATTCTTGTCCCAGTCACACTAACGATAGGAGGGGGTGCCTTCTGGAAACAATTGCTTTGATGTGGATGTGGAATCAAAACCTGCCATAACCTTCTGCTTCTTAGTCTTCACAAGGCCTTGCTCTTTATGTTTGTCTATAGTTTCATTTAATGTTGTTGATGGCCTCTTTTGAGTTTGTTGTTGCATCTCTTGTTGACCACTACTACTACTAATACCTGTACCATTGCCAGATTTGCCACCAGTAACACTAGAATGTCCACCATCTCCTGCAAGAAAAGAATGAGAAACATGCAGATCATAAGACGCTTGTGGTACTGTTAGTGATTGAATCTCACTCTAAGGATTTAATGCTAGAACAAATATAATCTCCTGATCTATATGTGTATGCCCTTTGGCTTGTTCATCACCTCCAATGCCAAGTAGAAGATCATTAGGTTTTCTAGGGTATACCTCTGGTACCATCCAAATGCCTTCTCCTGTGGGCCCCAAACCACCACCTTCATAACCCAATTTTTGGGCTATTGATGCCTCTTTAGTATATGTTTGTCTTGTGGTCTCACTCATATGAGGTTTGAATACATATGCACTAAGATCTTTGGGTTGGTCTTTATCCTCATCATCACTTTCAACATTAGTTGCTTAAGCTTCAGAGGGATGCTCTTTATCCCACAATTTGTTGAACGCTTCATCTTCTGAGATGTCTTCGAGATCTGTAGTAGCTTTTGGATCACCAAGATCCTTCCTCATAGACCAAAGGCAGAAATTTTTGAGTGTGACGAATGTTCCTCTATACAAGCTTTTTTTAGAGTCTCTAGAATTTTTGTACACTTAGATATTTCAACCGGTTTTGTATAGAAATTGTTGAATCTCTTGTTTGCTAGTGCATCTCTCTATGTTTGTGGAATTGAATGCAATCCCATTATTTCTTATGACAATTTTTCAAAAGAAATACCTCTCTGAGCAGTAGTTTCTTCCATGACTTTTCTCACCTCCTCCCAAAAATTCTTGTTTTTCAACATTTCTAGTAGGGGTTTACTTTCATGTTGAATTCTAGTTGGAGTGTTCTTATTGGCCACAAGCCTTCTTTTAATCACGTCACATGGGTCATATTTCCAATGAGAGTCAACATCAAATTTAAAAATTTGTAGAATTTCATGTGCCACAGTAAATGCTTTTCTCTCGAATGTGAACCCTCCACATGAAAAAGGTAAGGAAGGAAATATGCTCTTCTTTTGCTGACTAACAAGAACATGTGATCTGTACTCTCCATCTTCCATATGTATTCCAATGCAAAAACCCTCTCTATCACATGTACTAGAAGTTTGTGGGGTTGTGCTCCTAATCCATAAAATCTTAGGATAGTATATTCCTCCATGAAGTACCAATTAGCCAATTGTATTTCTTTTCCCAGTTGAATGCAATTTCTACAAGACTTGGGCAATCTAGGCATTGGAGTATTTGTAATGGTTTCATACATTGGAGCCAAAAAGTAGTCCACAAAATGATTGTAGTTCTTTTGATTATGATACATCTTTATCTTATGGGTCCAATCCAGTAGTCCATTTTTATCTTGTTGACACTGAATTTGAAGCTTGTTGTCTTGAAACATCCCAGAAAACTGCACTAGAAAAAAATAGCACAAGTAGGTTGTGAACCTAAATGTCTTTCTATTGGCACTGGGAGTTGGAGGTTCACTTTGGCTTCATTTAATCATTAAAAACTAACAATGCATGGATTCCGCAATGTGCTCAAGAAATTTGTATTTAGCAGGTGGCATGAATTGATGGATATTGTATACCATTTCAAGGAGGCTTGCATCCACTTCACTATTATTATCCAATCCAAGGAAAAACACTAGCATGGAAACAGTATCATGGACCCATGATCTAAAAATATCAATTTTATAAGGAGGCTTATGATTCTGATTGAGTTGGATACCATCCGCTGTTAGATATTTGATAAATTTTTTTTGTTATTTAAACTAACTTCTTCATAAGTATTAGCAAGTTTTTCTAGGTTTATGCAGACTGCTCCACATTCTTTAGTGGTAAAACCCAATAATTTGCCAAAATGTTCTCCATTAATGGGAAGAATTATTTCCTGGCTATCTTTTTTAACTATTTCTTTTCTTTTTTCATCATAATTTTGGGCACAGACCATGAGAAATTCAGGGCAAGGGAAAACCTGAGGTAACATCAAGTGTCCCAATCCAACCACCCATGGTGCAGTCATCCCATTAATTGGTATTGGTTTTTTTGGGTCAGGTTGCACAGTTTACGTTTGACGTACCTTATTCTCCAATGAAAACCTAAGTACTGAGGTAAACCTTCCAAAAATTACAGGGTCATAAATATCATGGTATTCATCTATAAAACCTAGGGTTTAAGCAGTCTAGAATAGTCTATTTTTTCTTTTTCTTTGGTTTTCCCAATTTTTGGTTTGGTAGTGCTGGTAGACATGCTTGTAAATACTCAACCCTAAAACCCAAGATTGAAAAAACTAAAGTCTCAAGGACAATAATAATAGGAATTAAGTATTTCTATATTTCACTTACCTAAAAAAGATGAATACAAAGACTAGCACTGAGTGAATCCATGGCATCGCACAACCAGTATTAAAATTTCTGGTGCACTGCAATCTCCTTGTCACTTGAGTCCTTGACCCTCTCACTTCCAAGTAGTATCAATTAAAATTGCTAAATGCTAAGTGCCAATTGTGAAGTAAAGCGAGTGAAACATGGTAAATTCTTTTATTAAAGTTTAGTACAAGTATGAAATTTTAGTTGTACACTTGTATTGAGTACTCCCACTTCAAAGTTCAAACAAAATTTAAGGATGGCATGAAAGTCTGCAGCCTGAATTAATTATTTAATACAACACATACATCGAGCGGTGGAATTGAAAATTTGAAAACTATTGTATAATCTCAACTGTTGATCTTTGTAAATCTAATGGCTCTTGATTGATTCCAGACGTTTGAGATCGCAAGTCTTGCGCTCTGGACTTTCGTTCTGAAATTCAAATACACCTGTCCATCTGGCATCAAAACATTTCACTAAAGTCTATAGCTCCTTTAATATTTATATGAAGTCGGGCCCACTTTCATGATATAATAACTAATAGAATAAAATGAACACATTGATATCATTGCATCCATAATAAAGTAGAAATTATATTAATACAAAATGATTTACACTAATACACACAGGAAATTATATTAATAAAAAAACCACTCCAGTGGCCAGCCCAGGGCCCAGGATCCAAGAAAACATAGCACTAGAGAGGCTACAATAGAAATCCCTAGCCCCTTGACTGGGCGACTCCTTGAAAACTTGTCACCCTACCACCCCAGTATGGAAATCACCAAAAAAAGTGGCCTTGGGAGCTCGACCACTCCTACAACCACTGCAACTAGAATTCCCCCGTACTCATAGTGGCTTTGAAGTATACAATCCATAGCAGAGTCTCCTCTGTGTCCATTCCAATTGCTCACCGAAGAAAGTGTCTCCCACGAGCCACCCAAATCATGTGCCTTCCCATTTGTTGCTCATTCATGTTTAGCAAGAACGACTGCCTAGCTAGGCCCTCCTATCCCTCTTGCAGCTTCTCTAAGTCTCTCGGCCATGGGATACTGACCCCTAATTCTGCACAAACTGCCACATTTAAGTCATCCAAAAGAATATCTAGAGTGAATACCTCCCATAGAATCACCAATGCATCCACCTTTGCCTCTCCTAGGTCTAACAAAGAAGCCAGAAAGCATGAGGAAATGTCTAAATTTACCCTATATCTGTCCTCAAAGACCAAGAAGTCTTTATCAAGGACCATATTCACTGCCTCAAGGAAGAGTTCATTTTGCTGGTTACAATTGTTCATCAGTCTTTGATTTGTTATATGGCCCAGAAAGGCAACTTGGCGCTTATTGCAATGGAGCCTTATGGGAGTCTCCATGCTATATTTTGAGCAAGCTAGTCGAGTGCTATTTTGTTGGAGACCTCTAGGATTTAAAGGAAGATCGTTAATGAACACACGCCTCAATTGACAGATGCATTTATTTGTTGTCTAGATTTTTTGTAGCATCAATCTTCGGCTCGTGTAAGGATCAACCAACAACAATTCTCCGAACTTGTCAGAACTATTTAATACATTAAAAATTAATTCCTGGGAAAAGTATGTTAATCATATAATGTAATTATTATTATTATTATATAGTCAAACTTAGAATAAAATAAAGGGGCTTAGGGCCGGTAACTTAGAGCAAAGGGGCCAGTAACGCGACGACAACCAAGGGGATAAAAGAAAAACTTAAGTTGGGGAAACCGGCTACATAGGTCAATGATGAATTAGAAGGATAAACGCTGAATGCCTTAGATAATACCAGTCGCAGTGTTATTTAATATTGAAAATTTGATTCTTTGAACCATCTATGATCTGTATACATTGCAATTTGCATTTGAACTCATGTCAATTTCAAATCGTAATTACTTCTATATTATTTAGTAAAATTTAACATCACCCTTCAAAAAGATTAGGGAATTACATCGTACATGAACCTCTAACCAACCTCAAAATTCCAAACAAAACTCCTATCCTTCAACCTTCAAACCTTGCTTTGATCCTCCAAAATCATTTTGGTTCCTCTTTTCCATGATGCTTAATGAATATTTCACTGTAGTACATAATTATCCTATTTATAGGCAATGGCTTCATTACAAATTTAATTTTGTACTCATTCACAATGTCAGTAAATGATTTTCTATGGAACCTTTCATTATATGTACAAGAAACCACTAGGTATGGGTAACAATAAGGCTAGTAAAGGAGAATTAAATTAATCTTCTCAAGGTCACTAGCAATTGAGTTGCAATTCCATGAGTCAATTTGAATTTCTAGTTTCTCATGTATGCATGCATGTGTGGGAGACTGAACCCACCACCTAGAATAGAATGCATCATTTGCAAATGTTAAAAGTGTTGATTCTTGACATGATTTATTCCACTTTACGAATGCTCGTATTTCTTCATTCCAAGAAATACAAAGCAATAACATCCTCCATAGCCCCACAGAAATAAAATTTTCCATCATACTTATTAATATTCTACATCAATTAACTGAGATAAAAACTTGCACACAGTTTATTCCTGAAGCACTGAACTATTAACATTATGGACTGTGGAAATTTGATGTCTCTTACTTTACATCTGTCAACTGAGAAATCTATCAAACAGTTAAATTCAAAATCTTGAATGAACACAAAATTAGTACTTGATAACTCACTTTCTTCGCATAGCTGCTGTAATGAAAGCCATTACTTTCAACTTTTACAGTCTATTGATTCTTCTACTGTCTAAAACTTAGTAATGCAATATAAGGTTGAAACAATAAACACTATCATATATACATTACATGTAATGCTATGACAAATGGGTAATAAATAACAAGCAACTATGTTTAATTACCTTTGTTGTACCATGGAAATTCGCATTGGCTAATCTATGCAGTTAAGTGCATTCAATCAAATCAATCATACCACCACTACCATTTGATGAACCCTAGAACAAATGATGAACGGTTATAGTTCAATTCCGAAAGGTAGATCTCCAATGCTACACATTGCTAACAAAATCCTCTGAAATCAACTAGCAGCTGTTAGATAATATTAGATCAACGGTTGACATATATATAAAATATATAATATATTTATATTGATTATTGTATAAAGGTCAAGGTGGTAGTGCACCAAAGCGCAAGCCCTCGACTGTACAACTACAAATTTTGGAAATTGGGTGTGTCAGTACTTTTGCCCCAAATAGAGCTTATGTCATCGATTTGTGATCATTTGACAATCAAAATATATTAGAATATTTTCCATTTAATGACATCCATGCTGGAAGTGAACTCTATCCTTTCATAATAAATAAGGAATGTCATGAAAAGCACAATTGCACATTTTTGGGAAGGCAATTTATGCAGCTCAATTATGAATTGTATAGCAGTAAATGCCACCAAAATTAATGCAATTTATGGAAACATTTTATTGGCTTTGCAACCCTTGCAGGCACGTTATTCTGCATTTTCAATTTTTCACTAGTGTGCTTTGCAGGAGCTCTAGACTGCGTCTTCTACAAGTGTTGAACACGACCTTTCGCAACTAGGTTGGCTAATTTGTGCTCTTTCTTGCCCATTTCTTATAGTGATAAATTTGAATACTTTAATTCAACTAGGTAGGAATTGGGAAGAATAATTATTTTTCATGAGTCTAGACTATTTGTTTATCCAAAATCTTTTGGAGATTTATTTGGCACCCTTAGTAGTTACAAAAGCTTTTGTTTATTGGTTTATCAAACAAGTAAAGATGAAGCTTTTGTTTATTGAGAATGATTTAGCTAAGGTGAAGGATACCAAGCTAAGTCATATAGATTTCTACTTGGAGGATTTCTGGGCTTAATTAGAGCAAAACACTAAGTCACCTATAGCCCATAAAATCCTAACAAGTGGGTTAGCTTGTGCTCGGGATTTCCCACCTATTGTGCCATGTCCAAACCTGGTTGTTGCATGTGCAAAGAACTATTATCATAATATTAAGGGGAAACTTCAAGAGCATGTTGGTTCTTCTTCTGTGCACAAAGAATCAAGAACAAGAGAGCAGGGAACCTCCCAGGCTTTTGGAATTTAGAAAACTTCAACTGGTGTGGAGAAACCTCATCATAAAGTTGGTTCACAATCTGGTAGTGGTGGGGATGGAGAGCAGCCTGAAGATAATAGGAAACTAAAACTAAAAGGTGTATGTGAATAGGATGGTCAGCCTACATTCGTGAAACCACAAGTGGAGAAGAAGTTGGATGCCTTACAACAATTGCAGGTAGATCACATGACTTCTGTTGTGTCTCCTTCACCTGCTAATGATTCTTCCATTTATCAATAGATTGTTGATGAGGGTACTTTTAGTTTTCGTTCCTTGTTTAAGAATCCAGCCTCCCTCATATCAAATGAAATTTCTGTGCAAGATACTCCTAATCAGCCAAAGAGAGTTGTCCTAGGTGCAAGTGAGAGCGGTACAGTTTTGTCTTCCCCTTCCTAGCTAAAGAAAGTTTTTTGAGAAAAAGAGGAGATATCCCCCAACAGAAGACATCAATGTTGACACTGTAACTACACCTAAGCCTAAGAAGGCTAAGAGGATGTCTCAGATGGTAATGGATTCTTCCTTATGGCATACGATTATGGAGATTGTAGACCTCATTGGGGATAAAAATGAAAATAAAGTCACATAAGCAGATTTTAATATGACCAAGATTAACATGGGTCCTCCTACGATGGAAGGTGATTTATATCATTCACAATTCTCTCAGCACATGCTAGCAAAGAGAGTTAAATCTTAGCAACAGAAGAATGCAAAGCTACTAGCCTAGGTGAATTCTCTGACATCTTTCATTCAATCTACTTTGAATATTACTTCTCAATCCTCTGATGCAACTCTAAGTGTTTTTGTTGATGGAATGGATCCTAGTATGTTGCAACAAATCAAGAGATATCAAACTCTAGATAAGGCCACTGAGCAATGGGTAGAGCAAGTCACCATTGATGGTTTGTTGTACATCGAGAAGGTCATGAAACTATATCACCTCCTTTCTGATAAAAGGAAAAGGTTAATTGCAGAGTTATGAAATTTAAAGAGGGAAGACAGAAATCTGCTCATAGACTTTACAGAGATACAAGAAATGATGAAAATTGATACAAATATTCTTGTAGCTGAGAAAAATTTTAATGATCCAAATGAGAATGATTCTATGTCTTGGCTAGATGCACTAGTGTAACATCCAAATCCGAATTGACAAGAAAAACTAGGCTTTCCCACATGTAATAATAATTTTTTTTTTTCTAACTAGGTAATCAAATACAAAAGAACTTATCTATTACCAAGTATAACATTTTTCACTTTAATATAAACATGATCTCATTTTCATAAAACTGAAAGAAATGATGTATAATAAGCATTTTGTTCTTTAACGATTTGCAATTTTCTTGTAACAAATAATATATTGGAAACATATCATTAACATGCATCTCGATTGTCAACCCATCACATTCAAGACTCAGCAATCCTCAGTATTGGGAAGAGAAAGTATCTTCAAGGAGCTTAACCTCCAACCACAGACCGTCGGTCTCCCGCACTCCTTCCTAACCGGAAGTGGCCCTACCCTACTCAAGAGGATAGACTTAGGATAACCATCGGTGTTTGCCATCTAAGCTCTGGTGTTGTAACTTACGTGTCTTGTTATCTTGCAGATCCCTAGATACCCTCTAGTCATGCACGACACTCCACAAGAAACGCCATCCAGTTACAGTGAACGTTCGATGCACTTGAGGATAGTACACCACCTTGGCCAAAGGATTTATTTTTAAATAGCATTCTAAGAATGCATGTACTCAGTTCACCCACCCTACTCGACTTGAATTGATCGAAATCCTACAGTTTCCTATTTGTAAAGTTTGAACAAATGTCGACCTTGATGACCTCAAGGATTTAGGATTTTCTCCTTCAATAGTGCATGGCGCTACATTTACTCTATACTGAGTGTATAGTTTCAAACTCCCATATTCATTTTAATCAATGTTTAAAAACACCCACTCCTAAGTGGTTTCATACTTGTTTACTTGGTTCCCCTATTTGTACAACATACTCAAGTATCTAAAACAGCTTCCCGTTATCCCAGAATTTAAGGATTTTAGACTCATAAGGTCTACAAAATAAAATGATACTAGATTCATTGCATGCAACGTAATCTAGACTTTAATACGGGTTTTTCCCACCCTACTTGTTTATTACATAAACATGACGGTTTTCGACCAAAAAAGATACTTTAACCTTCTACTCCCCTTTCCAAGTCAATTTGTTTCACATGGTGCATAGAGATAAGAGTCGTATATAAGATATTTAAGGCGTTGGAAATCTTTCCTACAACATTAGCATTGACCAACCACATGGTCGACCTCTAACTAAAGATATAAGACGGATAAGACACTAGCTATTTACAACTACATCTCCGGCTGTCAAACACACTAAATTTTACGTTAAAACATGCTTAAAAACTATGGTTTTGACTCCTACACAACATGCAAGTGGAGCAATGTGTTTTCTCGTTGTGGAGATATCTTTTCAAATGCACCAAGGGCAGTTTTAAGTTAATAATACAGTCTTAAAGGAAACTCTTTGAACATACATCATTACCAATCATTCAAAGAAGGTAGTTTACAATTTGCATCATGTAGAGTTCGTTCCTAAATGTATGTACATTAGAGAACTGTGTTCTTTCATCATACAGTGTCGTCCATGACAAGAAATGATATAGTTTCTGGGTTCACGTAGTCTAAAAGATAGCAATACTACTATTTCTAAGTTTTTGAATCTCATAACACAGTAATGATACCATTTTAATGATCAACTTCACACAGAAATCACAGTAGAGGACATTGTCATCCTATTCAATTCATTGTAAACGTATTTAACCTTGCATAGATGAGACACACTTACTGGTCTTAACTGTGGAAAAGCAGAGAATGGGAAATAAACCTGTCGTCAGAGTTGAAGTTTGCTGTGGCAAGTTCCACGTTCTCCTCTGGCTAGTCATTCTCCTCTCTGCCCGATCACTACTCAGAAGTTCCCACAGTTATCTCTCTGTCGTTTCTGCCTCAAGACAACAACAGTCCCCTCAAACTATCCTCCTCTCTCCCACTTCTAAAACTCTCTAGACTACTCCCTCACTCTCCCTTTTACTCTCGCTTCGTAACTTCTCCAACCGTCCCCTCTTTCCATGATGCAGGAGTAAGAAAAGATCACCTTTCTTTCTGTCGTTTCTAACTTCCTTTCAAACAGTGACAGCCATCTTTCCTTCTACACTGCCCTCTCTCTGCCGTATTTCCTTCCTTTCATACGATGACAACCATCCACAACCACTCTCTTCTCTGCCGATTTTATCTTGTTTTTTAGCAGCGACAGCAATGTCACCGTTCTACATAGCGACGTCTCCCACTAACTATCCCCCTCCGTCGATAGAGTATAATTGACATCTAATCCTCGCTTACCAATTCTAACTCCACCTTACAATGGTTCCTGATCTCCCTCTCCTCTCTCCATGATGGAGTCTCTCATTAACACGCCCCCTCCACTTCTAACTACTGCCTAACTCCTACCTAGCACTGCGCAGCCAAAAACTCCCCATAACTGTGGTTTCCTTTTGTTTCTTTAGAACAGCCACCTGATACTTCTCCACCCTCCTAGATGATGGAGCATCAGCAATAATTAATGGTTACTCTAAACACAACTGACCATCTTCCTCCCTCTCGCGCCATGGTGAAGGTAGTTAAGGCATTAAATGACTACCAAAACATGCCTAAGCTCAGGGAGGTCGATTTAACTGAATACAACCCGACTTCCTTACTCACTACGACCACTAGAAAGATTAAGGCTCCTTCGGCGATGTGGCTTGCTAAAGGACATAACAACTCCATCCTCTCTCGAACAAAAAGGCATCTAATCCTTCAAGAGCAACTCAAAGCTGAGTTGAGGAATTAAACACAACAAGGTAGTGGATAATAAAAGCCTAAAGCATCTCTATGGTCGAATAAGAAGAAGAGATAAAGACCACTTTAGAAAAGAGACTCAAGGTTAGATCAATAATATCTTGCGGTCAAAGCTAGAAGAAAAAACTCATGCTAAACAACGACCAAAACAAATTATTAAACACTATGGCTTCAAATTCAACATTCGTCGATCTCCAGAAAAAATAATTCACAACACAAGTTTGACACGTTTTACGGCAATCACGACGGATTGAGCATAATGCAACAAGTTTCCTACATCGTTAGACGCACAAAGCCGACTTCTCACGTCTTTCAACTACGAGACGTGATTCACGAATCCACCACAAGTAGGTTCATTTATTTACTTATAAATGAAATAATAAACGTCTATATAAGTCGACTTGCTATGGTGGACTTACGATGTCATCGACGATTCCAAGATTCTATATGACGACTTGCGAAAAGGATGTTACACCTTATCACCAGACATCGACATCTAGTCTTACTATCCTAGTGGAAAACAAGACTAAATTGTTGGCTTCAAGGTTTATCTACCTGTTTGGTGATCTTAGTAACAAACACCCATGGTTAATTTCCAGAGTCTATACTCTCTCTCAAAGATACTTTCTCTTCCCGTCGAACACGGTCCACCTGTTCCTGCAATGACAATCTCACATACAATTTTGTGGTCAAAGCACCTATGTTCCAAATCAAAGCATAATATATCCAAAACATCATTGCATTTAACAAAAAGACATTTAGTCTACAATATCACATTGATCATAATCAATTGACTTCTATAATTTCATAGAACTAACTTTGTATAATAAATCATCAGTTTCCATGTCGTCCACAACATATTATATTACTAAAATTTGCAAGAAAGTAAATAGCATAATCGATTTCAAAAAGAGGGATGTAACATATCCTTCCCCTTTAAAAATCATCGTCCCCGATGATTAAGTTTATCAAGCAAAATTTAAACTTTAAAACAAACTTTTTATAGTGCAACATTAATGTCTTTGAAAAGTTTAGGAAATCTTTGGTAAATGTCTTTATAGTCTTCCCAAGTGGCGCTATCCTCACCATATTGGTCCCACTGAATTTTGCATTGCAAAACTTCTCGATTACGTAAACGAAGTTTACGCATTTCGAGCACCTTGAGTGGCTCGATCACAACCACTCCGAGCTCTTGCATCTGTAAGGAATTCTAGTTAAGGATGTGGTTATTACCTACAAAATATTTCTTTAAATATGAAACATGAAAAACATTATGCATCTTAGACAAGGTTGGAGGTAGAGCAACTTTGTAGGCAACAGGATTGATAATCTCAAGAACTTCGAAAGGTCTGACATAACGAGGAGCCAATTTCAAAGATTTACCAAATTTTATAGAACCCTTTTGGGGTTTCACTCGCAAAAGCACCTTCTCACCAACAAAGAAGTGTCTAGGCACTCGTTTGCGATCTGTATAACTCTTTTGCCTGTCATTGGCTTCTGCCAACCTCTTCCTAATCATTTTAACTTTTTCTTCCATATCAACAAGCATTTCAGGTCCAATGCTTATCCTATCTTCTAGCTTATCCCAGCTTATAGGAGTTCTGCATTTCCTTCCATATAATGCTTCAAATGGCGCCATCTTAATGGCAGAATGATAGGAGTTGTTATAGGCAAATTCAGCAAGAGGTAGATATTCCTCCCATCTGTATTGCTGATCCACGCAATACATTTTCAAAAGGTCTTCTAATACCTGATTCACTCTTTCTGTCTGTCCATCAGTTTCGGGATGATAAGCAGTACTTACATTCAGTTTAGTCCCTAATGCAGAAAATAAGGTTTGCCAAAACCGTGAAGTTATCCGAGCATATCTATCAGATATTATCTTTTCAGGTACCCCATGCAATCTGAAAATTTCTTGCACAAATTTCTGAGCCAAAAGATGTGCTCCATCTGTCAAATTTCCCGGTATGAAATGTGACCTTGGTTAGTTTATCCACAACAACCAATATTGCATCATGCCTATTCTTAGACATTGGTAACCCCTAGACAAAATCCATACTAACAACTTGCCATTTCCATTCTGGAATATCATGCGAGTATAACAATCCAACAGGATGTTGGTGTTTTGCTTTAACTCTCTAACACTCCAAACAGCTAGCTACAAACTTTGCAGCATCGCTTTTAATTCCCTTCCAGAAATATAGCGGCTTGACATCTGCTAACAGTTTTGTTACACCAGGGTGTCCAGAGTAAGGAGAACAGTGAACTTCCTTCCACACAAGGTTTCTAAGTTCTACTGAATTAGGAACGTAGATTCTTCCCTTGAATCTCATCAATCCATTGGATTCAAAACTGAATCCGTCATATCTTGGGTCCTTAGGGTTTAGGTGCAGAGCCTGTTTCACTTGTTCATAATACTCATCTCCAGATAAGTTTTGCATTACTAAGTCTTTAAAGTTAGCATGTATGGAGATTATAGAGGCTATGTGCCTTCTTCTGCTTAAGGCATCAGCTACTCGGTTTTCCTTGCCTTTGATATAAGAAATTTCAAAGTCATAATCTGATATTAATTCCAACCATCTCCTTTGCCTTGCATTGAGATTAGGTTGTGTGAATATGTAGCGAAGACTTTGATGATTAGATTTTAGAATAAAAGTCCTTCCCAACAAATAATGTCGCCACATCTGAAGGGCGTGAACCACTGCTGCCATCTCTAGGTCATGAGGAGCATAGTTCTACTCATAGTTTTTCAGTTTCCTTGACTCATAGGCTACTACCCTGCCATCTTGCATAAGCACACCTCCCAATCCTTCCCCCGAGGCATCAGTGATAAGCTCAAACTCTCCCTCAGGATTAGGAACTTTCAGAATTGGAGCGGTTGTTAATTTTTCTTTTAACAAGTCAAAAGCCTTTTGACATTCATCCGTCCAAACAAACCTTTTTCCTTTTCTCTGCAAAGAGGTAATTGGGCTAGCAATGCTTGAAAAATTCAACACAAATTTCCTGTAATACCCTACCAATCCCATGAAAATTTGTACCTCTGACACATTGGTAGGTTTAGGCCATTCCATAATAGCTTTAATTTTGGCCGGATCAACCGATATCCCATCGGCTGATATTATGTGCCCCAAATACTGTACTTCTTTCTGAAAGAAGTTGCACTTTGAAAGTTTCGCATACAATTTGTGTTCTCTTAATCGTTGCAAGACTATTTGAAGATGTCGTGCATGCTCCTCTTCATCTTTGGAATAGATCAGAATATCATCAATGAAAACTAGTACAAACTTATCAAGACAATCTCTGAATACACTATTCATGAGATTCATGAAAGCAGCAGGTGCGTTGGTCAATCCAAACGGCAACACTATGAACTCATAATGACCATACCTCGTTCTAAAAGCTGTCTTGGGAATATCTTCGTCTTTCAACCCTAACTGATGGTATCCAGATCTTAGATCTATCTTAGAAAAGACTGATGCACCATGCATTTGATCAAATAGATCATCAATACGTGGCAAGGGATACTTGTTCTTTATTGTCGCCTTGTTAAGCATCCTATAATCTATACACAGCCTTAGAGTTCCATCTTTCTTTTTGACAAAGATAATCGGGGCTCCCCATGGTGATACACTTGGCCTAATTAGATTCTTAGGCAATAGCTCCTGCAACTGAGCTTTTAATTCCATAAGTTCAGTGGTAGTCATATGATACAGAGCTTTAGAGATTGGCTCCGATCCTGGTTTAATATCTATGCCAAAGTCAAATGTTCTCTTCAGAGGCAAGCCTGGTAATTCCTTAGGAAATACATCCCTGAAGTTGCATAGATATGGATATCTTTCCTCAAATGTTTGTTTCTCCAAGGTTTCCTCTACTAGGTCCATTTTGACGGCAAAAAGTTGACATCCCTTTCGCCTAGCCCGTTTTAGTTGTTTTGAAGAAATGGATCTAATCCTTATTTCTCTTTGAATTCCTTGGAGATTTACTGTTTTACCCGTCTCATCCAGACACTCAATGGTTTTATGAAAATAATCTACCTTGGCTCGATGTTTCCACAACCAATTCATTCCTAGGATAACATCGTAGGACCCTAAAGGTGCTATGTACAAATTTGCCTCAGTGGTGAAGTTAGAAACATCAATCTTAGCTTCGAACAAACATTGCTCTACCTGAGCCTTTGAGTTATTTGCATACTCTATTGTCCATGGTTTTGACATAAAACCAACTTTTTTAGAAAATTTACCTAAGACTCTAGGCGACACAAAATTTTCTGTTGCACCAGTATCAAATAGAATAGAAACAGGAACTCCAAATAAGGTACCTGTCATCTCAATAGGAGTGATCTAATACTCTGCTTGTCAATTGTCAAGAGCGGCATGAATCCTTTGTTGAAATGCTTCCTGCTGCGAAGGAAGTTCCGTGTTCCTAGGCTTCCCATTCGGCTTCTTGTTGGGGCAACGGTTGGCATAATGATCTCCTCCACAAGAAAAGCATCCTCCTATAGGTCCTCGCTTCTCAGATGGCCTACTTGCAGAATCACCATTCTTCTTAAAATTTACATTTCTCTTATAGTCTTCACCTCTTCGCTCATTACCAAATCCCCCTTGATTCTTTCGATTTCCCTTATCAAACCTCCTGATTCCATATCCCTTCTCATTTTTCCTCTTATAAGACTGATCATTGTAGTTCTTATCAAACTTCTTGCGTTTCTTGTCATGGTAAGCAGAGATAGATTTGATCTTCTACTCCTGTTTAATTGCCTTTTCATAAACTTGATCCATCATGCTTGGACCATGCACCTCCACCTCACCGCCGATCTGAGGATTGAGTCCCATGATGAATTTTCTGATTCGGAACCTTTCATCCTTTTGGTATTGAGGGACATACTTCAGTAGTCTAGTGAATTTTTCTGCATACTCGACTACAGATAGTTCACCTTGCCTGAGGTTTTAGAAATCTGTTAACTTCTGATCAAAATATAACTGAGGTAACCACCGTTTTTAGAATAGTTCTACGAACTCATCCCATGTCACCTTCAAGGGACTTAATTCCAGCTCCATTTTCTTATTCATCCACCAAGTGGACGCTTCCCCAGATAGCTGATAGGCTCCCCACACGGCTTTAGTAACCTTAGAGTAATTTCTGATCTCAAAATATTTCTCCATCTCCGTTAACCATGCTTCTACTGCATCTCCAGTTTTTGTTCCATCGAACTTTGGAGGGTTAACCTTCTTCATATCCTTAGATAACTCTAATGCATGCTTATCCTTGATTTTTCTTTGAACTTCACTGTCGTCATGATTTTCACTTGATGTGCCATTTTCCCAATGTTTACTCTTGTTTGTATAATGTGAGTTCTCGTTTCCACCCTCTGTGTTGCTAGTTTCATCCATTTTCTTTTCCAGTTTGTTCAACCTTTCCTTGGTTTCGGTGAGCATGTTTAGAATCCTATCCAACTTGTTAGTGGAGTTTTCCCGAGAGTTATGACCTTCCTGATCCTCCCCCTCGTTAAACTCTAATTGGTCCATGCTAGTTTAGTTTCACACCTGTTTAAACATATACTAATCAGTTTTACGCTTATTATATTAAATATCATTAAAAGAACACAACAATTGATCATAATCATAATTGTTCTCAAACCAAAATTTTGTCTTTATTCATTTTGCAAAATTGTTTCAACATCATTAGAGATAGACATATCTCATGTTTTTACTTAGTATTATCTAATGGAGTGTAACCTTCGAATTCATTGTCCGACACATAATCACGAGGTGTATACCCCTCAAACTCACTATCAGAAGATAGCTCAATAATCTCAGCTCTAGGTACTACACAAGGATCTCTAGTGATCATGGGTATAGTAATAGGTACACTCTCAAGTACAGTAATAGGTACACTATCAATTACAATCCAGGGGTAGCAATTGATCATGATTCGAGCTGCCGTCGCTGCTCCCTCTAGGAGTTCTCTCCTCACTCGCTTAAGTCATGACATTGCATTGGCTAAGGTTTCCACATCATCAAGCCAAATGTCATTTTCGTCATTAGTTTTCTCAATGGTCTTGATCATCGCAAGCCGTTTCTGCTTAGCTTGCAGATAACGCTTCTTACCCGCGAAGGATTTTCTTGCAGTTTTCTTGGTGTATACCATCATGGCACAATAAATCAAATCATTAGCTACCCGCATAATGTTGATTTCCTAATCAGGTTAGTGGACTCATCAGCCCTAGTGCTGAACCTGGTTAGCTCTAATACCATATGTAACATCCAAATCCGAATTGACAAGAAAAACTAGGTTTTCCCACATGTAATAATATATTTCATTTTTTTCTAACTAGGTAATCAAATACAAAAGAACTTATCTATTACCAAGTATAACATTTTTCACTTTAATATAAACATGATCTCATTTTCATAAAACTGAAAGAAATGATGTATAATAAGCATTTTGTTCTTTAACGATTTGCAATTTTCTTGTAACAAATAATATATTGGAAACATACCATTAACATGCATCTCAATTGTCGACCCATCACATTCAAGACTCGGCAATCCTCAGTATTGGGAAGAGAAAGTATCTTCAAGGAGCTTAACCTCCAACCACAGACCGTCGATCTCCCGCACTCCTTCCTAACCGGAAGTGGCCCTACCCTACTCAAGAGGATAGACTTAGGATAACCATCAGTGTTTGCCATCTGAGCTCTGGTGTTGTAACTTACATGTCTTGTTATCGTGCAGATCCCTAGATACCCTCTAGTCATGCACGACACTCCACAAGAAATGCCATCCAGTTACAGTGAACGTTCGATGCACTTGAGGATAGTACACCACCTTGGCCAAAGGATTTGTTTTTAAATAGCGTTCTAAGAATGCATGTACTTAGTTCACCCACCCTACTCGACTTGAATTGATTGAAATCCTACAGTTTCCTATTTGTAAAGTTTGAACAAATGTCGACCTTGATGACCTCAAGGATTTAGGATTTTCTCCTTCAATAGCACATGGCGCTACATTTACTCTATCCCAAGTGTATAGTTTCAAACTCCCATATTCGTATTAATCAATGTTTAAAAACACCCACTCCTAAGTGGTTTCATACTTGTTTACTCGGTTCCCCTGTTTGTACAACATACTCAAGTATCTAAAACAGCTTCCCGTTATCCCGAAATTTAAGGATTTTAGACTCATAAGGTCTACAAAATAAAGTGATACTAGATTCATTGCATGCAACATAATCTAGACTTTAATGCGGGTTTTTCCCACCCTACTTGTTTATTAAATAAACATGACGGTTTTCGACCAAAACAGATACTTTAACCTTCTACTCCCCTTTCCAAGTCAATTTGTTTCACATGGTGCATAGAGATAAGAGTCGTATATAAGATATTTAAGGGGTTGGAAATCTTTCCTACAACATTAGCGTTGACCAACCACATGGTCGACCTCTAACTAAAGATCTAAGACGGATAAGACACTCACTGTTTACAACTACATCTCCGGCTGTCAAACACGCTAAATTTTACGTCAAAACATGCTTAAAAACTGTGGTTTTGACTTCTACACAACATGCAAGTGGAGCAATGTGTTTTCTCGCTATGGAGATATCTTTTCAAATGCACCAAGGGCAGTTTTAAGTTAATAATATAGTCTTAAAGGAAACTCTTTGAACATACGTCATTACCAATCATTCAAAGAAGGTAGTTTACAATTTGCATCATGTAGAGTTCATTCCTAAATGTATGTACATTAGAGAACTGTGTTCTTTCATCATACAGTGTCGTCCATGACAAGAAATGATACAGTTTCTGGGTTCACGTATTCTAAAAGACAGCAATACTACTATTTCTGAGTTTTCGAATCTCATAACACAGTAATGATACCATTTTAATGATCAACTTTACACAGAAATCATAGTAGAGGACATTGTCATCCTATTCAATTCATTGTAAACGTATTTAACCTTGCATAGATGAGACACACTTACTGGTCTTAACTATGGAAAAGTAGAGAATGGGAAATAAACCTGTTGTCAGAGTTGAAGTTTGCTGTGGCAAGTTCCACGTTCTCCTCTGGCTAGTCATTCTCCTCTCTGCCCGATCACTACTCAGAAGTTCCCACAGTTATCTCTCTGTCGTTTTTGCCTCAAGACAACAACAGTCCCCTCAAACTATCCTCCTCTCTCCCACTTCTAAAACTCTCCACACTACTCCCTCACTCTCCCTTTTACTCTCGCTTTGCAACTTCTCCAACCGTCCCCTCTTTCCATGATGCAGGAGTAAGAAAAGATCGCCTTTCTTTCTGTCGTTTCTAACTTCCTTTCAAACAGCGACAGCCATCTTTCCTTCTACATCACCCTCTCTCTGCCGTATTTCCTTCCTTTCATACGATGACAACCATCCACAACCACTCTCTTCTCTACCGATTTTATCTTGTTTTTTAGCAGTGACAGTAATGTCACCGTTCTACATAGCGACGTCTCCCACTAACTATCCCCCTTCGTCGATAGAGTATAACTGACATCTAATCCTCACTTACCAATTCTAACTCCATCTTACAACGGTTCTTGATCTCCCTCTCCTCTCTCCATGATGGATTCTCTCATTAACACGCCCCCTCCACTTCTAACTACCACCTAACTCCTACCTAGCACTGCGCAGCCAAAAACTCCCCATAACTGTGGTTTCCTTTTGTTTCTTTAGAACAGCCACCCGATACTTCTCCACCCTCCTAGATGATGGAGCATCAGCAATAATTAACGGTTACTCTAAACACAACTGCCCGTCTTCCTCCCTTTCGCGCCATGGTGAAGGTAGTTAAGGCATTAAATGACTACCAAAACATGCCTAAGCTCAGGGAGGTCGATTTAACTGAATACAACCCGACTTCCTTACTCACTATGACCACTAGAAAGATTAAGGCTCCTTCGGCGATGTGGCTTGCTAAAGGACATAACAACTCCGTCCTCTCTCAAACAAAAAGGTATCTAATCCTTCAAGAGCAACTCAAAGTTGAGTTGAGGAATTAAACACAACAAGGTAGCGGATAATAAAAGCCTAAAGCATCTCTATGGTCGAATAAGAAGAAGAGATAAAGACCACTTTAGAAAAGAGACTCAAGGTTAGATCAATAATATCTCGCGGTCAAAGCTAGAAGAAAAGACTCATGCTAAACAACGACCAAAACAAATTATTAAACACTATGGCTTCAAATTTGACATTCGTTGATCTCCAGAAAGAATAATTCACAACACAAGTTTGACGTGTTTTACGGCAATCATGACAGATTGAGCATAACGCAACAAGTTTCCTACATCGTTAGACGTACAAAGCTGACTTCTCGCGTCTTTCGACTACGAGACGTGATTCACGAATCCGCCACAAGTAGGTTCATTTATTTACTTATAAATGAAATAATAAACGTCTATATAAGTCGACTTGCTATGGTGGACTTACGACGACATCGACGACTCCAAGATTCTATATGATGACTTGTGAAAAGGATGTTACACCTTATCACCAGACATCGACATCTAGTCTTACTATCCCAGTGGAAAACAAGACTAAATTGTTGGTTTCAAGGTTTATCTACCTGTTTGGTGATCTCAGTAACAAACACCCATGGTTAATTTCCAGAGTCTATACTCTCTCTCAAAGATACTTTCTCTTCCCGTCGAACATGGTCCACCTGTTCCTGCAACGACAGTCTCACATACAACTTTGTGGTCAAAGCACCTATGTTCCAAATCAAAGCATAATATATCCAAAACATCATTGCATTTAACAAAAAGAAATTTAGTCTACAATATCACATTGATCATAATCAATTGATTTCTATAATTTCATAGAACTAACTTTGTATAATAAACCATTAGTTTCCATGCCATCCACAACATATTATATTACTAAAATTTGCAAGAAAGTAAATAGCATAATCGATTTCAAAAATAGGGATGTAACAACTAGAGTGGAAGTGGTCTGTGCTAGGGGATTTTAGTGAACAAATAAGAAGAATTTTGGCTCAACATTTCACTGATATGGCTGATCTTTAAAATAATTGTATCATCTTAGATGTAGAGATTTCAGATGATAGTGGAGAGAACTTGCTTGATGTTAAGGAAGTAAAGCAAAATTTTAAGAAGAGGCTTACTAAAGAGCATGTTGCCACAATTAATGGTGAATCACTAGGGAAGCTTAGACATATAGCATCGTATCTCACAACTTTCAGGCATGGAATTGATGATGTCTATAAGAGAGTAATAGATGCAGAGAGAATGATAGATAAGTGGAAAGTTCAAGGAAAGAACATCTGTACACCAAGTGCCAGGAGTTTAAAACCCATAATTAGTAGGTTCAGGAGATACAAGGTGAAATTGAGAGCATAGGTGGACTCGACTGCTGTTAGTGAACAGGACAAGGAAAATGAAGCGACTCGAGAGGAAGACCCAATGACTGCCACGTGATGGCATTTCTTAGTTTTATTTTATTTCTTTAAACATGCTCTGAATACTCTTGTGGAAAAAGACTTATTATTATATATTTCAATATTTATATAATTTTGCATTACTATATATTTCAATTATTTTCAATATATAAATAGAAGCTTGAGGAGTTGATTTCTGAATTCGTAAAGTTTGTGTTATAGTGGATGAATCTGTATTCTTTTTATGTATCCTTTTGAATTTTCTTTTTTTAAATAATTATCTATTAATTTTTCGTTAATCAGAATCGTTGTTACTTGACACTTGTCTCTATCCCAGAGACTTTATGTAGAAAGATAGGTGTGTAAGAACTACAGCCCGGAATGGAACTTCAATTGATGCCATTGATTCTGATACTAAATAAACTATAAATTCGCCAAGAAGATTAGACATTATAATATAGCATTTGATATTTTCGCCAGCCACACTATTACTTTTCAAAAAATTGCCAGCACAATCGCCAAATATTCTATTTTATATTTTTGAATATCTATATAATTCGCCACCTAATTTATTTTTTATTTTTTAATATCTATATAATTCGCCACCCAATTTATTTTACTTTTTGGAATACAACTATAATTCGCCACCTAATTTAATAAATTTTTTGGAATACAACTATAATTCGCCAAGGGAATTTTTTTTTAAATGTATATACAATTTGCCAGCAAAAAAGACAATGTCGACAAATTTGAAAAAATCCGCCAATGAAATTAATTTTTCTTTTTGAACTAGGCATAGATTCACCGACATTTTTTGGCGTCGGGCTAGGATTTGCCAGGGATTTATAGGTTTTTTTAGGGGGGGTTCCTTAAAGTTATCCCTGCTTGTGGTAGGTAAACAAGTAGGTAATTTCCTTGTGTATTTAAGATTGTAGGAAGTTTTCATTTATAAATAGTCATTTAAGGAGAATATTGCATGGAGTTTTTCTTCATCAATATCATAGAAGAAGATTATATGGAGACTTTGTTTATCAACAGTAATATAAAGAAATGCTAAGAGTGTAGAAAAAAACTCTTACAATGCTTACTCTTAGTAAAAAATCACTATCATAAGGGTCATCATCAAAATAAATATTTTTAAAATAAGGTAAAAGGTTTGAGAATTGCAATTCAAAAGACATGAGCAATTTTGAATGCTTAACACCTTACCAAACTAAATTAAATTGTACATTCAAGTATCATCTCTTGTTGAAGATGAATATTTATTGTATCTAACTAGTTACATGAGGCCAAGACTAGGGGTAAGTAACTAAACATAATTTCTCATATCATCTTTCCTAGCTTTACAAATGTAGATCAATTTAACATATACTAGTTGCATCGGATAATTTTTTTAGGAAAGGAAAATTATAGCCTTGGTTTATATGCATTTATTCCACACTTATTCTGGGAATAGTAAAATATAAATTGATGAAACAAACAAAATCTTTTAATTTTAGCTCAATTGTCCATCCTATTATGAACTTTATGGGATAAACTATATTTAGGTGGAAGGTATGTGGGTAAGAGGTGAACATCTAGTGTAAGACTTAGCTTTGTATGTTACCTTCAAGTCAAAATTGATATTATTTGCTAATGCAGTAAGTTAGGATAATCTAAGACTAATAACACTCGTTTGGTTAGTTTATACTTGCAAACTTAACTTGACAATATATCTCTTATATACAAATTTATATTTAATTTTTGTGACTAATAATGAAATAAATACACTCTATAGTGATAAGAAGATTTGTAGATGTGTTCTTATTATCCCCATCTTGTATAGGAGTCAAACATAATTTATCTACTAGTTTGCAATCAAGTTTAAAGTACATAGTCAATTCATAATTTGCATTTTGCATTTTATTCCACATGTGAGTAGGATTCAAAGAGGTTTTTTAATGTTTTCCTATGTACTTAGGGATAGAGATATGATATTATAATGTATATAGGTGGATGTGGCACACATCCTTTATCTACATTATAATATCATATTGTTAGGTAAATAACAATTTTCTTATTTAAATAATATTAGTCATATTTAAAATAGAATAATAGAATTTGTTTGTATTGCAAATTTGATTTTGAGTCGCATTTCTTTAATGTTTTATCTTTATTTTTCCTATTGCTTGATTTTTTTCTATGATGATTATTATTGAGTGATCAACTTTTTTAATCCATAAATATATTTCATCTATTGAATGAAACAAAAGTTGAAAACTTATAAAAAAAATTTAGGAATAATAGTGTGTTTTATTTCTAGAAAAAAAAAAATATTAAAATATTTTTTAAAATAAATTTAATAAATATAAGTACTTGATAGTTAAATGGTTTGATTTACTTTTCTTGTTGACTTTTGTGGCTAGACTTGTCATGATTATAAAAGCTTCTACAAATTAGTTTTGAGCCTTGTGATTTCCCCTCTGAATCCATATTTTTGGCTTGTTAATTAATAACTCCTTTTTTGAGATCTCATAAAGATCCTTGAGATTTTCTCTTGTCCCTAGAGGCTAGCTATCTTTGCAAAGTTCAAAAAGCCAAATTAAGCTTTGGTGCCATGTGCAACCACCAAATTCACAAGAAGATGCAAAATTATTTGAGAAACATCACCACCACCATCTACCTATAGGAAAAACTAAACATGTGCACATTAATTTGTTATTTTCTTATTGTTACAATTTAAATTAGATAAATATATTGTGATTTTTTAAATATTTTTTTTGTTTTTCTTTATAAATAATTTTACTTATAAATTTTAATTAAACCCCCCTTTAATCTGTTTAATTTAGTTAAACTTAAAAGTTTAGATTAGAGGATTTATAATATAATTACAAAACCTAAACATATTGAATCTCTATAGACAAACCTTTAAGCACTTATACCAGATTTAAAACTTGACATTTTTTTTGTTATTATGAGTAAAAGCGGTCTTTTGAAAGGGGTCAAACCCTTTTACAACGAGCTACCCAACATCACAGAAAGCTCCAAAAGACAAAGACAAAGAAACGGGACTCTACGAGAGGTGGAGTCCACTAACGCATAAATAATAATAAATAGAACAAAAAACATTAGACTGCAGCACACTAGCCGCAAAGTAGATATCAAATAAGATGAACCAAAGCAGACTACAAAGAAGACATTTCCTTTAGTCCACGAACCACCTCCCACTCTTCTCAGAGAAAGCCAAGGCGATCCACAAGAACCTCATTGTCTAAATCAATAACAACATTATCTTTTAGGAACTTCTGGGATCTAGTCCTCTTACTAGACCCCTCACCTTCAATTGACTTATTTCTCTTCAAAAGAGTATCATGGAAAAACTTGACATTTTAAACATGCAAAGGTGACATTATTTTTACCAATGTCATGGTGACACAATGTGAAATCTAGGTTAGAGGAAGCACCAACAAGTGATGTTTAAGACAACATACACCCTTTAAATTTTAAAAATATTTTATTTATAAAATTACTTGTGGCCAGGAAAGAACCCCGTCAAGAACACTGGCAAAAGGCAGAGGGATGGAAATGGAAATGGAAAAGCATACCCATCACCTCAAATCCACCGGGTCAAAAAGGGGATGCCATACAATTTCAAAGTTGCTTCCCAGAATGCAACCAGCAATCCCTTTTCGTGGGTGGAAATACAAAGGAGAAACAGTTTTTCTCAATCTTTCCTCGAAAGTGAAGAAATAAAAAGGAAATTGAAAAATATGGACCGACCCTGCCATATATTCCTGGCCCACTCTCCACTCTCATTATTGTGAAACAGAAAGGGAAATCCCATATGCTTTGCTTGGAATCTTGTCTTTCATTTCCATACTACTTTTCAGAAAGTAACTTATTCGGGGTTGCCCACAAGCATCAATGCCAAACTTGTCAAAGAAATAAGTGCGCAACATGAGATTCGGCGAAATGGAGGATAACGACGTCACTAGAGCCTGAAATTCTTGATGCATTATTACATGAGAAGGCCATCTTTATAAGAATTCCGTGACTGTTCAGTTTCATTTATTGCATATTGTCCTTGTCACCATTCCAACTTTTTTCCCCACTTCTCAGAAAAATGCACGAAACCCAGAATAATTTGTCCCTTTTAAGGAGATGGGTACTTACCAAGAATTCATTTTGGCCGACACTGGTAATACAGAAGTTAGAGAAGATACTTGTGATCGCCATGTATTCAGAGTCCAAATTGAAGAGTGGAAAACCAGCAGCTTCACAAATGTTATCTGGTGGAAATTTGTCTAGTATTAGTTCTCCCTCTAAGAATTCTCATGGGTGTCAGGATACAAGCTTGATTAATCTGGAGAAGGTCATGGGTTCGAATCCGGCGAAGGCATGCTTGTGCCTGTGTTCTCCCACTACCCATGCAGGTTCCTTTCGGTGCCGTCTTCATCGTTCTTCCCAGACTCAGTGGGCAGTTGGGAGGAACAAGGGCACCAATGTCACCATGCAACCTAAAACGGCTAATACCAACTCAGTTGAAGCTCAGTGAAGGAGGATGTAGTTCAAGCATCTGAAAACCAGAAAAGGTTTTATGTTTGCTGCTGTATTTTCTAGCTTTTAGAACAGATGTTTCTCATAGAGATAATTATAAGCAAGATGTATATAGAAGGTAATAGTGACTTCGTATGTTTCTCTTATTAAATTGAAAGGAATGTCTTGGTCTTTTTGCTTGGGAGGCAAACCTTGTTCTATACAATGGCGCTCTTGGCTATGTAAGTTTTAAGATGCAGAAATTAGTTCAAGACTTTTCGTTGTTAATGTATATGTGACATATTATTGAACCCTGGTGGGTGACATTATAATGGTTATAATTTATAGAGGGAAAGGGGAAACAACCCCTCATATAAATATTTAGGGTAGATTAATTAAATAATAATATTAGTACTTGTATCTATAGGAGGTTCAAGGAATATGTTGATAGGAACAACCGACGACTTTAGAAAATTTTCCGGTATAAATTTTTTTTACAGCGTGAGACAATTCTGAGCACTATAATGCTCACATATAAAAGCCTATCGGCTAATTAGGATAAAGAGTTGAGATTGATATTGATATTGTAATAAATATTGAAATTAAATGAATAAAACAAGTGTATTTAGTTTTGAATCTGATATAGATTTTGATTATGTTAGGTGATATCAATTGATTCATCAATATGCTAGAAAATTAGGGACAAATGACTATTGCAAAACTAAAAAGTTGATTGTAGTGAACTATTTGGTTCACTTCAACAAGTACAGAAGTGATCTTTGCAAGTGCCAAAATGAACTTGTACACGAAATTGAACCTGGAGTCATGGATCAAAATTTCTCTAGTTGGGCCTCAGTACCCTGCTTGCCTCTGTCTATGACCTGTTTAACAACTGACTAGTGGTGTCTAGAAATACTATTGAGGAGTTTGCTAGGCAAGGGGATCCTCCCTTAGTCAAATCTTTAGGCAGGCTAATTCAATGATGATGAACAAAGATTGAAGACAACATGCAACCCTACATTATGCTCCTAGGAAGAAAATGTTGATGGAATAGTCTTTTTGCAATTGATTTATAGATGCACCAGCTCAATGGATCCTAGATAAAACATAGATGATTTAAATGAATTAAGGTTAGTCCTTATTTGCACCACTCTAGCATGTAATTTGAAATAATTTGTAATGCCCATAATTTAGTATAGACAAAAACTAAGTAAAAAAATAACCAACAATTTTTTAAAAAACAAAAGCACTACACCAACAATAATGTGATATGCATTGTTGTTGCTACATGTGACTCATCCTTATATTGACCACATGCAAAGAAACATGTTGGTAATGTGCAAGGAATAAGAGAAGGGCAACCTCTATGGTACTAGCCTTCTATACGTAACATGTCTGGGTGTTCTGCTAGGTTGCAGGCCGATCTAGCTTGTTACAATACGAGCCCCTGATATAGCCTTCTAACAGAATGCTAGGTTGGGCACCTTCGACTCTTAAGTTCTTCCTTATTGGTTCTTTTTTCCCTAGTTGGGCAGTATGCATCCTCATGTACCACACCCAACACTATGAAAGCACACTAAGAGAGGAGTGGTGTCAAGACATCTGATGCCAAAAAGGGGTGGCACCCTCATAATGACCACGACTCTAGGGTTATAGATGAAAAGAGGGAGGGGACTATGCCTTCCCACACATTAGCTCAAATAGATATACTAACCTCTAATTAATCAAATAAAAGAAGTAAGATAGCCTTAACTAGTTTAATCACATGGTAAACAAAACATTCACTTACTCAATTCCTTAGATATAATTGAAATAATATAATGTGTTCGCCTACATTAACCTTCTAGTTTAAGTAAGAGAGAAGGGATAGAAGATTTCCAAAATACAGTCATTTACTAACATATCTTTTTTCCTTGTAGCAATTAAAATAATATACATGATCTATCCACATTAACCTTCCATAAATTATAGAAAAAAGGTGTCTCCGACTTCTTTTGATTCATTTATAATTTGAACTATTGGTTATTCCTTTGATTGTTTTACTGGTGGGTAATTACGTGTGAGTAATGGTAAATTGTTGTTGTTTATAGATGCAAAAATTGGGAGTCGTTAAAATGAAGGATTAATATGTTATTAAGTTATATTCTTATGCTTTGGCTATGATTTTATGGACTAACCTATTAACTAGGATTTGATTGCGACTGAGTGTAGAAATAAGTCAAAGACAAGAACCTGGTTGAGGTAGAAACGTCTTAGCTGCCTGACAAGAATTGGCATGATAGAAACCCGATGCATGCACACACTCACATAGTTCATATTGCATCATGATATCTTGCATTTTTGAATGGTTTCATTTAGTTTCTGTAGCTCGTAATCTAGTTTGAACATTTGACATATGAGGATTAGATACGTATGTGATTTCGTTTGCTTCAGTATGTTTATTTTTGGTGCATAATTTCCTCATGTATTCATACTTTCATTTCGACTTTAGAATTTATAAAATTATATAAGTTGATAATTATTTAGAGTGTTCACACACACACACACACACAGATATATATATATATATATATATATCATGCAAGGTCAAAAATAGATTTATTATTATTTTATTTTCATATCTAAATGTATATAATTTTAAATACTTCTATGTGTGTGTGTAATTTAAATTATATATATATATATATATATATATATATATATATATATATATATATATATATATATATATATATATATATATATATATATATGCAAATAAAAATTAAGTCATGCAAATAAATATATATGCGTATAGTAAAAACAATAAACCACCTCTAAATATACATACATACAACATTAAGAATAAATAAAACTACAGTATTAAACGGAGTTTAAAAATTATAAAAAAGAAAAAGAAAAAAGCAAAGAGAAAAAAATTGAATCTAAAAATAAAAGCCCAAATTTAAAGCGAGGGATTTTTTTTCATAAAAAGCAAAGAGAGTAGTAGAGAGAGGGGACACGCTCACAGAGAGGAAGGAAAATACAGAGTTAGAGGGAGCACGATCAGCAGGGATAGAAGAAGAAGATCATCAGCGACAAGAGAGGGAGAGCTTGTGGTTGATGGGTATGTTTCTTAAACTATAGATTGCAAGGGTGGTGACTGTTAAAGCATATGAGCTACATAGAATGGCTTATACCAGATTTTAAAATATATTAAATTCTTTTCTTGACATGTCTTTTCCGGCCTGTTTGCTGATTCATAACGGTCTGAGTATTATTCTTTTGTTGGATTAACATCCCCATCGCCCTATGTTTCCCATCGACCTATTATTCCTTTCTATTCAACCTGTGATTTATTTCTATCAACCTGTATTATGTTGCCAACGGCCTAAAGATCCCAGCGTAGGCCTTTATATCATGATATCTACCTGTATTTATTTATATCGGCCTATATAAAAACTTATTGGCCTACACATATTTATTGACCCTATTATTCTAATGGCCTAGGTTAATTTCTTGTCAGCATGTTAGTTCTTGTCAGCTTGCTTCCTCTTTACTCCTATAGCAGCAATCAATCTTCCTGTAGCAGACTTGATTGCCTATAGTAGACTTTTATGTATTCCTATAGCAGACTTTACTATATTCTTGTACCATACTTTTCTGTATTCCTATAGTAGACTTTACTGTATTCCTGTAGCAATATTCCTGTAGTAGACTTTACTATATTCCTGTAGCAGACCTTTCTATATTCCTATAGAGAACTTTAGTTTACTTTTGTAGCAGATAGTTGAGTTCCTGTATTGGCTATCTAATCACCTTAGTGTAAATTTAACCAACTTATCTACTTACGCCTTCACTTTAATGATATTTTATTAGAAATTATGAAGTAGTTTAACAAAAGATATCTTAATTCTTTTCATAAAATTAGGTGTTAGGGTATTGCCTACGGTTATAAAATCCTCAATCTAGATTTATTTTGAGATAATTATGAATGTAATGTGGGCTAAGTTTATAGCCACTATTATATTCTCCTATGTGTATCTTGAATAAATAATGCATGAAGGTCTTTATTAGAATTATTTTCTTGAAAGTGTAATCACATTGATTGTGCAAAAGTAAGGAATTAGTAACTGTATTAGGCAAAAACATGTGTTACCGAATTGTTTTGAAAATAAAATAGATTATCTTTTTATGAGTGTATTAGGCTTACCTTCTGAGATAGGGTGCCAAATGTGGGTTAATAGAGAAGGTTAATCTTCTTTTTTGAGATCTGTCAGTTTATTTATGTGTGCTTTAGCCAAATCTATGTGTTCATTGAAATAAATAAAATTTATTCCTAGTTATTGATATGTTTTTCTGCCACATCCTATTTGTAAGATTATGTACATTCTAGTTAGAAATGCATATAGGCATCAGGCTTGCACTAGGTATTCCCTCCTAAATAATTTTTCCAGGTTGCTAGGCATTTCCTGTAGAGTCAGGTATTCTTTGAGGTAGGAAGAATTCTGAGGAAGTGTAATGCTTTGTGGTTGGGCAGAAAAAGTGCTTGAACCATGTTCTTGTCTCTTGGCTTACGGAAGACCAGTTGGTTAGTGGTGGCCGAAGATAGTGATTTTATTTCCTTATCATATGTTGGCAAGAGACACTATATGGATTCATGATTATTGTCATTGATGGCAACAAAGTTCATCCCACACATCCACAGGACATGGTATGTCTCTACCGGAAGTTAGAGTGAAGAATGTTGTGGTCCGGTAAACAGGAACAGAGCATGTGGCGAGGTCCGACAGACAGGTCCAGATCTCTCAGAGGAAGTATCTTGGTAAAGTGCAGATTTGGGGAAGTCAAGAGGACTATCTTGACTAATAGATTCCAAGGTTTGAGCCTCTGGTGTGGAAAGGATAAAGAGATATGAATGCTTAAGTACCGGGTTCCCAATTGGCAGTATGGACAGAGGAAGAACTGACTAGCAGAACATCAAACATCTTTCCGGATGTGTTACTGATATTGGTAAAGGTTATGAAGGCATGAATTATGTTTGACTGACATGATTAATGATTTTCACAAGTATATCCTTGATCCGCATTACTTGATATGCAAGGATTCAGCCGATAGATCAGAGTTTATTGAAAATATTGACTATTCCGGTGCTGACTAGAAAGATGATGAAATCACTTGTGCAGATATATATACAGGATGGATTTACTTGTGAGAAGTTGTGGGTGTTGTTGTTGTGCGAATAAAAGCAGAGCAGAGCAGAAATAGTAAGGAAGGTCCGGTATGTGAAAGGAAAGAAGCATAAGAGAAGAGGAAAGATGAAGTGCAGCAGATCAGTGTATTGAGCCTAACCAGAACTGAACTCCAGCATATGTGGATGCTACCAATCAGTTCAAGTATTATATAACACTCTTTTTGTAGACAGTGTGTCTTTTGTAGGGAATGTGCCTCCTTGTGAGCAGTGTGCTCGGGCAGTGAGCCCTAATTAGCAAGTGCCATTTTGTATTTCCATTCTTCTAACAGAGAATACAATCTTGGGTTAATCACCCCGTGGTTTTCTCCCTTAACAGGGTTTCCATGTCAAAAATATTGTGTCATGTGTATTTCCATTTCATAGTTATGTTTGCTTATTTGGATTAATGCTGCATTGATTATTAAGTGAAGAAAGAAGATAATAGTGAGATAACTAATTCACCCCCCCTCTCAGTTATCAACAATTGGTATCAGAGCTAAGTTCCTCCTAACAAAGTCTAACAGCTTGAGGAAGATTTGGGAATTCAAATGGATGCATATGATTTAAGGGAACAACTCAAGACTGCTCTTGATGATCTTAAATAGTCAAACTCTAAAGTTAATGAATTAAAGGAAAGACTCAAATAGGCTGATGATTTCATGAGAGAACTAAAAGATAAATTAAGTCTCTCTATGAAAAAAAGAAAGGAGCTACTTCAACAATTGGCAAGACAAGGTGAAGCAAATGATGCAAATGGAGAGCTGAAGGAGAAGACCGAGTTGTGTGAAAAGTTATCAAAAGAAATTATTATGGTAAGACATGAAATGGAATTAGGAGTTATGAAGTTTACCCAAGAAGTTGAAGAGAAAAGGAAAACTGAAGATAATCTAAGACAATCTCTCAAGGAGAAATCAGAAGATTGCCACTAGATGGATAGAATTATTAGACATCTTGAATCTGATCTTGAAGATGCTAAAGATAATGAAGAAAAACTTGAGGATCAAATTCTCTCTCAAAAGGGATCTTCAAACAGCAAATGAGTATAAAGAGAAATTCAAGATAAGTTCTGCTCAACTTGAAGTTCTTCTTGGAAGTCAAAAGAAGGTAGATGACAAGTGTGGTTTGGGATATGAGAAAGGAGAAAGCTTTGAATCCGATCAGAAGAATTTTGGATCAGAAAATCCAAGGAATAGGCCTAGAAGACCTCCGGTAAGACAGCCTAATGCACAAAGATATCCATCCTTCAATGGATACTGCCACAACTACAATCACTTTGGTCACAAAGCTAATCAGTGCAGAAAGAGAATGAATCAAACTAATTCTTCCTTCTCTGGACAGTGTTTTAACTGCAAAAGGTATGGTCTCAAATCTCATGAATGTAGAAATATGCAAATGAACAAATCATTCAATGGTAGATGTTTTGCATGCAATAGAATAGGTCATATGGCTAATCAATGTAGATTAAGAGGATATCAATCAAATATGCAAAGAAATGTTGTTTGCCAAATTTGTAATAGATCCGGTCATATTGCAAAATTCTGTAGAAGCAAGAATTAGGACAAAAGAGGTCTGGTATATCATAATCAGAATCAAGATAAGGGGAAACAAAAAGTGACTGCAAATGAAGTTAAAAGTGAGATGAACAAGATTTGGGTAAAGAAAAGTATAGAGCATATAGAGGTTGGATCCGCACCAGACTCTAGTGCTGATATTCCTTCCAGAAATTAAAAAGTGAGCTCTAGCTCAAGGGGAGACACAAAGAAAACCTTGTTCCCCCAGCTAGTCAATTGGTGCCGGAACTGGCACAAGAAGAGTTGTGGATTGAAGGGTTCATAAGGGCAACATCCAAACAAACTATGGTAAAGATTTGGAAGATCCGCATGATGTTCAAAGATCAGGATTGATCTGGCTCTCCAAGTCATCCAAATAAGGCAAACCAGAATAAATTAGGTCGAGCATTTATTGCAACTTGACATTAGGGTTTGCAGAACAATATAAGGGTTTTTTCATTAATCACTTGTTCATTTTGCATTCAAGAAGAAACGAAAAGTAAAGCTCTACAACAAAATTCTGCAACTTCATCGAAGATCATTTGCAGAAGTCAATTCATCCAGAAATCAATTTGGCCAACTACGTGAAACTGAAAGGTGCAAAAGGTATTTTCTGTTCTCAATATCTCTCTGCAAAGTTTTGAAAGATGCATACTCCGAATATAGTAAAGATCTTTGATAGGCCCCGCCCTGAATTCAAGAAACATCCATACAAATCATTGGAGGTAGATCCCCTAGGAGCATTCTCTAGTGTTCCACATGGCGTTTTGCACACAGAAGACATTAGGGTTTACATACATGCCAATATAGGAGAGTTTGGGGAATTCAAACTAAGAGACATCTATCACAAACAATTGATAGATGATACTTTTGAGCTTAAACCAGAATATAAGGGCATCCAGGAGAAACATTTTGATCAGTTCATTCATTTCCCCTGTTTTGAAGAAGATGAATGGGTCCAGTAAGTATTGAGTAGGGTGCATGATAACTTCCTATGGCTGAACAAACCTTGCAAGATCACAAAAGAGGCAATTAGGGCAGTAACTGGTTTATACTCCTCCGGAGGGATACCTGTCCTCAAATCTGTCAAAAACAACATTGTAACTGAGGCCACCAGATCAAAATTTGATAAGAGGGCAATGACCATTGAAGATATTACCGACCCGGATGTCAAGTTTGCATCTATGATAATATTATGATACAAGATATATCACTCCAGTAGGGAGAATTTAGTATCCGGAACTGCAGTATATACTACCTATGAGATGCTAAGAAAGAATGCAGAATATGATCTCTGTGAACTTCTTTTGAGCCAATTAATGGAAAACATATAGAAAATCAAAAAGGACAAGAAGAATTCCTTTAAATATGGTGGACTAATACTATGTCTATTTTTCTACTTCATGAATGAGCTACTCGGATCAAATGGATGGGTATGGCAAAATGACAAGCCGGTAGCAATTCAGATCAGAGACTACTTGTATGAACTTGGGGATGCTAAAGCAAGGAATACAGCTCTATGGGGTTACTTCAAGCAATTTCAAAATACAATGCAAATCAGAGAAAGAATCCCCAAATTAGTAGTTGAGAAATACAAGGATATAGTGTGCTTCATGGTAGACACTGATCAATGCCTAATGGAGGCAGTAGAGCCAAGGACAGTCTGGATCATGCCTATGGGGTATGAAGTTGATAAACAAATTGTAGAGCTGCATGTTCAACACATGCTCAGTTAGCCAAAGGACTCAAAAGCAGAAAGATTTGGAACCTTTGAGGAGCTAAGTGTAAAAATTCATGTACAACTCAGAAAACCTGAAATCAAGAGGAAGGTGAGGAAAAAAGTAGAAAATATTGCCCAAGGCCTTGGCATCTCAAAGGAGGCACTTGATGCCCACAAGAAAAAGATGGAAAGGGCTGAGGAAGAGAAGAAAGAGGTAGAAAAGAAAAGCAAGGAAAGTGCTCCGGTAGAAACCTCAACCCAGACCAGATCATCAAAGAGATCTGCACTTGTCAGAGCCAAAAGCTCAAAAACATCAAAACCAGAAGTCCAGGCATCCGGCAAAGGAGAGAAAAGATCAAAGACAAAAGCCACAAGGGCTTATGCTAGTCAAGGAGACGAAGAGGAAACCAAATCAGATGAGGAGATAAATAAATTGAAGAAGAAGAAGAAATCATCCAGTGAACCCTCTACCGGTCAAGGAGAAGAAGAGAAGGAAGAGGAATCTGCTGAAAAACCCACTCTATCCCTGGATGTTGTAGTAAAAGTGGTGCAGAGGCACCTACCTAACAGCTGGCCTCCTTGAGGCAGTTAGTTTGTTATAGGTCCGCATGATGACATACATGATCAGGATATAGGTCCGCATGATGACATACATGATCAGGATATAGGATAATTATCAGCATGATGACAGGATAGCCTATTTTTAGTATGTTTGACTTTATCATGTAATAAGGTCCATTGGACCGATGCTATGTATTAGATTAGCATAGGAGTATGTGTAGGCAGTTAGAGATCGGGATAAGGTTATCTGAGCTGTCCTCTCTCCCAGCTGCTTGGAAGCTCCCAGCCGCTGGGAAGTGAGTTGGTAGTACTCGAAGGATTTGTTATATATACCTTCGATCTGTTAGGGTTTAGATATATTGATAGTTCGTATTGAGTTTGATAGATGTTATGTTCAGGAGAGTAGTACTGGTGATATGCTGTACTGGTGATCAGTCCAGATATTGTGAAGCAGAATTGTAAAAGCAGGACATTTGAATCTCAATTGAATAAGATCTCATCTTTTGCAGTATTTGAGTTGATCAGTTGTATCTGTGTTGATTTCCTTTCTGTTTGCAAGTTAATGGGTACTTTCAACCCTTCCACCGGTTGATCCTGCAAATCGGTGGAATGGTCCTGTATCATAGCTTAGGTTGCATTTGTGTTTTCTGTTTATGCATTGCATTGTTCATGAGATCAGTTAGGAGCATGCTGTGAATCATCCTAGCATCCCCATGTGCTAGGTATAGGAAGATAAGGTGTTAGATTTTGGTTTGAAGGTGATCCGGCCCGGTCGTCACATTGTCTTTGTGAAATTATGCGGTTCTGAGTGTTTACATGCAGCGGACGGATACACAGGAGTCTGCATGTGCGTTTCCAGCTGGAGCAAGCCGCATCGTCATCTGCGAATGCATCACCATCCGGATCGGGTCGTGAAACTGTTGAAGTTTGCAAGTTGAAGTGCATCATGATGTTCTAAGTTGGATATATACTCAGTGTATATATCGCAGTCAGGATCATCTCTCGGAGAAGCTCATCATCCGCGTATCGCTAGCTGATGCGGGTGTGAAAATTTAGTTTTTTGGCTAAGTGTTGAAGAAGTCATCAGGATATTGTGTGACGTCATCGTCATCCGCATATGACGTCATCGTCATCAGGATATTGAGATATCCCCCTATGCATATTGATCCTGTCGTCGCTAAGGGTTTAGGCATCGGTGAAGGCTCTCGACAGAAAGTTGGGAAACATCATCAGGAGGTGTATCGGCGTAGGCGAAAAGTTGGGTTAACATCATCAGGATGTTCCAAGACAACCGGATAAATCGTATCATGATGCTGTTGTTTGTATAGACGGCCATCGGGTCATCGAAGGGAAGCTGCTGAAGGTGTTCGTCATCAGGATATTGGGAGCACCCGGATATTTGGATATCCTGCTGACGAAGGTGATATTGAATATCATGATGATGCCGCTTGTGTTTGGCACCCGATGAACAGTGCAACCGGACGATGTTTGCGCCCGTTGAATATCATGATGATGATGACAAGCGACAGGCGGAGGAGGTGAATAGTAGTCGGCAGGAGGATAATTGCGATCATCTGAAATATGATGATGCTGTTGAAATATGATGATGCTGTTGGTGTTTCTAGGAAATATGATGATGATGCTGAGCTGATAGACATTTCTATCATGCTGTTTGTATTGGTGGCAGCTCCTTCCTGTTAGTTAGCTTCCGTTGCGTACAAAAGCCACAAGGGCTTATGCTAGTCAAGGAGACGAAGAGGAAACCAAATCAGATGAGGAGATAAATAAATTGAAGAAGAAGAAGAAATCATCCAGTGAACCCTCTACCGGTCAAGGAGAAGAAGAGAAGGAAGAGGAATCTGCTGAAAAACCCACTCTATCCCTGGATGTTGTAGTAAAAGCAGTCACTGTGGATGGGAACCTGCAACCCTTAACATTATTTTATGATGAATATAATGAAGCAGATAAACAGATTCTGGAGGAAGCCACAGTTTAGTTTTTGAACACTTACAACAAAGCTTTTATTGAAATTATCTCTCTAATTCCCAAAAGCTTAGAGAAAAGGCTTGAAATGAGGAAGAATAATGCTCAAGCAAAAGATCTCGAGATCCAGGAACAGATAGCAATTCAGCTATTTCCTTAAATCGATTCCAAGACAATGAATATGGTATTTAAAGATTGCAAGGATGAGTTCTGAAGCAAAGCCAAGATGAATCAGCTAATGCTTGGTGAAACTGACAAAGTGGCAAAAGAGACCGAAGAGATCCTCCAGAATGCTTTTAAGAAATTCAACATTCCAATTATAGAGGACTTGGGTACTAACCCCTCAACCACTAGTGTTGTAGAAGAATCTACTGAGAAAATGACAGAAGAGGTGGGCCCTGAACAGACTAATATCTCTCCTTTGGTTTCACCTATAGTCTCTGGATCTAAAGGAGAAGAAAGAATACAGGAGAAAGAGGCAGAGGTCAAGGAAAAAGAGGTTGACAGTGCTAAGAATGTAGAAGGAGAGAAAGCTCCAAGGGACAGCCCTAAAAATGCAGAAGAGAAGAAACATCTGTCTCCAGCAAGAGACACTGCAAAAACTATCCAAGAATTCCTAAACAAAGAAACAATGGAGATTGATGAACCAGAGCTTCTACAAGGACCATTTAATTTTGATTCCCTCTCTCTGATACAAACTATGAAGATAGCTTCATTCGCTAATGCAAAGGTGAAAGAAAAACTCCTAAAGTCTCATATGGAAGACTGTGAGTTGATAGAAGCTGCTTCAGGAGTGCTTGAAAAGATTATGCCATTGTTTCAGAAAGATCCCACAGCCTCCTCTTCCAGTAATCTCAAAACTCTAGTCAGCAATGTTAGTACACATTTTGATTCTCTAGAGAAGTCAGCTGAAGAAAAGGTTTGGAAGGAGTTTTTGAATAAGAGATTCTCAGAGGTACAAGGGTTGATCATTATTGATAGAAGGAATATGAATATTGGGATAAAGAGCTTAGAAAATGCTCTTATAGATGGCAGAAAAGTATACAAATTTTGTATTTCATGGTCCAAAGCAACAGTAGAGATTGAGAAGAAAATAAAAGAGCAAGAGGATAAACTACTAAGTTTGTCTCAAAGTTTTGATCCTCTCTCTTCCTCCATAGTCAATCAAGAGTGTCAGAATAAAGAATTTTGAGAAGAAAAGAAGAACATAATTAGCCGGATGGGTGAACTCAGAAGAATCATTATCCCTAAGTTAGAGGCCATGCATGAGGCCATAAGTGATGCTCAGACTACCGCCCAAACCAATGATCCGACAGATCTTAAGAGGGCAGAAGCTTTTGCATTTTTGTTGAGTGGTCACATTTCAATTCTGGATAGAATGAAGCAAAGTTGGGCTACAAGACTCATCCAATTGAAGACATCCTTTGCAAACATTCTTTAGTTTATGTGAGTATGTAATATGCAGCTAAGTATAGTTAAAATTTTTGAAAATTTTGGTATGCAGACCCTACCCTTTGCCATTGATGTCAAAAGGGGAGTGAGTGTTGATAACTGAGAGGGGGGGGGGTGAATCAGTTATCCTAATTATTTCCTTTATTGAACTTTCCTTTTAATTGAAGCAGCATAAAATCAAACATAAAACATTAACCATAAAACAAGAAACACATGACACAGTATTTTTGACGTGGAAACCCTGTTAAGGGAGAAAACCACGGGGTGATTAACCCAAAATTATTCTCTGTTAGAAGAATAGGAAATTACAAAGATGGCACTTGCCAATTAGGGCTCACTGCCCGAGCACACTGCTCACAAGAGGCCCACTGCCTACAAGAAGACACACTGTCTACAAAGTGATGAGAATCACAGTCTTGAACTGATTGGAAGCATCTGCATATGCTGGAGTTCAGTTCCGGTTAGGCTCAGTACACTGATCTGCTGCACTTCATCTTTCCTCTGTTCTTTATTCTGCTATCTTCCACATACCGGATCCTTTTTGCTACCTCTGCTCTTTCTCTGGACTTATTCGCATATCTCTCCACACTAACACACATTTCACAACTAAATCCATCCTCTATATATATCCGCACAAGTAATTTCATCACCTTTCTAGTCGGCATCCGGAACAGTCTAGTTTCTTACAAACTCTCATTCTGTCGGCTGAATCCTTCCTCACCAAGCAATGCGGATCAAGCATATACTTGTAGATATCATTAATCATGTCGGCCAAACATGATTCATGCCTTCACAACCTCTGTCATCAACAGTAACCCATCCGGAAAGTAGTCTGATACTCTGCCAGTCAGTTCTTCCTCTGTTTTCACTGTCTCTTAGGAATCCGGTACTCAACCATTCATATCTTTTTCCTTGTCCATCACCGGAGGCTAAATCCTTGGAATATACCACTCAAGGTAGTCCTCTTGACTTCCTCAAATCCGCACTGCACCAAGACACTTCCTCTGAGAGGTATGAACCAATCTGTCGGACCTTGCCACATGCTCTGTTCTTCTTCACCGGACCACAACATTCTTTATTCTGACTTCCGGTAGAGACATATCATGTCTTGCGGATATGTGGGATGACCTTTGTTGCCATCAATGACAACAACCATGAATCCATATAGTGTCTCTTGCCAACAATCTCCCCCTTTGGCATTGATGGCAACACTTAGTGAAAAATGACTAAGTGTTTTCACTATGCTCCCCCTTTGCTGATGCTCTGTCTTTATATACAATTTCCGGAACTCCCCCTTAGTTGGATCCCTCATTTTTCACTGCTCCTCACTCCCCCTTTGACATCAATGGCAAAGGGTAGGATCCGCATATCAAAATTTTCAAAAATTTCTTATACTCAGCCGCATATTTACATACTCACATATATTGAAGAATGTCTGCAAAGGATGTCTGTAATTGAATCATTTCGGTAGCCCAACTTTGCTTCATTCTGTCCAAAATTGAAATGTGACCACTTAACAAAAATGCAAACGCTTCTGCCCGCTTGAGATCTGTCGGATCTTTTGTTTGGGCGGTGGTCCTAGCATCACTGATGGCCTCATGCATGGTTTCCAACTTAGGGATTATAATCCTTCTAAGTTCTCCCATCCGGTTGGTGATGTTCTTCCTTTCCTTCTCAAGATTCTTTATTTCGTTCAAGACTGCAATAGTCTGACATTCTTGATTTATTATAGAGGAAGAGAGAGGATCAAAACTTTGAGATAAGATTTGTAGCTTATCCTGTTCCTCTTTTATTTTCTTGTCAAATGCTGCTGTTGCCTTTGACCAGGATATACAAAATTTATAGATATCACCGCCATCCTTAAGAGCATTCTCTAAGCTCTTTATTCCAATGCTTACAATCTTCCTATCCTTAGAGATTAATTCTAATATTTCTGAAAATCTCTTATCCAAAAATTCCTTCCGGACCTTTTCTTCAGCTGATTTTTCTAAAGAATCAAAATGTGTATCAACACTGCTGACTAAGGTTTTTAGATTACCGGAAGTGGAGGCTGTCGGATCTATCTGGATTGATGGCATGATCTTTACAAGTATTCCGGAAGCAGCCTCTATCAACTCACAGTCTTCCATGTAAAGGAGTGTTTGGAGATTCTGTATGAGTCATGTGGACTCATCTATAAGAGTTCATGAAGATCTTTCTTGTTTCTAGTACCGCACAAGGTTTTCAAGTTGTGGCCATTTTGCTTCAAGTTTTAATATGTTTTGCTTAAGGCTGTCCTATTTCCAAATGAGCAGATTGTATAGATGTAATTCCTTAGTGTTTGAAGCTATGAAGGATGTTTTGGACCTGGTTAAGAAAGTGTTGGTGTCCGCAAGGCATGGATCATCTGCTGGTGTAATGTGTGGTTTTGTAAAGGACCTATCTTCTACACATTTCATATTGTATACTATTTGGCTGACTTGTAAATGTATTTCTCATGTTGTCTCTAGCCAAAAAGCAATGTAATCAATGTAATATCATGTATAAATAGTGAATCAAATTGATTTAGGCAAGGTGTGATTGCAGAAATATTGATAGAGCTCGCATGCAAGATGAGCAGAATGAATGCATTATGATGTGCGACTAAAGGTGAAAAAGCAAAAGTTGTTGATGCTATCCTAATTCATCTTGAAGACATATTTGTGATAGTTATCAAGTGTAGAGTGTGCCTAATTGATCTAATCATCAGAAGGAAGTGTGAAGAGGCATAATTGTAATCATCAAAGGTGTGAGTTTCAATGTCAATTTATAGACAATAGAAGGATTGTCATACTGTAATCTTTTGTAAGTGTGTTCTCAATTCAGGGAATAGTAGCTTCCTTGGGAGTGACCCTAAAACAAAGTCTTCAGGGAGTAGAAGACTCCTTGGGGGTGACCCTAAATCAAAGTTATCAAGGAGTAGTAGCTTCCTTGGGTGTAACCCTAAAACAAAGTTATTATTCTAGAGCTTCATATATTGTGAGTTAATCCTCACCGTGGTTTTTCCCTTCTAGGGTTTTCCACGTATATCTAGTGTTATGTGTTGATGTGCATTATGTTAATCTTTCATGCTTATGTTGATGTCGTAATGCTTAAGTTTTAATCTACTTTGAAGAAGTTAAAGTTTGTTTAGATACTAATTCACCGCACCCTCTCAGTATCCTTGTGTGTCTAACAAATAATCAGGGCAACAACAATTGTCAGATTTAAAATTTGAAAAGAGGTAACAACTCCTAGTATAGAAATGATGGAAACATAATGGAAGAAACAAAAGAGGCAACTTCAATAATAACAATAACAAAAGGGATAGGCTAGAAGGACCAAGAGCATCTCGCAGTGGATGTTATGTATGCGAGGGAGAGCACTATGCTAATACTTGTCCTTAGCAGATAGCAAAGCGGAAGGATAGAAATCAGCAAGGAGCACAACAACACCATATTCATGTAGCTGTAGACAATCGACAAGCTAACTTCTAGGGAACACCAAGAATTCATTTTGGCCAACTGTGGTAATGCAGAAGTTAGAGAAGATACTTGTGATTGCCATGTATTCAGAGTCCAAATTGAAGAGTGGAAAACTAGCAGCTTCACAAATGTTATCAAGTGGAAATTTGTCTAGTATTAGTTCTCCCTCTAAGAATTCTTATGGGTGTCAGGATACACGCTTGATAAATTTGGAGAAGGTCGTGGGTTCAAGTCCAGCGAAGGCATGCTTGTGCCTGTGTTCTCCCACTACCCATGCAGGTTTCTTTCGGTGTCGTCTTCATCATTCTTCCCAGGCTTAGTGGGTAGTTGGGAGGAACAAGGGCACCAATGTCACCATGCAACCTAAAACGGCTAATACCAACTCAGTTGAAGCTCAGTGAAGGAGGATGTAGTTCAAGCATATCAAAACCATTAAAGGTTTTTATGTTTGCTGCTGTATTTTCTAGTTTTTAGAATAGATGTTTGTCATAGAGATAATTATAAGCAAGATATATATTGAAGGTAATAGTGACTTGGTATGTTTCTCTTAATAAATTGAAGGGAATGTCTTGGTCTTTTTGCTTGGGAGGCAAGCCTATGTTCTATACAATGGCGGTCTTGGCTATGTAAGTTTTAAGATGCAGAAATTAGTTCAAGACTTTTCGTTGTTTATGTATATCAAATACACATATGTGACATATTATTGAACCCTAGTGGGTGACATTATAATGGTTACAATCTACAGAGGGAAAGGGAAAATAACCCCTAACATAAATATTTTAGGGTAGATTAATTAAATAATAATACTAGCACTTGCACCCATAGGAGGTTCAAGGAACAACTAACGACTTTAGAGAATTTTCTGATGTGAATTTTTTTTACGGCGTGAGACAATTCCGAGCACTATAATGCTCACATATAAAAGCCTATCGGCTAATTAGTATAAAGAGTTGAGATTGATATTGATATTGTAATAAATATTGAAATTAAAATGAAAATTAAATGAATAAAATAAGTGTATTTAGTTTTGAATTTGATATAGATTTTGATTATGTTAGGTGATATCAATTGATTCATCAATATGCTAGAAAATTAGGGACAAATGACTATTGCAAAACTAAAAATTTGATTGTAGTGAACTATTTGGTTCACTTCAACAAGTACAGAAGTGACCTTTGCAAGTGCCAAAATGAACTTGTACATGAAATTGAACCTGGAGTCATGGATCAAAACTTCTCTGGTTGGGCCTCAGTAACCTGCTTGCCTCTATCTATGACCTGTTTAACAACTGACTAGTAGTGTCTAGAAATACTATTGAGGAGTTTGCTAGGAAAGGGGTCCTCCCTTAGTCAAATCTTTAGGAGGCTAATTCAATGATGATGAACAAAGATTGAAGACAACATGCAACCATACAGTATGCTTCTAGGAAGAAAATGTTGATGGAATAGTCTTTTTGATTGATTTCTAGATGCACCAACTCAATGGATCCTAGATAAAACATAGATGATTCAAATGAATTAAGGTTAGTCCTTATTTGCACCACTCTAGCATGCAATTTGAAATAATTTGTAATGCCCATAATTTAGTATAGACAAAAACTAAGTAAAAAAATAACCAACAATTTTTTTAAAAACAAAAGCACTAAACCAACAATAATGTGATATGCATTGTTGTTGCTACATGTCATGCCCATTTTTTCCGTGTGTTCATGACACAACAAAACACATGTCATGTCCACATTTGCCATGTGGTCATGACATGAAGAGCCAAAACTCTTCCACCTGTCCCTAAAACCCCATCGCACAAGGCGAGGAAGGAAGACAAGGCGCGGAATAAACATCCATGACACCTTGTCAGGTGAACCAAACCAAGGGATACTAACATAAGGATAAAAAAACTAAACATCAATATAGAAAGAAGCCCTTCAAACATAATTCCAATCTTGGATAAGATTAAACATTCAAAAAGCAAATGAGATACAATTTTAATTATTCTAACATCTAAGAACATTAAGAGCATCAAGCCAAAATACATTGAATTCCAACCATAAAACATAACATAGGAACATTAATGAAGTGTAAGGGCTTTGACACACAGATGAACAATAAAGTAAAATTGAAATTATTTACACATGAAAATTCTCCTACAATTTATATATCAATCTCTAAGGCAAGAGATAATTCATTACATTACAAAGTGAAGGCCTTTTCCCCAAACATGGGAGGAACGTGCTTCAAGGATCAAATTTCAAGAGTAGAAATAATACAACATAAAATAATTAACAACCAAGGTGCTCCATTGACACTGGGAACAACATGAGTACATCACAATGGTACAATACAAGGGTCTCGCCAAGTCATCAAAAGATCATCTGAATGGAGACCAATGGAGGATGTTGCCCACCTCCCAACCATATTTCCATCATTGAGTGTAATAGATGTCCATTGCGCCCTAGGCAACCCTCGAGCTACGGAGAGAGGAGATCAAGGAACCACTTCTAACAAGGTCAAACTCACACATAACAAAGGTCTCAAGGAGGACGTCAAGTTCACTCCACATAATTAAATAAACATGAGTCACTCACACACCGAGCATATAAATAAGGGAAGCGATGAGTCTAAAAGGACTCAAAAAGAAATCAACCATCCACATACACATAACCCAATATCGAAGCATAATGCACAAAAGGCCTTTCATGACTTAGGCAAGCCGAAGGGAAAAAAAAGAAGTTAACATAAGGAACATCAGTAAACTTCTAAACTCATACATAAGCCTTTCTAAACAAGTACAATATTTGTTACATTCCCAAATGACCAAGTTGCGAAAGGAACTCCCAAGCTGTAATGCATTACCCCCATTAACACGCACTAACTAACACTCTCAATACGAAGAGATAGTACAAAAACATACAGGGTGAAATAATAATGTGTCATTATACACGCATAGAACAATAAAATGATATAAAAAAAATTTGCTTAGGGGTTGAACCCTCAACTAGAATCTAAGGAGTAAAAAGGGACCAATATGAAAAAGAATTATAAATAAGAAAAGAAAAAATTAAATAAATAAATAAATAAAACTAAATACCACAAACCCATTCTACAAGTAGAACCTCACGGCAACTATGAAGACCTAATGTCCCACCCAAACAACCCATTTCCCTCATAGGAAAGTCTCATAGATAATGAACAAGGAAAGATTCATATAAAAGCTCAATATCTAAATTATCTACATTATTAACTTTCTATAACATTTTTGAATAGTGAGAAGAGGCGAGATGATATTCTCATAGATAATGAACAAAGAACAGATTCATTCAAAAGCTCTATATCTATAGTTATTTACATTATTCAACTTCTATAATATTTTCAATAGTGAGCAGAGGAGGTGCAGGGGTACTATTCTATTACCAACTTTAAATTAGTAAATCTATACTACTAATTTCACATATAGCAAACGGTAATGAACTGGCAAGAAAGTTAAAAAGAACCCAATGCTCAGAGATCCATCCATTCTCTCGGTCGAGTTAAAAGGAGTATCAAAATTATTCTTTGACCGAATTCATACATCTGACTGAAAGTATACAGGGGTTGTAAAAAAATGGTATTTGGTAGCACAGATAAAATCCATCATACAAGTTTTACACATTTTGTGAAGGAAAGTCTCTCAATCCAAAGAAATCATTGTTAATAGAACATTTACATTTGTGAGACCGAGGTTCTAAGAGAGACAGCTGAGGAGACTTCAAGGGAGGGTGTGGGAGGCTGGACGTTCATGTTTTTAGTAGAGGGTTTCCACGGGGGGGTTGTGCCTAATGAGTCCATGCCTCCAGAGAGTGCAGCCATGCTAAAACAAGACATGCTCTGGTGTTGGAGCCACACTTCCAGAGGCTGTGGGCTCCCACAACACAAGGTAAAAATTGTTTTTAAAAGAAAATATTGTATACTGCCCTTATTTGGTCTACTCGTGTACAGTAAGGAAGAGATACTTGAAAATAATAATAAAATAAAAGATACATCAGCGTGAGGGACTAGGTAGCAGCTAATACTTACCAGACATCTAGATCAAACAAGGTTGGAAGAAGCATTGTGAGAATAAAGGTCTTCAAGAGCGGTGGTAGGAGTATAATGAAACCACAGTCCCTCTTCATTCTCCTTAGTGCCCCATGTCTTAGACACCGCCTCCTTCCGCCCCTCTTTTTTTGGCCTGAATGCCCAAACCTCCCCTCTTCTTCCTCTCTCGTGTGCACTGACCAGCAACAAAAATAGTCCCCGTGCTCCTTCTCGCCTCCTCCCCTATGGGCTTTCCCCCCCCAGACTATAATTGTGAGCACCACTTTAACAAAGCTACCTGATAGGTCCAGCTGGTGAGCATTGATCCCCCCGAGCTTATGTTTGACCTCCCCCTTCTATTAAAAGTGTAAGAGGGCCTTTAAGAATGGATCGTTATTCCTTTTAACCTAACTCATGTTCTTGAAGAAATCATGCCAACGAAAAGAAGAGAGTTCTCTATTTATTCATGAATTCCCGTGTCATTGGCCAAATGTAAGACATCCTTGTTTTCAACAATACCTCCAAAGAACCTGTGTAATTTGTTACGCGAGTATAGATATAGTGCGCCCATATAGGCTGCAAGTTAACCTCAATAAATAAACTTTTGGAACATGAGAAAATAGTGCATTGGTTACATTATCAACCATTATCTTAATCATGCTAATCCCAAGGAGATCGAGGTGATTTGAGGCTATCCTAAATCATGCAATATCATAGAATTACATATCTTTCTTGGACTCATTAACTCCTACTGAAGGTTCATCCTTGGGTTGTCTATGGTTACTGGGTCCTTAAATCTAAACGTACATGCCAAGGTAACACTTTAATTGAGTCCTATACAATAATTCTCCTTTGCTGACCTCAAATAGCGCCTATACTTTACACCAATACTGGCTTTCTCATACATAATGTACTTGTTTGAAATCTAGACTTATTCATGGAATTATACACTCAACACCATGGTGATTTAGCATGAAAATCTAATCAGCTACAACTTTGATCATTTCCATGATACCATATGGTTAATTCAACTTATCAAAAGGAGATCTATGTCATACTACAAGTAGTTAAGTATTTCAATCAACCATTCAACACACTCGCACAAGGTACACCTATAGGTGATTTAAAGATATCCATTAGGCTTCTCTACAAGCTAGGACACCACTGAATAGATAACTGTCATAATAAAGATTGTTTGATAGGCAAGGTTGACTGTCACATCTAGGCCCTGGCCATAATACATGAACAAGGGAGATTTTAGAAAAACTGTTAAAGTTTAAATAGGATATGATTATATATATAAGTATATTTGGTTTCCATATAAATTACACATACCAAGATATGTCATAGTATTTTAAGGGAAACATTGAAAAGGTAATTGTCATAAAAAGAATTGCTTGACAAGCAAGGTCAATTATCAAATTTTAAGCCCAATATGCTATCCTTAGGGCATTAACAAAATTAATGAAAACCCACAACTCATAACCGAGTTAAATCATCAACATGTTAAACTAATCAATTTAAGACTAACTTTTAACTCTAAATGTATATCAAGGTTCTTCCCACATTAAAATGTCTCCTATGAAAATAGATACACAAAATTGACTTCACATCTAAAGCAAGGAGGTTATTTACAAGCACACCACAAACAACCATAGACAAAACCAATAAGGTGAATGAGAAATCAAGACCACTAAACATCATGCAAAGAGCACAGACATTTTACAAGGTTATGCACAACAATAGGGATCAAACTCCTAAAGGATTCCTGTTGGAGGCAAAAGGAAAAACACCAAAATTACACCTCCATTCATAATCAACTAGGGTGGTTAAATGACCGACAAACCTCATGAGCATAAGGTCCAAAACTTGACCGAGGGACTAGGTAAGGTCAGATGGCCAAGTGGCTAAGTGATTCCATGTCTCCTCCTCCACATCCACCCATTGGTCAATACCTATATAAGTATATCCTGTACACTCAAATCAAAACATCAAATCCCACAGCACAAACATAGTCGAAGCAACAATAATAGACCAATGAGGATGCATAACCTAGCTTGGTACATATCTATCTTGAAATTACATCATATAATAATCTAGATTAATTTATCGTTTAATCTATTCATCCAAAATAATAAGGCACATAGAGTCATACAGGGGTAGGCCTTACACTACATGTGACTCATCCTTATATTGACCACATGCAAAAGAAACATGTTGGTAATGTGCAAGGAATAAGAGAAGGGAGGCCTCTGTGGTACTAGCCTTCTATACGTAACATGTCTGGGTGTTCTGCTGGGTTGTGCAAGCCAATCCAGCTTGTTACAATACGAGCCCCCCGGTATACCCTTCTAATAGAATGTTGGGTTGGGCACCTTTGACTCTTAAGTTCTACCTTATTGGTTCTTTTTTACCTAGTTGGGCAGTACGTATCCTCATGTACCACACCAACACTATGAAAGAACATCAAGAGAGGAGTGGTGTCAAGACATCTGATGACAAAAAAGGGTGGCACCCTCATGATGACCACGACTCTAGGGTTATAGATGAAAAGAGGGAGGGGACTATGCCTTCCCACACATTAGCTCAAATAGATATACTAACCTCTAATTAATCAAATATAATCTAAGATAACCTTAACTAGTTTAATCACATGGTAGACAAAACATTCACTTACTCAATTCCTTAAATACAATTGAAATAATATAATGTGTTCACCTACATTAACCTTCTAGTTTAAGTAAGAGAGAATGGATAGAAGATTTCCAAATCATTTACTAACCTATCTTTTTTCCTTGTAGCAATTAAAATAATATACATGATCTATCCACATTAACCTTCCATAAATTATAGAAAAAGGTGTCACCGACTTCTTTTGATTCATTTATAGATTGAACTATTGGTTATTCCTTTGATTGTTTTACTGGCGGGTAATTATGTGTGAGTAATGGTAAATTGTTATTGTTTATAAATGCAAAAATTGGAAGTCATTAAAATGAAGGATTAATATGTTTATAAGTTATGCTCTTATGCTTCAGCTATGATTTTATGGACTAACCTATTAACCAGGATTTGATTGCGACTAAGTGTAAAAATAAGTCAAAGACAAGAACATGGTTGAGGTAGAAACTTCCTAGCTGCCCGACAAGAATTGGCATGATAGAAACCTGATGCATGCACACACTCACATAGTTCATATTGCATCATGATATCTTTCATTTTTGAATGGTTTCATTTAGTCTTTGTAGCTCGTAATCTGGTTTGAGCATTTGATGTATGAGGATTAGATAAGTATGTGATTTTGTTTGCTTCAATATGTTTATTTCTAGTGCATAATTTCATCATGTATTCATACTTTCATTTCGACTTTAGAATTTATAAAATTATATAAGTTGATAATTATTTAGAGTGTTCATATATATATATATATATATAATACTTATGCATTATGCAAGGTCAAAAATAGATTTATTATTATTTTATTTTCATATCTAAATGTATATATAATTTTAAATACTTCTATATATATAATTTATATAATAAATATATATGTGTATATATATATATGCAAATAAAAATTAAGTCATGCAAATAAATATATGTGTGTAGTAAAAATAATAAACTAGCTCTAAATATAAATACATGCAACATTAAGAATAAATAAAACTACAGTATTAAAGGGAGTTTAAAAATTATAAAAAAAGAAAAAAGAAAAAAAATTGAATCTAAAAATAAAGGCCCAAATTTAGAGCAAGGGATTTTTTTTCATAAAAAGTAGAGAAAGTAGTAGAGAGAGGGGACACACTCATAGAGAAGAAGAAAAAAACAAAGTCATAGGGAAGAAGATCAACAGCGACAAAAGAGGATCATCAGCGATAGGAGAGGGAGAGCTTGTGGTTGACGGGTATGTTTCTTAAACTATAGATTGCAAGGGTGGTGGCTGTTAAAGCATATGAGCTACATAAAATGGCTTATACCAGATTTTAAAACATATTAAATGCTTTTCTTGACATGTCTTTTCTGGCCTGTTTGTTGATTCATAACGGTCTGAGTATTATTCTTTTGTTAGATTAACATCCCCATCGCCCTATGTTTCCCATCGACCTATTATTCCTTTCTATTTGACCTATGATTTATTTCTATCAACCCGTATTATGTTTCTAGTAGCCTAAAGATCCTAGCGTAGGCCTTTATATCATGATATCTGCTTGTATTTATTTATATCAGCCTATATAAAAACTTATTGGCCTGCACATATATTTATTGACCCTATTATTCTAATAGCCTAGGTTAATTTCTTGTCGACTTGTTAGTTCTTGTCAGCTTGCTTCCTCTTTACTCCTATAGCAACAATTAGTCTTCATGTAGCAAACTTTATTGCCTGTAGTAGACTTTTATGTATTCCTGTAGAAGACTTTACTGTATTCATGTAGCATACTTTTCTATATTCCTATAGTAGACTTTACTGTATTCCTGTAGTAGACTTTTCTGTATTCCTGAAGTAGACTTTACTATTTTCCTATAGAAGACTTTTATGTATTCCTATAGCAGACCTTTTTGTATTCCTATAGCAAATTTTAGTTTACTTTTGTAGAAAATAGTTGAGTTCCCATAGAGGCTATCTAATCACCTTACTGTAAATTTAACCGACTTATCTGTGTACGCCTTTGCTTTAATGATGTTTTATTGGCAATTATGAAGTAGTTTAACAAAAGATATCTTAATTCCTTTTCATAAAATTAGTGTTAGGGTATTGCCTGCGGTTATAAAATCCTAGATCTAGATTTATTTTGAGATAATTATGAATGTAATGTGGGCTAAGTTTATAACCAATTTTATATTCTCCTATGTGTATCTTGAATAAATAATGCATGAAGGTCTTTATTAGAATTATTTGCTTGAAAGTGTAATCACATTGATTGTGCAAAAGTAAGGAATTAGTAACTGTATTAGGCAAAAACATGCATTACCAAATTGTTTTGAAAAGAAAATAGATTATCTTTTTATGAGTGTATTGGGCTTACCTTCCGAGATAGGGTGTCGAATGTGGGTTAATAGAGAAGGTTGATCTTCTTTTTTGAGATATGTCAGTTTATTTATATGTGCTTTGGCCAAATCTATGTGTTCATTGAAATAAATAAAATTTATGCCTAGTTATTGATATGTTTTTCTACCACATCCTATTTGTGAGATTATGCACATTCTAGTTAGAAATGCATATATGCATCAGGCTTGCATCGGGTATTCCCCCCTGCTAATTATTTCCAGGTTGTTAGGCATTTCGTGCAGGGTTAGGTATTCTTCAAGGTAGGAAGAATTCTAAGGAAATGTAATGCTTCATGGTTGGGTAGAAAAAATTCTTGAACCATGTTCTTGTCTCTTGGCTTGCAGAAGACCAGCTGGTTAGTGGTGGCTAGAGATAGTGATTTTATTTCCTTATCATATTTGTATATTTCTGACATTTGTACTTTATCATTGTACTGAGATGACTATATGGCATGAGAACCAGAGATGTAACATTGTTTATTATTTTATTGTGCTGACACCTGGATATAGCACGTGCTTTTGTAAGATGTATTATGACATTATTTCTTAATGTATAGAATATTGTATCTTTCCATTTAAGTTAACGTGAATGAGAGGAATATTTCCTTTCGTATTTATAGTATTTGGATTGCATACATTACATTTGGTATTAGAGCGCTAGGTCTGACACTAGAGCCTATGTCTACTATGCTAAGATGTGAATCTTGTTGTAGAATGATTTAATTAGTTAGAATGGATACAAGAAACACAAACCGCACTGGCCCGAGCAATGAGAAGAATGAGAGGTTAGACCAAATTCTCAACCTCTTGACCTAGCAAGGAACTAGGATGGATAATTTGGAGCAAGAGACCAGAGCAAATCAAGGAGGACAAAACCAAAATGAAAATCAAGGGAATGAGAATCAGAATCAGTGGAATGAAGATAATGCAAAAACTCAGGGTAGGATTGCGAACGAGTTGGGTAAGGACCTCAAGAAGGTTTCTCCATCCAAGTTTGATGGTAGAACCAGCAGAGATGGAAAAGAAGCTTGGATTATCAATATGGAGAAATATTTTGATCTCCATAATCTGTCTAATAAGACTAAGGCAATGTGGGGTTCATACCAACTCCCTGGAGAAGTAGCTACTTGGTGCGATAATGAGAAAGTGGAAAAGAGGTTGTTGCCAGGAGAGATAACATGGGAACTTTTTCTACAACTTCTTAGAAAGAGGTGGTTGCTGCAACTCTTCTTTGCTAAGAAGATAATTGATTTTCAAAATTTGACTCAAGGTAGTATGTCAGTGACCCAATATTGGGAAAGGTTTCTCCCATTTGCTCAAATATGTGCCTCAGTATCAATTAGATGAGTAATTTAGGATTCATAAGTTCATCATGGGCTTAAGACCTCAAATTGGAGCACCATAATCCTTTGACTATGGATGAGGTTTTTGAAAAGGGAAAAAAATAGGAATAGAAGCTGTAGCAAGTTGCCAATTATCTCAAGAGTAGAGATGCAAAATTTAGAAATAAGGGATTCCAAAGAAACAATAATAATGTTACACATATGGTTCCTAGGGTTGTCATTAATGTCAACACTATCACTAGGTTGCCATTGATGTCAACACTATCATGGAGTTTTGATGGTGTTCATGGTTAGATGTCATGTCCTATCTAGCAAAGAAGATACAGTTCATGGTTGGATGTTGTGCCTTGATCAATGAAGAATTGAGTATGAAGACATATTAATTTATGGGAATTAGAAGCATAATGATGATCATATGTGTTGCTGATGTTACTGATGGCCAAATCCAAGTTTCATGATGATTGGATCACCAGAAGAGTGTTTTGTAGTTTGAAGACAATGTTGAAGATAGCTACTATACAGAAATAGAATGCTCTACATTCCTCCACATTTGTAGATATGGTCATATGGTTCTAGAACTATGTTATGGGTGTAGTGAAGGTGATAATTCCAAGGTTTCAGATTATTTGTGCTTCTGCTGTGAAAGTTATGCATGATAGAGTATTAGCATGTGTTCTGGCAGAGTAAGCTAGTATTGAAGGCTTGTTGGAATGCTCCACATTCCTCCATAAAAGAATGGTTTCCCTTGTGGTTTTGAGGACATTTTTATGGATGTATATTGCATACTTCCTTATAGTTTCAAGTTTCTTGGTGGTCCGCAGCTCAATTTTTCATATGACAGCATGTTGTAGTGTGTTTTAGATGACTTACTATTCCCAAAGTTCATGGTTGAAGATGTGCGGCACAATTCCTTGATGTGAAGAGGTAAAGGAGTGTTTGGAGATGCTGTATGAGTCATGTGGACTCATCTATAAGATCTTCATGAAGATCTTTCTTGTTTCCAGTACCGCACAAGGTTTTCAAGTTGGTGTGGCCATTATGCTTCAAGTTTTCATATGTTTTGCTTAAGGCTGTCCTATTTCCAAATGAGCGAGCGGAGTGTGTGGATGTAATTCCTTGGTGTTTGAAGCTGTGAAGGATGTTTTGGACCTGGTTAAGAAAGTGTTGGTGTCTACAAGGCATGGATCTTCTGCTGGTGTAATGTGTGGTTGTGTTTAGGACCTATCTTCTACACATTTCATATTGTATACTATCTGGCTGACTTGGAAATGTATTTCTCATGTTGTCTATGGCCAACAAGAAATGTAATCAATGTAATATCATGTATAAATAGTGAATCAAATTGAGTTAGGAAAGGTGTGATTGCAAAAAGATTGATAGAGATCACATGCAAGGTAAGGAGCAGAATGAATGCATTACGATGTGCGACTAAAGGAGAAAAAATAGAAGTTGTTGATGTTGTCCCAATTCATCTTGAAGACATATTTGTGATAGTGATCAAGTGTAGAGTGTGCCTAACTGATCTAATCATCAAAAGGAAGTGTGAAGAGGCAGAATTACAATCATCAAAGGTGTGAGTTTCAATGTCAGTTTTTAGACAATAGAAGGATTGTCATACTACAATCTTTTGTAACTTGTGTGTTCTCAATTCAGGGAGTAGTAGCTTCCTTGGGAGTGACCCTAAAATAAAGTCTTCAGGGAGTAGAAGCTTCCTTGGGAGTGACCCTAAATCAAAGTTATTAGGGAGTATTAGCTTCCTTGGATGTAACCCTAAAACAAAGTTATTATTCTAGAGCTTCATATATTGTGAGTTAATCATCACCATGATTTTTCCCTTCTAGGGTTTTCCACGTATATCTGGTGTTATGTGTTGATGTGCATTGTGTTAATCTTTCATACTTATGTTGATGCCGTAATGCTTAAGTTTTAATCTTCTCTGGAGAAGTTAAACTATGTTTAGATATCGATTCACCCCCCTCTCAGTATCCTTGTGTGTCCAACAAATAATCAGGGCAACAACAATCATCAGATTTAGAATTTGAAAAGAGGTAACAACTCCCAGGACAGAAATGGTGGAAAATAGAATGGAAGCAACAAAAGAGGCAACTTCAACAATAACAATAATAGAAGGGATAGACTAGAAGGACCAAGAGCATCTTGCAACGGATGTTATGTATGCGGAGAAGAGCACTATGCTAATACTTGTCCTCAGCAAACAACAGAGCGAAGGGATAGAAATTAGCAAGGAGCACTACAGTACCATATTCATGTAGCTATAGACAATCGACAAGCTAACTTCCAAGCAACACCAATTCAGTTTCCAGGTAAGCTCTATGGACAACCTATCTCTTTATTAATTGATACTGGAGCAACTAAATGTTTTGTAGACCCAAGAGTAGTTTTCCAAGTTATCTATAAGACCAGGAGACATGGTTAATTCATGGATGGTTTAGTATGGAAATCAGACAGAAAAGAGGGTAGATTCTTGTCTTTCTTGCAGTGAGTTAGACCTTCCAAGTTTTCAGACTCAAGTCAATATTTATGTAGCACCCTTAGGGTCTTATGATGTGATTTTGGGGATCAATTGGTTAGCTGCACATAAGTCTATTGTGAATTGTGAGGATAAGATTGTAAAATGTTTGGATGACCTTGGGAATCATGTTGAGATTCATGGCTCTAAGAGACCCCTTGAACTTAGGTAAATTTTAGCTATGCAATTAAAGAAGGCCTCAAGGAAGGGATGTTCCATTTATGCAATCCAAATTAAGGATCTTGACAACATGGAACCTGTTATCACTAAAGTGTGCACCCTATTGAGCTTGAGAAAAACTCAACCACTTTGTGCAACATGGGATGATCTCACTAAGTGTGGGCTCAAATAGGTTGAGATCAACCTCCAGAGAGGGCTAGTTCACTTGATGGATCACCTAAAACTAACCTACTCTATTGTTGTTTGTTTGGAAAAGAGAGTAAGAAAGTGACATAGCTGAGCTAAAACTAAGAAAAAGGTGATACACTGGATATTGGTAACTTGTACTTGCTAGTTTGTATACATAGTGAGTTTGGAAACAAGTTTGAACTACTCACAACTCAGTTTTGACTTGCAATGCAAAAGTATTTCATAAAAAAGCTTTGTGCTACAACAGTCTTTTTGTTGGAAAAGGTATGTTTTCACAACTTTGAAGACTACTTTGACATACACATAAGTTATGACCTGCATCTACACATGTTTGCTCTATAAAGGTGCTTGGAATGAGACATGAAATCAAGGATTTGAACAATAAATCACATAACCATATCAATCATTTGATCAACACACAAAAATAGAGATATTGAGAAGGAAAATGCTTATTTTTATTGCTCAAAAGGTACTTACAACTGTTGTACAAGTCTGAATCTGTATGTTCTTCTTTAAAATATGAGATTACATAGTTGTCTTGAGTTACAATACATAGTTTTTCACTAGAAAGAACTCCAAAGTTACAATACTATCTCCAAACTAAAAAAAAAAAAAAGAAAAAAAAAGAAAAACTCCTTCTAAAACTAGTAAGAACTTGGAAAAAAACCCCTAAAATTGATCCTAGGCTTCCCCTTTTGAATTTCAACAGCTGGAGAAGAATAAGGACATGCATTGAAAGAGAAAAGGACACTTGTCCTTTGAGAGGTTTGGCCAAACCTTCCTTGTAGCTGCTGTAGGAACACCTAGTTTATTTCTCTCCTTTAAGAGCTCCATTATGCATGAAAAGTGGGGGTAGTTGGGATGTGCATCCTTGAGAAGTGGAACTGCTCCTTGAAATGCTCCAAGATGCCCATTGTGCTCCTAGATGCTTGGAAGGCTATTCTGGAACTACTTTGACTCCTTTCAAACCCCACTTAATGGTTTCATAACTATCTCAACTACCATTTGCAAGATAATAGGGCATGTGGTTTTGATGTCTTGATGTCATTATGACTCCTTGAGGGTGTGGAAAGGTGTTATTTGACCCTTCCAAGGCCTGTAAACATCTATAAATTTCTCCTTTATGGCCATTCCTTTACTTGTTCTAGCCTTTTCTCTACAGTTTCATTACTTACAGGGTCTTTGACATGGTCTTCAGGGCTTGGGAACATGATTAGACTGATTATTTGAACCTTTGGAACAATGAACAAGCAACAAATTTCTTATCGATCTCATGAAAATGAAACATAAAGTGTATTTCAACCTTGTTGAAAAACACACCGTGTTATTCAGGAAAGTTGAAACTATATTGTTCTAAAGATTCTGGTTTGATTAAAACTCATGATATCCCTAGGGCATATGAGACCTCACCCCTAGATGTTTTCAATACCCTGTCAATGTCTAGACAATGCTTTTCAATGTGTTTCTCTTCAACTGACAATATCTTCTTCTCCATCCTTAGATTGCGCATGTCTCTCCTCTTACAAACTCTATCCTTTTCTATCTTCATCTACACAAACTTTATCTTTACTACATCCCTGCTTATACCACTTTTCTTGATGTCTTTGAATAGTCTTTATATTAATTGTTGCGGACCCTTTGGCATGATTTACAAGACAATGTGTAAACCTTAAAATAATGCTTGACAGGCCTTAAGAACTTTGGCAGTGTTCTACTTAAGGTGCAGGGTGGGATCTTTACACTGTCACATCATGTTCTTGTTAGGGTTTTAAAACCTATACATGTTGAAACCCTAGACCTCTCTACATGATCTCTTCTGCTCTAAGTCATGTATGAACCTTTTGGAGACTCTATACAACTCTGTCCCTCTTTGTTATCAGCATAAGACTTCTTGTAGCCTACACTCTAAATACCTTGTAGACATCATTGAAATCTAGTAGACCTTTATAATCATTATAATCTTTGATAAGGTCATTCAAGTTCTATCAGAACTATAAAGCATTGGAAGACCTCTTAATGTAGGTACATGACTGATATCTTAGTAACAGACATGTGTCATAGTAAAATAGTGCTTCATAGGCCCTATCAAAACTTTTGCCAACCTTAAGGTAATCTAAAGGCATAGAAGGCTTCTCAAGGCCAAGAAAACCTTTCACATCAATAGGGTGTTTTTCCTACCCTACACACTGTATTCTCAATCTTCATACACTATCTTTAGGACTCTGTCACTATTTTAGTATCTTGATGACTACCTCCTGACACTATCATCCCTACACTGCTCTTCTCATTACTCCTTTGATTCCTCACTTGTATGCTTTTATCTCTGCATAATACAGACTTCACACTGCTTGGTCAAAATAAGGGATGCTCATAACATAGACCTTTTTCCTACTCGTTGGTTCATGTTGTTTGTAGACCTCTATCCCTTATTACTTGTCTTCTATGAACCTTCACTCTCCTTATCCACTAGCAATCTCATTTTTGATAACTAGTATTCTTTGACTTTAAGACTTCAAAGTCTTATTAGAAAACCTCAACACCTACAATGTTTTTTTGCATGGGTCTTCACCTTTATCTCGGTTGTCCTCTTTCATAGATCATGACTATTCTCTTATGACAGTCAAGGATGATTGTTTTGCTATGACAATCAAGGATGACTCTTCTCTGCTAGGTTTTAACAGTCCCTTGTTAGTACTGTTCCTTACCCATCTGCCCCATCAAATGTGCATTATTATGTCTCTTCAACTCTTATCTAATATCCAACTTACAAATCACAAACAAAGTAGAAACCTAGTGTATGATAGTAAGAGGACTACTTATTGTTTTGTTAATACAAACCAGGTAGGTGATTTCTAGGACTTGCCAAGTGTCTCTAAAGGAGGACTGCACATCTCTTAAGAAGCAGAGTGATTCACTCTTGATATGCATGTCCTTTCTATCTAATACTCACTAAATAAACATGCAGGCTTTTCAAACACAATCCTAGACACTAGTATTAAATATTTAATACCTTATATAGGAGCCACAACTTCCTAAGCCTTACAAGTCATTATTTCCAAAAGACATTTAAAAAATAACATAGTAATTTGAAGTCCACTACCTGAAGAAAAAAACTCAAGATTCTAACTATTGACAACAAACTCCTAATGGAGATCGAGCATTAATCATGTTAAAAGTAAATCCTGACAGCTGTTGTGGAATAGTTGAGATAACCAGACCATATCTCTGGACATTGTCATAGAGCTCAAACAATGGAACAATAAGAAGTTTTAGGTTTTTGGGAACTGCGAAATATTTCATTTTAGATAAATGAACTAGGAAGAGTTTCTTGCATTCCTTTATAGTCTATTGTTGCTTAACAAGTTGTTCATTGTTAGGGTCTTTTCATTGTCCATGTCATACATATTTGTGTCCTTTGCATTCAATCCTCTTTCTAGTAGGCTTAAAGACCTCTAGATCTTTGTCACTATCAATCATGGCCTGTCTTTGTCCCACTCAGACCTTGACAAGTTCAAAACATCCAAGAATAAATACTAGCACTTCTAGGCTTGACAAAGTATTTATAGACTATTTATATACCCCTAATTATTTATTTCAGTGCCTCCTGACTATGTTTGTCATCTGCATTCTGTGATTAGATTTTTATTTCGTAAACTTTCAATAAAAATCTTCTTCTTGTAGGGGCAATATGAATTCTCTATATTTCCTTCAAAGATTACTAAAACAAAAAAGTAGAAGACACCTTAGTTTGTACCTTGGGTTGCTCCAGCACTGAATGCAGGCAGTAATGAAGGTTAACCATCTTTTGAAACTTCACTTATACCCTGAATATTTTTCAAGGTTCACTCTAAAATCTCTCCAAAACTCTGTAGATTTCTTCATGACAATTGTTGCATCTTTGTCATTAGGCATATTTGATGGTATCCATGCCTCATAACCCTTTGTTGTTTGGTATCTTTTCCATGCATGAAAACCATAAAAGAAGACGTGAAAGCCTAAAGGAGGTGTGAGAATTCAAAAGGAAAGATTTGGAGACTAAGAAACACAAGGAAAAACCCTACAACAAGATCCTCCAAACCTAACCCTATGCATGAAACTAACTCAAGTTAATGCATTTGACTTCAAAACAACTCAAGCTCAACCTAACTTGACCTCCAAAACATAAAAAAAAATAGGAAAGAAGTATTTTTCAAACATGAAACTTCCCTCCATGCATTGTGTACAGGTTTTTTGGAGAGATTAATGTCACGTGCAACATTGGAAAAGCTTCCTTGGACATGGAAAGGTGGAGTTTTGACAAGATAATGTGAAGGAAGCATTTAAAAGACTCTTTAATGACTATTTGACACATACAAAATTTTCTTGCAATGTGGATAAATGTGTTTATGGATGAAGGGGAGTGATTTTGAGTAAGCTTCATGCTAATCAATAAGGATAAAACCTCCCCTAACAACCCCTTTTCAAAAATACTAAGATGATATGCTAACTTAGAGCCTTCTTAAACCCTTTTGAACTTGAAGGACATGATTAAACACCTTAACCTTTCATGTTGCCTATTTGGTCAAGAAAACCAAATAGGTAACATTTTTCGTGACTTCTATTGGAGTTTTACTTGGTAAAACTGGGAGACCAGCAGCCTTGCATAACCATTGGGCATAGAGTCATCAAAGACCTAAAACACATTGACATTAGACCTAAAATACATCCATTAGTACATTTCAAACAGAAAAACAAGAAACAAGAAAAAACACAAAACTACCTAAAGACAACTACTACTTGTGCATCTGTACTTGGAGGAAAAACAACTACAACAACTGACCTACCTACCTAAGACTAAACAATAAGAAAGATTAATTAAACAAAACCATTGACTGGTTTGTCAAAATAGCTACCTTTCCTGAGTAACTTTGATGTAGAGACACCAGGATAGATGGAGGATAGAACAAATTGACAAGGTTTTCACTACACCCAAAAACCCAAATTCAAGGATCAATTTGCAAAAGTGGGAACAACAGTTAGTGGCCCTAAAATCTTCATGGAAAGGTTGATTTGGCATGCCCTGGGACCCATCCAAACCATTAGCAAAGGTAGAACAAACATGGGTTTAGTACTTCCTTCTTTAGGCCTCCATTTCCCTTGTAGCCCTCCAAACATGAACAGTCAGCAATAACTTCTTACATAGACCTAGAAAATTAGAACTTATACAATGTAGAGATACCCATTTGGATCCCCCATGACATATTACAAAATGGGTATGGGTTGTTTTGGACAGTATGGTCCAACCTATAACCCCTCCTAGTGACCTAGAGCCCCAATTAGGTCAAATTTGTGAAGCAACTACCCTTGAATGGAACCACCAAACTCTTTGGACCCCTTGGACACTTCACATGGTTGGAAAAACAAAGGATTTCATGATTTTTCTAGTCTCATAGCCAACTGTTCAAGAATTACCTTATGTTGTTGTTCTTTCTACACTCCTAGCACATGGTTTTGCTAGGGTCTTTCACATAAACTGCCACCAATCCCCTTGCTCTGCCCAAAGCTCTTGTAGAACATTGAAACAACAAGTTCAAACCAAAGTTTGATGTAAAAGATGAATTAATAATTGATTGGAAGGCTAACATTTTGATTGGAATGGTAGTGTGTCCTTTGGTGCAGGATAAGGTTGTTGTACAAGTTAAAAGTGCAGGTACAGTGGTGCAAGGTGCTAATACAATAGTGAATGTAGTGGTCAATTTGCAAGAGCAGGATATGCCACACAAGGAAGAACCCAAAGATTCTACAGTTGCAGCAGAGAGAGAGGCAAGTATGTGGGCTTCTCATCAAGGTGAAAGTCTTTGTAAGTGTAGGAAGGTAGGATGGATGCCATTGCCAAGTCTAAGGATAGAAAATAAGTCCTATTCAGATGTGATCCCCAAAGTGCAAACCAACTTGCAAGATGACAATGTCATGATTCTAATTTGGTAGCCCATGTTGCAGTACTTGAGTCCATGGAGTAGACCTAAGGGTGATCATGCTTTTGGCCAATGTTGTGGAGTTGATTTCAGTCCTTCCTCATGGGACATGAGTTCTTTTGTAGAGGGGGAGTATGGTGTAGGAGCACCTAACACAAGGTGGCCTCCATGAGGCACTCAACTTCATGTTTTGTCTTGATGTCATATTTTAATGTAATAAGGTCCAATGGACCACTTCCTAAGTGTTTGTAATAAGTTTAGATCCATTTTGTAGGCATTTGTCCAAAATGCCATGTTTTTGTCAATGTTATCATATTGTTGTCACATGGTGAAAATGTAACCAAGGATAGATCCAGTGAAAACATTAGAACCTCTACCTCCACCTCTTGTGCCTCTAAATCCCCCTCTAAAATCAGAAACTTGGTCCTTACCTCTGCTTGTGTCTCCTTGGTTTTCTTGGGTTGGTCTTGTTCCTCTTCCTCTATTGGTATTTCCTCTACCTCTTCCTTGTCTCTCTTGCCTTCTTTGCAACTTTTCTTTAGCCTTCATAGCCAGCTTGTAGCATTCTTCAACTGTTCTTGGTGTTGTGAGACTAATTTCATCTTGGATATTGTACCTCAACCCATTGAGATACCTTTCTACCTTCTCTTCATCATCTTCCTCATGTGTTGTCCTGATATCCAACTTATGAAACTCTTCCGTATATGCTTGCACATCCTTCTCCTTTTGCTTCAGATTTTGCAACCTTTTGTACAACTGAACATAGTAGTCATTGGGTAGAAACTTTGCCTTCAACTTCTCCACCATCTTGCTCCAAGAAGTGATCTTTGGCTTGTCTTTCTTCCACCTATCAATCTGCACACAATCCCACCATAACAAAGCATGGCCTTTCAATCTTGATTTGGCCACCTTAACCTTCTAATTTTCTTCCACTTCTTCACACTCAAAGTAGTTTTCCAAAGCCCCAATCCAATCTATAAGTTCTTCACCATCTAATCTCCCTCCATACATTGGTAAATTTGCCTTGGCTTTGTGGTCACTTGCTCTAACTGCCTTAAGAAGTTTTGCCATCCTTTCATCTTCCGGATCCAATTCTTCCTCTTGTGGAACTTCTTCTCCACCTTCTTCCTCTGACTCACTCTCACCTTCATCAAATCTCCTCCTCCTATCTCTGGCTTCCAATGCTATAACTTGCTCTTTAAAGGCCTTCAACTCCCTAGCAATTGCTAATCCACCTTTTGGAGGGATCTTTCCTTCAACTATCCAAACTTTCTTCTCTCAACCTTCAAGAATCTACTCCCTTGCTCTGATACCACTATGATGTAGAGATACCAGGATAGATGGAGGATAGAACAAATTGACAAGGTTTTCACTACACCCAAAAACCCAAATTCAAGGATCAATTTGCAAAAGTGGGAATAGCAGTTAGTGGCCCTAAAATCTTCATGGAAAGGTTGATTTGGCATGCCCTAGGACCCATCCAAACCATTGGCAAAGGCAGAACAAACATGGGTTTAGTACTTCCTTCTTTAGGCCTCCATTTCCCTTGTAGCCCTCCAAACATGAACAATCAGCAATAACTTCTTACACAGACCTGTAAACTTAGAACTTAGACAATCTAGAGATACCCATTTGGATGCCCGATGACATATTACAAAACAAGTATGGGTTGTTTTGGACAGTATGGTCCAACCTATAACCCCTCCTAGTGACCTAGAGCCCCAATTAGGTCAAATTTGTGAAGCAACTACCCTTGAATGGAACCACCAAACTCTCTGGACCCCTTGGACACTTCACATGGTTGTAAAAACAAAGGATTTCATGATTTTTCTGGTCTCATAGCCGACTGTTCAAGAATTACCTTATGCTGTTGTTCTTTCTACACTCCTAGCACATGGTTTTGCTAGGGTCTTTCACATAAACTACCACCAATCCCCTTGCTCTACCCAAAGCTCTTGCAAAACATTAAAAAAACATCACAAAATTCCATCCCACTGATCTATGTGGTTCTACATCAATGGAATGGAGGGGAATGCATGAATTACAATCAACACCCTAAGGTAGGGTTTCACAAACCAAGTTTTAGAAAAAACCTTATATCTCCCTACCACAGAAATGTCAAAACACCCAACTAACTTCAAATGAAATCTAACTCCATATTCTAACCAATAAAATCATGAGAAAGTGGAAACAACCTTGTACCTTTGCACGGTACAGACTGTAACAGCGTGGAAGTTCAGGGAAACAGGGTTTCAGGACAGATTTTAGAAAAACATTCACCGAATGCACAAATCTCAACCAAATGTCACAAAATCAGTCTTGAATTAAAGGTAAGACATGGTTCTTTCCAAAAAGTCTAGCCTCACCTTTTAATTCTTCTGTATACGAAAGTTATGAATGTTATAGCAGCAAAAAGGTAGAAAATTCTGGAAACAAAGCTTTAAACTTTGTATTATTCTTCTTTTCTTCGACCATAACTCCAACTACTGCCTTGCCTCGACCCTTAGGAGGCATTTTAAGCATTTCATTACAGTTCCAACTATCCCCAACTACTTTTCAAGAGGATGACCGTTGGTTTTTTATAGTTTTGCCCTTTGTTTGCTTTACAATTTGTAAAAGTTGCCAAACAACTTTGCACATTTTGACAATATTGAAGGCTACAAGAGCCCAGCTACCTTCAAAGGGCCAAAAAAACCCTAGACACACCTAAGGAGACTCAAACAAACCTATTACATTCATTGGATCCATCCTTGGTTAGATTTTCACCATGTGACAACAATATGACAACATTGACAAAAAACATGGCATTTTGGACAAATGCCTACAAAATGGATCCAAACTTATTACAAACACTTAGGAAGTGGTCCATTGGACCTTATTACATAAAAATATGACATCAAAACAAAACATGAAGTTGAGTGCCTCACGGAGGCCACCTTGTGTTAGGTGCTCCTGCACCAAACTTGAAGTGTTCTTCATGATTATGAATAGCCAAAATGAGATGGAGAAAAAATGAGCATTCAACTAGCTACTAAACCACCTCTTCAAGAATGAAGACAAATTCATTTACCCATTCAAGTTGACTGAAAAAGTGGTTGTCACAAGGTGGATAAACAAGCTGATCTTGTTGTCCTAGATGTTGAATCTTGTGCTCTGAATCAAAGACAACATTTGGTGACTTCTTTTGGGCTAGATGTCAAATAGGACATCCCCTTGACAAATTCATGCTCAAAAAATTAGTGTTGGTTTGAGTTTTACATTCTGCTGCTCTATCCTCTTGCTGATCGGAAACATTTGGAAAAATAGTTATTTCCACTTGATGTTTTTTTCCTTTTCATGAACTTCTTCTTTTTGAGGTGCTGGTTTGACATCCATTTTTGAACAAAATCATCTAGCTCATCCCAAAAAATGTCCTCTTCAAGCTCTTCTTTACTTTTCTGTGTAGGGGTACTAACCTTAGCTATAGGACAACTCTCTTGAATATTTGATGGAGCATAAATATAATCCTTTTGAAGCATAAGTTTTGATTTTGAAATTTGTTCAAATTGATAAGAAGTTTCATGCACATTAAGCTCTTCATTCTTCAAAATAGGACCATCTTTGTGTTCTTCCATATGGACTAAGAATTCATCATCATTCCTATATTCATGAGCCAACAACACATCATGTTATCTAATGTCTTCTTGCTGCTCCAAATCAGCTTCTAAGGTGAGCATTGACATGCTCTCCTTGTCCTTGTCAACAAAAGAAAGTAGTTGATCAAAACAAAAAGTAGACTCTTCATCTTCACCACACCCTTCTTACTTGCTATCCTACTGTCCTAGCTGATTTAGATCTGTTGGCATATTGTTTGATACATTTTCTTCATCTCCAACAAAAAAAGAGAGATCATCAAAAAAATTAGTCAAAAATTCATGTTCAATACCTCTTACTTGCCTTTTAAACTATTGTCCCAACTAATCATGCTCATCATCCTCTTGCAAAAAGTCTATTTTTTTCTTTTTCTAGCTCACATGATGGTTCTTGGACAACATATTGTTTTTGATTTGTCTATAACAACTCCTTCTCTTGCCCATCAAGCCAACTAGCTCACCAAACAACTGGTCCACCCTTGAAAAGTGAAATGGTACTTGGGTAAGAAAGGTGACTTGGTATAAGATTTGGAAAGGCTTATTGAATCTCTTGAGGAAGAGTAGGTTTTAGAATAGGTTGTTCTTGAAAGATAACAGGCTGAGGCTGCACTTTTGTCGACTCTTGCAAGGGATGTGAACTTCTAAAACTTGAAATTTTGACACAAAGAGGCTTACTTGAAGATTCAAGGGTTTTTTTTTCTTAAAACTAGGAATTTTGGACTCAAAAATCTCTTCTTTCATAGGTTGATTCATCACTGTAAGAGGTGCTAGTCTAGAATTAGAAATGCAAGAGGTTGATTGGGTTACCTTTGTATTTGAGCCATCATTTGCTTCATTTGTTCTTCTTTGGCCACAATTTGTTCAGCCAAAAAATCTTCTTCATACCTCACTTGTATCTCCCTCTCTTGCTAATGTAAGTGAGCTTGATATGCAAGCTCTTCTTGCTTCCAATTGTACTCTTTCTCATTTTTAATAGCATCTAACTACATTCAAAGGTTTAGCATGATATCTCTCATATCTCTAATGCTCATGTTATCATCATCTTGAAGCTAGCTAGGAAAATAGGCATGTTGGTTATGAGAAAAATAGTCTTCTTGGGACTAGTTATAGGCATGGCTAGGCTACCAAGAAGGCTGAGGAAGGGTGGGTGGGAGGTAAGCATGAGGAGCATACTGATATCCTACTATTACATGGTTGTTTGGGATGAATCCAATAGGATTTTTAGTTTGATATGGCTGATATAAAGGCTCACAAACTATGTTTTGACAAGGAAAGGCTGTAGGAACACATCTCTCTTGATAACTTGACATGTTAGAACATTGAAATGAGCTGGGATTTCATGAAATATTCTTTTAAAACAAGAAAGACTAGGTCTAATTTTACATACCAATAGATTATCAGGTGATTTTGAAGCTTCCCACAAAGGAAAAGACCAAGGCATCACCAAAATATTGATATTTGATATACTTTGAGCATCTGGACTCTATAAACTAGTTGATTCTTCACTTGTAGAGTCACCAGGTATGTTTTATATCACCTCAAAAGGTAGAAATCATTGTTGTACATACCAAAAACAATGATGAAATGGAGTAAAATTAAACTAAAATAGTTCAATCAGTCCCACCGGGCATACCAAAAACTATTGTCACTAAAGTGTGCACCCTGTTGAGCTTGAGAAAAAATCAACTACTTTGTGAAACATGGGATGATCTCACTGAGTGTGGGCTTAGATAGGTTGAGATTAACCTCTAGATAGGGTTGGTTCCCTTGATGGATCACCTAAAACTAACCTACTCTACTATTGTTTTCTTGGAAAAGAGAGTAAGAAAGTGACATAACTGATCTAAAAGTGAGAAAAAGGTGATACATCAGATATTGGTAACTTGTACTTGTTGGTTTGTGTACATAGTGAGTTTAAAAACAAAGTTGAACTACTCACAACTCAGTTTTGACATGCAATGCATAAGTGTTTCATAACAAAGTTTTGTGCTACAGCAGTCTTTTTGAAGGAAAAGGTTTGTTTTCTCAACTTTGAAGACTATTTTGACATACACATAAGTTATGTCCTGCATCTACACATGTAATGAGACATGAAATCAAGGATTTGAACAATAAATCACATAACCATATTAATCATTTGATCAACACACAAAAATAGAGATACTAAGAAGGAAAATGTTTGTTTTTATTGCTCAAAAGGTACTTACAACTGTTGTACAAGGAAGGTTTGACCAAACCTCTCAAACGACAAGTGTTCTTTTCTGTTTCAATGCATGTCCTTCTTCTCCAGCTGGTGGAGTTCAAGAGGGGAAGCCTAGGATCAATTTTAGGGGGTTTTTTCCAAGTTCTTACTAGTTTTAAAGGGAGTTTTTTTCAGTTTGGAGATAGTATTGTAACTTTGGAGTTCTTTCTAGTGAAAAAGTATGTATTGTAACTCAAGACAGCTATGCAATCTCTTATTTTTGAGAAGAACATATAGTTTCAGTATTGAACCTATTGGGAATTAAGGTGTCTCAACCTTGGTAATTCCTTACATTATTAATGTTTGTATTTATTATTTAATTGCCTGTGTTTTAAATATTTGTAAATTCCATATTGTCATATTGTGGGATGTGGCACGATGATGTGTCAATCCTACATGGAATATGGCAACTTGTAATTTTGTCCTCACATGAGGAGATAGGCATCCCACTTTGTGGTAGGAACATTTTGCCATGTGTCGGCATCTTCCATGTTGTGTAAGGGAATATTGACCGAAACAGTTATGACAGATTCCTATGACAGAATTTATGACATGTAAGAGTCAGAAATAGAAGTTTGTAAGATAGGTGAGGACATGTGTCATGAAGCATCTTTGAAAAAGGCATATTTGGGTGCCCCAAAGTGGACTATGACATGTTGTAAGAGAATATGCTATTTATAGCATGTGTATGATAGATTCTCTTACAGCTGTAAGTTGTAACTGCTATGACAGATTCTATGACAAACATAAGTGTTATAAGAGCATCTGTCATAGCCCATTTTGAAAATAGGTGACCTCTTTGGGATGGGAGCTGTGGACAAGTGTCAGGCACATTCTACAATGTTGACCAAGTGTCCCTAGGCATGGGTTTTGGGCCATGAGGCCAAGTTGGACACCCATCCCAAGATAGGACCTATTGTGCCTTGTATTTTCTATATAAACAGGTTCTTGGAGATGGAGTTTGTATTACAAGTTTACAGGTACTGTTATGCTGTTGAATTGACTCCATATATGAGTGTCAAAGACCATTGAAGCTTGTATTGCATGTGTATTGTAAACATTCTTTCAGATTTGTTAATACATTGTGCAGGTTTCTAAGTGTGGGGTTTTTCACCCGATAAGGGTTCTCCCCACTGTAAATCTTTGTCTCTCTTCTTCTATCTTTTTTTTGGTTCATGTGTATTGCTGCAATATCTCATTTAGATGTTCTATGTTGCTATAGTTGTAAGGATTAATTTAAATTTGTATAGCCTTCTCCTCATTAGATTAGTGTAGGAAGCATTTTCCGCACTCCTAGCTTCCTTTCAGAACCAAGGGTTCATTAGGCCTAGTGTGTCACTGTGGGGTGCACCAACCATTTTTGTGAAGAAGAAGGATGGGACTTTGTTCTTGTGCATTGACTATAGAATTCTTAATAAGGCAACTATAAAGAACAAGTACCCACTTCTGAGAATTGATGAGCTCTTTGATCAGATGAAAGGAGCTACTGTGTTCTCTAAGATAGACCTTAGATCCAACTATCACCAATTGTGGATGAAGGATGAGGACATCTTGAAAATAGCTTTTAGGACTCACTATGGTCACTACAAATTCATAGTGGTGCCATTCAGGTTAACTAATGCTCCCGCAACTTTCATGAATTTAATGAACATCATATTTAGTGATTGCTTGGATGACTTTGTGCTGATCTTTCTTGATGATATATTGATTTATTATAAATCAATTGAAGAGCACGATAAGCATTTAAGGATAGTGTTACAATGCTTAAGAGAGTGTAAACTCTATGGTAAGCTATCCAAGTGTACTTTCCATCAAGACAAGGTGCATTGTCTAGGTCATGTCATTTCAGTAGAAGGGATTGTAGTAGATCCAGAGAAGATTAAGGCAATAATGGAATGGCCTGCACCATAGAATGTGACTAAAGTTTGAATCTTCATGGGAATTGCAAGGTATTACAAGAAGTTTGTAGAATGGTTCTCTATAATAGCAATACTGATCACTTCACTCTAGAAGAAAGGGAAAAGATTTGATTGGATGGAGAAGTGTGAGAAAGATTTCTAGGTTTTGAAGGAAAAGCTCATGATAGCTCCTATATTGACTATACTTGATCCTAATGGGCATTTCACAGTGATAACTGATGTATCAGAAGAAGGTGTAGGAGGAGTGCTAATGTAAAATGGACCAAGTGGTCACTTATGAGTTGAAGAAGTTGAAGCAATATGAGCTCAACTATGTGCCGCGTGACTTAGAGTTGGAAGCCATAGTTCATGCACTTTAGATGTGGAGGCATTATCTCCTAGGAAAGCCATTTGAATCAAAGACAAATCATCTAGGACTCAAGTATATTTTTACTCAGCCCAATTTTAATGCTTGTCAGAGGAGATGGCTAGAGTTTCTTAGTGAATACAATTTTGGGATTAAGTGTTGCAAGTATGGGCCTAACCGGTGTTGTCATTGATGTCAACATACTCTTGTTGCATTGATGCCAAAGATTGGATGAGCTGTGTGCTGAGGATATTAAGAAAATTAGTCCTATCAGAAACATAAAAGAATAGTAAGAACAGTGAAGCTCTATGAAGTGAAGATCCCAGATAAATGAAGATCAGAGAATGCGTATCAAAGGGTTTGTAGATATGTGTCCAAAGATGATCCACTCAAGATTTGAGAGGTCCGCATGAAGATTTGAAGAAGTTATGGCCATATGAGTTAAACTGGTTATGGCAGCTGTTCAGAGGTGACAAAGTGACACAAATAGGTCTAGTGAGATCCAGAAATGTAATATCTTTCTCTGTGGATTGGGAAGAGTGTTTAGGAAGCCAATGTGAATTGACAACTCAATTGGTTTGTGGTCTGGAGGATCGCAAGCATTTATTTTAATGTAACAGTGATGATAGACTATGTTCTTGAGGTTCTGGATGAAGATTCAAATAATTTCAGTGAGCAGAAGTGGTGTGGATGTTCTTGGTGATTCGGGAAAGCTTGTAGGGGTCTCTAGATTGTGTCTAGTTTGTGTTGGCAGTCCACATTGAAGATTAAGCTCGTAATTGAAGATTTACTTTTGGATGATGATGTTCTTCCTAATCTTGGCCGACTGGATGTTTTACACATCTTGCGGATGATCTTGAAGATATTCTGCAAAGCATGGCATGTTCCTCTAAGAAGATTGAAGTCCTAGTTATGTGTGGCCAAAAGTGTGGTGATACGCATGAAGATCTTATAACAAATCAAGTTGTATTTGTGTATTTTCTCTGTAATAAAATAAAGTATGATGTGCCAACTTTGATGAGTATTCCAAAGTTGATGTCTTGTATAAATATGATTGGTAAAGTCATTTCAAAGTATCCTTGGTGAAGATGAGAGGGTGGTAGAGAAGAGAAGAGCGAAAAGCAGAGCAGAAGTGTTGAGCTTAAATGGAACTGTCTCAAGCATGGTGAAGATGCTAATCTCCAGTTCAAGTATGTAATATTTATATTATCATTTTGTAGACAGTGTGTCTCCTGTAGGTAGTGGGCCTCTTGTGAGTAGTGTGCTCGGGCAGTAACCCCTAATTGGCAAGTGCCATTTCATTCTTCTTATTCTTTTAACAAATAATACAATCTTGGGTTAGTCACCTCATGGTTTTTGCCTTAACTAGGTTTTCCATGTTAAAATTTTGGTATCATATGTGTTAATATGTTTCTGCTCTTGAATTGTGCTTCTATGATTAAATTATTATTATGTTGTTGAAACACAAGAAGGATTTAAGTGTTTAAAGAAAAGAAAGTTTTAAGACAACTGATTCACCCCCCCTCTCAGTTGTTTGTCGTAAAACCAATAGTTGGTATCATAGCCAAGTTCCTCTAAAAAGAGCTTAATCGCTTAAGGAGATCCAGGATGTCCTACAAGAAGGATAGTCCGAGGTTTGATGGAACTAATTACACTCTTTGGAAAAGCCGCATGGAATGTCACTTGAAATGTATGGGAATGCAATATTGGACCATAACTTCAAATAAGTATGTTCCTCCAAAGAATGGTCTGACAAATGTAGATGAAATCAGAGATGTTGAAGATAATCTTCGAGATAAAGAAGCCTTACTAAGTGCCTTATCTGATTCAAAGTTGACAAATGTTATGGATTTAAAAACTGCATATGAGATTTGGGCAAAGTTGGAACTTCTGCATGAAGGAGAAAAATATGTCAAATGTGCCAAGATACAAAGTTTGAAAGGAAAATTTGAAAACCTGAAGATGAATGAAGATGAGAATATCACTACATTTATGCCAAAAGTAAATGAGCTTGTTTGTGGCATTAGGTGTGCTGGTGGAACCTTGGATGAAGATGAGATTATTACCAAAGTTCTCAGATCCCTACCTCCTAGTTACAAACACAAGGTCGTTGCTATTGAAGAATTCAAATCTTTATCAAATATCACAAGAGATCAATTGGTTGAAAAATTGGCTGCATTTGAATTGGCTGAGTTTGGAGATACACCCCCGAAAACTGAATATGCATTCAAAGCTAGTGCCTCTGCAAAAGGTAAACAAAGGTATGATCCAGGAGAGAACTCCTCAAAGAAAATATCATGGTATGAAAAAGCAAGAAAAGATCTGGAAGAAGATGAGGTAGAATCTACTCAACTTGAAGCCCTTATTGGAAAAAGACTGCCAAGAGGATCTAGTAAGTATGAAGGAAAATTGCCCTTCAAATGTTTCAACTGCAACAAGATTGGTCATTTTGCTTCAAGGTGTCCAGAAATATTTTCAAGGACAAATCCAAATAGATCAAGATTCCAAAAGAAATGTTACCATGTTCAAGAAGATGATGATGATGGAGTAACAGATGATGAATCAGAGACAGGAAACAAATCTGGAAGTGACTAGGTGTTTATTGCCATCAAGGAAGAAGATCCAAGGCCCACTGAATCTGTCAATCATAAATAGGTAGAAAGAGCTCTCACTGTTCAAGTTGAAGAAAAGGATGAATGGGTCATTGATAGTGGATGCTCCCACCATATGACTAGTGACAAAAATAAGTTCATAGATCTGGAAAGATATGAAGGAGGAGATGTAAAATTTGGTGATAATTCTGCTGGTAGAATCAGAGGCAGAGGAATTATTTATTTTGATGGAAAGAATAAAACCAGTGATGTATTGTATGTTGAAGGCTTGAAACACAATCTTCTCAGTGTTGGATAGTTGGTAGACAAAGGCTATGATCTCTGATTCAAAAATTGAAAATGTAAAATCTTTGAAAGTTCTAGAATAGAGGTTGCATCCAGTACTCAAACAAAAGGTAACATCTTCCACTTGGTTGGTACTGGCAAAAGTTGTTTATTTGTTCAAATTGATCAGAGTTGGTTGTGGCATAGGAGAATGTGTCATGTAAATTTTGATAACATCTTCAAGATAAGCAATACTCAGGCTGTAAGAGATCTTCCAAGACTGGTGAAACCTACTAACAGTTTGTACAAAGAATGTCAGTTGGGTAAGCAAAGCAGAGTCACATTCAAAAGTAAGGAACAATCTTCTACCAGATTGTTGGACTTAGTACATACTGATCTATGTGGACTAGCAAGAATCAGGAGTTTGCAAGGTGATAGATATTTCATGTTACTAATTGATGACTATTCCCGGATGATGTGGGTGACTTGCCTAAAAGAGAAATCTGAGGCTCTTGAGAAATTCAAAGTATTCAAGGCTATGGTAGAGAATGAAACTAGGTTAAACATAAAATGTCTTAGGTCTGATTGAGGTGGAGAATTCACATCCAGAGAGTTCATTGAATTCTGTGAGAAACATGGAATAAAAAGATAGTTATCTGCTCCAAGGACTCCACAGCAGAATGGAGTAGTGGAGAGAAAGAACCAGACCATCCAAGAAGCATATAGAACCATGATGATGGAAGCAAATGTTCCTCAAATATACTAGAAAGAAGTTGTAAGCACTATTGTCTATACTCTTAATCGAGTTCAAATCAGAAGCAATACTGGTAAGACCCCTTATGAACTCTGGTTTGGCATCACTCCTACTGTAAAGTATTTCAGAGTCTTTGGTAGCAAATGTTACATTAAAAGAGATGAAGACCTTAGAAAATTTGATGCTAGAAGTGATGAAGGAATATTCTTGGGTTATTCTACTCAAAGTAAGCATACCAGTGTTATAACAAAAGATTGAGAAAGATTATAGAAAGTACAAATATGAAAGTTGATGAAGGCATTGAAAAACCCTTAAGGTTTTATGAATATGAAGAAGATGATCAGAATGATGGTTTGGTTCAAGAAGTTCAAACCCCTTATGAAATTCAAATCCAGACTGATCTGGAGAATCCTGAAATATAGGAAGAAGAGTTAAGCTTGAATGAACCTATCTAAGAAATAGAAGCGCAAGAAATTCCCAAAACTCCCAAGTATGTAAGAATGAATCATTCTGAAGACCAAATCATAGGTGATAGAAGCAAAGATGTTCAAACAAGAAGAAAGTTTGCTCAAGATTTAGAAAAGTATTGTCTAATCTCAAAGATTGAACCAAAAATAGTAAGTGAAGCATGCAATGATGAAAGCTGGGCCAAAGCAATGGAGGAAGAGTTGATGTAGATTAAGAAAAATCACTCTTGGGATCTTATTCCCAGACCTAGAAACAAAAATGTGATTGGAACCAAATGGGTCTTCTAGAACAAACTAAATGAAGATGGTGAAGTAGTCAGAAACAAAGCTAGATTGGTCTGCAAGGGTTATTCTCAAGTAGAAGGAGTTGATTCTGAAGAAACTTTTGCTCCGGTGGCAAGAATTGAAGTAGTTAGATTATTTCTTGCTTTTGCTGCCTTCAAGGATTTCAAAGTATATCAAATGGATGTCAAGTCTGCCTTCTTGAATGGTGACTTGGAAGAAGACGTATACATTGAGCAACTGGATGGATTTTAGTTGTCTGGTCATGGTGATATGGTCTGCAAGTTGAAGAAAGCACTTTATGGACTCAAACAAGCCCCAAGAGCCTAGTATGAAAGACTAGATAAACATCTTTTGAAGATTGGCTTCAACAAAGGTATTGCTGATAGTAACTTATACTTCAATATTGAACATGAAAATATCTTGATTGTTGAAGTATTTGTTGATGATATCATTTTTGGAGGAAGAGATAATATGTGCAAGACTTTTGCAAATCAAATGAAAAGTGAATTTGAGATGTCTATGTTTGGGGAAATGAATTTCTTCTTGGGTCTACCAATCACTCAAACAAAGAAAGGAATCTTCATATCTCAGACCAAATATGTGAAAGAATTGTTGAAGAAATTTGGGATGGAAGATTTAAAACCAATGAATACTACCATGGCAACCGGATGTAAACTAAGCAAAGATGATGGATCTCCTAAGGCTGATAAGAAAAAGTATAGGTCAATGATTGGAGGACTACTATATCTTACTCAAACTAGGCCTAACATTATGAATGTTGTTGGTCTTGTTGCCAGATTCCAAGCTGATTCTAGAGAATCTCATGTCATGGAAATCAAGAAAATTCTTAGATATCTAAAGGGAATAGTTGAGCATGGTCTATGGTATCCTAGGGATCATGATTTATCTCTTCATGCATATACAGATGCGGATTGGGTAGGAGATGTAGATGACCAGAAGAGTACCAGTGATGGTGCATTCTTTTTGGGGAAAAGATTAGTTTCTTGGTTAAGCAAGAAACAAGAGGCAATATCTCTGTCCACTGCAGAAGCAGAGTGTATTGCAATAGCAAGTAGTTGCACTCAAGTATTGTGGATGAAGCAAATGCTAAGAGACATCAGAGTGGAGTATGAGGAACCTATCACAATCTTCTATGATAACTCAAGTGCAATAAATATATCAAAAAATCTAGTGTTGCATTCAAAGACAAAACATATATCCATCAAATTTCACTTTTTGAGAGAGGAGGTGAACAAGAGTGAAGTCAGATTGGAGTTTGTGCCCTCTAAGGATCAGATTGCAGACATTTTTACTAAACCTCTACCTAAGGACTCTGTTGAGTATCTCAGGGAGAAGTTAGGGGTCATTACCCCTCCGGTTCTGAATTAAGATGCACTGATGCGCATCAGTCCAGTGGATCTCACAGTCATATCTTGTGATCCAAATTGATGATAGGAAGCTACTACTTAGGGGGAACAGTCTATATAATTTTGATTGATGCAAGTATGTGCCCTTTGCCATTGATGTCAAAGGGGGAGAGAAGACATGTGAAAAACAAAAGTGGTTGCTGATCAAAGGGGGAGCAATTGTTGTTGATAGGGGGAACTATATCAGTTAGTGAGGAGAAGTTCTTGTCTTGATGGTTGAAATAGTTTTTCACATCATATCTTGCCATCAATGACAAAGGGGGAGATTGTTGCAAGTATGGGCCTAACTGATGTTGTCATTGATGTCAACATACTCTTGTTACATTGATGTCAAGGATTAGATGAGCTATGTGTTGAGGATATTGAGAAAATTAGTCCTATCAAAAACAGAAAAGAATAGTAAGAACAGTGAATCTCTATGAAGTGAAGATCACAAATAAATGAAGATCAGAGAATGATTATCAAAAGGTGTGTAGATATGTGTCTAAAGATGATCCAGTCAAGATTTGAGAGGACCGCATGAAGATTTGAAGAAGTTATGGCCATATGAGTTAAACCGGTCCTGGCAGCTGTTCAGAGGTGACAAAGTGACACAAATAGGTCTGGTGAGATCCGAAAATGCAATATCTTTCTCTGTGGATTTGGAAGAGTGTTTAGGAAGCCAATGTGAATTGACAACTCAACTGGTTCATGGTCTGGAGGTCCGCAAGCATTTATTCTAATGTGACAGTGATGACAAACTGGGTTCTTGAGGTTTTGGATGAAGATGCAAATAATTTCAATGAGAAGAAGTGGTGTGGATGTTCTTGGTGATTCAAGAAAGCTTGTGGGGGTCTCTAGATTGTGTCCAGTTCGTGTTGGTGGTCTGCTTTGAAGATTGAGCTCGTAATTGAATATTTACTTCTGGATGATGATGTTTTTCCTAATCTTGGTCGACCGGATGTTTTACACATCTTGCGGATGATCTTGAAGATATTATGTGAAGCATGGCATGTTCCTCTAAGAAGATTGAAGTCCCAGATATGTGTGGCCAACAGAGTGGTGATACACATGAAGATCTTGTAACAAATCAAGTTGTATTTGTGTATTTGCTCTATAATAAAATAAGGTATGTTGTGCCAACTTTGAAGAGTATTCCAAAGTTGATGTCTTGTATAAATAAGATTGGTGAAGTGTGAGGCCTACCGTTTTCATTCCCGTACATTTGACTATTTACTTTACTGTTGCTGATACATTTAGACTTGTGGGACTGTTGATCCTGAATTCCTGAACTATTAGACTTTATGATGTTATGGGAAAACTAATTGGGTGATGTTAAATAGATGCTTTATATTATGATGTTATGGGAAAACTATTTGGGTGATGTTAGATAGATGCTTTATATTATGATGTTATGGGACAACTAATTGGGTGTTGTTAGATAGATGCTTTATATTATGATGTTATGGGAAAACTAATTGGGTGATGCTAGATAGAAAATTGTTTTGTGATTCAATCTTGGGAATGGATGTTTGAAATGCAAAATTTAGGATCTAATTGTACTGTGACTTCCTTTATGCTTATGTGAACTTGTGATATTTTATGCGAGTGAATGTTTTAATTTGCTTCAGCTATTATATGTGTGTGTGTTTGTGTGTGTGGAATTAACTTTGCAATTGAGTGCATAGGTATTTCTAACAAGCCACAGAAATTGGAGATCATCCCACACACGATGTTGTTATCCCTTGTGAAGCTGATCTAGTTCCATGAGGAACCAAGATCAACTCTGTGTATGATGAAATTATGTAATGTTGATTGCATGATGTTAATCGGGTTAAGTCTACCCCTCTTTTAAATTGAATTATAATTGGTGTTGTAAGAATTTTGTCTTTGAATTTCATTTTTTAAATTTTAAATTTTGAGACCCCTTTTCATGTGCTTTAACTTGGCCCTAGGTGCTCAAAATGAGCTAAACTTGACCCTAGGTTGTACCCCTTGGGTCTAGGGACCTTTTTGACTTGGATAACCCTTGGTAAACCTCCATTTGGTCACCTTAACTTCACCCTAAAGTTAAGTGACGAAATTAGAGGCATGGGAGGGAGAGGATGAGTGGTCCCAACACTCAACCCCATCCCTTTCCACTTCCCAAGGTTGGAGATGTCTCCAAGACCCCCCAATTGCGAAGGACTTGACTCCAAGTCTCTCTCACAATTGGTGAGGGTACCTTGGAGTTGTGTGGTCCCTCTTGGGAGGAAAGGAAGGGGACACATGTGTCATCCATTCCCTCTTAAGCTCCACTTTTCTCTCCCACATGTTTGAGAGAGGACAAGTGGAAGGGGTGAGAGAGACTTGGGGATGGGTGAGTGACATATGTCAACACCCATCCCATGGGTCTTACTTGTAGTGGGGAGGAAGAGTGAGGAGGTGACAAGTGTCACCTCCCTATTCCTCTAAGCTCATGGGTTGAGCTTATTTTAATCCCACTTGGAGAAGGTTATGGGTTGTTGAATTTTTTGATAATTTTATTGTTTGAATTTTACTTTGGGGAAAAAGATAGAGAGAGTTTTGTGGCTTATGTTGGAGGAGGATTTGGAGAATCTTTACATCAACCATCTACCATAATTGGGCTTTAAAGGTTGGCTTCAAGGCTAAGGCCTTCCCTTTGTATTTTTGTTTGCTTGCAATATGCATATGTGTGAGATTTATTTTCTTGAGTTTTTATTGTTATTGTGGGGAAAAATTGTACGGTGTTGTAAGAGCCTCTCCCACTTGGGAGAAGATGCTCAACAAGTGTGGGGTAGGGGAGGAGTGAACCTCCTCGGGGTCATTACCTTGTTTTTGGTGGTGTTGTAAGCCTTGAGGGCAATATATGAGATTTTGAGCAATGTGTGAAATGACTTGAGAGCCAAGATGGAAACTTGTGGAAATTGTGTTTAAATGTGATGGCTAGAGGCCTTATGAGGTATTTGTTTTGAGATATTTGTAGGAGTGGCACTCTTGAGTTGAGTGTGTCCACTCCCCTACCCCTTTGAACTCATCTTGGTTGAGTTCTTGTGTTGTGCTATCCTTGGGTGTAAAAATTGTGTTTGGTTGTTTGAATGCCTTGTTGTGAAGTGGAATGAGTTCCCAAGTGTGTGGATGACCTCCCTAGCTCGGGGGTGACCCTCTTGCGGGTCTATGGTTGGGAGGAGAGCAAGATGTGTGGTTTTATTTCCCCTTGTTGTGATATGCAGGTTCATTGGAGCTAAGTTGTGAAGTTGGAGAAACTCCTTGTTCTTGGAGTTGATATTTTATTTTCCTTTACTCTTGAGTGAGAGCTTGACCTATTTAGGAGGTTGCTTCATTGTTAGTTTCAAAGATGAGAACATGGTTCTCTCTTTTGTTGTAAAATTATATTTTCTTAAGTTGTGTGTAAGCCATTTCCATTGTATTGAAAGTTATAAATTGTTGATTTAATTCTTATCCTTCAAAAAAGTTGAATGAAGAAAATTTGTTTTAAAAGCTATTTTCATTTGTATGTAAATTTTTGAGAATATCAATTAGTAAAATTATGGTTTTTATTTTGTGACAAACATGAAAATTGTATAATGTTATTGTGAAAAAGAGAAAATTTAGATGATGTTAAGTTTTGGAAGAATTTACTAAATTGTATTTGTTTCTTCCCTTACAAAAATGTGAATATTGATTTTGCAAAGAATATATTTTGTTGGAAAAATATGAGTTCTTGCCTTATAGTAATTTGATAAGAAAAAAAAAATGGATACATATCTTTGTTTATTTGTTTAAAAATAAATTTGTAAGTGTAGAAGAAAAAGATTATAATTTATATATACTTTGAGTAATTTGAATGAATGTATTTTTTTTACATGTATTTAAAAATAACTGATTTTATTTATTCTGCCAAAGAAAAAGAAAGTCTACATTATATATATATATATATATATATATATATATATATATATATGTTAATATTCTGTATATTTTTTTAAAATATATTATAAACTGTGATTTAGATTAAAATAGTTTTATTTTTTTTGCTGTGGATATATATACATACATATATATATATAAAATAAAACCTAATAAAAAAATAGATTATAATAAAAATTGCTGTGTATTACAAGGGGACTACGTTGCAGTCGTAGTTTTGGGAGTAGCAGTATATATATAAAAAATGATGATAATGGTGGGGGATTTGAACCCCCCACCGCTATGTTTTCCTTTGTGTTGGGTGTGGGGAGGGGGGCAGAGCCCCCACCCACACCCCATCATATGGGATGTGGGTGGGGGCTCCGTCCCCCTCCCCACACTCCCCCTTAACCCCAAACGCCTCCCGTTATACTCCCCGCGGCCCGCCATCGACAGTTCCCTTCGTCGCGGCCTCTGCAACTCTATCCCCTCCATGGATCTCCCTGCAATCGTCGGTCTTCTCCTCCGCCGCTACTTAGTGCCCTCCACTCCGCCACCCACTGCCCATAATACCTCCGCCTTAGCGCTATCCTCCATGGATCCACTATTCCTCCATCTCTGTTCCACAAACCTGCCACATGAAATTTAGGGTTTTAAACATTTTTACCAATGAAAATATATATATATATATATTAAAAGAAAACCTAGTTTTATAAACACAATAAGAAAATATATATATATGTGCCATCATATGCATTTCATATGTGGCCTTTAAACCTCAAACAAAACCAAAGAAAACAAAGGCAAATGAGAGAAAAAGAGAAAGAAAGATAAAAGTGAAAACAAAGAGGAGAAAAAACATGAGTTTCAAAATTAGGGCAAGGTGGAAATAATTTAATACAATTAAAATATTGAGAGGTAGTTATTTTAAACAATCGGGTTAGGAAATCTAACTCCATGAGAAACGATGTAAACCACAATGTTATTAATTAAAATTTAATATTCCCTTAATCATGTTGAGGCAACTTAATTAACGAAATAAAATTTGACGTTGATTTAAACCCAATTCAGAAACCTAGCAAACCTAGTTAAAAGAAGTTAGTAAATCCATTTCCAAGATCTGATCTACCAAGAAATTAGGAATAATGTAAATGATGCAGAGATAACTCTGATTGATCAAAAATGTGAAGGAGAACAAATTGATCGGACTTTGTTGAAAAATGTTTTAAATTATAGAAAACGTGGAGAACAGATTGATCAGACTTTGTTGAAAAATGTTTTAAATTATAGAAAGCGTGAAGGAGAACAAATTGATCTTAAATTATAGAAAACGTGAAGGAGAACAAATTGATCGAGCTTTGTTGAAAAATGATCAATTAATCTTAATCAACTGATTTACCAATTCAACTAGTGAGATGTAAGTAATTTATTAATCCAAATTAGTAAACCTCTTGATGAAATTAGTTTTAGTACAATAAACCCTACTCACGCCTGTGAGGCGTTATGCTGCTGGTTTTTTCTGGAATTTAGGGTTTAGCTAGGTTAGTGAAGTTTAACCCTGTTTGGGATTGTAATATTGTTTTTGCCGAGTATTGTCATTGATTTTGGTATTTTATCATCCCCTTATGCATATGACCATTGGCTACTGATTTTGACTTACGTCAAAATCCCTTTATTCACATAGGTTAACTTAGGGTTTTGATCATTGATCCTAACCCTATTGGCAACGTTATCCGTGTTGCAATGACCCCCTAGTTGGCCTTCATTGTGATTGGTATGCACACGTGAACGCATTAACCTGCATTCAACTATTTTGTTTATGCCACCGAGTACTCTTACGTGTGTGAAGGGGTTTCTTGGGAAGTGTGGAATTTTTTTTGATATTTTGTGTCATGACCACATGACAAATGTGGACATGACACGTGTGATGTGTGTTGTGACTGCATGAGAAATGTGGGCATGACATGAAGTCATTTCAAAGTATCCTTGGTGAAGATGAGAGTGGTAGAGAGGAGAAGAGAGAAAAGTAGAGCAGAAGTGTTGAGCTTAAATGGAACTATCTCAAGCATGGTGAAGATGCTAATCTCCAGTTCAAGTATGTAATATTTATATTATCATTTTGTAGATAGTGTGTCTCCTGTAGGCAGTGGGCCTCTTGTGAGCAGTGTGCTCGGGCAATAAGCCCTAATTGGCAAGTGCCATTTTATTCTTCTTATTCTTTTAATAGAGAATACAATCTTGGATTAGTCACCCCATGGTTTTTCCCTTAACCGGGTTTTCCACATTAAAATTTTGGTGTCATATGTGTTAATATGGTTCTGCTCTTGAATTGTGCTTCTATGATTAAATTATTATTATGTTGTTGAAACACAAGAAGGATTTAAGTGTTTAAAGAAAAGAAAGTTTTGAGACAAATGATTCACCCCCCCTCTTAGTTGTTTGTCGTAAAACCAACATTAAGTACATCAAGAGAAAAGAAAATAGAGTGGTGGATGCTCTTAGCAAAAGAATGCATCTAGCAGCCATGGTTACTACAAGATCAAATTTGAGGTAGAAAGTAATTCAAAATCTGCAAGAAGATGAACACTATTCCAGGTGAAACAAGCTTTAGAGCAATATCCCTTAGATCATCAATTCGATGCATATGTGTTTAAGTAGGATGTAATTTTGAGATATCAAGGTAGAATGTATATTCTAGAATCAAGGGATTTGAGTAAGTTAGGTCTAGAAGAGATCCACAACACACCGTATTCAGGGCACCCTGGAGTGACTAAGATGGTAGAAGGTGTTGGTTTTTTCCCAGACTGGATGCTTATTCCCAGATTTCCCTACAAGGTAGCCATCAGTGATCAACAGGATCTCTGGGCCAGGGGCCAACAGTATAGGAGATAGACTCTATATTTTATCTCCTCTTCTTCTTCAGGCTCTGCAAGACCTAGGGGGGTATTCCCTACTCAACATCCATGAGGATATGCATACAAGGCTGGGATGCTGACAGAAAGCAGATAAGTCCTCCTGTAAGTAGACCAAAACTGAAAGATAAGAGCAAAGGGGCTAGCTTTGGGCCTATTTGCAGTTGTAGACAGAGGACTGAGGTTCCTAAAACTAATTCTAATGTCCTAATGGTTGTTTTAGATTTTGATTTGGATTTTAAGTTTGGATGCAAAGCTGGACATGGTTGTAACACAAACACAAAGCAAGATTGGTGCCTATCCAGGGCCTGGAGTCAGTAGACATACACCTGTGAATGATCAGCATGAACAGCTAAAACTGGATTTCAGGGGGATATATGTGATATCTGCCTTACAGATATCTCCCAATACAAAGTGTTAAGTTATCTCTACTTATGGCATCCCTACTGCAGTATACCCTTCCCAATGTTCAACCTGAAAATAGTTTAATCTACCCCTTGAGCAGAAGTTAAAAGATCAGACATTCAACATAGGAATTCTATGCTCTAGAATCTAAACATTACCCAAATATCCAGATTCAGAAGAAGAATACATGCAATACTGGAGACAGAATTAACAAAACACATGCTAAGATAGCATTTCTCATATAAGATTAATCATGAAATCAGTGGGTTCATGCCAAAAACATACAACAAGAGATACATAAACTCACAGGTTAAGCTGTACAGAACAACCAGATCAGCTTGTTTTGAATTACAGAGCCAAAAATCTTCAACTTTCAACAACCACAAATGAGTAACACTTCCTGCTTATAACAGCCAGGTAGTGTACCACAGCAATTAATTACATGGTTGACCAAAAATCCCGCCAAATACACAGTATCAGGAAAATGGCGCTCAAACACTACCAGATTGGCACCCAAACATGAATGCAGTAGGTAGGGGAGGAGACAGGAAGATATCTCGAGCCCTGCGCCACTGTCTGCTGATGTACACCTTCAATCTGGTACCAGATCCGCCCATACCTCTGCAACCTTCGCCATTAATGGCGCACCAACCCGCAGCCTTGGGAAAAACATCTAACAGTCGATCGCAACCATTTCCCGCCGAGATTCATCATCATGATATTTCGAATATGCAGGATATCAATTATCCCACATGCACCCCGCGATGACCTCTTTAACAGTTTATATACTAGGTCATGAGCATATATGATGTCGGTGCTTTTGCTCCTGACGACACTAGTATAAGACTTCATCATCATCATCCTCCAGCAGCATGATATCCTGTCGCTTGAAATATCACCCTGACGTCAGCATCATATTGCAATATAACCTGCATGATAATCGCCTTCATCGGCACAACCTGATCCATCGGAGGAACATCCTCCTGCTGAGCCTATACCAAAAGTCTGGCCGATGAACATCCTGATGACGTCATCATCATATCCTGCTGACATCATCATCATATCCGCCCACTGCGCACCTCCTCATATCCGGATGACGTCATCATCATGTTTGCAAATATCGGGAGATCTCCACAAGATGATCTGTGTTAGAAATATGACCCCCCCCGGACCTTGATAACGTCATCATCATATTGACATCAGGATGATATTCGGAAGATAACCAGATATTTGGAAATATCATCCTGATGTACAAATATCATGTTGCACTGTAGCTCCACTATAAGATCAGGGCGATAGATGAATATGATGATGCTTGAAAAGATCACCCCCACTAGATAATGCACGAAGCCGGCAGGCGGATATCTCCTTGATATCAGCATCATCATGACGTTGGAACAAACATACACCCGGGTGATATGAAAATATCACCCCCTCCTTCGGAAATATCATGATGCAGATAGGCAGAGAAATAGATATCACCCTGACATAAGAATGACGTCAGCATCATCAGGATGACAAAACAATGAACATGAAGTGATACAACATCATCAGGATGATATTGACTAAGATCATCCTGACGTTCAAAATATGATGACCCCAGTGAATATCGGGTCACACTTAGAACTCTTCAACAACATCATCAGGATGATCATAACCAAGATCACCCGATGATAAAGATATCACCCCGGTGAAATGTCATGAAGGCAGAAAATATGATGACCCCCGCAAGCAGCACGGTGATAACTAGAAATATGATGATGATGATGACGACCCTTAAGAAAGAACAAGTCAGGTCGAACAACTCAAAGAATAACCCCTTCAGAATATCGGGACAACATCATCATCATGTTTGGGCAAGGTGATAATTGGAAGATCACCGGATACTTGAAAAATCACCCCCGCAAGCAAATCAGGGCGCACTGTAGCTCATCAGCAGGATCAGGATGATATCCAAACACCACCCGATATTGAAATATGATGATTCTGATGAGAAAACAAGTCGACAGAAAACATGATAATGCAGACCATCATCGAAGACAAGATGATGATGATGATCTCCTCCTCAAAGAAAATATGATGCTGCGGCTGAAAAATGCTGAGGAGGTCCAACACTTAGAAAAATGGGCAAGAAGATAAAGGGTTCAAATGAAGAAACCCCCTAATCATGAAAAATCAACCCCAGGTCAAAATGAGTGCTAACAGTGGCTCCGAATGGGGACGTGCAGGTGAAAACCTACAGCGAGAACCAGATCTCCGGGCAGACCAGACAAAAAGCCAAAAAGCGCAAGCTGTACAAGACATTTACACTATATACATGTTTTTTACAAATGTGCACAGCAACAAGTCATTTATGCAAAATAGAACTTAAGGAATTGGCCATGCACAGGCAATTCCAGAACTTCACCATCTAGGGCCTGGAGGAAATAAGAATCCTCCCCATGAGTATTGCAAACATGATATGGGCCCATCCATAAGGGTTCAAATTTACCATGTTTACCCTTTTCCTGACCTTTAGCATTCCAAATGAGCACCAGATCATTGACTTGAAACTTCCTTTTTGTAGTTCTCCTGTCAAATTGATATTTCACATCTTGTTGTCTTTTTAGATTGATCTGGTGGGCTTTCCTTCTGTTTTCATCCAATGCAACCAGCTGATTCACTCTTTCTGTCATGGAATCTTCAATCTCCTCATCATTTTCCTGAATGAATCTGTAAACTGGTAGGAGATTGTTTATGGGCAATCTAGCTGATGCACCATATACCAGCTCAAAAGGTGACTTCCCAATAGCCCTTTTCACTGTCACTCTGTCAGCCCATATTGCCAAGTTCAATTTTGAGTCCCAAGCTCTCTTGTTCTTGTCCAGTATCCTCTTGATAATTTTCATGATGCTCTTATTGCTTGATTCTGCTTGACCATTTCCTTGTGGGTGATATGGTGATGTATATGACAGATTTATCCCATACCTGTTGCAAAAATCAACAAATTCACCTGATCTGAAGCACATAGCATTATCAGTGACTATCTTAAATGGTACTCCAAACCTGATGATGATGTTTTCTAGTATGAAATCTATCACCACTTTACTTGTAGCTCTCTTAGTTGGAATGGCCTCAATCCATTTGGTAAAGTAATCAGTTGCCACCAAAATCCAACTGTGTCCCCCACTTGATTTGTCTGCAATTTCCCCTATGAAGTCAATTCCCCATTGCTGGAATGGAGCATCCACAGTTACAGTTCTGAGGGGTAAAGCACCATCATATTTCAGCTTTCCTGAAAATCTTTGGCAAGGGTCACACTTTCTCACTAACCTTTGTGCATCTGAAAAGAGAGTGGGCCACCAATATCCTACCCTGAGAATTTTATGAGCTGTTGTTTGGGCAGTATAATGTCCACCACACAATCCTTTATGCATATCAATCAAAACATTGTTAGCCATATCCTCATCCACACATCTCAGTAGCACACCATCAGGGTTTTTCCAGTATAGCTCACCTTGAACAATAACATACCTGATTGCATGTAACTTTAAAGTCCTCTTTTGACTGTCACTGAAATGGGAAGGACAATTCAGATTTTGCAAGTAGTAGATAATATCCTTGTACCATTCAGATCCTGATACATTTACACTCTCATCTTGGACTGCATTAACTTGGCATGCTTCCAAGTTTGACTGTGCCATCATCTTGGCTAATCCTTGTCCTCTTATCAACAATAGTAACTTGTATGTCTATGTTGAACTCTTGCAGTTTGTTTATCCATCTGCACCTTCTTCCAGTCACCTCCTGCTGAGTGAATATGTCTTTGACTGCTGCATGAGGTACATATGCAACTATATATGATCCTACCAAGTATGGTCTGAAACTTTTGATGGCTCTAACTAGTGCCTATGCCTGTTTTTCCATAATATCATACTTCAACTCAGAGGCCTGCAAGGACATACTGAAGAAAGTGATGGGCTGTTCAAAACCATCTTCATTTTTTTGTAACAAACATGCAGCAACAGTATGAAAGGAAGCAAATGAAAATACTTGGAATGGCTTAGAAAAATTAGGAGATTTAAGAACAGGGGCCATCTTGATTGCCTCTTTGATATTCTGAAATGATTCTATTGCTTCCCTTTCCCAATTGACAGTTGCATCCTTCTTCATCATCTTGGAAATGTTCCTTGTGGTTTCTGCAAAGTTGGGAACAAATCTCCTAACAAAATTTATCTGTCCAAAGAAGGACTGAACTCCTTTTACAGTTTTTGGCATTTGAATTCTGTCAATAGCCGCCACTCTCTCTGGATCTATCCTGACTCCATCCTTGGAAACAATATGTCCCAGGAGCTTTCCTTCAACTACTCCAAAGGCACACTTCTTTGGATTTAAAGAAATACCATACTCTAGTGCTCTTATGAAAATCTGCTCCAGATGCAAACAATGCTGCTCTTCTTTCTTTGAGTAAGCAGTCAAGTCATCCTGATATACAGCCAGGATTGAATCAATCAACCCTGCAAAAGCAACATCCATTGCTCTTTGAAATGTAGCACCTGCATTTGTTAGTCCAAATGGCATTCTAACATACACATAAGTTCCCCATGGAGTGGTAAAGGCGGTTTTATACTGTTCTGATTCCTTTACCTTCACCTGATTATATCCTGAAAATCCATCCATCATGGATAGGAGTTCACAACCAGTCACTCTCTGCAACATAGCTTCCATATTAGGCAGTGGATAGTTATCCTTTAAAGAGGATACATTAAAGTTCCTGAAATCAACACAAAGCCTAATATCACCATTCTTTTTTCTGACTGGGACAAGGTTAGACACCCAAGTTGAATGTCTGATTGGTACAATTATTCCAGCCTCCCTGAGCCTTTTGAGTTCTTCTTGCATCTTGGGAGCTAAGGTAGGATTAATAGGTCTTTGCTTTTGTCTAAATGGCTTAGCTCCAGGCTTCAATGGGATCTCATGCTGGAATAAATCTTCCCTATAGGCTTTTAGGTCCTCATATGACCAAGCAAAAACATGTTTATACTTTTTCAGTAATGCAATCAGCATACTCCTAATGTGTGGTTTGAGCTGTTTACCAATGTATACCTTCTGAGGGGCCTGAGATGTCCCCAGATTTATCTCCTCTAAATCTTCCTTATTTGTGGGAGATGTCCTTGTGACCAGTTTATCTCTACTGTCAAAAGCTCTTTCCAAAGCTACCAACCCTCTAGGGATTTTATTAGTCTTCAATTGAATTATCTCTTTTCCCACAAGAGTTTCTTTTCCATCTACAGTCTCTACAAAAGCTTGGAAATCAATCTGTTGATTCTCATACTCATCTATGCAGTGCAAAAATTTCAACAAATCCCTATCATCATTAAACACTTGCCAACTGCATATATTTTCTGGTACTGCAGGCCTAATTTTAATTTCTACATTTGTAACACCTGACAGAGTGATGTCATCTGGCCTTATTGCAACATTGGCTAAGAAATCAGCCATAACATTTTTTGACCTCTCTACCCAGCCTATTGAAAATGCATCAAATAGTTCAATGCTATCCCAAACAGCATGCTTGTATTGTTTCAATCTTTTATTTTTTGCAGCATACTTATTTCTAATTTGGGATACAATCAGCTCAGAATCCCCAAATACTCTTAACATCTTAATTCCATGTTTGAGAGCAATATTTAGGCCTAAGAGTAAAGCCTCATATTCTGCAATGTTGTTTGTGCAATCAAACCTCAACAAAAAAGAGAATTTGAGGAGCTTACCAGTTGGAGACAGGAAAACAACTCCAGCTCCAGAGCCTTCTTTTGCACAAGCTCCATCAAAAAACATGGTCCATAAGCCTTGCTGATCCAGCTCTTCAATGCAGACATTTTTCTTTTTATCTTCTGTATCATCTGAGACAACCTTGAAGTTATCACAGTCAGTGTCTACAAAGCATACTTGTTCCTCTGCTTCTTGGTCTTCCACTGTCTCTGATGATCTTTGCTCTCTGATTAGCTTGACATCCCTGCCATTCATTGGAATCATGGCGTATGACAGGTCCAGCTGCATACTTCCACCAATTAGTGCTGCCCATCTTCTTGACAACAACATACCATATTGTGGCTTGATGTCAACCACTGTTATATTCATTTTATATCTTTTTTCAGGAAATGCTGCCAGTTTGAAATCTACATCCTTCATGATTCCAATGACTGGTACCTCTCTGGCATCCATAGCATAACATTTTCCACATGCCTTGTCAATTTTTAATCCAGTTTGTTGCATGATGGCCAAAGGCATGACATTTGTAGATGCTCCAGAGTCAAGCATACAATTTCTAATTATTTTTCCATTTATAACCAGGGAAACATAAAATGGTTCCACTTGTGAAGGACACTTTGTCATAGTCACTCCTAAATAGACTTCAGGAGTCTCATCTTCTTTATTACACATGACATGTTTTTCACCTTGGGTCTGAACATTTTGTTTAGCTTGAAAAGGTACCCCTGAGATTAGGGATATTGTCCTATTCTTGATCTCTTCTACTTTCATGAGTTCCATAAGTGGAACAGAGACTTTTACCTGAGAGAGGACCTGAGCTATATCAAATGGAGCATAGTTTTGTACAACAGTTGTAGCTTGCTCCACAATCTTGTTTTTATCCTGAGCTGATTTAGCTTTCATTTTCATAGTTCCCTGATCATCATTCTTGTCTTGGGAACCTTTACTTTGATCTTCAGCCTGAGGGATTTTGTTTTCTGGTCCTTGAAATTCATGACCTGTTCTGTGTCTAAAGTTCTGTTTATTATTTACCCACTGCCTTTTTTGTGGTTCAGTTCCTTTATGACCATGCATTAGCTGACCTGCAGAAATATCTTCTGGCTGATGTGGGCTACCTACTTGGTTTTTACCTCTGAGATTGTAGTTGCTTTTGACTTGAGCAACTGCTGCAGCTGTGAAGGCTCTAATTTCCTCATCAGAAGGCCGTTGTAAGTTACTCAGAAAATTGTGTGAGTTCTGAGCATACACATAGTTATCTTCATTATCTTCATCATATGGGAACTGTTGGCAGGCCTGAATTTGATGATCTGTATTCTCATCAGCATCATAAAGAGTATATCCATTGCCTATGGACATCATATTAACATCATCATCCTGCACATGATGTGGCTCATTGCATTCATTACAAGATGTAGCATTATCATACAAGGATTGAGCAATCATACACTGTGACTGTGAATGTGGCATCTGACAAATTATACACCACGGAGCATCATCAACAATATTTATAGCTTTCTTTAGAGGATCAGGAGTTTCCTTGACATGTTGAGCCCTCTGATTTGTGTTGTTACGTGGGAATACAGGCTTACCATCATGCCAATTGGTGTTATAAGGCATATCATGTAATGATGGCCTCTTTTCCTGCCTTTGATAGACTTGCCTATCAGGACCCATCCCTTTTTCACTTCTAGCTAATCTATAGCTTAGGTCCTTAACAACATTTGCCAATTTGTCTATCTTATCTTCAGGAGCAGATGTACTACCTTGAGTGTTCTGAGGCTTGTTTGGATTCTGCAGAATTTTTATATCATCCCTTCTATTTGTCTTGCCCGATGCTTTCCTGTTGTTTTCAATATTCACTGCAATTCTGAAAGCATCCCTGAGAGTAGCAGGACCTTTATCTCTTAATCTGTATGCAGTCTTTGCATCAAAGGCATTGATATACAGAATTATGCACATTGGTTCATTTGGCCTCATGTGATGTGGTAGTTTGTTCAACACTTTAGTAAATCTTGCATTAAAGTCTGCAACCTGTTCATTTGACCCTTTAGTGATACCGGTGAACTCATTTACAAAAAAGCTAGGGTCAGTTTTATCACCATATTGCTCCTTGAACATCCTTTTAAAATCATCCCATGATGAAATACTCCGGTCAGGCAGATTCCTGTACCATTCTCTTGCCTCATCTATTAAGGATTGCATGAATGACTTCATGAAAACATCCTCATGTTCAACCTCAAAGTTATCCATGACATTTTGAAAGGCTTTTAGGTGATCTTCTCCTGACACTGTGTTGTTTCCTAAAAATTTAGGCACTTGCAGCCTCAGATGCTTGTCAATGGGGTTAGGATACCCAGGAATACCATCAAACACCAGCTGCCTGAATCTATCTAGCTGCATGGGCTGTCTGTTTAGCTGATTAACATTAACATTTCTATTTGCATTTTGGTTTCCTGCATTGTTCAGTGGTATCCTAGCATCATTCACATTTTGTCTCTCATCATGATGCTGATGTTGCACTTCATATCTTTGCTGATGTCTTTGCACATTTGCATTCTCTAGGGTAGGAACTGAATCATTTTGGGCAGTTCTTAAGGCTTGCACTTTCTGCTTCATATCATCTCTGATTTTCATGGCTTGTAGATATTCTAGTTCTACTCTTAGACTTCTGATTTCTTCAGCCAACTGTTCATCCTTAGGTCTAGAGGTAGATGGTCTCATACCATTCTGGTCATCATCTTCATCATCCCTCAGAGACTCTGCCTCCTCAAACCTTTCACTCGGGTCTAGAAAAGGGCATTCTTGGAACACCTCTGACCTCATTCTCATGCTACCACCCTGTTGCCTCTCATATGCACCTTGAATATCAGCTTCTGCATTTGAAAAGTAAGGCACATGCTGTCTTGATGGCCTAGGGTTATCTTGTACATCATCACCTTTTCTGGGGGAACTCTCATGACTAACTGAGACAGCTCCTTTTCTTCTGTACATCATTCTTCTTGTTAATGGTAACTCTTCAAATAAAGGATTTTGTTGGGATCTTCTCCCCTGCATATAAATTTTACTTTGATCGGTTGGGAGATTACTTCGGAGTTGCCACCTATTACTAGGAACTGTTTTCTTCTGAAAACCAGGGTTCTTTCACAAAGTTCCCCAGTGGAGTCGCCAATTTCTGTTGGTTTTTTTCCCAGACTGGATGCTTATTCCCAGATTTCCCTACAAGGTAGCCATCAGTGATCAACAGGATCTCTGGGCCAGGGGCCAACAGTATAGGAGATAGACTCTATATTTTATCTCCTCTTCTTCTTCAGGCTCTGCAAGACCTAGGGGGGTATTCCCTACTCAACATCCATGAGGATATGCATACAAGGCTGGGATGCTGACAGAAAGCAGATAAGTCCTCCTGTAAGTAGACCAAAACTGAAAGATAAGAGCAAAGGGGCTAGCTTTGGGCCTATTTGCAGTTGTAGACAGAGGACTGAGGTTCCTAAAACTAATTCTAATGTCCTAATGGTTGTTTTAGATTTTGATTTGGATTTTAAGTTTGGATGCAAAGCTGGACATGGTTGTAACACAAACACAAAGCAAGATTGGTGCCTATCCAGGGCCTGGAGTCAGTAGACATACACCTGTGAATGATCAGCATGAACAGCTAAAACTGGATTTCAGGGGGATATATGTGATATCTGCCTTACAGATATCTCCCAATACAAAGTGTTAAGTTATCTCTACTTATGGCATCCCTACTGCAGTATACCCTTCCCAATGTTCAACCTGAAAACAGTTTAATCTACCCCTTGAGCAGAAGTTAAAAGATCAGACATTCAACATAGGAATTCTATGCTCTAGAATCTAAACATTACCCAAATATCCAGATTCAGAAGAAGAATACATGCAATACTGGAGACAGAATTAACAAAACACATGCTAAGATAGCATTTCTCATATAAGATTAATCATGAAATCAGTGGGTTCATGCCAAAAACATACAACAAGAGATACATAAACTCACAGGTTAAGCTGTACAGAACAACCAGATCAGCTTGTTTTGAATTACAGAGCCAAAAATCTTCAACTTTCAACAACCACAAATGAGTAACACTTCCTGCTTATAACAGCCAGGTAGTGTACCACAGCAATTAATTACATGGTTGACCAAAAATCCCGCCAGATACACAGTATCAGGAAAATGGCGCTCAAACACTACCAGATTGGCGCCCAAACATGAATGTAGCAGGTAGGGGAGGAGACAGGAAGATATCTCGAGCCCTGCGCCACTGTCCGCTGATGTACACCTTCAATCGGGTACCAGATCTGCCCATACCTCTGCAACCTTCGCCATTAATGGCGCACCAACCCGCGGCCTTGGGAAAAACATCTAACAGTCGATCGCAACCATTTCCCGCCGAGATTCATCATCATGATATTTCGAATATGCAGGATATCAATTATCCCACATGCACCCCGCGATGACCTCTTTAACAGTTTATATACTAGGTCATGAGCATATATGATGTCGGTGCTTTTGCTCCTGACGACACTAGTATAAGACTTCATCATCATCATCCTCCAGCAGCATGATATCCTGTCGCTTGAAATATCACCCTGACGTCAGCATCATATTGCAATATAACCTGCATGATAATCGCCTTCATCGGCACAACCTGATCCATCGGAGGAACATCCTCCTGCTGAGCCTATACCAAAAGTCTAGCCGATGAACATCCTGATGACGTCATCATCATATCCTGCTGACGTCATCATCATATCCGCCCACTGCGCACCTCCTCATATCCGGATGAGGTCATCATCATGTTTGCAAATATCGGGAGATCTCCACAAGATGATCTGTGTTAGAAATATGACCCCCCCCAGACCTTGATAACGTCATCATCATATTGACATCAGGATGATATTCAGAAGATAACCGGATATTTGGAAATATCATCCTGATGTACAAATATCATGTTGCACTGTAGCTCCACTATAAGATCGGGGCGATAGATGAATATGATGATGCTTGAAAAGATCACCCCCACTAGATAATGCACGAAGCCGGCAGGCGGATATCTCCTTGATATCAACATCATCATGACGTTGGAACAAACATACACCCGGGTGATATGAAAATATCACCCCCTCCTTCGGAAATATCATGATGCAGATAGACAGAGAAATAGATATCACCCTGACATAAGAATGACGTCAGCATCATCAGGATGACAAAACAACGAACATGAAGTGATACAACATCATCAGGATGATATTGACTAAGATCATCCTGACGTTCAAAATATGATGACCCCAGTGAATATCGGGTCACACTTAGAACTCTTCAACAACATCATCAGGATGATCATAACCAAGATCACCCGATGATAAAGATATCACCCCGGCGAAATGTCATGAAGGCAGAAAATATGATGACCCCCGCAAGCAGCATGGTGATAACTAGAAATATGATGATGATGATGACGACCCTTAAGAAAGAACAAGTCAGGTCGAACAACTCAAAGAATAACCCCTTCAGAATATCGGGACAACATCATCATCATGTTTGGGCAAGGTGATAATTGGAAGATCACCGGATACTTGAAAAATCACCCCCGCAAGCAAATCAGGGTGCACTGTAGCTCATCAGCAGGATCAGGATGATATCCAAACACCACCCGATATTGAAATATGATGATCCTGATGAGAAAACAAGTCGACAGAAAACATGATAATGCAGACCATCATCGAAGACAAGATGATGATGATGATCTCCTCCTCAAAGAAAATATGATGCTGCGGCTGAAAAATGCTGAGGAGGTCCAACACTTAGAAAAATGGGCAAGAAGATAAAGGGTTCAAATGAAGAAACCCCCTGATCATGAAAAATCAACCCTAGGTCAAAATGAGTGCTAACAGAAGGGTTGAGACCTTTGTATTTTTGGCCAAGACTTAAGAAATATGTGATAGAATTTGTGGCTTGATGCTTGGAATTCCAGTGATTCAAGGTCAAGCATGTGCATCCAACAAAGCTTTTGTACCCACATAGTGTAACAGAGTATAAATGGCAAGTGATTAGTATGGATTTCATTCAAGGGTTGCCAATTTCCAAGAATCAACATGATGTCATCTTGGTAGTTGTGGATAAGCTGACGAAGGTAGCATATTTCATCCCAGGGAATCTTAAGGATGGTTCATTTATCTTAGCTAAGAAGTTTGTCTAGGAAATTTTTTGTTTGCATGGAGTGTCGAAGATGATCATATCAGATAGAGACACTCACATGAATTCTAGGTTTTGGAAAACGTTGAATGCAGCTTTGGGGACAAAATTGAATTTCAGTTTGGTGTATCATCCTCACACTGATGGTCAGATAGAAAGATTAAATTAGGTAGTGGAAGACCTCCTTAGGATGTATTGTATGGATCAACAGTATAAATGGGAGGAGTATCTTCCATTGGTGGAGTTTGCTTATAATAATTCCTACCATGCATCTTTGGGGATGGCACCTTTTGAAGCTCTTTATGGACGTAAGTGTCGAACACCTATTAGTTGGGATAAGGTAGAAGACAAGATTGTGATTGGACCAGATATGCATAGAGAAATGGATGATCAAATAAGGTTGATCAAAGATAAATTGAAGCAAGAGTCAGATTGACAGAAGATTTATGCAAACAAGAATAGAATGTTCAAATAGTTTTTAGTATGGAATCCAAAGTCTTTTTGAGAGTCAAACCTCAAAAGAGTTTTGTTTCGTTTGGAAAATCATCCAAACTTGCTCCTAGATTTGTGGGACCATTTGATGTGTTGGAAGTGATTAACCCCGTTGCTTATAGACTTGCTCTACCACTTGCTCTTGTCTGAATCCATAATGTTTTTCATGTGTCTTTGCTTAAACCATATCATCATGACGCTTCACATATACTTAATCGACATGCTTTATAGGTACAGGATCCATGAATGGTGCTGGTGGAGCCCACTCGAATTCTTGATAGATGCAATATTAAGTTGCGTAACAAAGATATTATGCAGTATAAGGTCCAATGGGACCAATATTCTATGGATAATGCCACATGGGAGGATGCAGAGGAGATAGACAGATCTTTTCCTTGTTTGAGGATTTAGCAAAGATTCTTTTATTTGCATAATTGTGATATTTTGTTTAGTATGATACATTGATAGTATTAGTGAGATACATTATTATTTTAGTATGTGTGTAATAAGACATCGAGACAATTTCTCTTCCTAGTGGGGAAGGATGTCACATCTTGACTTTTTTGATTCATTTATAACTTGAACTATTGGTTATTCCTTTGATTGTTTTACTAGTGGGTAATTACATGTGAGTAAAGGTAAATTGTCGTTATTTATAAACACAAAAATTGGAAGTCATTAAAATGAAGGATTAATATGTTTATAAGTTATGCTCTTATGCTTTGACTATAATTTTATGGACTAACCTATTAACCAGGATTTGAGTGTGACTGAGTGTAGGAATAAGTCAAAGACAAGAACATGGTTGAGGTAGAAATGTCCTAGCCACTTGGCAAGAATTGGCATGACAGAAACCCAATGCATGCACACACTCATGTAGTTCATATTGCATCATGATATCTTGCATTCTTGAATGGTTTCATTTAGGTTCTGTAGCGTAATCTAGTTTGAGCATTTAGCGTATGAGGATTAGATAAGTATGTGATTTCATTTGCTTCAGTATGTTTATTTCTGGTGCATAATTTTGTCATGTATTCATACTTCCATTTCGACTTTAGATTTAATAAGAATATATAAGTTTCAATAATTATTTAGAGAGTTCATACTTATATATACATATGAATAATTTAATTAATAAATATATATAATACTTATGCATCATGCAAGGTTGAAAATAGATTTATTATTATTTTATTTTCATATCTAAATGTATATAATTTCAAATACTTCTATATATATATATATATATATATATATATATATATATATATATATATATATATATATATATATATATATATATATAAAGTCATGCAAATAAATATATATGTGTATAGTAAAAATAATAAACCGGCTCTAAATATACATACATGCAACATTAAGAATAAATAAAACTGTAGTATGAAAGGGAGTTTAAAAATTATAAAAAGAAAAAGAAAAAAAACTGAATCTAAAATTAAAGGCCCAAATTTAGAGTGAGGGATTTGTTTTTCATAAAAAGTAGACATAGTAGTAAAGAGAGGGGACACACTCACAGAGAGGAAGGAAAATACAAAGTTAGAGGGAAGAAGATCATCAATGACAGGAGAGGGAGAGCTCATGGTTGACAAGTATGTTTCTTAAACTATAGATTGCAAGGGTGGTGAATGTTAAAGCGTATGAGTTGTAGAGCGGCTTATACCAGATTTTAAAATATATTAAATGTTTTTTCTTGAGATGTCTTTTCTAGCCTATTTGTTGATTCATAATAGTCTGAGTATTATTCTTTTGTTGGATTAACATCCTCATCGTCCTATGTTTCCCATTGACCTATTATTCCTTTCTATTTAGCCTGTGATTTATTTCTATCAACCTATATTATGTTGCTAGCAACCTGAAGATCCTAGCATCGGCCTTTATATCATGATATATGCATGTATTTATTTATATTGGCGTACACATATATTTATTGACCCTATTATTCTAATGACTTAGGTTAATTTCTTGTCGACCTGTTAGTTCTTGTCAGCTTGTTTCCTCTTTACTCTTGTAGCAACAATCAGTCTTCTTGTAGCAAATTATATTTCTTCTAGCAACAATCAGTCTTCCTGTAGTAAACTATATTTCCTGTAGCAACAATCAGTCTTCCTGTAGTAGACTATATTTTCTATGGTAGAAATCGGTCTTTCTGTAGTAGACTTTATTTCCTGTAGCAGACTTTTTTGTATTCATGTAGAAGACTTTACTATATTCCTGTAGCAGACTTTTTTGTATTCATGTAGCAGACTTTACTATATTCCTATAGTAGATTTTTCTATATTCCTATAGAAGACTTTACTCTATTCCTATAGCAGACTTTTTTGTATTCCTGTAGCAGGCCTTTATGTATTCCTGTAGAAGATTTTACTTTACTTCTGTAGCAAATAGCTAAGTTCCTGTAGTGGCTATCTAATCACCTGTAGTGTAGAATAAACCAGATTATCTACTTATGCCTTCACTTTAATGATGTTTTAATGGTAATTATGAAGTAGTTTAACAAAAGATATCTTAATTCCTTTTCATAAAATTAAGTGTTAGGGTATTGTTTGCAGTTATAAAATCCTAGATCTAGATTTATTTTGAGATAATTATGAATGTAATGTGGGCTAAGTTTATAACTAGTTTTATATCTTCATATGTGTATCTTGAATAAATAATGCATGAAGGTCTTTATTACAATCATTTTATTGAAAGTGTAATCATGTTGATTGTGCAAAAGTAAGGAATTAGTAACTGTATTAGGAAAAACCATGTGTTTCTGAATTGTTTTGAAAAGGTAATATATTATCTTTTTATGAGTGTATTGGGCTTACCTTCCATGATAGGGTGCCGAATGTGGGTTAATAGAGAAGGTTGATCTTCTTTTTTGAGATCAAACAGTTTATTTATATGTTCTTTGGCCAAAGCTATGTGTTCATTCAAATAGATGAAATTTATGCCTAGTTATTGTAAGTTTCTCTGTCACATCATGTTTGCAAGATTATGCACATTCTAGTTATAAATGCATATAGGCATCAGGATTGCACTGGGTATTCCCTCCTGCCAATTATTTCTAGGTTTCTACGAATTTTGTGCAGGGTCAAGTATTCTTCAAGTTAGGAAGAATTTTGGGGAAGTGTAATGCTTCGTGTTTGGGTAGAAAAAGAACCTAAACCATGTTCTTATCTCTTGGCTTGCAGAAGACCAATTGGTTAATGGCGGCCAGAGATAGTGACTTTATTTCCTTATCATATTTGTATATTTCTAACAACTGTACTTTATCATTGTATTGAGATGACTATATGGCATGATAGCCAGAGATGTAACATTGTATATTATTTTATTGTGCTGACACCTAGATATAGCACGTTCTTTTGTAAGATGTATTATGACATTATTGCTTAATGTATAGAAGATTTTATCTTTCCAGTTAAGTGAACGTGAATGAGAGGAATATTTATTTCTGTGTTTATAGTATTTGGATTGCATACTTTACAAAAAGAAATGAGAGTATAAAGACGTACATCTATATTTTCAAGTATACAATCAATTACTTTTTAATAGATTCAATAAGAAGGAATAACCTTTTATAATTTCACTTATAAAATAAAGGTGACTTTCAAGTATAACTATATTTTCAAGTATACAATTGTACTTTTTAATAGATTCAATAAGAAGGAATAAGCATTTAGACTTTCACTTATTTTCACCATGCAAGTTAATAAGGGAGAGGGAGGGAGTATTTCATTTAATGTGCATAAACTTAAGCAATCAAAGACATAAAACATCATTTCACACAAGTAACATTTGAATATTTTATGAAGTATATCAAGATCATGCTTCCCTTAAGATTCAATTTCAAGTAAATGCATAAGGGTAGTACAATAAAAAAAATTGCATACCCACAAGAAATCTATTGATAACATCTATTTTTCTGTTGGGACCTTTGTCAATAATACACTTCAGACTTTAGCTTTCCCACTCTATAACTGCTTCTGCTTTCTTGCTCCTTTTGTTTTTGAATTTGTTCATGGTTGTAGGGGACTCGGGAGGGCCCTGCCTCTCCCATTCCCTCCCCTTCAGTTTGGGGTAGCCCTGGGCTTGCTTTGAGTGGTGGTTCTGTCCCTGGGTTATAGGACAAACTGCAGGACCTCTCTGATCACGTGACTTTTGTAAAGGCTGTAGATTCCTCTGGCCACCTACTTCAAGACAAGGAATCAGGTTCCAAGGCCTGGAAAAATGCCCTTTTGGGGGAGGATCATGAGGGTCCGTGGGCTTTCCCTCAAATTTGTGAATCTGTGGATGGGTCGGTGATTAAGCTCCTAGACATTACCATGGAAAGAATAGTCTCTGCCATGGAGAATGCCTTGGTGGGGAAGTTTTTTCTTTCAGACCCAATATTAATTTGGTTAGGAAGTGGGTGACTATCAAATGGAAGGTGAAAGGCAGTGTGACCATTAGTGCTATAGTTGGAGCCTGACATTTCTCTTCAAATTTATAGCTAGAAAAGACCTTTCTTGTATTAGTCAGGCATCCCTTGATATATGGAAAGCACAACCTTTCTCTTTGTAAATGGAAACCAAGATTTGATGTTGTTGCTGACCTTAATAGAACTACTCCTATCTGGGTCAAACTCCCAAGCCTCCCACTAGAGTATTGGGATGAGGAGATTTTCATATGGATAGCCAACTCATTCAGCCATTTCATCACACTTGACAACACTACCAGGAACAAATCTTGGTTAGTGTTTTCTAGATTCTGTATTAGTGTAGATATTAACAAAGTTCTTCCTAACAATATTACTCTAGAATCCAAGTTTGGTCAATGGGTCCAACACATTATTTATGAAAACTCTACCACCTTCTACCAAAACTGCAATAAGAAAGGACATCTGGTCTCCCGGTGCAAAGCCAAAAAAGTTCCTTTAGATCCAGAGATTCAAACCACTGGGATTGAGGAGGAGTACCCCTTTAAAGATGATCTGCTGAATATTATAAGTTCTCCTCAAAAAGGAAATGAGGAGGCTGGTTTGGTTGGAAAAATGTGTACCCTTTCTCAGGAGTTACTGAATGACATGGGTCCCCCCAGTCTTGAAGTACCTATGTCTGGCCCCTCCCATACGATCTCTAATCTCCCCAAGGAGGGGGATTTCACTCTCTCACAGGATTGTGGGCTAGAAGAGGGTGAGTTTCACCAAGGGGAAATCCCTAGTAAGGAAGTCCTTGAAGTGAATGAGGTGTCGACTATGAAGGGCATGGACGGCACTTCAATTTTCAAAGAATTGGAAGCCCAAATAAAAAGGATGGCAAGAATGATGCTATCTAGGAGGTTCCTTCCCCAAGTAGTAAAAATCTCACTCTAACCCCTAGGGAAAGCTCCAATGTCATGAACTCTGAAGGCTGGACCACTGCTAGGAGAAAAGGCAAAGGTCGTGTTAAGAAGGCTATTGATGTGGGGGTAGATACTAAAATGGGTAGGCCCTCATAGCGGGAGACTAGACAGAAAGCAATCAACAAGGACATTGTGATGGGAAGACAGAGGACCTTGGAGATTGGCTCCAAGAAGGCCCCAAACAAATGAGAATCCTCTCTTGGAACATTTGGAGGCTTAACAGCCCCCACAAATAATTCTTAGTAAAGAGCTGTATCTATGATAATAAGGAGGACATTCTAATGCTATGGGAAGTCAAGATGAAGAGTGAAGGGTTCCAATCCATTGCTATGAATATTTGGCCTAACGATGATTACTATATTAGTGATGCCTCTGGAGCCTTTGGGGGTATAGTCACTATGTGGAATAAATAGGCTGTCAAAGGGAACCTAATAGAAAAGAGTAAAAATTGTCTTGCTGTTAGAATTGAGTCTAACAACTATTCTTGGAACCTTGTTAATATCTATGCTCCTAACCAAAGGATCCCCAGAAGATAATTATGGGATCACTTATCCTCCCTTATTGCTAGAGTCTGCACTAGATGTTGGATGTTGGTCAGGGACTTTAACACCCCCCTTTTCCCCTTGAAAAAATGTGGTGGTTTAGTTGACTACCCTGACAGCATGGTGGACCTAGTTGAATTCTTGAACAAAGAAGGCCTCATGGATCTTGACATTCAAGGACACCAATTTATATGGTCCAACCAAAGGAAGGGAAGAAATTTGATTCAAGTCAGATTGGATAAGGTCCTAGTCTCTTTGGGTTGGGATTTCATTAGCACTTCCACTTTGGAAGCCCTTCAAAGGACTACTTCAGACCATAACCCTCTCCTACTTTCTTGGAGAGATAAGGATATTAAAGGACCATACCTATTTAGGTTTGAAATTATGTGGACCCAACATCTTAACTTTAGAGACAAGTTTGCCAGTTGGTGGAATGTTGTTGTTTAGGGTACCCCCATGTTCAGGCTAGCTTAGAAACTATTCTTGGTTAAAAACAAGGTTAAGGGGTGGAATAGACACACCTTTGGCAATATTTTTGATAGTAAAAAGAGGATCTCTTATAAACTGGATGCTATTCAAAAGCAGATGGAAGGAGGTGACACTTTAGAGGATACTGCTAAGGAAGAAGAATTATTAAGAAAGGAATGGAAAGAAATGCTCAAGAAAGAGGAAATCTACTAGAAGAAAAAATCAAGGGTATAGTGGCTTAGAGAGGGAGACATGAATACATCCTTCTTTCACCAATCTACTATGAGACACAAGAAAAGAAATAGCATCGCTAAACTCATGGATGATAAGGGCATATTGGTGGAGTCAGACTTTCAAGTGAGGTAAGTTGCTGCTTCTTATTTCCAAAACTTCCTGGCTGCCCAGGAGTGTAGGATCAACCAGGAGCTTATTGACATCATTCCTACTTATCTTAATGAGGAGGATAATGCTAGACTTAGTAAACTAGTTTCTGAAGAGGAGGTCCACTCTTGTCTTTTCTCTATAGGTGTTTTTAAGGCCCAGGGTCAGATGGCTTCCCTCCTACCTTTTTTTAGGAATACTAGGATATTGTGGGTAAAGATGTCATTGAGGCAGCTCGGGACTTCTTCAGGATAGGTAAGATGCTAAAGAAACTCAATCATAGCCTCATTGTGCTTGTTCCAAAAAAATTAGACCCTTTGTGCATGGGAGACTTTAGACCCATCAGCCTCTGTAACACTGTCTACAAGATATTTTCTAAGATCTTAGTTTTCAAACTTCAACCTATCCTTGACAGACTGATTAGTAGCAGTCAGAAGGGGTTTGTGCCAGGTAGACAAATTATTGATGCAGCCATATCTACTCATGAATTTATTCACTCCATGGAAAGAAGTAAGTTGCCTGAAATAGCTTTTAAGCTTGACATCTCTAAAGCCTGTGATAGAGTGGCCTGGGAGTTTCTTTTCAGAATTTTGGAGCAGATGGGCTTCCAAGGAAAAATTTTGTAGCTTATAAAAATGTGTCACCTCTGTTAGGTTCTCTGTTCTAGTTAATGGTGTCCCTAGGGTCTTCTTTAATGCAGGTAAGAGGCTTAAGGCAAGGAGACCCCTTGTTCCCCTACCTGTTCATTCTTATGGTTGAAGTCCTAAGTAGAAGTTTCCTCAACTTATTAAACTCTAAGGAGATAAGAGGCATTAAACCAGCTTCAACAGCTGACCCACCGACTATTCAACAATTTGTGGATGACACCATACTATTTAGGTCTGCCTCAGTGATTGAGGATAGGAAATGGAAACAAGTGTTACAAGATTATGCTACTTCGGTTGGTCAGTATATCAATTATGACAAAAGCTAGGTGTACTTTTGTTTCATGTATGTGCCTAACCGGTGTTGTCATTGATGTCAACATATCAGTGTTGTCATTGGTGTCAACTATGATCTTGTTTTGATGCTTGCTTGTAATGAGTTAGATGCTTTGTATTTGCCTATGTAAGTGTTGGAAATATTGATATTGAGGATATTGAGAAAATTTACTCCTCTAATAGAAACAGTATGTTGCAGAATATCTTTGTCTACAATAGAACAGTCCAAGAGATTGCTCTGCATTCCCTGTAGAATAAATATCTTTATCTGCAGATTGGAAGTTATTTAGAGGTTTGTTTGAAGATGCTATGTTCCAAGTTTGAGCCTCTGATATGAAGATTTGAGTGAGTTGTGTTCACCAGAATGGAAACAGTTTTTTCTGCATATTTGGTGGTGATAGGGAGAATGTATTATGCTCCGCATTCCTCTGTATTGAAGTATTTTGATCTGCAGTTTTAGAGTTAAGTATGAGATGATGTTATGTGCCTTCAACTTTAATGGTTTGTGATTTGGTGGTCCACAAGCGATCTTTTCCTAATGACAGTAGTTGACAGTATTGTTTATGAGCTCTGGTTTGAAGAATCTTTTTGACAGAGTGATTAGAGGTTGTGCGATTGTTCCTGATGATTTCAATGTGCTTGTGGATGTCTTTTGATCATGTTCCTACCTTTAGATTGGTTCGCAAAGAGAAATTTGGATCGTAGATAAAGACTGTTCTTGAAAGTCTTAATGTGAACACCAGTCTTAGCTGACTTGGTTGCTTTCACTATTTGCGGAGATGCATTGAAGATTGTAGTAGCGTGTTGTGGCATGGAAGATTGTAATTAAGTCCCAGCTAAGGCTTAGTGTGATCCACATACACCTTTACATCTTTCCCTTAGCAAATTTTTGTATTAGGTCTAGACCTATTTCTATTTATGTTTGTAAATGTTGACCTTGGAGTTTGTTCCAACGGTTGATGAATGTAATGCCAACCTTGATGTACATTCCAAGGTTGATGAGTGGTATAAAACATGTAATGTAGTTGCAAAAAAGATGTCATGGTGCAAAAATGAAAAGATAAGTGTGAAGGTGTAAAAGAGTATAGTAGAGGAGATATACTGTGCTTCAAAGGAACTGAACTCAGGCATGGAGTAGATGCTATCAAATCAGTTCACCAATCTTGGCAGTGAGCCACCTCTTGGCAGTGAGCCTAAACCTTTGCAGTGAGTATATTGGGCAGTTTGCCCTAAGACAGTGAGCATCTATTTTTTGGTATTGTTATAACTTATATTTTTGTGGGCTAACACCCACTGTGGTTTTTCCCTCATAGGGTTTTCCATGTAAAAAATTTGGTGTCTCATGTGTTGATTATGTTGTTGTGTTAAGTTTTTCAATTCATCATTTCATTGTTAAATCTGAATAACAGTAATTAGGTGTTTGATGATTTAATGTTCATAAGAGGTTAAAATTTTTGAGACAACAATTGGTATCAAAGAAGGTTCCTCCAAAGAAATCCTAACAGCTTGAGGAAGATCCAGGATGTCTTTTAAGAAGAAAGCTCCACAGTTTGATGGGACAAATTATGCTCTATGGAAGGTACGAATGAAAAGCCATCTCCTTTGTCTTGGTTATACAGTGTGGAAAGTTGCAGAAACAAAATATACCATGCCTGAATATGGTTTAACAACTGAAGATGAAATCAAAGAATATGAGTTGAATATAAAAGCTAGAGATGCCATGTTAAGTGCCTTAAATGACACTGAGTTGATAAAAATCATGGATCTAGAATTGGCAAATGAAGTTTTGAAAAAGTTGAAAATTTTGCATGAAGAAGATGATTCAGTAAAAGAAGCCAAGTTGCAGGGCCTGAAAGCCATATATGAGGGTTTAACGATGAATGAAGATGAAAACATAACAGCCTTCATGCAAAAGGTTGATGAACTCGTCAATGGAATAAAAGGTATGGGAGGAACTTTTGGTGAGAAGGAAGTTGTGATGAAAATTCTTAGGTCACTACCAAAATCCTATAGTCACAAAGTAGCTACAATTGAAGAATTAATGATTGTAAAAACTATCGACAAGGATTAATTACTTGGAAAGCTTACAACCTTTGAGATGAGAGAATTTGGCGATGCTCTGCCAAAAGTTGAGACTGCTTTCAAAGCCAGTACTTCTAAAAAGATCTCCAGAGCTGAAAAATAAAAAGTGGAGCCTATTGATGAATTTGATGAAATTGAAGCTAACTTTGTTGACAGATTGTAAAGAGGTTCCGTTAAGTTCAAAGGAAAATTACCTTTCAAATGTTTTTCATGTGGTAAAGTTGGTCATTATGCTTTTGGATGTCCTGAAAGAATTGAAAGGAATAGAAAAAGATTTGAGAACAAGCCTAGAGATCCAAAGAAATGTTACTATGTTAGGGATCTTGATGATGAGGGTGTGACTGATGATGAATCTAATGATGCTAGTACTAGTGCAAATGAATGCTTGTTTATTTCTATTAAAGAACCTATGTCTCATAATCTTGCTAGCTGTGTGAAGGAAGAAAAACTAGTGGAAGAAAGTGCGTTGGCTGTTCAGGTTGAAAAAGATAAGGATGAATGGATTATCAATAATGGATGCTCACATCACATGACCGGTGACAAAAGCAAGTTTGTGAGTTTGGAAAAGTATGATGGAGGACTGGTTAGGTTTGGAGACAATGCAACTGGTAAGATTTGTGGAAAAGGATCTATTTCATTTGATGGAAAGCACAATACTGATAATGTCCTATATGTGAAGGGTTTGAAGCATAATATTTTGAGTGTTGGTTAGATGTGTGACAAAGGTTATGATCTGAGATTCAAAGACAATGGGTGCAAGATCATGGAAAGCTCCAAAACAATGATTGCTACTAGTAAGAAGACTGGAGGTAACATTTACCAGATAAGAGGAACAAATGACTACTATTTATTGGCCTAAGCAGATGAGAGTTGGTTGTGGCATAGAATGATGTGTCATATAAACTTTGATAATTTGGTGAGGATAAGTTTAGGTCAGGCTGTCAGAGATTTACCAAGGCTTGTGAAACCCACAAATACCATTTGTAAGGAATGTCAGTTGGGGAAGTAGACAAGAACAAGTTTTAAGAGCAAGGAGTAATTTTCTGTTGGTTTGCTGGATCTAGTGCATACAGATCTCTGTGGTTCTACAAGGGTGAGAAGTCTACAAGGTGATAGGTACTTCATGTTTCTTATTGATGACTATTCTAGAATGAATTGGGTTACTTTTCTAAGAGACAAATTAGAAGCCCTAGAGAAGTTCAAATCTTTCAAGGCAATGGTGGAAAATGAAATAGAACTAAAAATCAAATGCTTGAGGTCTGATAGAGGAGGTGAATTCACATCAAACGAATTTAACATGTTTTGTTAAGAGCAAGGGATAAAGAGACAATTGTCTACACCTAGGACTCCTTAGAAGAATGGAGTTGTGGAAAGGAAGAACAGGAAAGTTCAAGAGGTTGTTAGGACAATGATGAAGGAAGGAGATTTTCTGAAAGTTTTCTGGAAAGAAGCTATACATACTATTGTCTACATTCAAAATAGGGTTCAAGTAAAAGGTAATGGTACTAAAACTCCCTATGAATTGTGGTATGGAAGAATTCCTACAATAAAATATTTCAAAGTTTTTGGAAGCAAAAGCTATATTAGAAGAGATGAAGATCTAGGGAAGTTTGATGCAAGGTGTGATGAAGGAATTTTCCTTGGATACTCTACCAAGAGTAAGGCCTACTGGTGCTACAACAAAAGGATGAAAAAGATTGTTGAGAGTGCAAATGTGAAGGTTGATGAAGACAAAGGTAGAATTTCATATCTGAGTGGCTATGAATCAGATGAGTCTGCTTCTATAACAAATGAAGAAAAAGTTGATTAGGAAGACAATCAAGATGAAGAAGAAAAATCTCTAGAAAGCACTACCAAGACTCCCAGGTATGTAAGAATCAATCATTCTAAAGATCAGATTATAGGAGACAAAAGCAAAGGGGTATTAACAAGGAAAAGAGCTGCAGAAGAATAGGTGAATTATTGTTTGCTCTCAAAAGTTAAACCTAAAACTGTGAATGAAGCTTGCAATGATGAAAATTGGGTAAAAGATATGGAAGAGGAGCTGATGGAGATAGAAAATAATCAAACTTGGGAATTAGTTCCTAGACCTACTGATAAGAATGTGATTGGCACCAAATGGGTTTTTAGAAACAAGATGAATGAGAATGGTGAAGTAGTAAGGAACAAAGCAAGACTAGTATGCAAAGGATATTCTCAGGTTGAAGGAATAGATTTTGAAGAGACCTATGCTCCTATGGTGAGAATTGAAGTAATTAGAATGTTTTTGGCATTTGCAACATTCAAAGACTTCAAAGTGTATCAGATGGATGTTAAGTCTGCATTCTTGAATGGTGAATTGGAAGAAGAGGTCTACATTGAGCAACTAGAAGGATTTCAATTATCAAAACAAGGTGATATGGTGTGCAAATTGAAGAAGGCCTTGTATGGGCTGAAACAAGCACCCAGAGCCTGGTATGCATAGTTAGACAAATATTTGTTGCAATTAGGGTTTAGTAAAAGCACTACTAATAGCACTCTATTTTTCAAAATCAATGATAATCAGATCCTGATTGTTGTAGTCTTTGTTGATGTCATTATCTTTGGAGGCAATGAAGGTATGTGCATGAAGTTTGTAGGTGAAATGCAAAATGAGTTTGAGATGTCTATGTTTAGTGAAATGAATTTCTTTTGGGGTTTGCAAATTAATCAATCAGATAAAGGAATCTTCATATCTTAGTCTAAGTATGTGAAAGAGTTGTTGAAGAAGTTTGGGATGGAAGACTCTAAACCAGTATGTGCTCCCATGGTGACTAGTTGCAAGTTGAGAAAAACTGATGAATCACCCAAGATTGATCAAAAAAAGTACAGATCCATGATTGGAGGATTGCTTTATCTAACTCAAACCAGACCTGATATTATGCATGTAGTTTGTCTTGTTGCAAGATTTCAAGCAGATCCAAGAGAGGCACATGTGATGGCAGTAAAGAGAATCTTGAGGTATTTAAAAGACACACCAGATCATGGCTTATGGTATCCAAAGGATAATGATTTCACTCTCAGTGCTTATACAAATGTTGATTGGGTCAGAGATGTTGATGATAGAAAGAATACAAGTGGAGGCACTTTCTTTTTGGGTAATAGATTGGTTTCATGGCTGAGCAAGAAGCAAGATTCAATATCTTTGTCAACTATAGAAGCAGAGTATATTGCAGCAGCATGTTTTTGTACTCAAGTGTTATGGATGAAGCAGACATTGAAGGACATAGGAGTTGTGTATGAAGATCCAGTGGCAATCTTCTGTGATAATACAAGTGCTATAAACATTTCAAAGAATCCAATGATGTACTCAAGAACAAAGCATATATCTATAAGGTATCACTTTCTGAGAGAAAAAGTGACAGAGAATGAAGTAAAATTAGAATATGTGTCCACAAAGGATCAGATTGCTAATATTTTCACTAAGCCTCTGCCTAAGGATACTTTTGAGTATCTTATAGAAAAGTTAGGGGTCATTACCCCTCCTGGTCTAAACTAAGATGCATAGGAATGCATTAGTCTAGAACTACTCAAAGTCTCATTCTTTGATCTGGATTGATGTTTTGAGGGCTACCTCTCAGGGGGAGTAGCTAGATGATACTGGTATGTGTTCCTGATATAGAAAGTGTTGATAGCAATGAAAGTTCAGATGAATCAGAGCAGTAGAGTGCAAGTATGTGTCCTTTGCCATTGATGTCAAAGGGGAAGAGAAATCATGTGAAAAACTTAGAGAAGAAAGAGTGCAGATGTGTAAAGAGAAAGGGGGAGAATCTTATCTTGATGGTCTTTACAGTTTTTCACATCATATGTTGCCATCAATGACAAAGGGGGAGATTGTTGCAAGTATGTGCCTAACTGGTGTTATCATTGATGTCAACATATCAGTGTTGTCATTGATGTCAACTGTGCTCTTGTTTTGATGCTTTCTTGTAATGAGTTAGATGCTTTGTATTTGCCTATGTAAGTGTCAGAAATCCTGATATTGAGGATATTGAGAAAATTTACTCCTCTGGTAGAAATAGTATGTTGCAGAATATCTTTGTCTATAGAAGAACAGTCCAACAGATTGCTCTGTATTTCCTATAGAATAAATATCTTTATCTATGGATTGAAATTTATTTAGAGTTTTGTTTGAAGATGCTATGTTCCAAGTTTGAGCCTCCGGTATGAAGATTTGAGTGAGTTATGTTCACCAGAATGGAAATAGTTTTTTTTGCATATTTGGTGGTGACATGGAGAATGTATTATGCTTCACATTCCTCCGCATTGAAGTATTTTGATATGTGGTTCTAGATTTAAGTCTGAGATGATGTTATGTGCCTTCAACTTTAATGGTTTGTGATTTGGTGGTCCGCAAGCGATCTTTTCCTAATGACAGTAGCTGACAGCATTGTTTATGAGCTCCGGTTTGAAGAATCTTTTTGACAGAGTGGTTAGAGGTTGTACGGTTGTTCCTGATGATTTCAATATGCTTGTGGATGTCTCCTAATCATGTTCCTACCTTTGAATTAGTCCGCAAAGAGAAATTTGGATTGTAGATAAAGACTGTTCTTGAAAGTCTTAATGTGAACACTAGTCTTGGCCAACTTGGTTGCTTTCACTATTTATGGAGATGCATTGAAGATTGTAGTAGCATGTTGTGGCATGGAAGATTGTATTTAAGTCCCAGCTAAGGCATAGTGTGATCCACATACACCTTTACATCTTTCCCTTAGCAAATTTTTGTATTAGGTCTAGACCTATTTCTATTTATGTTTGTAAATGTTGACCTCGGGTTTGTTCCAATGGTTGATGAATGTAATGCCGACCTTGATGTACATTCCAAGGTTGATGAGTGGTATAAAAATATGTAATGTAGTTGAAAAAAAGATTTCATGGTGTGAAAATGAAAAGATAAGTGCAAAGTTGTAAAAGAGCAGAGCAGAGGAGATATATTATGCTTCAAAGGAACTGAACTCAGGCATGGAGTAGATGCTATCAAATCAGTTCACCAATCTTGGCAGTGAGCCACCCCTTGGCAGTGAGCCTCTATTTTTTGGTATTGTTATAACTTATATATTTCTGTGGGCTAACACCCATCGTGGTTTTTCCCTTACAAGGTTTTCCACGTAAAAAATCTGGTGTCTTATGTGTTGATTATGTTATAGTGTTAATTTTTTCAATTCATGATTTCATTGTTAAATTTGAATAACAGTAATCAGGTGTTTGATGAGTTAATGTTCATAAGAGGTCAAAGTTTTTAAGATAACCAATTCCCCCCCTCTCAGTTGTCTGGTGCATTTCAACAATTTTTTCAATAGTCCCATGGAGCTTCAACAGAAGATAATGGGGATCCTTGGCTACTCTAGTGGTGTGCTTCCCGGTACTTACTTGGGCCTCCCCTTAACGGTTAAGCATGTTTCTCCTGACTATTGGAATTCCATACTAGAAAGGATTTAGAAGAAATTGGCAGGGTGGAAAGGCAAACTATTAAGCCAGGTAGGCAAGTATCAACTTCTAAAGGCCTCTTTACAAGGTATTCATATGTACTTTCTGTCCCTTTTCAAAATTCCCAAGTATATTGGTGAGAAGTTTGAAAGAATCCAATGGAACTTCCTATGGACTGGGATGGAAAATAAAAGGAGAATGGCTCTGATTAGCTAGGATAAGGTGTGCAAGTCGAAGCTCTAGGGAGGCCTGGGGCTAAGAAAGATCATCCTGCTTAATAAAGCTCTTATTGCTAAAATTGGATGGAATCTCTTAACTGAGGAAAATGAAAGGGGTAGTATAATGAGAGTCAAGTACTTTAGAAATCTGATTCCTAAGGACTTCTTACATTCCCCCAGCCTCCCCAAAGGTTCTATTTTCTGAAACAATGTGATAAAGAGTAGATCGGTGCTTCAGCAGGGCATCAAATGGAAGTTAGGAGATGGAAAAACTATAAGATTCTAGGAGGACAACTAGTACAAAGGGGGTCCACTAAATAGGCTTCAGAATGTCCAAGGTTTGGTTAACAAGGTTGTTTCTCTCTTTGGTAAATTGGCTTGTGATTATATCCTTCCTAGTAGAGGTGGGTGGAAACACCTATCAGACTGTTGTTAGGGCCAGGTTGACCTAATTCAGAAAGCGGATGAGGTTCAAATCTCTCTTAGAGATTGCAGAATTCCCATTTTCCCTCAGAAGGATAAAATGTTGTGGGCCAGGGATATGACTAGGATTTTTACTGTTAAATCTACCTATAACCTCTTTATGCCTCGGAATGAGGATAACCTATGGAAGAAGGTTTGGAATCATAATATTATACCCAAATTCAACCATTTTTTGTGGTAGGTGGTGCAAAATAAAATCCTCACGATAGACAACCTTCAACTAAGAGGATTCCAAATACCCAACAGGTGTGCTCTATGCTTAAAGGATGAAGAAATTGTCACCCATCTCCTCCTGCACTATGATTTTTCCTGGGAGGTCTGGAGTCTGGCTATGAATAATATGTGAATCCATTGGTGTTTGAATGGTGACCTCCCTACTTTCTTAAGGTCCTAGTACTCCCCTCTCACCCACCCCATTAGCAAAGAAATCTGGGCCCAGATCCCTCCCATCTTGACTTGGGGCCTCTGGAAAGAAAGGAATAACAGGCTTTTTTGGGGAAAATTTTAAAGATCCTAAGGAGGTGTTTTGTATGATTGCCAAGCTCTTGCAGGAAATCCTCTCTAACAGCACTTTGAAGGCTACTAAACTCTCTCCTAATAGTTTTGAAGCTAGTATCATTAATCAGTGGATCATTTCAGCCAATATTTGTAGGGTGGATGACACTAGGCAAAGAGCTCATGCTAACACTAAATGGTCCCCCCCAATTGGTTGGTCTAAGCTCAATTTCGATGGTGCTACTAAAGGTAACCCTAGGTTGGCAACTGGGGGTGGTGTTCTAAGGTCCGACAATGGTGCTTTCTTGGAGGCGTTTGTTGGGGGGCTTGGAGAGAACACTAATAATGTTGTTGAGGCCTTGGCCCTCCTTTGGGGTCTTAAAGTTGTTTTGGCCATTGGAATCAATCACCTTATGGTTGAAGGTGATTCTAAGCTTATAATTGAAGTTGTTAAAGATAAAGCCAAGGTCGGATAGTAGATTGAAGATATTATTCAAGATATAAAAACCTTGCTTTTAAGTTTTGAAGGTATTGAAGTTGTCGATATCTATAGGGAAGGTAATCAAATTACGGACCTTACGGCTAACCTTGGGATCAATCTCTACCCCTTCAGGTGTTGGAGAGATATTTCTAATCTTCCCCCAAATATAAGAAATAGCATCCAGTAGGAGGCTTATTCCTAATTTCTCACTACTTCATGTTTTTATGCCTTGTCCTCATTACTTGGGGTGGTGTGTGAATGATGATGTCATGTTTAAGACAATTCACTTTCACCATTTGACCTAGACTTTAGAGGTCCACGTGGACAATTGCCAACACAGTGACCCCCGTGAGCCGTTGTCTTGCTGGATTCCCAGGTCTTTTCATATCTGGTTGGCTATTCTAGATGTGGCGAGCTCGCATGAGCTGTATTATGATGGAAATTATGTCCTGAACGCATTTGGGATTTTGAAGGACATTTCTAGGAATTTGGGTTGCATGGCTTGCATTAACTATATGAATTTCAATTTATTTCCAGACTATTTAAAGAAACCTTATATCTCACTAAAATTTGTAGCTACATTCCTCATTGCTGGTTTGGTAAGATTAGAAAATTAGGAGGTGACAAGGTTTGAACTGAGCTGACATCTTATGGGCAGTTTAGGGAAGACTCATAGGTTTGGAGCATTGCCTATGAAGGGGGGTTACTCCATTCCTTTAATGCTTGAATGGTTTTGATGAGAGCTTGTCTATCCAATTTGTTATGTTGTGGGATGTGGATAGGAGGGTGCGAGTTGGTGAAGTACATTTTGTGGTTTCTGAAGAGTCCATAGCCAATGCCACAGGCCTGCAACATCAAGGTAAAAGGTTGAATAAGCAAATGAAGGTCCAAGACCCAGAGGGGCTGAAGCAATTCTATCAGGTTGGTGAGAAGCAAGTCAGACTACAAGGTAGCTTTGAGCGTGAGAGCCTAGTAAAACCCTAGGACTGTGTTTGCTACCTTATTATAAAATTTTTTACTCTTGAAGGTCACTATAGATGCTTCAACCATTACCATTTCACCTTGTTAAACCATTTCAGACATAAAATCCTGGTGAATTTCCCCTTCTATTTGCTTTCTAGTCTTGAGTCTTTTGTTAGGTTGACTAGGAAAACTTGGGAGGGCAATCCAGCGGTGGTGGTTGTTCCCCTGCACCAGGGTCTTATATTCTAACTATACCACTTTCATTTGGCCCTATTCCCTATTAAACCCCCTAAGGCTAGTCTCGTCGAAGATAATGTTAATGAAGATTCGGATGATAATATCCCGCTCAGTGTCAAGTTTGGTAGCCCCACCAAAATTAAAACCCTGTCTCTTGTTGCTGTTGTCCCTAAAAACCCTATTCAGCCCCCCACTAGCTCTCTTGCTATTCCTGATTCTAGTCCCCTTAAGATGGACACCCCTTCCCCTAGGGCCCATCATTCTGGTGAGGGCCCCTATGATCTCTGATTCTAAGGGTGTGGATGGGTCCCAATGTAAGGAAAGCATAGGTGTGGAATACAGCTTCCCTAATGTTAATTCAAAGGGGATAATGCAGACAGGTTACGTTTAATTGAAAAACCACAAATGAACACACCAAAAAACAGTGAATAAACATACAAGACAACAAAGAATGACACCAGATTTACTTGGGAAAACCCTTTCAAGTAAAAAACCCACCACCACAAGAGAGACTATCTTTATTACAGTAAACTGAATAGTTACAATAAAGATCCCAGCTCTTTTGCTTAGGTATCGATTCTCTACAATTATACAAAGACATTCACTTCATCTGTATATCTACAGAATAAAATGTATAATCAAATCTTTTCATCAATCTTCAATGACACCAACAGATCTATATTTATTTCTAGTCTTCAAGAGCAAAACTGTTAAACTTTCGCCCTAACTATTCGATCTAACTTCCCCAGCATCGCTGCCTTCCAACCGTCACAACTGTTCACATACTTGTGAGAACATTAGTCCCACATGCACCAGGTCGTATTGGATATTCTGATTTATATTCACAAACCATCAGTAAGACTATCATTGCCAATTTTGTTGTCGATGATGCCAAACTAAAAGCCCATTGGAATAGCCTAAACCATCAGTGAACACTTCACTTCCTACACCGATAGTTCCATGTCTCAGCGATGCCCAAGTCCTACATCCTTCATTGAAATGACCTCTACCATCGGTCCAAACACTTTACACTGCCCCAATGAACAATCTCTCACTGATTGTCGGTGAAACACAAGTCATCGGTAGAGCCAAACAAAGATACGCCAATAGTGTTCTATCACAACGATGACTGTTCACGTTGAACCATTGAACCCGATGAACTCTTGACCAATTCAGTGAACCCTTGAACCATTGAACCTGATGAACTCTTGAACAGTTCAATGAACCCTTGAACCAGACGGATGAAGTTCAAACCTTCATCAAAGTAACCAATGCATATCGGTTGAACCATTGAACCCAATGAACCCAACGAACCATTGAACCTGACGGATGAAGTTCAAACCTTCATCGAAGTAACCAATGCATATCGGTTGAACCATTAAACCTGATGCACCTGATGAACCATTGAACCTAATGGATGAAGTTCAAACCTTCATCAAAGTAACCACTGCATATCGGTTGAACCATTTGAACCTGATGAACCATTAAACCCGACGAGTGAAGTTCAAGAGTTCGCTGATAGTTCAAACTTTGCCGATGAATGATGAACCAAACGAGGTTCCAAGCAGTAACTTGAGACATTAAGTCTCTTCAATCTCCCACTTGTCAAAGAGATTACTGCTACCTCTTAATCCTCATACGATTATGGAGAATTATGGGCCCAAAGACCCATTGCAATTAAACACCATTTGAACTTGGCTATGCTCACTGGTTTAGTTAAGGTGTCAATGACATTTTCCAAAGTGTCAATCTTTTCCTGTTTCACCTTCCTGTCTTCCACCATATCATGAACAAAGTGATATTGGACATCAATATGTTTTGTCCTAGCATGAAATGTAGGGTTCTTCCCCAAACATATAGCACTTTGACTGTCACAGTGAATTTGTATCTGCTCTGCATCAAAATCAACATCAGAACACAATCTTTTCAACCAAACAGCTTCTTGACATGCACGAGTAGCTACCATGTACTCTGCCTCTGTTGTGGACAAAGTGACTATAGCCTACCGCTTGCTCATCCAACTGATAGCACCACCATTTAACGTGAATACATATCCACTGGTAGATCTTCTATTGTCAATGTCCCCTGTCCAATCAGAATCAACATATCCCTAAATGCTAATAGATCTCTGAGATCCAATTGAGTTTCCATGATAGCAAATAGAAAGGTTAGATGTCCCTTTCAAATACCTCATAACTCTTTTCACAGCATCCCAATGTGATCTGCCTAGATTCGCCATAAATCGGCTCAAAACTCCCACTGCTTGGGCAATGTCTGGCCTGGTACAGACCATTACGTACATCAAGCTACCAACAACACTTGCATAAGGCACTTTTTTCATGTCGTCAATTTCATTCGAAGATTCTGGACAATCTTCAACAGATAGTTTCATTCCCTACAAAACTAGAACAACTAACTATTTGGAATCAGACATATTAAACTTATCAAGAACATTGGTAATATACTTGCTATGGCTGAGCCAAAGCTTTCTTTTAGATTTGTCTCTTTTGATTTCCATTCCCAAAATGTACTTAGCTGCCCCCAGATTCTTCATTTCAAATTTCAAAGACAACTAAGATTTTAAATCTGAGATCATCCCCTTACCATTGCCAATGAACAACATATCATCCACATATAGTGCAATTATAAAAATCTGATCACCTTTAGTTTTATAATAGACACAATGATTAGATTTAGATCTCACATATCCCAAAGATAAAACATAAGTATCAAATTTTTGATACCACATTCTGGGAGATTGACTTCTTAAGTTTACATACCAGATGTTCTTTACCTTTTACCACAAAATGCTCTGGCTAGGACATATAAATTTCTTCTTCAAGGTCCCCATGAAGAAATGTTGTTGTCACATCCATCTACTCAATTTCAAATTCATATGCTGCTGCAAGTGACAACAGAAATCTAATGGATGTCAGCTTAGCTACAAGAGAAAAAATTTCTCCATAATCTATACCTTCCTTTTGAGAATACCCCTAAGTAACCAGTCTTGCCTTGTACTTGTCAATACTACCATCTGGACCATATTTCTTTTTAAATACCCACTTACAGCCCATAGGTTTTCTACCATCAAGCAAGGGCACCAGATCCCAGGTTCCATTTTTCTCCAATGATGACATTTCATTTTCCATGGCTTCCAACCAAGAATCTGAATCAGATAAATTAATATCTTCTTTCACAGTCCTAGGTTCATCAGTATTAGTAAGCAAAGCATAGGCACAACATGAATCAAGTACTGAAAATCCATACCTATCTGGTTGTCTTCTTTCACGTGTAGACCTCCTCAATGGCTGAGGTGTAGGTTCAGGTTCTTTCTCTGGATCAGAATCTTCAGAGCTACTAGAACTCTCATCTGAATCATCTACACTTGGTACTTGTTGTTCCTCTTTTACAGGGGTCAGAGGAATATTAACAACACTCTTTTCTTTCTTCTTTTCTATCTTTTCCAGCTAAGGATCAATAACCAAAGGTTTCAACTCTCTAAAAATTACATTCCTACTATAAATTACTTTTTTAGTTTCAGGATTCCAAAGCTTGTACCCTTTAACACCGACTCCATAGCCAATAAAGATACATTTGACTGCCTTGTAATCTAGCTTAGATCTTTTTACCTTAGGAATATGAGCATATGCCTCACAGCCAAAGACACGAAGATGTCTTAGAGAGGGCTTCTTTCTAGACCATGCTTCCATAGGCATCTTATCAAGCAATGCTTAAGTAGGAGAACGATTCAACAAGTAACAACCTGTAGCAACTACCTCAGCCCAGAACCTTTGTTCAAGACCAGCATAACTCAATATACTTCTTGCTTTCTCCATCAATGATCGATTCAACCTTTCAGCAACTCCATTTTGATGTGGAGTATAAGGTGTAGTCTTATGCCTTTTTATACCATAATCTACACAATATTTATCAAAATCTGCATTACAATATTCACCACCGTTATCCGTTCTCAAACATTTTATTTTTCTACCAGTCTGATTTTCCACAAGAGTTTTAAATTCTTTAAACCGACTGAACACTTCTGATTTATTTTTCAAAAAATATACAAATGTCCTCCTTGAATAATCATTAATAAATGATACGTAGTATCTTGATTTAGATAGAGAAGGAACATCAACTAGACCAAAAACATTAGAATGTACATAGTCCAGAACACCAGAAGATTTATGAGAACTAGAGTAAAAAGAAACACAGTTCTATTTTCCATATATACAATGTTCCCAGAAATCAAACTCCATATTACAATCAATTAGCCCATCTACCAGGGTTTTGTTTTTCAAAAATTTTAAACCTTTTTCACCCATGTGACCAAGTCTATGATGCCAAAGCATTATTTTCTCTGCAGGAAGTTTAACTTCCATAGAGTTTGCATCATGTGTTACAATAGTAGCTTTTTTAGATTTTACAGAGACACTATTATAGCACACTGGTTTAGCATCTAACCTTTACAAAGTTCCAATGCGATCACCCTTTGCCAGTACAATAGAACCTCTAGTTATCTTATAGCCACCATTCACAAAAGTAACTTGCACTCCAACATCATTAAGCTTACTAACAGAAAGTAAATTTCAAGCCAGACCTGGTATGTGTAATACTCCATTCATTCCCTTTATTCTACCATCCGGGAACTGGATTCTAACTCTTCCTCGGCCAACAATTTCCAGTATCAAATCACTTGCCAGGACACCTTCCCACAAGCATACAGTTCATACTTTGTGAACCATTCTCTATGAGATGTCATATGAAAAGATGCTCCCGAATCCACAGCCATACATCTTCAGATGCAGGCGTTGCCAAGGCAACAATGAAGGCATCAATATCACTCTGAGAAGAATCGTTGTCAGAGAAGTTCTTCTTCTTCTCCTTTTTATCCTCTTTACATTCTCTTCTGATGTGTCCTTCCTACCCACAATTCCAGCACTTCACCTTGGACTTTGTGCCAGGAGATTTCGTTCTCCCCTCTGATTTGGACTTAGACTTCTTATCCTTCTTCTTCCCTCTTTCCTTTGATCTACCTCAAACAGATAGGGCCTCTTTGGCCATCTCAGAAGATTTCCTCTGCATCTCTTCAGATAACAGCGAGGCAACAACTATTTCAGTTTTAAACATGGTTGTTGTACTTCCAATAGCCATCACAAGATGATCCCATGAGTCAGGTAAAGAACACAACATAAGCATACAGCGGTCCTCCTCTTCTATTTTTACACCTACAGACGTCAACTGTGCAATAATCAAATTAAATGAGTTCAGATGGTCTACTATGGATGCTTCTTCATCCATCTTCAGAGAGTACAACTTCTTTCTGAGGAAAAGTTTATTCACCAAGCATTGGCCCTGATAAATATCTCCCAACTTTTTCCACAAAAGGTTTGCCGTTGTCTCTTCATGAACGTTCAATAGAATAGAATCTGCTAAACTTAATCTTATCAGTCCTCTGGCTTTCCTATCTACCAGGTCCCAATCTTCTTGCTTCATGGATGCAAGTTTAGTCGCAGACATAGCAACCCAAAGATCTCTATCGACTAGCATATCTTCAACTTTAAGCTTCCACAACTCAAAGTTTGTGTTATTGAACTTTTCAATGTCTATCTTTCCTAATGTACTTGCCATCTAATTTAATAAAATAGACCTCTACAGAACTCCCACTCACAGAACTAACACAAAAAACCCAACCTACCAACAAGGATAACACAACTAGCTAGGCTCTGATACCACTTGTAAGGAAAGCACAGGTGCAGAATACAGCTTCCCTAATGTTAATTCAAAGGGGATAATGTAGACAGGTTACGTTTAATTTAAAAACCACAGATGAACACACTAGAAAACAGTGAATAAACATACAAGACAACAAAGAATGACACCAGATTTACATGGGAAAACCCTTTCGGGTAAAAAACCCACCACCACAAGAGAGACTATCTTTATTACAGTAAACTGAATAGTTACAATAAAGATCCCAACTCTTTTGCTTAGGTATCGATTCTCTACAATTATACAAAGCTGTTCACTTCATCTGTATATCTACAGAATAAACTGTATAATCGAATCTCTTCATCAATCTTCAACAACACCAACAGATCTATATTTATTTCCAGTCTTCAACAGCAAAACCATTATTCAACTTTTGCCCTAACTATTTGATCTAACTTCCCCAGCATCTCTGCCTTCCAACCATCACAACTATTCACATACTCTCGAGAACATTAGTCCCACATGCACCAAGTCACATTCGATATTCTGGTTTATATTCACAAATTGTCAGTAAGACTATCATCAGCAATTTTGTTGCCGACGATGCCAAACTAAAAGCCCATCAGAATAGCCTAAACCATCGGTGAACACTTCACTTCCTACATCAATAGTTCCATGTCTTAGTGATGCCCAAGTCCTACATCCTTCATTGGAATGACCTCTGCCATTGGTCCAAACACTTTACACTGCCCCAATGAGCAATCTCTCACCAATCGTCAGTGAAACACAAGTCATCGGTAGAGCCAAACAAAGATACACCGATAGTGTTCTGTCACAATGATGACTGTTCTCGTTGAACCATTGAACCTGATGAACTCTTGACCAGTTCAATGAACCATTGAACCTGATGAACTCCTGAACGGTTCAATGAACCCTTGAACCAGACAGACGAAGTTCAAACCTTCATCAAAGTAACCAATGCATATCGGTTGAACCATTGAACCTGATGAACCCGACGAACCATTGAACCCGATGGACGAAGTTCAAACCTTCATCGAAGTAACCAATGCATATCGATTGAACCATTGAACCCGATGCACCCAACGAACCATTGAACCCAACAGACAAAGTTCAAACCTTTATAGAAGTAACCAATGCATATCGGTTGAACCATTTGAACCTGATGAACCATTGAACCCGACGAGAGGAGTTCAAGAGTTCGTCGATAGTTCAAACTTTACCGATGAATAATGAATAAAATGAGGTTCCAAGTAGTAACTTGATACATTAAGTCTCTTCACCCAAGGTTAAACCCATAAAGAAGCTACTGAAGGTCTTTATGCTCTGAGAAATTGTCCTTCACCCTCTTGAGGTAAGAAATGTAAAGGCTTGAAAAGCCACCCCAATTCTAGTAAAGGTGGGAGGAAGAAGAAAAAAGGAAAAGTGGGTATGAGGAATGTGGAACCAGAGACTAAGAAAGGTTTGGACAATCCCCAACAATAGAAAGAGGCAGATATCATTGATGTCAAAGAGAAGGTTGTGGGTAAGGAGAATACAATGAGAAGACCTAGCATTCGCAGGTCAACTAGGTTGGCTAGGGGGAAGTCCCCAATTTTAAAAATAGTTTATTATGTTGCAAGTATGGGCCTAACCAGTGTTTTCATTGATGTCAACATACTCCTATTGCATTAATGATAAGGATTGGTTGAGTTGTGTGCTGAGGATATTGAGAAAATTAGTCTCAATCAGGAACAGTGAAGATCAGTGATGATAGTAAGGTAAAAGTCCAAGATAGGATGAGTATCAAAGGATGCGATTTAAAGGGTTTGTAGATATGTGTCTTAAGGTGGTCCAGTAGAGATTTTAGAGGTCCACATGAAGATCTGAAGAAGTTGTGGCCACTCAAGTAAAACCGGTTCCGGCAGATGTTTAGTGGTGACAGAGTGTTACAGATAGGTCCGGTGAGATCCGAAATTGCATTGACCTGTTCTGTGGATTTGAGGGAGTGTTGAGGAAGTCTTTGTGGAGTGTCAACTAGATTGATTCATGGTTTGAAGGTCCGCAAGCATCTATTCCTTTGTGACAGTAATGACAGACTGTGTTCTTGAGGTTTCGAATGAAGGGGAGATGGATTTCAGTAAGCAGATGAAGTGTGGATGTTCTTGGTGATTTAGGCAAGCTTGTGGAGGTCTTTGGATCATGTCCAATTCATGTTGGTGATACGCATTGGAGTTAGAGCTCGCAATTGAAGATTATCTTCTGGATGATAGTGTTCTTCTAGAGATTGGCCGACTGGATCAGTTACACATCCTGCAGATGTTCTTGTTGATGTTTGCTGACTTAGATGATCATTCCTAAGTTGATGTCTTGTATAAATAAGGGATTATGAAGTGATTTCAAACTTGTTCTTGTTGAGATGAGTGTGTGGTAGCAAGGAGGAGAGCAAAAGGTAGAGCAGAAGTATTAAGCTTAAATGGAACTAATTCAAGCATGGTGAAGATGCTATTCTCTAGTTCATGTATGTGATACTTATTTCTTTGTAGACAATGTGTCTCTTGTAGGTAGTGAGCCTCTTGTGAGCAGTGTGCTCGAGTAGTGAGCCCTAATTGGCATGTGCCATTTTGTTCTTTCTATTCTTCTAACAGAGAATACATTCTTGGGTTAAGCACCCCGTGGTTTTTCCCTTAACCGGGTTTTCCATGTCAAAATATTGGTGTCTCATGTGTTGATGTGTTTCTGCTCTTAATTTGTTGCATTGTGTTTCCTTGATTGATTTATTATTACTACTGAATTGCAAAGTTGAGTTAAGTATTTAACTAGAAGAAAGTTTTGCACAACTGATTCACCCCCCCTCTCAGTTGTGTGCCCTAAGTCTAACAATTGGTATCAGAGCCAAGTTCCTCTGAAAGGAGCTTAACCACTTGAGGAGATCCAGGATGTCATCTTACAAGAAGGATAGTCCGAAGTTTGATGGAACCAATTTTAATCTCTAGAAAGGTCGCATGAAATGTCACTTGCAATGTATGGGAATGGCGTACTGGACCATGGCTACAACACCGTATGTACCTCCACAGGGTGGTCCGAAAACCTAAAATGAAATCACAGATGCTGAAAACAATCTACGAACTATAGAGGCTCTTCTAAATGCATTATATGATTCAGAGCTCTCAAATGTTATTGACCTACCAATTGCTTTTGAGATTTGGAAAAAATTGGAACTTTTTCATGAAGGAGACAAGTATGTTAAATGTGCAAGGTTACAGAGTCTAAAAGGGAAATTTGAAAATCTGAAGATGAGAGATGATGAAAATATTACTACTTTTATGCCAAGAGTAAATGAGATTGTTTGTGGAATTGGAAATGCTGGTGGAGTCCTGGATGAAAATGAGATTGTTGGCAAAATTCTCAAATCCCTACCTACTTCTTACAAAATCAAGGCTACTACCATTGAAAAATTTAGAGCCCATACAACTGTCACAAGAGATCAATTGGCTAGAAAATTGGCTGCATTTGAAATAACAGAGTTTGGAGATGACCCCCCAAGACTGAATATGCATTCAAAGCCAGTTCCTCTATTAAAGGTAAACAAAGGTTTGATCCAGGAGAGAATTCATTAAGGAAGCTGTCATGGTATGAAAAAGCAAGAAAAGATCTGGATGAAGTAGAAACTGCTCAACTTGAAGCCCTTATTGCAAAGAGCCTGCCAAGAGGATCCGGTAAGTATGAAGGAAAATTACCTTTTAATTGTTTTAACTGCAATAAGATTGGTCATTTTTCCTCAAGGTGTCCGGAAAGGTTTTTAAGGCAAAATCCTAACAAGCCAAGGTTCCAAAAGAACTGTTACTATGTACATGAAGATGATGACAATGAAGGAGTAACAGATGATGAATCAGAGATAGGAAAGAAATCCAAAAATGAATGGGTGTTCATTGCCATCAAGGAAGAAGATCCAATGTCCTCTGTATCTTTCAATCATAAGACTATGGAAAGAGCTCTGGCTGCCCAAGTTGAAGAGAAGGATGATTGGGTCATTGACAGTGGATGCTCTCACCATATGACAGGTGACAAAAATAAGTTTGTAGATTTGGAAAGGTATGAAGGAGGAGTGGTAAAGTTTGGTGATAATTCTGCTGGTAGAATCAGAGGTAGAGGAACTATTTCTCTTGATGGAAGGAACAAAACTGGTAATGTAGTGTATGTTGAAGGATTGAAGCACAATCTTCTCAATGTTGGACAGTTGGTGGACAAAGGCTATGATCTCCAGTTCAAGAATGGAAAATGCAAGATCTTTGAAAGTTTCGGAACAAAGATTGCATCCGGTACTCAAACTAAAGGTAATATCTTTCACTTGGTTGGTACTGGTAAAAGTTTCTTGTTTGTTCAAATTGATCAAAGTTGGTTGTGGCATAGGAGGATGTGTCATGTGAATTTTGATAATATCATCAAGATAAGCAATACTCAAGCTGTAAGATCTTCCAAAATTGGTGAAACCTACTAACAACTTGTGCAAAGAATGTCAGTTGGGTAAGCCGAGCAGAGTCACATTCAAAAGTAAGGAACTATCTTCTACCAAATGATTGGACTTAGTTCATACTAATCTTTGTGGTCCAGCAAGAATCAGAGTATTCAAGGTGATAGATACTTCATGCTACTAATTGATGACTATTCCTAGATGATGTGGGTAACCTTTCTAAAAGAGAAATCAGAAGCTCTTGAGAAATTCAAAATATTCAAGGCTATGGTAGAGAATGAAACCAGATTAAGATTGAAGTGTTTGAGGTCTGATAGAGGTTGAGAATTCACATCCGGTGAGTTCATAGAGTTCTGTGAGAAACATGGAATAAAGAGACAGTTGTCTGCTCCTATGACTCCACAGCAGAATGGAGTAGTGGAGAGAAAGAACTGGACCATCCAGGAAGCATCTAGGACCATAATGGTGGAAGCAAATGTTCCTTAGATCTATTGGAGAGAAGTTGTTAGCACTGCAATCTATACTCTCAATCGAGTTCAAATCAAAAGCAATACCGGTAAGACTCCTTATGAACTTTGGTTTGGTATCACTCCTACTGTAAGGTATTTCAGATTTTTTGGTAGCAAGTGTTACATTAAAAGAGATGAAGATCTAGGAAATTTTGATGCTAGAAGTGATGAAGGAATATTCTTGGGATACTCTACTCAAAGTAAAGCCTACCAGTGTTATAACAAGAGATTGAGGAAGATGATAGAAAGTACAAATGTGAAGGTTGATGAGGGAATTGAGAAACCCTCAAGATTTTATGAATATGATGAAGATGATCAGAATGGTGTTCTGACTCAAGGAGCCCAAGCTTCCTCTGTAAGTTAGATTCAAATTAATTCGGTAAATTAGGAAGAAGAGATGAGTTTCAATGAGCATGATCAAGAATCAGAAGTGCAAGAAATTCCCAAAGTTCCTAGGTATGTAAGACTGAATCACTCTAAAGATCAGATCATAGGTGATATAAGCAAAGGAGTACAAACAAGAAGGAGAATTGCTCAAGATTTGGAAGAGTATTGTCTAATTTCAAAGATTGAGCCTAAGACAGTAAATGAAGCTTGCAATGATGAAAATTGGATGAAAGCAATGGAGGAAGAACTGATGTAAATTGAGAAAAATCACATTTGGGATCTTGTTCCTAGACCGAGAAACAAAAATGTGATTGGAACAAGATGGGTCTTCCAGAACAAACTGAATGAAGTTGGTGAAGTAATCAGAAATAAAGCCAGATTGGTACTCTCAAATAGAAGGAGTTGATTTTGAAGAAACTTTTGCTCCGATGGCAAGAATTGAAGCAGTCAGATTGTTTCTTGCTTTTGCTGCCTTCAAGGATTTCAAGGTATATCAGATGGATGTCAAGTCTGCCTTCCTGAATGGTGACTTGGAAGAAGAAGTGTACATAGAGCAACCAGATGGATTTCAATTGTCTAATCATGGTGATATGGCCTGCAAGTTGAAGAAGGCATTGTATGGACTGAAGCAAGCCCCAAGAGCCTGGTATGAAAGACTGGACAAACATCTTTTGAAGATTGGTTTCAACAAAGGTACTGCTAACAGTAATCTGTATTTCAAAATTGATCATGAAAACATTTTGATTGTTGAAGTGTTTGTTGATGATATCATTTTTGGAGGAAGAGATAGTATGTGTAAAACTTTTGCAAATTGAGATGTCCATACTTGGTGAAATGAATTTCTTCTTGGGCCTACAAATTACTCAAACAAAGAAAGGAATCTTCATTTCTCAGACCAAATATGTGAAAGAATTGTTGAAGAAATTTGGGATGGAAGATTTAAAACCAATGAATACTCCCATGGCAACCGAATGTAATTTGAGCAAAGATGATGACTCTCCTAAGGCTGATCAAACAAAGTATAGGTCAATGATTGGAGGACTATTGTATCTCACTCAAACTAGACCAGACATTATGCAGGTTGTTGGTCTTGTTGCTAGATTCCAGGCTGATCCTAGAGAATCTCATGTCATGGAAATCAAGAGTATTTTTAGATATCTAAAAGGGATAGTTGAGTATGGTTTGTGGTATCCTAGAGATCATGATTTCTCTCTTCATGCATATACAGATGCGGATTGGGTAGGAGATGTGGATGACCGGAAGAGTACCAGTGGTGGAGAATTCTTTTTGGGGAAGAGATTGGTTTCTTGGCTAAGCAAGAAACAAGAGGCAATATCTCTGTCTACAACTGAAGCAGAATATATTGCATCAGTAGATAGTTGCACTCAATTTTTTTGGATGAAGCAGATGCTAAGAGATATCAAAGTGGAGTATGAGGAACCTATCACAATCTTCTATGATAATTCAAGTGCAATAAACATATCTAAGAATTTGGTGTTGCATTCAAAAACTAAACACATATCCATCAAATTTCACTTTTTGAGAGAGAAAGAGAACAAGAATGAAGTCAGATTGGAGTTTGTGCCTTCCAAGGATCAGATTATAGACATCTTTACTAAACCTCTACCTAAGGACTCTTTTGAGTATCTCAGAGAGAAGTTAGGGGTTATTGCCCCTCTAATGATGAACTAAGGTGCAATGAGGTGCATCAGTCCGGTGGATATCATAGTCATATCTTGTGATCCGGATTGATGGGGAGCTGCTACTCAGGGGGAGTGGCAGGTATGATTCTGAAGTGTTGAAATTGCAAGTATGTGCCCTTTGCCATTGATGTCAAGGGGGGAGAGAAGACATGTGAAAAACAAGTGATTGCTGATCAAAGGGGGAGTAGTAAAAGGAGAGAAGACATGTGAATGGTTTTTGCTAGGGGGAGTTGTGATAGTGAGGAGAAGTTCTTGTCTTGATGGTCAAAATAGTTTTTCACATCATATGTTGCCATCAATGACAAAGGGGGATATTGTTGCAAGTATGGGCCTAACCAGTGTTGTCATTGATGTCAACATACTCTGTTGTATTAATGATAAGGATTGGATGAGTTGTGTACTGAGGATATTGAGAAAATTAGTCTCAATCAGGAACAGTGAAGATCAGTGATGACAGTAAGGTAAAAGTCCAAGATAGGATAAGTATCAAAGGATGCAGTTTAAAGGGTTTGTAGATATGTGTCTTAAGGTGGTCCAATAGAGATTTTAGAGGTCCATATGAAGATCTAAAGAAGTTGTGGCTGCTCAAGTAAAACTAGTTCTGGCAGATGTTCAGTGGTGACAGAGTGTTACAGATAGGTCCGGTGAGATCCAGAATTGCATTGACCTATTCTACGGATTTGAGGGAGTGCTGAGGAAGTCTTTGTGGAGTGGCAACTAGATTGGTTTGTGGTTTGAAGGTCCACAAGTATCTATTCCTTTGTGATAGTAATGACAGATTGTGTTCTTGAGGTTCTGGATGAAGGGGAGATGGATTTTAGTAAGCAGATGAAGTGTGGATGTTCTTGGTGATTTAGGCAGGCTTGTGGAGGTCTTTGGATCATGTCTAGTTCATGTTGGTGATCCGCATTGGAGTTGGAGCTCGCAATTGAAGATTATCTTCTAGATGATAGTGTTCTTCTGGAAATTGACCGACTGGATCAGTTACACATCCTGCAGATGTTCTTGTTGATGTTTGCTGACTTAGATGATCATTCCTAAGTTGATGTCTTATATAAATAAGGGATTGCAAAGTCATTTCAAACTTGTCCTTGTGGAGATGAGTGTGTGGTAGAAAGGAGGAGAGAGAAAGGCAGAGCAGAAGTATTAAACTTAAATGGAACTGATTCAAGCATGGTGAAGATGCTATTCTCTAGTTCATGTATGTGATACTTATTTCTTTGTAGACAGTGTGTCTCTTGTAGGCAGTGAGCCTCTTGTGAGTAGTGTGCTCGGGCAGTGACCCTTAATTGGCATATGCCATTTTGTTCTTTCTATTCTTCTAACAGAGAATACATTCTTGGGTTAATCACCCCATGGTTTTTCCCTTAACCGGGTTTTCAACGTCAAAATCTTGGTGTCTCATGTGTTGATGTGTTTCTGCTCTTAATTTGTTGCATTGTGTTTCCTTGATTGATTTATTATTACTGTTGAATTGCAAAGTGGAGTTAAGTGTTTAATTAGAAGAAAGTTTTGCACAACTGATTCACCCCCCCTCTTAGTTGTGTGCCCTAAGTCTAACAGATTATTCCTCTGCTTCTGATCATGATGACCTTGAGTGTGAGATGGAAATTAGGGAAGTTAAGACTACTCTGGTACAGGAACAAGAAGGAGCAAGCCACTTTGACTCTATGAACAATTCATTCTATGATACTGATCAGGATGATATTGAGATCCTGGAGACTCCTGAAAAGGAGGTGGAGAGTGTCAGAGAGGATGATTCTAATAGGAAGCTTGTGCATGAGCTTGATGAGAGTGTCAGAGAGGATGATTCTAATAGGAAGCTTGTGCATGAGCTTGATGAGGTTAAGTCCCGGCTCTCAGCTATGGAAACTAAATTCAAGGTACTGGCGACTAATTGCTTGTAGGTTAGCCACAGGGTAGCCACTACTTTTTCTATTCTGCAGGAAGATCATATTGCTGGTAATGATGCAAAGAACGTGAACAAAGAGGAGCCAATCAAGTTTCTTAAAGATGTTGAAAACATTTGTTTATTTATTTTTTTCTTATGTTATGTTCTCTAGACTTGGTTTCCTTTTGATATTGTTATGAACTTTATCTACTAGTCAGTTATTTCTGTGTTGTTTGTTGCCTTGGGCCTATTTTTCTGCCCTTTGGGTTTTTGTTATCAGGATCTACACCCATGTTTGCAGCTTATTAATATCAAAAACAAAAATTGCATACCCTACAACTTGCACATTGTGTTTTTGTACTCATTTTGGTGTTTGTTTGCCTAGTGTGTTTTAAGATCATTTTACACCTATTTATAGCCTCCTAGGTGATCACAGATTGACTTTGCAAGTTTCCCAAGTCTTAGGCATTTAACCTTGACCACCCTCTTGAAGTTGGAACCAATATTGGAGCCAAATCAAGATCATGGTTCCCTTAAGATTCAATTTCATACAAATGTATAAAGGTAGTGTAATAATGAAATTATATACCCTACAATTTTTGTATTACATTTTTGCACTCATTTTGGTGTCCATTTTCTTGGTATGTTTTAAGATTATGTTATGCCTATTTATAGCCTCTTTGGTGATCACAATTTGACTTTGCAACTTTTTCCAAGCCTTAGAAATGCACCCTTGACCACACATCTAAAGTTGGAACATGTATCCTAAAGGGTCACTTCACCCCTAGTTGCTAAATCCTAGGTCTCTATCATCCCCCAACATAAATTACTCTATTCCTAAATTAAACCAAATTTTCCTCTACTATTGTTACCTTGACCCTAACTAGGTTTTTCTCAACATGAACCATAAAAACTTAGTATAACAAACCATATTTAAGCCATTTTTTTCACTTTTCACACATTTAGAACTTAGACATCTTTGTGAAAACTTAGTTTCTCTCTCTACACTTGAAAGGGAAATTACAAGTACATTTTTAGGTAAGAAGCTCACAAAATTATCGTTAAAGTTCTAAAGCTATGTTTTCTCCCTTGTTAGTTACCTTCCCCATCTTCATTGTCACATCATTTTCCTCTTATTTCTCTCACCCATAAGCCATCTAAACCCTTGTTAATCCATCTTAATCTAAACCCCCTTACCTTGAATACCCTTGTCCTTTTCTAAAGCACTTTACCTTCTTACTTGTCCTTTGCAATCACTCATTTTTCTCATTTATCCTCCATCACAATTACACACCACTTTTTCCTAGATCTTGCCTCCTATGATTTTTTTTTACACCTTCATTACACACATCATATTCACCCTCACCTAGGTCTAGACACACTTTCCATATCCCATAGGGCTTTTATGGATTAAAGTTGAAATATACTCAATAGGAGACTCACTAACATAGTTTCCTATATAGCACAACCAATTTTTCCTATCCTTCTAACTCAAATCTAAATACTTCACATTGTTGAGGTCACATAGATAGATTGCAAGTGGAAATAGGGTTATAGACCAAAGATGAAGATTTTTTGAAAGTAGTAGATTCTCAAGAGTGTAGGTCACCTATGCCCTTGCATGGATATAGAACCCTAGATTCATAGTAGTAGTGCCCCACTTCTAGATTTTTCATCACAAACCTTTTAAATTTAATTGATAGCCAACTATAAAATTTTCCAATCTATTTCTCCATTTAGATCCAACCAATATCAAGTGCATAAATTTCATTTTTTATTTTTCCCTTGATTTCCATAAACATTTCTAGTTTTATGACACATTTTCTAATTCATGGCTCTTATTTGATATGGTAGATCAAAACAAGGCTTGTTTGTTTTCTAGATCTAATAGTTATACTTAATCTATATACTTATTGAACACATATAATGATAGAAGTGTATTTTATTTATCACTTGCAATTTTAATAACAAACATTTATTTTTATATCTTTTATTTGTGAACTTGTCCTTCCTACATTCCCACTTTTTAATATTGTGTGTAGACCAAACCTATAGCATTATCCTTTATTTTTTCTTATCATTTGATCCTACCTTTTTGGCTTCATCATTTTTCTTTTACATTCCTTCAAACCCTAGGGTTTTTTTCATCACATTTTTCCATCCTTAATCATTAGATATATATTTTTGTCTTATACCTCATCTTATTTCCCTCTATTTACCATCCTCATTTTATGAATCCATTGTCATCTATTGGTCATATCCTCCCTAGCCTATTTCCTATATCTACCTTGATCCATCCTCTCCCTATCCATATCCCTACCTCATCTATCTTTATTCTACTTTTCCTTCTAGATTTCCTATCACACCACCTCTCTACAATACCCTTTTAATGATATCTCCCTTCCTTTACCATAGTTCTCTTATCCTAGTTTCATAATCCATTCCCCCTACTCACCATAGACCTTGAGATCCTTATCCTTGTAGATTTCCTTCTAATCTTATTGATTCCTTGGCTAGCATCCTTTTAACTAATCTATCTATCCTTGAGTTGCTCCAAAATATTGGTCACATCGTCCATGCACATGCACCTTCCTCTATTTTCTTTAGTCCTCCTATTGATACATCTAGTGTATCATCTTTTGTTATATCGTCGACCTAATAGATACCAAGATATTTCCTCCTCCATTATATACACAACCCCAAATCCCTATCATTTCTACTACTACTACTACTTCCATTTTCCCTAACATTTCACACCTATAGAATTCTACTCCCCCACCTTTTCAACCACAAATCCACTTCCCCCCTTCAAAATAGATACATAGTTCATCATCTATACCTTTCCCATCATTTATATCTCACTCCTTGGTACCTTCCTCTCTTTCATTGACCCCTTTTAACCCCCAACCTCTCATTTTGGACACACTCCTTCATACACTAATGTCTTTATGGCCACTTCATCTTATCCCTTAGGATTCACTTAATAAACCAATGGCAGAGCACCTACATTTGTAGGGTACTAATAAACACCCCTAATTTCATTTCTATCCCTCAAATTTATTTTTTTGATACCCACTTTGTATCCACTAGTATAATTAAAATACTTCCCTATTTTCAACATGTATCATATGTACCTATTTTTTTGGTTGCATTTTTATATCCCATTATTATTCCTGCCCTATCAAACAAGGGCACTACTCACACCTACATCTAACTCAAAACCAATTTCGATTTCATCCCATACATTAGAGATTCAACACAAAAACCTAGATGAGCTATAACAAATATGTCATCCTACATAAATCTTTTATATAAAAGCACTTATACATCTTAACCTCCAAAGCCTTGCCAACAAACTTTGACAATGAATCCCCCTAATAACATCCATCTCAATTATAGTAAACATATTAATCTAAATTATAATGGAAGGGTTTTAAAGATACATGGTGATTCTTTGTAAGGCCCAACCTTACCTATAACTATTGTAGCACCTTTGTCCCTTTGGTATACCTCAATATTCTAGTTAGGTGAATTATTCAATAAAATTTGTGACTTCAGTTCTGGTATGGTGTTGGTATAATTGGTCTTGGTGAACCTTTTTGGATAACTTTCTCTCTCTAAGAACTATTTGTTGAATGCACAAGACAACTGAGAGGGGGGGTGAATTAGTTGTATCATAAACTTCAAACCCTCACAAACATTCAAATCCACATTAGCTTAATTAACCCTTAAACTTGTTATGATGATTAAGCATGAAAAGAAAATAATAGAAGTTGAATCATGAAAACACTAAACACAAGACAACACCAGATTTTATGTGGAAACCCCAAGAAGGAAAAAACCATGGTGAGGATTAGCTCACAATATAAAGTAGTAGCAACACTGAATTACAAAAGGCTCGCTGCCAAAGGGCTCACTGCCCAGAAGAAAGAAAGACTCATTGCCAAAGGACTCACTATCCAGAAGAAAGAGATAGAAGAGGAGGTTCACTGCCAAGGATGAACTGATATAATTACATCTAACCTATGCATGGAGTACATTTTCAATGAAGCTCAATATTCACCACAACACAAACATCACCTTCGTAGCAACACTAAAAAATAGTAACCACATTCTGGTCACTGCATCCACTTGCCTAACACATGAAATCTCTCACTACACTAATCAAATTCACATCATAGACATCATATTCATCATGCATCTTTCCAGTCATGAATCCTTGACACTTATTTATACCATCATCAACCTTGAAAACATTATCCAAGGTCAACAACACATCTTAACCTAGAAAATTCAAATTAGGTCTAGACCAAAACATTCCCGCAGAGGAAATAAATGAATGTGGACCACATCACACCTTAGCATGGACCTAAATCTATACATACATGCTTTATCACGCTTTCACAATCACCAAAGCACAAAAGCAATTAGTGTAAACAACCAAGTCGGTTAAACTTGTGTTAACACTATGAACTTTTAAGTGCATGCTTCCTTAAAACCAAAAGATGGTATGTGGACCATGCACCAAGCTTGAAAATGATCTAGAAACATCCACAAGCACCTAAAAACCAACAAAATCCTTTACAACATCTTTCACCTGAAGAAAGTTCACACTGAAGCACTTAGATTACTCTATCATCAATTGCAACTCAAGAAATGAACTTGCGGAGCACCAAACCATGAACCACTTGAACTAAAGAAAGATATAAACCTTATAAGCATAAATCTAAAACCCCAAATCCATAAACAAATATGTGGAGAAATATGGAGCAAAACAGTTTCTCCCAGACACCTCTACACAACTTAGAAACATGGTCCACACACTAGTGAACACAACTTTCTCTACACAATGAACTAGAGCACAAAATATGGAACATAGCATCTCTAAACACCTCTAAACAACATATTCAAACTGTAAAAGTAGATCTTCAATAAGGAAGAAATGTGGAGAAAAACTAGAACATTACTCTGTTAAGTCAGAACACATCTTCAACACACTGTTTCCTTTATTAATAAAATTTTCTCAAAAGCACTTGGAAACTAACCATCAAAACCATATTCTCAACATCTTTAGCATCTCTTCAAGGCAACCAAATCATCTTCAACAAAGTAGCTCAATCAAACACTTCATGCACTTACAACAATCTCATCTCTACTCATCTAGCAGACACAGTTGACACGAATGACAACACAAGCTTGTTGACATCAATGGCAACATCGGTAGCAGATACTTGCAACAATCTCCCTCTTTGTCATTGATGGCAACACATAATGTGAAAAACCATCAAGACAGAAATCTGCACCAACTTCTTTTCTTTCTTACTCTCCCCCTTTCTTTTGCACATCTTACTCTCTCTCCCCGATCATTGATTCTTTTCTTTTTCACATTGCTCTCTCTCCCCTTTTGACATCAATGGAAAAGGGTAACACACCTCTTCTTTCACTCTTATCAGGTCACATGATCTTTTATTTTCATTGCTCTAAATACTCCCCCTTAGGAGTGCACACCAAATTGTATCAACTCTTACTCCTCTTGTCTATAACAATCATAATGACCACTACCTGCTCCCCCTGAGAGGTAGCCTCCAACACCAGTCTAGAAAAGAATAAATATTGAAGTCCACTAGACTGATGCATCTTCTTATGCATCTAGTTCAATGAAGGAGGGGCAATAACCCCTAACTTTTTTTGGAGATACTCAAATGTATCCTTAGGAAGAGCCTTAGTAAATATGTTAGCAACCTGATCCTTTATAGGCACGTACTCAAGCTTCGCTTCATTCTGTGCAACCTTCTCTCTCAGCAAGTGATACCTAATTGAAATATGCTTTGTCCTTGAATGCATCACCAAATTCTTTGAAATGTTAATAGCACTTGTATTATCATAGAAAATAGAGATTGGCTCATCATAAACAACTTTGATATCCTTCAAGGTTTGTCTCATCTATAACACCTGTGTACAACATGATGCTACAACAATATATTCTACTTCTATAGTAGATAAAGACATTGAATCTTGTTTCTTACTTAGCCAAGACACCAATCTACATCCAAGAAAGAATGCACCACCACTTGTACTTTTCCTATCATCTACACAACCAGCCCAATCTGCATCTGTATAAGCACTTAAAGTAAAGTCGGTAAAGTCAGTATCTTTTGGATACCACAAGCCATGATCTGAAGTGCCCTTTAAATATCTCAGAATCCTCTTCACTGCCATAACATGTGACTCTTTAGCATCTCCTTGAAATCTAGCCACAAGCAAAACTGCATGCATAATATCTGGTCTAGTAGCAATCAGATATAGTAATCCTCCAATCATTGATCTATACTTGCTCTGATCAGCCTTAGGAGATTCGTCATTCTTGCTCAACTTACAACTAGTAACCATAGGAGTACAAACTAGTTTAGAATTTTCCATTCCAAACTTCTTTAACAACTCTTTTACATACTTTGACTAAGAAATGAAAATACCCTTATTTGTCTAATTAATCTGTAACCCAAGGAAGAATTTCATTTCCCCACACATTAATATTTCAAATTCTTTCTGCATTTCATCTGCAAAACTCTTACACATACCTTCATTTCCACCAAAAATTATATCATCAACATACACTTCCACAATTAGAATTTGATCTTCACTTATTTTGATGTACAGATTACTATCTGTAGTACCTTTATTGAATCCTTTCTATAATAGACACTTGTCTAACCTTGCATACCATGCTCTAAGGGCTTTCTTCAATTTATATAGTGCCTTCTTCAACCTGCAAACCATATCTGGCCTATCTGATAACTGAAATCCTTCTGGTTGTTCTATGTACCTTCCTCTTCCAACTCACCATTCAAGAAAGTAGACTTCACATCCATTTGATATACTTTGAAATCCTTATGTGCTGCAAAAGCCAAAAACATCCTAATGGCCTCCACTCTTGTCACTAGAGCATAAGTTTCCTCATAGTCTATTCCTTCCACTTGTGAGTAGCCTTCAGACACAAGTTTTTCCTTGTTCCTTACCACTTCTGCATTCTCATTCAATTTGTTCTGAAATACACACTTAGTTCTAATTACATTTTTGTTCTCTGGTCTTGGGACAAGTTCCCAAGTCTAATTTTTCTCAATCTGCATTAGTTCTTCTTCCATAGCCTTGATCCAATACTTATCCTTGCATGCCTCAACCACTATTTTAGGTTCAACTTTATAAAGTAAACATAGATTTACATATTCTTCAATAGCTCTCCTTCTTATCAGTACACCTTTGCTCTTATCACCAATGATCTGGTCTTCAGTGTGATGTCTCTACACATACTTGAGAGTTTTAAGGATTCTTTCCAGAGCTTCTTGTTCTTCAACTTGTACTTCTTTTTCTTTAGTTTCTTCTTCTTCTCTGCAAGAAGACTCATCTGATTCATATCCATTAACCTCTAAAATCTTCTATATATCTTCATTAACCTTAACATTAGCACTTTCAATAATTTTTCTTAGCCTTTTATTGTAGCACCAGTAAGCTTTGCTTCTAGTAGAATACCCAAGGAAAATACCTTCATCACACCTTACATCAAACTTTCCTAGTTCTTCATCTCTTCTGATATAACATTTGCTTCCAAAAACTTTGAAATATTTAACAATGGGAATCCTTCCATACCATAGCTCATAGGGAGTCTTTGTGTCATTTGCTCTTACTTGTACTTTGTTCTATATGTAGACAACAGTATGAATTGCTTCTCTCTAGTAGACTTCCAGTAGGTTTGCTTCTTTGATCATTATCCTTGCACCTTCTTGAACAATCATGTTCTTGCTTTCAACCACTCCATTCTGCTGAGGAGTCCTAGGGGTAGATAAATGCCTCTTTATCCCATGATCCTCACAAAAGGTATTAAACTCATTTAAAGTAAATTCTCCACCTCTTTCAGATCTCAAGCATTTGATTTTTATATCCATTTCATTCTCAACCATTTCTTTAAAAGATTTAAACTTATCTAGGGCTTCTGATTTTTCCTTAAGAAAAGTGACCCGTGTCATTCTAGAGCAATAATCAATAAATAACATTAAATACATGTCACCTTGAAAACTCCTTACTCTGATAGGACCACAAAGATTTGTATGTACCAATTCCAACAGTCTAATAGACGACTGATCCTTGACTTTGAAGCTTCTTATTTTCTTTCCAATCTGACATTCCTTATAGACAGCATTGATGGGCTTTGTAATCTTTGGCAGATCTCTCACAGCTTGAACTAAACTTAACCTTACCTGACTATCAAAATTGATGTGACACAATCTTCTATGTCATAGCCAACTCTCACTAATCTAATTCATAAAGCAATAACCATCACCACCTTTGAGATGATAAACATTTCCACCGGTCCTTTTTCCAACAGCTATCACAGTTTTGGAATCTCTTCTGATCTCACAGCCATCATCCTGAAACACAAGATTGTATCCTTTGCTACACATTTGTCCAAAACTCAAAAGATTATGTTTTAAACCCTTAACATAAAGAACATCATTAGTGTTATGCTTTCCATCAAAACTAATTGAACCTTTACCATAGATCTTAGCAACTACATCATCACCAAACCTAACTAGTCCTCTGTCATATTTTTCAAGTTTAACAAACTTACTCTTGTCACCTGTCATATGATTTGAGAATCCACATCAATTACCTAGTCATATTTTTCTCTTCTAGCATGAAAAGAAGACATTATAGTGCCTTCAAGGTTAGTACTTGCTTTCAGGCCCTTTTCCTATACACAGCTTCCAGAGTTAGCAAAGATAATTTCATCTCTTAGGGCTATGAATAAGCATTCATTATCATTATCATCATCAAATATACTTGCATCTTCTCTAACATAGTAACTTTTCTTAACCATCTTACCTCTATTTTCCCTATTCTTAATTCTCAGAGCTTTATTTGGACATCTTGAAGCATAATGATCTATCTTTCCACAACTGAAACATTTAAAAGGAAACTTGCCACTAAACTTTCCAGTACCCTTTTTCATCCTTCTCACAAAGTTAGCTTCCACTTCATCAAGGTCTTCTAGATCTAATTCCATATTCTTCTTTGATTTGCCAACCTTAAAAGCAATCTCAACCTTTGGCATTCCACTAGTTGTACCAAACTCTCCTATTTCAAAAGTAGTTAAGGTGCCAAGCAATTGATCATTGGTAAACTGATTCAAATTTTGTAATTCTTCAATAACAGAAACCTTGTAATGTGCCTAAAGGATTTTTGGCAATCTAGAGTATTAATTCATCACATGGACCCTTTACCTAGAGCTAGTTTGCCTAACAAAGCAGCACACCGGATGACACTAGCAGATAATGCAAAGCTGAATAGACAAATACAGAAGCTGTTAAGGAAAGGACTGATAAGATAAAGTTTAATCCCATGTGCGGTACCTATAGTACTATCACCGAAGAAAGATGGAGGATGGAGGATGTGTATAGACTCTAGAGCAATCAATAAGATCACTATTAAGTATAGATTTCCATTGCCAATGATGGATGACATTATGGACTATTTGAGTGGAGCAAACTATTTCACAAAGATAAACTTGAAGAGTGGATACCATCAGATCAGGATCAGAGAAGGAGATGAGTGGAAGACTGCATTTAAGACAAATGAGAGATTGTATGAGTGGTTAGTGATGCCTTTTGGATTAACTAATGCACTAAGTACTTTCATGAGGTTGATGAATGAGGTTTTGAAGAAATTCTTGGGTAAGTTTGTTATTGTATACTTGGATGATATTTTAACTTTCAATAAGACAAAAGAAGAACATTTATGGTATATTAGACAAGTATAGTAGAGGTTGAGAGAAGAGAAGTTGCTGATAAATATCATGAAATGTAGTTTCATGAAGGAAGAATTGGTATATTTGGGATTTGTGAATTTTTGCGGATGGATTGAAGATGGACCCTGAGAAAGTTAGAGCAATTGTTGAGTGGCCAACACCAGTGAACATTGGAGAGGTAAGATCATTTCATGGATTAACAAGTTTCTATCAGAAGTTCATCAAAAAATTTAGTGCAGTATGCACACCAATGACAGAGACAATGAGAGGTGACAGAAAGGATTTTAAGTGGACATCCGGAGCACAAAAGAGTTTTGAATTGTTGAAGCAAAAGGTGATAGAGAAACCAATGTTAGCATTACCAAATTTTAACAAAGTATTTCAAGTGGATTGTGATGATAGTGGAAATGCAATAAGAGTAGTGTTAAGTCAAGAAGGGAGACCAGTAGCATATTTCAGTGAGAAGTTGAATGATGCAAGGAGAAGGTATTTAGTTTATGATCAAGAGTTCAATGCCATAATTCAACCCTTGAAGAAGTGGAGACATTACTTATTGCCAAAGGAATTTGTGTTGTACACTGACCATCAAGCTTTGCAGTATTTGAACAGTCAAGAAAAGTTGAATCAGAGACATATGAGATGGGTAGAGTTCATGCAGAGTTACACATTTGTATTGAAGCATAAGACTGTGAAGTCAAATAAAATTGTGGATGTATTAAGCATAAGAAGGAATTTGTTAACAGAGATGAGGGTAGAAGTACTGGGATTTGAAGAAATTAAGCATAGGTATGAAGAGGATCTTGATTTTATAGAAGCATGGAAATCATGTAAGGAACCTGTTATGATAGATAGAAGTAAGTGGTTAGATTATTTCATTCAGGAGGATATGTTGTTCAAAGGAAATCATTTGTGTATACCTAGGAGTTCAATGAGATATAATTTGATCAAGGAGAAACATAGTGGTGGATTAGTAGGATGTTTTGGAGTTGACAAGATAGTAGCTTTGGTAAGTGAACATTATTTTTGGCCTCAGATATATAAAGATGTAAGGAAATTTGTTCAAAGTTGCAGAGTTTATCAAGTTGCAAAAGGAAGTAGTCAGAATACTAGATTGTACAAATCTTTGGCAGTACCAGAGAGACCTTGGGAAGATATAAGCATGGATTTCATATTAGACTTGCCAAGAACATAGAGGGGATATGATTCTATATTTGTAGTAGTAGACAGATTCTCAAAGATGGCACATTTCATTCCTTGTAAGAAGACAAATGATGTTGTACATGTTGCTAACCTATTTTTCAAGGAGATTGTGAGATTTCATGGATTACCTAAGAGTATAGTTTCAGATAGGGATACGAGATTCATTGGATATTTTTGGAGAACATTATGGAAGAAGATGAAAATAGATCTAAAGTGCAATTTAGCATTTCACCCACAGACAGATGGACAAACTGAAGTGGCAAATAGGAGTTTGGGTAACTTGTTGAGATGCTTAGTAGGATACAAAGCAGGAAACTTGAATCTAATTCTACCACAAGCAGAGTTTGCATACAATAATTTAGTGAATAGAAGTACAGGGAAGATACCATTTGAAGTTGTGACAGGAGTAAAATCTAGAGGATTTGTAGAGCTAAGAGACATCAATATGGAGAACAAGAGAAGTACAAAAGTAGAAGAATTTGTAGGATACATGGAGACACTACATAATTAGGTCAGGAAACATTTGGAGGAGATGAATAGTAAGTATAAGGAGCAAGCAAATGAGAAGAGGAGAAATAAAGAATTTTTAGTTGGAGATGAAGTAATGGTATATCTAAGAAAGGAGAGATTTCCAGTGGGGATGTACAACAAGCTGAAGATGAAGAAGTTTGGACTATGTAAGATTCTCAAGAAGTTTGATTTAGGGAATGCATATGAAGTGGAACTACCGGAGACATCTAGTATATCACCTATATTCAACATTGCAGATCTATATCAGTATCATGAAGGAGAATCAAGTGACAACCTGGAAGATGGATTGAAGGACTAGTTACCACAACAACAACCAGAGAAGATAGAGAACATCTTGGATAGCAAAGTTGGATGCAATACCAGAGGCAAGTAGTATAAAGAGTATTTGGTTAAGTGGAAAGGAAGACCAGAAGAAGATTCATCATGGATTTCTTAGGCTGAGGTGGACCACCTTAGTTTTCCTCTAGCCCCAACAAAGTGAGGGACTCACTTTTTGAACAACCCCAAGTGTCTAATGTAGGAGCATCTCAAGTTGTAGAGCAATCTTGCATCAACCAAAAATATTTGGTTTTTTTTTCTTTTCTTTCATTTCAGTTGTAGTTCAGTGATTTGCAGTTTAGCCTTTTCCATTACATTTTACTGCATCTTCATATCAGAGCTCACAGAGTAGGATTTAGCTTCTAATCCATGTCAGCTACATCATACTAATATTTTAGGACATTTGGATTTGTCTACAAAAAGTTATCGCTATCAAAAGATCATCAATTTTCACATAACAGAGCATTCATTTAGTCAGCATGAGAATAGAAGGTTTGCGGAGCACTTCCATGACTTGTGAAGCCAAATGGAACATATCATAAGGCTAATAAGGATCAGATAGACCTTCCTTGAGGTCCACACCAAGTTTCATTTATTTGTGAAGCAATACCATGAGTTGTAGGCCAACCTATATGTTATCTATATGTTTCATTATTCATTAGAGTTTGTAACCTCTTGAGGCTGACGCGGAGGATTCTATGAGCTTGAAGATGATATATATTCATCTCTTAGTTGCATTAGGAAGTCAGTTAGAAGTTAGGAACATCATAAGATAGATAATTAAATTCTTTCTGGAAGGCACTTTAATGCCATATCTTTCATTTCTGTTGTAACCCGGAAAGCAGGCCTGTGAGCCCTTTGATTGTAGCTCACATGTTGCCAACATATGAGCATTGTGATTATCTGATATATTAAGCATTTAAATCTTCCATTGCATTCTATTATTGTGTTTTTTCCATTGTGTTTACTCTTGCTACATGGTTTGGACAGTCCCTTCTTAGGACTCTCCATCCATGACTGCACCATATCTTCACTACACAACCCAAGTATACACTTGATATGCTCTCCAAATTTTGCATGGCTTACCATAAGCCTGCATTGACTCCATTTCTTTTAGGGGTCAAACTTGAGGCTCACTGTACTTTACCATTGTTGGATGCTACCTTGTATCACCAATTAGTTGGGAGTCTAATATACTTGACTCATGAGGCTTGATCTCTCATATGTTATGGGCCTGATCTCTCATATGTTATGGGCCTGATCTCTAAGTTCATGTAGGATCCACATGAGCTGCACTAGAAAGCAGCTATGAAGATTCTTCACTATATACAGAGCACTCATAGTTATGGGATTAACTATGTAGCGGGCCATGTGGATATCAAATTGGTGGGACACACATATTCAAATTGGGTATGTGATCCTCAGGATCATAAGTCCACTTCATTGTATTGCTTCTCACTTGGTTCTGGTCCATTTTCTTGGTCAAGTAAGATGCAATCTGTAATTACTCTTTCATCTACAGAGGTTGAGTATTGAGGAGCATTTAATGCTACTACTGAGGTCATTTGGCTTCCAAACACTCTCATCGAGTTTGATATTCCATTTTGGAAGCCTACAATCATCTTTTGTGACACCTAGAGTGGGATACAAATCTCTCACAATCTAGTCCATCACCAGTAGACCAAACACATTGAGATCCACATGAATTATACTCGGGAGTTGATTCATGAGTAGATCATTGATCTCAAGTATTGTCTAACATCAAAGAAGATCACAAACATCTTCACCAAACCCTTCACTAAGAGCAAGTTCCTTCATTTGCTAGCTTTGCTTGGGGTGCTGCAGGTCTTTGAGGGGGAATTCTTAGTCCTCTTTTCTCTCTCTATTCTGGGGGTGTTCTTTCTCTATTTGTGGGGGGATTCTATTACTTTGTTTGGGGGGATTCTTCTCTTTGGAGGGAATTATTTGTATATGGGTACCTCATCAGGATTCATTTACTAGGACCCATTTGTTCACCCACCTAAGCTATGCTTAAGGGGGGTGTTAGTGTAGGTTTTTCCTACACTTCTATTAAGCTTGCTTATGTTAAATAAAGTGAGTTTAATTAGGTGAGTGGATCATTATTGGTGTCACCATCCTACGACAGAGTTGTATTTACTATGTTTAGATCATTTAGTGGTCTCTCCTATTGGTTAGTTCTACCACCTCCACCCCTCTCCTTGGTCTATATAAACTCACTACCTAGCTTGTATTTTGCATCTTGTATGGAAATTCTGCCAATCTTGTGTAGCTTCTTCTTTAATCTCATAATGCAATTATGTCATCTTGACATTTGCATATCTCTCATAATCAATGGTTTGCTTTTGTTTATGCATTTACAGCTTTTGTAGCTTAGAATATCTCTTAAAAAGTTTTTGGGTTATTCATCTATTTCAGATTTCTAACAGTGTGTGCCTTATTATTTTGTTTTCATATAATAACTACTCATGTTATAATTTGAGATGACTCCCTTGAAGTGCATGGGGAGTACATTTTCTTTCAAAGTTTTGAGCTTGTAGGCACCAAAGGATAGAATGTCATGTATTGCATATGGTCTCAACCAACATGTTGAAGTGTACCTGAATGGTGGGTGTATTTTGAGTCATATAACAACACTAAGTTGCCTATTTGGAATATTATATTTTTGATGTGGCAATAATGTCATGTCTTCTATCATGCTTTCTTGATATTTTGGATCCAACATGTGATGACGTGCCACTCATCAATTTTTATCAAAGCATCAAGTCTGGAGGTGAGAGATTCTTCATCATCTAGATGGCTGATGCGTGCTATGCATAAGGATGGGATCATAAATTTGACTGGTAGGATGACCTCCACACTGAACACAAGCTAGAATGGTGTAGCTTTATTGAGGTGATTGTGTGTGGTTTGATATGCCCATAGGACTATTGAAACCTTATCATCCCAGTCGTGTCTGCCTATATCACAAATCTTTTTCATGTGACTAAGGATCTTGTTGAAAGCCTCCACTGTGCCATTGTCTTGAGGTTGATATAGGATTGTTTTATGGTGGGCAAGCATAAGCTTAGACAATAAGATGCACACAGTCTCATTCAGAAAATAGTACCTCTATCACTTGTCAAATGTAGTAGGCACCCATACTGACTGAGAATATTTTCCCATAGGAACTATGTATCCATGGTAGTAGTGCAATCTCATGTGGGCACAACTTTAGCCTAATGTACTAGGTAGTCTATGGTAGTGATGATATATCATGCACTTGTTTAGTGTACTACAATAGGTTTGATAAAAATAAATCACCCACTTCACGAATGGCTCATGGGACATGATTGAGTGCAATGGCATTTCATCTCCTCTATTTGGCTTTCCCATGCACTAGCAATGGTCGCATTGCTAATAATACTCCTTTGTATCCTTGAAGATTCTAGGCCACCACAATCTAGCCAAGAGTATCTTACACACTATCACCTCCCTGACATAATAGCATTCGATAATGTCATCTTCTGCTTCTTATATAATAGCCTAGCATTAATGCTTCAAGATGCAATAATGCAAAACTTCATCCCAACCAAATTTGTAGAGGTCACCTTGAATTAGCTAGTAGGGGTAGCATGGACATCAAGTTTCTTTTTCTCAATAGTGTTCATTATGTCTAGTGCTTGTCTAGATAATTAAAAAGAGGGCTATTTCTATCAACTCATCAAAGGTGCGTTGAATCTAAAATAGTTGTGCATTTGGCATGCTTTCATCTATGTCACCTGCTTCTTCACCCATGGTTATGCGTGATAAATTATTAGGTCTAAAATTATTCTTCTTGGGTTTAAAAACAACTAAGAATTGGAATTCCTAAAATAAAACCACCCATTGACATATCCTTCCATGAAGCACAAGTTTATTGACCAAATATTTCAAGGCCATGTGATATGTGAAGAACATGAAAGGAGTGCCCAACAAATACTAATGGAACTTATGGAGTGTATAGACCATGGAGAGCCCCTCATTCTCAATTGTGGTGTAATTATGCTCAGTCAAAGTCAATTTTCTACTAGTAAAGTAGATAGGATGATCTATTGAACCACTTCCAAGTTGGGCAAGTACTATGCCACTGGTAGTTTCTAAAGCATCAACATGAACATGGAATGGTGTATTCCAATATGGAAATTGTAATATCAGTGCACTAGCTAGATTCTCCTTAGAAACTCAAAATCTTGTTGTTTTTCTACTGTCCATGTAGATGCCTAAAAATGGTCACAACCACCTTCATCCATTTCTGTAACCCAAACCTATTCACCCACATCATTCTATTCGATCCAAACATTAATTAAATAATTTTTAATTATTTAATTAATTTATTCTTTGTCTTCCCCCTTCACCAAAAAATCAAAATTCTTCTACTATAGCTCAAAAATTAAATATTTTGCAACTATAGTTCATATTTCATTCATCAAAAAATTAAATATAATATCCATATTTATTTAATTCCCTATTTTGTCCACTTTTGATTACTTTTAGTAATCATCATTATTTTCCTCTAAAACATGTGCACAAGAATTGATTTTAATTAATTCTCAATTACAAATCCCCATGTTTCTAGAAGTCCACTTGTCATTCAATGTACATACATGTACATGACAAGTGGTACTTTAGAAGCATGGCCAAATCTTCCAAAAAATGTACACTTGTCCTATTTCTTCCATCCCACTCCAAGTGTCACTGTTCATGCAAACTTAAAATTCCATGTGGCACTATTCATCCAATTTTTAATTCCATTTGTCCTCTCCTCACAATTTAAAATTCCTCACAAAATCCAAGCTTTGTCTTTTCATAAATGAGGCCTTACATGTCATACACCTAACCAATCTTAGTCATCCATCCATTCAAACCTTCAATTTCGTCCATTGATCATCCCTTGAATCTTGGAGAGATCCTCTCATTCAATCTTATCATGCCATTTGTCCAATTCTCCTTGCTTGAAGATCCTCAAGCAATCTCAACCTTTGATCTTTCAATTCAATCTTAGCCCTCCATTTCCATCCTCAAAAATCTATAAATTGAGGCCCTCACCTCCATTTTTCATAAGCAATTGTGTGCAAAGAAATTTTGCTAGTTTGAGTACTCACATCCAATAGAGCTTAGTCTAATTCCAATTTAGAGTAGCTTAGAACCACTATCTTTAGGACATATCATTACTAATATGCTTAGATAGGGTGCAATTTATATAGTTAGTGCATTAGTAAATTGGTCCAATCTTGAGGTCCCTTGGACTTGGGATTGGGAGTTAATTAGGATAGTTAGCCCCTCACTTAGGATCCCATTTCCATTGCTAGCATTTTTGGCACACCTGGTGGGACCCCCACCCCTTCTAACCATCATTTTTCATTGCATTTTGCATGTGTTTGTGTTGACAGGTCAGAGTAGCTCGCCAAGTTTCAGTATATCAACTCCCATTTCTCTCTATCAACACCCAAACCTCTATTTTAGTGCCTAGTTCTGAGGGTCTTCAAATTACCTTTCAGTGCCCAGTTTCAACAAATCAATGCCTAGTTCTACATTAGTGTCCGGTGATAGGATAGGTAAATAATTGAGTTTGGCTGCCCTATTTTTCATCATTTTCTTAATATTTTTCATGAATATGGTCTAAATTTGCTTGCTAACAACTTTTTGGCATCTTTAGCTCTCAGGTTTGAAGAAAAAAGTGCATGAACAAGGGGAGGTGATGCTCAGTTCAGATAATTTTGTTGTCGAAAAACTTTCAGGAAACTAAGGCTAGCACCCTAGTCTAGCAGGCCTCTAGATTTCAGATGCACAATCACAGTTACTCCCTATTTGCATTTCTATAATCAATTTGTGTGTTACTACTCCTGAAATCTGTCTGTTAGTGCATATTTTACAACTAGGGTTTGATCTATCCTTGGCTTGTTAAGGTTTGCATAACTCTAGTTGAGACACCTTTCAAGGTACGGCAAAAAGGGAATATGATACTTGTAGCTTATCACTTACATAGTGATCAAGCTCGATTCATATTCCTAATGTTTGGTGTACTTGGAAAGAGGGGCTTTGTTGGTGTAATTAAATATTTAATTACACTTTAATAAGTTTACTTAGGGCTTATTTTTAGTCTTAGGTTATTATTAAGTCATATTAGGGTTTTTCTCTAACTTGCAAATATAAAAGCAAGTTCTCACATGTAATTCATGAATCCATTTCATTAATTCATCCTTATTGTGCAAATTATTCCTCTTTTCTTTTTTCTCTTGTGGAAGCTAAATCTTAGGTTTTGCAGGTGATCCTAGTGTTTCAAGTTAATTATCAACTCCAACATGGTATTAAAGCGGATCTGCAAGCCCCTTATCAAATTTGGAGAAAAATTCAAGCAAGAGCCATTTTTTGGGTGTTTTTGTGTAAAACGAGGTATTCCATTAGATTCAAAGCAGTTGGAAAAGGTGGATTTCTCTTTTGTTTGGCTGAATTTAGTCTGGGGAAGCCAGATCTATGAAGGTTTCAAAAGTGTTTTTTTAGATCCAGAGGGGAACAGTAGTTTCGGAGTGTTTTTGGCCAAAATCCTCATCACCAATGCACTTAGAAGGGTCGAAAACCCTAGAATCACTTGTTCATTCACAAAAATCAGAGATTGAAAAAATCTCTGTGATTTTTTAGGGTGCATCCTTTTATCCAGCGGTCTGAAGGGTGCTTTCGTGTCCTTTTATTCAGTGGTCCAAAAGGTGCTTCCATGTCCTTTTATCCAACAGTTTGAAGGGTGCTTCTACATGGTGCATCATTTTATCCAGTGGTCCGAAGGGTGCTTCCGCAAGGTGCATCATTTTATCCAGCAATCCTCTAGCTTGCCCTCTTCTACATGCCCTAATGGAACAATTTCACGAAAACTGTCATAACTTTCACATCTGGAGTCAGTTTTTCACAAATGAAATATTGCTGGAAATTTGGTTCTACACACATTCTAATGGTATGATCATTTTTTTCTGATTTTGTTTTTTGGCACCTATTTTTTCTATTTGAAGTTGAGGCATCTTTTTTGTCTTTCGAGCTCTGTTCTTGCGCCTAGAATCTCTATTTTTCAAAAATGAATAGGTGTTGGAAAGGTATCAGCGAGCTCTACACAACCACCTATATAATTTTTTTAGAGTCATCCCCAGGTATATTTTAATCAGTTTGTCAATTTTATGGCTTATGTTGGATATCCTGGACATGTTGCCTCCTAGAAAGGTTTAGTTTTCTTTGATAGGCTTCTGTTATCATCATAAATCTATTTGCATGTTTTGATCTCTAATCATCTAAGGAGATGGGATTCTACCATCAGCATAAATCTAATTGTAGATATTGTGGAAGTAATCAGAAAGAGATGTGTCCTCATTTTTCACATCATCTTTTTGAAATGTTTGCTTCGATCACTTCTCCTTATGAGATCATTGCTCCGCCATCACCTACTGCTACTTCAGAGTTCAGTGTTGCATCATCATTGACTTCTAGTGATTTTGTGTAGTAGGTCAATATTAATCTTCCTGATCCACCTCATTGGGATTCCTATCTTGTAGACATATCATCTCTGTTTGTGGAGTCTCACATTGTTGATTTGGAGCACACATTTGAGGGTTTATCTCTCTTGTTTAATGCTATCTCAAGTGCATTTGCATCACCACCTTCATCTTCTGTGTTTCCAGATGCAGTTCATATCATATCCTCTCTTGGTTCTTCTTCTCTGATTGGGCAGACAGTTTCTATTTTGGAGAAGACATATTTTCCCAATATGAGGTCACTTGAGTTGCATTCAGAGGCACACATTTCGATATGGATTACTTATTCATCCAAGATGTGGGAATGGGTTCTACATTCACCAATGGATCTATTTCTTTCGAAAGGGAGAAATGTTGTTTGCAAGCAATGGATTGGATTTTGTCTTCAAGATCTCTTCATTGGTTCTGGAGCTTCTTCTTGGAGGGGATTCATATTCTCTTTTCACTCTCTTATGGGGGGCATTCATGATTGTACTTTTGTGATGGATTCAGTTCTTGGGGGGTCTTAGTATTAGTCATTCTTCCATCACATGTTCATGTACTTATTTTTTCTCTCTTTTGGAGAGGAGTTTTCTCCCACTGGGTTTTTCTCCTTTCTCTCCACTTTATGAGAGATTCTTTTTGTTCATGGGTACCTAACATGGCCTTGTAGTCAGGACCCATTCTTGCATTAGTTGCATGGTTTTCATTTCTCCCTAAGTTGCACTTATGGGGGGTGCTGGTGTAATTAAATATTTAATTACACTTTAATAAGTTTACTTAGGGCTTATTTTTTAGTCTTAGGTTATTATTAAGTCATATTAGGGTTTTTCTCTAACTTGCAAATATAAAAGCAAGTTCTCACATGTAATTCATGAATCCATTTCATTAATTCATCCTTATTGTGCAAATTATTCCTCTTTTCTTTTTTCTCTTGTCGAAGGTAAATCTTAGGTTTTGCAAGTGATCCTGGTGTTTCGAGTTAATTATCAATTCTAACAGGCTTGACCTAGTTTGCAAATGCTATCATTCTCTCTTTTTCACACTAAACATTTTGATGAACCTGTGTTTTAAAGAATTTGCATCCTTTTACTTCAGATCTGAAATTATTTGTTGTTCTAAATCATATATAGGTTACAAACCCTCTTTCATGAAAAGTGCATGCATTGCATTTTGATTGATATATCTATCTTTTCATTGAAAGAGCATAAAGTTAAAATTTTGTTACTTGCATAGTGATATCTAGTTTCATCTTTCACAAGTATATGCCATCTTGTTTTACATTTAAGTCTTGGGTTTATTAGATTATGTGGAATTGTCATATTTCTTTTTACAAGACTTTAATGCATATAATGAGTCATTTAGTTGTGATGACTTCAATATGTTAGATGAAGCCTTGGATGACTTTATCTCTATTGAACATTCAACTATGATTCCTAAATCATCATTATTTCAAAGATTAGTAAATGAAATTTATGTTCCTAAATCTCAAGAAGAGCTTGTGAAACCAAATATAGTGGTCAACCTATGTTCTGATGTGCCTAAAACACAGACAAAACTGGAGCTCATTGTACAAGGATTTCTGACTTCTTTTCAACCTCCTGATTGCATCTATAACAAAGCTAAGCAAATAACAAATCAACCATATCATGATAGATCACAATATTCCAACCACAATGTGGTTTCTCATACATATAATACATGGAATAACAAACAAATTAAATATCAATCATCTATTCTGATATCATTACCAATTTCTCAACATATGCTTCCTCGACCACCTTGTTTAACACATAAGGCTAGTCAAGATTATGATCTTGTTGAGCAGCTTTGTGCTACTCCTGCTAAGATCTCTCTTTGGAAACTCATACAAACATCACCTACATACCATGGAATTCTCCAAGAAGCTTTACAAAAGGTGATTGTACCACTGTTGTTAAGCCTAATGATGTAGCAACTCTGTTAGACTATATGCATGCAACAAAAATAGACATTTTGTTTCAACAACATGAGTTACCCTCTATGGAAGTCCAGAAACAATATGATCCTCTTATAATCTTTGTCACTGTAAACAAAAAGTTGGTAAAGAGAGTTATGGTTGATAATGGATTAGCTCTTAATGTTTGTGGTGTTTATTTGTTACACAAAATCAATGTTGATAAAAAGTCAATTAAGTTGGATAAGTTAAACATTCGTGGCTTTGATAATGTTGGTAGACCATACTTGGGTACTATAATCTTACCTGTAAAGCTGGACCTGTGACATTGTCTACTCTTTTCTATGTCATGATCGGTACTCTATCATATAATATGATTGTTATCGTGGATTCATACTATGGGGGCAGTCCCATCTTCCCTTCATCGATCAATAAAGTTTATTTATGAAAAAAAACTCCAAACTATTGAAGCTGATCTAGAACCAGAAAGTTATCTACATATTGAAACTCAAAAACAAGTTGTCAATCATAAGATTCTAAAAAATTTAAAGGTTGATTCATCAATACCTCTTTCCATAGATAATGTTGTGCAATATTCTCAAACTTTGTCAAATGCACTCCCTGGTGATGATTGGGGTTCATTGGATTTCACTCCTACTGTTATAGGGGAATATAAGCTTAATAGTGTTGAAACTTCAAAAGTTGCATTGATATCATCTAAACAATCTGTGGAAGAACCTAAAGAATCTCAAGATCCTTTTAGTTAACAAGGAGAACACTACTCTTTCTTACACTACAAATTATGATACCTATGAAGCTCCACCATCTTCTAAATAAATGACATCTCTTTATGGTCAAGGATTTAAAATCCTTTATAAAAATTTTGACTATGTAGGTAATGGTTGTGGTATAAATCAACAAGGAATCAGAGTACCTTTACAAGTTGCTAGAATTAACTACATAGCCGGTATTGGAAACTGATTCTTAAAACCCACTAAAGCTTACAAACATTCTAATCTCAATGTCAACACCATATCAACACTCAATTTGATATATCCTGAGATGATCGACACAAATTTTCCTCCAAAAGAAATAGAATTGGATCACTTCTCTAAAGATGAAGCAATGATTGAATTTATGGAAGCTTATGATAATTTACCCCATTATCATCATAAGTGTGGATTACCTTATTATTTAAATATTGATGCATACTTTAGAAAATACACTTTCTTGGTAAATGTTACTTTAACATCTATTAAAGAGTCTATATAATCATCACAATCACCTAGCCTCCTAGACCATGGTACTTTAATTAATGGAAAGACTATTGATGTCTTGATGGAGAAGAATAACCCTGAAAAGATTATCCCTATAGGAGATTGTTTAAGTACAGAAGAAAAAGAAGATATGACCAAACTTTTTCTTGAGTTTTTAGAACTATTTTCTTGGAATTATTCATATATCCCTAGCATTGACCCTAAGATTGTAACACATAACATTGCATTACAACCTGATGCTAAGCCAGTTAAACAAAAGATTTGTAAAATGAATCCTAAGGTTGCATTGTTAGTCAAAGTTGAGATAGACAATATTTTACAAGTTGGTTTTATCCGCCCTATTGATTACTCACCTTGGATCTCAAATATTGTGGTTGTTGCTAAACCTGACAACCGTATTCGGATGTGCACTAACTTTATAGATTTAAAACTTGCTTCTTTTAAATATGATTTTCCTCTTCCAAATATCAATATGATTGTTGATTCAATAGCTGGCCATGAATTGCTTTCCTTCATGGATGGTTTTTTAGGTTATAATCAAATCTTTATCAACCCTCAAGATCAATACAAGATAGCTTTTATAACCCCATGGGGAAAATTCTATTGGGTAGTCATGTCGTTTGGATTAAAGAACACTGGAGTAACTTACCAACGTGCTATGACCCTTATCTTTCATGATTATATGCATAACATCTTAGAGGATTATGTCGATGACATTCTTATGAATTTTGTTTGTCTCTGGGATCATGTCACAATCCTCCATCAAATCTTTGAGTGAATACAAAAATATAACATGCACTTAAATCCTCGTAAATGCATCTTTGGCGCAGATAGTGGAAAATTATTGGGATTTATAGTATCGCATCATGATATTGAAGTAGACACAAAGAAAATTGACGCAATTGTTAACATTCCATCTCCTCGAAATATCACTCAACTTCATAGCTTACAAGGGAAGATATAGGCCATTCACTGATTTGTATCACAACTCGCAGATAGGACTTACCCTTTTACTCAATTGCTTAAGAAAGAATCAAAATTCCAATTGAATTCAGATTGTCAAAAATCCTTTGAAGAGTTGAAAGAATACTTATCTAATCCTCTTGTCCTACAACCAGCAACTACAAAAAAACCCTTTATTCTTTACACATCAGCCTCTACTAATGCTCTAGCGGCATTATTAGCACAACATGATAGTGAAGGCAAAGAATGTGTTCTATATTATATAAGGTAAACTTTGCTCGATTATGAAGTGTGATATACTATCATAGAGAAACAATGCTTAGCTCTTGTTTATGCAACACAGAAGTTAAGACATTATCTCTTGAATGTTGATGTTTATGTTATGAATAAATTTGATCTTTTGAAGCATCTTTTGCTAAAACGGATCTCTCAGGTCACCTAGCTAAATGGGTTATGTTGTTAATGGAATTCAATCTCAAGTTTATCTCTCTCAAATCAATAAAAGGACAAGCATTAACCGTCACCTTTTTCTATTCAAAATAGTGAGGAATTTCCTGATGATCAAATTCTCACTATTGATAAAGATGATAGATGGAAATTGTACTTTGATTGTTCAAGATGTAGAACTAGCTCAAGTGTTGGTATAATCTTGATACCTCCTTCACGTAAGACAATTCCTCTTTCCTACCATCTAAACTTCTCATGCACAAATAACACTGTTGAGTATGAAGCTCTTATTGCAGGACTTCATACCGCTTTGTGTCTAAATATTGAAAACATCGCTATCTATGGTGATTCACAGTTAATTATAAGACAAGTTACTAGATCTTGTCAAGCAAAGTAGGATAAGTTATCTTAGTATTGTGGTCTTGCCTTGTCATTATTAAAACAATTTTCATCCTTTACTATCCACACAATTCCAAGCAGAGACAATTGACATGCGAATGCAATGGTAAGCATTGCTTCCCTTATATCTCATGACTATTCCCTTGAAGAATATCATTTTATCATCCATAATCTCAAAACACGAGTTGTAGCCAAGCCCACCCCCTCGGATACTGACTTATGTTGTAACACAAATGCTGATAAATGGTACTCCCATATTTTTTAGTATTTGAGTGATAGTACATTGCCTAATTCAGCATCTAAAAACACAAGAGTTTGCATACACAAAATCATAGCACATTACATCATCTTATCCAATGTGTTGTATCGAAGAAGCTATAATGGTGTTTTGCTCCGTTGTCTTAATAAATCAGAAATTCCAATTGCTTTAGAAGAAGCTCACTCTAGTGCCTATGGAGGGCACTTTGGAGGAAAATCCTTGGTACAAAAATTATTACAAATGGGGTTCTATTGGCAAACCATGGAACAAGATTCATTCGCATTCGTCAAGAAGTGCCCGCAGTGTCAACAACATAGTAACTTAATCAAGCTCCTGCCCAAGAACTTTGTGCTTAGGTGTCACCCTGGCCATTTTCTATATGGAGCTTGGATCTAATTAGAAATATCTCTCCTCCTTCCTCTCAAGGACATACTTTTATCATCACTGCCACTAATTACTTTATGAAGTGGGTTGAAGTTATGCCGCTTTGATCCACGACTGTTGAAGTAATCTATCACTTCATTCAGGATAGTATAATTTCACGATTTGGTATCCCTTCCTCCTTGGTTTTTGACAATGGTACACCATTTAAGAACAAGAATGTGAAGAAATTTCTAGAAAAATATCATATTCAACATCGCTTCTCTACGCCATATTATCCACAATCAAATGGCCAAGTAGAAGCTTCAAATAATATCATTGGACAAATCCTTAAGAAAATTGTTAATAAACATCAAAAATATTGGCATACTCAACTCTCCTATGTGCTTTGGGCCTATAGGACAAGTGTTTGTACAGCTACTGGTACTACACCATATAACCTTGTATATGGTGCTAATCTAGTAATGCCTTTAGAGTTAAAAATTCCTTCATTGTGAGTTTCCCTAAGGGACATTATTGATGATAACATGGAAAGAGAGAAGAGATTACAACAACTAGATATGCTCAATGAACAACGTATCAACACTCTTGACCATCTTAAAGCTCATCAAAAAAGTATTCAATGCTCGTACAATGAACATGTCATTCATCTCTCATTTGACGTTGGAGACTTGGTACTTTATGAAAATCAACGTAACGTGAATGCACTTGCTAGAAAAAAAGGGAAGTTTAGCCCTAATTGGCTAGGACCTTATGTTATCATTGAAGACTATAGATCAGGAGCTTCTAAATTAGTTGATGAACAAGGTATGCCTCTTAAAGAGCCTATTAATGCTATGCATTTGTGAAAATTTCACACTTAAGATTGTTAGATATCACTTTATAAAGCAATTAGTTATTAATTGTTTCAATTTCAACAAGATAGTACATTTTGTCTTAATTCATTTAATAAGCTAGCATAAGATCTTTTAAACTCAATTAATCATTTTTGCATCTAATTAAACTATATGTTGTTAGATTACAATTGCATTAATTAGAAACAATATATTTACTCATGTAAATTTTTTTAATCATTGTTGTATTTTACACAGTCTACAAAGATTGATTAAATCACAATAGTATTAAATACATTTTCATATGATCATCAACATTCTCACTTGTTGTGTTCACATAAATCACATGTGGTACATCAAATTACATCATAGCATTAATCAAAAGCATCATATAAACATATAAGCATCAGTTTGAATATACAAATCAAAATTAACTATCACGTACATCAAAATGGGATGTCGTAGTACAATACATGAGATACATATCACATAGTTGGACCTTGGCTACCAAATCCCTTAGGACTTAGTGGTGTGTGAGTGACAGAAGGTTGCCCATGTGAGGTTGTAGACCGTGAGTGACTCCTAGAGGCACTCCACAATCATAGACCCCTAAGCTCTCCTATGAGCTCTGCCATCTATCTCTGTGTGTCTGAGTATAGCTACTGAAACCTATCTCTCTCTACATGTGCCCTGTTTCTATCTAATTGTGTTCTATCTCTCTTATATCTCACTTGATCTAACTCAGTGTGTAGGATTTGAGTCACAGCATGGCCCACCTCGAATGGAGGCAGTGACGTAGCCTACTCTCGTTGTGCCTGGAGCTCCACCTCCGCATGCTCTACTCTCTGGATAGCCTGATCTCTCTCACCTGCAATGTGATCTAACATGGCTTCCATAGCCACTCTATATCTCATGATGGGCATGAAGATCTCTATATGTTGACCTACTGTGTGTTGTGGTGAGTACCCCATCCGCACTCGCTACTCTGCTACATCGGAAGGAATCATACCCATTATGACGTGACTCACAAGGTCACTCCATGCATTTGTACCAACTATCAAAAGTAACATATAGATAATATCAATATCTATACACTCAAAATTGCAACATCAGTGGCCTAGGGCTGTCAAATTAGTTTTGGTACGCACATGGACCCTTCCCTCCTTGCCACAGGGTGAACCGCCATGTCACTCTCGCTCTCGTGGGAGTAGCCAATCGAGAGGAGGCAAGACATGGGATGGTCTGGCTCATCAAAGAGTTGGACTTCGCGAAGAGGGGTCGACCAGTCCCGGGGCCTATGTTGTTGTGCGCTTGTGTGGATATGATGTTTTGTGACCATGGTTGTAAAGATAACTATATGACCCGAACAGTCACTAGTCATCATTCTCCTGTTTGGATTCTTGATATTCCACCATTACATGGGATGACTATTGTTCTCGTTGATGCTTAACTATCATTCGTGTTGTTGGATGAATGCTTGTTGTATCAGGAGTTGTCTAAATTCTTCTTCTTGTTGTAGCACTAGTGGGTCTTGTTGTGGTCTTGGGTGGATTTCCTCAATCTCATCGAGGATTGCCCTCACCCACTCACCTCTAAGTCCAAGGTGCATTCATGAGCTGAGACAAGAGATAGGCAATTATGATCTAACCTTGACTTGACCTAGGGTTTGACTTAGGGTTTGTTTGACCTAAGGTTTGACTTTATGTTGACTTTGTTTGACCTTGTGATGAAATCAAGGGTTTTGACCAATGTTTGACTATAGTTGACCTTGTGTTGGGACCAAAGGTTTGCAAACCTTCTATGTTTCTAATGTTTTTATTCTTTTTGGGTTTTATGAATGCAAACCTAAATGAATGCAAAACTTCTTTTTGTACTTTTTTATGTTTTTGGAAATTAAAGTGTGTTTTCCTAATCTAGGAATTAAAAAATGTATGCAAGCTATGATGAATTTACCTAATGCAATGTATTTTATGTTTTTGGGGTTTTATGAATATTTGGAACAAACTAATTTAAGAAAAGGGAAATTGCTTTTAAATGAATTGATCTATGAACTTGAAAAGTAAATTACTCTAAGAATGCAAGATCTATCTATTCTATCAAGGAAAAAGCAACAAGATTACTAATTCCAAGAGCAATTTTGATTGTCTAATTACAACAAATTGAAAGAAAGCATAAAGGAACCTAGAATAAAAGAAAATGTGTAAGCCTCCACTACCCTCAAATATCCTTGTGTGGCAACCTTGAATCCTCTTGCAATAGCGGGGTGATCCTCTTGGCAACAAGACGAAAATGGAAGCAAAAGAAGCTTTTGAAGCTTTTTGAAGAGAGCTCAATGAGAGCTTTGATGAGCACTGTGGCTTGATGTGAGAAGCATATGGATGCATAATGAGCTTTGAGTGAAAGCTATGTGAGACAACAAATAAAAGCAAAAGGCTCCTATGTTTTATATGAGCATGAGAATGCTTGATGTGGAGAGCAATAACTTGCAAGAGTTGTGTGCACAAATGAAATTGCCTCCCTTTGTACTTGAGGGAGGGGGGTATTGTTGTGTGGTTACACAACACGCCCCATTTTAACTTGGCAAAACAGGGACCCAACTTTTTGGCTTGGCTTGTGTTGTCTGCTTTCTGGCGGTTTGGTAAAAATGAGTCAGGTGCATCATCATCATGAAGGTCAGGATGAGGTAGGTCATCATCATGAGGTCAGTTTGTCAAAGTTCATATTTTGTTTCTATGACCTCATATTTAGAAAGAGCTTGTCAAAAATAAAAAAAGATACATTGGAACATCTGGCACATTAAGGCCAATTACTGTAGAATCAAATACGAGATCGGATTACTGAGACTAATGAAGACTGAATTGTTGAAATGTCAAGGTTCTTTCTTCAGATCACTGTAAATGTACCTGTTCTTGAGCATACTGAATGGATATGAAGTTTCAGATTACATCCTGATTGTAAATTTTACGTAATCTTCTTGTTGATTTCTGGATATGTACTGGGGAATGTTGTTTTCAACTAGAAGCGCTTTCATTTCATTACATGTTGTTGTCAACTTTTCCTTTGAAGATTTGCACTAGATCATGCGGATTTGTGGAATGTCCTGGTGAAGTATGATTTCTAGTTTCCTTCTTTTCATTGCATGTATGGGAGCTTGTATGTGGATCAGTGATCTCAGTCAAGTAGTTTTGGGAATCTCATTCTTTAACCCTTTTCCTTTTTTTAATTTCATAAATTCATCACCATAACTGCAAGTCATGACAAATAATAAGCAGAAATAGAGAGGTATGCTGAAATCCCGTAGGTAACTGAAAATCATTAGCATATTTGAGTTAAATGCATGTAGTATTGAAAATATCATTCAAAGAATTGCAAATAATGGTAGAAATCATGCAAATATCAGCCTGTAAGCACATTATTTGACTAAATTCATAGTGCAGAGGTAGAATTATTGGAGATTTATGCAGGGCAGACATAAATAACAGGATATTTGGAGGAATATTGATGAACTTTGCAGAAATTACTGAAGAACGTAAGGCCCCTGAATGGAAAATAGCAACACACATCAACCACTAAGTAACGTCAGTAGATTAAGACCTAATCAACGAAGACTTGGGATCATGAATTCTCTGAATTCATCGTATCTTTCAAGAGGAGTAAATGTTGTTGTGTAACTTTTATTCTATGTTTGTGTATGACTAACATCCTGACCAACATAAATTGGCGCTAGAAGGAGGGCAGAACTGGAAAAGACACTATTGCTTCAGTCACCATTCATTTTATGCAGGCCCCTCACTCCTAACGCAACATAAATTGGCGCTAGAAGGAGGGCCGAACTGGAAAAGACACTATTGCTTCAGTCATCATTCATTTTATGCAGGCCCCTCGCTCCTAACGCAACATAAATTGGCACTAGAAGGAGGGCCTGAGCTGTGAATTTCTGGATTTCTACAAATATTGCATAAATGTTTTGGCATTTGAGTTAAATGGCTGCAAATATCTCTTATCTGAGAGGTTTTGGTTGCACCTTTGTCAAGATCTAGCTCGAAACCTGAAAGATTAGTTTGATTTTCTGGACTTTCAAGTTTTATTCTAAGATATGATAGACCTCATTAAAATTTCAAAATCCTAAAAAATTGAAAAATATAGTCTCATTTTGATGGATGTATATGAAGGCAATTGTCAAGTTAACATTCCTTTATTTCAAGAAACTTTGAATAGGCAGCTTTGTCCTCACAGTTTATCTAGCTTTGGTTTATCTACCTGTTGCAGGATACACCAGACTGTAGAACACAGTGAAATTAATTGTTTAACTTTCCTTACAAGGTTGGATTTATACTTGAAAGGATTAATATTCTTTCTGGATGTGTTCAGGGCCGAAATTTGCCAGGAAAATGAAGAAGTCTGGCAGGAAAATAAAGAAATTCTGGAGCAACAAGCAGATGCAGCACCAGAAGTTATTAATTGTCCAGACACTGAAGTGGACCGATCTGAGGATTTTGAATTATACTTGTCCAGAAATATACAGTGTAGTCAAATATTAGGTTTATCCACTGATGATGTCCTGATTGAAAGATGGTGCAGATTACATGACGAAGAGCATTCAGAAAGGGATTGTTACGCCTGCTTGATCATGTTGAAAAAGATTCTAAAAAATATAGTGGCTGAATCAGTTCCAGAAGGTAAAAAAGAGGAAACATCTTTCCTTGAGTCATTCTATGGTGAGATTGATAGGAGTTCTCTACTTCCTAATACAAGTAAGGATCAGTTGGTATGCAGGTATGAATCTTGTGAAAATTTTAGAGAAGAAACCACTCATCAGGATAATATTTTTGATTCTGATCCTAGTACTTTTGATAAAGAAGATGAAACATCTTTCCTAGAGTCATTCTATGGTAAAGATAAGTGTAAACAGATAGTAGAACAATTTAAATTCACTGCTGATGATGAAGTTCCTATAGTGGTAACTCAGGGAGCCATAGAAAAGAAAATAAATGCTGATTTACTACCTAACTTCTTTGAATCGAATGATCAAATGCAGGAATGTTACAGCTTAATGGAACCAGATCCTCTAATAGATAGAAGATGTGAATTATTTAATAAACAATTCCTGAAAGATGAAGATGTAGAAGACTTTGGAGTTGTTGTGCATAATCAGACGTTACTCCAGAAATATTTTGAGAATGAAACAGGGGAGTGTCCTTATCAAGTGAAAGTTGTTTCTCTTTTACAGTCAAATGATTTAGAAATGATAAATTTCTGTATACCAGGTTATGATCATAAAGATACTCATTTAGATGCTGATGTGCAGGAAATTGAAGAAAATATTGAGAGGTTTCCTGAACTGGAGGATAAACTGAACATCCAGAATAAAGGAACAAATATGGATAAAGATGGAGAATTAATACATCAAGAGTCATACATCCTTCAATTTGAAGCGAGACCAGGCATTGGGCTAAGCAATGAAAATATAGAATTAAATGGAGGACCAACTGCCAATGAAGAAGCATGTCCAACAGAATCATAAATACACCAAGTTGTATTTCTCCTTTCCACAGTAAATGATGTTGATTACTATTTTGATTATGGAAATTCAAGAGATAGGACATGCACATGGATTAATCATGAACATGATGAGCTTCCTCAGTTGCTGATCATCAAGGGTTATTCTGTTGAATACAATGAATTCAGAATATCAGAATATTTTTCAGAATATAAAAATAAATTTGCTAGGTTGAGAACCATAACTAATACCCTAATGCTCCTGCACAATCAAAAGAAGTATGCAAATACAGGTGTATTTGGGTCGTCTTCTGGTTTTTGTTTGCCTAGTAGTGGTTTGTATTTAATTTTGTAGGTTAGTGGTTTGTACAGTCTACTTGTTTTGCTTTCTTGTTCTGTTTCTGTTGTTTCCTTTTTGTAGGTTAGTTGTTTGTATAGTGTTTCTTCTGTTTTGTGTTGTTTTGGTTGAGTTTTTGTTTTGGTAAGTCAAGATGATGCACTTCATCACCTAAGAAAATAACTAAATTGTTAGGATTCAAGTGATGAGATCAGATTTAGATATAGATTGTAATTCATTCTGATAAATATTCATGATCAGGTTTTATAATATCTTTTCATCAGGTGCCTTTTCTTGTCCAAAGTGAATCAAACACAATGAAACACCTAACAGCCTTGTGCTTGTTGAAGATATGAGTATAGGTGTTAAGTGAAAAATCTAAAGGGACTCCCTTGCTACCAATACAATCTCCAACCTAAAGCTGCAAGTGACCATACCTTGTACAAATGAGCTGACATGATGATATCAAATATATAAATAAAAATATATATATATATATAAACAATAAACTTAGGCCATCTAAGTAACTCTACCGGGGCTATAGATGCCTGCTGGCAGTGGGGCTCTACTTAGGGAGATTGTATAGATAACCTTGCCGGGGCTATGAATGCCTACTGGTAGCAAGGTGTTGATAACTGAGAGGGGGGGGTGAATCAGTTATCCTAATTATTTCCCTTATTGAACTTTCTTATTAATTGATGCAGCATTGAATCAAACACAAAAACATTACCATGAAATAAGAAACACATAACACAGTATTTTTGACGTGGAAACCCTGTTAAGGGAGAAAACCACGGGGTGATTAACCCAAAAAATTATTCTCTGTTAGAAGAATAGGAAATTACAAAATGGCACTTGCCAATTAGGGCTCACTGCCCGAGCACACTGCTCACAAGAGGCCCACTACCTACAAGAAGACACACTGTCTACAAAGTGATAAGAATCACAGTCTTGAACTGATTGGAAGCATCTGCATATGCTGGAGTTCAGTTTCGATTAGACTCAGTACACTGATCTGCTGCACTTCATCTTTTCTCTGTTCTTTATTCTGCTATCCTTTCACATACCGGATCTGTCTTGGTACTTCTGCTCTGTTCTGCACTTCTTCGCATATATCTTAACATAATCCCTCACTTCACAACTAAATCCATCCTCTATATATATCCGCACAAGTAATTTCATCACCTTTCTAGTCGGCATCCGGAACAGTCTAGTTTCTTACAAACTCTGTTCTGTCAGCTGAATCCTTGCTCACCAAGCAATGCGGATCAAGCATATACTTGTAGATATCATTAATCATGTCGGCCAATCATGATTCATGCTTTCACAACCTTTATCATCAACAGTAACACATCCGGAAAGTAGTCTGATACTCTGTCAGTCAGTTCTTCCTCTGTTTTCACTGTCTCTCAGGAATCCGGTACTCAACTATTCATATCTTTTTCCTTGTCCATCACCGGAGGCTAAATCCTTGGAATATACCACTCAAGGTAGTCCTCTTGACTTCCCCAAATCCGCACTGCACCAAGACACTTCCTCTGAGAGATCCGGACCAATCTGTCGGACCTTGCCACATGCTCTGTTCTTGTTCACCGGACCACAACAATCTTTATTCTGACTTCCGGTAGAGACACACCATGACTTGCGGATATGTGGGATGACCTTTGTTGCCATCAATGACAACAACCATGAATCCATATAGTGTCTTTTGCCAACACAAGGCTCTATCCAGGTTGGCTATGAGGGATGATCTCCAACTATGTAGTTTAACACCAGTTACTTATATTTTCAACTTGCTTTCAAGATGAGGATAATTAATCATATGCACACACATGATCCTTTGTTAGCACTGTTACCTTGATGAAACTTTATTATTCAAAGATCATGATGATTTTACTTAGAAAGAATTAGAATACTATAGATGAATATGATCATATCACTTGAATCATTGGAATTTGTTTGTTTTCTTTGGTGGCAAGTTGTTGTGTGGTTACACAACACGCCCCATTTTAACTTGGCAAAACAGGGACCCAACTTTTTGGCTTGGCTTGTGTTGTTTGCTTTCTGGCGGTTTGGTAAAAATGAGTCAGGTGCATCATCATCATGAAGGTCGGGATGAGGTAGGTCATCATCATGAGGTCAGTTTGTCAAAGTTCATATTTTGTTTCTATGACCTCATATTTAGAAAGAGCTTAAAATTCCATGCAGGTTTGCCTTTTACATCACTAGAAAATGCGTCCATATGTGGAAGTTATGCACAGTCAAAGTTTTGGTCAAACCTGATATTCACAAGAGGATCATCATATTTTTATCCTCAGTCATGTTGTCAAGATCATCATGATCTTGGTCTATCACCCGATAAAAATCATGCAGTCGCAATATCCGGACATTAATTTTGGGTGATAGTGTGTTTTACCCGTCAAATGGCCTTATGCTTTTCGCAAGCATCATATTCCGAATATCACCCGACATTTCGTAATGTCCTCCTGCCGAGAAATATGACCTTTTGCAAATATCCTGATGACGTCATCCCGATCTGATAAACGAAGAAGTAAATATTAGGAGGACATCATCATCACATTTCCCTTCGGCAGGATATTTTCCAAAACATGATCCGGTTCGCGAATATGACGATGATGTCATGTTCTAAGTTTAACAAAAGCCCCGGATATCCTGATGACATCATCTGGACATTCGGAAGGGGGAGCATCATATTTCCAAAATATCATGCAGACGAAAGTTTTAAGTCTTGCCATCGGCCTGACTTTGTCTATCGGCCGGGCGCTTTTTAGTCTCCCCGATATGTTTGTCTACCCGATATGCTCATCGGCATATTTTATACTGTCGGCCCAACTTTGTTTTTTTTATGCCGACAGTTGTTTGTCTTCCTGATGGAAAGGTTCATCGGCATAAGTTTTGATATCGGCCGAGTCAGGAAATCTCTCCCTGATAGTTGTTTTCTCACCGAAAAGGTGATCGACCTGACATATAGTGTCGACCAAGTTCATAATTGTCTCGCCAATATATATATCCTCCACCCGATGAAGAGTTCCTCATCGGTATAACTTTCGCTATCGGCCTTATCTTGAGTTATCATGCCGATAGAACATGTCTTCCCAATGGAAGGACATCATCATGATTTTTGGCGTCGGTATAAGTTTAGCCGTCGGCCTAATGTAAAATTGTCATTCCGACAGTATGTGGTCACGCCGAAATACATACATGCATCACATATAAAGGCAGACCTGAAATATTATGAAATGCGGTTAAATCGTTGTACATTTGCCAGTGTATATTTTGTCGCGCCGGGTATACATGTCGAAATATACAAGGGCGGATTCGAAAGATTTTGAAAAGCGATTTAATCATTGTATATTTTGCGATGTATATGCACTATTTTGAACCCGATATACAAGGAAATAGGCGGGAAAACGAAGTGATGGATTTTTCAATCCATTTGAAGCCCGATAGCCTGATTTTCGGTCAACGATGGTTGACCAGTGTATTTTTTAGCCCTGTTTATGCATTTTTTGCATGGTTTTCACAGAATTTGAAACCCATTGCATATGTTTGAACATGGGGCTTGTTTTAATGTGAATTTTAACTTCATGCTGTGTTCCACATGATGATGAACTTAATGTTTGTCTGTTTATTTGCAGGAAGTCATGATGCTGTTAGAGCTGTTGCTGAGCATTGTATGGTTGCACAAGGAGGCAACATGAACCAAAAGTGAGGAGGATATTGTCAAATATGCTGTTTGCCAGCTGGAGACCAAATCAAATCAAAGATGCTGGAATATTCTATGCCAGCTATACATTTGCCAACTGGCAAAGCACATGCTATTCATCTGGACCATTGATTGTTCTGGGAGGATCTTGATCCTTGGATCATTGTAACTATTTTCTGGCATTTGCTCTATATAAGAGCCAGAGCTTGTCAAAAATAAAAAAAGATACATTGGAACATCTAGCACATTAAGGCCAATTACTGTAGAATCAAATACGAGATCGAATTACTGAGACTAATGAAGATTGAATTGTTGAAATGTCAAGGTTCTTTCTTCAGATCACTATAAATGTACCTGTTCTTGAGCATACTAAATGGATATGAAGTTTTAGATTACATCCTAATTGTAAATTTTACGTAATCTTCCTATTGATTTCTGGATATGTACTGGGGAATGCTGTGTTCAACTAGAAGCGCTTTCATTTCATTACATGTTGTTGTCAACTTTTCCTTTGAAGATTTGCACTAGATCATGTGGATTTGTGGAATGTCCTGGTGAAGTATGATTTCTAGTTTCCTTCTTTTCATTGCATGTATGGGAGCTTGTATGTGGATCAGTGATCTCAGTCAAGTAGTTTTGGGAATCTCATTCTTTAACCCTTTTCCTTTTTTTAATTTCATAAATTCATCACCATAACTGCAAGTCATGACAAATAATAAGCAGAAATAGAGAGGTATGCTGAAATCCCGTAGGTAACTGAAAATCATTAGCATATTTGAGTTAAATGCATGTAGTATTGAAAATATCATGCAAATATCAGCCTGTAAGCACATTATTTGACTAAATTCATAGTGCAGAGGTAGAATTATTGGAGATTTATGTAGGGCAGACATAAATAACAGGATATTTGGAGAAATATTGATGAACTTTGCAGAAATTACTGAAGAACGTAAGGCCCCTGAATGGAAAACAGCAACACACATCAACCACTGAGTAACGTCAGTAGATTAAGACCTAATCAACGGAGACTTGGGATCATGAATTCTCTGAATTCATCGTATCGTTCGAGAGGAGTAAAGGTTGTTGTGTAACTTTTATTCTATGTTTGTGTATGACTAACATCCTGACCAACAGGTATTTATAGGTTAGAAGAAGGGATGAGAGGTGAAGAATAAGGAGAGTTAACTCAATTTGATTGCAAAGTTAACTTATAAGACTTAAGAGTGATATGGGCTAAAATTGGAGTGATCTACCCAGTAAAAGCTTATCACTCAAGAAGAAGTGAAGAAGAAGGAGTGCATGGGAATGCTAGGGAATGGATGAGTTGTTAACTAAAGATGAAATAGAGATAATTATGCATGTGTGGGTGCATGAAATAGTCAACTCTATATTTGGCATGAAAATCCATGCAAACAGGAAGAAAAATAAGCGAAAATGAAGCTTTTTAGAATTAGAAACTTGAGTTTTTCCGTGACTGAAAAACATGATAAGGTCACCCAGGGGTCACCCCTTTCACTAGTCAAGGTCACCCAGGTGTAAACCATGGGCAACCCTTAGAGGAGGGCACCTGGGTGGAAGTACATGATGGGAGATGGAAGAGGAGATGAAAAGGAGGGGATCTGCCTCTGAAAAAGGTCAGTCATGTGTGAAAATCCAAATCTCCACTTGCCTAAGTAGGATATCCCGAGGGAGATCTAGAAATAATAGGGGAGATTTGGATTGGTTGAGTGAAACTAAAAATTGAAAGTGGGAGATGGCTAGGGAGGACCTCTCGAAGGCCTCTAGGGGTGGGAATGGATGAAAAACACTAGGGAAAGGTGAAAACTCACCTACAAGACTCATACAAGGCTTAGGAATAGGTTCGCAAGCATAAGAAATGTAAATTGACAAGTTTTGAAAATTGTCGAAAGAGAAGAGAGATAAAACAACAAACGGTAAACAACACAAAGAGGAAGAAAAGACACATCACCAAGAGAATTATTGTTGAAAGGATGTTATTTTATGCTTACATGTACGTGACAAGGTTATGACTCATCATTGGGGTCCTCATGGAGGTTGTGCCTAATTTTGGTGCTTATAGTATCTCATCATCAAAAATATATATATGATATCATAAGCAAGTAACCATCAACAAAATATAATAACAATCTTATCGAGGTCGCCATCCTACCAACCAAGATCGCATATAGCTGACACTATGGCTACATCTGGAGTCACCTCTGCAACTAGGGGCATAAAGCTACTCACCTCCCCTCACTCAAGTTGACTTGATCTCCTAGTGGCCATGGGACCTAGACCACGAGTTCTCAACCTCAGTCTCTCATCGGTCTCCTCGTTGTCGTCCACCCCTTGTTGCCCTCATCGTGGCCTCGCTCTGAACACAAAGTAGACTGTGCCTCCTCATCATCATCATCATCGACATTATCATCATAGTATCCTATGAAGTCACTAAAGTCCTCCTCATCTCCTACATCATCCTTACATCCCACCCATGGCCGTGGATTGCCTGTGGGATGCCCGACAGGGAAAACTAGATTGGGCTGAGCTATCTTCCACTAGGTTGTATATGCTTAGGTACACCTGATATTGTCTGCCTCAAAAACTAGCTCTACATCCGCTACACCATCATCCTCACTCTCGACCACCTTGGTGATCATCAACCATGGGGCCTCATTGGCCCTCGTCGCGTTGCGCATTGTGAGTGTGTAGCTCAAATGCATGCTACGAACACCCTGCACACATCTGAACTGTTATGTGACTCTATCAAAGTAAAATCTGACAACGATGTGATCTAGGTGACTGACTAATAGTCAATCACACTGCATCCTCACTAACTAGGTACATTGTTCCATCCAATACCTGTATTTGCAATATGGCCTCAATGTGATGTTGCTAGGCCACAGTCTATCTAGCACCACTTTCCAGTATAGCAAGTCACCAAATCTCCAACATCTAATCAATGGATAAGCATGTACAAGTGGATGTGTCCACATCAACTCAATGGGAAACCCCACTGGCCACGTGCATCTAATGTGCTCGAATGCCCATACTTGTAATAAGGTGCATACCATCAAACTGTGTGCCTCATAGTGAACATAATGCCCTAGGTCTTGGTATAGGTGTGCAAGCATACTATACCCCCATTCATAGACCATCCTCTCCTCCTCCATGAACTGGATAGTATACATGAGGCCCCCATGAAGGTGTGTTCCTCGCCCATCTGGAGTAACTATTAATGTGATGGTAGTGATCATGATGCGATGAACTAGGGGTATGTCCACGCATCCCTACTCTAACCAACAAAATATGATGTGACCTTATTCGAGTGGTGTCACCACATGACCTAGGCAGTAGATGTGACTATCATGGGTATGCTCCTTGGAGTGACTCTCTATGATCCACGCATCCCTACTCTAACTAACAAAATATGATGTGACCTTGTTCGAGTGGTGTCACCACATGACCTAGGCAGTAGATGTGACTATCATGGGTATGCTCCTTGGACTGAAAGCCACAGTATCTGGTATACATCCTCAAGTTTCACGGTCATCTCGCTTGTGGGTGGGTGGAAGGTGGACGTGTCTACATTCCATCTCTCCATTAGGGCCATCAACATACTGCTATGATATCTCATTGTGGGCCTTGCGAAGACCCACCACAGGCTAGTATCCTAAAGGAGACCGTGGTCCTTGATGGAGATAGTACCTATGTGGACCCGCAGTAATGTCATGAGTTGACCACCAGTGTGCTCTCGCATCCTAGGGACGTCTTGTGCATCAAACACATTCAAATCAGTACATATTCATCAAAACATCAAACATACATACATATCTAATCTAATTGTGCCTTGTCCCCTTAGGCCCTTGTCCTTTCTAGACTTGGACACCCTAGGAAGACCTAGGCGCCTGAAGAGGACTAGGGCGCCCAAGGAGGACTTAGGTGCCCCAAATGGACTTGGGTGCCCTAGATAAGGACCTTTGTCCATTTCTCCTTAAAGGCACACAAAATGATAAAAACTACAAGGAATTGAAAGAAACTAATGTGAGAAGTATAGTTTAGAGTCCTACCTCGTGCTCAACTCACCTATCTACCACTTGCGACCGTAATGCATCCAGCCTTGGGGCCTGATACAGACGTCAGATCCACATCATAGCTCTCTCCTTCTCCTTTTCTTCTCCTTTGAAAATGAAAGTGACAAATGAATGGTAAAAAGGTGAAAACTCCCTTTACTTATAATAAATGGATGAGAATTCCTTTCACTAACTAGGAACAAAAGTGCATAACAGTCTTCAAACATTCCTATCTTGGGCTGCTGAATCATTTTTCTATGTTGTTTGTTGCGTTGGAATCCTGGTTCCACCCTTCATCATGCCTAATACCTTGTGCCTCAATGTTGTTTGAAATAATAACCCTACCAATTCATTCTTTCACCAAGTTTTCCTTGAAATCCATGTGTGAAGATTACCACCTTGTTTCTCCTTTTCAGACTAAGCAAGCAGAAACAAGGGGGCATATATCTCCCATAATTTCCACCTTAATCATGTCTCATCACTCACCCCTTTAGTGTTTATGACTGACCTATTCATTTGATGTTTGCAGGTTACTTTGATTATTTCATCTAACATATCTTTCTTTACAGGTTACGGTTCCTAACCTTTGTGATCTTGCAAGATTGTAGATTGGGGGATTCTTCCTCTTACTTGGAAACATTTGACTTCCTCTATAATATCCTTTTGGGTATCTTTTTTGTGATTACAATATTTACTTTCCTTTAGTTGCATATGCACGTAGTGTCATATGGCCACTAAAGTGGGGGCTAAATTTTATGTCGTAAATTGTGCTTCTGCATGGATTAGCATAATTTCACTATGTTTAGCTCCTACCTTTTAGTGTCCCTTAACCCCTTTCATTATTTAACCTATCTAAGCCCTGATCAACAACTACTTTATCAATGAATTGTAGCATTTCGAAGTATCTAACAACAAAACCCAAAAAGAGATTATGGATTCCAGACATTTAGGACATCCTTGAGCTTAATCTAGAGTCAAACTAGGGAGTTGGACTTGGGTGCTCGTGCCCTAGTCCTATCCTAAATCTTGGGGTCCCAAGATTTACTCTGATGTCAACCCATGTTGAGTGTTCCAAGATTCTGAATTCAAACTTTGTTTTTCATGTGATGTCAGTATGATATTTTGAAATTCTTTTCCCTCCTAAGGTTGGGTATTTAAAGAGAATTTAAAATAATTTTATCATACACAACTCACATGCAAGCTTACTACACTAAAACTCTACTACTATTTCTATTGAAGTCTACAAAGTGTTGAAGCTCATTGAAGAATTTGTTCTTTGTTATCATGGAGATATATTGTGGAGATTAGGAAACAATATCTTGAGTCTATCTTGCTCTTCCTATGGTTTGCCAAACCCTTTGTATGATCGGGAGAAGGGTTGAAGCCTCTAACTTGAGTTTTGGAATCCTCCATGGATATGATTGCCTCACCTTCTTATTCTACAAGTCTTCATTGATATTCATCTCCTTGAGGTGAAGTTGTTGTTTCCTTGAATGAAACTTTTGTGGATCTAATCATTTATGCTTGAGTCATTTAGGATCTTGCATTTGTTTATGCTTACATATCTAGTTTTCAGGCATATACATCTACATACTTTGACATTTGCTATTGTTGAGATAGAAATACCAAAGACATAGTTTGACTGAGGTAAACTCCTATATAGCCACAACCATATTTCTACTTCTTTCACTTGTGTAGGTCAGATTCAGGAAGATCAGATGAAAATAAGTGAAGGAGAAGTAGGTGTTATAGGTATAGTCATCCCCAAAATTGTAGTTTCATCATCAGAATATCTGTCAGACATAGGGGCTAGTGCTTGAGTCTAACAGGGCCTGAAAACTAGGATCTGAGACCTTGAACAGAGGTAGAGGCATCTGGTATAGATAATTTTGTTGTCAAAAAACTTTTAGGACACTGGGGCTAGCACCTGAGTCTATCAAGCCTCCATATTTTAGGTGCATAGTCACAGTTACTCCTCATTTGCATTTATGTAATCAGTTTGTGTGTTACTACTCCCAAAATTTGTCTGCTAGTGCATATTTTACAATTAGGATTTGATCTCTCCTTGGCTTGTTAGGGTTTTCATAACTCTAGTTGAGACACCTTCCAAGGTACAACAAAAATGGAATAGGATACTTGTAGCTTATCACTTCCATAGTAATCAATCTCAGTTCATATTCTTAATATTTGGTGTACTTGGAAAGAGGGGCTTGACCTAGTTTGCAAATGCTATCATTCTCTCTCTTTTTCACACTAAACACCCAAGAACCAACTACTCAAACCACTCCCCCTCATGATTATCCTAGAAATGTGAGTGAGCATGAAAGTCTTGTTGATGAACTTGAGCACTCACCTTGATTCATTACCTTTCTTCAAAGAGAAGAGACTTATCCTTCTATCCATAATTCCACCAACACTAATCCTATTCATCATCTAACAACATCCACTTCCCTTGATGAGACACTTGGTCCCCAAGTAGACATACAAAATCACAATACTAATTTGGATCCTAGTGAGCATAATGAAAATCAAGATCATCCATTAGCCCTTATTGATCCTTCACCATCCTCTATTGATCCCATTCCAAATCCATCTTCCTATCATCTTGGTCTCACTACCTTCATTCTTGGTGGTTCCCTCATACAAGAGGAACAAACTTTATCCACCACCCATCCTCCCCCACCTAATGATGGACTCACATCTTGTTTCCCAAAAAAAAACATCCCATTGCATATTACATGCTCCAAAACATGAATTATCAAGGCAAAGGATTAGGCCTTCATGAATAAGGTATCTTGGAGCCCATCTATGTCAAATTCCCTCCACTATTGCATGGCCTTGGCTATATATCCCAAGGAAAACAACTTGAAAAGATGTTGGTACCACTCGTATACCTTCTAAATCCACGTCTTTTAATCCCAAAGCATGTGCATCCCATCGCACCTCTAAATCATATGTTCCTATCCCTCCTCCATCATCATACCATTCTCAAAATCATGTGACCATACATCTCCATCCACTCTACCTCCACTTCTCCCAATGCCTAATATTCCCATCCTCAAATCCCCTCATTCCTTCATCCACAAGTCTACTAATCCCTCCATCCACACATCCCATTCTCTTAAATTCCCCAAAATCCCTAATCATGATCAACGAATGCACACATCATCTAAACATGAAGCTATCACAAAACCTATGGGGTTCAAAAGTAAAAAATTGGATACCTCCCCACATAAAGAAAAAACTCTATCAAATCCTAAGAATGATCATGCCACAAGGCATTGATTCATAACGTCAAAGAAAAATCCATCCAAAAGGTCGTAAAACCTACACCTCAAAAAGCACAAGAAAAAACAAAAATGGTGCAGGTCCCCCAAGAAAAAATCAATTAATCCAAGTGGAGCATCCCAATCCCAATCCACCCCAACATCCCAACAATCCTGCACCCCGTGTAAAAATCATAAAAATCCTAACTCCATTTGGGTCCCTAAATTCCCAAATCGATAATGATGCAGAGGATGCACAACAGAAGCTTACAAATGGGAAGGAGGAGTCATTAACACAACTAGCATGTTAAAATCCTGGACATGCAGTATGTAATACCTATCGGCTTATCATCATCATCATATTTCTTGCTAACACAGACAGCATCATCATATTTCGAAGAGGCATGAAATATCCTCCTGCTAACTACTGTTCACTTCCTTATCGCCTTTCGCCTTTCGCCTGTCAGCAGCATCATCATATTCGGCTATCAGCAGCATCATCACATTCGGCAAGCGCAAACATCCTCCTGATGTTCACTGTTCATCTTACCGCCAAACTCTATCTTCATCATCATGATGTTTAGCATCATCTTCACCCTTCGTCGGTAGGATATGAAATATCCGGTTCCTCTCATATATCCTGATGACGTTATTCCTTATGCACCTGATGCTTACGTCACCCTGATATCGACCTTCTTTAAACAAACAGCATCAGGATATGACTTATCAGGTCATATTGAAACATCCTGATGATGTTAACCAAACTTTATGCCGATGACTTACGCCGATGCCAAAACCCTTAGCAACAGCAGGATAAACTTGCATAGGGTGATATTCACAATATCCTGATGATGATGACGTCACTTGTACCCGATGATGATGTCAATGCACCTGATGATGATGTCAACAGGATATAAGACACTTATATCCTCCGCAACATGATAATGAATATCCGGTGATCTTTTCAATATCCTGATGATGACCTTTCCGGTCCTTAGCCAAAAAGTGAACTTTCACTTCTGCATGCGATAGCGATATGCAGACGATGGATACACACGAAAGGTGATCTTGACGATGATATATACACTGAGTATATATCCAACCTATATCATCCTGATGCACTTGAAACATGCAGTCTTTGTCAGCTTCATAACCCGATCCGGATAGCGATATACTCGCAGATGTCGATGCGATTCACTCCGTCTGGAAAAGCACATGCAGATCCCTGTATATCCGTCAGCTGCATGCAAACTCACAGAACCGCACAATTTTACAAAGAAAACATGATGATCGGGCCGGGTCACCTTCAGATCAAAACTTAACAGTTTATCTTCCTAAACTCTAGCACATGAGGATGCTAGGTTGATTCATAGCATGCTACCAATCGATCTCCCACACAATGAAATGCATAAACAGAAAACTAAAATACAACCTAAACTAACATGCATGACCATTCCACCGATTCACAGATTCAACCGGTGGAAGGGTTGAAAGAATCCATTAACCTGTAATCAGAACAGAAATCAAAACATAAACAGCTGATAAACCAGATAATGCAATTGATGAGATCTTATTTAGATGAAACACAAATGTCCTGTTTCTACAATACTATCGAACAACAATGTTTCACAATGTCTGGCCTGATCTCTGGATCTCACTCAATCACCAGTACAACATAACATAACTACTACTCTCTCTGATCTCAAACCCTAACTGATCTGAGTTATTTATAGCAATATCTTACAAGTACTACCAACTCGATTCCCAGCGGCTGGGAGCTTCCAAGCGGCTGGGAGAAGACAGCTCAGACAACCTAATAACCAACTCTAACTACCTGCACACTCTCCTAGGCTGATCTAATACATATGCATTGGTCCAATGGACCTTATTACATTATGAAGTCAAACATGCTAAAACTAGACTAATGTCTTGTCATGCGGACAATGAACCTATATCCTATCTTGTAGGGGTGCTCCTGCACCAGATAATCCCACCAATCCAAATCTCCATTGCTTCCAACACCTCCAAATTGAAAGCTTCAACATCCATCATGGTGTGTGCAACCATTGGTCTTGGTTCCTCTCCATTCCACTACATTCCCACATACCTCCATCTCCCCATCTTATATCCACTATTGCACATATCTCCCCCATCACCTTCCTATGGTCCATGTTCTTGCATAAGCCTTTCATCCATCAATCATCCATCATCCATCCACTCCATTTCCATCTCATGCAATCCTCTACCAACATCCATGTACATCATGACACTTGACATGATCTATGTACAACATCCATCCAATATGGGACACTATCCCTCTTTCTATGGAACTAGACGCTTGATTCCCCATCCTCTTCCAAATACCTCTTATCCATATCCCACATACAATCAAAAAATAATTTTAAAAAAATCAAAAGTCAAAATAGTAAAGAGAAATCCTTCGTCCAATGGTGAAAACCACCTTGGTGGCACCTTGGATAAGTACCATGATGAAAACTAAAAAATAGGCATCATGTGTAGATTTATCATCTATGTACCTTGCACTTGGGGGCATATTGTCTCATCTATCCCCTACTATCATTTTCCTCCTATAATTCCACCCATCCATTATATCTTCCTATATATCCCATGGCATCATCTTCTCCTCCGTTCCTTCTTTTGATCTTGATAAGGATAGGAGTACTATATTGAAAAATGCTTTAAACATCTCTTGATAAACCTAATCCCTTGTACCCAATCCTATCACCTTATGATCATAAGTATCATTCACACAAAGTCCTGAGTCTAATATCTTGAGTGGGGCATGTTCTTCCTATGTAACATAGTCCTTAGAGATCACATCCTAAACCCCCTTCCTCCATTCATTATGTATCCTCCATCCTTCCCATCTTCCATCCATAATCCTTTTGTCCATCTATCCAGTCCTTCTTTCATTGTTGTCCTTCGACTTGGTATTCCCTTGTCATTGGTATCTAGCATCTAAGCTATCCAAAATGTAATCTAATGTATCCCAAAATATCCAAACATCAAAAAAAAATTTAAAAAATTCCAAAACACAAAAAAAATCAAATGTCTAAAAAATTCAAGCAATAAATCCAAATACAAGTCATCCTTAATCCATACTAATCTAGTCAAGCGATCTAGTCCAATTATCTAATTGCATCCTTGGTTTTGTTTCCAACCTTTCTATCAACCCAATCAATCAATCATCATCATCATTAATGGGATATATTGTTCCTACATCCTTGTGTTGATCTAAAGATATACTATTCCTCACAATGACAACACAATCTTAATCAATCAATCATCAGTTTACAGCTTGACAGGGGCAATACCTTGTTTGTTTTTGAATCATTTGTGTATGCTTGATTGCTTTCTTGTGTGTGTTATCATTTTATCTTGCATTGTATCAAGTCCTTACAACATATTGTTACAATGGCATCATGGTCTTCCATATCATGGTGCCCAAATGCATATGTGTGCTTGTGACCTTTTATCTTTTTTGAGTTAGTCCTTTTATGTACATGACACATCATCACCCTAGTCTTTATACCTTGGTGCATAATGTCTAGTGCTATATCAAACTATATGGTTGTTCACTTAATGCAGCATAACTTATCAAGCATCCATTTTATCCATCCTTTTTCTTGCATCCACCATCCTTACCCAATCAATTTCATCCATTTTGAGAGCATACCTGTGTTCTTCCAACTCGCATATCCTCTCAAGAGGGTATCACATACTTACATTATTCCTCCTTATCACTCCTTTAAGCGGTTGGGGCATCCTTTTCCCATCATCCATACCTTATCTTCTTTGAAATGATGTTACTTCTCTTAGTTGCAACATCATCTCAAAGAGGGGGAAAATGCAGACACCTAAAATTGACCATGTCCTCATAACCCTTTGACATCCCCTAGACATTCATCTTGCAACTCATTGTCCCTTAATCCCTTTCCCAAATTAATTAAATAAATTATATTTATTTAATTAATCCATTCCCTCCATCACCTAAATTAAATAAATAAATTATATTTATATAATTAATACATTTATCCTTTTAGCCAAAATTAATTGAATAAATCTTATTTATTTAATTAATTTATCCTCCCATCATCCCCTCTCCAATAATTAATTAAATAATTTTATTATTTAAATTAATTATTGAAACTCACATGACTTGCCACAAACAATAAATGAGATTTTAATCTCCACTATTCATTTCATACTACATCTCCAAATCATAGCCATGCACATAAGGATGCCCTAAAAGATTTGTCCTTATCTTATAATCCTCTCATCAAATCTTAGCCATCTATTTCCACCTCTTAATCTTAACCATCCATTACACCTCTTGATCCTAGCTATTCATCCTATTATTCAAGCATCTATAAATCAAGCCTCAACCAAGCCATTATCATCCACATTTTGAAAGTAACCTCATGCTGTCAAAATTCATACATCATTATCCATCATCTTTATCTAATGTTATGTTGCTAGTGTGAGAAACCAACATATTACAATCAATGTCAAATATCAAGGGAAACAAGGAATCATTTGGTGATATTGTTTCATTTCTTTTTTATAGTTACTTGCTCTTGATGTGTCTTAAGTATGAAATAGGTATTTGCATGTATTGTTTCCTTATTTCATTCCATATTTCTACATACACAACAACAATGGAATACTTCACCAAATGGGTGGAAGCAAAGCCTTTAACAACTATTTTAGGAGCAGTAATCGCTAAGTTCATTTTGAATTAGATCATATGTAGGTTTGGAATCCATCAAGTGATAATGACAGATAATGCCTCATCATTTAAGAATCCACAAGTTCATGAGTTCTGTGAAAAATCCACATCAATCATAACTCGGCATCAATGTACTAGATCCTTAAGGGAATGGACAAGTAGAAGCAATCAATAAGACATTAAAATCAATTTTGGTGAAAATAGTGAAAGATTCTAAAAGATATTGGCACTTGTAACTATACCTCACTCTTTGGGCTTATACAACTAGCATATGTAAACCCATTGGGACAACACCATATGCCCTCACTTTTGGGTAAGAAGCAACATTTCTCTTAGAGGTTGTATTACCAAGTTTAAGGATATATTTGCAAGGATTGTTAGATAATGAAGAATATTGTGCAACTAGAATAGTAGAACTAGAAATGATTGATGAAATAAGATTAAGAGTTGTGCAGAGGCATGACTCCTATCTTGCACGAATAAAGAAGTAGTACAATAAGAAATTTGTTCCTAGGCCTTTCCAAGTTGGGGATTTTGTACTTAGAATTGACAACCTAATCGACAAAAGAGTTGGAGAAGGACGTAAATTCAAACTGAATTAGATAGGCCCGTACATGGTCAAAGAAGATGTCGAGAAAGGTGCCTATCTTTTTTACACTATGAAAGGTGAAGAATTTTGTGACACTTAACACCTTCCACCTCAAAAAATATTATGTCTAAAAATCATAAAAATCGTTAAAAATATCCAAATAAATCAAATAAACCAAAAAATCAAAAAAAATTGTAAAATCATAAAAATTCAAAATTTTTGCATTCTTCATTTTGTTCTACCATGCATTATGTGAGCAACGTGCTCTTGTTTGATTTTTTTCCTAGTAAGGAGTCTAAGGTTTCTTAGGTATAATTTGACCCTTTGATCCTTTGAAATCCCTTATGATCATGTTTACCACTTATCACTACTCCCCTATTTACAATCCAAATGATTCTAATCAAAGCCTAGATCTTAACTTCACATTGATCCTGGTCTTAACAACTCATGATGTTAAGTCTAAGTAAAGTTAGTATTCAAACCTATAGTACTCAATAGAAGCTTGCAAGTAGACCTTCCCCATTCCTCCTTAGTAAAAGGGAAGTCTAACTAGATGGTGAAAACCCTTGGTGGCGCTCAGCCCCTTAGCTTTCTTGGCCAAAAGCACCAAGGGATCATAACTCTGCAAGAAGCAATCAAAAAAATACAAGTGAATAAAAAAATGAGAGATCAAAAAATAATAAGAGTGTGAGAAAGAGAGAAAGGAATCATCATAATAGAAAAATACCAAAGCATCAAAAAGCAAAAAGCAAAAAAAATATCAAAATGAGAAATTCAAGTGAAGCATTGCAAAATACAAAAAAAAGCAAAAATGCAAAAAAAAAGAGTGAGAAAGAATATTGTTGATGTTCGTACTCTCAAGTGGAGATAAATCTAAACTCAAAGCTATGAGAGTGACATATAACAAAGAAAATAAAAAAATAAAGGTATAAAGCGCACACACGCACTAGATGAGCAAATCCAAGGGTCTTAACTGTATTTAGAATCATCTTCTAATCTGGAGCCTTTCCTTTACCCCAGGTCTATCTTGTTGGCTATCTCTCATCTAAGTCTATAAGGTATTAATAAATTTTGGTGCCTATCTAAGTTGAAATCTTTTCAAAAAAAAAAAATCTTGATAAGGATCAGTGTCTATCCTTTTGCAAAGCCTAAAATTAGGAACATTCCATCTCCTCCCTGTTCCCACTTAATTTCCTAAATCCTATCCCAAATATTAGTATGTCTTCTTATGCCAAGTCAAACCTACAATCCCCTATTAGGATTAAGGTGCCATCAAACTTGTAAATCCTATGTAATTAATTACTCCTAATATTGTTTGTAAATCATCTGTAAGGGAATATGTATTCACCAAGCAGCAGTCTTGTTTCAGCCACATTTTGTATCCTTGTACCCAATGGGAGTGTGGGGGGGCTTGCCCCCACTACTGTCATTGGGGGGCCCAAGGGAGCGGTGAAAGCTTCCTAGCCCCCCTGGTGAGGGTTTGGGGACAACGCCCCTAAAGAGAAATTTTTAGAAAATTACCTTGTAAATATTGTAATTTCGTAGTCAATCTAGATCGTTCATCATTAGGTCACAGATCTAAAAGTAGAGGTTATGTTAGGGTTTTTTGCACTAGAAGGAAACACTCTTTTAATGAGGGCATTGTGTTACGTCTATGAATGAGTATTACAGGTGTTGCAAGATTGAAGACTAAAGAGGAGATTGATAGTGTTGTATTGTAAACTCTATTAAAGTTAATATAGACTAGTGCATCTCTTATTGTGTGGAGTTTTTTCCTAAAAGGGTTTCTCCACGTAAACACCATGTTATGTGTTCGATCATATGTTCTAGTATTTTTTTGTTGATTTCATACTATCTCTATTTTGGTTCTACATAGTTAAATATCTATATTATAGTTGTAATTAGTTTTCCATGATAGTTGTTTACCTTCATTTCTAACATCCCCTAATTTAAAATCCTTCTAAAGAGTAGTCACTTTATTTGTTCCACATGCATACATTCCAAAAATAAAAATCAATAATATCTCATGGCATCATATAGGAAATAGAAGTTGTGTTGCATCTTGCATCTATTCACTCTTGTATATTCATACATAAAACATGAAAAAGGACCAAAAACATAGCATAATCATTTCCTTTTGCATCTATGTCAAGTTATAGAGATCAAGTAATAAAATTTCTAAGCTATCTATGTGCACAAGAGATGAGTGAATCAATAGTTGTGATCATAAGAATAAATCCATTGATAATATCAAAAGTTTGAGTACAAGTCATTACATAAAGAAAGACTTAAGAGCTAAGGACAAAATGCTCTCAATACATATATCTCCCCATGCAAGGGGCAAAATAGAAAGAAATGTATATCCTCTAGAACTTCAAGGATGACTGTGACCAATGGAGCCCTCGGGGCTCCTATTTCTAGGCCTCCTCTGGGTTCCTGAACCTCCTTGAGTTCTATAAGAGTAAGGAATCCTACTAGCATCCCTTGAATGGGAAGGACTAGTTGTATTGGACCATGAGTTGGGCCTATGAAGTCTCAAATGAGCCATCTCTCAAAGAATAGTATTATCACCCTCAAGTGTATTAATCTTGGCTCTTGAGGCAATAACCTCCTAACAACTATGATACGTCAGAGAAAAGATATCAGTATGAAAATTGGCCATAGCAAGCATGTGGGAATCAACAAGCAGTTTCTCCCATGGGTAACCTATAGCAGAGGCCACTAAGTCTAGTGAAGCATTATGGATAAGATCCCTTCACTCCACAACATTATCTAAACAAAAAGAAAAGGAGTGTTAATCAAAGACCAAACCCATAAAATAAAAAGAAGTGATGAAAGAAAGTAAGCAGAGAAAGAGATCCTTACGAGAATCACAAAGCTACTATGTAGAATCATAAAGTCTCATGTCCTCATCAGTCAAAGAATGAACTAGATTGTGTTGGGAAGAAGTCACCTCTGGTGCTACCTCCTTGTATGAAGATATCTCATGGTTCCCCTAGCATTCTCCTTGTCACTGTCCTCTCTCTCAAGATCATAGTCCTCATTAGTAGAGTCCTCAATCTCTTCCATGACTATCAATCTCTGAGATTGAGGTCCTCTCATCTATCTCAATCTCTATCTCCATCTCATGTCACAATCCACCCTAGTAATCAGGACTTTGGGAATCAATGGAGTCCAAGAAATCACCCTCTTCCCAATGTCACCCATCTCATGAATAGACCTATAGCAAATGGAAATCAGGGGCAAGTCCTCTAGAAATTCATCTCCCAAGTGCTAAAGGACTCGATCAATATGGTGTGCCTCAATCAAACTGTACCTATCTAACAAGTGAACCACACATCTACAAAAGTCTCAAATTTGGCTATCCCCTTGCCATAAACCATCTATGTCAATGTAGGGATTAGGAATAATATCTGCATTGGTAAGGATAGCACTATGCGCATACTAGCATCAAAGTAACCAAGATGACCCCATCATGTAGCCCTCATTAATCTAGGATCTAGAAGGGGCATAGCCCTCTAAAATGGTCTAATATGCTCAAAGATCCATGACATAACCAAAGAGGTGTTGTTGAATTCAAGTCCCCTTGCCTTGTGATATGGTAAAAATCCTAGTAAACCATGGCAAGGATATCAAATCCCCGTGTGAATATTGTGCCCTACTCCCCATGTTGAATGATGGGTGCCCATCACTACCTGATTCTTGAACTTCCCTTGTCCCCTGATAATCTAGAAGTAATCAAACCAATGAGGAACTTTCACATATGTGATATCGCTAGGATAGGCACCAAAATAAGTCGTACCCCTGTTTGATCTTCTAGGTGACTCATTCCCATGATAGTTTCCCATGTCTATCTCTCTCTATCTAACTCACTCTTGGGAAGGATAATTTGTTTCCCTCTAATAGAGACTCCCAAGATATGATAAATGTTATACAGAATAATAGTCCATTCCTCGGAAACCTAGGGGAACCTGAAAGTGTTCTTGTTGGCATCCCAATAGGTTAGAATGTCACAACAAATACAAGATGAAGGATAAACCATTGGAACTTTGCATACCCTATGTAATCTTGCTTTCTTTAGGATAGCACAATCTATTAAAGATAGGGCCTCATAAGCATTAGCAAACCATGACTTCTCACGAGTCGTATTCCGTTGAATGTGCATATCTTGATACACAAAGAGCCATGTGTTAGATCTCTTTAAACTCAAAAATCCCAAAAAAAATGTAAAACTTGCAAAATTCCACAAAAAAGCACATATTCCTTAAAAATTTGTAATAAAATGATGAGGTTAGCATCTAAATTAGAGAAAAATAGAGTGCCAATTGCATCATCAAACAAAATTTTATAGTCAGAATCAAACTAACTGGGTCACCCAGTTCACCAGGGAAAATCTCCCCTAGGCAACCCTGCTTTATAATAGGATCTTCCTAGGAGGTCAGCTCCGAAAAACTGGGTGATCCAACCCCACACCCAACATGATAAAAAAAACTCTAAAAACCCAAATTTTACCCAAATTTGACAAACAAAATGGCATATACACACTGAAACAAAAAAGCTAACATATTGCAACAACAAAAATGAGTTCTTTTGGAGAAATCTTCAAAACAAAAACTAGGGTTTTGAGGGGAGTTTTTCATTTTTTTGTACCTAATTATTAGTAGAGGAACAGTTGGTTGCCATCTTTACGATCTCCTCATCAGTGTTTGCCCATCAACTATTCACCTGCACAATTCTATCATAGTTTGACCTCTTTTTCTTAGATTTCTCCTTTCCTCTTCTCTTAGTGTAGCTTCATTTGATGCATTTTAGAGTAGTTTGTATCTTTTGTAGTGTTCTTGTACCTTTGTTTTGCATGCTTTCATCCTTGTATATCCCCACAGTGAAGTGAAACAACTTAGGTACACTTACGACGCAATCGATGGTACATTCACTTGTTTCAATTTCAATACTCATTTTAAACATTTTAAATGTAGAACTAGTACTTATTATTGTAGACACTGAAAAATGTCCTCATGTCGCAAATGTGACAGGGTAATTTTCCCCTTCAAATCCCATTATTCAACTAGTTCAATTTCATCCCTTTTGTCCACTTGACCATATTCTTCCATAATTAAATAATTAATTTCAATTGATTATTTAATTATTTGATCATATCCTAATGTCCCCTTCACTTGATTTATTCAAATAAATCAATCAATCCCATCAAAAATCCTCTTTCACATGTCCCGTTCCTCAAATGAATTAAATAAACTAATTAAGTTTATTTAATTTAAACATTCTCCACCTCATCATATTTGTGAATTTTAAATTCACTTTTGTCTTCTAGTGGTTAGGAAACCCTAACTCATCCTAGCCCTTGATTTGGCCTCCAATTCAACTTTTAATCTGAGCCCTCCATTCAAATCAACTCCTCTATAAAACCACTTATTCAACCTCAATTTTCCCCCTAATGGCTCTTAGAAGACATTTTTCATCTCAAATCTGATGTAATTCTCCAATATCTTGCCCCTTAATCAACTTGAGTTTCTCAAGATTGTGCATAAATCTGCAAATCTGAGAACAAAATAATGCAAGATAGAGGACAACAATGGAGAGAAGTCATCACTAGCTTAGATTTTAGTTTATTTCTGTTTGCTTGATTGATTTTCTAGATTAGGATGCAGTCCATTGGGAGCTAGGGTTAGCTGTAGTTTGCTTCCTGCAGATTAGTTAGCTTTTTCCTTGTCTACATTGGTGAACCCGAGGTGAATGCATGAAAAATCTCACATTTTTGGTGATTTCTAAAAATCTGTTTCTGTAGGTGGCCTCCAGAGCTCAAACGGAACTCACCATTGAGTCCAGGAGGTCCGAGAAACAGAAAATGACTGTAAATTTGTCATTGAAAAAATTTGAAATTTTGTTTGCTTTAGGCCCCTACGCTACAGACCGTACAGAGCTGTATGGCCTCCTACGCAAGGTTCTCTCTGTCCAAATCATGGGTTTCTGTTATTTTTGGTTTCTAATATCTGGTTGGTTGCAGATTGGGTATTATTAGTTTATTTTATTTTAAATTTTGTTGCAGGTTTATTGTTACAGATTTGTTGTTGCAGGATCTGAGAAGCGCCATTTTAAACCTGCCATTACCCATGGTATTTTCCAGTCCCGTCGACGTCACAGTGTGTCACCTCCCCCGCGATATCGCTTTTCCACCACTCCTCCATCACCAACTATCCACCGAAGGTAACCCTGTTCTATTTGGTCTTTTTAGCATTTGGTCGCTCCCACATTTCTAGGCATTCTAACCTTGTCACCCATTCTTAGGTTACTTCAGATCTAACACACTTTGATTTACTGGTGCCTTTGTTGATCTCTGTAGAAAATCACAGTTTCAGATCTGAGAGATTGTCTCGGCCTGGATCACAGAGTCCCAATCCATCCTCACATTGGACTCTTATTCCATCTCTATTGATTGACCTCACCTCCCATCTACCACCAATCACCATCTCCTCAAGCAGGTCACCGCCACAGTTTTCTATCACCACCTCCTCACGCTGGGTCAACACCACTGGATTTGGCATCATCGTCTGACACATCTGCCACTTGTGAAAACCCTGTTGTTGCTGCTAACACTGCCTATGGTCGGTGTTAAAACTACTGCCAACCCTGATCCTCAGTCAGCATTCACTGCAGACTCCCTGCTATCGACCAAATCCTCCATTCGTCACCCGACACTGGCCAAGTGCAGTTAAAAATCCCAAACCAACAACTTACATTCATCATAGACACGGTCTAGGGTTCACATGGTCTACACAGTCACCTCCCAATCTCTGCTTTCAGTCACCCTAATCCTCATCGCCACCAGGTGACTGCTCGATCGCTGCTCCAAGGGGTAAGTCACCGCTTTTGGTGGTGATCCGTTCTCACCAAATCACCCTACTGTTGCTCGACACCCTTGGCTCAAAACCCTACCTCCGTTCTCCATCCTCGCTCCCCTTCAATCACTAGGTGCCACCGTCTAAAGAATCTCTACTCTCAGTCGCCTCCCCTCACAGTCTGCATCGCCACCAAGACATCTCCTGGTCACCATTTGCAAACCCTGACCATCATTTTTTACTACCTTTAAACCTTAACCACTCTTTTTAGTAGTCGCCACCCATGGACATGCTTCGGTTGTCACTCTTGATGTTTTTTGTCACCTAAACTTGTTATTCAGAATTGTTAACTGTGATGGTTTAAAGATTAACCGTAGGCATTTAACTCTGGTTGATTCTTTAGGGTTTTAAATCCCCAATTCGCAGAGAGTTTCAATCACCTTGGTGACCATGGGGAGGGCTCTTAGCCCCCTATCATTGCTAACATTTTTTTTATTTTTGCATAGGCTTATGCCCTGGTCACATGGGTGACTAGGGGCCTTAAAAGCCCTAACCTTTAAACTAAACCACCAAACTTAACCGTTTGCTTTAAACCAGTGCATGTGACCATAAGGGGTCTAAACCACCAGCATCAAAATTAACTGTTGGCTAAACCGTCAATCTTGACTATGACTACTACCTGCAGTGCATGTGATCACATTATTTCTAACTGCTAGAGGTTAACGTAAACTGTCAAGCTAGCCACCTCTTTGCCTCCATATGCATAAACAAGCTATTTTTTTTTAATTTTATAACTTTTACAAAACAGGTTAGATTTTCACAAAACAAGTTGCGTTGCAGAGCAGATTCAGCCAATTTCATCGTGGCAAAATCAATTTCAGGTAACCATACCATTTTATTAGGTAAATTTTTAGTCAAAGTCAATGTTGTTTTTAAACTTTGACCAAGCATATCTTGAGCATTTTTTATCAGATTTTGACAAAAAGAATTTTCAAACTACTCAGAATTTCCTGAATAATCTGATTCTACAGTTTATTTTCCTATATCTAATCATATTTTGGCAGATTTTTATCACATTCCCTTTTTGACCCTTTTTGACTTAATGGCTTGCATAGGGGCTATTGGACTTGCTATTTCATGTTTTTTGCAATGTCATGGAGATTTTATGCTAGTAACATCTGATTTACAGCGTGTGGCGTTTGCTGGGAAAAGACATTCAAATTGAAACTACTAACGCATTTGATGCAAGGTTTCATCATTTCATGTGCATGTGTTTTCTTATCATAGGCACATTTCAATTTGGGCAATAAAATGAACATAATCTTGTTGTTTCACACATATCTTGGGGCTTAAAATGAACTAGTGCTTGCTTTGTTTAGTGACTTTGTTTGTGTCCTTGAAGTGTGTATGCTCTTCCCTCGTGCTCTAAGTGATCTTGGGAATCAAAAACACTTCTCAAACACTTGCATTTGTCACACCACACATCTATTTTCTAAGGTCAATGAATCCCCATGCGAGTGTGAGTAAGTTGCATGTGTATGCTCTCCCCTTGTGACTTAGTGTGAGCCTGGGGATCAAAAACATGTTAACTTGTCTTGCTTTTGTTTGAGCCTTAGAGTGGGCCTGCTCTTGAGACACATCCGCAAGGAGAATTCATTTGTGACGCCAAGCGGGACTTTCATTCAGCCTACTATATAAATTGAGGATAAGGTGAAAGACAAATCTAACTGGTATGAGCGCTCACCATATAGTGCTAGCTTGAAAGGAGGGGTACCTTAGTATATATTAAACTCCTAGTAGGGTTAGTTAGAGCCTTAAGTGGCTTGTTGGATACTTGTGGGGTGCTGGTCCCCTGGATACTTTACTAGAACCTTCTTGTTTAGTGGCCAAAAACCTTCTATTTGTTGACACAGAAGGGTAACCTTTGAAGCCGCCCTGATTCATGTGGTTCTTAGCTGAGGTAGCAGGGACAATCCTAAGGTTTGGTGGGGGGACGAGCCTTGGTAAACCTAGATCTTGGTATGCGTGAGAAGTGAGTGCACTGTAAGGGGGAGCCAGTGCTACCAAGATCCTGGAGCTACCCGCTTTGAATAGGCATAGCTAGGGGATTCAAGAAATATAATCCTTGCCTATCCTAGGATTGTGCATGTCTACAAGTGTCTACAAAACATCATGAGTCATCAAAACAACCACAGCAATGCCAAGTGTCTTCAATGTTTGATGTGTGTTCTTACCTAATCATCATCCCTCGACGTTCTTTCCACACATTCATTCCATGTCATCATCATATCCTCATCATGCCAACTCATCATATCCAAATCACATTCCTACTCATATCTTCATCATTCAACCTTCACAACCTAATCACCATCCTTAGCCACTTCACATCCTAGTCACATCCAAGTCATCATAACCCTATCCTAATCACATTCTTATCGTACTCTCACCATTTGACCCCATATCCTAATGATTCTTCCTAACCACATCCTCTTCGCCATCTAATCATCCTTATCATTCACATGATCCCCATCATCCTTGCTCTATCCTAATCACATACCAATTACATTACCATCATTCCACATCATCTTATTCCTAATCTAACAAACATTCCAAATCCAACCAACACCTAACCATCATACCCTAATCACCCTCCCTAATCACATCTCATTCATCCTAATCATCCCCTTCCTTATCATTCTACCACATTCCTAATCCCATTGTCCTTACACATCATACCAATCCATTACATCCTAATTAATCATTATCCTAATCACATCATACCTAATCACCTATCTAATCATCCAATCACTCATTCCAAATCATTCCACATTACCATAATCATGGTCATCATATCCTACTTGTCATGTTCTAATCCATTTCCATCACATTCCTAATCATTCAACTACATCCTAATCATATCTCATTCATCATATCTTCACCATTGAACCTCATCCCAACCATATCCTATTTATCATTTGTCATCATTCAACCACATCCCTAATCCCATTATCCTTACACATCATCCTATCACATTACCCTAATCACAATCCTAATCATTCCTAATCACATTCATGTCATATCTTCTTCATGCCACTACATCATAATTATACTCTAATCATTTATAATCATTACATCCATCTCACATCATGTCATATTCACCATTCCAACTCATCCTATCCTAATCACATCCCACTCATGTCTTCATCATTCAACCTTCATATCCTAGCACCCATCTTAGCCATATCATATCACTATCATTCTCTTAAACATATCTAAGTTGTCATCATCATTCCCCATTCATATCCAAGTCATCATCATCATTCTCCTAATCATATCTTATCCATCACAATCACATCTAAATCACCTCATTCTAATCCAACTGATCACATCCCCATCATATCATAACCATTCATTCATTATCCAATCCATTTTGTCTTTCATCATTCCCTATCACAAAAAAACACAACCATAGGGGAAACTTTGAGTATTTACTCTCCCTATCAAATCCGATTGCAACCGTGTCGAAACCTTATAGACCTATTGGTTTTGTTCACCCATGGCAAATCCAATTCCATTCCTTTATGATCACATTACATCGCAACATTTTATTACCATTTAGCCTTTGACACCTATAGAGGACCCTAAACATTAGTCTTCCTAAGGTCAAAACATAGGGAGAAACTGTCGAAGCTTGACTGTATCACAAGTACAAATTTGGACCAAGAGGCCTTGACATCTTTTCACATCAATCAAAACTTGGGCTTAATACTCCACAGCTAGTTTAATTCCATCCTTACAAGTGAATTCGGAAACTCATGGGTTCACTCTAATCATCATCTCTTCCATACCTCAAGGTCTCGACAAAACTAATTTGCACTTTGAAAGGTCATTAGTAGATGAGAGTACCTTCATGGAGCTAGACTTTTTGAAGACTAATATCATTAGCCTCTATAATAGTCTAGGCCTCATCACCTTGCATTGTCTTCTCCATAGCATCCCACAATTCACAAACCTCATTTGGTAAAGACACGGTTGCAAAAAGAAGAGACAAGGGAGTAGATCCTCCTAGTCATCCCTCATACACACATCATTCCAAACACATCAACATTCCTTCCAACACATAATCTAATGGACATCACCTCTAATCATATCCCAACCACCTCCAAGTTATCCTAATCACAACACTAACCATACCCTAATCGTCCCTAATCACCCATCTAATCATTCAATCAATCCCATACTCCGTCACATTCCTTGTCATCCTATCTCATCATTCATCCTAAGAAAGCACTTGCCAACATGGTCCTAATCCCACAATAAGACATACAATGATATGAATACATGTATCATTCCATGCTAATCCTAGAAAACAAGGTTCTAGCACCCCAAGCCTATCTAAGACAAAGTGCCTTTAAATTATCATGCCATCTTTGACAAGGGGAACATAAGTCTACCTCATCCATCTTATAAGTACATTCTATCACTACTCCACCTAATGCTAATCACAAGTACACATCATCTACCCTTATTGTCCATCCGCTACATTGTCCTTCGACACATACACTTGCATAGGATGCGATCCATTGGCTACTAGCAAGGGATAAACCCTCCCCATGTCAAACACCCATTCATAATCTTGTCAAAGAGCCTTCAAATACCATGTCCATCCATTCAACCCTATCATGTGGTCCACAAACCATTAAGCCCATTCATGAGTCATCCAGTTCCACTTCCATTTCCATTCCAAGTCAAAAGATATGTCAAGGACCTAATCCAAAGCATGTTGCACCATTAGCTCCTAATTCTAATCAAGATCAAACCGATTCCATTCAACCTATCCATAACACACTTGATCCCATTCTCACGATCCCCTCCATGATCAAAAAGGCCACGATGATCCACTTAGCCAACTCTATGCACTCCATGGTCAAGACCTTGCCACCTCACCTATTCATGATCCAACCACTGCCACTTGTCATGATGATACATGTGTCTCCCAAGAACACATAAACATAGAAGATCAAACAAATAACTTGGATCTACATGAACATAATAAAGATCCTCATGATCCTTCCACATCCACCATCAATCCAATTTCAAGTCCACCATCGTATTCCCTTGGCCTATCCGCCCTCATTCATGAGTGTTCTTCCTTAGGAACAACAACAACCTTTGTCCTCCACTTCGCATTTTCCATCCAATAACAAACTGTGTCTAGTGTCCATACCACACATAGTCCCATTGTCAATCCCATGCTCCAAAACTAGGTATTATAGAGCCCATCCATGTCAACATTCCTCCACGCTCATATGGCCTTGGATACACACCCCAAGGTCAACAATCAAAAGATGTTGGTAATTCCTCCATGCATCCTAATTCCACCACTTTCCATTGCAAACCCTATCATATTCCCAAAACATATTTCGCCATTCCACCCCATCATCTTACAAATGCCAAAAGCATGTGACCATACACTTGCCACCATCCAATTTTCCTCCACTTCTTCCAACTCCTAATTTCCCTCCATCCACTTTACCTCCATTGCTTCCAACACCTAAGATCCCTATCATCCATATTCCTAATCATGACTGACAAATGCACGCATCATGTAAATAAGAAGCTTCCACTCATTCCACCTTGTCCATGGGATTCAAAAATAAACATTTGGATGCCTCGTGCCAAAAAGATAAAAAAACCCTAAGGGACCTAATACCTTAGGAAATCAATTCACAAAGTCAAAGCAAAATATATCAAAAAATCCATCCAAACCCATACTTCCAAAAGCAAAGTCCAAAAGAAAAATGGTTTGGGTCCTTAAACAAAAATCAAATAAGTCAAATGAGGAATCCACCTTTCAAAAATCCCTACCATCCTCTTCCATCCATTCCATTCAAAAATATCAAATCCCTTCATCCCAAATGATAAATCAAAAGTCATAAACATACTAAGTCCATGTGGGTACCCAAATGCTTACATCATCCATCTCCTAAGCAAACATCACCATTGCTTCCTACACCGCCATCCACTCAAAAGCTTTCATGTTTAACACGGCGTGTGTTGCCGTTGGTCATGATTCCTTTTCACACCCCCATCACCCCATTGTTCAACCATCATCCTACGTATTTCACCCATCGCCTTCCTATGGTCCATGCTTTTGCATAAGCTTATCAAAATCCACATCATAATCCACTTTTGTTCCCTACATAATCCACATCATAATCCACTTTCATTCCCCACATAATCCACATCATAATCCACTTTCATTCCCTACATAATCCACTATCATTCCCTCCATAATTAACTATCTACCTTATCCATCTCACCTTCATGCAACTCCCTTACCAACATTCATGAGCATATTGACATTTGACATGGTCCATGTGACAACATCATCTCTCTAATGGGACTATCACCTATCATGGCACTAGCACTTGAATCCCTCTCATCCATATTCCACCTCTCCTAATCAAAAGTCAAAAAGTCAAAAAAAAAGAAAAAAAAGACAAAAAAAAAAAAAAGTAAAGATAAATCCCTTCATCCAATAGTGAAAACCTGGTAAACAGGTGCCTTGGATAAGTACCATGATGAAAACCTATCAAACAGGCATCATGTGTAAGTTGATCTTCTATGTCACTTACACTTGGGGGCACAATGTCTCATTTATCCAAAATATCATTTCTATCCTATCATACCATTTCCATACCATCCTATCCATTACACACCCGTACACCTCTCCTATCGAGTTCATTCATCATCCCTTCCTCTTTTGATCTTGATAAAGATTGGGGGCACAATGTGGACAAATGTTTTGGATGCCTCTTGACATACCTTATCCCTCCAAACCAAGCAAATCCTTCATTATCCTATCATCATCTTATGGTCATAAGCATTGTCATGATACATCCTAAGTATACCATCAATAATGGGCCACATTATTCCTATGCAACATAGCCTTTGGAGATCACATCCTGGCCCTCTTACACATGCATCCATTCCATTCATTATCGCCCACCTTTCCATCTAATCCCATTCCATTATCCTTGCACCTAGACTTGGTTTCCCTTTGTCATTGGTATCTAGCATAAAGGCTACAAAAAATTGCGATCCAATGCCATTCCCCAAAACAGTCCAAAAATACAAAAAAATCAAATATTCTCAAAAACACCAAAAAAATCAAATATTCCCTAAAATCCAAAAAAATCAAAACATATCAAAATCCAAAAAAATCAAAACATTCAAAAATCCAAAAAAGTCAAATATTTTCAAAAAACCCAAAAAAAAATCACAACATTCAAAAATCCAAAAACATCCAAACATTCTAAAAATACAAAAAAATAAAATATTTCCAAAAAAAACCAAATATTCCAAAAAAAAATCAAAATATGTCTCAAAATCCCAAAAACATTGAATATTTCTCAAAATCATAAAAAAATCAAATAGCCAACCAAAAATACAAGCAATAAAATCACTCAACTCATCAGTCCACCAAATCATCCATTCCTTCAAACAAATTCAATTCATCCATTTAGTCCAACCAAACCAATTCTTCAATCAAATCTTCCACCCATTCAATTCCTCAACTAAGTCACTCAATCAAATTTCTCAATCAATCCATTCCAACATCCTAATCAATCACATCATCATATCATTCAAATCCATTCTTCAGATCATCCCAAGTCCACCATGGTCGAACTACGTCGCCTCTAAGATTTCACATACGCAAGGCCATCTTTGATGCACCCCCAAGGCATTAGGTTAAACCCTTAGGGCCCGCCCTATCACACCATCATAATAAGTCGTCCCTTCGTGAAATGGACACTTTGATCAGATAGTCAATCTTTCATAGCAACACGCACTTCAAAACTAATCCCAAAATCAACAAGATAAGCTATCCAATTAGCCAAATCAATCAATCACCTTGTGATAATCATGTCACTATCAAACTATCAATATCACCTATCACCTATCACCTATCTCATACAAAATGGGACATCGTCGAAACCAGGATTATGTTCCTTATACAACATGCATCATTTATCATCATCAATCAAACCTTGGTGTTGCTCATATGACCAACAACACTAGCGTCAATCAATCGTATCACTTGCCTTAGACAGGTAGGGGCATTGTTGAAACCAAACCAGGTGTCTTATACGACATGCTACCTTTCCTGAAACTAGGCTCCTTCTCCATTCATCATAATCAATCAATCAAACACATATCACTTGGCAAAAGGTCCAACTGGCTATTGGTCTAGTTTGTCTTATCTTTCATTTGGATTGTTTTGCAGTCTCGTTCTTATGCTTCTCAAGGCAGTCCCTAAGTGATGAAGAGAAGCGAGGATAGAGCGAGACCTTTTTCTTTGATTGTTGTTTACGGTTTGTCATGGAAAAATGACTGGGGCAACTTGGTGCCTTGCATGTGATCAGGATTCCATTGGGTGTGACTCAAAGACATCCTATGCATTGGAAAGAATAACTGCTTCCTTGCATCAGGACTTCGACAACTCACAATTATCTCATCGCATGTTCTGAAAAGGTATCACAGTTCCTAGTCTAACTTAGGACATTCCTTGTTTGTCACGTGCCTGTTTCACAAGGGACTACACTTTTCACCTTGGCCTTTGACATGCCATGGTGATTGTCATCCTTTGACATAATAAGTTCTATGATGATATGCAGAAAAAAAAATTGCAAGTGAGAAGCTCAAAAATCTATCAAAGCAAGATATCATTCCCATTCTTCTAGCCAATCTTTCATTCTTCCACCATCTCTCTCTCACGTCTTCATTCCTCCACCTTCATTAATCTCTTCTATCCATTCCCCTATCTTTCTTCCTTCACCAATCCCTTTCATTTCGAGAGCCTACCCATGTTTGTCCAACTCGCCTATCCTCTCGAGGGGGCATCATCACCCTATTTTTCATCATCATGTTCCTCTATCCATTTCCTTGACTTCTTTGAAATGATGTAACTTGGTCACAACATCATCTCAAAGAGGGGCAAAATGTAGACACTGAAAAATCCTCATGTCACAAATGTGACAGGACAATTTTCCCCTTCAAATCCCATTATTCAACTAGTTCAATTTCATCCCTTTTGTCCACTTGACCATATTCTTCCATAATTAAATAATTAATTTCAATTGATTATTTAATTATTCAATCATATCCTAATGTCCTCTTCACCTAATTTATTCAAATAAATAAATCAATCCCATCAAAAATCCCCTTTCACATGTCCCCTTCCTCAAATGAATTAAAGTTTATTTAATGTAAACATCCTCCACCTCATCATATTTGTGAATTTTAAATTCACTTTTGTCTTCTAGTGGTTAGGAAACCCTAACTCATCCTAGCCCTTGATTTGGCCTCTAATTCAACTTTTAATCTGAGCCCTCCATTCAAATCAACTCCTCTATAAAACCACTTATTCAGCCTCATTTTGCCCCTTAATGGCTCTTAGAAGACATTTTTCATCTCAAATCTGTTGTAATCCTCCAATATCTTGCCCCTTCATCAACTTGAGCTTCTCAAGATTGTGCATAAATCTGCAAATCTAAGAACAAAATAATGCAAGATAGAGGACAACAATGGAGAGAAGTCATCACTAGCTTAAATTTTAGTTTATTTCTGTTTGCTTGATTGATTTTCTAGGTTAGGATGCACTCCATTGGGAGCTAGGGTTAGCTGTAGTTTGCTTCCTACAGATTAGTTATCTTTTTCCTTGTCTATAATGATACCTACCTTTAATGTAGACTACCATCCACAAGGGGGCAAATATGTAAGCACTAAAAAGATGCATGAGCCTACTATCATGCCCACATTTTAAATGTGGACATGAATACTGAACTAACAAAAAATTTATATAACCCGACACTAGCACCCCCTTACGTGTTGCAAGTGTGCTTGACGATATACGCACTCAATGTTGTTGCATGTGTAACTAACATTAAGCATGTTGTATTTAAGTGAGGAAAAAATTTACGAAGTTAGGGAAGTGAAAAACTCCTTTTGCACCCCTTTGTTGTGGGGGTTAACCTAACAGGTTTAGGCATTGTGACACGCATCACCATGAGGGAAGGTCTCTTTCATGGGACAATCCCTAGGGATTCTAGATTAAGTGGTAGGGACCATTAAATTAAATAACAATTTAAATAACTACAATGTAGAAATGAAAATTAAACTTAACTAACATCATCTAAGGTTACATTAATATAAAGCTATAATCAAGTTTATCATGCAACAAATACTACAAAGGAAAAAGCCTATCAGAATTAATTTATCAAACGACCATCACTTTAGCCTTAGAACGATACATAAAGGAACCAGAAATAAATACGATAAGAATTAAATTCAATATTAATTAAACATTCACACTTTACTATTAAAATAAAACTTCAAATTTAATTAAGTAATTTTTAGAAATTTTGGCATTAAAACCTTATAATTTGCCCCTCAGGGTCAAATAGGTTAAAACACTTAAGAAATTAAATTTCCTACTATGGAACCTTACAAATTAGTTTAATACTTTCCTAAGTGTGATTAATCTTCTAAAATGGGTTTAGGATCCATAAACATTAGGGCAACCCTCTCAACCCTAGTTTGAGTTTATAAAAGGTTTCTAAGTCCAAGTTTCTCTCACAATGTTGTAATTTATTTTGCTGGTTGAAGTTTGGAAGCTTAGAGAAATCTCTTTCCTATGGGAAAATTATTTCCTAAATAAAAGTTTAGTTTTCTAGGTTGAAATTATTTTAGTTTTCTAAAAGTATATTTTTCCTTTCTATATTTTTCTAAAGTTTCTCAATCATGTTTCCAAATCTTTCCAAGTTTACATATTCATACATTTTTCCCTCCAAGGGAGTTTTAAAATAATGATATTATAATAGGTATTGTTTTCCCAAGTACATATTTATATATAAATATATATCTTATATAAATATAACCAAATACAAGAGTGTATAGAACATATATACATATATTTGATATATAATATATGTATATTTATTTATCTATAAAAATTATGATCAAATATCATTTAAGCCTATATATATACACATAGAACTATGTATATGCTAAGAGTTTATATATATATATATAAATATATATTATAAAACAAAAGGGGCTAAATGAGAAAATGCTACAGGTTTAAGAATGTATCACAGAACCATTTATTTTTTGACAAAATAGGGTTTATGCTGAGGAGGGATCGGTGGACCCTATGCAGGTCACAGGCCGCAACCCTAAGGGGACAGGGGTGCTGTAGAGCCCCCGCCACCATAAAGCCTTCAATCTCTATGTTGACGGCACCTCTGGCCCCTGCCATCGTCCCACGGAGTGGGGAGCGAGCTAGGGCTTCGGCCCTACCTGCCTCCAACTCTTTTTAAACCTAAAAAAAACTTAAACATAAAAAGAAAACATGATTCAAATAAATTTATTTCTTTTTCTCTCTAAATCTTAACTTTAAACTTAACATTTATTGCTATATCCTTAGTTTAATATATATATATATAATAAACAAATAAACCCTCTCTTTTAAGAGAGTAATTAAATAAAAAACTAGGGACTTAACAAAAGAACATTATTCTTCATGTCAATAAGGGCATGGTTCAGTGGTTAAGTCACTCGGTTGTAGTGGTGGCCACAAGAGTTCAAACCCCCGTTGGGCCAACGAGCTCGCAGGTCCCCCGTGTTGTGGCCTCACCAGTTCATTGCTTTGGGCAAAAGCATTCGCGTGGAGCCGGAGGGCGTGTCGCACCAGCGTCGCTGATCACGTTAAAAAGTTTACCAGGCGCATTTTAAAAAAAAAAGAACATTCTTCTTCATTTAAAGGCATATATAAATATATTTATATTTGTAAAACACAAACTATATTTACAATTATATTTTTATGAAAAGTAATAGTAAATGTAAAAATTAAAACTTTCAACATGGTAAGATCATGCAATATTTTTATTTTCTCTCTGTAAAATCCAAAGACTTAAAAAAAAAATCAAAACATTAATTTAACTAATTACTAATAGATATATATATATATATATTTCTATTTTTATGACACTATTAATTTCATAAGAATAATAAATCCTTTTTTCCATTATAATGAAATTATTTTTATCAACCATAAAACAACTCATAGCATTTAAAGGAAATAATTTTATTTTATTCAACATGTATTTAAATCAAATAAAGAACTATAGGGAGGTATTTTTTCAACAAGCATTTAGACCCTTTGTTTTTTAAACAACAATGCCTTACTAATATTTTGCATATAGAGAGAGAGAGAGAGAGTTATTTCCTTTTATTCAATATGTATTTAAATCAAATAAAGAACTATAGGGAGGTATTTTTTTAAACAAGCATTTATACCTTTTTTTTTTGAAACAACAATGCCGAGAGAGAGAGAGAGAGAGAGAGAGAGAGAGAGAGAGAGAGAGAGAGAACCAAATTTCCTCATTTAACCATAAGCATTTATTTTTCTTCTCCAAGTCTTTCCACATTGCAAAATAGACAAGTAACATAGGAAAAACTATTCATCTATTTTTTTTTTTTTTTTTGAAGCAAATAAACCATTACACAAGTAAGAAATACATACAAAGGGAAGACCCCAAGAGAGAGATTTACTCTCTCATATTAACACCCCCATTTACAAATCTCTTCAAGCTTAGGCATATACATAGCCTTACAAAACTTTCCAACTTATCCCATACCAACAATTTTCACAAGGAGAGTATTCTCCTATTTTTCCTTCCTTATTCCATGAATCCTACAAAAGACAATAAACTCTACCAAGGCCAAAGGAGGGCTCACCACCCAACCTTAGGATTGCTTGCAATCCACCCCAAGATATGAGGCCTACAAGTAATCCAGAATCATTCTCAACACAAAGGAGAAACATAGCACACATATCAAGTACACCAACTCCCATCCCAAGGAGACTTAACATAACTGAATCCATATCTAGGATTCAAAAAGGGGGAGAGAGTGGACATCAATCCTTAAGGGGAAAGACACAATGATAAAATCATAATACCTAATATCACAACTCAAGAACTACATAGCCTCTTACTATCTCAAATCACTTATAACTCCACTGTATACAAGGCACTCTTTCCTACCAAATGATAATCAAAGTACCAAGGTAACAAGGTGCTCTTGCCTACCAAAACTTACACCAAAACCACCAAGAACAAGGTCAATACCTTCTAACTCCTAACAAGGAGTGGCCTTTCCCTAAGGAGGTTCACTCCTCTCTCAAGACCCCATACAAGGCAAGGTCCCACACATTATAGAGAGCTTATGCCAAACAACCCATACCCAAATACAAAAAAACATAATATCTCAACATGTCCATACTTAAACATACATGAAAATAAGCAATACAAAACTATCAAAAAGAGCCTTGAAGCCTTGAGAGCCTACCTCTCAAGATTTCATGTGTTGAAGATAGTTGAAGTAGCCACACAAGAGCTCACTCTAACATCTCTTTTTCTCAAAACCTTGTCTCCAAGCCAAAATCCCTCCAAAGACAAATCTAAAAAAAAACAAAAGAAGAACCCCTCTCACCTCTTAAGGAGGGATATAAATAGGGTTTCACAAAACATCCCATTGAATGAGGAGGTGACACTTGTCACATTCTCATTCACTCTCAAAAGCTTACTTCCCCACAAACTCTCTCACATGTGTGAGGCATTGGGGAGTGGGGATTACTTGGGGTTCTCTTCCCAAAGGCTCTTACACTGTGTGCTCACACATGTTAGGACTTTGTGATTCCCCCAAGCCCATTCATGAACCTAGGGTAGTGGGAATGGGATGGCGACAAGTCACCAATCCCTCTTCCAAAACCTTAATTCGTCACTCTTCTCCCTAGGCCATTTAGAGTGGTCAAATATAAGTCAAAACTCAATATTTGTGGTCCAAAATATACCTATCCCATAGGTACTTGACCTAGGTCCCTAAAACACATAAAATAAATGCAATAAAACTCAAAATTAAACTTTTAAATATCCCATAAACCCAATGCACGAAAATGGACACATGGATGACAACCCATCATCCATCTCATCCCAAGACAACCTTAGGAGACTCAAAATAATAAAACAATCCACCTTAGGAATGAGGTAAGTATCACAGCATTTAATCACAGGGGTTACTTGTGAGACCTCTGAATTTCCATTGGCCATGGAATTACCTGCACACTTCCACACACATCAATAGGTCCAATATATTCAATAGCTAAAGCAACTTGAATTAACACACACACAAAGTCACAAAATAATCCAAGTACTTACATTTCAAAGAATCAATTCCATCAGTCATGATATAGTTTAATACACTTTCTACTCCATTTACTTTTAAACCATCATAGTCCTACCTCTGCAATCATAGATATAATACACTAATCCACTTAACTCATTATAATCCATTATCAACCTAATTGAATCATGTAAGTAAAGACATTCATTTCTTATAGATAATGTAGAATATAACCTAAGAAAGTATAAATAAATCATCATCAATATAATAAACATATCTCTCTACTCTAACCACATCATAATATCCATCAAATGTTTAATTAATATGATCAAAAGCCTACAATAATATATATTGTCAAACATAGAAATCTAAAGATAATAAGTCTATCAAGTCGAATCAAGAGGTCTAATAAGGGTGGGCCTCACACCTAAACGATGATTTGATGATGAGCTATAATCCTAAACACATACATGTAAGCGTGTAAATACAACCTCTCAATAGTGTTCTTCTTGGCAACATGTGGATGGAGTTTCTTCACCTTATTCTTTCTTCCCCTATCCCCTAGCTAACCCTTCAAGGTCTTGTTCCTTCATCACTACCCCTTTGTCAACATTTCATCTTTTTTGCTTTTTAAACCTATCGACATGGCCTACTAGCATCATAATGTGGAAAATTCACCTTCCCTAAACCCATTTAAACCCTCTAGAGGCCTCCAATTGACCTCTTAGACCTATCCCAACCCTCAAAATTAACTTATCTTCTCTCCTTTCTAGGTTTCCTACTTTGATTTATGAATCTCCCAAGGGAGATCCTAAATCTCCTAGGGATCTCCCTTGGGTGACCCTACTGGTAAACTAGGGGATCCACTCATATGCATAAGTTTGGTCAGATTCAAAATCTAGATGGCATCTCTATCCTCCCAAGATCATTCTCAGCCCTTCAAATCACTCTCGGGACCTCTCTATTCTGGGTCACCCCTTTGAGTTTCATATCTCCAATGGGTGACCCTGAATATCCCATGGGAAACCCTACTAGTAAAATGGGTGACCCTGTCATGTTTTAATGCACGTGTTTCTCTTTAGTTTAGCCCCCAAAAAGCTACATTTTTTCTCCAGTTTGCATGCAATTTGACCCTAACTAAGCCTAGTTTATTCTTAGCTCATTATTCACTCCTAGTCATCCATAATTAGATCCTATTGATCTATACTTATCTTCCTTTCTTCTCATGCTAACTCCCTTTCTTCATTCAATGGTAATCTTTCACCCCTTCATCACTTCATGTTGGCAGGATACAGGTCACTCACCAGAACCTACCGCAACTCAACACAAGTGAAATGTGGAGAATAGGGCCAACATATAGGATAGTATTTAGGTTGTTCTATAAGGGGCACATCCCTATCACAACATACATGTAATAGATAGTATGACAAGATATGATATGATGAAGGATGAAGAAGCTAATATAGAAGAAGTATAGTACAAAGTAGAGACTTAGACTTGCCTTTTGTATATGATGTTAATATGAATATATACGGAGATATAAGGATTATAACTATTGAACTATGTGTATGAATGTGAGTGACTTGTATGTATGATCTAATCTACTGTACTATGAGATTTCTTATCGTTGTTATCTATTATTCTATCACTATCATGTTTGGGGTATAAACAGACTTAGAGACTTGACTTAGGCTCAGATCTCTGGACAATGTTCTGACTTTTCTTGCCAACATTTGGTTCCGTTGATGGGACCCTAGATAGAACAGTGAAGAACAAATAAAAGTAAAAGAAAAGTGTGGAATAGAGAATTAGAAAAGTTACAGGAATTTTTTTAAAAACCTACGGTAAATTCTCTTAGGACCTACCCTTATGAGAGGGGGACAGGCACCTAAGGGGATGACAACTGGAAAGGGGGAAGGATCTGAAAAATCTATGAAAATATGTAACCATTCAAATTAAGCCAACCATAGGATACATAAGGATTAATGAAATACCATACCTAAAACACCCATGGAAAAAAGGGGATAACAAGAAATTAAGAGAAATTAGTGAAGCAATCCAAACCAAAATGGAAATGAACATGGAAGAAAGGAAGCTAAAAAAAACTCAGGAAAGACATGAAAGATACCATACAAATATGGAAAACTCACAAGAGATAGGGAGAGAATACACCATAAATATTGTGGAAGAAAAGGAAGAAGATGAGCGCACCAATAAGGGTGTTGCTAAGCGCACCAAGATGGGTGCAACTAAACAAAAAGATGTAACAAATTTGGTGATAGAAGATGAATGAGCCATAGGGGCTGCTGTAGAGATAACAAAGACTGATACAGATAAGAATCCAGGACCCATAACAATACATATTGATAAGGCCAAAGAGATGCTCAAGAATTTGGAAGGGAGCATTATTGCTTATGATGATTCTAGGAGGACATGGAAAGAAGACTATACTAAAACCCCAACCCTACAACAATTAGGTAAATCACCATATATTCACCTTGACCTCACTAATGTCCATATCAGGATCAATGAGCAATGGGAACCAATATTGAACCCCATGAAAAATCTCCAGCCTTTAAATTTTGATGAGGAATACCTGGATTATTTGGTGAATCAGAGTGTGATGAGAATAAGAGAAAAAGGATTAGATGTGGTGCCAGATAACATTGATTTCAGCAATATAAGACAATCAAGAGAACTGTTATTAAGAACTAACGAAATGTCACTAACAGACAAAAAGATATTCCCTACAATGAAATAGCAATTTGAAAATGCACAACCCCCCGACCAAGAGTCACCCCAAGTGCCATATAAATCAAGAAGAATTTAGGTGGAAGAACAAAACAAAGAGATAGACAAACAAAAAGGAAGAGAAGAAGAAATTAGAAAGACTTGCAAAGAAGTATTAGGGAAATATTAATTTAACATTAAATTACAAAGAGATAAGGGCAGAGAAGATAAACCCTTATTGTAAAGGAAAACTAAGAAACCACAAAAGAAAAGAGAACAAACACACTGCAAAGAGGATAAAACACAAAAACAACAAAAGATGGACTCACCAATCAAGTTACCAATGTTCGGAAAAGTTACAACAGAAGAAGTAGAACATGTGCTTTTATTAGAATCCACATGGTAGAGAAAGAACGTAACATGCAACCAAACCAAACTATTTGATTTTGTCAGAACTGTTAGAAATGAAGCGTTGAATTGGTATATGAAGACATGTCCTAACCATGATAAATCATGGGATGACATCAAGAAAGCATCCTTGGACAACTTTGAATCACCAGATATACCCACTGAAGGAGTAAGTAAAATACGGGACATGGTCCAGAAAGAGGGAGAATCTATTAATTATTTTGACAAAAGATTCAAGTAAATCTCCCACAAACTAGAAGAACCACTAACAAAGAAGCAAAGGATCAAATGGTTTATTTCAAGACTAAGCACTGACATAAGGACATCCCTAGATGGAAAAAGTTTCAACTCATATTCAACAGTGATAACTATGGCATGCCGCATAGAGTCACAAACTTGGTGTAGAAATGACAAAGCTAAGGAAAATATGGAGATAGAAAAACTTAAATTAGAGTTGGAATAACTAAAACTAAAGCAAGAAATCCTAGCATAGAAGGAAGAAAGTTTGTTAAAGCAGAGACCAAATATATGGTGCTCTTATTGAATAAAAGATCTATGGAACAAGTGCCCAATGATAAAAAGAGAAAGAAAGGTTGCCTCAATTAAGGTAGAACTTAAGACAATACCAAAAAGGAATAACACAGTCTATTGCAGTAGCTAGGATGATTGGGATGACCATGAAATAGAAGATTGCCCATCACAATTATTTAGGCTAAGGGAAGATGATGATGACCATGAACCGTGGTGTAATTCCCACCACAATAATAGAGAAAGATAACCACAACATGGCATATGTAAAGGGACTAGCTGAGAAACCTCTATACATTTAAAACCATGGTTACAAAGTTCCTAATTAGGCTAATCAGAAAAATGCTAATACATTACAAAAAACAAATCTGAATTACATGAACAAATATGATGAGAGGCTAGTACAATGGATATAGAGGAGGTAGAGGCCATGGAAGGAGTAGAAGAAGGAGAACTAACACAAGTTTTTATAAGTGTGGAAAACAAGGGCACTTTGCAAACAAATGTTGGGGGGACAAGAAGAAGCAATGCACATTTTACAGTAGCTCAGATCATGACTTGTTCACTTGTGAAAAAGCTCAACAGTAGTTTAGAAATGCACCTTCTCAATCAAAAAGTGATGAGTTACAGGGATTTAATTCACAAAAGGGATCTCAAATAATAAGGAAAATACCTAAAGATGCATCACAAGCATCTAGAAAGTGCCATAAGAAAAATAAGTATGATTCAAATAGTACATATAATCAAGCATCAGGAAGAATATTATGATAATAATCTAAGTTATAAACAAACAAACATAAATAAAAAGACAAATAAAACTAAAGCTGCAGTAGTCACAAGGCGAGGAACTAACACTACAAAACTAGAAAACATTGACACTAAGACAGAAGAAGAAGAAGAGGAAGAGGACATTTCCTTCCCTAATAAAACCCAACATGGCAAAATTGTTGAATAATCAAAACAATTAATAGCTAGAGAACAACAAAAATAGACACATTTATTTTTAGAAGAGGTAATGGCACTCAAACAACTGTCACAACTAATAAAACAACATAACCTCATAGAGAAGTTGAAATAATTCTGCAAATACTGGAATAAAGAACAAGGCCAAATTTTGTAGATTAGAAAAATGGCAAAGACTAGCCAGTAGTGGAAAACACAACCATTAATGATAAATGCCCATATAGATTGTCATAAGATTAAACAGGTTATGGTAAACCTAGGTGTAGATGTTAACATGTTACCAAAAAGAGTAAGTGAAAATTAGGAAGACCGAGATTAGAAGAGATACCATACAATATTAGCTAGCAGATGGATCGATAATAAATACATTAGGAACCTGGAGGAAGGTAGACATTAACATAATGGGGGTCAAAGAATTGGTAGATTTTGACATAGTATCAATGAAGGAACCATTTGATTCCTTCAACACACTATTAGGACTCCAATGGTTTGTCAATGTAAATGGAATTGTGGATTCAAGAAAAGAAGAAATATCCTTTGCAGATGACACTAGAATAGTACATATCCCCATAGGAAGAAATAGTGATGAATCTTAATTTAGAGGAAATTAACCAGGAGAACTATAAAGATGAGGATTCAAAACAATTATACTCCACAGAAAAACTACCCAAATATGATCCATTAGAAGAACCAAATTATGAAGGACAAATACAAATATAAAGTGATAACTATAGGATGGATAGTAAGGATGTCCTTAAATCTTGGCTATAGAATGAATTGAAACTTAAAACCTAGATAGTGGTAGGTGTTGGTGCTTAAATCTGCAGGCACCTTCCAAAAAAGTCAAGCATTCAAACATGCAGATGCCTTCCCAAAAAATCCAAAAAGTTCTAAGTCTTTAGACCTCCTCAGCATTTTTCAAGTATAACCTGATATTCCGAGGTGTTACCTCTCAATCCGACTGGATGCTTATTCCCAGTTGTCCCTACAAGGTAGCCATCAATGATCAATAGGATTCCTGGGCCAACGGCTAATAGTACAGAAGATAGACTCTATAGATATCTCCTCTTCTTCTTTATACTCTGCAGAACCAAGGGGGGCATTCCCTATTCAACATCCATGAGATATGCTATGAAAGGACTGGGATGCTGCACAAAGCAGATAAATCCTCTATTATGCAGACCAAAACTGTGGAATAAGTGCAAAGGGGCTACTTTTGGGCCTATATTCAGTTGTGAATCAGAGGATTGTGGTCCTAAAACTACTTCTACTATCCTAAAGGTTTGTATATGAAGTTTGAGTTTGTTTTGTATTTGGATGCAAAACTAGGACTTTGGTTGCGACCTCAATACAAGACTGGATCAGTACCTATCCATGGCTCGGAGTCAATAGACATACACATGTGAATGTACACATAAACCCATATTAATGACTGAGTTTCAAGCGGGTTGTTTATTATCTACCTTACAGATACTTCCCAAAATTAAGTTTTCAGTTACCTCTGCTTAAAAGATCCTCACTGCAATATATTCTTCTTAACACTTTAACCTAAAACATTTAATCTACTACTTGAGTAGAAGTAAAAAACCAAGCATTCAATATAGTGAATCTATATTCAAGAATCTTAGACACCCCTTAGCTATTTAGATTCAAAAGAAGAATACATTCAATTTGGAGACAAGTAACAGAACACATGCAATGAAGCATTACTCATTTAAATCAACATGAAACCAGTAAGTTTATGCATTAAACAGACAACATGAGATTCATAAACTCACAAAAATATCCAAAACAGGGCCACCAATGAAGTTGTATCTTATCACAGCACCAAAAATTTGTCCAGTTTTCAACAACCAAATGAGTAACACAGTTTGGCCCTTTTATACCAAAACTATGTACTCAGCAAAATTAATTACATGACAAGGTCAAAATTTCTGCCAGATACACTACCTTAGGAATGGCGCTCAGAAAATTCAATGGAACTGAGGGACAAGGAGGAGGGAGCAGGTATGTTCAGGAAAAGTGTCACCGCATGGAGATTCTCTTCCTTAATCAGGTGGTTGAACTTGTCAACTCAACCCATACTTCTCTACACAACTGCCATCAATACTTCAGCTACTCGCAGGATGCAACAGTAGATGCATCTGGAGATTGTCCCGCTCAAAAATGGCCTCACGTGCTCAGAAAAAACCATCGCTGTAGGTTACAAACCAGGCCATTGATCCACTCCAATCGCTAAGAACCACAGCCTCAAAATCATGTTGACCAGGTCACCATCCAATTAGATCATGCCACATAGGCACTTTTTGCTATCGCTGGCCTATCACTTCTCCATTTTGCCTTTTTTGTCCTGTATATGCATGTTCAAATGCTCATACAATTGCCACTGTTCACCTACCAAAAACCCTTGTATATGCAAGAGCAAATGCATATACAACTATTCATCATACTAGGCGCACCCCAAACTATTATAGAGAGAATTGGAATTTTCAATCAGGTCCACCTTGTATCCTCATTCCATGCATAATTCCATGGACATGCGCATATACATTCTCCTTATGCATACAAGGTGGTTTTCAAATTTTATGAAGCTTGCTGAAGATACTTTGAAATCTGGCTTGCATCTTAACCCTTGTATCTTTCGAATGTACATTGGCACATGCAAGCGCCTAATATACATGCTGCGGACCCGAAACATTATTAACTGCATTTGATTTATCCTTCAAGTCTGGAATGTATATTCTTCATTGTATATTTTGTTTGTATGCTGAACACATAGAAACCCACTTGCACATCCGCTGCACTGTTCACTTTGCATGTCACTGGCCTTTACATATTTTCCAATGTACATTCCCTTTGCACATACAAACAAGGAATCTTCTCCAGAATATTCCTGCAATGTATCTAACCATTGTATGTGCGCCCGAATGTATATTGCATATACATTCAACCTTGTATATCGACGGGCCCCACCACATGCATCTCTTCCTCGCCACTGTAGCAAATGCATATTTGCACCTCCTTGTATATTTTGTTTTGTATATGACCCGATATACAAAGCGGGAATATTCTTGGGAATCTGCAAAAGATCCCCCCTTTGTATATGCACCTTTTAGAGCCCAATATACATTCAAAAATGCATCTAACTCAAATTTTCAAAGGGCGATAGAGTTTTCTGACCGGCCAATGCACATTTTGACCTATATGTATATACAAACACCTTTGTATATACAAAGACACTTGCACCTTTACTGATTTTTTGCATTTTTTCAACTGAAACCAGAATGCTCATGCAGGCGGTAACATAGGCTCCGATTGGGGACATGTAGGCGCAAGGCTGTAGCAAGAACTAGACTACTCCAGGGCAGACCAGACAAAACCCAAAACTCAAAACACGACCGACTATACAAGGCATGTATAAAATATTTACACCTAGTTTGCAGTGTGCACATAAGATGATCAGTTATGAAAAATAGGACTTCAGGAATTGACTGTGCACCGGCAATTCCAGCGATTCACCACTTAGTGCCTAGAGAAAGTAGGAATTTTCTCCAGGAATATCGCTAATTTGATATGGACCCATCCATAATGGCTCAAATTTGCCATGTTTACCCTTATCTTGGCTCCTTGCATTCTAAATTAGGACCAAGTTATGTATTTGGAACCTTCTTTCCTGAGCTTTTCTATCAAACAAATATTTCATTTTCTGTTGTTTCTTGATATTTGTCATGTGTGCCTCTCTTATGATTTCATCCAATGCAACTAACTGATTTATCCTTTCAGTCATAGAGTCCTCAATCTCTATATCATTCTCTTGTAGAAATCTGTAAACTAGTAGAAGGTTGTGCACAGGTAGCCTAGCTGATGCACCATACACTAATTCAAAAGGTGACCTTCCAATTGATTCCTTCACTATCATCCAGTTGGCCCATAGTGCCATCTTTAACTTTGAATCCCATGCCCTCTTGCTCTTATCTAGCATTCTCTTAATGATTTTCATGAGGCTCTTATTGCTTGATTCTGCTTGACCATTTCCTTGTGGGTAATATGGTGATGCATATGATACACTGATCCCATATTTGTTGCAGAAATCAACAAATTGTCCAGATCTGAAGCACATGGCATTGTTCGTGACAATTGTAGCTGGCACTCCAAATCTGATAATAATGTGCTCTAAAACAAAATCCATCACAACTTTTCTCGTAGCTTTCTTAGTTGGAATGGCTTCAACCCATTTGGTAAAATAATCAGTAGCAACCAGGATCCAACTGTGTCCTCCACTCGATTTTTCTGAGATTTCCCCTATAAAATCAATTCCCCATTGCTGAAATGGGGCCTCTATAGTTATAGTCCTAAGGGATAGTGCACCTTCATATTTTAGCTTCCCTGAGAACCTCTGGTAAGGATCACATTTTCTTACCAACCTTTGTGCATCTGAGAAAAGAGTTGGCCACCAATATCCTGCTCTAAGAATTTTGTGGGCTATTGTCTTGGCTGCGTAATGCCCACCACATCCTCCTGTGTGCAGATCATTTAAAATATTAGCAACCTGATCCTCATTCACACATCTGAGTAGTACACCTTCAAGATTCTTCCAATACAGCTCTCCTTGAAGAATTATGTATTTTATTGCACGTAGCTTCAAGGTCCTTTTCTGACTATCACTGAAGTGGGTAGGACAATTTAAATTCTGCAAATAATGTACTATATCCTTATACCAATTAGATTCTGATATACTAACAGTTTTATTTTGCACCATGTTCACTTGGCATGCTTCTAGATTTGACTGTGTCATCAGTTTTGCCAAACCTTGTCCTCTTACCAACTTAGTGATCTGTATTTCAATGTTGAATTCCTGCAATTTGTTTATCCATCTGCATCTCCTTCCAGTCACCTCCTGCTGAGTGAAGATGTCCTTGACTGCTGCATGAGGCACATACGTAATTACTTGAGAGCTGACCAAATAGGGCCTGAAACTCTTAACTGCTCTAACCAGTGCATATGTCTGTTTCTCCATGATGTCATACTTTAATTCAGCAGCCTGCAATGACCTACTAAAGAAAGCTATGGGTTGTTCAAACCCTTCTTCATTTTTTTGTAATAGGCATGCAGCAATAGTGTGGAAAGAAGCAAATGAAAATAATTGAAATGGCTTAGAAAAATCAAGAGATTTTAAAACAGGGGCCATCTTTATAGCTTCTTTTATGTTCTGAAATGATTTGGTTGCTTCATCCTCCCATGTGACAGTTGCACCTTTCTTCAACATCTTGGAGATGTCTCTTGTGGTCTCTGCAAAGTTAGGCACAAATCTCCTAACAAAGTTAATTTGTCCAAAGAAGGACTGAACACCTTTCACTATTTTTGGGATCTGAATTTTATCAATTGCAACCACCCTTTCAGGGTCAATCCTGACTCCATCCTTGGAAACAATGTGTCCAAGCAATTTTCCTTCCACTACCCCAAAAGCACACTTCTTTGGGTTGACTGAGATGCCATACTCTAGTGCTCTAATAAAAATTTGCTCCAAATGTATGCAATGTTGCTCTTCCTTTTTTAGATAAGCTGTCAAGTCATCCTGATATACAGCTAGGATTGAATCAATCAATCCTGCAAAAGCCACATCCATGGCCCTCTGAAATGTAGCACCTGCATTTGTTAGTCCAAATGGCATCCTCACATATACATAGGTTCCCCATGGAGTGGTGAAAGCGGTCTTGAATTGTTCTGATTCTTTCACCTTCACCTAATTATATCCTGAAAATCCATCCATCATGGACAAAAGCTCACAGCCAATCACCTTCTGCAACATAGCTTCCATATTGGGCAGTGGATAATTGTCCTTCAAATAAGATACATTCAGATTTCTAAAGTCCACACAAAGCCTTATGTCACCATTCTTTTTTCTAACTGGGACAAGGTTAGACACCCAAGTTGAGTGTCTGATAGGCATAATTATTCCAGCCTCCCTAAGCTTCATAAGTTCTTCTTGCATTTTAGGAGCTAAAGTAGGGTTGATAAGTCTTTGTTTTTGTCTGAATGGTTTAGCTCCAGGCTTCAAAGGGATTTCATGCAGGAATAGATCATCTCTATAAGCTTTGAGGTCCTCATAAGACCAGGCAAATACATGCTTATACTTTCTCAGTAATGCAATCAGCATAGTTCTGATATGTGGCTTGAGCTATTTGCCAATGTATACCTTTTTGGGGGCCTGAGATGTCCCCAAGATTATCTCCTCTAAATCATTCTTGTTTGTTGGAGATGACTTTGTCACAAGTTGGTCCCTATTGTCAAAAGCTCTCTCTAAAGCAACCAGCCCTCTAGGGATTTTATTTTTCTTGAGTTGAATTACCTCCTTCCCTAGGAGAGTTTCTTTTCCATCTACAACTTCTACAAAATTTTAGAAATCTATTTCCTGGTTCTCATATTCATCAATGTAATGTAGAAATCTCAGTAAATCCTTATCATCATCAAACACTTGCCAGTTGCACACATTATCTGGCACTGCAGGTCTGAGTTTGACTTCAACATTTGTAACATCTAATAGAGTGATATCATCTGGCCTTATGGCTACATTGGCTAGAAAATCTGCTCTAACATTTTTTGATCTCTCTATCTAGTTTATTGAAAAAGCATCAAACAATTCAATTGTATCCCAAACAGCATGCTTATATTGTTTTAATCTCTTATTTTTTGATGCATACTTATCTCTAACTTGGGAAACAACTAACTCTGAATCACCAAATACTTTGAGCATCTTAATTCCATGCTTCAAAGCAACATTCAATCCTAACAACAGAGCTTCATACTTTGCAATATTATTTGTACAGGCAAACTTCAGCAAGAATGAGAATTTTAGAAGCTTACCAGCTGGAGATAGAAACACAACTCTAGCACTAGAGCCTTCTTTTGAACAAGCTCCATCAAAGTACATGGTCAATAGACCTGTTGTGTGGTTACACAACACGCCCCATTTTGACTTGGCAAAACAGGGACCCAACTTTTTTTGGCTTGGTTTGTGTTGTCTGTTTTCTGGTGGTTTGGTAAAAGTAAGCAATGTGCATCATCATGTAGAACCAGGATGAGGTGAGTAATCATCATGAGGTCAGTTTGTCCAAAGTTCATATTCCATTTCTGTGACCTCATAGTTTGAAAGAGCATTAAAATTCATGTAGGTTTGCCTTTTACCTCACCTTGATATTCCTCAGGATGTAAAAGTTATGAACAGTCAAAGTTTTGGTCAAACCTGATATTCGCAAGAGAAGGATCGTATTTTTATAACCTCAGTCATGTTGTCGAAGATCATCCTGATCTTGGTACATCACCCAATAAGTCATGCGGTCCAGATATCCGGACGTCAACTTTAAATGGTAATACATCTTTCCCGTCAAACAATCCTATATATCGCGTGCATCATATTTTCAAATGTAACCTGATATTTCTTAATATCCTCCTGCCACGGAATATCACCCTAAGCCAATATCCTAATGATGTCATCCAAATCAGATAAACGAAGAAACAAACATGACGATGACATCATCATCACATTTACATTTCGACAGGATATTTTCTAAACATGATCATGTTCACCTAATATGACGAAGACGTCATGATGCCCTCCCATACAAAGAATGAATATCAGGATGACGTCATCCTGATATTCCAAAAGAGAGACAAGTAAGTTTGTCCCGTCATCATCATATTTGAAACATCACCCGATACATTGAAATATCCTCCTGATGAACTAAACATAACCAAAAGGGTGCTTTTGTCGCCCGAATCTTGTCGCAGTAACCATTCCAATTTGATGGAGGAAGATGACATTGAAACTCGGCCTGATATTTGTGAATATCATCCTGCCTTCATGATATCTTGTCATATGGATATCCCCCCGCTCCTGTTGCCGCCATTATCATTTAATGCGTGCAGACATGGTAGGTGGTTCCCGCCGACCCCAGAACCCAATGAAACACCTGGCGAGATCTTGCGTTTTCGCACAAATAATCAATGAATACAATCTAATTTGTCAGAGTTGCCCTAAATTTACCCTAATTGCAAGGTTAAAAGGTAATTCAACCATCATTTTTACATTTACCTTGCGATAAAATTGTTTTACAGAGCACCAGCTTCCATATCCGCATACAAGGGATTGTTGCATAATTTGAACTCACAGACAGAAGGAAGTAAGTGATCATCAGCTGAATTAAGAGCGTTGTTAACAGTCTACTGGTATAAAAGAAAAGGTCTGCATAACCAGGTAAGTAAATGAAACCTTCATCATGTTATTTTTGTTCAGGTATGATGATGTAAGTTCTGGTTTATGCATCCATATGATTAAGTAATGTTGAAAAGATACAGTAGGCATGGTGATTTATAAAGTTAATTGCAATATGCATGCATGTGTATACCTATTGTGAGATAGGATTTTGTTAATTGCAGGTACTCATGGCGGACAAGTGGTTAGTTAAGTGTCAAGAGGAATTCAGTAGGCCCATGTTCTCTTCTCAGAGGGGGGTCCTGTTTAAATATGGAGCAATTACAGATACCCATCAGGGGAGCACCAATTTGGAGGCCTGGTCAGCTAGGCTGAATGATGGGAATGACAAAAGTCATGTGCTGGACGCAGTGTTCGTATCAGGAATGTGGAACGCTGTCGGTTTTCCATACTCTATGGAATCTCCGGAGCTAGTCATCGAATGTGCCCAGAATTATAACTCTGAGACAAGGCAAGTGATGAAACATGGGAGGATATATGCAGACCTCTCCATCAAGGGTCTCTCCTGGACATTTGGATTGCCACTGGGCAGTAAAGTTAAGAGCGTAGACCTGAAGAAGTCTGAAAAAGAGTATGAAGCCAACAAGAAATCAGCCAAGAAGAACATGTATCAATGGCGGGCTGAGAACAGCACATATCCTGCAGCAGCCAAACTTCCTGTGCACCTGTTCAAGTATGATTTCAGTGAGGAATACCAATACATGATTGCACTCCTGAATAGAGTAACAGGCCAGCCTGATGCTGGTAGTTTCAGGGATTGGATGTATGAAATAATAATGATGTGTCTGTATTCAGATATCAAGCCACTATGGGGCCAGATAATAAGTGATGCTCTGCATGAACAGCTGATGAACCTAGGAGGTTCAAATTGTGTATTCTATATGACATCTTACATTGTTTATTCTTGTGCTTACAAAGGTACTTTTGATGCTTTAGTTATAGACAGAAAGCTTACAGGCACAAATGCTGCATATCTCTGGGATCATCATCCCCAGCTACAAAGAACCAATTATCTCAAAGATTACAAACTGGTCAATGATGCATTCTCCATGCATCTGGTGAGGACGATGGAGGAAGATAGAACAAAGAGATTGAGCATGGAGGCTCAAGAGCTAGTTTATAGGCATGGGGCCTGGTACATACAGTTTGCAACCTTTTCATACATAAGGGTTGAAGGTTTTGAGGGACATCCCCTGATGCTACCAAGGTATCCTACTGATGCAGTGATACTAATGGAATTTATCCAGCAGGCTTCCACTATGATAAAAATGTACAAGGACGCCAAGAAGCTGCCACCAATTTTGTTCCCAGTCAGCGTTGGCTGCTATATGTGCCCTGACTCAGACAATATAAAGAAGGTGATGGTCACCCTAAATAAAATGAATCTGCAGCCTTTTCCACTAACGAGACCATATGATCCTTATGGCAGGATGCAGAAAATACTAGGAAAGCCTATTCATCAGAGGCACCTAGAGGATTTTTGGGCCGACTGCGAAGATGAGGCAGAGGCAAGAAGAAGAAGGTATCAGAGGTTAACTCTGAACCAAATTAGAACTTTTGATTGCATCTCCCTTCCCCAACAATTGAAGAAAGATGATGGCAGGATAATTGTAGATGAATATGAGCAAAAGAAGATATATAATGACACCATCTCTGCACCTGACCTCACCATGCAGGAAGACATATCTTTGGACCCCTTCATTGCCAAGACCATACAGCTAACTCAAGCTTGGGTTGATGAGCAGGTGGAGGCATTGAAAAAGAAAGGTGTTGCCATTACGGTGGACAACAAGAAGAAGGGACAGGATATTCCTGGGGATGAATATGATGACTTCCTGAATGAGAAGAGGAAGACCAAGGGAGATAGAATCCCTCCACCACAACAACAGAGCAAAAGACCCTCAAGGGGTAAGAAGGTGGATAAAGAACCCAAAGGGGTTATAATTGTAAGGGCAGTATTTGTAGCTAAGCAGGCAGCAGCATCAGGATCGGGATCAGAATCAGCATCCCCTCCAAAGAAAGAAAAGCCCAAGAAGAGTAAGACAGCAGAGGCTGGAATCACTAAGACCCTAGAAGAGGGTCAATCCTCAAGAAAACCTAGAGAAGAGGATATCCTCATGGAGGAAGAGCCTGAAGAAGAAGAGGCTCCATTAATTATAAAGAGGAAGAGAAAAGCTCCACAGGTGCTGGTGTCCACCCCACCTAAGAAACAAAGAACCTCTATGAGAGGAGAAATAAAACAACCCCTTACATTATTACAAGGGGCAGGTAGTGAAGTACCTAAGGAACTTCAGCATAATGTTCCACTTCCTACCATCGTCAAGTTTAAAACTGAACTTGCACAGGAACAAATGAAAGAAACTGATCAGACACAAGCAGAAGGTCATGTCTTGCTAGACGAGACAATAAACTTGTCTAATGATGAGGTCGTGCAGGATGTGGCTGCACAAAAGATGGAAACACTTGCTGCTGGTATAAGCATGACCCCTCACAAGCCTCCACCAGGTCAAACTGTATTAGAGGAGATGAAGCAAGTGGAAGAAGAGCAAGAAAAGAGCCCAGAGCAGGTAGCTCAAGAAATAGGGCTAGATACATTAATCACAGAGGTGACAGATCCTGCAGTAGTGGACTTAACAGGGAAACAGGACGCAAGTCTTGAACATCCGGCAGGATCACCTGACAAAGGGCACCTAGCAGAAGAAATAGAGATGGTAGAATCAGAAGGCCATACTCTGGAATTAGGACAACAAAGTCCACATGATACATCAGCGGAACCTGCTATAGTAGAGGTTCAAGAAACGAAGGCTGATGAAAAGGAGGAAACAATAGAGGATCCAGCTGCCAAAATACAAGAAGTTGATAGTGCAGGCTTGGAACAAATAGTGGCTGCAAAACAACCGCCAGCACTTCAAGAAGAATCCACAGTATCCAGTGCAGTGGATAAACAACAAGGGGAAGAGTTGAAAACAGATGAAGTAATGACGGAGAAAGATCATGATCATCATGATCAACATAAAGATGCACCACAGGATTCCCCACACCAAGAGGATGCTCCTCCGGAGAAGGAAATCCCTCAACAGGAGAAGGTGCCGCAGGATCAACAACAAAGTAAGCATCAAGAAGAAGAAATGAGAAAATCACCATCTCCACCACATCTGCTGATAGAAACAGGAGACACGGGTGAACATCATGAGGATGCGAAAAAACATGATCAGGTGCCTCCGTGGTTGGCAAAAGAAGTAAATATAGAGGAAGAACTTGAAATTCAGGAATTTGATGTCTCCACCTTGTTCTCCATGGATATAATGAAGCCTAGGAGGAAAGCCAGAATGACATCGACCATCAGGAGAGATCCAGCAACCGGGAGAAGGACCGCACAAATTGCCATACCTGCGGTGGAGAAAGAAAAAGGTAAAATTACTATAGATGAATTTCAAATTAGCACAGTAGATCTGGGTTTTGCAAATGAAGACCAAGAGGGTCAAGAGGGCAAAGACATTATTGATTCTTTGATCCAAAAGGTGAAAAAAGAGAAGGAGAAGAATAAGCAACACAAAGAGCACATTGCTCAGTTGCATGCCTACATAAAGAGGTTGATTAATCCTGACGATACTTCAACTGAACATGCAGTCCCATTGACTGCCATTTCTCAGGAAGAGGTAAATAAGTTAGACCTCATGAAACATGAGGCGTCTGTAATAAGAAAATGGATGTCATCCACATTGGATGATGCTGTAGAAATAATGAAGGCCTCTTTGAAGAGGTGGAGCATTCTAAGTGACTCCAGGACCAAGGTGGATAAATTGCAAATGCAGACCGGGAAAAGGTCTTACAAACTGGAAAGGGTCCTAAGCATCTTGGGAGAAATAAAGAGGATAAATCCTCAACTACTTATCAGTAAGCAGGTACTGAACAGTAATACCGCATTGTTGGTGGACATCTGGTACAAAGACATTCAGTTTGAATGCGGAGTCCTCAAAAGATGCAATAATAAGCTGAGAGATATCAACATGAGGCTACACGATTTAATGGCCGAAGAGGCAGAGATATTAGAAACATTGGAAGGAAAGGTGGAAGGGAAAATAGAAAATCAAGATGAAGAGTCTGCCATCAAAGCTCTACACAGTAACTTCCAATCAGAAGCAGATGGTCCACCTGTCCACTTGACAGAGGAACTTATAGATAAAATAATGAGGATCAAGGTCAAGATGGAGAGATATAATGAAACACTGCAGGACAGGAAAAACAAGCTAGATAACAGCAGAGATAAGTATGAAGCACATAAGCACGCCATCATCAAAGCAAAGACTCAAGATGGCAGAGGAATAGATCAAGTTGTGCATTCATATGAGCAGATCCAGAACAGCATGCAGCCCCATATGCGGCATCATCATCATCAGGACAACGAAAGTTCAGGAAGTGATGCACACGATGATGATCCACATGAATCAGCTAAGGAACATGATGAAGATACATCATAAAGGGGATATAAGCATAAGTAATATAGATGGTTTCCAGCTGGCAACTGGTGCCATTTTTGTAAAGATTGACAAAGTCAAGAAAATGATGACCGTAGATGTGCATTGATAAATCAAGATCATGGATCTTTTTGTAGCGGATTCGTCACCTTATTCTATAAAAGGTGGTGGAATGCCTTATTGTAAACATTCAAAACTTAATTGAAATCCGTCTGCTGAAATATTCAGAGCTCATTTCAAACTTGTTTGTATACATTTATATTTTTGCATGCTTAATGAATGAGAAGACTGTGTCGATTACAATTCATAGTAAATCTTGAGTAATCAGTGTATGAGTTCTGGATATATGTGGTGATTTGCTGCATCCCTTGGAGCGCATGTCTACTTACATGTGTTGTTGTCATACAAATTCCTTTGAAGTTAGCATCAACTATATCTAGCTGTGGAATGTCCTGGTGAAAATATGGTTTGGTTTTCTTCTCTTCATGACAGTATCTAATATACATGTGGTTCAAAAGCTAAAGGTTCAACTTTAATTAGAAGCATTTCTTCAATTTCTTTTAAATTTCAGAGTGTTTCATCTCCATAACTGCAAATAATTGATGATCTTAAGCAAATAGTACAGATATGCAGACATCTCATAGATAATTGCAAATATTTAGCATATTTGAATACAAAGCATGCACAATTGAAAATATCATGCAAAGATTGAAGTATTTCTACATCTTTTCACCAAATAACTGTATAATATGACTTCTCTGTAGAGAATTTCTGCAGGAGTGTCGTGATGACATTGAGCTTTCACGTAAGGCCCCAAAATGGAAACAGCAACTCACATTAACCTCTGAGTAACTTCAGACGATTAAGACCTAATCACCGGAGACTTGGGATCATGAATTCCTTGAATTCATAGTATCTTTCAAGATGAATAAAGGTTAATGTGTACTTTTATTCTATGCTTGTTTGTGACTAACATCATAACCAACAAGACCCTGTTGGTGAAACTCTTGAATGCACATGTCTCTCCCTTTACCCTCTTTATCATCTGAGACAACCCTAAAGTTTTCATAGTCAATGTCCACAAAGCATATATGCTCCTCTGACTCTTGGTCCTCAACTGTTTCCAATGATCTTTCTTCTCTAGTCAGTTTAACATCCTTGCCATTCATTGGGATCATGGCGTATGACAGGTCCAGTTGCATACTTCCACCAATGAGTGCTGCCCATCTTCTTGACAACAACATGCCATACTGTGGCTTAATATCAACAACTATTATGTTCATTTTGTAGGTCTTTTTAGGATATGCTACCATTCTAAAATCAACATTTTTCATGATTCCAATGATAGGTACCTCTCTAGCATCCATGGCATAGCACTTCCCACATGCCTTATCTATTTTTAACCTAGCTTGTTGCATGATAGCCAAAGGCATGATATTTGTGGATGCTCCTGAGTCAAGCATACAGTTCTTAATTATTTTTCCATTTATGACAAGGGAGACATAAAACGGTTCCACTTGTGAAGGGCATTTTGTCATGGTCATCCCCAGATATACTTCAGGAACTTCATCTTCATCAATGTACAGGGCCTGTTTCTTACCCTGAGGTTCATCACTCAACTTGGCTTGACAGGGTACTCTTGAAATTAAGGATACTACTTTATTTTTGAATTCTTCCACTTTCATCAGCTCCATCAGTGGAACAGAGACTTTTATCTGCGATAAGACTTGAGTGATGTCAAATGGAGCATAATTTTGAATAACAGTTGTAACTTGCTCCACCGTTTTACCCTTATCCTGGGGTGACCCAGCCTTAATTTTTATGGCTCCTTGACTGTCATTCTTGCCCTGAGAATTTTTATTTTGATCCTCAACCTGGGGAATTCTATTTTCTGGTCCTTGAGAATCATGACATATTTTTTGCTTAAAATTTTGCTTGTTGTTGCTCCACTGTTTCTTCTGTGGTTCAGCCCCTTTATGACTATGCATAGGTTGGTTTACAAAAGTATTCTCTGGTTGGTGTGAATTACTTACCTAAGCTTTACCCTTAAGATTGTAATTGCTTTTGACTTGAGCTACTGCTGCAGCTGTGAGGGCTCTAATTTCTTCATCAAAAGGCCTCCTCAAGTTATTCAGAAAATTATGTGAGTACTGAGCATAGGCATAGTTGTCTTCCTCATCTTCATCATAGGGAAACTATTGGCAGACCTGAACTTCATTATTCACACTTGCATCAACATCGTGAGAAGAGTATTCTCTGTTTGTAGACAGCATATTGACATTATCATCTTTCATGCAATGCAGCTCATTACATTCATCACAGGCAACAACATTATCATATAAAGACTAAGCAATCATACATTGTGACTGTGAGTGAGGCATCTGACATATGATGCACCATGGGGTGTCATTAACAATATTGACAGCCTTCTTCAAAGGATTAGATGTTTCCTTTGCATTCTAAGCTCTTTGATTTGTATTGTTATGTGGAAGAATAGGCTTACCATTATGCCAATTGGTATGATATGGCATGTCATGTAATGATGGTCTTCTTTCTTGCCTTTGGTAAACTGGTCTGTCAGGACCTATCCCCTTCTCATTTTTAGCCATTCTATAACCTAGGTCCCTGACAATAGTTGTCAACTTATCTATTTTATCCTCAAAAGTAGATGTATTGCCTTGAACACTTTGAGATTTAGTGTTTGGATTTTGCAGAATCTTTACATCATCTCTTCTGTTTGTCTTACCAGATGCTTTTCTATTATTTTCAATATTTGTTGCTATTTTGAAAGCATCTGTAAGGCTATGAGGACCCTTATCTCTTAATCCATAAGCAGTTTTGGCATCAAAAGCATTTATGTATAACACTATGCACATAGGTTCATTAGGTCTCAAGTCCTATGGCAATTTGTTCAATACCTTAGTAAATCTAGCATTGAAATCAGCAACCTATTCATTTGAACCTTTGGTGATGCCAGTAAATTCATTAATGAAGAAACTAGGATTAGTTTTGTCATCATATTGTTCTTTAAATATCCTCCTGAAATCCTCCCATGATGAAATGCTTCTGTTAGATAAACCTTTATACCATTCCTTGGCTTCATCAACTAAGAATTGCATAAATGATTTCATGAAAACATCCTCATGCTCAACCTCAAAGTTGTCCATGATATTCTGAAAAGCTTTTAAATGGTCTTCACCTAATACAGTATTGTTTCCTGAAAATTCAAGTACTTGCAGCCTCACATGTTTGTCAATAGGATTGGGGTAACCAGGAATGCCATCAAAAACTAACTGCCTGAATCTGTCTAGCTACATAGGTTGTCTACCAGGCTGAATAACATTGGCATTTCTATTTGCATTCTGATTTCTTACATTATTTAATGGTATTCTAGCATTATTTGCATTTTGTCTTTGTTCATTAAGCTGATCCTGGACTTCATTTCTTTGCTGATTTCCTTGCATATTTGTATTTTCAAGGGTAGGAATTGAATCATTCTGAGTAGTCCTCAGAGCTTGCACTTTCTGTTTCATGTTGTCTCTGATTTTCATAGGCCATAGATATTCTAATTCTGCTCTTAAACTTTTGATTTCTTCGTCTAACTGTTCCTCTTTGGGCATAGAAGAAGATGGTCCCACTCCATTTTGGTCATCATTATCTTCATCCCTTGGAGACTCAACCTCTTCAAATCTATCACTGGGATCCAAGAAAGGGCATTCTTGAAAAACTTTTGACCTTATTCTCAGAGCACCACCCTGCTGTTTCTCATATACATTTTGGATTTCAACTTCTGTGTTTTAAAAAAAGGCATTGTTTGCTCTGAAGATCCTGGATTGTCCTGAAAAAATTCATTTTTCCTGGGGCTAGGAGAACCATCTTGACTGGCTCGAACAGTCCCTTTTTTCCTGTACATCATTTTTATGGGTAACTCTTCAAACAAAGGGTTACATTGGGATCTTCTCCCTTGCATACAAATTCTTATTTTACTAGTTGGGAGATTGGTTCGGAGTCGCCACCTATAATTAGGAAATATTTTTTTTAAAAATCAGGGTTCTATCACAAAGTAATCCCCAGCAGAGTTGCCAAATTTGTTATCTCTCAATCTGACTAGATGCTTATTCCCAGTTGTCCCTACAAGGTAGCCATCAATGATCAATAGGATTCCTAGGCCAGCGGCTAATAGTACAGGAGATAGACTCTATAGATATCTCCTCTTCTTCTTTAGGCTCTGCAGAACCAAGGGGGTATTCCCTATTCAACATCCATGAGATATGCTATGAAAGGACTAGGATGCTGACACAAAGCAGATAAATCCTCTATTATGCAGACCAAAACTGTGGAATAAGTGCAAAGGGGCTAGGTTTGGACCTATATTTAGTTGTGAATCATAGGATTCTGGTCCTAAAACTACTTCTACTATCCTAAAGGTTTGTATATGAAGTTTGAGTTTGTTTTGTATTTGGATGCAAAACTAGGACTTTGGTTGCGACCTCAATACAAGACTGGATCGGTGCCTATCCAGGGCTCGGATTCAATAGACATACACATGTGAATGTACACATAAACCCATATTAATGACTAAGTTTCAAGGGGGTTGTTTAATATCTGCCTTACAGATACTTCCCAGAATTGAGTTTTCAGTTACCTCTGCTTAGAAGATCCTCACTGCAATATATTCTTCTTAACACTTTAACCTAAAACATTTAATCTACTCCTTGAGTAGAAGTAAAAACCAAGCATTCAATATAGCGAATCTATATTCAAGAATCTTAGACACCCCTTAGCTGTTTAGATTCAAAAGAAGAATACATTCAATTTGGAGACAAGTAACAGAACACATGCAATGAAGCATTACTCATTTAAATCAACATGAAACTAGTAAGTTTATACATTAAATAGACAACATGAGATTCATAAACTCACAAAAACATCCAAAACAGGGCCACCAATGAAGTTGTATCTTATCACAACACCAAAAATTTGTCCAGTTTTCAACAACCAAATGAGTAACACAGTTTGGCCCTTTTATACCAAAACTGTGTACTCAGCAAAATTAATTACATGACAAGGTCAAAATTTCCACCAGATACACTGCCTTAGGAATGGTGCTCAGAAAATTCAATGTAGCCGAGGGACAAGGAGGGAGCAGGTATGTTCGGGAAAAGTGCTGCCGCATGGAGATTCTCTTCCTAAATCGGGTGGTTGAACTTGTCAACTCAACCCATACTTCTCTGCACAACCACCATCAATACTTCAGCTACCCGCGGGATGCAACAACAGATGCATCTGGAGATTTTCACGCTCAAAAATGGCCTCACGCGCTCAGAAAAAACCATCGCTACAGGTTCAAAACCAAGCCGTTGATCCACTCCAATCGCTTAGATCCACGGCCTCAAAATCACGTTGACCAGGTCACTAGCCAATTAGATCATGCCACGTAGGCACTTTTTGCTATCGCTAGCCTATCACTTCTCCATTTTGCCTTTTTCGTCCTGTATATGCATGTTCAAATGCTCATACAATCGTCACTGTTCACCTGTCAAAAACCCTTGTATATGCAAGAGCAAATGCATATACAACTATTCATCATACTAGGTGGACCCCAAACTATTATAGAGCGAATTGGAATTTTCAATCAGGCCCACCTTGTATCCTCATTCCATGCATATTTCCATGTACATGCGCATATACATTCTCCTTATGCATACAAGGCAGATTTCAAATTTTATGAAGCTTGCTGAAGATACTTTGAAATCTGGCTTGCATCTTAACCCTTGTATCTTTCGAATGTACATTGGCACATACAAGCACCCAATATACATGCTGCGGACCCGAAATATTATTAATTGCATTTGATTTCTCCTTCAAGTCCAGAATGTATATTCTTCATTGTATATTTTGTTTGTATGCTGAACACATAGAAACCCACTTGCACATCTACTGCACTGTTCACTTTGCATGTCGCTAGCTTTTGCATATTTTCCAATGTACATTCCCTTTGCACATACAAACAAGGAATCTTCTCCAGAATATTCCTGCAATGTATCTAACCATTGTATGTGCACCCGAATGTATATTGCATATACATTCGACCTTGTATATTACATATACATTCGACCTTGTATATCGATGGGCCCCATCACATGCATCTCTGCCTCGCCATTGTAGCAAATGCATATTTGCACCTCCTTATATATTTTGTTTTGTATATGACCCGATATACAAAGCGAGAATATTCTCAGGAATCTGCAAAAGATTCCCCCTTTGTATATGCACCTTTTAGAACCCGATATACATTCAGAAATGCATCTAACTCAAATTTTCAAAGGGCGATAGAGTTTTCTGACCTGCCAATGCACATTTTGACCTGTATGTATATAAAACACCTTTGTATATACAAAGACACTTGCACGTTAACTGATTTTTTGCATTTTTTCAACTGAAACCAGAATGCTCATGCAGGCGGTAACACGGGGGACGTCATCATCATCATATTTTATCAGGGTGATATCTGCTTGTCTAACGGCTTCATCATATTTTGAAGGGGGGTGATATTTCTAATATCAGTCATATTTCCAACATCACCCCGATGTTACAGCGAAGCTACAGGGCACCCTGATATTTCTGTGGGGGGGTGATATTCCGAACATCAAGTATCTTATGAATATCACCCATGCCCCAATATGATGGTGACATCATCAGGAGCTAACTGGATATCATGCGGGAGGACTTTTTAATGATGTCATGAGGATCGGTGGGGTGGTATTGGTTATCAGGTGATGCGGTCAGGATGATACTTTCCCATGGGGTGATATTTCACATCAAGGTGATGTGAAATATTGGGGTTATATTTCATATCGGGCGAACATGCAAGTGGCTCGCCGATATCAAGGGTCTGGCCGATGGGATATTGAACATGAGGATCATCAAGGTGGCAAGTAATATCAAGGTGATGTTCAATATCAGGTAAGGAGTGTTGGCTCGCCATTGGTGTGGGTCATGATGATGAGGTTCAGGGTTGGTGCCGTCGGGAGCAAACTCGCCGACATCATATATGTTCACGGCCCAGTTTATAAACTATTGAGGAGGTCACCGTGGGCTGCATGTGGGATAATTAGTTCACACATTATTTGAAATATCAGGGTCATATTTCTTGGTGGGAAAAGTTGCAAAACGCACAGTATGCTGCACTTCCCGATGGTCGCGGGTTGGTACGCCATTAATGGCAGATGTTACAGGGTATGGGCGAAGGCGTGGACGGGTTAGGTACAGGATTGAAGATGTGAATCCCCAGGTGGTGGTGCAGGGCTTGAGTCCAACTACTCCCTGTCTCCTCTCCCACTTGCTACATTCAATATGTTGAGCGCCATTTTCTCAGGATGAACTGTACCTAGTAAATTTTGAATCGCCCAATGGTTAATGCTAAGTACCTTCCTACTGTATATACCAGGCTATGTGACTCATTTGTGGTGGTTGAAGACTTGGGCAATTTTGGGGGAAAAATAACAAAAAATAGAGCATTTCATGTCTGTTTTATCTCTGTGGAGTTTATGTGTTGTATTTGAGTTGTATCTTGCACATATGTTCAGTTTCAGTGTTAATGTTATATGAAAAATACTTCTCACATGTGTTTTGATGTCTATCTCCACTTGTTGTATGCATTTCTTCTTCTAAACTTGGTTGCTAAGGGTTTCTCAAATTCTAGGATACAAGTTTCTGTATTGCATGCTTCATCTCTAACTTCCATTCAAGGAGTGGATTAAACTATTTTAGGTTAAGCATGGAGAAGGTTGTATGTCAGCTGGGATATCCATAAGCAGAGATAGTTAAATACCCATTCTTGGGTGATGTTTGTAAGGAAAGCATCAATCTAACCCCTTGAAACTCAAATGCCAGTTGCAAGCCATTCTTATGTATATGTCTAGTTGACTCCTTGCCCTGAGATAGGCACCGGTCTACCCTTGTGAAGTGGTTATGATCCAAAACCCCTATCTTGCATCCAAACCATCAAACCAACCATTCCATAACTTCCACCTGTTAGTTGTAGGAGTAGGATTAGGACCCCTGCATACTCTCATCCACAACTAGACAAATATGTCCAAGAATGTTGCCAAACTTGTGATTGATCATACACATCTTGGTCCACACATGAGAGTATTTTGCATTTTGTTGTCAAGCTAAATCTTTATGTCATTTGGAGAGTAAATGTTACATCTTTATCAAATAGGGACACCCCCCTTGGTGCAGCAAAACCAGAAGTGAAGGGGAGGCAGCTCACACAACCTCTTGTGTCTGTTGGCCGAATCTGCCCGTGCATTGGAACTGCCAAACCCTCTGTTGATTCAGAAAAAATTACCAACAGAAATGGTGACTCTGTTGGATCTAGGGCATACAACTGAGAGGGGGGGTGAATCAGTTGTATAGAACTTCTTCTATTTCAAACACTTAATTCTCTGTTGTTAGTTAGCAGCATATCAAATAATCATTCATGGAAGCATAATACATAAACATAAGAGCAGATAAGCATCAACACATTGAACACCAAGATTTTGACGTGGAAAACCCGGTTAAGGGAAAAACCACGGGGTGATTAACCCAAGAATTATTCTCTGTTAGAAGAATAAAGAAAAATGAATGGCACATGCCAATAGGGGCTCACTGCCCCGAGCACACTGCTCACAAAGAGGCCCACTGCCTACAAAGAGACACACTGTCTACAAAGTGATGAAAATCACAGTCTTGAACTGGAGAATGACATCTCTACCATGTCCGGATCAGTTCCAATTAAGCCCAACAATCTCTGCTCTGCCTTTCGCACCTTTCTTCGCTATATCATGCTCATCTTCCCACACCACACACTAAAATGAACTCACAAATCATTATTTATACAAGACATCGACTTAGGAACAAGCATCTAAGTCGGCAAACAACCATAGGAGTATCCGCAAGATGAATAACACATCCGGTCGGCCATCACAAGAACATTCGCAGGATGAACAACTCATCCGGTCGGCTACACAGAGCAATAACTTCATCCGGAAGAATAACTTCAATTCCGGGCTCTACCATCAATGCGGACCAACAACACAACCTAAACATGATCCAAGAACCTTCACAAGCCTGTCTGAATGTCCGGATACATCCGCACTTCCTCTGCTTACTGGGATCTCTTGTCTCCCTCATCCGGAACTTCAAGAACACAGTCTGTCGCTACTGTCATAATGCAAGAGGTACTTCCGGACCTCGAAATCATACACAAATCAGGATGATACATCACAAGGACATCTCAAACACTCCTTCCAATCCGTAGATTATGATAATATAATTCCGGACCTCACCGGACCTTTTTGTGATCCTCTGTCACCTCCGGATACATGCCGGACCCGGTTCTATACCGGCAGCCACAACTCCTTCCGATCTTCATGCGGACCTCTGAAATCTTAACTGTAACATCTCAAGACTCATATCTACTAACCCTTTAATCTGCATCCTCCGGTTCTCATCCTATACAGTACATTTACCTTCTTCTCATCACTGTTCTTCACTGTTCCTGACTGAGACTAATTTTCTCAATATCCTCAGCACAAAGCTCATCAAATCCTTCTTGTCAATGCAGTATGAGTATGTTGACATCAATGACAACACTGGCTCACCTCATACTTGCAACAATCTCCCCCTTTGTCATTGATGGCAACATATGAAGTGAAAAACCATCAAGACAAGAACTTCTCTTTTCTGTCACAGCTCCCCCTATCAACAACAACTCTTCACATGTCTTCCTTTGCTGCTCCCCCTTTGATCATCAACCACTTGTTTTTCACATGTCTTCTCTCCCCCTTTGACATCAATGGCAAAGGGCTCATACTTGCAATTCTCATGCATCAGAATCATACCAGCTGCTTCCCCTTAGTTGCAGCTCCCCATTAGTCCGGATCACAAGATATGACTGTGATAGCCACCGGACTGATGCACATCAGTGCATCTTAGTTCATCACCGGAGGGGCCATGACCCCTAACTTCTCCCGGAGATATTCAAAAGAGTCCTTGGGAAGAGGTTTTGTAAAGATGTCTGCAATCTGATCCTTGGAGGGAACATACTCCAATCTGACTTCTTCCTTGTTTACTTGTTCTCTCAAAAAGTGAAATTTGATAGATATGTGCTTAGTCTTAGAATGCAATACCGGATTCTTGGAAATATTAATTGCACTTGAATTATCACAGAAAATTGTGATAGGCTCCTCATATTCAACTTTGATGTCTCTTAGCATCTGCTTCATCCATAAGATTTGAGTGCAACTACCTGCTGCTGCAATGTATTCTGCTTCAGTTGTAGACAGTGATATTGCATCTTGTTTCTTGCTTAGCCAAGAAACCAATCTTTTCCCCAAAAAGAATGCTCCACCACTAGTGCTCTTCCGGTCATCCACATCTCCTGCCCAATCTGCATCTGTGTAAGCATGAAGAGAGAAATCCGGATCTCTAGGATACCATAGACCATACTCAACTGTCCCTTTCAAGTATCTAAAAATTCTTTTGATTGCCATAACATGAGATTCTCTAGGATCAGCCTGGAATCTTGCCACAAGGCCAACAGCCTGCATTATATCAGGTCTAGTTTGAGTGAGATACAACAATCCACCAATCATTGATCTATACTTTGTCTGATCTGCCTTTGGAGAATCATCATCTTTGCTTAACTTACATCCGGTTGCCATAGGAGTGTTCATAGGCTTTGAGTCTTCCATACCAAATTTCTTTAACAATTCTTTCGCATATTTGGTCTGAGAAATGAAGATCCCTTCTTTTGTTTGAGTAATTTGCAGACCCAAGAAGAAATTCATTTCACCAAGCATAGACATTTCAAACTCACTTTTCATCTGATTTGCAAAAGTTTTACACATACTATCTCTTCCTCCAAAAATGATATCATCCACAAACACTTCAACAATCAGAATGTTTTCATGATCAATTTTGAAATATAAGTTGCTGTCAGCAGTACCTTTGTTGAATCCAATCTGCACAAGATGCTTATCCAACCTTTCATACCATGCTCTTGGGGCTTGCTTCAATCCATACAAAGCTTTCTTCAACTTGCAGACCATATCATTATTATCAGACAATTGAAATCCATCCGGTTGTTCAATGTAGACTTCTTCTTCCAGATCACCATTTAGGAAGGCAGACTTGACATCCATCTGATATACCTTGAAGTCTTTGAAGGCAGCAAATGCAAGAAGTAATCTGACTGCTTCAATTCTTGCTACCGGAGCAAAAGTCTCTTCAAAGTCAATTCCTTCTATTTGAGAGTAGCCTTTGCAGACCAATCTAGCTTTGTTTCTGATTACTTCACCAGCTTCATTTAGTTTGTTCCGGAAGACCCACTTGGTTCCAATTACATTCCTGTCTCTAGGTCTGGGAACAAGATCCCAAGTATGATTTTTCTCAATTTGCATCAGTTCATCTTCCATTGCTTTGGTCCAGTTTTCATCATTGCAGGCTTCATTTATTGTTTTAGGTTCAATCTTTGAAATTAGACAACATTCATTCTGATCTTGAGCAATATTCCTTCTAGTTTGTACACCTTTGCTTCTGTCACCTATGATCTGATCTTCAGAGTGATTCAGTCTTACATACCTTGGAATTTTGGGAGTATCCAGCACTGCTGTTTCTTGATCAGGCTCATTCAAACCTATCTCTTCTTCCTGATTTACCGGATCAGGCTGACTCTGTCTCACCGGAGAGGATTGAGGTCCTTGAACACTGTCTTGATCATCTTCATCAAACTCATAAAATCTTGAAGGCTTCTCAATTCCTTCATCAACCTTTACATTGGTGCTTTCTATCATCTTCCTCAATCTCTTATTGTAACACCGGTATGCTTTGCTTTGAGTGGAGTATCCCAAGAAAATTCCTTCATCACTTCTAGCATCAAACTTTCCTAGATCTTCATCTCTTTTAATATAGCACTTGCTACCAAATACTCTGAAATATTTCACAGTAGGAGTGATGCCAAACCAGAGTTCATAGGGGGTCTTACCGGTGTTGTTTCTGATTTGAACTCGATTGAGTGTGTAGACTGCAGTGCTGATAGCTTCTTTCCAAAACATTTGAGGAACATTTGCTTCCAACATCATTGTCCTAGCAGCTTCCTGGATGGTCCGGTTCTTTCTCTCAACTACTCCATTCTGCTGTGGAGTCTTAGGAGCAGACAACTGTCTCCTTATACCCTGTTTCTCACAAAAGTCAATGAATTCACCAGATGTAAATTCACCACCTCTATCAGACCTTAGACACTTTAGTTTCAATCCGGTTTGATTCTCCACCATAGCTTTGAAGATTTTGAACTTCTCAAAGGCTTCTGATTTTTCTTTTAGAAAGGTAACCCACATCATCCGGGAATGATCATCAATTAACAACATGAAATATCTATCACCTTGCAGACTCTTGATTCTTGTCGGACCACATAGATCAGTATGTACTAATTCCAACAATCCGGTAGAAGACTAATCTTTGCTTTTAAAAGAGACTCTGCTTTGTTTGCCTAACTGACATTCTTTACACACACTATTTGTAGGTTTTATCAACTTTGGAAGATCTCTCACAGCCTGAGTATTGCTTATTTTGATGATGTTATCAAAATTTACATGACACATTCTTCTATGCCATAACCAACTCTGATCAATTTGAACAAACAAACAACTTTTATTTGAACCAACCAGATGAAAGATGTTACCTCTTGTCTGAGTACCGGATGCAATTTCAGTTCCGGAGCTTGTAAAGATTCTGCATTTTCCATTCTTGAACCGGAGATCATAGCCTTTGTCCACTAACTGACCAACACTGAGAAGATTGTGCTTCAATCCTTCAACATATAGTACATTACCTGTTTTGCTCTTACCATCAAAGGAAATAGTTCCCCTACCTCTGATTCTGCCAGCAGAATTATCACCAAACTTTACCATTCCTCCTTCATATCTTTCCAAGTCTAAGAACTTATTCTTGTCACCAGTCATATGGTGAGAACATCCACTGTCAATAACCCAATCATCCTTTTCTTCCACTTGAGCAGCTAAGGCTTTTTCAACAACTTTGTGATTGACAGATTCAGAGAGCATGGAATCTTCTTCCTTGATGGCTATAAACACCCACTCATTTCCGGATTTGTTTCCTGGTTCTGATTCATCATCTGTTACTCCTTCATTGTCATCTTCTTCATGAACATAATAGCAATTCTTTTGAAACCTTTGTCTGTGAGTATTAGATCTTGCAGATCTTTCCGGACATCTTGAGGCAAAATGACCAATCTTATTGCAGTTGAAACACTTAAAGGGTAGTTTTCCTTCATACTTACCGGATCCTCTTGGCAGTCTTTTTGCAATGAGGGCTTCAAGTTGAGCTGTTTCTGCTTCTTCTTCTTCCATGTCTCTTCTTGCTTGATCATACCATGACATTTTCCTTGATGAGTTTTCACCCGGATCAAATCTCTGTTTGCCTTTCACATAGGCACTGGCTTTGAAAGCAGATTCAGTCTTGGGTGGATCATCTCCAAACTCGGTCATTTCAAATGCAGCTAGTTTGCCAGCCAGTTGTTCTCTTGTGACAGTTGTGTGGGCTCTGAATTCATCAATGGCAGCAACTTTGATTTTGTAGGCAGCAGGAAGGGATCTTAGGATTTTGCAGACAATCTCATTTTCATCTAAAGTTCCACCAGCATTTCTGATTCCACATACTAGCTCATTTACTCTTGGCATAAAGGTAGTGATGTTTTCATCATCTCTCATTTTCAATCTTTCAAATTTCCCTTTCAGACTTTGCAACCTTGCACTTTTGACAAACTCATCTCCTTCATACAGAAGTTCCAGTTTAGTTAGGATCTCATATGCAGTTGGTAGGTCAATGACATTCGAGAGATCTGAGTCATTCAATGCGCTTAGAAGAGCTTCCTTGGTCCGCAGATTGTTTTCAGCTTCTGTGATTTCATTCAGAGTTGTCGGACCACCTTGTGGAGGTACATATGGTTTTGAAATCATACCCAGGTATGCTTTTCCCATGCATTCCAAGTGACACTTCATGCGACCTTTCCAGAGAGTGAAGTTGGTTCCATCGAACTTCGGACTATCCTTCTTGTATGACGACATCCTGGATCTCCTCAAGCGGTTAAGCTCTTGTCAGAGGAACTTAGCTCTGATACCAATTGTTGGATCTAGGGCATACAACTGAGAGGGGGGGTGAATCAGTTGTATAGAACTTCTTCTATTTCAAACACTTAATTCTCTGTTGTTAGTTAGCAGCATATCAAATAATCATTCATGGAAGCATAATACATAAACATAAGAGCAGATAAGCATCAACACATTGAACACCAAGATTTTGACGTGGAAAACCCGGTTAAGGGAAAAACCACGGGGTGATTAACCCAAGAATTATTCTCTGTTAGAAGAATAAAGAAAAATGAATGGCACATGCCAATAGGGGCTCACTGCCCCGAGCACACTGCTCACAAAGAGGCCCACTGCCTACAAGGAGACACACTGTCTACAAAGTGATGAAAATCACAGTCTTGAACTGGAGAATGACATCTCTACCATGTCCGGATCAGTTCCAATTAAGCCCAACAATCTCTGCTCTGCCTTTCGCACCTTTCTTCGCTATATCATGCTCATCTTCCCACACCACACACTGAAATGAACTCACAAATCATTATTTATACAAGACATCGACTTAGGAACAAGCATCTAAGTCGGCAAACAACCATAGGAGTATCCGCAAGATGAATAACACATCCGGTCGGCCATCACAAGAACATTCGCAGGATGAACAACTCATCCGGTCGGCTACACAGAGCAATAACTTCATCCGGAAGAATAACTTCAATTCCGGGCTCTACCATCAATGCGGACCAACAACACAACCTAAACATGATCCAAGAACCTTCACAAGCCTGTCTGAATGTCCGGATACATCCGCACTTCCTCTGCTTACTGGGATCTCTTGTCTCCCTCATCCGGAACTTCAAGAACACAGTCTGTCGCTACTGTCATAATGCAAGAGGTACTTCCGGACCTCGAAATCATACACAAATCAGGATGATACATCACAAGGACATCTCAAACACTCCTTCCAATCCGCAGATTATGATAATATAATTCCGGACCTCACCGGACCTTTTTGTGATCCTCTGTCACCTCCGGATACATGCCGGACCCGGTTCTATACCGGCAGCCACAACTCCTTCCGATCTTCATGCGGACCTCTGAAATCTTAACTGTAACATCTCAAGACTCATATCTACTAACCCTTTAATCCGCATCCTCCGGTTCTCATCCTATACAGTACATTTACCTTCTTCTCATCACTGTTCTTCACTGTTCCTGACTGAGACTAATTTTCTCAATATCCTCAGCACAAAGCTCATCAAATCCTTCTTGTCAATGCAGTATGAGTATGTTGACATCAATGACAACACTGGCTCACCTCATACTTGCAACAGACTCTACTAGGGAGAGAGAGAAAGAGTCAAGTGTTTTGAATGCTAGAAAATCTAGTTTTCAGAAAAGTTGTTGCAGCAATACCAAAGAACCATGTGGTGCTCTGCTGGTGTGATGAATCCAGAAAACAAAAGTGCCTTGTTGATATTATGTCCTCTCTGTGAGAGGTGGCGACTCTATTGATTGAACCTATCAAAGCTACAACATATTTTCAGGTATTTATCTTTTGATTCAAAAAATGATTAGTTTATAGCAGAAAACCTGGTTGTGTTCTCAAAGAAGACCATTTTTTATTGATAGATATAAGCCCATAAATTTCAAAGGAATATGTGGTTACCCAAATGTTATTCCCAATAAGATTAGAAAATGTTTGCCAAAATACAATGGATTGAATTCTGAGTCAGCAAACAAATATCTGCAAAAGTTTTGCAATTTGATAGAAGATTATGAGGTAGAGGTTGAAGATGTAATAATGAGACTTTTTGTTCAGTCATTAGAGGATGATGCTAGGGTCTAGTTTTCAAACATGCCTGTTTGTTCAGTTTCTTCATGGGTAGATTTAGAAGTTGCATTCCTAGAGCAGTTTGGTGAAAGATTTGATTTAACCTCATTGATCATACATTTCATGAACATCCAAAAGGAAGATGAGGAACTGGTTCCAGCCTTTAGTCTTAGATTTGTTAAGTTGCTCAAGCAGATCCCTGAATATTTGAGACCCAATAATGCATTGTGCTTAGCAATTTATTTGGCTGCATTTGATGAAGAAATGAGTTATTCATTGAGAGATAAAGAACCAGTCACACTTCACCAGGCCTACCAATTTGCTATGGATATTGAAAATAATGAGAAATATGGAATGCCAATAGGTTTCATGGCTGCAAGTTGTAAAAATAGTTATCAAAGTGAATATATTTCTGTTGTTCCAGTGTATTGTGTAGAGGGAAATATATTTCAGAATAGTATGTGCAGCCATGATGTGATGCATGAAGAAGATGTTGAAAATGTAGGCATATCCTATAATAATGAAAACAAAGACTGTTATTAGCCTCTAGATGAGGAGCCTACAGACACAAAATGCCTTTCAAGTGATGAAATGAAAGACATACCTAAGGTTGTGTCTTGCAGCAGTATGCATATCCCAGCTATTCCTAATTATTTGTATAAGGTGGATATGCAAAGCTTCACTCTGAGTATAGAAGATGCCGCTTCAAGGGATAGTGAATATGTTAGTGATTGTCAGCATTCAGATGCATATATGAGCCTTTCAGATGATGAAATACACATGGATGCCGAATATGAGTGTTTCCTTGAAGATTCTGACCACTTTCACAATGCAGAGTTTGAGACTTTAGTTGTTGATTATTAGGGCATTGGTGAAGAGAAAAAATAGGGTCACTATTCAGATGTGAACAGACAAGTTGCAGATGTGTGTGCTCATACAGTTAGGGATAGTGTTGGTTGCAGGGGTGACTATGAAGCTTTCAGTGTAGGGTTGCATTCTGAGTTATTTCTGCCTTCTTTGGAGACATTCCAGGTGGACATTGATGATGAGATTGTTGAGCATAGTAATGATGAATATCTGAATGTTTATAAAGATAAATATGAGTATGAGATGTTGCTTGTGCCTGAATATTGCATGTTTGATACAGAGGAGCTCTTATTTTTTTAAGAAGGGCAAAATTCTGAGGTGGATTCATTTGTTTCATGTGAGTCTATTATCTTTCCAAGCAGCATTAGTGATTCATATGATGATGACATTCTACAACTAATGATAATGTATGTTGATGAAGCTAGTTGTAGATTTGTTAAAAAAGAAGAAATGGGCAGTAGCATAAATAATTGTAAAGAGGATTGCTGCAGGCAGTTAAACACTTTCAGGCTTCATTTGAAGAAATCAAAAGTAAATCAAGTGTTTGACAAAGGAAAATTCTAGTTTTTCCTTTTTGGTGGCCCTAGGCTGCCATGTTTATTTTAAAATAGTGTGTTTTGTGATGCAGGTTGGTGCAGTTTTGACTTTGTTGCCCAATGGATAAGGACTGGTCTGCATCCTTGAGATCTGAAGTTCTCGCCATGCCTGCAAGAGGCATGCATTCCCAGATAGATCCTGTGTTGGTGCTTAAATCTGTAGGCACCTTCAAAAAAAGTCAAGCATTCATAACAAGCAAATGCCTTCCCAAAAAATCCAAAAAAGTTCTAACTCTCTGGACCTCCTCAGCATTTTTCAAGTATAACCTAAGATTCCGGGGGAGGTCATCATCATCATATTTTATCACTCTAATGTTGCTGATGTCATTCCTATGTCAGGGTGATATCCGCTTGTCTAACGGCTTCATCAGATTCTAAAGGAGGGGTGATATTTCTAATATCAATCATATTTCCAACATCACCCCGATGTTACAGCGAAGCTACAGGGCACCCTGATATTTCTCTGAGGGGGTGATATTCTGAACATCAGGTCATCTTACGAATATCACCCATGCCCCAATATGATGGTGACGTCATCAGGAGCTGACTGGATATCATGTGGGAGGACTTCTTTATGACATCATCAGGATCGATGGGGTGATATTGGTTATTAGGTGATGTGGTCAAGATGATACTTTCCCTCGGGGTGATATTTCACATCAGGGTGATGTGAAATATCAGGGTGATATTTCATATCAGGTGAACATGCAGGTGGCTCACCGATATCAAGGGTCTGGCTGACAGGATATTGAACATGAGGATCATCAAGGTGGCAAGTAATATTAGGGTGATGTTCAATATCAGGTAAAGAGTGTTGGCTCACCGTTGGCGCGGGTCATGATGATGAGGTTCAGGGTTGGTACCATCAGGAGCAAAATCGCTGACATCATATATGTTCGCGGCCCAGTTTATAAAGTGTTGAGGAGGTCACCACGAGCTGCATGTGGAATAATTAGTTCCCACATGATTTGAAATATCAAGGTCATATTTCTTGGCGAGAAAAGTTGCAAAACACATAGTATGCTGCACTTCCCGATGGCCACGGGTTGGTACACCATTAATGGCGGATGTTACAGGGTATGGGCGAAGGCATGGACAGATTAGGTACCGGATTGAAGATGTGAATCCCCAGGCAGCGGCGCAGGGCTCAAGTCCAACCACTCCTTGTCTCCTCTCCCACTTGCTGCATTCAATATGTTGAGCACCATTTTCTCAAGATGAACTGTACCTGGCAAATTTTGAATCACCTAGTGGTTAATGCTGAGTACCTTCCTATTGTATATAGCAGGCTGTGTGACTCATTTGTGGCGGTTGAAGACTTGGGTAATTTTGGGGGAAAAATTTAAAAAAATAGAGCATTTCCTGTCTGTTTTATCTCTGTGGAGTTTATGTGTTACATTTGAGTTGTATCTTGCACATATGTTCAGTTTCAGTGTTAATGTTATATGAAAAATGCTTCTCACATGTGTTTTGCTATCTATCTCCACTTGTATGCATTTCTTCTTCTAAATTTGGTTGCTAAGGGTTTCTCAAATTCTAGGATACAGGTTTCTGTATTGCATGCTTCATCTCTAACTTCCATTCAAGGAGTGGATTAAACTATTTTAGGTTAAGCATGGAGAAGGTTGTATGTCAGCTGGGATATCCATAAGCAGAGATAGTTAAATACCCATTCTTGGGTGATGTTTGTAAGGCAAGCATCAATCTAACCCCTTGAAACTCAAATGCCAATTGCAAGCCATTCTTATGTATACGTCTAGTTGACTCCTTGCCCTGAGATAGGCACCAGTCTGCCCTTGTGAAGTGGTTATGATCCAAAACCCCTATCTTGCATCCAAACCATCAAACCAACCATTCCATAACTTCCACCTGTTAGTTGTAGGAGTAGGATTAGGACCCCTGCATACTCTCATCCACAACTAGACAAATATGTCCAAGAATGTTGCCAAACTTGTGATTTATCATACACATCTTGGTCCACACATGAGAGTATTCTGCCTGTTGTTGTCAAGCTAAATCTTTATGTCATTTGGAGAGTAAATGTTACATCTTTATCAAATAGGGACACCCCCTTGGTGCAGCAGAACCAGAAGTGAAGGGGAGGGAGCTCACGCAACCTCCCGTGTCTGTTGGCCGAATCTGCCCATGCATTGGAACTGGCAAACCCTCTACCGATTCAGAAAAAATTACCAACAGTAGGATTCCATGAAGTATTTTTGGTTAAAATCATAGATGAATCCTTACCACAAAATACCACATTTAATGAAATAACACCAAAAAATATAGGTGGTAGCTCAAAATAACAACTACATAACACATCCCAAACATTCCGACAAGCTAATCACATAACAAGAGGAATTTCCCATATAAAGCTACCCAAGTTTTCAAGAATAGGAGACATGCACAATTACCTAATAGAAATAGAATAGACTTTCACAGAGGACCAGTTAAGACTAGATGAGCTACAACACACATTAATATGCAATGCTACAAGCTGGTGGAATACACATAAAACTACAATCCAGCATTAGCCAGCTTTCAAAATCTTGATAAAAACTAGATACCTATCACAAGAAGGGGAATTTGAAATTATACCAAAATACCAAGGATAAATTACACTGCAAGAGCACTTAAACATGTGCATATTGGTCTGGAAAGGAAGAAATGAGTATGACACAACATTAAACTTCCAATTGTTCTACTAGACATTATCACCAGTTGCACAAACTTGGTACATAAATCAAGAAGATAGAGCAGAAACAAAAGAATGGAATTGTTGATAACTGAGAGGGGGGGTGAATCAGTTATCCTTAATTTGCTTCTAGTTCAAACACTTAAATCCACTTTGTTAATCAATAGCATAGCAATTAATCATTCATGAAAGCATAAGGCATAAACATCAGAGCAGAAATACATCAACACATAGGACACCAAGATTTTGACGTGGAAAACCCAGTTAAGGGAAAAACTACGGGGTGATTAACCCAAGGATTATTCTCTATTAGAAGAATAAGAAAAACGGATGGCACATGCCAATTAGGGCTCACTGCCCGAGCACACTGCTCACAAAGAGGCACACTGCCTACAAGAGACACAATGTCTACAAAGTGATAAGAATCACAAAGTTGAACTGGAGATTGACATCTTTACCATGCCTGGATCAGTTCCATTTAAGCCTGAGAAACTTCTACTCTGCCTTTTTCTCTTTCGCTATTCCACACTCATCTGCTTCACCACACACTTTGAAATGAACTCACAAACCTTTATTTATACAAGGCATCAACTTAGGAACTATCATCTAAGTCGGCAATTATCCATAAGAGCATTCGCAAGATGAATAACTCATCCGGTCGGCCAGTCTAAATAAGAACATCTTCATCCAGAAGGATATCTTCAATTATGCGCTCTAACACTCATGTGGACTGACAACACAACCTCAACATGATCCAAGAACCTTCACAAGCTTCCTAAATGACCAGGTACATCTGCACTTCCCTTTCCTACTGGAATCTCTTCTCCTCTTCTTCCAGAACTTCAAGAACACAGTCTGTCGCGACTGTCAAACTGAAACAGGTTCTGCTAGACCTCCAAACTATGTACAAACTGAGATGATACATCACAAGGACATCTAAAGCACTCCTTCCAATCCGCAGAATCTGAGAATGCACTTCTGGATCTCATCGGACCTTTTTGTAACACTCTGTCACTCCGGAGCATCTCCCAGAACCGGTTCAACTTGATCAATCACAACTTCTTCATATCTTCATGCGGACCTCTGAAATCTTAACTGGAACATATCAATACTCATATCTACAAACCCTTTAATCCGCATCCTTTGATCCTCAACCTATTGAGTATTTTTGCCTTCTTCTCATCACTGTTCTTCACTGTTCCTGATTGAGACTAATTTTCTCAATATCCTCAGCACACAGCTCATCCAATCCTTCTTATCAATGCAATATGAGTATGTTGACATCAATGACAACACTGGTTAACCTCATACTTGCAACAGGAATGAATTATAAAAAGATTTTATATATACATTCTCATTCTATATCTTTGATAAACATATCTACACCACACTCCTTAAAATAAAAGAAATAATATTTAAACCAACTGAAGAAGTTGAGAAAGAGACATCACAACAAAGTTCTCCACCACCAAAGGCTGATGGTATTTGGAAACTGATAGAATGGATGGCTAATGAAACCAAATATACTAAATTAAGATGTCATAGGACACAACAACAAGATGAGGAAAAACACAATTTGGACTGTTATGTTAGAAAATGTCCCCTTGGGGGCTTTTCCCTCTTAAGGTTTAGTTCTCGAGTCCTTAGAATTCATTATAAGCATTTTGCATGTTAATTTTGAATCCCGATGAGAAAACCCCTAAGTGTTATGGAAAATAGGACCTAGGGGATTCTATTTTGATGACTCCTAACCAAAATTGGGAGGGTGGACTTGGGCGCTAGTCCTGCCCCATTTTGGGTCAGCCCTAAATTCAAATGTCGATTTTATGACTGTTACTTAGCTCTTATGCTGACATCTCAAGTTTGAACTACGCAATTCTTAGTGGGAATGTGTGTAGTTGCATATATAAGGATGTTTAGGACTTCATTTGCAAACTAGATGGACATTATGAACTTGTGATCTTATGCTAAAGTGATCCAAGGCTTTCATTGTTTTACAGAGAAGTATTGTGTTGTTATTGTGTTTGTTTGTTGCAGATTTGGCTCCATCTCCTCATGGCATGAAAGAGCTTCTTCCTTCCATGAGATCTACATCTTTGAGGTGATATCTGTAGACACCCAAAAATGTCCATTTCTTACAACACATTATGTTTTTCCCTAAGTGCCCATGTCGCCATCATAACCCATGTCTTCATCCTAACAATTCCTCTAATAAATTAAAAAAATATAACATTTATTTAATTTATCCCATCCCTCACATTATTAAATAAATAAATTTTATTTATTTATTTAGTCCCCTTTTCCTCTTGAATTAAATAAAATAAATATTTTATTTTATTTTATTTATCACTTTATAAATAAATAATTTCATTCCCACATTTCTCATGATTTAAATAATATTAAATTATTTAAATTATTAAGCCCACCTTCTATTTCCATCTCAACTCATCTCTCAAATCACTCTTTCACCTTCCATTTCCATCTCTCGAGATGACTAAAATCATCTCTTGAGTTAACTCTCTCACCTTCTATTTTCTCTCCCAAGTTCCATGATCAACTTTCCAATTGCACCACCACTCACAAAATGGAAGTTTCATACCTCCATCCTCTCATCTTTGCCTATAAATTATCCCACAACCATGCCATGTGCATGGATGAACTTTTGAGTACCGTTACTCTGCTAAAATTTTGCCTCTCATCCATCAATCCTCATCTATTTCACCTATATATCCTTCATCCATCAAATTTCCATCCTATCAACGTTATGCTGCAGATCGGAGCAATCAACATTCAATCGTTCGAGAAAAAAATCATGCATGCATCATCAATCTGAGGTATTCAACAGGTTTGGATAGAGGTAATGCATGTAATTTGTTTTATCTTTCATATTTATCCAAATTTTTCATAATACATTCTAGCACGCATGGTGGGACTCACTTTGCTTGATCATTTTTGCAGGTTTTTATTATAAAAATTTGTGCTTTCTAACCCTTGCTTGGCAAGTTTTGCATGTGATTTGTCACGAGTGACCTTCAAAGCTCAAATGGACCTCGCTGTTGAGTCCAAGAGGTTTGAGAAATGAAAAACAACTGTAAATTCATCAAATTTCATTACTGGAAAAAAATTGAAATTTTTTTTTACTCTAGGTCTCTCCACAGGGCCATACCATATGGCCCTTGCGCAAAGATCTCTATCAATTTTCTGGTTTTCATTAATTTTCAAAGGCTAATGAGGGTTTTTGATTTTTTTATCTTCCTACGGATCGCAGGCTTTATGAGATCCATGTTGCAGGGTTAAATTTGCTTGTAATTAATTTGATGTCACAAGTTTGATGTAATTTTTGCTCAAAAGTATTTGTTGCAGGGTTCGCAGACTTTAAAACACCAAATTTTGGCCACAGCTTCAAAACCCTACTACCACTTTTGTTAAAATGCCCACCACCACCAAATATAAACCCTAAAAATCACACTACTAGCGTTTGAATTCCCAGTTGCCACCAATTCAGGTCCTACCATTGTCTGCAGTTTCGACCTACACCCTAGGTCACCTCCTCACAAGCCTAATAAATCAAGTCACCACCTCCTATGGCCTAACCTCTGCCCTTCATCCATCATGACTACCACCCGATCGCCACCCGTCAACCACCATTCCAAACACTATTTGCACTCTATTGCAGAGCTACCGCCACCATTCACCAAAACCCTAAGATCCTGGCCGCTCGATGTCTTCCGTCAACAACAGTCACCACTGGCCTTGAGATCTGTCGATCAGCCACCTTTAAAAACATCTATCACCACCAATCTGCACTCACAAAACCCTAACATTAAACCCTAGTATGTTGTCTCCTTGCCACGGTCTTTTAACTATAGCTCCCACCTCAAAAACTTCATTCTGCCTTCTAAGTCTTGACTGCTTAAACATTAACAGCCAGTCATTGTTGTTTATCGGGCTTTAAACCCTACCGCAGAGAGGTGGACATGGTCACATTGGTGACCAAGACTGGGGGCTCAATTAAAACATCAGCATAAATTGTAACTGCCAGAGGATAACTTTATCATGTGACCACTTCTAATAAACTGCCAACTTTAACCTTTAACCGTTAGCATCAAACTTAAATTGCTAGAAAAGCTTACATGTGACCAAAAATAACTAAACCGCTAGCAGTTAAAATCAAACAGTCAAGTCAAACCTGCCTTCTCAAACATGCCAAAGGAGGTGAATTTTTTCTTTTTGCTATAACTTAGTCATACAGGCTCCAAATTGCGCAAACAAATACTCATTAGAAAGGTAATTTGAGGAACTTTGTAGCTATGCAACTTTTATTGGTAATTTTATCATTTTATTAGCCCTTTTTACAGTCAAATTTTAGCTACCTTCAAAGCTTCAATCCATGTTTTTTCTTGGAAACTAATGTGTATCGATACATCTTGTCAAACACACTTGTCAAAGAATGGAGAAAACAAACTACTGACTTGTGTTTTGTAGGATTAGTCAGTTGAAGGATTCATTTTTATCACTAGAGTAGGCACATTTGGATTTGGTGTTTAAAATTAACTCTACTTTCTCCGTGTCTACTTTCACTCTTTGTTTTCTTGTCTTGAGTCTGTGTGTAACCTGACTTGGCAACGAGAGTATCCTCTCCCCCCACCTAACCAATAGATCTGGGGTGCAAGAGAAATTGTTGCTAACTCTAGAGGGCCTGCCTTCCCATTGTGAGAAGGGAATGACCCAAGCAGAAACAGGCTAAAGCCAAGCCCTTCCAAGCCGCTATATAAATAACGTGTTTGTGACGAAAGTCACAAACAATAGGTGTAGTTATGTCATACCGACGAATGTTCCCCACAGTACCTTATGGTGTGTGAAACCCTGTAGAGCATAACCTCTGCATGCTGGGGGCCTCCTTATCAGAGTGAATCATCGCATGTATAGCCACTTGAACAGAAGCCCTTACTAGAAACCGTGTGTAGTACCCAAAAACCCTCTATATACTGGTGCAGGAGGTCGAAAGATAGACCTCTGGAGTCATCCCAGAAACTTGTAGCTTATAGTAGAGATGGAAAATTTCTAGAGGTCTTCAGATCTTTAGAAATTTGAAGTCTGGTATGCTCGAGAATTGAGTGCACTGTAAGGGGGAGCCAATGCTACCAGACTTCTAGGACATCCACTCTAAGTAGGTGCAACTGCAGAAATCCAAGTAGGAACCCAGTAGATATTGTCCTTACCTAGCCTAGATTGTACAGATTTATCATTGTGTTTGGTGTGCATGCATGTACATGTGAGATCTTGTGTTTGATATTGCCACATCATCCTTAACCTACTTGTCATAACACATTTCCCAATCATTACACTTCATCCAATCCTTCCAAACCAAATCATCCTTGCCATCCAATCAACCACATCCTAATCAATCCAAGTCATCTAACCCCATCATTACACATCATCCTCGTCCTAATCCAATCCGTGTCATTCTACACCATTTCCACATTAGAAGACCTAGTGCCTCAATTCCAAGACATCCTCCAAGCACTTTGTCGAGAACCACAAACCCTAGACCCATGAATCATTCAACAACTACAAGCCTTCATCCAACAACTTCAACCCCAAGCAAGCCAATCACCTCAAATGCAACATCTTATAGAACAAGCCCAACACCTCATAGCCACTTGTCAATCACAAACCCAACAAGTATATCATCATCCCTTATCCATTCAACACCAACCAATTTCACCTTATTCCTATGTGGCATCCCCTTACGTTTCACACCAATCTAATCCATCCACATATCATAACAATTCCACATCAACTTATTGTTGTGTGGTTACACAACACGCCCCATTTTAACTTGACAAAACAGTGTCCCAACTTTTTGCTTGGCTTGTTCTTGATTTTTCTGCTTTTCGGCGGTATGGTAAAAGTAAGTCATACAGGTGACCCTGCATAAGGGAGTTGGGTAAGTCATTATGATGAGGTCATTTTGTCAAAGTTAATATTTCATATCAATAACCTCATGGTTGGAAAGAGTACAAAATTTCATGCAGGTTTGCCTTTTGGATCACCCTAATATTCCTTAGGGAATGAAAGTTATGACAAGTCAAAGTCCTGGTCAAACCTGATATTCCGGGGGGGGTCATATTTCTTAACATCAGTCATCTTATGTAAGATCACCCCGATGCAATTTTATCACCTGATAATTATTTGGTCTGAAACTCAGGATGTCAATGTTACGTGATAGTGGTATTTACCTGTCAAACAGCTTCATATATTTTGTGGGGGTCATATTTTGAATATCACCCGATCTTTTGAATATCACCTGATCTTTGAAATATCACCCTGTTGCAAAATATCACCCCAGTGCCAATATGTCGATGACATCATCCAACCCCGATGAACAAAGAAAATCACCCTGACGGTGGCGTCATCATTCTTTTTACCTCGTGGAGTATAGTTCCAACGATCACCCTTTTTTTTCAATAGCATGACGGTGGCATCATCCCGATCTTTCGAAAGGGGGTCACTTTAGTTTTGAGCGGTCACATTTTAAATATCCCCTGATTTTCAAAACATGACCCGATATTCTCAACATCACCCGATTCCTTGACATCAGTTTTCCCGCTCAAAGGCAGAAGGTCATATTACACAGAGGGAGTCATATTTTGAATATCACCCTATTGTCTAAAGATCACCCCCCTCTTCTTGCCTCGTAACATTTAATGCACATAAATGCAGTAGGTGGATTCCCTCTGGTTGCGAACATGATTTAAACACCGGTCAGCGTCCGTAGATTCATGGCAGAAGATTAATGGTTTTAATCAATTTAACCCAGTTTTGCCCTAATTTTCCCTATGAATGAGGTTAAAAATGAATTTACAAGGTCATTTTGCATTTACCTTGCGAAAAAATGAGAATTTACAGATCAGACATTCAAACCCTCAAACGACCTATCTGTGAACAGACAGACAGTGTACAGCATTACGGAGTGCGTGATCATCATCATTTGAGTCCCTTTTCCATAATCATCAGCCTAATCCAGGAGATAAGCGTTAATAGGTAAGTAATTAAAAACCCTCTTGTTGTCATTTTTTATGTGTTCAGGTAGTATGCTTTTTAGGTGGTTTGAAACTGTAAGTATGCATATCATGATGAAATGGAAATTAATAAGTATAATATGCATGATGCTGTAAACATATAATGATGTATACATGCATGTGAATATTATGGTAAGACCAGTCGTGTTCATTGCAAGAATCCATGGTAGACATTAGGAGGAATAGGTTTGAATCTGAATTTCTTAAGCCTATGTTTGCTCAACCTGAGGGAGTGCGGTTCAAGTATGGTGTCATCGGAGATACTCATCAGGGAAACATAGATTTGGTAGCATGGTCATCCAAGATGCATGATGATAAAGATAATACCCTACTAGACACCATATTTACATCAGGAATGTGCTATGCAGCTAGATTTCCCTATTCCATGGAAACTCTGAAATTGATAATAGAATGTGCCAGAAATTACAACCCTCAGACGAGGCGGGTAGAAAAACATGGAAGGGTTTATGCAGATTTGTCAATAAAAGGGATTACAGCTGCATTCAATCTCCCATTTGGAAAGAAGATAGTCAGTATGGATCTACACAAACTGGAGATTGAATATGAAAACAATAAAAAAACTATAGATATATCAGTGGAGATCTAAGAACAGCACTTACCTGCATCTGCCAAATTACCAGTGCATCTATACAAATTTGATTTTGATGATGAATATTAGTATATGATTACCTTGCTTAGCAGGATTACAGGCTAGCCTACTGCTGGAAGTTTCAAGGATTGGATGTATGGAGTCATCATGATGTGCCTTTATACAGATAATAAGCCATTATGGGCTAAGATCATCAGTGATGCTTTAGATGAACAAATGATGAAATTAGGAGGCCTGGAGTGTTCATTTTACATGACTTCATATGTTGTATATTCATGTGCTTACAAGGGTACATTTGATGCACTTACCACAGTTGGAAAGATTGGTGGCAGTATTAATGATGCCCATATATGTGACCATTACCCTCAGTTGCAGAGAAAAGACTATCTCCTTGACTATAAATTGGTGAATGATGCATTTTCCATGCATCTGATCAGAACAATTGAGGAGGATAGAACCAAAAGACAAAGCATGGAAGCTCAGGAAGTTATATACAAGCATGGTGCTCGGTTCATCCAGTTTGCCACATTTTCCTATATTAGGATAGAAGGTTTTAAAGGACAGCCACTCATGTTACCTAGGTACCCTACTGATGGGGTGGTCCTGATGGAGTTTTTAAGACAGATATTTACTATACTGGATGCATACAAAGGAAACAAGAAGATACCTCTAGTATTGTTTCCAATAACTATAGGGTGGTACATATGCCCTGATTCAGAAGGCATAAAGAAGGCCATAGGTGGTTTGAACCTGATGAACTTACAGCCATTTCCAATGGCCAGATCATATGACCCCTATGGAAGAATGCAAAAGATTATAGGCCAACCTATACATAAGAAGCATTTAGAGGATTTTTTGACTGACTGTGAGGATGAGGCTAAGGTCAGAAGAAGAAAATATCAAAGGCTCACCTTCAATCAGATTAAGACATTTGAATGCATTCCAATGCCTGCACAATTGAAGAAAGATGATGGCAAGGTTATGTCAAATGAATATGAAGACAAGAAGGTGTATAATGACACCATCTCAGCCCCTGACCTAACACAACTTGAAGACATTTCATTACATCAGTTTACAGGTGGGGTGTTGTAGTTGACCCAATCATGGGTAAATGAACAAATCAATACACTGAAGAAGAAAGGTGTGGCCATCACAGTAGATAACAAGAGGAAAAGGCAGGAGATTTTAGATGAAGAATATGATGACTTTCATGTTGAGAATAGAAGATCTAATGGAGAAAGGTTTCCACCTCAGAAACAAAGCAAAAGACCCCCCAGAGGAAGGAAGACTGATAGTGAATCTAAGGGGGTGATAATTAAACAAATTGATATATCAGCTGAAGGTGCATCTACATCAAGACAGGCATCAGCCTCATCTGCACAGCCTTTGGTAGATGAACCAAGAACAAAAAGAATCTTAAGGCCAGTTGTGGAGACTGCAAGAGTACAATATGAAGGCCAAATTTAACAGCAAAATGTGGAAAAGGATATAATTCTTGAGGAGCCAGTGAATAAAGAGCCTACAGAAGATGACCCCATGATAGTCATAAGAAAGAGGAAGGCACCCCTGGTGGCGTCAACACATAAAAAATAGAGAACATCTATGAGGGGTGAGATAAGACATGACCCTGTAATATTAAGGGGATCTGGTAGTGAAGTGTTCAAAAAAGAATTGCAACATGATGTGCCACTTCCTACCATCATTCAGTTTAAGACTGAGAAGGCTGAAGAGCAAGAAAAAGAAGCCACTAGAGCAGGCCAAGGTGGTCCTTTCTCACTGGAGGAGACTGTGGACCTATCAGATGATGAGGTGGTACAAAACGTAGCTTCTCAATAGATGAAGACCCTTGCTTCTAACACTTGCATGACCCCACATGGAACACCATCAACACAGATGGTGATATTAGAAGAGTTGAAGCAAACAGAGCAAGAGAAAGAGAATAGCCCAAAGAGGGCAGCCCAACAAATCAGGCTTGATAAGTTAGTTGATCAGGTAACTGGCCCTACAATGATAGACCTAACATATAGGGAGGATGTAAGTCCTAAACATTAGGCAAGTGCACCTAATAAAGCAGAAAATATTGAGGTAGTCAAGTAGATAGAATTGGAGAGCCATACTCCAGATATGGGCCAGCAACAACAAGAAATACCGGCTGAACCCAAAATAGTAGAAGTCCAACAAAAGGGCGGGAATGATAAAGACACATCAGGTGATGATGCCCCCCAAACTCAAGAAACCTCAGGTGATAAAGAAACATCAGGTCATGATGACCTTAAGACCCAAGAGGTAGATACATCAGGTGCAGAGCAGAATGTGATCCAGGATCAGGTTGATGCACCTAGTACAAACACAATGATATCCACAAATACAAATATACCTCAGGATGAGGAAATTCCCAAAGTGGATGAAACACAAAAGGAGGTGGTGCAGGATCAGGTCCAAGACCAGCATGTAGATACACTACAAGATCCTCCCCCGCAAGAGGAAGTTCATCAAGAAGAAGAATTACAACGGGATCCCCCTCAGGATGAATATCATGAGGAAGAGATAAGTAAATCACCCTCTCCATCGAGGACTGAGACAAATATTGGAGATCAGGGTGGGCATGATGATGATGACACACACCAAGGATCTGGAGATCAAGTACCTCAATGGCTTGAGAAAGAAATAGGCACGGAATTAGGTTTTGAGATTCAAGAATTTGATGTTTCAACATTATTTTTAGAAACCATCATGAAGCCTAAGAGGAAAGCCAGATTAACATCTACAATTAGGAGAGATCTTGCTATAGGCAGAAGGACCGCCCAGGTAGCACTTCCCATTGTTGAGAAAGAGAAAGGAAAAATCACCCTAGAAGAATTCCAAATCACCACAGTTGACTTGGGGTTTGCCAATGAAGACCAAGAGGGTCAGGAAGGGAAGGATATAATTGATTCTTTAACCCAAAGGGTGAAGAAAGAAAAGGAGAAGAATAAGCAGCATAAGGAGCACATTGCCCAGCTGCACTCCTACATAAAAGGGTTGATTAACCCTGATAATACATCATCAGATCAGGCAGTCCCATTGACTGCAATCTCTCAAGAGGAGGTTAATAAGTTAGACCTTATGAAGCATGAGTCAGTGATCATGAGAAAATGGATGCTGTCAGCACTCACGGGAGCTGAGGAAGTAGGAAGAACCTCTTTGCAGAGGTGGAATTCTTTGAGTACCTCCAAGAAGAAAGTTGATAAAATACAGAATGAGGCCGGAAGAAGGTCATTCCAGTTAGAGAAAGCCTTGGGTGCTTTGAGTGAAATAAAGAGGATTAATCCTCAGGTCCTGATAAATTATCAGGTGGTAAATAATAACACTGCCATGCTAGTGGATATTTGGTATAGAGACATCATTTTTGAATGTAATGTACTGAAGAAGTGCAGTAGTAAGTTAAGAGGCATCAGTGTGAAACAGCATAGCATGATGTCCTATGAAGCAGAAGTCCTGGAAGCCCTGGAGGGAAAAGTAGAGGGGAAAATTGAAAACCAAGATGCAGACTTTGCCATAAAAGCTCTGCATGATAACTTCCAGCTGATGGCTGATGACCCTCTCACCCACCTGATGGAAGAAGCAATGAACAAGATCATGAGGATCAAGGTCAGGGTGGAGAACTACAATGAAACATTGAGAAATAGGAAGGGTAAATTAGAGACCCTCAGAGATAAATTTCAAGCCCACAAGCATGCCATAAATAAAGCCAGAACTCAGGATGGCGGGGAGGTTGATAAAATAGTAGAAGCATATAGAAATATCAGGACGATAATGCAGGTCCATATACAAGGCAATATTCATCAAGGTGATGATGAAACAGAAAGTGATGATCATGATGATCATGATGATGAAGAAGAAGAACCTAAGGAGTGAATGAAGATGCGCCACAAGGGAAACATATGTATCAGGTACTTAGAAGAAAATAAGTCACCTAGATGGTTGCTAGCTGGCAACCTGTACCATCAAAGATAGTTGACCAAGTCAGAAAGGAGTATCCACCATTGATCTTAAATTGATAAATCTTGACCACAGGTCATTTGTAACCGCTCCCTCACCTTATTCTATAAAAGGTGCAAGGATGCCTTATTTTGAACATTTAGAAGCTTAATTGAAATTTGATTGCTGAAACATCAGGACTTATTTCAAAGTTATTGTAAACATATATGTTTTTGCATACTTAATGAAAGAGAAGACCATTTTGATTACAAATCATCATAAATCTTGAGTAGTCTATGTTTGAATTCTTGATACATGCTTTGATTTGTTGCATCCCTTGGAGTGCTCATCAGTCTATATGTATTGTCTTCATTCATTATCCTTTGAAGTTTGCATCATCTGTATCTAGCTGTGGAACATCCTGGTGAAAATATGGTTTGATTTCTTCTCCTCATGACTGTATCAAGTGTGTATGTGGTTCAATAGCTAAAGATTCATCATAATTTTAAGTATTCTTTTCAATTTCTTTTAATTTCATAAATTCACCATCACAATTGCAAATAACAGATAATCTAAAGCAAATAATGTGAAATATGCAGACATCTCATAGAAAATTCAAAATACATAGCATATTTAGAGTTAAAGCATGTTCAATTGATAAATATCATGCAAAGATCCAAGTGCAAACACATTATTTGTAGAAATACACTGTGTAGAATGACCTTTCTGTGTAGCATCTTTAGAGGAAACAGAATATGATCAATCAATGTAAGGCCCCTGAATGGAAAACAGCAACACACATCAACCACTGAGTAATGTCAGTAGATTATGAACTAATACACGGAGACTTGGGATCATGAATTATTTGAATTCATCGTATCTTTCAAGATGAATAAAGGTTGATGTGTAACTTTTATTGTATGTTTGCTTATGACTAACATCATGATCAACATAAATTGGCAGTAGAAGGAGGGCCGAAAGAGAAAGAACACCATTGCTTTAGTCATCATTCATTTTATGCAAGTTCCTCACTCCTAACGCAACACAAATTGAGGTAAGAAGGAGGTCCCACTCATCATCAGTAGGTTTTGTCTAATTTACAGTAAGGTAACATTCATGATCCTCTGTATTTCTAGTTAGATGCAAAGGTTTGTTTTTTTAAGCTTGTGCACGCTAATCCTTTGTGATGATTTCAAAATTGATCATAAATATTGCAAGCTTTGTAGCTGATCATCATGAATTTGCAAAGATGAGATCTACTTCAAGTAAATTTGTCAAAGCTTTGACGTAATTTGCTTTAGAAACCTGATATCCAGTTGCAAGTGTCACTAAGTCTCAATATCACTCCATATTTGCATTATTTCTGCAAATATTACATAAATATCCAGTCAGTAACTATTTCTGACCATAAATATAGCTTTTGCTAGAAAGTCTAGACCGATCTTTACCATTAACCAGCTAATTTTCCTTAAATTTAAGAAATCCTAGCTTTCAGGCCAAATACCAGGTCCTGATCCACTAGAATCTTTGAAGAATTACCTGTCAGAGGATTTAGACCTAGAACTGTAGACATCCATCATACTCTGGTTCTAGTGCTTCAGGAGCTTCACCAGAACGTCCTCATGTAACTCCTATTGGCTTACAAACACCTACAGGATCACCTGTTACACCTCAGGTTCAACCTCAACCAGTCATACCTCAGGCTCAACCTCCACTGGTTGCAATGTCATTCTTCGCAGCAGAATCGCCTTTGACTTTTAATGCATATCATCCTTTGCCAAAGAATCCTGACAAAATTTGTCCAAAGTATCATCCATATCAGGATGCTGATGATCATATCAGAACTTTCAAGGAAGCATGTTGTAGGGCTAGAATTGAGCATCAAGACGTTGTATGTAGGTTATTTCCATTTTCTCTAGGGGAAGAGGCTTATAACTGGTACATTAGTCTTGGTCAGGGTTCAGTCAGATCATGGGCCATCCTAGAGAAAGCTTTTACTGATAGGTTCAAAATACCAATAGATCCTTCAATGAACTATCATTTGTTTGCCACAATCAAACAATTTGAAGGAGAACTTATTGCTAACTTCAACGGTAGGTTCCGGAAGATCCTATCTAAGTTAGTTGCCCCTTATGTCATAGCAGATGAAGCTGCTAGGAGCATATATTATTTAGCCCTAGATCCTTTAACTTCCATGTTTATCAGGAGAGCACATCCTAATGTCACAACTTTGACACAGGCTTTGCAAGAAGTTATCAAAGTCAATCAGCAGCTAGTTCCTGCTCCAACACCAAACTTTCTCTTTCCCACACTTCCTGGTTATCCAACATATCCTGCCTAGCAATAGCCTAATGGAGCCATGATGCCTCCTACTGTTATGCTGAGTCCTTTGCAGATACCTCCATTGAGTATCATGCCGCCTCCAAATGGAAATGGCCAGATGATATAGTATCCAGGACAAACTCAGGCACCTTAGGTTGTAGATCAGTCCAATAGCAAAAATGGATCTTCCTTTTTCAAGCCCCTGATAGAGAACGTAGTGGCCAAGGTTCAGGAAGAGAAAGAAGAGATTAAGGAAATATCAGCTCAGTTAAGGAAACTTACTACTGAGATCACTCACTTGAGGAGTCAAAACTTCTATTCTCAGCCTAATCAGAATAGAGGCTATTCAAATGACAGACCCAATTATCCTGATAGGGGGTATAACAATAACTACAACAACAATGGCACTAATAATCCTCCTAGATAGCCCAGAGTGTGGAACACTAGGCCAAATAATGGTTCTCTGCCATCACCCCTAGACAATCTCCCTCCTGGTGAACCAAAACAGACCACTAGAGTTAACCTTGCAGAAGCAGCCCTTACTAATTGGTGCAGGATACACAACACCAATGCTCATGCAGAGCTTGACTATCCTCAGTTCAGGATTACTGCTAGTGTTTTTCAGATTGAAGTGTCCAATACTTTAGGAAATCCACCTCATGTAGAAGGAAATGAAATTGTCCCTTGTGGATATGACTCTGCTTTAGTGCTAGAAAGTTACACTCATCATCCTCATCAGTAGATGATGCCTGCTCACCAAGATTACACTCTGACATGTGAGGAATCATCCATGGCCTTTGAGTCTAACTATGTTTTTCCCTTTGAGGATGAAAATGAGCCCTCAAATGAACATGAAGAGGTACATGCCTATCAACAGCAATATCAGACCAAGCATAATTATAACCTGAGGAATAATTCAAACAGACCTACTGGTCCTTTGACCTCATCCTTGCCTCCAAACAATTTCAACACACCTCCTGATCCCAAGGCAAGTAATAACCCTAGATTTCCTAAGGTCAATGCTCAATATTTAGCACCATAGAATAATGTACCAAAAGCTGTTAATCTACCTCATGAATCTGATAAGTTGGTCACTTATTTGGCAGATGAAATGAAAAAGGTTAAAATCAGCCTGTCATTGTTAGTGTTGCTCAAAAGTCTTGCCATCAAGAAAGCATTTATGAAATCACTAGATGATCCTGCTCCTAAAGAGGATAGTCATACCTCAGGTCAGTTTGGTAGCAAGGATCATGCTACTAGGGATCCTAATGTCAAACACAAAGTCCCAGCTACTGTTCAAGCTGCAGAGACCTCCCACATGACCTTGTACAGAGACAAGAGTGAGTCACCTCCTTTCCTCCTTACTATAAGGATGTTTAGTAAAAATTTACACAACTGTTTAGTAGATTCAGGAGCATCTACCAATGTAATGCCCCTGTCCATATGTGATGCTTTAGGGCTACATCCTACTAAATCATTAAAGAAAGTGACACAATTAGATAAAACAGAGGTGAGTGTGGTAGGAGAACTAACTCACATTCACATGCAACTAGCATCTAATCCCAGAATCTAGTATTATATTGACATTCAGGTAGTTGATATACTTGATACCTATGGGATGTTACTCAGTAGACACTGGTCAAAAACTCTTAACGGATACATGTCAACCAATTTTAGTCATATGTGGTTGCCCTGGAAAGGGATACAAAATCAAATAAGAATTGATGCTGAGCCTCGCATGAAGCACATGATCACTAAATATAATAAGACCAACAAGATCATGTATGTGGATGTAGAACCCGGAGTTTACTCCATCAAGCCACGGACTATTAGGATAGAAGAAATTCTGATGTATGATGTTCATCATCATCATCATGACCCTCAGGATGATAAAATAGTTATAGAATCTGATGGTAACCCTGAGAATGAAAATGAGGTAGACCATTACAAGAATTTTGAGATGCACCTGTCTATAGAGGTAAAATGATGTCAATTGTTAGAAATACCTATGCATGATATTCTAATTGATGGATGGTGCAGGTTGCATAATGAGGCACATTCTAAAAAAGCCTGTGATGTCTGCATAGACATGCTGGAGCTGGAACAAGTGTGCAGTGATGCATCAGCATCATCATCATCATCCACGGTAAGTTCCTCAGACAGTGATAATGATAGTGACACTGATTGTTGTTTATTTCCTGCAGGAATAGGAGAATCCACATGCAGTGATGGATGTCATACTCGAGTGATAGAGGAGATGCTGGTATGTGACCAGAATAATGTTATAAGCAACAAGAAAATCACCCCAGGGAGTGATTATTTTCTAGAATCAGATTGTGAGTTATCTGATGAAGATGGAGGCAACAATCTATCTAAATTTGAAGAGTTTTTAGCAACAGAGATTCACAAGATAACATAGCAGCAGAGAGCTCCACAGGATGCCTTGATTGAAGGTTGGTGCAGGTTACATGAAGCACCTCATTCAGAGACTGCTTACTCATTGTGTCTGCATCTTCTGAAAAGACAAACATTGCCTAGTCCAGAGGATTTACCTTCTGGTGATAAAAAGAAAGAAGAACCCTCAGTTTCACATAAGACAGAAAAGGTGAAGTCTGAGAAAACTGAGAAACCAAAGCTGAAATGGATATTAGGTGGTGCAGCTGCCAAAGCTACAAAGAAAAGGGAAGGCTCAAATAAGCCATAGATCATTAGATTTGATGGATCCAAGTCAAAACAAGGAGCTGGAGTAGGGATAGATCTTTTTGATCCATCTGAAAAATCCTACTTAGCAGCATACAGACTGCAGTTCCCCTGCACCAACAATGTAACAGAGTATGAAGCTCTGATTCATGGGATATTGTTTTCCCTTAAGAAGAAAGTGAAAATTCTGCATGTCTATGGAGATTCAGAATTAGTCATGAGACAAGTAAGAGGAATTTACTCCTGCAATTATAAAAAATTATCCAATTACAGACACAGGGTGTGGGACCTGATTGAAGACTTTGATGCATTCAATATCACCCACGTACCCAGAGAACAAAATCATAGGATAGATGCTTTAGCCCAGGCTGCCAGCACTTTGGAGCCACTATCTATTTCTGGACTAAAAATATTTTCAGTAGAATTGGTATCAGTACCTTCTATGCCTAACAATGTAACCAACCTCCAAGTATTTGATGATGATCAGCATATTCTAGACTTCATCTCCAACAGGGATATATTGATGCCCAGATCATAGATGAGAATAATGTAGAAGATCATGTCTGGGAAGAAGAAGAAATCTTAGAGTTGCCCAGCAATAAGATTCCTAAGGGAATGATTGAGCTAGAAAGGGCATTTGATCTAGACAACATGCTGAAACAGAAGGATCTTCCAAAAGCTGATGGAGGACAATATTCACAGGTTAATATTGGACAGAATGATGAAAAGAAAAATGTCTTGATTGGGAAAGTTTGTATAGAAGAAGAGTTGGAAGGAATAACCCAAGCTCTCAAAGATTACATCCATGTCATTGCTTGGACTTATGATGAGCTAAAAACGTATGACACGTCAGTCATCACTCACACCATACCCCTCAAGCTAGATGCCAAGCCTTTCAGACAGAAGCAAAGGCCTGTCAATACTTTACTGGAACCCATTATTTTTTAGGAGGTTAAGAAACTGTTAAATGCCAGGATCATATTTCCTATGAGGCACTCCACCTGGGTAGCGAACCTGGTCCCAGTGAGGAAGAAAAATGGAGACATCAGATTATACGTGGACTTCAGGAATTTAAACAGAGCATCTAAGAAGGATAATTATCCTTTACCTTCCCTGGATGAGGTCTTGCAACTTGTGAATGGTACCAAGATGATGTCATTTCTAGATGGTTTCTCAGGCTATAACCAGGTGATGGTGGATAAAATTGACAGACTGAAAACTGCCTTCACCACAAAGTGGGGGATATTCACTTACAGGCGGGTGCCATTTGGGTTAATCAATGCTGGAGCAACATTCCAGTGAGCAATGGACATAGCCTTCAGAGGCTTAATTGGAAAATGCATAGTCATAGACATGGATGACCTAACAGTGTTCTCTAAAGATAGAGGAAACCATGTAGAAGACCTCATAAATGTGCTTAAAAAATGTGAACAATATGGGATATCCCTAAACCCCAAGAAATGCATATTTAGGGTAACAATAGGAAAATTACTGGGCCACCTGATAACTAAAAATGGGATTATCATTGATCCTGACAGGGTGGAATCCATCATGAAAATATAGCTTCCTAGAAGCAAAAAGGAGCTCAAATCTTACTTTAGTAAGATTAATTTTGTTAGGAAATACATCACTGGCTTTGCAGAAATTGTTAGACCTTTAAATGCCATGCTCAAGAAGGACGCTAAAATTGAGTGGACACCAGAAGCTAGAGCAACTTTTAAAGATATTAAAAAAGCTATATCTGATGCTCCAATTCTGATCAGTCCAGACTATACCAGGGACTTTTACATTTATTCATTTGCTTCAAAGCATACCTCTACAGTAGTGTTGACACAAAGAAATGAAGAAAAAGAAGAAAAGCCCATAGCCTTCATGAGCTGCCCTTTCAAAGATGCAAAACTGAGATACATGGATGTTGAAAGGCAAGCCCTTGCTCTTTTTCGAGCAGTAAATAATTTTAGGCACTATATCCTGAGGAGTAAAGTGATTGTTGTGGTACCTAATGCAGTAGTCAAGATGTTATTAATGCAGAGTGAGCCAGGTGAGAAAAGGGCTAAATGGATCACTGTCCTACAAGAATATGACATGGACATTACACCCATGAAGCTAGTAAGAGGACAGGGATTAAGCCAGATGATATCAGAGATTGACCCCAATATCATGAGTCAGTAGTATGTTATTAATGCCAAGGACAATGGAGAATGGTACTCAGACATCAGGCACATCCTAATTACTGGAAGATGTCCTCCAAGACTGCAGGCCTCACAAAGGAGAGCCCTAAAAATAAGGTCACAGAAGTATATGATGAAAGGAGGAGTCCTTTTCAAGAAAAACTATGAAGGGATATATCTATGATGCCTAGAAAGGCCAAAAGCAGACAAGGTCTTGTCAGAGTCACATGACAAGTTTGGAATAGCACATGGGTCATCCTTGGCCACTACTCACACTATCCTCAGAGTAGGATACTACTAGCCCACAATTTTTAAGGATACTGCTAAACATATTAAATGTTGTCATATGTGTCAAGTTGCTGCTAACAGAGAGAGATATGATGCTCAACCTTTGCAACTAGTGATGGAGATGCGCCCATTTTCTCATGGGGAATGGACTTCATAGGACCAATTAATCCTCCATCATCATCAGGCCATATGTATGTTTTAACTATTACTAACTATTGTACTAGGTGGACTGAAGCTGTCAGCAGCGAAGTGCAATGCTGAAGATGTCATCAAATTTCTGGAAAGTAATATAGTCACCAGGTATGGAGTTCCCTATGCTTTGGTGTGTGACAATGGGTCTGCTTTTGCTTCTACAAGACTGTCAAGCTGGGCTTTTGATTATGGGATCATATTGAAGTTCTCCTCAAACTACTATCCCCAAGGGAATGGATTAGTAGAATCCACAAATAAAAATTTACTAAACATCATAAAAAAGTTAATAGAAAAGAACCCAAGGGAGTGGAACACCCTTCTGAAATATGCCTTGTGGGTAGACAGAACTAGGAATAAGGCTGCATTAGGAAACTCACCTTTTCACTTAGTATATGGGGTGGATCCCATCCTCCCTGTTAACCCAAAGATTCTACACTGCAGTTTGCACAAGAGTACTTGGGCATAGACAATAAGCAAGAAGTCAGGTTGCTTCAATTGATGCACCTAGAAGAGAAAAGAAGTCAGGCTATTGACCAATTTGCCAAACATTAGGCTGTTGTCAAATGCTAGTTTGACAAAAGAGCCAGGGTTAAGGCCTTCAGGATCTCAGATTTGGTCCTGATGTGGGATAAAGCACATGAGAGGAAGGGAGATCATGGTAAGTTTGATAAACTCTAGATAGGTCCCTTCCAAATTTCTAAAATATTAGGAGACAGCACTTATAGGCTTAAAAACTTGACAAGTGAGGATGTTCCATTACCAGTTAATGGATAGTTCCTTAAACATTATTTCCAAGCCTAGGTTAGCTTCATGACAGGCATGTGTATCATAGTGTGTATATTTGTATAGTTGTTTGTATAGTTTTATTTTGGTTTTTGTTTTGTTTGCTTGTTGAGTTCTATTTTGGTTAGTCAAGATGATGCAGCTCATCACCCTAGAAAATAACTAAATTGTTAGGATTCAAGTGATGAGAACAAATTTATATATAGGTTATGATTTATTCTGAGAAGTACTTGTGATCAGGTCTGTGATATTTTTTCATCAAGGTGCCTTTTCTTGACCAAAGTGACTCTTTCACAATGACTCACCTAACAGCCTTGGGTTTGTTGAACACACAAGTATAGGTGTTAAGTGAAAAATCTAAAGGGACTCCCTTTCTACCAATACAATCTCCAACCTAAATCAGCGAGTAACCATACCTTGCACACTGAGCTTACATGATGACATCAGATGAATAGAATATAAATTTTGAAAATCTAAAATATAATAAAATTAGGCCATCTAAGTAACTCTACCGAGGCTATAGACACTTGCTGGCAGTGGGGCTCTACTTAGGGGGATTGTATAGATAACCTTGTTGAGGCTATGGATGCCTGCTGGCAGCAAGGCTCTGTCCAAGTTGGCTATAAGGGATGTCCCAAACTATGTAGCTTAACATCAGTTACTCATGTTTTCAACTTGCTTTCAAGATGAGGATAATTAATCATTTGCACACACCTGATCCTTTGATTAGCATTGTTGCCATGATTAAATTTTATCATACAGAAAGATTATGATGCTTATACTTAGAAAGAGTTAGAATAATATATATGAATGTGATCACCTCACTTGAATCATTGGAATTTTGTTGTTTTCTTTGGTGGCAAGTTGTTGTGTGGTTACACAACACGCCCCATTTTAACTTGACAAAACAGGGTCCCAACTTTTTACTTGGCTTGTTCTTGGTTTTTCTGCTTTTCGGCGATCTGGTAAAAGTAAGTCATGCAGGCGACCCTGCATAAGGGAGTTGGGTAAGTCATCATGATGAAGTCATTTTGTCAAAGTTAATATTTCATATCAATAACCTCATGGTTGGAAAGAGTACAAAATTTCATGCAGGTTTGCCTTTTGGATCACCCTGATATTCCTTAGGGAATGAAAGTTATGACAAGTCAAAGTCCTAGCCAAACCTGATATTCCGAGGGGGTCATATTTCTTAACATCAGTCATCTTATGTAAGATCACCCTGATGCAATTTTATCACCCGATAATCATTTGCTCTGAAACTCTAGACGTCAATCTTACATGATAGTGGTATTTACACGTCAAACAACTTCATATAATTTGCGAGGGTCATATTTTGAATATCACCTAATCTTTTGAATATCACCCGATCTTTGAAATATCACCCTTTCACAAAATATTACCCCAGTGCCAATATGCTGATGACGTCATCCAACCCCGATGAACAAAGAAAATCACCCTGATGATGACATCATCATTCTTTTTACCTCATGGAGGTATAGTTCCAACGATCACCCTTTTTTTTTCAATAGCATGATGGTGATGTCATCCCAATCTTTTGAAAGGGGGTCACTTTAGTTTTGAGCAGTCACATTTTAAACATCCCATAATTTTCAAAACATGACCCAATATTCTCAACATCACCCGATTCCTTGACATCAGTTTTCCCACTCAAAGGCGGAAGGTCATATTACACAGAGGGGGTCATATTTTGAATATCACCTGATATTTCAAATATCACCTAATTGTCTGAAGATCACCCCCCTCTTCTTGCCTCGTAACATTTAATGCACATAAATGTAGTAGGTGGATTCCCTCTGGTTGCGAACATGATTTAAACACCTGGCAGCATCCGTAGATTCATGGCAGAAGATCAATGGTTTTAATCGATTTAACCTGGTTTTGCCCTAATTTACCCTATGAATGAGGTTAAAAGTGAATTTACAAGGTCATTTTGTATTTACCTTGCGAAGAAACAAGAATTTATAGAGCAGACATTCAAACCCTCATACGACCTATCTGTGAACAGACATATAGTGTACAACATTACGGAGTGCGTGATCATCATCATTTGAGTCCCTTTTCCGTAATAATCAACCTAATCTAGGAAATAAGCGTTATCAGGTAAGTACTCAAAAACCCTCCTGTTGTCGTTTTCTGCATGTTCAGGTAATATGCTTTTTAGGTGGTTTGAAACTGTAAGTATGCATATCATGATGAAATGGAAATTAATAAGTATAATATGCATGATGCTGTAAATGTATAACAATGTATACATGCATGTGAATATTATGGTAAGACTAGTCATGTTCATTGCAGGAATCCATGGCAGACATCAGGACGAATAGATCTGAATCTTAATTTCTTAAGCCTATGTTTGCTCAACCTAAGGGAGTGCAGTTCAAGTATGGTGTCATCGGAGATACTCATCAGGGAAACACAGATTTGGTAGCATGGTCGTCCAAGATGCATGATGATAAAGATAATACCCTACTGGATGCCATATTTACATCAAGAATGTGGTATGCAGCTAGATTTCCCTATTCCATGGAAACTCTGGAATTGATAATAGAATGTGCCAGAAATTACAACCCTCAGATGAGGCTGGTAGAAAAACATGGAAGGGTTTATGTAGATTTGTCAATAAAAGGGATTATAGCTGCATTCAATCTCCCAGTTGGAAAGAAGGTAGTCAGTATGGATCTGTACAAACTGAAGATTGAATATGAAAACAATAAAAAGACTGCAAGAAAGAGGATATATCAATGGAGATCTAAGAATAGCACTTACACTGCATCTGTACAAATTTGATTTTGATGATGAATATCAGTATATGATTGCCCTGCTCAGCAGTATGATAGGCTAGTCTACTGCTGGAAGTTTCAAGGATTAGATGTATGGAGTCATCATGATGTGCCTTTATACAGATAATAAGCCATTATGGGCTAAGATCATCAGTGATGCTTTAGATGAACAAATGATGAACTTAGGAGGCCTGGAGTGTTCATTTTACATGACTTCATATGTTGTATATTCATGTGCTTACAAGGGTACATTTGATGCACTTACCACAGTTGGAAAGATTGGTGGCAGTATTAATAATGCCCATTTATGGGACCATTACCCTCAGTTGTAGAGAAAAGACTATCTCCTTGACTATAAATTGGTGAATGATGCATTTTCCATGCATCTGGTCAGAACAATTAAGGAGGATAGAACCAAAAGACTGAGCATGGAAGCTCAGGAATTTATATACAAGCATGGTGCCTGATTCATCCAGTTTGCAAATTTTCCTATATCAGGATAGAAGGTTTTGAAGGACAGCCACTCATGTTACCCAGGTACCCTACTGATGGGGTGGTCCTGATGGAGTTTTTAAGACATATATTTACTATACTAGATGCATACAAAGCAAATAAGAAGATACCTCCAGTATTGTTTCTAGTAACTATAGGGTGGCACATAAGCCCTGATTCAAAAGGCATAAAGAAGGTCATAGGTGGTTTGAACCTAATGAACTTACAGCCATTTCTAGTGGCCAGATCATATGACCCCTATGGAAGAATGCAAAAGATTATAGGCCAACCTATACATAAGAAGCATTTAGAGGATTTCTCGACTGACTGTGAGGATGAGGCTGAGATCAGAAGAAGAAAATATCAAAGGCTCACCCTCAATCAGATTAAGACATTTGACTGCATTCCAATGCCTGCCCAATTGAAGAAAGATGATGGAAGGTTATGTCAAATGAATATGAAGACAAGAAGGTGTATAATGACACCATCTCAGCCCCTAACCTAACACAACATAAAGACATTTCATTAGATCAGTTTACAGGTGGGGTACTGCAGTTGACCCAATCATGGGTAAATGAACAAATCAATACACTGAAGAAGAAGAAAGGTGTGGCCATCATAGTAGATAACAAGAGGAAAAGGCAGGAGATTTCAGATGAAGAATATGATGACTTTCTTGTTGAGAAGAGAAGATCTAATGGAGAAAGGATGCCACCTCAGAAACGAAGCAAAAGACCCCCTAGAGGAAGGAAGACTGATAGTGAACCTAAGGGGGTGATAATTGAACAAATTGATATATCAGCTGAAGGTGCATCTACATCAGGACAGGCATCAACCTCATGTGCACAGCCTTTGGTAGATGAACCAAGAAGAAAAAGAATCTTAAGGCCAACTGTGGAGATTGCAAAAGTACAATATGAAGGCCAAACCTCACAACAGAATGTGGAAAAGGATATCATTCTTGAGGAGGAGCCAGTGAATAAAGAGCCTACAGAAGATGACCCAATGATAGTCACAAGAAAGAGGAAGGCACCCCTAGTGGCGTCAACACCTAAAAAATAGAGAACATCTATGAGGGATGAGATAAGACATGACCCTATAATATTAAGGAGATCTGGTAGTGAAGTGTTCAAAAAAGAATTGTAACATGATGTGCCACTTCCTACCATCATTCAGTTTAAGACTGAGAAGTTTGAAGAGCAAGCAAAAGAAGCCACTAGAGCAGGCCAAGGTGGTCCTTTCTCACTGGAGGAGACTATGGACCTATCAGATGATGAGGTGGTACAAAACGTAGCTTCTCAATAGATGGAGACCCTTGCTTCTAACACTTGCATGACCCCACATGTAACCCCATCAACATAGATGGTGATATTAGAAGAGTTGAAGCAAACAGAGCAAGAGAAAGAGAATAGCCCAGAGAGGGTAGGCCAACAAATCGGGCTTGATAAGTTAGTTGATCAGGTAACTGGCCCTGCAGTGATAGACCTAACATACAGGGAGGATGTAAGTCCTAAACATCAGGCAGGTGCACCTGATAAAGCTAAAAATATTGAGGTAGTCAAACAGACAGAATAGGAGAGCCATACTCCAGATATGGGCCAGCAACAACAAGAAATACTGGCTGAACCCAAAATAGTAGAAGTCCAACAAAAGGGCAGGAATGATAAAGACACATTCGGTGATGATGCCCCTCGGACTCAAGAAACCTCAAGTGATAAAGAAATATTAGGTCATGATGACCTTAAGACCCAGGAGGTAGCTACATCAGGTGCAGAGCAAAATGTGATCTAGGATCAGGTTGATGCACCTAGTACAAACACAATGATATCCATAGATACAAATATACCTCAAGATGAGGAAATTCCCAAAGTGGATGAAACACAAAAGGAGGTGGTACAGGATCAGGTCCAAGACCAGCATGTAGATACACTACAAGATCCTCCCCCATAAGAGGAAGTTCATCAAGAAGAAGAAATACAACAGGATCCCCATCAGGATGAATATCATGAGGAAGAGATAATTAAATCACCCTCTCCATCAAGGACCGAGACAAATGCTGGAGATCAGGGTGGGCATGATGATGATGACACACACCAAGGATCTGGAGATCAAGTACCTCAATGGCTTGAGAAAGAAATAGGCACGGAATCAGGTTTTGAGATTCAAGAATTTGATGTTTCAACATTGTTTTCAGAAACCATCATGAAGACTAAGAGGAAAGCCAGAATAACATCTGCAATTAGGAGAGATCCTACTACAGGCAAAAGGACTGCCCAAGTAGCACTTCCCATTGTTGAGAAAGAGAAAGGAAAAATCACCCTAGAAGAATTCCAGATCACCACAGTTGACTTGGGGTTTGCCAATGAAGACTAAGAGGGTTAGGAAGGGAAGGATATAATTGATTCTTTAACCCAAAGGGTGAAGAAAGAAAGGGAGAAGAATAAGCAGCATAAGGAGCACATTGCCCAGCTGCACTCATACATAAAAGGGTTGATTAACCTTGATAATACATCATCAGATCAGGCAGTCCCATTGACTGCAATCTCTCAAGAGGAGGTTAATAAGTTAGACCTTATGAAGCATGAGTCGGTGATCATGAGAAAATGGATGCTGTCAGCACTCATGGGAGCTGGGGAAGTAGTAAGAGCCTCTTTGCAGAGGTGGAATTCTTTGAGTACCTCCAAGAAGAAAGTTGATAAAATACAGAATGAGGCCAAAAGAAGGTCATTCTAGTTAGAGAAAGCCTTGTGTGCTTTGAGTGAAATAAAGAGGATTAATCCTCAGGTCCTGATAAATTATCAGGTGGTAAATAATAACACTACCATGCTAGTGGATATTTGGTATAGAGACATCATTTTTGAATGTGATGTACTGAAGAAGTGCAGTAGTAAGTTAAGAGGCATCAGTGTGAAACTGCACAGCATGATGTCCTATGAAGCAGAAGTCCTGGAAGCCCTGGAGGGAAAAGTAGAGGGGAAATTGAAAACCAAGACATGGACTTTACCATAAAAGCTCTACATGATAACTTCCAGCCAATGGCTGATGACCCTCTCACCCACCTGACAGAAGAAGCAATGAACAAGATCATGAGAATCAAGGTTAGGGTGGAGAACTACAATGAAACATTGAGCAACAGGAAGGGTAAATTTGAGACCCTCAGAGATAAATTTCAAGCCCACAAGCACACCATCAATAAAGCTAGAAATCAGGATGGCAGGGAGGTTGATAAAATAGTAGAAGCATATGAAAATATCAGGACAATAATGTGTGTCCATATACAAGGTGATATTCATTAGAGTGATGACAACACAGAAAGTGATGATCATGATGATGAAGAAGAAGAGCCTGAGGAGTGAATGAAGATGTGCCACAAGGGAAACATATGCATCAGGTACATAGAAGAGAATAAGCCACCTAGATGGTTGCCACTTGGCAACCTGTGCCACGAGAGATAGTTGACCAAGTTAGAAAGGAGTATCCACCATTGATCTTAAATTGATAAATCTTGATCGCAGGTCATTTGTAACCGCTCCCTCACCTTATTCTATAAAAGGTGTTGGGATGCCTTATTTTGAACATTCAGAAGCTTAATTGAAATTTGATTGCTGAAACATCAGGACTTATTTCAAAGTTATTGTAGACATACATGTTTTTGCATACTTAATGAAAGAGAAGACCATTTTGATTACAAATCATCGTAAATCTCGAGTAGTCTGTGTTTGAATTCTTGATACATGCTTTGATTTGCTGCATCCCTTGGAGTTCTCATCAGTCTGCATGTATTGTCTTCATTCATTATCCTTTGAAGTTTGCATTATTTGTATCTAGCTGTGGAACATCCTGGTGAAAATATGGTTTGATATCTTCTCCTCATGACTGTATCAAGTGTGTATATGGTTCAATAGCTTAAGATTCATCATAATTTGAAGTATTCTTTTCAGTTTCTTTTAATTTCATAAATTCACCATCACAATTGCAAATAATAGATAATCTAAAGCAAATAACGTGAAATATGCAGACATCTCATAGAAAATTGAAAATACATAGCATATTTAGAATTAAAGCATGTTCAATTGATAAATATCATGCAAAGATCCAAGTGCAGACACATTATTTGTAGAAATACACTATGTAGAATGACCTTTCTGTGTAGCATCTTTAGAGGAAACAGAATCTGATCAATCAATGTAAGGCCCCTGAATGGAAAATAGCAACACACATCAACCACTGAGTAACGTCAGTAGATTATGAACGAATCCACAGAGACTTGGGATCATGAATTCTTTGAATTCATCATATCTTTCAAGATGAATAAAGGTTGATGTGTAACTTTTATCCTATGTCTGCTTATGACTAACATCATGATCAACACTTATCTTATTCCATATCAATCTAATCCATCCGCATTTCAAAACAATTTCACATCACCTCATCCCACATCTTTCCATAACAATATCACACCAACTCACCCTACATCCCTCCATAACAATTCCACATCACCTCATCCCACATCTTTCTGTAACAATATCACACCAACTCATCCTACATCCCTCCATAACAATTCTACATCACCTTATCTCGCATCTTCCCATAACAATGCCACATCACCATATCCTATTTCTTCCAACACCAACCGTTATCCACAACAACCCATATCCCAAGATCTTTTACATGCATATCCTACCATTTCATCTCATCATCAAACCCGTTCACAGGACTATCAATGGCCCCCACAACATGAACATGCAAGTCCAAGTGGTCCTTTGTACATAAATCAAGTGCGTCCAAGTCCACTTTCACAACAAGACCTAATAGAATTAAGTCCACCTATGCTACAAGACCTAATAACCTTTGACTCAAGTCTAAGTGGCCCTTTGTACATAAATCAAGTATCCTTAAGTTCACCTATGCTACAATACTTAATATCCTTTGACGAGGGAGATACCAACCTAGCCAATGCACCCTATGAGCATCCTCCATCACCATCCATCCCAATGCCAACACATGAGTCAACTAGTCCTATCCCAACACCATCATATGGTCCTACTCCTAGCCCTAATCCATCCAATCCTCTTATCCCCCCATCCAATCCAAACCCTAATATGTCCAATCCATCTAATCCCCTTATCCTTCCATTTCCTACCATGTCCAATCCATCTAATCTCATTATCCATTCCACAAGTCCTAATCCTAAACCTACCTCTCTATCTACCATTATCATCCATCCATTATATTGTTCATCCACACATACCCTTGCATAGGATGTGATCCATTGGCTACTAGCTAGGAACAACTTATCCCCATGTCAAACACCCATCTTAGTGCCTAGCAATGAGCCTTCAAATGCCATGCTTATTCTTCCAACTCCACCATGTGATCCACAACCCCTCAAGCCTATTGAAAATTTTCCTCCCATAAGTCCAGCATGCTCTCATGTTGTTGACCAAAATCCTTTACAAGAGTCATCCGCTTCCATGAAACCACAAGAGCTATGTCAAGAGTATAATCAAACACATGTGGAAACATCAAGCCCTTATCTAAATCAAGATCAAAGCATCTCTAAGTTTAAACTATCCATGACCTATATATTTTCTGCGATCAAGATATTAGCTATGATCATGACCCTATTCATGAGCAAAGTGATCCCATTCATAGCCAAATTAACCCTATTTATGCTCACCTTTATGATCAAGATTCTATATATGATCATGAAAACCATGATGAGCCTCTTAGCCAAGCTTTATGCAATTCATGATCAAGAGGTTATCACTCCACCTATCCCTACTCCCACACCCATCCATGAGCAAGATATCCGAATTGCTCCTATCCATCCTCCATCTAGCCCCATCCATGATCTACATACATCTACCTGTCATAATGAGACACAAGCCTCCCAAGCAAGCATAGAAGATCAAACAAATACCTTGGATCCTAATGAGCATGATCAAGATCCTAAGCATCCTTTCACATCCACTATCAACCACATTTCAAATCCACCATCATATCCTATTGGTTTATCCACCCTCATTTATGAATGTTCTTCCCTAGGAACACAACATCCTTTATCTGCCATCTCACCTTCTCCATCTAATAAGGAACTCATGTCTAGTGTTCCACCTACGCCTAGTCCCCTTGTCCATCTCATCCTCCAAAACATGAACTACCAAGGTAAAGGCTTAGGCCTTCATCAACAAGGTATGTTGGAGCCCATCCATGTCAAGGTCCCTCCATGCTTGTATGGCCTTGGATATACACCCCAAGGTAAACAATCTAAAGATGTTTGTATGTCCTCCACACTTCCTACATCCACCACTTTCCACCATAAATCCCATCATACTCCAAAAACATATGTCACCATTCCACCTCCATCATCTTACAAATCCCAAAAGCATGTGACCATACACCTTCCACCATCAACTTTGCTCTGCTTCTTCCAACTCCTAATTTCCCTTCATCCACTCTACCTCCACTACTTCTAACACCTTATCCACCTATCCATAAATACCCTCATATTCCTAATCATGGCCAACAAATGCACACATCATGTAAACATAAAGATTCCACTCATTCCACCAAAACCACTTCCAAGGGATTCAAAAATACAAATTTGGATGCCTCTACCCATAAAGCAAAAAATCCTAAAAATCCTCATGCCTTAGGGCACCAATGCAAAGAATCAATGAAAAATCTATCTAAAAAGCTACATAAGCCCATACCTTCACAAGAAAAGGCCAAAACTAAAATGGTCTAGGTCCCTAAGAAAAAAGAAAGCAAATCAAATGAAGCATCCACCTCTTAAGAATCCCAACCATCATCCTCCATCCAAACATCTCAAATTCCTCCATCCCACATGAAAAGAAAAAATCATAAAAACACTAAGTCCATGTGGGTACCCAAATGCTTACATCACCCATCTCCTAAGAAAACATCTCCATTGCTCCATACACCACCTTCCCATCATAAGCTTAAATGTTTATCGCAGTGTGTGCAATTGTTGGTCATGGTTCCCTTCCATCCCACAACAATTCCACTGACGTCCATCTCCCCATCCTTCATCCATTATCCTACATATCTTCCTCATCCTAATCCTATGGTCCATGCTTTTGCATAAGCCTTCCATCCATAAGTCATCCATAATCCACATCATAATCTGCTATCTTCCCTCCATAATCTGCATCAGAATCCACTATCACACCTATCATAATCCGCTATCTACCTAATCCATCTACCTCTTTCATGCAATCCCCTACCAACATCTATGAGCACACTTGATATGGTCCATGTGACGACACCCATGTAGCGGGACTATCACCTTTCATGGAACTAGACACTTGAGTCTCTCCCATCCATATCCACCTTCTCCCATCCAAATATATTAAAAACAAAAGAAAGAAAAAAATAAAAAAAGTAAAGAGAAATCCCTTCGTCCAATGGTGAAAACCTGGTAAACAGACGCCTTGGATAAGTACCATGATGAAAACCTGGCAAACAGGTGTCATGTGTAAATTGATCTTCTATGGCACTCACACTTGGGGGCACGTTGTCTCATCCAACCGATCATTTTCCATCCTATCGCGTCATATCTTGCCATATCCTATCCTACCATCCTTATCCATTACATGCATACACCTATCCCATTGCATCCATTCATCTTCCCTTCCTCATCTTGATCTTGATAAATATTGGGGGCAAAGATGTTGAAACATGCCTTGGATATCTCTTGATATACCTCATCATTTCCATCTAATCCTATCACTATCCCATTATCATAAGCGTTGTCATGAAAAAATCCTAAGTATTATACCTAGAATGGGGTATATTATTCCTATGCGACATAGTCTTTGGATATCACATCCTTGCTCTCTTACGCGTACATCCTTTCCATCCCTTATCGCCTATCCTTTCATCCATCCAATCCTACATATCTATATCCTTGCATCTAGACTTGGTTTCCCCTTGTCATTGGTATCTAGTGCAAAGGCTATACAAATTGCAATCCAATGCCATCCCACAATATTTCTAAAAAACACCAAAAAAATCATAAAATGTCCTGAAAAAATCCCAAAAACCATAAAATGTCAAAAAATTAAAAAAAATCATAAAATGTCTTGAAAAATCCCAAAAACCATAAAATGTCAAAAAATCAAAAAAATCATAAAATGTCCTGAAAAAATCCCAAAAAAAACCATAAAATGTCCTGAAAAAATCCAAAAAAAATCATAAAAAGTCCTGAAAAAATACAAAAAATCATAAAAAGTCCTGAAAAATATTTCCAAAATACAAAAAAATCAAATAGCCAACAAAAACCCAAGCAATAAACTCACTCATCACATCATTCCAACCAATCGATATCATCAAAATCAATCATCAAATCACTTCCTTATTTCCTCAATCATGCATTCATCCAACCCAACAAATCAATTCACCACTTCTTCATATCAATTCTTTAAATCAATTTTTTCATCAATCCAATCAATTCATCAATCCTTCCTATCAATCACATTCATTCATCCATTTCAATCAATCACTTCATCCAATCATATCAATCAAATCAATCTAAGTAATGATCTCAAATGCAAGTCACACTAATCCATATCAAGCAAGCTAATCAATTGAGTCACTTTATCCAATCACATCAATGGTCTTGATCCTAATCTCATCGTAAACCAAATCAATCATCATCATCAATGGGATATATCGTTTCCACATCCTTGTGTTGATCTAGGGATATATCGTTCCCCGCAATGAAAACACTATCATCATCAATCAATCAATCAATCATTGGTTTACAACTTGACAAGGGCAATACCTTGTTTGTTTTTGCATCATTTGAGCATACTGGGGACACTTGCTTGCGCTTAGATTGAGTGGACTCATCACTTCAAGCATCCAATCAATCCCATCAATCTGATCCATCCATCAACCCTCATCAATCCATCCCCCTTCATCATCATCATCAACAAACAAATCAGAACTACATCTCATCTCTATTGTTAAGTGCCTTGATCTCATGGACATGGGTATGTAGGCAGTCTGGAGTATGAAGGAAGTGCCCAGACCCAGGCACAGACGATATTCCTCTTTCTTCTCTCATCATTTTCTTCTCTCATCATTTTCTTCTCTCATGTATCTTCATCAATTCATCAATCTTTCAAAACAATTCTTCCAATCAATCTCATCATCAATAAACTCAAATGTAAATCAATCCTTAAAACCATACCAACCAAGTTAATCAATCTTGCCAAATTATCCAATTGCAATCAATGGTCTTGATCCTATCCTTGTTGTAAACGTGATCAATTAATCAATCAATTAATCATTCATCCTTGTGTTGATCTAGGGATATATCGTTCCCCGCAATGACAATACTACTTTTATCATTATCATCATCAATCAATCAATTAATCATTGGTTTACAGCTTGACAGGGGTAATACCTTGTTTGTTTTTGTATCATTTGTGCGTGCTTGCTTGTGTGTGTTATCATTTTTGCATTTGCATCCGAATCACTCCCAACTAATATTCATATCTTGTATCTAGACAAGGTTGTATTACGCTGGGACACGAGACACATCGTCACCTTGGTCCTCATACCCTAGTGCATAACGTCTCGTGCTATATCAAACATATGGTTGCTCACTTTCATTGCAGCATAACGCATCCTTCCTTTCTTCCATCCATTTCCTTATCTGTCTTCCTTGATCATTCCATTTCATTTCGAGGGCCTACCCGTGTTTTTCTAACCCGCTTATCCTCTCGAGGGGGAATCCTCATCCTATCATTCCATCATTATCCTATCTTTACATCATCATCTTTTTCCTCTATCCATATCTTAGCTTCTTTGAAATGATGTTACTTGAAATAGATTCCATCATCTCAAACATCATCTCAAAGAGGGGCAAAATGTAGACACCTAAAAAGTCCATTTCTTACAACACCTTATGTTTTGCCCTAGGTACCCATGTCGCCATCATAACCCATGTCTTCATCCTAACACTTCCTCTAATAAATTAAATAAATATAACATTTATTTAATTTATCCCATCCCTCACATTATTAAATAAATAAATTTTATTTATTTATTTAGTCCCCTTTTCCTCTTGAATTAAATAAAATAAATATTTTATTTTATTTTATTTATCACTTTATAAATAAATAATTTCATTCCCACATTTCTCATGATTTAAATAATATTAAATTATTTAAATTATTAAGCCCACCTTCCATTTCCATCTCAACTCATCTCTCAAATCACTCTTTCACCTTCCATTTCCATCTCTCGAGATGACTCAAATCATCTCTCGAGTTAACTCTCTCACCTTCTATTTTCTCTCCCAAGTTGCAAGATCAACTTTCCAATTGCACCACCACTCACAAAATGGAAGTTTCATACATCCATCCTCTCATCTTCACCTATAAATTAGCCCACAACTATGCCATTTGCATGGATGAACTTTCGAGTACCGTTACTCTGCCGAAATTTTGCCTCTCATCCATCAACCCTCATCTATTTCATCTATCTATCCTTCATCCATCAAATTTACATCAACCCTCATCTATTTCACTTATCTATCCTTCATCCATTAAATTTCCATCCTATCAACATTATGCTACAGATTGGAGCAATCAACATTTAATCGTTCAAGAAAACAATAATGCATGCATCATCAATCTAAGGTATTCAACAGGTTTGGATAGAGGTAATGCATGTAATTTGTTTTATCTTTCGTATTTATCCAAATTTTTCATATTACATTATCTATTTTTGTTTCAATCATTTATCAATTTGTTTTTGCCTCTATCCCGCAGGGATACACACTCTTTATCTAACAACGATATTTGGAAGACTTGAATGTCTCTTTGAGGCTTGACCGAGGCAAGCCTCTAAACACCACAACCCCCAAACATTATCCTTATGATTGCAAGTTATAAGTGTCTCATCTTGACGGAGTGGAGTTGCAAGGAACAGTAAGACAGTGTGCAAATTTTGAATCCCTGAAGAAAAGGACTGCTTGGACACAGGCATTAGTGGAAGTGTCCTCCGAGGTTGCAAACAAAAAAATAATTTGGATAGTGATGATTAGCATGCGAAGAGCTTTTGACATTCTTAAAAACATCAACCTTGGACTTGGGCGCTAGTGGAGATGTCCCCCGCATCTTCCAAGGCAGAAATAGAAAGTATAGTGATCATCAGTGTTGGGAGGAGATCAAGATTCCGCAAAGAAAATAGTACCTTAGACAGGGGTGTTAGTGGTAGTGTCCTCAACTGTTCTGCATTCTAAACTTTGAAAAATGGTCAGTTATTAATCTCTTCCTACTACCTTAGTCTACAAGCATTTGTCACAATTCATCAATTTGCTTATTGTTTTGCATAATTAGGGTTTTAAGGGTATTTGAGCATTACATTGCAATATTAGTTGATAATATATGAGCTTCCACATCATTCCAAGTGACAGTCTAACCTAAAGGTGAATCCTCTTGCAAAAGTCTGATTCAACTTGTTGATATGTCCTTGAATGTTTGTAGTGAAAGTGATGCAGAGTGGCACAAGGGAAGCAACACACAAGAGTTTCCTCTACTGTCCTTTGCCCACTCACCCACTTCAAACAGGCTTCAACCAAGCAACCAAAGGCACATTCAAGGGTGTATGAAGGATTTGGTATCCTAGTGATGGCTCCACCTTCTAGGCTTCTCCAACACCTTAGGACAGATCAACAAACACCTTCTATGCAGTTGGTTTGATCTCCAACTTCCCAAAACTCTTCAACCTATACCTTGACTAGTAAGGCTACTAGCCCTCCAAAACTAGTTTTCTTCACAACAAATGACAAAACCCCAAAGGACTAGGCAAAAAAATGATGGTTTTAGATACACTCTATGGAACCCTATCAAACTCCCAAGTCTCCTGTTCCAACTCTACTCCAGCAATCCAGAACACTCATTTGGTCTTCTAGGCCTAATTGATCAATTTAGGCTAGGTTACAAAGCAAGTGCTCAAAATTGGGTGCATAGGTCAGGGGAAGGAATTTGGAATGCTTCTACCATGTCCCTACAACACAAATCCATCATTTATTTGCTCACCCTAACAGGATTCTATCATCTACAACTTCAAATAGCATGAAATTGGCCAAATACAATGAAATACTTGACCTAGGGCATCATCTTAAAAATAGAAGACTACATTTTCCGACAAAAATCTTTTGGAATCTTATAGTACATATCCCTAGCCTGCATTTCACCAGTTTTTGTGAATTTTCACAGGTGGGAATGCATTCTAGGGCCGGATTTCTATGGCTACCCTAGAAAACAGGGTTTCTAGACCTGTTTTGAAAGAAAAATCAATAACTTTTCATCCTAACCACTTTAGGACCTCAAACTAGTTGTATTAGAACCCTGACTCCAAGAGCTTTCAGAAAAAGTACATTTGCACCCCTGTAAAATCTGTACAGTCCGTACAAAAACATGTTTTCTTCAAAAAAATAGTCAAATTCTTGATTTTTGTGCCCAAAATTGCATACAAAATCTCTTCCTCCATTCTGGGGTGAGAGGACAGCAATATGACTTGACCTAAGTTGGTTTTCAACTGTCCAAATAGATGCAACTTCCAAAAATGGGTTGCAACCGACCAAATGTGTCATTTGACAACATTGACAACATTGGTCACTATGACATTTTGTAATAACACAAAGAGGTCGATTGGTTCAACTTGTCCAATGGAACCTAACCAACCACCATTCCCTCTAAAACATGCCAAAACACAAAAATTTCCAATTAGACTCAAAAACAAACAAAAAACCAACATTAGACCTACTAGGCCTAAGTGGCATAACTAGGGTCCAAATGGACTAAGAAGGATTTGAGGTTTATATAGTCACCCCAAACCTCTTGACCATACAAAATGGACCAAACAACAATGGCTAAAAGCCTTATTACAAAACACATTGAACAAAAAAAACATAACTTCTCAAAATGCATCAAAATGCCTTTAGGAACCAAGGTGCTCCTAGGTGCCCTGCACCAGAAAGGAGGATTTAACCCACATAACCCTTGTAGCCATTAAACCCCATCAACAATCAACCTCTCCTCTTTTCATATAAAACATGGACATGGAGATAAACCAAGGAGAAAGAGAGATCAAAATAATAATTGAACCTAAAGAAAAATATTACAATCAACTATTCAAAATAAGAGAAGAAAATATCACCAAAGAGGTTGATTCCAATTTGGCCAAAATAGGGGACTATTGGGATGAAAGAGTAGTGGCACAAGTTGCAGAAATATTGTCAGAATTTGAGGACTTATTCCCTAGAACAGTTACAGATATAAAAGGTATACAAGAAGAAGTAGGAGTTATGAAAAAGTTAGTATGAACCAGCTCCAAAGGCCTTGTAGTAGAATATTTGTAGTAGAATATTCCTTGGACTTGAAAGTTATCCTTGTCTTCTTCCCAATCTAACATTCTTTGCATATGGTGCTTGCAGGCTTGATGATCTTTGGCATGTCTCTTACTGCTTGCATGGAGCTGATCTTCACAAGATTATTAAAGTTGATGTGTCCCATCCTTTTGTGCCATAGCCAGTATTCATTTGTTTGTCCTAGAAGACAAGTCATTTCATTAACTCCCTTTAGATTATACAAGTTGCCTTCTATCTTAAATCCTTCTGCCATGAATTTTTCAGACTTTGCTCTTCTGATTTCACATCCTTGATCATGAAATGTGAGATTATATTGACAGTCTGGTGCTTCTATTGACAGTGTCATTGTATGAGAACTCTGCCTAAGCCAACATTGAATCCCAACTAGCACCCTACTCCTTTGTTAGGCATCTTAGGAGGTTGCCAAGTGACCTATTAATCACCTCTATTTGTCCATTAGACTGAGGTGATAGGCAGATGATAATGACAAGTTTGTACCTAGTCTCTTCCACAGTGTCCTCCAGAAGTGTCCTATGAACTTGGGGTCTCTATCTGAGATGATTGACAAAGGTAAACCATGTAACCTAACTATTTCTTTGAAGAACAGACCTACTATGTGTGAGGCATCATGTGTGGTTTTACAAGGGATGAAGTGAGCCATTTTTGAGAACCTATCTACAACCACAAAAATGCTGTCATGTCCATTCTTTGTCCTGGGCAAACCAAGTACAAAGTCCATGCTGATGGAATCCCAAGGCTTTGAAGGAATAGGTAGGGGAGTGTATAAACCTACATTGGATGTATGCCCCTTTGCTCTTTGGCAAATTTGATAAATTTCAACAAACTTCCTTACATCGGTTGGCAATTTGGGCCAAAAATATTACCTCCTAACCAATTCTAGGGTCTTGTCAATACCAAAGTGACCTGACATGCTGCCACAGTGCTTTTCCCTAATTATATTCTCTCTAATAGATCCTCTTGGGATACACAACATGCCACCCTTGAAAAGATATCCATCTTGCAACAAAAAATTAGAAAAATCAGTATTATACCTTCCTGTCATGGCCTTGCAAGAGAGATATGGTTCTTTGAAGTCCTCATCTGCTGCATACTGATCTTTGATGGCTTGAATACCTATACTTTCCAACTGTATGGTCTGCACAACAAGATTCCTCCTACTTAAGGCATCGGCTACCTTATTGGCCACTCCTTTCTTATGTTTTATGGAGAAGGTGTATGCTTGGATGTACTCCATCCACTTGACATGTCTGTGATTCAACTTTTGCTGCCTGTTCAAGAAGATTAATGCATGGTTATCAGTAAAAACTATAAATTCCTTTGGCAATAAGTAGTGTCTCCATTTCCTTAATGACTAAACCATGGCATATAACTCTAGATCATAGGTGGAGTAGTTTTGTTTTGCCTCATTTAATTTCTCACTAAAGAATGCTACAGGCCTCCCATCTTGACTTAAGACTCCCCCAACAGCCCTCTTACTTGCACCACACTCTACCACAAAGACCTTGTCAAAATTAGGTAGCACTAGGACTGGTTTTTCTGAAATTTTTTTCTTTAATAGTTCAAAGGCTTGAGTGGCCTCATTTGTCCATACAAACACACATTTCTTGCCCCCTTTTATGGTGTCAACAAGTGGAGCACAAATGCCACTAAACCCTCTAATGAACTTTCTATAAAAGTTGCATAAACCATGGAAACTCCTTACCTCCGAGGCTGTTGTAGGTGTTGGCCAATTAAGAATGGCTTCAACCTTACTTGGATCCATTTTTAGGCTGCCCTTGGAGATGACAAACCCCAAAAATATCAGCTCTTCTTGTAGGAAGACACATTTGTCAAGATTGATTCTCAACTTCTCCTCTTGAAGCATCCTGAGCACTTGATGGATATGCCTTATGTGGTCTTCCTTGCTGTCACTAAAAATCAGTATATCATCCAAATATACAACAATAAAATTGTTAAGGAAAGGTTTTAGCACTTCATTCATCAATCTCATGAAGGTGCTTGGTGCATTTGACAAGCCAAAAGGCATGACAACCCATTCAAATAGTCCTTCATTGGTTTTGAAGGCGGTTTTCCACTCATCCCCTTCCCTTATCCTGATTTGGTGGTAACCACTTTTTAGATCCATCTTGGTAAAATACTTAGCCCTACCCAAGCAATCCATTAAATCTTCTATTCTAGGCATTGGAAATCTATACCTGATAGTAATCTTGTTGATGGCCCTGGAATCAGTGCATAGTCTCCATGTTCCTTCCTTCTTGGGTGCAAGCACTGCAGGTACTGCACATGTACTAATACTCCTCCTGATAAGCCCTCTATCCAACAAGTCTTGGATTTGTCTTGCCACTTCAACATTTTGCTCTGGAGTCAACTTGTAGGCTACTTGGTTTGGTAGGGTGGATCCAGGGATGAGATCAATGCAATGACCAATCTCCCTCTTTGGTGGAAGGGCATCCTTGCCTTCATCGGCTATCACATCCAGAAACTTCTCCAATAGTTCTTCCACTTCCTTTGGTCCAATCCTCCTAAGAGGTTGCTGCACTTTGACCTTCTTGGGATTCACATCTTTGGGCTTGATGACTACTGCAAAACATGGCACTTTCTCTTCCTTGAGGTTAGCCAAAAACTCTTTTTCACCTACCAACATAACTGAACTAGAAATGACTTTCTCTTTGCAATCATCAATCAAAGGAGTCATTGTAAACTTTTCACCATTCTTGGACAAATAAATTACATTGTTCTTACCATCATGTTGGGCACTTGTGTCATGTTGCCAAGGCCTTCCAAGAAGAATGTGGCATGCATCCATATCCACTATCTCACAAAGAACCTTATCATGATATTCACCTATCTTGAATTCAACCCAACATTGCTCTTTGACCACAATTTGTTGTTCCTTGGTTAGCCAAAAGACTCTATAGGGGTTAGGATGAGGCATTCTTTCCAATCCTAACTTAGTCACCATTTCGTTAGAAGCCAAATTTTCAGAGGAACCTGAATCTACTATTACCTTGCAAACTTTTCCTTTCACCTTGCAAGTGGTTCTGAACAAGTTGTTCCTTTGGGGCTACTCCTTGGTGGCTGGCATGATGAGTGACCTGTTGAACATGATGCATTCTCCACTCTCAGGTGCTGCAAACTTGGAAGAGGCTGTTTGGTAACTTGTGGTGCTTTGACAATCCTCTTCTTGAAGGAGTTGCACTCTTCTTTCTTTCTAATTTGCAGCAGTGTTTCCCATTTTCTCCGAGCACCTAAAGGACTGATGTCCAATCTGATTGCAAGAGAAACACCTTCTAGTAAACACATTGGGACCTCTGCCCCCACTTCTTCCTCTGCCATTTCCTCTACCCCTAAACTGACCCTTATCAGCACTGTTTTTATCAGCCTGCCCTTGGCTGCCTTCTTGGGATCCGCCACCTTGGAGTCTAGAGAAATTATCTTTGTTTTGGAATCTGCCCCTACCCCTAAAGTTCTGATTTCCTCTGCCTCTGCTGCTGCTACCAAAATCCCCTTTTCTTCTTTGCTTATCCTTAATCCTCAGTGCCATTTGAAAGCACTTATGGATTGTCTCCGGATTAAAGAGAGTTAATTCATCTTGAATGGAGAACTTGAGGCCATTGAGATACCTTGCAAGCTTCTATTTTTCATTCTCAGGCATCTTGGCTTTCAATGTCATCTTGTGAAACTCCTCTGTATAGGTGCTCACGTCCATGTCCTTTTGTCTCAAGTTGTGCAACTTCTTGTTCAAGTTGACCTCATAATCCTCAGGGACAAATTGCTTCTTGATTTCAAGTACCATCTTCCTCCATGTAGAGATAGGATTCCTATCATCTTCTATCCTCTCATTTTGAATAAAATTCCACCAACTCAAGGCTGGCCCTTTCATTCTTGATTTGGCAATCTTCACTTTCTGATTTTCTGCCACTTCTTCACATTCAAAATAGTTCTCCATTGCCTCAATCCAATCAAGGTACTCCTCTGGATTCATCTTACCAGGAAACATAGGTAAGTCTGCCTTAGTGTCCTTCCTACTCAACTTTCCAAGTGCATCTAGGAATTGTCTCTCTGACATGCCTCCTTGTGGCTCTTCCATAGGCACTTCTTCTTCCTCATCTTGATCCTCTTCATCTGAATCTAAGATGACTTCTGACTTCTTCTTCTTGTCTTTGTCTTTCTTCAACTTTTCTATCTCAGCCTCCATCCTTTTGTTCTTGGCTGCTTGCTCTCTCACTATCTTTGCCAATTCGGCATTTGTCACCTTTGAAGTAATTTCCTCCTCTTCTTCTCTATCTCCCATCTCTTTGATGGCTCTGATACCACCTGATGCAGAGTGGCACAAGGGAAGCAACACACAAGAGTTTCCTCTACTGTCCTTTGCCCACTCACCCACTTCAAACAGGCTTCAACCAAGCAACCAAAGGCACATTCAAGGGTGTATGAAGGATTTGGTATCCTAGTGATGGCTCCACCTTCTAGGGTTCTCCAACACCTTAGGACAAATCAACAAACACCTTCTATGTAGTTGGTTTGATCTCCAACTTCCCAAAACTCTTCAACCTATACCTTGACTAGTAAGGCTACTAGCCCTCCAAAACTAGTTTTCTTCACAACAAATGACAAAACCCCAAAGGACTAGGCAAAAAAATGATGGTTTTAGATACACTCTATGGAACCCTATCAAACTCCCAAGTCTCCTGTTCCAACTCTACTCCAGCAATCCAGAACACTCATTTGGTCTTCTAGGCCTAATTGATCAATTTAGGCTAGGTTACAAAGCAAGTGCTCAAAATTGGGTGCATAGGTCAGGGGCAAGAATTTGGAATGCTTCTACCATGTCCCTACAACACAAATCCATCATTTATTTGCTCACCCTAACAGGATTCTATCATCTACAACCTCAAATAGCATGAAATTGGCCAAATACAATGAAATACTTGACCTAGGGCATCACCTTAAAAATAGAAGACTACATTTCCCAACAAAAATCTTTTGGAATCTTATAGTAAATATCCCTAGCCTGCATTTCACCAGTTTTTGTGAATTTTCACAGGTGGGAATGCATTCTAGGGCTGAATTTCTATCGCTGTCCTAGAAAACAAGGTTTCTAGACCTGTTTTGAAAGAAAAATCAATAACTTTTGATCCTGACCACTTCAGGACCTCAAACTAGTTGCATTAGAACCCTGACTCCAAGAGCTTTCAGAAAAAGTACATTTGCACCCCTATAAAATTCGTACAGTCTGTACAGAAACATGTTTTCTTCAAAAAAATAGTCAAATTCTTGATTTTTGTGCCCAAAATTGCATACAAAATCTCTTCCTCTGTTCTGGGGTGAGAGGACAATAATATGACTCAACCTAAGTTGGCTTTCAACTGTCCAAATAGATGCAACTTCCAAAAATGGGTTGCAACCGACCAAATGTGTCATTTGACAACATTGACAACATTGGTCACTATGACATTTTATAATAACACAAAGAGGTCGATTGGTTCAACTTGTCCAATGGAACCTAACCAACCGCCATTCCCTCTAAAACATGCCAAAACACAAAAATTTCCAATTAGACTCAAAAACAAACAAAAAACCAACATTAGACCTACTAGGCCTAAGTGGGATAACTAGGGTCCAAATGGACTAAGAAGGATTTGAGGTTTATAGTCACCCCAAACCTCTTGACCATACAAAATGGACCAAACAACAATGGCTAAAAGCCTTATTACAAAACACATTGAACAAAAAAAACATAACTTCTCAAAATGCATCAAAATGCCTTTAGGAACCAAGGTGCTCCTAGGTGCCCTGCACCAGAAAGGAGGATTTAACCCACATAACCCTTGTAGCCATTAAACCCCATCAACAATCAACCTCTCCTCTTTTCATATAAAACATGGACATGGAGATAAACCAAGGAGAAAGAGAGATCAAAATAATAATTGAACCTAAAGAAAAATATTACAATCAACTATTCAAAATAAGAGAAGAAAATATCACCAAAGAGGTTGATTCCAATTTGGCCAAAATAGGGGACTATTGGGATGAAAGAGTAGTGGCACAAGTTGCAGAAATATTGTCAGAATTTGAGGACTTATTCCCTAGAACAGTTACAGATATAAAAGGTATACAAGAAGAAGTAGGAGTTATGAAAAAGTTAGTATGAACCAGCTCCAAAGGCCTTGTAGTAGAATATTCCTTGGACTTGAAAGTTATCCTTGTCTTCTTCCCAATCTAACATTCCTTGCATATGGTGCTTGCAGGCTTGATGATCTTTGGCATGTCTCTTACTGCTTGCATGGAGTTGATCTTCACAAGATTATCAAAGTTGATGTGTCCCATCCTTTTGTGCCATAGCCAGTATTCATTTGTTTGTCCTAGAAGACAAGTCCTTTCATTAACTCCCTTTAGATTATACAAGTTGCCTTCTATCTTAAATCCTTCTGCCACCAATTTTTTAGACTTTGCTCTTCTGATTTCACATCCTTGATCATGAAATGTGAGATTATATCCTTTGCTACACATTTGTCTTACACTGAGAAGGATATGCTTGAGACCTTCTACATAAAGAACATCATGCGTCTTATATTTTCCATCAATACTTATAGTACCTTTTCATATGATCTTTGCAGATGAGTTATCTCCAAACTTGACCAATCCACCATTCTACTTACCAAGATTGATGAACTTGCTCTTATCACCAGTCATGTGATTTGTACATCTATTGCCTATCACCTAGAGATTTTTTTTCCCTTGAGCATGAAATGTTAGTTGGACAATCATTGAATTTTCAACTCCATTGTCATTCTCCTTGTCTTGCTTAGTGACAATAGTTATCTGAGATTCTAAATTTTCAAAGCCACTCCTGCAATATCTTGCTATGTGTCCAACCTTGTTGCAAATTTGACATGCCACATTGACATCCACAAGTGGAGCAAGAGAATTTCTACTTACAAGATTTCTTCTACTCATTTCAGACTTGCAATCCATAGCCTTATGACCAAACTTGTTGCAGATAAAACAACAACCAAAGAAAACATGATTGATCCTGTTCATAGAGAGTTGTCTTGCATGAAGAGATCTTCCTTGAGACAAGATAAGATCTGCACATTTGATATCATCCGGACTTACAGGCTTTACCTTCTTCAATTCCTTTTTGAGTAACTGAATTTCTTTCTCAAGTCTTGTACATTATTTTTTCTTGGATTCAAGTAGAGCTCTTTGTTCTTGATTCTCTTTCCTTGCACAATCCAAGTCTTCAAGAGCAGAAACAAGTTCTCCTTCAAAATCAACTTCATATTCTTCTTCATTTGCAGTCTTGTCTGAACCATCTGAGATCACCATGGCCATGAATAGTGATTCTCCTCTATCCTCATCTGATGAGTAGTGATCTACTTCTTCTCCAGAGTTGTAGTCTTATTTTGAAAGAAGGTTCCTCTTGAAATTATTTCTATTTACACCTTTGCTGCTATTTTCACTTTCTCCAAATGGACATTTAGAAGCATAATGACCAATTCTACCACGTTTGAAACATTTGAAAGGTAGCTTACCATTATGCTTACCTAATCCCCTTTTCAACTTTCTCACAAAGTTTGCTTCATCTTCCTCAGCTTCATTGCATACATTAGATGTGACTTTATTTCTTGTCTCACAGGTAGAGAGGGACCCAAACAACTCTTCCATGGTGAGGTTCTTCAAATCTTTTGAATCAAATATGTGAGGGAGAGATCTCAAGACTCTTCACAACCAATGAGTCAGCTATGTCTTCAGTCATACTCCTAATTCCATTAATTACTTCATCTACTTGGTGCAAATAGCTAGCTATGTTCTCCTCTTCATTCATCCTTAGATTCTCAAATATTGTTTTGTAAGATTGTAGTTAAATTGCTTCCTTTATAGTGTCATTTCCTTCATAGAGATTTTTGAGCTTCTCCCATATCTCCTTTGTTGTCTTGCATCGGACAACTTTGACTAACTCTGAACTATTCAAGCCACTTAAGATGGCATTCTTGGCTTTAGCATTATTTTCATGAGCCTTCTTCATAACCGCATCTATAATAGGATTACTAGGTTCAACATAGTCAACCATGATAGCTCTCCAAACTTCATAACCTAGCGAGGTAAGATAGGCTTCCATCCTTACACTCCAAAAATCATAGTTACTTCCATCAAATATCAAATCTTTAGAAGAGGACTCCTTCTAATTCATGTGTTCTACTCCAAGATCTACCTTCAACTGTTAGGCTACACCAAGGAACTGAGCTCTGATACCAATTGTTAGAACACAATGATATAATGAGAGGGAGTGAATCATTATATACCAAAACTTATTCTAAATTAACTTTACCAACCAAATCTTCTTCTACCTTAAATAGATGATAAAGAAAATTAAGTAATTCAAAGCATAACACAAAAGCACACAACCACAACACTAGATTTATGTGGAAAACCTAAGAAGGGAAAAACCACAGTGAACAAGCTGCTTGGATCTACTGTCCAAATCTAACCTCACAAATAAAGATAAAAATAGATTACAAGTTTTAGGGGCTACAACCCAAGGGAGGACAAACTCCCTAAAAGTATAATGCAACAACACTTACAGAACCTCTGAACATCACACTTGACAGATCTCACTAATCAACCCCCTCTGCAACATCAACACACATCACTCTGTCACAAATCTTCACTTCCTCTACACAATGAGCATTGCTACCTTCAACATACCTTCACATACACACTCACTCACTTCCACACTTACACACACAACCTCGAACACACTCACACACACTTACTTTCCATACCAAACAAGATCTCTTATTTATACCTTCCATGAAATCTTTCTCCTATGTTGGCCAACATAAAACGTGTAATCATGAAACGTGCAATGGCCACACCAAGTCGGCATCCAAAAGATGTAGAAATCTAATGCGGTTCAAACCAAGTGATAACCAAGACTTATTATTCCTTAACACATTCTTCCAAGTTGGTGCACACTTCAAAACATCTAGTGGGATCATCAAAACACATGAAGTTAGCCCAGCAAACACTTATCCTTCACAAAATAGCTCCAAACTAAAAAGGGTACTAGAGAGACCAATCACCATCATGTAGATCCCTTCACAAGCAACATAAGACTTGTACAAACCTTATCAACCATCTGTTCTTCTGAAATATATGTTTTCTTTATGGCACAAACAAATAGATACTAAACCTAGCATCACTTACAAACATCGAACACACAGTCTTGAGATAGAGCATTGAAAAACCAACTTGTGGTGCACTTCAGCACCTAAAACTTGAAATGAACAATCATACTGAATATATGAACTCATCCTCCAAACATCAAAGCCAAAAGATGAACTATAGTGAAATGTGGTGGCTTTTACTTTCTTCTCCAAACAACCCTAATCAGCAACATGACATGTCTTTGTTCTGCTGACTTCCGAGAATGGTGCAAAGACCACCATAGTTAATTTTGGTTTGTATGCTCACTAGGAGCCTTAAATTTTGGATTTTATGCTCATTATGAGCCTAGGTGGAGTCTTGTTTAATTTATTACTGTAATAAGGTCTGAGTCAGACCACTCTCTCTATTTTAGAAACCACTCCCTCTATTCTAGAAGTCAACTAGTAGTGGAACTCCAAATAGCATGTGCTATGTTTGGAAAAAAAAACAGTCTTAAGGCTAAAATTAGTGAAATTAGTGAGTTTTTATTGCCTTTTTAGATAGGAAAAGAATCTGGCATGAAATGGTGATGATTTGGATTGTATTTATCCCTTGGGGGTTGTGGAAAACATTTTCATTGAAGTTGGAAAAGAAGAAATACAACAAAGAAGATTGTTTGCTATTTTTTTCTGTGTAATTTACTGCTCTTTGCCATAGTACTCACATGTACAGCCATTTCAAGGGATATCACGTTTTGGATGTTGTAAATGAATTTTTTACCTTTCATTTAAATCATATTTGGTGTCTTGAAATTGCAGGAGAAAGAAGAACAAAACGCTGTCCCAAAATTGTTGTTTCTAGGAACATTTGGTAGGGATTTAAGAGTTTTATGGGGTTCTGACCCAATTCTTTGATTTAGAGCCCCAAAATAGATTTTTTGGGTCTGTATAGGTATATTCTACAATGGGTTTTATGTGCAGGTGCAGGGGAGCAGTCCAAGACAAGATTTGAGGAAGATTTGGCTTGATATCTCTATGTATTAAGCCATTGGTGATAGCTAGAGGAAGATTTAGTTGGAAAACTTATGTCTAATGCCCATGGAGGTACAAAACCTATTGAATCCATCCATTTGAAATCCATACCAACTTCTAGAATTGGTTAGAAAGTTCTGGGTCACTTTGGTAGGGTACTTCCTTTGTAAACCTAGGGCTAATTGCCCCTTGGAATAGCAAGAACAATCATTTTTAGAGGCTTGTGTTCCAAAACAATGTACCCTGCATGTCAATTATGTTATAGAGGGCCATAATGGGTATCTAAAAAGATAAAGAGTTCTGGGAGTTGTTTGGAAATTTTTGGAGTTAAGCCCTCTAAACCGCATTTCTAGGGCTACAAGGAAAATAGGCCATTTGTGAAGGAACCTTGGGTTAGACAACTGGCTGGGCTAATTTATGAGTTTGATAAGCCTCCATTCATCAAATTAATATGTCTCACACCCTCCTCAAATGTTGGTAGTCATCACATTTGTCCAAACCAAGTTGGGTCCAAAAATGGAGTTTGTAGGTGTCTTGATAAGCAAGTTTGCCGTCCTTCTTCCCTCCAAGATCAGTCACTCATTTTTGTGAGACTTGATAAGTGTTCCCCTACTCTACATCAAGTGGTATCAGAGCACAAGTTCTGATTTGGGAAAGTGTGAAGAAGAAGGAGTACAAAATGCCTCCTAAAAATAGTCCAGTCCTCACTAAGGAAGTGAGATTGATGAAGGAATCTCAAGGAGTCCTAACCAGACTTGCAGCCATTGAAGCAAACCTGAGAAGAGGTGGGGTCATTGAGGAAGACAGTGACCAAGAGTGTGAGGGTGAGAATGTAGACCCTCAAGAGGGATCTAGTGAGACAGAGATGGATCCAGATGCAAGAAGGTTTATGAAGATGCTGCAGACTGTGAAAGGAGAAAGCACTAATGTCAAGATGGAGTTGCCCATGTATGAAGGTAAGATGAACAGTGAGGAGGTACTAGACTAGATTGATTCTTTAGATAACTACTTTGAGTACAAAGAGATGCCTAAAGAGAAGAAAGTCAAGCTGGCAAAGACTAAGTTGAAGGGAGCAGCATTGACATGGTGGAACTATGTTCAGTTAGAGAGAATAAGACAAGGAAAAACCAAAATTAGTTCATGGGACCGGATGGTGTCCAAGGTGAAGGGTCAATTCCTTCCAAAAGATTATGCCATTCAAACCTTCAGAAGGCTACAAAACTTGAAACAGAAAGAGATGGATGTAATGGCCTACACAGAGGAGTTTCATAAGCTCAGTATGAGAACTGGCCATAATGAGGATGAAGTTGAGAAGACTGCTAGATACATGAATGGGCTTAGGTTCAATATCCAAGATGAACTAAGTCTCACTATACCCATGAATGTAGAAGAATGATTCCAATTGGCAGTAAGAGCTGAAGAGAAGATCAAAAGGAAACAAGAACAAAATGGAAGGGGTAGAGGAAAGAACTTCAGAGGAAGAGGAAACTTTGGTGGATGAGGACAGAAGTGGCAAGGAGAAACAAATGATAGCAACAAGGAGAACCATGAACCAAGAGGAGAGTCAAGTGAAAGAGGCAGCTTTAGAGGAAGGAGATAAAATAATAGAGGCAGGTTTGGAGGCCATGGTAGAGGGTCAAGCACCTTCACAGGCAAGTGCTATAACTGTAATCAAGTTGGACATCCTGCATTCAAATGTCCAGACAAACAAGCATCAAGTTTATATGGAGGTGATAGAAGAGTCCACATAGTGCAAGAGGAGGACCAAGAGAGTGTAAACTCACATTCTGTGCATGCAGGCCCAGAGGTAGGAGAATCCTTAATGATAAGGACATTGTTAAAGGTACCATCAACCAAAGAGCCTCCACAGAGAAAGGCTTTGTTTAGAACACTCTGCAAAGCACAAGGAAAAGTATGTAAGGTGATTGTTGATTCTGGTTCTACTGACAATCTTGTGTCTCTGGAAATGGTAGAAAAGTTGAAGATAAAGAAGATTCCTCACTCTACACCCTACAAGGTATCATGGCTCAACAAGGGTCAGCAAGTACTTGTAAATGAACAAGCTTGGGTGGAGTTCAACATTGGTGACTACAAGGACAAGATATTGTGTGATATCATCCCTATGGATGTATGCCATCTGCTCTTAGGCAGACCATGGCAATTTGACTAAAAGGCCATGCATGATGGAGAAGAGAATACATACATGATTGTGAAGGATGGGGTGACCTACAATCTTACACCCATAAAAGAAGATGGTGCAGCAATCCATGAAGGACCAAGTGTGATGATGGTGAAAGAGAAAGAGTTTTTGAAGACATTGAAAGAAGAAGAGGTAGGATCAGCCAAGGCAGAAACAGAGGTAGAAAAGATACCAGAGGAGGTGCAGGTCCTATTGGACAAGTATGAAGACATAGTGGTGAAAGACCTACCAAGTTCACTACCTCCTATCAGGGATGTAAGCCATCATATTGATCTCATACCTGGTGCAAGTTTGCCAAATAAGGCAGCATACAAGATGACACCACAACAAAATGAAGAGGTCAAAAATTAGATCCAAGAGCTATTGGACAAGGGGCTGATCAAGGAGAGTTTGAGTCCATGTGCTGTTCCAACTGTCCTAGCACCTAAGAAGGGTGGAGAATGGAGACTTTGCACTGATTCCAGAGCCATCAACAAGATAACCATCAGGTATAGATTTCCAATACCTCGGATAGAAGATCTAATGGATAGTTTGGGTGATGCATGTTACTTTTCTAAGATAGATTTAAAGAGTGGTTATCATCAGACAAGGATAAGAGAGGGTGATGAATGGAAGACAGCATTCAAGACAAATGAAGGTCTTTATGAGTGGTTAGTTATGCCTTTTGGGTTATCAAATGCCCCCAGTACATTTATGAGACTCATGAATGAAGTCTTGAAGCATTTCATAGGCAAATTTGTGGTGGTCTATTTAGATGACATTCTTGTATACTGCAAAACCAAAGAAGAACACTTGCAGCACTTGGACATGGTGTTGAAGAGATTGAATGAGGAGAAGCTAATGATCAACCTCAAGAAATGTGAATTCATGAAAGAGGAGCTTGTCTATCTTGAATTTGTGATCTCCAAGGGCACACTCAAGATGGATCCATCCAAGGTAGAAGCCATAATCAGCTGGCCAACTCCTAAAACAGCAGCAGAGGTAGGAAGTTTCCATGGTTTGGCTACATTTTATAGAAAGTTTATCAAAAATTTCAGTCATATTTGTTCTCCTATTCTTGATACTATCAAAGGAGACAAGAAGTTCCAATGGACTAAGGAAGCTAAGAAAAGCTTTAAGTATTTGAAGACAAGGGTGGCTCAATAACCCCTTCTTGCACTTCCTGATTTCAGCAAGGTGTTCACAATTGAATGTGATGCAAGTGGATATGCCATAGGTGCAGTCCTGAGTCAAGATGGGAGACCGGTTGCATTCTTCAATGAAAAACTCAATGAAGCCAAGAGGAAGTACTCTTCCTATGACCTTGAACTCTATGCTATGGTACAGTCACTCAAGAAGTGGAGGCACTATTTATTGCCTAAGGAGTTTATTGTCTTCACAGATAATCATGCTTTGAGTTTCTTGAACAGCCAAGATAAGCTAAGTCACAGACACATGAAGTGGATGGAGTATATGCAGGCCTACACATTCACCATCAAACACAAGAAAGGACAAGCAAACAAATTTGCTGATGCTCTAAGTAGAATGTCCATGATGGTGCAGGAGATCAAGTTGCAGAGTGTAGGTATTGATGCACTCAAAGGTATGTATGAGAATGATGAAGATTTTAGTACTATTTTTGTTGTTTGCAATTAGTCCCAAGATGTTTTTCACAATGAATTTTCTGAGTTTATAGTACAAGATGGTCTACTATTCAAGGGAGCTCAGTTGTGTGTACCAAGATGCTCCATGAGAGCAAATTTGATCAAGGAAAAACACTGTGGCAGCCTGAGTGGTCATTTTGGTTATGACAAAACTTTGGAGCAGGTCAAGAGGTTTTATCATTGGCCTAGGTTGCATAATGATGTGAAGAAGTTTGTGGAGAGTTGTGTGATATTCCAGAGGGCTAAAGGATCAAGTTCTAATGTAGGTTTATATCAGCCTTTACCAATACCCAATCAGCCATGGGAGTCTATCAGCATGGACTTTGTTCTAGGTCTGCCCAAGACACAAAGAGGTTATGATAGCATTTTTGTTGTTGTAGATAGATTTAGTAAGATGGCACATTTCATTGCTTGTAAGTCCACTAATGATGCCTCTCATATTGTTGGTCTATTCTTCAAGGAAATTGTAAGAATCCATGGATTGCCTTTGACAATAGTGTCTAACAAAGATTCCAAGTTCATTGGTCACTTTTGGAGAACTTTGTGGAAGAAGCTGGGAACAAATCTAACTTTTAGTTCTACCTACCATCCCCAAACAGATGGGTAAACTAAAGTTGTAAATAGGTCTTTGGGAAACCTATTAAGGTGCTTAACAAAGGAGCATAATCAGTCATGGGATCTACTGCTGCCCCAAGCTGAATATGCCTACAATGACTCTGTTAACAGGAGCATTGGAAGAACACCCTTTGAAGTAGTATATGGCATGAAGCCAAGAGGCATTTATGAGCTGAGAGACTTAAGGGGAGTAGACAATAGGAGTGCACAAGGAGAAGACTTTGCCACATCCATGAAGGAGATACATCACCAAGTAAGAGAAACTCTTGAAAAGAGTGTTGCCAAGTACAAGGAGAAGGCTAATCTAAAAAGAAGAGATGTTCAATACAAAGTAGGTGACATGGTGCTGGCTCATTTGAGGAAGGAGAGACTACCCAAGGACAGATATACAAAGCTGATGATGAAGAAGATAGGACCTTGCAAGGTGGTCCATAAATTTGGTCAGAATTCTTATGAGATAGAACTCCCTCCTGGAGTTGCTATCTCCCCCATTTTCAATGTTGCAGACCTGTATCCTTTCAAAGGATCTAATGTTGTAGATGAAGAAGCTAAAGATGTTACTGATGAGGATTGGATAAGGGATCTTCCACCTAGTCAACCAGTGAAACTTGAAACTATCTTGGACACAAGAGAGGTTAAGAGGACAAGAAATAAAGTCTACAATGAACATTTGGTGAAGTGGCATGGTTTGCCAATTGAAGATGCTACATGGATGACAGAAGAAGATATCAAACAGCATGGAGCCTCTATCCAAGAGCTCATTTCATCAGGAGATTGAAATCTTTTCACCCCAGTTGTATGGTGCAGAGACCACCATAGTTAATTTTGGTTTGTATGCTCACTAGGAGCCTTAAATTTTGGATTTTATGCTCATTATGAGCCTAGGTGGAGTCTTGTATTAATTTATTATTGTAATAAGGTCTAAGTCAGACCACTCTCTCTATTTTAGAAACCACTCCCTCTATTCTAGAAGTCAACTAGTAGTGGAACTCCAAATAGCATGTGTTATGTTTGGAAAAAAAAATAGTCTTAAGGCTAAAATTAGTGAAATTAGTGAGTTTTTATTGCCTTTTTAGATAGGAAAAGAATCTAGCACGAAATGGTGATGATTTGGATTGTAATTATCCCTTGGGGGTTGTGGAAAACATTTTTATTGAAGTTGGAAAAGAAGAAATATAAAAAAGAAGACTGTTTGCTATTTTTTTTCTGTGTAATTTGCTGCTCTTTGCCATAGTACTGACACGTACAGCCATTTCAAGGGATATCACATTTTGGATGTTGTAAATGAATGTTTTACCTTTCATTTAAATCATATTTGGTGTCTTGAAATTGCAGGAGAAAGAAGAATAAAACGTTGTCCCAAAAATGTTGTTTCTAGGAAAGTTTGGTAGGGATTTAAGAGTTTTATGGGGTTCTGACCCAATTCTTTGAATTAGAGCCCCAAAATAGATTTTTTGGGTCTATATAGGTATATTCTACAATGTGTTTTGTGTGCAGGTGCAGGGGAGCAGTCCAAGACAAGATTTGAGGAAGATTTGGCTTGATATCTCTATGTATTAAGCCATTGGTGATAGCTAGAGGAAGATTTAGTTGGAAAACTTATGTCTAATGCCCATGGAGGTACAAAACCTATTGAATCCATCCATTTGAAATCCATACCAACTTCTAGAATTGGTTAGAAAGTTCTGGGTCACTTTGGTAGGGTACTTCCTTTGTAAACCTAGGGCTAATTGCCCCTTGGAACAGCAAGAACAGTCATTTTTAGAGGCTTGTGTTCCAAAACAATGTACCCTACATGTCAAGTATGTTATAGAGGGCTGTAATGGGTATCTAAAAAGATAAAGATTTCTAGGAGTTGTTTGGAAATTTTTGGAGTTAAGCCCTCTAAACCGCATTTCTAGGGCTACAAGGAAAATAGGCCATTTGTGAAGGAACCTTGGGTAGGACAACTGGCTGGGCTAATTTATGAGTTTGATAAGCCTCCATTCATAAAATTAATATGTCTCACACCCTCCTCAAATGTTGGTAGTCATCACATTTTTCCAAACCAAGTTGGGTCCAAAAATGGAGTTTGTGGGTGTCTTGATAAGCAAGTTTGCTGTCCTTCTTCCCTCCAAGATCAGTCACTCATTTTTGTGAGACTTGATAAGTGTTCCTCTACTTTGCATCAGAGAACCTCTACAGTACAACTAATCAACTAAAACTTGGATATAACATTCTTCTCATTTGTATATGACCATCCTTCAAGCCACGGGACCTCATCTTCAAATGCAGAGAAATGTGGAGCACTTCTCAGACACCTCCTGACTACAACCATCATGAACCTCTGTCTTCACTCTGTGAGCTCTAGAATCTTCTACAATAACTTCCAAGATCTAAAATCAAGAACATATAAACTTCACATTTGTCTCTAACTAACTCCCAAACTACAAGGCCATACCTTCAAATGTGGAGGAATGTGGAGCATTCTCTCAAGCTGCTTCAGCGCAAACTCTAGTGCCTTGGACCTCCTTAATCTTTCTTTCAAGGATAAAGCAATGCCTTACCTTAGGAAACAAAAAATACAATATTCACCACATCAGAGACTTCATTCTCAACATCATACACAACAATCACAACTCTTTTCAACACAACAAGAATCTTCATGTTAGCACATTCTTCTACTCACAACTTTCATCTCTGCATGAACTTCAAAAGATAGGGTACAACTATGTATAGATGATACTGATCCAATTAGTATACATAGTATATGAATTCCATCACCTTACCCTTCTTTTCACAACTTCTCTGATCTCCTCAGCATATACTCATCACTTTGCCAAAATCTTCCTTTGGTATCACCAATACTGATCAACACACCATATCAACACATTATACTACTACTAACATCACCTCTGTTAACTTCACTTCCATCCTTCTTCATTACAACACTGTTGACATTAATGACAACACAAATGCAACAAGAAAGGTTGACAACTGCTCCAATATTGAAATTTCTTGATCCGAAAAGTTAATTTGTTGTCATTATTGATGCCTCAGGAGAAGGTTTGGGATGAGTGCTTATGCAGAATGGGCAAGTGGTAGCTTATGAATCTAGGAAATGGAGAGCATATGAGTATAATTATGCTCCTCATGATTTGGAGTTAGCTGTAGTTGTGCATGCTTTGCAAGTATGGCAACACTACTTACTAGGTAAGCCTTTTGAGTTGAAGTCGATCATCATGGTCTTAAGTACATATTTTCCCAACCTCATATGAATGCTCAACAAAGAAGATGGTTGGAGTTGATTTTTGACTATGATTTTGAGATAAATTATATCAAAGGTAAAGAGAACTGAGTAGTGGATGCTCTGAGTCGACGGAGGCATATTTCTTCAATTATCTCCACTCACTCAAATTTCAAGGAATTAGTGCTGCAACATTCTTCAGGTGATGATTTTATGAGAAAGTTAAACAAACACTTACATTAAATCCTCAAGATCTAAGGTATGAAGGTTTCAATTTTGAACCAAATCAACTTCTAAGATATAAAGGTCGAATGTATGTCCTAGAATTGGCAGAATTAAGAAACCTTGAATGGAAAGAAGTTTAGTCTGCACCATATTCAGGTCATCCAAGAGTGACTAAACTCCTAGCTGATGTGAAACCTCTTTATTTCAGGAAAGAAATGAAAAATGATGTTGCAATATTTGTAGCAAGTTTCTTAGAGTTCTAGAGAGTCAAGGATAAGCATCAACATCTAGCAGGACTTATATATCCGCATGATATTCTTGAATGGAAGTGGCAGGTTATTAGCATGGATTTTGTGCAAGGTCTTCCAATGTCTTGAAATAGGCATGATGCTATTTTGATGGTGGTGGATAAACTCACCAAAGTAGCCAATTTTATACTTGTAAATTTAACAAATGGAGCACCACTCTTAGCTAGCAAGTTTGTGCAGGAAGTGTTCAGATTGCATGGAGTTTCTGAGAAGATTATCTCAGATAGAGATGCCTGCATGACATCAAGATTTTGGCAAACTCTATTTACATTGCTAGGAACTCAACTTGATATAATCTTAGCATATCACCCTGAGACAGATGGTCAAACAGAAAGGGTAAACCAAGTTCTTAAAGATTTGTTTTGAATGTATTGTATGGATCAGCAATACAAGTGGGAGGAATATCTATTGTTTGTGAAGTTTGCTTATAACAACTCCTACAATTCTACTATTAAGATGTCTCCATTCAAAGCATTGTATGGAAGAAGGTGTCAAATTCCTATAAGCTAGGATAAGCTAGATGATAGGATTAGCATTGGTCTAGAAATGTTGGCAAAAATGGAAGAATAGGTTAAGTTGATCAGAAAAAGATTGGTGGAAGCAAATGATAGACAGAAAAGCTAAGTTGATGCCAAGCATACACCAAGGCAATTTTTAGTTGGAGAAAAATTTATTTTAAGGGTAAAGCCTCAAAAAGTTCTATAAAGTTTAAGAAGTCTTCCAAACTAGCTTCTAAATATGTGGGACCCTTTGAAGTTCTCGAAGTGATTAATCTCATTGCCTACAAAATCGCTCTACCACCAGCTCTTGCCAGGATGCATAATTTTTTTCATGTTTCATATTTGAAAAAGTATATAACAGGTGATAATCATATTCTTGATTGGAATGATTTACAGGTATAGGACCCAGGGGTGGTCATGATCGAGCCTCTCAAAGTGCTCAAAGTCTGCAAGCTCCGCTTGCATAACAGAGAGATTACTCAATGCAAGGTCTAGTGGGACTAGTATGTAGAGGATAGTGCTACATGGGAAGATTATCAAGATTTTTATCAGATATTTCCTCATTTGTTTTATGCTTTTCAAATTTGAACAAAAAATTTATTATATTATTAATTTTTGGATACATTGGATCACCGAGGATGATGAATCTTATGGGGGGGATATGTCACATGTTTTACTTTTTACTTGTAAGTAATTAGAAGGTAATTTTACATGACTTAATGATTTGACATTATGTGAAAATGTTAGGATAAATCAATGATCTCATGAGTTTGATTTATATATTTAGAATAGACATGTGATTATATGATGACATAATTATTTATTCATAAGATATATGAAGTAACTATTGATGCACTAATCCCAGTTTGGTTGATTGTAAGTTGTAATTAGGAAAACAAGTTTTTCACCCTCCAAGAAAGAGAGGGAGAGCATCATCGGAGAGAACTGAATAGATGTATGGAAAGAATGGATTGGTTGCCATTTGAGTCTTGTACCTTTGTTCTTTAGTAAACCGTCCACAAGATTGGTAAGTTGGGTTTGACCAATTAGTCTAAGTTCGTTTCGATTAAGACAATTATTGATTTGTCAACAAGAGCTATTGAGTATAGGTTTTGTCGAAAAGTTAAATTGGGTCAGTATATGACCATTGGCCAAGAAATAGTCATCAATAGCTAAATTATTTTACTATTGAATACCCGTTTGGGATCCTAATATGTTATTTTCATCTATTTTCTTTGTCAAGATAGAGAGGGGGGAGAACACCTCGACCCCAATCTCATATCTCGTCAAATGCTAAGAAATGTGAGTATACGTTGTATAAGTAGATAATATGTTGTTAATATATATCTATCTATTTATTTATAGTTTAAAGTTTAGATTCTTTCAATGTATTCAGTTTGAAGAAATACATGATGGATCTCATTATTTATTGCAAACCACTCTCTTAGTAGTGCTAACTCGACTCCTTTACTCCTTAGCTAACTTGGAGATTTTGGAGGAGCCTGAAGTCTGATTGCGGAGTGGTCTTAAAGACCATAATCTCCACCAAGTCTTGGAGCCTTTGTGGGAGTCATATTAGGCACTTTTTCTGCCTAATATACCATAGATGGAGAAGAGAGGAGTTAAGCCTTTTTAAAAGGCTATGATGTGGATGTTAGAAACACATGGACAAGGACTATTGAATATGATTTCTATGAGAGGAAAGTGATAAAAGGTTGCAGACTGTGTTTAATACAGAGAGACAGAGAGCACAAGAGCTCGTGAGTAGGAACGTGAGAGGCACCATCAAACATAGACAAGCTTACACTATAGGAAGAGTGAGCTTATAACAGTGATTTTAAGACGTAAGATAATCTCTTATTGAGTTTAATATTCTTATCTCGGTGGATTTTTTTTGTATTTTTCATAAGACTAAAAATTAGTAAGCAGTTTTCTAGTATAGAAAACAAAACTTTTACTCTACAACAGCACTTGGGTAAGTCGAGGCTTCGTGAGGCAGAATGTGTTAGGATAATAGCTTTGTTAAGTCTGGTGAAACTATTGAATAGAAAACTAAGAAAAACCATACTTTTATATGAGGATGTTGTGAAAGATAGCTTTCTCATTTTAATTGGATAACCTGAACTCGTCATAAACCTTTGAAGGCCATTAGGCTAAGAAATTTTGATAACGATACTTTTTTGATGAGGTCAAGAGACCAAGAGGTCTCAGGCCAAAGATTAAAATGTAGAAGATCTTGCAGGCTGAAGATGAAGGTCGAAGTATTTATTATCATATAGTCAATAGTGACTGAAATGATACATAGGATATGAGTTCATTTCTTTCTTTTAGTCACCTTGTCTGTATTTAAGAAGGTATCTATTGTCAAAAGACTCAATCACCTTTAATCAATATGAACTGAAAGTTTAGGCAAAATATTTGAGTTCTTTGATCAATTTGTGTATCTTTCTGCTATCTCTATGGTAAATCAAAATAGTAGATAAATGTTAGAGTGGAGTTAAAACTAGTTGAAGACTCTAAGTGTTAACCTATAGGTAAACTCATTATAGTTGAGACTGAATAGGTTTTCTTTTTTGAGTTTATAAATTATGTTGTGTAATATCAAAACTCAGTGATAGATATTACTCATTTTTGAGAATATAGAAATGTTGTAATTATCTTTTGAACACTTATAGATGCTAATTATGTATACATTGAGATATGTATTTGACAACTATGATATGTATATTTGTTATAGACAAAGTTATGAGCGTGAGATCATACCTTTTTTATCAAAGAGTTGGTAGACACAAGATGACTAAGTGGTCAAAACTATGATTATATTATTATTGTAAATTCAACCTATCTAGGATTGAAAGAATGTAGATAAATATATGTTAGTTATGATTATGATTTCATTCATTATTCCTAATGAGGATATAAACCTCATGTATCTTATTTGATCGAGTTAGAGAAATAAAAATATGATCAATACCTAAGAGATCTAGAATAGACTTGATGATTATGATAGTTATGCTATTGAAGTACAATTTAGTAACTTTTGAATTCAATAGTATTTGATAATTAAATGTTAGTAGGTTTAGTAAAATCACATCTCTAGAATAAACTTAGAAGAGTTTAGAGATCTTAGAAATTTAAAGTCAGATATGACTTTGTTTATTTAGTCTATTTGTTATGTTCACCAGTAATGGTCAAGAAAACTATAGATATAAAACTAAGTAAATTAGAACATAATCTAAGAAGTACTTAGATTAAGGCAAAACACGACTTATAGCACCTGAGTGCTTAGTGTTATATATATACTTAGTCTTATATTAAAATGATAGGAAGTCATAGACTTTAATCATTGCAAGAATGCAAAGAAGAATTTTTCTAAAAGATTAAATCTTATATATATATACATTGTTTATATACTAAATTCAAAATTAAATTCTAAGTTAGATTGACGAGGGAATTTAGATTAAATCAAGACAGTCTATGGCTAATTTTAATAGTCAAAGTAGGTCAAACTATAGGATGAGATAGTTTCCAAGTCAAGTTAGAGGTATGTGAACACATGACTACATTTATTGTAAACATTTATCTATATAGAAACTTTGGCCAAAGTGATGCATTTGTCTCTGCATGCATTAGTCAGTTCACAGTGTCTAGATGGTGTAACTGGTCAGTAAGATCATACTTATCTAGAAGAATGTCTAGAGTTGTATGGTCAATTGTGTTACTTAGGACACAGCACTAGAACTCAGATCAAAAACCTATTGGTTCTATATATCTATACTCTTCATGAAGGGTAGGGCCACTTCCAGGAAGGAAGGTGTGTGGGGGACCATTAGTCTGTGGTTGGAGGTAAAGCACTCAGATGATGCTCTCCCTCTATAGCAGAAAACTCACCAAGACTTAAGTGATAAATATCAAGATTCTAGATGTAGTATTTCTTTATGTTATGATGTAAATGTTATCAACAAACTATGCACCCGAGTACTAAGCTATCAACTTAGCTACCTGTTGAAACATGGGAACACTCCTAGGCCTATGGGTTGCCTGAAACTTGGAGTGAACCTCCAAAAAAAGGGTTGGTTCCCTTGGTATTTCACCTAAAATAACTTAAACTATTGTTGCCTTGTTGAGAAAAGAGTGAGAAAGTTATGAACTAAACCTAAAACTATGGTAGGTGATGCACCAAACTGAAAACTAAGACTTGTATTTGTTGTTTGACACACAGTTTGTCTAAAAACCATCTGTTTCCATGCACAACTCAGGTTTGTTCAATGCTCATATATCAATATTTCACAAGGAGATTATCTATTTTGCAGTTTTAGGAGGAAAATATAGTTTTTTCACAGCTAAGACTATTTTAATGTCAACAATACAGCTTGAAACCTACACAAGACATCTATTCTCTACATATAAGTGTTGAAATGAGACATAAGTTCAACAATTTTGTATACAAATCACTAAAACAAACATCAATCACTTAATAACATTCAATAACAAAGATTTGAGAGCGCAAACAACTTGATTTTATTGATAAAAAGGTTCTTACAGTTGTGTACAAGTCTGAAAATGACTTAGTATTGCTTCATAATGTGTTACAAAATGCTACTCTACAGCAAAATCTGATTACAAAGTTTTGGTTTTCTGAGTTACAGTACTTTTTCTTTCTGTTCTAAGGAAAAAACAAGATAGAACTAGTCTAAAAATTTGTCCTAGGGGTCCTATATCTCATCCCAAACATAGGAGAGCATATAGGAACTAATTTTGACTAAGTTATGAAGCCTTAAAAATCTATAACTTACTTTGCACGCCCAAGAACTTCAAGTTTGATTTGGTCTCTTCAAGGTGGGTTGATTGACCTCCTTTAGCTCCTAAAATGTTGCTCTAGCTGATGGTTGACTCCCTAGATGCTTGGGAAGTGTTGGGATTGCCCCTTGAATGTCTCAATTTGTTGTCCTTATCACCTTGTTGGCATTAACTACTCCATAACACCTCCTAGATGCTTGCATGTTACCTCCTTTCTCCATAAAGGTTACCAACTGCTTGAAACTCTCTCTTGAATGTCTCATCTCCACCTTTCTCAATAATAGATCATGTGCTTTTGTTGTTCTAATGTTGTTGGAACTCTTTTCAGTGTGTAAGGCATGAGAACTACCTTTTGTGGGCTCATAACTACCACAAATAGCCTCATAAATGCTTGAAGACCCCTGTCATTCCACCCACTACTCCTATAGGGTCTTTTTCAGGGTTAAATCTGCTTGTAGATGTTATTTGACTAAGTTTCTAGGCCTCTTCAAGTGATGGGAAACTCCATTTTTGTTATTTGCTCTCTGGTTTTATTTCTGCCATTTTTTACTGACTTTTCTTTTGTTTAGTCCTCTGCTACTTTAGAGGTCTCTTTCCATATGTTTGTTCCTTTACCTTTAAGGCCAGTGTTCCTTTAGTCACTCTATTGGCTGCTCCAGATTGTCATTCTGTCATCTTCATGCTTTGGACTACTCATTTCTTCCTTTGATATCTGCAATACTACTCCTTTTGGGGTATGACTATCCACACTTAATATTTCTCTACATCATGACTATCAAACCTGCTGCTCTAGTTTTATGTTTATACCTTTGCTATGTTTTCTTGCTCACCTCTGCATGCACTATCCTGATTGCATTGTAGACTCAACACCTATAGACCTTTTCTTGCTCACCTCTACTCCTATCACATTTGGGACCATCATCTATCCATTATGCTTCTAAAAGATATGGCAAACTTGTTAGAAATATCTCAGACCATTGAAAACATGTTGTCCTCTATACCTAATATAACTGTCATCTTTCTTCTTATTGTGACTGTCCCCTTTAGGGATATCTATGATGATTAAAAGACTCCTAACCATTTTATGATTGTACCCTATACAATACCCTTGAGGTGTTCATTCAAGTTTGTGCCTCTTCAACAAATATCGCATGATCTTCTTGCATATTTTCCCATTGTCCTAGTAGTGTTCTTTAATGATTGTCTTAGTCTTCTTTATCTATGTCCTGGAAGTCTTTTGATAACAGTCTCCTTATGATTGTCAAGACGGTCATTGTTCATCTCAGTCCATATAGTCTTTGAGAATGTATCTCTATGACCTCTACCTTTAAGGCCAAAACATCATTTACCTTTCAAAAACACTGTCTTACCTTTCAAAGGAGATCCGATCACAACTCTTGAGCATATGGATCTCTTACATTGTCATGCATCCTCACAGAAACTCAAACCCTTGTAGACTATCCTGATGCTTTATGATTTAGACTAGACTGATGTCATTTTTGTAGCAGTCTACTGCTACTTTGTCTCTTTGTTCTCATGAATAGCAATGGTGACTGTCTCTTTAGATACTACTACTAAACTTTACTATGGTTATAGCCATAATGACTATTTTATTCTTACATTTTGGTGTTTGAACATCTTTTCCTTGCACACTGATAGTACTGACTATCTCTAATCATGTTCAAGCATGTAGGGTTTCATGAAGATCCTCGATTGATTTGTAGACCTTGTAATAGACTTATCTAACCTGTAGTAAACTTTTCATGGCTTCAAAATGGTGATGAAGCTTAAAAGTGAAGCCACGGGCCTTAGAACGACTTGACAGACCCTAATAACTTATGTAGACCTTGTATACTTCTCGTGAACCTTTTGACAAACATTCTATGATATGCAGAGGTTTGTATTATGTATCCAAAGGTTTAGGCAAGTGTCATAACCATTGTACAAACTTCTTCATGGTTTACAAGGTGTGTAGATGGTGGTCAAGCTTCATTTAGTGACTGCAGAGTTTATGAAACCTTGTGCAGACTTATTTTGATTGTGTAAAATCTCACAAAAAATAAACAGACCTCTAACATTTGACATAGTCCTCCAAAGGGTATAATGACCTATAAGTTGTGATACAAAGCCTTTAGGGGTATGCTATCATATTCATCTTCATACATTACTGAACTTTGAATGGTTCTTCCACAACATTTGGTTTGCTGATGCTACCTTTGTATTGTTGTCTCTCTAATCTCCCATTCGTATTTTCTATCACCTTTAAAACCTTTGTCTCTTAAATAAATGTGCATCTAAGACTTTTGAACTGACTTCTACTTCAAATGAAAATTATTACCTTTTTGACAATGATGTAAAGCGAGTCTTACAAACAAAACTACTGTCAAATGTCCTACAAGGTCATTGAGCTCAGGTTTGTATCCATTTCTTTCAAAATTACATGATATATAGATCTTATTTAGTCAAGATTCAGGCCACTTACCTTATGAAGACCTCAAAAGCCCTTCAAACTCTTATGTAGATCTCTATATCTCCATAAGGATTTGATTTCTTTTCTACTTGCAAGACTTCAATGATGGCTCTCTTAGGGTCCTCTGATGGCTACACATTATGTATCATGAAAGCCTTTTGCTAAGTTCATGACTACCTTGCCTAATCTTTAGACCTTCTATCTCTGATCTACATGACTATCATGTTTCCTATAGAGACTCAAAACCTTTGATGTTGACTATGTGCCTTCTTTAACAGTGCTCTTATGGTTATATTGTTGACTGTCTTCTTCTTGTCTAGCAGAATATTACCTCTATTCTATACAAATGATGCCCTCATCTTTACTCTTTTGATGACTTTCCTTGGTCTATACTACTCCTACTCACTATCCAACTGTGACAATCTCTCATGATTTTCTATATGATTATTAACACAGCTATTGTATAACTTTATTTGATGTTGTTGTAATGTTGCTTCAAGACTCTTGTATGCTCATGTTCTCTTGATCTTATTTGAGCTTCACATAACCCTTGAAACTTGAGATCTGTCTCCTCTTTGAAATCAATATGTTTTGATGTCTTGTTGAAATGCAAAATGGAAATAGATGGGTGTGAAACTGCTAGGAATGATCTTCTTTAAAGTATCTGCATTGTTAGTAGAGCATAGCTTGGATGCATTCCAGTTTTGTCAATAAAAATGGCACCCATATGTGCATTTCCAATACTCCATGCAAGAGCAAAGGAAGAATCTCCATTGATAAAGTTGAGATAACCATTAATACAGTGCAAAAACCTAAACCATAGCCTCCAAAACCCTAACATTACAACAAGGTTGACCTAACTCGACTCAAAACTGACTTAGACTTGCAAGGTAAACCTAACTAGGGTTTAAAACATGGATGGGTGATCTCAAACTCATTTTTACGTTCAAAAACTTCCCTCCCAAAAATGTATGGGCTTCTTTTAGAAAGATTAAGGTTTTATTTCCTTCCAAGCATGAAGACCTTGTTTTAAAGAATTTGACTCCTTTTGAACTTCAATGCAACGTGGAATAGTTCTTTCTTGGGCAAGGATAAATGTTGTTTTGGTAAGATTAAGGAGTTAACAAAATAGAACCAAAGCTTCCTAAGAACCCTTTGACAAATTAGAACAATATATCAAATGACTTAGACCTTGCATACTCATCAAAACCTCTCAACACACAATAAAAACCCAAAAGATGAACTATAATGTGTTTGGCCCTTTTCAAAGAAATGACCCAATCATGACTTTTTGTCGAACAAAAGATAAAAACTTAAAGAAGAGAGATCTTATCATTACCTATTTGACATCAAGGACAAATTGGTAACATTTTTGGTGACTTCTATTGGAGTTTTACCTGCTAAAACTGAGAGACCAGGAGCCTTGCATAACCATTGGGAATAGAGTCACAAGAAACCTGAAACCAACTCAGAGACAGACCTGACAACAAGCTGCTAGTACCTTCAAAATAGCAAGACAAGAATGTGGTAAAACACAAAACTACCTAAAAACAACTAACTACTTGTGCATCTGCACTTGGAGGAAAAAGACTACTAAAACAACCAACCTACCTACCTAAAACTAAACAATAAGAAAGATTACTCAAACAAAACCATTGACTGGTTTGTCAAAATAGCTACATTTCCTGAGTAACTTGAAGTGTTCCTCATACTTTTGGACAACCAAACTGAGATGGAGAAAGAATAGATGTTTAACTAGTTGTTGCAATGCCTCTTGAAAAAAGAAAATAAACTCTCTTACCCACTTATGTTGACCATTCATACTGTTGTTTTGGAGTGGATAGGATAGTTGAGTATGCTATCCTTCAATAGAATCTTCATACTTGGGTGCAATAATAACTTGAGATGCATTGCTGGCTTCCATCCTAGCTAGATGCCTGATAGGACATCCCCTTGAAATTTTTTGATTGATTGGTTTTTTTTCTTCATTTGGTGTGATGGTGTCCTCCCTCTTACTTTCATGTTGTCCTTGCATGACAAACAACTGATTTGGGACTTCATGGTTTTCTCCTTCTTCCTTCAAAGAACCTAAAAAGGTTGATATAATGTCATTATGGGTGCATTCTTCAAACCTTTCCTCCTTTTGTTCATGACTGTCATGTTTCATGGCTAAGTTTGGACAAGTGAGAAAAAAATCTGAATGACTAGAAATGATATCATTATCTTCACCTTGCATGATAGCTTGCCATGTCAACTCCTCCTCCATGGTTAATGGATCATCCTCTTCCATTAGGATAGCCAATAACTCATCAAAGCTATCAGCTCTTCGAAGACTTTTACAAATATCTAGTCCAAGCTCAAATTTCTCATTATTACCCAAGGAAGTACACTCCAAATTAGGCTTTTCTTCTTCAATGAAGGAAGGCAAATATTCAAACAATGCAGTTGCCTCTTCCAACAAACTTTCATTTGTTATATTAGCCTCTACCTCTTCTATACAGTAGAAAGGAAACTCCTCCAACCAGCTAAGGTCTTGCAAATCAACCTTATGAGAAGTTTCTTGACTTGAAAGAAAGGACTCCTCTTCATCAAGACCATATTCTTCCTCTTGTTCCATGTCTGATTTTTTTGATTTGGTGGCACAAAAGGGGCTGAAAATAGTTATCTCTTCATCATCTTCACTTGAAATCTTCTCCTCTTCACCTACATAGCCTTCATTTTCTCTCCATATAACGCATCCTCCTTTGAAAAGGGAGATGGTGGGAGGGCAAACGGGTTTAACTGATGAAGTAGGATAAACATGCTCATTGCTAACTTGATTATGTGGCATTATGACTTCTCTTTGTTATGAATTGGTTGTTGGATTGAAAGAGCACTCTTAAAACTTAGAATTTTGACACAAGGAGGCTTACTTGAGGATTCAAGAGGCTTTTCTTGTTTAAAACTAAGATTTTGGACTTGGCAACCTCTTCATTCAAAGGATGATTCATCATTATAGGAAGAGTTGAACTAAAACTAGGAATGCAAGGGGCTGATTGGGTTTCATACCTTTCTATTTGAGCCATCAATTGCTTCATTTGTTCCTCTTTGGCCACAACTTGTCTAGCAAGACACTCTTCATCATACTTTGCTTGTACCTCTACTTCTTGCTGATGTAAATATGGTTGGGAAGCAAGTCTTTCCTATTGTTGGCAATATTTTTGTTCTCTATCAACCTCATTCAACTCTCTTTGAAATTTTAAAACAATATCTTTGATACTTATATCATTGACACTTTAAACTTGATCAGGAGGGTAGATATGTTGGTCACAAACAAAAAAGCCTTCCAGATACTGATTATAAGCATATGTAGGCTGCCATGAAGGCTGAGCAGTGGTGGGTGGGTGGCAAGCATGATGAACATGCTGGTAATGCTAGTTGCAATGAGGAGAAAAGCTATTTGGCGGCAAAAAGCTTGAATTTTCATGAAATGGAGGAGAATAACCATTGTAGTGTTGATAACTAGACATTGCAACGATAAAGCATGAAGCGTAGGCAAGTCTATATAACTATTTTGGAATGAATAAAGACAACATGGTCTTGAAACACTAGGATATGAGTTAGAACACCAAAAAGAGTCACCAGGTGCTAAGAAAAACTTTCACATGATAGAAAACTAACAAGTAGCACCAACCTCATTAGCTGCATGTTATTTAGACTGTAAAACCAGCTGATATGTGATTAGAGTAGCCATGGTGTTGTTTTTACTACCTTCAAAAGCTGATAATACTAAGAAAAACACCAAATCTCTTAGTACTTTGATGAGAAGTTCATCGAACTAGTCCCACCGAGCGTGCCAAAAATTGTTATCAACAAAGTATGCACCCGAGTGCTAAGCTATCAACTTAGCTACCTGTTGAAACATGGGAACACTCCTAGGCCTGTGGGTTGCCTGAAACTTCGAGTGAACCTCCAGAAAAAGGATTGGTTCCTGTTGGGAATTAAGGTGTCTCAATCTTGGTAATTCCTTGTATTATTTCATTGTATTTATTTAATTATTGCCTGTTATTGTAATTAGGATGCAAATCCTTATTGTCATCTTGTGGGAGTTGGCACGGTGATGTGTCATCCTACATGGAAGGTGACAAGTTGTAAATTTGTCCTCACATGAGGAGATAGGCATCCCACTTAGTGGTAGGAATATTTTTCCATGTGTCGGCATCTTGGATAGTGTGTAAGGGAATATTGACCAAAACAGTCATGACAAATTCCTATGACAAATCTATGATGCGTAAAAGTCATAAATGGAAGATTCTATGACAGGTGAAGACATGTGTCACGAGGCATCTTGGAAGAAGGCATATTTGGGCGCCCCAAGGAGGGTTATGACATGTAAGAGAATATGTTATTTATAGCCTGTGTATGATAGATTCTCTTACAGCTGTAAGCTATGATGGATTTTATGACGGTCGTAAGTGTCGTAAGAGTCTGTCATTGGCCAACTTGGGAATAGGCGACCTCTTTGGGATGGGGTGACTTGACAAGTGTCAGGAACATCTTAGAGTGTTGGACAAGTGTCCATAGGCATGGGTTTTGGGCCATGAGTGTTAGATTCAAGACAGACAACTGATAGGGGGGTGAATTAGTTGTAAAAACTTTCTTTCCAATTACACACTTAAATCCTCTTAGTGATTTAGCAGCATATCAATAACTCAATCATGGAAACATAATGCATTAAATCAAGAGTAGAAACATATCAACACACAAGACACCAAGATTTTGACATGGAAGACCCGGTTAAGGGAAAAACCACGGGGTGATTAACCCAAGATTGTATTCTCTGTTAGAAGAATAGAAAGAAAAAAATGGCACATGCCAATTAGGACTCACTGCCCGAGCACACTGCTCACAAGAGGCTCACTGCCTACAAGAGAATCATTGTATACAAAATAATAGGTATCACATAATTAAACTAGAGAATAGCATCTTCATCATGCTTGAATCAGTTCCATTTAAGCCCAAAAACTTATGCTCTGCCTTTCACTTTCTTCCTCTCTACCACACTCACATCTCCACCAGACACCCTGTGAAATGACTTTACAATTCCTTATTTATACAAGGCATCAACTTAGGAATAACCTTCTAAGTCGGCAAACATCTAAAAGAACATCCGCAAGATGTGTAATAGATCCGGTTGGCCAGTCTCAGGAAGAACACCATCATCCAAAGGTTATTCTTCAATTGCGAGCTCTAAATCCAATGCAGACCACCAACACAAGCTGGACACGTTCCAAATACCTCCACAAGATTTCCTGAATCACCAAGAACATCCACACTTCATCTGCTTATTGAAATCCTTCTCTCCTTCATCCAGAACCTCAAGAACACAGTCTGTCACCACTGTCACAAGGGAATAGATGCTTGCGGACCTTCAAACCATGAACCAATCAAGTTGACACTTCACAAAGACTTCCTCAACACTCCCTCAAATCCGTAGAATAGGATAATGCATTTTTGGATCTCACAAGACCTTTCTGTGTCACTCTGTCACCTCTAAACACCTGTCAGAACCGGTTTTACTTGAACGGCCACAACTTCTTTAGATCTTCATGCGGACCTCTAAAATCTTTACTAGATCACCTTAAGACACATATCTACAAAACCTTTAAACCACATCCTCTGATCCTCATCTTATCTTGGACTTTTACCTTACTGTCTTCACTATTTTTCTCTGTACCTGATTAGGACTAATTTTCTCAATATCCTCAACACTCAGCTCATTCAATCCTTTTCATCAATGCAACAGGAGTATGTTGACATCAATGACAACACCGGTTAGGCCCATACTTGCAACAATCTCCCCCTTTGTCATTGATGGCAACATATGATGTGAAAAACTGTTTTAACCATAAAGAAAAAAACTTCTCCTTACTGTCACAACTCCCCCTATCAGCAACAACCATTCACATGTCTTCTCTTCCTTTACTGCTCCCCCTTTGATCATCAACCACTTGTTTTTCACATGTCTTCTCTCCCCCTTTGACATCAATGGCAAAGGGCTCATACTTGCAACTCCAACACTTCAGAATCATACCAGCTGCTCCCCCTGAGTGGCATCTCCCTATCATCAATCCGGACCACAAGATATGACTATGAGATCCACTAGACTGATGCACATCAGTGCACCTTAGTGCATCACCAGAGGGGCAATAACCCCTAACTTCTCCCTGAGATACTCAAAAGAGTCCTTAGGTAGAGGTTTAGTAAAGATATCTGCAATCTAATCCTTGGAAGGCACAAACTCCAATCTGACTTCATTCTTGTTCACTTGCTCTCTCAAAAAGTGAAACTTGATAGATATATGCTTAGTCCTTGAATGCAAAACTGGATTCTTAGATATATTTATTGCACTTGAATTATCACAGAAGATTGTGATAGGCTCTTCATACTCCACTCTTATGTCTCTTAGCATTTGCTTCATCCACAAAACCTGAATGCAACTACCTACTGCTACAATATATTTTGCTTCTGCAGTGGACTGAGATATTGCCTCTTGTTTCTTGCTCAGCAAAGAAACCAATCTCTTCTCCAAAAAGAATGCTCCACCACTGGTACTCTTTTGGTCATCCACATCTCCTGCCCAATCCGCAACTGTATATGCATGAAGAGAGAAATCATGATCTCTGGGATACCACAAACCATACTCAACTATTCCTTTTAGATATCTAAAAATCCTCTTGATTGCCATGACATGAGATTCTCTAGGATCAGCTTGAAATCTAGCAACAAGACCCACAACATTCATAATGCCAGGTCTAGTTTGAGTGAGATACAACAATCCTCCAATCATTGACCTGTACTTTTTCTAATCAGCCTTAGAAGAGTCATCATCTTTGCCCAATTTACATCCGGTTGCCATGGGAGTATTCATTGGTTTTGAGTCTTCCATCCCAAATTTCTTCAACAATTCTTTCACATATTTGGTCTGAGAAATGAAGATTCCTTTCTTTGTTTGAGTGATTTGTAGACCCAAGAAGAAATTCATTTCCCCAAGCATGGACATCTCAAATTCACTTTTCATTTGATTTGCAAAAGTTTTACACATACTATCTCTTCCTCTAAAAATGATATCATCAACAAACACTTCAACAATCAAGATGTTTTCATGATCAATTTTGAAATACAAATTACTGTCAGCAGTACCTTTGTTGAAACCAATCTTCAAAAGATGCTTATCCAATCTTTCATACCAGGCTCTTGGTGCTTGCTTTAGTCCATACAGAGCTTTCTTCAACTTGCAGACCATATCACCATGATCAGACAATTGAAATCCATCTGGTTGCTCAATGTACACTTCTTCTTCCAAGTCACCATTCAGGAAGGTAGAATTGACATCCATTTGATACACTTTGAAATCCTTGAAGGTAGCAAAAGCAAGAAATAATTTGACTGCTTCAATTCCTCCCACCAGAGCAAAAGTTTCTTCAAATCAACTCCTTCTATTTGAGAGTAACCCTTGCAGACCAATCTGGCTTTATTTCTGATTACTTCACCAACTTCATTCAGTTTGTTCTGGAAGACCCATTTTGTTCCAATCACATTCTTGTTTCTAGGTCTAGGAACAAGATCCCAAGTGTGATTTTTCTCAATTTGCATAAGCTCTTCCTCCATTGATTTAGTCTAATTTTCATCATTGCAAGCTTCATTTACGTCTTAGGTTCAATCTTAGAAATCAGACAATACTCATCTGAATCTTGAGCATTTCTCCTTCTTGTTTGTACACCTTTGCTTTTATCACCTATGATCTGATCTTTAGAGTGGTTCAGTCTTACATACCTATAAATTTTGGGAGTTTCTTGCACTTCTGATTCTTGATCAGGTTCATTGAAACTCATCTCTTCTTCCTGATTTACCGGATTAGTTTGAGTCTGAATTGCAGAAGGGGCTTGGGCTCCTTGAATCAGAACACCACTCTGATCATCTTCATCATATTCATAAAACCTTGAGGGTTTTTCAATTCCTTCATCAACCTTCACATTTGTACTTTCTATAATCTTTCTCAGTCTCTTGTTATAACACAGGTATGCTTTGCTTTGAGTAGAGTAACCCAAGAATATTCCTTCATCACTTCTAGCATCAAACTTGCCTAGATCTTCATCTCTTTTGATGTAACATTTGCTACCAAAGACTCTAAAATACCTCACAGTAGGAGTGATGCCAAACCAAAGTTCATAAGGAGTCTTACCGATATTGCTTCTGATTTGAACTCGATTGAGAGTATAGACTGCAGTGCTGACAGCTTCTCTCCAATAAATCTGAGGAACATTTGCTTCCATCATCATTGTCCTAGATGCTTCCTAGATGGTCCAGTTCTTTCTCTCCACTACTCCATTCTGCTGTGGAGTCCTAGGAGTAGACAACTATCTCTTTATTCCATGTTTCTCATAGAATTCTATGAACTCACCGTATGTGAATTCTCCACCTCTATCAGACCTCAGACACTTTAATTTTAATCCGGTTTCATTCTCTACCATAGCCTTGAATATTTTAAATTTCTCAAAAGCTTCTGATTTCTCTTTCAGAAAAGTTACCCACATCATCCAGGAGTAGTCATCAATTAGTAACATGAAGTATCTATCACCTTGCACACTTCTGATTCTTGTTGGACCACATAGATCAGTATGAACCAAGTCCAATATTCTGGTAGAAGATTGGTCTTTGCTTTTAAATGAGATTTTGCTTTGTTTTCCCAACTGACATTCTTTGCAAAAACTATTTGAAGGTTTCACCAGTTTTGGAAGATCTCTTACAGCCTGAGTGTTGCTTATCTTGATGATATTATCAAAATTCACATGACACATCCTCCTATGCCATAGCCAACTCTGATCAATTTGCACAAATAGACAACTTTTACCGGTACCAACTAAATGGAAGATATTACCTTTTGTCTAAGTACCGGATGCAATCTTTGTTCTGAAACTTTCAAAGATCTTGCATTTTCCATTCTTGAATTGGAGATCGTAGCCTTTGTCCACCAACAGTCCAACACTAAGAAGATTGTGCCTCAATCCTTCAACATACAGTACATTACTGGTTTTGTTCTTTACATCAAAAGAAATAGTTCCTCTACCTCTGATTCTACCAGCAGAATTATCACCAAACTTTACCACTCCTCCTTTTATACCTCTCCAAATCTAAGAACTTATTTTTGTCACCAGTCATATGGTGAGAGCATCCAATGTCAATGACCCAATCACCCTTTTCTTCAACTTGGGCAGCCAGAGCTCTTTCTACAACTTTATGATTGACAGATTCAGAGGGCATTGGATCTTCTTCCTTGATGGCAATAAACACCCAATCATTTCCAAATTTGTTTTCTGTCTCTGATTCATCATCTGTTACTCCTTCATTATCATCCTCTTCAAGAACATAGTAACAATTCTTTTGGAACCTTGATCTATTAGGATTTGGCCTTGAAAATCTTTCCGGACACTTTGAGGCAAAATGACCAATCTTATTGCAGTTAAAACATTTAAAAGGAAATTTTCCTTCATACTTACCGGATCCTCTTGGCAGTCTTTTTGCAATAAGGGCTTCAAGCTGAGCAATTTCAGTTTCTTCTTCTTCCAAGTCTTTTCTTGCTTTTTCATACCATGATAGTTTCCTTGAAGAGTTCTCTCCTGGATCAAACCTTTGTTTTCCTTTTACAGAAGCATTGGCTTTGAATGTTGATTCAGTCTTGGGGGGCATCTCCAAACTCGGTCATTTCAAATGCAGCCAATTTACCAGCCAATTGATCTCTTGTGACAGTTGTATGGGCTCTACCTACTCTGAGAATTTTGCCAACAATCTCATCTTCATCCAAGACACCACCAGCACATCTAATTCCACAAACAAGCTCATTTACTCTTGGCATAAAAGTAGTGATGTTTTCATCTTCTCTCATCTTCAGATTTTTGAATTTTCCTTTCAAACTTTGTAGCCTTGCACATTTGACATACTTGTCTCCTTCATGCAGAAGTTCCAATTTTTCCCAAATCTCAAAAGCAGTTGGTAGGTCAACAACATTTGAAAGCTCTGAATCAGATAATGCACTTAGAAGAGCTTCTATAGTCCAAGATTGTTTTTAGCATCTATGATTTCATTTGGGGCTTTCGGGCCACCCTATGGAGGAGTATACTTTGTTGAAGCCATGGTCGAGTACTGCATTCCGATACATTTCAAGTGACATTTCATGCGACTTTTCCAAAAATTAAAATTGGTTCCATCAAACTTCAGACTATCCTTCTTGTAGGACGACATCCTGGATCTCCTCAAGCGGTTAAGCTCTTTTAGAGGAACTTAGCTCTAATACCAATTGTTAGATTCAGGACAGACAACTGAGAGGGGGGGTGAATCAGTTGTAAAAACTTTCTTTCCAATTACACACTTAAATCCTCTTAGTGATTTAGCAGCATATCAATAACTCAATCATGGAAACATAATGCATTAAATCAAGAGCAGAAACATATCAACACACAAGACACCAAGATTTTGACGTGGAAAACCTGGTTAAGGGAAAAACCATGGGGTGATTAACCCAAGATTGTATTCTCTGTTAGAAGAATAGAAAGAAAAAAATGGCACATGCCAATTAGGGCTCACTGCCTGAGCACACTGCTCACAAGAATCTCACTGCCTATAAGAGACTCACTGTCTACAAAATAATAAGTATCACATACTTGAATTGGAGAATAGCATCTTCATCATGCTTGAATCAGTTCCATTTAAGCCCAAAAACTTTTTCTCTGCCTTTCACTTTCTTCCTCACTACCACACTCACATCTCCACCAGACACCCTGTGAAATGACTTTACAATTCCTTATTTATACAAGGCATCGACTTAGGAATAACCTTCTAAGTCGGCAAACATCTAAAAGAACATTTGCAAGATGTGTAATAGATCCGGTCAGCCAATCTCAGGAAGAACACCATCATCCAGAGGTTATTCTTCAATTATTAGCTCCAACTCCAATGCGGACCACCAACATGAGTTGGACACAATCCAAAGACCTCCACAAGATTTCCTGAATCACCAAGAACATCCACACTTCATCTGCTTACTGAAATCCTTCTCTCCTTCATCCGGAACCTCAAGAACACAATCTGTCACCACTGTCACAAGGGAATAGATGATTATGGACCTTTAAACCATGAACCAATCGAGTTGACACTTCACAAAGACTTCCTCAACACTCCCTCAAATCCACAGAATAGGATAATGCGTTTTCGGATCTCACCGGACCTATCTATGTCACTTTGTCACCTCTGAACACCTGTCGGAACTAGTTTTACTTGAACGGCCACAACTTCTTCAGATCTTCATGTGGACCTCTGAAATCTTTACTAGATCACCTTAAGACACATATCTACAAACCCTTTAAACCGTATCCTCTGATCCTCGCATTATCTTAGACTTTTACCTTACTATCTTCACTGTTCTTCTCTGTACCTGATTAGGACTAATTTTCTCAATATCCTCAGCACTCAGCTCATTCAATCCTTTTCATCAATGCAACAAGAGTATGTTGACATCAATGACAACACCAGTTAGGCCCATACTTGCAACAATGAGACCATGTTGGATGCCCATCCCAAGATAGAGCCATTTTTTGTCTTGTATCTTCTATATATACGGGTGCTTTGGAGAGATGTATAATGTGATTGACAGGTACTATTATGTTGTCAGATTGTCTCCAGATACGAGTGTCAAAGACTCCTGCAAGAGCATTGGCTCTGTAACTGTATTGTAAACCTCATTGTTTAGATAATACATTTGAGATGTGTTTTAGAGTGTGGGGTTTTTCACCTGTAAGGGTTTTCCCCACGTATATCTTGTCTCTCTCTTCTTCTGTCTTAAATTCTTGTGTATGTGTTTGCTGCAATATCTCTGTTGTTGGGTTAACATTGTTGTAACTGTAAAGATTAAAATGAATTTGCACTCATCTCTCCTCATTAGATTAGTGTAGGAAGTGATTTTTGCACACCTAGCTTACTTTTAGTTGGTATCAGAGCTTGATCACCTTTGGTCCTAGTTGTTGGGTAGGGGTTTTTTGAGCTAATCTTAGGTTGAGTGGGAGCTTTGTGCAGAGCATTCTGTAATCTTATTGCATGTAAGAGATGGCAGGCACATCTGGAAGATTAGAGGTGGAGAAATTCAATGGCACTAATTTTGAGTTATGGAAACTTAAGATGGAAGACATGCTTGTTGATCGTAACCTATGGGAAACTGTATCTAGTGTAAAACTAGCTGCAATGGCACAAGCTGATTGGGATCTAAAAGATCGGAAGGCTAAGGGTCTCATATGACTCAGTCTAGTTGATTTTGTTAAATATCCATGAGGAGAAGACCACGAAAGATCTTTGGAAGAAGTTGGGAGATGTTTATCAGGCCAAATCCCTTGTGAAAAAACTTTTTCTGAGAAAGAAGTTGTATTCTCTAAGGATGGAAGATGAAGGATCTATTGCAGATCACCTAAATGCCTTCAACATGATAATTGCATAATTGACATCAGTTGGTGTGAAGATGAAGGAGGAGGATCATTGTATGACCTTGCTTTGTTCTTTTCCGGACTCATGGGATCATCTTGTTATGGCTATTGGAAGCACCACATCCACATTCACAATGGATGAAGTGGTATCTTCGCTGTTATATGAAGAGATGTGGAGAAAGTCTTCTAAGGCAGTCAAAGAGGCTCTTGTAGTTTATGGAAGACCCAAGGAGAAATGGAAAAAGAAGGACAAGAAAGCTAAGAAGGGCAGATCCAAATCCCGTGGGAGATCCAAATCTCCTGGAAAGTCCAAGGCTCTTTGTTGGAACTATGGCCAAACTAGACATTTATGAAAGGAATGCAAGGAAGAAAAGAAAAAGAAGAAGAAGAATGTCCTAGATTCATATTCTAACAAGTCTCAAGATGATGGTGATGCCTTCATCGCAGCCCTGGCCACCCATGCATATGATGATGTGTGGTTGATAGATTCTGGTGTATCATTCCACATGACCTCGCATCGAAGCTGGTTCACAAAGTATGAAGAGTTTGATGGTGGAAGAGTGTACCTGGGTGACGATTCTCATCTGAAGATTGTTGGTCGTGGAAGAGTCTCAATTCAATTCCCTAATGGACGAGTGAAGGGGATCACTAGGGTTATGCACATTTCAGGCCTGGCATGGAACCTGCTTTCTGTAAGTATGTTGAATGATGCAGGTGTGTAGGTTGTCTTTTCAAAGGATGGATGCAAGATGACTAGAGGATCTATGGTGCTTGCAAAGGGTACTTAGAGAGGTACTCTATTTTAGCTAGAGGCATGCACTTCACAATGCAATAGTTCTTCTGACTCGAAGAAAAGAGATGTAGTCACTTCATCCCCACCATCTGAACGAGCAGTGAAAAAATCTGTTGTAACACATTCTGATGGTAGTGCACATGCTTTGGAAGTTAAACTTCCTACTGAAAAAACTATGTTATGGCATTTGAGATATGGCCACATTGGTGAGAAGGGTCTTAGAACCCTAAAAAATAAAAACCTCGTTGAGGGGTTAAATGATTGTAATCTCTGGTTTGACTTTTGTAAACATTATGTATATGGAAAGCAAAAGGTGTTCAGTTTTACTCTAGTTCTCACAAGTCTTCTGGTGTAGTGGATCTTATTCATTCTAATGTGTTTGGTCCTATTAATGTTCCTTCAATTTCCAAATCTGTATATTTTGTATCTTTCATAAATGATTACAATAGAAGGACATGGGATTATTTTATCAGAAGCAAGACTGAAGTCTTTAGTCGGTTTAAAGAGTTTAAAGCTTTTGCTGAAAATCAGACTAGCAAAAAGATTAAGTGTTTGAGAACTGATAATTGTGGTGAGTTTTGTTTGGCAGAGTTTGATAAGTTCTGTAAAGAGCAAGGGGTTGAAAGACATAAGACAAATCCATACACCCCATAGCAAAATGGAGTTGCAGAGAGGATGAACATGACACTGATGGAGAGGGCTAGGAGTTTGCTTAGTGGAGCAAGCCTTGAACAAAAGTTTTGGGCTGAAGCTGTAGCCACTGCTTGCTACCCGGTAAACAGGTCTTCTACATCAGCTCTTGTTGGTAAGACACCTATGGAGGTGTGGTCTAGTAAGAAGCCTTTAGTTATACATCTTCATGTTTTTGGTTGTGAGGCATATGCACATGTGCCTAGGGAGAAATGGTCTAAATTGGAGAACAAGGCTGTTAAGTGTATTTTCATTGGCTATGGTGTTGGTGTGAAAGGATACAAGCTTTGGGATCCTATGGCTGAAAAAGTGTTGTATAGCAGAAGTGTTATCTTTAGAGACCTAACACCTTCTTCCATTGTTCTACAGCTAGAAGAAATAGTAAAGAAAGAGGATGTGGTTCAGTTTCCTTCTACCCCTAAGAAGACTGAACCGACAGACCCAGTGAGACCTAATGATGAGGAGAGCTCTAGCAGCTCTGAAAGCTTAGAAGAAGAAGCAGAACCTCAACCTCAGCCATTGAAGAGGTCTACATGAACAAGAAAGCAACCTGATAGGTTTGGTTATTCATTTCTTGATTCTAGTTGTGCTTTTGCCTTGATTACTAACACTGATGAGCCTAGAACTGTGATAGAGGCTATGGGCATAAAAGATGCGGGTTCCTGGAAGGAGGCCATGGAAGATGAGATGGCTTCTTTGGAAAAGAATAAAACATGGGACTTGGTGCCTTTTCCTAAAGGATGAAAACCTGTTGGATGCAAATGGGTGTTCAAGAAGAAATTCGGTGCAGATGGCAGTGTTGAAAAGTACAAGGCCAGACTAGTTGTGAAGGGGTACTCACAAGTGGAGGGAATTGATTATGGTAAAATTTTCTCTCCCGTTGCAAAGCTAACATCTATTCGATTCCTATTATCTCTTGCAGTAGCTTATGACTTAGAGGTGGAGCAAATGGATGTGAAGACAACATTCCTTCATGGTGATTTAGAGGAAGAGATTTACATGTCACAGCCAGAGCATTACATGGAGAAAGGTAAAGAAAATTTGGTTTGCAAGTTGAAAAAGTCTTTGTATGGTTTGAAGCTGTCTCCTAGGATGTGGTACTTGAAGTTTGATGCCTTTGTGTTGTCGGTTGGATTTCTGAGATTGAAATCAGATCATTGTGTGTATTACAAATTTGACAATGATCACATTCTCATTATTGCATTGTATGTTGATGATATACTGTTAATTGGGAATGGTAAGAATATGATTTCTAATTTGAAGTCTCAGTTGTCAGCACAGTTTGAGATGAAAAATCTAGAGGCATCTAGGTACATTCTGGGAATGGAAATCAGAAGAGACAAAGCTAACAGAAAACTTTGGTTAAGCCAGAGTAAGTATGTGAAGACCGTGTTGGATAGGTTCAGCATGGCAAATTGTAGACCATTGTGTGTTCCTGTTTATTTGGGGACAAAGTTGTCTGTTAATGATTGTCCAAAATCTCCTAGTGAGGTAGAGGACATGAGCAGAGTACCTTATGCTAGTGTTGTTGGTAGTTTGATGTATGTTATGGTCTACACAAGACTAGACATTCCCCAAGTAGTGGGAGTCCTTAGTCGATTTATGGCTAATCCTAGACGAGTACTGTGGGCTAGGGTTTTGGATTCCAAACATGCAGAAAATGAAACTACAACAAACCCTAACTACAATGAAGACCAATCTAACTTAGAAAATCAATAAACAAGCATGAAAATAAACTAAAATCTAAGCTAGCTATTGAATAATCTTCATTGCTCTCCTCCATCTTGCCTCATTGTTCTCAGATTTGCAGGTTTTGCACAATCGTGAGAAGCTCAAGTATGTGGGCAGCAAGACATTGGAGATAGTATATGAGATGCATAGCTAAAAAATGTCTTCTAAGAGGTGAAAATGGAGCCAAATGAGGTGTTTCTTAGAGGAGGCCGATTTGAATGGAGGGCTAAGATTGAGGGTTGAAAATAGAGGGGGTTGAAAATGGAGGGTTGTGATCGATTAGGGTTCCTCTACACTAGAGGACAAAATAGAATTTTAAATTGGAGAAACTGTAAGGTGGATAAATGGGATTCAAATTAAATAAATTGGACAATTTATTTAATTAATTGGAAGGATGCATATGAAAGGAGATAATTAGGTGATAGGATTTAAACAAATGTTTTATTTGTTTAAATTAATGAAAGGGGACATTAGGCTATGATTGAATAATTAAATAATCAATTGAAATTAATTATTTAATTATGGAAGAATATGGTCAAGTGGACAAAAGGGATGAAATTGAATTAATTAAATAATTTAAAATTATTTAATTAATAGTTGAATTAGGGCATGTGCAGGAGAAAATTGTCCTGTCGCATTTGCGACAGGAGGACATTTTTAAGTGTCTACATTTTTCCCCTCTTTGAGATGATGTTGCGACCAAGTAACATCATTTCAAAGAAGCCAAGGAAATGCATAGAGGAAAAGGATGATGATGGAAATATAGGATGATGATGCCCCCTCGAGATGGTAGGCAAGTTGGACAAACATGGGTAGGCTCTCGAAATGAAAGGGATTGGTGAAGGAAGAAAGATAGAGGAATGGATAGATGAAATGGATGATATGTAAGAGAGAGGGTGGGGGAATGAAAGATTGGCTAGAAGAATGGGAATGATATCTTACTTTGATATATTTTGAGCTTCTCACTTGCAATTTTTCTGCTTATCATCATAGAACTTATTATGTCAAAGGACGACAATCACCATGGCATGTCAAAGGCCAAGGTGGAAAGTGTAGTCCCTTGCGAAACAGGCACATGACAAACAAGGAATGCCTAACTCGGACTAGGAACTGTGATACCTTGTCAGAACATGCGATGAGATAACTGTGAGGTGTGCAAGTCTTGATGCAAGGAAGCATTTAGTTTTTCCAATGCATAGGATGTCTTTGATTCACACCCAATGGAATCCTGATCACACGCAAGACACCAAGTTGCCCCAGTCATTTTGCCAAGACAAACCTCAAATAGCAATCAACGAAAAAGGTCTTTCCCTATCCTCACTTCTCTTCATCACTTAGGGACTACCTCAAGAAGCATAAGAACGAGACTGCAAGACAATCCAGTAAAAGATAAGACAAACTAGACCAATAGCCAGTTGGAACTTTTTCCAAGTGATATGTGCTTGATTGATTGATTGTGGATGACTAGATGAAGGAGGCCTAGTTTCAGGATAGAAGCATATCGTATAAGACGCATGGTCTGGTTTCGACAATGCAACATCCTGTATAAGGCAAGTGGTTAATTGAATAACACTAGTGTTGTTGTTCATATGAGCAACACCAGGGTTTAATTGATGATGATGATGATGGTTATGATTGATACTAGTGTTGTTGGTCATACGAGCAACACCAGGGTTGGATTAATGATTGATTTCAGAAATGACGCATGTCGTATAAGGAATAGAATCTTGGTTTTGATGATGCCCAATTCTGTGTAGGAATGTGATGGTTGATAAGTATAGTTTGATGGCAATTGATTGATTTGGCTAATTGGATAGCTGGTCCTTTTGATGTTTGGGATTGGTTTTGAAGTGTGGACTACTATGAAAGATTGATTGTCTGATCAAAGTGTCCATTTCACAAAAGGATTACTTATTATGATGGTTGACCTAAGGGACTGACCTAATGCCTCAGGGGTGTATTGAAGGTGACCTTTCCTACATGAAAGATCAGAGGCGACATAGTTCGGCCATGTGGACTATGGACGAGTGGAAGAACTAATTTGACTGGGATGATGATGTGATTAAATGGATGTTTGTGTTGATGTTTGAATGGATTGATCGAGAGATTTGACTGAGTGATTTGGTTGAAGAATTGAGTGATTTGAAGAACTGATTTGAAGAATTAATTTGGTTGGAATGATGTGATGAATGATTTGGTGGATGAGTTGATCGAGTGATTTTATTACTTGGATTTTTTGGTTGATATTTGATTTTTTTTTCTGGATTTTGTTGGAATATTTGATGTTTTTGGTTTTTTTGGAATTTTTTTATGTTTTTGGTTTTTTGGGAATATTTGATTTTATTGTGTTTTTGGCATGCTTCAATTTTTTTTGTATTTTTGGAATGTTTTGATTTGTTTGGTTTTTTGAATGTTTTGATTTTTTTTTGGATTTTTTGAATTGTTTTGATTTTTTTTGGATTTTTGCGAATATTTAATTTTTTTATGATTTTTGAAATATGTGATGTTTTTGGGATTTTGAGGATATTTTGATTTTTTTGGATTTTGAGGATATTTTGTTTTTTTGGGATTTTTGAAAATATTTGATTTTTTTTGTATTTTTGGACTGTTTTGAGGAATGGCATTGGATTGCAATTTTTGTAGCCTTTATGCTAGATACCAATGACAAGGGGAAACCAAGTCTAGGTGCAAGGGAATGAATGGGATTGGGTGAGCGGATAAAAGGGGTGGGCGATAGTCGATAGAAGGAATGTATGAGTACGAGGGCAAGGATGTGATCTCCAAGGACTATGTCGCATAGGAATAACCTGCCGCATTATTGGTGTAACACTTAGGAGTTTTCACGACAATGTTTATGACAATAGGATAAAGGTAGGATTATTTGGAAAGGATGAGGTATATCAAGAGATAACCAAAGCATTTGTCAACATGTTGCCCCCAATCTTTATCAAGATTAAAAGAGGAAGGGAGGATGGATGGACTCGATAGAATAGGTATATGTATGTGTAATGGATAAGGATGATAGGATGGAAATGGTATGGAAGGAAATGATAGGTTGGATGAGACAGTGTGCCCCCAAGTGTAAGTTTGCATAGAAGACCAATCTACACATGACGTCTATTTGCCAGGTTTTCATCATGGTACTTATCCAAGGCGCCTATTTACCAGGTTTTCACCATTGGACAAATGGATTTCTTTTTTACTTTTTTGATTTTTTGATTTTTCTAAATTTTTTGACTTTTTGAATTTTTGAATGGGAGAATGGAATATGGACGAGAGGGGCTCAAGTGTCTAGTGTCATGAAAGGTGATAGTCCCATTGGAGAAAAATGTCGTCGCATGGATCACGTCAACTATGCTCATCGATGTTGGTAAGGAATATTGCATGTGAAAGTGAGATGGATAAGGTCAATAGTGGATTATGATGTGGATTATGTAGGGAACGATAGTGGATTATGATGTGGATTATGTAGGAAACGATAATGGATTATGATGTGGATTATGTGGGATTTATGTAAGGATGGATGAATGACCTATGCCTAAGCATGGACCATAGGGAGATGATAAGGCAAGTATGTAGGGTAATGATTGAATATGGGGTGATGGAGGTGTGAAAAGGAATCATGACCAACGATTGCACACACTGTGTTAAACATGAAAGCTTTTGAGTGGATGGTGGTATAGAAAGCAATGGTGATGTTTGCTTAATGGATGGATGATTAAGTGACCTGGGAACCCACATAGACTTTGTATTTGTATGATTTTTGTTTATCATGTGGGATGAAGGGATTTGATATTTTTGAATGGAATGGGTGGAAGAGGATGGTTGGGATTTTTGAGAGGTGGATGCCTTATTTGACTTATTTGATTTTTGTTTAAGGACCCAAACTATTTTACTTTTGGACTTTGCTTTTGGAAGTATGGGTTTGGATGGATTTTTGAATGTACCTTTCTTTGAATTTTTGGATTGATTTCCTAAGGCATTAGGACCCTTAGGATTTTTTATCTTTTTGGCACGAGGCATCCAAATGTTTATTTTTTGAATCCCATGGACAAGGTGGAATGAGTGGAAGCTTCTTGTTTATATGATGTGTGCCTTTGTCAGTCATGATTAGGAATATGGATGATAGGGATCTTAGGTGTTGGAAGAAACAGAGGTAAAGTGGATGGCAGGACACGCGGAGTTGGAAATAGTAGAGGTACATCAGATGGTGGAAAGTGTATGGTCACATGCTTTTGACATTTATAGGATGAGGGAGGAATGGTGACATATGTCTTAGGAATATGATGGGATGTGCGATGGGAAGTGGTTGATTTAGGAGGGATAGAGGAATTACCAACATTGTTAGATTGTTGACCTTGGGGTGTGTATCCAAGGCCATATGAGCGAGGGGGACTTTGACATGAATAGGCTCCAAAATACCTTGTTCATGAAGGCCCAAGCCTTTACCTTGGTAGTTCACATTTTGGAGCATGCGATTGACAATGGGACTATGTATAGTTTGGACATTAGACACGAGTTTATTATTGGATGGAGAAGGTGAAGTGGAAGACAATGGTTGTCGTGTTCCTAAGGAAGAACACTCATGAATGAAAGCAGATAGACCAAGTGGATATGATGGTGGATTTGAAATCAGATCGATGGTGGATGTGGAAGGATCATGAGGATCTTTATTATGTTCATGTAGATCCAAGTTATTTGTTTGATCTTCTATGTTTATGTGTTCTTGGGAGGCACATGTCTCATCATGGCAAGTGGAAGTTGTTGGATCACGGATAAGTGAGGTGGCAAGTTCTTGACCATGGAATGCATAAAGTTGCCTAAGTGGATCATCGTGGCCTTCTTGATCATGGAGGGGATCGTGAGAATGGGATCAAGTGTGTTATGGATAGGTTGGATGGAAGTGGTTTGATCTTGATTAGAATTAGGAGCTAATGGTTCCGCATGCTTTGGATTAGACCCTTGACATATCTCTTGACTTGGAATGGAAATGGAAGTGGAAGTGGATGACTCTGGGATAGGTTTGATGGGTTGCAGATGACATGGTTGGTTTGAAGGACTTGGCATGATGTTTGAGGACACTTTTGTATGTTTAAGCATATGTGTTGGATGGCATGGCAATGTTTGATTCCTCGCTAGTAACCCTTGGATCACATCCTTTGCAAGTGCATGTGTGGAAGAATAATATAATGGATGGACGATGAGGGTAGGTGGTGTGGACTTATGATTAGCATTAGATGGAGCAGTGATCGAATGTACTTATAGGATGGATGACGTAGACTTATGTTTCCCTTGTCAAAGGTAGAATGAGAATTTAAAGGTTCTTTATCTTGCTGCCAAGGTGGACTTGGATAAGCTTGTGAATAGGCTTGGGGTGTTGGAACCTTGTTCTCTAGGATTGGCATGGAATGACACATGTCTTCGTATCTATGTATGTCTTATTATGGGATTAAGATCATGTTGTGCTTGACTAAGATGAATGATGATGTGGAGTGACTAGGAATGAATGAGATGTGATAGAGTGTGGGATTGATTGGATGATTAGAAGGGTGATTAGGGATGACCAAGTTATGGTTATGGTTGTGATTAGGATGTGCTTGGAAGTGATTAGGATATGATTAGGGGTGAAGAGATTAGGATGAATTTCATTAAACGATGTGATTAGAAAGGGTGATTAGGATGTGAATGTGTTGGTGTAAATGTTTAGAATGTTGTGTGTATGAGGGATGACTAGGAGAATCTACTCCCTTGTCTCTTTATTTTGCAACCGTGTCAACCAAATGAGACTTGTGAATTGTGGGAATTGTGGGATGCTATGGGATATCGATGCAGGGTGATGCGGCCTGGACTATGATAGAGGCTAATGATATTAGTCTTCAAAAAGTCTAGCTCTACGAGGGTACTCTGGTCTACTAATGACCATTCAAAGCGCAAATTGGTTTTGTCGAGACCTTGAGGTATGGAAGAGATGATTGATTGGAGTGAACCCATGAGTTTCATAATTCACTTGTAAGGATGGACTTAAACTAGCCATGGAGTATTAAGCCCAAGTTTAGATTGATGTGAAAAGATGTCAAGGTCTCTTGGTCTAAATTTGTACTTGTGATACAGTCAAGCTTCGACAGTTTCTCCCTATGTTTCGACCTTAGGAAGACTATGTTTAGGGTCCTCTATAGATGTCCAAGGGCTGAATGGTAATGAAATGTTGCGATGAAATGTGATCATAAAGGGATGGAATTGGTTATATAATGGGTAAAATTGAGTATGCTTTGACACTGCTGCAATCGGATTCGATTGGGAGTGTAGATACTCAAAGTTTTCCCTATGGTTGTGGTGTGTTGCGATTGGGAATGATGACGATGAATAGGGTTGGATTGGAATGAATGGTTCATTTATGATTAGGAGAATGATGACGATGATGATGTGGATGTGTTTAGGATATGTGATAGTGATATGATGTGGAATGATAATATGAAATTGATTGGAAGGTGACAAGGGATGATTATGGTATAATATGGAGTGATTAGGGATGATTAGGATGATGTTAATTGGATGAAAGAGGTGATTAGGGTGAGTTGGAAATGGTTAGCGTACGATTAGGATATGATTAAGGTATGATTAGGATGACGATTAGGGTGAAGTGGATAAGGAGGATGTGATTAGGAGGAGTGATAAGGATGATGACTTGGGATGAATGTATGATGAGTGGGACAATGATATGGATGATGCTAATTGGATTAGAAAAAGGATAACGTGGAATGATGATAATGTAATTAGGATGTGATTAGGATAGAACAAGGATGATGTGAATCATGTGAATGATAAGGATGATTAGATGACAAAGAGGATGTGGTTAGGAAGAATGATTAGGATATGAGGGTTGAATGGTGAGGGTGATGCGTAATGAGATGATTAGGGATGATTCAAACTTAATGAGGGAGAAAGTGACAAGGGATGATTTGGGTTTGAATTATGATGACTTGGATATGATTAGGGTATGGTATGGAATGATTAGGGATGAGTAAAATGATGATTAGGATGAAGAAGAATGATTAGGATGATGGGGAATGATGATTAGATGATTGGAGTTGATTAGGATGAAAATGAATTAGGATATGATGTGGAATGATAAGATGAAATTGATTGGATTTGAAGGGCAAGGATGATGAAATGTAATGATTAGGCATGATGACTAGGATGGATGAGGGTTATATGTAATGATTAGGAATTATGATATGATGAGGATGCGATTAGGATGGGGTAGAATGATTAGGATATGATGTATAGGATGGATTAGGATGATGTGATTAGATGAAAGAGGTGATTAGGGTTTGATAAGGGTGACATGGATATGATGGTGAAGAATGATTAGGATGGATTTGATTGGATGAAAGGGGGGATTAGGGTATGATGAGGATGATTTGGATATGATGACTAGGAATGATAAGCATGCGATTAGGATGTGATTAGGGATGTTTTGGATATGATGTGGCTAAGAAGGGTGATTAGGAATGATGAATAGGACATGATTGGGATAATGTGGAATGATTATGAAGGACAGAGATGATACGATTATGAAGAGGTGGAATGATTAGGAATGATGAATAGAATATGATTAGGATATGGTTGAATGATGTGAAATGATTAGGAAAGATGACTTGGATGGATTAGGATGATGTGGATTAGATGAAAGAGGTGATTAGGATGAGTTGGAAATGGTTAGGACATGGTTAGGTGTGAGTTGATTAGGATGATTTGGTTGGATGAAGATGTCGATGTGTAATGATTAGGATTGATGGATAGGACATGATGGGGATAATGTGGAATGATTAGGAAGGATGAAGAGGATATGATTATGAAGAGGTGGAATGATTCGGAATTATAGGGTAGAATAGGATTATGATGAGGTGTAACGATGAGGCATGATAAGATTGTGATTAGGATATGATTAGGGATGACTTGGATATGATGTGGCTAAGATGGGTGATTAGGATATGAAGGTTGAATGATTAAGATATGAGTGGGATGTGATTAGGATGGGATGAGTTGGAATGATGAATAAGATATGAAGACTTGGAATGATGTGAATAGGATATGATGTGGAATGGATGGAGGATGTGGTTAGGAAGAGTGATTAGGGTATGAGGGTTGAATGGTGAAGGTATGATAAGAATGTGATTAGGATAAGGTTAGGATGACTTGGATGTGACTAGAATGTGAAGTGGCTAAGGATGGTGATTAGGAATGATGAATTGGAAAGAATGTGTGGAAAGAATGTCGAGGGTGATGATTAGGAAAGCACACACATCAATCATAGAAGACACTTGGTAGTTAGTTGGCTATTTTTGGAAGACTCATGATGTTTTGCAAACATTTGTAGACATGCACAATCCTAGGCTAAGCAAGGACTATATTTGTTGAATCCCCTAGTTGCGCTTATTCAAAGCGGATAGCTCCAGGATCTTGGTAGCACTGGCTCCCCTCCATGGTACTCACTTCTCACACATACCAAGTTTTAGGTTTCCCAAGGCTCGTCCCCCCACCAAACCTTAGGATTGTCCCTGCTATCTCGGCTAAGAACTACAAGAATCAGGGCAGCTTCAAAGGTTACCCTTCTGCGTCAACAAATAGAGGGTTTTTGGCCACTATACAAAAGGGTTCTAGTGAATATCTGGGGGACCGGCACCCCACGAGAATCCAGCAAGCCACTTAAGGCTCTAACTAACCCTACTAGGAGTTTAATATACACAAAGGTACACCTCCTTTCAAGCTAGTACTATATGGTGAGCACTCATACCGGTTAGACTTGGCTTTCGCCTTATCCTCAATTTATATAGCAGACTGGATGAAAGTTCCGCTTGGGGTCGCAAATGAGTTCTCCTTGCGGATGTGTCTCAAGAGCAGGCCCACTCTAAGACTAAAACAAAAGTAAGACAAGCTAACATATTTTTGATCCTGAGGCTCGCACTAAGTCGCAAGGGGAGAGTATACACATGTGAACTTGCTCACACTCGCACATGTTCATTGACCTTAGAAAATAGATGTGTGGTGTGACAAATGCAAGTGTTCAAGAAGTGTTTTTTATTCCCAAGATCACTTAGAGCGCGAAGGAAGAGCATACACAGTTCAAGAACACAAACAAAGTCACCAAACAATGCAAACAGTGGTTCATTTGAAGCCCCAAGATTTGTGTGAAAATAGAAAGATTATGTTCATTTTATTGCCCAAATCAAAGTGTTCCTATGATAAGCAAACACATGCACATAAAATAAATCAAATCCCTGCATCAAATCTGTTAGTAGTTTCAATTTGATTTCTTTGACCAGTGAATGCCACATGCTGCAAATGAGACATTAGTAACAGAAAATCCCCATGGTAATGCAAAAAACATAACATAACAGATATATGCATCGTTTTGTGAACCTTGAAGTCAAAATGGTCAAAAAATGGAATTTGCTAAAAATTTACAAATATTGATCAGTTATAGAAAAAATAACAGCAGAATCAGAAAATTTGGGAAATTCTGAGCAGTTTCAAAAAAAATTGCACTGAAAACGGATCAATTTTGCATGATCTATAAGCATTTGAAGTTTAAATTGACCTTTGAATTTGACCAAACAAAAGTCTGATAAAAATGTACCATCACCTTTCCAAACCTATATTGTTACAAATTTTGCTGAGTCCTCTTTCCAACGCCACCAATTTTGTGCGATTTCGTTACTATAGGCAAAAGTTATGAAGATTTGAAAAAAATACCCTGTTTAGGCATGTGGAGGCAAAAGGGGTCCTGGTAGTTCAAAATTTTAACCGCTAGTGGTTCGATCGAGTTCAAGCGGTCACATGCTGTAATTAGTTGCTAACAGTTTAGCTGACAGTCTATGTTTAGCATTTGGAGGAGCTCGGACCCCTGGGCACTCATATGACCAGGGGCAGAGCTAATGAAAAAAAATTATATAAAGTCACATGTTGGCAGCCCAAAGTTTGAGGGGCTTAAATCCCTAACCGTGGGGGCAAATAAATCCAATAATAACTGAATGAAAAGGGGATAACAATCCCACGTAGGCCTTAAGCCAACGACAAAGGGATTAAAGCCCTGACAATGCCCATGGCCACAGCTCAAAAGCCATCAACCAAAGCCTCAGACCGTCGATGAAGAACTTGGGCGGTGACCAGGCAAAATGGAGCGGTGGAGGATTTGTTTCAAACAGTGATTTTAGGGCTCAATGAGCGGCGAGCATCTGTAGAAGGTGGGATCGGGGGTTTTAGAGAAGTGGTTTAGGGCTTTAAGCCTTGACAGGAGCCAATAGTTCTCAGGGGCTGAGGATCGATGGCCCGAAGGTGGAAAGGAGATTTTGGCGTCGGATTGGCCTAGAGGTGGCCGCGAGGTCTACTCTTAATGCTCATGATTATCACCAAACAAGCAGCACTGAGCCTCTGGAATAGCCTAAACTATGAAAAACTATATGCGCCGCTCAAACCGGACAAGATAGATTCATAACTCAGTCAAAGTAAACAATGACCTTTAGAAGCTAAGTTGCATTACAAATAAACGTCAGATGATATGATTTTTACATTAATAAACGTCTTAAACAATTAGTGCTCTGCAGTTTGGCTTTTTACGTGCGACCAAATCTCCCACATAAACAATCAGGGCATACCATCTATTGACTGTTGAACATGTACAACACACATAATCATTATAGTTCCTATTAGTGATAAAATTTTGCAGTCAAATGGACCAACAATATAAGCTTTCGAAGATGTGGAAAACTGTAACTATTTAGTTCTAGCATTTAAAAAATCATCAAGTGACAGAAGTTCTATTTTATCTTTCTCCGAACCAATTTAAAAGTTAAACATTCTTATTAGAATAAATATGTTCCCAACATAGGAAAGTGATATACATTATAGAATCAATTTGAGTGCCCCATCGGGGGTTGAATGCAAAATATAGAACTTGAAGGACGTGAAGGATTCGCAGTGTAGATCTTAAGACCGATTAGATTCTAAAGATAAAAGTCCTTTTAATAATCCAACACAAAACAATATGAAATCATGATCTACCTTGCAACAGATATCAAACAACAATTTGCTTATGACACCAATATCAATTTCAGAGCCAATTGAGACAACAATAGGGATCTTTGCAGGGTTAAACAAAGTGGTCCGTGGATGGGAATCGAACAGGCGGTCGAGGGTTTTGTGAGGGCATTTTTGGAGGCGAGGGTTTTATGAAGACTGCGACGGGATCTAAAACAAAGGCGACTGGTTTCAGATGAACCGCGGTTGTGGTGGCTAGCGAGCACAAAGAGCAGAGACAAAGCTCTCTAGGGGATATTGACAAAGTGGTCAGCTCTGGAGCGAGATGGTGGTCAAGCCACAGTAAGGGCGGTGGAGATTCAAACAAGGTTTGTGACTTCGTTTTGACGAACGGCGAGTGCAAAGATTTGGGTGATGACTGGGGAAGCGGTGGAAATCTCAGGTGTTAGGGTTTACATGAGTTCGACCTCTGTAGAGGGGTGGATTATTTAGACGAGTGGTAGAGGATGGATGGTGGGGAGTCAACCAAGCATCGACAAGGCTTTTGAGAAGCACAAAGATGGTTTCCAAGAGGCGGCAAAAATAGGAGTGGCGATTTTTAGCAGTGGTGGCTAGCAGCGGAAGGACAGCCCAAGGGTTTAAGGGATCGGCCAAGGTAGGAATGGAGGATAATAGGGTTAGAACCAGTCTTTGACCATCGACACTGCAACAAAATAAAACCTGCAACATAAAATATTGCCTGCAATCAAAAGTATTAATCCTGCAACTCATAAACTATCAGCTACTGGAAACCAACGATGCAAACAGAGATTCATCCTACAAACAAAAACTCGTTACCACACTGCCAAATGGTATGGTTCATCCGTACAGTACAGATCCGTACGGATCCACACAGTACGGATGACGGTACTAAAAAATACCAGAAAATGTCAAAAAAACTGGATCTTATAGTCATTTTTTGCGGAATGGGCCTCCCGGAGTCAACAGTGAGGTCCGTTTGAGTCCAGGGAGCCGTCTATGAATTTTTCCTTTCAAAAGTTGACAAAAAAATTAATCTTTTCACGTCAGGTTCGCCGATGTATGTGGGCTAGGGTTTTGGATTTCAAACATGCAGAATATGAAACTACAACAAACCCTAACTACAATGAAGAGCAATCTAACTTAGAAAATCAGAAAACAAGCATGAAAATAAACTAAAATCTAAGCTAGCTATTGACTAATCTTCATTGCTCTCCTCCATCTTGCCTTATTGTTCTCAGATTTGCAGGTTTTGCACAATCGTGAGAAGCTCAAGTATGTGGGCAGCAAGACATTGGAGATAGTATATGAGATGCAGAGCTAAAAAATGTCTTCTAAGAGGTGAAAATGAAGTCAAATGAAGTGTTTTATAGAGGAGGCTAATTTGAATGAAGGGCTAGGATTGAGGGTTGAAAATGGAGGGTTGTGATCGATTAGAGTTCCTCTACACTAGAGAACAAAATAGAATTTCAAATTGGGAGAAATTGTAAGGTGGATAAATGGGATTCAAATTAAATAAATTCGACAATTTATTTAATTAATTGGAAGGATGCATATGAAAGGGGATAATTAGGTGATAGGATTTAAACAAATGTTTTATTTGTTTAAATTAATGAAAGGGGACATTAAGCTATGATTGAATAATTAAATAATCAATTGAAATTAATTATTTAATTATGGAAGAATATGGTCAAGTGGACAAAAGGGATGAAATTGAATTAATTAAATAATTTAAAATTATTTAATTAATAGTTGAATTAGGGCATTTGCAGGAGAAAATTGTCCTGTCGCATTTGTGACAGGAGGACATTTTTAAGTGTCTACAGGTACATTGAGATGCAGTTAAGAGAGTGTTCAGATATTTGAGGGGTACTTCTAAGTATTCCATATGCTATCAAGGTAATGTTACAAGACCTCCGCATTCAGTTTGTATTCATAGATTCATGGATTTTGATTGGGTGGGTGACATTGACAGTAGGAGATCCACCGGTGCCTATGTGTTCACTATGTTCGGTGGTGCAATTAGTTGGATGAGTAAGCGACAACCTGTGGTTGCTTTGTCCACAACAGAAGCTGAGTATATGGCAGCAACTCATGCTTACAAGGAAGCCATTTGGCTTAAGAGATTGTGTTCAGATATTGGTGTCGATGTAGGACAGATTACGATTTGTTGTGACAGTCAGAGTGTGATTTGCCTAGCAAAGAATCCAACTTTCCATACCAGAACAAAGCATATTGATGTATAGTTTCACTTCGTGCGAGACATGGTAGAGGATGGAAAGGTGAATTTGGAGAAGGTAGATACTTTGAAGAATGGTGTGGATGCATTAACGAAACTAGTGGGCACAGAAAAGTTCAGATGGTGTTCGGAGTCTATGGGCCTTTCAGCGTATAGCAGTTAAATCCTTTTATTTCCATTGGCCCTTACAAGGTGTTCGACAAGTAGGAGAATGTTGGGAATTAAGGTGTCTCAACCTTGGTAATTCCTTGTATTATTTCATTGTATTTATTTAATTATTGTCTATTATTGTAATTAGGATGCAAATCCTTATTGTCATCTTGTGGGAGTTAGCACGGTGATGTGTCATCCTACGTGGAAGGTAACAAGTTGTAAATTTGTCCTCACATGAGGAGATACGCGTCCCACTTAGTGGCAAGAATATTTTGCCATGTGTCGGCATCTTGGATAGTGTATAAGGGAATATTGACCGAAACGGTCATGACAGATTCCTATGACAACTCTATGACGTGTAAGAGTCATAAATGGAAGATTCTATGACAGATGAAGACATGTGTCACAAGGCATCTTGGAAGAAGGCATATTTGGGTGCCCCAAGGAGGGTTATGACATGTTGTAAGATAATATGCTATTTATAGCATGTGTATGATAAATTCTCTTACAGCTGTAAGCTATGACAAATTCTATGACGGTCGTAAGTGTCGTAGAGTATCTGTCATAGCCCAACTTGGGAATAGGTGACCTCTTTGGGATGGGGTGACTTGACAAGTGTCAAGAACATCTTATTGCACAAGTGTCCATAGGTGTGAGTTTTGGGCCATGAGACCATGTTGGATGCCCATCCCAAGATAGAGTCATTTTTTACCTTGTATCTTCTATATATACAGGTGTTTTGGAGAGGAGATGTATAATGTGATTGACAGGTACTATTATGCTGCCAGATTGCCTCCAAATATGAGTGTCGAAGACTCCTATAAGAGCATTGGCTCTGTAACTATATTGTAAACCTCATTGTTTAGATAATACATTTGAGCTATGTTTTGGAGTGTGGGGTTTTTCACCCATAAGGGTTTTCCCCACGTATATCTTGTCTCTCTCTTCTTCCGTCTTACATTCTTGTGTATGTGTTTGCTGCAATATCTCTGTTGTTGGGTTAACATTGTTGTAACTATAAAGATTAAAATGAATTTGCACTTATCTCTCCTCATTAGATTAGTGTAGGAAGCGATTTCCGCACACCTAGCTTCCTTTCAGTTCCCTTGGTATTTCACCTAAAATGACTTAAACTACTGCTGCCTTGGTGAGAAAAGAGTGGGAAAGTTATGAATTGAACCTAAAACTATGGTAGGTGATGCACCAAACTGAAAACTAAGACTTGTATTTGCTATTTAACATACAGTTTGTCTAAAAACCATTTGTTTTCATGCACAACTTAGGTTTGTTCAATGCTCATATATCAATATTTCACAAGGAGATTGTCTATTTTACAGTTTTAGGAGGAAAATATAGTTTTTCCACAGTTAAGACTGTTTTAATGTCAACAATACAGCTTGCAACCTACACGAGACATCTATTCTCTACATATAAGTGTTGAAATGAGACATAAGTTCAAGGATTTTGTATACAAATCGCTAAAACAAACATCAATCACTTAATAACATTCAATAACAGAGATTTGAGAATGCAAACAACTTGATTTTATTGATAAAAAAGTTCTTACAGCTATGTACAAGTCTGAAAATGACTTAGTATTGCTTCATAATGTGTTACAAAATGTTGCTCTACAGCAAATTCTGATTACAAAGTTCTAGTTTTCTGAGTTACAGTATATTTTCTTGTTGTTCTAAGGCAAAAACAAGAGAGAACTAGTCTAAAAATCTATCCTAGGGGTCTTATATCTCATCCCAAACATAGGAGAGCATATAGGAACCAATTTTGACTAAGTTATGAAGCCTTAAAAATCTCTAACTTACTTTGCACACCCAAGAACTTCAAGTTTGACTTGGTCTCTTCAAGGTGGGTTGATTGACCTCCTTTAGCTCCTAAAATGTTCCTCCAGCTAATGGTTGAATCCCTACATTCTTGGGAAGTGTTGGAACTACCACTTGAATGTCTCAATTTGTTGTCCATGTCACCTTCTTGGCCTTAACTACTCCATAACACCTCTAGATGCTTGCATGTTGCCTCCTTTCTCCATAAAGGTTATCCAACTGCTTGAAACTACATCTTGAATGTCTCATCTCCACCTTGCTCAACAATAGATCATATGCTTTTGTTGTTCTAATGTTGTTGGAACTCTTCTAGGCATGTAAGGCATGAGAACTGCCTTTTGTGGGCTCATAACTGCCTCAAACAGCCTCATAAATGCTTGAAGATGCCTGTCATCCACCCACTACCCCTGTAGGGTCTTTTTTAGGGTCAAATCTGCCTGTATATGTTATTTTACTAAGTTTCTAGGCCTCTTAAAGTGATGGGAAACTCCCTTTTCATTATCTGCTCTCTGGTTTTATTTCTGCGATTTTTTACTGACTTTTCTTCTGTTTAGTCCTCTGCTACTTTAGAGGTCTCTTTCCATATGTTTGTTCCTCTACCTTTAAGGTCACTGTGCCTTTAGTCACTCTATTGGCTGCTCCAAACTGTCATGTTGTCATCTTCATGCTTTGGATTGCTCATTTCTTCCTTTGTTCTCTACACTGCTCCTTTTGGGGTATGACTATCCACAATTAATATTTCTCTACATCATGACTATCAAACCTGCTGCTCTAGTTTTGTGTTTATACCTTTGCTATGTTTTCTTGCTCACCTCTGCATGCACTATCCTGATTGCATTGTAGACTCAACACCTATAGACCTTTTCTTGCTCACCTCTACTCCTATCAGATTTGGGACCATCATCTATCAATTATGCTTTTAGAGATATGGCAGACTTGTTAGAAATTATCTCAGACCATTGAAAACATGTTGTCCTCTATACCTGATATAACTGTTATCTTTCTTCTTATTGTGACTGTCCCCTTTTGGGATATCTGTGATGATTAAAAGACTTAACCATTTTATGATTGTACCCTATACAATACCCTTGAGGTGTTCATTCAAGTTTGTGCCTCTTCAACAAATATTGCATGATCTTCTTGCATATTTTTGTACTGTCCTAGCAGTGTTTTTTAATGACCGTCTTAGTCTTCTTTATCTATGTCTTGGAAGTCTTTTGATAACAATCTCCTTATGACTGTCAAGACAGTCATTGTTCATCTCAGTCAATACAGTCTTTGAGACTGTATCTCTATGACCTATACCTTTAAGGCCAAAACATCATTTACCTTTCAAAAACATTGTCTTTAGACATAGTAATTGTCATGTATCATGCTTAAACTTTCTCAACATTTCCATTCAAGGCTCAAAGGAGAACCAATCGCAACTCTTGAGCATATGGATCTCTTACACTGTCATGCATCCTCAAAGAAACTCAAACCTCTGTAGACTGTCCTGATGCTTTATTATTTAGATTGGACTGATGTCATTTTTGTAGCAGTCTGCTACTACTTTGTCTTTGTGTTCTCATGAATAACAATGGTGACTACCTCTTTAGATACTACTACCAGTCTTTACTGTGGTTATAGCCATAATGACTATTTTCTTCTTACATTTTGGTGTTTGAACATCTTTTCTTTGTGCACTGACAATATTGATTGTCCCTAATCATGGTCAAGCCTGTAGGGTTTCATGAAGATCCTTGATCAATTTGTAGACCTTGTAACAGACTTATCTGACCTGTAGTAAACTTTCCATGGATTCAATATGGTGATGAAACTTAAAAGTGAAGACACGGGCCTTAGAATGACTTGATAGACCCTAATAACTTATGCAGACCCTGTATACTTCTCATGACCCTTTTGACAAACATTCTATGATATGCAGAGGTTTGTATTAGGTATCCATAGGTTTGGGCAAGTGTCATAACCCTTGTACAAACTTCTTCATGGTTTATAGCGTGTGTAGATGGTGGTCAAGCTTCATTTAGTGACTGCAGAGTTTATGAAACCTTGTGCAGACTTATTTTGATTGTGTAAAATCTCCCAAAAACTATACAGACCTCTAACATTTGACATAGTCCTCCAAAGGGTATAATGACCTATAGGTTGTGATACAAAGCCTTCAGGGATATGCTATCATATTCCTCTTCATACATTGTTGACCTCTGAATGGTTCTTCCACAACATTTGGTTTGTTGATGCTACCTCTGTATTGTTGTCTCTGTAATCTCCCAGTCATATTTTCTCTCACCTTTAAAACCTTTGTCTCATAAATAAATGTGCATCTAAGACTTTTGAACTGACTACTGCTTCAAACAAAAATGATTACCTTTTTGACATTGATTTAAAACAAGTCTTACAAACAAAACTATTGTCAAATGTCCTACAAGGTCATTGAGCTCGAGTTTGTATCCATTTCTTTCAAAATTACATGATATATAGATCTTATTTAGTCGAGATTCAGGCCACTTACCTTATGAAGACCTCAAAAACCCTTCAAACTCCTATGCAGATCTCTATATCTCCATGAAGGATTTGACTGCTTTGCTACTTGCAAGACTTTAGTGATGGCTCTCTTAGGGTCCTCTGATGGCTGCACATTATGTATCATGAAAGTGTTTTGCTAAGTTCATGACTATCTTGCCTAATCTTTAGACCTTCTATCTCTGATCTACATGACTGTCATGTTTCCTATATAGACTCAAAACCTTTGATGTTGACTTTGTGCCTTATGTAATAATGCTCTTATGGTTATATTGCTGATTGTCTTCTTCTTGTTTAGCAGAATATTACCTCTGTTCTCTACAAAAGTTGCCCTCATCTTTACTCTTTTGATGACTTTCCTTGGTCTATATTGCTCCTGCTCATTATGCAACTGTAACAGTCTCTCATGATTTTCTATATGATTATTAACACAGCTATTGTATAACTTTATTTGTTGTTGATGTAATGCTACTTCAAGACTCTTGTATGCTCATATTCTCTTGATCTTATTTGAGCTTCACATAACCCTTGACACATGAGATCTTTCTCCTCTTTGAAATCACTATGTTTTGATGTCTTGTTGAAATGCAAAATGGAAATAGATAGGTGTGAAGCTGCTAGGAATGATCTTCTTTGAAGTATATTCATTGTTAGTAGAGCATTGCTTGGATGCATTCCAGTTTTGTCAATAAAAATGGCACCCATATGTGCATTTCCAATACTACATGCAAGAACAAAGGGAGAATCTCCATTGAGAAAGCTAAGACAACCATTGATACAGTGAAAAAAACTAAACCATAGCCTTCAAAACCCTAACATTACAACAAGGTTGACCTAACTCAACTAAAAACTGACTTAGACTTGCAAGGTAAACCTAACTCAGGTTCAAAACATGGATGGGTGATCTCAAACTTGTTTTTAAGTTCAAAAACTTCCCTCCCAAAAATGTACGGGCTTCTTTTGGAAAGACTAAGGTTTTATTTCCTTCCAAGCATGAAGACCTTGTTTTAAAGAATTTGACTCCTTTTGAACTTCAATGCAACATGGAATAGTTCTTTCTTGGGCAAGGATAAATGTTGTTTTGGTAAGATTAAGGAGTTAACAAAATAGAACCAAATCTTCCTAAGAACCCTTTGACAAATTAGAACAATATTTCAAATGACTTAGACCTTGAATACTCATCAAAACCTCTCAACACGCAATAAACACCCAAAAGATGAACTATAATGTGTTTGTCCCTTTTGAAAGAAATGACCCAATCATGACTTTTTATCGAACAAAAGACAAAAATTTAAAGAAGAGAGACCTTCTCATTACCTATTTGACTTTACAAGGACAAACTGGTAACAGTTAAACTATTCTTTTTTGTAAGGCCACCTAAACCTTATCTTGTAACTCTTAGAATAGACACTTATATATATATATATATATATATATATTCTTGACTGTATTTTGTTAATTAGATCACTAACAAGTTGTTCATAGTACATGATTACAGAAATATGATACTACGAGTTTTGATTCATCTACACCATTAATCTAAGATATTCTTATTGAGATGTGTTTCATCAATACTCATTGTTGTCCTTGAGCAAATCCTGAAGGATAGATACTGGAGCCTGGATAGTATGAACAAACTTGTCCAATTGAAGTATGGACGTGTTGGGTACGTGAATAGGTGGTAACGTTAAGGTAAACCAGGTATGAGAAGGTAAGAGTAATCTTCATTATGAAATCTAATTAAGTAGTGATGTGTTTGGGTTATGTTTCAAGATTGTTATGTGATTTCAGACTATAGTGTTTAACATTGTTCGAGTATGTTAAAATATCAAGTTTAGAGTTATTTGGAAACTTTATAGTTATAGCATACATACAATCAATAACTTAGCTGTTATGTTTACTTGGAAAGTTGTGTGCAACATAAGTATCATTAATTTTGTTAAATGCACTTATAGTTAATCGCTTGATTTTGTATTTACACCCGTAAACCCATGTTGATCAAAATACATACGACATTATTGTGAACATTTAAGTATTAGTGTTAAATTTATTGATAAGAACGTAATTATGCATTATTTTTCATTTAAGATATATATATATATATAAAGAATTACAATTTATTAGTTGTGGTGTTCTACTTTGCCTTGAAATTGCCTTAAAGAAATTTCATTTAATTTTATTAAATTGAAAATCGTCTAAAGTGGTTGCTTTAGTTAGAAATAAATGCCTTGTTTTATTAGTGTAAAGTGTATATTTAAATAATGAATATATTTTATACATTTAGTTACATTAAGATAAGGATACACCTGTAAGTTTGATCTTTATTCTATTTAGAATAGATAATATGTATTCATATATAGAAAGAAAATAAATAAAATCTATATATTCCTTAGTTTTGTTTTATCTTGCTAAAAATTTGATTTAAGGATTTGCATGGCTTTATCTAAATTTGTTTATGGAAATTTATGTTTCAAAACTTAAGGTACTTCTTCGTGCTTTATGGAGATTTATATTTTAATGTTATTCATATCTTACTCCGGTAAATAGTTCAAAAAGGATTGATTTGGTGTGTATCGACATGCGCGTGAGAGGATGGATTTCGAGGGGGGAATCTTTCATTCTTGGAGAGGAGATCTTGGAAGCATTTTTGGGTTACCCAGTTCGAGTTAATAAACGAAGGGGCGATTATAGATATAGTGAGAATTTTAGATCTTCTCTTAGATTTTTATAGGTATCCTTGAAGAAATTGAGGCACGGAGGGCACTTGTTTAAGCCAAGGTTTATTTGTCACTTGTTGGTTACATCTGCCTGTAAGTTTTAAAAACATGCTTTGATTTTTGTCTCTCTTCCACACATAGATGCAAATGATGCAATTTTTGATTACCAATGACTATTTGAGAGGTAAATATTTGTTCTTGCAACTAGAAGGTGTTGTACCCAAAAATGTGTTTTCTTCTAGTCTTGAGTTTAGGTTTTATATACATTGTGATTATAGACTTGGATATTTCCTTCGTTTCCTATATTTTTATTTTTGTGCTTACAAGATTATTGTTTCATGCTCAATCTTTAGCCCTATCTATTGTGAGTTGAGGATGCCACTGATTATTCTAGTCTTACTTTGAGCTTGGATTTCATGTTTATCATGATATTCAATTTAAAAGTTTTGTGTCTGTGTTTATACCCATGTCATGTTCTCTCAAGCCTATGTGTCACAGCCTAGATTTTAATCCATACCTGAGCACTTTAAGCATGATAGTCTAGTTGGTGCTCCCATTCAGATCTTAATTTTATTTCATATTGTAAGTCGTTGCAGACCTGAACTACCATTCTTTTGACTTAAGCAATAGATTGAAGTCTAGAGTAGCATAAAAGAATGTCTTGTATTGATAGACCTGAGCCATTTTATATCATGTTATATTCATATGTAATTTGCAAGCCCTAAGAACATATCCACTCGATCACCTCTAGCTTTGTTAGCCTCTTATTGCTATAGTTTGGAGCATCCTCAAGATAGTTAGAACTATCTAGGAAGCTATCACTATTCTCATAACTCAAACCCTTGTGTAATCCATTTAGTGTATATCCTGCAACACATCGAAATTGGTATATTTTCACCCATGGTGTGGTACGAAACAGAGGTAAAGGAAGTGAAATTTGGTCTCACACCTGCCCATAACTAAAGTCTGAAGGTTTCTAAAGCCATTTAAAATAAATTTTTTGTTTAGATCTTTCTCCTCAACTAATCCATTCTTGCATGCCTTGCAATCTCGGTAAATCAGAGAGCTATAGTTATATTTTAGCATGCCAATGATTTCTTTTTCATGATTTACAATTACACTGATAGTAAACACGCCATTTCTTTTTATAACGTCTGATTTTTCTCTCCTTTGTGTTCTTCAAAACCTATGAGCTGCCAGACCATTTGTATTCCAAGAATAGAATAGTCTTTGTTTAGCAATTCTGTAATTGTTTCTACCTTTAAACAGTCGGTGAATGATTGGTTATATATATAATTTAACACTTATTATTCCACTAAAAGCATTCCAACTAGACGTTTCATTATAACTATCATTTATTCCATATGTCTTGCAAAGTTCTAGGTTATTTTTAAAACTATCGGATTATCATCATTTTTTTAATAAAGAGGGTAAAAACTTTATTGATTCAAGAAAGCAATACAAAGCCAAAAATTACAAAGACATCAAGCAACACCCAAAACACATCTCATATCTTCCATAACCAAGTCCTCAAGCTCCCTATCGAGGCCCTCAAGGAGACAGCTCCAGTCATCCACTTTCCAATTTCCCATCCATTCAGAAGCCCATTTAGCCAAACCATCAATCGCCTTATTCCACTCCCTAGGGATATGGAAAAAGGTGATAGAATCCAGGACCTTACCCAGAGAGATAATTTGTCTAACCACCTCAGCCAGCTACCAATTTACATCCTCCAACTGCTGCTTCCTCAGCCAGCTGCCAATTTACATCCTCCAACTACTCCTTATTCAGCAAATCTACCACAATATGAGAATCTGACTCACAAATTATCCTTCTCCATCCAAAGGCACAAGCCCTTTTCAAAGCCAAGAGAATAGCCAATGCCTCCATGAAATTGTTAGAGTGTTGGCCACAATATTCTGAGAAGAAGAACACAACCACTCCCGAATAGTCCCTACCAATGCCTCTAACACCAACATGACCCAAATTGCCTCTAGAGGACCCATCAGTATTGATCTTCAGAACTTGCAAAGGTGGAGGTTTCCAATGACCACCTCTCTAAACCTTCCCTCTAGCACCTTGACCCAAACCAGGCCCAGTCCCCCCCTTGGCGCAAATAGAAAGCCCTAGACTCTGAACAATTCCCATATCTCCAGGGTCCACAGGGGCCGAGAGATCACACCTAGCCGCTAAAGTCTCCTGAAGACCTCCCAAGATCCTCATCCAAACATGTTGCACCTGAAGTTTCTTATCCAAGAAAATCTTGCAATTACGCTCTAGCCAAATATGCCAAATGATGAAGCTGGGACCAATTGTCCAAGCAATGTGGAGGAAGGAAGTCTTGGCTGGAGAACTCCCCAGCCTAATTGAAAAGTCCGTTAAAGATGAGTCATGCCTGCATGGCTGCCTCCAGACTTCCCACCAGAAATGCCAAATCACCTAACAAAAGAGCATTGGAAGAAGATATGAGAAATGTTCTCATCGCTATTAGAGAACATTACACATATAGAGGGGCCCTGAAATCCTCACTTCCAAAGATTCTCCCAAGTCGGGCATCTATTATAAATCACCAACCAAGAAAAGAAATTACACTTGGGCCAAGAGAATTTATTCCAAATCTGCTTCCACCAGGGGACCCCCATGCACCCAAACATCTGCTCATCCAAAACCTGATAACCAGAGGCAATAGTGAACTTGCCTTTCTGGTCACCTCCTCAGGCCAGAACATCCCCCTATAATAGAGAGTTACAAACCCTACCAGCCAAGATGTTGGCCAGCTCCTGACAGTCTTTCATTGATCCCCCATGCGACCACTCATACTGGTCCTTCCACCTGTACACCGTAGCTTGACCCAGAACTTGAGGGGATTTAAAATCCATCACATAAGTCCAACTAGCTTCCAAAAAATGCTTACATAGGTCCTACAAGTGAGGGTGTGTAGACATAATAGGAGGATGCCCATCCTAGGAATCAAACCAAAAGAGAGCCTCTGAACCCCTGTTGCAAATCCAAAACAATCCTTGTTTAATCAACTTGGCTCCCCTCTTGAGGGTATTCCAAACCATAGAACCCATACCCATTAGGTTGTATCTGGGTACATCCACGCAATCCACATCCCCAAGGTATTTTGAGGTGAGGATCTTAGCCCAAGTCTATTGCTGCTAAGTACACCATCTCCAATAGAGTTTAGCTGCAAAAGTTTGCCCATTCAAATCGACCCAACGCAACCCAAGACCACCCTCCTGCTTCAGCCGACACACAACATCCCACTTGACCAAGCTCCACTTCATCAAAAGTAGATTACCAGACCAAATAAACTATCGACAAAGACTCTCAAAGTCTTTCACAAAGCTGGCAGGGGCAGATAACACAAAGCACCTATACAATAGGAGAGCCTGAACCACAGACTTCAATAGAGTCACTCTTCCTGCAGTAGAAAGCCACCTATAAGTCCAATGACTTACCTTTTTTTGAAACTTCTTAATAACATCCTGCCAGAACACACGAGGTAACATGCGAATGGCCAAAGGAATGCCAAGGTAGACAAAAGGAAGCAAGCCAATTTGAAACCTGAGGAGACCTGCAATTCTCTATTGAATAAGGTTAGGAGTATTAAAGAAATAAATAAAAGACTTGCCTTCATTGATGCTTTGCCTAGAGGTAGCCAAATAACAGTCCAAGCCTTCCTTAGATTAATCGCTTCATCCACTCTGGCGAGACCCATTAATGCCATATCATCTACAAACTGAAGATGGGATTGGGGGGAATGTTATTATCCCATCGCCAACCCTGAACAAGACCAAGCTCCACATGAGATTTAAATTCTCCCAATCCCTTCAGCCATCAAAATAAATAAATATGGGAATAAAGGATTCCCTTGTCGAAGTCCTCTAGAAGCCCCAAAGAGTTCAAAAGGCTCTCCATGATGAGCACAAAAAATGAGATAGACATGACACAGCTCATAACCCATTCGATCCAAGCACTGTCGAACCCAAAAGCTCTCAAAGTCTTGGTTAGAAAATCCCATTTGACACGGTCATAAGCTTTGGCCATATCTAGTTTAATGAACATAGCCTTCTCCTAGGAGGAAGCCATAGAGTGAACAGTCTCAGCTGCAATAACCACACCATCCAGAATTTGCCTACCAACCACAAATCCACCTTGTTCCTCAGAAACCAATCTATCTAACCACGGCTTCAGGCGTTCAACAATCAACTAGGTGATTATTTTGTACACCACATTATAAAGGGCAATAGGCCTAAAGAGATCCAAAGAATTAGCCCCCTCCTACTCAGGGATGAGAGCCAAGAAGGTGGCATTTAAGGCTCTTAGCATTTGCTTATTCTTTTGAGATTCCTCAACAACCTCAAGAAGATCAAGCTTTATAACCTCCCAAAACTCCTGAAAGAACTCAATCAAGAACCCGTCAGGACTAGGAGATTTACCTTTCCTCATCTGAAACACAATATTATCCAACTCTGGTAGAGAGATCAGCGTGAGAAGGGACTCGTTCATTTCACCAGTCACCAAGGGAGGAATGCAAGCTAAAATTTCAGCTTTTTGATCCTCGCTGGCAGGAGGGGAATCATCAAAGAAGAAAGCAGAGAAGAACCAAACAGAGTCTTTCAAAATCTCACTAGAGGAAAGAAGAGGGTCACCATCTGGGGACTTGAGAGATGAAATGATATTTCCCTGCCTTTTATCCTTAACGGAATTGTGAAAGAAAGAAATATTCATGTGCCCTTCCTGAAGCCAATCAATGCAGGATTTTTGCTTCCAAAAAATTTCCTCACGAAATTCCCATTCCTCCACCTCCTTCACAATCACAACTTCCAACATACTCAGCTCCTCAAATAGCCCCTGAGCCCAGATCTATCAAGTAATGGTGTCCAAGTGCTCTTGTGCAACCATTTTAGCTTGGAAAACATTGTTGAAATGGTGTTGGTTCCATCGTTTCAGCATATATTTGACATACTGGAGTCTTTTAGAAAAGAAGTACATAGCAATGCCAAAAGAAGGCTTCCAATCCCTCCACCATCTTGGGATCAAATCATGAAGAGACTCATCACGAAGCCACATAAGCTAAAATTTAAAGGTCTATTTTTTAGAGAATCTAGACAGGCAAGCAAAGAATTTGATCGGCTAGTGATCTGAGCCCCGCCAATCCAAAATCTCAAAGCTATTCATCCATTTGACACTAACCCAAAAAATGGGACACCAAAAAACCTATCTAACCTTTTAGAAATAGCATCATCACCAGTCCTCCTATTGTTCCAGGTAAATAACCCATTCACGGGTTTGATATCCACCAAATTCATACAAGCCACATTGTCCCTCAAGAGATCCAAGGAAGGATCTAGATGGGTAATCCCACCAACTTTCTCTTCCAGAGATGAGATAGCATTAAAATCACAGGTCCAAGAATCCAAGGGAGAAAGGGCTCCAAAGAATGCAAGTATCTAATATGAGACCACAAATGAGCCTTACAAGGGAGATCCGTAGGAGCATAAATATTAGAAAGAAGAATTCTCTCACCAGACTCTGGACTAGAAGCAACAAGAGATATAGAGCACCTTCTAGAAAGCCACCAAAGAGGAAAAACTCTATGCAGATCCCATAAGCAAGCAAGTCCCCCTGATCTTCCATGCACCTCCACACATTGACAGCAACCTCTACCCCAGATCTTAGGAGCCAAATTCAGCATACTTTCAGCAGACAACTTAGTCTCTTGGAGGAAAACCAAATTAGGAGAGTGAACATGAACCAAATCATGAATAGCCTTTTGTCTAGGGATGCTATTCATACCCCTAACATTCCAAGATATCACAATCATCGTTGGGGTTGGCAAAAGTGAGAGTCAATAGTCCTCACTGAGCCAAACTCTACCAACATCTCTCCAATCAGCTTTACCATTTCCTAATCATTCTTCCTACCTACTTTAAGAGGCTTCTCAGGAGTCCCCTTTTTGGGAGGTTTTTGCTAAAGGCCCAAAATATGAGGAGACTTGCCTTTACTAGAGTCCCCAACAACCTTCTCAATGATGATCCCAGAACCAGAGGGATCAGGAACCATAATAGTGTCTATCATCAAGCCAATTCCCCCAAGCTCAAGTCCCGAGGAAGGGAGATCTGTGTCCATCTAAGCTAATTGACCCCCTACTAGGGCCTGGCTAGAAAAATTATTTGGCTGATCCACTAGGCACTTCTCAACAATCGTATTATCAGCAACTTGCATTTCGAAGGGAACACCTTCCTCTTGAATCAATTCCTCTAATGCTTCAAACCTGTTGAGGGTTTCCTCTTCCTAATTGTCTTTGAGAGTCCTCTTTTGTCCTCTATTTCTATTATGAGTCTTAACAGGCACAAAACCATCCTTATCCGCCTCCACCCCCTGCATGGGGTCCTTACCTTTGTCCACCTTTGAGGCAGACTGATGAGAAGCATTAGCCATACCAACAGCCGAAGCGGATTTGGGGTACTTTCGCTACAGGTGGCCATATTCATGACATAATCGGCAATGAAAAGGTAATGCCTCATAATCCAATTGTTGGGTCCAAGAGGTTTCCCCAATGCTTATTTCCACTGAATCTAACAATGGGTTATTCAAGCCAATTGCGATGCACACTCGAGCAAAAGAAAGAACCCTTTTATTCAAGGTTTGTTGAGAGGGCCCAATAGGCTTACCGAGCAAGAGAGCAATCATCTATAATATATCACTTCGCCAGCATTCTAGGGGCAAGCGAGGGAGGCATACCCAAACCAGAATCTAAGAAGGGAGCTCCTTCGCAGAGTTGAAACCCACATGCCAAGGTTTAATGAATAGGCCCACCTAGTTATAGAAGTACGACCTGCCTTCAAAAGCTCAATTTATGTTAGCAATACAAAAAAAGTCCACCATGAAGAAATTGTTGGCTGCCAACATAATATCAAAGTCCCATTTAGGGTTCCAGGTCTTACAAACCCAGGAATCAAGAAAGGGGAGCAAATCCCGCATCCCCATAAACTTGCAAATCAACACATGCTTGTTGTAGTATTCCACATCTTCTGCCACAAAGTCTAGTTGAATCACAAGCTTCAACCATTTCTGTGATCTCTCCAAACACCCATTTACTTTATGTAGCTAGACACCACCATTCCTCATCAAACCCTCACTAGGGTTACCCAAATTTGCAAAGCTCTGACTTCCTCCAGGAAGAGAAGAACCTAGATCAAACTTGTCTGCTGATGCATGCAACTCCATGAGAAAGAAAGAAAAACCCATATCCTGATAACCAGATCATTGGGGGCAGCAAAAATAACACTAAAGCAACTCCACAGAAAAACACAAAAAAAGTAAAACATGGAAGAAAAAGAATCAACCCCCCTGCGTAAGTATGCAAGCACCCCCCCACCAAAAATCTACACCTCCATATGTCACCCCACACACATGCAAGTGCAGCCAATCAGAAAAAGAAGAAGAAGAAGCCGCGGCCTGTTACAGGCCACGGGCTTCCAAACCCCCACAACTCCCCTTACTCATCATCTTGTATCTCTAAGTATATCATCATTACCTTATACAATAATTCTTTATTTTCTCAAACAATAATGTTTAGCATTATCAAAATGGGAATATTTGGATGTCATTTTTCTAGTATGATAATCCAATTGAAATCTCTATTATAATTTTAGAATAATATTAATGTAAAAGCATGCATTTGTAATTTTAAGGATAATGTCTATCTCTTGGTTAAGTATAAAATATAAATAAATTAGATGGTAATTGTCAAGTATAATAATATTATGAATTGGGTTTTGTTGTCAAAATATAATATAGGAATAAAATACTTCCTTTGGCTTTGAAAACCTTGAAAACTTTGTTAAATTTTTCTTAAAATTTAATTCCCGTTCAATGAATTTTTTTTGTGATATCGTTTGTTTTTGAAAGTATGAAATATTAATTGCTACTTAACTTTCTTCTCTATGTTGTGTTTTCCAAAAGGCTTTTCAAGATTTTAATGATATTTGAATTCTTTTCCATCAACTTCTGATACAGAATTTCTGTCTCAATATATATAATATAGTTGCAAGTATGTGTATATTAAAATCAGTATGTTCTTCCACAAATTAATTTTGAATTTTCTTCATTCCCAACAAACCTGCAACCTGCATCACAGAAAAAACAAATAAATTGTAGAATGGAAGTTTAGGAATACTAGAAGGAAGATTAAATAAAAATTTAACTTAAGAAAATGGTAATATGATTAAAAAAAATAGAAAGAAATCCATAGAAAACAAAAATACACAAAAAGGAAAGTTTGGATTAGGATATGATTTTAGAAGTAAATTAGAAAGATAGAAAGAAAGAAACTTAAGAAAAGCAAAAAGAAAGAAATTAATAAAATTAATATTAGTAATAAAGCTTGTTTTAATTTTCATTTCATTATCATATTGTTGGGTGAATATTTTGTTGTTTAGCTAACTAACAGCAAAATGGTTATATTGCCACAGCTATGATGAGACAGAGTCTCTCCTCTCAGCAAGGGGAGGTTCCCTCTAGATAATGGATTATTTCTAATCAACAACTTTTAATACTTATATAAACTAAAACTATGCTTGGGGTGTTTTCATTGCATCCTATTCTCTTTTTTCAGAATATATCAACAGAATTGATATTTAGTAACTTATGAACTGAGACAAACCATAAAAACACAAAGTCTTCTATTGCTTGACTTATTTCCCACAAATAAAATTGATTGAATTCAAATGTAGCTCAAAGTCTCCACTCTCGCCCAATATGATATAACTAAATTAAACACAACAGTTTACAGCACAAAGTCTTCAAACAATTGTATTCTCACAAATGTAAACACAAACTCCCGCAATGAGAAAATAGCACAAAGTCTATTTAACCAAAACAAGAACACTTCTCTCAATTTTCAATAAAACTCCACGATTCCATAAGTGATTCAATATAATATAATACCAATGACATAAGAATACTAATATCATAAAACAATATGATTCAACTCAAAGTTTGATACGCAAACTACTTGCTTATATTGATATTCACTTGAAAATTTGATAAACATGAAAAATCTCAAAGTCTTGATATGTTTTCCAATTTGGCAGGGTTTCCTTGCAATAGCTAAAAGATAAAAATTACAATAGAGGCCCTCTTTATTTATAGGGAGAGGCCTTGAGAAAATTTAGGAAAAACCTAACTACTTTGACTTATTCCAAAATAGGAGTCCTTATTGACTTTGGACTTCCTAAGTTTTTACATGTAATTACATATTGGAAAAGTACATGTAAAAATGTCCAAAACAAAATACAAAATGCATATGAACTACAAAAATATTCTAAGGCATGATCACTTTCATCAACTTCCACTGGCATCCTTCTTTGCTGACTCTTCATACATTGTGATCAATGCTTATATTTCAATACTATCAGGTGCCATAGTGTTGTTGGAGATTACTCTAGCCTTAGTGATGGTATCTCTGATGGTAGGGGTGACTTTCTCTTGATCTTTCAACTTGACCTTCAAATTATCTATGGTTACTTGATAATCCATCAAGTTATCCAATGAATCGGTTGAGAAAGCTTTTTCTTCAAACGCAGCATGCATCATCTTATTGAATTCCTACACCATTTCATCAACTGGAAGAAACTCATGGTTATCATCAATCAATTTACACGGGAGCTGCTCCAACTTGTGCAAAAGACTTCGATCACTGTCATCACACAGCTCTCGGGCATCTCCTAGTTCTTTGATTACTTCATTCAAGACTTCCTTCTGTGAACTAGGCCTTCTTTTATTGAAACATATGCCTCTCAATTTGCAATAATGCCAAGTGAAACAAGAGTCTTCATCTTCATGCTTTCCTATTTTTCCAAACTAGAATCCAAACATTCAATATCTGCAGAAATAGAATCAATCAATTCATCTAATTTTGCTTTTACCTTGGCCATTTTTGCTTTTCTTTCTGTTGCTGCCTTCAATAGTGAAACACCCTGTATTAACAATTTCTTTAGATATTCCTCTACAAACTTCCCTTTTGCTTCAGTCCTTTCAGCCTTTTGTACCAAGGGATTTTCAACTGTTACTGCCATAGGCTCTATGATTTCTGATGTCATTGTGATCCTCTATAACACCATGGCTAACTGCTCAGCTTTTGATTTGTAGTATTCCTTTTGTTTCTTCTCTTCATCATATTTCTCAAGAAGAGATGTGGTAGTAACCTGGAAATCAGCTTTAATACCTTCATGTGTCAATTTCTCCAATTCCACCCTGGATATCACATATTCATTCACATCAAAAGTATCTTTAGTAGCCTCAGGAGGAGACTTGGCAATCTCTGCATATCTGATACCCTTATCATAAATAAGCCTTGACATAGTCTTAGGCTTCTTCTTTTGTGCCTTTGGCTTGGGAGTCAGCAGTTTCCCCAAATCAATATCATCTGGTGATATCTCTTGTTTCTTTCTCTTGGGAGTATAAGCTAAAAGCCATGGGGGAAGTATTGATGTACTTATATTCTGATCAGGAACCATTCGTGGAGTGGAAAGAGATGTACTTACACCTGTGGTAGAAACAATGGGAGAAGTACTGGTGAACATAGCACCTGGTACATCAACATTAATGGCTTGCTTAGAATCCAAAACAAATTGCTCAAACATTGCAGAACCATCAATGTCATAAGAAGGGGATGACAAACGAGGAATAGATCCAGAAGAGCGAAGAACATTATCAAAATTCACATTAGAATCATCAAAAATTATTTTGGAAGATGATGGAGACTCAGATGATTGAATGTGAATGGGTGACATTGGGGTTATTGGACGATTTGGCACGGAAACTGAAACAGGCACATTTGGATGAGGAGAGAAGACATCAGTATCATGTAACACATCTCCATGTGGAGACACAGTTGTATCCTGCACATTTTCTTGTTCATCATCTTCTTCTTCTTTCTCCTAATCACCCTCATTATCTAATGCAGACTTATCCTCAACATCCATGTCTTTAACATTGATATCCTCAGAAGCTAGTTCTTCAACATCTTGCTCTGCATCAACTTCCATTTCCTTAGTAACAGATTCTTCCTCTGCTTCTCTAGCTTTACTTCCTCTTGTCACAAATTTGATCTTAGGCTTGGAAGCCTTAGATGTGCTTGGAGCATCATTCTTATTCTTGGTTCTCATCTCAACTTTCTTTCCCGTTTGCTCAAAAACTTCTTCCTCTGAACTGGTGATAAAATCCTTCAATGGTATACCTTTGCTTTGGAGCCACATGTTTGTATTGGCTAACACAGGCTCAAACCTTTTCCTTAGGGAAGTCAACTCCTTCTGAGACCGTTGTATAGGAGGTAGAGGAGAATTTACAATCTACTCATTACCATATTTGGGATTAACCAGTTCTTCATTATCTACCATACCTTCAGGAATACTAGCTAAACCCAAATATTCAATTTGATCCAAAGATAACCTATTGTAGTCTAGCTTTCTGATTTCCTCTTCTATCCTCAGATCAACCTAGATGTCCTCAACCATTGGCTCATGAAATTGAGTCTTTCTTTTGATTTTATCCTTCACTCCCCTGTAATCAAATTTTGACCTCCTCTTGAATTGCTTCATAGTTACCAATTGCATTTCAGTTTCCATAGCCCTAGCTTTTGCTGCAGTTGAAACTGAATATCTCTCGATTATCTCCCGATCTCAATAAGAAATCTAAAACCAAGCTTCTTTAAGTCCATTTGCTTGTTGTGGACAACAATCATTTGTCGACATAGCTCCATCAGAACCATTTTGTCAAAAGGAAATCTTGGCAACATATACGGATAGCCTTGGAAAAAGCTAACCTTAAGTATGTGAAAGTTGGAAACTGAAGGAACAAACAACCAAAACCATTTACTACTGACCATGCTTCATCTGAAACTCTTCTTTGTTCTAATTGAGGATCAAAAAGGCACAAGAACACAGCAAAGAAGGCATCATTTACCCTTCTGAAATGGTGGATTGAACCCTTCAATGTAAGCTATGGATAATACTGATAAACAGGAACAACCCTCCTATCCCCTTCAAATGTCAGGCCTGGGAAATCCTCATTGAGGCTTCTATGTACACAAGATAGGAAGTCATATAGAATTTGAAGATAGTATGCACCTTGATCAGTTGCTCATGGAGAGCATTGCTGATTTGTTCACCCCAGCAAATAGTTTGTTTGCCTTGAAGTATAATTTTGATGAAAGGATACATCCATTCATGAAAAAGTGAAGAAGAAGCTAATCCCCTTACTCTATTGAGAAGAGTTATTAGATCACCCCACTTCCTCAACAAAATCACTTCGGGGAAAGCTTCTCAACCACCTGGACAAGTTTGACCTTGGAGCCTCAAGCCACTTAGTATTAATTACCCTTTTAGCCTTCTCAAAATTTTTATCATATTCTTTTTGAGCAATGTAAAAATCAAGTTTCACAACCTCTGTAGGAGTAGGACACATGAAAACCTTATCAACAAACTCTAGATCTAGTCTCATGATTACATTCCCGTGAGCATCAACCACTGCTCTGGTATCCTTATTGTAGAAATGAGAACATTGAAGAACAAACTCTGTATTATGTGTTGCCACTAGAAAAGAAGACACCAGGTGAATGTTGCTCTTGACAATCTTTTGCATAAGAGGGTTGGGATTATTTAACTTATTCCTCTCTACAAATTTAGTCATATCTACATGACCGATTTCTATGTCCCAAATATCATCAACATTCGAAGTAACTGAAGTGATTGGGAAAACACCTTGATATTTGTACTTCATTGCTTTTACTTTTTTCGGAGACAACTCAGTCATTTGGAAAAATGACTCCTTAGAATGAAGACCTTGGCAGCTACTTGCAAGAGAAACTGCAACAACAAGTCATGATCTTGCAATTAGGGGAAATACTAGTAATTTTGGGAAACTACAAGTTGATGATCATAACCACAAGAGTGAGCTCGAACGGGCTAAAGTGCAAGCAGGTTGAAAAAATGGAGCAAAGTGGGCTCTGGATAGCAATTCATAAAGTTTTCCAGAGTTAGAAAAATCTGAGGGAGTGAATGCATGGGCGCAAAAATTTGCCACCCCTGCATGTCAAGGGGAATTGCAAATGTCAGGGCAGAAAAATTCACCGCTCTTGCAAGTAGGTCAAAGCATTTGCAAAGGTAAAATGCACACGCAGTTAATTTTGCCGCTTTCATATGAGGGGAACATCATCACATGTTCGAGCGGCAATTTTTACCAACTCAACATGTTGCAAATTATTTTAGTGTGAAGGTGGCAAATTTTGCCACTTTGACACCTTAGAAACAAACTTAACAAATGTTTGCATCGGCAGCAAAAATTGTCGACTCGACACAAACAAAGTTTAAAATTTCATGCTTAAGGGGTAAGTTTGACCGCTCAAACATGTTTGGGTAGTTCTAAGTCTTCAAAGGACATGCATCGGCGGCATTTACTATCGTCGATACATTTTCCTGAACAACCCATGCCAAGACCTATGGGCAAAAATTAATAAAGAAAACAAATTGTGCAAGAAAAAGAAACTAGGTTTTAACAAAGGGCAAAAACACCAACACAAAAAGATGCAAATCTTTCAAGGTATAAACTAGGGTTTCAAAACAGTAATAAAGAAATGATTTTTAAACATTGTATTCACATACAAACCCTAAAAGAACAAGAAAACAAGAACGAAAAAGTGAAAGCTTACCTTTGACAAGAAACCGAAACCCTATACGCCAAAAATTTCCACAATCCACTTGTAATGATTCACAGTGTCGGCTTGATAGACAGAGAGTACAAGACGCAAGTAGGATAGAAAGAAAGATGAAAAACAAATTATTTAAAATTCATTCAAAAACTTAAATCAAAACTAAAAGTTCAAATTAAATGCTACACGAGTTAAACTTCCATAGCATTTATTACATGCCTCGACGATGAAATTTGCCGACATTACATGCATTATAAATAAGACATGTAATGGCGGTAAAATCTACCGCTCTGTCACAGACTTAACAAAACAAAGAATGCATTGGCGGTGAAAATCGCCGCCACTGCATTTAATGTCTAAAACTAAAAACATGCAACGGCGACGATTTTTGTCGCTCTTGCATATACACAAAAATACTCTAACTCTTTAAAATTAAGAAAACCATTTCAATCAACTTGAATGAGTTTCAAGAAATCCAAACGAGAAATGACTCGAATAGATAATCAGGAACAAGAGGAATGAGGATGAGATGACTCACCTCAATTTACGAACTTAGAGTGTAGGCTACGAAACGGACAAGTTTCATAGGGGTCGTCCTACAAAATGAGCGCAGCAGATTTTGAGGACAACACATATTAATTAAATTAGTTTAATGTTAATGTAATTATTTTTATTATAATCAAATTAATTGATTGTTCTTTTGTTATAAAGTAAATTATATAAAATTTTATTTTAAATTTGGAGTACCATGTGAAAAATAAATATTTTGTTATTTAATTTAATTTATTAAATCTATTTTAATTTTATTTAATATCTATTTATTTGGTAGAGTTTTTAAGCAAATGTCCTTTCTTGGTATTATTCTCATGATGATACTAATGAGGATTGTTTCCTTTACACCATATTATTGATATTGCATGGAATAGGTATATGATAGATCTTGTCTAAATGGTTTAGTTCTTTTAGGTTATGACTTCGTGGATATTTTATCTGCATTCTTTTTACATCAAAATAATGGTTCTATAGGTTGAACTACTTAGTAAGGTCATGATTATAGAATGAGCATAACCTTTTCAATATGAACTTTGTTGTGAATCTACATTGTCTTAACATCTATTAATGTCAAGAAATCTTGCCCATATGATGTTGTTTTCTTCTCGAGTTAGAAGAAGGCACCTTGTTCTAGTAAAGACTTGATTAAGAATTATTTGTTGTCCTTTTTTGAACAAATGTATTAAATCAACCTTGTGATTGCAAGACAAGTTACCCCAAACTACAATGCCTCTGTGTTGTGCATACGTAGGCAAGGCCATCACTGATGAGCCCCCGAGGCATTAGGTATGACCCTTAGGTCCTGTAGTCTCTTCGTTTTGTGCATTGATATATAATATGTTTATTTATTGAGTTTGCGAGACTAATGTTTATATTTAGTTGTGTACATTCATGACTATTACCTATGTAGGGTGCTAAGAAAGTATTTTCCTACCTTGTGAATGGATTATCATATGGTGCTTACTATAGTTGTGTTTAACTGTATAAGAAATGTTTAAATCTTTGATTTTCATATATGACGAATGATACAAAACTTATGTCTAATGTATAATTGTATTCCATGTTGGTTGTACATTTGGCATATCAGTTAAAATTTTGTGTTATGGTATTTACTATTTTGAAACTAGAGTTAACATTTGGCATTAAAAAATGAAAGTAACCTATGTTTTGTAGTTCACACTCAACTTGGGCATGACATTTTTGCCAAAGTACAATATGTAAATTGTAAATTTATAAAGTGAAGTGTTTTCATGATAATTTATCTTTGAATATATGAAATTTTCAAGGTTGAAAAATATTCAAAAAAGATGTGAATTTATTTCTTGTAATTATGCAATGTTATATATAAAAAAAATTCTTTCGAGTTTACCATGTTCATTTACTTTTTCAGTAAAATGTTGAGTAATTTTGAGTAATATGAGAAGGCATGTTACATGCATCAAGTGAGACCTATTCTTCTTGTTGATCCAATTTAACATGTTGCTCTGAATTATCCAGAGGAGGATTCCCTTGCTCAGTATTGTGAGAAGGAGATGATTTCCCTTCATCTGGTGTGACTTGCTCCTCATTCTATTTTTGTTGATCATGTTGATCTTTATTGTGTGGAGACTCAGTGTTGTGTGGAGGAGAAGTTTGTTGTTGCTCCACATTTTCAACTTCTTTCACTCCTTCAAATATTTTCTTTGTAACTTCCTTGGTTTCCTTTTGAATTTTGTCTTTGTCATCCTATTCCATGCTCATTAGGGTATCTACCCTGTGTTTGGTTCTCAGTTCTTGAGCCTGCATTTGTGACAACTTATCTTTTTCCTCTTGAGAGATTCTAGTTCTAGCTCTATCTAAGGCTTGTTGTCTCAGTTCTTCATCCATTTCTAGAGCTTTTTATCTCCTCTGTCATAAGGATTTAGCTAGACTCTCTGGAACCTTTTCAATGATTTTATTTAGAGGCTTATTGTATCTGATCATATACATGATCATAGCCTTTTACATGGTACTCTGATGTGCAGGAGATACCTTTGGATGTAGTTCAGCAGTCTCTATTAGCAGTCCATGATGCACAATCCCATTAAAGATGACCTCTAACTGAAGAGGATCTTATGGAGGAGCCACTGGAGGTGCTTGCTTTGTTTTCTTCTTCTTCTTTTGCATCTTATAGGTTCCTTCTTTTCCTTCTTCTTCCTCTTCAACTTCCTATATTTGAACTTTCTTCCTTTCGACTTACTACTTAGGCCTTGGATGCTTCTTTTCTTCAATTTTCATATGTACCAGAGTTTCTGAGGTAACCCTTCTTCTAGTGGAAGCTATTTGAGTTGATGCAGAGGGTTGTGGAGTACTTACAATAGTAGAAGTGGATCTACTGGTCCTTCTTGGCACTTGGGATGAGGTGGTAACTTATGAATCAACGGGGATAGATTGAGGATCCTCTGCAAGGGTTTGTCATGAGGTTTTAGGATTTGGTAGTACATACCATTTCTCATGCAATTTTCTATGTTTTTCTCAAGATGCACCTTCGTACTCTTTTTATTCATCTTGTCCATTATTTCTTTGTAAGTTCTAAACCTTTCTGTTGTAGCATCCTTAAATTTACTTAGAAGGTTATCAGCATAAGCCTTTATCTCCTCTGCAGAGACCTCATAAGGCAGTCTAGGTATCCAAGTTGTCCTTGGTTCTACCGCTTTAATGTATGTGAAGTCTTTATCAATCAAGAAGTTGATTTATTCTTATAGTGCCTTACCATATTGTGTGGTATTCTCTCTCTAGCTTGCATGTCTGCTTGCAGGGTTTTGAAGAACCCCCAATACATAGTGCTACAATTCTTGGAATCACCAAAACCCCTCATGTGATTTTTGATTTGTGCAACAACAGAGATGTGTTGTTGCCAAAAATTTCCCTTGAATCTAGGAAACTCATTCAAGAAATAAAATACTAGGCAGATAATAAGAGTGCCATACCTGAAGTTGTAGTTTGAATATTTTGTTCTCTTCAAATTCTCCATTAGTTGCTCTCTCATGACTTCATAAAGGTCAAAGTATTTTCCCTCCTTTATCATTTGATATGCGGTGTGAATAGTTGTACCAGTGGCTGACCCTTCTCTGTTTGCATAATAAACCTTGTAGGCAATGCCCATTGTGGCATATCGGACCCCTGGATCGGTTATATCATTCACACTTAGGGTTCTCTTATCAAATTTCACCCCAGTCAACTCCATAACCCTCTCATTCTTGATTGCCTTAATTACCAATACCAGTCCTATTGAGCTTAAACAAGTAATAACCCTAATTGCATCTTTGGTAATCCGATAGGGTTTGTCAAGGTATAAAATTCATCATGAATTCTTCTTAAGAGAATCCTGACCCATTCATGTGCATCACAAAAATCTAGGTAATCTTTCCAGACATCCAATCTTTTAGCTGCAACATTCACATATTTTGGTTTGTATTCATTATCATCCAAGAGGGTATCTCTTAGCTCCTCAAACTTCATGTGATCAATTTCATTAAGTGGAGAGTGGATGTATATCCTTACATCCTTAGTATACACAACATCTGCTAGAATGTTTGAGAATGATTTGTCCTTATCCACCTCCATAACCTTGTATGGACATTTCTTATACTTTGGTCTTGGTTTCTCCAAAACATCAACCAACTTTAGAGTGACCATTCTTATTTCCCTTTTACTTATGTAGCTAGGGTTTCACTTCTCACTTCTCCTTCTCTCAAATATGTAGTTAGGGTTTCGCTTCTTCTCTCAATTTCACCAAACACTCTGAATGCTAGGGTTTTGCCTTCTGCTCTTCTCTACTCAAGATTGTTATTGCTTTGAATACAAATTAGGAGGAATTGAATGATTAAAACTTAAGTAACTTTCTTTGTCCCCTAACTTTTTGCATTTATTACACTTTTTTCCTATTCTAAGGTTATTAGCAGCCAATGAGTTCTATAGGTTCACAAGGACCTATTTCCAACTAGAATTTCTCTGCTTTTCATGTTTTCATTCCAGAGATTTGAGGTATTGACACTGTCTTGCTTTATCAACATTCTCTTCAGTCAACTTCATGCTAGATCATTTATATGCCTTGCTTCCATTTGTAGAAGCAACAATCATTCAAGGGGTTTTAAAGAATTATACAATGGTTAGCTCCTCCTGACTCAATGCCTTAATTGACTATGAAGTCTTTTGCATGAGGCAGAAGCACAATATCTTCCTTCCTTTCATTATCTTGTTCTAGTTTCCTTCTCCATATCTTTGTCATTTCCTTCTTTTGCTTGATCAAGGTTTCCTCCATCTTCCTGTGCTGAATGGGTGGTTCCACAAAACCACTTCTAAAAAAACTAGCTTTATGCCTAAAGTTATTGCACTTATAACATATGACATTATACACCAGAGGCAAGAAAGAGTTTTTTCTCATATAACCATTTCTCCTTGTCTCGGTTCTACAATCATTAGCCTTATGACCAAACTTATTGCAAGAGTAACAGTAGTTGTTTCTCCTTGTCTTGGTTCTACAATCAACAACCTTATGACCAAACTTGTTGCATGAATAACAATAACCATAAAAGAATTGAGAATACCTAGTTATAGCAGATTGTCTTGTAGGAGGAGGACTCTTGAATCTCTTCTTCAAATCACTAACCTTTATGAAGCCATCATCCAACTTCTGCTTCTCATCTTCAGTCTTCTCAAAGACTTCAATGTAGGGTTCTTCCTTTTTCATTTCATACATGCCTATAGGTATATCTATTTTTGAATTCTGACCTTTCTCAAATCCAAGACCACCCTTATTCTTGAGTGGTCTTTGATTGTTGATTATCTCATCAAGGATGTTTGTGATTTTCTTAAGTTTTAGATTCTTGTCTATCTAATCCTTTTCTTTCTCCAGTTCCTTCCTTAGGGAGACAATTTCTTCTTCAAGTATGGAGCATTCATCTAATTTGGCATTGAGCTTAGCATTTAGGCAATCTGCAACTATTTTACCTTCTTCAATTTGAACTTTCATGTTGTCAATTGCTTCTTCTGATTCTTTAAGCTTGGCCTTACATTCTTTGTTTTCCTTCCTTACTACTTCCAGATCTTCTAGAGCAGAAATGAGTTCTCCTTCAAGATCAACTTCACATTCTTCTTCATCAATGAGTGTCATATCTTCATCATCCTCTGCAGGGTTCTTATCATAATCCAAAGATTCATTTGCCATGTGTTCCAATCCAAGATCTACCTCAGCTATTAGACTATATCAAGGAACTTAGCTCTAATACCAATTGTTGAATACACAGATATACTGAGGGGGGCTGAATCAATATATACTAAAATTTTTACTCTTATGTTGCATTCAGTCAAATGTAAACATTTAAACCATGAGAAACAAAAGAACACACAAGCACATAACACCAGATTTACGTGGAAACCTAGGATGGGAAAAACCATGGTGAGAAAGTTGCTTGGATCTACTGTCCAAATCTAGCCTCACAAATAAAAAGAGATTTACAATAAATTTTATGGGCACCAACCCAAAGGAAGCACCAACTCCTTGATGCAAAGTTTTATGGGCTCCAACCCAAAGGAAGCACCAACTCCCTAATACAAAAACCCAAAGGAAGCTCCAACTCCCTGAAGTGCTACAACACTTACAAGATGAACACTTACAAGATGAGGCACAAACCTCTATACCAAAACACTTGACTGATTCAGATGATTCTTCTTAAATTTATACAACTACTTCAACCTCAATCTTATGTTGATCTCTACAAACTCTTTACTACTATCTTCTTGGCCATTTACCTCCGCATAATCACTATACCAAACTTTGTAATATCAAAATTCCTTCAAGTACCTATTCTCTATCATAGAAACATCACAACTTCTTCAAATACCTCCACAGCAACATCACTTATGTATTGACTGTAACTGAATTGATCTTTTCCACACTTCATCATCATACTACATCAGAATTGATCTTATTCACACATCATCATAGTTAACACACTATGCACTCGCATGCCTTCTTGCAACAATCTTGAACTTTCATTTATATGCTTTGCAAGCCTTATAAACTTCACCTTTGTCAGCCTTGATGAAACGTGTAATGGCCTTGCTTGTCAGCCCCAAATTATCTGTAGTGAGAAATCTTTCTATACAGTTCATACCGAAGGATCTACTAGACCCAATTTGCCTTTACACACATTTAGATGCTAGTGCATACTTCTAAACACACAGTGCAATGAATCAAACACACCATGTCAGCACTGCAAATACTTATCCTTTCATACATTAGCTCCAGGCCCTGTACACTCAAAAACATGACTTGGTGCCCTGGGGCAGTTGAGTCAGCTTTAGCGCACACATGGACCCTCTCTCCTTTCCATGGGGCGAACCTCTCTCCTTTCCACGGGGTGAACCTCCACGTTACTCTCGTGTTGGGATAAGCTGACATTAAACTTGCAATCCTAACCAATTTCATGTGTCTCCAAAGTTCTTGGAACAACACATAAGGACTTTGAGAGATAAATTAATATTTAATTATAACACTTGGCTTATTGTAATTAACTCCTAAATGGTAGGGTCAAAATTGGGCATCCATGAAGACTTGTTGATAACTCCTTAAAGTCTATTTTGAGTTTTTTGACAACTCTTAGTAAGTGGGAGTTAACTTGGGCGCCCACTTTGGAGGTGTCTTATATTTAGACTAGGAGTTTATTTTTTATGTACATGAGTGGATATTGTTGATACGCTTTGCATGGATATGATGTGGGAGTTATCAAAAGTGTTAGAGATGCATGATATTGGAATATTTCTTGCATGAATTTATAAAAGCTTGCATGGACTTGCATGTTTTTGCATGTGGTTGCATGAGTTCATAAAAGCTTGCATGGACTTGCATATTTTTGCATGTGGTTGCAAGAGCTCGTAAAAGCTTGCATGTGCTTGCACGTTGTTGCATGTCACTTGCATGTGCTTGCATGTTGTTGCATGTCACTTGCACGTGCTTGCATGTTCTTACATGTCAGTTATTTTGACCTGCATGTTGTTGCATGTCAGTTATATGGACTTGCATGTTACATGTCAGTTATATTGACTTGCATGTTGTTGCATGTCAGTTATATGGACTTACATGTTGTTTCATGTTAGTTATATAGACTTGCATGTTGTTTCATGTCATTTATATAGACTTGCATTTTGTTGTATGTCAGTTATATGGATTTGCATGTTGTTGCATGTCAGTTATATGGAGTTACATGTTGTTGCATGTCATTCTTATGAGGTTGCTTGCAGAACACTCCATCTACCAGATTCAATTAATGGGTATCTCTTGCATTGTGCTATAAGTGTTTTCATGTCACTTGCATGTACAAAACAAGTTGGGGACATCAATCATGCAGGTTGTTTGCATGAGATTGATGTGTGGTGATGCACTTCAGTTGACTGAAATAGATTGGGACAACTTGGGCATCTAATCTAGAAAATTCCAGTTGTTGCTTTTATTTGGAAATATTAATTCTGTTGACTAAGTTTAAGTGGGACAACTTGGGCACCCATAATTAGGACTAACAGTTAATAGGGTGCTTGGTATAGTTTGACTTTAGTCTTCTCTATTTGGAGTGCTTGGGTTTTGCATGAGGACTTGTCTTATGTTATCAATTACAATTTTTTGTAATTTAAGTTTCAAGCTTATGAATTAAGAAGCTTTGAAGTTGTAATTAAAAAGAACAATGTATTTTCCAGAGAGCAAGTTTTGAAGCTTTCTATATAGAAGCTTTGAAGTTGTAGGAAAAAGCAATACAGGAATTATAGTATAACAAGTTTTAGAAGATTGAAGAAGCAAAGGAGTGCATCAGAATTCAGAGAAGTTTCAGTATTGAATGTAATGTTTTTCAAGATACTTAATACAAGCATAAACATCTTTGAGTGTGCAGATTTTTCCCACAAGGGTTTCTCCATGTAGAATCTGTGTCTACTTCTATCATGTTTTTTCTTCTACTACATTGATTAAATTGGAGAAATACTATTACATCTAATTGAAAGTAATTTTCAGATTTACACATGCTTTTATTTCATATTTCAAAACATTTTAAAGCTTCATAGCTACAACATTACCTTGTTCTCTCTACCTTTTTCCAACATGTGGTATTAGAGTTATTGGTTGTAGTGAGAGAGGGATTTTTTTTTCTGAAGTATTGAAGGAATTTTTGTTGCAGGGGAAGTTCTATGTGTTTGTTTTTTAGATCTGTGAGTTTGGAAGCCATGGTATTTAACTCTCAGTTGGATATTGTCAAAAGAATCTTTGTTGGGCTCTTGAGGCTCAAGGTTATGGATTTTTATGGAGTTGATCCTGTGATAATGATTTAGGGCTCCATTTTGACAATATGTGTATATTCTCTTGTTTGGTGGTTATATTCCTTTACCTTGTGGTCATGTGCAGTGAAAGGGTGTTTATGTTGGATGGTTTCTTGTGCTACCTTGATCACATGGAAAAACACTCACCTTTTGGACTACAATTTGGAGTGCTTATGTTGGGTTCATGATTTCAGTCCATGGTTACATGAAAGCACTGGATGATTTATCACTGGTTGTATGCAGGTTGTGGAGTTGGTATTTCTATGATATGGACACTCATGTACAACCTAGTTACTCCTTTCTTATATTCATGCTATTTTGAATATGTAGGTTTTTCATAGTTTTCCTGTTTCAAAAGATTGTGGGTTTGTAGATTTGTGGTATTCCATTATTTTCAGATGACATATTTGATGGTGTTCATTGGTGTGAATGTTTGGATGTTTAAGTGGTTTCAAGATTTACAAAGATATGGTTTTGCAGGTTTTACATGTTAACCAAAATCTATGGTTTATAGATCTATGGAAAATTGTGTTGAGACACTTTCTGGATGGAAACAATTTCAGATTTGCAAGGTTGTTTGTTGGGTTCCTATGATCTATGGTTTCTTCTATGTGGATTTGTTTGGAAAATCAAATCTAGAGTTGATTCTGGTGTTTGAGTCTTAGAAATCTACATGTTATACCTGGTTACATTTGTTCTACATGTTATTGATGTGGGGTTGAATCTAATTTTTCAGTTACTAAAGGTTGAAGCATTGATCATGTTTTTTCTCCTATGAGATGTTGCATATGTGCAGATCTTGTGAATAATATAATGTGGGTTCTATTTGGTAGGCCTCTACTTGGTCACCTTGATTACATTGGTATTTTTTGTAGTGAGACAAAAGGGTAGTGTGGAGTACCTGATTTAGTTATTCATTAACAGTAAAGCTATGTTGCATGAGAATCTTTTTTCACTTTCAATGGAGTTTTGGTAATGATTTTGATCATGATATATGCATAACTTGGTATCACTTTCAATGGGAGTTTTGGTAATGATTTTGATCATGATATCATGCATAACTTGGTATCACTTTAAATGGGAGTTTTGTGTAGTTACATAATGTATTATATCTTCTTTGATTCAAGATATTGGTTATAACTGTTATTATTGCAGTGTTGTGAGCCATGCATAATCTTTTTAGAATATGGATGATATTTTGCAATGGTTGTTGATGTCATAAGAAGCTCTTGGGAGTAGGATATGCCTTTAGTTTGTAGTAAGGGTTCATTGACACTTTTGGTTATATTTACAGAGGATGTTAGATCTTCAAATTATTTGAAGAGGTGTTGACACCTTGGTTTTCCACGGAGGACTCTTGGAGTTTTTGGTGAGGTGTTGAGTTTATAACTTATCAGTTTTTGATATATGATCCTTGGTTTAGAGGATGTATAATATTATGTCATGATGTACTCTTGATCATGAGTTAGAGTTTTTGGCATGATGCAGGTGCACTTGGGAGAAGGATATGTTCATCCGAGCATATGATCTTCTTTTAAGAAGATGTTAGATCATGATGTCATGATATGTTCCTGATTCTGTAGTTAGAACTTTGACAATGGTTTGGTTAGTTCTCTTTGGTTTTGAAGTATTAATCATTTGCTTGGAGCTTCATGTTTGTGTAGATTGCATTTGAAGTTGGCATGGATTGATTACTGAAAACGCATGGATACTATAGAGACTTGAGTGAGGCTTGATATCTCTTGAACTTAGAGATATGTGTTAGAAAGATTTCTCATTATGAGTTGTCAATAAAAGGACCGATAAGCCTACACTTGGAAATGGATGTGAGTCCATTATAGACCTTATGAGAAGGTTGTCTTTATTATAATATTTTATTGCTTGGTGTTATATTCAAGGACAATCTTATATCCCACTCTTGGTCTACTCAGCAGGTAAATGATCTAATAGGTGTTTCCTGCCTGATTATTAGATGCATTCTTTATATGTATCTTATCTTCTCTTTTACACTAGTCTTGAAAAGGATTGTTGAGAAGTAGATGCATGAGTTTATAGATTATTTGATCTTGAGCTATGGAACTAGTTCTGAGGATTTGTTTTGGAGAGGTACATAAATGGTTTGTGGTTTTTGGGCTTATTCCCTTTGTTGTGGGAATGTTTGGCTAGTTTGATCTACTTTCAGTGAGAGGTTAACATCTATTGGTGCCATGTTTTCATCATAATTTGGATGTTATATGTTGATACCCTTTCAATTTGGGAGTGTTGAAAGAGATCTTACTTTACACAATTTGGCACAGGTTAGTGTGGTATAGACATGGTATGATTTTGCAGTTTCTTTGTTTCCTAGTATATTGTCTTTTTTCTTAAAGGTTCTCATGTTTATGGAGTTGAGGTTTGTATTGGAGTCAAGTGTTATTGTTTTTAACAATAATTTGGTAGCTCCTTAATCTCTTTCTTCATTGGTTTAGAGGACTTGGGAGAGCTATTCAGAGATTGGTAATGAGAGATGTTTTATGCATATCATTATATGTTTTGCCACTGTATGGTAGAGGAGTTAGCCACATCCTCTAAGAGAAATTCTATAAGAGGAATTTTTAATGCCTTGATCTTATTTTCAGATTTGACATTACCCATGCAGTGGGAGTTCCTAGATATATATGTCCTTTATTATCATGATATCTTCTTTCTTGTCTCTGTTTGCAGGTTATTGATGTGAAGATGATTTTGCATGTTTTACTATTGGGATCTACGAGTTGTGCAATTTAGTGGGTTGCCTTTACCCATTGGTTGCATTGAAGACTTGGATGTGGACTATCAATATCCATAGATCTGTTCAGTGTTATTGCAGATTTTATTTGTTGACCTTGTCTTTGGTCATTTGTACATTGGTATGTTGCGTTGAGATGGGAGGATGGATGATTAGCAGGATTATTTTTTACAGGGACTTGACTGCAATTTTGGGTTGGTATGTTGATGGCATGGAGTTCTACCTATGATGGTTTGTTTACCCTAGTTTTAAGCTATGGATATTTTTGGATGAGCTAGCAACTTGTTGTGGTTGTTTTTCCATTTGGTATGAGTGTGGCAGACACTCAAAGTCTTATATTATCATGTGATTTGATGCTTGTGTTCATGTTGAGATTGGTGCAGGTTTCAGTGATAGTTGATATATTTCACTTTGGCATGTTCCTTAGCTTATGGTTATGATAAGAGGGGTTCTTGTTTGAGATGATGGTTATCATGGTTGCTTTTGTAGGTATCTTGTTGGAGCACAAAAGCATGTTAAAGAATCAATGGTACATTAATGGCTAGAGATATTTTTCCATGTGATTAAATAATTTAATTACCTTAAAAGAGTATTTGCAATGTATAATGTCAAGTGGGAGAATGTTGCAATAAGTTTCCATTAAACTTGCAATCTAAATCTCCAAAGTTCTTGGAATGTGTTCCCCAACACATAAGGACTTTAAGAGATAAATTAATATTTAATTATAACACCTGGGTTATTTTAATTAACTCCTAAATGGTAGGGTCAAAATTGGGCATCCACTTTTGGAGTGGGGTCCATGAAGACTTGTTGACAACTCCTTGAAGTCTATTTTGGGTTTTTTGACAACTCCTAGTAAGTGGGAGTTAACTTGGGTGCCCACTTTGGAGGTCTCTTATATTTAGACTAGGATTTTGCTTTTTTATGTACATGAGTGGATATTGTTGATACACTTTGCATGGATATGATGTGGGAGTTATCAGAAGTGTTAGAGATGCATTATATTGGAATATTGTTTGCATGAGTTCATAAAATCTTGCATGGGCTTGCATGTTTTTTCATGTGGTTGCATGAGTTCATAAAAGCTTGCATGGACTTGCATATTTTTGCATGTGGTTGCATGAGCTCATAAAAGCTTGCATGTTTTTGCATGTCACTTGCATGTGTTTTTTTGCCATTGTCTGTTGCTTCTATGAACTTGCATGTGCTTGCATGTTCTGCATGTTAGTTATTTTGACTTGCATGTATTTGCATGCTAGTTATATAGACTTGCATGTTGTTGCATGTCAGTTATATGGAGTTCCATGTTGTTGCATGTCATTTTTATGAGGTTGCTTGCAGAACACTCCATCTACCAGATTTAGTTAATGGGTATCTCTTGCATTATGCTACAGGTGTTTTCATGTCACCTACATGTACAAAATAAGTTAATTCAGAATAATATTGGGGACATCAATCATGCAGGTTGTTTGCATGAGATTGATGTGTGGTAATACACTTCAGTTGACTGAAATAGATTGGGACAACTTGGGCATCCAATCTAGAGACTTTCAGTTGTTGCTTTAATTTGGAAATGTTATTTCTGTTGACTAAGTTTAAGTGGGACAACTTGGGTACCCATGATCAAGACTAGCAGTCAACAGGGTGCTTGGTATAGTTTGACTTTAGTCTTCTCTATTTGGAGCAATTGGGTTTTGCATGAGGACTTGTCTTATGTTATCAATTACAAGTTATTGTAATTTGAGTTTCAAGCTTATGAATTAATAAGCTTTAAAGTTGTAATTAAAAAAGCCAATGTATTTTCCAGAGAGCAAATTTTGAAGCTTTCTATATAGAAGCTTTGAAGTTGTAGGAAAAAGCATTATAGGAATTACAACATAATAGGTTTTAGAAGATTGAAGAAGCAAAGGAGTGCATCAAAGTTCAAAGAAGTTTCAATATTGAATGTAATCTTTCTTGAAGATACTTAATACAAGCATAAACATCTTTGGGTGTGGAGTTTTTACCCGCAAGGGTTTCTCCACGTAAAATTTGTGTCTACTTCTATCATGTTTTTTTCTTATACTACATTGATTAAATTGGAGAATACTATTTCATCTAATTGAAAGTAATTTTTAGATTTACACATGCTTTTATTTCATATTTCAAAACATTTTAAAGCTTCATAGATGCAACATTACCTTGTTCTCTCTCCCTTTTTCCAATATCTCACTCTCGTGGAAGTAGCCAGTCGAGAGGAGGCGAGACAAGGAGGCAATCTAGCTCATTGGCGAGATGGAGTTCGCAGAGAGTGGTTGGATAGTCCTGGGGCCTTTGTTGTACGTTTGTTTGAATGCGGTGTTCTGTGACCGTTGTTGTAAAAATAACTATATAACCTAGAGGGTCACTAGTCACCATTCATTTTTTTGGGTTTCTAATGTTCCAGCATTGTGTGGGTTGACTGTTGTTTTTGTTGATGTTTTGTTTAAGTTGGTGTTGTCATTCATACTGTTGGATGATTGCTTGTATGTGAAGTTCTCTAAACCTTTCTTGTTGTTGTTGAATTACTAGTTGATCTTGTTGTTGTCTAGGGTGGATCTCCTCTATCGCATTGAGGGTTGCCCTTACCCACTCACCTCTAAGTCTAGGGTATATTTGTGAGCCTAAACAAGAGAGAGATAGTTAAAGCTAACCTTGACTTGACCTAGGGTTTTGACTTAGGGCATGTGTGACCTAAGGTTTGACTTTGTTGACTTTGTGTTTGAACTTGTGATGAAATCAAGTGTTTGTAAACCTTCTATGTTCCTAATGTTTTTGTTCTTTTCTATTTTTGTATGCATACAAGCCTATATGAGTGTAAAATGTTTTTTGTGTTTTTTTCTATTTATAGAAATGAAAGTGTTTTTACTATTCTAGGAATTGAAAAATGTATGCAAACTAGTATGAGATTACCTAATGCAATTGAATCTATGTTTTTGGTTTAAAATTTTCTGAATAAGTGGAACAATTTACTCTAGGAAAGGGAAATTACTTTTAAACTATGAACTTTTGAAAGGGAAACTACTTTAACGATGCAAATCTACTTAGCCTATCAAGGAAAAAACAACATGTATTTACTATTCCCAATAGCAAAGTTTGATTATCTAATTACTACAAAATGAAAAAAAAAGCATGAAGGAACCTGGAATAAAAGAGATGCATGAGCCTCCACTACCCTCAGAAATCCTTGTATGGCAACCTCTAATCCTCTTGCGGCAGCGGGGTGATCCTCTTGGCAACAATAAGAAAAGAGAAGCAAAAGAAGCTTTTGAAGCTTTGAAATGAGCTCAATGAGAGCTTGATGAGCACTGTAGCTTTAGATGTGAGCAACGTATGGATGCAAAATGAGCTTTTAGCAAAGCTAGATGAGATAACAAATAAAATCAAAAGGCTCTAATGTCATGTGTGATCATATGGATGCTTGATTTGGAGAGCAATAACCTGCAAAAACTGTGTGCACAAATGAAATTGCCTCCCTTTGTGCTTGAGGGAGGGGGTATTTATAGGTTTGAAGAAGGGATGAGAGGTGAAGAAGAAGAATATTTATCTCCCTTTGATTGAAGAGTTAACTTAGAAAATACAAGAGTGATCTAGGCTAAAACTGGAGCGATCTAACCAATTATAACTTATCACTCAAGAAGAAGTGAAGAAAAAGAATGCATGGGAATGCATGGGTTGATAATTAAAGATAAAAATAAGATAAATATGCCTGGGTGGATGCATGAAATAGTTAACTCTATCTTTGGCACACAATTCCATGCAAACATGACAAAAAATGGGTGAAAACAGAGCTATTTTTGGTCAAAAACTTGAGTTAATTCGTGGTTGGAAAAAATGGATGGGTCGCCACCTCTTCACCCCTTTCACCAATTAGGGTCACCCTGGGACGACCTATGGACAACCCTCAGAGGAGGGGTCTTGAGTGATGATGCAGGATGGGAGATGAAAGAGGAGAAGAAAAGAAGGGGATCTGCCTCTAGAAACAGGTCAAACAGGGATCGAAAACCAAATTTCCACTTACAAATGTAGGATTTCTTGAGGGAGATCTCGAAATAATAGGGAGAGATTTGTAATGGTTGATTGAAACTTAAAACTGAAAGTTGGAGATGGCTTGGGAGGTCCTCTAGAGGGCTCCTATGGGTGGAAACAAATGAAAAACACAAGGGAAAGGTGAAATCACAACAAATGGATGAATACAAGGCTTAGGGATGAAGTCACAAGCACAGGAAACATAAATCAACAAGTGTCGAAAGTGAAGAAAGGGATGAAACAACAAAGGGGAAAAAATAAAAGGACGAAGAAACCACATGCTACCAAGAGAATCATTGCTGAGAGAACAATATTTCATGCTTACATGTACGTGACAAGGATTGTGAGTCATCATCGAGGTCCTCGTGGAGGCTGTGCATGATTTTGGTGCTTACATATTTGCCCCCTCGGGGATGGTAGTCTACATGAAGGGTAGGTACCATTCCTAAACTAGGCCTTACATGTTGTCAATTTTACCACAATTGTACCTGTAATAACTAGTATCAGTTCAGCATCTGAATATATCAAAATGAATAATGAAAACTGAAATTATGAACATACCATAGATCATGTGAGTTTGACTAGTTGTTTGCCTTTATCAGAGAGACCTGTAGGAATAAATGCATGTAAAAAAAATGCACGAGAGATGTATAAAAGCAAACACTAACCTAAAAATGCATAATGCAAACTAAGCTAAGAGAGACAAAGACTAAAGAAATTAGTGATATTCGAGTGAAACAACAACATAATCGATCGTGTGAGTAGTCGTTGGGTAGATATCACCGAGTAGATCATGGAGATGGCCACCTCTTCTTATGTTGCTGAGAGTCAAGTACACAAACAGTGAAAACCCCTTCTCTAAACCCTAGGTTACTTTTGTGAAAAATCTCTTGAAATTGTTAATTTTTGATGATTTTTCTATTTCATTGTGTTTGTTTCATCTTTTAGAGTAGGATTAGTTTTTCGTTTGTCGAAATCGGCTAAGTTTTGAGGTTTTTAGAGTATTTTTTGGTTCAATGGGTAGGCAAACAAGGTTGATCCTTTTGCCAGTCAGGTCACCCAGGGGAGATCTAGCTAAGCAATAAGGTTGCCTGGTGGAGATCTACCTGTGCAATAGGGTCACCCAGGGGAGATCCTATTGAACATCTGGGTCGCCTAGGGGAGATCCGGTCTGATGAAAGGGGTGACCCTGACATATTGATTATGATTGAATCTTTGATGTTTTCTGACATTTACTTCACTCTGTTTCGATGTTATTTAAACATTGAATTCATTTGTTTATTACAATTTTGAAGGTTTATGTACCTTTTTTTTGAGATTTTCCCAAGTTTATATGATTTTTAGGGATTTTTTGAGTTGATGAGATCTAATCTAAAGTTCTTTTCTGATTGGTAGGATATGTGTATTCATTGCAATGCCAATCGTGAGCAGTTGTGTCTCATAGAGATGTATGATTCATTGTCTTCTGATGATCTTGTTGTCCTAAAGATCGTAGGCTTGGCTAGGATTTGTCATGTACCAGTTGAACATCTAGTTGCACGCATCTGTTGTGATATTCTGACCTACTAGGATGTTGAAAAGAACACGTTCAGATTTCCACAGGTTTTAGGGTAGCGGACTATCACTCTCTATGATGTGTACCACATTCTCAGGGTTCTTGTGAGAGGGCATCCTCTCGTTCTACCTTCCAATGAGTCCTTTGAGGACAAGGTATCATGGGCTTAGATCATGGGTGTGAGTCATCCTGAGGATCATACTAGTGTCCATCTTACTTCAGTACCACAACTTCGCATTCCTCTATTGAGGAAGCTCTTGATCAGTTTGATTGCATTGAGGTTGTTAGGAGACAAGGCCTCAGCTCGTCTAAGATGGTGTTGGGCACCCATCATTGAGGCCATTGAGTAGGATATAGTGTTTTCTTGGGCTCTTAACATCCTTGCTATGGTCTACAAAGATTTCTATCGCATCACTCGGTGTGGGGCTTTTGCATTCAACCACTCCTCCTTGATCATGACCTAGATATTTGAGCATATCAGGCCATATCAGAAGGATATTCCTATTCTTGATCATCGACTACCAAGAGCTTCCAGATGGGCTCGTATGGGCCACTTCAACACTTCATTATGCACTGTGGCCACTCTCACCAATGCAGACATGATCACCGACCCTTATGTAGATATGGAGGGTGTATGGTCTAATGACAGACATATTAGAGAGTATTGTCTCGTCATATCAGAGCTGGCTGACCGTAATGGTCTTGTTGAGGCTTATCGCATTAAGTGCATCTTACATAAGTTTGGCGAGGACTTCTTAGAAGATTTGCCCCTAGTTCCCACTTGCTACCAATCTATCTAGGAGATGGGCGAGGTTAGAGAGAGACCTATCATTTGGACTCCCTTGACTCCCAAGGTCTTGATCACCAAATCTTCTAGGTCTCTGAGAGGTGGACAGAGGGGAGGGAAAGGAGCTCCTTCTTAAGGACTCATTGTTGTTGACTTAGATTTTACTAATGAGGACTATGTCCCAGATTGACATGACTTATCAGACAAGGGACCAGCAGGAGATGCGTAGAAGCTTGATTCTGATGAGGAGGAGATGCTAGAGGGCTCTTCTATAGGGTCTAGGCCTCCTCATTCTAATGAAGCGATGCGGCTCTTTGATCCATCCTAGCAGCCTGGCGATCCTCGTAAGTCTACTTTTGTTGTCTACTTTCCACTGTCCTTCTTTCCTTAAAATTCATGAGTCTTCACTTTTCTTATCTTTACTTTTGAGGTAGCGTCGAGGAGTGGATGGGTTTCATTCGCAAGGTTAATGTTGATATGGTGATTCCCTTCACTGGTTTGACACGAGAGAGACTACTAATTGATCCTGGTGTGCCCCCTAGAGCTGGCTAACACACTAACATTTTTGCTCCTTCATACCATGGGCATTAGCATAATGTTGCATTAAGGTCAAAGGTTCTCCTCCTTAGGGGTGAGAATGCTATTCTTCGTGAGATGGCCCGCCTTGGGATTCAGCCTTCAGAGTCTAGCACTATAGGTCCTTCACACTCTCATACTCAAAGTAGTGTACCTCGTTACATAAGTCTCATGGAGAGACGAGTACTACACTTAGACAGAGGAGCAAGAGTCCTAAGGGTTCCATTAGAGGGAACCACCCTTGATATTTTCTTTTGTCTACTTGATTTGAAACTATGCCCCCTTACATGGGGAGCCTTACTTCCCCTTGAGAGCATTTTGTCCTAGCTCTTGTACTCTTGTAAAACTCAAACTTCTGATATATCTATGAAAAATTGTCTCTTTCTGGTTGCCTTGTTATCGTATGAGTACTCATCTCTTGTGCACTTTGGAAGTTTTTAGAACTCTTTGATTATGTTTAGACCTTCAACTCTAAGAATGCAAGTATGATAATGATGACATGTTTTTAATCTCTTTTTTTGGGATATATATATATATGAAATGCAGGTGACGATATGTAGATGTAAGAACACAAGAGATGCTGAAATGAAACTTCTACTTCTATGGAATGTCATGAGTTATGACATTGAATTTATTTCTTTAGAACTCTTTTTCTGATTTTGGTATGAATGCATTATAGAACAAACTATATGACTTCTCTTTATTATGATTTTCAATCCAAGGGATTGTAGGTTATTCTGGTATAAGAGACCTATTCAAGTTTTTGAGATAGGGATTAAGAACTCAAGTAGGGAGTGGGTAGGAGATGGAATGCTTCTGAATTTGGGCTTTGCTAAAGGCCAAACACCGATCCTTATCTAGATAAGACAATTTGATAAGCTTTCAACTTAGACAAGTAACAAATTTTATTAATGTTTCCTAGACTTAGATCATAGATGGCAAGCAAGATAGACCTAGGGTAAAGGATAAATGGGAAAGAACCAAGGTCCCTAAATAGAAAATGATCCTAAAGACTACTAGACTCTTGGCTTTGCTCAGCTAGTGCGTGTGTGTGCTTTTTACCTTTCTCTTTTATTTTCTCTGGTAGAATGTCACCCTCGAAACTTTGAGCTTAGACTGATCTCCACCCAACGATATGGACATTCAACAATATTCCCTCTTTCAATCTTTTTTTGTAACTCTCTTTTTTTCTTTTTCTCTCTTTTTTTTGTATTTTCTAGAATGCCTCACTTGATTTTCTCATTTTTTTGGATTTTTTACTTTTATGAAAATGAATGCTTTTGGAACTTTGGATATGCAATAGTTTGATCTCTCAATTATCACCTTTCTCAACACTCTTATTTTGATTGCTCATTTTTTTAGTCGCTTATATTTTAGATTGCTTCCTTTAGAGTTTTGATCCCCCTGACATTTTTGGCTAAGAAAGATAAGGGGTTGAGTGCCACCAAAAGTTTTCATAATCCATTTGGACTTCTTTTCTACTAGGGAAGAATTGGGAAAGTCTACTTGCAAGCTTCCTTTGAACACTATAGGTTTGAATACTAACTTTGTTTAGACCTAACATCTTGGATCATTAAGACTGGGATTAGTGTAAAGCTAGAGCTAGGCTTTTGATTAGAATCACTGGGAATGAAGGGGAAAATGGTGATTATGAAAATGGAGAATCTTAGAATCTAAAAGGATCACCTATACCTAGGAAACCTTATACTCCTTACTAAAATGAAAATAATATAAGAGTGAGTCATTCACTATAATGCAAGATGAACAAAATGATACCGAAATGTAAGAAACAAAACTCTTTTTGACATTTTTTATTTTTGTATTTAGAATATTTGATTTTTTTGGTGTTTTTATGTTTTATGATTTTTATGATTTTCAAACATATTATTTATTGAGGTGAAAGGCATTGATTGCTTCACCAAATTCTTCTCCCTCCATTGTCCACAAGAGATAGGCACCATTTTTTACATCCTCTTTAGCCATATAGGGACCCTTCCAGTCCTCTGTGAACTTTGTCTTTCGTCTTCTCTTTTTGTTTTTCATGTTGTCTCTTCTTAGGATGAGTTCTCCTATTATGTAGGGTTTCATGATATCGTTTGACTCTATCCTTTCTAACTCTGTGGTTCCTCTTGGTAATGTGAGATGAAGTGAATCCAAGAAAGCTTGTTGGTGGGAGGGAGTCCAATACAAGACTTTGTCACACCTTATCAATTCCATCAGCATATCAAATTGATCTTGCATGTAAATATTTACATCCTGCCTACCTTGAATGTTTTGTAAAAATTGGAATAATTCAAAGGGAGTTTTAGGTTCCCTTTGCTCGTTAGGAGGGACAAATCTTATACTTCTCTTTCTATTGGGATATGGTCTCAAGTCCATAGAATATCTAATGTAGCTTCCTAGCAACTCAAAGCTAACAAGATCATCAGTTCTGACTAACACTCACATTCTCCATTCTTTATGAAATGTTCCTTGTCTTTCTTCATCTTCATCTGGGAGTCTCTCAACCATTTCAATTTGCACTAAGGGTGCTTCCCATTCATCAAGCTCATTTGAATGCATTGAAGCAGAAGTAGTTGGTTGCACCTGATGTTGAGAGACCATGAACATCTTTGGGAGAATTCCTATGAATTGGTTGATTCATTGTCCACAGAGTTTACATCTTCCATTGGTTTCATTGGTCTATAAGACTCTTTCGATGGCGTGAGTGGTTCATATGACTCACTTTATTTTGGTGTCTCAAGGATACGTGACTCACTTAGGGGCAACAAAGGAGTATAACTTTCTGTCATGTCTTCTTTAGGATCTGAGAAAGCGTGAGGGTCTGCATTTCTCAAATCTAGCATAGCTATTTCAAACATTGGTCCTTCAATTCTATGAGGCTTTTCCTCTATGCAAGGAAAGAGTTTGTAGGTCGGTTGTACATTGATCATAAGTATTTCCAAAGGAAATTGGAGAGATCCATCCTTCTCTATCCATTCCATGATCATAAGTATTTCCAAAGGATAACCTCTTTTTTTTTTATGGTGCCTCATTTTCCAAGGCCTTCATCCTACATTATTTATAGTCTTTTTCTAGAATTTATGTCCTTTTGATACATATCGATTGTGGAGTAGGAATAGGAACATAAAGCTTGTTCATGGGAAGTTCATAGTCTATGGGGATGCCTATCTTTTTGTTTATTATGTTGGATTTTATCATGCTAAAAGGCTCTGGATCCCCTTTTGTATCATACACCTTCCCCAGATGTAGGAATCAATCTTCCTGAAACAAGGTAGATGGCACAACTTTCATTCTATGTATCCAGGGTCTTCAAAGAAGCAAATTGTATCATGTGTCTTTATCAATGACAGAATGTGGTTGTGACCGTTTTTGGTCCCAAAGTCATTAGAAGCATGATCTTTCCTATCATGGTAGCCTTCAAGTTATCATATCCACTTAGCATGTCTCTAGAAGCAATGATGTTGGTGTGCCCATAACCCATTATTTCTAAGAGAGTGTTATGTCAAAAAAAGTAACCTTGGGGGATTTTTGCTCTCAAGGTTTAGTTCCCAAGTCCTTTAGAATGCATTTAGAGCATCTTGCATGATTTTGATGACTCTCGATGAGAAAACCCTAAAGTTTCATGGCAATTGAGACTCAGGGGGTGCACTTAACATAAATCTTGCCTAAAATAGGGGGGAGGACTTGGGCGCCCGCACGCTAGTCCTACCCTATTTTAGGATGGGACCAATTTCAAGGTGTTGGTTTGTGACCATCATTTAGGTCCTATGCCAACACGGTAAGTTTGACTTACAAAATTCTTAGTGGGAATGTTTGTAGTTGCATATATAAGCATGATTAGTGATTCATTTGTAAACGAGATGGATTTTGCGAACTTGTGGCTTTATGTGAAAGTGATTCAAGGCATTCATTATGTTGCAAAGTAGAATTTGTGTTTTTCTTGTGTTTGTATTTGTAAATTTGGCATCCATCTCCTCATGGCATGAAGAGCATCTTCCTTCCATGAGATCTTCACTGCAAGGTGATTTTAATTATTTTTTCAATCATTTATCATTTGGATTTTGCCTCTATCCCATAGGGATACATACTCTTTATCTGATAATGGTGTTTAGAAGACTTGAATGTCTCTCCGGGGCTTGACTGAGGCAAGCCTCTAAACAGCACAACCCCCAACCCACTTTTCTGTGATTGCAGGTTACAGGTTGCAAAACTGAAAGAAGTGGAGTTACAGGAGAGTAGTGTAGGCTATTAGAATTGTAGATCAGAGAAGAAAATAGGGACATGGACTCAGGCACAAGCTCATTAGTCCTCCAGATCCCGCAGCTGTAAAATCTTTGAAACAACAGGAACAGATTGCAAACAAGATTCCTAGATCCTGAAGAAAACTGTGGCACTGGACTAGGGCACCCACTCATTAGTCGTTGACTTTTCCACACACCAAACTTTAAAATTTGGTACACATTTGATTGTTATTTGATATCTCTGTGTGCGATCATTTTTCATAATTTATCTGTTTATTTACGATTTCACGAAATTAGGGTTTTGAGCATAATTAGGCTTAATTAAACAACAAATTTATTCAATTCCAATATTCCCCAATGTTCCAAGTGATAAAAATCATGTAGTAGATCCCTCTACTTGGTTGGATGTCCTTGAATGTTTAGTGGTGAAAGGAGGATCAATACAAACCATTAAAACCAAACCCTAAACATTTTTCACACTAAACATTTTGGTGAACCCGTGTTTTTGGACTTTTTGGCACCTTGATGAGTGTTGTACTTCAGATTTACATTCATTTCATTCATCCATTTCATTATTCATCTTATTGCATATGAAAAAATTACAAAAAAAAAATTGAAAATTTGGAAAAATTTAAAAAAAATTGGCATTTTTAGCTTGCATTTTCAAATAATTTGAATTAGTTGGCATTTTATTTCAATAAATTTATGTCATTATCATCAGATTTGATGTAAAATATAGAAATTTTTCATTCATCATTCATTTAGATTGCATTTTCATGCTTAAATTGATAAAAATTGCTTGAAATTGTGCATTTTTTCATATAACCAAGTTTTGCATTAGCTAGGGTTTGTAGTCAAAATCTTGTTTCATATTTTACTACCCTTTTAAAACACTCATTAAGACTTATTTATATCTATAGTGTTTCATCATAGTGGTTTCCTTACAAAATTTCATGTCTAGGGTTTGAAAACCTTGCTTTTTCACTAGATTTGGCCTTATCATCTCTCTAGACTTGCATCATAGGTGTGTTGTGAAGAATTTTTCTACATTAATTGGTTGTTATCAGGGTTATAATCTTCTTCCCCTCATCAAATTGTTTACAACACCCTTTTTATTGGGCCTCTACATTGAAAATTGGTGAAAAATTACATATTTTAGTGTATTTTCAATAGGGTTTGACTTGTCATCACTCTAGTTTTGCATAAAAAGTGTGTTGTGAAGGATATTTTTGCTTTATTGGACTGATATAAGACATATTATTTGTTTCCCCTAATCAATTTCTTTACAACACCTTTTCTTTCACTCATTCGCATTGAAAAAAGGTTGAAAAATCAAGCATTTTAGGTCATTTTCATACATAGTTTTGCACTTGTCTTTTGCATAAATTTTGAAAAGCTCTTAAAATATGATATTACATTGATTTGAAAAATTATACACATGTCTTCTAATCACAACAATAACAATAGGTTCCCTCCTAGGCCTTACATGAAAAGAAAGATCACCAAACCTGAAATTGTGTTTACACCTCATGATAGAACAATTGGAGACACTGAAGGAACTCTTTATATCACTGTGAAAATAATGGGAAATCATGTGGATGGAACCCTTATTGATCCTAATTGCATGACTAAAGTAGCAATCGAAGAGTTCCTCTATTCACATGGGTTGATACAAGGCTTTTATGACCCTTGGGACATGATGATTAAGACACATAAGAGAACCTTTATAAACACTTCTAGGAAGATATCCTTATTGGTTACTATATTTGAGAAATCTATAGAACAATGGTTTAATGTTGTCCCCATTTCTGACCTCTTTCACATCAAATTAGGACACCCATGGTTAAAGGCTATGAAAGTCGTCCCTTCAACAATCTATAATTGTGTGAAATTTCCTTTGAATGGACAAGTGCATATTATTCCTTGCAATAGGTATAAACCCTTGGTCACAAGACAACACTTTACTCTTGATTGCTTTTGGGAAAGATCTGAAGTGGAACTGGATCCATAGATAGATTTCAACTTCTAGATAGATCTGAAGTGGAACTGGAGCCATAGATAGATTTGAATCTCGCATTGGTTACACTCGATTTTGAGATTTCTACGGTATAGCCCCACGATTATACTCAATCTCTGAATCCATAGTATAACCTTAGCTCTCTATGTGAATGATCATATGCATTGTTGTTTAAATGGACGCTAACACTTTTCTTGCAAGAATGTGTTTATGGGAACATTTGGCGATCGTAAAATACATGTCACCTCCGGGGGGCATAGGCTTTGCGAGAGCCTATGTTCCCTTGTGTGTTTTCTTCCTAACGTGCTTGATATCAGTACATGACATCAACCACCTTAAGGTGGGGGCATATATAAGGTAAGCTATCTGATTTAGATGCTAGCAAGTGTGTTTGTTCTTAGGTGCAGTCTTAAAGATTGGTGGCGATGAGTCCCTCCTACACTCTGAGATTTGTTTGAAATCTATTTCCAATCATTTAGGCCCTCTACAAAGGCGAGATATCACACATATCCTTTTTATCTTAATCCCTTTGCAGAGGTGGGGATGGTGTATTTCTCGAGGAGAGTGCACATCCTTTCATTTTCAAAAAGTCCTTTGTGGAGGCGGGGAGTGGTTTTGTGACTAACTTTACCCTTAAGCGTGTCTTTGGCGATTGTTGTGGCAAAGCCCAATCGTCGATGTGTGCCTATAATTTTCCTAAGATGGTGATAAACCTAGAAATAGGAACACTCTATCGCTTGTCTGCCATGTTTTCTCCGTGTCTTCCATGTGTGTGTGTATGGTGTGCTTGATTTGTGTGGCGTGCTTGACTTATATGGTGTGCTTGATTTGTTTGGCATGTTTGTTCTCAAGTGCAGTCTTAAAGACTGGTGGCGATGAGTCGCTCCTACACTCTAAGATTTGTTTGGTGTGTGTGTTGCCCCATGTGCACTCTTAAAGACTGGTGGTGATGAGTCCTTCCTACACTATGGGTGGTGTATTTACTTTCCTTGTACTTGCAGCTGCATTTCATAAATGAGAAAAAGAAAAAGAAAATCATCACTGTATTCACTGCATTCACTGTATTCACTGTGTTTTGCGTGTCTTCAATGTTGTCTTCTTTGTGTTTTACGTGACTGTAACTGTCTTCCAATGTGTTTTGTGTGCTTGTTACTGTCTTCACTGTGATTAGCATATCTTCTCCATGCTTGGCGTGTTTGTTGTGTTTGTTGACCGTACTTTAATGCATGTATTGGCCTTGTGTTTATACACACACTAAAGTGGGGGATAAATGTTATGTCAGAAAAAGTAACCTTGGGGGCTTTTTCCTCTTAAGGTTTAGCTCCTGGGTCCTTTAGAATGCATTTAGAGCATCTTGCATGATTTTGATGACTGCCGATGAGAAAACCCTAAAGTTTCATCGCAATTGGGACTCAAGGGGTGCACTTAACATAAATCCTACCTAAAATAGGGGGCGGACTTGGGCGCCCATGCCCTATTCCTGCCCTATTTTAGGTCGGGACTAATTTCAAGATGTCAGTTTGTGACCGTTATTTAGGTCCTATGCTGACACGGTAAGTTTGAATTACGAAATTCTTAGCGGGAATGTTTGTAGTTGCATAAATAAGCATGATTAGTGATTCATTTGTAAACTAGATGGATTTTGCAAACTTGTGGCTTTATGTGAAAGTGATTCAAGGCATTCATTGTGTTGCAAAGTAGAATTTGTGTTGTTCTTGTGTTTGTATTTGTAGATTTGGCATCCATCTCCTCATGGCATGAAGAGTATCTTCCTTCCATGAGATCTTCACTACAAGGTGATGTCAATTGTGTTTTCAATCATTTATCATTCATATTTTTCCTCTATCACGTAGGGATATGCACTCTTTATTTGACAATAGTGTTTGGAAGACTTGAATGTCTCCCCGAGGCTTGACTAAGGTAAGCCTCTAAACACCACAACCCCCAAACCACTTTTCTGTGATTGCAGGTTACAAGTTGCGAAAGTGAAAGAAGTGGAGTTGCAGGATGTCAGAATTACAGATCAGAGAAGAAAACATGGACCTGGACTCAGGCACCCACTCATTAGTCCTCTGGATCCCGCAACTGTAAAATCTTCAGAACAGCAGGAACAAGTTGTAGACAAGATTCCCAGATCCTGAAGAAAACTGTGGCACTGGACTAGGGCGCCCGCTCATTAGTCCCTAACTTTTTCACACACTGAACTTCAAAATCTGGTACACATTTGATTGTTATTTGATATCTTTATGTGCGATCATTTTTTGTAATTTGTCTGTTTATTTACGATTTCATGAAATTAGGGTTTTGAGCATAATTACGCTTAATTGAACAATAAATTCATTCAATTCCAATCTTCCCCTATGTTCTAAGTGATGAAAAGCTTGTAGTAGATCCCTCTACTCAGCTGGATGTCCTTGAATGTTTAGTGGGGAAAGGAGGATCAATACAAACCATTAAAACCAAACCCTAAACATTTTTCACACTAAATAGAGAGAAAATGGAACTATGTTCACTATTGCCCGATCATCGATTAACATTCTCTTGATGCAGGTGTCATAAATCCATACTTGCAAATATAGCGCAGGATCTCCTTTCTTTGTTAACTCTGCCTTAGAGGGCATTTTCTTTAAATCGAAGAAGAATCGTAGGTCTTTTAAGTACGGAGTTTGGTGGGTTTACATCAAAATCCACATGATTTATTTGTTCACTAGGCAGAGGTGTGATTTGATTCAAGTATTTCAACCCTATCACTTTCAATAGTGTTGATCGATGTGAGAGAGAGTTCCTAAGGAGGTTGATGAATGAAATATGTGTGTAAGTTTTCTTTAAATCTTCAATGAGTTCATAAGGTCCAATCAGTGTTGGTATTGGCTCAACCACCGAGACTATACTTTCATGCATTTCTTCTTGCTTCTTTTCAAGCTCTCCTTCCTCTTCTTCATCATGTAATATTTTGACTAATCCCAACATCCTAGCTTCTCCTTTTTGTCCTAATTGTGGCAAGATATTTGCATTGTTACCTTAGGTTGCATTGCTTTGATTAGTCATTTCCATGTCTTTGTGTGTAGGAAATGGGTCCTGATAGATTCTCATGTTGGTATTTTGTGGAGCTATCAACACTTGAGTTTACCTTGCCCCCTTGTTATCCAATGTGACTTCTTGCATATTTAAGAACATCTCTATGAATAGCCATTATTGGTCTTTTAACAATCTTGCTATGAACCTGTTGTATTCTCTATAAGATTTCATGCCATATCCCCTAGTCCTATGAAAATAACATAACTAATTATATTCATAAGGGGTCTTTCGTATCTTCCGTCATTGCCATTTTTGTTCCAATTCCAAGATTGATAATTGTCCTATGGGTAATATGCATTATTTCTAGGATGATCAATTGCATTAACATTGGGAGGGTAATAATCTCTTCCATTATAGTCATCCCCCACTTTCCTAACTGGGGGTTGATTTGTCACCTTGTCTGTCATTGCATTTCTATTGTTTTTGAGAATCTTGATAACAAGCACATTGTTTCCCGTATCCTCACTCATCATTTTTCCATTTGACCCATAAGTCCTTCTGCCACTATCAATAGCCACTTGGTTAATTCTTAAAGCACTTTCCAAGGCTTCTTCATAGGACTTGTAAGGTAACTTTTGAACTTCTTCTCCCATCTCCCTATTTAAGGCATGCAAGAAAACATCACATAATTCATGATGATCCATGTTTGGAGCACTTGTCGAAGAATAGAAAACTTGCCTCCATCGAGTGACGAAGTGGGCTACTGATTCATTTGGTTCTTGTTTCATAGTTAAGAATTCGCGCATCCCTATCTTCACGAGTTTGTTCATGTTGAAATCCATGAAAAACTCTCTGATTAATTTCCTAAATGAATGTATTAAGGCCTATGGTAGGGGATAATACCAATCCAGGGCAATTACTTCTAATGTCTTCGAGAAGATTTTGGCAACAACCCCATCCGAAGGGAGGAGTTCTCTTATTGCGGTTGTGTAAGCTTTAATGTGCGATTTGGGATCTCCTTCTCCTTTGAACTTTAGAAGATCAACTAATGGTTGAGGCAATGAAACACTTCTTACAAACATGTCAAGTGGCTCCTTTAAGTACTCCAAGTATGTGCCTAAAAAGGCACTCTAAGATTGTGGAGTTGACGACACTAGCCCCATTGGTGGGCTTTGATAACCTAATGCTATTGTTTGGTTTGCTTGGTTTCCTAGCATTGCTTGATTGTTTTGAACATGAGGGTTCACATTTGGGAATGTGTCATTACTCCCATTTCGCAAGTAGTAATTGAGGTAAGGAGGATTCTGAGATGCCTCCTAGTCCTGTTCCATTCTAATGTGCTCATGGGATTTTTGTCTTCTTTCTAAGATAGATTGTTCTACCTCTAGAGTTCTGATTCTTTGCACTAGCATTGCGATAAGGTCTGCAGGTGTGGGACCTCTAGGCACTTCCTCAATTTTAGGGTTTTCCTTGCGAATGTTGTCATGATTTTGTGTTTCTTCTCGTATATCATTTTCTCATTGTTCTTCTTGTAGAGCAACTTTCAGGGCTTCTTGAGCATCTTTTTATTCTTGTAGGTTCCATTCTATCCTTCTCACTTCATCATCAAGGTGAGTACTTGAGGTTCTCTTGGATGGTTGGTCCATGCGATGGACTTCCGATCTCATCTCTATTCTTTCCACTTTGTGAGGTGTGTTTGGTATGGCAAGGTTATGCTCCCATAGAGGGTTGTTGAATGACAAAGAATGTCTGGATTCTCTTCAGTCTTGTTCATAGTCAGATTCTTCATAGTCATAGTAGTTTGAAATTGGTGCATTTGGGTCAAGTGGCACATACATGTCGAAAGAGGGAGTTTCTGATTCCATAGAGGGAATAATCCCTAAGCTTAAGGCTAGTTTCATCCTATTCAGGGGTGCCATAGACACCACTGAATAAATAGAATGAGCGAAGGTGAAGATGACAAAGGCGGAAGCAATGAAGATGCTTACGAAGAAGAAAGTGACAATGATTGAAGCCTTTGAAGATGAAATGCCAAATGATGATGTTTAAATGGAATTGAGCATTAGGAATGCAAAAATCTTAACTAAGAGGCTTTAGCCTTTCACGTCATCTTTGGCGTGCACACGGACCCTCTCTCCTTGCCACAGGGTGAACCTCCATGTCACTCTCACTCTTGTGGAAGTAGCCAGTTGAGAGGAGGTGAGACACGGGGGAAGTCTGGCTCATTGGAGAGCTGGACTTCACAGAGAGTTGTCGACCAGTCCTGGGGCCTTTATTGTGTGTTTGTTTGAATGCAATGTTTTGTAATTGTTGTTGTAAAAAATTTAATATATGACCCAAAGGGTCACTAGTCACCATTCTTCTATTTGGGTTTCTAAGGTTCCAGCATTGTGTGGGTTGACTGTTGTTTTTGTTGATGTTTTGTTCAAGTTGGCATTGTTGTTTGTATTGTTGGATGATTGCTTGTATTTGAAGTTCTCTAAATCTTTCTTGTTGTTGTTGAAATACCAATTGATCTTGTTGTTGTCTAGGGTGGATATCCTCTACCTCATCAAGGATTTCCCTTACCCACTCACCTCTAAGTCTAGGGTACATTCGTGAGCCTAAATAAGAGAGAGATGGTTAAAGCTAACCTTGACTTGACCTAGGGTTTTGACTTAGGGTTTGTCTGACCTAAGGTTTGACTTTGTTGACTTTATGTTTGACCTTGTGATGAAATCAAGGGTTTGTAAACCTTCTATGCTGCTAATGTTTTTTTTCTTTTTTGTTTTTGTATGCATTCAAGCCTATATGAGTGCAAAACATTTTTGTGTGCTTTTTTCTATTTATAGAATGAAAGTGTTTTTTTCTATTCTAGGAATTAGAAAATGTATGCAAACTAGTATGAGATTATCTAAAGCAATTGAATCTATGTTTTTGGTTTGATTTTCTGAATAAGTGGAACAATTTACTCTAAGAAAGGAAATTGCTTTTAAACTATGAATGTTTGAAAGGGAAACTACTTTAACAATACAAATCTACTTAGCCTATTAAGGAAAAAGCAACATGCATTTACTATTCCCAAGAGCAAAGTTTGATTATCTAATTACTACGAAATTTTAAAAAAAGGATGAAGAACCTAAAATAAAAGAGACGCGTGAGCCTCCACTACCCTCAGAAATCCTTGTATGGCAACCTCTAATCCTCTTGCGGTAGCAGAGTGATCCTCTTGGCAACAATAAGAAAAGAGAAGCAAAAGAACCTATTGAAGCTTTGAAATGAGCTCAATGAGAGCTTGATGAGCATTTTGGTTTGTGATGTGCGCAGCATATGGATGCAAAATGAGCCTTTAGCAAAGCTAGATGAGATAATAAATAAAAGCAAAAGGCTTTAATATCTTGTGTGATCATATGGATGCTTGATTTAGAGAGCAATAACCTGCAAGAACTGTGTGCACAAATGAAATTGCCTCCCTTTGTGCTTGAGGGAGGGGTATTTATAGGTTTGAAGAAGGGATGAGAGGTGAAGAAGAAGAAGAGTTAAATCCCTTTGATTGAAGAGTTAACTTAAAAAATACAAGAGTGATCTAGGGTAAAATTGAAGTGATCTAACCAATTATAACTTATCACTCAAGAAGAAGTGAAGAAAAAGAATGCATGGGAATGGATGGGTAGAAAATTAAAGATAAAAATAAGCTAAATATGCATGGGTGGATGCATGAAATAGTTAACTTTATCTTTGGCACAAAATTCCATGCAAACAGGAAGAAAAACAGGTCAAAAGGAGCTATTTTTTTAATCAAAAACTTGAGTTAATTCACGGTTGGAAAAGACAGAAGGGTTGCCACTTGGTTGCCCTTTTCACTAGTCAGGGTTGCCTAGTGGCGACCCATGGGCAACCCTCATAGGAGGGGTCTTAGGTGATGATACAAAATGGGAGATGAAAGAGGAGGATAAAAGAAGGGGATCTACCTCTAGAAATGGGTCAAACAGGGGTCAAAAACCAAATCTCCACTTGCAAATGTAGAATCTCCTAGGGGAGATCTGGAAATAATAGGGGAGATTTGTAATGGTTGACTGAAACTGAAAACTAAAAGTTGGAGATGGCTTGGGAGGTCCTTAGAGAGTTCTTAGGGGTGAGAATGGATGAAAAACATTGAAGAAAGGTGAAATCACAACAAATAGATGAATACAAGGCTTAGGAATGAAGTTACAACAACAGGAAACGCAAATCAACAAGTGTCAAAAAACTGTCAAAAGTGAAGAAAGGATTATTTCATGCTTACATGTACATGACAAGGATTGTGAGTCATCATCGAGGTCCTCGTAGAGGTTGTGCGTGATTTTGGTGCTTACAGACCCTATGTGGTACCAGAGAAATGAGATATCATCATGTGGATTAATTCACTAACACTATATGACATTTAAACCCTTCTCATACACTCCTCTTTCTGGTTTATGCTTCTTCTTGTTAGCACAAGCAATCAAACACTAATGCCAGTATCCCTTACACAGTCTGGTTACACTGTCTTGACATAGAAATTGAAAAACCTACTTATGGTACTCCATAACACTTGAAACCTTAATTAAGAATATATACTAACCATCTGAGCTTATCTTTCAATCAGCAAAGCCGAACATCAAAGTGCGGTGAAGTGCAGTGGTTTTCTATTCTATCTCTGATAACCTTACACAGTAACATGACTTGTTTTCACTATGTTAGCTCTAGAAAACTTTGTGATAAGTTTTATGCTCTAAAACTTGGATCATGCATACCTCTTATCTATCTCTAGCTATCCTCCAAGGCACAAGGTCATATCTTCAAGTGCAGAGAAGTGTGGAGCATTCTTTTGTACCTCTGAGACTGCAACAACATTGTATCACCATTGTCTTCATTCTGCTAACTCTAGAGAGCTTTGCGGTAGTTCTTATACTCTCAAATCTGAACCACACATATTTTATAGCTATTTCTAGCTAACTTCCAATCCACAGGATCATGTCTTCTTTTGCGGAGGAATGCAGTACATTTTCTTGAACCTGTGACACCCTTCATAACTGGAAATTTACTTAAACAAATTTCTTCAAACTTTTTGCAACTTTCTTCATCAACCACAAACCATCATGACTCCATATCATCAAAATATGACATATGGAACCAACACTACTCCATGACATTTGTTATCCAATGCAACACTTCAAAGATAACACTTTAATCACTTTAACAACTTACATCTATCCATGAACTTCAGAAGATAAGGTACATTTGTGTACAGATGATACTGATCCCTTATATCTTTCATCATCACTTCTCCTCTAATCATCACTCCTTTAACAACATATAAAATAGTGTCCCTTCCACATCACAATACCTCAGATCACTACTCCTTTGGCATCAATGATTACCACTCTTTTGACATCAATGTTTCAATCACAACTCCTCAAATCATCACTCCTTTGACATCAATGACAACATATGCAACATATAGTGCCTAAAAAGAATGGGAAGTGGAGAGTATGCATTGATAATAGAGAGATGAACAAGTCCACAAAAAAGGATCATTTTCGCTTTCCATTTATTGACCAAGTATTAGGTAACCTAGCAGGGAAAAAGTACTTTTCAAACCTGGATGGGTTTAGTGGATACAATCAGATCCAAGTGGCACTAGAAGACCAGGACAAGACTACCTTCACATGATCATGGGGAACCTTTGCATATAGAGTCCTTCCATTTGGCCTGTGTAATGCTCCAGCTACCTTTTAGAGGGTTATTTTAGCCATTTTTGTTAAACTAGCTAATGAGTGTATGGAGGTCCACATGGATGACTACTGTTTATGGGAACACCTTTGAACAAGCCCTCAAGACTATGGAAAAAGTGTTGCAATGTTGTGAGAAGAATCAATTGTCCTTAACCCATGAGAAATTTTTTTATGAAGGTGGAACAAGGAATTGTCCTTGGGCATCATTTATCAACAGAAGGAATCAAGGTAGATCAAAACAAGGTAGAAGTGAGTAAACAATTGCCTCCACCTAAAACCCAAACTGATGTTAGGAGTTTCTTGGGTCATGCAGGATACTATAGGAGGTTCATAGAAAATTTCAGCAAGATAGTTGCCCTAATGTTTTCCCTACTAACCAAGGACACTAAATTTCATTGGACAAAAGACTGCCAAACAACATTTGAGACCATCAAAGAAAAACTTACAGTTATACCTATTTTGAGGGTACCTAATTGGAATATGCCATTTCACATCCAAACAGATGCATCAAATGAATCAATAAGGGTAGTCTTAGGACAAAAAGAAGAAGGGGAAGGCATGCATGCAATTTACTACATAAGTAAAAACCTTACCTCTGCTGAGAAAAACTACACAACAACTGAGAAAGAATTCTTGGTAGTCATCTATGCCATCAACAAATTTAGACACTACATCACAAGATATAAAATCTTTGTACACATTGAGATCATGCACCCATTAAATATTTAATGAAAAAACCTATAGTAGGTCCAAGAGTCATCAGATGGTTGTTATTATTGCAAGAATTTGATATCACTATCATAGATAACCCAGGAAAATTCAATTTGGTTGCTGATTTTTTGTCAAGATTGCATATAGGTGGAGAGGACCAGCTAGTGGAACATAGGTTTCCAGATGAACATCTATTTGTTGTTTCTTCCAATACACCTTGGTTTGTTGATATAGCAAATTTCTTGGCTACAAGATTGTTTCCTTCTCATTTCATTTCTAAAGAAAAAAAGAGATTAGTAAAGGAAAGTTTGTCTTATAAATGGTTGAATGGTTTGTTGATCAAATGTGGCCCTGACTTTGTGTTGCACAGGTGTTTAAGGGATCATAAAAATTTTGATTTGTTAAGGGCATGTCATGATGAACCCACATGAGGACATTACTACTCACAAAGGACAATCCACAAGATCCTTGGAGCTAGTTATTATTGGACATCTCTCCACATAGATGTGAAGAGGTATGTGAAGTAATGTGATCAATGTCAAAGGATGGGTCAACCAACTTCTACACAGGAAATGATACTTCACCCCCAAGTGGTTTTAGAACCATTTGAGCAATGGGGCCTGGATTTTGTGGGACCTATCTCTCCAACATCTCTAGGGAAGGAATACATCTTGGTATGCACTGATTATGTGACCAAATGGGAAGAAGTTCAAGCATTACAATTTGCCAGAGAAAGAAAAAAAGTTGTTGATTTCCTATATAATAGAATCTTCTTAGGATTTAGAGCCCCAAGAGCAATAGTTTCGAATAGAGGTTCACAATTTACCTCTCAAGTGATAAAATCTTTCACAAATTTGTACCAGGTCAAGCATAGGAAGTCTTCACCTATCCCCAAGCAAATGGGTAGGTGGAGGTAACAAACAGAGAGCTAGAAAATATCTTGACAAGGATAGTAGCAATGAATAGGGAAGATTGGGCCAACAAATTACATGAAGCAGTATGTGCTTACAACACCACATGCAAGTCAACAACAAAGTTCTCACCTTATGAACTTGTCTATGGGAAGAAACCAATACTGCCAATAGAGTTTGAATTACAAACACTCAGGACATCACTGGATATTGGACTACCATTATCTATAGCACAACAAGATCAGATTCTTTAACTCAATGAATTAGATGAAATTGGGATGTGTTGTTTATGATGTTAGTCATAAACACACATAGATAAAGAATTGCAAATCAAACCTTTATCATCTTGAAAGATATAATAAATTTGGTGAATTCATGATCTCAAGTCTCTATGGATTAGTTCATAATCTACTGATATCACTCAATGGTTTGATGTGCCATGTTGTTTTCCTTTCAAGGGGTCTTACCTTTCTGTTACCGAGAACTGATGTCTGAACATCTGGTTTTACACCTACTTTCTATAAATCTTTAACAAACAAGGTTAATCCTACTGTATTCAATAGATGATGAAGATATTTTCTAAGTTTGATCAATTCGTCTAATCATCAATTGTTATTGATTAATTTTCACTTCTGCACTATGAATTTATCTAACTAATGTGCCTACAACCATATATTTGCATGATTATCGTTAAGATTTATGTGTATTAGCATGATATCTTCAATTATACATGCTAATTGGCTCAAATATGCTATGAATATTAAGTTTCCTTCGAGATATCAGCATATTTCTGTATATTTTCTTGAGATTATCTGTATATTTGCAATTGTGATGATGATTGTAATGAAATTAAACAAATTATATTGAATGCTTTCTAATATTTACTAAAATTGAGTGAATCTTCAGCTATCGATCCATATACATTCCAGATACAGTCATGAAGAGAAGAAAATCAAACCATAGGTTCACCAGGATGTTCCACAGCTAATTATGGTTGATGCAAACTTTGATGAAAAGGAATGAAGACAACATGCACAACATGAATTGCACTCCAAGGGACATAGCAAATCAAAGTACAAGCCAAGAATTCATCCACAGATTACTCAAAGTATGCTATTGTATGTAATCTAGATCTTCTTCTTCATTAAGTATGCAACAAACATGTATATTTGCAATCAGCTTTGAGAATTAGTCCTGAGAAGCTTCAGCAATCTAATCTCAATTAAGTTTCAAATAATGTTACAATGTGTACTCCATCTCCTTTTATAGGACAAAGATTGGAGGTGGTTACAAAAGATCCAATGATCAAGATTTAACCATCAAAATCAACGGTCCATATCATCTTTGACTTGGTCAACGAATGTCAAATGTGGCACCGGTTGCTAGCTGGCAACCATTTGGTGGAACTCAATCATTTCTTTGTCAAATTGAGCATATGACCCTATCATCATGCATCCTTACTCATTCTTCATCTTCTTCATTATTAGATGGGTCATCCTCTATATGTGTGTTGATGATCCCCCTGATGGGTTTATATGTCTGTATTATTCATTCAATCTCTCCCCCATCTTGAACCTTAGCTTTTATTATGGCATGCTCTTGGGAGTGGAATTGTGTCTATAATGCAGACCACTTATTCTTCTTGCTATTTAACATTTCATTATATGCTTCCACCTTTGCTTTCATCCTCATGGCTTTACTAACTATATCTTCTGTCAAATGGTGGAGAGGGTCATCTGTTGCTTGCTTAAATTACTTTGGAAAGCCTCAATTGCAAAATCAACATCTTGATTTTCTATCTTCCCTTCTACCTTGTCTTCAAGAGCTTCCAAGATATTTATCTCCTCAGCCATAAGATGATGCAACTTGACACTGATGTCTCTGAGCTTGGTGTTGCATCTCTTCAGGATATCACTTTCAAACTAAGTATCCTCATACTGGATATACTTAATAGTTGTGTAGTATTATTGTCTAATACCTTATTGTATATGAGTACTTTCATATCTATGTGCTTCATTTCAGCCAGAACATCCAGATCTTTCTCTACCTTGATTAATCTCTGTCCAACCTCCTTTTACAACTTATCCACTTTGTTCCTCAATGTGCTAAGAAAATTCCAATTGGTGGGGGAGGTCTTTATTACCTTTTCTGCTTCAAAAATGAATTGAATAAACCAATTATCCACCACATGAGCCTTATGCTTCATGATATCCAACCCTGTTACCTCATCCTGAGATATAATGGTCAAAGGGGTAGCTGTGCTGACTAGCATGTGATTCAGGTCAATTAACCCCTTTATGAATGTATGCAGTTGGGCAATGTGCTCTTTGTGCATTTTATTTTAGTCTTTCTCCCTTTTCACTCTTTTCAATAGAGAATCAATAATATCCTTAGCCTCTTGGCCTTCTTTCTCTTCAGTAGCAAAGCCTAAATCAATATTAGTTATCTGAGATTCATCAATAGTTATCTCTCCTTTTGCCTTATCTACTATAGGCAAAGCTACCTCAGCTATTCTCTTGCCTGTGGTAGGATCTCTTTTGATTGTAGAAGTGGCCCTTGCCCTTCTCTTTGGCTTAACCATGTTAGCTGAAAATAATGCAAAAATATCAAATTCAGGTACATCACTGACCTAGGGTGCTTCCACAGCCAATATGGTATATCATCTACAAACCCTTGCTAGTTTGTATGCTCAATGTGAGCATCATGAGACTCTACATTCTGCTCCACTCTCTGTGGTGAAGGTTCTTCTCTTTGTTCATCCTAAACTTCTTCATGATAGACCTCTTCATGTGTAGGGGTTTCCTATTGTATTTTTACATTTTGGTCTTGTGTATCTTGTTGTGCTTGATCCTCATGAGGAGTTTGAGCACTCTAATCTAATGTATCTGGATGATTACCTTGATCATTCCTATTCACATTTTCTTCTTCTTTTCTCTGATTATCACCCTATTGAAGACCTTGTTCTCCACCCTTTGATGTGTCCACTTCTCCAGGGTCTTGAGCTTTATCCATCTCCTCTTCATTTGTTTCCCTATCAGGTGATGGCTCATTGTCCTGACCATCATTCTGATCAGGCATCTCCTCATCCTCCATATGTACATTGGCTTCTAATTTATCTTGTTCCAGAGGCAAATCTTTATCTTTATTTTGATTCTCATCACCTTGATAGGCCAAATCTATTGTTGCAGGGCTAGTAACTTGATCAACCAATTTTGTCAATCCTATTTGTTGTGCCACCACTTCAGGGTTACCTTCCTCTATTTCCTTTGTTTCAACCTCATTTTGCACCATGGGGGTGCTATGAGGGATCATCTTAGTATTCTTCACTAATGTTTCCATAGAATGAGTAGAAACATCATTTGCAACATCATCATCAGATAGATTCACTGTGTAATCTAATGGAAAGGATTGATCATCCCTTACACTATGCATCTCTTTTCTTTGTTCCTCCACTATCTCAGACTTGAATTTCATGATATCAGGGATTGGGACTTCATGCTGCAAATTCTTCAAAATGCCTTCACCACTTGCTCCTCTTAATAGGATAGTGGGGTTCCTATCCACTGCCCCCCTCATACCAAATGTCTGCTTCTTCTGGGGTGGCTCTTGGGTTTTCTTCTTTTTCCTCCTTATTAGGAGATCATCATCTGAGCTCTCTTCTTCCTCAATATGCACATTAACAAGGGCAAGCGATGCAATAGTTTTCTTTTGTTTTGCAGGTGCATGAGACAGTGATGCCGTAGATGTGGAAGCTACATCCTCCTTTTGTTGAAGTTGGCAAATGACTGTCACCCCAATAGCTTGGCTTCCTTTCTTGCTTTTACTTTATTGCCTTTCTCCTTTTGACTGCCTCTTTTCCTTGAGGAAATCATCATATTCCTCATCTGATAATTCTTGTCTCTTTCTTTTGTTGTTAACAGTGAGTGCTACTCCTTTCTTCTTTAGCTTGGTGATCTCATTTTCCACCCATTCTTTCGTCAATTGTATGACCTTCTATGTTATCTGATCCAAGGAAGTCACCTCTGGTTGACTCCAATCTGGGGCTGATATTATTTTATTATACATTTTATTGTCTTCATATTCTTGGGACATGATCATGCTGTCATCTTCATGTAATTGAGCAGGCACTGGCGTGCAATCTAGTGTGTATCTGATTCAGAGTAAGCCTCTGGTAACCTCTCCTTCTTACCTCTACCTTGTCATCACAATCAGCCCAGTAATCTTTAATGTGTTTCTGATGCATAGACTTCTTATGCAATACCAGTATCCTATCATAGGGATCATATGGCCTAGACAGTGAGAATGGTTGCAAGTGCATCAACCTTAATCCTCTAATTACATCTTTTACACTTTCCTTATCAAGACACATATACCATCTGATCATGATTGGAAATAGGATATTAGGCATCTTTCCTTTCTCAATATAAGCTTCCATTGAAGGCAATACCTGCCTGGCTGGTTCCATCAGGATGACCTTATCATTGGGGTATCTTGGTAACATAAGAGGTTGCTCAGTGAAACCCTCTATTCTTATGTATGAAAAAGTGGGGAACTAGATGAACCAAGCCCCATGTTTGTATATTACTGCCTGAGCCTCTATGCTCAGCCTCTTTGTTTTATCTTCCTCCATAGTCCTGACAAGGTGCATGGAGAATGAATCATTCACTCTAATAATGTTGGATATACTCTCTGTATTTTAGTTGTGGGTAATGATCCCAAATGTTTACATCACCAGGGTTATTTCTGACCTTGCCTACTATTTGTAGTCCATCAAAGGTACCTCTGAATGCACAGGTATATACCACATAAGAGGTCATATGGAACATATTACTTCTTCCTCCTAACTTCCTCATCCCCTCATCCAAACTGTCACTTATCATCTTTGCCCATTGGGGTTTCTCTTCAGTGCCTTCTACTATCTTGATGATGCCACACATCCAATTATTGAAAGACCTAGCATTTGGTTTCCCTGTCATCCTGTTGAGCATTACCATCATATATTGATACTCTGGAGAAAAATCAAACTTATAGAGATGTACAAGCAACTTGGCAGAGGCCTTATATGTGCTATCACAAGCCCTCCATTGGCACATGACCCTTCTAGCTTCTTTCTCCTTGCTATTATACTCTTTTTCCAATTTTCCCAAGTTTAATCGAACCACATTAGGTCCTTTAGGCAGACTGAAGGTTGTAGTGATGCTAGCAATTCTAAAGTCTACATAAACTACCATGCTTCTCTACCCTTTTGGTATTCACATTATAATTCTAGGCACACTCTACTACCAGTTTAGTGGCTTCCATTGCATAAGGAAATCCCCCTGTGTGCCACATTCCTGAACTGTAGATGCTCATGAGCAGGGGATTCCCGCTTCCTTTCTCTAGTTTTGTTGTCCATACATCAAGGTCTGTGTTTCTGGAATGTGTATCATTTATCTGTCCATATTTGAAGGATACTCCCTCAGGCTGTATGTGCATAGGTTTCAAAAATTCAGTGTCTGACCTGTTCTTCCGAGCTGCCATTGGATCCTGCAACGAAACATGTATGTTCTTACCCTAACGTGTCATGTACAATGGTGGATTCAGTAATCACATGAATTTCATGGTGATAATTCTTTCATTTTGATATATTTTATGCATTACCATATCAAATTACCCTGGTAAAATGATTTTTACCTGTTCATTTACCATAAACGACAAAAGGAGGGTTGTATCGTTATGTACCTAATATTCGTTATCCTTTTTATTGTGTAAGTGATGTCCAAATGAGCATGTTCACTTTGCAATTACCATTTTCCGTTCCGTCTGAATACGTATCCCATTATGTTGAGCTTGCAAGTTACAGTAGTGTCACCTTCATCTCGTAGGAGCTTTGTAATTCTTCGTTCAAACGTTTCGTAAATTTGAAATGAGCTCAAATTTTTACTTTAATCGAGCATAATGGTGAATTAGGGTATGTTTAATGTTCTCCTATCAATGTCTATTGATCAACACCTAAGGCTTGAAGATGTTGACAAGTGGCGGGCGTTTATTTGAAATTTTGAAGGCTCGACCTACCGTTGAAATAGCATTTACTGCAGGGGTGATATTCGCAGAGATCAGGGATATTAAGAAAATATGACTGATATCCGGAAGATGAGGGTGACATCATCATGAGGATGGTCAACTGTTGACCAATGACCAAAGTCAGGTCACTATACCTTTGTTAATAATCGTGATAACATATTGTATCGATATGATCAGGTGGATGTGCCACATGGCATCATTTTATTGGTTATTAGAAATCCTGTATCACAGGTCTCAAGGGTTAATATGATAGATATTAGGAAATATCCGGATACTCAACACTATGAAATATCACCCCATTTTGGGATGTGAGGATGACGTCAACATCTTTTATAAGGCTTCAAATTGGTCAAGGAGATGATGTCATCGTCATATTAACTAAGATCAGGGATGTTAAGAAATATGACCCTCTTGGATCTAGGTCATGATGACATCATCATCATATCAGGTTCTTTTATAAAGTGGAACAAGATGATATCACCCTCATGTTACCGAAAGTCAGGGATATTATGAAATATGACGGATATTCGGAAGATGACCCTCCAGGAATATGCGTGGGCACTTGACGGGTAAGTATTCTTTCACATTTAAATTTGACGTTTGCATATTGAAGGTGTGATTAGGAAAACCAAGTTGAAGGTAAAATACAAACTAAATGCATAATAGAACAAAGAATTATACCTCAAACAAGAAAGACCCAATCTCATCAAGGGAAAGGCAACTTGCACCCAAGAGCTCCTAAGACATGATATTCCCAAATTGATAAATGAAATGTAAAATGCTATCTCAAATTTGGAACTCACTAATTAGCTCTATAGATATTTGGGCATGGTAACTCTACTTAAAACTTGGATCCTAAAATGGGTTGAAAGGTGTTGTATTTATAGAGATTTTGGAGGGATTTTGATCCAAGGGTGGAGATTATTTTGGAAGATCAATGGTGGAGGATAAAAGTGATGTGGAGGGCCTAGATTTGATCTTGGAGGAATGGAGGGCTAGGAATAAAAGTAAATCTTTTATTCATTTTGGGGAAAGGAGGAATTAAATGAGTATGGGTGAGATGGAATATTTAGGAATTAAAGATTCATATGGGGAATGTAAAATGAATTAAAAATTCATTTGGGGATAAGTGGAGATAAATGAGGTATGGGGGTGTAAGAGGAATTAATTATGATGTGGGATATATTTAAATAAAAAATTGACTTATGTGGATATATTTCAATTTTTTATTTGGAAGATGTGGGGAAGGGTGTTAAGCTAGGTTTGACCACCCAAATGAGAGGTTAGGATTAATTAAATATAGGTTTTATTTAATTAATCCTAGGGCTAGGATGAGGTAGGCTAGGGTAGGCAATTAAATAATAGCTATTTAACTATCTAGGGTAGGGATAGGTCAATTAGTAGGCTGAATTAATTAGTTAAACATAATTTAGCTAATTAATTGGATTTAGTGAGGAGAGGGAAATTGACCAAATAAATATTGCATATTTATTAAATCAAATGGCTAAAGTTTGGACTATTGAATTAATGAAATTAATTCAATTGTTGGCGATAAAATGATGGAAAATTAGGTGACGAATGGACAATTAATTAAATAAAAATTTAATTAATTGAATAGAAGGGAAATTGATATGTTTAGGGATGTCGGGAGTCAGTTTGATGGTAAAAGATATTTTTAGGTGTGTACATTTGCCCCTCTTTGACATGGCGTCAGGACCTAGGAGGGAAGTGATGTCAAGTCGAAAAAAATATGCCCTAACTGTCGAGGAGGAGTAAGATGGATAAGGGATGCCCCCTCGAAAGGTCAGCGGAAAAAAAATAAAAAAAATTCAAGCGAGTTCTCAAAAAGGACGCGACAGGAGTGAAAGTTGGATAGGTAATGGAAAAAGAAGATTGCAAGAAGAAAAACGGAGGAAAAAGGCTGGAATCTGCACCCTGGAGGGGAAAAAGAGTGGGTGGGGGGATGACATGGCATGCTATATTAGGAAAAGTGGGCCCTAAGAGTGCCACATTTGCACACATTGACCTGGTGAGAAGAAGAAATAGAGGAGAGATGGCAGATTGCAACCCCCAATTTCCACAACTTCGACACATTTCTAAGTGGTTCCGATCGTTTGGCTGGACATTGGCAGCTGGACGCCAGGTAGGGCCTAACCCTAGCTTTGTGATTTTTTGATTTGCGTGCATTTTTGGGGTTTAGGAATTGGGTTTTGCAATGGTGGCGCTATTGCCAAGTTGCGCAGCGCCAAAAGAACGCGGATTAGCGCCATCCTCTTGATTGGTGCTATCCATTTAGGTAGAATAAGGGTAGATTGGCGCCAAATACCTAGCATTTTGGTGCCATCGTCTGTTTTAGCACAATGTGCGCAGGGGTTAGGGTTTTGGCATTTTAGCGCCAAATGGTTGTTATAGTAGCACTATGTTTTAGAATAGCGCTAGTTGTTAGAGTAGCGCTATATTTTGTTTTAGCACGATGTGTAGGATTAGTGTAATGTGCGGTAAATGCACTATGGGGAGAATTGGTGCTATTCCTTAGAATAGCGCCAAGTGACAGAGTAACGCCATTTTCTAAAATGGTGCTAAGTATTGTGCGCAGTGGCACTATATGTGAGAGTGGCACAAAGTATATTACGCAGTGGCGCTATTATATATAATAGCGCCATTAGAAGTAGTAGCGCTATTTGTAAAACGGCACGAAGCATGGAGTGTTTTGGTGCCAAATGATTTTGGCGTTTAACTTTAGAAGAAAGGGTGTGTTTTGGAAAAAAGATAGGTAGATTTCTGACCTGAAAGTTGTGGATGCAGGATACGAGGTTGTTTATAGTGTACTCATGGGAGCGGCGCGTGCCATTGATGATGGCATTATTCGATCAATTTGATGATGCCGCTCGGGCCCGACTGGCTAGATTGGGGCTCTTGACAGTGGCGTTAATGCCGGTGCTACAAGATCATAGAGCTCTGATGATAGCAGTAGTGGAGCGGTACCCTTCAGAGACCTGCACATTTTTGCTTCCGACTGGGGAGATCACTATCACACTTGAGGATGTTTATCGCATCCTCAAGCTACCTATTCGTGGCTGGCGGGTGAGATATGACACGAGGAGGGGACGGAGGGCCCTGATCAGAGTGTTTGGCCAGGATCATATTATTTTATCAGTGGATGGTAGAGAGATGTGTTATGAGGGGACACTGGCAGTGGGTGTAGATCCCTTTGCCTTATTCCTGTGCGCATTGATTGGTGGAGTAGTGATGCCTGATAGGAGGGGCAGGGGTTTTCTAGTTGGTTGGGGGGAGACGATCGAGGGGATGGTTAGGCATGAGACTGTGTATGCATGGGGGCCAGCAATGTTGGGGCAGCTATATCATGAGATGCATACAGTTATCTATCTTTATGATTTAGCGTTGTCAGTCGGGGTTACTCTGTTACATGTGTGGATTTGGGAGCACATTACAGTTACACTGCCAACGTGTGGGTACTATCGCCATCCATTTGAGGCCTTTGTATTCTTATATCAGGATGTTGAGTACACTTATACTGGTCAGGTTCGGTATTGGAGACGGATGTTGGATGATGTCATTCGGGTGACCTGGCGACCGTACATCGGGGTGGAGCAGTGACCAGACGATGATTTGCAGATGCCTTTTACTTTTCAGTAGCAATACCTGATGGGTTGAGGAGACCACATGATAGACATGTATCTACCCTCGCGGGTCATGCGGCAGTTTGGGTTGCGGCAAGATACACCGCAGCAGATGGCTATCTTTGCTCAGACTCGCCAAGATGCACATTTTTGGCCTGCAGCCATATAGCCCTAGGTCGCTCTGGATGATTTTGCGGCTTTGCAGCTGTTGCGGTGGGATTGGTAGAGCACAGTCAAGGATGATATATGGTGGCAGATGTGGTGGCTGACATGGTTTACGGACTCGGCAGAGGAGGCAGTCCCTACGAAGGAGGCATCGAGGTCAGGTGATGAGGATTTGGAGGATGATGGGGATGATGATTCTGATGGGGATGACTTCCTAGAGGAGGGTGAGGAGATCATTGTTGATTACCTTGTGGAGGTTGGGGGGATGGAGAGGAGGTTGGTGAGCCGATGGATGTGCTAGCAGCGGCAGTAGCCGGACAGGTTCCCCAGCAGCAGGTGAGACAACAAGCACCTGTTCAACATGTGCCTGTTGAGCAAGTTCAGATTGGGGTGGCGCGGCGACATAGAGGGCCTCGACAGCGTGGGGGACAACCGAGGGTGGGTAGGGGTGGTCTACCCCCACCACAGGTAGCGCAGCAATAGGTTGTCGCCGCAGGGCAGTAGGCAGTAGGGCAGCAAGCTACAAGGCAGCAGGCAGAGGCAGGCCCTTCTGAGGTTCGAGGGCTCACACCTCGTCGGCGGCCTCGGGGTGAGGAGGAGAAGATTGAGACCCTACGGGCACAGGTGGCCAGCTTATAGGAGGCCTTAAAGAGCCATGAGGCAGAGTTGGTTCAGTTGCGGGGTACAATGGCCTTATTGGATGGTTCAGATGGACATGTGGTTGCATTGCAGGCACTGTTAGCCCAGGCTCAGGGTGAGATAGTCACTTTGACAGGAGAGCGGGATGTGGCACTCACAAGAGCCCGACAGGCAGAGGCTACAGTGAGCAGTTTACAGGCTTCAGGTGCTGGTATGGTGCCAGTTTTTACATTGATGCAGACACAGCTGACTCAGGCACAGGGACAAGTGGCAGAGGCCACTCGCGGGTAGATTATTATCGAGTTCTCTACCATGCGGCAGTACCAGCAGAGCAGTGTGCAGCGAGCTTTAGTGAGCTTAGTGGGGCCAGATCATCTAGGTCACAGAGATCTAGGTCTATTTAGTCTGTCCAGCAGGCGATGGGTCCGCCATCACATGTGCCCTAGCAGGTTCCACAGGTACAGGTACAGCCGCCGCCACAGGCAGGGCCACAGCCACCATCAGGGTCAGGATCCCCCACTTGATCAGGGAGAGGATCCTCTATGTGACAGTATATCATTTCAGCCCTTGGAGGCATTGTATCAGGACATGATATTTTTTTTTTTGATGTATATTGTACATTTTTTTGCGATGATGATATATGATATGATGCTTTTTGATGGCCTATATGTTTGTTTATGATGATGTTATATGATTATGATGATGCTTTATGATGATCCATGCAATCTACTATGTTGATGTTATGTACCTATTGATGTAATATGATAGATGCAATGATGATTTATTTATTGTGATATATGCATGTTTGTGATCTATGGTCTATGATGTATAATGCAAATAAATGTTTAGATTAATAAACATTTATTATGGATGCAAAAATGTGATGCAATGGAAATGTATGTTTATCTTAATAAACACATGTTATGTATGGAAAATATGTATATGCATCTAGATGGTTATAAAATGCAACTAAATGATTATGATTGTGATTATGTAATGTGATTAAATGATTATGCTATGCAAGTAAATGTAACTAGATGATTATGAGATGATATATGGAATGCAATGTGATGATTAATGATTTTAAAATGCACCTATGTGAATTCAAACTTAAATGATTATGGTATGATGTGCAATGTTAATTTATGTATAAAACTGTACCTAAATGACATATAGATTAAATGATTATGATATGAAAACTAAATGACTCTAAAAATGAACCTAAATGATTATGATATACAACTTAACAGATTCTAAAATGAACCTAATGAGATGATATGCAACTTAACAGATTCTAAAATGAACCTAATGAGATGATATGCAAAGTAGTTGATATGTGAGATGCAAATTAGGTGATAGGTGAGATGCAAATTAGGTCCTGATACACATGATGTTCTTTGTTGGACCCTGAGTGGTGGGGCTATGCAGCAGGGGAATAGGTGGGGAGGGGATAAGGGTGGGTGGATGGGGAGCAGTGGAATGAGGGAATTGTTAGGTCATGAAACACCACGTCATTGAGGGGGGAATATGGTTTGGTTCGGGATGTGTTGAGTGAGAGTTAGTTAGAGGAGGGGGATTAGTGAGGGGATTTGGTAAGGTGAGGGAGGGGTAGGTGGTTATGAAATCTAGGCCCAGATGGTATAGTTGATTAGGATGATGATTTGAGCTAGTAACAGTAGTTGCATAACATTAATTAAGAGCATTTCTTAGTTTACTATAGCAATGTAGGATACAGTTCACAAAGGTATGAAATGACCTAGGTGATGATATATATCCCACGATTGCATGGACTAGACCCGCAAACAATAGGTTGATTTCATACGTACCCGAGGTAGTATAACCTTGCCTAGCCTAGGAAGGGGACTCATAGAGATGAGTGTGAATAATACATATAAGGTTTTGATGCTTGTATATGCAAATGAGGTCCATTATGCTAGAACCAACCCAGGCTTCAAATTATGAATACTATTCTTGGAGTAATGAAACCAACCCACAAACACAGCATACATAAACAATGACCTTGTCTACTCCAGGTGTTGTCCGCTACTTACCATGATATAATGAGATCAAGGTAGCTTTGGAGATGACCTAGAGGGAGACAAAAAGATAAAGATCAATAATCAAAAAGACCAACGAAAAGATACAAATAGCCTTTGTGTACTCTTGCCAAGATACGTGATGATAGAATGACAGATTCTTGTCCATTGTGGGAAAGATATATCCTAGGACGTGAATCAGTTGGATTTGATTGGATAATTTTCGAAAGGTGGGCAAAAGAACAGTGTGGCCAAGTGTAGGATTATAGTTGGTGTGTTGATTGATGATTTTTTGCATTAGGGACCATGGTTCAAGTGTATACTTAGCGTGTGTATCATATAATGGGTCTAGCAAGCTCAGTGAGTGCAGACCATCTAAACGAGTTGGATTCTTATGTACCTGAGTACTGGAAATGTCCTTCGTATTCCAGACTGCCTACATACCCTGTATCCACGGGATCAAGGTACTTTCAAGATGCGGCCGAGATGAATATGTAGTTCTAGTATGACTTGATGATGTGGGAATGGTTTAGGATGGTTGTGATGTGATGAGTTGATAGATGTTGATGGTTGCGAGTTATAGTGAGAGTGATGTATGGGGGGTGATCTGCGGTGAATTGTGTTGTTTTTGGATTTTCTGATTTTGTATTATTTTTGGATTTTCTAATTTTGTATTGTTTTTTATTTTTTTGATTTTTAGTTGTACAAAGGGGAGCTTACAAGGATCCTCATTCCATGAGTTAGCCTTGGGATGGGATTGTGGGGGTTGGGTGATAGGACTTGATGTTTCAGAATTCCAAGCCATGGGATGTGTGCAATATGGAGTGTTGTGATGGAAAGAGGACTTATTAGATGGTAGAACCAGCCACTACGCATGGCACCTGAAACATGTTTTCACCATGGTACTTATCTAAGGCGTCACCAAAGTGATTTTCACCATTGGAAGTTTTTATTGCACTTAGGTTTTTTCTTGATTTTTTGATTTTTTGGTTTTTTGATATTTTCTATTTTTTTTAATTTTTTGACTTGGGGTACCTGATGGGTTATGCATAAAATTTCTTTAGATGTAGGATGTTCATAGGCTCATCTAGAGGCTGCCCCTCAGGTGTTGCAAGCTGATATGCTCCTGATCCATAGTCGGCTGTGATGACATAAGATCCTAGTCAATTAGGTTCAAACTTTCCTTGCTTAAGGCGCTCCTGCAAGTTCTTCTAATTTTCCATAAGGACAAGGTCACCTACTTCAAATTTTTGGTTTTTGATCCTCTTGTTGTAACTTTGTCTGAGGTGATTTTGATATGCCTGTAGGTGGTTCAACGCATTCAGGTGTTTCTCATCCAGTAATTCTAGCTGATGCAACCGTGCGACCCGGTATTCCTCATCATTGATTATGTTTTGCAAGGATACTCGTAGGGATGGGAGCTCGACCTCAATAGGTAAAATGGCTTCAGATCTGAATACTAGGGAAAATGGAGTGGCTCCTGTGGGGGTACGGATGCTTGTGCGGTAGGTCCATAGGGCAGGGTTGAGTTGGAGATGCCAGTCATGGCCAACTTCATTAACTGTCATCTTTAGGATGTGCAGGATGGTTTTGTTTGAAGCTTCGGATTGACCATTTCCTTGAGGGTAATATGGGGTGGAGAAGTGGTGTTTGATTTTGAATTTTTCGCACAAAGTGTGAACTTCCTAGTTCTTGAATGGTTTTCCATTGTCAGTGACGATGGAATGAGGGATACCATAGCGACAGATGATGTAATGGAGGATGAATTTGAATATCTAGGTTCCAGTGGTGAAGGTGAGTGGTATTGCTTCTACCCACTTAGTGAAGTACTCGGTAGTAGTAATTATGAACTTATGGCCATTGGAGGATGGGGGATGTATTTTTCCTACAAGGTCAAGTCCCCACTGTGAAAAAGGTCATGGCGTCATGATGGGTTGCAACTCCTGTGCTAGTGCATGAATGAGATCCCCATGCTATTGACATGGTAGGCATTTTTTGATAAACCGGTAGGTGTCTCGTTCCATGGTTGGCTAGTAGTATTCGGTCCTCAGGATCTTTTTAGTAAGAACGGGTCCACTTGAATGTGCCCCACAAATACCTGCGTGTACCTCTTGCAAGGCTGCTTCAGCTTCCCTAGAGTCTAAACATTGTAAAAGCGTGCCCTCAAGACTCCTTTTGTATAGGGTGTCTCCTACAAGGATGAAGCGGGAGGCTTGGCAGATGAAATATTTTCTTTGTGAGGTGGATAGGTTCAGGGGGATGATATTATTGTGGAGGTATAGGTAGGTTTCTTAATACCACGGGGATAGGGGACCAATGACTTCGCACACTAGTTCTATTGAGGAACATCATATGCTGGGGTTGGGAGTTCTTCTATCAGGAACTCACACTTCTTGTTTTCTTTCTTCATGTCGACCACGGATCCGATGGTGGCCATGGCGTCTGCAGCTTTGTTGTTGAGCCTTGGGATTTGTTCGAAGTGGATTTCATTGAAGTAGTCTTTGAAGTCATCAACCATCTTTTTGTAGGGCAGGAGCTTATCATCCTTGGTCTTGTACTCATTATTTACCTGCCGGATGACCAGTTGAGAATCTCCATACATAGTCAGCTTCTCAATTTTCCATTTGATCGCCATTCAGAGACCTGTGATAAGGGCCTCATATTCTACCACATTGTTGGTACATGGGAATGTGATTTTGAAGGATTTAGGGATGGTGTCACCTTGAGGGGTAACAAACAGGACACCTGCCCTCAAGCCTCTTTGTGTGTATGATCCATCAAAGTACATTTTCCATGTTTCTGTTGCTGGTGCAATTGTCAAGATAGCTTCATCAGGGAATTCTGCTATTGTAGGATACTCTGCAGGAATGGGTGCTTCAGCCAACTGATCGGCGATAACCTATCCTTTGATGGCTTTTCTCTCAGTATATTCAATGTCAAATTCAATGAGGATCATGACCCATTTTTCCATTTTCCCAGTAAGAGCAGCTCTGTTTAGTAGATACTTCAATGGATCGATCTTGGCAATGAGCTTGGTCTTGTGATTGAGCATGTAGTGTCTTAATTTTTGTGACGTAAAGACGAGGGCTAGACATGCTCATTCAATTTGTGTATAATTTAGCTCATATGAGATGAGGGTGCAGCTGATGTAATAGATGGCTCTTTCCTTCCCTTGTTCATCGTGTTGTGCTAGTAAGGCTCCAATAGCTGTCTCTGTTGCTGAGATATATAACAAGAGGGGTTCTCCTTGCCTCGGTGGAGTTAGAACAGGGGGATTAGCTAGATAATCTTTGAGCTGGTCAAAGGCAGCCTGACATTGAGTGTTCTAGACAAAAGCTGTGTCTTTTCTAAGTAGGTGCTGGAATGGTTGACATTTATCGGCTAGTTGAGCAATGAATCGATGAATAGATTAGAGTTTTCCTTGCAGACTTCTCAGCTGTTTTAGGGTTTTTGGAGGAGGCATTTCAGTGATGACCTTAACCTTTGCAGGATCTACCTAAATTCCTCTTCTGGAGACTATGTATCCCAAGAGTTTTCTGGAGGTGACCCCGAAGACACACTTCTTTGGATTGAGGCGAACATTGTATTGCTCTAAGCGGTCGAAGATTTTTGCCAATACATCAAGGTGTTCCTCCCTTGTCTTTGATTTCCCTAGCAAGTCGTCCACATAGTCTTCCATGATGTGGTGGAAAAGATCATGGAAGATGATAGTCATGGCTCTTTGATACGTGGCTCCAGCATTCTTTAGACCGAACAGCATTACCACCTAGCAATACGTCCCCCATGGACATATGAAGGCTGTCTTATGCTGGTCCTCTTCTATGATCCAGATTTGGTTGTACCTTGAAAAACCGTCCATGAGGGATAGCATTTCATGTCCTGTCGTGAGATCCACTATCATGTCAATGTTAGGCAACGGGAAATCATCCTTTGGGCAGGCTTTGTTGAGATCTCAGAAGTCGGTGCAGCAATGGATTCGGCCATCTGGTTTGGCTACTGGTATTAGGTTAGAAACCCATTCAGGATAATCGATTGGTCGGATGAACCCAACATCCAATAGTTTCTTTAGCTCTGCTTTGACTAGGAGGGCCACCTGGGGATTCATTTTTCTGAGCTTCTACTTTACAGGTTTCGCATCAGGGAGTACTACAAGGTGATGGACAACCAAAGCGGGATCTAGCCCTGGCATGTCTGCATAGGTCCATGCAAAATTGTGATTTCGGCGTTTGAAAAATGCCAAGAAGTTTTCTTGTTCTTGTGTGTTGAGAGATTCTGCCCTAAAAGTCATTTTCGGCTCTTCTTCTTTCTCAAGATTCATCTCTTGAGCTAGCTCGACTAGGATAGGTGATTTGTCTGGATAAACCTTGTCTATCTTAGGAAGGCCCATGCTTTCATCTCCTAGCACCTCGTGGAGGTTTTCACCAGGAGATACATCTTTTGTTTTTACTTTTTTGGGATCTGACACTGCCGCAGAATGGTTTTCACCATCAGATCCATTTTTTATTTTTATATTTTTATGACTGGAAGCAGGGGTTGTCTCCCTGAAATAGGCAGCGGTATCAAGCTCCATGATGTATCTTGCCCTGTGATCTCCCAGGGGGAAGTGATCTCTGACCCCCATCATTTCAACGATGGCCTCATCATTTGGTGCTATGTCAAAGATAGGACGTCCTTGTTGGTCCCAGTCTATAAGGTCTGGGTATACAAGTGGTAGGTCATTGGATGATGAGGCTAGGGTGGTGACTGTGTAGATGGTGCATATGGATGAGTCAAAGAAATTGGCAAAGTCACTAAAGGAGTCTTGATGGCCCGTTTCGTTGACGTTGTCAACTTCAAGGGAGACCATAGTGACCTCAGCTAAGATACATTCATCGGTAGTGAGGATACGTTGTCATTGACCATATCCTAACACTTGTGTATAGGGATTTCTTATCTCTTGGAATGGTTCCACAATCCCCTGTTCATGAAGGTCGATACCGCCTTGTCCTTTATAACCCATGTTTTTGACAATTTCAGACCCTTTACCATAGATTTCTGTTGGTATGATGGGAGCTTCCTGCTCAGATTCTTCATCCTTATAAAGCCAGGATGAGATATCTTCGAGTACATCCTGATCCAGGAGATGTTTCTTTTCAAAGATGGGTGATGGTTTACACTTGATGACTACTGTGTTGGCTGCCTCTGCTTTTGGGATGCCAAATGTTTTAGGATTGGGTAATGTGCCCACACAAAAGGTACCATGTAGGTCATATTCCCCACATCCCATGTCACTGAGCTTGATCTTGACCTTGGGTGGTGGTGGTGTTTGGGATGAAGTGGTGGCAATGTTGGCGGGGTCGATATATGAGGTGGAAGCTGTTGGATTGGCTTTGGTGGTGGCTTTGTTGTATGGGCAGAAGGTATGGTCATGGCCTTCCAAGAAACTACAGTATTGGAAGGGGCAGGGGTTGGCGTAGATGGTTACCTCTGTGCCATTGTGAGGGAACTTGAGGCATTGATGGAATGTAGATGGGACTGCTTGCATGGCATGAATCCATGGTTGGCCGAGAAGAATGTTGTAGGGGAGGTCAAGATCAAGGACCTGACATTTTGTTTCCAGTATTTTCTGTCCCACTTGAATAGGGAGCTTGATGGTACCTTCAGATAGTCATTTAGTGTCATCATACCCTTTGATTGTGATGCACTCACTGGAGTCTCCAACCACATCCGAGTACCCCAAGTGTTTTAGCAGTTTAAGAGTGCATATGTTTAGGCCGGAGCCACCATCTATTAAGACTCTTTTGATGATGTGCTTGTGGATATGGACTTCGATGTGTAGGGCGTCATTGTGTAAGTGTTCAGAAGCGGGAAGATCCTTTTCTAAAAATGTGAGATGGTGAGGTGCGGCGATATGTCCTACCATGGCTTAGAATTGGGTTACATACAAGTTGGCAGGAACTTGAGTTTCCAAGAGTACTTTGTCAAGGATGTCTTTATGAAGGGGTGATGTGCGGAGTAACTCAAGTATGGATATTTGTGTAGGGGTCTTTCCTAGATGCTCTAGGAGGTTATTACTGATTGGTAGGTGATGGACGTGTGGTTGGATGAGGGGATAGGGAATCTGATGTGGATACAAGCATTTTTTCAGTGGTAGGGGCTATGCGGATGGATACACGGCCACAACGGGTTGTGACAGTGCAATCAGGTGCTTGTGCCCGAATGGTGATTGTGTTGACATGGTGAAATGATGGCTCTATCCGCCCTATGATAGAGTCATAGGATGCGGGTGGTGGGGTGACGTTGTATGCTTAATTGGATGAGGAGGCTTTATTATGGTTGGGTAGTGGATCCTTGTAAGCTCTGAGATTGGCATTTGGCGATGGTTGGGTGGTTTGCTCAAGATTAACTTTGTTCTGATCGATGAGGTCTTGCACACAGTGCTTTAACTTCATACAATTAGTGGTCTTATGTCCCACTATGCAGTGGTAATCGCAGTAATCGTTCTCATTGTACCATGCCGCTTTAAGCTCACTCTCTTGGTGGGGTGTGACAAGTGGGAGAGGATCAAACCTTTCTTTAGACACCTGTCGAGGATATCCACAATTGGTTCCCCTAAAGGCATGAATTGTCTTCGTGGTTTGTTTTGTTTGAATTGTCCCCTTTGGTTATTTGTATTGGTGGTGTATGTATGTGCGAGTGGTCGATTCTATATATGTTGGACGGCTTTCACATCTGTGACACCACTGTTCAAGGTGTTCTTGTTCTTTCCCCAATAGCGTGGCTTTTTGTTTGATTGCGTGTTGTTGTTGTTATTTGTATTGGGGACGTTGATGTTGAGTTTGTTATTGTTGGATTTGTAGTCATACAATTTGATGGAGCCCTTGGCGATGAGGGCCCGTTCAATGGTAGTCCCTTTGTCGATGACTTCTTCAAAGGTAGATGCACAAAGGGTTTGTAAATGGAACCCTATTTCTTGATTAAGGTTGGTCACAAACATGGTGATGAGTTGTTTTTCAGGAATTGGCCAAGGGAGTTTGCTTGCTAAGCTTCTCCACCTCTGCAAGAAAGAAGCGAAAGATTCTCTGCTTTTTTGTTTTGTGTTGCAAAGGTCGGTCATAGATATTTCATGCTCAAAGTTATAGGAGAAATGGTTTACAAATTTTTTCGCAAGCTCAGGGAAAGACCTAATGCCTGGGGGAAGATGTGCAAACCACTCAGCGGCTTGACCACCGAGGCTTCTTGGAAATAGTCTCATTAGGTATGTATCGTTGTTTGAGACTTCTAAGAAAGCAAGGTAAAACTCCCTAAGATGATCCCTAGGGTCTCCCTTTCCCTTGTATTTGTCAAATTTTGGCGTTTCAAAATTCTTGGGGAAAGGGGGCATGTATAATGTCTGATCAAATGGATAGAGGCAAATATCATCAAAAGAGTAATGCTTGTGTTTACCCCCAGTTTGCATATCGTCTACCTTTTGGATCAAGGCCTGTACAACGGTTGTGAGTTCTGGTGTTGATTGTGGTTGGGGTGTGTAGGTTTGCTGATGGATGAGGTGTTGGAGATTGGGTGGTGTTTGATGTTGGAGATTTTGGGAGGTTGCATTTTGATATTGTAGCGTGGTGTTTTGTGTGAGGTGTTGTTAGTGAGCATAGAGTTGTTGGAGAATGTGTGGGGGTATTTGGGGGTTGGGATTTTGTTGATTTGATGATGCTATGGGGTTTTGTGGATATGTGACATTGGATGGATTGACGTTAGATGGGTGAACGTGGGATGAGTTGGTCGTATTGTAAGGTGGTTGTGAGAATAATTGCCTTAGGTAAGCTATGGTTTGAGGGTTGGGTGGAGGCACACTCATGGAAGTACTGGCATGCGTGAGGTTCCCTTGTATGCCCAAGGTGATTTGTGGAATGGAAGAGTTTATGGTGGTTGTGGTAGTGGATGTGATGACAGGTTGGGAGGTGGTAGGAATGGAGACACTTGTGGGGATTGTAGATGTGGTGACATTAGAGGTTGTGTTGGCGGTAGATACGGTGGGAGTTGGTGTTTGTGAGATGATAGGTTGGGTGTTTGATGTAGATGTTTGGGAGGATGTGGTAGGACTGACGTTAGAGGTGGATGGTTGAGATGATGTCATGTTATGGGGTGGTTGAGCACCAATTTTGAGGAGATAATCAAGATATCTATTTGGATCCGACCTTAGGATTTTGTCAAGTAGGTCCATGCTATCGGCGTCTTGTGTAAAGTTTAAGACATCTTGATCATCTTGGGACATGGTAGGGACATTTTGTGGTGGTGGTGGTTGTAAGAAATGGAAGGGATTTTCATTGGCATTATATGTTGGGATTTGAAAGACCGTGGGTATGTTGTATGTTTGGTTGATTGGTATGTTGTTGTCGTTGGTATTAGGCATCCCTATGCCCTTATATTGTTCTGCCATTGCTTGGTTTTTCTTGTGTTGTGATCTAGTTATGGGCATGCAAGTGTATGGATTTGATTTTGGAGATGGAGTGAAATGGGGATGGAGACCTTATAGAATTTGGATTAAATTGTTGGACCCAAAGATGAATGTGGTAGTGAGATGGAGTAGAGAAGGAGACGAAGGGATGATTGTAGTGTGATGAAAGATCGATAAGTCTTCAAGAACGTGTTAATCTAGGGATGATAAGAATGGACGGTATTGACTTTTTGCAAAAAATTGGACCAAAAGGTAGGTGATGGATGATGTTTGCTTGAGGGTGGTTTGATGGAAGAGATTTTGATGTTTTGATTTTGATGTTCGATATGAGAGATTAGGATGATGTTTTTCGAGAGGATTTTGATGGTCAACAAATTGAGCTTAGGTAAGATCTAGATTTGTACCACACAAATGGATGTTTCTCTTTATTTGGGGTAGACTAATGACCTTACACAAAGAAGGATGATTATTTTACTTGAAAGGTAGACTAATGACTCTCCAAGCAAAATATGATGTGAATGATGAAATCTAGATCTAGCTTTAGCTCAAAGGGATGACGAGTTTTTGGTTGATGGGTGTTTTGATTTTGAAAGATTTTGGATATGTTTTTAGATTTTGGAATGATTTCTTGTGACGAGGATTTTTTTGTTTTGGTCCAAAAAGGTATGCAAAGATCAATGAGGATGGATGGATACGAAATTGAGTGGGTTTGATAAAGCAAAGGGTCCAACAATGATAATGATTGATTCTCTAAGGTCAAAATGAAGGTACAATTTGGAAATTTTGAGGAGAAAATGGATGGGATGCTGTCAGATTTTTGGAAGGTGAATATGGATTATGGCAAAGCAGGTCCTAAAGATCACAATGGAATTGGTCTCAGTTTTAGGCAAGTCAATCTGCAAATAGTGCCAATCCACAGGTGAAATGGCGCCAAAGGCAGATAAAGATGGTGCTAAAATAGGGCAGTGTTGGTTGAGGCTCTGAAAAAGATAGATTTTGATGTCAAATTTGGATTTGTTTTGATTGAAGTTTGATCAAATGATTTTTATTGTATCTTGGCAAGTTTCTTGAAAATAATTTTAAGCACAATAACACACAAGAACCAATAGAAAAAGACGTGTGATTTTGTTAAACAAGCACTTTGCACAACCTAAGGCGAAGATATGATAGTATTTGTTGAATCCCCTAGCTGTGCCTATTCAAAGCGGGTAGCTCCAGGATCTTCGTAGCGCCGGCTCTTCCTTACAATTGCATACACTTCTCACGCATACCAAGATCTGGGTTTCCTGTAAGGCTTGTCCCTCACCAAGCCTTTGGATTATCCCTGCTACCTCGGCTAAGAACCGCATGAATCAGGGTCGCTTCAAAGGTTTCCCTTCTGCGTCAACAAATAGAAGGTTTTTGGCTTGCTAAACAAAGGTTCGTAGTAAGTGCATTTGTTCAGGTGGCCATACGTGTGGCAGTGCTACTCTCTGTTATAGAGTCTCCCAGCCTCCAAGGGTTACGCCTTAGAGGGTTTTGGGGGAGGTTGGTTGTCAGTATGACACAACAACACCTGTTGCTTATGGCTTTCGTCACAAACACATTAATTTATATAGCGGCTCGAAAGAGCTTGGCTTTAGCTTGTTGCCGCTTGGGTCGTTCCCACCTTTAGAAGTGGGGTGGCTGGCCCTCTAAGGATTAACAAAAGCAACACAACCACAAAAATACTTTTGATCCCCAAGTTCATACAAAGATGCAAGGGGAGAGCATACGTATTCTTTATGCTTGCATCACACTAAACATGGTTCATTTTAGTTCTTTGGATTATGTTGGGGGTGATTTATGCAAGTGTTATGAGAAGCTTTTGATTCCCAAGGTCACCAATGGTGCGAGAGAAGAGCATACACTTTTCACACTACAAACAAAAATCATGAAAACACTTCACGCAAATTTTGATTGGTTTTCTTGTTTATATGAGTGAAGAATGCAGATTGTTGTTCTTCTTAATCCAATGATTTTGTTGATGCACTTTGTGGTTCTTTTTAAAGCCCAAAATCAAAATGTTTTGATAGTTGTTGGCACACACACTTGTGAATTTTAGAAAACTGAATTCAAATGTTTGTTCTAAGGCACACACACACAAAGATTTGTTTGTTGGTTGTTTGATCAATTTTTTATTGCACCAAATCGAAATGTTTTGATTAAGCTAACATGCAAGGGTTCTTTTTAGTTCCCAAATGAAATGTTTATTAATCTAAAAACACCCTGCAAAAAAACTTGTTAGTGTCTGCAAGATGATGTTGATGACCTACAAACACTTGTCAGTACCTACAAAGGACGTAAAAGTCAGACTCTGAACATAGCGCTAAAATAAATACCTAATGGTGCCACTACAGACAGCAAATGGCGCTAATGACAGAAACAGCCCTAAACAACTGACACCCTATCAAATGGCGCTAATATACAATACATATAGCATTGATTCATCGCATGGCGCTAAAACAGAAGACAGAGGGCGCCAGTATACAATATAGAGCTACAATGATATAGAGAAGGCACTGAGATATACAATAGCACTAATATGACATATATAAAGCACTGAAACAAACAATAGCACTAATAATACTTTAACAATGCGCCATTGCGCGTGTAGTCAAAGGGTGTGGTCAAAGTTTGAAAATGGTGCTGCGCTGAGTGCTGATAGTTCCAATACACGTCTGAACTCGTCTGTCTTGCAAAATGGAGGTCTTCCTAACCAGAATAATGGGTTAATCTGCAAAGACAAAGACCTTGTTAGCTTGGTTAACCTAATGGAAAGGAAAGCAAGACAAATAATAATGCCAAAACATGTGCTTATTTTGTTAGGAAAATTTTGGCATAACCTCCCCTTCTTCTTCCAATATTTCTGCAAAAAAGAGAGCAATTAGGCAGTAAATACAACAAGAAGAACATAGGTCAAATGGACATGTGAGTGAGTTTAAAGTAAGAAAGGTGCTGCGCAAGATAGTGCTAAAATAGCATATAGCGCCAAAATACACCAGAGATAGCGCCACTGCGCAGATGGATAGCGCTAGTCCTGCAAAATCATGTCTTCAAAACAAAAACTCACAAAAGAAGATTAGAAATGGACCTTGTGGGTTCCACCGGGCGTGCCAATGTGATTAGGAAAACCAAGTTGAAGGTAAAATACAAACTAAATGCATAATAGAACAAAGAATTATACCTCAAACAAGAAAGACCCAATCTCATCAAGGAAAAGGAAACTTACACCCAAGAGCTCCTAAGACATGATAATCCCAAATTGATAAATGAAATGTGAAATGATATCTCAAATTTGCAACTCACTAATTAGCTCTATAGATATTTAGGCATGGTAACTCTACTTAAAACTTGGATCCTAAAATGGGTTGAAAGGTGTTGTATTTATAGAGATTTTGGAGGGATTTTGATCCAAGGGTGGAGATTGTTTTGGAAGATCAATGGTGGAGGATAAAAGTGATGTGGAGGGCCTAGATTTGATCTTGGAGGAATGGAGGGCTAGGAATAAAAGTAAATCTTGTATTCATTTTGGGGAAAGGAGGAATTAAATGAGTATGGGTGAGATGGAATATTTAAGAATTAAAGATTCATATGGGGAATGTAAAATTCATTTGGAGATAAGTGGAGATAAATGAGGAATGGGGGTTTAAGAGGAATTAATTGTGATGTGGGATATTTTTAAATAAAAAATTGACTTATGTGGATATATTTCAATTTTTTATTTGGAGGATATGGGGAAGGGTGTTAAGCTAGGTTTGACCACCCAAATGAGAGGTTATGATTAATTAAATATAGGTTTTATTTAATTAATCCTAGGGCTAGGATGAGGTAGGCTAAGGTAGACAATTAAATAATAGCTATTTAATTGTCTAGGGTAGGGATAGGTCAATTAGTAGGCTGAATTAATTAGTTAAACATAATTTAGCTAATTAATTGGATTTAGTGAAGAGAGGGAAATTGACCAAATAAATATTGCATATTTATTAAATCAAATGGCTAAGGTTTGGACTATTGAATTAATGAAATTAATTCAATTGTTGGGGATAAAATGATGGAAAATTAGGTGATGAATGGACAATTAATTAAATAAAAATTTAATTAATTGAATAGAAGGGAAATTGATATGTTTAGGGATGTCGGGAGTCAGTTTGATGGTAAAAGACATTTTTAGGTGTCTACAGAAGGATATGTGGATATCGGGTTATCTTCGTTAAAGCATAGATCATGGACATTAGCAAATGTGACTGATATTAGTGAATGTGACCCTCTGGGAATATCAGGTTTGACCAAACTTTGACCAAGCATAATTTTCTATTCCTAAGGAATTTTAGGGTGATCTAAAAGGCAAACCTGCTTAGAATTTCACATTCTTCCATATTATGAGGTTTATGATGGAAGAAACTAACTTTGACATTTGACCCTCTCTTATGAGGCATATGCATGCGTAGGGGTGATATACTATTGTTTCATCTAACTTTTACCAAACCACCCAAAGCAAAGAAAGCAAAGAATAAGTAGAAGCAAAAAAGTTGGGTCCCTATTTTGCTGAGGCAAAATGGGGCATGTTGTGTAACCACACAACAGGATGGAGGGCATACAGAAAATAGAACTCATTCAACATCAGAGAAAGCAGTGATGTGACCAGCACATCAAAAAGAGGACATTTTAGCAAGGAGACTGGGTTCTCTTATATGATTCTAAGTTCAAAGAGTTCAAGGTAAAATTACAAACCCAATTGATGGGACCTTACCAAATCAGAGAAGTTTATGACAATGGAACATTCTAGCTGGCACCTATTGATGGAGGGAAAAACACATTCTTGGTGAATGGTCATAGAATTTGCCTCTACCAGTGACCAACAACAAAAGAAGTGTTTATCAAGGACCTGTGATATGTGATAGAGGTCACACTCTTTGGCACAAATTGAAAAGATTCTATATAAAGAAAAAAAAAAAGTAAAATATAAGAAGGGTTGAAATCCAGTAATATGGCGGCCCTTTTCAAAAAAAAAGAAAAAAATATAAATAAGGAAGATTGAAAACCGATCAAATGGTGGTCTTTCTTACCTAGGGAACTAAAAACTAGCAAATGATAGTTCTCTTTTTCATGCAGGAATCAATCAAAAGCACTCTCAGAGCCAACTAGGAGCACCTCTGGTGCTTTAGTAGATAGAGAGGATTTCTATCCTCCAGAACCTACCTCTCCAAACATTAAGACAAGGCATCAAAAAGATGATGAAGTCGTCATGAATTCACACACCTCACTTTCAAAAAGGAGGCCAAGTCATGAGCACTCATTGCACCCAGCCGTCGGCTAGCCCTATCTTCACATTATTTGCTGACGCCATCTTCTAACGACATAGCAATCCCATTAACCATCAACTCAACAAGGAGCCTGACATTCCATGTTCCACAGACATCATGGCAAGTAACCTTGAAGGCTACACACAAAGGGAGGATCACATCATATCTAGTAGAGGCAGCAACATAAAAACCCAAGCATGTCATGCAATCATTACAAATGGTAATCCAGTTATTTCTCTTAAGTTAGCTAATTATGACAAGTCTTCAATTTCTATTTTATTCAATTTACCTAAACGCTCGTACACTGCCATTATTCCCAATTCAATCCAACGCATGTCACCCTAACTGCCCACTTGACACGTCAACTCTGGAGTGACATAACCCCCCTGCATACCTGTTAAAAACCATCATTCTAAAAATTGCAAACCATAACCCCTCTCAACCAGTTCAGTAGTCATCAGTAAGAGAAAGAAAAGAAAAAAATTCCAACTCCAGAGTTTAGAAAATAAAGAGAGTCTGTGAAAATGATTTAGAGAAAAGTGGTCAAAACTGAGGGTTTGTAAAGGAAGGAGAAGAGAAAAAAAGGGGTAAATCATTATCAAAGTGCAACATGGAGGTTAAAAAGAAATTAGAGCTAGAGACACTAGAATGACTGCTTCAAGACCAGGCATCTGTTGATGTCTTAAGGGTTGCTGGATGGCTCGAATTCTTGGAGAAATTTGAGGGCTATCAAGAAGACATCATCAAAGAATTCCTCTCCAACCTGTGGAATAATCAGACACAAGTACAAGGGGTACTATCTTTCTTTCTTTCACCATCATCAATAGAATATCTGGCCTCCCAAAGAACATGAGAGGATCTATCATTTGAAAACCCTATACTCTAATTTGATAAAAAAAATATCCATATATAATGATCCTGAAATTCAAACACACATGACTAAGGGAGACGTGAAGGGAATAGTTAGAACCACCCTTCCTCAACCATGGTAATCCATGGCCATGTGGCTAATGAAGTATTTCACATGTGATGGGAAATTCTCACTAGTGTTAGGGCCCATCATGAAAATGCTAATTTTCTTGAGACATGGACATACACGCCCTGAGTATAAAATCAATTCACCCAACTTCCTATATTCTGCAATAATATCATTAGCAAAAAAGCACCAGCAGGGGAAGGGTCTTCTAAAGCACCATGGTCTCATATATTTAATTATTAAACATCATTTTATCTCCAAGAGAGGAGGGGAGGCCTTATGGCAAGCATTTCTTGATGATACCCATAGGCCTAAGAAAAAGGGCAAGAAAACAATAGTAGAATCACCTCCTTCCACTCAAGAGACAAAAAAAGAGAGACCAGCTCCATCCACCTCTTCCCCATCTACTGAGAGGCAGAAAAAGGAGAAGGAAATTCTGGGGGAATTAGCTACTACACCTGAGCATGCAAAAGCCACACCTGAGGAATAGTCCCACAAAACACCCCACAAAGCAAAAAGAAAATTAACTTTTGTTGAGGAGTCTACCCCAGCAAGAAAATGAGAGGTGTTGTAAGTGAAGAAAAAGCAACAGAGGAGCCTACAAAATTCCCAAACCTCAAAAAATAAGAAGGTAAGTGAGGAAGAAGCAGCAAAGGAGATTGCATAAACTCCCAAACCCCATAAACACAAAAATAATAAGAAGGATTTAACCAGTACAGACACTCCTCCCTTGTTGAGAAGGAGAAAAAGGGGAAGGGTAACTAAGGAGAGCACTCTGAAGATCCATGTTCCTCAAACTACCAAAGCACCGAAGGTTACACCCAGTGAACCCCAGACCATCTCTTCAAATTCAGAGGAAGCAACACCAGCGTTGGAGACACAAGCAAAGCAAGTGCTCTGGAGAAGCCAATGGAAGAGATAGCCAACTCAGGCAAAGAGGGACACTATACTCCTGGATGAGGTACTTGTTGGTTTTAGAACCTCCATGACCACTCCTCAGGAGCATGCTAGGCCATCACATACCCCAGGGCTTGCTATAGACAAAGAAATAGAAGAATAGGGGAGGAGCAGAGGAACAAGAAGAGCAAGGTGATGTTGAAGGACAAGAGGATATTGGGGTACCAGATATAGACATGGCAGATGTGTTAGAAACAAGTAGCTATTCCCATCCCTCTAACCAGGAAGATATTGAGATCTCAAGAGAGCAGCAACTAATGGAGGAAATTGATAATCTAAAAAGAATGTTATGGGGTAAATAGTTGATTATCACAGACCTTAAAATGGTCATGCAAGAAAAGGAGTCAGCTAAAGACCAAGAAATAAATGACCTAAAGAAGCAAGTGAAGGAAGAAGGGAAGGTCATTGAGGCAAAAGAGGTTGGGGTTAAGAAAAAGGATGCACACCTCTGATGTTATCAAGGCTAGAGATAGCAACATCATTTTGATCTCAGCTCTAGTTGAGAAATTGCACAATCAAGCCTGGGAATTGACAAAGGCCAACAATAAAATTGATGATCAAGCAGAGTTGATCCAAGAATTGGTTGTCCCAGTTCCTACCAATGATCACAGCACACAAAAAGATGTCTCTTTGAGGACATTCTAGTTGGATGTCCCTATGGCATTGTTCAATTGGGAAAGAAGGTCCAGAGAATTGGAAGGTACAACTGTCATGATGCAATTACAGAGGTCAACCATTGTGATGGCTGACAAAGTAAAGACTCTAGAAGAAAAAAGTCATAACAGTGGCCACTCTCTCATCAAAGATACTGGCATGTAGACCCCCTAGTGGCAATTATGCAATGTTTTTACAAGAACGGGTCCTTCAGAGGAAGCTTTCATTGGTTCTCTCTGACCTAACTGAAAACATACAAGATGGGAATGATTTCCTCATAGTATATATGCAGAGCAAGGATGAAGAAAAGAATTTCCTTTATGAAATGTATTTGCATAATTTCTTTATTAAAGATCACACATTCTTCATCAATCTTTTTGTATTAGAGTGCCAGCTGAGAGCATTCATGTCATTGATGAATAACCATCAAATATGTAATGAGAGAATGGAGGCCTACATAGAAAAGGTAATAGGAACAAGCCTATTCCTTAGAAGAGACTGCCCAAACCTAATAGCCTTTGAAATCCATTTCAAAGTAATAGTCTATTCCCCAAAAGCAAAAATTTGGTCCTTATACCAGCAGCACCTACATGAGTGTGTTATAGAATGTGGGTTGTTCATGCACACTTTAGCTGATCATATTATAGAAATTTGTAAGAAGAGGTGGAATACCCTCACCCAAGATCAGAAAATGAGGGACATAGTAGCCCCATCCAACCTTAAATGGTTCATGAAGAAGGCAAGGGCTATAGTCAAAATGATAGACAAACATCAGCATGAATGGATAGGGGGGTGCTTCAGGCCACCATTCATCATTGAGCCCCTACCCATGTGGGATGAATAGGTGGAAGATACCAAGTTCCAAGAATGGCTAAAGTAGATTGACCAATTCAGAGGGAATGGCAATACAAACATCATGACTTGGTCAACCTATGAACATGAGTACAACCTCTTAGATAGGTTGTATAAGCTTAATAAATCTAGGTTGTGAGAAATGTAGTAGGACCTACAAACCTTCAAGCTCAGGGGGATGATGAGTGGCATGTAGCACTCATCCAAACATACCTTTTACTCCCTTTTTTCCCATTTTCATGCACTACATGTCTTGTTAATTGCACTAAAGAAATTGTAAAGTCTTGTTTAATTATGTTAATAAAAGATTAAATGTTAAAGTTACTATTATGATGAAAGGACCCATGTTTGAAGTGAAAATGACAGAATTATGTAGAAATGTCTCTTTGTGTTTCACAGGTATCTATCTCTCAAGCGAAAGACAGTTTTGGTAGAATCCAGAGATGATCCTAATTATCTCCGAAGTTGAGAAGGAGAGACATTGCATAGCACTCCAACATTTTCCAACATGGTTGGAGGTTCTCTATAGTTGAAGTAGCAAGACAAGAAAGATTGGTGATCATGAAAACATTCATAGCTGCGAGTAACTACATAAAGTCTCTGGAGTTGCTTCATTACCAAAATCTCCGGAGCTTCTAAAAATCTACGGAGTTCTGCACATCAATGCCAGGGTGTCTGAGAAGATGACTCCAATGGTTCGAGGGGACACAATACACTTGCTATTTGATTTTGCATGAGTTAGAAGACTTCTAATAGTTTGTTTTTTTTTAGAAGTTAAATTCCTTTTTATCAGGGCCTCCACGACCTATTTTGCTAAAAGTCAAACTCTAGATTTAAGGACACCTTCAGTGTCACTTAAGTCTTTTTAAGTTCTGCATGACTATACTTTTATATAGGTAGTTGCATGTTTAAGTTCTAGAATAAAATATCTTTTGTATCCCAATTTAAACTGAGAGAAAAGATGGTTAACTCTAGAAATATGATATTGACAACAAACTATGATATAGATTTTTAGCTAGTTTTTATGTAATTCAGATTTAGCAGAAACATATACTTTTTGAATATACTCTGCTTTGGATAGATTGGATTAAGGAAAGTAGTTCGATTATATTTCTGTTATAAAATCTTTGTTTAGCCTCCAGTTCTGAAGGTGTGGAGCAAGGGCCCACTCCCACCAACACATAGTAGGATAGTATTATTTTTTGCTTTATCATGTTATTTCAGATTTCTTAAATGTAGATTTTCCTATTTTCATAGAATAGATCAATTCATGTTAATGCAATCTTATTTCTATTTTAATGAATGTTCAACTTTTTGAAATTAGATAGATCATTCCAGCAAAGTACTATTTCAGTTCTTAGATCAGGTTTTCCTTCAAAGCAAGTAATTAGAAGCATGAGTTTGATTAATTAGGAAAGTTCAGTTCAATAGATTAACTAAGGATTATTGATTATCAAGTTTCTATTGCAGACTGCCATGGACACAGCCCTGGATTTGACACATAAAATATGATAGAATGCCAAGGTACAATGACCCTTGTTAGTGGCTACAAGGTTAGCAGGTGTTGTTGCCCCTGTCCTTTGAACTTCTACACCTTGAGGTAGGTTTTCATGTGATTGAGTTTCTTCATAATTTTGTTCTTCCAAAATGTTTTCTAACTATGCAAATTTCTTTTTGGATGACGTACCTCATTGTCCATCTAGGTGGTCATTTCTCCATAACATGTGATAAGACGATCATGTTGATGGACTTTAGACCAAATGAGAACTCGATGTGCTCTACCTTGACTGGGATATTTGGTTTCGATGGTAGTGTCTTGATTCTTTTGCAAGTATGGGCCTAACCGGTGTTGTCATTGATGTCAACATACTCTTGTTGCATTAACGATAAGGATTGGATAAACTGTTTGCTGAGGATATTGAAAAATTGGTCATATCAGGAACAGTGAAGAACAGTGAAGACAGTAAGGTAAAAGTCCAAGATAAGATGAGGATCAGAGGATGCAGTTTAAAGGGTTTGTAGCTATGTGTCTTAAGGTGATCCAGTAAAGATTTCAGAGTTCTGCATGAAGATCTGAAGAATTTGTGGCCGCTCAAGTAAAATTGGTTTCGACAAGTGTTCAGAGGTGACAAAGTGATACAGATAGGTCCGGTGAGATCCGGAAATGCATTATCCTATTCTGTAGATTTGAGGGAGTGTTGAGGAAGTCTTTGTGAAGTGTCAAATCGATTGGTTCGTGGTTTGAAGGTCCGCAAGCATCTATTCCTTTGTGACAGTGATGACAGACTGTGTTCTTGAGGTTCCAAATGAAGGAGAGAAGGATTTCAGTAAGCAGATGAAGTGTGGATGTTCTTGATGATTTAGGCAATCTTGTGGAGGTCTTTGGATCGTGTCTAGTTCATGTTGGTGGTCTACATTAGAGTTGGAGCTCATAATTGAAGAATAACTTATGGATGATGGTGTTCTTCCTGAGACTGGCCGACCGGATGAGTTACACATCTTGCGGATGTTCTTGTAGATGTTTGCCAACTTAGATGATTATTCCTAAGTTGATGTCATATATATATGGAGTTGTAAAATCATTTCAAAGGGTGTCTTGTGGAGATGAGTGTGTGGTAGCGAGGAAGAGAGTGAAAGGTAGAGTAGAAGTTTTGGGCTTAAATGGAACTGATTCAAGCATGATGAAGATGCTATTCTCCAGTTCAAGTATGTGATACTTATTATTTTGTAGATAGTGTGTCCCTTGTAGGCAATGAGCCTCTTGTGAGCAGTGTGCTTGGGCAGTGAGCCCTAATTGGCATGTGCCATTTTGTTCTTTCTATTCTTCTAACAGAGAATACATTCTTGGGTTAATCACCCCGTGGTTTTTCCCTTAACTGGGTTTTCCACGTCAAAATCTTGGTGTCTTATGTGTTGATGTGTTTCTACTCTTGATTTAATGCATTATGTTTCCATGATTGATTTATTGATATGCTACTAAATCACAAAGTGAATTTAAGTGTTTAATTGGAAGAAAGTTTTTGACAACTGATTCACCCCCCCTTCTCAGTTGTTTGTCCTGAATCTAACAATTGGTATCAGAGCTAAGTTCTTCTAAAAGAGATTAACCACTTGAGGAGATCCAGGATGTCATCCTACAAGAAGGATAGTCCAAAGTTTGATGGAACCAATTTTAATCTTTGGAAAAGTCGCATGAAATGTCACTTACAATGTATGGGAATGCAATACGGGACCATGGCTTCAACAAAGTATACTCCTCCACAAGGTGGCCAGAAAGCCCCAAATGAAATCACAGATGCTGAAAAAAATCTATGGACTATAGAAGCTCTTCTAAGTGCATTATCTGATTCAGAGCTTTCAAATGTTGTTGACCTACCAACTGCTTTTGAGATTTGGGAAAAATTGGAACTTCTGCATGAAGGAGACAAGTATGTTAAATGTGCAAGGCTACAAATTCTGAAAGGGAAATTTGAAAATCTGAAGATGAGAGAAGATGAAAATATCACTACTTTTATGCCAAGAGTAAATGAGCTTATTTGTGGAATTAGATGTGCTGGTGGAGTCTTGGATGAAGATGAGATTGTTGGCAAAATTCTCATATCCCTTCCTGCTTCTTATAAAATCAAGGTTGCTGCCATTGAAGAATTAAGAGCCCATATAGCTGTCACAAGAGATCGATTGATTGGTAAATTGGCTGCATTTGAAATGACTGAGTTTGGAGATGCCCCTCCCAAGACTGAATCTGAATTCAAAGCCAGTGCCTCTATAAAAGGTAAACAAAGGTTTGATCCAGGAGAGAACTCTTCAAGGAAACTATCATGGTATGAAAAAGCAAGAAAAGACCTAGAAGAAGAAGAAGCAGAAACTGCTCAACTTGAAGCCCTTATTGCAAAAAGACTGCCAAGAGGATCCAATAAGTATGAAGGAAAATTCCCTTTTAAGTGTTTTTACTGCAATAAGATTGGTCATTTTACCTCGAGATGTTCGGAAAGATTTTCAAGGCCAAATCCTAACAAATCAAGGTTCCAAAAGAATTGTTACTATGTGCATGAAGAAGATGATAATGAAGGAGTAATAGATGATGAATCAGAGACAGGAAACAAATTCAAAAGTGATTGGGTGTTTATTGCCATCAAGGAAGAAGATCCAATGCCCTCTGAATCTGTCAATCATAAAGTTGTAGAAAGAGCTTTGGCTGCCCAAGTTGAAGAAAAGGATGATTGGGTCATTGACAGTGGATGCTCTCACCATATGACAGGTGACAAAAATAAGTTAATAGATTTGGAAAGGTATGAAGGAGGAGTGGTAAAACTTGGTGATAATTCTGCTGGTAGAATCAGAGGTAGAGGAACTATTTCTTTTGATGGAAGGAACAAAACCGGTAATGTACTGTATGTTGAAGGATTGAAGCACAATCTTCTCAGTGTTGGACAGTTGGTGGACAAAGGCTATGATCTCCAATTCAAGAATGGAAAATGCAAGATCTTTGAAAGTTCCAGAATAGAGATTGCATCTGGTACTCAAACAAAAGGTAATATCTTCCATTTAGTTGGTACTGGTAAAAGTTGTTTGTTTGTACAAATTGATCAGAGTTGGTTATGGCATAGGAGAATGTGTCATGTGAATTTTGATAATATCATCAAGATAAGCAATACTCAGGCTGTAAGAGATCTTCCAAAATTGGTGAAACCTACAAATAGTTTGTGCAAGGAATGTCAGTTGGGTAAACAAAGTAGAGTCTCATTCAAAAGCAAGGAACAATCTTCTACCGGAATATTAGACTTAGTTCATACTGATTTATGTGGTCCGGAAAGAATCAGAAGTGTGCAAGGTGATAGATACTTCATTTTATTAATTGATGACCACTCCCGGATGATGTGGGTAACTTTTCTGAAAGAGAAGTCAGAAGCTCTTAAGAAATTCAAAATATTCAAAGCTATGGTAGAGAATGAAACCAGATTAAAATTAAAATGTCTGAGGTCTGATAGAGGTGGAGAATTCACATCCAGTGAGTTCATAGAATTCTGTGAGAAACATGGAATAAAGAGACAGTTGTCTGCTCCTAGGACTCCACAACAGAATGGAGTAGTGGAGAGAAAGAACCGAACCATCCAGGAAGCATCTAGGACCATGATGATGGAAGCAAATGTTCCTCAAATCTATTGGAGAGAAGTTGTCAGCACTGCAGTCTATACTCTCGATTGAGTTCAAATCAGAAGCAATACCGGTAAGACTCCTTATGAACTATGGTTTGGCATCTCTCCTACTGTGAGGTATTTCAGAGTCTTTGGTAGCAAATGTTACATTAAAAGAGATGAAGATCTAGGCAAGTTTGATGCTAGAAGTGATAAAGGAATATTCTTGGGTTACTCTACCTAGAGCAAAGCATACCCGTGTTATAACAAGAGACTAAGAAAGATTATAGAAAGTACAAATGTGAAGGTTGGTGAAGGAATTGAAAAACCTTCAAGGTTTTATGAATATGATGAAGATGATCAGAATGGTGTTCTAATTCAAGGAGCCCAAGCCCCTTTTGAAATTCAAATTCAAACTGATCCAGTAAATTAGGAAGAAGAGATGAGTTATAATGAGCCTGATCAAGAATTAGAAGTGCAAGAAACTACCAAAGTTCCCAGGTATGTAAGACTGAACCACTCTGAAGATCAGATCATAGGTGATAAAAGCAAAGGTGTACAAACAAGAAGGAGGATTGCTCAAGATTCAGATGAATATTGTTTGATTTCAAAGATTGAACCTAAGACAGTGAATGAAGCTTGCAACGATGAAAACTGGACTAAAGCAATGGAGGAAGAGCTGATGCAAATTAAGAAAAATCACACTTGGGATCTTGTTCCCAGACCTAGAAACAAGAATGTGATTGGAACCAAATGGGTCTTCTGGAACAAACTAAATGAAGTTGGTGAAGTAATCAAAAATAAAGCCAGATTAGGCTGCAAGGGTTACTCTCAAATAGAAGGAGTTGATTTTGAAGAAACTTTTGCTCCGGTGGCAAGAATTGAAGCAGTCAGATTATTTCTTGCTTTTGCTGCCTTCAAGGATTTCAAAGTGTATCAGATAGATGTCAAGTCTGCCTTCCTGAATGGTGACTTGGAAGAAGAAGTGTACATTGAGCAACCGGATGGATTTCAATTGTCTGATCATGGTGATATGGCCTGCAAGTTGAAGAAAGTAGTGTATGGACTCAAGCAAGCCCCAAGAGCCTAGTATGAAAGATTGGATAAGCATTTTGAAGATTGGCTTTAACAAAGGTACTGCTGACAGTAATTTATACTTCAAAATTGATCATGAAAATATCTTGATTGTTGAAGTATTTGTTGATGGTATCATTTTTGGAGGAAGAGATAGTATGTGCAAAACCTTTGCAAATCAAATGAAAAGTGAATTTGAGATGTCCATGCTTGAGGAAATGAATTTCTTCTTGGGTCTACAAATCACTCAAACAAAGAAAGAAATCTTCATTTCTCAAACCAAATATGTGAAAGAATTGTTGAAGAAATTAGGGATGGAAGACTCAAAACTAATGAATACTCCCATGGCAACTAGATGTAAATTGGGCAAAGATGATGACTCTCCTAAGGCTGATTAGAAAAAGTACAAGTCAATGATTGGAGGATTGTTGTATCTCACTCACACTAGACCTGACATTATGAATGATGTGGGTCTTGTTGCTAGATTTCAAGTTGATCCTAGATAATCTCATGTCATGGCAATCAAGAGGATTTTTAGATATCTAAAAGGAACAGTTGAGTATGGATTGTGGTATCCCAGAGATCATGATTTCTCTCTTCATGCATATACAGATGCGGATTGGGCAGGAGATGTGGATGACTGGAAGAGTACCGGTGGTGGAGCATTCTTTTTGGGGAAGAAATTGATTTCTTGGCTAAGAAAGAAACAAGATGCAATATCTCTGTCCACTGCAGAAGCAGAATATGTTGCAGCAGCAGGTAGTTGCACTCAAGTTTTGTGGATGAAGCAAATGCTAAGAGACATAAGAGTGGAGTATGAGGATCCTATCACAATCTTCTGCGATAATTCAAGTGTAATAAACATATCTAAGAATATGGTGTTGCATTCAAAGACTAAACATATGTCCATCAAGTTTCACTTTTTGAGAGAGCAAGTGAACAAGAATGAAGTCAGATTGGAGTTTGTGCCTTCCAAGGATCAGGTTGCAGACATCTTTACTAAACCTCTACCTAAGGACTCTTTTGAGTATCTCAGGGAGAAGTTAGGGGTTATTGCCCCTCTAGTGATGAACTAAGGTGCACTGATGTGCATCAGTCTGGTGGATATCACAGTCATATCTTGTGATCCGGATTGATGATGGAGAGCTGCTACTCAGGGGGAGTAGCTGATATGATTCTAAAATGGTGGAATTGCAAGTATGTTCCCTTTGCCATTGATGTAAAAGGGGGAGAGAAGACATGTGAAAAATAAGTGTTTACTGATCAAAGGGGGAGCAGGAAAGGAAGAGAAGACATGTGAATGGTTGTTGCTGATAGGGGGAGTTGTGACAGTAAGGAGAAGTTCTTGTCTTGATGATCATAACAGTTTTTCACATCATATGTTGCCATCAATGACAAAGGGGGAGATTGTTGCAAGTATGGGCCTAACCGGTGTTGTCATTGATGTCAACATACTCCTGTTGCATTAATGATAAGGATTGGATGAACTATTTTCTGAGAATATTGAGAAAATTGGTCATATCAGGAACAGTGAAGACAGTAAGGTAAAAGTCCAAGATAAGATGAGGATCAGAGGATGCGGTTTAAAGGGTTTGTAGATATGTGTCTTAAGGTGATCCAATAAAGATTTCAAAGGTCTGCATGAAGATCTAAAGAATTTGTGACTGCTCAAGTAAAATTGGTTCCGGCAGGTGTTCAGAGGTGACAGAGTGATATAGATAGGTCCGGTGAGATCCGGAAATGCATTATCCTATTCTGCGGATTTGAGGGAGTGTTGAGGAAGTCTTTGTGAAGTGTCAAACCAATTGGCTTGTGATTTGAAGGTCCGCAAGCATCTATTCCTTTGTGACAGTGATGACAGACTGTGTTCTTGAGGTTACGGATGAAGGAGAGAAGGATTTCAGTAAGCAGATGAAGTGTGGATGTTCTTGATGATTTAGGCAATCTTGTGGAGGTCTTTGGATCATGTCCAGTTCATGTTGGTGGTCCGCATTGGAGTTGGAGCTCGTAATTGAAGAATAACTTTCGGATGATGGTGTTCTTCTTGAGATTAGCCGACCGGATGAGTTACACATCTTGCGGATGTTCTTGTAGATGTTTGCTGACTTAGATGATTATTCCTAAGTCGATGTCTTGTATATATATGGAGTTGTAAAGTCATTTCAAAGGGTGTCTTGTGGAGATGGTAGTGAGGAAGAGAGCGAAAGGTAGAGCAGAAGTTTTGGGCTTAAATGGAACTGATTCAAGCATGATGAAGATGCTATTCTCCAGTTCAAGTATGTGATACTTATTATTTTGTAGACAGTGTGTCTCTTGTAGGCAGTGAGCCTCTTGTGAGTAGTGTGCTCGGGTAGTGAGCCCTAATTGGCATGTGCCATTTTGTTCTTTCTATTCTTCTAACAGAGAATACATTCTTGGGTTAATCACCCCGTGGTTTTTCCCTTAACCGGGTTTTCCATGTCAAAATCTTGGTGTCTTATGTGTTGACGTGTTTCTGCTCTCAATTTAATGCATTATGTTTCCATGATTGATTTATTGATATGTTGCTAGATCACAAAGTGAATTTAAGTGTTTAATTGGAAGAAAGTTTTTGACAACTGATTCACCCCCCCCTCTCAGTTGTCTGTCTTGAATCTAACAGATTCTAGTTTAGGTTATTAAAGGTCATGAAGCTCAGGGGCTCTTGTCTAATGCCCTCTAAATCTAAATATTCAAAATCATACTGATTTGAGATTGGTGCTAAAGGATCCAGTGGGATGTACCTGTCGAAAGATGACATTAAAGGTTTAGTGGAGGGGATATTCCCTTGGACTTGGTCTAATTCTATCATATTTTGGGGGTGTAAGAAACACCACAGAATGAATGGAATGGATGAAAGAGAAAGAAAGATGAAATCAAAGTGGAAAAAGAGTGGAGATGCAAAGAGCTCAGCTAAAAGTATTTGTTCTTCATTTCAGGTTCACCAAAATATGTGTTTTTTGAAATCAACTCAAGCTCACACTAGTGATTCAGACTCCAACACAACACATGAAGTGTATTCTTGCTAAAGGTGCCCACCCAGTCACTCCTATTCTCTTGGTAAGAGCCATTCAAATAGTGGCAAAGCCGAGGGGGTGTTCTAATCTTAAGGAAGTAGAACATCACAAATTATGGTTAGATTGATCACACTATTAATCTGAGTGTGCATGGTTGTTAATTGTTGTGATTGTTGATATTTATTTCATAGAGTTGAGAGGTTAATTCTTATAAAAGATTGAGATTCTTGTTGCATGTCTCTCTTATGATTACTAAGTCTCACTTGGTTTGTTCATGGAATTGATTAACTACTTGGCCTTGAATTTGAAAGATCCTTAAGATGTGATTCCTAATTATATCTCATCTAATTGGATCTAAGACTTAGGTTCTCCCTAATTTCTTCTAAGACTTTTTGTATCTAATCTTCCCTCACACCTAGGCACATTGAATGCTAAGTGGAGGAGATGGATGCTTGTTTTCTCTTTGAATTTAATTTATTGAGTTTTGAATTGACTTTATTTAATTTTATCCCTCGTGACAAGATTGAGGGTTTCCTTGTTTGAATGTTCACTTTGTTGGAATTGTTGAATTTTGTGCCTCATGATGAGATTGAGCGCTTTCTTGTTGTTTTGAATGTTTTATGAATCTCTATATGCAACTATGCTAGATGAATGCAAGCTTTTTGTTCTTTTCCCAATTTTTGATGTGAACTAGTTACCATTAAAATTGAAGTATGAATATAAATCTAAATGGTTGTTCCTAAATGTAATTTTTCCATGTTTTTATTTTGGTTTTTTGTGTTTTGATGTTGATGTAAGGCATTCTAAGAAAATGAAATTTGGAATTATTCTAAGAAAAATAGAAATGAACCTAAACTAGAATGCAATGAAAAGCAATACTCTACACTAACCAAGAGAAAATAAACATCAATTTATTTCCTCAAGGGCAAGATTGTGAGCTAATTACTACTGAAAGCAATAAAGAACCTGTATAATTTGAGTGTCAATGCTAGGATTTTATCTTCAAAGATCCTATGGCAACTATCTCTTCCTCTGTAGCAATAAGGTCCTCCTCTTGACAATAAGGACAAAGGCCCTTGATATGAGGAAATGGATTTGGGCTTAGAAGCAACAACAAAATGGAAATAGAAGGCACATGTAGTCCTACATGAACATATGAATTCTATGGGGGTTTCCTATGCAAAAACTTGAACAAAACAAGAATGTAAAGTAATTCTCAACCTCCCCTAAAACAATAGAGGAAGGGGGTATCTATATGTAAAAAATGGACAAAATAGGTGGGGGTGATTGGGAAGTTAACATGGATTGATTGAGAAGATAACTAGGTTTGATTGGGAGATCACAAGAGCTAAAGAGGAGATCGTGAATTGATCAAAAGTGAACAAAAGAGTGATTGAGTGTTGACAAATAGTCAGTGGAAGTAGTGGCTCAATTGTGCATGAAGGAACTCTTAATCAAAATTAAAAAATGGAAGTAAAATGAGTGGAACTAGAAGAAATCATGCATGCCAAAACACAACATGGTTGCCCCTTTCAGGAAGTGGGTTACCCCTTTTTCTAGGGTAGGTCACCCAAGCGACCCTAGGATCTCTTGGGCAACCCTCTTATTAAGGATATGAAAAGAGTTGTTCAGCATTTGTGAAGTCTTGGAACCCAATTCAAAGGTTGGAAAAGATGGCCAAAGGGAGAATAACACTAAGGGACACGTCATCAAATGTGAGATTGCTAAGAGGAGTATAATTCACACCTTCATGGGTTGTGATTTGGATTTCTATATCATCATTGGACTACCATGTAGGCCAATGTGCTTTTTTCGTACTTACAGATCCTATTGTGACTATTATACTCACTCATTTTGATGAAGTGTGTTATGGCATGAGAGGTTTTTCCATCTTAACTATTGTTACTTGTAGCAGCTTATCTAGTAGGGCATGTTGGGATAAGTTGCCATTAACTTGCAATCCTAACCAATTCATGTGTCTCCAAACTTCTTGGAATGTGTTCTCCAACATATAAGGACTTTGAGAGATTAATTATTTATTAATTATATCACTTTGACTTTTGCAATCAATTCCTAATTGATAAGGTCAAACTTGGGCATCCATTTTTAGAGTGGGGACCATGAAGACTTTGTTGACTTCTCCTAAGTCTATTTTGAGAGTTTAATAACTCATAGTAAGTGGGAGTTAAACTTGGGCATCCCCTTTTGATGGGGACTTATATTTAGACTTGGAGTTGTTTTTTTTATGTACATGAGTGGATAATGTTGAGACACCTTGCATGGATATAATGTTGGAGTTAACTAAAGTATTAGAGTTGCATGTTGTTGCATGTTACTTGCATGTGCTTGCATGTTGTTGCATGTTGCTCCTATGGACTTACATGTTGTTGCATGTCACTTGCATGTGCTTGCATGTTGTTGCATGTCACTTGCATGTGCTTGCATGTTAGTTCTATGACCTTGCATGTTGTTGCATGTCAGTTTTGTGAGATTATTTGTAGAACACTCCAACTCCAGAAACTTGTTGGATGGCACATCTTAGTGTTTCAAGATGGTACATCTTAGTGTTTCAGATAATGGGTATAAGTTGCATGTTGAATCCGGTGTTTGCATGTCACTTGCATGTATAGAACAAGGTAATTTAGAATAACTTTGGGGACATCAATCTTGCATGTTGTTTGCATGAGATTGGTGTGTGTTGATCACTTCAGTTAATACAAAGAGATTGGGCAAACTTGGATGTCCAATTTGAGGACTTTCTATTGTTTTTTTTATTTGGAAATGTATTTGATGTTGGCAAAGTTAACTTTGGCAAACTTGGGCACCCACATCAAGGACAGGCAGTTAACAGAAGGTTTGACTTTGTTTGACTTTAGTCTTCTCTATTTAGAGAGCCTAGTTTTTGCATGAGCATTGGTTTCTATGTTATCATTACAATTTATTGTAATTTGAGTTTCAAGCTTTTGAATTAAAAAGCTCTTGAATTAAAGAAGATTTTTGAATTAATTAAGAGCCCCATACATTTTTCAGAGAGTTGATATGTGAAAAAGATAAAAGAAAAAAAAGCAAGAAGCTTTTTTGAAGTTTTTTACAGGTTTGAAGATTGAAGAAGCTTTTGAAGTGCATCAAGGAATCAAAGGATTTCAGTATTGAAAGTAATCTTTCACAAGAGATTTAATACAAGCATAAACACATTTGGTGTGGAGTTTTTTTCCCTTAGGGGTTTCTCCATTTAAATACTTGTCTTCTTCTTGCAAGCTATTTTCTTCTACTACATTGATTAAATTGGAGAAATACTCTAACATCTAAATTGAAAGTAATTTTCATATTTACACATGCTAATAATTTCATATTTGAAAACATTTTTAAACTACATAGCTATAACTTTACCTTGTTCTCTCTCCCTTTTTCCAACAGGGTATGGTTACAAGGTTGCCTTCTATTCAATTTTATGATGGTGTTTTCCAATGTTGCATCCTTAGTAAGCATATTGAAGAGAAGTTTGATAGAGGCAAGGCATGGAGAGCTTCACAAATTCTAGAGTTAGTTCACAATGACTTGTTTGTTCCATTTTTGCATCCTTCCTTCAACAGGGCTGGATTTGTTTCGACCTTTATGGATAACTTTTTCAAGTATACTTGGGCATAATTCTCTAATAAAAATCTAAGGTCTTTGAGATCTTTTAGGACTTCAAATCTTTTATGGAGAAACTGATGAGTGCTAGGTATCACTCAAATCAACATACCTTTTTACTTCCTTTTTCCATCCTTTCATTTTGTTTGTCCTGGTACTTGCACCATAGAAACTGTAAAGACCTATTTTAATTATACTAATGAGAGATGAATTACTAAAGATTATTATTTTTGATGAAAGAACTTATGTTGCAGTAAATTAATGAAATTGTGCAGAAAATTCTCTTTTTGGGTTCACAGGTATAGCTATACTGGTGAAAAGCAATTTTGAAGATCTCCGGGGATAGTCCTAATGATCTTCGGAGTCAGATATGGAAGATACTACACTAGACTCTAATGTTTTCCCAAAGTGTTGGAGGAGTTTTGAAGGATTAGGAGAGAAAAGGAGGTGGGTGATCTCTGGAGCCATGCCTCAATGGAATCATGGATGCATCTCTAGAGCTGTTGGCAATAGCACACGGTCTTTGGAGCTACTGGCAACAGTGTAGAGTCTCCGGTGCTGCGATCAACCTACATCTCTAGGGGCAACTGCAGTTCTACGGAGTCTTCCATCCAACACCAAAATGTTTAGATGAAGACTCCAATTGTCTACTAGGGATTTGATCCCCTTTCTTTTTTATTTTGTATGAGTTTCAAAGACTTGTTTAAAACCTATATTTTAGGGCCTCACTGCCCATTGTTATTTAAGTTAAGACTCTAGATTTAGGGGAACTTCTGTACCACTAAAGCCTTTTCAATTTGCATGATTATACTTTTCAGTTAGACAGTTGTATGTCTTAGTTAGAATAAGAGATTGGTTGTATCACATAGATAAACTGATGGATAGAACAGTTAGTTCCAAAAGATATCTTGTTGCTTGGACTAATATATGTTTAGATAGAAGCAGTAGAAACATATAAAAATTTTGCTATTAGAGTTATTGTAATTTCCATTTTCAAAATAGATATACTTTTTGAATACAGTGTACCTTGATGAGATTCGATTGAAGGAAAGATTGTGTTATTACATTTATGTTATAAGTTCTTGTTTTAGTCTTTAGTCCTGAAGGTGTGGAGCAAGGGCCCACTCCCGCCAACAGACAGGAGGCTAATATCTTTGTTTCATTATTTTGTTTATAGATTTCATTAGTACACTTTTATTGCTTTCATAAGATAGATCTATTCCTATTTAATAGTTGTTTCCAATAAATGCATGTTTTCAACTTTGTGTGAACCAAAATAGATCATTTTAAGCAATCTACTACTTTGTGTTTTTAGAATTTTTGTTCACAACAGATAAATTAACAGCATTAATCCTTTAGACAGTCAAATCAATAGGATTAGTTGAAGGACTGTTGATTATGAAGTTCCTTATTGTAGACAGCCTCAGACATAGCCCTAGATTTGACACTTGAAAAACATGATTAAATGCCAAGGTACAACGACCCTTGTCATAAACAGTCAGGGAAAGCCATCAATGTTTTGCACATGAACAATGGTGATAAGTATATTAGCCATCATTTTGAGTAGTTTTGCACTTCAGAGGGGATTTATTTGCAACACATAGTTCCATATAGTCCTCAAAAAATGGTGTGTTAGAATGTAAGAACGAGTCTTTGAAGGAAATGGCTAACTACTTGATGCACTCTAAATCTCTTGCACCTTAGTACTAGGTACAAGCCATTATCTATGCTTATTATATCTAGAACGACATTCCTCATTGATCCTTGAAGGGAGTCACTCATTTTGAAGCTTAGAGTGGTTGGAAACCAATAGTTAAGAACTTCAAGGTTTTTAGTTCTCCTACATGCACCCACATTCCTATAGAAAAATGTAAAGCCATGGATCTACATAGCAAGCCTTGTATTTTGTAGGCTATCTAGATGGTGTTAAGGGTTATCAACTCCAACCTACTACACATAAGTTGTTCATTAGGAGGATTGTTCAATTTGAGGAGGGCTCTTTGAGTTCCACTATTAACACTTTTCATCCTTCCACATTCACATTGGAGTCACTTGGGCTTGATGATGATACTTATGAGGATTTAGATCCACCTAGGCAAATTCCTGATGATGAGGATTCTTCTTCCTCCACTTCTAATGTTGAGGGTTATAATGAGGATTCACCTCCTCCCTCTCTAAGTCATCATTGATAGGTTGATGAATCTCCTCTAGATTCTCCAACTTCAAGTCAACTTTGGGCTTGACAAACCCTACAAGATGTAGGTGATTGGGTTGGGGAACCATCAAGCACTAGGTGGACATGATCACAATTTCAGGGACTTCCACATGTTTTTATTTCTTATGCCTCCAATCCATAGTCTTTCAAGGGGGCATTTGGTAATCCCAAATGGGATGTATCCATGTAGGAGTACAATCCCTTAGTTAGGAACAACACTTGGGATCTTGTCCCCTTTCCTAAGCTTGATGTAAGTGGATATATTAGACAAAATTTGTAATATATGGGTCAATGGATAAATCCAAGGAACAATTGGTAGCAAACAAATTTTCCTAGATTCCTAGCATTGATTACTCTAAGACCTTTGCACCAGTTGTAAAGATGAACTCTATCCAACTCACACTTGCTATCACTACAACACATTGTTGGAAGGTTCACCAAATGAATGTGAAGAGTGCATTTCTTCATGAAGACCTTGAGAAGGAGATATGCATAGAACATTCATATGTTTTTCTACAAGACTCTTTCTTGGTATACAGACTTAGGAAATATATCTATGGCCTAAACATGTTCCTCATGCACGGTATGCCAAGATGGATTCATCCCTTCTCATAGTTGGGTTTTATTGTTTCCATTCTAATTTGAACATCCACATGCTACAACAGAATGGTTCTCCTCTCATTCTAGTTTTATATGTTGATGACCTATTGATCATGAGGAATTCTTCTTCATTCATTGGGGTAGTGAAAACTACCCTTCATCACAGGTTATTGGTGACTGACTTGGGCTTGTTGCATTATTTTCTTAGGATTGAGATATCAGTAGTCTGCTTCTAAGATCACCATTGCACAATCTAAGTATTCTCTTAATTTTTTCTCACAATTTCACATGGAAAACTACAATCTTTCTTTGATTCCCTTTCTTTCTAGAGTCAAACTTGAGGCTTAATTCCTTTCACCTTTGGTTGATACTACCTTGTATTAATGACTTTTTGGGAGTCTCATTTATCTAACTCACATGAGGCATGATATTTCATATGTTTTAGGCATGAAGTCTTAGTTTACGTAGGAGCCCCATGAGCTACACTAGAAGGTATCCAAGAAGATTCTCCATTACACTTAAGGTACTTGATGCAGGAGCTTTTAAATTTTGGTTTGCTTTTTATTTGTTGTTTTGTTTGTTTGAAGTTTTAACTTGTGTTATGGGACCCACGCACCTGCATAAGAGTTTTTAACTTTGCAAATTCAGTAAATCAATCCTCAAGATATTATGGATGTGTTTGAGACTATTTTTCTCTTTAATACTTAAGCCATGAGTGTATATTCTGGATTCTCCAAGAACACGTAATGACTAGCAAAGAGATGTCACCTCATGGGATGCAACGATCATTGAAACAAGACAAGAATTTATTATTGTGATATTTTTCAGTTATCATGGGAAGTAGTTAGAGAAAATAAGGGAGCATCAACATGTGGGAAGAAAGCATCATGGGCATAAACAAAAAAAGGTCATTCATTTTGGCATGAGAGATAGTTAGAGAGGGAGTTCAGAAGCATCTTGGGAGAACTCCACAATGAGAAAAGAAAAAAAATAGGTTCTGCATATAGATCGTTTGGAAGGGCACGTGAAATAGGACAATAGAGATTGTTTAGAAGGTGCATGTGAAACAAGATAGCAAAGATCAGTTTGAGGAATTGATCTATTTTGAGGGAGACAAAGACTTGAGTCTCCTACACGGAGAGAAAGAGAAGAGAAGTGGCAATTGAAAAAAGAGAAGAATAGTTATGCAAAACTGTCAGAAGGTGAAGTAGGAGGGAAGTCGACGATTTGGGAAGGTGGAGGCAAATATGCTTTGGCAGAGATGAATGTTTTGGGGTGTTGGCAAGAAATAACAGAAAAGAAGAATCAACGCCAAGGAAGGGTCAATAGACCAGGGGAACCCCAAATTGTAGAAGTTGCAGAAGTAATTCAAATAAGCGGGAAGTCGACTGGTGAATAAGAAAATTGATTCTTTCATGAATTGACTATCTTTGTAATCCATTCATAGAAATCAATGATCAGTTCATGTTTCATTTTACTATTGTGTTTAAACTTTGTTTCCTGTCGCCTATTGTGGAAGTTTTGTCTCCTGTCGCTTTGTGTGAGGAATGAGATTTTATCTTTGTTCTTGTTGCCCTTGACTAAGGATTGGGTTGAGCATTATTCTATAGATTGACATTACTGTTTATTCCAGACTTTTGTTCATCAAAGAGTAACAATTTTGTTTTCAACCTAATCGGCTGCCATCATTTTGGTATCAAAGCCTAAAAGATTTGGTAGAGCCTATAAGGTCTGGGAGAGTCTAAAAGATCTAGAAGGAGAAAAGGGGTTATATGATTTTGCATAAGTATGTAGGTGGAAATTTGACAGGATTAATAAGAAGAATCTAGGTACCAAAAGGCTGGGCAGAGGAAAATGAGAGAAGCCCTAGGTGAGGTATCATGAAGCCAAGAAGAAAGATAAAAAGATGCAACAGTATGCCATAAAAGAAAGCCTCAGGAAGAAAGACAAAATGAAACTGAATGTGGAGAAGAAAAATGTAGAGTGGGATAAAGAAATAGCAGAGTTGAGAAGAGATTTAGAGAGTTGTAAGTAGTGGCTTGAGGTAAGAAGCCATGAATATGGTTGGTGTTGGCCAATGAAAAATAAGTTGAAGTGGCCTGTGAAGATGGTTGTTAAGAAAAGAAGAGGCTAGAATATGGCTGCCTTGAAAAGAGAAGATGAAAGAGGTTTGGATAGTAGCGAGTTGTCAAGTGAGAAAGGTGCACCGGAAGAGGTGAACAAAGTTCTCATTGAGGAGAACATAAGGAAACATAAGAAAGAATGGAGAGTAGAAGTAGTGCAAAAAGTAGCACTCGAAGGGAAAAGTAAAGAAAATAGGAGAATGTCCACGAAGGAGGCATTCATGGAGACATTCTAATCTCTTGTTTTATTTGTTTATGTTGCATTTGTATATGTGTATGCAGGTATGAGAAACTTCATAGGAGGGGTCATGGATGAGACCTTGCAATTAAGGAGAGAAGGGGCAAGTAAAGTACCTGTAGATGGAGATGAAAGTGAAAGAAAGTGGAAACAAGTTGTAGCAGTTTATGAAGAAGGTATACAAGGACAATTTGTAGTAGTCCATCAAGAAAAGGTACATTGCAAAGTACTTAAACATGAAGATAAGAATGCTGTCGATATTTTACTGAATGACAGTCTAGATGTAGAGGATGCTTTAGTATTTCATGATGCATTAGGAAGTCTTGCAGAAGAAGGAAAGGAAATCCATGAAGGGGAAGAGTTGGCAAACAAAGAAGTCAAGGATGAGGGAAAATCCAAACAGTAGAGTATTGTATGAGTATATGGAGGTATAAATGTTAATTTTAATCATGCATGTGGAAATATAAATGTAGAAATGCAAGTTAATAGGGAGAAGAGAAATCTGGAAATTTCAAATATTGTCAAGGATCATGGATACAAGGTGCCAAGTTGGCAAAAGAAACCAGTTGTTGAGGGGCAACATACAAAGTGTAAGCAAGAGGGTGCATATGAGGAAGTTTATGACAACAAACTGGTACAAAAGATGGAATTCATGAAAGAGTTTGAGAAGAATCAAGAACATAGGGTAAATTGTCATGAGCGGAAGCTAAAGAAAATGTTTTAAGGCAAAAATCAGACCTTGGCTTATGGAGAACAAGAGCAACAATAAACAAACGCCAGCCCATAACTATGGGAAATAAAGTGTGGAAGGTTAAGGGTAGGACAACAAAAAATAAAAGTGGTGTTATAAGACATGATAAAGAGGAATACAAGAAATGAGAAGAAGATGATATGATAGTAGAACCTAAAGCAGAGAAAATGAAAAAGAAAATGGAATATGGAAAGGAACATTTTGGTTAGGAACATGCAGGAGAATCTGTCAAGAAGGAAACAAATGATGAAGATGAGGAAAAATCAAAGAAGAAGAGTGACACCCTTTCTAGAGTAACTTGGGAAAAACTTGAGACCACATACAAGGTGGAAGGTAAGCAAGTTGATGATTTAAATACTTTTGAATTTTCAAATGAAAGGGATGAGGAAATTTATAGTGATGATAACATGTGTGAACATGAGATGGAGTTTTGGAGGCTTGTAGATGAAAAAGACATAAGAAGGAGAAGATACAAAAAGAAAAAGGAAAACAAATGAAAGTAGATTGAAAAGCTTAGAATGAACAAATATAAGTATGGAGTGGATCCAAAGAAGGAGTTGGCCAAGAGCAATGGAAAGCAAGAGTGGGAAGAGAAAGCAAGGTATGATGAAGGATTGAAGACTGAAGAGCAAAAAGAAGGTGCAACTGAAAATGAAGAAGTAGATGTTAGAGCAGTAGTGGAAAGCAAAGAACTGCATGGTGAAGAAGTTATAGAGATGGAATTTGATGAAGGTGCAGCAAGTGCAAAAGATTTGTGGGCACAATTTTCAGTGATAAAACAGGAGTGGATGGAGAAGCTTGTTAGTGAAGGTATGAAGACAAATGGGACAATGAAGGATACAAAGATGAAGTTGGCAGTTGATGATAAAGAAGCTATTGCAGTGAAAAAGGAAGAGATAAATTTATTGGTCTTAAATAAGGATATTGTTTCATTTCCATTTGCTATGTTCAATGTTGAGAAGTCTAGGAACAAGTATGGAGGAGTATATGCATATTTTAGACCAAGGATGATAAAGGTGAAAAGTTGAACATTATATCACAGGATCAAAAGATAAATCTATTGGTAAATGTATACGCCTAAAAATGACACGAATCATCCTAAATAAATATTCTAAATATTTATTCCATTCTTCTATTAATTAAATAAATATTCCAAATTTATTTAATCGATTCACTATTCCATAATTAAATAAAATCTATTTATTTAATTAAAATTCTTCTAAATGTCCTACATGATTAAATAATCATAAATTATTTAATTAATCCAAATTCCTCTATCCTAAGTTCTAAATTTTAAAATTCCACTTCACCTTTACACCTCATCTTTTCCACCTCACCTTGTCCACCTCATCAGGTTGCACATGTAATTAAATATATTTAATATTTAATTATCTTATTTTCCCTCACCCACATGGCCTATTTCTTCTCAAATCAGAGATTAGTTAACTAATCAATCAAAAAAGTTAACTAACCTGTCAATTGAGTCAAATCCTCAATCAATTCAGTCAGTCCCACGATTTATTCTTCTAACTGATCAATCAAGTCTGTTAACAGACCAGTCAATGGAGTTAACTCTCCAATCAGTTTTGTCACATCCCCCCTTTCATGATGGAGCTGGGACACTTGTCACATTTCTACTGGTTGCACATTCCTCAACCATTCTCAGCCGTCGATCTTCACATCTCCTCTCAACCGTTGATTCCCATTCTTCCAAGTCTATAAATGAAGCTTCATCCCTCCATTCTAATCATCCAGGGTTTTGACATCGTTACTCTGCAGAAATATCACCAGCGCGCCTTTGGCACCCTTTTGTCATCCACAAGCTTGAGATCACATACTTGCATTGGAGCTCATCTTCATTGCATATCATCATAGCCATTCACCATCGACTTCCTAAAACAGCTAAAAGATTGCACTCTCTAAGGGCTCATCTCATCTGCAAAAGGACGATTTGTGATAGGCGAACAACAGAAGTTTAGAAATGGGAAAGGTTTGCTCATTTATTCATTGCTTCGTTTATTGAATCCTTCTTGTTTCACTATTATGTTGATGTTTGGGTCTTGTTTATTTCATTTGATTGATCACCATTTTACCCTTACATTTTTGGCGCCCACCGTGGGGCCGTTTGCCCCTTTATTTTACCGTTTCTGAGCTTTTTTGAGGGCAGGTTCCGTACAGGTCACGCAGAGTCACGCACAGATTACTTCGGCGCATCTGTTCATTTCCACGGCGCATATAAACACTGTTATGGCACTTTTGTTGTTTCTGTGCATCTGTGTATTTCTGCTGCACATATAAAGACTATAACAGCGCTTTTGCTTTTCCTGCGCATATGTGAATTTTCGCTGCGCTTCTGTGCACTGTTACAGCGCTTTTATTTTTCCTGCACATCTGTGCATTCCTGCTGCACTTTTAACGACTATTACTGCGCATGCATTTATACTGCACATCCATTCCTTTTAACAGCACATACGTGCAATATTACAGCGCATTCATTAAAGCTACGCTTCTGTTGATCATTTCTGCGCATCTAATCATTGAAGCTGCGCATTTGTAACTGGCTGAAGTTTTAGTACTTTTCTAGGTGAAGTTGCTAACGCTAACCTTTCCGCAGGTGTTTGCTGGAGTGTTTTTGCAGGATAGGTGCAGGTTTAGTTCCATGTAGTTGCATCTAATTAGGTCACATTTCATTTTCAAAGGGAAAGTAAAAATTATTGTTCATTCAAATCTTCATCTAGTTCTAATTAGGGAGGAAGTAAATGGATTTATTTCTTGCTTGCATTACAAACACCTTCCAAGTTATTGCTATCTAAAGGTTAAAATTGAACTCATCAATGATTTTGAAGTTAAAATGAACCATTGCTATATCGTGAGACCTGAATTTCAAAGTTAACAAACTCATGCTACGCGGTTTAAGAATTAAACTCACTACTGCTTTCTGAAGTTAAAATGAACCATTGCTATATCGTGAGACCTGAATTTCAAAGTTAACAAAATCGTGCTACGCGGTTTAAGAATTGAACTCACTACTGCTTTCTGGATTTAAAACTGAACCACTGCTATATTGCTGGATCACTTCAAAGTTCTATTTGAGTAGATTAGCCCATTTAGTTTTTCACTTTTAACTAGGGTGGATTAATCAGTGTATTCTGTGCTTGCGAATGACAATAGGCTTATGCTCTCCCCTCTTCTGGGTGATCAGAGTGCCAGACTTGTCATTCTATCTGTTTAACCTTTAGGAGGGGCCTGCCCTTGGATGCACGCTTGTCCAAGTGGGAACGACCCTGAGTGGTAACAGGCTAACGCCAAGCCCTACCAAGCCACTTAAAATAAATTGTGCTTGAGGTGAAAACTTCCTGCAACAAGTGCTGTTATGTTACACCGACGGCCAACCTCCCCCAAAACCCTCTCAGGCGCAACCCTGTGAGGCTGGGAGACTCCATAACGGAGAGTAGCGCCGCCGCACGTGTAACCACTTGAACGGTTGCCCGAATCAAATACCTCTTGTTTTAGTGGCCCAAATCCCTTATAATCCATTTCTCGCCTAGGATTTTGTGCTTGCTTTTGTCCAAAATAGAGTCAGAAAATTTACAAAAACAATGGAAAACTACAAAATATTCTTTGTGCTTGCTGTGTTTTCTTGCTATTAAATTCATAATATCAAATCAGGAAGAGCTTTTCTAGCCAAAAAATACCAAAAATAGAAGAAAAACTAAAAATTTTGCAAAAAACTTCAGAGCTGCGCATTTGCACATTTCTGCTGCGCATACACAGAGACTTACTGCGCTTTTGTAGCGACTTACTGCACATATGCCTTTTTGCTGCGCATACATGCACTGTTCCTGCGCATATATAGTTCACCAGACCGGCGCATTTACTGCGACTTGCTGCACATTTGTCCATCTCTGCTGCGCATCTGTTTCTGTGCATATGCGACAGTGAGCACTTGCCCTATTTTTGAGGAGAAATTTTCACCTGATCAGAGCACCCATTTCAGTCTAGTTTCACTTTCTGAGGTCAGAGTCAACCTTGCAGTCAATCTCCATCGGTTTCACCCAACTCTTTCTCTTTCGTCCATTGTCACATTCACCTTCTGTCCAAGTCACTCTTGTCCCAAAGTCAGCTTATCCCATATCGATTCGGCATAAGTTCTTTTTTGTTTCATTAGTGAATTCACGTAAGCCTAGTAGGTCACAGTACCTTTGCTCGTAGTCTTGTTGAACGACTAAGCCCTACACAGTAAGACTGGTATCGACTACCCTTGCTAGTGGCTAGAGTCTTGTGTCAACCATCTTACTTGAAGTCATTGAGCGAGAGAATCCTTTGTCCAAGTCTTATCCTAGATATCCCATTCATAATAGTCTCGGTCGGCACCTTGCCAGAATTTCTAGTCCTCACCCCCTCCATCCCGCGTCACCTTGCATGGTTCTTACTCGATCACAGTACAACAAACAAATCGAAATGGCCGACTCATCTGATCACCTTCTCCCACCACATGATGGTGAAGAAGAGATTTCTCATGAAGAATTAGTGGCGCACATGCAAGATAGAAAATTCCAACGCGTCGTAGAGAAGATGATCCTTGAAGATCCCCATAAGTATTTCCATCATCTTGCTAGTCTCGGAATCAAACTCCCCGCAGACTTTGACATTAGCTCCATCATGGAAAATGCAGACAATGATCATGAGAGGGGAACAAATGACACAGTCCCACATGTGCATGAGAGAGGTACAAATGACACGGTTCCTCATACAAATGAGAGAGGAAAGCAACCCATAGATCCAACTACTCCTATGGCAGACGTGAGACAGCAAATCGAAAGTCTAAAGCTCGAGATATCCAACCTTAAGACCGGTACAAGTTCTAAGAACTACTCTTTGGAAGATATAGCACCATACCCCTTTGACAGAAATTTGATCATGAAACCATTCCCCTATCAGTTCGGAGTTCTAAAATTTGACAAATATAAAGGGAAGGGGGACCCTAGAGATCATATCAGGGAATTCACTGCAGCATGTTTAGAAGTAGCTCACAACGAGACCTACTTAATGAGACTATTCTCGCGATCTTTAGGTGGTCAAGCTATGGAGTGGTTCTCGCGTCTCCCACCAGGAATCAAAACTTTTGATGAGCTTGTCAATAAATTTATAACGCACTTCTCTTACAACATAGAACACGAGGTATCTATGCTAGATCTATGCAACACCAAACAGAAGGATGGTGAGTCATTCGCCGCCTTCCTACAACGATGGAGACAGCTAGCTAGTAAGTGTTCTTACGACATGCCTGAGAAGCAGCTATTGGAAATGTTTGTCCACAACCTAAACACTGATCTTAGCTATCAAATTCAGATACAATGCCATACCTCGTTCGCCAAAGTCATTGAAATGGGCCTCTTCATTGAAAAAGCTATGATCACTAAAGGAACTCTCAAGCTCTACAAGGACACACCTCCTTCCAATTATACAACAGATAAATCAAAGTTTTGGACCAAGAACAAGAATGTGGTCAACGATGGAGTAGTGGATGCCAAAGCGGCAGCCCCTAAGCAACAACCTATATTCACTCTTAAGGGAGAAGCAAATACCGGTGCGCTCAACAAGCCACCCCCTCGGGAACCTAGACCTTGGTTCAATTCAAATCCAAGGAGAAAATTCACGCCGTTGGGGGAATCTCAAGAGTCTGCCCTCAGGAAGTTGTTGGCTAACAATGAAATTTCTCTACCGCCAACAAGTGACTATGAGCCTATGGTCAAACCTCCCTATTGGAAGGACACAGATTATTGTGAGTATCATCGAGGACGGGGGCACACGACTAACAATTGCATCTGCCTCAAGAATGTCATACAGGATATACTGGATCAGAATCAGGGAGGGACACAACAGCATACCTCCAATGAATCTCATGTGGCCTACCGGGATCCTCTTCTAAACCACAACCGGCCGTATAACAATAATCGCAACAATGGCCACAACAGCAACGATGGTCACAACGGCAACAACTCCAATGGCCATAACAATAATGACAACAATCACAATAGGCCAAACCAGAACAGTGGGTCGAGTAATGCTAACTATGCAAGCGTTCCCTTTGAGTACACCATTAACTGCATTTCTGAGCATGTTCCGCAAGTCAACGTCATATCCCCCAACCAACAACCAGGACTTAACAGAACTGGTTGTAGTATAATTACCCGCAGTGGTAGAGTCACGATCAACACCACTCCTCCAAGGTCGTCACCATCTCCGTCCAACTCCCGCCCATATAATGTCATCGACTAATTGCAAAAAACTCCAGCTCACATTTCCATATTGGAGCTCTTGCGTCTATCTCCTTCTCATAAGGAGATTCTTGAGAAAGCCTTAGTGGAAACTACTGTCCCCACTAACCTAGCCCAAGAAAAGTTTCAAACCATGGTGGGTAATTTGACATCCTCCACTTCCATCTCGTTTACAGAGCAAGATGACCTTTCCATATCTCAACCCCACAACACTCCTCTACACATTGTCGCATTCGTGCACAAGCACCGCATCAAGAGGGTTCTCATTGATGGGGGCGCCGGTCTAAATATTTGCACGTTGAAGCTAGTCCTTGCACTGGGGTTCTCCGAACAGGCAGTAGATCCAAGACGGAAAATTACTATCAAAGCCTATGACGAGGAGGAACGAACCACAAAGGGCACGGTTGTCCTACCCATTCAAGTGGGACTGGTAATTAAAGATGTGGTGTGCCAAGTCCTTGATCGGGAGCTTGCTTACAATATTCTACTAGGGAGACCATGGATCCACGCCATGAAGGCTGTCCCCTCCACCTACCATCAATGCATAAAGTTCCCACACGATGGCAAGCAGGTCACCATACAAGGCGACCCCGACCCCTACCAACATTGCAATTCATTCCAAGCAAAATTTGAATGCGTCATTCCCAATAACCGAGCCTACATTTCCCCTACTCCGCCACAAGACCATACTGCCGAAGCTTCCTCCTCGAGGCCCAAACCGCTGAAACTTACCATAAAAGAAAATGGCGTGGGGGAGTACTCCATTGAGCACAGCCTCAACCTTGCCACCATGCCTTTGTCTCCTCGCTCCTTTGGCAAACCCAAGCATCAACCTAGGCATTTTACAAAGCCATCTGCTCCTCCTACAACTCCCGCAAATCCCTTTGTAAAATGGGGGACCTTATCTGATGAGACAGAGGAGCGAGATCTCCTGCAGTGGCTTTACGCTAAAGAGGAAAACACATCCCAAGAGCTGCCTAGACTCCCTACAGAACTCTATGGACGGGGTGAAACTATCTTGCACAGGATGGGATACGAAGGACAAGGCCCCATAGGCCTCACAAAAGAAGGAATCGTTGAACCTATCCAACCTTCTTCATCCTCTTCGGCTAGAAACACAACTGGCCTAGGGTACAAAGGTAAAGGTAAAGCCAAAGAAAATGCCTGCCTAGTGGAGACAATTCAAACACTCCAAGTGAATAATGACGCAGATTCAGATGAATCGAATGAGTATGAGTGGGACGAGCTAACAGTGCACTCCTACGATGACAAAGAGATTGACACCATCCAAACTCTCAGCCCCAACCATGAGGGACAGACACAACGGGACAGACCACTGGAATCTGATCTACCCCTCCCTGAGATTATGGCTTTCGAGGAAAGTTTCGATTCCATTGCGATAAACAACCTGGAGGAGAGTACCACCCAGAACACTACCCCCGCCACTGCCCATAACATTTCCATTCACAACATTAATGAATCAGATCTCTCATCTGACTCCCTTCCCCTCTTGCACCCTGAGCTTATTGACTGGGATCTGCAAGGAACCCCCCAATTAGATATGTTCCAGAACGATGACGCTTACATTGACTATATGGAACTTAGGGATCACTTACCAAGAGGAGATCATAAAGCTGGTTTTGCTATCGAACTCAATACTGTGGCTTACTTTGGGGAGGGTGCCAAGCCTTCTAGTCGCAAAAATATTAAAATCAAAAATGGATCTGACGGTGGAAACCGCCGTGCGGCAGTGTCAGATCATAAAACAGTAAAAAGAAAGGACGTATCCGACGGTGAAAACCCAACTGTGGCACCTGACAATGGAATGCTTGACACCCTCCCTAGTGACATGTACCAGGAACGGTCACAAATTGTGGTGGAGCCAACAGAGCCAGTGAATATCGACACCGAGGAGCAGCCCAAGATTATCCACTTCGCAAAATCTCTCACACCGCTGGAGAAAACCAGGTTTGTACCATTCTTTAAGAATAAGAGAGGCAGCTTTGCTTGGTCATATGCTGACATGCCAGGTTTAGACCCAAACCTGATTTTGCATCATTTGCCATTGGATCCAGGGGTGAAGCCCGTAAAGCAGAAACTGAGAAAGATGCATCCCCATATAGCCCTTTTGGTCAAGGAAGAACTCAAGAAATTGCTAGATGTGGGGTTCATCAGAGCCATAGATTACCCCGAATGGATATCAAACATTGTGCCAGTGTCTAAACCAGATGGTAGGGTTCGACTATGCAACGATTTTAGAGACTTAAACAAAGCATGCCGCAAGGATGACTTTCCATTGCCTCACATCGATATCATAGTCGACCTCACGGCAGGACATACAATGCTATCACTCATGGATGGATTCTCAGGGTACAACCAGATCAAAATAGCACCAGAGGATCAGCACAAAACAGCTTTCACTTGTCCATGGGGTACCTTTTGCTGGAATGTCATGCTGTTTGGGCTGAAAAATGCAGGTGCTACATATCAGCGGGCCATGACAACCATATTCCATGACATGATGCATGTGACCATGGAGGATTATGTTGACGATATCTTAGCAAAATCTCTCACGAGGGACTCACACCTGGATATCCTAGAGAAAGTCTTCCAATGGTTGGATCAATTCCAAGTTAAATTGAACCCGAAGAAGTGTGTGTTTGGGGTAACGTCGGGCAAGCTGCTAGGCTTCATCGTGTCAGCAAACGGCATAGAGGTAGACCCGGCCAAGGTCAAAGCAATAATGGACATGCCACCGCCCAAGACTCTAACATAGTTGAGATCATTACAGGGCAAGCTGCAGGCCATCCGAAGGTTCATCTCGCAGTTGGCAGACAAGTGCCAACCTTTCAGCCACCTCCTACATAAGAATATTCCATTTAAATGGGATGAGCGGTGCGAAGAGGCATTTAACAAGCTAAAGGAGTACCTAATGAACCCTCCTATACTCATGCCTCCGATCTAAGGAAAACCTTTGATTCTCTACATTTCTGCTACACCTACTGCTCTTGGGGCTCTCCTAGTGCAGCAAGACTATGAGAACAAGGAAAGAGCTGTATACTACATCAATCGAACCTTAGTGGGCTACGAGTTACAATACTCACAGGTCGAACGATCATGCCTTGCGGTAGTTTTTGCTTCACAAAAACTCTGACACTACATGTTGGCACATCCTGTCAAACTCATTGCCAAAATCGACCCACTAAAGTATCTTCTCAGCAAAGCAGCTCTCACAGGTCGACTAGCAAAGTGGGTTATGCTTCTTAGTGAATATGATATAGAATATGTGGACAGAAAAGCCATCAAAGGGCAAATCATAGCTGACCAACTGGCTGAGGCACCATTACAGGACACTTCACCAATGCAGTTTGAGTTTCCCGATGAGTCTTTATTCACCCTGTCAACATCTCCTTGGAAACTCTACTTCAACGGGTCTTACACCAACCATGGATCAGGGGTAGGTATCCTGTTTATCACTGCCCAAGGCGACACAATTCCAAAGTCCTACAGGTTGTTATTTCCATGCACTAACAATATAGCGAAATATGAAGCCTTGGTAATTGGTCTCAAGATGGCCACTGAGTGGAAAATCCAAGCACTATGTGTCTACGGTGATTCTCAGCTTATCATTAATCAGGTTAACGATGAATATCAAACCAAAGATGAGAAGCTCATCCCATACAAACGGATGGTCGACGACCTCAAAGGACACTTTGGGACCATCTCCTTTGAACAAATACCCAGGATCGAGAACAAAGCAGTAGATGCAATGGCTACCATAGCCTCTCTTCTTGAAATACCTGAATACGAGTCACGGTATGAGTTCTTAGTAGAAATCATTCGGCAACTGGCTTATGATCTCCTCGAAACCCACTCCATTTGCCTCCTAGTAGGATCTGATTCACCTTGGTACGGTAAGACCTACACTTACCTTAAGGACAATATTCTTCCACCGGACCTCTCTTCCAACCAAAAGCGAACTTTCATCCGACAAGCCTCCCGTTACACCATCATAGCTAATACCCTTTACCGACGTGGTCTGGATGGTACTTTACTCCGTTGTCTAGAACAAGAAGAATCCGTAACCGCCTTGCGAGATGTACACGAAGGGATCTGTGGAACACACTCCAACGGTCCTTCCTTAGCTAAGAAACTCATGCATTTGGGTTATTACTGGCCCAATATGGAAATGGATTCCTGTCAGTTCGTCATAAAAGTGCAAACAGTGCTAGATCCACAGGAACCTGATTCATGCACCTGCTCAAGAGTTGAGACCTTTAATGACACCCTGGCCCTTCTGCTAGTGGGGACTTGACCTTGTGGGAAAGATTCATCCACCTTCTTCCAACGGCCATAAATTTATCATAACCGCCACTGAGTACTTCACCAAGTGGATTGAAGCCGTTCCGCTAACCACCGTCACAGGAAAGCAAATTTCCTCGTTCATTCTGAATTACATCATCTGCCGATATGGCATCCCTTCATCCATCATAACGGATAATGGGAGACCATTCAAAAATCAGGATGTCCAGGAGCTTTGTGAGCGTTTCAAAATCTGACATCGTTTCTCCACTCCATACTACCCCCAAGGTAACGGCCAAGCTGAGGCATCGAATAAAACCATTTTGAAAATCCTAAAGAAAACTGTCAATGAAGCTGGTCGCGATTGGCACGTCCAACTCAATCCTGCTCTGTGGGCCTACAGAACCAGTATACGCACTCCCACAGGTGCTACACCCTACGCCCTTGTCTATGGCTCTGAAGCCATCCTTCCCATTGAGGTCGAACTCCCATCCCTCAGGGTGTCGTTGAAAGGTCTCATATCAGATGAAGAATACAGAGTCTCCAGGCTACAAGAACTAGAGCTGCTCGAGGAAAGGCGTCAGAAAGCTTTTGACCATCTCAAAGCCTATCAACAGATGATGTCAAGAAGCTACAACCACAAGGTTGGACCAAGATGCTTCAAGGTTGGGGACCTAGTTCTAAAAGAGAACCCTCGCAATCAACAAGATAGAGAAAAGAAAGGTAAGTTCGAGCCTAACTGGCTTGGGCCCTATGTGATTATAGCTGCTTACGGATCGGGGGCATATCAGTTGGCCACATCAGAGGGTGAGTCGTTTGATGATCCAATCAACAGCATGCATCCTCGTCGGTTCTATACCTAGGGGAATCCCAATGCAAGGGGGCACAATAAAATCAAAAAAGTCAAAAAAGCTGAAAAGCGAAAATACAAAAAAAGTTGAAAAGGAAAAAAGCGAAAAAACAAAAAAAAATAGAAAGCATACAAAAAAATCGTCCTTTGGTGAAAACCTGGCAAACAGGCGCCTTGGATAGGTATCATGATGAAAACCTGGCAAACAGGCGTCGTGTTTACTTTCTAGCTTCTCGTGCAAATAAAAGCAAGTGATGAAAACCTGGTAAACGGGCGTTACTTGTGATAAACCGCCCTCTCCATCTTTGAGAATCCAATCACCTTGAGTCCATTCTTCCTTCGCTCATTTTCCATTTGACCCATATCTATACCACAAATAAACACTTGACAGTTACCTATCATGGCTTGATACTCTCCTTGTGGCCTTGTCAACCAAGGTTTCGTCCCATACCGTATCCTCAATGTGAGCCTAGTATAGTGTCTCTCGTCGGTGTCCATGGTCCGAGTCCGTGAACTACGTTGCCTCTGCGCCGTCACGAGGCAAGGCCATTATTCTAATGCGCCCCCGAGGCTTCCATTTCTTCCATGGTCCCATTCATCCCCTTTTCTTGTCTTCATTCTTGTCGTCTTTCTTCTAGTCCATCCATGGTCCATTAGGGTTTACCCCGAACTACGTTGCCTCTGCGTCGTCACGTAGGCAAGGCCATTTTTAGCAATGAGCCCCCGAGGCACTAGGTCAGTCCCTTAGGGTCCGTCTCCCTAATAAGGATTGTGCAATCTTCTCACCAAGCAAACAAATGCAAGCAGAACCCGTGCCTCAAGCAGAAATCTTGACAATGAGCATCTTAACCTATCCAATGCAAAGCAAATACCCAAGGTCTTCTAAATGATTTTATGCAAATTAAGGCAAGAAATAAACACATGTCAACGCAAGTATGCTTTGTAGATCAGAAACATGGTTAACAGTTCGAGTCCTGATTTTTGCTATCATACTTTCCTATGCTACTCAAGGATGCCAAAAGCTAGAGATGCTATGATGGGGGCATGATTACTTTCTTTGTTTGCTATTTGTGGATTAAACTTTAGTAATGTGAAGCCTTGTCTAAAGACATGATCAGCAAAAGATCATCGAGGACATCAAAGGTCTAACATGAACGGGGGCAATCCTTGCTTGTTGAAATGCAGGAAGTACTCAGGTCATCTAGATTCAATTTTGACTAGATGCTTGTATTAACTTGCTAAATCACAATCCATGTAAGCGATACTCAGGTCATCTCGGTTCAATTATACCTAGATGCTTGTATTCACTTACAACATTTCAGAAAATGTACCAAAAACAAATTGCCCAATGATGAAATAAAGCACTCTAAAAAGCAAAGCATCCATCCTATATCCACATACACATCCATGCAATCCTCATTTTCCAAACTATACAGAGTAACGATATCAAGTAAAGTTTCTAAGTCATCTTATCACAACCATTCTTCTATTTGTCTATCATGTCATTCTTGTGTCGATCAAGTACATTTGGACTTCACAAAAACATAGCATATAGGAGCGTATCATATCATTCGTAAGACTAGTCATGCACATGCTTAGGTTCATAGAACACACCATCTAATGCATTAGGTCATCAATACATTTGCATCACATCACCTCACATCAAACTCCTATCACATATACATACATTTGCATTAGATCATATAGACGTCCCATAACACAGTTGCACCATCACATAGAAAAACTAACACATATACATACATTTGCATTAGATCATATAGACGTCCCATAACACAGTCGCATCATCACATAGAAATCATATTACATTTTGCATCCATTGGAAAACATTAAATCACAGACATCATATAGCAACATATCATAAAGCATCTCATATAGCATCAGATAGACCATCTAACTATGCACATACATCACATCATATACTAGAAGTACATCTTCATCACATGGCACATAAAATAGAGACACAACAACTGCATCATCATATATACTATCATACAAAAGAGGTCCAAATGTACAAAATCGTCATATATCTCTGGAATAAAAGTGTCGTATACAATATGCATCCAAAATGGATGGTGATACATGTCCCAAAATGTCCACAATCCAGTCTCTGTCTATCCCTGCTGTTGTGGGCCACCACTACCAGCTCCTGACTGCTGAGGACCCATCACGGAGGCCCCTGACTCTGATGGACCTGCTCTATGAGTCGCCCCAGACTGACTCCTGAAACTCCCTGCCCTCTAGCTCGATGCCACGGCACCATGGTACAACCCTCGGTAATACTGCGCCTGGGACTGGGCTCTGGCTAGATCTGTCTGTGCCTGTGCCAACTGCGTCTGCAACTGGCCAACCTGTGCCTGTGCCTGCTGCACCTGCCCAACCAAGAAAGAACTCGCTGCATCTGTCCCCATAGCGGCCACAACAGTATCCCGCTCTACAAGGATAATCCGTACCCGTGCGTCTGCCATGTCTCTCTCACGAGTCAACCCCGCGATCACCGCTGCGTCTATCTCTCACCTCCGCTCTACTCTCCTTGGCTGTGCCTGCAGCTCTCGCACCTGTCCCCTCAGGCTGGCTATGGTCCTCTCATGAACCTCTCCCTGTACCGGCCCCTGTGCGGCCTCTGCCTGTCCTGGCCCCTGTGGCTGGGGCACCTGCTACTGTGGTACCTGCTGGGGTGGTGGCATCTGTGCCTGCTGTGGTATCTGCTGCTGTGCCCCTACCTGCCCTGGCACTACCTGCTCAGCCTGAGCTATCCTCCTCCGCTGTCTCAGCCTCTCTCCAGCCCTGCCACCCCATCGTCCTCGTCCTCCTCTAACTGCCCTCCGCCCTGGGCCAGCCTCTCCCTCCTCCTCTGAGTCCACCTCATCAATACGAGGCACCAGCATGCCGGGTCCTAAATATCTCAAGAAAGGATGTGCAGTAATCCAATCCTCGTACTCCTGTGTCACCCCCGCATTTGCTATCTCTCTCCGCATGTCCTAGGCCACATACGACATCTGCTGAAACTCTGTCAGAGCCTCCTCATAAGAAGCCATCGGCCCCCATCGGACCCTCTCTGCATGCGTCCGTGCGAACATGGCCTGCCCTTGTGGCATACCCTGTCTCCGCCCAAACTGTCGCTGCACCTTGCCCACCATCTATCTCTCCAAAATATGTCGTGTCCGGCCTATCAGCCACCTAGTCTGAAAGCAGTATGGCAGCTCGTCTCCCTCGTCATCCCAGGGCTCGCAGTCCAGATATGGTCGCCAAACGACCACATCTACTCCATCCAGGGTGTGTCTCCAGTACTCTAGCTTCCCCAGCCTGTGCTGGGAAATCACTCCAGCGTAGCCATAATTGTATGGCTCTCCTCGCTGCCTCGCGAAGACACATATCGGCCTCGTCACCGCTATGTGCTCCCACAGCCAGAACTGTAACAGCAACACCCCAGCCGATAGACTCGTGCTGCGGTGGTATACCACCTGATGCATGTCGTGGTATAAGTGGGCCAGTACGCAGACTCCCCACGCATATCGGGTGCCCTCAGTCAGCATCCACTCCATGATCCTGCCCCATCCAATGGGGAACCCATGTGATCTCCTGTCCGGGCATACAACGCCCCCGATCAGTCCTGCCACAATCCCAGGGAAGTAGTCATAATAGTCATATATATCCTGCCATGGGATAACCTGCCCAGCTAGCTCGGGATCATCAAATACCCGCTGGCACTCGACGAGTCCCACGTCCCGTTGTGCATCATACTCCACTAGCTCGCCTACCACAGGCAAGTGCAATATCCGGTAGACATCCTCCAAGGTCACCGTCATCTCTCCCGTCGGGAAGTGGAAGGTCCCGTCCTCGCTGTGGAATCTCTCCACAGCAGCTGTCAGCAGTCCACGGTTCGCTCGCACCTCAGGCATAAAGCATACGTAATCCAAACCCATGGCACCAAGCGCCACTCTGTCAGACTCTGTCAGCATATACCTCTGCAATAAGGGCATCGGAAACGTCTCCCTCGACTGCAGTGTGTCCCGAATCTCCTCCTGCAAGCAAGCAAGGCAAAGTGTCAATCTCAAGCGACATATACCATACTCAACATACCTACTAAACTATATCAACTAATCTTAGCATTTCAAATTGATCAAAACAGCACACTACATCTCTTGACTAGATTTCTGCAATCTCAGAGATAGCTCATCGATTACCGCGTCAAACAGGACGCTAATCGAGTCAATTTGGCTAAGTCCTTTGCTGTTCACAGCAAATGCGCCACTACAGGTGGTAAATGCACCGTTTTTTAGTATATGCGCCGCTAAAATCAGCGTATGCGCCGCTTCACACAAATGCGCCGCCAAATTACACTTATGCGCAGATCCGACGGATGCGCCGCCAAATTAGGCATATGCACCGGCATATTATGCAAGCGCCGCTAAAATTGACATATGCGCCGATCCAGCAAATGTGCCGCTACTTTCCACATATGCGCGGCTTAAATACACATGCGTTGCCAAATTGCAAATGCGCAGCTAAATTGCACAGATGCGCAGCTTTCATGTATGCGCCGCCGAAATCAGCATATGCGCCGCGCAACGACAAAAGCGCCACTTCGCGAGGCATATGCGCCGTTCTGAGTTTCAGCGCATACACTTTACCTATTTTCTACGAGCATTTATTGCATCCTAAATCGACCCTAGGAGAAATTTTTCGAAGCACATACCGGGGGTCCTGCCTCTGCTGGCCGCCCGAATCGACGAACTCGCTCGAACCGGTGCTCCTCGCGTGGAATGTCTGCTGCTCTGGCTGCCATGCTGCTCCAAGTTGCTCTAAGCTCTCTCAATCCAATCCAGAGTAAACAAGTGTACAAATGACTATTCTTGTGGACCCAGCTCCTATTTATAGCCTCCAAACCCTAATTCTGGCTAGGTGATGACTGTGACTACTTCCCGTGCCCGTTTTTCTTCTCGTTTTCTTCCCGCATCCCTGACCGCGTCCCTTTTTCCTCCAACCTATCCTTACCCCTTCGTCTTCGTGAGATTGTCCGTCTCTGAGTCTTTCGCCCTTTTCCCGTCCAATCTCCCGAGGGGGCATCCTATCGTCGTTAAATCTGTACCAGGGGCAAACTGGGGCATGTATCATCATTCAGACTATCGAATTCTTTGAGGCAACGCTATAAACTGCATTGCATCAAAGAGGGGCAAAATGTATACGCCTAAAAATGACACGAATCATCCTAAATAAATATTCTAAATATTTATTCCATTCTTCTATTAATTAAATAAATATTCCAAATTTATTTAATCGATTCACTATTCCATAATTAAATAAAATCTATTTATTTAATTAAAATTCTTCTAAATATCCTACATGATTAAATAATCATAAATTATTTAATTAATCCAAATTCCTCTATCCTAAGTTCTAAATTCCAAAATTCCACATCACCTTTACACCTCATCTTTTCCACCTCACCTTGTCCACCTCATCAGGTTGCACATGTAATTAAATATATTTAATATTTAATTATCTTATTTTCCCTCACCCACATGGCCTATTTCTTCTCAAATCAGAGATTAGTTAACTAATCAATCAAAAAAGTTAACTAACCTGTCAATTGAGTCAAATCCTCAATCAATTCAGTCAATCCCACGATTTATTCTTCTAACTGATCAATCAAGTCTGTTAACAGACCAGTCAATGGAGTTAACTCTCCAATCAGTTTTGTCACATCCCCCCTTTCATGATGGAGCTGGGACACTTGTCACATTTCTACTGGTTGCACATTCCTCAACCATTCTCAGCCTTCGATCTTCACATCTCCTCTCAACCGTTGATTCCCATTCTTCCAAGTCTATAAATGAAGCTTCATCCCTCCATTCTAATCATCCAGGCTTTTGACATCGTTACTCTGTAGAAATATCACCAGCGCGCCTTTGGCACCCTTTTGTCATCCGCAAGCTTGAGATCACATACTTGCATTGGAGCTCATCTTCATTGCATATCATCATAGCCATTCACCATCGACTTCCTAAAACAGCTAAAAGATTGCACTCTCTGAGGGCTCATCTCATCTGCAAAAGGACGATTTGTGATAGGCGAACAACAGAAGTTTAGAAACAGGAAAGGTTTGCTCTGTATTTGTTCATTGCTTCGTTTATTGAATCCTTCTTATTTCACTATTCTGTTGATGTTTGGGTCTTGTTTATTTCATTTGATTGATCACCATTTTACCCTTACAATAAATTGTGAAGATGATGTTTTATTTCCATTTGAGATGATAAAAGTTCTAGAATGTGCATAAGAGTATAGGATAGTAAGTGCAGATTTATATAAGAATGTCGATGATTTTGATGAAGTTGAAAGACAGATGTCAAGGGTGAAAGATTTTGAAGAAGCAAATGAGAAGATCATTAATCTCTATATAATTGTTCATATCAATTTGCATGTGAATATGTGGGCAAGGAAACTTTGGCGAAAGAAGATGAAAAGTGAAGAGAAGAATAGTACACAACAATGTTGGAGAAACATGGCAGTTGTTCCAAAATGATGTTGGAAGAAGCGAAGAAAAAAAAGAACATCGAGGAATAAGTCTAATGATGACCTCATGTGCAAGAGCACATGCTTTCTTTTGTCTCTTGGGGAGCCTGACGCATGAAATTTTAAATTTTGGTTTGCTTTTTATTTGTTGATTTGTTTGTTTGAAGTTTTGACTTGTGTTGAGGGACCCACACACTTGCATAAGAGTTCTTAACTTTTCAAATTTAGTAAATCAATCCTCAAGATGTTGCGGATGTGTTTGAGACTATTTTTCTCTTTAATACTTGAGCCACAAGTGTATATTCTGGAGTCTCCAAGAACATGTAATTACTAGCAAAGAGATGTCACCTCACAAGATGCAATGATCGTTGAAACAAGACAAGAATTTATTATTGTGTTAGTTTTCAGTTATCATAAGAAGCAGTTAGAGAAAATATGGGAAGCAGTTAGAGAAAATAAGGGAGCATCAACTTGTGGGAAGAAAGCATCATGGGCAGAAACAAAGAAAAGGCCATTCATTTTGGCATTAGAGACATTTAGAGAGGGAGTTTGGAAGCATCTTAGGAGAACTCCATGATGAGAGAAAAGAAAAAAATAGGTTCTGCATATAGATCGTTTGGAAGGGCATGTGAAACAAGACAACAAAGATTATTTAGAAGGTGCATGTGAAACAAGATAGCAAAGATTAGTTTGAGGAATCGATCTATTTTGAGGGAGATAGAGACTTTGGTCTCCTACATGGAGAGAAAGAGAAGAGAAGTGGCAATTGAAAAAAGAGGAGAACAACTATACAAAATTGTTGGAAGGTGAAGTAGGAGGGAGGTCGACGGTTTGGGAAGGCAGAGGCAGATCTGCTTTGGCAGAGATGAATGTTTTTGGGTGTTGGTAGGAAATAATAGAAAAGAAGAATCAACACCAAGGAAGGGTCAATAGATCAGAAGAACCCCAAATTGTAGAAGTTATAGAAGCAATTCAAATAAGGGGGAAGTCGACTGGTGAATAAGAAAATCGATTCTTTCATAAATCGGTTCTCTCTAATCCATTTATAAAAATCAATGATCAATTCATGTTTCATTTTACTATTATGTTTAAACTTTGTTTCATGTCGCCTATGTGTGGAAGTTTTGTCTCCTGTCACTTTGTGTGAGGAATGAGATTTTATCTCTGTTCCTATCGCCCTTGACTAAGGATCAAGTTGAGCATTATTCTGTAGATTGACATTACTATTTATTCCAGACTTCAGTTCATCGAAGAGTAACAATTTTGTTTTTAACCTAACAGGCTGCCATCAATACTCATAGTTTTTGGATTCACTACGCAATAGGTATTGATATTGACTTGGTGGGGTATATAGATTCAAATTGGGTAAGAAATTTTGAATAATGCAAGTCCACTTTAGGTTACAACTTATCACTTGTTTTAGGTCAAATATGTTGGTAGAGTAAGAAGTAGTTTGTTATTGCTCTATCTTCCACTTAGGCCAAATATCAGGGGCTATTCATGTTGCCACTGAGGGCATTTGGCTTCAACGTGTCCTCATTGAGTTTGGTATTCAATTTAGGCGATCATTTGTCATATTTTCTGACAACTATAGTGCCATATAGATTTCACAAAACCTAGTCCACCATTAGTAGACCAAGCACATAAAGGTTCACATGTACTTCATTAGGGAGATCATTCATGGACAAGTCATTGATCTCTAATATTTCTCAACTTCTGAGCAGATTGTTGACATCTTCACTAAACCCTTTACAAAAAGCAAGTTTCTTAATTTACGAGCCTTTTTGGGGGTGTGGGAGGCTACTTATTTGAGGGGCTACTTAGTCCTTCCTTTCTCTCTATTGGGGATCTTTTCTCTATCTATTGGGGCTCCTATCTCTCTTCTTGGGAGGACTTCTTTTCTTTAGGGGGATCTCCTTGTAAATGAGTATGTCTTTAGGCTTCATTTGTTAAGACCCATCTTTTCACCCACCTAAGTTGTGCTCAAGGGGGGTGTTAGTATAGGTTTTTATTTTCTTTGTTGGATATTATTTCTTTCCTACATATTTAGTGTTGGAACTAGACAACTGAGAGGGGGGGTGAATCAGTTGTCCCTCAAAAACTTTTCTGCCTTTAACCTTCTTTATTATCTTACTATCAAATTAATGAAGGAAACATTAAAGCATGAATCAACAACATAAGAGCAGAAACATAATCAACACATTTGACACCAAGATTTTGACGTGGAAACCCGATGAAGGGAAAAACCACGGTGGGGGTTAACCCGCAAAATGCGTACCCTGTTAAAAGTACTTAGAAAAATAGAAGACACATGCCTTCGGGTGCACTGCCCAGAGCTCACTGCTCAAAAGGAGAGGCTCACTGCCTACAAAATTTATTTAGAAAGAATTAACTGAGAAATAGCATCTACTTCATGCCTGATTCAGTTTCAATGAATGCTCAAGAACTTTCGCTTTGCCTCAAACTCTTCTTCACACTCTACACTGCTCTCACTCCTTTTCTTCTCTGCTATGCTCCTAATCCTTTCCTTGGATTTTATTTGTTTTACACAAGGATAATTTTGATACTTCTTCAACAAGTATTTATATACTTCATCAACCTTGGAATGATCAACAAGGTTAGTTAAACTTGACGCGGATCATCACATTGTCAGCCAAACACGACTGAGACTTGAATCTGCTTCTAGAACCACTCCACGCTTCATAGAAATGTATTTAAGGCATCCGTAACAGGTTAGGAACATCCGGTCGGCCAAGACTGGGAAGAACATCAACCTCAAGAAGAAATCTTCAATCAACAAGCTCAAACTTCAACATGGACTTCTAACATAGTAGCCATACAATCTAGAGACATCCACAAGCACATTGAATTTGCCAATAACATCCATTCTAAACCAATTTATCAGAAACAATTGAATCTTCCTCCAGAACCTCAAGAACACTCTCTGCCATGACTGTCAAACTGGAAGGATAGCTTGTGGACCTCCAAACCACAAACTACTGGTGTTGATGATACACATTGACTTCCCAAACATGCCTTCAGATCTGCATATCATAATTTTATTTTTCTGGAGCAATCCGGATCTCTTTCCTGTCACTCTATCTTTCCTGAGTATTGTAGGAACCGGTCCTATTCAGATGGCCATAACTCCTTCAAATCTTCATGCAGACTTCTAAGATCTTGACTGGAGCAACCTGTGATAATCCTCTACACATCCACATGATCCACATGCATTGATTGTTATTAATTTTCTCAATATCCTCAACAATCCGGTCTTCTACACAGACAACGAAATAGGATACAGTTGACACTAATGGCAACAAAAATATGTTGACATCAATGACAACACCACTTAGGCACATATTTGTAACAATCGCCCCCTTTGTCATTGATGGCAACATGTGATGTGAAAAACTGAATCTAACCATCAAGACAAAAACTTCTCGCCCTTTCTCTTCTCACTTCTACAACTACTTTCTTTACTGCTCCCCCTCACATCAACAACTAATTTTTCACATGACTTCTCTCCCCCTTTGACATCAATGGCAAAGGGCACATATTTTCTATCTTTTCTCCCTTTTTGCTTTTGACTGATCCCAAAATTTGCATATTGACTACTCCCCCTTTGAGTAGTACCTCCTTAACATCAATCTGGATCACAAGATATGGATGTGAATCCCACTGGACTGATGCACCTTAGTGCATCTTAGTTCTTCTCAGGAGGGGTAATAACCCCTAACTTCTCTCTGAGATACTCAAAAGTATCCTTGGGAAGAGGCTTAGTGAAGATGTCTACAATCTGATCTTTGGAAGGCACAAACTCCAACTTGACTTCATTCTCATTTACTTTCTCTCTCAAGAAATGAAACTTGATAGATATATGCTTTGTCTTTGAATGCAATACTGGATTCTTTGAGATGCTTATTGCACTAGAATTATCACAGAAAATTATGACTGGATCCTCAAACATAATTCTAATGTCCTTCAACATTTGCTTCATCCACAAAACCTGAGTGCAATTATTTGCTTCTGCTATGTACTCTGCTTCTGCAGTAGACAAGGATATTGCCTCTTGCTTTTTGCTTATCCAAGAGACCAATCTTCTCCCCAAGAAGAATGCACCACCACTAGTACTTTTTCTATCATCCACATCTCCTGCCCAATCAGCATCTGTATATGCATGAAGAGTGAAGTTATTGTCCTTTGGATACCACAGTCCATAATCAATTGTCCCTTTGAGATATCTAAAAATTCTTTTGACTGCCATAACATGGGATTCTTTTGGATCAGCTTGAAATCTGGCAATAAGTCCAACTGCATTCATGATGTCAGGTCTAGTCTGAGTTAGATAAAGCAGTCCTCCAATCATTGATCTATATCTTTTCTGATTTGCCTTGGTAGAGTCATCATCTTTGTTTAGCTTGCATCCGGTTACCATAGGTGTACCCACTGGCTTTGAGTCTTCCATTCCAAATTTCTTTAGCAATTCTTTTACATACTTGGACTAAGATATGAAGATACCTTTATCTGATTGAGCAATTTGTAGACCTGGGAAGAAATTCATCTCACCAAACGTTGACATCTCAAACTCACTTTTCATCTGATCAGCAAATGCTTTACACATGCATTCATTTCCACCAAAAATGATATCATCAACAAAAACTTCAACAATTAGAATGTCCTCATGATCAATTTTGAAGTAGAGATTACTATCTGTAATACCTTTGCTAAATCCTAGCTTAAGCAAATGTTTATCCAATCTAGCATTCCATGCTCTTGGAGCTTGCTTGAGTCCATACAAGGCTTTTCTCAATCTACAAACCATATCTCCCTGATCAGACAACTGAAATCCTTATGGTTTCTCAATGTAGACTTCTTCCTCCAAATCTCCATTCAGAAATGCTGATTTAGCATCCATTTGATATACTTTAAAATTTTTGAAGGCAACAAATGTAAGAAATAATCTAACTGCCTCTATCCTTGCCACCGAAGCAAAAGTTTCTTCAAAATCAATTCCTTCCACTTGAGAGTAGCCTTTACATACCAACCTTGCCTTATTCCTTACCACCTCACCATCTTCATTCAGTTTATTCCGGAAGACCCATTTGGTTCCAATCACATTTTTGTCCTCAGGTCTAGGAACTAGATCCCATGTGTGATTCTTTTCAATTTGCATCAATTCCTCTTCCATTGCTTTAACTCGATTTTCATCATTGCAAGCTTCACTTACTAATTTAGGTTCAATCCTTGCAATCAAACAAATCTCTTCTTGATCTTCAGACATTTTTCTTCTAGTTCGAACACCTTTACTCTTATCTCCTATGATATAGTCTTCAAGATGATTTAACTTTACATACCTGGGAGTTTTGGAGATTGTTTGAACTTATGTTTCTTGAACTTGTTCCTCGTCATCTATGTTAACCTCTGGAGTCACCAATTCAAACTAAATCTGGGTCTAAACTTGAACTTGCCTTTCTTGATTTTGACTTTCATCAACTAAATCATATCTGGAGTACCTAGAATGTCCTTACTTGCTTTCATCAACTTTAACATTTGCACTTTCAACAATCTTCTTCAATCTTTTATTGAAGCATCGGTAGGCCTTACTTTGAGTTGAGTATCCCAAAAATATTCCTTCATCACTTCTTGCCTCAAACTTACCTAAGTCATCATCTCTTTTGATATAACATTTACTACCAAAGACTCTGAAGTATCTCACAGTAGGAGGATGACCAAACCAAAGTTCATAAGGAGTCTTACAGAATTTCCTTTGATCTACACCTAGTTAAGAGTGTAGACAACAGTACTCACAGCTTCTCTCCAATAAACTTGAGGAACATTTATTTCCATCATCATGGTTCTAGCAGCTTCTTGAATGGTCCAGTTCTTTCTTTCCACAACTCCATTTTGCTGAGGAGTCCTAGGAGCAGATAACTATCTTTTTATTCCATGCTTTTCACAAAAAACATCAAACTCACTAGAGGTAAATTCTCCACCTCTATCAGATCTCAGACACTTTAATTTCCCACCAATCTCATTTTCAACCATCATCTTGAACATCTTAAACTTGTCAAGGGCTTCTAAATTTTCTCTCAGAAAAGTCACCCACATCATCCGGGAGTAGTCATCAATTAGCAATATGAAATATCTGTCTCCTTGCACACTCCTAATTCTAGCAGGACCACAGAGATCAGTATGTACCAGTTCCAATCTCTCACTTGAACCTTGTTCATTACTCTTAAAAGAAATTTTGTTCTGCTTGCCCAATTGACATTCTCTACATATGTTATTAGGTTTCACAAGTCTTGGAAGATCTCTTACAACTTGAGTGGAACTTATTTTAACAATGTTGTCAAAATTCACATGACACATCCTCCTATGCCATAGCCAACTTTGATATGTCTGAGAAATCAAACAACTTTTACCAGAACTACTTAAGTGAAAGATGTTACCTCTGGTTTAAGTACTAGATGCAATTTCAGTTCTAGAGCTTTCCAAGATTTTGCATTTTCCATCATTGAACCGAAGATCATAACCCTTGTCAACCAACTGTCCAACACTGAGAAGATTATGTTTCAATCCTTCCACATACAAAACATCATTGGTGTTGTTCTTGCCATCAAAAGAGATGGATCCTTTGCCACGGATTCTACCAGCTGAGTTGTCTCCAAATTTTACAAGTCCTCCTTCATAGTTTTCAAAGTTCACAAACTTACTCTTGTCACTAGTCATGTGATGAGAACATCCACTATCAATCACCCATTCACCCCTTTCAATACCCTGAGCAGCCAAGGAACTTTCCACATTTTCACAGCTAGTAGGTTCAGTAGACACCGGTTCTTCTTCTTTGATAGCAATAAACACCCAATCATTTTCAGAGGAGCCTCCATGATCAGATTCATTATCTGTCACCCCTTCTCCATTTTCTTGGACATAGTAACATTTCTTTTGACTTTTATACCTGTTAGGATTAGGTTTTGAAAACCTTTCTGGACATCTTGAGGCAAAATGACCAATCTTGTTACAAGCAAAACATTTGAGTGGTAATTTTCCTTCATACTTACCGAATCCTCTTGGCATTCTTCTAGCAATAAGAGCTTCAAGGTCTGCTGTTTCTATTTCAACATCTTCAAGATCCTTTCTTGTCTTTACAAGTCTATTTGATCTTGCAGAAGAGCTTTCACCTGGATCATATCTTTGTTTTCCATACACACTAGCTTTAAATGCAGATTCAGACTTGGGAAGAGAATCACCAAACTCACTTAATTTGAAGGCTCAAATTTTGCCAACCAGATGATCTCTTGTAACCTCTAAGACTGTCCTAATTTCTTCTATAGCTGCAACCTTATGTTTGTATGAATCTGGTAAAGATCTGAGTACTTTTGATACAATTTCTAATTCTTCCAAAATTCCACCAGCACACCTGATGCCACACACAAGTTCATTTATCTTTTGCATGTAGATTGTGATGTTTTCATCTTCGCTCATCCTCATAGTTTCAAATTTTCCTCTTAGACTTTGCAGTTTTGCACATTTGACATATTTGTCACCTTCATATAGATACTCCAACTTTTTCTAGATTTGATAAGTAGTTTTTAGACCAAAGACATTTGTCATTTCTGAATCAGTCAGGGCACTCAACAAGGCTTCTTTAGCTCAAAGATTATTTTTAGCATCTTTGACTTGATCAGGAGTTGAAGGACCTTTCTCCAGAGGTTTATACTCAACACTGGTTATTTCCCAATAGGCATCACCCATGCATTGCAAATGGCACTCCATGTGATCTTTCCAAATGGAATAATTTGTTCCATCAAATCTTGGACTATCCTTCTTGTAGGTCGACATCCTAGATCTCCTCAAGCAGTTAGGCTTTTATGAGAGGATCTGGCTCTAATACCAATTGTTGGAACTAGACAACTGAGGGGGGGGTGAATCAGTTGTCCCTCAAAAACTTTTCTGCCTTTAACCTTCTTTATTATCTTACTATCAGATTAATGAAGCAAACATTAAAGCATGAATCAACAACATAAGAGCAGAAACATAATCAACACATTTGACACCAAGATTTTGATGTGGAAACCCGGTTAAGGGAAAAACCACAGTGGGGGTTAACCCACAAAATGCATACCCTGTTAAAAGTACTTAGAAAAATAGAAAGCACATGCCTTCAGGCGCACTGCCCAGAGCTCACTGCTCAAAAGGAGAGGCTCACTGCCTACAAAATTTATTTAGAAAGAATTAACTGAGAAATAGCATCTACTTCATGCCTGATTCAGTTTCAATGAATGCTCAAGAACTTTTATTTTGCCTCAAACTCTTCTTCACACTCTACACTGCTCTCACTCCTTTTCTTCTCTGCTCTAATCCTGATCCTTTCCTTGGATTTTATCTATTTTACACAAGGATAATTTTGATACTTCTTCAACAAGTATTTATATACTTCATCAACCTTGGAATGATCAACAAGGGAGGTTAAACTTGACGCAGATCATCACACTGTCGGCCAAACATGACTGAGACTTGAATTTGCTTCTACAACCACTCTACGCTTCATAGAAATGTATTTAAGGCATCCACAACAGGTTAGGAACATCCGGTTGGCCAAGACTGGGAAGAACATCAACCTCAAGAAGAAATCTTCAATCAACAAGCTCAAAATTCAACGCGGACTTCTAACATAGTAGCCATACAATCTAGAGACCTCCACAAGCACATTGAATTTGCCAATAACATCCATTCTAAACCAATTTATCAGAAACAATTGAATCTTCCTCAGAAACCTCAAGAACACTCTCTGCCATGACTGTTAGACTGGAAGGATAGCTTGCGGACCTCCAAACCATGAACCACCGGTGTTGATGATACACATTGACTTCCCAAACATGCCTTCAGATCCGCAGATCATAATTTTATTTTTCCAGAGCAATCCAGACCTCTTTCCTATCACTCTGTCTTTCCTGAGTATTGCAGGAACCGGTTCTATCTAGATGGCCATAACTCCTTCAAATCTTCATGTGAACTTCTAAGATCTTGACTGGAGCAACCTGTGATAATCCTCTACACATCCACATGATCCACATGCATTGATTGTTATTAATTTTCTCAATATCCTCAACAATCTGGTCTTCTACACAGACAGCAAAATAGGATACAATTGACACTAATGGCAACAAGAATATGTTGACATCAATGACAACACCACTTAGGCACATATTTGCAACATTTAGTTTATCTTTCTTAGTTGTATTAATTGGTTCATTATAAGGGTATATGGCATCTTACATGAGTGCAAGTCTCACTTATTTTTGGATAGTTGGAGTTTCTTTTCTCATTGACCAGTTTTGCCTCCCATCTTTTCTGTATGTGTCCACCCTCCTCTAGCTTGTTTTAATTCATGCTATTGTGAGATTTCTTTATGCTATTTTTCTTATTGCAAATATTATCTCTTGAACATTTTTTGCATATCTCTTGTATTGTTAGAAACTTTGTTATGTTGTTTTGATTTTATGATCATTTGTATTAACAATTTTATTATATATACTCCTTGCACTTGATTTTGGCTTAATCTCTATTTTATAGATTCTAACAAAGTTGCCTCTGACATTCAGTGCCATCAAGAGAGGCATGTCCTCAAACTAAAATTCTTTCATCAATCTATAGAAAAATAGAAACAGTATACAACAATTGAATGCCAAATATTTGTAAATACTTAATGGTGTAAATTGAGACAAGACATTCATAATTAAATCTACGCATTACATACATATACTTGTGTTAGAGACATATAGGATGAAATTATGGCAAAAACATCAACATCTAATATTTTCCTACATATCGAGAGGCATAATAGCTAAACTCATCAGCTAAATAAACAATAATAGGATTGATTGAGAAAATTATGTACACATAATCAATAACATTTTTTATATTTAAAAAATCAAAATGAGCTAAAATGTACCTTAGTATATCCCATGTCATGACTTCCACTACCAATATGTGTTAGAAGATGGTCCACTACTTACCTATTCAACAACAAATTATGTTTTCATAAATTCAACAGTGGTGTGAATACAAACTAACTACTAATTTATAGTGATGTATTAGAAATTTACTTGTGAAACAAATGGGACCGCAACACTTGGTAGAATAGTTGTGAACACACCACCTTGAAATGTATGACCTTGAAATGTATAATAAGTGCATATTTTTAATTTAGTTATAAAATTAATAATCAATTTACATGTTGAAATATTAAATATAAAATGCAAAATTTATTAAAGATTCCTAAAAAATATACCTCTACATGACCACCAAAAAAATTATGCATTAGCTCGTCGATGATAACCATATTATCCGATCCTCCATATTATGTTGTTGGATCACTCTCTAAGCTCCCAAGTCACGTAGAATGATAATGAGTGCATTTGTGGGGGGTGACACTGCGTGCAACTTATGGATCATGCTCTTCTCCAATACATATAGTATAGCACCTATAGTAAAAGTGGGGGGTAGTATCACTAGAACTAAATAATTTTGCTACAGGAGCATCCTCTAAACTATGTGATTGAGATATGTGTGTTATGTTATATAAGGGTGTTTGTGAGATTAGCAATCACATGGAGGATTTGAACCTCCATAGTCTCTTTGATACCTAATGGCACTATCACATGATGAATTAGATTTTGGACTAGTTGTCTTGGTGGATGGTTTGGTGCATGATGAACTCCCTCTTTATCCTAGGCATAACCTTTGTCTCTACCTTAAAACTCCCTAATATCAAAATAATTAAAAATTTAATAGAGTAAAAATTCATAATAGAGTTTTCTAAGGAAATATAGGGGACCTCGTGGTTGTTATAAGGAGGTTGGTCAAAGACTATCCACCACCTATCCCAAAATTTATTTTTTATTTCATTAATGATTGCATTAATAGATAGAGAATCTCTTGCAATTCAATGTAAGAGGGTGCATTGGCTTTTGGATTTGTAAAATGTGCACAAATTTTGTTTTTTGTCATCTCCTTCCTTTTGACTTCATCATAGGATAACTTCATCACATGAAATTAATGACATGACTCCCTATGTTTTTCCCACTAATGAATTTGACTCATCATTGATTCAACTTGATTCATAATTGCTTCTTTGTATTTTTTAGTGATGCATGGTGGGGGTTTGACATAGACGCCTTCGATGTTTCAATAAATTCCACAATTCAAGTTTTGATTTGCTCTAGTTGTCTTAGAAGATCTTGTTGACTTCATGGAGGGTTTACAAGAAGTGTTCAAGGAGATTCGAGTGCTATGTGGTTTTCTTCTAGCAATCCCTCTTCCACATTAGGATCAAGGTCAGGGTTCATAAAAGTTGGTATGAAAAATTAATAAAAATGAGAAACTTATTCTACAAAATGAGAATTTATGAAAAATTTAAAGAAAATTGGATCTAAAAACTTGAAAATACAAATCACTTGCCTCTACTCTATTGCAAAATTGTGAAACATGCATAGTGTGGGCTTGCAAATAGATTTATTCACTAAAATGCATTTGAAAAATAACATAATTCACGTTCTTGAGGGCTTCATGAGGTTGCAAGAACTTTATGGCAAATCTATGGCTCGTGTTTTGCTTTTTGATATGGTAGAAAAATGTGCATGTGTTATAAATGCACATTAAAATACATACACATTATGCCTCATTTGTATTTTAAAAAGAACATATACATTCAAATACAAAATGAAGCTTTTGGCCCCTTTTTTATCTCTCAACTTGGTGCACTCACCCTTCCACTTAATAACTTTAAAACATTAGACTTAGATTATAACTTCTAAAGGTCCTAAAACATAACAAGGTCTATAATTCCTCAAAGACCACCATAAAGACTAAACTATTATAAGATACTTTATATTAGAGTCAACCTAAAACTAAGTAGAAATCGACAAGGAGATCAACTCAACCAATGACCAAACATCAAACAAAAAATGACAATGTGACAACTAGACTTGTGTGTACCATATTGTTTTGTCCCCTAATGGACAAACCGTAATTTATATTCAATACATCGCTACACTCTAAATGAGTGTAGGATGATCTTGTATCAGTTAACACCAAAACAACATCAATAGTCTCTATGATAAAATATATTTAATCAATAATTCCTAATCTATTAATTCAAACTAATTAAGAAATGAAGTAATTAAAATCACTTATACATTACAGGTTTAGATTCTAATAATGATGTAGTGGTCACAGGTACTTTCCAAGTTAGTCAAAACCCCTAAATACTAAATAATCTGATCACACATGCTAGATAAGATCATATATACTAAAAAAATACATTAGTGAAAAATAAGGTTATGACAACATCATTAGAGACACTCAATGGATTAAGCCATATGGGGATTCAAGTGAGTTGTAGTGCCCACCCATGTGTTAGCTCTTGCCTTGTCCTATTTTTTTTGATTGGATTAAAGGTTATATTGAAATGATTTTGATATGATGTAATTGCATGATAGATGCATGCCATGTTAGATTTCATGTCCTTATGGGTCATTATATGCTGCTTCGACTAGGATCTTCATTATCAAAATTTATGATTTGTCTTGAGTGTGTAGGATGTAAACATATGTGGATATGCACATGCTTGAACTCATTAGTATTCTAGCTTCACCATTTTACTACAATATGTGATTTTACTTACGCTCATTGAGTTCAATGCTAGGATTATCTATTACACATGGGTATATCTGAATCGTGTTAGTGTTAGATGATTTTCAATTAGATGTATATTTTGACATTATCTCATTGGTGGCTATATGCATATTATACTTTAATTATTCTATATTGGGCAGGGATGTTTGATGGTTTCCTTGAGTGTGTAAGTGCAGGGTTTTCCCAATGGTGATTAATTGGAGACAATTGACTTGGGTAAATATGGTGTGCGTTACTTATCTCATCTCACTCAAAGTTGAGCTATGAGATGTACCTTGTGTGGCCCTATTAGCCTACATCTAAATCAAATTATTATGGATCCTTGAGTTGTGTGGAAAACTTGTAAATGTGTCTGGGTGTTTGCCTATTTTCTATGACTTGTTTTATTTAATTATTCACTATAAAGTGTGGTTTGCAAACAAAGTGAATTTTATGTTGGTGATTGATTTAAATTATAGTTTTATGTTTTCCACAATGTATTTAAATTAGAATTCATTGCATGAAGTAGTGCATAATGTGTTTTAATCAAAATATCGTATTATTATCTTGTGGGAAATATGTATGTTTTATATATTGCTTGATTTTAAAAGAAAAATTTAATATAGGCATGCATATGTTTAAAAGTTTGCAAGAGTTAATTTTAATAAAGATGAATTGTATTATTAAAATTGAGGAATTTTGGAAAAGCTAATTTTGTTAAAATGAGAAAAAAAGTCTGTTTCAGGCATGCAACTTTTGGGAGGACTACATGTTGGGAATGAGAGCTCTTGGTTGGAAATTTTCTCTCTTTTTCTTACCTCCGTATCCATCTTGTTGGGTGTGGCAATGCAAGTCACTTGTTTGGCAAGTTGTGGCATGGGGTTTTTGAGTGGTTGCACTCTCCTTTCCTTCTCGTATCTCTTTCATTGCTCCCTCTTTTCTTGTTCCTGGTGTGAGGGTTTTCTTGGACAACCATGTACCTTGGACATGGTGGAAGGAGTTTCTACTTTTTTTGGAAAGAGATTCATCCACAACATACTCCTTCCTATCCTTTGTGTGTGTTCTTGTGCAATTGCCATGACCACCTTAAGTGGATGCAATGGCCTTCACTTTCATAGGGAAAGGTTATATGGGTGTATTGTTGGATTGATGGGAATCAATTTAACAATCACCATTTACTTATTTGGGGATTTTGCATTTTGTGCTAGAGTTATAATGATTGTTTTTGAAAATTCATATATGAGTGGGAAAGTGTGTTTTCCTTGACCTTGGATTTAATAGAGTACATCTGGAATTGTAAGCTTTGCATTTTGAAATTTGGGTAGGTTTGACCTTTCAATATGATTATTTCTTGAAATTTGCAAAGGTCATGTATGTGAATAAGAAATGAAAATTAGCTCTAGCAATCATTTATGTATCATATTCTATGGGAACAAGATGGAAATTATTGGAGTGTATGCATGCCTTGTTCATACCTCTTTTCTATGTCATGCACCTTTATGTATATTTGGCTAGGTGTTCATGCATTGACATGCCATCCCTTAGTATATGTTTGATTAAAGTATTTTTCCCGATCTTATATATGGATGTATTCTTGTGTGATATCTCATGTGTATGCATGGATGGAATCCCTCATGTGTACTTGTGTGGTATTCCATCTATTGATGTGATTAGCATGTATATGCATTGGTCAGTGATTCTATGTCCCTATGTAGGCCTTGCTAGTAAAAGAGTTTATGTAGTTGATGTGATTGGAATGTGTATGCATCAGTTGATGATTGTACACCTCCTCGGGGATACTTTGTTTGGTTAAACCCTCTCTTCCTTCTTTTTACATTGGATTGTACCTTCGATGTGTGCTTGTGATTCTATGGTACATGTTTGATCAGTGTATCTTTTTAATCTTAGCTATGTTGTCTCTTGGACTATGGGTTGGCACCCCATGTGCATGCATTGATGACGTTGGTAGAACCCTTGTGTGTTCTTACTTGGCATTCTATGTGCTTGATGTGTTTAGCAGGTGTTTTTACGGAGTAAAAAGTGGACACATACCTTTTTACCTCCTAGTTTAGCTCCTAGTTCCCATTTATCTCATTATGCATTATAATTAATCATCTCAAAGAAAATAGCCCGACACCCATATGAATTCGGGACCTTGGGCCCTTCATTAACCTTATCCTAGACTCAAATTTGACCCCTAGACTGGGGCAGAAACCACCCAAGTCCTCCCTAATTGGTCAGGGTAAATTAATGTTATGTTGGCCTAGGACCTTTAAAAATGTTCCTCTTTGTCAGCTTTTGTGATTTTTGATTTCATTATGAACCTAGATGGATATCACGAACTTATGATATTGGAGCAAGCATATTTAAGTGAGTTTTTTATTTCATTATGAACCTAGATGGATATCACGAACTTATGATATTGGAGCAAAGAGCATTCAAAGCATTCATTGTGTTATTATTGTAGATTTGTGTTTGTGTTGTGTGTGTTTGTTGCAGATTTGGAATCATCGTCTATCTCCTTATGAGTTGAAGAATCTTCATCCTTCCAAGGAATTCACCTCTGAGGTGACATCATTGTTATTTAAATCATTTCATCATTTGGATTATCTTTAGCCTTTGCCCTGCAAGGGCACACTCTCTCTAACAATGGTGTTGGGAAAGCTTGAATGCTAACTCAAGATTTGATTGAGGCAAATCCCTAAACACCGCAACCCCCAAACCCCTCTCTTGTCGTCTTGTGTGCAGGTTACAAGTACAAGTTTCAGGAAAAGTGGAGTTGGAAGAAGATTGTGCAGGAATCAAGGTTTAAAATCTAAAAACAGTTCTAGAATATTCCTTTGAAAAGACTTGAGCGGTTGGTGTCCTAGTCTTCTGGGCTTTCAGGCTCTAGATCTGGTTTTGAGCATCAGTTACAACATATTATCATTTTTTACCTCTGATAGATTCTAACTTTTGGACTTGGGCGGTTATCGAATTCGTCCTCTAACTTTCTAGCTTCCATAAAATAAGTTCTGATATCTCTTTAATCATCTCTGCACTTTTAGGTTCTAGATTTTTGTTGTCATTTATCTGTTACAAGCTGATTATCTCATAACCAGGGATTTACTCACATTTAACCTAGGGTTTGATAAAAGGCTTGGTTAAAACATAGCTTTCCATAGCAAACAAGAGCACAAGATCTGTAGCCAAGTCCACCTTCTTCTTGGTTGTGATTTAGCTCAATCTTGTCCTTGAATGCTATTGTAGAAGAGGGTTTTGATCTTGTTTGTACACATGCATACATTTCATCCCCTTTTCCATATATAACAGGTGTATGCATTGGTGGCATTGGTAGATGGTGTAGTCACGGTTAGGAGGGTCCTCAAAGAGAACAGTCCAGACCATGTAACAAGAGTAAACACAATGGAAACAACTCAAGGATATAAATCAAATGCATATTTAGTCATTCAGTATATCATAGAATTCAAATACAATTGGTTGGCATCATGCGGGCTTACAATTAGGGATCACATGCCTAATTAAAAAATATGCACAATATATGGCTTTGAAGCTGCTTTGCACAAAATTCAACTATCAACTAGTTGCTAATGATCAACTATGAATGACCACTTTCCTAGGCATCTATTACATCAATTTATATCATCTCCGAAACATAAGATTCCTCTGTGTTAGCCAAGGAAGGTCACAAACTCCAATGAAGAACTGTAATGTGTGTACATGGATAGGTCAGACCTAAATGAAATAGAACTCCTTTGCAAATGAATGGAATGATGTGCGGATCTCAAGGGAGGTCAGCCATGAACCAAACAACATTGAATGATGTGTAATTTAGCTCCGTAGGTCGTGAAATGCTCCACAAGTCTTCTCATTTAGCTATTTGTCTAAGACTGTCAGGATGCTCTGTTATGAGAAAACAATCAATCTTCTAATAACAATCTTACCGGTACTTGATCCAAATGCTCTGAATTTTGGATATGATGTGCATGAATGTGTCTAGATGCTAAGTCCAACTCTGCAAGGTTTGAGATGCAACTGCGGTAGAATGTAGACCAAAATAGAGAAACTGCTACTGACTAAACTACCTGAACTGAACTGGAAAATGAAAAGAAACAAACTGAAATACAAATATTTTTGGTTGATGCAAGATTGCTCTTGAACCAGGGATGCTCCTGCATCAGACATGTGGGGTTATTGAAAAAGTGAGTCCCTTACTTTGCTGGGGCCAGAGGAAAACCAAGACGGTCCACCTTAGCCTAAGAAATCCAAGATGAATCTTTTTCCAGTCTACCTTTCCATTTCACAAGATATTCTTTGTATTGTCTTCCTCTGGTGTTGCATCCAATTCTGCTATCCAATATGTCTTTAATATGCTCCAGTGCTTGTTGTGGTAACTGCTTCTTCAAGTCTTCTTCTATGTTGTCACTGAACTTTGCTTCATGATACTGATATAGGTCTGCAATGTAGAATATAGGTGATATACCCAATGTCTTTGGTAACTCTACTTCATATGCATTTCCTGAATCAAACTTCTTTAGTATCCTACATGGTCCAAACTTCTTCATCTTCAACTTGTTATATGTCCCAACCGAAAATCTTTCTTTTCTCAAGTACACCATCACTTCATCTCCAACTGCAAATTCTTTGTGTCTCCTCTTTTCATCTGCTTGTTCTTTATACTTACTATTCATTACCTCCAAATGCTTCCTAACTTGATTATGCATTGTCTCCATGTGTCCTGCAAATTCTTTTGCTTCTGCACTTCTCTTTTCTTCCATACTAATGTCTCTCAACTTTGCTACTCCTCTAGGGTTTACTTCAGTAACAATCTCAAAAGGTGTTCTTCCGGTACTCCTATTCACTAAATTATTATATGCAAACTTTTCTTGTGACAGACTCAAATCCTAACTTCCCACCTTTTCTCCAACCAAGCATCTCAACAAGTTTCCCAAACTCCTATTTACTACCTCTGTTTTTCCGTTAGTCTGTGGATGAAATGTTGAACTGAACTTCAAATCTGTCTTCATTTTCTTCCAAAGTGTCTTTCAAAAATATCCAAGAAATCTTGTGTCTGTCTGAAATTATGCTCTTAGGTAATCCATGCAATCTCACAATCTCCTTGAAAAATAGGTCAGCTACATGCACTGCATCAGTTGTCTTCTTACAAGGTATGAAATGTGCCATCTTTGAAAATTTGTCCACTACTACAAATATTGAATCATATCCTCTCTGTGTCTTCGGCAATCCCATCACAAAATCCACACTTATGTCTTCCCAAAGTGTCTCCAGTACTATCAAAGGTTTATATAATCCAGTATTCTGACTACTCCCTTTTACAACTTGACAAACTCTTCAACACTGCACAAATTTCCTAACATCCTTATGTATATGAGGCAAAAGTAATTTTCATTTACCAAAGCCACTGTTTTATCCATGCCAAAATGTCCTGCCAATCCACCACTATGTTTCTCCTTGATCAAATTGTCTCTCATTGAACTTCTAGGTATGCAAAATTGATTTCCTCTGAACAACATATCTTCTTGAATGAGATAGTCCAACCACTTACTCCTATCTGTCACAACAGGTTCCTTACATGCTTTCCAAGGTTCTGCAAAATCAAGATCTTCTTCATACATGTTCTTCAATTCTTTAAATCCCAACACTTCAATTCTCATCTCTGTCAACAAGTTCCTTCTCCTACTCAATGCATTTGCAATTTTATTTGATTTTCCACTCCTATGCTTCAACACTCTCTAATTCAACTTCCCTTGATTGTTCAAATATTGCAAAGCTTGATGATCTGTATACAACACAAACTCCTTAGGCAACAAGTAATGTCTCCACTTCTTCAAGGCTTGAATTATAGCATAGAACTCCTGATCATAAACTGAATATCTTCTCCTTGCATCATTCAACTTCTCACTGAAATATGCTACAGGTCTACCTTCTTGACTCGACACTACTCCTATTGCATTTCCACTTGCATCACAATCTACTTGAAATACCTTAAATTGAAATCTGGTAATGCCAAAATAAGTTTCTCTGTCACTTTTTGCTTCAACAACTCAAAACTTTTATCTGCTCTAAATGTCCACTTAAAATATTTTTTGTCACCTCTCATAGTCTTTGTCATAGGGTTACAAACTGAACTGAAATTTCTAATGAACTTTTAGTAGAAACTAGCTAATCCATAAATGATTTAACTTCTCCAATGCTCTCCAGTGTAGGCCATTCAATAATTGCTCTCACTTTCTTAGGGTCCATCTTCAATCCTTCTGCAAAAATCACAAATCCCAAGTACACCAATTCTTCCTTCATAAAATTACACTTCTTGATTTTATTAGCAATTTATCTTCTCTCAACCTCTGCAATACTTGTCTTAGGTGCCACAAATGTTCTCTCTTTGTCTTACTAAAAATCAGAATGTCATCCAAATATACAATAACAAACTTACCCAAGAATTTATTCAAGACTTCATTCATCAACCTCATGAAAGTACTCGGTGCATTTGTCAATCCAAAAGGCATTACTAATCACTCATACAATCCTTCATTTGTCTTAAAAGTAGTCTTCCATTCATCTCCTTCTCTGATTCTGATATGATGGTGTCCACTCTTCAAGTCTATCTTTGTAAAATACTTTGCTCCACTCAAACAATCCATAATATCATCCATACTAGGTAAAGGAAATCTATACTTAACTGTGATCTTGTTTATTGCTCTAAAGTCTGTACACATTCTCCATTCTCAATCTTTCTTTGGTGATAACATTGCAGGTATTGCACAAGGACTCAAACTTTCTCTAATCAAACCTTTCTTCAACAATTCCTGTATCTGTCTATTCAATTCTTCATTCTCTACCAGTGTCATTCTATGTGCTGCTTTGTTAGGCAAACTAGCTCCAAGTATAAGATCCATGTAATGACTGATACTCCTGATTAGTGGTAATCCTTCAGGTACATTGTTTGATATGATGTCTTCATACTCTGTTAGCAACTTAGTTATCTCCTTTGGTTGTGATTCTTCAGTCTCCTTCTTCAAGGTTTCATGCTTCTTAGGAATCAAGGCATAACACATATTCTCATGTCTCAAACCATCGAGAAATTTTCTTCCATCTACCAAATAGATTCTAGCATTTCCACATACTTCACTTTTAGGACCATCTTCCAAAGGAATCAAAGTAATTCTCTTTCCATTTGATGTTATAGTACATGTATTCTTCCTCCCATCATATATAGCTTTTCTATCATACTGCCAAGGTCTACCCAACAAGATATGACAAACATCCATAGGCATAATATCACACAATACTTCATCATGATAAGATCCAATATGGTTCACTCACCAGTACCTTATGATCATCTTGAATCCATGCTATCTGACAGGGATTAGGGTGTTTCAGTCTTTCCAACTTCAGCTTAGTCACCATCTCCTCTGAAACTAGGTTATCAGAACTACCACTATCAATTACAACTTTACAACATTTACCTCCTGATTTGTATATGGTTCTAAACAAACTTTTCCTCTGCGATGGTTCCTCATTTGTCTCTACTTGAAATAGTTCTCTCCTCATCACAAGTGATTCTCCTTTCTCAGCTTTACCAATTGAACTAGGTGATTCAACAGGTTCTTCTTCCACATAGGTTTCTCTTCCATTGTTCTCTATCTTCTTGCTTGTACTCCCCTGATTACATTCAAATGCTCTATGTCCACCTCCACGCTTGAAACAAGTTCCTCTGAATGTTCTCTTATCAGGTCCTCTTCCTTCTCTTCTATATCCTTCACTCCGGTATGGACTAGGGTTTCCTCTATGGTAGAAATTTTTGTCATCTCTCTGGTATGCATTGTTATCCCTATCTTCCTTCTTGAATGTGTTCTCTTGTCTATTCTACTCTGCATATGATCTCTCCTCCAAAAAATGCTCTACCTCTCTGAAATTTACCTCCTCTACCTCTTTGTCTTTAATCATGCCTCTTATTCAAATTTTCTTCAACCTTCAGGGCAAACTGATATGCTTCTTCTAATGTTGTCATCCTCACCAAACTTAATTCTTCTTGAATGTTCAATCTTAATCCACTAATGTATCTAGCCACTTTCTCCTTGCTTGCTTCACTATGTCCTATCCTTATGATCATCTTATGAAATTCTTCAGTGTACTCCTTCATAGATTTCTCCTTTTGTCTTAGGTTTTGCAATCTCTTCAACAGTTCCAACTCATAATCAGCAGGTATAAACTAGTTCTTCAATTTTGTCACCATTATGTCCCACTTTGTAATCTTATCTTTGCCTCTCCTGTTTCTTTCTAACTAAACTTCTTTCCACCATATAGCAGCATGTCCTTTCAACTTTGTCTTTGCAAGTTTCACCTTCTCCGGATCTTCAACTTCTTCATACTCAAAGTATTCTTCCATGCCATTTATCTAATCAATCAACTCTTCAGGATTCAAGTTGCCAGTGTAGTGCGGTACATCAATTCTAGGTCTCTTCCCAATCTTTTAAATAGCTCGCAACATCTTGACTTGATCCGATTCTTCTTCTTCATCTCCTAGGGTTTCACCAGTTTGCTCAACGGATTGAAATTCTTCATCATCATCACTATCAACATTAGGTCTAGGTGTAAGTCCTCTTCTTTAATCTTCTTCAATAGTATCCAAGCGAACTCGCATGGTTTTCATCATTTCCATCATCTCATCCATTCTTCCGGCCATTGTTCCAATAGTAGGGATTCTCCTCAGCGACATCTTCCTAGGATCAAGTGTAACTGCCTCAAATTTGGCGATCGGGCTACAAGGTGACAACTGCCTCACAATCGGCGATCAGTTGCAACACAGGTAACCTGCCCTAGATTTGGCGATCTGTTCATAGCAAGATCTTACGGAATTCCTTCACCAACTTCACTCAATTCACTCCCAAAGATTCAAACTTTCGCTTTGATACCACTTGGTATAGTCACGGTTAGGAGAGTCCTCAAAGAGAACAGTCCAAACCATGTAGCAAGAGTAAACACAATGGAAACAACTCAAGGATATAAAGCAAATGTAGATTCAGTCATTTAGTATATCATAGAATTCAAATACAAATTGGCCGACATCAGGCGAGCTTACAATTAGGGCTCACAGGCCTGATTACAGAATATGCACAAGATATGGCTTTGAAGCTCCTTCACACAAAATTTAACTATCAACTAGTTACTAATGATCAACTATCAATAACTACTTTCCTAGGCATCTATTACATCAATTTATATCATCTCCAAAACATAAGATTCCTCCGCGTCAGCCAAGGAAGGTCACAAACTCTAATGAAGATTTGTAATGTGTGTACACGGATAGGTCGGACCTAAATGAAATAGAACTCCGCAAATGAATGGAATGATGTGCGGATCTCAAGGGAGGTCGACCACGAACCAGACAACATTGAATGATGTGTAATTTAGCTCCATAGGTCATGAAATGCTCTGCAAGTCTTCTCCTTTAGCTATTTGTTTGAGACTGTCAGGATGCTCTGTTCTAAGAAAACAATTCTGATAGCGATATCTTACCGGTACTTGATCCAAATTCTTTGAATTTTGGATATGATGTGCATGAATGTGTATAGATGCTAAGTCTAGCTCCGCAAGGTCTGAGATGCAACTGTGATAGAATGTGGACCAAAATATAGAAACTGCTACAGACTGAACTGGAAAATGAAAAGAAACAAACTGAAATGCAAATGTTTTTGGTTGATGCAAGATTTCTCTTGAACTAGGGATGCTCCTACATCAGTAGAATATTCATACATACTTACTTGGTGTTTCATTTATTGACGTGAATAGTAATATGCTTATATTGGTGTGTTCTTCCCAACCTCATGTGTCAATATACCTTGTGCCTCATGTGATGTTTTCATGTGCATGAATTGATGATGTTGGCTCATATCCTCATTTATGCTTACTCGATGTAATTTTTAATGATGTATTTAGCATGTGTATGCATTGAATGGTAGATATGCTCTCTTCATGTATGCTTTCTTGGTGAACCTATGTTTGTGATGTGGAGTTTGTGTGCCTACCCAACCTTGTGTTTGGTGTGAGTGTGTTGGAATACCTGAGTTAGTTGTCTCCTAGTTTAGAGGGGTGGACCTAAGGGTTCCACATGGTTGGGTGGAATTGAACCACCATTAGGGGAGTCATGGATTGACTAGAGCATCTTAGAGAGTGTGCAAGGAATTCCATCATCCATCATTTTGATATTATGTTCTTTTCATGCTTTGTAGAAAATGTATAAATTTAGGACCTTTGATGTCCTTGTTTGAAAATTGTATTATTAGTTTGGTTAGTGATGTGTTGCACTTTATTTCACTCATGGAGGTGATGCTAACTTTCTAATATTCATTATGGTGTAACTAACCTTGAAGTCACATTTGTATGACTATTATAATGACTTTTCTGGTATAATGGATTTTCTCATATTTGTATGATTTCCTTATCTATTGGTGCTAGTCTTGTTATAGCCTTATCAATAACTAATCTTCATTCTTGCTCATTTATGTGATCCTATAATGTTTTGTAATGTTTCTATCATCTCTAATGGCTACTTACTTTTGGGAACCTTATCTCTTTTTGCATGGGTTGTTTGTGTGGAAGAAGAGTTGGACCTGGGTTTCGTCCATGTTTTGGGGCTTTAAGAACTTCTTGTTTGGCCAATGTGGGGCTGACGTGTGCCCGAGTGCTTGGTCCAGATCCTTTTTGTACAACACACAAAATGAGGAAGTTATGCCCCGTTGATCAAGACATGTTAGCTTGTTGTCCTTTCCTTGTCTTTTATTGCACAGTTGCAAGTTGCACTTTAGATCCTAAAGTTTGAGTTGCAACCTTGTAGGTGTCTGGACTTGACACGGGGTTTTGCATGGTTGAGCTATAGTTTAGACTTCAAAGTTTGGATTGTCACCATGAAAAAGTTTGCACTTGTGTCAGATATCTACATAAATGTAAGTTGCATTTTAAACTTTGAAGTCTAAAATACATGGTGTGAGTCAACCTCTAAAGGTTGAGTTTATCATCCATTGAGGTTCAGGCTTGTCCTCACAATTTTTAGGAATTTTAAATTGTTGCCTGAAGTTTGAGGTCCAAAGATTGAGTTGCATACCCTTCAGTGCATAGTATTTGACATTCGACAAATGGGCCATTTTTTGCATGAAATCATGTAGGTTGTTGATCAGACTCCAAGGTCCAAGGTGGCTGCCCTGACTATTTGGAGTTGATCCTAAAAATTGCAAGCTATAATTTATGATTCAAACTTCAAAGCTTGAACTATAAATTACAAGTTGTAATCTGAAGTTTGAGGTCTTGCAACCTCAACATGGAAGTGGAAGTCCAAGAGGGCTATATATGTTGTAAGTTATAGGCTAGGGGATGAAGTTCAAACTAGTAAGGGTTATGTAATTTGGACTTTGAAGTTTCAATATTTGTAGATTAATTCTTGAAGTTCGAACAAGCATGGAATGACCTTTGTCTTCTTGAATCATGAGATGCTTGAGGAGTGGCTCGTTAATCAAGGTTAGGGGTTTGCCTGTTGGCATGGGGGCCCTGATCTTCCTCTAGATCTTGTTGCTTGTGTTAGCCTCAGTGTTTTAGGCTTGTGGTTAGTAAGTCTTTTTCTTATGTCACCATGCTTAGTGCATTGGTGTACATGCCAAGTGCATCATAGTGTTGTGTTATATCACCTTGTGCACGTTTGGGTGCAATGTGGCATGTTTGGTGTTGTTTTTGCATCACAAAAATTTGTTTGTTTGATTTGTGACTGTTAATGTCTTAGGCATAAGATTGGGGCATCACATGAGCACTCTTTACAACGGGGCATGAGAGGATAACTCTCAAAACCCTAAAGAAGAAAATAGACAAAGATGACTTAAGGGTTGATATAAATCATAAAACTAGTCGATAATTAAAAAAACAAATGGGAAATGTAAATCCTAGAGGTGAAAGAAAGGGGGGTAGGGCAGTTAAAATATAAGATACATCAATGAGCCACGGAACCTTAAACAAATATAGATATAAAGTGGAATAGAGTAGATAATACAATCCTAATTAAAATTATGATAAAAGAATGATAAAATACATATCTTAAAACCCTAATGGAGGTGAAACCATAAGGGGAACTCTAGGTCATGTAAGAAAAGTTAGGTTCACCAATAAATATAATGAAATACATTGCACTACACTTTTAAGTAAATCTAATAGAGGCTAGTAAACAAGTGCAATCAGTAATCACACACTCAACCTAGATTAAATTTAGAGCTCAGTCAATAAATAGAACAATAAATGTGATAATTAAATAAAAGGAAATTAGGTACTTAGCTCTAGGAATGATGATGTGAAGACAATGTTGATGATGTGCACAATCAATTTGTTTCTATCTTGAAAATTGTGCCCACCGTCTGATGAATATCTTTGGATCTTACTATGTGCATAAAACTTTAAGGGTTGGACTTGAGCACTCTGGGTTTGATCTAGACTACCGTGGATTTGAACTTGGATGTGTAGACTTGAATAGGTAAAACACAAACTTTTGAAACTTGCTCATCTTTGAATAAGAACTTGTGGAAAGTTCATGAGTGTCCCATGAGGTGCATAATGCAAAATTCGACTCTTAGCACCTTTTCACTAGATGAAGCTGAAGAATTTTGGAACATTGCATTCCTCACTACTGTAGGCAAATGAATTTGATTTAGAAAAAATTGAGATAAAGTATTTTTAGGTGAACCCAACATCCACTTGTATGTGCAAACGAGGCATTCCTAGGTTCTATGGTTTGAGAGAACAATTGCTCCAAAGTTTGACATCTTTTTGGTCTTAGGGCTCTTAAGAAACTGTCTTGGTCCAATGTAGCCCAAAATGATCAGGATGCTTGGTCACAAAAAAAGAGACCTCCACTAGAATTCACCCACCCACCCTAACATGTTAGCACCATTAGTTTAGTCCTAGGAGGTGCAGAATGCAAAATTTCACTCCTAGCACGCTTTCACTAAATGAAATTGAAGCATTATGCAACATTCCATTTATTGCCACCACAAGCCATCAAATTTGAGTTAGCAAAAACTAAGGTACATATTTGTAGGTGGACTTGACATCCACCTATATATGCAAACAAGACATTCCTAGGTGCCACTATTTGAGAGAACAGTCAGTCCAAAGTTTGGCACTTTTTTGGTCAGATTGCTAGGGTCAAGTTCTTTAAGTTTAGGCTCTTGGTTTGATTGAATTTATGATTCTAAGTGAATATTCGAAGACCACATACACAAATGTGCAAGTGGCCTATATGTAGATTGCATAGATTATGATTCTTTAGTCTATTTAGAAATCAAAGTGTGCTCTAGATATTCCTTTTAGTCCTCCCATGTCCAGATGTCCAAATAATATATTATTGACACATTTACATGTTTTTAAATATTGAGACATAACCTTATGTCACACAAACATGTACTTAGCTGACTCACAACAACTAGTGAAAAGGAGCGAGAACATTGGAAATTGAATTTGAATATTTAAATTTGAGGTTCTTTCTCGTGGGATCAATCTTGAGTGACATAGAAATAAACTCAAACAAAGATATGAAAAACTTGAAGTAAGAAACAAACATATTAAAGTAAACACAAATAAGATGTAATAAATAAGGATAAAAAAAAGGTGTATGAATGAGTATAAATGGAAGAAAATAGAAATAAATAAGAATTAGGATGTGAACCAAACCTCATAGAGAAGTATTCCTGTTTCAATCAAGGCTTAAATTTGACGATCAACCATACTTATCAAACAATTTTTTAATGATGCTTATCTATTCAAAGGTACCCTTAAAATACTATAATATATAATAATATAAGTAAAATTATATATAAATCAAATATATATATATATAATCATAACTCTATATGAATTTTGACAATATATCCAAAATCTTATATATATATATATATAATCATAACTCTATATGAATTTTGACAATATATCCAAAATCTCACCTTTCATGTGATATAATCTTTTTAAATTTTTGATTGTATTTTACGGCAAAAATGTCTGTTTTCGATATATAATTGTATCAAGATATTCTTTAAGGTAGACACAAAACTAGGTAAGTGTGAATTAGCACAGGTATATGCAAATTTCACCATTACGAACATTATACATAAAAATTACTTCATCTGTACTTAACCTAGATTATAAATTCCAGGAAAGCGCCAATGTGACTGGAATGGGTAGTAGCCGTGGCATCACGAGGGAGGAAAGCTGCGGGCTAACTGTTTAAAAACACATTTTTTGTGGCGTTCATGCAGAAGACCTGAGATATGCAATTTCATTGAAGACATATATTGCTGGCGTTGTTGGGCGGGTTCCAATCATGGACACTCCAGCAGTTAAACGCTCTTCAAAGAAAGAGAAACGCCCCCACAAGACCATAACCATATCTGATGACTCCCCAGCTGTTTTGGTTGAAACGGGCAGCCTTGACATTAATGCAAAACAACTGGGTGTTGAAAAAAAGGAGGATACGCCACCCAAAAAACGCAGAAAAAAAAGCCCTCACTATAAAAAAACAGATAGCAGTCAATTATATGAGCAGGATTTGCTTAAACCTTCAGAAACAGATGAAGATAACATGCCAGCAAAGGTTTTCGAAGTTGGTTTAGAAGATGTGAGCAGTCTGAGCCTGATGAGGTCTCTGCACAGTAAAGACTTGCCGCTTCAAAGGTTTGGTCTCTGAGGTTTTGATATAAATATTGGTGCATTTGATTTCTAACAGAACTCCAAGTACATTTAACTAACCTATTGTTATATGACAACTCCCATATGCTTGTTAGCAAACACTTTTCATTTAAACGTGTCCATTATGTAATGGTATTGGGAACAGTTACTCAGAGTGCCACACAGTTCTCCAGGCATAGTCAGTCTTCAAGATAATAAAGCTGAACATATGGCTTCATATGGAACTGTAAAACTATGATGAAGTACATAATGCATAGCAGACACCGGGGGTTCAATTCACTCTTTCTTGTTGCTGGCTTCCCAAAAAAAGTCGACCACCCTTTGGAAGTATCAAAGAAGGTACAAAGGTCGAAAGCAAAGTCTTCAACCCATTTGTTCACATGGAAACTTGAAGCTAATACATTAAAAACACATTTTGTATGTTTCCCTTATATGACAACTCTTACATGTTTGATATCCAACACATTTCCTTTTAACCTGGCCACTATATGTTGATATTATGCACAATTACACAGATAATTGCAATCATAATTTAACAGAGGAAATGTCAAATTAAGACAGTCAATTTCATCTTGGGAAATTCTTTCTAAAACTGAAGAGTTTAATGATCAAGTAAACATACTTTGATATGTCCTGCATTCAAGACAAACGATCAGACCTTGGAGAATTCATTCTAAAAATAAAGAGTTATCTGAACAAGTAAACATGCTCTGATAGATCCTACAGACATGCTCTGATATATCCTACAGACCACTTTATCCTAATGGATGCTATTAGGTTTCTTATCTTTATTTTCATAGGCAAATTAAATAAATTGTTCACAGGAACCAGCTATGAACTGATGACATTCAACCAGAAGCCATTGGCTTGCTGAAAACAGCATAATAACCAAACACAGTCAACAAATTTCGTGCCCAAAAACAAACATGTTTTGTAGGACAGCTTTTTTTGGTATTAGTTCAAGCATCAAGCCAGATGAAACATCATGAATCACTGTGAAAAAATAGAATAAAATGGGACGAGCAGGTAGAAAGTTTGAGTAAGAGCTTTTGCCATCAAATGCTTAGAAAACCACCTACTCGAACAGCAGACCATCAACATGTTACACTTATCAATCAAGTTTTTGACCTAAAACATTGAATGTATACATGTTTAAGGCATCTGTTATGTAATCTTGATATATGTCTAAACCATTTTTGTATTTAGTGGTAAGTTCCAACGATTGTGAAGTTTTATGTGTTCAAATGCATTACAATAAGGTTACATGAACATATTCAAGGCCTTCATTGTTCTTGTGATTTTCAAGATTTAGATGGTTTGTTTCATTTGCAGGAAGATTGAGCTGGCTCATCTATTTGTTGAGTCTGTTAGAGATGAGCAGCAGCAGAAGAAGAAGCAGAGTTTTGATTTTATAAAGAAAGAGAAAAACTGGATGGGCATGCCACAACTCGTCTCCCTTATCTGTTATTGGTTACAGTCAATCCTTATATCGTCAACAAAACAGAATAGCACAGCGCAAAAATCAACAAACAGTGAGAGAGATGCTTGTCTGGATGTTCGATGCTGGGTGATTTTTAAGTGGTGTTTACAATCTAAATACTTGGAGAGAGCAAGCTTTCCTTCAAATCTGATGCGAGCCATAAATTTTGTGCTCTCAGCAGCAGCTGCATTCCCAGGCAAGGCCAGAGAAAATGATAGTAGGTGTCCACTGGTATCAGATAGACCTACTGAATATGAAGCACAAATGATTATTACGGGGGCTCTTATGAAAGAATTTGCAGAAGTTGTAGGACTGTTGTTTTCTTTACATGGGAGATACTTCCGACCCACTTTGGATTTGTGGGCTTCTTCAGCTTTGGCAGCAGCTGCTTTAGGAGAAAGAGTGTTGTCGACGGGGGCTCAAGATGATAACAAGTTTGTTCTTCCAAACCTTACATGTCTTGTGTTGGAAGAATTTGCAAGATATTTGGCTTCACATTCTAATCCAAGAAATGTTTTTCCGGTCATTGTTGAAAAGCTGTTTGAACCATTGCTATCACTGCTAGTAGTCTTGGAAAGAGAACAAAATTTGGAAGATCTTTGCAGGGATGAGATTGCCTACACCTGGAGGATAAGGTTAGCAAGAATCCTTGAAGACATTTTTTCATTTGGATTATTTCACTCTGCCCACATAGATGGCTATTTAAATGTTTGCAAAATTGGTGGTTCTGGTGAATCCCAAAGAGATATGAAGGCAAAGAAGAAATCTAAATCGGCCTCATCTAGGGAATGTGAGAGAGAAGATTCAACTGCAACATTTGTTAGTTATCATAAATCTTTATTCCAGAAACTGGAATATCTGAGAAAAGAAGGCAAGACTACTGCTTTGCATGGGATTGGTCGACTTCTGAGTATATACATTTGCAGGAAGAAAAATCAGGGAGTTAGTTCTTGCCAGTTCATTGGTACTGAGAAAACAAAAATGTCCAGAATATCTGGAGAGTCACCAGAAATAATCAATACTTATAAGCAGCAGCAAGAGGCACCTCATTCTAGAGAAAATTCTTCTACAACTAGTAGTGGCACTTTCAAGAACAGTAATATGTATGAAAGCAAGCATACAGCCATTGAGCAAGTTCACCCCAGTAAGCCCGATAAGGCCATAACTAAACCTCTATTCAATCTGTTTGTAGAGTTTATGGATCCACTGCAGATAGATGTTGAACATTGCGAAAAATTTGTTCATCTTCAAGAGAATCAGAAACTTAAACAACTGTCATGTGCTCAGTCAACCTTGGTAGCAATAAATGGTTTGCTTTCTGTTGTGAAGGATGAAAAAATATTTGTTCCTACAGAGGATACCCCAGGGCAAGCACATTTCAATTACTTGAAAAAGATCTATAATACGGTATTCAAATTGGGTGCTTTAGTACCTACTCTTTGCTTAAATGTTATGGATGGATTTGATATAATGGGTAGCAATGCATATGACAAAGCTCTTAGAAGCAACCAACAAATGCTTGATCCGACCTTAAAAAATTTGCCTACAATGATAATGAAGGACATTGTACTTGCCTTGAGTTACTTGCTGGAGATAGAATACAGGGTAGCAGATGGTGAACTGTTTGATTTATGGTTGTTGCTGCTTTCTTACTCAGCTATGAACTCTGGCAAGAACAAGAAGCAAGAGAAGAGTTCTATGTTAACTTCTCAAATAGTTTCTCTGGGTTGTCAGATTATCATTATTTATGGGGAGCTTCGACAGGTAAGTTCAATTGTTCATATTTTTGTCAGTCAATGCTCGTCTGTTAGTTTCATCCTTGAAAGGAAGGCCCCAACTATTTCTTATACTTCGCATGAATTTTATAACTCTGTCAATTTTTACAGTTAAGCTGCTAGAAAATTATGTTTCAACTTTCAAGTTAATTGTTTCTTTCATGAAGAGAGAGGTATGGAGAAAAGTAGAGGAAGCAAGAGACTAGTTTTAGGGATTATGTTGAGCTTATACGTAGATGTCCTTTGGGGGCTAAATAGAGAAATCATGCACAAGTAATGGCTTATTGTAAGATATACTACTGATACATGACTAGCTGAGAAGAAACTCCTTTATTAAACAAAGAAAACACAGAAGAAATTCATATTAAACAATGCTACAACTAAACAAACAGCCAAGTTAATCTAGTCTCAGTGAGTCCTGTTCATGTGTTTTTTTATGACAGCAACAACATTAGAATAAAACAGGAAGTATTCTATCCTCTCTTGAACAAAGTAACTCAAATGCTAAACTATGTGATCAAATGAGATTACTCCAAGGTTCCTTGAATGTTAGGTCTTGACGCGCACATGGATAGACTCAGTGGAATGATGTGATTTTGCTGGTAATCACAAAGGGACTTACGCTAAATTACTCCTTGCTCATGGACAAAATCTATTCCTTACTCCTTGGATTTGTGAATGAATGAAACCTTCTTCAATCTATCTAAAAAGAAATAATAAAAGGAAAGGGTTAAGAGAAATCTAATCTACTTATAAGGACAATGAGATAATGAATAATGCTTTGATAGACAAATTCCTTTGAACCAAGCTTCGTTTTGCCATGAGAGCAACAACTACATGAAACTAGTGCAGTCTTCAAAGGTAATGAAGGATTTTCATATTGTAAATATGCATTCAAATACCCACAGCTGGTGCAACTTGAACCGATATCCACAATCGAACTATTACAAAATGGGGTTCAAGCTAACTTTGCATTGTAGCTTACAATCAACAAACCACAAAAAGTATGAACCAAGGAATTCATCAAATATCTTCACATTAATCCACCATATCAATGAACTTCAACTAAAACTTATCTAATTTGCTTTGAATCATCTTTGAGAAATCGGAAACCATGCTAACATCCCAAAATAACACAAATTCACCAAGCTTCAATGAGTGTATTGATTTTGGTAGTATCTTTACAACAATTTCACAACAGTCTCTCCAACTCTTCAAGAGCTCCTACTCTAAAAAGAAGATCCTCTACTAACTCCTTACAAATGAAGAGAATGAGCCTTATATAGGGCTCAAAATTACAACCAAGGGCCCAGATTGATTCTAGAATCAATGGCCAAGATTTAGACAACAAAACCCTAATGGAAGGTGGTTACAACTACCACCACTTTCGACCAATGAAATATCAACAACACATGTTATAGTAGAAAATAGCCAATAAGGCGTCCCATGCTGACTAGGATTCCAATAAAGCATCTTCTAGAAAGGCGTCTCCCTTATTTCTTTCCTTGGTGGCCAGGTTCAATGAATCTGGACATGCTAACGTGGCACACTTTGATTAGTTGATGATGACTGGATGCCACCTAAGCATATTCCAAACACTCATCTCTTGAACGTTCTTTGAACTTGGGAATTTTGTCTTCATGTTGCATTTCACTTGGATTCTTGTATTGGTGTGGACTTCTTGGTGTAATCTTGACTTCATGACGTTGAGCTTGATCCTCTTAATGAATGATGTACTGGATTCTTGTTCTTGGATTTCCAAAGATTGATCTTCTCTTCCGGTACTGAATCTTTGATGCTAGACTTGAAGTGTATCTTCTCCTTCCGTTGATGACTTGATGCTAGCCTTCCTTGTGTCATTGGGATGTCTTTGATCTTCCTTGTGGAACTCAAGTGAATTCTTCTTGTCATGAGATAGTCTCCTTCTCCGGCCTTTGAAGCTCTTCGTATCCACCTTGAACGTCTTGGACCATCATCGAACATCTTCTTCATGGAAAGTAATCCTTGTTTTCAACACCTGCAAAAGTAAGAGAAATCTTGAAGAGTAACGGCAGATAAAATCCTTAACGCAATGCAAGATTAAGATAAAACATGAATAACTCTGCATGATTTAAGAAAAATACACAATTTTGATCAATTTCATTCACAAATTCTTGAATAAATGAAGGATTTTCTTCATTTTTCTTGCAATTAATCCAAACAGGGCCGACCTAGGCAAGGAATTTCACAATTTTCCATGGATTTTTATCAAAATATAGCATTCTTTGTTCAAGGTCAGCTAGGAAGTCGCACTTTTATGCTCATCATAGATTCTCTCTTATCATTGGACAACTTACCCACCTTCCTTTGCAAATCATGGTTCTGTGGCCTTCCACCTTCACCTCTATGGGTTCTATGCCTCAACCTGAGATCCAAATAATCACGGAATGATATGTCAGCCTGGAAATCAGCCCTTGAAGTTCTCCAATCTGTTATTATTTGGTTTAGCATTTCTTGCTCTATTGGTTCATTTTCAATTGAAGGATTATTCCTTGGAGTAAAGTTAGGCATAAGAGGCCTAGGAGTAACTGATCCACTGGTAATCTGCTAATGATCAACTCTATTATTGGCTAAGTTATCACTGTTTAAACCACTGCTGCCATTATTGCCCTTATTGTTTTGCTTCAACTGTGCAAGTATTTGAGTAAGCTGTTGATGAGATTGGGCAAACTGTTGTTGACTTTTAACAAGATCATCGTGGATCTCTTTCCAAATGGACATCTCAGATTTAAAATCTCTAACTGCCTTGACTTTTGAATGCAACTGCTGAAAACATTGTTATGTAGTCATAAAATTGAAGATCTTGCAACAAATATCAATTCCCCAACAGGTTGGCAAGATACTCTGTGCTCTGATACCATTGTAATGGTTTGTCCTGTTTGCAATTTTTTTAATTTTCTTATTTGTGTTATTTTTTATTAGATTGTGGTATTTCAGAACTAGACAGAAGTTGCAGAAGGGGTTTTCTGATTTGCATGTAATGAAAATATGAAACATGCAACGATAACCCAGAAAAACTAAAACCCTAATGCATTAAAGAGCAAAGACCCAAATCATAGAAACATATAAAATGAATTACCATCACATACTCATATGCAAAACTTCAACTTGGTATGTTTGCTGTAGCTGAACCAACAATGGGTTTGATACAAAATATGCTTCCCTGGTGCAGGAGCACCAAGACATCTAGGATTTGGTTAAATCTTCAAGTTGTTTTGTTGGTTCAATAACGTCCTTGAGACCATTCAATGTTGTAATAAGGCTTGAAAGCCATGCTTGTAAAAGGACTATGTCCAAATACCTAAAATCTGCTCTCATATTGTAAAGGAGGACAGTCATATTGTATAAGGTAGTCATGTGTTTCCTTAAGTTTGAAGCCTTCCTAAAGTGTGTAGGAGGCAATCCTCTTAGTTAGAAGCATGTCAAAGGTTGGAAGGGTGTTAGAACCTTGTCCAAGGTCAACAAAATGTTAGAAAGCTTCATGTAAACATAAAAACCTGTCGATGCAGTCCAAAAGAAGACAGTTACTATTTACTGCAGTTTGAAAACAAGAAGGAAGTTCGATGGTTGGGGCAGTTTCATCGACCCCAACCACTCCCAATCTTCTTCATGCAAATGTAGGAGGCTTATTTGAAGCCTGCCAGGATTCATTTTGGAAGAGACATTCGGTGGAAGTGGAATAAGAGCGAAGAAATCACTGTTTTCCTGTTTTTCTATGTTTTTTCTGCTGTTTCCAGTCCGTACCCGCGCCTGTATGGAACAGTCATAGCCCATGTTTGTAATGGAAGGTTAGAGGATTGAAGTAGCTTTGATTTGAGTCTTGTTTGAAGTCTTGACATTAGATTTGGTGTGAGAAATCACTGTTTTTGTGCTAGGCTGTCTTAAAACCTAAGCTAGGGCTTTTTTCTGAGTACCCGATGGATTTCTCCTCATTCCATTGATCTTTTCTGTTTCTGATCAGTGGAATGGGTTGTAAGATAGTTAATGCAAGGTCTTGTGAAGGTTTGGGAGGCAGGAGGATGGTTTAGTGTGAGTTTGTCATGTTAATGACTGCAAATCCATGTGTTGGGATTGAGTGAAGGACAGCAGCAGGTAGGTGTTTACCCTTGACTGTATTCAGTGGTCAATGAGAGAATGCCATGCATTGTGACCAACACAAAGGGCTTCTGATCTAGCAATGATCCTATGACAAGAAATATGGAGAGATCCTCTGAGGAATCAATCCTCTTTGCCTGTTGATTGCTGACTCTGCCAGTCCTCTTGGAGATAGTCACTACAAAGAAGGTAGTAGGTTTGGTTGTCATGTTATTGATTTGTCAATGAAGACATTAGGCGCTTGGTAAGTTATTGAATTGGTATGCTGCAATGAGATTGAGTTTGTGTTGATGGAGATCATCCCAAGAAGGATGCTGTGACTGTGAAGTAGAGATATTGTGTGACTGTCTTTAGAAGACATTGTTGAAGACTGCTATCCTGCAGACCCTGCACAGTGGGTTGGATGAAATACTGAATGGAGTTAGGTATCTTGGGATAGGTGTCCTGGAGTCCTCTCACCTTGTGTCATGAACAAGTATAATTTGTTGTGTTAAAGCCTTTCATTATGAGAAGTTTGCCTTTCATTATGAGAAGTTTGAAAACAGTGAACCTTGAGAGAGACTTTTCATTGAAGTCTTGAAGACTGCTGTCCTGCTGTCCTAGATGCTCTGCATCATTCCTGCACAATAGTCTTTGAGAACTCCAACCATAAAATGATTGCAATAATATTTGAGGCCCTAGGCATTCACCATGAAGGAGACTAAAGACCGAAATGATAGGTGTTTCCAGCATACAAGACTTCCATGTCCTCCTTGCTGCTATACGACCAATATGGAGGTTGCTACAACAATTTAAATTTGCCCAGAAATCTCTGTTCTGATGTAAACTTCCAATCTGCTCTTTATCAGCAATAAACCCTTTCCAAATCAACCCCAAAGTTGATATAAATGCTATCAAAAACACCTTATAAGCTGTGGTAAATGTACGGCTAGTCTAGGAAGGTGTACGGCCTGCCTTAACTGCTAAAATCTGCCTTGAAATACTCAGAAATTCCCTTCCAATTTGATCTAAAATGATTGTCCTCAGCTGCTACATAAAATCAGAATAATACCATTGTGAAATCTCTGTAAGATATCTCCAACAAATACCAGCCAGAGTAGATCTTTCACTACCGTAGCTAGTCTGCTTCAAGAGGGTTTCCGTCCTCAGGAAGGTTGAGATGAACCAAGTTCGATCTCCATAACCACAAGGGTTTAAATCAGAGAAATATAATAGAATGCATAATCCAAATGAGCCCGTCAAATGCCTTTTTATACTTTTTTGCCAAACTCTCCAAAAGCTTCTATTTTAAAATTCACTTTTTAAATAAAACTCCATTTTAGCTCCGAAAATGACCTTTTAATTAAAATAATGATAATTTGACACACAAGGTCCCTATTTAATGCATCCATAATTTAAAGCATTTCATATCGGTTTCGATGAGCTATAACACTAAGGTGCTTTTAAAATAATATTTAGCAACCTTAGTAAAATAATTAAAATAAAGCCATTAATACACTGATTTTGCAGAAACTACCGGAATGCATCGGAATCGAAAACTAACTGCACCGGAGTGATTTCGATGAAGAATAATGATAATCGAAGCCAACCGGGCGACTTACTATAGATAGACGCCCTTTCCAAGATTTTTGGAGAACACACCGGAAGCCGAAAATCACCCCAGAAAGCGATATATGAGTCCTCTAGATCAACTGAGCTCATTGAAGTCCTTAAATAATCCCTCTGATAACGTTGACACACACCCACAAGGTCAGTGCCAACTATACTGCAAGAGAACCTGAAAATGGGGACATTACATCCTTTCATAAATCTAACACAAAAGCTACTTTTCACTTTTTGATATTTATGGGCAGATTCGCGAATATCTCAAATTGAATTGGGATGGGGTAATATTCACACCACATATGCAAGGCTTTGTCAATGCAAGTGGGCTGGTACTGATGCCAGTGAGGATGAGGTCTAGTCATATTCAGATGTAACTAAAAACACCCAATAGGACATGAAGTCTCACAAGCCTTTGTGCGCGGTTCCTCTTTAAACACTATTTCCACCAATCACTTCTTCCTTTGCATTAAATAATTACAGATGTTTCTGGTGGGAATTCACATGTTTAGCATTCATTTGCAGCAAATATGCAGGATTTGGGGTCAAGTTGACTGATATATTCCACTATTTGCCACTCAAGTGAATCAAAGATCTCCGCATGACCTTACAGCTCCTCCAGGAACTCCCGGTCGATGGCAAAAGCATAGCACAGTTCTGTAAATGTAAATCTTCTCCTGCCCCAAAAAAGTTGAAGGTATACAAAAGAAAAAAGGATTCAGGAACCATGAAGCCTTATGTTGGGAACATGCAGTTGACAGAAATTAAAGGTGGGCAGCAGGGGCATAATATTCAGACCACAATTAAGATTGATGATGAGGGAGCTCCCGTTCCTTCCTAGGCAACCTCATTGCTTCATCGTCAAGAGCAGGTGGTTCACCCACCATGGATATGTGTGGCATCTCTCATCTCTCCATTGAAACACACCTCAGACATTTTCATGAGCAATGTTAGAGCACAGCTTCCTTTCCTTTCCTCCAAACCGCAAATGTATGTCTACTTAAATAGCAGAATTCGGCAATCTCCTGCAAAGAATGAGGGCCCCCTCCTTCTACTTATAGCTGCTCAAGCTCTCCTCATTCTGCATTTCCCTTTTCTAGCAGCTCATCTGCTTGCCAGCTTGAACCAAACTCCATTTCCCTTAAACCTTCATGGTTACCATTGGCTATAGGCTTCCCTGCTACCTGGCATGCCAAAACTTCCTATCCTAGGTCTCAAAGTGGTAGTTCCCATTGCCGACATAAGCTTGACCCTCTGTGATAGACTCTGCATAAATTCCATCCAGTCAATTGAGTGGAGTATTTCAGAATCTGAGCCATTATATAGCTGAGAAGGGTTTCACCAACCCTGTTTTGGAAAGGAGTTTTGTGCAAATGTTGACATGTCAAGAACAACAGTTAAAGTGTCTGGCTCCTATTGAGGGGTTGTTCATGGGAAAGGCAGCTACGAAGCATGCCATTGCTGCAAGGCAGAAATGGGGAGCATACTATCATCCCAACAAACAGCACTCTCCTCATGTGGCAACCTCAGTCTGGCTCCTACTCAGAGAGGAACATTAGCTCCCTGTTTACAGATCTCAGCCATGTCAGCCTAGATCTGCATGGGCTTAGGAGACGATGACCGAAAACAACAGTTTTTGTCAACTTTCATGAATGTAGATCCAAAACTGCACTAATGAAGGTGGTCTGTGCTTTTTCTCAGATTGGGTTGTGGTGCTTACCCTTTAGTGTTTTACATTGATTCAGTTTGGAATTAGGGTTTAGATAGGGGTGATAGTTTGATGAGCAACAGTGAAGAAAAATGACTCTCAAAAAACATTTGCTCTAAATTACTTTTGCAAAACTTAGCTTATATGCATCTATCTAAAAGAACATTTTATGGCCTCCCTACTATTTGTTTTTGAGAAACACTGGAGTTTTTGAGAAAGACTGCAAGAATATCTGTACTCTAGTTTTTTTGCTTAAGCAGTTTTTGAGGTGGATAATGTCTTCATTTTGATTGTATCGCCGGGTTGTACAACTCCTGCCATTATAATTTGCTGGACTCTGATTTGTGACTACTTTATAATATAATATCAGGTGTTGAACTTTTTATCAAAAAAAAAATTTGTGGTAAGATTCAATAACTGTGTGCGTCTTGTTTTCATTACTATTTTTGGAGATATGCTTAGGGCCTTTGCTTCCAACTTCTAGTGTCTACTAGTTTATTTTCCTCTTCTAATATGCATTCAGTGTAATTGGGAGGTCTTTCAGATCTTCCAATTTTTTCTTTGATTACTTGTATGTTTTTGACATACTGATTTTTCCTGGAAATGACTCTTGAGGTGCTTTAATACTTGATTTAAGGCTGGCTATTGTAGTCCCAATCTTTTTTGCCTGAATGAATCATCATTTATTTAGCTGACTTTGGAATAGCCTACCATAGTTTCATTCAGATAGCAAACCTAAATAAAAGAATGCTTTACTGTTGGGAGTCAATTTGAAAAGTAGAAGTGAGGAAAATCCATCTTCTAATTGTATGCCATACCAAAGACATTGTTTTAAACATGTTTTGCTATTTCCTTCTGAGTTTTAATCCATTTCAGTATATCAAAACTAAGGTATTTACCACTACTATGGATGATGGCCAACTCTTTGGAAACTGTGACATTCTGTTTCATGTTTGTTTCTATTGCATTTGGTCGTACAGGTTGACCGTCCACTTTTCAGATTGTTTGAATCAATCAGGTCCTTCATGTTTGGCAGCTACAATAATACAATTGAAAGAGACCGTATAATGTTTTTGTCATCTACAGATTCTTTTCCTTCTACACTACGTGTTGAAGCAGTGCTGAGTTTAGTATGTTCGCAAGGATTTCTACATGTAGTTGCTGCTGTGGTTTCTTCTGTACCAGAAGGTCAAGTTGCTAAATTTATAAAACAGCTGAAGGCAGATGTTAATGAAACATTGGAATGGATGAAAAATCCTCTCATGAAAGATGATTTGAAAGAATCAGAGACCATGGATTTTCAAAACCAAGAAAAGCAAGTTTTAAGTGTACAGGCTGAAGTTATAGGCAAGGCTTTTTCTGAATTGTATACCCTGATATTAGACAAGTCAAATGTGACAGTAAATAACAGCAAGTCAGTTGGAAAATTTGTAGAAGATATAGTAGTCTGTGTCAGTTTATGTTTGGGTTCTTTTGTGGAAAAGACCTCTAACCCTGTGGAAAGCTTGTGGCAATGCATTTTATCTGTTATTACTGGCAAGGAGACCTCTGAGAACAATGATGAAGATAAGAAAATGCAGGCAAGAATATTGTGGGGTTCTTGGATTCTGGTTTTCATTTTTCGTTTATACCTTTCTTCTCGCAGTTTGTTTCGGCAGTGTATTTCTTTTATGCCGCCTAATTCAGCAAAGGAGTCGAGTCTTGCAATGGGTGATTCTCTGACAGCTTATTCTGGCAATGATTGGATACAAGGGGGAGGCAACTTGACAGGAGGATATTTCTCCTGGATAGGTAAATCGTCCATTCCTGTTCAAGGTGTGCTAATAGCTATTTCAGAGAGTCTTGAGCAAGGTGGGTTTGAAAAGGCTTCGGCTTTAATGTATGTACTGCATAACATAGCCTTACAGAGGCTTGCTGACTTGAATAGGCACATAAAAGCTTTGGAATTTTTACATGACCAGACTGTGCGATTGAATTGTGCAATAGCAAAGAATAATGATGATATGTGCACTAAATCTAAAAAAGGAAAGAAGTTGGAAAAACTGCTTAAAGTTTCAAGGCAAGAGGCATCAACTTTGACTGATTTTATTTTGAATTATGCATTTTCCTTTGTGGAAAATAAGTTTGAGAGCAAAAGCTGCCTTGTTGATGTGCCGGACAACATTAGTGTGTATGCATGGGATTCAATTATAGGGACAATGGATGAACATTCCTTGGTCACGGCAGTTTGGCAGCTTGTATGCCAGAATGTGGACATTTGGTCAGATCATGCCTCTAAGAAAAGTAAGAAGAAGTTTGTGTCAAAATTGCTTGGAAGCTTATTGTCTTCTCAACAAAGGATCTCTTCTGATGTTGATTTCCAGTTAGCAAAGAAACAAATGGGAAATGAGAGGAAGGTAGTCACAGTAGAGGATACATCTTCAGAGCTATTAGAAAATGATGTTCTTTACGAGCAAGAGGCAAGGCGTTTTCTTTACACTCATGCTACTGCACTCCTTTCGAAATATTGTTATGAACTTTTAATTGGTCTTTCTTTAATCTGTGTTCTATCCGTATTTAATTTAGATTTTCATATACACATCTATGATCTGATTATATAATTAAAATGCTTCTCTTACCTGTCGACTTTCTCAAATTTTTAGATGTATGTGTATGCAGAAAAAATAATGTTATGCTCATTCTTATTCACTATTGTTCATAGTTGTTTGCGTTATCCAGTTCTTTTGCAGATATTTAGCAGCGAGAATCAGTCAGAAGATTAGAAAGTCTCTACCATCAAAATTAAATCATTTACCATTTTTGGGGATTTCCCCAACTGAGGCAGATTTTAGGAATTTGCAAGATTGGCCAAAATTCATAAATATCATGGAAGAAGTTGGGGCCATTGCAGACTTTGAAATTTCTTTATATGAAAACACCAAAAACTATAAATATGAGTCGACTGTGATGCCTGTACCTGAAGTTATTAGTGAGGAAAGCCAAGCTATCTCTTCTTGTAAGTGGTTATTTGGAGACTGGATAAACCTACTCAACCTATTGTGTTGGCTTCCAAAAGGTTATGGTGGTGTTAAAAGTGCATCTATATATGCACGCCATATACTTAACATTGAGAGGTTTGCATTTATCTGACTTTTTTATGCTTTACCTGTGATAAACAATTTTAGTTTCGAGGCAGGCAATTCTCTCCTTAATCCATATAAATGATTTAGTTGTGCAACAGTGTTCTGAGGTTTCAGTCTCAATAATACTCTTTAAAGTATCTATATCTGTTCAGTGAAAAACTGTTAAAACAATCAGTTCAAAATTTATATTTCAAACTATATGTTGTAAATGTTTTACCTATAAACAAATTTTCTTTGATTTCTCATCCTTTCATCAAGTTAGTCTTGTTGATGTATATACTTCCTTGTATGCAATGCCCAAATGGTCTTTCAATGATGAAGCAATTCATTTAGTCGTCACCTCCTTTGATTTTTTCTGCTTATTGGATGAGTGGTGAAATTCCTTGAAGTGTAATTTTTCTGATTTCTCATTGTCATTTAGTTGCAAGTTATGAATTTTTTTAATCAAATGTTGTCTTTTCTGTTCACAGACAACTGTTTTTCTGATCTTGTCTTCAAAATTGCCAGGTTTTTGATGATCACTTTATGTCAGGCTCAAAAAGCTTCACATTCTAAACCATTTGCAATATTGCAATCTTCTGGTATCAAGGATCCAACAGAATTCCTTGATTTGTTTTTAGCTTGTCGTAGAGCACTGAAATCGATCACACTCTCATGTAATGATGATGAATTTCAAGGTAGAAGATTATCTCTTGTGCCAATACTGTTTGAAAGCTCCTCTTCATGCCTATGGCTACTAAGGTCAGTGGATGTTGTTGCTAAATGGTTTTCTCAGTGTTCATTGTTGCAACCTTCCTTGAGAGGTGATCAGAAAGGGGATGTCAATTCTTCGAAACAACTTATATTTTCCATACTTGATCACACTGCTGGGATGCTTATGATAGTATGTGAAGGGCTTTTCAGTATAGCTGCAAAATCTCTAATATTTGATGTCCAATGCACATCAGATATATGCAAAGGTGACAAACTAAGTGGTAACACTCAAAGCTCTGCCACAGATCCTATATCTGAAAGAAAATATTATTCGGATGTTCAAACGTCTATTGATGTTTTGGCCAAGACTTTGAGTGTGCAAGCAAGAGATACACTTGTTTATTTCAAACAAATCAGTTTTGATGCAGATCGGGGTTTACATGAGTCAATAGTCCCTTTGAAGAGCAATTCTGATAGGATGAACTATCCAAAACAAGTTTCAGAAACAGGTAAAACATATTGTCGATCTTGGATTGCAGTTATTGCATTGACAGGTGGCATTAAAAGTATTACTTGGGGCTTAGCATCTGCTTTAAATGATCTTGAGGAGAAATGCCGCAAGGACAGAACAGGATCATTGAAATGGCAAAATGATCTTCTTGTTAATTGGGAGCACTATGGTGAAGATTTTGAGTGTTTTGTTAATTTTTGGATCAAAAAGCTTCTTACAGTTGATAGTGATGCATTTGATGAAGTAGTTGTCACTGAAAGGGATGTCGTGAGTCAACATGATTCAAAAGCTACATCTGGACAGTATAGGGATGCTGAACTAACAGAATTCAGTAGAGAAGAAGAGATGGAAACTAGATATGGGAAAGAGCAGGACAGTGAGGAGGAGGAGGAAAAAGATGAAGCAGAACAGAATGGTTTATATGATGGCATGGACAAAGCTGATGATGAAGAAGGTGATGGAGGTACTGAGCATGACAGTTTTCTGGAGATACATGCTTCAAAGGAGAACATGCAGCATGTAGACATTTTTGAAATACCATATTTGAATAAGCCATTCTTAGAAAAGTTGTTGAAAGGAAAAAATCCAGATCAAGCCACTTTGCTTGGAGAACTCTTCATGGTATTAGCAGGTATTATAAAGCTAAAGCATTTGTCATCTTCTCCTAAGGCTTTTATTTGCACAAATAGTAGTCAATCGACATCATTGGCATTCATGAATTTCCACATAGGAGCAGCACATTGGTTAATATCTGAGGCGGCAATAATAATGAGGATTTCTGGAGCATTTTCACTTGGTTGGCTGGTTGGAATTGTAAGGTACTTGGAATCCATTGGCAGTTTTATTCCTTACATGAATCCAATATTCCCTCACATGGCTTATGCCAAATTGATTAACCTACATTTACAAGCGATGGCTTCTGTTTTTTTTCAAAATTCTTTAGAAATTAAAAATTCAGTTCCTGATGAAACCCGGTTCAACAATGGCAATCAGTGTTCCTCAGAGAGTACAATACACAACAAACCTTCATGTTTAAAAAGGGATATTACCATTTTTAATGATCTGAAAACTGCCTTGCGGAGCTCCTTCTCTATGCTACTGAAGAAGCCATTACAGTTGCATCTAGTTATGGCATTGCAGTCTATAGAGAGAGCCTTAACAGGAGCATGGACTGGCTACAACATTGCTTCTCAACTAAATACTGGTAGTCAAAGTGGTGGAAATGTGGGTTTGATAGTTGCAGCTGGTGTTGAATGCTTAGATTTAATTCTGGATTCTGTTTCAGGTATTTATTTAAAAGCAGACAGCTACATAGAATGTGGGTTTCCTTTCAAAGCATTTTTACCTACATTTTGCCTTTGTCTTTCTAGTTTAAAAGTTGAGCAAACTTCTTTTGAATATTAAAATTAAAAAAGTGCTGTTGTCTGAGCTCTTTTTAATTCATAGATCATTATTCCATTTTGTAATATTTTAGACGATTTATGTAACTATTATATATATAATTTTGAAATCGAGAAATCTTAGAGCCTTCTATGGTTTTGAACCATCTTTTGATCTAGTAATAATCAATATTACATGGGAATGTATCGCTAAGGCTCTGGGTAATGTCCCCGATGTCCCGGAGATTTGGAGTGGCATCTTGGTACCACAATGTATAAGTGTCCTTCTACTTGTCTCAAAGAGCACTAAGACTGTGATTCTTTGGCGTTAAGAAGTTGCCAAACTCAACCACAACAGTATCCTCCACCTCAAGATCTGAGAAGATTCTTCAAAATGCAGCTTTGTATCCATCAACAACTTCTACATCTATATGGTGCTGTTATCTAGGGTAAAGAAAGTATCTTTGTGTTGTAATATTTGGGAGACAATGCAAATGCAAGGAGATTCAAGGGTGCGGTAATCTTGTTTGAATGATCAACTATGATTTTTTGTACCCTTTTGAAAAATGCTTTTGTGGAATTATTCTCCTTTGTTGCTATTATGTGCTTTATTTTTAAATCACGAAGTCCATCTCATCATATATTTTTCCCAACCATGATTGATTTGTATCAACAAACCTAATCATACTCATGATGAACTTGGAGAAACTCATGACCTAATCCACATGAGCCCATCAATCATCATCTAGGATCAATGATTAACTTTTTGGGGCCTTTTGTGAATTTGCTTGCCACCACACACTCCAAAGGTTGCTAATGATCGTGGCACTCAATGCCTCTTGCACCTTCACAAGTCATCTCAAAATGATTGGGTGTGATGCAAATCAAGTCTTAGCAATCTAATATAGTATAAAAAATAACAAATTAAAATTAAAAAAAGGTAGATATGTCATATAAATTTATAATAAAATTTTTATTGCAAACTTAAGGTAGTTTAAAAAAATTGAAATTTCATAAACTTACCGTTAACAACTCCAACTTGGAGGACTTGAAGATGGTTTGTGACATATAATAGTTTGTCATGAACATTTGAATCTCCTTATGCTCAGTGTACATTTCTTTGTGCCAATCTTTTGCATTGCCAAGTTAAGGGAGTGGACAATACATGGTGTCCAAAAAATGTTTGTATGCTGCTTCAACCAATAAACTTGCTTTCTTGCAATTTTTAGTGTTGTTCGTTATGACTTGGACAATGTTTTCAACACCCACCATCTCTATTGTCTCTAGAGGATTTTGGCAATGAAGTTTGCATCCATCACTTGCCCCTCACAATCAATCACCTTCAAAAACATTGCCACTTTAGGGTAGATTGCAATGACATTAATTAAAGGTTAGGTTTTTCAATCTTTTCATCCATAAATAATGATTACACTCTTATTTCGGCCCATGGATCCTTCATTGGTTGTAGTGATGTCTTTACAAAGTGTTTTTCTTTTGCCAATAAGCTGGTACACACCTTCTCATACCTTGAGGGTGTTTGACTGATTGCCATCACCAGTTCTTGCTAATATGGTGATCTCACTAGGTTGAAAGGAAGCCCATTGACGCAAATGCAACATGTAGTGTGCTCATCTACATTCTCCCTTGCCTCATTCTAAAATGCCTTATTCAATGGGCCTCTTTTGTGGGAAAGAGAGTAATCATTTTCTTGGAAAGATAGGGTCACAAATAAAGGATATGGGGCAACTACTATTGGGGATATCCCTTTAGGTGGCTTGCATGATCCTTTCTTGGATAAAGGACGAGATCTTAATTTGACACTCACAATATCAACTTCCTTGTTGTACCTGTTGTCGTGTTGGGACCCTCAACCCTCCGTCGGTACCCCATTAACCTCTCCGGTGGCGCCCTCACTAACAGCTTAGGCTTTTGGTGTAGTGGCAGTCGGCCTGTGTTAACAAAACTGGCGATTCTATTGAGGAAGGTTCAACTCCCGCACTCAACAGGCTTGCTCGCCTTGTGGTTGACTGTGTCCAGTAAGGACCTCTCGGCTCAGGGGGATAAACTGTTGTCATGTTGGGACCCTCAACCCTCCGTCGGTACCCCATTAACCTCTCTGGTGGCACCCTCACTGACAGCTTAGGCTTTTGGTGTGGTGGTAGTCGGTTTGTGTTAACAACACCCATACAAAATTTCGTATTGTGTCAAGTTTAAAGCTAACATCACTTGTTTTCCCAACTCTTGTGATCAAGTCTTGTCAAATTTGTTTTTTCTCAAATGTTCATAGGATCATGAAACGATGCCCTTGAAGTTATTCGTCATGGCAAAGGAAAATAGGTCCTAGATTGTATGCACTTGATTGAATCAAGTTCAAGGTCAAAATTTCATCAAGGGAACACCTTTGGGAAGGAAGCATCCAAGTCAAAAAAAAGTTAAGTATGGTGATCAAGTGCACTTTTGGAGTAGAAACATGCACCAGAAAAGGGAAAGCCAAAGTTTAAATATCCATTATTAGGTGTGCATCTAAAGTCATGGTTGTAATATCCCGAATAGAATATTTAATATTATTTGTTTCACTTCAACAATTAACAATGGTTAGCTTTACAAACATTCTAAACATTCTAAATATTATTGATTGCTATACATTTTGCAATATTGAAATAATATATGCCGCTGAAATGAATAACTAGTTTGCCATTATTTGGCCCTGCAGGAGCAGCCTTCAATACCATAAAATTGGCTTTATTTATTGCATAAATTGTTCCTCAAACCTATTCTGTTCAAACCCTTATCTGAGTGTCAAGATTCAATTCAAACAATTGAAGTTTTCGCTCATTGAGATCTGCCACCAGTTTATGAATCACAGCCTCTCTAGAATGATCAATTTGCCATCAATTCCTAAATCATAGCCCTCCAATTGAATGCTTAGTTTGTCATCAAACCCATGGCGAACATCATCACAGCCAGCTGGTGTTGTAGATATAAATCGTAGTACTTGGAAAATGATTGGAATTCACCACCATGTAAATCACTACAATATGAAGTGCTGTCCTTTTTGCCCTTAATTCACCCTTGCAGATTGAAACCCCAAACTGATATAAAATTGCAGAATCTCAGTCTGAAATATGGTGCCACACCAAGGAGAATATAGCCGGTCAAACCTTGCAATTATCTCTACATAAAATCGCTGCCTTGGTGCAGATATATCGCTGTATAAAATTAGTCCAATTTATCAATTTCTCTGTCTCTTTGAATTGTCTGTCAACATGAAGCTCTCGTGCAATCTTTGGGTGAGATTGCCCCAAATCTGAACCAGGGGTTTTCGTCCTCCAATTCCGAACCGAGAGGGTTTTTGTCCTCAGGTTAATTGAACCGACGTCCAATGCTCCAACAAGGAGTAGAAATCAGAAAATACATTGGTTGATCAATATGGTGCCTCCTCCTTGCTTGGCCTCTCTTAAATAGAGTTTCCCTCCAAAAGACGTAACTCTTCAAATTTCCTTCATGACCCTTGATTAATATTTGAGAGGAATTACTTAAAATAAACTTCAATTATAAGAGACGTTATTTTATATTTTAACTTTACTTGAGGCCCTCTTTATTATAGTTATTTTTTATGATATCACTTAAGTGGCCCCTTTTGTGACATTATGAACCTCTTGAGTTATTATTATAATCCCATTTTCCTAGTGCAAAATTCCCAAGGCCCACGGGAAATGAATGATGGGTGTTTTGGGTTTCAACTTGGCTTCGTTTCTAAAGGGGAACTGTATAGTGGCACACAGCTAACAAAGGATTAAAATTATTTCAAGGTATGGAAAAGGAGACTCAAGTGAATGCCATTTAGAGGTGTGTGCCTAGTGGTCTGGGGCACACTTGTAAAAGAAGTTGAATTTCATACAAAATAGTCTACTATATTGAGGTGTTGTGTCTAGTGTTGTGAGATGCACTTGAGTACAAAGGAGTATCATTCATAGCTGTGCGTGAAATGTCTAGGTGTTGCCTAAAAAAGGATAAATCTGCAAGAAGACGGTGAAAAATAAAATGCCTTTACAGAGGTGTGCACTTGAGAGACAAAGATGCACCTATATAAGGAAAAATCAATATCCATTAGAGGCACACTTAACAAAGATAGATGTGCTTTTCAAAAAAAAAAAAAAAAAAAGATGCCTGTATATAAGTGCGTGCCTAGACTTAAAGACGCACCTATCCAAAGGGGAAAATTCGAAATCAAAACAAAATTTGAAGCCACATACATGGTGTGCACCTAATCTGTAAGGGCGTGCTTGGATAAAGATATTCATTTTCAAAAATCATAAGATCATTGATAAGTGTGCGTTTGAGGAGAAGACACACTCAAAAAGGGAAATATGAAATTGTTTGTATTGTCAGGTGCGCACTTGGAGTCATGGCATGCACCTAACCAAAGGAATGAAATCATTTCAAATTGGCTTGCAATGAATAAATTCAAACGTAGGCAATCAATGTCCTAATGCATTCAACTAAGAATTAAGATTGCATTAATTGCACACTCGTTAAAATTCAAAATAGTGCAAGCGAAAACAAAATGCTTTGCATTCTTTTGAAAGCTTACAAGGAAACCTCAACAAGTTGTTCCAATAATAGCTGCATGGAATTATATCACTTGCTCCTCGAGTTATTAATCTTCTATCTTGCACCTATCTTTATAATATTGGACTAAAAATCTAATCTTCAAAAAGCTTTTTATCTCACGTAGGAGATGACTTGGAAGATAAGTTTAAATCATTAGTTTATATCTACACTTTATTAAACTTAATTAGCTAAATAAAAGAATTTCACTTAATCACTTAAATGAAATGTAAAATAGAACCACTTGCACATTCACATTAAACCTAGGCAAAAGTTCCGAACTAAGCTAGAAAACTCAACACTCCCTCTTAGTGAGGAAGGAATTCTACACCAATTCAAGTTTGTCTCAAAATGTTAAAAACTTCCCTTTTGCTAAGGGCTTGGTTAGATTATCAGTGATCTATTGATCTATGGAAATGTATTAGGGCTTAATTGCTCCTTTCTAAATTTTGTCTCTAATGAAGTGATATCTGATCTTTATGTGTTTGGACCTGTCATGAAATACTGGATTCTTCAAGAGTTTGACACAACTCTGATTATCATAGTAAATGACCGTAGGATCCAACTCCTGATCAGGCAATCCTACAAGTAACTTGCAAAACCAGATGGCCTTACAACTGGCCGTACTGGCTGCCATGTATTCTGCCTCTGCTGTGCTTAGTGCCATTGAAGTTTGCTTCCTGTTGAACAAGGATACCATTCCTGAACCCAAGCTAAAGCAACACCCTGAGGTGCTCTTCCTATCTACTGCACTATCTGCCCGGAGTTTGTATACCCTTGCAACTTCACTTCACCATCTCCAAGATATCTTAGACCATACTCCATTGTGCCCCTCAAATATTTGAGCACATGTTTTGTTGCTATCCAATGTTCCTTTCTTGGCTCCACCATGAACTGACTCAAGGTGTTCACTGCAAAACATATAACTGGTCTAATGTTGACCAAATATAGCAAGGAACCTATCAATTGCCTATACAACGTGGGATCAATCAACTTCGAATATGACGTTGTTACCTTCTTCAGATTAGTGATCATAGGTGTGGCCATAGGTCTGCAATCCTCCCATTAGAATCGCTTCAGTATCTCAATTGCATACTTACCTTGTCCAAGGAAAATCTCCCCAAATTTCTGCCAAACCTCTAAATGCAAAAAGCAATGCATCAGTTCGATGCCCTTCATTTCAAACTCAGCAAATAAATTTGCTTTGCATCCTGTAATGAGTTGTTCGGCTCTTGTAATGAACAAATCATCTACATACAATATCAAAATAAGCATATTTGACCCAATCACTATATAATATAGATTACAATTTGCTTCACTTTTGGTGGAGCTCATACTTTGCAGATATTCATCGATCCTAGAATACCAAGCTCTTGGTCCCTGTTTTGAGTCCATTCAAGGCTTTCTTAAGCCTGCAAACATGGGATTCCTTCCCATTTACCTCAAAGCCTTGAGGCTATTCTATACACACTTCTTCCTCAATGATACCATTAACAAAAGCTATATTAACATCCATTTGATGTATCTTCCATCCCATGACTGAAGCTAAAGACATAACTGCTCTAATGGAAGTGTGTCTGGTGACTGAAGCAAAAGTCTCCTCATAGTCTACTCCCTCTTTTTGAGAGAACCCTCTTGCCACAAACCTCATTTTGAACTTCTCAATGCTGGCATCTGTTGCATGCTTGATTTTAAAGAGCCACCTGGAACTCACAATTGATTTCCCTTCCGGTCTTGGGACTATGTCCCATACATCATTTTTTATGATGGAGGTGTACTCTACCATGGCATCTCGCCAAACCTGCTGGTCTGTTGCTTCCTGAAAGCTAGAAGGCTCGAAATCTATGATGTTGCTCATCAATGCTGCTAGAATTAGTTCACCCTGTAACCTATAAAGATTGCCTTCTCTAGCCCCTATAACTTGTGTAGTATCTAGGCTAGATTCTCTTAGCTTGATAAGCACTTGTTGATTTTTGAATTCTACTGCAAATCCTTTTATCTTCCATAACCGAAACTGAAAGTAAATTCTTCATGATATTAGGAATAAAGAAAACATCATTAACCTCTAAAGAGATACTTAATTGAAGTTGAAAGGGAATTGATCCAACTCCTACTATTGGATACTTGGCATCATTACCATGCTCAACCTGAACTCTAGAGTTGTGTGCTTTGAATTTGGTAAAATATTGCCAGGTTGATGTCATATGCCTAGAGGCCCCACTGTCCACATACCAAGCATCTCTTGAAATTATGCTGGTAGAAAAACAAGATACCATTGAGAACTCTTTCTCAAACTTGGCAGCAAACTCGGTCATCTGAGTTTTTGCTTCTGTTGTTGCTTCCCTTGGTTCTTCTTCTTGTCTGGACATTGTGATGCATAATGACCAAACTTATGACAAATAAAACACTTGATTTTAGTCAAGTCCTTCCCTAACTATGAGGATGAATCATCATCCTTTCCCCTACCCTTGCTATTCCCTTTTTCTTTATATCCCTTCATCTGTTCAAAGAGGGCTAAATTATCATAACCACCCTTCTTGCTAGCTTTTGACTCCATTCGAGTTTTGTCTTGGATAGAGTCATTCCACAGTCTCTCAAAGGAAGGAAGATTTTCTCTGGCACAAATGCCTTGAACAAATGCTTCCCATGAAGATGAGAACCCATTCAAAGCTAAGTTTACTAGCTTTGCATTTTCAACCTTCTCCTCGACTGTTGCAAGTTGGTCATGAAGCTGTATGACCTTCATTAGGTAATTGGTAATTGTATTTGATTTAGACATCTCTATGGATCTGAGTTTATTTTGCAAAATCATTTTCCTATTAATGTTTTCATTTTGGAAAAGACTAACCAGAGCATCAAACATCTCCTTGGTTGTTTTCTTTTCAGACAAATGTGGAATTAAATGATCCTTCACCGCATCCATTAACATCCACTTGGCCTTTATTTTTTTCTTTTTATGAACTCCCAAATCCTGCGGATTTGTAGGCGGAGTTACTTGATCCTTGATGATATCCCAAAATCATTTTCTTTTGACAACAAAGTCACCATGACTTTCCAATGTAGGAAATTTAATGCACCATCTAATCTATCCTCAAATCTGAGGCTAGTTGATGCCATTTTATAACAAAATAAAATATTTTGCTAAAACCCCAAATCTGGAAATAAACGAACTCAAAATTAAAAAAAAACTTGTTTGTGGCTGCCTTAGCCACTATTGCAAAACCCTAGTTCATTGCCCTAGCTGTTGCAAAAAACGGCTTCAAAACAACCTGGTTGCAGGTTTGCAACTGTGCCCTAGTTGCGATTTTTTTCTTGATGAGGTGCGATTTTGTGATGAATTCGACATGATTTTTTTCCCTTAAAAAATGGTGCGATTTCATTACTTAGAAAGTCGCGATTCTTTTCAACCCAAAACCTGCATGTGATTTTCTTTGTAGATTTGGCCACAATTTTTCACCCCACTGGCCGCGACGATTATCCTTAAAACCCTCACACGTGATTTTAAACACCTTTTTTGGTGCCGTGATTTCTTTTAGAAATCTCGTGGAATTTTAAAACAAACTTTGTTTGCAAACCTAGCCATGAATTTTTTGATGAACCTTGCATGAAAATCCTTGCTTGGATGGTGCGATTCAATAGCTAAAAAGGTTGCAATTTTCACCCTTGAAATAAAAACCTACAATTTTTAAAAATTCTTGGCCGCGAAATCTTCCTACTTCAACTTAGCTCTGGTACCATGAAGAAATTCCAACATAGGCAATCGATGTCCTAATGCATTCAACTAAGAATTAAATTCTTTAACATTGCATTAGTTGCACACCTACAAAAATTCAAAACAATGAAAGTGAAATGAGGCAAATAATTTACACCTTCAAATCAACTTTGCATTCCTTCAAAAGCTTACAATGAAACCTCTACAAGCTATTCCAATAATAGCTGCACAAAATTATAGCACTGTGTTCATTGAGTTATTACTATTCTCTCTTGCACCTATCTTTATACTATTTAGCTAAAAATCTAATCTTCAAAAAGCTTCTTATCTCACGAAGGAGATGACTTGGAAGATAATTTTAAATCATTAGTGTATATCTACACTTTATTAAACTTAATTCGCTAAATAAAAGAATTTCACTTCATATCTGCAAGGGATTTTTCATGTGCATTGGATGAGGGAGATGTTTGATTTATAGAGTTGGGATGGGAGGAATGGAGGGCTAGGATTGAATGAGAGGATTTTGAATTTGAAATTGAGAAGGAAGTGGAAATAAATGATGGTGGTTGGTGAATGGAGGGTTAAGATTGCATTGATTAAGTGAATGGTCAAGATTCAAAGTTGTTTTGAGTTTGGATAGATGGTAGTTGGGGATGAATGGCTAGGATTTGGTTGATTGATTTAATGGCTAGGATTGAAAATTAATTTGACTTAGGACTGATGATGTGGGTTAAAATTGTTATTTAAAAGTTTGGTAGTTAGAAATGGAGGGTTAGGATTAAATTGGTTAAATGGATGGCCAAGACGCAAAGTCAATTTGCATTTGGATAGATGATGCGGATTTTAGGATTTGATGGAGGAGAATAAATGTTTTTATTTTTTAAATGATAGGAAAAATAACATTAGTTTATTTAATTAAATAAAATGATTTATTTAATTAACTAATGTTAGTATAGACTAATTAAATTAAATTTATTTAATTAGATGATAGAAGAGAGAACCTAATTAATTGAATTAATTAGTGTTAGGAAGTGATAGGGGATGAGTGACGAAAATCGGTTAAAATGCAGGGATGGATTTTAGGTGTCTACACTTTGCATATTTCTAATTTGCTTTTAATTCTAGGTAAACCAGCCACAAGATCATGACAAATTATATCATTTAAGCTTCTAATATTTAGATGACCTAGTTTTTCATGCCACAATTGAGTTTCATCTTTTGATTGAATTGAAAGACAACCTTCTTTTGCAAAGCCATTGAAGATGTAAAGGCCATTTTGGTTTACAACAGATTTGTTTTGATCTTTAATAATCCATTTATCTTTGAGGAGAATGATTTTGAATTTTTTTTGAGTGAGTTGAGAACAAGAAAGAAGATTTTTTCCTTAATTTAGGAACAAATAGTGCATCGCCTATGAAATTATTTGAGATTTCAAATTTTTCTTGCCCTTGTGCTTCTATGATTGAATTATTTCCTAAATAGATTTTTTCATTACAAAATTTGGTATTAGTTAAAATATCATACATGTATGTCATGTCTTGACGCACCACTATCTAGGATCTACTCATTATCATTAGAAGCAGAGAGGGCAGTATAAAGGGCAATGGTTTTATTTTGATTTTGAAATCGGTTCTGATTTTGAGGTTGCTTCTGGTTTTGAGATTGATTTTGTTATTGATTTGAATATTTTCCTTTTTTGTTATTGAAAGATCTTTTATTATCCTTCTTGAAATAACAATCCATCTCTTTATGAGTCATTCTACCACATTTACTGCATTTTATGAAGTATTTGTTTTTTGATTTTTTAGAGAAGGATTTCAATTTTCAGAAAATTTAGGGTGTTTATTTTGGTTATCACCCTCATTTTTGAAAAAAAAATGTTTTTCTATTAATAAACGAAGTTTTAGAAGGTTTTGATTGAATCAAAATTTGACATTTCTTGTTCTTCTCATCGAGAAGAGCAAAGAGTGTTGAAAGATTAAGAATATTTTATTTGTTTTAATATTTATAGTTTAGGATTGAATTAAAGTTTTTGAATTTTTTTGTGAATATTCATTTGAATGATAAAGTAAAGAAGTTTTTCACTATCTAGGAAAAGGTTGCAGTTGCAACCATTTAATTTTGATTTTATGTTTTTTGGATGGGAAGAGCAAAGAGTTTCGAAAGATTAAGAATGTTTTATTTGTTTTAATATTTATAGTTTAGGATTGAATTAAAGTTTTTTGAATTTTTTGTGAATATTCATTTGAATGATAAAGTAAAGAAGTTTTTCACTATCTAGGATAAGGTTGCAGTTGCAACCATTTAATTGTGATTTTATGTTTTTCACAAGATAATTTACTATTTTTTCATCTCCTTTCATAGGAGTGGTGAAAAGTTTAATAATCAGTTTGATAATTTTAGAGAGCCTAGTTCCCTCGTGCATGGATTCTAGAAATGTCGATGTTTCACTAGAAGATTCTAGCCTTCCAATGTGAAGGAGAAATTCATCTCCGACACTTCTCAAAATGATTGACATTAATTCTTGGGTTTTATGATGGAATGCGTTTATAAGCTCTGTACTTGCATGTCTGCCTAAAGCTAGTTTTTAGGATCCATTTACAATGGTCCATAAGTTCATGGCCATAAATTCGGCCTTCAATCTGATTTTCCATTTAGAATAGTTGTTTCTATTAAGCATAGAAATCCAATTCAATTTCAATATTAAATGATATATATATAGATTATTAATATTAATTGAACTTGTCTTGGATTGTTTTTCTTTTTGCTGCAATTTATATTAATTTTTCTGCAAAACAATTTACATAGCCTAAAGATGGCTTTGTTACCATGTTAGAGATTAAAATGTTTTAGGTGTATAAATTAATTAATTGTATAATAATTGAACATAAAATAAATAAAATAAACATTGATACACAGAGACGAAACATTATGGTGTGGAAAACTATAATGGTTAAAAACTTAAAAACCCCACAAGCACCATTAATTGAGAAAACTTATATATTTGTTTGTATATTTAACAGAGTCCAGACACAAGAACCTGGGGATACTCTCTTTCTCCTACTTTCAAATGGACTCACATAAATAAACCTATGATGTAGTGTGAATTCTCTTTAATTCAAAATTCTCCACACTATATCAAAATCCCAAATGAGATTCCTAAAATATAGGAAGAGAAGGTAGCTAGCACTCGTTCGGGAAGTTGCCAATCCTTTTAGCAAGGACATCAGTTTTATTTAATAATTTAATTAATATTAAAGACAAATCTTTATATAAATTGATTTATTAAATAATTAAATATCCTTTTAAAATATGTTAAAAACATATTTATATTATAAGGTTTATAACTTATATTAGAGCCTTTTAAATGTTTATTTTAGGTCTACTTAAAAGGTATGATCTGTAATAAACATTATGCAATAATAGACCTGGTTTGGGACCTAGACTTGCACTTGTTTAGGCTGAGTATGGGGGCCATTCTTGGCAAACCCGTTAACTTAGGTTCTCAGAATACAAAATTCAAACATGTATCCTCTATTTCCAAAACTATAATTTCTCTTACATGTTGCTTTTATCTATACATTCTTCTTCTTTGGATCTTAATATGTTCAATTCTTGTGGTTGATTTTCAATACTAGTCTGTGCTACATATTTTTTATGTTTGTATTTTTATCTATATTTATGAAATTTATTTGCATAATTTTTTATTGCTGTTTTTTGTCCTTTTGTCCTTTTCCCCTTTTTATGAACTTGGCACCCATAATTTTTGATAGAGAGAGCCCATGCCTCCATCCTTCTAGCATATTCTTTATCCTTATGGGTGCTTCCTTTTTCATTTATCTGAACCAAAACTTTCTTTCCTTTGTTGGTTTAATTTTGATCGGACTTTGATTTTGCTACCGATTAGTCACCATATTCCGAAATTTATTCTTATTTCATTTTCTATCTAGCACAAAATCCTGTCTTTTATCTTGAATCAATATAAAATTCATATTTTCCGTTTTGAAGCCAAAATGTTTTCTTACTTGCTTTGCTGCACCCTGTGCATCCATACATTGTTGGGAAGCTTTTGAATCAAATTTTATATGGCCTTTAAGTGCTTTCTTTTTGCATTCAATAACGGATGATGCAGCTTGTAACACTGTTCAATTGAAAACCTTTTGGAATTAAAATGAACAAATGTGAGCAGCTTCTACTCTGCATTTTAGATATTAAATAATCTTGCCGTGTGTTTGTTGTATGTTTGTCTATTTCTTAACTGTCATTGATTCTATGGATTCTTAGTATGTTACAAAACATTTGTGTAAGATGTATATGCCAAAATATTAAAAACTTTAGATTCCTTTGCAGGTCCAAAACGAATGAAGCTGCTTGCTAAATACAGCTCAGGTTTTGTTGCAGCTTTGCTCAATGCTATTATGCACCTCCAAGGTCCACAAATATTCTTTGTAAGTACCCTTAATGAATGCCAAGAAAGGAATTTTGCTGATCCAGCATCAGTAATTCTGGTTTGTGTGGAGGTATTAACAAAATTTGCGTTACGACATGAAGTCTTTGCAATGAGAGCTAGTCATGTGGGACAATCATTGGCGTTGCCGGCAGTACTCTTCCAACATCTTTGTCAGTTTAAACCCACCCAATGTGTTATTCCACGAACAATGTCCTTGCAAAATCAAGCTAGAGATTTTGAGAAAACAACATTGCTCTCAGGAGGTACTTCTGCTGCAATGAGAAAAGTGTCAGTAGAGTTATGCATCTCTTGTTGCAGGTTACTTTGTGCTCTTCTAACAAATTATGAAAGGTATCATCTCATTCTCTTCTTGGGATTAAGCTTTTTTTGGGAGATTAGAATACATAATATTTTTGCCTTGGGGGTCATTCAGATTGCAGCTTTTACTGTCAGAAAAATATTTTGACAGTGCATAAATTTTTGCAAAAATAGTTGAAGGGATCCATTGAACTTCTAAATAGACAATATTCTGTCACATTAATATAACTCATTCTACACAAGCCAATGCAAAAATGGGAATACTTGAATTGGATCCAGATAAGGCTCAGAAGTAGCAAGAAAGCATTTTTAAGTTGAGGACAAACACGGTTACCATGAAAATCTGATTTTCTAGTGAATATTTGATTGGAATCTAGATGTTACTTAGAAGGAAATGGAATATTTCCTGGTAATTATTATTTAATTTACTCAACAAGGACAGTATAAATTTATCTGTTAACTTGTGTGTATGGATGTTGGAAATAATTTTATATAACGTCTTTGACAATCTTCAGATTTCCATCATTGTGAAGCAAATAGGCCAAGAAATTTTTATGGTGGATGTAAAAAATTTGAAGATGCAGAAAATGATTTATATGAACTACAATAACTGTAAAGAGTAAGTACCATACCCTACTCTATCTTATAGAAGCCATCCTGATTCTACTTATCAAAGAATCTCATCTGTTTTTAGATGAACCTAATTGAATAATAGGACAAAATCTCATTCATGACATCAAGATGAAAGTTTTAAGAAAACTCCATAAAAAACATGGTAAGTGGTTGCTTGAACGATAGGTATGCTGTGAGCCCAACTTGTAGTTGCTATAACTGCTAGAAACCCTAGGTTTGGAGGAGTAAAAATAAAATCTATACTGTCAAACTGGAAAAGAAAGTGAAATTCTAGAACAATAAGAGATCCTAAATATCTGCAGTAAACCCTAGGTCTGAAACTTCAAATCTCAAGTGAGAACTGCAATATACTGCTACATATCTGCAATATATCTGCAGTAAACCCTAGGTTTGGAGGAGTAAAAATAAAATCTGTACTGTCAAACTGGAAAAGAAAGTGAAATTCTAGAACAATAAGAGATCCTAAATATCTGCAGTAAACCCTAGGTCTGAAACTTCAAATCTCAAGTGAGAGCTGCAATATACTGCTACAAACTCAGAACTTAAAATTTAGTAGATCTGAAATGAAAACCTAAATCAGATATTTTTGAATCTGTTGTAACTTGTAAGTCTGAAATCTGAAATTTACTATGAAATTAGAATCTGAAGACTGTAAAAAGCTGGAATTTGAAATTAATGAAGAATATTCTGAAACACAACTGAAAAATTACTGTAAAAAGGGGATAAAGAGATTTCATGAGGAGGTATGGAAACCAACTCAGGCTGTCCAAGAACAGTACGGTCAATCCCTTGGTCAAAGCATAGTTGCAAATCTGTGCACTGGAAGTGTGTTTCCAAAAGTTTTAATGACCTTTTTAAAGGGCCTAATTATAACTATTGTCCCCATCACGACTTTCTCAATTAATGCACATGGATTATCCATTAATTGCATTTTATGTGCTTACCATATCCTACCAAACAGATACATTGAATATGGACATAATGGCTGAAATTTGAAAATATGGATACACTGACCAACAGTATTGGCTGCTGGACTCGCTACCTAAAAAGGTAGGTTGAAGGAGCACTGCTAAAAAGATGGCCTAGGCACATTACCTAACACTTATTGTTGACAAAATAAAAAACCTTCATAAAAGGGTATATGATTTCCTAATTGTTTGCATTATGAAAATTAAAAAGGCTGAGTGAGAATTTTTTGCCAGTCAAAAATCCTTGATATGAAGAAAAAACTTTTCCATTAGGACTGAATCAACCCAGTGCTAGCTCTACTATTAAACACAGTTCTAGTACAGACCTAGAAATGGAGAATGAACTTAAACAAGATAAGAACAAATCTAAATAACTTATAATGCAAAGTTAAAGATGGAAAAAACTTTTAATTCCATGAGAGGACTGCCGATGCAAGTTATGTTGATAATGCAATGCATTTTTTTATTTTATTGATGCTAGGTAAGAAGGAACTATATTAGCTCTTGGTAAATTTCATGTAGCTCTACATATCATAGAAGATTAAAGGGAAAATATTTGTGTTCCATGGCGTTTTGGGGATGGCAGGGGACGCGTTTCGGGGATGGCAGTCTGAGGGCCAATTTTTGGGGACGGCGGAGGGACGGCGATATATGAATATTTCAAATATATATATATATATATATATATATATATATATATATATATATATATATATATATATATATATATATATATATGAATTTTTCAAAATATCAGTATGTTATATAGAGACAGAAAGAAACAGAGATATCATATATGTCAATAACTGATAACAAGTTAACAACAATATCATTATGTGAATAAATCATGACAGCAGTAGTGTAACAGCAGTATAAACTTCAATAAAGTAGTATAACAGCAGTATAACTATAAACTATAAAGTTTAAACAATAAACATTAAACAATAGTATAACAGCAATCTAAACAACAATAGAATTAATGATAATCATGAGATTGAAGATTCATAACAGCAATATTAAAGCATTTTGTTGATCAAATTCTAAAATTAAAGTTAAAGTTAACTGTTAAACCCAAAGTCTCAAACTTCAAAATACAACAAGCTAATATCTATGCCGAACTCAAAACTTCTAACGCCGAAAACTCAAAACTCAGAACTTTGAACGCCGCTGAATGTGAAATGAAATTTTAATTCTTTGTGTTTAGTTTTGTTTTATGTTACTTTAGGGTTTGAAAGGGGCGTGGGAGGATTTGTGGACCCCATGCCCCTATTCAAATATATAAAATCTCAATTGAGTGTTTTTTAAAATTAAATCTGGCGTCAATTTACCTTATCTCCGCCGGGGACGTCTGGCCGTCCTCGGGACAGTCGAGGGACGTCTTTGACGTCCCCGGCCGTCCAGGCGTCCCCAAAATCAATTTCACCGTCCCCACTTTTTCTTTGCCGTTTCCACAACGTTTCGTGATTTTTAGTTTCATAGGGGACGCCAAGGGGACGTCCCCCTGTCCCGGAAACACCACCGGGGACGGGGACGCGGCTGGAACAGGCGGGGACGTGTCCCCGTTGAAGCCTGTAAAACATATATTGCATGCTATGCAAACATTGTTTATACCGGACTATAAAGTGATACATATCAGCAATCATCACTTTTATAAGGTTTATGAAAATATTGTTATGGTAGCATTGAGAAGTAGCAGAAGAATGATGACATTATGAAGTTGAAGCTTTATCATTTGCCTTTTTGACCAAGTTTGAAGTTCCTACATTTTATACTTCTTAAAGCTCCTGGAAAATATCTGCCTGATAAATAGCAATTGGCCACTGTCTGGTATCTGATTTGAGGCTGTTGGTATTATAATAGATTTGCATGAAAGAAAATAAAATGTCACTTGTAGATATCAGGTGAATCAAATACGAGCAAATTTGAATGAGAGAGAAAGTCATGGAGGATAGTACTCTAGCAACAAGTAGGCCTTTATTTAAACATAGTCCAATGTTAGCAAGCCAGTTAGCTCCTTATTTTGTGGAGTGATTGACATGATGGAAATAAATCTGTTGAAACTTTGAAAACTGTATATGAAGACTGACAATTTTGGAAGATACCATTACTAAAGACCAATTAGTATGAGGTGAGGTATGTGCAATATCTTTGAGTCTAATTGATATAGCCAAACAATCTTGTATCTTTAATTGTGCTGAGTACACAAATTTGTAAAGCCTACTTAAATTCTAACAGATTAGTATGAATTTGAGTAACTCTTTTCTTCATGACATGGAAAATGGCTGCATGATAAAAAAGCACAGTACCTCAACTACCTGCGACGATTCCTCCACCAATACCATTTGTTAAATTTCCTTTTGAGATACCATCAAAACAATGTTTTGGTCTCAGGATATGAACAGCACCATTTCATTCATTGCACTTTGTAACAATAAACAAATGAAATCCAGTATTATTGATAATTGTACACCTAAGCAGTTATTGATGAGAAGAAAAATTAAGGTGAAAATTTTATGCTGGGATTTCTGGGTCAAAGAAATGGTTACACAGAAATTGATGAGAACAATGTTTTCTGCAAGGTAGACATGTATGTTCTGAGTTGCATTAAAGGAAAAGAGGAAAAAGAGATGATACATACCAAATTATCAGTCTTTGTTGCAAGCTATTGCATTTTGTTAAAATAACCACTCCATAATGGAAGGCTTATATAAGGAGGTTTTTAGGCCCTTAGGGTAGAAATATATTGCCACTTTAGGAGGAGGTCTTTAATAACTCAATCTGGAAAAGCTATCTTAGGGCTTTGGGGTGACTATTGATCCACTGTTCGCAGCTTAGGTTTAGATTATTCAGATATTAAATGTCCATATTCTATTTTTGATATTGTTGTTATTGGTATTTGTGCTTTGCTGGTTCTTAAAAGCATACTCTGAATGTTGATTAAATTTTAAGTAACAATGTTCCGAAGGTGCCATATCTTGATGTTTCTTGGCAGTAATTTCTTGTGCCTGTTTGCTTTGTGGGTTCCCTTAATTCATGATCATTCACTGATGTGTTCATGAGTTAGAAGGATCATATAGAAATAACTACTCATGGAAAATATTCATCAGTGTGACAACTTGAGTATTAAAAATACTCCCATGTGGTTAAAAATACCACAACAAAAATTCTTCTTCTAGCAGTATTTACATTTCTACGGTATGAATGGTCAGTCTCTCTGTTAACGTTTGGAGTCTGAGAAGTTGCATTTGTGCAGTAAGAATAATGTCTTTATTATTTTTATTTCTTGGAATTCTTAAAAAATGTAGTCAAAGCTTTTTAGAAATTTCTTAGATTTTTTTCTTGAATTTAGATAAAATAAGGCACCTTTGGATCACATATTTTGCTGAAGCTACTCTTGATGGCCAGGTTTTTACATCTTATAAGTAGTCTACATCCACTAACTATATTTTTACAACTATGTTGAGAAATAGAAAATGTGTCATCTCATTCTATCTCCTTTCTTGTCAGTGATAAATCTGTTGTTTGTAGTGATGAACACAATTATTATGATTGCAATTTTGTCAAACATTAATTACCTCATTTAAGAATGTTTATTGTATATGAGCAAGGGCCATAACATGGATTTTGGATCATTACAACTTTGGTTACAAGATTCAAGCAATACCCACTTAGATCCATAGTTATTTTTTTACAGACAATTTTCTAGGTTCTTATATACTCTTTCATTGGAGAATTTGAAACGATTGAAATTTGCCGACTATGGGTTTCATTCAGGGTTGAAGGCTTATCAATGGCTGTTCTTACAGTTATCTGTTTATTATCTTTCATAGGTATAAAATCTTTATACTAGTGGCCAGTTTTAATGGTTAATGATACTTGTTCTGTGTTCTTGATTGTTTTCTGATAGGGAAAGTGGACACTGCATTTCTCTTCTTGGAGATTCATTGCGTATATTTCTCTTTTGCTTGGAGATAGTGGATCTGGATGCTCCTGAAAAATTGAAGGCTAACTGCTGGACTATGGAGGAAGGAATTAAATGTGCATGTTGGCTTCGACGAGTGTATGAAGAGGTCATTGAGATAGCTAAGATGGATATCTTATGAAATTGTACTTGCATTTTCTTTACAACATTTTATCTTCAATCTTTGTCAAGGATTATCTCTTTGTAAAAGTGGCATGTTTGGTCTGATGTAAATCTGAAACAAGCTTTGCTCTGATCATTCATCTTTTGCTCTCCCTTGCATATCTCTTTTCACTCCATCAGATCTTATTTAGTATCTCTCCCAGCAATATAGCTACCATCTAAAATACCTTGTTGTAGGGGAGGCAGTGATCTCCTCCCCAGAAACCCCTTCTTTCTCATTTAGAGCTGCTGTCTCACAAGATAACAGCCAGACTTCTAGTGATGATCTGTTAAAACACCTGCACTAACATGGCCAACACACAGTCATTCAGCCATCTTTGCCTACTAAAAAAGCTAATGAATGCTACCTGAAAATGAAATTTTCACCCAAGCTGCACTTCTCAATGGACAAGACGGAACATAAGCAGTTGAATCCTGATAAAACATCATAATGAGATGAAATATAGGCAATGCATTCTCAAGAAAAGACACTGATCTGTCCCTTGGTTGGAGCCTATTCAGACCCTAAAACTCGGAGCATGGGTTTGGGAAAACTGGAAGCCATCTTGAATGGTCGACATTCCAATGATGCTCAAATATACCTCATGGCCATCCTCTCATCTAAGAATGAAAGAGACATGGATTTTAAAGGACCATGTTTTTTGGAAAAATCATCTTCCTTCATAAAACCATGGTCCCCTGTTCTTCAACCCCTTAGAGGATCTACCAAGCACAATCTTGCTCTTGGTACACTTGCTTCTTCTTCCCATCAAATTTTGGAAAGAATACTCTCTAATATCTATAACAAATAAGCATTGCAATAAGAAATTATATCACTGTCTCTAACTCACAATGCAATTGTAAATATTAAACTGTACCAGAATATGTTCACATATACATCTGGAAAAGCCTGTGCAGCAGAGGACCCGGCACAAATAATTTCCACAGAAATTGGGGGCTGCACCCTCTTGACCCACAGGTCATTAGGAGGCAGGACACACCTTTAAGAGTCTGCAACTAGGTGACATGACCCACAATAAGATGCGGAGGAAATAGTTACGCTTTAACTGTAAAGAGCCTTGGGACTCAACACATAGGTGCTTGGGAAAAGGGCAAGTGCATTTGATTGAGGTATACTCCATTGACGAGGGAGAGTGCGAGTTGTGCACAGTGGTATAGAGTGTGGAGAGGCATGAGGTATCACTAGCCGGCATGGTAATAGAAGGTCTTCCATCACCAGAGGGAGGATGCTGCTTGGGAGTGGGCTAATATCCTCAATCACCCAGCCTTGTCTTGCTTGAGGACAAGCAATCTTGGGAGGGGAGGACTTGTAATGTCCCTTTTTTTAAATTTGAGCACTGAATGGAGTTTCTGGTAGCAAGTAGTTAGGAAATAAAGGTCCTGTCAGCAATTAAGTCAGATACAGGATAAGTCTTCAGTCTTCAATTGGAATAAGGCGAATTAGTTCCCAGTTAGCATTGTTAGTTATCTCAGCTAAGTAAGGAAGTTGTGTTCAGTTATTGCCCACATTTAAGGAGTTAGTTACCTGTTATTACCACCAATTGGAATTGATTTCCATTGATTGGGGTTCACTGTAGTTGGGGGTTTAAAGAGAGTGCTCAAGGCAAAGAAGATTCTCTTTTGCAAATGAAAACAAAACAAACTTTAACTACAGATACAGGAAAAGGAACACTGCTACAACAGTTTGGAATTTGAAGACGTACCCACTCAAGTTTGGACCTGTTTACAGCCTTGGGAACAAAACTCCTCAAGTGTGGGATAAGTGGATATTGTGCAGGATGTCTAGAACCAGCAGGGCAATTTGTTTGCAACTGTAAGGTGCTAAGGACACTTCAGAATTCAGATTTGTGTGCTGGGCACTCCAATGAGTTATATTAGATTAGTTATTTATAATTGTATGTATGTGTTGTCCAGAAATAAATAAATTATTAAATTTTCATGTTGCTAACATCTTGTAGGTTGATTTTTGTAGACATTTAGCTTAGAACATTTCAAGCAGGGAGAGGAGGAAAGTACAATCTAAAAGATGAGGTCATCAACAGAAAAACAAAAAATGCCCACAACAAGAATGAGACACAATAGAGGATTGAACAAAGCAAATTAAATGAAAATGGAAGACCATCCACCATCAAAGTAGTATCAAGAAATAATACTTGTAAATTCCATTGCAGATGCCTCTAAATAAGCCCCTTGATTGAGAAACCAATAAGGTGAGCATAAGTTTCCAACCAAAAATGGCACTACATAACCTATGCTGGAAAGGGCGAACCAAAGAATGGCAAGTCAGAACAGTAGATCTCAGATGCAATGGAACTGGATTTCACCTTATAGCAAATCCGGAGACTTTTGCATCTGCCCCTACCCTTGTCCTTGCCCCTACCACTGCCATGATGCAAGTATTATAATGGATATGAGAGAATTGGGTGCTCTCAACAAGAGTCAGTTTCTAAGGAACAAACTACAAAAAGCTTGCTTTGATCTTGTTCTTCTTCAAGAGATTCTTAGAAGTAGCTCATAACATCCCAAACAAAGCAAATAAATATGGGGGCTGTAATGTCCCCATTTTGAGCCAAGTTATGATTTCTAGTTTGAGCTTGTTTCTATACATGGAGAACCGGAATGTTGGTTTATGTCTATACATGGAGAATAGGAATGTTGGCTCAACTAGCATTTAATTTGGTATTGGCTAAGTATTTCCAGGAGATATTATTCTATGTCATAGAGGTTATTGGAGAATGCAATATTCAAATTGTATTTTCATCATACATTGATTGGATTGATTTGGGTTAAGGAAATAAAGAGGAAAGTGAAATCTTCAATTACATTTTCCTATATCGAATTTTATGGAGTTTATTGATGGAATAAGATGATGCATTCGCCAAGGAAGAAAATAGGTCCAATGTTCATTGTTTCTAGTGCCAACCATCTAAGGAGAGGATCGACTAGCATTGAGATGGATTTACATTGTATGGAGTGCATTTGCATTGGATCGTGGATCAAGATGATAAAGTTGTATTGTTAATAACCCAACGGCCAAGGTAATTGCATTTAATAATGTGTTTGCTCATTGTTTCGAGAGCCAACGGCTAGGAGATGTATTTGCCCATGTAAAGGAATAGGTCCAAGCTATTGTAAATTCATTCAAATATCTTAAATGGCTATTATTGAGGATCGCCTAAGCTATATGAAGGATTTTAAATGTAAAATGAAGATTTTAAATATAAAATGAAGATTTTAAATGATTGTTAGCAATCATTTCCAGCCGCCACCTATGATAGAGGGAATTCTTTGCTTAGAGGATCGATCCATATGTGAAGGAGATGTATTTCATTTAAAACAATTAAAGATTGATTTTAAATGATTGAGTTTATGAATGCAACTCATTTAAAATGATTCAAGATTCTTGTTCTTCATTGGTGGAATTCAAGCTACATTCCAAAATGTCAAAGAAGAGGAACGCCTATCCTTGGAGAGGATAAATAGAGCTCTTGAAGATCAATTTGAAACAACTGATGATATGGTATGTTTTCTATTACTTTTGTTTTAGCTGAGAATTCTGATTTTCAGTTTATTTGCAAGGAGATGACCCCTTGTTTGATATGGTGATGACCCCATATCCTTGTGTGAGGTGTTATCATTCAGATTTCACCATTAGAGCTTAATTTTGCAGGTTTAGTGAAAGTTGAAGTGAAGTTTATAGACTATTGAAACCCTTTGTCATATTGAAGATCAACCAAGGGTTTTATCACTTGGTTTCATCAAGGAGAGTAAAGATTGAAGGCTACGCAAGGCAAAGGCATCATTGAGGAACCCATCACTTGCCTAGGAGGTGGATAGTTTGCAAGATTTTGACATTTTCTTCATTGCTGATTAGAAATCAGACTTACAAGTTGCTGCTACAGTGAATTATCAGTCAAATCAGTAAGGATATGAAGAAAATGAATTGAAGAGTTGCATATACTAGAGGGTTTTGGCTTTGTTCCTATGCCATATTTGATCAATTTGGGCACTTTTTATGCATGTAATAAAGTCTGATATAAAATTAGACTCTAACTGAAATAATTTCCAGCCACTAGACATTTGTATATCTTTTATTTGAAGGTTTCCAATAAGCAAGCATGTTGATGGTTTGATGTTCCACTATTTCATTGTTCATGTTTGATATTTATATGGTGAATTGTTGCAAGAAATCTTATCTAAATTGGACAAAAATTTCAGTTAGAATTTCATAGCATTAGCATTTCACAACAATATCCATTCAGGGTATTACAGTGGTATTAGAGCTATGATTCTGTCAGCCTGAGGGTTTTGGTTTCAGCAGTTGGTTTCAGTCATCTAACAGGTACTTCAGTGGCTAGATTAACAGATAGTTGCAGGAAAGAAATAGAAAGAATTTTGGATGATCACAAACGTCAATCACAGGAGATTGCAAAAAAATCCGAGGAAATTGCAAAAAACTCGCAGGAGTTTTCAGATTATATGTCAAAAAGTTTGATGTCTCTCCAAAGGATAGTGGAAAGCAAATCATTTGCTAGGGAATTTTGTAGAAGATTATTTGGTGAATATGATAATTATTCAGGTCATAGTTGGAAAACTTGGCTAGGCAAAAAACTCGGCAAGCCAATTTTTGGAGAGTAAAAAAAAACTCGGAGAAATCTCGGCAAAAACTCGGCAAAAAACTCGGGAAATTAAAAAATTGTTAAAATTTCATTAGAAATGCATTTTTTTTGCAAAATTCAATGACAAGATGAATCCAATGAGTCCATAAATGAGTACAAAAGTGTTTTCTATTAAATTTGATTGACTTCAATGCAAATTGACAAGGTTGCACCGAGACTGGTACTGGTACTGGTACGGGAGACTGGTGGCGGTACTGGTATGTCTAGTTTTCAAAAACAGGAGACAGGGGTACTTGGAGACGCCATTTTTTTTTTAATATAATTTAATAATTTTAAAAATATATTAATATGCTAACATTAAAATTGAAAATATCATGACATTGAACTTTCAAAACAAGAGAATTAGTAAAGTTTAACTGTTAACATTAACTTTGAAGTTTAAATAGTAACACACAAATGTCAGAGTTTCATACTACATATCGATATTACATATTGAAATTCAAAAATGTTCATAGCCTGGTAGGCTGTTATGCATATAGAAAACAAAAATCAGAAATCAGAAATCTATGTCATCATTCTATGTCATCCATCTCTAGGTCCTCAGCTATGAGGCTCTCCAAATACTCATCACTCTCAAGCTCAGGTTCCTCTGATGGTAGTAGAATTGGGGGTAAATCATTGAGGCCATCTGGTTCAACCACTTCATCAAGCAAGGCTGCAACTTCTCCATTAGGTGAACTTTGGTCCCATTTTGCTGAAGGTCCCTCCTTGTACCCAGGTTCTACACGAGAGAGAAGGCGAAGTGAGCAATGAATGTACACTAGGTTCTCCGCTTTCTTTGACCCTAACCGGTTCCTCTTCAGTGAATGAATAAAACCATAAGTACTCCAATTCCTCTCACAAGATGAAGAGCTGGCTACTTGTGAGAGCAATCTTATTGCAAATGATTGCAATTCAGGGGTTTCACCTCCATGGTTCCACCATCACTCTATAGGGTCTTTCTTTGTATGCATATCATATATGGCTTCCACGGAAGAAAAGTCACCATGCCCACGTGAAAACTTATTCCATTGAGTCCTCATAATTGAAGCATCCTCACCTCGGCCATAATTTTTTTTTATTGCAGCTCAAAATCCCTTCATTACCTCTCTATCCTCATATGGAGCCCTCTTATTGGCCGCTTGTAGATCATACCATTTAGGATTTAAGGCATAGGCAACACAATGAAGGGGTGTGTTAAGTTTGTTCCATCTTCCATGTATCTTTGCTTCTAGCAAGGGATATAGAGAAGGATCTCTTGCATCTGTTATTTTCTTAATTCTTTCACACATGGAATCTATTTCTTCATAAATTTCTCCCAAACATGGCTTGTCTAAATCTGCAAATTTGATCACCTCACATATGGGCTTAATGAAGTCCACAACAAATCTAACATCAACCCAAAAATTGGCATCAAGGACCATACCTCTCACCTCAACTGCAGTATCTGATGTAGATTGTCTCCAAGCTGCCCATGCATCACTAACTACTGTGGAACTCAAAGCTCCTTTGACTTCTTGGAGACGCTCGAAGAATAAAATAAGAAGCAAACCGTGTATCAGCAGGTTTGAGAAGTTCCACCTTGGCAAATTTACGATAAATGGCTTGTGTGTGGTGATGGTTACATATGAACATCTGTATTTTTCTGCCCTTTTCAATGATATCTAAGATCCACTGGAACTTGCCAATATCTTTGAGTGCATTATTCAACGAATGCACACAACATGGTGTCCAAAAAATATGCCTATACTTTTTCTGCACCAACATGCCTGTTGCCTTACAAACAGGGGCAGCATCTGTAACAACTTGGACTACATGTGATGCCCCCACCTCCTCAATGCCCTCACATAGCTGATTATGAAGGAACTCTGCATTTTTTTCTTGCCCTGAACAATCTATTGCCTTCAAAAAATAAGGCCCTTTGCTGCATGTTACCATGATATTAAGTAGTGGACGATTTCTAGCATCTGTCCACCCATCCATCACAATACTGCATCCTTCTATAGACCACACTCTTTTCATTGGTGCGGTTTGTTGCTCTAATCGAATTTTTTCTTTATCAATTAGAGTAGTGCGAAGCTTTTGATACCCAGGTGGTTTATATCTAGATGGCCCATTGTTGATGGCTTGGACCATCTCAGTGTAGAAAGGTGAGTGAGCAACATTAAATGGTATTCCATTTGCATAAAAGAAGCGTGCAACCGCTTCATCAACTGCTTCTTGACCTTGCGCATCAAATAATCTTCCAATGGGGTTTGAGCTGCCACTGTGTGATCTCTTGCGAGAATATCCCCCTGCTAAATCTTCTGTTGTCAGTGTCACATCTCTAGAAGACACATCGATCTCTAACTCTCTAGTTTGATATTGACTTGCAGAAGATGCCCCTGTTGTTGAAGCATGAGAGCTGAAATGAGACACTTTCCCATCTGCCCTTTCTTGCTCGTTAACAGCTTCATGTCATTCTACATCATTTTTACAAGGATCAACACCTTTTCCAGGTATGTGAAGGAAATGAGCCTTCACCCTCATGTAAGTACCTTGATATGGCTTAATATCACAAAGCTTACATGTAATGGTGGCTGTTCAACCCGACCCCTTAGGCCCTGGAATGCGATCGCAATACTTCCACAGGGGGTAGAGGGCTTGTTTCCCCCCACCTGACATGTGTCAATCTGCAACAAAATTAGAAAGACAAAGGCAAACATTAAAATTTAAAATTAAAACAGTTAAAAAAATATTATTACAGTCAAACAATTCAGTCATTTTTTATTTTTAGCAAGCCCAGAGACATACTATCAATTCTGGACGGTTTATGCAAATTTTAGTTAACATTTTAATTTTTTAGCAAGCCCAAAGACATACTATAAATTCTTTATGATTTATGCAAATTCTGGTTAACATTTTTAATTTTTTAGCAAGCCCAGAAACATACTATGATACTATCAATTCAGGGCCTAAACTTGATTGCCATATAGCCGTATTTAGGCATTTTTTCCATAACATACACTTCATCCATTGCCATATAGCCGTATATAGAAAATGAAGAATTTAAAAAAAAAAAACGACAAGATTCAGAGCTTCAGCTTACCTTTAATGGCGCCGATGAAGATTGTTGATTGTTGTAGGGCGAAAATGGCAGTCGCAGAGACTGTGTGGGCGTCGGGACCTTGGCTGGGAGCGGCAAAGACTGTGTGGGCGTCGCGGGTAGATGGTGTCTGACCCGAAATTAGGGTTATCATTTATCAGTTATGTGAATGTCCTCCTCCGCTCCATAGGCAACGACCCGTGGTTTTTAGCATCAATGAAACCCCTGAGCTTCGTAGGCAACGACCCGTGGTTTGCTTAATATTTCTGACTGGGAACGAATGGTGAGAAAATGAAGACTTTCGACCATTTAAAACTCGCGTTTCCCTAACATTTCCGACAGGTACTGGGAGACCTCACGGGGTTCGCGGCTCGCGCCTCTTGAGAAGAGGAGATGTCTCACTGGAGTCTCGGAGATGGGAGACGCGTCCCAGGTGGTAGGGTTCGGGACTCCGTGCAACCTTGCAAATTGATTACAAAATCGCATTCTCATGCGGAATCCTGATGGCTGAAAGCCTGATAGTCTGATACAAATTACAACAAATAGCTGAAAATGAAAATAGTAAAACTAGAAGTAAATACTAAAAGTAAATACAACATATTACATCTTCCTCTTCCCTAATTTAGCCAAAGCTAGGGAAGAGGCAAATTCTCTAGTCCCGCGAGTGCGCGGTGCTGGTGGCTCCTCGGTTGGCATGGAAGGCTGTGGCTGAGGCTTGACCACCATCCTGGAATTATCTGGCTCTGGCTCTGGCAATGACTTCTCATGCTCATGAATGTCCTCCAACCCTACATCTCCTGTTGCACCCAGATCCTCCATTGCCTATCTCTCGAAATCAAGAATCTCATCTGCGGTAAACAATGGAGGCTGCTCATCCTGTCCTGTCCAATCACTGTAAGAATCTATCTCATCCAAATCAATAGGATCCAGTGATTTGTCTTCTACCTTTTTTGTGCGCAACCGAAGGTTGTATTGCACAAAGACAAGGTCATTGAGGCGCTTTTGGGCTAGTTTGTTCCTCTTCTTTGTGTGAATGGCCTCAAACAAGCTCCAATTCTGCTCACAACTGGATGCACTACAAGGCTGACATAGTATGCGGAGGGCAATTTTTTGGAGATCTGGGGTATTTCCACCCCAACTTTTCCACCAAGCCTTTGCAAAAAAAAATATTGAAGAGTTAGAAAACAAAGTCAAGACTCAAAACACATTTTATCAAATTATAAGATATTAAGATGCATGTATGATGTGACAGTGAAATAAACTTAAAGACTCTGAATTTTATACCTGGTGTCTGATTGGTTCTTCCTCGAATAGCTAGATTTGAAGAAAAGAGCTTACCCCTCGCTTCATTGTAAAGATCCAACTCTTGGACAATGAGGTCTCTCACCTCAACCATGGGTTCCATCCTCTGAATGCATGTTGTGAGCCCCTCCATAACCTCTCCATTAGGATCAGAGAAGTTCGCTGAGAAGTGAAATTGAGGGTTGAGGAAGTATGCTGCAGCATGGATGGGTTGGTGGAGTTGATTGTTTCACTTCCTATCAACAATCTCCCATATGGGATCAAATTTGAGGTTGTCCCCCATGTAATAATTTTTTATAGCCTCTTTGGCCCTATCCATGGCCTCATAAATATATCCCATAGGGTTTTGATCCCCATCTACCAAGCGAAGGACTCTAACCAAGGGCTCCGACACCTACATTACAAATACAAAAAGATTAAAAATTTAAAATTACAACTTTATAATGAAAGACTTAAATTAAGAAATAAAATGCTCAATTTGAATTTAAAATCAAAGTTTTGAGGTTACCTTTACGATCTCTGTAGCTCTTTGTTCAAAGAGCTTATCAAACACTATGCTTGCAATTCTCTCTCCTTCAGGCTTTTTTTATAAGATGATTCTAGCCATGTTGGACACACAAACATTTGTTTCAAAGCATTCAACGAACCAATAATGCTTTGCAATGTCAGGAAAACCGTTGCAAACCTTGTGGCACCCGATCTCACCAACTCTTTCCCTTTCGTATGTTCCCTCATCAAACTAAGAACCCAAGGGTGATTGTAGATAAATTTTGTTATGCTCCTTGCATCATTTACAATTGGTGCCACCCAATCAAGTTTGCCTATGTCCTCCAAAAGAAGGTCAAGGCAATGTGCCGCACAAGGTGTCCAAAAAAGTGTAGGATGTCTATCCTCAAGCAATCTCCTAGCTGCCACATATGCTGCTGCATTATTCGTGATGACTTGCACAACATTATCTATCCCCACCTCCATGACAACTTCCTCCAACAATGTACACAATGTTTTTGCATTTTTTATTTTGTTGGAGGCATCCACTGATTTCAAAAACACAACTTGACCTTTTGAAGAAATCAAAAAATTAAGGATGGTGCAGTTTCTCCCATCTGTCCACCCATCGGAAAGAATGGTGCAGCCATGTTTCTTCCATTCTTTCTTTTGATCTTCAACTACTTGCACCGCCCTTTCGGTTGCATTTGTGAGCAACCTACAAGTAAAAATTAAAATAAGTACAAAATTTTATTTTTTAAACAACATAAATTAACTAATCACATAAAATTTAAATGATAAACTTAGTATAAAATTTAAATTGACTAATGACTAATCACTAACTTCCCACTCAAGTCTTTGCGAGAAGGTGGCTTGTAGCCTTTTCCCGCAATTGTCAATGCGGTAACCAAATTGTGCCAATAGGGACTACTCGCCACATTGAATGCAATCTTATTGAAATACCAAAAGTCTGCACATGCCATGTCGGCATGTTGATGCACCTCCCTATTCCACCCTGTAGCCTCCAATGATGTCTGTGCTCCTGGTGTGTTTCTTGGCACAAAAAAACTGTGGTGAGCGTGAAGATGTAGACCCTGACGGTGGCATTCTACTTGAAGTAGAGAAAATGGGGGGCCTAGGGGCCGATGTGCCACGAATGCGTGGACCACGAAGAGAGCCCACAATGTTAACATCAACTCCACTTGTCTCCTCATTTGATTCAGACTCTATGTCCACTTGCATTTGCTCATGACCATGTCTACCGGCACTAGCTATGCTTGCTGCTATGGCTGCCTTTGTCCTCTCCCTTTGCAATTTTCTTTCTTCGGCAGCTGCAAGTAAGGCATTCATCTCCCTTTTTATCTCTTCTGTGGTCTTAAGACAACCCTTGGAATCATGACAAGCAATGCCTGCAAGATGGTATTTGAGGCAATTTATGCTTCCATGTAATGCCCTCGTACATTTATCGCAAACAACCGTTCCAGGATTCGGTCCTCTCACAACATACTTCCATGTTGGGTCTCTAGCTTCTGGAGGACGAGTGCCTGGAACCCATGACGATGTCATGGGCGTGGATGGGGTGGAGCCTGAGGCTGAACTTGAAGCCATTATAGTGCGAATTTAAGCTACACATACAAAAAAAATGTACAACATATTAGGTTTTTAATACAAAAAATCTCTCTAAAATTGATTTAAATTGATACAAATGTGTTTCAAATTTCAATGATAAAATCAGTCAATAAATTAACTAATCTAAACAACAAAATAGATTTACAATCAAAAAATGAACCTAGGTTTAAAAATTTCATAAAACAACAAAAATCATGAAAAAAATCAGAAAAAATCCACAAAAAATAGTGAAGAATCTTGTTTTTTGGAATCTAAATGCAAAAATGAAGCTTCTTTTTGTTCTATGAAGATTTTGTTTTCAATTTGGATTCAATATTTTGCAACAAGAACCAAAAAAAATGATTAAACAAAAAGAAAAATGGAAAAACAAAAACTTACCTGGGATTCGAATTTGCCTTCAAAATCCGCAAAAAATGGCGTTTGAATCTAATCTTCTCGATGCCACAACGTTGCAAATGGACTATTTTTGCTTGGGGGGGGGGGGGGTGCTATGCAGAGCTCAAATAAACTAATTTTTGTTTATGTTTTACCTTTTCTGGCCGCAGATTTGTTTTATCCCTGCGCTTGCGAGTTTTTGGTACGGACTCGGCGAGTCTTTGCTGAAAACTCGCTGAGTTTTCGGTGTTGACTCGGCAAAACTCGGCAGAAAAACTCTGCGAGTTAAAGTCAAAAAGACTCTTTTCGAAAAAAAACTCGCGAGTTTAGAAAAACTCGGCAAAATCTCAGCGAGTTTTCCAACTATGATTCAGGGGATTCGCAACCTAGTGATCAAGAAGAGATTGAAGCCAAGATGAAGAGCTTGTAACACTTCATGATGATTCCAAGATTGAAGAAAAACACATGATAGTTGAAGACAAATCAGCTATGATAGATGAAGGTATAGTTTCTCATGATGAGACTAACATTGTTGTTTCATCTCTTCTTCATGATGATAAGGAGACAAGTGATGTGAATGATTTGGAAAATGATAATGTTCATACATTTGAGAGCAAATCAGAGATTACAGTTTGTTATGAAGGGTATATTATTGATGTTCAATCATGCATGAAAGGAGAGGACATAATGTTTGCTACAAAGATCAGCTATGAAGTATGTGATTCACATGAAGAAGATATGGGTGATGTACAAGAAGAGACACACATTGAATCAGCACTCATTGATAGCTATCCATCCTTGGCAGGAGAGATGATAGAATTTGTAGAAGACAATACAATTGAGCATGATCTTGACTTAACTTCACAACATGGATTGTGTGGAGAAAATGGCATGAAGGTGGTTGATTTTTAGATGGTCAATTGTGAAGACACATCACAAAGGTATGCAAGCAATTCTGATTTTTAGAATAGCAGTCCTATTTCTTCCTATAGTCATGAAATAGCAGCCAAATCTATGATAGATATGGATAATGAATTGTCTCATGAAAACATAAATGGTGCATGTGAAGAGAATTGTATGGAACCGGCATTTGATGGTAAGCATTTGAATTTTGAGATGGATGACCATTCTATTGATTGGCATGACATCATACCTGATTTGTTTGAGGACAACAGTCCTCTGGCTTTGCATTCTTATGATATAGACATGCTAACACCTTTGGATGATAGTTATTCATGGTCTACTAATGATGGCATACAAAATTGGAGTGTTGGAAATGGTAATTTTGTTAAAAAACAAGGCACTACACAATCTGATTTTGTATATCAGACCTTTGGAGATGAGGAAAAGACACAAGAAAGGTGTGACATTTGGCTAGAAAGAGCAAGGAAAGATAAGCTAGTTGCTGGTCAAGCAAAACAACACATTGAAATGGTCAAGAAATCAGCTTTGTTTACTCATTTTGGATCAGCCATAGATGATTTGCATGTGTGTGACAATGAAGATTCAGGTTTGCATGATACATTGATTTCCATTGGAGAGGATCAGCCTACTCTTGAAGAGACACAACACCATTTTGATGATACTCTCTCATTGGCACATGTGGATGGTTATTCTTCATTGTTGAGTAGTGAAGAATATGATCTCAGAATGGATACATTGGTGTTTAGCATCCTTCATCTATTAATGATATTATTCAGTGGTGGAAGGATTTTCAGCTTCATTGGTTCATTGCTTGGCATCTACACCTTTATGTTTGGCATCTATTTTGGTATGGCTGTGTTTGAGTCATTGTGCGACAGTGGAAGCGGTCCCAGGGTCTTCTACACCAGCAGGCTTGAAGTGATGTGTTTGAGCATGATTGAGGAGCTTCGATGGGTTTGGGATCCAAGGATTGATTGAGTTCAGTTTTTTCTTCCCATTGCTTGGGGACAAGCAATGTCGGGAAGGGAGGGTTGTAATGTCCCCATTTTGAGCCAAGTTATGATTTCTAGTTTGAGCTTGTTTCTATACATCGAGAACCAGACTGTTGGTTTATGTCTATACATGGAGAACCGGACTGTTGGGTCAACTAGCATTTAATTTGGTATTGGCTAAGTATTTCCAGGAGATATTATTCTATGTCATAGAGGTTATTGAGAATGCAATATTCAAATTGTATTTTCATCATACATTGATTGGATCAATTTGGGTTAAGGAAATAAAGAGGAAAATGAAATCTTCAATTACATTTTCCTATATTGAATTTTATGGAGTTTATTGATGTAATAAGGTGATGCATTTGCCAAGGAAGAAAATAGGTCCAATGTTCATTGTTTCTAGTGCCAACCGTCTAAGGAGAGGATCGACTAGCATTTGAGATGGATTTACATTGTATGGAGTGCATTTGCATTGGATCGTGGATCAAGATGATAAAGTTGTATTGTTAATAACCCAACAACCAAGGTAATTGCATTTAATAATGTGTTTGCTCATTGTTTGGAGAGCCAACAGCTAGGAGATGTATTCGCCCATGTAAAGGAATAGGTCCAAGCTATTGTAAATTCATTCAAATATCTTAAACGGCTATTATTGAGGATCACCCAAGCTATATGAAGGATTTTAAATGTAAAATGAAGATTTTAAATGATTGTTAGCAATCATTTCCAGCCGCCACCTATGATAGAGGGAATTCTTTGCTTAGAGGATCGATTCCATATGTGAAGGAGATGTATTTCATTTAAAACAATTAAAGATTGATTTTAAATGATTGAGTTTATGAGTGCAATTCATTTAAAATGATTCAAGACTCTTGTTCTTCATTGATGGAATTCAAGCTACATTCCAAAATGTCAAAGAAGAGGAACACCTATCCCTGGAGAGGATAAATATAGCTCTTGAAGATCAATTTGAAACAACTGATGATATGGTATGTTTTCTATTACTTTTGTTTTAGCTGAGAATTCCAATTTTCAGTTTATTTGCAAGGAGATGACCCCTTGTTTGATATGGTGATGACCCCATATCCTTGTGTGAGGTGTTATCATTTAGATTTCACCATTAGAGCTTAATTTTGCAGGTTTAGTGACAGTTGAAGTGAAGTTTATAGACTATTTAAACCCTTTGTCATATTGAAGATCAACCAAGGGTTTTATTACTTGGTTTCATCAAGGAGAGTGAAGATTGAAGGCTACACAAGGCAAAGGCTTCATTGAGGAACCCATCACTTGCCTAGGAGGTGGATAGTTTGCAAGACATTTTCTTCATTGCTGATTAGAAATCAGACTGACAGGTTGCTGCTACAGTGAATTATCAGTCAAATCAGTCAAGGATATGATCCTATTTCATGGCCCAGCTGAAGGGAATTGAAGAGTTGCATTTACTAGAGGGTTTTGGCTTTGTTCCTATGCCATATTTGATCAATTTGGGCACTTTTTATGCATGTAATAAAGTCTGATATAAAATCAGACTCTAACTGAAATAATTTCCAGCCACTAGACATTTGTATATCTTTTATTTGAAGGTTTCCAATAAGCAAGCATGTTGATGGTTTGATGTTCCACTATTTCATTGTTCATGTTTGATATTTATATGGTGAATTGTTGCAAGAAATCTTATCTAAATTGGACAAAAATTTCAGTTAGAATTTCATAGCATTTAGCATTTCACAACAATATCCATTTAGGATATTACAGGGGCCAAAGAAAAATCTCATGGACTGAATTGGCAAAACAACTAACAGTGGGATGTCTCTAGAAGTAGATATGATTTGTTTCTATATCAATTTTTATTTGGGGTATGGCATTGGATTTTAATTCTTTCAAATTTTAGGAAACATGTAGCATAGCATAGCATGCATACATACATAGTCCTTGATATGGGAATATTAGGAGTTGGTACCTTTGGTAGCTTTCCACATGGTTAGCTTCACTAGCTAACAGACAACATATCATGGTGTGATAATTTGACATAATCAAAACACTTGACATAAAAAGGGAGTTCATGATTTCGATGGCCAAATGGTTGAGTCACCTCTTAAACTTATCCCAACCCACTCTATTAACTATGTTTAAGTCTTCCAAGGGTAATTTACATGGTGTAATAGGAGAAAAGATCAACACTAGAAAGCTAGAACAATTTCTTATATCCAACAAATAGGTAACGAACATCAAACAAATCACAACACATGTCCATGATTCCACAATGTTGGATCATCCATCAAATTGGCCTACTTGGCTAGAAACTCTCCCCCATATCCCACAAATAGTAACTCATTCAAAATTGAGAATTTGCGGCTCTTGCATCTAGATTTCTAGTCAAAAGTTGAAAATGGCAGAAAGACAATAGTAGTATCAAAGTCCATGCCATGTTCAAATGCATGGGCAAGCTACACTACCTGAAATAGAAAATTGAGGATTAGAATGAGTAGTGTTCCTTCAATTCTTTCAACAGAATTCAAGGAATTGTAGCTGAATTGAACATTTTGCAAAGGAAGATCTGTGACTCAGGGTTTTCATCTTAATAGTTGGCTTATAATCAATGTCTCTTTGTAGAACTACAATAGTGGGAAGGGATCCTCTGGGGCCTGTGATCACTTGTGATTTGGATCGTAGTTTGCAAACTTGGACTCGACTCAGGCTTGTAGACCAAAAATTTTCGACTCAGTGAAAACTTGGCAACTTAAAAATACTTAAATTTTTGCAAAAACATTAATTCTTGAAACAACCATAAATCTTATGCAAAATAAAGCTACAAAATGTATAAAATGAGTTTGGCGAGGGTTAGGTAGTAGTGCCCCTCGTGAGGTCCAAGGGCAACATCCCTAGCGTGTTCCCTATCGCGATATAGGCTGGGGTTGAGGGGCGGAGCCCCTGCCACTAAGCCCAAATGAAGACCTTCAAAACCACACAAACCTTCATGGCACACACCATTTTCATAATTATTTAAAAGGCAAAAAAAATCCTTATAAAGCCATGAATCCGCTTTTTTCCACATTTTTTCCAAGCTTTTTTCCCATGTTTTTAATGTGCTGCCATTGCGTGAGTCAAGGGCTCAGACTCACCAAGTACCCAGTGAGTACTCGTTGAAAAACTTGCCGAAATCTATCAAAAACTCGCCGCAAGAACTTTGTGAGTCTACTCCGTAAAAACTCGCTTTTTTTTTGGTGAGTACTTGGCGACTCATTGAGTACTTGCCAAATCTACGAACTATGATTTGGATTAAGGGGATGCCAAAACATGCTTATTCCACAAATCAGTCCTTAATAATCCAACACATTAATGCAATCCAAAGAATAAGATCAAGAGATGGCACCTTCATGTATGGTAATACTACAATTCTAAACCATGCCACCATCTTCTTCCAGAAGCTTCTTAAAGAAGATTTGGACAATAGAGAATGAGCAAAGGTGTAGGATAATTTATTATCTCTCATCCGAAAGGAGGTAACAAATCTTGAAAATGAAATGGTCCCAAACCTCGTAATTGAGGAGGAACTTTGGTCCAAATGTTTTTTCCTTCCAAGAATATAAAGCCCTAGGTCTTGATGGCTTATGTGCACAATTGAACCAGAACTTTTGACAAATGATCAAGAACAACCTAGTGGCTAGGGAGGAATCAAGGTAGGACCACAAAATGCTGCTTGGCATCAATGCTATAAAGCTGATATTGATTCGGACAGCTGTGAAGGCGCAAGCTCTTGACCAACATAGATGGGTTGTGTTTTCCATTATGGTTTGCAAACACCGCTGATTCTCTCTAGAACAATCTCACTTGTTAAATCAACATTTCTTTGGGTTTGGAAAATTACACACAACACCATAGCAACTCATGAAATGATTCATCCTCTTCAACAATCGAAGAAATTGAGATTCATCATTAAGCTTGACAAGTCAAAAGCCTTTGGTAGATGCAATGAAAAAATACTTCTTAAAATTTTGGAATCATTCAGATTTAGCTCTATAATTCAATGGACTAAAAGTTGCATCATTGCCCCTAACTTAATAGTTGCAATGGATGGAAGGGTAGGAAGCCCATTCACAATGTCTTAAAGGCCGTGTTAGGGGAACCTTCTCTCCTTATACCTATTCATCATCATGGTGCAAAGGCTTGAGGACTAATAGATGTGGCAAGAAGAAAGCATCTTAGGCCTCTAAGTGGTTGAACATCATGTCTAATTCTCAATTTCCAATTTGTTGATAAGTTACTGCTAGCAATGCTCATTGTTAGAGAGATCAAAGTAGTACAAAAGGTTCTCAACATGTACTAGCAAGTCTTAAGGCAAAGCATCAATCCCCACAAATATTGGGTATATTTCACCAATATTACCCATGAGCAATAAAAGGCAACTACTTCACATCATAGAATGCAAGTATGGGACAAATGCCAATAATGCATCCTAGTTCCCTCTCAATCCATGTTCCTCATTCTCACCATGGGCAAATATAATCAGTAGATTGTGGATAAAGCTCACTCTATGGATGAACATGTGGCTATTGTTTGCTTGGTTCATTAAGCTACCGCTATAAGTGCTTCGAGAAGTATTGGTTATCCCTTTTCTTTGCTACTTTTTTCACACCAATTAAAAAAATAAAATCACTATAGTTTAGAAGAATTTCTTGTGGTGGGGTGTAGAAGACTATTTCTACTACCCTCTCCTACCTTGGGAAGTATCGCATGCCAAAAAAGAGGGGCCTAAATCTCAGAAATATTCATCTCTTCAACCAATTCCTTGCAATGTAACTTTACTGGAAGATCTACAAATTGTCAAATACTGAGCAGTTCAATGGTGCCAAATCATAAAACTCACGTATTTAAGAGCTCCATCCCAAAACATCATAGAGGGCACATGGATCCTACAAGGTTCTATCATCTGGAAACATATATGTTCCAGGATACTTTTCCTTATAAGAGGAGTAACATGATGAGTCAGCATAGGAAATAGAATCAAATTCTAGAAGGTTAGATGAAATGGAAACTCACTCATGGAATCAATGCAAAGATGGAACTTGATATACATTGCAAAATTACTTAAGTAAGAATCCAATCATGGAGACTTATGGATGAAATCAACCATTGCTACAGTGATTTAGCTAGGTCTACTATACCAAAGGGGATAGATTGGCATCTAAACTCTAGCTAAGACATGTCATAATAAGAAACTATGAGGATCATCTAATATGGAGCCCCATTTCAAATGGAGAATGTAAAACACACTCATAGTCCCTACTCCAAGGATCAACACCTAGCACAATTAAAATTTAGGGTAAGATTTGGCAATTGAAAGCATGGACCAAAACTAGGGATTTGTGTGATCATCTTCTTCTCCACTACATGTATGCTAAGGTGATTTAGCAGAGCCTAGCATGTTGGGAAAGGTGTCTCAGCCTTGCATCCTAATGATTGTATTTATTTATTGTTTTGTATTTATTAATGATTTTGGCTTCATATGGGAAATGGGGCATCCCACTTTGAGGTGGCACTCTTGGCCATGTGTCGAGTACCTTGGAAAGTGTGTAAGAAGTTGTAAGAGCATCTAGTATCATTATGATGTGTAAGAGCATCTTACGACTTTGTAAGATGATAGGTTACTTATGACGGATTCTATGATGCATAAGAGCATGAGTATAGGGGTGTTACATTGGAATCTTGATTAGTATTATGACAGTTTATGATGCATGTTTTAGAGCATCTTTGAATGGATAATGGAGCCAAATTGAGGTGCCTATGTTGGTTGATCAAATATGACAAATATAACAACTATGACGAGGTGTAAGGAATAATCCAAAAATAGCCTCGAAGACCAAGACCAAGGGGAGCGTTGGAATTTGTGCCTTGGAGATTTGAATGCCATACTTCTTTGGGATGGTACATGGTTTTTGAAAACCATTGAATGGTTTCTTGTTTGTGCTTCATCTATTTAATGGGCGTTTGGGATGGAATATGCATAGTGTATTTTGCAGGTATTGTTATGTTGTCGGAATTACTCTAGATTAGTGTTGCAAAACTCGGACTCACCTCAAACTCGACAAGCTGATTTTTGACCCGGACTCGGACCCGGCGCCTAGACTCAGCACAAACTCGGCAAATTGAAAAACCCATAAAATACAGAGATATTTAAGGATTTAAAACTTGTTTCATGCACCCTTTAATAAATAGACCTTAAAGACACAATAAACTAATCAAATAGAAGCTACTTTGTTCACATACACAATAAACTTGTTTTTGGAGATTGTTGAGGAGTACAAGTACCTCGGGATTATTTTCAACAATAAGCCAGGATTGAGAAATCGGTGAAAAGAGGAAACGGGAAAAGAGGTGGAGGTTTCTCTACGCGATGAGGAACCCTGGACGCAAGGAACCTTGGACGCGAGGAGACACCTTCACTGGACGCGAGGAGATACTCTGTCGAGGATCTAAGCTAAAGGCCGACAGAGACAGCGCAAACCAGTTTTTTACACAGTGTGGGGCCCGTGGGCCACAGATCAGCAGGGCCAACAGGGGTTGTCTTTTTTTCTACATTTTTTATTGGGTTTCTCTGGTCGGGGGTTGCATTTGCTATTGTTTCTATTGGGCCTACTGTCAGAACAACATCTTACCCGAGATAAAACCATACATCAGACAACACTCTTTGTCTTTTATCGGTGAAAAGAGGAAACGGGAAAACTGCAAATCAAACCCTCCTCAAACGGTAAACCTTCTCAAACTTCAAACCGCAGTTTAAACTTGTGGGCCTCTTTTTCTGACACGGCACAATGGTTAAAACATATGGGGATGGCTTTCCATCCTTCAAACGCAGAGCTAGGTCCCACGGTAATGCTGTCAGGGGACCATAGGGATTTTTACCTAATACTAAGCAAGTAAACAACCGTCTAAAAATCCTAGGGCTGGGGGTTACGGATTCAAGTGACCTCGGGTCACCAGGGGGTCTCCAACCGCGGACTGCGATGTCTGTGATTAGAACGTTTTTTCAGGATGAGCATCCCCTGGAACCAGCTTCTCCAGCTCTCAAAAACACCTGTAGGGTCAAGTCTTAACCTCTCATTTGGCAGGCAGGGCTCTCCCTTGACTGAATACCCTCTTTGGACAGAAGGCCCTCATGAAAATGCAGTTAGAGCAAGGGAGAAGTTGGTCTTCGTGAATGCCAAGCAGTACAAGGGGATTCTAAGACGTAGGCAGGTTTGGAGGTTGAAGCAAACACACAGGAGGAAGTTTACTATGATACTTCCTAAAGGGCATAACAATAACTCAAGCATTTCTAGTTCAGTGCATCAGTTAGGGGGAAGGCAAATTGAGCAGGGTGGAACAAAAGGAAAGGGGAAAATGGTAGGAAGCCCAGTTGGTATGGGGTCAGATTCTGACAAAACGGAGCTGAACCAAACGAAGTTGGTTGTAAAGGACAGAAAATCTCGAGTTTACAATGAAACATACAGCCCTACGTCCACACTGTTGTGGTCATCAGAATTGTATGTGGCAGAGCTAATGAGCATGAAGGAGAGGATGGTAATGCTCGAAGAAAAGGGGCTGCATGTGGCAGCAAGCTGAAGGATGCGTTGGAAGTAAGTTGTACGTTGGAAAAAGAGGTTAAAACACTCAACCATCAAGTTGTGAATCTGCAAATCAATATAGAAAGAGGGCAACAAGAACTGTGCAGTCTAAAACAAGAAGTAAACCAACTGAAAACATCAGAAAAAAAGAAACCAGAAATGACAATTGGAGGTGATTCAACTCAAATCAGGGAGATCCAATCTGTCATGGCTGATTTGGAGTTGAAAGAAACACAATTAAGAGACCGAATCGAAGAAGCTAAATCTTGGTCACAGGTTGTAAGTGGACGATTAAAAGAACAAAAAGAAACCTTTGAGAAGCAAATTAAGATTCACATAAAAGAAGAAAAAGACAAACAAGACAAGGCACTAAATATCATCATTAAAGGTCTAAAAGACTTCAGAGAGAAAGAAAGGACCGACATCCTGGCAAGAGATTTCCTTAAAGATAAGCTGAAATGGGCAGGTTTTATCCAACAAGCAAGCAGGATAGGAAAGAAACCGGAGGAGGGAAAGAATAGGCATGTTAGAGTTATCTTAACGTGCTTAGGAGATAAGAACGAGATTCTAAAAAATAGGGGGTCGCTCAAAGGCACTCACATTTTCTTAGATGATGATTTGACTTTCACACAACAAGAAGAGCGAAGGAAGGAGTGGGAAAAAGTAAAAACAAGGGATGACGGGAAGTGGGCATGGCTGAAAAATGGGAAAGCCCAAATCAGCGAGAGGTTTCCTCACAAGAAATAGGGATTCGGGACCCCACAGGAGTTTATGCAAATTGTAAGCTGGAACTGCAGAGGATATCCGTGGAGAAGAGGACCAGGGTTGGGGCTCGTAGCAGAGGGGAAAGACTTGATTATCCTTATAGAGACTCATGAGCATGATGGATGCAAAGTACCGAGCTTCGAAGGTTACAAGAAATTTTCAGTCTGGAATAAAGGAACCGAAACAGGTAAAGGACATGGGGGAATCACTGTTTTAATTAGAGAGAGTTGGTGTGGGATTGTGGAACTTGAGAAAGAGGACCCTAACAAGCAGTACATATGGATAAAGGTAACTGAGGTCGCCCGCTTCAGCCAAAAGAATCTCATAGGGAACAGTAGCTTTGACTTTGAGCCTGCTAGTGATAAGATGCTTTTGAATTCTCTCTATTTGTCTCCATTTGTGATTAGAAACGCTACTACCCCAAACCTTGCAGCCATATAAGACAACCGGCGTGACTAGCAGCCCAAAAAGAGTCTTCTTGGTTCTCCAATCCCATAGTTCCGCTTTCCTACATCTATTTTGAAGCATGTAGGAAGCTCTCCACCTCCCTTGGATCCTCTTCGTTCTACAAGTTTCCCAGCTAAGCCTATTGTTGAAAATAATCCCAAGGCACTTGTACTCCTCAACAATCTCCAGAAAGCTTCCCTCAAAAATAAAGATGACAAGCTGCTTTTTCCTTTTCAAAGAAAAAATCATGACTTTGGTCTTGCTAGTGTTCACTTGCATCCCCACTTCACGACAGAAGAGCTCCAACTCCTTTAGATGTTCTCTCAACCCATTGGCAGATTTGGCAACTAGGATAAGGTCGTTAGCATACAAAAGTAACTTCACCACAAAACCCGCCAACTGAATACCCTCCCCTTCTGTGTTGTTTAACCATTCTTCTAGCTTGTCAATATATAAGCCAAATAAGGTGGGAGAAAGGGGACAACCTTGCTTGACCTCGATGTCACTGCCGAAACACTCCGACATACCCTCTTTAGTTTTGATTTTAGCTCTAACCTTCTCATAAAGCTTGTGAACAGCAGCCCTGTATTCATCTGGAACGCCAAGTTCTTCCATCCTTTTCCATGGTTTGTCCCTGGGCATCGTGTCAAAAGCCTTTTTAAAATCAACAAAGCAACAGACGACCTCCCCCCTGGGTGTCCCAAACTTTTTCGATCAAATGTCTAAGCGTGATGCAATGGTCAACAGTAGAATGTCTTGATCTACAAAAAGGGTCAAAAGGGTCTTGATAATGAGGCTACGATCAGGTTGGCAGCTTGTTACTTTGCCTCAAAAGGGTCAAAGTTCTACAAAAAGAGAAATCTTAACAGTGAAAATCCCTATGCTGCCCTTATGAAAGACGTTTCTTCTTTTAGTAGCTCGGGTGGTGATTCTAATGCTAGGACAGCGAATAATCAACCTCTCCGTTTGGGCAGTGAGGAAAGAGGGAACAATAACCCGTTATGGTTAGAGGAGAGTGAGGATCAGCTTTGGGATAGAGTCTCTTAAGATGGCAATGGTAAGGTGAATCATTTTGGTGCGGAGTTGTTAGGGCTTTGTAGCCTCCATGACTTGGTTATTTGTAATGGTATGAGAAATTGGCCGGGATCTGGGGGTATCACTTGTAAAACTTACAACGGTCAAAGTGTAGTGGATTATGTTATATGCTCTCAGAAGGGTACTTCCAGGTTGGTGGAATTCAACATTGGGGACTGTAAGGTTGGTTTGAAGTCTGATCATATGCCTTTACTCGTTAAGTTTGGCTTCCAAACAGTGACCCACAAGGAGGGGCAGGCCAAAAGCATACAAAAGAGAGTCCAAACTCAATAAAATCTTGATGAACCAAAAGGACCGAGAGATTTTCGCTGCTGCCTTGAAACAACACCTTCAAATGGAAAAAAACAGCGTGGAGAGCAAAGATTCGATCAAGGATTTAAAGAACAATATAAATAGCAGTAGGCTGATCCCTTTAATCCAGAAGCTCTAATGGCGTGCAAGAGGTCTCGGCCTAAGAAGGGGATCTCAAGCACTTTCCCGACAAACCCGTGGTTTGATGAAGAGTGTAAAGCAGCAAAAAGAGCCCTCAAAGCAAACAAGTCAAACAAAGAAAACAAGAAAAACTGAGTACTTGTTAAAATCCAAAAAAGAAAGATATGTGGCTTCTAAAAGGAATGAGCTAATTTCTTTGGGCAAAAGCAACCCTAAAGGCTTTTGGAGGGAGTTACAGCAGGAAAAGAAGCATACTGAAAACAATATTATTGACGCACAATGGTTAGAGTATGCGAGGCTTGTATATGAACGGTCTCAAGTGAAAGTCATCCCCCTATAGTTAACACATTGACCGAGCTTTTTTTGGTGGAAGATATCAAGCAAGGTATAAAGAAGTTGGCAAATGGTAAAGCGCAAGACATCGATGGGCTGCAAGCTGAATTTTTAAAGTGGGGAGTAGAGTACCTTGCGCCGCACATCAAATGTATATTTAATGGCATCACAAAAGAGGGCTTTCCGAATGAGTGGGTCACTAGTGTTGTTATCCCTCTCTTCAAGAGTGGCGATATCAATAATCCCTCAAACTTTAGGACTATCATGGTGAATCCTCTCCTTGGGAAACTATTCGGGAGCTTGATAGAGCGCAGGATCAGCATTTGGGCAGAAAAAGAGGGAAAAAGAGCTCAGGGGCATGCTGGTTTTAGATCAAGACATTCTACTGTTGACCATTGCATCACGCTTAGACATTTGATCGAAAAAGTTTGGGACACCCAGGGGGGAGGCCTTCTGTTGCTTTGTTGATTTTAAAAAGGCTTTTGACACGGTGCCCAGGGACAAACTGTGGAAAAGGATGGAAGAACTTGGCGTTCTAGATGAATACAGGGCTGTTGTTCACAAGCTTTATGAGAAGGTTAGAGCTAAAATCAGAACTAAAGAGGGTATGTCGGAGTGTTTCGGCAGTGACATCGGGGTCAAGCAGGGTTGTCCCCTTTCTCCCACCTTATTTGGCTTATATATTGACAATCTAGAAGAATGGTTAAACAACACAGAAGGGGAGGGTATTTAGTTGGCGGGTTTTGTGGTGAATTTACTTTTGTATGCTGACGACCTTATCCTAGTTGCCAAATCTGCCAATGGGTTGAGAGAACATCTGAAGGAGTTGGAGCTCTTCTGTCGTGAAGTGGGGATGCAAGTGAACACTAGCAAGACCAAAGTCATGATTTTTTCTTTGAAAAGGAAAAAGCAGTTTGTCAACTTTATTTTTGAGGGAAGCTTTCTGGAGATTGTTGAGGAGTACAAGTACCTTGGGATTATTTTCAACAATAGGCTCAGTTGGGACACTTGTAGAACGAAGAGGATCCAAGGGGGGTGGAGAGCATCCTACATGCTTCAAAATAGATGTAGGAAAGCGGAACTATGGGATTGGAGAACCAAGAAGACTCTTTTTGGGCTGCTAGTCACATCGGTTGTCTTATATGGCTGCGAGGTTTGGGGTAGTAGCGTTTCTAATCACAAATGGAGACAAATAGAGAGAATTCAAAAGCATCTTATCACTAGTAGGCTCAAAGTCAAAGCCACTGTTCCCTATGAGATTCTTTTGGCTGAAGCGGGCACCTTCCCGTTAGAGGCTGTTGCAATTACTTGGCTCCTCTGCTACCTAAAGAAAGTAGAAAACATGGAAAATCAACGTTGGCCTAAATTGGTGGTGGAGGATGGGTTAGACCGTAGGAAAAAGACGTGGATGAAGCAGAACAAGTGGATGGAAAAATGGGATATTAATTTGCTAGACTGTCCTAATACCAAAGCAGAAATTAAGCAGTTAGTGTTGGAAAAATTCAGGACTGCCATGTGGACTAAACAGATTGGCCAAAAAAAATGCATTATATCAAAGAGTTCAACCCCACGTGGGAACACGGAGAAAAAGCTACTTGCACTCCACCCCTAAGGGTAAAGCGAGGCTTCTTATTGCGCAGTTGAGGACTAGTTCTTATCATCTCAGGTGCGAAACTGGTAGATGGGCAGTCCCGAAGGAAGTTTGGGAAGATAGGTTATGCACGTTTTGCAGCAAAAAGGTTGTAGAAACTGAATGGCATTATATTTTTGAGTGTGCTGCCTATGAGGACATCCACAGGCAATACGGGGACATCACGGAAGGGGTGAATCTTAGCGAGCTCTTTGAAGAGGCTAAGCTACACATAACGGCCGGTTTCTTGGTCAAGTTGCATGTTAGAAGAGTCGAAATGGAAAAGAGTTTGAATTTATCTTAGGGCTGCGGCTTCTTGGTCCCTTATGCTGTTTTGGGCCTCGTGGACGTCATTAAAATTCAATTCAATTCAAGTATACATCGATCACGAGTATAAACACAAATTTTAGCTAAAGGAAATAACACATTTAGATATATAAATATTGTCAAATGTATACAAAATTCATGGATTATGAAATCCATGGCATTAAAAGTTCAAAACAAATATCGAAACAAAAACTACAAGTCTATGGCTTAGAGGAGCCTACATCACTTGGTCCAACATCATGGCAAGTCCTGCGTGGGCATCTAAGATAGGTCTTGGATGATGATGTAGCCATGATATCTGCTTGTGTCTTAGTGGTACCAACATCCAAGGTGTTTGCTTGTGCTCTATCCTCCTCTGCCATGGCTACTGCCTCTGCCTTTTGATCCACTTGGTCAACCCATGCAAGGTCCTCATTGTTGAAGACATGATCCTCAACCTCAGCGATCCAATCTAACTGTGGATCAACCTCCTATAGTGTGATGGGAGATAAGTCAATGCCTAAAATTTGCTTGTGGTGAAGTCGAAGGTTGTAATGAACATAAACAAGATCGTTCAACCTTTGCACTGACAATCTATCACACTTCTTGGAGTGTATGTGCTCAAACATACTCCAATTGCGTTTGCATCCTAAAGCACTATATGGTTGGCTCAAGACACAAATTGCGATCCTTTGAAGATTTAGCACCTTAGCACCAAACCTTTCCCACCATGCATCTGAAATGAGAAGAAAAAATCAATCTCATTGTCCAACTTTAAGGTTCAATATTTAATAATAACGTAAAAATAGGGAAAATTATTAATTTTTAAACTTAAATTATGTCCTTAATAGATTTTTACCTGGCTGCAATGATGTTCTAGTGGCCTTGCATATCTCTCACGCAAAGAGATCTCTTTGTGCAAGTTTAAAGATCTCAATCTTAGTGATTATCTGCGTTCCAAGCTGAGGAACAAGCACCATCCGCTTTAGGACTGTGTAGAGCCCCCTTAGAACCTCCTCATTTGTCTTGAAATCTGGGCAGAATTGGAATTTTGGATTGAGGAAATAGGTAATTGCATGTAAGGGCTTGTGAAGTTGAAGGTGCCATCACCGATCAATGATGTCCCATATGGGATGATACTTATCCTCAACCCCAGCATAGATGGATCTAACGGCCTCCTTAGCCCTATCGATGCCCTCATATATATAGCCCATTGTGGGCTTCTCACCACCAACAACTCTAAGGAGAACAACTAAAGGCTCTTTGAATTGCAATTATTGTTAAACATAAACATAAATAAGTGTGAACAAAAATAAGAAAATAGAATGGAAATACGAACAAAAATGAACAAAAATATAATGGAAATTTACCTCTATGGTCTCTTTCGTCGGAAGTTAGAAGCTGTATTCAACAAAATCCAATCAACAACATCCACCCTTGCATTGGTCTTAGCATATGATAATGAAGACCACTCCTCACTAACAAACATGCACTTTAAAGCAACCTTTGATTGAAGCAAAGATTGCAATGTGATAAAGTTTGTTGCAAAGCGGGTTATTCTTGGATGAGCCAACTCCTTGTTTGTGAATTTCCTCATTGGGTTGAGGACCCAAGTGTGATTGTATATATATTTGCAATTATTTTTAGCATTCTCAACACATGTTTTGATCCATGGAATTTTGCCAAAATCCTCCAATATGAGGTCAAGGCAATGAGCAGCACAAGGAGTCCAAAATAGGGATGGGTGCCTATCCACGAGGAGTCTACTTACAACAACATAGTTAGCTGCATTATCTGTAACTATTTGCACTACATTCTCCTCACCCACCTTGGCCAAGACTCCCTCCAAAGCCTCACAAAGGAATTCGGCATTTTTTGTGTTTCCTAAAGCATCAATGGACTTCAAAAAAATTGTGCTACCTAAGAAAGAAACAAAGTCAGTGATTCAGTAAAGTAGAAATTAAAAGTCTTAATCACTAAATCAATGGATTTCAGGAAGTACAATCACTTGAGGAAGAAACAAAATTTTTTAGCAATGTTCTATTTCTTCTATATGTCCAACCATTAGTCATGATGTTGCAACCCTTCTTTCATATCTCACATTGCTCCTCAATTGTGGCTTTCACATTGGCCACCTTATGAGTCAAAATGGTGCCCTTTATCTCCTCATCATTAGGGGCTTTGAACCCCACCCCACAAATAGTAATGGCATCCACCATGTTTTGCCAATATGGAGACCTAACACAAGTAAAATAAACAAAATAAGTATTCCAAAATTGAGAGTTTAACTTTGAATTCTACATACCTCTGAATTCAAAAATTCAAGAGACAAAGAATCAAACTATATATTTAAAATAAAAATAAAAATGAATTACTTGGCTGCATGAAATGGAATGGTGCAATAAAACCAAAACTCTCCAATTGCACTTCTAGCTGCATCATACTTATCCTTGTTCCAACCCATACTCTCAGGTGATGGTTGGGAACCTGGAGTAGTGTGTGACAAAATATATGAATCTAACCTAAATCTACGAACTCTAGGCCCAATGATAACATTTCCATTACCCATAGATGCAAGAAATGGAGGAATGGAAGAAGAAGATTCTCCACCAATGGCTGCCATCTCCTCTCTTTGCCTCTTTTTTAGTTCCTTTTGCTGCTCAAAGGTTTCTAATTGACTTTGTACTTCACGTATAACTTCAACAAGGGCTTTTGTGCATGGTTTACAATCCGTTAATGCCTCTCCCAAGCATTTTTGTTTTGCAATGAAAACAAATTACCTCCCCTTTCTTTGACCCAGGGATGGCATGTTTCCAACAAGGGTCCTTTCTAACTGGGGTTGACATTGTGATTGAAACAATTTATAAATGTAAAGAATGCTGAAATAACATATAACTAGAAAATAAATTAACATTTATGGTCTATAATTAAATTAAAAGAAAAAAATTAGGGTTTGTAGCTATAAAATAAAAAAAATAAAAAAACACCTAGGGTTTGTTCTTTGTTCCATTAAAATAAAATAGAAAAAAAAACCAAATGTAAAAGAGAAATTAATTTTTTATTTAAAAAAAAAAAAAAACTTTAAAATACAAACTTACCTCCTAAATCTTGCTTGAAATCTACGGCGGGTTGCTCCAAATCGACGATGAGCTCTTCCCAATCCTTCGTAGACTCCTCTAAATGCACCAAAAGTAGCTACAAACCTACCCATATGCGATTCAACCACCGATTTTTGCTCAATCTGCTTGTCAGTTTTTCCTTCAATACAATATAGTTTTGGCTCAAAACTCTTTTTTTTCTTCTCCTTTGGCTTGGAAATGAAATGAACCTATTTTTAGGGTGTAGGAGACCATTTAACTGTTTTTATTTTGAGTGTTTTTGTTTTTTTCCTTTAATTTTTTCTTATTTTCACCTTGCTTGCTGCGGCCAAGTTTCACCCTCAGGACTCGCTGAAATAACCCTCCCTGTTCTGTGTTTTGGATCAACTGATCTGGGTTTAGTTTTTTCTCACGGTTTGAAGGGTTTTCTGTCGTTTAGTTGAAACCTGCTTGCGTTTTAGGTGACATAACACACATGCAAGAATATATATTGCAAAATACACGAAATGGAGAATACCCAGTTGCTCTATTCCATTAAAATTGCATAAACAAGCATATATAAACAATACCCATATCATGAAATGCCAAGAACTGTAAATCCCTCACATACCCATTTGCTGTAGCAATGTATACATGGCTGGAAACTGATAGAACAACAACTAACCCAAGTAAATGTCACCCAACAGTATAAAATCAGTCCATAACTCTCAACTCAACACAATACAATAGATATAAAGTGTGTTTGACCCTTCTTGAGGTCTCACAGAGACTCCCAAACTCCAACGTGGCTGTTGTAGTGGCTGGGACGGCTGGCTAGAAGTGTAATCAGCAAGAAATAATTGAAGAATAGCTCCCAAACTCCCCTCAACACCCTTGTCTATCACTGCAAATCCCAGACGCCCTGCTAGGAAGATGATATGCCACAAAACAGTCCTCAAATTGCATAAAACACCTCATAGATGTACGGCTGGCCTTGGAGCTAGTACGGCCATGTCTGGGGGTCAAATCAGTACCAAATCACCTCCAAAACACTTCAAAATCAGAACATGAGGCCCTCAATCTGCTATTATGGTGGAAATTAACTGATGATACCACTGTGATTTCTCCTCCACGACAATCTCCGTACTTGAAAATTGAATAAAATGAAGTGCAATGTAACCACTGAGTATGGCTACCCCAAAGCCTCCTTGGGTGGTCTCTCACACATGCGGATAGCTGCAACTAATGGTGGTTTCCGTCACCAAAAGCCATGGCTGGAATAAGTCTCCAAACCCTCATGTACTTGCGAGCAAATATGAAAATAAAGTGAATGTCGTGAATGAGCTCTTTTCCTTTGATTTTAGCTTTTATATTTCCTCATGAGAGTTACCACTTTTGAGAGGGAATATAACTTTATTATTTTTCACTTTAATTTACTTTATTTCCCCCTATGAGACGTCCAAGTCCAAAAGTGACTTTACTTTGCATTTTATAATTTTACTAAGTCACCACATTATAATATAAAGTCCAATTATTAAATATTAAAATATCAACTTACGAACTTTAATATGAAGGGCCAAATGGACTCAAAATCACATGATCTTTAGACCGTTAGAAAGGTCTCATCGAAACGCTCTGTCTCCAACTTTGAACTTCCCCAATCAGATGAAACCCTAACTTACTAAAAATAGTAAGTTCCAACCAAGGTGTCCGAAACCGACCAAATGAACTCCTAGAGTTCCCTAACCACATTGATTAGTCTACGGGAACCATGTATAGACTAACCCCATCAAGAAAGGGGGACATTACACTTGCTAGTTCTAGTGAGTTTGGCAAACTTGGTGATTCTGGCAGACTTGCTAGAGACCCGAGTCTCGAGTCCCAGGAACTTGTTTGGCGCCCCTCGCCTCGGGACCCGTCGAGTCTGGGCGAGTCTTGAAACATTGCTCTAGATTTACGTGTTGGTGATGCTCTTAGAAGGGCATGTCCTTGGTTATTGTATTGTAATTGTTGTTGTTGACAATACAATTGGTTCATGCTTGGAGTGTGGGTTTTTCTCCCAAAAGGGCTTTCCCCATGTACATCACTATGTTATGACTGTATTGTTTTTGTGTTATTTTCCCTTTTAGTTGTAAGATTAAATTTATTCTACACATTTTTCCTCTCATAGATTAGTGTCAAAAGTGTTTCCGCACCTCTGCTTCCTTTCATTTGGTATTAGAGTCTGATCAAATCGGGTCCTCGGTGTTAGGGACAAGGTTTTTTGATCTAATTTTGGTTTGAGTGGGAGGTTGCATAGGAGATCTTGTTGCAGGAAAATGGCAAGTACGACATGACTAGAAATGGAGAGATTGAATGGCACAAAATTTTGGAATTTGAAATGTTATCCTTATATTCATGAGTAGTGTACATTACTCCAGTAATCTCCCTCTATCATTAGTAAGGCACTCATATAGAATTGGTGATGATGGCTATGTTGGCTGGGGAAGGTTGTTTGTATGCAACCATCATGACTAAACAGAACTCAACAATAAAATGGAGTCAAGACCTATAGACCTTATTCAAATGCTTAATAGTTTCTTTATTATCATATGTTTTATCCAGTACATCTAAATAACAAGTATAATGTAACTCCAAAACATTTGCCTACAATTTTACTATCCATTTCTCCTTTGTTGTTGGCTTTAGATGAGTTACATTTTTGGCATGCAATTTGCTGTTGTTGTCATTCCTCAAGTGTGAGTGCAAAGGAACCCATACCTATCCTTATCATTCTATATTAGCAGTCACTATTTTAATGATTTCTCACCAATTGATCAGGCTGGACCATTTTTGAAATTTAAATGCCATATAAACACTGAAACCTGAATGTTTTGTGCCATTCTCATAATATCAAATTCTATTAGTTACAACATGAGGAGAATGATTGCAGGTTCATATAAACACCAAGTGCACATATAGGATATAAGATGCACATTGCACACCCTAGGATGATGGTGAGGACAACCCAATAACAGAGTTAGTGAATTACTGAATTATGAAATGAACATGTAACAAAAATATGGCAATAAATTATTGTACATTCAAAAGGCGAAAAGATAGCAAAATAATTCTGTTTGATTGAATGAAACTGAGCAAGTGTAGTACATACAAGTACTAATGCACAAAAGCTGAGAATGAGAATTCCTGTGATTATAAAGCCAGGGGAATGCTTCCTAGCTGATTTGCCTATTTGGAATGAAAATCATGTGTTTGCATGTTGACCTTAGAGGTTGATGTAGCTAGGGTAAAAATCATGGCTGAATCATAAATAACAAATTATCAAACCCTAACAAGCACAATGAAGTAAGATAACAAAGAGATCAAAATGATCAAAGTAAATGCAAACCGAATCTCCACACTAAGCTTGGCTCGCCTCCATTGCTCTTCTCAAGCTCGCATAGGCATGCATGATTTCGAAGGATGAATGTTGGGAGAATGTTGGTTACTCATTCCAGTAGCATAATAGTACTTGAAAACTCATTCATGCAAATGGCTTGGGTGAGGGTTGATTTATAGGAAATGACTAATTTGAATTGATGGTTATGATTGAAAGTTGGTTTGAATGATGTGGACGGCTAGGATCGAATAGGGTTTCCCACTCCATGAGGAGTTGTAGTCATGTGACAAGTGTAGGGTAGACCTAATTTAGTTGGACATGTGAAGGCTTTACATGAAAGTTGTACTATGTGACATGTGTTTGAATGTGATGAGAGGTGAGGACCTAATTCAAATATTTTATTTAAATTAGTTGGGACATGTGAAAGGCAAATTAATTAATTAAATAAGATTTATTTAATTAATTGGCTAAGTGATTAGGATGGGATTAGGAGTGGGATTATGTAAGGGACCTAGGACAAAACATTGCAAGATGTCTCACAAGGTGATGTTGCAAGACATGGATAATTTTAAGTGTCTACATTTTGCCCCTCTTTGAGATAATGTTTGAGATGATGAGATTTGTGTCGAGTAACATCATTTCAAAGAAGATGAGGTATGGATAGAGGAAAAAGATGATGATGGAAATATAGGATGATGATGCCCCCTCGAGAGGATAGGCGGGTTGGACAAACACGGGTAGGCTCTTGAAATGAAAGGGATTGGTCAAGGGATGAAAGATAAGAGAATGGATAGAAGAAATGAATGATGCGTTATGCTGCAATGAAGGTGAGCAACCATGAAGTTTGATATAGCACTAGATGTGATGCACCAAGATATAAGGACCAAGGTGACGATGTGTCTTGTGCACCAGCTTAATACAACCTTGTCTAGATACAAGATATGAATATTAGCTGTAATGAAAGGGATGTGATACAAATGCAAGATGAAATGATAACACACACAAGCAAACAAGCAAGCGAGCAAGCATGCACAAATGATACAAAAACAAACAAGGTATTGCCCCTGTCAAGCTGTAAACCAATGATTAAGTGATTGATTGATTATGATAATGATGGTGTCTGGTTTCAGGAAATGAAACATGTCGTATAAGACGCTTGGTCTAGTTTCGACAATGCAACATCTTTTATAAGACAATTGATTGACTAATTGATACTAGTGTTGTTGGCCATGTGAATCAACACCAGGATTTGATTAATTGATTGATTGATTTGGTTTACGTCAAGATTAGGATCAAGACCATTGATGCAATTGGATAATTTGGCAAGATTGATTGACTTGATTGGTATGGATTGAGGATGACTTGCATTTGAGTTTATTGCTTGGAATTTTGATTTGATGATGATGATTTTTTTGTATTTTGAAATGTTTTGATTTTTTTTTTTTTGACTTTTTGAATGAGATAGGTGGATATGGAAAGGAGGGACTTAAGTGTCTAGTTCCATGAAAGGTGAGTGTCCCATTAGAGATAGGTGTCGTCGCATGGACCATGTCAAATGTCATTATGCCCAAGATGTTGGTAAGGGATTGCATGACAGTGAGATGGATAAGGTGGATAGTGAATTATGATATGGAAGGATAATGAATTATGATGTGGATTATGTAGGATTTATGCAAAGGATGGATGGAAAGCTTATTCAAAAGCATGGACCATAGGGAAGTGATGGGTGAAATATGTAGGATAATGAATGAAAGGTGGAGAAATGAAGGTATGTGGAAATGTTGCGGAATGGAAGGGAACCATGACCAACGGTTGCACACACCGTGATAAACATTGAAGCTTTTGATTGGAAGGAGGTGTAGGAAGCAATGGGGATGTTTGCTTAGGGGATGGTTGATTTGGTGACTTAGGTACCCACATAGACTTAGTATTTTTATGATTTTTGCTTGACTTGTGCGATGAAGGAATTTGGGATTTTTGGATGGAATGGGATCTTTGGATGGAAGAGGATGCTTGGGATTTTTGAGATGTGGATGCCTCATTTGACTTGATTGTTTTTTTCTTAGGGACTTGTTGATGTTTGTTTTTAGACAAGTCAACAATAGAGTAAAACACTAGAGTATCCCACTCTCTCTTGAATAAAGCTCTTTAAAGGCTGAACTATGTGATCCAGTGAAGTAACTCCAAGGTTCCTTATTTCTGATTCATGATGGGTTAACTCAGTGATTACATGTGATCTTGCTGATAATCACAAAGGGATTTACGCAGACTTCTTCATACAGTTAGCTTATTTGTCCTTTCAGTGTGGATGATTCATATACAAAGCTTCAATGATAAAGAAAAGTAAAAAGATAAAGGTTCAAGGGATCTAATCTAAGGTCAATGAAGCAATGATGATGCTTGAATAGACAAATTCCTAGATAAACCTAACTCCATTTCGCCAAGGATGCCTACAACTACATGAAGTTGGTGCAATCTCCTAAGCTTACGCGAATGGTTTTCAAATCATGAAGGCTCATATGAACACCCTTTAAACGGCGCAGTTCAAACAAGTATCCACAATCGAACTTAAGCAAATTATGAGGCTCAGACTAGCTTTACACAACACTTCACCAGCGATGAATGTTAAAAGCATGAGCTAGGAGTTGATCAAATATTCAATGCAAACATACATAACATCAAAGAGCTTCTAATCTACTTTTAATATACTTTGAAACATCTCTCAACTTCATTAAGATACAAGAAACCATGTGATTCCACAAGACAACACTTAACACCAAATGAATGCTCCAATGTCTTTGCATTAATCTTGAGAAATATTTACAACAATTTCAAAGTCCTCTCAGAGAATTTCGAGAGTCTCTCGTACCCTACCTCTAAAATCTAATGACTGATCTACTGAATTACAAATGAGGCAACAAGGCCTTTATATAATAGTCCAGGTTTACAATGAATGGCTTAGATCAATTCGATAGCCAAGGGCTCAGATCATGCCACCTCAGTAGGTAGTTACAACAACTTGCTATTTTTAGTACAAAAGAGAGGCAATGAAGGCACGTTTTCCAATGTGATAAGGATAAGATGAAATCATATAAAGCATCTTCCACATAGGCGTCCCTTTGGCTTCTTTTATTAAATGATACATTGAATGTAGTTGAAATGATGTGGCTGATTGTGATTGGATGATGATGTGTACTCGCCACATAGGTGCCACCTTAGCATCTCTGATGAATTCTCAACTTGTATCATCTTGTATGATGTCTTCAATGGGATTGCTTTTGATGATGAACACTTGAGATGTATCTTGTGGATCTTGCCTTGTTCATCTTCTTGTAAACTGGATGTATGATAGATGTTGCTTCACTTGCATGACTTCGTGATGTTTCTTCTTCTTGTAGGATACATGATGATCTTCTCTGGATGATCCTTCACGAAGGGTAATGTATATGATGTGCTGCCTCCTTCATCATGTAAGAGTAGATGATGATGATACTTGATTCATGATTAGAAGTAGGATCTCTCTTGGACTTGAAGATTTGAAGAATCTTGAAGCTTGGATGGATGAATGCCTTGGAACATTTGATGATGGAGCATATGAAACTAGATGTGAGCCTCTTGGAATGATGCTTCCTCTGCAACTTGAAGGTGATTCAAGCACTTGCTCTTGATGATCATGATGTAGTTGATGAAATGCTTCCTTGAAGAGATCTCTAGGAGCAACTACATGATGCCTTCTTCTTGTGGACTACTTCTTGACTTCCCTCCTAGCATGAAAGTGATTCAAGCTTCTTCTTCTTTGATGATTTCTTAGCATCATTCACACTCCTACAACACAAACAAGGAAAGAGACAACATCAATCCTTTTGATAAACACTTGATTTTATAACACATAAGAATCATTACATGCATCTTCAAGCTAGAAAATTTCAATCTCTCCTTTAAAAGATTTTACAAAATCTATATTAATACTACACACTGAATGGGTGCATTAGATAGCAAGTTCTTGATCTTCATTGAAACTCCTGACTTTTTAACCAAAATTCACTCCTTCCATGATGGCGCATTAGATCAAGATTTAGAATCTTCTTCTAGCTTAAATTGTCCCCAACTCAAAGTGGCGCAACAAATTGAAAGTTCAAGTTCTTCAAGGCATTAACGCACTAGATGATGTACTTGAGTTCCTCTTTATATCCTATAAGGGCACTTCATCATATAAGATCACTACTTGAGGATTTTGAGGATCTCCATTTGACGTAGAAAACAACTTCCACATTTACTTTTGGCGCATTAGATAAGGAGTTCGGGATCTTCTTTGTAAGCGCATCACTTCATGATTTTGGGATTCTCCATTTGACTTGGAAAAGCTCTATATTACCCTTGTCGCAGCAGATAAAACTTTTGATTCTCCTTTCAATGATCATTTTAGTTACTTCTTAAGATTTCAGTTATAGCTGCACATTAGATGGGATTTCCATGTCTTCTTGACTTTCAACATCTTCTTGAAGGTTTTGATTCTCCTTGCAGGCATGCTTGGAAGGTAATACATTAGATGATAATCTTGGAATCCTTTCAGGGTCAACGCATTAGATCAACATCTTAGGATCTTCCTCCTTAAATCAGATCAACCTCCATCTAGGCGCTTTGGTTGGAGTATTTGAATCCTTATCTAATGATGTCTTAAACTTCAGTCTTTCCTCCACAAGATGGCGCAGCACTTAAGACTTTTAGGTTCTTCATGAGGCTAGCACAATAGATCAGACTTTTGGGTCTTCCAAAGTCAGCGCAGTAGATAGAGAAATCAGAATCCTCTTCTTTCTTTCAAACTCATTGGATAGGATTTTTGAATCCTCTAGCCTCTTGAAACTTGTGATTGAACACCCTCATCCTTCCTTATGGCGCATTACTTGATGAGTTTAAGTTCTTCTTTGTTATGTTTGAAATCCTCATATCATTCAAGCGCAGCAGATAGAGTAATCAGAATCTCTAAAGGTTGGCGCTTTGGTTAAAGGTTATAGGATCTTCTTGTGATGAGCGCACTGGATGAGGCTCCCAAGCTCTTCATAGCATCTGAAGGACTAAACTTCAACCTCTTCATGGCGCATTGGATGAGGGTTTGAATGTCTTCTAGAATGAAGCGCATTAGATTAAGATTTAGAATCTTCTTCAAAATCCTCTAAAGGTTGGCGCATTGGTTTGGCATTTTGATATCTCCTCTTTGATGATCAAAATCCTCCTTCTCTGGCGCATTAGATTGAAGGCGCATTAGTTCCACATTTTGTTCTCTGGTTGGAAGCGGCACAGTTTATCAAGATTTTGCGCCACCTTTGTCCTTTGTCGCACTGGATGAAGATTTTGCACCCTCTCAGTACTTAGTCATTTTTTCAGGGTCCTTGAGGGTCAAGGTATATTGAAAAATATATTTAAGTATAAGTTGACAGATAGGTCTCAAATCCACCGGATTTAACATGCAGATTATAGAATTTGGAGGATCCACCAGATTTCAGACTTAGTCAATTTTTCAGTGTTTCAGGATTTTAGGCTACCAGACTTGTCATTTTTCAGGATCTCAAACATACATCAGGATTGGTCTCAATATTCATGAATTGGATGGAAATTGATCAAGACTCTTCATTACTGCAAATTCATACTCCAGATAAGACCTCCAGTTATAAAGCAAAAACTTTTAGGAGAGACTTATTGTTGGATTGGCAGAGGAAACGAACCTAAGGCATCATCCAGAACTAAATGCAAAGCATCAGAGCTCAAAAAAGGGGGTCCCCATTTGCAATGGGGCGATGTGTGATTTGGTCACAATAGGACCCAAACCATTTTAGTTTTGACCTTTTCTTGTGAAGGTATGGGCTTGGGTAGCTTTTTAGATGTATTTTGCTTTGACTTTTTGAATTGATGTCCTAAGGCATGAGGATCCTTAGGATGTTTAGCTTTATAAGTAGAGGCATCCAAATGTTTATTTTTGAATTCCATGGGTTGGGTGGAAGCTTCTTGTTTAGACAATGTGTGCATTGATTGGTCATGATTAGGATGTTTAGAGGACTTATGGATGGATGGATTTGGCGTTGGGAGAAGTGGTGGTAAAGTGGATGGAGGGATATTAGGAGTTGGAAGAAGAGGTAAATTGGATGGTGGAAGGTGTATGGTCACATGCTTTTGACACTTGTAGGATGATGGAGGTGGAATGGCAACATATGTTTTGTGTATATGATAAGGTTTTTGATGGAAAGTGATGGACTTAGGATGCATGGAGGAAGTACCAACATCTTGAGATTGTTTACCTTGGGGTGTATATCCAAGGCCATATGAGCGTGGAGGAATTTTGACATGTATGGGCTCCAAAATACCTTGTTCATGAAGGCCTAAGCCTTTATTTTGATAATTCATGTTTTGGAGTATGCGATTGACAATGGGACTAGGTGTGTTTTGGACACTAGACTTGAGTTTATTATTTGATTGAGAAGGTGAAGTGGTGGACAAAGGTTGTTGTCCTAAGGAAGAAACTTCATGGATGAAGGTGGATAAACCAATAGGATATGATGGATTTGCAATGGGGTTGATAGTGGATGCGGAAGGATCATTAGGATCTTGATTATGTTCATTTAGATCCAAGCTATTGGTTTGATCTTCTATGTTTTCTTGGGAGACGTGTCTCATCATGACAAGTGAATGTTTGTGGATCATGGATAGGTGGAGCGATAAGCTCTTGACCATGGAATGCATAAAGTTGACTAAGAGGATCATCATGGTCTTCTTGATCATGGAGGGGATCTTGATCATAGGTGGGAGCTTGATCAGAAATTGGATTAAGTGTGCTATGGACGGGTTGGATGGAAATGATTTGATCTTGATTAGAATTAGGAGCTAATGGTTCCGCATGCTTTGGATTAGACCCTTGACATATCTCTTGACTTGGAAAGGAAGTGGAAGTGGAGGACTCTTGGAGAGGCTTGACATGTTGTGGACCACATGGTGGGGTTGAAGGGATGGACATGATGTTAGAGGACTCCATGATTGGACTAAGGATGGGTGTTTGGTGACATGATTTATTCCTTGCTAGTAGCCAATGGATCACATCCTTCGCAAGGGTATGGGTGGATGGATAATGATGGTGGAATTTGTAGGCTTAGGATTAGGATTAGGTGGAATGGAAAGTTCCCATGGTGGAGGGATAAAAGGGATATTGGAAGGATTAGACTTAGGGATTTGACTTTGGTTGGATGGAAGGTCAAAGGGATTGAATGGATTGGTGGATTTGGATAACTCCACATGTTTACTTTTGTAATGTTTGAACTTGGGGCGTGGAGTTGGAGGATTAGATGGTGGTAAGGGTAATGAATGGCTTGCATGGACTAGGTTGATGTCTCCCTTGTCAAAGGTGGCTTTAGGACCCAAAGGCATTTGATCTTGTTGCAAAGGGTGACTTGGGCTCACATGTGCTTGTTGTGGAATGAATTTATAGGTTAATGTAGGATTGGCATGATAGGTGGATGAATTTGGTTGGTATGAAGTGGAGGGGGATGACACATAGGATAGATGTGGAATTTGTTGATATTGTGGTTGTGTTTGTTGGATTTGACAAGTGGCTATGAATTGTTGGGCTTGGGCTAGGAGGTGTTGTATTTGAGGTGATTGGATTTGTTAAAATCGTTGAATGATGGCTTGGAATCGTTGCATGGTTTGTTGGTCTAGGGGTTGGGGTATTTGGTGACGTGTTTGGATGAGGTCTTGGAATTGGAGTACTAGAGTCTTGTCCTCTAGTGTTGGCGTGGTGTCACACGTGTTTAAGTCTTTGTGTTTCATCTTGTTCCTCAAGGTATGTGTTGATGATTGTTTTTAGACAAGTCAACAATAGAGTAAAACACTAGAGTATCCCACTCTTGAATAAAGCTCTTCAAAGGCTGAACTAGGTGATCCAGTGAAGTAACTCCAAGGTTCCTTTTATGATTCATGATGGGCTAACTCAGTGATTACATGTGATCTTGTTGATAATCACAAAGGGACTTACATTGGACTCTTCTTCTTTCATTCAGCTTATTTCTCCTTTTAGTGTGGATGAGGTATCAATAACAAAGAAAAGCAAAAGATAAGGGTTCAGAAAGGCTTCTCTAAGGTCAACGAAGCAATGATGATGTATGAACAGACAAACTCTTCAATTAACCTAACTCCACTTCGCCAAGGATGCCTACAACTACATGGAGTTGGTGCGATCTCCTAAGGTAAACAAATGGTTTTCAAATCATGAAGGCTTATATAAGCACCCATCGAATGGCGCAGCTTAAACAAGCATCCATAATCGAACTTAAGCAAATGATAAGGCTCATACTAGCTTTACACAACACTTCACCAGCGATGAATGTTAAAAGCATGAGCTAGGAGTTGATCAAATATTCAATTACAACATACATTACATCAATAAACTTCTAATCTACTTCTAATCTAATTGAAACATCTCTTCACTCAATTCAAGATACAAGAAACCATGTCACTTCACAAGACAACACTTAACACCAAACAATGCTCCAATGTCTTTGCATTAATCTTGAGAAATATTTACAACAATCTCCAAGTCCTCTTAGAGAATTTCGAGAGTCTCCTCTAATCTACTCTACTCCTACTAACTGAACTACTAGCTCCTTTCTAATAATTTACAAATGAGGCAACAAGGCCTTTATATAGTGGTCCAGAGTTACAAGGAATGGCTAGGATTGATCTAGATAGCCAAGGGCTCAGATAATGCCACCTCAGTAGGTAGTTACAACAAATTACTATTTTTAGTACATATGAGAGGCAATGAAGGCACACTTTCCAAGAAGATAAGATAAGATGGAATCTTTAGAGTATCTTCCACATGGATGTCCTTTTTGTCTTCTTGCTTGTCAAATGATGTGGCGACTTGTGATTGGCTTGATGATAGGTACATGCCACATAGGTGCCACCTTAGCATATTCCCAAATTGTATCATCTTGTATGATGTCTTCGATGTGATTGCTTTGAATGAACTTGAATTTGGGATGTAACTTGTTGATCTTGCCTTGTTCATCTTCTTGTAAACTGGATGTATATGATATCTATTGCTTCATTTGACTAATCTTCGTGATGTTTCTTCTTCCTGCAGGATACATGATGATCTTCTCTGGATGCATCTAGATGTAGAGTAATGTAGTAGATGATGATGATGCTTCCCATCCTCTTCATATGTAGAGTAGACTCTCATAGACTTGAAGATTGAAGAGTCTTGAAGCTTGGATGGATGAATGTCTTTGCTTGAAGTATAATTCCATGGATAGACGCCTTCAAAGATGATGTATATTTGAACTTGATGTAGAGTAGATAAAATGCTCCAACTTGATGATAACACCTTCCTTATGACTTCTCAAGGAGACTTGAAAGCATCGGAGGAACTTGAAACTTTGGAGATATTTTTGGAATGCTTGATGTTGATGAAGCTGATCCTTTGGAGCAACTACATGCTGATCTTGAAGGTTGAAAGAACTTGAAGTAGAGTGGATGCATTTGGAAGCCTTGATGAAGATGATGTCTTCTCCAACCTAACAGCTTGTTAACTCCTTTGATGATCCTTCAGCCCCATCTTCATTGCTGCAACATAAACAAAGAAACATCATCAATCCCTTTTGATAACTAATTTCATAATACATAGGAATCTTTCAACATTCTTATCACCAAATTGACTTCACTTGGGCTATCTCAATGACTTTAAACATAAAATGATGATATTTCTTAAAGAACCTACTTAAAAGAATATCTTATGCAAACTCTTTCTAGGCGCAGCAGACAGCAAAATCAAATCTTCTTAAACTTAAGTCTGATTTCCTCTGCAAAGTGGCGCATTGGTTCAAGAATCTAATCTCTTCTTAAAATATGTTTACAACTTGGATATGGCGCAATATTTAAGGTGTTTGATCTTTCATCACAAGCTCATCCTCCTCATGATGGCGCATTGGATGATCATTTTAGGATCTCCTGATTTTAACAACATTTCTCCTCTCTTAAATCAGATCCTTCATCATGGCGCACTATATCAACATTTAAAATTCTCCTCTTGAAAGACTCCAAAGGTTTGCAACTTACCTGTTTTAGATCAAGCATTTGCCATTTGTTTGATAATTTCTAGAACTTAGATCTAATATCACTTTCAAAGCAACCAATCTGTAGGGCGCATTGCTTCAAAGATTTGGACTCCAATTGAATTGTTCATCACAAGGCGCTGTGGTTTAGACTTTTGAGTTCTTCTTGAAGAGTGTTAAGAACTTGCAATCTGCCCTCCTCAAGCTGGCATATCAGATCAATTCTTTGGTTTTGCCTTACTCAAACAAATTCTCCTATAAGGCTGGCACATTAGATGGGAGATTTGGATCCTTACTAATCTTGTCTTGAAATGAGAAATCTTGGCGCATCACTTGAGGGTTTTGAATCTGCATTGAGTTGCCTCATAAAACTTGAAATCAACTTACCTCCTCTAGTTCACAAGATCAAGGTTTCAAATCTTCTTTAAAAATAAGTCAAGAAACTTTAAAATGAAATTCCTCAATGATGGCACAGCAGATCAGAGATTAGGATCCTTATCAAAATTACATTTGAAACTTGAAACTCTCCTCATACTATATGGGCGCAAGGGATCAGCATCTTAGATTTTAGATCCTTTTGAAATAAACTCATTTTGCTTGCAAACTAGATCAGCCTTTTCCACCTTTGGTGCATTAGATTGAAGGTTTGGAATCTTTTAAGCTAGCGCATTGGTTCAAGTTCTTGAGCTCTGAATGAAAGCATGTCTTAAACTCAAGCCTAACTCCCTTCACAAGGTGGCGCTTTGGATGGAGTTTGAGGGTCCTTCTTAAGTTGGCGCATTGGTTAACAATTTTGAATCCTCTAGCCTCTTGAATTTTGTGATTGAACACCCTCATCTCTTGGCGCACTAGACGCCTATTTTGATCTCTCTTCATCTCAATGGCGCATTAGATGAGGATTTGGAATCCTCTTGCCACATATCTTCAAGACAAATGTCTTTTCCTCCTTGAGCGCAATGGATGAAGCACATTGCTTTGGGCGCAAGAGATCATCATTCTGTTCTCTGATTGAAGTAGCGCATTTCACCAAGATTTTGCGCCACATCCAAGCCTTGGCGCACTGGATCAACTTTTTGCGCTCCCTTCAATACTTGGTCATTTTTCAGTGTCCTCAGAGCAAAGGTATATTGAAAAATATATTTACGTATAAGAATTATACTTTAAATATTTTTCAATATACCTTTCAGGGTGTTTGAGATAGGTCTCGAATCCATCGGATTTAACATGCAGATTATAGAATTTGGAGGATCCACCAGATTTTAGACTTAGTCAATTTTTCAGTGTTTCAGGATTTCAGGCTACCAAACTTAGTCATTTTTAGGATCTCAAACATACATCAGGATTGATCTCAGTGTTCATTATTTTGATCAAGACTCTTAATTACTGCAAGTTCATGTTCCAGATGAGACCTCCAGTTATAAAGCAAAAACCTTCTAGGAGAGAGACTTATTGTTGGATTGGCAGAGGAAACGAACCTAAGACATCATCCAAAACTAAATGCAAAGCATTAGAGCTCAAAAAAGGGGGTCCCCATTTGCAATGGGGCGATGTGTGATTTGGTCACAACAGTATGCAACATGATTCTTGTCATCATTGGAAGTAGGAGGGTCCCCTCGAAGTATGAGTTTAGGTCTAGGATTTGCCTCATCATTAGGATTAGAGGGAGGGCCTCCTCGGAGTATGAGCTTGGGTCTTGCATTGTTCTTGTCATTAGGATTAGGAGGGCCTCCTCGAAGTATAAGCTTGGGCTTTGGTTTTGTTTCATCATTAGGATTAGAGGGAGGGCCTCCTCTAAGTATGAGTTTGGGCTTATGATTAGGATTAGGCTTGTTAAGAATCAAGACCATTTTGACAAGTGTTGACTAGGACTAGGATGGTGATGAGAAGTGATTAGGAATGATAGGATATGATAAGGATGAAGTTGATTGGATATGTGGAATGATGATGTGTAATGATTAGGAATGATTAGGATGTGATTAAGATATGACAAGGATGATTATGGTTTGACTAGGATGAAGGTGACTTGGAATGAATGTGTTGGTGAGAATGTTTAGAATGGTGTGTTTATGTGTTCACTATAGGGATGACTAGGAGGATCTACTCCCTTTCTCTTCTTTTGCAACCGTGTCTCTACCATATAGGACTTGTGAATTTTGAGATGCTATTGGGATGACAATGCAATGACAATGCAAGGTGATCTATGTGACTAAGGTATGTTTTGGAGATTTTTTGAACAATAAGTATGTTGAATGCAACTAGTGGATTAATGAGGATGGCAAATGGAACTAAGTTATGTTTTTGGAATTTTGTCAATAGGTTATGACAAATGCAACTAATGAGAATGAGGATGACAAGTGCAGCTAATGCTATGTTGGTAATGATGAAATGTCACTAATGTTATGTTTTGGGATTTTTGATAATGAAGCTATGACAAAGGCTACTAATGAGGGATGAAGCTATGACAATGTCTAAAGGTAATTGGATAAGCAACCTTAAGAGATTTTGATAAAGGAGGATGCTAAGGCACACTAAGGTATACCCAAGTGACTAATTGAAATTGTTTAAGACCTTGCAAGTGTTGGGAGAATAATGATTGATTGAAGTGAGCCTTCGAACTAGACACATGAGTTGGAGACTCAACTTGCAATTTGAGAAAAATGGACCCAAACTAGACTTGTGAGTTTAAAGTCCAACTTGTAAATTGATTTGATTGATGGGAAAGGGCAAGGTCTTAGACACTTCAAGGTTGTAACTAAGGTATGATCAAAGTATGACAAATCTCCTATTTTCCAAGTCTCAAAGGTGACTAAAGTGCAAAGGGCTAAATCAATGCAAGGATAAACTAAGTGAATGTAATGAGTTTGAGCAATAAGGCAAACTATCCTAAGCAATTGCAAGGAGTGGATGGAATTGACAAGTCTTAGGCATGTTGACACAATTGCAGTTTGAGTTGGATAGGGAAGGTAGATACTCAAAGGTTTCCCTACGATTGTGGTGTATTGTTTCTATGTTTGGTTGGGCAATTTGTTTGGAAAATGAGAAAACACATCAAGCATAGAAGACACTTGACAATTGGATCGGCTATTTTTGGTGACTCTTGACTTTGTAAGTGTATGTGTATGTTCAAGGGCTTTCCAACCCCAAATTTCCACGGGTCTTAATCACAATTTGAAAACATTTCACACATAAGACACTTCTTATCCCTAAGGTCATTGGCCAATGGCGCGACGCTCGGGCCCACAACTTGGAAACTCCTTCGACGCGAGGTAGGGACACCCTAGAGTGGGGTGTGTATCCTTTTGTCTTTGCGAGAGAGGATGGATAGGGTTCACCAAATGTAGCTAGGGTAAAAATCAGGTCTGAATCATAAACAACAAACTATCAAACCCTAACAAGCACAATGAAGTACAAGTTAGCAAAGAGATCAAAATGATCAAAGCAAATGCAAACTGAATCTCCACACTAAGCTTGGCTCGCCTCCATTGCTCTTCTCAATCTTGCATAGGCATGCATGATTTCGAAGGATGAATGTTGCGAGAATGTTGGTTACTCATTCCAGTAGCATAACAATACTTGAAAACTCATTCATGCAAATGGCTTGGGTGAGGGTTGATTTATAGGAAATGGCTGATTTGAATTGATGGTTATGATTGAAAGTTGGTTTGAATGATGTGGACGGCTAGGATCGAATAGGGTTTCCCACTCCATGAGGAGTTGTAGTCATGTGACAAGTGTAGGGTAGACCTAATTTAAATAAAAGATTATTTAAATTAGCTGGACAAGTGAAGGCTTTAAATGAAAGTTGTACTATGTGACATGTGTTTGAATGTGATGAGAGGTGAGGACCTAATTCAAATATTTTATTTAAATTAGTTGGGACATGTGAAAGGGAAATTAATTAAATAAATAATATTTATTTATAACTAATTAATTGGCTAAGTGATTAGGATGGGATTACGTGTGGGATTATGCAAGGGACCTAGGACAAAACGTTGCAAGATGTCTCACAAGGTGATGTTCCAAGACATGGACAATTTTAAGTGTCTATAGTTGAGTACAAGTGTATTTATTAGTGTTGTTGTGGGATGCATCCCGAGGGTAAATGTGATGTTCTAGGGGATGAGGATGCCCTAGAGACGATAGGATAGGGATGAAATGCCCCCCCACGGTCCTCATGATGGTCCTATAGTGCAGATGATGTCCCTGGGGATGTTCCCTTCTAGGGGGTGCATTTGGGGATGCCTTGTCATCCTTGAGACATGTAGATGTCCTTCAACTGCCTTGGGAGTGGTAGGGCATCCCCACACCCTTTAAAAAACATTTAAAAAAAAAACTAGAAATAAAAAAACAAAACATAATCTAAAAGGGAAATCTACAAAGGCCACCCACCCTGAAAAACCTATTAAAAGGCTTGTCCACCGTCATTTCAAATCACCAAGAGGAAGAGTAAACAAAGGCGAATGCACCATGAAGGTCCTTGTGATCTTGAAGGCTTTAATTTTGGCTTGGTGGTGGGGGCTCCATCCCTCAATCCCACCCACAAGGGGGCTGATCCAAAACCCCTTAAGGGGTGTTGCCCCTCAACCTCATTGGGGGCTGCCCCTAAACCCCTAAAGGGGTGTTGACCCTCAACCTCACTGGGGGCTGCCACCCTAGGCCCTAACTCCGGTTATAAAAAGCAAAATATAAAAATTGTTTTGGTCTGTGCCAGATTAAATCTCGAGTAATTGAATTCTATTTATGCTTTTAATTTGTTATGTCAATCTCAATTCCAAGTAATGCTACTATGGTTACAGTCAAATGATTTAGAAAGTAAATATAACGATCTTAGTGAAGATACTTGGATTCTACACATGTACATTGGCACTGCGACTTGTTGTGGACCTCATTGTCAAGTTCTATTCTCTAGTGAATCTCTTGGGAACATGTGGAAGCTCCTAATTGATATTATAAAATGACCCTTTCAAAATTTGGTTGGCATTGGTGTATCTACTTTTAAACGTTTTATGAATAATGTTGGAGTTTGTTGCTCTTTTTTCTTTTTCTTTAGACTCTCTTTTTGTGCAAATACATATAGTACTTAAAAATATAGCTATAAAAAAATATACAAGGAATAACATATGAAAATCTGAAATACTCAAACATATTGCATAATTGCATTGAACAATGAAAATGCCGAATATCAATATATTTATATTATATTCAAAATTTCAAAATGATTACATTCAAAATCCAAATACAATTGGCCAATGGCCCAATGCCTCAAATCAATGAATCATCATTCATCCCAGAAGTCCGCTCCAAACTCCTCATCACTCGAACTGTTGGACTCCTCGAGGTCAAGCTGCTCCAAAGCAATACCAACCAACCCTGTCTGTGTTGCATCTTCATCCACTTGTGTTAGCTCCTCTGGCTCTACATCCCATTGAGTTGCTGGGCTCTCCTTGTATGTAAGTGTGTTGCAATCAATGAGATGCAAGGCGTTATGTACAACTACAAGTTTCTCCGCCCTCCTAGAGGTAAGTCTTCCTCTTAATAGAGTGGATGAAACTATAAGTAGACTAGTTCCTCTCAGCAGTAGAAGAACTAGAAACTTGGGACAACAGACGAATGGCTAGTGTGGTGGTCAAAGAGTTAGGCCCATGCATAGTCCACTATAGAATGGGATCCTCCTATGCCATAGTCTCCCTATCCATCTTGGCCTTCTTTGAATATCCCCTAAGAGTGGCAAATTTTGTCCACTCAGTATGAATGATGCTAGCCTGTATAGGATCATACATCTGCTGAATGGCCTTCATGAACCTTGCCTTCACCTCGGCATCTTATGTAGGGGCAACTCTGCCAGGCCTTTGCACATACTACTTTAGGTTCAATGCATAGGCAACAATGTGCAAGTGACTGTTGAGCTTCTCCGATCGGTGATGAATGATTGGTTGAATATGCTCATTATAGAACTGTAATGTGGGGTCCTTCTCTTGCACAATGGCCTTCATTTGGCCAAGCATATTGTCAATACACTTATACACCTCCCTAGGAGTAGGTGCATTTGCGTCCCCATATTTAATTAATTTGAATACTGGAGTGATGATGGCAACAATGTATTTTGCATCAGCCCAAAAAGTGTCACTCTTCACCGTCTTGGCCTGCTCTGACTTAGGATCGAGCCATCGATTCCACTCTGCTATCATGACCATTAGTTGCAATGCCTCTTGCAACTCAAGCATCCTCTCCAAAACAATGAAATATGAGGCCAATCTAGTCTCCACAGGTTATAAAAATTCCTTAGAGAAGGTCTTGAAGAGGGCATGTGAAGGTGGTTGCAGATAAACATTTGCACATCTCTAGCATCACTCACCACCTCTTGATCCATCTGATTTTTCCCATGTCCTTGAGTGCATTATTCATGGCATGCACACAACAAGGAGTCCACCAAATATCCCTGCAGGTTGCCTCAATCAATTTCCCTATTGCTTTGCACACATATGTTGTATTTGTCACTACTTGCACCACATTCTCTGGCCCAACCTCCTCAATAGCCTCTCTAAGGATTTGGAACTGAAAATCTACATCCTTGCGGTGCCTTGAACAATCAATAACCCTAAGGAAGTAAGGCCCCCCTGTACATGTGACCATAATATTGATGAGTGGATGATGGTTGATATCCATCCATCCGTCCATGATTATGCTACATCCACTAGTGACCCATGTAGCTTTCATTTTCTCCATGAGAATATTAATCTTGGAATAGTTCTTATCCAAGATTGTTGTCCTCAATTTGGTCTCCCTTGGTGGCACATATGGTCCTGCTCTTATTATTTTTGCCATAACCTCCTTATAATAAGGAGAGTGAGCCACATGGAATGGAGTGCCACTGGCAAATAAGAATCTGTCAATGGCATCATCTGCCTCATCCTTATTCTGCACATTAAATAATTCTGCCACCGTGTTTGTAGTGCCAACATCACTATTGGTACTGGTCATTTTGCATTTCCCCTTAGACTCTACTATCCCTAAAGTATATGGCAAAGTAGTAGATGAAGATCTAGGACGAGCTGAAACTTGTGGATCTGAGGCAGCCCTAGTACTAGTAGGAGTAGGGGAACCCAATGGCAAAGCAACAGGTACAAGGCTTCGGTCATCAACATAATCCCACAATCTATTTATTTCAATTCTCTTTTCAAGTGACAACTCCTTACATACTCCCACACCTTTTCCTGTGATATAAAGAAGGTGTGCATTAACTCTTGTAATGCTGCCATAAAATTCAAGTTTACAAAAATGACTTCTCCATAGCCTAGTGTCCCCACTTGTCCCAAGTTTTGATGGCAATCTAGTTGCAAATTGCCTTAATGGCGACATCTTATCAAAGGGACCCTTGGCAAATTCTTCTAATAATTTGGAAGGGCAACTAAAATGTGCACTGCCAGTAGAACTAGTTGTCTCATTCACCCCACATCTATACTTGGAGTTTTAGATTCAACTCCCATGGGTTGTACCCATAGTTGAAAAACCCGCCAAAAAATGGGTAACTCGCGAGTACTCGCGATGCAGGATCTGCCGCGAGCGAGTTTTACAAAAACTCGCGGGGCTTAATACCTCAAAAACTCGCCATTTCGCGTGAGTATTTCTGAGAAAAATCGGGCAAAATTAGGTATAAATAATAAAATGAAACCTAAAAAGTAAATTCGAAATCAAAATTTTAAAAATGTTGTATCATATGAAAGGAGAGATTTTAGACGAACTGTCAAAATTTATAGATGATTATGATGATATATTTTAAAAATAAAAAGACTATCATATGAAAGGAGAGATTTTGGACAAACTGTCAAAATTTATATTCGATTATGATGATATATATTATAACAACTGTATCATATGAAAGGAGAGGTTTTGGACGAACTGTCAAAATTTATATACGATTATGATGATAGATTTATATACGATTATGATGATATTCTTATGAATCTATCATCATAATCGTATATAAATTTTGACAGTTCGTCTAAAATCTCTCCTTTCATATGATACAACATTTTAAAATTTCGATTGTAACAGTAAAAAATTAAAAATATTTAATAGTTTTAAAATTTAAAAAAACTAAAAAAGACTGTATCATATGAAAGGAGAGATTTTGGACGAACTGTCACAATTTATATAGGAAATTTATGATGATAATATATCATCATAAATTTCCTATATAAATTGTGACAGTTCGTCCAAAATCTCTTATCATCATAAATTTCCTATATAAATTGTGACAGTTCGTCCAAAATCTCTCCTTTCATATGATACAGTCTTTTTAAAATTTCTATCGTTTTATAATATAATATTATAAAGAATAAAATTTAAATATATCATAATCCTATATAAAATTATAAATTATGACAGTTCGTCCAAAATCTCTCCTTTCATATGATAGTCTTTTTAAAATTTCAAATGTTTTTTAAAATTAAATATCATCATGATTCATAATCCTGTTTAAATTTTGAGTTTGACAGTTCGTCCAAAATCTCTCCTTTCATATGATACATCATGATCATACTGATAGTCTTTTTATAATTTCGATTGTTTTTTATAGCAAAAATGTCAAAATACAGCTATACAACAGTCAACTTAGTGTATGTATAGCTTTAGTCAACTATGTTATTGTGTGTTTTTTAAGAATATTTTCTAAAAAATTATGCATTTTTAAATGTTTGATAAATTTGCGGAGTCATTGCCGAGTTTTTCCCCGAGTTTTTGCCGAGTACTGAGTTTTTAAAAATTGTGTCTGCCGAGTTTTTGCCGAGTCCGAGTTTTTCAACTATGGTTATACCTCTTCCTGACCCTCTTTATCACTCATGCTGTGAGAAGTAGAACTCATGTGACACTGCAAAAAATAAAATTTATGGTTACCATACATGTCAATGTCATAAATTTAAAATTATGCATAGGCTCAAGACAAGGATTTTCTTTTTGTTTTTCTTACTTCAGCTCGCACGAAGTGCAAAAACAGATATACAAAATATGAATCCTTGTTCTTTAACCTTCATCAAACAAGGATTTCGCTTTTGTTTTTCTTACTTTAAGTCGCATGAAGTGCAGAAGCAGAGGATACACAAAAGACAAAATCCTAATTTGACTTGTAAATTAAAAATATTATACAATTTAAAAAAAAACATTTATAAATAGTTTAATAAATAAATTTAAGCACCTAAATACTGCTGTTATAAAATTAAAAAATTTAAAATTTTGTTTGTAAAACTAAAATTTATTATTTAAAAAATTAAATGATAAAATCATAAATTTTAAAATCTCAAATTTGTAACAATGTAAACGTGTTAAACTTAAACTAAAACCCTAAACCCCTAAATTTAAAATTAGTATTACTAAATTGAAAACAATAACAAACAAACAAACAAAATAATTAAAAATTTAAAAGAAAAAATAAACTGCCATGAAGGGCTTGGAAGCTTACCTCAAGGCTTGAAAAATGTGTTGGCTTGATGAAGACTTTGCACTTGCTCTTCTTCTTGCTCTTAGCCTCTTACTCACTCTTCCTAATACTCTCACTTGCAATCTCTCACTCTTATAGCTTGCTGTTGCAACTTTCAACCTTGCTATTGAAACTTGGGACTGATTTGGAAGGAGGCTTAGATGCTTATTTATGAGTTTTTTGTGAGTGTTTGGGGTGTGGGTGGGGTCCATAGAGGATTTGGGTTAGGGCTAGAGGCACACAAATCAATTTTTTTTTTTTTTTTAAATTTTTAAAAAACCACTTTTTATGCTGAATTCCATGGGGGATGCACAGAAGTCCTTGGGACGGTCGGGGGACATTTGTTCATCCCCAGAACTTGCAAAATTAAAGGGAATGTCCCGGAAACATCGCTGAAGTGTGGGCGGCGGTGGAGGGATGGCGGGGGGACGTTTCCCCTACGTCTCCGACGCGGGGAATGGGGGGGAGGACATGTCCCCATGTTACACCATTTAAACATACATAAGACTGAGAATGAGAATTATTGTGATCATAAAACTAAGGGAACACTTCCTAACTGATTTGCCTAGCTGGAATGAAAATAATGTGTTTGCATAATGACCTTAGAGGTCAAGTACAAGTGTATAAACAAATACAATATAGAAGTGGTCCAGGATTTGAACAGTTGACTGTTCACCTTCTTGCTGATGTTTCAGTAAGTCTTCTAGATGTGTGCTGCATGGGCTGGTCTACTGATGTTGCATGAACCATGGGAGTACTGACTAGAGTGTCTCCAGTCCACACAAAGGTTTACCTGGCTTGTGGAATTCGTTTGCATTGCGTGTCAACTCGAGAGCGCCAAATGGGTGGAGTGCCAGCTGTGGTGTTGACTTAAGAAGCACTGACTTGCTGAGATGATAGCACTGGAGCTTGGCAACATGAGACTTAGTGCTAATGCTATACTATCTGGTGCTCATTTCTGTAAGTCTGTCTATGTGATTAAAGTGAGAGTGAAGACCGATACAGCTTGGCTTGGATGAATGTACAAACATTGTAATGCTATTATTATGTGATACAATTATACTTATAATGTTCAGGATACCAGAAATCTGACTGTTACGTTTTAGCAAAAAATGTTACAAGGAGTTGGTGAAGACAATGGCAAACCATTTATACACCTAAAAGTTAATGCAGGCATATTTGGTTTTCCATATTCTGTCATAACTGACAGGCACAAACATTATAGTTTTGAAGAAATGCATCTGACCATTTCCATGTGTGTTGCATTAGTTTTTTTCTTTGACATCTGCAAAATTATTTGTTCCTTGGAGCCATTTTTAGTTTATAAAAAGGTTTAGAAATTTATGGATCCTATGCTTATGCAAATTTCACCTTGCAGATGGGACAACATAAGACTCTTGGGAGATATCGTGTTCATATTCTTTCTGACTACATATCTGTTGTATCTGGATGTGGTCCAGCAAAATCAGGCCTCAAGAGGTCCAGTTATCCTATCCTAACTTGCCCATATTGTATGGTTGAATATTTAGTTTTATAACATAACTTGTAATGATGTTTTGAAGCTTTAATTTGTTGAAAATTTTGCTGTTCCGATCTGTTTTTTTGACAGGGAGATAGATGAAGCACTTCGATCAGGAGCTTATGCTTTGGTTCATGCCTGCTCTCGGGAAGATCTTCAACAATTGCATGCAGTTCTCGGAGGTAATGTCTCTTGGCACATTTGCATGTCCTTTTTCTGCATTTCTGCCTATCAAACCACCACCTCTAACTTTGCAGCAAAGAATTGTCATATCAAACTACCTTGAAGTTTGAACTTAATATCATGGTGAAAAAATCTTATTGTAATGGCATAACCTTTCCTATGGATTTTGTTTTTTTCCCCTTTTATAAATTGCAAATCTATACAATGTGTCTCTAGGGCACTTTTGTGGGCCTACTGAAAAATAGGTGGCCAAAGAATCCTAATTTTGCAGATAGGTTAGTTCATAGTTGAAAAAAAGTAGTCTTTGTTATGAACTGTCATCTCCTCTACATTAAAGACATAAATAATTTACCATTATTATTTGCATTTTTGGGATAACATGAAAAACATTGTACAGGTACCTGGAAGGAATAAGTAATACACAATTCTGTAAGATTTTTATTTTCAATTTCAAGGTTTTAGTCCTTCATATACAAACGCATCTATGCATAAGTACATAGCATAATGTTTTATATAAACATACACCATGCTTCAGTGACTTTATCTCCTGCTAATTCACATCTCATTCTTTATGTTTGTTAAGTCAGTTTTTCTGCTGATATTCTCAAATTGTCATGCACTTCAGGAATGATAGTTTGATCTTGTATATAAATTGTGATTGATTTTCAATGTTCATTGATGAGAAATTTTCCAAATTAATGAGGCATGTTGTTAAATATTAAAACATTTTTGCATGTTCACCTTGAAGAAAACCTGCTTGTAGAGCTTAGGGCCTATTTGGTAATGATATTATATATTTATTATTCTTGCCATAATGAATAAGGGAAATGTTTACTGCACAAATCTGGTCAGCATTTAGCTTTGCCAGATATGGATACAGTTTAAACTTTAGTCTGTTTGGCAAAAGTATCGTGTTGTTTTATTATCAACATCTGTAAGAATCTAAAATGGAGTTTCACATAAGATGTTCTAGAACGAAGTCACAAGTGTGGATAGGTTAATCCCTTTTTTAAGGTTATCACGTGTGTGATTGGCTACCTTTCTTGTTGGTTAACATCTGTAAAAATTTAAAATGAAGTTTTACAAAAGATGTTCTAGAACTAAGTCGCAGCTATGTAGTAAGGTTAACCCCTTGTCTATGGTTACCATGTGTGTGATTGTCTAACCTTTTTGTAGGGCTGTTGTAGATAGGTGAAGTACAGTATGGAGTTTTATAAAAGTCAATTAAGTTTCACTTTAGGTTTAGTGATTATAACTTCTTAGAGTTTCTTTTGAATATTTGTTTATGGTAGTTTTGATTTTGTAACTTCTTTTTATACAGAGGTGTTGTGATGATTGAGGTATCCTTTGGCCAGTAAATGTATACTCTATAGATGCCAAGACCTTGTAAATATGGGTTTAATTTATATCTTTCGCCATTGTCTTTAGAACTCTTGTTACATCTACATAATAGAACCAAAGGAAGAGCCACATCATATTGCTTGGTGAATAGGTATAAGTAATCAGATCCAATGGGAAACTGTTATGTAAACAAAAACTTTTGTTCCACAGGGCTTCAATTATACTTCCCTGAACAAGAAGGCAAAGCACATGGCAAGTAAAAAAGAATCGTATAAATTCCATGATTGCAGGCATATGAACAAGGAAACAAAACCTATCAGTTTCACCCAACCACAAGTATAATTTCATATTGAAAATATTTCCAAAAGTTTCCAGAACAGGAACCACAACTTGAAGCCTGAGATGCAGCGAAAACAACAAATAGAGCTCAATTCAATTGATTTTATGTATTAATGAAAACTCATGCCATTTTTTGTATAGGGCTTCAAGTTCAAGGTAGTCTCCGAGGAATGAATTAAGCTGCCATTACATTTGGATGTACTAGCGAATAAATCCATTCCTGTCAAGACTTTGAAAGTCTGCATTCGAATCTCAACTACTAGTGAATTCCAGTTGTTATGTGAAACATCATGACTGACAAAATCTAATGCTGCAGTATTATGTGAATGGACACAATTGGCGAAAACGTACATAATGAGAAATTAGAATTACAATTGTACTTCTAGCATCCAAGATGCATCTAATGTTCAAAATATAGGGGATGTAGTAGTTTTGTTTCAATGAAAATTTTAGTACACTGTATACTAAAGTTATGATGTATGCAGGAAGTGGTGAAAGAGTAGCTTTAGGTTTTGACAACCAGAATGTGTAACTGCAATTGAAATGGCACAGTATGACCTTGGTAAAATATGCTAGAAACTGCCCCATTGAATATGGCCATCATTGCTGATTTAAGTTGTGAGGGTTGCATTTTGTCATATTGTTGAGTTAAACTATAGCCTGAAGACTATAAGCTCACTGCATTATGATATCTTATTTTTTTCCCAATAAAAGATTTACAAAATCCGAGTCCTTTCATAGCTAAAGTGAGGAGCAGAGGCATGTCAAAATAAAACCAACTTCAAAGAAGAAGCACTTAGAACAGCAGGAAAAAAAGATAGGGCAAAAAACATTGTAATAGAAATAACATCATAGTTTTCATGATAGAGACAAAATGCTGCTTCTTAAATATGACTTTGCTAAATAAGGCTTTGAGATTGCCGCCAACGGTCAAGGTTTAATCACTCAGCTCTCCAGCAGTGCACAGAAAGGTTCCAGACCTATTGAACAGTATTGTGAACAAGAGTAGGCTTGTAAAGAGAGGGGTTCCTGATTCCTCCTCCACTGGTATAGTCTCCAGGACTTGCAGGATGTGCAGCTTATTTTTTGTTGGCTTTTGTGTTTTGGCGCATGACCTCCAAAAGTCTTTTCCAGTTCTTCTTAGCGGTAAGGAGTTGCTCTATGGCCTCTGTTCTGCTGTGAAAAAAGTTAAAAGTTGTGGCCTAGGCACAATAAGAAATCCTTTTGGATACGTACACATTCTTGAGGGGATTCAATGTGGCCATGTTGCTGCTGAATGCAATCAACCATTAGAGCATGAGATTTTTCCAGAACTAGGGTAACAGTGGTCTTTTCCTCTAGCTTCTTAACTGCACCTTGGATTCTTCCAGTGATGCTTTAAGAGCTTTAACGAGAGAGTTGTTTTCCTAAGAATCTTCTATGATTTTTGGGGGTAGTGCCAATGTTTTCTATGTTAGTTGTAGCCTGCTTGAAAGGGAGCAGAGATTGAACAAGAATGGAGCATCCCAGCAACCACAAAGAGGGAGGTGTGGGCATACTAGTAAGTTGTACATTGGGCTTGAGCTGTTGAAGGTAGGAGGTTAGAGTGCATATATTGTGGAGAAGTGCAAAGCTCAACAAGAGAAGAATTTTATCGGTTGGGGTTGTTTGGGCAAAGTGTGGGGTGAGCAAGCTTGGGAAGAGTGTGTTAGTGCTCAAAGTTGAGATTCCTCAAATCCCTAAAGCTAATCAATTCTTGACTGCTAGGGGTGTCAAACTCAAGACAAAAATTACAAACTTATGTTCAGGATGAGGCAACTAAGGACAACATTTATAAGGTGGGTAAGACCTCCTTTTGGCTCTGCTAGGGCAAGGGGGTATTCCCTAAGTTGTATGAGAACAATAACTGATAACAATGTAAAGCTAAACCTTGAATCAAACCATACCCAATGCACATGAAACTCCAATTTGACTATCACTAAGTGCCTGCATGCTGGTTTGAAGAACACAAGGTTGTTACACCTTCAATAAGCAGATACACAACCATGTAAAGAGCGTAAAATGATGCTTTGATAGACCCTAATGCAGAAGCATACATCTAGACATGGATGTGGGTATTACAACAACACAAAAGTATAAAAGATTGAGATTTTGTTATGTTTTGAGTGTGTCGAAGGAAAAAAAAAGTCGAACAGAAAGCAGATCGGTGCCTTTATCCAGTGAGGGCAGCAGAGTTCAGTTCTTCAATCAAAGGGGACACCCATGTAACAAGATTATGATATCTTTACCAAGATACCAACAAAGACCACACTTGAATGCTTTACACATAAGCTAGGCTCTATGCATAACAACAAATAGATATAGAAAATTGTAGAAATGTATCACTGAGCATACCTTAATAATCCAAAAACAAACCCATGAGTTTCATGTATTATCTTGAAGAGATACCTTGCAAAGTCTTTACAGAGGATTTTACAGCCTTCTAGTTGACTAACTAATCAGGAATTATACTCAAATCAACAAATGTGATTAGGGAAATTTGTCAAATCACCAAAAAGTCATGCAATATTCATGGAGGCACTCAATAAAATGCCAAATTTGCACTTTTAATTCATTCTTTGGAGATTATAATGCCCTATCATATCCTTTGAGAGAAAACCTAGGAGAAATTACAAATAAAATGCTCTTTCATAACCATTGGAAGAAACCCCAAACATTCAGACCTGTATTCTTTTGTTTTGCCCCACAACCAAAATTCCATCTTCCCAAATGAATGCAAAACTGCATTATATACTTGTTCAATCTATTAGGTAGCCTAGAAAGGAAAGGTTTCTCGTTCAAAAAAGGACGTAAGCGACCATACTTGTTTGCATCGCGTCCATGTGAATTGGTACCTGAAAAATGCCTACTTGGAGAGTTTGCCCATGCTTTTGTACAATGTTTGCATCACTAAAGGGCCTACATAAGTCGTGGGGCATATGAAACTTACTTACCATGCCCACGACCCTCAAAGATTCAGTAATGGTGATTTTTGAAAGTAGTTGAAGTGTATTGGGGCGAATGGAAGCATGAACGCCCATCGACACTATTACAACTACCCTTTTCCCTTCAATAAGGCTGTCTTTTATATTCTTGGAGGGCTTTTAATTTTAAATCTTACTTTTCTTTACCATGCTAACCTTTTAAACTTTCACTTTAAAGCCTTTTCGGCATTTTGGCAAGTTTGCGAACTCACGAACTTGCCGAAATGTCTTATCTTTTCTCATCTCTCTCACTTTCCTTACCTTTTCTTTCTTCCTTCAACCTTTCGGAATTTTGGTGAACTGGCGAACATTTTCGGCTTTTCGGCAAGTTTGTGAACCTACAAACTTGCCGAAAGCATTTTCTCTCTTCTTTTGTTTTTCTTTGTTCACCATTCTTCTTTCGGCTTTTCAGGCAAACCAAGAACCTGCGAACCTTTTCTAGTGGTTTGCAAGTTCGCGAACCACCTGTTGTGACCAAATCACACATCGCCCCATTGCAAATGGGGACCCCCCTTTTTTTTTTTGAATTCCAGTGCTTTGCTAACTCCAGGATGATGTCCTTTGCATGATGAAGTCAGACGTGTTTGAGTCTTAGAGCCCCTTGATGACCTGATCCTGATGTTTGAGACGCTGAAAATGACTAAGTCTGGTATTCTGATCCTGAAGATCCTGAAAATTGGCTAAGTCTGAAATCTAGTGGATCCTCAAAAATCTAGAATCTGCATGTTAAATCTGGGGGATCTGAGACCTATCTCAAACATCCTGAAAGGTATATTGAAAAATATTTAAAGTATAAGAAATTCATACTTAAATATATTTTTCAATATACCTTACCTCGGGTACTGTCAGTTCTGGGCGCGAAATTGCTCCAAGGTCACCTCAAAACTCCGCCTAGAACTTAGGGCGCCTTTCATCATCTAGACAACCTCAAGATTGCGCCTTGGGCAAGAAGAGCTTAAAACCAAAGCGCCTTGATTGAAATTGATGTTGGGAAGCTTGAAACACTGCAAATTTGACAAGGAAGAGGCATTTAGGTCTAGGCGCCCATTGCATGTTCAGATGATCATAAGAATTGCGCCTTAGGTTGAAGGTCATGAGTTTAGGCGCCATTTAATGTTGCTTTTGCCATTTAGGCGCCTTGGCAATAGTGTGGATGCACAAACTCCAAGTTGCGCCTAAGGATGATCCAGTCTCCCAGGGGTGTAAACAAACTCCAAATGAGCAAACTTAGTCTAGGCGCTTTCATGCATTGAATTACCTCATTTGGCGCCTTAGCATGAAGAGATGTTCAAACTAACCCAAAGTTGCGCCTTAGCATGAAAGAGCATGATATGTTTAAACTAACTCCTATCATGATGTTTGAGATCCTGAAATGACTAAGTCTGGTAGCCTGAAATCCTGAAACACTGAAAAATTGGCTAAGTCTGAAATCTGGTGGATCCTCCAAATTCTATAATCTACATGTTAAATCCAGTGGATCTGAGACCTATCTCAAACATCCTGAAAGGTATATTGAAAAATATTTAAATATACCTTATACTTAAATATATTTTTCAATATACCTTACCTTGGCGACTTACATTTCTAGGCGCGAATTTGCTTTAGTATTTAGGCGCAATTTTCCCACTTGCAGAGACCCCAAAAGTGCGCCTAGATGACAATCAACCTTCAACTTCTCCTAGATAGGCGCCTTGATTGAAAATTTCCTAAGATACCTCAAGAAGTGAAAATTTGACCAGTTAAACACATTGTGAGTTAGGCGCCAATTTCACATTCAAGTGATCATCAAAATTGCGCCTTGAGTTGACATGAAAGAGTTTAGGCGCCCATTCTTTGTTCCCTTTTTGCCATTTTTGGCGCCTAGAGGAATTGAGCGCCTAGAGGGGAAAGGTTTTCTAAGATCTTCACAATCGTTCAAAACATAAAAATGATAAGTATGAAGCTTCATAAAGAGCTAGGCGCTCTTTCATCTCTGCAAACTTCATATTGGCGCCTTGGTGAGAAGAACCTTTTTGGAGTAGAGAGTGGATGAGTCTAGGCGCTAATTGCATCATGATAACCTAAGTGAGCGCTTTGAGGTGAATCATTTCAACTTACTTGGAAAGGGCGTTCATGTCAAAGTCACCACAAAATGCGCCTAGGAAAGGATGTATTCCAAGCCATTCAAGTTGAGCGCCTAAGGAAGTATAGGGTCCTTGAAGCCATCAATAAGTGGTTAAAATCATAAAATGATAAATTTGAAGGCAGTTGCCTTTAGGCGCCCATTCCTACTAAACTAAAACTAGCGCCTTAAGTAAGAATGCACAAGACCTCATTAAGTTTAGCGCCTTGTGAATAAACTCCCAAAAATGACCAAAATTGCGCCTTGAAGGGAGAGAAGGATCATTTCAAGTTACCTCTGATTGATTAAAGTCATAACAAGTGATAAAATAAGCCAAAGAGGTCTAGGCGCGTTCTCACCTCCATTCAAACCTATATTGGCGCCCTAGGGAAAATCAATCAAATTCATGCCTAAAAGTAGGCGCCTTGAGATGGGAGTCCATTTTATGCTATTTTAAGTGTTTGAAATCACCTAAGGTGTCAACTGTGAAGCAAATTTATGTTAGGCACCCTTTGCCTCTAAACTCACTTCATCTTGGCGCCTAAGGAAGAAATTGTGTTGAGGGATACCTTTTGAATGAACCTCATAACGGGATTGACTTCTTTAAACCCTTTCAATTGCTTGAAATCATTTAAAGTTATGAATGTGGGACTAATTTGTGTTAGGCGCACTTTGTTCCTATTTTTACCTATATTTGCGCCTAAGCTTGAAAAGGATTATTACATGTTTAAAGTTATTCCTATCTTATGAAGTGATTGATATATTGTTTATCTTGTCTTGTAGGTACATCAAAAAGGATAGGAGTTATTTGAGGAGTCACCTTTTGTCGAGGAGTGAAGCTAAAGAAGATCATCTGGTTAGAACATCTTGTCATCATCTACTCTTCAAGGTCATGATCATTGCTAAAAGAGACATCACTTCAAGAGGTGGCTGCTCCAAGAGGTTACAATAAGACATATCTCAAGTCTTCTACATCAAAGACATCATGTTAGATCATATCAAGTTCAAGTGTACTTTATTAAGAGTAACATGTTCGAAGCATTCATTCATCCCAGCTTCAAGTCAAGTTCTTCCAACCTTCAAAGATTCATCAAGCTTTAAGTATCCTTGAGAGGTCATTTACTCTACATCCAAAGAAGGTGTTATCTATTACACTCCGAAGGGTCACTTCAAAGATCATCTCGAAGAACTACTTCATCTTCATTATATCATCAAGCAAAGGCAGTACATTCACCATTCAACTTCAAGTTCCATTCGACCTTCAAGTTCAAGAGAGATCTACTCTTCATGAATGAAGATCATCATACACTCTACTTCATGCTATCATTATCATCTACTCTATTACTTACTCTTCAAGAGGTACATCAAAGAAGATCATCATATCAACTTACCTACAAGAAGAAGAAAGAATCATGAAGTTAATCAAGTGAAGCAACAAGTATCATACATCCAGTCTACATGAAGAATGAACAAGGCAAAGATCAACAAGTTGTATTCCTAAACATACAAGTTCAAGCAATTACATTGAATACATCATTACAAGATGATACAATTTTCAAGATATGCTGAAGTGGCACCTACATGGCAGACACACGTCATCATCCAATCATATCAGCCGCATCAATTCAATAGCATTAAATGTATCATTTAATAAAAGAAGCCAAAGGGATTCCTATGTGGGGGATGTTTTAAATGATTTCGCCTTACCTTATCACATTGGAAAACGTGCCTTCATTGCCTCTCTTTTGTGCTAAAAATAGCAAATTGTTGTAACTACCTCTGAGGTGGCACGATCTAGACCCTTGGCTATTGAATTAATCTAAGCCATTCATTGTAATCCTGGACACTATATAAAGGCCTTGTTGCCTCATTTGTAATTCAGTAGATCACTAGTAGTAGTAGAGAGTAGATTTTAGGAGTAGAATAGGAGACTCTCAAAATTCTCTGAGAGGACTTGAAATTGTTGTAAATATTTCTCAAGGTTAATACAAAAGACATTGGAAGTTTATTTGGTGTTCGAGTGTTGTCTTGTGGAATCGCATGGTTTCTTGTACTTAATGAAATGGAGAGATGTTTCAAATAGATTAGAAATAGATTAGAGCTCATTGTTGTAATGTATGTTGTGTTGAATATTTGATCAACTCCTAGCTCATGCTTTTAACATTCATCGCTGGTGAAATGTTGTGTAAAGCTAGTCTGAGCTTAATTTGTTTAAGTTCGATTGTGGATGCTTGTTTGAGCTGCGCCGTTCAAAGGGTGCTTGTATGAGCCTTCATGATTTGAAAACCATTCGCGTAACCTTAGGAGATTGCATTAACTTCATGTAGTTGTAGGCACCCTTGGCGAAGTGAAGTTAGGTTAAATCAAGAGTTTGTCTATTCAATACATTATCATTCCTTCATTGACCTTAGATTAGTTTTCTGAACCTTTACCTTTTGTTTTTTTTCTTTATCATTGAAATCCTGTACATATGTCATCCACACTGAGGGAGAGATAAGCTGAATGAAAGAAGAAAGATCTGATGTAAGTCCCTTTGTGTTTACCAGCAAAATCATCTTAAGTCACTGAGTTATCCCTCATAAAATCATAAACAGGAACCTTGGAGTCATCTTGTTTGATCACTTCGTTCAGCATTCGAGAGGCTTTGCTCAAGAGGGAGTCAGATACTTTGTATTTCACTCTAATTGTTGACTTGTCCAAAAACAAACATCAACACCACCCAAAGGGCTGAAAACCAAAGCCTTTTAGACTTTCGGCAGGTTTGTGAACCTGCGAACTAGCCGAAAAGGAGCCCATACTTAGAACATTTTCAAAGAATCTTGACCTTCCTCTCAACAAGGGCAAACATTGAAGGATAAAAGGGGAGACAAGCAAACACCAGGGGCACAACTTAGTACAAGGGAGCCCATATTAACAATTTTTTTGCAAGTTTTAGGCATGGTGAATTTGGGCACTAACAGAGTGTATCTAGGTGGAAGCACAATTCAAAAACTTTGATTTGGTAAAAACTTGGCAGACCCAAAAATTTTGCTGACTTGGGACTTGGCGAATTTTCCGAACATTAAAAACACATAAATTTGTAAAATGTCTTTCAAATACAGGCATATTACTAAATTTAGAGAACATATTGCTGATTTCCTCCATATATAGATCAAAATTAGATTTTAATACACATCATACATAACAATTTCAAGTTTCAATATAAATAAAAATTACAAAGTATAATTTCAATGTCCATAATCTATAAATTCCTTCTACAACTAAAGCTCCTAAATGGCTGTGTGGGTGTCCTCAAGCTGGATGGTAGTGTTGTAGCTTCTTATTGAGGAACAATATCATCCCCCTCAGGCATATGATCATGATGTGAATGCGATGAAGCCCCCACTCATTCCTCCTCATATGTTGCTACATTTGCTTCCCATTCCACCACCTCCCTCTCCACATCAGCTATATCATTAACACTAAACATGGGATCCACATTCTCAACAACCCAATCTGAATATGGATTGATGTCATCAAGGTCAAGCATCTCATGTGTCTCCTACTTCTCCACCTTCTTTGCATGCAACTTAACGTTATACCACACAAAGACAAGGTCATTCAAGCACTTTTGAGTCAATCTATTGTGTTTCTTTGTGTGAATGGCCTAAAAAACAATCCAATTGCATTCACAACCTAAAGTGCTATAGGGTTGGAACTTGGAACAAAATGTGGATAGTGAGTTTTTGAAGATTAGGTGTTGTTGCACCAAAATATTCTCACCACAAATATGCATGGACAACATTTATAACTTAGTAAGACTAATAATTTTAGTAAACTTAAAAGTTAAACAATAAACTAAAATTAAACATATATGTTTTTTTGACCTAGCTATAGAGTAGCTCTCTTTCCAATGCATAGGGGTGAAGAAAACACCGTCCCCTCTATGCTTTTATAAATTTGTGATTCATCATGTAGGATGTCTCTAAGGTTTTCATCTGGGACCATCCTCACCATACATGTGTGGAGGCCATCTATAACCTCTTCATTTGCTTTGAATGCACTGGAGCAAAGATGGAAAACTTGCTGGGACTCGGTGCGGACTTGCCAGACTCTTGAGTCTGCAAGCTGGCCGAGTCGACTCGGTGTGGACTTGCGAGTCAAGTCCAGGCAAGTCCCTGCATGGGACTCGTGAGTCCGACCTCAGGACTCGCGCGAGTCCTAAGGTCAGACTCGCGAGTCCCGTGTAGGGACTTGCCTAGACGGATGGGACACCAAACAACAGTTTAAAACCTCTTTTTTTATTTTTTTCCTCATTTCACTCCTCTACTTTGCCAAATACAGGTCTTGTCACAGCCATGTAGTGCTTCTGGGTGTGAACGTAATTGGAGTTTATTTGAGAACATTCACACAAAGAAGAGAAACAGGGTGACCCAACAACGCCTAAATGATTTAGTTTTTGTTCTGTACAACCTTTGCCTTCGAACTAGAAAGGTGGAGGGTGTTTCACATGAGTCCATCGACTTGGATGATATTGATCCATATGGTGAATGGACTATTGATGAACAAAATGATGATGCTGATGTCTTCCTTACTGATGAGGATCTTGTTGAATTGGAGAGAGCAGCAACAGAAGAAGAAGAAGTAGCAGGATTGGAAGCAATGGCGGAGGACGAAGACACTTTTGAAGATCAAGAAACCACTCCTCAATCTCCTCATTTGGATACTGGAGCACCTACTAGTTCTAGGCCTGCAAAATTGACTTCCATTAGGAGGGGAAAGAGGAAGATATAGATTATATTTGGTTGTTAATGTTTTCCTCATTTTGACATATGATTATATGTAAACATTTATAAACTTATGACTTTGTTATACATTTTGAAAGTTTGAAACTATGAGTATGAATGATGAAATTTCAATTATTGAGTGTTTGATGATCATATGACATGTGTAATCTTTGAATTATGTCAAATTGATAATCAAATTAGGCTCTTATGTTCTCTAAATGCATTAATTTCTTTTTTTTTAAACTACGGTTTTTTTTTTGTCTAGTCCTAGCCGAGTTTTTTCCTCAGTCTGTGTTGAGTCCCGAGTCCGAGTCCTATTTTGGGCTATCGAGTACGCGCCGAGTCCGATTTTTCCAACTTTGCATTGGAGAATAAAAACTTAGGGTTCAAATAGTAGGTAGCAACATGAATATGTTGCTGGAGTTGTTGGTTCCACCTCTAATCAATAATGCACTAGATGGGTTCATATTTGTTTTTATTTGACTCATACAAATGCGAAATTGCCTCTTTGGCCTTGTCCATGGCCTCATATAGACGCCCCATGGGGTTTTTATCCCCATCCACCAACCGTAGAACACAAACTAACAGTTTTTGGCACCTAAAACAAGAGAGCATATAAAATTGAAATAAAAAAATTAAACTATATCAATTTTAAAAAAAAATAATAAATTAAAATATTAGAAATTTAAGAAATTAGCAAATTGTAACATTATAAAATTTTAAAAAAAGAATTTTTTAATGAAAACTTACCTTGACGATCTTCTCCATGTACTTGTCAAATGAGTCATCAAAAATGGTCTTCACAACCCTCTCCCCTTCGGCCTTCCCAGAGTAAGCTCGCCAACCATCTAGTGCTCACAAACAAGTGCTTAAGAGATGGCAATGCGGCTGCGCTACTTTGCAATGTGTTGAAATTAGTTGCAAACCATGTGACTTTTGACCGCACAAGCTCTTTATTGTTTGTGTGCTCTCTCATGAGATTCAAGACCCATGTGTGGTTGTAGATGTATTTTGTCACTTTCCTTGCATCTTCCACCACATTCTGCATCCATCCAAGTTTCCCTATATCCTGAAGGACAAGATCAATGTAGTGGGCAGCACAAGGGCTCCAAAATAACATAGGGTGCCTCACCTCTAGAAGTCTACCAGCTGCCACATATGCAGCTACATTGCTCTTCATTATCTAGACATCATTCTCCACTCCCACCTCCATCACCACCTCATCCAACAAGTTGCATAAGGTCTGAACATTTTTTGTTTCATTGGAGGCATCAATTGACCTCAAAAACACTAATTGTGCTCTTGAAGCTATGAAGAAGTTGATTAAGGTATAGTTCCTAGCTCCTGCCATCTACCACCTATCAAATAATGTGCTTCAACTCTTCTTTTTCCAAATTTCTCTTTGTTTATCTATTGGCTGATTTGTGCTCACTCAACTCATAAGGGCTCGGTACTAAACTGTTTACCTGCCACAGTCAATGCAGTGACTAGTTGCTCCCAATAAGAGCTTTTTGCAACATTCAATGGTATGTTGTACCAAAAATTGGCACATGCCAAGTTGGCCTTATGTTGCATTTCCTGATTCCATGTAGTATCTTCCAATGAAGGTTGCACACCAAGAGTGTTATGAGGAAAAAAAACTAGAACTATGACTGCTTGTAGTTTGAAATCCCCGTATCTGTGGCTCAATGGAAGATGAAGAGCCCCTTAAATCTCCTAATCTTGTAGAACTCATGATAGCTGCCAATGCCTCTACTGCCCTTTTTTTCTCCGCTTTCTTTTGATCAAAAGATGTAAGGAGAACTTTCACTACTCATTGAACCTCATTAGATTCTGCATTACATATTGCAACATTTCGGCTATTGATTTGTGCAGGGTGATATTTGAGGCAATATATGCCTCCTCTCATATACATCCCACAATAGTTGCATATTACCATTCCTAGCTCTATACCTACTGTCCCATGTTTCCGAGTATAGTTGTTAGGCTTGCTGCCACTTCTCCTACTTGTGAATGCCATTTTGTTTTTGGAAAAATGAAATGAAACCCTAACAAAAGTGGAAAAAACAGAATTTAAATAAAAGCCTTAGCAACTACTACAAACTAACTAAAAATCAGAAATAAAATACAAAATACAAAATAACTAATTCTAGCAGCTAGAATTTTAGAATGATGGAAAAAGGGGGGGAAAAGTGTCACATACCTGTCAAATGTGCTTGATAAGTTTGGTGAACTTGATCAATGCTCACTCCCAATTACTTGCAAACAAATGCTCAATGCTCCAATATGTCGAAAAGGTTGAATGTTTGAAAAGACTGATGCGAAAAATGACAAAAATGACTTTTATTGGGGGGCAGATTGACTTGTTTTGATGTCGGCCAAGTTATTTAGTGCAGATTTGCGGGTTTTTTGGTGAATTAATCACTGACCATGTTTAGACCACAAGTACTCATCGATTTTTTAATCTATGGATGGAAGGACATCACTTGATTGAGCAAATGAAATCAGATGGTGGAAATCTTTGTTCTAAATATGCATCTCTCCTATAGTCACATTGTTTAGAGGTTCTTCATCATCAATTCAAATTGGCTTGTCTTGTTGAGGGGTTGAGTTGGGAGGGGCATTGTTTTGGTTTGATCAAAGGGCTTATGATTTTTTGCTTTTCTTTACTCTTCTTATTTATTTTTTTTGATAGATTTCTAGAGCTTGTGAGAAATAAGTTGGTGTTAGGATTTTAATGGGCAGACCGGAGCAATACAAATTAACAACTATGATGCCGATTTTAAACACACAGAAATAACAATGAAGAATAACACAATTGAACACAGAGATTTAACGTGGTTCACCCAATTTGGGCTACATCCACAGAAACAACCATCCAGTATTTTATTATCCAGTAAATCAAAATGGATTACAACCAACAACCTTGTAGCTTAACCGCTACTATGCTACAACACTCCCCCATTAATTATTTTTGGGGGAAATTGCGACTGACAAAGTCATCAAAATTTAGCTTGCAAAGTGAACCTTGTAGTTGCTGCATGAGCCCTGCAGCCCCGCACCATGATTAGTCACCACAAACTAACAATCTCCCACTTGGGGACTGATCAGGCTCCACACCAAACAACCTCCCACTTGGAGACTGATCTTGGAGCAACACCGCTACACCTGTAGCTCCCACTAGATGTCACGCCTGGACTAGTTGGTTCCTCATTTTCACCATTATCATTCATGAAGGCCAATGAAAACTGATGAGGAAATCAGTTTCTCCCGTGTGATTGCCTTCGTAAACATATCTGCAGGATTTTCACTTGTGTGAATCTTTTCAAGCTTCAATTGTCCATCCTCTAAAACTGACCAGATGAAGTGGTACCTGAGCTAAATGTACTTTGTCTTTGAATGAAGTGTAGAATTCTTTGCAAGATGAATGACACTCTGGTTGTCAGTATACAATGGGCTATCTTCCTGCTGCTGGTCCAATTCCTCCATAAAATGTTGTAACCAAATCATCTCCTTGCTAGCTTCGGTAGCAGCTACATACTCAGCTTCAATGGTTGAAAGTGCAACAACCTTTTGCAGTCTTAAAATCCAACTGACTGTTGTTCCTCCTACAGTAAAAACATACCCTGTAGTACTTCTCCCATTGTCTATATCACTTGCCAGATCAGAGTCAACATAACCTCGTAGGGTAGTGTTTGATCCGTCAAAACAAAGTTTCTTTGTAGTAGTACCTCTCAAATACCTAAGAATCCATTTTACCGCATTCCAATTTTCCATTCCCGGTGTTGGTGCCTGCATGAGCAGTCAGTTTTCAAGCATATAAACATGCAGGCACCTTCCCTAAAAATCCAAAAAATATTCTAAGTGTTGGACCTCCTCAATATTTTTTTAGCTGCAGCATCATATTTTCTTAAGGGGAGGAGGTCATCATCATCATGTTTCCGGTCATCATCCTGATGATGTTGCTGCAAAGTCCTAAGCATGACCCGATATTCATCGGGGTCATCATATTTGAACATCAGGGTGATATCCGCTTTTCTGCCTGTCTGCATCATGATATTTCCAAAGGGAGATATCCCCCTGTCGGCTTCATGCATTGTCTAGTGCGGGGTGATATTTCCAAATATCAGGTATGATCTAACATCACCCTGATGTTTCGTGGAGCTACAGTGCAGCATGATATTTGTGCATCAGGATGATATTTCCAAATATCCGGTCATCTTCCGAATATCATCCTGATGCCGATATGGTGGTGACGTCATCAAGGTCTGGAGGGTCATATTGCTAACACTAAGTCATTTTATGGAGATCCCCCGATGTTGTGAATATGACGATGACGTCATCCGGATATTTGGAGGTGTGCAGTAGGCAGGATATGGCGATGACGTCATCCGGATATGAGAGTTACGCGGTATGCAGACGGGTGATGGTGACATCATCAGGACATGATGATGACGTCATCAGGATTTTTGAAGGCATCGGCAGCAAATTGCATATCAGCATAGGTTTGAGATGCTGGGCCGATGGTGGTCGTCTTGCCGAAGAAGGTGAGGTTGTTGAAGGACCATCGGGGTGACTTGTGTTGTCGGCGAAGGATCTTTTGTGCTTGCCGATGGCTTTGGTCATACCGATGGTGGGAGTGTAGTGTGGCGATCGGTGAGACCGTTGAGGTCGGCAAGAGTTTTTTGGGGTGAGCCGATGGTAGAAGTTTGGCCGATGGGCTTTTGGAGAGAAAGGCGTGTGTCGAGCGTGGCAAAAGCGCTCGACGCTTATTATGCATGTGGCCATGTTTTTGAACTACTGAAGGAGTCTCCGCACCGTGCATGTGGGATTAATGTTCCTGCATAACTTGAACCTTCAGTAAAACACGTTTTGGCGGGAAATTCCTTTTTGAGTGCTGCGACGGTTTCCAGGTAGGCCGCGGGTGGTTGAGCCATAAATGGCGACTGTAGCAGGCGTATGGGTGATGGTACAAATGGTGAAGCTGTCTAATTATGAATGAAGACCCCAGATGGCGGCACAAGGCTCGAGGCCTCCCTTGTCTGCTACAGCAATAACTTCTGAGCGCCATTCCTTCTGAGATCTGTATTTGGCGGCATTTTTGGTCAACTATGTAATTAATGTTGGGAACCTTCCTTGCTGTATATAGCAGGTTGTGTTGCTCATTTGAAAGTTGTTGAAGGCCTGAGGCATTTTTGTGTAAATAATGAAGAATAGGGCATGATCTTGGCTGTTTTATCCCATTTTGGAGTTTATGAGTTGCAACATGAATGTATTTTGCACATATTTTCAGTTTCAGTGTTAATGTTATATGAAAAATGCTTATTGCATGTGTCTATCTGCTTGTCTCCATTTGTTGCATGTTATTCTTCTTCTTTTGAATCTGGTTGCATGTCAGCAGGGATATTTGTAAGTAGAAGCAGTTAGATACCCATTCTTGGGTGATGTTTGTAAGGCAAGCATCAGTCCAACCCCCTGAAACTTGAGTGAAAGTTGCAAACCATCTGTTGTATACGTCTAGTTGACTCCTTGCCCAATGGATAGGCACCAGTCTACTCCTGGATCAGTAGTTATGAGCCAAAACCCCTTGTCTTGCATCCCGGACATTATGTCCGCCCATTTCATCACTTCCACCTGTTAGTTGTAGGATTAGGAGTAGGAAAACCCCTGCATGCTCTCATACCTAACCAGACATTATGTCCAAGAATGTTGCCAACCTTGTGATTTATCATGCAGATCTTGGTCCATACATGAGAGTATTTTGCCTGTTGTTGTCAAGTTAGATCTTTCTATCTTTGAGCTAGTCAAGGTTATATCTTGAGTTATAGGGACACCGCCCTTGGTGCGGCAGAACCAGAAGTGAAGGGGAGGAGCTCACGCAACCTCCTATATTAGTTGGCTGAATCTGCATGTGCATAGGAACTGGCAAACCCTGATGCTGATTCAGAAGAAAAACCAACACCCGGATTGCTTATATACCTGCTCACAACTCCAACAGCATGTGCAATATCTGGCCTTGTGCATACCATTGCATACATCAAGCTGCCAACCGCTAAAGCATATGGTATTTTAGACATTTTGTCTTCCTCCTCGTGTCTTTGGACATTTCCTTAGTCAACTTAAAATGACTAGGCAAAGGTGTACTAATTGCTTTTGCATTTTGCATGTTAAATTTTTTCAACACCTTCTCTATATACTCACTTTGAGACAAAAACAATTTTCTGCTTTTCCTATCCTGTGAGATCCTCATACCAAGGATTTGTTTAGCTACACCCAAATCCTTCATAGCAAATGTCTTTGCTAATTTTTGCTTAAGCTCATTTATATGCTGCATATTAGACCCGGCAACAAGCATGTCATCAACATAAAGTAACAGGATAATATAGCTGCCATTTTCCAATCATTTAAAATAAACACAATAATCAGAATGACATCTACTGTAACCTTGTTCAGCCATAAACTTATCAAATTTCAAATACCATTGCTAGGGTGCTTGCTTCAGGCCATACAAACTCTTCTTTAACTTGCACACTAAGTCCTCCTTACCTTTGACCTCATATCCTTGTGGTTGTTGCATGTAGATTTCTTCTTTCAAATCCCCATGGAGAAAAGTTGTTTTTACATCTAGTTGTTCAAGATGCAAGTCTTCTGTAGCCACAAGACTTAGAATAGTTCTAATTGAAGTCATTTTTACAACCGGAGAAAATATTTCATCAAAATTTATACCTTTTTCTGTGCAAAACCTTTTAGCACGAGTCTGGCCTTATATCTTTTTGTTCTCTTTTACCTATAGGCAATTGGACTAAGTCCTAAGTTTGATTCTGTAGCAAGGAATCCATTTCCTCTTTCATGCCTTGCTCCCATTGCTGTTTGGCATCTACCTGCATTGCTTCTTCATATCCTTCTGGTTCACCAGAATTAGTTAATAATATAGAATATATTGAAGGAGAAAATATTTCGTGAGGTCTACTTATCCTTGTGGATCATCTAACACTTGCAGGAGTTTGTGGGATATCTTGTTGTTGCTGAGCATTAGGTACCGTTGGCATTTTATTTTCTAGAATCTCATCCAGCACCACATGTTCCTTTCTTGCTTGTTCATGCTTCTTTTCCTACAACTGATCTTTATACATAACCTTCTCATTGAATATGACATCTCTGCTCCTAATAATTTTCTGATTTTCATAATCTTATAACCGATAACCAAAGTCATTTATTCCATATCCAATGAAGGTACATTTTTGAGATTTTGCCTCAAGCTTGGTTCTATTTTCAATATCAACATGGACAAAAGCTTCACAACCAAAAGTTTTCAGAAAAGAATAGTTTACTTTTTTCCCTATCCATGCCTCCTCTGAAATACCACCATCCAAAGGATTTGAAGGTCCTTTGTTAATTAAATAAACAACAGTATGTACATCTGCTAAAAAATGTAGGGGCAGTCCAGCATGCAACCTCATGCTCCTTGCACGCTCCATGATGGTCCTATTCATTCTCTCAGACAACATTTTCTTGTGGAGTTCTTGGAACCGTCTTCTGCCTACGGATTCCATTGTATGAATAGTAACTTTCAAATTCTCTACTGCAATACTCACCTCCATTATCAGATCTGAGACCCTTCACCTTTTTTCCTATCTCATTCTCAACTAAAGCTTTCCATTTCTTAAAAGTTTCAAACACATTCGATTTTTCATTTTAGGAAATACACCCATGTTTTCCTAGTTGCATCATCAATAAAAATAACATAATAACAAGAGCCACCAAGAGATGATACCTGAGCTGGTCCCCATACGTCTGAATGCACAAGCTCTAACTTCTCACTCTTCTTTTCTTTCCCAACTTTGAGAAATCAGACCCTTTTCTGATTTCCATAAACACAATTTTCGCAGAAATCCAAGTCAATCTGCTTCAGTCCTGGCAGCAACTTTCTAGAGTGAAGGATCTTCATCCCTTTCTCACTCATGTGCCCAAGTCTATGGTGCCACAATGCTGTTTCTGTTCCTGCAACAATTGTTGTAAGTGTTTCTGCAACAACTGTTTCTGCTATAGCTGTTCCTGCAACAACTTCTGTAGTTGTCCTTGCAGCAACTGTTTCTATAGCAGCTAAGGAATAAGTATTACCAGTACACAAATACAATGTGCCTACCTTTTCACCTTTAGCTATTACTAATGTACCTTTAGTGACCTCCCAGACTTTGTCTGCAAAGGTAACTATGCAACCTTCATTGCCCAATTGTCCTGCAGAGATTAAATTTGGACCATGCCTTACCTCATGCAGCAACCATTGATTTCCATTCTGCAATTTGAATTTTATCTCACCCTTTCCAACAATCTGACAGGGTTCATCATCACCCAAATATACCTGTCCAAAATCACCTTGAACATAATCTAGAAAATACTTCCTATGGGGTGTAGCATGAAATGAAGCCCTTGAATCTATTACCCAAGAATCATTTGCATTATCTAAACATAGAATTAAAGCATCTTGTAATTTATTACTTGCAACATTAGCTTCCTTACTGTCATCTTGTTGTCCGTCTCCTTGTTTGCCTTTCCGAGATCAACAATCTTTCTTCAAGTGTCCTAGCTTTCCACAGTGCCAGCAATCCTTCCTTCCTCTGGATTGGGATCTGCCTTTCTTCGACTTCCCTTGTGACTTCCCTCGATTTGCTAGGCTTTTCCCTCTCTCCTTTGGTCTTCCCTTGTTCTCTACATTCAAAACATTTCCTGATGTTGAAGTCTCACTTGTGCTTTTTCGTCGCATTTTCTCACTAAGGATAACACCAACAACAACATCAAACTTTAAAGTATTTGAACCAAGACAGAGTTACTTACAACCATGACCAAGCTATTCTAGCTTTCTGGCAAAGAACATAGAATCAAGCGAGCCCTCACCTCTTCATCAAAATTTATTTTTACAGAATTTAATTGACTGGTTACTGTATTGAATTCATTTAAATGATTTGTTACAGATCCTCCTTCAGTCATTTTCATATTGAACAAACGCTTCATAAGAAATACCTTATTTGAGGCTGAGGGTTTTTCATACAATTGCCCCAACGCTTTCATCAAGTCATCAGTTGTTGCAGCTTTTGATATATAAAATGCCACGGATGGTGCCAGCCACCAGGCACAACCGAACGGTTCCCAGTGCCTTTCTGCCCAGAATCTCCCATTCTTCATTTGTCATCGTGGATGGTTTCTTCGCTTTTCCTTGCAATGGCTGCCACAAATCTTTCTGATATAGGCAATCTTCCATCTGCATCTTCCATAATTGATAATTCTAGCCGTTGAACTTCTCGACCTTCAATTTGCTTTCTTCCATTGCTCCCACTCAAATATGAAATTCCCTGCCAAATAACCGAAATACGTGGCTCTGATACCAGTTGTTAAGATTTCAATGGCAGACCGGAGCAATACAAATTAACAATTATGATGCAAATTTTAAATACACGGAAATAACAATGAAGAATAACACAATTGAACACATAGATTTAACGTGGTTCACCCAATGTGGGCTACATCCACAGAAACAACCATCCAGTAAATCAAAACGGATTACAACCAGCAACCGTGTAGCTTAACCGTTGCTATGCTACATCACTCCCCTGTTAATTATTTTTGGGGGAAACCGCGGTTGACAAATTCATCAAAATTTAGCTTGCTGCGTGAACCTTGTAGTTGCTGCATGAACCCGGCAGCCCCGTAGTATGATTAGTCACCACAAACTAATAGTTGGCACTTGCATTTGTAATTAGATAGTGCTTCTATAATTTTTTTCTAGTAGCCTAGGGCTTTAGCATCTATCCATTGCCACAACTATGGTTATTACCAATGATAGAAGATGAGGTTGGAAAGGCCTCTTAAACTCATTACGTTCTTTGCAGATAAATCTTTGAGTTTCTTTCTAACCACGCCTACACGAGATCATGAAAACTGATGTCTCTAGGGCTAAGTGATGTGGCTCCATAGCAAGGTTGAAAGATTGAAGTGACTCCAGTAGAAGAGGTTCACCATGGAGTTTGGGGCTGGTTTGGACCTCATAAATAAGATCATTAGACTCAAATTCTTTTGATCTCAAATTGCCAACCTTGACTTGTTTGCGATGGTGCTGAGCATGGTGATTATCCATTGTAATTTCCTCATCAAAGCCAAAGAGTTTGTGGCTAGATGTACCGCCAACAGATGTGATGATAATTATATATTAAACAAGGCAATGCAATTTCCCTCTTGTGTAGTGAATGTTCTTGGCTTCTATATGGCTTGTGTGAGTTGGGGGTTGATTGCTTTTGCAAGGGCGTGCTTCTATACACTATTACATTGTTTTGACCAAGTAAATAATGGATGACAATTTTTTAGTGAGGGAATGCTAAAGGGAAAGTTTGGGAGATGGAGAAAAGAAAGAAGTACAAGTGTAATGTGGGAGTGTCTTTTGTGCTGGGCAAAATAAATATCATACTAAGGGGTTAGGAAAAGCATATAGTTGGAAAAGTCAGACTTGGCAATTACTTGGCTGCCCAAAATTTTTAAAAACTCAGGACTTGGCAAATTTATTGAACGTTTAAAAATATTCTTCAAAGACACACATTATTGAATTTGTAGAACATGTTATCAATTTCCTTCATATATAAATCAAAATTAGAGTTCAGTACATATCATAGACCAAAAAATGAGTTCAACCTCTCAATACATATGAACTTCAAGTTTCAATATCAATAAAAACTACAAATCATAAATTTCTTCTATGACTAAAGCTCAGAAAAGTGTGCTGCCGCTATGTGGGTGTCATGGAATTGGATGGTACAGCTGCTATATCCTCAACAAGGGCCATACAAACAACAAATAACAGATAAAAATTAAATTAAAAAAAATTTCAATGCTTGACTAAATTCAAACAATAAATAATAGCTGCGCAGTCAGAGACATTTGCTATGGAAGACTGACAAGAAACATTTACCACTATTCTTATTAGCAAACATATACATTTGATCACCTATGTATTTCCGAATTTCTCCCTCTATTTGCCGTGCAACTTCAACCTGTGACTCGAGATTGCGCCAAAACAAGCCCTAGAAATTGAGGAATACTTAACCTGTGCTATTTTGTAATGTCCCCTTCTCAAGCCTAGTCAGTTGTGAGACCAGTAGCCTATTTTCTGAGTTCCTGTAGGCTATCTAGTATCGTTGGGGGCTCCTTGTTCTTGGAGAGCACAAGTTCAGTTCTTTTTGTTTCTTTTCTATGGCATTGAGCTTAGTTGGTGTTCAGGATTGCAGTAATGCTTTCAGAAGTAATTTCAGCTTTTCGGTTTGCTCTCGAAACTTCTTGGAGAAGTCGTCTATTTATAGTAAGTCACCCAGTTGGCATCATTCTTCATCCCAAACCTTCAGGATCATGTTAGTGTGGTTTATTTTACATTTTACTTTAGTTTGGGATTTTCCGCAAGTTGGGTGGGTTATTGAGCTATTTAATTATTAATTTCACTTAAGTTATCTAAAGTTGAAAATATTTAATGATGACTTAAGTGTAATAGCTCATTGGAAAGGTAAAGTGATTTATTAATCGATTAGGCACATTAAATTGAGCGTCTTGGCATGAGAAAAGGGGGAATTATTGATGTGATGTTAGATAATATTGGAAATATTGGAAATCATTATACTCGGGGATGAGTACTAATCTTGTGATGTTTATCCTCATTAACATTGTTGTTCTGTTGGGATTCTTCAAATACTTCCTAGAGTTTAGCCTTTATTACATCCCAGAACAGCTAGTAGAACAGAGCAGAAAATCCATCAGGGTGTAGAGATTTGTCTTTGTGAAAAGAGAAGACTATGCCTTTGAGTTCTTCTATGTCTGGTTGTAATATTTTTCCATTATCTTTTGGAGTGACTAGCTTTGGGATTTACTTTACAATAGTGTCTTGTGCTTGAGAGTGAACCCTATCTTGGTTCTGCCCTGCAACCAGTTGCTTGAAGTAGCTTGTAGAGGTTGAATAACTTGAATTTGTGAGGTTCTGATTTTGTTTGTACTGTTGATGTGCTGTTTATTCAGGACGGATGTTTGAAAGAAATCTGTGTTGGCATCCCCCATTTTAGTCCACTTTTCTTGTGGCCTTTGTTTCCAATAGCATGCCTCTTGGGTTTGGATAACTGCCTAGCTCTTGAATCAATTTGTGTTCCTCAGCTTCTGATTGGGAGAAACCTTTATGTCTTATTTTCTGCCATACTTGTCCAAGTATTTCTTCCTTGGGTTTGGCATAAATATCCCAAAATATATTTTTATTCCACTCATTCATTCTGAGGCAAAGATTATCAAGTTCAGTAGCAAATTTGAACACAGGATTTGCTTCAATATTTGCTGGTTCAGTCTGCCATTGGGAGACCATGTGAGAGAATTCCCCATGAGTGAGCTACATGCTTTCAAATGTGTATTACATGTACATAGATGGAGTAATGGGAAGTATCCCTAATTGTTTAGGCCAGTGATTTGAGAGGGTAACCATGCTAATATTGGTATTGATTTGTGTTGTAGCATCCGCCCATTCTGATGAGGTTAAACTTCTATCCATTTTTTCAGCTATGTAATGTTTGCCTTTTGTTTGATTTGTCCAAGTGAACAGTCCATGAGAGAAGTCCATGTCAATGAGGTTTTTCGTTTATAATGCACATTAGGGCTGCAGCAGCTCTATTGTTAAAACCTTTAACTCCTTTCTTTTCCTCCAGATCCTCGATGGAGTTGAAATCCTCCATCATAATGATTTTTTGTGGAGCTTGAACTCATTCAATATTGGAGTTGTTCCAAGCATTAAATTTGACTGCTCTGACAGAAGGGATATAAATATTTGCAATGGTAATTGTTTCTAGTAATTTATAGGAGAATAGAGTGGAAACTATTCCCTAGGGGTATGTGATATGAGAGTTAGAAGCACACTTGGAGGGGTTCTATTTGATTGCCACTTTTGTAGTGGGGCATTGGCATATTTGCTTGCTGCCTTGTATTCTAATATATTTGATTCCCTAAAGGTTGTTTAACTTGGTTGTTTTCTGTGGTAGGATGAGGTCAATCTGGCTGTTGGAAACTTTGCCAGAGAGAATATGGTGTTCGTTGGGTACTCAAGACCTCTAAATTTCCATGGTAATATCCTCACTACAAAGGAGAGATTGCATCAGGGTTGTTCCAACATGTGGGGCTCTCCACTGGCGAGAGTTTGAGAGTCCAAATTTGCATGATTTTTGTGAGGGTCTTCTCTATCAGTGGGTTTCCTTTCGCGATGCTTTCTTCATTGGTTGACTTCCTCTTCTTTTCCTCTTTCCTCCATGCCCTTTGGTTTCCAGATTTGAAGATTTCTTGGGATTAGACTGCTATAAGTGCTAGTTTGGGATCTTCTGCTTCTTGTGGTGGAAGGGAAAGAATTTTGTGGTGAGTCAAACTAGAGTAAATTGTTTGCTAAGGTTGCTAGTCTGCCTTCTGGTGATTGTCGTGGCTGGTTAAAGTCTTGAAGAGTACGGAGAGAAGGGTGTACTTAATATCATTCATCTTTTCATTTTCAGTTTCTGCATGAGCAGCAAATGGGTTTTCCAACATTATTGTGGAGTCCCTTTCTGTTCTTTGTTGACCTTTTCTGCTATACGCTCTTTGAAACTATCTGTCCTTGTGAGGACGTTGCTGATTTTTTTGATTATCTTGCTTATGTTTTTTCCTTTTTGAGTTGTTTTCTTCTCTCCAATTTGTTATTTGCAAGAGTTGTTTGTGCTTTGTGCTGATCTTTGTAAACGAGCAGACACTAGCAAGATAGCCATGTTCATGGCAGATCTGGCAGCAAAAGGGGATGCATTTTGAGTCTATCTATTGTATCCCTCCCCTATCTAGGATTATTCTATCAGGTAGAGGGTTGTCCAGATTTTTTGGATTGACACAAGTCCTGGCATAGTTGCAGACACTCCTGGGTGGATTCTGACAATGCTATATATTCTCCAAGAACATTTCCTATTTTTTGTAGGGAGGATTCTTGCAAGTATTTGTTAGGAAGAAAAGATAGTCTTACCCAGACTGGGTCTGTACTTGAGAGATCCTTAGTTGGGTTGAAAGCCAAAAACAAATACTTCATAATGACCTGATTTTTTCATGATTCATGTTCCTCCTTCAAATGCTTGTTCCCTCTCTTTTCTAGATGAAAAAGCAGCCATGAAGTACTCTTTTGGCATCATTGGATTTCTATAGATCTAGAGGGTTTCCAGTTTTGCTTGAAACCATAGCTTCAAGTTTGGGTCCAAGGAACACACCCATGAATCTGCAAATGAGAGTTCTCTCTTTCAGCATCCGGATTCTCCATTCCATCTCATCCAATGAGAAAGAGACTTTAGGTGGCTTGAGATAGCCACTATTTTCTTGTTTTGTAGAAAGTTGGGGCCAGCAATCATTTTCTTTTGCATGGTATTGAGTGAAACTATTCATGTCATCGACACAATTTTGCCAGGTTTCCTGTGAGACAGCACTTTTGAAATCCTGAGAAGTGTCTGGGGCTAGGTTGCCTTTAAAAGAGGCCATTACCTCCCCTTAAAAGGGAAGTTCGGTTATCCAGTCAGCAGGTGGCTGTTTGAGCCACAAAACAACAGGTATTAATGGCTGGGATCAGCTGGCTGGAGGAAACAAAGTGCATGAAAACTGTGAATCCAGTTTTCCCTTTTTATGAGAAGGTATCCATGACAGCAAAGTTTTTTTCTTGCTCACATTTGGATTCTCTCTTATCTTTGAAAGTGGGCTTTTAAGTTTGATCAGGCGACTAAGTACGATATTTGTTGGGACTTGGGTGATATTCCCCTGCAGAGATTCCTGTAGGAAGAGTTTGTCTACATACTTCAATGCGGTAATATGTGGTGAAGTTACAGCTGTTGCGGTACAACAGACATAGTGATTTACATGTGGTAATGCTGTTGCAGTCCTTGCAGATGATGTGGTATAGCATACATTTTGATTCACATGTGGTGGCGCTATGACAACAACTGCAAGGAACTTGGAGAAGAACTCACAACTGCATATGGAAGACGATGTTTGTTAGAAGCATGAACAATGATGTGGGAGCAATTGTGGTAGAATTGGAGTTCATGCAACACAATTTGAGTGCAGGATAATGTTCTAGAAGACGGCACAAGGTACTACTAGCAGTCAGAAGTAATGTTATGTTTGTATGTGCTACTGCAAGTGTGGAGCTGGTAGGGGTGGTTATATAGAGAAAACATGAACTCATTGATAGTGTTAGGGATATAACCATAGTTCCACGGAGTTTCGGGGGGGGGGGATGGGGGGCCTAAGTTTGGGGGCAGCGGGGGAGCGGTGCAAATACATATAGTACTTGAGAAATTAGTTATAAAAAGATGTATAAGGAATAAGTATATTGCATTGAACATTAACAATTTAACATTTAAGTTTTTAACAATGAAGTTTGAAGTTTGAAGTTTTGAACCATTGAGCCAATGAATATTGAACATTGAACATTGAAAATGAAAATCAAAATATCGAATTCGGAATTTTCAAAATTTCATAATGATGATTCATGATTAAATTGTATATATTGCAAACTTCTTTCAATAATAAAATTGCTCAATGCTTCTTCTGATTTTATTAATTTGTAATTTGAGTCCAAAGAAACAGTATATTTGAATACAGATTATGCAATCATGCAACCCTATTATCTCATTTCTATATTTTTCATATCCTCTTTAAATTAATTTTTAAATGAATCTTCCTAGCATTTTTTTTGCATGAGTACAACATTTGCAAAACAGATAATCTGTCTTCAAAAAAGGGCTCACTAACAAACATGATGTATTCAGAAAGAAATGCAAACTGAGCAGGACTATAATTATTGGCCAGTGAGAAAAAGACAAATTGCAGAGAAGACAACCAGAGAGGATATAACACAGTTCATGTTCATAGTGAAATCTTGTGGCATAATGCTTTTCAAATCATAGTAACCAGACTCAGCAAATGCCAAATACTCAAATTGAGCTAGTTATGTTAGTCATTAGACGCAACTTGCAAATTTGCTAGAGTCTGACCAAAAAGAAAAACAGAAAAACAATTAAAATTAAAACCCATTAGAACAATTCTTTATATACCATATGGTCTAAAAGTTGCCAAGTTTTTTGCCTACTCCCATAGAGTCCAAAATTGCCTTGCCCAGTCTGCGTGTTTCCTATAGGGTTGAGGGACGGCTGGGTGTCTCCTCGATGTCCCAAAGTCCCCCAGATGCCCCCTTTTTCGAGGGACGCCTCAGAAACGTCCCCTCTTAGAGGGAGACGTCCTGGGGACGGCAGGGGTTCTTGGAGGCAGTGGCGGTGCAGCGGGGGGGCGTCTCCCTAGCGTCCCCATGTCCCGGGGATGTCTTCGTCCTAGAAACATCATGTATTTGGGGGGGGGGGGGGGGACGCGTCCCCATGGAACACTGGATATAACTATTTTCATAGTGTGCGGCAACGACTATGATACAAGGTGATTATCCATGTGGAGACATTATGTTTTGTGATATGTGCGGTATGTTGATGTCATATTGTGGTTGGATTTTGGAATATAGTTGCATGACTCTTGGTATTCCACGTGTTGGTTGGATTGTTAGATGGTTAGTATTCCCATATGCACTTCTATATGTATCATCGTGTGTGAATGCATCAAGGTTAGAAGGTTGGGTGGTTGTATAGACATTGAATTGAACATTGTTGGTGTAATGCTACTTTTCTCCCATAGTTATTTAACTACTTGCAGCGGATTTATTATAGTTCATATTTAGAGTTAGGATAATTTACAATATGCAATGATATTAAAATAAATATAAATAGCAAATGTAAATTAGAACATGTGATAATTTAATAAGAACGCTAAAGTAAATTTACAAAGTAAGTTGAATAACATGATCCCATAATCAGATTAACATCAAAACCCATGCATATAATAATTCCAATATCTTTTATTATCAATAAGTTCAGTACTTATCTGAGTCGGAGTACTTGGATTGGCCACTCCCTAGGAAGATTTTAGTAGTCTTGGCCATCATAGCTATGGAACACTCTAGGAGGAACCAGTTCTTATTCAAAACCAACACACATGTTTCCCAAGAAACAAATCTGGGCAGGACAATCCCGAGTGTACACTGTACCCCAAGTTGGACACACACTGTGTGCCCCTTCTCCAATGCCCATAGCCCACCAAAACCACCTTCTTCTTCCTTAAGTGATCTCCATGCCCATTCCAAGTCTCACATAAATGCCTTATATAACCTTTTAAGGGGTGGTTTTTAAACCATCACACCCTTCACAAAGGTTGTCATTAATAATTATTTAATAAACATAATAATTCCTCCCTTTAAAAGGGCCTTTTTTATAAATATTCTTTAGTTATCTCCATTTTAACCAAAGGATCATAATATCCTTTATTTTTCCATCTCCCTTTTAATTATAAAGGGTTAAATAAACTTTATCCTCTTATGATTTTGAAGGGTTATTCATAAAATAGCTTTCTTTTCCATTTTGGGGAAAAATTCCCGTAACAGATGGTGTGAGACATTAGAGCAAGTGCAGAAGTATGTTGTAGATTAAGACTTTGTTAAATACCTTGTTGTACTGATTAGCTAATTCTGAATAATATAATTGTGAAAGTCTTTTGGTGGTGGTTTTTCTCCTGCAAGGGTTTCCCATGTAAATCTTTTTGTCCTGTGTAATCTTGTGGATGCATATTGTTTTGTTCACTTCTGCTTATTTTGTTAGAAAGATTTTGCAAGAGTTGTTTACTGTTTTCTGAATACTTAATCTTAAGTTTCTTTATCCCAGTCTATCAGTGGTCTGCAATAGGGGTGTAAATCCCCAACAATATCTAGAGATGCTAAAAAATCCATTGTGACTGCAGATCAGGAAATAATAGAAGTTATAAGAAACTTAAAATTTTGAATATAATGAATTATTTCATTTTCTTGAAAAATGTTCCAAACTGTATCAAACACCACCCTGTTAATTATAAATTCTCTTTTTGAGGGCAGAATCTTTGTAAATGCAAGCACAGTAGGATTGAAGGAGAGTAAACTTAAATCCTGGGGTTAGAAAAGGGTGAGCCAATAAACTACGTAAAGAATTGTAATTTTGTGTTCCATCAGTTTTGACATTCATGTGTTGAGTCAGAGAGGGAGAATAATTAGGAAGAGCCATGTTTTATTGTCTGGTGAGGTACTTCGAGTAATCAAATTAGATCCCACAAAACTATCAGTTACATAAACCGGCAACTGGAGTCTACCATATGTTTGCAAATGTTATTGATGTCTGATTTTAATTTTATGTGTTTTTGGATCTGACTTAGGTCACTTCCTAATTTTATCTGTTGTATTTATATTGGACCAAGGTAATTTCATGCACCCTTTGGTTCTGTTTTTTGATATTGTTAACATGGCTGCTCTGATACTACAGCATGCTTAAAAGGTAGAAAATTTGTATGGATTATGTACATGAAGGTAATTTATAATACAGTAAGTTCGAGGGCTGGTTAGAAGCATTTCCAATGTGATAAAGAGCAATATTTTGTTAATGATAGTTTCTTGGATACCAGAAATTTGTGTAAAAAAGTTGAAAGTTTTGGTTAATTATTAAACTGTGCATACTGTAGAGCAATAGCCACTGATAGTATCTAAACTAGATGAAGATGTCAAATGATAAATTTAGAACTTTCCATTTCTTATTTAACAGAACCGACTGAACTTTTCTTTATTTTCATTTTGCAGAGGGGCCTCACCGAATTGCACTTCAGACACTAATAAATGATTGTGAAAGACATTACAACTACAAAGGGAAAATATGAAATAATTCAATGGAAAACCGACAATGTTACTCTTCAATCGAAACGATGTGCCTATAGCTTTGGAGGACATCTGCTAACTAATTTCCTCTTATACGTAAACAACAGCAGGCTGCCCGTCAGCAAGGTCTATTTGAAGTGTTTACAGAACCAAAAAGTTTTGAGTTTCAGGGACCTTCAGAACAGGAGTTGAGAAAGCATTTTTAAACCTCTATGTTCTTGAAGATCATTACCCTCCACTTCTTTGGTTTTGATATCTTCTGGAGTTTCTGAGGAATCTTTGGAGGCTGTCAAAATATTTATGTAATTCTAGAACCCACAATGTTCAAACTTATTTTTTGTGACCACATGAATCTAAATATTACCCTCAAGCTTATCTATGGTTTCATATTGCAGACCTTTCTACTCTTCATGTTGGGATAGTTTACAAAACTTTGTAATGTCCCTCATACTGCTAGTTTTGTCAAGATGAAGTTTTATTCATTTGGAAGGTTTTTCTCCTCTGTTTAAATATGAACTGACTGTAGAGTTTGTGAATTTTGTAGATGGAATAATACAATCTTAGATTTTGGTTAACATGTGTCAGCTCATGTATGATAATTTTTTTTCTAAGATACATGGAGACGCATCCCTGTTCCCACTGGTGTCCCTGAGACGGGGACAACAGGGGGTGTACACTTGTCATCCCCAGTCCTTGGGGAAACCAGCAATGCATCCTGGAAACACCAGCTCCTGGGGTTTGGTGTCTCGGGGATGTCTGGTAATCCTGGGGATGGCCAGGGACGTCTATGATGCCCCTCAGCAGCCCCGAGGATGGTCAGATGTCCCTACTTTTTTAATAAAAAAATTTACAGCCAGTTTAAAAAGATAATTAAAATAGGGTGTGGAGGGCCCTCAAGCCCTTCCACACCCTTTATGAAACACTAACTAAACCTTATTTCTAAGAAAATCAACTGATACATGTTGATGAAAACAAAACACTGACAATTTACCGAAACTTGTAAAATCTGGATACTCAGTGAAGTCATGGGGACTTGGGCACTAACCAAAGAAAACACTGACAGTTTACTTAGTGAAGTCATGGGGACTTGGGCACTAACCAAAGAAAACACTGACAGTTTATTGAAACTTGTTGTAAATCTGTTGCACCAACAAATTGAATGCCTCTATTACCTACAAAAGTAACAAGAAAAATTAGTAGAATGTGTGGGATATTTGTGTTCTAGCAACACCAACCTGGTTAACCGCAATGAGGCCATTGAGACCATTTTACTCTTAAAGAAACAAAAAAGGCTGCTCTTAGAAACTATACAAGAGGCTGCAAATCAGTAAACATTGAACATTGAATTTTGAATGGGATACATTATATGAATGTTTAAACTTGAATTTTGATGTCATGTATGTTATTGTCCCCTGCCATACCCAAAAACTAGAGTGGGGTGTAAATATTGCATGAGAAAGCCCAAAGCTTGTAAAGATTGGAAAGCTGGTGCCCTGAATAAGATTTAAAAGACTCTTTTCCTTGCTCAACATTCTTAACTATATTGGGTATTGTTTTCTCGCTCCAACATTCTTAACTGTTTTGGATAGGCACAATACTTAAATACATTAAAAAAGGGTTAAAATCCAAGTTAGAATCACTGACAAAGCATGTTTATTATACAAAGAAAGAGTTAAAATCACTAACAAAACAACACTTATTATTGAAAGAAAAGGGTCAAAATCCAAGTTAAAATCACTAACAAAACAAAATGAGAAGTTTGAGAAAAATATAATAAATATCAGTAGAAAGGTGAATTATATTGCAATCAAATAAGAATGGAGAGGAATACAGGTATTTTTCTTTTTCTTTTGTTAACCTATTTCCTTTCCTTTAGCTCTCATGGCCAAACCCCAAAGCAACACAAAGTAGCAGGTCTTTAGTATAAAGGGGAATCTAGTCCAAACTATTTCAAACAATTTGGGCAATGGATTGTAGTAGATCAATCTTGATTGTGTTATTATTCTCATCTCAACCTATCAAGTTCTCTTCTCAAAAAACAAGTTCTTGGTGAGTAGTAATGATGTAAGCAATGCAACACGATTGAAATATTGAGAGTGGCGTTTATAATTTTCCTTAGGCAATATTGTGTTGGCCCATATTTTTTATTTTTTTTGTAGGCGTGTATATGACATGGGTAATTCACTAGGTGGACGATACTATTCATGTTAGTATACGAATACGAATATACACCCAAGTATTCAAGCTTGATCAATTTAAATTGTGTTATTGTTCTCTTTTGATCCCATCAAGTTCAGCATTAGAAGACACCATAGCTAAAAACAAGTTCTTGGTGACTAGTAATGATGTATATGATGCAACTCTATTGGAATATTGAAAGTGACGTAGATTTTTTCTTTGGAAATATCGTGTCAGCCCATATTGGTTACCTTTTGTATGTGTTTCTATAACACGAGGGATTCACTAAGTGGAAGATACTATAGCATATTCATTCATGTTGGAGTTTTTTAAATAAAAGAATATGCAAATATGCCCGAAGTATTCAGGGGTGGAAGGGATATTTTAAATTATCTTGAGATAATATGTCTTGGGGTTGGGGTGCATTCAAATCAAAATAAATAGCACGTGCATATGTTTCACCTTAATCTTCTTTTGGTCCAAGATTTTTTATAGTTTCATAAATAGAAATGCAATAATTTATAATAGGGTATGTGCATAGAAAAATAACCTTCTCATTATAGTCAATGTAAAATGCCTATTATTATGTTTTGATAATATGGTTATTCGATTATGTATTAATTGTTTGTTGGCTTTTGGGCAGCTATATGAGTCAGTTGGTAGACGATTGTGTTCTTCTTGGCAACCGTAGGGTTCTTTAAAAAGACTTTGTATCGTCAGTGAACCTTGGTTGACTATCCCTCTAGTCTATTTTTGTAATAACTCCACATGTGAATAAAGATATATATTTTTACTCCTCTGTTTGGTATGCATTGTTATTTCCGTCATTAATTCAAGTATTGGTTTTATCAGATACAAGAATAAACATTAGCGTCGCTGCCTTAAAAGAAATTGGATCTGATATAAGATATTCATGCCCTTAGACCCTAATATAGGCAGGAAAAGACCACAACATGGCCAAGATTAAGAGAATAGACGATCTCTAAGGTTGGCAGAGCAAATAGAACGTAGAAGAAGACTAAGAGAGATCACCAAAGCCAAAGTTTGAAGTTGAAGTCCATCCCAAAGTAGAAGTTGGAGTCATAGTGTGAGTAGGAGTTGTAGCTGGGAGAGAGAAAATATTTCCACTATAGATAATCACATGAAGGAAGAGTGGGAGGAAATAGCAAGGCACTTTCCACTATCATTTGGGTTGATCTTTCATACCAAGTTGGAAAGTCAATACAACCTCCTCTAGACAAGGGAAGTTGGGAGATGGAGTCTAAAGATTGCTTCACAAAAGCGTATGAGAGCAACCTTTGAAGCATCAAGGGGTTGTCGATCAAAGGAGAAAAAGCCAAGGCAAGGGTGTATAAAAGAAAACCTGAAGGCAAGACAAGTGCACATAACACTAAAACTATAGAAAGAGTGGAGGATTCTCATGTGGCTAAGAGAGCAAGAGGAGCACTAGAATGTACAAATCTAAACTCTCTAGTGAGTAGGTTCCAGGCACTAGGTTTGCCTCAGACTAAAACTATGGTAAACCCTAGTGTAGAAAGGCAAAAGTTGCCCAAGGTTATAGGCAATGGATAAGAGGATCCCGTGAGGCATTCTAAAACTCGTGAAACAACTTGGATAATAAATGGGGAAGATGTTAGAGCATATTGGCTAGTCTTTCCAGCTACCTCGTGAGTTGTAGTCATTGACTAGTATACAAATAGTGAATTAGCCTCCTAACACACATGTGAGAGATTAAATAATCATAGACTTAAATAATTGCTTGTAAAATTATAAAAAAGGAACCTACTGACGGTCTAAAGAAAATATGGTTTATTGAGGGACTTATTCCATCACTAAGGAAAAAAATGAAAGTGGTACCACCTTAATCCTATGTAGAAGCATATAATAGGGCAATGGATATAGAAAGGGAAGATAAAATGTCATCTCGAGACTAACGAAAAACTGATGAAGATGATAGTTTAAAAGAGCGTAGCAACATTGAATCATGAATAGTACAAGCACTCTGGAGGGATATGCTTTAGATGATGAAGGAATTGAAGGCAGAGAGAGAAACCAACAAAGAAACCAACTATGGTGTACTAAGTGCAAAAGTGAAGGTCACACCAAAGGTAATTGTTATAGAAAAATGTTTTGTGATATTTGCTAGGTGGTCATTTAATAAAAGAGTGCCTGTACAATCTAAAGACCAAAAGCACATGGGTGCTCTTTACACAGAGAGTAGTCTGCTTCACCAAGCACTACATTGAAGCCGTAAAATAACATGAATGCATCTCTAGGCGGCTATCAAAATCAAAGAGGGGGAGGTCGAAATCAAATATAGTACAACCCCAAAGGATGCCCTATCATACAATGCCAACAATGTAATGAATGGGGACACTTTGCAAGAGATTGATAGAATAACTAGAATAAATTGGGATTATTATGCAAATGGTGTGGATCTGAAGACCATGAAGACATCGGATGTTTGAAGTAAAAGGCTAGTTTCAACATGATTGATGTAGAAAGGCATAATGAAGTATTGGCTGTTACTTGATCCTAAGAAGAGAAGGTTGTGTATCTGGACCCACATACAGAAAAAAAAAGATTTCATGAAGCAAGAGCCGAAGTGGAGCATGCTATGGATAATGCAAGTACAATAACAAATCAATTACAATCCAATAAAAATATTGCAAGACAAGTACTTCGTATTATCATACCAATTAAAGTAGTGGATTTATTACAAAGTATCCCTGAAATCTGAAATGTTATGACTAATACTGTATTTGGGAGGAATGTGATGATGCACACTACAACCCATTTAGAATCTAGAAAGAACAAAGACCTAATAATCGAACCTTCGTTGTTAGGGAACCAAGTGATTGATCCCATGTTACTAACAATTAACATGACAAAGAAACCAATAGTGGTACACATGGAGATCCTTGGAAGGAATCTCACTAATGCAATTGCTGATAGCAAGTTTGGTGTGAATGTGTTTCCAGAAGACACTTGGAGAAGTTAGGGCAAGCTGACCATTTGGCCCTCAAATTTTTAACTGGTGGGTGCAAATCAACAAGGAATTAAGGTATTTGGAGTTTTAATGGGCCAAAAAGGTACTTATAAGAAACCAAACATTTTTATTGAATTTTGTGGTCATCTCATTATGGAAGAAAGCATATGATGCGTTGTTGGGTTGGAGTTGGCTTGTAGTAGCCAAAGTCAACCACAATTGGAAAAGGAACACTCTGTCCATTGAAAACAAGGGTGGAAGAATATAATTGATTTGAAAAACCAAGCAATAAGTGAGAAAGTAGCTTCTTTAGATTCATCAAATTCAGATTCTGAAGAAGAATGGATAGAGAAGCATGATCATGGTCCGATGGACCTGAATGATGAAGGGATTTTAGAATTGTAGTCATGTTCGAAAGATGAAAGAAGTTCTCTTCGTGACTTGTTTCACTAGCAAATGGACTATGAAGTATTTTCATCAAACTATAATTTTATTGAAGCTACAAAGATCAATGAAGAGGAACAAGGATTGTGTGATAACAAATAGCCAATGAAGGACGACTTTAAAAAGATGGACAATTTATGTGTTGAACGCAGTGCAAGGTTCCCAAAAGATGATAGTTTTGGCTCTAATAGAGGCACTTGATTATATTGAAGAATCTAAAATTAATGAAGGTACGACTCAAAATAATAATACTAAAAATATATTTGAATTGGAGCATATGGATACTTGTTGTCCTAATGAATGTTACAAGGGACCACACTTGTGTTGTATATTTCGGCACAACATCAAAGTCAAATCAACTTCACAAAAAATTACGGAAAAAAAAATACTATACAATTGGTCAGATAGAAAAGTAATGAAGGTAAAAGTACCATATAGTGGGTTGAACAGAATAATATTATGTTTGAGAAGAAAATAATGGGTGGGTCCTACGGGAAGAAAATGATAAAAATAATAATAAAAGTTTAAGTTTTTTTAAATGGGTGAAAAAATAAAATATTAAATAATTAAATTATAAAAACAAATTGAAATTTTTCGCTTTATGGCCATATATGAATAAGCAAATTAAAAAAATAAATAATAAATATTCGCTCTTTGATATTATACGACCCACCAGTCAAATGCTAAAATAACTTGTATGACCACCTATTGAAAAAATTACAAGGCAGAAAAATTATATAGTTTCTGTTGTATGACATATGGATAGACTACTGTAAGAAATTTTAGGAACCAACATATTAATAATCAAACAATAACTTTGACTACACAACTACACTATTCTTTTCCCGCATGACGTCCAAGAAAAAACCATATTAAAAGTGAGGATTTTGCTTTTCCATCGAGCAAACTTGTTTACTTCATCACTATATGAACCAAATGTTGAGTATCTTACAAACATTTTTCTAACCATATGATCCTCCTATCCTACTATTGCCACTGTACGCCTCTCCTCTTCTATTGTTGCTACTATACAACTTTCCAAAGGGGCACTTGTTATAATTGATTTCACCATACAGTCAAAAGACTTTAAAAATTATGAGAGCCTTACCACCATACGATCAAGGGAAGAATAATTTAAAAAGTATAATCCTCTCTTCCCACCATACGACATGTTGAAAGGGACTATCTACAATTTATCTTTTGCTACCATATGACCTCTTTATTATGTTCTTGCTTCTCTGACACAATTTTGAGATGCTTTTGTATAATTATTATCTGATGTTGTTGCTTTTGTATGGCCTACATTAGGTACACTACCTTCCTACTGTACAACCCTTGATAGCAACTTACCCTATATGACTTTAGAAATTTATCAAGGTACAATTACTCCATTTTTTGTTGTACTTGCTACTCCTCATGGTGTACGATCTGGTCCATTTCAATCTTTTATTGTTGTGGTACAACCATATAATCTTTAGTCAACCATTGTTCAATCTATTCAAATTGCCTCTCTTCTATGGCCATTGTGGGCTCCTATTTTTGATTAGAGGTAAAACAGGTTTTTAAGGGGCCCTGAAACCCTTTAAAATAGGTTAAAAGAACAAACTAAACACAACAAAACATTTGCAACAACGAACCCCACAACAAACCCAAGAAACAACAACAAAGTTGCCAACCATAATAGGCCTAGGGAATCCAACTACACAACCTTGGCGGCTTCGATCTTTCTTTCTGAACACCCTTGACCTGGGTGTGGGAAACAAAAGCATGTTTTGGAATACCTTTTTTCCTTCTTTGAGCAATCTTTCATGAAACATCATCTTCGATGGACTTAGAACAAGGAGAGAGGGGAGGACTATCCTCCACTAAAACCAGAGCCCTCGTGGGGGCTAAAAGAGGAACAAAGTGTAGAATTGAAGCCTCCACAAAAGTAGGAACACCCGACGTAGAAACCACTAGATCGAGGTCCATAGGAGTGTTTTCCAGAATATGTCCAAGAGATGGCCCGTAAGGAGATTCTAAAGTCATTGCAACCCTAGAGGGAACAGACTCAGCAGGAGCCTTCGATGACTCATCATCCTTAATAAAATTGCCAACAGTTAAATGGTCACGGAGGTAATTCCTCCACCAAGTCGCCTCACCCTTCTTATGATGCAGATGAGGGCAATCCAAAGCAAGGTGTCCAATGGCATAACATCTCTTGTAGAGAAAAGGAAGACCCTTATAATCGATAGTTTGAGTCCATGGTCTATCCCCTGATGGTGTTAGGTTGTCATTGATGTCAAAAGTGTGTTCATATCAGGAGGAGTTGCCATAGTTGTTGTTCAAAGAAGATCTTAGTGTCTTATTGTTCATGTTGAGTTGGTCACAATGTCATCTGTGGTAATGGCATATCACTTTTGGTCCATGCAATGGAAGTGGCATTGTATGCTCAGTTCAAATCAGGGCAAGGTTCTTGTTTGAATCACATGACAAGGAGGTATGGTTGACATGATTTTATACAGTGGCATTTGACAGTAAGTAACAGGTGTCAGGTCTATCAAGGATGTTCATATTGGTTCTTGGAGTTATCATTTTTTGGTTTATGATGGTAATCATTATTCATCATCTTCTTTCATGATCACAGGAATTATTTGATCAGGTTGATCACATCATTTGTTGATCACATAAAAGATTGATGCTAATTTGTTTATGTTGATGGGAGCTCACCTTACTTCAATCATTCATGCTAGATGATGGCTATATTTTATGACAGGAAGCTTCAATGATCTTGCAAGATTGTTTGATAACTCAGAACTTAGATCTTCTTCAGTGTACTCATTTTTGTAGGAGTTCATGCAGTAATATAAGTGCTACAAAGAGATTGAATGTTGATTTGTTTTTGATGGTTTAAAATAGAGGTGAAAAGTGTATTTTGGTGTTCTCAAGAAAAATGCAACTCTTAATGTTGTTTGTTACCATGGTGTTCTTGTCTCATCTAAATAGGGTGGTTTATTCTTTGGTGACTATCAAGAGGTAAAATGATTAAGACTTTGTTTGTTGCAGTCTGAGATCAAATGTTAAGGTGTCATCCTTAATATCTCTCATACTTTAAAAAGGGTTTAAAACTAGAAGCTCTTTTATAGCCCTGTTTGCCAGTCACACTTTATGTTCTATTTGAACGTTGACCTGCAAGAACAGGTCAGTTCACTTACCCCACCTACTAGAGGGGTCACCTATCATAGTTTGTGACCGGCCCTATCCACCTCCTTACCAGTTGCACCGGTTCTATTCTTTATGCGAATGGGCGGCAAATGTGATCAAAGGTCTTCTTTGAAAGTTCATCGGGCGCGCATTTACAATCAACGGGTTGAGTTTAAATTGAAGCCCAATTTATTACCATCTACTTTGACAGTTTCTTAAATGTCATAACTGTGTGTTATATTTAGAAAATTGTTTAAGGCAGCTTTTGTGTAAAGGTTTATTTCTATTTTTCTCTCACGTAGAAGGCAGATTCTATTTTTTCTAAAACCAAGGAAATGGAATTTTTTTTAAGATATTATTGATGTTTTTGATTTGTGCTTTTCACAAATTGAAAGTGAATAATTTTTTTAAAGAGGATGAAGTTTTTGAAGACTAATTTTTTGAGATTGGAGATTGTTTTTGAAAAGATTGTTCTGAGAGAATATAAAAAATATAATGCAGAATGATTATATTTTTGAGAAGAAAACAAAATGGTTTTTTTGAAGAAATGTGTTTATGAGATCTTAAAAATATTAGATGATTTTATTGGAGATTAGTGAAGTTATTTTTGCAGAGATGGAAGATGGATATTTTATTTACAGGGCATTGAAAGAGAAGATCAAGAGATTTGTTGAGAAGAGGATCTGGAGATATTTTGTGAAGAGAAGGTGAAAAGTTTTATTTCAAGAGATTAATTTTATTTTTACATCTGGAGATGAAATTGTCCTTGCAGATAAAGATATTGTTTGAAAGAGATTTTATTCTCTTTAAGTGCAAATTTTTTATTGCAGAGAAGTTTGATTTATTCTTTGTAGATTGACAATTTGGTGAAGAAGAGTTAATTTTACAGATTGAATTTGAAGGGGTTGTTGAAGAATTGAAAATGCACAGAGAAATATGAAAAGATTTTTTTCGGAGGAAAAGAATATGAAAAGATATTCAGAATTTGTATATAATGTTTTAACAAGTACATTGACAATGAGTGTGTGGAATTGAACAGAGAAATGAAGACATTTTCTAATAAATCCTTTTGAAGAGAAAAGAATAATGAGAAGATGATACTGGGTTTGTAATGCAGAGATAATCAGCTGAATTGTTATGCAGGTGTGAAGGAATTGAGAATTGAATGGAAACATAGTATCCCTCTGATTTGGTTTTTAACTTCTATTGGTGATTTGGTTTGCCAGTGAGGCATTGTATTAGCTAGTGAGGCTTATAGGTCAGTGTGACCTTAATATTTGTCAGTGAGACAATTTGTATTGCTAGTGAGGCATGTTTGTCAGTTAAGCCAGTGAGGCAATTCTGGAGTGGTTTTTCTACCCCTGGAGGGTTTTCCACTCATGCAATTCTTGTGTCTTGATCTTCTCTCTGTGGATATAAGTTTTACTCATGAGTTTTTGTTTTTCATTCTCAGTTATGTGTACATGTATGTGAGAAATCAATGATAGATCTCTCTCCTTGTACTCTGCAAGTTAAAGTTTGTAAAAAGATTAGAAATTTCACACAACACTGATTCACCCCCCCTCTCAGTGTTGTCCTTGACTTCGACATCCCCAACAAGAAGGACCGCATCCCCACACAACTCCTTAGATGTGTCAATGTCAACAAGAATGCAAGCAAAAGTAGTATGGCTGAAGTTTAATGATGCTTCATCCTCCTATAAGAAATTACCTAGTGCATTGCCAATTATGGGTTGCTTTTGATATTGTATGGTCTCTTCCATATATTAATGCAATCATGAAATTTGTGCATTTCCCTGCTACTGAATAATATGGTAACATTGTTGTTTTATGGTATCCCATTTAGACTCCTTTAGTTAGTTCTTCCTTAGCCTATGACGTTAATAAAAATAAAGTTGGTGAATTGGGGAAAACACATTCATGGGATATGGGGATATTAAACACAATTTTTGATGAGAATATCTCTACATTGCCTATAGTACCATCTAGGTTCAGTAATCAATTGGGTGAAGCATTTTCAAACTCTAGTGTGCAATTAGATTAGGTTCCTTATTTGTTTGGTCCTCATTCATAGTTCATTAAATTATATGGCCATTGGCGAATGTATTCTTCGTAGACCAAAATACGTTTTAGATATGTGGGTTCTTATACTCCATGTGTACTTCCAGGTTTCCTCCGTCAGTTTTCCTTTCTACTCCTAGCTAAAAAAAGCATTGTAGATCTTCGTTCATGTTTCATTATAGAATGTTCACTAGTTGTGGAGATATCAGGTTATGATGAGGTTATTTTGGCTGCTAGTGGGAAGCGTCAACATACAAGTTATCCTTCATCTACAACGCCATCACAAGTTTGGAAAACCTTACCTAATGCTAATTGGTTCTTATTTCTTTTCTTTGTCATCTAGAAGGTGACTTTTCTTTGAGGGGGGATGATGTAAGCATAAAATGCCCATTATCATGTTTTAATAATATGGTTATCCAACTATGTATTAATTATTTATCATCTTTTAGGTAGTTATAGGAGTCAATTGGTAGATGGTTGTGTTCTTCTTGGCAACTGTTTAGTTCTTTAAATAGACTTTGTATCATCAACCAAGGATCAATTTACACTTGTTATCAATGACCTCCTTTACTACATTCAAGTTCGGAGCATTAGAATATTGGATGCAAACCTTCCTGGAGAAGAGAGTTTGCCATTTTCTTTTGAATCTTGTTCATCTCTATCAAGAATTCCCCAAATACATTTAGATTTCCCTTGATTCTCATAACATCATCAATGACCTACTCTGTCAAATTTATCTTCAACAACTCAAAAAATTCATTCCAAATGTGGGCTATTAGGAAAACCTTATTAGTGCTCTCCTAGAAAGTGCATGGGAGAGATTTAATATAATTTTAAATTTCTTTAATGACCTTTTTTTCCATTTCTTTATGCTTAGGAACTTTTTCTTGCATTTATACAAGACTTTCATTCTCCATTTAGTATCTTTCAACCACTCTATGTGCATCTAAAGATCACCATCTAGGATGATATCATTTTTGACCAATGCATGGTGAAGATGAAGAAAATAAGAGGACCAAATAAACATGAAAGAAACTAAAAAACAAGCGATTTATACCTTTAAGTCTTCAAATCTCCCATTCTTCTTGATAAGGTGGAGGAGAGATGCACCCAAGTCAATTCCTAGCTATAACCAAGTATAAAGATATGTGGATTGCTCAATAAAAACAACACAATATGAATTTAATGGAGGATTTGGCTAGCAAGTGGCTTGTGATTTTGACATGATAAGGATGCAATGAGATGAGATATGAAAATGCTTGAGGTGAACTTGTATTTATAGGCATTTTGGAGGGGATTTGAGATCAAGGGTGGAGATTGACAGTTGAAATCCAATGGTGGAGATGAAGAGATGAGATAGAGGGCTAAGATTTAATCAACAAAAATGGACGGTTGTGATTATTTTGGAATTTTAAATTCACCTTGAGAAGACTTTACATTAATGAGGAGTAAGACTAGTGATTGAATAAAAAATTAATTTTTGTGGGAGAAGATGGAATAAAAAATTGAAGTTTATTGGTGAATGGGATGACATGTGACACATGCACTTATTTGGCAAAGACATGTGTGAGCTATTTTTATTAAAAAGAGCTCTTACATGGAAGAGGAAAGATGAGTTGGAAGAGTCATATGACCCCTTTGAATAACAAATTATTTTTTATTCAAAGGGTGTAGGGAGATGGGTTAATGAGGATTTAAGACTAATTAATTAAGTGTTTAACTTAATTAATGTGGATGTTGGAAATTAGTGAGGGGATTATTTGGAGGTTAGAATTAATTAAGGGTTTACTTAATTTAATTTGGGTCCAGCGGCTAGGTTTAGGTTATAGGCTAGGGGGACTAATTAAATAAGTATGTTTAATTTATTTAATCTAGTTACGGAATGAGGGAAATTAATCAAATAAATATTAAAACATTTATTTAATTAATTGTGGATGATGTCTAAGGTATAGTAATAAATTAATTAAATTAACTTATTACAAGTGAATAGTTTGGGATGAATGTTAGGGACGGGTTAGGATCAATTAATTAAATTATTTTATTTTATTTTATTAATTGGTGGAAAGGATAACTAGTAGTGTAAGGATGCAAGAAAGTGGCTTGCAGGGTCAAGACATTTTCAGGTATCTACATTTTGCCCCTCTTTGATGTGGTGTCATGACCTAGCGGGAATGGCGTTAGGTCAAATAATTTTGCCCCAGTCGATGGGAGGAATGGAAATGGATGAGGGATGCCCCCTCAAGAGATTGGGTGAAAAATTTATTTTTTTCGGGTGAACTCTTGAAAAGGAGGAAATGGTAGTGAAAAAGAGGTTCAAGACGGGAAATGAGGTTGATAGAAGAAAAAATGGATAAGATTTGTGGCTTGGGGAGAAGAAATGGTGAATTAGGGCTTATGTGGCAGCTATAGATAGGCAAAAGTAGGCCCAACATGCCACATTTGCACACCTAAGTTTGTTGAGTTGGAGAAAGAAGAGTAAGAGCAGTGGCACAACCATCCTTCCCACGTGAGGAGCACCAATTTGAGCGAGTTTGGGAGTATCAGAGATTGCCTAAGCCTAGCGCATGGATATGTTGACTAATCCTGCTTTGTCATTTCTCAGGTTTCAGGGTATTTATGGGGTTTGAAAGGGGTAGGTTATTAGGGTGGTGGTTTAGAGCCTTAGGCTAGATAAGCACAAATGGGCTAAATGAGCTAGATTAGTGTGCCAAATGAAGATGAAGGAAAGATGAAGACAAAATAAACATGAAAGAAACTCAAAAACAAGAGATTTATACCTTCAAGTCTTCAAATCTCCCTTTCCTCTTGATAAGGTGGAGAGATGCACCCAGTTTAACTCTTAGCTATACTTAAGTATAAAGATATGTGGATTGCTCAATAAAAACAACACAATATGAGTTTAATGGAGGATTTAGCTAGCAAGTGGCTTGTGATTTTGGCATGATAAGGATGCAATAAGATGAGATATGAAAATTCTTGGGATGAGCTTGTATTTATAGACATTTTGGAGGGGATTTGAGATCAAGGGTGGAGATTGAAAGTTGAAATCCAATGGTGGAGATGAAGAGATGAGATGGAGGGCTAAGATTTAATCAACAAAAATGGAGGGTTGTGATTATTTTAGAATTTTAAATTCACCTTGGGAAGGCTTTGAATTAATGAGGATTAAGACTTGTGAGTGAATAAAAAATTAATTTTGGTGGGAGAAGATGGAATAAAAAAAATGGGGTTTATTGGTGAATGGGATGACCTGTCACATGCACTTATTTGGCAAAGACATGTGTGGGCTATTTTAATTAAAAAGAGCTCTTACATGGAAGATGAAAGATGAGTTGGAAGAGTCATGTAACCCTGATGGGTTAATGATGGTTTAAGGATAATTAATTAAGTGTTTAACTTAATTAATGTGGTTGTTGGAAATTAGTGAGGGGATTATTTAGAGGTTAGAATTAATTAAGGGTTTACTTAATTAATTTGGGTCTAGGGGCTAGATAGGGTATAGTAGTTAATTAAATAATTGTTATTTATTTAATTAGGCTAGGTTTAGGTCATAGGGTAGGGGAGATTAATTAAATAAGTATGTTTTATTTAATTAATCTAGGTTAAGGAATAAGGGAAATTAATCAAATAAATATTAGAACATTTATTTAATTAATTGTGGATGATGTCTAAGGTATAGTAATAAATTAATTAAATTAACTTATTACAAGTGAATAGTTTGGGATGAATGGCTAGGGACGACTTAGGATAAATTAATTAAATAATTTGATTTTATTTAATTAATTGATGGAAGTGATAATTGGTAGTGTAAGGATGCAGTAAAGTGGCTTGCAGGGTTAAGACATTTTGAGGTGTCTACATTATGCATATATCATGATGTTATATTCTTGGATTCATGTATGTGGATTGTATATGTTAGACTATTTCGGTGTATCAACATTAGTGTTTTCACTATACTTGTTATATGCGATTTGATTATGATTATGTTGAACAATGTAGTTCAACATTATGTTTATGATTCTTCCAAGATTTGCTCAATATCCCTCACATGGATCAGTCCAAAGAGAAATCTCTTCTAGAGGTTGTTCCCTACACTCTTGCAGCTAATGACATAGAGGAAATGGGCTGGGACATCCTAGAGGAAGATGTGAGAGGTGCTATTTTTTCCATTGACCCATACAAAGTCTCTAGCCTAGACAATTTTCTCCTTGCCTTCTTCCAAACCTTTTGGGAAATTGTTGGGTCTGATGTCACCAAGGTTGCCCAAGAGTTCTTTGCCTCCAAAAGCTTCTTGAAGGAAATCAACAACACCTTCTTGGTCCCCATATCAAAGAAGATGAGTGCTAACATTATGAAGGACTTCCACCCTATAAGCCTCTACAATACAATCTACAAAATATTGGCCAAACTGTTGGCGTTGAGGTTACAACCTCACCTTGGCAAAATTATTCACATAAAGCATAGTGGGTTTATTCTAGGAAGACAAATTTTGGATGCCATAATCTCTATCCATGAAACTTTCCACTCTATGGAAAAGAGCAAAAAGGAGAGCATGTGTTGAAGCTTGAGATTTCCAAGGCCTATGACAAAGTTTCATGGGATTTTCTTCTAAAGATTTTACAAAAGTTTGGCTTCTATGGAAAAATCTAAATCTCTTGAAGAGTTGCTTCACCATTGCTATGTTCTTTGTTTTGGATTTATTAGATCATATTATAGTTTAGTTTAGAGTTAGATAATAATAAATAATAATCTATTATTAGATAATAGTTTATAGTTAAATAGATTAGTTAGTTTGTTGCGAGCTATTCCTATATAGGTTAGTTGGTTATTCATAGGAAAAATGTAAGGATTTAAAAAGCCAATGCAATGTAATTTTTTACTATCCAAAGACATCAATATAATATTTTATGTTTTTATTGCTATGCAGTAATGGTTTTATTCAATTTGTTTATGCTCACAATATCAATTTGGTATCAGAGCAATGAAGATGTTGAGCCTATGGGGAGCGATGAGTATGGAAAGGCATTAATTTGAGTGTGATAATTGGTGTTGGCCATTCAAATTATAGTTGAGTATTCAGATTGTTTTAATTTTAAAATGAGGTTTTTATACCAGCCTAATATAGTCTTACTAAAACTGAAATAGCTTTGTCATTTTATAACAAAATTTTGAAATTTAGAATGTTTTGGAAAGAAGACAAAGAGGAGAATAAAACCTAGAAATATTTCAAGGATATTTTTAGTTTTTATAAGGAATTTATTGCAGAAGAATGAGCAGCAAAATAAGGATGTGATAAATAGTTATTTGAATCTCTCTAATTAGTAAATGTGCAAATTTATTTCAACTAACTTGGCAATTCAAAAAATTGCCTATGTGAATGCATGTTTGGGAAGTTTATTGGAGGCATTTGGTTCAACATTCTCACGGGTTGTGCTTCTTTAAGTTTGATTGATTTAAAATCCTCATGAAAATCAATATCATATAGCCCATTTTCCAACGTGTAAGGTGCAATTTTATTTTTACGGTATTTGAAAAGGAAATGAGGTGTGAAGTTTGAAAAATACGTGGAAGGTAAAAATTTATTTTAGTGTAATAAGATAAAAGGTATTTATTAATAATGTTTTATAATTAAGGAATAAGGAGAAATAAGGGAATTATGGTGAATATTTTAATTGTGAAGTGAATAACTTAAAGTTCTTTAAATATTGCATTGGTGGCATGAGAGACTTGGTAATTGAACTTTAGTTAAAACATTGAAGTGTGAAGTCATATGATCAAGTACTACAATATACCTTTGATTGCACTTTGAATATTGTATTTTGGGAGACATAAGAAGTTTTGTAAGGGGTTATTAATGTGAAGAGTGTGCACCTAAGGAGAGATTTATTTTTGAGACTTCATAATTAAATTCATAAGAACATTTTGTATACACATCAAAGCCACATTGTATTAAAGGTGCATATTCAGTTGAATCCAACACCTTCAATTTTGATAATGGTCAATTGCATTATGTTATCAAATGTTTGTGCTCTTGGGGCTATCTACACTACACTTGACAAAGTTTTTGAAGATTATAATCATGCATCTAGCCAGTAAGTACTAAGTAAATTCATTGGAGGCTAGAGGCACCAGAGGCTGGAGGAGTTTTTATCATCTTGAGATATTTTCTCACTCAGAAATGATACATTGCATGAGAAGCACTATTTTTTATTTGTGTCCCTTCGTGGAGCGAGGGAGGGCTTGGTAGTTTTGGTAGTATGTGTGGGTGCAGTTTGTGTATTCACCTTGGTGTATTTCCTTTTGTACATTGGAGGAGAGATTTGGTTCCCATAGCATTGGAAGAGGGATATTGACACTTTCAGAGGAAAGTGGACTCTCAAAGGAGGAGAGTTGTGCTCCTAGAAGGAGGGATTATTGACACACTAAGAGGATATGTGGACTCTCAAAGGAGATTTATTCTCTCAATGGATTATTGACACTTTTGATGGAAAGTGAACTCTCAAAGGAGGAGAGTTGTTCTCTTTGATGCAACACTAGAGGAGGGATTATTGACATAGTTAGTGGAGTTGTGTACTCTAGGAGAAGAGTTGTGTTCTTTCATCATGCATGGAGGGTGGGATTATGTTCTCTCATGTGATACAGAGGATTTTGAAGGTTTGACAGTCAAGAGATCTCCTGACAGACTCAATTTGGTGTTTCCTAGGTGAGCTAGGAGAATTGATGGAGGCACTTCATCAAAGTCTCCAAAAGGGTTGCTGTGTTCAGTCCTTGCAATGTTCTGTCCCTAGTTCAAATTGATGTAATAAGGGTGGAATGTTGGATTTATTACATCATATTATAGTTTAGTTTATACTTAGATAATAATAAATAATAATCTATTGCTAGATAATAATTTATAGTTAAAAATTAGTTGTTAGTTGGCAGGGAGTTATTCCTGTATAGGTTAGTTGGTTATTCATGCAAAAAATGTAAGGTTTTAAAAATCCATTGCAATGTGATGTTTTACTATCTGAAGACATCAATATAATATTTTATATTTTTATTGTTGTGTAGTAATGGTGTAATTCAATTTGTTTATTCTCACCATTTCAATTCTTTGTCATCATTAATGGATCCCCTAATGGACATTGCTCCTCTAAGGGAGGCCTAAGATAGGGTGACCCTCTATCCCCATACTTGTTTATCATTATGGAAGAGTCCTTGGGAATAAATATATCTCTTAACATCAACAAATGCACCATAAAAGGGTTCAAACCTGCTTTAATCCTTAATCCTAGATCACATCAACAATTTGTAGATGACACCATATTCCCTAGGACTACTACCATTTTTGAACCTAAAGGCTAGAAAAAGATCCTCTCAAACTATGTTGATGTTTCAAGATAGAAAATAAACCTGGACAAAAGTGATGTTTTCTTTTTCAACACCATTTAATCCCTTCTTAATCAAATTACTACTACATTAGGCTATAGTATAAAGCAACTCCCAACCACTTATCTTGGAATGCCCTTGAGCTTGAGAAGAATCCACAATAGCATCCAAAACAACCTAATTGAAAGAATCCAAAGGAAGTTGGAAGATTGTAAAGGTAGCTTTCTTAGTCAAGATGATAAATTATAATTGATCAAATCTTCTCTTCAAAGAACCACTGTCTACTTGCTTTTCTCATTATTGGAAATCCTCTAATTTCTAGCCCAAAATGTAGAGCAACTCTAGAGAATATTTTATGGTCAAGGACATAGGACAAGCAAAGGATTTTAATGGTGGCTTCAAATAATGTGTGCCTCCCCAAAAAAATATAGAGGTTTGAGAATCCACAAAATTAGTTACATGAATAAGGCATTACTAGCTAAAATTGGCTAAAAACTCATGACCTCCAACAATGAGTGGAGAAAAATTATGAAAGCTAAATATTTGGGCAATTAGGAAGGTCTATCTCTCATATGCCTTCTATATATCCCAACATGATCAACTATATGGAACAACCTTACAATATCTAAACAACTATTGAGAAAGACATAAAATGGAAAGTGGGGAGTAAAGATAATATTTGGTTCTAGGAGGATCACTAGATCTCTAATGTGCCTCTTGATCTCTCACTCCCATGTGCTCAAATTAAAGAGGAGTTGTGTGAAAGATTTGGTGAGGTAATTAAGGACTATTGGACGTAGGATAGGCAGTGCATCTCCTGGAAGATCTCCATAAATACACTAGGTATCAAAGATTCTATTGCTCTTAATGATTTAATTTCTAAAATCGTCCTCCATAGGTTTAACCGTTTCCAAAGATAAAATAAAATTATTTGGTCTATGGGCCCTATGAGAAACTATTCAGTCAAATCTAGCTTCATCTTGTTGAGAGACCCTCAAATGATTGATTTCAATTGGAATGTGATATGAAACCATAACCTCATCCCTAAGTTTAACTTCTTCTAGTGGGCTACTTGTCAAGGAAAATTTCTCATAATAGACAATTTAAAAAATAGAGTGTTTTGCATGGCTAATAGATTTATCTTATACAAACAAGTGGAGGAATCCATAAACCACCTTGTTGGCAAGAAATGGAGAGAGATACCAGTTTGGAGATCCGGTTCTCAGTGAAGTCTTTGTAGTCACTTTATACCCCGGTCAAGTAGCTAGAGATTGATAGCAAAACACACAGAATAACAAAAACATAGCATCACATACAAATCATAATAACAAAACAACACATAATTACCTAGTACCGATAGATCTCCATATATCTATGAACAACAATTAATTGTCATACATTCATCCTCCGGCAGGTCTAAGTCTCTGCCTCATCCATCTACATACATGACTTCTATGTCATTCACATACCAAAACCTATCTCATATTTTACTTCTATCTTTTTATCCTATATCATCATATCCTCTATCTATATATACTATATCTATTACATATAGGGATGTGTTTTATAGCATCTTTTGTCGGCCTACAACCTCCACATAGTGTATGTGCTAGCTTCTGGTCGACTTTGCTCCATGCCTTACACCCTGCTAACATCAGCCCCCTTCAAAATTATGTCTTGTCATCAAGACATGCAAAATCAGTTGCTAGGTAAGATAGTCTTGTATATCTGTTCAGCTATGCCAAACTAGTGTCCCATTGCTTTTTGGCCTTAGACAATATAGTTATTTGTTCTTCTATCATTATGTATGTATCCTCCACTTTTGTTATGCTTGTCGATATCTATATTATTTGTGTTGTCTGTTTGGCTTTTGCAAAACTACTAGTCAGGTTAGCCAGTCTCAGATTGACCACCTCCCTTAACTATTTTATTTGGATCCTTATTTGATCTCTTTGGTCCTAGAGATGTTGGTGTCAATTGTGAAGTGTCTCCACCTGTGCCCTTATTACTCCATCCTTATCCATTAGAGGATCATACTGGGCTGCCACATTTGTTATTTGTAGTTCTAGATCATCCATCTGGTCTTTTATTGCTTTGGTGGACTGTGGCCATTTTAAACAAAAATTATAAAGAATGTTCACCTTCACAATGCTCTATTGAATGCTCTTTATGTGGGTTTCTAGTTGAATGTGTGCCTTGGCACACTTATTTGTCATCTCCATAGTCGTTTCTTATTCAATTGCTTTGTGACTTTCTTCTCTAGCTGGCTAGAATACTCCTTAAACCCCTATGTCAACTATTTCAATAGCTCTAGCAAGGGTAAGGTAGTATCTCTGGGTATCTCCGATATCTCCTTGGCCAATGTATTCACCGCATCCTTAAGTAATTCACCCCCTTAACACGTTGTTTCAAAATTTCTGCTCTCACAGAGGAGTGGAAAACATCTCCCAACTGTAAATTTTGTAATTGAGATATTTCAACAAGATTCACTTGGCCTTCTACCACCAACAAATGTAACAAATGCGGAGTTAGGATGGGTGTTATCTACTTTTTTTTCTCCAAAAATTCCTTTATGGATTCTATTGAGGAAGAAAGGGCTTCCAGATTATCAACTTGATCTGATCCCCTTTGCTCTTTTGCATTCTCCTATGTTCCTTCTTCCTTCTCCTCCACATTATGTGTTTGTGGGTTTATTTGTTGTTGTTCTATATTTGTCTCCTCCATCCTTGTGTTTTCCAGAGGAGGTACCCCTTGTGTAGAAGTTTTCGGTTGACTTCCCTCTTGGTTTGCCTCTGTTCTTTTTTCCCCTTCTGTTGATATCTTAGTGTTGTGTGGAGGTGATGGTTCTGATTGTTGTTCTTGTTCTTTTATGGAATGATATTGATTTTCTATTACCTCATCAATTTCTTTTTGAATTTTCTTCTTTTTCTTCTTATTTCCCCCATGAGTGTATCTACTCCTTGTTTTCTCCTCAATTCCATGGCTTGCAGTTGTATCAATTCATTTTTCTTCTCTAGTGACAATGTGTCACTAAGCTTATCAATGGCATTCTACCTTATTTCCTCCTCCAATTGGAGTGCCTTATTCCTCCTTTGCCTCAATTCTTCTATCAAACTCTTTGGAAATCCCTCCATTATCTCATCTAGTGTCTTTTCTTTATCTATCATATATTGGATCATTACTTGAACTATCATTTTTTTATTTTCCTCAAATGAGTCATCAAATAAAGCAGTAGTCTCTTTAACATACCTACATTTTCCATAGCATTGAGTAGTGCATCCAGATTGTAGAGCTCTTTTGTCAGTTCTTCCTCTGATGTTTGTTGTGCTCTTTTCCTTCTCTTCAATTTAGATTATTGCGCATCCCCTTCTTCTTCACTCAATCTCCTCTAGAATTTCCTAGGTTTTCTTTCTTTTTGCTTGCTATTTCTATCGAAGAGCCTTCTTCTATGTACTCTTCTTCATTCCTGACAAAACTTTTGATGCTCCTCTTCATCCAGATGATATGGTTCATGATGATGGTGCTTGTGATGTAGTCCTCTCTAATCTTATGACTAGCGGAACCTCCTTGGTGGGTAGTGGAGCTGATGTGGCAGGTTTTGGAGCTGAGGTAGTTCCCTTATCTGAAACTCCCCATTGTTTATGCAACTTCTCTCTGTGCTTGTCTAGGTGTTCTTTAACATGCTTTTTATGTTGTTTCTCCATCACCTTTGAATAGGTGCCAAATCTCTCCGTATTTGTTTCCTTTGGTTTTCTTAATGAGTTTCGTGCATAAGCATTTGTCTCTACTATATTTATCTCATTGGGGAACTGGGGTACCCATGTTGTTCTTGGTCGAACTGCCTCCATGTAGGTGAAATCCTTGTCTACCAAAAATGTGATCTGATTGATGTATTGCTTAAACACTCCATACATAATTCTCTCTTGCACTCATTTCCTCTTATAGGGTTTTGAAGAACCCCCAATATGTGGCACTGAATGATTTTGTATCCCTAAATTGAGCTATGTGCCTTTTCACCTCTAACCCTACTGATATGTTTTGATGCCATTGTTTCCCCTTAAACCCTGGTAATTCATTCAAGAAATAAAATGTAAGGCAAAGAATCAAGGTACCATACCGGAAGTTGTAATTTGAGTCCTTAATATTTTGCAAATTCTCTAGCATCTGTTGTCGCGTCACCTCCTAGAGATCAAAATCCTTACCCTCCTTTACCATTTGATAGGCGGTATGAATGGCTATGGTTTTGGTTAAACCCTCTTGGTTGGCGTAGTATACTTTGTAAGTTATACCCATGGTGGCATATTTCTATTACACATATGGTTCCTAAGGTTGTCATTGATGCCAACACTATCATAAGGTTGTCATTGATGCCAACATTGTCATAAGGTTGTCATTGATGTCAACACTATCTTGGATATGTGATGGTGTTCATGGTTGGATGTCATGTCCTATCCAATAAAGAAGGTATAGTTCATGGTTGGATGTCATATTGAATATAATATGATTATTGAAGTTCATGGTTGTGTTAGGGTTCAGGCAGATCAGAGCAATAAACACTAACAATTATATGCATATTAAATGACCCAAATATAACAATGACGGATAATACAAAAGAGATCAACACAAAAATTTAACGTGGTTCACCCAATATGGGCTACATCCACATAAACTTAGCCATCCAATGATTTTATTATCTAGTGCAAAATAGATTACAATCTCATGAATTCCATGCCGCAACATACATCCCAACCGCTTATAACAGACTTTTTGGAAGCTTCTAGAATTAGGATTTTACAATGTCATTTTTCTTTTGTTGGTTAACAAAAATTAACAACAGACTTTGAACATGCAAAAAAGAGGAATTTTTTTTTTCGGGAGCTATACCCCCGAACCCCTGCTTCTTGGGGGTTGCTGCCCCCAAACCCCCGCTCGAGGCCCGACCTGGCCCTAAACCCCAGCTATGATACATTACGAGTGTACAATATTTACATGATCAGTTGCCACATTTCAACAATCTCCCACTTGGAGATTGATCCTGGACGACACCGCTGCACTTGTAGCTCCCACTAGATTACAAGCCTGGCTAGTTTCTTATGTCCACCATTATCAGTCATGAAGGTCAATGGAAACTGATGAGGAAATCAATTTCTCTTGTGTAACTATCTTTGTGAACATATTTGCAGGATTCTCACTTGTGTGAATTTTCTCTAGCTTCAACTATCCATCCTCCAAAACTGACCGAATGAAGTGGTATCTGAGCTGTATGTGCTTAGTTTTTGAATGTAGAGCTGAATTCTTAGGAAGATGAATGACACTCTGGCTATCAGTGTATAAAGGGCTATCTTCTTCTTGTTGCCCCAATTTCTCCAGAAAATGTTGTAACCAAATCATCTCCTTGCTAGCTTTCGTAGTAGCAACATACTTAGCTTCAGTGGTTGAAAGCACAACAACCTTTTGCAGCCTTAAAATCCAACTGACTGTAGTACCTCCTACAATAAAAACATAACTTGTAGTACTCCTCCTATCAATATCACCCACCAGATCAGAGTCAACATATCCTTTTAGAGTAGAATTTGTTCCTCCAAAATATAGTTTCTTTGAAGTAGTACCTCTCAAATATCAGAGAATCCATTTTACCGCATTCCAATGTTCCATTCCCAGATTGCTCATATACCCACTCACAACTCCCACTGCACATGCAATAGCTGGCCTTGTAAATACCATTGCATACATCAAGCTACCAACTGCTGATGCATATGGTATCTTAGACATTTTGTCTTCCTCCTCGTGTCTTTAGACACGTCTCCTTAGTCAACTTAAAATGACTAGGCAAAGGTGTACTAACTGCTTTTACATTCTGCATGTTAAATCTTTTCAACACCTTCTCTACATACTCACTTTGAGACAAAAATAATTTTCTGTTTGTCATGTCCCGTGTGATCCTCATACCAAGGATTTGTTTTACTGCACCCAAATCCTTCATAGCAAATGAATTTGCTAATTTCTACTTAAGTTCATTAATATGCTGCATGTTAGAGCAACAAGCATGTCATCAACATAAAGCAACATGATAATATAGCTGCCATTACCCAATTTCTTAAAATAAACACAATAATCAGAATGACATCTTTTGTAACCTTGTTCAACCATAAAACTATCAAATTTCAAATACCATTGCCGAGGTTCTTGCTTCAGGCCATACAAACTCTTCTTTAACTTACACACAAATTCCTCCTTACCGTTGACCTCATATCCCTGTGGTTACTGCATGTGTATTTCCTCTTCCAAATCCCCATGAAGAAATGTTGTTTTCACATCTAGCTGTTGAAGATACAAGTCTTCCATAGCCACAAGACTTAGAATAGTTCTAATAGAAGTCATCTTTACAACCGGAGAAAATATTTCATCGAAATCTATACCTTTTTTCTGTGCAAAACTTTTTACCACGAGTCTGGCCTTATATCTTTTCTTGCCTCCATCTTCTTCCTTCAACCTGTAAACCCATTTATTTGGCAATGCTCTTTTACCTGCAGACAATTGAACTAAGTACCAAGTCTGATTCTACAACAAGGAATCCATTTCCTCTTTCATGCCCAACTCCCACCACTTTTTGGTATCTACCTGCATTGCTTCTTCATAACCTTTAGGTTCACCAGAATCAGTTAATAATATAGAATATAATGATGGAGAAAATCTTTCTAGAGGTCTAGATATCCTTGTAGAACATCTAACACTTGTAGGGGTCTATGGTATAACTTGTTGCTGAGCATCAGGTACCATTGGCATTTTATTTTCTGGAATCTCATCCAGCACCACATATTCCTTTTTGGCTTGTTCATACTTCTTTTCCTACATCTGATCCTTATACATGACCTTCTCATTGAATATAAAATCTCTGCTCCTAATGATTTTATGATTTTCATAATCCCATAACTGGTAACCAAATTCATCTACTCCGTATCCAATGAAGGTACATTTTTTAGACTTAGCATCAAGCTTGGTTCTATTTTCAATATCAACATGGACAAAAGCTTCACAACCAAAGTTTTTAAGAAATGAATAGTTTACCTTTTTACCTGTCCATGCCTCCTTTGGAATGCCACCATCCAAAGGATTTGAAGGTCCCCTGTTTATTAAATAAACAACGGTATGTACATCATCTACCCAAAAGTGTAAGGGTAGTCCAACATGAAATCTCATGCTCCTTGCACGCTCCATAATGGTCCTATTCATCCTCTCAGACACACCATTTTCTTTTGGGGTTCTAGGAACTATTTTCTGCCTACAGATTCCATTATATAAACAATAATTCTCAAATTCTCTATTGTAATACTCACCTCCATTATCAGATCTGAGACACTTCAACCTTTTTCATGTCTCATTCTCAACCAAAATTTTTTCTTGTCTCATTCTCAACCAAAGATTTCCACTTTTTAAAAGTTTCAAATACTTCTAATTTTTGTTTTAGGAAATACACCCATGTTTTCCTAGTTGCATCATCAATAAAAGTAACATAATAGTAAGAGCCACCAAGAGAAGACACCTGAGCTTATCCCCATACATCTGAATGCACAAGTTCTAATTTCTCACTCTTCTTCTCTTTCCCAACTTTAAGGAATCAGACTCTTTTATATTTTCCATAAACACAATTTTTGCGGAAGTCCATGTCAATCTGCTTCAAACTTGGTAGCAACTTTATGGAGTGAAGGATCTTCATCCCTTTCTCACTCATGTGCCCAAGTCTATGGTGCCATAATTCTATTTCTGTCCCTTTAGCAAGTGATATAACTATCTCAGTAGCAATTGTTTCTATAGTAGCTAAGGTAGAATAAGTATTACCAGTACACAAATGCAATGTGCCTACCTTTTCACCTTTAGCTACTACTAATGCACCTTTAGTGACCTTCCAGACTTTGTCTGAAAAGGTAACTATGCAACCTTCACTACCCAGTTGTCCTATAGAGATTAAATTCCTTCTCAAATTTGGAACATGCCTTACCTCCTATAGCAACCATTCATTTCCATTCTGTAACTTGATTTTTATCTTTTGATGCTGCTCTTCATCCAGATGATATGGTTCATGATGATGGTGCTTGTGATGTAGTCCTCTCTAATCTTATGACTAGCGGAACCTCCTTGGTGGGTAGTGGAGCTGATGTGGTAGGTTTTGGAGCTGAGGTAGTTCCTTTATCTGAAACTCCCCATTGTTTATGCAACTTCTCTCTGTGCTTGTCTAGGTGTTCTTTAACATGCTTTTTATGTTGTTTCTCCATCACCTCTGAATAGGTGCCAAATCTCTCTGCATTTGTTTCCTTTGGTTTTCTCAATGAGTTTTGTGCATAAGCATTTGTTTTTACTATATTTATCTCATTGGGGAACTGGGGTACCCATGTTGTTCTTGGTCGAACTGCCTCCATGTAGGTGAAATCCTTGTCTACCAAAAATGTGATCTGATTGATGTATTGCTTAAACACTCCATACATAATTCTCTCTTGCACTCATTTCCTCTTATAGGGTTTTGAAGAACCCCCAATATGTGGCACTGAATGATTTTGTATCCCTAAATTGAGCTATGTGCCTTTTCACCTCTAACCCACTGATATGTTTTGATGCCATTGTTTCCCCTTAAACCCCGGTAATTCATTCAAGAAATAAAATGTAAGGCAAAGAATCAAGGTACCATACCGGAAGTTGTAATTTGAGTCCTTAATATTTTGCTGCTGCTCTTCATCCAGATGATATGGTTCATGATGATGGTGCTTGTGATGTAGTCCTCTCTAATCTTATGACTAGCGGAACCTCCTTGGTGGGTAGTGGAGCTGATGTGGTAGGTTTTGGAGCTGAGGTAGTTCCTTTATCTGAAACTCCCCATTATTTATGCAACTTCTCTCTGTACTTGTCTAGGTGTTCTTTAACATGCTTTTTATGTTGTTTCTCCATCACCTCTGTCCCTTTAGCAAGTGATATAACTATCTCAGTAGCAATTGTTTCTATAGTAGCTAAGGTAGAATAAGTATTACCAGTACACAAATGCAATGTGCCTACCTTTTCACCTTTAGCTACTACTAATGCACCTTTAGTGACCTTCCAGACTTTGTCTGAAAAGGTAACTATGCAACCTTCACTACCTAGTTGTCCTATAGAGATTAAAGTCCTCAAATTTGGAACATGCCTTACCTCATGTAGCAACCATTCATTTCCATTCTGTAACTTGATTTTTATCTTTTCTTTTCCAACAATTTGATAGGGTTCATCATCACCCAAATATACCTGTCCAAAATCACCTTAAACATAATCTACAAAATATTTCCTATGGGCTGTGGCATGAAATGAAGCCCCTGAATCTATTATCTAGGAATCATTGGCATTATCTAAACACAAAATTCAAGCATCCTGTAATTTAGTACTTGCAACATTAGCTTCCTTACCATCATCATGTTCTCCGTCTCCTTGTTTTCCCTTTTGAGACCAATAATCCTTCTTCAAGTGTCCTGGCTTTCCACAGTGCCAGCAATCCATTCTTCCTCTGGATTTAAATCTGCCTTTCTTTGACTTCACTTGTGACTTCCCATGATTTGTTGGGCTTTTTCCTCTCTCCTTTGTTCTTCCCCTATTCTCTACAGTCATAGCATTACCCGATGTTGAACTCTCACCTGTGCTTTTTCGTCGCATTTCCTCGCTAAGGATAACACCAACAACATCATCAAATTTCAAAGTATTTGAACCAGAGACAGAGTTACTTACAACCATTACCAAGCTATTCCAACTTTCTAGCAAAGAACATAAAACCAAGAGAGCCCTCACCTCTTCATCAAATTTCACTTTACAAAAGTTAACTGACTAGTAATCATATTAAACTCATTTAAATGATCTGACACAGATCCACCTTCAATCATTTTTAGATTAAACAAACACTTCATGAGAAATACCTTATTAGAGGTTGAGGGTTTTTCATACAATTTAGCCAAAGCTTTCATCAGTTCATCTGTTGTCTTTGCTTCTGTTATATTGAACTCCTTAAATTGTGCCAGGCACAACCGAATGGTTCCTAGTGCCTTTGTGTCCAGAAGTTCCCAATCCTCATTAGTCATTGCTGCTAGTTTCTTGGCTTTTCCTTCCAACAACCTCCATAAATCCTTCTGATAGAGATAATCCTTCATCTGCATCTTCCATAACTAATAGTTCTGCCCATTAAATTTATCTACCTTCAATTTACCCTCGTCTGCCACTGCTCCCACTTAACCATGAGACTCCCACTCAATTGTGAGAATCCCACTCAACCGTGAGACCTTCCTATAGACAACAATCAAACACAACCTGCTCTGATACCAGTTGTTAGGGTTCAGGCAAATAAGAGCAATAAACATTAACAATTATATGCAGATTAAGTAACCCAAATATAACAATGAAGGATAACACAAAAGAGATCAACACAGAAATTTAATGTGGTTCACCCAATATGGGCTACATCCACAGAAACTCAGCCATCCAATGATTTTATTATCCAGTGCAAAATAGATTACAATCTCATGAATTCTATGCCGCAACATACATCCTAGCTGCTTATAACAAGCTTTTTGGAAGCTTCTAGAATTAAGGTTTTATAATGTCATTTTTCTTTTGTCGGTTAACAAAAATTAACAATTGACTCCGAACGTGCAAAAAAGAGGGAAAATTTTTTTCAGGGGTTGCGCCCCTAAACCCCCACTCGAGGCCCAACCCAGCCCAGCCCCAAACCTTGGAAAGGATACGTTATGAGTGTACAGTATTTGCATGATCAATCGCCACATTTCAATAGGTTGGATGCCATGCATGGATCAGTGCAGAGTTGAGTGTGAAGTTACTTTAATATGAGAATTATAAGCAATAAGATGATCATATGTGTTACTGATGTTGAGGAGATGTTCTGGTGGCTTGAAGCATATTATATGATCTCTCCCACTATTCCTTAGAATGCATGGATTGATACAAAGAAGGTTTGGTCTCCAGAAGTTGGTGACAGTCTCTGCTATAGGATGACTACCTTTGAAGACTTTCTAGGAGATTACTCTGCATTGCTCCACATTAGCGGTTATGGATATGAAGTTCTAGAACTATGTTCAAGGTGTAGTGAAGGTGATAATTCTAAAGTTTTAGATCATTTGTCACTCCGCTGTGAAAGTTATACATGATTGAGTACCGACATGTGTTCTAGCAGAGTGAGTCAGTGTTGAAGGCATGTTGGAATGCTTCGCATTCCTCTAGAAGTGAATGGTTTCCTTTGTAGTTTTGTGGATATGGTTATGGATGTACTATACATGCTCTCTTGCAATTTCAAGTTTCTTGGTGGTTTGCAAGCTCAATTTTTCAATGACAGTATGTTGTAGTGTGCTCTAGATGACTGGTTGTTCTCAAAGTTCATGGTTGAAGATGTGCAACACCAAATCTATGATGTGTGGAGGTAAAGGGGTGTTTGGAGATGCTGTATGAGTCATGTAAACTCATCTAGAAGAGTTTCATGAAGATCTTTGTTGTTTCCAGTACTGCACAAGGTTTTCAAGTTGTTGTGGCTGTTATGCTTCAAGTTTCATATGTTTTGCTTAAGGCTATCCTATTTTCAAATGAGTTGAGTGTACAGATGTAATTCCTTGATGTTTGAAGCTATGAAGGATGTTTTGGACTTGGTTAAGCAAGTGTTGATGTCTGCAAGATATGGGTCTTCTGCTAGTGTAATGTGTAGTCTTGCTTAGGACTTGTCCTCTACACGTTTCATATTGTATGCTATTAGCCAACTTGTAAATGTATTTTTATCTTGTCTATGGCCAACAAGCAATTTAATCAATGTAATATCATGTTTAAATTGTAAATCAAATTGAGTTAGGCAAGGTATTATTACAAAGTGATTGATAGGGCTCACATGCAAATGAATGCATTATGATGTGCGACTGAAGGAGAAAGAGCAGAAATTGTAGATGTTGTCCTAATTCATCTTGAAGACATATTTGTGATAGTGATCAATTGTAGAGTGTGGTTAATTGATCTAATCATCAGAAGGAAGTGTGAAGAGGTACAATTTCAATCATCAAAGGTGTGAGTTTCAATGTCAGACAGTAGAAGGACTATCATACTGTAATATTTTGTAAGTGCATTCTCAATTTAGGGAGTCATAGCTTCCTTGGAGTGACCCTAAAACAACATTTTCAAGGAGTATTATCTTCCTTGGGAGTGACCCTAAATCAAAATTTTTAGGGAGTAGTAGCTTCCTTAGGTTGTAGCCCTAAAACAAAGTTATTATTTTTGAGATTCATATATTGTGAGTTAATCCTCACTATTGTTTTTCACTTCTAGGTCTTTCCACATTTATCTGGTGTTATGTATTGATGTGCATATGTTAATTTTTCATGATCATGTTAATGTTGTAATGCGTAAGTTTTAATTTGCTCTGGAGAAGTTGAAGTTTGTTTAGATATTGATTCACCCTCCCTCTCAATATCCTTGTGTGTTCAACATTTTCACTCCTAGATCTATGATATCCTTCACATGCATATTTCTTCCATCTTTTGTTGCTTTGGTCAATTCCCTCACTTGATCCATTCTAATGGCCTTCATTGCTAGTAGGGGTCCTATGGCGCTTAACCCTGTGACTGCCCTAATGGTCGCTTTTGTGATTCTATAGGGTTTGCCCAAGTATATAAATTCATCATGCACTCAGATTAGAATAATTCTTACCCATTCATGTGCCTCTATAAAATTAGGATAATCCTTCCATACATCTAGTTTCTTCACTGGTATGTTTGCATACTCAGGAAGATACCCTATGTCACCCATCAATGTATCCCTTAGCTCCTCAAACTTCATGTGATCAATCTCTACCAAAGTATTGTGAATGTACTTCCTCACGTCTTCTATGTAGATCACATCTTCTAGCACATTAAAGAATACACCATCTTTATCCACTTCTAGGGCTTTCCATGGATATTTATTAAACTTCAACCTCGACTTGTGTGTGATGTCGATTAGCTCAGGGGTTGCCATTGTGTATCCTTTGGTTATCTATGTTCTTCTACTCTTCACTTCTTTTCTCACCATTGTATTTCCTCTTGGAACTCCAAATTTGTCAAAATGTGAATGTAAAGTGAGGTTGTAATGTCTTATTAGGGTTAAGTACCCCTCTTTTTTCACTAATTTTTTCCACTTTTCCTTTTCATTCTTTTCCTTTGTTACTTTATTTCCTTTCTTTTTATGTCGTAAGTTCTACCTCTTGTTAGTGGCTAGTCTTTGATATACTATGGTACCATGACAGGATCATTCCGCAATTAGTTTCTTTCTTTCAAAGATTGATGATTTGGTGGTTTGGCCTTTGGAACAACCCCCCCACATTGTTTTCCTTGTATCTTTTTCCCCTTTCTTCTTCCTCTTTTCTTGTGACTGTCCTGCTTGTATCTCTAGGAGTACAACCATCTTGATATGTCGATTCCTCTGCTTCCTCTGCTTCATTTTCTAAAATTTCTAAGATAGACTTTGTCCCTCCTTAAAGTGTTGCAAGTGATCTACCATGGGTTTTGATGAATTACAGAGGATTGCGGTATGTCTTCTTCCAGTTTTGATCATGAATATGCTCCAATAACTATTGAGCCCTACACAACACACCCGATTTTGGCTTCAAAACAAGGACCCCCTCTCTTTTTCTTACCTCAAGTATCCCAGAGTTTTGTGTTGTAATGCATTGGATTTCACTTATATGATTTGACACTTTCATGTGCTCTGAGTTTTGGGGGTAAGTTGTTCAATCACCAAGCTTGAGTCTTAATCACTTGATGATTTTATGTTTTCAGGGTTTCAGACTGTGTCATTTTTGCATGCTGAGAAAGGTAGACTCGAACCTCGTTCCTTGCCTTTGTAGTCTATTGGGTTCACTTTCTAGGGCTTGATTGTGCATTTGAGTGTTGGGATGCCTTGTTGCTCTGTTGGAGCCTTAGGGTTTGGCATACTAGAATTACAGTAGAAACACCCCTAGAACTATGACATTTTGTTGCTTTTCTTGCATGTCTACTAGTTTGTCAGGGTTAGTCATCTTAGCATGACTGTAGAGGAACCCCTGACATCCTATCTCCAAGGACACTAGTGAGGAGATGGTAAGTCACCTTCATGGCTTCGATGGTTGGCCTTTTAGCTTGCCTGATAGGTAGACTCTTGTAGTGTAGGATTTGATTTCCCTCCACCTACCCTTGGTAGTGCATTAATGGCGATTCTCCTGCGCATGTAATCGACCCTTTTTAGGGATTTTGAGCTCAGTTGTTCCTTTTTTCACATCCTTGTGATTTCAGTTGCTCTCCTTGCTACGTTTGCATCCTGGACCTTCATATAGACTCTTTGCTCCTACTGTGAAAATCCCAATCAGAGCGTGATAGTAGTAATTAGCGTGTGTGTGTGCTTTGATATTGGGTTTCTTCAAAGTAATTCTTGTTATCACTGGGAATTGCACCCATATGCAAGGCTGATGAAGCACTGCAATTCCGTGTAACATGGGATTAATTTTAGGTTGTGGGTGCCCTATGATGAAATTGGACCTCTAGATTATGGGCTGGTTCCCCTCAAATGTTCTATTGAGATGTATGTTTTTACTATTTTGGAAAAGGGAAGAAAGAAACTAAATGAATACAAAAGGTAAAAAATGGTGATGCACCTAATTTGGATAAAATAATGCAATATGATCCACAATGTTTACCTAGAAATCTGACTTTTACACAATCCAGACTTGGCATACATATCACATAAATGATTCTAAGGAAGGTTTTGAAAACAGGTTTTTATGAAGGAAATGGTTTTTTCACAACACAAAAAGACTATTTCTGGTTAACACAACCTAAGACCTGTGATGAATATATGCTTAATGCTACAAGAAAGGAAGTGAGACAATAATTTCAAAGGTTTAATGATTAAAAAAACAAAATTTCATCAAAATCACTTCACTAATAGCATTAAAAGGAAAAGTAATTTAATTGATTTCAAAGAAACAAAGGAAAGATCTGCAAAGAAGACAAAAGTATAACCTATAACCTATCGATCTCTCAATAAAACTGTAAAATAAGCTACAAGAATTCTCCAATCTATCTGAATTAGAATGAGAATCAAGAACTAGCAAAAACAAACTTTTTCTTTACAATATATAGGTTTGCTCTCTCCAAGAGGCATGCAAAAAATATGGACTTGCAGATGACTGCCTCTAAAAATAATCATTCTCGAGCAACCTCCAAAATCCTTAAAATTAGGGTCTAAAATTGCCACAAATTGAGCAAAAATAGCTCCAATTTGGGCCTCTCCATATGCTTGACCAAAAAGTTGACCAAGAACCCTAAAAATACTCCTTAAAATCATGTAAAACCTCCTAGGTGGCCTAGTTAACTCAACTAATCAATTTGCATGATTTTGTATGAGCAAAATTGATTGTGAGTCAATAATAAAGTAATAGAATAATTACTTTATTATTGGTTACAATTTGTTCTATTTCTAATTTTTACAACTTGTGGAAAATAATAAAGTAATTTGAAAAATATTACTTTATTATTTATTGACAATTAATAAATTTGTAAAAAACTACCACAAATTGAGCAAAAATAGCTCCAATTTGGGCCTCTCCATATGCTTGACCAAAAAGTTGACCAAGAACCCTAAAAATACTCCTAAAAATCATGCAAAACCTCCTAGGTGGCCTAGTTAACTAATCAATTTGCATGGTTTTGCATGAGCAAAATTGATTGTGAGTAAATAATAAAGTAATAGAATAATTACTTTATTATTGGTTACAATTTGTTCTATTTCTGATTTTTACAACTTGTGGAAAATAATAAAGTAATTTGGAAAATATTACTTTATTATTTATTGACAATTAATGAATTTGTAAAAAACTACCACAAATTGAGCAAAAATAGCTGCAATTTGGGCATCTCCATATGCTTGACCAAAAAGTTGACCAAGAACCCTAAAAATACTCCTAAAAATCATGCAAAACCTCCTAGGTGGTCTAGTTAACTCAACTAATCAATTTGCATGATTTTGCATGAGCAAAATTGATTGTGAGTAAATAATAAAGTAATAGAATAACTACTTTATTATTGGTTACAATTTGTTCTATTTCTGATTTTTACAACTTGTGGAAAATAATAAAGTAATTTGGAAAATATTACTTTATTATTTATTGACAATTAATGAATTTGTAAAAAATTGCCACAAATTGAGCAAAAATAGCTCCAATTTGGGCCTCTCCATATGCTTGACCAAAAAGTTGACCAAGAACCCTAAAATACTCCTAAAAATCATCCAAAACCTCCTAGGTGGCCTAGTTAACTCAACTAATCAATTTGCATGATTTTGCATGAGCAAAATTAATTGTGAGTAAATAATAAAGTAATAGAATAATTACTTTATTATTGGTTACAATTTGTTCTATTTCTGATTTTTACAACTTGTGAAAAATAATAAAGTAATTTGGAAAATATTACTTTATTATTTATTGACAATTAATGAATTTGTAAAAAAACTGCCACAAATTGAGCAAAAATAGCTCCAATTTGGGCCTTTCCATATGCTTGACCAAAAAGTTGACCAAGAACCCTAAAATACTCCTAAAAATCATGCAAAACCTCCTAGGTGGCCTAGTTAACTCAACTAATCAATTTTCATGATTTTGCATGAGCAAAATTGATTGCGAGTAAATAATAAAGTAATAGAATAATTACTTTATTATTGGTTACAATTTGTTCTATTTCTGATTTTTACAACTTGTGGAAAATAATAAAGTAATTTGGAAAATATTACTTTATTATTTATTGACAATTAATGAATTTGTAAAAAACTGCCACAAATTGAGCAAAAATAGCTCCAATTTGGGCCTCTCCATATGCTTGACCAAAAAGTTGACCAAGAACCCTAAAATACTCCTAAAAATTATGCAAAACCTTTTTAGGTGGCCTAGTTAACTCAACTAATCAATTTGCATGATTTTGCATGAGCAAAATTGATTGTGAGTAAATAATAAAGTAATAGAATAATTACTTTATTATTGGTTACAATTTGTTCTATTTCTGATTTTTACAACTTGTGGAAAATAATAAAGTAATTTGAAAACTATTACTTTATTATTTATTGACAATTAATGAATTTGTAAAAAACTGCCACAAATTGAGCAAAAATAGCTCCAATTTGGGCCTCTCCATATGCTTGACCAAAAAGTTGACCAAGAACCCTAAAAATACTTCTAAAAATCATGCAAAACCTCCTAGGTGGCCTAGTTAACTCAACTAATCAATTTGCATGATTTTGCATGAGCAAAATTGATTGTGAGTAAATAATAAAGTAATAGAATAATTACTTTATTATTGGTTACAATTTGTTCTATTTCTGATTTTTACAACTTGTGGAAAATAATAAAGTAATTTGGAAAATATTACTTTATTATTTATTGACAATTAATGAATTTGTAAAATCATGCATGATTAGAAGAAAAAATATCACTCCTTATTACTCTAATTACATTTGCCTATTTTGCATGATATGAGCACAAATAGGACTTAGAAGAAAAAGAAAACTCCTTATACCTCCATGTGAGAAAATATCCCTACTTTGCATGATTTACACATTAAGGCAAATTTTTTTACCGTTATCACTCCATGAACCAAGGAGAAAACATTACTTCTCTTTGCAAGATAAAAATCTTAAGTCACTCCATGCATAAAAAATACTCCATGCACCAAACAATATGCATAAAACCCTTATGACTCCCCTTTGATGCCTTAGTGCACAAATATATCATTACATTTTTTAAGCCACCTTATATCTCCATATGCAACTTAAAATCAAGAAAGAAAAATAACAACTCCATGACTCCATCACTGCACCATCATACATGCACCATTATACTGCCACCATGCATAATTGCTTACCTTGGGAAGCTCCATGCTCAGCCTTCATGCATGCCATGTTTAAAATCATACCCTTCTGGCTTTGTTAGCCATAGGATCAGATTCATATGCTTATGAGTAGCTGAAATTTGATAAAGTACAAGAAAGTACTCAATAAATTGCTGCAATGCTTCATAAAAAATATAGAAAAATTCACTCATCAACTGAATCTGATCATGCAATCTTCTATCATGGGGTAAAAAGATGTTCTGATTTTGCTGCTCTGAGCTTGAAAACTACTTGGTTGGTAAAACAACATTCTGTACTTGCTTCCTCATTTCTCTGGAAACCATATCCCTGATTGGACATCCTCTCATAATGATGTATTCTTGGTTGATGCTCCTTATGTCCTATTTTAGATCTGTTGTCCTATTTTCTCTTAAAATTTCAACTTGATTTGCAACAGTTAACTCATATGAATGAAATGAAGAAAAGCTTGATTCTCTGACCTGATCCTGTTGATCACATATTGCTGGCTCATATGACATTAGCTGATCATCAATGTTAGAACAAAAGATTTCTATGATGCCTAACAACATGTTCTCATCTAACTCACAATCTTGCATTGAATCCAAATGAGTTATATCATCTAGTTGTTCAATATTAGGTATAGGTTCAGGAGGTTCATCAAATAAGTCAGCTAGCTCATGAGATTTAATCTCTATCTCTTTCACAAGAACATGTTCAACCTGATCTTGTTTGCCATCTAGATTTGACACAAAGGACTCAAGATAATCCCAAAATGATATTTCATTAGATTCCCCTTGAATTCTTAGTGAAAGAGGACTATTTATTACCTCATAACAACTCTAAACCAGTCGTGTAAGTTGCATGATAGGTTTACTTGTACACTCTTCTACTTGATCCAATATTAGATTGTCAAACTGCTTAGCTTTAATCAGCAACCCTTCATTCTATTTGATGTCTTCCTGCTATTTTGTTATTTCTGATTGTGGTATGAGCTCTTCATTAGGCTCAATGAAATCGGGTAGCTGATCAAATAAAGAATTTAGCTCCTCCTGTTTGTCAGGTTTATTCTCCATTAGAACATGGGCATCTTGTATTTGCATTTGAAGATTCTGTCCTTCCAATATATGCATCCTACTTTCATTAATCTTGTAAACAACATCAGAAAACTTTTCAAATGATTCAAAATGTAAAGGATTGAGTACCAAATCTAAACCAACATCCCCTTCATAGGCATTATACTCATTTTCAGCTGGGAACATAGAAAAAACAACTTCTTCCTCCACATTTGATTTTTTTGATTTGGTGTGACAAGAAGGACTACAACAAACCTCAACTGCTGGGTTGAAACTTGGAGTCTTGATAGGCTTTTGTTCAATGTGCCAACTTGGAATCTTGATTGGTTCATAAACTACTACCTTTTCCTCTTCCTAATTTTGGATTGGTATGGAAGGGGTAGCCTTAATAAGATTTGGCATTTTGTAATTAGGATGCTTGGTCTAAGAGGGCTTCCATACTTGTTCAAAAGCCTAATGGTTTGATTCAGGTACTTGATATGATTAATACTGAGGACTAATAGACTGATCTTGAATGCAAATAGGTTCTTGATTACAATCAGAATTCTTGAAACTTGAAACTTGATATCTACTAACCTCATTTTGAGAATGCTGATCCAGAATGAATGCGATTGTCTGGATGTTCTACTTTTGTATTTGTGCCTCTTTTGCTAAAATCTCCCTCCTAAGACTTTCTTGAAACTGTATCCTTTGTGCCTTCAATTCTTGCTCATGGAGATAGGCCTGATAATCTAGTTTCTCCTGCTGTTGCTCATATTCTTGCTGCATCTTGAACTCCTCTATTTGCTTTATGATTTCTAACAAAGTGTTTTTCGTATCATTCATGTTGTTCCTTATATCTTCAACCCCTTGGGACTAATTTTGAACATGTAATTGCTGATATGAAGGATGAGTAGGGGTGGGTGGGAGGTAAGAGTACTGTGCATGCTCATTTCCTTGAAAAACCATGGAATTTGGGCTAAAATGAGCAGCATGGCTGATCTAATATGGCTCATAAGATGAAGGATTGACAATATTTTTATGATATGATGGATGATATGACATACTTCCATGAAGAAAAGACATGTCTATTCATTCAAAAGGTTTGATCTATCAAACCAGAAAGATAGAGTCGTCGGGTATTTGTAAATAAACCTCTAGAAAGGCTAAATTAACTGCTAATCATACCAAAAACAACAGCAATGATAAGTCCTATTGAACTGAAAAAATTAGTTCAATGTCCCATCGGGCATGCCAAAAACTATTATCACTAGGAATTGCACCCGTATGCAAGGCTGATGAAGCACTGCAATTCCATGTAACATGGGACTAATTTTAGGTTGTGGGTGCCCTATGATGAAATTAGACCTCCATATTATGGGCTAGTTCCCTTCAAATGTTCTATTGAGATGTATGTTTTTACTATTTTGGAAAAGGGAAGAAAGAAACTAAATGAATACAAAAGGTAAAAAATGGTGATGCACCTGATTTGGATAAAATAATACAATCTAATCCACAATGTTTACCTAGAAATTTGACTTTTACACAATCCAAACTTGGCATACATATCACATAAATGATTCTAAGGAAGGTTTTAAAAATAGGTTTTTATGAAGGAAATAGTTTTTTCACAACACAAAAAGACTATTTCTGGTTAACACAACCTAAGACCTTTGATGAATATATGCTTAATGCTGCAAGCAAGGAAGTGAGACAATAATTTTAAAGGTTTAATGATAAAACACAACAAAATTTTATCCAAATCACCTCACTAATAGCATTAAAAGGAAAGGTAATTTAACTGATTTCAAAGAAACAAAGGAAAGTTCTACAAAGAAGACAAAAGTATAACCTGTAACCTGCTGATCTCTCAATAAAACTATAAAATGAGCTACAAGAATACTCCAATCTGTCTGAATCAGAATGAGAATCAAGAACTAGCAAAAACAAACTTTTGCTTTACAATATATAAGTTTTCTCTCTCCAAGAGGCATGCAAAAAATATGGACTTGCAGATGACTACCTCTAAAAATAATCATTCCTGAGCAACCTCCAAAATCCTCAAAATTAGGGTCTAAAACTACCACAAATTGAGCAAAAATAGCTCCAATTTGGGCCTCTCCATATGCTTGACCAAAAAGTTGACCAAAAACCCTAAAAATACTCCTAAAAATCATGCAAAACCTCCTAGGTGGCCTAGTTAACTCAACTAATCAATTTGCATGATTTTGCATGAGCAAAATTGATTGTGAGTAAATAATAAAGTAATAGAATAATTACTTTATTATTGGTTACAATTTGTTCTATTTCTGATTTTTACAACTTGTGGAAAATAATAAAGTAATTTGGAAAATATTACTTTATTATTTATTGACAATTAATGAATTTGTAAAATCATGCATGTTTAGAAGAAAAAATATCACTACTTATTACTCTAATTACATTTGCCTATTTTGCATGATATGAGCACAAATAGGACTTAGAAGAAAAAGAAAACTCCTTATACCTCCATGTGAGAAAATATCCCTACTTTGCATGATTTACACATTAAGGCAATTTTTTTTATCGTTATCACTCCATGAACCAAGGAGAAAACATTACTTCTCTCTACAAGATAAAAATCTTAAGTCACTCCATGCATCAAAAATACTCCATGCACCAAACAATATGCATAAAACCCTTATGACTCCTCTTTGATGCCTTAGTGCACATATATATCATTACATTTTTTAAGCCACCTTATATCTCCATATGCAACTTAAAATCAAGAAAGAGAAATAACAACTCCATGACTCCATCACTGCACCATCATACATGCACCATTATACTGGCACCATGCATAATTGCTTACCTTGGGAAACTCCATGCTCAACCTTCATGCATGCCATGTTTAAAATCATACCCTTCTGACTTTGTTAGCCACCATGCATAATCAAGAAGCATCTTTACTTTTGAGTGATTGCAAAAAAGACAAGGAACTTGATTAGCATTTGTATCTTTGTCTATGCATTACCTGACCACCAAGGAATCTTTAAAAAACTTATAAGGCATTGAAGCCTTTCTTTCTCATCATATTGACCCTCTTGACTTAATAAAAATCAAGTCCTAAACATTGTTGTCGGCCACTCCATGCTATGATGGTTAGGATTTTTCAAGACCAAAGTCTTGACCACAAGAACTTCTTGGATAAGATAATTATTTGTTTTTGCAAGTCAAAAATCACACTTGAGAAAGAAGAACCTACGAACAAAAGTAAGGAGATAACCCTAAAACTGCTCATTCTTCATTTGGTAAACTCTCCACTTGCTCTGCAACTTTGTTCCGCTAGCTTAGGGTTTGAATGCCTCCATCATGACTCTGGTTTTACTCCCTTCAATGGCACTTCTTGGTTGAATATTTGCAACTCTGCATCACTATTGAAGAAGGTAACACTTGCTTGAGTTTTATATGAGGCATTTTATTGATCTGTAGCTCTATTTCTCTTTAATGGTTGTAGCCTCCTTCTTTCATGGATCTCTCCTTTATTGGCATTCTTTAACACCTTCCCTCCTATTTTTGTATCTTCTTTTTGCAATTCCTCACCTATTCTTGAAAACTTGATGCCGCTGTGAGGCCATGGATAATCTCTCTTCCCGTCAGCAAAAGAGGTAAGCACTTGTCATTTCTCATCCTCTGTAACTTCATTTGTCTCTTTTTATAGTTTGAAAAAATGACAGGCTATATGTGGTCACGGGTATTGCATTTTTGGCAAAAAATGGCTTACTACTGTCGGCCATGACTGTATATATCTCTTTTTAGCATGACTTGTCTGTAGATGCAGAAAAAATAGAGGGTTTGAGATCTTCGAGCTGAGGATTTTCTATTTCCTTGCATTTTCAAGGCCTCCATCTGTCATGGCCACTCTCCTATGTATATAGGCACGAAACTATGTAAACTGTTGAGGGTTTGTAAGTTTTGAAACTAGGGTTTCAACCCTCCTTGCACAAAACTCATTCACACTACCATGTCCATTTTATTTCACTGTTATCTCTTTCTGCTTTGACTTACCGTGAAGAGAAAAAACATGGATTTGAACTTTCTGTCAAGGGTTTGTTTAGTTTGTACTTTCAAGTTTTGTATTCGTCATGGCCACTCTCCTGTGGTATTCACTGCTCCTTCTACTTGTAAATGCAAAAGAAACAAGGGTTTGATATTTCTTTGAAAAGACCTTGTTTAATTTGCAGATGGGTATACTTGTTATCATGAGAAACTTTGCTCTTCTGGTATGCTATGACTGTATCTCTCTTTTATCTAAATCATCTTGACTGTGGGTACAAAAATGAGCACTAGGGTTTGATATCTTGATATGGGTATACATTTTTTTGATGAGCAATCTTTCCTTCTATATAGCACCTTCTTGGCCTTCTCCTTATGACTATCATGCTATGAATGATACACTTTTGCTTTTATTCACCCTCCACTGTAGCTACTGGGTATAATAGAAAGTCTTTTGATATTCTGAATGATAACCAGTATCAGCTACCTCCATTTGTATCATACATTGGCACTCCTGGGAGGTTCTCTTGTAGCATAGATGGTCTCTTTAGCTTATTTGCATATGATATCTCTCCTCAGGTTACTAACTATAATATGATGGACTGTTGTCATGTGGCATCATCTTTTGACTGTGTAACTGTCTTTCTACTATAACTAGATTCTACCATGGCATAGATATCATGCTATCTTATCCTTGACTGTCTATGGCATTCTTAAAATGCACCTGTAGCATGCTTAAACATGTTCATATCTCCTTGGTTTTTTTGTATTCTTTAAATATACCTGTATATGCCTTTGTGCATAATGACTGCCTATCTTATCATTTGGCTCTCATAGTAACATATATATCAAGCATTTTTCTTCATCATTGACCATGGTAATTGACTACTATGACTATATCATGATAAAACAAATGGCATAGAAGAAAGAAGACTATTTACCTTGTGAATTTCATGTTCTTTGTCAATCATCACTGTAGCACTTGATATAAGTCTTGTTCTTCTTTTGATGTTCCTCCTTCATCATTGATGCATTTCTATAGATGGATATGGCAACTTAAATATACTCTATCTCTTGTTTGTATAAGCCACTTTATTGATCCTGTCTTGACTGTTTATAGTGAAGATGTCTGTATCTGTATCTTTGCCTCTAGCATGTGATTATTACACCTGCTATAGAGTGCTGCTTCATCTTACTCTTTTGTCATAATGAGATAACCCTTCACATGATTTATTCTACAACTTGTTCAAATGATACATAAGTTATTGTATCCTTCTTTATTTTGTCTCTCTTCTCTTTATCAGGCACAAAAATCTAAAAACCTGTATCATCTTAGATGGCTCCTGTAGCTTGGATGACTGTAATCTAATTTCTGCATTTTGATTTTTGTCAATCTTGACTCAGTCATGTTACTCTGATTTGCTCCAATCAACTAATTCCATGATGACATATCTTTTATGCAAGTTGATTAGATGATGAATGATATAGCTTAGAATGATGCATCCTGTCTTTTTTGATACTCTTTTCAAAATATGAAAAGAAACATGTTGGGCTCAAACCCTTATGGGAGCCACATTTAATCCACATGTTTATTAGTCTTCAAATCAACAACAAAACTTGTCCTATACCTGCACAGTGAACAAACAAGTTAGCATAAAAAAGTACCTAATAGCATTGATTGATCTTCTTCATGATTTCTTCCTGATTTGTGTCATTATCTGATCTAATTTTCTTATCTGAATGCATGATGTGGTAAGTAGATGTCTCTATTTGATAAAAGCATTTGATAACTTTAAACATCTGGAGCACTAACAGGGCTGTCCCTAAAATTTTGCAGGTTCAACTGATGATGGCTTGGACTGAAGACTTAAGACTGAAGACTTGAAGGCCGACCTCAATAGCAATCTCCATCATTAGGTAATGATGGATGTTTAAATTTATCATGTGTTCATTTTTTTTCTCTTTTATCAAATAGATACATAGCTTGCATGTCTACAATTGTTCAGTCTAGTTACTCCCATGGCTTGTGTGGGACACATTTGAACACTTCCTTTAAACATGATCAGTTAATTTCTCTTATGCATATGATGCATATGATGTATATGTATTTCCTTTTCAATCAATGCATGAGATAAAGTAACAGATACTTGAATGTATGTTCCAAAACATGACATGAAATAATAGTTCAATACAAAATATCTTTCTTTCTTTTATTCAAAACTGATTAACTGAATAATCAATCTAACTTATAACTCTTGAAAGATCAAACTATGTAGAACAATTGTATTTCTTGAATCTATGATTTCTTGACAATGTATTCTCTTGTCATGATAACTCATCAGTCTTGATTAGATTGATGGGTTATCCTGACAACTGGATATCCTCTTCTACTCTGTCAAGGCATCAACCATTCAATGAATTCATAATTTTGAAGTTTTCTTTTATTCCTTCTGAACAACTACACTTAGGTCCAACTAATTTTAAGTGTGAACAAAAAATTAGTAATAATACCTAGATCATCCAGGTTGGTTTTGACTTCTTTTTCATTTAATCAGTGTGCATGCATGAATGTTTTCTATTAAAGATCTATGATTGGTCATGCCTACCCATTTTGAGTTGGATCTCGTTCCTTGTTTTCGTGTTTGATATGATTTTTCATTTTGGGGCTAGGGCTTCATTGTTTTTCCCTTTGTCGGGTCATCAAATCCATTTGTTTACTTGAGACATATTTCAAGATTGTTTAAATGATGTAGGGAGTTTGCTTTGTGAGGAGAGACTCTCCCTTTTCCCTTTTGCTTCTCTTGGTTTAATTGAATTCATGGGGTGTCGGAGATTAGGCTTTTAGTCCTTTGTCTTCCATTTTGAAAGCCGTAGAGGGTCCCCTCTGATCCCATTGGTTTCTTCTATAGTAGTGTTATCAGGCGTTGGGCTTCATAAGTTTCATCTTCCCATTTGTATTGAACATGAGTCAGCCCTGCCCTCAGACTCTTGATTACATAGCATATATCAGAGTTCAGATGTCGGGTCTTTTGCGTTAACCATTTCTATGAGAGAGACGCCTAAGACTCCCTTGTGTCCTGAATGTGATAACTAGTACTTATATATTGTCGGGGTTCACTATCAGACCTTCCACTCTGGCTCTTTTATTTCCCTCAACCTAAAGAAAGGGTAAGGCCTGATCCCTAATCTCTGATGATTACCAAGAAATTGCAATTTTGACATTTATTGAGGTATTTGTAATGACTTCGATTATTATACTCTGAAGCAAACTTTGAAATGATCTAACTATGATGAATCCAATAAAGAAATACACCATTGTTGATTGAATGAATGTGCAGAAAAATGGTAGAGTTCCTGCTAGTGGGAGATAATAAGCAAGAATTCAAGGGATACCTACCTACTTCTAAAGTGACTAACCCCTTTCCGAAGATTGAGGATACAGACATTGGATATCTGGATCCTTGGGGTTATTTGCAGCAGTTGCGAGGAGAGGCCAACAAGTCCTTCCAAACTTAGTGCATAGAGAACACAAAGTTACTCTAGGCTGCCACTTTCCCAATTTTGGTGCAAGCTCTATAGTTGGTCGTGGCATGTGCTTAGATGTATAAGGCTGGGAGAAAGAAGGTAATCAAACCAATAGGGCATGTGGTCATTGATTTCTCATTAGACATGGTGGAGAAGGTTTTTGGCCTACCTACATATGCAGACTATTACAAAATTATCAAGAACATTGCCCTAACATACTATAGTACAAGGATAGGAGCTGTAGCTAGCTACATGAACCAACACCTCTTGACCAGTCAAAGGTAACATCCCTTGAAGATGACACCCATCCAACTAAGCAGTGAGTTCAAGTACGATGGAAGGAGATTCATAATCCTCCTCAGTCAGGTGTTTGGTTACCTTCAGCTAACAAATGGTACCCCTAGATGTGCCAATTCAACATGAAGGTTGTAGATGGAAAAAGAATAGATTGGGGTACCTTCATTAGTGACAAGATGAATGATCAACTATCAAAGTTTATGGAAACAAAGGAATTCTACATGACCTCCTACTTGGTTTACCTCCTAGCTTACCAAGCCAGTTTTCCTAGATTACAACAGGTGGGCTCCCTTTAGCAAGGAGAGGTCTTGATATATGAGCATTTTTCCCAGTTGGAGCTCAGGGCAAGCATGAAGAGATTTTGCATTGTTAACAATGCTTTTGTGTATGCAATCATAAGGGGGTTAGTGTTGGGATAAGTTGCCATTAACTTGCAATCCTAACCAATTCGTGTGTCTCCAAAGTTCTTGGAATGTGTTCCCCAACACATTAAGACTTTGAGAGATTAATTATTTATTAATTATATCACTTTGACTTTTGCAATCAATTCCTAATTGATGAGTTCAAACTTGGGCATCCATTTTTAGAGTGGGGGCCATGAAGACTTTGTTGACTTCTCCTAAGTCTATTTTGAGAGTTTGATAACTCCTAGTGAGTGGGAGTTAAACTTGGGTGTCCCCTTTTGATGGGGACTTATATTTAGACTTGGAGTTGTGCTTTTTTATGTACATGAGTGGATAATGTTGATACACCTTGCATGGATATAATGTTGGAGTTAACTACAATGTTAGAGATGCATTAATTGGATATTGCTTGCATGTAGTTAGAATAGCTTGCATGGACTTGCATGTTTTTGCATGTAGCTTGCATGTACTTGCATGTTGCTCATATGGACTTGCATGTTGTTGCATGTCACTTGCATGTGATTGCATGTTGTTGCATGTCAATCCTATGGACTTGTATGACCTTGTATGTTGTTGCATGTCACTTGCATGTGCTTGCATGTTGTTGCATGTTACTTGCATGTGCTTGCATGATGTTGCATGCCATTCCTATGGAATTGTATGTCCTTGCATGTTCTTGCATGTAAGTTATATGACCTTGCATGTAGTTGCATGTCAGTTTTAAGATATTACTTGCAGGACACTCCAACTCCCAAAAGTTGCAAGATGGTACATCTTAGTGTTTAAGGTAATGGGTATCAATTGTATGTTGTTGAAAATGCTTGTATGTCAGTTTTAAGATATTACTTGCAGAACACTCCAACTCTAGAAAGTTGCGGGATGATACATCTCAATGTTTTGAATTTGGTGTTTACATGTCACTTGCATGTACAGAACAAGGTAATTCAGAATAACATTGGGGACATCAATTGTGCAAGTTGTTGCATTAGAATTGGTGTGTGTCGATCACTTCAGTTGATTGATATAGATTGGGCTAACTTGAGAACCCAATCTTGGGACTTTCAGTTGTTGCTTTTATTTAGAAATATGTTTGATGTTGGCAAAGATAATTTTGGCATACTTGTGTGCACACATCATGAAGGGGCAGTTAACTCAAAGTTTGGACTTTGTTTGAGTTCAGTCTTCTCAATTTAAGTGAGCTTGATTTTTGCATGAGCTTTGGAAGCTATGTTATCAATTGTAATTTATTATAATTTGAGTTTCAACCTTTTGAATTAAAATAGGGTTTTTGATTTAATTGTAAATCCCATACATTTTCCAGAGAGTTGATTTGAGGAAAAAAAACTAAGAAGAAAAAAATAAGAAGTTTTTTGTAAAAGACTTAAAATAAAAAGGCAAAGGGCTTTTTTGACTTAGAAGAAAAAAGCATGAAGCTGTTTTGACTTAGAATAAAAAAGCAAGAAGATTTTGAAGTTTTTTACAGGTTTGAAGATTGAAGAAGCTTTTAAAGTGCATCAAGGAATCAAAGAATTTTAGTATTGAATGTAATCTTTTCCAAAGAGATTTAATACAAGCAGGAAACATCTTTGAGTGTGGAGTTTTTCCTGAAAGGGTTTCTCCACGTAACTATTGTGCAAGGTTTTCTCTTCTCTTCTCTTCTCTTCTACATTGGTTTGAAAGTGCATAAGCACTTGTTCATTAATTGTTATAGATTAATCTTAATTTCAGCTTTGCATACACAAAATTGTAAAGTTCATAGCAGCAATTCTACCTTCATTTCAATAGTTAGAGCATGACTACTCCTAGAGGTTGTTGGTGGAAGCTGCATAAGAGTTGGCCCATTAGGCAATTGGTATATACAGTTCCAAACCTTTACCTGTATTCAAGTAATGGGCTTTGACAAGGCACCATACAAACTACCCAGGTACCTAGGTGATCGAATAATTCTATTGGAGATCTACACACAGGAAGTTGAAGTCTACAAATTAATATCTAGTAAGCATAAATCCAGCTTCAAATTCCCCATCAAAGTAGGGGAATACTCTTGCCATAACATAATTAACATAAGTCATGCAGAGGTTGAGTTGCCTGCCTTATCCTTGGGGGATTTTGATAACATAAGGAGTAGATTTGACCCCATTGGATGGGTTAGTGATGCACTGGCATCCCGCTTCTTCTAATTTTGGTTTGCATTTATTTTTTAAGTGTGGGGTTTTTGTTTACTATGTTCATGTAGCCTATGATGATCTTCCTGTCCATTTCTAAACTTATATTTGGCAAGAAATCATGGTTGATAGTTTTGGACAGTCGAAGAAAGTTTGCAGTTTTATTAAGGATCTAAAAATGCCACAAATTGTGCATCCTAAAATAGTAATGCTATTATCTCCCTTATACTGTTTGGTGACTACTTGCACGTGTCCATGGCAATTTAACATTGACAGCTCCTTGAAATACTAGTTTCATTATCTACATGGTCATGGATAGCCATTCTTGGCTTATACATCTATTGTTCAAACTTTGCTAATGGAAGTAATGGTTTAATTAAATCATAAATGCTGAAGTGATTAAGGGCAGCTCGATGGTGGATTGTGGTGATGATGACTTTTTCATGGAAGCGACAATCTTAAATTTCTTTGCAAGAAGGTAATGAACATTGTGGCTACAACAACATGGGAATATTCCTACTTCTATAGAACTTTTAAACAAAGCTTAGATGGCCCCATTTAGAGGGGTATATTTGTCGACATCTATAGAAGGAGAGAAATGGATAACAACTGAAGGGGTAGAGGCCTTTATAGTGGCTGTAGTATCTGAGTGAAGAAGGGGAATTAGAGTAGAGTAAAGAGCGACTAAGGAGGTCGATGGTTTTAAGGAGACAATGGTCTAAGATAGAAGAGTTTATGTATTTGTGTAAGGCCGTTTGTGTAGGCTGATTTATGTCATGGAATGTATTTTGTCTCTATAATAGAATGATAAGAAGTTGTTAGTGCACTTCAAGCTGATTATCCCCATTTTCCTATCTTTTTGAAGGAACTATGTTTTGTATTTTTTGTCATTTATTCTGAATTCTCTCTTGAGTTTAGTTTTTGTAAGGGGCACCAAGACCTCAAAGCAAATTTTGATTTTTTTTTTGGTCTCAATAATGAGAACCTAGGTGACATTTTTTTGTCTTAAATAATGTAATAAAGGTCTATATAAGACCACTCCCCATGTATCTAAGCCACTTATGGCATGTTTAAGAGAGTGGTGAGAGTGTAGGTTAAAATTAGCATGTTCTTTTTATGACTATTTTTAGTGGGACAACAGTGTATGTTGTTCATGCCCATTTTTCAGGCTTTTCCCATGATGGGAATAAATGTAATGGAGAGATAAGGATAAAAACTATGTTGTTGATTCATTTTTAACTTGGCATAACATGGAGAAGAAATTTGGAGTTTGAAAGAATACAAAAAATAGTTTGATTTCTACTGTTCCTATTGTGAAAATTGCTGTTCCAACTGTTATTTTGCTATTCCAACCTCCTGTACTTGTCCGTATGGCCCAGTCATGAGGGAAAATGTTTGAAATATATTGAGGAATGTTCTTATCCTTCATTTGAGTCAAGTTGTAGAGATTTTCATTGTAGTTTAAACATTTTATCACTATTTTTGTGAAAGTGGGTCTTAAACCCTTGTTTTGAGGTTTTTAGTGAAAACGATGTATTTTTGGTTTGTTCCACCTACACCACAACTTCAAAATGAATGGAATGGATATAGTTAGACTATATTTTGTGTTGATTCTTCATTGCAGGAGCAGGGGACTGATTGTTGCAGAGATTGAGGCCTAATATCTTCATGAATTGAGCAAAAGAGGCTAGGTAGCATAGGTGATTATAGGTTTGGTAAGAAACCCATTCATGCAAATTCCAAAAACTATAAAAATAGTCTAGTTGGGATGTGGGGAAGCTTATAAAAGTGGGTTTTCAGTCTTAGGTAGAATATTTCTCATACCTCCTTTGCAAAATAGACTAATTGCCCTCTAAAACAGTGAGTATAGTCAAGTTTTGAGGCCTTCATACCAAAACAACCTACCATGCATGTTAGATATGTTGAGTAAGGGATTAATGGGTACTTGGAATAGTGAAGATTAGGTGGGTTTGAGTCCAATTTGGAAAGTTATGATCAGAAAACCTCTAAAATAGGGCTAATTGCCCCCCAAAATAGTAGGACAGTCAATTTTTGAAGCACATGTTCCAAAGAAACCTATTTTGAACGTTTCATATGTTGAAGAATAGCCAAATGGGTATCTAAAAAAATATTTTATTTTGTGGGTTTGAGCTATCGTTTGCAGGTTATGAAGGAAAAACCCTGTTTGGAGGGCTACAAGGAAGTAGGGCTAGTTGTGAAGGAAAGGGTACAAGGAGTTGCATCCAGAGCATTTGGGTGGTTTTGATAGCATTGACCAGTTAAAAATAGGTGGTCTATGGTACCTAGGAGGTTTGGGAAAGAGCCCATGTGTACAAACCTATTGGAGGTATTGTTAGCTAGTATTGGAATTATGGACAAAGAGAGGACAGTCAAGTCCAACAAAAGGACTATTGGAGCAGCTAGGTCCACAAGGGCCTAAAAGTCTTGTTTTCCCTACCATCCCTACCATCCCCTTTGCTAAGTAGTTAAGTGGTGATCCCTTTGTGGTGTTGGCTCTGCATCAAATTGGTATCAGAGCACAGTTAGTAGGTCTGTTGTGGTTGAGAAGTGGTAAGTTGAAGAGACGGTTTGTCAAGATGCCTCTAAGAGGGAGAAACATGGCTCAAGAGATGAATGAGCTGAAGGAGAAACATGCTAGAGAGTTGAGGGAGTTGAAGGAAAGAATGGCTACCCTAAAACAAAATCATAAAAGAGGAATGGCTCTAGGTGATGAGAATGAGTCTGGGGAAGAAGAGGAAGCAGAGTATGAAGATGTGGAAGAAGAGTTGGATCTTGAGGATCAGAGGATGGTAAAGTTGCTGAGAGAAGTAAAAGAAGACAAGCACAAGATGAAGATAGATGTGCCAAAGTATGGAGGAAGCCTTAGTGATGAAGAGTTACTTGACTAGATTACAGCATTGGACAATCACTTTGAGTGTGATGAAGTTCCTAAGGAGCAGAAAGTGAAGATTGCAAAGACCAAGCTGACAGGTCATGCTTTGTTATGGTGGGATTATCAGCAAACAAAGAGGAGAAAGGAAGGAAAGACAAATATTGCTTCATGGGACAAGATGGCAGCTAAGACCAAAGGTAAGTTCTTACCTAAAGATTATGAAGTTCAAATGTTTAAAAAGCTTCAAGGTTTAAGACAAAAGGAAATGGATGTTAAGTCATACACTGAAGAGTTTTATAAGCTAAGTATAAGGTTTGTTCAAAGTGAAAGTCAAGTGCAAAAAGTTGCTAGGTATATTGGTGGTTTGAGGTTTAACATGCAAGATGAACTAGTGTTGGCAAATCCAAGGAATGTTGAAGAATGTTATTAGATGGCAGTAAGAGTGGAAGAGAAGCTGAAGAGAAGACAAGACAAGCCAGCTAGAGGTAGAGGCATCACCTCTAGAGGTAGAGAATCCTTTCAAAACACAAAGAAAGTCAATGAGAGTCAAGAAGAGATGAGCAAGGCACAAGGACAAAGTGCAGATTTCAGAGGCAGAGGTTCTAGAGGCAGATTTGGTGGTGGAAGGAGTGCAAACACCTTTATAGGTAAGTGTTACAATTGCCAAGAGTTTGGGCACCCAGCATACAAGTGTCCTGAGAAGCAAAATTTTACAAGTGATGGTGAAAGGAAGAATGAGAGGACTTAGTTAGTCCAAGAAGAAGAATGTGGTGGTTCTATTCCAACTAGTTGTGTTTGTGAGGTAGGAGAAACGTTGATGTTGAGAGAAAGAGCACTATTGAAGACCTCCAAGGAGAAGGAGCTAATTTAGAGGAAAGCACTGTTTAGGACAACTTGCAAATGCAAAGATAAGGTTTGTAAAGTGATAGTAGATTCAGGATGTATTGATAACATGGTATCTAGTGAAATGGTAGACAAACTAAAATTGGAAAGAGTACCTAGGGACACACCTTACAAAGTCTCTTGGGTAAGTGATAATTAGTCTATTTTAGTGATTGAACAAGCATTAGTTGAGTTTAAGATTGGAGGGTATGAGGACAAGGTCCTATGTGACATTTTACCTATGGATTGTTGTCATATGATACTTGGAAGACCCTGGCAGTTTGATAGGTCTATAATTTATGATGGAAAAGCTAACACCTACACCATTAGGAAGGATGAGAAAACTTTTGTATTGATGCCAATGCAGGAAGAAGTCAAGGAGCAGTAAAGGACAACAAAGATGCTAATGTTTGGCAAGAAAAAGCCAATAAGGCTTGAGGAGAGTGTAACCAAGGAGTATGTAGCCTTTTCAAGGCATAGAGCAGTTGAGACAGCAAATAGGAGGCAGAAGGATGATGGAGAGACAATACTAATTTTACAAAGCAAAGAAGGCAAGAAGATGACCAGTACAGTCCAAGAGAGAGAAGAGGATGAGTTGTTTAAGAAAACATAGATTTGGCATGACCATATCATGGTTGGGACAATTTAATGTCTACTTAGAATAGTAGGATGGAAGGTATAGTCAGAAGTTGTGAAGAAAGATGATGATAGGACTGGTAAAATAGAGGTTAAGAGAGCAACATGGAAGGCAGATGATCATGGATTTCAAGGAAGTTTGACAAAGTTTAAACAAATAACCAAAATGGAGTAGAAGATAAGTAGAAATATAGTTGAAAGAGGTAGGGATATAGATGACAAGACATATGTGACATCAAAGAATGAAGGTGACAAGGTCAGAGGAATAAGAGTAGGACAGTTTGCAAGAAATAGATATTACCAAGGAACAAGCAAGTACCCAAAGCAAAGTATGAAGCCCAAAGGCAGCAATTGGATCCCATGGAGGAGATATACAGTCTAGGAGCATGTTAAAGACAAGAAGGATCTGAGAAGAACATGAAAACAAACACTCATGAGACATGAGTTTTCTTTTAGGGGGGTTGTATGGTGCAGGGGCACCTAGACCTCAAAGCAAATTTTGATTTTTTTTTGGTCTCATTAATGAAAACCTAGGTGGCATTTTTTAATCTTAAATAATGTAATAAAGGTCTATATAAGACCACTCCCCATGTATCTAAGCCACTTATGGCATGTTTAAGAGAGTGGTGAGAGTGTAGGTTAAAATTAGCATGTTATTTTTATGACTGTTTTTAGTGGGACATCAGTGTATGCTGTTCATGCCTATTTTTCAGGCTTTTCCCATGATGGGAATAAATGCAATGGAGAGATAAGGATAAAAACTATGTTGTTGATTCATTTTTAACTTGGCATAACATGGAGAAGAAATTTGGAGTTTGAAAGAATACAAAAAAAAGTCTGATTTTTGCTGTTCCTATTGTGAAAATTGTTGTTCCAACTGTTATTTCACTGTTCCAGCCTCCTGTACTTGTCCGTATGACCCATTCATGAGGGAAAATGTCTGAAATCTCTTGAGGAATGTTCTTAACCTTCATTTGAGTCAGGTTACATAGATTTTCATTGTAGTTTAAACATTTTATCACTATTTTTGTGAAAGTGGGTCTTAAACCCTTGTTTTGATTTTAGTGAAAATGATGGATTTTTGGTTTGTTCCACCTACACCACAACTTCAAAATGGATGGAATGGATCTGGTTAGACTATATTTTGTGTTTAATCTTTATTAGAGGAGCAGGGGACTACTTGTTACAGATATTGAGGCCTAATATCTTCATGAATTAAGCAAAAGAGGCTAGGTAGCATAGGTGATTATAGGTTTGGTAAGAAAACCATGCATGCAAATGCCAAAACCTATAAAAGTAGTCTAGCTGGGATGTGGGGAAGCTTATAAAAGTGGGTTTTCAGTCTTAGGTAGAATATTTCCCATACCTCCTTTGCAAAATAGGCTAGTTGCCCTCTAAAACAGTGAGTACAGTCAAGTTTTGAGGCCTTCATGCCAAAACAACCTACCATGCATGTTAGATATGTTGTGTAAGGACTTAATGGGTACTTGGAAAGTGAAGATTAGGTGGGTTTGAGTCTAATTTGGAAATTTATGATCAAAAAACCTTTAAAATAGGGCTAATTGCCCCCAAAAATAGTAGGACAATCAATTTTTGAGGCACACGTTCCAAAGAAACCTATGTTTCATGTTTTATATGTTGAAAAAAAACCAAATGGGTATCTGAAACATCTTTTATTTTGTGGGTTTGACCTATCTTTTGCAGGTTATGAAGGAAAAACCTGTTTGGAGGACTATAAGGAAGTAGGGCTAGTTGTGAAGGAAAGGGTACAAGGATTTGCATCCAGAGAATTTGGGTGGTTTTGATAGCATTTACTAGTCAAACATAGGTGGTCTATGGTACCGAGGAGGTTTGGGAAAGATCCCATGTGTACAAACCTATTGGAGGTATTATTAGCTAGTATTGGAACTATGGACAAAGAGAGGACAATCAAGTCCAACAAAAGGACTATTGGAGCAGCTAGGTCCACAAGGGCCTAAGGGTCTTGTTTTCCCTACCATCCCCTACATCCTCTTCCCTAAGTAGTTAAGTTGTGATCCCTTTGTGGTGTTAGCTCTACATCAGTCAGCCCTTTGATAGGCAGTTGGTACATCCATGAACATCCACTAAAAGACCATTGGGAGAACTGCTTGGATGACCATGACATAAGAAAGAGGGATTATTTTAGATTAAGCCTCCACTTGGTGAAATGATTGAATCTTTGAGGAATTCCCAAGGTTCAGAAGGGGATGAAAGAAGATGGTGCTATGTTGGATCCCTCCTATGAGGAGAAGAAGATTTTAGCCAACACTTGGATCGTATCAAATGGGATCAAGCAGAAGGTACTTCAATTAAGAATAGGGCCAAGGAGGTAATCAAAATAACCAAGGCTTGGATGATGAAGCCATATCCTATGATTAACCCCTATCCTAGTAAAGAGGCCAAGGGCTCAAAGGGGGCCAAGCAAAAGAAGGTGGAAAAGGGTGCATCCTCTGCAGCTCCAAAAGACAAGACCGAGGAGGTTGACTCTACTACTACCAAAGGAAAACACAAGGTGGTAAGACTATTGAGTCAAAGGGGGAAGAGGAAGATGTTATACCATTAGCCTAGAAGATCCAAGGGAGGGCCCCTGCTCCTACATCTAAAGAAGTAACAGTGGCCTTAGCACCAGGCCCAACCATCACCTCTGTTCCATTGTCCAATACACCCCCACCTATCCTCATATCCATTGCATCCACAACTAAAGTAAAGGTTGCCCCTTCATCCACTTCCCCTTCATCATCACCTCTCCAAAAAACATCTTTCCCATCACCTCTGTCTTATTCAACTTCACCACCTTCATAGCTTCCACCTAGCGAACCTCCATCCTCTACATCACTACTAACTCCTTATTCTCCTACTACACATAGTAGTGAAGCCCCTCTTGTACAACACCCAATTGGGGAAGAGAAACCTAAGGATGATGACCTTCCATCAGCTAAGGTCAACAAGGACCAAGGTAAGGGAGAGGAAGCACATGAAGATTTGGGAGACAAAGGGCCACCATAGAAAGAACATGTTGAGTATATTTCCATAGGCTAGAAAGACGAATCAGGTGGGGAGTCTAAGGAGTCAAGGAAGACCATAGTTTTGACTCCTTCACCCACAAGGTCTCCACCTCCTACACTTGCCCCTTCTCCTCCAAAGGACACCATATCAGAGATAGGCCTTCAAGTTTGGCTCAACAAAATTGTGGAGAAGAGGAAGAGGACTTATGCGGAAGAAGAGGATTTGGAAACAATTGCTCAAATATTAGGGTCCCTCCAAAGGGAAAGAAGTCCAAAACTCTTTCTTATATCTCTACCAATGAGCAAGGAGTGAGGATTTCTCAAGTAGCCACCCCTCGGTAGACAAAGAGGAGACATCCATGACCTCCCAAGATTATAACATTCAACAAATTGTCCTTGGCTCCAGGAACCAAGGAAGGAGATAAGCATGCATTGACTGATGCAATTTCACCCATTTTGGATAGAATGAAGAAGGATGAGGTGACTAAGAAAGAGTTAAATAAGTAGGTAACCCAGTTGTCTGCTTATGTTACACACTTGGTAGGCCCCATTGATTCTAATGCTCTTGTAACAACCCTATTGGAGGCCATAACCAAAGAAGGTCAAATCTCATATCCATTAGGCATCCTCCCTACTGCAACTGCTTCGAAAGACTCATTGGAAACCTTTGGAAATGGAACCATTAGAGAATTTCTAAAGGTATATCACTCCATTGAAAGGGAGTTGGAGGTGGCAAGAAATCTGAAGGGTTGCATTGAGGATGAGTTGCTAGTTTGGGAGGAATACCTCCCTATTTTGCAAAAGATGGAGGCCATCCCTCATGGCACACTTTTGTTGTCAAGGTTCTTGGATAAGGCTGACCTGGGGTTAATTACAAAATGGATAAAGGAAGGGAAGCTTAGGGTTAAGATACCATAGAAATGTAAGGCCAAAATGCAAACAAAGGTTGATGCATCTAGTCAAGGTTCGAGCAAAGTAGAGACACTCATAAGCTCAATCCCCTGAAAATTCAAAGATGACACCTCTGTAGTCCTCCCTATAGCAAGGATCATAAGGAAATTCTCTACTATTTGTGATGCAGGAGCATCCCAGGTTGTAGAGCAATCTTGCATCAACCAAACATATTTGCTTTCTTTTCTTTTCTTTCATTTCAGTTGCAGTTCAGTGATTTGTAGTTCAACATTTTCTACTACATTTTATTGCATCTTCATATCAAAGATTGTAGAATAGGAATTAGCTTCTATACCATGTCAGCTACATCATACTAAGATTTTAGGAGATTTGGATTTGTCAACAGAAAGTTATTGCTATCAGAAGATCATCAGCTTTCACAGAGTAAAGCATTCATGCAGTCAGTTGAGAGAAGGTTTACAGAGCACTTCTGTGACTTACGGAGCCTAATGGAACATCATACATGATACATAAGGACCAGATAGACCTTCCTTGAGGTCTGCACCAAGTTTCATTCATTTGCAGAGCAATACCATGTATTGTAGGCCGACCTACATGTTTCATCATTCATTGGAGTTCGTAACTTCTTGTGGCCAACGTGGAGGATCAATTGATTTTGAAGATGATATATATAGATCTATTAGATGCATTACAAAATCACTTAGCAAATATGATAGTTTAGATCAAGAAATTTGTTTTGGGAGACACTTCAATGCCATATCTTTCATTTCTGCGGTAGCCTAGAAAGCAGACTTGTGAGCCCTTTGATTGTAGCCCGCATGTTGCAAGAATATAAGTATTTTGATTATCTGATATATTGATCATTTGAATCTTCCATTGCATTCTATATTTGTGTTGTTTCCATTGTGTTTACTCTACCTGCATGGTTTGGATAGTTCATTTTTTGAAGCCTCCATCCATGACTGCACCAAGTGGTATCGGAGTGAAGTTTTGAATCCTTTAGGAAGTGAAGGCATTTTGGAAGATCTTGTGGTGAACATAGCATCAACCTGAGGCAGTCTACTTGTGTTTGTCAATAGAGCGCTGATTGTGAGATAGTTACTACCTTGTAGTCAGATCGCTGGATTGAGACAGTTGAACTAGATCCTAGAAAGAGATGCCATCAAGGAGGATGCCTACTATGGCCAATGTTGTTGGAAGAATGGAAGAAATGATAGAGATGATGAGGACAATGAAGGTTAGATTGGATGCTGTAGAAGAAGATAAAACAAGAGGACTAAACCCTAGACATGAAGATGAAAGTGATGATGATGAATTTCAAGCTGCTGACCAAAATGAAGAAGCCCTAGAAGAACAAGAATTAGATTAGGTAAAAGTGTTGAAAGCTATTTCTAAGATGGGTACGAGACCTAGAATGGAAGTATCATACTATACCAGAAATTTAAACCCTAAGGAATTCATTAACTGGATAAATGACTTGGAGGAATACTTTGAATATGAAGAAATTAAAGATCTGGATAGAGTGAGATTTGCAAAAACTGAGTTGAAAGGACATGTTTCTATTTGGTGGAAATAAGTTCAATTGGATAGGAATAGGAGAGGAAAAGAGATCATGAAATGGGATAGGATGGTGACAAAGTTGAAGAATCAGTTCATACCTGCTGACTATGAGTTGGAGTTGTTGAAGAGATTGCAAAACCTAAGGCAAAAGGAGAAATCTGTGGAGTGCACTAAAGAATTTCATAAGATGATCATAAGGACTAGACATGTTGAAGCAAGGAGAAAGTGGTAAGGTACATAAACGGATTGAGGATGAACATTCAAAAAAAACTGTTTGATAAGGATGACAATTGTCTACCTAAGAAGTGGGATCCTACAATGCATGCAAATTATCCTAAAATACACCCAATCCCAAGTCCAAGGGACCTCAAGATTGATCTAGATCACTAAGATGCTACTACACACCTAATGCACCCTATCTATGCATCCTAATGATTATTTGCTCTATGTTGCTATGAAATTACACTATGCTACTTGTGATTGCACTAAACTATTTGTATGTGAGCACTCAATTTGGCATAGTAACTTTGCATATGATGGCTTGTTGAAAATGGGAGGTGGAGGCCTCATTTTATAGATTTTTGGGGATGGGATTGAAGGGCTAGGATCAATTTGGAATATCAATGGTTGAGATTGCTTGAGGATCCTCAAGCAAGGAGAATTAGACAAATGGCATGATTGGATTGGATGAAGATTTTTCTCCAAGATTCAAGGGATGATCAATGGATGAGATTGCAAGTTTGAATGGATGGATGGCTAGGATTGGGTAGGTGTATGACATGTAAAGACTCATTTATGAAAAGGTAAGGCTTGGATTTAGTGAAGAATTTTAAATTAGATGGAGAGGACAAATAAAATTTTAAATTGGATGAATAGTGTTCAAATAGTGCCACATGTAATTTTAAATTTGAATGAATAGTGACACATGGAGTGGGGTGGAAGAAATAGGACAAATGTACACTTTATGGAAGATTTGACCATGCTTCCAAAATACCATTTTTCATGTACATGTGTGTACATAGGATGACAAGTGGACTTCTAGAAACATGGGGGTTTGTAATGATGAATTAATTAAAATTAATTCATATGCACATGGATTAGAAGAAGATAATGATGATTACAAAAAGTAATCAAAAGTGAACAAAATAGGGAATTAAAAAAATATGATAATTTATTTAATTTTGAAATGCGATTTATGAACTATAGTAAAAAATATTTAATTTTTAAACTATAGTAGAAGAATTTGATATTTTGTGAAAGGAAAAAGGTTCGGAATAAATTAATTAAATAATTAAAAAATTATTTAATTAATAATTGGGTTGAATGGAATGATGTAAGTGAGATTAGGGTTGGATTGTGTAGGTGGATGGAAGTGGTTGTGACCATTTTCATACGTCTACATTTTGCGCCTCTTTGATATGGCATCATAGCTATCACGATTGACAAGATATCAAAGAATATAATTTTTTGATAAATATGCCCTAGTGGATGAATAGGAGGGAAGTGGGTGACCATGTGATGCCCCCTTGAGAGACCAGCGAAAAAAATAATTTTTTCGGTGATCTCTTGAAAAGAGAGAAAAAGGGATGGAAGCAAGGGAAAAGAGTCCCGCGACTGAAGAGCGGGAAAAAAAAGGTGAAATGGAGGTAGAAAAATGGAGTGGTGGGAGAAAAAGGAAAAGAAATGTGGGGAGAAAAATAAAAATTAGGGTTGGGGGGGTATAAATGGAAAAAAGGAGCTCATAAAGCTCATTTCAGTTTTGTGAGTTGGAAGAGTGAGTGGAAAAATAGAAAAAAGAAGAGTGAAGTGATGGCAGGCATCCCACAAGAGGAGCACTAGGCAGAGTGGGTGAGGGAGTACTTGCAAACCATGGTGGTAGGCAAGCTGGTAGGTACACCTTGCCTATGTTGTGATTTATGTGTGATTTTGTGTTATTTTTGTGTGATAGTGGGCTAGGGTTTGGGTTTTTGGGGGCACACAAAAAATGGTGCAAAAAATGGGGGAAGGGGCGTTGGGGGGAGGAATTTGGTGGAAGAGGGGGGTGGCACATTGAGGGTAGTACCGGAGAGGCACCCGACCTGGTGGCGTGGTGCCCCGGCGCCTAGCCGTAGGGTGACGCCTGCCAGAGTTTAGTTTTTTTTATTGTTTTAATATTTTTTTGATTGTTTTAATGTTTTTTTTAATTTTTGGACTAGGGTTATTGAATGGCTTATTTTTGAAGGATGTAAATGCTTTAGGGTTAGGGTGTAGGGGTTGGGCAAGGGGCGCCCTACTCGAAAGAAGGGGTTAGTTTTAGTAGGACAAGGCTAAGCGCAAGAGGAAGGGATTAGGGCACGGAGAAGGTGCGCTAATGATTTGAGGGTTTAGGGCATGCCAAAGGCATGCTGATGGGTATAATAGATGCATGTTGGGTGTGAGGGAAATTGGAAGTGTTTAAAATAAAGGCTGACATGATGCATTTTTTGATGATACAGGAGGACGAGGATGTCCTTCAGTTGTGGGAGAGGTGGCCACCTACATTTGACCTATGGGGGGAGGTGGATATGATGGAGAGATTCTTCTTGCGGGTGGTAGGATTGTGCAATATCAACGAGATGCTGTAGGTACACGTAGACAAAGCGATGATGACTATGTTAATGGAGCGGTGGAAGATAGATCAGTGCGTCTTCCTGTTGCTGATAGGGGAGGCAACAATTACGTTGGAGGATGTGTGGAGGATCCTACGGACCCCCATACATGATGAGAGGGTTGTGTATGATCACAGACATGGATGAGGATATGTGGATTAGGTGTTTATCCCTGGATGGGTACCATATGGAGGTGACGGGACATAGATGATATACCGGCTACCGATAGATAGGGGCCTATATCGATTGCCCCTATTTCTGGTAGGATTGATAGCAGGGACCTTGGTCCCAGATTGGAGGTCCCATGGGTTTCCAGTGGGCTAGCGTGTGGTTCTATTGTGGATGATCTGAGATGGTGTGACCTATGCATGAGGGCCATGCATACTGGCACATTTATATCATGACATAAATGCCGTAGTGTATAGGCGATCTGGGAGCTTAGGATGCAAGGTGATGCTGCATATCTAGGGGTGGGAGCATGTATCAGTGACCCAACCATTGGTAGTGCAAGATAGGCCAAGGCATCGACCATTTGCTTATGCATATAGGGGACATTTGATCCACCGTCGGTTGAGGGATATGAGATATTGGAGACAAGTGATAGAGGACATATTGGAACTTGTATGGCAGCCATGGAGGGAGGTAGAGAGGTGGGATGAGGATAGGGTGCAGCTGGGGTATGTGATGCAGTCTTGGTTCTTGATGGGACATACACATTTGATTATCGATAGATATCTTCCAGAGCGAGTGCAATGATAGTTTGGTTTAGTGCAGGATGTGCCACAGGTAGATGTGATGTTTGTATAGATACGAGAGGTACAGGGTCAGTGGGGATTGGCTCTTGATCCTCAGATAGTGATAGCAGAGTTTGAGGGCCTCCAGCCATAGGCATGGCAAGTGAGACAGGATATAGTGGACATAGGGACCACACTGGAATATGATTAGTGGTGGGTGTAGTAGAGACCAGTGAGACTCACGTTGCTAGCAGGATATGTAGCACTAGCTAAGGAGGTGACAACAGAGGAGGAGGATGACGGGGATGAGGATGACGAGGATGATGAGACTGAGGAGGATTTGGAGGAGGTGTGGGTAGAGGAGATGGATGTAGATAGTGGAGATGATGGCAGAGGTGATGATCTTGGTGATGCAGATGGATCAGAGTTAGCCAGAGCACAGGAGTAGATATGCTAGCTACAGGCATAGATAGCCCTATTGGAGGGACCAACAACCCAGTTATAAGGATAGATAGGAGATGAGAGCATTGCAGAGTTGGTGAGAGCACAAGCTTAGATACAACAGCTACTAGCACATATAGCTCAGTTAGAGGTACAGGTAGCTTGACTGGAGGGACAGGTAGCCCAGCTAGAGGGACATGTATCTTAGTTGGAGTGATAGGGGGTAGTGTTACAGGTTTAGGTGGTAGCGTCATAGGCATAGGTGATAGAGTCATAGGCACAGGTGATGGATTTACAGGTGCAGGTGATGGAGCAATAGGAACAGGTGAGAGATGGGGATTCTATATATTTGGTAGGCACATAGAAATAGGTGGCCAAGTTACAGGGGTAGTTGGAAGTAGTGTAGGCACATGTGATACATGCACAGGGCTTAACACAGAGGTATGGGCATGAGAGAGATCAGGCTCGTTAGGGATTGGGGCCAAGGATGATGGAGATGTAGTGAGGTCTATGCAACAACATATAGTAGAGATTTCTAGGGAGGCCTATCACTATAGGATACTCTATGAGGGGTTAGTGCCAGCAAAGTAGAGAGCCAGCTACTGTAGTCGGTTAGTATCTTCTAGATCCAGGAGGTCAGGGCGATCAGAGAGGTCTGTTCAACAGCCCTCACCATCATAGGAAGTAATGGCAATACATATGCGACCTCCATAGGAACTAAGATAGACAGGACAGTAGGGTATGGGGCTTCCTCCTTAGAGGGATTCAGGGCCAGCTGAGTTAGAGGTTTCAGGTAGGGACAACTCCACCTAGGGGCATGATGTATACATGTACTATTTTTTGACAGGTCTGAGGACCACATTTTGTATCATGATCACATTTGGTTATATATATATATATATAGATATAAGACAGATTGTTCAATCGATATATTATGTGTTATGGATGGATGTATGGATTTATGCTATGTTATATATGATGGATGTATTGATTTATGATGTATTAGATATGATGGATGTATTGATTTATGATGTGATGGACATATGTTTATGTGTGTACTTTTGGTTGTTTATGAATGTCATCATGTTATATATATGTGTTTATGATCGTTTTGATAGAAGATGTTATGAGTTGACTTGTGTGTGGATGCATGATGGAGCGTATATATATGTGTTATGATGGATGTTTTCATGGATTATATATAATGCAGATATGTGGATGTTATGTTATACGATGTTATATGGATGAGTGATGCTAACATGTTTGTGATGCAGGAGGATCTATGGTTATTTATGTAGAATGATATGTGATATTTATGATATTGAGATGTTAAATGATCGTAGCTAGACTAATATGTTTGTGATGTAGGGTGATGTATGAGGATGGATGCGTAGGCGTTGGGAATGTGAGGTGAGTGATCATGATACACAAATAGGTCCCTGAAAATGGTCACAAGATGGTAAGGGGAATATGGAATAATAGAAAATAGGGGATGATAGAAATGTAGGTGTGGATGAATCTTGAAGCAAAAGTAGAGGGATGAGGCAATGAGAGTAAATGTAAATGTGTAAGATAAAGGGATGACATCATATTGAGACATTCTACCACTAAAAAATGAGTGCTACTATTGATATAGCATGGGATGTTATGCACCAGGGTATGTGGAACCAAAGTGGCAAGACATCCATGTGTAGGACTTAACACTGCAAACAATAGGATGAACCCATGCATGCCCATAATAGTACAACCTTGTTTAGGCAAATGAGGTGGATTCGAGGCATAAACCCTTAGTACACCAAAGGTATGAGGAACCTTAGATGTAAAAGGGGGATGCTATGCTAGAACTGACCCTACAATTCACAAGATATGAATACTATGATGGAGTAATGAGAACTTCCCACAAGCACGACATATGAAAGAAATGACTATACCCCATTCTAGATTTTATGCCACATGTCATGATATATTGAGATCAAGATAGATTTGAAGTAATCCAAGAATGACACACAAGATAAAAATCAAAGACCAAAAGATTGACTGACCCAAAACATACAACCATTGTATCTCTTACCAGATGGTGGATGGAGGATTGGTGATTTTGCCCATTGTAGGAAGGATGCATCCTAGGACATGAATCAATGATGGATTAAGATAAACTAAAGATAGGCGGGGGCACACACGCTATTAGTTATAGAAAAGTCAATATGTTGGTGAAAGATTTTTCATGAGATTGTTATGCTTTGACAGGATGCCTAGAAAGTGTATCATTTGTAGATCAAGGACAATCAACAATCTCAGGAAAGTGGGACAATCCAAATGGGTTGGATGGGTGCATTGTTTGTACCTGCGTGCTGGATACTTCCTTTATATTCCAGATTGCCTACATACCCTATATCCATGGGATCAAGGCACATTACAATGCGGGTGATGATGATATGTTGTTATGGGTGACTTGATGATGTAGGGACAGGGGCTGGTTCATGTGGAATGATGAGGTTTGGTTTATAGGGTGTGGATGTCAGTTTTTGTTACTTTACCATGGTATAAAAAACCATGGTAGGGATGGTGTTGGTGAGGTAAAATGGTAGCGTAAAGACATGATGTCTATGCGAAACCACCAAAGGGGCCAAGGTTAGGGATGGATGAGGAGAATTAGGTGTATGTTAGTGGTGTGGAATGCTATTTTGGGATATGGGAGATATTTTGAGAATGATGGACAATGGAAGCTTAGATGATGGGTTTGCTCTGAAGCTCAGATGAAGGGATCATGAGATACACTAGGTAGTACGGATGATGATGAGAAGGTGGTTTGAACAATGGATTTGGGTTGAACCTACACATGATGCCTACAAGCAGGTTTTCATCATGGTACTTATCTGAGGTGCCACAATAAGTGGTTTTCACCATAAGATGAATTATTTCTCTTTACTAATTTTTTGTGATTTTTTAGAATTTTTTCAATTTTTTTGGTATTTTTTGACATAGGGTATTTAGCGGACTAACTGTGGAACTACTTTAGGTGGATGATGTTCATAGGCTTGTCAAGTTCTTCTCCTTCAAGGGTGGAAAGGTAGTATGCTCCAAAGCCATACTTAGCAGTGACAATGTAGGGGCCTAGCCAATTAGGCTCAAATTTCCCTTTCTTTTCTCTCTCTAATAGATTTCATTGATTTTCTTTCAGGACCAAGTCTCCTACTGCAAATTCCCTAGAATAGATCTTCTTGTTATAGGATCTGCGGAGCTAGTTTTGGTATGCTTGGAGGTGATTGAGGGCATTAAGGCATCATTCATCCAAGAGCTCAAGCTTTTGAAGGTGTGTAACACAGTATTCCTCATTATTGATGACATTACACAAAGATATGCATAATGAGGGTAATTCAATCTCTATTGGTAGGATAGCTTTAGCTCTGAAGACTAGGGAATATGGTGTAGCTCCTATAGGTGTGGATGCTAGTGTGATAGGCCCAAATGGCAGGGTGAATGTGGAGGTGCCAATCACGACCAGTTTCATTGACAACTTTCTTGAGGATTTTGAGTAAGGTTTTGTTAGTTGCCCTAGCCCGACTGTTACTTAGGGATAATATGGAGTGGACCAATGATGTTGGATGTGGAATTGTTCAGAAAGGTCCTGAACATCATGGTTTTTGAAAGGTTTACAATTGTTAGTAATAATAGTAGATGGGATACCATAACGACAGATGATATGGTAAAGGATGAACTTGGCTATTTGGTTTCCTAAGGTAAAAGTTAGAGGAATGGATTTAACCCATTTAGTGAAGTATTCAGTGGTGGTGATGATGAATTTGTGTCCGTGAGTGGAGGATGGGTGGATTTTGCCAATGAGATCTAGGCCCCACTGAGAGAAAGGCCATGGTGTGGTGATGGACTACAACGCCTAAGAGGCAGTGTGAATGAGATCTCCATGCTATTTGTTGTGATGTTCACAACACGCCCCATTTTACTCCTTAGCAAAATGAGGACCCTTGCTGTTGCTTTGCTTTTGTTTTGTTTGTGTGGGTCTGTTTGGTGGTAAAGGGAAAAGGGAGTCAAAATTTGCAAACTTTGTTAAAAATAGAGAAAAAATGCATTTTCAATACCAGTGCATAATATGGTTGGATTCCTTATAAAAAATGAGCTAGGGTTGTTTTTTGAACCATCTTAAAATTTGCCATATTTTGCAAGTTATGATCATTTTGGTAAAATGTACATTCAGGTTTGTATATCGCTTTGCATATACAAATTCCTTTGTATATGCAAAGTCATTTTTTATACTTAGTCTCTTTTGCCATCGCTTTCATGTACAAGGGCAATTGTATGTCTTTTTTTCCCTTGTATGCATTTTATAATGTTCTATACATACATACAATGCGGAATCCAAAAAAACAATTAGAATCAGGTTAAACGCTTGTATGTATACTCGAATGTATATCGACAACAATCCAAACATACAAGTATACATACAACGAAATATACATTGCAGCAGACTTGAAAGGGTTATAAAATAAAGAAAGGTCTTTGTATGTTTTTGACTTGTATATCCAGGGATACAAGTGCTTTTGCATTGGAGAACACAGGAAGGAAAGTGTGTGGGCTCCACGCCCATCGGTGAAATCCACACTATCGGCTAAGCTGTATGTTGTCTCTGCGATAGTCATTGTCTGCCTGATGGAGTTTAGTGTTCGGGGTGACTTTTGTTGTCGGTAGAGTTTGGATTTATCTCGCCGACTGTTTTGGTTGCGCTAATGGAGAATATGTTCGGTGGGACTTTAACTATCAGAGCTTGATGGTTTTTGTCTTGGCAAAGGGTTTAGTCTGACCGATATGCAGGCGAATATGCAAGGCCAGATTCGAAATGGAATTCAAAAATGAATAACTCCTTGTATGTTTTGTCACTTGTATGTGCATAATGTGCAAGTTGATATACAAGAGAATAGTATGCAAAGAGATAAAAGAGTACATCAGCTAGAAATTGGCGATCGGCAGAAGATTCTCGGCCCCGCGCCGATAGAGGCATATTACGCCGATGAACAGAAAGACTTAGCCGAATAAGGCTGTATCGACTGGAGATGCAAGATCGGCAACAAAATTGAAGGAGGACGCCGATAGAGGATAGTTATGTTGATATAAAGGTGGATGCATCGGTCAAAAAGTGGCGATCGGCCAACAAATTTTTGGAATCCGATTAAATGGATGTATCACGCCTGCCATGCATATCGAAAAATACAAAGATTTAAACAAGGAATTTGAATGGGGGCATTGGCGTAAGATGGGTGATCGGAATGAAACATTAAGCCCACGCCGATGAATGTAAGTCATGCCAATAGGAATGAAACATAGGCTGATAGGGCTATTTTTCGCTGAGAGTTGAGTGATCGGTATAAAGTTTTTGGCTCGCTCTGACGAGCATATCTCACGTCGATGGGCAGGAAAGGACAGAGCGATAGGTTTTTGAAGCATTTTTTGGGGTCCAAATGCATGTTTTCAGTCAACGATAGTTGACCCGACTAGTTTTAGCATTGTATATGCATTTTTGACTCGCGATTTTCACAGATTCAAGGCCCGATTGATGCATTCACACAGTCACGGCTAGATTTAACAGGTGTTTCAATTTCCTGCTATTTATTAAGTGAGATAATACTTATTGCTTATATGTTTTGCAGGTTTGTAGTTGAAAAGAGAGTTGAAGCTTGATGATGATGACATCACGGAGGGGGAAATCAGATTTTAGGAGCAGAGGAAGATAAGGATGAAGTGCGAAGAAGTCAAAGGTCTTCATTGATGAGGACAAAATGCAGTTGAAGATATTACTGCAGCAGACCACAGAAGTTATTATTGACCTGCTAGGGTTTCCAGAGGGGCATATTTCACCCAGATTTGATATATGCTCAGAGATATTTAGGGAGACTGGTTCCCAGCATTTATTGCCATAATTAGAGGTTTGAACCAATGCTTAACTAGGGTCTTGAGCTGTATTGAGGACAATTAGAGTCTATTTATTGTGCCTCTATACACTGTAAAACTTTACACAGGGGCTACATAGAGATTTGTAGCAGCAGAGATTTGTAAAACGTAGCATTTAGCATAGCATTTAGGAGTAGAAGAAGGAGGTCACCTATGTCTACAATAAGGAATGCGTGGAATATCTAGCTTCCTTACTGTGTCTGTAAATCTTGTAAGTTTTCTATAATTTGATCATTGAAGCTAAGAGTCATTCAGACATTGTAAATCTTATATGACTGTCTATTTCTAATACAATTAAATCTAGAATTCTACATCTATCTTCTAAGTGTTTTCTTGCTCTTCATTGTGTTTGAAACATTTTCTCTTAGAGCTTGCAATTTTAGGTGTATGTTTGTGAAAATGCTTAGAACTTACGCCTAGGGTTTTGTTTGTGGATTTGATCAAATTGCTGCAATACTTATAAAGTGCATAATAGAACAATTAGATCCTTTGGTAGAATGAATGATGTTTAGTTTAGATCTTTCTAACTTTTCCCAACCCATTTGATAATACTTAGCTTAAAACGTAGAAATTTGAAGGAAATTTGTCTCATATTTGAAAGGTATGCATAACTAAGTCAAAAGTAGACAAGTTTTTCATAAATATTTAAGAGAAGAAAGCTGCAATCATTCAAGAAAGATCATCTAAAGTTTTTCAGCACAGTAACACTTTCATGCAAAAGGAATGAACAATATACTGATATTTAAGATCTTTTGCATAAGTTTGAGCCCAGTAAACCAACAAGAAACCCTAAAACACGTAAGGCCCCTTGAACATTATAGCTTCACATCGACCAACTGAATTTGCCCAATAGGTTAAGACCTGACCATATTAAACTTGGGATTAAGCGAATCTTAACTAATTCCTTCATATCTTTCAAGACAGTTTTGGTTCATTTTATGTGAATTTTAACTAATTGTTATGAGTGCATCAAAACAATCATCAACACTATTGATAGGGCTTGCACTTCTTCACATACTCTTATGAATCATGTTCCATAGTAGGCCAATAGTATCTAGTACGTAAGAGCCTCTTGGCTAGGATAATACCACTTGTGTGCCCTCCACAGATACTTGCGTGGAATTTATGTAAGGCAAAGGAAGCTTCTTCCGTGTTTAAACATAGAAGAAGAGTACCATCATAGCTTCAACAATAGAGGGTGTCGAAAAGGATAGTGTAGTGAGCAGCTTGGCAAATGAGGGATCTTAGTTGTTTATGGGTGGATTTGGGAGGGAAAGTGTGATGTTGGAGGTAGGTGTATATGTCATGATACCAAGGATTTTCCAAACCAACAATCTCACAAATGAATTCTGACTCAGTGACATAATATGCTGGCATTAGGAGCTGTTCCACAAGAAACTCACATTGATGGCTATCATGAAGCATATCTAGAAGGGAACCAATAGCAGCCATGGCATCAGCTACTTTGTTGTGAAGGTGAGGTACCTGGTCAAACTATATATAGGTGAAGAATATTTTGTATTCATCAACCATTTGCTTATAAGGCACTAGTTTTTCATCCTTGGTGAGAAACTCATCATTTACTTGCTTGATGATCAACTGGGAGTCACCATAGACTTGTAGCTGCAAGATATTCAATTGTATTGCTGTTTTGAGACCAATGATCAAAGATTTGTATTTGGCCACATTGTTTGTGCATGGGAAGGCAAGCCTGTATGCTTTAGGTATATAGTTGCCTTACAGGTCACCAATAGTATTCCTGCCCCTAAACCGTGATTGGTGAAGGATCCATTAAGTATAGTTTCTAATTTGTTGATTCTCTCATGGTTAAGATGGACTCATCTGGAAAATCAATGGATAGCGGTTGATAATCTGTGAGGGGTCCTTTGGCTAGCTGATTTACTACAACCTATCCTTTGATTGCTTTTGTCAACATACTCAATATCAAATTCTCTCAATAACATAACCCATTTTGCCATTCTTCCTGTGAGTGCAGTCCTGGAAAGCAGGTACTTGAGAGGGTCAACTTTAGAGATGAGCTTGATAGAATGACTCAGCATATAGTGTTGTAACTTTTGGGAGCAAAAAATGATAGCTAGACATGCGCATTCCGTAGGGGTGTAGTTAAGCTCATAGTCGACTAGAGTCCTGCTAATGTAGTATATAGTTCTTTTGCATCTGGTATCACCCTGTTGTGTTAAAAGTGCCCCCAGTGCTATTGAAGTTGCTGATATATATATATATATATATATATATATATATATATAATAACATGGGTTTTCTAGGGATAGGTGCCATTAGGACTGGTGGTGAAGCTAGATATTCCTTGATGCAGTCAAATGCCTATTGACAATTTTGGTCCCATTTGAAGTGTACATCTTTGCGAAGCAAATGGGTGAAGGGATGCCATTTATCTGCAAGTTGAGTGATGAACCTAGGAATAGCCTGTAATTTGCCTTGGAGACTTTAGAGTTGTTTGATTGTCTTAAGAGGAGACATTTCTGTTATAACAGTGACTTTAGTGGGATCCACCTCAATACCTCTATGGGAAATAATGAACCCCAAGAGTTTTCATGATGTTACATTGAAGACACATTTCTTTGGGTTGAGGCGAAGCTTGTATTCTCTAAGTTGTGCAAAGATTTGTCGCAAGACCTTGGGATGTTCTTCCCTTGTTCTAGACTTCCCTAGGAGATCATCCACATAGTCTTCCATTATCTTGTGTATCATGTCATGGAAGATGGTAGATATTGCACATTAATAGGTTGCCTCTGCATTCTTTAGGCCAAAGGGCATGACTTGCCAGCAATATGTGCCCCAAGGAGAGGTAAAAGTGATTTTATGTTGATCTTCAGGGGCGATCCTAATTTGATTGCACCTGGAGAATCCATCGATGAGGGAAAGCATCTCATGCCTTGTTGTGAGATCTACAATCATTTCAATGTTGGGAAGCAGAAAATCATCTTTCAGACATGCTTTGTTAAGGTCTTGGAAGTCTATGCAACAACAGATTACCCCAGGTTTCTTAGTAACGGGAACAATATTGGAGACCCATTTTGGATAGTCAATAGGGTGGATAAAGCTAACATCTAATAGCTTCTACAGCTCTTCTTTGATGAGTAAGGCAACTTGAGGGTGCATCTTGTGGAGTTTCTACTTAACAGGTCTTGCATCGAGATGTACCACAAGATGATGAACAACCAAGGATAGACCAATCCCAACATGTCAACGTAGGACCAAGCAAACACATTAGGTGCTTCATGAAGCACTATGGAGAGGTTGGATTTTTCTTCAATGCCGAGACTTTTTGCTAGATGTTTGAGCTTGGGAAATTCTTGCGTGTTGAGATTGATTTATTGGGTACCTTCAATCAGAATATTGGAATGCTCCTGCCAGTAGGAAGGTATGGTGGGAAGATGGAGATCCTCATCTTCTAGTGCCTTAGAGAAGTTTTCACTAGGAGATATGTCTTTACTTTTCTCTTTTATGTCCAAAAGTGCCTTAGAGAGGTTTTCACTAGGAGACAATTTTCTATTCTTTGATTTTTTCTTTTTTGGACTAAGGATCTCCTCTTCTCCAAAGTAAGCATGAGCGTGCAAGGATATATCATATTGTGAGGTGTCACGGAGTTCTAGGAATGCAGAGAGGGCCTCATCATGTAGAAATATGTTGAGAGGTGGGGGTCCTTGATAATCCCAAGCAATGAGTTTGGGATGAATGAGGGGGAGGTCAATAATGAAGACGACATTATCAAGGAAGATGCATGAAATATCAAGATCTTTGCATGAAGCTATGATGACAGTCGAAGTGATGTTTTCAACACTAGAAGAGGATTCTGTTACCTGTATCAAGGTTTTAGCAAGTCTATAGATTGTCACAATAGGTGGAGCATATTCTAAACTAAAGTGTTGAGCATATTTCTTAGGAGATGTAGGATCAACCGAGATGGGTTTTGTAACACCTTATTCATCAGTAGCAAGTCCCATCCCATGGTAAGGCATTTGGGTGCAAATTTGAAATGGTACAGGATATTTTCTTTGAAGTATTCCATATTTATAGGTGTTGGGGTGGTGTCATCATGGTATAGCCAATCACTCAAAGCTATTTCTTTGGCTTCCTCTTCTCTAGAGACCTATGCTGGTACAAAGGGAATTTTGTCATTGATCCTACATTGCTGTTCTTGTTCCTTCTTCTAAAGATGACGGCCATGGAAGTAGGGGGACAATGGTAACTATCCAACATGGAAGGCATTATGAAGTTCATATTTGCCACACCCTGTCTATGATATTGACCTTTTGTGGAGTAGGAGTGGAAGATGAGGTGGAAGCTTGTGATGGATTGGTGGTGAATTATGGAGTGGAAGATGACGTGGATGGAGTGGATGAGGGTTCTTTGACATGGTCCCCATAGGTGCTTGGAGAATGGAATTGTCAATCATAAACAACCTCTAAGGCCTTGCAATATTCAAAGGGTTGTTGATCAACGAGAATAGTGACTTCCATGTTGTTATGAGGGAACTTGAGACATTGATGGTAGGTGGATGGAACGGCTTGCATGGCATGCAACCATGGTTAGCCTAGGAAGAGATTATATGGAAGGTCAAGATCTATCACATGACATAGGGTGGGCATGGTGAGTGGGCCCACCTTGATAGGGAGGCATATGGTACCTTTGGATTCTCTTTCAGTGTTCTCGTATGCCTTGATGGAGATAACTAGAGACTCTAAGTCAACAGCTGAATACCCCATGAGTTTTATGAATTTTAATGTACATATATTCAAACTAGATCGATTATCCAAAAGGACCCTCTTGATCTTGTGGTCGGCAATTTAGAATTTGATGTGAAGTGCTTTATTATGCGTGGGATCGATGGGTGGCATATCAACATGGCTAAAAGTGAGATGGTAGGATGAGGATAGTTGAGCCACAAGGTTTTGGAATTGAGCGGGAGGTATGTTGGTGGGGACATGAGATTCTTGGAGGGCCTTGTCAAGTATTTCATAGTGGATGGTGGATGTCTTAAGGAGTTCCAAGATGAAGATTTGCATGGGGGTTTTCCCAAGATGGTCAAGGAGATTTTATTCGGAAGTGGTAGTAATGGAGGATGGGGATGGTCCCTTTACGATTACACACCCATGACGGGTGGTAATGACACATTTGGAGGTGGCCTTTTTAAGTTTGATGGTGGTGACACAAGTAGAATCAAAATCAATTTGACCTACTACATTGTCGTAAGGAGGCAGAACATTGTTGTAATTGATGATGTTGGCTTGGTTGTTAGGATTGGTATTGGAGGACGATGGTTTGTATGTGGTTTGATTATTGTTGTTGTGGGGAAGAGGGTTTTGGTAGACACCTAGGCCATTGTTGGCTGATGTGTTGTTGTTTCCTTCTATTTGGATGTCACCACGATCGATGAGGTCTTGGATATAGTTTTTCAATTTCATGCATTTTCTTGTGGCATGGCTCGTTATGTGATGATAGTCACAATATTCATTCTCTTTGTACCATGTGTGTTTAGGTTGGTTTTTGTGAAATGGTTTTGTCATGGGGAACTCAACCATGTTTGCTTGGACAAGTTTTTGGAACATAACCTCAAGTGGTTCACCCAAGGGTGTATACTTGCATTTTTGATTGTTAGGGGGATTTTGCTTTGGAGGAGTAGGTGGAACCAAGACATTGTTTGAAACATTTTACACTACATTTGTGTCTTTTTTCTTAGGAGCGACAGTTTGGATGTACTTGGAATTGGTCACACCATCTTCTATGGTGTTTTTATTTTTAGCCCAAAATTTAGGTTTGTCGTTGGATGATTTGTCGTTGTTGTTCTTGTTGTAGATTTTGACTAAACCTTTTGCAATAAGGGCCTTTTCAATGGTGACCCTTTTTTCTATGATTTTGTCAAAAGTTGATGCATAATGTACTTGCAAGTGGAAGACCATCTCTTGGTTGAGATTTTGGATGAAAATGTGGACGAGTTATTTTTCAAGGGTTGTCCAAGGTAGCCTACGAGAAAGGGACCTCCATCTTTGTAGGTAAGCGGTGAAACTTTTTCCACTTTGTTGTTTGATGTTGCAAAGGTCGAGCATAGTGATTTCGTGCTCTATGTTATATGAGAAGTGGGCAACAAATTTCTCTGAAAGATCGGCAAAAGTTGAGTGGAGCCCTAGGGAAAGTGCATAAATCATTCTAGGTCTTGTCCTCCTAAGCTTTGTGGAAAAAGAAAAAGGAGGAATTGGTCATCATAGGCTACTTCTTGGCATGCCATGAATAATTCCTTGATATGATCACGAGGGTCTCCTTTTCCTTTGTATTTATCAAATTTTGGCATTTTGAAATGTTGAGGAAAAGGTGTGGTGGTGACGTTTCTATCAAATGGATAGGGACACAAGTCTTCAAACTTATAATGTTTCTTTTGGGTCCCTAGTTGGATGTTTTCTAGTGCATTTTTCATTTCTTTCCATTCTTGGTCGAAAGGAGTAGCAAGAGATGGTTGTGGCATGTATGGGGGTTGTTGTGATGATGATTGTTGATGTTGGGGATGGATGTATTTGTTGGCAAGAGACACTATGTGGATTCATCATTGTTGTCATTGATGGCAACAAAGTGTATCCCACACATCTGTAGCACATAATAAGTCTTTACCAGAAGTCAGATTGAAGAGTGTTTTGGTTCGGTGAGCAAGAACATAGCATGCAACAAGGTCTGACAATCAGGTCCAGATCTCTCAGAGGATGTATCTCAAAAAAGTGTGGACTTGGGGAAGTCAAGAGGAGTACCATGAATGCCACATTCTAGAGATTGAGCCTCTGGTGATGAAAGAGTGAAAAGATATGAGCACCTAAGTGATGGGTTCGTGACAGGCAGAGCAGACTAAGCAAGAACTAACTACCAGAGCAACAAACCTTAATCTGGATGAGGAATTGATGGTGATCAAGCTTCTTGAGGGATCATTCATGGTTGGCCGACATGATTGATGACTTCTATAACTATCTCTTTGATATGCATCACTTAGTAAGCAAGGATTTAGCCGACAGACCAGAGTTTGGGAAAATCTTGAGTATTTTGGATGCCGACTAGAAAGATGTTGAAATCCTTGGTGCGGATATATATACCAGATGGATTTCGATGTGAAGGTGTGTGTGGTGTGATAAAGTGTGTGAAGAAAAGCATAGAGCAGTGTGGAAGTAGATATACAAATTTGATATGTGACAGAATAACATCACTAAGCAGAGGAAGAATGAAGTGTAGCAGATCAGTATATTGAGCCTAATCGGAACTGAACCTCAACATATGTGGATACCCCTGATCAGTTCAAATACCTAGTTACTTTCTATATACCTTGTAGACAGTGAGTCTCTTATAGGCAATGAGCCTCTTGTGAGCAATGTGCTCAGGCAGTGAGCCCTAATTGGCAAGTGCCATTTTGTATTTCTATTCTTTTAATAGAGAATACAATCTTGGGTTAGTCGCCCTATGGTTTTTCCCTTAATAGTGTTTTCCACGTAAAAATCCTTGTGTTATGTGTGTTGATTTCATTTCTACTCTCATGTTCATTTATGCTTATATGTTTTGATACTGCACTATTGTTAAAGAAGAAAAAAAAGTTAAGAAATTTAAGATAACTGATTCACCCCCCCTCTCAGTTATCTGCATTGTTTCCAACAATTGGTATCAGAGCCAAGTTCCTCCAAACAGAGCCTAACAGCTTGAGGAAGATCTAGGAATCTCAATGGATATATATGTTATGAGGGAACAACTTCAGTCTGCCTTAGATGTTCTTGAGCAATCTCACTCTAAAGTCAATAACCTGAGAGAGACTCAAACAAGCTGATGACTTCATAAATGAACTAAAAGAAAAACTGAGTATCTCTATGAAAAAGAGAAAGGAACTTCTTCAACAATTAGCAAGTCAAAGTGAAGCCAATGATACTAATGAAGATTTGAATGAGAAAAACAAGTTATGTGAGAAGCTATCAAAGGAGGTCATTATGGTGAGATATGAAATGGAATTAGGGGTTATGAAATTCACCCAAGAAATTGAGGAGAAAAGAAAAAATGAAGATAATCTAAAGCAATCTCTCAAGGAGAAGTCAAAAGACTGCCACAAAATGGATAGAATAATTAGGCATCTGGAATCTGATCTTGAAGAAGCTAGAGATAATGAAGAACAACTTGAAAATTAGATAGACACTCTTAAAAGGGATCTTCAAACAAAAAATAAATACAAAGAAAAATTCAAGATAAGCTCCACTCAACTTGAAGTTCTTCTTGAAAGCAAAAAGAGGGTAGATGAAAAGCATGGCTTGGGATATGAGAAAGGTGAAAGCTCCAGATCTGGTCAGAAGAACTCTGGATCAGGAAATCCAAGGTACAGGCCTAGAAGACCTCCGGTAAGACAACCAAATGCTCAAAGATATCCATCCTTCAATGGATATTGCTACAATTACAATAACTTCGGTCATAAAGCAAATTAGTGTAGAAGAAGAATGAATCAGACTAATTCATCCTTCTCTAGATAGTGTTTTAATTGCAAAATGTATGGTCACAAATCTCATGAATGTAGAAATATGCAAATAAACAATTCATTCAATGGTAGATGCTTTGCATGCAATAGAATGGGACATATGGCTAATCAATGTAGATCAAGAGGATACCAGTCAAATATGCAAAGAAATGTTGTTTTCTACAATTGCAATAGATCCGGTCATATTGCCAAATTCTGCAAAAGCAAGAATCAGGAAAAAAAGGGTCCGGTGCATCATAATCAAAATCAAGACAAAGGAAAAAGAAAAGTGAATGCAGATGAAATTCAAAGGGAAATGAACAAGATTTGGGTGAAGAGAAGTACATAAAATGTTGGGGATGGATCCACACCAGAATCTGGTGCTAATATTCCTTCCAGAAACAAAATAGATGAGCTCTGGCTCAGGGGGAGTCACAAATGAAAACAATTTCCCCCAGCCAGTCAATTGGTACCTGAAATTGGCACATGGAAAGTTGGGGATTAAAAGGGCTCTTAGAGAAACATCTAAATAACCCTTGGTAAAAATATGAAAGACTCGCAAGGAGTTTTGAAGAGGCTAATCATTCAAGATTGATCAGGTTTAATAGTCATCTAGTAAAAGTAGGATTTTCACAGTTAGATCCGGTATGATTCAAAATTGAAATACTTTGATCTGTGGATAAATAGGATGATTCAAGAAAGGGAGATACATTGTAAGATAACATTCTAAGTGCATCTTAGTGATCTAGAAAGATCTCTCTCAGAACAAGAAGAACAAGGTAACCAAAATGACTTAAGTTGTGCATTTATTGCAATATAGATCTAGGGTTTGCGTAGAAATAAAAGGGTTCTTTTGTTCATCATTTGCACATTTGCATTCAAGAAGAAGAAAGAAAGAGCTCTGTAACAAGATTGCTTCAACCCTCTCAAGGATCAACCATAGAACTCAATTCAACCAGTGATCTTTTTAGCTCTTATCGTGAACCCTAGAAGCGTAAAAGGGTATTTCCCCTCTTGAAATCTCTCTCTGAATCTTTTGAAAGATGGCTACTCTGAATGTTGTTAAGATCACTAATAGGCCGCACCCTAAGTTCAAGAAACATCCTTACAAATCCCTAGAAGTTGATCCCCTAGGCACATTCTCTAGCATTCCGCATGGGGTTCTGCACATAGAAGATGTTAGGGTATACATTCACGCCAACATTGAGGAATTTGGGGAATCCAAGCTGATGGATATCTATCACAAGGAACTAATAGATAAAACATTTGAACTTAAACCCCAATACAAAGCCATCCGGGATAAGCATTTTGGACATTGCATCCATTTCCCTTGTTTTGCAGAAGATGAATGGGTCTGGTATGTTCTGAGCAGAATGCATGACAACTTCGTGTGGTTAATGAGGCCATTTAAAATCACAAAAGATGCCATTAGGGCAGTAACCAGATTGCACTCATCTGATGGGTTGCCTGCTCTCAAAATAGTCAAAAACCAAATTGTAAGTGAGGTTACCAGATTAAAATTTGATAAAAGAGCAATGATAATAGAGGATATCACAGATCCATATATCAAATTTGCTTCTATGATAATCAGTTATAAAATATATCACTCCAGTAGGGAGAATTCAGTATCCAGAACAACAATATACACTGCTTATCAGATGCTAAGTGAAAATGCTAATTATGATCTTTGTGAGCTTCTCCTAAACCAACTGTTAGAGAATTTGTAGAAAATAAAGAAGGATAAGAAGAATTCATTTAAGTACGGTGGCTTGATACTATGTCTATTCTTCTACTATATGAATGAGATACTTGGAACTAGTGGCTGGATATGGCAAAATGACAGACCTATTGCCATACAAATCAAAGATTATATGTATGGGCTTAGTGATGTAAGCACATCTCTCTAGGGATATTTCAAGAATTTCCAAGGTATGATGTAGGCCAGAGAAAGAATTCCTCAGACATTAGTTGAAAAATATAAAGATACAGTGTGTTTTATGGTAGACACTGATCAATGCCTAATGGAGGCAGTAGAGCCTAGAATAGTTTGGATTATGCCAATGGGCTATGAGGTGGATGAGAAAATTCTAGAACTGCATGTCCAACACCTACTAAGTTAGCCTAAGGACCCTGAGGCAGAAAGGTTTGGAACCTTTGAAGAATTGAGTGTGAAAATTCATGTTGAGCTAAGACAACTAGAAATGAAAAGAAAAGTGAGAAGAGAAGTAGAGGAAGTTGCCAAGAGATATGGCATTTCAAAAGAAGTAGTCGATGCAAATAGAGAAAAACTAGAAAGAGTAGAGAAAGAGAGACAAGATGCAAAAAAAGAAAGTGATCTGGTGCAAGCCCCCTCCCGGACTAGATCCTCAAAGAGTTCTACACCTACCACCTCTAAGAGCTCAAAATCCTCCAAACCGAAAGCAAAGACATCTGGAAAGGGAGAAAAGAGAACAAAAACCAAGTCTACAAGATCCTATATAAGTCAAAAGGATAATGAAGAGATAGAGATAGATGAGGAGGTTAAGAAAATGAAGAAGAAAAAGAAAACTTCTGTGGAATCATCTACCGGCAAGAACAAAGAAGAAGAAGCAGAAGAATTTGTTGAAAGACCTACTCTTTTTGTTGATGATGTCATCAAAGCAGTCATTGTAGATGGGAATTTGCAGCCCATAACTAAATTTTATGATGAGTATAATGACACTGACAAAAGAATATTGGAGGAAGCCACAGTCAAGTACGTGAATATCTATAATACAACATTCATTAAAATCATCTCTCTAATCCACAAGAGTTTAGAGAAAGTACTTGAACTCAAAAAAGACAATGCTAAGGAAAAGGATATGGAGATCCAGGAATAGATAGCTATTCAGCTCTATCCTTCCATCACTCCAAAACAAATGAACATGATCTTCAAGGATTGCAAGGATGAGTTCTGGAGCAAAGCCAGAATGAACAAGCTTATCCTTGAAGAGACTGATCAGGTGGCTAAAGAGACTGAAGACATCCTCTGGAATGCATATAAAAGATTCAATCTTCCTATTATAGAGGACATAAGTGATGAACCTTTTGCCATGGATGTCAAAGAATTAAGTGTACCAAAGGAAGATCCTACTAAGAAAATTGCTGAAGAGTCAAAGGAGATAGGTGAGGAGAAGACCATGGACCTGGATTCCTCTGTTCTGAAAGAGGAAGTCCATGAAGAAGTAAATATCTCTCTTCCAGATCCCCCAATAGACTCTAAAACTGAAGGAGAAGCAAGACAAGAGGAGAAAGCAAGTCAAGAAGAAGGGAAAAAGGGAAGAGAAGAAGAACAAACAGAGAAGATCTTTGATGACAACTCTGAGGCTGAAAGAGGAAAGAAGTCTCCAGCAAGAGACACTGCAGAAGCAATGAAGAATTTCTTAACCAAGGAAATAATGGAGATTAATGAATTGGAACTATTCCAAGTACCACTCAATTTTGATTCCCTCTCCTCGGTTCAGATAATGAAGATAGCATCCTTTGCCCAAGCAAAGGCAAAAGAAAAACTTCTGAAGTCTCACATGGAAGATTGTGAGCTGATAGAGATTTCTTCTGGAATGTTGGAGAAGATCACACCATCCTTTCAAAAGGATGCTTCAACCTCTCCATCCAGTAATCTTAAATCTCTGATAAACTCTGTCAATACTTAGTTTGATTACTTAGAAAAGGTGGCAGAAGAAAAGGTCCGGAAATAATTTTTGGGAAGAGATTCTCTGAGGTGCAGGGACTTATAACAAATGATAGGAGAAATTTGGATATTAGGATAAAGAGCTTAGAAAATGCTCTTAAAGATGGCAGAGATTTATACAAATTTTGTCTATCCTGGTCCACAGTGACAACAAATATTGCCAAGAAGATGGAAGAACAAGAGGGCAAATTATCAAGTTTATCTTAGAGTCTTGATCCTCTCACCTCATCAATAATGAATCAAGAGTGCCAGGCTATTGCCACTATAAATGAGATAAAGAGGCTTGAGAAAGAGAAGAAGAACAGAATAAGCAAAATGAGCGAACTCAGAGGGATAGTTATCCCTAAGTTAGAGGCAATGCATGAAGCCCTAACTGATGCTCAGACTATAGCCCGGACCAGTGATTTGGTAGACTTAAAGAGGGCAAAAGCTTTTGCATTCTTGTTAAGTGGTCACATCTCAATTTTGGATAGGATGAAGTAGAGTTAGGCAATAGAATTTGTCCAGTTGAAGACTACCTTTGTGGATATACTTAAGTTTATGTAGGTACACCATGTATATATACTTATCCGACAATATATATAGGTTGTTTTTCTTCCCAAAGTTTGGTATGCAGATTTCACCCTTTGCCATTGATGTCAAAGGGGGAGTGAGAAGTAGTGAAAAATGTGGAATCATGCTAAGGGGGACCTCCGGTAAAAGTATACATAAGACAGAGCATTAGCCAAGGGGGAGTTTGATACGACAGTCATTTTTCACTAAGTGTTGCCATCAATGCCAAAGGGGGAGATTGTTGACAAGAGACACTGTGTTGCTTCATCATTGTTGTCATTGATGGCAACAAAGTGTATCCCACACATCTACAGCACATAATAGGTCTTTACCGAAAGTCAGATTGAAGAGTGTTTTGGTCCGGTGAACAAGAACAGAGCATGCAGCAAGGTCCAACAATCAGGTCTGGATCTCTCAAAGGATGTATATTAGAAAAGTACAAACTTGGGGAAGTCAAGAGGAGTACCATGACTACCGCATTCCAGAGATTGAGCCTCCGATGATGAAAGAGTGAAAAGATATGAGCACCTAAGTGATGGGTTCCTGACAGGCAGAGCAGATTGAGCAAGAACTAACCGGTAGAGCATCATACCTTAATCCAGATGAGGAATTGAAGGTGATCAAGCTTCTTGAGGGATCATTCATGGTTGGTCGACATGATTGATAACTTCTATAACTATCTCTTTGATACGCATTACTTAGTAAGCAAGGATTCAGCCGACAAACCAGAGTTTGGGAAAATCTTGAGTATTCCGGATGCCGACTAGAAAGATGTTGAAATCCTTGGTGTGGATATATATACCAGATGGATTTCAATGTGAAGGTGTGTGCGGTGTGATAAAGTGTGAGAAGAAAAGTAGAGAGCAGTCTGGAAGCAGCTATACAAATCTGGTATGTGATAGAACATCACTAAACAGAGGAAGAATGAAGTGCAGCAGATCAATATATTGAGCCTAATCGGACCTGAACCTCAACATATGTGGATGCCCTTGATTAGTTGAAATACCTGGTTACTTTCTATATACCTTGTAGACAGTGAGTCTCTTGTAGGTAGTGAGCCTCTTGTGAGCAGTGTGCTCGGGCAGTGAGCCCTAATCGGCAAGTGCCATTTTGTACTTCTATTCTTTTAATAAAGAATACAATCTTGGGTTAGTCATCCCGTAGTTTGTCCCTTAACATGGTTTTCCATGTAAAAATCCTTGTGTTATGTGTGTTGATTTCATTTCTACTCTCATGTTCATTTATCCTTATATGTTTTGATATTGCACTATTGTAAAGAAGAAAAGAAAGTTAATAAATTTAAGATAACTAATTCACCCCCCTCTCAGTTATCTGCATTGTTTCCAATAGTATTGTTGTTGTTGGATGTATGGGGGTAGGCCTATGGTTTGTGCGTAAACATGAGACCCATATGTTTGTTGTTGTGGGATGACTTGTTTTTTGAAGTGGTGGTTTTTGTTGAGTGACATATGGATTTTGTATCAAGGACCCATGGGGAGGTTATTGATGCATGCAAGATTGATACTTGTGAGTGGGGTTGTTATAGCTCATCAAGTGATTTTGCATTTGATTGAGTGGATTAGCATTTTGGATGGGTGTTTGTGTTGTGGGTGGTAACACTATTTGAGTGATGTTTGACCTTTGAGGGATATTCAAAGGAGGGAGGGGTTGTGGAATGATAGTGGAAGCATATTGTGGATTGGTTGGTGGAGGTGGTACTATGGGTACATTAATATTGGATGGGATTGCAGAAACGTGTAGGTCGGAGGGGAGCATATTATATTGTAGTCTGAAAGGGGGGTTTGATACTTGTGATACAACATTGTGCCTTATTTTTTGATCAAGGGTGTGGATGGCGTTGGTGTTGGATGCATAACTAGCCCATGGGTTGTCATAAATGGGTTCATTAGGATTAGGGACACGTCCCCATCATTTATCTTGGATGGGTGATGGTGGCTTGTCATGGAAAATGGTCTTGAGCTTGTCATGGTTGAATGAGGATGGAAGGAGTGCACCATGTTCAATGAGATGTTGAAGGAATTCATCCTTATGGTTGTCAATGAATTGGTCAAACTTGTCATGTAATCCATTTTCATTGAGAAAATTGACAAAGGTGGGGAATAAGTGTGATGATGAGTGGATGCATCACCCACTTTAGGTTGATTGACATATCCCTCCATATTACTTGTGGTAGAGTCATGAGGAGAGAGGGGTTGGTAACGAGAGTCCATTTTCTTCCTAGCTTGTGATTGCATGATGGGAGGCATAAGAGGTGAACTTAGATTGGATTTGGATGACAAGGTACCAATGATGATGAATGGGGTTTGAATCTAAGTTTATAATCTAGATCAATATGATTGAATATCAAGGATTAATCCTATATACTTAGGGTAGACAAAGAGCCTAAGCAAAAGGATGATGGGATTATTTTACTTGGGGTAGACAAGATGCGCCAAGCAAAATGAGATTTCTTGAGGTCCACTAACTTAGGAGTTGTCTAAATTCCCAAGTTAATTTATCCAAGAGGGTGGATGATGTTTAGTTTATACTAAACTTAAGATAATCTTACTATAAACAAAGGGATAATTTGATCTAGACTCTAACCTTAGAATTTGGATGTGATTTGGATTGATTATGGATTTGATTGGATAAGGATTGGATTGCTTTGAGGATAATGATCGATTATGGGTTGATGGGGATTGATTAAGGATGATAATGGATGACAAACAAAGATTTGACTAAGGATGGTTTGAGGATAATGATTGATTATTACAAGGATAATGCTATGGTTAATGATGGGGTTAACGATAGACTAGGGATAATTAACTACAGATGACTTGGATAGTCTACAAACTAATGATGGTGATGACGATGATAATGTTTAATGATTAGTGTGGATCACAAGCTAAGAGAGACAAATGGACATGGACATGGATGATGTGGCATGTGACATGGGAGAATGATGTGGAAAGGGGATTTGTTGACCACCAAAGGACAAAATTTTGACTTTTTTAATGGCTTTGGAAATGGGCGCTGATTCAGGGGACTAGGCACTATTTCAGAACACTAGGCATTGATTTAGGACACTGGGTGTGATTTTGGGACAGTGGTGATATGTTGTGATTTTTAAGTTGTATGATTGGATTTTTCAATTGATTCAAGTGGTCTTGGGTGATGTCAATGAGATTTCATGGCAAGTAGACAAACACACCAATCAAGAGAACACAATGGCTAAATGTTTGATGGGAAGTGCAAGCATTATGTGTATGTTCAAAATCCCCTCAAGGCCAAATTTCCACGGGTATAGGCACAATCAAAAACACTTGAAGACAATGCTTAATCTACCTAAGGTCAATGGTGAATGATGACTTGTCAAGCTCACAACTTCGAATCTCTATCGACTCAAGTATAGGGACACCTAGAGTGGGTGTGTACACTTTTGTCATTGCAAGAGAGGATAGGTAGGGGCCTCCTGGAATGGAAGGATGACCCAATCACCCTCTCCCCAAAAATCTACAAGTAGCTTATGCTAAGCTGTGGATTTCTGTCTCATCTCAATGGAGCCTTATGGTGAGAAACTAGAGAGGATTATGTGTCCTCTTACCTTGAACAAACTACCACAAGGTCAAAAAGGGGTGGACTTCTAACCAATGATGTTTAGTGGGGGATATTCAGGGGACTGGCACATTACGAACATCCAGCAAGCCACTTAAGGCTTTAATTAGTCATACTAGGAATCTCATAGACACAAGCTACGCTTTCGTTCAAACTAGCATTGTATTGTAAGCACTAATACTAGTTAGACTTGGCTTTCATCTTATCCTTTTTTATATAGCAAACCAAATGAAAGTACTGCTTAGGGTCATCCCTTGGGGTGAGTACCTCTTTTCCCACAAAGGTAGGGCCTTCTCTAAAAATGAATAAGAGAATAGAATAATTTCACTTCACCCAAAATCCTTATGAAGGTAAGGGGAGAGGATACTTTTATTCTATCCCTTGGGATTTGTTGTGTGGTTACACAACATGCCCCATTTTGCCTAATCAAAATAGGGACCCAACTTTTTGCTAGCTTGTTTGTTCCCTTGGCTTTGGGTGGTATGGTAAAAGAGTCAGTATTAGATGCATGTAGGGATGCTATCCAGTTCCTATCAAGACTTCAATAGGAATTTTCAATATCAAATTTTGTTGTCACAAACCTCATCAAGTGAAAGATCATGAAATATTAAACAAGTTTGTCTTTTGAAGTACCACAAAATTCCTCCAGAATAAAAAGTTATGCCTGGTCAAACCTGGGTTAAACATCATCTGGATATTCACATTTCCATTTGGATATTATTCTAATATTCAGATCATTTCTAATATCCAAACGTCAACTTTGTCCTCTTCTGATTATTTGAACGTCACCCACATAGGGATATCCTTATGCATCCAGATATTAACTTAATAGCTAGATATTATCTTTAAATATCCTGATGCAGAATATCCACATCCTACTGACATCATGTCTTTAGTGGTTATATTATGTGCTTACGTCATATGGATGTTAGACCTATAGGGATATTAGAATGCATGGATATCAGGTTTCCCAATATCATCCTCCCAATGATGTCATGTCACCTTTACCCCATGAAGAAATTCCACTCTGCTTATGTCATCAGAATATTAAGTTTACAAGGATATTTGACACTCTAATATCCTGATCCCCAAATATCCATGCATCCACACAACTAATGGCATGAGGCCACGTGTCCTTATCAACTTCTCTACCTAATATGAATGAAAATCAAGACCCAAATAGAGAATTCTTGGTCAACGATAGTTGACCCAATTTGATGATGTCACCTGGACCATTTTCATCCAGATAGATTCACCTAAATATTCCTTGCCAGAATTTCTGTTAAGCACCCTACACTTTTTGTAATAAATGTGAAAAGGATGCCATTGGCATTTAAATTTGAAAATGTGCAAACAGACACTTGTTATAATCCTGAGTAATCTCGCTAAAACCAATTGTCAAATCGCTACGCTGAATCATTAATACACCCTAAATCATAAATTGATTGGATTAAAAAGAAAACTTAGAGTCCATAATCGATACTTTGCATTCAAGAATTATGTGATTATCAGAGCGAAAGTGTGTTCTTTGCTAAGTTACAGAGAAACTACTGAGCTTGTCGTTGAGAATATGAGCTAAGGATACAAGGAGGAAGAAAGTTAAGCACAGAGGTATCTATTCATGGCACATAAGTTCTTCAAACACAACCTATAATTAGGGTAAAACATCACACAAGTATGTTCGAATTGCCTCCTCATTTTTTTTGCAGAGTACTGTGATTCATTAGGTACAAGATGATACGAATATGGTGTCTTGTTTAAAAATGGGTTCAACTAGTTTTCTTATAGGGTTGTTCCTTTAAAAAGAGCATAAGATTTTGTCAGCTAACCCTAGATAGATATATGTACATGTATTCCCTGTTTGAGACCCATTTTTTTATTTGCAGGTCAATCATGCCTCACCCACGGATGGATAAGAGAGATTTAGAATTCCACCCTAACATTTTCCCAAGAATGACTAGCATTTACAACACTCAAGGGTATGTAGAGGACACTCATTGTGGGAATAGTGATATAGAAGCCTTCAGAACAAGAATAAACAATAGGGAGGATAACCCTATCCTCAAGAACATTATGGTAATAGGAATGTATTGCGCAGCTGGATTTCCATATGTTCCAGAGCCCTTGGAGTTGTTGGTCGCATGCATTCAGAATTATAATCCTATCACTAGAAGAGTATAAAAAGAAGGGAGAGTTTTTTTTGACTTTTCCATAGATGGCATCTTTGTAGATTTCAAATTGCCAAAGGATCGCAAGATGTTTGTACTAGATTTGACAGCCTTGGCAAGAGAATACAACACATGTATGAAGGCCTGTAGGAAAGTGATTTATTTAGGTTGGAGATATCCAACCAATATAGCTAGAGTGGAAGCTAAAATGCCGCAACATCTTTATAAGTATGACTTCTCAGAGGAGGTGTAATACATGATGTTCCTGCTCAGTAGGATGACTGGGATGCCCAAATGCGGCACTTTCAAACCCTGAATGTTCAGATTAATTAGACTAGTCATTGAAAAGCCAGAAACCAAGATACAATGGGCAAAGATAATTAGTGATTCCTTCTATGATCAGGTCATTAGATGGAAGAAGATGAAGGATAGGATCTTTAAGATGATAGGATAACTGGTCTATGCTTTCACCGCTAAGGGCACATTCAATGGATTACAAAGAATAGGAAGGATGGACATGCTACCACAAGAAAAGACCCCTTGGGAGCACTATCCCCAATTAGAAAGGAATCAATCTATTTGTAACTATAGAAGAGTGAATGATTGCTTCACTATGCATCTGGTTCGGATGCTGGAAGAAGATCCCACCAAGAGATTTTCAATCACCATAACCAAATTGATAGATGCATATGGTTCCTAGTTTGTACAAGCTGGAACATATTCTTACATATGGATGGAGGGCTTTAGCAGAAAACCTTACATGCTACCCACGTATCCATATGATAAGGTTTCCCTAATGGAGATGGTGAGGCAACAATTACCTATTTTTGAATTATCCCAGGTGATTGAGGGAAAACTGTATAGAAAGTTTCCTATAATGGCTGACTGGTATGTGGCCCCTAATATAGATAATGTTAAGGATGCAGAGAAGGGTCTAGCAGGCTTAAATTTGTAGATGTTTCCCTTGGCTAGGGATTATGACCCTTATCATAGGGTGGAGAAAAGATTCAATAAGAAGTAGAAGCACCGTGTTCATTTGGAGAATTTTTGGGCTGATTGTTAGGATGAACATGAGGCCAGGAAGTGTGGATACCAAAGGATTACTTTGGCTCAGATAAGGACAATAGGCTAGCCAGAGGATCCTCCTCAGTTGAAGAATGATGATGATGACGTCCTTGACAGGGAGTATGAGGAGAAGAAAGTATTCAAAGACCCAATCTCTTTCCATGATTATTCATTACCTGATGAGATATCCATAGATGCTATGACTTCTAGTGTCATGAAAAGAATTGAAGCTTGGGTGGCAAGGAAAATTCAAGAGTTAAAAGCAAAAGGTGTTGCCATCACCATTGATAAAAAGAAAAAGAGAAAGGAAAGAGAGGAAGAAGGATATGATGACTTCTTAATGCACAAATGGCATGTTCTAGAGACCAAATTAGCTGAGCCCAATAGTTCAGGGGCTGCAGAGCAAATTACTAATGAGGGGATATCTTTGGCTTATGCGCCAACTACATCATAAAAGGATACTCCCATGGTGGCAATTCCTATTCCTGCACTTCAGACATGACATTACAAGAGGAATCTTTGAATAAAGAAGATGAAGCTCCACTGGGAACATTAATTGAAAAGGGAAGAGATGTACTCCAAGGTGTTGTAGTTCCTAGACAATCCAAATACCAAGGCCCTACCACAAGAGGGGTGTTACTTCTTAATTGCAAAAACAAGCACTAATGTCGGCATCTTCAGGCCCCAACATCAGTACCATCAAAGAACTCCAACATGGTGTCCCTACTGATACCATCATCAAAGTAAAAGCTGAAATGACACAAGAGGCTATTCAGAAGTCTTTAGAAAAGGAGACGAGTAAGGCATTGCCTCTGGATAAAACAATAGATTTGACAGATGATGATGTAGTGATAGATGTGACTAATTATCCACTGGAGACCCTGCTACATCATTCAGATCAAGGACAAGAGGTCAAGAAGATACAAAGATGATAGAAACATAGGTCAATAGAGAAGAATATCTAGATGTGGAGGTACACATGGATCTTGTTAATGCCTTAATTGAAAATGTAACTAGGCCAGAGGTGATTGATTTAGCATATTAGCCTAAAGAAGAGCAAAGACAAGTAATTGATAAAATTGATCAAGGATTAAAAGCATTCCCATGGAAACAGATGATACAGGGAAAGTTATCCAAACTAAGGATACACAATTAGGCACACCTATGGCCACAATTGAGCAAATGCAAATGCCAGAACCCGACCTAGTTGTTATTAATAAGGAGGATAAGGATAATCAAGAACAATCTTTGGTAGATTCAACCCCAGATGGCCAAGCCATAGAGCTTGAAAATGTTCAAAAGGGAGAAACACCACAAGAGCAAGTCAAGAATATGCATGAGGATACACAAATGGAGAGTAAGGGTCAGGATGAACCAAAAGATACATCACACCCACTTTTCTCTCAACAAAAACAAGTGGAGAAGCATAAGGCTGATGAGGTGGACCAAGCCCAATGTCAAAAAATAGAAGATTCAGGAGACACCTCGTCTCCACAAGAAAATGTACAGAATCAGGGTGGGGAGAATGAAGTTCTAAACAAAGATAAAGAGGTACATGATGCTCAAATTGAGCAATTAGACTGGAGAGGGTTAGATACAAGTGCATTCACATGGATGTCATCAAAAGTGGGAATTCCACAGGAGGAGACTGAGTCCTTGGACTTTAAGTCACTCTTTACATTGGACCCAACCAAGCCAAAGAGAAGGGCAAGGACAATCTCTGTAATAAAGTGAGATGCAACCATAGGAAAGAGGACAACCTAGGTAGCTATACCAAAAGTAAATAAGGCCAACAGAGAAATGAGGCTAGAAGAATTCCAGATAACTACTATTGATTTAGGCCATGACATAGATGAAGAAGAGATATGAGGACTCAGAGATCGTACAGATGTTGTGGAGACTAGGATGATAAAGATCAAAGCCAAGAAAAGGATGTATAAAGCACAAGTAGATAAATTACAAGCTTTTTTGAAAGGATTGGCTACTCTCACTAATATTCAAATAACTTAAGATACTTCATTAACATTGGTCTCTTAGGAAAAGATAAATGCCCTAGATGTACAGAAGCACCAGGCACATATTATGGATAATTGGTTTAACAAATTCATTATGGATGGGGCTCAAATAATAAGGACATCATTGTCCAACTGGGATTTATTGAGCATTCTAAAAGAAAAGGAAGACAAGATGAAAAAGGAGGTCAGCCAAAAGTTAATAACTAGGGACAAATAACTAGGTGCTCTTAAAGACATGTTGAAGAAAGATGCTAATGTCCTCATAGCAAATAAAGTTGTAACAACATAAACACTCCCAATGTTGGATAGTTGGTGTGAGGATGTGGGGTTTGTGGTGGATTTATTGAGGACATGTAATGATAAAATTGCAAACATCAGTGGAAAACTACACAATCTATTGTCTAATGAAATAGTAATTTTGGAGTCTCTAGAAGTTAAGGTAGAAGGAACGGTAGAAAATCAAGATGAAGATTTTTCTACCAATACCTTTAGGGATAATTTTAGGCCTGCAACAGAGGACCTTGTTAAGAACTTCTTTGAAACAACCATTAATATGGCTATGAGAATGAAGACAAGTATAGAAAAATATAAAGAAGAATTATATAGAAGAACAAACTAATGGATATCCTTATAGGAGCAATTGAAGGCACAAGCCTATGTAGCCAAGAGGGCTAAGATTTTGAACATAGAAGAGATAGAGGCGGCTGTCTAGGCCTATAATGTTATCCAAGGTGTCGATGCACTAATAACTAATTGGCATTCCTCTGAAGAATCTGAAGAAGAAGAAGAATAGAGTGGTCGTATTGACCAAAACATACTTCAGGATATTCCTGAGAGTTGCTAGTTGGTAGTTTGTGCCATGTAGGTTGTATTTTGACTTAGTCAAAGCAATGTAAACTATTGATCATGATAAATAATCCTTGACCATAGGATCTTTTGTTACTGATTCTCATCCTTATCCTATAAAAGGATGGAGAGTCTTAGTCATAAATCATTTAGAAGCTTAATTGAGATTGGATTGCTGAAATGTCAAGACCAATCCTCAAGGTCAATTGTAAATATATAATCTTTTGCATACTTAATGAAGATGAAGTTCCTCTGATTACATACAATTGTTAACTTTGAGTAATCTGTGAATAAATTTTGGATATGTTACTTTGATTTGCTATGTCCCTCGGAGTACATTTCAGTTAGTAAATGTTGTCTTCATTCATTTCCTTTGAAGTTAGTAGTGATCATATCTAGTTGTGGAACATCCTAGTGAACATATGGTTTGATTTCCTTCTCTTCATGACATTATCAAGAATATATGTGAATCAATGGGTAAAGATTCATTAATTTAAGTAAAATCAGAAAAGTTTAGTTCAAATTTGTTTAATTTCATTTAAATTACCATCATAATTGCAAATACACAGAAAATCATGAGAAAATCTAAAGAAATATGTTGACATCCCATAGAAAAATGAATATCTTTAGCATATTTGAGCATATAGCATGTCAATTTGAAAGTATCATGCAAATGAACCTGAATAATGATAGTAATCATGGAAATATATGCTTATAGGCACATAATTTGAATAATTTACAGTGCGGAAGTGAAATCTAGTTAATAAAATGATATGCAGAAGAATTGTTCAAACTTACATAAATATCTGCATCATCTGGTTAAATACAATAGGATTTAACCTTGTTTGTTAAGAAATTCATAGAAAGTAGGTGAAATAAAGCTTATCCAGACATGAATTTCTCTGAGTCAGAATGTAAGGCCCCTGAATTGAAAACAACAATGCACATCAAATCATTGAGTAACATCAGATGATTATGAACTAATCCACAGAGACTTGGGATCATGAATTCTATGAATTCATTGTATCTTTCAAGATGATAAAGGTTTGATTTGCACTTCTTTATCTATGTTTGTTTATGACTAATATCACGATCAACATAAATTGGTCCTAGAAGGAGGGCCAAGGGTGATTCTGAGTTGAAAATTAGCTATTCTGAAGATTATTTCCCATGCCCATATGAGGTGATATTTTCAAATTTCATGAGAACATGTCTAGGTTTTAGTATTTGTATAAAGTTCTTACTTATCACTAGTTGTCTGAAAGTTTTAGTTGCAAATATCTTAACCTTGTGCATAAATATCATGATCTTTATAGTGGATTGTTTGATATTCCTTAATCTGAGTCAATATTTGCAATTTCTACAAATACAGTGTAAATATCCTGTTGCTTTAGACCTGTGATCGTAAATATCCACTTCAAGAGAGTAATTACCTTGATCTTTGCAAAGATCTAATCAAAATATCCATATCTAGTTGTAAGTTATGAAGCTCTGGCTCACTAACCTAAGATTAGGTCTAGATTTGTTGGACCATTTGAAGAATTACCAATTCATGGGCTTAGACCTCGTACAATTGATATTCACCACACCCTTGGTCCTAGTACACCAGCATCTCCAGTCATACTTGTTAGAAGACCTCCAGTGTCTCCAATAGTGTCTCAAGCACCTTAGGTGCCTCTTACAATGTCTTTCTTTACAGTGGAATCACCACTAATCTTTGTAGCATATCATCCTTTACCAAAGAATCTAGACAAGATTTCTCTGAAGTATCATCCTTATCAGGATGTAGAGGATCACATTAGAACTTACAAAGAGGCATGTTTCAAAGCCTGAATAGATCATGAGGATGTAGTGTGTAGGTTATTACCTTATTCCTTAGGAGAAGAAGCATGTGGTTGGTACATTAGTCTTACCTGGTCTTCCATTGCCAATTGGGCAGACTTGGAGAAAGATTTCTTAGGAAGATTTAAAATATCAGTAGATCCGGCCATTACATATCATATGTTTGTCATAATCAAAAGAGCTGAGGGAGAGATGATCTCTAATTTCAATGCTAGGTTCTAGAAAATGTACTCCAAGTTAGTTGCTACCTACAATGTAGGTGATGAGGCAGTGAGATCCATATATTATTTAGCCCTAGATCCTTTGATGTCTATGTTCATTAGGAGGACACATACCAAAATTACTACTCTAGAAAATTCTTACGAGGAATCCATCAAGGTCAATTGACAATTAACACCCGATTCACTCCTAATTTAGGATATCTTGCATACCCCACCCAACCCCACACTAATGGAGTCATGATACCTCCAGCCACAGTGCCCAGTCCCCTACAGGTACCTCCACTTGGTATTATGCCTCCTCTAAATGGAAATGGCCAGATGATACCTCATCTTGGATAAACACCTCCAGATGCCACAAACATTAGTAATGGTAGTTCTTTCTTCAAACCTCAACAAGAAAATGTAGTAGCCAAGGCTTAGGAGGAGAAAGATGATATCAAGGAAATATTTGCGCAACTAAAAAAATTAACTACTGAGATCACACATATGAGGAGTCAAAACTTCTATTCTCAGTCAAACCAAAATAGAGGATATCCTGATAAGGGATATGGAAATAATAATGACACGTCTGGATATCCTGACAGGGGGTACAACAATGATAGAAACATCAAGAATAGCAATAACAATGTTTCCCCTAGGCCACCTAGAACATGTAATACTCAGCCTAATAATGGATCCTTGCCCTCACCATTGGATAATCAACCTCCTACTAAACCTAAACAAACTACTAGGGTGAATTTAGTAGAAGATACACTCACAAATTGGTGCAGAATGCATAATACCAATGCACATGTTGAACTAGATTGCCATTAATTCAAAATAATAGCTAGTATTTTCCAGGCTGAAGTGTCTAATACTGTAGGGGATCTTCCTTGTCCTGAAGGAAATGAAATTGTCCCCTTGGGATATGAATCAACTCTTGTGTTGGAAGTACTGGTGATCATCAACGTCATCAAATGGTCCCAACTCATGAAAATTATACTTTGGCATGTGAGGAGTCAACCTTAGCTTTTGAGTCAAACTATGTATTCCCTCTTGAGGATGAAAATGAGTCTGAGCTAGAACCTAAAGAATTTCATGCTTACCAATAGCAATATAAGGGTAGACATAATTATAACCTTAGGAATAATCCTAATAGGCTAGCTGGTCCTTTGACCACATCTGTTCCTCCCAACATTTTCAATACACTACTAGATCCAAAAGCTAGTAATAACCCTAGTCCTCCCAAGGTGAATACTCAATATCTCACAACCCAAAATACAGTATCAAAAGCCATCAACCAACTACCTGAGTCAGATAAACTCGTTACATATTTGAAAGAAGAGATGAAAAAGATAAAAATTAGCTTATCTTTTTTAGAATTGTTGAAGACTCCAGTTATCAAGAAAGCCTTTTTGAAGTCCTTAGATGAATCCACACCTAGAGACGATAATCCTGGTCATAATCCTAGTCATATCATGACTAGAGATCCTACACCCAAAGAAAATATTGTTAAACATAAAGTGTAGGCTATTGTCCAAGCTGCTGAAACATCACACATGACTCTATATAGAGACAGGTTTGAATCCCCACCATTCTTACTCACATTTAGGATATTTGGCAAGAATTTACATAGCTGTTTAGTGGATTCAGGTGCATCAACGAATGTGATGCCCCTGTCCATTTGCAATGATTTAGGGTTACATCCAGCCAAATCCCTCAAGAAAGTGACACAACTTGATAAAACAAAAGTGAGTGTGGTAGGGGAGTTAACGCATATCCACATGCATCTTGCATCAAACCCAAGGGTGTAGTACTACATTGATATTTAGGTGGTAGACATCCCTGATACCTATGGAATGCTTGTTAGCAGGGATTGGTCAAAAATGCTTAATGGTAACATGGCCACTGATTTTAGTCATATGTGGTTACCCTGGAAAGGAATCCCTAACCAAATAAGGATAGAAGTCGAGCCTAGGATGAAACACATGATAACTGAGTACAATAATACCAATGAGGTATTGTATGTAGACGTTGAACTAGGAGTTTATGTTATAAGAGCACAAACTGTTAGAATTGAAGAAGTCTTAATGAGTAGCATGCACATACAAGAAGATAGTAATAAAGAAGAAATAGATAACTTCACTGAGTTTGAAGAGTATTTATCTAGAGAAATGCTGAAATGCTAGATATTAGATACATTCGTTAAGGATATCTTGATATCTGGTTGGTGCAGGTTACATGAGGAAGCACATTTAGAAAAGAACTGTGAAGCATGTCTAGATATGATTGAGTTGGAGAGAACATGTAGTGAAATAGGATCATCACTATCCATTATTAGCAAAATATCTAATGATGATGGTACTGATTCTTGTGTGTTTTCTTTAGATACAGGGGTGTATGAGCAGGATACACACTAGGATAGTAGCCTGATCTCTGCCTTAGAAGAGATCTTGAAATGTAATGAGGCACATCCTCATGAAAATGAAAATACTATCACCCTAAGGACTGATTACCTAATTATGTCAGACTATGAGCTATCAAATAAGGATAAGGAGAGTCACCTGACATAATTTGTAGAGTTTTGTCTAAACAAATTTAGATTTGGTGGTCTGCAAGCTATTCTTTCCTTATGAAAGTGGCTGATAGTGTTGTTCTTATGCTCTGATTTGAAGAATATTCTTGACAAAGTGGTTGGAGATTGTGCAATTGTTCCCAGTGATTAAAAAGTGCTTGTGGATGTCTCTTGATCATGTTCCTACCTTTGGATTGGTCCGTAAAGAGTAAATTGGATCATGGATGAAGAATGCTCTTAGTAGACCTAGTGTTCTCACTAGTCTTGGCTGACTCGGTTGATTTCACTAATTGCGGAGATGCCTTGAAGATTGTGGAAGCATGTTGTGGTATGGAGGATTGCATTTGATTCCCATCTAAGGCATGGCATGTTCATCATACTTCTCTTTATCTTTCCTTAGCTAAATTTTGTAATAGGTATAGACCTAGTTTTGTGTATGTTTTGTAATGCCGATCTTGGAAAATGTTCCAATGGTTGATGAATGTAATGCCGACCTTGGAAGCTCCATAGTTTGATGGAACAAATTATGCTCATTGGAAGGTACGAATGAAAAGCCATCTCCTTTGCCTAGGTTATAAAGTATGGAAAGCTGCAAAATCAAAATATACCTTGCCTCTAAATGGTTTGACAACTGAAGATGAAATCAAAGAATATGAGTTAAATATAAAAGCCAGAGATGCTTTGTTGAGTGCTTTGTCTGACACTGAGCTGATAAATGTCATGGATCTAGAAACGACACATGACGTTTGGGAAAAGCTGAACAAACTGTATGAAGGAGATGATTCTGTAAAAGAAGCCAAGCTACAAGGTCTGAAAGAAAAATATGAGAGCTTAAAGATGAATGAAGATGCAACCATTACAGCCTTCATGCAAAGAGTTGATGAACTTGTCAATGAAATAAAAAGAATGGGAGGAACTATTGTTGATAAGGAAGTTGTGATGAAAATCCTCAGATCACTACAAAGTAGCTACAATTGAAGAAGTAATGACTATAAAAACTATTGACAGAGATTAATTACTTGGAAAGCTTACAACCTATGAGATGAGAGAGTTTGGTGATGCCCTACCAAAAGTTGAGACAACTTTTAAAGCTAGTACTTCTAAAAAAATTTCCAGAGATAAAAAATATAAGGTGGATGATGACTTTGATGAAATTGAAGCTAACTTTGTTGATAGGTTACAAAGAGGTTCTAGTAAGTTCAAAGGAAAATTACCTTTCAAATATTTTTCATGTGGTAAAGTAGGTCATTATGCTTTCAGATTTCCTAAAAGAATTGAAAGGAATAGGAAAAGATTTGAAAACAGGCCTAGAGTTCCAAATAAATGCTACTATGTTAGAGATTTTGATGATGAAGGTGTGACTGATGATGAGTCTGATGATGCCAGTACTAGTGCAAATGAATGCTTGTTTATTGCTATTAAAGAAGACCTATGTCTACTAATCCTGCTAGCTGTGTGAAGGAAATTGAAGAAAGTGCTTTAGCTATGCAGGTTGAGAAAGATAAGGATGAATGGATTATTGATAGCGGATGCTCACATCACATGACTAGTGACAAAAGTAAGTTTGTAAGTTTGGAAAAATATGATGGAGGACTGGTTAGGTTTGGTGATAGTGCAGCTGGTAAGATTTATGGAAAAGGATCTATTTCATTTGATGGAAAGCATAATACTGACAATCTCCTGTATGTGAAGGGTTTGAAGCATAATCTTTTGAGTGTGGGTCAGATGTGTGACAAAGGTTATGATTTGAGATTCAAAGACAATGGGTGCAAGATCATGGAAAGCTCTAGAACTGTGATTGCTACTAGTAAGAAGACCAGAGGTAACATCTATCAATTAAGAGGAACTAATGATTATTGCTTATTGGCTCAAATGGATGAGAGTTGGTTATGGTATAGAAGGACGTGTCATATAAACTTTGATAATCTGGTAAAGATAAGTTCAAGTCAGACTGTGAGAGATTTACCCAAACTTGTGAAACCCACCAATACCATTTGTAAGGAATGTCAATTGGGGAAGCAAACAAGAATAAGTTTTAAAAGAAAAGAGCAACTTTCTACCAGTTTATTGGATCTAGTGCATATAGATCTATGTGGTCCTACAAGGATAAGAAGTCTGCAAGGTGACATGTATTTCATGTTGCTTATTGATGATTATTCTAGAATGACTTGGGTTACTTTTCTGAGAGATAAATCTGAAGCCCTAGAGAAGTTCAAATCCTTCAAGGCAATGGTTGAAAATGAATTAGAGTTGAAAAAAAATGTTTGAGGTCTGATAGAGGAGGCAAGTTCATATCAAATGAATTCAACAATTTTTGTGAAGAACAAGGAATAAAGAGGCAATTATCTGCACCTAGGACTCCTCAACAAAATGGAGTTGTGGAGAGAAAGAATAGAACTGTTCAAGAAGCTCCTAGGACAAAGATGAAGGAAGGAGGCCTACCAGAAGTCTTTTGGAAGGAAGTTATACACACTATTGTCTACATCCAAAACAGAGTTCAAGTGAAAGGAAATGGTACTAAAACTCCCTATGAATTGTGGTATGGAAGGATTCCAACAGTAAGATATTTCAAAGTCTTTGGAAGCAAATGCTATATCAGAAGAGATGAAGATCTAAGGAAATTTAATGCAAGATGTGATGAAGGAATCTTCCTTGGATACTCTACCAAGAGCAAGGCCTACCAATGCTACAACAAAAGGTTGAAAAAGATCGTTGAAGGTGCAAATGTGAAAGTGGATGAAGACAAAGGAAGAACATCAGATTAGAATGACTTTGAATCAGATGAACCTATTGCTACAACTTATAAAGAAAAAGTTGAATAAGAAGATAGTCAAGATGAAGAAGAAAAGACTTCAAAAATTTCTTCTAAGACACCTAGGTATGTAAGAATCAATCACTTTGAAGATCAAATTATTGGAGACAAAGACAAAGGAGTACTGACAAGGAAAAGAGTTGCAGAAGAACAAGTGAATTACTATTTGCTCTCTACAGTTGAACCAAAGACGGTGAATGAAGCCTGCAATGATGAAAATTGGGTTAAGGAAATGGAAGAAGAACTAATATAGATAGAGAAGAATGAGACCTGGGAATTAGTTCCTAGACCTAATGATAAAAATGTTACTGGAACCAAATGGGCCTTCAGGAATAAGCTGAATGAAAATGGAGAAGTTATAAGGAATAAGCAAGGCTTGTGTGCAAGGGATATTCTCAAATTGAAGGGATATATTTTGAAGAGACTTTTGCTCTAGTAGCTCAGATTGAAGCAATCAGAATGTTTCTAGCATTTGTAGCTCAGAAATATTTCAAAGTGTATTAGATGGATGTGAAGTCTGCATTCCTGAATGGTAAATTAGAAGAGGAAGTCTACATTGAACAACCAAAAGGATTCCAACTATAAAATCAAGGTGATATGGTATGTAGGTTGAAGAAAGCATTATATGGACTCATGAAAGCTCCCAGGGCATGGTATGCAAGATTGGATAAATACTTATTGCAGCTAGGTTTCAGTAAAGGTACTACTAACAATAATCTCTATTTCAAGATTAATGATGATCAAATTTTGATTGTTGAAGTTTTTGTTGATGATATCATCTTTGGAGGAAATGAAGGTATGTGTATGAAATTTTCTAGTGAAATGCAAAAAGAGTTTGAGATGTCTATGTTTGGTGAGATGAATTTATTTTTGGGTTTGCAAATCAATTAATTAGATAAAGGAATCTTCATATCTCAGTCTAAGTATGTGAAAGAGTTGTTAAAGAAGTTTGGGATGGAAGACTCTAAACTGGTATGTACTCCCATGGCAATTGGTTGCAAATTGATCAAAACTGATGAATCACCCAAGACTGATCAGAAAAACTACAGATCCATGATTGGAGGATTGCTTTATCTAACTCAAACTAGACCTGACATTATGCATGCAGTTTGCCTTATTGCAATGTTTCAAGTTGATCCAAGAGAATCACATGTGATGGCAGTAAAGAGAATCCTAAGATATTTAAAAGGCACTATATTTGGAGGATTGCTTTATCTAACTCAAACCAGACCTGACATTATGCATGCAGTTTGTCTTGTTGCAAGATTTCAAGCCGTTCCAAGAGAATCACATGTGATGGTAGTAAAGAGAATCCTAAGATATTTAAAAGGCACTCTGGATCATGGTTTATGGTATCCAAAGGATAATGATTTCACTCTTAGTGCTTATACAGATGTTGATTGGGCTAGAGATGTTGATGACAGAAAGAGTACAAGTGGAGGTGCTTTCTTCTTGGGAAATAGATTGGTTTCATGGATGAACAAGAAACAAGATTCAATCTCTTTGTCAATTGCAGAAGTAGAGTATATTGCAATAGCATGTTGTTGCACTCAAGTGTTATGGATGAAGCAGAATTTGAGGGACATAAGAGTTGTATATGAAGACCCAGTTGCAATCTTTTGTGACAATACAAGTGCCATAAACATTTCAAAGAATCCAGTGATGCACTCAAGAACAAAGCACATATCAATAAGGTATCATTTTTTGAGAGAGAAGGTGACAGAGAATGAAGTAAAGTTGGAATATGTCTCCATAAAGGATTAGATTGTAGACATTTTCACTAAACCTCTGCCTAAAAATACCTTTGAGTATCTTAGAGAAAAGTTAGGGGTCATCACCCCTCCTTCTTTGAACTTAGATGCATAGGAGTGCATCAATCCATTGGTGATCAAAGTATCATTCTTTGATCTGGATTGATGTTTTGAGGGCTACCTCTCAGGGGCAGTAGCTAGATGTTTCTGATAAAGTAAGTGTTAATAATAGAGAAAGTTTAGTGGATCAGAGCAGCAACATGCAAGTATGTGCCCTTTGCCATTGATGTCAAAGGGGGAGAGAAATCATCTAAAAAAAATAGGGGGAGAAAGAGAGAAGATGTGTAAATAGAAAGGGGGAGTATCTTTCCTTGATGGTCATTAAGTTTTTCACATCATATGTTGCCATCAATGACAAAGGGGGAGATTGTTGCAAGTATGTGCCTAACCGGTGTTGTCATTGATGTCAACATATCTGTATGGTCATTGGTGTCAACTGTGCTCTTATTTTGTTGTAGGAGTGAAATACTTTGTGTTTACTTATGTAAGTAATCTTGACGCTGAGGATATTGAGAAAATTAGCTCCTCTGATGGTAACAATGTGTTGTAGTGGTAATAGTCTAATGCATTCATAAGAATAGTCTAGAAGTTTGCTCCACATTTTCTGTAGTATGAATATCTTTGCCTGTAGATTGGAAGTTGTTTAGAAGTATATTTGAAGATTTTATATTCCAATTTTGAGCCTCCGGTATGAAAATTTGAGTGAGTTACGTTCACCAGAGTGAATACTACTCTTTTTGTATGATTGGTGGTGACAGGGAGTAAGTATTATACTCTGCATTCCTCTGCATTGAAATATTTTGGTCTGTGGTTCTAGAGTTAAGTCTAGAATGATGTTATGTGCCTTCAACTTCAATGGTTCATGATTTGGTGGTCTGCAAGCTATTCTTTCCTTATGACAGTGGCTGATAGTGTTGTTCTTGTGCTCTGGTTTGGAGAATCTTCTTGACAGAGTGGTTGGAGATTGTGCAGTTGTTCCCAGTGATTACAAAGTGCTTGTGGATGTCTCTTAATCATGTTCCTACCTTTGGATTGGTCCACAAAGAGTAAATTGGATCATGAATGAAGAATGTTCTTAGCAGACCTAGTGTTCTCACCAGGCTTGGCTGACTCGGTTGATTTCACTAATTGTGGAGATGCCTTGAAGATTGTGGAAGCATTTTACGGCATGGAGGATTGCATTTGAGTCCTAGCTAAGGCATGGTATCTTCATCATAATTCTCTTTATTTTTCCTTAGCTAAATTTTGTAATAGGTCTAGACCTATTTCTATGTATGTTTTGTAATGTTGACCTTGAAAAATGTTCCAATGGTTGATGAATGTAATGCCGACCTTGATGTTCATTCCAAGTTTGATGAATTGTATAAAAGCATGTAATAGAGTTGCAAAAAGGTGTGAGTGTGTGAATATGAAGAGATAAGTGTGAAGGTGTAAAGGAGCAAAGTAGAAAAGTTTTATTGTGCTTCAAAGGAACTGAACTCAGGCATGGAGTGGATGCTACTTAATTAGTTTAACATTTTGGCATTTAACCAACCCTTGGTAGTGAGCCACCCTTAGGCAGTGAGCCATACTTTGCAGTGACCAATTTGGGTAGTGAGTCCTGTAGGTAGTGAGCCTTTATTTTTTGGTATTGTTATAACTCATATATTTTGTGGGCTAATACCCACCATGGTTTTTCCCTTTTAGGGTTTTCCACATAAAAAACTAGTGTCTACTGTGTTGAATGTGTGTTTGTGATTAAGTCTATGGTTTCATGCTTTCATGGTTAAATCTGATTATCTGAAATTAAGTAGTTGATGGTTTATGAAGTTAAGTTTTTGTGAAAACTAATTCACCCCCTCTTAGTTGTCCTATAAATCTCAACATCTCCAGATGTGGAGGTACACATAGATCCCCTCAATGCATTAATTGAAAATGTAACTAGGCTAGAGATGATTGATTTAGCATATCAGCCTGAAGAAGAGCAAATAAAAGTAATTGATAAACCTAATCAAGGGGTAGAAAGCATTCCCATGGAAACAAATGATACATGGAAAGATATCCAAGCTAAGGATACACAATCAGGCACACCTATGACTACAATTGAGCAAATGCAAATGCCAGAACCAGACCCAGTTGTTAGTAATAAGGATGATAAGGATAATCAAGTACATTCTTTGGTAGATTCAACCCCAGATGGTCAAGCCATAGAGCTTGAAAATATTCAAAAGGGAGAAAAACCACAAGAGCAAGTCAAGGATATGCATGAGGATACACAAATGGAGAGTAAGGGTTGGGATGAGCCAAAAGATACATCACCCAGTTTTCTCTCAACAAGAACAAGTGGAGAAGCATAAGGCTGATGAGGTGGACCAAGTCCAATGTCAACAAATAGAAGATTTAGGAGACATCCCACCTCCACAAGAAAATGTATAGAATCAGGGTGGGGAGAATTCTAAACAAAGATAAAGAGGTACATGATGCTCAAATTGAGAAAGTAGACTAGAGGGGGTCAGATATAGGTGCACTCACATGGATGTCATCAGAAGTGGGAATTCCACGGGAGGAGACTGAGCCACTGGAATTTAAGTCACTCTTTAAATTGGACCCAACCAAGCCAAAGAGAAGGGAAAGGACAATCTCTGTAATAAAGTGAGATGCAACCAAAAGAAAGAGGACAACTCGAGTAGCTGTACCAAAAGTAAATAAGGCCAGAAGAATTCTAGATAACTACTATTGATTTAGACCATGCCACAGATGAACAAAAGATCCAAGGACTCAGAGATCATACAGATGTTGTGGAGGCTAGGATGATAAAGATCAAAGCCAAGAAAATGATGTATAAAGCACAAGTAGCTCAATTAAAAAGATTTTGTGAAAGGACTGGCTACTGCCACTAATATTCAAATAATTGAAGATTAACATTGGTCTCTTAGGAAGAGATAAATGCCCTAGATGTATAGAAGCACCAGGCACAAATTATGGATAATTGGTTTAACAAATTCTTGATGGATGGAGACTAAATAATAACATCATTGTCCAATTGGGATTTATTAAGCAATTTGAAAGAAAAGATAGACAAGATGAAAAAGGAGGTCAGCCAAAAGTTAATAACCAGTGACAAATACCTGGGTGCTCTTAAAGACATGAGGAAGAAAGATGCTAATGTCCTCATAGAAATTAAAGTTGTAACAACACAAACACTCCCAATGTCGGATAGTTGGTGTGAGGATGCGGGGTTTGTGGTGGATGTATTGAGGAGATGTAATGATAAAATTGCAAACACCAGTGGAAAACTACACAATCTATTGTCTGATGAAATAGTAATTTTGGTGTCTCTAGAAGGTAAGGTAGAAGGAAAGGTAGAAAATCAAGATGAATATTTTTCTACCAATGCCTTCAAGGATAATTCCAGGCCTGCAATAGAGGACCCTACCAAGAACTTCTCTAAAACAACCATTGATATTGCTATGAGAATGAAGACAAGTATAGAAAAATACAAAGAAGAATTAGATAGCAAAACAAACCAATGGATATTCTTACATGAGCAATTGAAGGCACAAACCTATGCAACCAAGAGGGATAAGATTTTGAATAGAGAAGAGATAGAGGTGGTCATCCAGGCCTATAATGTTATCCAAGGTGTGGATGCACTAATAACTGACTGACATTCCTCTGAAGAATCTGAAGAAGAAGAAGAATATAGTGTTCGTATTGACCAAATCATACTTCAGGATATTCCTAAGAGTTGCTAGCTGGCAGTTTGTGCCATGTAGGTTGTATTTTGACTTGGTCAAAGCAATATAAACCATTGATCATGATAAATAATCCTTGACTGTAGAATCTTTTGTAACTGATTCTCATCCTTATCCTATAAAAGGATGGAGAGTCTTAGTCATAAATCATTTAGAAGCTTAATTGAGATTGGATTGCTGAAATGTCAGGACCAATCCTCAAGGTCAATTGTAAATATATACTCTTTTGCATACTTAATGAAGATGAAGTCCCTCTGATTACATACAATCGTAAACTTTGAGTAATTTGTGAATGAATTTTGGATATGTTACTTTGATTTGTTGTGTCCCTTGGAGTGCATTTTAGTTGGTACATGTTGTCTTAATTCCTTTCCTTTGAAGTTAGCATCAATCATATCTAGTTGTGGAACATCTTGGTGAACATATGGTTTGATTTCCTTCTCTTCATGACAGTATCAAGAATATATGTGGATCAATGGCTAAAGATTCATTAATTTCAGTAAAATCAGCAAAGTTTAGTTCAAATTTGTTTAATTTCATTTAAATCACCATCATAATTGTAAATACATAGAAAATAATGAGCAAATACAAAGAAATGTGCTGACATCCCATAGATAAATGAATATCTTTAGCATATTTCAGCAAATAGTATGTCAATTTGAAAATATCATGCAAATGAACCTAAATAATGATAGTAATCATGGAAATATATGTTTATAGGCACATAATTTGAATAAATTTACAATGCAGAAGTGAAATCCAGTTAATAAAATGATATGTAGAAGAATTGATCAAAATGTAATGTTAGAAAATGTCCCCTTGGGGGCTTTTCCCTCATATGGTTTAGCTCTTGGGTCTTTTAGCTACATTTAGGACATCTTGCATCATGTTTTGACATCCTGATGAAATGATCCCTAAGTTTCATGACAAATGGGACCTAGGGGGATCCCTTGAACCTAACCCTGACCAAAAAAGGGAGGGAGGAGTTGGATGCCTGCACCCTAGTCCTGCCCTATTTTAGGTTAGTCCCAAATTTTGGGTGTCGGCTTGTAACCGTTATTTGGGTCCTATGTTGACACAGTAAGTTTAAATTATGAAATTCTTGGCAGGACTATTTGTAGTTGCATAAATAAGCATGTTTAGGCATTCATTTGTAAACTAGATTACAACTAGATGATTACTAGCTAGCAATTTGCATTCTCAATTTTATGTGAAGGTGATTCAAGGTATTCATTGTGTAGAAAGAGCAGATTTGTGTTGTCTATGTGTTTGTATTTGCAGATTTGAGCAATCATCTCCTCATGGCATGAAGAGCTTCTTCCTCCCATGAGATCTTCACTACAAGGTGATATCATTTATGTTTTTGAGCATTTATCATTTGGTTTTTGCCTCTGCCTCCAAGGGTACTGTTGTGTGGTTACACAACACGCCCCATTTTGTATTATTAAAACATGGACCCAACTTTGCTGGCTTGTTCCCTTGCTTTTGTGCTCTGGGCGGTAAAGGTAAAACAGTATCAGTCAGTATGCATATGCCTAATCTCAGGCATATTTGTGATCTTGAAATCTGAGCCAAATTTGAAAGTCTGAATCTATCCTCAGAAAGCTTACCATGTGAAAGAGCTTGAAATTCTAGGCAGGTTTGCCTTTTGCATCACCCTAAAGTTCATCCATATGAGAAAGTTGTGACAGGTCAAAGGTCTGGTCAAACATGATTTTAGGAGGGTGATATTCCATTCCTCAGCATGATCATATTTTAAATATCACCCTAGCGCTAACCTGATGATGATCTCAACTCATCCTCATGCTCCGAAGATAGAATATGATGGTGACATCATCATGATATTCGATGAGGAGGATCATCTTCCTAATGTAACCCGATATTGAAATATCCCCTGATCTTTACCAATATGATGATGACGTCATCTTTTGCATTTCAATGAAGCCCGGGATATGACGGTGACATCATCAGGACATTCGAAGGAAGGGTTCTTCGGCTTGACTTTTGCCGTCGGCTGAGCTTTGAATTTTCTCCCCGATGGGAGTAGTCACCCCAATGAGGGGGTGATCGGCCTAGCTTTCGCTATCGGCCGAGTCTTGAATTGTCTTCCCGACAGTGGTTGTCATCCCGATATGGTAGTTCTTCGGCGTAGTGTTGGTCTATCGGCCATGTCTTGGATTTTCACTCTGATAGTAGTAGTCTCCCCGATGGGTGGACATCGGTGTATGTTTTACCGTCGGCCAAGTCTAATTTTGTCACATCGATGCAAATATGATGCTGACCCGAGATACAATGCAAAATGTACATGGTCGGACCCGAAAGGATTATCAAATGTTGCAAATTCGTTGTATGTTTCGGGCTTGTATATTTTCACATACAAGCGGAATATACAACACACACATACAGTAGCGGACCTGAAAACTTATCAAATGCAGAAAAATCCTTGTATATTCGGCGCTTGTATATTTTCACATGCAAGCGAAACATACAAACATAATATACAAGCGCCGGACCCGAAGCAGTTATTCAACAAGGTTAAATCCTTGTATATGTGGGCTTGTATATTGGCGATATACAATCAAAATATACATACAAGCGCTGGATGCCAAGTGGAAGTTAAATACAAGAAATTTCTTGTATATTTTTGTTTTTGTGCTTGTATATGCAAATTTGGAACCCGATATACAAGCCGGTAATGTACAAGGAGCGGATTCGAAGGAAAGTTAAAAGTAATTATTTCCTTGTATATTTTGCGATGCATGATCATATTTGAACCCGATATACAAGGAAATGGGCGAGAAAATGAAGCGATGGATTTTTGAATCCATTTGAAGGCCTGAATGCATTTTTCTAGTCAACGATGGTTGACCCGAGCGTTTTTAACGCTGTTTATGCATTTAATGCATAATTTCCACTGATTTGGGGCCCGATTGCCTGTAGCTGCACAAAGGAGGCCTGTTTAATAAAATGTTTAAATTCCTGTTGTTTATCAAATGATGCTGGGCTTAATGCTTGTATGTTTATTGCAGGAAGTCTCGGAGCTGTTTGAAGCTGAACATTGCAAAGTTGCACATGGAGGCAACATGAACCAGAAGTGAGGAGGATATTGTCAAATATGCTATTTGCCAGCTGGAGACCGAATCAAGTTAAAGATGCTGGAATATTCTGTGCCAGCTGTACATTTGCCAACTGGCAAAGCATGTGCTTTTCATCTGGACCGTTGATTGTTATGGGAGGATCCTGATCCTTGGATCATTGTAACTATTTTCTGGCATTTATTCTATATAAGAGCCAGAGCCTGAGACATTAGAGATATACATTAGAAAAGGAAAAGAAGATATATGGGAATATCTGGCACTATAAGGCCAATTACTGTAGAATAAAATAGGAGATCGGATTACTGAGACTAATGAGGATTGAATTGTTGAAATGTCAAGGTTCTTTCTTTTGATCACTATAAATGTACCTGTTCTTGAGCATACTGAATGGATATGAAGTTTCAGATTACATCCTGATTGTAAATTTTACGTAATCTTCATGTTGATTTCTGGATATGTACTGGTGAATGCTGTGTTCAACTAGAAGTGCTTTCATTTCATTACATGTTGTTATCAACTTTTCCTTTGAAGATTTGCACTGGATCATGCAGATTTGTGGAATGTCCTGGTGAAGTATGATTCTAGTTTCCTTCTTTTCATTGCATGTATGGGAGCTTGTATGTGGATCAGTGATCTCAGTCAAGTAGTTTTAGGAATCTCATTCTTTAACCCTTTTCCTTTTTTTAAATTTCATAAATTCATCACCATAACTGCAAATCATGATAAATAACAAGCAGAACAGAGAAATATGCTGACATCTTGTAGATAATCGAAAATCCTTAGCATATTTGAGTTAAATGCATGTAGTATTGAAAATATCATGCAAAGAATCATAAATACTGGTATAAATCATGTAAATATCGGCCTGTAGGCACATTATTTGAGTGAATCCATAAGTGCAGATGTAGAATTGTTAAAGATTTGTGCAGGGCAGACGTAAAGAATAGGATATTTGGAGGAATAATGATGAACTTTGCAGAAATATGTAAGGCCCCTGAATGGAAAACAACAATACACATCAACCACTGAGTAACGTCAGTAGATTAAGACCTAATCAACGGAGACTTGGGATCATGAATTCTCTGAATTCATCGTATCTTTCAAGATGAGTAAAGGTTGTTGTGTAACTTTTATTCTATGTTTGTACATGACTAACATCATCATCAACAGGTATGCACTCTCTATCTAACAACAGTGTTTGAAAGACTTGAATGTCTCTCTGGGGCTTGACTGAGGCAAGCCTCTAGACACCACAACCCCCTGTTGCAAGTATGTGCCTAATTGGTGTTGTCATTGATGTCAACATATCCTTTTCATTGGTGTCAATTGTATCTTATTCTATTACTTGTTTAGAAGACTTGTATGTTGAAGATATTGAGAAAATTAGCCTCTCTAGAAGAAACTAGTGAGCTACAGAGAAGTGCAGTATAGACAGTAAGTTGTATGCTAAAGAATAATCTGGTAAACTACTTCGTATTTACTTCTGCTTGAAGATCATGGTTTGTGGATTAGAAGTAAGTTAGAGGTATGACTAAGGATGTTGCATTCTAGGTTTGAAGCCTTCACATGAAGATCTGAGTGAGTTGTGTTCACCAGAGTGAAACCTACTTTTTTTGTAAGTTTAGTTGGGACAGGAAGAAAGTATTCTGCTCCGCATTCCTCCACAATAAAGTATTTGGCTCTATGGTTCTAGAGGGAAGTCGGGGATGATGTTAGTGCCTACAGTTGCAATGGTTCATGGTTTGGAGGTCCGCAAGCTATCTTTCTTTTATGACAGTTGAAGACAGTGAAGTTCATGTGTTCTGGTGATAAGATTCCTATGGATAAAGTGGTTAAGGTTAGTGTGGTTTCTCCTGATGATTATAGAGTGCTTGTGGATGTCTCCTAATCATGTTCCTATTTGGACTTTGGTCCATGTTAAGAAATTAAGATGGTGTGTGAAGATTGTTCCTAGATAATGTAGCGTGTAACCAATCTTGGCCAACCTGGTTGATCCTAGTGATTACAAAGATCTCTGGAAGATTGTGGAAGCATGTTGTGGTGTGGAAGATCATGTTTGAGTCCTAGCTAAGGCATGGCATGATCCACATTTCATTCCCTTTGCATAATGTTACAATAGGTCAGGATCTATTTTGTAAATGTTTGTAATACCAACCTTGGAGATTGTTCCAATGGTTGATGATTGTGATGCCGACCTTGATGATTATTCGAAGGTTGATGTAGTGTATAAATACTTGTAGTTGAGTCATGGAAAAGGTGTCCTTGAGTGAAAAATGAAAAGATATTAAGAAAGTGTCATGCCCACATTTTCCATATGGTCACAACATGCATCACATGTGTCATGTCCACATGACACAAAATATCAAAAATTTTCCCATGCTTTCCTAGAAACCCCCTCGCACGTGTAAGCATGCTCGGTGGTGTACGCTCAAGGCGAAAACACTACAATTGTCAGTGGGGTACTAAGTACAATTGCGTTCACCCAGACACAAGATGTCCAACAAGGGGGTCTCCATGATGCAGTTAACGTCACTACTTTGTTTGTAATTTCAAGGTTCCTAACCCTAAATCTCAGAAGATTCTGGCAGCATAACGCCTCACGGCTTGACTGAGAATTATTAAACACTACACTTAGTACGGGGTTCCCTGATAGTTTAACAACTTCCCATGATGCCCTTTTCATAATGGATTTACACTTGATCTCCCTATTGGGTCTGTTGGTGCCTGAATTGACTGTCAATTCTTGAGCAATTTTTATGCAGGCACCATCCCAAAAAATCTAAATTTTTTTTTCCAGTTTTGGCACCCCTTCAGTGTTTTGTAACATCCACATCATCTTTCTTGAAGGGGGGGGTCTTCATGTTTTGTCCATCGGCATGAGTTTGGAATGTGTCTTGGCGATCATGATTGGTACCAATGGCGTGTTGTCTTCTATCGCTAAGACTTTACCTATCGGCGTAGGTGTTTTGTGGCTTATCGACAGACTTGGTCTCGCTGACGAGGGTTTTGGAGTGCTATCGCCAAGACTTTGGCTATCAGAGTGAACGGGCAGATTGTTGGCCGATGGCGCAGGTTTGGTCGATGGAGTTGCCATCGGCGAGTATGGGGTAGTGTCTGGCCGATGGTGGTAATAGAGTTCGATTTCGGCGTGACAGGGGCTATCGGGCTAGCCGTTGGAAGGTCTGCCGATGGAGAGTGTCTGGCCGACAAGGGTGTCATCGGCGTAAGTCACATCGACAGGGGGGCAGTGTAGTGTGTGATCGGCGAGACAGTTGTCTATCGGCGAAGGTTTTTTGGGAGCTGCCGATATGTGGGTGTCTGGCCGACGGGAGATGCGAAGTAGTCATCGGTGTGACCGGCGTATCAGTAGGAGAATTTTTGGGCGCGCCGATGAAGTGGTATCATGCCGAAAGGTATGATCATCGGGGTGACTTTGTTCATCGGCAGAGGTGTTTCTTGTTGGGCCGACAGTTGGTGGTCTGGCCGATAGGTGGAAGTGTCGTCGGCATGAGTTGAGCGGTCGGCGGGAGATTTTTGAGGAAGGCCGATAGTGTATGTCATGGCAATGGGCTGTGGGCGAAGGCATGTGTGTCGAGCGCGGCAAAAGCGCTCGACACTTGGTATGTATGCGGTTATGCTTTTAAAGCGCTGGAGTGATCTCTTCACCGTGAATGTGGGATTATTCCCTTGTATATTTTGAACCCACGGTTGAACGTGTTTTGGCGGGAAATCTTTTTTGTATGCAGCGACGATTTTTTAAGCTACAACGGGTGGTTGAGACCCTTAATGGCGACTGTGCTGGGGCATGGGTGAGTTGTTGCACAGTCAGGTACCAGATTTTTGACAGGAAGACTTCCAGATAGTGGCGCGTGGCTCGAGGTTCCTCTGTCTATTGCTGTAATAAATTTTGAGCGCCATTCCTTTGAAGGATCTGTATCTGGCAAATTTTTGACTTCTGGCCATGTAATTAATTGCTGAATGTACACGGTTCTGTATAAATGGTTTTGGCTGTGTTACTTTTTGGAGGTTGGACATTTTTGGGCTTTCTACTCTGGCTCTGAACATAAGGTGTTCACATTTTGAAAGGCATTTTTTGCTACAGACTCGGTCCTTAGTCTGGTGTACTAATCTATCTTGGCTTGTAAATGATGATTTTCTCTGTGATGGCCTTCTATGCAGATTGATTTTAAATGAAAAACACCTGTGTGTGTATTGTTTCTGATTGTCTCCTGTATGTCATTTGTTTTCTTTTTCAAACAAGGTTGTCAAGGGCTTCCAAGTTTTTCAGTATGTGCATACTGTGTGTCTGATTTATTGCGTCTGCTCAAGGAGTGGTTAAATAGGCTTTTGATCAGATACAAAGGGAAATAGATTGCATCATAGGATCTGTTAAGTATGATCATTAATGATACTCTTTCTTGGACATGTTGCTGTTAGGCAGTAGCATTATTCTTAGGTCCTCTGGATATGAATTTATGTTGTCATGGGGAGACATTTACAGTCTTAGATATGACTCTGCTGCCCAGATAAGGCACTGGTTTGGGAATCTGTCTGTTCAATGGGTCTAGGAAAGTCCCATAACTCCAAACACCATTTCAAACCATCTCTTCCTTCCATCTATTAGTTGTAGGAGCAGGATTAGGATCCCTGCATGCTCTCATACCCAACCAGACATCATGTCCAAGAATGTTGCCAACCTTGTGATTTGTTACACAAATCTTGGTCCATACATGAGAGTATTCTGCCTGTTGATGTCAAGTTAAATCCTTCTGTCATTGAGCTAGTCAAGGTTATATTTTTATCAAGTAGGGAAACCCCCCTTGGTGCGGCAGAACCAGAAGTGAAGGGGAGGAGCTCACGCAACCTCCTGTATTCAGTTGGCTGAATCTGCCTGTGCATTAGAACTGGAAAACCCTAATGCTGATTCAGAAGAAAAACCAACAGGGTCATTTTTCAACAAAGCATGATCGTCTGTCTCTTTTCTCGTTTTCCTAAGATTTACTCCTCCTTCAGACTTAGCATTCTCAACATGGCCGTTCATTTGCCCTCTCTTCCTTTTCTCTGGATCTTAATTTTGATTGTATTTCTATCATGTTCACCTTACCTATTTCTCTGAAATTTATTTTGATTATATTTCAGTTACTCTCTTTTGGTTTCTAAGTATTCTTCATGTTTATCCTGTCTTTTCTTCATGTTCTTCATCAATCAAAGTTATCACTGTATTCTTTACATTATTCCTAATTTCTAGATGGACTAGATCATGTAAACTGGTTTACTACTTCGCTGGACTCAGTCTTCTAGTTTTTCCGCTCTAGGATTCACCTCAACGTTTGTATTAGTTTTAAAAATCATCTTGATCCTAAACAGGATTATCGGAATGGTAAACTTACTTAGTTCTCTTAGCCCAATTCAGAAATGCCGCGCATTTTCTCCTCTTTGTTTTCCAATGTTAGTTTTTCTTCCTCTTTCTCTCTCTTTTATTTTCTCAATTGGATGTTTACTAAATTACAGTTGAGTTTAAAATGGCCACACATGGAATGCCTGTGATGGCTTCTTTACATTTATTTCTAATGTCCTTTATAATTGGGAGAAGCATAATTTCCTCTTCATTTTCCTGATTATTAATTTGTGTTGATTGTTGAAACTTCTGAGAAATTCTTCCTTAAATAGAATATACATATATACATATGCCCCTTTTTTTTAATTAAATGTAATTATATTTTCCCTTAATGTTGTTAACAATCTCCTACTATAATTTCCTTTCTTTCTTTTAAAATAATTATAGCCCCTCTTTTACAAAACTCTTGCTTTTACAAAATTTATCAATGATTAATATATATATAAATATGTATATAAAATATTTATATACCTATCTATATATATTATTAATAAAATGAAATTACAAGTTTTATTTTCAGATAAATTAATATATATATATATATATATATATTAATAATCTATTTTATTATATTATATTATAAATTACTCTATATATATTTCAAGGAGTATTGTTAAAGTTCTTATTTTATATCCCACGGGGTCCATTGAGAAAACCTAACCTAAAACTCTATTTGCATTGGCTGTGGTAGGTTTGGAAGCATGGCGGCGATGGCCATGGAGTAGAGGGCACAGAGAAGGGGCAGAGATTGGGAGATCGCAGTGGAGGAGGCCGCAGGTGGTTGTGGCAGAGAGACAAAGGTGGAGGTGGTTGCAGTAGGCAGTGGAGTGGGCAGAGCACAGAGATGGGAACATGGGCGTTCGGAGGCCGCAGGGGAGAGGCGAGCGGAGGTTGGGGATTCCGGTGGTCCGCGGTCTGTGTGTTGGCCGTGGAGAAGGGTGTAACATGGCGGGGGTGTGGGGGTTAGGCCGCGGGAGGAGGCAGCAGACTGTGTATCCCCGTGGGGGTTTGTGTTGGCAGGGGTGTGGGCCCCCACCCACGTCCCATTACGTGGGGTGTGGGTGGGGGCTCTGCCCCTCCCCCCACCGCCACTCTCTGGTTTTACTATTATATGTATCTCTTTTAGTATAACTATATTTTAATCATAGAGAACTGCAATTCTAGTATTTCTGTTTCCCATTAATTTTGGTATAAACAATTTAAAATTCATTTATTAAATGTAAATATAAATATATATATATATGTATATATATATGTATATGTATATATATGTGTATATGTATATATATGTGTATTTATATATATGTGTATATATATATATTACACCATTACCCAGCTCCAAAGAAAATCACAGTTTCATCAATTAAGCATCTAATTAAAAAGGATCAAAACAGAATATATATATATATATATATATATATTTAATGGTTATTGTCAAGTAATTTGTTTGAAATTGAATAACAAATTAGTTCATATAATGAATTTTCCTGCAATTTTTATTTTCAAAGCATCTCCAAAATTAACAGTATTTAATAGAAACTATATACGAGATTAATTACCACCATTTTTCCTTATTACTTGAATTTAACCTTCAAGTCAAGTGATGAAATCTAAAATAAAGTAATCATTTGATTTTAACAAAGAAAATAGAAATTTATTTTGACAATTATTCACAACAATTTCAAATGCATTATAATAACAAATTTTTACTTCCCTTCAAATGACGAAACTACAATCTCCACATAATTTTATTAAAATAAACATTTTCACAGAGGTAAATATTACAAACTGATTTACAGCTACAACTAATTTCACAACTTTGCAATCAGGAGAAGATGGAAATAGACAATTCTAATATTCTGTTAAAAAACAACTATTCATTTCCTCTTCTCATTTCAAATGGTAAAATGAAATAAATTGTAAATCCACAACAACCAATAAACACATTAAGGGAGGATTTTCTTTCAACTCCCAAATGACATTTTTCTTTTTACAACAGCAGAGAGAGAAATCTCTCCTTTTGGAAATCAACAAGGAAGGAGCTATTAAGAGATCAGGCTCCCCTAAAGACTTACGGAAAATAAAATATTTCTAAGATCTAGTAATCTTCTCCAGGCTTCACAATAAGCTCCCAGAAAACTTGCATATCACACAAGGGAAGAAATACCACACAAGCTGCTCTCCTCCCTACCGTAGACCCGCAAGAGGGTCACCCCCGAGCTAGGGAGATCATCCACACACCTAGGGTACTCCAACAATCCACTTCACAACAAGGAACAACAACAAACCCAAAACACACATACACCCATGGATAAATTACACAACACAAAAACTCAACCACAGTGAGTTTAACAAGGGGTAGGAGAGTGGACACACTCAACTCCAGAGTGTCACCCTTTCAGATAATATAATCAACACAATTTCTCTTGGCCTCAAGCCAAATTTGATAACAAATTCTCCAAAGAGTTCATATTTTGACTCTCAAGCCAAATAACACAATTTTTTCAAAGTCACACACACATACCCTCAAGGCTTTCAACATCCCAAAAGAACAAGGTATGCACCCGAGGAGGATCACTCCTCCCCTACCCCGCACTTGATGAGCATTTCTCCCAAGCGGGAGAAGCTCTGTCAACATCCCAACAACATTTCCCCATACAAACAAAATCTACATCACAAGCAAATAAATAACTTACACAAACCTTTCATGCATCAATTAGAAATACAAAAGAAAGGTCATAAAAAAAAAAAAAACAACCTTACAAAGCCCTTTAATGGATGAAGCTAGTGTAGAGCTCCACTCAAATCTTCTCCAACCTAAGCCACCAAACTCCCTCTCCCTTTCCTCTCTCAAAAGCAATTTTTTAAAAAAAATTAAGAATAAAATCCTCCAAGTTCAACAACCCCCCTCCCCATCCCAAGTGGGATTAAAATAACTCAAATTCTATGAGTTTTGAGGAATGGGGAGGTGACACTTGTCACCTCCTCACTCTTCCCCAAACTACTATTGTGTCCCAAGGGATGAGTGTTGGCTTATGTCACTCACCCATCCCTAAAGTCTTCCTTATCCCTTACCACATGTCATTTCTCTTACGCATGGGAGAAATAAAAGGAGTTAAAGGAGGAAAAGACAGGTGACCCATGCCTCTCCTTCCTTCCTTCATTATGAATGACCACACAACTCCATGGGGAATGTCACCAATGGTGAGGGTGACTTGAAGTCAAATCCTCCATAATTGGTGGGTTTGGAGTCATCTCTTACCTTGGGGATTGAAGAGGGATGGGCTAGAGTGTGGGTACCACTCATCCTATCCCTCCCATACCTCCAAAATTCGTCACTTAACTTTAGTGTGAAGTTAAGGTGACCATACGGAGGTTACCCAAGGGTTACCTAAGCCAAAAGGGACCTTGGACCCATGGGGTATAACCTAGGGTCAACTTTAACCTATTTAGGACACCCAGGGTCAAGTTACGACACAAGAAAAGGCCTCAAAAATTTAAATAAAAAGAAAAGAAATTCAAATACAATTCTTACAACACAAATCATAATTCAATGTTACAAGAGGGTAGACCTAACCCATTCGACCTCATGAAAGACCACATTACAACACTATGTCAAACATAGAGTTGATCTTGGTTCCTCGTGGAACCAGATCGGCTTTACAAGGGATAACAACAAAAAGGTGCGGAATGATCTCCAATATCTGTGGTTTGTTAGTAAAACCTACGCACTCAATTACAAGGTCAGTTTCACATATAATCATCATAGCCGAAGCAACTTAAAACATGCATTACCATGACATACCACAGTTCTAAATAGCATAAATGAAATCATATTACAATTTTCTTTCCAACATCACCTAACTAACTTTTCTAAAATGTAAACTTTATCCAGACATCACCCAATTAGTTTTTCCTTTATCATAATAAAGTTTAACAATTTGAAAATCTAAGAACTACAGTCCCACAAATATAAAAGTATCAGTAACAGTAATGTAAGTAGTCACATGAACAGAAAGTAAAAAGGGTAGTCCTCACATCCTCTCCCCCTAAGACTGTACTTCCTCCCAGATGTCGTCAAAGAGGTGAGGATAAAGGGTCTTCAGTCTCGTTGCATCTTCCCATGTCACAGTGACTTCGTCATATAGGTCCCACTAGACCCTAACCTGGTCCAGCTCTCGACCTCGAAGGGCCAGCATCTGATGAGCCAATATGCGAATTGGCTCCAATGCCAGCTATCCGTCTGCCTCTACCTGAAGAGCACTCCAATCCAACACGTGAGATAAGTCAGAGATGTAACGACATAAAACTGAGACATGAAATACATAGTGGATACATGATAGGCTAGGTGGCAAGGCTAGACAATAGGCTACAGGTCCTATCCGCTCCAAAATCTCAAAAAGTCCTATAAACCAAGGTGCGAGCTTAGAGCCCTTCCCATAATGGATAGGACTCTTGTGCGGTCGCACTCTCAAAAACACCCTATCACCCACTGAGAAGCTTCGATCAGTTCTCTTAGCATTGGCATACTTCTTTTGTTTGTCTTGTGCCTCTTGAAGTCTCTGTCTAATCTGTTTGACCCTCTGTTCCATATTCTGAACTATCTCTAGACCAATGGCCATCTTGTCCTCTATCCGATCCCAACTCAAAGGTGTTCTGCATGGTCTGCCATATAAATCCTGGAAAGGAGGCATACCCAATGAACTGTGATGCCCATTATTGTAAGCGAACTCAACCAGATACAGGTACTCCTCCCATCTAGACTGATGGTCCATAACATACATGCGACGCATGTCTTCTAACACCTGATTAACTCTCTCTGTTTGTCCGTCAGTCTCTGGATGATAAGCTGAATTGAAGTTGAGCTGTGTGCCCAACGCCTGACGTAAGGCTCTCCAAAATGATAAAGTGAATACAGAGTCTCTGTCAGATATGATGTGGTGAGGTACTCCATGAAGTCTAACAATCTGATCAAGAAACACTCTTGCCATTGATGGTACATTGTACGTTGTGCATATCAGTGAAAAATATGCCACCTTGGTCAGCTTGTCAACTGTCACCATAATAGCATCATGGCGACGTGATGACATAGGTAGGCCAATGATAAAATCCATAGAAATGGTGTCCCATTTCCATTCAGGTATCTCGTGAGGGTACAACAGTCATGCTGGATGTTGATGTTCGGCCTTGACCCTCTGACACTCAAGGCAATGAGCAACATATTCTGTAATGTCCTGTCTCATCCCAGCCCAATGATATAACTGTCGCAAATCAGCATGCATCTTCTTCACTCTTGGATGTGCTGCATAGGGTGCTCTATGAGCCTTTGATAGAATCACTGTACATAGATTACCCACATGGGGTACATAGACGCACTGTCGATGTCTAAGTAAACCATCAGCCTCAAGGGAATATCTTGCGAATTTGCCCTTAAGGGCCCTCTAATTCTAAATTTCCTGCTGCACCTCAAGAAACCACTCATCCTCCGGTAGATGCTGTAAGATGCAATCTCTCAAGTCCACCCTCAAAGTCAAGGTCAGGATCTCGTGGCGTCTTCGACTCAAAGCATCAGCGACCACATTCTCCTTCCCTTTGATGTAGTGGACATCAAAGTCGTACTCGCATAGGAACTCCATCCAACGCCATTGGCGGGCATTCAAATTTGGCTGTGTAAAAATATACTGTAAGCTATGATGATCCGAATGGAGTTCAAAGCGTCGAACTAAGAGGAAGTGTCTCCAACAAACAAGAGCATGAATAACTGCTGTGAGCTCTAAATCGTGAGTAGGGTAGTTTAACTCATGTGTCTTAAGCTTTCACGATTCGTATGCAATCGCTCTACCACCCTGCATAAGCATGGCTCCCAAACCCTCTAATGATGCATCTATGCAAACAACAAACTCCTCTGCAGGATCTAGAACTGCTAAAATAGGAGCACTGGTAAGACGATCCTTGAGGACTCCAAATGCCTTCTCACACTGCTCAGTCCAAATGAAACCCTTCCCTTTTTGATAAAGAGAAGTGATGGGATGTGCTATCCTAGAAAAGCCCTCGACAAACCTACGGTAGTAACCGGCTAATCCAATAAAGCTTCTGACCTCTGTCACATTGGTGGGTGCTGGCCACTCCTGAATTGCTCTAATCTTGGATGGATCTACAGAGATGCCATCGCTTGATAAAATGTGTCCCAAAAACTACACCTCTGACCTAAAGAAGGCACACTTCACCAAGTTGCCATAAAGTTGCTGCTCTCGTAATCACTGCAAAACTTGACGCAAATGCTCCACATGCTCCTCCTCGGTCCGGCTATAAATCAAAATATCATCTAGAAATATGATCATGAACCAATCTAAGTAAGTATGGAACACCCTGTTCATGAGACTCATGAACACTGCAGGGGCGTTCGTTAACTCGAAGGGTACCATTGTGAATTTGTAATGGCCATATCTAGTTCAAAAAGTAGTCTTATGAATATCTACCTCTGTGATGCGCAATTGGTGATATCCAGATTTTAGATCAATTTTTGAGAACACCCTAGCTCCCTGCATTTGATAAAAAAGGTCGTCAATCCTAGGCAGAGGATAATGGTTCTTCACCATCACCTTGTTCAACTGCCTATAATCCATGCATAATCGAAGAGACCCATCCTTCTTCGCGAAGATAACCGGTGCATCCCATGGTGAAACGCTAGGTCAGATGTGCCCCTTCTCGAGTAATTCCTCTAACTGCAGCTTAAGTTTTGTAAGTTCATGTGTAGTCATCCTATAGGGTGCACGGGATATTGGCTCTGCACCCAGCACTAAGTCGATGTGGAAGTCAACTTCTCTGCATGGAGGCATACTTGGTAATTCTGGCAGAAATACGTCGGCAAACTCTCTAAGGATAGGGTGATCATCTAAAGTAGCCTCAGGCTCATCCTCTGCTCTATCACTGACCGTAATAGCAAACATCTGACGTCCCTTCCGCATACAGCACTTAAGCTGCTGAGTGGATATCATACGAGTAGTCGTGGGCTTTTGAATGCCCACTATCTCAATCGGTGATCCATGATCGTCTAAATAGCTAATCATCCTCTGAAACAATCTAGCTTGGCTCTATGTGCCGCAAGCCAATCCATACCCAGAACTACACCGTAGGATCCTAATGGCATAACCCTAAGGTCACATGATGTAGTGAAGGAACCTAATGTGATCTTGCAGTCTTTAACCAAGGTATCTACTGACATCCTGGCCCCAGAGGCCAACTCAACCTTCCACCTAATGTCCTGCCTAGAAGCCACCAGCCTGCAACGTTCCACTAACGATGTAGATAGAAAAGAGTCGGTAGCTCTAGAGTCAAAAAGAATAGAGATGGGGAAGTCCCCCATCGTACTTGCTGTCTCGATGACTGAGGCCTAGAAATTAGCCTGGCAGTTATCAACCACCGCAAACATGTGGTGGGATCTGCCCACGTCACCTATAGTCTGCTCAGATCCTCCTGATCGGGGCTGTCCCCCTGCTGTAAATCCCTGTGGGCACTCTCTAGCCAAATGCCCTGCCCCACCACACACATAACATGGACCTTTAGCCTGTAACTGTCCTGACTATGTCCTAACCGTCTGCTGCTGCCCAGTCCGTCCAATGGACCCCTGTGAGCCTCTGGAAGACTGCTGAGACCTTGCGAGTCCCACAAATGATCCCTGCTGTCTCTGATCTCTACGCGAGCCCTGCTGCTGCCAACCACAGTTCTATCCTCCCTGACCCCTTTGCTAGGATCTAGATTTCTACTGATGCTGCTGCTGCTGTGGAGGCCTAGGAGGTAATGATGAAGAGTTATATCCTCCTCTTTGTATTGTGTTTTGAGGCCTACGAAAGTTCTGCTGTTGTTGGGGATTACGATCTTGATACTGCGGGCGTGAATTCTGCCCTCGTCCCTGAATTTCCTCTGCTATAAGGGCCTTTTCAACAGCCTTGCTCATGGTTTGGGGATCTGCCATACGAATTGGTCCTGCTATCCCATGATTCAGGCCTCTAATGAATTTGTGTACCAAGAGTTTCTCGTCATGGAGGTACTCCGCGTAACGAGAAAGTTCAATGAACCAACTCTCATACTAAGTAAAAGTGAGTCCTCTCTACTGTAAATCATGGAGCTCATCGATCCTACGTTGTCTATAATGCTCTGACAAATATCACACATTAAAGCACTCTATGAAGATATCCCAAGTGAGTGTATCTAAGGATAGTCGGTGCTTGCACTCCTCAGTGCGCCACTAGGTAGTTGCTGCATCTCTCAGGAGATGTACTGCCACTCGTGCTTTCGTGTTGCTCCTATATGGTCACAACACGAAACACCTGTCCAAACTAATCAGCCAAGCCTCAGCCACAGCTCCCTCTGTGGCACCTGCAAAAGTGGGTGGGTTGAGCCTAAGTAGGTCTCTGATGGGGTCCCCTCTGTCTCTAAGTCCCACAACTGGCTCTTCCACCCCATTCTCATACAGTCCATGATGTACCTATTATTCTCTCATGGTTTCATCTCATCTCAAAGGTCTCGAAGGACTCCTACTCCGTGCACGGTAGGCTAACCCTACCTCCTCTACTGTAGTGTCAGGGATCTCAACGAAAGGCTCCACACGTGGCACCTCTCGCGGATCAACGCGGGGCTCCACAAGTGGCTCAACACGTGACTCGGCACGTGGCTCCTCTCACAGATCAACGTGAGGCTCATCACGTGGCTCAGGAATCACTGGCGGTAACCTCTCTAACATAGCCTACAATGCCTGTAAAATCTGTGGACCTATATCCAATACTGGTGGTGCCTGTGATACTAGTGGTGCTTGTGGTACAGGTGGTGCTTGTGGTACTAGTGGTGCTTGTGGTACAGGTGGTGCTTGTGGTACTGGTGGGTCTGCTATAACTGCGGGTGCCCGTTCCTCTGCTGAGGAATCGCTGAGCACCTCGGCGGATGCTGTGTTGTGTGATCGCGCTCGTCGAACACATCGGGGAGGCATCCTACAAAACAAGGTAGAGACTAATTAATCAAAGTTGCAGAAAAATAACGTGCCCATTAATGGACAGTGTTTAAACTTGGGCTCTGATACCAAATGTCATGCCCACATTTTCCATGCGGTCACAACACACATCACACATGTCATGTCCACATCTGTCATGTGGTCATGACATGAAATATCAAAAATTTTCCCACGCTTCCCTAGAAACCCCCTCACATGTGTAAGCATGCTTAGTGGTGTATGCTCAAGGCGAAAACACTACAGTTGTCGGTGGGGTACTAAGTACAATTGCATTCACCCAGACACAAGAAGTCCAACAAGGGGGTCTCCATGACGCATTTAACGTCACTACTAGGTTTGTAATTTCAAGGTTCCTAACCCTAAATCTTAGAAGATTCTGGCAGCATAACGCCTCACGGGATGAGTGAGAATTATTAAACACTACACTTATTAAGGGGTTCCCTGATAGTTTAACAACTTCCCACGATGCCCTTTTCATAATGGATTTACACTTGATCTCCCTATTGGGTCATTTTTAAACAAAGCATGATCGTCTGTCTCTTTTCTCGTTTTCCTAAAATTTACTCCTCCTTCGGACTTAGCATTCTCAACATGGCCGTTCATTTGCACTCTCTTCCATTTCTCTAGATCTTAATTTTGATTGTATTTCTATCATGTTCACCTTACCTATTTCTCTGAAATTTATTTTGATTATATTTCGATCACTCTCTTTTGGTTTTTAAGTCTTCTTCATGTTTATCCTATCTTTTCTTCATGTTCTTCATCAATCAGAGTTATCACTATATTCTTTACATTATTCCTAGTTTCTGGATGGACCAGATCACATAAACTGGTTTACTACTTCGCTGGACTCAGTCTCCTAGTTTTTTCACTCTAGGATTTACCTCAACGTTTGTATTAGTTTTAAAAATCATCTTGTTCCTAAACAGGATTATCGGAAGGGTAAACTTACTTAGTTCTCTTAGCCTAGTTCGAAAATGCCGCGCATTTTCTCCTCTTTGTTTTCCAATGTTAGTTTTTCTTCCTCTTTCTCTCTCTTTTATTTTCTCAATTGGACGTTTACTAAATTACAGTTGAGTTTAAAATGGCCACACATGGAATGCCTATGATGGCTTCTTTACATTTATTTCCAGTGTCCTTTATAAATGGGAGAAGCATAATTTCCTCTTCATTTTCCTGATTATTAATTTGTGTTGATTGTTGAAACTTCCGAGAAACTCTTCCTTAAATAGAATATACATATATACATACGCCCCCTTTTTTTTTATTAAATGTAATTATATTTTCCCTTAATGTTGTTAACAATCTCCTCCTATAATTTCCTTTCTTTCTTTTAAAATAATTATAGCCCCTCTTTTACAATACTCTTGCTTTTACAAAATTTATCAATGATTAATATATATATATATATATATATATATATAAATATGTATATAAAATATTTATATACCTATCTATATATATTATTAATAAAATGAAATTACAAGTTTTATTTTCAGATAAATTAATATATATATATATTAATAATCTATTTTATTATATTATATTATAAATTACTCTATATATATTTCAAAGAGTATTGTTAAAGTTCTTATTTTATATCCCACGGGGTCCATTGAGAAAACCTAACCTAAAACTCTATTTGCATTGGCTGTGGCAGGTTTGGAAGCATGGCAGCGGCGGCCATGGAGCAGAGGGCGCAGAGAAGGGGCAGAGATTGGGAGGTTGTAGTGGAGGAGGCCACAGGTGGTCGTGGCAGAGAGACGAAGGTGGAGGTGGTCACAGTGGGCGGTGGAGTGGGCGGAGCGCAGAGATGGGAGCGCGAGGGAAGAGGCGTTCGGAGGCCGCAGGGGAGAGGCAAGCGGAGGTTGGGGATTCTGGTGGTCCGCGGTCTATGTGCTGGCCGCGGAGAAGGGTGTAACGTGGCGGGGGTGTGGGGGTTAGGCCGTGGAAGGAGGCGGCAGACTGTGTATCCCCACGGGGGTTTGTGTTGGCAGGGGTGTGGGGAGGGGCGGAGCCCCCACCCACGTCCCACTACGTGGGGTGTGGGTGGGGGCTCCGCCCCTCCCCACACCCATGTATGCATCCAACGATGGTGGGGGGGTTCAAACCCTCCCCCCACTGCCACTCTCTGGTTTTATTATTATACGTATCTCTTTTATTATAACTGTGTTTTAATCATAGAGAACTGTGATTCAAGTATTTCTATTTCCCATTAATTTTGGTATAAACAATTTAAAATTCATTTATTAAATGTAAATATATATATATATATATATATATATATATATATATATATATATATATATATATATATATATATTATACCATTACCTAGCTCCAAAGAAAATCACAGTTTCATCAATTAAGAATCTAATTAAAAAGGATCGAAACAGAATACTAATTATATATACATTTATATATATATATATATCTATATATATATATATAATGGTTATTGTCAAGTAATTTGTTTGAAATTGAATAATAAATCAGTTCGTATAATGAATTTTCCTGCAATTTTTATTTTCAAAGCATCTCCAAAATTAACAGTATTTAATAGAAACTATATACGAGATTAATTACCACCATTTTTCCTTATTACTCGAATTTAACCTTCAAGCCAAGTGATGAAATCTAAAATAAAGTAATCATTTGATTTTAACAAAGAAAATAGAAATTTATTTTGGCAATTATTCACAACAATTTCAAATGCATTATAATAACAAATTTTTACTTCCCTTCAAATGACAAAACTACAATCTCCACATAATTTTATTAAAATAAACATTTTCACAGAGGTAAATATTACAAACTGATTTACAGCTACAACTAATTTCACAACTTTGCAAGTAGGAGAAGTTGGAAATAGACAATTCTAATATTCTATTAAAAAACAACTATTCTTTTCCTCTTCTCATTTCAAATGGTAAAATGAAATAAACTGTAAATCCACAACAACCAATCAACACATTAAGGGAGGATTTTCTTTCAACTCCCAAATGACATTTTTCTTTTTACAACAGCAGAGAGAGAAATCTCTCCTTTTGGAAATCAACAAGAAAGGAGCTATTAAGAGATCAGGCTCCCCTAAAGACTTAAGGAAAATAAAATATTTCTAAGATCTAGTAATCTTCTCCAGGCTTCACAATAAGCTCCCAAAAATCCTGCATATCACACAAGGGAAGAAATACCACACAAGCTATTCTCCTCCCTACCGTAGACCCGCAAGAGGGTCACCCCCGAGCTAGGGAGATCATCCACACACCTAGGGTACTCCAACAATCCACTTCACAACAAGGAACAACAACAAACCCAAAACACACATACCCCCATGGATAAATTACACAACACAAAAACTCAACCACAGTGAGTTTAACAAGGGGTAGGAGAGTGGACACACTCAACTCCAGAGTGTCACCCTTTCAGATAATATAATCAACACAATTTCTCTTGGCCTCAAGCCAAATTTGATATAAAATTCTCCAAAGAGTTCGTATTTTGACTCTCAAGCCAAATAACACAATTTTTTCAAAGTCACACACACATACCCTCAAGGCTTTTAACATCCCAAAAGAACAAGGTATGCACCCAAGGAGGATCACTCCTCCCCTACCCCTCACCTGATGGGCATTTCTCCCAAGCGGGAGAAGCTCTGTCAACATCCCAACAACATTTCCCCATACAAACAAAATCTACATCACAAGCAAATAAATAACTTACACAAACCTTTCATGCATTAATTAGAAATACAAAAGAAAGGTCATAAAAAAAAACCAACCTTACAAAGCCCTTTAATGGATGAAGCTGGTGTAGAGCTCCACTCAAATCTTCTCCAACCTAAGCCACCAAACTCCCTCTCCCTTTCCTCTCTCAAAAGCAATTTTTAAAAAAAAATTAAGAATAAAATCCTCCAAGTTCAACAACCCCCCTCCCCATCCCAAGTGGGATTAAAATAACTCAAATTCTATGAGTTTTGAGGAATGGGGAGGTGACACTTGTCACCTCCTCACTCTTCCCCAAACTACTATTGTGTCCCAAGGGATGAGTGTTGGCTTATGTCACTCACCCATCCCTAAAGTCTTCCTTATCCCTTACCACATGTCATTTCTCTTATGCATGGGAGAAATAAAAGGAGTTAAAGGAGGAAAAGACAGGTGACCCATGCCTCTCCTTCCTTCCTTCATTATGAATGACCACACAACTCCATGGGGAATGTCACCAATGGTGAGGGTGACTTGAAGTCAAATCCTACATAATTGGTGGGTTTGGAGTCATCTCTTACCTTGGGGATTGAAGAGGGATGGGCTAGAGTGTGGGTACCACTCATCTATCCCTCCCATACCTCCAAAATTCGTCACTTAACTTCAGTGTGAAGTTAAGGTGACCATACGGAGGTTACCCAAGGGTTACCTAAGCCAAAAGGGACCCTGGACCCATGGGGTATAACCTAGGGTCAACTTTAACCTACTTAGGACACCCAGGGTCAAGTTAAGACACAAGAAAAGGCCTCAAAAATTTAAATAAAAAGAAAAGAAATTCAAATACAATTCTTACAACACAAATCATAATTCAATGTTACAAGAGGGTAGACCTAACCCATTCGACCTCATGAAAGACCACATTACAACACTACATCAAACATAGAGTTGATCTTGATTCCTTGTGGAACTAGATCGGCTTTCCAAGGGATAACAACAAAAAGGTGCGGAATGATCTCCAGTATCTGTGGTTTGTTAGTAAAACCTATGCACTCAATTACAAGGTCAGTTTCAGATATAATCATCATAGTCGAAGCAACTTAAAACATGCATTACCATGACATACCACAGTTCTAAATAGCATAAATGAAATCATATTACAATTTTCTTTCCGACATCACCTAATTAACTTTTCTGAAATGTAAACTTTATCTAGACATCACCCAATTAGTTTTTCTTTATCATAATAAAGTTTAACAATTTGAAAATCTAGGAACTACAGTCCCACAAATATAAAAGTATCAGTAACAGTAATGTAAGTAGTCACATGAACAGAAAGTAAAAAGGGTAGTCCTCATTGAAAGGTCCAAAAGGCAGAGAAGAGAAGAGGTAGAGGAAAGAAGAGGAAGAGCAGAGTAGAGGAAGAGCAGAGCGAGGGAATTATTGTACTTCAGTTGCAAATATAGAAAGGTGTTGATCGTAGTAGTGAGTTTGGTAGTAAACCATCTGTAGGGTTTAACAACCCTCAGGGTTTAATAGCCATTATTGTAATCTTGCTAGGTTTAGGGTTGAGGCAATGAGCTTGGTAGACCTAGTTGTTCTTCATGGCAGTAAGCCAGTATGTTTAGGTCCGTGGAGTGACCAAGCCTGAACATAATTATTTCAAGATTGCAATATATATTGAGAGTTAATCCTCTTCATGGTTTTTCCCCACCTTGGGATTTTCCACGTAAATCTAGTGTCTCTTGTGTTTGATGTTGTATCTGTGGTTAAGTTTCTGATTTCATGCACTCATTGTTAAATCATAATAATCGTGGATAAGTGATGAATGTTTAAATTGTAGAAAGTGTTTAAGTTTTTGTGACAACTGATTCAACCCCTCCCTTCAGTTGTTTGGTGCATATCAAAAATTGGTATCAGAGCCAAGTTCCTCTGAAGAAAGTTTAATAGCTTGAGGAAGATCCAAAATGTCTTAGAAGAAGGAAGCGCCACATTTTGATGGAAGAAATTATGTTCTCTAGAAGGCTTGAATGAAAAGCCATCCTCTTTCTCTTGGTTACAAAGTTTGGAAAACTATAAAAACATAATACACCATACCTCAAAATGGTTCAATGACTGAAGATGAAATCAAATAATATGAGATAGATATCAAGGCAAAGGATGCTATGCTAAGCTCATTAATTGACTTAATATTGACGAAAGTGGTGGATCTAGGAACTGCAAATAAGGTATGGGAAAAGTTGAAAAATCTATATGAAGGAGATGATTCTGTGAAGGAAGCCAAGTTACAAAGTCTAAAAGTTAAATATGAAAACTTGATGATGAATAATGATGAAAACATATCAACTTTTATGCAAAGAGTTGATGAAATTGTTACAAGGGTAAAAGCCATAAACAAAACTCTCAAAGAAAAGGAATTTGTTATGAAAATTCTTAGATCTTTGCCCAAGTCCTACTATCACAAGGTAGCCATGATTAAAGAATTCATGCAAGTAAAAACCATAAATAGGGATCAGTTGCTTGGTAAGCTTACTGCTTTTGAAATGAGGGAGTTAGATGATGCTCTGCCGAAATTTGAGATGACCTTCAAAGCTAGTGCTCCTGGAAGTACTTCCAGATCAAAAAAGTACAAGGTAGAATCTGATGATGAGTTAGATGAAGTTGAAGCCAACTTTGTGGACAAAATGCAAAGAGGATCCGGCAAGTATAAAGGCAAATTACCTTTCAAATATTTTTCCTCTGGTAAAGTAGGTCATTTTGCTTTCAAATGTCCTGAAAGAATTGAAAGAAATAGAAGAAGATATGAGAACAAGCCAAGGACCCAAAAGAAGTGTTATTATGTTGAATATTTTGATGATGATGGAGTATCAGATAATGGAGAACTAGATAATGCTAGATCCTCTGTAAATGAATGCTTGTTCATTGCTATTAAGGAAGATCTCTTGTCTACTAATTCTTCTAGCTGTGTGAAGAAAGAAAAACTAGTCGAAAGTGCTTTGGCTACTCAGGTCATTAAGAACAAGGATGAATGGGTTATTGATAGTGGTTTCTCTCACCACATGATTGGCGAAAAAAGTAAGTTTGTAAGTTTGGAAAGATATGATGGTGGATTGGTTAGGTTTGGAGATGATACAGTTGGTAGGATTTGTGGGAAAGGATCTATTTCTTTTGATGGAAAACATAATACTGAAGATGTCTTGTATGTGAAAGGATTAAAGCACAATCTTCTAAGTGTGGGTCAGATGTGTGACAAGGGCTATGACTTAAGATTCAAGGACAATGGATGCAAGATTAGGGAAAGCTCCAGAACAGTCATTGCAACTAGTAAGAAGACCAGAGGTAATATTTATCACTTGAAAGGAACTGAGAACTATTGCTTGTTGACTCAGACTAATGAGAGTTGGTTATGGCACAGAACATTGTGTCACATAAATTTTGATAATATTATGAAGATAAGTACTACACAGATTGTTAGAGATTTGCCTAAGCTTGTGAAGCCTACTAATCTAGTTTGCAAGGAGTGTCAATTTGGGAAATAGACAAGAACAAGTTTTAAAAGCAAGGACCAATTAGTTGGAGGACTACTTGAGCTAGTGCATACAGATTTGTGTGGACCTACCAGAGTAAGAAGTTTGTAAGGGGACAAGTATTTCATGTTACTCATTGATGATTATTCTAGAATGACTTGGGTCACCTTTTTGAAAGAGAAAGCTGAAGCTCTAGATAAACTCAAGGCATTTAAGGCAATGGTTGAAAATGAGATGGATTTTAAAATCAAATGCTTGAGGTCTAATAGAGGAGGAGAGTTCACATCAAATGAATTCAATTTCTTTTGTGAAGAACATGGAAAAAAGAGACATCTATCTGTGCCTAGAACTCCACAACAAAATGGAGTTGTTGAAAGGAAAAATAGAACAGTTTAAGAAGCTGCTAGAACCATGATGAAGGAAGCTCATCTTCCAGAAGCATATTAGAGAGAGGCAATTCACACCGCAGTATATATCCTAAACAGAGTTCAAGTAAAAGGTAACAGTTCAAAAACTCCCTATGAATTGTGGCATGGTAGAGTTCCTACTGTGAAATATCTCAAAGTTTTTGGTAGCAGATGTTACATCAAAAGAGAAGAAGATTTAGGCAAGTTTGATGCTAGATGTGATGAAGGAATCTTCCTTGGTTACTCCACCAAGAGTAAGGCCTACAGGTGCTATAATAAGAGGCTGAATAAGATCATTGAAAGTTCAAATGTTAAATTTGATGAATGTAACAAAAGGTCTTCAAAATCAAGTGGATATGAGTCAGATGATCTAGATGTTTCAGAAGTGGTGCAGCATGAAGACAACACAAATGAAGAATAACAAGCTCCGCTAAGTGCTACCAAAACCCCAAGATATGTAAGAATTAGTCATTCTGAAAATCAAATCATAGGAGATAAGAGCAAAGGGATCTTAACCAGAAGAAAAGCTATAGAGGTGTTGGGACCTGAAATTCCTGCTATTTTTTGCAAAATTTTAGGTTCCTATGTGTGAAAAGTTTTTGATTACAACACTCAAAAAATTGTAGGAAGGTGTTAAATGTCACTGCTTCGAGACTTCCAATAGAAATTCTAGACTAATGATGTGGCAGTACATGAACTATGACAGCAAATAAAACAACAAATTCAAGATTCCATACTGCAAAAGAAGACAATAAGAGAAAAAGTCCTTGAGATCTATAATGAGAAATGATCCTTATCAAGTAATAAGTTTTTAACTTTTTAAGACAACATGAAAAAATTCCAATGGAGATCTAATGCTTAAGTCAAATATGCAAAGGGTGAAGGGCTTCCACTCCATTGGATGGGCCCAATCAATGACCCATAGGAGTTTTGGGAGGTTTGTAAAAGTTGATTAGAAAGAATAATTTATTATTTCCCATGAAAATGCAAAGGAAGCTTTGGAGAAGAGGATTAATCCTAGTCTGTTGATCTTGTTATATCAATAGTCCATAGGGTTTTAAGAAATTTGTAAAAGTGAAAGTTGAAAGAAGCCCTACCATTGGCCATTCAAAGCCAAATAAGGTTCCAAGCCCACCACCAAAGGAGATGAAAAATTAATTTACTTCCCACATTATAAAGGCCCAAAGTATTAAGTGAAATGCCTTTATATTTTGAGTATTAGCCTGCATCGTTGATCAACTTGATCAACAACTCATGAGACCTCAACAAAAATTAAAAAGATGAAAGGCCAAAAATCCTGCCATTGGCCCAAGAAATCTGAGTTGGTAACATTTAATATTATTTTAATGTTGCAGATTAAATATTTGTTGGGAAGCCTTTACAAATTTTAAATCCTTCTGCCATCCTCTAGAAGAATATTGACACTGTCCATGAAGAGGCCCAAAATCTGATATGATGCTGCTATCATCTGCAACAAAAATCAAGTCAAAGAAAACAATCTAGAGTGCTAGATCAAATCAAATATATGCATTACCGGGAGTTGGAGGCTACGAAATGAAAATATTGATTAAATAGTAGAGTGTGAATTTTAATGTTTAATGTGATTGGTGAATTCAAAAATGAGTAGTAGTAGAAAAAGGAAATCATTATTAGTTGATAGGTCCATCTATCCCACTCATCCATTCTCATATTTTAGAAACTTATGCAATATATATATATATATATATTGAAGCAATATAATGGAGCAGACTATTCTTAAATGGTGATCTATTTTCAGTGTTCAACTGTTGTGTTAATTTTCATGCTTATACGCTGCTGTGCTACTCCAAAGTGGTTCTGTTAAGTTATTCAAATTTACATAATTTGTCACAACACATTTGTTGTTGGTGTGTGGTTATCTTGATTGGTTTCTGGTTGGAGTGAATTAAATATCCTTTCTAATAATCTATTTTGATTGGTTCCTGCCAAGGATTAAAATCCTTTTGAAATAATTATTGTGATTGATTTCCCTCAGAGTAAGAATTAAAAGTCCTTTCTTGATATCACAGTAGTTTAGGAGAATATCACTGGGATTATTAAAGAAGAGTACAGTAACATACATACCTTCACGTTTTTACAAGGTGCAAACATTCCAAGTGCCCAACAAGTTAGAGTTAAGCTGCAAAATAGACCTACCTATCCTACACATCTGTCTCCATAATAATCATTCATCCATTGACTCTATCAACCCAACTGATTAGGCACTAGTCAACTTTAGAACATTTTATACAAATCCAATCCATAATCTTAATACTTTAAGCACTATCATCAGGAACTAGTTAGTAAGCTCTGCATCTACTTCACATTTGTGTGCCATAGTGAATAGATTGCCCAAATTAGAATCCATTTAGATTTTCAAATCTGCTTTATCATTTAGGTACACATGCCTAGGCCTAATAGAGCCTAAAGAGTAGGGGGTTTCCAATTGCATTGACCCTGTTTTGTGGGCCATAAATGTATGAAGAGTCTGGCACCCTCTTGTGGTCTAAAAACCTGCATTTTTGAGACCCAACAGATTGGCGACTCTGTTGGGGAGTAATCCAGAATCCAGTTAAAGATCATCTCATTACAGAGTCACTAAAGTTTTAAATTCAAATACAAATTGGTAAATCTGTTGGCAAGAAGGACCCGAAAAGATGAAATCATTCCTCTTTTGACAAGAGGTGGCGACTCTGAAAAGGAATTCAATGAAGAATATAAATACAACTTGTAATAACACCATTTGTAGTCAAAATAAATATGACTGAAGAAGAGGAACTGCTAGAGCTATTAAGGAAAGAAAAAAGGCTGCTTCAAGAATTGCAGCGATTAAAATCCAAACATGCTTCAAATTCATCACAATATATTTTAGCATCTAATGAGGATGGGTATAGTGATCCTTTGAGCCCACAAGTGTCTCATGATCCTGGCAATGGATTTAGTACATATCATACACATTAGAATGTTTTTTCACAAGCCTCAAATCAAATAAATAATTACTCTGTCTTACCTGATCAAAGACTAGCAACATACCAAGATTATGAATACTATCAGCATGTCGAGTACTATCAATATCAAGCCCCTCATCAGAATAATCAGCAATGCCAATCATGTCCATTAATAAAAGGGTTTGTCCGAGACATTGATAAATCATTCAACTTCAATAATATACAAGGATACCCAAATCATTATCCCATTGAGCTTAGAGATCATATCCCTAAATTTTATGGAAAGATACATGAATTAGCTCGAAGGCATGTACAACTATTTTGGGATTTTATTGAGAACTTTCAGATTGATCTAGAAGATATAATTATAAAATGTTTTGCAAGATCATTGAGGGATTATGCAAGAGATTGGTATATCAGCTTACCTAGGCAAAGTGCATCCTCATGGGAAGATTTCAAAGGGCTATTCCTAAGCCAATTTGATTACAGTTATGAAGATCCTACACTAGTTTTGGAGACTCAGCATATTACAATGAACAATGAAATGGCATATGATACATTAGAAGATGAGAGTAGTCTTCAAAATCTAAATGCTCTTATTGTCCTAGCCCACCCACCTCAATACCTAAAGTAGCAACTTAAGGAGGAAGAAAATGAGTATCTGCATATTTGGGGAAGAGGACAAACTCTCAGTGAAGAAGAGGTGTGCACATTTGAAAATGATTTTCAGATATGTTAAAATCCATTATACAATGACATGATAGAAGAAGATCAAATGACAATTTTTCAGGATATGCCGGAACACAAATTTCATGTGTTCCCAAATCCATGCTATGATGAGGATGGAGCATTTTTAGATCATCAGGATGATATGTTAGCCTGTGAAAGAAATGATTATGTTGAATAAAATTCCATCTCTAATTTTAATAATCTTGAGTATTGTGGTAATGATCGAAAAGATGAAGAAAACGTAGCAATGGGACAGATAAAGAAACACGCTCACTTAACAGTGAGCAAATTTTAGATTTACTCACCATAGAGTATCATAAATATGCACATAAGGATGATTCTAAGGTTCCATATAGCCCAATATACATTTTCTTTGACAAGGAGGAAGAACCTCATGATTGGTGTGAAAAATCAAAGTCAGGACCACATTCTGATGAAATAAAGACAATTGGTGGTTGTGAATTTCATTACAACCATTTTCTAGGAATCCATACTTCTATTGAACCTTATGGTGATGGAGTCTCAAGAACACTATTATGTGGGAAAGTTATATATGATGCTAAAAATAGTAATGATATTTTTCCATTAAATGATGCCAACATTGAAGAAAATGAATGGCAAATGTAGTTTGATTTACTCTATTTTCCAGTTCAAGAAGAGGGTAGTCACTTGGTGAATGATAGCAAATTGAATGAAATAAAGTGTCACATAGAGATGGAGTCCAACCTATCATGCAAATATGAGACTTTTCAGATTGTGTGTGTTCTTCAAATGCATAATAATGAAAAAAACACCAGCAACATGGAACATAGTAAGTTGGAGAAAGATGTGAACATATTCGATCAAACAAACCTTAATGATATTTTTAGATTGGTTTCATTACAATGTGATGAAAATAAGGTGTATGACAGAGGTAAAGGAGGATTTTCTTTCTCTGATGGCCTTGAGCCATCAGTTGTGATGTGGTTTTTCAAACCATATCAGTTTAGGGTAGAAGTGACATATGAACTCTATTACTCAATGGGGTAGGCACTGGTTTGCTCCCCAGAGATCTGGGATCTTACTATTCCCACAAGGGGCATACATTCTGTGTATGAGGAAAATTGACTAAATCAAAACTAATAAATCAAAAGCCCATAACATAAAGAGAACTAATCTAAATAAAAGCCATTATCAATAGATCCAATGAAATAAGAAAGCTTTTACCCAAATTTGTGTTGTTCCCTTTGTTGAATGTGGATTGCTCAATAACGCTGTGAAACCATGTTTGCAACAAGCAAGTAAAGTGTCAAAGTGCTCAAATATCAATGTCAAAAGATCGTAAGGTTTCTCAATCGATGCAATGTATGCTCAAAGTGCTGTAAAGGATGCCTGAGAATAAGTGATTGAAGAGGATTTATGAAGGAGATGAGGGGGCTTTATATAGGTTTCAATGAAGATCAATTAATTGTCTTGATAATTCAGAAGAATCAACAGAGGAGATAAATCATATAACCATGATGAATGTGCATATGACATGTGTCAATCCATAAGGATATTTTTATTAAGATATGATGAAAACAAGATTGATTGAATAAATAACTCAACTTGTAATTTTGCCTTTTTTGGAGTTCTAAAAATAAGAGTGATTGTGCATATGAGTTAACAAGATATTTTAAGAGGAATTGGAAGATAACTGAAATTAAATAAATAAATTTATTTAGTTTATTATTCATGATAGAGGAATAGATAAGATATGAAGATTTAAATAAAATATTTGATTAAATTTATTTTTAGAGGATTGAGATAATTTAAATAAATTTGCATGATGTATTTAAATTTAGAAGAACAAGTGATTTAATTAAATAATGTAGAATTATTTAATTATAGATAAGATAGAATTGGATGAGTTAATTAAATAATTAGATTTATTTAATTAATGGAGACTTGAAATTCGAAAGAGGATGACGATTTAATTAAATAATAAACATTATTTAATTTTGGAAGAATATAGAGGAATTTAATTTAATTAATTAAATAAAATACAATTTATTCAATTAATGTTGAATTTTGGAATTTTGAAAGAATTTGATGAAATTAATTAAATAATTAAATTATTCAATTAATGTTGAAATGCAGGTGATGCTCCAGATTAGACAAAATGCAAGTGATTCAAAGACATGGTCATTCTAAGGTGTCTAGATTTTGCCCCTCTTTGATGCAATGCAGTTTACAATGTTGCGTCAAAGAAAATAATTGTTAAAGATATGATACAATTTTTGATGCCCCAGTGTAGCTGGTTGCCCCTGCATAGCTGGTGTAGGATGCCCCCTTGAGAGGAAAGACATGGAAACGATAGAAGAATTCGGTTGATGCTCGACTAGAAGATTGTGTTGGAGATAGAAGAAAGGAGATAGAAGAGAACATGAGAGAAAGATTGTTGATCGATCATTGCTGGAAAACTATATAAGGCCATGGATAAATGGATGAGTAAATGAATGAGCTTGTTGCATTAGTTTTCACAATTGTATATAAAGAGCAATCCTTATTTTTGATATGGCACATGGATAGTTCACCACCAAGGTATAAAAGACCAAGGTGCTATAATATCTGAGTGCATGGATGTTGAATCTAGAAGCAAGCGGTTTGAACTTAGATCCCTTAGACATAATATAACCTTGTTGTACATGTGAATGAGCCATAGTCCTGAACATAAAATAAACTTCAATACATGTAAATGCAAGAAGAATATTAATATGTAAGATGCTAGGTCGTAACACACACTGGATAAATATGCTACCAAGAAAGATGCTAAAGACCATTCCTCAAACACGGCACACAAAAGCAATGACTATGCCCCCAATCTGTACTGCATCGTAACATACCAATATTATAGATAAATCAAGGTAGCCTTGACTAGGTAATTGATAAAGGAACAAAAGATAAACCAAAAAGCAAATTGACTGACTTACAAAGTAAACATACAGCCAACATATTCTCTTGCCAAAGAGGTTTCTTAGGATATATTGGATAGGAAAGATAACAGCCTTATTGTAGGAGCGATGTGTCCATTAAAGGGGGCTATCTACCTAAAAAGATAATGTCTTACTGCAGGAACTGCTACATGTCGTATGAGATGCGTGTGTTGGTCTTGACAATGGAACATACTGTAGAAGACAAGCTTGTTGATCTAGTGCTTTAGTTAGGCTGGACTTAGCTGATGTTGGCAATTAGAATAGTTGGACAGTAGATGACTTTGGAAGCAAGCTACTTTGCTTCAGGTTTGTTAAGGACCTTTGCTTTGAAAGGATGCGTGTGTTTGCTGCTTGAGTTAGTCAAGTCGAGGTGAATGGATTTTGATAAATGGAAAAATAGAAAGATGACATGTCAATGGATTGAGGTGGGTGAAGAATGATGAATCGTATGTGCCTGAGTATTGGATACTTCCTTTGTATTCTAGTCTGCCTACATACCCTGTATCCACGGGATCAAGGCACATTACGATGAAAGATGAAAAATGATAATATGTAGTTCTGGATAGAGTGATAAGATGGGTCAAGGTGTTTGAGCTTGGATTGGTGAAATGATGAGATCTTATGTAACTGAGTACTGGATACTTCCTTCATATTCCAGACTGCCTACATACCCATATCCATGGGATCAAGGTACCTTAAGATTGCGATGAGATAATATGTAGTTCTGGTGGCGTGATGATGTAGGAAAAGTGTTGAGAAGATAACAACCTTATCGTAGGAGCAATGTGTCTGTTAAAGGGTTTTATCTGTGGAAATGAGAAATATTGAAGCGCTTGCAAGCCACGAACAAGGATCCATTCCTAGACCTAGGTGAAGGAAAGCGTTGCCCCCATTCCAGTAGAGGAATTTGCATGGATGACTGATGAAGAAGACACATAAAGTTTGACCTAGGAAAAGATAGTGCTAACCGTTGACACAAATCAAGACGTGGGATGACGATGATGGACATTGACAAATTTCCAAGCTATACTAGATAGGGAGATGGAAATGCAAACAAGGTCAATGGTTTTATTATGGATGGATGGGTAAAGCTTGTTGTGAAAAAAATGGAATGAACATGACTTAATAGATGATGGATGCTGACGCTACACATAGCACCTATTTTCCAGGTTTTCACTATGGTACTTATCCAAGGCGCCTGTTTGCCAGGTTTTCACCATAGGATGGATGTTTTTTTTGGTATACTTTGAGGATTAGGCATAGAACTTCTTGAGATGAACACTGTTAAGTGGCTCATCTAGAGGAATGTCGCTAGGTGTAGCTAAATTATAAGCTCCTGATCCATATGTTGCTGTGACAATAAAGGGACCTGTTGATCATGATGTTAGTCATATACAAACATAGAATAAAAGTTACACAACAACCTTTACTCATCTTGAAAGATATGATGAATTCAGAGAATTCATGATCCCAAGTCTCCGTTGATTAGGTCTTAATCTACTGATGTTACTCAGTGGTTGATGTGTGTTGCTGTTTTCCATTCAGGGGCCTTACGTATTTCTGCAAAATTCATCATTATTTCTCCAAATATCTTGCTCTATATGTCTGCCCTGCATAAATCTTCAATAATTCTACCTCTGCACTATGAATTTAGTCAAATAATGTGCCTACAGGCTGATATTTGCATGATTTCTACCATTATTTGCAATTCTTTGCATGATATTTTCAATACTGCATGCATTTAACTCAAATATGCTAATGATTTTTAGTTACCTACAGGATTTCAGCATACCTCTCTATTTCTGCTTATTATTTGTCATGACTTGCAGTTATGGTGATGAATTTATGAAATTAAAAAAAGGAAAAGGGTTAAAGAATGAGATTCCCAAAACTACTTGACTTAGATCACTGATCCACATACAAGCTCCCATACATGCAATGAAAAGAAGGAAACTAGAATCATACTTCACCAGGACATTCCACAAATCTGCATGATCTAGTGCAAATCTTCAAAGGAAAAGTTGACAACAACATGTAATGAAATGAAAGCACTTCTAGTTGAACACAACATTCCCCAGTACATATCCAGAAATCAACAGGAAGATTACGTAAAATTTACAATCAGGATGTAATCTGAAACTTCATATCCATTCAGTATGCTCAAGAACAGGTACATTTATAGTGATCTGAAGAAAGAACCTTGACATTTCAACAATTCAGTCTTCATTAGTCTCAGTAATCCGATCTCGTATTTGATTCTACAGTAATTGGCCTTAATGTGCCAGATGTGTCTAATGTATCTCTTTCTCTTTTTTATTATTAGCCTTATTGCTAGATATATCTATCTATCTCCCTTATTTTTGACAAGCTCTGGCTCTTATATAGAGCAAATGCCAGAAAACAGTTACAATGATCCAAGGATCAGGATCCTCTCATAATAATCAACGGTCCAGATGAAAAGCACATGCTTCGCCAGTTGGCACATGTACAGCTGGCACAGAATATTCCAGCATCTTTGATTTGATTTGGTCTCCAGCTGGCAAACAACATATTTGACAATATCCTCCTCACTTCTGGTTCATGTTGCCTCCATGTGCAACTTTGCAATGCTCAGCAACAGCTCTAACAGCATCATGACTTCCTGCAAGTAAACAGACAAACATTAAGTTCATCATCATTTGATAAACAACAGGAATTTAAACATTTTATTAACCAGGCCTCAAAATGTGTAGCTACAGGCAATCGGGCTCCAAATCAGATCATGTATCTCAAAATATACAAGGAAATAACTACTTTTCAATTTATTTCAAATCTGGCTCTGTATATGATGCATGTATGTATCGGCGTGACCACTACTGTCGGGAAGAAAATTCAAAGCACGGCCGATGGGGAAACTTAGAGCTTTCTACCTATCTACAGGATATTGTGAATATGATGCTCCCCCTCCTTGAATGTCCTGATGACGTCACCGTCATGTTTTGCTTCTGTATATTGGGGAAAGGAATGACATCATCATCATCATCATGTCGAAGGAAAATAGGAGGATATGAAATATGATCCTGCCGCTGAGGAATGGAATATGATGGTGACGTCATCGTCATATCCGGGCTTCATTAAAATGCAAAAGATGACGTCACCGTCATGTTTAGTTAAGATCAGGGGATAAATGTAATATCGGGTCACCTAAGGAAGATGATCAGGTGGTGAATGTAATATGACCCCTTTGCGGCCAAGGTAACCCTCTCGAAAGATCAGGATGATGATGATCATCAGGATATCCGGGGCTTTTGTTAAACTTAGAACATGACGTCATCATCATATTCACGAACCGGATCATGTTTTGGAAAATATCCTGCCGAAGGGAAATGTGATGATGATGTCATCCTGATATTTGCTTCTTTGTTTATCAGATTGGGATGACGTCATAAGGATAAGGTGATCCTCACATAAATTGGCGCTAGAAGGAGGGCTGAGCTGTTTCTCAGCAAATAAATTCTTTTCAGTTGAAGTGATATCCCCTACCTCTGTTTATCAGCCCGCTTTAAATCTTGCAAACATATATGCAGGCCCCTCGCTTCTAACGCAACATAAATTGGTGCTAGAAGGAGGGCCTGAGCTGTGAATTTCTGGATTTCTACAAATATTGCATAAATGTTTTGGCATTTGAGTTAAATGTCTGCAAATATCTCTTATCTGAGATGTTTTGGTTGCACCTTTGCAAAGATCTAGCTCGAAACATCAAAGATTAGTTTGATTTTCTGAACTTTCAAGTTTTATTTTGAGATATGATAGATCTCATTAAAATTTCAAAATCCTAAAAATTGAAAAATAGAGTCTCATTTTGATGGATGTATATGAAGGCAATTGTCAAATTAACATTCCTTTATTTCAAGAAACTTTGAGTAGGCAGCTTTACCCTCACAGTTTGTCTAACTTTGGTTTATCTACCTGTTGCAGGATACACTAGACTGTGGAACACAGCGAAATAAATTGTTTAACTTTCCTTACAAGGTTGGATTTATATTTGAAAGGACTAATATTCTTCCCGGATGTGTTCAGGGCCGAAATTTGCCAGGAAAATGAAGAAGTCTGGCAGGAAAATAAAGAAATTTTGGAGCAACAAGCAGATGCAGCACCAGAAGTTATTAGTTGTCTAGACACTGAAGTGGATCATTCTGAAGATTTTGAATTATACTTGTCCAGAAATATACAATGTATTCAAATATTAGGTTTATCCACTGATGATGTTCTGATTGAAAGCTGGTGCAGATTACATGATGAAGAGCATTCAGAGAGAGATTGCTACCCTTGCTTGATCATGTTGAAAAAGATTCTAGAAAATACAATAGCTGAGTCGGTTCCAGAAGGTAAAGAAGAGGAAACATCTTTCCTGGATTCATTTTATGGTGAGATTGATAGGAGTTCTCTACTTCCTAATACAAGTAAGGATCAGTCAGTATGCAGGTATGAATCTTTTGAAAATATTAGAGAAGAAACCACTAATCAGGATAATATTTTTGATTCTGATCCTAATACTTTTGATAAAGAAGATGAAACGTCTTTCCTGGAGTCATTCTATGGTAAAGAGAAGTGTAAACAAATAGTAGAACAATTTAGATGCACTCTTACTGATGAAGTTCCTATGATAGTAACTTAGGGAGTCATAGAAAAGAAAATAAATGCTGATTTACTACCTAACTGGGTTGAATTGAATGATCAAATACAAGAATGTTGCAGGTTAATGGAACCAGGCACTTTACTAGATAGAAGATGTGAATTATTTAATGAACAATTCCTGAAAGATGAAGATGTAGAAGACTTTGGAGTTGTTGTGCATAATCAGACGTTACTCCAAAAATATTTTGAAAATGAAATAGGGAAGTCTTCTTATCAGTTGAATGCCAATTCTCCTTTACAGTCAAGTGATTTAGAAATGATAAATTTCTGTATTTCAGGTTGTGATAATAAAGATACTTATTTAGATGCTGATGTGCAGGAAATTGAAGAAAATATTGAGAACTTTCCTGAACTGGAAGATAAACTGAACATCCGGAATGAAGGGATAAGGCTGGATAAAGATGGAGAATTAATACATCAAGAGTCATACATCCTTCAATTTGAAGAGAGACCAGACACTGAGCTAAGCAGTGAAAATATAATGACAAATGGAAGATCAGCTGGCAATGAAGAAGCATGTCCAACAAAATCAAAAATACACCAGGTTGTATTTCTCCTTTCCACAGTGAATGATGTTGAATACTATTTTGATTATGGAAATTTAGGAGATAAGACATGCATATGGATTAATCATGAACATGATGAGCTGCCTCAGTTGCTGATCATCAAGAGTTGTTCTGTTGAATACAGTGAATTCAGAATATCAGAATATTTTTCAGAATATAAAGATAAATTTGCTAGGTTGAGAACCATAACTAATACCCTAATGCTCCTGCACAATCAAAAGAAGTATGCAAATACAGGTGTCTTTGGGTCTTTTTCTGGTTTTTGTTTGCCTAATAGTGGTTTGTATATAATTTTTGTAGGTTAGTTGTTTGTACAGTTTGCTTGTTTTGCCTTCTTGTTCTGTTTCTTTTTCCTTTTGTAGGTTAGCCGTTTGTACAGGTTGCTTTTTGCTTTGCGTTGTTGAGTCTTTGTTTTGGTTGGGGAAAACTGGTGCACCTTGTTACTTAAGAACACTGCAGAAATTGTTAGAATTCAAAAGTTGGATATAAGTTTTTACATAGGTTGTAATTCATATCAGTATAGGTATTCTTGATCAGGTCTGTGGTATCATATTCATCAGTACTACTTTTCTTGAGTCAAGGTGATCCTCACAATGACACACCTAACAGCCTTGGGTTTGTTGAACATATCAGTGTAGGTGTTAATTGAAAAATCTAAAGGTTGCCCTTGCTACCATTGCAATTCTCAACTTAATTTCAACAAGTGACCATTCCTTGTATCATGAGGCTACAACTGTTATATCTTAAGAATTAAATTCAAAATATAAAATAAATAAAATAATAAAATGGATTTTCTGAAATCCAGATTAAGTCATCTAAGTAACTCTACCGGAGCTATAGACGCTTGCTGGCAGTGGGGCTCTACTTAGGAGAATTGCAACGATAACCTTGCCGGGGCTATGGACGCCTGCTGGCAGCAAGGCTCTATCTGGTTGGCTATGAGGGATGAACCAAACTACGTAGCCTAACACCAGTCACTGACTTATTCAACTCACTTTCAAGATGAGTATATGAATCACATGCACACAATTGATCCCTTATCAATTCATTGTTACATTGATGAACATGATACCAGTTAGAAAGGATTAGGATGCTCATGCTTAATAGGAGTTGGAAATTTATGTTTTAATTTATCCTCACCTTTTGAATTATTTGAATTTTGTTGTTTTCTTTGGTGGCAAGTTGTTGTGTGGTTACACAACACGCCCCATTTTGCATTATCAAAACAGGGACCCAACTTTTTGGCTTGGCTTGTGTTGTCTGCTTTCTGGCGGTTTGGTAAAAATGAGTCAGGTGCATCATCATCATGATATTCGATGAGGTTGGTCATCATCATGAGGTCAGTTTGTCAAAGTTCATATTTTGTTTCTATGACCTCATATTTAGAAAGAGCTTGAAATTCTAGGCAGGTTTGCCTTTTACATCACCTGAAAATTTGTCCATATGAGGGAGTTATGATAGGTCAAGGGTCTGGTCAAACATGATTTTAGGAGGGTCATATTTCATAACAACGAGCATCATGATATTATAACATCACCTGATATTATAATATCATGCTGATATTATAATATCACCCTGCTTAGAAAATCCACCATCTGCATATTTGCATGCGCATGTCAAAGTCCTATCGGAGGGTCATCATCCTGATCTTTCAAGGGAGGGTCATATTTGCTGATATTCGCTAATATGATGATGACGTCATCATATCCTCCTGATCTCCTTTTGCATGATCATGATGATCACCCTATCTTTTAAGGGGGGTGATACTCTCAGCAGCATGATCATATTTTAAATATCACCCTAGCGTTAACCTGATGATGACCTCAACTCATCCTCATGCTTCGAAGACGAAATATGATGGTTACGTCATCATGATATTCGATGAGGAGGATCATCTTCCTAATATCACCCAATATTTCGTAATGTCCTCCTGCCGAGAAATATGACCTTTTGCAAATATCAGCCTGTAGGCACATTATTTGACTAAATTCACAGTGCAGAGGTAGAATTATTGGAGATTTATGCAGAGCAGACATATAGAGCAGGATATTTGGAGGAACAATGATGAACTTTGCAGAAATACGTAAGGCCCCTGAATGGAAAACAGCAACACACATCAACCACTGAGTAACGTCAATAGATTAAGACCTAATCAACGGAGACTTGGGATCATGAATTCTCTGAATTCATCATATCTTTCAAGATGAGTAAAGGTTGTTGTGTAACTTTTATTCTATGTTTGTGTATGACTAACATCATCATCAACAGGACCTAACCAGTTAGGCTCAAACTTGCCCTTCTTTACTCATTCTGCTTGATTTCTCTAATTGTCTTTGAGTACAAGATCACTAACTTGAAACCATCTTTCTTTGATCTTTTTGTTGTAATTACACCGGAGGCAGTTTTGATAGACATGGAGATGATTAAGCATGGCAAGGTGCCTTTCATCTAGTAGTTCTAGCTCAGCTAATCTAGAAGTACAATACTCCTCTCTACTGATCAGGTTCTGCATGGATACTTTGAGATATGGGATCTCGACCTCTATATGTAGGATGGCTTTAGAGCCATATACTAAGGCATAGGGTGTGGCACCAGTTGGTGTTTTGATACTAGTGCGGTAGGCCCATAGGGTGGGATTGAGTTGCAAGTGCCAATCACGACCAGCCTCATTGATCATTTTCTTGAGGATTTTGAGAATGGTTTTATTGGAAGCCTCAGCTTGGCCATTACTCTGCGGATAGTAGGGAGTTGAAAAGAGATGTTGGATATTGTATTATGTGCACAAGGCACTGACATATTGGTTCTTGAATGGTCTCCCATTATCTGTGACAATGGCTTGGGTAATACCATATCGACATATGAGGTAGTTCAGGATAAACTTGGCTATTTGCTTACCGGTGATATAGGTGATGGGAATGGCTTCAACCCACTTCGTGAAGTACTCAGTGGCGGTAATAATGAATTTATGGCCATTGGATGAGGATGGGTGGATTTGTCCTACAAAGTCCAGACCCCATTGAGAAAAAGGCCATGGAGTTGTTACAGGTTGTAGTTCATAAGCTAGTGCATGAATTAAATCTCCATGCTGCTGGCATTGTAGACACTTCTTAGCAAACTGTGTAGCATCTTGCTCTATTGTAGGCCAATAGTAACCTATTCTGAGTATCTTCTTAGTGAGATTAGGACTGGTAGAATGTGTGCCACAGACACTTTCGTGTATGTCTTGTAAGGTCACTTCGGCTTCTTCCACTTTAAGACATCGTAAGAGGATACTATCGAGACTCCGACGATATAATGTATCACCCAGAATGGTATAATGGGAGGATCGACGGATAAAGGTTTTGCATTGGGTTGATGATAGTTCAGAGGGAAAGGTACTATTTTTAAGGTATTCATAGATATCTTCATACCATGGGGAATTGGGACTAACAAGTTCAAAGATGATTTCAGTAACCGGAACATCGACGGCTAGTATCAACAAGTGCTCAATCAAGAATTCAAATTTCTGTGTATTAGCAGGCATGTCTATAAGTGACCCTACATAAGCCATAGAATCTATAGCCTTGTTATGCTCTCTTGGAATTTGCTCAAATGTTATGTTAGAAAAGTGTGGTTTGTAGGCATTCACTATTTGCTTGTAGGGGACCAACTTTTCATCTTTTGTTTGGTACTCATTTGTGACTTGGTGAATGACTAGTTGTGAATCTCCATATACCTGTAATTCTATGATGTCCCATTGCACTATTGTATTGAGACCTATGAGGAATGCTTCATACTCAGCAATGTTTTTGGTGCAAAGGAATGCAAGCTGATATGACTTTGGAATATAGTCATTCTGAGGTGTGACAAATAAGATGCCGACCCTTGATCCATGCTATGTGTAGGAACCATCAAAGTACAATTTCCACATTATTGAGTTGGAAAGAGTGAAGAGATTCTCATCTAGAAAGTCTGCTACCATAGAGTGTGTATCTGTCATGGGTGCTTCTGCTAGTTGATCTTCTAGGGCTTGTCCTTTGATTGCTTTATGATCCATATACTCAATGTCAAACTCACTAAGGATCATGACCCATTTAGCTAGTCTGCCTGTGAGAGCTGCTTTTGCTAGTAGATAGTTCAATGGATCAATTTTTGCTATAAGATTTGTGTGTTGGTTTAGCATGTAATGCCGTAGCTTTTGGGAAGCGAACACTACTGCTAAACAAGCTCTTTCCATCGATGAATCATTGAGTTCATATCCCACCAAGGTTTGACTTATATAATAGATTGCATGCTCTTTTCCTGATCCATCATTTTGTGCTAGAAGAGCCCCGAGGGCTGAAGTTGTAGTTGAGATGTATAATATCAAAGGTTTATCAACAACCGGTGGAACCAATACAGGAGGTGTAGCTAGATACTCTTTGAGCTGATCAAATGCTGCTTGACACTTATCATCCCATCAGAATGAGACATCCTTTCGGAGCAAGTGTTGAAATGGTTGACATTTATCTGCTAGCTATGAGATGAAATGCCTAATGGATTGCAACCTTCCTTGAAGGCTCCTTAATGCTTTGAGGTTCTTTGGTGGAGGCATCTCCACTATAGCTTTGACTTTTGCTGGGTCTACTTCGATGCCTCTATGAGATACAATGTATCCCAATAACTTCCCTGATGTTACACCAAAGACACACTTCTTTGGATTGAGGTGCACTTGGTATTTCTTGAGCATGTCAAAGATCTGTCCTAGAACTTTTATGTGATCTGCCTTAGAGGATTTAGCTAGTATGTCATCCACATAGTCCTCCATGATATGATGAAAGAGATCATGGAATATTACTGTCATTGCTCTTTTCTAAGTTTCCCCTGCATTCTTTAGACCAAACAGCATGACACACCAACAATAATTACCCCACGAACAAGTAAAGGTTGTTTTATGTTGATCTTCTTCTGCTATCCTTATCTGATTGTATCCTGAGAATCCATCCATGAGAGAAAGCATTTCATGACCTGCTGTCAAGTCTACTATGAGGTCAATGTTAGGTAGTGGAAAGTCATCTTTGGGACATCCTTTATTAAGATCTCTAAAATCATTACACATGTGGATGCGCCCATTGGGTTTAGACACATGTACAATGTTTGAGACCCAATTTCAATAGTCAATAGGTCAGATGAACTTTGCATCTAACAGCTTCTGTATTTCCACCTTTATCAAGAGAGCTATCTGTGGGTGCATCTTTCTCAACTTTTGATTAACTGGTTTAACTTTTAGATCAATTGTGAGATAGTGAACCACTAGCTTTGGGTCTAACCCTAGCATATCAGCATAGGTCCATGAAAAGTTGATGGTTCTTTGTAGGAAGAATTTGTTAAGATTCCTATGCTCTGTTTCTGATAATGATGCTGCCAGGAATGTGGTATTTGGATTTTGTTCTGTGCCAAGGTTTATCTCTGTAGAATCTTCCACTAGGAGAGATGACTTCTCTTGATACTTAGATGGTAGGGGAAGGTTAAATCCTCCATCCTCAAGTACCAGAATTGAGTTTTCACCTTTGGATACATCCTTTGTTTTTACTATTTTATGATCGGGAGGTGCCACAGTGTGGTTTTCACCTAGAGATCTTTCTTTATTTTTACTTTTGCGACTGGAGGATTTGGCATTCTCACCAAAATATGTTGTTGGCTCTAGTTCCATCACAAAACCTGCTTTATGATCACCAAGAGGGATACCCTCCTGAAGTCCCATGAACTCAACTATAGCTTCGTCATTCTGAAATACATCTATAATGGGGGACCCTTGTTGGTCCCAATCGATAAGTTCAGGATAGACAAGTGTTACTCTCTGGGTGTTTGTGGTGGATGTTAGGGATATAGAGGATAGCATAAATACGGAAGATTCTATAAATAGGTCAGTCATATGGAGGGAAGAGTCATCGGTGGTATCCTCATTAGACGTTGAATCTTCGAGAGAAGTTTTAGCCACCTTGTCAAGGATACCCTCGATGTCCAAGGCGTGCAATACCTTTGTACCAAATCCTAACCCCTTCTTGTCTAGTTTCTTTGTCACACTAATGGGCTCCATTGTTCCTTGATTCTGTTTCCCAAGGCTACCTTTTCTTTTATAGCCCATGTTTTTGACTATCCTTAAGCCATTTCCATATTGCTTGATTGGTAGTGTGACCATTTCTTTCTCCTTATAGAGCCAAGAAGAAACGTCCTCAATAGTTTCCTCTTCCAATAATTTTCCCTATTAGATTTGGGTTAAAGATACTGGGGAGGAATAGGTACTTTTTTAGTTGCTTTGGCAATGAGCGGTTGGCCATAAGATTTAGGGGATAAAGGCATCCACCCTACACAACAAAATTTTGAGATATCCTAGGTTCCAAAGCCTATATCATGGACGTGAGCTTTGATTTCAGGAAGAGGGTTAGGTTCACTTATAGAGGCTTGGGTCATATTTTCAGGATCGACATATAGTGGGGATTCAAGGGCTTTGTCATTTTGAGGCACTTGGTTGCAATTCTTATAACTGCCTTGCAAGACACGACAAAATTCAAAAGGATTGGGGTCTCCTAGGATAGTGATCTCTATACCATTGAATGGGAACTTTAGAGATTGATGGTACATTGAGGGAACAACTTTCATTGCATGGATCCATGGATGGCCTAGGATAATGTTGTAAGGCAGCTCAATATCAAGGACCTGGCACTTAGTTTTGAGCATGACGGGGCCTAGTTGTATAGGAAAGTGGATAACACCTTCTGAGTGGCATTTAGAGTCATCATATCCCTTGATTGTAATACTTTGATCAATGTTGACATGATCCTCAGAGTATCCCAATTGCTTAAGTAACTTTAAAGAACAAATGTTGAGACTAGCACCACCATCTATGAATATGCATTTGATTTTGCACTTATGGATGAGAACCTCAATATGAAGAGCATCATTGTGACACGAATCATGGGATGAGAGGTCTTTCTTAGAGAAGACCACATTGTAAGGTAAAGCAATATTACCTACCATAGCTTAGAAATCCATGACCGCTATGTTGTTAGGAACCGAAGACTCTTGGAGGGCTTTTTCTAACACCACTTTATGTGCAGGTGACGACCGTAGAAGGTCCAAGATAGAGATCTATGCTGGCATTTTCCCTAGATGTTTGACAAGATTATAATCAGATTGAGTTGGGAGAGTAGGTGTAGGACTATGAATGGTGACATGACCACAATGAGTTGTAACAATGCAATCCATAGATTTGCCCTTGATTGTGAGGGTAGACACTTGACTCTCTTCAAGACAACCCACAATGGAGTCATAGGAAGTGGAAGCATGATTGACACCTTTACCTTTATCCGGAGGAGGAGGTGGACCATGGTGAAGGAATGGTTCCTTGTACATGTTGAGGTCTTTGTTCGTGTGTTGAGCTAGTGACTCATCTTCAAAAGAGATTTGGTTGCCCTCGATGAGATCTTAGATTAGGTGCTTGAGTTTCATGCACGACGCAGTTCTGTGCCCTTTGCTCCTATGGAATTCATAGTATTCATTTTCTATGTACCGTGCAATTTTGTAAATATGTTTGCCATATGGGGGAGCATTTGGTAAGATGAGGAGCCCTTTGTGTAAGAACTTCTGTAGGACCGACTCTATGGGCTCTCCCAAGGGAGTGAATTGACGCTGCGGAGGGTAATCTTGTTGAGGCCGCTCTTGTTGTCATTGCTATTGGTTTTGATATGGTTGTCATTGTTGTTGCTATTGTTGAGGTGGAGTTTGACTCAGTTTGGAAAGCTGTAGTAGTGTTTGCAATGTTTGGACATGTTTAGAATCGACCACCCCATTGTTGACCACGTTTTTATTTTTGTTCTAAAACTTTGGTTTATCGTTTGTGTGTTGTTGAGGAGCAGTGTCTTTAGTTTCTTTGAAGATATTGACCACACCCTTAACAATAAGGGCCTTTTCAATGTTGATTCCCTTGTATGTGATTTCGTTGAAGGTTGTAGCACTAAGAATTTGCAAATGAAAACCTAATTCTTGATTGAGGTTCTACATGAATATGCTCACAAGTTGCTTTTCAGGTATCTTGAATGGGAATTTGCTAGCCATTTGTCTCCATAGTTGAAGGAAAGAAATGAAAGTTTCTCCATTTCTCTATTTGTTGTTACATATATCAGTCATGGAGATCTCATGCTCTGCATTGTAGGAGAAATGGGTGGCAAATTTCTCAGCAAGCTCATTAAAAGATTTGATACCCGTGGGTAAGTGGGAGAACCATTCTATAGCTTGACCTCTAAGACTCCAAGGAAAGAGATGCATAAGATATGTGTCATTATGTGAGACCTTGAAGCAAGCAAGATAGAATTCCTTGAGATGGTCTTTTGGGTCCCCTTTTCCTCTGTATTTATCAAATTTGGGAATAGTAAAATTTTGAGGAAAAGGGATCATGGGTAATGACCAATCAAAAGGATAAGGACACACTTCTTCTAAAGAGAAGGTTTTCTTGGTGTGGCCAAATGTAAGATCTGATAGTTGTTGTTGAACATTCGCAAGTTTTAGCTCCATAGTCATGGGAGGGGTTATCTCCTATTGTCCTAGAAGCGGTTATTGTTGTCCATACAGGAGATTGTAGTGTAAGTCATGGGTTTGGTGTTATAAGGGTTGTATGATTGGTTGGGGTCATATGTGTTGTATGTTGGGTTTAGATTGGGTTGGAATTAGGTCCTTTGATTTGGAGGAGGTGGGGGTGGCACTAGGTAAGAATGTAGGCTTTGTGATGGTTGGAGAAAAGAATTTGGTGGCGAAAAGCTAAAGTTCGTTGGATTAGGTTGCAGTTGCAGAACATAGCTTTGGGAAGTTTGGTTTTGGGAATGTTGAGGGTGGATAGGCAAGGTTTTGAAAAAGTTTAGTGCTGATGATCATAGTGGAGGGGGGACATAGATAGATTTATTTTGTGATGGTTGATGTTGATTGAGGATGAGCGTAGAAGAATGTTGTGGTTGGGGTTGCATGACCTTGGTTTTGTTGGTCATGATGTTAGTCATTCGCAAACATAGAATAAAAGTTACAGAACAACCTTTACTCATCTTGAAAGATACGATGAATTCAGAGAATTCATGATCCCAAGTCTCCGTTGATTAGGTCTTAATCTACTGACGTTACTTAGTGGTTGATGTGTGTTGCTGTTTTCCATTCAGGGGCCTTACGTGTTTCTGCAAAGTTCATTATTTCTTCAAATATCCTGCTCTATATGTCTGCTCTGCATAAATCTCCAACAATTCTACCTCTACACTGTGAATTTAGTCAAATAATGTGCCTACAGGCTGATATTTGCATGATTTCTACCATTATTTATGATTCTTTGCATGATATTTTCAATACTACATGCATTTAACTCAAATATGCTAATGATTTTCAGTTACCTACGGGATTTCAGCATATTTCTCTGTTCTGCTTGTTATTTATCATGATTTTCAGTTATGGTGATGAATTTATGAAATTAAAAAAAAGGAAAAGGGTTAAAGAATAAGATTCCCAAAACTACTTGACTTAGATCACTGATCCACATACAAGCTCCCATACATGCAATGAAAAGAAGGAAACTAGAATCATACTTCACCAGGACATTCCACAAATCCGCATGATCTAGTGCAAATCTTCAAAGGAAAAGTTGATAACAACATATAATGAAATGAAAGTGCTTCTAGTTGAACACAGCATTCACCAGTACATATCCAGAAACCAACAGGAAGATTACGTAAAATTTACAATCAGGATGTAATCTGAAACTTCATATCCATTCAGTATGCTCAAGAACAGGTACATTTACAGTGATCTGAAGAAAGAACCTTGACATTTCAACAATTCTATCCTCATTAGTCTCAGTAATCCGATCTCCTAATTGATTCTACAGTAATCGGCTTTAATGCGCCAGATGCGTCTGTGTATATTCATGTATCTCCCTAGGATCTGGCTCTTATATAGAACAAATGCCAGAAAACAGTTACAATGATCCAAGGATCAGGATCCTCTCATAATAATCAACGGTCTAGATGAAAAGCACATGCTTCGCCAGTTGGCAAATGTACAGCTGGCACAGAATATTCCAGCATCTTTGATTTGATTCGGTCTCCAGCTGGCAAACAGCATATTTGACAATATCCTCCTCACTTCTGGTTCATGTTGCCTCCATGTGCAACTTTGTAATTATCAGCTTCAGCAGCAGCTCTAACAGCATCATGACTTCATACAAATAAACAGACAAACATTAAGTTCATCATCATGTGGATAAACAACAGGAAGTAAACGTTTTATTAAACATGCCTCAAAATGTGCAGCTACAGGCAATAGGGCTTCATACCTGTGGAAAATATGCACTAAATGCATAAACAGTGTTAAAAAACACTCGGGTCAACCATCGTTTCATTTTCCCGCCCATTTCCTTGTATATCGGGCTCCAAATATGATCATGTATCTCAAAATATACAAGGAAATAACCGCTTTTAACAAATTATTTCAAATCCGGCTTTGCATGCTCTGTTTGTATGTTTCGGGTCATCATCATATTCGCATCGGTGTGACCACATATGATCGGGGTGACAAAATTAGACTTGGCCGATGGCAACAGTTATACCGACGCCAAAAATCATGATGATGCCCAACTCTATGTCTTCTATCTAGCTGCAGGATATCATGAAATATGATGCTCCTCCCTTCCGAATGCTCTGATGAAAAGCACATCAGGATGTTTCGCTTCTGCATATTGGGGAAAGAAAGACATCATCGTCATCATCATGTCGAAGGAAAAATAGGAGGATTTGGAATATGATCCTGCTGCTGAGGAAAGGAATATGATGGTGACGTCATCGTCATATTCGGGCTTCATTAAAATGCAAAAGATGACATCACCGTCATGTTTCGTTAAGATCAGGGGATAAATGTAATATCGGGTCACCTAAGGAAGATGATCGGGTGGTGTAATATGACCCCTTTGTGGCCAAGGTAACCCTCTCGAAAGATCAGGATGATGATGATGATCATCATCATATCCGCACTAGGTGATTTAAAATATGATCTTGCTGAATGTCCAGATGACGTCATCAGGATATCTGGGGCTTTTGTTAATCTTAGAACATGACATCATCGTCATATTCGTGAACCGGATCATGTTTTGGAAAATATCCTGCCGAAGGAGAAATGATGATGATGTCATCCTGATATTTGCTTCTTCGTTTATCAGATCGGGATGACGTCATCAGGATATTTGTTAAAAGGTTATATTTCTCGGCAGGAGGACATTACGAAATATCGGGTAGACAAACAAGATCATGATGATCTTGACAACATGACTTAGGAATGGAATATCACCCTCCCTTTGAAAGATAGGGTGATCATCATGATTGTGCAAAAGGAGATTAGGAGGATATGAAATATGATCCTGCCTTGAAAGATCAGGATGATGATGATCACCAGGACTTTGACGTGCGCATGCAAATTATGCAGATGGTGGATTTTCTAAGTAGGGTGATATTATAATATCAGCATGATATTATAATATCGGGTGATGTTAAAATATCATGATGCTCGTATAATTTGAAATATCGGGTTACCCTCAAAACATGATGCTCACGATGCGCCTAAGGTCATTTGACGGGTAAAACACACTATCACCTAAGATTGACGTCCGGATATTGCGACTGCATGATTTTTATCGGGTGATAGATCAAGATCTTGATGATGACCTTTCGCGATACAAAAGACCGCTCGACGGGGAAAACTTACTATGACTTAAAGTTGACGTCCGGATATTTCGACCTCAGGATATTATCGGGGGGCATTTCAAATATGATGATGATGTTCTTCATACAGCAAAACCGAGTTTATAAGATATGACCCTCTTCTTGCGAATATCAGGTTTGACCAAAACTTTGACTGTGCATAACTCCCTCATATGGACGAATTTTTAGGTAATGTAAAAGGCAAACCTGCATGGAATTTCAAGCTCTTTCTAAATATGAGGTCATAGAAACAAAAATATGAACTTTGACAAACTGACCTCATGATGATGACCAACCTCATCGAATATCATGATGATGATGCACCTGACCTATTTTTACCAAACCGCCAGAAAGCAGACAACACAAGCCAAGCCAAAAGTTGGGTCCCTGTTTTGATAATGCAAAATGGGGCGTGTTGTGTAACCACACAACAACTTGCCACCAAAGAAAACAACAAAATTCAAATAATTCAAGTGATATGATCATATTCATCTATAGTATTCTAATTCTTTCTAAGTAAAATCATCATGATCTTTGAATGATAAAGTTTCATCAAGGTAACAGTGCTAACAAAGGATCATGTGTGTGCATATGATTAATTATCCTCATCTTGAAAGCAAGTTGAAAATATAAGTAACTGGTGTTAAACTACATAGTTGGAGATCATCCCTCATAGCCAACCTGGATAGAGCCTTGCTGCCAGCAGGCGTCCATAGCCCCGGCAAGGTTATCTATACAATCTCCCTAAGTAGAGCCCCACTGCCAGCAGCCATCTATAGCCCCGGTAGAGTTACTTAGATGGCCTAATTTAATTTCTTTTCTGATTTTCCTTTAAAAATTTATATTTGATATCATCATGTCAGCTCATTTGTACAAGGTGTAGTCACTTGCAGCTTTAGGTTGGAGATTGTATTGGTAGCAAGGGAGTCCCTTTAGATTTTTCACTTAACACCTATACTCATATCTTCAACAAGCCCAAGGCTGTTAGGTGTTTCATTGTGTTTGATTCACTTTGGACAAGAAAAGGCACCTGATGAAAAGATATTATAAAACCTGATCATGAATATTTATCAGAATGAATTACAATCTATATCTAAATCTGATCTCATCACTTGAATCCTAACAATTTAGTTATTTTCTTAGGGTGATGAAGTGCATCATCCTGACTTACCAGAACAAGGTCCCAACCAACAAAATAACAACAACAACAAACAAACTGTACAAACAACTATACAAATATACAATATGATACATGTGACTGTGACAAAGTCATTCAGGCCTGTAAATAATGTTTGAGGAATTGTCCATTGACTGGCAACGGGACATCCTCACATGTCAGGTTCTTAAGCCTATAAGTGCTGTCTCCTAAAATTTCAGAAATCTGAAAGGGACCTATCCATAATCTATCAAACTTACCATGATCACCTTTCTTTTCATGGGCTTTATCCCACATCAGGACTAAATCGGATATCCTGAAAGCTTTAATTCTGGCTCTCTTGTCAAACCAGCGTTTGACAACAGCCTGATGTTTTACAAATTGGTCAATCGCTTGACTTCGTTTTTCTTCCAGATGCATCAACTGAAGCAACCTAACTTCCTGTTTATTATCTATGCCTAGATATTCTTGGGCAAACTGCAGAGTAGGAATTTTCAAGTTTACAGGGAGGATAGGATCTACCCCATATACTAGTTGGAAGGGTGAGTTTCCTAATGCAATTTTCATTCTAGTTCTGTCTACCCATAAGGCATATTTCAGAAATGAGTTCCATTCCCTGGGATTTTTCTCTATCAATTTTCTTATGATACTCAGTAAATTCTTGTTGGTGGATTCTGCTAATCCATTTCCCTGGGGATAGTAGTTGGATGAGAACTTAAGTATGATCCCATGATCAAAAGCCCAACTTGACAATTTGGTGGAAATGAAGGCAGAACCATTATCACTTACCAATGCATAAGGAATTCCATACCTGGTGACAATGTTGCTTTCCAAAAATTTAATGACATCATCCGCAGTACAAGTTTTGCTGCTGATAGCCTCAGTCCATCTGGTACAATAATCAGTAATCGTTAGGACATACCTATGGCCTGAGGAAGACGGAGGATTGATCGGTCCTATGAAATCCATGCCCCACTGTGCAAATGGGCGCTCTTCCATCACTGGCTGCAATGGTTGTGCAGCATATTTTTCTCTGTTGGCAGCAACCTGGCAAACATGACAACATTTAACATGATCAGCCGTGTCTTTAAAAATTGTAGGCCAGTAATATCCTACTCTGAGGATTGCATGTGTTGTGGCTAATGCTGATCCGTGTGCAGTACCAAACTTGTCATGTAACTCTGTTAAAACTTTATTTGCTTCTGGTTTCTCTAAGCATCTCAGGTATATTCCTTCATAATTCTTCTTGAACAAGGTTCCTCCCTTCATCATATACCTCTGGGATCTTATCTTTAAGGCTCTTCTCTGTGAGGCTTGCATTCTTGAAGGACATCTTCCCGTGATCAGGATGTGCCTGATGTCTGAATACCATTCCCTATTGTCTTTCTCATTGATCACATACTGCTGACTGATGATGTTTGGATCAGTTTCAGATATCATCTGGCTCAGAGCTTGTCCTCTTACCAGCTTCATTGGTGTGATCTCCATGTCATATTCTTGTAATACAGTAATCCATTTGGCTCTTTTTTCACCGGGTTCACTCTGCATCAGCAGCATCTTTACTGCTGCATCTGGTACCACAGCAATCACTTTGCTTCTCAGTATATAATGTCTAAACTTTTTTACTGCTCTGACTAATGCAAGTGCCTGTCTTTCAACATCTACATATCTCAACTCAGCATCCCTGAAAGGACAGCTCATGAAAGCAATTGGTTTCTCTTCTTTCTCTTCATTTCTTTGAGTTAACACTGCTGCAGAAGTATGTTCTGAGGCAAATGAGTGGATGTAGAAATCTCTTGTATAATCTAGACTAATGAGTACAGGAGCATCTGAAATGGCCTTCTTTATATCTTCAAAGGCAGCCTTGGCTTCTGGTGTCCACTCGATTTGTGCATCTTTTTTCAACATGGCATTTAGTGGTCTGACAATCTCAGCAAAGCCGGTGATGAACTTCCTCACAAAATTTATCTTACCAAAATAAGATTTAAGTTCCTTTTTGCTTCCTGGAAGTTGTAACTTCATAATAGATTCCACCCTGTCAGGATCAATCATAATTCCATCTTCTGTGATCAGGTGGCCTAGTAACTTTCCTGTTGTGACCCCGAATATGCACTTCTTAGGATTCAAAGATATTCCATATTCTTCACATTTCTTCAGTACACTTCTGAGATCAGCAACATGATTTCCTCTTTCCTTGGAGAATACTGTCAGGTCATCCATGTAGATGACTATACATTTTCCTAGTAAGCCTCTGAAGGCTATGTCCATTGCTCGCTGGAATGTAGCTCCAGCATTTATAAGTCCAAATGGCATACGTCTATATGCAAATATCCCCCACTTTGTGGTGAAGGCAGTTTTTAATCTGTCAATTTTATCAACCATCACTTGGTTGTATCCTGAAAAACCATCCAAGAAGGACATCATCTTGGCTCCATTCACAATTTGTAGAACTTCATCCAAAGAGGGCAAAGGATAATTATCCTTTTCTGATGCTCTGTTCAGGTTCCTGAAATCTACACATAATCTGATGTCTCCATTCTTCTTTCTGACCGGCACAAGATTCGCCACCCAAGTGGAGTGCCTTACAGGAAATATTATCTGGGCATTTAACAATTTCTTGACTTCTTCAAGGATGATTGGTTCAAGCAGAGCATTGACTGGCCTCTGCTTCTGTCTGAAAGGTTTTGCATCTAGCTTGAGAGGTATAGTATGAGTTATGACAGAAGTGTCATATGTCTTTAGCTCATCATAAGTCCATGCAATTACATGTATGTAATCCTTAAGGGCCTGAGTTATTCCTTCTAACTCTTCAGGTGTACAAACCTTACCCAATAAGACATTTCTCTTGTCATCAGCTTGTCCAATATTCACCTGTGAATATTGACCTCCATCTGCCTTAGGCAGATCTTTATGTTTAAGCATATTATCTAGATCAAAGGCTCTTTCTAATTCAATCATACCTTTGGGAATTCTGTTGCTAGGCAACTCTAATATCTCATCTTCTTCCCATACATGATCTTCCATATCATTCTCATCTATAATCTGAGCTTCAAATATGTCTCTGTTTGATATGAAGTCTAGGATGTGCTGATCATCATCAAACACTTGGAGATTAGTCACATTGTCAGGTACTGAAGGTACTGACACCAATTCTACTGAAAATCTCTTCAGACCAGATATAGACAGTGGTTCCAACGTACTAGCAGCCTGGGCAAGTGCATCTGCCCTCTGGTTCTGTTCCCTTGGTACGTGAACGATATTAAAGGCATCAAAGTCTTCAATCAGGTCCCACACACGATGCCTGTAATTTGATAGCTTTCTGTAATTACAAGAGTAAATTCCTCTTACTTGTCTCACAACCAGTTCTGAATCTCCAAAGACATGCAAGATCTTCACTCTCTTCTTATGGGCAAACAACATTCCATGAATCAGAGCTTCATACTCTGCGACATTATTGGTGCAGGGGAACTGTAGTCTGTAAGCTGCTAAGTAGGATTCCCTGATGGATCAATAAGGTCAATTCCTACCCCGGCACCTTGCTTGGATTTGGATCCATCAAACCTTAGGATCCAAGGCTTATCTTCAGCAGGACATTTGTCTTCAGCAGGATATTTACTTGAACTTCCTTTCTTCTTTGCAGCTCTGGCTGCTGCCCTGCCTGATATCCACTTTAACTTGGGGATGTCATCCTCAAGTTTCTTCTTTCCTTTATTTGGTGAGCCTGATGGCTTTTCTGTTTTCTCTTCCATCTCAGCAGGAGGATGATGTTCAGCACATACAGCTGCATGCTTCTTCAAAATATGTAAGCATAGTGAGCAAGTTGTTTTTGAGTGAGGTGCCTCATGCAGCCTACACCAACCTCTAATTAAAACCTCCTGGGGAGATTTACGCTGTTGTGTCATCTTTTCTATTTCTTTTACCAGAAATTCTTCGAACTTCGTCAGGTCACTGCCTTTATCTTCATCAGACAACTCATAATCTGATTCCATGAAGCAATCACTACCAGGAGTGATCTTTTCTTTTCTCATATCATTTATCGGATCCGACACCAGGACCTCTTCTGTTTTCTGGATATGATCTTCATCAGGATCCGTCGGTGCCTCTGTTCCTGCAGAAGACAAATAAGAATTAGTACCATCATCATCATCAGACATAGCACTCACCTCGGAATATGATGATGATGCTTCACTATACGTTTGCTCCAGTATCATCATGTCTAAGCATGGTTCACAAGTCTTTTTTGAATGTGCTTCGCCATGTAATCTGCACCATCCATCAATCAAAATATCATTAGCAGATATATTCAATAATTGGCAACGTTTTACCTGAGTAGATAAATGCATCTCAAAATCTCTGAAGCGATCTATTTCATTCTCATTATCTGGATTATTATCAAACTCCAGACTCGGCATGTCCTCATGATAATCATCATCATGATGATGATGAACATCCAGCATCAGGATCTCCTCTATTTTAACAGTTTGCGGCCTGATGTGATAAACTCCAGGTTCTACGTTTACATACATGATCTCATTTGTTTTGTTATATTCTGTGATCATATGTTTCATCCTAGGCTCAGCATCAATCCTGATCTGATTAGGTATACCTTTCCATGGTAACCACATGTGACTGAAGTCTGTGGACATATATCCGTTAAGCGTTTTAGACCAATCTCGGCTAAGCAACATCCCATATGTATCAGGTATGTCCACTACCTGAATGTCAATGTAATACTGGATCCGAGGATCAGATGCTAGCTGCATGTGAATGTGAGTGAGTTCTCCCACTACGCTTACTTCTGTCTTGTCCAGTTGAGTGACCTTCTTTAAGGATTTAGCAGGATGCAGTCCTAATGCGTTACATATTGACAAAGGCATAACATTCGTTGAGGCTCCTGAATCAACTAAACAGTTGTGCAAGTTCTTGCTGAACATTCTTATAGTGAGGAGAAACGGAGGTGATTCAGTTTTATCTCTATACAAGGTCATGTGGGAGGTTTCAGCAGCTTGGACTGTAGCTGACACCTTAGACTTGATAGTATTATCTTTAGCAACATTATCTTTGCCATTGGATTGACTTGAAAGATGATTATCCTCTTTAGGAGCAGCATCATCTAGTGACTTCATGAATGCCCTTTTGATGGCGGGAGTTTTCAATAGCTCAGATAAGGATAGGCTGATCTTGATTTTCTTCATTTCATCAGCCAAATAGCTGACTAACTTGTCAGACTCTTGAGGTGCATTTACGACTTTTGTTACTGTGTTTTGAGGAGACAAGTATTGAGCATTCACCTTAGGGAATCCAAGGTTATTGCTAGCCTTAGGATCAGGAGGTGTGTTGAAGTTGTTTGGAGGTAGAGATGATGTCAATGGACCAGCAGGTCTGTTGGCATTGCTCCTCAGGTTATAATTGTGCTTACCAGGATATTGCTGCTGGTATGCATGTACTTCCTCATGCTCTCTTGCAAGTTCATTTTCATCCTCAAAGGGGAAGACATAGTTTGTTTCAAAGGTTAAGGCAGATTCTTCACATGTCTGATTATAATCCTGATGAGGTTGATTTGTGTACGTTTCTAACACAAAAGCTGAGTCATATCCACAAGGAACTATTTCATTTCCTTCTGCCTGAGGTGAATTTCCAGAAGTATTAGACACTTCAGTCTGAAAGATGCTGGCAGCAATCTTAAATTGTGGACAATCTAATTCTGCATGTGCATTTGTATTGTGAATCCTGCACCAATTGGTAAGGGCTGCTTCAGCAAGATTGACTCTAGTAGTCTGTTTGGCTTCACCAGGAGGCTGATTGTCTAGGGGTGATGGTAATGAACCATTATTTGGCCTGGAGTTCCACACTCTGGGCTGTCTAGGAGGATTATTATTGTTTCCACCATTATTGTTGAAGTTATTGTTGTTATATCCTCTGTCAGGGTAGTTTGGTCTGTCATTGGAATAACTCCTATTCTGACCCGACTGCGAATAAAACCCTTGATTTCTCAAATGTGTTACTTCTGTGGTGAGTTTTCTGAGTTGAGCAGAAATTTCTTTGATTTCCTCCTTCTCCTCTTGAGCTTTGGCCACTACATTTTCAGTCTGAGGCTTGAAAAAAGAAGATCCATGGTTATTGTTGGATAGATCTGTACCCTAAGGTGTCTGAGCATGTGCAGGATATTGTGGCAATTGGCTATTTCCATTAGGAGGAGGCATAATACTCAATGGAGGTACTTGCAAAGGTGCAGGCATGACTGCTAGGGGTATCAACGATCCATTTGGATATTGTGCAGGATATTGTGAAGGATAAGCTGCAGGATATTGTGATTGCATGCCAGGCAAAGTAGGGAATGCTATATTTGGAGTAGGAGCAGGTATCAACTGCTGATTTACCTTGATAGCTTCTTGAAAAGCTCCTGTCAAAGTAGTGATCTCAGGATGTGTTCTCCTGATGAACATGGAAGTTAATGGATCCAGGGCTGAATAATAGATACTCCTAGCAGCAGCATCAGTCACCACATATGGGGCAACTAGCTTGGACAACATTTTCTGGAACCTAGCATTGAAATTAGCAATAGGCTCATTCTCAAATCTTTTGATTGTGGCAAACATGTGGTAATTCATGGATGGATCAATAGGGACTTTGAACCTGTCAACAAAGGCTTTCTCTAAGACAGCCCACGAACCGACAGAAGCTTGGCCAAGACTGATGAACCAATTATAAGCCTCTTCCCCTAGGGAAAAAGGAAATAATCTGCACACCACGTCCTGATGTTCTATTCTGGCTCTGCAGCACGCTTCTTTAAATGTCCTGATATGATCATCAGCATCTTGATAAGGATGATACCTTGGGCAAAGTTTGTCCGGATTCTTTGGTAACTCATGATATGTAGTAAAAGTCAAGGGTGACTCCGCTGCAAAGAAAGACATTGCAGCCTGAGGGGGCTGAACTGGTGGTGCAGTTGGCTGAGGTTGAACTAAAGGTATACCCTGGGTTTGAACAGGAGGGGTCACGGATATACTGGAAGGTATTTGCAAACTGACAGGGGTCACAGGAGGAGGTCCCGGTGAAGTTCTGGATGCACTAGACCCTGGAGTATGGTGAATGTCCACAGTCCTAGGTCTGAAACCTCTAACAGGCAATTCTTCAAAAACTTCACTAGGTCTAGACCTGGTATTTATCCTGTAAGCCAGGATTTCTTGATTTGGAGGCAAATTGGCTGAAACTTTGCAAATATTGGCTGGATTCCACCGGATGAGGTGATATTTGCGGTTAAACAGTAAATCAGACTGGATATTTATGAAATATTTGCGAAGATACTGCAAATGTGACAGTATAATGGGATATCTTGACCCGTAGCACAAGATCTCAAGTGTTTAAGGCTCAAAATTCTCAAAGCTTGAACAAATTTACTCATCTTTGGCCGATATTAGTGAATTCAGAGAGATCTACTGTAAAGCTTGCAATATTTATGTGAGATCTAGAAATCTTTACATAGAATGTGCATATACAATCTTGTCACAGCAAATATTTACAAAATTTACTGAAATTCACGAGTGATCTGAGGATACCTTACTCTTATACGTCATCAAACCTGAAAATACTGATGATGTTGCGTCATCTTCTGGTCGGGCCCTCCTTCTAATGCCAATTTATGTTGCGTTAGAAGCGAGGGGCCTGCAGATACGTTAGCAAGATTTAAAGCGGGCTGCTAAACAGAAGCAGGGGATATCACGTCAACTGAAAAGAATTTATTATTCGGCCCTCCTTCTATGTTGAAATCCAGAAATTCTCTGTCCACCCCTCCTTCTAGTGCCAATTTATGTTGGTCATGATGTTAGTCATTCGCAAACATAGAATAAAAGTTATACAACAACCTTTACTCATCTTGAAAGATACGATGAATTTAGAGAATTCATGATCCCAAGTCTCCATTGATTAGGTCTTAATCTACTGACGTTACTCAGTGGTTGATGTGTGTTGCTGTTTTCCATTCAGGGGCCTTACGTGTTTCTGCAAAGTTCATCATTATTTCTTCAAATATCCTGCTCTATATGCCTGCTCTGCATAAATCTCCAACAATTCTACCTCTACACTGTGAATTTAGTCAAATAATGTGCCTACAGGCTGATATTTGCATGATTTCTACCATTATTTATGATTCTTTGCATGATATTTTCAATACTACATGCATTTAACTCAAATATGCTAATGATTTTCAGTTACCTACGGGATTTCAGCATATTTCTCTGTTCTGCTTGTTATTTATCATGATTTGCAGTTATGGTGATGAATTTATGAAATTAAAAAAAAAGGAAAAGGGTTAAAGAATAAGATTCCCAAAACTACTTGACTTAGATCACTGATCCACATACAAGCTCCCATACATGCAATGAAAAGAAGGAAACTAGAATCATACTTCACCAGGACATTCCACAAATCCGCATGATCTAGTGCAAATCTTCAAAGGAAAAGTTGATAACAACATATAATGAAATGAAAGCGCTTCTAGTTGAACACAGCATTCACCAGTACATATCCAGAAACCAACAGGAAGATTACGTAAAATTTACAATCAGGATGTAATTTGAAACTTCATATCCATTCAGTATGCTCAAGAACAGGTACATTTACAGTGATCTGAAGAAAGAACCTTGACATTTCAACAATTCTATCCTCATTAGTCTCAGTAATCCGATCTCCTAATTGATTCTACAGTAATCGGCTTTAATGCGCCAGATGCGTCTGTGTATATTCATGTATCTCCCTAGGATCTGGCTCTTATATAGAACAAATGCCAGAAAATAGTTACAATGATCCAAGGATCAGGATCCTCTCATAATAATCAACGGTCCAGATGAAAAGCACATGCTTCGCCAGTTGGCAAATGTACAGCTGGCACAGAATATTCCAGCATCTTTGATTTGATTCGGTCTCCAGCTGGCAAACAGCATATTTGACAATATCCTCCTCACTTCTGGTTCATGTTGCCTCCATGTGCAACTTTGTAATTATCAGCTTCAGCAGCAGCTCTAACAGCATCATGACTTCATGCAAATAAACAGACAAACATTAAGTTCATCATCATGTGGATAAACAACAGGAAGTAAATGTTTTATTAAACATGCCTCAAAATGTGCAGCTATAGGCAATAGGGCTTCATACCTGTGGAAAATATGCACTAAATGCATAAACAGCGTTAAAAAACACTCGGGTCAACCATCGTTTCATTTTCCCGCCCATTTCCTTGTATATCGGGCTCCAAATATGATCATGTATCTCAAAATATACAAGGAAATAACCGCTTTTAACAAATTATTTCAAATCCGGCTTTGCATGCTCTGTTTGTATGTTTCGGGTCATCATCATATTCGCATCGGTGTGACCACATATGATCGGGGTGACAAAATTAGACTTGGCCGATGGCAACAGTTATACCGACGCCAAAAATCATGATGATGCCCAACTCTATGTCTTCTATCTAGCTGCAGGATATCATGAAATATGATGCTCCTCCCTTCCGAATGCTCTGATGAAAAGCACATTAGGATGTTTCGCTTCTGCATATTGGGGAAAGAAAGACATCATCGTCATCATCATGTCGATGGAAAAATAGGAGGATTTGGAATATGATCCTGCTGCTGAGGAAAGGAATATGATGGTGACGTCATCGTCATATTCGGGCTTCATTAAAATGCAAAAGATGACGTCACCGTCATGTTTCGTTAAGATCAGGGGATAAATGTAATATCGGGTCACCTAAAGAAGATGATTGGGTGGTGCATGTAATATGACCCCTTTGCGGCCAAGGTAACCCTCTCGAAAGATCAGGATGATGATGATGATCATCATCATATCCGCACTAGGTGATTTAAAATATGATCCTGCTGAATGTCCAGATGACGTCATCAGGATATCCGGGGCTTTTGTTAATCTTAGAACATGACATCATCGTCATATTCGCGAACCAGATCATGTTTTGGAAAATATCCTGCCGAAGGAGAAATGATGATGATGTCATCCTGATATTTGCTTCTTCGTTTATCAGATCAGGATGACGTCATCAGGATATTTGTTAAAAGGTTATATTTCTCGGCAGGAGGACATTATGAAATATCGGGTAGACAAACAAGATCATGATGATCTTGACAACATGACTTAGGAATGGAATATCACCCTCCCTTTGAAAGATAGGGTGATCATCATGATTGTGCAAAAGGAGATCAGGAGGATATGAAATATGATCCTGCCTTGAAAGATCAGGATGATGATGATCACCAGGACTTTGACGTGCGCATGCAAATTATGCAGATGGTGGATTTTCTAAGTAGGGTGATATTATAATATCAGCATGATATTATAATATCGGGTGATGTTAAAATATCATGATGCTCGTATAATTTGAAATATCGGGTTACCCTCAAAACATGATGCTCACGATGCGCCTAAGGTCATTTGACGGGTAAAACACACTATCACCTAAGATTGACGTCCGGATATTGCGACTGCATGATTTTTATCAGGTGATAGATCAAGATCATGATGATGACCTTTCGCGATACAAAAGACCGCTCGACGGGGAAAACTTACTATGACTTAAAGTTGACGTCCGGATATTTCAACCTCAGGATATTATCGGGGGGCGTTTCAAATATGATGATGATGTTCTTCATACAGCAAAACCGAGTTTATAAGATATGACCCTCTTCTTGCGAATATCAGGTTTGACCAAAACTTTGACTGTGCATAACTCCCTCATATGGACGAATTTTCAGGTAATGTAAAAGGCAAACCTGCATGGAATTTCAAGCTCTTTCTAAATATGAGGTCATAGAAACAAAAATATGAACTTTGACAAACTGACCTCATGATGATGACCAACCTCATCGAATATCATGATGATGATGCACCTGACCTATTTTTACCAAACCGCCAGAAAGCAGACAACACAAGCCAAGCCAAAAGTTGGGTCCCTGTTTTGATAATGCAAAATGGGGCGTGTTGTGTAACCACACAACAGGTTTCTTGAGGGATATGAAGGTTTGATGATGTTGGGGGTGGTATTTGTTGAGACCCTTGTTGCATTGCTACGTAGTTGTTCCCTGGATTGTAATTTGGTGGGAAACCTTGTCGTGATGGGGTAACCAAAATTCCACTTGCGATTGGTGTGGGCATTCTAGGAGTTTGTTGTATGTTTGATCGAGCTATGGTAACTTGTTTGGCGAGCTTCGCTTGACATTGGAGAGTCTCTTGTTGGTTTTTGTAGATCTCCATAGGAGTCAAAAGCAATGATATGGGTCGCTTTCCTATTGGGTTTTGATAAAGGGGATTCTCATATTGTGCAATCATTCTCCCTTGTGAGCTTTGTTCGTGTAAGGGTGTGGTCACTGTTGACATGGTTTGGACCACATGTATAGCATTTTGGGTGTTGTTTGTGCCCTTGAGATTAGATAAATCAAAATCTTGAGGTAATTTGGCTCTTTGCTCTGCAAGCAAGTGAAAGAAATGATCTTGGTTCTCACTAAGGATTTTGTTAAAGGCAGCCATGACTCTAGGATCTTGTATGAATTCATCAAGATCTTGCCCATCTTCTTGAGAGGATTGACCTATTTCAAAGTGTTTCTCTTCTTGAGATGGGGCTTGATCAATGGTATAACCTTGTGGAACAAAATTCTGAGGCATGCCGGTGGTATAGTGAGGTGTACTCACCAAAGGGACCCTACCTTCTTGAGATGGGACTTGATCAATAGTATAACCTTGTGGCACGAAATCCTGAGGCATGCCAGTGATATAATGAGGTGTACTTACCAAAGGGGCTCTAATTTCTTGGGGATTGTTTGGTTGGTCAAGCTGCGGCATGTTTGGAGAGTTGGTTGATCTTGTCATGGGTGTCTTAAGAGTAACTTTGGGAGTAACGTTGGAACGACCTGATTGCGGTGTGTGAGGAGGCGATTTGTGCTTCCTCAAGACAACTTGCCTGGACTTCATAGTTTGTTGGAGTCTAGTGGTTACCATGGAATACACTAGGACAAAAGCTGGGATTCTGCTTGTTTTTTGGTAAAGACAAAATTTTGATGCACAATTTACTAGACTAAAGGTGCTATACTGTTTGACCAGAGGCGCAGGACTGTGTAACCAAAAGCGTACTACTGTAATACCAAAGGTGATGGACTGAGCTACCAAAAGCGATGTACTGCTATACCAAAGGCGAGCTATTGTGACCAAAAGTGAGCTACTGTTATACCAAGGGCGCTGAAGTAGGGTTGCTAGAGGTGAGGTACTGTTATACCAAAGGTGAGCTACTGTACTACCAATAGTGAGTTGTTGTAATACTAGAGGTGCTGAAGTAGTGTCTGATGCTTTGTAAGGCAAATTTTGATAGGTTTGGTTTTCTTTCTGATTGGATTTGCTTTGGCAAGAGAAAACACAACAAAGTGGCAAAAAAGGACTAACACAACAGCTAGTGTATGTTCGAGGCTTACAAAAAAGCCCAATGTTTCCATAGGTATAATACAATTGCAAATAAATATCAAGCACTTTTTATCCCTAGAGACAAGGTTTCATTGAAGTAGATCAGCTCACAACTTAATACTCTGTCGATAAAAATGTCATTCCATAAAGGTGTCAGACATTTTGTATCTTTGCGAGAGATGATAGGTAGGGATATCTGACCCTCCCCTCAGAAAGTTCAAGTAGGTCACAAGAGCTTTATGGCTGAGGGAATACTATCTCTTCTCAAGGGAGCTAATGGTGAGTATCTTGAGGGCTTAAATTGATTCCCCTTGCACTAATGATTACCGCAACATTTGGAGGTAGATCAAGTAGTCACTATCTAGAATGGTTCTTAGTAACTTTGAGGGACCAACACCTTATGAGTAATGTGACAAGATACTAAAAGATTTAACCAATCCTTCTAGGAGTATCAAACACTTCGCTCAATGTGAAAATCATTTCCACAAAGAGCTAGTACACCTCTTTTCAGTTTGGCACCACAAGGTAAGGTTGATGTTAGTTAGGACTTGGCTTTCGCCTTATCCCTCTTATATAGTGGTTCAAAGGAAAACTTCGCTTAGGGTCATCCCTTTGGATGAAGCGCAATCCAAAATCAGGCCCTTCTAAAGGAATAAATGAAATGTAAGAGCAAGCATGTCAAACAAAGGTTCAATTGTCTTGTTATAAGAAAAATAAGGTGCAACTAGATTAGGCACACACACGATTGTAGTTGTCAATTGTCCCTTATGAAATTAAAGTGTTTGGAATTCATGTCCATTGTCCCTTATGAAATTTAAGTGTTTGGCATTCATGTCCATTGTCCCTTAGAAAATTGAAGTGTTTTTGCACTCATGTCCATTGTCCCTTAATAAAGCAAAGTGTTCCTAAGACTTAGATTGTCAGTTATCCCTTAAGAAGGCAATATGTTTCTAAGACTTAGTGCAATAGATTGAGATTTCTTCAATGCTTGTCCTGCATGAACATGTTAGGGAAACCCATTTGCTCTGTTTGAGTGATAAGAAGCTGTAACAAGTTAATTAGTTCCACACAAACTCAATAGTTAGCAAAAATAAATCAATCTGACCCAAAAGTGCTTTACTATCTTACCAGAGGCAACTTACTATAATGTCAAAAGTGTTGCGCCATATTACCAGAGGTGAGTTGTTGTAGAACCAGAAGCAATGCACTGTGCTACTAGAAGTGTGGTACTATGCTACCAAAAGTGAGCTACTTTTCTACCAAAAGCGAGCTACGGTACTACCAAACGTGCAACACTGTACTACCAAATGTGTAGTGTAAAAATAGGCCTACAAAAAATAATATTTCATCAAGAAAGCTAGATCAAAGGATGATTGAATGATTGAGTGATGATCTAGGATGTTGATAAGTGATAAGACGCTGCAACAAGTAATATTAGTTCCAAAGAAAACAACAAGATGTCAGAAATCAAGTCAAAACCCTAACAATAAGTGAGAAACCCTTGAAAACTAAAGTGAAATTTAGAAAATTGGTAACAAATATGATGAGATACAAGAGATTAAATATCACCAATGGATTCCTTATGATTTTCTATGCAATTAAAAAAAAACATTGAATTTCGTTAAGTTTTGAGAAAGTTATGGGATTTTGAAGTTTGCAAGCCTATTATCCCAACCAAAAGCACTTTACTGTTATGCCAGTAGTGCTTTATTGTTATACCAAGTGTGCTTTATTGTTATACCAAAAGTGTTTTGTTATTTTCTCAAGAGTGCTTTACTGTATTACCAAAAGCACGGTTCTGTGCTACCAAAGGCACTGCAAGATGGCCCGAAAGTGTTGTACTTGCACTTTTCTATGTTGAGATACGTTGTTCTGTACTATACTTCAAAAAAATCAATTTCTCAAAGAAAAAGAGTGGTTAGTGGGTCCCACCGAGCATGCCAAAATGTGTATGAGGAAAATCGACTAAATCAAAACTAATAAATCAAAAGCCCATAACATAAAGAGAACTAATCTAAATAAAAGCCATTATCAATAAATCCAATGAAATAAGAAAGCTTTTACCCAGATTTGTGTTGTTCCCTTTGTTAAATATGGATTGCTCAATAACATTGCGAAACTATGTTTGCAACAAGCAAGTAAAGTGTCAAAGTACTCAAAGATCAATATCAAAAGATCATAAGGTTGCTCAATCGATGTGATGTATGCTCAAAGTATTGTAAAGGATGCCTGAGAATAAGTGATCAAAGAGGATTTATGAAGGAGATGAGGAGGGCTTATATAGGTTTCAATGAAGATCGATTAATAGTCCTGATAATTCAAAAGAATCAATGGAGGAGATAAATCAAATAACCATGATGAACGTGCACACGACATGTGTCAATCCATAAGGATATTTTTATTAAGATGTGATGAAAACAAGATTGATTGAATTGATAACTCAACTTATAATTTTGCCTTTTTTGGAGTTCTAAAAATAAGATTGATTGTGCACATGAGTTAACAAGATATTTTAAGAGGAATTGGAAGATAACTGAAATTAAATAAATAAATTTATTTAATTTATTATGCATGATAGAGGAATAGATAAGATATGAAGATTTAAATAAAATATTTGATTTAATTTATTTTTAGAGGATTGAAATAATTTAAATAAACTTGCATGATGTATTTAAATTTAGAAGAACAAGTGATTTAATTAAATAATGTAGAATTATTTAATTATAGATAAGATAGAATTGGATGAGTTAATTAAATAATTAGATTTATTTAATTAATGGAGACTTGAAATTTGAAAGAGGATAATGATTTTATTAAATAATAAACATTATTTAATTTTGGAAGAATATAGAGGAATTTAATTTAATTAATTAAATAAAATACAATTTATTCAATTAATGTTGAATTTTAGAATTTTGAAAGAATTTGATGAAATTAATTAAATAATTAAAGTATTCAATTAATGTTGAAATGCAAGTGATGCTCCAGATAAGACGAAATGCAAGTGATTCGAAGACATGGTCATTTTAGGGTGTCTACACATCCCTAGACAGAGCCACTGTTGGGACCTAAAATTCTTTCTATTTTTTGTAAAATTTTAGGTTCCTATGTGTGAAAAGTTTTTTATTACAACACTCAGAAAACTGTAGGAAGGTGTTAAATGTCACTACTTTGAGACTTACAACAGAAATTCTAGACTAATGATGTGGTGGTACATGAACTATGACAGCAAATAAAATAGCAAATTCAAGATTCCATAGTCCAAAAGAAGACAATAAGAGCAAAAGTCCTTGAGATCTATAATGAGTAATGATCCTTATCAAGTAATAAGTTTTTAACTTGTTAAGACAACATGAAAAAATTCCAATGAGGACCTAATGCTTAAGTCAACTATACAAAGGGTGAAGGGCTTCCACTACACTGGATGGGCCCAATCAATGACCCATAGGAGTTTTGGGAGGTTTGTAAAAGTTGATTGGAAAGAATAATTTATTATTTCCCATTAAAATGCAAAGGAAGCTTTGGAGAAGAGGATTAATCCTGGTCTGTTTGTCTTGTTAGATCAACAGTCCACAAGGTTTTAAGAAATTTGCAAAAGTGAAAGTTGAAAGAAGCCTTGCCATTGGCCATTCAAAGCCAAATAAGGTTTCAAGCCCACCACCGAAGGATAGGAAATATTAATTTACTTCCCACATTATAAAGGCCCAAAGTATTAAGTGAAATGCCTTTATATTTTGAGTATTAGCCTGCATCATTGATCAACTTGATCAATGGCTCATGAGACCTCAAGAAAAATTAAAACTTGATAAAAGGCCAAAAATACTACCATTGGCCCAAGAAATCCAAGTTGGTAACATTTAATATTATTTTAATGTTGCAGATTAAATATTTGCTGGGAAGCCTTCACAAATTTTAAATCCTTTTGCCATCCTCTAGAAGAATACTAAAACTATCCACGAAGAGGCTCAAAATTTGATATGATGCTACTATCATCTACAACAAAAATCAAGTCAAAGAAAATAGTCTAGAGTGCTAGATCAAATCAAATATATGCATTGCTGGGAGATGAAGGCTACGAAATGGAAATATTGATTAAATAGTAGAGTGTGAATTTTAATGTTTAATGTGATTGGTAAATTAAAAAATGATTAGTAGTAGAAAAAGGAAATCATTATTAGTAGATAGGTCCATCCATCCCACTCATCCATTCTCATATTTCAGAAACTTATGCAATTTATATATATATATATATATAGAAGCAATATAATGGAGCAGACTGTTCTTAAATGGTGATCTATTTTCAATGTTCAACTGTTGTGTTAATTTCATGCTTATATGTTGTTGTGCTGTCTCCAAAGTGGTTTCTTTTAAGTTATTCAAATTTACATAATTTGTCACAACACATTTGTTGTGGGTGTGTGGTTATCTTGATTAGTTTATGGTTGGAGTGAATTGAATATCCTTTCTGATAGTCTATTTTGATTGGTTCCTGCCAAGGCTTAAAATCCTTTTGAAATAATTTATGTGATTGGTTTCCCTAAGATTAAGAATTAAAAGTCCTTTCTTGAGATCACAATAGTTTAGGAGAATGTCACTAGGATTATTAAAGAAGAGTACAGTAACTTATAGACCTACACGTTTGTACAAGGTGCAAACATTCCAAGTGCCCAACAAGTTAGAGTTAAGCTACAAAATAGACCTACCTGTCCTACACATCTGTCTCCATAATAATCATTCATCCATTGGCTCCATCAACCCAATTTATTAGGCATTGTCAACTTTAGAACATTTTATACAAATCCAATCCATACTCTTAATACTTTAAGCATTGTCATTAGGAACTAGTTAGTAAGCTCTACATCTACTTCACACCTATGTACCATAGTGAATATATTGCCCAAATCATAATCCATTTAGATTTTCAAATCTGCTTTATCATTTAGGTACAACCACCTAGGCCTGACAGAACCTAAAGAATAGGGGGTTTCCAATTGCATAAACCCTGTTTTATGGGCCAGAAACGTATCAAGAGACTGGTACCCTCTTGTGGTCTAAAAACCTATGTTTTTGAGACCCAACAAGAGGAACAATTAAATTTCTATCTGATTTCTAAGATTGAACCTAAAATTGTGGATGAGGCTTGCAAAGATGAGAATTTGATAAAGGCTATGGAAGAGGAATTGATGTAGATAGAGAAGAATCAAACTTAGGATCTTGTTCCCAGACTAGCAGACAAGAATGTAATTGGTAAAAAGTGGGTCTTCAGAAACAAAATGAATGAGAATGGTGAAGTGGTTGTTGGATCTAGGGCATACAACTGAGAGGGGGGGGGGGTGAATCAGTTGTATAAAACTTCTTCTTCTTTCAAACACTTGATTCTTGTTGTTAGTTAGCAGCATATCAATTAATCATCCATGAAAGCATGATACATAAACACAAGAGCAGATAAGCATCAACACATTGAACACCAAGATTTTGACGTGGAAAACCCGGTTAAGGGAAAAACCACGGGGTGATTAACCCAAGAATTATTCTCTGTTAGAAGAATAAAGAAAAATGAATGGCACATGCCAATTAGGGCTCACTGCCCAAGCACACTGCTCACAAAGAGGCCCACTGCCTACAAGGAGACACACTGTCTACAAAGTGATAAAAATCACAGTCTTGAACTGGAGAATGACATCTCTACCATGTCCGGATCAGTTCCAATTAAGCCCAAAAACTTCTGCTCTGCCTTTCGCACTTCCCTTCACTATGCCACACTCATCCACAAAAACCACACTTTGAAATGAACTCACAAACCGTTATTTATACAAGACATCGACTTAGGAACAAACATCTAAGTCGGCAAACAACCATAAGAGTATCCGCAAGATGAATAACACATCCGGTCGGCCACCACAAGAACATTCGCAGGATGAACAACTCATCCGGTCGGCTAAACAGAGCAAGAACTTCATCCGGAAGAATAACTTCAATTCCGGGCTCTACCATCAATGTGGACCAACAACACAACCTAGTCTTCCTCTGAATGACCGGATACATCCGCACTTCCTCTACTTACTGGAATCTCTTGTCTTCCTCATCCGGAACTTCAAGAACACAGTCTGTCGCCACTGTCATAATGCAAGAGGTACTTCCGGACCTCCAAATCATACACAAATCAGGATGACACATCACAAGGACATCCCAAACACTCCTTCCAATCCACAGATTAGGATAATACAATTCCGGACCTCACCGGACCTTTTTGTGATCCTCTGTCACCTCTGGATACTTGCCGGAACCGATTCTATACCGACAGCCACAACTCCTTCAGATCTTCATGCGGACCTCTGAAATCTTAACTGAAACATCTCAAGACTCATATCTACTAACCCTTTAATCCGCATCCTCCGATTCTCATCCTATACAGTACATTTGCCTTCTTCTCATCACTGTTCTTCACTGTTCCTGACTGAGGCTAATTTTCTCAATATCCTCAGCACACAGCTCATCAAATCCTTCTTGTCAATGCAATATGAGTATGTTGCCATCAATGACAACACTGGCTCACCTCATACTTGCAACAATCTCCCCCTTTGTCATTGATGGCAACATATGATGTGAAAAACCATTAAGACAAGAACTTCAACTTTTCACATGTCTTCTCTTCCTTTACTGCTCCCCCTTTGATCATTAACCACTTGTTTTTCACATGTCTTCTCTCCCCCTTTGACATCAATGGCAAAGGGCTCATACTTGCAATTCTCATACATCAGAATCATACCAGCTACTCCCCCTTAGTTGCAGCTCCCCATCAGTCCGGATCACAAGATATGACTGTGATAGCCACTGGACTGATGCACATCAGTGCATCTTAGTTCATCACCGGAGGGGCCATGACCCCTAACTTCTCCCGGAGATATTCAAAAGAGTCCTTGGGAAGAGGTTTTGTAAAGATATCTGCAATCTGATCCTTGGAGGGAACATACTCCAATCTGACTTCTTCCTTGTTTACTTGTTCTCTCAAAAAGTGAAATTTGATAGATATGTGCTTAGTCTTAGAATGCAATACCGGATTCTTGGAAATATTAATTGCACTTGAATTATCACAGAAAATTGTGATAGGCTCCTCATATTCAACTTTGATGTCTCTTAGCATCTGCTTCATCCATAAGATTTGAGTGCAACTACCTGCTGCTGCAATGTATTCTGCTTCAGTTGTAGACAGAGATATTGCATCTTGTTTCTTGCTTAGCCAAGAAACCAATCTCTTCCCCAAAAAGAATGCTCCACCACTAGTGCTTTTCTGGTCATCCACATCTCCTGCCCAATCTGCATCTGTGTAAGCATGAAGAGAGAAATCCGGATCTCTAGGGTACCATAGACCATACTCAACTGTTCCTTTCAAGTACCTAAAAATTCTTTTGATTGCCATAACATGAGATTCTCTAGGATCAGCCTGGAATCTTGCCACAAGACCAACAACCTGCATTATATCTGGTCTAGTTTGAGTGAGATACAACAATCCACCAATCATTGATCTATACTTTGTCTGATCTGCCTTTGGAGAATCATCCTCTTTGCTTAACTTACATCCGGTTGCCATAGGAGTGTTCATTGGCTTTGAGTCTTCCATACCAAATTTCCTTAACAATTCTTTCACATATTTGGTCTGAGAAATGAAGATCCCTTCTTTTGTTTGAGTAATTTGCAGACCCAAGAAGAAATTCATTTCACCAAGCATAGACATTTCAAACTCACTTTTCATCTGATTTGCAAAAGTTTTGCACATACTATCTCTTCCTCCAAAAATGATATCATCCACAAACACTTCAACAATCAAAATGTTTTCATGATCAATTTTGAAATATAAGTTACTGTCAGCAGTACCTTTGTTGAATCCAATCTGCACAAGATGCTTATCCAACCTTTCATACCATGCTCTTGGGGCTTGCTTCAATCCATACAAAGCTTTTTTCAACTTGCAGACCATATCATCATTATCAGACAATTGAAATCCATCCGGTTGTTCAATGTAGACTTCTTCTTCCAGATCACCATTTAGGAAGGCAGACTTGACATCCATCTGATATACCTTGAAGTCTTTGAAGGCAGCAAATGCAAGAAGTAATCTGACTGCTTCAATTCTTGCCACCAGAGCAAAAGTCTCTTCAAAGTCAATTCCTTCTATTTGAGAGTAGCCTTTGCAGACCAATCTAGCTTTGTTTCTGATTACTTCACCAGCTTCATTTAGTTTGTTCCGAAAGACCCACTTGGTTCCAATTACATTCCTGTCTCTAGGTCTGGGAACAAGATCCCAAGTATGATTTTTCTCAATTTGCATCAATTCATCTTCCATTGCTTTGGTCCAGTTTTCATCATTGCAGGCTTCATTTATTGTTTTAGGTTCAATCTTTGAAATCAGGCAGCATTCATCCTGATTTTGAGCAATATTCCTTCTAGTTTGTACACCTTTGCTTCTGTCACCTATGATCTGATCTTCAGAGTGATTCAGTCTTACATACCTTGGAATTTTGGGAGTATCCAGCACTGCTGTTTCTTGATCAGGCTCATTCAAACCTATCTCTTCTTCCTGATTTACCGGATCAGGCTGACTCTGTCTCACCGGAGAGGATTGAGTTCCTTGAACACTGTCTTAGTCATCTTCATCAAGCTCATAAAATCTTGAAGGTTTCTCAATTCCTTCATCAACTTTCACATTGGTGCTTTCTATCATCTTCCTCAATCTCTTATTGTAACACCGGTATGCTTTGCTTTGAGTGGAGTAGCCCAAGAAAATTCCCTCATCACTTCTAGCATCAAACTTTCCTAGATCTTCATCTCTTTTAATATAACACTTGCTACCAAATACTCTGAAATATTTCACAGTAGGAGTGATGCCAAACCAAAGTTCATAGGGGGTCTTACCGGTGTTGTTTCTGATTTGAACTCGATTTAGAGTGTAGACTGCGGTGCTGACAGCTTCTTTCCAAAACATTTGAGGAATATTTGCTTCCAACATCATTGTCCTAGCAGCTTCCTGGATGGTCCGGTTCTTTCTCTCAACTACTCCATTCTGCTGTGGAGTCTTAGGAGCAGACAACTGTCTCCTTATACCCTGTTTCTCACAAAAGTCAATGAATTCACCAGATGTAAATTCACCACCTCTATCAGACCTTAGACACTTTAGTTTCAATCCGGTTTGATTCTCCACCATAGCTTTGAAGATTTTGAACTTCTCAAAAGCTTCTGATTTTTCTTTTAGAAAGGTAACCCACATCATCCGGGAATGATCATCAATTAACAACATGAAATATCTATCACCTTGCAGACTCTTGATTCTTGTCGGACCACATAGATCAGTATGTACTAATTCCAACAATCCGGTAGAAGATTGGTCTTTGCTTTTGAAAGAGACTTTGCTTTGTTTACCTAACTGACATTCTTTACACACACTATTTGTAGGTTTCATCAATTTTGGAAGATCTCTCACAGCCTGAGTATTGCTTATCTTGATGATGTTATCAAAATTTACATGACACATTCTTCTATGCCATAACCAACTCTGATCAATTTGAACAAACAAACAACTTTTATTTGAACCAACCAGATGAAAGATATTACCTTTTGTCTGAGTACCGGATGCAATTTCAGTTCCGGAGCTTGTAAAGATTCTGCATTTTCCATTCTTGAACCGGAGATCATAGCCTTTGTCCACTAACTGACCAACATTGAGAAGATTGTGCTTCAATCCTTCAACATACAGTACATTACCTGTTTTTCTCTTACCATCAAAGGAAATAGTTCCCCTACCTCTGATTCTGCCAGCAGAATTGTCACCAAACTTTACCATTCCTCCTTCATATCTTTCCAAATCTAAGAACTTATTCTTGTCACCAGTCATATGGTGAGAACATCCACTGTCAATAACCCAATCATCCTTTTCTTCTACTTGAGCAGCCAAAGCTTTTTCAACAACTTTGTGATTGACAGATTCAGAGAGTATTGAATCTTCTTCCTTGATGGCAATAAACACCCACTCATTTCTGGATTTGCTTCCTAGTTCTGATTCATCATCTGTTACTCCTTCATTGTCATCTTCTTCATGAACATAATAGCAATTCTTTTGAAACCTTTGTCTGTTATTATTAGACCTTGCAGATCTTTCCGGACATCTTGAAGCAAAATGACCAATCTTATTGCAGTTGAAACACTTAAAGGGTAGTTTTCCTTCATACTTACCGGATCCTCTTGGCAGTCTCTTTGCAATGAGGTCTTCAAGTTGAGCTGTTTCTGCTTCTTCTTCTTCCATGTCTCTTCTTGCTTGATCATACCATGACATCTTCCTTGATGAGTTTTCTCCCGGATCAAATCTCTGCTTGCCTTTCACATAGGCACTGGCTTTGAAGGCAGATTCAGTCTTGGGAGGATCATCTCCAAACTCGATCATTTCAAATGCAGCTAGTTTGCCAGCCAGTTGTTCTCTTGTGACAGTTGTGTGGGCTCTGAATTCATCAATGGCAGCAACCTTGATTTTGTAGGCAGCAGGAAGGGACCTTAGGATTTTGCAGACAATCTCATTTTCATCTAAAGTTCCACCAGCATTTCTGATTCCACATACCAGCTCATTCACTCTTGGCATAAAGGTAGTGATGTTTTCATCATCTCTCATTTTCAATCTTTCAAATTTCCCTTTCAGACTTTGCAACCTTGCACTTTTGACAAACTCATCTCCTTCATACAGAAGTTCCAGTTTAGTCAGGATCTCATATGCAGTTGGTAGGTCAATAACATTTGAGAGATCTGAGTCATTCAATGCGCTTAGAAGAGCTTCCTTGGTCCGTAGATTGTTTTCAGCTTCTGTGATTTCATTCAGAGTTGTCGGACCACCTTGTGGAGGTACATATGGTTTTGAAACCATAGCCAAGTATGCTTTTCCCATACATTCCAAGTGACACTTCATGCGACCTTTCCAGAGAGTGAAGTTGGTTCCATCAAACTTCGGACTATCCTTCTTGTATGACGACATCCTGGATCTCCTCAAGCGGTTAAGCTCCTATCAGAGGAACCTGGCTCTGATACCAATTGTTGGATCTAGGGCATACAACTGAGAGGGGGGGGGGTGAATCAGTTGTATAAAACTTCTTCTTCTTTCAAACACTTGATTCTTGTTGTTAGTTAGCAGCATATCAATTAATCATCCATGAAAGCATGATACATAAACACAAGAGCAGATAATCATCAACACATTGAACACCAAGATTTTGACGTGGAAAACCTAGTTAAGGGAAAAACCACGGGGTGATTAACCCAAGAATTATTCTCTGTTAGAAGAATAAAGAAAAATGAATGGCACATGCTAATTAGGGCTCACTGCCCGAGCACACTGCTCACAAAGAGGCCCACTGCCTACAAGGAGACACACTGTCTACAAAGTGATAAAAATCACAGTCTTGAACTAGAGAATGACATCTCTACCATGTCCGGATCAGTTCCAATTAAGCCCAAAAACTTCTGCTCTGCCTTTTGCACTTCCCTTCACTATGCCACACTCATCCACAAAAACCACACTTTGAAATGAACTCACAATCTGTTATTTATACAAGACATCGACTTAGGAACAAACATCTAAGTCGGCAAACAACCATAAGAGTATCCGCAAGATGAATAACACATCCGGTCGGCCACCACAAGAACATTCGCAGGATGAACAACTCATCCAGTCGGCTAAACAGAGCAAGAACTTCATCCGGAAGAATAACTTCAATTCCGGGCTCTACCATCAATGCGGACCAACAACACAACCTAAACATGATCCAAGAACCTTCACAAGCCTGTCTGAATGACCGGATACATCCGCACTTCCTCTACTTACTGGAATCTCTTGTCTTCCTCATCCGGAACTTCAAGAACACAGTCTGTCGCCACTGTCATAATGCAAGAGGTACTTCTGGACCTCCAAATCATACACAAATCAGGATGACACATCACAAGGACATCCCAAACACTCCTTCCAATCCGCAGATTAGGATAATACAATTCCGGACCTCGCCGGACCTTTTTGTGATCCTCTGTCACCTCTGGATACTTGCCGGAACCGATTCTATACCGATAGCCACAACTCCTTCAGATCTTCATGCGGACCTCTGAAATCTTAACTGAAACATCTCAAGACTCATATCTACTAACCCTTTAATCTGCATCCTCCGATTCTCATCCTATACAGTACATTTGCCTTCTTCTCATCACTGTTCTTCACTGTTCCTGACTGAGGCTAATTTTCTCAATATCCTCAGCACACAGCTCATCAAATCCTTCTTGTCAATGCAATATGAGTATGTTGCCATCAATGACAACACTGGCTCACCTCATACTTGCAACAGTGGTAAGAAACAAAGCAAGGTTGGTATGCAAAGGATACACTCAAGTTGAAGGATTAGACTTTAAAGAAACTTTTTCTCCAGTAGCAAGGATTGAAGCAATAAGGATGTTTCTGGCTTTTGCAACATACAAAGATTTAAAGTTTTATCAAATGGATGTGAAGTCTGCCTTCTTAAATGGAGAGTTGGAAGAGGAAGTCTATATTGAACAACTAGAAGGATTTCAGTCATCAGAACAAGGGGACATGGTATGCAGATTGAAGAATGCATTGTTTGGATTAAAACAAGCTCCCAGGGCATGGTATGCACGATTGGACAGGTACCTAATATAGATAGGGTTCAGTAAAGGTACTATAGATAGTAATCTCTACTTCAAGATCAATGATGAACAAACCCTGATTGTTGCAATTTTTGTTGATGATATTATTTTTAGAGGCAATGAAGGTATGTGCTTAGTTTTTGCTAGAGAAATGTAAAGTGAATTTGAAATGTCTATGTTTGGAGAGATGAACTTCTTTTTAGGTCTACAAATAAGTTAGTTAGATAAGGGTATCTTCATTTCTCAGTCTAAGTATGTGAAAGAGTTGTTAAAGAAATTTGGGATGGAAGACTCTAAACTAGTATGCACACCTATGATAATTGGTGTAAGTTGAGCAAAAATGATAACTCACCCATGGCAAACCAAAAAAAGTATGGATCTATGATTGGAGGATTAGTTGATCTGACTCAAACTAGACCTGACATAATGCATGCAGTGTGTCTTGTGGCAAGATTTTAGGCAGAACCCAAGGAATCACATGTGATGGCAGTCAAGAGAATTCTGAGGTATTTAAAAGGTACAATGGATCATGGTTTGTGGTACCATAAGGATAGTGACTTTATTCTCAGTGCATATACTGATGCAGATTGGGCCAGAGATGAGGATGATAGAAAAAGCACAAGTGCAGGTACATTCTTCTTGGGAAAAAGATTAGTATCTTGGTTAAGCAGGAAACATGATTCAATATCCCTACCTACTGTAGCAGTAGAATACATTGCAGCAACATGCAATTGCACTCAAGTGTTCTAGATGAAGCAGACTTTGAAGGACATCATATTTATATATGAAGAACCTATTGCAATCTTTTGTGACAACATAAGTGCTGTAAACATATCAAAGAACCTAGTGATGCATTCAAGGACCAAGTACATATCCATTAGGTATCATTTTCTGAGAGAAAAAGTGATAGAGAATGAAGTCAAGTTGGAGTATGTTTCTACCAAGGATCAGATTGTAGACATTTTTACCAAGCCTTTGCCTAAGGATACTTTTGAGTATCTCAAAGAAAAGTTAGGGGTCATCACCCCTCCCGCTCTAAACTAAGATGCATAGTAGTGCATCAGTCTGGAGATCCTCAGAGGTTTAGATTGATGCTTTTTAGGGATACTTCTCAGGGGGAGTAGTCAGAGAGTTCAAAAGAGAGATTAGATCAGAGCAGATGAGCGCAAGTATGTGCCCTTTGCCATTGATGTCAAAAGGGGAGAGAAGTCATGTGAAAAACTTAGAGTGTAGATGTGTAAGAGAAAGGGGGAGAATTTTGGAGAAAGAAAGAGTGCAGGTGTGTAAAGAGAAAGGGGGAGAATCTTGTCTTGATGGCTGTTGCAGTTTTTCACATCATATGTTGCCATCAATGATAAAGGGGGAGATTGTTGCAAGTATTGCCTAATCGGTGTTGTCATTGATGTCAAAATGTCCTTATTGTCATTGGCGTCAACTGTATCTTATTCTATTACTTGTTTAGAAGACTTGTATGTTGAGGATATTGAGAAAATTAGTCTCTCTAGAAGAAACTAGTGAGCTATAGAGAAGTGCAGTATATACAGTAAGTTATATGCTGAAGAACAGTCCGGTAAACTGCTCCACATTTACTTCTGCTTGCAGATCATGGTCTATGGATTGGAAGTAAGTTAGAGGTATGACTAATGATGCTGAATTCTGGGTTTGAAGCCTCAGCATGAAGATCTAAGTGAGTTGTGTTCACCAGAGTAAAACCTACTTTTTCTGTAAGTTCAGTTGGGAAAGGAAGAAAGTATTCTGCTCCGTATTCCTCCACAATAAAGTATTTGGCTCTGTAGTTCTAGAGGGAATTCTAGGATGATGATAAGTGCCTACAGTTCCAATGGTTCATGGTTTGGTGGTCCACAAGCTATCTTTCTTTTATGATAGTTGAAGACAGTGAAGTTCATGTGTTCTGGTGAGAAGATTCCTATGGACAAAGTGGTTAAGGTTCATGCGGTTTCTCTTGATGATTATAGTGTGCTTGTGGATGTCTCCTAATCATGTTCCTATTTGGACTTTGGTCCACATTAATAAATTGAGATAGTGTGTGAAGATTGTTCCTAGATAATATAGCACGTAACTAGTCTTGGTCGACCTGGTTGATCCCAGTGATTGTGGAGATCTCTGGAAGATTGTGGAAGCATGTTGTGGTATGGAAGATCATGTTTGAGTCCTAGATAAGGCATGACATGATCCACATTTCATTCCCTTTTCATAATGTTGCAATAGGTCAGGACCTATTTTGTAAATGTTTGTAATATCGACCTTGGAGATTGTTCCAATGGTTGATGATTGTGATGCTGACCTTGATGATTATTCTAAGGTTGATGTAGTGTATAAATAATTGTAGTTGAGTCATGGAAAATGTGTCCTTGAGAAAAAAATGAAAATATATTAATAAAGGTCCAAAAGGCAGAGCTGAGAAGAGGTAGAGGAAAGAAGAGGAAGAGTAGAGTAGAGGAAGATCAGAGTAGAGGAAGAGAAGAGCAGGGTAATTATTGTACTTTAGTTGCAAATATAGAAAGGTGTCAATCATGGCAGTGAGTCTAGAAGTAAGCCACCAGTAGGGTTTAATAGCCCTCAAGGTTTAACAACCCTTATTGTAATCTTACTAGGTTTAGGGTTGAGGAAGTGAGCCTGCTAGACCTAGTTGTTCTTCACGGTAGTAAGCCAATATGTTTAGGCCCATGGAGTGACCAAGCCTGAACATCATTATTTCAAGATTGCAATATATATTGATAATTAATCCTCTCCATGGTTTTTCCCCACCTTGGGGTTTTCCACATAAATCTGGTGTCTCTTGTGTTTGATGTTGTCTCTGTGGTTAAGTTTCTGATTTCATGCACTCATTGTTAAATCATAATAATTGTGGATAAGTGATGAATGTTTAAATTACAGAAAGTGTTTAAGTTTTTGTGACAACTGATTCACCCCCCCTCTCAGTTGTTTAGCACATATCAACACCCCCTCTCAAAGTTTCTATTATTGCAGGTTACAGATTGAAGATACATGAAAAGTGGAGTTACAAGAGGGCATTACAGAGTGTCAGATTCAGAGATTAGAGTTGAAGATAGCATCCTGGACTTGGGCACCCGCTCTTTAGTCTAAATTCTGTGACAAGATAATCTCTGCGACAGTAGGAACAGGTTGCAGACTAAGCTTCCAAATCCTGACATAAACCTAGGCCTTGGACTTGGGCACCCACTCATTAGTCTTTGACTATTCCGCTTTCGAACCCTGAAAACAGGTGCACAGTTATCTGTCATTTTACATCTTTCTATAGTAGCATTTTTTGATATTCATCTATTTGCTGTCGTATTTGCATAATTAAGGTTTTAATGTATAATTGAACATAATTCAGTATAACTGACAATCAAATCATTCAAATCCAATTTTCCCTACATCTCATAGTGACCTAGGGTATGATAGTACATAGCAACTCGACCCTAGGTCCTTGAATGGAAGGGTGAAAGGAGGATACACACACAAAACTATCAAAAACTCAACTATCCAAATTCCACCCTTTACAATTTGGTGAACTCGTGCTATTGGACTTGTTTGCACCTTGCTAAGTGTTTTGCTTCAAATTTTCTGTGATTTCATTCATTCATAGTATCATTCTGTTAGTTTCAAGATAGACAACTGAGAGGGGGGGTGAATCAGTTGTCTCAAAACTTTCTTTTATTAACCACTTAAATCCTTTTTGTAATTCAGCAGCATATCAATCATGGAAACATAATGCAATGACTCAAGAGCAGAAATATATTAACACATATGACACTAAGATTTTTAACGTGGAAAACCTGGTTAAGGAAAAAACCATGGGGTGACTAACCCAAGATTGTATTCCCTATTAAAAGAATAAGAAGAACAAAATGGCACATGCCCATTAGGGCTCACTGCCTGAGCACACTGCTCGCAAGAGGCCCACTACCTACAAGAGACACACTGTCTATAGAATGATAACTATTACATACTTGAATTGAAAAATAGAATCTTCAACATTCTTGAGTCAGTTCCATTTAAGCCCAACACTTCTACTCTTCTTTTCACTCTTCTCCTCTCTACCACACTCTCATCTCCACCAAGATGGTTTTGACTTCACAACTTCTTATTTATACAAGACATTGACTTTGGGATAATCATCCAAGTTGGCATATTTTACAGAGCAAATACATAAATACAACTTGACTAATTACAAAAGACTTCATGTGAATCACCACACTGTTAGCTACACAGATCTGGGACTTCAATCTACTTTGAGGAATATGCCATGCTTCACAAAACATCTTCAAGATCATCCGTAAGATGTGTAACTCATCTGGTCGACCAAGTTTAGGAAGAACATCATCATCTGAAAGTAATTCTTCAATTACAAGCTCAATCTTCAATGCGAACCACCAACATGAACTAGACACAATCCAGAGACCCCCACAAGCTTGCCTGAATCACCAAGAACATCCACACTACTTCTGCTTACTGAAATCATTCCCTCCTTCAACCAGAACCTTAAGAACATAATCTATCATCACTGTCATATTGGAATAGATGCTTGCAGACCTCCAAACCACAAATAAATTGAGTTGTCAATTAACATTAACTTCCTAAACACTCCACCAAATCCGCATAACAAGGTATTGCATTTCTGGATCTCACTGGACCTATTTGTGTCACTCTATCACCTCTAAACATTTGCCAGAACCAATTTTACTCATATGGCCATAACTTATTCAAATATTCATGCAGACCTCTCAAATCTTTACTGGATCACCTTTAGACATATATCTACAAACCCTTTGATGCGCAACCTCTAATCTTCATCTTAGCTAGGATCTTTACTTCACTGTCTTCACTGTTGTTCTTTGTTCCTGATAGGACTAATTTTCTTAATATCCTCAGCATATAGCTCATCCAATCCTTGACATCAATGACAACACTGGTTAGTCCCATACTTGTAACACATTCATCTTATTGTATTGGAAAACTTACAAAAAATTTGAAAAATTGGAGAAATTTGAAAAAAATTGCATTCTAGGGTTTCTATTTTGCAAAAAATAATGTGAATTTCATCAAATTTCTGATTTTTGCATTAGATCTGAGTTAAATTGCAGAAAATTACAAAAATTCAAGAGCTTGCATTGCATTTTTATCATAAAATTTCTAGGGCTTTGTTGGAAATTTTGCATTTTTCATATAACCTAGTAATTTCAAAAACTAGGGTTTGTAGGCAAAATCTTGTTTCAAAATTTTCTACTGATCTTAGGCACTCATTAAAATTTTAATTTGGCTGTAGTGTTGCATTTTAGTGTAAATTTGCATTTAGATCTCAAAAATTTACATTGTTACATAGAAAATTTCAACAAAAACTAGCATTTTCATTGATTTTTGCTTAGATTTGCACTTGCATTTTGCATGGTAGGGTATGAAAATCATTTTAAGCTCTTATTGGACTTAATTTTAATCATAAAAAAAATTACAAGACATTCATATAGCATTTTGCATCAAAATCTCAAACCTAGGGCTTGAAAAACCTTGATTTTCACTAAATTTGGCTTTATCAACTCTCTAATTTTGCACCATCGGCATGCTGTGAAGAATATTTTTGCACTAATTGGTTTTTATTAGGGTAATTATCTTTTTTCCCTCCTAAAAATCTTTTCAATACCCTTTTATTGGGCCCTTGTATTAAAAATTTGGTGAAAAATTGCACATTTTTGCTATATTTGCCCTAGGATTTGACCTAGATTGTACTCCAAGCATGCTGTGACAAATTTTATGGATTGAGGTGACTGATATCATTACTATTATTTCCTTCACTTCCTAAAATTTTTTACAACACCCCTTCTGCTAGGTCTTCGAATTGAAAAATCGTGAAAAATTGCCTATTTTTGCTATATTTTCACTAGAGTTTGATCCGGAGTGGCACTATAAGCATGTTGTGACAGATATTTTGGAATTAAGTAGTTATTATTATAGATATAATTTTCTTTCCATCATCATTTTCCTCACAATACCCTTTGTCATTCTCTTTTGCATTGAGATTTGGTGAAAAAATCACATATTTTAGTGTATTTTCACTAGGTTTTAACTTGTCGTCATCCTAGATTTGCATGAGTCTCATAACTCGCTGCCCTAAGATAAATATTCCTTTAAGAAGAAGTATAAAACACATGGGATGTAGTGGTCTTGAAGAAGTGGGTACATTGAACACTTTCTTTACAAAAGGAGAGACACAAATGTAACAAGATATTACACCTATCACAAGTACAATGGAAGAGAAAACTTTTCATGATGTTGATGATGCTTTTGAGACGATAGGATATGTATCTAATGAGAAAATAGATAAACTTGATAAAGACCTAGCTAAATTCCAAGACTAGGTGCAAACTAAGAGGATAGCTAAAGAAGCTATACCTGTGATTCACCATGTAAGAGAATTGATAAAAGAGGGACAAGATGGTGTAAATGCAATATGTGGTTTAGCACATATTGTACAAACCAATATCATGCCAGTGACTGAATGTGTAAAAGTGATAAATAACACTTTGTCACCATCTCACACACAAGTATCGGTACCTATACTGACTACCGGAGTATCTACCTTTACATCAACAATCTTAACAACTGATGTGAATGCTTGTAGTAATGCTACCACTGGTATTGGAGTATCTAATCGCACTAATTACAAAGTTGTGGGATTTAATTATCAGAATTTGGTTTCTAAGGGGACCTCTTCTATGAATAATTGCTCTCAACCACCTCTTCATGCCACTTATTCTCAACCTCCCATTACATATAGCTATTCTCAACTACCCACCACCTACCATTATGTCCAACCACCGTTGAGCTATCCACAACCTCCACCTATCATAGCTCAAGCTCAATCACCTCTTAACTTTGGTTCCAACTCCTCACAGCAAACTGCATCTCCCAATGATGCCATCCTAAACCAACTTTTGCAGGGCATGATTGCTTTAGAACAAAAGGTAACAAATTTGACAAATTCTTCGCAACCTAATATACCAACATATCATGCCCGTAATCCTCTTTCCTATGCAATCTTGAGAACTCCTATGCCCAAGAGGTTTGAGACTCCTCACTTTGAAAAATATGGTGGAAAAGGTGATCCTAATACTCATGTGGCAGCATTCACAACTATGTGTAGTGATTTTTATTTTGAAGAGGACTTGTTAGCAAAACTTTTCCTACAATCTCTCAAAGATACTACTTTAGAATGGTTTTGCTCTTTGCCTCTGAATTCAATACACTCCTTTTTGCATTTGATTGATCAATTTTTACAACATTTTCAAGGAAACATTGGACCTCAAGTCTCCTTGATTGATTTAGTTCATTGCAAGAAAGGTCTAAAAGAAAAGTTAATTGAGTTTATTAGTCTCTATCAAGCTTTATATACACAAATTTAGTATCAAATGAAAGATGAGGATGTTCAGAAGGTGTTTATTACAAATCTACAACCTAACATCCTTGATATGATCCTCTTGATGAAATATAACTCCTTTCAACATTTATGCACCACCCTTCGTGATTACCAACTTTCATCTAGTCAGTATGAAAACCAAAACTCATCAGCGCAAGTTAGTCAATCCATGGGTGGATCATCACAACACAATTTTAAGAGAAATAATAATAGGAGTTTCATCAAGATTAATGGACCAAATATGAACAAATTTTCTATTGTGTCTTCTATCACTAATCCAAAGAAGACATCATATCAACCAATAAAGTTTACTTTGATATTTGAGTCTTATCATTCTATCATGAATCAAGCTATGAGTAATAACATTCTAAAACTTCCCCCGATTAAGTCTGTTGATCCTAGCAAAGCACAAGGAGCGTACTTCGATGCTAATGCCTTTTGTCACTTTTAGAGAACATAAGGACATGATACTGAATGATGTATGCATCTTAAACATGAAATATAAGACCTCATTGATTCGAATATCATATAGGTATCGGATGTGAATGATAATGGAAATAAGTTAGTTGCTCCGCCAAATCAAAATTTATAAATCATCACTAATCCTTTCCCTAAACATACTAATAACAATATGTTAGAACAAGGTTTAGTGGAAGTAGAGGATGATGATTATTTAGACTATGATAATATCGTGGGTATGATTGAAGTGGATAAAGAAAAGTTGGATAACCCACCTCGTCCATGAAGAAATGGAATTTATGTTGAGGTTCCTCCTCCGTTATCCTTATATGGATTGAGAGATAACCAAAACACATAAAAAAGACAAGCAAAATGGCCAATACAAATGAGTGAGATAATACAGGATGATTCTTGTTACTGTGTTAGATGGCATCAACAACGAAAACTCACTAAAAACTAGAAAAGAGTGTTGATAACTGAGAGGGGAGGTGAATCAGTTATCTTAATTATTTTAACTTTCTGTTCTTCTTTAACAACTAGTGCAACATCAAATCATATAAGTATGCTTAACCATGAAAGCAGAAATAAAATCAATACACATAACATAATGATTTTAACGTGGAAAACCCTATTAAGGGAAAAACCACGGGGTGACTAACCCAAGATTGTATTCTCTGTTAAAAGAATAAGGTAGTACAAAATGGCACTTGCCAATTAGGGCTCACTGCCTAAACACTGCTCACAAGAGGCTCACTACCTACAATAGTTTATAGAAAGAAACCAAGTACTTGAACTGATGAGAAGCATCCACATATGCTGAGGTTCAGTTCCAATTAGGCTCAATCTACTGATCTACTGAACTTCATTCTTCCTCTGCTTTAGTGCTACTGTTCTGTCACATACCAGACCTATATTATTGCTTCCACACTGCTCTCTACTTTTCTTCAAACTACACAACACACACACATACTTCTTCACATTGAAATCCATCTGGTATATATATTTGCACCAACGATTTCAACATCTTTCTAGTTGGCATCCAGAATACTCAATATTTTCCCAAACTCTGGTCTGTCAGCTGAATCCTTGCTTACTAAGTGATGTGTATCAAAGAGATACTTATAGAAGTCATCAATCATGTCAGCCAATCATGAATGATACCTCAAGAAACTTGATCACCATCAATATCTCATCCAAATTAAGGTTTGATGTTCTGTCAGTCAGTTCTTCCTCAGTCTACTCTTCCAAATAGGAACCCAACACTTAGATGCTCATATCTTTTCACTCTTTCATCACTGGAGGCTCAATCTCTAGAATGTATTTTCATGGTATTCCTCTTGACTTCCCCAAGTTTGCACTTTGCTAAGATACTTCCTCTGAGAGATCTGGACATGATTGTCAGACCTTGCTGCATGCTCTGGTCTTGCTCACCAGACCAAAATACTCTTCAACCTAACTTCTGGTATAGTTATATCATGTGCTGCGGATGTGTGGAATGGAGTTTGTTGCCATCAATGACAACACTCATGAAGGCACATAGTGTCTCTTTCCAACAAAGAGTATGACAACTGTCAGTAGTTAGAAATAATAGTGGTTCTCCTCATAAGCAACAAAAGATCTCATTTAAACAAGGATTTAAGGAACAAGCATCATATGATAATAAACAAGACTTTCATAAGAACCACTCAAACTTTGCACTAAACATAATCGAGTACCTCTCCAAGAGGTTCACAAGTTCAAAAATTTGATACGAAGATCCTACAGGTAAGTATTTCTAACCCTTTATCTCTCTCATGATGTGCTTTCCCCATGATCTGTTATGTATTGTTTAGGCCTCCTAGGATGACTCTTGATTCTCTTGTAAGGTCCAGGATACCAAGAGACTGTCTCTGTTGTGACCTTCTATTTGTATCATCATTCATCTATATTGCCTCTCTCTTTGATTTCATTGTTGTGTGTTGTGTCTTACGAACATAGCATTGTAGTTAATGACTTGGGGGCACCCTCCTACATGATTGTCCCTAAGACACTTGTTTCTCCTCTCTTATTTATTTTTTCCCTTCCTCTAGTGTTTCTATCTAGCTGGTAGATGATGAAAAACATTTATACTGATGTGGACCTAGCGTCCCTTTAGCGAAAAATAAAAAATTAGACTTAGTTTCTAATATGATGATGGGGTTGTATATCTTATCTGATGCTTGGCTAGTATAAGTACTCCATTCTTTCTGCGTAGTGATTTTGATGATCTTTATCTCACTTACAAACCTTAAAAATATTACTACTCCATGCACTTTGTTTGTCTTTGAGTCTCGCCTTGGTGATGCTCGATTCAAAGATTTTTGTGATATAGCCCCATGATTATCCCTGATCTCTGAATTCATGGTATAACCTTGGCTCTTTGTGTGGTTAATCATATGTATTGATGTTTTTGCTTATCATGATTGTGGACACTAACATATTTCTTGCAAGGATATGTTTGTGGGAACATTTGGTGATCATAAAGTACATGTCACCTTTGGGGGGCATGGGCTTTGTGAAATTTTGTGTTCCCTTGTGTGTTTTCTTCCTACCTTAATGTGCTTGATATCGATACCTGATATCAACCACCTTAAGATGGAGGCATATAAGGTAAGCTGTCTATTGTAGATGTTAGCAATGTGCTTGTCCTTAGGTGCAGTTTAAAGACTAGTGCAATGAGTACTTCCTACACTCTGAGTTTGTTTGCAATCAATCAATCAATCAACCCTTAAGCATGTCTTCAACAATTGTTGTGGAAAAGCACAATCATCGGTGTGTGCCTGTAATGTGCCTAAGATGGTGATGAACCTAGAAATAAGAACACTCCATCGCTTGTCTATCATGTTTTGTCTGTGTCTTCAAAGTGTGTGTGTTTGGTGTGCTGCTTTGTTTGGCATGTCTGTTGCCCCATATGCAGTTTAAAGACTAGTGCGATGAATACTTCCTGCATTATGGGAGGTTTGTCATGCCTTGCATGTGTGTTGCCCTATATGCAGTTTAAAGACTAGCGCGATGAGTACTTCCTACATTATGGGTGGTGTGTTTACTTTCCTATACTTGCATCTACATTTCATCTATATGAGAAAAAGAAAAGAAAAGAAATCATTCCTATCTTCTATGCATTAAATATCTTCTATGCATTTGTTGTATTCTCTGTGTTTTGTGTGATTGTAACTATTTGCTTTGTGTTTTGCTTGCTTGTCATTGTCTTCAATATGTCTGGCGTGTTTTCTCTGTGCTTGGCATGTTTGCTGTGTTTGTTGACCATACTTTAATGCATGTATTGGCCTCACATTTATACATATATTAAAGTGGGGGCTAAATGTAATGTCATAAAATGTCCCCTTGGGGGCTTTTCCCTCATTAGGTTTAGCTCCTGGGTCTTTTAGCTGCATTTAGGACATCTTGCATCATATTTTAACATCTCAATGAAATGATCCCTAAGTTTCATGACAAATGGGACCTATGGGGATCCCTTGAACCTAACCCTGACCAAAATAGGGAGGGAGGACTTGGGCACCCGCACCCTAGTCCTACCCTATTTTGGGCTAGTCCCAAATTTTGGGTGTCAGCTTGTGACCGTTATTTGGGTCCTATGCCGACACGGTAAGTTTGAATTATAAAATTCTTGGCAAGAGTGTTTGTAGTTGCATCTATAAGCATGTTTAGGAATTCATTTGTAAACTAGATTACAACTAGATGATTACTAGCTAGAAATTTGGATTCTCAAGTTTATGTGAAGGTGATTCAAGGTATTCATTGTGTAGCAAGAGCAGATTTGTGTTGTCTATGTGTTTATATTTGCAAATTTGAGCAATCATCTCCTCATAGCATGAAGATCTTCTTACTCCCATGAGATCTTCACTACAAGCTGATATCATTTGTGTTTTTTAGTATTTATCATTTGGTTTTTGCCTCTGCCTCCAAGGTCACACACTCTCTATTTGACAATGGTTTTCAGAAGACTTGAATGTCTCTTTGGGACTTGACTGAGGCAAGCCTCTAAACACCACAACCCCCTCCCAAAGTTTCTATGATTGTAGGTTACAGATTGAAGATACAGGAAAATTAGAGTTGTAGGAGGGCATTACAAAGTGTTGGATTCGTAGATTAGAGTCAAACACAACACCTTGGACTTGGCCACCCACTCTTTAGTCCTCCAGATTCTATGATGGGAAAATCTCTGTGACAGTAGGAATAGGTTGCAGACTAAGCTTCTAGCTCCTGACAAAAACCTAGGCCTTGGACTTGGGCTGCCGCTCATTAGTCCTTGACTATTTTGCTTCTAAACCCCAAAAATAGATACACAGTTATATGTCATTTTACATCTTTCTATAGCAACATTTTCTGATATTCATCTATTTGCTATCGTATTTGCATAATTAGGGTTTTAATGTATAATTAGGTATAATTGACAATCAAATCATACAAATCCATATTTACCTACATCTCATAGTGACCTAGGGTAAGATAGTACATTGCAACTTGACCCTAAGTCCTTGAATGAAAGGGTGAAAGGAGGATATGCATACAAAACTACCAAAAACTCAACTATCCAAATTCCACTCTTTACACAAAATTACATAAATATCTGCATCATCTGGTTAAATACAGTAGGATTTAACCTTGTTTGTTAAGAAATTCATAGTTTGTGGACCCTACGCCCTTTCCACTTACCATCTCCTTAAGTACCTGCTCCCCTCTCATAGAGGTAGAAACTTAAGGAGACCTAAATTCCTCCGCAAATTGAAAATTTTCTCTACCAACCTCACCTTCTCTTCTCTCTAGAACTTTGTGCAACTCCTTTGAATGTTTTTTCTCTTCAATCTTTAACTACTTTCTTCCAGGGTCCCAAAAATAGAACTAAATGTAAGCAAGAAATGGAGAGAGATACCGCTCTGGAGATCTAGTCCTCAGTCAAGTCTTTGTAGTCAGTTTATACCCCGGTCAAGTAGCTAGAGATTGATAGAAAAACACAAAGAATAACAGAAACAGAGCATAACATGCAAATCATAATAGAAAAACAACACAAAATTACCTAGTACTGACAGATCCTTATATATATATATATGAACACCAATAAATTGTTACAATGGTGATTAGTCTCAGCATGGAGATGAGATTAGACGTCTAGAGAAGGCTAGTTCCTCCTTCTGAACTTAAGGCTCAGAGAAATTAAACTAAATCTAGTGCTAATGCTTGTAGAGGAAAAGGGTAAGAAGTGTTGCTGGAATAAAGGAAAGTGATGCACCAGATTAGGGGTGTTCAACTACAACTAACTCAACATAATGATAACCTCAAAACTGAAAAGAACTCACATAGACTCATATCAATTCATATAGAGGTTAGGGAAGAGAGGTGAAGGTATGAAAGGGACCTCTTTACCTAGAATACATAACTCACATCAATCAAATAGACATAGTACAAGAATAATGAAAGAGGAAAAATATTAGTTTATATTGATTACAGAGCCCAAATAGCCATTACAAAAGAGAGAATGATGCTGAAGAAATAGACATAGAGTAGTCAATTACATTCATAGTTAAACTATCAATTGGAGACATTAGAGGCTCAGCAAAAGAGCACAGTCCATCAGATCTAATTGGTTCTTGTAATTGCACTACAGAGACTTGGTTACAAGAATTGGTTAATTGCCTAGGACATCCCATGCTTCTATTAAATTTCTAACCCTGAAGATTTGCTAAAAAACCTGTGAATTGGGACAAGGCCATGCCTCTGACAAGCCTGTAGGCCTGCAAAATAGATCACTTGCATGAATTGATGGCAGGCATATTAAAGAGGGAGGGCTTGGAGTCCTATTTTGTCACTAAAAATCTACTTTGTAGCTACATTTGTACTCTAGCATTGAAGAATTTTCCTATTCCAACCACACTCATTCGGCCCTAGCCTACAAAAATTTAATGCTGGTACCTCTCCTGAGAAAATGGTGTGATTTAGGGAGAGGGAAGCTTTTACAACACTTTAATTTGTTGCACCTTTTTACTCTATGGCATCTCTGCACTTTGAATTACCTACATTTTATTTTCCTTTGACTGGCAAGTTCACTTCTTACAAAACCATCGAGCTCCATTTTCATCATTTTCTACCTTATTAGTGAAATCTTGGTTCTATTTTGCCTTATCGACAAAATTGCCCTCAGTCGGCAAACTTTCATTTTTTTAGAACCTGTTTCAGCTCTCTTTGTCCTTATCAGAAAAAATCTTCTTTTTTGAACCATGCTTGGTTGTCCCCTTCCTTATTGGCAACTTATTCTTTCCTTGAACTATCCTCCTTGGCTGACTTTTCTAAGTTTTACCCTTTATTGGCAAAATCTCTATTTTTTGAACCATTGTGGCTTGGTTTTTGCCTTATCGGCAAAAAGCCAAATTTACAAACCTTGGCCTCTTTTATCAACAAAACCTTGTTTTTCTGAACTATTTTGTTTCTACTTTTCCCTTGGCACAATTTTGTCTTGTCAAAAAATTACCCATTTGCTGAATTTTCCTTTCCCTATCAGAAAAATCTTATTTTGCCAAACCATTGTTCTTGGCCATTTCTTCACTATTGATGAAGTTCTTCTATTTTGAACCTTGGAAGCTTTCCCTTTAATTCATCCTTATTGGCGAAATTGGCTTTTCCCAAACTCTGCTTCCTTATCAACAAAAATTAATTTCACCGAACCTTGGCCCTTTGCATTCCTTTATAGGCAAATCACCTTGTCGGTGAATCTAAGAAATTCTGAACTAGCCAATGAGTTCCCTCCTTAGCTTATTCACTAATATGCCTTTCCCTTAGCCATTTTTGCCTTATTGATGAATTCTCCAATCTTTGAACTGAGCTTACCCTAGCCAATTTTGCAAGCTCCTCCTTCATCAGAAAAACTTCACTTTCCCGAACCATCTCTTTCCCTAGCCAATTACATCTTCTACTTGATCAGTGATTCTTCCCTCTTTGCCTTATCAACAAAAGTGCATGTCGGCGAACCTTCACAAATCCAAACTATGTCATTGGTTCGGTCTCTCGTTGATTTCCTGACAAAGGGAAACTTTCCTTCCATGCCTTAGCTAAATTTGGAGCCTTCTTTCTTGCTTATCTGCAAATTGACCAAAATTTGAACTAGAATGTCTCTTCCAGAAAAAGTTTATTTTTTCAAACCACTTCACTTCACTGATGCCTTCATCCTTTGCCTACTCGACAATTTCTTTTATTTCAGAACTCGGCCATCCTTCTTCATTATGTCAGCAAAGTCACTGATCGGTGAACTTGCTAATTTGCAAACCTTTGGTTTCTTGATCCATCTCTTTGTCGATAAGACAAATACTTGTTCCCTTTTTACTTAGCCAAATTTTGATCTCAACCTGCCCCCCTTGGCTTATCGGTGAAATCCTAAATCAGTGAACCTGCAGAAAAGTGAACTCCCTACCAAGTTCATAAAAGATAAAAAATTTTGACCAAAGGGAGAAAACCCTCTCTCATGCCTTAGCCAATTTTTTGATTTTCTATAAGTTTAGAAACCTTAACTTTTGCCGATAAAGGGTAAAAGGGCCCCCAAAACTAAGGCAATGGCTTAAAATTTTCTAGGTTTTCTGAGGGGATTCCCCACATGAAATTTTGGGGATTTCTGCAAGGGAATTCATTGGATTTTAAAGGATTTTAGGTTTTACCTCCTTCTATTTAGGCTATCTCTGATAGGAGGGATTTTGGAATATTTTAGGTTGGGCAAAATATGACAACATTTTGGTGACTATGTAGGGGTGTTTGCCTCCTAAACATAGGGATCCAGCTACCTTCTATAATCCATTGGGCACAGGGTCAAAAGAAAGTAGCCTCATGACCAACACAAATTGAAAATGCCTCCCAAAAATAAGAAAAGCACAACAAGGCAAATATTCTCCTAATGAGAATCTGCCTATGCAACAACACTTAGAGGAAGGGAAACCTAAAATAGAAAGAAAATCTACTCTAAATATTTACATGGACCTCAAAACCAAACTCAGAAGTATAGTTTGAGATGAATCCCATTCACTTGGATTGGAAGTTCCTCACCAGTCAGTTTGGAGAGTTGAAAAGCATTGGCATGCTTGCAGCTGGTGATAATGTAGTGGCCGCTCCATATACCATCAAATTTGGACTGTCTTCCTACCTTGGCCCTATCTTCATCCCATTTCAGTACCAAATCTCTCTCTTGGAAGACTTGATCAACTGATATTCTATCAAATGTCCTCTTGACTTGTTCTTGATGTGCCTTAAGGGTTTTCATGGCAACATTCCTCTTCTCTTCAAGCTCCATCAGCTCAGGTAATCTGACTATCATGGCATCATTTTCAAGCAATTCTAGTGGCTGGGCTTGCTCAAGGGATGGTAGCTCTAATGATAATGGAAGCCTTGCTTCCTTCCCATATACTAGCTTGAAGGGCAAATTGCCAAATGCCCTCTTGGGAGTGATCCATGTAGACACCTAAAAATGTCAACTTGCAAACGCCATTTTCACACCAATCTCTTCCAAATTCCACATTTAGCTATTAATTAAATAATTTTTAATTATTTAATTAAATCATTTTCTCATCTCTAGCCTATAATTAAATAAGTTTTTATGTATTTAATCATTTGTCTATTTTCCTCTATAACTAAATAATTAATTTTTAATTATTTAATTATTCATGCTCCAATATCCCCTATACTTAATTAATTTAAATAAATAAATATTTGTTTAAATTATAGCCCTTACCTTGATTAAATATATCACACTTAATTAAGGGTTCTCACTTATTCTCCCCTTTCAAATAAATTAAATAAATTGCCCAATTTATTTAATTTGAAAATTCCTACAACTCATCATATTTTCAAATTAAAAATTCCCTCTTGTCCTCTTGTGAGAGGGAAACCCTACCCAATCCTGACCATTCATTTAACTCAAAGTCAACATCAAATCTTGGCCCTTCTTTCAACCTTGGTCTTCTATAAAATCAATTCCCAATCCTCACTTACAACTTCCGTGCTTCCAAGATTTTGCTAGGTCAACACACTTGAGCTTCTCATGATTATTGCAAGCTTGCAAATCTAAGAACACCATAGCAAAGTTGAAGAGAACAATGGAGGGAAGATGCACATAGCTTAGGAATTTACCTTAGAGTCTTGCTTGTTTGATTTCTAGGTTATTTGCACTCCATTGAGGAGTCAGGGCTTGCATGAAATGTATTTTGCATGTTTTGACGTTTTACCCTGACTTACATTGGTGAACCTAACGTGAATAGACCACTTTTTTATCAATTTCTAAAAGTCAAATTTTGCAAGTTGCTCCTTGGCCTGAAACAAACCTCACCATTGTGTCTGGGAGGCTTTGTAGGCGAAAAACAACATAAAATTTGTCATATTTGGCTTCCAAAAAAATTTTGTCAATTTTTTGAATTTTTTTTAGGGTTGTAGGTCCATACAGTATGGATCCGTACCATATGGATCTGCAGAACCCTATGTCTCTATCAATATTGATTTTGGTTTTGTGTTGTATATTAGGCAATATTGTATTTTCATGCATTGGTTGACTATCAAACTAGGGTTGACTGTAGGGTTTATTGTTGATTGTCGCATTATTGATTAATTGTTACATCCCTAATAAATTATCTTGCTATACTTTTTTACTTTTACTTGGACATAAGTAAATATATTTTGATGTTTAGATTAATGATAAGGAAAGATATGGATTATATTGAATGTCATTGATGAAATTATGGAAATGATTATATTATTATCGATTTAATATTTGCAATAATGATTTATTTGAGTAATGATTCACTAATCATAATTTGTTTGGTAACAAGTTTGATACAGGATTATAGATTTTTAGATTACTCTTGGAGAAAAGAGAGAGAGAGTATCTTTCGAGGAGACAAATATAGACCTTAGGTTACAAGTGGTTTATTTTCCAAATCAAGTATAAGTGTTTAACTTAAAAATGAACCAATTTGTCGTGAGAGGTAAGCCTTAACTTGTCAATTTACTTAAACCCAATCGACAGGTAGTCGATACCTTACGAATCTTTGTAAGTAGTAATAAATCATCATAGTCATTAATAGCGTTAACGATGTCATTTGAATATGAACTATGGTTATTTACATTAAATGTAAATATTACAACATAAATTGTCGTAAAATGGTTCTCTTATTTTATTAAGTCTTTTGATGTATTATAAACGATTCTTAAACGCTAAGACGATTTCGTCAACTTAAGAATACATAATTATTGTCGACAGATTGTGATGGGGAGACAAGCTCAACCCAACCACATTATCTGTGATTCCTTGTTTAAATATTATTATCTTATTGATTAAACCATAACTATCTAATATAGAGGCGATGTTATAAGAATTATATTTGATATAATCAAATATGAAAATGCCTTAGCATTGTAAGAGGATAATACCTCATAATGAATCGATGGTATTATAGAAGTTGAAGGCTAAATTATAGAAGAGTCTTCATTAGTGATAAAGGTTGGTTGAACCACATATTATGATCATTAAAAGATTAGTTGTATTTTTAATGAAGTGTCAGCCTCATCCTTATGAGGATGACTGTGGTTTTAATTGCCCAACTAAACGAGCCATAAGGCGGCCTTCCACCATCAACATGTGGACTTTTTCTTGAAAATTGATTTTAGTTGTGACTTAGTTGTCGAGGACTGTTAAGCTTTCATTAAAGTTGCAATTGAATCATAGATGAGGTGTGAAATGAGGCAACTCTGTAGGGGTTGTGCCTTAGTCCAAAATAATATTGACTCAGTTGAGTTGTGTTTGATATATATTAACAAGGTTAAAAACTTGAGAAGGAGGATTGAACATATATGGAGAGAAGTATAGTGGCTGGAACAGAGAGGATATACGCAGTCAAGAGGCATCGACCCTATGTCCTATTCACACATTTCTGCCAGCTGAAAACCATCCATTAATAGGTATTCCTTGGTCATGTGTTTGGTAACTATGAGGAAATTGAATAATATCTTTTAGACTGTACATAGTTGTCTCATGGGTGATTGTATGAGCTCACCTGAGAGGTTAAACCTTTTGATTTTATAGTGTAATAGTTATGTTACATCCCTAATAAATTGTCTTGCTATACTTTTTACTTTTACTTGGACATAAGTAAATCTATTTTGATGTTAGATTAATGACAAGAGAAAAGATAAAGGATCTCAGAAGAACAAGGGTGGATCTGGTAATGAGAAGAAGAATGACAACTACAAAAGAAATGAGGATAACAATGGGATGACTTTAGATAAGAAATGACCCATTGGAGGAGTGCTTATGCAAGATGGAAGAGATATAGCATATGAGTCAAGGAAATTGAAATCCTATGAGAAAAAATATGCTCCACGTGATATGGAATTGGCAGTAGTAACTCATGCCTTGCAAATGTGGAGACACTATTTGTTGGGGAAGACTTTTATACTTAAGTTAGACCATCAAAGTCTTAAGTATATTTTCTCTCAACCGCATTTGAATGATAGACAAAGGAGATGGTTAGAATTGATATCTGACTATGACTTTGAGATAAACTACATCAAAGGGAAAGAGAATAGAGTAGTTGATGCTTTGAGTCATAGAAGACATATAACTTCTATTGTTTCTATTCGTGGAAATTTCAAGGATTTGGTGTTGCAAAATTTGTTTGATGATGAGTATCATGAACAGGTTAAGAAAGCTCTAGAAGATAATCCTAGAGATCCAAGGTATGATGGTTTTCTATTTGAGTCAGACAGACTATTGAGATATAAGGGTAGAATGTTTGTTCTTGATACAGCTAGATTAAGGGATTTAGTATGGAAAGAAGTTCATACTACACCATATTTTGGACATCCAGGAGTGACCAAACTTCTAATGGATGTTAAACCTCTTTATTTATGGAAAGGAATGAAGAATGATGCTGCAAGATTTGTAGCAAGCTATTTAGAATGTCAGAGGGTAAAAGCAGAGCATCAACACCCTGCAGGATTGTTATACCCATATGATGTGCCAGAGTGGAAATGGCAAGTTATCAGTATGGATTTTGTTCAAGGTCTTCCTATGTCAAGGAATAGACATGATGTCGTTTTAGTTGTGGTTGATAAACTCACAAAGGTAGCACATTTTATACCAGGGAATTTGATTGATGGAGCACCAGTGTTAGCTCACAAATTTGTGCAAGAGGTGTTTAGATTGCATGGCTTCCCTGAAAGGATTGTCTCAGATAGAGATGCGTGTGTAACATCAAGGTTTTGGCAAACTTGTTCTCTATGCTAAGGACTAAATTTAATAAGAGTACAACTTATCATCCTAAGAATAGATGGTTAAATTGAGAGAGTTAACTAGGTCTTAAAAGATTTGTTACAAATGTATTGCATGGATCAGCAATATAAGTAGGGAGACTACTTATCACTTGTGAAATTTTTTAACAATACCTAACTTTTTTCTATTAAGATGGCTTGAATTGAAACATTGGACATAAAAGATGCCGAACTCCTATAAGCTGGGTAAGCTAGAAGATAGGATTAGCATTAGTTTGGAAATGTTATTAGAAATAGATGAAAAGATTTATTTGATTAGAAAAGATCAGTGGAAATTAATAATAAATAGAAAAGTTACGTTGATGTTAAGCATACACTAAGACAATTCTTGGTTAGAGAAGAAAAGTCCTTTTGAGGGTCAAATCCTAGAAAAGTTTCATAAAGTATGGAATGTATTCCAAACCAGTTCCTAAATATAAAGAACTCTTCTAAATTTTCAAGGTTATCAATTCTATTGATTACAAGAATCAATCTATTACCAGTTATTGCCAGGAGGCATAATGCTTTTTGTGATTCATATATGAAAAATATATTTATGTAATATATGACTATTATATTCTAAGAATGTTTTACAAGTATAGAACCTAGGAATGGTTATGATCAAGCTCCTTAAATGCTTGAGGTTTGCAAACACTGCTTGTGTAACATAGAGGTCTTGCAGTGCAAGGTCCAATAGGATCAATATGCTGAGGAAAATGCTACATGGGAGGATTACCATGAATTTTACCAAAAGTTTCTGTGTATGAGGAAAAATCGATTAAATCTAAACTAATAAAACTAAAAACCAATCACATAAAGCGAACTAATCTAAGTAAAAGCCATTATCATAAAATCAAAGACAAAATGAAAGCTCTTATCAAAACCTGTATTGTTCCCTTTTGGAGAAGTGTGGATTGCTCAATCAAGTTGCGAAACCATAGCTGCAACAAGCAAGTAGTGTGCTCAATGTGCTCAAAGATCAATGTTAAGAGATCGTAAGGTTGCTCAATCGATGTGTTTTGTATGCTCAAAGCTCTGTTAAGTATGCCTGAGAATACGATTGAAGAGAGAGATAATGAAGGAGATGAGGGGGGTTTATATATGTTTCAATGAAGATCGATCAATGGTCTAGATAATTCAGAAGAATCAACGGAGGAGAACAGTTGAGGAACGTGCAACGAATAAGAATAAGACAAGTGTCTTGCTTTCTTTTGCATGAGAGGAGTTATCAAGAATAGAAGAATGAGTTAACTGAAGAGATAAATCAATTAAAAGAATAAAACAATCAGTTAAGTGATTTAAAACAAGAAGAAGGGATTTGCATGAGAAAAGAAGATATTTTGCTTTATTAAATATAGAAAGCTTGAGTTATTTTAGAGATAACTCAATTTTAGAAGAAAAAACAATTTAAATAAATAATTGATTTATTTAAATTTAAAGCAGATATTTTGGAAGAAATAATTAAATAATTGAAATTGTTTAATTTAGAAGATTTGAAAGCAAATTAAATAAATAAATTTATTTAATTGTTGTGCATGATTTTGGAAGAACAATTTTGATTTAATTAGATAATGTAAATTATTTAATTGTAGATAAGATAGAATTTGCGATGAATTAATTAAATAATTAGGTTTATTTAATTAATGTGGATGTGAATTTTGGACAGAAGATGATCTAATTAAATAATTAAAATTATTTAATTATGGAAGAATAATAGAGGAATTTAATTTAATTAATTAAATAATGAGGAATTATTTAATTAATGTCGCAATTTTGTGATTTAGAAGAATTTGGTGAAATTAATTAAATAATTAGATTATTTAATTAATGTGTGAAATGCAGGTGATTTGACAGATTACGAAAAGCAAGTGGTGCAGCAACTTGGTCATGTTAGGGTGTCTACATTTTGCCCCTCTTTGATGCAATGCAGTTTACAATGTTGCTTTAAAGAAATATATAGTTGAAGACATGATACAATTTTGATGCCCCAGTGTAGGTAGTTGCCCCAGCATAGTTAGTGTAGGGTGCCCCCTCGAGAGGAAAGACATGGAAGCGACAGAAGAACTGTGTTGACACTCGACTAGAAGATTGTGTTAGAGATAGGTGAGGTTGGATAGAAGAAAGTGGAGATAGAAAAGAACATGAGAGAAAGATGGTTGATCGATCTTTGCTTGAAAAACTATATAAGGCCATGGAAAAATGGATGGGTAAATGATGAGCTTGTTGCAATGGTTTCACAAATGTATATAAAGAGCAATCCTTATTTTTGATATAGCACATGGATATTTTACTACCAAGGTATAAAAGACCAAGATGTTGTGATATCTGAGTGCATGGACGTTGACTCTGCAAGCAAGTGGTTTGATCTTAGATCCCTTAGACATAATATAACCTTGCTGGAATATGTGAATGAGCCATAGTCTTGAACATAAAATAAACTTCAATACATGTAAATGCAAGAAGAATTATTAATATGTAAGATGCTAGGTTGTAACACACCCAAGATAAATATGATGCTAAGAAAGATACAAAAGATCATTCCTCAAACACGGCACACAAAAGCAATGACTATGCCCCCAATCCATACTGCATCGCAACATACCAAGATTATAGATAAATCAAGGTAGCCTTGAATAGGTATTTGAAAAGGAACAAAAGATAAATCAAAAATCAAATTGACTGACTTACAAAGTAAACATATAGCCAACATATTCTCTTGCCAAAGAGGTTGCTCAGGATAGATTGGATAGGAAAGATAACAGCCTTATCATAGGAAATCTGTGTCCATTAAAGGGTACTATCTACCTAAAAAGACAATGTCTCACTGCAGGAAATGCCACATGTCACAGGAGACGCGTGTGTTGGTCTCGACAATGGAACACTATGCAGAAGACAAGCCTGTTGATCTAGGGCTTTGGTTAAGCGATACTTAGCTGATGTTGGCAATCGGTATGCAGGACAGTAGAAGACTCTGGAAGGAAGCTGCTTTGCTTCAGGTTTGTTAAGGACTTTTGTTTTGAAAGGATGCGCTAGCTTGCTGCTTGAGTTAGTCAAGTCAAGGCGAATGGGTTTTGACAAATGGAAGACTAGAAGGATGAAGTGCAACTGGATTGAGATGGGTGGAGAATGATGGATCATGTGTGCCTAAGTACTGGATACATCCTTCGTATTCCAGACTGCCTACATACCTTGTATCCACCGGATCAAGGCACATTACGATGAAAGATGAGAAATGATAAATATGTAGTTCTGGTTGAGTGATGAAATGGGTCAAGGTGGTGAGGGGGATCTTATGTTGCAATGGTTTCACAAATGTATATAAAGAGCAATCCTTATTTTTGATATAGCACATGGATATTTTACTACCAAGGTATAAAAGACCAAGATGTTGTGATATCTGAGTGCATGGACGTTGACTCTGCAAGCAAGCAGTTTGATCTTAGATCCCTTAGACATAATATAACCTTGCTGGAATATGTGAATGAGCCATAGTCTTGAACATAAAATAAACTTCAATACATGTAAATGCAAGAAGAATTATTAATATGTAAGATGCTAGGTTGTAACACACCCAAGATAAATATGATGCTAAGAAAGATACGAAAGATCATTCCTCAAACACGGCACACAAAAGCAATGACTATGCCCCCAATCCGTACTGCATCGCAACATACCAAGATTATAGATAAATCAAGGTAGCCTTGAATAGGTATTGGAAAAGGAACAAAAGATAAATCAAAAATCAAATTGACTGACTTACAAAGTAAGCATACAGCCAACATATTCTCTTGCCAAAGAGGTTGCTCAGGATAGATTGGATAGGAAAGATAACAGCCTTATCATAGGAAATCTGTGTCCGTTAAAGGGTACTATCTACCTAAAAAGACAATGTCTCGCTGTAGGAAATGCCACATGTCACAGGAGACGCGTGTGTTGGTCTCGACAATGGAACACTATGCAGAAGACAAGCCTGTTGATCTAGGGCTTTGGTTAAGCGATACTTAGCTGATGTTGGCAATCGGTATGCAGGACAGTAGAAGACTCTGGAAGGAAGTTGCTTTGCTTCAGGTTTGTTAAGGACTTTTGTTTTGAAAGGATGCGCTAGCTTGCTGCTTGAGTTAGTCAAGTCGAGGCGAATGGGTTTTGACAAATGGAAGACTAGAAGGATGAAGTGCAACTGGATTGAGACGGGTGGAGAATGATGGATCGTGTGTGCCTAAGTACTGGATACATCCTTCGTATTCCAGACTGCCTACATACCCTGTATCCACGGGATCAAGTCACATTACGATGAAAGATGAGAAATGATAAATATGTAGTTCTGGTTGAGTGATGAAATGGGTCAAGGTGGTGAGGGGGATCTTATGTTGCAATGGTTTCACAAATGTATATAAAGAGCAATCCTTATTTTTGATATAGCACATGGATATTTTACTACCAAGGTATAAAAGACCAAGATGTTGTGATATCTGAGTGCATGGACGTTGACTCTGTAAGCAAGCGGTTTGATCTTAGATCCCTTAGACATAATATAACCTTGCTAGAATATGTGAATGAGCCATAGTCTTGAACATAAAATAAACTTCAATACATGTAAATGCAAGAAGAATTATTAATATGTAAGATGCTAGGTTGTAACACACCCAAGATAAATATGATGCTAAGAAAGATACGAAAGATCATTCCTCAAACACGGCACACAAAAGCAATGACTATGCCCCCAATCCGTACTGCATTGCAACATACCAAGATTATAGATAAATCAAGGTAGCCTTGAATAGGTATTGGAAAAGGAACAAAAGATAAATCAAAAATCAAATTGACTGACTTACAAAGTAAACATACAGCCAACATATTCTCTTGCCAAAGAGGTTGCTTAGGATAGATTGGATAGGAAAGATAACAGCCTTATCATAGGAAATCTGTGTCCGTTAAAGGGTACTATCTACCTAAAAAGATAATGTCTCACTATAGGAAATGCCACATGTCATAGGAGACGCGTGTGTTGGTCTCGACAATGGAACACTACGCAGAAGACAAGCCTGTTGATCTAGGGCTTTGGTTAAGCGATACTTAGCTGATGTTGGCAATCGGTATGCAGGACAGTAGAAGACTCTGGAAGGAAGCTGCTTTGCTTCAGGTTTGTTAAGGACTTTTGTTTTGAAAGGATGTGCTAGCTTGCTGCTTGAGTTAGTCAAGTCGAGGCGAATGGGTTTTGACAAACGGAAGACTAGAAGGATGAAGTGCAACTGGATTGAGACGGGTGGAGAATGATGGATCGTGTGTGCCTGAGTACTGGATACATCCTTCGTATTCTAGACTGCCTACATACCCTGTATCCATGGGATCAAGGCACATTACGATGAAAGATGAGAAATGATAAATATGTAGTTCTGGTTGAGTGATGAAATGGGTCAAGGTGGTGAGGGGGATCTTATGTACCTGAGTATTGGAAACTTCCTTCATATTCCAGACTACCTACATACCCATATCCATGGGATCAAGGTACCTTAAGATTGAGAAGAGATAATATGTAGTTCTGGTTGATGTGATGATGTGGGAAAAGTTCTGAGAAGATAACATCCTAATCGTAGGAGTGATGTGTCCGTTAAAGGGTGTTACCTGTGGAAATGAGAAAAGATTGAAGTATGCGCTACGAACCACGAACAAGGAACCTCCCCTAGACCTAAGTTAAGGAAAGAGTTGCCCCCATTCTGGTAGAGGAAACTGTATGGGTGACTGCCGAAGAAGACACCGAGAGCTTTGACCTAGGACAAGACAGTGTTAACTATAGACACAGATCAAGATGTGGGATGACGACAAGGGACATTGACAAATTTCCAAGCTATACTAGATAGGGAGATGGAAATGCAAACAAGGTCAATGGTTTTATTATGGATGGATGGAAAGTGCGCTGCGAATTGGACAAGGAGTGGACAGGACTTGATAGACGATGGATGCTGACTCTACACATAGCGCCTGTTTGCCAGGTTTTCACTATGGTACTTATCCAAGGCGCCTGTTTGCCAGGTTTTCACCAGAGGACAGATTTTTTTAGATTTTTTTTTTTTGGAATACTTTGAGGATTAGGCATAGAACCTCTTGAGATGGACACTGTTAAGTGGCTCATCTAGAGGAATGCCGTCAGTTGTAGCTAAAGTATAAGCTCCTGATCCATATGTTGCTGTGACAATGAAGGGACCTAACCAGTTAGGCTCAAACTTGCCCTTCTTTTCTCGATCTGCTTGATTTCTCTGATTCTCCTTAAGTACAAGATCACCAACTTGAAACTATCTTTCTTTGATCTTTTTGTTGTAATTATGCCAGAGGCGGTTTTGATAGACATGGAGATGATTAAGTGCGGCAAGGCGCCTCTCATCTAGTAGTTCAAGCTTAGCTAATCTGGAAGTGCGATACTCGTCTCCGCCGATCAGGTCCTGCATGGAAACTCTGAGGGATGGGATCTCGACCTCTATAGGTAGGATGGCTTCAGAGCCAAAGACCAAGGCATATGGTGTGGCACCAGTTGGTGTTTTGATACTAGTGCGGTAGGCCCATAGGGCAGGATTGAGTTGCAAGTGCCAATCATGACTAGCTTCATTGACTGTGAGTATTTTGAGAATGGTTTTGTTGAAAGCCTCAGCTTGGCCGTTACTCTACGGATAGTAGGGATTTGAAAAGTGATGTTGGATATTGTATTGTGTGCACAAGGCACGGACATCTTGGTTCTTGAATGGTCTCCCATTATCAGTGACAATGGCTTGGGGAATACCATACCGGCATATGAGGTAGTTTAGGATAAACTTGGCTATTTGCTTACCGATGATATAGGTCATAGGAATGGCTTCCAACCATTTCGTGAAATACTCAGTGGCGGTAATGATAAACTTGTGGCCATTTGAGGAGGAAGGGTGGATTTTTCCTACGAGGTCGAGACCCCATTGGGAAAAAGGCCATGGAGTTGTCACAAGTTGTAATTCATGAGCTAGTGTGTGAATCAAATCTCCATGCTGCTAGCATTGTAGACACTTCTTAGCAAACTGTGTAGCATCTTGCTCTATTGTAGGCCAGTAATAACCTGTTCTGAGTATCTTCTTAGCAAGATTAGATCGGTAGAATGTGCGCCACAGACACCTTTGTGTATGTCTCGTAAGGTAGCTTCAGCTTCTTCCGCATTAAGACATCGTAAGAGGATACTATCGAGACTCCGGCGATATAGTGTATCACCCAGAATGATGTAACGAGAGGATCGATGAATAAAGGTTTTGCGTTAGGTGGATGATAGGTCAAGGGGAAAGGTTTTATTCTTGAGGTATTCATAGATATTTTCGTACCATGGGGAATTGGGACCAACAAGTTCACAGATGATTTCAGTAATGGGAACATCGACGGCTGGTATCAACAATTGCTCAATCAAGAATTCACATTTCTGTGTATTTGCAGGCATGTCAATTAGTGACCCTACAGAAGCCATAGAATCCACAGCTTTGTTATGCTCTCTTGGAATTTGCTCAAATGTGATGCTAGAAAAGTGTGGTTTGTAGGCATCCACTAGCTGCTTGTAGAGGAGCAACTTTTCATCTTTTGTTTGGTACTCATCTGTGACTTGGCGGATGACTAGTTGTGAGTCTCCATATACTTGTAATTCTGTGATGTCCCATTGAACTGCTGTATTGAGACCTATGAGGAGTGCTTCATACTCAGCAATGTTATTTGTGCAAGGGAATGCAAGCTGATATGATTTTGGAATATAGTCATTTTGAGGTGTAACAAATAAGATGCCGGCTCCTGATCCATGCTGTGTGTAAGAACCGTCAAAATACAACTTCCACATTACAGAGTTAGCAAGAGTGAAGAGATTTTCATCAGGAAAGTATGCTACCATAGGATGTGTATCTTTCATAGGTGCTTCTGCTAGTTGATCCGTGAGGGCTTGTCCTTTGATTGCTTTACGATCCACATATTCAATGTCGAACTCACTAAGGATCATGACCCATTTAGCTAGTCTGCCTGTGAGAGCTGCTTTTGCTAGTAGATACTTCAAGGGATCAATCTTGGCTATCAGATTTGTGTGTTGGTTCAGCATGTAATGCCGTAACTTTTGGGAGGCGAACACTACTGCTAAACAAACCCTTTCCATTGGTGAATAATTGAGCTCATACCCCACCAAGGTTCTACTAATGTAATAAATTGCATGCTCCTTTCCTGATTCATCATTTTGTGCTAGTAGGGCCCCTAGGGCCGAGTTTGTAGTAGAGATATATAATATCAAAGGTTTGTCTGCAACTGGTGGAACTAATACAGGAGGTGTAGCTAGATACTCTTTAAGTTGATCAAATGCTGCCTGACACTTGTTGTCCCATCGAAATGAGACATCCTTTCGGAGCAAGTGTTGAAAGGGTTTACATTTATCTGCTAGCTGTGATATGAAACACCGAATGGACTGCAACCTTCCCTGAAGGCTCCTTAGTGCTTTAAGGTTCTTGGGTGGAGGCATCTCCACTATAGCCTTTACTTTCACTGGATCTACTTTGATGCCTCTATGAGATACTATGTATCCCAACAGCTTCCTTGATGTTACACCGAATACACACTTCTTTGGATTGAGTCTTACTTGGTATTTTTTGAGCCTGTCGAAGATCTGTCCTAGAACCTGTATGTGCTCTGCCCTAGAAGATTTAGCCAGTATATCATCAACATAGTCTTCCATGATGTGATGAAAGAGATCGTGGAAGATCACTGTCATTGCTCTCTGATAGGTTGCTCCTGTATTCTTCAGACCAAACGGCATGAAACACCAACAATAATTGCCCCAAGGACAAGTAAAGGTTGTTTTATGTTGATCTTCCTCTGCTATCCTTATCTGATTGTAGCCAGAGAATCCGTCCATGAGAGAAAGCATCTCGTGACCTGCTGTCAAGTCCACTATAATGTCAATGTTTGGTAGTGGAAAGTCATCTTTAGGACATGCTTTGTTAAGGTCTCTGAAATCATTACACATGCGAATGTGCCCATTGGGTTTAGACACAGGTACAATATTTGATACCCAATCTGAATAGTCAATTGGTCGTATGAACTTTGCATCTAACAACTTCTGTATTTCCACTTTTACTAAGAGAGCTATTTGTGGGTGCATCTTCCTCAACTTTTGCTTGATTGGTTTAACCTTTGGGTCAACAATCGATTAAATCTAAACTAATAAAACCAAAAACCAATCACATAAAGCGAACCAATCTAAGTAAAAGCCATTATCATAAAATCAAAGACAAAATGAAAGCTCTTACCAAAACCTGTATTGTTTCCTTTTTGGAGAAGTGTAGATTGCTCAATCAAGTTGTGAAACCATAGCTGCAACAAGCAAGTAGTGTGCTCAATGTGCTCAAAGATCAATGTTAAGAGATTGTAAGGTTGCTCAATTGACGCATTTTGTATGCTCAAAGCTCTGTTAAGTATGCCTGAGAATACGATCGAAGAGAGAGGTAATGAAGGAGATGAGGGGGTTTTATATAGGTTTCAACAGAGATCAATCAATGGTCCAGATAATTTAGAAGAATCAACGGAGGAGAACAGTTGAGGAACGTGCAACAAATAAGAAGAAGACATGTGTCTTGCTTTCTTTTACATGAGAGGAGTTATCAAGAATAGAAGAATGAGTTAAAGCAATTAACAGAATGTAATGATCAGTTAAGTGATTTAAAACAAGAAGAAGAGATTTGCATGAGAATTAGAAGATATTTTGTTTTATTAAATATTAGAAATATTTAATTGCATGAGCAAGAAAGCTTGAGTTATTTTGGAGATAACAAATTTAGAAGAAAAAGCAATTTAAATAAATAATTGATTTATTTAAAATTAGAGAAGATATTTTGGAAGAAATAATAAAATAATTAGAATTATTTAATTTAGAAGATTTGAAAGAAAATTAAATAAATAAATTTATTTAATTGTTGTGCATGATTTTTGAAAGAATGATTTTGATTTAATTAAATAATGTAAATTATTTAATTATAGATAAGAGGAAATTTGTTGATGAATTAATTAAATAATGGGATTTATTTAATTAATGTGGACTTGACTTTTTGGAAAGAGAATAATGATCTAATTAAATAATTAAAATTATTTAATTATGAAAGAATAATAGAGGAATTTGATTTAATTAATTAAATAAAAAGGATTTATTTAATTAATGTCGTAATTTTGTGATTTAGAAGAATTTGGTGAAATTAATTAAATAATTAGATCATTTAATTAATGTGTGAAATGTAGGTGATTAGACATATTTGACGAAATGCAAGTAGCGTGATGACTTGGTCATTTTAGGGTGTCTACAGTTTCCTCATTTATTTAATGTTGTTACCAGTTGAAAACAACAAACTTGCTCTTTAGTTGCATTTTGATACTTTATATCATCGAGGACAATGAATATTTAGGGGAAGGATATGTTACATCCCTAATAAATTGTCTTGCTATACTTTTTACTTTTACTTGGACATAAGTAAATATATTTTGATGTTTAGATTAATGACAAGGAAAGATATAGATTATATTGAATGTCATTTATGAAATTATGGAAATGGTTATGTTATTATTGATTTAATATTTGCAATATGAGATTTGATTTATTTGAATAATGATGCACTGATCATAATTTGTTTGGTAACAAGTTTGATATAGGATTATAGATTTTTAGATGACTCTCAAAGAGAAGAGAGAGATTATCTTTCAAGGAGAGAGATATAGACATTGGGTTATGAGTGGTTTATTTGCCAAATCGAGTATAAGTGTTTAACGGAAACATGAACTAATTTGTCATGAGAGGTAAGCCTTAACTTGTTAGTTTATTTAAACCCAATTGATAGGTAGTCAATACCTTACGAATCTTTGTAAGTCATAGTAAATCATCATAGTTGTTAATAGAGTTAACGATGTCGTTTGAATATGAACTATGGTTATTTACGTTAAACATAAATATTGCAACGTAAATTGTCATAAAATGGTTCTCTTATTTTATTAAGTCTTTTGATGTATTATAAACGATTCTTAAACGTTAAGATGATTTTGTCGAGTTAAGAATACGTGATTATTATCGACGAATTGTGATGGGGAGACAAGCTCAACCCAACCACATTATCCGTGATTCCTTGTTTAAATATTATTATCTTATTGATTAAACCAAAACTATCTAATATAGAGGTGATGTTATAAGAATTATATTTGATATAATCAAAAATGAAAATGACTTAGCATTGTAAGAGGATAATACCTCATAATGAATTGATGGTATTATAGAAGCCAAAGGATAAATTATAGAAGAGTCTTCATTAGTGATAAAGGTGCGTCAAACCACATATTACGATCATTAAAAGATTAGTTGTATTTTTAATGAAGTGTCAGCCTCATCCTTATGAGGATGACTGTGGTTTTAATTGCCTAACCGAATGAGCTATAAGGTGGCTTTCCACCATCGACATGTGGACTTTTGCTTGAAAATTGATTTTAGTTGACTTAGTTGCCGAGGACTGTTAAGCTTTCATTAAAGTTACAACCAAATCATAGATGACGTGTGAAATGAGGTGACTCTGTAGGGGTCGTGCCTTAGTCATAAATAATAATGACTTAGTTGAGTTGTGTTTGATATATATTAACAAGGTTAAAAACTTGAGGAGGATCGAACATATACAGAGAGAAGCATAGTGGCTAGAACAAAGAGGATATATGCAGTCAAGAGGCGTCAACCCTGTGTCCTATTCCCACATTTTTGCCAGCTCAAAACCATCCATTAACAGGTATTCCTCAGTCATGTGTTTGGTAACTATGAGGAAATCGAATAATACCTTTTAGACTGTACATAGTTGTCTCATGGGCAATTGTATGAGTTCACCAATGAGGTTAAACCTCCTATATATATTGTGCAATAGTCAAAAACTATAAGAGTCAATGTAGAAAATGTAGATAGCTTTTTAAGTAAACTATTATGATCTATCTCTGAAATCGATGAGACAATGAATGCAAATTATATGGTTGATACTTGCTAATACAAGTGAGTTATTTGTTATAGTATATTGAATCGACCTTTTGCTTATTTAATTATATATCAATAATCATATCAAATTCATGGAATGAAGGATAAATGACCATCATAGTAAGAGATTGTCATAGATGTCATGAGCTTTAAAAATAATCCTCTTATTGAATAAGTTTTTAGTAAGCCAACGAAATGATTGTGAGATAACCAAACCATAGAATCTCAAATTTTATAGAGATGAATGAACTTTGAGTAATATCCTCTTAGACTTGAGTAGTATAGTTTTGGGGAAACATTAATATAAAGTATTTTCTTGTTTGGATTATGTATATATATAATGGAAATGATATCTATCCAAGAGAACTTAGATCCATAGGAATCTTTAGTAAACTATTGTATCTCATCAAATGAGAGTAACTTAGAGATAGTTTGGTTGTTAAAATAGGATTTTTATGAGAACCCAATAATGTCTATTTGTCTTTATTGTTCACATTATCCTTGAAGAGATCCAATACAATGGAGTAGACTAAGTCTACTAAAGAATGACCTTGTAGGAAAGGCATATAGGGTATGTTTTGTTTTATCACATTATTAAAGGTATTTGACAGGAGTTAATATCTATTTAAAGAACTATAGTGTTCTTATCTTTGGTTGAATTAGCCACAAGACAATTGTGAATCTAGGTTTCCTAGATAAAAGATAAGGTTATATAGTGATATGATATTAACCATGGGATAATAGGTAAACCCTAGAGTTGATTTTGAACCAACTGTATAGTTTTGTCATACAGACTTATTATAGTCTAAATATATTATTATGACTCGTGGACTAAACTATTACATGATTATGGTTGGAGAATAAACTATGAGAATATGACAGTATCCAAGTTGAGTAGGGGTGGGTGAGCAAAATGACTACATTCATTATGAACAATATTAATATTAAAAACTTTGGCCAAAGTAATGCATTTGTTTTCTACATGCATTGTCGGTTCACTATATCCAGATTGCTCATCCTATAGGAAATCATACTTAGCTAGAGGGTATCTAGGGTTGTATGGTTGATAGAGTTGAGTAGGATACAAAACTATGTACTCAAGAAAGGCAAATTACCACTAGTCACCTTTGGTCTATATACCTCATGAAGGGTAGGGCCACTTCCTATGTGGAAGATGTGTGGGAGACCGCCGGTCTATGGATGGAGGTAAATCACTAGAAAGATACTCTCTCTAGCAGAAGACATGCCAAGGCTTGTGATAAAGATGTCAGATTTTTGGATGCAATATATCTTTTAGACTTGTGTTTATTGAGACTATGTAAAACATTATCTAATGTAGATATTTGTAATTGATTTACTTTTGTAAACATTTTACTTGAGAAAGACAATATGGTTTATTGTATTTTGTATTGAGAAAATCTTGTAATTGTAGTTACTTGATTATATGTTGAATAAAAGAATTTTTTTTTATCTCATTAACTATGGGTTTTATTTTTTCAGGGACTGATTGACTTGCATTTTTTCAAGGACTGATTGCCTCATTCCTGTCACTTCACATCTGATTTGTTCTCGACATCAAAACCCCTTTATTCCCATCACTTTCCTTTGAAACCCTAACCCATCACTTTTTGCTATAAAACCATGAGTTTTCTGCCATCCCTGGTCATAGTTTACAGACCACCTAATCCATACCCTCCTACCTGGCTCCCAACGCCTGTTGACACTGTGAATAAACCCATCTCCACCCAATTAGAGCCATCACCACCTATTTTCTAGCTGTTTCCACCTATTTCCTAACCATCTTCCTTGGCTCTTGGACTTTGACCCTTGGTGTTCAGATTGGTGTCTCTTTAGAGCCTGACATCCACTTTGGGGTTTTAGGCCCCTTATCTAATGACCACGGGTGGTGCTTTAAAGCCCCCTCATAGCATTTTGCCTTTTTATTTTTTGTAGGCTTTCAGCCCTCGGTCATATGGAGATCGAGGGCTTCGCTTGACTTTAATTGCCTGCTAACCATTGGTGATTTAACCACCCATGTGACTAGGCAAACAATGACTGTTAGCAGTTAAGGTTAACTAGTAGACCTGCCTTCTTCATCCTCAAGCCCTAAATAGGGACCTTTTTTATTTTGACCATAACTTGCACAAAACAAATCAAAATTTCACGAAACGAGTGGCATTGTGAAGCTGATTTTCCCAACTTCACTGTGGCCAAAAAACATTTTAGGCAACTATGTCATTTTTAGCAAGATTTTTTTAGTCCAAGTCAACCTTGCATACAAACTTCAAACGAGCATATCTCGTGCAATTTTTATTAGATTTTAACAAAAAAAAATTCAAACAGCTTAGAATTTCATGTACTATCTGATGTTGTTGTTCATTCTACTGTGATTGATCATAATTTTAAGATATTTTCTAGATTGCCTATTGCAAGTTTCTTGTCCTCTTTTCATCTTGGTGGCTTTCAAAGGGGGTGTTGTACTTTCTATTTTTTATTTTGCACATTAGGATAGAGAAATTTTTTTCTGATACTGATGTCTGATTTGCAGCATTGTGGCATCCACTAGGAGAAGATTTATATTGCAAACTACTAACAAATTTGGTACAGGGTTTCATCTATATGTGTGTGCATTTAGTTAACATAGGAACACTTTGTTTGGTGCATAAAATGAACATTGTGTGCTTAATTTAGGAACATTTCAATTTGGTGCTTTTAAAATGAACAAGTGTTTTCCATGTTTGGTGTGCTTGCACATTTGTTTAGGATAGATCACCAAAAGCGTACTTGACTAGTGCTTCTCTTCCCTTGCATACGAGTAGTAGGGTAATGGGAAAACCACTTAATGTCATTTAAAGTACCTTTACCTCACGCTATAGGTGGTCTTGAGGAAGGAGAAATTATAACATTATTGTTGTCTTGAGTACTTCCCTTTACCACGATCTTGGGTCCAAGAGAGCATTAACAACATAGTGTTGTTTTAGTATCCTCTCCCCTTGTGCTACGTGTGATCTTGGGTGATGAGAAAGGACAACACACATGATTTCACTTTTTTTTAGTAGGTGACCTACCTAGGAGTTCACCCCAGGGTTCAACCACAAGCATGTCTCTCTAGCGAGCTATATAAAGGGACAAAAACTAAAAGGTGAGCTCAATCCACTTGTACCATAGGGGTGGGCCTAGCAGTCCTAGGTGATTCCAGACATGTGTTTAAGATTCTGGTCTCCCATCACTACTATGGTATGGTGTTCTTAGAAGTTCCCATCACTATGAACCAATTGTTGTAGAAGCCTAAGACCTTTTTGGCCATTTATCACTATGGTGTAAGGAATACAAATCGTATCCTAAAGTTACTTACCATGTAGAGTCTTTGGTTGAGGTGAAACGATTCCTTGATTGGGCCTTGTCCTTTCAAGTTGAGAGGTGGCAAGATGGTCCAGGATCTTGGCATACTCTAGTTACCCATTCCAATTACTCTATTTTAAATCACTCAAAAGGTGAGGTAAGCCTACTTTGGTAAACATCCTTTACTACTAATTAGGTTGTACTTGCTTCATTGTTTGTGAGCCATGGCCAAGTGAGCTTTGTGGGAGAAATCTTACAAAATATCTTACCCTTCAAAGTCCAAGTGTCACAAAAATAACCAAATTGAATGATGAGTGTTTTCTGTGTTTGATGTGTTTTCTAATCCTTCAAACAAATTGCCCAAACAAACATAGAAAACTAATTTTAGGCTACAATCAATACACTGCAATCATAGGGAGATCTTTGAGTACCCATCTTCCTTATCAGACTGCAACTATGTCAACATACCTAAGACTTGCATAATTTGTTCGGTCATCCATTTCATTCCTTTAAGTTTAGGTTTCATCACATAGTTAGGTCATTCCAAATTATTGCATTTATCTCACATCAAGGTATCGAAATCAGCCATTGTCATCTTAGGAGATCCTTAATTTCAATCTTCTTTGAGGTTGAGATAGGAGAAATTGTCAATAATTGACTGCATCTTAGTTACAAACTTGGATTATAAGACCTTGATATATCTTTCAAACAATCAATCACAATTTGGGCCTATTACTCACAAGCCTAGTTTAGGTGCATCTTTCCAAATTAGTAAGTGAATCTCAAACTCATGAGTCTAGTTTAAGCTCACTTCCATCATCATTTCCTTCAATATTATCATCTCAAGGTCTTGATAAATCCAATTAGTACTTTGATAAGGTCATAGTTTGACATTAGTATCCTCTTGGATCAAATTTCTCAAAGCTGATACCCATTAGCCTCAAGCATAGCCTTAGTCTCATTCATTACCTTAGTCTTATCTATATCCCAAAACATTGGCATAGTGTATTCTCACTTTGTGTCATCAATCTTAGTTGTATTTTCCATCCCCATATTTCATTTGTATAGTGTATTACCAACCTTGGTTACATCCCTATATTTCCCAAAAAAATACCAAAACATAACATAGGGCATAGTCACCTCATATTATCATCCTTAGTTGCATTTAGTAAAACTTATCCCAAAAACACCAAAAATATAGTAGAGTGCACTTTGCATTATCATCCTCAGGTCATCCCCATTTCCCTCATCTAGCAAGTCTTATATGGCAGAGACGTGATTGCAAAAGAAGAGAAAGGGAGTAGATTCCTCTAGTCATCCCTATAGTGATCACATAGACACAATGAAATTTGGATCCTCCTCTAAGGATATCCCTAAATATAACTCTTATATGGCAAACCCCTTTGATAATTATACCTTGCATGAAACGGAACAAGGGGTTACCCAACAAGAGATAGAGGAAGCATCCCAAGACCAAGGCTCTTGTGAATTTTAGATGAAATGATAGCAGCCAATCCCCAAACCTATCTCATGAAACTCTTGCAACATGGCACTAGACTTCCCCTAGGTGTAGATATATATATATGATCATAGGCACACCCTCTAACAATGCAACTCAATGTCATGATCATGCAACCTCTTCAAATAGCCATTCGAACCCTAGGCAAGAGCATTTCAATATCCCCTTTGGGGAAACATCACATGACACTACAAATTATTAGCTCACAATATATTATGATAACTGTATACGCCTAAAAATGACACAAATCATCCTAAATAAATATTCTAAATATTTATTCCATTATTCTATTAATTAAATAAATATTCCAAATTTATTTAATCAATTCACTATCCCATAATTAAATAAATTCTATTTATTTAATTATAATTCTTCTATTTGTCCTTCACAATTAAATAATCATAAATTATTTAATTAAGCCTAATTCCTCTATCCTAAAGTTCTAAATTCAAAATTCCACGTCACCTTTACACCTCACCTTTTCCACCTCACCTTGTCCACCTCATCAGGTTGCACATGTAATTAAATATATTTAATATTTAATTGCCTTATTTTCCCTCACCCACATGGCCTATTTCTTCTCCAATCAGAGGTCAGTTAACCAATCAATCAAATCTGTTAACTAACCTGTCAGTTGAGTCAAATCCTCAATCAATCCAGTCAGTTCCACAATCCACTCTTCTAACTGATCAATCAAGTCTGTTAACAGACCAGTCAATGGAGTTAACTCTCCAATCAGTTTTGTCACATCCCACCTTTCATGATGGAGCTGGGACACTTGTCATATTTCCACTGGTTGCACATTCCTCAACCATCCTCAACCGTTGATCTTCATATCTTCTCTCAACCGTTGATTCCTATCCCTCCGAGTCTATAAATGAAGCTTCATCCCTCCATTCTATTCATCCAGGCTTTTGACATCGTTACTCTGCAGAAATATCACCAGCGCGCCTTTGGCACCCACTTGTCATCCACAAGCTTGAGATCACCATTGTTGCATTGGAGCTCATCTTCATTGCATATCACACCATAGCCGTTCACCATCGACTTCCTCAAACAACTTTGAAAGATTGCACTCCCTGAGGGCTCATCTCATCTGCGAAAGGACGATTTGTGATAGGCGAACAACAGAAGTTTCGAAATGGAAGAGGTTTTGCTGTGTTTGTTCATTGCTTTGTTTATTTGGATCTTCTTTGTTTCTCCATTCTGTTGATGTTTGGGTCATCTATTATTCATTTGATTGATCACTATTTTACCCTCACATTTTTGGCGCCCACCGTGGGGCCGTTGCCCCTTTATTTCACCATTTTTGAGCTTTTTTGAAGGCAGGTTCCGTACAGGTCCCACAGAGTCACGCACAGATTAGTTCGGTGCATCTGTTCATTTTTACGACGCTTTTGAAGACTGTTACGGTGCTTTTGAAAATCCTGCGCATCTGTGCATTCTTGCTGCGCTTTTACAGACTGTTACGGTGCTTTTGTTAAAACTGCGCATTTGTTAACTGTTACTGCGCTTTCATATAATATCGCTGCGCATATGTTATAACTGCGCATCTGTTGACTGTTACGACGCTTCTGACGACTGTTGCTGCGCATACATTAAAACTGTGCATTTATTCATTTTAACGGCGCATACGTTCAAAACTACGGCGCATTCGTTAATGTTGCGCTTCTGTTGATCACTTCTGCGCATCTGATCACTGAAGCTGCGCATTTGTAACTAGCTTAGGTTTTAGTACTTTTCTAGAGGATTTTGCTAACGCTAACCCTTTTGCAGGTGTTTGCTGGAGCGGTTTTGCAGGATAGGCTCAAGTTTAGTTACATGTAGTTGCATCTAACTAGCTCACATTTTATTTTCTGGGAAAGAGTAAAATGGTTGTTCATTACAAATCTTCATCTAGTCTTAATTAGGGAGGAAGTAACTAGTTTATTTCATGCTTGCATTGCAAACAACTTCCAAGTTATTGCTATCTAAGATTTAAAATTGAACTCACAACTGCTTTCTGAAGTTAAAATGAACCATTGCTATATCGTGAGACCTGAATTTCAAAGTTAACAATCTCGTGCACCGTGGACTTAAAATTGAACTCACAACTACTTTCTGAAGTTAAAATGAACCATTGCTATATCGTGAGACCTGAATTTCAAAGTTAACAATCTCGTGCAACGTGGATTTAAAATTAAACTCACAACTGCTTTCTGGGATTTAAAATTGAACCACTGCAATATTGTTGAAATCACTTCAAAGTTCTGTTTGAGTAGCTTAGCCCATTTAGTTTTTATCTTTTAACTAGGGTGGATTAATCAGTGTATTCTGTGCTTGCGAATGACAATAGGCTTATGCTCTCCCCTCTTCTGGGTGATCAGAGTGCCAGACTTGTCATTCTATTTGTTTAACCTTTAGGAGGGGCCTGCCCTTGGATGCACGCTTGTCCAAGCGGGAACGACCCTGAGTGGTAACAGGCTAACGCCAAGCCCTACCGAGCCACTTAAAATAAATTGTGCTTGAGGTGAAAACTTCCTGCAACGAGTGCTGTTATGTTACACCGACGGCCAACCTCCCCCAAAACCCTCTCAGGCGTAACCCTTTGAGGCTGGGAGACTCCATAACGGAGAGTAGCGTCGCCGCACGTGTAACCACTTGAACGGTTGCCCGAATTAAATACCTCTTGTTTTAGTGGCCCAAATCCCTTATAATCCATTTCTTGCCTAGGATTTTGTGCTTGCTTTTGTCCAAAATAGAGTCAAAAAACTACAAAAACAATGGAAAACTACAAAATACTCTTTGTGCTTGCTGTGTTTTCTTGCTAAATTAATTCATAATATCAGATCAGGAAGACCTTTTCCAGCCAAAGAATACCAAAAACAGAGAAAAATCCCAAAAATTTGCAAAAAATACCAGAACTGCGCATATATCCGTTTCTGCGGCGCATATACAGTGACTTGCTGCACTTTTGCACCCACTGGCTGCGCATGCATACCTTTCTGCTGCGCATATACACATTTTGCTGCGCTTTTACAGTGACTTGCTGCGCATATACACCGACTTGCTGCGCATATACTTTTCTGCTGCGCATTTACACATTGTTTCTACGCATACATACTTCACCAGAGCGGCGCATATACAGCGACTTACGGCGCATTTGCCCATTCTTGTTGCGCATCTATTTCTGTACATGTGTGATAGTGAGCATCTACCCTATTTTTGAGAAATTTTCGTCAGCTGTTCAGTATACCCATTTCAGCCTAGTTTCATTTTTCGAGGTCAGAATCAACCTTGCAGTCAATCTTCATCCATTTCACCCAATTCTCTCTCTTTCGTCGGTTGTCCTAGTCACCTTCTGTCTTAGTCACTCTTGCCCCAACATCATTCTGTCCCATACCAATTCGACATAGGTCCTTCTTTGTTTCATTAGTGAATTCACGTAAGCCTAGTAGGTCACAGTACCTTTTGCTAGTAGTCTTGTTGAACGACTAAGCCCTACACAGTAAGACTGGTATCGACTACCCTTGCTAGTGGCTAGAGTCTTGTGTCAACCGTCTTACCTGAAGTCATTGAGCGAGAGAACCCTTTGTCCAAGTCTTGTCCTAGATATCCCATTCATTACAGTCTTAGTCGACACCTTGCCAAAATTTCTAATCCTAGTCCATTTCATCCCACCCCACCTTGCATGGTTCTTACTCGATCCCAGTACAACAAGCTAACTGAAATGGCCGACTCTTCCGATCACATCGCCCCACCACGCGATGATGATGAAGAAATTTCTCGTGAAGAATTAGTGGCACACATGCAAGATAGCAAATTCCAACGCCTAGTGGAGAAAGTGCTCCTTGAGGACCCCACCAAATACTTCCATCATCTTGCTAGTCTCGGAATCAAACTCCCCGCAGACTTTGACATTAGCTCCATCAGGGAAAATGCAGACAATGAACGTGAGAGGGACACAAATGACACGGTCCCCCAGGCCAATGAGAGAGGAAAACAACCCATTGACCAAAATGCTCCTATGGCAGATGTGAGACAACAAATTGAGAATCTAAAGCTAGAAATCTCCAACCTTAAGATCGGCACAAGTTCCAAGAACTACTCCTTGGAAGATATAGCACCATACCCCTTTGACAGAAGTTTGGTCATGAAACCATTCCCCTTTCAGTTCGGAATCCCAAAATTTGACAAATACAAAGGGAAGGGGGACCCTAGAGATCATATCCGGGAATTCACTGCAGCATGTTTAGAAGTAGCTCACAACAAGACCTACTTAATGAGACTATTCCCAAGATCTTTAGGAGGTCAAGCTATGGAGTGGTTCTCGCGTCTTCCACCAGGAATCAAAACTTTTGATGAACTTGTCAATAAATTCATAACACACTTCTCTTACAACATAGAACACGAAGTATCTATGCTAGACCTATGCAACACCAAACAAAAAGGTGGTGAGTCTTTCGCCACCTTCTTACAACGATGGAGACAGCTAGCTAGTAAGTGTTCTTACGACATGCCTGAGAAACAACTATTGGAAATGTTTGTCCACAATTTGAATCCCGATCTTAGCTATCAGATTCAGATACAATGCCCTACCTCATTCACCAAAGTCATTGAAATGGGGCTATTCATTGAGAAAGCTATGATCGCTAAAGGAACTCTCAAGCTCTACAAGGACACACCTCCTTCCAATTACACAACTGACAAGTCAAAGTTTTGGACCAAGAACAAGAATGTGGTCAACGATGGAGTAGTGGATGCCAAGGCGGCAGCCCCTAAACAACAACCCATATTCACTCTTAAGGAAGAAGCAAATAACGGTGCACTCAACAAGCCACCCCCTCGGGAATCTAGACCTTGGTTCAATTCAAATCCAAGGAGAAAATTCACACCGTTAGGAGAATCTCAAGAGTCTGCTCTCAGGAAGTTGTTGGCTAACAATGAAATTTCTCTACCGCCAACAAGTGACTATGAGCCTATAGTCAAACCTCCCTATTGGAAGGACACAGACTATTGCGAGTATCATTGAGGAAGGGGGCACACAACCAATAATTGCATCTATCTTAAGAACGTCATACAGGATATACTGGATCAGAATCAGGGAGGGACACAACAGCATACCTCCAATGAATCTCATGTGGCCTACCGTGATCCTCTCCTAAACCACAACCGGCCGTATAACAACAATCACAACAGCGGTCACCACAACAATGGTCACAATGGCAACAACTCCAATGGCCATAACAATAATGACAACAATTGCAACAGGCCAAACCAGAACAGTGGGTCGAGTAATGCTAACTATGCAAGCGTTCCCTTTGAGTACACCATTAACTGCATTTCTGAGCATGTTCCGCAAGTCAACGTCATATCCCCCAACCAACAACCAGAACCTAACGGAACTGGTTGTAGTATAATTACCCGCAGTGGTAGAGTCATGATCAACACCATTCCTCCAAGGTCGTCGCCATCTCTATCTAACTCCCGCCCATATAATGTCATCGACCAATTGCAAAAGACTCCGGCTCACATTTCTATATTGGAGCTCTTGCGTCTATCTCCTTCTCATAAGGAGATTCTTGAGAAAGCCTTAGTGGAAAGTACTGTCCCCACTAACCTAGCCCAAGAAAAGTTTCAAACCATGGTGGGTAATTTGACATCCTCCACTTCCATCTCGTTTATAGAACAAGATGACCTTTCCATGTCTCAACCCCACAACACTCCTCTACACATTGTCGCATTCGTACACAGGCACCGCATCAAGAGGGTTCTCATTGATGGGGGTGCCAGTTTGAATATTTGCACTTTGAAGCTAGTCCTTGCATTGGGGTTCTCTGAACAGGCAGTAGATCTAAGACAGAAAATTACTATCAAAGCCTATGACGAGGAGGAATGAACCACAAAGGGCACGGTTGTCCTACCCATTCAAGTGGGACCGGTAATTAAAGATGTGGTGTGCCAAGTCCTTGATTGGGAGCTTGCTTACAATATTCTACTAGGGAGACCATGGATCCACGCCATGAAAGCTGTCCCCTCCACCTACCATCAATGCATAAAGTTCCCACACGATGGCAAGCAGGTCACCATACACGGCGACCCCGACCCCTACCAACATTGCAACTCTTTCCAAGCAAAACCGGAATGTGTCATACCCAACAATCGAGCCCATATCTCCCCTACTCCGCCACAAGACCATACTGCCGAAGCTTCCTCCTCACGACCCAAACCAATGAAAATCACCATAAAAGAAAATGGCGTGGGGGAATACCAGATTGAGCACAGCCTCAACCTTGCAAAAATGCCCTTGTCTCCTCGCTCCTTTGGCCAGCCCAAGCATCAACCCAGGCATTTTCCAAAGCCCTCTGCTCCTCCTATCACTCCCGCAAACCCCTTTGTAAAATGGGGGACCTTATTCGATGAATCAGAGGAGCGAGATCTCTTGCAATGGCTTTATGCCGAAGAAGAAAACACACCCCAAGAGCCACCTAGACTCCCTACAGAACTCTATGGACGGGGTGAAACCATCTTGCATAGGATGGGATATGAAGGACAAGGCCCTATCAGCCTCAGAAAAGAAGGGATCATCGAACTTATACAACCTTCTTCCTCCTCTTCGGCTAGAAACACCACTGGCTTGGGATACAAAGGCAAGGGCAAAGCCAAAGAAAATGCCTGCCTAGTGGAGACAATTCAAACACTCCAAGAGGATAGTGACGCAGATTCAGATGATTCCAATCAGTATGAGTGGGACGAGCTAACAGAGCACTCCTACGATGACAAAGAGATTGACACCATCCAAACTCTTAGCCCATATCATGAGAGACAAACGCAATGGGACAGACCACTGGAGTCTGATTTGCCCCTCCCTGAGGTTATGGCTTTTGAGGAAAGTATAGATTCCATTGCGATAAACAACCTGAAAGAAAGTACCACCCAGAACACTACCCCCACTTGTGCTCCTAATATTTCCATCCACACTATCAATGAATCAGGTCTTTCATCCGACTCCCTTCCCCTCTTACACCCTGAGCTTATTGACTGGGACCTACAAGGGACCCCTCAATTAGATATGTTCCAGAATGATGATGCCTACATTGACTATATGGGACTTAGAGATCATTTACCAAAAGGAGATCATAAATCTGGTTTCGCTATCGAACTCAATACTGTAGCTTACTTCGGGGAGGGTGCCAAGCCTTCTAGTCGCAAAAATATAAAGATCAAAAAAGAATCTGACGGTGAAAACTGCCGTGTGGCAGTGTCAGATCATAAAACAATAAAAAGAAAGGACGTATTTGAAGGTGAAAACCCAACTGTGGCACTTGACGATGGATTGCTTGACACCCTCCCAAGTGACATGTATCAAGAAAGGTCACAGATCGTGGTAGAGCCAACAAAGCCAGTGAACATTGGAACCGAAGAGCAGCCTCAGATTATCCACTTTGCAAAATCTCTCACGCCGCCTGAGAAAACTAGGTTTGTACCATTCTTTAAAAAGAAGAGAGGCAGCTTTGCTTGGTCATATGCCGACATGCCAGGTTTGGACCCAAACCTAATCCTACATCACTTGCCATTGGATCCAGGGGTGAAGCCCATAAAGCAAAAACTGAGAAAGATGCATCCCCATATAGCCCTATTGGTCAAGGAAGAACTCAAGAAATTGTTAGACGTGGGGTTCATCAGAGCCATAGATTACCCTGAATGGATATCTAATATTGTGCCAGTGTCTAAACCAGATGGCAGGGTTCGACTATGCAACGATTTTAGAGACTTAAACAAAGCATGCCGCAAAGATGACTTTCCCTTGCCTAACATCGATATCATAGTCGACCTCACGGCAGGACATACAATGCTGTCACTTATGGATGGATTCTCAGGGTACAACCAGATCAAAATAGCACCAGAGGATCAGCACAAAACCGCTTTCACTTGTCCATGGGGTACCTTTTGCTGGAATGTCATGCCATTTGGGCTGAAAAATGCAGGTGCTACATATCAGCAGGCCATGACAACTATATTTCACGACATGATGCATGTGACCATGGAAGATTATGTTGACGACATCTTGGCAAAATCACTCACCAGGGACTCACACCTGGACACATTAGAGAAAGTCTTCCAACGGCTGGACCAATTCCAAGTAAAATTGAACCTGAAGAAATGTGTGTTTGGGGTAACATCGGGCAAGCTGCTAGGCTTCATCGTGTCAGCAAATGGCATAGAGGTAGACCCGGCCAAGGTCAAAGCAATCATGGACATACCTCCATCCAAAACTCTAACACAGTTGAGATCCTTACAGGGCAAGCTACAGGTCATCCGCAGGTTCATCTCACAGCTGGCAGACAAGTGCCATCCTTTCAGCCATCTCCTACATAAGAACGTTCCATTTAAATGGGATGAGCAGTGCGAAGAGGCATTCAACAAGCTCAAGGAGTACCTCATGAATCCTCCTATACTCATGCCTCCGATCCAAGGAAAACCTTTGATTCTCTACATATCTGCTACACCTACTGCTCTTGGGGCTCTCCTAGCGCAGCAAGACTATGAGAACAAGGAAAGAGCTGTGTACTACATTAGTTGAACCTTAGTAGGCTACGAGTTGCAGTACTCACAGGTGGAACGTTCATGCCTTGCGGTGGTTTTTGCCTCACAAAAACTCTGACACTACATGTTGGCACATCCTGTCAAACTCATTGCCAAGATCGACCCACTAAAATATCTTCTCAGCAAAGCAGCTCTCACAGGTCGACTAGCCAAATGGGTTATGCTTCTTAGCGAATATGAGATAGAGTATGTGGACAGAAAAGCCATCAAGGGGCAAATCATCGCTGACCAACTAGCTGAGGCACCATTACAGGACACTTCACCAATGCAGTTTGAGTTCCCCGATGAGTCTTTATTCACTCTGTCAACATCTCCTTGGAAACTCTACTTCGATAGGTCTTACACCAACCATGGATCGAGGGCAGGTATCTTGTTCATCACTGCCCAAGGCGACACAATTCCAAAGTCCTACAGGTTGTTATTTCCATGCACTAACAATATAGCGGAGTATGAGGCTTTGGTAATTGGTCTCAAGATGGCCACTGAGTGGAAAATCCAAGCACTATGTGTCTACGGTGATTCTCAGCTCGTCATAAACCAGGTCAACGATGAGTATTAGACCAAAGATGAGAAGCTCATCCCATACAAATGGATGGTCGACGACCTCAAAGAACATTTTGGGACCATCTCATTTGAGCAAATACCCAGGATAGAGAACAAAGCAGCAGATGCAATGGCGACCATAGCCTCTCTTCTTGAGATACCTGAACATGAGTCACGGTATGAGTTCTTAGTAGAAACAATTCGACAACCGGCTTATGATCTCCTCGAAACCCATTCCATTTGCCACCTAGTAGGATCTGATTCGCATTGGTACGGTAAGACCTACACCTACCTCAAGGACAATGTCCTTCCTTTGGACCTCTCTTCCAACCAAAAAAGAACTTTCATCCGACAAGCCTCCCGTTACACCATTATCGCCAATATCCTTTACCGACGTGGTCTGGATGGTACTTTACTCCATTGTCTAGAACAAGAAGAATCTATAACTGCCTTGCGAGACGTGCACGAAGGGATCTGCGGAACACACTCCAGCGGTCCTTCCTTAGCTAAGAAACTCATGCGTTTGGGTTATTATTGGCCCAATATGGAAATGGATTCATATCAGTTCGTCAAAAAGTACAAACAGTGCCAGATACATGGGAACCTGATTCATTCACCTGCTCAGGAGTTGAGACCTCTAACGACACCCTGGCCCTTTTGCCAGTGGGGACTTGACCTTGTGGGAAAGATTCATCCGCCCTCTTCCAACGGCCATAAATTCATCATAACCGCCACTGAGTACTTTACAAAGTGGATTGAAGCCGTTCCCTTATCAACCGTCACAGGAAAGCAAATTTCCTCTTTCATTCTGAATTACATTATCTGCCGATATGGCATCCCTTCATCCATCATAACGGATAACGGGAGACCCTTCAAAAATTAGGATGTCCAGGAACTTTGTGAATGTTTCAAGATCCAACATTGCTTCTCCACTCCATATTACCCCCAAGGTAACGGCCAAGCTGAGGCATCGAACAAAACCATTCTGAAAATCCTAAAGAAGACTATCAATGAAGCTGGTCGCGATTGTCACGTCCAACTCAATCCCGCTCTGTGGGCCTATCGAACCAGCATACGCACTCCCACAGGTGCTACACCCTACGCCCTTGTCTATGGTTCTGAAGCCATCCTTCCCATTGAGGTCGAACTCCCATCCCTTCGGGTGTCGTTGAAAGGTCTCATATCAGACGAAGAGTACAGAGTCTCCAGACTACAAGAGCTAGAACTGCTAGAGGAAAGGCGCCATAAAGCTTTTGACCATCTCAAAGCCTATCAACAGATGATGTCAAGAAGCTACAACCACAAAGTTAGACCAAGATGCTTCAAGGTTGGGGACCTCGTCCTAAGAGAGAACCCTCGCAATCAGCAGGACAGAGAAAAGAGAGGTAAGTTCGAGCCTAACTGGCTTGGACCCTATGTAATTGTAGCGGCTTACGGATCGGGGGCATATCAGTTGGCCACATCAGAAGGTGAGTTGTGTGATGACCCAATCAACAGCATGCACCTTCGCCGATTCTATACCTAAGAGAACCCCAGTGCAAGGGGGTACAATAACGTCAAAAAATAAAAAAATCAAAAAATCAAAAAAGTTACAAAGAGAAAATACAAAAAAATTGAAAAAAATAGCAAGCATACAAAAAAATCGTCCTTCGGTGAAAACCTGGCAAACAGGCACCTTGGATAGGTATCATGATGAAAACCTGGCAATCAGGCGTCATGTTACTTTCTAGCTTCTCGTGCAAATAAAAGCAAGTGATGAAAACCTGGTAAACAGGCGTTACTTGTGACGGACCGCATTCTCCATCTTTGGAAATCCAATCCCCTTGAGCCCATTCTCCCTCTATTTTCCCCATTCGACCCATATCCATCACACAATACACACTTGACAGTTACCTATCATGGCTTGATACTCACCTTGTGGCCTTGTCAACCAAGGTTTTGTCCCATACCGTCTCCTCAATGTAAGCCTAGTGTAGTGTCTCTCGTCAGTGTCTGTGGTCCGAATCCATGAACTACGTTGCCTCTGCGCCATCACGTAGGCAAGGCCATTATTCTAATGCGCCCCCGAGGCTTCCATCTCTCCCAAGGTCCCATTCATCTCCTTTCTTATCTTCATTCTGGTCGTCTTTCTTCTAGTCCATCCAAGGTCCATTAGGGTTTACCCTGAACTACGTTGCCTCTGCGTCGTCACGTAGGCAAGGCCATTTAGCAATGAGCCCCCGAGGCACTAGGTCAGTCCCTTAGGGTCCGTCTTCTCAATAAGGATTGTGCAACCTTCTCATCAAGTAAGCAAATGCAAGCAAACACCCGCGCTTCGAGCAGAAATCTTAACTATGAGCATCTTAACCTATCCAATGCAAAGCAAATACCCAAGGTCTTCTAAATGATTTTTATGCAAATTAAGGCAAGAAATAAACACATATCAACGCAAATATGCTTTTGTGGATTGGAACCTAGGGTTAAGTTACATAGTCTTGATTTTTTCTATCATACCTTCCTATGCTACTCAAGGATGCCAAAAGCTAGAGATGCTATAATGGGGGCATGATTACTTTCGTTGTTTGTTGTTTGTGGATTAAACTTTAGTAATGTGAAGCCTTGTCTAAAGACATGATCAGCAAAAGATCATCGAGGACATCAAAGGTCTTACAGGAACGGGGGCAATCCTTGCTTGTTGAAACGCAAGAGGTACTCAGGTCATCTAGATTCAATTTTGACTAGATGCTTGTATTGACTTGTTAAATCACACCCCATGTAAGCGATACTCAGGTCATCTCGGTTCAATTATACCTCGATGCTTGTATTCACTTACAACATTTCAGAAAAGTACCAAAAAACAAAAATGCCCAATGATGAAATAAAGCAATCTAAACGCAAAACATCCGTCCTATATCCATACACCCATCCATACAATCCTCATTATTCAAACTATGCAGAGTAACAATATCAAGACAAGTTCCTAAGTCATTCTTTTGCAACCATTCCTCTATCCATCATGTCATTCTTATGTCGATAGAGTACATTTGGACATCACAAAAACAAGGCATATAGGAGCATACCATATCATTCGTAGAAACTAGTCATGCACATGATTAGGTTAGTAGAATGCACCATCCAATGCATTAGGTCACCAATACATTTGCATCACATCTTAATCTTAAAAGCCCAGAAAATCAAACAACATAGCTAAGTGCATCACATATATAGTTACATCACCACATAGTACTCATGTTACAACTGCATACATTCAAAGCATTACATCATATAAACATCCAGTAGCATCTCACATATCTATACAGTTACATCATAACATAGAAATCATGTTTCATATACATACATTTGCATCATCACATAGACATCATATTACATTTTGCATTCATTTGTCACATTAGATCATATAGCAATCATATAGCAGCATATCAAAGTATTTCTCATATAGCATCATATAGATCATCTAACTATGCAATAGAATTACATCATCCAATAGAAGTAAATCATCATCTCATAAACACATGCAATAGATACACAAAGCTGCATCATCATATATAATATCATATAAATGAGGTCCAAATGTACAATATCACCATCTCTCTCAAAATCCAAGTGTCATATACAAATATATGCCCAAATGGACGGTGATACATGTCCCAAAATGTACAAAATTTGGTACGTGTCTACCCCTGCTGCTGTGGGCCACCACTGCCAGCTCCCGACTGCTGAGGTCCCATCACGGATGCCCCTGACTGGGATGGACCTGCTCTGTGAGCCACCCCAGACTGACTCCTGAAACTCCCTGCCCTCTGGCTCGACGCCACGGCACCATGGTACAAGCCTCGGTAATACTGGGCCTGTGACTGTGCTCTGGCTAGGTCTGTCTGTGCCTGTGCCAACTGCGTCTGCAACTGGCCTACCTGTGCCTGTGCCTGCTGCACCTGCCCAACCAAAAATGTACTCACTACGTCTGTGCCCATGGCAGCCACTGCTGTGTCCCTCTCTACACGGATCAAGCGTACCCGTGCGTCTGCCATGTCTCGCTCACGAGTCAAACTAGCGATCACCGCTGCGTCTGTATCTCGCCTCCTCTCCACTCTCCTCAGCTGTGCCTACAGCTCTCGCACCTGTCCCCTCAGACTGGCTATGGTCCTCTCATGTGCCTCACCTTGCACTGACCCCTGTGTTGCCTCTGCCTGTCCTAGCCCCTGCTGCTGGGGCACCTGCTGCTGTGGCACCTGCTGCTGCGGCACCTGCTGCTGCGGCACCTGCTGCTGCGGCACCTGCTGCTGCGGCACCTGCTGCTGCGGCACCTGCTGCTGCGGCACCTGCTGCTGCGGCACCTGTTGCTGTGGTACCTGCTGCTGTGCCTCTCCCTGTCCTGGCACTGCCTGCCCAGCCTGATCTATCCTCCTCCGCTGCCTTGGCCTCTCTGCAGCTCGGCCACCTCGTCGTCCTCGTCCTCCTCTAGCGCCCCTCCACCCTGGGCCAGCCTCTCCCTCCTCTTCCTCTGAGTCCGCCTCGTCAATACAAGGCACCAGCATGCCAGGTCCTGAATATCTCAGGAATGGATGTGCGGTAATCCAATCCTCATACTCCTGTGTAACCCCCGCATCTGCTATCTCTCGCCTCATGTCCCATGCCACGTAAGGCAACTGCTGGAACTCTGCCAGGGCCTCCTCATAAGAAGCCATCGGCCCCCATCGGACCCTCTCTGCATGTGTCCGTGCAAACATGGCCTGTCCCTGCGGCATGCCCTGTCTCCTGCCGAACTGTCTCAGCACTCGGCCCACCATCTGCCTCTCCAGTATGTGCCGTGTCCGGCCTATCAACCACCTGGTCTGGAAGCAGTAGGGTAGCTCATCTCCCTCGTCATCCCAGGGCTCGCAATCCAGATACGACCGCCAGACGACCACATCTACCCCATCCAAGGTATGCCGCCAGTACTCTAGCTTCCCCAGCCTGTGCTGGGAAATCACTCCTGCATAGCCATAGCTGTATGGCTCTCCTCGCTGCCTAGCAAAGACGCATATCGGCCTAGTCACCGCTATGTGCTCCCACAGCCAAAACTGTAACAGCAACACCCCGGCCGATAAACTCGTGCTGCGGTGGTACACCACCTGATGCATGTCGTGATATAGGTGGGCTAGCACGCAGGGTCCCCACGCATATCGGGTGCCCTCGGTCAGCATCCGCTCCATGATCCTACCCCATCCACTGGGGAACCCGTGCGATCTCCTGTCCGGGCATACGACGCCCGCAATCAGTCCAGCCACAATCCCAGGGAAGTAGTCATAACAGTCATAGATATCCTGCCACGGGATGACCTGTCCCACCAGCTCAGGATCGTCAAATACTCGCTGACACTCGGCAAGTCCCGCGTCCCGCTGTGCATCATACTCCACTAACTCGCCTACCACGGGCAAGTGCAGTATCCTGTAGACGTCCTCTAGCATCACCGTCATCTCTCCAGTAGGGAAGTGGAAGGTCCTGTCCTCGCTGTGGAATCTCTCCACAGCAGCTGTCAATAGTCCTCGGTTCGCCCGCACCTCGGGCATAAAGAAAACGTAATCTAAACCCATGGCACCAAGCGCCACTCTGTCAGCCTCCGTCAGCATGTATCTCTGCAATAACGGCATAGGGAATGTCTCCCTCGACTACAGAGTCTCTCGTATCTCCTCCTGCAAGCACACAAAGCAAGGCGTCAGTCTCAAGCTGCATATACCATACTCAACATATCTATTGACCATACTCAACATATCTATTGAACTATATCAACTAAACTTAGCATTTCAAATTGATCAAAACAGCACACTACATCTCTTGACTAGATTCCTGCAATCTCGGAGATAGCTCATCGATTCCTGCGTCAAACAGGATGCTAATCGAATCAATTTGGCTAAGTAATTTGCCCTCTCGAGCAAATGCGCCACTACAGGTGGTAAAAGTGCCATTTCTGGTATATGCGCCGCAATAATCAACATATGCGCCACAAAAATGCATATGCGCCGCTGCAGGGCACATATGCGCCGTTCTAACGCATGCGCCGCAAAAATCCACGTATGCGTCGCAAAATTACGGCTGCGCCGCAGGAAGTCACATATGCGCAACTTTATCAAATGCGCTGCTACATTTCACATATGCGCGGCAAAAATACAAAAGCGCCGCCAAATTGCACATGCGCAGCTAGAATGCACAAAAGCGCAGCTTTAACGTATGCGCCGCCGAAACAGACATATGTGCCGCGAAAAAGCAAATGCGCAGCTTCGCGAGGCATATGCGCCGTTCTGCGTTTCAGCGCATCTATTTCACCTATTTTCTGCGTGCATTTATGACACCTAAACTCGACCCTAGGAGAAATTTTTCGAAGCACATACCGGGGGTCCTGCCTCTGCTGGCCGCCCGAATCGTCGGACTCGCTCGAATCGGTGCTCCTCGCGTGGAATGTCTGCTGCTCTGGCTGCCATGCTGCTCTAAGTTTGCTCTAAGCTCTCCTTCTCCAATCCAGATCAACCAAGTGTGCAAATGACTATTCTTGTGGACCCAGCTCCTATTTATAGCCTCCAAACCCTAATTCTGGCTAGGTGATGACTGTGACTACTTCCCGTGTCTGTTTTCCCCGCCGTTTTCTTCCCGCATCCCTGACCACATCCCTTTTCCTCCAACCTATCCTAACCCCTTCCTCATCGTGAGATCGTCCGTCTTCAAAACTTTCGCTGTTTTTCCCGTCCACTCTCCTGAGGGGGCATCCTATCGTCATTTAACCTGTACCAGGGGCAAACCGGGGCATGTATCATCACTCAGACTATCAATTTCTTTGAAGCAACGCTGTAAACTGCATTGCATCAAAGAGGGGCAAAATGTATACGCCTAAAAATGACACAAATCATCCTAAATAAATATTCTAAATATTTATTCCATTCTTCTATTAATTAAATAAATATTCCAAATTTATTTAATCAATTCACTATCCCATAATTAAATAAATTCTATTTATTTAATTATAATTCTTCTATTTGTCCTTCACAATTAAATAATCATAAATTATTTAATTAAGCCTAATTCCTCTATCCTAAAGTTCTAAATTCAAAATTCTACGTCACCTTTACACCTCACCTTTTCCACCTCACCTTGTCCACCTCATCAGGTTGCACATGTAATTAAATATATTTAATATTTAATTGCCTTATTTTCCCTCACCCACATGGCCTATTTCTTCTCCAATCAGAGGTCAGTTAACCAATCAATCAAATCTGTTAACTAACCTGTCAGTTGAGTCAAATCCTTAATCAATCCAGTCAGTTCCACAATCCACTCTTCTAACTGATCAATCAAGTCTGTTAACAGACCAGTCAATGGAGTTAACTCTCCAATCAGTTTTGTCACATCCCACCTTTCATGATGGAGCTGGGACACTTTGTCACATTTCCACTGGTTGCACATTCCTCAACCATCCTCAACCATTGATCTTCATATCTTCTCTCAACCGTTGATTCCTATCCCTCCGAGTCTATAAATGAAGCTTCATCCCTCCATTCTATTCATCCAAGCTTTTGACATCATTACTCTGCAGAAATATCACCAGTGCGCCTTTGGCACCCACTTGTCATCCACAAGCTTGAGATCACCATTGTTGCATTGGAGCTCATCTTCATTGCATATCACACCATAGCCGTTCACCATCGACTTCCTCAAACAGCTTTGAAAGATTGCACTCCCTGAGGGCTCATCTCATCTACGAAAGGACGATTCATGATAGGCGAACAACAGAAGTTTTGAAATGGAAGAGGTTTTGTTGTGTTTGTTCATTGCTTTGTTTATTTGGATCTTCTTTGTTTCTCCATTCTGTTGATGTTTGGGTCATCTATTATTCATTTGATTGATCACTATTTTACCCTCACAATAACAATATCGGATTACATAAGGCTCACTGCCAAAAGAAATGCTCATTGCAGGTGGACTCACTATACATAAAGAAATAAGGATAGAAGAGAGAAGGAAATTGGTTCACTACCAGTGGTGAACTATTACAAATGCATCTACCACATGCTGGATTATAGTTCCATTCAAAGCTCAAGACACATATTCAAAGGTCTTCATTATTTCTGCCCTGCTTTTCTACTCTGCTACATATACTCTATTTTTTGCCCTTATTGTCCTTTTCTGCTCTGAAAACTACCTTAGATCATGCACACATCAAATTCACATATATCCACACATGCTCCTCTTTCCAAAGTTGAAATCAATTGAGTATATATATCTGCATCAAGAATTTTCTCAAACTAGGTCATCATGCCAAACATGAAATGTGTATACAGATGTTATACCTTGTCGGCTTGATCTTTTGCACAAATAGCAATGTGGACCCAAAAAAACATACAAGAGTCTTTATATAGGTTGAGACCTATTATGCAATCACTTAGATTGATGATTCCTATCATATATCTTCACTGCATATTGATCTAACATGATTGTTGGCTTAGCCCTTAACTGCACACACAACTAGCTTGACTGTCATACCATAACTTTCAATGTAAACCATATGTGACTCTGAGATTCATAACTAACCTTCATAATTGACCACTTAACATACCTTCAGAATTGTAGAGTATAATAATGTTTCATAGAGAAATGTGGATCTTAGAATTGTTGTTCTGTCTCTAAGAAATGTTGTCAAACTGAAAGCCGATAAAGAACACCTTGTAAAATGTGATCAACAAAACTTCATAAGCTATAACTCTAGATTTAGGTAGTCATCATAAGTATCTTTGTTACCTTACAACTACAGGAGAAATTATGAAATAGTGGAGGAATGCAGACCAAGTTACTCAAGTACTCTGTATTGTTTCTAACTTAACTCTATTCACCCGGACTTAGATATTTCACCATATGACTTCTGGAGGAAATTAGGACTTGAACACTGAATCATGACTTCACTAGATAGCTGAGAGTAACATATCAAAACTACATAATAAGGTCTTCAATTGTGGAGGAGTACCAACTGAATTACTATCACTGTCTCAATGTGTTGTCAATACTTAGTCAATTTGGCTAAGTTAATCTTTTGAGACCAAAATACTACACACACCTTTGTCTCAGGAGTTGTCTCCAAACAAGTTAGGTTGTTTCCATCAATGACAACATCATAGCACTAATGTCTCTTGCCAACATATTATTCCCAAGGAGCCTCACAGGTCAAGCACTCGAGTGGTTTGTGCATCTTCCCTCGCAAATAAAAACATGGATCAAACAAGCTGACAAGTTCATAGCACACTTCTCATATAACATTGAAATGGAGGTTGACGACGCAACACTTTGCCATACTAAACAAGACAAGGGAGAGACCTTTAGCACTTTCTTTCAAAGATGGAAAAGTCTAGCTAGAAAATGCCCATGCTACATACTAGAAAATTAGCTAGTTCCAATCTTTATTGAAAATTTGAACATAGGACTTATGCATCAATTGCAAATACATTGTTGCACAACCTTTGATGAAGTCCTTGAGAAAGGGACCGCAATCGAAAAACCCCTAATTGCCAAAGGTCCAATTAAAATTTTCAACAAGAACCAAACCAATACGAACCCCTCCTATGACAAAGAAAATGGTCTAGAAATAAAAATGTCACAAATGATGGGGTTGTAGATGCCAAAGCAACAAACAAAGCATGTCCCATCCTCACCCATAAAGCGCCACCACCACCAAATAATCCACATCCCATTACATAATAAATGACGAATGCTATCCAAAACCACCAAAGAAGGGCTCCTCCAAAAACAAATTCAACTAGACAAAACTATACGCCCTTATGTGAACCCATTGAGTCCATCTTGAAGAAGCTACTACAAGCCCACTTGATTCAACTGCTGGAGGTTAAACAATATGACCCCACTTTCAAACCTACATCATGGAATGATAATGAATTTTGTGAATATTGCTGCATAAGAGGATGCAAAACCTTGAATTGTTACAAACTAAAGAACATTATCCAAGATCTACTTGAGTGAGGAGATATAGTCCTAAACAATTCGTAGGGGACCTCCAACACCAATCACATTATCTTTACGAATCCCTTATAGGATAATGGGTCAGGAAAAGCCTCTGCATCAGGCACTAAGACAAATGAACAACCAAGCTATAATCATGTTGCCTACGAGTACATAGTTAACAACATTAGGGCATATGATAACAATGTGTCCATGATCACCATCAAGTCATAGTCCAAATGTACGGTTACCACCCAAAGAGCAAAGCTAACCTTGTGAGGATCTATATTTGACCCATAGCCTGCATCCCAATATAATCTTTTGGATCACTTAAAGAAAACCCCCGCGCAAATATCTATTTTTGAGTTGCTTAGCTTATCCCCGGAACATAAAGCCATCTTGGATAAAACCCTCCTTGAATCATCTGTCCCTACCGACCTAAATGTCAACCAATTTTAGGCCATGGTAGGATAGTTGGCTACAACCAACCATGTCACATTTACCAAAGTGATGTACCATCCCAACAACCTAACCACACTGATCCACTGCACCTAGAAGTCTTCATCAACAAGCATAAGATTAGATGAGTCTTGGTAGATGGTGGAGCCGGATTAAATATATGTCCTCTAAAGCTAGTTATGATATTGGAATATTCTAAAGCATATGTAGATCCCTCCAAAAGGATCATAATCAAGGCCTATGGTGATGTTGAATGCTCTTCTAAAGGTGTGAGCTCACTACCCATAACAGTTGGGCCAGCCACACTGAACATCGTATTCCACACATCTTGGATCTGGACCTCCCTTACAACCTCATCTTTGGTTGACCATGAATCCATGCCATGAAGGCCATCCCTTCCACTTAACACTAGTGCAGTAAGTTCCCCTACAATGGTATTGAAATCACCATACATGGTGATCCTGATGCTTTTCAATACTACAATCATCTAAGAGAAGTACCTTAATACCAAGTGCCTGTCAATAGGGGAATACTGCCTATCATTTCCTCCCACTACATAGACCCTACCACTCTTTCAAATTCCCCCACCACATTTTTTTCCCCCACCAAACCTAAGGTCTAGATCCAAGACAAAGGGTGTGGAGAATACAAGATAGAGAGCTCCTATTGCATCAGAAAGCTACCATTATCACCAAAATCCCATGACAAACCTGCTCCAATCAAACCTAAGGATACTATTCAAGATACCCCTACCATCTTTACCAAATGGGGTGAATTGAGCAAAGATGATGTGGATGACAATGTTTCCAAGTGGCTCTACAAAGATGAAGAAGAGGTCAAACATGTGCAACTACCTATGGAACAATATGGGAAAGGATATGAGTTTGTAAAACAAGGATATGATGGGCATAGTAGACTTGGGCCTAACCAGAATGGAAGGACAGAGCCCATATATCCAACCATGTTACCAAAAAATAAAGGGCTAGGGTACACATCACGACAAGTGCAAGCTCCTAGTACTAAGTTGCTTTTGAGTAAGGATACAAGTGCTTCTAAAGACATTGAGACATCAAGGGACCCTATTGAACCCAAACCCAAATCTTCACAACCTAATCTTCCTGAGGGCTTATCTTGGATTAGTATCTTCTAGGACCTCGATGATACTTCCATTTGCACCTTGGCTCCCATATCCCTAAGTTACATGAACACCGATGATGACCTACCATTAGTCCATCCCCAACTCATCGATTGGGACCAAGAGACACCACCAAATTTGGATTTGTTTGAGAACGATGAAGCCATCATTGAATTCATGGGACTTCGAAAAGGCATACCTAGTGGAGATCATATAGTTGGTTATATCATGTATTTGGATAATTCAACATACTTTGGAGAGTCTACTCCACCATTCAGTTGCAAAAATGAACAAGAAAATATAAATAGGTCTTTAGATGAAAACTGAAAGTCACCTCTTAACCAGGGAAAAGTAAAAATAAAGGATGTATTTGATGGTGAAAACCTCTTCAAGGTGTCCAAGGATGAAGGGTTGGAAGTGATCCCAATCACACAAGAGACATCACCACTACTCATGAAGAAGTCAATCAAAACAAACATTCATACACACGATAATCCCAGGATAGTGCACTTCTCTAAATCATTAAAAGAACAAGAGAAGCCCAAGTTCAAAGCCTTTTTCTTAACAAGACAAGTTAATTTCACCTAGTCCTATGCTGATATGCCAAGGCTTTATCCACAATTCATCTTGCATCATCTACCATTACTGCCTAATGCCAAACCAGTAAAATAGAAATTGAGGAAAATGCATCCACAAATTGTGCTACTGGTCAAAGTGAAACTGAAGAAATTACTTGATGTTGGTTTCATTCAGCCAATAGAACATTTAGAATGGGTTTCTAACCTAGTACCAGTAACAAAACCTAATGGCCAAATCAGAATCTGTGAGGACTTTCAATATCTAAACAAAGCATGTCCAAAAGATGATTTTTCATTGCCCAATATAGATATCATAGTCAATCTCACAATAGGATTTGAAATGCTCTCGCTTATGGATGGCTTCTCGAGCTATAATCAAATAAGGATAGCTCCTAAAGATCAACACAAAATGGATTTTACTTGTCCATGGGGTACATATTGCTAGAATGTTATGCCTTTTGGTCTCAAAAATGTCAGAGCTACATACCAAAGAGATATGACAACAATATTTCATGATTACATGCACACATTCATGGAAGATTATGTGAATGACCTATTGACCAAATTAGTTACAAGGAACACCCACTTGGACCCATTGGATACACTCTTCACACGGCTTAAAGAATATAAGGTCAGATTGAACCCTAAGAAATGTGTGTTTAGAGTCACTTTAGGCAAACTATTGGGGTATATTATCTCCCATCGTGGAATCAAAGTTGATCCTGCTAAAGTGAAAGCCATCATGGACATGCCTCCACCAACAAGTCTCAAGCAACTATGTAGTTTATAGGGAAAATTACAATCAATTAGGAGATTCATTGCATAACTCACCGATAAATTTCACCCGTTCCAGTACCTACTCTAAAAAGGGATACCCTTCATATGTATGGAACGTTGCCAAGAAGCTTTCCAATAGATCAAAGATTATTTACTGTCACCTCTAGTCCTTATGCCGCTGATTGCAAGAAAACCTTTGATATTGTATATTTCCACTACCCCTTCAGCACTGGAGGCAATACTAGCACAAAATGATGAAGAAGGGAAAGAATGGGCAATCTATTACATCAGCAGGACATTGATAGGATATGAGTTGAATTACAGTCCCATTGAATGCACTTATTTTGTCATCATCTTTGCCACCCAAAAGCTACAACATTATATGTTGAATCATCAAACAAAGCTTATTGTAAAGATTGACCCCCTGAAGTACCTACTTAACAAGGCAAAACTAATATGATGGTTGGCTAAATGGGTTATGATATTGAGTGAATTTGACATAGAGTATGTTGACTGCAAAGCAATAGAGGGACAGGTAATCGCAGACCAACTGGCAGAGGTACCTACACCAACGAATCATCCATTGGTTATAGATTTCCTAGATGAATCAATATTTGTCGTAGAAGTTCCCAAAACATGGATGCTCTTCTTTGATGGTTCTTGCATGAATCACAGCTCAGGGGTCGGTGTCCTTTTCATCACGCCATAGGGAGACGCTATTCCTAAAGCAAATCAGATAGTCTTTTCTTACACAAATAATATTGCTAAGTATGAGGCATTTCTTACTAGATTACGTATGAACATCAATTGGAAAATCAAGAAATTACAAGTCTTCGACGATTCACAACTTGTAATCAAGCAGATCAACGATGAATATGACACAAAAGATGAAAATCTTATGCCATATAAGAGAATGGTAGACAACTTCAAGCTCTACTTTGAAACAATCATCTTTGACCAAATCCCCCAAGTTCATAATAGAGCAGCTGATGCCATAGCCACTATAGGATCTCTCTTGGATATTCCACACAATGCATGTCAATTCAAGTTCCTGGTGGAAAAACTATTGATCCTTACCTTTGACATCCCTAACTCTGAGGTAGTGTGTGAAATCATTGGTCCCATGTCTCCATGGTACAATGACATCTATACATACCTGCATGACCATACCCTTCCATCTAACCCATCTTACAACCAACATAAATCCTTCATAAGCCAAGCCGCTAAATATGTCATCATCAGTGACACCCTCTACCACTGTGGATTTGACAATACCCTCCTAAGATGTCTCAATGCTGAGGAAGAACAAACCTCCTTGCACACAGTACATGAGGATATATGTGGAGCTCACTCTAGTGGTCCTACTCTAGCTAAGAAGATCATCAAAATTGGATACTACTGGCCTACAATGGAGCGAGACGCATACCACTTTGCTAAGAAGTGTCAACAGTGCCAAATACATGGAGATCTTGTGCATGCACCTACCCAAGACCTTCATCCACTCACATCACCATGGCCCTTCTCTCAATGGGGACTTGACCTTGTGGGAAAAATCCATCCCACCTCTACCAATGGCCATAAATTCATCATTACCGCCACCGAGTATTTCACAAAGTGGATTTAGGCCATTCTTATGACATACATCACTGGTAAACATATTGCTAAGTTCATTCTTAATTACATTATATGTTGGTATGGTGTCCCTCAATCTATCATCATAGATAATGGTCGTCCTTTCAAAAACTAGGATGTCTGAGAGATTTGTGAAAAATTCCACATTCAACATCGCTTTGCTACTCCATATTATCCCCAAGGCAACAGTCAAGCCAAGGCATCAAATAAGACCATTATAAAATCCTCAAAAAGACTACCAATGGCACTAGTCATGACTGGCATCTTCAACTTAACCTTGTCTTGTGGGCTTATTGAACCAGCATCCACACACCCACTTATGCCACTTCATACTCCCTTGTCTATGGTTTTGAAGCCATCTTGCCCATTGAGGTCAAGTTACCCTCCTTGAGAGTGTCATTGCAGTAATTGGTTGATGATGAAGAGTATAGGGTATCCAAGTTACATGAGTTGGAGTTGTTAGATGAAAGGAGACAAAATGCACTGGCTCATTTACAAGCATATCAAAATCGTCTCTGATGTAGTTACAATAAGAAGGTCAAGGTTAGGCAATTCAGTATTGGAGACATGATCTTAAAAGAAAATCTCAAGAATCAAATGGAACAAGAGAAGCCAGGAAAATTTGAGCCAAATTAATTAGGTCCTTATGTCATCACAACCACATATGGATTAAGGACATATCAACTCACCACTCTTGAAGGTGAACCATTACCAGAGCTAATCAATAGAATGCACCTTCACAAATATTACACCTAAGTCAAAAAATACAAAAAAATCAAAAAAGCAAAAAAATAGTCCAATAAATGAAAACCACTCCAGTGGCATTGTTAGATAACAAAAACAATAGTAAAGAGAAATAATTCATCCAATAGTGAAAACTACTTCGGTGGCACTTTGGATAAGTACCATGGTGAAAACCTAGCAAACAGGTGCCATGTGTAGTCAGTCTTTGCTCCACTATCTACCACCATTCTATCAGCTCTCTTGCCATTTCCCATCACATAATTCGCATCCTAATTTGCATCATAATTCGCAATTAAATTGTGATGTCCTTCTCATGGCCTGAGAATAGTTGACATTTAACATCAAGTTCTTTCCATGCTCCATCCATCCCTTTCATAATAACCTTGCCCTATACCTGACTGGGGGTAACTCCTGATCCTAAATTCGGTATTGGAGGACACCTTTCAAAAATCCAAAAACATTGAGAAAATTCACAAAATCCAAAAACATCAAAACATGTCTCAAAATAAAAAAAATCAAATAGTCAATCAAAAACCCAAGCAATAAATAGTCTCAACCCACCAAGTTGAACTACTAGCACAAAATGATGAAGAAGGGAAAGAGCGATCAATCGATTACATTAATAGGACATTGATAGGATATGAGATGAATTATAGTCCCATTGAACGTACTTGCCTTGCCATCATCTTTGCCACCCAAAAGCTATAACATTACATGTTGAATCATTAGACAAAGCTTATTGCAAAGATTGACCCCTTGAAGTACCTACTTAACAAGGTAGCCCTGATAGGATGGTTCACTAAATGGGTTAGATATTGAGTGAATTTGACATAAAGTATGTTAACCACAAAGAAATAAAGGGACAGGTAATCGTAGATCAACTAGCAGAGGCACCTACACTAGTGGATCATCCATTGGTTATAGATTTCCTAGATGAATCAATCTTTGTGGTAGAAGTTCCCAAAACATGGATTTTATTCTTTGATGGTTCTTGCACGAATCACGGCTTAGGGGTCGGTGTCCTTTTCATCACACCACAGGGAGACGCTATTCCTAAAGCATTTTGAATAACCTTTTCTTTCACAAATAATATTGTTGAGTATGAGGCATTGCTTACTAGATTATGTATAGACATCAATTGGAAAATCAAGAAATTACAAGTCTTCGGTGATTCACAACTCATAATCGAGTAGGTCAACGATGAATATGACACAAAAGATGAAAAGATTATGCCATAAAAGAGAATGGTAGATAGCTTCAAGCTCTACTTTGACACAATCATCTTCAATCAGATCCCCTGAGTTCATAATAGAGTAGCTGCTGCCATGGCCACTATAGGATCTCTCTTGGACATTCTGTGCAATACACCTCAATTTGAGTTCTTGGTAGAACAATTATTGATCCCTGCCTTTGACATTCCTGACTCTGAGCTAGTGTGTGAAATAATTGGTCCCACGTCTCCATGGTACAATGACATCTATACATACATGCATGACCATACCCTTCCATCCGACCTATCTTCCAACCAACATAAATCCTTCATACGCCAAGCTGCTAAATATGTCATTATCAGTGACACTCTCTACCATCGTAGATTTGACAACACCCTCCTGAGATGTTTCGATACCGAGGAAGCACAAATGGCCCTGCATGAATTACACAAGGTTATATATGGAGCTCACTCTAGTGGTCCTACTCTAGCTAAGCAGATCATCAGAACTGGATACTACTGGCCTACAATGGAGTGAGACACATACCACTTTGCTAAGAAGTTTCGATAGTGCCAAATACATGGAGATCTTGTGCATGCACCTGCCCAAGACCTTCAACTACTCACATCATCATGGCCCTTCTCTCAATGGGGACTCAACCTTGTGGGAAATATACATCCCACCTTTGCTAATGGCCATAATTTCATCATTACCGCCACCGAGTACTTCACAAAGAGGATTAAGGCCATTCCTATGACATACATCACTGGTAAACAGATTGCTAAATTCATTCTTAATTACATTATATGCTGGTATGGTGTCCCTCAATTTATCATCACAGATAAAGGTCATCCTTTCAAAAACTAGGATGTCCAAGAGAGTTGTGAAAAATTTCACATTCAACATCACTTTGCTACTCCATATTACCCCCAAGGCAATGGTAATTTGTCGATGATGAAGAGTATAGGGTATCCAAGTTACATGAGTTGGAGTTGTTAGATGAAAGGAGACAAAATGCACTGGCTCATTTACAAGCATATCAGAATCATCTCTGATGTAGTTACAATAAGAAGATCAAGGTTAGGCAATTCAATATTGGAGACTTGGTCTTAAAAGAAAATCTCAAGAATCAAATGGAAAAGGAGAAGCCAGGAAAATTTGAGCCAAATTAATTAGGTCCTTATGTCATCACAACCACATATGGATCAAGGGCATATCAACTCACCACTCCTAAAGGTGAACCATTACCAGAGCTAATCAATAGCATGCACCTTCACAAATATTACACCTAAGTCAAAAAATACAAAAAAAAACAAAAAAGCAAAAAAATAGTCCAATAAGTGAAAACCACTCCAGTGGCGTTGTTAGATAACAAAAACAATAGTAAAGAGAAATAATTAATCCAATAGTGAAAACCACTTCGGTGGCACTTTGGATAATTACCATGGTGAAAACCTGGCAAACAAGTGCCATGTGTAGCCAGTCTTTGCTCCACTATCTACCACCATTCTATCAGCTCTCCTGCCATTTCCCATCACATAATTCGCATCCTAATTTGCATCATAATTCGCAATTAAATTGTGATGTCCTTCTCATGGCCTGAGAATAGTTGACATTTAACGTCAAGTTCTTTCCATGCTCCATCCATCCCTTTCATAATAACCTTGCCCTATACCTGAATGGGGGCAACTCCTGATCCGAAATTTGGTATTAGAGGACACCTTTCAAAAATCCAAAAACATTGAGAAAATTCCCAAAATCTAAAAACATCAAAACATGTCTCAAAATAAAAAAATCAAATAGTCAACCAAAAACCCAAGCAATAAATAGTCTCAACCCACCAAGTTGAACTACTAGCACAAAATGATGAAGAAGGGAAAGAGCGATCAATCTATTACATTAATAGGACATTGATAGGATATGAGATGAATTATAGTCCCATTGAACGTACTTGCCTTGCCATCATCTTTGCCACCCAAAAGCTGCAACATTATATGTTGAATCATCAGACAAAGCTTATTGCAAAGATTGACCCCTTGAAGTACCTACTTAACAAGGTAGCCCTGATAGGATGGTTCACTAAATGGGTTAGATATTGAGTGAATTTGACATAGAGTATGTTAACCACAAAGAAATAAAGGGACAGGTAATCATAGATCAACTAGCAGAGGCACCTACACCAGCAGATCATCTGTTGGTTATAGATTTCCTAGATGAATCAATCTTTGCGGTAGAAGTTCCCAAAACATGGATTTTATTCTTTGATGGTTCTTGCACAAATCACAGCTCAGGGGTCGGTGTCCTTTTCATCACACCACAGGGAGATGCTATTCCTAAAGCATTTTGAATAACCTTTTCTTTCACAAATAATATTGCTAATATGAGGCATTGCTTACTAGATTACGTATGGACATCAATTGGAAAATCAAGAAATTACAAGTCTTCGGTGATTCACAACTCATAATCAAGCAGGTCAACAATGAATATGACACAAAAGATGAAAAGCTTATTCCATATAAGAGAATGGTAGACAACTTCAAGCTCTACTTTGACACAATCATCTTCAACCAGATCCCCTGAGTTCATAATAGAGTAGCTGCTGCCATGGCCACTATAGGATCTCTCTTGGACATTCTGCGCAATACACCTTAATTTGGGTTCTTGGTAGAACAACTATTGATCCCTGCCATTGACATTCCTGACTCTGAGCTAGTGTGTAAAATAATTGGTCCCACGTCTCCATAGTACAATGACATATATACATACATGCATGACCACACCCTTCCATCTGACCTATCTTCCAACCAACATAAATCCTTCATACGCCAAGCTGCTAAATATGTCATTATCAGTAACACCCTCTACCATCATAGATTTGACAACACCCTCCTGAGATGTCTCGACACTGAGGAAGCACAAATGGCCCTGCATGAAGTACACAAGGGTATATACGGAGCTCACTCTAGTGGTCCTACTCTAGCTAAGGAGATCATCAGAACTGGATACTACTAGCCTATAATGGAGTGAGACACATACCACTTTACTAAGAAGTGTCGATAGTGCCAAATACATGGAGATCTTGTGCATGCACCTGTCCAAGACCTTCAACTACTCACATCATCATGGCCCTTCTCTCAATGGCGACTCAACCTTGTGGGAAATATACATCCCACCTCTGCTAATGGCCATAATTTCATCATTACCACCACCGAGTACTTCACAAAGCAGATTAAGGGCATTCCTATGACATACATCACTGGTAAACAGATTGCTAAATTCATTCTTAATTACATTATATGCCAGTATGGTGTCCCTCAATTTATCATCACAGATAAAGGTCATCCTTTCAAAAACTAGGATGTCCAAGAGATTTGTGAAAAATTTCACATTCAACATCACTTCGCTACTCCATATTACCCCCAAGGCAATGGTCAAGCCAAGGCATCAAAGAAGACAATTATAAAATCCTCAAAAAGACTGTCAATGATGCTGGCTGTGACTGACATCTTAAAATTAACCCCGCCTTGTGGGCTTATCGAACCAGCATCTGTACACCCACAGGTACCACTCCATACTCCCTTGTCTATGGTTCTGAATCCATCTTGCCCATTGAGGTCAGGTTACCCTCCGTGAGAGTGTCAATGCAGCAATTTGTCGATGATGAAGAGTATAGGGTATCCAAGTTACATGAGTTGGAGTTGTTAGATGAAAGGAGATAAAATGCACTGGCTCATTTACAAGCATATCAGAATCATCTCCGATGCAGTTACAATAAAAAGGTCAAGGTTAGGCAATTTAGTATTGAAGACATGGTCCTAAAAGAAAATCCCAAGAATCAAATGGAATGGGAGAAGCCTAGAAATTTTGAGCCAAATTGGTTAGGTCCTTATGTCATCACAACCGCATATGGATCAAGGGCATATCAACTCACCACTCCTAAAGGTGAAACATTACCAGAGCCAATCAATAGAATGCACCTTCATAGATTACACCTAAGTCAAAAAATACAAAAAAAAATAAAAAAGGACAAAAAATACAAAAAAGCAAAAAAATTAGTCCAACAAGTGAAAATCACTTCGGTGGTGCTGTTAGATAACAAAAACAATAGTAAAGAGAAATAATTCGTCCAATAGTGAAAACCACTTTGGTGGTGCTTTGGATAAGTACCATGGTGAAAACCTGGCAAACAAGTGCCATGTACAGTCAGTCTTTGCTCCACTATCTACCATCATTCTATCATCTCTCTTGTCATTTCCCATCATATAATTCACATCCTAATCCACATCATAATTTGCAATAAAATTGGGATGTCCTTTTCATGGCCTAAGAATAGTTAACATTTAACATCAAGTACTTTCCATGTTCCAGCCATCCCTATCATAATAACCCTGCCCTATACCTGACTGGGGGAAACTCCTGATCCTAAATTCGGTATTAGAGGACACATTTCAAAAATCCAAAAACATCAAATATTCCCAAAAAAACACAAAAAAATCAAAACAACTCAAAAATCCAAAAACATTAAGAAAATTCCCAAAATCCAAAAACATCAAAACATGTCTCAAAATAAAAAAATCAAATAGTCAACCAAAAACACAAGCAATAAATAGTCTCATCCCACCAAGTTGAACTACATCACCTCTGAGATTTCACATAGGCAAGGCCATCTTCGATGAGCCCTCGAGGCATAAAAACCTAGGTCTTAGGTCACACAGACTCGACATGGTCAAAAAATGTTGTCTCCACTCTTTCACGTAGCCAAGGCCATCTCAATGAGCCCCAGAGGCATTAGGTTAGTCTCTTAGGGCCCATTGAGTTAAACATTATAATAAGTTTTCCCTTAATGTGATGGATATTTTGATCAGATCAAGATAGTTAAATCTTTTACAAGAAATACGTACTTGAAACCAATGCCAAAATCAACAAGGCAAGCTATCCAATCAGCCAAACCAATCAATTACCTAGTGATGATTGTACAGCACTATCAACTATCCTTATCAACTATTACATATGTTACACAGAATGGGGCATCATCGAAATCAGGATTCTACATCTTATACGATATGCATCATTTCTAAAATTAGACATTAACAATCACCACATGCCAATCATCTCACAACTTGTGGCATCCTTGAAACTAGACCACATATCTTAAACAAAATGTCACAATCCTAAGACTTGCCTTATGCAGGTGGTCACATTGCTGAAACCAAACTTAACATATTATATGGCATGCTTCCTATCCTAAAACTAGGCCCTATTCATCTAATCATATTTAAACAAACAAACACATATCACTCAGCACACGATCTAATGGTTGTTGACTTTGTTGGTCTAGTCTATCTTTGCTTTTGTTGGATAGATCTTTGGTCTTATTCTTATGCTTCTCAAGGTAATCCATAAGTGATGAAGAGAAGCGATGATAGAATAAGACTATTTTCTTTGATTTTTGTTTGTGGTTTGTCTTGGCAAAATGACTAGGGCAACTAGGTTCCTTGCGTGTGATCAAGATTCCATTGGGTGTGAATCAAAAACATCCTATGCATGGGAAAGAATAAATTTTTCCTTACATAAGGACTTGCATACCTCAAGGTTATCTCATCACATGTTCCGACAAGGTACCACAATTACTAGTTTGAGTCAAGCATCCCTTGTCTGTCACATGCATGTTTCGCAAAGGACCACACTTTACACTTTGGCCTATGACTTGCCATTGTATTTGTAGTCCCTCGACATAATAAGTTCTATGATGATAAGGAGAAACTGCAAGTAAGAAGCTCAAAAATCTATCAAAGCAAAATCTCACTATATTCTTCTAGCCATTCTTTATTCCTTGACCATCTCTCTCATCTCCATTCCTTCTTTTCATTCTACTATCTTTTCAGGAAATTTCCCAATTTTTTAGAAAATTTGAAAAAATTCCTAAGGGGGCATAAGGCTATCCCGCCTCATCTGGGGCATGCTAGGGCATATCCAGAGAATATTTTTGAATTTTTCTTTGACACAATGTCAGAATTGACATTGTATCAAAGAGGAGCAAAATGTAGACACCTAAAAATGTCCTCAACTTGCAAACGCCATTTTCACACAATTCTCTTCCAAATTCCACATTCAACTATTAATTAAATAATTTGTAATTATTTAATTAATTCATTTTCTCATCTCTAACCTATAATTAAATAAATTTTATTTATTAAATTATTTATTTATTTTCCTCTATTTTTCCTCTATAATTAAATAATTAATTTTTAATTACTTAATTATTCATGCTCCAATATCCCCTTTACTCAATTAACTTAAATAAATAAATATTTATTTAAATTATAGCCCTTACCTTGATTAAATAAATCACACTTAATTAAGGGTTCTCACTCATTCTCCCCTTTCAACTAAATTAAATAAATTGCCCTATTTATTTAATTTGAAAATTCCTACAACTCATCATATTTTCAAATTAAAAATTCCCTCTTGTCCTCTTGTGAGAGGGAAACCCTACTCAATCCTGACCATCCATTTCACTCAAAGTCAACATCAAATCCCAGCCCTTCATTCAACCCTGGTCTTCTATAAAATCACTTCCTAAGCCTCACTTACAACTTCCGAGCTTCCAAGATTTTGCTAAGTCAACACACTTGAGCTTCTCATGATTATTGCAGGTCTGCAAATCTGAGAACACCATAGCAAAGTTGAGGAGAACAATGGAGGGAAGATGCATGTAGCTTAGAAATTTAGCTTAGAGGCTTGCTTGTTTTATTTCTAGGTTATTTGCACTCCATTAAGGAGTTAGGACTTGCATGAAATGTATTTTTCATTTTCTGATGTTTTACTTTGACTTACAATCCAATCAGCCTAAAGATTTGTTTTCAACTTGGCATGCCAAGTTCTCTGATTGTCATCTATTGTCCTCTTGATGATTTTGATCAGATTTTTGTTTGTGGACTTAGCCAAGCCATTCCCTTGGGGGTAGTAGTTGGATGATGTTTTCAAATAAATGCCATAGTTTAATGCCCATTCACTAATTTTTTTGCCTACAAAGGCCTTAGAATTATTAGAAATAATGGTGGATGGAACACCAAACCTAGCAACTATACCTTCAAGAAAATCTAAAATAGAGGCCTTTGTGGCATCCTTCAATACAACTACCTCTATCCACCTTGTAAAATAGTCTGTGGTTGTTAGAATCCACTTGTGGCCAGCATTGGATGGTGGATTAATCATCCTAATAAAGTCTAAGCCCCGTTGGGAAAATGGCTAGTCAGTCTGAATTGGATGAAGAGGAAGAGTTGCCAGCCTTTGTTTGCCTACAAAAAATGTACATTATTTGCAGCTCCTTACCCATTTATGGATATCTCTAAATAAATTAGGCCAGTAGTAACTAACCCTCATAATTTTAATAGTAGTTGTTCTTGGAGAATAATGGCCACCAATAGGGCCATTATGAAATTCTTCTAAGACCTTAGAGGTCTTATCTTGAGTAATACATCTAAATAAAACACCATCTACAAGAACATAAGGGATGGATTAAAGTCAGAAATACCTTCTTTTTGTTGATTCCAATCCATCAGGGCATCTTCTTGACTATAGAAATGTAACCATGTCATAATACCAGCATTAGGATTAGCTGGTTGCATCTGCCCTAGGACACACACAACATCATTTCTATCCTTAAGACGTCTGTTGTCATCTATTCGCACAGACCTTTTCCACAAACCAACTTGGTAATATGGATGTCTATATCATATTCCATCACCTTAGTTATCCATCCAGCCCTTTTTTCATTAACATCCCTACTTAGCAGGAACTCTTTGACACCAGGGTGGTTTACCATTAGCTATATCTTGTTGTTAGAAAGCATATGTCTAAACTTCTTTAGGGCCTTCACTATAGAAAATACTTTTTTTTCCACAAAATCATACCTCTATTCATAATGTTTGAGTGGTTGACTGAAGAAGGTGATTGGTTGCTCTAGTTTCTCTTTGTTTTGTTGTGTCAAGACAGTTGACATACCCTCTTTGCCTTCAAAGGCATAAAGGATAAAATCCTTCTCATAATTTGGGTTTATCAGGGTTGGAGCTTATACAATGGCCTGTTTGACATCTTCAAAACTATCCTTGCCTTCTTTGGACCATGTGAAGGCAACATTCTTTTTTAGCATAGCTATGAGAGGTTTTTCTATTGAAGCAAAATTCAGAATGAACCTCCTCACAAAGTTGATCTTTCCCAAGAAGCTCTGCAGACCTTTTTTATGACTAGGAAGGGGAAGAACTAGATTGGCACTTGTCCTTTTGGGATCAATGGCCACTCCTTCTTTTGAGACTATATGTCCAAACAATCTGCCTTCTGGGATAGCAAATACACATTTTTTGGGATTTAATGATATCCCATATTCTCAACATCTTTCAAATACTTTTCTTAAATGACCCAAGGGGTCAGCTGTATGCTTAGAATACATGGTCAGATCATCAAGATACACCAAAATAATATCATTAATCAAGCCTTTAAAGGCCAAGTCCGTTGCTCTTTAGAAGGTTGCTCCAACATTTGTTAATCCAAAAGGCATTTTTTGGTAATCCAAGGTACCCCACTTGGTGGTAAATGTTGTTTTATACTAGTCTAATTCTTTTACAAGAATCTAATTGTAGCCTGAGTAGCCATCTAGGAGTGAAAACCTTTCAGCTCTTGCTACTGTTTGTAGAATTTGTTCCATAGAAGGAAGCAGGTATTGGTCTTTAAGGGAAGCTCTATTCAAGTCTCCAAAGTCCACACAATCTTATTTCCCCATTCTTCTTCTTAATTGGAACTAAATTTTCCACCCAAGAGGAATGTTTGATGGGATAAATAATCTTTTCCTCTATGAGCTTGGACAATTCTTTTCTCATTAGTGGCTCTATTTTGGGGTTGACAGGCCTTTACTTTTGGCATACATGCTTTGCATTAGGGTCCAAATCAATAGTATGTTGGATTAACCGGGGGTCAAAGCATTTCAAATCCTAATAATCTCAAGCAATTAAATCATCAAATTTATTGCAAATCTCAATAAAAACTTGTCTTTCAGCTTGGTTACATACCTTGTCATGCTTAAGGAATCTGCCCTGTGCAATTACTATCTCCTCATAATCCTCTTTTTTGATAATCATATTCATCTTTTCTTTCTTTGGCTGATCATCTGTGCCAAATATGCTCTCTAAGGTGATCAGTCCCCTAGGTAGCTTGTTAGTCTTTAGCTATATTACTTGGTCACCATACTACTCTTGCAATATTGATTGGTTCTTGGCAACATACTCTGCCTCATCTTATAGAAAATTCACGATTTGCTAGTCATTTTCAAATACTTGTCAGCTTATGATGTTATTGGGCACAACAAGCCTAAAAACAAACTTTACATGCTAATCTAAACTTTGTTTGACATTCTGAGGAATGTCAAACTATGCACCAACTATGGCTAGTCTATCAACATCCTTGTTTTTCTTCCTAGGAATTGCCTAAATGTTGAATACATCAAAATCTTCAATCAGGTCCCAAACCCTGTGTTTGTATGACCTTAACAAGTCATTCTTTGAAGCACTTAGTTTTCTGACTTGGTGAACAACTAGTTCATTGTCACCAAACACTTGCAAAACTTTTATTCCTCTTTTTTGTGCCAACTGTATGCCTTGAATCAAGAATTCATACTCAGCTACATTGTTAGTATAGCTAAACTGCAATTTGAATGAAGAGAAATAACTTTCCTTTTGGGGTGAAATTAATACCACCCAAGCACCTACTCCATTTCTGCTTTTAGAGCCATCAAAAAATATTTGCCACATCCCACTTGGATCTATTGTTGTCTTTTCAATATTGGAGATGACAACATCCTCTTCATGGATACAATAAGTACTCAACCTTGTTTCCTCTACATGAGAGGGGGTGTCAAACTGAAAATAGTCTACCCACTCATCAAGTAAAATGTCAAGAATCTCCTCTACTAGGGTGGTAGCCTCATTTCCACTATTGTTGTCCTCTAACTTATGGATTGGACAATTCATATCGGTGAGATTAGGGGAGTAGGGTTCTATATGGTCATTGACAATAGGCTTAGCTTTGATGGTTACTTTGGTGCCATACCTAGTTTCAAATAGCATGTGGGACCAATTAGAGGATAGATACCCACCTATTTTGGCTTTGAAATCTCTAGATAGGCATATGCTAAAGTAGGCTAGGAGATCAATGACAGAAATATCTCAGGATATAGAACAACTAGGGAATGCTTGCAAAGTGAGTTTTAAATCTTTTATAACACCTATTGTTTTAATAGTAGTGCCATCTAATTGCACTACCCCTTTGTTCACATGCTCATACACTATACCCAATCTGTTAGCTATGTTTTTGGGCATGACAGAGGTACCTACCCTAGAATCTATCATATAGTTATGTAACATTTTGTCACCAATAATTAAAGAAACATAGAATGGAGGGGGCTTACTAGTTTTTCTTATGTTTGCCTCCTTTTTTGGTTGACATAGGTTTGCTGGGGCAGATGTCTTTTCTCTTACCAACTCCACATAGGCTAACTGAATTTTGTTAGGGCCTCTTGAAGAAGATTCCTTTGAGCTGAGATTCATAATGCATCCCACATAGTGATGGTTAGATTTGTCTTCTTCATCTGATCCACTATGCTAAAGGGTATTTGAGTGCTCTCTGTTCTCTTTTGTGATGTTTTTCTAATAGTAGGGTCAATCTTTGACTGTTGATTGGCTTGAGCCTCCCTATTTATGGCTGGATCTGCCTACCTTGAAGGAATTTCAGCTACCACTCTTTCACTTGTAGCCCTTTGGGACATATGAGATGAAGATGCCTGACCAACTACAGGTACTGATGTATCCTCAGTGGCTCTTCTCTTTGCCCTTGTATTGAATGCTATTGGACCAACACCTTGATTAACACCACAATAATCATCAGGGGTCCAATTCATCAAAGTGGCATAATTTTACATTGGTTCTTGTCCTCCCACCATCTCTTGACTGGTACTAACTGTTGATGATGATTTTTAGTCATAACAACATGCATAAAAATTTACATAACAAACATTTATTATCTTGTAAAGTATGATCAGCTTAGGATAAGTTGATGACTCCAAGTCTCCATTGATCAGGTCATGATCATCTGACATTACTCAGAGGTTGATGTAACATGTTGTTTTCCATTTCAAGGGGTCTTACATTTGTCTAGATGATCAGTATTGTACTGTTTCCTATAAATTTACTCCACAGAGAGGTTAACTCTACTCTATTTCCAAAGATAGCTGGTATATTTGTAAGTTTGATCAAGTCTTCTAATCATTGATCACTACGAACTTGTTCTTTCTTCTACACTGTATATTTATTCAAATGATGTGTCTATAAGTAGATATTTACATGTATTTCATGGACATTTTTCTGAATTTGCATGATATTTATCAATTTAGCATGCTTCTACTCTAAATATGCTTTGTATTTTCAATTATCTATTGGATATCTGCATATTTCTTGTTTATTTTCTTTTGATTCTCTATTATTTGCAATTATGAAGATGATCTATTATGAAATTGAAAGAAATTTAAAAGAATACTTCTACTTTAGTGAATCTTTAGTCATTGAATCACATACATACAAGATACTTTCATGAAGAAAAGAAATCAAACCATAGGTCACCAGGATGTTCCATAACTAGATATGGTTGATGCTAACTTCAAAGGGATTAGGAATGAAAACAACACATGCAAATTCAAAAGAATTCCAAGGGACGCAACTGATCAATGCATATATCCAGATTTCAAACATAGATTACTCAAGATTTATGATGACTTGTAATCAAATATGCTTCTCTTTCATTCAATATGCATAACATGTACATTTACAACAACTTTGAAATGAGTCTTGAAATTTTAGTAATCAAATTTCAATTAAGTTTCGAATGCTGAAAATATTGCATCCCTGCACCTTTTATAGAATAAGGTGAGGAGGCAGTTACATTTGACCAATGGTCAAGATTTATCTATTAAAATCAATGGTTGATAATTACCCTATGACTTAGTCAACTCTTCCTCTTGGCACAGGTTGCCAGCTGGCAACCACTTGGTTGACTCATTATTAATGAGTACCTTATGAATATGTTCTCTTGGTGATGCATCTTCATTTATTCTTCAGGTTCCTCTTCTTCATTTTCTTCTTCTTCATAATTGTCATCATCTTCATTACTTTCAGCATCATTGTCACTTTGGTATACATCTGCCTGTATGTGGACCTTCATCGTTGTCCTGATGTGCTCATATGCCTGTACTATTTTATCCACCTCTCCTCCATCTTGGATTCTGGCTTTTGTTATAGCATGTTTATGAGACTGGAACTTAGCTTTGAGTGCTTCTAGCTTATCTTTTTTGTTGTTCAAAGTCTCATTATAAGTTTCCACCTTGAATTTTATCCTCATGATTTTATCCATCACTTCCTCTGTCAAGTGGGTGAGGGGGTCATCTACTACTAACTTGAAATTATCATGCAAAGCTTTGATAGCAAAATCTACATCCTAATTTTCAATTTTCCCTTCTATTTTACCCTCTAGAGCCTCAAGGATCTTTGCTTCATATGTCATCATGTTGTGCAGCTTTATACTTATATCCCTGAGCTTGCCATTGCATTTCTTCAAGATATCACATTCGAACTTGATATCCTCATACCATATGCTTATCAGCAGAGCAGTATTATTATTCAACACTTGATTACTTATCAAGATTTGAGGATCAATCCTCTTCATTTCACTTAAAGCAATTAGGTCCTTTTCCAATTGGAATGACCATTTTCCTGTTTCTTTTTTCATTTTATCTACCTTTCTTTTTAAACCACTTAAATAATTCCATCTCTGTAGGGAGGTTCTCAAAACATCCTTAGCCCCAATGAGAGCTGACAACATCCATTGCTCCATGATCATTGCCTCATGTCTCATTAGGTCTAACTTGGTGACCTCTTCTTGGGATATCAAAGTCAATGGGACTATTGGATCAACTGGTGTATTATCAGGGTTAATCAACCCTTTTATGTAAGAATGTAACTAAGCAATGTGCTCCTTATGTATTTTATTTTTCTCTTTCTCCTTCTTCACCCTTTGGGTTAAAGAATCAATAATGTCCTTCCCTTCCTGACCTTCCTGGTCCTCATTGGCAAAACCCAAATCAACAGTTGTGATTTGGAATTCTTCAAGGCTAATTTTGACTTTCTCCTACCATGTAAAGTGCTACCTATGCAATCCTTCTGCCTGTAGCAGGATCTCTCTTTATGGCTGATGTTAATCTAGTCTTCCTCTTTAGCTTCATCATTATTTTAGCAAACAAGGTGGAAACATCAAATTCTTGAATTTTAGATCCTTGTTCCATGCCTATTTCTCTTTCTAGCCATTGAGGCACATCATCTCCAGACCCTTGATGCTCTTTGTCAACATTACGTCTGCCGTGTTCTCTAGTATCTGCTTCTATTCTTGGTGGAGAAGGTGCTTTCTTAATTTCTTCCTCATGGAGTTCCTCATGAGGGGGATCTTGTTGCATTTCTTCTTGCTAAGGGGATGCCTTCTACAAAGGACAATCCTATGGAATGTCCACATTATGATCTTGTGTCTGATCTTGGACTCCTTCCTTCTGACTTTCATCTTCTTTATTACGTTCCTCATCCTGAGGCATATTGACATCTGTGGATGTCTATCTATTTTGGCCTTGTGCATCACCCTAATCAAAGATCATTTCTTGTTCTCCACCTGATGCACCGATATCTTGTGACTTGGGGTCCTCATGACCTGATTTATCTTTTGCTCTTGAGGCATCCCCTAGATCTTCTTGAGTTTGAGCAGCAACAGCACCTAATATATCTTTATAACCCCTGCTCTTCTGTTGAACTTTTACTATTTTTAGCTCTGTGGGTATCTCATGTTGTTGCTGACCCATATCAGGAGCATTGCTTTCTTTTTCTACTTGCTTGGCTACTTCAATCTTCTCTATTTCATCAGGTGCACCTACTTTTTCTTTAGGGCTTACATCACCCCTGTATGTTAAATCTACAACAGCAGGGCTAGTTACCTACTCAACCAACTTATCAAGTCCTATCTGTTGGGCTGCCCTCTCTAGGCTACCTTCTTTTACTTCTTCTATTTTCTTTATTCTTCCAACACCACCATCTATGGTAATGGGGTCCCATGAGGGGTCATGCGGGTGTTGGAAGCAAGAGTCTCCATTTGTTGAGAGGCCACACTTTGAACTACCTCATCATCAGATAAGTCCATAGTATCCTCCAAAGAAAAAGGAACACCTTGACTTGCTTTAAACATTTCTTTTGTTTGTTCCTCTGCCTTCTCAATTTTAAACTTTATTATGGTGAGAAACAGAACATCATGTTGTAGTTCCTTCCTAAATGCTTCACCATCAGCGCCTTTCAATACAATAGGGTTAGCCCTGATATCCCCCCTCATGGATGTTCTTTGCTTCTTGGGTGGTGACATCAATGACATTGCCCTCCTTTTCTTACTGGCCATTATTAGCTCATCACCTACAGGTTCCTTATTTACCTTCTCTTCTCCTAAAGGGATGCCCTCTTCCACTTCCTATTGCAAGGCTTAGCCCTCCACCTACACCTCTGTAGTTTCGACAGCTCGTCTCAAAATCCTCTTAGTCTTTGGCTTTTCAATAGGATGTTGTGTAGATGATGCGGATGTCTGCGCTGATGTAGATGCACCTATAGGCAACATGGCAATCCTTTCAATTATCACCCCCTTCAGTTCATCTTCACTTTTCTTACCTCTAGGGGAACCTTTCCTTTGTTTTTGTGTGGGCAACCTCCCCATTGGATTTTCTCTTTTCATTGAGGAAATCATCATATTCCTCATCAACTATTTCTTGCCTCTTATTTTGGCATCAACTATAAGGGCAACACTCCTTTTCTTCAATCTGTTTATCTCCTCATCCACCCAAGCTTGAGTTAACTGTATCACCCCACCTGTCAACTGATCTAGGGATATATCCTCTGGCTGTGTAAGATCAGGGACTGATATGGTGTCATTGTACACATTTTTGTCCTCATATTCATTGGACATAATCTTTCCATCATCTTTCCTCAGCTGTACTGGCACTGGGCTGTAGTCAAAGGTCTTAATTTGGCTCAAGGTGAGCCTCTAGTACTTCCTTCTTCTCACCTCAACTTCATCCTCATAGTCGGTCTAGAAGTCTTCCAGATGCTTTTGATGTATCAGTTTTCCTAATATTTTTTGCATCTTGCCATAGGGATCATAAGATTTGGCCAAGGGAAATGGCTATAGATACATCATTTTTAGCCCTCCCATGACATGTTTTATGCTCTCTGGGTCTGAGCACATATACCAACCCATAGACACTAGAAATAACACCGGAGGTATCTTCTTTTGTACTTTGTAGGCTTCAACTATGGTAGACACCTGCTTGACAAATTCCATCAAGAGAACCCCATCAGTAGGGTATCTTGGCAACATAATAGGTTGTCCTTCAAATCCCTCTATCCTTATATATGAAAAGGTGGCAAACTGGATAAACCAGGGCCCATGTCTATAAACAACTTCTTGAGCTTCCATGCTTAGCCTCTTAGTTCTGTCCTCTTGCATGGTTCTGACCAGATGCATAGAGAATGCATCATTTACTAGTTTGCAATCCAGGAGGTAATCTTTTCTTTGTAACTGGGGATAGTGATCCCATAAGTGGGCATCATCTGCATCACAACTACCTTTACCCACTATCTTCAAGGAATCAAAGGTTCCCTATAAGCACATGAATATACCATGTATGAGGTCATATAGAACAAACATGTCTGACCTCCCAAGTTCCTCATCCCTTCATCTAGTGCGTCACTGATGATCTTGGCCCATAATGGTCTGTTATCTACATATAGGACCATCTAGATGATTCCAAACATCCAATTCTCAAAATTTCTAGCATGAGGTTTACCTGTCATCTTGCTCAGCAAGGCAATCATATACTGGTACTCATCATCAAAATCAAATTTGTATAAATGTATGGGCAATTTGGTTGATGCACTGTAGGTACTACTCTTTGACCTCCATTGATACATCCTCTTCCTTGCATTCTTCTTATTATTATTGTATTTTGTTTCCATCTTGCATAGGTCTACACTTACTACCTTTTTTTTGTAATCAAATATAGATTTTTCTATCAAAGCTCTACATGATAATTTCAAGTTGGTAGCAGATGACCCCCTCACCCACTTGACAGAGGAAGTGATGGATAAAATCATGAGGATAAAAGTCAAGGTGGAAACTTATAATGAGACTTTGAACAACAGAAAAGGTAAGATGGAAGCGCTCAAAGCTAAGTTCCAGTCTCATAAACATGCTATAACAAAAGCCAAAATCCAAGATGGATGAAAGGTGGATAAAATAGTACAAGCATATGAGCACATCAGGACAGCGATGAAGGTCCACATACAAGAAGAAGTATACCAAAGTGACAGTGATGCTGAAAGTAATGAAGATGATGACAATGATGAAGAAGAAGAAAATGAAGAAGAGGAACATAAAGAATAAATGAAGATGCATCACCAAGAGAACATATGCATAAGGTACTCATCAATAATGAGTCACCAAGGTGGTTGCCAACTGGCAACCTGTGCCACGAGGAAGAGTTGACTAAGTCATAGGGTAATTATCAATCGTTGATCTTAATAGATAAATCTTGACCATTGATCAAATGTAACTACCTCCTCACCTTATTCTATAAAAGGTGCAGGGGTGCAATATTTTGAACATTCGAAACTTAATTGAAATTTGATCACCAAAATTTTAGGACTCATTTCAAAGTTGTTGTAAATGTACATGTTATGCATATTGAATGAAAGAGAAGCATATTTGATTACAAATTATCATAAATCTTGAGTAATCTATGTTTGAAATTTGGATATATGCATTGATCAGTTGTGTCCCTTGGAGTGCTTTTCAATCTGCATGTGTTGTTTTCATTCCTAATCCCTTTGAAGTTAGCATCAACCATATTTAGCTGTAGAACATCCTGGTGACCTATGGTTTGATTTCTTCTCTTCATGAAAGTATCTTGTATGTATGTGATTCAATGACTAAAGATTCACTAAAGTAGGAGCATTCTTTTAAATTTATTTCAATTTCATAACAGATCATCTTCATAATTGCAAATAATAGAGAATCAAAAGCAAACAAACATGAATTATGTAGATATCCCGTAGATAATTAAAAATACAGAGCATATTTAGAGTAAAAACATGCTAAATTGATAAATATCATGCAAATTCAGACAAATATCCATGAAACACATGTAAATATCTACTTATAGACACATCATTTGAATAAATATATAGTGTAGAAGAAAGAACAAGTTTATAGTGATCAATGATTAGAAGAATTGATCAAACTTGCAAATATATCAGCTATCTTTGGAAATAGAGTAGAGTTAACCTCTTTGTGGAGTAAATTTACAGGAAATAGTACAATACTGATCATCTAGACAAATGTAAGACCCCTTGAAATGGAAAATAGCATGTCACATCAACGTCTGAGTAACGTCAGATGATCATGACCTGATCAACTGAGACCTGGAGTCATCAACTTATCCTAATCTGATCGTACTTTACAAGATAATAAAGGTTTGTTGTGCAAATTTTTATGCATGTTGTTATGACTAACAATCATCATCAACATAAATTGGCGCTAGAAGGAGGGCCTTTTCTTAGTAGATTTGTCTAATTTGATGAGACAAACAGAAAGGTAATACTCATGCAGCTTTGTATTTCAAGTCATATGCAAAGATTTGTTTTTTGAGTCCGTGTATGCTTGTCCATTACAAAGTTTTCAAAATTGAGCATAAATATTTCAAGCTTTGTAGTTGATCACTGTGATATTTAAAAAGATAAGCTCTATTTCAAGTCTTTTTGCTAAAGCTTTGAGGTAATTTTCTTGAGAGGCCTGATATCATGTTGCTTGTGTCCCAAAAGCCTCATATCACCTCATATTTGTATCATTTCTACAAATATTGTGTAAATATCCAGTCAGTTTCAAATTCTGATCATAAATATAGCCTTTGCTAGAGTGTTTTAGTTGATTTTTACAGTAAACAAGCTGAATTTCCTTAAATTCAAGTAATCTTGGCTCTCAAGCCAAATACTAGGTCTAGATCCAGTGGACTCTTTGAAGAATTGCCTATCCAGGGATTCAGACCTAGAACAACAGATATTCATCATTCTCTTGGTTCTAGTGTGTCAGGAGCTTAACCAAAATAGACTCCAGTAACTCCTATCATGTTGCAAATACCTACAGGACCACCTGTCACACCTCCAGTCCAACCTCCACCTGTGTATGAGGAAAATTGATTAAATCAAAACTAAATAAACCAAAATCCCATAACATAAAGAGAACTAATCTAAATAAAAGTCATTATCAATAAATCAATGAAATATGAAAGCTTTTACCAAGACTTGTATTGTTCCCTTTGGATGAATGTGGATTGCTCAATAGCGTTGTGAAACCATGTTTGCAACAAGCAAGTAAAGTGCTCAAAGATCAATGTCAAAAGATCGTAAGTGCTGAAGAAGATCAATGTCAAAAGATCCTAAAGTTACTCAACGACACGATGTATGCTCCAAGCGCTATAAAGGATGCCTGAGAATAAGTGATCGAAGAGGCTTAATGAAGGAGATGAAGGAGGTTTATATAGATTTCAACGAAGATCGATCAACGGTCCAAATAATTCAGAATAATCAACGGAGAACAGTTGAGGAACATGCAATGAATAAGAAGAAGCCAAGTGTCTCACAAAAGTTGTTTTATTTGAGTTAAACACTTTCTTTTCTAAAGATAAGACATGCTTTTCATAAATTAGAAAGCTTTTTTCTAATTTAAGAGAAATTGATAAAAACAAGGTTGAGTGAAGAGATAACTCAGCTTAAGATTTACTTTTGCATGATTTGAGGGAAATTAAATAATAAATTATTTAATTTTGTGTTCATGGAGAAGAAGACTTATTTTTAGAAGAATTGAAAGATATTTGTAGAATTTGAAGATAAGAAAGCAAATTAAATAAATAAATTTATTTAATTGTTGTGCATGATTTTAGAAAAATAATAAAATATTTGATTGTATTTTATTTTTGGCGATTGAGAGTATTTAAATAAATTTGATTTGATTTATTTAAAATTAGAAGAATGAATTTGATTTAATTAATTAAATAATTAAGAATTATTTAATTGTAGATAAGATAGAATTTGTGATGAATTAATTAAATAATTAATTTATTTAATTAATGGAGACTTGAAATTTGAAAGAGGATAATGATTTAATTAAATAATTTATTTATTTAATTAATGGAGACTTAAATTTTGAAAGAGGATAATGATTTAATTAAATTTATTTATTTAATTAATGGAGACTTGAAATTTGAAAGAGGATAATGATTTAATTAAACTTATTTATTTAATTAATGGAGACTCAAAATTTGAAAGAGGATAATGATTTAATTAAATAATAAAAAATATTTAATTTTGGAAGAATAAGGTTGATTTTGCTGAAATTAATTAAATAAAGGGGATTTATTTAATTAATGTTGAATTTTGAAGTTTTGAAAGAATTTGATGAAATTAATTAAATAATTAGATTATTCAATTAATGTTTGAAATGCAGGTGATGCTACAGATTAGACAAAATGCAAGTGATTCGAAGACATGGTCATTTTAGGGTGTCTACATTTTGCCCCTCTTTGATGCAATGTAGTTTACAACATTGCGTCAAAAAAAATGATTGTTGAAGACATGATACAATTTTTGATGCCCCAGTGTAGCTGGCGTAGGGTGCCCCCTCAAGAGGAAAGACAGGGAAGCGACAGAAGAACTGTGTTGACGCTCGACTAAAAGATTTTGTTGGAGACAGACGAGGTTGGGTTGATGATAGATAGAAGAAAGGAGATAGGAGAGAACATGAGAGAAAGATGGTGTATCGATCTTTTCTTGAAAAACTATATAAGGCCATGGGTAAATGGATGGGTAAATGATGAGCTTGTTGCATTGGTTTCACATTTGTTTATAAAGAGCAATCCTTATTTTTGATATAGCACGTGGATAGTTCACCACCAAGGTATAAAAGACCAAGGTGCTGTAATATCTGAGTGCATGGACGTTGACTTTGCAAGCAAGCAGTTTGAACTTAGATCCCTTAGACAAAATATAACCTTGTTGTACATGTGAATGAGCCATAGTCTTGAACATAAAATAAACTTCAATACATGTAAATGCAAGAAGAACATTACTATGTAACATGCTAGGTCGTAACACACACAAGATAAATATGCTGCCAAGAAAGATGCTAAAGATCATTCCTCAAACACAGCACACAAAAACAATGACTATGCCCCCAATTCATACTACATCGCAACATACCAAGATTATAGATAAATCAAGGTAGCCTTGAATAGGAAATGATCAGAGCAAAAGATAAACCATAAAGGAAATTGACTAACTTACAAAGTAAACATACAACCAACATATTCTCTTGCTAAAGAGGTTGCTCAAGATAGATTGGATAGGAAAGATAACAGCCTTATCGTAGGAGCGGTGTGTCCGTTAAAGGGGGCTATCTACCTAAAAAAAAGATAATGTCTTGCTACGGGAGATGCCACATGTCGCAGGAGACGCGTGTGTTGGTCTCAACAATGGAACATTTGATAGAAGACAAGCCTGTGGATCTGGTGCTTTGGTTAAGCCAGACTTAGCTGATGTTGGCAATCGATATGCAGGACAGTAGATGACTTTGGAAGAAAGCTGCTTTGCTTTAGGTTTGATAAGAACTTTCGCTTTGAAAGGATGCGCTAGCTTATTGTTTTGCTTCTTGAGTTAGTCAAGTCAAGGTGAATGGATTTTGAAAAACGGAAGATTAGAAAGGTGATAATGCTAATGGGTTGAGATGGGTGAAGAATGATGAATCATATGTGCCTAAGTACTGGATACATCCTTCGTATTCCAGACTGCCTACATACCCTGTATCCATGGGATCAAGGCACATTATGAGGAAATATGAAAGATGATAATATGTAGTTCTAGATAGAGTGATGAGTGGGTCAAGGTGGTGAGGAGGAGATCTTATGTACTTGAGTACTGGATACTTCCTTCGTAGTCCAGATTGCCTAATACCCATATCCATGGGATTAAGGTACCTTAAGATTTAGAAGAGATAATATGTAGTTCTGGTTGGTGTGATGATGTAGGAAAAGTGTTAAGAAGATAACAGCCTTATCGTAGGAGCGATGTATCCATTAAAGGGTGTTATCTGTGGAAAGAAAGATTGAAGCGATTGTGAACCACGAACAAGGATCCATTCCTAGACCCAGGCTAAGGAAGGAAATTATCCCATTCCGGTAGAGGACTTTGCATGGATGACTGATGAAGAAGGCATAGAAAACATTGACCTAGGACAAGACAGTGTTAACTGTAGACATAGACCAAGACGTGGGATGGTGATGATGGACATTGACAAATTTCCAAGCTACACTAGATAGGGAGATGGAAATGCAAACAAGGTCAATGATTTTATTATGGATGGATGATGGGCACTGTGAAAATGGACATGGAATGAACAAGACTCGATAGAAGATGGATGTTGACTCTACACATAGCGCCTGTTTGCTAGGTTTTCACTATGGTACTTATCCAAGGCACCTGTTTACCAGGTTTTCACCAGAGGACAGATTTTTTTGTGCTTGTATGTTTGTCATTTTTTTTTTGGAATACTCTTAGCATCAGGCATAGAATTTCTTCAGATGAACACTATTAAGTGGCTCATCCAGAGGAATGCCATCAGGTGTAGCTAAAGTGTAAGCTCCTGATCCATATGCTATTATCACAACAAAGGGACCTAACCAGTTAGGCTCAAACTTTCCCTTCTTTTCTCGATCTGCTTGATTTCTCTGATTCTCTTTAAGGACAAGATCACCAAATTGAAACTATCTTTCTTTGATCTTTTTGTTGTAATTATGCCAGAGGCAGTTTTGATAAACATGGAGGTGATTAAGCACTGCAAGGTGCCTCTCATCTAGTAGTTCTAGCTCAGCTAACATGGAAGTGCAATACTCCTCTCCATTAATCAAGTCTTGCATGGATACTCTGAGGGATGGGATCTCAACCTCTATAGGTAGGATGGCTTCAGAGCCATAGACCAAGGCATAGCGTGTGGCACCAGTTGGGGTTCTAATGCTAGTGTGGTAGGCCCATAGGGCGGGATTGAGTTGCAAGTGCCAATCATGACCAGCTTCATTGACCGTTTTCTTGAGGATTTTGAGAATGGTTTTATTGGAAGCCTCAGCTTGGTCGTTACTCTGTGGATAGTAGGGAGTTGAGAAGAGATGTTGGATATTGTATTGTGTGCATAAGGCATGGACATCTTGGTTCTTAAATGGTCTCCCATTATCAGTGACAATGGCTTGGGGAATACCATACCGGCAAATGAGGTAGTTAAGGATAAACTTGGCTATTTGCTTACCGGTGATATAGGTCATGGGAATGGCTTCAACCCACTTCGTGAAATACTTAGTGGCAGTAATGATAAATTTGTGGCCATTGGAAGAGGATGGGTGGATTTGCCCTACAAGGTCAAGATCCCATTGAGAAAAAGGCCATGGATTTGTTACAGGTTGTAGTTCATGAGCTGGTGCGTGAATCAAATCTCCATGATGTTGGCATTGTAGACACTTCTATGCAAATTATGTAGCATCTTGTTCTATTGTAGGCCAGTAATAACCTGTTCTGAGTATCTTCTTAGTGAGATTAGGACCGGTAGAATGTGCACCACAGACACCTTAGTGTATGTCTTGTAAGGTAGCTTCAGCTTTTTCCACGTTAAGACATCGTAAGAGGATACCATCGAGACTCTGGCGATATAGTGTATCACCCAGAATAGTGTAACGGAAGGATCGACAGATAAAGGTTTTGCGTTGGGTGGATGATAGGTCAGAGGGAAAGGTATTGTTTTAAAGGTATTCATAGATATCTTCGTACCATGGGGAATTGGGACCAACAAGTTTGCAAATGATTTCAGTAACTGGAACGTTGACAGTAGGTATCAACAATTGCTCGATCAAGAATTCACATTTCTGTGTATTTGCAGGCATGTCTATAAGTGACCCCACGGAAGCCATAGAATCTGTAGCCTTGTTGTGCTCTCTTGGAATTTGCTCAAATGTGATGCTAGAAAAGTGTGGTTTGTAGGCATCCACTAGTTGCTTGTAGGGGACCAACTTTTCATCCTTCGTTTGGTACTCATCTATGACTTGGCGAATGACTAGTTGTGAGTCTCCATATACTTGTAATTCTGTGATGTCCCATTGAACTGTTATGTTGAGACCTATGAGGAGTGCTTCATACTCGGCGATGTTGTTGGTGCAAGGGAATACAAGCCGATATGACTTAGGAATATAGTCATTTTGAGGTGTGATGAACAAGATACCAGCTCCTAATCCATGCTATGTGTAGGAACCATCAAAATACAACTTCCACATTATTGAGTTGGAAAGAGTGAAGAGATTCTCATCTGGAAAGTCTGCTACCATAGGGTGTGTATCTTGCATGGGTGCTTCTGCTAGTTGATCTGCTAGGGCTTGTCCCTTGATTGCTTTACGATCCATGTACTCAATGTCGAACTCACTAAGGATCATGACCCATTTAGCTAGTCTACCTATAAGAGCTACTTTTGCTAGTAGATACTTCAAGGGATCAATATTGGCTATAAGATTTGTGTGTTGGTTTAGCATGTAATGCCGCATCTTTTGGGAAGCAAACACTACTGCTAAACAAGCTCTTTCCATCAGTGAATAATTAAGTTCATATCCCACCAAGGTTCGACTGATATAATAGATTACATGCTCTTTTCCTGACTCATCATGTTGTGCTAGCAGGGCCCCTAGGGCTGAAGTTGTAGTTGAGATGTATAATATCAACGGTTTATCGGCAACTGGTGGAACCAATACAGGAGGTGTAGCTAGATACTCTTTGAGCTAATCAAATGTTGCTTGACACTTATCGTCCCATCGAAATGAGACATCCTTTCGGAGTAAGTGTTGAAATGGTTGACATTTATCTGCTAGCTATGAGATGAAACGCCTAATGGATTACAACCTTCCGTGAAGACTCCTTAATGTTTTGAGGTTCTTTGGTGGAGGCATCTCCACTATAGCTTTTACTTTTGCAGGATCTACTTCGATGCCTCTGTGAGATACAATGTACCCCAACAGCTTCCCTGATGTTACGCCAAAGACACACTTCTTTGGATTGAGGCGCACTTGATATTTCTCGAGCCTATCAAAGATCTGTCCTAGAACTTGTATGTGATCTACCCTAGAAGATTTAGCTAGTATGTCATCCACATAGTCCTCCATGATATGATGGAAAAGGTCATGGAATATTACTGTCATTACTCTCTGATAGGTTGCTCCTACATTCTTTAGACCAAAGGGCATGATACACCAACAATAATTACCCCATGGACAAGTAAAAGTTGTTTTATGTTGATCTTCTTTTGCTATCCTTATCTGATTATAGCCAGAGAATCCATCCATGAGAGAAAGCATTTCATGACCTGTTGTCAAGTCTACTATAATGTCAATGTTCGGTAATGGAAAGTCATCTTTGGGACATGCTTTGTTAAGATCTCTAAAATCATTACACATGCGGATGCACCCATTGGGTTTAGACACAGGTACAATGTTTGAGACCCAATCTGAATAGTCAATAGGTCAGATGAACTTTGCATCTAACAGCTTCTGTATTTCCACCTTTACCAAGAGAGCTATATGTGGGTGCATCTTTCTTAGCTTTTGCTTGACTGGTTTCACTTTTGGATCAACTGTGAGATAATGAACTACTAGCTTAGGGTCTAAGCCTGGCATATCAGCATAGGTCCATGCAAAGTTGATGGTTCTCTATAAGAAGAATCTATTAAGATTCCTATGCTCTGTTTCTGATAGTGATGCTACTAGGAATGTGGTCTTTGGATTTTTCTCTGTGCCAAGGTTTATCTCTGTAGAATCTTCAACTAGAAGTGCTGACTTCTCTTGATACTTAGATGGTAGGGGAAGGTCAAATCCTCCATCCTCTGGTGCCACAGTTGGGTTTTCACCTTTGGATACGTCCTTTGTTTCTACTATTTTGTGATCAGGAGGTGCCATAATGTGGTTTTCACCTAGAGATCTTTCTTTATTTTTACTTTTGCGACTGGAGGATTTGGCATTCTCACCAAAATAAGCTATTGGCTCTAGTTCCATTACAAAACCTACCTTATGATTGCCAAGAGGGATACCTTCCTGAAGTCCCATGAACTCAGCTATAGCTTCGTCATTCTGAAATACATCTATAATGGGGGACCCTTGTTGGTCCCAATTGATAAGTTTAGGGTAGACAAGTGTGACATTCTAGGTGTTTATGGTGGAGGTTAAGGATACTGAGGATAGCATGAAAATGGAGGATTCTGTGAATAGGTTGGTCATATGGAGGGAAAAGTCATCGATGATATCCTTAGTAGATGTCGAATCAGCGGGAAAAGTGTTAGCTACCTCTTCAAGGATATACTCGATGTCCAAGGCGCGCGGTACCTTCTTACCAAATCCTAATCCCTTCTTGTCTAGTTTCTTTGTCACAACAATGGGTTCCATAGTTCCTTGATTCTGTTTCCCAAGGCCACCTTTGCCTTTATAGCCCATGTTTTTTACTATCCTTAAGCCATTGCCATATTGCTTGACTGGTATTATGACTGATTCTTTCTCCTTATAGAGCCAAGAAGAAATGTCCTCAATAGTTTCTTCCTCCAATAACCGTCCCTGTTGGAATTAGGTTAGGAATGTTGGGGGAGGGATAGCCACTTTTTTGGTTACTTTGGCAATGGGCGGTTGGCCATAAGATTTTGGAGACAAAGGCATCTACCCTACACAACAAGATTTGGAGATATCATAAGTGCCAAAGCCTGTATCATAGATGTGCGCTTTGATTTCAGGAATTGGATTAGGGTTACTTGTAGAGGCTGGAGTCAGCATTGTAGGGTCAACATATAGTGGGGATTCAAGGGCTTTTTCATTGTTAGGCACCTAGTTGCAACTCTTATAATTGCCTTGCAAGACACGGCAAAATTCAAAAGGATTGGGGTCTCCTAGGATAGTTATCTCCGTCCATTGTATGGGAATTTTAGAGATTGATGGTACATGGAGGGAACAACTTTCATTGCATGGATCCATGGGCAGCCTAGGATAATGTTGTAAGGCAGCTCAATATCAAGGACTTGACACCTAGTTTCAAGCATGACAGGGCCCAGTTGTATAGACAAGTGGATAATACCTTTTGAACGGCGTTCAACATCATCATATCCCTTGATTGTAATACTTTGATTAGTGTTGACATGATCCCCAGAGTATTCCAATTGCTTAAGTAACTTTAAAGAACAGATGTTGAGACCAGCACCACCATCTATGAATATACGTTTGATTTTGCACTTATGGATGAGAACCTCAATATGAAGGGCATCATTGTGACAAGGATCATGGGATGGGAGATCTTTCTCAGAGAAGACCACTTTGTAGGGCAAAGCAATGTTACCCACTATAGCTTGGAAATCTGCGACTGCTATGTTGTTAGGAACCAAAGACTCTTGGAGGGCTTTTTCTAGCACTACTCTATGTGCAGGTGATGACCATAGAAGGTTCAAGATAGAGATCTGTGCTGGCATTTTCCCTAGATGTTCAACAAGATTATAATTAGATTGAGCCAGAAGACTGGGTGTAGGACCACAAATGGTGACCCGACCACAACGAGTGGTAACAATGCAATCTGTAGATTTACCTTTGATTGTGAGGGTTGACACTCGATTCTTTTCAAAATGACCTACAATGGAATCAAAGGAAGTGGAAGCATGATTGATACCTTTACCTCTATCCTAAGGAGGAGGTGGACCATGATGAGGGAATGGTTCCTTGTACCTATCGAGATCTTTGTTCATGTGCTGAGCTGGTGGATCTTCTTGTGGAGATATTTGATTGCCTTCGATGAGATTTTGGATTAGGTGCTTGAGCTTCATGCATGATGTGGTTCTATGCCCTTTACTCCTATGGAATTCACAGTATTCATTTTCTCTGTACCGCGTAGTTTTGTAAACAAGTTCCTGATATGGGGGAGCATCGGGTAGGGTGATGAGTCCTTTCTGTAAAATCTTTTGTAAGACTATCTCTATGGGCTCTCCCAAGGGAGTGAATTGATGCCATGGAGGGTAATCTTGTTGAGGCCGCTCTTGTTGTCGTTGCTATTCATTTTGATAAGGTTGCCTTGGTTGCTGCTGTTGTTGAGGTGGAGCTTGACTTGGTTTAGAAAGTTGCAATGGTGTTTGCAATGTTTGGACATGTTTAGAATCAACCACCCCATCATTGACCACATTTTTGTTTTTGTTCCAATATTTGGGTTTATCACTCGATTGTTGATGAGGAGCATTGTCTTTTGTTTCTTTGAATATTTTGACCACACCCTTAGCAATGAGGGCCTTTTCAATGTTCATTCCCTTGTATGTGATTTTGTTGAAGGCTGTAGCACTAAGAATTTGCAAATGGAAACCTAACTCTTGGTTGAGGTTTTGCACAAATATGCTAACAAGTTGTTTCTCCAAAATCCTGAAAGGGAATTTGCTAGCCATTTGTCTCCATCGTTGAAGGAAAGAAATGAAGGTTTCTCCATTTTTCTGTTTATTGTTGCATAGATCAGTCATGGAAATCTCATGCTCTGTGTTGTAAGAAAAATGGGTGGCAAATTTCTCTACTAGCTCGTTAAAGGACTTGATTCCTGTAGGTAAGTGCGAGAACCATTCTATAGCTTGACCTCCAAGACTGTGAGGAAAGAGACGCATAAGATATGTGTCATTATGTGAGACCTTAAAGCAAGCAAGATAGAATTCCCTAAGATGGTCTTTTGGGTCACCTTTTCCTTTGTATTTATCAAACTTAGGAATAGTAAAATTTTGAGGAAAAGGGATCATAGGTAATGACCGATCAAAAGGATAAGGACACACTTCTTCTAAAGAGAAGGTCTTTTTGGTGTGGCCAAACGTAAGATCAAATAGTTGTTGTTGAACTTCTATGATCTTGAGCTCCATTGTTGTGGGAGGGGTTGGAAACATCTCTTGTTGTCCTAGAAGTGGTTGTTGTTGCCCATGCAGAAGATTGTAGTGTAAGCCATGAGCACTGGCGTTATAAGGGTTGTAAGATTGGTTGGGGTCATACGCATTGTACATTGGGTTGAGATTGGGTTGAAAGTGGATGCTTTGATTTGGAAGAGGTGGAGGTGGCACTAGGTAAGACTGTTGGCTTTGTGATGGTTGAACGAAAGAATTTGGTGGAGGAAAGCTAAAGTTCATTGGGTTGGGTTGCAATGGCAGCACATAGCTTTGGGAAACTTGATGTTGGGAATGTTGAGGGTGGATAGACAAGGTGTTGAAGAAATTGAGCGATGATGAATGTAGCGGAGGAGGGACATAGGTAGAAGTGATTTGCGATGGTTGAGGTGATGAGCGTAGAAGAATGTTGTGGTTGGGATTGCATGACTCTAATTGGTTGAGAGACATGGAGGTTTGATGATATGGGAGGTGGGATATGTTGAGACCCTTGTTGCATGGCTACATAGTTGTTTTCCGGATTGTAATTGGGTGGAAAACCTATTCGCGAAGGGGTAACCAAAATTCCACTTGTAGTAGGTGTGGACACTTGAGGAGTTTGTTGTATATTTGATCGAGCTAAGGTGGCTTGCTTAGCTAGCTCTGCTTGACATTGGAGAGTTTCTTGTTGATGTTTGTAGATCTCCATAGGAGTCAAAAGCGGTGATACTGCCCTCTTTCCTGTTGGGTTTTGAAAAAGGGGATTCTTATATTGTGAGCTTTGTTCAAGTAAGGGTGTGGTCACTGTTGACATGGTTTGGACCGCCTGTATGGCACTTAAAGTGTTGTTTGTCTCCTTGAGAGTGGATAAATCAAAATCTTGAGGTAACTTGGCTCCTTGCTCTGCAAGCAAGCGAAAGAAATGATCTTGGTTCTCACTAAGGATTTTGTCAAAGATGGCCACAACTCTAGGCTCTTGTATGAATTCATCAAGATCTTGCCCATCTTCTTGAGAGGATTGACCTATTTCAAAATGTCGCTCTTCTTGAGATGGCGTTAGATTTGCAGTATAACCTTGTGGGACAAAATCTGGAGGCAAGCTGGTGGTATAGTTGTTGCAAGTATGAGGTGAGCCAGTGTTGTCATTGATGTCAACATACTCATATTGCATTGACAAGAAGGATTTGATGAGCTGTGTGCTGAGGATATTGAGAAAATTAGCCTCAGTCAGGAACAGTGAAGAACAGTGATGAGAAGAAGGCAAATGTACTGTATAGGATGTGAACCGGAGGATACGGATTAAAGGGTTAATAGATATGAGTCTTGAGATGCTTCAGTTAAGATTTCAGAGGTCCGCATGAAGATCTGAAGGAGTTGTGGCTGTCGGTATAGAACCGGTTCCGGCAAGTATCCAGAGGTGACAGAGGATCACAAAAAGGTCCGGTGAGGTCCGGAATTGTATTATCCTAATCTGCGGATTGGACGGAGTGTTTGGGATGTCCTTGTGATGTGTCATCCTGATTTGTGTATGATTTGGAGGTCCGGAAGTACCCCTTTCATTATGACAGTGGCGACAGACTGTGTTCTTGAAGTTCCGGATGAGGAAGACAAGAGATCCCAGTAAGTAGAGGAAGTGCGGATGTATCCAGACATTCAGACAGGCTTGTGAAGGTTCTTGGATCATGTTTAGGTTGTGTTGTTGGTCCGCATTGATGGTAGAGCCCGGAATTGAAGTTATTCTTCCGGATGAAGTTCTTGCTCTGTTTAGCCGACCGGATGAGTTGTTCATCCTGCGAATGTTCTTGTAATGGCCGACCGGATGTGTTATTCATCTTGCGAATACTCCTATGGTTGTTTACCAACTTAGATGTTTGTTCCTAAGTCGATGTCTTGTATAAATAACGGGTTGTGAGTTCATTTCAAAGTGTGGTGTGTGGATGAGTGTGGCATAGCGAAGAAACGTGCGAAAGGCAGAGCAGAGATTGTTGGGCTTAATTGGAACTAATCCGGACATGGTAGAGATGTCATTCTCCAGTTCAAAACTGTGATTTTTATCACTTTGTAGACAGTGTGTCTCCTTGTAGACAGTGGGCCTCTTTGTGAGCAGTGTGCTCGGGCAGTGAGCCCTTATTGGCATGTGCCATTCATTTTTCTTTATTCTTCTAACAGAGAATAATTCTTGGGTTAATCACCCCGTGGTTTTTCCCTTAACCGGGTTTTCCACGTCAAAATCTTGGTGTTCAATGTGTTGATGCTTATCTGCTCTTGTGTTTATGTATTATGCTTCCATGGATGATTATTTGATATGCTGCTAACTAACAACAAAGAATCAAGTGTTTGAAAGAAGAAGAAGTTTTATACAACTGATTCACCCCCCCCTCTCAGTTGTATGCCCTAGATCCAACAATTGGTATCAGAGCCAAGTTCCTCTGATAGGAGCTTAACCGCTTGAGGAGATCCAGGATGTCGTCATACAAGAAGGATAGTCCGAAGTTCGATGGAACCAACTTCACTCTCTGGAAAGGTCACATGAAGTGTCACTTGGAATGTATGGGAAAAGCATACTTGGCTATGATTTCAAAACCATATGTACCTCCACAAGGTGGTCCGACAACTCTGAATGAAATCACAGAAGCTGAAAACAATCTGCGGACCAAGGAAGCTCTTCTAAGCGCATTGAATGACTCAGATCTCTCAAATGTCATTGACCTACCAACTGCATATGAGATTCTAACTAAACTAGAACTTCTGTATGAAGGAGATGAGTTTGTCAAAAGTGCAAGGTTGCAAAGTCTGAAAGGGAAATTTGAAAGATTGAAAATGAGAGATGATGAAAACATCACTACCTTTATGCCAAGAGTAAATGAGCTGGTATGTGGAATCAGAAATGCTGGTGGAACTTTAGATGAAAATGAGATTGTCTGCAAAATCCTAAGATCCCTTCCTGCCACCTACAAAATCAAAGTTGCTGCCATTGATGAATTCAGAGCCCACACAACTGTCACAAGAGAACAACTGGCTGACAAACTAGCTGCATTTGAAATGACCGAGTTTGGAGATGATCCTCCCAAGACTGAATCTGCTTTCAAAGCCAGTGCCTATGTGAAAGGCAAACAGAGATTTGATTCGGGTGAAAACTCATCAAGGAAAATGTCATGGTATGATCAAGCAAGAAGAGACATGGAAGAAGAAGAAGCAGAAACAGCTCAACTTGAAGCCCTCATTGCAAAAAGACTGCCAAGAGGATCTGGTAAGTATGAAGGAAAACTACCCTTCAAGTGTTTCAACTGTAATAAGATTGGTCATTTTGCCTCAAGATGTCCGGAGAGATCCGCAAGATCTAATACTCACAGACAAAGGTTTCAAAAGAATTGCTATTATGTTCATGAAGAAGATGACAATGAAGGAGTAACAGATGATGAATCAGAACTAGGAAGCAAATCCGGAAATGAGTGGGTGTTTATAGCCATCAAGGAAGAAGATTCAATACTCTCTGAATCTGTCAATCACAAAGTTGTTGAAAAAGCCTTGGCTGCTCAAGTGGAAGAAAATGATGATTGGGTTATTGACAGTGGATGTTCTCACCATATGACTGGTGACAAGAATAAGTTCTTAGACTTGGAAAGATATGAAGGAGGAATGGTAAAGTTTGGTGACAATTCTGCTGGCAGAATCAGAGGTAGGGGAACTATTTCCTTTGATGGTAAGAGCAAACAGGTAATGTACTGTATGTTGAAGGATTGAAGCACAATCTTCTCAGTGTTGGTCAGTTAGTGGACAAAGGCTATGATCTCTGGTTCAAGAATGGAAAATGCAGAATCTTTACAAGCTCCGGAACTGAAATTGCATCCGGTACTCAGACAAAAGGTAACATCTTTCATCTGGTTGGTTCAAATAAAAGTTGTTTGTTTGTCCAAATTGATCAGAGTTGGTTATGGCATAGAAGAATGTGTCATGTAAATTTTGATAACATCATCAAGATAAGCAATACTCAGGCTGTGAGAGATCTTCCAAAATTGATGAAACCTACAAATAGTGTGTGTAAAGAATGTCAGTTAGGTAAACAAAGCAGAGTCTCTTTCAAAAGCAAAGATCAGTCTTCTACCGGATTGTTGGAATTAGTACATACTGATCTATGTGGTCCGACAAGAATCAAGAGTCTGCAGGGTGATAGATATTTCATGTTGTTAATTGATGATCATTCCCGGATGATGTGGGTTACCTTTCTAAAAGAAAAATCAGAAGCTTTTGAGAAGTTCAAAATCTTCAAAGCTATGGTGGAGAATCAAACCGGATTGAAACTAAAGTGTCTAAGGTCTGATAGAGGTGGTGAATTTACATCTGGTGAATTCATTGACTTTTGTGAGAAACAGGGTATAAGGAGACAGTTGTCTGCTCCTAAGACTCCACAGCAGAATGGAGTAGTTGAGAGAAAGAACCGGACCATCCAGGAAGCTGCTAGGACAATGATGTTGGAAGCAAATGTTCCTCAAATGTTTTGGAAAGAAGCTATCAGCACCGCAGTCTACACTCTCAATCGAGTTCAAATCAGAAACAACACCGGTAAGACCCCCTATGAACTCTGGTTTGGCATCACTCCTACTGTGAAATATTTCAGAGTATTTGGTAGCAAGTGTTATATTAAAAGAGATGAAGATCTAGGAAAGTTTGATGCTAGAAGTGATGAAGGAATTTTCTTGGGTTACTCCACTCAAAGCAAAGCATACCGGTGTTACAATAAGAGATTGAGGAAGATGATAGAAAGCACCAATGTGAAAGTTGATGAAGGAATTGAGAAACCTTCAAGATTTTATGAGCTTGATGAAGATGACCAAGACAGTGTTCAAGGAACTCAATCCTCTCCGGTGAGACAGAGTCAGCCTGATCCGGTAAATCAGGAAGAAGAGATAGGTTTGAATGAGCCTGATCAAGAAACAGCAGTGCTGGATACTCCCAAAATTCCAAGGTATGTAAGACTGAACCACTCTGAAGATCAGATCATAGGTGACAGAAGCAAAGGTGTACAAACTAGAAGGAATATTGCTCAAAATCAGGATGAATGCTGTCTGATTTCAAAAATTGAACCTAAAACAATAAATGAAGCCTGCAATGATGAAAACTGGACCAAAGCAATGAAAGATGAATTGATGCAAATTGAGAAAAATCATACTTGGGATCTTGTTCCCAGACCTAGAGACAGGAATGTAATTGGAACCAAGTGGGTCTTCCGGAACAAACTAAATGAAGCTGGTGAAGTAATCAGAAACAAAGCTAGATTGGTCTGCAAAGGCTACTCTCAAATAGAAGGAATTGACTTTGAAGAGACTTTTGCTCCAGTGGCAAGAATTGAAGCAGTCAGATTACTTCTTGCATTTGCTGCTTTCAAAGACTTCAAGGTATATCAGATGGATGTCAAGTCTGCCTTCCTAAATGGTGATCTGGAAGAAGAAGTCTACATTGAACAACCGGATGGATTTCAATTGTCTGATAATAATGATATGGTCTGCAAGTTGAAGAAAGCTTTGTATGGATTGAAGCAAGCCCCAAGAGCATGGTATGAAAGGTTGGATAAGCATCTTGTGCAGATTGGATTCAACAAAGGTACTGCTGACAGTAACTTATATTTCAAAATTGATCATGAAAACATTCTGATTGTTGAAGTGTTTGTGGATGATATCATTTTTGGAGGAAGAGATAGTATGTGCAAAACTTTTGCAAATCAGATGAAAAGTGAGTTTGAAATGTCTATGCTTGGTGAAATGAATTTCTTCTTGGGTCTGCAAATTACTCAAACAAAAGAAGGGATCTTCATTTCTCAGACCAAATATGTGAAAGAATTGTTAAGGAAATTTGGTATGGAAGACTCAAAGCCAATGAACACTCCTATGGCAACCGGATGTAAGTTAAGCAAAGATGATGATTCTCCAAAGGCAGATCAGACAAAGTATAGATCAATGATTGGTGGATTGTTGTATCTCACTCAAACTAGACCAGATATAATGCAGGCTGTTGGTCTTGTGGCAAGATTCCAGGCTGATCCTAGAGAATCTCATGTTATGGCAATCAAAAGAATTTTTAGATACTTGAAAGGAACAGTTGAGTATGGTCTATGGTACCCTAGAGATCTGGACTTCTCTCTTCATGCTTACACAGATGCAGATTGGGTAGGAGATGTGGATGACCGGAAGAGCACTAGTGGTGGAGCATTCTTTTTGGGGAAGAGATTGGTTTCTTGGCTAAGCAAGAAACAAGATGCAATATCTCTGTCTACAACTGAAGCAGAATACATTGCAGCAGCAGGTAGTTGCACTCAAATCTTATGGATGAAGCAGATGCTAAGAGACATCAAAGTTGAATATGAGAAGCCTATCACAATTTTCTGTGATAATTCAAGTGCAATTAATATCTCCAAGAATCCGGTATTGCATTCTAAGACTAAGCACATATCTATTAAATTTCACTTTTTGAGAGAACAAGTAAACAAGGAAGAAGTCAGATTGGAGTATGTTCCCTCCAAGGATCAGATTGCAGATATCTTTACAAAACCTCTTCCCAAAGACTCTTTTGAATATCTCTGGGAGAAGTTAGGGGTCATGGCCCCTCCGGTGATGAACTAAGATGCACTGATGTGCATCAGTCCAGTGGCTATCACAGTCATATCTTGTGATCCAGACTAATGGGGAGCTGCAACTAAGGGGGAGCAGCTGGTATGATTCTGATGTATGAGAATTGCAAGTATGAGCCCTTTGCCATTGATGTCAAAGGGGGAGAGAAGACATGTGAAAAACAAGTGGTTGATGATCAAAGGGGGAGCAGTAAAGGAAGAGAAGACATATGAAAAGTTGAAGTTCTTGTCTTAATGGTTTTTCACATCATATGTTGCCATCAATGACAAAGGGGGAGATTGTTGCAAGTATGAGGTGAGCCAGTGTTGTCATTGATGTCAACATACTCATATTGCATTGACAAGAAGGATTTGATGAGCTGTGTGCTGAGGATATTGAGAAAATTAGCCTCAGTCAGGAACAGTGAAGAACAGTGATGAGAAGAAGGCAAATGTACTGTATAGGATGTGAACCGGAGGATGCGGATTAAAGGGTTAATAGATATGAGTCTTGAGATGCTTCAGTTAAGATTTCAGAGGTCCGCATGAAGATCTGAAGGAGTTGTGGCTGTCGGTATAGAACCGGTTCCGGTAAGTATCCAGAGGTGACAGAGGATCACAAAAAGGTCCGGTGAGGTCCGGAATTGTATTATCCTAATCTGCGGATTGGACGGAGTGTTTGGGATGTCCTTGTGATGTGTCATCCTGATTTGTGTATGATTTGGAGGTCCGGAAGTACCCCTTTCATTATGACAGTGGCGACAGACTGTGTTCTTGAAGTTCCGGATGAGGAAGACAAGAGATCCCAGTAAGTAGAGGAAGTGCGGATGTATCCGGACATTCAGACAGGCTTGTGAAGGTTCTTGGATCATGTTTAGGTTGTGTTGTTGGTCCGCATTGATGGTAGAGCCCGGAATTGAAGTTATTCTTCCGGATGAAGTTCTTGCTCTGTTTAGCCGACCGGATGAGTTGTTCATCCTGCGAATGTTCTTGTAATGGCCGACCGGATGTGTTATTCATCTTGCGGATACTCCTATGGTTGTTTGCCGACTTAGATGTTTGTTCCTAAGTCGATGTCTTGTATAAATAACGGGTTGTGAGTTCATTTCAAAGTGTGGTGTGTGGATGAGTGTGGCATAGCGAAGAAACGTGCGAAAGGCAGAGCAGAGATTGTTGGGCTTAATTGGAACTGATCCGGACATGGTAGAGATGTCATTCTCCAGTTCAAAACTGTGATTTTTATCACTTTGTAGACAGTGTGTCTCCTTGTAGGCAGTGGGCCTCTTTGTGAGCAGTGTGCTCAGGCAGTGAGCCCTTATTGGCATGTGCCATTCATTTTTCTTTATTCTTCTAACAGAGAATAATTCTTGGGTTAATCACCCCGTGGTTTTTCCCTTAACCGGGTTTTCCACGTCAAAATCTTGGTGTTCAATGTGTTGATGCTTATCTGCTCTTGTGTTTATGTATTATGCTTCCATGGATGATTATTTGATATGCTGCTAACTAACAACAAAGAATCAAGTGTTTGAAAGAAGAAGAAGTTTTATACAACTGATTCACCCCCCCCCCCTCTCAGTTGTATGCCCTAGATCCAACAATAGTGAGGTGTGCTTACCAAAGGGACCCTACCTTCTTGAGGCGTGATTTGATCAATAGTATATCCTTGCGGCACAAAATCTAGAGGCATGCCGGTGGTGTATTGAGGTGTACTTATCAAAGGGATCCTACCTTCTTGAGGATTGTTAGGTTGGTCAAGCTACGGCATGTTTGGAGAATTGGTAGATCTTTCCGCGGGTGTTCTAGGAGTGACCTTGGGAGTAATGTTGAGATGGCCCGATTGCGGTGTGTGAGGAGGTGACTTGTGCTTCCTAGGGACAACTTGCTTGGACTTCATAGTTTGTTGGAGCCTAGTGGTTACCATGGAATACACTAGGACAAAAAAGGTAATGCTGGGCTTCTGCTTGTGCTTTGAAAAAGACAAACTTTGATGCACAATGTACTGGACCAAAGGCGCTATACTGTTTGACCAAGGGCGTAGGACTGTGCAACCAAAAGCGTGTTACTGTAATACCAAAGGCGATGGACTGAGCTACCAAAAGTGAGGTACTGCTAAACCAAAGGTGAGCTACGATGACCAAAAGCGAGCTACTGTACCACCAAGGGCGAGCTGTTGTAATACCAGAGGCGCTGAAGTAGTGTCTGATGTTTTTAAAGGCAATTTTGACATATTTGGTTATGGTTCTGATTGGATTTGCTTTTGGCAAGAGAAAACACAACAAACAAGTGGTCAAAAAATGAGGACTGACACAACAGATAGTGTATGTTTGAGGCTCACAAAAAAGCCCAATGTTTCTACATGTATAAGACAATTGCAAACAAATATCAAGCACTTTTTATCCCTAGAGACAAGGTTTCATTGCAATAGGTTAGGTCACAGCTTAATTCTCTGTCGATAAAAATATCATTCCATAAAGGTGTCAGATATTTTATATCTTTGCGAGAGACGATAGGTAGCGATATCTCACCTTCCCCTTGGAAAGCTCAAGTAGGTCACAAGAGCTTTATGGCCAAGGGAATACTATCTCTTCTCAAGGGAGCCAATGGTGAGTATCTTAAGGGCTTAAATTGATTCCCCTTGCACTGATGATTACTGCAATGTTCAGAGGTAGGTTAGGTAGTCTATATCTAGAATGGTTCTTAGTAACTTTGAGGGACCAACGCCTTACGAGCAATGTGACAAGCTACTAAAAGCTTTAACCAATCCTACTAAGAGTGTCAAACACTTCGCTCAATGAGCTAGTACACCTCTTTTCAGTTTGGCACCACAAGGTAAGGTTGACGTCGGTTAGGACTTGGCTTTCACCTTATCCCTCTTATATAGCGGTTCAAAGGAAAATTTCTCTTAGGGTCGTCCCTTTTGGATGAAGCACAATCCAAAAGCAGGCCCTTCTAAAGGAATTACTGAAATGTAAGAACAAACATGTCAAACAAAGGTTCAATTGTCCTGTTATAAGAAAAATAAGGTACAACTAAATTAGGCACACATACGATTGTAGTTGTCAATTGTCCCTTATGAAATTGAAGTGTTTGGCATTCATGTTCATTGTCCCTTAGAAAATTGAGATTTTTTTGCATACATGTCCATTGTCCCTTAAGAAAGCAATATGTTCCTAAGACTTAGATTGCAAAAAAAATGTTTTGTCCCTTAAGAAAGCAATATGTTTTCTAAGATTTGCAAAGATAATTATTCAATTGTCCCTTAAAAAAGCAATATGTTTCTGACACTTAATGTGACAGATTTGTCAATTGCTTCAAAGCTCGTCCTGCATGAACATGTTAGAGAAACCCATTTGCTCTATTTGAGTGATAAGAGGCTGCAAAATGTTGATTAGTTCCACCAAAACTCAAATAGGTAGCCAAAAATAAATCAATTGACCAAAAGCGCTGAACTTGTTAGGTGAAAAAAATGAGCAATATGAAAAAATTAATAAAAATGATTAGGAACAGAAGATTGAATATTATGATCAAATTCTATATGAAATTCTATGCAATTTCAAAAAAAATTTGTGAAAATTGAGTAAATTTTGCACAAGTTATGACTATTTGAAGTTTGCAAACAAGGGTTGATTTTGACTGAGTGTACCTGAAAAATATGATAAAATTACCTCAAAATTATTTCACCATAGAAAATTTGGGAGAACCAGCTTTCTAACACCACTAGTTTCATGAAAATCTGACTCTATATGCAAAAGATATGCCCAATTTTGTGAAATTGCTAAAAATAGGTCAAAAAAAAAAAACAAGCATGGGCTAAAAATAGGGACACGGATTGAGATTTATTTTTCTTGAAATCGATGCACTTCCTACAAAACATAAGAGATACACAGATAGAATTTTGATGTTTTTGACAAAACCCAGAAATCTTTTAAGCTCAAGTTACACAGTTATGCCTGATTTCATGAAATCGCTAAAAATAGACCAAAAAAAAAGCATAGGCTAAAAATAAGGGCACGGATTAGAATCTATTTTTCTTGAAATCCGTGCACTTCCTACAAAAAAATAAGAGATACGCAGATAGGATTTTGATGTTTTTGACAAAACCCAGAAATCTTTTGAGCTAAAGTTACCCCGTTTGAATACTCAACGCTTATTCTCTCAAACTAGTGAATAAGAATGTTCAAATCTTCTGCATTGTGATTGTGCTTTTCCGTACCTAGCTTCCAAAAAATCAACTTTTTCTAAAAAAAGAAAGGTTACTGGGTCCCACGGGGCGTGCCAGAATGTGTATGAAGGAAAATTGATTAAATCAAAACTAAATAAACCAAAAGCCCATAACATAAAGAGAACTAATCTAAATAAAAGCCATTATCAATAAATCAATGAAATACGAAAGCTTTTACTGAGACTTGTATTGTTCCCTTTGGATGAATGTGGATTGCTCAATAGTGCTGTGAAACCATGTTTGCAACAAGCAAGTAAAGTGCTCAAAGATCAATTTCAAAAGATCGTAAGTGCTGAAGAAGATCAATGTCAAAAGATCATAAAGTTGCTCAATGATGCGATGTATGCTCCAAACGCTATAAAGAATGCCTGAGAATAAGTGATCGAAGAGGCTTAATGAAGGAGATGAAGGGGGTTTATATAGATTTCAACGAAGATCGATCAACAGTCCAGATAATTCAGAATAATCAACGGAGGAGAATAGTTGAGGAACGTGCAATGAATAAGAAGAAGCCAAGTGTCTCACAAAAGCTGTTTTATTTGAGTTAAACACTTTCTTTTCTAAAGATAAGACATGCTTTTCATAAATTAGAAAGTTTTTTTCTAATTTAAGAGAAATTGATAAAAACAAGGTTGAGTGAAGAGATAACTCAACTTAAGATTTGCTTTTGCATGATTTGAGGGAAATTAAATAATAAATTATTTAATTTTGTGTGCATGGAGAAGAAGACTTATTTTTAGAAGAATTGAAAGATATTTGTAGAATTTGAAGATAAGAAAGCAAATTAAATAAATAAATTTATTTAATTGTTGTGCATGATTTTAGAAAAATAATAAAATATTTGATTGTATTTTATTTTTGGCGATTGAGAGTATTTAAATAAATTTGATTTGATTTATTTAAAATTAGAAGAATGAATTTGATTTAATTAATTAAATAATTAAGAATTATTTAATTGTAGATAAGATAGAATTTGTGATGAATTAATTAAATAATTAATTAATTTAATTAATGGAGACTTGAAATTTGAAAGAGGATAATGATTTAATTAAATAATTTATTTATTTAATTAATGGAGACTTGAATTTTGAAAGAGGATAATGATTTAATTAAATTTATTTATTTAATTAATGGAGACTTGAAATTTGAAAGAGGATAATGATTTAATTAAATTTATTTATTTAATTAATGGAGACTCGAAATTTGAAAGAGGATAATGATTTAATTAAATAATAAAAAATATTTAATTTTGGAAGAATAAGGTTGATTTTGCTGAAATTAATTAAATAAAGGGGATTTATTTAATTAATGTTGAATTTTGAAGTTTTGAAAGAATTTGATGAAATTAATTAAATAATTAGATTATTCAATTAATGTTTGAAATGCAGGTGATGCTACAGATTAGACAAAATGCAAGTGATTCGAAGACATGGTCATTTTAGGGTGTCTACACCACCAATCACAATGCCATTCTTTATTGTAGAGTCACCTCTAACTTTCACTGCATATCATCCTTTACCTAAAAATCCTGACAAGATTTGTCCTAAATATCATCCATACCAGGATGTTGAGGATCACATTGGAACATCCAAGGAAGCCTGTTGTAGGGCTAGAATTGAACATCAGGATGTGGTATGCAGGTATTTCCATTTTCCTTAGGGGAAGAGGCATATAATTGGTATATCAGTCTTGGTCAAAGTTTAGTCAGTTAATGGGCTGCCTTGGAGAAAGCCTTTAAGGATAGATTCAAAATACCTATAGATCCTTCAATGAATTATCATTTGTTTGCCACAATCAAGAGATTTGAGGGAGAACCTATTGCCAATTTCAATGCAAGATTCCAAAAGATGCTCTCAAAGCTAGTTGTTCCCTACACTGTAATAGATGAAGCTACTAGGAGCATATACTACTCAGCCTTAGATCCCTTGACTTCTATGTTTATCAGGAGAACACATCCCGGTGTCACAACCTTGACATGAGCTTTTGAAGAAGCTGTCAAAGTTAGTTAGCAGTTGATTCCTGCTCCAACACCTAATATTGCATTTCCTACACTCCCTGCTTATCCTACATATCCTGCTCAACAACAAACCAATGGAGCCATGATACCTCCTACTGTAATGCCAAGCCCTTTATAGATACCTCCACTTAGTATCATGCCACCTTCAAATGGAAATGGTCAAATGCTGCAATATCTAGGACATACATAGGTACCTCAGGTTATGGAACAGTCTAATAATAATAACAATGGATCTTCCTTCTTCAAACCTCAAACAAAGAATGTACTAGCCAAAGTTCAGGAAGAAAAGGAAGAAATTAAAGAAATATCAGCACAACTGAGGAAACTCACCATTGAGATCACTCATTTAAGGAGTCAAAATTTTTATTCTTAACCAAATCAGAATAGAGGATATGCCAATGATAGATCTAATTATCCTGATAGAGGATATAATAACAACTACAATAACAATAATGGTAACAATAATCCTCCTAGACCACCTAGAGTGTGGAACACTAGGACAAACAATGGTTCCTTGCCATCACCCCTAGATAATCAGCCTCCTAATGAACCTAAGTAGACCATTAGAGTGAACTTGGCAGTGGCAGCTCTTACAAACTGGTGTAGGATACATAATACCAATGCTCATGCAGAGCTGGATTGTCCTCAATTTAGGATAGCCGCTAGTATATTCCAAACTGAAGTATCTAATACTATAGGTAATCCACCTTTTGTTGAAGGAAATGAAATTGTCCCCTATGGATATGATTCTTCTCTTGTACTAGAAAGTTTCATCAATCATCCTCATCAGTAAACAATGTCACCTCATGAGAATTACACCTTAGCATGTGAAGAGTTAGCCATGGCTTTTGAAACCAATTATGTTTTTCTATTTGAAGATGAAAATGGGCCATCAGTTGAACATGAAGAAGTACATGCTTATCAACAACAGTATTAGGGTAGACATAATTACAACCTAAGGAATAACTCCAACTAACCTGCTGGTCCTTTGACTACATCCTTGCCTCCAAATAATTTCAACACTCCTCCTGATCATAAGGCAAGCAATAACCCTAGATTTTCTAAAGCTAATGCTCAGTACTTAGCACCACATAATACAGTACCAAAAACTAGTAATCTACCTCCTGAGTCTGATAAATTGGTCACATACTTAGTACATGAAATGAAAAAGATCAAGATCAGTCTGTCCTTGTTAGAACTATTCAAAACCCCAGCTATCAAAAAAGCCTTCATGAAATCATTAGATGATCCTACTCCAAAAGAGGATAGTCATACCTCAGGTTAGATTGGGAATAAGGATCATGCCATTAGGGATGTTAATGTTAAACGCAAAGCTTCAGCCATTGTTCAACCTGCAAAGACTTCACACATGACTCTTTATAGAGATAAAACTGAGTCACCTCCTTTTCTCCTTACCATAAGGATGTTTAGTAAGAATTTGCATAATTGCTTAGTAGATTCAGAAGCATCTACTAATGTAATGCCCCTGTCCATATGTAATGCCTTAGGGTTGCATCTTGCTAAGTCACTGAAGAAGATAACACAGTTAGATAAAATAGAGGTGAGTGTAGTAGGAGAATTAACTCACATCCATATGCAGTTAGCATCAGATCCAAGAATCCAATACTACATTGATATTCAAGTAGTAGATATACTTGATACCTATGGGATGTTGCTCAGTAGGGATTGGTCAAAAACACTCAATAGATACATGTCCACTGATTTTAGTCACATGCGGTTACCTTGGAAAGGAATACCTAACCAAATAAGGATTGATGTTAAACTGCACATGAAACATATGATCACTGAATACAATAAAACCAATCAAATCATGTATGTAGATGTTAAACCCAGAGTCTACTCCATCAGACCCCAGACCGTTAAGATAGAGGAGATCCTCATGTATGATGTTCATGTTCATAATGATAATCTTTAGGATGATATGATAATTTCAGAGTTTGATTGTAGCTCTGAAAATGAGATAGAAGTAGATCACTTCAAGAACTTTGAGATGCACTTGTCTAAAGAAGTGTAACATTGCCAATTGTTAAAGATGCCTATTCATAGTGTTCTAATTGAAGGATGGTGTAGGTTACATAATGATGCACATTCTAAAAATACCTATAATGCTTTCTTAGACATGATGGAATTGGAACAAGTATGCAGTGAGGCATCACCATCATCATCTAGGGTAAGTTCTATAGATAGTGATAGTGATACTAATTTTTGTCTATCATTTGTAGGAATAGAAGAAAGACATATCATGATGAAAGTCCTATCCAAGTGATAGAAGAGATATTGGTGTGTAGAAAGGGTAATTGTAAGAGTAACAAGAATATCACCCTAGGAACCGATTGCTTAGTAGAGTCAGATTATGAAATATCTGATGAAGATAGAGACAATAATTTGTCCAAGTTTGAGGAATTTTTATCAAAACAGATTCAAAAGATGATACAGCAACAAAGATCCCCACGAGATTTTCTAATTGAAGGATGGTGCAGGTTACATGAAGCACCATATTCAGAAACTACTTGTTCATTATGTTTGCATATTTTGAAAAGACAGATTTTGCCTTGTCCAAAAGATCCTCCTTCTGATGGTAAAGAAGAAGAAGGAATATCATCTTCACATCAGCTAAATAAGGTGAAGTTTGAGAAGGTTGAAACACCAAAATTAAAATGGATATCAAGTGGTGCAGCTGCTAGAGATAAAAAGAAAAGAGAAGGCCCAGATAAGCCTTTAACTAAAGATAAGCCATGGATCCTCAGGTTTGATGGATCTAAATCAAAGAAAGGGGTTGGAGTAGGAATAGATCTTATTGATCCATCTGGTAAATCCTACTTAGCAGCATATAGATCACAAATAATGTGATAGAATATGAAGCCCTAATTCATGGGATATTGTTTGCAGTCAGAAAGAAAGAAAAGATTCTACATGGCTATGGTGACTCAGAATTGGTAGTAAGACAAGTAAGAGGTATATATTCTTGTAATTACAAGAAGTTGTCTAATTACAGACATAGGGTATGGGATCTGATAGAAGATTTTAATGTATTTAACATCACCCATGTGCTTAGAGAACAAAATCAGAAGGCATATGCCTTGGCCCAAGCTGCAAGTACTCTGGAACCATTGTCCATATCTGGTTTGAAGAGATTTTTAGTTGAATTAGTGTCAGTACCTTCTGCACTAGATAATGTAGTTAACCTTCAAGTATTTGATGATGACCAGCACATTTTAGACTTCATAGCCAATAGAGATATGTTTGATGCACATATTATAGATGAAAGAAATGTGGAAGATCATATCTGGGAAGAAGAAGAGATCATAGAGTTGCCTAGTAACAAGATTCCCAAAGGAATGATAGAATTGGAAAGGGCATTTGATTTAGATAACATGCTGAAATAGAAAGATCTCCCTAAAGTAGATGGAGGAGAGTATTCACATTTAACATAGGACACGAAGAAAAAAGGAATGCCCTGATTGGAAAAGTGTGTACAGAAGAAGAAATGGAAGGGATAACCCAAGCACTTAAAGATTATATTCATGTTATTTCTTGGACATATGATGGGTTGAAAATTTATGATACATCAATCATCACTCATACTATACCTTTAAAGCCAGACGCCAAGCCCTTTAGATAGAAATAGAGACCTGTTAATGCTTTGCTAGAACCCATTATTTTTGAAGAAGTTAAGAAATTGCTTAATGCTAGGATCATATTTCATGTGAAACATTCTACATGGGTGGCGAACTTGGTCCCAGTAAGGAAGAAGAATGGTGACATTAGGTTATGTGTAGACTTCAAAAATTGAAATAGAGCTTCTAAAAAGGATAACTATCCTTTGCATTCTCTAGATGAGGTCTTACAAATTGTAAATGGTGCAAAGATGATGTCATTTTTGGATGGTTTTTCAGGTTACAACCAAGTGATGGTAGACAAGATAGATAGATTGAAGACTACATTCACCACTAAGTGGGGAATATTCACCTACAGGCACATGCCTTTTGGACTGATAAATGTTGGAGCTACTTTTCAGTGACCAATGGATATAGGCTTCAGAGGACTAATTGGTAAATGCATCATCATATACATGGATGACTTGACAGTTTTCTCTAAAGAGAGAGGGAATCATGTGGAAGACCTCAGGAAGGTATTAAAGAAATGTGAACATTATGGAATATCCTTAAACCCTAAGAAATGCATATTTGGGGTAACCACAGGGATGTTATTAGGTCACCTGATAACAAAGAATGGGATCATGATTGACCCTGAGAGAGTAGAATCAATCATGAAGATACAACTTCCTAGAAGTAAGAAGGAACTCATCTTATTTTGGTAAGATTAATTTCGTTAGAAAGTTTATTACTGGTTCTGTAGAGATTGTCAGACCATTGAATGCATTGCTCAAAAGGGATGCCAAAATTGAGGGGACACCTAAAGCTAGAGCAACTTTTGAAGATATCAAGAAAGCCATATCTAATGCTCTTGTTCTAATTAGTCCAGATTATACCAAAGATTTTTACATTTACTCATTTGCTTCAGAGCATACGTCTGCAGCAATACTAACACAAAGAAATGAGGCTAAAGAAGAAAAGCCTATAGCCTTCATGAGTTGTCCTTTTAAGGATGCATAACTTAGATATATAGATGTCGAAAGACAAGAACATCCTCTGGTAGCAGTCAAGAAGTTTAGACATTACATCTTGATGAGTAAAGTGATCGTTGTAGTACTAGATGCAACAGTGAAGATGCTCTTAATGCAAAGTGAACCAGGTGAGAAGAGAGCCAAATGGATAACTATCATCCAAGAGTATGATATGGTCATAACACCCATGAAATTAGTGAGAGGACAGGCCTTGAGTCAGATGATATCTGAAATTGATCCTAACATCATGAGCCAGCAATATGTCATAAATGCAAAAGAAAATGGAAAAAGGTATTCATACATCATGCATATCTTGATTACTAGAAGATGTCCTTCAAGGTTGCAGCCTCACAGAGGAGAGCCTTAAAAATAAGATCACAAAAATACATGATAAAAGGAGGAATCCTTTTCAAGAAGAACTATGAGGGAATATACCTTAGATGCCTAGAAAGGCAAGAAGTAGACAAAGTGCTAATAGAATTGCATGACAAGTTTAGAACTGCACATGGATCATACTTAGTTACCACTCATGCTATCCTCAAAGTAGGGTATTACTGGCCCACTATTTTTAAAGATATTGTTGAACACATCAAATGTTGTCATATGTGTCAGGTTACTGCAAATAGAGAAAGATATGTTGCTCAGCCTTTACAACCAATGATGGAGATGCGTCCATTTGCTCAACGGGGGATGGATTTCATAGGACCTATCAACCCTCCATCATCTTCAGGCAATAGGTATGTGTTGACTGTTATTGATTATTATACCAGGTGGACTGAAGTTGTCACCAGTAAGACATGCAATGCTAAGGATGTAATCAAGTTCTTGGAAAGCACATAGTAACTAGGTATGGAGTTCCTTATGCTTTAGTATGTGACAATGGGTCTACCTTTGCATCAATAAGATTATCAAGTTGGGCTTTTGACCATGGAATAATTTTAAAGTTTTCTTCAAATTACTATCCTCAAGGGAATGGGTTAGCAGAATCCACAAACAAGAATTTATTGAACATCATAAAGAAATTAATAGAAAAGAACCCAAGGGAGTGGAATACCCTATTAAAGTATGCATTATGGGTAGATACAACCAGGATAAAGGTTGCATTAGGAAATTCTCCTTTTCACCTAGTATATGGGGTGGATCCCATCCTCCCTGTTAACCTAAAGATTCCCACATTGTAGTTTGCACAAGAATATCTAGGCATAGATAACAAACAAAAAGTTAGGTTGCTTCAGTTGATGCACCTAGAAGAAAAAAGGAATACATCAATTGATCAATTTGCTAAACATCAAGCTGTTGTCAAGCGTTGGTTTGACAAAAGAGCTAGAGTTAAGGCTTTTAGAATTTCAGATTTAGTCCTTATGTGGGACAAAGCACATGAAAGGAAAGGATATCATGGTAAATTTGATAAACTTTGGATAGGTCCCTTTCAAGTTTCAAAAATCTTAGGAGACAATACCTATTGGCTTAAGACTTTAACTGGTGAGGAAGTCCCATTACCAGTTAATGGATAGTTCCTCAAGCATTATTTTCAAGCTTGAAATAGTGTCATGTAAGTCATGTGTATCATAGTGTGCCTATTGTATAGTTGTTTGTATAGTTTTGTTTTGTTTGTTTGTTTGTTTGTTGAGTTTTGTTTTGGTTAGTCAAGATGATCCAACTTATCACCCTAAGAAAATGACCAAATTGTTAAGATTCAAGTTATGAGAACAAATTCCTATATAGGTTATGATTCATTTTGAGAAGTATTGATGATCAGGTCTGTGATATCCTTTTCATCAGGGTGCCTTTTCTTAACCAAAGTGATTTTTCATAATGACTCACCTAACAGCCTTGGGTTTGTGGAACACAGAAGTATAGGTGTTAAGTGAAAAATCTAAAGGGAATCCCTTGCTACCAATGTAATCTCCAACCTAAATTAGTAAGTGACCATGCCTTGCACATCAATCTTACATGATGACATCACATGAACAGAAAGAATAAATATTGAAAATCCAAAAGGAAATAAAATTAGGCCATCTAAGTAACTCTACTGGGGCTATAGACGCCTGCTGGCAGTGAGGCTCTACTTAGGGGGATTATATAGATAACCTTGTCAGGGCTATAGATGCTTGCTAGTAGCAAGGCTCTATCCAGGTTGGCTATGAGGGATGCTCCCAAACTATGTAGCTTAACATCAGTTACTCATGTTTTTAACTTACTTTCAAGATGAGGATAATTAATCATCTGCACACACCTGATCCTTTGCTAGCATTGTTTCCATGATGAAACCTTATCATTCAGAAATATTATAACACTTATACTTAGAAAGAGTTAAAATACTATGTTATAATGTGATCACATCACTTGAATCATTGGAATTTGGTTATGTTCTTTAGTGGCAAGTTGTTGTGTGGTTACACAACATGCCTCATTTTTCCTTGACAAAATAGGGACCCAACTTCTTTTTGCTGCTTTGGCTTGTTGTTTTCTACTTTGGGCAGTTTGGTAAAATCAGTCATGCATGTAGTTTTGCAAGAGGATGGATTTGTCACCATGATGAGGTCAGTTGCCAAAGTCATTATTTCACATTATTAACCTCATGGTTGGAAAGTACATCAAATTTCAAGCAGGTTTGCCTTTTAGATCGCCCCAAAATTGTCTAAGGGAGGAAAGTTATGTTGAGTCAAAGTTCAGTCAAACCTGATATCCAAAGGTGAGGGGGTCATATTTCAAACATCAGTCATCTTAGACAAGATCACCCTGATATTATATTATCACCTGATAATCACTTGATCCAAGAAGTGCGGACATCAACTTTATGTAAGAGTCGGTATCTACCCGTCAAATGACTTCATTTACTTTGTCGGGGGTCACATTTTTAAAAATTAGTCATCTTACGAATATCACCCTCTTTGTAAATATAACCCTATGCAAATATGATGGTGACATCATCCAAGTCCAATGAATGAAGAAATCACTTTGATGATGACATCATTGTTCTATTTTACCCCGCGAAAGTATATATCCAATGACCATCATATTCCTTAACATGATGGTGACATCATAAATCATAACGATTAAACAAACTCACCGACATGCTAACATCACCCCGATCTTCTTTGAAGGAGGTCATTTTATTTGCGGGGTCATATTTTGAACATCCCCTGATCTTAATTTCATGACCTGATATACATGTGGTCAACGTTGACCACATCACCCGATTCTTTTGCATTAGTTTTGCCGCTCAAAGGCAGGAGGTCATTTTATCCATAGGGGTTCATATTTTGAATATCCCCCGATCTTTCAAAGATCACCCCCTATTTCCTGATATTAAATACACTCAAATGCAGCAGGTGAATTCCTGCCAATTACGAATACAAATCAAACACTTGGCATCATCCATGGATTCCCTATAGAAGATCAACGGATTCAATCATGCCAATGGAGTTTTACCCTAATTTGCCCTACAGATGCGTTTAAAGGTAAATTTTGAAGGTTATTTTCATTTACCTTGCAAAAAAATGAGAAATCACAGAGCAAAGAAGCCAAACCCTCATACAGCTACCTGTCAACGGATTGGATCCTTTAGTGTAACAAAATGGGTGATCTTCAGTATTCACAACTCTTTTCCATAATCAGTCATCTAATCTAGGAGGAAAGTACTGTTAGGTAAGTAACTAAAAAACCCTCCTATTGTCATTTTTTGCATATTTAGGTAGGGTATATGTTCTTTCCTATGGTTTGGCTCTTTGAATATGCATATCATGATGAAGTAAAAAATAATAGATAGAGTATGCATAATGCTGTAGAAATACATAATGTTGTATGAATGCATGTGGATATTGTAAGGTAAGACAAATCATGTTTGTTGCAGGAATCCATGGCAGATCTTAGAAGGAATAGGTCTAACTTAGAGTTTCTCAAGCTTATGTTTGTTTAGCCCGAGGGGGTGCAGTTTAAGTATGGTGTTATTGGTGATACTCACCAAGGAGATACGGACCTGGCAGCATGGTCAACAAGGGTAGATCATGATAAGGATAATCACATTATGGATAAGGTATATGTTTCAAGAATGTGGCATGCAGCTAGCTTTCCATATGCCATGGATACCCCAGAGCTGGTAGTGGAATGTGCCAGGAATTATAACCCTAAGACTAAGTGGGTGGAGAAGCATGGAAGAATATATGTAGACTTTTCAATCAAGGGCATTACCGCCACTTTTAATCTACCAGTTGGGAAGAAGGTAGTAAGTGTAGACCTATGCAAGATGGAAATAGAATACAATAATAATAAGAAGAATGCAAGGAAGAGGATGTATCAATGGAGGTGAAAGAGCAACACCTACACTACATCAGCCAAATTGCCCGTACATTTATACAAATTTGATTTTCATGATGAGTACCAGTATATGATTGTCCTGAGTAGGATGACAGGTAAACCTCATGCTAGAAATTTTGAGAACTGGATGTTTGGAATCATCTAGATGGTCCTATATGTAGATAACAGGCCATTATGGGCCAAGATCATCAATGACGCACTAGATGAAGGGATGAGGAACCTGGGAGGTTAGACATGTTTATTCTATATGACCTCATATGTGGTATATTCATGTGCTTATAAGGGAACCTTTGATGCCTTGAAGACAGTGGGTAAAGCTGGTGGTGATGTAAATGATGCCCACATATGGGATCACTATCCCCAGTTACAAAGAAAAGATTACCTCCTGGATTACAAACTAGTAAATGATGCATTATCTAAGCATCTGGTCAGAACCATGCAGGAGGACAAAACTAAGAAGCTGAGCATGGAAGCTCAGGAAGTTGTTTATAGACATGGGGCCTAGTTTATCCAATTTGCCACCTTTTCATGTATAAGGATAGAGGGACTTGAAGGACAACCTCTTATGTTGCCAAGATACCCTACTGATGGGGTTGTCTCGATGGAATTTATCAGGCAAGTGTCTACCATAGTTGAAGCCTACAAAGCACAAAAGAAGATACCTCTGGTGTTATTTCTAGTATCTATGGGCTGGTATATGTGCTTAGACTCAAAGAGCATAAAACATGTCATGGGAGGGCTAAAACTTATGTATTTGTAGCCATTTCCTTGGCCAGATCTTATGATCCCTATGGAAGGATGCAGAAAATATTAGGAAAAATGATACATCAGAAGCATCTAGAAGACTTCTGGACTGATTGTGAGGATGAAGTTGAGGTGAGAAGAAGGAAGTACCAGAGGCTCACCTTGAGCCAAATAAAGACCTTTGACTGCATTTTGGTGCCAGCACAATTGAGGAAAGATGATGGAAAGATTATGTCCAATGAAAATGAGGACAAAAAGGTGTACAATGACACCATATCAGCCCCTGATCTTACACAACTAAAGGATATATCCCTAGATCAGCTGACAGGTGGGGTGATATAGTTAACTCAAGCTTGGGTGGATGAGGATATAAAAAGATTGAAGAAAAGGGGTGTTTCCCTTACAGTTGATGCCAAAAAGAAGAGGCAAGAAATAGCTAATGAGGAATATGATGATTTCCTCAGTGAAAAGAGAAAATCTAATGGGGAGAGGTTGCCCACACAAAAACAAAGGAAAGGTTCCTCTAGAGGTAAGAAAAGTGAAGATGAACCGAAGGGGATGATAATTGAAAGGATTGCCACATTGGCTATAGGTGCATGTACATCAACGCAGGCATCCGCATCATCTACATAGCCTCCTATTGAAAAGCCAAAGACTAAGAGGATTTTGAGGCCAACTGTTGAAATTGCAGAGGTGTAGGTGGAGGGCCAAGCCTTGTAGCAAGAAGTGGAAGAGGGCATCCCTTTAGAAGAAGAGCAGGTAAATAAGGAACCTACAGGTGATGACCTGATAATGGCGAGTAAGAAAAGTAGGGCGATGCCATTGACGTCACCACCCAAGAAGAAAAGAACATCTATGAGGGGGGATATCAGGGCTGACCCTATTGTATTGAGAGGAGCCGGTGGTGAAGCATTTAGGAAGGAACTACAACATGATGTTCCACTTCCCACCATAATAAAGTTTAAAACTGAGAAGGTAGAGGAACAAACAAAAGAAATGTTCAAAGCATGTTAGGGTGTTCCTTTCTCTTTGGAGGATACCGTGGACTTATTTAATGATGAGGTAGTTCAAAGTGTGGCCTCTCAACAAATGGAGACTCTCGCTTCTAACACCCGCATGACCCTTCATGCGACCCCATTAGCATAGATGGCGGTGTTGGAAGAAATAAAGCAAATGGAAGAAGTAAAAGAAGGTAGCCTAGAGAGGGCAGCCCAATAGATAGGGCTTGATAAGTTAGTTGAGTAGGTAACTAGCCTTGCTGTTGTAGATTTAACATATAAGGGTGATGTAATCCCTAAAGATAAAGCAGGTGCACCTGATGAAATAGAGAAGATTGAAGTGGCCAAGAAAGTAGAAAAATAAAGCAATGCTCCTAATATGGGTCAGCAACAGCATGAGATACCCGCAAGGCCAAAAATAGTAGAAGTTCAATAGAAGAGCGTGGGTGATAAAGATATATCAGGTGCTACTACTGCTCAAACTCAGGAAGATCCAGGGGATGTGATGAAGGGGGTAAATCATAAAACACACAATAACAGAAATTGCACATAGAAAATAGAATGATATTTTATTAATATGGGAAAAATATTACAGTACAGAAGCTGAAATACAATCAGAGGATGAATCCCCTACAGGTTGCAACACATTACAGCTCCCTCTCCCAAAACTCTAGAATCTTCAGCCTTCTGTAATCCCCAAATCAACTAGGGTTTCTAATTTCCTGCCTTTTTTGACTCTACACCTTCCCCCTTAACTCTACTACCCTAAGGGTTCCCAAAAATGGTTATATATAGCCCTTTTGGTGACCACCAGCTTAATTTCGATATTTGCATCTCCCTCCAAAAATAGGTCAACTTCGCGGGGCCATAACTTTCGATCCGACTGTTGGATTTTCAATTATAATACCTTTTTCGGAAAGTTCTCGAAAAGACGATGGTGTACCAAGTAGTATCAATAGGTAGACTACTTGGGGTTCCCGCCAAATTTCGGGCCCATCCGGAGCCTCTAAGTGCCTCAAATTTGACTTTGAATATTTCAATAGGATTTTTGGAATTTGAAATTTTAATATCTCACAAATGACAAATGATATTGAAGTGATTTCTTCACCATTAGCTTCAATTCACCATTCTGGAGGTCTGTGTAAGATTTTGTATCCAACCATGCACAAATGCAAACTTACTAAGAATAGTAACCCTGCCAAATTTAGCCCTTATTGAAAAGAAACAACACATATTATTATTATTATTATTATTATTATTATTATTTATTTATTTATTTATTGGTTGATGCAAGATTGCTCTTACACCCTAGATGCTCCTGCATCAGACACCCAAGGTAATTTGAAAAGTGACCCTGTCACTTCTAATGTGTTAGAGGAAAACCAAAATGATTAACCTCAGTCTCAGATAACCATGATGAATCTTCAACAGGCCTTCCTTTCCATTTCACCAAGTATTCTATATACTGCCTGTTTCTTGTACTCTTACCCACACGGCTATCTAGAATGCCCTCTATCTCCTCCTTCTCTAAAGTAGATGCTGGAATGTCCCACTGTGTTCCTTTATCAAGTCCATCATCATGATACTCTGTCAGATCTGAAATGTTGAACACTGGTGAAATATTGATGTCATCGGGCAACTCTACCTCAAATGCATTTTTTGAATCGTGCTTCTTCAAGATTCTACATGGTCCAAATTTCCTCATCTTCAGCTTATTATATGTACCAACTAGAAATCTTTCTTTTCTCAAGTGAACCATGACTTCATCACCCTCCTGAAACTCCTTATGCCTCCTCTTCTGATCTGCCTTAGCCTTGTACTGAGAATTCATCTTATGGATATGCTTTCTTACCTCTTCATGCAAATTCTTCATGTGCTCAGCAAAATTTTCAGCTTCGGCACTACTCTTCTCCCCCTTATCCATCCTCCTCAATTCGGAAGTAGTTCTTGGGCTACTCCCATACACAACCTAGAATGGAGATTTACCTGTGCTCCTATTGACAGAATTATTGTAAGCAAATTTTGCTTGTGGTAAAATCAAATCCCATCCCTTGGGCTTATCTCCTACTAAGCATCGTAGCAGGTTACCCAAACTCCTATTCACCACTTCTGTCTGTCCATCAGTCTGTGGATGGTGTGCAGAACTGAACTTCAAATCTGTCTTCAACTTCTTCCACAATGTCCTCCAGAAATAACCAACAAACTTGGTATCTCCATCTGAAACTATGCTCTTAGGTAGACAATGTAGTCTCACCACCTCCTTGAAAAATAACTCTGCAAGGAATAAAATGGGCCATCTTTGAGAATCTATCCACCACCACAAAAATGGAATCATGCCCTCTCTGTGTCCTTGGTAAACCAAGAACAAAATCCATACTAATATCATCCCATGGCTTCTCTGGTATAGGTAATGGCTGATATAGCCCTGTATTCTGACTTGTTCCTTTTGCCATCTGACACACTCTGCAACTCTGCACAAATTTCCTCACATCTTGTTACAATTGTGGCCAGTAATAATGTTCACCAACAATAGCAATGGTCTTATCTCATCCAAAGTGTCCAGCTAATCCTCCACTATGCTTCTCCTTAATCAAGTTCTCTCTCATGGAACTCCTTGGAATGCACAACTAGCTTCCTCTAAACAACATCCCATCTTGGATTATGTAATCCAACCATTTTGTCCTGTCCAAAGTAACAGGTTCCAAACAAGCTTTCCAAGCCTCTGCAAAATCTAGATCTTCAAGATATAAACTTTTGAGTTCATCAAACCCAACAACCTCTATCTTCATTTTCGTCAACAAATTTTGCCTTCTGCTCAACGCATCTGCAACCCTGTTGGACTTCCCACTCTTGTGCTTCAAAACAAAAGTATAACTTGACAAAAACTCAACCCATTTTAAGTGCCTTTGATTTAACTTTCCTTAACTATTAAGATACTGCAAAGCCTGATGATCAGTATATAAAACAAACTCTTTTGGCAACAAATAATGTCTCCATTTCTTCAAAGCCTGGACTATTGCATAAAACTCTTGATCATAAACAGAATACTTTTTCTTGGCATCATTAAGCTTCTCACTAAAATAGGCAATAGGCTTACCTTCTTGACTTAGAACAGCTCCTATAGCACTACCACTAGCATCACAATCTACCCGAAATACCTTATTGAAATCTGGAAGTGCCAACACAGGTTGTTCTACGACTTTCTGCTTCAATGTATCAAATCTCTTGTCTGCTCCTTTAGTCCATCTAAACTCTTTTCTATCCCCTCTCATTGTCTCAGTTAGGGGTGCACAAATGCTATTGAAATTCCTGATAAACTTTTTGTAAAAACTTGCCAAACCATGAAAAGATCTTACCTCGAAAGCACTCCTTGGTGTAGGCCATTCAATGATAGCCCTCACCTTCTCTGGGTCCATCTTAAGACCTTCCTCTGAGACAACAAATCCCAGGTATACCAACTCCTTTGCAAAACTACATTTCTTTAGATTGATTAACAACTTCTCCTCCCTCAGCTTCTCTAAAACTCTTCTGATATGCATCAAATGCTCATCCCAAGTCTTACTGAAAATCAAAATGTCATCTAAATAAACAATAACAAAAATTCGTAAAAATTCCTTCAGTACCTCGTTCATGAGCCACATGAATGTGCTCGGTGCATTGGTTAGCCCAAATGGCATGACTAACCACTCATACAAACCCTCCTTTGTCTTGAAGGCTGTCTTCCATTCATCTACTTCTTTGATTCGAATCTAGTGATACCCACTCTTCAGATCAATCTTCGTGAAGTACTTGGCTCCACTCAAACAATCCATTATGTCATCCATTCTCGGCAATGAAAATCTATACTTGATTGTGATCTTGTTGATGGCTCAGGAACTGTACACATCCTCCACTCTCCATCTTTCTTTGGTGCTAGTACTGCAGGTACCGCACATGGACTTAGGCTCTCCCTTATTAGTCCCTTCCTAAACAGCTCGTGAACTCGTCTATTCAACTCTTCATTCTCTGCTGGAGTCATTCTGTGGGCTGCCTTATTTGGCAAACTAGCTCTCGGTATCAAATCCATTTGATGACTTATCTTCCTCACTGGTGGTAAACCTTCAGGTACATTATCAGAGACAATATCTTGAAATTCTTCCAACATTTCTGAGACTTCTACTGGTACATCTTCACATTTCTCTTGACTAATCTTAGGAATCAATGCAAAGCAATGACACTCATGTTTCATACCCTCCAAAAACTTTCTACCATCTACCAAGCAAATTCTGGCAATACTACATACCTTTTCTTCCACCTCCTTCAAGGGCTTCAACTTATGACAGACTCCATCCTTTGTTAGGGAGTATGTGTTTGCACGGCCATCACGTACAGCATCCCTATCATACTGCCATGGCCTCCCTAATAACATATGACATGCATCCATTAGTATGATGTCACACAACACCTCATCATGGTAGTCACCAATCTTGAACTTCACTAAACACTGTTCATTGACCAAAGCTCTATGGTCCTTCTGTAACCATGCAATCCGGTATGGATGTGGATGCTTTCTTCTTGTCAACCATTTCCTCTGAAACAAGATTATCAGTGCTTCCACTGTCAATAATAATATCACAACACTTACCTTCACATTTGCACCTTGTGTGGAATAAACTCTTCCTCTGTTTGGGTTCTTTCTCCTCATTCAACAAAGTTCTTCTGACAACAAGGGTTTCTCCCCTTTCTGCATCTTCAGAGTGCTTAGACTGTGCATCTTCATCCACATGTGCAACTTATGCATTACCTTCAGGTCTTTTATTCATCCTTCCTTGATGTTGCGGACACTCATATGCTCGATGCCCTTCTTCTCCACATTGGAAACATGTTCCTCTGAAACCTCCTCTTCCGGGTCCTTGCCCAAGTCTACCTCTTTCTCTTCCTCTTTGCTCACCATTATTCTAGTCACGAGGGCAGTAGGTATTATCTCCTCTCTAATTTCGACTGGTTCTAGCTTCTTCACTTTTCTTTGGTTCTTCATTTCGGCCTCCATAGGGTCTTCCGGCAGTCCTTCCGCCTTGACCTCTTCCCCTTTGCTTGCCTTCAAATCTCTTATTCAGCTTCTCTTCCACCTTTAGGGAAAACTGGTACGCATCTTCTATGGTGGTCATTCTAACCAGGCTCAACTCTTCTTGAATACTTGGCCTCAACCCATTAATGTAATAGGCCACCTTCTCCTTGTTGGCTTCTCCATGGCCTGTCCTGATAGTGATCTTATAAAAATCTTCTGTATACTTCTTAACAGACTTGTTACCTTGCTTCAATCCTTGCAACTTCTTCAGCAACTCCATCTCATAGTCCATAGGAATGAACTGCTTCTTCAATTTCTCCACCATCCGATCCCATCTAGTAATCTTTGCTTTTCCTCTTCTATTTCTCTCTAACTGGACCTCCTCCACCAAATACTGGCATGGCCCTTCAACTTTGTCTTTGCAAACTTGACCTGTTCAGGGTCTTCCACATCTTCATACTCAAAGTACTCCTCCATATCATTGATCCAATCAATAAGTTGTTTTGGATTCAAATCTCCATAATAGGTAGAAACTTCAATCCTAGGCCTCTTTCCGATCTTTGAAATGGCCCTCAACAACCTAACTTCTGCAGGATTTCCTGTAGCTTCTTGTTCTTCCTTAGATAGCTCTTCTTCAGCTTCATCTTCGCTGTCCTCTCTCCTTCTTGGCTCGAATCCTCTTTGCAGATCCTCTTGCAATGCATCGATTTGTCTTTGTAGGGCTCTAAAACCCTCTTCCGTCAAAGCATTCCTCCCACCACGGTTTCTTCGTGGAGGCATCTTGATCTATGCAGCAAACCCACAACCTCAGGTCCTGGTACAAACTGCCTCACAGTCGGTGATCTATCTACACACTCAAGAACCCTCACTCTGGTACCACTTGATGAAGGGGCTAAATCATAAAACACACAATAACAGAAATTGTACACAGAAAATAGAATGATATTTTATTAATAAGGGAAAAACATTACAGTATAGAAGCTCAAATACAATCAGAGGATGAATCCCCTACATGCTGCAACACATTACAGCTCCCTCTCCCAAAACTCTAGAATCTTCAGCCTTCTGTAATCCCCAAATCAACTAGGGTTTCTAATTTCTTGCCTTTCTTGACTCTACACCTTCCCCCTTAACTCTACTACCCTAAGGGTTCCCAAAAATGGTTATATATAGCCCTTTTGGCGACCACCAGCTTAATTTCAAAATTTGCATCTCCCTCCAAAAATAGGTCAACTTTGCGGGGCCATAACTTTCGATCCAACTATTGGATTTTCAGTTATAATACCTTTTCGAAAAGCTCTCAAAAAGACGATGGTGCGCCAAGTAGTATCAATAGGTAGATTACTTGGGGTTCCCGCCAAATTTTGGGCCCATCTGGAGCCTCTAATTGCCTCAAATTTGACTTTGAATATTTCAATAGGATTTTTAGAATTTGAAATTTTAATCTCACAAATGACAAATGATATTGAAGTGATTTCTTCACCATTAGCTTTAATTCACCATTCTGGAGGTCCGTGTAAGATTTTGTATCCAACCATGCACAAATGCAAACTTACTAAAAATAGTAACCCTACCAAATTTAGCCCTTATTGAAAAGAAACAACACATTTTATTATTATTATTATTATTTTTTTTTTTTGGTTGATGCAAGATTGCTCTTACACCCTGGATGCTCCTGCATCAGGATGCTTCAGGAGCAAAAGGTAAATCAGGTCATGAGGACCCCAAGCCACAAGATATCGGTGCATCAGGTGGAGAACAAGAAATGATCTTTGATTAGGGTGATGCACAAGGCCAAAATACACAGACATCCACATATGTCAATATGCCTCAGGATGAGGAATGTAATAAGGAGATGAAAGTCAGGAGGGAGTCCAAGATCAGACACAAGATCATAATGTGGACATTCCATAGGGTCCTCCTCTATAGAAGGTAGCCCCTCAGTAAGAAGAAATGCAACAAGATCCCCCTCATGAGGAACTCCATGAGGAAGAAATTAAGAAAGCACCTTCTCCACCAAGAATAGAAGCAGATATTGGAGAACAGAGCAGACATGATGTTGACAAAGAGCATCGAGGGTCTGGAGATGATGTGCCTCAATGGCTAGAAAGAGAAATAGGCATGGAACAAGGATATGAAATTCAAGAATTTGATGTTTCCACCTTGTTCGCTGAAACAATGATGAAGCCAAAGAGGAAGGCTAGAATAACATCGGCCATAAAGAGAGATCCTGCTACAAGTAGAAGGACTGCACAAGTAGTACTTCCCATAGTAGAAAAGGAGAAAGGCAAAATTAGCCTTGAAGAATTCCAAATCACAACTGTTGATTTGGGTTTTTCCAATGAGAACCAGGAAGGTTAGGAAGGGAAGGACATTATTGATTCTTTAACCCAAAGGGTGAAGAAGGAGAAAGAGAAAAATAAAATGTATAAGGAGCACATTGCTTAGTTACATTCTTACATAAAAGGGTTGATTAACCCTGATAATACACCAATTGATCTAGCAGTCCCATTGATTGTGATATCCCAAGAAGAGGTCACCAAGTTAGACCTAATGAGACATGAGGCAATGATCATGGAGAAATGGATGATGTCAGATCTCACTGAGGCTAAGGATGTTTTGAGAACCTCCCTATAGAGATGGAGTTCTTTAAGTGGTTTAAAAAGAAAGGTAGATAAAATGCAAAATGAAATAGGAAAATGGTCATTCCAATTGGAAAAGGACCCAACTACTTTAAGTGAAATGAAGAGGATTGATCCTCAAGTCTTGATAAGTAACCAAGTGTTGAATAATAATACTATCCTGCTGATAAGCATATGGTATGAGGATATCAGGTTCGAATGTGATATCTTGAAGAAATGCAATGGCAAGCTCAGGGATATAAGTATAAAGGTGCACAACATGATGGCATATGAAGCAAAGATCCTTGAGGCTCTGGAGAGTAAAATAGAAGGGAAAATTGAAAATCAGGATGTAGATTTTGCTATCAAAGCTCTGCATGATAATTTCAAGTCGGTAGCAGATGACCCCCTCACCCACCTAACAAAGGAAGTGATGGATAAAATCATGAGGATAAAAGTCAAGGTGGAAACTTATAATGAGACTTTGAACAGCAAAAAAGGTAAGCTGGAAGTGCTTAAAGCTAAGTTCTAGTCTCACAAACATGTTATAACAAAAGCCAGAATCCAAGATGGAGGAGAGGTGGAAAAAGTAGTACAGGCATATGAGCACATCAGGACAGCAATGAAGGTCCACATATAGGAAGATGTATACCAAAGTGACAGTGATGCTGAAAGTAATGAAGATGATGACAATGATGAAGAAGAAGAAAATGAAGAAGAGGAACCTAAACTAAGTCATAGGGTAATTATCAACCTTTGATCTTAATAGATAAATCTTGACCATTAGTCAAATGTAATTGCCTCCTCACCTTATTCTATAAAAGGTGTAGGGGTGCAATATTTTGAACATTCGAAACTTAATTGAAATTTGATCACTGAAATTTTAGGACTCATTTCAAAGTTGTTGTAAATGCACATTTTATGCATACTAAATGAAAGATAAGCATATTTGATTACAAATCATCATAAATCTTGATTAATCTGTGTTTGAAATCTGGATATATGCATTGATCAGCTACGTCCCTTGGAGTGTTTTTCAATCTGCATGTGTTGTTTTCATTCCTAATCCCTTTGAAGTTAGCATCAACCATATCTAGTTGTGGAACATCCTGGTGACCTATGGTTTGATTTCTTCTCTTCATGAAAGTATCTTGTATGTATGTGATTCAATGACTAAAGATTCACTAAAGTAGAAGCATTCTTTTAAATTTCTTTCAATTTCATAATAGATCATCTTCATAATTTCAAATAATAGAGAATCAAAAGCAAATAAACATGAAATATGCAGATATCCTGTAGATAATTAAAAATACAGAGCATATTTAGAGTAAAAGCATGCTAAATTGATAAATATCATTCAAATTCAGACAAATATCCATGAAATACATGTAAATATCTACTTATAGACACATCATTTGAATAAATATATAGTGTAGAAGAAAGAACAAGTTCATAGTGATCAATGATCAGAAGAATTGATCAAACTTTCAAATATATCAGCTATCTTTGGAAATAGAGTCGAGTCAACCTCTCTGTGGAGTAAATTTATAGGAAATAGTACAATACTGATCATCTAGACAAATGTAAGACCCCTTGAAATGGAAAATAGCATGTCACATCAACCTCTGAGTAACGTCAGACGATCATGACCTGATCAACAGAGACTTGGAGTCATCAACTTATTCTAAGCTGATCATACTTTACAAGATAATAAAGGTTTGTTGTGCAAATTTTTATGCATGTTGTTATGACTATCAATCATCATCAACACTAACCTGTTGCTCTGAAGAAACAAATTGATTTTGGGCTATCAAGGCTTGATTGAACTGCCCAATTTGGCACAAATTATGATCATGTGGCTGATTACATGGATAACACCAATCGTTATCCTAAACCAAATTGTTTTGTATGGGCACAAGAGTCTTGGATGTACTAGCAGCATTAGGATGCATAGCATTTAATGGTATGATGTAGCTGGGCTAATTTTGCCTGTGTACATTACCTTGATATGGTGGTATGTTCTACTGGTAATTTCTAAATGAAAGGCTGATATGTTTGATTAGAGGGCTGATATGGTCCATTAGGTTGTGCATTATGTCTCCTTTCCAGCATCAATTGATTGGTCAACATTCTTATCTTAGCATCCTCCTCTAATTGCTCAATTGTAGGTGTAGTTAGAGGAGTAACAAAAGTGGTGGTGGGTTGTGCATTATGTCTCCTTTCCAGCGTCAATTGATTGGTCAACATTCTTATCTTAGCATCCTCCTCTAATTGCTCAATTGTAGGTGTAGTTAGAGGAGTAACAAAAGTGGTGGTGAGAATTGGAGCCATAATAGGCTGAATAACAGGGGCCTCTTGAAATAAAGGTATTGGTAGCCTTGGGGTGATTTTTCTAACCTGAATCAGGGAATTCTCTACCCTGATTATTGTGTCATATGTATCAGGTAGCACTGTCCCTCCCATGGATTGAATCATGACATTAATGTCGGGATTCAAGGATTTCAAATAACAGATGAATGTTGTATTTGTGGAGGGCTTCACCAATAATGGGATTTTGTCCCATGTCTTCTAGAATCTATAATTGGAGTCCACCATATATTCATGGGGGGGCTCTCTTTATCATAGCTAACTACTCCATTAGTGATAGGTGGTCACTTTTGTCGTCAAAATGCTGGCACAACTTAGTGCCTAGATCATCCCAGTTATGGATGGAATTTAATTGGAGGCCTCTATACCACTACAAGGATTTTCCCTTGAAAGAAGAGGCCAGGAGTCTTATTGCCACATTGGCAGCAGTGACATTGTGGATAGAATAGACACTGGCTATATCTTGGATGTGCTCAACTGGGGTGGTGGAGCTTTCTCTGGTAAAAAATGGTATAGCCTTTAAGGATGATGTGGGTATGTTATCATATTGAGCTAGGTCCAGTGGGCTACCCCCATTAAAAGAAACAAATGGAAGATTTCTTTCCATATTTTGGGTGTTTAAATTGATTCTAGGTATGTACAAGGTTCTTCTTGAATATTGGAACCTAACCTAAAATCTAGCTAGAGGGGGAGTGGGTTGGGCTCTTGATGGAGATGGGTCTGCACTCCTACTTGCCCTCATAGGTGATATGGATAACCTACTTCTTCTTCTAAATTCAACAAAAGAAAGTTCAACGAATTGAAAATTACCTCTAGAAGATGATCTTGTCTGCACTCCAGGCATGTAATGTTGACTTGATGTGGGTACTCGATCAGCAGAGTCACCAGGTTCTTGAATGCTTCCATAGCAACAAATAAAACTGAGAAAAGTACCAAATTCTTAGCTCAACTCCTACTCAGAGAGGAGTGTCCCATTGGGCATGCTAGAAACTGATGCAGGAGCATCTAGAGGTGTAAGGGCAATCTTGTATCACCAAAAAATAATGTTGATTCAAAATTGATGTCTTTGTTTCCATTTCTTTTCAAAATTTGTGTTTTTAGATACCCATTTTCTTGAATAATGATTTAAAACCTTCAAAGTTTCCAATAGGGCTAAGGATACCAGAATTTGCTATTTTTAGTAAGTTTTTATCAAAGAAGCAGTTGAGCCTAAAATTTTCCCCAAAGCTTCAGACTAGTCAAATAAGCATTCTTGGTAAATTTTAGCTAAAGATCATGTCTAGATTTCAAGATATTAAAGTTTCAATTTTGTGAGGTCCCCTGAAAAGTTTTGAAATCATATATGAGGCATTAAAATGTCCCATAAAACACCAAAAAGTTTACAAAAATCCATTTATGAATTTTCAGCATGATAGTTCACTTCATGAACTTTTTGGCACTTCAAACGGTTCATCAATCGGACACTCAGATCAAAAGTTATGCTTCCTGGAAGTTGACCTACTTTTGGAGGGAGTTGCAAATTTTAAAATTTTGGCTAGAGGCCGCCAAAATGGCTATTTATGACTATTTTTGGGAACCTTGGGTAGTAGTAGAGATAAGAGAGAAAGTGTAGAGTCAAGAAAAGGTGGGAAAATAGAAACCCTAGCAGATTTGGGGTTACAGAAGGTAGAAGGTTCTAGAGTCTGGAGATAGGAAGCTATAATGTGTTGCAGCTTGTGGAGGGTTCATCCTCTGATTGTATTTGAGCTTCTATAATGTAATGGGTTGTCCAAATCAATAAAAGAACATTCTATTTTTTGTGTGTAATTTTTATTATTGTGTGTTTTATGATTTACCCCCGTCATCAGAAATTGTTGTCATGTGAAATTGCACCTTGTTTGAAGCTAGTTCAAACACCTCAATGACACAATGGGACTGATCTCAAGGTGTGGGACATTGAAGATCAGATAGGACCTCCATATAAGACTGGTTCCTCCTTCTGAGTGTAAGGCTCAGAGAAATTAAACTAAATCTAGTGCTAATGCTTGCAAAGGAAAAGGGTAAGAAGGGTTGCTGAAATAAAGGAAGGTGATGCACCAGATTAGGGGTGTTCAACTACAACTAACTCAACACAGTGATAACCTCAAAACTGAAAAGAACTCACAGAGATTCATATCAATTCATACAGAGGTTAGGGAAGAGAGGTGAAGGTATGAAAGGGACCACTTTACCCACAATATATAACTCACATCAATCAAATAGAGACAGTGCAAGAATAGTGAAAGAGGCAAAATATCAGTTTATATTGATTATAGAGGCCAAATAGCCATTACAAAAGAGAGAATGATGCAAAAGAAATAGACACAGAATAGTCAATTACACTCATAGTTGAATTATCAATTGGAGACATGAGAGGCTTAGCAGAAGAGCACAGTCCATCAGATCCAATTGGTTCTTGCAATTGGACTACAGAGGCCTGGTTACAAGAATTCTCCAACCTGCAATAGCCTAGAAGAATAGCTAACATAAATACATTACATTTTAATGTATTTATAACATTTCATTTTCCTTTTGCTATAGTGGACACTGGAACTAGTCAGTTGCCCAGGACAACCCACACTTTTATTAAATTTTTGACCCTGAAGATCTGCTGAAAAACCTATGAATTAGGACAAGGCCATGCCTTTGACAGGCCTGTAGGCTTGCAAAATAGATCTCTTGCATGAATGGATGGAAGGCATATTAAAGAGGGAAGGCCTAGAGTCTTGTTTTGTCCTTGAAAATCTACTTTGTAGTTGCATTTGTACTCCAGCATTGATGAATTTTCTTGTTCCAACCACCATCATTCAGTCCTGTCTTGCAAAATTTTAATGTTGGCACCTCTCATGACAAAATGGCATGATTTAGGGAGAGGGAAGCTTTTACAACACTTTAACATGGTGCCTCCACACTTTGAATTACCTGCATTTGATTTTTCCATTAACTAGCAAGTTCGCTGCTTATAGAACCATCAGGCTCCATTTTCGTCATTTTCTGCCTTATCCCTAAAATCTTGGTTTTGTTTTGCCTTATTGGTGAAATTGCCCTCAGTCGGCAAACTTTCATTTTTTCATAACCTATTTCGGCTCTCTTTTGCCTTATCAGCAAAATCATCTTTTATAAACCATGCTTGGTTGTCCCCTTCCTTATTGGCAACTTATTCTTTCCTTGAACTATCCTCCTTGGCCAACTTCTTTGACTTTTGCCCTTTATCGGCAAAATCTCTATTTTTTGAACCATAGTGGCTTGCTTTTTGCCTTATCAGAAAAAAGCCAACTTTATGAACCTTGGCCTCTTTTATCGGCAAAACCTTGTTTTGCCAAACCGTTGTGTTTCTACTTTTGCCCTTGGCACAATTTTACCTTGTCGGCAAATTACCCATTTGCTGAATTTTCCTTTTCCTATTGGAAAAATCTTATTTTGTTGAACCATCACCTTTGGTTGTTTCTTCACTGTCAACAAAGTTCTTCTATTTTGAACCTTGGAAGCTTTCCCTTTAATTCGCCTTTATCGGTGAAATTAGATTTTCTCAAACTCTGCTTCCTTATTAGTAAAAATCAATTTCACCAAACCTTGGCACTTTGCATTCCTTTATCGGTGAATCACCTTGTCAATGAATCTAAGAAATTCTGAACTAGCCGATGAGTTCCCTCCTTAGCCGATTCACCGGTATGCCTTTCCCTTAGCCATTTTTGCCTTATCGATGAATTCTCCAATCTTTGAATTGAGCTTGCCCTAGCCAATTTTGCAAGCTCCTCCTTCGTCAAGAAAACTTCACTTTCCTGAACCATCTCTTTCCTTAGCCAATTACATCTTCTGCTTGATCGGTGATTCTTCCCTCTCTTTGCCTTGTCAGCAAAAGTGCCTGTTGGCAAACCTTCACAAATCTAAACTATGTCATTGGTTTGGTCTCTCACCAATTTCCTAACAAAGGGAAATTTTCCTTCCATGCCTTGGCCAATTTTGGAGCCTTCTTTCATGCTTATCAGAAAAATGACCAAAATTTGAACCACATTGTCTTTGTCGGCAAAATTTTATTTTGTCAAACCACTTCACTTCCACTAGTAGAATTTTGGCAAATAAATGGCTACGCAACTAAAAATTTTAGTCATGACAACTAAAAATGACTAAATTCTACTATTTTTTTGCAACACAACTATAAATGACTAATTAATGACTAATTTGAACATTGGGTAAAAAAACAACTAAATTATTAGTCACACAAATAAAAATGACTATATAATTAGTCACACAAATAAATAAAAATATTTTGAATTGGTAATTTCCCTCTTCCCCACCATTTAAAAATGTCATTACAATTAAAAGTAATATGTAAAACATTCGAAAGATTTGAAACTGTGAAAAAATTTCCCACCTTTATCCTTCACAATGAATGGTTTCTCCTCGCCACTCCAAGGCACAGAGACCAACACCACACAAAACCAGATCTGAACACTGAAGGAAACCTATAGCTATCGCCTGGAAGTTGTTCGTAAATCACCAAAAGATTCAATGGAAGCAGATGCCATTATTTCCAAAGCAGATTTGTAGAGTAAGTATCCTCACTACGGAAAAACTGAGCCTTTAATACGTAGTTGTCTGTTTTGAGTTTTTCTTCATTGTTTCTTATAGTTTTGTAAATTGTGTAACTTAGATCTTTGAGGGTTTCATAGATTTTGACTTGTTTATGTTTTCATTATTTTGGGTATTTTGCCCCCACTGGCATAGAGTAAGACTCTTTCTATGAGCGATATATCTAGGGTTTCAACTTTAGTATGTTATTTTTTTCAAAGAAAAGTATCTTATATTTCATCAAAGGAACAAAAAAGTTACTCCAACCTTACAACAGGGTTACATGCATGGCCCCTTCCTTTCCAACACAGCTAACTTATGTGCTTTTATTGAATTAACATCTTTATTGATACTTCTAGATTTTTTTTTCATAAGCAATGCCAATTCTTTTGCAAACATCTTCAACTCCCTTTCTTGGCGGGGAGAGGCCCATCTCTCTGAAACATTGCCTTACATCTAGATTTCTACAAAATTTCAATAGCCACCAACCACAACATGTGCCACTATAGTTTGCAGCCATCCTTAATCATTGAGTTTCGTCATATATTTCCTTTTATTTTTTTCATTTGAGTGGAGACTGCTGTAATCTTAGTTTTGTAACTAGTAAATAGTGTAAATTAGACCTATAAGAGTTTTATAGATTTGGCTTTTCTCTACTATCTTCTTTTTATTGGGCTTGATTTGCCTTGTATGAGGGTTAATTCTGAACAAGGTTGACATGTTTTTAAACCTTCCCTTATTAGGTGAGAGCGAGACATTTTTAGTTAAAATTTGAACCTTCCCTTTTTATGGGATAAAATTATCTCATATTATTTTAGGGAACATAAAAGTCACATCAGCAATACACGATAGTTCAGTTCCTATAAAAAAAGACAATTAACATGTGTGCTTTTGCCACAAGAGCCATTTACTAAACACATTCACTTATACTCTTATTTACATTTGATGAGCAATGTTAGTTACTTCCTATGTGCCTTTTAAAGGCTAGTTGAGAAAGGTTTCTTTTTTGATATGTTGTCTCACATTTTGATTTCCACAAAAATCCTACAGTCGTGAACTAAATTGCATGCCATAATAGTTTGTAGCTATCCTTGATCATCAACATGTTTCCATCTATTTAATTCTTTTGATTTTTCTCACTTGGCATAGGGGTTGGTGCAATTATGGTTTGCATGTAGGTGGACATGAATAAGTTTGACAGATTTTGCAAATCAAACCAGTTTTTGGATGGATTAATATTTGAATAATCCTGATTCTTTTTCTGGCATTTGTGGAGTTGATTTGATTAATTATTTGTTAAGGTGAAAAATGGGGAAAATATGTGATTGGATTAACTTGGATTGTGTTTCTGGAATATCAATATATTTTTTCTTATCTCTTTTAGGGGAGTAGGTTATAGTTTTGCTTTTTTTGTCTATTGGCATTGAAGCAGATTACACATTTCTTTCTACATGGGTGCCAGAAATATTGTTTCTGATGACGAAGAAGGTATGTTGAATTTAATTGACTTAAGATAAGTCTTGTTTATGGTAGAATTGTGTAGGTACATTTAATTAACTTCTCTAGTCTTGGAAATATTCATTATGAGGCCTATATGATCTATTTTCAAAGTAATATTCACAGGGGAAGGAAACATGAAAATTTCAATATATTTGGAATTTAAAGTACATTTACATAGGCATAATTTTTTTTAATTTTTTCAATTTAACGTACAAATGTAAAGTTAAAAGCTAAAATGGGTTTTTTATTTTGTGGCATGGATGCCAAAACTGTAATATGTTGTTTTAGAACTCTATGTGGTTTTGTGTGTGATAATGATTCTTCATATGGTTCTATTCTTTCAAAATATTTTTCACTAGAAATATTTTTTATTCCATACTAAGTAGTTATTGTACAATTTAGCATGCTAAAACTCATTGTTAAGCAGTAGACATTAGCATTGTTGGAATATAATATAATCTTGTTTATTTAGTAGTTAAATGAGAGTGGCATTTGCTTCTATTGAAACTTTCTTGAGCTTCAATTGGATCCAACGTGGCTAGCCTCTATAGAGAGCTAAGAAGCTTTCTTAAGCCTCTTAATGGACTGTTAGGATTTGAAGGCAAAGACAACGCAGTTAAGTCCACGATGCAAATTCATGGGCATCTCTAGTCTCATAACTATTTCTTGACTTCTGCTTTTTGTTTCTTATAGAAGTGATACTGAAAATTGATTTCCTTGAATATCAGCATAGTTTCTATATCTATCTAAAAGGAATCCTTTCTAATTTCATCAATATGGTTTTCAGTGTCCTCCACTCTACCATATTTCTTTTATCTATTTTTTTTTCCCATGTCTTGCTCTTAAAATGCCAAAGATAGCCTTAATAGCTACACCAATTCCAAAGGAGGCTTATGAGTACTAGTCCCTGCATTCATGTGAAATCATGCTCCATGTTTTCAATAACAAAATAGTTTGATGGTTGTGTGTTTTGAGATGATCTTTTTGGCTTTATAAATAAAATCTCATTTAAATCTATTAATCTTACTTTTGCAGTGGCTTGCTGGGTTTGCTTCATTTTGGTACACAAGGAGTGGAAGAATTAATAAACATATTGTATTACCATGGCATGTATTTTTGGGGCTTTACATTTATGGATTGGTCATGGCAGCTATAGAGATTGGGTTTCTAGAGAGACTGACTTTTCTACAAGCAAGTAGAACAATAACCAGAGACTCGCTTGAAGCTTTAGTGGTTAACTGGTTAGGACTTGTACTAGCCCTGCTTAGTGGATGTGTTATTTTATCTGCTATAACTCTAAGGATGAGTAAAGATGATTTTTTTTATGTGTCCAATAGTGTGTCCAACAGATAAATAAAACCCTGCCTTCATTTTGATAAAAAATGTAGTTTTCTCCATTCTTTTAAGTTTATATCTGATATATTTTCTAATATTCTTTTATACTTTGGGAAAATGATTATTTAAAGCTAGGAGTTTGTAGAATTTAGAGGGTCATTACTGTCAGATTAGGCCATAGTATATAAGCATTAAATTATGAATTAAAAAAACTAGTAATAATTTTGTCTTTAATGTTGCGAGCAACATTATAAAGCTACATATACTTACCATAAAGTTTTCTTTACCTTCTAGTCATTGTTATGGATTAGTTATACCCAAAAGTTAACATTTACTATTTTTCATTTGATTAGCAAGGGATGTATAGAGGACCAACTCAACCTCATGACATTTATTCGCAATATGATCTTCCTATGAAGGCTGTGAGAAGCCTCAACCAAGGCTCAAAAGTAATTAGCATGGACTTTCATCCTAGAAGAAATCAATTCTATTAGGTAATATTCACTCTAACTTGCCAAAAGTTAACATTGTATTCTATAAGGATCTTCTAGCCAATCTATCAATTCCCTTCTAGTAGAATGAAATCTAACCATAATGACTAAGGTGAGTATTTCAGTTGGAACAAGTACTGGTGATCTTAGAATTTGGGATGTGGGATTAGGTGAAAAATTAGTTCACAAGACCTTTGAAGTTTGGGATGCCTCAAATTGCACCACAAAGATGCGGATCTCTTTTCTGTCTATAATGTTAGTCATGGTCAACCTAGGTGAAGGAACATCTACTATGTTAGTTATTTGCAGATCTTCTCATTACAAATAGATGATTTTTAATAACAAAGAACTAACTTATATTTGTTTTTCCTGTCATTTTGTACTTAGTCTATACTTCTTGTTGATGAACCAACTATCTCAGTTTAACATGCAGACAAATATTACACTGTTAAACTATTGCCTAAATATTATTCAATGGAGTGTATGCAACAGTGAACAACAAATGGTAATATTTCATTTCTATTTATCCTTTGCAAATTGAGATATTTTGAACATCATACTAAAAGAGGTAGATTATAAATTGTCAAACAAAGTAAACTAAACAACATAGATAAAATGTTGCTTAGGAAAATTGATACATTCAGCATACTATGCCCCAAAGTTATCTCCCTCATGTTAAAGGTTTAACTAACTATATAAGATTGACATGATTCAGAATATCAAGGTATAGGGAAATTGTTACAAAAACATTCATGGATAAGGTGTAGACCTAAAATGACAGTGATATCTTTTATTCATTGGTACAATGAGGAGGTCCAAGCAATAACGATTCACCTAAATGAAGACCTGAGTGAAAATTACAAATCCAATGGCAGGGTCTGACTAGATTTAGAGAAACTAGTCCAAGTTGAAATAATAAAAATAGAACCATAGCTAATCTTGACTTTTTTATAAAAGAGTACAAATAGAACCTTTGTTTACAATGATTAAAAATTGTCAGTGATAGTTCTAAAACTAGTAATTTTGTGATTTCAAATAATATTAAGTTTTGATTGTCTAGTCCTAGAAGACGAGAGTATTCCTATGATTAGGATTGGTAAAGCACCAGAAAAAGGGAGAGATTTTCTAACTCTTCCACCCACTTTTGGAAATTCATGTACACTTTTGGAGTCATAGATCTCTATAGAAAATAGATATTTACCCTCTTACCAAAACAAAAAGAATTTTGGTTTTTAGTTTTTCCAAATCATACGCAATTGAAAAAAGATCTAGAAGACAACTTCAATTTGAAAGCTCCTACACTTTCAAGGTCTTCCCATTACTCATGTGGAATAAGTTAAGAATGTTTGTTCGTTCTTCATTAAGTAAAAAGTAGAAATCAAGAATTCCAACATGGTTATATTACTAGTTCTTCATTAAGAAAAAAGCAGAAATCAAGAGTTCCAACATGGTTATATTACTAGAAGACTAAGTGTTATGACCTAAGCCACAATAATCCACACTCTCACTTTGGTTAGGTAGGTAGACTTGCACAAACTAACACTAGACAGCATATTGCTCACACAAACTTCATGGCACCAAACTCAAACCTCAATGGCAACACTCTAGGCCATTGACACTCTTCCATTCAACAACTCAGTCGACTAGCTACTAGATTTGTGTTACCTAAGTTGACACATAGTGCAGAGGACTTCCACATAAGTCAGATTTAGTATATGTGCCAAAGTTTCAATCACATGCCACTACTCTATACAACATTCCCATGGTTCATGCCACATCAATAAACTAGCCCACAGCACAAAATATAGATTACATCGCAAAATGCCATTTCTATACATCCATCGTGTTGCATAAAATATGTTTCATGTTGCTTTCCTTCCATCAAAGGGACCTTAAAACTTCTTATCCCAATATGTTATATTATCCTCGATGATGTTCTTTTATACAAATTATTTTGTTGAAGAGAATTTAGAGCAACTCTTATCGATATGGTATGGTGTCTTCAATGATGTTTGTTTTATCAGGGAGACTTGAAAGTAGCTCCCACTGATATGGTACAGTCTCTTCGACGATGCTTATGGTGCAATCTCTTTGACGGTGCTTGTGTGTGAATTGGAGCTTTGGATGAGTGTATGAACATCCATCAAAAGCATATTTGGAAGTGAATTTTTATTAGATATTATAGTTGCAAGTTCCACTTCGGATCACCAAAGCCTTCATAAAAACTTCTGCACAAAATTCAATAATGAAGACTTTATGCACAAATTCTCTTTTGAATGATTTCAAATTTTGATCAATTTATTTGTATCTTATAATGTGTAGATGAGATTTGACATTCCTTGTAGTTTCCTATGCCATTCACTAAAGCGGCATAAAATCTCCAAACCTATTAGGTGTGGCAATTCTTAAATATACCTGTACGCATACATATATTATATGTGTATATGTATGTGTATTTATGTATTTCCATATATATAATTGTAAGGAATACAATCTCTTTTACATAAATCTAGGATAATTAAGTAAATGCAAACAATTGCAAGAGAAATGTTCTAATATATGTGTACCATTTCCATCATTTTAAATAGGGTCAATGTTCTTGTCGAGAATATTGGTGGTGCTAAATGAGACAATCTAAAAAATAGGTTTGCACTATAATAATGTACACTACATCAGATATCCAGTAATAACGAAGGGACAGCCATCAAAGCATAACAACAGGGATTTTTTTGTCATATGTTGTAGTTAAAGTGCCCTGCTAGACATACATGAAAATGTGGAAACATAGACAAGGCAAGCGAATTGTTTCCAAAAATGCCTCAAAGGAATGTGATATCATGGAATGCAGTGATTAAAGGATATGTTTAAAATGAGTTTTTCTAAAAAGTCCTTAGAAAAATTTAAGCAAATGCAACCAATGGGTGGAAAGCCCAACTGATTAGAAATAGTGACCAACATTCTTGATGTTGATTGCCTTTGCTCTACCTTACCTCTCTCTACATGCTAACTGTCTTTGCTTCTTTTGTTAACAGTCAAAGTGCCTTTGTTCATAAGTACCCCTGGTTCTTCTTTAAAACAATTGTCAAGACAGTGAAACTTGACAACCCTCAAATATTGTTATATATCCCTTTTATGGTCACAAAAATCTTTAATAGTGTCCTGGCTCTTTCTCCCTACATAGTCTTGTATGGTCCCTAAAGAGATTTGATTGTGATGAGGTCTCTAAAGCATATAAGGCTTTCATTCATACCCCTACAGGACCTTACTTCCCAGATAGAGCTCCTTATAACATCAGCATATCTTGAGATCTCTTTCTATATCCTACTATCTCTATCAAACCAAACTATGTATGTGCTATCCTTTAAAGCTTTAGAGCTATAGATAGGATTCAATGGTTGTGAAAGAGCCTTCTAAGATATATATATATATATATATATATATATATATATATATATATATATATATATATATATATATATATATATATATAACAAAACACATACTTCTATTCTCTTCACAACCCTCTACCACTGCCTAAAAACCCCTGGATGATAACTATACATAGTTTTTAGAAAAAAGTGGCAGCTTGAGAAAGTTTACAATGGTCATCACTTATTTTAAGGAATAAGGTGCCTCCTAAGACTGAGTAAACTACACTTAGATCCATGTGTTCATTGAAATAGTTTTGTTCATTCCCATCTCCCTTTGATACTATGCAAGATGGCTTTTGTCATTGTGAAGATATGCCTTCTCTCTGTTGGTCACCAACAGGAGACTGATGAGACTGGGACCTATATTCATGAGTTTTGTATTGATACCTTTATTTTCTTACAATTGTATGATGCTATATAATTTTTTTATAAAATATTAAGGGGTTTGTAAAAGGATGATAGAGGATCATCAAAAGGGTATCAAAATAGTGTGTGGTATCTATTCAAGTCCATCAAACCTTAAGAAGACCTCTCTGTGAACTAGGTTAAGGTCTGCATAACTTTAACCTCTGTTAGACTTATGAAAGATTATCCTACTCCTATGCAAATATTTGTAAATATCCCACTAAGTTTTGTAGAAAGATCATGCAAAGGCCAAAGTGGACATATGAAGAGGTCACTATGAGTTATCAACTAGGCCTACAATGATCAAAAGATTTCTACAAGGGATAAAGGGTAGTCTCAAGTATTGGTATGATGTATGCTTCTTATTTCATTTAAAATTATATTCTCATTTAATAAAGATCTCATAGACTATGGAGAGTGTCTTAAGATCTTGTGTAGTTATAGAAGTCATTAAAATTTTTAAGGCTAGTGTCAAACATAGTGAACTACATGTTATGCATAACCTTTGAGAGAACTTTCAAGTATTGCAACATGTTCAAGTTACAAGAATATGTAGTCATCATAATAAAGACGTAGAGTCAATCCAAAGATCTCCATTACCTTGAGTTACCTTGAGCCTGTACTAATAGTGTCAAGTCTTCCATGATAATGAGTAGGTTGTGAATATTGTTGAAACATGCATAGTGAAGTTTCAATGACATACAAGGGTCCCTGTAGGTTGATATGGGACAATGGGTAGTATGCACAAGGAAAAAGAGATTTGGAACTAATGAAGAAGAAAACCTATAGAATCTATCACAAGGCCTGTAAAGTCATTGCAGATCCTTGAAACACTATGGGCACTGTGTTCAAACATCACCAAAACTTAGTATAAAGATGCATAGGTTTGTGAACTATGAATGGACTATGAAACCCTAAAAAGCATTAAGGAAGTACTACAATCTTGGATAGGATCATCACTGTATTCCAAGGCTATATGAGGAGAGTTTCTCTATCATCAGGAGATCTACAAATGGAAAAAGGTGGTGACATGGTTATTAAACTTTGCCAGTGAAATTGTCAAGACTAAAGAAATCTACCAATAGTTTAGGGTCTTCATAGTGAACATAGAGGTATGTCAACATTGTCAAACACTTGTACAAGTTTAGGAAACCCTACAAAAACCATACCAAAAGACATGAAGGACCCATGCATCAATGTCAAACACATTTTGAAACTCTACAAGATATTTAAGGGTTTATGAGGGTATTCTAGAAACCTAATAATAATAGCAAGATTCAGAGGAAAGAGACATCATGGGTAGTAAGTGAAAGTCTATAATAATTACAAAAAGAATACAAATATGTCTAAGATGTATGAAGGTTCTAAAACTCCTGCATAAGCTGTGTATAAGTTGAAAGTCTTCATGAAAACCCTAAAGAGTCCAAGAAGCCTACATAAGAGTAAAATAGCATTATCAAGATGGTTTAAAAGTGTCTGTAGGTTTGGAAGTCATTCAAAGTTTGTATAGGTTCTCTCAAGACTTATTAATTCATCTTGGAGGCCCTATATTATAACCTACAGGTCTGTATATTCTTGAAATTCTTGCAAGAGTTGCACCATCATGAGCAAACGTATGAAGACTTAGAGACTCCTAGGAAGGATAAAAGACACCATGCAAAGATCAGTGTGACAATGAAGGAGATCCTAAGAATACCTACATGCTAGTATACTATTAATAATGCAGTATTATTAATAGTACACATTATACTACTTCTCCCCACCCCTATCTATGCAGCATGTGTACTATACATGTACTACTATATAGTGCTAGTATACTGACAAGAATATGGTGACAGTGATTTGCATGCTAATCTTGTTCTTAACTGTTGAGATGTATTACAGTGAAAGTATCATCTTGCCTATGCATAATGGAGTGATGGAGTATCATAGTGAATGCATAGTAAATGGTATGCCTAATACAATATTCTATTAATGATCGGTGACAATAGTTGGTATGACATTGAAAAAGTGGCTTCCTAATGACAGTGGTTGCTTGTGATAGTGGTGTGATCTGCACCCTTCTTTGATCATTGGTTATACATCATTGGTGTCAAAGGTAATGGTGTTTGTTGATGCAAGGTAAGTTTCAAAGGTGTTGATAAAATTTGATGCAAGGTAAGGTACTTATACATATAAGTATGATAGAGTTGTTTCTTGATCATTCAGATAATCAGTGGAAGTGAGTATTGTTATTTATGCTTTAGAAAGTTGCAAGTGGTGTGATTGTATGATTACAAGAGATACAAGGTTGGGACATGTCATGTTTTGATATGATCAAAGGTGAATAGATATGGTCTTTTGAGAAAGATATATTGTCAATGCACAGTGAACAATGGCATATTTACTTCATTTTCTTCTAACAATGGTTACTTGGTTTTAGACATGACTGCTTTCTTCATTGGTTTCAAACATAAGTGTCTTTGTTTGCAATTGGTTTGTAATGGCAGTGATTACAAAGATAATATATGGATCTATGTGTATTATGCCTCATGTTCCTAATGGTAGCAATTCTTTGATGGTGTGACAGTAAGCCTTCTAACTTGATGGTGCCATTTCATGGTTTTAGATAGTGCTTCTATATGTTTCTTGTCCTTATATCCCTTCTACTTAGATGATTAGTTGCAGGTCTCTACTGGCATTTTTATGACTATTTGTATAGCATAGTGGAGTGGTATGTGGAGTAGAGTGGAGTATCTTGATGGTCTTGAAACATGAAGTCTTTGTTCTATCTTTGCTAATGATATGCCTCTTTACCAATGTACAGTCCATTTTACTTGCTATCACTATGCTTTTGATGAACAAAGGTCTGTGGTATTGTGGATGCATTGGTTCTTGAGTTTCCAACTGAGATAGAGACAGTGAATGGTTTCTTGATAGTGATAGTTGTCTTTATTTGCTTGACTTGACAGTGCTAATATGACATGACAGTGATATTGGTTGTTTGGTTTATGATAGTGACCTATAACTCTTGTGTCAGTAGTTGCTAGTAGACAGTGTTCTTGAAATAAACTTTGATGTGATAATAGTACAGTTTCATTATTGACAATACACCTTGATGAACTAGATAGTACAATTACCTCACCATGCAGTAGTCCTCTTTCAGTGGCCAATGACATCTTGTATGGTCTCTATGCTACAGATAGTTTGTGTTCACAATGGTTGCTTGGTAACTCAACAAATTTCTTGAGCTTGTGACAATGGTATACTTCATCACTAATATTGTAAATTTTGGGTACAATACTATACAGAGTTGCCTAATATTAAATGTGTCATTTTTAACACCCATGCTATCGAGCCACAAGTCTGTGAAACATGATGTGCTCTTGAAATTGAATAGAAACTACCAATTCCCTTACTTAAAGGACAGTGACAGTTCTAAAAGTGACAATGGAGAACTAATATAAACTTAAAGGACATTCTTATTTATTGGAAAAGGGTTAATGTAATAGATATTGGTTACAATATCAACCTTTATCATTTTTATTGTGTGGATTCTCTACATGCATTTAAAGGACTAAATTGTTTACTCTTTTTTAATTGTTGATAAGGTAAATCCAAGCAATGCTCCTTTAGTTGTTGGTCAGCTGCTTGATGATGATTGTCCTAAGGACTTCATCAAAGGTCTTATTCTTTCTATTTGTTCTCTCCTTCCTGTTGAACCACTTGTTGAAGAATGCGAGAAAAAGGTAATATATAAAATCTCCAAATCTATTTTTCAATTTCCATAAGGTTTATATTAGGCTAACAGTTCTTGTTTTGTCTTTATTTATTATAGGAACCGGCTTTGATTGTTGACACAATTTTTAGAGCATCTTGTGAGTGAAGTCAGGATGTACATGTACATAATGCATTGGGTAAAATCATTATTGATACAAATAATAATCCAGAGCACTTCCTCACTACAAATCCCTATGTTTAAGCATGAGAACTTAATCAATTTTAGTTCCTATATGTTCTCACATGCTTGGGATGAGATATAGGACCCTTAGGCTTCATTTTTCAAGTAGTTCTTTCATGTTTTGGAGCTATATAAGCAAAAAATAGAGCATTGTAACTCAGTTTTCTTAGTCACAACACTAAGAAACACACTTTGTAACACATTTTTCAAAGCAAAGACAGATATTTAAGTCTTGTATCTGCTTTAAGAACACCTTTTCTCAATAAAATTTTAGTAATTTGCCTTCTTAATAGTTGTTTCATTATGTGCAAATGAATGACTGATTATGTTTTTCTGTGTTTTATGTTTAAACCTCAAAAGCATTGTCTCATTTCGAACACTTTTAGGCAGAAATTAGTGAACAAAAATAATTAAATAAACTACCAATTGACTAAATATACTACCAATTGATAGAAATCAGTGAATAAATATGACTAAACATATGACTAAATTAATGACTAAAAATATACTACCAAATTGATCAATCAAAACAACCAATAAATGACTAAAAATGGTTTAGTCATAAATTTGGTCACATTATAAATGACCAGCAATAAACTACTAATGGTCACATGACCAAGCTCAGTGAATAAATATGACTAAATATATGACTAAATCAACGACTAAATATACTACCAAATTGATCAATCAAAACAACCAATAAATGACTAAAAATGGTTGTCAAGATTTGGTCACATTATAAATGACCAGCAATAAACTACTAATGGTCACGTGACCAAGCTTAGTCATTTATATGCAATTTTTAGTAGTTTTTTTAGTCATTTATTGTTGTTTTTCTACTAGTGTTCACCGATGCCTTCATCCTTTGCCTAATCGGTGATTTCTTTTATTTTAGAACTTGGCCATCCTTCTTCATTATGTCGGCAAAGTTGTCGATCAGTGAACTTGCTGATTAGTGAACCTTTGGTTTGCTGATCCATCACTTTGTCGATAAGGCAAACACATGTTCCCTTTTTACTTAGCCAAATTTTGATCTCAACCTATCCCCCTTGCCTTATCGGTGAAATCCTGAATCGATGAACCTGCAAAAAAGTGAACTCTTTGCCAAGTTCATAAAAGATAAAAATTGCTGACCAAAGGGAGAAAGCCCTCTCTCATGCCTTAGCCAATTTTTTGGTTTTTTGTAAGTTCAGAAACCTAAACTTTTGTCGATAAAGGCCAAAAGGGCCCCAAAAACTAAGGCAATGGCTTAAAATTTTCTGGGTTTTTCTAGGTTTTTTGAGGGGATTATCCACATGAAATTTTGGGGATTTTTACAAGGGAATTCATTAGATTTTGAAGGATTTTAGGTTTTACCTCCTTCTATTTAGGCTATCTTTGATCGGATTTTTCTAATAGGAGGGATTTTGGAATATTTTGGGTTGGGAAAAATATGACAGCAGTAACCTTCACAAATCAGGTCAACTTTTTGACCAAGGAGTGGTAGGTAGCCAGTTCCCTTCAAAATATGTAAAATAACAAATAGTGTATTCTTTTTTTGTGTTTCCACTATTTGTAAGTTGGTCCTCTCTCTTTTGGCTATCTCTAATGTTCTATTTTATTATTTTTGTCATTCCCATACCTCATGGAAATCTTTCTACTTGCTTGATGGCTGATGTTTTGTAAAAGGGTCTAGGCCCTTTCAAAATCTCATTTTTATCAATATCAAAAACAATATGTTTATGATGTTTATCAATTTCAACACTTGCATTTTTGAATCATGTAGCTTAGAATGATTATCAGATGATGCAATTATTGAGTTATTCTATTTTATATTTATATCACATTGGGTGTTTATGTTGTGTTTCATCTATCTTACATGGAGTAGGTATGCTTGTTATTTTTTGAGTGTGTAGGCATAGGTTTTAGCCCCAACAATAGTTATTTAGAGATGGTTCAGTTTGGTAAAATATGTTGTGTTTATCCCCCATCTCACTTGATTGAGTTGTAGGACATATCTTGTGATTTTGTGACAAAGGATCTAAATCAAAACTAATTCTAGATCCACATGTGATTAAACTAGTAATGTGTGTGTTCTCATTATGTGTGCTTCTTTTATTGTTTTATTTCTATTTCCATTTAATTGATTTCTACATTTACTTATTATGAAGTGTTTGTGATTTACCTATATGTTTAAATGTGAAAATTAAATTTTGCATTCCCATCATAGAATGGTCCTATGCATTAAATATTGTGATATTTTAAAATGCATTAAAATTTAAAATATTGTCTGGGCCTTATTCCTTCACAAAATTGATTAAATTTATTAAGTAGAAAAGAGTGATCTAGCCTAAGGAGTTAAACTAGGTCAAACCCTCTTCTACAAAACATTAGGACACAAATCAAGTTTGGCTTCTACCCAAGAAGGAGAGACAAACTACATGGTTTCTACCCTTTTGTTGTATATAGATGGATCAACCAAGTTCAACTAAAGTCAAACAAGCAAGCTAAACCTAATGATCAAATCCTAGAAGATGAAGAATAGACTATAATTAATTGTTAGAAATAGATCATAGCAAACATAAAGTACAACAGAGATCAGAGGAAGATTTAGAACTTGGATCTTGTAGCAAAAATGCCTAGGACCACGGTGCTTGGGTGTCCTAGGCCTTTTCTAGGGTTTAACAGAATCTCGAGTGTCACCAGACCAATACCTGACTGCTCTGCCTTCTTCCCAAAAATTAGCTCTCGAAACCTATTTCTCTTGTTAGCAATTGTATGTAAAAGATATCAATTAAATGCAAATAAAGATTAAACAGAAGAATGAAAAATACATAGAAATAATAATAGTGAGAGATAATTTTTAATGTGGTTCACCCAAACTCGGGCTACATCCACCAATAAAGAGTCCAATATTATTATCCAATAAATCAAACTGATTACAACTAGCAATCCTTGCAACTCAATATCATTGCAAATGCTATAATACGATATCAATAGAAACCCTAACCCTTAGCCATTTTTATCAAGACTTATGTCAGTTAAAAAATAGGGTTTTTTTTGTGTCAGCCAATAGAAAAATAACTCCTAATGCCTTTATAAAATAATTTGGGGGGAAACTGTGTCAATAAAAGTGGGGAAAATTTAACCTCCAAGTCTAATTAGGCTCCATATAACAACAATCTCCCACTTGGAGACTGATCAAACTCCACAACATATCATCTCCCACTTAGAGACTGATCATAACACCACTGACCCTGTAGCTCCCACTAGAAATAAACACCTTGGACCCTATTGTTTTAATTTTATTGTTTCAGTCTTGAAGACCAACTGAAGTTGAGGAGGAGCTTAGCTTCTCACTTGTCACTACCTTCGTAAACATATCTGCTAGATTTTCATCTGTATGTATATTTTCTATCCATAACGGTCCATCATCCAACACCGACTGGATGAAGTGATACCTTAGCTGTATGTGTTTGGTCTTTGAATGTAAGGCTGAATTCTTTGCAAGATGTATGGTACTCTAGCTGTTAGTAAACAAATAACTGTTAGCCTAATGTTTGCCCAATTCTTCCATGAAAGATTACAACCATATCATCTCCTTTCTTGCCTCTGTCGTAGCTACATACTCTACCTCTGTGGTGGATAAAGCAACCACCTTTTGCAACCTAGAGATCTAACTCACCGTTGTTCCACCTTTAGTAAAGACATAACATGTAGTACTCCTCCTGGTATCAATATCCACTGCCAAATCTAAGTCCACATAGCCTGCTAAATCACTATTAGAGCCCCCAAAACATAAATATTTATTAGATGTACCTCTCAAATATTTGAGAATCCATTTTACCACATTCTAATTCTCCAATCTTAGATTACTCATATACCTACTTACAAATCCTACAACATGTACAATATCCAGTCTTGTGCATACCATAGCATACATTAAGCTTCCTATAGCTAAAGCATATGGTACCTTGGACATTTTATCTTCCTCCTCTTATGTCTTTGGACACATCTCCTTAGTCAGATTCAAATGAATAGGTAAAGGTGTGCTGACAACTTTTACATTCTCCATATGGAATCTCTGCAACACCTTTTCAACATAATCAGCTTGAGATAGAGTCAATTTTCTATTCGTCCTATCTCTACAAATTTTCATACCAAGGATTTTTTTTACTACCCCCAAATCCTTCATAGAAAATGATCGTGCTAACTATTGTTTTAACTCTCTTATGTGATCCATGTTAGACCCTGCTACAAGCATGTCATCATCATATAAACATAAAATAATGTAGTTGTCATTATCCAACCTCTTAAAATAAACACAATGGCCAGAATTACATCGGTTGTAGCCTTGTTCAACCATAAAACTATCAAATTTCAAATACCATTGCCAAGGTTCTTGTTTCAAGCCATATAAACTTTTCTTCAATTTGCACACTAATTTCTCCTTACCTTTGTCCTCAAGTCCTTATGGTTGTTCAATATATATCTCCTCCTTCAAATCACCATGGAGAAAGGCAATTTTCACATCGAGTTGTTCCAAATGCAAATCTTCAGCAGTCACAATACTTGAGACAGTATGAATAGAAGTCATCTTAACAACTAGAGAAAAAATCTCATCAAAATCAATACCTTTTTTCTGTGCAAATCTTTTTACAACTAACCTAACTTTAAATCTTTTCTTACCTCCATCTTCCTCTTTTAGTCTATAAACCCATTTGTTTGGTAAAGCCCTTTTACCTGCAGGCAACTTACATAATTCCCAAGTCTAATTTTTTAGCAAGGAGTCCATTTCTTCTTTCATTGTAGACTCCCACTAAACCTTTGTATCCACCTGCATAGCTTCATCATACCCTCCTAGTTCACCAACATCTATTAACAAAATAGAATACAAAGAGGGAGAAAACCTTTCAGGAGGTCTACTTAGCCTTGTTGACTATCTAACATTCATTGGAGTTTGTGGTATTTCTTGTTGTTGTTGCGGAGCATAAGGAACCACTGGAACATCATTATCTGGAGTATCATCTAGCACCACAAAATCTTTTTCTTTCTTCTCATGTTGCTGCAACTGATCTTTGTACAATAGCTTCTCATTGAATACAACATCCTTGCTTCTCACAATTTTTAACATCCCAAAGCCTATAACCAAATTCATCAATGCCATATCCAACAAAGATACACTTTTTTTATTTTGCATCCAGCTTGGTTCTATGTTTAGAATCTACATGTGCAAATGCTTCACATCCAAAGGTTTTGAGAAAAGAATAACTCACCTTCTTACCTATCCATGCTTCCTCTGGAATACCACAGCCTAAAGGAACTGAAGGACCTCTATTAATTAAATATACAATGGTATTGATAACCTCTGCCCACATGTTTAAAGGCAGCCTAGCATGCAATCTCATGCTCCTTGCACGCTCCATTAGTGTCCTATTCATGTACTCAGCCACTCCATTTTCTTGTGGAGTCCCTGGAACCATTTTCTACCTATGAATTCCATTAAAGGAACAATAATCCTCAAATTTGTTGCTGCAATACTCCACACCATTATCAGATCTGAGACATTTTAATCTTTTACCCATCTCATTCTCAACCAAGCTTCTCCATTTCTTAAATGTTTCAACTACATCAAATTTTTGTCTAAGGAAATAAATCCAAACCTTCATAGTTGCATAATCTATGAACGTAACATAATACTGAGAGCCATCGAGAGAAGATACCTGAGTTGATCCCCATACATCCGTATGCACAAGCTCCAACTTTTCATCTTTATTTTTCTTCCTATCCTTGAGAAAACTAACTCTCTTTTATTTGCCATACACACAACTTTCATAGAAATCCATATTAATACATTTCAGACCTGGTAAAACTTTCTTAGAATGAAGTACCTTCATACCTTTTTCACTCATATACCCAAGTCTGTTATGCCACAGTGTTGTCTCGGAACCTACAGCAACTATTTCAGTCTCTTCCTGCTAACCCGTGGCAACTGTTCTTGAACTTGTTTATTTTTTCTCTGTAACAACTAAAGTAGAAGGAACAGTATGACATATACAAAGATATAAGGTGCCTACTTTCACACCTTTTTCTACTATTAAGGCACCTCTTGAAACCTTCCAATTTTTATCATTAAAAGTAACTGTGCAACTTTCATCACCTAGCTACCCTACTAAAATTAAATTCCTACTTAGCCTTGGAACGTGCCTGACCTCTTGTAGTAGCCAATGATTCTGATTCTATAATTTAATCTTAATTCTTCCCTTTCTAACAATCTGACAGGGTTCATTATCTCCCAGATAAACCAACCCAAAATCTCCTTGGGCATAATCAAGAATATAACTTCTATGGGGCATAGCATGAAATGAGGCCCCTAAATCTAAAATCCATGAATCATTAGCATTATCTAGGGAAAGAATCAAAGCATCATCTTTAGATTATTACTTACCACATTTTCCTCCTTATTGCCTTCTTGTTTGTCTCCTTTATTCTTTCAAGACCAACAATCTTTCTTCAGATGACATGGTTTCCCACAGTACCAACAATCCTTCTATCCTCTGGATTGGGACCTCTTGTCCTTTGATTTTCCTCATGACTTCCCATGACCTCCAGAACCTTTTCCTCTCTCCTTTGATCTGCCCCTACTTTCTGCATTCAAAACACTACCTGATGTGGACCCTCCTGAGCTTTTCCATCGCATTTCCTTGCTAAGAATAATACCAATAACATCATCAAATTTCAAAATATTTGAACCAGAGACAAAGTTACTTATAGCCATTACCAAGCTATTCTAGCTTTTTGGCAAAGAACATAAAACCAAGAGAGCCCTCACCTCTTCATCAAATTTCACTTTTATAGAAGTTAACTAACTGGTAATTATATTAAACTCATTTAAATGATCTGCAATAGATCCACCTTCAATCATTTTCAAATTAAACAAATGCTTCATGAGAAATACCTTAATTGAGGCTGAAGATTTTTCATACGATTTAGCCAAAGCTTTCATCAGTTTATTTGTTGTCTTTGCTTCTATTATATTGAATGCCACAGATGGTGCTAGGCACACCCAAATGGTTCCCAGTGCCTTTCTGTCCAGAAGTTCCCAATCCTCATCAGTCATTGTTGCTAGTTTCTTGGCTATTCCTTCCAATGGCCTCCATAAATCCTTCTGATAGAGATAATCCTCCACCTACATCTTCCATAACTGATAGTTCTACCCATTGAATTTATCTACCTTCAATTTTCCCTTGTCTGCCATTGATCCCACTTAACCATGAGACTCCCACTCAACCGTGAGACCTTCCTACAGATGATAATCAAACACAACCTGCTCTAATACCACTTGTTAGGAATTGCATGTAGAAGATATCAATTAAATGCAAATAAAGATTAAACAAAGGAATAAAAAATACACAGAAATAATAACAGCGAGAGACATTTTTTAACGTGGTTCACCCGAACTTGGGCTACATCCACCAATAGAGAGTCTAATATTATTATCCAGTAAATCAAACTGATTACAACCAACAATCCTTGCAACTCAATACTGATGCAAATGCTACAATACAATATCAACAGAAACCCTAACCCTTAGTCGTCAAATAATTTGGGGGGAAATTGCACCGATAAAAGTGGGGAAAATTTAACCTCCAAGTTTGATTAGGCTCCATATAACATCTCTGACCTGCACACAAGGAAAGAGGAAAAAGTTGTCTTGTGTTTAAGGGCTTGCCTCAGTCAAACCCTATGTTAATGTTCCCACCTCCACTACAATGACCATTAGATCCAAGAGTGCATGCCTTGGGAGGGAAGAGGCAAAATCTGTAATAATATGATGAATAATGAATGATAATGATGATGATAACTGTCATGCCCGCATTTCCCATGCAGTCACGACACACAACACGTGTCATGTCCACATTCCCCATGTGTTCATGACATGAATTACGAAAAAAATTTCTACCTATCCCTGGGAACCCCCTCACACACGTCTGCGTGCTTGATGGCAATACACATAAAGTGTAAACATGTCAACAATATTTCAGAGAGGTACATTGTCCCATGCAGTCCCCTACGTGATGATAGCCATCTAGGGGGTATGTGACATGAAGTGTGTCACTTTTAGGGTTAGACTAATTTTAATCTGAACCCTAAGTTTCCTAGGTGTAAAGATGATTTTGCCAGCTTCGAACCTAACTCTAACTCAGGTCAAAAAGAATACAAAATTAATGAAAAATAATGATTAAATAATTGGTGACATGATGGACGCATGATGAAAGTGGAATGATGGAATAAAAATTAATAAATTATCAAAAAATTAAAACCCTAGAAATCTAGGTAAATTTCGACAGCATAACGCATTTTCAACAAATGACTTAAAATTTTAAAATAAAACTCCAAAAGAATTCAAATAAAAATTTAAGAATAAAATTTAAAATAAAACTTAAGAACAAATTTAAAACGATTTAATAATAAAATAAATATCCTCCATGGTCGAATGAATAGACCCTGCATAAAAAGATTAAAATTTTAAAAATAAATAGTAAAGTAATAACAAGACACCAATTAAATCTAAAAGAAAAATTGAGTCCGTTATTAAATATAATTTTGGCATTATATTTAATAACTAACTAAAAAATTTAATAGAGAAGGGAGAAGAGTTTAAATAACTCTTCCCCTAAAATAATATTCAACTAGATAAGACAATTAACACAATTAAAGCACACTATAAAATAATGCCCTAATTTAAACTGAATTTAATACATGGGGAAATACCCTTCCCAAATAAAATAAAATTAATCCCAACCACAATTAAAAATACCTCACAAGCCAATAAAACAAAAGCAAAATAAATCCATGTAAAAATTGGAAATCTATTTAAAGAACCCAAGAGATAAATTAAAAGCAAGGGGGAGAAATAGAGGTTTTTAAATAAAGGATAAAACAAAACCTCAAAAAATAAGGTCCTCACAAAAGAATATTATATCCAAAATGAAAAATTCTAATTCCATTCTATTGTTTTCTCTAGAGGAAACCCCAACTTAACTATCTCTCGTGTTTTTGTTGCCCTAATCCCCTTACACATTCTTTTTTTTTTTTTTCTTTTTTTTTTCTTTTCTTTCCCATTGTATGTAGGTTAGGGTTTGAAAGAGCCATGGAGGTCATGTTTGGATCTTGATGCTACCTCCCATGGAGGTATACACAGCTGATGTAATGTTATATTATTTTTTTTTCTTTTTTTTTACTAAAAGATATATTTGTATGCCAAAATGTAATAAAAATGTATGTGTTAATAAGATCGAACTACATCCTGTAGGTTTGGTAGAGGGTAAAAGGGCCGATGGTGGTGCTGAGAGTGACAGAAGGGAGAGCCACGAGGGAAGTGGCGGTGATAGATGTGGCGAATTGCAGATCTGGGCATAGCCCCGGTGGAAGGGTTAGCAGAGAGAAGAACCGTGGGCGGCATTAAAAGTTTGGCGGCGTTGAGAGTTTGGCAACATTGTTTGAGAGTTTGGCAGCACTGTTAGAAATGGCATAATGGTTAGTGGTGGGGATACAGTACACAATGGAGTGGGGTGTTGGGGTGTGGGGAGGAGGCGGTGCCTCCACCCACACCTGTACCTCCCCCCCACACCCCTTAATGCAGTGTTCAATGGGACTGTGGGCGTGGCGACCCACAATCCTAACATATATCTTTTTTTTGTTTAAAATAAATTTCGTTTCAAACATATATAATATATATATATATGTATGTATATATATATATATATATATGTGAATATATATATTCCTAGTATGATATATACAGTTTATAAAAAAATACCACAGTATAAAAATCTCTCCTTCTCGTTGTTGTATATAATTATATATATGTACACTTATTATATATATATATATATTTATGTATATATATATGTATATATATGTGTATATACATATTATAATATACACAACAAAACGTAATATATAAATTTTCTTCTAATCTTTTGTATACGTACAGTAGCATAAACAAACAACATCAACTAGATTTCAACAAAATAAGAAACAATGTATATATATATCATTGAACTACCACTCACAATAACACTAATCTGGGTAATATGAATTTCTAAATTTCTGTTTTGCATGAAAAAAGATAAACCAGTATTAACTTTTTTTTTTTTTTGAAATAGCAATACTAAATAGGCAAACTAGTATATTTTATTCTGACAGTAAGGAATAGAGTAGGATGCCCCTTTTTTCTTGCAAATAATAAGACTGAAATATTTTTATTTTTCTTTTCCTTTGTTTTGTAAACAATAAAATTCATTCCACAACAAATGAGTATTCTATTCCTTGAGAAGAATAATGACAAAAATAAACACACTTGAATTCAATGCATTTCTCAGGCATACCAACTCCACAATAAGGGAACAAACAACTTTTAAATAGAATAAACAGAATGTTTACATTTCAACATTTACCACAGCCAACATCAAGGGAAAAAAGCTTAACAAATTTTACAATAGGGCCACAATGGCCATGGCTCAAATAGCCAATAAAATACTACTAAAGCCACACAAAAATGGGCTCTTCAACAACTCCATTTCTTCATTTTGAGCACATGCAAATAATATCAAAACAAGAAGAACAACCCAGCCACTTTGAAATGTCATCCTCCCTACCGTAGACCCGCAAGTGGGTCACCCCCGAGCTAGGGAGGTAGGGATTCACATGGTTGCACACAATCAACAACAAAAAAAAAATACCACAAAAACAACCCCAATGATAACACATAACACAAGTCATGAAAATGAGTTTGATGGGGGTAGGGAATGGACCCCTCTACTTCAAAGGCCACCCAAAAATACTAAAATACCAATCTCATGGCCTCAAGCCAAAAATCTCCAAAAAACCACAACTCTCCAAATATCACAAAATAACCTCCATGGCACTCTTGCCATTCAAATAATCTCCACAATAAGTAAGAAGCCCTCAAGGTATAAATAACACAATATGGGAGTGACCTCAAGGAGGTTCCTTTCCCCTACCCCAAACAAGTTAGCCTTACCTCTAAATAGAGTTGCTCTTACCATACTCCCATCCCACACAAAAATAATGATATAACAACTAACAAAACATAAACACAACACAATAAATAAGCAAGGGTGAAGAAACATAGTTCATGAGGCTTACCTTCAAAAGCCCTATAATGGAAGCACGTTTGGTGATGAGCTCCAAGCTTCTCCAAACCTTCCAACCTCCAAGAATTCCTCTATCTTTCCCAAAATTACTCCAAAATAGAAAAAACTATAAAATACAAGAACCCCACACTCCTCAACAAGAAGAGGTAATATAGGCCATCAATTTTAGCCTTGAGGAATGAGAAGGTGACACTTGTCACCTTCTCCTTCCTCCTCCAATGCCACTTGCAAGGGAGAGGAAGTGTGAGGGTGACAAGTGTCATCCTTCAATTCCATCTCAATCCTCACCTTATCCACTTGTGCTCTCACACATGTGTGAGAGGGTAGGTGGTGAGGTGGCATTCCCACTCAAACCTCCAAGAGGATAAGGGATGCCATATGGCATCCTCTTATTCTCTCAAAGAGCCATCTCCCTCCAAGATACTCTCACACGTGTGTGAGAGTCTTGGAGGAAGATCCCACACACTTGGGAGTCTTGGAGACCTCCCAAGTCTTCCTTGGGAAGGGAGATGAGTCTTTTCCAAAGCATAACTCATCTCCCACCTTATCTAATTTCAAATTTTGTCACTTTGACTAAACCATAGTTTAGGGTGACCAAAAGTGAGTTAATCCAAGGGTTAGTTAGTCAAAATTGACTCTAGACCCATGGGTAACCACCTAGGGTAAATTTTGGGACACTAAGGTTCACTGAGGGGTCATAAATCCACTATAAATAGCCTCAAAAATAAAAACAATTACCAAGTGGTGTAAGTCAATAAAAATTATACAACACTTAATATTAATTAATTAAACAAAGGGGTACTAGGCCAAAATGAATAAATTTAAATCAAGCACTTAAATCAACATTCATTTTCAAATGTGATCCTCATCCCTCTTGGGAATGGATCGGTTTCACAGGGAATAACATAGTGTGAATCCTTCCTCCAATTTCCTGTGTCTTGGGAATGTGAAACCTGCACATCTCGATCAAGTGTCAATCATATTATAATAATCATAGCCGAAGCAACTGGAATAAAATTCATGCCATAGAATACAACAATAATCATAAATAACATAATTCTAAATTAAACTGTATTTTTCTATCTCATGTCAAATAATCCTCATCACATAAATAACTAGAAATCACATCACAAAACATCATCTAATATACCTCATATGTCGAATCACAAAATAACATCAAATTTGATCAAATCGAATCATCATATGTCTAATCAATGTCATATCAAAATTAGGGGATATAATCAAGTCTGCATAATGAAACTGTAGTCTCTAAAAGTCTGATAATGTCATCAGCTGAAATGCATAATGATCAAAATAAGGAAGGAAAATAATCAGCCTCACATCCTCCCCCCTAAGACTAAACTTCCTCCTAGAAGTCATCAAAAAGGTGAGGATAGAGTGCCCTGAAACTAGCTGCATCCTCCCAAGTCATTGTGACCTCATCATAACGATCCCACTGGACTCTAACCTAGTCCAGCTCTTGACCTCGAAGGCCTAGGGTCCAATGAGCCAATATGCAAATTGGCTCCAAATTCAATTGCCCATCCGCCTCTACTTGTAGAGCACTCCAATCCAGTACGTGAGATAAATCAGATATATATCGCCTCAATACAGAAATATGAAAGACATCGTGGATACGTGATAGGCTAGGTGGCAACACTAGACGATAGGCAACAAGTCCTATCCACTCCAAGATCTCAAAAGGTCTTACAAAACATCGTGTCAGCTTAGAGCCCTTTCCATAATGGATTGGACTCTTCTGTGGCCACACTCTAAGGAATACCCTATCACCCACTGAGAAGCTCCAATTAGTCCTCTTAGCATCGGCATACTTCTTCTATCTATCATGTGCCTCCTGAAGTCTCTACCTAATTAGTGTGACCTGTTGCTCCATATCCTGAACTAACTCTGGACCAATGGCAAATCTGTTCTCTATACAATTCCAACTCAATGGTGTCCTGCATGGTTTGTTGTATAAAGCCTAAAAGGGAGGCATACCCAACGAGCTGTGATGCCCATTATTGTAGGCAAACTCAACCAGATACAGATACTCCTCCCATCTAGACTGATCATCCATAACATACATACGAAGCATGTCCTCCAACACCTGATTCACCCGCTATGTCTATCCATCTATCTCGAGATGATAAGCAGAGCTAAAGTTAAGCTGTGTGCCCAATGCCTGCTACAAGGCTCTCCAGAATGTTGAAGTGAACACTGGATCTCTATCTGAAATGATGCGGTGAGATGCTCCATGTAATCTCACATATTGTCTAAGAATACTCTTTCCACTCTTGGCGCATTGTACATCATGCTTACAAGTGAGAAATGCACCACCTTGGTCAACTTGTCAACTACCACCATGATGGCATCATGGTGATGCGAAGATATAGGAAGACCAACAATAAAGTCCATGGAAATGGTGTCCCATTTCCACTTGGGTATCTCATGTGGGTATAGAAGACTCGTTGGATGTTGATGCTCAGCTTTGACCCTCTGATACTCAAGGCATTGAGCAACAAACTCTACAATATCTCATCTCATACCCGCCTAATGGTATGGCTGTCATAGGTCAGCATGCATCTTCTTCACCCCCGGATGTGTCGCATATGGTGCTCTGTGAGCCTCTGATAACATTGCAGTATGTAGGTCACCTACGCGGGGTACATAGATACGTTGTCGATGATGAAGTAACCCATCTGCCTCAAATGAATACCTTGCATACTTGCCCACAAGGGCCCTCTATGAACTAATTTCTTGCTGCACCTCAAGAAACCACTCATCCTCTGGCAGATGCTGAATAATGCATCCTCTCAAGTCCACACTCAGAGTTAAGGTCAAGAGCTTGTGGCACCTCTGACTCAATGTGTCAGCAACCACATTCTCTTTCCCTTTGATGTAGTGGACATCAAAGTCATACTCGCAAAGAAGCTCCATCCAACGCCGTTGACAGGCATTCAGATTCGGCTATGTAAAGATATACTAAAGACTGTGGTGATCTGAATGGAGCTCAAAGCGATGACCCAATAAGAAATGTCTCCAATGAACTAGAGAATGAACCACTGACACTAACTCCAAGTTGTGCGTGGGGTAGTTCATCTCATGGGTCTTGAGCTTTCGCAACTCATACGTGATCGCTCTACCACCCTGCATAAGTACGGTTCCCAATCCCTCAAGTGATGCATCCATGCAAACCATAAAATTTGTTGTAGGATCAAGAACTGCTAAAATGGGAGCACTGGTAAGATGCTCCTTGAGGACCCTGAAGGCCCTCTCACACTGCTCAGTCCATAGAAAACTCTTCCTTTCGCTAAAGGGAAGTGATGGGGTGCGCTATCTGAGAAAAACCCTCAACAAAGCGACAGTAATAACTAGCTAACCCCATAAAACTCCTGACCTTTGTCACACTGGTGGGTGCTGGCTAATCCCTGATAGCCCTGATCTTTGATGGATCTACTGAGATTCCATCACCAGATGCCCCAGATACTGTACCGCTATCCTGAAAAATGCACACTTTGCCAAGTTCCCATAAAGATTCTACTCCCTCAAACACTATAGAACCTGATGTAGGTGCTCCTCATGCTCCTCCTCAGTCCATGAATAGATCAAAATGTCATCGAGAAAAATGATCATGAACTGATCCAAAAAAGTACAGAACACCCCGTTCATGAGACCCATGAACATTGCAGGGGTGTTCGTCAAGCCGAAGGGGACCATAGTGCACTCATAGTGGCCATATCGAGTCCAGAAGGCAGTCTTATGGATGTCTACCTCTCTGATACCTAACTAGTGATAACTAGACTTCATGTCAATCTTAGAGAACACCCTGGCTCCCTGCATTTGATTGAAAAGATCGTCAATCCTGGGTAGATGATAACGGTTCTTCACTGTCACCTTATTCAACTGCCTATAGTCCATCCACAATCGAAGAGACCCATCCTTCTTCTTCACAAAGATGACAGGGGCGTCCTGACTTGAAACACTTGGTCGGATGTGCCCCTTCTCGAGCAAGTCCTCCAACTGTAATTTGAGCTCTGTGAGCTCGTGTGTGGTTATCTTGTAGGGTGCATGAGACACTAGCTCGGCACCCAGCACTAAGTCAATGAGAAAGTCTACCTCACGACAGGGTGGCATTCTTAGTAACTCTACTGGAAACACATCAACAAACTCTCTAAGGATGGGATGATCATCCAAGGATGTCTCAGGCTCGTCATCTGATCTATCACTCACTGTGATGGCAAACATCTAGCACCCCTTCCACATGTAGCGCTTAAGTTGCTGAGTGGATATCATACACACTATTGTGGGCTTCTGCATGCCCACTATCTCAATTGATGTACCATGATCGTCTAAGCAATTGATCGCCTTTTGGCGACAATCTAGCTTGGCTCGATGAGCCGCAAGCCAGTCCATACCCAACACCACATCATAGGATCCTAATGTCATGACTCTAAGGTCACATACTATGTTAAAGGGTCCCAAATCAATCTCACAGTCATGGACTAAGGCATCTACTGTCATCTTGGCCTTAGAGGCTAACTCAACAACCCACCTATCACTCTGCCTAGAGGCCACCAACCTGCAATGCTCCACTAACGATGGAGATATGAAAGAGTCAATAGCACCAGAATTAAAGAGAATAGAAATGGGGATACCCCCAATCATACCTGATGTCTCAATCACTGACTAACGCCTGAAAATCACCCTGGCAGTTATCAATCGTTGTGAACATACGGTGGGATCTACTCACATCACCAATAGTCTGCTCAGATCCTCCTGCATAAGGCTATCCTCTTGCTGTAAAACCCTATGGACACTCTCTAGCTAGGTGTCCTACTCCACCACAAACATAACATGGGCCCCTAGCCTGTACCTATCCAGTTTGAGTCCTACTCAACTGCTGGTGTCCTGATCTACTAGTAGACCCTTGTGAGCCCCTATAAGACTGTTGCGACCTCGCGGGTCTCGCAGGCAGTCCCTGCTATCTCTGATCTCTATGCGGGCCCTACTGCTGCCAACCTCTATTATGTCCCCCATGTGCCCTCTGCTATGTCCTAGCTCTTTGTTGTTGCTGCAGCTGCTGCTACTGTGGGCGTCTAGGAGGTAAGGATGAGGAACTAAATCCTCCCCTATGAGGTGGCTATGATGGTCTGTGGAAACTCTATCGATGCTGCTGCTGTCCATGATCCTAAAACTAAGGGCATGAACTTTGCCCTCGTCCCTGAATCTCCTTAGTGATATATGCCTTCTCGGCAGCATCACTCAAAGTCTGGGGATCTGCCATACAAACAGGCCCTACTATGTTGTGGTTTAGTCCTCTGATAAACTTATGAACCAGGAGTTTCTCATCATGGAGATACTCCGCATATCAGGATAACTTAGTAAATCTACCCTCATACTATTCCATTATAAGTCTCCTCTGCTGAAGGTCATTAAATTCATCTATGCGACGCTACCTGTAATGATCTGATAAGTATCACACATTGAAGCGCTCAATGACAGTCTCCCATGTGAGAGTGTCTAATGAAAGGTGACGCTTGCACTCCCTAGTGCACCACCAAGTAGCTGCTACATCTTGCAACAGGTGTACTGCTACATGAGCCTTCGTGTTGCCCTTGTAAGGATGTAACGCGAAGCATCTGTCTAAGCTAATGAGCCAAGCCTCTGCCTCAGCTTGCTCAGTGGTCCTAATGAATGTAGGAGGGTTCAACCTCAACAAATCCATAATGGGATCTCCTCTATCTCTATGCCCTCAGATAGGCTTATCTATGTAATAGTCATAAGGTCTCTGAACAATGTGCTCTACTTGTACTGCCTCATTATGCCTAGCATGACATGGAGGGCTCTTGCTACGGGCCCTATTGGCCAAACCAACCTCCTCTGCCGTCGTCTTTGGCACCTCTATGTAAGGTTCCACACATGGTGCCCCTCACGGCTCAACACGGGGCTCCACACGTGGCTCGACATGGGACTCAGCTCATGGCTCCATGCGTGGCTCCTCTTACGGATCCTCATGGGGCTCAACATGTGGCTCTATGCATGGCTCAGCTATGCTTGGTGGAAGCCTATCTAAAACTACCTGTAAAGCCTGTAATATCTATGGCCCAATATTTGGTAGGGCCGGTGGTGCCTGCAGTGCCTAGAGGACTAGTTAATCCTGTCCCTCACCTAAAGAGTCAGTGTGCACCTCGGGGGGTGGAGTGTGGTGAGACTGCGCTCATGAAACTCGTCAGGGAGGCATCCTACAAAAAATAAGGTAACTACAAATTAATCAAAATTGTGAAAATAATAATGTGCCCAAAACAAGCCCAATGTTTAAACTTAGGTTCTGATACCAAATTTCATGCCCACATTTCCCATGCAGTGACGACACACAACACACGTGTCATGTCCACATTCCCCATGTGGTCATGACACGAATTACAAAAAAAATCTCTACCTATCCTTAAGAACCCCCTCGCACGCACCTGCGTGCTCAGTGGCAATACGCATAAGGTGTAAACATGTCAACAATATTTCAGAGAGGTACGTTGTCTCACGCAGTCCCCTATGTGATGATAGTCGTCTAGGGGGTATGCGACATGAAGTGTGTCACTTTTAGGGTTAGACTGATTTTAATCTAAACCCTAAGTTTCCTAAGTGTAAAGATGATTTCTCCAGCTTCAAACCTAACTCTAACTAAGGTCAAAAAGAATACAAAATTAATGAAAAATAATGATTAAGTAATTGGTGGCATGATGGACGCATGATGAAAGTGGAATGATGGAATAAAAATTAATAAATTATCAAAAAATTAAAACCCTAGAAATCTAGGTAAATTTCGACAGCATAACGCATTTTCAACAAATGACTTAAAATTTTAAAATAAAACTCCAAAAGAATTCAAATAAAAATTTAAGAATAAAATTTAAAATAAAACTTAAGAACAAATTTAAAACGATTTAATAATAAAATAAATATCCTCCATGGTCGAATGAATCGACCCTGCGTAAAAAGATTAAAATTTTAAAAATAAATAGTAAAATAATAAGACGCTAATTAAATCCAAAAGAAAAATTGAGTCTGTTATTAAATATAATTTCGGCATTATATTTAATAACTAACTCAAAAATTTAATAGAGAAGGGGGAAGAGTTTAAATAACTCTTCCTGTAAAATAATATTCAACTAGATAAGACAATTAACACAATTAAAGCACACTATAAAATAATGCCCTAATTTAAACTAAATTTAATACACACGGAAATACCCTTCCCAAATAAAATAAAATTAATCTCAACCATAATTAAAAATACCTCACGAGCCAATAAAATAAAAGCAAAATAAATCCATGTAAAAATTGGAAATCTATTTAAAGAACCCAAGAGATAAGTTAAAAGCAAGGGAGAGAAATAGAGGTTTTTAAATAAAGGATAAAACAAAACCTCACAAAATAAGGTCCTCACAAAAGAATATTATATCCAAAATGAAAAAACCTAATTCCATTCTATTGTTTTCTCTAGAGGAAACCCTAACTTAACTATCTCTCATGTGTTTTTGTTGCCTTAATCCCCTTACACATTCTTTCTCTTTTTTTTTTCTTTTCCATTGTATGCAGGTTAGGGTTTGAAAGAGCCATGGAGGCCATGTTTGGAGCTTGATGCTACCTCCCATAGAGGTATACACAGCTGAGGTAATGTTATATTTTTTTTTCTTTTTTTTTTTACTCAAAGATATATATGTATGCCAAAATGTAATAAAAATGTATGTGTTAACAAGATCGAACTACATCCTGCAGATTTGATAGAGGGTAAAAGGGCCAACAGTGGCACTGAGAGTGGCGGAAGGGAGAGCCACAAGGGAAGCAACGGTGCTAGATGTGGCGAATCGTAGATCTGGGCATAGCCCCAGTGGAAGGGTTAGCAGAGAGAAGAATCGTGGGCAGCGTTAAAAGTTTGGTAGAGTTGAGAGTTTGGCAGTGCTATTAGAAATGGCATAACGGTTAGCAGTGGAGAGGCAGTACATGGTGGAGTGGGGCGTTGGGGTGTGGGTGGAGGCACCGCCTCCCCCCCACACCCCTTAATGCAGTGTTCGATGGGACTGTGGGCGTGGCGGCACACAATCCTAACATATATCTTTTTTTTGTTTATTTTAAAACAAAACAAAACCCTATTACTTCCAGCCCGCTGTTGGTCTAAGATTTCTGTTCTCTATTTTTTTTTTAAATAAATTTTGTTTCAAATATATATAATATATATATGTATATATATATATAAGTGTATATACATATTATAATATACACAGCAAAACGTAATATATAAATTTTCTTTTAATCTTTTGTATACGTACAGTAGCATAAACAAACAACAACAACTAGATTTCAACAAAATAAGAAACAATGTATATATATATATATATACTCATTGAACTACCACTCACAATAACACTAATCTGGGTTATATGAATTTCTAAATTTTTGTTTTGCATGAAAAAAGATAAACCAGTATTAACTTCTTTTTTTAAACCAAAAATAAACATAGATATATTTATATATTTTTTTAAATAGCAATACTAAATAGGTAAACTAGTATATTTTATTCTGATAGTAAGGAATAGAGTAGGATGCCCCTTTTCTTTTTTTTTGTAAATAATAAGATAGAAATATTTCTATTTTTCTTTTCCTTTGTTTTGTAAACAATAAAATTCATTCTACAACAAATGAGTATTCTATTCCTTGAGAAGAATAATGACAGAAATAAATACACTTGAATTCAATGCATTTCTCAAGTATACCAATTCCACAATAAGGGAATAAACAACTTTTAAATAGAATAAACAGAATATTTACATTTCAACATTTACCACAGCCAACATCAAGGGCAAAAAGCTTAACAAATTTTATAATAGGGCCACAATGGCCATGGCTCAAACAACCAATAAAATACTACTAAAGCCACACAAAAATGGGCTCATCAACAAATCCATTTCTTCATTTAACACCTTCAAATAATATTACAACAAGAAGAACAACCCATCCACTTCGAATTGCTCTCCTCCCTACTGTAGACCCACAAATGGGGCACCCCCGAGCTAGGGAGGTAGGGATTCACACAGTTGCACACACTCAACAACAACACAAAAACAACCCCAAGGATAACACATAACACAACTCATTAAAATGAGTTTGATGGGGGTAGGGAATGGACCCCTCTACTTCAAAGGCCACTCAAAAATACTAAAATACCAATCTCATGGCCTTAAGCCAAAAATCTCCAAAAAACCACAACTCTCCAAATATCACAAAATAACCTCCATGGCACTCTTGCCATTCAAATAATCTCCACAACAAGTAAGAAGCCTTCAAGGCATAAATAACACAATATGGGAGTGACCTCAAGGAGGTTCCTTTCCCCTACCCCAAACAAGTTGATCCTTACCTCCAAATGGAGGTGCTCTTACCATACTCCCATCCCACACAAAAATCATGATATAACAACCAACAAAACACAAACACAACATAATAAATAAGCAAGGGTGAAGAAACATAGTTCATGAGGCTTACCTTCAAAAGCCATATAATAGAAGCACGTTTGGTGATGAGCTCCAAGCTTCTCCAAACCTTCCAACCTCTAAGAATTACTCTATCTTTCCTAAAATTTCTCCAAACTAGAAAGAAACTCCAAAATGCAAGAACCCCACACTCCTCAACAAGAGGAGGTAATATAGGCCATCAATTTTGGCATTGAGGAATGAGAAGGTGACACTTGTCACCTTCTCCTTCCTCCTCCAATGCCACTTGAAAGGGAGAGGAAGTGTGAGGGTGACAAGTGTTATCCTCCAATTCTATCTCAATCCTCACCTTATCCACTTGTGCTCTCACACGTGTGAGAGGACAAGTGGTGAGGTGGCATTCCCACTCAAACATCCAAGAGGATAAGGGATACCATATGGCCTCGAAGATGCTCTCACACGTGTGTGAGAGTCTTGGAGGAAGATCCCACACACCTGGGAGTCGTGGAGACCTCCCAAGTCTTCCTTGGGAAGGGATTCCCAAACATTGGGAAGGGAGATGAGTCTTTTCCAAACTATGACTCATCTCCCACCTTATCTAATTTCAAATTTCGTTACTTTGACTAAACCATAGTTTAGGGTGACCAAAAGTGAGTTAATCCAAGGGTTAGTTAGTCAAAATTGACCCTAGACCCATGGGTAACCACCTAGGGTAAATTTTGGGACACTAAGGTTCACCAAGGGGCCATAAATCCACTTTAAATGGCCTTAAAAATAAAAACAATTACCAAATGGTGGAAGTCAATAAAAATTATACAACACTTAATATTAATTAATTAAACAAAGGGGTACTAGGCCAAAATGAATAAATTTAAATCAAACACTTAAATCAACATTCAATTTCAAACGTGATCCTCATCCCTCTTGGGAATGGATCGGTTTCACAGGGAATAACATAGTGTGATCCTTCCTCCAATTTCCCATGGCTTGGGAATGTGAAATCTGCACATCTCGATCAAGTGTCAATCATATCATGATAATCATAGCTAAAGCAATTGGAATAAAATTCATGCCATAGAATACAACAATAATCATAAATAACATAATTCTAAATTAAACTGCATTTTTCTATCTCATGTCAAATAATCCTCATCACACAAATAACTAGAAATCACATCACAAAATATCATCTAATATATCTCGTATGTCGAATCACAAAATAGCATCAAATATGATCAAATCGAATCACCATATGTCTAATCAATGTCATATCAAAATCAGGAGATATGATCAAGTTTGTATAATGAAACCATAGTCTCTAAAAGTCTAATAATGTCATCAATTGAAATGAATAAGGAAGGAAAATAATCGGCCTCACAATAACTACAAAAGATATGACCTTAGTTGATGAAGATGACTCAAGATCCTATACTAACAAAGGAGAATGATAAAGAGGGCTTCAAAGTTTGTTCAAAGCCTACAAATAAACTTCAATAGCATCCACAAGTAGATAATGCTCCAAGTATGAAGAACACTTTAGCATAGAACACAATATCACAAGATAATTCCTTCTCATAAGCTTGTGGTCATCTAGGTGTAAAATGAATTACAACACTCATTTAAATATGCATTTCCGCTCACTTACGACAAATAAAACTTCATTAGGCCAACAAATACAAACCAAAGAAGTGTCCTAAGCCAACAACACAAAGTGGGGCTAAAGTTTCCAACTGGGACTAGGGTGCTTGGACATCCTGGACCTTTAGCCCACAAACTTCGAGTAGTACCAAATATAGTGGTTTTAGTTCAGTCCTAAATTGATCCTGTCGGGTTTATTTATCGGGAACAAGATTTTCATCTTTTTAATCTCAAAAAGGTGTTAAAATAGGTCTTGATTAACAAAGGCAACAAAATAGGTCCAACCGAGTGCTAAACTAAGTATAAAATGATAGTGTACACATTTTACAACATAACAAAATTATGTGGTAATTAATTTTTTTTAAAAATAATTTAATTACAATTATTTGGAAATATTAGTAATGTTAGTATTTTCCTAGGGTTTGTTTATAACTTAGGGACTATCTATTATTGTAAGAAATCTTTGTTTTGAAAAATATCTAAAAGGCGAGTTAGAGAAAAGAAAAGAAAAGGTTTATTTCATATAAACTTCTCTTTTTGGGTGAAAATATCTTCCTCTTTCCCTCTTCTCCTCTTTTGAAAGACTGAATAAAAATTGATGAGATTGGATTTGGAACTTTCTTGGGAGTGGATTTTCTTGGTATTAGATTTCTTAAGACTAGAACAAGGATTGTGTGTGTGTGTGTCTGCTTCAAAGAGCTTTTCTCCATTGTTTTCAAGTTAAAAATGGAAAGGCATTCCCCTTTTATTTATGCTTTTAAAATGTAATTTCTACTTTGTTCGTGCCATGCCCACAATAGGTGAATGCATATGGATTCCTCAATTTTAGGAGTAAATAGAGTGGATTATATGTATTTAGTGTTAGATGCATAGGACAACTGAGAGGGGGTGAATCAGTTGTACATTAAAACATTAAACCCTCAATACTATTCCAACCCTTATTAGCCTTCAAACTCTTATTATGCTTTAGCATAATGTAAACATATGAGTCATCAATGTAAACACATCCAAACACATAAGAACACCATATTTATGTGGAAAACCCAAGAAGGGAAAAACCATAGTAAGGATTAACTCACATTTATGAATAGAAACATTGAATACAATAGGCTCACTGTCAGAGGGGCTCACTACCCAAAATAGAAGAAAGGCTCATTGCCAGAAGGACTCACTATCCAGAAGAAGGAAGAATAGAGGAAAATTATTACAAAGAGATCCACTATCTCACAACAACAAGATAATTCCACCACCGCAACCTTATGCCATCCACAACCTTTGGCTCATTGCCTCCAATAACTTCAACCAAACTAAAATGTAGACACCTTCTACTCATTGCATCCAGAAGTCATAAGATTTTATGCTCACACTCAAATCACTACACTTGATTATGTTTGCATCTTGCACTGTGTATCTTTTCTAATCAAACTTCACCTTGCATTTATATCATTTGCAACTTGAAAAACATTTTCAAGTTGGCCACAAAGAGACTTCAAATGTGCAAACACCAAATAGGTCGGCACCAAACACCTCCATGGTGGAAAGAAGTGAATGAAAACCACACCAAGAGTTAATGAGGACCCAACTATACATCAACATGCTATACCATGCTACCACAAGTAATGAAGCACATCCGCAATTAGCGCTAACACGCTAGGTTGGCTAAACCTATATTAACACCCTTAAGCAATTAAGTTCCTACTTCATCAAGTCCAGAAACAACTTACAAACCACATAACAATATCATACAATATTTTTGAATATTCAACTTCATCAGACTCTTCTATAATACTACCTTAACCATCTGAAACAAAGAATGCCTTCATCCTATGTATCAGGATGCACTACCACTTGAAAATTCCAACATAGGAACTGAACTTGTGGAGTGACCCAACACTAGAAACTCCAAGGGAAAGTAGATACAGACAATATAAGCATGTTCACAGATCTACAAGTCAAGAAACCTCAATGCGAAGAAATGCAGAGCAATCTCATTTCTCCCAAACAACCTTCTTCATAGGCAAACACTTTGTCAAACACATCTTCTACTGTTGCATGACCCATAACCTAAAACTCTGGATATAACACCTCTAAATACCTCTGATCATCACTTCCAAACCATACAAGCATATCTTCACCCATGAAGAAATGTGGAGCACAACACTAAACACACCTCTGTCACATTGCACATTCGTTCATACAAATTTTCTCAAAAGAAGAACTTGGAAACCAAGTGAACCATCTGCATCAACAATACTAAGAACACCTTCTCAACATCCTCAAACACTTATCAACATGACTACATTAGAGGTTGACATTAGGCCATGATATAGATGACAACATAGTACAACATTCTTCAATAGTACTAGCATTCTTCACACTATGGTTGATAGCAATATGGCATCAAACCATAACACATCCAATAACTCCAATGCTAGGGGTTGACATTAATGACAAGACCAACAAGCTTCCAACAATCTCCCCCTTTATCATTGTTGGCAACACCAACTTGTTAAGAAAAACCATCAACAACAAAATCAAACAACTTTGCAACCAATAGCACTCACCCTGACTGGGGCATCTCTTATTCTTCTGCTTCATAGACTTCTTCTCCCCCTACCTAAAGATTTCTTCATTCTCTTATGAACACACTCTCTCACCATGTGTTTTGCAGACCAATTTTTCTACACTATGGTTTTTCAACCACTCTAACTCTCTCCCCCTTTGACATCAATGGCAAAGGGCAACAAACTCAACCAACTCTCTTTCCTATATACTCCACACTTTCCTTGTCTACATTGAATTCTTTTTCTCTCCCCCTTTGACAATACTTCAAAGGGAAACACTTTGCACCTTTCTCACATCCCTCTAACATCTACATATACCACTTCACACAACACTTGTAACACTAGAAAGCACCTGCTCTCTCTCTACTGCTCTCACTTTTTTGCAAACTCCTCCATAGGGGCAGCCTTCAACATCAGTACAAGACCAAGAATGTATCTTGAAATGCTTCCCAAACAGATGCACACCCTTATGCATCTAATTAAAAGGAGGGACAATAACCCCTAACTTCTGCCAAAGATACTCAAAAGTATCTTTAGGAAGAGCCTTTGTAAAAATATCTGCAACTTGATCCTTAGTAGGCACATACTCCAATTTCACCTCATTCTCTGCAACCTTCTCTCTTAGAAAGTGATACCAGATAGAGATGTTTTGTTCTTGAATACATTACTAAGTTCTTTGAGATATTGATACCACTTGTATTATCACACAAAATAGGAATAGATTCATCATATGATACTTTGATATCCTTCAATGTCTACTTCATCCACAACACTTGTGTGCAGCAAGATGCTGTTGCAATGTACTCTGCCTCTGTAGTGGATAATGACATTGAATTCTACTTCTTACTCAACCATGAAACCAATCTATTTCTAAGAAAGAAAGCACCGCCACTGTACTTCTTCTATCATTTGTACATCCTGTTGGTTGCTTTAAATTCCTAACCCAATCTCAAAAGGGCAATCTAAAGAATAGCGAATTCTAATGATTGATTTGCCTTGAGGGATTGGCCAATGAACAAGAAAAGTGGATTGAATCCTTTTCCTCTACACTTTAATCTCTACAAAACCTAGGAGGGTAGTCCTTACAGTATTTTATTTTAGATCTTTTGCTATTTTCTCAAATACTTCTCTCAACAAATATGTTCTCTCTAAAATGCCTAAAGAATTACTGATATAGTAGAATAATGGGCTAGATTCTTAGCCTTTAGCACAATTATTTTGCAAGAGAACATTGGAATAACTGAATATTCATAACTTATGATAGAAATGGAAATTCATCTTTGATTTTCAATATGGATGATCATGGAGTTGTATTAGACAAGTTTTAAAGAGATCGGTGCCTAATTCCTAGGCTACAAAGTCAAAATAGATATAAACAAAACTCAATATGATAGTATTATTTCTAGCTCATGTAAACATTGTAATAATGTATTACACTATCACACTTTGATTTGTTCAAACTAACTCTACTTAGGAATCCTTGCAAACATTCATATCATTCAAGATTCTCTTAAAGCATTAAATTTACTCCTTGAGTAAAAGCTATAAGAACATTTAGTCACAAGAAAGACTATGATGATGAATAAAGATGATCCTTGATCAGTATCTATTTATAAATTAAATGAAGAGTACAAATGGAGGAGACAATATAGTCCTAAACTTTGATAATATATTCAAGCTATGAACTAGTACTGCTTATACAAGATCTTGCAAGTACATCAAATTCTATACTCAAATAACACCTAAACTAAGGAAAAACCAATTCTATTACTGTGTATTGTGATACAAAAATTCTCCAAGATCCTTTGTCAAAGGTCCTGAATTCCCTTTTATAGAAACAAGGGAGAAAAAAAAGCTGCAGGCCTTATGACAAGTGTCACATATTCATTTGACAACCTTTACAATAACAAGATACAAATATAACTGCTCGTGGGGTAGATATTTCAAGAGGAACAAAAGGAGTTACTTTATGCAATTGTAGATCTCTATTTGCTTCCAAAGGTACTTTGTTGAAGACTATTGCAACATATTTTACTGCTCTCTTTTCTATCTTCTTTAGTTTCCAACTGCTTGGAAGAATTGGTGGTATAGATGAAGACAAAAATAAGGAAACCACTACAAGACAAAATATTTTGTTTGAACTGAAGATAACCTCATGCTGATGTTGAATAGGTGAAAGAGACCAGAGAAACATATTCTCATTTTGAAAAAAGGAATCAAATGATTAATAACAAAACACTAAATGTTATGACACTTAAAATCCTATAAATCAAGAAAATTATTATACTTATCATCCTAGGCCTTATATTGTTCCTATGTAGGCCATTAAAATGCTAAGAATTCATTAACACTAGGTGTATATTTGTTATCATACTTTGCCAAAATTGACTCAGTCTCTCTCACAAATTCTTCAATGCACTGACTTGTGTCCCATAGTCTACTTACACTACTTCTGAAATGATCAATATCAATTATGTTGTCCTTGCATATAAGGAAAGAGAGAATTGGAACAATAGCCTCAAACTAAGAAAGTCATTTCTAATAAGGCTTAACCTCACCATCCTCCTTTTTAATCTGAGGCATCAATCTTGTACTATCATTGTCAAACTCTTTAATCCTAGCTAATGTCTTTTCTTCAAGATGGTTTACAAATCCTTCTAACTCCCCAGCTGCCTAGACTATAGTTTAGGTAGGCCTGATTTCCCTTGGGGGGTCAAGCTCATGGGCTGATCCTACATATATTCCTAGTAAGGAAGCAGTCCTTGGGATCCATCTATTTAATAGGGGCATAGCATATTCTTTATCTTCAACAATTTTATTGATTGCCATTGATAACTTGTAGTCATAATTATGAATATTTTCTATTTTTCCTAAAATTTTACTCATTAGAAGTCCAAGCACATTTGAAACAATGTGCTCATTATTTCCTTGTTGATCTTCCCTAAAGTCTTCAAAAATATCTTCAAAAGTTTCAAGTTTGCCTCTCAATTCTTCATTCTCCCTCTCAAGATCAGACTTTGGTGGTGGAGATAAACTACTGGCAACCATGGATCCCACATCTCTTACTATTAATACCATTGAAGGAGGGGATGATGTTGATGCATGCTTCTGGTGTTGTTGCTACCACTAAGCTTCTGATATTTTCAATTTATTGTACTCATGCAACACATGCATATGTTCTTCCAATAGTTTATCATATTTATTCTGTAGTGCATCAATAGTTGCCTTACTAAATTTGGCAACTTCCACCACCATTGTTGCTACCTCAGTTGTAGGAATGTATGACACTCTCTTAACAATCAAACTTGCTTTCAAATCTTGATCTAGTTCAATAACCAATAGTTTATAAGTATTAGGGGTCAAAGACCAAATTGCTAGGGTTTCCCATTTTGGATTGAAACCTGCACCAGATAAGGCTACAACAGCTTCATCTTTAGAGGAAGAGACTTCTTTATATTGTCTTCTAATAGTGTCCAAGGAAATGGTAGAGGCTATATCCCATTCAAGAAGCAATAAAATTCCACTCTCTCTGACCATATGCCTACCTTCTTTAGGAGTAATATCTTTAATCTCTACCCTCATCTATGTTAATATTCTATGGGACACTTGATCCTAATTTTCTTGAGGAGACTTTGCCATTTCTTCTGCTAATCTTCTGGTAGACTCATTCTTTCTGCATCTCCACAAGAAGTTAGCAAATTCTTGAGATTTGATGAACTGGTCATCAGTTAGAAATCTCTGGCAAGCCACATCCTTCATATCATCTACAATGCCCTTTCCTTTGATGATAATATTTGTCAGCCTATCCAAGGGTGGCTTCACATTTTCATCCCTCTTAGGAGAAGGCATTTCTTTATTTATATCATCTCCTATTATTTCAACCTCATCCTCCTCCCCAATTGGATAATCCACTAGAGGGGATTGATCAATCTTTCTTCTTTTTGGAGATGATTCCCTTGGAGGTGAGTTTAAATCTACTATTTGTGTAGAGGGGGGAATTATTTTCTGCATCGGTGGAGGAGACAGGGGAGGCTGAGTATGTGGGGGAGACTGTTGAGCCTGCTCCTTAATCACTACATTTTTAGCTCTTCTTTTGAATGTATATTTCAATGTCATATCAACCAGAGGCTGAGATGATGGCATCTCTTCTAAAACAAGAGCTATACCCTTTTACTTTTCCTCCTTAGAAATAGCTTTCCCAATTATTTCATCAATATTGGTAAGAATTTCTTTAATCCTCATAATTGGGTGTGTGATTCTTGCAAATGCCCCCTTGTAAGAGGCCTCCCTCTATCGTTTCCTATCCTCATATTTCAAGAATGATGTCCATTTCACCCTTCTTAGCTCAACTTATTTTTCATCAATGTAATTTCGTATAACATCCTCAATTTCATAGCTGTGGTGGGCAAATGAGGATCTCTTAATACTTTTCCTGAGGCTATTTATGAAACCCTCAAGATCAAAATTTCTTGCACATTCTTGCTTCATCCTAAACATTTTGAGCTTGTCATTCAATTTATCAAAACTTTCCTTATACATTCTAAAATCAAAAATGTTGTTAAGAAATGAAAGAAATAACCCTTCCTTTGATTTGCCAAATGTGCCTTGTTCGACTCAGCTAGTTGCCAGATGACTTCCAGGAAGTTGATTCTCAAGGGTACAAATCTTGGTAATATATAGGGACCCACTAGGCATCCATAAACTCTTAGAATTGTACAATTGGGGTGGAGAATGAAATCTCCCAAGTTATATTGAATGCCCAGACAAGGTTTTCTTACTAGAGGCCTTATAAACTCCAAGATCTGGCTTGAGATTCTGTCAACTGATTCTTGTAAGAAAGACATCACTCTGCCAACAAAATAATCCCTGAAGACAATGTAACTAGCCTCAGAACAATGCTTGTCCCAAATGTATGTCCAACACTTGACTGGGTGTGGGTTTCCTTTCTTATCAACCTAGCTAACCAATAATATTGAGTCCCAATTTGGTCTTCCTTCATATAGAAACATGTGACACAATAAAGAAGACAGCCAAAATTTCACTGCTTCTTTTCCCTTCTTGTAAGTGGTTAGCCAAGTAAGTAGCATAATCAAATGTTGATTCAATGATATATGTTAAATGTCTATAGCCATGTAAGTGTATGAAATAGGAATTCTTTCATTCTTGTTCTCCCCAAGGCCTAACACAATGCATAATATGTCATTGCAAAGTAATGATCAAAGGTTTCAAGTCTATAAGGTTCAACTTCACTTGGTGGAATCCTCATATATCTATTATTTTGATCTTTTTCTCTATGCCTAGGCAGATGCACAACTCTATAACTGCTCTTATCTTGTAAGTATTTTCTTTTGAAAACATCAAGGCCTATGAGCGTACTAGCAGCCAAGTTGAGTTTGAAGATATTGGAGATTGACTTCTTACTGATTTATACCATGGGATGTCTCCCTATATTTCTTATCACCTTAGCAGTCTAATCATATTGGGATGTCATAGCCCTAAGCAAGTCAACATCCTCAAAGACATATGTGACCACCAATTTGCCCAGGTCAAGGGTCCATACATTTGAGAGTAGAAATGATGCATTCCTTTTACTCCACTAATGGAAGAATAAACTCCAACCTGTTACTGGGATATTTGCATCTCTACAGGCATGGAATTTATCAACTAATCCTTCGTTCGATCTAGGGCCTTGGACCTTAATCTTTTGGGCAGGAGAACTAGGGAGTTGAGCCAAAAGGTCTTCGTGCAAGGCCTGACCTTGAGAAGAGAAAGTAGTTGGGGATTGTGGGGGGGTCATTTAGTAAATTTCAAACAAAGAGACAAGGGTTAACTTCTAAGGTCCTAGGGTTTATCTTTTCAGGTGATTTAGATAATAACTTGGGTAAAAACTAGGGCACTTGAACATACAATGGTATCCCACACTCAAAATGAACTTTTAGAATGCAATTACAGAGTACTAGCAATCTTATAAAATCAACCAAATGTAGAGGATATAATGTATGGGTCCATAGATAACTTACTAGATTTTTGCTCGAAAGACCTTGAGTTGATACAATTAGGCTTCAGACGGCTATTAATTCTCTTATCTTGATGCTCTAAATGCTTAGATAAGTCTGCATAATACTCAAATTGGGGGCTTTATAGAGAGAGCCATTAATTATGGGGCTGAGAACTGTCTCATCCACCATTACTCTCAGCTTGCATGAACCAGATTTTGCAATTACCTATTTTCTAAATTTTGAATTTAGGTCATTGATTGTAGAGGAAAAAGGTTAATCTGACAACGCTAGTCCACCAAGAAGATTTGAAAATCTTTGAATTTCACTTAAACATTCCACTCGTACCCACCTTTATGACTTGGCAAAAGGCGCGTCGTCAAAAAGCTAACTCATCCATAGCCACATGGCAGCTTCCCGCAGTTCCATGGTCCTATGAAGAACTTTATTTAAATGCTCCACAGAATGGTGGAAAGGCCATAAAATACTCCACATGGCACCCAATTTGAAGCATTCAGGATGATGACATGTCAAACTATACCATATGTCACTCTTTCACGCTTCCATAAACTAATTGTGGGTCCTCCAAAAGGGCTCTGTAGAATGGCAGAAAGCCCAAAAACCTACCATGTGAACTTTATGGGACCCACCAATGGGCCCTTCTGCACAGCTATATCAAAACCTGCCACATGTCATTCTTCTGTGCTTCTGCAAGCAACCCTTTACTTGATGAAAAACTCTCCGCAGAACGATGGAACCAACTGGAGCATGCCACACAGACTTCCTTAATGCTTACAAGGCAAAACAAGGGCAAATAAAACACATGTTTTTAAAACAACCTTCACTCTACTAGGTAAAGAGGGGCCATAATTTCATTAAGGAGCTTGGATAAAAACTTAGTCATATAGATTAAAAATTATGCACAAGCAGTAAATGGTGATGCAAAAGGAGGGGGTCGGTAAAAGGATGACATCCTAGACATAAGGTAATGACTTAAAGGATTTGTGTGGGCAACAAGCAATCAACTCAAAATTAGAACAAAGGTATTTTGATGCTTGTATAAACCCCTAGGGTTTAAGGTTTTAGATCTAAAGACAAGGTTTCCCAATATTTTCAACACTAAACTCTAACAAAGGACTTTCATATTTTGATGCATAGAACAAGGCAAAATAAGGATCCAGGGAAAATTTATCAGTCCTATCATATCCTACTTAATCTACATCTGTATATGCACTCAAAGGGAAATCAGTATCCTTAGGATACCATAAGCCATAATCTTGAGTAACCTTCAAGTATCAAAATATCCTTTTTACTGCTATAACATGTGATTCTCTAGGATCTTCTTGAAATCTAGCCACAAGACAAAATAAATGCATGATATCTGGTCTAATAGCATTTAGGTATAATAGTCCACCAATCATTGATTTTTACTTTCTCTAATCAACCTTAGGAGATTCATCATTCTTGCTCAACTTACATCTAGTAACCATAGGATTACATACTAGTTTAGAATCCTCCATCCTAAACTTCTTCAACATTTCCTTAATATACTTTGGCTGTGAAATGAAATTACATTTTCTGATTGACTGATTTGTAACCCAAGGAAGAAATTCATTTCCCCACACATTGACATTTCAAACTCTTTTTGCATCTCCTCTGCAAATCTCGTGCACATACGTTCATTTCGTCCAAAGATTATATCATCAACATATACCGCCACAATCAAGATTTGATCTTCTTCAACTTTGAAGTACAAATTGCTATCTACAGTACCCTTTTTGAATCCTTTCTACAACAAGTATCTATCCAATCTTACATACTAAGCTCTAAGAGCCTGTTTGAGTCCATACAATGCCTTCTTCAATTTGCAAACCATATTTGGATCATCTGATAACTGAAAGCCTTTCAGTTGTTCAATGTATACCTCTTCTTCCAACTCTCCATTCAAGAATGCAGATTTCACATCCATCTGATAAACTTTGAAGTCCTTATGAGCTGTAAAGGCCAAAAACATTCTAATGGCCTCCATTCTTGCCACTGGAGAAAATGTTTCCTCAAAATCTATTCCTTGCACTTGTGAGTAGCCTTTACACACAAGCCTAGCCTTATTTCTGATTACTTCTCCATTATCATTCAATTTCTTTCAGAAAACCCATTTGGTTCCTATCACAGTTTTGTTTTCTAGTCTTGGGACAATTTCCCAAGTCTGATTCTTCTCAATCTGCATTAATTCTTCTTACATAGCTTTGATCCAGTGTTCATCTTTGCATGCTTTAGTCACTATTTTAGGTTCTATTTTAGACAATAAGCACAAATTTACTTGTTGATATATCATAGCAATTTTTCTTCTTGTCAATACACCTTTGTTCTTATCTCCAATGATTTGATCCTTAAAATGATTCTTCTGCACATACTTGGGAGTCTTAGGAATCCTTTCTAGAGCATCTTCTTCATCAACTTGCATCTCCTTTTCCTTTTCTTCTTCTCGTTATTCTTCTTTGCAAGGGAACCCATCAGATTCATATCCTTCTATCAGCACTGAGCTTTGATGTGGTTCTTCATCCACTTTGACATTTGCACTTTCAACTAACTTCTTTAGCCTTTTGTTCTAGCACTTGTAAGCCTTGCTCTTTGTAGAATATCCAAGGAAGATTCCTTCATCTAATCTTGTATCAAACTTTCCCAAGTTTTCTTCATCTCTCCTAATATAGCACTTGCTTCCAAATACTCTAAAATATTTAATGGTAGGAGTTCTTCCAAACCATAGTTCATATGGAGTCTTTGAACTATTGACCCATGCTTGCACTCTATTTTGTATGTAGATTGTAGTGTGAATGGCCTCTCTCCAATAGATATCTGATAGATTTGCTTCTTTCAACATTGTCCTAGCTACTTCTTGAACTGTCCTATTCTTCCTTTCCACAACTCCATTTTGCTGAGGAGTCCTAGGAGCTAACAAATACCTTTTTTATTTCATGATCTTCACAAAAATAGTTAAACTCATTGGAGGTGAACTCACCACCTCTGTCAGACCTCAAGCACTTGATTTTCATATCTATTTTATTCTCAACCATAACCTTAAATGCTTTAAACTTATCTAGAGCTTTTGATTTTTCTTTGAGAAAAGTTACCCAAGTCATTCTAAAGTAATCATCAATTAACAACATGAACTACCTATCACCTTGAAAGCGTCATGTTCTTGTAGGTCCACACAGATTTTTATGTACCAACTCCAAGGGTCCAATGGTAGAATACTCTTTGACTTTGAAATTCTTACTTGTTTGCTTCCCACTCTGACATTCCTTGCAAATTGCATTGATAGGCTTGGTAATTCTTGGTAGATCTCTTACAGCTTGAGTAGAGCTAATCCTTACTAGGCTATCAAAATTGATGTGACACATTCTTCTATGCCATAGCCAATTTTCATTAATTTGAGTCATAAAGCACATACCATTAGCACCTTTGAGCTGATATACGTTTCCTTTTGTCCTTGTTCCTGTAGTAACCAAAGTTCCATAGCTTTCTTTTCTAATCTCACAACCATCATCTTGAAATAAAAGGTTATATCCTCTGCTACACATTTATCCTACACTTAGAAGATTATGTCGGAGACCCTTGACATAGAGAACATTATCTATATTATGATTTCTATCAAAACTAATTAAACCTTTTCCATAGATCTTAGCAGATGCATCATCTCCAAACTTAATAAAACCTCCATCAAACTTCTCAAGCTTAACAAACTTATTCTTATCACCTGTCATATGATTTGAACATCCACTATCAATTATCCATTGGTTTTCCTCTTCTTTTGCATGAAAAGAAGTTACCAAAGCTCCTTTGATATTGTGCCTTGTTTCTGAAGCAATTTCCTTCATACATCTTTCAGAGTCAGTAGAATTAGTTCCAACATTCAAAGCCATGAACAAGTATTCATTACTTTCATCATCTAAATAGTTAGACTCATCATCAGATATGCTAGCATCTTCTTTAACATAATAACTCCTCTTGATTGATTTTCCTTTGTAATCCTTATATTTTTCATTTGAAAATTCAACTAGACATTTTGAAGCATAATGACCTATCTTTCCACAGTTAAAACATTTGAAGGGTAACTTACCTTTGTATTTTCCAGAGCCCTTTTTCAATATACTTACAAAATTTGCTTCCACTTCATCAAAATAATTTGGATCTAACTCATCGTTCTTTTTTGTCTTGCTAACCTTAAAAGCAGTCTCTTTTCTTGAATCATCTTGACCAAACTCTCTTAATTCAAAAGCAGTTAAAGTACCAAATAATTGATCCTTAGTATAATTATCCAAATTTTGAGCTTCTTTAATAGAAGAAACTTTAGCACTATAAGATTTTGGAAGAGTTCTTAGTACCTTCTTTACCACTTCATTTTCCTCTAGCTTTCCACCAAGACCATTGATGGAATTGATAACTTCATCCACTCTATGCATGTAGCTTGTGATATTTTCATCCTCTGACATCTTTAGGGTTTCAAACTTGGTCTTCAAATTTTGCATCTTTACTTGCTTGACCTTGCCATCTCCTTCATAGATACTTTCAAACTTCTTCTGGATCTCATTAGAAATTTTGTAGCTCATTACCTTCACTAATTCTAAATCAGAAAGACTATTCAGAAGAGCACTCCTTGCACTACCATTGTTCTCATAGTCTTTAATCTCATCATCATCCTTAGGACCATCAATATGTATAGTATATTCTTTTTCAACTAACTTCCATACACCATACCCTAATGAGACAAGAAAGCTTTCCATCTTGATCTTCCAAAAAGCATAATTTGTTCCATCAAACAAAGGAATCTCAATACCTTTCCTATGTGCCATCTGGATCTACCCCAAGTGGTTAAGCTTCCTCAAGGAACCTAGCTCTGATACCAATTGTTAGATGCATAAGACAACTGAGAGGGTGGGTGAGTCAGTTGTACATTAAAACATTAAACCCACAATACTATTCCAACCCTTATTAGCCTTCAAACTCTTATTATGCATTAGCAAAATGTAAACATATGAGTCATCAATGCAAACACATCCAAACACATAAGAATGCCAGCTTTATGTGGAAAACCCAAGAAGGGAAAAACCATGATGAGGATTAGCTCACATATATATGAATAGAAACATTGAATACAACAGGCTCACTATCCAAAAGAGAAGAAAGGCTCATTGCTAGAAGGACTCACTGTCTAGAAGAAGGAAGAATAGAGGAAGACTATTATAGAGAGATCCACTATCTCACAACAATAGGATAATTCCACCACTGCAACCTTATGCCATCTGTAACCTTTGGCTCACTACCTCCAGTAACTTCAAGAAAATTGAAATGTAGACACCTTCTGTTTACTACATCCAGAATTCATAAGCTTTTATGCTCACACTCAAATCACCACACTTGATTATGTTTGCATCTTGCATTGTGTTTCTTTTCTAATCAAACTTCACCTTGCATTTATATCATTCACAACTAGAAAAACATCTTCAAGTTGGTCACAAAGAGACATATGCACTTCAAATGTGCAAACACCAAATAGGTCAGTGCCAAACACCTTTGTGGTGGAAAGAAGTGAATGCGGACCACACCAAGGGTTAATCAAGACCTAAATCTACATCAACACACTACACCATGCTACCACAAGCAACAAAGCACATCCACAATTAGTGCTAACACGCCAGGTTAGCCAAACTTGCATTAACGCACTTAATCAGCTAAGTTCCTACTTCCTCAGGTCTGGAAACAACTTATGGACCACATAACATCATACAATATTCCTAAATATTCAGCTTCATCAGACTCTTCTGTAATACTACCTTAACCATCTGAAACAAAGAATGCCTTCATCTTGCGTATCAGGATGCACTACCAGTTGAATTCCAACATAGGAACTAAACTTGTGGAGTGACCCAACACTAGAAACTCCAAGGGAATGTAGATACAGACAATATAATCACATTCCTAGATCCATAAGTCAAGAAACCTCAATGCAAAGAAATGCAGAGCAATCTTATTTCTCCTAGACAACCTTCGCCATAGGCAAACACTCTGTCAAACACATCTTCCACTGCCACATGATCTAGAACCTAAAAATCTGAACATAATACCTTTGAACACCTCTGATCATCACTTCCAAACCACACAAGCATATCTTCACCCATGAAGAAATGCAGAGCACAACACTAAACACACCTCTGTCACACTACACATTCATTCATTCAAATTTTCTCAAAAGCACTTGGAAACCAAGTGAACCATCTACATCAGCAATATTGAAAATACCTTCTCAGCATCCTCAAACACTTTTCATCATGACTACACTAGAGGTTGACATCAGGGCATGATATAGATGACAACATAGTGCAACAATCTTCAATAGTACCAGCATTCTTCACACTATGGTTAATATCAATATGACATCAAACCATAACACATACAATAACTTCAATGCTAGGGGTTGATATCAATGACAACACCAGCAAGCTTCCAATAGTTAGAAATAGATTTGATTTAATTTTATGCTTTCAAATTATTTTTGAAAAGTGCAAAATAAAGCCAAGGTTATGGAAAAAATTTCCTAGAATTCCTTGTGCTCCCTTAAAAGTTAGAATGCGTGTTATTGTGCATTTTTGGCACCAAAGGGTATAATTAGATTTTGAAAATTTATGTATTTTAGGAGATAAATTTTGGAGTTCTTGGGTGATGTCATCAACAGTGAATTTGGGGGTTTTTATGGTTTTTCCTACTTCTTGAAAAATGAAAATGAAGACTTAAACCATGATTATTTTTTTATTTTGTGAGACGAATATCCACATTTTTCTTATGAGTTTTCAACCTTTTGGATACTTGGGTTGCAAATTTTGGCCTCATTTTATGTGCCTTGAATTTTGGACCTAGGATTGGATACCAAGGTTAGGAGTAGAGTGGAACAATGGTGTGCTTGTGGAATTAGGAATGTCCTAATACAAAATATAAATTGTATGGGAAATATAATGAGATTAAAATATATTGGGGTTTCAAACATCTAAAATGAATTAAACTAAATAACTTGGAAACATTGTGTATGCTAAAAGCATTGAGGGAATCATGTAAGATAGTATTAGACATCCTTGTGTTGAAGGCCCTAAGGGAATCACACAAGATTGAAGTATGATCATTGATAGGTTTTCATGAGGTTCTAACACTTTAGTTGAAATATGTCAATTATTTTAACCAGGTAGTGTCCAAGGTAGATTGTAATAGGGAATGAATTCAGACATCTTATCTTAGTAATGGTTTCATAAGTTTTTGAACAAGCCTTTAACAAAATGAATCTAAACTAGAAATCATACCACTCTTAATCTAGAAAGCATTTGAATTCTTAATTTAGAAAGCATATAAACTAACTAGGAATCAACACATACATTTTTAACTATGAATTTTAAAAAGGTAGCTAACTATTAATTGAAAACAGATTAAAATTTGAGCTAACAATTGATAACAGATTTTATGGACGAACCAGATGCTCCAAAAACTCTAAGAATAACAACAAAACTGAAAGATTATTATCTTAAACACAATATCCTGTAGGAACACACAGTAATGCTAAAATAGAAAGTTACATTAATCTAACAAAAACATTTACTAACAGAATTCAACAACACAATTGTGCAACAATAAAACACTTATCTATCCTATACCTTCGAATGGCCAGCTCTTAGGAGATCTTCTTATCAATTCAAATCACATGCTTTATCTCAACAGCTCCAAAATAACTCCATTTTCATTTGCATTTCCATTACTTAGAAAATATTACTTAGAATAAACTCGGTTCCTATATTCCATAGAAAATTATCACAGAACATAATAGTTGAACATTACTTTTGTATTGTAAATCAAAACATCACATAACATAACACAACATAACTATTTTTTGATATTACCCATAATCTATATTGCCAAAATCCTAATTTTCAGGTGACGCATAAATGCCACTTGAAAAAGTCTTCAACAGAAAAATAGACTTTTAACTAAACTAGATGTTTATTAGATTCAACATAGTAAAGGCTCCGAATGGAGTCATAAAATGTCTTAAGTATTTTTAATATAAAATAAAGGAACTATCGATAAAGCCTATGATCATGCATTCCTATATTTTCGGTGCCCTCAGATTCCGGTGCTGCTGAATTCAGTTGCTTTTAAGTTCCACTAGGCACTTCATAAAAACCTGCATTAATACATAGACCTTTACACATGATCATGTGAACATTAGTGGAAAACTTCAATCTATTAGAAAACAATATTTGTACATCATTCTATCAAAATTAAACAAATGTTGCTCATAAAATTAGTAAATTGGCATGGTTTGGGTAATTTGGGTGAAACAGAAAGGTTTATATGACTTATTATGAAATGAGGTTAATTATACCTCATCAATCATCACTTGCATCAAAGGCCTTGAGGGAATCATGCAAGACTAGTATTGTGATTTAATTGCACTGAAGGCCCTGGGAAAATCATGCCAAATAATGATGACAACCTATGTCTGATACTTAGTAGATCCTTTCCTATTTTTTGTTGGTTCATCGGTACCTGATGTGTCCTTATGATTTTCTTGCTTGAGTGTGATGTTGTGCCAACTCATTGCTTAATTTTGGTGGTTGTTAGCATATTTTCTTATGTGTTATTGGTTGGAGTCCATAACCCTTATTTTTGCATTATGTGCTTGTGCTCCAATATGTATGTTCTCGGTATGTTTGATGCCATGATTTGTATATATCTCATACTTCTATTATGTGTGTGTATTTAATTACCTGATTGACCATCTCTTAATTCATAGGGGTGGGCCTGAGGGTTCCACATGGTTGTGTGGCATTTTTTCACCATTGGTGCTAGCTGGACTTGTGGTTATACATGGAGACAATGTAGAGTTCTTTTATTGTTGTAGAAGTGTAGTTCCTTTATGATATCATTTATTGAGAAATGTATATATTTAGGACTTGACATTCATTGGCCCAGTTGTTTTTGGGTCATATTTAAACTTGTAATACATGATTATTTACCTAGTTTGGGAATGGTGGTTTCATTTACATTCTTTCAAGTTTATCATTTTACGCTATGTGTATATAATGTGTTAAAATGGGATCATTTGATTATGATCATTCTAATATACTATGTAGATTAGTTTGCTTTTTATGCTATGATGATTATGTTATCATGTTGTTCATTGAAATGTTTATAATAAGAGGCATGACTTATGTCTTACCTAGTTTCTAGGGAATTATTCTCATTTTGAGGGTTCTTGTTTGGACAATTTAGAGCCTATAGGTGCTCAAATGTTTGGTCCAAGTAATTTTCATTTAGCACAAAAATTGAGGAAGTTGTGTATCATTATTTTTGGGACTTGTTTATTTTTCTATAGGTTGTTGTTGTAAAGTAAACTTCATAGTTTGAATTGCATGCAATTTCAAGTTGTCATTCCAAATTATAAGAAGGTTAGAGTTTGAATCCTTGCTTGCATTTTGCATGGTGCAAAATACATATCAAACTCTAAAGTCTGAATTTGTCAAGGGGTTGGAGTTTGAAGTTGACTCAACATTTTACATGTTGTAAAATGCAAGTCAGACCCCAAGGTCTCAACTACCAAGAGGTGTATTGTTTCGGACTTCCATTGAAGTTTTCCTTATTGTAAATTGCACTTTGAACCCTAAAGTTTGAAATGCATGTCATTGTTTGAACCCTAAAGTCCAAGGGCTCAAACTTGTGATGGAGTTTTTCTTGGTGAAGGTTGCATTTCAGATCTTGATGCTTGAAATGCACGTTGTTCTTTAGGCTCTAAAGTCTAAATAGTCAAGCCTTCAGAGCTCAAATTTGTTCCTATGTTTGTCAATTTTTAAGTGGTGGTTGAACCCTAAAGTTTGAAGTGCTTGATGCATGTCAAACCTTGAGGTTTAAGAGGTGTTGGTTGTGTTCAATGTTGGACTTCAAAGCCCAAGTCTTTGAGACTTTAGCTCGAAGGTCCAAGTAGGTGGTGCATGATGTAGATTATGACCTAGAGCTCGAACCCTGAGTGGGTTTAGGATGTAAACTACAACTTGATGTCAAAGTCCAAGGTGTTTGTGCAAGTGTAAAATGTAGCCTAGAGGATGAAGGCCATGTTTCTAGGCTTGACTATAGAGTCAAGTAGCTAAGCTAAATCACATGTTTAAATTGAAAATCTAAGTTGCAAATGTTGACATTTTTCACCTATTAGGCTAAAAATAGTCACTAAAAGGATGTATCAAATGCCTTGTTCTTGTATGATGAAGTCTCCAAGTTTTCCTTACTTTCTAAATATTATTAAATCTTTAGAAGGTCTTTGAGTACACTTTAAATGGTAACAATATGTTGAAATCTTTATTTTGTGTTGTTTGATGTCAAAATGTTTAAAATCTTGTTTTCTTTTAAAAACCACATTAAAAACTTAGTCAAGGGTTGTTTGGTAACCTTAGTTTCTCCAAAATGTCTTGTACAATGTGTGGAGGGAGTTTATTTCAAAAAGGAGTCAATGACTTTTAGGTTTTGAGTTAGTTTTCATTTTGGCATTGGTCATTTCTAGGGTTTTAGCTAATGTGCCAGGTGTTTGGTTCATGAGGAAGGCACATAGCATGTAACCAACTCTTGAAATAACTTGAAGATGAAAGTGCACATGATTTTCTTATAAGGCTTGAGGAGGTTCATGAAGTCTGTGGTGGCATGAGAGTAGTGTGATGGCTGCACCAGAATGAGGAGAGGCCTTTAACACATTATAGAAGTTCTTGGCAAGAGCATGAAGGTTCGTTCCTTTATTTTGATCTATATTTTGTTATGAAAACTTAACAAAATTAGAGAAATATGAGGATATTGTGAATATAACCAGTCTGAGTTTCTTGTAAGGCTCTTGGAGGCATGTCAAACCCTTGTATATGTGCATGAACATGATAAATTCATATGGGTTTAGGAATTCTATACCATAGGGTTTGCTCATTTATTAGAGATCTGTACTATCATTGGGAAACTTGATATCCTGTGTTCGTTCATTAATAGGAAATTTGTTTGTTTCCTTATAATCTATAAGGTATGCCAATGCATTTCTTAAAACCCCTAAAAGACTAAGGATCCTATAAGTTTAAGATCTTTCCTAGAACTGAAAATGAGTATGGATGAGCTATATGGGCTAACAATATCATCAAGAATGGTTTTGTATTGAAAATCACTAGATCTTCATGGACTGTTATAGGTCTGTTATCATGTTTTAAGATATGCAAAGGCTTGTTAAATTGGTCAAGGCCATATACCTTGAGCTCAGAGGAAGAAGACTTGATCTCAATGATATTGCACAAGGAAATGACCACATCAAACTTTCATTCAGTGTTACTTTACAGCAAGGGACTTTTGAAAAGATGAGAACAAGAACAACAAATCTGTGACAAAGCAATCCTTAAGGGTAACATGAAAGGAGCAGCATAAAGAATAGTCAAACCAAGAGAAAAATAGTCATGTGAAGATGAATGGCAAGTTGGTGATACAGGAGGCAAAGATCTTCAAGAATTAAGGAGGTAAATGCCATAAGTGATAGACTAAAGTTAGGATAGTCACAGAGGCTCAAGAGGACAGTCCTAAGTAGAGTGAAAAGGCAGTTCTAGGTAGAGTGAGAAGGCAACCAAAGAGATGTTGGCAAGAGACACTATGTGGCTTCATGAGTGTTGTCATTAATGGCAACAAAGTCCATCCCTCACATCTGCAGGACATGATATGACCATACCGGAAGATAGACTGAAGTGTGTCTTGGTCTGATAAGCAAGAACATAGTATGTAGCAAGGTCCGATAGTTAGGTCCGAATCTCTCAGAGGAAGTATCTCAGTAAAGCACAGACTTGGGGAAGTCAAGTGGAGTACCTTGACTAATATATTTCAGAGATTGAGCCTCCAGAGATGTAAGAGTGAAAAGATATGAATTCCTAAGTGTTAGGTTCCTGTTTGGCAGAGTTGACAGAGGAAGAACTGACCAGTAGAGCATTAGACCTTAATCCAGATGAGTTATTGATGGTGATCAAGTTTCTTAAGGTATCATTCATGATTGGCTGACATGATTGATGACTTCTATAAGCATCTCTTTGATACGCATCACTTGATAATTAAGGATTCAGCTAACAGATCAGAGTTTGGGAAAATATTGACTATTCCAGATGCCGACTAGAAAGGTATTGAAATCATTGGTACAGATATATATACCAGATGGTTTTGGATATGAAGATGTGTGTCGTGAATTGTCAAGTGTGAAGAAAAGCAGAGAACTATTTGGAAGCAGTAATACAGGTCCGGTATGTGACAGGACAACAGCACCAAAGAAGAGAAAGAATGAAGTGCAGTAGATCAGTGTATTGAGCCTAACTGGAACTGATCCTTAGCATGTGTGGATGTATCTCATCAGGTCAAGTATCTTGTTACCTTATACCTTGTAGACAGTGAGTCTCTTGTAGGCAGTGAGCCTCTTGTGAGCAGTGAGCTCAGGCAGTGAGCCCTAATTGGCAAGTGCCATTTTGTACTATCTTATTCTTTTAACAGAGATTACAATCTTAGGTTAATCACCCTGTGGTTTTTCCCTTAACTGGGTTTTCCATGTCAAAATCATTGTGTCGTGTATTAATGTTATTTCTATTTCATGGTTATGTTTGCTTATATGATTTGATGTTGCATTAATTGAAAAGGAAGATCAGAAAGTTGAAGTAATTAAGATAACTGATTCACCCCCCCTCTCAGTTATCAATAATTGGTATCAGAGCCAAGTTCCTCCAAACAGAGCCTAACAACTTGAGGAAGATCTGGGAATCTCAATGGATATATATGGTATGAGGGAACAACTTCAGTCTGCCCTAGATGATCTTGAGCAATCTCACTCTGAAGTCAACAACTTGAAGGAAATACTCAAACAGGCTGATGATTTCATAAATGAGCTAGAAGAGAAACTGAATATCTCTATGCAAAAGAGAAAGGAACTACTTTAGCAATTGGCAAGTCAAGGTGAAGCCAATGATACAAATGAAAATCTGAAGGAGAAAACCAAGTTATGTGAAAAGTTATCAAAAGAGGTCATTATGGTAAGACATGAAATGGAATCAGGAGTTATGAAATTCACCCAAGAAATTGAAGAGAAAAGAAAAACTAAAGATGATCTAAGATAATCTCTCAAGGAGAAGTCAGAAGACTGCATCAAAATGGATAGAATAATCAGGCATCTAGAATCTAATCTTGAAGAAGCTAGAGACAATGAAGAACAACTTGAGAATCAGATTGACACTCTTCAAAGGGATCTTCAAACAGCAAATGAATACAAAGAAAAATTCAAGATAAGCTCTGCTCAACTTGAAGTTCTTCTTCAAAGCCAAAAGAGGGTAGATGACAAGCAAGGCTTGGGGTATGAAAAAGGTGAAATCTTCAGATCCGGTCAGAAGAACTCTAGATCAGAAAATCCAAGAAATAGGCCTAGAAGACCTCCGGTAGGGCAACCAAATGCTTAAAGATATCCATCTTTCAATGGATACTGCAACAACTTTGGTCATAAAGAAAATCAGTGCAAAAGAAGAATGAATCAGAATAATTCATCCTTCTCTGGACAATGTTTCAATTGCAAAAGGTATGGTCACAAATCTCATGAGTGTAGAAACATGAAAATGAACAATTATTTCAATGGTAGATGTTTTGCATGCAATAGAATGGGACATATGGCTAATCAGTGTAGATCAAGAGGATATCAATCAAATATGAAAAGAAATGTTATTTGCTACAACTACAATAGATCTAGTCATATTGCTAGTGATAATGTCAAAGGAGCATTCCACCACAAGGCAGGAATATTCATAGAAGATAGACACAAAAGGTTTCAAAAAGTAGTCATTAACAAGAAGATAGCCCTTTTGGCTAGGTGAACAGTCTTATTGACTGTGTTTAAGAAGATAGAGCAGTCAAGAGGAAACAAGAAAGTAGTCATGAAGGATTGCAGTTAACATTTGTTGAAAGAGGCAGGTTACCATGCAAATCTGTGGATTTTCAAATGCCATAGGTTATTTAAGGTTTTAGAGGTTGACTATTTGATAGTGACCACAATACATGGAGGCAGCTACCTTTTCTTTTACATGGCATATAAGGTTTGAAAGAGTAGCAAGTAATGAGAGGTTGGGATAGTCATGAGAACTGGTGAAGGGAGTAGCAAAACTTTCATCAGTAAGGAGCAACAACAAACTCTAAATGAGCAGTAGTTGGCAATCAAAAGATAATAGTCATGAAAATTAGTGGACATTCATCAATACAACAAGTAGTAGTTCTAAAAGGGAGGCATAATCTTAGGAAATAGTCACAATATGAGACAACATGCAACAACCCTGCAAGGCAATATATGGAGCAGTGATAGTTTGCAGAGGTGGGCAGAGATCCTCATGTGCAAAATATAGTCACAACCAAGTGAAAATAGTCTACTAGGTTAACAGTGGAAGTCATTAGGGTTTTGAGATCATAAGATAGGGTTTTGCATAATCTTGTCAAAGCATGTTGAGGCCTTTGTGGTCTAAAGGAACCTTGCCTATCTAGTTATATGTTTCCACTATTAAGATTAGAGGTATGTATTATCTTAATCAACCCTATCAAGTGTTTAGAAATCATTGTCAACTATTTGATGACTCTGTGACAATTCCTTCATTTTAAACTCCATCATCTCAATGAGCTCCTATCAAATTGTTACAGTCCCTACCAATCAATATGAGTATTTACATGAGCAATAGGATCATTAAAGAATAGTCATCTGAGCATCACAATTGATCATCAAAGAAGTTAAGGAATAGGGTTATCACTATCTAATCACAATAATTGAGGAAAGTATGCACCATAGAACAGTGTGAGTTTGAAGGATCTAAGTTGTGATGATTCAATAGAGGTATACTCTAGTTTCCAAGGTCTGAGATAGTGTCAAATCTTTAATCCAATGTCAAAAGCATGCACTCTCTTAGAATTTGTGTCAAGTAAAGGTAAAACATTGTGGGGAATGTTGACAATGTTAAGGGACACATAGACACTAAGCAATGAGCAGTAGTGCAAAGAAAATGGTAGAGATCATGAATGCCTCAGTATAGGTTTGTCAGGGGTATTTGGATATATGGAGAATCTCTACAAGGTCTCTTAACCATAGAAGAATTTGGCCAACTATCAAGTGGCATGTCAGAAATATAAGAGTATTTTGAAGATTAAGAGAGAATTTATTAAGAGGTCTGGAAGTGACTAACTCTGTCACAAGGTTTTAAGGCCTACTAGAACCTGACAGTCTATATATCCTTATTTAAAGCTTGCAAATCAATGGAGGAATAGTCATCAAATGCTAATACATAAAGAGAGCAGTCTATAAGGAAACTAAAAAGGGTTGAGATAGTATGATAGTGATAGAATGAGGACAATGTAGAACACATTAAGGAGCAGACAAGGATAGTCAAATAGACCCTGTTAGTTGTCAAGCAGTGCAGAGAATTGTTATGAGGTAGTAGTAGACTGTCAAGAATGGAAAGAATAACAAAACAAGATAAAGGGGTAGTCAATGCAGTAGCCTAGACAAGTCATCAGTCATGGAAAGGTAGTGATATGTTTTAAGGAGCAGTCTTAGTAGATCAGTCATAAGGAGGTAACCACCTAAGAAGGAGATACCACAAGCCTAATAACACAACCTTTGAGCTGAGAATGGTGAACAAGGTCATAAAGATTGTGACAATGTCTTAGCACACTATCAAAATTTATTTGAATCAAGTAAGGAGCCTAGCAAGTCTAAAACTATCAAGGTAGTAAAAAATGTTTTAAGGAGTACTTGAAAATACTGAGAGTATAGTTTGGTCAAATCCATGAAGAGACCTTGAGGGTGCAGTTTGAAGGTCTTGAAAGGATTGAATCTTTCTCACATATCCTAGAGAGTCCAAATTAGTCTAAACTCATGAGACACATGTCCTATAAAGGTGCAAATGGAAATTTGGAAGAAGACACAGCTGTAACAAGCATTTATAAGGCAGTTTTAAGTAGTAATGGGAATTAATGCAACCATTGAAGGAGCCATTACAAATAGTTTTGACCATCACCACTCATCTAGGAGCCCAATGAGCAGCTTTTGAGGGCAACTAGGAGCAATTCCACTTTTCAGGGATGCACATCCCAACTACCTCCACTCTTCAAGCGACAATGGAGCATTTCAAGGAGTTTGAAGGAGTCAAGCAACATGTTGAAGACCAAATCAAACTAGGACTCTTCTTAGGCATCCAAAATAGGTTTTCTACTTTTAAGGCTTTGTAACTTAGTCAAAAGTAGTCCATGTATACTCTCCTATGTTTGGGATGACAAATAGGACCCTTAGGCTTAGTTTTTAGGAGTTCTTTCATGTTTTGAGGTTCTAGAAGCTCAAGAACAACAATGTAATTTCATGTTTTTAGAGAAAACATACAAGAACTAGACTTGTATAGCAATTTATGTACCTTTCAATCAATAAATCAAGAATCAATCTTTTTTTTTCCTTCTCAATACTATCTATTGTGTGATACTATGGAATTATTGATTTTTCCTTTTGATAATTGTGTTTGTCCTTGGTTTTATCTAAATCTTCATTGCCTTTATGCAGAAGTACATTTATCTTGCAGGTCATATTTAGTATCCTATTAGTTTTATGTAGGATTTAGCTGTGAAATTAGTCATTTGAGCTTCCAAGAAGGTCATTTGTTGTTCCTCCTGAGTGTTTTGTCATAAACTTCAAGGCCTCTCTATGAAATACTTATGTAAGACATGTCAAATCTGAGTTATGTATGTTGTAGTGAAGTTTATTGGCTGCATTGTGTATGTTAAACAATTTTATAGGTCATAAACATTTGGTGCATCACCTTACCTTAAGATTTAGGCTTTTATTATGTCATTTTCTACCCTTTTCCTATGAGAGAAATAGTAGGTAGATTAGTTTAGGTGATAGAACCATGAGAACCAGCTCACTCTGGAGGTTAACTCCCATAATCTGAGCCCACAATCAGGGGAGTTATCCCATGTTTCACCTGTTGGCAAGAGAGACTATATGTATTCATGGTTGTTGTCATTGATGGAAACAAAGGTCATCCCACATATCCGCAAGTCATGGTGTGTCTCTACCGGAAGTCAGAATGAAGATTGTTGTGGTCCGATGAACAAGAACAGAGCATGTGGCAAGGTCCGATAGATTGGTCTGGATCTCTCAGAGGAAGTGTCTTGGTGCAGTGCGGATTTAGGGAAGTCAAGAGGACTACCTTGAGTAGTATATTCCAAGGATTTAGCCTCTGATGATGGACAAGGAAAAAGATATGAATAGTTGAGTACCGGATTCCTAAGAGACAGTGAGAACAGAGGAAGAACTGACTGACAGAGCATCAGACTATTTTCTGGATGTGTTACTGTTGATGGTAAAGGTTGTGAAGGCATGAATCATGTTTGGCTGACATGATTAATGATATCTACAAGTATATGCTTGATCCGCATTGCTTGGTGAGCAAGGATTCAGCCGACAGAACAGAGTTTGTAAGAAAATAGACTGTTCCGGATGCTGACTAGAAAGGTGATGAAATTACTTGTTTGGATATATATATAGAGGATGAATTTAGTAGTGAGATGTGTGATTGTATGATGGTGTGTGCGAATAAGTGCAGAACAGAGAAGAAGTAGTAAGAAAGATTCGGTATGTGAAAGGAAAGCAGAATAAAGAACAAAGGAAAGATGAAGTGCAGCAGATCAGTATACAGAGCCTAAACCAGAACTGAACTCCAGCATATGTAGATGCTTCCAATCAGTTCAAGTATTGTATAAACATTCTTTTGTAGATAGTGTGTCTCCTTGTAGGCAATGTGCCTCTTTGTGAGCAGTGTGCTCGGGCAGTGAGCCCTAATTGGCAAGTGCCATTTTGTAATTCCTTATTCTTCTAACAGAGAATAATCTTTGGGTTAATCACCCCGTGGTTTTCTCCCTTAACCGGGTTTCCACGTCAAAAATACTGTGTCATGTGTTTCTCATTTCATGGTAATGTTTGTTTGTTTGATTCAATGCTACTTTGATTAATAAGAAAGTTCAAAAGAAGAAATAATTAGGATAACTGATTCACCCCCCCTCTCAGTTATCAACATCACCAAAAGGCTAAGTTTTACAACTCAGTAAGGGTGCACTATTTGGTGACAACAGTAAGGTCAAGTGGAAAGTTTGAGCCTATGCAAATTTGTTTTTGAAGCTTGAACTTTTGGCAACTTTGGAATTGTGCTTCCCATGTCCTAAGATAATCAAGGGAGTGGCCTGATAGGCAAGTTGTAGGGCTTCATAAGTGGACTTGGAAAGCCCAACTCTCCTCCATATCTCATTTTTAGTGTTAATCATGGTGTTTTGTCCCATGGTTTTTTAAAATCTTTCACTTGTGTCCTTTTACATTACACATTGGTGTGCATGCCAAATGTGCTATTCCTTGGTTTTGTTATACCTTATGTATGAAAGAGTACATTGTGATTAGCTGCATGTTGCTCCTTTATCACAAAAAAATATTCATCCTATTTTTAATTATTAATGTATTGGGCATAAGATTGTGACATTACAGAGTGTCATGGGCAAGGGTGGGGAAATTTCAATATCATCTTCCAAAGCTACAAAGGTGAGGAAAGGGTAAGGGGGGACAAGGGATGGCCTTAGTCTTAAGCTCACTCAAAGGAGGCTCACTAAAGCAAACATTAGTGATTGTATTAGTGGGGGAATAGAGTCTATAAATGTATGTGTGGGATTGAGGCTATGATTTTGGGATAATCTTGGATGAATGCTATAAAACAAGGATGACAAGTGATGGAAGAGGAGATAGTTAAATAAGGTAGGAGGGAGGGCTTTACTTGGGAATGTGAGGATGCGAGAAAAGGTGCATGGGTTGGTTGAAAAGAACTTATGGGAAAACTAGGGGTAAGTGAAATTAGCATACATGGAGGAAGAAGAAGCCATGGCTAGGGGAAATGATAAACTCAAAACAAGATGACTAGGGCTAATACAAGAAAGCTAACAATGAAGGATAACAAAAGAAGGATGAGAATAGGGATGGGACCAAAGAAAGAGAGCATCACAACTAAGAAAAGACAAGTGAAGACACAATATAAAGTGAACATCTAGTTTTACCATATAATATGCACTCTCTCACACAAATAGAAAGAAAAACTAGTATGATTCATTAAGTTAACCAAATGTAAGAACCTGAAAGATGAACCTAAAAGAAGGGGTGGCTTATGTTGTGTTTTGTTTTTACCTAGTTTTTAAGTGTTTCTTTTAAGGCATGATTATGTATGCAAATTAGTGTTTCCTAAGACTATCTCCAACTAGTCTAGCACTAATTAACAATCACTAGACCTAGAACTAGTTCAGTTGATAAGACAACTTAAACAAATTATGCTCAAACTAGACAATCAAGATGCACAAATCAACAAATCAAGAAAATGACTAAGTGCTAAAGTTAAATCATTAAATAAGTGGATGTAGATGCACATGTGTAGTGGAGTGGCATAATATGAATATGCTCATAATCATGTCCAAATGTAACCTATAAAATTTGGGAATGTTAGGATTAAGGGGGTCAAGGTCACTTAAGATCTAAAAGTCAGTATGACAACATTGACCTCTTATGATAGACACCATGACAATATTGATTACAGGGCAGCCTTATCTACGAAGATAGTGGGACCTTGAAATTTGTTAGAAATACTCTTGACCCAAGCTTCTTAGAGATGTATACCTATCAGGGAATAGTAGAACACATGTAATTCAATGCAAACTCACAAGGTCTCGATATACATGAGTGAAACTAATAATGCAACTTTAGATGATGGAATGGTTTCACCTAGTAAATGGTAAGATCAGGTGCTAAAACTAATAGGGACTATTGGTAACAACATGTAGAAGTGTCCCAAAATATTTCAACTCATGACCTACAAGGGAAGTGCCATAATGGACAACAAATTGTCTATTCTTGAATGACAGAAAATGGGAGACAAAATGTAATGAATACACCACTTTCACTTGATAAATGATTATTTTTTATCATGTGTGGCTCCTCTAAAGACTGATATTGACCTATAGGAAGAAACTAGACCTTAGAATCATCTATTTTGGGCCTCAAATCAAGTGGTGGCCTACTGGATGAGCTTGACCCTATTTGACATCCACCAAGGCAACCTTGACCTTGCTTGATACTAACCTACAACTTTCAAGGGAGCTTCTTCATTAGTTTTAAGGGGTAGTGTCCTTGTACAACTTGTTTTAGAATTCTTCAAAATCCTCTTTAAATAATGTGGAATCTAATTCTTCCTCAATCAATCCCCTTACATGCTTTCAAGCTTAATCCACATCAACATGTTGATAGTAAATAGGATAATAAATTAATTTATGAAATGAAATAATTCATAATCAAGGCATAAACAAGTAAAGCCTTAGTAATGGTGCCAATAGGTGATAAAAATAATGCAAACCAAGTGGGGTGGGAGAAAGTTTTTAAAAATAAGATGAAAACACAAACAAAATGGGTTATGTGGCTTCAAGTTGACTAGAATGACAAGGGGAAAACACAAGTATGAAGCACTATGACAAGGATTTGGTAGGAAAATGGCAAATAAGAAGGTGTATTCACACAAGCAAGAAAAAGGAGGATGTAAAACATAACAAAAGTGTAAAATGACAAAATGGAGGCTTAATGGAAATGGAGAGTGATGGTGTAAGGTCTAAAGATTAGAAATGGATGTAGGTTAATGAATATTTTGAAAGAAATGAAAAGGGAAATGGAGACACACACAAACTAAGGTTCAACAATGGAAAGGGAGAGGGTAGCAAATGGAAAATGGACTCAAATGGAAAGGAAAAAGGATGAGAATGGATTGAATAGATGGAAGGAAGAGGTGAGAAGGATAATGTATAGAAATATTAGAGAATTACATAAATTTAAAAAAAAAAACCATAAATAAAAATTGCTTGCCCATGGAAAACCCTTAAAATCAACCACCCAATGATGAAGATTTTGTTGCAACATTGTCTGGGGCCTAATAAAAATTATCCCAAAGGTTAGGAATGAATCTATCTCACTCTTAGAATTTTTTAAACTCTATTTAAGTGTATTCTATGAAAAGAGATAGCCAAAATCATATGAACAACTCATAAATTCACTTTTTATGTAAAAATTAGGCAAAAGTTGCTTGTTTTAAAGATCGTACTAAAGGAATTCATGGATAAAAACATAGTAGGTGCAATTTGTTAATAATTAATTATTTTTCCTTTCAAATTGGTGCTATGAGGATAAAATTCAAGGCTGACCTAGTGTGTGTCCAATTGTGGGCATTGACCTCGAATGATAAACATGATCATTCTTTTAGGAGATCTTAAGATGAAAGGGGGTCATCTTATGGTGGTGGTTACATTTAATGTAAGCTTGAAAAATTAGGTTTTGTGAAGGATAAATTGGTGAATTTAAGATAGGATAGGGCTAGGCTCAATATTTAATGACCTTTAACAAAAGGGGAAAAGCTCAAATAAACTAAAGAAAATTAAAGAGGGGGTAAGGACATAAAGGGGGTAAAAATTAAATGAAATGAACATATGGGAACACTAAAAAACTCTATAGGAATAGCAAGGGAAATGTACATGGATGACTAGGGATGACTTAATCTATGGATAAGTGGTCAAAACAACAAAAAAATGCACATAAATGGGCTTGGGCTAAAATGGACACAAAAATGTAATAACAAGTTGTAGGGTATGCAATTTCTACTATTACAATTAGTAAATGTGAGATGTCATCATGATAATCATTAATAAAGTAGAATCACCATAAGCATGTGAGAATGATATGTAAACATGATAATCATAAACATAGGTTAACAAAAGTGCATAATATATGCTTAATAAACAATGTAATCATCATAAGATAAAAGCATTATAAGCATGAGATGAACATGTAACCATCATAAGATAAGATCATGGAAGGCTAAACCTATAATAAATTTAAATTTAAGTATGTAATTGTTAGGTGTGAACTTTAGAAGTATATGAAGCATAAGAATAAGTAGGAAAGAACATTATCATCAAAGTAGAAGAAGACAATGAACATAAATAAAATGCCCTCCAAATGGGAAAACATTATACATGGAAGACATGAAACATGACATAAAATATAATAGATAAGGTGATGAAGGGGTACTTCATAAAACACACAACAACAAAAATTGCACACAAAAAATAGAACTTTCTTTATTGATTTGGACAACTTATTACATTACAGAAGTTCAAATACAATCAGATAAATCAACCCTCCACAAGCTACAACACATTACAACTTCCTATCACAAGACTCTAGAATCATCAGCCTTCTGTAACCCCAAATTAGATAGGATTTCTATTTTCCCGCCTATTCTTGACTCTACACTTTCCCCCTTAACTCTGCTCATGCCAAGGGTTCCCAAAAAGGGTTATTAATAGCCTTTTTGGCGGCCAACAACCTAATTTCAAAATTTGCATCTCCCTCCAAAAATAGGTCAACTTCTGAGAGCCATAACTTTTGATCTAGGTGTCCGATTGATGAACCGTTTTATGCGTCGAAAAGCTCACGGAGTGCTCTACGCGCTAAAAACTAGCTTTGGTAGTTCCGGCCATTTTTGGGCCCGTACGGGGCTGTTTAGTGCCTCAAACTTGAGTTTGAATAATTTTCAGGTATTTTTTGGGAAACAAAAACTTTAATATCTTTTAGCTCGCAAATGATCTTTGTGTGATTCCTTCGCCAAAGGTCTTATTTTTTAGTTATGTAACTTTCTATAAATTTTTGCTTCATTCTATGCCCAAATGCAAACTTTCTAAAAATAGCAAGTTGCTATTTTTAGCAGTTTGGAAAAACTGAAAGTTCTACATAATTATTCAAGTGATTATGGAACCAGAACCACAAATTTTGAAAAGAAATGGAAAGAACATCAACAATTTTGAAACACATCTTTTTTTGGGTAATGTAAGATTACCCTTACACCACTGGATGCTCCTGCATCATAAGGTGAAATTAGAATGAGAGAAGAAGAATCATAGAAAACAAGCCTTGAACACAATGCCAAATTAAAAAATGACATGAGATAATAGAAGATATAAAGGAGGAACACAATAAGCATAAAGTAATTAGAACCATGCTTTTGGTAAACATGATGATAGTAGTTACCAAGTATTCCATACTTTGCATCACCCAAAACCCATAGGGTAAACACAACATAACACATAAGTACAAAGTAATAATGAACTATATAACACATATTCAAAGTCACCTATGTCAAAATGCACCACTGAAGGTGGCTTTACATCATTCACATGCTAAACTATGAATACAAAACATTAAAAATAAATAGTAAATAAAAATAGAAGGAAAATATCTCACCTAATTGTGTTGGAATTGTCTCTTAAGATGATGGACATTAATGTAAGATGATACTCAAGCTTTAAATTTCTTTGTAGTGTAACCTCTTGATTATGATATTGCTCAAATGGATTAGTAGGATAAGTATATGGAATTGCATGATAACTACTCGATGTTAAATGATTAGTATGATCTTGCATACACTCATGAGGACTAAAGTGGAACATTATATGAAAGCATGTATAAGGTACATGAATGAATAATAAGAATCATGAGATGAATCAAACCATAATAAATCTTCATCAATTAAAGTTTCTCTAAATGCATGCATTAGAAACATCTCATCCTTAACATGTACATCATATAGTAAGAAAGAGTTTTTAACATGTAAGTATACACCATTTTGATGTCCATTTCCATGACCATTGAATGCATCAATTCATGACATCATGAGATAAAACTATTTTGAACATATGTATTCTTAACATTTATAAGTTGAGAAGAATGATCATCATTTAGCACCATCATGTGAGAAATAAATTAAATCATCATTATCAGCCACACAAGGGTAAGGAGTATCTTTGTGAAATAAATCATCAAGGTACAAAGAATAAGCCTCCTCCTCATTATTAGTATAACATGAATTATAAGCCTCCTCATAATTATTAGTATAACATGAATTATTATGAAAACATCTTGCTCCCACTCTTGCCTACCTCTATTACCTAATCGTTGAATGTTGGTTCCCCTCTGCTCTAGGCCCCTATTGGTAGCATGCCTAGTTTTTAATGAGATGACCTTTGCTTGCCTATTGTTGGTGTTGGTTGTGATGGCTCTAGTGACTCTATAGGTCACATTTTGTCTCTTGACTTGGATATTGTCTCATATGACTGTAGTGAAGGTTTTTGCTATAGATCATGTCTCTCTTGAGACTATGGTGTAGGATACTACTATGGAGGGTGCTTTAGCTTCTAATACATGTGGGACTACCTATGGTGCCCTCTCTTTTACTATCACTCTAGATCTCAATATCTCTATGCCTGAGAATGTGTCAATGGATTCTTTGTGTGGTTAGGGTCTAAATGCCCCTTGTTTTACGATAATAGTCTACAATGACAATATATCCTCTCATGTGGCCATGGATTGTGCTCCTACTTGCCCTCCTCTACAGGATAAGATTCAGCCCTTGCCCTATTCCTAGACCAACTTGGTTGTGGTTTGTGGACATGAGGTTTTTTATAATGAAGACTTTATAGTTGCCATGACATTATTGGTAGATTTAATAGATTATGGCCCTCTCTTCTAGACTTGCACAAGTGGGTTTTAGATTCATGGCTACCCCTTGTTGAGGAAAAGATCAAGCTCTATCCTTGTGCTTGGGGCTTCTTCATAGCAACCTTTGGCTCCATGAGTAACAAGGATTTGGTGTTGGATAACAGGCTATGGTTGTGGGTCGAGCACTAATTTGGTGTTGAACAATAGGTTATGATTGTGGGGTAAGTAATCTTTCTCATTCAAGCCATGGTACTCCTCATTCAATCCCCTTTCTAAGCCTCTCAACATCAGGCTGATCTAGGCTAGAACCCCAATCTTCCTCTATAGTTTTGGGAAGAATCTTGCTATGAGGCCATTGATAACACCATTAGTCATTTCCTAAATATGCACACCATTACATCCACCATGAGCCTCAATACATATGCCCATATTTTGGTGGATATTGATATATCTAAGGTGCTCCATAGAGATATTATTTTGATGGTAGGGAAAAGACCTTAGTCCTAGCTACTCAACTATGAGGGTCTCCCATTTCACTATAGATAATGTTTTTCCATAAACCACCTAACATCTAATTGTTCACTCTCTCACCACAAGGCTGGTGCAGTCTCATGGTGGTAGAATGCCCACATTGACCACTTGATAGTTATTGGTTCTAACTCTCACAATCATGTTTCTCTTTTGGTCACTATGGATTCCCTAGATGGTGGATTTTCTCTTTGTGAGGGGGCTTCCCTAGTGGTTTGCGCATCTTCGGTTGAGACCTCTTCCTCCAACCCCATGTAGGTTGCTTCCTCCATGGTTCCCTCCTACCATGATGCATTGTGATGGGATCCCTTCTCCCGACACATCAACAACTTCATTGTAGCAGGTGGCTTCTTCATATGGTATTCTCCCGCTTTGTGGGAGATGGCTAGGGTGGAGGTGATGATAGAGGAACCCCCTCTCCTCTTTCTAAGGATTGACAATGATGTATCCTAGATGATTATCCAAAGATGGAAGAGAGGTCTTCCCAAATTTGTTTCTAATTCCCACACTTAGTTTAAGGGTGTGTAGTTTGAGAGGTTGAGGTCTAACATTATGTAGGTTGCTAACCCTTTTTCTCTATTCTAGTTTTTATCGACTCTTCTATGCTTATGTGGTATTGTTTGTATAGGGTCAAGGCTCTTCAACCCCTTGTTGGAGTGTTTGTTAGAAAGTTAATCTTTACTTGGTAAATGTTTTTTAATCTTTACTTTGGTAAAGGTTATTTATTAATTTCATCTTATAAATACTTGTATTTATAATACAAAGTATTTTGTCCTATTTGGGTATCCTCACACATGTGTGAGGATGACTCACGTTCATATTCCTCTTAGAGGAATATTTAAGCTTTAGCCTCCTTATGAGGATTGTGACACTTTTCACACACACATTATGAAATGGTGCATGCATAGACTATGGAGTTGCATGCAACTCCTCTCTCTCACCTCTATTTATTTGAGGTGCTTCTCTTCTTCTTTCACGTGAAGTAATTTGACACTCTCTCTCTACAATGTAATTCTTAGGCTTATGCCTCTTTCATAATAATGGGGGTTTTTTCTTTGAATTTTCCCCCTTACAAATGCTTGTGTCTTCTCTTGGATTTGCTAGTGCTTACTCTTGTTTTGGTTCATTTCAATGGTAATATCATTCCTTCAAACAATACCCATTTGATTAGTACTTTCCTTTATTTATTTACCTTTCCTTTCATGGTATCAAAGTAGGTTATACTAATCTTTATCTTTCCTTTTATTTGAAGGTTTACCATTGTTTTTTGAGCAACATTTAGAGGAGACAAGGTTGATTTGAGAGAAGAGTTTTTTTGCTATGTAGGAACAAGGGTTTTAACCCTTTACTTTATTTGCAATCTGTGTAATAAAAAAATTCATTTCTGATTTGTGAATTTAAAAAAAAAAATCATTCTGGTTTAAAAAATATAGTTAGTTTTATAAAAAAAATCTTTGTTTAAAAAAAAATCCCCCAGCCCTAAGCCCTAGTTACTATATCACTATCTATTTAAAAAAATATTTCTTTCTAGTTCTACGTGCAAAAACAAATCTATTTTTTTAAAAAATATCATCTAGGTTTTCATAAATAAATCTACTCTTTTATGTGTTTTTTTTAAATTAGGGATTTTTCCCTTCCTGCAAGTTGCAGGTTTATTTTAAAAATTCTATTAAAAATCTAAAGTTATTTTTATTCATATACAAAAGTTCTTTAACTTTTTAATTAACAAGTGCCACGTAGTGCCCAGTACCTGCCTTGTAGTGTTGTTATTATAGTATTTGTTTAGTTGTAATTTTTTTTGTTGATTAACTATTAGTTGTATATAGTATTTGTTTAGTTGTAATTTTTTTGTTGATTAGGTATTGGTTGTATAGACAAATTGCATTCCAATAATTGAAAATTTAATTTTTGAAGAGTGTTGAAATGTCTTAGGTAAATAAAATTGAAATCTCAAAAACAATCTAATTTGGTAAAAATAAAATAGGACTAAAATATTTCCTAACTATAAAACTAAACTTTTACAAAATCTATTAAATAACACAAACATTTCCTTAAAATGTAATAATACTATTACTTTTATAATTTAAAATGCATTAAAATATTTTAAGTTTGAAGAATAAAATAAAAAATGTAATAACATGGCGCAATATTTTTTGTGATAATGTAGATTTTTAACTTTTGACTAAATAAAATTGAAATCCTAAATTTTTAACTCTTGACTAAATGAAATTGAAATCCCAAAAATAATCTAATTTCATAAAATAAAATGTGTAGAACCATAACCCTAACCGGGTGTGGATAGATTTGAAATGTCTACCTAAAATATTAAAATGTAATAATATTGAATACCATTACAATTTAAAATGCATTAAAATATTGTATGTTTGAAGAATAATTACATAATATAATAACAGTGTGGTTAGATTTGAAATGTCTACCTAAGATATTAAAATGTAATAATATTGAATACTATTACAATTTAAAATGCATTAAAATATTGTAAGTTTGAAGAATAATTACATAATATAATAACAGTGTGGTTAGATTTGAAATGTCTGCCTAAGATATTAAAATGTAATAATATTGAATACTATTACAATTTAAAATGCATTAAAATATTGTAAGTTTGAAGAATAATTACATAATATAATAACAAAAACATATTCATATTTACATCACTATAGTATTTTATCTTAGTCACTTAATTTTTTATTTAAGTAATAATAGTAAGTACTTTTAGACAACATGATTTTAATTATTTTAATTAATGTAATATTGTGGTTTAGTAATAATTTTGGGTGCATTCATTTAATAAAAGTATGTAGTTTAGCTCCATTTAATTAGACATCAATGGTTAAGTAATACTAATACTTTTATAATTTAAAATGCATTAAAATATTGTAAGTTTGAAGAATAAAATAAAAAATATAATTAAATTCATGATACTATAGATTTTAAAGTTTTGACTAAATAAAATAAATAATCTAATTACATAAAATAAAATCTGTAGAATACTAAAAATTAAATTAAAATTATATTACTTTTAGCTAATGAAGCAAAAAATTAATCGTCATCCATTTAGACATGACTTAACTAGTGGGAGACAAAATTTGTGTTCATAATTTGTTTACTTGCCACGTAGTCCCTTCAAATCAAAATTATCTTTGCATTTATAGTTTTTTGTTGCACTCTCCCGACAAATCGACAATCTTAATTTTTTTGTTAAAAATTTATCATGTTCACATAGGAAAAGTACAAATTTCAATCAAATTTGTCTGACAAGAAAAATAATCCTATCTTTTGATTGGTTTGCAATCAATAGATTAATAACTAGATAAGTTGAACTCATTGCAATAGTACCAGCGGAACGCAGGTACTAATAAAAACAAGTTTTAAAAAATTAATCAAAGTTACAAAATTAACAATTTCAAAGTTTTAAATATTTTTTTTTTAGGGAAACATTAACCTTGGAGGCCTCTGCCCTCACCTAGTTGGCTTGTCGCCCTTGGTTGGCCATAGCCGATTTGAAACCATGGGCTCCTTAGGGCTAGTGGGGACCTTAAGGCCTCGCTACCAATCACCCTTACTGCAGTCATTGCCACTGCATAGCCAACCCTTTGGGTTGTCGACTCCCTACTGCTCACGACCACCTGCTTAGCCCCTCCACCACCATCCCCTCACCTCTGTGTACTCAAACCTCTGTCCGTCCTCCTCTGCGCCCTCCTTTCAATGCTCCTACCCTAGTTGACATTAAAAAAAAGTCTTCTCCGTGCCATTTTCCTTTTTAAACCATTTTTTTAATTTTTAGTTTTTTTTAATAGAAGTTTTATTGTTAGTTTTTCTTTAATAGTTTTTTTATTATTTTCTATAAGTTTTTTTATATTAACCTTTATATATATTAGAATTTCAATTTTTTTAATATATATATTTTTTAATTACATTTTATAAATAAAAAAATTAGTTTAAAAAAAAAACAATTTATTTAGTTTTTTAAAAATCCTTTCTTTTTCATTCAAGTATTATAAGTTTTATATGTGTTTTTTTTAGTTTTTAAAAAAATTGCCTTTTGTTTATCTAATTAGGCAATTTTTTTAAAAAAAATGCTTTTTCTTTTGTTACTTACTTAGGCAGTTTTTTAAAAAAATTGCATTTTCTAGCAATTAATCCTAAATCAATTTGTTTAATTATTTTTTTTAATAGGGTTTAAATTTTTATTAATGGTGTAATTTTTCTTAATTTTTTTTAATAATTATAATTTCAAAGTATTTAAGTTTTTTGGTCTATCTAAATAAATAGAAGTTAAGGATTTGTTTTGGTTTTTGTTAATCCATGTGACAAGTGTTTATCCATGTGGCTTGATTTTTTTTGTTCTCTCTATTAGTACCCTTTCAAATTCTGATATAATAATGTGACACTAAGCAATTTGTATCACAATTTGTGAGAAATTAATTGTTCTCTTTCTAAAAAAATTATAGAGCTTCCTTCTCAACTCTTCTATGTTGTTTTGCTAAAGGGATTCAAAAGTTTCTTTGTGCCTAATGACATATTGCCTAGTACTATTCCATCTAAATTTGTATGCACAAGATGCATGAGTAGTAAGCTGTATAGGGAGCCCTTTCTACAAGGTTAAGCATGGAGGGCACTTCATAGTTGCACCTCATTTATAGCGACCTTTTAGGACCCATGGAAAATAATTCCATCCAATGATCTTTTTTTTGCTACGCAAGGTGCAACCAAGGTTGCGATATATATATTTATATATTAAATTACAAAATATTACAATTTGTTTCAACGGCCAGCTTTGGCTCAAAACACCAAAAATGCACTTCTCGTGCTAGCGGTTTTAACAATAGATGCTCTAAGACTAGCTATTGCCCTTCTCAAGAAACTTAAAACCAAACCACTACCCAAATACATCCACAGACTCCTTGAGAAGACATCCAAAAAATGGGACTACAGACCAGTAGACACTAGCCCAAAAAAACCATTGTGCTTTATGTTGGCTAGTAGAACTCCTCCGTGTTGACTAGTACTACAAATCTATCCACCCAAGCCATAGAATCCTTGGAGTCAATGCCCACAACCAGCTGAAGGAAGTCTCGCCGCCTCTTAGCCCACTGACAATGCCTGACTAGCTCCACTTCATTCATTTGCACGAGGAAGGATTGTTTGGCCACCATAGATTCCAGGTCAAACAATTTTAGAATCTTCCCTAGCCATGGAATCCCCACTCCAAGTTTTGCATGCATCATTATATCTACATCATCCAGAAGTAAGCTCAGCTTGAAAACTTCCCACTGAAGTACAAGAGTCTCCACCTTGAGTGTTAGAAATGACGGTGCAAACCACACAACATAAATTTTATTCAAACCTTATTAATGTCCTCTAAATAATGTAGAATCAATGGAGATTGTAACAGAAATAAATATACATAGAAATAACATGCATTAAGAACTAAACACATAACACAGTATGTAATGTGGAGAAAACCCTTTTGGGTAAAAAGCTCCACCAAGAAAAGAGGCTCTAAGTTGTATTATCTTCAAATAAGAGATTACAATACATGCACTTCCTTTATTTCTTCAGTTTTCAAACTAGCAATGCCTGTTACTCTCAACTCTACTAAAAATGTAGTACAAATATCCTTATAAAATTGGGTTGCCTTCTAGGGCAAGAAAACTAACATAATATCAACCGTCAAATTTGTGACCTAATGACGAGTGGTCCATATTTACAATGATAAAATTTGGCTCCAGGGGCACTACCCCCAAGCCCCTATCAAGGTGTACGGTCCCCAGACCCCCCCACTGGGGGATGATCCCCCATACCCCTTCCAAGGGGAAAACCCCCCTATGACCCCCTGTGTCGTGGACAAATTAGCATCAGGGATAGGATATAAACACACGACTGAAACAAGATCACTGTTGATGAAACCCTTTCATCCCTTATGGGTGATTTAAAAACAATATTAGGAGTAATTAACTAGCATACCTATATTTAAAAAATATATCTAAAGTACGCCGAGAGATATCCTTCTCGAGGCGCCTAATGTTAGGATTAGTGATTAAAAAATAGGCACCTCGAGAAGGATATCTCTCAACGTACTTTAGATATATTTTTTAAATTTAGGTATGCTAATAGCATCCACGGCGGAAAGCCTAATTCTAACTATATTATATAATTATAAGAATTATTATAATTATATAATATAATATTATAATATAGATTAGATATATTATTATAATATTATATTATATTATATAGAATAATTATAATTATTATATAATAATTAAAAGCCTGACTATAATTCAAACCCTAACCATAACCTTAATACTAACCTTTACCCTAATTGAATTGTAACCCTAACTCTAAATTGAACCCTAATCCTAACTCTAACCCTTACCCTAACCATAATTATAACTCTAATGACCTAACCCTAACCCTAACCTTAATTCTAATTGTAACCCTAAATCTCACCCTAACACTAACCCTTATTATAACCCTAACCCTAGTTTTGACCCTAGTTCTCATTCTAATTGTCACCCTTCTTTAAACTATAACCTGAATTGTACTTATAATTCTAACCCTAATCCTAGCCCTAATTCTATGTGTAATTCCAACCTTGACCCTAATTATAACCCTAATCATAACCCTAACCCTAACTCTAATTATAAACCTAATTATAGTTGTAACCCTAATTCTAATCTTAATTATAACCCTAATCATAACCCTCACCCTAACTCTAGTTGTAGCTCTACTTGTAACCCTAATTGTAGCCCTAACCCTAACCCTAATTGTAACTCTAGACATAACCCTAACCCTAACTGTAACTCTAATGCTTACCTTAACTCTAATTATTACCCTAATTCTAATAGTAACTCACCTTAATTCTAATCCCAATTCTAATAAGAACCCTAATCCTAACTCTAACCCTAATCCTAACCCTAATTCTAATCATATCGTGATTCTACCCTAATTATAATCCTATTTTTAAATCTAACAAAAACCCTATTTCTAACTCTTACCTTAATCCTAATTCTAACTATGATTTTAATGCTGACCCTAACCTAAATTCTAATCCTAACTCTAGCCCTAACCCTAACTATAACTCTAATGCTTACCCTAATTCTATTTCTAACTCTAACCCTAACCCAACCCTAATTATAATCCTAATCAAACCTAACCATAACCCTAACCCTAAACTTAATTCTAATTGTAACCTTAAATCTCACCCTAACACTAACCCATATTATAAGCCTAACCCTAGTTTTGAGCCTAATTCTCATTCGAATTGTCACCCTTCTTTAAACTATAATTTGAATTGTAATTATAATTCTAACCCTAATTCTATATGCAATGCCAACCTTGAGCCTAATTATAACCCTAACCTTAACCCTAAACTTAACCCTAACCCTAACTCTAATTGTAACCCTAATTGTAGTCATAACCCTAATTCTAATCCTAATTCTAACCCTAATCATAGCCCTAACCTTAACCCTAACCCTAACTCTAATTGTAACTCTACTTGTAACCCTAATTGTAGCCCTAACCCTAACCCTAATTGTAACTCTACCCATAACCCTAACCCTAACTGTAACTCTAATGCTTACCTTAACTCTAATTCTTAGCCTAATTCTAATAGTAACTCACCTTAATTCTAACCCTAATTCTAAGAAGAACCCTAATCCTAACTCTAACCCTAACCCAAACCCTAATTCTAATCATACCGTGATTCTACCCTAACTATAATCCTATTTTAAAATCTAACAGAAACCCTATTTCTAACCCTTACCTTAATCCTAATTCTAACTATGATTTTAATGCTAACCCTAACCTAAATTCTAACCCTAAATCTAGCCCTAGCCCTAACCCTAACCCTAACTGTAACTCTAATGCTTACCCTAATTTAGTAACCCGAATTCTATTTCTAACTCTATCCCTAAGCCAACCCTAATTATAATCCTAATCAAACCTAACTGTCACCCTAACCTTAACATTGATTCTAATCGTAACCCTAAATTTCACCCTAACCCTAACCCTTATTATAACCCTAACCCTAACTCTAATTCTAACATTAACCTTATTTATAGTCGTAACCCTAATTCTAATCCTAACCCAAACCCCAACCCTAATTATAATCCTAACCCTAACCCTAATCCTAATTTTAACCCTAATCCTAATTCTAACACTAATTCTTATTCAAACCCTAACCCTAATTCTAACTGTAACCCTAATCCTAACATTTAGGCCCATACTAACCCTAGTTTTAACCCTCACCCTAACCCTAATTCAAATCGTAGTTCTAACCCTACTCCTAACCTAAACCCTATTTCTAGACACTAATTTTAATAATTTGTAACCCTAATTCTAACCTGAACCTTAATTGTAACATGAACTATATCACTATCTGTAATTCTAACCCTATCCCTAAATGTAAGTGTAACCCTAACCCTAATTTTATCCCTAATACTAACCCTAATTCTAATTCTAACTGTAACCTTAATTCTAACCCTAAAGTATAAAATAATTGAATTGCATAGTTAAATAAAAAATAAGGATGACCTCTTTACTTAAAGCTTATTTTTGTTCACTACCCTTAGTATAGACCTCTAAGTAGCCTCTTTGAAAATAGTATGAAGTATGCAGCTTCGAGCCTTTATGAATCTATGATCATCCTCAAATAATTACTTTATGTACCTTATTTTGATCTTTAGAATAATATTACATTTTGAATACATAATACATTTTGAATACCTTAATTCTAACCTTGCTTGTAACATAAACCCTATTTGTAGACCCTATCCCTAAATGTGATTGTAACCCTAACCCTAATTGTATCCCTAACATTACATAATTTGGCTATATGTTATTCTATCTAAATTATTTATGCCTTAAGTGAGGACGTTATTTGATCTCTTTTCAATAGTTGGGAGTAGGTAAAGTATTAGATGCTTAGTTATGTTTTCCATTTAAGGTCCACAATATTTCTTTTGGTCTAGATGGTTTCATTTTCTAATGTATATTATAAGCCCATTTTGGCAATTCCATGACAATTAAGAGCTTAATTTTTAAGCTATAATGAAACTGCTCCCTCTAGTTTTACCTTTTTCAAGACTTGTTTTGTAATTCTCTACTCATATTTTTATATCTTTAAATTTTTATTAAATCATGATAAGATTAATACCAACTAATACCAAGTAATCTTGTCTCATTAATACCAAGTAATTATCTCTACTTGCCCTTTAAAATAAATATTATAACTATAAGATTAGTTTATATTGAGGAATTTTTTTATGTAGTATGATCTATGCTTGCCCTTTAAATGACTTTCTCATATTATATTTTATGAGCATTTATTAAAAAATCCTAATCTAACCCTTTACATAAACTAATATACATTATTATTCAATAAATAAAACAATCATGTGTTAAGCCTACATATAATTTAATTTAGAAATGGAAATATATTAAATTATAATTTTATTTTTAAAAAGTAAGACATGATTTGAAAGATTAATATGAAATTTTAATATCAAGATTCAATAATCTAAAACTAAAAATTCTTTCATAAATAATTTATGGAGACTTCCCTTATACAAAATTTAAGGACAATAACCCTTTACACAAACTAAAACCTAATTCAAAATAGAGACAAAAATATCAAGCCTTCATGAACTTAGCAACAATCTTTGAATAGTGAGTGAATGCACGCTTTGCAAGCTCTTGAGGAAGATAAACCCTCACAATTGTCTAAATCTCCAGTATGTTGATGATATTCTTTTTGTTGTAGCAAGCAAAGTTGGTTTCTTCGGTTGTATTTTCTCAAACATCTCATTGATAAACTTGTCCATAATTACCATAGCTTTGCTTGAAATATTGATATCTAGGTGCACTTTCTTGAGAGTTTTAAACAAGTAGATCTTAAAAATATGTTTATTCTTTTTATTTATTTTTGTACCTTTGTCATCTTGACCTTTTGTAGGTACATTATTTTTAACCATACAAACCTTGTTTTTTTCTACAGATTTGTCAGTCATGACCTCCTTTTCCTCCACAATGGGCCTCTTCTCTGTCTTTTTTGCCATTGATAAGCACTACACAAATCATATCATAAAATTAGAAATTAAATCTAAGTTATGCTAAAAATAAAATCATAAACTCTAACCCTAATTATAAAAAAGAAAGCAATCAAATCAAATCTAAAAACTAAACAAATTATCAACACATCATATAAAATATTTTTAATTGTGTTTAATCAATAATTCATTTTCTATGCATTGATTTGAGCGAGGATGTGTGAAACTAGCACAGGCAGATGTGGTGAGGGTGAGTAGGCTGATGGCATTAGCAAGCGGCTATGTAGATATGGGGCTAGTTCTCGGGGAAGGGGCAAAAATTACCTTGCCTCAGGTTCGGCAGGGAGGCATCAGTATGATCTCCATTCTGGCACCTTTAGGGAGCGATCTAGTCCTCCCTCAAAAACCCTAGATGTATCCCCTGTGGGGAAATTTACTACAAAGAATGTTGGGGATGGTACGGGGGCTTCCCCTGGTGTAGTGCCCTTCACTCCAGTTGATGGGTGCAAAAATAGGGCCAACCCTTTCATGTTTTCTCATATTATTGGGGTGTGCATGCTAATCCAGTTAACCCTATTCCGCCCATCCCTCCAGCCTCTATTGATCTCCCTCCTCCTTCAAATATGGATAGTGGCTCTCAATCTGGTGGTAATCACTTTTCTTTTGGGTATTTAGTTGTTTCCTTCTCTGATGAACCAATAGATTTTAGTATTTCAGATGAATGCATTAATATAATAGCTGAGGACTGCGATGCTTGCTCTGTGATCATGAGATGCATGCATAGGCACCCTTTGATGGATTAAGTTCTAGATTGGATTAAATGCACATGGAGTAATCTGTCTCTCCCTGCTGTGGAATCTCTAGATTTTGGTTTCTTCCTGATAACCTTTTGTTTTGTGGAGGATTGTAATTTTGTTTTGTAGAATGGGCCTTGGTTTTTCAGGCACTCTAGCCTCTTTATTTCTCCTTGGTCACCCTTTTTTGATCCTGTCACTGCCAAGACCACTCTTATTCCTGTCTGGATCAGGATACATAATTTACCCTTGGTGTTGTGCAATGTGGATCTGCTGAGCAATTTAATGAACCAGGTGGGGTCTTTTGTCAAGATGGATTCAGTTCCAGTGGTTTTGAATGGCAGGTTCTATAGGGTTTGTGCCATGGTGGATATCTCTAAACCCATCTCTCATTCCATCTGAATCCATTCTTCTCATGGCGTATGGACCCAATTTTTAAACTATGAGGGTTTGCCCTTTCGTTGCTTCCACTCCAATATGTTGGGTCACAGAATTGAGGCTTGTTCCCTCTAACGTTTGGCTGGGGCGAGGAATCTATGTTTGAAGAAATGGGTCAAAAAGGCAGGTGCTCTTGATTCTGACTTCATTTGGAGGAACCATGGTAAGTTCTTTGATCCTCCTCAGGTCCCTGTGTCAAATCTAGTCTAGACGGAGGCTTCCTCATCTCTCCCAATTTTACATGTCCTTGAGAGTCCACCTGGCTCTTTTTCTGAGCTAGAGGAGGATGGCTCTGATTCTGATGGTGCCTTCCCTTTCATGGATGACTTGGAAGAGTAGGATTAGGTTTTTTTGATGATTTTACTTTGGCTCCACCTTAGAAACTTGGGATTCATCAGCATTCTAATGGTAAATTAAAACCTGATTGTGGTCCAAAACGTAAAGTTGGTAGGAGGTCTGATGCAAAAAAGCTTCACATTGAAGGTTCTAAAATGGTGGAAGTTGTATCCCAACAAACTTTGAATACGCTTCTCTTTCATAACACTCGAAGGGTGTAATTTGTGTAGGGCATTTGAGCTTGTCTTTCTCTTTTTGAGAGCCATTGTATTGATAGAGGATTTTCTTTTAGTATTTGTTCCTCTGTAGGTTTCTTTATTTCTTCTCTTTCCTTCCTTACGACTTTAGCCTTTGTTCCTCTGTAGGTTTCTTTAGTTCTTCTCTTTCCTTCCTTATGGCATTAGCCTTTCTTTAATAAAGGGAGTGGGCCCCTATCCCCACAGATTACGAATTAAAAAAAAATCATTTTCTATGCAATGATTATAATAAATTATTTATTTATTTATTTATTTAATACTTCTTATTTATTAAATTATTATCACTTAATATTAATTCTACTTCTTTCATTGCTATATATAATTTTTACCTATAACAACCTTATTCATTAGATTTTGATGCTATAGCAACCTAAGAGCATTTCAAGCCAAACCCATTTGCATAAATAATTAAAAAATTATGGATTGGTGATATCTAATTATTTATTCTTAAATTTAAATTAAAATAAAATAAATTATTGTATGGAAGAAATGAATAAATAAAATTTAGCCCAAATTAATAATTTTAAAACCTATTAATAAAATCTTATATAAATCTTTAATTTAATTATGCCGCCGCACGGATGGAGAATAAGAGCTGAAAGATTCTAGAATCTCTCCGTAAACTTATAAGATTCCTATATAGAATCTTTATAAAAAATAAAATAATACACAAAAATCATAAAATTCAAAAACAAGAAATAAGATTCCAATCTTAAAAGACTAAATAAAAACTAGCAAATAAATATGGGCTATAATGGATTACATGCTTGGAAGGTGAAAGGAATGCACCTTAATCTCTTAATAAATAAGAGGTGTTTCACAAAATTGTGGCATTTAAAACTATTCAAAACATATGTTTCAAAACACCATTCTTGGCACTAGCATTTGTAGGTGGTATTTTCCAATATTGACAGGGGTTTGAAGAAACTTCTTGGTTAAACAAAATTAAAAATAAGAACTAAGATTCCTTTCAAACAATGGACAACAAGCCAATGGACAAATGGCATATCTATTATCATATATTTATTATTATAATATATCATATATTTTTAATCAATATAATATATTACATTATAATATAATATAATATAATATATAATATTATATAAATGAAGAAAATATATTATGAAATTATGTATATTATCACATATTTGATATATTATAATTATTATTTTTGAAAATATAATATATAATATATTATATTATATTATATTATAATATTATAATATCATATAATATTATAATGTTATAATGTTATTATAAAGTGCTAAAATAGCAACATCTAATTGCAATAGATTTTTTCATTTTATTTTATTGTTTGAACTTTTGAACTTATTACTATATGCATATTTATATTCTACAATCTTTTTAAATTATAAAAAGTATTCTAATTTTTTAAAAAGATAGTATAGAGTAAAAATAGTTTAAAAAATCAAATTAATATATTTTAATATATTTAAGAGCTTTTGTTTTTTCTTAAAAGTTTTAAGTGTTTAATTATATTCCCTAACTATATGTATATTTATATTTATATTGTAGAATCTTTAAAATCTTTAAGAGTATTCTATTTTTTTAAAACGATAGCATATAGTTTAAAAATCAAACTAATATGTTGAGTGGGTGTGGTCTAGTGGTTAAGATCATTTGGTCCTTATTGTGGAGACCAAGGTTCAAATCCCCCAAAGACATCTTGGCTTCTAAATGGTTGTGGCTCTATGTAGGTGATGCATGGCACTCCGAGGTCCTTAAGTGGAGTGTGCTCAAATTAAGGTGTTCTCTGGTCTTCGCAGCTCGACAGGTTGTGGTAGCAATGGTGTATAATGACGAATCTACCAGTGGTGATCCACGCCACAAGCGGCATGATGGCAGACTTAGGTGGCAGCCACAAGCGATGGCAGACTCATTATAGTGGTGGTGGCAGCCACAAGCGATGGCAGACTCACTACAGTGGTGGTGGCAGCCACAAGCGGCATGATGGCAGACTTAGCAGGGCCGCACCACTGGCGATCCGTGCTACAGTGGTGGTGGTAGTTCTATGGGGAGGAGGTCGCCCTTGTGACCTTCGCTGGAGTGGGCCAGCCTAAAAATCCCTCACTTACCAATAAAAAAAAAATCATATATTTAAGAACTTTTGTTTTTTCTTAAAATATTTTAATTGTTTAACTATTTTGCATATTATTCTATGGTGCTTTTTCTTTAACTATGCTATGGCACTCCCTCCCCTCTTCCAACTTATTTTTTTGTTTTATATAAAATTTAACTTATATATTTATTAATTTATTAAATCCATTTTAAATCTATGGCTCATATTTAAATAACATTGTTTAAAAAAAATTTAAAAAATGCAACTTTGTTATTGTATAGAGTGAAATTGATAACAACAAAAATTATAGATCTTAAATAATTAAAACCCCTACATCTATACCATCTTCCTGTGTATCCTGCAAATAATAAAAATGACAGATCTATAATAAATTATAAAATAGTTAAAATAATTTGTAAAAAACCTCCATTGCAAATTCTCTCATTGTGCAACCCTGCATGCAAACCAAGAAGAAGAAATTTATGGAGAAAATTAAATGACAAATTACAATAAACTATAAATAGTTGAAATATTTTTGTAAAACACTTCCATTACAAATTCTCATTGTGCAGCCCTGCATGCAAACCAAAAAAGAAATTCTCATTGTGCAACCCTGCATGCAAACCAAGAAGAAATTTGAGAGCCTCCAAAAAAAAAAATTATGGAGAAAATTAAAATACGGTAGTGTAAAACTATTGTTTTATATGCTTTTATATTATTTTGGTAAGTTTTAATATTTACTAAAATTAGAACTCCACAACTCTCTATTTTATAGCTAATGTGATTTAAAATTAAATTAATGTGCATAGTTAAATTAGAATTTTAGTAGAATCTTGTATGATATTTAAAATAGAAACCTATTTTATAATTACTAAATCATGTGATTTTATTTAAATTATATACCTATATTTTGGGTAACTCACTCCATAACTTATGGTTTATTTTAAATATGTTTATTTGTGAGATGTGCTTTAAAATTGAATTTTATTATTTAATTATGGAATCCCTTGTTTTAAGTAATGTGACTTTACTAATTTATTTGTTATATGTTACATTTATTCCAATTAAAAGAATATAAATTAGCAAGGCAAGTTTTATTTATTAAAAATACAAAAACAAAAGTAAGTGCAAATTAGAAAAATATAAATTAGTATAAATAATTAAAAAATATATATTATTGATTAACTTTATTTATTATTTTAAAAAAAAAAGTTGTATTTTATTTATTTTAGAAGAAAACTTAAATAAGTTGAATTTTATAGTTATTAGATTAAAATTAGGATTAGGGTTAGGGTTAGGATTATAATCAGGGTTGGGGTTAGGGTTAATGTTAGAATTAGAGTTAGGGTTAGGGTTACAATTAGGGTTACGTTTAGTATTAAGGTTAGGATTTTAATTAGGATCAAGCTTAGGGTTAGAGTTAGGATTGAAGTTAGGGTTAGAATTAGAATTAGGGTTACTCAATTAAGGTACACATTAGAGTTACAGTTAGGGTTAGGATTAGGGTTACAATTAGGGTTAGAATTCAAGTTAAGATTAGGGTTAAAATCATCGTTAGAAATATAGTCAGGCTTAGGGTTAGAGTTACAGTTAGGGTTAGGGTTAAAATTAGAGCTATGTTTAGGGTTAGAACAAGGGTTAGGGTTAGGGTTAGGCTTAGGCTTAAAATTAGGATTAGGGTTAGGTTTAGAATTAGAAGTAGGATTACAATTAGCAGCATGGTTAGGGTTAGGGTTGAAATTAGGGTTAGGATTAGAATTAGGGTTAGGGTTAGAATTAGGGTTAGAGTTGGAATTGAGGTTAGGGTTAAAGTTAGAATTAGGGTTACTAAATTAGACTACGCATTAGAGTTACAGTTATGGTTAGGGTTAGGGCTAGAGTTAGGGTTAGAATTTAGGTTAGGGTTAGGGTTAAAATCATAGTTAGAATTAGGATTAGGGTTAGAATTAAGGTTATTGTTATATTTAAAATTAGGGTTATAGTTGGGGTAGAATCAGGGTTATGATTAGAATTAGGGTTAGGGTTAGGGTTAGAGTTAGGATTAGGGTTCCTATTACAATTAGTGTTAGAATTAAGGTGGGTTACTATTAGAATTAGGGTAAGAATTAGAGTTAGGGCAAACATTAGAGTTACAGTTAGGGTTAGGGTTAGGGTAAGGGTTAGGGTTAGAGTTAGGGTTAGAATTAGGGTTATTGTTAGATTTAAAATTAGGGTTATAGTTAAAGTAGAATCATGGTTATGATTAGAATTAGTGTTAGGGTTTCTATTAGAATTAGGGTTAGAATTAAGGTGGATTACTATTAGAATTAGGGTAAGAACTAGAGTTTCAATTAGGGTTAGGGTTCAAACTAGAGTTAGGGTTAAAGTTCAATTAGGGTTAAGGTTAGTATTAAGGTTAGGGTTAGGGTTTGAATTATAGTTAGGCTTAGGGTTAGAGTTAGGGTTAGGTTTAAAATTAGGATTTGGGTTAGAGTTAGGATTATAATTAGGGCTGAGGTTAGGATTAGGGTTATGACTATATTTAGGGTTAATGTTAGAATTATGGCTAGGGTTACAATTAGGGATAAGTTTAGTAGTAAGGTTAGGGTTAGGGTTATAATTAGGATTGGGCTTAGGGTTAGAATTAGGGTTAAGTTAAGGTTAGAATTGAAGTTAGGGTTAGAATTAGAATTAGGGTTACTAAATTAAGGTAAGCATTAGAGTTATAGTTAGGGTTAGGATTAGGGTTAAAATCATAGTTAGAATTATAGTCAGGCTTAGGGTTAGAGTTACAATTAGGGTTAGGGTTAGAATAAGGGTTAGGGTTAAGTTTAAAATTAGGATTAGGGTTACGTTTAGAATTAGAATTAGGATTACGATTAGCAACGTGGTTAGGGTTAGGGTTCAAATTAGGTTTAGGGTTAGGGTTAGAATTAGGATTAGGGTTGGAATTAAGGTTAGGGTTAAAGTTAGAATTAGGGTTACTAAATTAGAGTAAGCATTAGAGTTATAGTTAGTGTTAGGGTTAGAATGTAGGTTAGGGTTAGGGTTAAAATCATAGTTAGAATCAAGATTAGGGTTAGAATTAAGTTTATTGTTATATTTAAAATTAGGGTTATAGTTGGGGTAGAATCAGGGTTATGATTAGAATTAGGGTTAGGGTTATGGTTAGGGTTAGGATTAGGGTTCCTATTATAATTAGTGTTAGAATTAAGGCAGGTTACTATTAGAATTAGTGTAAGAATTAGAGTTAGGATAAGCATTAGAGTTACAGTTAGGGTTAGGGTTAGGGTTAGGGTTTCTATTAGAATTAGGGTTAGAATTAAGGTGGATTACTATTAGAATTAGAGTAAGAACTAGAGTTTTAGTTAGGGTTAGGGTTCAAACTAGAGTTAGGGTTAAAGTTGAATTAGAGTTAAGGTTAGTATTAAGGTTAGGGTTAGGGTTTGAATTATAGTTAGGTTTAGGGTTAGAGTTAGGGTTAGGGTTAGGTTTAAAATTAGGATTTTAATTAGGGTTAGGATTATAATTAGGGTTGGGGTTAGGATTAGGGTTAGAATTAGGGTTATGACTATATTTAGGGTTAATGTTAGAATTATAGTTAGGGTTACAATTAGGGATAAGTTTAGTATTAAGGTTAGGGTTAGGGTTTTAATTAGGATTGGGCTTAGGGTTAAAATTCAAGTTAGGGTTAGAATTGAAGTTAGGGTTAGAATTAAGGTTATTGTTAGATTTTAAATTAGGCTTATAGTTAGGGTAGAATCATGGTTATGACTAGAATTAGGGTTAGGTTTCCTCTTAGAATTAGGATTAAGGTTCAACATTGAGATTAAAATATTCCTTAAAAATAGGTACCCTAATTCTAACCACAACCATAGGAGTACACTTAGAATTGTTTTATAAGCCTCAAAACACTCAATCTAACTGTACTTCTAAATCTAACCTTATTTAACATAACTCTAACCATAATTCTAGTCATAACTCTAATAATAACACTAACCCTAATGCTAACCACAATCCCAACTCTAATTTGTACCCTAATTATATTTCTAACCCTGACCCTGACCCTAATCCTAATCCTAACACTAATGCTAACCCTAATTCCAATTCTAACCATACTTCTAACCCTAACCCTATTTCTATTCCTAACCCTAACCCTAATTGTGACCCTAAGTCTAACCTAAACAGTAACCCTAACCCTAATTTTAACCCCTAACTATAATCCTAAATATAATATATAATATAATTTCAATTAGAATCATTAAATAATATAATATATAATTTAAATAATTATATATATTATAATTATAATTATTGTATATAATATATTATAATAATATATCTAATCTATATGATATATTACATTATATAATTATAATAATTCATATAATCATATAATATAGTTAGAATTAGGCTTGCCGCTCCGGATGCTACTAGCATACCTATATTTAAAAAATATATCTAAAGTACACCAAGAGATATCCTTCTCGAGGCGCCTATTTTTTATCAATTTACCACACATAGGTGGAATAGGCGCCTCAAGAATGATATCTCTCGGCGTACTTTAGATATATTTTTTAAATATAGGTATGCTAGTTTAATGTTATTTAAATCCTTAGTCTAGTTTATTCAATTTAAAATTAAAATTGATCTTAAATATAAATGATAAAAGACAAATAAGTAAAAAAAAAACACCTCAGATTATATACTAATTTAATTATTACACTTCATAAATTTAATAAAACATGATCTAAACAAATAATAAAGCAATATAAGGACTAACTCATAATGTATTCCACTATTTTATTCAGAGAAATATTAAAACATAGTTAGTATTATTCTACAACTAATATTTTAACCTTTAATAAGTGATATCTAAATATTTATATTCTTAAATTTAAAATAAAATAAATTAAATTATTGTATGGAAGAAATGAATAAATAAAATTTAGCCCAAATTAATAATTTTAAATGCAAGAAACTTAATAAATTTTAAAACCTATTAATAAAATCTTATATAAATCTTTAATTTAATGTTATTTAAATCCTTATTCTAGTTTATTTAATTTAAAATTAAAGTTGATCTTACAAAACACAAATAAGTAAAAAAAAAAAAAAATCTAGGATTATATACTAATTTAAATTTAAAAAAACATGATCTAAACAAATAATAAAGCAATCCCTTACTAAAAGAACTTCAAGTTAGCTACAAATAATAAATAAAGAAATAATTATCTTTTTCTTGAAAACTAAAACTAAGAATATTTAAAACAAAGCACACTCAATAATACTTTATATCAAAACAACCAAACCCCAAAAACATTTCATCTTCTTGGCAAGCTAGGCTATGGCGGCTCTTCAAAATTGCACTCCAACCAAAAATGAATTGTAGAGAAAATTAGCAATGCAAGGGGATACGTTCTTCTAGGTAGCATTTCCTAGAAGATATCTCTTCCAACTATGCAAATATGAGGGAGAAAAGAAGTGTAGAAAATATGTATACATATTTCTTTTCCAACCTAAAGTGCTATTTTACTTTGAGGTTTAAATTTTTTTTTTGTTCCAACTTTTTTCTATAAGCCAGTTTGTTTATTCATATACATATTTCCTCTAGTATGGAACCCTATGTTAAAATTTGGTTTACTGTATTAAATTAAGAAAAATACAAATAATTTACAAATCACTTATTTTTCTTAATACAAATTTGAAAAAGAAAAAAATTGGCAATGAGATTGGATAGCAGATTCAAAGATGAAGGCTCTAATACAAATTTGAAAGATAAAAAGAGTATAGGAAAGGAGGATACCACACTGTTCACTTAGTGGATTCCTTTAACAATGGAAGATATGTAGTCCAACGGAAGCTATCAATCATTATCATGTATCTCAAAAACCACTTGATATAATGGTAGAAAAATCATACTGTGATTGATAATTTGAAACTAATGTAAGAACCTATTAAGCTACCACAAATACTCTAGAATTCCTACTCAAATTCAATACATCAATGAAACTAAGATAAATGTAATAAATATAAGTTATACCTTGCAAACTGATTTATCACATGCATTCCATTGTTTCCTATTAACTCAATGATCTTGTTGATGATGATATTGCTCTTAGAAATGTACTTCTTTACTTTCCAAGATGACAAAGAGATGAATGGATTTGTGGATTCAACTATGCAATATGAAGGATTTCTACAATGCAACTAAGATGATGATGATGATTTTGATATTGCCATGATATTGATACGATGAGATATGATATTATGAAGCTAAATGATTGTGCAACAATGTACATTATGAAACTAAATACAAATGGGGGGCCAAAGGCATGCTTGATTTCTTGATGGAATTTTTGCAGCATTACTATAGCTCTTGTGATGCAAAATGGAGGTGAAGAACTTGCTTTTATAGGCCAAGAAGGCTCAAATGCAAGTGTCAAAAGATCCATGGTGGAGGAATAAGTCTTGTGATGTGTACGGTAGAGATTTGATTAGTTGGGATGAGGGAGATAAAAGTGGGAGATGTTCCTCCTATGATGACAAGATGGAGAGAAAGGTGTGAGCAAGAGGCCACTTGTCACAATGCTCTCAAAGAGCAAAAGACAAGGGTCAAAGAAGGAGTCCTTCTTTGTAGGGTTGTTGGAAATAATCTAGGAACTATGAGACATGTCTCTCTAAGTGTCCTTTGACTATGATGACATGGAAAGACCAAGCACTTGAGAATAGGGATGGTTAGAGGATAAATAGGACATGTGGGTGAGGATAATTATATAATTAAATATTAAAAATATTCAATTATGTGTGCAACATGATGAGGTGTAAAGTGAGGTGGAAATGATGTGGATTTATAGAATGAAAACTTTAGAATAGATGATTAATTAAATAATATGGAATTATTCAATTAAGGATGATTAAGAGAAATTTGGATGGTTTAATTAAATAAATTGAATTTTATTTAATTTTTGGAAGATTAAGATGCATGTGAATTAGATAAATAAATTAGAATATTTATTCATTGGTAGAGGAATAAGAATAAAATAAATATTAAAATATTTATTTAATTTGACCCGAGCCATTTTTAGGTGTATACATTTTGCCCCTCTTTGAGACAATGTGTTTTATCACGTTGTTTCAAAGAATAAAAATTTTCTAAGTATGATACATGCCCCAGTTTGCCCTTGGTACAGGTTTGATAATGCTAGGATGCCCCCTTGGGAGATTGGTCAGGTTGAATTTGGTAGAAAGGATGACAAGATCTCACAATAAAGAAGAATTGATGACACGATTGATAGGTGAAAGACTTGGATGACAGAGAGTGAGAAACAAATGAAAAAAAACATGGCATACGTGTGCAAGGTCAAACACCTCCAATTAGGGTTCACTTGGCTATAAATAAGGATGCGGGGTCTCCTTCCTATTCATTTGCACACTTGTCATTTGAGGAGAGATTATAGAGACCTAGTGCATTACAGAGCAGAGCAATCAGCGAAGATGCAATAGATTCTGATAGAGAACCACAAGTTCGAGAGGATCTGACAATTTGAGCAACTAGTAGAGTACGAACCCCTAGTATGTATCACTTTAAATTTTCTTGAAGTACATTTATTATGGTCAAAATCTAGGGTCAAATTTTATGGTTTTGAATGTGTCATTTGGCTTTTTCTATGCTTTTAATAATTTTTCCCGCACATCTATCCTGATTTGGTGCATATGAGCCAAGAATCGGCGTATATGTGAATTTTTTGCATGTAAACAACAATCCTACGCATGTGTGACAAATGTGCGCATATGAAAAGGGGTTCAGTGCATTCATGTGATACTACGCAATTAAATAATAGTCTAGCGCATATAAGATAATGTTGCGCAATTAATTAAGGGTTCGATGCATGCATTGTGATGTTGCGCATCTGAATTAAAACTACGCTTTTGGATCCCGATTCTGTGCATATGCCTAAATTTTCACTTTTGATAGGGGGTTCTGTGCATATGGCACAAAGTCACACATCTGGTAAACAGAGCTGTACATTTGAGAAAAACAATCAATTACTTAACTGGTTTGATTAAGTCAGCATCGAGGTTGATGTTGGCCAACTGATAGGTCATCTTCAAGATTGATAGAATCTTTGAAAAGATGATAGGATAGGTTTTGATGATAAGATAGCTAGGTAACTAGTTTGATAGAAATGATAGATATGTAGCTTAGTTGTTTTGTTAACACGCTTTGTTATTTTGATTACAGGAGGAGCTAGATTATTTTTTTTATGTCGCGGGAGAGATTCCCTATTACTTAGCTACTGCAACCATACTTGACCGAGACTAATCACTTGGTGATTGGATCAGTGGGACTGTGGTATGTATATTTTATGCTTGAGGTGTGGGTGAATCTGGGACTGTTGACTGCACTTGGAGAGAGGTATCACATTGAGACTGGCACATTTCACTTGCTGATAGGGGAGATGGCAGTGACACTGGAGGACATGCATCAGATTCTATATATTCTAATTCAGGGTGAGTTAGTAGAGTATGAGTCACATACTAGAGTAGGATTGGTGGAGTGCAGGTGATTTTTTTATGACACAGACTTGGAAGGGACAGAGATCAGCTGGGCTGATATGGTAGACTATTACGAGCCCCTGCCAGCCTTATTAGCAGGATTGATTGGAGGTGTGGTCTTCCTAGATAGGAGATCACATGGATTTCCAGTTGGATGGGTGAGGACTCTGGAGAGGATGATATCTGAGGGGACACAATTTTCCTAGGGTGTTTGCATACTTGCTCACTTATACCATGATTTGCATCAGTTTGTGTATGATGAAGTTGCAAGTCTATCTGTCAGAGTATCATTGTTACAAATTTGGGCATGGTTGCACATAGTTGTCACACGACCGATAGGGATGGGTGTTAGAGGTCATGATAGACCTTACTCCTACATGTTCTAGGAGACTCTTTCCCAACCCAAGCTGGGAAAGCTTGAGTATTGATGACATACATTGGATAATGTAGATGCAGTTGACTAGTAGCCATGCCTAGAGTATGAGGCATGGGAGGAGGATGTGGCAAAGTTACCTTACTATTTCCAAACATGGTGGTTGATAGGGAGGACTCCCTATATTCTTGAGTGACACATCGTTTCTCATGTGCTCTGATAGTTTGGTAGATTCTAGCACATGCCCCAGGGTATTACCATATTTTCTCAGATGCACAAGGAGCGTCCATAGTGGGGTCCTAATGTTGAGAATTAAGGTTTCTCAACCTTGGTAATTCCTTGCATTAATTATGTTTGTATATATTAATTCAATGCCTATGTTCTAAATAAATTGTAAATTCCATATTGTCATTTTGTGGGATGTGGCATGGTGATGTGTCATCCTACATGGAAGATGACAACTTGTAATTTTGTCCTCACATGATGAGATAGGTGTTCCAATTTGTGGTAGGAGCATTTTTCCATGTGTCGGCATATTTCATGTTGTGTAAGGGAATGTCTGACCGAAACGGTTATGATGGATTCCTATGATGAAGTTATGACATGTAAGAGTCAGAAATAGAAGTATGTAAGACAGGTGAAGACATGTGTCATGAAGCATCTTTGAAAAAGGATTATTTGGGTGCCCCAAGGTGGACTATGACATGTTGTAAGAGAATATGCTATTTATAGCCTGTGTATGATAGATTCTCTTACAGTTGTAAGTTGTAACCGCTATAACAGATTCTATGATAGTTGTAAGTGTCATAAGAGCATCTGTCATAGCCCATTTTGGAAATAGGCGACCTCTTTGGGATGGGAGCTATGGAAAAGTTTTAGGAACATTCTACAATAATGACCAATTGTCCTTAGGCATAGGTTTTAAGCTATGAGGCAAGTTGAACGCCCATTCCAAGGTAGGTCCAATATTGCCTTGTATTTTCTATATAAACAGGTGCCTGGAGGTGGAGAAGTATCACAAGTTTTATAGGTGATGTTACTCTACCAGATTGACTCTAGATATGAGTGTTGAAGACCATTGAATCTTGCATTGCAAGTGTATTGTAAACAACATTTAGTTTTATTAATACATTGTGCAGGTTTCTGAGTGGGGTTTTTCACCCAATAAGGGTTTTTCCCACATTATATCTTTGTCTCTCTTATTCTATCTTCTTTCTGGTTCATGTGTATTGCTGAAATATCTCTTTTAGATGTTCTATGTTTCTGTAGTTGGAAGGATTAAATTGAATTTGCATAGCCCTCTCCTCATTAGATTAGTGTAAGAAGTGATTTCTGCACACCTAGCTTCCTTTCAGTTGGTATCAGAGCCTGACTAGTTTTGGTCTTAGCTATTGGGTAGGGGTTTTCTGAGCTGATCTTAAGTTGAGTGGGAGTCTGTGTAGATTATTCTAAATTCTATTGCAAAAAGGAGATGGCAAGCACATCTAGAATATTTGAAGTGGATAAATTCAATGGCACTAATTTCGAGCTGTGGAAGCTCAAGATGGAAGACATGCTTGTTGACCGAGACCTTTGGCAAAGTGTTAATGGAACTAAACTAGCTGCAATGTCACAAGATGATTGGGATCTCAAGGATCGGAAGGCTAAGGGTCTCATAAGACTTAGTCTTGCCAATTTTGTCTTGTTAAATGTCCATGAGGAGAAAACTGCAACCTTGCTTTGGAAGAAGTTGGGAGATGTGTATCAAGCCAAATCCCTAGTTAATAAACTTTTTTTGAGAAAGAAGTTGTATTCTCGTTGAATGGAGGATGGAGGATTCATTGCTGAACATATGAATGCTTTTAACATGTCGGTTGCACAATTGACATCTATTGGTGTGAAGATGGAGGAGGAAGATCAATGTATGACCTTGCTTTGTTCTTTGCCGGACTCGTGGGATCACCTTGTCATGGCTATTGGAAGCACCACATCTAGATTCAAAATGGATGAAGTGGTTTCTTTGTTGTTATTCAAAGAGATGTGGAGAAAGTCTTCTGATGCAGCTAAAGAGGCTCTTACAGTTTGTGGAAGACCTAAGGAGAAAGGGAAAAAGAAGGACAAGAAAGCTGAGAAGGGTAGATCCAAATCCATGGGAGATCCAAATCTCCTAGAAAGTCCAAGGCTATCTATTGGAACTGTGGTAAATCTGGGCATTTTCGAAAGGAATGCAAAGAAGAAAAGAAAAAGAAGAAGAAGACCCCAGATTCAGATTCTGACAAATCACAAGATGATGGTGATGCTTTCATCGCAGCCCTAGCAACCCATGCATCTAATGATGTGTGGGTAATTGGCTCTGGTGCATCATTCCACATGACCTCACATTGAGACTGGTTTACTAAGTATGAGGAGTTTGATGGTGGAAAGGTGTACTTGGGTGATGATTCTCATCTAAATATCATTGGTTGTGGAGGAGTCTCTATCCGATTCCCTGATGGATGAGTGAAGGGGATCTTTGGGGTTATGCACATCCCAGGCTTAGCATGGAACCTATTTTTTGTAAGTATGTTGAATGATACAAGTGTGCAGGTTGTCTTTTCAAAAGAAGGATGCAAGATGACTAGAGGAGCTATGGTGCTTGCTAAGGGTACTAGGAGAGGTACTCTATTTTAGCTGGAGGCATGCATTACACAATGCAATAGTTCTTCTGACTCAAGGAAGAGGGCAACAGTCACTTCATCCCCACCATCTGAACAAGAAGTTAAGGAATCTATTATTTCTAGTTCTGATGTTTGTAATCATGCCTTGGAAGTTAAGCTTCCTGCTGAAAAGACAATGTTATGGCATAAGAGATTTGGCCACATTGGTGAGAAGGGTCTGCATACCCTGAAAAATAAAAACCTCATTGATGGGTTAGATGATTGTAATCTTGAGTTTGACTTTTGCGAACATTGCATATATGGGAAACAAAACCATGTTCAATTTTATTCGAGTTCTCACAAGTCTTTTGGTGTGTTAGACCTTGTTCATTCTAATGTATTTGGTCCTGTTAATGTTCCTTCATTATCAAAATCTGTATGCTTTGTATCTTTCATAGATGACTACAGTAGAAGGACATGGATTTATTTTCTCAGAAGCAAATCTAAAGTCTATAGTAAGTTTAAGGAGTTTAAGGCCTTTGCTGAAAATTAGACTGGTAAGAAGATTAAGTGTTTGAGAATTGACAACGATGGTGAGTTATGTTCTACAAAATTTGATAAATATTGCAAGGAACTTGGGATTGAAAGACATAAGACAACTCCATACACCCTGTAGTAAAATGGAGTTGTAGAAATGATGAACATGACACTGATGGAGAAGGCTAGGAGTATGCTTAGTGGAGCTGGCCTAGAACAAAAGTTTTGGGCTGAAGCGATTGCCACTACTTGCTATCTTGTTAATAGATCTCCTACATCAGCTCTTGTTGGAAAGACAACCATGGAGGTGTGGTTTGGTAGAAAGCCTTCAATAAGGCATCTTCATGTTTTTGGTTGTGAGGTATATGCACATGTTCCTAGGGAGAAGTGGTCAAAATTGGAGAACAAGGTTGTTAAGTGTATCTGCATTGGCTATGGTGTCGGTTTGAAAGGATACATGCTTTGGGACCCTGTGGTTGAAAAAGTGTTGTATAGTAGAAATGTCATCTTTAGAGAGCTTACACCTTCTTCCACTATCTTATAGCCAGAAGAAAAAGAAAAGAAAGAGGATGTTGTTCAGTTTCCTTCTACCCCTAAGAAGAGTGAACAGAAAGACAATGTTGGACCTAATGATGAGGAGAGCTCTAGCAGCTCTGAAAGCTCAAATGAAGAAGTTGATCCTCAACCTTAGCTCTTGAGGAGGTCTACATGGATAAGAAAGTAACCTAAAAGGTTTGGTTTTACATTGCTTGATTCTAGTTGTGCTTTTGCTTTGCTTACTAACAGTGATGAACCTAGAACTGTATCAAAGGCTATGGACATGAAAGATGTAGGTTCCTCGAAGGAGGCCATGGAGGATGAAATGGCTTCTTTGGAAAAGAATCAAACTTGGGACTTGGTGCCTTTGCCTCCTATACAGAAACCCGTTGGATGCAAATGGGTGTTCAAGAAGAAATTTGGTGTAGATGGTAGTGTTGAGAAGTATAAGGCCAGATTGGTTGCGAAGGGGTATTCACAAGTGGAGGGTATAGATTATGGTGAGATCTTCTCTCCCATTGCAAAGCTAACATCCATTCAATTCCTGTTGTCTCTTGCAGCAGCTTATGACTTAGAGGTAAAACAGATGGATGTGAAGACAACTTTCCTTCATGGTGATTTGGAGGAAGAAATCTACATTTCACAGCCAGAGCATTACATGGTAAAAGGTAAAGAAAATTTGGTTTGCAAGCTTAAGAAGTCTTTGTATGGTTTGAAATAGTCCCCTAGGAGATGGTACTTGAAGTTTGATGCCTTTGTGTTGTCTATTGGATTTGTGAGATTGAAATCAGATCACTGTGTGTATTATAAGTTGGATGGTGATCGTATTCTCATTGTCGCACTATATGTTGATGATATGTTGCTCATTGGGAAGGGTAAGAATATGATTTATGATTTTAAATCTTAGTTGTCAGTACAGTTTGAAATGAAAGATTCAGGGGCAGCTAGGTACATTCTAGGAATGGAAATCAGAAGAGACAGAACCAACAAAAAACTTTGGTTAAGCCAGAGTAAGTATGTGAAGACCATTTTGGATAGGTTCAACATGGTAGATTGTAGACCATTGTGTGTTCCTGTTTCTTTGGGGATAAAGTTGTCTATTGAGGATTGTCCAAAATCTCCTAGTGAGGTGGAGGACATGAGTAGAGTACCTTATTCTAGTGTTGTTGGCAGTTTGATGTATGCTATGGTCTGCACAAGACCAGACATTGCCCAAGCAATGGGAGTCCTTAGTTGATTTATGGCTAATCCTGGACGGGTTCATTGGGATGTAGTTAAGCGAGTGTTCAGATATTTGAAGGGTACTTCTAAGTATTCCATATTCTATCATGGTAATGTTATAGGTCCTCCACATTCTGTTGATATTTGTGGATTCAGATTGGGCAGGTGACATTGATAGCAAGAGATCCACCAGTGCTTATGTGTTTACACTATTTGGTGGTGCTATTAGTTGGATGAGTAAGCGACAACCTGTTATTGCTTTGTCCATGACAAAAGATGAGTATATGGTAGCAAATCATGCTTATAAGGAAGCTATTTGGCTTAAGAGATTGTGTTCCAATATTGGTGTTGATGTAGGTCAGATCACGATCAGTTGTGACAGTCAAAGTGCAATTTGCCTTGAGAAGAACCCAACTTTCCATGCTAGAACAAAGCACATTGATGTTTAGTTTCACTTCTTACAAGACATAATTGAGGATGGAAAGCTAAATTTAGAAAAGGTAGATACTTTGAAGAATGTTGCATATGCATTAACGAAACTAGTGGGCACAGAGAAGTTTAGATGGTGTTCGGAGTCTATGGGCCTCTCAGCCTATAGCAGTTTAATCTTGTTATTCTATTGGCTATTACAAGGTGTTCGACAAGTGGGAGAATTTTAGAAATTAAGGTGTCTCAACCTTGGTAATTCCTTGCATTATTTATGTTTGTATATATTAATTCAATGCCTATGTTGTAAATAAATTGTAAATTCCATATTGTCATTTTGTGAGATGTGGTACGGTGATATGTCATCCTACATGGAAGATGACAACTTATAATTTTGTCCTCACATGAGGAGTTAGGCATCCCACTTTGTGGTAGGAGCATTTTTCCATGTGTTGGCATCTTTCATGTTCTGTAAGGGAATGTTTTACCGAAACGGTTATGACGGATTCCTATGACGAAGTTATGACAGGTAAGAGTCAGAAATAGAAGCATGTAAGACAGGTGAAGACATGTGTCATGAAGCATCTTTGAAAAAGGCTTATTTGGGTGCCCAAAGGTGGACTATGACATGTTGTAAGGGAATATGCTATTTATAGCCTGTGTATGATAGATTATCTTACAGCTGTAAGTTGTAACCGCTATGACAGATTCTATGATGGTCGTAAGTGTTGTAAGAGCATCTGTCATAGCCCATTTTGGAAATAGGCAACATCTTTGGGATGGGAGTTGTGGACAAGTGTTAGTCACATTCTACAATGTTGACCAAGTGTCCTTAGGTATGGGTTTTGGGCCATGAGGCTAAGTTGGATGCCCATTCCAAGATAGGTCCAATATTGCCTTGTATTTTCTATATAAACAGGTGCTTGGAGGTGGAGAAGTATCACAAGTTTTATAGGTACTGTTACTTTGCCAGATTGACTCCAGATATGAGTGTTGAAGACAATTGAAGCTTGCATTACAAGTGTATTGTAAACAACATTCAATTTTGTTAATACCTTGTGCAGGTTTCTGAGTGTGGGGTTTTTCACCCGATAAGGGTTTTCCCCACATTATATCTTTGTCTCTCTTGTTCTGTCTTCTTTCTAGCTCATGTGTATTACTACAATATCTCTTTTAGATGTTCTATGTTGCTATAGTTGTAATGATTAAATTGAATTTGTATAGCCCTCTCCTCATTAGATTAGTGTAGGAAGTAATTTCTGCACACCTAGCTTCCTTTCACCTACTGCATCTTATGAGACTGCGAGAGATAACTTTCTACAAATTCCATACTAGGCATGGGATTTGCAGAGATAGATTGTGGATGCAAGGATGACAGTGGACTATGCAGCACACTTTACATCTCATCATGTTTTGAGATATTCTAGACCTGGTGAGCGAGCACCTATATTAGAGGATGGAGAGGAGGGAGATGATGATGCTCCATGGTCGAAGAGGAGGCATCAGTGAGGTGGGAGAGGTGGACAAGGTGGATGAGGTGGAGGGGATGGTGGTGGCAAGGGTGGTGGAGGTGGAGGAGGTGATGATGGGGATGATGGGGATGATGGAGGGCAAAGGAGAGTGAGATAGAGGGTACTACAGATTCAGGTGTAGCCTCAGCCTTAGGTGCAGGCACAGATTTAGGCACAGGGTCATGTGCAGGCACAAATTTAGCCACAGGTACAGGCACAGGTGCCGATATAGGGACATGATGATGGACAAATGGCTGCCTTATGAGCCTAGGTGGCTTAGCTATAGGGGGAGGTTGGACAGATATGGCATTAGATTACCCAGCTACAGGGGGATGTTAGGACAGCTATCTTAGAGCGAGACACTGCTATCCAGAGATACACTAGGGCAAAGGCCCTATTGCAGTAGGTATAGTAGACTACCACATAGGGTCCCACTGGTTAGACTGTGGCAAAGATGGTTAGAGTAGATAAGGAGATATTTTATTGGAGATCTCTATATGATCAGGTGGTACCCCCAGAGCAGAGAGAGGGGAGTTTTCATCCTAGTTCATGCAGCAGGTCTAGACAGACACTATCAGAGAGTGGAGGATTTATGGGGCCACCACCTCCTCAAGGGCCACCCAAGACAGGTCTTACAAGTCCACAGCCTCAGCCTCAACCTCAGAAGTAGCACCTTCTAGAGGCAGTACCTCCTAGGCACTTGGGATACATGTACCATGTTATTATCATTTTTGTATACACGCTATTTTTTGACTGCTCGGGATACACATTGATGTATACTTGGATATTATTATTATTATTATTATTATTATTATTATTTATGATGATCTATATGAGTTCAATTGACTGCATGCATGTGTTTTTGATGGATGGATGCTTTCTATATGATGGGTATTATCTATATTGATGGATGCTTTTGTTTATGCTTACATTCTGATGATTCTAATATGATGTTCATGATACTCATGAAATGATTGATCCTATGGTTCACATGATGACTTATATCTATGTATAATGTTATGTGAAATGACTCTATATGCTTATAGTTTATGATGCCCTAATGCATATGTTGATGAATTTTACATGCAATACCTGATGTTTATTTTTCTACGTATGATGATCTAATGTACTATGATAATGATATCTATGGTTTTTGATTTTGTTGATTAATGTTATGTATGCAACCTATGTGGATAGATCACACCACTAGATGAATGATCTAAATGTTTTTGAATAATGCACCTAAATGACATAATCTTATGTTTGACAATGTTTATACTATGCAAAATGATATCACTATATGAAACTGTTGTTAACAATCATGAGTTAAATGTTTAATGCAACTAATGAATTGAAATGATATGAGCTAATGATGGATATACTTAGATTTATGCAAAATGAATATGATTTATTTTTGTTATGCCAAGTATACTCAATCATAAATGAAAGAACACTTAGAAGAATTAGGCTAAAGTTTTTGATATGGTAAATAACTTAGAAGAATAATTTGGATAAATGAAAGAAATGATTTGGATCAATGGATAATATGGATAAATGAAAGAAATGACTTGGATCTTATGGCACTTGGTAAATGATAATTACGGAATGCTTATAAATGAAATGAAATGCAAACCTAACATGCACAAATAAGAATTTGTCATCTTGTATATAAATATTTGAAGTAGTTTTTTCATCATTGAGCTTTTAAAATGTTGTAAGAAAATACAAGCATCTAGGTATAATTAAACCATGATGACCTGAGTATCTCTTACATAGATTTTGATTTAGCAAGTTAATACAAGCATCTAGGTAATATTGAACCTAGATGACCTAAGTATTTCTTTCATGTATCAACAGACAAGGATTGCACTCTTTTGTGCTTAGACCCATAATGTCCTCGATGATCTTTTGTTGATCATGTCATTAGACAAGTCATCACATTACTAAAGATTAACCCACAAACAGTAAACAAATAAAAATAATCATGCCCCCATCATAGCTCCTCTAGTCTTGGACATCCTTGAGTAGCATAAGAAACATGATAACAAAAAAAATCAAGACCTAAGACTTAAACTTATAACAAGCATCAAATCTTATTGCAACCAATATGTTTTCTTGCCATGAAAATAGATATGATCATTTTGATAGTTTAGGCACAGTGTTTGTCTGATATAGGTTAATGTCTCACGTCAAGCTTTTGTTGAAAAGGTTTGTTTGTAGTGTTTCATGTTGTCTAGAGATAATATCACAATCCTGATTGTTATCCTCTAAGATTGTGACATTTAACAATCCAATTCTATAACTAGGTCAAGGATTTTACCCCCAGTCAAGTAAAGGATCCATTTATTAGGGATGAAACATACAGGTGAACTAATTGAAATGGTAAATGCAATGTGCCAGACCATAAGGGACTGACCTAGTGCCTTAGAGGCTCATCAATGATGGCCTTGCCCATGTGACAATGCAGAGGCAATGTAGTTTGATGGTGTGGACTATGTGGACCTAAGACCTAGGGGGTGGGAAGCCTTGGGGCCCCATTGATGATGGACTTGCCTATGTGATAGCTCAGAGGAGACGTAGTTTGAGTATGGAAACTGACACTAGTGGTGGATAAATGTATAGAATGTAACAAATGATGGTAAGATGAGAGATATGGATGGATGGGAAGCCTCCGGGGCTCATCAATGATGGTCTTTCCTATGTGATAGCTTAGAGGCGACGTAGTTTGATAATGTTATCGATAAGGGAGTTGTGATGGATGACACAATGAGCTAAGGATTGGATGGATGACTTGATTTGATACGGTGATAAGGTCGAGAGAATCAACAAGCCATGATAGGTATCCTTATGCGATGTGATGGATACGAAAGGAAAGATGGGAAAAAACTAAAATCCTAAAAGATGGAGGAAGCGGTTTGTCACAAATAGCGCATGTTTCCAAGTTTTCACCACTTTCTTTTATTTGCATGATTTTTTTTTAATAAGTCCCTTGCATTAGGGTTTAGGTATAAAACTTGCAAAGATGCATGTTATTGATGGGATTATCAAACAATTCACCTTCTGATGTTGCTAATTGATAGGCTTCTGATCCATAGGCAGCAATGATTACATACGGACCAAGCCAGTTGGGTTCAAACTTGCCTTTCTTTTCCTTGTCCTGCTGATTTCTAGGATTTTCCTTAAGAACTAGGTCACTTACTTGAAATACACTAGGTTTTACTCTATGGTTGTAACTCCTTGACATTCTTTGTTGGCAGGCTTTTAGATGATTAAAGGCATTTTACCTTCTTTCCTCCAACATCTCTAACTCCTGTAGTCTAGAAACCCGGTATTCTTCATCTGATATTAGACCTTTTAATGATACTCACAAGGATGGTAACTCGACTTCAATGGGCAAGATGGCTTCAGAGCCATAGACTAGGGAATATGGTGTTGTGCCTGTGGGTGTGTGGATACTTGTATGGTAAGCCCACAAAGCAGGATTTAGTTGGATATGCCAATCATGGCTGGCCTCATTTACAGTCTTTTTCAATATTTTCAAGATGGTTTTATTAGATGCCTCCACTTGACTGTTTCCTTGGGGTAATATGGGATGGGAAAATGGTGTTGTACATGGAATTTGTCACAAAGTTCTTTAACATCTTGATTTTTAAAGGGTCTACCAATATAGGAATGTCATAGCATCAAATGAGATAATTTAGGATGAATGAGGCAATTTGTTTGCCTGTGGCATTGGCTAGGCATATAGCTTCAATCCACTTAGTAAAGTACACAGTGGTGGTTATGATGAATTTATGGCCATTGGATGATGGGGGGGTGAATCTTGCCCACTAAGTCAAGTTCCCATTGGCAAAAAGGCCAAGGAGTCACTAAATGTTGTAGCTCTTGTGTCAGTACATGTATTAGGTTTCCATGAATTTGGCATTTCTTGCATCTTTTCATAAAATGATAGGAGTCCATTTCCATAGTTGGCCAATAGTATCCCATACGCATGAGTTTCTTATCCTGCAAGGTAGGACCGCTAGAGTGGGTTCTGTAAATTCCTTTGTGAACTTCTCTCAAGGCGGTTTGATATTCCTCACTTCCGAGACACCTAAGGAGAGTACCATCAAGACCTCGTTGATAAGGGTGTAGGCAATATGGTATAGCGAGAGGCTTGACAGATGAAGGTTCGTCGTTGATTATTGGATAAACCTAGTGGTAAGGTATTCTCTTTCAGATAGGTATAGATTTTTCCGTACAAGGGGGAATTAGATCCTACTATGTGGTATATGGTTCTGGTTTCAAGGATATCATAGGCTGGATGAGACATTGGCTCTACCAAGAACTCATAACGTGACTAGTTTTCAGGTACATCCAATAGTGATGCAATGGTTACCATGGCATCTGCAGCTTTGTTCTCTAGTCTTGGTATTTGTTCAAAGGAAATCACAACAAATATTCTTTAAATTCATCTACCATACGCTTGTAGGGTATTAACTTTTCATCCTTGGTTTGATAGTCATCATTTTCCTAATTGATAACTAGTTGTGAATCTCCATACACATGAAGCTCTTAGACTTTCCATTCTATAGCCATTTTGAGGCCAATAACCAAAGCCTCATATTCTGCCACATTGTTGGTTCAAGGGAAAAGTAGTCTGTATGATCTCAAGATTGTATCCCCTTGAGGTGTGACCAACAATATGCCTGTTGCTGACCCATGTTGAGTATAGGATCCATCAAAATAGAGTTTCCATGCTTGGGTTGTTATATTGATAATAGCTTCATCTAGAAATTCAAATGTTAATGGATTGTCATCATGCAATGGTGCATCCACTAACTGGTCTACAATCACTTGGCCTTTTATAGCTCTTCTATCCACATATTTAATGTCAAACTCACTAAGAATCATTACCCACTTTGATAGTCTGCCTGTTAGAGAAGCGTTAATGAGCAAATACTTCAATGAATCTATCTTTGCGACTAACTTGATGGAATGTGTGAGCAAATAATGTCTTAGTTTTTGGGATGCAAAAACTATGGTAAGGCATGCTCATTCAATGGGTGTGTATTGTAACTCATAGCCAACCAATGTCCAACTAATATAGTAAATAGCATGTTCCTTTCCTTCATAGTCTTGTTGTGTGAGAAGCGCTCCTAGAACTATTGGTGTAGCTGAAATATAAAGCAAAAGTGGTTTGCCTTGTATTGGAGGCATCAAGAGTGGATGATTCATTAGATACTCTTTCAGGAGGTTAAAAGCTTTCTCACACACCCCATCCCATATGAAAGGAATATTTTTGTGCAGGAGATGGGTCAATGGATGACATTTGTCAGGTAATTGAGAGATGAACCAACAGATAGATTGTAGCTTTTCCTACAATGACCTTAGTTGACTGATATTTCTAGGTGGTGGCATGTCCATTATTGCTTTCACTTTGGCTAGATCCACCTTGATTCCCTTGGTTGAAACTATATATCCTAGGAGTTTGCCTGATGTGACTCCGAACACACAGTTCTTTGGATTTAACCAGACATTGAATTGCTCTAGTCTCTAAAATATCTTATCTAATACTTGTAGGTGTCCTTCTCTGGTGATTGATTTGGCTACAATATCATCTACACAATCTTCCATGATGGTGTGCATCATATCATGGAAAATTGTTTTCATTGCTCTTTGGTAAGTTGCTCCTACATTTTTCAGTCCAAATGGCATCACACACCAGCAATATGTACCCCATGGACATGTAAAAATAGTCTTGTTCTGGTCTTCTATTGCTATTTTGATCTGATTGTAGCCAGAAAACCCATCCATGAGAGATAGCATAGTATGTCCCGCTATAAGGTCCACAATGATGTCAATATTAGGCAAAGGAAAGTCATCCTTGGGGCAAGCTTTATTCAAATCCCTGAAATCATTGCAAAGTATGATCCTTCCATCTAGTTTTGAGATAGGAACAATATTGGAAATCCATTCCGGATAGTCAATTGGTCTAATAAACCCAACATCTAACAACTTCAATTCTTCTTTCACTAACAGTGCTATGTGCGGATGGATCTTTCTTAGTTTTTGTTTTACTGGTTTAGCTCCTAGAGCTAGTGGTAAATGATGCATAATGAGATCTAGATCAAGTCTAGGCATATCTGTGTAAAACCAAGCAAAATTGATCTTCCTTTGTTTGAAGAATTTGATGAATTCTAGTTTTTCTTCCTCAGATAGAGATTCTACCATATGGATTATCCTTGGATTGTCATCTGTGCCAATGCTGACAGGTTCTACTAGTTCTATCAAAATTGAGGACCTCTCCTGATGTGTAAGATTAGGGAGAGTGTCAAGCCTTTCATCCTTTGGTGCCTCAGAGAGGTTTTCACCATCGTATTTGTCTTTTATTTTTTTACTTTTTTGTGATCTAACACTACCACATTGTGGTTTTCACCATTAGATCTATTTTGTATTTTTACATTTTTATGACTAAAAGGCTTGGCACTTTCTCCAAAATAAACCTTGTCATTGAGTTCTATAGAAATCCAGCTTTATGATCTCCTGATGGTAAGTGACCCCTTAGTTCTAGATAGTCAATGATAGCATCGTCATTTTGAAATATATCTAGTTCAGGTGGCTCTTGTAGTTCCCAATCTATAAGTTCGGGATGTACTAAAGGTAGAGGATCATCAGGTTGGTCTGACTCAACGAAAATGATGTTAGGATAGAGGAGTTCCCTAGGTTTGTGGGGGTATTTACAAGGTCTAAAATAGTACTCTTCTTAGTAATGTCTATCAAGTGTGACATCTGACCTTCCTCTTGAGACTCACTCTCGGCATGTTGTGAATCAAACTCTAGCAGTCTAGACCCTGAGCTTTGACCCTCATGATATGTATTTGTTGAGCTATATGTTTGAACCACATCAATACCTTTATCTTCACAAGATAGTTTAGAAAAACTATCCCATTCCCATTGGTTAGAGTTTGTTTCACTCTCTTCTTGTAATTTGTGAATTTGCTCAACTAGGTTGGTGGCAACCTTTTCCTTGTCTTTTCTTTGATACCCTAGCCCTGTAGTGTCTTCAGATGATAAGGAAGAAGGTTGTATGGGTTCCATGACACCTTATTTTCTCAAATCTATGGGACTATGACCATCATATCCCATTCTCTATAAGATAGTAAAATCGGGGCCATATTGATCAGTTTGTAATTGGGGTTGTTAATCTTGTGTTCTAGATTCAATATCTTCTTCTTTGTATAGCCATTGAAGAACATCTTTCTCATCACTTTCATTTGACAGATTACCCCATTTAATGAAAGGACCATTAGGAGTATTTGAGGATTGTGGTTTATCCATAGATGGTTTGTCATAAGACTTGAGTGATAGGGGTAGTTTTGCAAGACAAAAGGCTTGCTCAATGGAATATTCTCCTAGCCCTTTATCTTTGAGCTTGACTTTTTGTTTAGTGGTTTTGGATGTAGAAGGTATTACACCTGGGTCAACAAGGGCAGTGGAAGATGATCTTGCACGATTGGTAGGTATGACAACTCCAGGCTCAGGTTTGATGGTGTTGCAGTATTCAAATGGATCGGGATCACCTTGAATAGTGATTTCTTGGCCATTGTAAGGGAACATTATACATTGATGATAGGTTGATGGTACAGCCTTCATCACATGTATCCAAGGTCGGCCTAGGAGAATGTTATAGGCAAGTTCCATATCAAGTACTTGGCAAACCACGTCTTTCTCTACCGGTCCACTCGTATGGGCAAAACAATAGTACCTTTAGATGTCCTTTCTTCTTCATCATAGGCTTTGATTGTGATCTTCTTCTTTGGGTCAACAACATTCTCAGAGAACCCCAATGCAAGGATTAGTTTTAATGTGCATATATTTAAACCTGCCCCTCCATCTATAAGGACCCATTTTATTCTATGTTTATGAATGAGGGCTTCGATGTGAAGGGATGCATTGTGAGGTTGAGTGATTGACATGTCATCTTTTTTGATAAAAGATAGGAAGTGTGTGGTAGTAAGATGTCCTACCATGGATTGGTATTGCTCTTGGGCTAGATTTGTTGGCACAGTGGTTTCTAATAGAGCTTTGTCTAGGATAGCCTTATGGGATGGTGAGAGACGCAAAAGCTCCAAGATAGATATATGCATGGGTGTCTTTTGGAGTTAGTCTAGGACAATATACTAATTGGATATGGATGATGGTTTAGGTGGATCCCCTTGGAGAGTAATCTTTCCATGATGAGTGGTTACATTACAATCAGACTTTTTATATATAGTAATCACATTTACATGCGAGTTACTTTCGAAGATGTGGTTAACAACATAATCATATGATACATCCATGTAGTTGGCATTGTTACCACCATTATTGTTTTTCTTAGAGGGACCTCCCTTCTCATAGTTAGGGAGTAGATTCTTGAATGCCAAATGGTCATCATTGGATGCATTCCTATCAATTGATATATCTCCTCAATCTATCACGTCTTAGATGGTGTGTTTCAATCGTTGGCAATCGTTTGTCTTGCGACCTTTACTTCTATGGAATTCACAAAAATCAGCATCGTTCCACCAAGAGGGTTTGAACTTATGGTCATATTATCTTACCATAGGAAGTGTTATGAGGTTGTTTTCTATGAGCTTCCTTAGGGCAGATTCAATTGATTCACCCAATGGTGTAAATTTTCTGCGAGGAGGAAAATTTGTGGGTCTTGGTTGATTGTTTATAGGTTTGTTTGGAGTAGTATTGTTGTGTGGACTTGAGAGATTTAGAATTGGTTGTTTTGGTGTCACACGTTTTGCATCTACAACTCCGTCATTTACAATGTTCTTGTTTTTAGTCCAAAATCTTAATTTATCTGTGTTGTTGTTTGAACTAGGGATATCCTTATATATTTTGATTTGTCCTTTAGCTATCAAAGCTTTCTCAATGTTAGGAACCTGTGTTTAACCCTTCTCTTTACTTTGTTAGTGTATTGTTGTTGGATGCATATGCTTTGTAAGTCATCCCGTGAGTATATTGTATTATCCCACATTCGTGGGAAGTAATAGTTGTTTAGATTAGACTTAGTATATAAGTACGTGTTGAGGGTAATGAAGGCATCCACGAATTTATTGTATTGAGCTTGCTCAAAGGAGGTTGCCCCATCCAAGTGGCCTGTGATCAATAAATTCCTTCTATGTTTCTACTATTTCTGTTATTTTGTGCATTTTTCATTATATTGTTGTAGGAGGTTCCTCTCATCTGGTATCAAAGCGCTTTCTTGGGCTCACTAGGTGGAATTTCTGCCAAATTTTTTTCCTACAGTGGCCTCTAGGTGCTGTGATTATTCTAGTAGTTCTTTCTTTTTTGCATCTGTATTATTCATTTCAATTACAGGTTCAGATTAGGGAATAACCCTATCTGCTTAACTGTGGGAAGTGCCTGGGCATAGCCCTAAAACTTATTGTGAAGAGTACCACAGGAAACTCAAAGTAGGTGGCCCATTGAGAGGACCTGCAAGCAAAAAGGGCAATGGCCCCTACCTGATTGACTAGTTCCCATTCGTGAGGTAAACCAAGAGCTGTCATTTGTGGCAAAGCAGTTATTAGTTTTACTTGAGCCATGGAGTGAGGGATACTACCCCAATATGCAAGCCATTAGACAACATTGGTGGCTGAGTGACTCCCCTAAACCTTTAGGTAGCCAAACATACCTAGGGCCCATATCTATTGCCAACCGGCAAATTAGAGATTGAATCTATCTAGAGCTGTTTGCAGATCCTGTTGTAGATTGTTTCCAGAAAAAAAAAAAAAAATTTGCCATATCTTCCTTGCTTTAGCTCCGTTTCCTCTCAAAATTCATTGGAACCCCTGGAATTTCATTCTGCATATTTCCTTCCTTGAGGACCCTATCCCAAATTCCACTTATCAAAGCCATAAATCCCACATTTGTCTATTTTTAGGGTTTACCATAACTTCTTCGATTCTCACCCAATAGCCTTCAAATTTTGCCATAGTGCTCATTTCCTATTTTTGCTCCTTTGTCCCTCTTGGACAAAGTTTCCCATTCTTTCACCCTACTTTTGAAATCCCCATTTTTGCTTCCTTGTCCCTCAGAAAGTGTCCAAAACCTAGTCAAACCCCAATTACCCATCAAAGTTTTTCCCAAATCCAAATTTTCCTTTACTAAAAAAGTTTTCATTTTTGTTTTTTACCCATTCCCCAAAAAAACAAAACTCTCCTGGCTATGGTTGTCACCCACACATGAGCAAAAAACATGGGAGATGAACTTGCAGCCCTCAAGACCAAACTCCAAGATCTGGATGAAAAAGTTCTCACCCTTGTTTATGGTAAAATTGGATTTGTTGATCTTTTGTGGTTTAGATGTTAAAGTCCTCCTTTCACCCTAACATTGAAGGATCTAAGGTCGAGTGGCGAGCACTATCATACCCTAGGTCACTTGTAGATGTAGGGAAACTTGGATTAGGGGATTAATTATCAATTTTTCCTTCTCCTATGCTTAATTGACCATTAAAACCCTAATTATGCAAATAGAACAACAAATTAATGAATTACAGAAAAAGCTCTTGCAGACGGGAGTAAAATGCCAAATTACAAAATACCTGTTTTTGGGGTTCCAAAGCGAAACAGTCTGGGACACTAGAGTGGGTGCCCAAGTCCAAGGTACCTACTTTTTCGGGGAATCTAGACCTCCTTCGAACACTGATCAGCCCTGTAACTTCTATTTTCTAGAATCTATTTGTGGAGGACACTAGAGAGAGTGCCCTAGTCCCAAAAGTGCTCCTTTGTTTGTCTTTCCTTCAGATCCTAAATCCTTGAGGTCTTCCTAGCCTTCCTATAACTCCACTTTTTTCAGATGCAACACCTGTAACCTACAATCACAAGACTTGGTTTGGGAGTTGTGGTGTTTAGAGGTTTGCCTCAGGCAAACACCGGAGGACACTTAAGTCTCTGAACACTGTTGTTAGATAAAGAGGGCATGCCCTTTTAAGGTAGAGGCCAAAAACCAAAGGAATCAATGATAAAACCACAATGATATGTCATCTTGTGGTGAAGCTCTCATGGAGGAAGATGCTCTTCATGCCATGAGGAGTTTGATGCTCAAATCTACAAATATCAACACACAAAACATACAATTCTACTCTTGTAACACAATAGAAAGCCTTAAATCACCTTAAGAATGCCTAGAGTTCACAATGATCATCTAGTTTACAAATGAATGCCTACACATGCTTATATATGCATCTACAAGCACTCTTGCCAAGATATTTGAAATTCAAACTTACCGTGTCAGCAAAGGGACCTAATAACTGTCACTAATCGACACCTAGAAATTGGGGCTACCCCAAAATAGGGCAGGACTAGGGTGCGGGTGCCCAAGTCCTCCCTCCCTATTTTGGGCAGGGTACAACTCAAGGGGTCCACCTAGGTCCTATTTGCCAAGGAATCTAGGTCTCATTCCATCGGGGTGTTAAAAATATGAACTAAAATGTCCTAAATGCACTCTAAAGACCTGGGAGCTAAACCTTATGAGGGAAAAGCCCCCAAGGGGATATTTTTTGATGTTACATTTAACCCCCACTTTAATGTATGTATAAACACAAGGCCAATACAAGCATTAAAGTAAGGTCACAAACACACCAAACACAGAGAAGACACGCCAATCACATAGAAGACAGTAACAAGCATGCAAAACATAGAGAAGACAATTATAGTCATGCAGAACACAGAGTAGATAGTTAATGTATAGAAGACACATTAATGCATGGAAGACAAAAATGATATCTTTTCTTTTTTTTTTCTCATATATATGAAATTCAAATGTAAGTACTGGAAAGTAAACAAACCTCCCAAAATGCAGGAAGCACTACTCGAAGGTGCTGGTCTCTGCATATGGGGAAACACACACACAATACATACAAAACCTCCCAAAATGCATGAAGTACTACTCAAAGGCGTTGGTCTATGCATATCAGACAACAAACCCACCATACAAAACAAGCATGCCAAAACACACACACTTGAAGACACGAAGAAAACACGACAGACAAGCGATGGAGTGTACCTATTTCTAGGTCCAACACCATCTCAAGCATGTTACAGGCACACATTGATGATTGGGATTCACCACAACAATCACCAAAGACACACTTAAGGGTTGAGTTAGTCACAAAACCGCTCCCCGCCTCCATAGAGGACTTTTGAAAATGACAGGATGATGCAATTTGCTCTAAGAAATACACCATCCATGCCTCTGTAGAGGGAATAAGAAAAAGGATATGCTTGATATCCCGCCTCCGCAGAGGGCTTATATGATTGATTGATTGATTACAAACAAACTCAGGATGTACAATGCACTAATTTGGGGCGCAAGTCTATGCATCTGAGGTCAAACACATTGCTAACATCTATAACAGACAGCTTACCTTATATATGCCCCCACCTTAAGGTGGTTGATATTAGTTATCAATATCAAGAATGTTAAGGTAGGAAGAAAACACACAAGGGAACACCAACTTTCACCAAGCCCATGCCCCTCAGAGGTGACATGTACTTTACGATCGCCAAATGTTCCCACAAACACATCCCTGCAAAAAATGTGTTAGTGTCTACAACATCATGATAAACAACAACATCAATGCATATGATTAACCACACAAAGAGCCAAAGTTATACAATAAATTCAGAGTTTGAGGATAACCATGGGTTATATCATGAAGCTCTCTAAATCGAGTATCGCCAAGGCTAGATTCAAAGGCAAACAAAGGTGCATGGAGTAGTAGTATCATTAAGGTTTGTAAATGCAACAAAAACATCATTAAATTCACTACACAAAAAGCACAAGTGCTTCCACTAGCCAGGCATCAGATAAGATATACAACCCCATAATCATATTAGGAACTAAGTCCATTTGTTGATTGCTCTTGAAAGGGACACTAGGTCCGCATCAGTATAGATGTTTGTTGCCATCTGCCCACTAGATGGAAACACTAGAGGAAGGGAAACAATAAATAAGAGAGGAAAAACAAGTGTCTTAGGGACAGTCATGTAGGAGGGTGCCCCCAAGTCACCAACCACGATGCTATGTCTGTCTAACACAACACACAACAATGAAATCAGAGAGAGGCAATTTAGAAGAATGATGATACAAATAGAAGGTCACAACAGAGGTGGTCTCCTGGTATCCCGAACCTTACGGGAGAATCTGAGGTCATCCCAGGAGGCCTAAACAACATATAACACATCACGAGTGAAACACATCATGAGAGAGATAAAGGGTTAGAGATACTTACCTGTAGGGTCTTCATATTACATGTTGGAGCTCACAAACCTCTTGGAGAGGTATTCGATCATATTTGTTGTAAAATTTGAGTGGTTCTTTTGAAAGTCTTGTTTGTTATCATATGATCCTTGTTTAAATAAGGCTTTTTGTTTCTTATGAGGGGGAGAACCACTATTATTTCTGACTGTTGATTGTCGTCTTGTTCTTTTCTAATTTTTGGTGAGTTTTCATTGGTAAATCTTTCTAGAATAGTAGTAGGATTCATCTCATACCATCTTGCTCGTCTGTATCGATTTTTGTTCTTTCTTTTCAAAGGTATTTTGACTATCTCCCAATCCATATAAGGATAATGGAGGGGGAACCTTAGTATAAATTCCATTTCTTCATGGATGAGGTGGGTTATTCATTTGTTTCTTATCCACTTGAAACATTCCCATGATATTATCATAGTCCAAGTAATCATCCTCCTTTACTTCCACTAGATCTTGTTCCACCATATTATTTTCTGTATGCTTAGGAAAAGAATTGGTGAAGATTTGTAAATTATGATTCGGCGAAGCAACTGACTTGTTTCCATTATCATTCACACCCGATATCTGGATGACATTCGAATCAATAAGGTCATGTATCTCATGTTTAAGATGCATACATCATTCAGTGTCATCAACTTGTGTCTGATGATAATGACAAAAGGCATTAGCATCAAAGTAAGGTCCTTGTTTACTAGGATCAATAGGCTTAATTGGGGGAAGCTTCAGAATGTTATTACTCATAGCTTAACTCATGATAGAATTATAGGACTTAGATATCGAAGTAAACTTCCTCGGTTGATACGATTCTTTCGTTGGATTGTTTATAGCAGACACATTTGTATTTGGTCCATTGATCTTGATGAAACCTTTGTTATTATTCCTTTTAAAGTTGTTTTGTGATGATCCACCCATGGATTGTCCAACTTGAGTCGATGAGTTTTGGCTTTCATACTGACTAGACAAAAGTTGATAATCACGAAGGGCAGTGCATAAATGTTGAAAGGAGTTGTACTTCATCAAGAGAATCTTATCACAAATATTAGGTTGTATATTTGTAATGAATATCTTCTGAACATCCTCATCTTTCATCTGATATTGAATTTGAGCATAAAGGCCTTGATATCGACTAATGAATTCAGTCAACTTTTCTTTTGGACCTTGTTTGAATTGAACCAAGTCAATAAGAGTGACTTGGGGTCTGATATTTGCTTGAAAATGTTGTAAAAATTGATCAATCAATTGTGAAAAGGAGTGAATTGAATTCGGAGGCAAAGAGCAAAACCATTCTAGAGAAGTATCTTTGAGAGATCGCAGGAAATGTTTTGCTAACAAATCCTCTTCAAAATAGAAATCACTACACATAGTTGTGAATGCTGCCACATAGATATTAGGATCTCCTTTTCCACCATATTTTTCAAAGCGAGGAGTCTCAAACCTCTCAAGCATAGGGGTTCTCAAGATTGCATATGATAACCGATTATGGCCATGATATGTTGGTAGACTAGGTTGCAAAGAATTTGTCAAGTTTTATACCTTTTGTTGCAAAGCAGTCATGCCCTATAAAAGTTGGTTTAGGATGGCATCATTGGGAGATGTGATTTGTTGTGAGGAATTGGAACCAAGGTGAGGAGGGGATTGCACTTGAGATACAATATATGAAGGCTAAGATAATGGTGGTTGACCATAATGATAGGTGGAAGATGGTTGCAAATATGTAATAGGTACCTAGAAATGAGTTGAATAGATAGGAGAATGAGAACAATTATTCATAGAAGATGTCCCTTTAGGAATCAAATTTTGATAATTAAATCCTACAGCTTTGTAATTAGTGCCATTAGATACTCCAATACCAGTGTTAGCATTACTACAGGCATTCGCATCAGTTGTTAAGATCATTGATGTAAAAGTGGATACTCCTGTAGTTGGTATAGGTGCCAAAACTTGTGTATGAGATGGTGATAGAGTGTTCTTTATCACTTGTGCACATTCGGTCACTGGCATAATGTTAGTTTGCATGATGTGTGTTAGACCATGAAGTGCATTAACACATTCTTGTCCTTCTTTTATCAATTCTCTTATTTATGAATTGTAGGAAACACTTCTTCAGCTATTCTCCCAGTTTCCATAAATGATTGAAATTTGGCTAACTCTTTATCCCACTTTTCTATTTGCTCATCTGATAAATATCCTGTTTCCTCAATAGTATCATCAACATCATGAAAATTTTGTTCTTCCATTGTACTTGTAATAGGTGGAATGTCTTGTAATGTTTGGGTTTTTCCTTTTGTAAAGAAGGTGTTTAAAGTACTAATTTCTTCAAAAGTACTAGATCCCATGTGTCTTATGCTTCTTCTTAAAGGAATATTTCTCTTAGGGAAGTGAGTTATTAAACTCATGCAGCAATATTCTCACTCTCAACACACTCTTGATGCCAATTTAAGATAATGCCAAGTTGATTATAGTGAAAATATGTCAAAATAGACACTTTTTTCACCAAAATTCAAAGCATAACAAAGGGTGTTGTGAGGAAAATGATTATGGATAGTGAATAATATCAGTAATAACAGTCACTTCGTGCCAAAATACCCAACACAACATGATTTTAGCACCACTTAAGGTAAAACCCTAGTGAAAATATAGCAAAAATAGGTTATTTTTCACGATTTTTTAACTCCAAGACCTAGCAAAAAGAGTGTTGTAAAGAATTTTAGGAGGTAAATAAAATAATATCAATGATACTAGTCACCTCAATCCATAAAATTGATCACAACATGCTTGGAGTACAAACTAGGTCAAATCCTAGGGCAAAAATAGTCAAAATGTGTAGTTTTTTTGCCAAATTTTCACTACAAGAGCCCGATAAAAGGGTTTTGTGAAGCTTTTTGTGAGGGGTGGAAAATTATTACCCTAGTGACATAAAATTAATGCAAAAATATCCTTCACAACACACCTAGAGTGCAATTTTATGAAGTCGATAAGGCCAAAATTAGTGAAAATCATTGTTTTCGAAGCCCTAGGTTTGAGATTTTAGAACAAAATGCTATGAGAATGGTTTGAAGTCTGATTTTTTATGTAAATTACATACTCGTGGATCTAAAAATGATTTTCAAGCTTAATCATGCAAAATTTCCATGCAAATTTAATGAAATTGCACCAAAATTGCTAGTTTTTGTTGAAATTTTCTATGCAAAAATGTAAATATTTTAAACATAAATACAAATTCACACTAAAATGCAAGACTAAAGCCAAATGAAAATTTGAATGAGCCTCTAAAATCAGTAGAAAAATCTTATAAAAGATTTTTCCTACAAACCCTAGATTTTGAAATTACTAGGTTATATAAAATTGTCAAAATTTCCACAAAACCCTAGCAATTAAATGATGAAAATGCAAGGTAAAATTTAGAATTTCTAGATTTTTCTATAGTCTATATTAGATCTGATGCAAAAATCATGAATTAGGAAAAATTATAAAGAATTGATGCAATTTAGTAAGTTAAACAATGCAATTTTTTTGTATTTTTCCAATTTTTCATTTTTTTTAATTTTCTCAATGCAATAAAATAAATGACCAAATGAATGAATGAAATCAATCCAAATCTGAAGACAAACACTTGGCAAGTTGCAATTTAAGTTCAAAGACAAAGGTTCACCAAAATGTTTAGGGTAAAATTGGACTTGTTAATCTTTTGTGGTTTAGATGTTAAAATCCTCCTTTCACCCTAACATTGAAGGATCTAGGGTTGAGTGGCAAGCACTATAATACCCTAGGTCACTTGCAGATGTAGGGAAACTTGGATTAGGGAATTAATTATCAATTTTTTCTTCTCCTATGCTCAATTGACCATTAAAACCCTAATTATGCAAATACAACAACAAATTAATGAATTACGGAAAAAGCTTTTGCAGACAGGAGTAAAATGCCAAATTATAGAATACTTATTTTTGGGGTTCCAAAGAGAAACAATTGGGGACACTGAAGTAGGTGCCCAAGTCCAAGGTACCTACTTTTTTGAGGAATCTAGACCTCCTTTGGGCACTGATCAGCCCTGTAACTTTGGTTTTCTAGAATCTGTCCGCGGAGGACACTAGAGCGAGCACCCTAGTCTTGAAAGTGCTCCTTTGTCCATCTTTCCTTCAAATCCTAAATCCCTGAGGTCTTCCCAACCTTCCTATAACTCCACTTTTTCTAGATACGACACCTATAACCTGCAATCACAAGACTTTGTTTGGGGGTTGTGGTGTTTAGAGGTTTGCCTCAGTCAAACCCCGGAGGACACTTAAGGCTCTAAACACCATTGTCAGATAAAGAGGGCGTGCCCTTGTAAGGCAAAGGCAAAAAACCAAAGGAATCAATGATAAAAACACAATGATATGTCACCTTGTAGTGAAGCTCTCATGGAGGAAGATGCTCTTCATTCCATGAGGAGATTGATGTTCAAATCTACAAATATCAACACACAAAACATACAAGTCTGCTCTTGCAACACAATAGAAAGCCTTGAATCATCTTGAGAATGCCTAGAGTTCACAATGATCATCTAGTTTACAAATGAATGCGTACACATGCTTATATATGCATCTACAAGCACTCCCACCAAGATATTTGAAATTTAAACTTACCGTGTCGACAAAGGGACCTAATAACGGTCACTAACCGACACCCATAAATTGGAGCTGCCCCAAAATAGGGTAGGACTAGGGTGCGGGAGCCCAAGTCCTCCCCCCTATTTTGGGCAGGGTACAACTCAAGGGGTCCACCTAGGTCCTATTTGCCAAGGAACCTAGGTCTCATTCCATCGAGGTGTTAAAATATGAACTAAAATGTCCTAAATGCACTCTAAAGACCCAGAAGCTAAACCTTATGAGGGAAAAGCCCCCAAGGGGACATTTTCCTATGTTACTATGATGGGTAAAACATGGGAATAATCAAATCAATAACAAACCCAAAACATCAATGAAATATGAACATAAATGAGATTTAAAACAACAAAGAGAGATACTTACAACCTTTACCTTTCGACTTCCATTGTTTGCCTTTTCTTTCTTGATCTTGATGGAGATGAAAATGGCCCTCAAGAAGCTTACTTCCTCGCTTTGATTCCTCAAGATGATAAGGAGAAGTTAGCTCGAATACTTGTTTGTGTTGAAGATGAGCTTCAACACAATGTGAATGGATGATTGATGAAGTGATATGAAAATGGGTGCTAATGGCGCGCTATAGTTCCTGCAACATAAGTTTACTCGAATGACGGATGGATGAAATGAAGAAGAAGAGGGTTGTATTTATAGAGTTGTGTGAGAGAAGATCAATGGAGGAGAATGTTCGAGAGAATGTGTGCGAATAGAAGGACATGTGTCATTCAAAAAGAAGCTTTCTTGAGTTAACTGCTTTCTTGATGAGGATAAGTTTTTATTTTCTTAAATTAGAATATATTTTTCTAATTTAAGATCAAAGTTGCTTTAACTCAGCTTTTGCTTTTGTATGACAAGAAGAATTTATTTTTAGAAGATTTGAAGATTTTTTAGAAGACAAGAAAGCAGAAGATTTATTTAATTATTTGTAGATAATTTGGAAGAATAAATAAAATATTTAATTATATTTTATTTTTGTGGAGGTTTAATATTTTATTTAAATTTGGAAGAATAAAAGGTTTTAATTAAATAATTAAAATTATTTAATTATTTAGAAGAATGAAGTTGGTGTAGATGAATTTAATTAATTAAATAAATGTAATTTATTTAATTAAATAGGAGGAAGTGAATCAAATAAATAAATAAATTTATTTATTTATTGATAGAGGAATACAAAGATGAAATAAATATTTAAAATATTTATTTAAGTAGAATCATGTCATTTTTAGGTGTATAAATTTTGCCCCTCTTTGATGCAATGTGTTTTATCACGTTGTTTTAAAGAATAAGAATTTTCGACAATGATACATGCCCCAGTTTTTGCCCTTGGTACAAGTTTTAATGACAGGATGCCCCCTCAGGAGATTGGACGGGAAGAAGGCAAAAGGAGTGAGACGGACAATCTCACGAAAAAGAAGGTGGAAGAACAGGTCAGGGTGGAGAAAAATAGGACATGGTTCAGAGAAACAGACATGGGAAGTAGTCACAGTTGTCACATAGTCAGCTATGGTTCACTTGCTATATATAGGAGTTGGGTCCACAAGTTATATTCATTTGCACACTTGTCCTTAGTTGATTGGTCTTTGAGAGCTTAGGAGAGCATGGCAGCTAGAGCAGTCGATAGAGAGATGGATATTCTATGTGAGGAGCACTGGTTTGAGTGAGTCTGATGGTTCGATCAGCTAGCTGAGGTAGGACCACCGGTATATAGTTCGTCAAAACTTGCTAAAAGTCATTTATTAGGGCAATAAATGCTTAGGGAAAAAAGCTAGGACAAATGCACCAAACTGGCGTTTGGTGCATATACACTCTGAAATGGCACATATATTGTTAAGTTGTGCATGTGAGAGATCTAATGGCGCATATGATAGTTTGGCGCATATAGGCTATGAATTGGTGCATCTACTGGGGAACAACACATGTGACACTAGAAGTGGTGCATATGCTATAATGGTACATACACATTAAAGAGCGGTGCATTCACGGTGAAGCGGCGCATATGATATGGATCGGCACATTTGCCATGTAGATCAGTGCATTTGCACTAGGAAAATCAATTGACTTAACTAAATTAACCCAATTGGCACCTTGATCGATGCAGCAATTGATAAGCGATCTCTGACATTGCCGAGAATCTAGTCAAGAGATGATATGTTGTTTTGATTAATTTGATGTGTTAAGTCACTGATAGGATAGTTTTGATTGCTTTGAGTAGGTTTGCTTGGATATTAATTTCTTTGATGCTATGCTTTGCTTGGTTACAAGAGGATATCCGGGATACACTGATGCCATGAGAGCAGTTCCCTTTGCCATTATTGCAGTAGTACATGTTGACAAAGATTGACCGCGAGGCTTTAGGTGCTATGGGGTTGCATTATGTTTTCTTCATGCCAGAGGTTCACGCGAACCATGCTATGTTGACTGCAGTGGTGGAGCAATTTCATAGCGAGGATGGGACATTCCATCTACCAACGGGGGAGATGGTGATCACCTTAGAGGACATGTACAGGATTCTGCACATCCCTATTTAGGGAGAGTTGGTTGAGTATAAGTTACAGCATGACGCTAGATTGGCTTCAGATGTTTTTTTGATGACCCAGAGTTGGTGGAGTAGGTGATTTCGTGGCAGGACATTCATGACTGCTATGACTACTTCCCAAGTATAGTGGCAGGACTGATCAGTGGCGTAGTATGCCCCGATAGGAGGTCACACAGCTTCTCGATTGGCTAGGGGAGGGTGTTAGAGAGAATGATCACTAATCAGACCTGGTATGCATGGGGTGTGTGCATGCTTGCACACTTATACAGAGATATGCACCAGGTGGTGTATCATAGAGGAGCCAATTTGTCAGTAGGCATGTATCTCTTGCAATTTTGGTTGTGGGAGCACATAGCTATCACACGGCTGATATGTCTTTTTCACAGACAGAGAGATGAGCCCTACAATGATGGCTATGCAGGTGTAATTTCCCAGCACAAGTTGGGGAAGCTCGAGTACTAGAGACATGTGTTTGACAATGTAGATCAGGTTGTTTGATGCCCATACCTATCTTGCGAGGTGTGGGATGATGAGGCGGATGAGCTTCCGTATTGCTTCTAGACTCGGTGGCTCATTGGCAGGACTAGGTACATTTTGGAGTGATAGATTGTGAGTAGAGTATAGAGACAGTTTGGTTGAGTATAGGGCAGGCCATAGGGGCAGGCTCATTTTGCGAGGACCCATGCAGAGAGATATAGGTGGGGTCCCATGGCATCATACGAGGAGGCTTTGACAGACTTTCAATAGATTCCTCATGTAGCTTGGTCCATGAGGAGGGACATAGTGGATGCTAGCATGATGCCAAATTATGAGGAGTGGTTCACGATGCATCCATTCCCCAGATACTTAGGGCCAAGAAAGCTAGTTCCTCATATAGACAAGGAGGATTTAGATGATGAGGGTGGAGCCGGCAGGAGGAGAGGAGGATGGAGGAGGGGAGAGGAGGCTAGGGAGATGATGGAGGAGGAGGAGGAGATGGAGGAGGAGGTGGCAAACCTAGACAAAGGAGGAGGTCCGAGGAGGGACCTTCGGGTCAGCAGGTAGTTGTGCAGCTGCAAGCTGCAGGCACAGGTTCCAACACAGCACGTGGTATCATAGAGGTAGATGTCACCACCACAGCAGGTGGCACAACAACAGGTATAGGGTCAGGCACTAGCACAGCAGGCTCCACAACTTGATTTACAATAGAAAGCTATGGTTGCACTACAGAGTTAGGTTAGGCATCTGAGGGCCCATCTGAGAGTAGCAGAGTCTCGTAGAGATGCAAATGTAGGACAGATATTAGATCTATCTAGAGAGAGACACAACCTTGGCTAGCGCACGGGCGATGAGAGTAGAGAGAGATGCATTCGTGGTAGCTATGGGTATAGATGGTACATCTAGCTTTTTGGTTTCATAGGTGCAGCAGACACAGACATAGTTATCCCAGGTTTAGAGTGAGCTTGCTAGAGCGTAGGTGTAGGCTCAGTACTACAGAGGGTTATACCATGGGGTAGTGTCAACAGATCAGCATGCACCTAGCTTCAGGAGCCAGTCTGTGGCATCTCAATAGGCAGGTGGGTCTCAATCTGTAGGCTCAGTGAGGTGCCCACAACAGTCAGAGGGAGAGAGAGGAGAGGGCAGTGTAGGGAGCAGTGCTCCACGACAGCAGGGTTAGCTAGACCTAGACACTTGTACCATTTTTTTGATCTAATGTACACACTTTTTATGGTGGAGATAGCTTGTATATGTATTATTTTTGCCCCAAGACATGTATCACCATCTTGTTGCACTTTGTATACACTTTATGATATGACTCTAGGATATGGACATATATTTTGATATGTTGTACATTTGGACATGTTTTGATGATTTTATATGATGATGCATCTATTGATGTTCTATATGCATATGTTCTGTTTATATTTTATGGATGCACTCTGACTTATGATGTTTTGTATATGTGATGTATACTAGATGGATGCAAAATGTGAATGTTACTGATATGATTATGCAGCTCTATATGTATCTGTCTATGTTTTTGGTTTTTGATATGATATATGGATGCAAATGTATGTGGATGACCTAATATACTTTATTATGTATGCAAATGATTTAATCATGTGAATGACTATCTCCTGTGATATGATATGCTACCTATGTTATGTTTTTGATATGTCCAAATGTACTCAATCGACATAGAGATGATATAGATATGTAGAAGGGAAGAAATGAAGATATGGAGAAATACAGGCTTTTATTTGATATACTACAGGATTTTCTTATTGCATGGTTGATATGGATATGGGATGTGGAATGGATGTGGATTGTCATCTTGATATTGCAAGTATTTTGCTTTCATCATTGGGCTCTTTTTCGTATTTTTCTCTTTTTGAAATGTTGTAAGGGGATACAATCATCTAAGTATAATTAAACCAAGATGACCTAAGTACTTCTTGCGTTTCAACAGACAAAGATTGCCCCTTTTTATGTTCAGACCTTCTAAGTCCTCGATGATTTTTTGCGATCATGTCATTAGACAAAAGTTGTCACATTACTAAAGTTTAATCCACAAACAACAGACAAAGAAAAAGATTATGCCCCCCTCATAGCATCTCTATCTTTTGGCATCCTTGAGTAGCATAGGAAGACATAATGACAAAAATCTGAGACTTTGTAAGTTAACCTATTCACAAAACATTCTTGCATTAGATGTGTCTTTTTGCCATAATTGATATAGAATTAGTTTGAGTGTTTTGGTATGGTACTCTATTTTGCTTTTAGACAACCTAATGTTTTGCACTAAGAATTTTGTTTTAAGAAGCTTACTTTGTTGCACTTTCTTATCTAGTGAAAAGTATCACAATCCTTTATTCGTATCCTCTTCGAACGTGTGGCATTCAAGAATCCAAGTCTGTAACCAGGTCAAGGAATTACCCCTAGTTTAGACAATGGATCAACTTATTATGGGTGATAAGACAAATATACATGGAGAGACAGACCCTAAGGGACTGACCTAGTGCCCCGGGGGCTCATTGCTAAATGGCTTTACCTACATGATGACACAGAGGAAACATAGTTCGAGGTGAACTTGATGGACCTAAGACCTAGGCGATGTCAAAGATGTAGAAATGGTACGGACAACAGGATAGACGACACTTGACGGAAAGGACAAGAAAGGAGGGGAGCCTTAGGGGCGCATTGAGAATGGCCTTGCCTACGTGATAGCTCAGAGGTGACATAGTTTGACAATGGTTCAAAGGACTAGTTCAAGATGAATGATATGATGGACACAAGAGATATGAAGTCACAATGGATGGAGGAAGTGGTTTGTCATAGATAGTGCCTATTTATCAGGTTTTCACCACTTGCTTTTATTTGCATGGAGGCTAAAAAGTACACATGACGCCTATTTGCCAAGTTTTCATCATGGTACCTATCCCAAGCGCTTGTATGCCAGGTTTTCACCAGAGGACAATTTTTTTGTTACTTTTCTATTTTTTTGATGTTTCTGTTTGTTTTTTTATCACTATTCAATTTTTTTGAATTTTTTTTCAGGACTCCCTTGCATTGGGGTTTTCAGGTATATAACTTGTGAAGATTCATGTTGTTGATAGGATCATCAAATAGTTCACCTTCAGATATAGCCAATTGATATGCCCCTGACCCATAAGCTACAATGATGACATAGGGACCCAGCCAGTTGGGTTCAAACTTGCCTTTCTTTTCTCTATCTTGCTGATTTCTACAATTTTCTTGGAGGACAAGATCACCAACTTGGAAGACTCAGGGCTTTACCCTATTGTTATAGCTTCTAGACATCTGTTGTTGATAAGCTTTTAGGTGTTTAAAGGCATGTTGCCTTCTCTCCTTGAGCAGCTCTAACTCTTGAAGTTTGGACACTCTGTATTCTTCATTAATAATGAGACCTTTTAATGAAACTCACAAGGATGGGATCTTGATGTCAATGGGCAAGATAGCTTCAGATCTGTAGACTAGGGAGTATGGTGTTACACCTATGGGTGTGCAGATGCTTGTGTGATAGGCCCACATCACTGGGTTTAATTAGACATTCCAATCACAGATGGCATCATTGACAGTCTTCTTTAGGATTTTCAAGATGGTTTTATTTGATGCCTCCGCCTAGCCATTGCCTTGGGGGTAATAGGGGGTTGAAAAGTAGTGTTGGCTATGGAATTTGTCGCATAGTTCCTTGACATCTTGATTTTTGAAAGGTCATCCATTATCCGTGATAATGGATGAAGGGACACCATAATGACAAATGATATAGTTCAAGATAAAGGAGGCAATCTACTTGCCTGTGATATTAGCTAATGGAATGCCTTCAATCCACTTTGTAAAGTACTCAGTAACAGTAATTATGAATTTATGGCGGCTGGATGAAGAGGGGTGAATCTTGCCCACTAAGTCGAGTCCCCACTAACAGAAAGGCCAAGGAGTCATTAATGGTTGTAGCTCCTATGCTGGTGCGTGTATCAAGTTCCCATGGATTTGGCACTTTTTGCACTTCTTTACAAAATGATAGGAATCTTGTTCCATAGTTATCCAATAGTATCCCATGTGTATGAGTTTCTTGGCTAGGGTAGGGTCACTAGAGTGGGTCTCGCATATACCGTCATGGACTTCGCTCAGGGCAGTTTGAAATTCCTCACTATCAAGACACCTAAGGAGAGTACCATCGAGACCTCTGCGATATAGGGTATTGGTGACAATGGCATACCGGGATGCTCGATGCATAAAAGTTTGTTTTTGGTTACTGGAGAGATCAGGTGGGAGGGTATTCTCTTTAAGATAGGCAAATATTTTTCCATAGAGGGGGGAATCAGTTCTGACAATGTGACAAATGATATGGGATTCAGGGGTGTCATATGCAGGATAGGACACTAGCTCTACCAAGAACTCGTAACATGATTGATTATCTGGTATATCAAGGAGAGATGCGATCATTGCCATGGCGTCTGTAGCTTTGTTCTCAATCTTTGGTATTTGTTCAAAAGAGATCTTGACAAAGTATTCTTTGAAGTCATCTACCATTCATTTGTAAGGGATCAATTTCTCATCTTTTGTTTGGTAGTCATCATTTACTTGATTTATGACCAGTTGTGAGTCGCCATATACCTGAAGTTCTTGGATATTCCATTCAACTGCTAGCTTGATACCAATGACTAGGGCCTCATACTCTGCCACGTTGTTAGTGCAAGGAAAGAGTAATCTGTATGATTTAGGAATGGTGTCATCACTAGGGGTGATCAACAAGATACCTGCTCCTGATCCATGCTGAGTGTATGAGCCATCGAAGTACATTTTTCAGGTTGTTGTGGTTACGTCGAAGATAGATTCATCTAGAAATTCAAAGCTCAAAGGACTATCATCTGTTAGAGGTGCATCTGCCAGTTGATCTACAAGTACTTGGCCTTTTATTGCTTTCCTGTCTACATACTCGATATCGAACTTGCTGAGAAGCATGATCCATTTGGACAATCTACCTATTAGGGCTGCCTTGCTGAGTAAGTACTTGAGTGGATCAATTTTTGCTACCAATTTGACTAAATGTGACAACATGTAATGTCTCCACTTTTGTGAGGCAAAGACCATAGAAAGACATGCTCTTTTGATTGACGTGTATTATAGTTCATACCCAACAAGTGTTCAACTGATATAGTATATTGCTTGTTCTTTCCTGTCATTATTTTGTTGTGCGAGAAGAGCTCCTAGAGCTGTTGGTGTTGCTGAGATATATAGTAGCAGAGGTTTTCCCTGAATCGGTGGCATCAATACAAGTGGCTTCATTAGGTATTATTTTAACTGCTGAAATGCTTGTTCACATGAGTCATTCCATTTGAAAGGGACATTCTTATGTAAGAGGTGACAAAATGGGTGGAACTTGTCTGCCAATTGCGAAATGAACCTTCTGATAGATTGTAGTTTTCCTTGTAGAGACCTTAACTGAGTGAGATTTTTAGGAGGTGGCATTTCCATGATGGCCTTCACTTTAGCTAGATCGACTTCGATTCTATTGGCAGACACTATTTAGCTAAGTAGTTTACCTGAGGTAACTCCAAACACGCACTTTTTTGGATTGAGGTACACATTAAACTTTTCCAGTCTGTTGAAGATTTCATCTAGCACTGCTAGGTGTCCTCTTGTGAGTGATTTTGCCATAATGTCATCAACATAATCTTCCATTATAATGTGCATCATGTTGTGGAAGATTGTGGTCATAGTTCTCTGATATGTTGCACCGGCATTTTTCAAACCAAATGGCATGACACACCAACAATAGGTGCCCCAAGGGCATGTGAATGCAGTCTTGTGTTGGTCTTCAGGTGCAATTTGTATCTGGTTATATCCAGAAAAACCATCCATTAGTGACAACATGGTGTGCCCTTCCGTGAGATCCACAATCATGTCAATGTTTGGCAAGGGGAAATCATCTTTCAGACAAGCCTTGTTCAGGTCCCTAAATTCATTGCATAGTAAGACTCTGCCATTTGGTTTGACAACTAGTACTATGTTTGAAACCCGCTCAGGATAGTCTATTGGCCTGATGAATCCAACATCTAATATTTTCTTCAGCTCTTCTTTTACCATGAGGGCCACATGTGGGTGCATCTTTCTGAGTTTTTGCTTTACGGGCTTAGCTCCTGGAGCTAAGGATAAGTGATGCATTATGAGATTCGGATCTAGCCTCGGCATGTCTACATATGTCCATTCAAATTTGATTTGTTTTCTTTTGAAGAAGTCAGTAAATACTGGCCTTTCTTATTCTGTTAAAGACTGTGCCATGTGGATCATTCTGGGATTATCACCGGTGTTGACATTAATCAGCTCTGTTGGTTCTATCAAGATTGAAGATCTCCCCTGATGTGTAAGATTGGGTAGAGGGTCAAGCCTTCCATCCTTCGGCACCTCAAAGAGGTTTTCACCATTGGATACATCTATATTTTTACTTTTTTCATGATCTAACACTATTGCATAATAGTTTTCACCATTATATCTTTCTTTCATTTTGACATTTTTGAGACTGAAAGGCTTGGGACTATCACCAAAATAGGCCTTCTCATTGAGTTCTATAGTGTAGCTAGCTCTATGGTCCCCTACGAGTATATGATCTCTAAGCTCAAGATAATCTATGATGGCTTCATCATTCTCAAAGGTATCGAGCTCAGGGGTAGTGCCCTGTAGGTCCCAATCTATGAGTTCAGGGTGCACCAAAGGTAAGGGGTCATTGGGTTGGTCCGGTTCAATGGTGTTGATAGTTAGGATAGAGTTGTTAAAAGCATGGACAAAGTTTGCAATGGTACTCTCTATTAGAGGATCCATCAAGGGGGGTATCATTCTTTCCTCACAACTTTCACTATTGTTATTATGTGGGATGGACTCTAGCGATCTAGCCCTTGGACCTTGTGTCTCATTTGCATGGGTTGGGTCATACTCATGGACAACATCGATATCTTTTTCATCACAAGATAGCTCTGAGAGACTATCCCACTCATATTCATTGGAATCAGTCTTGCTCCCTAGTTGCAGTTGCTAAATTTGTTCAACCAGATTACTAGTAGATGTTTCTCGTTGTTTGCCTTTATTCTTATTTTCCCTGTTGGTTCTTGATGTGCCAGTGTAACCTAGCCATGTAGTGTCTTAGGCCATTAAGGTATGAGGTTGGATGGGTTTAGTGATACCATCCTTTCTTGAACTGAGTGGACCATGTCCTTCATACCCTATTCTTTGTAGCCTTTGGAAACCTTGACCATATTGTTCAGTTTGTATAGTGTGATGGTCTTGTTGTGTTGATGAACTGCCTTCATCCTTATATAACCATTGTAGGATATCCTTCTCATCACTCTCATCTTCGAGGCTTCCCCATTTGATAAAAGGACCTTTGGTAGTTTTGTCTACTTTTGATTTGTTCAGAGTAGGTCTTCCATATGATCTTGGAGATAGGGGGAGTTGTGCTAAATAGAGGGATTGGGAGATTGTGTATTCACCCAAGCCTTTATCCTTGAGTTTAAGGTTAGGTTGGGATGATTTTAAAGAGGAAGCAAGTGTAGCTAGGTCAACACGAGATGAAGATGAAGTAGAGGCACAGTTTTTAGCAATCACAACTTCAGGTTTAGATTGAATGGAGTTGCAATACTGAAATGGATTGGGGTCATCTTGGATGGTGATCTCTTGGCCTTCATAGGGGAATTTTATACACTGGTGGTATTTTGACAGCACTACCTTTAGAGCATGTATCCATGGTCTCCCAAGAAGAATGTTATATGCTAGCTCCATATTGAGGACTTGGCAAGCCACATCTTTTACTATAGGTTCCACTCTGATTGGTAAAGTTACTATTCCCTTGGAAGTTCTCTCCTCTTCGTCGTAGGCTTTGATAGTGATTTTCTTTTTCAGATCTATAGCCTTCTCCAAAAACCCCAATGTAAGGATTAGCTTCAAGGTGCAAATATTCAAACCAGCTCCTCCATCGATTAGGACCCTTTTTATCTTGTGTTTGTGTATGAAGGCTTCGATATGAAGAGAGGCGTTATGAGGTTGGGTGATTGGCATATCATCCTTTTTAGTGAATGATAGGGAGTGAGGTGAGGTAATGTGACCTACCATGGTTTGGAACTATTCTTCAGTGAGGTTTGTTGGGATGGAGGCTTCCGCTAAAGCTTTGTCAAGTATGGCCCTATGGGATGGAGATAGACGTAGAAGTTCCAGAATGGAGATATGTTTAGGTGTCTTATGTAGCTGATCCAAGATACTGTACTAATTAGCCGAAGGGGCAGAGGCTCCTCTAAGAGTGACTCTATTACTACGGGTGGTAACATTGTAATCTAGATCTTTGTTTATAGTGATCACATTGATGCACGAATCACCTTCCAAGATATGGTTAACAACATAGTCAAGCCGACGTTTGTGTAATTTGCATTGTTAGATCCACTGTTATTTTTGTTGGAAGGTCCTCCTTGCTCATAGTTGGGAAGAGGATCCTTGAATGCCTGATGATCACTTTTAGAGGTATGTCCATCAAGTGATACTTTATTTTGTTCGATCAAGTCTTGGATAGTGTGTTTGAGTGCAATGCAATCGTTTGTTTTGTGCCCCGTATTTCGATGGAACTCACAGAAGTTGTTGTCATTCCACCAAGGAGGTTTGACTTTTGGTTCATATTCCCGTGTAGTTGGAAGTGTTATGATCTTACTTGTGACTAAATTCTGTAGGGCAATTTCCAATGATTCTTCCAAAGGTGTGAATTTTCTCCTAGGTTGAAAATTTGTAAACCGTGATTCATTGTTTCTTGGTTTGTTTTGTAGGGGGTTGTTTTGAGGAGTCGATAAGTTGAAGATTGGTTGCTTAGGTGTTGCATTCTTGGTGTCTACCACCCCATCATTCACAATGTTTTTTTTCCTTTGTCCAAAATCTTGTTTTATCTACATTGGTGTTGGTACTAGGAGTGTCTTTATAGAGCTTTATCTGACCTTTCATGATTAAAGCTTTTTCGATGATTAGACCCATCTCAATGACCTTACTAAAGGAAGTAGGACATTAGATTTGTATTTGATAGCTTAGGTCGGTTTGCAAGTTATGGAAAAATATTTCCAACATTTATTTTTCAGGCATTTGGTGTGGGCATTTACTTGCCAGTTGTCTCCATCTTTATAGGAAGGTGGTGAAAGACTCTCCACCTTTTTGCTTGGTGTTACAAAGATCTAAGATTGAGGTGTCATGCTCAATATTATAGGAAAAGTGCGTGACAAATTTGTCCACCAGTTTGTTAAATGTTCTAATGCTAGGTGGTAGTCTAGAAAACCACTCCATGGCTTATCCTCCTAAGCTTCATGGAAATAGTCGCATAAGGTAAGTATCATTGTGTGCGACCTCAAGACAAGCAATGTTGAATTCCCTAATGTGGTCCCTTGGATCACCCTTTCCTCGATATTTATCAAACTTTGGCACCTCAAATTTAGAGGGGATAGGTAACATGATCAAGGTCCTATCAAAAGGATATGGTGAAATAACCTCTAGGGAGTAATGCTTAGTTGATGCTCCTATTTGCATGTCTCAGAATTATTGTTATAAAGCTTGGATCTGTTGGGTCATTAAACTCAAGGCATCTGTAGAGTCAATGGTTTCTTTGCTTTTATCTGTGGTACTTCCTCATGTGTGCTTCCCTTAGGGTTTCTTTCATCTTTAGTTTCTTTTAGAGCCTCTACAATAAAATCTTTAGGGAGCTTGACTCCTAGATGTGCTATGTGTAGGAAGAATTTGGTAGGATTTTGGGCAAGTACCTTATCCATTATGCATTGAAATCTTTTGTCTTGTTGTGTTTGGAGGACCTCTTCCATAGAGATTTCCTCATCACTTTCATGAGAGTTTGGAATAGTTTTCTCAGCCATTTCAATCTGTTTTTGTTTTTGCAACCTCGTTAAGACCATGCAAGGTGACTAGAGATGGAATGGAGTGAGTTTGAAAGTTTTGAACAAAGGTGCTAGAATGTGACAAGATTTTGGCAAGGCCCTCCTTAGATCAATTGGTGTCAAACAAGTTCGGTGAACAAAACGATAGTCGAAGTAAGGATGATAGAAATCTGTCTACTTGATGTGGACTAGTCTTGCACAAGCCACTAGTGGAGTTCTGAGAGAAAAGGATAAGTGATCCTTGATAGTGGAGACTCACTAGGTTTGTTTGAGGTTTGATGTGATCAAGAATAGCTTGGTTCTAACCTTGTTGGATTTTTGGAAGAATTTTGCAAGATTTTGGATGTAGTGTGGGAAAAGTAGCTATGATACAGAAAAAGAGGGAAATGGTTGACTTGCATGATTCTAATCAAATTTTAGATCAACTGGGACAGGTTTGAAATGAGCTTTTGAAAGTTTGACAGTTTTTCTCTTGGAAGGTACGGATGTGTTCTCTAGATTGGATGTGCAACAGTAAATGTGCCGCAATAGAGTTCAAAAGCACCACAAGTTGGGTCAAATGTGCAACTCTGGTAATGTTTAAATGCACTGCAATAGATAGTAAATGTGCTACAAGTCTACGTAAATGTGTTGCAGGTCAAATCAAAAGCGTCGTTCTAGTTTTTGAGTTGGTTTATTAAAGTTTTTGGAATGTTTTTCAAGATTTTTCTATTTTTGGTTTGAAAACTTGGTCTTTTTGGAAATTTTGACTTTCAATTATGGCAAAGACATAGCAAACACATAGAAGTTTTCATGATTTTTATCTTTTGTTATTTTTTTTGTATTTTGGACTTTTTGACTCAAGAACAAGTACAACCTAGGCTGGATAGGATAGTATTTGTTGAATCCTCTAGCTGTGCATATTCAAAGCGTGTAGCTCCAGGATTTGGTAGCATCGGCTCCCTTCCATGGCACTCACTTCTCACGCATACCAAATCTAGGTTTCCTTAGTCTTGTACCCCTACTAAACCATAGGATTGTCCCTACTACCTCTACTAAGAATCACATGAATCAAGGCCGCTTCAAAGGCTTTGCCCTTTGTGTCAACAAATAGGGTTTTTTGGTATACTAAACAAGTGGCTAAGTAGTCAAGGCAATCATTCAAGTGGTTACACATGCGATGGCACTACTCTCCATTATGGAGTCTCCCAGCCTCCAAGGGTTACGCCTTGGAGGGTTTTGGGGGAGGTTGTTCATTGGTGTAACACAGCAGCACTCGTTGTAGGAAGCTTTCGCTTCAAGCACAATTTATTTAGAGTGGATCGGTAGGGCTTGGCTTTAGCCTATTTCCACTCAAGGTCGTTCCCACTTGGACAGGCAGGCATCCAAGGGTAGGCCCCTCTAAAGGTTATACAGATGGAATAACAAGTCTGGCATTCTAGTCACCCAGTAAAGGGGAGAGCATAAGCCTATTGTCATTCACCAAACACAGAGGACAGTGATTAATCCCAACCTAGTTAAAAGGAAAAAAACTAAATGGGCTATCTACTTGTACACTCACACATTTGTTAATTTTGAAGTGTTTAAAAGATAGCAATGTTCATTCCCATTTGTGAGATAGCAATGTTCTAAACTACGAAAGAAAGCAACAATGCAAAGATAGTACTGGTTCATTTACTGTCCTCCTAGTTAAAGACTACGTGGAATTTGCATGCATGCATTTTTATTTTTATTTTACTTTTTTCCCTAATTAATCTAATTGAATTAATCAATGCAGCTAAATGATTTATTCCAGCCTCTAATCCTGCAAGACAAAACGTTAGCCCAAATCAAAAAAATTAGAAGAAATTCTAAAAACCCCAGTGACATATCATATGTGACGCCATACAGTCTGAATGCGCAAAAATAGAGTCTGTATGCATTATTGTATAGATGCTCTAAGATAGGTGTCAAAAGTGCAAGAAAAATGTGTAAATGCGTTAATTTAACAAATGCACCATAAAAAAATCTAAAAGTGTTGTATCAGACGGTGCATGCACCAAGATTTTGCAGGTGCCAGAACAGGAAGCGTATGCATCATCTAGGAGTATGGATGTGCCATATTAACGTAGGTGTCAGAACAGAAGGCAGAAGCGCCAGTCCAGAGAGTGTTTGCACCGAAAGTATGTATGCATTGTAACAGGAGGAAAACGCATCAGATCAAAGGATGTATGCGTCGGATGTACCTGTCAGAAACCTGTACGACACCTGTACGGAACCTGTCACTAAGAAAACTCAGATTTTGATTAGATTGGGGGCAAGTGCCCCACGGTGGGTGCCAAAAATGTGATGGGTAAAACATGGGAATAATCAAATCAATAACAAACCCAAAATATCAATGAAATATGAAGGTAAACGGATTTAAAACAATAAAGAGAGATACTTACAACCTTTACCTTTCAACTTCCATTATTCTCCTTTTCTTTCTTGATTTTGATGGAGATGAAAATGGCCCTCAGAAAGCTTGCTTCCTCGCTTCGATTCCTCAAGATGACAAGGAGAAGTTGGCTCGGATACATGTTTGTGTTGAAGATAAGCTTCAACACAATGTGAATGGATGATTGATGAAGTGATATGAAAATGGGTGCCAATGGCGTGCTCTAGTTCCTACAGCATAAGTTTACTCGAATGATGGATGGATAAAATGAAGAAGAAGAGGGTTGTATTTATAGAGTTGTGTGAGAGAAGATCAACAGTTGAGAAGAAATAAGAAGATCAACAGAGGAGAATGTTTGAGAGAACGTGCGCGAATAGAAGAAGGACATGTGTCATTCAAAAAGAAGCTTTGTTGAGTTAACTGCTTTCTTGATGAGGATGAGTTTTTATTTTCTTAAATTAGAATATATTTTTCTAATTTAAGATCAAAGTTGCTTTAACTCAGCTTTTGCTTTTGTATGACAAGAAGAATTTATTTTTAGAAGATTTGAAGATTTTTTAGAAGATAAGAAAGCATAATTAAATAAATAGATTTACTTAATTATTTGTACATAATTTGGAGGAATAAATAAAATATTTTATTATATTTTATTTTTGTGGAGGTTTAAGATTTTATTTAAATAAAATTGCATTTTATTTAAATTTGGAAGAATAAAAGGTTTTAATTAAATAATTAAAATTATTTAACTATTTAGAAAAATGAAGTTGGTGTAGATGAATTTAATTAATTAAATAAATGTAATTTATTTAATTAAATGGGAGGAAGTGAATCAAATAAATAAATAAATAAATAAATTTATTGATAGAGGAATATGAAGATGAAATAAACATTTAAAATATTTATTTAAGTAGTAATGTCATTTTTAGGTGTATACAGTTACAGGCTCAATCTTTAGCATTTAGCCATGAACAATAGATGACAGCCAGAGTCTTTTGCAGATATTGGGTTCTCTTCTTCCGATAATTTTTGTGGGCTGAAGCTTGATTTTCCTCGCTTCAATGGTGATGATCCGACTGGATGTATATACCGGGCATAACAATATTTCAGTCTACATAATACTTTTGATGTCAACAAAGTCCCACTTGCATCCTTTCATTTGGAAGATGAAGCCCTTCAATGGTTCTGTTGGTACATCAAGGCTCATGAAGAGCCAAAATGGACAGATTTTTGCAAACTCATTTTGCAATGATTTGGCCCTAGTGCTTTTGATGACTTCACAGGAGAACTCACTAAACTTTGCCAAACTAGCACTGTGAGAGAATATTAGACAGAATTTGAGAAACTAGCCACTCACACAGAGGGATTGTCTGATGAATTCTTTAGGAGTTGTTTTGTCAGTGGTCTAAAGGATACAATCTAATCTGAGGTTAAAATGTTTCATCCCAACACAATGATGGAAGCCCTAGGGTTGTCTAAGTTGGTGGAGGACAAGATCACAGCTCAACAACACTCCAAATCTACTTTTGTTCCATTCAGAAATATGGTTTCCCAAAGACCTCTAATCACGCCAGCTCCTAGAACAACTCCTATCAAGCATTTGTCTGAAGTAGAGATGCAGGCACATAGAGAAAAAGGGCTTTGTTATAATTGTGATGAGAAATTCACTCAGGGACATAGATGTGTTGAGCCAAAGCTCTGTCTCTTGGATGTGGATTCTCCACCTGTAACTAAAGTTTATGAAGATGCTTACAGATCTCTCTCCATGCTTTAGCAAGAGTCGCCACCCCACAAACCATGCAAGTCAAGGGTTACTTCAACAAGCTCCCTCTTACAATACTCATTGATTCTGGTAGCACTCATAACTTCATTGACCGTCGGATCGCCAAACAGGCTGATTGTTTTGTCCATCCTTGCTCCAGCTTTGAAGTCATGATTGCCAATGGAGGCACATTACCTTGCAAAGGGAAGTGTCACAATGTGTGTATCTCTATTGGAGATTATAACCTATGCTCTGACATGTTTGCCTTGCCCTTAGGTGGATGTGATGTGGTTTTGGGCACTCAATGGTTACACACATTTGGACCATCTTATGGGATTTTGCTAAAATTTGGATGTAGTTTTTAAACAATGGGTAAAAACACACATTAAAGGGATTACAACCAGGGTCTCTCAGCATCATCAGTTCACATTGCATGGAAAAGTTCCTTAAGAAGAATTCACATGGTGTCATCGCTCAGCTCCATTCCATTTAGATGCAACTATTAGTGGTATCCACTCCTTCAAATCTACAACTAATTTTGGATAGATATGCATGTGTCTTTGCCGAACTAGTGGGATTGCCACTTTCATGACATTTCAATAAGCAATCCCATTTCAATGACCTTACTGAAGGAAGTAGGACATTGGATTTGTATTTGATGGCTTAATTCGGTGTTCAAGTTATGGACAAACATTTCAATTATTTGCTTCTTGGGAATATGATAAGGACATTTGTGAGCAAGTTATCTCCACCTTTGTAAGAAATGTTAGAGTAATAGGTTAATTACTTAATTAATTTAATCATATTGATTAATTAATTAAGTCACCTTTACTTTTTTTTCACTTAAGCTAAATTTAGGTACTTTAATTATTTAATAATTCTTTTATTAAATCCTAAGGTTCACTTTAGGGTTTTGAACTCCTTTCTTAAAGATTGATCTCTTTGTAATTATTGATTCTTGTTTATGCATTTTAATCTTTTGGTTTGTAGAGCAATATCTTTGTGTTGTTCGAATCTCTTCTACGTGAGGTTATTTTGCTTGCAGGTGATCACTAGGTTCTGGGAGGTTGGCTTTTTCAACTTCAACATGGTATCAGAGCTTCAAATCTACAGCTTCCTATTTGTCTTTTGAGGGATTCAAGCCTTGAAAGAGAATTTCAGTGCATCTTGAGTCATTTTTATCATACCATTGCATTCAGATTGCTGGAAATAGTCAAGATTGGCCTTTGTTTCATCAATTTTTGACTCACAAGCTTAGATCTGCAAGGGTTATTAAGGGTGCTTTTTTTCTCAGATCTAGAGGGTACCTACAATTTTGAAGTGTTTTCAGCCCAAACTAACCTCACCGTTGCATTCGAAGCAGCCAAAAACCCTAAAATTGCCTATCATTTCATCAAAAATGGAGTAGTTGAACTCAGAGGCAAAAAAAATTTGTTTGGCAGAGCCGTACAGCCTCTACATAGGCGGTCGTACTGTGTTTTCATAAAAAAAAATTTAAATGTAGAGAAAAGAAAAATTGCTGGTCCAAAGGGCTAACGCAGTTTATTGCTAGTCTTCATCGGTGGTCATCGACAGTTCCCCCTCCCGCTGGTGACTGGAGACCACGACCTCCCCCTTCAACACTACCTGGTTACATTTGAACGCCACCACCAGGAGTTCGACCTCCACCACCAGCCACTCTAGTCACCATTGTTTCTTTGTCAGGTCACTAATTTTGCTCCACCCAGTCACCGCCACAAAGCCACCAGGGCCCCCTTTTTTGGCTTTTTTGACCTATTTTGGAAAATCGAGTGCCATTTTTGCATCTGATATCAGATTTTCACAAAAAAGTAGGCATTGGAAAGCTGGTTCTAGGCCTGATCTAGTGGCATAGGTGATTTTTTCTAGTTTTTTTGTTTTTCTACCTTTTTTCTAGTCAAAGTTAGATCATCATTTTTGTGGTTCCAGGGGCATAACTGTTGCATACGACCTCCATTTTTCACAAACAAATAAGGGTTGGAAAGGTCTTGCAATGTTCTTTTCAAATCTATAGAGTACTTCATCAAAAAATTTACCAAGTACATAGAGAATAGCCTGAAGTGTTTTTTACTTTTTCTCCCTTTCTAGCTTTCAAATTTGTACTAGGGTTTGGTTTCTTGTGTTGTGGGGGTGTTTTTTTCTTGCTTTCTATATATACACCTCAGAAAACATAAAACTCTTCCATTAAACACATTTCACACTCAAACATCATGGCAGACACCTCATCAATTGATCATCTTTCCCCACACAATTATCACACCTAGAAGGCACATATGACCATACTTCTCATGTCAAAGGGGTTATGGTCCTGTTTGGATGAGATTCAACCTCAGTTGCAACGTCAGTTTAAGATTCTACAACATAGAAACAAAATGGATGAGGCCATGGGTTTGATATCATTGTATGTTTTAGGTAGTCTTTTATTTCACCTTGAGAGTTGCACAACTCCTCTAGAAATGTGGACCAAGTTTAGTGATCTCTTTGGCACCATCAATCAGTTTAGAGCACTTCAACATGAGGTAGAATTAACTTCCTTGGTACATGATTCCTTTCCATCTATTGAGGATTTTTTGATGAAATTCAAATCACTCAAATCACTTTTGCAAGGTTATGGTAAAACCAAAACTGACACCGAGTGTATATACCTGATTCTCTCTAAGCTTTGAGGCTCATTTCAGATATTCTCTTCTACTTTCTATTCCACCATGGATGCTTTGGGTCCATGATTTACCATGCCTACCTTTGAAGTTTTCTATGATTAGTTGACTCATGAGTAGGCCAAGCTATCATAGTTGGATGCTCATAGGATCAAAGAACCAAGCCTTGGTAGCTCAAACATCTAAGGGGAAGTAGAAGTAGAAACCGAAGCCCAAGTTAGATTCAACAGGTAGTGAGAGTTCCTCCAAGCCACCTCCTAAGTCAAATTCCAAACCACACTCTAATCCTAAGCAGGGTAAGTCTTCTAAGTCTGGTGAGTCTTCCTCCAAGACAAAGAAAAAATTAGGTGATCATTGTAGTTTTTGTGGCAAGGAAGGTCATCCAGTTACTAGGTGTTGGAAGAGATTAGAGGCTTTAGAGGAGGCCATGCAGCATCTCTTCACCTCAGTCTTCTTCCCCACAAATAGGGAAAGGTCATGCTCTTTTTGCATGGGCCTTACCTTTAGCATCCACATGGATTCTAGATTCTGGGGCTTCTCACCACATGACACATACTCAGGAGTTTGTTACCACACTTGCTCATTGTGGCACTTCACAGATTACAGTTGGTGATTCTACATAGCTTTCAGTTATGGGTTCAGGTCCTATTCCATTGGACGGTGGTTGTCTTCAGGGTGTTCTTGTTATTCCTGCCATTTCAACAAACCTCCTTTCCATTTACTAGATTTTCCATTCTAGCACTGGTAAGACAGTTGAGTTCTCACCACATGATGTGGTTATTCAAGACCTCCATGATCCTAATTTAGTTGTAGCTACTGGGAATGTTGATCTTGCATCTCGCTTATACAGATTTAATGGCTTTGAGAGCTTAGATGGTTCTGGTTCATCACTTATAGCACATGAAGACACAATGAGCAGGATTTGGCATGAGTGTTTTGGTCATATCAATTACAGATATCTACAGAAGATGAGTACATAGGTAATTGTGATTGGGCTCCCTCAAATTTCCTATACTGATGGTGTTTGTCAAGGATGTGTACTTGGCAAACATCACCGAGATTCTTTTCCTATAGGTAGAGCTACACATGCTAAGGCACCCTTGGTGTTGGTACATAGTGACCTCATGTCCTTTCTAACTTTTTCATTTTCAGGGGCCAAATTTGTGCTCACATTCATTGATGACTTCTCTAGGTGTACATGGGTGTACTTTCTTAAGTATAAGAGCGATGTCTTTGATACTTTCAGATCTTCAAGACATTCATGGAGAAGCAGTCTAGATTTTCTATCAGAAGGATATGCACAGATTATAGGGGGGAGTATGTTAATCAGGCCTTCAGGGATTTTTACACTAAGCATGGTTTGCAACATCAGTTTATAGTTCCTTATACCCCTAAGTAGAATGGTGTAGTTGAGAGAAAGAACATAACTTTACAGGAGATGGCCAATTGTATGATACAATCATGAGCTATGGATTCTTCCTTCTAGGCTAAGGAAGTGAATTGTGCCAATTACATTCAGAATTGGAAGCCTCATAAGGCATTATTGTTGCAAGTATGGGTTTAACCAGTGTTGTTATTGATGTCAACATACTCATGTTGCAAGATTGGATGAGTTGTATGCTGAGGATATTGAGAAAATTAGTCTCAATTAGGAACAGTGAAGAACAGTGATGACAACAAGGTAAAAGTCCAAGATAGGTTGCGGATAAGAGGATGCGGATTAAAGGGTTTGTAGATATGTGTTTTATAATGCTCCAGTAGAGATTTCAGAGGTCCGCATGAAGATATGAAGAAGTTATGGCAGTTCAAGTAAAACTGGTTCCAGCAGATGTTTAGTGATGACAGAGAGATACAGATAGGTCCGGTGAGATCCAAAAATGCATTCTCCAATTCAGTGGATTTGAGGAAGTGTTTGGGAAGTCTGTGTGGTATGGCAACTCGATTGGTTCATGGTTTGAAGGTCTGAAAGTATCTATTCCTTTGTGACAGTAATGGCAGACCATGTTCTTGAGGTTTCAGATGAAGGAGAGAAGAGTTTTCAGTAAGTAGAGGAAGTGCAGATGTTCTTGGTGTTTCAGGCAAGCTTGTGCAGGTCCTTGGATCATGATCAGTTCATGTTTATGGTCCGCATTAGAATTAGAGTCCTAGAAATGAAGAATAACTTCCGGATGATGATGTTCTTTCTGTGATTGGCTGACCGAATGAATTATACATCTTGCGGATGTTCTTGTGGATGTGTGCTGACTTAGATGTTTCTTCCTAAGTTGATGCCATGTATAAATAAGGGATTACGAAGTCATTTCAATGAATAAGAAGGGGAGATGAGTGTGTGGTAGCAAGGAGAAGAGTGAAAGGCAGAGCAGAAGGTTTGGGCTTAATGGAACTGACTCAAGCATGGTGAAGATGCTATTTTCTAGTTCAAGTATGTGATACTTATTCTTTTGTAGACAATGTGTCTCTTGTAGGCAGTGAGCCTCTTGTGAGCAGTGTGCTCAGGCAGTGAGCCCTAATTGGCATGTGCCATTTTGTTCTTTCTATTCTTCTAACAGAGAATACAATCTTGGGTTAATCACCCCATGGTTTTTCCCTTAACCGGGTTTTCCACGTCAAAATCTTGGTGTCTCTTATGTTGATGTGTTTTCTGCTCTTGATTAAATTCATTAAGTTTCATGTTTGATTTATTATTACTACCAAGTGAATATAAATGTTGAAAGTAAAGAAATTTTTGGACAACTGATTCACCCCCCTCTCAGTTATCTGCTCTAAATCTAACAATTGGTATCAGAGCCAAGTTCCTCTAAAAGGAGCTTAACCACTTGAGGAGATCCAGGATGTCGTCCTACAAGAAGGATAGTCTGAAGTTTGATGGAACTAACTTTACTCTTTGGAAAGGTCGCATGAAATGTCACTTGCAGTGTATGGGATTTGCATACTGGTCTATGGTTACAAAAGCTTATGTACCTCCACAGGGTGGTCCGACAACCCTAAATGAAATCACAGATGCTAAAAACAATCTGTGGACTAAAGAGGCCCTTTTAAATGCATTATCTGACTCAGAACTCTCACATGTTATTGATCTACCAACTGCCTTTGAGATCTAGAATAAACTAGAACTTTTGCATGAAGGAGACCAGTTTGTTAATTGTGCAAGGTTACAGAGTCTAAAAGGGAAATTTAAAAAACTAAAGATGAGAGATGATGAAAATACTACCTCTTTTATGCCAAGAATGAATGAGCTGGTTTGTGGAATTAGAAATGCAGGTGGAATCCTAAGTGAAGATGAGATCGTTGCCAAAGTTCTCAGATCCCTTCCTGATTCTTACAAAATCAAGACCTTTGCAATTGAAGAATTCAGAGCTCATACAACAGTCACAAGAGACCAATTGGTTGGTAAATTAGCTACTTTTGAAATGGCTGAGTTTGGAGATGATCCTCTAAAGACTGAATCTGCATTCAAAGCTAGTGCCTCTGTAAAAGGGAAACAAAGGTTTGATATGGTGGAAAATTCTTCAAGGAACCCATCATGGTATGAAAAAGCAAGAAAAGACTTGGATGAAGAAGAAGTTGAAACTACTCATCTTGAAGCCCTTATTGCAAAGAGACTGCCAAGAGGATCTAGTAAGTATGAAGGAAAATTACCTTTTAAGTGTTTTAACTGCAATAAAATTGGTCATTTTGCCTCAAGATGTCTGGAAAGATTTTCATGACCAAATCCTAATAGACCAAGGTTTCAAAAGAATTGTTACTATGTTCATGAAGAAGATGATAATGAAGGAGTAACAGATGATGAATCAGAGATAAGAAACAAATCTAGTAATGAATGGGTGTTTATTGCCATTAAAGAAGAGGAATCAATACCCTCTGTATCTGTCAATCTAAAAGTTGAAGAAAGAGCTCTGGATGCCCAAGTTGAAACAAAGGATGATTGGGTCATTGACATTGGTTGCTCTCACCATATGACTGGTGACAAGAATAAGTTCTTAAGTTAGGAGAAATATGAAGGAGGAATTGTAAAGTTTCGAGATAATTCTATTGGCAGGATCAGAGGTAGAGGAACTATTTCTCTTGATGGAAAGAACAAAACCGGTAATGTACTGTATGTTGAAGGATTAAAGCACAATCTTCTTAGTGTTGGACAACTGGTGAACAAAGGCTATGATCTTAGTTTCAAAAATAGAAAATACAAGATCTTTGAAAGCTCTGGAACAGAGATTGCATCTGGTACTCAAACTAAAGGTAATATCTTCCACTTGGTTGGTACTGGTAAAAGTTGCTTATTTGCTCAAATTGATCAGAGTTGGTTATGGCATAGGAGGATGTGTCATGTGAATTTTGATAATATCATCAAGATAAGCAATACTCAAGCTGTAAGAGATCTTCCAAAATTAGTGAAACCTACTAATAGCTTGTGCAAAGAATGTCAGTTAAGCAAATTGAGAAGAGTCACTTTCAAAAGTAAGGAATTGTCTTCTACCAGACTGTTGGACTTAGTTCATACTGATCTTTGTGGTCTGACAAGAGTTAGGAGTGTCCAAGGTGATAGATACTTCATGTTGCTAATTGATGACTACTCCCGGATGATGTGGGTAACCTTTCTAAAATAAAAATCAGAAGCACTTGAGAAATTCAAAATATTCAAGGCCATGGTGGAGAATGAAACTGGATTAAAATTGAAATGTCTGAGGTCTGATAGAGGTGGAGAATTCACATCCGGTGAGTTCATAGACTTCTGTGAGAAACATGGAATAAAGACACAGTTGTCTACCCCTAGAACTCCACAGCAGAATGGAGTAGTTGAGAGAAAGAACCGGACCATCTAGGAACCATCCAGGACCATGATGATGGAAGCAAATGTTCCTCAGATCTATTGGAGAGAAGTTGTCAGCACTACAGTCTACACTCTCAATCGAGTTCAAATTAGAAATAATACCGATAAGACTCCTTATGAACTTTGGTTTGGCATTACTCTCACTGTGAGATATTTCAGAGTTTTTGGTGGCAGATGTTACATTAAAAGGGATGAAGATCTAGGAAACTTTGATGCTAGAAGTGATCGAGGAATATTCTTGGGTTACTCTACTCAAAGCAAAGCATACCGGTGTTATAACAAGAGACTAAGAAAGATAGTAGAAAGTGTAAATGTGAAGGTTGATGAAGAAATTGAAAGACCCTCAAGAATTCATGAGTATGATGAAGATGATCAGAATGGTGTTCAGATTCAAAGTGTCCAAGCCTCTTCTGAGAAACCAAGTCAAGTTGATCCGGTAAGTCAGAAAGAAGAGTTATGTCTCAATGAGACAGATCAAGAATTAGAAATGCAAGAAACTCCCAAAGTTCCAAGGTATGTAACTCTAAACCACTCTGCAGATTAGATCATAGGTGACAAAAGCAAAGGAGTGCAAACAAGGAGGAGAATTGCTCAAAATTTAGATGAATATTGTCTGATTTCAAAGATTGAACCTAAGACAGTGAATGAAGCTTGCAATGATGAAAATTGGTCAAAAGCAATGGAGGAAGAACTAATGCAAATTGAGAAAAATCATACTTGGGATCTTGTTCCTAGACCTAGAAGCAAGAAAGTGATTGGAACCAAATGGGTCTTCCAGAACAAACTGAATGAAGCTGGTGAAGTAATCAGAAATAAAGCTAGATTGGTCTGCAAGGGTTACTCTCAAATTGAAGGAGTTGATTTTGAAGAGACTTTTGCTCCAGTGGCAAGAGTTGAAGTAGTCAGATTATTTCTTGCATTTTCTGCCTTCAAGGATTTCAAGGTGTATCAGATGGATGTCAAATCTACCTTCCTAAATGGAAACTTAGAAGAAGAGGTGTACATTGAGCAACCAGATGGATTTCAATTGTCTAATCATGGTGACATGGTCTACAAATTGAAAAAGGCACTGTATGGACTAAAGCAAGCCCCAAGAGCCTGGTATGAAAGATTGGATAAACATCTCTTGAAGATTGGTTTCAACAAAGGTACTGCTGACAGTAATTTGTATTTCAAAATTGATCATGAAAATATCTTAATTGTTGAAGTATTTGTTGATGATATCATTTTTGGAGGAAGAGATAGTTTGTGCAAAACTTTTGCAAGTCAAATGAAAAGTGAGTTTGAGATGTCCATGCTTCGAGAAATGAATTTCTTTTTGGGCCTACAAATTACTCAAACAAAGCAAGGAATCTTCATTTCTCAGTCAAAATATGTGAAAGAATTATTAAGGAAATTTGGGATGGAAGACTCAAAGCCAATGAACACTCCAATGGCAACAGGATGCAATTTGAGCAAAGATGATGACTCTCCCAAGATTGATCAGACAAAATATAGGTCAATGATTGGAGGATTGTTGTATCTCACTCAAACTAGACCAGACATTATGCAGGTTGTTGGTCTTGTTGCTAGATTCCAAGATGATCCTAGAGAATCTCATGTTATGGCAATCAAGAGGATTTTTAGATATCTAAAGGTGACAGTTGAGTATGGGTTGTGGTATCCTAAAGATCATGATTTCTCTCTTCATGCATATACAGATGCTGATTGGGCAGGAGATGTGGATTACCGGAAGAGTACCAGTGGTGGAGCATTCTTTTTGGGGAAGAGATTGGTTTCTTGGCTAAGCAAGAAACAAGAGGCAATATCCTTGTCTACAACTAAAGCAGAATACATTGCAGCAGCAGGTAGTTGCACTCATGTTTTGTGGATGAAGCAGATGCTAAGAGATATTAAAGTAAAGTATGAGGAGCCTATCACAATTTTCTATGATAATTCAAGTGCAATAAATATTTCTAAGAATCCGGTGTTGCATTCTAAGACTAAGCATATATCTATCAAGTTTCACTTTTTGAGAGAGCAAGTGAACAAGAATGAAGTCAGATTGGAGTTTGTGCCTTCAAAGGATCAAATTGCAGACATCTTTACTAAACCTCTACCTAAGGACTCTTTCGAGTATCTTAGGGAGAAGTTAGGAGTTATTGCCCCTCCAGTGGTGAACTAAGGTGCACTGATGTGCATCAGTCTGATGGTTTTCACAGTCACATCTTGTGGTCCGGACTGATGATGGGGAGCTGCTACTCAGAGGGAGCAGCAGACATGGTTCTAAAGTAGTGAAATTGCAAGTATGTGCCCTTTTCCATTGATGTCAATGGGGAAGAGAAGACATGTGAAAAACAAGTGGTTGCTGATCAAAGGGGGAGCAATAAAGGAAGAGAAGACATGTGAATGGTTGTTGCTGTTAGGGGGAGTTGTGACAGTAAAGAGATTTTCTTGTCATGATGGTTAAAATAGTTTTTCACATCATATGTTGCCATCAATGACAAAGGGGGAGATTATTTCAAATATGGGTTTAACCAGTGTTGTCATTGATGTCAACATACTCATGTTGCAGGATTGGATGAGCTATATGCTGAGGATATTGAGAAAATCAGTCTCAATCAGGAACAGTGAAGAATAGTGATGACAACAAGGTAAAAGTCCAAGATAGGTTGCGGATCAGAGGATGCAAATTAAAGGATTTGTAGATATGTGTCTTATAATGTTCCAGTAGAGATTTCAGAGGTCCGCATGAAGATATAAAGAAGTTATGGCAGTTTAAGTAAAACTGGTTCTGGCAGATGTTCAGTGATGACAGAGAGATACAGATAGGTCCGGTGAGATCCAGAAATGCATTCTCTGGTTCTGTGAATTTGAGGAAGTGTTTGGGAAATCTGTGTGGTATGGCAACTTGATTGGTTCAATGTTTGAATGTCTAGAAGTATCTATTCCTTTGTGACAATAATGGCAGACTGTGTTCTTGAGGTTCTAGATGAAGGAGAGAAGAGTTTTCAGTAAGTAGAGGAAGTGCGGATGTTCTTGGTGTTTTAGGCAAGCTTGTGGAGGTCCTTGGATTGTGATCAGTTCATGTTTATGGTCCGCATTAGAATTAGAGTCCCAGAAATGAAGAATAACTTCTCGATGATGATGTTCTTTCTGTGATTGGCCGACCGGATGAATTATACATCTTGCAGATGTTCTTGTGGATGTGTGCCGACTTAGATGTTTGTTCCTAAGTTGATGCCATGTATATATAAGGGATTGCAAAGTCATTTCAATGAATAAGAAGGGGAGATGAGTGTGTGGTAGCAAGGAGAAGAGAGAAAGGTAGAGCAAAAGGTTTGGGCTTAATGGAACTGACTCAAGCATGGTGAAGATGCTATTTTCTAGTTCAAGTATGTGATACTTATTCTTTTGTAGACAGTGTGTCTCTTGTAGGCAGTGAGCCTCTTGTGAGCAGTGTGCTCGAGCAGTGAGCCCTAATTGGCATGTGCCATTTTGTTCTTTCTATTCTTCTATCAACGAATACAATCTTGGGTTAATCACCCCATGGTTTTTCCCTTAACCGGGTTTTCCACGTCAAAATCTTGGTGTCTCTTGTGTTGATGTGTTTTCTGCTCTTGATTAAATTCATTAAGTTTCATGTTTGATTTATTATTACTGCCAAGTGAATATAAATGTTGAAAGTAAAGAAAGTTTTGAACTACGGATTCACCCCCACCCTCTTAGTTGTCTGCTCTAAATCTAACAATGATGACATATGACTCCTGAGGAGGCTTGGACCCATGTCAAGCCCAATGTTTCTAGATTCTAAGTTTTTGGTAGTGAGGCTTGGGCATACATTCCTAATGCTCAACGAAAATACATGGAGAGGAATAGCTGACCACTCATAATTGTTGGCTACTGTGAGGATGTTAAGGCATACAGGTTGTTTGATCTTGATTCTAGAGAGGTCTTGTTTCGACGAGATGTCTAGTTTGATGTGCACTTTCCTTAGATGAATTCTCCATCACCAACTTCTCCCTCACTTCCTACTCCTCCCACTTCATCGCTTGAGGATTTATTATCTCTAGAGGATGATGTTGATGATGCTTCACCTTCACCACCACCACCAAATACTCAGCCTTTGCCCAAGTGGGCCCGCTCTACTGTTGAGGCAGCTGGATCTTTGGCAAGTGATCCTTCAAATTCCTATCATATCCATGCACAGACATCAGGTGCTATTCTTTTGAGTCATTCCATTTCGAATGATCCTCAGAAGTTTTCAAAGGCAGCAGGTACTCCTGAGTTGAATAGAGCTATGGAGGAGGAGTATTCTTCTTTGATGAAGAATAATACTTGGGATCTTGTTCATCTTCCTAAGGGAAGAAAGTTGGCTCGGTGCAAGTGGGTGTACTGTACCAAGTTTGTTGCAGATGGTTTGATTGATAAGTACAAGGCACATCTTGTTGTGAAGTTGTTTTCTTAGGTTGAGGGTATTGATTACTCTAAGAGCTTTGCTCCTATTGCCAAGATGAATTCTATTCACTTTGTACTTTCACTAGCAGCTTCACAGGGATGGACAATTTTTTAGATGGCTGTGAAGAGTGCCTTCTTGCATGGATACCTACATGAGGAGATCTATATGGAGTAGCCTCAGGGATTTGTGCAGGACACTTCTTTGGTTTGCAGACTTTGACATTCATTGTATGGTCTCAAACAAGCCCCTTGGGCTTGGTATGAGAAGATGGACTCTTTTTGGCTTTCCTCTCATTTCACCTACTGTCATTCTGATCCCACAGTGTACATTCAATGTCAAGAGGCTGGTCTTTTGATCCTTGTGCTATATGTTGATGATCTCATTCTTACAGGTAGCTCATCCTCCATGATTCAGAGTGTTCAAAGAGCTTTGATGGAGCAGTTTGAGATGACATATCTTAGTCTTCTACATTATTTTCTTGGTCTATAGGTTATTCAGCCTTCAGATGGGATTTCCATATTTTAGCAGAAGTATGCTCTTAATATGCTCTAGAGATTTGGCATGCTTGATTGCAAGCCTACCCCCACACCATTTCAGGTAGGTGTTGTCTTGTCTTCCACTTGCTCTACTCCTTCAGTAGATTCTACATTATACAAGTAGTTTGTTGTATCTGACACATTCATGTCCTGATCTTTCCTTTGCGGTTGGCCTTTTCTCTCAATTCTCCCATGATCCGCATGAGAGCCATTGGCAAGTTGCCAAACGTATCTTGAGTTATATTAAGGGCACCACACGTTATGGCATGCACTACACATCAAGAGCCCCTCACATTGTTGGCTTCACTGACTCAGATTGGGTTGGTGATGTCAATGATCAGAAGTTTACTTTTGGCTTTGTTTTTTGCCTTGGTTCTAGTCCTATTACATGGTCTTGCAAGAAGCAATCTGCTATTGCATTATCATCTACAAAGGCTAAGTACCGAGCTACAGTGTTAGCTAGCTAGGAGGTTTTATGGCTTCGACAGTTGATAACTGAGTTTGGTTTTCCTCTTGATACTCCCACTCTTCTTTGGTGTGATAATCAAAGTGCTATTCACATTTCCTGCAACCTAGTGGAGCATCACTAAGCACATTGAGATTCACATGCACTTCATCAAGAAGTTGATTCAGGATGGTTCTCTCATCTTGGAGTACATTCCTATAGAGGAGCAGGTTGCAGACATCTTCACAAAACCTTTGGCATCACCTCGCTATCTTCAATTACGATCTATGCTTGGGGTGAAGGAAGTTGTCCTTGGGGGGTCTTCATGAGGTCTTCCTTCCTTCATGTTTTTTTTACATGCTTTCATCTCTTTTTGGAGAGGAGTTTTTTCCCACTGGATTTTCTCCTTTTCTCCACTTTACAAAGATTTGGTTGTATTTGGGTACCTCATCAGGCCTAGTTGTCAGGACCCATCTTTGCTTCCATGCATTTGTCCTTAGTTTTTTAGCTTCTCCCTAAGTTCATCTTAAGGTGGGGTGTTACAGTAATAGGTTAATTACTTAATTAATTTAATTATATTGATTAATTAATTAAGTCACCTTTACTTTTTTTTCACTTAAGCTAAACTTAGGCACTTTAATTATTTAATAATTCTTTTATTAAATCCTAGGGTTCACTTTAGGGTTTTGATCTCCTTTCTTAAGGATTGATCTCTTTGTAATTATTAATTCTTGTTTATACATTACACTCTCTTGGTTTGCAGAGCAATATCTTTGTGTTATTTGAATCTCTTCTACATGACAGGTTATTTTGCTTGCAGGTGAGCACTAGGTTCTGGGAGGTTGGCTTTTTTAACTTCAACAAGAAAGTGGCAAAAGATTCTCCACTCTTTTGTTTATTATTGCATAGGTCTAGCATTGAAATCTCATGTTCAATGTTGTATGAAAAGTGGGTGACAAACTTGTCTACTAATTCAATGAATGTTCAAATTCTAGGAGGTAGATGGGAGAACCACTCCATAGCTTGACCTCCTAGGTTGCATGGAAAGAGTTGCATAAGATATGTCTCATTATGGGTGACTTCTAAGCATGCAGTGCTAAATTCTCTAATGTGGTCACGCGGATCACCTTTTCCCCTATATTTGTCAAATTTAGGGACTTCAAATCTTGAAGGGAAAGGTACCATGACCAAGCTTTTGTCAAAAGGATATGGAGATATATCCTCTAGTGAGTAATGTTTTGTGGAAGTTCTCATTTGTAGGTCCACAAATTGTTGTTGTAAGGCTTGGATTTGTTATAGTGTGAGTGTGTCTAAAGGATTTAATATATCCTTAGCCTTTTCATTTTTGGGAGCTTCTATTTCATTTGATGGGATGGTTGCTCTCAATTTTGAGATGTCAAAATCAGTGGGTAGCTTGGCTCCTTGTTGTGCAAGTAAGAGGAAGTATTTGTGTGGATCCGTTGTTATGACCTTATCCATCAATTTTTGAGATTTTGGGTCTTGTAAACATTTATCAAGTTCCTCTTGGTCAATTTCTTCCTCTCCATCACTAGAAGAGTGTACACTACTATTTATGTAATCCATTTATTTTCTTCTTTTGTCTTGAGTCCTTGTTTCAACCATACAAAAGTGTGATATGAATGAGGTTGGATGTTAAACTTTGGGAATGCAAGAGATGTTTGTGATGGAATATAGTTTGGGGTGAAAGATTGGATTGCATCGGTGATAAAATTTTATAAAGATGGTGTTTTGATTTCTTGTTCAAACAAAAGTCTTGATCTATGGTGTATAGCAACCAAAGTGTTGATCCAAAGTAAGTGAAATAGGGATGATAGGAATCACTATTGTTGTAGACTAACTTTGTCAAGATGTTTTTAGTGTAGTTTCTAGATAAAGGATGATTAATCTTGATAGGGAAACTAACTCTATTGTTTTGAAAATGGAAGATCTTAATGTCACCTTTGGGAAAATTTGATTTTATTTAATTTTGGAAAGGCTAAGTATGGTATGTGAGTGAAATATCTAAAAATGGGTATGGGATGAATTTTTATGGTTTAACTAATTTCACCAATTGATTCTAGGCTAAAATGGGTATATGAAACTAGTTTTGTTTTTCTCTCAAAATCTTGGGAATAGGTCATTGTTACAGATGCACAGGTTTATATGCACTAAAACAGAGTTTAAAATGCATAGTTCTATGGATTATATGTGTGATTCTAGATGTGCAACTCTATCGTTTATATGCGCTAAAAGATGATTGCACAGTAATAATGTTTAAATGCATGGTAAAAGGTTGTATATGAGTAGTAGGAGTTGTATGCGTAGAAATAAGTATCAAATGTGTAGCATTAAGTTTCAAATGCGTAGTTTTGTGTTTCTGTAGTGTTTGATAAATTTTGCTTGTTCTAGGCATGTTTTTTTATGCAACCTAAATGTTTTTGGTGATGATTTGTCTATTTCTAGGCAAGAAAACATAGCAAGCAATACATTTTGATGTTTGTTTGTGATATTTGGTGTTTAAAAAAAATTTGAAGACAAGTACAATCCTAGGTGAGAAAGGATACTACTTGTTGAATTCCAACTTGGATTTCTCCAACCACTTAAATCAAGGCGGATAGCTAGAAACTTGGTAGCACTGGCTCCCCCTTACATGGCACACACTTCTTGGGCATACCAAGTTTCATTCCTCATAAAGAGTGAATTTTCTATCTCTACACATTATTAGTAAAAATGTTGGGAAGCTTCAAAGGTCCGACCTCCTGCATCAACAAGTAAAAGGATTTTGGTCTCTAAAACAATGGTTCTTAATAACTTTGAGGAACCAATGCCTTGTGAGCATGCAACAAGCTACTAAAATCTTTGACCAATCCTACTAAGAGTATCAATAACTTCACACAATGCAAAAATCATTTCCACAAAGTGCTAGTACACCTCTTTTCAATTTGGCATCAAAAGGCAAGGCTGACGTTAGTTAGGACTTGGCTTTCACCTTATCCCATTTATAGAGCAGGTCAAAGGAAAGCTCCAGTTAAGGTCTTCCCTCTTGGATAAATCACAATCCAAGAGCAAGCCTTTCTAAGGGTAAAAAAGAAAAAAAAGGGGGGAAGTGAGTATGGCTCTTTTATCACCCAAGATGTTGCAAGAGGATAGCATATGCCTATCACTTTTGCAAGCATAGCAAACACTTGTTTATTGACCGCCTAGATTTTAAGCTAAGTGAGACTAATCTAACAACACAAACTGGCATATTTGCATTATAACAAAAGAAAGATAATCAAATTACTTAAAAGAAAGATAATCAATTTACTTCCCTCTATTTATGCTAAATTTGGATTGTATGCAAGTTTGTTATGCAAGATTTGTCCAATTTAAACCTCCTAGTTAGACTAAGTGAAGATTGTATGCAATTTGTATGTAAGATGATATGATTACTCCTAATTAGAAACTAAGTGAAGATTGAATGCAAGTTGTATGCAAAATGATATGATTACTCCCCCTAATTAGAAACTAAGTGAAGATTGTATGTAAGTTGTATGCAAAATGATATGATTACTCCCCCTAATTAGAAACTAAGTGAAGATTGTATGCAAAATGATATGATTACTCTCCCTAATTAGAAACTAAGTGAAGATTGTATGCAAGTTGTAAAATGATGCCTAAACCAAGCCCTAAAACCTGCAAAAACCCATTGTCAATAGTTTAAATATATTTCTTTGATGATTAATGATACCTACAACAAAAGTTAGCATCAAAAATTATCAAAAAGACACCCTAAAACTGCCAAATTTCATATGCATTGAAATAGATATCAGATGCGTAAAAAGATGAGTTATATGCATAGAAAGACAAAAGCACAGAAAGTAGTATCAGATGCGCAGAAAGAAGTTTTATATGTGCAGGACTATTATTTTCTTCACAGATGTGCAGAATTGGAAATCGAATGTGTAGGAACGACTTGTTACGACTGTAAGAACACTAAAAACTCAAATTTGGAAGTTAAAAATGGGGCAAGGCCCCATGGAAGGTGCCAAAATGTGATTAATAATTTGAAACTAATGTAAGAACCTATTAAGCTACCACAAATACTCTAGAATCCTACTCAAATTCAATACATCAATGAAACTAAGATAAATGCAATAAACATAAGTTATACCTTGCAAACTGATTTATCCTGTGCATTCCATTGTTTGCTATCTTCTCAATGATCTTGTTGATGATGATATTGCTCCCAGAAATGTACTTCTTTGCTTTCCAAGATGACAAAGAGATGAATGGATTTGTGGATTCAACTATGCAATGTGAAGGATTTCTATAATGCAACTAAGATAATGATGATGATTTTGATATTGCCATGATATTGATATGATGAGATATGATATTATGAAGCTAAATGATTGTGTAACAATGGAAATTATGAAACTAAATGTAAATGGGGGGCCAAAGGCATGCTTGATTGCTTGATGGAATTTCTATAGCATGTAAGTACTATAGCTCTTATGATGCAAAGTGGAGGTGAAGAACTTGCTTTTATAGGCCAAGAAGGCTCAAATCCAAGTGTCAAAAGATCGACAGTGGAGGAATAAGCCTTGTGATGTGTATGGTAGAGATTTGATTAGTTGGGATGAGGGAGATAAAAGTGGGAGATGTTCCTCCTACGATGACAAGATGGAGAGAAAGGTGTGAGCAAGAGGCCACTTGTCACAATGCTCTCAAAGACCAAAAGACAAAGGTCAAAGGAGTCCTTCTTTGTAGCTTTGTTGGAAAGAATCTAGGAACTATGAGACATGTGTATCTAAGTGTCCTTTGACTATGATGACATGGAAAGACCAAGCTCTCAAGAATAGGGATGGTTAGAGGATAAATAGGACATGTGGGTGAGGATAATTATATAATTAAATATTAAAAATATTCAATTATGTGTGAAACATGATGAGGTGTAAAGTGAGGTGGAAATGACGTGGATTTATAGAATTAAGACTTTAGGATAGATGATTAATTAAATAATTTGGAATCATTCAATTAAGGATGATTTAGAGGAATTTGAATGATTTAATTTTTGGAAGATTAAGATGAATGTGAATCAGATAAATAAATTAGGATATTTATTCATTGATAGAGGAATAAGAATAAAATAAATATTAAAATATTTATTTAATTCGACTCAAGCCATTTTTAGGTGTATACACATACATACCACTAATGAAAATTATGTCTTCCACACCCTTAGCCTTCAACTCCTCAACTTTCTCAACAAACCCAGGAACATGATTTAGACTACAACAACGAAATTAAAAAATATATAGAGCTCAAGCAATTTTAAAACCATTGCCTCTTGGAACCATCTATCTTCATTTTTTCTCTTCAACGTGTCCATTATTATGCCCCACTATGCATGTTATTCTTATGCAAGTTATTCTTATGCCCCACTATGCATGTTATTCTTATGCATGTAATTCTTATGCCCCACTATGCACCCCACTATGCACATCTGTGGGGTTATTCTTATGCCCCACTATGCACGTTTGTGGCAGTTATTCTTATACCCCACTATGCATGTCTGTGGTAGTGGTGGCAATGATTGGCATGTATATTTTTTATTTTTATTTTTTATAGAATCTTATAAAATTTCATTGAATCTGAATCTGTTTATGAATTCAGCTCTTGTTCTCCATTCATGTTGTGAATGTAGAAACACCTCTCGGCATAATTACATAGGATTTAAAAGGTTGATTGCACCTTAATCCTAACATTGAGGTCTTTGAGATCCAACAAAGAAGTGAGAAAATGTGAGGAGATGTTTGTATTCACCCGATACCTCTCCTCTAAAGATAGGAAATCTCTCCCTAAAACCATTTTTCTGCCTCCAAAAAGAGCCTACCTTGTTGCTTACATATGAACATCAACCTGCTATAAGTGATTTTCCCCAGAAAGGCAACATGTCTTCTATCACTCTATAGCCTTATGGGGGTCTCCATTCTAGAAAGAAAGTGATTGTAGCCAAGTATTGTGCCAACAAAATGGGAAACAACCCAAATATAGTGGATGCCTTGAATGCTCGCATGCTTCAGGCCAAAGTTCCATTATGGAAAAGTCATTTCCTCCCGTCCTTTGAGCCATCACCACAGTGAAAGTTTATGCTAAATTTTGTGTTCGTTAAGGCAAAGGTCATGTCAGAGATTTCCTTTAAAGGGAATGTTGATGCATGGCCTTGTGTGTTAAATGTGTTTGCCATCTATGCTGACCCTAATGATCACACATCCAACTCCACTCCCACATAGGTTTGGTCTATGCCATTAGCACCATCATTCACTAGTTCATCTGCCTCCCAATTGCCCTCTCTATAAATGTGGTTGATCATGTAAAGTTCAAAGGACTGAAGAAGTTCTAATGCTATGTCTAGTAGAGCCTAAAGTCTCCAGTTTGAAGTGGCTTTGGTTTGAAGAGCATTAATGACCAATGACGAGTTTCCCTCAACTTTAATCTTTTTGATGTTGAGTTCTTTGCAAATTAGGGATCCCTGTATTGCTACCATTAGTTCCACTTCATTATTTGTTCTAATTGGCAGAGGTTTTGAGGAGCTTTTTATCAGTGATCCCTTGTGGTCCCTAATTATACAACCATCTCCAAAAGACCCTGAAATGCCTTTGTAAGATCCATTGAAATTCAATTTCACCTAGTTGAATTGGGGAGGTGTCCACCTTACTTGTCTAGCCTTTTGAGACTCTAAAGCTCCATTTCCACACCATGAATGGATCCGTAATCTTTTCCAATTCCTTCTTAAAGTTGCATCCTAGTCATTGAAGGAGCTATTCCTTAGAGAAGTTTGTGATAGCCTATTGTTCAAAACTTCCGCTATTGCCACTTCAACTTTGTTTAGGAAGGAAGGGAGGCCCATTTCTTTTCCTTGAAAGAGTCTTTTGTTTTGTTCCTTCCATATTTCCCATAAGAGTATTGAAGGGCTTATGGTCCAAACTATTCCAAATGTATCAGAATTTTTGATGTTGGGCTAGTATTTGAAGATGTTAATTATGTCACATGGGAGAGCATTGGCCCATCCTAATTTGGTACAAAGCTAGTGCCAGCACTCCTAGGTGAAGGGGCATCCTAGAAGGAGATGGTCTATTGTCTCTTCTTGCATTCTACAAAGCTTGCATCTAGATGAACCTTGAAAGCCCATGCGCTTTAATCTTTCTATTGTTAGGATTCTCTTCTGGAGAGCTACCCAAGTAAAGGTGCCTACCTTGGCAAGGCAAAGGTTGTGCCAGCAAAGGTGAAGAAGGATGTTATGTTCAATTCGCTCCATGTCTTTGGCCAGCCTTCGATATCCCTCTTTGACATTGTATTGTCATATCTTAGAACCACACCAAATAAGTTCATCTTCTCCTTCTCTGAATACTATGACCTTGTTCCTTAATGTGGAAGACAGGATATTGATATCCTCTAGTGGCAAGCCCAAGGATGAGAAATCCTTCCATTCCACCCCAAAGTTAGATTTGTTGTGTCAAAGTCAATGTATTCTTTTAGGAAATTTTCCCATGTGCTTTTGAGAGTGTTTTAGACCTACTCCATTTCCAAAAGGATATCCAGGCTAGGATACCCTACCCAAGAGTCTTCCCAAAATAGGGCCTTCCTACCACTGTGTATGTCCTAGGAGAGGTAGTCTAAAATAATCGGCTTGCGGGATTGAATGAAGTTCCAAATTCCTTATCCTCTTGGAGGATTTGTTGTGGTGAGAATGCTGGAGGGACTGTCATCATCCATATATTTTCTTCTTAGTATCTTTTCCTACTTCCTATTGGGCTTTTTAAACATTCTCCAAACAAGTTTTTCCCTAAGAGATTTGTTTTGAAGAAACTGGTTCTTAATCCCAACCCCCATTCTTTTGTCTTGCAGTTTTTTCCCAAGAGATGAATGAAATTTTAACTTTTTCATCATTACCTTGCCAGAAAAATTTCCTCATCTTCTTGTTTAGCTCCTTGCTAACTCCAGCCGATAGAGCTAAGCATGACATTAGATAGATCGGGTTGGCAAAAATTACTACCTTTAGCATTGTTATTCTACCAGCCCATGATAACCACCTTCCTTTCCATGATGCTAGTTTGGAGCTTATATTAATGTTAAGAGGGTCCCATAACTTACTTGACCTCAAACCTTTGGCCAAAGGAATTGTTAGATTTAGAGGAGACAACTGAGAGGGGGGGTGAATTAGTTGTCCAAAACTTTCTTTATTTTCAACACTTATATTCACTTGGCAATAATAATAAATCAAACATGAAACTTAATGAATTTAATCAAGAGAAGAAACACATCAACACAAGAGACATCAAGATTTTGACATGGAAAACCCAGTTAAGGGAAAAACCACGGGGTGATTAACCCAAGATTGTATTCTCTATTAGAAGAACAGAAAGAATAAAATGGCACATGCTAATTAGGGCTCACTACCCGAGCACACTGCTCACAAGAGGCTCACTACCTACATGAGACACACTGTCTACAAAAGAATAAGTATCACATACTTGAACTGGAAAATAGCATCTTCACCATGCTTGAGTTAGTTCCATTAAGCCCAAACCTTTTGCTCTGCCTTTCACTCTTCTCCTTGCTACCACACACTCATCTCCACTTCTTCACCTTTGAAATGACTTCACAATCCCTTATTTATACATGGCATCAACTTAGGAACAAACATCTAAGTCGGCACACATCTACAAGAACATCCGCAAGATGTATAATTCATCCGGTCGGCCAATCACAGAAAGAATATCATCATCCAGAAGTTATTCTTCATTTTTGAGACTCTAATTCTAATGCAGACCATAAACACAAATTGAGCACGATCCAAGGACCTCCACAAGCTTGCCTGAAACACCAAGAACATTCGCACTTCCTCTACTTACTGCAACTCTTCTCTCCTTCATCCAGAACCTCAAGAACACAGTCTGCCATTATTGTCACAAAGAAATAGATACTTCCAGACCTTTAAACCATGAACCAATCAATTTGCCACACCACACAGACTTCCCAAACACTTCCTCAAATCCACAGAACCAGAGAATGCATTTTTGGATCTCACTGGACCTATCTGTATCACTTTCTCATCACTGAACATCTGCCAAAACCGGTTTTACTTGAACTACCATAACTTCTTCATATCTTCATACGGACCTCTAAAATCTCTACTGGAACATCATAAGACACATATATACAAACCCTTTAATCCACAACCTATCTTGGACTTTTATCTTGTTGTCATCACTGTTCATCACTATTCCTGATTAAGACTAATTTTCTCAATATCCTTAGAATACAACTCATCCAATCCTTCTCATTAATGCAACATGAGTATGTTGACATCAATGACAACACCGGTTAAACCCATACTTGCAACAATCTCCCCCTTTGTCATTGATGGCAACATATGATGTGAAAAAATGTTTTAAGCATCATGACAAGAAAATCTCTTTACTGTCACAACTCCCCCTAACAGCAACAACCATTCACATGTCTTCTCTTCCTTTATTGCTCCCCCTTTTGATCAGCAACCACTTTTTTTTCACATGTCTTCTCTCCCCCTTTGACATCAATGGCAAAGGGCACATACTTGCTATTTCACTACTTTAGAACCATGCCTGCTACTCCCCCTGAGTAGTAGCTCCCCATCATCAGTCTGGACCACAAGATGTGACTATGAAATCCACCAAACTGATGCACATCAGTGCACCTTAGTTCACCACCAGAGGGGCAATAACCCCTAACTTCTCCCTAAGATACTAGAAAGAGTCCTTAGGTAGAGGTTTAGTAAAGATGTCTGCAATCTGATCCTTTGAGGGCACAAACTCCAATCTAACTTCATTCTTGTTTACTTGCTCTCTCAAAAAGTGAAACTTGATGGATATATGTTTAGTCTTTGAATGCAGCACCGGATTCTTAGATATGTTTATTATACTTGAATTATCACATAAAATTGTGATGGGCTCCTCATACTCTACTTTAATATCTCTTAGCATCTGCTTCATCCACAAAACTTGAGTGCAACTACCTGCTGTTGCAATGTATTCTGCTTCAGTTGTAGACAAGGATATTGCCTCTTGTTTCTTGCTTAGCCAAGAAACCAATCTCTTCCCCAAAAAGAATGTTCCACCACTGGTACTCTTCCAGTCATCCACATCTCCTACCTAATCAGCATCTGTATATGCATGAAGAGAGAAATCATGATCTTTAGGATACCACAACCCATACTCAACTATCCCCTTTAGATATCTAAAAATCTTCTTGATTGCCATAACATGAGATTCTCTAGGATTAGCTTGGAATCTAGCAACAAGACCAGCAGCCTGCATAATGTCTGGTCTAGTTTGAGTGAGATACAACAATCCTCCAATCATTGACCTATATTTTGTCTGATCAACCTTGGGAGAGTCATCATCTTTGCTCAACTTGCATCTAGTTGCCATTGGAGTGTTCATTGGCTTTGAGTCTTCCATCCCAAATTTCCTCAACAATTCTTTCACATATTTTGACTGAGAAATGAAGATTCCTTGCTTTGTTTGAGTAATTTGTAGGCCCAAAAAGAAATTCATTTCTCCAAGCATGGACATCTCAAACTCACTTTTCATTTGACTTGCAAAAGTTTTGCACAAACTATCTCTTCCTCCAAAAATGATATCATCAACAAATACTTCAACAATTAGGATATTTTCATGATCAATTTTGAAATACAAATTACTATCAGCAGTACCTTTGTTGAAACCAATCTTCAAGAGATGTTTGTCCAATCTTTCATACCAGGCTCTTGGGGCTTGCTTCAGTCCATATAGTGCCTTTTTCAATTTGCAGACCATGTCACCATGATCAGACAATTGAAATCCATCCGGTTGCTTAATGTATAGCTCTTCTTCCAAGTTTCCATTTAGGAAGGCAGATTTGACATCCATCTGATACACCTTGAAATCCTTGAAGGTAGCAAATGTAAGAAATAATCTGACTGCTTCAATTCTTGCCACCGGAGCAAAAGTCTCTTCAAAATCAACTTCTTCAATCTGAGAGTAACCCTTACAGACCAATCTAGCTTTATTTCTAATTACTTCACCAGCTTCATTTAGTTTGTTCTGGAAGACCCATTTGGTTCCAATCACATTCTTGCTTCTACGTCTAGGAACAAGATCCCAAGTATGATTTTTCTCAATTTGCATTAGTTCTTCCTCCATTGCTTTTGACCAATTTTCATCATTGCAAGCTTCATTCACTGTCTTAGGTTTAATCTTTGAAATCAGACAATATTCATCTAAATTTTGAGCAATTCTCCTCTTTGTTTGTACTCCTTTGCTTTTGTCACCTATGATCTGATCTTTAGAGTGGTTTAGAGTTACATACCTTGGAACTTTGGGAGTTTCTTGCATCTCTAATTCTTGATCAGTCTCATTGAGACGTAACTCTTCTTCCTGACTTACCAGATCAACTTGACTTGGTTTCTCAGAAGAGGCTTGGACACTTTGAATCTGAACACCATTCTAATCATCTTCATCATACTCATGAATTCTTGAGGGTCTTTCAATTTCTTCATCAACCTTCACATTTATACTTTCTACTATCTTTCTTAGTCTCTTGTTGTAACACCGGTATGCTTTTATTTGAGTAGAGTAACCCAAGAATATTCCTTCATCACTTCTAGTATCAAACTTTCCTAGATCTTCATCCCTTTTAATGTAACATCTACTACCAAAAACTCTGAAATATTTCATAGTGGGAGTAATGCCGAACCAAAGTTCATAAGGAGTCTTATCGGTATTATTTCTAATTTGAACTCAATTGAGAGTGTAGATTACAGTGCTGACAGCTTCTCTCCAATAGATCTGAGGAACATTTGCTTCCATCATCATGGTCCTAAATGCTTCCCGGATGATCCGGTTCTTTCTCTCAACTACTCCATTCTGCTGTGGAGTTCTCGGGGCAGACAATTGTCTCTTTATTCCATGTTTCTCACAGAAGTCTATGAACTCACCGGATGTGAATTCTCCACCTCTATCAGACATTTCAATTTTAATCTGGTTTCATTCTCCACCATGGCCTTAAATATTTTGAATTTCTCAAGTGCTTCTGATTTTTATTTTAGAAAGGTTACCCACATCATCCGGGAATAGTCATCAATTAGCAACATGAAGTATCTATCACCTTGGACACTCCTAACTCTTGCTAGACCACAAAGATCAGTATGAACTAAGTCCAACAGTCTGGTAGAAGACAATTCCTTACTTTTGAAAGTGACTCTGTTCAATTTGCCCAACTAACATTCTTTGCACAAGCAATTAGTAGGTTTCACTAATTTTGGAAGATCTCTTAAAGCCTAAGTATTACTTATCTTGATGATATTATCAAAATTCACATGACACATATTCCTATGCCATAGCCAACTCTGATCAATTTGAGCAAATAAGCAACTTTTACCAGTACCAACCAAGTGGAAGATATTACCTTTAGTTTGAGTACCAGATGCAATCTCTGTTCCAGAGCTTTCAAAGATCTTGCATTTTCTATTTCAGAAATCTAAGATCATAGCCTTTGTCCACCATTTGTCCAACATTGAGAAGATTGTGCTTTTATCCTTCAACATACAGTACATTACCAGTTTTGTTCTTTCCATCAAGAGAAATAGTTCCTCTACCTCTAATCCTGCCAGCAGAATTATCTCCAAACTTTACAATTCCTCCTTCATATTTCTCCAAACTTAAGAACTTATTCTTGTCACCAGTCATATGGTGAGAGCAACCACTGTCAATGACCCAATCCTCCTTTATTTCAACTTGGGCAGCTAGAGCTCTTTCTTCAACTTTAAGATTGACAGATACAGAGGGTATTGATTCCTCTTCTTTGATGGCAATAAACACCCATTCATTACCAGATTTGTTTCCTATCTCTGATTCATCATCTGTTACTCCTTCATGAACATAGTAACAATTCTTTTGAAACCTTGGTCTATCAGGATTTGATCTTGAAAATCTTTCCAGACATCTTGAAGCAAAATGACCAATTTTATTGCAGTTAAAACACTTAAAAGGTACTTTTCGTTCATACTTACCAGATCCTCTTGGCAGTCTCTTTGCAATAAGGGCTTCAAGATGAGCAGTTTTAGCTTCTTCTTCATCCAATTCTTTTCTTGCTTTTTCATACCATGATGGGTTCCTTGAAGAATTTTCCCCCAGATCAAACCTTTGTTTCCCTTTTACAGAGGCACTGGCTTTGAATGCAAATTCAGTCTTTGGAGGATCATCTCCAAACTTGGCCATTTCAAAAGCAGCCAACTTACCAACCAATTGGTCTCTTATGACTATTGTATGAGCTCTGAATTCTTCAATTGCAAAAGCCTTGATTTTGTAAGAATTAGGAAGGGATCTGAGAACTTTGTCAACGATCTCATCTTCACTCAGGATTCCTCCTGCATTTCTAATTCCACAAACCAGCTCATTCACTCTTGGCATAAAAGAGGTAATATTTTCATCATCTCTCATCTTCATTTTTTGAAATTTCCCTTTTAGACTTTGTAACCTTGCACATTTAACAAACTGGTCTCCTTCATGCAAAAGTTCTAGTTTATTCTAGATCTGAAAGGCAGTTGGTAGATCAATAACATTTGAGAGTTCTGAGTCAGATAATGCGCTTAAAAGAGCCTCTTTGGTCCGTAGATTATTTTTAGCATCTGTGATTTCATTTATGGTTGTCGGACCACCCTGTGGAGGTACATAAGCTTTTGTAACCAGAGACCAGTATGCAAATCCCATACACTGCAAGCGACATTTCATGCGACCTTTCCAAAGAGTAAAGTTAGTTCCATCAAACTTCGGACTATCCTTCTTGTAGGATGACATCCTGGATCTTGTCAGGCGGTTAAGCTCCTTTTAGAGGAACTTGGCTCTGATACTAATTGTTAGATTTAGAGCAAACAACTGAGAGGGGGGGTGAATCAGTTGTCCAAAACTTTCTTTACTTTCAACACTTATATTCACTTGGCAGTAATAATAAATCAAACATGAAACTTAATGAATTTAATCAAGAGCAAAAACACATCAACACAAGAGACATCAAGATTTTGACGTGGAAAACCCGGTTAAGGGAAAAACCATGGGGTGATTAACCCAAGATTGTATTCTCTGTTAGAAGAATAGAAAGAACAAAATGGCACATGCCAATTAGGGCTCACTACCTAAGCACACTGCTCACAAGAGGCTCACTACCTACAAGAGACACACTATCTACAAAAGAATCAGTATCACATACTTGAATTGGAAAATAGCATCTTCACCATGCTTGAGTCAGTTCCATTAAGCCCAAACCTTCTGCTCTGCCTTTCGCTCTTCTCCTTGCTACCACACACTCATCTCCACTTCTTCACCTTTGAAATGACTTCACAATCTCTTATTTATACATGGCATCAACTTAGGAAGAAACATCTAAGTCAGCACACATCCACAAGAACATCCGCAAGATGTATAATTCATCCGGTCGGCCAATCACAAAAAGAACATCATCATCCGGAAGTTATTCTTCATTTCTGGGACTCTAATTCTAATGAGAACCATAAACATGAACTAAGCACGATCCAAGGACCTCCACAAGCTTGCCTGAAACACCAAGAACATCCGCACTTCCTCTACTTACTGAAACTCTTCTCTCCTTCATCCGGAACCTCAAGAACACAGTCTGCCATTACCATCACAAAGAAATAGATACTTCAGGACCTTCAAACCATGAACCAATCAATTTTCCACACCACACAGACTTCCCAAACACTTCCTCAAATCTGCAGAACTGAAGAATGCATTTCCGGATCTCACTAGACCTATCTATATCACTCTGTCATCACTGAACATCTGCTGGAACCGATTTTACTTGAACTGCCATAACTTCTTCATATCTTCATACGGACCTCTGAAATCTCTACTAGAACATCATAAGACACATATATACAAACCCTTTAATCCGCATCCTCTGATTCGCAACCTATCTTGGACTTTTACCTTGTTGTCATCACTATTCTTCACTATTCCTGATTGAGACTAATTTTCTCAATATCCTCAATATTTCTCAATATCCTCAGCATACAGCTCATCCAATCCTTCTCATTAATGCAACATGAATATGTTGACATCAATGACAACACTGGTTAAACCGATACTTGCAACAGGAAGTTCCAAATAGGTGCAGGGAAGTTGCCCTACCATTTTGAAATTTAAGATTCTCATTATCTCTTGTTGCTTCTGGATTGGCGTATGGAAGATTTTTTTTATTTTTCCAAACTTACCTCCTAACCTAAAGCCCTTGAGTATTTTCTTAGAATCTCCATCAAGTGGAAGGCCTCTCTTCTTTTTGCCACCCCAAATAGCATAGTATCATCTGTGAACTATTGGTGTGATATGGCAGGAAGCAATCTTGTCACTTCTACTCCTTCAATATTCCCAACCTCCAACTCCTTCCTCAGAGCCCTTCTTAGGGCCTTAGCCATTAAAATAACTGGAAAAGAAGACAAGGGGTCTCCTTGACAAATTCCTTAGGTAAACTTGAAGAAACCTACTGGTGAGCCATTGAGAAGGATGGAGTAGCTTGGGGTGGAATGCACTTGAAAATCCAGTTCAACCATCTCTTGTTGAAGCCAAAAGCCACCAAAACCTTTAGAAGAAACCTCCAATCTACTTTGTCATATGCTTTTTTTATGTCCAAATTTATCATCATGCTTTACCTTTTAGTTTGTTGAATGAAGTGGAGTGCTTCTTGTGCAATTACTACCCTGTCTAGAATGGATCTACCTGGGACAAAGCCCGTCTATTCATCTGAGATGATCTCTGGTAAAATCATCTTCAGCATGTTCGCCATTGCTTTGGTCATGACTTATATATAGTGTTATAAAGGGAAATTGGGCGGTACTCATCCAAAGTCCTCAGAGAGTCCTTTTTCAGGATGAGATCTATGAAAGTGTTGTTTACCTCTTTGAGTAGTTTCCCAGAGATCTAGGATGCCTCTATAGCTTCTGCCATATCTTTTCCCACCATTTCCCAACATCTTTGGAAGAAGCTTACTGGGAAGCCATCAGGCCCTGGTGCTTTGTCTGGATGCATCTGAAACAAAGCCATCTTTGTTTCCTCAATTGAGAATTTTGCATTTAACATCTTATTTTGTCCTTTTGTTATCAGTGGTGGGATATTTCTAAGATCTCTTTTCTTTATAAGATTGGAGCCTTCTAGATTGTTGAGGATACCATTAAAAAAGGAGATTGTCTCTTTTTGTAAAGATTCTAGGTATTCCACAATTGTGCCATCCATTAATCTAATTTGTGTAATTCTATTAATCTCTATTTTTTTTCTTAGTAACATTGTGGAAATATCTCATATTTGATCTCCTTCCTTAATCTAGGTCTCCCTAGACTTTTGTTCCCAAAAATTCTTCCTTAGTGAGAATTTCCTCATATGCGAGAATTAATTCTTTTTCTTTGGTATAGCTATTGTCATTCATCCCATCCTTGGCTATTTCCTCTCCCAACTAGGATAGGTCTTCTTCAATCAAATTCTTGGTCTCAAAGATGTTTTTAAAATGATTAACATTCCAATCCTTGATTTTTTGTTTTAAGCAAAACATTTTTGAACTGTAAAGTGTTTCTTCATTCCACCATACTTTCACCAACTCAAAAAATTCTAGGTCCTTCATCCACATATTCTCAAATTTGAAAGGGTTTCATGTTGGTCTTCTTTCTCCAAGGATCTCCAACTAGATTGGGTAATGGTCTGACCCAGAATAGGGGATGATTGCACCTTTGAGTTCAAAGGGAAAGGCTCCACGATCCCCCAAGAAAAGGAATATATCCAATTTCTCTGCAATATTGTTGAAACCTAATCTTTGATTGGTACAAGTGTAAGCTCCATTGGATAATTTGATATCCATTAGGTGATTCCTGTCCACCCAATTGAGAAAATCTTTTTGTGACTAACTTTCCCTTCTAACCCCTCCTCTTTTATCACTGCTTTGTAGAATGGTATTGAAATCCCCTCCTATTCTGTGGAACTGACCATTTGTTGTATTGAAAAATATGTCTATTTCTGCCCAAAGTTCTCTTTTCTTGAGGCAAGAGTTCAAACCATAGACATTTATCAAGTTGAAGTGTAGGTTTGAGGCCACACTATAGACTTTGCATGCCAACCAATTTACACCCTCTCCCAATTTGTCTATTTTGAATGTATGTGGTTTCCAAAAGATGGCTAAACCTCTCACGACCCCATCATCTTGGATAGCTAGAACTTGCCATGTTCCTAATTGCCTTCTAAACAAATATGTATCTATGTTGATCAACTTGGCCTCTTGAATCATGAAGATATCTGCCTTTGAGAGTTCCATTCGGCACTTGACCAAACATCATTTGTTAGGGGCATTCAATCCCCTAACATTCCAAGATATGAGTCTCATGGCTTTGAAAGAAGGGAACCTCCCTTCCCTGATCTTAGTAGCATTGTTAATTTGATCTGACCTTTGGTATCTCCATCCATGGTTCTCTTCTCCTAGTGAGATTTTCTTCCCTTGGACTTTCCTTTACCACAATCTGGGGTTGCTTTTATGGCTCCCTTCTGGTTGATTCCCAACTTCCCAATTTCCTCTGTCTCTACTAGATTATTAGTTGGGGTGGTTGTTTCCCCAAAGAGTAGAAATTGTTCCTCTAATAGTTCTCCTTCCTCTAGAAGAACATTCTAAAAATTTTCCAAAGCCTTGGTAACTTTCTAGACATTTATGTCTTCATTCTCATGTTCAAATTTTGAATTATCCAAGGCTCCATCAACTGCCTCCCAAAAAAGATCATTGATTGTAGTGCTAGGTGAAAGGGAAGACTCTTGTTTTATCTTTGTTGCTAGATCACAAACGCTAGTTAGGGTTTCATCTATGTTCATGCAATTCTTTTCTTCATGGGGTGGGGTTTGTATGTCAACCTCCATCCCCACAGATTGGTTTCCCTTTTTTCGAAGGAAGATTCCTCTAGCTTCAGGCTTCTCTAAATACTCAATGCCTTCAATCCTTACTTCCTCCCTTGATGTTGAGATGAGTGAGTATGTGATCTTTTCTTCCTTTGATTCCACCAAAATCCCTGAAAGCTTATTTTCTTCCTTTGAGGCTGGTGCAGGAGCACCTTCTCTGTAGTAGAGGGTCATATTTTCTTTTTATTGATTAATAAGGCTCTTAAGCCATTTCATATTGTAATAAGGATCAATTTGATCACATTGATGTCATTAGGCAAGGAAAACATGTGGTTTTGCTTGTTGAACAGTAAGGCCAACGGCTAACTAATTTGAAAAGTTAGTTTGCACGATTGGGAGAACAAACAAAAAAATTGTTGTCTGATATCTTTTTCTAGAGGCAAGTAGTATGCAACATCGTGGGGTGATGCACGAGGAATTGGATGAATGAATAAATAAAAGTTTTCTGGGTGTTACACGTTTTCTTGTCTGTGTGATTCTTTGTATTTTTATCTCTGTTTAGATCTTATACATTCATGCCCTAAACTGGATGCTATCTGTTAATTCCTAGAGTTTCTGTAGTGTGAAGAAGGTGCAATATAGTTATCTCTGTAGAGACTGGTTTGTAACATAGGAATTAGGGTTTGATCCACAAATGGGAATACTTTCCTCTGTCCACTGAAATCATCTGCATTAATGGTGTGATGGAGGAAAGTCATCTAGGTTTTGTGTTTTCTACATTATCACCTAGGGATCCAGGAAACTCGGCTGGACTCAACTAGGCATCTCCATGTGACTAGTCAGGAAATCAATGAGAAGTGAATGGTGTCGTGTTGTGGTTAGATTGATATGAATGGTCGAAGGTTTTGACGCAAGAATCGGCCAGTCCGTACATCAATTTCTAGTTCTGTAGAAGGGTTTCCTGTATCGGGTTGACACAGAGCACTTGGTGTTATGCTTTTTGCTGTGACAAACGTTATCAGAGCATAAGGGAAATGTTATGCTGACAGTTGAAGCTTTGTCGATAAAGATGTCATTGGTGTGACTTGAGCATCAGGTGAACCTTTAGGAAGTCTCTCTGATTCCTAGCTTCTGGCTGATGAATAGGGTGTCGGTGCGAAGGGAGTCATCGGCGAGAGATAAGACATCGGCGTGGGTGAAGAAGCTCTGTCGAAGGACAAAGTCTGGCTGACGGAGGTGATTAACCATTGAGGTTAAGTTGTGGGAGTCGCGGTCATCAGGAAGAGAATAATGGTCGGCGTGAAAATTAAGAAGTAAGCCGATCATCTTGAGTCTGGCTGATGTGCATGAGGGTTTTGGTGAATGTGAAGGAAATGTGACTAACCATTACAGTTAGGTCAATAGGAACCAACGGTCATCGGAGTGTCAGCATGAGAAAAATGGACACTGCCAATAGAGGAAGTCTGTCCAAAGAAGATAGAAGACGTTGGTCATCGGTAAGAGTTTATAGGTCGGCGAGAGAAATAAGAGAGGGCTCGATAGTAGTTTGTTTGGCTGATAGGGAAGTTATCACCAAGACATAGCTCGGGTCTGGCCGATTGCAGATTGGTTGAGTTTCCTTTGCGCTCTCTGCATCAGAGGCTTATTCAACCTCCTCTTCTTTTTTTTTCATCTTAGGCTTATCTTTAGATTCTGAAACCTTCATAGTTTTTTCAAGAGACATCAATTTCCCTAGCGTTCTAAAATCTATCACAATTTTCTAGGTCCATTTCCCATTCTCTGAGTTTAATTCTAGAGCCTCCCATACTCCTTCCTCTTGATCAATTTCCACACAGATTCTTGCCATTGAGCTTTTGCCCATGAGGAAATTCTCATCAACCCCAATGAAGGATCCTAAAGCCTCCCCAATTATTCTCAAAGAATCCACATGCCAATATTATGTTGGTAGGTTATCTAATCTGATCCACATTACTTTCATCTTGATATAATGATTATAGGGATTGAAATTTGGAGCCCAATTAGTCCTATAAAAGCTAGAGTTTTCGAAAAAGAGACGGCTACCCAGAATGATTTCATTTTTCAAAACTTTTCTCTTGCATTCTATCAAAAAGAAATCATTAGCAAGGGTTCTAATTCTTACCTAATTGGCAAAGCTTTGGCACCACCAATCCAAGCTTTATTGTCTAGGGCATACTTTCTTTCTCCACTTGGTGAAAAGAGCACATTGCCTCATCTCCTCTATTATCGAGGTTAGAGTGTTTGGAGGAATGGTTAGGGCTTTTCTTTTTGTGAATCCTCTGTGAGGCCTCCTTCCTTCATCCAATCTAAAAGAGTCACTTTGGTTACCCATCCTCCCATTCCAGCTCTTTGGATTTACTCTTGTCGTCTCCTCCCTACTTTATTTGGATTAGAAGAAGCCAGAATTTCCATCCTTCATGCCACCCAATGGGATTGCATTCACTCCTATGGAGAAAGGTAGAATTTCTAAGAAATCATATTTCCATTTGTCTTCTTTTTCGCTCCATAATCTTGGTCGTGACATTGTTTTGTTATAATTAATTCCATCCAATGATCTTGGTATGCACTTATTTATTTATTTTTCTTGATAATTATTCTAGAACTTAGATCTATTTTCTTAAAAAGAAGGATCAATTTCTTGAAACTTTTATTAAGTTTCATTTTTTTGTTGTAGGCATTCCAGTTTTTCAAAAAATCCTTAGGACTAATATTGGTCAAGTATATGTGCATAATGCCTTTAATGGTTATTAAAAGTCCTTTGGAATTAAACATGAGATAACCATTCCCTTTACAATTCAACAAATATTGTAGTGGAAAGGAAACCTAGAACTATTATTGAAATGACTTAATGTTTGCCTTATAATTTTTTGGTTGAAGCCATGTTTTGTGCTACCTATCTTATTTATAACACTCTTACCCAAGACTTAAAGGATATCTTAGCTAGAATGGATCATTCTATTGTTAGAAAAGCCAACTCTTGCATTTTTTACTTTAATGTTTAAAATTTGGATCTAAATGATCCACAAAATTATTTTTACAATATATCACCTTAATTGACAATTGTAATTTTTTTCTCTGGTTATACTGATTCAGATATAGGAGATGATCCCAATGATAGAAGATCCACTTTTGGTTATTGTTGTCACCAAATAGTGCACCCTTACTGAGTTGCAAAACTTAGCCTATTGGTTAAACATGGGATAACTCCCCTGATTGTGGGCTCAGGTTATGGGAGTTAACCTCTAGAGTGAGTTGGTTCTCATGGTTCTATCACCTAAACTAAGCTACCTACTATTGCTTTCTAAGAAAAAAGAGAAGGATAACATGTAAATGAATCCTAAACTAAAAGGTGATACACCAAAAAAGGTTTTCAAACCTACACTATTGTTTTGACATACAACTAAGCAATGTTTCAACTATTTATGCATAAGTGTTTGATATACCTATGTATAAGTATTTTATTGAAAGTTCTATGTTCCTTGTAGTTTTAGAAAGGAAGAAAGTATGTTTTCTTCTCAAACTAACATCTATTTGAACAGTGACAAACAATAACCTACACAAATATATCTTTTCTGCTTGAAAATGATAGAAATAAGACACTCATTTAAGGATTTGCACATAAAAATCATAAAAATTCCATTAATTACCTCACACACACAACCGAGACAGAAACTTTGAAGGCCAAAATGTTTTCTTTATTGATAGAAGATATGTTTACAATAGTACATGATTTGAAATCTATATTTTTTGCCTGAAAATGTGTTACAAGAATGTTGTTATACAACAAGATCTGAGTTACAATCTTTGGTTTTTTACCTCTTACAGCTCAAAAACATGAAAGAACTAATTTGAAAATGATGCCCAAAGATCCTATATGGCATCATAGACCTAGGAGAGTATCTACGACTGATTTTGACCAAGTTACAAAGCGTTAAAATTAGCTTACTTTGGATGTCCAAGAAGAGTCCTAATTTGATTTGGTCTTCAAAAAGTTCCTAAGAATGTGCTCCAACTGTATGAAAAGTGGAAGTGGTTGGGATGTTCATCCCTGAAAAGTGGAAACATTCCTTTGCATTCTCCAACATCTGTTTTGTCTCCCAAACTACCTCCTAGATGCTTGGAAAGTAGTCAAACTACCTTATGTGTTGTCATAACTACTCATACTGGCCATTACACCTTCCATACTACCTCATAATTGCTTGGTTTAGATGTGTTGTCTCATCCTAACTGCCCATTGCACTCTTATAGGACATGTACTTTAACTAAAGAATCTTTGACATGTCCTCCAAGTTTATATATTTACACATTTGATAAGTCTTCAAATGTGTTAATCTATAAACTTGGAGGACATGTCAAAGATTATTTAGTCAAAGCACATGTCCTATAAGAGTGAAATGGGAAGTTAGGATGAGAGAACACAGCTAAACCAAGCAATTATGAGGTAGTTTGGAAGGTGTAATGGCTAGTATGAGCAGTTATGACAACACACAAGGTAGCTTGACTACTTTCTAAGCATCCAGGAGGCAGTTTGGAAGACAAAGTAGATGTTGGAACATGAAAAGGAATGTTTCCACTTTTTAGGGATGCACATCCCAACCACTTCCACTTTTCATGCAGTTAGAGCACATTCTTAGGAACTTTTTGAAGACCAAATCAAACTAGGACTCTTCTTGGGCATCCAAAGTAAGTTAGCTAATTTTAAGCTTTGTAACTTGGTCAAAATCAGTCCTAGATACTCACCTAGGTCTATGATGCCATATAGGATCCTTGGCCATCATTTTCAAGTTAGTTCTTTCATGTTTTTGAGCTATAAGAGGCAAAAAACTAGAGATTGTAACTCAGATATTATTGTAGAACAACATTCTTGTAACACATTTTTAGGTAAAAAATACAAATTTCATATCATGTACTATTGTAAATGCATCTTCTATCAATAAAGCAAACATTTTGGCCTTCAAAGTTTCTGTCATGGTTGTGTGTGAGAGGTAATTGATGGCATTTTTGTGATTTTTATGTGCAAATCCTTAAGTGAGTGTCTTACATTTTCAAGCAGAAAAGATATATTTGTGTAGGCTATTGTTTGTGTCACAGTTCAAAAATATGATAGTTTGAAAAGAAAACATACTTTCTTCCTTTATAAAACTGTAAGAAACATAGACCTTTCAATAAAATACTTATACATAGGTATGTAAAACACTTATGTTGTGCATAAACAACTGAAACATTGATTAGTTGTATGTCAAAATAGTAGTGTAGGTTTGAAAACCTTTTTTGGTGTATCACCTTTTAGTTTAGGATTCATTTACAAAAGCAAGTAGCAGTAGGTAGCTTAGTTTAGGTGATAGAACCACAAGAACTAGCTCACTCTGGAGGTTAACTCCCATAACCTGAGCCCACAATCAAGGGAGTTATCCCATGTTTCACCAATAGGCTGAGTTTTGCAACTTAGTAAGGGTGCACTATTTGGTCACAACAGTTTTTGGCACACCCGATGGGACGGATTGGACTATCATAGTCTGCTAGTCCTCTATTCATTATTGATATTTGGTGTGTATGTCAACAACATCAACCTTTGGAGGTGATATTCACACACTTGGTGACTCTATAAGTGAAGAACCAATTGGTTCAAAATAGTCTAGATGCTCAAAGTATATCAAATATTAGTTTTTGGTGATGTCCTAGTCTTTACCTTTGTGGGAAGCTTCAAAACCTCCTGACAATCTACTGGTATGTGCTTATTTTCCATAAAATTAGACCTAGTTTTCTTATTTTCAAAGAATATTCCATGATTTTCTAGCTCATTTTAATGATCTAGCATGACCAACTACCATAGAGACTATGTTTCTTCTCCACCATTTTACCAAACAATAGTTTGTATACCTTCTTACCAGCCATATCAAATTGAAAACACTATTGGTTTTATCCCAAATAACTCTATCACAGTAGGATACCAGCATGTGCATAATGCTTGCCACCCACCCACCCATGCTCAACCTTCTTGGCAGCCTTCCCATGGCTATAATCAGTCCCAAGAAGACCATCTTTCTCATAATCAGCATGTGTATTCTCCTAGCCAGCTTCAAGATGATGAAACATGAGCATTCAAGATATAAGAGATATCATGCTAAACTTTAGAATGTAGTTAGATGCTATTAAAAATGAGTAGGAATATGGTTGGAAACATGAAGAGCTTGCATATCAAGCTTATTTACACTAGCAAGAGAGGGAATTACAAATGAAGAATGGGGAAGAGTTTCTGGCTAGACAAGTTGTGGCCAAAGAGGAACAGATGAAACAATTGATGGCTCAAATACAGAGGTATGAAACCCAATCAGCCCTTTGCATTCCTATTTTTAGTTCAACCCTTCCTATAATGATGAATCATCCTTTGAATCAAGAGGTTGCCAAGTCCAAAATTCCTAGTTTTAAATAAGAAAAACCTCTTGAAACCTCAAGCAAGCCTCATTGTGTCAAAATTCCATCTCCTTCCTCTTCTTCATCATCATCATCACTATTATCTGCATGCATATCACCCCTTATGTGTACCTTTATCTCTACCCTGATAGATTCATATAGTTGTACTATTTTCTCAACTTCCCATCCATCCTAGAGCTTGTCCTTTATTACCGCATGCCTATGGGAATGAAACTTTGCTTGAAGAGCATCCCATTTATTCTTCCTTCTATTTAATGTTTCATTGTATGCTTCCACCTTAGCTTTCATTCTCATGGCCTTGTTTATTACCTCTTCTATCAAGTGGTGAAGGGGATCTTCTACTGCATACTTAAAACTGTTATGAAAAGCCTAGATAGAAAAATCAGTGTCTTAATTTTCTATTTTTCTTTCTACCTTGTCTTCTAAAGCCTCTAGGGTTTCTATTTCTTGTGCCATGAGATCATGTATTTTGACACTTATGTCCCTAAGCTTGCCACTACATCTTCTCAAGATATCACATTCAAATCCAACATCTTCATACTAAATACTCAACAACTGGGATGTGTTATTAACTAGAATTTTGTTATCCATAAGTATTTTCATGTCAATCCTTTTCATTTCTCCCAAAGCATTAGGTGTTTTTCTAGCTTGAAAGACCTCCTGCCTACTTCATTCTGTAACTTATCTACTTTACTTTTCAAAACACCAAGAGAATTCCAATTTGCCAGGGAGGTTTTCACCACATTCTCTACTTCAAAGACAAAATAAATGAGCCAATTATCCACTAATTGTGCCTTATGCTTCATAATATCTAATCATGTCATCTCTTCTTGAGATATGATTGTGAACGGGGTAGCTGGACTGATCGGTGTGTGCTTGGGGTCAATTAACCCTTTAATGAAAGAATGCAATTGAGCAATGTGCTCTTTATGTTTCTTATTCTTATCCTTTCTCTTTTCACCCTCTGTGTCAAAGAATCAATAATATCCTTACCTTCTTGACCTTCTTGGTCTTCATTAGCAAAACCTAAATCAATGTTTGTTATTTGAAAGTCATCAAGGCATATTTTTCCTTTCTCCTTCTCAACCATTGGTAAAGCTACTTGGGCTATTCTCCTACCTATAGTAGGGTCTCTCTTTATGTCTGATGTAGGCCTTTCCTTTCTTTTAGGTTTCAACATACTTGCAGTAAACAATATGGAAACATCAAAATTAGGGACCTCATCTACTTGTTGCAGATTTATTTCTTGTTGCAACCAATATGAGACATCACCCCTAGGCTCCTGCTGGTCACCTTGTTCCTTTCGAGTATCATGAGACTCGGGATTATGTCCTACCCTCAATGGTGAATTCCCTTTCTTTGGTTCTTCCTCATGCACATTCTCATGAGGGGGATCTTGTTGAGGTACCTCCTGTTGAGGGATTTCTTCCTGAGGTGGAGGTTCTTGTGATGTGTTAACCTTCTGATCATTCCTCTCCTCCTGTAACTTATTCTCAGGTGTTCCTTGAATATTTTGATCTTGTGTGTTCTATGGCACATGTTCCTCTTGAGAAGCTTGTGAATTTTGACCTTGGGGATCATCCTGATCACTCCCAGTCACATTTTCTGTCTCCTTCTCCTGACCTCTATCTTGGGCCAAACTCTGTTCCTCATTCTTAGATGTGTTTATTTCTCCAAGGCTTAATTCTTTCTCATCTAATTTCTTTCCTGATCCTAGGTTATTATCTTGATTACTTCCTTTTGTATGCAATGAAGAAACATTTTGATTCTCCACCCCATCAGAGATTTCCTTATCATTTTCTTCATGTGCAAGATTACTATCTCGATTATCCTTATTGTATACACCTAAAGATGACATGACTCTGTCTAAATAAATATTTTTAATATTTATTTAAGTCTACCTTCCTTTATCAATAAATAAATAATTAAATTTATTTATTCAATTCATATTTCTCTAAGTTAATTAAATATCGAAAATATTTAATTACTTCTTCTAAAGTCAAAATTAAATAAAATCCTTGATTTAATTTATTTCTTCCAAAACAATTAAATAATTTCTAATTATTTAATTAAGTCATGCATTCTTCCAAATTTAAATAAATCATTTAAATTTATTTAAATCCTCTTATTCTCTAAAATAAAAATATAATTAAATATTTTATTTTATTCTTCTATCTTACACAAGATAAATTAAATAAATTTATTTATTTACTTTGCTTTCTTCTAAAAATATCTTCTTGCTTTCTTTCTAAAAATTGCAACTCATGCATATCTAATTAATTTATTTAATTAGATATTTCATCTATTATTCCTCTAATCTTTTCAGGATTTATTTCCTTTAAAGCAAAAAATCAAATCAAATCTTCTTGCATCCTTCTTCTAAAAATAAATAAAATTAAATATTTTATTTATTTATTCATGATGAACATAAATTAAATAAATTTTATTTATTTAATTTGTATTTCATCCACTCTTATCTATATCATTTTCTTCTAAAAATAAATCTTCCTTGTCATGCAAAAGCAAAAGCAAAAGCTGAGTTAACTGATTTAAAGCAAACTTTGTTTTTATTAGCAAATTCTTAAATTAGAAAAATATATTCTAATTTTTGAAATAAAAATTCATCCTCATCAAGAAAAATAGTTAACTCAACAAAACATTTTTTTGAATGACACATGTCCTTTTTCTATTTGCGCACATTCTCTCAAACATCCTCTACCATTGATCTTCTTATTTCTTCTACATTGTTGATCCTCTCTCTCATGAGTCTATAAATACAACCTTCTTCTTCTATCTCATGGATCCATCATTTGAGTAAACTTATGCTGCAGGAAATCTAGCGCGCCATTGGCACCCATCTCCATAGCACTTCATTATCATCCACTCACATTTGTGTTTGAAGTTCATCTTCAAATACAAGCAGCTATCCTAGCCAACTTCTCCTTGTCATCTTGAGGATTCAAAGTGAGGAAGCAAGCTTCCTGAGGGCTAACATTCATCTCATCAAGATCAAAAAATAAAAGGCGAACAATGGAAGGCATAAGGTAAAGGTTGTAAGTATCTTATTTTGTTATTTTAAATCCCTTTTTCTCCATACTTAATTTATGTATTAGGTTTTTTTATTGATTTGATTAATCCCACATTTCGCCCATCACACTCTCGCACCCATTGTGGGGCTCTTGCCCCTAATCTAATCAAAATTTGAGTTTTCTTAGTGACAGGTGTCATATAGGCTTCTAACAGGTGCATTAGGTGCATGTATCCTCTGAACCAATGCTTCTACCTCCTGTTCTGATGCATGTAAAAGTCTAGCACATTCAACCTTTGAATCGGCACTTTTATCTTCTACTCTAGCGCTTTTGATAATACGACACATTAACCCTTTGAGATGGCACATCTGATTCCTGTTCTAGTGCCTACATCATCCAGGCGCACATACCCTACATCGTGATGCTTTTACTCTGTTTCAAGGTGCATATATTTAATTAATGTATGTGTTTCTTCTTAAAGTGCTTTTGATACCTGTCTTAGCGCATCTGTAAACCGGTGCATGCAAGCTCTGTTTCTGTGCATTTAGACTGCATAGCAACGCTTCTATTTTACACTGTGGTTTTAGGGTTTCATCTGATTTTTATGTTTGAGCTAATGTTTGTATTGCAAGATTAGAGGTTGGATTAAATCATTTAGCTGCATTAATTAGTTCATTTAGATTAATTAAAGGAAAAAGTAACAAAAAAAAATGCATGCATGCAAATCTCACGTAGACTTTAACTAGGAGGATAGTAACTGAACCACTGCTATCTTTGCATTGGTGCTTTCTTTCCTAGTTTAGATCATTGCTATCTTACAAATGAAAAATGAACATTGCTATCTTTTTAACCACTTCAAAGTTAACAAAAGTGTGAGTGCACAAGTAGATAGCCCATTTAGTTGTCTTCCTTTTAACTAGGATTGGATTAATCAGTGTTCTCTATGTTTATTGAATGACAATAGGCTTATGCTCTCCCCTTTACTGGGTGACCAGAATGCCAGACTTGTTATTCCATCTGTATAACCTTTAGAGGGGCCTTCCCTTGGATGCCCGCCTGTCCAAGTGGGAATGACCCTAAGTGGAAACAGGCTAAAGCCAAGCCCTACCGATCCACTTTAAATAAACTGTGCTTGAGACGAAAGCCTCATACAACGAGTGTTGTTGTGTTACACCGATGACCAACCTCCCCTAAAACCCTCTAAGGCATAACCCTTTGAGTCTGGGAGACTCCATAACGGAGAGTAGTGTCACCACACGTGTAACCACTCAAACAGTTGCCTTGACTACGAACCACTTGTTTAGTATACCAAAAACCCCTATTTGTTGACACAAAGGGTGGAGCTCTTGAAGTGGCCTTGATTCATGTGATTCTTAGTATAGGTAGCAGGGACAATCCTATAGTTTGGTGGGGGTACGAGCCTAAAGAAACTTGGATCTGGTATGTGTGAGAAGTGAGTGCCATGGAGGGGAGTCAGTGCCACCAGATCCTAGAGCTACATGCTTTGAATATGCATAGCTAGAGGATTCAACAAATATTGTCCTATCTAGCCTACGGTGTACTTGTTTTTGTGTCAAAAAGTCCAAAATACAAAAAAATAACAAAAGATAAAAACCATGAAAACTTCTATACGCTTGTTGTGTCTTCTACCATAATTGAAAATCAAAAGCAAAAAGAACCAAGTTTTCAACCAAAAATAGAAATTTTTGAAAAACATGCCAAAGAGAAAAGTTTACAAAAGCATTCAGAAAACCAGAGCTGTGCATATACATTCTAAAGCTGTGTATATATCTCAACCTACTACACATTTATATCGACTTCTTATGCTTTTGCTACCTATTTCTATGCATTGATTCTCTGCCAGAACTTCGCATCTACTTCGACCTGCAGCACATTTATCCTCTGTTTCCATGCATTTGTAGTTGTACATCTATCACAGTAAGCTTTTTTGGTCTTGTGTCAATTTCTGTAGAGATGGAAAACCAAATAGAATATATTGCTCAAACACTCCAATTTCTGCAATTGCAAATAAACTTAGGTCCCTCACCCAAAGATTGTATAGCAATTTCTCAACAAATCCAAGTCTTACAACAAGAAATAACAATCTTATAAGCTGAATGTGCCAATACTAGCTACGCCTCACCCCAAAATCGTATAATCTTTTCCCATACTCATGACAAGGAAAACACCACCTCAAGTTGGAAATCATATACCACTCTGTCTACTAGTCCTCCTTCGCCACCTACTAAGATGCCTATCCCAAAATGTACCAGTCCTACACCAACACTACCATCTAGTTCCTCAAACTCTAAATGGACAACCAAAAAAGAATCAGATGAGTGGTGGGAAAAATGTTTTCCAAATTTATACAGCAAAAGAAAAGCTATGGAGAAAGCCAAATCCACTCATCCATTACCTCATTCATTTACCCATACACCTACAAAGGATGTGATCCAAGGACTACCAGTAGAGAGTCAACCATGTCCCCAAAATCTGGTCCTTGACCTTACAAAAGATTCTTCCAATAACATGTCAAATCCTACAACCCCTTCATGTGATCCTCAACCCCTTGAGCTTATTGAAGAGTCTCCTACCATGAACCCAAGTCAAAAGCTATCCACTTTAATTCAAACAACCCAAGAGTTATGTCAAGAGCACACCTTAGAGCATGTGAAAACATTAAGCCCTAGTCTAAGTCAAGATCAAATCACTTTCATGCAACCTATCCATAACATGTATCTTTTCCATGATCAAGATGATATCCATAATAATGAATCTCTCCATGAGCCACTTGATCCTATCCATCTCCCAACAACTATACATGAGCAAGAGATCCAATTCCATCCCATGCATAACCTTTATCTTTTCTATGATCAAGATACTATCTTTGATGAAGAAGCTAGCCATGAGCAACTTGATCCTATACATGAGAAAGAGATCCAATTCCAACCCATGCATAACCTTTATCTTTTCTATGATCAAGATACTATCTTTGATGAAGAAGCTATCCATGAGCAACTTGATCCCATCTATGAGAAAGAAACCTCCATTACTTCTATCCCTCTTCCATCTAATCACATCCATGATCCAACAACTTTCACTTCCTCTGATGAGACACTTGCCTCCCAAGTGCACATGAATGATCAACCTAGTAACTTAGATCCTAAAGAGCATAATGATGATTAAGATTCTAGTGATCCTTCACCATCCATTATTGACCAAGCCACAAATCTGTTGTCCTATATCCTTGGGCTTACTACCTTCATGCATGAATGTTCTTCCTTAGAACACCAACAACCATTATCCACTATCTCGCCTTCCTCATCCAATAGGGAACTTGCTGCTAGTCCACCTATACATAATCCCATGGTCCATCGCATACTCCAGAATATGAACTATCAAGGTAAAGGCTTAGGCCTTCATGAACAGGGTATTTTGGAACCTATCCATGTCAAAGTTCCTCCACCCTCATATGGCCTTGGATACATACCCCAAGATGAACAATCTCAAGATGTTGGTACTTCCTCCACTCCTCCTAAGTCCACCACTTTCCATCACAAACCCTATCATATCCCTAAAACATATGTGGCCATTCCACCTCCATCATCCTACAATTGTCAAAAGCATGTGACCATACACCTTCCACCATCCAATATACCTCCACTACTTCCAACTCCTAACACCCCTCTGTGCATCCTACCACCACTTCTTCCAACACCTTATTCATCCATCTATAAATCCTCTAACCCAATCATGGCCAACAAACGCACATGTTGTCTAAACAAAGAGCTTCCACTTACCCCACTTCCACCATCCCAAGAGAATTCAACAGCAAAAATTTGGATGCCTCTACCTCTCAAGTCAAAAATCCTAAGCATCCTCATGACCTAGGATATAAAATCCAAGAATCAAAGAATTATCCATATCAAAAGATGCATACACCCATACACCTCAATGCCAAACTGAAAAAGGTGTGGGTCCCCAAGTAACAACTAATTACCTATGAAGCTGCACAAACGCCGCATATACCCAAGCCCATACCTTCATAGGTAAATTCTAAAAGTAAAATGGTTTGGGTACCCAAGCAAAAAGCCCTAAAGTTACATGAGGCATCCACCTCTCAAGAATTCCAGCCATTCACTTTCTCCCATACCATCCAAAAGTATCCAATTCCTCCATCCCACAAGACAAGCAAAAATCAGAAAAATACTAAGTCTATGTGGGTCCCTAAATTCCTAAATCATTCATCCACCAAGGAAAAATCTCCATTGCTTCCCACACCACCTGCCTATCGTAAGCTTTAATGTTTATCATAGTATGTGTAACCATTGGTCATAGTTCCCTTCCATTCCACAACACTTCCATATAACTCCATCTCCCCTCCCTTCCACTACTATCCTACATATCTTCCCCATCCTACTCCCATGGTCCATGCTTTTGAATAAGCTTTCTAATCCATATATCTACATCAGTGTCCACTATCGCACCCTTCCATAATCCAATATCTACCAGTCTCCATCTCACTTTCATGCAATCCCCTACCAACATCTATGAGAACACTTGACGTGGTCCGTGCGATAGCATCCATCTAGCGGGACTATCACCTTTCAAGGAACTAGATACTTGAGTCTCTCCTTTCCATGTCCACCTTCTCCCATCCAAATATTCAAAAAAAAAAATCAAAAAAAGTAAAGAAAAATTCCTTTGTCCAATGGTAAAAATCTGACAAACAGGCGCCTTGGATAGGTACCATGATGAAAACCTAGCAAACAGGCGTCATATGTAAAGTTGATCTCCTATGTCACCTACACTTGGGGGCATCTTGTCTCATCGATATATCACTTTTTTTCCTACCAGTTTCCTTCTATACCATTTCCTATCCTATTCCTCTATTCACTACATACCTATACTGTCCAATCCATCCATCCTAATCTTCCATTCCTCTATTTTTCTTGATCTTGATAAAGATTGGGGGCACAATGTTGACAAATGTTTTAGATGTCTTTTGACATACCTTATCCCTCCAAAACCACACAAATCCTTCATTATACTCTCATCATCCTTCATTGTAAGCTTTGAGTTATTCCTATGCGACATAGTCCTTGGAGATCACATCCTTGATTCCTTCTATCCACTATTGCCCATCCCCATACATACCCATTCCATTCTTTCTCACCCATGCATCTACTTATCCGTGGTGTTTCCTTGTCATCAGTATCATCCAATCCATATCTGGTCCATATCTGTTCCATACCTGATCCATATCTGTTCCCTATCATGTCTCATCTGGTCCATATCTTAGTATCATAGGGTTCACCCCGAACTATGTTGCCTCTGCGTCGTCATGTAGGCAAGGCCATTTAGCAATGAGCCCCTGAGGCACTAGGTGAGTCCCTCAGGGTCTGTCTCTTCATGTCTATTTGTCAAGTCATCCATAATAGGTCAATCCTTAGTTTTCATTGGGGGCAAACTCCTCACCGTGGTTGCGGATTTGGATTCTTGAATGTCACATGTTCTAAGAGGATACCAATAAAGGTTTGTGATACCTTTCACTAGACAAGCACATGTAGCAAAGCAAGCTTCCCAAAACAACATAAATCTTGGCACAAAAACATCAACCTGTCCAAAGCAAAGTAAAACGTATACTGAAGCACTCAGATTTATTCTATATCAATTATGGAAAAAAGACACAACTAATGCAAGAATGTTTTGTGAACAGGTTAACTTAAAAGGTCTTGGATTTTTATCATTATGTCTTTCTATGCTACTCAAGGATGCCAAAAGCTAGAGATGCTATGATGGGGGCATAATCTTTTTCTTTGTCTATTGTTTGTGGGTCAAACTTTAGTAATATGATGAATTTTGCCTAATGACATGATCAACAAAAGATCATCGAGGACTTCGGAGGTCTGGACATGAAAAGGGGCAATCCTTGTCTGTTGAAACGCAAGAGGTACTCAGGTCATCTAGATTCAATTTGACTAGATGTTTGTATTAACTTGCTATATCAAAATCCATGTAAGTAATACTCAGGTCATCTTGGTTTAATTATACCTAGATGCTTGTATTTTCTTACAACATAATAAACGCCCAATGATGAAATAAGCACTTCAAAATACTTGCAATATCAAGATGACAAATATCCATATCCATAACATATCTAGAAAGCATTCCTTATCCATATCCAAAAAGCATTCCTTATCCATATCCAATTACATCACATATCCATATCCATATCCATATCCCATGCAATAAAGATTCTATGTAGAGTATCAATGTTTGCAAAAGCTTTGTGATTTCTTCTGTCGAGTCATTCTTCTATCAATCAAATTTCTATCTGTTTTCATATCTCTCGTCAACAGTTCTAGTTATCAATCTAAGCAATGATCTAAATGCAAGTCTCTCCTTAATCCATACCAATCATGTTAATCAATCTTGTCAAATGATCCACTCACAACCAGTGGTCTTGATCCTTGTCTAGTTGTAAAACAACTCAATCAATTATAATCACTCAATTGTCTTATATAGGATGTTGCATTGTTGAAATCAAACCAATACACGCATCTTACACAACATGCTTCATTTCCTAAAACCAAACATTGTCCTTTGTGTTGCTCTAAGGATCTATTGTTCCCCACCATGACAACACTGTTGTATATCGTTATCAGTATATCATGTTAGATTTAGGGCAGACAACTGAGAGGGGGGTGAATCAGTTGTCCAAACTTTCTTATCTTTTCAACACTTGCATTATAACAATAAATCAATCATGAAAACTTAATGCAATTAACCAAGAGCAGAAACACATCAACACATGAGACACCAAGATTTTGACGTGGAAAACCCAGTTAAGGGAAAAACCACGGGGTGACTAACCCAAGATAATATTCTCTGTTAGAAGAATAGAAAGAATAAGATGGCACATGCCAATTAGGGCTCACTGCCTGAGCACACTGCTCACAAGAGGCTCATTGCCTACAAGAGACACACTGTCTACAATAGATAAGTATTACATACTTGAACTGGTAAATAGCATCTTCACCATGCTTGAGTCAGTTCCATTTAAGCCCAAACCTTCTGCTCTGTCTTTCGCTCTTCTCCTTGCTACCACACACACATCTCCACAAGTCACACCTTGAAATGACTTCGCAATCCCTTATTTATACATGACATCAACTTAGGAACAAGTATCTAAGTTGGCACACATCCACAAAAACATCTGCAAGATGAATAACTCATCCGATCGGCCAGCCTAAGTAAGAATACCTTTATCCGGAAGTATTTCTTCAATTCTGGGCTCCAACTCTAATGTGGACTGATAACACAACCTCAACATGATCTAAGAACCTTCACAAGCTTGCCTGAATAACCAGGTACGTTCGCACATCTTCTACTTACTCTAATCTCTTCTCTTCTGCATCTGGTGCCTCAAGAACATAGTCTGTCATGACTGTCACAAGGGAGTAGATTCTTCTGGACCTTCAAACCATGAACAAATCAAGATGAACATCACAAGGACTCCCCCAACATGCCTTCCAATCCGCAGAGCAGGAAAATGCACTTCCGGATCTCACCGGACCTTTCTGTAACACTCTATCGCTCCTGAGCATCTCCCAGAACCGGTTCTACTTGATCGATCACAACTTCTTCATATCTTCATGCGGACCTCTGAAATCTTAACTGGAACCTCATAAGACTCATGTCCACAAACCCTTTAATCCACATCGTTTGATCCTTAACCTATCTTGAGCTATTTCCTTACTGTCATCACTATTCTTCACTATTCTTGACTGAGAATGACTTTCTCAGTATCCTCAACAAATAACTCATCCAATCCTTATCACTGATGTAACAGAAGTATGTTGACATCAATGACAACACCGGTTAGGCCCATACTTGCAACAATCTCCCCCTTTGTCATTGATGGCAACATATGATGTGAAAAACTATTTTTGACCATCAAAACAAGAATTTCTTTTCTACTGTCACAACTCCCCTTATCAGCAATCACCATTCTTCACATTTCTTGTCTCTCACTTCTGCTCCCCCTTTGATCAACAACCACTTGTTTTTCACATGTCTTTTCTCCCCCTTTGACATCAATGGCAAAGGGCTCATACTTCCAACTTTATCATTTCAGAATCATATCTGCTGCTCCCACTAAGTAGCAGCTCCCCATCATCAGTCCAGACCACAAGATGTGACTGTGATATGTACCAGACTGATGCACATTAGTGCATCCTAGTTCATCACTGGAGGAGAAATAACCCCTAACTTCTCCCTAAGATACTCAAAAGAGTCCTTGGGAAGAGGTTTAGTAAAGATATCTGCAATCTGATCCTTGGAGGGCACATACTCCAACCTGACTTCATCCTTGTTCACTTGATCTCTCAGAAAGTGAAACTTGATAGATATGTGCTTGGTCTTGGAATGCAACACCGGATTCTTAGAAATATTTATTGCACTTGAATTATCACAGAAAATTGTGATAGGCTCCTCATATTCTATTTTAATGTCTCTTAGCATCTGCTTCATCCATAAGATTTGAGTGCAACTACCTGCCGCTGCAATGTATTCTTCTTTAGTTGCAGACAAAGATATTGCCTCTTGTTTCTTGCTTAGCCAAGAAACCAACCTTTTCCCCAAAAAGAATGCTCCACCACTGGTACTCTTCTGGTCATCCACATCTCCTGCCCAATCTGCATCTGTATATGCATGAAGAGAGAAATCATGATCTCTAGGATACCATAGACCATACTCAACTGTCCCCCTTAGATATCTAAAAATCCTCTTGATTACCATAACATGAGATTCTCTAGGATTAGCTTGGAATCTAGCAACAAGACCAACAGCCTGCATAATGTCTAGTCTAGTTTGAGTGAGATACAACAATCCTCCAATCATTGACCTATACTTTGTCTGATCAACCTTGGGAGATTCATCATCTTTTCTCAACTTGCATCCGGTTGCCATTGGAGTGTTCATTGGCTTTGAGTCTTCCATCCCAAATCTCTTCAACAATTCTTTCAAATACTTTGACTGAGAAATGAAGATTCCTTTCTTTGTTTGAGTAATTTGTAGGCCCAAAAAGAAATTCATTTCTCCAAGCATGGACATCTCAAACTCACTTTTCATTTGACTAGCAAAAGTTTTACACATACTATCTCTTCCTCCAAAAATGATATCAACAAATACTTCAACAATTAAGATATTTTCATGATCAATTTTGAAATACAAGTTACTATCAGCAGTACCTTTGTTGAAACCAATCTTTAAGAGATGCTTATCCAATATTTCATACTAGGCTCTTGGGGCTTGCTTCAGTCCATATAGTGCCTTTTTCAATTTGCAGACCATGTCACCATGATCAGAGAATTGAAATCCATCCAGTTACTCAATCTACACTTCTTCTTCCAAATTACCATTTAGGAAGGCACATTTGAGATCCATCTAATACACCTTGAAATCCCTTGAAGGCAACAAATGCAAGAAATAATCTGATTGCTTCAATTCTTGCCACCGGAGCAAAAGTCTCTTCAAAATCAACTCCTTCAATCTGAGAGTAACCCTTGCAGACCAATCTAGCTGTATTTCTGATTACTTCACCAGCTTCATTCAGTTTGTTCCGGAAGACCCATTTGGTTCCAATCACATTCTTGTTTCTAGGTCTAGGAACAAGATCCCAAGTGTGATTTTTCTCAATTTGCATCAGTTCTTCTTCCATTTCTTTTGACCAATTTTCATCATTGCAAGCTTCATTCACTGCCTTAGGTTCAACTTTAGAAATTAGACAATACTCATCTGAATTTTGAGCAATTCTCCTCCTTGTTTGCACTCCTTTGCTTTTGTCACCTATGATTGGGAGTCTCTTGCACCACTAACTCTTGATCAGTCTCATTGGGAATTATCTCTTCTTCCTGATTTACCGGATCAACTTGACTTTGTTTCTCAGAAGAGGCTTGGATACTTTGAATTTGAACATCATTCTGATTGTCTTCATCATACTCATGAATTCTTGAGGGTCTTTCAACTTCTTCATCCACCTTCACATTTACACTTTCTACAATCTTTCTCAGTCTCTTGTTGTAACACCGGTATGCTTTACTTTGAGTAGAGTAACCCAAGAATATTCCTTCATTACTTCTAGTATCAAACTTTCCTAGATCTTCATCCCTTTTAATGTAATGTCTACTACCAAAAACTCTGAAATATCTCACAGTGGGAGTAATGCCAAACCAAAGTTCATAAGGAGTCTTACCGGTATTGTTTTTGATTTGAACTCAATTGAGAGTGTAGACTACAGTGCTAACAGCTTCTCTCCAATAGATCTGAGGAACATTTGCTTCTATCATCATGGTCCTAGAAGCTTCCTGAATGGTCCGGTTCTTTCTCTCAACTACTCCATTCTGCTGCGGAGTTCTAGGGGTAGACAACTGTCTCTTTATTCCATGTTTTTCACATAAGTCTATGAACTCACCGGAGGTGAATTCTCCACCTCTATCAGACCTCAGACATTACAATTTTAATCCGGTTTCATTCTCTACCATGGCCTTGAATATTTTGAATTTCCCAAGTGCTTCTGATTTTTCTTTTAGAAAAGTTACCCACATATCCGGGAATGGTCATCAATTGGCAACATGAAGTACCTATCACCTTGGATATTCCTAACTCTTGCCAGACCACAAAGGTCAGTATGAACTAAGTCCAATAGTCCGGTAGAAGACAATTCCTTACTTTTGAATGTGACTCTGCTCAATTTCCCCAACTGACATTCTTTACACAAGCTATTAGTAGGTTTCACTAATTTTGGAAGATCACTTACAACCTGAGTATTGCTTATCTTGATGATATTATCAAAGTTCACATGACACATTCTTCTATGCCATAACCAACTCTGATCAATTTGAACAAATAAGCAACTTTTACCAGTACCAGCTAAGTGAAAGATGTTACCTTTTGTTTGGGTACCAGATGCAATCTCTGTTCCAGAGCTTCCAAAGATTTTGCACTTTCCATTCTTGAATTTGAGATCATAGCCTTCGTCCACCAACTGTCCCACACTGAGAAGATTGTGTTTCAATCCTTCAACATATAATACATTACCGGTTTTGTTCTTTCCATCAAAAGAAATAGTTCCTCTACCTCTGATTCTACCTGCAGAGCTATCACCAAACTTTACCACTCCTCCTTCATACCTTTCCAAATCTATAAACTTGTTTTTGTCACCTGTCATGTGGTGAGAGTAGCCACTGTCAATGACCCAATCATCCTTTTCTTCAACTTGGGCAGCCAAGGCTTTATGATTTATGGATTTAGAGGGTATTGGATCTTCTTCCTTGATGGCAATGAACACCCAGTCACTTCTAGATTTGTCTCCTTTCTCTGATTCATCATCTGTTACTCCTTCATCATCTCCTTCAGGAGCATAGTAACAATTCTTCTAGAATCTTGGTCTATTATTGTTTGGCCTAGAAAATCTTTCCAGACACCTTGATGCAAAATGACCAATCTTATTGCAGTTAAAACACTTACAAGGCAATTTTCCCTCATACTTACCGGATCCTCTTGGTAGTCTTTTTGCAATAAGAGCTTCAAGATGAGCAGTTTCAGCTTCTTCTTCTTCCAAATCTTTTCTTGCATTTTCATACCATGATGGTTTCCTTGAAGATTTTTCTCCCAGATCAAACCTTTGTTTTCCTTTTACCAAGGCACTTGCTTTAAAAGCAGATTCAATTTTTGGAGGATCATCTCCAAACTCGGCCATTTCAAAAGCAGCTAGCTTACCAACCAATTGATCCCTTGTGACTGTTGTGTGAGCTCTAAATTCTTCAATTGCAAAGGCCTTCATTTTATAAGAATCAGGAAGGGATCTGAGAACTTTGCCAACAATCTCTTCTTCACTCAGGGTTCCACCTGCATTTCTGATTCCACAAACTAGCTCATTTACTCTTGGCATGAAGGTGGTAATATATTCATCATCTCTCATCTTCAATTTTTCAAATTTCCCTTTTAGACTTTACAATCTTGCACATTTGACAAACTGATCTCCTTCATGCAAAAGTTCCAGTTTATTCCAGATCTCAAAGGTAGTTGGTAGATGAATAACATTTGAGAGTTCTGAATTAGATAGCGTGCTTAACAGAGCCTCTTTGGTCTGCAGATTGTTTTCAGCATCCGTGATTTCATTTAGGGTTGTCGGACCACCCTGTGGAGGTACATAGGCCTTTTTAACCATAGACCAGTATGCAAATCCCATACACTGTAAGTGACATTCCATGCAACCTTTCCAAAGAGCAAAGTTAGTTCCATCAAACTTCGGACTATCCTTTTTGTAGGACGACATCCCGGATCTCCTCAAGCGGTTAAGCTTCTTTTAGAGGAACTTGGCTCTGATACCAATTATTAGATTTAGGGCAGACAACTGAGAGGGGGGGTGAATTAGTTGTCCAAACTTTCTTATCTTTTCAACACTTGCATTATAACAATAAATCAATCATGAAAACTTAATGCAATTAAACAAGAGCAGAAACACATCAACACATGAGACACCAAGATTTTGATGTGGAAAACCCGGTTAAGGGAAAAACCATGGGGTGACTAACCCAAGATAATATTCTCTGTTAGAAGAATAGAAAGAATAAGATGGCACATGCCAATTAGGGCTCACTGCCTGAGCACACTACTCACAAGAGGCTCACTGCCTACAAGAGACACACTGTCTACAATAGATAAGTATTACATACTTGAACTGGTAAATAGCATCTTCACCATGCTTGAGTCAATTCCATTTAAGCCCAAACCTTCTGCTCTGTCTTTCGCTCTTCTCCTTGCTACCACACACACATCTCCACAAGTCACACCTTGAAATGATTTCACAATCCCTTATTTATACATGACATCAACTTAGGAACAAGTATCTAAGTCGGCACACATCCACAAAAACATCTGCAAGATGAATAACTCATCCAGTCGGCCAGCCTAAGTAAGAACACCTTCATCCAGAAGTATTTCTTCAATTCTGGGCTCCAACTCTAATGCGGACCGACAACACAACCTCAACATGATCCAAGAACCTTCACAAGCTTGCTTGAATGACCAGGTACATCCACACGTCTTCTACTTACTCTAATCTCTTCTCTCCTGCATCTGGTGCCTCAAGAACATAGTCTGTCATGACTGTTACAAGGGAGTAGATTCTTCTGAACCTTCAAACCATAAACAAATCAAGATGACACATGACAAGGACTCCCCCAACATGCCTTCCAATCTGCAAAGCAGGAAAATGCACTTCCGGATCTTACTGAACCTTTCTATAACACTCTGTCGCTCCTGAGCATCTCCCAAAACCAATTCTACTTGATCGATCACAACTTCTTCATATCTTCATGTGGACCTCTAAAATCTTAGCTGGAACCTCCTAAGACTCATGTCCACAAACCTTTTAATCCACATCATCTGATCCTCAACCTGTCTTGAGCTATTTCCTTACTGTCATCACTGTTCTTCACTGTTCCTGACTGAGACTGACTTTCTCAATATCCTCAACAAATAACTTATCCAATCCTTATCACTGATGTAATAGAAGTATGTTGACATCAATGACAACACCAGTTAGGCCCATACTTGCAACATATCATTGGTTTACTGCTTGACAGGGGCAATACCTTCTTTATTCTTGTATCATTTGTGCATACTTGTTTACTTGCTTGTGTGTGTCATCATTTTATCTTGCATTACATATCATTCACCTCTTTCTTCTGCATCCAACCATTTCTTCTCATGTCAACCTATATCATCGTGAGATTTTCTATCTCACGCCTTCTACCTTCTCCCCATCCAATCTCCCGAGGGGGCATCCTATTGTTAAACTTGTACCAGGGGCAAACTAGGGCATGTATCATTTTCAGACAATCTTATTCTTTGAAATAATGTGATAAAACACATTGCATCAAAGAGGGGAAAAATGTATACACCTAAAAATGACACGACTTTGTCTAAATAAATATTTTTAATATTTATTTAAGTCTACCTTCCTCTATCAATAAATAAATAATTAAATTTATTTATTCAATTCATATTTCTCTAAGTTAATTAAATATCGAAAATATTTAATTACTTCTTCTAAAGTCAAAATGAAATGAAATCCTTTATTTAATTTATTTCTTCCAAAACAATTAAATAATTTCTAATTATTTAATTAAGTCATGCATTCTTCCAAATTTAAATAAATCATTTAAATTTATTTAAATCCTCTTAGTCTCTAAAATAAAATAAAATTAAATATTTTATTTTATTCTTCTATCTTACACAAGATAAATTAAATAAATTTATTTATTTAATTTGCTTTCTTCTAAAAATATCTTCTTGCTTTCTTTCTAAAAATTGCAACTCATGCATATTTAATTAATTAATTTAATTAGATATTTCATCTATTATTCCTCTAATCTTTTTAGGATTTATTTCCTTAAAGCAAAAAATCAAATCAAATCTTCTTCTTGCATCCTTCTTCTAAAAATAAATAAAATTAAATATTTTATTTATTTATTCATGATGCACATAAATTAAATAAATTTTATTTATTTAATTTGTATTTCATCCACTCTTATCTATATCATTTTCTTCTAAAAATAAATCTTCCTTGTCATGCAAAAGCTGAGTTAACTAATTTAAAGCAAACTTTGTTTTTATCAGCAAATTCTTAAACTAGAAAAATATATTCTAATTTTTGAAATAAAAACTCATCCTCATCAAGAAAAACAGTTAACTCAACAAAACATCTTTTTGAATGACACATGTCCTTCTTCTATTTGTGCACGTTCTCTCGAACATCCTCTACCATTGATCTTCTTATTTCTTCTACACCGTTGATCCTCTCTCTCATGAGTCTATAAATACAACCTTCTTCTTCTATCTCATGGATCCATCATTTGAGTAAACTTATGCTGCAAGAAATCTAGTGCGCCATTGGCACCCATCTCCATAGCACTTCATTATCATCCACTCACATTTGTGTTTGAAGTTCATCTTCAAATACAAGAAAGTATCCTAGCAAACTTCTCCTTGTCATCTTAAGGATTCGAAGCGAGGAAGCAAGCTTCCTAAGGGCCAACATTCATCTCATCAAGATCAAGAAAGAAAGGTGAACAATGGAAGGCGTAAGGTAAAGGTTGTAAGTATCTTATTTTGTTATTTAAATCCCTTTTCCTTCATATTTCATTGATGTATTGGGTTTTGTTATTGATTTGATTAATCCCACATTTCACCCATCACACTTATTATCATGCATACCTTCACCATGGCCAATATTCTTCTCATGTATTTCTTGATCACCACCTCTCTGCAGCTAAGTTTCTATTTGCTCTTGCTCTGGAAGTGCATTGCCTTGATCTCTATCTTGATCAAGTATCCTCTCATCAGCCTCTTTATGTACTCTAATTTCTACCTTTTCAGACTCTGAAGATGGATCATTACCTCTATTTTGGTTCATGTCACCCTGATAGGCCAAGTCTATTACAGCAGGACTAGTAACCTGCTCTACCAAATTAGTCAACCCTATCTGCTAGGCTACCTCCTCAGGATTATCTTGCTCCATTTCATCTATTTCAACCTCTTTTGGGCTAGTCACCTTCTAAGCCATAGGGGTCCCATGAGGAGTCATTTTAGTATTGCCTCCTAGAGCCTCCATCCTTTGTGAAGCAACATCAGTAACTACCTCATCATCTGATAAGTATACTATGTCATCAAATGGAAGGGGTGGCTCTTTTCTAGCCTTATGTCTTTCTTCTCTTATCTCTTCCGCCTTCTCAATTTTGAATTGAATAATATTTGGAATTGGGACCTCATGCTATAATTCCTTCACGAAAGTCAAACCACCCACACCTCTTAACATGATAGGATCAATGTTAACATTTCCCCTAATTATTGTCCTCTGCTTCTTCTGAGGTGGTGTTTGTTGTACTTTCTTTCTTTTCTTCTTTGTTATCAATAAGTCATCATCTCTAGGTTCTTCACCCAAATGTTCTTCATCTAATGGACCCTCTTCCATTGGTTCCTCTACAATCACAAGAATAGGCTTTATGACTCTCCTGCCCTTTTGTTTCGTAGGAATTTGTTGTGATGTATCTGTAGATGTAGATGTTGATGCCACATCACCCTTTGGTTGAATCCTTTTAACAACCCCTTGTTGTACAGGAATGGCTTTTTTGTTCTCTCCTGGTTGCTTTTGTTCTTCAGCAGGTAACCTTTCTCCATTAGATTTTCTCTTCTCAACAAGGAAGTTATCATATTCCTCTTCAGATAACTCTTGTCTTTTCTTCTTATTATCAATAGTAAGGGCTACACCCTTTTTCTTCAACTTAGTAACCTAAGTATTAGCCCAGTTCTGGGTTAGTTGGATAACCTTTTGTATTATTTGGTCCAGTGAAGTCTCCTCAGGCTAAGTCAAATCAAGAGCTGAAATGGTGTCATTATACACCTTATTATCTTCATATTCATTAGAAATAATCTTTCCATCATCATTGTACAATTGTGCAAGCACTAGAATGCAGTCAAAAGTCTGGATCTAATTGAGAGTGAGCCTTTGATAAGTCCTCTTCCTGACCTCTACTTCATCATCATAATCAGTCCAATAATCTTCAAGGTGTCCTTGATGTATTTGTCTTCCCAATAACTTTTGCATTCTACCATATGGGTCATATGACCTTGCTATATAAAGTGGCTACATATGCATTAGCTTCAATCCTCCAATGGCATCTTTAATACTTTGTCTGTCATGACACAAATACCAACCAATGAATACCGGAAACAAAACAAGCAGGATCTTCCCTTTCTCTAAGTGGGTTTCAACTAAGGTTGATACATGTCTAACAAACTCCATTAAAATGACCTTATCAGTGGTGTATCTGGGTAACACGAGGGGTTGTCCCTCAAATCCTTGTATTCTCATGTCTGAAAAGGTGGGCAACTGGTTAAACCAAGCCCCATATTTGTAGATAATTGCTTGAGCTTCCATACTCAACCTTTTCATTCTATCCTCTTCCATTGTCCTGACTAAATTCATAGAAAAAGAATCATTCACTAACTTGTAATTTTCAAGGTATTTCCTCCTTTTCAACTATGGGTAATGTTCCCATATGTTCACCTCACCAGGATTGTTTCCAACCCTGCCTACCATTTGTAAAGCATTAAATGTGCCCTTGAAAGCACAAGCATAAACTACATAAGAGGTCATATGGAAAACACACATTTTACCACCTAGCCTTCTCATCCCTTCATCTAAGCTATCATTGATGATCTTGGCCTAAAGAGGCTTGTTATCTGAATATTGTACCATCTGGATAATCCCATACATCTAATTCTCAAAATTCTCGGCATGGTGTCTCCCAGTCATCTTGCTCAACATAGTCATCATATATTGATACTCTTTAGCAAAATCAAACTTAAACAAGTACTTGGGCAGCTTAACAGAAGCTTTGTAAGTGCTACTCTTATTCCTCCACTGATACATGATTCTCCTAGCTTCCTATTCATTACCATGGTACTCTTTTCCAGCCTACTTAGGCTTAATCTGACAACATTATTCCCTACAAGCAAATTGAATGCAGCAGTGATGCTCTTGATTGAGAAGTCGGCATACACTCTATCATGCTTCTCCACTCTTCTAGTCTCAGGGTTGTAATTCCTTGCACATTCTATCACTAACTCAATAGCTTTCATAGCATAGGGAAATCCCCTGGCGTGCCACATTCCCATGGAATATACTCTTTGCAGTATGGGGTTCCCGCTTCCATTGTCTAACCTTCTTGTCCAGTCATTCAAATCTGTCTTCCCCTGATTCATGTCATCTATTACTCCATATCTGAATACTACCCCCTCAAGTTGTAAGAACATGGGCTTTAGGAACTCTGAGTCGGATCTATTCCTTCTGGTATCTATTAAATCCTGCGATAAAGACATGCATTTCTTACCCTAATATGTTTGTATGGAGGGGAAATCGAAGATGTCATGCATTTCTTAGTAACAATTCAACATTTTAATTCATTTCATGCATCACCATACTAACTGATTTAACAAAAAACATCTTACCTTAAGATTTGCAGTAAATGACAAAAGAGAGGGTTTTAACTTTGCTTACCTAATAATCACCCTCCTCTCTAACTATATGACTGATAATGGGATAGACATGAATACACTGTATCATCCATTCCATTCTGTTGATGATCCCATTCCATTTGCAGATGATTGTGAGGCACTAACTTTTAGAGCTCTATAAATTTCAATTATCATAGGGTAATCATGAATAATCCCTACAATTTACCTTTTAACCTGTCAATACAACAAATTAGGGTACGCGTACCATTATGTTTAAATCCATTGATCATTCACAAGACATTCGTAGATGTTGCCAAGTGTCGGGTTTACATTTGAAATAGATAGGGCATGACCTACCATTGGACTTAGCATTTAATTCTAGAGGGTGATCTCTTAGAAGATCAAGGATACTTGAGAATATGACCCTCCAAGATAATCATTAACTAATGATCAGGGTGATTTGACCATCCATATGGTCAACTTTCAACTAACAAGCAAGATCAGGTCACATTACCCTTGTCAATAAATTGTGATAATACTGTATTCATATGACACTGAGGATTTTTTCCACTTGGCATGATTGGATTGGTTATTGCGAAGCCAAGCATATAGGGTTATAAAGTTCAAAATGAGGGATTTGTGAAAGATGACATCATTGTCATATTTGCTAAGGTTAGGGATATTTTGAAATGTGACCTCTTCAAGTTTAGATCATAATGACATCATCATGCTATCATGTTTTCTTTGTTATCAGGTTACGGTGATGTCATTGTCATATTAAGAAATATGATGGATGTTTAGAAATATGACCCTCCATGGGTCAGATGCATTTGATTATGTCATCATCATGGTGATCTTTTCTATTCATTGAACTAAATGATGTCATTGTCATATTTGCGAAGGGTGATATTTTGTAAGATGACAGATATTTGAACATATGACCCCCCCAAAACATGCACTAAAGTTATGACAGGCAAATCATTCATCTCACTTAAGTTTGACATTCACATATCAGGGATTACAAAGACATTAGGTGATCTTTTGAAATCGGGGTCATGTTTGCGAGTGTGACTAATATTTGGAAATATGACCCTATGGGAAATATCTAGGTTGACCGATCTTTGACTCAGCATAACTTTCTACCCTTAAACAATATCAAGGTGATCCAAAGGGCAAACCTGCTCAAAATTTTGTACTCTTTCCAATTATAAGGTTTGTGTTAGCAAATTTTAACTTTGGCAACTGACCACTCTTTGTGATGCACGTGCATAAGTAAGGATAACATACATGACTAGATTTTACCAAACTGCCCAAAACTAGAAAGCACGAGAAGCAGAAGCAAAAAGGTTGGGTCCTTGGCTTGCTAAGGTAAAATGGGGCATGTTGTGTAACCACACAACAACTTTCCACCAAAGAAAACAACTAAATTCAAATGATTCAAGTGATGAGATCACATCAAGACATAACGTCATAACTCTCTCTAAGCATAAGTATCATGACCTTTTTGGATGATGTCAAGTTCATTAGTATAACAAAACTGATAAGGGATCAAGTGTGTGCATATGATTTATTATCCTCATCTTGAAAGTAAGTTGAAAACAAAAGTAACCAGTGTTAAGCTACATATTTTGGGTTCATCCCTCATAACGAACCGGATAGAGCCTTGCTGCTAGAAGGCGTTCATAGCCTCGACAAGGTTATCTTTACAATCCTCCTAAGTAGAGCCCCACTACTAATAGGCATCCATAGCCCCGATAGAGTTACTTAGATGGCCTAATTTAATCCCTTTTAGATTTTTAATATATATATATATATATATATATATATATATATATATATATATATATATATATTTATATGATATCGTCATGTAAGCTCAATATGCAAGGTGTGGTCACTTGTTGCTTTAGGTTGGGGATTGTAATGGTAGAAAGGGTGACCCTTTAGATTTTTCACTTAAAACCTATACTAATGTGTTCAACAAACCCAAGGCTATTAGGTGAGTCATTGTGAAAATCTCCTTGATCAAGAAAAGGCATTAGCAATGAAAAAGACATCACAGACATGATCATGGATACTTTCAAGGTGAATCACAACCTATGTAAAAATTTGTTCTCATTACTTGAATCCCAACAATTTGATTGGTTTCTTTGGGTGATAAGGTGCATAATCTTGACTAACCAAAACAAAACTCAACAAAACAAACAAACAAACAAGCACACAAAACAAAACTATACAAACAGCTATACAACATGTACATTATGGTATAGATGACTTACATGACCCTGTTTAGGCTTGAAAATAATGTTTAAGGAATTGTCCATTAACTGGTAATGGGACTTCCTCACCAGTTAGAGTCTTAAGTCTATAGATACTATCTCCCAGGATCTCTAAAATTTGAAAAGGTCCTATCCAAAGTTTGTCAAATTTACCATGGTCACCTTTTCTTTCATGTGCTTTATCCCACATAAGGACTAGATTTGAAATCCTAAAGGCTTTAACTCTGGCTCTCTTATCAAAACAACATTTAACAACATCCTGATGTTTAGCAAACTGATTAATTGCTCTATTCCTTTTTCTTCTAAATGCATGAGTTGAAGTAACCTGACTTCTTGTTTGTTATCTATGCCTAGATATTCTTATGTGAATTGAAATGTAGGGATCTTTAGGTTAACAGGGAGGATAGGATCCACCCCATACACTAACTGATAAAGAGAATTTCCTAGTGCAGCCTTCATCCTTGTTCTATCCACCCACAAAGCATACTTTAATAGGGTATTCCACTCCTAGGGTTTTTCTCTATTAGTTTCTTTATGATGTTTAATAAATTCTTGTTTGTCGACTCTGCTAGACCATTCCCTTGGCAATAATAATTTGAAGAAACCTTTAAAACAATTCCATGATTAGAAGCCCAACTAGATAGTTTTAATGATGCAAAGGCAGGTCCATTATCACATACCAAGACATATGGCACTCCATACCTAGTTACTATGTTGCTCTCTAAGAACTTGATCACATCATTTGCATTGCATGTCTTACTGTTGACTACTTCAATCCACCTAGTACAATAATTAGTGATGGTCAAGACATACCTATGGCCTGAAGATGATGGAGGATTGATGGGCCCTATGAAATCCATGCCCATTGAACAAATGGGTGCATCTCCATCACTAGTTGCAGGGGTTGAGCAACATATCTTTCTCTATTAGCCGTAACCTAACATGTATGATAGCATTTAATATGTTCAGCAATGTCTTTAAAAATAGTGGGCTAGTAGTATCATGCTCTCAGGATAGCATGAGCAGTAGCTAGATGTGACCCATGTGCGGTTCCAAACTTATCATGTTGTTCTGCTATCACTTTATCTGCTTCTTGCCTCTCTAGGCATCTAAGATTCATTCCTTCATAGTTCCTTTTAAAAATGACTCCTCCTTTTATCATATACTTTTGTGATCTTATTTTTAGGGCTCTCCTCTGTGAGGCTTGCAATTTTAATGGGCATCTTCCAGTAATCAGGACAAGCCTAATATTTGAATACCATTCTTTAGTTTCTCTAGTGTTTACCACATATTGTTGATTCATAATTTGAGGATCAGTCTCTGATATCATTTGGCTCAAAGCTTGTCCCCTTACTAACTTTATGGGTGTTATATCCATATCATATCCTTGGAGGACTATTATCCACTTAGCTCTCTTCTTACCAGGCTCAGTTTGCATTAGGAGCATTTTTACTACTGCATCTGGTACTACAACAATTATTTTACTTCTCAAAATGTAATGTCTAAATTTCTTGACTGCTTGAACTAGAGCAAGAGCCTATCTCTCAACATCAATGTATCTAAGCTCTGCATCCTTGAATGGGCAGCTCATAAAAGCTATAGGCTTTTCCTCTTTAGCCTCATTCCTTTGTGTTAATACTATTGTTGATGTATGCTCTAAAGCAAATAAATAAATGTAGAAATCTCTTGTATAATCAGGACTAATTAGAACAGGAGCATCAGATATGGCCTTCTTAATATCTTTAAATTTTGCTCTTGCTTCAAGAGTCCATTCAATTTTAGCATCTTTCTTGAGCATTGCATTTAGTGGCCTGACAATCTCTACAAAGCCAATGATAAACTTTCTAAAAAAAATTAATTTACCAAAATAGGACTTGAGCTCTTTCTTGCTTCCAAGAAGCTGCAATTTCATAATTGATTCTACTCTTGCAGGATCAATGATGATCCCATTCTCTATTATTAAATGACCTAGCAATTTACCTGTGGTTACTCCAAATATGTACTTCTTGGGATTCAGGGATATACCATATTGTTCACACTTCTTAAGCACCTTCTTGAGATCTTCTATATGATCACCTCTCTACTTGGAAAAGACCATCAAGTCATCCATGTAAATGACTATGCACTTACCAATCAAGCCTCTGAAAGCTATATCCATTGCACGTTGAAAGGTGGCACCAGCGTTTATCAACCCAAATGGCATGCGCCTATAGGCAAATATACCCCACTTGGTGGTGAATGCAGTTTTCAATCTATCTATTTTATCTACCATCACTTGGTTATATCCCGAGAAACCATCCAAAAATGACATCATCTGTGCATCATTAACTATTTGTAAGACTTCATCTAGTGAAGGTAAAGGATAGTTATCCTTTTAGAAGCTCTGTTCAGATTTCTAAAGTCTACACATAACCTAATATCACCATTTTTCTTTCTCACAAGGACCAAATTGGCTACCCATGTGGAATGCCTTATTGGAAATATAATTCTAGCATTGAGTAATTTCTTGACTTCTTCAAAGATGATGGGCTCCAACAAGGCATTGACAGGCCTTTGCTTTTGTCTAAAAGGCTTGGCATCTAGTTTTAATGGTATAGTGTGGGTGATGATTGAAGTATCATAAGTTTTCAACTTGTCATAGGTCTAGGCAATAACATGAATGTAATCCTTAAGTGCTTGGGTTATCCCTACCATTTCTTCTTCTATACAAACTTTGCCAATTAAGACATTCCTTTTTCTTCATTTTGTCATATATTGACTGGTGAGTATTCTCCTCCATCAATCTTTGGGATATCTTTCTATTTCAGCATATTGTGCAGATCAAATGCTCTTTCTAATTCTATCATCCCCTTGGGAATTTTATTACTTGGCAACTCTAGAATCTCTTCTTCCTCCCAAGTATGGTCTTTACATTTCTTTCATCTATAATATGTGCATCAAACACATCTCTATTTGATATAAAATCAAAAATGTGTTGGTCATCATCAAACACTTAGAGATTGGTGCCATTATCTGGTATGGAGGGTACTAATATTAATTCAACTAAAAACCTCTTCAAATCAGAAATAGATAATGGTTCCAAATTGCTTGTAGCCTGATCCAAGGCATCTACTCTATGATTCTATTCTCTGGGCACATGTGTGATATTGAAGGCATCAAAGTCTTCTATTAAATCCCATACCCTGTGCTTGTAATTGTACAACTTTTTGTAATTGCAAGAGTATATGCCTCTTACTTGTCTTACCACCAATTTTGAATCTCCATAAACATGCAGAATCTTTACTTTTTTCTTGAGTGCAAACAATAACCCATGAATTAAAGCTTCATACTCTATCACATTATTTATGCATGGGAATTGTAATCTATATGCTACTAAATAGGATCTCCCAGTTGGATCAATAAGATTTATCCCTACTCCTGCTCCTTGTTTTGACTTAGATCCATCAAACCTAAGGATCCATGGCTTATCTTCAGTTAAAGGTTTGTTAGGACCTTCTCTCTTCCTTTTGGCTCTGGCAGCTACACCACCTAATATCCACTTCAATTTTGGTGACTCATTCTTTTCTACTTTTATTTTCTCTGACTGATGTGAAACTGATACTTTCTTGCTTTCTTTACTGTCAGGAGAATGATCTTTTGAATGAAGCATCTTCTGTTTGTTCAAAATGTACAAGCATAGTGAGCAAGTAGTCTCTGAATGTGGTGCCTCATATAATCTAAACCATCTCTCAATTAAAGCGTTATGTGGAGAAGTATTCTGCAACATCTTTTGGATCTGCTTTGACAAAAACTCTTCAAACTTGGTCAAATTACTCCCTTTATCTTAATCAGATACTTCATAATCCAATTCAACTAAACAATCAATCCTTGGGGTGATATCACTTTCATCCTTAGAAATGCTCTCAATATTCATCAGGATCTCCTCTATATTATGAATGTAGATTTCATCCTGATATGTAGTTTCCTCTATACCTGCAGATGATAAACAAGAATTAGTGTCACTATGACTATCTATATGACTTACCTCAGGTGATGACAATCCTTCTTCATTACATGCTTGTCCCAGCTCCATCATGTCTAAACAAGCATCACAGGTTTTTTTAGAATGTGCCTCATCATGCAACCTGCACCATCCTTCAATCAAGACATCTTCATTAGATATAGTTGATATTTGACAATGTTGCATTTCTTTGGATAGATATAATTCAAAGTTTCTAAAGTGATCTAGTTCACCACCATCATCTGAAATATGGTTAGACTCTATAATCACTCTGTCATCTTGGTGATCATCCCTATGAACATGAATATCATACATAAGGATCTCCTCTATCTTGACCCACTAAGGTCTAATGGTGTAAACTCTAGGTTCAACATCCACATATAGTATTTCATTGGTGTTATTGTACTCAGTGATCATATTCTTCATCCGAGGTTCAACATCTATCCTAATCTGATTGGGGATCCCTTTCCAAGGTAGCCACATGTGACTAAAATCTATGGACATATATCCATTAAGTGTCTTTGACCAATCTCTACTGAGCAACATCCCATATGTATCATAATATCCACCACTTGGATGTTGATGTAATATTGAATCCTTGGATCTGATGCTAATTGCATATGTATGTGATTTAATCCCCCTACAACACTTACCTTAGCTTTGTCTAATTGTGTCACCTTCTTCAATGATTTAGTAGGATGTAACCCCAAAGCATTACATATGGTTAATGACATTACGTTGGTAGATGCACCTGAATCTACTAAGCAATTATGTAGGTTCTTACCAAACATCCTTATGAAGAGGAGGAATGGAGATGACTTAGTCTTATCCCTATAAAGGGTCATGTATGAAGTTTCAATAGCCTGAACAGTAGCTGGGACTTTATGCTTAACGTTATTGTCTTTAGCTGCATGATCTTTAGTCAAAATCTGGTTTGGATTAGGGGAATGATTATCTTCTTTTGGTGTAGTGTCATCTAGGGATTTCATGAATGCCTTCTTAATAGCTGGGGTTTTAAGCAATTCTGATAATGACAAGCTAATTTTAACCTTCTTCATTTCATCTTCTAAGTAACCAATTTATCAGATTCAAGAAGTTGGTTACCAGCTTTTGACACTGCATTTTGTGGTGCTAAATATTGAGCATTAACCTTAGTAAAACCAGGGTTATTACTTGCCTTTGGATCAGGAGGAGTGTTAAAATTATTAGGAGGAAAAGATGTGGTCAAAGAGCTAGAAGGTCTATTTGAATTATTCATGAGGTTATAATTGTGTCTACAATGATACTGTTGCTGATAAGCATGTACCTCTTCATGTTCAACTAATGGCTCATTCTCATCTTTGAAAGGAAAAACATAATTTATTTCAAAATCCATGGCTGACTCTTCACATGCTAAAGTATAATTCTCATGCACTGAGGTTGCTTGATGGGGAAGATGATTGACAAAACTTTCCAATACAAGGGCAGAGTCATATCCACAAGGGACAATTTCATTTCCTTCAACAAAAGGAGGGGGACCCATAGTATTTGATACTTCAACCTGAAAGATATTGGCTGCTATCCTAAACTGAGGACAATCCAACTTAGCATAAGCATTGGTGTTATGTATCTTACACCAATTTATAAGAGCTCCTTCTGCCAAGTTCACCTTAGTGGTCTGCTTGGGTTCACTAGGAAGCTAATTATCTAAGGGTGATGGTAGGGAACCATTATTTGGCCTAGTGTTCCACACTTTAGGTTGTCTAGGTACATTATTGTTACCACTGCTATTGTTATTATAGTTCCTATCATCATTGTATCCCCTATCAGGATATCCAAATCTATCATTATTATATCCTCTATTTTGATTTGGTTGGGAATAGAAATGTTGACCTCTCAAATGAGTGATTTCAGTTGTCAACTTTCTTAACTATGCTGATATCTCTTTAATTTCTTCCTTTTCTTCCTAAACTTTGGCTACTACATTTTTTGTTTGAGGTTTGAAAAAAGAAGAACCATTGTTGTTATTCTGTCCCACATCTTGAGGCCCTTGTACATGTCCTAGGTATTACACTATCTGACCATTCCCATTTGAAGGTGGCATGATACTAAGTGGAGGTACCTGTAGTGGACCTAGAATTGTAGCTGGAGGCATCATAGCTCCATTGGTTTGTTGTTGAGTAGGATATGTAGGATATGCAGGAAATACTATGTTTGGTGTTGGAGCAATAATCAGTTGTTGATTAACTTTTATCGCTTCCTCAAAAGCTCCTGTCAAAGTTGTGACATTATAATGTGTCCTTCTTATAAACATAGAAGTCATGGGATCTAAGGCTGAGTAATATATACTCCTAGAAGCTTCATCTGCTACAATATATGGAGCTACTAGCTTTGAAAGCATCTTTTGGAATATAGCATTAAAGTTGGCAATAGGTTCTCCTTCAAACCTTTTGATTGTGGAAAAGAGATGATAATTCATTAAAGGATCTATAGGTATCTTAAATCTATCCTTGAAGGCTTTCTCTAAGGCAGCCCATGAACCAATTGAGGCTTGACCAAGACTGATATACCAATTGGATGCTTCTTCTCCTAAGGAGTATGGAAATAATCTGCATACTACATCCTAATGCTCAATCCTTGCTCTACAGTAAGCCTCCTTGAAAGTTATAATGTGATCATCAGCATCCTGGTATGGATGATATTTAGGACAAATTGTATTAGGATTTTTAGGTAAAGGATGATAAGCAATGAAGGTCAAAGGTGAGTCTGTAGCAAAGAACGACATTGTGACTGGTGGTTGTTGAACTTGAGGTGTAATAGGCAATCCTGTAGGCATTTGCAGTACAACAAGGGATATTGGAGGTGTTAGAGTATTTCTTGATGAAGATTTTGATGTACTAGAACTAGGAGTGTGATGAATGTCTATAGTTCTAGGTCTAAATCCACAGATAGGCAGTTCCTCAAAAAGTCCACCAGATCTGGACCTAGTATTTGGCCTGTGAGCCAAGGTTTCGACAACTTATGAAAATTTGACTTGATTTTTTGGAAAGATTGATAGAACTAACCTAGTAAAGGAGATATTTATGACTAGAATCCAAAATTGAATGAATATTTATGCAATATTTGTACAAAACTTGCAAATATGAGCAAATATTAGGCTTCTGGACATGGATATCAGGATATCCAAAAACACAAGCAGGTTACAACTAGGATCCAGCAAGAGAACTTAAACAATGACTTGATCTCCAAGGATTTCAGGAACTAACTCCAAATTTTAGATTATCTAAGCTCAATTCTGAAATATTTATGATGAACAGACATGAAACAATACAAAACCAACAAATATTTGCATAAACACTCAAAGTATGAGCAATTATGATATACTTTGAGAAGATTACCTTGTTTCAAACACAGGGATATGCATATGCAACCGATTCATCTTCTAAACAAGAAAGAAGGCCCTCCTTCTAGCGCTAATTTATGTTGATGATGATTGTTAATCATAACAACATGCATAAAAATTTGCACAACAAACCTTTATTATCTTGAAAAGTATGATCAATTTGGAACAAATTAATGACTCCAAGTCTCCATTGATCAGATCATGATCTTCTAACGTTACTTAGAGGTTGATGTGACATGTTGTTTTCCATTCCAAGGGGTCTTACATTGTTTATATTGTGAATTGTTGCTTGTATGTATAATTCTACATCTGTTTCCTGTAAACTTACTTCACAAACAAGGTTATTTCCACTATGCTCCATAGATAATGATTATATTTATAAGTTGTTCAATTGTTCTAAGCATTTATTGTCTTGAACTTGTTTTATGCTTTTGCACTATGTATTTAGTCAAATAATGTGCCTATAAGTAGATATTTAAATGTGTATCATTGATATTGGCATGTATTTGCATGATATTTGTCATTTTGACATGCTTTCCCTCAAAATATGCTCTGTACATTCAATTATTTACAAGTTATAGGCATATTTCATGTTTGTTTGCTTTAGATTGTATGTTATTTGCAATTATGAAGGTGATTTGTAATGAAATTCAAAGAAAATTTAAAGAATACTTCTAAATTTGATGAACCTTTAGCTATTGAGTCACATACATTCTAGATACATTCATGAAGAGAAGGAATCAAACCATAATTTCACCAGGTTGTTCCACAACTAAGTATGGTTGATGCTAACTTCAAAGGAATAAGGAATGAAAACAGCACATGCAGACTGACAAGTACTCCAAGGGACGCAGCTAATCAATGCATATATCCAAATTTCATCCACTGATTACTCAAGATTTACAATTATTTGTAATCAAAATAGCTTCTCTTTCATTAAGTACTCAAAAGACATGTACATTCACAATAGCCTTGAAATTAGTCCTATGCGTTTCAACAATCTAACTTCAATTAATTTCTAATGCTTACAAAAGTGCACTCCATCCCCTTTTATAGAATAAGGAGAGGAGGAAATTACAAGTGACCAATGATCAAGCTTTGTCTATCTAGATCAATGATCAACATTCCTCCTTTGACCAAGTCAACATCTATGTATGAGGTACAAGTTGCCAGCTGACAACTATCTAGCAAAGCTCGATCATTTGTAAGTTGCTCGTGCATATAATTCTATTGTCATGCATCTTTATTTATACTTCATCTCCTTCCTCTTCTTCACTTTCATCTTCTTCATCATCATCATCACTGTCATCTTTATCATCACTGTCATCTTCATGCATATCACCCCTTATGTGTACCTTTATCGCTACCCTGATAGATTCATATAGTTGTACTATTTTCTCAACTTCCCCTCCATCCTGGAGCTTGGCCTTTATTACCGCATGCCTGTGGGAATGAAACTTTGCTTGAAGAGCATCCCATTTATTCTTCCTGCTATTCAATGTTTCATTGTATACTTCCACCTTAGCTTTCATTCTCATGGCCTTGTTTATTACCTCTTCTGTCAAGCGGTGAAGGGGATCTTGTGTTGCCTGCTTAAAACTGTTATGAAAAGCTTGGACAACAAAATCAATGTCTTGATTTTCTATTTTTCCTTCTACCTTGTCTTCTAAAGCCTCTAGGGTTTCTATTTCTTGTGCCATGAGATCATGTATTTTGACACTTATGTCCCTAAGCTTGCCACTGCATCTTCTCAAGATATCACATTCAAATCCAACATCGTCATGCCAAATACTCAACAACTGGGATGTGTTATTATCCAAAATTTTCTTATCCATAAGTATTTTCATGTCAATCCTTTTCATTTCTCCCAAAGCATTTAGGTGTTTTTCTAGCTTGAAAGACCTCCTACCTACTTCATTTTGTAACTTATCTACTTTACTTTTCAAAACACCAAGAGAATTCCAATTTTCCAGAGAGGTTTTCACCACATTCTCTACTTCAAAGACAAAACAAATGAACCAATTATCCACTAATTGTACCTTATACTTCATAAGATCTAATCTTGTCATCTCTTCTTGAGATGTGATTGTTAATGAGGTAGATGGACTGATCGGTGTGTGCTTGGGGTGAATCAACCCTTTATTGAAAGAGTGCAATTGAGCAATGTGCTCTTTATGTTTCTTATTCTTATCCTTTTCTCTTTTCACCCTCTATGTCAAAGAATCAATAATATCCTTACCTTCCTGACCTTCTTGGTCTTCATTGGCACAACCTAAATCAATGTTTGTTATTTGAAACTCATCAAGGCATATTTTTCCTTTCTCCTTCTCAACCATTGGTAAGCTACTTGGGTTGTTCTCCTACTTGTAGTAGGGTATCTTTTTATGGCTGATGTAGGCCTTGCCTTTCTTTTAGGTTTCAAAATACTTGTAGTAAACAATGTGGAAACATCAAAATTAGGGACCTCATCTACTTGTTGCAGATTTATTTCTTGTTGCAACCAATACATGACATCACCCCTAGGCTCCTGCTGGTCACCTTGTTCCTTTTGAGTATTGTGAGACTCAGTATTATGTCTTGCCCTCAGTGGTGAATTCCCTTTCTTTAGTTCTTCCTCATGCACATTCTCACGAGGGGGATCTTGTTGAGGTACCTCATGTTGAGGGATTTCTTCTTGAGGTGGAGGTTCTTGTGATGTGTTCACCTTCTGATCATTCCTCTCCTCCTATAACTTATCCTCAGGTGTTCCTTAAATATTTTGATCTTGTGTGTTTTATGGCACCTAGTCCTCTTTAGAAGCTTGTGAATTTTGACCTTGGGGATCAACCTGATCACTCCCAGTCACATTTTATGTCTCCTTCTCCTGACCTCTATCTTGGGCCAAACTCTATTCCTCATTCTTAGATGTGTTTATTTCTCCAAGGCTCAATTCTTTCTCATCTGATTTATTTTCTGATCCTGGGTTATTATCTTGATTACTTCCTTCTGTATGCAATGAAGAAACATTTTGATCCTCCACCCCATCAGAGATTTCCTTATCATTTTCCTCATGTGCAAGATTCCTATCTCAATTATCCTTATTATCATGCATACCTTCACCATGACCAATATTCTTGTCATGTATTTCTTGATCACCACCTCTCTACAGTTGAGTTTCTATCTGCTCTTGCTCTAGAGGTGCATTGCCTTGATCTCTATCTTGATCAGGTATCCTCTCATCAGCCTCTTTATGTACTCTAATTTCTTCCTTTTTAGACTCTAAAGATGGATCATTATCTCTATTTTGGTTCATGTCACCCTAATAGGCCAAGTCTATTACTGCAGGACTAGTAACTTGCTCTACCAAATAAGTCAACCCTATCTGCTAGGCTACCTCCTCAGGATTATCTTGCTCCATTTCATCTATTTCAACCTCTTTTAGGCTAGTCACCTTCTAAGCCATAGGGGTCCCATTAGGAGTCATTTTAGTAGTGGCTACTAGAGCCTCCATCCTTTGTGCAGCAACATCAGTAACTACCTCATCATCTAATAAGTATACTGTGTCATCCAATGGAAGGGGTGGCTCTTTTCTAGCCTTATGTCTCTCTTCTCTTATCTCTTCTACCTTCTCAGTTTTGAATTGAATAATATTTGGAATTGGAACCTCATGCTGTAATTCCTTCATGAAATTCAAACCACCCGCATCTCTTAACATGATAGGATCAATGTTCACATTTCCCCTCATTGTTGTCCTCTGCTTCTTCTGAGGTGGTGTTTGTTGTACTTTCTTTCTTTTCTTCTTTGTTATCAATAAGTCATGATCTCCAGGTTCTTCACCCAAATGTTCTTCATCTAATGGACCCTCTTCCATTGGTTCATCCTATAACAGCTCATCTTCCATTGGTTCCTCTACAATCACAAGAATAGGCTTTATAACTCTCCTGCCCTTTTTTTGAGCAGGAATTTGTTGTGATGTATCTGCAGATGTAGATGTTGATGCCACATTACCCTTTGGCTTAATCATTTTAACAACTACCCCTTGTTGTATAGGAACGGCCTTTTTGTTCTTGCCTGGTTGCTTTTGTTCTTCAGTAGGTAACCTTTCTCCATTAGATTTTCTCTTCTCAATGAGTAAGTCATAATATTCCTCTTCAAATAACTCTTGTCTTTTCTTCTTATTATCAACAATAAGGGGTACACCATTTTCCTTCAACTTAGTAACCTAAGTATTAACCTAGTTTTGGGTTAGTTGGATAACCTTTTGCATTATTTGGTCGAGTGAAGTCTCCTCAGACTGAGTCAAATCAAGAGTTGAAATGGTGTCATTATACACCTTATTAGCTTCATATTCATTAGACATAATCTTTCCATCATCATTGTGCAATTGTACGGGCACTGGAATGCAGTCAAAAGTCTAGATCTGATTGAGAGTGAGCCTTTGATAAGTCCTCTTCCTGACCTTTGCTTCATCATCACAATCAGTCCAATAATCTTCAAGGTGTCTTTGATGTATTTGCATTCCCAAAAAATTCTACATTCTGCCATATGGGTCATATGACCTTGCTATAAAAAATGGCTGCATATGCATTAGCTTCAATCCTCCAATGGCATCTTTAATACTTTGTCTGTCAAGACACAAATACCAACCAATGAATACTTGAAACAAAATAGGCGGGATCTTCCCTTTGTCCAAGTGTGCTTCAACTAAGGTTGATACCTGTCTAACAAACTCCATTAAAATGACCTTATCAGTGGGGTATCTGGGTAACATGAGGGGTTGTCCCTCAAATCCTTCTATTCTCATGTATAAAAAGGTGAGGAACTGGATAAACTAGGCCCCATATTTGTAGATAACTTCTTGAGCTTCCATACCCAACCTTTTCATTCTATCCTCTTCCATTGTCCTAACTAAATACATAGAAAAAGAATCATTCACTAACTTGTAATTTTCAAGGTATTTCCTCCTTTTCAATTGTGGGTAATGTTCCCATATGTTCACCTCATGAGGATTGTTTCCAACCCTGCCTACCATTTGTAAAGCAGTAAATATACCCTTGAAAGCACAAGCATAAACTACATAAGAGGTCATATGGAAAACACACATTTTACCACCCAGCTTTCTCATCCCTTCATATAAGCTATCACTGATGATCTTGGCCTAGAGAGGCTTGTTATCTAAATATTGTACCATCTAGATAATCCCATACATCTAATTCTCAAAATTCCTGGCATGTTGTCTCCCAGTCATTCTACTCAACATAGTCATCATATACTGATACTCTTTAGCAAAATCAAACTTAAACAAGTATTTGGGCAGCTTAGTAGAAGATTTGTAAGTGCACTCTTATTCCTCCACTGATACATGATTCTCCTAGCTTCCTTTTCATTACCATGGTACTCTTTTTCTAGTCTACTTAGGCTTAATCTGACAACATTATTCCCTACAGGCAAATTGAATGCAGTAGTGATGCCCTTGATTGAGAAGTCAGCATACACTCTGCCATGCTTCTCCACTCTTCTAGTCTCAGGGGTGTAATTCCTTGCACATTCTACCACTAACTCAGTAGCTTCCATAGCATAGGGAAATCTTCCAGTGTGCCACATTCCCATGGAATATACTCTTTGTAGTATGGGGTTCCCGCTTCCATTGTCTAATCTTCTTGTCCAGTCATCCAAATATATCTTCCCCTAATGCATGTCATCTATTACTCCATATCTGAATCCTACCCCCTCAGGTTGTAAGAACATGGACTTTAGGAATTCCAAATCAGATCTATTCCTTCTGATATCCATTAAACCTTGCAATAAAGACATGCATTTCTTACCCTAATATGTTTGTATGGAGGGGAAATCAAAGATGTCATGCATTTCTTAGTAACAATTCAACATTTTAATTCATTTCATGCATCACCATACTAACTAATTTAAATAAAACCATTTTACCTTAAGATTTGCAGTAAATGACAAAAGAGAGGGTTTTAAGTTGACTTACCTGATAATCACCCTCCTCTCGAACTATATGACTAATAACGTGATAGATGTGAATACACTGTATCATCTGTTCCATTCCATTGATGATCCCATTCTGTTTGCAGATGACTACGAGGCGTTAACTTTTAGAGCTCTGTAAATTTCAATTATCGTAGGGTAACCGTGAATAATCCCTAAAATTTACCTTTTAACCTATCAATATGACAAATTAGGGCGTGCGTACCATTATGTTTAAATCCATTGATCATTCACAAGACGTTCATAGATGCTGCCAAGTGTGGTTTACATTCAAAGTAGATAGGGCGCGACCTACCGTTGGACTTAGCATTTAATGCTGGAGGATGATCTCTTAGAAGATCAGGGATACTTGAGAATATGTCCCTCTGAGATAATCATTAACTAATGACCAAGGTGATTTGACCATCCATATGGTCAACTTTCAGCTAACAAGCAAGATCAGGTCACATTACCCTTGTCAATAAATTGTGATAATATTGTATTCATATGACACCGAGGATTCTGCCACGTGGCGTGATTGGATTGGTTATTGCAAAGCCAGGCATATCAGGTCATAAAGTTCAAAATGAGGGATTTACGAAAGATGATGTCATTGTCATATTTGCTAAGGTCAGGGATATTTCAAAATGTGACCTCTTCAAGTTTAGATCATGATGACATCATCATGCTATCATGTTTTCTTTGTTATCAGGTTATGGTGACATCATTGTCATATTAAGAAATATGATGGATGTTTGGAAATATGACCCTCCGTGGGTCAGGCACATATGATTATGTCATCATCATGGTGATCATTTCTATTCATTGAACTAAATGACGTCATTGTCATGTTTGCAAAGGGTGATATTCACAAAGGGTGATATTTTGTAAGATGATAGATATTTGAACATATGACCCCCCCAAAACATGTACTAAAGCTATGATGGGCAAATCATTCATCTCACTTAGGTTTGACGTTCACATATCGGGGAACGCAAAGACATCGGGTGATCTTTTGAAATCAGGGTCATGTTTGCGAATGTGACTGATATTTGGAAATATGACCCTATGGGAAATATCCAGGTTGACCGATCTTTGACTCAGCATAACTTTCTACCCTTAAATAATATCAGGGTGATCCAAAAGGCAAACCTACTCAAAATTTTGTACTCTTTCCAATTATAAGGTTTTTGGTAGCAAATTCTAACTTTGGCAACTAACCACTCTTTGTGATGCACATGCATAAGTAAGGATAACATACATGACTAGATTTTACCAAACCGCCCAAAACTAGAAAGCACAACAAGCAGAAGCAAAAAGGTTGGGTCCCTGATTTGCTAAGGCAAAATGGGGCGTGTTGTATAACCACACAACACTTCACTCCATCATCTGAACCCTTTTGCTCTCCCACCATCTCCCTTTTCAAAGGAGGACCTATTATTTGGAGAGCAAATGAAGTCTATGTAGGTGAAGAGGAGAATATTCCAAGTGAGGATGATGAAGGAATAACTATTTGCAGCCCATTTTGTGACATTAAATCAGAAAAAGTAGACTTGTTGCAAGAGAATGATGGATATGATCAGCTTGGACAACAGTTTGATAGACAAGAGAAAGCATTTTTGAAGCAAAAGAGGAACTAACTATTGTTCAAGAACCGTCATGTGAGTTCAAAGAGGGAAAATGAGACTTGTTGCAAGATAATGATGAGCATGATCAGCTGGGACAACAGGGTCAAAAGCAAGTAAGAGTTATTGAACATGAACTTTTGATTGATTTATTTGATGAGCTTCCTTATTTTGTTGGATATGGAGAAAATGTATCAATGCATATGTCAACAAATCATGATTAGTTGGGACAGCAGTTTGAGTAGCAGTGTGTAAAGCAAGTGGATGGTAATGAGGAGGAAGAGTTGGTTTACTTCTTTGACCAGCTACCTTGTTTTGTTGACAAGGAGGAAGTTTTGAAGCAACATGAAGAGGTTGGATCTCTTAGTAGGCTGTTGGTTTGTAAAGGAAATCTTGAGTTTGAAATCCTAACTCTTGATGAAGAAAACATAATCAGTCCCTCTATTCAAAAAAGCAAGGAAGAAATTGAAGAGGACACATTTTGAGATGAGTTGGAAAAGTTTTGCTCAAACTTGGACATCAAACTAGCACCTTCAAAAGAGGTGATTCATGAGAAACAACAAGAAAAAGAAAGTGAGGCAGCCATGATTCACAATCAGTCATAGGATTCAAGTCTTTTCAATCAACAAGAAGATGGAGCAGTTGTCCATGAACAACAAGCCAGCAAGGGCAGTTCAAACTTTGTCATTTTAAGAGGATGCCCAATTGGGCACCTAGCTTGGTTGGAGGCCAACAAGAAGGAGACATCACATGTCATGATTGATCTAGAATGTCAAGGAATTCATTATGATGAGCACAACCAGTTCATTTATCCACCTCAAAGCAATTGGTTCTCTAGTCAAATTGGTTGGGTAAGTGATGTTATTTTTAGTTTTGGAGGAGTGTTGTAGCAATCAAGGGTTTATTACATCTTTCTCCATCCCTTTTGGTTGAATCACAAGCATGAGAAGCATCCCAAAATACTAAGAAAGGGCAGCTACTTTCATGAACCAGTTAATGGTTTTGTTTGGGTTGTCATTTCCTCAGTTAGTTTAGGTTAGTATAGGTTGTTTTAGTAGTTTTTTTCCTCCAAGTGCAGATGCACATATTAGATGGTTGTGTTTAGGTAGTTTTATGTTTGTCTTAGTTCTTGTCTTGTTGTTTGGAAGCTATTAGCACTGTGGTCAGGTCTGTTCTCAGTTATTTTCAGGTGTTTTATTGACTCTATTTCCCAATAGATACTCAAGGCTACAGATCTTTGATGCTTAGCAAGCAAGCATTCCATAGAAGTCACCAAAATTGTTAACATATTTTTTGCTTTCTATGTCAAAATATGTTAATAACAGATGTCTTTGAGTTAAAGTCTTGTGTCCTTGTATTAAGCCTTTAAAAGTGTCTTGAAGGTATATAATGCTCTCTATATGAAAATATTATGAATTTCCTTTGTTTTGTGTTGTCAAGTAAAACAAATGTCATAAAACCTTTCAAAAGTGCTTTATAAACCTTAAAACCCTCCAAAATTACCTTAGTTTCTCCAAATATCATGTACACCTTGAGGAGGAAATTCTATTTCAAATAGAAGTCAATTTAGAGTGGAGCTCTCGTGTAGGTTTAGAGTTAGGTCTCTTTTAGGTTGAGTTTTTTTTCTTCTCTATGATTCACGCCTCTGCTAGTGCTTCTTCAACATGTCTTGCAAGTTTCATGAAGTTCAGAGCCATGAAAGTCATCATATGAAGTTGTAACATTGCATCAAGGTTTAAGATAACTTTGCATGACATAATATAGAGATCTGCAGGTATGAGATATGCTCTAGGAATGTGTGAGTAGGAGTATACAACAAGGAAATGTTTTTGGTACAGACCAGTTTGATGAGGAGGAAATCACTAAGAGGTCAAACCAAAATCAAGGACTGTTACAAGGGAAAGTAACTTGCAGACAGGTATGCATAAGAATAACATAACATTCATAGTGTTATGGATAGGGATCCTCAGAGACAACATACTGATGCAAAGAGTCAGTGGTGGTTAATATAGACGTGTTCTTGTCCCCTAAAATGAGAGGTGACTTTGGAGCTGGGCTTTTCGATTTGCATGCCCTAGATGACAATGAAATGCTTTCTGAGCATACATTGGTAGAAGCTTTTGAAGCAACACCCTTCATACCTATTAGTAAAAGAGGTTTTCAAAGAATAGTATCCTAAAAGGTAAAGAAGAGAACAATGCAAATAGAGGGAGACTCAAAGAAAGGACTGAGACTGTAAGCATAAAAATCATGCACAGCCTCCATGAGGACCCCTATGATGATTCAAATCCTTGTCATGTACATGTAAGCATGAAATAATGTCCTTGTAGTAGTGAGCCTCTTGATGACATGTCCTCCTTTCTTGTCTTGTGTTGTTCCTTAGTTGTTGATTTCCCTCTCTCCCCGTTTGCGACACTTTTCGACACTTGTTGCCACACTTGTCGACTTGCATTTTCTAGGCTTTCAACCTTGTTCCTAAGCCCTGTGAGTGTCTTGTAGGTGAGTTTTCACCTCTCCCCTATGTTTTTCATCTAGTGCATCTCCTAGAAGCCTTCTAGAGGTCTCCTTGTCCATCTCCCACTTTTAGTTTTTAGTTTTGCCTAACCAATCCAAATCTCCCCCTATTATTTCTAGATCTCCCATGGGAGATCCTATGGACGCAAGTAGAGATTTGGATTCTTTCACATGAATGACCTATTTTTCTGCTTCTAACCTTGTCTAGCTCGGATCTCCCTCGGGCAACCCTACTGGTAAAACGGGTGACCCTACTTTTTTTGTACCCATGGAAAAACTCAAGTTTCTCACTTGTTTTTGCTCCATTTTCTCCCATTTTTCTTCTAGTTTACCATCCATTGATCAAATTGTTGATTCAACAGTGGGGTATGAGGCTGTTTCCCTCATGGATGGATTTTCAGGATACAACCAGATTAAAATTGTAGAAGTTGACCAAAATAAAACAACATTCACTACCCCCTGGGGGACTTTCTGCTGCATAGTCATGCCATTCAGATTGAAGAACACAGGAGCTACCTACCAAAGGGCAATGACACACATTTTTCATGATTACATCCACAAGATAGTTGAAACATATGTTGATGACCTTTTGGCTAAATCAGAACAAAGGTCAAGACATGTGGAGGACCTTAGTAAAATATTCAATAGGCTTCAAGAGTATAAAATATGGCTAAACCCCAAAAAATGTGTTTTCGGAGTCAAGACAGGAAAATTGTTGGGATTTATTGTCTCACAAAGAGGTATAGATGTCGACCTAGCTTAAGTCAAAGTAGTCCTAAATGCAACTCCACCAACAAGTGAGAGAGCAGTAAGAGCCTTTTTGGGATAGTTGGGCGTGATCAGACGATTCATACCAGACATTACTTTCAAAATTCATCCAATCAATCAGCTATTGAAAAAACAAGTCAGCATAACTTGGATGGTGGACTATCAAAATGCATTTGAGTAAGTAAAGAAATTCATGTTTACCCCACCCACGTTGATGCCACTAAAAAACAACAAACCCTTCATCTTATAATTTAGAGCAACTGATATCTCCATAGCATAAATGCTAGCTCAAGAAGATGAAGGTGGAAGAGAGAGCCATCTATTTCATAAGTCAAACCTTGTTGAAATATGAGAAGAACTATACCCAAGCTAAAAAAGAATGCCTTGCCATAGTCTTCACAACCTGAAGGCTATTCACAACCTGAAGGCTGTGACATTACATGTTGAATTAGGAAACTAAGGTCATGATACGATCAGAGCAACTGAGCACTTTCTTAAATCAGCCCATGCTCTCTAGAAGGGTCGGCCAATTCATAACTTTGCTGAGTGAATTTGAGCTAACCTACGTCAACCAAAAGGAAGCCAAGGGATAGATAATAGCAGATTGGTTAGTAGATAACCTGGTTCCCCAAGAGGAACCTATGAATGAAGATTTCCTTGATGAAGAGATTTTTGTGGTCGATCTCAAGAAGTATACAACCTCATATTGGTATAGAGATATTGTGAACTATCTCGCAAACAAGATTTACCCAGAAAACATAACCCCTTTGGGAAAAAGATGATTACAAGTCCTCACCACAAGATATGTTTTAATAGACAATGTGCTCTATCAAAGGGCCCTAGATGGAATGTTGCTTTGATGCGTTGACAAGGAAGAAGCACGCACAATATTAGTAGAGTGTCATAGTGGAATCTATGGACATTTTGGTGGCCACACCATGGTAAGAAAAATAAATAGAATGGGATACTTCTGGCCCTATTTACAAGGGGATATGATTAAGTTCATAAAGAGGTGCCCAAAATGTCAAGCTTATGCTCACGTTCACCATACACCAACAAGAGATTTACAACCAATCGTTACCCCTTGGCCCTTTTCCACATGGGGATTAGATCTGGTGGGGAAGATATCTCCCCCATCAATGAATGGACATCTGTTCATCATTAACGCGATAGAATATTTCACAAAATGGGTAGAGGCCATGCCTCTTACCATAGTATTAGGCATCGTAATTGCTAAATTTATATTGAACCAAATCATTTGTCAATTCAGAATCCCTCAAGTGATAGTGACAGATAATGCCTCATCCTTCAAAAATCTAAAAGTAAGAGAGTTATGCGAGAGATTTCACATCAATCACAACTCTCCTTCAGTCTATTACCCTCAAGGAGAAGGACAAGCAGAGGCTCCCAACGAGACTTTGAAGTCAATATTAGTTAAAATCGTAAAAGATTCTAAGAGGGATTGGCATTTACAACTATATCCAACTCTATGGGCTTATAGAATGAGTGTTAGGACTCCAATTCCAACCATCCCCTACGCCCTTACTTTCATGTCAGAGGCGATGCTACCATTGGAAGTAGAATTGCCTAGCCTAAGAGTGTCATTACAAGGATTATTGGACAACAAAGAGTATAGAGTAGTAAGGTTAGCCGAATTAGAAATGATGGATGAAGCATGCTTGAGAGCTGTTCAAAGACATGATTCTTATCTAGCAAGAATTAAAAAGAAATATAACAAAAAGGTCATCCCAAAACCCTTTCAAGTGGGAGATCTAGTGCTCAGGATAGACAATCCGATCAATAAAAGAGTGATTGAAGGACAAAAATTCAAACCCAATTGGATAGGTCCTTACATGGTTAAAGAAGATGTCAGAAATGGTGCCTATCTCTTGTGCACAATGGAGGGAGAGCAATTTGGCAAAAAAGTCAATGCCTTTCACCTCAAGAAATATTATATCTAAAAAAACCAAAAAAATCATAAAACATAAAAATACAAAAAAAAATTATAAAAAAAATCAAAATGTCAAAAACAATTTGTTTCTTGCATTTCTGTAGCATTCTGTTAATCTTGCATTACTGTTAGTGACTTGCTCTTATACTATTTTCTTTTTAGTAAGGAGCCTAGTGTTGTCTAGATATACATCATCCTTTCAGGACCTAGGGATTCCTCATTTCCATAATTGCCATTATCCCCCTTCATTCCCAGTGATTCTAATCAAACCCTAGCTCTTAGCTTTACATTGATCCCAGTCTTAATGAGTCAAGATGTTAGGTCTAAACAAAGTCAGTGTTCAAACATACAGTGTTCAAAGGAAGCTTGCAAGTAGACCTTCCCAATTCTTCCCTAGTGGTAGAGAAGTCCAACTAGATTACAAAAACTTTAGGTGGTGCTCAACCCCTTATCTTTTCTGGCAAAAAATGTCAGGAAGATCAAAACTCTGAAGGAAGCAATCTAAGATTTGAGTGAATAAAAAATGAGTGATCAAAATAAGAGTGTTAAAAGTAAGAATTGAGAGATCAAAGCATTGCATATGAAAAGTTCCAAAAAGAATTCATTTCTTGAAAAATCAAAATCCAAAAAAAATGAGAAAAATCAAGGGTGAAAAAAAAAAGTAAAAATCAAAAAAGAGAGAGAGATACAAAAAAAGAGTGAAAGAGAGAAGATTTTTTAATGTCCATACTCTTGGGTGGATATTAGTCTAAGCTCAAAGCCTCAAGGGTGACATTCTAATAGAGAAAGAAAGGTACAAAGCACACACACGCACTAGTTGAGCAAAACTGAAGGTCTAGTAATTTCTAGGATCATCTTCTATAGGGACCCTTGTTCTTTCCCATTTATCCTTTACCCTGGGTCTATCTTTGCTTTCCATCTATGATCTAAGTCTAGCGAACACCAATAAAATTTGCTACTTGTCTAAGTTGAAAGCTTGTCAGCTTGTCTTATCTAGATAGGATCAGTGTTTAGCCTTTAGTGAAGTCGAGAAATCATAAACGCTCCACATTCATTTCCACTCCCCACTTGAGTTTTCTTGAATCCTATCTCATAGCCTTGAATAGGTCTCTTATATCAGGACAAATCGCAATCCCCTGAATTGAAAATTGTATCTTAGAGCAGTCACATTGTTTTTTTCACAATGCATTCATGCCAAAAATCAGAAAAATAGTCTCAAAGCAATAAAGTCAAATGCCATATCTCATGACATTTAGTAGAATTAAATGTCTCATTTCAACATTTCTTGTGTTCCTGCATTATCATATTATGAATTGCATCTCATATATATGTCATAAAAATTTACAAAAATATGTCATTGTTATCATACTTGCATTGGTAAAAGAGTCGAAAAGATCAAACATAATCAAAAGTTCCCAAACCTCCAAACATGCACAAGAGATGAGTACAAATTCAATGAGAGAAAAAAATAAAAGGATAAACTTACATAGATACATCTGAAGTTTACATATACAATAGTATCAAAGAGCTAAGACAAAATGCTCTCAAGAAAAGTAGAGGCTCCCCATGCAAGGGGGCACAAATTTCAGGAAAGAAAGTTAGGGGCAATTCCCTCCAACGGAACCCTTAGGACTCCGGTTCCTCCATCTGCAAATACCACTCGTCGCTCCATGAGACCTATGAGAGTGAGGTGCTCTATTGTGAGCATGTGACTATGAAGGTCCCGCCATGCTAGCATCATGTTGTCCAAAATTAAGGTGAGCCATCTCTCGGAGTACCTAGTTCTCACCCTTAAGGATGTCGACTTGGGTCTTCAATTCTGTATTCATCTAACACCCATGGTAGATAGGAGAAAAAATGTCAGTGTGTCACCTTGCAGCAGGGGGCACACCAAGATCATCTAAAAGATGATCACGAGTCATCTTAGTGAAGGGAGAAGCTAATCCAACATTAATCTTGCGAACAAAGTCCCTCCACTCTCTGACATTGCCTGAAATAGAAAATCAAAACAAGACCAACTCAGTTCTACACAAAAAGAGAAAGAACAAGAGTACAAAAAGCAAATAGATTAGACTTATGTCGATCACCAGGCTGCCAATCAGGGTCAAATTGACGCATCACCTCCTTTGAATGAGGAGGTTAAGGAACAATGGAGGACCTTCGGGGTTATCAGGAGCATCATCTGGATCATCAATGTCATCAAAATCCTCATCCTCAGGAAGGGCCTCATCTGACGAATCATTACTATCTGGAAGGTAGTCCTCATCAGTGGACTCTGAGTCAACAGTCACAATCAACAATCGAGGAGTCCCTCTCCCTCCTCTTAGTCCTCCTCTAGAGACCCTAGTAATGAAGATGTCTGGAGTTAAAGGAGTCCAAATGACATTTCTTTGTCCAATCTCACCCATTTCCTAAATGGTCCTGTAACAAGTAAACACTAGGGGCAAGTCCTCAAAGACATCCTCGCCAAACTGTTGTAAGACATGATCAAATTGATGAGCCTCAACCAGACCATTGTGGTCTGTGATCTCAGATACCTCATGACAATACTCTATGATCTCACCACCTCGGGCCCAAGCTCCCTCCATATCGCGATAAGGATCAAAGATCATGTCCTCATCAGTAAGAGTAGCAATAATGGGTAAAGTAGCATTGAAGTGACCAACATGCATCCACCTCACTGCTCTCAATAACCGCCTATCTAGAAGTAGAATGAGCTTCTGGTAGGGCCTCATGTGCTCAAATATTCATGCCATAATCAAAGAAGAGTGGCTAAAATTTAGAGCCCCTCGTAGTGAAATTTGATAGAAATCTCTATAAACCATTGCCAAAATGTCAGGACCCCAAGCGTAAAATGTGCCCTCCTCAATCTCACGAATGATCGGTGCCCAACACCATCTCATACAAGCTGAGGCCTTGTCTCCCAACAGCCTCAAAGCAATCAATCCAATCAAGAACCTCCTAAAAAGTGGGATGCGAAGTTGTGGCATGGAAGTAAGCTAAACTCCTATCTAATCCCCAGGGTGATTAACCCACATGAATGCAGCCCAAGAAGCCTTGTCCTCATAGGACTCGCTAACTAGAAGAGCTAAAGGTTGTCCTCTCACAAGAACCCCAAGTATGTGATACACATCATATAGAGTGATAGTCCTCTCCAGAAATCTATGGGAACCTGAATGTGTTTCTATCTGCATCCTAGTAAGTCAAATGTCACAGCATATACAAGATACATAATGAATTACAGGTACATGACAAACTCAATGAAGCAAACATCCCTAAGAGCCATCCCTACTCTTGATAGGAATTCCATCAGATACGCATGTCCTACAAATATAGAAGAGAACTTTAGATTAGATCTCGTAAACTCATAAAAATCCCTAAAAATTGTAAAACTGTAGAAAACCTTACACAAAAAAAAGCACATAAACCTTCAAAATTACAATAAACAGGCGAATACAATGACCAAATCATGTCGAATCAGATTGAAACAAGCATTAAACAACATCAAATATAGTCAAAAATCAGCCCAACAGGGTCGCCCCTGGGTGACCTAGGTGTTTTTCCAGATCGCCCTTGGGCAACCCTACTATTTTGTAGGATCTCCCTCGGGTGACCCTGCTGCTTTTCAAGATCACCCCTGAGCAACCCTATCTAGCAAAAGGCGCAACCCTAAAGGAGGATCCCTTGACCAAAAACTATTCTAAAAACCTCATTTTTTGACCGATTTCAGAAAACATAAAAACCAATCTTGCTCTAAACAACAAGACGAACACAATGCAACAGAGAAAATTACCAAAAATAGACAATTTTAAGAGATTTTTCAAAAAATTCAAGCTAGGGTTTAGAGAAGGGTTTTTCATTGATTTCATACTTGATTCTCTACGACTGAAGAAAAGGCGGCCATCTTTGCGATCTCCTCGATGATATCTTTCTAACGACTGCTCACACGAACGATTCCATCACCATTTTGCTTTGATCTCACAATTTGGCTTGCTTTGTTTGCCCTTAGCTTAGTTCATTTATGTATTTTTAGATTAGTTCTTTGTTTTTATGCATCTATTTCATGCATTGTTTTTTGTGCTCTCATCCCTACAGGTCCAAATTGACAAAGGCAAGCAACTAGTCAAACTCAAACAATCTATGGTAAGTTTGTCATTTTAGTTTTCATTATTTACTTTGATATATTTAAATGTACGACTAATACTAGTTATTGTAGGTACAAATTGCAGGAAAATTGACAATAGGTAAGGCCTAGTTTTGGAACGATACCTACCTTTCGTGTAGACTACTGTCCCCGAGGGGGCAAATATGCAAGCATAAAAATCATGCATAACCTCCATGAGGACCCCTATGATGATTCAAATCCTTGTCACGTACATGCTAATGTCCTTGTAGTAGCGAACCTCTTGATGACATGTCCTCCTTTCTTGTCTTGTGTTGTTCCTTCCTTGTCGATTTCCCTCTCTCCCCACGCTTTTTGACACTTGTTACGACACTTGTCGACTTGTATTTTCTAGGCTTTCAACCTTGTTCCTAAGCCCTGTGAGTGTCATGTAGGTGATTTTTCACCTCTCTCCTATGTTTTTCATCTAGTGCACCTCCTAGAATCCTTCTAGAGGTCTCCTTGTCCATCTCCCACTTTCAGTTTTCAGTTTCACCTAACCAATCTAAACTCCCCCTATTATTTCTAGATCTCCCCCGAGAGATCCTGCGGACGCAAGTGGAGATTTGGATTCTTCCACATGACTGACTTTTTTCTTGAAGCAAAACCCCTCCTTTTCTTCTCTTCTTGCATCTCCCAACCTATTTTTTTGCTTCTGACCCTGTCTAGCCTAGATCTCCCCTGGGCGACCAATGGTTGCCCAGGGCTAACCCTACTGGCAAAAGGGGTTGTTGCAAGTATGTGCCTAATCGGTGTTGCCATTGATGTCAACATATCCTTGTTGTCATTGGTGTCAACTATATCTTATTCTATTGCTTGTTTAGAAGACTTGTATGTTGAGGATATTAAGAAAATTAGCCTCTCTGGAAGAAACAAGTGACTTACAGAGAAGTGCAGTATAGACAGTGAATTGTATGTTGAAGAATAGTCCGGTAAATTGCTCCACATTTATTTCTTCTTGAAGATTGTAGTCTTCAGATTGAAAGTAAGTTAGAGGTATAACTAAGGATACTACATTCTGGGTTTGAGCCCTGCACATGAAGATCTGAGTGAGTTGTGTTCACCAGAGTGAAACCTACTTTTTTTGTAAGTTCAGTTGGGACAAGGAGAAAGTATTCTGCTCTGCATTCCTCTGCAATAAAGTATTTTTCTCTATGGTTCTAGAAGGAAGTCTAGGATGATGATAAGTGCCTACAGTTGTAATGGTTCATGGTTAAGTGGTTGCAAGCTATCTTTCTTTTATGATGGTTGAAGATAGTGAAGTTCATATGTTTCGGTGAGAAGATTCCTATGGATAAAGTGGTTAAGGTTCATGTGGTTGCTCTTGATGATTACAACATGCTTGTGGATATCTCCTAATCATGTTCCTATCTTGATATTGGTCCGCATTAAGGACTTGAGATCGTGTTCGAAGATTGTTTTCAGATAGTGTAGCGTGTAACCAGTTTTGGTCGAGCTGGTTAATCCTAGTGATTGTAGAGATCTCTAGAAGATTGTGGAAGAATGTTGTGGTGTGGAAGATCATGTTTGAGTCCCAGCTAAGGCATGGCATGATCCGCATTTCATTTCCTTTGCATAATATTATAATAGGTTAGGACCTATTTTGTAAATGTTTGTAATGTCAACCTTAGAGATTGTTCCAATGGTTGATGATTGTGATGCCGACCTTGATGATCATTCCAAGGTTGATGAAGTGTATAAATACTTGTATTTGAGTCAAGGAAAAGGTGTCCTTGAGCGAAGAGGGGAAAATAATAAAAAAGGTCCAAAAGACAGAGCAAAGAAGAGGAGAGGTAGAACAAAATAGAGAATGTGTGGATGTGATGCAAAAATGTAAATAACAGAGTAGTGACACAAATCAGTGAGTATGAAGAGTTGGGATTTAGAATTTAGTTGCTAAATGACTACACCCTGACATAGTGGCAGATGCTTAAGCAGTATTTAGTTTTCATGTGTAATATGATTGGAAGCAAGCTTTTGTCATCAAGGCAGTGAGTCGGCAGTGAGCCTTCAACAGGGTTTAACAACCCTTATTGTAATCTTACTAGGTTTAGGGTTGAGGTAGTGAGCTTGCTAAATCTAGTTATACTTCATGGTAGTGAGCCAGCATGTTCTAGGCCCATGGAGTGACCAAGATGAAACATTATGTTTGTAAAGATTGTAATATATATTTGAGAGTTAATCTTCTCAGTAGTTTCTATTGGCAAGAGACACTATGTGGCTTCATTATTGTTCTCATTGATGGCAACAAAGTTTATCCCACACATCCATAGTGCATAGTATGTCTTTACCAAAAGTCAGATTGAAGAGTGTTTTGGTCTGGTGAGCAAGAACAGAACATGTAGCAAGGTCTGACAATCAAGTTTGGATCTCTCAAAGGATGTATCTTAGCAAAGTGTGGACTTGGGGAAGTCAAGAGGAGTACCATGACTGCTACATTCTAGAGATTGAGTCTCCAGTAATGAAAGAGTGAAAAGATATGAGCATCTAAGTGTTGAGTTCCTGACAAGCAGAGTAGACTGAGGAAGAACTAACCGACAGAGCATCAAACTTTAATGCAGATGAGAAATTAATGGTGATCAAGCTTTTTGAGGGGTCATTCATGGTTGGTCGACATGATTGATGACTTCTATGCCTATATTTTTTATACGCATCACATATTAAGCATGGATTCAGCCGACAGACCAATATTTATTAAATATCTTGAGTATTCCAGTTGCCAACTAGAAAGATGTTGAAATCCTTGGTGTGGATATATATACCAGATTGATTTCGGTATGAAGGGGTGTGGTAGATGGAATAGTATGTGAAAGAAGGTAGAGAGAAGTGTGGAAGCAGTAATACAAGTCCGGTATGTGAAAGAATAGCAACACTAAAATAGAGGAAGTATGAAGTATAGTAGATCAGTATATTGAGCCTAACTGGAACTGAACCTCGGCATATGTGGATGCCTCTCTTCAGTTCAAACATATGGTTACCTTCTATAACCTTGTAGACAATGAGTCTCTTGTAGGCAGTGTGCCTCTTGTGAGTAGTGTGCTTGGGCAGTGAGCCCTAATTAGCAAGTGCCATTTTGTACTTCTTATTCTTTTAACAGAGAATATAATCTTGGGTTAGTCACCCCATGGTTTTTCCCTTAACATGGTTTTCCAAGTAAAAAACCCTGTGTTATGTGTGTTGATTTCTTTTATGCTCTCATGATTATGAATGCTTATATGTTTTGATGCTGCACTAATTGTTAAAGAAGAAAAGAAAGTTAAATATTTAAGATAATTGATTCACCCCCCTCTCAGTTATCCACCTTGTTTCCAATAGTTGGTATCAGAGCCAAGTTCCTCCAAACAGATCCTAACAGCTTGAGGAAGATCTGTGAATCTCAATGGATATGTATGGTATGAGGGAACAACTTCAATCTGTCCTAGATGATCTTGAGCAATCTCACTCTAAAGTCAATAACTTAAGGGAAAGAATCAAACAAGCTGATGATTTCATAAATGAACTAAAAGAGAAACTGAGTATCTCTGTGAAAAAGAGAAAGGAACTGCTTCAACAATTAGCAACTCAAAGTGAAGCTAATGATACTAATGAAGATCTGAATGAGAAGAACAAGTTATGTGAGAAGCTATCAAAAGAGGTCATTATGGTAAGACATGAAATGGAATCAGGGGTTATGAAATTCACCCAAGAAATTGAAGAGAAAAGAAAAATTGAAGATAATCTAAAACAATCTCTTAAGGAGAAGTCAGAAGATTACCACAAAATGGATAGAATAATCAGGCATTTTGAATCTGATCTTGAAGAAGCTAGAGATAATGAAGAACAACTTGAGAATTACATAGACACTCTTAAAAGGGATCTTCAAACAACAAATGAATACAAAGAGAAATTCAAGATAAGCTCTGCTTAACTTGAAGTTCTTCTTAAAAGCCAAAAGAGGGTAGATGACAAGCATGGCTTGGGGTATGAGAAAGGTGAAAGCTCTGGATCTAGTCAGAAGAACTCTAGATCAGAAAATCCAAGGAACAGGCCTAGAAGACCTCCGGTAAGGCAACCAAATGCTCAAAGATATCCATCCTTCAATGGATACTGCTACAATTGCAATAACTTCAGTCATAAAGCAAATCGGTGCAAAAGAAGAATGAATCAGACTAATTCATCCTTCTTCGGATAGTGTTTTAATTATAGAAGGTATGGTCACAAATCTCATGAATGTAGAAATATGCAAATAAACAATGCATTCAATGGTAGATGCTTTGCATGCAATAGAATGGGACATATGGCTAATCAATACAGATCAAGACGATATCAATCAAATTTGCAATGAAATGTTGTTTTCTACAATTGCAATAGATTCAGTCATATTGCCAAATTCTGTAAAAGTAAGAATTAGGATAAAAAGGGTCCAGTGCATCATAATCAAAATCAAGACAAAGGAAAAGGAAAAGTGAATGTGGATGAAGTTCAAAGGGAGATGAACAAATTTTGGGTGAAGAGAAGTACAGAAAATGTTGGGGATGGATCTGCACTAGAATCTGGTGTTGATATTCCTTCTGGAAACTAAATAAGATGAGCTCTGGCTAAGGGGTAGTCACCAAGGAAAATAAATTCCCCCAGCCAGTCAATTGGTGCCTAAATTTGGCACATGGAATGCTATAGATTAAAGGGTTCTGAGAGATATATCTAAATAACCCTCGGTAAAATTATGGAAGATCCGCAAGGAGCTTTGAAGAGTTAAATCATCCAAGGTTAATCTGGTTTGACAGCCATCCAGAAAAAGCAAGATTTTCACAGTTAGATCCGGTGTGATTCTAAGTTGAAATATCTTGATCTACAGATAAATGGGATGATTTGAGAAGAGGAGATAGATTGTCAATTATCACTAAAAATAATTCTAAGTGCATCTCAATGATCTGAAAAGATCTCTCTCAGAACAAGGCAACTAGAATTACTTAAGTTATGCATTTATTAAAATAAGAAATTAGGGTTTGCGTAGAGATAAAAGGGTTCTTTTACTCATCATTTGTACATTTGCATTCAAGAAAAAGAAAGAAAGAGATCTACAACAAGATTGCTTCAACCCTCTCAAAGTTCAACTGTAGAATTTGATTCAACCAGTGATCTTTTCGGCTCATATCGTGAACTCTAGAAGCATAAAAAGGTATTTCCGTTCTTGAATATCTCTCTTTGAATCTTTTGCAAGATGGATACTCCAAATGTTGTTAAGATCATTGATAGGCTACACCCAAGGTTCAAAAAACATTCTTACAAGTCCCTAGAAGTTGATCCCTTAGGTGCCTTCTCTAGCATTCTGCATGGGTTTCTACATGTAGAAGATGTTAGGGTATACATACACGCCAATATTAAGGAATTTGGGGAATCCAAGCTGATGGATATCTATCACAAGTAATTAATAGATGAAACATTTGAACTTCAACTTCAATACAAGGCCATCCGGGATAAGCATTTTGGACATTGCATCCACTTTCCCTGTTTTGCAGAGGATGAATGGTTACAGTATGTTCTTAGTAGAATAGATGACAACTTCATGTGGTTGATGAGGCCATTCAAGATAACAAAAGATGCCATTAGGGCAGTAACTGGATTGCACTCATCCGGTGGGTTGCCTGCTCTCAAATCTGTCAAGAATCAAATAGTAAGTGAGGCTACCAGATCAAAGTTTGATAAGAGAGCAATGACAATAGAAGATATCACAGATCCAGATATCAAATTTGCCTCTATGATAATTGGCTACAAAATATATCATTCCAGCAAGGAGAACTCTATATCCAGAACTGCGATTTATATTGCATATCAAATGCTAAGGGAAAATGCAGACTATGATCTATGTGAACCTCTTCTGAGCCAACTATTAGAAAATTTGTAGAAAATAAAGAAGGATAAGAAGAACTCATTTAAGTATGGTGGACTAATACCATGTCTCTTCTTTTACTATATGAATGAGCTACCCAGAACAAGTGGTTGGGTATGGCAAAATGACAGACCGGTTGCAATACAAATCAGAGATTATATGTATGGGCTTGGTGATGCCAAGGCTCAAAGCACAGCACTCTGGGGGTATTTCAAGAAATTCCAAGCTATGATGTAGGCCAGAGAAAGAATTCCTTAGATAATAGTTGAAAAATATAAGGACACGGTGTGTTTTATGGTAGACATTGATCCATGCCTAATGGAGGCAGTAGAGCCCAGAACAGTCTGGATTATGCCAATGGGCTATGAGGTAGATGAGAAAATCCTAGAACTGCATGTCCAAAACCTGCTAAGTCAGCCTAAGGACCTTGAGACAGAAAGGTTTGGAACCCTTTCAAGAATTGAGTGTGAAAATTCATGTTGAGCTAAGACAACCAGAGATGAAAAGAAAAGTGAGAAGTGAAGTAGAGGAAGTTGCCAAAAGATATGGCATTTCAAAAGAGGCAGTTGATGCAAATAGAGAAAAGAAAGAAAGAGATGAGAAAGAGAAATAAGAAGCAGAAAAGGAAAGTGTTCCGGTACAAGCCTCCTCTCGGATTAGATCCTCCAAGAGCTCTGTACTTGCCACCTCTAAGAGCCCAAAAGCCTCAAAACCGGAAGCCAAGACATCCGATAAGGGAGAAAAGAGAACAAAAACTAAAGCCACAAGGTCCTATATAAGTCAGAAGGATGATGAAGAAATAGAGACTGATGAGGAAGTTAAGAAAATAAGGAAGAAGAAGAAAACATCAGGTGAATCCTCTACCGGTGCAACCAAAGAAGAAGAGGCAGAAGAATTTGTTGAAAGGCCTACTCTCTCTATTGATTATATCATCAAGGCAGTCACAGTGGATGGGAACCTACAACTAGTCACTGAATTTTATGATGAATATAGTGATACTGAGAAGAAAATCTTGGAAGATGCTACAGTCAGGTATCTAAACATCTACAATAAGGCATTCATTGAAATCATCTCTCTAATTCCCAAAATTCTAGAGAAGGAACTTGAACTAAGAAAGGAGAATGCTAAGGAAAAGGACCTTGAGATCTGAGAATAGATTGCAATTCAACTCTATCCTTCCATTACTCCAAAACAAATGACCATGATCTTCAAAGATTGCAAGGATGAGTTCCGAAGCAAAGCCAGAATGGACAAACTTATGCTTGGAGAGACGGATCAGGTAGAAAAAGAAACATAAGATATTCTCCAGAATGCCTACAAGAGATTCAATCTTCTTGTTATAGAGGACTTAGATGATGAACCTTCTGCCATGGATGACGAAGGACTAAGTACATCAAAAGAAGCATATACTAAGAAAAATACAGAAGAGCCAAAGGAGATAGGTGAGGAGAGGACTAAGGACTTGGATTCCTCTATTCTGGAAGAGGAAGTCCATAAAGAAGTAAACATCTCTCTTCTAGATCCCCCAATAGACTCTGGAACTGAAGGAGAAGAAAGAAAAGAAGAGAAAATTAGTCAAGAAGAAGAGGTAAAGGGAAGAGAAGAAGATCAAATAGAGAAAATCCCAGATGATAGTTCTGAGGTGGGAAAAGGAAAGAAGACTCTTTCTTCGGCAAGAGACACTACTGAGGCAGTAAAGAGCTTCTTGAACAAAGAAATGTTAGAGATAGATGAACCAAAATTATTTCAAGGACCACTCAATTTTGACTCCCTCTCTCTAGTCCAGACAATGAAGGTAGCATCTTTTGCTCAAGCTAAAGCAAAAGAAAAGCTTCTGAAGTCTCACATGGAAGACTGTGAGCTGATAGAGATTACATCTGGTGTGCTAGAGAAAATCATGCCATCCTTCCAAAAGGATCTTTCGGCCTCTTCATCTAGTAATCTGAAATCTCTTGTTAATTTTGTTAGCACACATTTTAATTCTTTGGAGAAATCAGTTGAAGAGAAAGTTCAGAAAGAGTTTTTGGGAAAGAGATTCTCTACAGTACAGAAACTCATAGCAAATGATAGAAGAAATCTAAATATTGGGATAAAGAGCCTAGAAAATGCTCTTAAAGATGTCAGAGAATTATACAAATTTTGTTTATCTTGGTCCACAGTGACAATAGACATTGCAAAGAAGGTGGAAGAACAAGAGGGTATACTGTCAAGTTTATCTCAGAGTTTTGATCCTCTCACCTCATCCATAATGAATCAAGAGTGCTAGGCTATTGCCACTATAAATGAGATAAAGAGGCTTGAGAAGGAAAAGAAGAATAGAATAAGCAGAATGAGTGAACTGAGAGGGATAATTATCCCTAAGTTAGAGGCAATGCATGAGGCCCTAACTAATGCTCAGACTACAACCTAGACCAGTGATTCAGTAGACTTAAAGAGGGCAGAAGCTTTTGCATTTTTGTTAAGTGGTCACATCTCAATTTTGGACATGATGAAGCAGAGTTGGGCAACATAATTTGTCTAGTTGAAAACCACTTTTGCAGACATACTTAAGTATATGTAAGTATAACATGTATATATACTTATACAACTATGTATAGGTTGATTTTTGCAAATTTTGGTGTGCGAATTTCACCCTTTTCCATTGATGTCAAAGGGGGAGTGAGAAGTAGTGAAAAATGTGGAATCCAGCAAAGGGGCAGCTTCGGTAAAATATACATAAGACAGAGCATCAGCTAAGGGGGAGTTTGCTATGACACTTAGTCATTTTTCACTAAGTGTTGCCATTAATGCCAAAGGGGGAGATTGTTGGCAAGAGACACTGTGTGGCTTCATTATTGTTGTCATTGATGGCAACAAAGTTTATCCCACACATCTGCAACACATAGTATGTCTTTACCGGAAGTCAGATTGAAGAGTGTTTTGGTTCAGTGAGCAAGAACATAGCATGCAGCAAGGTCTGACAATCAGGTCCGGATCTCTCAGAGGATGTATCTCAGCAAAGTGTGGACTTGGGGAAGTCAAGAGGAGTACCATGATTGCTACATTCTAGAGATTGAGTCTCCGGTGATGAAAGAGTGAAAAGATATGAGCATCTAAGTGTTGAGCTCCTGACAGGCAGAGTAGACTGAGGAAGAACTAACTGGCAGAGCATCAAACTTTAATCCGGATGAGAAATTGATAGTGAACAAGCTTCTTGAGGGATCATTCATGGTTGGCTGACATGATTGATGACTTCTATGTCTATATTTTTGATACGCATCACATATTAAGGATAGATTCAGCCGACAGACCAATATTTAGTAAATATCTTGAGTATTCCAGTTGCCGACTAGAAAGATGTTGAAATCCTTGGTGCAGATATATATACTAGATTGATTTCGGTATGAAGGGGTGTGGTAGATGGAAGTGTGCAAAAGAAGGCAAAGAGAAGTGTGGAAGTAGTAATACAAGTCCGGTATGTGAAAGAATAGTAGCACTAAAATAGAGGAAGTATGAAGTGCATTAGATTAGTATATTGAGCCTAACTAGAACTGAACCTTAGCATATGTGGATGCCTCTCTTCAGTTCAAACATCTAGTTACCTTCTATAACCTTGTAGACAGTGAGTCTCTTGTAGGCAGTGTGCCTCTTGTGAGCAGTGTACTCAGGCAGTAAGCCCTAATTAGCAAGTGCCATTTTGTACTTCTTATTCTTTTAATAGAGAATACAATCTTGGGTTAGTCACCCCATGGTTTTTCTCTTAATAGGGTTCTCCATGTAAAAAACCCTATGTTATGTGTGTTGATTTCTTTTATGCTCTCATGATTATGAATGCTTATATGTTTTAATGCTACACTAATTGTTAAAGAAGAAAAGAAAGTTAAATATTTAAGATAACTAATTCACCCCCCCTCTGAGTTACCCACCTTGTTTCCAATAGTTTTTCCCTTTTTGGGTTTTCCACATAAAATCTTGGTGTTATGTGTCATGCTTTTGTGGATGTTGTTCATTTGTATATTATGCTTCTATTTGATTAATCCTTTCAAATGGTTAAAAGTAAAAGTGTAAGAAAAGGTTTATAGAACATTGATTCACCCCCCCCTCTCAATGTTCTTGACAATCAACAATTGGTATTAGAGCGAGGTTCCTTGGAAAAAGTTTAACAACTTGGGGAAGATCTGGGATAGTATGACCATGGAAGCAAGAAGATATGGAAATTATGGAAGCTACAACCAACTAGAAGCAGCTCTTAGGGATCTTGAAAATTCTGAAGCAGAAATTAGGGATCTGAAAGAAAACTTGCAACAAGCTGATGAATGCATCTTGAAGCTAAAAGAGCAAGTCAAGAAATTCAAAGACAAATACAAAGAAGTTAGTGATCAATTGTTATCAGCAAATGAAGCCCTGAATGATTTGGAAGCAAAAGTTATAGAAAAATAAGAGCATAAGATGATTTGAATTTGATTGTGAAGAATAGATTAGAAGATTGTGCAAAACTTGAAGAAGAAATTGCAAAAATCTAAAAATAGACTTGGAAAAGGCCAAAAGCTTTGAAGAAAAATTCAAGATAAGCACTGCAAAGCTTGATGAAATGATTACTAGCCAGAAGAGAGCTCATGACAAGCAAGGTTTGGGATTTGAGAAAGGAGAAAGTTCAAACTTTGGCCAAATAAGCACTGAGTCAAGGCAAAACAAAGGATACTAGTTCAAAAATCAAAGAAGAAGACCTAGAAGACCTCCGGCTAGACAACAAAATGCTCAAAGGTACCCATCTTTTCATGGTTGTTGTAATTCATGTAATAAGTTTGGTCATAAGGCTACTCAATGTAGGAGCAAAATAAATCAAAAGGTTTCATCATTCTCTAGTTAGTGTTTCAATTGTCATAGAGCAAGTGAATGTAGAAACCAAATCAAGAAAAGTTTCGACAATGTGAGAAATGAACAATCCTTCAAAGGAAGATGTTTTCACTTGCAATAAAATTGGTCATAAAGTTGTTGTATACAAATGTAAAGTGAGTCAAAATCCTATTAGGTGCAATGTATGCTATAAAATAGGACACAGGCCAAATGAGTGTAGAAGTCAAGTGAGAAACAACTATGGAAAGAATAGGAAAATTGAATCCTTCAGTGGCTACTGTTATATATGCAATAAAATTGGGCATAAAGCTAACCTATGTAGGTCAGGGACAAATGAAAGGAACAATGGTCAGAAAAATACTATGTGCTTTAATTGCAACAAGTCTGGACATATTGCAAGATTTTGCAAAAATAAGAACATGAAGAAGGATAATCAAGAAGAATTGAAGAAATCAGTGGAAAAGGTTGATCCGATAGAAGTCAAGAAGGAGATGAACAAGGTCTGGGTCAAGAAAGAAGTAAATGAAGTTAGAGATGAGTCTACACCAGATTCTAGAGCAGATACTTCCTCTGGGAAGTAAACTGAGAACTCTGGCTCAGGGGGAGTTGTATTGAAAATTCTAAATCCCCTAGCCAGATAGTCAGTGCTGAGATTCGGCACAAAGATATGATGTGAAGTTTTATATGGCAGATTTCTTGAAAGGAACTTTGTAGATCAAGGCATAAAATGATTCTAGTCCAGAATCCCAAAATGACTAAAGTATGAGCAGTATATAAAGTAAGTAACAAAGATTGGATCAGTATGGCTCCACAGTTGAAGATCATTAAATGTGGTTTAGCTATGTTATTCATAAATATTTAGTGAACATATTTTCCAGTGTTCAAGTTCTAAAATCCTCCGATAGTCACATGGTGAATTGTCTAAGTCTGGATGAATAGGGTTAAGCTTGAAACAATATAAAGCATCTGAGTATTTTTGTTCGCATTCTTCACTATTGATTATTTTGATGTGTAGTTTTGAAAGTATGTTAAGAGGTCAATGATGATTATTGGATATGAATTCTAGAGTCTCATATGGTCCACATTAGGAGTTATGACATGACAGATGAATTAGTCAAGTATGTACTTAAGGGAAAAGCTGACAGGTCATGAGTTTTGGCTAAGTATCTAACCAATAAAATCAAGTGACATGGCTCTGGTATTCTGGTCCGCTTGGGTCCACCATTGAAGATAGTATTCTGCAGTTCTGGCATATGGTTAATCAGTGATTACATCTACATCCATAAGTTTGTTTGATCTTGATAATTGGCTTGAGAATAATAAGTAACAAAAGTTTAGGATTGTCTTTAGTACAAAGTAGTTTTCTTTGGAAATGGTTTGAAAATCTGCAGAGGAACTCAAAGTTGAATGATTATGAACTAGATGAGCTTTCAAGGCAATAATTGGGAATGAGATACAACTGAGGATCTAATGCTTAAGGTCTGATAGTGGAGGTTAGTTCACATCAAATTAATTCAATATTTTCTGCAAAGAACAAGGGATAAAGAGACAATTGTCTGCTAGGACTCCTCAGTAGAATGAAGTTATTGAAAGGAAGTATAGGATAGTCTAAGAGGCTACTAGATCAATGATGAAGGAATCTCATCTTTCGGAAGCATATTGGAGAGAGGCAATTCGCACCGCTGTATATATCCTAAACAAAGTTCAAGTAAAAGGTAACAGTTCAAAGACTCCTTATGAATTATGGCATGGTAGAGTTCCTACTATGAAATATTTCAAAGTTTTTGGTAGCAAATGTTATATCAAAAGAGAAAAATATTTAGGCAAGTTTGATGATAGATGTGATGAAGGAATCTTCCTTGTTACTCCACCAAGAGCAAGGCCTACCTGTTCTATAATAAGAGGCTAAATAAGATCATTGAAAGTGCAAATGTTAAAGTTGATGAATGTAAGGAAAGGTCTTCAGAATCAAGTGAATATGAGTCAGATGATCCATATGTTTTAGAAGTGGTACAACATGAAGACAACCTAGATGAAGAAGAACAAGCTCTGATAAGTGCTACCGAAACTCTAAGATATGTAAGAATCAGTCATTCTGAAGATCAAATCATAGGAGATAAGAGCAAAGGGATCTTAACTAGAAGAAAATTTGTAGAGGAACAAGTAAATTTATGTCTGATTTCCAAGATTGAACCTAAAACTGTGGATGAGGCTTGCAAAGATGAGAATTGGATAAAAGCTATGGAAGAAGAATTAATGCAGATAGAGAAGAATCAAACTTGGGATCTTGTTCCTAGACCAGTAGATAAGAATGTAATTGGTACAAAGTGGGTCTTCAAAAATAAGATGAATGAGAATGGTGAAGTGGTAAGAAACAAAGCAAGGTTGATATGCAAAGGATACGCTCAAGTTGAAGGAATAGACTTTGAAGAAACTTTTGCTCTAGTGGCAAGGATTGAAGCAATAAGGATGTTTTTGGCTTTTGCAGCATATAAAGATTTCAAGGTTTATCAAATGGATGTGAAGTTTGCTTTCTTAAATGGAGAGTTGGAAGATGAAGTCTATATAGAACAACCGGAAGGATTTCAATCATCAAATTAGGGTGACATGGTATGCAGATTGAAGAAAACTTTGTATGGATTAAAACAAGCTCCTAGAGCATGGTATGCACAGTTGGATAGGTACCTAATACAAATAGGGTTCAATAAAGGTACTACAGATAGCAATCTCTACTTTAAGATTAATGATGAACAAACCCTAATTGTTGCAGTTTTTGTTGATGATATTATTTTTGGAGCCAATAAAGGTATGTGCTCAATTTTTGCTAGAGAAATGCAAAGTGAATTTGAAATGTCTACGTTTGGAGAGATGAACTTATTTTTAGGTCTGCAAATAAGTCAATCAAATAAAGGTATCTCCATTTCTCAATCTAAGTATGTGAAAGAGTTGTTAAAGAAATTTGGGATGGAAGACTCTAAACCAGTATGCACACCTATGATAACTGGTTGTAAGTTAAGCAAAGATGATAACTCACCCATGGTAGACTAGAAAAGGTATAGATCTATGATTGGAGGATTACTTTATCTGACTCAAACTAGACCTGACATAATGCATGCAGTATCTCTTGTAGCAAGATTTCAGGTAGAACCCAAGGAATCACATGTGATGGCAATCAAGAGAGTTCTGAGATATTTAAATGGTACAATAGATTATGGTTTGTGGTATCCTAAGGACTGTGACTTTATGGTGCAGGAGCACCTAGAAAATCATGTTTTCTTTTGTAATAAGGTCTATTTGACCAATGCATTTTCATTTCAGTTTGTCTCTAGGTCTTTCAAGACCTATAACCCATTTTGTAAGTCCAAAGTGACTTAAAACACACTTTTGTCATATTGTAATCACATAGTGCCAAAAATAGGGTAGTAGAATAGTTTGAGGTAGTTTGGATCAGTTGGTCTTCCAACTATTTGCATCGGTTGGTTTTCCAACTATTGGCAGGATGAGTTGATAATGGGAGGAGGAGAAGTGTGAAGGGAAGTGATTGTGTATTGTTCTAAGGAGAAATAAAATTGTTCTATACCGTCAATTTGGGTTTTCATTCTTTGTAATTGTAATTTGTTTAACTGTAGATTTCTATTCTTCCTGTGCCTTCCATCATTGTAGTATGTCGATGTGAAGCATTCCATTGGTACGATTTTTGTCGAGATCAGTGGAATGGCTTTGTTGTACAGTATTTGTTTTCTATTTCTTGTTTTGTTTTTGTGTTTGAGGGTGCAGAGGATCCAGACAGAGTGTTTCGCACAATAGATCAACCTAGCATCTCCATGTGCTAGGGTTTAGTTGAAGAGGGAGAGAGCAAACTATGCATCGGTGTATCGGCAACTCCGGAGTAAGTCCCACTGACAGGACAAGTCTCACCGAGGGAGTTGGTCTATCAATGCGTCAACCAGAGTTTGTAAGTGCTCACCAATGAGAAGAGTCTCACCAAAGACAAAAGTCATCAGCATATTAGTGAAGCAAATTCTAAAGTAGCTGGTAGCACTTTTCTTGTCGATAGGCACAAAGTGCAGAGTCACCCATCGGGAAGAGTTGAGATGTCAGAGTGACAAGTTCGAAGACGACCGATGGTGATTTTCTTGCCGATAGGCAAGGAGTGTTGAACCTCACATCAGGGTGACTAAGACTTCAGAGAGACTTAAGAAAGTCATTCTGATCGATGGTTATCTGATCGATCAAGGTGTATCGGTGGCCAATAAGTGGAGTCTTGCTGACAGAAACCAAATTTGATTTTTGTCTGCGCTTTCACTGTGCGCTCCCCATCATATTGGTATCAGAGTGAGTTTTGAAGATCACTTAGGTGGTGTGGTCTTGGTGTATGTCAGACAACAAAAGTGAAGCAGAGGCTGACACGATGCCTCCTAAAAGCATGTCACAAGATGTAGTGAAGAAACTGATTGAAGCAATGTTTGAGTCCAAGCTCGAGGAGTTGAAAAGAACCAAGGGTAAGGATAGGGAAGATGAAAGTGACAGTGATGAAGGAGATACAGAAATTGATGAAACCAATAAGAGGATAGAGGAGATACCAATAGACCAGATGACATTTGTAAATGCTTTGAAGTCAGTCAATAGGGACACCATAGATGGGTTACCTATGTATAGTGGAAGTATGGAAGCTGAAGAGGTGATTGACTAGATTGAAGCATTGAACAATCATTTTGAATACAAAGAAGTCCCTAATGATAAGAGGGTTAAGTTGGCAAAGGCAAGATTGAAGGGGTCTGCTCTTGCATGGTGGAATTATGAGCAAGGAGAGAGAGTCAAGGAGGGGAAGAATATGATAACCTCCTAGGAAAGGATAAAGACCAAAATCAAAGCACAATTCTTACCCTTGGACTATAATGTACAGATGTATAGGAAATTGTAGAACCTCAGACAGAGAGACCTTGATGTGAATGCATATACACAAGAGTTTCATAAACTCAGTCTCAGATCAAAGAGACAAGAAGAAGAGTCAGAGAAAGTGGCAAGGTATCTGAATGCCCTAAGGATGAACATCCAAGATGAGATTAGCATCTTAGCACCAAAAATAGTGAACATGTGTTTCCAAATGGCCTTAAGGGCTGAAGAGAAGATAAAGAGAAAGAGTGAGTAGAATAATAGAGGTAGAGGAGGAAGAAGTTTCAGAGGCAGAGGCATTTTTGGAGGAAGAAGTCCTAACCAGAGGCCTGGTGGTGAGTCTAGCCAAGAAGAGCAAGTTGGAGACTCAAGTAGCAAAGGAGGCTACCGAGGAAGAAGGCCTAATGGAAGGGGTGGGACAAATGGATCAGGTAGAGGATCCAAGTTCTCCAATATGAGATGTTATAACTGCAATTAGATAGGGCACCTAACATACAAGTGTCCAGAGAAGGCCTCAACTTCTCATGGTGGTGAGAAGAGAACCACTTTGATTCAAGAAGATGCAAGGAGTGTGACATCTCCTAAAGTGAATCTAACATCAAAGATGGGAGAAAATCTAATGATCAAGAGGATGCTGCTCAAGGAACCAGTGCAAACTGAATTGTCTTAAAGAAGGGCTTTGTTTAAAATCAACTACAAGATCCAAGGTAAGGTTTGTAAAGTTATTATTGACTCTAGTTCTACTGATAATATTATATCTTTGGAAGTAGTGAATAAGTTGAATCTAGAAAAAATACCCCATAGCAGCCCATATAAAGTCAGTTGGTTGAATAGGGGGCAACACATAGTCATCAATGAATAAGCATGGGTAGAATTTAGTATTGGGGGGTATAGAGATAAAGTCTTGTGTGACATCCTTCCAATGGATGCTTGCCATATTTTGCTAGGCAAACCATGGTAGTTTGACAGAAAGGCTCATCATGATGGAGAAAAGAATGCTTACTCATTCCAAAAGGATGGTGTGACTTATAGGATATAGTCATTGGTAGAAGGGGATCCACAACTTGTAGGATCTAGTGTAATGCTGGTAGGAGAAAAAGAATTCATGGATACACTAAAGGAAGGTGGTGGAGTAGGTTTTGCTTTGATTGTGAAGCCTAAGGGGGAAAAGAAGGAAAATGTGAGAGAAGTAGGGCCTAAGGAGGTCAGGGATTTGCTTGAGAGTTACAAAGGAGTGACTACAAAAGATATACCTGATTCCCTGCCACCTGTTAGAGACATTAGCCATTAGATAGACCTCATACCTGGAGTAGTACTCCCTAATAAGGTAGCATATAAAATGACCCCTCAGCAGAATGAAGAGATAGCAAATCAGGTTCAAGAACTCCTAAACAAAGGATTGATAAGAAAGAGCCTTAGCCCATGTGCAGTACCTACTATTTTAGCCCCAAAGAAGGATGGGAAATGGAGGCTTTGTACCGATTCTAGGGCCATAAATAGGATAACCATCAGGTATAGGTTTCCTATTCCTTGAATAGATGATCTAATGGATTGTTTGGGAGGGGTTACTTATTTCTCCAAGATAGACTTAAAGAGTGGGTATCACCAAATATGAATAAGAGAGGGGGATGAGTGGAAGACAACATTCAAAACCAATGAAGGGTTGTATGAGTGGCTTGTGATGCCTTTTGGTATTTCAAATGCCTCAAGCACCTTTATGAGGCTGATGAATGAGGTGTTGCAGGAATTCATAGGGAAATTTGTCGTAGTCTACCTTGATGATATCTTGGTGTTTAGTAAGAGCAAGGAAGAACACTTGAAACATTTGGAGATAGTCTTGAAGAGGCTGCAAGATCAAAAGTTAATGATAAACTTGTAAAAGTGTGACTTCATGAAACAAGAATTGATTTACCTGGGCTTTGTTATCTCTAAGGGTGATTTGAAAATGGATTCTTCCAAGGTAGAAGCTATTTTGAATTGGCCTACACCTAGGACAGTAGGATAGGTCAGAAGTTTTCATGGTTTGGCCATATTTTATAAAAATTCATTATGAACTACAGTGATATTTGTGCACCTATGTTAGAGACCATCAAGGGTGGAGGTAAGGTGAAGTTTGTGTGGACAAAAGAGGCAGATCAGAGTTTTGAGAGTTTGAAGCAGAAAGTTGCCGAGTATTCTATCTTAGTACTTCCTGATTTCAATAAGGTCTTCACCATTGAATGTGGTGCAAGTGGGCTAGCCATAGGGGCATTGTTGAGCCAAGAAGGCAAACTAGTAGCCTTTTTCAGTGAAATTTTGAATGAAGCTAAGAGGAAGTACTCCTCTTATGATTTAGAGTTGTATGCCATGGTACAAGCTTTGAAAAAATGGAGGCACTACTTGCTTCCTAAAGAATTTATTGTATACACTGACAATCATGCTCTTAGTTTTTTGAATGGATAGGAAAAGCTCAGTCATAGACACATGAAGTGGGTGGAAAGTCTTCAAGCATACACCTTCTTCATCAAACATAAGAAGGGGATAACCAATAAGGTTGTTGATGCTTTAAGTAGAAGGGTGTTGACAGTGCAAGAAGTGTAGCTACAAAGCATGGGTGTTGAGGCACTCAAAGGATTGTATGAAGAGGACCAAGATTTCAAGGAGATTTATAAGGTATGCAGTGAGTTTGACAATGCTTTCCACAATGAATTTTCAGATTATACATTGCAGGATGGACTTTTGTTTAAAGGGAATCAACTATGTATCCCTAAGTGTTCAATGAGGGATAATATAGTGAAGGAGAAACATAGTGGTGGTTTAGGAGGACATTTTGGGCTCAATAAGACCTTAGATCTAGTAAGAAGATTTTACTTTTGGCTAAGGATGCAATCTGATATCAGAAGGTTTGTTGAGAGTTGTATGATTTGCCAGAGAGCAAAGGGGGTCTCAACCAATGCAGGACTGTACCAACCTTTGCCCATACCAAACATACCTTGGGAAAGTTTGAGTATGGATTTTGTGATGGGGTTACCGAAGACAAGAACAGGTTATGACAGTGTGTTTGTTGTGGTAGATAGGTTCAACAAGATGGTTTAATTTATTCCTTGTAAAACCACCAATGATGCTAGTTATATTGTAGGCTTGTTCTTTAAAGAAATTGTTAAGATTCATGGATTGCCTTTGAGTATTGTATCTGATAGAGACAACAAATTTGTCAGACATTTTTGGAGAACCTTGTGGAAAAGATTGGGTACAAATTTGTCCTTTAGTTCAGCCTATCATCCTCAGACTGATGGCCAAACTGAGGTTGTGAATAGGTCATTAGGTAATTTGCTGAGATGTTTGACAAGAGAACATGGAGGTAGTTGGGATGTGGTACTCCCACAAGCAGAATATGCCTATAATGATTCCACAAACAGAAGTACAAGTCTAAGTCCTTTTGAAGTTGTCTATGGTAGTCATCCTAGAGGAATTTTTGAATTGAGAGATGTTCAAGGGTTGGACAAAAGGAGTGAACATGCTGATACATTTGCAGAGGCTATGAAAGAGATCCATCAACAAGTCAGAGATACTCTACACAAGAATAGTCAGAAGATCAAGGCTAGAGTGGATCAAAGGAGAAGGGATGTGCAGTACCAAATAGGAGATATGGTCATGGTTCATCTCAACAAGAACAGACTACCCAAGGGAAGCCACAAAAAGTTGATGATGAGAAAAATTGGACCTTGTAAGATTTTAGAGAAATATGGTCTTAATGCTTACAAAATTGAACTCCCTGATGATATTGCTATTTCCCCTATATTTTGTTGCTGATCTAACATTATATAGGAGTCCTGGTACAGGAGAAGGTACAACAGATTCTGTCTAAGATAATGCAGAGTAGGCGCAACATTTACCATCTAAGGAACTACCTAAGATGGAGTGTATCTTGGATAGTAGGACAACCAAGAAGACAAGAAATCGGACCTATTTTGAGCACTTAGTCAAATGGCAAGAACTTCCAGACTCAGAAGCCACATGGATGCTAGAAGAAGACATCAAAAAGCAGGGTGGTGATTTGCAGCAGTTAGTCTCTAAGAGGACTTGAGACAACTTTCACCTAGGAAGTATGGTGTAGGAGCACCTAGAAAATCCTGTCCTAGAAAATCCTGTTTTCTTTTGTAATAAGGTCTATTTGACCAATGCATTTTCATTTCAGTTTGTCTCTAGGTCTTTCAAGACCTAGAACCCATTTTGTAAGTCGAAAGTGACTTAAAACACACTTTTGTCATATTGTAATCACATAGTGCCAAAATAAGGCAGTAGGACAGTTTGGATCAGTTGGTCTTCTAACTGTTTGCATTAGTTGGTTTTCCAACTGCTGGTAGGATGAGTTAATAACAATGGGAGGAGAAGTGTGAAGGGAAGTGATTGTGTATTGTTCTAAGGAGAAATAAAATTGTTTTGTTATGTCAATTTGGGTTTCCGTTCTCTGTAACTATAATTTGTTTAACTGTAGATTTCTATTCTTCATGTGCCTTCCATCGTTGCAGTATGTCGACGTGAAGCATTCCATTGGTACGATTTCTGTCAAGATCAGTGGAATGGCTTCATTGTATAGTATTTGTTTTCTATTTCTTGTTTTGTTTTTTTGTTCGACGGTGTAAAGGATCTAGATAGAGTGTTTTGTACAGTAGGTCAACCTAGCATCTCCATGTGCTAGGGTTCGGTTGAAGAGGGAGAGAGTAAACTGTGCATCGGTGTATCGACAACTCTGAAGTAAGTCCCACCGACAGGACAAGTCTTGCGGAGGGAGTTGGTCTATCGGCGCGTTGGCCAGAGTTTGTAAGTACTCACCAACAAGAAGAGTCTCACTAAAGATAAAAGTCATCAGCGTATCGGCGAAGCAAATTCTAAAGTAGCTGGTAGCACTTTTCTTGTTGATAGGCACGAATCGTAGAGTCACCCATCAGGAAGAGTTGTGATGTCAGAGTGACAAGTTCGAAGATGACTGATGGTGATTTTATTGCCGATAGGCAAGGAGTGTTGAACCTCACATCAGGGTGACTAAGACTTCAGAGAGACTTAAGAAAGTCATTCCGACCGATGGTTATCTGACCGATCGAGGTGTATCGGTGGCCAGTAAGTGGAGTCTTGCTGACAAAAAACAAATTTAATTTGTGTCTACGCTTTCACTGTGCACTCCCCATCACTTTACTCTCAGTGCATATACTGATGCAGATTGGGCTAGAGATGTGGATGACAAAAAAAGTACAAGTGGAGGTGCATTCTTCTTGGGAAAAAGATTAGTATCTTGGTTGAGCAAGAAACAAGATTCAATATCCCTGTCTACTACAGAAGTAGAATACATTGCAGCAGCATGCAGTTGCATTCAAGTGTTATGGATGAAGTAGACTTTGAAGGACATCAAAATTGTGAATGAAGATCCCATTGCAATCTTCTGTGACAATATAAGTGCCATAAACATATCAAAGAATCTAGTGATGCATTCAAGGACAAAGCACATATCCATCAGGTATCATTTTCTTAGAGAAAAGATGATAGAGAATGAAGTCAAGTTGGAGTATGTTTCTACCAAGGATCAGATTGCAGACATTTTTACCAAGCCTCTGCCTAAGGATACTTTTGACTATCTCAGAGAAGAGTTAGGGGTTATCACCCCTCCTATTCTAAACTAAGATGCATAATAGTCCATCAGTCTGGAGGTGCTCAGAGATCTGGATTGATGCTTTTTAGGGCTACTTCTCAGGGGGAGTAGTCAAAGAGTTCAGAAGAGAGATTAGATCAGAGCAGAAGAGTGCAAGTATGTGCCCTTTGCCATTGATGTCAAAGAGGGAGAGAAGTCTTGTGAAAAACTTAGAGTGCAGATGTGTAAGAGAAAGAGGGAGAATTTCAGAGAAAGAAAGAGTGCAAGTGTGTAAAGAGAAAGAGGAAGAATCTTGTCTTGATGGCTGTTGTAGTTTTTCACATCATATGTTGCCATCAATGACAAAGGGGGAGATTGTTGCAAGTATGTGCCTAATTAGTGTTGTCATTGATGTCAACATATCCTTTTTTTCATTGGTGTCAACTGTATCTTATTCTATTACTTGTTTATAAGACTTGTATATTGAGGATATTGAGAAAATTAGCCTCTCCAAAAGAAACAAGTGAGTTACAGAGAAATGCAATACAAACAACGAGTTGTATGCTGAAGAATGGTTCAGTAAACTATTCCACATTTATTTTTGCTTGAAGATTGTGGTCTGTGGATTGGAAGTAAGTTAGAGGTATGACTAAGGATGCTACATTCCAAGTTTGAGCCCTCTACATGAAGATCTGAGTGAGTTGTGTTCACCATAGTGAAACCTACTTTTTCTGTAAGTTCAATTGGGACAGGGAGAAAGTATTCTACTCCGCATTCCTCTGCAATAAAGTATTTTACTCTATGGTTCTAGAAGGAAGTATGGAATGATAATAAGTGCCTACAGTTTTAATGGTTCATGGTTTGGTGGTCTGCAAGCTATCTTTCTTTTATGACAATTGAAGACAGTGAAGTTCATGTGTTCCGGTGAGAAGATTCTATGGATAAAGTGGTTAAGGTTCGTGTGGTTTCTCCTAATGATTACAACATGCTTGTGGATATCTCCTAATCATGTTCCTATCTTGATATTGGTCCACATTAAGGACTTTAGATCGTGTTTGAAGATTGTTCCCAAATAGTGTAACGTGCAACCAGTTTTGGCCGACCTAGTTAATCCTAGTGATTGTGAAGATCTCTGGAAGATTGTGGAAGCATGTTGTGGTGTGGAAGATCATGTTTGAGTCCCAGCTAAGGCATGGTGTGTTTCGCATTTCATTTCCTTTGCATAATATTATAATAGGTCAGGACCTATTTTGTAAATGTTTGTAATGCCGACCTTGGAGATTGTTCCAATGGTTGATGATTGTGATGCCAACCTTGATGATCATTCCAAGGTTGATGAAGTGTATAAATACTTGTAGTTGAGTCATGGAAAAGGTATCCTTAAGTAAAGAGGGGAAAATAGTAAGAAAGGTCTAAAAGACAGAGCAAAGAAGAGGTAGAGAAGAGTAGAGGAAGAACAAAATAGAGAACACGTGGATGTGATGCAAATATGTGAATAACAGAGCAATGACATAAATTAGTGAGTATGAAGAGTTGGGATTCAAAATTTAGTTGCTAAATGACTGCACCCTGGCATAGTGGCAGATGCTTAAGTAGTTTTCAATCTTCATGTACAATATGATTGGAAGCAAGCTTTTGTCATCAAGGCAGTGAGCTGGTAGTGAGCCTTCAACAAGGTTTAACAACCCTTATTGTAATCTTGCTAGGTTTAGGGTTGAGGTAGTGAACCTGCTAAATCTAGTTATACTTCATGGCAGTGAGCCAGCATGTTCTAGGCCCATGGAGTGACCAAGCTTGAACATTATTTTTGTAAAGATTGCAATATATATTTGAGAGCTAATCCTCTTCATGGTTTTTCCCTTTTTGGGTTTTCCACGTAAAATCTTGGTGTTATGTGTCATGCTTTTGTGGATGTTCTTTATATATTATGCTTCTATTTGATTAATCCTTTGAAATGGTTAAAAGTAAAAGTGAAAGAAAAGCTTTATAGAACACTGATTCACCCCCCCCACCTCTCAGTGTTCTTGACATCCAACAGGGGCAACCTTGCCGTATTTGCAGCCACATAAAAACTCAAGTTTCTCACTCGTTTTTGCTCCATTTTCACCCATTTTTCTTCTAGTTTGCATGGTTTTTGATCCTTAATATAGAGTTAACTATTTCATGCACCCATACATGCATAATTAGCTCTATTTGATCTCAAATTAACTCTTCAATAAATCTCATGCATTCCCTCACATCCATTTCCTCTTCAGTGATAAGATATCTTTGCTTCATCACTCTCTAATCAATGGAGTTCACTCTCCAATCAATCCAGTGAACTCCCCAATCAATCCTTGTTAACTCATCAATCAAATGAGTTAACTCTTCAATCAATCCCTTCTTCTAAATCTATAATACACCCCTCCCTCAAGCACAAAGGGAGGCAAATTCATTGTGTACATAGCTCTTGCTAGTTTTGCTCTCCAACTTAGCATTCAAATGCTCTTACAGGATGAAGGTGCCTTTTGCTTTATTTGTTCAACCAAGTAGCATCATGCTGCTTCATTCTATGCCATTGTGCTCAATCCAAGCTCTCATCAAGCTCATACAAGCTTCATCAAAGTTTCTTTTTGCTTCTTTGTGTCATTTTGTTGTCAAGAGGATCACCCGATGCCACAAAAGGACTCGAGGTTGCCAATTATAAGGATTACTGAGGGTAGTGGAGTCCACAAATATTCATTTCTCTTAGGTTCCTTCATTGTTTTTGTTTAATTCATAGTAATCAAAGAATCAAATTTGCTCTTGGGAATAGTAAAACATTGCTTTTTCCTCGATAGTTTGATCTTGCATGTTGGATTAATCACTTTCACATTTCTAGTTCTAGATTATTAGAAGAAGCATTTTCCTTTTTCTTTACATTAGATTACTTCAAAATCATCGAAAACACAAAAAAACATAGTTTAACTTTTCATTGGAAAAGTCATATAGAATTGCATACATATTTCTCTTTCATAGATTAAAAGCACTTTTCCAAAATACTCAAAAATACCAAAAAAATGTTTTGCATATCATTTAGCTTGCATGCATATAGAAACCCTAGAATAGACAAAATTGCAAACCCTCGATTTCATCATGAGGTAACCATAGTTAAACAATCCAATCAAACCCTCGATCCCATCACGAGGTAAAAACAAAGTCAAAACACAAGTTAAACCCTAGGTCAAAACCCTAGATTTGGTTAAGGTTAGCAATCACACATTTATCTCCATCCTAATCCACGAATGTTCTTAGGAGTGAGAGGAGAGTGGGTGAGGGCTATTTGTGATGATATTGAGGAGATCCATTTGTGACCACAACAAGAAACATTCGTTCCACCACAAGGAGACCCATTTGTCCTCTTGTTGTTAGAAGAAACTAGACAACACCAGATACAAGAAGAACTTGTTCAACACATACAAAGACAAGAGGAATTAAATGAACATAATTGCTTACCCACACAAAGGTGGAATCTAAGAAACCCAAACAGAAGAAGAGAAACCAGTGACCCTTTGGATCATAGGGTTATCTCAAGTACAATAACAATCGAATGAAACATACAACTAAGCACACAACAACAAAGGCCGCAATACTTGTCGACCCCTCTCCGCGAAGTCCATCTCTCCAACGAGGTAGATCCTCGCCATGTCTCACCTCCTCTTGACTGGCTAATTCCACGTGAGTGAGAGTGATGTGGTGGATTGCCCCGTGGCAAGGAGGGAAGGGTCCATGTGCATGTCGAAATCTGACCCGACAGCCCTAGACAACCGAAGTCATGATTTTGAGTGTACAGAGACAACATGCAAGCCTTCAAGAGGTTGCAACCATGGAGACATTTCATGGCAATAGTTCTAAGTGAGTACCATCAACTTAAGAGACTCTGATGCATGCTATGAATTGAAAAACTGAGATAGTGAGTAATTAGTGATCATGATAGTCACATAGATCTCCACAAGATTGATAGAAGTCAGTAAAACTTTTGTGAGCATATGTTACATTTGGTCATGATGTTGTTACCATTGAGAACTTAGTGCAGACCTGCTAAGATATAGGTAAGTGGAGTTGCTCCAAAGACTTAGTTCTAAGTCCTCTTTTAGTCACCTTACATTGTTGCAGGGGTATGAAGCTAGTAAGGGTATCATGATAGTTTAGAAGATACTCCACACATTGTTGGAGATTGACTGTCAAGGTAGTATAGGGTTAGCTCAATTACTACAGGCATGCATACTCTCTGTTGGATCTATATCTTCATAATATAACCTAATATAGGCCCATGAAGTGACAAATATATGTGCATTCATTCTAGGATTGGAGCATTTACTCTGTAGATTTGTTAGAGAAGTCTTGGAAGCATATCAAGGGAAGAAACAACAGTCTCAGAGAAGTATACAAGGATCAAAGTCCTAAGTATGTTTCAAGTTTTTTTAAGAGGCTTGCAAAAAGTTTCAAAAGCTTGGAAGTTTTGTTGAGGGTTTCCTTGCCCTTCTTTTTTGCAATGGATTGTGATGACAGTCATGGGATCTAAAAGAGGACAACATGATAGTGGCAACAATGTCACAAAGGTCACTGAGTTAGAGGTTTTTTTTTAGCATGTAGAAAAAAAAGTCATAAAGAACAGTAACAATAGTCCATATGACAAAAGAAAAATGAAGAATAGTTACTAAAAAAGCAATCCAGCTAGTTGGATTGTTCGGTCCATCCTGAACCTCCAATTCAATAAAGTAAAATAGAAGGTGCCCGGTAAGGTGGTGTCAATCTATGGACTACTGTAGGCAACAAAACTGTGAATCCATGAGCTATGACAAAGGCAGCAAAAAATTCAATAAGAAGAGTGTTATAGCAGCAAAAAATAGTCACCTAAGAGGACTGTTATAGCAGCAAAAAACAATCACCAAAGATGACTGTTATAACAACAACAAAAATAGTGATAAGGAGCAGCAAAAACAAAGATAAAGAACAACAAAAGATGATAAGAAGGATTTAAAGTTAGTGCATTTAAGATACATAAGATGCTAAGACAATAGATGCAAAGGGCAGATTCATGAGAAAAAGTCACTGTGTGAGCAAGCCATTAAATAAAGAGCAATCATAGTAAATTAGTCATAGATAGGACAGTCAACACTATAGCAGAGACCATAGCTAAGGGTATTGGTATGTTTAAAGCTCATTTATCTTTTAGTACATAGGTTACATAGGTTCATGATAACCTTGTTTATATATTTGTTATCTTGTGAGATATTTGAAGATGGTTTAGGCATTGTGACAGTCATGTATGAACCAAAGAAGATGACTGTTCAAAGGATAGTTAACAACAAAAAGAATACTGTCAAGACAATGGCATCTCATTGAAGATACTCAAAGCCATTATGATCATCAAAGAATATAAAGGAGGATGGATGATACTACAAGGAAACCCTACAACTAACACTGAAAGAGAAGTCATATGTATAGACAACTATGGCAATCATATAGAACAAAGTGATAGTCACCAAGGAAGCGGGAGTCATCTAAGAGCCTAATACCACAAACCTTGAGCAGAGGATAGTCCAAAAGTTAAAGAGACTAAATGTTCTTGACAGTGATAAGGTCTTTTGGACTTGTGCACATAGGAAGAGCAGCCTAATAGGGATTGTCAAGCTAGAACAATCAAGATGACTATCAAAAGGCAATAAAAATAGTCTATAAAGAAAATACATGACTGCAGTCATCAAGGGCAAAAAACAAGACATGAAGACAACAGGGACAGTCACACAAGGCATGCAAATAGTCCTATACTCTTCAAAACAACAAATTGCTAACATGGTAGAGTCAAGGAATGATTTTTACAGTGAAATAACAATCAAAGAATGACTGTAATAAGTCTAAGAATAGCAACATGCATGGGAGATAGACATGGTAGCAGATAGAACAACAGTATAGTGAAAGGATCAATATAAAGTCATAAGGATAGTCACCAAATATTAGTGAAGACAGTCATGGAAAATTGTGAATGCCACAATGAAGGCATAAAGCCAAATGAGCAGATATACAATAGCATCTATGAATCAAAAGGTTTGCAGGTTTGCCATCATGTAATAACTTTGTCAAAGGAAGAAGAAGCTTGTAGATCAGAGAAGTCTTGAAGACTTATCAAGGAGCATTATCAAATGTGTAAATCTATAAACTTGGAGGACATGTCAAAGATTCTTTAGTCAAAGCACATGTCCTATAAGAGTACAATGGGCAGTAAGGATGAGAGAACACAGCTAAACCAAGCAATTACATGAGGCAGTTTGAAAGGTGTAATGCCTAGCATGAGTAGTTATGACAACACATAAGGCAGTTTGACTACTTTCCAAGCATCTAGGAGGCAGTTTGGAAGACAAAATAGATGTTGGAGCATGCAAAGGAACGTTTCCACTTTTCAGGGATGTACATCCCAACCACTTCCACTTTTCATGTAGCTGGAGCACATTCTTAGGAACTTTTTGAAGACTAAATCAAACTAGGACTCTTCTTGGGCATCCAAAGTAAGCTAATTTTAAGGCTTTGTAACTTGGTCAAAATCAGTCCTAGATACTATCCTAGGTCTATGATGCCATATAGGATCCTTGGGCATCATTTTCAAGTTAGTTCTTTCATGTTTTTGAGCTGTAAGAGGCAAAAACTAGAGATTGTAACTCATATCTTGTTGTAGAACAACATTCTTGTAACACATTTTGAGGCAAAAAATATAGATTTCAAATCATGTACTATTGTAAATGCATCTTCTATCAATAAAGCAAACATTTTGGCCTTCAAAGTTTCTATCCTGGTTGTGTGTGTGGGGTAATTGATGGCATTTTTGTGATTTTTATGTGCAAATCCTTAAATGAGTGTCTTATTTCCATCATTTTCAAGTGGAAGAGATATATTTGTGTAGGTTATTGTTTTTGTCACAGTTCAAATATATGTTAGTTTGAGAAGAAAACATACTTTCTTCCTTTCTAAAACTACAAGAAACACATACCCTTCAATAAAATACTTATACATAGGTATGTCAAACACTTATGTTGTGCATAAATAGCTGAAACATTGATTAGTTGTATGTCAAAATGGCAGTGTAGGTTTGAAAACCTTTTTTGGTGTATCACCTTTTAGTTTAGGATTCATTTACATGTTATCCTTCTCTCTTTTCTCAGCAAGCAATAATAGGTAGCTTAGTTTAGGTGATAGAACCATGAGAACCAACTCAATCTGGAGGTTAACTCCCATAACCTGAGGCCACAATCAGGGGAGTTATCCCATGTTTCACCAATAGGCTAAGTTTTGAAACTCAGCAAGGGTGCACTATTTGGTGACAACAACTATTGTTTCTTTGTTGAACTAGGTAGAATATCTTGGAATAACAAGAACCAACAATCCACTTCTCTTGGTTCTATAGGAGCTCAATATAAAGGTTTTCCAAATGCATCTATAGAAGCACTATGATTAAGAAGATTGCTTGAAGACTTGGCTCTACCTCAAAAGGATCTAGGCTTTTCTTCAAGCCTCTTTGTAAAGATATATTTCTTCATTCTAAAAATTTAGGCTTTCATCCCATTGATGGATTTGTTATAATCTCCCCAAGTAAAGCTTAAGGGGGGGGGGGTGTTAGAAAGTTAATCTTTACTTGGTAAAGGTTATTTAATATTTACTTTAGTAAAGGTTATTTATTAATTTCATCTTATAAATACTATATTTATAATACAAAGTATTTTGTTCTATTTAAGTATCCTCACACATGTGTGAGGATGATCCATGTTCATATTCCTCTTGAAGGAATACTTAAGCTTTAGCCTCCTCCTTATGAGGATTGTGACACTTTGTACACACACATTATGAAATGTGGCATGTATAGACTATGGGAGTTACATGCAACTCCTCTCTCTCACCTCTATTTATTTGAGGTGCTTCTCTTCTTCTTTCACATGAAGTAATTTGACACACTCTCTCTGCAATGTAATTCTTAGACTTATGTCTCTTTCATAATAATGGGGTTTTTTCTTTGCTTTTTCCCCCTTACAAATTCTTGTGTCTCCTCTTGGATTTGTTGATGCTTTCTCTTGTTTTGGTTCATTTCAATGGTAATATTATTCCTTCAAACAATGCTCATTTGATTAGTACTTTCCTTTATTTATTTATCTTTCCTTTCAGTGTTGATTGTATGTGGGTTGCTTTGTTGTTTATTTAGAGTAGTCCCCCTATAGGGACCTAATTTTCCATAACCTTTTGGATTTTGTAAGGATAGGGTCCCTTATTAACCCTTTTATATAATAAAAAACATGAATTATAAGCCCTAGATAATGAAGGGATAACCACATCACATAAAGCATCATCCCTAGATGTATCACCATAATATATGGCTACCTCATGAATATCCATCATACTATAAGGTACATAAAAAATATGTGAAGGAAAAGTGCTTCAAGGTAAAACATCATCATGCTTGTGAACATCACTAGCACTAATTATAAAGGAAGAATTATTAAGATGAAACACGTGAACAAGTGGAGTTAGTTTATCCAAAATAGAAAGAAAAGCAACAATCAACTCCATGAAGGAGGGAAAATCACACACATGATGAAACAAATCCCCCATAGAAAATTTACCCTCAACCATTTAATAAAAAGATATTAAAGCCTCAAAGATAGAGGGTTTGTATGTCACACAATAGACATATATAATCAACAAGGCATGCATGGATAGATGCTAAAGACAAAGAGGCATGAGAATCTATCAAAAATGATAAAAATAAGAATGCATAGTTTGAGGGTGGGTGGGTAGGGATTGAATATATAACAACAATGAAAAGCCAAACCCTAATTAAGATGTAACAATACAACACAAAGAAGGGTGGATCCAAACCATAGTCAAATTTGAAATAAATAATAAGTAATTAGGAAAAATCATATCTAAAACCCTAATGTAGAACTTGAATAAACCTTAGGAGGTGTAAGAATGCAAGGTTCACCAAAATGTAAATCAATAAAGAGTTTCTTTACTAAAAGATCGGTTTGAAAAACATGTCAAGTAGTACAATTTAATTAACATGTGATTGATCATGTGACAAAATTTAGAAAACTAGAAATTAATAGAAATAAAGGTACTTAGCTCATTTCAATGGTTGATAAACAACTACCCACTATTTTGATCATAAATTTTAAGTTGTTACTCAAAATTACATGTTAGATTAGATGGGTTGGAAGAAAAATAATGAGATCTAAATTGACTTGTTCTTAGAATTTGAAGAGTGTCAATTTTTTGGCATGAAATTGACCTAGTTCAATTATGTGATGTGAAGTTAAACTTAGTTTGTAGAATTGACCTTTTGCATGTGAAAATAACATGATAATCTATGAACTATACTTGCAAATTTGAGCTTTGCCTTGATATTTGGACCTAAAAATAGAGATTGACAATGTTAATAAACACCTTTTGAGGAGATTAGGTAGGGTGTATTCTCCCTTGGTTAGACTCCTAGACAAGTTAATCTAAGGACTTGTGTTTAATGATCAAAGAAATGCCAAGCAATCATGCAATATGCCTAGTCACATGTTATTGCATATTTCATGTTGATGCTAAGTGTTGAGGTAATACTTTTTGAATGATTTATCTTTATGTGTGCAAGATCTTAGATGATCACAATGAATTAGGGATTGTCCTTTTATACAACACTCTAGTACACAATTTGAAATATTTCATGGTTAAGTCAAAATACAATGACTAGTCGGAAGGGGACAACATGGGCTCAATTTAAAACTTTGAATTTAAAAGTGTAGGGGTCAATTTCACATTACAAAATCAAGGTTGGGAGCAAGTAATTTAAAAGTTGAATCTAGATTCTTGAGATGCAAGAAGTTGGGATCAATCAAGGCTCAAGCAATATGCCAACCCCTAATGCAGAAACACACCACTAGTTATTGTATAAAAGCTAACTCAACCAAAGTTAGTCTAAAATGAATTGAAAAAATGTAAGATATGTATTTTTACCATTACATCTATAAAATCTAAAACCTTCTAAATACTACACCATTAAAACTATTTTAACAAATTTGATCGAGAACTTTTAATACTTATTTTAGTACTAATCTTGCCATTTTAAGAGTTAGATATACTCAAGTAATCTTTTACTTAAAAGACAACTCAAAATCAACATTTATCTAAAACCTTCCACATACTACACCATTAAAGCTATTTTAATATAAAATTTTCATGATGGTTTAGTCATTTAACTACCTTGTAATTGACATTTAAAAAATATAAATGATAAACAAATTATTTAATTTATCAAAATCATTAAAAGAAATAATCTTAAATGAAATATTTATACTAAAATATTTTTATGTCTTATTAATCATTCCAATGAAATATTTCTTCATCTAAATCATCATCTAAGAGGACCCAAGAATTTCTTGAAATATTTATTTCAAATGGATATTATGAGACTCCTCATGTAGCACTGAATCACTAGAAGTTTTAGAACACTTGTCTCCAATCTATGTATACTTTCCCCCAATGGTAGCTTGTTTCCTCTTTTAATATATATAATATTAGTTTTGAAAATAATTATATTAGAAAATTTCCACATTTTAGAAACCATGCATGGACTTATATTTTCAAATTTTTTAAATAGACAGATTGTAATTACAAGTGCTCCCATAACTATACTAGTATTATAGTATTATACTTTATAGTTGTTAAGCATATACTAATCAAATCAAATCAAACCTCATAGATTTTATTGGTAGTTAACTACATATATTATACAACATGCACTTAGTATAGTTTTGAACTCTTATAGATTTTGATCGTCTATAGTCCATGGCAATCTAAAGAGCACATGGAAAGAATTATGACATGTGTATATTTCTTGAACAACTCAACATTACCATTAGTATACATTCACCACTCAAAAAGAAATAAAAGATTTTTTAATAGAGATTATTAAATTTTTAGAAATTTGTTTGTATGGAAGAGCATCTAATATAATTTTCTCTTATATAATATAGATATAATAATTAAATAAATAAAGATTCTTAGACCCCCATAACAAAATAAATATATAAATTGATGTATAGTTTAACTTGGTCTAATAACCTAACTGACACCTTTTAAAGACAAGAAATGACATGCTTAACTAAAATGTAAATGGTACAAGAGGGCTGAAGCAACATTTGTACCCTAAAGAAGACATGTAAAACAAAAACAAAGTGGGGTTTGTGAAAGAGTTAAAATATATTCTAATGCATTACTCTTTTATTTAAATAAAGAAAAATATTTTAAAATTCAATTAAATAAGAAGCTTCACATAAATCATCATTTACAATGCAAATAAATATTTTAGCATGCTTAGAGTTTAAAACACTAGAATTCATAAATGAATTAAAATTGATTGCACTACTTACAAGGTACACCTTGATCTATTTCTCTATAATTACAAATTTGTAACTGTTAAGAAAATGAAAAAATTGTAAAAGAATGAAGAGCAATGAATTGATTTTTTTATTTAAAGGGGTAAAAATTTATTAATAAAGAAACCACAGGTACATAGTAAGGAGGGCAACTGCCCCCAAAAACAACGGAAAACCAAAAAAAGCACCATCACCACAACCAGCCAATCCAAAACCAGAAAAACATCCCCAACCACAAAGTCCCAAGTAGGGACCTCAGCTATCCAGCCATATCCTTGGAAATCAACCTTCCCAAATTTTGAACACCATCTTGGGACAACATGTCCCAACCTCTAACATTCCAATCCCCCATCGACGCCAAAGCCCACTTAGCCAAGCAATCAGCCACTCAGTTCCATTCCTAAGGGACATGGACAAAAGAAACAAAGTCCATCGAGTGACTCAACCAGAGAATCTATCGAACCACTAATGCCAACTACCATTGCACACCATCCACTACCTGCTCATTCAATAGGTTAATCACAATATGGGAAACAAACTCACAGATAACCCTCCGCCATCCCAAAGCACACCCTCTTTCCAAAGCATAGAGAATGGCTAGAGCCTCCATAAAATTATCAGTTTGTTGCCCCTTATAGATAGAAAATAAAAAATGACACCACCAATGCTATCCTTTCCTAATCCCCCAATCCCAGCATGACCAGGGTTCCCCCTGGAAGAGCCATCTGTGTTAATCTTAAAAATACCTAGAGGTGGAGGAGACCACCTTCCATCTCTCCGAATCTTACTATCAGAATGACTTCTTTTTCTGGACCAGGAGGGGCATGAACCTCCAACAACTAAACTCAAATTTTGAGCCACCTGCAACTCCCCAATATCCAACTTAGGAGAAAGATCACACTTAGTTGCTAAGGTCTCCTGAAGCATACTAAGGATCCTCTGCCACACCTGATGAACCTCCAGCTTCCTCCCCTAAAAAATCCTTCCAACCAAATGTGCCACAAAATACAAGGACCAGTATTCCAAGCCACCTGCAAAAAAGAAGCCTTAGCCAAGGGCTTGCCCAAAGAAGAAGCGTGAACACATGCCTACTTCCAAGCACAACACCAAAGATGCCAAATCTCGGGAAGTTTCAAATTGATATATTTAAATTAAATAAATATTCAAGATAATCTTAAAATTTACATTTTAAGAGTTAAAACATTTTAAAAAGAAAAAAAATATTTATATTTGTTTGAAAAATATTCTATTTAAATATTAATACATATTTCTATAAGAATGACATTTTTATAAGTTGTATTTCCTTATTAAACAATACATATTATGAATTAAAATAATATATTATATTCTCTTACAATAAATTTTTAAAATTTTAAAATTGTAAAATATGGTTTAAAATTGAAAAAATAGTAGATGAACAAATTCTAGGTCTTGTGAAAATACACCTATTAATTCAATTTAAAATTTTAATATATATTTCAATATTAATCTTGCCATTTTAAGAGTTAGATACATTGCAATAAGTTTGTGCTTAAAAGTTAACTTAAAATCAACATTTATCTAAAACTGTCCATTTGCTATATTATAAAAAAGTACATATATTATAAATTAAGATATTATATTCTCTTAAAATATTTTTCTAAAAATTTACAATTGTAATATTTATATTTAAAAAAATATGTTTGGTTGTGTCATGCTTTTTGTGTTTTTCATAACTTTTATTTTTGTTGTTTTTTGTGTCTTCCATGGTTTTTGTAATTTTTTTTGGTTGCATAGTTTTTTTAAAATGTTTTTTCTATATATTTAGTGCACATAGACACAGACACACAGACAGACAGACAGACACTCACACACACAGACAGATGCCTCGGGAAACAACAAAAGTCCATAACAAAGCACCAACACAATAACCAAACAAACCGGAACGAGGGGGGCATCCACAACCCAAAAGATCCAAATAGGATTTCGTCCCATAGTTTTTAAATTTTTTTTGTGTCTCTCCATAATAATTAAAAAAAAAAATATCATAGACAATCAAATTCTAGGTCTCTTGAAAATTCACTTTATTAAGCCATGGTCCCATTACTCCTTAGCTTATTTTGTTTAGTAGTGGCTCCTCAAAATTTTAAGGAGTATTTTGTGGAGATGGTGGTCCTATGATTTTATTTTTGTTGCTTATTTTAAGTAGTTATTTTAAATTGTAATTTTTTTGCTATGTAAATTTAAGAAAAAAATTATTAATAAAGAAAATTTAGGAAATAAATTTTTGTTGCTATGTAAATTTAAGAAAACAAATTATTAATAAAGAAATTTAAGAAATAAATTTTTGGGGGAATGAAAAAAAGGAGGGGAAGAAATATATGTAACACCCTGGTAGGAGAAGATTCTAAATAATCCTTTCCATTAATTTAAAACCTGGTGCTCAAATTTAAGCAATAAATCTTAATAGTCATTGGCATGAGACCATGACATTAATTTGTTTTGGAATTTTAATACCTATTTACATATTAATCTTACCATTTTAAGAGTTTGAAACACTCCAATAATTTTGTACTAACTTAAAATCAACATTTATCTAAAACTTTCCATATGCTCTACCATTACAACTATTTTAAGGGTGAGAATTCATTTTATTAATCCCACTCTTTTAATACCTCTTTAAGTACTAGTCTTACCATTTTAAGAGTTGGATAAACTCAAGTAATCTTGTACTTAAAAAAACTTAAAATCAACATTTATTTAGAACTTTCTACATATTACATTGTTAAAAATAAATTGTAAGAATTCACTCTATTAATCTTATTTGGAAATTTTAATACTTATTTAAATAGGAATCTTATCTTATCATTTAAGAGTTGAATAGGAATCTTATCTTGCCATGCAAGAGTTGAATAAACTCAAATAATCTTTAAAAAAATTCAAAATCAACATTTATTTAAAACCTTTCACATGTTACATCATTAAAATTATTTTATTCACTTAAATTTGAAACTTGTAATAATCTTTACCATATTAAGAATTAGATAAACTCAAATAATGACAAATTTAACATGCAAATGAGACATGACAAAACAATCATATGGCCTTGAGGTTTAAAATAAGAAAGGGGAACCCATCTCACTTTAAATGATTGCTTATTTTGAACGATGGTAAGAATAAGGATAAGGTAAAGCATAATAATAATAATTATTATTTTTTTGTTTTTTTGGGTTTAAATAACTTTTTGGTAAAAAACCCTAATGCATGCGGTCAGACTACGTAAAAATAATATGGCTGGAAGGCGTAATGTGCGAGTAAAAAGCGGAGGCTTTTACAAACCGTAATCCCGAGGTGAAATTCTCGGCTACAAGAGTGAATCGCTCCGGCGCTTCTGCTGCAACGGCTTTTTTTGTGCAGTGACAAGGGACAAACCTTGCTGCATATTCAAAGCTCATCGTTATAATATCTCTGTGCATTTAATTCATTTCGAGGGCTTTGGTAGGGTTTAAGGCTTTGGAAATACAGTTCAGAGAAGGTTTTCTTCGAAGCTTGGGTAAGTTGCCTCCTTCGTTTTTGCTTTTTGGGTTTATAATTTTTTTTGGCAATGGTAACGAGTGGTTTGGGTAACTTAGAGCCAATTTTGTTTTTGAGTTAGGGTTTTGTGGTAGGGATTTGTGTTGGGGTTTTATGTGGCTAGGGTTTTAATTGGGTTTATGTTGTTTTGCAGGCTCTGGTGAAGTAGTTACTGTTTGTAAGTGGTTATAGCCTACAGCTATGGCTGCTGCGGCCTCTTTTGTGCATAATATTAATCCTCATCCAATGTTGGGTTGTATTCTGGATATTATTGCCGTTGAGAATCTTATTACGGTGACAGAGACCTTGCTTCTCATGTCTGTACCGGTAAGAAATTCAGTGCCTTTGGCTTATTGTATGGAAAAAAAAATGATTTTGAGGATTTGTTGGTAGGGCTACTTAGATTTATAGTTTTTTCTGTAGTTGCTTTTTGGAGCCGTTAAGGCTGTATTTTCTTTTGTTTAGAAACTACTAAACAGGCTACTGTGTGTGGAGGGTGTTCGCTTCTGTATTGGGAAGTGAGATGGTGCACATGAAAATATTTGTGCCCTATATGTTAGGGGTTAGGGTATGTTAGGGGTTAGGGTTTGATCAAAGTGGATTCGAATGGGGGTATTGGGTGCTGAATCTAATCTTGTTTTCTTGTAGAATGAGTTTTGTGAGTTTCTGAGCAAGTACAGTGATTTTTACTCTGTTGGATTTGTTGAGCCACTGGTTTCAACATTTTTGCATGGTGGCCTTAGTGGGTATTACAAGGGTAATCATAGGTTCAAGGGCTTTAGTATTTTTGCCTTTTCGATTTGTTTGTGTGCTTTTGTGCTAGCCATGTAGTGTTGTCTCACAGAAAAATGTGTTACGCTGCAGAGGATATCTGGATTTGAGCAGTCATTGAATATGGACATTGGGTAAGACATGCATGTTCTGATTTTTTGATTTTTTTTCAAGTTGGCTTTTAGTCCACATGGCAAATGATGTTAGGCTTTATGTTTGTTTGGCTCTGCATTGGCTTAATCATGGAAAAAATTTCTCCCTTTTTCAGAGTTGCAGAGGCCCAGGAAAGTTTGCCTGTGCTACAGGTAAAGTCATATATGTGGCATTAGCCTGTTAGGTCAATGTTTTCTATGTTCCTGGCTGACCCAGATTAGTCCTAAACGCTGTCTACTGATTTGCAGGTGGGTAGACCATGCGTAGGAGGTGATATCATTGATGGATCTGATCCTAGGAATGAAGTACCAATGAAATCTACTGTCACATCTTTTGAAGTGGGCGAGTGTAAGGATGCTGGAAGTGATGATGACGACGACGATGATGACGATGATGAAGATGATGATGATGATGAGGAGGATATTGGTGGGGATGAAGAGGATGATTTGTCAGCTGATGAAGGTGGGCAAGGGGATCAGGAAAACAATCCAGATGAAGATGAAGGTGAAGAGGAAGCCAATGGCAATGAAGAAGATGAGGATGATGATGAGGAGGATGATGATGGCGAGGATGATGACGATGATGAGGATGAGGATGATGAAGATGATGAGGAGGACGAGGAGCCTCCTGCTAAAAAGAAAAAGTGAAATATTCTCCTTCTAGATTGAGCCTCACAATTTTGTGCAGGACATTATTTTCAACTAATTGTAGCTTTAGTTTATTGAAATTGTGTTTTCTGGACATGAATAGAAAGACTAGCAGTATTAGCCTTTAGGTACCTTCTGTGTATTTAAACAAATGCTGTTTTACCAAAATCTAATTTTATGTTTCTAAAACTTGCTTCCTTCATGTTAATCTTTTGAAACTTGAAAACAAGATGAAACAGCACACAGTCTCCATTTATAGTTAAAAGATTTATTTTTACGCCGTGGTGTTTCGAATTGGTGGTCTATTTTATTTTATGGTGTATGTCAGTAATAAATCAATTGACGAGGAATCTTTCACATGACGCAGTCTTTTTAAAAAGAGCAGTTCGGTACTGACATCGTGGACCAATATCTTAAAACTGGTATGTTCTGCTCTATAAAAGAAATTAGATTGAGGAGGAGAAAACTTTGGTTTACAACGGAAATGGTACTTTTGCGAATAGAATGCTTTGTTTACTGCGATATTCTAATCTACTGCATGGTCAAAATCTTTTTGTTTTATTGATTGAGTGGATGAAGTCTACTGGGTTTGGCAACTTGGCATTAAAATTGGATCGTGCGACTGACAATTGCAAATTCCCAGTTTTTCAGCCACTTCGGTTTTCGCGAGTTCTAACTAGCCGTTAGAAGAAGCTGACAATGAGTAAATAACGGTATCTTTTGAAAGCCGAGGGACTCCATAACTACTGAAAATTTTCCTTGGGGTTACAACCTCAAGGTGAAGCGTTAATGGGTTTTTTAGGTTCATTACTCTAAACAGTTTTACTTTTTAACGGTGAAAATTGGGTAACCATGTAATGCTGGCTTTGGATTCACAATGTAATGCTTGCTTTGGATTCACAATGATTAAGTTATCATTTATACATTGACTAGTGTGCAAGTTGATATATCTTAGAGAAAAATAATGCTGAAGTCAACAAGATGTCTTGTTTAAATATATTCTCACCTTGTCTTGGGATTAGATGGCATCTGTTTAATAAACTATGCCCATTAGTCAATCGGCAAGAGTTCTTTTCCCATTCTATCCTCTCCATTTTCTTTATTGGAATGATTTCCATCACCCACTTGTACACTATCACATTCACACACCAAAATAGCATAGATCACTCCTCAGGGTTTGCATTCTAAGTATCTTTTTTATTATATGTATCATCTTTAGCAATATGATTACCATAAGGGTCCACACATAGAAATTTTCCATGTGTTAGAAGAACCAAATAGGGGATTGACTTGGGCAATCTCCTAAAAGCACACCATCATTTTGAATTGGTTGAAAATCAATCACTAGAGAGACCTATTTTGTCCACACAATTTTTCCATGTGTCAAAGAGGTCAAATAGGGGGGATTGACTTAGTCAATCTCCCCAAAATACCCCCAAAATACAAACACCATTTTGAATTGGTTGAAAATCAATCACTAGAGAGACCTATTTTCCAATCCCTTCATTCCATTTTTAATTTTCATTTCCAACTCTTTTAGTAATTTGGTTTATTTTTTAACTCAGTTTATTTTTTATTTTTTTGATACAAACCAATAACTTCCACATTTCTAAAACAACATTTCCAAAAATTCTAATCTCACTTGCCTCCTTTCTTTCTTCCATCTCTCATACCATTTTACTTTCCTTAACCACCTCTTACCTCATCACCAACCCTACTTAAGTCTCAACAACACTCCATACATAGCAAATTTTATTCTACAATCCACTTAACACTTAATTTTCTCATCTTTTAGGTCTCTCTCACTCATTCTCATGGCTCGTATTTCCTATCCTCTCTTCATCTAAATGTTCTTTTACTCATTATTTTTTGTGAACTTATGGACATATTCTTCAAAATATGTCGTCTTTTTTTGATGCATCTCATTTATCCCTCTCTTCCTCTTCTCTTATGGTTTCTTTCACACTTCTCACATTTACCCTATGGATCTAGGTTCCTTGACCCCTTTCCACACTCCTTTCCAACCTTGGTTTAAATATCACACTTCTCTCTCTCCCGTGCTCCCTTGCTCCTCTTCCTTGGCTAGGCTTAAATAGCACTCTAAGCTTTGACTTAGACTAGGCTTAAATAGCACTCTAAGCTTTGACTTAGACGTGGCTGGTGAGCCCTCTCCAACTCTCGTTCATCAATTTTGTTTGTCCAAAACATTTTTGTTAACAACACATCATCTCTAGGTTTCAACTATCTCTCCCCTCCTTTGTTTTTGGGTGCATTGTGAACTGTGAATTGTTCATTAAATGCCTCAAAGAAATATGGTCTCATGAAATACCATGATCTTAGGATATGAATTAAGGCTTTAGAAACTTTCAAGCAAATGCAATTGGCAGGTGTAAAGCCAAACTTTGCAACCTTTGCTTGCTTGTGCCAAAATGGGAGCTTTGGAACAATGTATAGGTACCTATCAAAGGATAATGGATAGGGGAATTTTGCTAGATGTTGTAGTTGCAACTACCTAGACATGTATGCAAAATGTGGAAAGCTTAGACAAGGCACATGAACTGTTTGACAGAATGTCTCAAAGAAATGTGGTCTCATGGAATGCCATTATTGTAGGATATGTAGAAAATGGATTTGTTGACAAGGCTTTAGAAACTTTCAAGCAAATGAAATTGGTAGTTGTAAGGCTAGCATCCTCCTCGCCTGTGCCAAAATGGGAGCTTTGGAACAGGGTATGTACATCCATCAAAGCATAATGGAAGGGGGATTTTTGTCAAATATTATAGTTGGAAATGCTCTGGTAGACATGTATGGAATATGTTGAAGCATAGACAAGGAACATGAATTGTTTGACAAAATGCCTCAAAGAAATGTGGTCTCATGGAATGCAATGATTCTGGGATATGCACGGAATGGATTTTGCAAGGATGTTCTCAAAATGGGAGCTTTGGAACAGGGTATGTACATCCATCAAAGCATAATGGAAGGGGGATTTTTGTCAAATATTATAGTTGGAAATGCTCTGGTAGACATGTATGGAATATGTTGAAGCATAGACAAGGAACATGAATTGTTTGACAAAATGCCTCAAAGAAATGTGGTCTCATGGAATGCAATGATTCTGGGATATGCGCGGAATGGATTTTGCAAGGATGTTCTCAAAATCATTGAATTAACGAATCACTCCAGAATATATCTTGACATTATAAGCTTTGCTTGTGTACCATGTGCATGCAACCATGCAGCTTTAGTGAATGAGGGCTGCACATGCTTCAATCACATGGGTAACCCTTATTGCATTACACCTACAATTGATCAATATGTGTGCTTGGTTGACCTTCTTGCCCATGTTGGCTATCTTGAGGACACCCTAAACTTTATCATTAAGATGCCATTTAAACCTATGGTGGTTGTGTGGATGTGTTTTCTTGGTGTTGCAAATCACATATGAATATATGCTTAGGAGTATTTATTGGACCCTAAAAATATATTGACTTAGGGGAGATGACCTAGTAGTTGGGCACCTTAACTTCATGCCTCAAAATCATACGTGGCAATTTCAAATCACTCCAAAATTTTTACTGCAACTTACTTGGCAAGGACTCTGCTTATAACTAAGGCTTCAGGTCCACATTATCAAATATGATGCCACATCAACATGCTTTTTATTGAGGTGTCCAAAAAGACCCCCCAAAAGGGTGGACAATAGTCATGCATTAAGTCATTTTTTGTTGGTGCGCTAATGTGGCATCACATGATTGGTTGCTTTTTAGATATAAAGAGCACATTTCATTCAATTATTAGTACTTATAGTCAACACTAACAACCTTAAAATCACAACTACTAGTGCTAAACTTTTAAAAATATTGGGGCCTTAAATCCACAAATACTATCACAGCAATTGGTTCCTCTCCCATACTTCTCAAAGTGGGCAGGGGGTCTGAGGTTCAAATGGAAAGGAGATTGATGAAAGATTAAGGAATTATAAAGATCCTTGGATGTAGTTGGATTGAAGGCCATAAAATGGTACATTTTTTTGTGTGTAGGAGACATATCATATCCACAAACATAGGAGATCTATGCAAAGTTGGAGAAATTGGCTTGGGAGATGAAGGCAATAAGATATTTTCCATATTCAAGACATTTACTTAGTGATATGGAAAAGGAGGAAAAATAATTATTTCTCTACCACCATAGTGAGAAGTCGGCAATTGCTTTTGGTTTGTTAGACACCCCCTAGAACAACTATTAGAGTTGTTAAGAATCTTCAAGTAAGTGTTGATTGTCACAATGCAATGAAGTTTATCTCCAAGATTGTTGCAAGAGAACTTGTTGTGAGATGTGAATTGTTTGCATCATTTAAGGCTAGGAGAATGTTCTTGTGGAGATTATTGGTGACACTAAATGAAGTGATTTGAAAAATAGGATCACACTATAATAATGTGCACCATGTCAGACTTGCCCTAATAATGAAGGAACAAGGTTTTATAGTTAGTTACTAGAAAAAAAATGGTTTTGTTTTTGTTTCAAGTATTTGACAATCTAGGCTATGATGTTGGCTTCATAAAATTAGATGCATAGAGTGCAATGGAGATTGCTACTTATATACAATTGGGGTATCTATCAAAGACTTATTTTATGATAACATGGACATTTAATTGAACAATTTTCATAAAACCTACATATGTATGAAATGAAAAGTTGGAGGTGGTGGAGAAAGAGTGAAAAACAAAAGGTGAGGAACACTTCATGCAAATGGAAAGATGCTTGAGCAACAGGAATGGGAGAGGATGGCTCACAATTACCCTTGCCATTTTATATATTTCTTTTATTTCAATTAATCGTATTGTCTTTTGCCCATGTTAGGTTAAGCATTTAATTACACATCTAGATTCTATATGTAATTTTATATAAGTGTATGTAGAGTTTGTGTCATTTGTGGTTAGCAAGTGTGTTTATGTTGTAATTAGTGGTTATGCTGACACTTGAAATACTCTCATAATGAGGTTTATAGATTGATGTTAGAGAGAAGAGAATAACATTTGTAGATGTAAAAATAAAATAATGATTTATATCACAGTGTATTTGCACATTCGTGGCATTACAAAATTGTGCACGATGAGATTTATAAATTAATATTAATGAGATGAGGGTTTAAAGGTGGTTAGGAGAGAGCTAAATAGGGCATTTCATAAGTGTTTGGAGTGACAATAGGATTTAGAACAAGAGGAAGTCAAAGGATGAGGGGAATTTTAGAGAAACACAGTGTAAGACATCATAGGTTTGAAATGAATATTATAATTATATTCATAATATGGTCAAATTGACTACTTTATTCACTTGTGCAAACCTAACAAATGGTGGTAAAGTTAAATTCCGTTTGGTAAGATAGGAATTGAATAATTTTGCACTAGTCACATAACTAGCAAATGCTAGTGAAGACTAAATTCCATATGCAACATCTAATGTTTGTTTACAATCCTTAACCACAACTGCATTAAGAATGTTGAATTCTCGTACTTGATTCATGTCAAGATTTAATAATGAGGGATTCATTTCATAATATCCAAAGGACTTATGAGTCATGGCTAACAATTTTTTTAGTTGATTTAAAAATGGAATGTTATCATAAGCATACATGTTTGTATACAATGAAAGCAAGAAAAATAGTTTTTTTGGAAAGAATCTAGAATGATGAACTTTAATTCTTCATCACATGCAAATGCATTTGACAACTTTATGATTATAAGAAAACATTACAGAGGTGGGCAATATGGTAGTGGTTCTTTAAATCATGTGATATAAAATGATCCCATAGTATGGATTTTGCATCACAAGGGACAACAATTGTTTTTGCATGATGACATGAAGCACATTGACTAAGAGCCTTGCTTGATAGGTTGGATTAAGCTCTTAGTGGTAGATTTTAGGACACTATAATATCTCTTGCTATAGCTAACCATTTTTATTTTGTGGCTATGCTTTATCTAGAATGGTGAATTTGTTCCCTCTTCATTATTGATGAGTGCTTTGGTTTGGGTGCAATGGACTTTGGAAGTAGCGTAGGGAAGAGGAAATGCAAGGATTGCAAATTGGAGGCATCAAAACACGAATGTAGGAGGTAAAAGGAGATTGTGGAGAGCACCAAGATGGTGGAGAATTGCATCTCATGTCTTGAAAGGGAGATTACAAATCTTGATCTTTGCTCCTAGTTCTATGTATCGTAGTTGAATAATAGCTTTGACAGAGCATTTGATTACACACACTTCTCAACTAGTACAACCACATGAAATAGATGGTTGTAGTAGATCATTTGATATTAGTGGGCCCTCCTCCTCTACACATGTTTTCTTTGTGTGCATGTATTCCTACTTTGACACTTAAAAGTTGAATGTATAATCACTTTAGACTATAAGATTTTTTCCTAAAGAGAATATGGTTGGATTTGAGAGTATTATGTATCTTACCTCTTTGAGTCAGATTTTTAAGTGAATAGATTTTAGTTATGAACAATAATGTTATAGATTACAAATTATATTATCATATTTTTAGCTAATTAGTTTAAAATTACAACAAATCAATTGATATAACGTTTGACCTTAAGTGGTACTAAAAAGGATGACAAATTCAAAGGAATTTATTCTCTTAGTTGACTGAAAATCCATTCATTCAAAGATGTATAAAGGCCTTCATGGCAACTTTAGGTTGGCAAAGAAGTGAGAGATAAACATTAGATTGATGACCTATTTTACTAAACTCTTGATTTCATCCTTAAGTTTCTGCATTATGTAAGAGTACAATCACCCAACACTCAAGAGGATTGCCATCTTGCTTAGACTGATAAAATAGTCTTGCTAAAATAGGGTGGTTAAATGGTTGTAATGACTGTCCTAACAAGCTATAGATAGTCATATACATCACTCACAATCCTCGGAGTGCCTTACCCACCTAAAGTGTTGTCATATTAGTCTTAGGATGCAATAAAAATGACTATCATGAATATGAAAGATTGTCCCAATGTTGTATAGGGTTGCATGTAAGAAAAGAAGGCTATTATATCCAAGTAAACGGTTGTCAACAAGTCATTTGACCTATCAAAACAAGAAGAGAAGTGTCATGAAATAAAACTAGTTAAATAGATTGACCTATCAACTAAACCAAGAAACATGTCACTAAATATTGTAATCACTAAAAGGATTGTTAAGTCATACCATGCCAACAAGGATGCTACCTTGTAAGAAAATGGTCATCTTGTAGCATTAAGATAGTCTTATTATCTTTTAGATAGATACATGAGTCGAAATATTATCAAAATCACTTCAAAGGAAGTCACGAAAATTAAGTGGACGGGGCCCTGGCTCAATTGGCTAAAAATTCTTGTTGCAGGCAAGGTCACGAGGTCTAGTCTCCCCCGTCCCTGTGGTACTGAAGGGCGTGTCGCACCAACGTCACCGGTCACGTGAAAAAAGTGTACCAGGTGCACTGTAGTTTATAGGGGGGTTACCCGATTCCTGCAGTCTAAAAAAAAGTCATAAAAATCAAGTGGACTATCATGGGATTAATAACGTATCACAATTTCTGACAACTTCAAACTGTTTGACCATGCCGACAATGAATACACTCTTGCAAAGTGTCTCAATTGTGTTAAGTGTAAGGGTGCCAATAGTCATTTTTTGTTCTACACCTCATGGGACCTAACCGATGATGACAACACATTAGGGTGGGTGGGTGAATGCTAATGGAGGCCTCATTTCATTCCCTAGATGTCTTGATCCTTTTGGGCTACATCAGACTGAGAAAGTCCCTTAAGAGCCCTAAGAGCAAAAAAGTTTCAAACTTTGATGTGGTGATTCTTAGAATCCATGGCACCTAGGAGTGTTTTGTTTGCACCTCGAAGTGGATGTCAAGTCCATTTACAATAACCTATCTTAGTTTCCAACAACTCGAAACTGTTTGAGAATGCTAACAATGAATGCATTCTTGCAAAATGTTTGAATTACATTTAACATAAGGGTGTCAATAGTCATATTTTTTGTTCTGCCCCTCATGGGATATAACCAATGGTGCCAACATGTTGGGGTGGGTAGGTGAATGCTAGTGGATGCCTCATTTCATTCCCCATGTCCTAATTCTTCCAAGGTACAGTGGAGTGAGAAAATCTCTTAAGAGCCCTAAGAGAAAAAAATTGTCAAACTTTGACACAATAAATCTTGAAATTTGTGGCACCTAGGAATGTTTTTTTTACACCTACAAGTGGAGGTCAAGTCTATCTACAAAAATCTATCTTGATTTCAAACAACTCCAAATTGTTTGACCATGCCAACAATGAATGCATTCTTACAAAATGCTTGAATTACATTCAATGTAAGGGTGCCAATAGTCATATTTTTCATTCTATAGCTTGTGGGACCAAATTGACAGTGCCAACACATTAGGGTGGGTGGTTGAATTTTAGTAGAGGTCTTATTTCATTCCCCAGGTGTCTCGATCCTTTTGGGATACATCAAAATAAGAAAGTGTAGCATAGAAAATTGCCTACCCTTGCAATTTCACGCTATATTTTGGGCTTGCTTTAGTGTTCATTCCCTTAGCATGTTTTAGGGATCATTTTAGCCTAGAGCCGTAGCCTTTTCCCTCACTAGATTTCCAAATTTCTTCATCAAATTGTTGTGTCAAAAATTGTCACTGCTTACAATTTCATGTTAGGAAAGGTGTCTCAACCTTGCAACTACAAAATGTTTCTATTCTTCCCAATTTAGTCTTTTCGAATACCCTTTATCTTGAAGACTGGTTTAGAACTTTCAAAGTTTCTAAAAGGGGCTAAAAATGGTAGGGACTACTATTTGTAGTAACTTTACATTTGAGCACGGATGGACCTGAAATTTTCCCAAAAGGTGTAGAACTTCAAAGTAAACATCTTGGGTGAGTTTTGACTCAAGATCATACCTAGATTGCAAGATATTAAAGTTTTCATTTTTTGAAACTCTTGGAAAAGTTTCAAACTCATATTTGAGGAACTTAGAGATCCATAAATGCTCTGAGAGTTATCGTAACTAGTGAAGCAAGTTATAGATTGATAGATCTCTTCATGAGATTTCTAATGTATCAAATGGTTCATCAATCAAATACCCAGATCAAAATTTATGGCCTTCGGAAGTTGGGCCTCCCATTTTGGGAAATGTGAAAACGTGTTGAACACTTAAAAGAGTTGTAAAGGGGAGAGTTACACATGTTGGTGTGTGATTTGGCACATCACAAGGCATATTTTATTGGAGATAATCTGGGCACCACTTTTGGGTGGTTTTGGCTCTTGGTTTTGTAATTACCGTTGATGGTTTATTATATTGTATCTGCTATATATCAAGAGCTTGAGATGTAGGTTGTGTGTAAGAGTCTTATAGATGTTGAGTTGCCTCTGAATCTCTAGTTGGTTATACTCCTATGCAAGCTTGATTTGCAAGTATATTGTGTTGCATATGTGTTTTCATTGATGTCAACAATATGATGTTCAATGACGAGTATATGCTGAGGTGATCAAATAAGAAGATAAAGGAGTAATAAAGAGATGGATTAGAGAAGTTGTAAGATGACGAATGTCATGTACTATGTATATTGATTGGATTAGTATCATCTGTACACAATTGTACCCTATCTTCTGAAGTTCATGTAGATGTGAAAGTTGTGAGCAAAATAATGTGCTAACATGAAGATTCTTGTTTTGTTTGATATTTAGAATGAAGTCTCTGGTGTGGTGGATATTGTATTTCTTATTTCCTAAGGAAAGACATTGCTTTAGTGTTGAAAGAAAGATTCAGGAGATCCAAGGCATTGGAGTTAGCATTGAAGTAGTTTGGGAGAATGCTCTGCATTCAGCTGCATTTGAAGGTATGATCTTGTGGTTTGGGAGTTGGATAGAGACAAGTGTGAAGGTTGTATGTTCTTGATTTCAGAGCTTGAAAGTTATTGTAGAAGATTCTAGAGTTTGTAGGGTGAAGACAATGGTCTTGTGTTGATATAGACATAGAGGTTAGAGAAATGCTTTGCATTTCTCTACATTAGAAGTTATGATGCTATGGTTTGAAGAATAGTTAGATTTAGATGAGAAGAATGATATATCCAAGTTTCATATGCTAAGGTGTACTGCAGAGGTTCTTAGGAGTCAACAAAACAAAGACATATCTTATTGCTGATTAGGATTGTCTAGAGGAGAAAGCAAATGCCACCGCATTTCACCACATTTCAGGCTTTGATGTTTGGAGGATGTGTTTAGATAGTTTGTATGTTTGTTTATTTTAGGTTTCAGGTGCTGAAGTGCATTGCAAGTTGGTTTTTCAATGTTCTATCTCAAGACAGTGTTTAGTGTTTGTGGGTGATACCAGGTTTAGTATTTGTTTGTTTGCACCAGAAATAAAACATATATTTCAAAGGAAGGAATGTTTGAGAAGGTTTGTGCAAGTCTTATGTTGGTTGAGAAGTGATCCGCATTGGTCTCTCCAGTACCACTTTAGATCTGGAGCTATTTTGTGGAAGGGTAAGTGTCTGTTGGGCTGACTTGATGTGTTTTGATGATCCCTCTGGATGTTTGGATATGTGCACCATCTTGGAAGAATGTGTTAATGAAGAATAGGTCCTTGGATTGAACCGCATTAGATTTCTACATATTTTGGATGCTGACTTGGTATGACCACTACACGTTTCATGTATACACGTTTTATCTTGGCCGACATAGGAGAAATATTTTGTTGTTTGTGGAAGGTATAAATAAAAGAACTTGTTTGTTGTGGATTGTGTGATTGAGTGAGAATGTGTGAGGTTATGTGAGTGAGTGCATATGTGAAGATGTGTTGAAGACAATAGTGATAGTTGTGTAGAGGAAGTGAAGATTTGAGTAAGAGTTAAGTGTGTTGATTGATCAGTGAGATCTGTTGAGTGGGATGTTCAAAGTTTGTAGCATCATTCTATAAGTATTGTTACATTGTATTTTGAGGGTGTCCTCCCTTGGGGTGAAGCCCTAAAACTTGTAAATTTTATCTTTATTTGTGACTTTGGTTTTGGACAGTAGATCCAAGTAGCTTGCTCATCATGGTTTTTCCCTTCTAGGGTTTACCACATAAATCTGGTGTTGTGGTTGTGTGCTCATGTGTTGTGCTTTGATTTGTTTAATTTTCTTTATCATTTGTTTAAGGGAGTAAGAGGATTTGGTTGATAAAGTCAATTTAGAATAAAGTTTTGGGATATACTGATTCACCCCCCTTTTAGTATATCATTGTGTTATAACAATTGGTATTAGAGCTAAGTTCCTTGGTACAACCTAATAACTGAAGGTAGATCTTGGAGTAGAACACATAGCTTAGAAGGATTCCTCTTCTAAAGCTTTGATATTTGATGGAAGTAACTTTGAGTTTTGGAGCGTAAGGATGGAAGCCTATCTGACCTTGCTAGGGTATGATGTTTGGAGTGCTATCATGAATGATTATGTTGAACCTAAACATCCTATTACAAATGCAGATGCGAGGGAGACTCATGAAAATAATGCTAAAGCCAAGAATGCCATCTTAAGTGGCTTGAGAAGTTCAGAGTTAATCAAGGTTGTGTGGTGAAAGACAACAAAGGATATATGGAAGAAGCTCAAAGATCTTTATGAAGGAAATGACACCATATAGGATGCAAAATTACAATCTTACAAAACAATGTTTGAGAATCTAAGGATGAAACAAGAAGAGAACATTGCCATCGATTTGCACTGAGTAGATGAAGCAGTCAATGGAATCAGGAGTATGGGTGAAGATATAGCTAACTCATTAGTTGTGAAGAAAGTCTTGAGAACTCTCCCTCAGGTTTGATCCAAAAGTATCTGCAATTGAAGAAGCAAAAGATCTGAAGAAAATTACAATGTAAGAGTTGTTTGGGTCCCTCACTGTCTATGAGATGAGAAATGAAGTCATAGGACCATGCCAAAGAGAAGCTGCTTTCAACATTGTGAAGAATAAATGAACATCTAATGTATGTAATGAAGCTAAAGAAGAAGCAAAATTTTTAAGGAAACTGAAAAGGGGATTAGGAAATTATAAAGTTAAGTTACCTTTTAAATGTTTTAATTATAGAAGAATTGATCATTATGCCTCTAAATGTCCTTTTGGAGAAAATGAAAATAACATCAAGAGAAACAATTTCAAGAGGAATCTTCTTTCAAAAGAAGACTACAGTTCCGGAGAAGAAGTAGATCACTACCTATCAAATGAGGAAAAAGGAGAATCTCTATTCATGGCTAGGGTGATCTTAGATGGTTTAGACAAGACTACGTTGAAGAAGAATGTGAAGTTGATTTTGAGAGTGAACTTGTTTATGCTCTTGAAGACTTGGATTGTGTAAGGAAAAATAATCAAGAACAAAGTGCTTTGATTGAAGCTAAGACAAAAGAATGTAGAAGACTTGAGAAAGAAATTCAATCACTCAAAAGGGAGTTGGAGAAGGAAAATCTTGGAAGACCAGATGATACTGAATGTACAGATCTCATCATGCCTCAAGAAAGATCTCTTCATACAAGGCAATGCTCTATGAATAGGTTCAATCATGTTTTCTTTGGTTATTGTTTTGTCAGCAACAAATTTGGTCATAAGGATATAGACTGCAAGTCTGAAATGAATAGAAGAAATCTTGTAAGTAGGAATCCTCTTTCTTCATTAGTAGATGTCAATGTGGTATGTCAAATTTGCAACAAGTTTGGACATATAACAAGATATTGCAGGAGTGATTTGGCAAAAAACATAATCTTAGTTGATAGATGTTACTAAGCAAGTAGAGGAAAATGATTCCTTCAAAAGCTAGTAGACATATAACAGAGTTGAAGATTCTATGATTTTCCAAACAACATTTCATGCTCAAGGGCAATCAAATATTTGGGTGATAGACAATGGATGTACAAATCATATGACAGGTGACAAGAGCAAATTCATTAATTTTGGTAAGTGGAATGGTGGACTGGTCAGGTTTGCAGATAACTCTTCTACAAAAATCACTGGAAAAGGTACTATAAGTATTGATGGAAAGTCTCAGACACATGATGTTCTTTATGTAGAAGGTCTCAAGCATAATCTTCTTAGTGTAAGTCAAATGTGTAGCAAAGATACAGTCTCACATTTCTTGATCAAGGATGTGAAATCAGAAGAGCAAAGTCTAGAAAATTGGTGGTAGAAGGGTTTAAGACATAAGGCAAATTCTATAATCTAAAGGTAATTAATGAAAGGACTTGTCTTCTAGGACAAACAAATGAATGATGGCTATAGTATAAAAGGATGGGGAACATCAACTTTGATAAAATTGTGAAGATCATCTCCATGCAAGCAGTAAGAGACATGCCAAAGATCATCAAGCTTGCAACCACCTTATGCAAGGAATATCAGATGGGGAAGCAGGTAATTATAAGATTCAAGTCCAAGGAGTATTCGTCTACAAAGCTATTAGAACTGGTTCACACTGATATGTGCAGACCCACCAGGACAAAGAGTCTACAAGGTGAGAGGTATTTCATGTTGCTTATTGATGATTTCTCTAGAATGACATGGGTTACCTTCTTGAAAGTAAAATCAAAAGATTTCATTAGGTTTAAGATTTTCAAGTCCACGGTTGAAAATTAAATGAATGCTAGAATTAAGTTTCTAAGGATTGATAGAGGTGGTGAGTTCACCTCAAGTGAGTTTGAGGAATTTTGTGAAGAACATGGAGTAAAAAGGCATTATTTTGCTGCAAGAACTCCTCAGCAAAATGGAGTAGTGGAAAGAAAGAATAGAACAATCCAAAAGATGGTTAGAACAATGTTGAGTGAAGCCAAGCTACTAGATACATATTAGAAAGAGGCAGTCCATACTGCTATCTACATTCTTAACAGAGGACAGCCAAGAGTGCACAGTACCAAGACACCTTATGAGTTATGGTATGGAAGACCAACATCAGTCAAGTACTTTAGATCTTTTGGAAGTAAATGCTACATCAAAAGGAATGAAGAAGGTCTAGGAAAGTTTAACTCAAGAGCTAATGAGGGGATATTTCTTGGATATTCAACTAGGAGTAAAGTCTATAAATGCTACAACAAAAGGCTAAGGAAGATAGTTGAGAGTACAAATGTTAAAGTGGATGAAGAGTCACACCAAATCACAAATGAGCAAGAAGACTATTGGCTAGATGAATTTGCTTGCCCAGAAGAAGAAGAAAACGTTGAGGAAAAGGAAGAAACCCAAGAGAAGACTGCCAAGACTCCTGCCAAGTATTTTTAGAAGAATCATTCAGAAGATCATATCATTGGAGACAAGAATGAAGGAGTACAGAAAAGAAGAAGATTTGCAAGAACAAATGAATAAGTAAGTTTTTATTTACTATCAAGATTAGAACGTAAAATTTTTGATGAAGCTAGCAAGGATGAAGGATGGATACTAGGTATGGAAGAAGAACTAAATTAGATAGAGAAGAATCAAATTTGAGAGTTGGTGCTAAGGCCTGCAGACAAGAATGTGATAGGTACAAAATGGGTATTCAAGAACAAATTGAATGAAGATGGAGAGGTGGTCAAGAATAAAGAAAGGTTGGTTTGCAAAGGTTATTCACAAGTTGAAGATATTTACTATGAAGATACATTTGCTCTAGTGGAAAGAATGGAGGCAATCAGAATGATCCTTGCATTTGCAGTTCATAAGGGATTCAAGGTATATCGGATGGATGTCGAATCTGCCTTCTTAAATGGTGATTTAGAAGAAGAGGTCTACATTGAGTAGCCTATTGGATTTCAGTTATCAGAAGACCCAAACATGGTATGCAGACTTAAGAAGGCTCTGTATGGTTTCAAACAAGCCCCTAGGGCTTGGTATGCAATGTTGGATAAATACTTACTCTAGCAAGGTTTCAAGAAAGGTATCTCGTATAGTAATCTTTACATCAAAATTGAAGGTGAACAAACTCTAATTGTTGCTGTGTATGTTGATAATATAATCTTTTGTGGATATGATGAGATGTGTAAGAAGTTTGTAGGAGAGATGCAGAAAGAATTTGAAATCTCAATGTAAGGTGAGCTATCATTCTTTCTTGGACTCCAAATTACTTAATCAAATGATGGAATCTTTATTTCTCAAGCAAAGTATGTCAGGGAGATGTTAAAGAAGTTTGGCATGGAAGACTGCAAATCAGTAAGTACTCCTATGGTAATTGGTTGCCATTTGAGTAAAGATGACGAGTCACCTGAAGTTGATCAGACTCTATATAGATCTATGATTGGAGGCCTACTATACCTAACAACATCTAGGCCTGACATCATGCAAGCTGTGTGTTTGGTTGCAAGGTTTCAAGTAGATCCTAAGGAAACACATGTAAAGGTAGTTAAGAGAATATTCATATATTTGAAGAGCACTCTAGAACATGGACTATGGTATCAAAAGGGCGATGAGTTTTCCCTAAGTTCTTGTACTGATGTAGATTACGCTAACAGTGTTGATGATAGAAGAAGTACCAATGAAGGAGCTTTCTTTTTGGGAGACAAGTTGGTCTCATGGATTATTAAGAAGCATGATTCAATGTCCTTAACAACAACAAAGGTAGAGTATATAGTTGCAGCAACCTGCTACACTCAAGTACTATGGATGAAGCAAACATTGAAGGATATCCAAGTAGAATATGATGAGCCCATTTCTATTCTTTGTGACAATACAAATGCCATAAACATCTCAATTAATCTAGTGATACATTCTAGAACTAAGCACATATCTATCAGGTATCACTTTTTGAGAGAGAATGTTACAAATCATGGTTGATTGGAGTATGTGCCTACAAAGGATCAAGTTGCAGACATCTTTACAAAGGCACTTTCTAAGGACACATTTGAGTATCTCAGACGGAAGTTAGGGGTGATTGCCCCTCCTCCTTTTGACTAGATACATAGATGGTGAATTTGTCCAGGGGGAGTAGTTCAAGACATATATTTATCCCTAGATTGATGGAGCCTACCTCTCAGGAGGAGTAGGTAGATAAGAAGTTGAGAAGGATGACAAGGAAAAATCAGTCAGGGGAAGCTGACAGATAAGGACTAGTGAAAGAAAAAGAATGTAGATAGGGGGAGCTAAAGGAAGATCCATTTAGAAGATGACCATTAGCCGTTTGTCCTTGATGTCAAATGGGGAGAAATTTGCATATCAGGTTAAGTTTTGCCATCAATGCCAATGGGGGAGATTGTTGCATATGTGTTGTCATTGATGTCAACAATATTTTTGTTCAGTGATGAGTATATGTTGAGGTAATCAGAGAAGAACACAAAGGAGTAATAAAGAGATGGATTAGAGAAGTTGTAAGATGATGAATGCCATGTACTATGTATACTGATTGGATCAATATCATCTATACACAGTTGTACCCTATCTTCTAAAGTTCATGCATAGGTGAAAGTTGTGAGAAGAACAATGTGCTAACATGAAGATTCTTTTTTGTTTGATATTAGGAATGAAGTCTCTGGTGTGGTGGATATTGTATTTCTTGTTTCCTAAGGAAAGGTATTGCTTTAGTCTTGAAAGAAAGGTTTAGGAGGTCCAAGGCACTGGAGTTAGCACTGAAGTAGTTTGGAAGAATGCTCTGCATTCATCCCCATTTGAAGGCACGATCTTGCAGTTTGGGAGTTGGACAGAGACAAGTGTGAAGGTTGTATGTTCTTAAATTTAGAGCTTGAAAGTCTATTTTTGATTAGGATTGCACCCATGATGCAAAGTTGTGATACTCCTCAATCCTTTGAAACATGGGATCAAACTCAAGCTATGGGTGACCTATGTCAAGTTTGAACCTCTAGATTGTGGGTTGGTTCCCTTAAAATATTCAATTGGATCTATGACTTTGATGTGGAAAAGGGTAAAAAGGATCTTTCTAAAAGCAAATAAAACTATAAAAATATGGTGATGCACCTAATGATGATGAAAACTTGGCAATCTAACTCACAATAGATCTCAGAAAATCCATCTGCACAAACCACTTTTAGTAAATTGATCACAAAAATGTTTCTAAGGGAGGCTGGAAAATATTTCTGTTTGAAGGAAAAGGGGCTTTCACAACATAAAAGAAAGGTTTCCAATTTCACAGCCTAAGACCTATGATTTTCAATGCTATCTAACATAAACAAGTACTAATGAGACAATGTTTTAAAGGTTCTGATGTTAAACACAATAAAATCTCATCAAATCACTCATACAAGTTGCATTAATGGAAGGTAGATACTTGATCAAACTAAAATAAAGGAAATAATTGCATAAGACAAGGTATAGAACTTGTAACCTGCTATAATCTCTATAAATCTACAAATAAGTGAGTTATAAAACCTGTTTCTCTCTCAAAGTGCAAAGAGAAAAAAGGCAAGAACTAAAAAATGAGTTACAAACAGACTCTGTCTCTCAATGTGTAAAAGAGAAAAGAATGCAAGAACTAGAAAAACCTAAGTCTTTCTTACAATAAATAGTTTGCTCCCTCCAAGAGGCATAAAAAATCAACGACAGTTAACTGCCTCTAAAAATAAGCTCTCCAATTTGATCCACGAGCAAACAATAAAATCCCTAAAAATAAGGGTCAAAACCTCCTTAAAATGAGCAAAAATAGCTCCAAATTGCTAGTCTCCATGTGTTTGATCCAAGAGTTGACCAAATTTCTCTAATTTTGACCTCTAAGCCATGTAAAAAGACCTCAAAAGTCCTTAGTTAACTTAACTCCACCATCTTGCATGATTTTACATGTGTAGATCATGTGGAAGATTAATAAAGTAATCATTTGCATGACTTACTCTATTATGAGTTTCAATTTGTCTAATTTCTCCAATTTTACAACTTGTGACAAAATAATACAGTAATTTATAAAATATTATTTTATTAATTTGTTTACATGATATATAGTTGTAAAATTATGAGGAAGTGGAAGAAAAAGAAAATACATTATCTCTCCTTTTACATTCACCTAATTTGCACGATTTTGCATGATAATGATGCCAAAATTAAGTCTTCATACATGAAAGAATGAAAAAATTACCCCCTTATTCCTCCCATGCAAAAATTAAGTCATTTACATGCAAAATAAGATAATGAATTATCAAGAGGAATGATAATTGCATCATTATCACCTTATAACTCTATGCAAGATAAAAGCTCTATAATTGCATTACACATGCACTTAAGGCATAAGCATATTCCCTTATCACTCCATTATATTGCAAAAGAAAATATATAGTTTGCATTACCTTTGTCTTCATATTGCATATCATTCTTACCATATCTTTGCCTTGACCATATCTCATCTTCTTGAATTTGATTATCACCCTGCATCATATATCATTGCATGCATTATTAATCTCATCCATATCTTTTACTATTACATGACTTTGTCCTCATATGATTTGCCACCTTTTATATAACCTTGTCTTCATATGATGTCCTTGTTTTGACTTTTGATGCACTCAAAAATGCATAAGGCATAAAAGGAGTCAACCACACTTGGGTCTCCATGCATGAAAGAGGAATCTTGGACTGTCGACTTGATTTGCATATGACATAGGCACTTTGACCTTTGACTTGTTGACTATCATGAAGCAAAGGAAATAAAAGGTTTTAAGGCATTAAGCCTTATCTTTCAATGATGTCAGTCTTTGACTTTAATAGAAGCAAATGTAAAAAGGAAATAACCTTTGGCCCATGGGCCACTCCTTGGCATAATCAATAGGAGGTATCAAGAACAAGTCTTGACCTCGACATTCAGATAAGGTAATAATTTTTGTTTTGCTAAGTCAAAAGATGAGATAAAGAACAACAAACCATCGAACAAAAGCAAAGATTAAACCCAAAAAGTCATTTGATTTCTTCTTTTGCTTTCACTTTTATTTGGCTTTGCAACTCAGCTCGGCCGTCGCTAGGTTTTCACAGGAAATGCCTCTCCTCTAGTTTTTTACTCCATCCTTGGTTGATTCTCTGAGTCATCTAAAGGGCATTTTGATGCATGAACAAGGTGAGTGTTGCTCTATGCATAATAATGAACTTCTCATTGATCTTGTTGTGATTTATTTGTTCATTTGGTCATGACTGGGTGTTGAGCATACACTATCAATCTCTTAACAAGCTTTTCTTTGTTTTTGTGTATTCTTTTGATGACTGTAACACTATATTCTAAGAAGTTTCAAATACTGAAGGCCGCGACCTGTAGCTTTCTTCAAACAAGAAGAAGAGGTGAGCTTTCATTTTCTTTTACCTATATCTCATTTGTTTTATTGAATATATGAAACTGAGAAGGGTTTGAAAAATGATGAAGTGGGTATTTGTGTTTTTTGAAGGACTCTCCTCTGTCATAGCCGTGCCTATATATTGATTTTTTTTCACACTTCCATGACTACAACTTTGGAAAATGTATTAGGGTTTTAAGAAAGTCATATGGGTTTTATTCCTTCAAAGAAGTATGCCTTTCTAGTCATGACCATTTCATTATTTTGCATCTTGTACATTCTCTTGACTCTACAGATATAAAAAATATGAGGAAATCAAAAACTAAAAATGAGGGTTTCAAACTTCTTCAAAGAATATGGCCTTCTTGGCCACGGCCTGATATTATATCATTTCCTATACACTTAGCTTCTCTGTAGACACAAAAATTGTAAGGGTTTCAAAGATTGTGATGAGGGTTTTGACATTTTCACACAAAACAAAGGCCTTCTTAGCCATGACTGTATCTGTATTTATTAGCTCTATATCTCTTTTTCTTTAAAAATGAACAAGGGCTTCAAAAAGTATATGGGTTTTGACATTTTTGAAAGGAATGGTCCTTTTATGCCACGACCATGACATATTCTTGCATTCTACACATTCCTTTGACTGTATACAAGAAACATGATACAAGGGTTTCAAAATATTTAGATGGGTTTTGTCATTTATGCACAGAATGGCCTTCTTTAGCCATGACCTACTATATCTCTTTCTCTATATCTCTTCACTGTATTTTTTCCAACACAAAATGATGACAAAGATTTCAAGAAAACATGAACATTCTGGTATAAATTGAACCTGTCAACTTGAATATGTGAAAATAACACATGCAGAAACTTTTATCTTTTACTTTTTCCCTCTTTTTGACTGTCATGTGGAATATAACAGGACTGGTATCTTTCCTTTGCACTTCTCCATTTCATGGCATGAATTTGAACATTTTCCTTTTTGCTTAATTTGTCTCCTGTAGCTTCATACTGGTTTAAAATAGCATCAAGATGCTATAAATGTCTTTTATTCTTGTCAAAGGTACTTCCACTTCATGTAAATCTACACTTTATGAGACTGCTATTTGATCACTTCATGATAGTTATTTCAAAATTTCATTCATCTGATTCTCCATTTATTACAAGGCTGTACTTCATTGCACTTGTGTACTTTAATGACATCTTAAGGTCTGATTTCACTTATGCATGAAAGAATATGATATCTCTATGCTAAAACAACACATTCTTTTTGTTTTATTGCTATTCTATATGCTCAATTATTCTATCTATGAAGTATTCTAAACAACAAAAACCATTTCAATTATTATTAGAAATAAAAGGGAAATACCTTTTTAAGACTGTAATCATTTCTTTGATCACTACACTTGTACTTGCATGACATCTAATCAGGATCATTGATTCTCTTGTAACATGTGATGAAGCAATTTGAACATGACTAATCTGATTTTAACAATCTGTTTATTAAGTGGGCATAGTTTATAGGAGCAACTGTTCCTCTTCACTTTTATCATAATGACTTCACTCTTTTTGCAAGTTGACTATTCTGATGCATAGTATTGTCTTGAATAATGCATCCTGTCTTTTACAATCTGATATCTTTTTCAAATGAATAGAAGGAAAACATGCTGGGCTCTACCCTTGTGGGAGCCACATTTTCTCCACATGTTTTAATGTCTTCAAATAAGCAACATTACTTTCCCTATACTTGCACAGTAAACAAACAAGTTAGCATAAAAACATACCTCTTGAAGTTGATTGATCCTTCTCATGATAATTTGATTTATTGCACATGTCTGATTTGATTTAAACACATATGATGCATAATGTCTACAAGTTGATATATCTGTTGATAAAACATGTGATAATTTTAAATATCCAGAGCTTCTAACAGGGCTTTTCCCCAATTTTTTATAGGTACACTGGCATGATCAGGAGCTGAAGACAAGGACATGAAGACCAGCTATCAACTAAGGACATCAACCTTCCAAAAAAGGCAATGATGGATATTTAATATTCTCATATGTTCTTTCTCTTTCCTTTTATCTTCAGATGTATAGCTTGCATATGTTTGCATTGCTCAGTTTAGTCACTCCCATGGCTTGTGTGGGACACATTCAAACATTTCTTTAAATATGATCAGTTACTTTATCTTATGCAAATGATTTATGTATGTTTACCCTTTTTGAATCAAATGCATAGGATATAATAACTGAAACTGATATAAAACATATGTTCAAAATATGATATGAAATGACAACTTTACAAATACCTTTCTTTCACGCTGAATTGTGACTACTTGAATAATTCAATTATCTCATAACTGAAAGATAAAACCAGTTAGATTCTTTCTGTCATTCATTGACTGTCTGATATCTTGTCATCTAAACTTCACTTGTCAGGATGGTTTGACAGTTCTGATTGGATTACCAAATTATCCTCACAAATGATCTTTGCTTTTTTCTTGCCACGATATCATACATTTAGTGATTAATCATTAACTTAAAAGTTTTTCTTTTACTCCTTTTGTGACAACTACAAATCAAGTCTAACTAAATTAGGTGTGAACATAATTTAGTAACAAAGTCACCACAGAAGATTTTAGAGCTTGCAGGGTGAAGACAATGTTCCTATGTTGATACAGATAGAGAGGTCAGATAAATGCTCTACATTTCTCCACATTAGAAGTTATGATGATGTGGTTTGAAGAATAGTCAAATATAGAGTCAACAGAACAAAAACATATCTTATTGCTGATTAGGGTTGTCTGGAGGAGAACGCAAATGCCACTGCATTTCATCTTTTGGATTTGATGTTTGGAGGATGTGATTAAATAGTTTATATATTTGTTCATTTTAGGTTTCAAGTGCTGAAGAGCACTGCAATTTAGTTTTTCAATGTTCTATCTCAAGACTTTGTGTTCAGTGTTTGTGGGTGATACCAGGTTTAGTATCTTTTTGTTTATGCTAGAAAGAAAACATATATTTTAGAGGAAGGAATGTTTGAGAAGGTTTGTGCAAGTCTTATGTTGGTTAAGAAATGATCCACATTGGTCTCTCTGGTACCTCTTTAGGTTTGGAGCTATTTCATGGAAGGATAAGTGTCTACTGGGCTGACTTGATGTGTTTTGATGATCTCGCTAGATGTTTGGATATGTGCACCAGCTTGTAAGAATGTGTTAATGAAGAAGAGGTCTTGATTATCACTTGGATTGAATTGTATTGGATTTCTACATCTTTTGGATGTCGACTTGGTATGGCCATTGCACATTTCATGTATACACATTTTGATGGTGACAGGTTGTCATTGATGACAAAAAGGTGTGTCTTGCTTGCAGATGTAGAGAATGGCTCTATACTTCACAGGTTTGTTCTTGCATTATCAGGAGTACATCATCTTGTGTGTTGTTGCAGGAGTGCATAATCAGGAAGTTGCAGGAATACATCATCAAGAGTACATCATCTTGTGTGTTCTTTACAGATGACTTGTAGTGGTAGTGACTTGGTAGTGACTTGGTTCTTCAAGGTGATGTCATTAGGTACTATGTGCTCTGATATAAGGTTTCTCAATTGGATCTCAGTTGAACAATATTTGATGTCATTTTGGTCATAAAGCAGTTGATTGCAAAAGGAATACTAACCTTATTTGTTACAAGTGCAATCATGTTGGACATATACAAAGGAATTGTAAAAGGTATGATTCTGCATGGAAGTCTAACATAAGTTCTCAAAGGTACTATCAGTCATTTGATTATGATATAGTTTGTTATAATTGCAATTCTCCTGGTCATAAAGCATTTAGTTGCAGAAAAACATCATCTGCATCATCTAATTTGATAGGTTGGAAATGCAAAGAGGCAGAAAAGGTTTGGAGGAAGAAAGCACCTGTAAAAATTTGGAAGCAGAAAGAAGGTAAAGAGAAGTTAGAATCTAAGCTTGTGCATCTTGCACAAGTCATTTCATCTGTTACATAACAGATAACATGAAGTGAGGGGGAGTTGTTCATGTGCTATCATTTGACCCCAAGAAGTTCAGTAAGGAGATCATTTGAATGGTGATCTTGTCTTGTTTATCATATTTTCCAATCTTGTGAGATAGTTGTTGAAGATGCTGCTAACTAAGTTGATTTTTAGTGTATATCAGTGATGCAGGAAGAGCTTATTAATGCAGTTGGTATGCAAAATTGATGGACTGGATGCTCATATGGAAGTGCTCTTGATGTTTGACATTGTGATTGCAAAAGATGATTCTCACTCTTTGTTGCAGAATGAATGTTCATTTAGAAGTGATCATTGGGATAATAATTTGACATGTTCTTCCTCATTAAAATGATTCAGAAAGGTATGAGAAAATTGTGTGCCTCTTGTTTTGAAGTGGTAAGGTATGTATGTCAAGCCATGACATCTAGAGTTGCTTATAAAATTGATGGAGTATGACAGTGATACATGTGTTCATTGGCTTATTATGATTTCAAGGTATTGAAAAATGTTTCAGGATTTCAAAATGCACAAATTGTTCAGGTTGAATTATCATGGTATTGCAATCCAAAGTGTTTTGGAAAGTGTTGTTGCAATAATATCTTGTTTTGAATGATGAAGTCAAGAGGCAAGAGTTTTTGTTGATTTCAGTATGTTTCAGATATGATTATGTATATATCAGTTTCTGCCAGAGTGTTGTATATCAGATTTGACAGTATAATATGTGCAGGAACAGCAAGATGGTCTATCAAGAAAAGGTGTCAGAATATGCAGGATGATAGTTCATATCAGGAAATTAGTTTGATGATTATATCTATTGCTTTGTTGAGTTATGTTTATGACATGTACCTTGGAGCTTTCAAAAAGGTTGTGTGATGAGGGGTCTACATGTTTTGTGCCTGCAAAATTGTTCATCAAAGAGTATTGGTATGTTTATGATTTTCTTTGCAAAAGTGTTCAGAAGGTTGACTGTCAGTAAATGGATGGTATACTTCAGGTTGATAGGTTGCTTCAGGACTAATTCAAGAAGTGGATAAGTGTTGAGTTGAGTTGAGTAATGTTGGTTAGTCTTGTCAGTGTTTACCAATGAGTTGTAATTTGTTTGTGATCTTTAATACATGGAAGATCTTGGAGATTTTTTATTTCAGGTCAAAAAGGTTGTTGATTAAAGAAGAACTATTTGTTTTGAAAGTTTGTGATGTTATCAGTAAGGAGTGTATCAATCTTCATCTTCACAGTGGTATTGTCATTAGGTGTAAGTTTCATGAAAGACAAATGGCTTCAAAGATTTTGTGGAGTTGTTCTCAGGGGGAGATAATAGTCTTTGTCATCCGATGTCAAAAAGGGGGAGAAAGAAAAATATGCATCAGGTGGTTTTGCCATCAATGACAAAGGGGGAGATTGATGGTGACAGGTTGTCATTGATGACAAAAAGGTGTGTCTTGCTTGCAGATGTAGAGAATGGCTCTATACTTCACAGGTTTGTTCTTGCATTATCAGGAGTACATCATCTTGTGTGTTGTTGCAGGAGTGCATAATCAGGAAGTTGCAGGAATACATCATCAAGAGTACATCATCTTGTGTGTTCTTTACAGATGACTTGTAGTGGTAGTGACTTGGTAGTGACTTGGTTCTTCAAGGTGATGTCATTAGGTACTATGTGCTCTGATATAAGGTTTCTCAATTGGATCTCAGTTGAACAATATTTGATGTTATTTGATGTCATAAAGGACTGTTTCAGGATGCAGAGTGTTTGATGGAGTTGTGATTGATCTTGTGCAAAGACTTCATGAATAGATCTTCAAGGATGTTAAAAGAAGGTATCAGGACATATGTTTATCATGATTTCATTCAAAGAGGATACATGATATAAATGTATGTGCTCTCATGTCATAAAGCTATAATCAGGATTGAGTTGAAGTTTTTATGCCTCTTGTTATGATTCACGATAATCAGTGTGAAGTTTTTTTTTAAGTTGTTATGCTTCCAAGTTTTTCCTCATGACAAAGTTGTTGGTGATATTCTCAATGATGAGTATTCTGTAGAATGAACGGTGAAGACATCCTCTGTATCATTTAGTGGCACTTTGACACTCTTTGTATCATGTCACAAAGCAGAGTTATTTTCAGGACTCAGTATTGCATCGGCGAAGGTGAAGGTTTGATATCTATCTTACATTTGATGTTATCCATGGTATTCAATATTTTAAGTGTATATCAAGGAGGCTATTAAATAATGGTCAAGAGATATAAAAGATTGGTTAAACATCAAAAATCCTATTTCACACTTTCCTAATGATCATTCTTTAAAGGACTTTATTTTATAATTTGAAGTTGACTTCCTATTGGAAGTCATTCCACTTAAGGGAACCTGCAGAAGGAGTATACCATCGTTGCATTGACCGGTCCCTCCTCCCTTCATACCGGTGGCGAGCTTAAAGCAATTTTTTGTTTAAAGTTTTATTACCTTTTAAAAGGCTCGAGCGGGTTTCAAAATTTGAATTTTTTTTAGACTTAAAAAAAAAGGAGAGCCCCATATATGAAAAGGAGCCCGAATATGGTATTGGTGAAAAAGAATTTATTAAGTTTTGAAAAGGTTGGAGCACGTTTTGTGAAATGAATTTAGAAGTTTTTTTTAGGAAATTTTTTTAAAAAAAAACAAATTTCTATTTTATTTGCCTTTTAAAAAGGCATGAGACCCATTATAGAATGAAGAGGAGTTTTTCAAGGAGCTAGTGATTTTTTTTAAAAAGGAAATTTTTTAAGAAAATCCATTCTAGTTTTAGTGAAGAAATTTTGAGAAGATTTTTTTTAATGAAGATTTTTATCAGAGAAGACAAAGAGATTTTTTTTGAAGATGAACAAAATTTTGAAGAAGATTAAAGAAATTTTGTTTGAAAAGATATATTATGATTTTGTTTGGAGATGGATTTTTCTGGGAGATGTTTACAGGTGCTTTGTTGAAGTAAATTGATTTATTGAAAAATAAATTGTTGAAGATATTCAATCTGAAAATTGAAAAGAGGAATATGAAAGGTCATTATTTTTTTTCAGATTGAAAGAAAGAGATGGAAGACATTTTATTTACAGGGTATTGAAAGAAGAAGATCTAGAGTTATTTTATGTGAGAATTTTATTGAAGAGAGGGTGAAAAGTTTTATTTCAAGAGATTAATTGTATTTTACATCTGAAGATGAAATTGTCCTTGCAGATAAAGATAATGTTTGAAAGAGATTTTATTCTCTTTAAGTGTAAATTTTTTATTGTAGAGAAGTTTGATTTATTCTTTGTAGATTGACAATTTGGTGATAAGTTAATTTTACAGATTGAATTTGAAGGGGTTATTGAAGAATTGAAAATGCATAGAGAAATATGAAAAGATTTTTTTTCAGAGGAAAGGAATATGAAAAGATATTCAGAATTTGTATATAATGACGGGGTGTGAGAGATGTTGTGAAAAAAAATGATGAATTGACAAGGATCAAATACAGATACAGAGATTGACAAGGTGATCAGAAAGACAATATGCATTTGAAATGATAATCAGGTGCATTGATTGTAGAACTTGCAAGACAAAGATGAAACATACAGGTTGATATGCAGTGTTGTTGAATGGAATAGAATACAAGATTGATATTCAGTGTTGTTGAATGGAGGATTAGAATACAAGATTGATATGCAGTATTGTTGAATGGATCTGATTAATTTGCAGAGAAAATTGTTTATAGATATTTGTATATGGAGCTTGTTTTGATTTGAAAATCTAACAGGAGGTATAAGGTTGTATACAATGGTGCAAATCTGATTGAACAGCAATCATGTCTTGCACACGATGTTTGATGTTTTGTTTATAGTGATTGTGTTTGCCAGTGAGGCAAAGTATGCCTATGAGGCTTGTGGTCAGTGAGACCTTTGTATTTGTCAGTGAGACAATTTGTATTGCCAGTGAGGCATGTTTTCCAATTAAGCCAGTGAGGCACTTTATGAGTGGTTTTTCTACCCCTGAGGGTTTTCCACTCGGTAAAAAGGTTGTGTCTTGATTTCTTCTATGTGTGTGCATATTATTGGTTTGATCATATTTTGTTTACATCTGTTATTGTAAGTCTTGTGCATATAAACTCAACAAATCATTAATGTATTCCTTTCCATCTGTTCTGTAAGAGATAGCTTGCAAAAAGTTGTGAAATGTTTGAAAATTAATACAACACTAATTCACCCCCCCTCTCAGTGTTGTCCGGACTCCTACACATTTCATCTTGACTGATGTAGGAGAAAGATTTTGTTGTTTGCAAAAGGTATAAATAAAAGAACTTGTTTGTCGTAGATTGTGTGATTGAGTGAGAGCATGTGAGGTTATGTGAGTGAGTGCAAAAGTGAGTGAGTGCGTATGTGAAGATATGTTGAAGATGACATTAATAGTTGTGGAGAGGAAGTGAAGATTTGAGTCAAAGTTAAGTGTGTTGATTGATCAGTGAGATCTGTTGAGTAGGATGTTCAAAGGTTGTAGCCTCATTCTGGAAGTGTTGTTGCATTGTATTTAAAGGAGTGTGTCCTCCCTTGGGTTGAAGCCCTAAAACTTGTAATATGTTTTATCTCTATTTGTGAGGCTAGTTTTGAATAGTAGATCCAAACAACTTGCTCACCATGGTTTTTCCCTTCTAGGGTTTTCCATGTAAATATGGTGTTGTGGTTGTGTGCTCATGTGTTTTGCTTTGATTTGTTTAATTCACTTTATCATTTGTTTAAGGGACTAAGAAGTTTTGGTTGATAAAGTTATTCTGGAATAAAGTTTTAGGATATACTAATTCACCCCCCTCTTAGTATATCATTGTGTTGTAACTATAGACACCCAAAAATAACATAAAACTATTATTTTTCCCTTTCGATTATGCCTTCTATATTTCACATTATTTCTCTTATTTGATTAAATAATTAAATAATATTAATTATTTAATTATGTCTAATTATTCCTCTAATTTAATAATTTATCCTCTTTCTGAATTTAATTAAATAATATTAATTATTTAATTATTAAACTATTTCTTCTAAAACTAATTAAATAATATTTAATTATTTATCTCTATTTCATCCCTCATCAAATAAATAATATTTATTTATCATCCTAATAATTAAATAAATAATATTTAATTATTTCTCCCAATATTTCCTCTTTCATGATTAAATAATAAAAATTATTTAATTATCCCAGTTCTTAAGTCAAAATAAATAAATCAAAAATTTATTTAATCTCTCAAGTCAAATCAAAATAAATATCTCAAATTTGTTCAATCTAAAATCTTCACGTTGCTTTTTGAGAAATCAATTCCAATATCTTATTAAATTTTCTTTAAATATCTTATTTCTCACATGTGTTTGAATGAACAAATAATAATAATAAAATATTATTATTTCAACACATGTCTATTTCTTCTCCACCACTCCAAATTTGACTTTGAGTTCCCAAAACAATCTCCACAATTTTTGAATGGAACTCAAAATCAAATCTTTCTAATTTTGAACTTAACCTAGCCATCTCAAATCAATCTCCTTCATTTTCAAAATCAACTCTTGAGTGAACTCATTCAAATCCCTCATTTTATGGATATGATTCCTTATTTTTCTCCAGCTTGTCTCATTCATTTTTAGCTGTTGATTGTATTTTGAGTTCCTTTCGATCTTGACCATTCATTATTTTTTGTAAAAATTATATAAACACGTGTAACCTAAGCCATTTTACATCACTCCTAAATTGCAAACTTACACTGTCGTTTTGACTTTCGAATTCTTGTCACATTTTCAATCACTTGATCTATTCATCCAAGCACTCGAAGCACTCTATCATCCAAGTTGTTACATTATGTGTTTCTGAGAGCAAATCCAATCATGAGGATCACAAAATTTAATGATAGAGCTTTTGGTTTGATTGTTAATAATTTTATATTTGCATTAGTAGTTCACCTTTCTCTATTGAGTACGTAGATCTATATTTTATATCACTGTATTTCATTGATTTACTTCATTGTTGATCAAACCACATTTCTATCAGTACACTAACATATTGTAATCTTCTTAATTCCTGAATAATATATTGGGTGGCTTTGGAGTGTGGGGTTTTTCTCTTGAAAGGGTTTCCCCATGTAATTATTGTGTTGTGGTATGATTTTTATTTGTGTTTATTTCTATAACTATTGTAAATATCTAAAAATTTCTGCATATCCCTCCCCTCAAGATTAGTGTAGGAACTTGTTCTGCTACTTTGCTTCATTACAAGTGGTATCAGAGCATGATCACCTTTGGTTTTATTTGTGGGTTGTTGGGTTTTTTGAACTAATCTAGTTTTGAGTGGGAGCTTGTGCAGAAGATAATTTGTGATCTTGTTGCAGGAATTATTAGATGGCGAGCACATCAGAGAGAATAGAGGTAGAAAATTTTTCTAGTAACAATTTTGAGATGTGGAAGCTGAAGATGGAGGATCTGTTAATGATCAAGATTTGTGGAATGCTATTGGTGAGAATGTTTCAAGGCCCACATATGCTACTTTGGCTACTGAATATGATGTTATAGACTATAAAACTAAGGGTCTAATCAGATTGTTCATGACAAACTCTATTAATTAATGTTCATGAAGAGCCCTCTGCAACGAAATTATGGAAGAAACTCGATGATATATATCAAGCCAAATATTTAGTGAACAAGATTTTCTTGAGGAAGAAATTGTATTCCTTGAGAATGGAAGAGGGTGGACGAATTGCAGACCACCTAGAAGCATTCAATATGTTGGTGGATCAATTAGCATCAGTTGGTATAAAAATGGATGAGGAGGAGAGATGTTAGATCCTACTTTGTTCTTTGCCTGATTCATGGAATTCTCTTGTTATGGCGATTGGGAGTACTTCTATTGTCTTGAAAGTTGAAGATGTTGTGGGTTCTTTTCTTTTTGAAGAAATGAGGAGGAAGGTATCCATTGGTGCCAAATAAGCCCTAAGGGGTTGTGGAAGACCCAAAGAAAAAGGCAAGAAGAGTGAGAAATGTGACAAATCCAAGTCCAAAGGGTGATCCAAATCTCCTAGAAAGTCCAAAGTTATTTACTAGAATTGCGGTAAGTCTGGACACTTTCATAGGGAGTGTAAAGAAGAAAAGAAGGAAAAGAAGAAATTTGATTATGATTGTGAGTCCGAGAAGGAAGATGATGATGCATTCATTGCATCTTTGGCCACTCATGTAGGTAATGATGCATGGTTAATTGACTTAGGTGTATCTTTCCATATGACCCCTAATAGAGATTGGTTTTTTGAATATGAAAATTTTTATGGAAGTAAAGTGTACTTAGGTGATGATTCTCATTTAAATATTGTTGGATGTGGTAAATTTATAATTAGATTTCTTGATGGTAGAATAAAAAGATTAATGGTGTTGCATATCATTGAATTAGCACGAAATTGATTATTTGTGAGCAAACTAATAGATGTGAGTGTGTAGGTAGTCTTTTCTAATTTAGGATGCAAGATGGTAAGAGGTGCTATGGTGATTTCTAGGGGTGTTAGATTTGGCACATTATATAAGCTTGATGCATGCATTGTCGAGTGCAATAGTACTTCTACGAAAATCAACTCTGTGACTACTTCATTGGAAAAGGAGAGGGTTTCATTTTTAGTGGATGGTCATGGCTTCTGGGTACCTAAGGGTGCTCTTTCTTCTGAATCAAAATTGCATGAAGAGAAGACTATGTTGTGGCACCATATATTAGGCCACATAGGAGAAAAGGGTCTAAGGACCTTGAAAAATAAAAACCTTGTTGAAAAGTTGACTGATTGTAATCTTGATTTTGATTTCTATGAGCATTGCATTTATGGTAAACAAAACCGCATTCAATTTTACTTGAGTTCTCATAAATCTTATGGTGTATTAGATCTTATTCATTCTAACGTGTTTGGTCCTATAGATGTTCCTTCCATTTCAAAATCCACATATTATGTTTCATTTGTTGATGATTATAGCAAAAGGACATGGGCATATTTTCTAAAGAATAAATCTAAAGTTTTTAGTTGATTTAAAGAATTTAAAGCAATGGTTGAGGTGTAGACTGCAAAGAAAATAAAATGTTTGAGGAATGAAAATGGTGGTGAATTTTTCTCTAATGTTTTTGATAGATTATGTAAAGATTGTGGCATTCAGAGATAAAAGACAACTCCGTATTCTCCACAAAAAAATGGAGTTGCAGAAAGAATGAACATGACACTGATGGAGAAGGCTAGGAGTATGATTAGTGGTGTTGGTCTAGAATAAAGGTTATGGGCTAAAGCTATTGCTATTGCTTGCTACTTGATTAACAAGTCTCCTACATCAACTCATGTTGATAAAACACTTATGGAGATGTGGTTGAGGCACAAGCCTTCACTGAGACATCTTAGAGTTTTTGGTTGTGAGGAATATGCATATGTGCCAAAGGAGAAGTGAACAAAGTTGGAGAACAAGGCTGTGAAATGTATCTTCATCGGGTATAATTATGGTGTGAAAAGATACAAGATTTGAGACCCTGTTGCATAGAAGGTAATATATAGTAGAAGTGTTATTTTAGAGAAACTAAGCCTTCTTCTATTACATTGCAGCCATAACAAAGTGAACAGAAATATGTGATTCAACTCCCTTCTATGCCTGAGAAAGTTGAATCGAGGCCCCTAGATAGACACAAAGTTGAGGAGAGTTGATCTAGCTCTAAATCTTTAGAAGAGGAGGAAGAACCTCCAACTCAACTTGTTTGAAGGTCTACAAAGCATAAAAAACCACTTGAAAGGTATTCACCTGATGATTGGAGATGTATTTTTTCTTTGAATACTAACATAGATGAACCTAGATCTATATAAGAGGCATTAGGTATGAATGATGCAGAGTCTTGGAAGATTACTATGGATGAAGAAATGACAACTTTGAAAAATAATGATACATGGGACCTAGTGCCATTGCTTGAAGGACAATAACCTATTGGTTGCAAATGGGTGTTCAAGAAAAAGATTGGTTTAGATGGAGGTATTGAGAAGTACAAAGCATAGTTGGTTGCAAAAGGTTACTCTCAGGTTGAGGGTGTTGATTCTGGTGAGATATTTTCTCCTATTGCAAAAATGACGTCCATTAGATTCTTGCTTTCTATTTCTGCTGCTTATAATCTAGAGGTTGAGTAAATGGATGTGAAAACAACATTCCTTCATGGTGATTTGGAGGAGGATATTTATATGACACAGCCAGAGCACTACATGGTGAAAGGTAAAAAGTAATTTGGTTTGTAAATTGAAGAAATATTTGTATGGCCTCAATCAAATTCCTAGGATGTGGTACCAAAAATTTAATACATATGTGTTGAGTTTGACATTTGAGCATTCTAAATCTAATCATTGTGTTTATTATAAATTTGATGGTGATCGTTTCTTGTTTATTGCATTATATGTTGATGATATGTTATTTATTAGTAAAGGGAAAGGAATGATTTCAATACTAAAGTCTCAACTTGCAGCTAAATTTGAAATGAAAGATCTTGGTGCAGCTAAACACATTCTTGGTATGTAAATAAGAAGATATAGAGTGAACAAAAAACTATGGCTTGGCTAGAGTATGCCAATTCAGTTTTATAGAGGTTTAACATGCAGGATTGTAGACCATTATATGTTTATAGTTGGAACAAAGTTATCTACTTCACAATGTCCAACATCCTCATAAAAAATGGAAGACATGAGCAGAGTGCCTTACCAAAGTGCAGTAGAAAGTTTGATGTATGCTATGGTCTATACTAGGCTGGCCATTACCCAAGGAGTGGCAGTTCTTTCCAAATATATGTCTAATACTGGTAGAGTTCATGGGGATGCAATTAAAAGAGTCTTAAGATATTTGCAGGGTACCTCAGAGTATTCCTTGTGTTATCATGGTAATTTGATAGGAGACATGCATTCCATTGATATTCATGGTTATGTGGATTCCAACTGGGTAGGTGATGTTGATAGTAGACGATCCACCAGTGCTTATGTGTTTACTTTATTTGGTGGTACAATTAGTTGGATGAGTAAGTGATAGGCTATGGTTGCTTTGTCCACTATAGACGATGAGTATATTGCAGCTACTCATGCTTGTAAATAAGCCATTTGGATTAAGAGACTGTGTTCAAATATCAAAATAAAATAAGGTGTAGTGACAGTTTATTGTGACAGTCAGAGTGTGATTTTCCTAGATAAGAACCTAACATTTCATGCCAGGACAAAGCACATTGATGTACAATATCATTTTGTTGGAGATATGGTCGAGGATGGTAGGGTGAAGCTAGTTAAGGTAGAAATTTTGATGAATGTTGCTGATTCATTAACTAAGCCTATGAGCACATAGAAGTTCAGATGGTGTTTGAAGTCTATGGACCTCTCAGCCCCTAGCAATTAAATCATGGTGTTGATACTCCCTTTATTCTTGCAAGGTGTTCGACAAGTGGGAGAATGTTAGGAAATGTGTCTCAACCTTGCAACTACAAAAGGTTTCTATTCTTTCCAATTTTCATCTTTTCAAATACCCTTTATCTTAAAGAATGGTTTAGAAGTTTCAAAGATTCCAAAAGGGGATAAAAATGGCAGGGATTACTATTTTTAGTAACTCTACATTTGAGCACATATGGACCCAGAATTTTCCCAAAAGGTGTAGAAATGCCAAGTAAACATCTTGGATGAGTTTCGACTCAAGATCATACCTATATTGAAAGATATTAAAGTTCCTATTTTTTGAAACTCTCAAAAAAGTTTTGAACTTCATATTTGAGGCACTTAGAGGTCCCTAAATGACTTTAAAGTTATTTTAATTGGTGAAGCATGTTGTATCTTGATAAATATCTTTATGAGCTTTCTAAAACATCAAATGGTTCTTCAATCAGACACTTAGATCAAAAGTTATGGCCTCCGGAAGTTGGGCCTCCCATTTTGGGAAATGTGAAAATGTGTTGGACACTTAAAAGAGTTGTAAAGGGGAGAGTTACACATGTTGGTGTGTGATTTGGCACATCATAAGGCATATTTTATTGGAGATAATTTGGGCACCACTTTTTGGGTGGTTTTGGCTAATAGTTTTGTAATGACAGTTTATTGTATTGTATCTCCCATATATCAGGAGGTTGAGATGGAGGTTTTGTGTAAGAGTCTTATATATGTTGAGTTTCCTTTAGATCTCTAGTTGGTTATACTCCTATGAAATCTTTCTCTGTGAGTACATTGTAATCTTTCTTGATTCCTGAATAATATATTGGGCAACTTTGGAGTGTGGAGTTTTTCTCTTGAAAGGGTTTCCCCATGTAATTACTATGTTGTGGTACGATTGGTATTTGTGTTTATTTATGTAACTATTGTAAAGATCTGTAAAGTTCTACATATCCCTCCCCTCAAGATTAGTGTAGGAAGTTGTTTTTTTTACCTTTACTTCCTTACATTTCTCACTAGGTTTGGTACTTGTTTTATCTTGTATGTTCATCTATGCTTACAACATGCATATTCCACTACTTTTTTGAGAAACAAGACTAAGTCCTTTGACATCTGGCATTTCAAGAGCCCAAATCACCAAGACACTAGCACCTAGCGCTAGGGTCCTTCCAGTTTGGCACCAAAAGATCTTATTTGAATGTCAACATTTTGCCTTATGTGATGCACCTTGTCATTCTCAACTCAATTGGGCCCTTGAAAAGTACTTGGGATTCATATATAAACAGCTCTCTCTCCCTCATTTAGACACACGAATGATATACATGATCTTTCTATGAACAAGCTCTCTTTTTTTCTCTCTTTCTCTCTACAAGCTCTCTATTTCTAAAGATTACTTTTGTATGCACTAATCCTTCTTGCAGGTCTTCAAGGAAGCTTCTTCTTCCTTAAATTCCTTGTGGATTGCAACATACATCTAACTAGGGTTTCATGCTCATGGTAACTCTATTTCATTGTATTTGATTACTGCAATCTTTAGCATATGTTTTTCCTCTACTCATCATGAGCACACACTCTCTATCATCATTATGAATGTTGTTGTGAAGATGGGAACACATACCTAGGGTTTGACTGAGGTAATCCTCTATACAACACAACTATTTTCTCTCTTTTATGTGTTCATATTTGAATCGAGAGTTTCAGGCACTAACGAGTGAAAGGAAGATGGAAGCACCAGAGATCATTGCATACAAGTTTTGTCAGCATAGAAACCCTAGGACTAGGGTGTCTAGTGCCATAGTCCTACCAGATCTACCCCCACTTCCAATGACATGCCCCATCTACCCTACTCATTCCTATTGTACTTCCTATTTCTGTGGATCTAATCTATAACAACTGTAAGTCATTCATTTTGTCAAATCAATCTCTATTATTACAATAGAGGAATAGAGCCTAGACAACTTGGCTTTCCCTTGAGGATTGTAGCCAAGCTTAAAGTCTTCATTTGCTTGTGTTCTAATGTTTAATAGGAAATATTGATCTAGTTAGTTCATAGTTGATTAGGCCTTTTTTCTATCTTAAATTTTGGTGAACCTGATGTATCTTACAATTATACAACCTTCTTAGTCTTTGCTATGTCTAATTAGTTGATTAACTAATTAAACACTTATTTTGCATACCTTCTTTTATCTCATGTATTTAGTTTAGTGTTACATCGTAAATTGTGTACACTAGTTGTGTAGGCACAATTTCACTATGTTTTGCTCCTTCCTTTAGTGATCCCAAGCCTAGTTCATTTTTAGGTCCACCTTAAAGCCTTGTTTTGGCCCCGTTTATAGAAAATGTTGTGATTTCGATAAAAGTTTCATCATAACTTGAGAAATAAATTGAGATTTGGAGTTAGATTTGCATTAAGTGCGGGCTTGAGCCTCAAAATTGCCCAAAGGGCCTAGGGCGCCTGAGCGCCTTGGTCCCTCCTGTGTTTTAGGGAGGTATTTTATGTCTACAAATTGGCTTTAGTGTTGGTTAGGCTGACCCTAAACTCAAAATTTCTTTTTGGCACTTTATGTCAGATCTTTAATTCAAATTACTCTTTTCCATATCCTTGTATAAAAGTAAGTGACTTGTTTCATTTGAAACTAGATGTGTTCTAGATGTGAAAAAGCTCTCTTTGCTATGCTCTCTATGCTATTTGTATTATTGCTAGTTTTTGATCAAGTGGAGTTCTACTTTGCTCTTGGAAAAATTTTGGTGAAGGCTAGGAGATGATATCTTGAGTCTCTCATTTGTTCCTTGGTTGAAGTACTTTGCATGATTGGGAGAAGGTTTGGAACCACCAACTTGAGATTGGCTTGAGTACCCTCCAAGGGTATGGCTGCATCACCTTCTTATTCAACAAAACCTTCCTTGAATCTTCATCCTTGAGTGAAGCATATTTTGTATCATTCCTTCCTATTTGCTTGAGTCATATAGAGCTAGGGTTTGATATTATTTGATTAGATCTTGCATGTTACTACTCATACTTAGGGTTTTTAAGCACACACAACATCTAGTTATAATCTTGGCTATCCATGAGGTAGGAATACCACAATGGGGGTTTGACTAAGGCAAGCTCCTAAATAGCCACAACAATTTTCCCTTCTTTCTCGTGTGAAGATCGAAGAAACAAGTTTAAGGAGATATCAATATGGGTGAAGATAGGTGTTGTAGGTACATACCCAATGAAAGTTTTAGTTTCTGTAAACCCTAAAAAGGCCTAGGGTGCCCGAGCGTCCTAGTTCTTATGGTATTTTGACTTGAAGTTCCTATTTTGATCTATTTACTCATCTTTGCTGTTCATTTAGATTCTCTGATTTCACCTCTGATAATCATCTATAACTCAATCTCTCTCAATTAGGGTTTGATCTTGTGCCCTAGCTAGATTGGTTGAATTTGGTTTGATATTGTTATGTAGGGAAATGGGGGAAAGATGAGATTGAATGATTTAGCTAGATCCTCCTTTCAATACACACATTCAAGGACATTTAACCAAGTTGAATCACAACTTCTGCAAGAGATTCACCTATAAGTTGGTTGTCACTTGTAATGATAGGGAAATTTGGAATTGATTAATTAATGTCTTAATTTTAGTTTGATTTAGCTTAAAACCCTAATTATGCAAAATTATAAACAAACAAACAAAACTTGATAAATGCTCTCACAAAGATAGACTAAATACAGATAAGATACATACCAAATTTCAAGTTCTAGAATACGGAAAAGTCAGGGGCTAAAGAATGGGCACCCAAGCCCAAGTTACTACTTTTTCTAAGGGCTTCAGGATCTTTTCCAACACTGATTACACCACTTTAGAGATTCTCCATGACACAAAACTGAGGGGCAAAAGAGTGAGTGCCCAAGCCCTTCTTGAGCTATTTCCCACCTTTTTCTTCAGATCATGATTCCTTATGCTCTTTCACAGTCCTTTGCAACTCCACCCTTCGAGATCTGACACATATTACCTGTACTCACAAGAAGAGGGATTGGGGGTTGTGGTGTTTAGGAGCTTTCCTTGATCAAGCCCCAGAATGGTATTCAAGCCTTCCAACATCGTTGTTATAGAGAGTGCATGTCCTTGGTGGACAGAGGTAAAAACAATTGATATGATAAATTGATTGAAACACAAAATAGATGTCACCTCAGAGGTGTAGCTCGCAAATAGATGAAGATCTTTCACAACATGAGAAGATGAAGCTAGATCTGTAATAACAAACATAACAATAGCACAAGTCTACTTTACAACACAATGAATGCCTTGAATGCTCTAAAATCATAAGTTTGCCAAAATATCATAATCATCTTCTAGTTTACAAATGAAGTCCTAAACATGCTTATATATGCATTCCCACTACAAGTTTTGTAATTCAAACTTAAGATGCTGACAAGGAAGGCCTTTAATGGTCATTTTGCCGACATTCAAATTTGGGACCCTGCCAAAATAGGGTAGGACAAGGGTGTGAGCACCCTTGTCCCAGGACCTATTTTGGGTCAGGGTTTAAGCTCTGCAATGTCCCCTAAGTCCATTTTGATATGGGTTTTAGGGAATTTTCTCTCAGGATTCAATTCTAACATGCATGATCAAAATTAAGGGACTCGAGAGCTAAAATTAAGAGGTAAAAGTCCTAGGGAGACATTTTACGATATAGTAGTTAGCCCCTACTTTAATGTATTTATGATCTTATGACCCATACATGCATTAAAGTATGGTCAAAACACATCAAACATGCCAGGCACTTGAAGCTAATATATACACAAAGATTGAGGAACTATTTCTAGCCCCCAATCTCATGTAAGCATTAGAGAAAACACATCACATACACGCCAAACACAATGAAGATAGTAATAGGCATGTACAACACAGAGAAGACAATAACAGACATGCAAGACATGAAGAAGACAATATTGAAGACACACAAAACATGATGAATACAGTGATATTTCTTTTTTATTTCCATATATATAAATGCATAGAAAGTAAAAATGCAACACACAACCCAAAATGTAGAAGGGGCATTTCGCCACACCCTTGAAACTACATATGGGGGAGAAGACACACCAAACAAATCCTAAAGTGTAGGAGGAGAATTTTTCCACACCCTTGAGACTACACTTAAGAGAAAGCATGCCATACAAAACCCAAAGCATAGGAGGGGCATTTCACCACACCCCTGAAACTATGCTTGGGAGAGAAAACACCATACAAATCCTGACTGTAGGAGGGGCATTTTGCCACACCCTTGAAACTACACATGGGGGAAAACACATGGAAGACACGAAAAACACGAGCGCCGTATAGTATGCCAAAGACATACTATATGTCTTAAACATGACAAACAAGGCGATGGAAGGAGCTTATCACTAAGTTCCCACCATCTCAAACACGTTACAAGCACACTTAACAATTGGGATTATGCCACAACAATTGCCAAAGACATGCTTAAGGGAGGATAATCTCAGATCCAACCCCACCTACTTGGAGGACTTTTGAAATAAAAATGATGTACACTAGCTCAGGAGATACACCATCCTCACCTCCGCAGAGGGCTTTTAAAATAAAAAGGATATGCATGATATCCCGCCTCCACAAAGGGCTTTTAAAATAAAAAGGATATGCAGGATATCCCACCTCCATAGAGGGATTTTTGATTGCAATATATAATAAAGATGTGCACTCACATTGGAGATACAACATCCTGCCTCCATATAGGGCTTACAAACACGCTTCATTAGTACCAAAATCATCAGACAACTTACCTTATATATTCCCCCACCTTAAGGTGGTTGATATCATGTACCAATATCAAGCATATTAAGGTAGAGAGAAAACACACAAGAGAATAAGAGCTTTCACAAAGCCCATGCCCCCAAAGGTGACATGTGCTCACGATCACCGAATGTTCCCACAAACACATCTTAATCTAAGCAAAATATGAAAGCTATGCATGAAAAAAAGAAGCAATGGGTTCAAATCCAAGTATAGCCATTGGGCTTATACTGTAGGCATCTCAGAACCAAGTGTAACAACAAGGCGAGACACCAAAACAATCAAAGTGCACAGAGTAGATATATTGTTATGATTTGTTAGCAAGCATAAGACAATATCAAATATCACATGGAGTGATTCTACTAGCCAAGCGTTGAATATATAAATCAACCCCATCTTCATATATGGACTAGGTCCATTTTTGCTTTGCTTGCTGAAGGGACACACGGTCCGTATCAGTTAATTGTTTGTTTTTCATCATATGCCAGCTAGGTAGAATCACTAGAAGAAGGTAAACACTAAAATGAGAGAGGAGAACAAGTGCCTTAGGAACAATCATGTAGGAGGATGTCCCTAGGTCATCAACCACAACGCTATGCGCTTAAGACACAACACAACAATAAAATAGAGGAGAGGCAAGATATAATAATGATGAAACAAATAGAAGAATGGTCACAATAGAGGCGATCTCCCAATATCCTTGACCTTACAAGAGTATCAAGGGTCATCCACGGAGGCATAAATAACACATAACACATCACGGGGGGAACACAACACAAGAGGGGAGGTCACATTAATGAGAAAATAATGCTATGACATAGGTGACCACCAGGGTTAGAAATACTTACCTATTGCACAATCGAACTAGTGGTTTTTGACAAGAAAATCATCATCCTTCCAATCTCAAATGTTAGAGGAAAGAGGTACATAAGGTGCAATAGCCCAACATTTGTCATTATCCTTAATCTCTTTTTCTTTAAGTTTTTCTTTGTTTGGTTCAATGTTAGGTGTAATGTTTTCTTGTTGAGGTGCATTTCATTGGGCAAGAGCTTGTCTTCTCTTCCTCCTTTCTCTTTCTTGTCTATTCCTTTTTGTTTTATTTCTTATATCTCCAAAAGTAGTCTCATGTTTCTCCATAGGTTTTTGTATCTTAGAGGAGGAAACTTGTTCAAATCTAATTTGCTTTGATGAAGTGCTTTGTTTTCAATGAGTACCTCTCGATCCTTGTGTTGGTTTTTCTTCTGAATCAGCATTAGGGTTTGCCACTTCTAATGCACAGGCAGATTCAGCCAACTAAATACAGGAGGTTGCGTGAGCTACCTCCCCTTCACTTCTGGTTCTGCCGCACCAAGGGGGGGTATCCCTATAACTCAAGATGTAACCTTGACTAGCTCAAAGATAGAAAGATCTAACTTGACAACATAGGCAGAATACTCTCATGTATGGACCAAGATCTGTATGATAGATCACAAGGCTGGCAACATTCTTGGACATGATGTCTGGTTGGGTATGAGAGCATGCAGGGGGTTCCTAATCCTACTCCTACAACTAACAGGTGGAAGGATGAAGTAATTTGATATGGATTTTGGATGCAAAGCTGGACATGGTGTATAACCTCAACACAGAGCTAGATTGGTGCCTATCCAGGGCTTGGAGTCGGTAGACATACACCTGTGAATGATCAGCATGAATAGCTAAAACTGGATTTCAGGGGGATACACATGATATCTGCCTTACAGATATCTCCCAATAAAGAGTGTTGAGTTATCTCTACTTATGGCATCCCTACTGCAGTATACCCTTCCCAATGTTCAACCTGGAAACAGTTTAATCTACCCCTTGAGCAGAAGTTAAAAGATCAGACATTCAACATAGGAATTCTATGCTCTAGAATCTAAACATTACCCAAATATCCAGATTCAGAAGAAGAATACATGCAGTACTGGAGACAGAATTAACACAACACATGCTAAGATAGCATTACTCATATAAGATTAACCATGAAATCAGTGGATTCATGCCAAGTCGTACAACAGGAGATACATAAACTCACAAGTTAAACTGTACAGAGCAACCAGATCAGCTTGTTTTGAATTACAGAGCCAAAAAATCTTCAACTTTCAACCACCGCAAATGAGTAACACTTCCTGCTTATAACAGCCAGGTAGTGTACCACAGCAATTAATTACATGGTTGACCAAAAATCCCGCCAGATACACAGTATCAGCAAAATGGCGCTCAACGCATTACCAGATTGGCGCCCAAACATGAATGCAGCAGGTAGGGGAGGAGACAGGAAGATATCTCGAGCCCTGCGCCACTGTCCGTTGATGTACACCTTCAATCGGGTACCAGATCCGCCCATACCTCTGCAATCTTCGCCATTAATGGCGCACCAACCCGCGGCCTCGGGAAAACGTCAATTCTGCATCGCAACCATTTCCCGCCGAGATTCATCATCATGATATTTGAAAATATGCAGGATATCAATTATCCCACATGCACCCCGCAGCAACCTCTTTAACATTTTATATACTAGGTCATGAGCATATATGATGTCGGTGCTTTTGCTCCTGACGACATAGTATAAGACTTCATCATCATCATCCTCCAGCAGCATGATATCCTGTTGCTTGAAATATCACCCTGACGTCAGCATCATATCGCAATATCACCTGCATGATAATCGCCTTCATCGGCACAACCTGATCCATCGGAGGAACATCCTCCTGTTGAGCCTATACCAAAAGTCTAGCCGATGAACATCCTGATGACGTCATCATCATATCCTGCTGACGACATCATCATATCTGCCTACTGCGCACCTCCTCATATCCGGATGACGTCATCATCATGTTTGCAAATATCGGGAGATCTCGACAAGATGATCAGTTGTTATAAATATGACCCCCCCGGACCTTGATGACGTCATCATCATATCGACATCAGGATGATATTCGGAAGATAACCGGATATTTGGAAATATCATCCTGATGTACAAATATCAGGTTGCACTGTAGCTCCACTATAAGATCGGGGCGATAGATGAATATGATGATGCTTGAAAAGATCACCCCCACTAGATAATGCACGAAGCCGGCAGGCGGATATCTCCTTGATATCAGCATCATCATGACGTTGGAACAAACATACACCCGAGTGATATGAAAATATCACCCCCTCCTTCGGAAATATCATGATGCAGATAGGCAGAGAAATAGATATCATCCTGACATAAAAATGACGTCAGCATCATCAGGATGAAAAAACAACGAACATGAAGTAATACAACATCATCAGGATGATATTGACTAAGATCATCCTGACGTTCAAAATATGATGACCCCAGTGAATATCGGGTCGCACTTAGAACTCTTCAACAACATCATCAGGATGATCATAACCAAGATCACCCGATGATAAAAATATCACCCCGGCGAAATATCATGCAGGCAGCAAATATGATGACCCCCGCAAGCAACACGGTGATAACTGGAAATATGATGATGATGATGACGACCCTTAAGAAAAAACAAGTCAGGTCGAACAACTCGAAGAATAACCCCTTCAGAATATCAGGGCAACATCATCATCATGTTTGGGCAAGGTGATAATTGGAAGATCACCGGATACTTGAGAAATCACCCCCGCAAGCAAATCAGGGCGCACTGTAGCTCATCAGCAGGATCAGGATGATATCCAGACATCACCCGATGGTGAAATATGATGATCCTGATGAGAAACCGGTCGACAGAGAACATGATGATGCTGACCACCATCGAAGAAAATATGATGATGATGACCTCCTCCTCAAAGAAAATATGATGCTGCAGCTGAAAAATGCTGAGGAGGTCCAACACTTAGAACATTTTTTGGATACTTAGGGAGAGTGCCTGCATGAAAATTGCTCAAAAAACTGCCAGTCAATTCAGGCACTAACACTGGCTCTGTCTGGGGACGTGCAGGTGCAAGACTGTAGCGAGAACCCTAGATCTCTGGGATGCAGACCAGTCCCTTATCCATTGGGCACAGAGTCAAATACTGCACTGACCTGCATCACCAAACACACTTGATGGCCTAAGGCCACCAAGAAAAGAAAAACATGTATCTCCCTTTGTCAAATATCTTGTTTTCATCTGCATGCACTGGGTCAAGCCTGGAGATACTGTCAGGATCCACCCACAAACAAACCTTGTCATCTGCATATTCAACCTTTTGATTTAGCTTGTCATTGTCAAACCTATGCAGATAACCTTCAGCATCATGTGACATGTGGGTGCAGAATATATCAGGCAATGCATACTCAAATGGTATGGAACACAGGTTATCATCTATATCATCATCATGCATTGCAACATGATCTCCTAGCTGGACTGAAAATAGGAAACACTCAAAGTCCACCACACAACTAGGAAGATCAGGGCTCATTGTATTATATGCTGGCACATCAAAAGAAAAGCTTTCAAAATCACAATTGTGCACATCATGTACACAACAATCAGTAGCACCAGGTTGGAAAAGATCAGGCTCTGGCATCTCTTTCAAATCAGGCACATTTTCACAGTCACTTACCTGATGTATGTTGTTTCCTCTTTCATCAGGATGAGAAACAGAATCCAAGCCAAAAATAATGTCTAGATCCTCACCATACTCAGACAGATCCTCATCACCATATGTGTCATAAATGGGTGACCCAGGTGCATCAGTTTCATCAATGTATGCCATTTGTTCATGGGCAGCAGAGCACACATCTTCATCACCAATGGATTCACTTTGTGGAGGAGTATCAGCCTGTGTGTCATAAGCAAAACAGCCATCAAATGAAAAACAATCATGCTCTGAACTAGCACTTATTTCAATTTCTGACTGCTCTTCATGATCTCCATGTGTTTGAAAGGTAGGCAATGGGTCACACATAGGACTGCTTCTCTGTTTGCTTATATCTTCTCTGTCTTGAGTACAATACTCACAATTGTCTCCACAAGTCCATTCCAAAAATTGCTCATTGTTGTCCACAACCTCGTTATTGTTTTCATGGTCAGCTGCCTCATCATTGCAATGGGAATCCTCATTAGTCCTTTCACTGGCATCCTCAACTGGTGAACAATCCAGTTGAGCAGTATTGTTAGCATTATGTTCAAACACAGCAGTCTCAACCTCTATGCTTTTATTTTCATTTTTATCTGCACATGATGCCATAATCATTTGGTCATTTGCAGCTTCATAACCATTTCTCACACCAAGGCCTGGGGACAGGGGTTTCAGCAGGTACACATTTCTAATTTTTTCTATCTTTTCTATGAACCTGTATGCCATCTGCATACATGTCACCTTGAAATCCCTCAGTATTGCACTAAAGCCCTCCTCAAAAGCTTCAAAGAATATGCCAACACAGGCTGAAATATCAGGTCTGAAGACTTCTGGGATCTGTGAAAGGGCTATTGCAAACCTATGACTGAAAACAACACATGGCTCTTCATCTTGTTTTCTGATTCTCATCAATTCTGCAACAAGATCAGCTGGTTCTTTTGCAAATTCTTCCTTGAAACAGTCAGCAAGCTCATCCCAATAGGTAAAGGATTTCTTTGGAAAGCTCAAATACCAGTCTTTTGCTTTTGCATCAAAGGACCTAACAAAAAACCTCATCCACATATCCTCATCTCTGAATGAATATTTTCCCATAAAACTGTGAAAATTTTGGATATGTGCATTCCCATCATATACATTGTGACCACTAAATCTAGGCATCTGACAATATATCCTAGCAGGCATAGTTTCTACTTTATAATCCACCCATGACAAATCCAGTTGGTCATACAAAAGATCAAAAGGGCTGACAGGAGGTTTAGCTTTCTGACTGGCAGACACAACAGGGTTACTGCTTTTTAACTGGGCCTGCTCAGCCTCTAAGAATATCAACCTATTTCTTATCTCTTCTATTCCTTTATTCAACATTTCACCACTGAGTATGGGATAATTCATACTTGGATTCATAAAAATCTTACTCTTAGACATCCTTTGTCTGTCTAAGACCTAAGGCTTCCCCTGGCATCTAACCTATGCAGTAAAACAGCAAATAAAGGGGAAGTAACAAGGTACCTTTTCTCATACAGATGCAGAAATATGTACATCTTTCAACCAATAACATACATCTATCTTTCATGTGCATTTGGATCTTTTTTGCAGAGTCGCCACCTCTCCAGAGAGGACAAAATTTTCAATAGCTGAAAGCTACTTTTCCAGGTTCATTCCACCAGCAGAGCATCATTTTTCACGTGACAGACTCCCCAGCAGAGTCGCCATTTGTTGGTTTTTCTTCTGAATCAGCATTAGGGTTTGCCACTTCTAATGCACAGGCAGATTCAGCCAACTAAATACAGGAGGTTGCGTGAGCTGCCTCCCCTTCACTTCTGGTTCTGCCGCACCAAGGGGGGGTATCCCTATAACTCAAGATGTAACCTTGACTAGCTCAAAGATAGAAAGATCTAACTTGACAACACAGGCAGAATACTCTCATGTATGGACCAAGATCTGTATGATAGATCACAAGGCTGGCAACATTCTTGGACATGATGTCTGGTTGGGTATGAGAGCATGCAGGGGGTTCCTAATCCTACTCCTACAACTAACAGGTGGAAGGATGAAGTAATTTGATATGGATTTTGGATGCAAAGCTGGACATGGTGTATAACCTCAACACAGAGCTAGATTGGTGCCTATCCAGGGCTTGGAGTCGGTAGACATACACCTGTGAATGATCAGCATGAATAGCTAAAACTAGATTTTAGGGGGATACACATGATATCTGCCTTACAGATATCTCCCAATAAAGAGTGTTGAGTTATCTCTACTTATGGCATCCCTACTGCAGTATACCCTTCCCAATGTTCAACCTGGAAACAGTTTAATCTACCCCTTGAGCAGAAGTTAAAAGATCAGACATTCAACATAGGAATTCTATGCTCTAGAATCTAAACATTACCCAAATATCTAGATTCAGAAGAAGAATACATGCAGTACTGGAGACAGAATTAACACAACACATGCTAAGATAGCATTACTCATATAAGATTAACCATGAAATCAGTGGATTCATGCCAAGTCGTACAACAGGAGATACATAAACTCACAAGTTAAACTGTACAGAGCAACCAGATCAGCTTGTTTTGAATTACAGAGCCAAAAAATCTTCAACTTTCAACCACCGCAAATGAGTAACACTTCCTGCTTATAACAGCCAGGTAGTGTACCACAGCAATTAATTACATGGTTGACCAAAAATCCTGCCAGATACACAGTATCAGCAAAATGGCGCTCAACGCATTACCAGATTGGCACCCAAACATGAATGCAGCAGGTAGGGGAGGAGACAGGAAGATATCTCGAGCCCTGCGCCACTGTCCGCTGATGTACACCTTCAATCGGGTACCAGATCCGCCCATACCTCTGCAATCTTCGCCATTAATGGCGCACCAACCCGCGGCCTCGGGAAAACGTCAATTCTGCATCGCAACCATTTCCCGCCGAGATTCATCATCATGATATTTGAAAATATGCAGGATATCAATTATCCCACATGCACCCCGCAGCAACCTCTTTAACATTTTATATACTAGGTCATGAGCATATATGATGTCGGTGCTTTTGCTCCTGACGACACTAGTATAAGACTTCATCATCATCATCCTCCAGCAGCATGATATCCTGTTGCTTGAAATATCACCCTGACGTCAGCATCATATCGCAATATCACCTGCATGATAATCGCCTTCATCGGCACAACCTGATCCATCGGAGGAACATCCTCCTGCTGAGCCTATACCAAAAGTCTGGCTGATGAACATCTTGATGACGTCATCATCATATCCTGCTGACGACATCATCATATCTGCCTACTGCGCACCTCCTCATATCTGGATGATGTCATCATCATGTTTGCAAATATCGGGAGATCTCGACAAGATGATCAGTTGTTATAAATATGACCCCCCCCGGACCTTGATGACGTCATCATCATATCGACATCAGGATGATATTCGGAAGATAACCGGATATTTGGAAATATCATCCTGATGTACAAATATCAGGTTGCACTGTAGCTCCACTATAAGATCGGGGCGATAGATGAATATGATGATGCTTGAAAAGATCACCCCCACTAGATAATGCACGAAGCCGGCAGGCGGATATCTCCTTGATATCAGCATCATCATGACGCTGGAACAAACATACACCCGAGTGATATGAAAATATCACCCCCTCCTTCGGAAATATCATGATGCAGATAGGCAGAGAAATAGATATCATCCTGACATAAAAATGACGTCAGCATCATCAGGATGAAAAAACAACGAACATGAAGTAATACAACATCATCAGGATGATATTGACTAAGATCATCCTGACGTTCAAAATATGATGACCCCAGTGAATATCGGGTCGCACTTAGAACTCTTCAACAACATCATCAGGATGATCATAACCAAGATCACCCGATGATAAAAATATCACCCCGGCGAAATATCATGCAGGCAGCAAATATGATGACCCTCGCAAGCAACACGGTGATAACTGGAAATATGATGATGATGATGACGACCCTTAAGAAAAAACAAGTCAGGTCGAACAACTCGAAGAATAACCCCTTCAGAATATCGGGGCAACATCATCATCATGTTTGGGCAAGGTGATAATTGGAAGATCACCGGATACTTGAGAAATCACCCCCGCAAGCAAATCAGGGCGCACTGTAGCTCATCAGCAGGATCAGGATGATATCCAGACATCACCCGATGGTGAAATATGATGATCCTGATGAGAAACCGGTCGACAGAGAACATGATGATGCTGACCACCATCGAAGAAAATATGATGATGATGACCTCCTCCTCAAAGAAAATATGATGCTGCAGCTGAAAAATGCTGAGGAGGTCCAACACTTAGAACATTTTTTGGATACTTAGGGAGAGTGCCTGCATGAAAATTGCTCAAAAAACTGCCAGTCAATTCAGGCACTAACACCTTGTAAGGATGATGAAGGAGGAACCTTAGCATAGAGTCCCTTACCTTTCGATCTAGGAAGTTCTTCTAATGCGGGTTGTTCTTCTCTTGATTGAATAGGAGGCCCAACCACTCTATATATTATTTTTGCTTTGTATCGTCTGTATGCTAAAAAAAGTTGATCTCTTTGTGGCTCAGGGTCTCTATCAGGTCATGGCCAAAAGTAATCAAGAGTAAAGTTCTTTTGAGTAACTAAGGGCTGCCATGTATTATGATGAATAGTGTATACTTGTCCATGTAAAGGAAATTTTATGCGTTTGTGAATTGTTGAGGGGACAACCTTCATAGCCTTGAGCCATGGATGTCCTAATTTTATGCGGAAGAGGTCAGATGAAGGGATGGCATTAAATAATTGTTCTATGACTTTATCATATCCCGTAACCAATAAGGATATCTTCCCATAAGTAGGAACAAAGGATCAAGTATGTGTCTTAATCATTATATCCATAGGTTCATAAGATTCTTGTATCAACTCATGTGAGAAGAGTAACTCTTCCATTGCTACATTTGTCATGCAATTAGGATCTACAAGTGTTCCATGCACAGGAACCTCCACTATCTTCACTATAATATAGAGAGGTCCTTCAATATCTCCCATTTTCTTATCATGAGGTGTGAATGTTATTTTAGGTTCAGGAGTCTTTCTTTTCAAATAAGGCCTAGGAGAAGCCCTAACATTATTATTATGATGAGAAGCCATGTAAAATAAAGTATGCAAGTTTTCAAGCAAAAGTGCAAAATGAAGTGCAATTTTTAAATGAGCAATGTATGTATGTTTTCAAATGAATGCAAGATCAGATTTTAAAATATTTTCAACACCTATGCAAGGAAATAGATGCAAAACTATGCTTATTTATGACCTAAAATGCTTAATTTTTTGATATTTTTTAATGTAAATGTTCTAAAATGCAAAAGTAAGATGAAAATACATACAATGAAGAAACACTACGGTCCAAAATCAAATTTTAAAGTGTTTAAAAAGTAGTAAAATCTAAAACAAGATTTTAAGCACAAACCCTAGCTATTGCAAAGACTAGGTTATATATAAAATGGACAATTTTAAGTAAATTTTAAGAAATAAAGTATGAAAATGTAATGCAAATGATTATAGAATGATGTACTACTGTAATTCATATCAGATATGCTGCAAATATTAGGGATTTAAATGATTTAGATGAAATGCAATGAAAATAATGTAAACTATGTCAAAATGCAAGCCTAGAATGCTTGATTTTTTCAAAATTTTCAATTTTTTTGTAGATTTTCAAATGCAATATGGTGAAAATGAAATGAATGAATGAAAATCTGAAGTAAAACACTCACCAAGGTATAAAATTTAATAAAAACATGGGTTCACCAAAATGTTATGTAGGGAAAAGGGGGAAAGATGGGATTGAATGACTTAGCTAGATCCGCCTTTCACTACACACATTCAAGGACATTTAACCGAGTTAAATCGCAACTTCTAAAAGAGGATTCAACTATAGGTTGGTTGTCACTTGTAATGATAGAGAAATTTAGAATTGATTGATTAATGTCTTAATTTTAGTCTAATTTAGCTTAAAAACCTAATTATGCAAAATTGTAAACAAACAGATGAAACCTACTAAATGCTTACACAGAGAGACTAAATACAAATCAGATACATGCCAGATTTTGAGCTCTAGAATATGGAAAAGTCAAGGGCTAAAGAATAGGTGCCCAAGCTGAAGGTACTACTTTTTCTGAGGGCTTCAGGATCTTTTCCAACACTGACTACACCACTTTAGAGATTCTCTATGACACAAAACTGAGGGGCAAAAGAGCAGGTGCCCAAGCCCTTCTTGAGCTATTTTCTACCTTTTTATTCATATCCTCATTCCTTATGCTCTACCACAATCCTCTACAACTCCACTCTTCGAGATCCAACACCTGTCACCTGCAATCACAAGAAGAGGGGTTGGGGGTTGTGGTGTTTAGGAGCTTGCCTCGGTCAAGCCCCAGAATGGCATTCAATCCTTCCAACACCATTGTTATAGAGAGTGCATATCCTTGGTGGATAGAGGAAAAAGCAATTGATATGATAAATTGATTGAAATACAAAATAGATGTCACCTCAGAGGTGTAGCTCACAAATAGATGAAGATCTTTCACAACAAGATAAGATGAAGCCAAATTTACAATAACAAACACAACAACACAAGTCTTCTCTACAAAAAAATGAATGCCTTGAATGCTCTAAAATCATAAATTTGTCAAAATATCATAATCATCTTCTAGTTTACAAATGAAGTCCTAAACATGCTTATCTATGCATTCCCATGACAAATTTCATAATTCAAACTTAAGATGCCAACAAGGAAGGCCTTTAACGGTCACTTTGCTGACATTCAAATTTGGGACCCTGCCAAAATAGGGTAGGACAAGGGTGTGAGCACCTTGTCGCAGGACCTATTTTAGGTTAGGGTTTAAGCTCTGCAATGTCCCCTAAGTCCATTTTGACATGGGTATCAGAGCATTTTGTCTCAGGATTCAATTCTAACATGCATGATCAAAATTAAGGGACCAGGGAGCTAAACTTAGGAGGTAAAAGTCCTAGGGGACATTTTATGCTATAACAAATACGTCCACTTGTGATCACTTTCTTCAATGGCTATGGCTCATTATGATTTGGTGCACCTACCTCATAAAAAACAATTACTTTCTAAACATGTTCTCTTCTTTTATTACATCACTATCCACTTTTTCTCAAAGAGTTGTTGACAGTAATGTTCCATCTAAGGCATGTGATCATGACTTGGTTCTTCATATGTTACTGTATTTTTGTGATACCTCTCCCAAAATTGTTACTACTTGTGAGGATATTTTGGCGCAAGAGGATATAATCATTGATATTTTTCCTACTCTTCATTCCAATGCCATTCTGTCTAGACATGTGGTATTGATGGATGAAGAGTAAAAGCTCACATCAAATCCCCCGTGGATAGATGTTGAGCATATTACTTCTACTTATACCACATCCTCCATAGTCCATGATGATTCCATGACTCATCCCATTGATCTTCCTCCTATAGATGCATGTTCAAGCTCCTTGGACATCACTAAGGATGTGGAGACCTCTTTTCTTCCTCCTTTGGTTGCATTTTCAAGTCACTTGGACATCACTAAGGATGTGGATACCTCTTTTCTTCCTACTTGGGTTACATGTTCAAGCCCCTTGGACATCACTAAGGATGTGGAGACCTATTTTCTTCCTCCTTTGGTTGCATGTTCAAGCCCCTTGGACACCACTAAGGATACAATCATTGATAATTTTCTTAACATCACTTTGCCTACTCTTCATTCCAATGCCCTTCCTTCTAGAAACATGGCATTGGTGAATGAAGAATCAAAACTCACATTGGATCCCACATGGATAGATGTTTTCAAAACCAAGTCAACACAATTTACATTTTTGATTCCCAAAAGGAACCTATGAAACCAAAAGTTATTGTGTACCTTCATTTTGATGTTCCAAAACCACAATCTAATCCTATTTTAACTATTTGAAGTGTTACAAACCCACCTCAACCTCCTAGTTACATTCTCAACCTTGGAAAACAACTTTCTCAAAATAAACAACTTGTTCAAAATGTGTTGAAACAACCTCATTACCACGCGGTTGCTGACACATTCAGCACTCGCAACAAAAAGCACAATAAATAAGCACCAATTGTTCCTACTTCTCTTCCACATTCTCAACCTTTTCTTCCTCCATCACCTCATCTTTCTCAACATACTGGTAGAGAATATGATCTTGTGGAGCAACTTCCTGCTACTTTGGCTAAGATCTCACTCTGGGAGTTACTCTACAAAAGGTAGTCATTCCACCTTCTATTAGACTAAATGACATAGTAACCCTATTAGATTGTATGAATGCAAAGAATTTGGATATCATATTTCACCAACATGAGTTACCTTCTCTTGAAGTTCAACAACAACATGATCCTCTCATGATTTTGGTCATCATTAATAGAAATGGAATAAAGTGTACTATGGTCAATAATGTATCATGTCTTAATGTTTGTGGCATTGACCTATTACATAAGCTCGACATAGATACCTCTCTTATCAAGATTGATACTCTTAATATTTGTGGCTTTGATAATGTTGGAAGACAATCACTAGGCACAATCACACTACCATTTGAGGTAGGACCTGTGACCTTGCCTACACTTATCCATGTAATCTCTGATACACTTTCATATAATCTTCTTCTTGGTAGAATGTGGATTCATGCTATGGGGGCAGTCCCATCTACTCTTCATCATACATTGAAGTTAGTTTATAACAAAAAACTTTATACAATTGAGGCTGATCCAAATTTGAAACATTTATTACAAGTACACGCTGGGTATCAACCTCCTGTTTCTAAATCTCTCAGTAATTTTATTCCTTCTTCAACAAAAGTTGATCCACTATTTTTTGCTACTAACATAGTGATGATCAAAATAGTGCTTCACCTTTGAGTGTGTATTTCGGTGACAATTGTGGTTCACTAGATTTTTCACCATCCTTTATTGGAGAATATAAAATCTCACAACCTAAACTTGAGATCTCAAAGGTGGCTTCTATTTACTCTACACAATCTATTCCATCTTCCAAGAAACCTAAATTCACCACTCAAACTTATACTTCAAAAAATTCTCAAACACCATCATCACCTTCTATCCATGATAGTGTTCATTCTTCTTCTAACACATATCTTGGTGATGATTAGGGATCTTTAGATTTCACCCCTCATGGGCTTGGTGAGTATAAATTTGACCTTCATCACCCTAACATTCCCACATTTAACAAGTATACAAATTATGAAAAAAGGATCGATCCTTCTCCTCATATCAATTCTTCTACTACTTCTTCAACATGTGATTACACTTCTCAATTTGACAAGATTAGTAATGTGGCCTCTCCTCCTCTATCTAATTTGGAGATACATTAAGGACTTGGATTCAAAATTCTTTCTAAACATGGATACAATGGAAATGGTTTAGGGTGCATGGAACAAGGAATTAAGTTTCTTGTGAAATTGACATCGTACTTTTCTAAAGAAGGTTTAGGTTTTTGACTCTCTCCTCTATCTACATCCTCTCTACCATTATCTGAGATCTCTATGGCTCCTTTTCAGAAATCAAACTTCTCTCTACAATAGAAAGAGTTTCTTCCTACTCCACCTATTTCTTCTCTTCTATCTCAACAAGATTGTATTTTCTAAGTTTACTCAAGGAACACTTGATCATTCTTCCTCCTTTGACATGCAAAAAGTTTTAACAAAACAATCAATCAAAACTCTCTTTCTATGGATATCATCAAGTGCTTAGCCATTCCACTAGTGAATGTTGAATCTTGCGTGAAAAAAATCAACACCTTCATGACACGCTTGCTTACACTTTCTCTTTTGCTGTAGCACCTCCTCTTTCTTCAAATAATAAGTGATGGTCAGAATCACTCTCATCCATTTTGCATAATAACAATTATTTTCATCATGATTAAGTCTCCTTTGTTATGGGATCATGCACCTCTATCATCACATTGTGATAGATTCCAACATTTTACTAAAGTAAAACGATCATCGTCCTCATTCCTATTCTGGGGAGCAGTGACAACTTCTTCCTTCCTATGGACACTCTTCCTTCTCCACCCCCTCTCACTTACCTTAAAATCAATTACATACATTGCTTTATGCAATTATTTTAAGGGGGGCGTATATGTTTCTCACATGTGCATCCATACATGCACCTTGATTTATTTGCACCGCTTGAGGTGTAGATTATTAATTTCCCCCTGAGGCTTTGTTTATTTTTATGCTCCCTTAAGAGTTCACCCCTTGCAATGTTGATATTTGATGTGCCCCTTGAGGTACTAACAACAAAAGGCCACATACCATAACATAGCTTGCTAGCCTATGATCCTTGTAGTCTATGAACCACCAAGCATAACACAACTTGTTGGCCTATGTGCTTCATACGACCTTGTTACACTCATGGTCACCTAGCATAACAAAACTTGCTAGCCCATGATCCATGAGCATGTTTTGATCTACATGACCCCTAGTGATAGAGCAAGCTAGTGCCTGAGTCATGTACTCTTCTTCGTTCGTATCGATTACTTCCCCATCGATTTGTATATCTTCTCTCTAGTGCAATTGATCAACTCATTATATTCTTCTCTCCTATTTAGAATTACTCTATTTTTGGGTTTCTTTTATTTTCACTAGATTTTGGGGATGACACATGTTATTGAGACAATCTTTAATATTGAGGTCTCCTTACCTTGATGACTCAAAATCTTTCTTTTGTTTACTTATGTGTTTTTGCTTACTGACTTTGTTATTGTATGCTTCATGCTTTCTAATGTATGCTTCATGTTTTCCATGTATGCTTTGCACTTTCTGATGTATACTTCATGTTTTCCATGTATTCTTCATGTATGCTCCATGTATACCTTGTGTGTATATGTGTGATTTTTGCCTAGGGTGGAGAGCACCAAGATGGTGGAGAATTTCATCTCATGTCTTGAAAGGGAGATTACAAATCTTGATCTCTGCTCCTAGTTCTATGTATCTAGGAATTAGCCAAGGAGATGGATGGGGCTTCATGTGTGGGAATTAAAGAATCCCTAACCAAGTTGCTACTACATCCTAGACTATCCTTGGGAAGGTCAAACATTTTTGATGTAGCTCAATCAGTTAGTTGTGTAGCCATGTTCTCTTTTATTATAGGTACTTATCTTCTCCATGATGAAATTGAAGGTATCATTCATAAATCTAAGATTTTATTAACTGTTATATTGAGCATTTTCATTGTTTGAAAATAAGAAAAACTAAGATGTACCAATGCATGAAAGAAATAACAAAGGCACGTAATGTCAAACTGTCATTGGAAATTAAGTTTAATATTTCCATTTACTATGAGGGGAATGACCTGGTTGAGGTCCCTCCACCCCTAAAACTAGAAAAATATGTTAAGTGTAAATCTTATCATTGGGCCTTAGTTAGGCTTGCATAATTTTCTTGGCCACCTCCCAAGATTGGCAACATTATCACTAATTGTATACATATTGGAGGATCTCTCTTCCCTCTAGATATATAGTTTCTTTTTCATAATCTAGGTTTCTTGTTGTGATGGTGTTATATGCTTCGAGGCTTGATAGGGAATTTTTCATGGGTAGGCTTCTTTTTGCATAGAAGGTCTCAGGGGTACTATTGCATGATTGATTATCATTTTCTATGTGGGTCTCAAGTGATTGTCTAGAAATTTTTTATCATGTTATAACCTAATTCATCTCTTGGCTAGCTATTAGTGTAATTAGTGTAAGTCTTTTCTTTTTTCTAGATTTGATGGCACTTGAAGTTGGTGAGGAGGGGCATCATGTATTCTATTGTGTGAGGTTAGCTCTATATTGAAGATTTTATTTTAGTTATCTAGATCTCTAAATGATAAGATTAGGATGGACAATTTGAAATTTGGATGGATCTAGTGAGCTCATTTCTACAATGAACCTAGGATTTTAATGCTCATTTTTAATGGCTCTTGGTGCCTAACCCAAGTATATATATAAAAAACCAATTTACATCAAATTCTATATAAAATTTATATCAATTTTATATATTTTTAAATCTAAATTTTATTTAAAATTGATCCAAAATAAGTAGTAGATTATCCAAAATAAGTACAAGATGCATGTGTATGGCCCACAAAATAAGTAGTAGATGATCATCAAAACTACCATAAATTCACAAGAAGAACAAGGTATCCTTAGGATAGCACTCCAATAATTTCACTATCACCAACATGTTGGGACCATTTATTCGGTCCCATGAGGTGCACAACAAAAAATATGACTATTGGCACCCTTACACTAAATGTAATTCAAGCATCTTGAAAGAATGCATCATTGTCAACATGGGCAAATGGTTTGGAGTTATTGGAAATTGAGATAGGTTATTGTAATTGGATGTGAAATCCATCTGTAGGTGCAAACACAAAATTCCTAGGTGTCATAGATTCTAAGAATCATTGCATCAAAATTTGACACCTTTTTTCTCTTAGGGCTCTTAAGAGACTTACTCAGTTTGATGAAGCTCAAAAAGATTGGGACACCTAGGGAATGAAATGATGCCTCCACTAGCATTCACCCACTTACCCCAACATGTTGGCACCATTGATTTATTCCCACATAGTGTAGAATGAAAAATATGACTATTGGCACCCTTACACATAATGTAATTCAAGCATTTTGTAAGAATGCATTCATTATCAGCACAATAAAATGTTTTGGAGTTTTTGGAAATTGAGATAGGTTATTATAGATGGACCCAACATCTACCTATAGGTGCAAAAAAACATTACTAGGTGCCATGGATTATCATAATCATTGTGTCAAAGTTTGACACCTTTTTAATTTTAGGGCCCTTAAGAGACTTTATGTAATGAAGAAAAAACCACTCCTCAATCAAATATGTCAATCAAGGGAGTTTTTCACTATCTTACACTCAGGTTCTATCATCTAATGTTTCAAACAATCTTGTATCTACAGAACCAATTTTTATACTAATAGAAATGAAATGAAATAAATTAAATACTTAAAGAAAAGAAAGAAAATTAATGAAATGCCAAAAAATGAGCTATTACAAATAGAATTCTAAAAAATGAGGTAAAAAAGTGAAAAGAGGAGAAATAGAGAAACTTGGAACCAGAAGATGGAGCTCTTGGTCTCATATGACAACATGTCACAAGGATGTCTGCACTAAGTGCTAGCATCCTAAATTCTTGAAAAATAAAAATGATTAATTATGTGTGATACTTTGAAACCTTCACAACATAGCTACAGGCAATAAAACAACCCAGTGATACCCAAGTGACACTAGATATAAAAAATGATGTAAAATGTATTATTAAAATAAAATGAAATACAAATACTAGTGAAGGAAAGGAAGAAGAACCAAAAAAACCTTTGTGCATTTGAATATCACTTCGTGAAATACATTCTACTAAAATAGAGAGAAAATGTTGGGCTACAAAAGAACCTTGCCTAAGTCAAGCCCCTGTTTTAGTTCTTCGACCTCCACAAGCTCCTATCCTATGTGCATCTAGGAATTAAGAGTAGTGACAATAAAAAAACTAAAAGCATTATCCCTAGTCTATGGGGATACACCCTAGTGTGTTTATTGAGATAAAATGGGTGGTGGTCTACACCAAGATTTTCCAAATAGAAATTGAATGAAACAAAGAAAATAAATTCTATTAATTATTTGTTAAAACAAGAAGGAAACTCATCCAAACAAGATTACCAACATCATGTAGAAGGTGAACTAACACTTGTAGTTTTCCAAGAATATTTTAGTAGCATGCAACTTTAGCAAGCTCAACAATGGAGGTATGTGCAGCTAAGCATAACCAAGAGAAGAATAGAATGAGAGAGCATGAGAGAAGTTCAAATTTAGTTTTTTGCATAAAGGTTTGCGAGGAAGATGAAAGGTTAGATTCAAACACTAAAGGCATTTTTCTGATGATCGAGCATTGTAGAAAGTGATAGCAAGTGGTTGAGCAGGAAATCAACATTTTAAATTTTTGGAGCTCATGAGATGCTAGCACATCACACGAACATCTTGAAAGGAAGCAAGGTACGTGGAACACATTTCCTACACCAATCTAATGAGGGGAATAGTATGAAAATTCTTTTAAATCCTTACAATTATAGTTATGTCATGTGTTTAACATAGAGATTACAACAACAAACACAACACAAGAATGCAAGAGAGACACAAGATGTATTGTGGGGAAAACCTTTTCAGGTGAAAAACCCCATACTCCAAAACCTGCACAATATATTATCAAAACAAGATTGTTTACAACACACTTGAAATGCAAGTTCTTTCAGGAGTCTGCAAATGTCATTTCTGGAGTAATTCTGGTAGCATAACAATACATGTACAAACACTATGCAACTACACTCCAAAACACCTCATTATATAGAGTTACAAGGCATAAACAAGAAGCTTCTAGAGACGGGTATCCATCTTGGACACATGGCCTATTCCTCACACCTAAGGACACTTGTCCAACATGCATACATCTCATTTACATCTGTCATACATGGCAGATTTGACTTCCCAAGAATGGAGTGCTCCAGGCTAAAAAAAGGGAATGACAGATGCTCTTACACATCTTACAGCTATCATAAAAATCTGCAACATAACAACACTTAATGTTGTAAGAGAATTCATCTTACATGACTAAAAATAGCATATTCCTCTTACAACATGTCATAACCCAACTTGGGCACCCAAAGATTCCTTCTCCACATGCAAAGACGCTCTTTGACACTTGTCTTCACTTGTCATAGGAATATCTATACTTGGCTCTTACGCGTCATAGATTCTATCATACAAAATAACTCCTCTGTCATACCGCAAGATGCTGACACATGGCATATTAGTGACACCTCAAATGGGACGCCTAGATTCTCATGTGTTTTACTTGACCATCCAAGTCATATTACAAGTAGGATGACATGTTACAATGCCACCTCAAACTAAATGACAAAACATGAGGTGTAAGTAAATACAAAGTTAGGCAATTAAATAAATAAATAATCTAATAATCAATGCTAGGAATTGCAAGGTTGAGACACCTTAATTCCCAACATTCTCCCACTTATCGAACACCTTGCAAGAGCCAATAGAATGACAAGATTTAACTACTAGGAGCCAAGAGGTCCATAGACTCTGAACACCATCTAAACTTATCTATGCCCACAGGTTTTGTTAATGCATTTGCAACATTATTCAAAGTGTCAACCTTCTCCAATATCACCTTCCCATCTTCTACCATATCACGAATGAAATGACATTGAACATCAATGTGCTTTGTTCTGGCATGGAAAGTAAGATTCTTTTCTAAGAAAATCGCACTCTGACTATCACAACAGATAGTAATCTATCCTGCATCAAACCAACATCTGAACACAACCTCTTAAGCCAAATGGCTTCCTTACAAGTATGAGTTGCTACCATGTACTTTGCTTCTATCGTGGACAAAGCAACCATAGGTTGTCACTTACTCATACAACTAATATCACCACCAAACATAATGAACACATAAGCACTAGTGGATCTCTTGCTGTCAATCTCACCTGCCCAATCAAAATCCATAAATCCATGAATACTTACAGAATGCTAAGGTCCTGTAGGATAACCATGATAACATAAGGAGTACTCAGAAGTACCCCTCAAATATCTGAACACACTCTTCACTGCATCCCAATGTACCCATCCAGGATTAGCCATAAATTGACTAAGGACTCCCACTGCTTGGGCAATGTCTGGTCTTCTATAGACCATATCATACATCAAGCTGCCAACTACACTAGCATAAGGTACTCTACTCATGTCCTCCATCTTAGAAGGAGACTTTGGACAATCATCAATAGATAACTTTGTCCCCATCAAAATAGTAATAGTCAATGGTCTGCAATCCACCACACTTAATCTCTCCAACATAGTGTTAACATACTTACTCTAGCCTAACCAAAGTTTTCTGTTTTCTCTATCTCTTTTGATCTCCATCCCCAAAATGTACCTAGCTGCCCCTAAATTTTTCATTTCAAACTGTGCTAACAACTGAAACTTCAAATCAGAAATCAAACTTTTACCATTCCCAATTAGTAACATATCATCAACATACAAAGCTATAATGAGAATGTGATCATTGTCAAATTTGAAATAAACACAATGATTTGATTTTGATCTCAGAAATCCAATACTCAACACAAATGCATCAAACTTTTGGTATCGCATCCTAGGAGTCTGTTTCAAACCATACAAAGACTTCTTTAACTTGCAAACCAGATTTTCTTTACCTTTCACCATGTAGTGCTCTAGCTATGAGATATAGATTAATTTCTTCCTCCAAGTCACCATGAAGGAAAGACATCTTCACATCCATTTGTTCCACTTCTAAGTCATAAGTTGCTGTAAGAGATAACAAGAACCAAATAGATGTCAGCTTTGCAACAGGAGAGAAAATATCACCATAATCAATTCCCTCCACTTGTGAATACCCCTTCGCAACCAATCTGGCCTTATACTTCTCAACACTTCCATCTGCACTAAATTTCTTCTTGAACACCCATTTACATTCAATAGGTTTCCATCCTTCAGGAAAAGGCACCAAGTCCCAAGTTTTATTCTTTTCCAAAGAAGCCATCTCCTCTTCCATGACCTCCTTCTAGGAACCTGCATCTTTCATACCCATACCCTCTTTCATAGTTCTAGGCTCATCAATGTTAGAAATAAGGAAAAAAACACAACTAGAATCAAGTAATGAATAACCAAACCTGTTAGGTTGCTTCCCAATTTGTGTGGACCTCCTCACAAGTTGAGGTGGAGGTTCTGTTAGGTCTAAAAAATGTAGGTTTTTACACCTTAAGAGGTTGCCAAGCTCTCTTCACACTTTCAACTAACAAGCACAAGGATGATACCTTCTTCACTTTAGGTTCTGCTAGACCTAGGTGGGTATACCTTTATGATTGATGCAACCTTAGTTTGACCTTCACGATGACAAATAGGTGTGAAGTAGATATAAAGTGTGATGATTATTTCAAATGCTAATATTTGAGATTCAAAAATGTAAATAAAGTTTTTAAAATGTTGTTAAAATTACCCATGTCTTATCTATTTTGGGCAACAGAGTCGGGATTTCTATGATAAATATGTCATCCCTCTTGGCTTAACTTGAATTATTGAGAACTTTTTCATATGTTTATACCTTCTATAAACATGCAAGATTGTCAAGTACTTGTTCTCTTCTTACCCAATTCCAATGGTATTTTCCTAGGTTACTATGAACAACTAAAAGGGCATTTAATTATGGTAAAAAGGAAACCTAACCAAGATCATTTGTTTAAAGGGTTTTAACTTCTGGCAGAGACCAATGAACATAAATCACTTGGGAGGAATTAAATCGACTTCTCACAGAAACCAATCAAGTAGCGCACACTAAATCAATAAATGTGACCAGATAAATTAAATATATGCTCGATATACTAATTTAAATAACAAGGGAAACCATTCTGGAGACACCTCAAGTAACACATATAAATGAATATTTACAAATAATCGAACACCATATAGATTGGACATCAAATAAAATATTCCTTCTCCAATTTCTTCAAAAGACTTTTATAATGTATATAAAGTCTCCATTGTGATATTTTACTTTAACCCTACTCTTACTGATGATTTTTAACCTACTACTATTGATGATCCTTCCCTTTTAATTCCATCTGGTATATATACATAATATCTCCTAGGGTTATGACCCTTCACATCCGTTCAATGCAACCTTCTGTTTAATTAATTTTCTTTGGCAAGAGTAAAATATTTAATTTTATCCTTCATTTTTACATCTCGGTGATGATGATAATAATAATTATTTTCCTTTTGGTGGCTACTTTCATATTCATATTTATTTCATGTAGAAGCATTTCACTGGTAATTGCCTTGGCTAATTCTTCTTGAAAACTTTTCATCCCCAAGTGAAAATACTTGACTATAATTATTACATTTCACTCAGCGAGTTGATTAAAAATAATCACTTACCTTTAAATGTCCATGAAAAATACTTTATTCCATAGATTTAAAAGTGTTCATCTTGTTTTAATACAAAATTTGTTTTCATCATTTCATGGTTCTGGAAATTGGGGGGGGGGGGGGCTAATTATTTTGTTTCACCAATGTGCTTTTCTCTCCCTGATGATGTATATCTTCATTAGGTAAAATAATTTAATAACTCCTTTTATAAAAATGTTTTACTTTTCCATTAATGAAAACTTGTTTTCCTTCTCAAATAATATTTTTACCTTTGAAATGTCTTCTTTCGTTTTAACCTTCTGGGTGCAAATAAATTAAAATTCTTCCATGCTCAAAATATTTTTCAATGGGTGATATTTTCCCCACCCTCACCTTAATTAAATAAATCATTACCTTGTAATAATTTATCCACGAGAAATAACTTTACCAAAATATTAATCTCTTCAAGTAATCTTTTATGTGATTTTACTCATAAAATGTTCCACTTCATATTTCTTTGGGTGAAAATATTTTCATGGGCCATTATACACATTTTCACAAAATCTTATTGATTCTTCTGGAAAAATATTTCACTTTTGAAAAAATAATCTCAACTTCATAATTCCTTCAATGAAAATGAGGAACTCATTTCATTAGCTTTTTATTTACTCTCTTGCTAAGATTTTATTTTCCCTTTGGTAGTGTCCATACTTTTCTCACTTGATCCACGTGCTTTCACAGAGATTTAAAAATATTCTTGGCGAAGCTTTGATACCATTATTTTTGGTAATAATACGTATTGGGGACCCATTTTATGATCTTCGAAAATGTGAAATCTTTAATTTTATCATAGTCATATTTTATTAATCTTTCTGTTGGCACTTTATACATTTTCCTCTGATGTTTTTTCTTCCTCATCGGAGTGAACTATGCTATCGGAGAAATTTCTGTGGTCTTTCTCGATCATATACTTATTCCTGATGCAATTGTATTTAACTTCATCGGTGAGACCAGGTGCTTATCCCTCTGAAAAATCTATCGGTATGATCTTTGCTATCGGTATGTTTTGGAAACTTCATTCCGCTTTTATTTCTCTTGCTGATGGTAGAATGTCTCGAGTTTTTCATTTTAGGGTTTCTTCAGCATGGTGTCCTAAATCCATTCTGTGCATATCTGCAAACATCACAATCCATGAAGAATAATCTATGCTTCCAATTTTTAGCATATATATCTATCAATGCATTTATTTTAAGATATTGGATGTAAATTCTCTATCCTTTATGCTTTGAGGGATGGCTATGTTGACAAGGTTTTTTAGTTTGGTTTGAAACCTGCCAAATGCATTCACTCAAATGTCTCTAGTGCATTTTCAATAAACCCATTTTGTGAACATTCTACAATCATTGTAATCCACATGATCAATCTTTTATGGTAGCATGAGTGCATTTCTGTCTGCAAATCTACCACGAAGATTTCTTTTCCATATTTTAATGTGCACCATTTGTATCTGCTAATGTATTTGTTGGAAAATCTATTCAACAATTCGATTTTGCATATATCTGATCAACATTCCTTGAGGCTTCCAGATTCCACACCAGCAAAGGCATTATTAACATCCTCATGTGGCACATTGGCAGGATATAATTAGTTTCTTGGATTGATGTAAAAACAATAATAGAATTCATAGTTTCTTCATTTGCAACAAAATGTGGCATAGCTATAGATCGTGTCAGTTCTTGCTTAGCTTGTGCATACCAATTAGGGAAGTCCCAAGTATATGCCAAATTTTCCTTCAAACTGTTCCTTTGATGTGGTAAAGTCGTCTCTCATCAAGTTTGCCCCTAAACACAAGCTTGATGGTGCAATATTTTATGCATAGTGTCACACCTACAATTTTGAGGAATTCGCACACACCCATTTCTTTATGTTGTAATTCCAATGGTTCTTTTATTTCCTCCATACCATGCCATAAAATATTAAAATTGGAACTTGTACCTACTGGTTTCATGAACAACATGCAAATGCATCAGAAAGAGTTTCTTTGGCCTTATAACTTCATAATTGTGTGAAGCATGCTAGGTCTCCCTATGGGCTTGGCTTAAAAAAATTTCATTTTGAAACAAATTTTCTATCATGAATTTATTTGGGACCACTCCAATTTTCTTTTGAAGTAAAAATTTGAAATGGGTTGTCATAAAAATTTACTTTTTGGCATTTTGTATTGTGAGCAAAACAGGTTAAATGGCCTCCAAAATTGCCTTAGAAAACTGATCAAAACTTCTCCTGGAGCCATGAAAATGCACCAACACATTGAGTTATGATAGGGGAGTATGGTTGTTAGACAGATTGGCATGAATTTATTAGGATTAAAAGCTGCTCACGATCAAATTAGCTTATTCAACATGTTTTTGTGCCTGTTAAACTCAACTGAAACTTGCCAACTTGCCTCTTTGAAAAAATATCAAAGCTATTTTGAGGAGCTGCCATCTTGGAGATTAATTCATTTAGGTCAAATGAACATGTGTGCAAAAGGATTTTTCATAATTCCTCTTCCTTCATAAGATATCAGGTGTCAAAGTTGACCTTTCTGAAGCTGCCTGGGAATGCAGTTATAAAAATGTGTAAAATCCATTTGGTTTTGATTTTGAAAAAATATCAACTGAAGTGCTGGGATTTTGACAATTGGCATGAGAGCACATTAATATGGGAAGAATCCAAGACATCGGTTGATTTTTTATGAACATCACTCAACTGCTAGAGATTAGCCTCCAAAGTAACCTTCTTGAAAACTGCACCTGTCAAACCCTGATTAGAGCAACTTGCAATTTTGAAAAACCATCAAATCTCTTCTTGGGAATTTGTAACTGAAGGATTTAGTTCATTTAGGCTTGATAAGAGCATGTACAAGGGATTTTCTCACCAGTCAGCTTTCTTCATCAAATATTTAGGGCCAAAGTTGACCTCTCTAGAGGTGAAAACTATGAAATCAGGGCTAAGTGCATTTGCTTTTCATTTTGGAAAAATAGCAAATGATATGCTGGAGCCTTGAAACCAAACATAGAAGTAGATTTTGATAAGGTGAATCAGGAACATCAAGCAATTCATCATGAGCATTATCCATATACAAGATATTAGCCTCCCAAGTTAGCCTCCTAGACTGATTTTACATTGTGCAAACAGCAAAACTTTTTCAAAACCCTTCAACTTGACTCCTCAAAACTCAGTCAAATCTCATCATAGGAAGCTGAAATCAGACATGTGCACTCACATATGATAGGAAAGTATGCTTGCAAAGTGATTTTGCATAGAACTGAGCAAGTTTTGAATTATAATGCTTCAAAGTAGGCCACTTGAGCATCTTGTGCAGGTGCATTTCTGAGTACAGAAATTGATTTTTTCCATCATGGGATCCTAAAATTTCTGCAAAAATTGGTAGAAAATTTTAGGTCCCAACAGTGGCTCTGTCTGGGGATGTATGCCCCTTGCGGGCATAGCAAGGTCCCAGATCTCTGGGGAGTAGACCGGTGCCTACTCCATTTGGCAATATAATCCAAACATCAATCTTGCACTACAATGATATGGTTAAAAAACCATACCTATATTTTCCTCTGTCAAAAATCTAGTTCTCATCATGTAATAATATCACATGTCCAGAAACACTATTGTCATTTGCCAAGGAATACTGATTTTCAATGCTATGATTCATTGTTCTATCATATTTCTTATCAGTCCACATTCTGTTATTAGGCATCACTTTAGAGATATAACACATGATTGTCCCATTTAAAATACAACCATGTTGGATGCAACACTTTTCATTATTAGGCTTCACAAATTTTTTATCTTTTGCAATATCTTCATCAAACTGAGCATTGTGAAGTAAGGACAAGTGTGATATATCAACTTTAGCTTCATTGCTACTTTCATTATAAACTGATGCATTATCCTTCCCATCTAAAAATGATCTTTCCTCATGAGTTGATACATCATTTTGACTATCTCAAATGCTTCATCATCATGATAACATGGGTTTGAGAACATTTGAAATTCCTTTTCTGGCATGCCTTGGTAGAATGTCATTTCACTATCCTCTGTTATGTCATTATATAAGGGGTTGGAATAGATCTGAAAATCATTTTTAGATATGCACACCTCCTCTTCATCAAGAGTTTGCCTTGTTTGAAAATAGTCATCCTCTTCCTCCCAAAAGTGTTGATTCATATATTGCGGTGGGTGGGTTGGGACAACAAAATGATTTTTATTTTCAAGATTGCTCTCATCTCTTGATATAGAATATGCTATTTCCTTAGTTGTTGGAATATGTTGCAGCTCCAAGTGTGGTGTAAAAATATTTTGCCGCGTATGATATCCATATGGGGGATGATGGTAAGCATTTTGTTGGGTGGGTTGATGAGAGTGCACATTTTGATGTGGCATATGCTGCTGATATTGTAGGGCATACCGCTGTCTTGGTGGTGGATAGTGTTGGGGGATGTGTTGTGATGCTCACAACACGCCCCATTTTACTTCTTAGCAAAATGAGGACCCCTGCTGTGGCTATGGCTTTCGCTTGGGTGTGGGTCTGCTTGATGGTAAAAGGGAAAACAAAGTAAATGGTACAAACCTTGTTCAGAATAAAAAAAATTAGCATTAAGTACCAAAGTAGAATAGGGGTGAATTCTTTGTCAAAAATGAATAAGGGTTGCTTTTTGAACTATTTCAAAATTCCCAATATTCTACAAGATATGCGTGTTTTGGTAAAATGCATTATAGGAAAGTGTGTATGTTGCATGTACAAGGTCGTTTGTATGTGGAGTTGTGTTATGAGTCTCATAGAGTTGTCAAGTTTATGAATCATTATACTTGTATGCATATTGTTAATGTTTTATTCTTTACATACAAGTCAGACTTGACAAGATTTGGAAGTAAAATGGATAATTGGTTAAGTCCATGGTTTGTATCTCAGGTTGTATGTTTGGCAAAAAGAAAGATACAAGGTGATATACAATATGACATACATATCACGGACCTGAGGAGAATATGAAATTGGGTTTTATTAAAGTATGTTTCATGATTTGTATGTTGCATGCTTCAGGTTTATACCTTTCGATATACATACAGTGTGGAAGTCAAAGAGAATTAAAATATGATATAAGTGATGCATTGTACCTTAATGCATATTGAAAGATACATTCACTTTATATGCATGTGCGGAGCCGAAGGGTTATAGAATATGGTTTATAAAAAATGAAGAGTTTGAGATGATTATATAAAGGAGTTTGTATGTATCGAGGCTTGTATCTAAGAGTAGATACAAGTATTGTTGTATCACTGAGATACACGTGGGAAGTAAAGTGGGTCCCACAACTTGTATCTCAAGATTGTATATTGTATCAACAAACGAATAAACAAGCTGACATATAAGAAAGGATACACACAAAAGATGCAAGACGGATTTCAAAAGGGAATTAAATAAGGGAAAGGTTTTGTATGTTTAGGGCAATTGTATGTTAACAATGTACAATCCTGATATACAAGGAAATAAAAGACATTTCTAGAAAGATAAAAGGTAAAAAGGGGCTTGTATGGGTTGTTTGTATATGCGCTTGTATCTATGTCACATACATTGCGATATACAAACCAAAGAGACAAGCATGGGTATAAAGGAAAAGGAGTTAACATTGTTTATAACTCGTTGCATATATGTTTGTATGATTGAAAAGAGGAAAAAGTGACATACAAAGAACAATATACAAGAGAATGCGATGTATGTAGAAATTAAGCTAACAGATAGAAGGTTTAAAATAAAATGTTGAAATAAGAAACTGAAGCTGTAGGTGCATTAATTGCTCTAATTAATGCCGATCTAACACTAAAAGGAGTAAAATTTAAAAGGTTAGGGTAAATTTGAAGTTGTTTTCTTTCAAATTTGCATTGTCAAAATTAAAATTGCAGAAAGAAGAGCTGCTACAGAAATTGAACAAAATTCATCACAGGACGGGATTCCAGAAGCTGGAACAGAGTAAAAAATGGTAAAGTAAGTCAATGACATAAGGTTGAGTTGTTGAAAGAAAAAAGTATTTATATTAAAATGCCGTTACAGTTCAGTTAGTTAAAAATGCAAGTAACTTTCTATAATTTCATTTTGAAATGTAAGCATCCATTAAATTACTATGTTTAATTGTTAATTAGCTAGGTTAGGTTAAACAAGGTGAAAGTGAAAATGAGAAAAGACAAACGGTGGTTAGGGTACAATGTAAAAAAACAAAAAATTCATAGTAAAACCCTAGGTAAGAAGGTAAAACAGAAAGTAAAAAAAAATGCATTTTTACAGGATGGCCCCAAAGTAGAAAAAGGTAGATACAGGAGGTGAAGTTAGAAAAGAAAGGAAGCCACAAAAAGAATTAGAAAAGGAAGAGTTGCCACTACATAGACGGTACATGTCGTTGATTAGTACAAGTGGAGTGGGAATGAATACCAACATAGGGAGCTATGATGCGAATGATGTTTTGCAGAAGATCACAGCAGTAGACACTACACTGGACCTGAGGTGTATATGGGAGAGTGGATTGTATAGGGCTGCAAGTTTTCCATTAGCTATGGAAGCTAAGGATTTGTGTCTAGATTGCATATACTTGTATGACCTAGCTACCAGGAAAGTAATGTTCCACGATAGACTCATTGTAGACTTATCCATAGAAGGGATTGCAAGAACATTTGGTCTAGAAATACATTAGAAAATGGTGGATATTGATATAGACCAATATAATGAAGATTTCAATAACAATGAGAGGGACTGTAGAAGCAAGATCTTCTACAGTTGGTACAGTGTAGAAAATAAGCCCAAAGTTGTGGCAAGAGTGCACACGAATCTGTAAAGAGTATACTTTAAGGAAGAAATATACTTGATGATTACAATGTTAAGCAGACTAGTTGGATTGAGAGATGGTACTAAGTGTGAGCCTTGGATGTTCACTGTCATCTAATTCATGAGGGAAGCATAAAAAGAGCAAGGACAAATTCACTAGGCTAAGGCTATAAGCACAACTATATGGAAACATGCAATGCTAAGAAAGCAAAAGATGATGCCTTTCTATTTGTCTTCATATGCATTATATTCATGTGCAGTAGAGGTTCAACCATTCATACATGGGATAGATAGGGTTGGAACCTTAGGAAATGGTCCATATCAGAAGTTGGTATATGAGCATTATCCTGATTTACAGGAAGAAAATGCATTGACGAAGGATGCTCTAGTGAATGATGTATTCTATACATACATGGTTAGAATTTTAAGGGAAGAGCCAGATAAGAGATTATCTAAAGATGCAGAGGATACAATTTGGTTGCATAGTTCTTGGTTTATTCAATTTCAGCAATTTACTTACATTAGAACTGAAGGATTTGAAGGAAAACCTTTCATGCTACCCAGGTACCCTTCTAATAAATTGATTGTTCTAGAGTTCTCAAGGCAGAATTTGAATGCCTTTAAAATGTACAAGAAGAGGTTTAACAGAGGAAACCTTAAGTTACCTTGGGCAGTTGGTAGGTATTCATGTTATAGTGAAGAGGTTGCTAGTTATTCAGAAAAAGAGTTGAGGTATTATGGATTTGAGGAGTTTGAGTTGGCCCAAAGGTTTGATCCCTTTCATAGAATCCAAAATGCAATTGATTCTAAATTCAAACATCAAATACATATCAAAGATTTTTGGGCAGACTGTAAGAATGATAAAGAGGTAAGAAAGAGAGCTCATAAAAGATTAATAATAGATCAAATGAGGTCTATGGGAGACATCTATGTTCCCCTGGAGGTGAAAGAAGATGATAAATTGTTGCACCATAGTTACGAAAGTGCTAGGCTTGCTCCTATTGGAGAGCCTGATTGGTCACAACCATGGAGCACTTCTTTGGACACATTGTCCAAACCGGTCATCTTGTTTTCAAAAACCTAGTTGAAAGATAGAATTGAGGAGCTTAAAGTTGAAGGAGTGGAGATTACATATCCAAAGAAGGGAAAAAAGAGAGTAAGGGAGCATAGTGATAATCTCCAATGCTTCTATTAAAATAAAAGAAAGATTGTCGAAGCCAAAATTATGGAAAAGGATAAAAATGCTACTCTGATGGATCCTTATGCATTAGGAGTGATGGTAGCAGTGTCATCTAGCACATTTGTGGAGGCAAAATCATTAAGTCTTGATATTAGTACAGAAGAAGCACATGCCTCCAAAGAAATAACATGACAGAAGGTTAAGAAAGCCATACCAATGAGAATATCTAAAGGGGAGACTTCAAAAAAGAGTGAAGTTATAGGAGTACAATAGGTAGGTGCTAAGTTGAGTAATATACCTAGTGCATCCACCTCAGCAAAAAAAGACAAGTATATGCTTAGGTAAAGAGAGAATTGGCTAAAGAAATGCTGTAAGGGTCAAAAGTGCATAAAGCCAAACAAGTTACTGAGACTGTCCACATTGAGGATGACAGCAGTGAAGGTGAAGAGAGAGGAATGGATTTAGGAAAAAAATTTAGAATGGAAGAAGAAGAATCTAGTGAATTTTTAAATGAGGAAGAAGAGCAAGACAGTCAAGCTGAAATGGAAATTGAACAAGGTTCAGTGTCTGAAAAGGAAATGGTAGAAGAAGAATCAAGAACAATAGATCCTTTTGGTACCTTGGTTTCTCTTGAAATAATAAAGGATGTGCAAGATGTAGCACATAAAATTGAAGAATCTAAAAAAGAAGATGCACCTGAGGAAATAGTAAAGGAAATATTTTCTCACGCCAAAGAAGAAACAGGAGCTAGTACCTCTGGTGTAGATGTATTAAATATTCTAAACATGTATGGTGAACAAAGTGAAGGGGAAAAGAATATAGAAAATAGAAAGGAACAAGGAAAAGAGACAAAAGAGGATGATATAATGGTAGGTTCATCTTCACATACAAAGAAAGTACAAAAGGAAGGTGAAATTACAGAGGATGCAACAAATAAACCTGAAGGTAGAGAAAACACAAAAAATATCGATCAAAATAAATCTAAAAAGCAAGCAGAAGATATAGACATGACAAATGTAGAACAAGCACATAAAGAAGAAGACCAAGAAAAATAATCATCGAGGAGAGAAGGTCCTGAGGAAGAGGATGAAAGTGGAGGGGATACAGAAATTGAAGAGGAAGAAAATGAGGGTGAGTCTAAACAACAGAATAATCCCATGGTACAAGTACCAACCCCTCAACAGCAGCCTCCTCCACAATAGCAATAGGAACAACAACAACAACAACAAGAGCAGGGAGAAGTAGAAAGGCCTCAAGAAGAGGTAATCAATGAAGAAAAGACTGCTAAAGGCACAAAAGAAGTTCCATCCTGGTTAGGAGCAGAGATAAGGAAAGAAAAGGTGGATGTATAATTAGTACCTATAGACATCAAAAGTCTATTGGGTGATACAACGCCAAGAAAAGAAAGGAGAAAGGCCAGAACCATGTCAGTAATACAAAGAGGTCCAAATAGATCCAGGACGCTGAACTTGGCCATACCACAAAAGGAGAAGGCAAAAGGAGAAATAACACTAGATGAATATAAAATACTCAATTTTGACCTAGGGCATATAACAAGGGAACAACACATAACTGAATGGGAAGATATGCACCAGGCCACATCAGAAATGTTAAAGAAAGATAAAGATAAATAGGAATATTTGAGAGGACACATTGTCCAATTACAACAATTCATTAGGGGGATATTTTATCCCAATACAACAGTACTGGAATTATCTAGTGAAATTGTAGTTTTGTCTAAGGATGAAATAAAAGATATGGAAAATAAGAGGCTTAAGTCCAATGACTTTGAAGAATGGTTCATAGAATTCATGCAAGAAGGAGAGGAAGTAATCAAACAAGCAGTGAAAGGAGGGGAATTGGCTGCAGTAGAAAAGAATAAATGCAGTATAATTGTATATAATGGTCAATTTAGGAAAGAAGAGTGCAAATTTGAATTGGAACATTTAGAAGAAATTGAAGAGAGAGCAGAAGAATTAATAAATGAAGGAGTAATTACCCCTTCAATGGAAAATAAAGTGCCACAGGCAAGGTTGGAATTAAAATTTGAAGAAGATAATCTTAGAAGGTGCATAGTAGCCACTCAAGGTTTAGAAGAAAAGGTAGATAACGTGATCAGAATGCATAGAAGGATAGTGGAAAGGGTCTTAGATCATGAGTGTATGGATACACCGGCATATGAGTTTCTGAGAGCATTAACAAAATTTAAAGCCATTTTTACACCATGTATGGATAATCTGGAGGCATATCTAAGTAAGAAAATGATTGATTCACTAATGGAGGAAAGTGCCAAGATGAAGAAATACAAGAAGAGCAAAGGTTCAGATAGAGAAGAGAAGAAATTGAAAGAGGGAGTCACAATGCAGGAATATGTATGGACAAAGAGTCCAGGGGGAGATCATACCTTTATAGAAGGTGTAATAAATAACTTCAAAGCATATCTAAAAGAGTAATAAAGTGTGGAAAAGAGCAAACAATACTAATAAAAGAGTCAAGTGAAAAGTATCTACGGGCAAAGTCTACAGGAAAGCAGAAGTCAAAGGACGGGAATCTTATTTTTGAGAAGATTCCAATGGCATCCTTTGAGGTAGAAAAGATACCATAAAGAAATTTTGAGAAATGGTTAGGAACAAATATACAACCTTGATCAAGAATAGATGAATACTGACTGTAGATTGGGTTTGTAGCCATAGCAGTATGAAGCTTCAATTTCTATATAAGAAGCTCTGTTACTTGTATATTAGTTACACAGGGATTTTTGAAGTATAGGTTGCACTTGTAACTTGTTTGAACATTTGATTAGAGAAGTATTTTAGTTTAGAGGAGGAGGTCGCTTGTGTCTACACTAAGGAATGTGCGGAGTGTCTAGCTTCCTTATTGTATATGTAAGACATTGTAAGTTTTCTGTTGATTTGATTAATGAAGCAAAAGGTCATTCATACATTATAAACCATATATGACTGTGTACTTTAAATGCAAGTAAATTTGGGATTCTGTGTCTATTTTTAGAGTGTTTTCTAACTCTTGTATCTGAAGTACTACCTCTTTAAAAGCTTGCAATCTTGGATGTGTGTTCATGAAAATACTCAGGGCTTCACATTTGGAGATTTAGGCTATTGATTTGATCAAGTTTTATGTATGTCTTACAACGTGAATAACAGAGCATTTAGATCCTGTAATAAATGGATATTCAATTTGAATTTCTCTAACTTTTCCCCCAAACATTTAAAATAATTAGCTCAAACCCAGAGATTTTAAGGAAACTGTCTTACATTTGAGAGGAGCATGCAGAATTGCATTAATATTGGACAATTTTCATACCAATTTGAAAGGAAAAGCTTGTGTCATTATAAATCATACAAAGCTTCATGATATAGTAGTAAATTTATGCAAAAGAATGAATACTTTGTTCGTATTTTCAACAATTTGCATAATTTGAGTCCAGTGAGTCACAGATCATCTTAAATCAAGTAAGGCCCTTTGAATATTACAGTTTCACATCAACCTGCTGAATTGTCCACAAGGTCAAGACCTGACCATACAGAAACTTGGGATTAAGAACACTTAAGTGATTTCTTCATATCTTTCAAGATAGTTTAGGTTCATTTTGTGAATTTTAACTTTTGTTATGAATGTGTAAAAATAATCATCAACAATTTTTGGCACTAGAAGGAGGGCCCGATTGGAGTTAAGATAGGATTTGAGTAAAGCTGGCTCATAATAGTGGTAGGGTGACTAGGTCTAGATCTAGTTCAGAGGATATCTTTGTGCAATTACTTGATAAAAGGTAGAGTAAAGGTCCTTTGATTTGGAATCCTAGAATATCACACATAGGAGGCTCATTTGGAATGCCTCCTAGATCACCTTTAACATCCATAACATAGCAAGTCCTGACAGTTCTTTATTTAGATCTTTGAATCTTGGTTTATGTCCTCCTAGAGGTCCTAGTCCACCTAGAAAAATAGGTACTCCCAGAGGTCTAGGTCCAGCACAAGGCCCTACAATGGCTTATTTCAATGTCAATTCTCCTATAACATTCATTGATTATCATGAGATGCCAAAAATCCTAAAAATATATGTCCTAAATATCAATTGCATCAGGATCCAGAAGATCACATTAGGATATTCAAGGAGGCATGCTTTAGAGCCAGGTTAGAATATGAGGATGTTGTGTGTAGGTTGTTTCCCTACACTTTTAATGAGCAAGCTTCTAACTGGTATGTTAACTTGCCTAATGGTTATATTTCATCTTGGACACTTATGGAAGAGGCATTTTTGTCTAGGTTTAGGGGACCAGTTGATCCTTCCACCTTATATCATAATTTGGCTGCAATTAAAAGAGGTGAAGGAGAGCTGATTGATAACTTTAATGATAGGTTTCAAAAGGCTTATTCCAGGTTAGTGGCCCCTTACACAGTGAGTACAAATGCGTTATTAGCCATGTATTATGTTGCGCTTGATCCACTAACTACCATGTTTGTCAAAAGAAAGGTTGATATCGATACAATATCCAAAGATTATAAGGAAGTAGCCTCAATAAACCAGGAGATGAGACAAACAACTTATAATCCATTTCTTAATGGAGGAAATCCTGGGATGCAAGGTCAAACAAAACCTTGGAATGGAGTTCTTATGCACAATACTCCATTATTGAGCCCAATTCCTACATACACACCTGTGTATAATCCTTCCCCAATCCAAGCTATAGTCCCCTATACTGGTAATAGTACCAATAACAATCAGATGAATGGTCAGTCATTCTTTCAGCCTCCTCAGGATACATTTGTGTCAAAGGCACAAGAGGATAGGGAAGAGATCAAATAAATTACTGCACACCTCAGAAGATTGACTACTGAAATGACACAACTAAGAAATGAAAATTTCTATGGTAGAAATAATCAAGGATACAATCAAAACCATAACCAAAATCATAAGCAGAATCATAACTAGAATTACAACCCGGGTTAAGGTTCAAATCAAAACCAAAATTATAATCAAGGTCAAAATCATAATCAGGGACAAGCAATGCAGAATAGAGGACCTACTATAGATAACAAGACCTGGGGTAATAACAATAGAAATCAAAATCAGCCAAGGCCACCTAGGACATGGAACACAGGGCCAAATAATGGCACTCTAGCTTATCCATTTGAGAATTTGGATAATCAGGAGACAAAACAAACAGCTAGAATTCAAATGACCAACATAGCATTAAAAAATTGGTGCAGGATTCATAATACCAGTGTACATGCTGAACTAGATTGCCCTCAGTTTCATTTGGCAGAAAGTATTTTCAATGTGGATGTACAGGCTCCCACCTCTAAGTTTCTCATTCCCAAAGGTAATGAAATAGTGCCCTCAGGATTTGAGACTGCTTTAGTCTTAGAGACTTTCACCTTTGCAACTAGAGAGGAAGAGGATCAGCTATTAGAAGATGATCCTTACATTTGTGAGAACCTATAGCTTGAATCAGCCTTAGTACTGAATGTATTTTATTTTCCCTTTGAAACTGAAAATGAAGTGTTATATGAAATAGAGGTGGTACAGGCTTTTTAACAGTCTAATAAAAATCATACCTACAATTTGAGAAGTAACACTAGGCCTGGAGGTCCTTTCACTACTTCCACTCCTCCCAACAATTTCAACACTCCTCCAGATCAACACACTAGTAATAATCTTGCCATACTAAAGGCTAATCATCATGTGAATGGTGGAACAACAACATCAAAAGTCCAAATGGGGAAAACAGAGATAATGGAAATAATGAGGTTAATGAGCTACTTGTTTGAAGAGATAAAAAAATCAAGGTCAGTATACCTTTATGTGAATTGTTGAAAAGTCCAGGGGTCAGAAATGATTTCATAAAGTCTTTGGATACATCTGTGACAAGTGAGGTCCCTATAGATATGAATGTTCCTAGTAAAGATCCACAGTCCAAAGAAAAGTGTAAGAAAATTGAACAGCCTTCCAACACTAATGTGGTCATGTATGCAGATAATAGGGAAGCCCCTCCTTTCTTGTTAACCATTAGAATGTTGGGAAAGAACATACATAATTGCATGGTAGATTCTAGTGCATCGACCAATGTAATGCCTTTAGGGATATGCAAAACTTTAGGGTTGACCCCTACCAAATCTGCCAAGGTTGTTACACAATTAGACAAAACTGAGGTCAATGTGATAGGAGAATTAATGCATATTCAAATCTAGTTAGCCTTAGATCCTATGGTGAGTCAGTTTATTGACATTCAAGTAGTAGATGTACCTGTGAATTACGGGATGTTGTTGAGTAGAGACTGGTCCAAAACATTGAACGGATATATGGCCACTAATTTTTTGCACATGTGGTTACCTTGGAGAGGTGTTCCAAATCAAATCAGGATAGCAGCTGAACCCAAAATGAAACACATGATTACATAATACAATAGGACTAATGAGATATTGTATGCTTTTGTTGAACCTGGTGTTTATAGAATCACTAATAAGGGAGTGCAAATTGAAGAAATCTTGATGTTGAATTTTAAAGAAAAACCTGTCAGTAAAAAAATAGTAGTGTTCATTGAGTCTGATGAAAATTCTTTTGATGAAGAAGACAATTCAATAAATAGTTTTGGTCAGATCATTAGGCAGGAAATAGAAAAGTGCATTAAACAAAAGATTCCAGTTTAGTGCAAGTTGTATAAAAGCATGTGCAGAGTCCATAATAAACCTCATTTTGAAGAGAATTGTGGAATGTGTAGAGACATTATAGAATATCAATACATAAAGTGCACAAAAGGAATGGAACTACAAGAAAGAAAAAGTTAATCCTAAGCAACTAGATGTATACTTGTAGGATAACATGGATGCATTAATTCTAGATTTAGAGAAAGAAAAAAAAGACAAGAGTGTCTGTCATTCTAATTTATAGATTGAGAATATAAATATGCAAGTAGGTCAAAATGAATCACCCATGAATAAACAAGATAGTACAACACAGGTAACATAAGGGGTGAGACATGTCAAACTAAAGGGTCAAAAGAACAAAGAGGGCATGTGGACACTGAAATGTGATGGGTCTAAATCTAAACAGGGTGCAGGTGTAGGTGTTGAACTTATAGATCCTAATGGTAAGTAATTTTTAGCAACATATAGGCTACAATTTCCTTGTACTAATAATGTAGCTAAATATGAAGCCTTGATTTATGGACTTGTTATGGCTATCAGGAAAAAGGTGAAAATGATCAAAGTATTTTCAAACTCTGAGTTAGTGGTTAAACAAGTGAGAAAGCTATATGGATGCAATTATAAGAAGATGGTTTGTTATAGGCATAGGGTGTGGGATTTGATAGATTCATTTGATGCCTTTATGATGAAGGGGGTAAATCAAAAAACACACAATAACAAATATTAAACACAACAAATAGAACTTTCTTTTATTGAACTGGGCAACTCATTACATTACAGAAGCTCAATTACAATCAGAGGATGAATCCTCTACTGGTTGCAACACATTACAGCTTCCCAACCTCAAGACTCTAGAATCTTCAGCCTTCTGTAACCCCAAATCAGCTAGGGTTTCTATTTTCCCCCTATTCTGGACTCTACACTGGCCCCCTTAACTCTACTACTGCCCAGGGTTTCTAAAATAGTCATAAATAGCACTTTTTGGTGGCCTCCAGCTAAATTTTGAAATTTACAACTCCCTCCAAAAGTAGGTCAACTTTCGGGAAGCATAACTTTTGATCCGGGTGTCCGATTGACAAACTGTTTTAAGCACCGGAAAGCTCGTGATGTGAACTATCACGCTGAAAATCCATAAATAGATTTCTATCAACTTTTTGAGACATTATGAGAAGTTTTAGTGCCTCATATCTCGTTCCATAAATTTTCAGGGGCTTTTCAGAAAACAAAAACTTTAATATCTTTCAGCTCACAAATGATCTTTGCCTGATTCCTTTGCAAAAGGTCTTATATTTCTGTTATGTAACTTTCTAGAAGTTTTTACTTCATTATGTGCCCAAATGCAAACTTTCTAAAAATAGCAAGTACACTTTCCTAAATAGGCAGGTCGCTATTTTTAGCAGTTTTGGAAAAACTGAAAGTCCTACATTATTATTCTAGATATTATGGAACCAAAAACACTAATTATGGGAAGAAATGAGAACAACTACGATGGTTTTAAATTAACTTCTTTTTGGGTGATGCAAGATTGCCATTACGCCTCTGGATGCTCCTGCATCAGACACCCAGGGTAATTTGAGAAGTGACCCTGTCACGTTTCATGTGTTTGTGTGAGGAAAACCCAAATGGTCAACCTTTGCCTTAGACAACCAAGAAGAATCTTCAATAGGCCTTCCTTTCCATTTCACTAGATATTCTTCATATTGCTTGTTTCGAGTGCTCCTTCCCACACGGCTATCCAAGATCTCTTCTATCTCCTCTATTGAAGTAGATGCCGAAATACTCCACTGCACTTCTATTGGTCCATCCTCTGTTCCACCTTCATGATATTCTGATAAATCAGCAATGTTGAAAACAGGGGAAATATTGATCCCACTCGGTAGCTCTACCTCATATGCATTTCCTGAATCATGCTTCTTCATGATTCTGCATGGTCCAAATTTCTTCATTTTCAACTTATTGTATGTTCCAATTGGGAACCTTTCTTTTCTCAGGTGAACCATGACTTCATCTCCTACTTGGAGTTCCTTCTATCTCATCTTCTGATCTGCCTTAGCCTTGTACTGAATATTCATTTTATTAATGTGCTTTCTCACCTCTTCATGCAAATTCTTCAGATGTTCTGCAAATTCTTCAGCTTCGGCACTTGTCTTTTCTCTGTTGTCCAGCTTCCTTAACTCAGAAGCATTTCTTGGGCTATTGCCATATACAATCTGGAATGGTGATTTACCAGTACTCCTATTGACAGAATTGTTGTAAGCAAATTCTACCTGTGGTAAAATCAAATCCCATCCCTTGGGCTTATCTCCTACTAAGCATCGTAGTAGGTTACCCAAACTCCTATTCACCACTTCAGTTTGTCCATCAGTCTGTGGATGGTGTGCAGAACTGAACTTCAAGTCTGTCTTCAACTTCTTCCATAATGTCCTCCAGAAATAACCAACAAACTTGGTATCTTAGTCTGAAACTATGCTTTTTGGTAGACCATGTAGTCTCACCACTTCCCTGAAAAATAACTCTGCAATATGAACAGCATCATTAGTCTTCTTACAAGGAATAAAATGTGCCATTTTTGAGAATCTGTCCACCACCACAAAAATAGAATCATGTCCTCTCTGTGTCCTTGGTAAACCAAGAACAAAATCTATGCTAATATCATCCCAGGGCTTCTCCAGTATAGGTAATGGTTGATACAACCCTGTATTTTGACTTGTTCTTTTTGCCATCTGACACACTCTGCAACTCTGCACAAATTTCCTCACATCCTGTTGCAACTGTGGCCAATAATAATTTTCACCAATAATAGCAATGGTCTTATCTCGACCAAAGTGTCTAGCCAATCCCCCACTATGCTTCTCCTTAATCAAGTTCTCTCTCATGGAACTCCTTGGAATGCACAACTGGCTTCCTCTAAACAACATGCCATCTTGGATAATGAAATCCAACCATTTTGTCCTGTCTAAAGTAATAGGTTCCAAACAAGCTTTCTAGGCCTCTACAAAATCTAGATCTTTAGGATACAAACTTTTGAGCTCATTGAACCCAACAACCTCTATCTTCATTTCTGTCAACAAATTTTGCCTTCTGCTCAAGGCATCTGCAACTCTGTTGGACTTCCCACTCTTGTGCTTCAAAACAAAAGTATAGCTTTGCAAAAACTCAACCCATTTTAAGTGCCTTTGATTTAACTTTCCTTGACTATTAAGATACTGCAAAGCCTGATGATCAGTATATCAAACAAACTCCTTTGGAAACAAATAATGTCTCCATTTCTTCAAATCCTGAACTATTGCATAAAACTCCTGATCATAAACATAATACTTTTTCTTGGCATCATTAATCTTCTCACTAAAATAGGCAATGGGCTTACCTTCTTGGCTCAAAACAGCTCCTATACCACTACCACTAGCATCACAATCTACCTGAAATACCTTATTAAAATCTGGAAGTGCCAAAACAGGTTGTTCTACCACTTTCTGTTTCAATGTATCAAAGCTCTTGTCTGCTCCTTTAGTCCATCTAAACTCTTTTCTATACCCTCTCATTGTCTCAGTTAGGGGTGCACAAATGCTACTGAAACTCCTGATAAACTTTCTTTAAAAACTTGCCAAACCATGAAAAGATCTTACCTCTGTGACACTCCTTGGCATAGGCCATTCAATGATAGCCCTTACTTTTTCTGGGTCCATCTTAAGACCTTCTTTTGAAACAACAAATCCTAGGTACACCAACTCCTTCTTTGCAAAACTACAATTCTTCAGATTAATCAACAACTTCTCCTCCCTCAGCTTCTCTAGAACTCTTTTGATATGCATCAGATGCTCATCTCAAGTCTTACTAAAAATCAAAATATCATCCAAATAAACAATAACAAAACTTGCCAAAAATTCCTCCAGTACCTCGTTCATGAGCCGCACAAATGTGCTCGGTGCATTGGTTAGCCCAAATGGCATGACTAACCACTCATACAAACCTTCCTTTGTCTTGAAGGCTATCTTCCATTCATCACCTTCTCTGATACGGATTTGGTGATATCCACTCTTTAGATCAATTTTCGTGAAGTACTTGGCTCCACTCAAACAATCCATGATGTCATCCATTCTTGGCAATGGAAATCTATACTTGAACGTTATCTTATTGATGGCTCAAGAGTCTATACACATCCTCCATTCTCCATCCTTCTTTGGTGCTAGTACTACAGGTACCGGACATGGGCTTAGGCTCTCCCTTATCAGTCCCTTCCTCAACAACTCCTGAACTTGTCTGTTCAGCTCTTCATTCTCTACAGGGGTCATTCTATGGGCTGCCTTATCTGGCAAACTGGCTCCTGGTATCAAATCCATTTGATGACTTATTTTCCTTATTGGTGGTAAACCTTCTAGTACATTATCAGAGATAATGTTCTGGAACTCTTCCAACATATCTGAAACTTCTTCTGGTACATCTTCACAGTTCTCTTGACTAATCTTAGGAATCAATGCAAAGCAATGACGCTCATGCTTCATACCCTCCAAAAATTTCTTACCATCTACCAAGCAAATTCTGGCAGTACTACATACCTTTTCTTCCACCTCCTTCAAGGGCTTCAACTTATGATGAACTCCATCTTTTGTTAAGGAATATGTGTTTGTACAGCCATCATGGACAACGCTCCTATCATACTACCATAGCCTTCCCAATAGCATATGACATGCATCCATTGGTATGATATCACACAGTACCACATCATGGTAGTCCCCAATCTTGAACTTCACTAAACACTACTCATTGACCAAAGCTCTATGGTCTTTCTGCAACCATGCAATCTGATATGGATGCGGATGCTTTCTTCTTGTCAACTTCAACTTGTCAACCATCTCTTCTAAAACCAGATTATCAGTGCTTCCACTATCAATAATAATATCACAACACTTACCTTCACATTTACACCTTGTGCAGAATAAACTCTTTCTCTGATTTGGTTCTTTCTCCTCATTCAACAAGGTTCTTCTGACAACTAGGGTTTCTCCCCTTTCAGCATCTTCAAAATGCTCAGACTGTGCATCTTCATCTACATGTGCAACTTGTGCATTACCTTCAAGTCTCCTATTCATCCTTCCTTGATGTTGCAGACACTCATATGCTCGATGCCCTTCTTCTCCACATTGTAAACAGGTTCCTCTGAAACCTCCTCTTCTAGGTCCTTGCCCAGGTCTACCTCTTCCTCTTCCTCTTTTCTCACCATTGTTCTAGTCACGAGGATGGTAGGTGTTATCTCCTCTCTGATTTTGACTGGTGCCAGCTTCTTCACTTTTCTTTACATCTTCATTTTGGCCCCCATAGTGTCTTCCACCAGTCCTTCCACCTTGACCTCTTCCCCTTTGCTTGCTGTCAAATCTTTTATTTAGCTTCTCTTCCACCTTCAAGGAAAACTGGTATGCATCTTCTATGGTGGTCATTCCGACCAGGCTCAGCTCCTCCTGAATACTCGGCCTCAACCCATTAATGTAACGAGCTACCTTTTCCTTATTGGGCTCTGCATGGCCTGTTCTGATAGTAATCTTATAAAACTCTTCTATATACTCCTTAACAGACTTGTTACCTTGCTTTAGTCCTTGCAGCTTCTTCAACAACTCCATCTCATAGTCCACAGGAATGAACTGCTTCTTCAGTTTCTCCACCATTCGATCCCACCTGGTGATCTTTCCTTTTCCTCTTCTGTTCCTCTCTAATTGGACCTCCTTCCACCAAATACTGGCATGGCCCTTCAACTTTGTTTTTGCAAACTTGACCTGATCTGGGTCCTCCACATCTTCATACTCGAAATACTCCTCCATGTCATTGATCTAATCAATGAGTTGTTCTGGATTCAAATCTTCAGAATATGTAGAAACTTTGATTCTGGGCCTCTTTCCAATCTTCGAAATGGCCCTCAACAACCTGACCTCTGCAGGATCTCCTGCAGCTTCTTGTTCTTCCTCAGATAGGTCCTCTTCGGCTTCATCTTCACTTTCTTCTCTTGTTCTCGAATCAAACCCTCTTCGTATCTCCTCTTGCAATGCATCGATTTGCCTTTGTAGGGTTCTAAAACCCTCTTCCGTCAAAGCATTCCTCCCAATATGATTTCTTCATGGAGGCATCTTGGTCTCTGCAGCAAACCCACAACCTTAGGTCCTAGTGCAAACTACCTCACAGTTGGCGATCTGTCTACACACTTAGGAAACCTGGCTCTGATACCACTTGATGAAGGGGGTAAATCACAAAAAACACAATAACAAATATTAAACACAGCAAATATAACTTTCTTTTATTGAACTGGGGAACTCATTACATTATAGAAGCTCAATTACAATCAGAGGATGAATCCTCTACTGGCTGCAACACATTACAGCTTCCCAACCTCAAGACTCTAGAATCTTTAGCCTTCTGTAACCCCAAATCAGCTAGGGTTTCTATTTCCCCCCTATTCTGGACTCTACACTGGCCCCCTTAACTCTACTATTGCCTAGGGTTCCCAAAATAGTCATAAATAGCACTTTTTGGCGGCCTCCAGCCAAATTTCAAAATTTACAACTCCCTCCAAAAGTAGGTCAACTTCTGGGAAGCATAACGTTTGATCCGAGTGTTTGATTGACGAACCGTTTTAAGCACCAGAAAGCTCGCAATGTGAACTATCACGCTGGAAATCTGTAAATAGATTTCTGTCAACTTTTCGAGAAGTTATGAGAAGTTTTAGTTCTCGTTCCGTAAATTTTTAGGGGCTTTTTGGAAAATAAAAACTTTAATATCTTTCAGCTCACAAATGATCTTTGCCTAATTCCTTCGCCAAAGGTCTTATATTTTTGTTATGTAACTTTTTGGAAGTTTTTGCTTCATTATGTGCCCAAATGCAAACTTTATAAAAATAGCAGGTACACTTTCCTAAATAGGCAGGTCGCTATTTTTAGCAGTTTTAGAAAAGCTGAAAGTCCTACATTATTATTCTAGATATTATGGAACCAAAAACACTAATTATGGGAAGAAATGAGAACAACTACAATGGTTTTGAATTAACTTCTTCTTGGGTGATGCAAGATTGCCCTTACGCCTCTGGATGCTCCTGCATCACTTTAACATAGAACATATCCCTAGGGAATTGAATCATAGACCAGATGCATTAGCAGTTGCTGCTAGCACTTTGGAGCCCTTAACATTGTCAAGTTTAAAATGATTTGCTATTGAATTAGTAAATATTCCAAGTATACTAGATAATGTTACTCATTTTCAGGTACTTGAAGGGGATCGGCAAATTATGGATTTTCTCACTTGTAATGAAGTGTTTGAAGCTCAAATCATTGATGAACAAGAAAGGCCTGAAGTGTCTTGGGATGTAGAAGACATAATAAACTTGAAAAGTAATTTCTTACCTAAGGGGGTAATTGAGTTGGAAAAGATTTTTGATTTTGATGGGGTAGTTAGACAGAAATATTTTCTCAAAACTAAAGGGGGTAAATGTGATCCATATAACTTGGGAACAAAGCAAAGTCCATAGAATGTATTGATTGGAAAGGCTTGCTCTGAGAAGTTAAGAAAAGAAATTGTGGATGTTTTGAAAGAATACAAATATGTAATAGCATGGACATATGAAGACTTGAAGACATATGATACATCCATCATAACTCATGTAATACCCTTGAAACCAGAAGTTAAACCATTTAGACAGAAACAAAGGCCTGCGAATGCTATTTTAGAGCCTTTAATCTTTGAAAAAGTGAAAAAATTGTTGTCTACCAGGATAATCTTCCCAGTAAGACATTCAACTTGGGTAGCTAATTTGGTACCCGTGAGAAAGAAAAGTGGAGACATTAGGTTATGTGTTGACTTTAGAAATTTGAACAAATCTTCTGAAAAAAGATAATTATCCTTTGACTCCAAAAGATGAAGTACTACAAGCAGTAAATGGGGCTAAGATGATGTCTTTCTTAGATGGATTCTTAGGATATAACCAGGTCCTAGTGGATAAAGAAGATAGGTTGAAGACTACTTTTACTTGCAAGTGAGGTAATTATGCATATAGGAGAATGCCTTTTGGTTTAATCAATGCAGGTGCCACCTTTTAGTGAGCCATGGACATTGCATTTTGTGGATTATGAGGTAAATGCATTGTTATTTATATGGATGATTTAACTGTGTACTCTAAAGATGCATCCACTCATGTAGAAGATTTGAGAAGGGTACTTAAAAGATGTGAAAGGTATGGGATTTCTCTTAACCCAAAGAAATGTTCATTCGGTGTAACTGAAGGAAAATTGTTAGGACATGTCATTTCTAAAAATAGGATATCCATTGATCCTGACCGAGTAGAAGGAATAAGAAAATTGTAATTACCTAATAGTAAGAAGGAATTAAAGTCCTTTTTTGGTAAGATTAACTTTGTCAGGAAGTTTATTATAGGATTTATAGAGATTGTACAACCATTAAATGCCATGCTCAAGAAAGATGCAAAGATAGAATGGACACCAATAGCCAAAGCTACATTTGAAGATATTAAGGAGGCCATTTCTGATGCTCCTATGTTAGCAAGTCCAAATTATACCAAGCCATTTTACATATATTCTTTTGCATCTATACATTCAGTTGCAGCTGCCTTGACACAAAAAGGAGAAGATAATGAAGAAAAGCCCATATCTTTCATGAGTGCACCTATGAAAGATGCACAACTAAAGTATCTAGACATAGAAAGAAAAGCATTTGCATTAGTAAGGGTAGTTAAAAAGTTTAGACATTACATCTTACAAAGTCAAGTCAAGGCCATAGTACCAGATGCAGCAGTAAAAATGCTACTAATGCAAAATGAGCCTAGAGAGAAAAGGGCCAAATGGATTACAATATTTCAAGAGTTTAATATGGAGATCATTCCAAATTTGGTTAAGTAGCAGTATGTATTAAACTCTAATGATGCATCAGGCTGGTATGTTGATTTGAATACATTTATGATATCAGGTGAATATCCAAGTAAGATGAAGTCTTCTTAGAGGAGAGCTTTAAAGATTAAAGCACAAAGATACATGGTAAAAGGAGGTCTTCTATTCAAGAAGAACCATGAAGGTATATATTTAAGATGCTTAAACAAAATTGAAGTAGACAAGGTATTGTTAGAGTTGCATGATAAATATGGAACTACTCATGGTCCTCATTTAGCTACTACGCATAAGATATTAAGAGTAGGATACTATTGGCCAACAATGTTTAAAGATACAGAGAGTCATATTGAAAGTTGTCACACTTGTTAGACTACAATAGACAAGGGAAGGAATCAAGCTAACCCATTACAGCCAGTCATTGAGTTTAGGCCATTTGCACAATGGGGCTTAGATTTCATTGGAGTTATAAATCCTCCATCATCTGCAGGACATAAGTTTATATTGACAGTAACTGACTATTGTATGAGGTGGAATGAAGCCACATGTTGCAAGTTTCCCACTACCGAGGTAGTTATCAAATTTCTTGAAGAAAACATCATAACAAGGTTTGGAGCTCCATATTTGCTGGTATGTGATAATGGCCTTGCATTTTCTTCTCTAAAATTTTTTAAATGGGCATTTGAATATGGGATAGTTTTAAAATTTTCTTCAAATTATTATCCTTAGGGGAATGGTTTAGTTGAGTCCACAAATAAGATTTTATTGGATATAATCAAAAAAATAATTGTAAAAAATCCCAAAGAATGGAATATGTTGTTGAAATATGCGCTATGGGTAGATAGGACTAAGGTTAAGTCAACATTAGGTAATGCACCTTATCACCTAGTTTATGGAACTGATCCCATACTTCAAGTGAATTTAAGAATACATGTTTGGAAGTTTGCTAATGAGTATTTAGGATTTGATGATCACAGAGAAGCCAAGATAATCCAAATGTTACAATTGGATGAGAAGAAGGATCAAACCATTGAAAATTTTGCCAAACATCAAGCAGTGGTCAAAAGGTGGTTTGACAAAAGAGCAAGAGTCAAAACATTTAGAATATCAGACTTAGTATTGTGTTGGGATAAAGCACATGAAAAGAAAGGAAATCATGGAAAGTTCGACAAATTATGGTTAGGTCCATTATAAGTCTCAGAGATAATAGGAGATAATACGTTCAGCCTCAAGACCTTGACTGGGGAAGATGTGCCATTACCTATTAATGGCCAACATTTGAAACATTACTTTCAAGCTTGGGGTGAGGGTAGTTGGTATGCTATGTATCATAGTGTAAATAATGTACAGTTTTGTTGGGTTTTGTTTTTATTTTGTTTTATTGTGTTCGTTGGTGTGTTGTGTTACCTTGGTAGGGATGTATGTTTTGTTTTGAAGTATACAAGAGTAGATTAACAACCACTAAAAATAATAGAAAGTTTAGAACATTTAGGTTAATTATTTTAAACTTATGCATAACTTGTTGTGACTGTCATAAATGTAGAAAATGGTTTAGCTTGTGCAATTTTGTATTCAATAACTATGGGTTGAGTATTCAAGGGAAGTTTCTCACAATGACACACCTAAAATCCTCAGGTTTTTTGAACATACCAGTGTAGGTTTTAGGTGAAAAATTAGAGGTCACCCTTGCTACCATTACAATTCTCAGCTTAATTTCAGCAAGTGATCACACCTTGCATCATGAAGTTACAATAGTTGGTGAGATGTCACTGTACCTCATCATTTAATCTATTTTCAGATGTCAATAATCTAGGGGTTGTGTCCTTGGTTGTTTGCAACTAGGGATTCTACAGTTATCAATTTTCCTAACTAATCTAAACTGCTTCTACTAATTTGGAAAGATTAACCTATCTACTTACTAAATGAATTCAAGAAATGTTGAAATAGAATAAAACAAAAAATTACTTAAATCAATCTTGAAAATAGTAACATGCATCTATCTAAAAAAATCAATAAATACTTTTCACAACAAAATCTAAAGTAATAAAACAATAGTACTAGCCTTCCGTTTGTGTGGTGAGAGTGGGCCCTTGCTCCACACCCTTAGGGATGAAGGCTACAGTAGAAAATCAGCACAAAAGAAGATCACAACTAGATCTAGTCTAATTCATTCACTTTGCATTCATAAAAATATTGCTATCACAGAACTGAGATTACCGAGAATCATAATAATTCAATCATTGTATATCTTCTACTATTTCTACAAGTATATATATCAAAAGAGTGATGACATATCACTTATCTTATCTATTAGTTCTTCTATGAGATGACATCCATCTCTTTATTACACTAGCTGTTTAACTATGAAAGAAAATCATGCAATAAAAGTAGACTTGAGTGGAACAGAAGTCCACTCAGAATCTAAGTTTGAGTCTTAATACATTTGGGCAGCGAGGCCCTAAAAATATGGGTATTGAATCAGTTCTTATCTGTAACTCATACAAAAACTTTATAAAGATAAAAACTCCAGTAGTTTAACTAAAGGTGACCCTTCACCACTCAGGTGATGATTTGAGTGAAATGAGGGGTGTTAAGATCACTATTGAGAGTGCTTGATCGACAGCTTATGCTGGAAATATGCCCGCTCTCAGGAGGCGCTAGAGATAATTGTTCCTGTCTGCAGCTCCAGAGATGTGTTTGTAGCTCTAGAGATATCTCTGTAGCTTCAGAGATATCTCCGTATCTCTAGAGATGTCTGTAGCTTTCTTTGTTCAGCTCCGGAGATGCTTCAGACTCCCACCTAGCTCCAGAGAGGCTTTCCTCATTTCTTCAAAACTTTAGGTGACATGGTACTTTGGTATTATCTTTGGAGATCATTGAAGACTATCTCTAGAGATGCACAAAATTGTTGTTCCTGACATCTACACCTGTTGATTCAAAAAGAGAGAAGTTTCTACATTTTTCCATCAATTCCATGCACATTAGTCACTCAATCAAAAATTATAATCTTAAGTAATCTATCTCAATTAATCATTAGCTAGAATGATCTTGCTAGCTTATTTGGGTGCAGACATTAGCAAAGATAGACTCAAGAAGGAGAAAAAGTGAGGTAAAAAGATGTATTTCATGGGTGCAACTTGGCACTCATCATCCCCCCATACCTAAGGTTTGGCAGGTCCTCCTGCTTCTCACATCCTGGATTTATTCTAGTGAAGCAGCTTGTCGGTCAAGCTATAATCCTGTGCATAGGTGGTCCATGTTGTGAGGTTGATATTACCATTGCCTCTATATTCATCAACCTACTCCATCTAGTCCTGTAATTTCTCATCTTCCATCTATTCTGCCCAGACATGGAGTGGTTCAATTATTAGAGGGGGCTTGAACTATCCACCTATCCATTCCTGCTTATGGTTATCCATCATTTTAGATATCAACTTTTCTTTTCTCATAAATAATCTTAAGTTTGTAGGGGTGACCACCTCCCTCAATTTCTTCTCCGGGGTCAAAATATTCCATCTCTTCTTTGCTATGGCAAGTACTGGGTTTGTTGAATTGATCATGAAAAGACCAAAATCGATGGAGCACTCTTGCAAACTCTTTAGGTATAATGGCAAAATTCTATTCTTATTATCAGGATGATAGATAAGGGACCTAAATTTGATCCTAAAAGCACTAAGATTGGGACATTCCTTCCTGATGAAAAGATCTATTTTTAAATCCTTCTTGAGATGATCTTTCATCCTTTCATTCCAGATCTGATGATTCCTCATCAAGGACATAAATGCCTTAAGCTGACATTTCAGCACAAAATGATTAAGAATGAAAGTTATATCATTAACACAGAACCCATGCAGGTATAATTCACACAGGAATTCTTGTCATCATCATTACTCTTGGTATATGCTATCATGAATCCTTCTGTCGTCTCTGTATCCTCAACCAGGTCAAACAGGACTAAAGAGAATTTCCTCTACAGGACTCTTTCTTGTAAGAACATGGAATAACTGGCACTTAGAGGTCTGCAGGATAGAATTTCTGAAGAAAGGGAGGCCATTTCAAGGATTTTGCCTTCCAGAGTTGCTATTCTATTTGTTTTGGCAGTGACTGCCCTTTGTAACTGCAACATAGGCTTGGAAGCCTCATATTCTCTACACTTCTTTTCCCAATGGAACAGGGATTTGGGAATGTCAATGGGGATTGGACCCACATAGGCATCTATTTGTATTTCCTGTTCATTGGTTGCCCTTGGGCCTGCCAACTCTTGAATATATTCCTCCTGGTCATCTAGTCTATTGTTGGCCCAAGTTAATTGTCTATCCTGGTTTTGTATTTTCTCAATCAATGCTACCATTATTGTGAGGCTATTGTCTCTAGCCATGTTGATATCATAAACACTCTGTGCTACCTCTTTCTCTTTTTCTTCCAATAGTTTGGCTGCCTCAATTTTTTGTGCCTCCAACTCTGCCTCTTTCTCAATTTTCTGGGCCTCTAATTCTGCTTCTTTCTCCTGGATGATCCTGTTTTTACTTTGGAGCTCTATTTGTAGATTTTTAATGATTTGTTTCTGCCCCATTTCTACCTCTATTCTGACCTTCTTGAGGTCAATAATAAATAGATTCTTCCCCCAGAGTAATCTCTTTAAGTTTTCAATTTCTTCAATCATTTGTTGTTCTTTTGAAATTTCCACATCCTCTTGATTAGAGGGATGAGAGAAGCTTTCTGCTTCTGCTTCTATTGCTGCTTTTGTGGCTGTTTCTGTGGCTATTGGCTGATCATCAGGGTTTTCCATGGCCATCTACCTTGCACTATCAATTGTACCCATCTGCCCCGCTTTATCCTTTTCTTCAGGCTACATGTCTTGAGGGGCCTCTTGGGGTTCCTCTACTTCTGCTAGTACCAATGAAGGTCTAGCTTTATCCTCATATGTTCTAAAACCCAAGAGTACCTCAGCTAGGAGGGTAGTATCCTCCTCATCCAGTGAGAGCTATCTCTGCCTTTTGCTTCTTCATAGTAGAGGTGGGGCAGGTGCCTCCGAAGTAGGTCTTTCTTCCTTAGAATCTGAGGAAATAGTAAAAGTCGGTATGTATTCTGTCTCTTGAGCACATGATGGTGCTGGGGAAACTTCTCTTTGCTTTCTCTTCCTGACTAGAGGGATCTCATCTGAATCATGAGATGGTTCTTCAACCCACCAGGTTCCCTTTGCTCTCTATCCTAACCTTCCCTCTGTTAATTCTTTAGGGTAAGATTCCACAGTTAGAGTCATCTGTCTCCTAACTGATCAAGTCATGTATGGGGTTTTTCTAGGAGCAGACTATAATTTCTTTGCCTTTCCCCCTTTTATCAAGAACAGGGGCTGCAGATGAAGATGCCTCCTGTGAGGGTTTCTTTCCTCTTTGAATAGCTATGGAGGAGGCTGAAGGCTCAATTTCTTCTTCTTGGTGAGTAGGAGAACCCATACCTCCTGGCTGTGCCATTTCTAGTTCTCTGTTCTGGGAAGTCTGTTCAAGAAAGTTTTGCCATAATTCCTCCCCATTGGCTTGAGATAGGAAGTGGTGTTTAACTACAAGAAAGATGAGACCATGATGTTTCATTGGATGCTTATTCTGCTGATATTTCTCTATAGTTGCCCTGATGGTAGAATACAAGAAATTGGGAATGTTTATGCTATACTCAGGGTATCTATTTCCATGTCTTAGACAAATTAGTATTTTCATGATTGGCCCTAAAACTAGAGAGAATTAACCATCACAAGTGAAGTATTTCATCACCTAGGTGGCAGCAGATTGCCAAGGGTTTGGGAGTGTGGACCTCATAATTCCTTTTACTTCATTTTTATTTGAATGCACTTGTATAGCAAGCTCACCACGAACAGAGAAATTTTTAATCAAATAAGTGTATAAGGTTTTCAAGTGATAAAACCTCTCACCTTATTCAGGAAGTCTAGAAATGTGGCTAATATTGTCTGAGGAGAGATTTATTTGGACCCCTTTGACAACTGTCTAATTATCCCTTAAATTTTTAAGGAATTCGTCCTCAATATCTTCCTAAAACCCTTCAAATTTTTCTAGGAAGTCCAACCATCCTGCAGCTCTTAGAATGTTTGTTGCAGCTTCATCCTGCAGAAGACCTGTAGCACATTCTGGATCAGACTTCTTCGTTACCCCCATTGCCAAATTGGTTCCAACGTTTGTGCTTAATTTCTCACCTCCTCAATCTGCAGTTTATCCTCTCCTCTTATCTCTGTAGGCTCCAGAGGACTATTTAATTTGCCCTGTAGGCTCTAGAGAACTATTTAGTTTACTCTATTCTTCAGGGTACTTCAGAGGTTCGAATGAGGAATGTTATGTTTCTTAATTTAGGCTTATGCAGATTAGTTAGAGTACCTAGGCAGTCATAATGTGACAAAATGATAGGACACTCTGGAGGCAAGGTGGCAGTACAAAATAGATGGTAGCATGTGTGAATTTTATAAAGAAAATGATGGCAGGAGGATGTGTCATAGTGGCGACACCCAAAAATAGATTGATAAGACAGTTGCTATTAATGATTAATTAAAGATAGAATTACCTGGATCAGTTTTAATGATGAGAGTGATGTACATGGTAGAGATGTTGCATCATGTTTGAGACTGCACGTGTCATGGCACATGAGCAGCTTCTAGTGGCTGGAGATGATGTCCACTACTCTGTTGGCATGCAACCTGCAATCATTGCGCTGAGTGGTTTGAGAATCCACGTTCCTTGGGTGATGTTAGCACTGGCTTGTGAAGACTGCTACAATTATGCGTGCTAATTGAATTTATTTTTGTAATAAAGTAGAGGATGGGTCATGATGACCTCATCATGATGTGCCCACTCCCTTATTATTTGAAACTAACTTCTTTATTGACAGAGCACCGGAGGTGCTCCTAGTTGAGAAGCGCTAGAGGTGCTCCTGGTTGGAGAAGCGCCGGAGGTGCTCCTGGTTTGAGAAGCGCCAGAGGTGCATTTGATTTGGGAAGTGCCGGAGGTGTATTTGATTTGGGAAGTGCCGGAGGTGCATTTGACTAACTCCTGGTAACTGATCACCTCCGAAGCTCAATTATTTCAACTGTCCTGAAGAAGGGAACCACCATTTTCTAGTTTTTGACTCCCTTGGTCAAGAAAGATAGCCATTTATTAGTTTTAGATCTTTCTCTATTATATATATATATATTTAGAAGGCCGCCATTTGTTGGTTTTGACCTTTTTTTTTAATCCAACACTGGGACAGAGGAGGTATCTTCTATATCAAAACTCAAATCACTGAGAAACTCTTCTTTAGTAGATAGTCTTTTATAGAGTCTGATTCGATGACCATTTACTAGGAATGTGTCTATGCTTCCATCAATAGGTTGCAATGATACTATTCCATTTTCAAAAACTTCCTTGATTTGATAAGGACCCATGCAATGAGTTTGTAATTTCCCTTCGAACTCTTTGAATTTAGAATCATAAAGAAGAACCCAATCACCTTGTTGAAATGTCCTCCTTTTAATGTGTTGGTCATGCCATTGCTTCCTCTGATACTAAATTAGTTCTGTTTGCTGAATGGCCTCTGTCTAAATTTCATCCAACTCATTGAGCTGAAGAATTCTATTCTGTTGAGATATAGACAATGGTAGACCAATAGCCAATGCAATTTTAAGTGTCTGGAGTTCAAATTCTATAGACAAAATAGGATTTTTTCCATAAACTAATTCATATGGTGAGAACTTTGTTGTGGACTTCCAAGTGGTATTGTAAGCCCAAACTACTTTAGGTAATCTGTTAGCCCAATCTTTTCTGTTCATTGCTACTATCCTTGTCAGAATATTTTCAAGTTCCCTATTAGTTACTTCTACCTGCCCATTCACTTGAGGATGGTAAGGTGAAGATTTTCTGTGTTTGACTTGATATAAATCTTTGAATGCTTTGATTACCTGTGAAGTAAACTGAGGTCCTCTATCTAAAACTATTGATCTTGGGGCTCCAAATCTTAAGAAAATCTTATTATAAAGGAAATAAACAACTTTTTCTTCTCTTGCAAATTGTAATGCTTGAACCTCAGCCCACTTAGTAACACAGTCTGTGCATACCAAAATGTACTTCTTGCCTGATGATGGTGGGGAAATTGGTCCCACAAAGTCTAGACCTCACTGCTCAAATGGTTCCATCATGACTTGTGGATGCAGTAACATCTCCTGGTTAAAGGTTGGCTGTCCCATCCTTTGGCACTGGTCACAGTACTGCACATACTTCTTTGTATCTTTATGAAGAGAGGGCCAGTAGTAACCAACTTTGAGGATCTTGTGGACTATCCTGTGGAAGGAGTAATGGCCACTAGATGGTTCATCATGACATGCTCTCAACACATCAAAAATCTCATCAGCTTCTAAACACCTGCATAGAATGAAATCAGGACCACATTTAAATAGTAAACCATTCAACCATTTGTAAGATAAACATTCTTTAACCAAACATTTTCTTTGTCTTGAGGTAAAATGGGATGGATACAAGCCTGTAGCTAAAAGATTAGCTATGTCAGTAAACCAAGGTGTAGTACAGGATATAGCAAAGAGATGTTCATCTGGGAACTTGTCCTCCACTGGTTGGTTTTATCTTCCTATATGCAATCTTGATAAAAAATCAGCAACCAAATTAAACTTTCCTAGATTATCAACTATGGTGATATCAAATTCCTACAATAACAATAATCACCTGATGATCCTTGCACCCACTACGGTTTGTTCATTAGGTACTTGATGGCTGCATGATCAGTGTGCACAAATATCTTATATCCAGTGATGTAATGCCTTAATTTGTTTATAGCATAGATGATTGCCAAGAATTCTTTTTCAGTTGTGGTGTAATTTCTTTCTGCAGGGGTAAGGTTTTTCCTAATGTAATAAATGGCATGCATACTTTCTCCTTCCTCTTTTTGTCCTAAAACTACCCCAATGGACTCATTTGAAGCATCAGTCTATATGTGAAATGGCAAAGTCCAATTAGGTCCTCTTAAAATTGGTGTGACAGTAAGCTTCTCTTTCAAGGTTTCAAACACTGATTGACATTCTTCTATCCATAGAAATTATGTGTCTTTGTTAAGCAGGGTAAACAGGGGGGCAGTTATTTTGCTGAAATTTTCTATGAATCTCCTATAGTAGCCTGCATGACCCAGAAAACTTCTGACATATGTTTGATTTTTAGGTGAAGCCAACTGTGTAATCACTTCTATCTTGTTTTGATCCACTTTGATCCCCTTTTCTGAGATGTGGTGTCCTAAAACAATTCCTTCATCTACCATCATAAAGCACTTTTCATGGCTAAGGGATAATTGATTTTTCTGATAGCATTTCAGTACTTTCTCAAGGTTTGTGAGAGATTCTTCAAAATTATCCCATACATAGTAAAGTCATCCATATATACCTCCATGCATTCATTAGCTAGTTTAGCAAAAATAGCTAAAACAAGTCTCTGAAATGTAGCTGGGGCATTGCATAGTCCAAAGGGAAGAACTTTGTAAGCAAAAGTTCCCCAAGAGTAGGTGAAGGTGGTTTTGTCCTAATCTTCAGGTGCTACTTTAATTTGATTATACTCACTGAATCCATCTAGAAAAAAAAAATACTTTCTCCCAGCAAGGTTGTCCAGAACTTGGTCAATGAATGGTAAGGGAAAGTAGTCCTTTTTTGTGGCCTTGTTGAGTTCTCTATAATCAATACACACCCTCCATTTCCCATTCTTTTTAGGCACTATGAAAAGGGGTGGGACCCATTGACTATCTGAGATTGATATATGAACCCTGCTTGAAGTAATTTTTCTATTCTAGTTCTGACAATGTCCTTTAAAGCAGGATTCAATCTTCTTTGGGGCTGTCTGACAGGTTTAACATCCTCAGTGTATATATGATGGGTATAGATTTCAGGAGGTATGCCTTTCATGTCTTGGTATTCCCACGCAAAAGTTGTTGAATGGGAAATCAGAAGTTGGATGAGTTTTTCTTCCTGATTGGTTGTTAACTAAGTATTGATATTGAGTGTTTTCCTTGGTAGAATCGTAACCTGTTTTGTGATTTGTTCCATAGATGTAGTTAATCCGCACATTGGAGTCATGGTATTGAGAGGACAAGAATGTGGAAGCAACATGTGGAAAGCGGCTTAGTCTCTGTAAAAGGTTTCCCCACAAGGAATGATGTTGGCGAGGGTACAATGAGAAGAAGTAAGAAGTTCTCTCCTAGAGTCTTGGGCGAGTTCCATCACATCCTCATTGATTAGGATGTGAGTAATGTCTTCTATTGTATCATAGTATATTTCTTCTTCTTACTCTCCCAGATGTTCCTTGATGGTTACCATAGCTACTGAGGCACTGTTGTCATTATTCTCTGACTCATCCACCCATACTCTTCCTGTATAATGCATTGATGGCTTAGCTGGAGGATACAAAGATATTTTCTTCAAATCTATCCCATTAGAAATGACCATATCCCCAGTTTGACAATCAATAGATGCTGCTGCTGTAGCTAGCCATGGTATTCCTAAGATCAATGGATAAGCATTTCTCTGGTTTCTAGGTTCTAATATCAGGAAATCCACTAGAAATTCCCATGAATCTATCACAACTGGTACATCAATGATTACTCCTTGTGGAACAACTACTGAATGATCAGCAAGTTGAAGAATTGTAGTTGTGGATTAGATACCTGATAGAGCTAATTTGTCCATTGTGTGAACTGTCATCACATTAATTGCTGCTCCCAAGTTAACCAAAACATTTGAAATTTCTACCCCTGAGATGAAAATAGTTATGACAGGATTTCCAGGGTCTCCATATTTTGGAAGGAGAATTTCTCCCATCAATAGATCTACCACTTTTCCTTCCACCTGTATTGTGGAGGGAAAAACTTTCTTCTTGCCCTGCATTTTGATACAGTACTGTTTAATGAACTGATTTAGTTCTGGTACATCTCTGTTTGCTTGGAGAAGAGGAATTTCAATGTTTAGTTGCTTGATTTCTTGTAAAAGTTTTGATTCCAGGTTGGTTTGAATTTGTTTTTGTAAGATCTTTATCTAGGGAACATTTTGTTTAAGCTGTTTTGGGTATGGTGCTAGTTTTTCCATCTCTGGAGCATCTCCGGAGCTCTTGTCAGAATTGTGTTCAGGAATGTTCTCCAGAGTCAGTCTTTTAGGAGCAACTCCAGAGTTGTCCAAGGATGATTCTTTTAGCACTTTTTCATTAGTAATCTCCTTCGGGGGTTGAGTGGATTAATTTTCAGGTTCCTCATCATTGGTTACTTCAACTATAGTTGGAGGGGATGGTCTTGGGAATGATTTCCCATAACGCAGTTGTAGGTTATTGGAATATATAGCAGTAATTCCAGCCAGATTTTCTTGCTCTATCCTGTAAACTGCTGCTCCTTGTTTATTCCATGGGTTTGGTATAGGCTGAGCTGGTAAAGGTGGTTGGCTAACTGGTTCATTTTGTGCTTGAGCTCGTGTGTTGGAGGGTCTATTTAGTAAATCTTGTTGTTGGGGTGTCTTCTTTATATATCTTCCTTTCGAATCTCTAGCTCTAACCATACAGATCTATCCTAAAAACTGTTTTAACTTAGTTTCCCTAATTAACACAATACCTCCCTAGCAACGATGCCAAAAATGGTGAGATGTCACTGTACCTCATCATTTAATCTATTTTTAGATGTCAATAATCCAGGGGCTGTGTCCTTGGCTGTTTGCAACTAGGGATCCTATAATTATCAGTTTTCCTAACTAATCTGAACTGCTTCTACTAATTTGGATAGATTAACCTATCTACTTACTAAATAAATTCAAGAAATGCTGAAATAGAATAAAATAGGAAATTACTAAAATCAATCTTGAAAATAGTAACATGCATCTATCTATCAAAATTAATAAATACTTTTCACAGCAAAATCTAAAGTAATAAAACAATGGTACTAGCCTTCCGCCTATGTGGTGAGAGTGGGCCCTTGCTCCACACCCTTAGGGTTGAAGGCTCTAGTAGAAAATCAACACAAAAGAAGATCACAACTAGATCTAGTCTAATTCATTCACTTTGCATTCATAAAAATATTGCTATCACAGAATTGAGATTACCGAGAATCAGAATAATTCAATCATTGTATATCTTCTGCTATTTCTACAAGTATATATATCAAAAGAGTGATGACATATCACTTATCTTATCTATCAGTTCTTCTATGAGATAACATCCATCTCTTTATTACACTAGCTGTTTAACTATGAAAGAAAATCATGCAATAAAATAGACTTGATTGGAATAGAAGTCCACTCAGAATCTAAGTTTGAGTCTTAATACATTTGGGTAGCGAGGCCCTGAAAATATGGGTATTGAATCAGTTCTTATCTGTAACTCATGCAAAAACTTTATAAAGATAAAAACTCCAGTAGTTTAACTAAAGGTGACCCTTCACCACTCAGGTGATGATTTGAGTGAAATGAGGGGAGTTAAGATCACTGCTGAGAGTGCCTGATCAATAGCTTATCCTGGAAATATGCCCTCCTCTCAGGAGGTACCAGAGATAACTGTTCCTGTCTACAGCTCTGAAGATGTGTCTGTAGCTCTGGAGATATCTCCGTAGCTCCAGAGATGTCTATAGCTTCCTTTGTTTAGCTCCAGAGATGCTCTAGACTCCCACCTAGCTCCAGAGAGGCTTTCCTCATTTCTTCAAAACTTCAGGTGGCATGGTACTTTGGTATTGTCTTCAGAGATCATTGAAGACTATCTCCAGAGATGCACAAAATTGCTCTTCCTGGCATCTACACCTGTTGACTCAAAAAGAGAGAAGTTTCTACATTTTTCCATCAATTCCATGTACATTAGTCACTCAATCAGAAATTATAATCTTAAGTAATCTATCTCAATTAATCATTATCTAGAACGATCTTGCTAGCTTATTTGGGTGTAGACATTCAAAAAGATTGACTCAGGAAGGAGAAAAAGTGAGGTAAAAAGATGTATTTCATGGGTGCAACTTGGCACTCATCAATAGTAATATCTTATAAAGTCTCTATCTTACACAAAATATAAAAATAAGTAAATAAATAAAATGGATTTTACTAAAAATCTAGATTAAGCCATCTAGGTAACTCTACCAGGGCTATAGACACTTGCTGGAAGTGGGGCTCTACTTAGGAGAATTGTAACGATAACCTTGTTGGGGCTATAGACACATGCTGCTAGCAAGGTTCTATCCGGTTGGCTATGAGGGAATGACATCAACTATGTAGTTTAATATCAGTCACTAGTTTATTCAACTTATTTTCAAAATGAGGATTATTAATTGTTAGGGTAAAATGTGGATTAATCAAATGAACAATATCAAACCCAAACATCAACAGAATAATGAAAACAAGAAAGATTGAATGAAAAGAGCAATGAATAACACAATGCAAACCTTCCCTGAATCAAAGCTTTTGTTGTTCGCCTATTACAACCATCCTTTGCTGATGAAGTAGGCCCTCAGTGAGTGCACTCTTTTAGCTGTGTTGTAGGATGTCGATGGTAAATGGCTGTGTTGATAGATAATGCTGTGAAGTAGAGCTTCAAAGCAAATGGTGATCTCAAGTAGATTGTATTGGGGGTGCCAAAGGCGTGTGGGTAGATTTCTGTAGAGTAACAATACAAATAACCTAGATGATTAGAATGGAGGAATAAGGTTCCATTTATAGACTCAGAAAAATGAGAATCAACGGTTGAGAGGAGATATGAAGATCAATGGCTGAGAATGGTTGAGGAATGTGCAACCAGTAGAAATATGACAAGTGTCCCAACTCCATCATGAAAGAGGGGATGTGACAACATTGATTGGAGAGTTAACTCTTTTAACTGAACAGTTAATAGACTTGATTAGTTAGTTGGAAGAATGAATTGTGGAATTGACTAAATTGATTGAGGGATTAACTCAATTGACTGATCAGTTAACACTTTTGATTGATTAGTTAACTAACTTTTGATTTGAGAAGAAATAGGCCATGTGGGTGAGGGAAAATAAGGTAATTAAATATTTAATATATTTAATTACATGTGCAACCCGATGAGGTGGACAAGGTGAGGTGGAAAAGTGAGGTGTAAGTGTGAGGTGGATTTTTGGAATTTAGAACTTAGGATAGAGGAATTTGGATTAATTAAATAATTTATGATTATTTAATTATGTTGGCATATTAGAAGAATTTAGGGATTTTAATTAAATAAATTAAATTTATTTAATTATGGAATAGTGAACCACTTAAATAAATTTAGAATATTTATTTAATTGGTAGAAGAACAGAATAAATATTTAGAATATTTATTTAGTTGAATCGTGTCATTTTTAGGCAGATACATTTTGCCCCTCTTTGATGCAATGTTGTTTACAACGTTACTTCAAAGAAATTGATAGTCTGACAGTGATACATGCCCCAATTTGCCCCTGGTACAGGTTTAATGACGATAGGATGCCCCCTCGAGAGATTGGATGGGAAGAAGGTAGAAGGCGTGAGACGGACAATCTCACGAAGACAAAGGGAAGCTAGGTTAGAATGAAGAAATCAGTTGAAGAAAGAGTCAAATGATACGTGATGCAAGATGGAATGATGACACACACAAGCAAGCAAGAAAGTATGCACAAATGACACAAGAACAAACAAGGTATTGCCCCTGTCAAGTGGTAACCCAACGATATACTAATAATGATATACAATAATGTTGTCATGGCGGGGAATGATATATCCCTAGACCAACACGGTAGGTGTGTTGTCATGGCGAGGAATGATAGATCCCTAGAGCAACATGAAGGATAGTGTCTGGTTTCAAGAAATGAAGCATGTCATGTAAGATGTGTGTATTGGTCTGATTTCGACAATGCAACATCCTGTATAAGACAATTGATTGATTAATTGATCGAGTTGGTTTACGACTAGACAAAGATCAAGACCCCTGATTGTGATTGGATCATTTGTGCAAGATTGACCTAACTTGATTGGTATGGTTTAAGGATGGACCTTGCATTTGGATCATTGCTCAGACTGACTGGACAAGGATGAAAGATATGATGATAGATAGAAATCTAATTGATAGAAGAAAGACTCGATAGAAGGACTCACAAGCTTTTATTTGTATTGATACTCTGCATTGTTGGATCTTTATTGCATGGGGTATGGTATGGATGTATAAATGGATATAGGATGGATTCTTTGCTATTGGAGTGCTTTATTTCATCATTGGGCATTTTTTTTTGGTACTTTTTCTGAAATGTTATAAGTTAATACAAGCATCTAGGTATAATTGAACTGAGATGACCTAAGTACTTCTTACATGGATTTTGATATAGCAATTTAATACAAGCATCTAGTCAAACTTGAATCTAGATGACCTGAGTGTTCCTTGCATTTCAACAAACAAAGATTGCCCCCGTTCATGTTAGACCTTTGATGTCCTCGATGATCTTTTGCCGATCATGTCCTTAGACAAGGTGTCACATTACTAAAGCTTAACCCACAGATAGCAAACAAAGAAAATAATCATGCCCCCATCATAGCATCTCTAGCTTTTAGCATCCTTGAGTAGCATAGAAAGACATGATGACAAAAATCAAGACTCTGTAACTTAACCATGGTTCTAATCCACAAACCATTCTTGCCATTAGATGTGTTTTTCTTGCCATAATTTGAGTAGAATCATTTAGAAGGCCTTAGGAGTTTGTTTGCTTTGCTTTGGATAGGTTAATGTCTTGTGTCAGGATTTCTGCTTGAAAGTGGGCTTTTCTTGCACTTGCTTGCTTGGTGAGAAGATTCCACAATCCTTCATTGGTGAGACGGGCCCTAAGGGACTGACCTAGTGCCTCGGGGGCTGATTGCTAAATGGCATTGCCTACGTGACGATGCAGAGGCAACATAGTTTGGGGTAAACCCTAATGGACCTAAGATATGGATCAGATGAGACACGATATGGAATAGACATGGATCAGATATGGAATAGATATGGATCAGACAAGACACGATATGGAACAGATAAGACACGATATGGAACATATATGGATCAAATAATATTGATGACAAGGAAACACCACGGATAGGTAGATGCATGGGTGATAAAGAATGGAATGGGTAGGTATGAGGATGGGCAATAGTGGATAGAAGGAAATAAGGATGTGATCTCTAAGGACTATGTCACATAAGTATAACATGCCCCATTGTAGGTAGAGTATGTAGGATTTTTCATGACAATGCTAATGACGATAGGAGCATGAGAGGATAATGAAGGATTTACATGGTTTGGAGGGATAAGGTACATTAAGAGACATCTAAAACATTTGTCAACATTGTGCCTCCAATCTTTATCAAGACCAAAGAAAATAGAGGAAAGGAAGATTGGATGGATGGATGGGACAATATAGGTATGTAATGGATAGAGGATAGGATAGGAAATGGTATGAAAGGAAACTGGTAGGAGAAAAGTGATATGCTGATGAGACAAGGGGCCCCCAATCAATTCAGTCAATTCAGTCAATTCCACAATTCATTCAGTCAATTCCACAATGCATTCTTCCAACTGACTAATCAAGTCTGTTAATTGTTCAGTTAAAAGAGTTAACTCTCCAATCAATGTTGTCACATCCCCTCTTTCATGATGGAGTTGGGACACTTGTCATATTTCTACTGGTTGCACATTCCTCAACCATTCTCAACCATTGATCTTCATATCTCCTCTCAACCATTGATTCTCATTCTTCTGAGTCTATAAATGGAAGCTTGTTCCTCCATTCTAATCATCCAGGTTATTTATATTGTTACTCTGCAGAAATTCACCAGTGCGCCAAAAATGTTAGGGTAAAATGTGGATTAATTAAATGAACAATATCAAACCCAAACATCAATAGAATAATGAAAACAAGAAAGATTGAATGAAAAGAGCAATGAATAACACAATGCAAACCTTCCCTGAATCAAAGCTTCTGTTGTTCGTCCATTACAACTGTCCTTTGCTGATGAAGTAGGCCCTCAGTGAGTGCACTCTTTTAGCTGTGTTGTAATATGTCGATGGTAAATGGCTATGTTGATAGATAATGCTGTGAAGTAGAGCTTTAAAGCAAATGGTGATCTCAAGTAGATTATATTGGGGGTGCCAAAGGCGCGTGGGTAGAATTCTACAGAGTAACAATACAAATAACCTAGATGATTAGAATGGAGGAACAAGGTTCCATTTATAGACTCAAAAGAATGAGAATTAATGGTTGAGAGGAGATATGAAGATCAATGGCTGAGAATGGTTGAGGAATGTGCAACTAGTAGAAATATGACAAGTGTCCCAGCTCCATCATGAAAGAGGGGATGTGACAACATTGATTGGAGAGTTAACTCTTTTAACTGAACAGTTAACAGACTTGATTAGTCAGTTGGAAGAATGAATTGTGGAATTGACTGAATTGATTGAGGGATTAACTCAATTGACTAATTAGTTAACACTTTTGATTGATTAGTTAACTAACTTCTGATTTGAGAAGAAATAGGCCATGTGGGTGAGGGAAAATAAGGTAATTAAATATTTAATATATTTAATTACATGTGTAACCTGATGAGGTGGACAAGGTGAGGTGGAAAAGTGAGGTGTAAGTGTGAGGTGGATTTTTAGAATTTAGAACTTAGGATAGAGGAATTTGGATTAATTAAATAATTTATGATTATTTAATTATGTAGGCATATTAGAAGAATTTAGGGATTTTAATTAAATAAATTGAATTTATTTAATTATGGAATAGTGAACCGCTTAAATAAATTTAGAATATTTATTTAATTGGTAGAAGAATGGAATAAATATTTAGAATATTTATTTAGTTGAATCGTGTCATTTTTAGGTGTATACATTAATCATGTTCACCCACTTAGACTCAATTGATAGATTCATGCACCTTACTGAATACATTAGGTCTCAAGTTAAATAATGATCTATAGAAGAGAAAGTTGGAAGTTATGAATTTATTTCATTTAGTTTTCTTTAATGGGTTTAATTTAATTGTTTTGTTTGGTTGCTAGTTATTGTGATGCTCACAACATGCCCCATTTTACTTCTTAGCAAAATGAGGACCCCTGTTGTGGCTGTGGCTTTTGCTTGGGTGTGGGTTTGCTTGGTACTAAAAGGGAAAAGGAAGTAAAGGGTACAAACCTTGTTGAGAATAAAAAATTAGCATTAATTACCAAAGTAGAATAGGGGTGAATTCTTTGTCAAAAATGAATAAGGGTTGCTTTTTGAACCGTTTCAAAATTCCTAATATTCTACAAGATATGTGTGTTTTGGTAAAATGCATTATAGGAAAGTGTGTATGTTGCATGTACGAGGTCATTTGTATGTGGAGTCGTGGTATGAGTCTCATAGAGTTGTCAGGTTTATGAATCATTATACTTGTATGTATATTGTTAATGTTTTATTTTTTACATACAAGTCGGACCCGACAGAATTCAAAAGTAAAATGGATAATTGGTTAAGTTCATGGTTGTAGACACCCTAAAATGACCAAGTCATCGCATCACTTGCATTTCGTTATCTGTCTAATCACCTGCATTACAACGTTAATTAAATAATCTAATTATTTAATTAATTTCACCAAATTCTTCTAAATCACACAATTGCAACATTAATTAAATAAATCCTCTTTATTTAATTAATTAAATCAAATTCCTCTATATTCTTCCACAATTAAATAAATTTTAATTATTTAATTTGATCATTATCCTCTTTCCAAAAATTAAGTCTACATTAATTAAATAAATCCCATTATTTAATTAATTCAACAAATTCCCTCTTATCTAAAATTAAATAATTCTTTAATTATTTAATTAAATCAAAAATCATTCTCCCAAAATCATGCACAGCAATTAAATAAATTTATTTATTTAATTTGTTTTTAAATCTTCTAAATTAAATAATTCCAATTATTTAATTACTTCTTCCAAAATATCTTCTCTAAATTTAAATAAATCAATTATTTATTTAAATTGCTTTTTCTTCTAATTTGAGTTATCTCTAAAATAACTCAAGCTTTCTTGCTCATCAATTAAATATTTCTATATTTAATAAAGCAAAATATCTTCTTTTCTCATGCAAATCCCTTCTTCTTGTTTTAAATCACTTAACTGATTGCTTTATTCTTTTAATTGATTTATCTCTTCAGTTAACTCATTCTTCTATTCTTGATAACTCCTCTCATGCAAGAGCAAGCAAGACACATGTCTTCTCCTCATTCGTTGCACATTCCTCAACTTATCTCCTCCGTTGATTCTTCTGAATTATCTGGACCGTTGATCGATCCTCATTGAAACCTATATAAACCCCCCTCATCTCCTTCATTGGGCCTCTCTCTTCGATCGTATTCTCAGGCATACTTAACAGAGCTTTGAGCATACACAACGCGTCAATTGAGCACTATAACAATCTTTTGACATTGATCTTCTTGAGCCACTTTATGATCTTTTAACATTGATCTTGGCGCAACCCTTACGATCTTTTGACATTGATCTCTTGAGCACACTACTTGCTTGTTGCAGCTATGGCTTCGCAACTTCATTGAGCAATCCACATTCAATCCAAAGGAAACAATACAGATTTCGGTAAAAGTCTTTATTCATCTTTGATTTGTGATTTATGGCTTTTACTTAGATTCGTTTCCTTTATGTTATTGGGTTCTTTGGTTTTATTTAGTTTAGATTTAATCCATTTTTCCATATACACATTCTGGCACGCCCGGTGGGACCCATTGGTCCTGATTTAATATCAAATTTGTGGAATTTTTAGTTTGATTTCACAGGTTTTTTAACTCTTTTTTTGGAGAGATCTGAAAAAGGATTTTTAAAGGAAGCTTGCTAGGTAAAAACGGAGGTCACGGTTGCGTTCGGAAGGGTTGAGGGACGAAGAAAAATATAAAATTTGACCTATTTCGGTGAAGGTAAATTTTTTTCACCTCTGGCACGCAACCCGAGGCCATACAATCACTGCGAGGTACGGTAAAAAAAAAAAATTTAAGTTTTCTTTTCTCAAAAAAAAAAATTCTAAAAAAAAAAAAAAAAAAAAAAACAAAAAGAAAAAGAAAAAAAATCCAAAAATAAAAAAGCAAAAACAAAAACAAAAAAAAAAACAAATAAAACAAATAAAAAATGAAGTGTTTTTAGTTTTTATTTCTTTTAGAAAGTAAAACAAAGTAAAGAGAATCTTTTTTCTTTTTTCTTTTTATTTTTTGAAAAAAAATAAAGCACCTTCAGCCCAGCAGCAGGTCACATCAGTGACCAGGAGCCAGTCACAGGGGGCTAAGACAGACCCCTCTTCAATGAGCTTTTTAAATGAATAGGCGATTTTCAAACCTCATTATCTTGGTCATACGGACACGTATTTCAGTGCTTTTTTTTTTGAAATAGGCTAGAATTTCATGATCTACATCGTGGTGAAATTGGTTTTTTCTCAAGATTCTCTGATTTTTCAGAAAATTGATTTTCTCACTGCTGTCTTTGTCTCGTCACAGTTTTTTGACTTTTCAAGCTTCATAACTTTCACAAACGGACTCGGATTCAGGTGATATTTTTTTTGAAAGTTAGTATTTTTCTGTCCTCTATACAGTGGTAATATTTTTTCAAAGATTTTCTGAGATCTATTTTTTAAGACCACTCATTGGCCTATTCTCAATCTCTGACTTCAAGCACTTGCTAACTTTTGAGTTTGTGTGGACCTAATATCACTTGTTGCAGCTTCTTATTACTCATACAGAGAAAATAGGTGTTTTTAACATGTTCATGCAGGATGAGCATTGAAGACCTCTTGATCTATCTCACTAAGTCTTAGAAACACATTGCATGCTTAAAAGGATAATTGAACAAATCTTTTCTTGCAATCTAAGTCTTAGGAACATACTGCTTTTCTTAAGGGACAATGGACATGTATGAACAAACACCTCAATTTTCTAAAGGACAATGGACATGAATGCCAAACACTTCATTTCATAAGGGACAATTTACAACTACAATCGTGTGTGTGCATAGCTTAGTTGCACCTTATTTTTCTTATAACGGGACAATTGAACCTTTGTGTGACGTGCTTGATTTTACATTTTTTGTACTTCCTTTAGAAGGGCCTGCTTTTGGATTGCGTTTCATCCAAAAGGGACGACCCTAAGCGGAGTTTTCCTTTGAACCGCTATATAAAAGGGATAAGGCGAAAGCCAAGTCCTAACTGACGTCAGCCTTACCTTGTGATGCCAAACTGAAAAGAGGTGTACTAGCCCTTTGTGGAAACGATTTTCACATTGAGCGAAGTGTTTGAAACTCTTAGTAGGATTGGTTAAAGCTTTTAGTAGCTTGTCGCATTGCTCGTAAGGCATTGGTCCCTCAAAGTCACTAAGAACCAATTTAGATAGAGACTACCCGACCTACCTCCGAACATTGCGGTAATCATCAGTGCAAGGGAAATCGATTTAAACCCTTAAGATACTCACCATTGGCTCCCTTGAGAAGAGATAGTATTCCCTTGGACATAAAACTCTTGTGACCTACTTGAGCTTTCCAAGGGGAGGGTGAGATATCCCTACCTATCGTCTCTCGCAAAGATACTAAATATCTGACACCTTTATGGAATGATATTTTTATCGACGGAGTATTAAGCTGTGAGCTGATCTACTGCAATGAAACCTTGTCTCTAGGGATAAAAAGTGCTTGTTATTGATTGCAACTGTATTAGACCTGTGAAAACATTGGGCTTGTTTGGAGCCTTGAACATACACTATCTGTTGTGTCAGTCCTTGTGCCTTTTTTGACCACTTGTTTGCTGTGTTTTCTCTTGCCAAACCAATCCAATCAGAAACAGAAAAATCTTGCCTTTGAAAAACATCCGACACTACTTCAGCGCCCCTGGTATTACAGCAGCTCGCCTTTGGTAATACAGTAGATCGCCTTTGGTCAAGTAGTAACCCGCCTCTGGCAAAACTCTACTTCAGCGCCCTCGGTATAACAGTAGCTCGCTTTTGGTCACTGTAGCTCGCCTTTGACATAGCAGTAACTCGCTGTTGGTAGCTCAGTCCGTCACCTCTGGCCCATAGTAGCACGCTTTTGGTAGCACAGTCCTGCGCCTCTGGTCAAACAGTATAGCGCCTTTGGTCCAGTACTTTGTGCATCAAAGTTTGTCTGTTTCTTCAAAGCATCTCATAGATTCCCAGCATTACATTGTGTCCTAAACATACCCCATGGTCACCACTAGGCTACAGCAAACTATGAAGTCTAGGCAAGTTGTCCCTAAGAAGCACAAGTCACCCCCTCGCACACCACAATCAGGTCATCTCAACATTACTCCCAAGGTGACTCCTAATACACCCGCGGCAAAACCAATCAGCTCTCCAAACATGCCGCACATAGATAAACCAAGTAATCCTCATGAGGATAGAACCCCTTTGCTAAACACCGCAGTATACCACAGGCTTGCCTCCGGATTTTGTCCCACAAGGTTATGTCATAGATCAACCCCCATCTCAAGAAGAGCGACACTTTGAAATAGGTCAATCCTCTCAAGAAGATGGGCAAGATCTTGATGAATTCATACAAGATCCTAGAGCTATAGCTACCTTTGATAAAATCCTTAGTGAGAACCAGGATCATTTCTTTCGCTTGCTTGCAAAGCAAGGTGCCAAGTTACCTCAAGATTTTGATGTGTCCACTCTCAAGGAGAGCAACAACACCCAAGAAACCATACAAGCGGTGCAAACCATGTCCACGGTGACTACGCCCCTACCTACTCAAGGTTCACAGTATAGGAATCCCCTTTTTCAAAATCCAACAGAGGAGAGGCCCGTATCACCACTTTTGACTCCTATGGAGATCTATCAAAACCAACAAGAAACTCTCCAACGGCAAGCAGAGTTAGCTAGGCAAGCCACCTTAGCTCGATCCAATGTGCAACCACCTCCTAAAGTGTCCATCCCAAGCGCAAGTGGAATCTTGGTTACCCCATCACGCGTAGGTTTTCCACCCAATTACAATCCGGGGAACACGTATGTAGCCATGCAACAAGGGTCTCCACATATGCCACCTCCTATATCATCACACCTGCATGTCTCTCAACCAATTGGAGTCACGCAGCCCCAACCACAACATTCTTCTACTCTCATCCTCAAGCAACCCCAACCGTCGCAAATCACTTCTACCTATGTCCCTCAACCACAACATTCTTCTACTCTCACCTTCAATCAGCCCCCACCGTCGCAAATCACTTCTACTTATGTTCCTCCTCCACAACGTTCATCCACGCTCAACTTCTTTCATACATTGCCTAGCCACTCTCAACATTCCCAACATCAGGTTTCCCAAAGCTATGTGCCACCTTCACAACCTAATCAAACGCACTTTAGCTTTCCTCCCCCCAATACGTTTCTTCAACCATCGCAGAGCCAACATTCTTACCTAGCGCCACCTCCACCTCTGCCTAATCAAAACCCCCAATTCCAACCCAATCTGAACCAATCATACAATCCATACAATCCCAATCAATCTTACGACCCTTACAATACCACTGCGCATGGCTCACATTATAATCTTCCATATGGGCAACACCAACCACTTTTTGGACAACAGGAGATGTTACCAACCCCTCCCACGACTATGGAACTAAAGATTGCGGAGGTGCAACAACAGCTATCTGATCTTACGTTTGGCCACACCAAAAAGACCTTCTCCTTGGAGGAAGTGTGCCCTTATCCTTTTGATCGGTCGTTACCAATGATCCCTTTTCCTCAAAATTTCACTATTCCCAAGTTCGATAAGTACAAAGGAAAAGGTGACCCAAAAGACCATCTTAGGGAATTCTATCTTGCTTGCTTCGAGGTCTCTCACAATGATACGTATCTTATGCGTCTCTTTCCTCGTAGTCTTGGAGGTCAAGCAATAGAATGGTTCTCACACTTACCTATGGGTATCAAGTCTTTCAACGAGCTAGCAGAAAAGTTTGCCACCCATTTTTCTTACAACGCAGAGCATGAGATTTCCATGACGGACCTATGCAACAATAAACAGAAAAATGGTGAGACTTTCATTTCTTTCCTTCAGCGATGGAGACAAATGGCTAGTAAATTCCCTTTCAAGATTCCAGAGAAACAGCTTGTTAGCATATTTGTACAGAACCTCAACCAAGAGTTAGGTTTCCATTTGCAAATTCTTAGTGCTACAACCTTCGATGAAATCACATACAAGGGTATCAACATAGAGAAGGCCCTCATTGCTAAAGGTGTGGTCAAAATCTTTAAAGAGACGAAAGATAGCAATTCGCATCAACAGTCGAATGATAAACCCAAATATTGGAATAAAAACAAAAACGTGGTCAATGATGGAGTGGTCGATACTAAGCATGTCCAAACATTGCAAACACCACTGCAACTCTCCAAACCAAGTCAAGCTCCACCTCAACAACAGCAGCAACAAAGGCAGCCTTATCCCAACCAACAGCAACGACAACAAGAGCGGCCTCAACAAGATTACCCTCCGCGATGTCAATTTACTCCTTTGGGAGTGCCCATAGAATCGGTCTTACAGCAAGCTTTGCAGAAAAGGCTCATAACCTTACCTGATGCTCCTCCTTATGGAGAACCTATCTACAAAACTGCACGTTACAGAGACAATGAGTATTATGAGTTCCATAGGAGCAAAGGTCATCGAACTGCATCTTGCATGAAGCTTAAGCACCTCATCCAAAACCTCATCGATGGTAATCAAATCACCTTTGAGAATGAATCACCAGCGCAACACACGAACAAGGATCTCGATATGTACAAGGAACCATTCCCTCATCATGGTCCACCTCCTCCTCAGGATAGAGGTAAAGGTATCAATCACGCTTCCACGTCCTTCGATTCCATTGTAGGTCGTTTTGAAGAGAGTCGAGTGTCTACCCTCACCATTAAAGGCAAATCTACGGATTGTGCTGTTACTACTCGTCGAGGTCATGTCACCATTCGTGCACCTACACCTAGGCTTCCGGTTCAGTCTGATTATAATCTTGTCGAACATCTAGGGAGAACACCAGCGCAGATCTCTATTTTGGACCTTCTACAGTCATCACCTGCACATAGAGTAGTGCTAGAAAAAGCCCTCCAAGAGTCCTCTGTTCCTAACAACATAGCAGTCGCAGATTTCCAAGCTATAGTGGGTAATATTGCTTCACCTTACAATGTGGTCTTCTCTGAGAAAGACCTTCCCTCCCATGATCCTTGTCACAACGATGCCCTCCATATTGAAGTGCTCATCCATAAGCGCAAAATCAAACGCATCCTCATAGATGGTGGTGCTGGTCTCAACATCTGTTCTTTAAAGTTACTAAAGCAATTGGGATACTCTGAGGATCACGTCAACACTGAGCATAGTATTACAATCAAGGGGTATGATGATGCAGAACGCCATTCAGAAGGTGTTATTCACTTGCCTATACAGCTGGGCCCCGTTATGCTTGAAACCAGGTGTCAAGTTCTTGATATTGAGCTGCCTTACAACATTATTCTTGGCCGCCCATGGATCCATGCAATGAAAGCTGTCCCCTCCACGTACCATCAGTCCCTCAAGTTCCCATACAATGGTACGGAGATCACTATCCCAGGAGACCCTAATCCTTTTGAATTTTGCCGTGTCTTGCAAGGAATCTATAAGAATTGCAACCAAGTGCCTAAAAATGACAAAGCCCTTGAGTCCCCTCTCTATGTTGACCCTGAAACTCTCACGCAAGCCTCTACAAGTGAACCTACACCCCTCCCCAAAATCACAGCTCGCTTTCGAGATATAGGCTTTGGCACTTATGATATCTCCGAATCTTGTTGTGTAGGGCGGATGCCTTTATCTCCAAAATCTTACGGCAAACCACCCATTGCTAAAGTTACCAAAAAAGCAAATATTCCTCCCCCACCATTCCTAACCCAATTCCAACATGGACAGTTATTGGAAGAGGAAACTATTGAGGACATCTCTTCTTGGCTCTACAAGGAGAAAGAACCAGTCATGATACCAGTCAAGCAGTATGGCAATGGATTAAGGATAGTGAAAAACATGGGCTATAAAGGCAAAGGTGGCCTTGGGAAACAGAATCAAGGCACTATGGAGCCCATTGTGGTAACAAAGAAGCTAGACAGGAAAGGATTAGGATTTGGTAAGAAGGTACCACGCGCCTCGGACATCGAGTATATTCTCGACGAGGTAGCTGACAAGTTTCCCGCCGATTCGACATCTACAGAGGATATCACCGATGACTCTTCCCTCCACATGACCAATCTATTCACAGAATCCTCCATTCTTACACTATCCTCTGTATCCTTAACTTCCACCACCAGCACCCAGAATGTCACGCTTGTCTACCCTGAACTTATCGATTGGGACCAACAAGGGGCCCCCGTTATAGATGTATTTCAGAATGACGAAGCTTTAGCTGAGTTCATGGGACTTCGGGAAGGTATCCCTCTTGGTGATCACAAGGCAGGTTTTGTAATGGAACTTGAGCCCATGGCTTATTTTGGTGAGAATGCCAAATCCTCCAGTCGCAAAAGTGCAAATAAAGAAAGATCTCTAGGTGAAAACCACACTGTGGCACCTCCTGATCATAAAATAGTAAAAATAAAGGACGTATCCAAAGGTGAAAACCCAACTGTGGCACCTGAGGATGGAGGATTTGACCTTCCCTTACCTTCTAAGTATCAAGAGAAATCTGCTCTCCTAGTGGAAGATTCTACAGAGATCAACCTAGGTACAGAACAAAATCCAAAGACAACATTCCTAGCGGCATCATTATCTGATACAGAGCACAGAAATCTTAACAACTTCTTCTTGCAACGAACCATCAACTTTGCATGGACCTATGCAGATATGCCAGGGCTAGACCCTAAGCTGGTAGTTCATTATCTCACAGTTGATCCCAAGGTGAAACCAGTCAAGCAGAAATTGAGAAAAATGCACCCACAGATAGCTCTCTTAGTGAAGGTGGAGGTACAAAAGCTATTAGACGCAAAGTTCATACGACCTATCGACTATTCAGATTGGGTCTCAAACATTGTACCTGTGTCTAAACCTAATGGGCGCATCCGCATGTGTAATGATTTCAGAGATCTCAATAAGGCATGTCCCAAAGATGATTTTCCACTACCAAACATTGACATTATAGTGGACTTGACAGCAGGTCACGAGATGCTTTCTCTTATGGATGGATTCTCAGGCTACAACCAGATTAGAATGGCTGAGGAGGATCAACACAAAACAACCTTTACATGTCCTTGGGGCAATTACTGTTGGTGTGTTATGCCGTTTGGTCTGAAGAATGCAGGAGCAACCTATCAGCGAGCTATGACAATGATCTTCCACGATCTATTTCATCACATCATGGAAGACTATGTGGATGATATATTGGCTAAATCTTCTAGAGCAGAACATATACAGGTCCTAGGACAGATCTTCGACAGGCTTGAAAAATACCAAGTAAGACTTAATCCTGAGAAGTGTGTCTTCGGTGTCACATCAGGGAAGCTGTTGGGATACATAGTATCTCGTAGGGGCATCGAAGTAGATCCAGCAAAAGTAAAGGCTATAGTGGAGATGCCTCCACCAAAGAACCTTAAAGCATTAAGGAGCCTCCAAGGAAGGTTACAGTCCATCAGGCATTTTATATCACAGCTAGCAGATAAATGTCAACCCTTTCAACACTTGCTCCGAAAGGATGTCTCGTTTCGATGGGACAACAAGTGTCAGGCAGCGTTTGATCAACTTAAGGAGTATCTAGCTACACCTCCTATATTGGTTCCACCAGTTGCGGACAAACCTTTGATATTGTACATCTCCACTACAAATTCGGCCCTAGGGGCCCTGCTAGCACAAAATGATGACTCAGGCAGAGAGCACGCAATTTACTATATCAGTAGAACCTTGGTGGGATATGAGCTCAATTATTCACCCATGGAAAGGGCTTGTCTAGCAGTAGTGTTTGCCTCCCAAAAGTTGCGGCATTACATGTTGAACCAACACACAAATCTGATAGCCAAGATTGATCCCTTGAAATATCTATTAGCAAAAGCAGCTCTCACAGGTAGACTGGCTAAATGGGTTATCATCCTTAGTGAGTTTGACATTGAGTACATAGATCGTAAAGCAATCAAAGGACAAGCCCTCGCGGATCAACTAGCAGAAGTACCTATGAAAGATACACATCCTATGGTAGCAGACTTTCTTGATGAGAATCTCTTCACTCTTTCCAACTCCATAATGTGGAAGTTGTACTTTGATGGTTCTTACACACAGCATGGATCAGGAGCTGGCATCTTATTTGTTACACCTCAGAATGACTACATTCCAAAGTCATATCGGCTCGCATTCCCTTGCACCAACAACATAGCCGAGTATGAAGCACTCCTCATAGGTCTCAACACAGCAGTTCAATGGGACATCACAGAATTACAAGTATATGGAGACTCACAGCTAGTCATCTGCCAAGTCACAGATGAATACCAAACAAAGGATGAAAAGTTGGTCCCCTACAAGCAACTAGTGGATGCCTACAAACCACACTTTTCTAGCATCACATTTGAGCAAATTCCAAGAGAACATAACAAAGCTGCAGATTCTATGGCTTCTGTAGGGTCATTGATTGATATGCCTGCAAATACACAGAAGTGTGAATTCTTGATCGAGCAATTGTTGATACCAGCCGTCGATGTTCCTGTTACTGAGATCATCTGCGACTTGTTGGTCCCAATTCCCCATGGTACGAAGATATCTATGAATACCTCAAAAACAATACCTTTCCCCCTGACCTATCATCCACTCAACGCAAAACCTTTATCCGTCGATCCTCTCGTTACATCATTCTGAGTGATACACTATATCGCTGGAGTCTCGATGGTATCCTCTTACGATGTCTTAACGCGGAAGAAGCCGAAGTTACCTTACGAGACATACACGAAGGTGTCTGTGGCGCACATTCTACCGGTCCTAATCTTGCTAAGAAGATACTCAGAACAGGTTATTACTGGCCTACAATAGAGCAAGATGCTGCACAGTTTGCTAAGAAGTGTCTACAATGTCAGCAACATGGAGATTTGATTCATGCACCAGCTCATGAGTTACAACCTGTGACAACTCCATGGCCTTTTTCTCAATGGGGTCTCGACCTCGTAGGACAAATCCACCCTTCCTCCTCTAATGGCCACAAGTTTATCATTACCGCCACTGAGTATTTCACGAAGTGGGTGGAAGCCATTCCTATGACCTATATCACCGGTAAGAAAATAGCCAAGTTTATCCTAAACTACCTCATATGCCGGTATGGTATTCCCCAAGCCATTGTCATTGATAATGGGAGACCATTCAAGAACCAAGATGTCCGTGCCTTATGCATACAATACAATATCCAACATCGCTTTTCAACTCCCTACTATCCGCAGAGTAACGGCCAAGCTGAGGCTTCCAATAAAACCATTCTCAAAATCCTCAAGAAAATAGTCAATAAAGCTGGTCGTGATTGGCACTTGCAACTCAATCCCGCCTTATGGGCCTACCGCACTAGTATCAGAACACCAACTGGTGCCACACCATATGCCTTGGTCTTTGGCTCTGAAGCCATCCTACCTATAGAGGTCAAGATCCCATCCCTCAGAGTATCCATGCAGGACCTGATCGGCGGAGATGAGTATCGCACTTCCAGATTAGCTGAGCTTGAACTACTAGATGAGAGGCGCCTTGCCGCACTTAATCATCTCCATGTCTATCAAAACCGCCTCCGGCGTAATTACAACAAAAAGATCAAAGAAAGACGGTTTCAAGTTGGTGATCTTGTACTTAAGGAGAATCAGAGAAATCAAGTAGATCGAGAGAAGAAGGGCAAGTTTGAGCCTAACTGGTTAGGTCCCTTCATTGTCACAGCAGCATATGGATCGGAAGCTTATACTTTAGCTACACCTGACGGCATTCCTCTAGATGAGCCACTTAACAGTGTCCATCTCAAGAAGTTCTATGCCTGATCCTCAGAGTATTCCCACAAAAAATCAAAAAAATCAAAAAAAATCAAAAATACAAAAATACAAAAACATCCATCCTCTGGTGAAAACCTGGCAAACAGGTGCCTTGGATAAGTACCATGGTGAAAACCTGGCAAACAGGCACTATGCGTAGAGTCCGCATCCATCGTCTATCGAGTCCTGTCCGCTCCTTGCCCAGTTCACAACACACTTCATCTATCCATCCATAATAAAACCATTGACTTTGTTTGCATTTCCATCTCCCTACCTAGTATAGCTTGGAAATTTGTCAGTGTCCCTCATCGTCATCCCACGTCTTGATCTGTGTCTACAGTTAACACTGTCTTGTCCTAGGTCAAGTCTTTTGGTGTCTTCTTCGGTGGTCACCCCTACAGTTTCCTCTACCAGAATGGGGGCAACCCTTTCCTTAGCTTCAGTCTAGGATTGGTTCCTTGTTCGTGGTTCGCAGCGCATACTTCAATCTTGTCTCATTTCCACAGGTAACACCCTTTAACGGACACTTCGCTCCTACGATAAGGCTGTTATCTTCTCCACACTTGTTCTACATCATCACCTCCCCCAGAACTACATATCATCTTTTCAATCTTAAGGTACCTTGATCCCATGGACATGGGTATGTAGGCAGTCTGGAATACGAAAGACGTTTCCAGTACTCAGGTACATAAGATCACCTCTTCTCCGCTCTTCTTCTACATCATCACATCAACCAGAACTACATATCATCTCTTCTCAATCTTAAGGTACCTTGATCCCATGGATATGGGTATGTAAGCAGTCTGGAATACGAAGGAAGTATCCAGTACTCAGGTACATAAGACCCCCTCCTTTCACCTTGACCCATTCATCACTCTATCCAGAACTACATATTTATCACGTTCATCTTCCATCGTAAGTGTGCCTTGATCCCGTGGACACAGGGTATGTAGGCAGTCTGGAATACGAAGGATGTATCCAGTACTCAGGCACACACGATCCATCATTCTCCACCTGTCCCAATCCATTAGCACTGTCATCCTTCTAGTCTTCCGTTTTTTAAAATCCATTCGCCTCGACTTGACTAACTCAAGCAGCAAGCTAGCGCATCCTTTCTAAGCAAAAGTCCTTGACAAACTTGAAGCAAAGAAGCTTCCTTCCAGAGTCTTCTACTGTCCTGCATACTGATTGCCAACATCAGCTAAGTACCGCTTAACCAGCCCTAGATCAACAAGCTTGTCTTCTTCGAAGTGTTCCATTGTCGAGACCAACACACGCGTCTCCTGCAACATGTGGCATTTCCTACAAGTGAGACATTGTCTTTTTAGGTAGATAGCACCCTTTAATGGACACAGAGTTCCTACGATAAGGCTGTTATCTTTCCTATCCAATCTATCCTGAGCAACCTCTTTGGCAAGAGAATATGTTGGCTGTATGTTTACTTGGTAAGTTAGTCAATTTGTGTTATGGTTTATCTTTTGTTCCCTATTCCTATACCTATTCAAAGCTACCTTGATTTATCTATAATCTTGGTATGCTGCGATGTAGTACGGATTTGGGGCATAGTCATTGCTTTCTGTGTGCCGTGTTTGAGGAATGATCTTCAGTATCTTTCTTAGCATTCTATTTATCTTGTGTGTGTTAGGACCTAGCATCTTACATATTAATAATTCTTCTTGCATTTACATGTATTGAAGTTTATTTTATGTTCAAGACTATGGCTCATTCACATGTTCCAACAAGGTTATATTATGTCTAAGGGGATCTAAGTTCAAACCGCTTGCTTGCAGAGTCAACGTACACGCACTCGGATATTACAGCACCTTGGTCTTTTATACCTTGGTGGCAAACTATCCACGTGCTATATCAAAAATAAGGATTGCTCTTTATAAACAAATGTGAAACCATTGCAACAAGCTCATCCATTTACACCATCCATTTTTCCATGGCCTTATATAGTTTTACAGCAATAATCGATCAACAGTCTTTTCTATCATGTTCTCTTCTATCTCCACTTTCTTCTATCTATCATCAACCCAACCTCGCCTATCTCCAACAAATCTTCTAGTCGAGCGTCAACACAGTTCTTTTGTCACTTCCCTATCTTTCCTCTCGAGGGGGCACCCTATGCCAGCTACGCTGGGGCAACTACCTACACTGGGGCATTAGTAAATTGTATTACATCTTCAACAATCGTTTTCTTTGACGCAACGCTACATGCTGCATTGCATCAAAGAGGGGCAAAATGTAGACACCCTAAAATGACCAAGTCATCGCATCACTTGCATTTCGTTAGCTGTCTAATCACCTGCATTACAATGTTAATTAAATAATCTAATTATTTAATTAATTTCACCAAATTCTTCTAAATCACACAATTGCAACATTAATTAAATAAATCCTCTTTATTTAATTAATTAAATCAAATTCCTCTATATTCTTCCACAATTAAATAAATTTTAATTATTTAATTTGATCATTATCCTCTTTCCAAAAATTAAGTCTACATTAATTAAATAAATCCCATTATTTAATTAATTCAACAAATTCCCTCTTATCTAAAATTAAATAATTCTTTAATTATTTAATTAAATCAAAAATCATTCTCCCAAAATCATGCACAACAATTAAATAAATTTATTTATTTAATTTGTTTTTAAATCTTCTAAATTAAATAATTCCAATTATTTAATTACTTCTTCCAAAATATCTTCTCTAAATTTAAATAAATCAATTATTTATTTAAATTGCTTTTTCTTCTAATTTGAGTTATCTCTAAAATAACTCAAGCTTTCTTGCTCATCAATTAAATATTTCTATATTTAATAAAGCAAAATATCTTCTTTTCTCATGCAAATCCCTTCTTCTTGTTTTAAATCACTTAACTGATTGCTTTATTCTTTTAATTGATTTATCTCTTCAGTTAACTCATTCTTCTATTCTTGATAACTCCTCTCATGCAAGAGCAAGCAAGACACATGTCTTCTCCTCATTCGTTGCACATTCCTCAACTTATCTCCTCCGTTGATTCTTCTGAATTATCTGGACCGTTGATCGATCCTCATTGAAACCTATATAAACCCCCCTCATCTCCTTCATTGGGCCTCTCTCTTCGATCGTATTCTCAGGCATACTTAACAGAGCTTTGAGCATACACAACGCGTCGATTGAGCACTATAACGATCTTTTGACATTGATCTTCTTGAGCCACTTTACGATCTTTTAACATTGATCTTGGCGCAACCCTTACGATCTTTTGACATTGATCTCTTGAGCACACTACTTGCTTGTTGCAGCTATGGCTTCGCAACTTCATTGAGCAATCCACATTCAATCCAAAGGAAACAATACAGATTTCGGTAAAAGTCTTTATTCATCTTTGATTTGTGATTTATGGCTTTTACTTAGATTCGTTTCCTTTATGTTATTGGGTTCTTTGGTTTTATTTAGTTTAGATTTAATCCATTTTTCCATATACACAATGGTTTGTATCTCGGGTTGTATGTTCAGTGAAAAGAAAGATACAAGGTGATATACAACATGACATACATATCACGGACCTGAGGAGAATATGAAATTAAGTTTTATTAAAGTATTATTCACAATTTGTATGTTGTATGCTTCGGGTTTATACCTTTCAATATACATACAATGCGAAAGTCAAAGAGAAGTAAAATATGATATAAGTGATGCATTGTACCTTAATGCATATTGACAGATACATTCACTTTATATGCATGTGCGGAGCCGAAGGGTTATGCAATATGGTTTATAAAAAATGAGGAGTCCAAGATGATTATATAAAGGAGTTTGTATGTATCGAGGCTTGTATCTAAGAGTAGATACAAGTATTGTTGTATCGTTGAGGTACAAGTGGGAAAGTAAAGTGGGTCCCACAGCTTGTACTCAAGATTGTATACTGTATCAACAAACGAATAAACAAGCTGACATACAAGAAAGGATACAAACAAAAGATGCAAGACGGATTTCAAAAGGGAATTAAATAAGGGAAATGTTTTGTATGTTTGGGGTGATTGTATGTTAACAATATACAATCTTGATATACAAAGAAATAAAAGACATTGCCGGAAAGATAAAAGGTAAAAAGGGGCTTGTATGGGTTGTTTGTATATGCGCTTGTATCTATGTCACATACATTGTGATATACAAACCAAAGATACAAGCATGGGTACAAAGGAAAAGGAGTTAACATTGTTTATAACTCGTTGCATATATGTTTGTATGATTGAAAAGAGGCAAAAGAGACATACAAAGAACAATATACAAAGAAAGATACAAGAGAATGCAATATATGCAGAAATTAAGCTAACGGATAGAAGGTTTAAAATAAAATGTTGAAATAAGAAACTAAAGCCATAGGCGCATTAATTACTATAATTAATGCCAATCTAACACTGAAAGGAGTAAAATTCAAAGGGTTAGGGTAAATTTGAAGTTGTTTTCTTTCAAATTTGCATTGTCAAAATTTGCATTGTAGAAAGAAGAGTTGCTACAGAAATTGAACAAAATTCATCGCAGGACAGAATTCCAGAAGCTGGAATAGAGTTAAAAATGGTAAAGTAAGTCAACGACGTAAGGTTGAGCTGTCAAAAGAAACAGGTATTTATCTTAAAACACTATTATAGTTCAGTTAGTTAAAAATGTAACTTTTAGTAATTTCATTCTGAAATATAAGCATCCATTAAATTACTGTGTTTAATTGTTAATTAGTTGGGTTGGGTTAAATAAGGTGAAAGTCAAAATGAGAAAAGACAAACGGGGGTTAGGGTAAAATGTAAAAAAATTAAAAATTTAGAGTAAAACCCTAGGTAAGAAGGTAAAACAGAAAGTAAAAAAAATGCATTTTTATAGGATGGCCCCAAAGCAGAAAAAGGTAGATACAAGAGGTGAAGTTGAAAAATAAAGGAAACCGTGCAAAGAAATGGAAAAGGAAGAGTTGCCACCACATAGAGGGTACCTGTTATTGATTAGTACAAGTGGAGTGGGAACAGATACCAACATAGGGAGCTATGATGCGAATGATGTTTTGCAGAAGATCACAACAACAGATGCTACACCAGACATGAGGTGTATATGGGAGAGTGGATTGTATAGGGCTGCAGGTTTTCTATTAGCTATGGAAGCTAAGGATTTGTATCTAGATTGGATATACTTGTATGACCCAGCTACCAAGAAAATAAAGTTCCATGATAGACTCATTGTAGACTTATCCATAGAAGGGATTGCAAGAACATTCAGTTTGGAAATACATGAGAAAATGGTGGATATTGATATAGATCAGTATAATGAAGATTTTAATAACAATGAGAGGGACTGTAGAAGCAAGATCTTCTACAGTTGGTACAGTGCAGAAAATAAGCCCAAAGCTGTGGCAAGAGTGCACAAGAATCTGCAAAGAGTATACTTTAAGGAAGAAATATACTTGATGATTACAATGTTAAGCAGACTAGTTGGATTGAGAGATGGTACTAAGTGTGAGCCTTGGATGTTCACTATCATCCAGTTCATGAGGGAAGCAAAAAAGAGCAAGGACAAATTCACTGGGTTGAGGCTATAAGCACAACCATATGGAAACATGCAATGCTAATAAAGCAAAAGATGATGCCTTTCTATTTGTCCTCATATATATTATATTCATGTGTAGTAGAGGTTCAACCATTCATACATGGGATAGACAGGGTTGGAACCTTAGGAAATGGTCCAGATCAGAAGCTGGTATATGAGCATTATCCCGGTTTATAGGAAGACAATGCATTGAAGAAGTATGCTCTAGTGAATGATGTATTCTATACATACATGGTTAGAATTTTAAGGGAAGAGCGATATAAGAGATTATTTGAAGATGCAGAGGATACAATTGGGTTGTACAGTTCCTGGTTTATTCAATTTTAGCACTTACATCAAAACTAAAGGATTTGAAGGAAAACCTTTCATGCTACCCAGGTACCCTTCCAAAAAATTGATTATTCTGGAGTTCTCAAGGTAGAATTTGAATGCCTTTAAAATGTACAAGAAGACGTTTAATAGAGGAAACCTTAAGTTACCTTGGGCAGCTGGTAGGTGTTCATGTTACAGTGAAGAGATTGCTAGTTATTCAGAAAAAGAGTTGAGGTATTATGGATTTGAGGAGTTTGAGTTGGCCTGAAGGTTTGATCCCTTTCATAGAATCCAAAATACAATTGATTCTAAATTCAAACATCAAATACATATCAAAGATTTTTGATTAGACTGTAAGAATGATAAAGAGGTAAGAAAGAGAGCTCATAAAAGATTAACAGTAGATCAAATGAGGTCTATGGGAGACATCTATGTTTCCCTGGAGGTTAAAGAAGATGATAAATTGTTGCACCATAGTTATGAAAGTGCCAGGATTGCTCCTATTGGAGAGCCTGATTGGTTACAACCATGGAACACTTCTTTGGACACATTGTCCAAACCAGTCATCTTGTTTTTGAAAACCTGGTTGAAAGATAGAATTGAGGAGCTTAAAGCTGAAGGAGTGGAGATTACATATCCAAAGAAGGGAAAAAAGAGAGTAAGGGAGCATAGTGATGATCTCCAATGCTTCTATGAAAAAAAAGAAAGATTGTGGAAGCCAAAATTATGGAAAAGGATAGAAATGCTACTCTTATGGATCCTTATGCATTAAGAGTGATAGTAGCAGTGTCATCTGACACATTTGAGGAGGCAAAATTATTAAGTCATGATATTAGTACAAAAGAAGCAAAGGCCTCCAAAGAAATAACAGGACAAAAGGTTAAGAAAGCCATACCAATGAGCATATCTAAAGGGGAGACTTCAAAAAGGAGTGAAGTTATAGGAGTACAACAGGTAGGTGCTAAGTTGAGTGATATACCTGGTGCATCCACCTCAATAGAAAAAAGACAAGTATATGCTTAGGTAAAGACAAAATTGGCTAAAGAAATGTTGCAAGGGTCAAAAGTGCATAAAGCCAAACAAGTTATTAAGACTATCCACATCGAAGATGACAATAGTGAAGGTGAAGAGAGGAATGGATTTAGAAAAAAAAGTTAGAATGGAAGAAGAAGAATCTAGTGAATAAATGAGGAAGAAGAGCAAGACACTCAAGCTAAAATGGAAATTGAACAAGGTTCAGTGTCTGAAAAGGAAACGGTACATGAAGAATCAAGAACAATATATCCTTTTGGTACCTTGGTTTCTCCTAAATAATAAAGGATGTGCAAGATGTAGCACATAAAATTGAAGAATCTTGAAAAGAAGATGCACCTGAGGAAATAGTAAAGGAAATATCTGCTCACGCCAAAGAAGAAACAGGAGCTGGTACCTCTGGTGTAGATGTATTAAATAGTCTAACCATGTATGGTGAACAAAGTGAAGAGGAAAAGAATATAGAAAGCAGAAAGGAACAAGGAAAAGAGACAAAAGAGGATGATACAATGGTAGGTTCATCTTCACATACAGAGCAAGTACAAAATGAAGGTGAAATTGTAGAGGATGCAGCAAATAAACCTGAAGGCAGAGAAAACACAAAAATATTGATGAAGATAAATATGAAAAGAAAGTGAAGATATAGACATGACAAATGTAGAACAAGCACATAAAGAAGAAGACCAAGAAAAAGAATCATCAAGGAGAGAAGGTCTCGAGGAATAGGATGAAGGTGGATGGGATACAAAAATTGAAGAGGAAGAAAATAAGGGTGAGTCTAAATAGAAGAATGATCCCATGGTACAAGAACCGGCCCCTCAACAAAAGCCTCCTCCATAATAGCAACATGAAAAACAATAGCAAGAACAAGAGCAGGGAGAAGTAGAAAGGCCTCAGGAAGAGGTAATCATTGAAGAAAAGATTGCTGAAGGCATAAAAGAAGTTTTGGCTTGGTTAGGAGCAGAGATAAGGAAAGAAAAGGTGGAGGTACAATTAGTACCTATAGACATCAAAAGTCTATTGGGCGATACAATGCCAATGAAAGAAAGGAGAAATGCCAGAACCATGTCAGCAATACAAAGAGGTCGAGATGGGTCTAGGACACTGAACTTGGCCATACCACAAAAGGAGAAGGCAAAAGGAGAAATAACACTAGATGAATATAAAATACTCAATTTTGACCTAGGGCACACAACAAGGGAACAACACATAACTGAATGGGAAGATATGCACCAGGCCACAACATAAATGTGAAAGAAGGATAAAGATAAACATGAATATTTGAAAGGACACATTGTCCAATTACAATAATTCATTAGGGGGATATTTGATCCCAATACAACAGTACCGGAATTACTTAGTGAAATTGCAGTTTTGTCTAAGGATGAAATAAAAGATATGGAAAATAAGAGGCTTAAGGCCAATGTATTTGAATAATGGTTCACAGAATTCATGCAAGAAGGAGAGGAAGTAATCAAACAAGCAGTGAAAGGATAGGAATTGGCTGCATTAGAAAAGAATAAATGCAGTATGATTATATATAATGGTCAATTTAGAAAAGAAGAGTGCAAATTTGAATTGGAACAGTTAGAAGAAATTGAAGAGAGAGTAGAAGAATTAATAAATGAAGGAGTAATTACCCCTTCAATGGCAAATCAAGTGCCACAGGCAAGGTTGGAATTAAAATTTGAAGAAGATAATCTTGGAAGGTGCATAGTAGCCACTCAAGGTTTAGAAGAAAAGGTAGATACCATGATTAGATAACATGATCAGAATGCATAGAAGGATAGTGGAAAGGCTCTTAGATCATGAGTGCATGGATACACCAGCATATGAGCTTCAAAGAGCATTAATAGAATTTAAAGCCATTTTTACACCATGTATGGATAATTCAGAGGCATATCTAAGTAAACAAATGATTGATTCACTAATGGAGGAAAGTGCCAAGATGAAGAAATACAAGAAGAAGAGCAAAGGTTCAGATAGAGAATAGAAGAAATTGAAAGAGGGAGTCACAATGGGAGGAATATGTATGGACAAAGAGTCTAGGGGGAGATCGTACCTTTATAGAAGGTGTAATAAATAACTTCAAAGCATATCTGAAAGAGTAAGAAAGTGTGGAAAAGAGCATACAATACTAATAAAAGAGTCAAGTGAAAAGTATATGTGGGCAAAGTCTACAGGAAAGCAAAAGTCAAAGGAGGGGAATCTTATTTTTGAAAAGATTCCAATGGCATCCTTTGAGGTAGAAAAGATACAATAAAGATATTTTGAGAAATGGTTAGGAACAAATATACACCCTTGATCAAGAATAGATGAATACTGACCGTAGATTGGGTTTGTAGCCATACCAGTATGAAGCTTCAAATTCTATATAAGAAGCTCTGCTACTTGTATATTAGTTACACAAGGATTTTTGAAGTATAGGTTGCACTTGTAATTTGTTTGAACATTTGATTAGAGAAGTGTTTTAGTTTAGAGGAGGAGGTCGCCTGTGTCTACATTAAGGAATGCGCGGAGTGTCTAGCTTCCTTATTGTATCTGTAAGATGTTGTAAGTTTTCTATTGATTTGATTAATGAAGCAAAAGGTCATTCATACATTGTAAACCATATATAACTGTGTACTTTAAATACAAGTAAATTTGAGATTTTGCATCTATTTTCAGAATGTTTTCTGACTCTTACTTGTATCTGAAGTACTACCTCTTTAAAAGCTTGCAATCTTGGATGTGTGTTCATGAAAATACTCAGAGCTTTACATTTGGAGATTTAGTCTGTTGATTTGATCAAGTTTGATGTATGTCTTACAATGTGAATAACAGAGCATTTAGATCTTGTAGTAAAAGGATATTCAATTTGAATTTCTCCAACTTTTCCCCCAAACATTTGAAATAATTAGCTCAAACCCAGAGATTTTAAGGAAATTGTCTTACATTTGAAAGGAGCATGCAGAATTGAGTTAATATTGGACAATTTTTATATCAATTTGAAAAGAAAAGCTTGTGTCTTTATAAATCATACAAAGCTTCATGATATAGTAGTAAATTTATGTAAAAGAATGAATACTTTGTTCATATTTGCAACAATTTGTGTAATTTGAGTCCAGTGAGTCACAGATCATCTTAAATCAAGTAAGGCCCCTTGAATATTATAGTTTTACATCAACCTACTAAATTGTCCACAAGGTCAAGACCTGACCATATAGAAACTTGGGATTAAGAACTCTTAAGTGATTTCTTCATATCTTTCAAGATAGTTTAGGTTCATTTTGTGAATTTTAACTTTTTTTATGAATGTGTAAAAACAATCATCAATAGGATGTTAACTGTAATTATAGGCTAAGGCCTTTGTGGTGGCCTATTATGCTGGGGAGGGTTATGACATGCATTATGAGGTACTCTTGAAGTACCTGGAGCATATGTGTCCTGAAAGGGCCTATGTGAATTGACATTACCACCTTGTTTATGTGGAGGGACATATTATGGTGGTTTTGATTCCTAGATATCCAATTGTGCCAATTGTCTATCCAATTCTTGACTTTCTTGTCTCCTAAGCTATTGCCTTTGCCATTCTAGATACACTTCAATCTCTTGGTTAGTCATACTATCAAAATCAATGATAGTGTGATCAACAAACCCCTCCTAATTTTCTTCCATCCATTCCTCCAATTCATTTGCATTTTGAGTTTCTTTTCCATAAGGAGATCCATGCTTGTCTATCGACCTTTTCTTAGGACTCTCTTGGAAGAGAGATCTTCTTCCATTCATTATTGGATAATATTAAAATATTTTCAGAGTCGCCACCTACTTTTCATGAGTAGGAAAATGATTATGTCTTTCCGGGTCCTTGCAAGCATAGTTACCACGTTGTGTTGGAATTCAAAAATGTATTGACTCTATGATGAGATAGCCTTTAACTAGATTCTAAATTACTCCCCAGTAGAGTCGCCAATTGCTATTTGAATTCAAAATTTCAATAACTCTGTAATGAAATGATCTTCAACCAGATATAACTGGATTAGTCCCTAGTAGACTCACCAACTCTGTTAGTGTAGACTTGGACGGGGAGTGTAAATTTTACAATTATGAATCTCTATTTGAAGACCTGATTTGAAAGTTTTTTATGACTCTATAATGCAAGATGGCTTGCTACTAGATTTTCTCAAGTTTCCCCAATAGAGTCGCCAATTCTGTTAGTGTAGACTCGGATGGGGAGTGCAAATTTTATAATTATGAATCTTTGTTTGAAGACCCGATTTGAAAGTTTTTTATGACTCTATAAGGCAAGATGGCCTACTACTAGATTTTCTCAAGTTTCCCCAGTAGAGTCGCCAATTATGTTAGGTCTAAAAAACATAGGTTTTACACCTTAAGAGGTTGCCAAGCTCTGTTCACGCTTTTGCCTAACAGGCACAAGAATGATACCTTCTTCACTTTAGGTTCTACTAGACCTATGTGGGTATACCTTTATGATTGATGCAGACTTAGTTTGACCTTCACAATGGCAAATAGCTGTGAAGTAGATATAAAGTGTGATGATTATTTCAAATGCTAATGTTTGAGATTCAAAAATGTAAATAAGGTTTTTAAAATGTCGTTAAAATAACCAGTGTCTTATCTATTTTGGCCAACAAAGTTAGGATTTCTATGATAAATATGTCCTCCCTCTTGGCTTAACTCAAATTATTTGGCACTTTTTCATATGTTTATACCTTGTATAAATGTGCAAGATTGTCAGGTACTTGTGCTCTTCTTACCCAATACCAATGATATTTTCCCAGGTTACTCTGAACAACTGAAAGGACATTTAATTCTGGTAAGAAGGAAACCTAACCAAGATCATTTGTTTAAAGGGTTTTAACTTTTGGTAGAGAACAATGAGCATAAATCACTCAGGAGGAATTAAATTAACTTCTCACAGAAACTAATCAAGTAGCGCACACTAAATCAACAAATGTGACCAGATAAATTAAATATATGCTCGATATACTAATTGAAATAACAAGGGAAACCATTCTGTAGATAGCTCAAGTAACACATATAAATGAATATTTACAAATAATCGAACACCATAAAGATTGGACATCAGATAAAATATTCCTTCTCCAATTGCTCCAAAAGATTTTTCTAATGTATATAAAGTCTCCTTTGTGATATTTTACTTTAACCCTACTCCTACTGATGATTTTTAACCTACTACTACTGATGATCCTTCCCTTTTGATTTCATCTGGCATATATACATGATATCTCCTAGGGTTATGATATCTTCATATTTATTTCTTGTAGAAGCATTTCACTGGTAACTGCCTTGGTTAATTCTTCCCGAAAACTTTTCATCCCCAAGTGAAAATACTTGACTATAATTATTACATTTCACTCAGTAGGTTGATTAAAAATAATCACTTACCTTTAAATGTCCTTTGTGAAAAAGACTTTATTCCATAGATTTAAAAGTGTTCATCGTGTTTTAATACAAAATTTGTTTTCATCATTTCATGCTTCTAGAAATTTGGGGGGGGAGGAGGGGGCTTAATTATTTTGTTTCACCAATGTACTTTTCTCTCCCTGATGAAGTATATCTTCATTAGGTAAAATAATTTAATAACTCCTTTTATGAAAATGTTTTACTTTTCCATTAATGAGAACTTGTTTTCCTTCTCAAATAATACTTTTCCCTTTGAAATGTCTTCTTTCGTTTTAACCTTTTGGGTGCAAATAAATTAAAATTCTTCCACGCTCAAAATATTTTTCAATGGGTGATATTTTCCCCACCCTCACCTTAATTAAATAAATCCATACCTTGTAATAATTTCTCCACGGAAAAAAACTTTACCAAAATATTAATCTCTTCAAGTAATCTTGTATGTGATTTTACTCATAAATGTTCCACTTCACATTTCTTTGGGTGAAAATATTTTCACATGCCATTATACACATTTTCACAAAATCTTATTGACTCTTCTGGAAAAATATTTCACTTTTGAATAAATAATCTCAACTTCATAATTCCTTCAATGAAAATGCGAAACTCATTTCATCAACTTTTTATTTACTCTCTTGCTGAGATTTTATTTTCCCTTTAGTAATGTTCATACTTTTCTCACCTGATCCATGGGCTTTCACAAAGATTTAAAAATGTTCTTGGTGAAGCTTTGATACCATTATTTTTGGTAATAATACTCATTGGGGACCTATTTTATGATCTTCAAAAATATGAAATCTTCAATTTTATCATAGTCATATTTTATTAATCTATTTGTTGGCACTTTATATGTTTTCCTCTAATGTTTTTTCTTCCTCATCGGAGTGAACTATGCTATTAGAGAGATTTCTATGGTCTTTCCCAATCATATACTTCTTCCTGATGCAATTGTATTTAACTTCATCGGTGAGACCAGGTGCTTATCCCTTCGAAAAATCTATCGGTATGATCTCTGCTATTAGTATGTTTTGGAAATTTCATTCTGCGTTTATTTCTCTTGCCGATGGTAGAATGTTTAGAGTTTTTCATTTTAGGGTTTCTTCAGCATGGTGTCCTAAATCCATTCTGTTCATATCTGCAAACATCGCAATCCATGAAGAATAATCTATGCTTCCAATTTTTAGCATATATGTCTATCAGTGCATTTATTTTTAGATATCTGATGTAAATTCTCTATCCTTTATGCTTTGAGGGATGACTATGTTGACAAGGTTTTTTAGTTTGGTTTGAAACCTGCCAAATGCATTCGCTCAAATGTCTCCAGTGCATTTTCAATAAACCTGTTTTGTGAACATTCTACAATCATTGTAGTCCATGTGATCAATCTTTTATGGCAGTATGAGTGCATTTCTATCTGCAAATCTACCACAAAGATTTTTTTTCCATATTTTAATGTGCACCATATTTGTATCCGCTAATGTATTTGCCGGAAGGTCTATTCAACAATTTGATTTTGCATATATCCGATCAACATTCCTTGAGGCTTCCGGATTCCACACCAGCAAAGGCATTATTAACATCCTCATGTGGCACACTGGCAACATGTAATTAGTTTCTTGGATCAATGTAAAAATAGTAATAGAATTCATAGTTTCTTCATTTGCAACAAAATGTGGCATAGCTATAGATCGTGTCAGTTCTTGCTTAGCCTGTGCATACCAATTAGGGAAGTCCCAAGTATATGCCAAATTTTCCTTCAAACTATTCCTTTGACATGGTAAAGTTAGCTCTCATCAAGTCTACACCTAAACACAAGCTTGATGGTGCAACATTTTATGCATAGTGTCACACCTACAATTTTGAGGAATTTGCATACATCCATTTCTTTATGTTGTAATTCCAATGGTTCTTTTATTTCCTCCATACCATGCCATACATTATTAAATTTGGAACTTGTACCTACTGGCATCATGAACAGCATGCAAATGCATCAAAAGGGTGTCTTTGGCCTTATAACTTCATAATTGTGTGAAGCATGCCGGGTCTCCCTATGGGCCCGACTAAAAAAAATTCGTTTTGAAACAAGTTTTCTTGTCATGAATTTATTTGGGATCACTCCAATTTGGTTTTGAAGTAAAAATTTGAAATGGGTTGTCATCAAAATTTACTTTTTGGCATTTTGTATTGTGAGCAAAATAGTGTAAATGACCTCTAAAATTGCCTTGGAAAACTGATCAAAACTTCTCCCGGAGCCATGAAAATGCACCAACACATTGAGTTATGATAGGGGAGTATGGTTCTTAGATGGATTGGCATGAATTTGTTAGGATTAAAAGCTGCTCGCAATCAAATTAGCTCATTCAACATGTTTTTGTGCCTGTTAAACTCAACTGAAACTTGCCAACTTGCCTCTTTGAAAAATATCAAAGTTGGTTTTGAGGAGCTACCATCCTAGAGATTAGTTCATTTAGGTCAAATGAACATGTGTCCAAAAGGATTTTTCATCATTCCTCTTCCTTCATAAGATATTAGGTGTTAAATTTGACCTTTTTGAAGCTGCCTGGGAATGCAATTATAAAACTGTGTAAAATCCATTTGGTTTTGATTTTGAAAAAAATATGAACTGAAGTGCTGGGATTTTGAGATTTGGCATGAGAGCACATTAATATGGGAAGAATCTAGTACATCAATTGATTTGTTATGAGCATCACTCAAATGCTAGATATTAGCCTCCAAAGTAACCTTCTTGAAAACTGCACCTGTCAAAACTTGATTAGAGCTCACCAACTTGCAATTTTGAAAAACCATCAAATCTCTTCCTGGGAAGTTGTAACTAGAGGATTTGGTTCATTTAGGCTTGGTGAGAGTGTGTGAAAGGGATTTTCTCACTAGTCACCTTTCTTCATCAAATATTTAGGGCCAAAGTTGACCTCTCTAGAGGTGAAAACTGTGAAATCAGGGCTAAGGGCATTTGTTTTTCATTTTGAAAAAATAGCAAATGATGTACTGGAGCCTTGAAACTAAACATAGAAGTAGATTTTGATAAGGTGAATCAGGACCACCAATCGGTTCATCATGAACATTATCCATTTGTAAGATAGTAGCCTCCCAAGTTGGCCTCCTAGACTGATTTTACATTGTGCAAACAACAAAACTTTTTCAAAACCCTTCAACTTGACTCCTCAAAACTCAGTCAAATCTCATCATAGGAAGCTGAAATCAAACATGTACACTTACATATGATAGGAAAGTATGCTTGCAAAGTGATTTTGCATAAAACTGATCAAGTTTCAAATTATAATGCTTCAAAATAGGCCACTTGAGCATCTTGTGCAGGTGCATTTTTGAGTACTGAAATTGATTTTTTTCATCATGGGATCCAAAAATTTTAGAAAAAATTGGTAGAAAATTTTAGGTCCCAATAGGTTCTTCTTCTTATTCTGAACTTTCAGAGTTACTAGAGCTCTCCTCATCATCAGGTCCAACAGGATCTTTCGGTTCAGTCTTCTCAGGGGTAGTAGGAAACTGAACCACATCCTCTTTCTTTTCTTTTTCTTCTGGCTATAAAACAATAGGAGAAGGAGATACCTCTCTGAAAATAACACTTCTACTATACAACACTTTCTCGGCCATAGGATCCAAAGCTTATACCCTTTCACACTAACACCATAGCCAATGAAAATACATTTAACTGCCTTGTTCTCCAATTTTGACCTCTTCTCCTTAGGCACATGTGCATATGCCTCACAACTAAAAACATGAAGATGTATCAATGAAGGGTTCTTACCAGACCACACCTCCATGGGTGTCTTATCAATGAGCGCTGGAGTAGGAGACCTTTTAACTAGGTAGCAAGCAGTGGCTACAACTTCAACCCAAAACTTATATTCAAGGCTAGCTCCATTAAGCATACTCCTAGCCCTCTCCATCAACATTATGTTCATCCTCTTTACAACTCCATTTTGCTAAGGAGTGTATGGAGTTGTCTTATGTCTTTTAATCCCATTTTCTTTACAGAACTTATCGAACTTTACAGAACAAAACTCATCACCATTATCAGTTCTCAAACAATTAATCTTTTTACTAGTCTAATTCTCTACAAAAGCTTTAAACTCTTTGAACTAACTAAAGACTTCAGATTTGCTTCTGAGAAAATAAACCCATGTCCTTCTACTATAATCATCAATGAATGATACAAAATATAATGATTTAGAAATTGAAGGAACATTCATAGGACCAAACACATAAGAATGAATAAGATCCAACACACTAGAAGACTTGTGAGAACCAGAGTAAAATTAAACACAGTTTTGCTTTCCATATATACAATGTTTGCAAAAGTCAAAATCAAGATTACAATCATTTAACCCCTCGATGAGGTTTTTACTTTTTAGGGCTCTAAGACCCTTCTCACCAATGTGACTAAGTCTCTTATGCCACAACATTATCTTCTCAATAGGAAGTTTCATTTCCAAAGCATGAGCACCCTTAGGTACCCAGAAAGCACTACCATCATAAGTTGAAGCAACACATCTCTTCGCTGCTGGTTCCAATGGTGAGGATGAAGAATCTGAAGGTCTTTTCTCTAAAATTGAAGAACTATTGCACTGAGTAGTGCATGCATCTAACTGAAATAGAGTACCTCTCTGAGTACCCTTAACAAGCACCATAGCTCCTCTTGTCATCTTGCATTCTCCACTTGAGAAGACAACCTACATACCTGCATCATTCAATTTACTTATAGAGACCAAGTTTTGTGCTAAACTGGGGATGTGCATAATGTTGATAACTGAGAGGGGGGGTGAATCAATTATCCTAATAATTTAACTTTTTGTGCTTTCTTAACAGTTATTGCAACATCAGATTCTATAAGCAAGCATAATCATGAAATGTAAATAACACCAATACACATGACACAATGATTTTGACATGGAAACCCTATTAAGGGAAAAAACCACGGGGTGGTTAACCTAAGATATTATTCTCTGTTAGAAGAATAGAAGATATAAAATGGCACTTGCCAATTAGGGCTCACTACCCGAGCACACTGCTCACAAGAGGCTCACTACCTACAAAAGACTTACTGTCTACAAGAAGAAAACTTGAACTGATGAAAAGCATCCACACATGCTAAAGTTTAGTTCCAATTTAAGCTGAATAGACTGATCTGTAGCACTTCATTCTGACTCTCCTTGAGTGCTGCTATCCTCTTACATTCCGAACTTGTATTTCTACCTTTTATATATTCTTCTCCTTTATTCGCACTTTGACACACACAACACACCTCTTCACATCTAAATCCATCTTGTTTATATATCTGCACTAGTGATTTCAACACTTTTCTAGTCAGCATCCAGAATAGTCAATATTATCTCAAACTCTGGTCTGTTGGCTGAATCCTTGCATATCAAGTAATGCGGATCAAGAATATGCTTGTCGAAGTCTTCAATCATGTCAGCCAATCATGAATGATACCTTAGGAACCTTTATCACCATCAACATCTCATATGGAATAATGTCTGATGCTCTGCCTTTCAGTTCTTCCTCTATCTGTTCTACCAAACCAGACCCCAATACTTGAATGCTTATATCTCTTTATTCTTTCATCATCGGAGGCTCAATTCCTAGAATCTATCAGTCAAGGTACTCCTCTTGACTTTACCAAATCCGCACTTCACTAAAATACTTCCTCTGAGAGATCTGGACCTGACTGTCGAACCTTTCCACATACTCTGTTCTTTCTTACCGGACCACAACACTCTTCAATCTGACTTCTGGTATAGACACACCATGTCCTACGGATGTGTGGGATGAACTTTGTTGCCATCAATGACAAAAATCATGAAGCTCCAATGTGTCTCTTGCCAAAAATCTCCCCTTTGGCATTGATTGCAACACTTAGTGAAAAATGACTAAGTGTTATACTATACTTCCCCCTTGGCTGATGCTCTGTCTCTATGTACATTTTCTAGAGATCCCCCTTAGCTAGATTCGTCATTTTTCTCTGCTCATCACTCCCCCTTTGACATCAATGGAAAAGGGTAGGGTCCACACATCAAAATTTTCAAAATTTCAACTATACTTGGCCGCATAAGTATATACATATTACATACTTACATATACTGAAGTATGTCTGCAAAAGTTGTCTTCAATTAGACAAATTCTGTTGCCCAACTTTGTTTCATCCTGTCCAAAATTGAGATGTGACCACTCAACAAGAATGCAAACGCGTCTGTCCTTTTTAGATCTGTTGGATCACTAGTTTAGGCTGTGGTCTGAGCTTCTTTTATGGCCTCATGCATTGCCTCTAAATTAGGGATAATTATCCCTCTAAGTTTACCCAACCTGCTTATTCTATTTTTCTTTTCCTTCTCAAGCTTCTTGATTTCATTCAAGACTGCAATAGCTTTACATTCCTGGTTTATTATAGATACAGTGAGAGGATCAAACTTTTGAGAGAGGCTTGATAATTTATCTTCTTGTTCCTTTACTTTCTTCTCAATATTCGTTGTTACTTTGGTCCAGGATATATAAAATTTGTATACATCTCCTCCATCCTTAAGAGCATTTTCCAAGCTCTTTACCCCAATATTCATATTCCTCCTATCATTAGCTATTAACCCTTGTACATCTGATAACCTCTTTGCCAAGAATTCCTTCCAGACCTTATCTTCTGCTGACCTCTCTAGGGAATCAAAATGTGTGCTAACACTATTCACTAGAGATTTGAGATTACTGGATGAGGAGGCTGAGGGATCCTTATGAAAGGATGGCATGATATTTTCTAAAATGCTGAATGCAGCTTCTATTAGCTCACAGTCTTCCATGTGAGACTTCAGGAGTTTTTCTTTTGCCTTAGCATTGGCAAATGAAGCTATCTTCATTGTTTGAACTGAGGAAAGAGAATCAAAGTTGAATGGACCTTGAAGTAACTCCGGTTCATCAATCTCCATCATTTCTTTTGTCAAGAAGTCCTTGACAGTTTTTGTAGTGTCTCTTGCCAAAGACAAAGATTTCTTCCCTTCTGCACTGTCACTTATGTTCTTCTCAGCTTGACTTTCTTCTCTTCCTTTCGCTTCTTCTTTCTCTTCTATTTTTTCCTCTCCTTTAGATCTGGAGACTACAGGGGAAATCAGAGGAGAGATATTTGTTTGTTCATGGGCCACCTCTTCTGGAGCAGAGGATTCCAAGTCCTTACCTTTATCTTCCCTTGTCTCCTTAACCTCTTCTGCTACTATCTTAGTAGCTTCTTCTTCAATATCTGTAGCTGAGGGATCATCACCTAAGTCCTCTATGATAGGAATGTTGAATCTTTTATATGCATTCCAGAGGATCTCTTCTATCTCTTTTGCTACTTCGTCAGTTTTTCCAAGCATAAGATGATTCATTCTAGCTTTGCTCCAGAATTCATCCTTACAATCTTTGAAGATCATACTCTTCTGCTTAGGAGTGATGGAGGGATAAAGCTGAATAGCTATCTATTCTCAGATCTCCATATCCTTCTCTTTGGCATTATTCTTCCTTAATTCAAGTTCCTTCTCAAGGCTTTTAGGAATTAAAGATACAATCTCAATGAAAGCCTTGTTGTAAATGTTTAGATACTTAACTGTGGCATCCTGCAGAATCTTCTGATCAGCTTCACTGCATTCATCATAGAATTTTGTTAACAGCTTCAGATTTCCATCCACAGTTATTGCCTTAACTATATCATCTAAGGACAGGGTGGTCCTTTTAGCACACTCTTCTGCTTCTGCCTCCATGGTTTCACTAGATACTTTCTTCTTCTTCTTCATCTTCTTTACTTCCTCATCTGATTTTGTCTCCTCTTCATCCTTTTGGCTTGTGTAAGACCTTGTTGCCTTTAACTTGGTTCTCTTCTCTCCTTTTCCAGATGATTTTGCTTCCAGTTTTGATGCCTTTGAGCTCCTTGTAGTGGTGGGTGGAGAGGTCTTGGAGGATTTGGTTCGGGAGGGGACTTCCACCGGAGTACCTTCTTTTTCTGCTTTTTCTTTTTCTTTCTCTGCCTTTTCTGTCTTCTCTCTACTTGCATCAAGTGCTTCTTTTGAAATTCCATGCCATTTGGCAAGCTCTTCTACTTCCTTTCTCACTTTTCTTTTTTATTTCTGGTTGTCTTAACTCCACATGGATCTTCACACTTAATTCTTCAAAGGTTCCAAACCTTTCTACCTTGGGATCCTTGGGCTAACTTAGCATGTGCTAAACATGCAACTCCATAATTTTCTTATCCACTTCATACCCCATTGGCATGATCCATACTATTCTTGGCTCCACAGCCTCCATGAGGCACTGATCAGTTTCTACCATAAAGCACACTGTATCTTTGTATTTCTCAACCAAAGATTGAGGGATTCTTTCTCTAGTTTGCATCATACTTTGGAAGTTCTTGAAATATCCCCACAAAGCTATATTTCTTGCCTTAGCATCCCCAAGCCCATGCAGGTAGTCTCTAATTTGGATTGAAACAAGTCTGTCATTCTGCCAAACCCAACCATTGGATCCAGGAAGCTCATTCATGAAGTAGAAGAATAAACATAATATCAGCCCACCATACTTAATTGAGTTTTTCTTTTCCTTTTTGATCTTTTGTAGGTTCTCCAACAGTTGGCTTAGAAGAAGTTCACAAAGATCATAGTCAGCATTTTCTCTTAGCATCTGATAAGCTTTATAAACTGCAGTTTCCGGTACTAAATTTTCCCTACTGGAGTGATAAATCTTGTAACCAATTATCATGGATGCAAATTTGATATCCGGATCAGTGATATCTTCAATTGTCATAGCTCTCGTGTCAAATTTTGATTTAGTTGCTTCACTCACTGTCTGATTCTTGACAAATTTGAGAATAGGTATCACACCGGATGAGTGTAGACCAGTTACTACCCTAATTGCCTCCTTGGTGATCTTAAATGGTCTATTCAACCATAGGAAGTTATCATGCACTTTGCTCAACACATACTAGACCCATTCATCTTCTTCAAAATAGGGGAAATGAATGCACTATGCAAAATGCTTATCCTGAATGGCCTTGAATTGAGGTTTGAGCTCAAAAGAATCATCTATTAATTGATTGTGATAGATATTAGCCAGCTTAGATTCCCCAAATTCTTCAATATTCGCATGAATATATGCCCTAACATCTTCTACATGCAAAATTCCATGCGGAGTGCTTGAAAAGGCACCTAGGGGATCAACTTCTAGGGATTTGTAGGATGTTTCTTAAATTTAGGGCGTGGCCTCTAAGTGATCTTTACAATATTTGGTGTATCCATCTTCAAAAAGATTTACAGAGAAATATTCAATAACGGAAAGTACCTTTTGCGCGTCTAGGGTTCGTGAAGAGATCCAGATTGATTCTCTAGATGAATCATCTTCTGCAGATGACCTTTGATGGGCTTCAGGAGATTTGTTGCAAAGCTCTTTTTTCCTTTTTCTCAAATGTAGAATGAATAAGGTTTGATAAGAAAACCCCTATATTAATCCGCAAACCCTAATACCAAGTTGCAATAAATGCTCGACCTAAGTCATTCTGGTTTGCCTTGTTCTGATGATTTGAAGAACTGGATCAATCTTGATCTAAACATCTTGCGGATCTTCCAAATCTTAACCATAGGTTATTTGGATGTTTCTATTATGAACCGTTTAATCCGCAACTCTCCTTGTGCCAGTTCCAGCACCAATTAACTAGCTGGGGGAAAAGGTTTTCCTTGTGTCTCCCCCTAAGCCAGAGCTCACTTTTTAATTTCTGGAAGGAATATCAGCACCAAATTCTGGTGCGGATCCATCCCCTACATTCTCTATACTTTTCTTCACCCAAATCTTGTTCATCTCACTTTTAACTTCATCTGCATTCACTTTTTGTTTTCCCTTGTCTTGATTCTGATTATGATGTACCGGACCTCTTTTGTCTTGATTCTTGCTTTTACAGAATTTGGCAATATGACCAGATCTATTGTAAATTTGGCAAACAACATTTCTTTGCATATTCGATTGATATCCTCTTGATCTGCATGGATTAGCCATATGACCCATTCTATTGCATGCAAAGCATCTACCATTGAATGAACTGATCATTTACATATTCCTGCATTCATGAGATTTGTGACCATACCTTTTGCAATTGAAACATTGTCCGGAGAAGGATGTATTAGTCTGATTTATTCTCTTTCTACACTGATTAGCTTTATGACCAAAGTTATTGCAATTGTCGTAGTATCCATTGAAGGATGGATATCTTTGAGCATTAGGCTACCTTACCGGAGGTCTTCTAGGCCGATTCCTTGGATTTTCTGATTGGATCCAGAGCTTTCACCTTTTTCATATCCCAGGCCACACTTGTCACCTACCCTCTTTTGGCTTTCGAGGAGAACTTCAAGTTGAGCAGAGCTTATCTTGAATTTCTCTTTGTATTCATTTGCTGTTTGAAGATCCCTTTTAAGAGAGACAATTTGATCCTCAATTTTTTCTTCATTGTCTTTAGCATCTTCAAGATCAGATTCAAGATGTCTAATTATTCTATCCATCTTGTGGCAGTCTTCTGATTTTTTCTTGAGAGATTGTCTTAGATCATCTTCAGATTTTCTTCAATTTCTTGGGTAAACTTCATAACTCCTGATTCCATTTCATGTCTTACCATGATGATTTCTTTTGATAACTTTTCACATAGCTTGGTTTTCTCTTTCAGATGTTCATTTGTATCATTGGCTTCACCTTGACCTACCAATTGCTAAAGTAGCTCCTTTCTCTTTTTCATAGAGAGACTTAGTTTGTCTTTTAGTTCTTTTATGAAGTCATCAGCCTATTTGAGTCTTTCCTTTAATTCATTGACTTTAGAATTTGACTGCTCAAGATCATCAAGGGTAGACTTAAGTTGCTCCCTCATACCATACACATCCATTTGAATTCCCAGATCTTCCTCAAGCTGTTAGGCTCTGTTTGGAGGAACTTGGCTCTGATACCAATTGTTGATAACTGAGAGGGGGGGTGAATCAGTTATCTTAATAATTTAACTTTCTGTGATTTCTTAACAGTTATTGCAACATCAGATTCTATAAGCAAGCATAATCATGAAATGTAAATAACACCAATACACATGACACAATGATTTTGACGTGGAAACCCTGTTAAGGGAAAAAACCATGGGATGATTAACCTAAGATATTATTCTCTGTTAGAAGAATAGAAGATACAAAATGGCACTTGCCAATTAGGGCTCACTGCCTGAGCAAACTGCTCACAAGAGGCTCACTGCCTACAAAAGACTTACTGTCTACAAGAAGAAAACTTGAACTGATGAAAAGCATCCACACATGCTGAAGTTCAGTTCTTGTTTAAGCTCAATAGACTGATCTGCAACACTTCATTCTGACTCTCCCTGAGTGCTGCTGTCCTCTTACATTCTGAACCTGTATTTCTACCTTTTATATATTCTTCTCCTTTTATTCACACTTTGACACACACAACACACCTCTTCACATCTAAATCCATCTTTTATATATATCTGCACTAGTGATTTCAACACTATTCTAGCCGGCATCCGGAATAGTCAATATTATCTCAAACTCTGGTCTGTCGGTTGAAACCTTGAATACCAAGTAATGCGGATCAAGAATATGCTTGTAGAAGTCTTCAATCATGTCAGCCAATCATGAATGATACCTTAGGAACCTTTATCACCATCAACATCTCATCCGAAATAACTTCTGATGCTCTGCCTGTTAGTTCTTCCTCTATCTGTTCTACCAAACCGGACCCCAATACTTGAATGCTTATATCTCTTTATTCTTTCATCATCGGAGGCTCAATTCCTAGAATCTATCAGTCAAGGTACTCCTCTTGACTTTACCAAATCTGCACTTCACTGAAACACTTCCTCTGAGAGATCCGGACCTGACTGTCAAACCTTTCCACATACTCTGTTCTTGCTTACTGAACCACAACACTCTTCAATCTAACTTCCGGTATAGACACACCATGTCCTACGGATGTGTGGGATGAACTTTGTTGCCATCAATGACAATAATCATGAAGCTCCAATGTGTCTCTTGCCAACACATAACCCCATTGATCGCCTTCACTCATCCATCAGGAAATCAAATCAAGACTCTTCCACAACCAACTATCTTAAGGTGAGATCGTCATCACCCAGGTACACGTTCCCACCATTGAACTCTTCATACTTTGTGAACCAACCTTGATGTGAGGTAATGTGGAAGGTAGCACCAGAGTTAATTGATCACACATCTTTTGATGCATGGGTAGCCAAGGTAGAAATAAAAGCATCACCATCATCTTGAGATTTGTCAGAATCTGAATAAGAGGTGTTCTTCTTTTTCTTCTTCTCCTCCTTGTACTGCTTTTAGAAATGCCCTATTTTACCATAGTTTCAACACACTGCCTTGGACTTTCTAGGAGATTTAGATCTCCCACGAGATCTGAATTTTCCCTTTTAAACTTTCTTTTCCTTCTTCTTCCCTTTCTCTTTGGGTTTACCATGAATGGCAAGAGCCTCCTTAGTTGACTCAAAAGACTTTCTCTACTTGTCTTCAGATAACAATGAAGACACCACTTCATCCATCTTGAAGGTGTTTTTAGTACTCCCAATGGCCATGACAAGGTGGTCCCATGAGTCTGGCAAAGAACAAAGCAAGGTCATGCAACAATCCTCCTCTATTTTCACACCAATGGAAGTCAACTATGTAACTAGAATGTTAAAGGCATTCAGGTGATCTACAACCGATCCTCCATCTTCTATCCTTAGAGAATACAACTTCTTCCTCAAGAATAACTTGTTTACCAAGGATTTGGCTTGATAAACATCACCAAGTTTCTTCCATAGCTCTTTTGCAGTCTTCTCTTCATGAACATTTAGCATGAAAGAATTAGCTAAATAAAGTCTCACAAGACCTTTAGCTTTATGATCTTTGAGATCCCAATATGCCTGTGCCATTGCCATTAGTTTTGTACCAAAAATTGTTTCCCATAGGTCTCTATTAACAAGCATGTCTTCCATTTTAAGTTTCCACAACTTGAAATTGCTGCCATTAAACTTTTCCAAATCTATTCTTCTGGATGTGCCTACCATCTCTTTCCTACAACAAGATTGTAGAATACTCTACACAGACTCCCACTCAATTGAAGATTAGCTCAAAAATCCCCTACCCAACAACTAGGATCAAAGGTGATCAATCTCTTATACCAACTAAAAGGAAGCAAGGTACGCATAAGACACTTCCTACACCAATCTAATGAGGGAAATAATATGCAAAATATTTTAAATCCTTACAATTATAGTTATGTCATGTGTTTAACATAGAGATTACAACAACAAACACAACACAAGAATGTAAGAGAGACACAAGATATATTGTGGTGAAAAACTTTTTAGGTGAAAAACCCCACACTCCAAAACCTGCGTAATGTATTATCAAAACAGGATTGTTTACAACACACTTGCAATGCAAGTTCTTCCAGGAGTCTACAAATGTCATTTCTAGAGTAATTTTGGTAGCATAACAGTACTTGTACAAACACTATGCAACTACTACTCCAAAACACCTCATTATATAGAGTTACAAGGCATAAATAGGAAGCTTCTAAAGATGGGTGTCCATCTTGGCCACATGGCCTATTCCTCACACCCAAGGACACTTGTCCAACATGCATACATATCATTTACATTTGTCATACATGGCAGATTTGACTTCCCAAGAATGGAGCGCTCCAGGCTAAAATAAAAGGCAATGACAAATGCCCTTATGCATCTTACAACTGTCATAAAAATTTGTAACATAGTAACACTTAATGTTGTAAGAGAATCCATCATACATGACTAAAAATAGCATATTCCTCTTACAACATGTCATAGCCCAAATTGGGTGCCCAAAGATGCCTTCTCCACATGCAAAGATGCTCTTCGACACTTGTCTTCACTTGTCATAGGAATCTCTATACTTGGCTCTTACGTGTCATAGATTCTGTCATACAAATAACTTCTCTGTCATACCACAAGATGCAGACACATAGCATATTAATGCCACCACAAATGGGACACCTAGATTCTCATGTGTTTGACTTGACCATCCAAGTCATTTTACAAGTAGGATGACATGTCACAATGCTACCTCAAACTAAATGATAAAACAAGATGTGCAAGTAAATACAAAATTAGACAATTAAATAAATAAATAATCTAATAATAAATGCTAGGAATTACAAGGTTGAGACACCTTAATTGCCAACACATCCACGTGCAACACTAGTGTCCTACATAAATTGCACAAAATTCAACACGTGTTCCCAATATAATGAGAAGAATTAGAATTTCATGAAGAAATTTAGCAATCTGGTGAAGGAAAAGGCTAAGAATAGGCTAAAATGATCCCTAAAACATGCTAAGGGAATGGACACTAATGAAAGCCCAAAATATAGTGTGAAATTACAAGTGTATGCAATTTTCTACACTACATTTAGACCCCACTTTAGTGAGCTAATGACACTAGGTGATAAGCTATGCTAAAGTAAAAAAATAAAATATTGAAAGTAATTAATATTATAAAAGGATACCCAAAAGAATACTGTAGAGGATGCAAAGCTCTTCAAGCAGAGGAACGAAGCCCCTAGGCTGAGAACCTACAAAACAAATATGTTAGAAAACAAAATCCTACAAAGAAACAATGTTAAAAGGAATAAACCTACAAAATAAAAAACACATACATAGAGAGGGGAAAACACAACAAGAAAATTAAAAAAATTGATTCAACAAAGTGAAAGAAACCTCAATATGAAAGGTTGTATCAATACCATGCGTCATCCCCAAAATGCAATAAAAATAAAGAAAACAACAACCAGAGGAATTCTTAAGAGGATAGAATAATATAATGAGTCAATCGATTGCTTGAAGGAGAGAATACATACAAATAGATAGGGAAGCAATCAATATGAATGAAGAAAAGTGCATGACTTAGACACTAGATTTCTCTATCACTAGTAGTCATGTAAATCACAATACCCTCATGGATCACAGGATAACAAGTTCTATTATGCTTGTTGACCATGGGTGTAAAAAGGCAGGTCATATGAAGCACATAGGCCAACAAGTTGTACTATGCTAGGTGGCTCATAGACTACCAACGCATTAGGGAGCATATAAAACATCAATGCCTCAGGGAGCATATCAAACACCAACACCAAAGGGGTGAACACTTTAGGGAGTCTTAAATAAATACAACCACATGAGGCAAATTAATACACAATACCTCAGGGGGTGCAAATAAAAGAAGGTGCATGTATGGATTCACATGTGAATGGAGTATATGAAAATATTTTAAGGTAAATAAAAGGGGAAGAAAGAAGAGGAAAGATTCTCAAAAAGAATGCGTACCCCTAGAACAGTTGTGTTTGCCCCCCAAAACATGGATGATGACAACCATGAAAAAAAATATTGTGTTGTTACCAAAAATAAAGTATGGTTGCACGTGAGATTGTACCACCATGAATGGAAATGAGAAAATAAATAAAGCTATGGGTTCCACATAATGGGTATCAACACAATAGTCTTGTGAGAAAATAGAGAAAGAACAATGAATTGGATAGAAGTAAGCCTCAATACCAATTGTCATGCAAATACTCTAGTGTCCACATAAAGGACGCATGTAGGGTGTCTACTTCTAGAACAAGTTGTCATTGCCCCTGAGATTATGGGAGTGAGGACAACAAAGATAAAATAAGTTGTGCTATTACCTGAGAAAAGATAAGGTGGTTGCACCTAAAATCGTACATCCATGAATGACAACAAGTAGTGAAAGAAAGCTACTTGCCACAGAATAGGTAGCAACATAATAGAGTGATGGTAGGATCAACTAAAGATAATGGCAAAGTGATCAGATGACTCACAAAATTGACATCACAAGGAGAATGAAGGAAAAAGTTATCCAAGGGTAGATCTGTGGGATGAGTGAATATATAAGTTATAGGAGGGACACTAGCAATGGACTAAAACAACTTCTCATCACAAGAAGGGATAAGTGTATCATCACATTTGAGGTGAGGGTGCTCTAGAAATATTTGATTAACTTCAAGATCATGAAGATCTAATTCAAAAAGAAAACAAAAGTACTTAGAGCATAGCATGTTGGATATGTGGTAACAAGTTCTCACAAAAGAGAGGTAAAAGAAGGCCATCTAGAGGCCAACTACCCCATAGAATAAGGAAGGAAAATAAATGAGAAGTGAAGGCATGTACACTCTCATCAATGACTTTCTTACATTGTGCCAAGAGTGTAAGAGAGATTGTAGGATCCATGTTATATTGAAAATGAGAGACAAAAGAATGAGCAACATTAGAAAAGGAATGTTGAGAACCGGTACGTAAGGTGAATAACCAATATCTTTCAATATACTAGGAAATAATTTTTCCAAGACATAGTCATCACATGTATGAGTCAAGCATATGGTGGAGAAATGTTTTACATAGCACATAGATCACCATGCCCATTGTATTTGTCAAAAGAATGAGTTCTAATACCAACCAAAGAGAGGTATACAAGAATCTTAGAAGATCGAGGAGAGTATAACCATGTAAATGTAGGAGCAACACAAGGTAGCTCACTAGAAATTGATGGCAATACCTCTGGAATCAAAAATGATGTGGAAGTAGTAATAGGAAAAGGTGTCTCTCTTATTAAGACAAAGGTAATATCAATGTCATAATAGAGGAAGTCCCAAAGTGATGATATAGGTGTTGCAAGGTGTGCGCCCTTGGTCTCCTTGTGTTGTGCAGTGCAGCACTTCAGTTTGTGACAAGGCTTAACCACCTTTCATGGATTCATTAACTCTGGCAGTTGTATTGGGTATTAACAAGTTGATCTTTTCGTGCAATGGCAACTATCTTTGCAACAATTGGTATCAGAGCCTGGGTCATGGGTTTGAACCCTTCACTTACATTAGCAGGATTGTTGTAAGGTGTGCTCCCTTTGTCTCCATGTGTTGTGCAACCCAATGCTTGGGTTCATGACAAGGCTTAACCACCTCCCATGGATTCATTAACTCTGGTGGTTGTATCAGGCATTAACATGTCAATCTTTTGGTACAACGACAACCATCTTTGCAACAAGAGGTAAGCTCGATGTCATAACCAAGGACTCTTAGAATTATAACATAGGCAAGCTCAATATCATAACTAAGGACTCTTAACATTATAACAGAGGTAATCTTAATGTCATAATAGAAGGGTCACAATATGATGACAAATCTAATATCAATGCCATGTGTAAATGTCAAAGAAGAATGAAAGCCTAGGTGAGCTAGATAGAGGTATATATCAATGTCCTAGCAAAGTACACCTAGGCAAGAAAAGAAGAAATAAAATTCTATGAAGAGAACAATGCGCCTCTAATAAATGTAGAAGACAGAGAAGTAACATCAACTCATTAGAAGAGGTGTGTTCAATTTTTGCATGAAAAGAAATATAAGAGTCAGTATGAACAAAAATAGGCTCCATAGCTATAGGAGGCTGAGATATGGGAGAAGTACATGTGTGAGATACATCATATCAATTATCATATTCATCATGAGCAAGGAAAGTGTCATGACTAAGTTGTGTAGATTCAACCATTGAATCAATGTCATCATTATGTAAAGAAGGAAAAGGTGCATCATAAAATGAGACATGAATGACACCTATATCAATAAGGTCTTGTATTATATATTTTAATGCTTGACATTGATTTGTAGAATGACCAAGTACTCTATGATACCGACAAGAAGGAAGTGTGGAATAACTATGCTTAGAAATTTCTTGTGTGTAGGAAGGGGAAGAGTGATCGACTAAGTCTCCAAGATAGTGGATAGAATACTCTCAAGAGATGCATTGGAAGAATATTTAATATGTATCAAAGGAGGACTTTCAACCATGTGATATTCTATAAGTGATGAATGACACTAGCATTCTCACCATTATCTACAAGAGGGAGTTCATCCTCCAAGGAAAGAGGAGGGAATGAACAAGGAAAAATTTCATCTTGGCAAGATAAAGGATCGATAAAAGCATGAGCCTCATTGTCACTCAAAGAAGAGTCATCAAATGCACTGAAAGAGATTTTATCACTAGAACTTTGAGAATGATGTGGTGAATAATTATCATTAACCATAAGGATAGGATCCTCACATGTGATGAAGGAAGAGAGAGAGAGATCTCTACATCCTTTGGGAGGTCCCAAGAGTTTGAACTCGTAACCAAAGGAGGGAGAGAAGAGAAGGATGTCTCCACATCCATGGAAAGGTCCAAATATATTGAACATGCAACTAAAGGAGGGAGAGAAGAGAAAGAGGTCTCCACATCCTTAGTGATGTCCAAGGGGCTTGAACATGCAACCAAAGGAGAGGGAGAAAATAAAGAGGTTTCCGCATCCTTAGTGATGTCCAAGGGACTTAAACATGTATCCAAAGAAGGGAGAGAAGAGAAAGAGGTCTCCACATCCTGAGTGATGTCAAAGGGGCTTGAACATGCAACCAAAGGAGGGAGAGAAGGCAAAATGTCTTTGGATCCTTAGTGATGGTGAAGGGGCTTGAACATGCAACCAAAGGAGGTATAAAAGATAAAGAGGTCTCTGCATCCTTAGAGATGTCCAAGGGGCTTGAACATGCAACCAGAGGGAGAGAAATAGAAAGAGACATGGAATCATCATGGACTATGGAAGATGTAGCAAAAGTGGAAGAACTATCACCATCATTTGTCTCATGATATGTCATGGACATGAATATAGTGAAGTTTTATAATATAGAAGGATAGACACCCATAAGAGCCATGAAGCTAGAAAGATCAGATATACGATAAAGGATCTCATACATGGAAAGTGTAGAGATCTCCATGTCATAGATGGTAGCTATATGATCTAAGACATATGGATGAATATTAATGAAATGAGAGAAAATTTCATAGTCCATAATGTACACATGCAAAGATTCCTAAGAGAAAGAACTAGAAGAATCCATGATTAATAAAATTTAGTAAGAAAGGAGTTGACAATCCGGTCAAAGGTGCTGTTTTTCTCCTTTAGGACTATGGAGCGGGGTTCAAGGCAATGTCCCCAAAACATTAGGAAAGAAAATTTTTTAATTCACTTTTGGAAGAAAGATGAATGAAAAAGGAATAAGTTTTGTGTTAAAGAGGCAATTTCACCAAAATTTAATGAAGGAAAACCACTCCTTGATCAAATATGTCAATCAAGGGAGTTTTTCACTCTCCTTACACTTGATTTTTATTATCTAATGTTTCAAACAATCTTGCATCTACAGAACTACTTTTTATACTAACAAAAATGAAATGAAATAAATTAAATATTTAAAATAACAAGGAAAATTATTGAAATGCTAGAAAATGAGCTACTACAAACAAAATTCTAAAAAATGAGGTACAAAAGTGAAAAAGGGAGAAATAGAGAAAGTTGGAACTAAAAGATGGAGCTCTTAGTCTCGGACAATAGCATGCCATGGGGATTTTTGTGCTAAGCGTTGGCATCCTAAATTCTTGAAAAATAAAAATGATTAATTTTGTGTGATACTTTGAAACCTACACACACAGTTATAAGAGAGAAAACAACCCAGTGATACCCATGTGACACCAAATATATAAAATGGTGTAAAAAGTATTATTAAAATGAAATGAAATGAAAATACTTGTGAAGGAAAGGAAGAAGAACCAACAAAAGTTTTGTGCATTTGAATATCACTTCATGAAATACCTACTACTAAAATAGAGAGAAAATGTTGGGCTGCAAAGGAGCTTGCCTAAGTCAAGCCCCTGTTTTGGTCCTTTGACCTCCACAAGTAGTGAATGATAAAGAGAGTAGAAAATAGTTTGTGCTCCTATCCTACATCCATCTAGGAATCAAGAGTAGTGACAATAAAATAAAACAAAGACAGTTATCCCTAGTCTACAGGGAAACACCCTAGTGTGCATGTTGAGATAAAATGGGTGGTGGTCTACACTAAGATTTTCCAAATGGAAATTGAATGAAACAAAGAAAATAAATATTGTTAATGCTTTGTTCAAATAAGAAGGAAACTCATCCAAACAAGATTACTAGTGTGATGTAGAAGGTAAACTAACACTTGTAGTTGTCTAAGAAGATTTTAGCAGCATGCAACTTTAACAAGCTCAACAATGGAGGAATGTGCAACGAAGCATAGCCAAGAGAAGAATAGAATGAGAGAGCATGAGAGAAATTCAAAATTGGTTTTTTTGCATAAGGGTTTGTGAGGAAGATGAAGGGTCAAATTTGAACAGTAAAGGAATTTTTATGATGATCGAGTGCTATAGCAAGCGGTTGAGTGGGAAATCAACATTTCAATTTTTTGGAGCTCATAGGATGCTAGCACATCACACAGACGTCTGTACACAGTGCTAGTGTTCTACATAAATTGTACAAAATTCAACATATGTTCCCAACACATCAAGAAGAATTAGAATTTGTGTAAGATAGAAAAGAGGGCCTAATCAATTATGAACTAACTAGAGTAATCTTTCCTATCAAACATTAGAACACAAGTTGATGAAGAATTTATGCTTGGCTACAGTCCTCAAGGGAGAGCCAAGTTGTCTAGGCTCTGTTCCTTTGTTTTAATAGTGGAGATTGATTTGACATTATCTAGGGTTTTAAGTGACCTAATTGATAAAATGAATTACTTATAAGTGTTACAGATCAAATCCACAAAAATAAGAAGTAAGATAGGAATGAGCATGGTAGATGAGGCCTGTCACCAAATGCGGGGGTAGATCTAGTAGGACTATGGTGTTGGGCACCCTAGTCCTAGGGTTTTTTGTGATGAAAAAACATGTGTGATGATTTCTACTGCTTCTGTCTTCATGTTTCTCGTTGGTTCCTGAAACTCTCGATTTAGATCTGCACACATAAAAGAGTGAAAATGGTTGTGTTGTATAGGGTCTTGCCTCAGTCAAACCTAGGGTAGGTGTTCCCACCTCCACAATAGTAGTGATAATGATGATAGAGAGTATACTTGCGATGAGTGAAGGCAAAATATATGATAAATATTACATTAATCAAATATAATGAAATAGAGTTACCATGAGCATGAAATCCTAGTTGGATGTATGTTGTAATCCACAAAGAGTTAAATGAGGAAGAAGCTTCTTTGTAGACTTGCAAGAAGGATTAGTGCATACAATAGTAATCTTCAGAAATAGAGAGATTGTAGAGAGAGAGACGGAAAGAGAACTTTTTCATAGAGAGATCATGTATGTCATTCATGTGTCTAAATGAGGGAGAGAGAGTTGTTTATATATGAAGCCCAAGTATTTTTTGAGGGCCCAATAGAGTTGAGGCTGACAAGGTGCATCACATAAGATAAAAGGATAACATTCAAATAAGATCTTTTAGGGCCAAATTGGCAAGACCCTAGCACTAGGCACTAGTGTCCTAGTGATTTGGGATTTTGAAATGCTAGATATAAAAGGAATTAGTCTTTTTTCTTAGAAAAGTAGTGGAATATGCATGTTGTAAGTAGATATGAACATACAAGCTAAAATAGGTGCCAAACCTAGTGCAAAACTGTAAGCGGTGATAATTTTTAACACAACATTTAGCCCCCACTTTAGTGAGGGTATGAGCTTATGTCCATACACACACTAAAGTACAGAGATTCCAAATCTCTTTACTAAAACATTGAAGCCATATAATGTCTCTAAGTTGAGAGATGTGCCAGACCCAAAGATTAGGATTCTATGAATCTACAATGCTTAGATAAAGAGGTTACACATACAAGACACACCTCCTACCTTTGTGTTTTGATGCCTCCACCTTGCAATCCTAGAATTTCCTCTTCCCTAAGCTACTTCCAAAGGCCATTGCACCCAAACCAAATCACTCACCAATAATGAAGAGGGAACAAATTCACCATTCTAGATAAAACACAGCCACAAAACAAAATGGTGAGCCATAGTGAGAAGATATTATAGTATCCTAAAATCTACCACTAAGAACTTAATCCAACCTATCAAGCAAGGATCTTATTCAATTTGCTTCATGTCATCATGCAAAAAAAATTGTTGTCGTCCCTTGTGATGCAAGATCAAATCTATGGGATCATCTTACATCACATGATTTAAAGAAACAATACCATATTTCCCACTTCTATAATGTTTTCTTATAATCATAAAGTTGTCAAATGCATTTGCATTAGATAAAGAATTAAATTTAATCATTCTAGATTCTTTCCAATTTTTTTTTTCTTTCTTTCATTGTATACAAACATGTATGCTTATGATAACGTTCCATTTTAAATCAACTAAAAAAAAATGTTAGTCATGACTCACAAGTCTTTCGACTTTATGAAATGAATCCCTCATTATTAAATTTTGACATGAATTCAAGTTCAAGAATTCAAAATTCTTAATACAATTGTGATTAAGGATTGTAAACAAACATTAGATGTGGCATATGGAATTTAGTCTTCACTAGCATTTGCTAGATATGTGACTAGTGCAAAGTTATTCAATTCCTATCTTACCAAACAAAATTTAACTTTACTACCATTTTTTAGGTTTGCAAAAGTGAATAAAGTAGTCAATTTGCTCATATTATGAATATAATTATAATATTCCTTTCAAACCTATGATGTCTTCCATTGTGTTTCTCTAAAATTCCCCTCATCCTTTGAGTTGCTCTTGTTTTAAATCTTATTGTCAGTCCAAACACTTATGAAATTCCCTATGTAGCTCTCTCCTAACCACCTTTAAACCCTCATCTCATTAACATTAATTTATAAATCTCATCATGCACAATTTTGTAATGCCATGAATGTGCAATTACAATGTGATATAAATCATTATTTTATTTTTACATCTACAAATGTTATTCTCTTCTCTCTAACATCAATCTAGAAACCTCATTATGAGAATTTTTTAAGTTCCATGCATAACCACTATTTACAACATAAACACACTTGTAATTTTTTTACTTCTTCATGATAAATTATAGTGGTTTCTTTCTAATTGAAACCAAACAAATTGAAATCAAATTAAATTAAAAAATGTCTGTGCATTCATAAATCTATTAGTTATCTCATCAAGCAAAGGGATGTGAAAAAAATAGAAATATCTAGCCATAAATGACAGAACATCTACATACACTTATATAAAATTACATATTGAATATAGAATGTGTAATTAAATTCTTAATCTAACATAGGAAAAAGACAATATGATTAATCAAAACAAAAGAACTATAGATAATGGAAAGGATATGATGTATGAGCATCCCAAGTTGCAGAGCAATATTGCATCAATCAAAAACATTTGCATTCTTTCTTTTCTTTCATTTTTAGTTCAGTTTAGTTAGTTGCAGTTTTCAACATTTTGTACTGCATTTCACCGCATCTTTATATCAGAGCTCACGGAGTAGGACTTAGCATCTACATATCATCATCTACATCATATCTAAATTTTAGGTCATTTGGACTTGTCGGCTAAAAGTTATCTCTATCAGAAGATCATCAGTTTTCTCATAACAGATCATATAGACAATCAATTGAAGGAGAAGGTTTGTAGAGCACTTCTATGACTTGTGGAGCCTAATGAAACATCATACATGGCACATATTAATTAGATAGACCTTCCTTGAGGTTCACACAAAGTTTCATGCATTTGCAGAGCAGTACTGGTTGTTTAAGACCAACCTACTTGTTGTTGGCAACATATTCAAGAGACATTACTCTGATGGAATGTTGTATGTTGTCATTGATGGAAACAAAGCATAGTAAAGGGGTTTTCAGTCATGGAACCAAGGTTTGGTAAAGGTCAAGAAGACTAACTTAGTCAAAATGGCTAAAGTATGGGCAAGCTACATAGTGACAGAGATTGGGTCAGTATGCCTCCGCAGTTGAAGATCATTATATGCAGTTTAGGTATGTTGTTCATAGCTATTTGGTGATCACATGTTTCAGTGTTCAAGTTCTAACTTTCTCTGGAGGTCATATGGTGAAATGTCTAAGTCTGGGTGAATAGAGTTAAGATAAGATCGGTGCATAGTACCAAAGTAAAAGGGTCCACATTCCTCTGCTATTACATATTTTGTCCTGTGGTTTTGAGGCAACAAAGATTCTTAGTATGACTACCTAATCCAAAGTTATAGCTTCTAAAGTTCCTTTGATCACTTTCTACAAGTTGTTCTTTATCGACTTACAGTCTGACAATGTTTCACAGTGACTGAGTGAGTTCAGAGATCCGCATTTGTCTATAGTTGAATACTATGTTTTGTAGTTCTAAAGGTATGACAAGAGAGCTATAATGGATATTGGATATGATTTTTAGAGTCTCATATAGTCCACTTTGGAAGTTATGATGTGACAGTTGAATTGGTCAAGTGTGTACTGAAGGGATAAGTCAACAGGCATGTTAGATCTATATGCGGTGAAGATATATTGTTTGAACAATCAATCTAAGTGGTTGAATGATTGGTCCCAACATATACGAAGACTATTGTATATTTTTTTGGGTCCACATTGTTGTTTGTACACAAGATCAAGATGACAAGGTATAACATTTGTATACACATTTTATGTTTGGATTGCCTGCCTAATTGTGAGATGAATATTGTTGCAGATATATATACTCAATGGATTTCGGTGTTGGATGTATGGAAAAATGTGTAAAAAGTGTGAGTTAAATTTGTGTGCAATCTAAGGTAGTTTTGTGATCAGAAAAAGATAGTAAAAGAAGAAGGGTAGAACATATGTGAAGCAGAACAGGAAAGAAGGGAATACATTATGAATACATTTGAGTCTGTATACTAAGCTATTAATGGAACTACACTTCAACATTTTGTAGATGCATTTGTAGAAGTCATTCCTTGGCAGTAAGCCAATTCTTCTTCTATCTTCTCTTCTATTTTCTTGGCAGTAAGCCTATTGCAGTGAGCACTTATTTGGATAGTTAGTCCTTGGGTAGTGAGCCTTCATGTAATTCAATATTGTTATCATAATATATTCTGAGTTAACACTCACTGTGGTTTTTCCTTTTTTGGATTTTCCATGTAAAAATCCTAGTGTCTATGTGTTATGTCTTATGGTTGATGTTCTTATGTTTGTTTTGCTTTCAAGTTATTGAATGTGGTAAATGGATTAATATATGTGTGAAAGAGAAGTTTTACAAAATATTGATTCACCCCCCTCTCAGTATTCTTTGTGATCAATAATTGGTATCAGAGCTTGGTTCCTTGGAAGAAGTTTATCAGCTTGAGGAAGATCTAGGAAAGAATACTCATGGTATCCAGAAGGTATCTTGCTCTAGGCAGTATCACAATTGATCAAGAATTAAAGCATCTCTTGAAGATCTTGATAAGTATGGAGCAAAAATCTAGGATCTGAAGGAAAATGTCAAAGAAGCAGATGAATGCATCTTGAAGCTAAGAGAGCAAGTTAATAGATCAAAGGATATGAATAGAGAGCTAAGTGAATAGTTGATTGAAGAAAATGAAACTCTAAGTAATTTATCAAGGTTGGTTGAAGAGAAAGAAAAAGTTGAGGAACATTAGAATCAAATATTGAAAGATAAGTCTAAGGAATGTGAAAAATTGGGCAAAGGTGTGTTACTTCTGAAATATGATCTGGAAACAGCTAATAGCTATAAAGAAAAATTCAAAATAAGCTCTGTAAAACTTGAGGAGTTGATTGAAAGTTAGAAGAGTTCATATGAAAAGAAAGGCTTGGGATTTGAAAAAGGAGAAAGTTCTAAAACAAGTTAAGAAAACATTGAGATAAAGAAAAACAAAGGAAACTAGTTTAGGAATTAAAGAAGAAGACCTAGAAGACCTCTGGTTAGGAAGCCAAATGCTCAAAGGTACCCATCTTTCAATGGCTATTGTATTAATTGCAATAAGTTTGGTCACAAGGCTAATTAATGTAGAAGTAGAATGAATCAGAATGTTCCATCATTCTCTAGTCAATGTTTCAAATGCAAAAAAATGGTCTTAGATCAAATAAATGTAGAATCTTGGTAAGGAATGGTTTTAACAATGCAAGGAATACTCAACCCTTCAATGGGAAGTGTTTTGCATGCAATAGATTTGGGCATATGGCTAACCAATGTAGAACAAGAATGAATCCAATCAATAGAAGGAATTAGGGATAGAGAAATCTGGTATGCTACAATTGCAATATGTTTGGACATGTTGCAAGATTCTGCAGATTCACGAATGAGAAAAGAGACTATCCTACAGAGAAGAGGAAAATAGAGCAGATAGAAGGTAAAGGTAAGAACAAGATTGATCTAGTGGAAATCAAGAAGGAAATGAGCATGACCTAGACTAAGAGGGATGTTAATGATGTCAAGGATGGATTTGCACCAGTCTCTAGTGTAGATACTTCTTCTAGAAAGTAAATTTGGAGCTCTGGCTTAGGGGGAGCTGTATTAAAAATCCAAATCCCCTAGCCAAATAATCATTGTTGAGATTTGACACAAAAGCATGATGAAAAGCTTTATGTGATAGATCTTTTAGAAGAAATCCTAGTAGAAAAAGTTCAAATGCAGAGCATTGTAGAGAAATCCTAATTGACTGTATTCTACAGAAAATAATTTGATAGCTTTTTGTAAACAAGCATTTATGATGACTTAGGTTTTCATATCAAGGGTTAAAAAGGAGCTCATTTGACATATAATTCACTTTGTATTCAAGCTATCAAGTGTTTAAGAGAAACTAAAGGTGAACTTCAAGTGATTCCAATGATCTCCAAAGATTCAAAGTGACACAAAGTGATTCAAGTAAAGAAGACCCTAGCTTGGCAAAAAAATGTATTTCTAGTTGAAACCCTATTGTGTATTTATTTAAATCTTTGGAAAAAAGGCAACCCCACAAGTTGTTGATATCACCGAGCGAGCTTGGCCAAAATTCAAGAAACATACCTTCAAATCAATAGAAGTCAATCAAATGGGTGTATTTTTAGGTATACCATAAGGTGTAATGCATGCGGAGGATGTTAGGGCTTACATTCATGTTGCCCTAGAAGAACATGGTAATAGTAAATTCATAGATTTATATCTAAAACATTTAAGTGGTGACTAATTTGAGTTGAAGGAAGAATGCAAGGCTTTGGAAGTGAAGAAATTCATTTAGTACAAAGACTTCCCTACATTTGTGGAGGATGAATGGGTCTGGTACATGTTGATCAGGATGCATGATGAGTTCATGTGCCTCAAAATGCCCTTTAAGATCACCAAGGATGTGATTAGGGCTGTGACATGTTTAAACTCTACCAATAATGTGCCCTTGTTAAAAGATGTGAAGAATAACACTGTGACAGAAGCATCCAGAGCCTAATTTGACAAGAGGGCATTAACATTTAATGATATTGCAGATCATGCAGTGAGGTTTGAATCAATGGTAATTGGATATAAGATCTATTTCATCAATCGGGAGAACTCTATTTTTGGTACTACTATATACACTGCTTATCAGATGATTAAGGAGAATGTAGATTATGACCTCTATGAATTGATACGATAGAAATTAATGGAAAATTTGAAGAAGACAAAGGATAACAAATACCCCTTCAAGTTTGGTAAGTTGATCATCTACTTATTCTTCTATTTCATGCATGAACTACCAAATATGAAGAATTTGTTCTAGTTAAATAGTCAACCGGTTGCAGTGCAAATTAGAGATCATCTAAGAAGCATATGAAGTCATGAGGAACAAACCACAACCCTATGGGGACATTTCAAGAACTTTCAAAGAGTTATCTAGTCTAGGGAAAGGATTCCTAAAGGAATTGTGGACAAATACAAAAATGACATATGTTTCATTGTCACAAAAGACCAATATATGATGGAGGTTGTTGAGCCTAGGATAGTTTGAATTGTGCCAATGGAGTATGAAGTAGATGGAAATATAGTGGACAATTATGCCCAACACATGTTAAGCAAACCTAGGGATACCTCAGAGGAAAGGTTTGGCACATATGAAGAGTTATCTGTAAAAGTTCATGTTGAACTAAGGAAGTGTAAAATCCAGAAAAAGGCTAGGAAAATGGCAGAATAATATGCACAAAGCAAAGAATTCATGAAAGAACAAATATCAGCCACAAGAGCTAGAGCTAAGGCAGAAAGAGCAACTAAAGAAAAGGAGAAGGTGCATGAAAAGGAAGCTAATAAAGTTCTGAAAGTTCAACAGGCGCAACAAGAGGCACATGCTGCACCAAAAAGAAGAACAAGAGGTGCAAGTTCCTTTGGAACAACATCTAAATCCTTTGGTATTCCCTCCACAACAACTGCAGAAGAGCAAATAGGCAAGAGAAAGAAGACCAAAGGTCAAAGAGTGTATGTTAGTGTTGGTGCAGTTGATGATGAGGAAACTGAGATCGATAAAGAGGTGAAGAAGATGAAGGCACAGAGTGCACCACCCTCTAGTTCTTAGCAAGGCAAACCCTCCAGTGCCTCAAAAGGGAAGACCTATGATAAGGGTAAAGGGAGAAAGTGTTACAAGTATGGGCCTAACTAGTATTGTCATTGATGTCAACATACTCTTGTTGCATTGATGTCAAGGATTGGATGAGCTGTGTGCTGAGGATATTGAGAAAACTAGTCCTATTAGAAATAATGAAGATAGTGAAGCTTTATGAAGTGAAGATCCCAACTAGATGAAGATCAGAGAATGTGCATCAAAGGGTTTGTAGAAATGTGTCTAAAGATGATCTAGTCAAGATTTGAGAGGTCCACATGAAGATTTAGAGAAGTTATGGCCATGTGAGTAAAACTAGTTCTGGCAACTATTCAAAGGTGACAGAGTGACACAGATAGGTCTGGTGAGATCCAGAAATGCAATATCTTGTTTTGTAGATTTGGTGAAATGTTTAGGAAGCCAATGTGAATTAATAATTTAATTGGTTCATGGTCTAGAGGTCTGCAAGCATTTATTCTAATGTAACAGTGATGATAGACTATGTTCTTGAGGTTCTGGATGAAGATATAAATGATTTGAGTAAGTAGAAGTGGTGTGGATGTTCTTGGTGATTATGTCTAGTTCGTGTTGGTGGTCTGCATTGAAGATTGAGCTCGTAATTGAAGATTTACTCTCAGGTGATGGTGTTCTTCCTAATCATGGCCGACCGGATGTTTTACACATCTTGTAGATGATCTTGAAGATGTTCTATGAAGCATGGCATGTTCCTCAAAGAAGATTGAAGTCCTAGATATGTGTGGCTGACAGTGTGGTGATATGCATGAAGTCTTTGTAACAAATCAAGTTGTATTTTTGTAACTGCTTTGTAATAAAATAAAGTATGTTGTGCCAACTTTGATGATTATCCCAAAGTTGATGTCTTGTATAAATAAGATTTGTGAAGTCATTTCAAAGCATCCTTGGTTGAGATGAGAAAGTGGTAGAGAGGAGAAGAGCAAAAAGTAGAGCATAAGTGTTGAGCTTAAATGGAACTGTCTCAAGCATGGTGAAGATGCTAATCTCTAGTTCAAGTATGTAATATTTATATTATTCTATAGATAGTGTGTCTCATGTAGGCAATGGGCCTCTTGTGAGCAGTGTGCTTGGGAAGTGAGCTCTAATTGACAAATGCCATTTGTTCTTCTTATTCTTTTAATAGAGAATACAATCTTGGGTTAGTCACCTCGTGATTTTTTCCTTAACCAAGTTTTCCACATTAAAATCTTGGTGTCATATGTGTTAATGTGTTTTTGCTCTTGAGTTATTGCATTGTGATTCCATGATTGAATCATTATTATACTGTAGAAATATAAGAAGGATTTAAGTGTTTAAAGAAAAGAAAGTTTTGGTGACAACTAATTCACCCCCCCTCTCAGTTGTCTATCCTAAAACCAACAATTGGTATCAGAGCTAAGTTCCTCTAAAAGAGCTTAACCACTTGAGGAGATCCAAGATGTCTTCCTACAAAAAGGATAGTCCAAGGTTTGATGGAACAAACTATACTCTTTGGAAAAGCCGTACGGAATGTCACTTGCAATGTATGGGATCTCAATATTAGAACATGACTATAAATAAGTATATTCCTCCAAAGAATGGTTCGATAACTACAGATGAAATAAAAGATGCTGAAGATAATATTCATGCTAAAGAAGCCTTACTAAGTGCCTTATCTGATTCAGAGCTGACAAATGTTATGGATTTAAAAATTACATATGAAATTTGGTCAAAGTTGGCACTTATGCATGAAGGAGAGAAATATGTTAAATGTGCCAAGCTATAAAATCTGAAAGGAAAATTTGAAAACTCAAAGATGAATGAAGATGAGAATATCACTACATTTATGCCAAAAGTAAATGAGCCTTTTTGTGGCATTAGATGTGCTAGTGGAACCTTGGATGAAGATGAGATTGTCACCAAAGTTCTCATATCCTTACCTCTTGCTTACAAAAACAAGGTTACTTCTATTGAGGAATTTAGATCTTTATCAAATATCACAAGGGATCAATTGGTTGGGAAATCAACTGCATTTGAATTAGCTGAGTTTAGAGATGCATCTCCCAAGATTGAATCTGCATTCAAAGCTAGTGCCTCTGTAAAAGGAAAACAAAGGTATGATCCAGGAGAAAATTCCTCAAACAAATTATCACGGTATGAAAAAGTAAGAAAAGATCTGGAAGAAGATGAGATAGAAGTTGCTCAACTTGAAGACCTTATTGCAAAAAGACTGCTAAGAGGATCTGGTAAGTATGAAGGAAAATTACCCTTCAAATGTTTCAACTGCAACAAGATTGGTCATTTTGCCTCAAGGTGTCCGGAAAGATTTTCAAGGACAAATCCAAATAGATCAAGATTCCAAAAGAAATGTTACTATGTTCATGAAGATGATGATTATGAAGGAGTAACCGATGATGAATCAGAGACAAGAAACAAATCCAAAAGTGACTAGGTGTTTATTGCCATCAAGGAAGAAGATCCAATGCCCATTGAATCTACCAATCATAAACTGATAGAAAGAGCTCTGGTTGCTCAAGTTGAAGAATAGGATGAATGGGTCACTGACAGTGGATGCTCCCACCTTATGATTGGTGATAAAAATAAGTTCATAGATCTGGAAAGATATGAAGGAGGAGTTGTAAAATTTGGTGATAATTCTGCTTGCAGAATCAAAGGTAGAGGAACTATTTCTTTTGATGGAAAGAACAAAACTAGTGATGTACTGTATGTTAAAAGTTTGAAGCATAATCTTCTTAGTGTTGGGCAGTTGGTGGACAAAGGCTATGATCTCTAATTCAAAATGGAAAATGTAAGATCTTTGAAAGTTCTGGAATAGAAATTGCATCCAATACTCAAACAAAAGGTAACATCTTCCACTTGGTTGGTACTGGCAAAAGTTGTTTATTTGTTCAAATTGGTCAGAGTTGGTTGTGGCATAGGAGAATGTGTCATGTAAATTTTGATAATATCATCAAGATAAGCAACACTCAGGCTATAAGAGATCTTACAAGACTGGTGAAACCTACTAACAGTTTGTGCAAAGAATGTCAGTTGGGTAAGTAGAGCAGAGTCACATTTCAAAGTAAGGAACAATCTTCTACCAGATTGTTAGACTTAGTACACACTGATCTATGTGGACTGGCAAGAATCAGGAGTTTGCAAGGTGATAGATATTTCATGTTACTGATTTATGACCACTTCCGGATGATGTGGGTGACTTTCCTAAAAGAGAAATTTGAAGCTCTTGAGAAGTTCAAAATATTCAAGGCTATGATAGAAAATTAAACTAGGTTAAACATAAAATGTCTTAGATCTGATAGAGGTGGTGAATTCACATCCAGAGAGTGCATAGAATTCTGTGAGAAACATGGGATAAAGAGACAGTTATCTACTCCAAGGACTCCACAGTAGAATGGAGTAGTGGAAAGAATGATCCAGACCATCCAGGAAGCATCTAGAACCATGATGATGGAAGCAAATGTCCCTCAGATATACTAGAGAGAAGCTGTAAGCACTGCTGTCTATACTCTTAATCGAGTACGAATCAGAAGCAATACTGGTAAGACCCCTTATGAACTCTGGTTTGGCATCACTCCTACTGTGAAGTATTTCAAAGTCTTTGGTAGTAAATGTTACATTAAAAGAGATTAAGACCTTGGCAAATTTGATGCTAGAAGTGATGAAGGAATATTCTTAGGTTACTCTACTCAAAGCAAAGCATATCGGTGTTATAACAAGAGATTAAGAAAGATCGTAGAAAGTACAAATGTGAAGGTTGATCAAGGCATTGAAAATCCCTCAAGGTTTTATGAGTATGAAGCAAATGATTAGAATGATGTTCTAGTCCAAGAAGATCTAGCCCCTTCTATAGTTCAGATTCAGACTGATCCGGAGAATCCTGAAATATAGGAAGAAGAGATAAGTTTGAATGAACATGTCAAAGAAATAGAAGTGCAAGAAATTCCCAAAACTCCCAAGTATGTTAAGACTGAATCATTTTGAAGACCAGATCATAGGTGATAGAAGCAAAGGCATTCAAACAAGAAGAAAGATTGCTCAAGATTCAGAGAAGTATTGTCTAATTTCAAAGATTGAACTAAAAATAGTAAGTGAAGCATGCAATGATGAAAGCTGGGCCAAAGCAATGGAGGAAGAGTTGATGCAGATTGAGAAAAATCACACTTGGGATCTTGTTCCTAGACTTAGAAACAAAAATGTGATTGGGACCAAGTGGGTCTTCTAGAATAAACTGAATGAAGATGGTGAAGTAGTCAGAAATAAAGCCAAATTGGTCTGTAAGGGTTATTCTCAAGTAGAAGGAGTTGACTTTGAAGAAAATTTTGCTCTGGTGGCAAGGATTGAAGCAGTCAGATTATTTCTTGCTTTTACTGCCTTCAAGGATTTCAAAGTATATCAGATGGATGTCAAGTCTGCCATCCTGAATGGTGACTTGGAAGAAGAAGTATGCATTGAGCAACTAAATGGATTTCAATTGTCTGATCATGGTGATATGGTCTGCAAGTTGAAGAAAGCATTGTATGGACTCACACAAGCCCCAAGGGCCTGGTATGAAAGATTGGATAAACATCTTTTGAAGATTGGTTTCAACAAAGGTACTGCTGACAGTAACTTGTACTTCAAGATTGATCATGAAAATATCTTGATTGTTGAAGTATTTGTTATTGACATCATATTTGGAGGAAGAGATAGTACGTGCAAGACTTTTGCAAATCAAATGAAAAGTGAATTTGAGATGTCCATGTTTGGGGAAATGAATTTCTTCTTGGGTCTACAAATCACTTAAACAAAGAAAGGAATCTTCATATCACAGACCAAATATGTGAAAGAATTGTTGAAGAAATTTGGGATGGAAGATTCAAAGCCAATGAATACTCCCATGGCAACCAGATGTAAACTGAGAAAAGATGATGAATCTCCTAAGGCTGATCAAAAAAAGTACAGGTCAATGATTAGAGGACTACTGTATCTTACTCAAACTAGACCTGACATTATGAATGCTGTTGGTCTTGTTGCTAGATTCCAATATGATCCTAGAGAATCTCATGTCATGGCAATCAAGAGAATTCTTAGATATCCAAAGGGAATAGTTGAGTATGGTTTATGGTATCCTAGGGATAATGATTTCTCTCTTCACATATATATAGATGCTAATTGGATAGGAGATGTGGATGAATAGAAGAGTACCAGTGGTGGTGCATTCTTTTTGGGTAAAAGATTGGTTTCTTGGCTGAGCAAGAAATAAGAGGCAATATCTCTATCCACTGCAGAAGAAGAATATATTGTAGCAACAAGTAGTTGCACTCAAGTATTGTGGATGAAACAAATGCTAAGAGACATCAGAGTGGAGTATGAGGAACCTATCATAATCTTCTGTGATAACTCAAGTGTAATAAATATATCAAAAAATCAGGTGTTGCATTCAAAGACAAAACATATATCCATCAAGTTTCACTTTTTGAGAGAGCAGGTGAACATGAATGAAGTCAGATTGGAGTTTGTGTCCTCAAAGGATCAGATTACAGACATTTTTACCAAACCTCTACCTAAGGACTCTTTTGAGTACCTCAGGGAGAAGTTAGGGGTTGTTAACCCTCCAGTTCTAAATTAAGGTGCACTGATGTGCATCAGTCTGGTGGATCTCATAGTCATATCTTGTGGTTTAGATTGATGATAGGAAGCTGCTACTTAGGGGGAGCAGTCTGTATGATTCTGAAGTATTGATGCAAGTATGTGCCCTTTGCCATTAATGTCAAAGGGGGAGAGAAGACATGTGAAAAACAAAAGTGGTTGTTGATCAAAGGGGGAGCAGTAAAGAAAGAGAAGACATATGAATGATTGCTATTAATAGGGGGAGCTATGTCATTTAGTGAGGAGAAGTTCTTGTCTTGATGGTTGTTGGCTAATAGGTTTGTCCTTGTTCTGTAAATCTTTTATTATGACTCTATACCCTTTTTGAAGAACAAACGAGTTAAGCAACAAATGGGTGAACTTTTTAAATTAGTTCCCCTCTGAATTTAGGTACAGCTCCCTTTAAGATTTTCAATGAATTGAATCTATTCAACTATCCAAATGCACTTTTAACCAGAAAATGCTTAAGGCAGATTGACATTCATACATAACTATGTTATGAATGCGATAAATTTATGCAGTAACAGTGAGTAATAGAATGCATAGATTTTACTTTTGATACATTCAAATACATGAACACGTACATATGAATTTGCTAAACCAATAAACAATAGAACACATTTGATGAATTGTCTAAAGAAAGAGCAATTACCAGGTGAAAGGAGATTTCACATAGAAAATTTAATTCCAAACACTCAGACGCACAGATCTAAGCAAGCAGTAATTATTTCTTCTTCTCATTCACAGATGAAAAATTTCTTAGACAATCATCACATAATGTAAAACCATAAAATAGTTTAGCTAAAATTCCTATTTTTTCCTTTCTCCGTCTCTCTGTCTTATGAAAAGATTTTAAAAAAGCTATATATATGAGTGCCCTAATCATGTCTTTGAGTAAACCAAACCTAGAGTTAACATAACTCTGACCCGTACAGGATTTAGTTTATAACAACTGATTTTAAAGATCAAGATTGCTGAAAATAACATAAAAGAGGAACTAAAATAAAGAAAATGAGCCAATGAGATCATGATTGGGACAACGGATTTGCATCTCTAGATTTGTTATCGGTGGCCTGGGAAGCACATTGGGTCTTCCACTCCTGAAAAGCTGCAACGAACTCCTAAATCTTCGGGAAGTTAGGAATACCTATATGTTTCATTCTTGACTTCCAAACTTCCTTTTCCCTTCGCATTTTCCCAAATTTTTCTTTGTGTTTTGGAAGTGCGTCGATGTAGAGGTAAAGTAGTGACTCAACTTTAGAAATTTGGGAGAAATCCTTAATTAAAATATTATCATTTTCTCTGATGAAGCTGATTTTATCTTTGAAAGATTGACCACTGCATCGACATCTTCCACTAGTTTTCCATCATCTTTTATGTATTTAACATCAATACATTGCAGGTCATGTTGTAGCAATTGAGTGAATTCTATGATCTCCTTAATTAGCTTTGTAAGTTCAAAGCATCCATGCCGGGATATGGAATTCCTCCATTCAATATTTTTCTTGTTCACATATAGTAAATCTTTGTCCAAACTAGTCAGGCTTTTTTCTGTCAAAAACTTCACCAGCCCATATTTCTGAACTTCATCTATTTGGTTTATTACATTCATCCACTTACCTTCATCTTTCGCCCAAATAGCAACCTATGCTTTAAGATCCTCAATGGTGGCGGCAGTTAGATCATATATGCTCTTGAGTTCACGAATGTATTCAGTTCCTTTCTGCTCAATGCTATCCAACCAATTGTCAAATGTTTTTGCCACCATTTTGCTTCTGTGAACTTGATCCAATAGCTTCTGATTAACAGGTGATTTTGGGTCAAAAGATAGGGAGAGTTGTGAGACCGGCTGCGGGTTAGGGTTGTGAATAGCATCAATGTACTCTGCCATTGAACACAGAGCTTATTTCAGCTCCCTCTTGTCCTTTTCATCTTTCCAGGTTTGACTAACCATCCTCTTAGTAGATGCTTCAAGGTGATGAACATCTGCAGCTCTAGAAGGAGCACTGAGATCTACTCTCTCCACAGTGAAATCGTGCACAGTTGGATCTTGAACTTCTTCCTCAGTCATTGGCTTAGCTATTTCAGCACTCCAGTTACCAGTGTTTGGATCAATGTTTATTCTGGATGTCATCTTGAGTTTCTTGGACTTGGGGGTTTTCCCCAAACATTTGCTTACCATGTCCTCTAAAGGGACAACAAAAGGAATTATTTTTTTCTTATCGGAGATAGAACTCTCTAGCCACTTTGGTGCAGGGGCTGAGGTTGTCTTCTCAAGGTTTAACCCATCAGAGGATACATTTGAAATCATCAATATTTCAGGGATCTCTAGAACGGCCTCTGACTGTGGCCAGGTGTCAACTTCCTCTGTTCTGTGTGGACTTAGCTCCTTGTCACCCATAGGTTCTTCTAGCTCTTCCTTTGAATTCAAATCAACAACTATTGTTTCAGAAACCTGTTTCTTTCTTTTACCTTTAGTCCTCAACTTGGTAACACGAGAGGGTAAAATATCTGTGAGGGCTCTTCTGGACCTCTTAGTGGTAGGGCTTCTTTCAGTTGATGGCTTCGAAGCACTTGCACCACAGATAGCAATAGGTTGGCTAGAAGAGTCTATGGGAAGTGATGATCCAATCATTGAAGTGATTTGTTGGGCATTTTTATCTTGAAGCCCTTCCTGTCTCTTTTCCCTCAACCATTTCTCGGTTCTCATCATTATTGGAAGAGTTTTAACTTCAATTCTATCTTCCTCCTTTTTGCTTCAGTCAACTCCTGGAATAGGTAATTGTTCTACTCTCTCAAACTGTGGATCAACCACCTGTTCCTCATCATCAATAATTCTAGAAATATCCATGTTTAAATTGAGAGTGATTATCTGCCCCAAAGAAAATCTAGACCACAGCCTTCTCCTGACCTCAAATTCATTTGGACAGTCTTCCCAGTAATCCTCTAGCTTAGGAATGTGTAAAAGCCCTATTCCATGATCTAAATTATCTCTGACAAATCCTTTGCTATCAAACTGAGACCTGGCAGTGAAAAACTGAAAATTGAACCTTTTAAGGTTCACCTCCAAATTTAAAGCATTAGATTTTGATTGGCATGAATAATGCCCAAGTTCAATGGGAAAAGAAATACCAAAACCCTTTTTTGATGAGAATTTCTTATCTACATGTGCTAACTGTCTACATACCTCCATCAGCACAAAATGATCAAACACATATCTAGGTAACTTCACAAGTTCACCATCAAATCCTCCAACTCTGATGTAAGTGAACTCAGAAAATTGAATGAAGAAGCTACCATAGATACTAATCAGTTGCATTGCTTCACTAGACATTCTTTTACTCAGATTACCTGCTAGTTCCCAGGTTATTTTCCTAGTGAAGACATCATTAATCCTTTTGTAATTTTCATAGCAATTCCTTCTCTGCAACTGTGAATAATATTCATAAATCTTACTATTCTCAGCTAAGGATGCATGGGGTAGGTCAAACCATTCTCTTGTAGATGCTAAACAATAGAACAAGTACAAAGACATATAGAAATCTCTGTCACCCAAATAATTACTCAAACCCTGATGTAGACAATCAGCCACTATTTCGGCCGAATCTAAATATTGTTCCCCTTGAAGGATGACTTGTATGAAAAAGTACATCCAATGCTCCCAATAATAGGCATGCTGACTGCCCTTCAGTCTGTGTAACAATACCACAATATCCCTCACTTCTTTAATCAAATGATCCCTAGTAAGTGGCCTGGGCAACCTTGAACCACCCTTCTGAAATTTCAGTAGCCAGTTTCTCGATATTACACTTTTGTAAGCTGGTTTCTTCTCCGAGAAATGCCCATAGGAGGAAGTAATATCAAGACTAGAATATGCCTCTTTAGGCGGTATCTTCATCACAGACATGAGGGTTTATCTGTTGACATGAAGTAACACGTCGCCGTTTACGTTTCTGATGCATCTATTGTGGGGTTCGTACCTATTCATACACTCCTGAACCAATTCCAGGCATAGTATAGCTTGAGGAAAAGCTGCAGCTTCAACTAAACCGCTGTCTACAATTTTCTTCATCGTAGGGGTTTGAACAGGGTTTCTAGTTCTTTCTCTAAATTCTTCTAAATCGTATTGTACCAGTGCAGTATCTCCAAATTTAGAGTGAGAATAGGTAAGACCAGGACCATGTTCACTCCCCAAACATGTAGATTTTAAAGCCATACTCGGAGGATTATAATGAAAAACACTTCAAATTTTGAAAATAATGACAGAGACTCAAGAGATTCTTCTTTCCAGCTAAGAAATAGGAATAGCACGTGGGAAAAATAGAACTCGCCTTCAAAATATCTGAATTCACTGTGAAATTTGATTAATGAGAACCTTATACTTCCTGCGTTATTCTCCTCTGCGTCGCATAGTTTGTTTATTTGCTGTATTCGGCTTGGTCTTAGTTAACAATGGCATTAACCAGATTGAATAATTATCACTCAGAGCAATACATGCTAGAAGTATTTGAAAAGACATGAATTCTAACCTCTTCATTAATAGCAAGTATTATTCATGCGCCATCATGATGGTATAATGATTATCTGTAACCTCCGCCAAATTAGAACTCTCAGTTTCGTAATGAGTCTCTGACATATTTTCCTCCAACTTTCCCGCTAAATTTGACTCAGAAAGCTGTGGGAATAAATAAGACCAACATCACCAAAACTTTGAACTATTGAACCATTGAACCTTTAGGATGTGGTTCAATGCGGTGGTTCGACCATACCAATTGGATCATAGAGATGAGCACAGGATTCACTTATGGAGATATGGAACTTAAGCTCATGAACTGTTGAACTTGGTAAGATATGGTTCAATACAAAGGTTCAAAGACACAAGGGCTACATAGACCAATGGACAGTCATGTGACTTTTGTAAAAGGGGTTCCAACTATAGGACAGTGAACCATTGAACCTTGAACCATTGAACTCCACTATAGAGTACGAGCAGATGGTTCAATGATACATTATTTACACAAGGTAACTACAAGACGTGACTTTTTAGAAGGAAATGAACGTTGAACCTTAGACCGTTGAACCATTGAACTTTGAACTTTGAGAAGGGTTTGGGTTCAAAGGTTCAAACCTTAAGTGCCCTTACTTACAAAGATGATAAAAAGGTAAAAATTGAAGGACCAAGAGTCGATTTAAGAGGTAAAGGTATGACCAAAAATATAACATAGCAAACCGGCTCTATTTAAAGAAATATTACCAATAAATAAATAAGGGCAACTCAAAAGGTAACAATGGTTAAAAACCATTTTTCACATTATATGTTGCCATCAATGACAAAGGGGGAGATTGTTGCAAGTATGGGCATAATCGGTGTTGTCATTGATGTCAACATACTCTTGTTGCATTGATGTCAAGGATTGGATGAGCTATGTGCTAAGGATATTGAGAAAATTATTCCTATCAAAAACAGTGAAGACAATGAAGCTCTATGAAGTGAAGATCCCATCTAGATGAAGATCAGAGAATGCACATCAAAGGGTTTGTAGAAATGTGTCTAAAGATAATCCAGTCATGATTTGAGAGGTCCACATGAAGATTTGGAGAAGTTATGGCCATATGAGTAAAATTGGTTTTGGCAGCTATTCATAAGTGACAGAGTGACACAAATTGGTCTGGTGAGATCCAGAAATACAATATCTTGTTCTGCGGATTTGGTGGAATGTTTAGGTTGCCAATGTGAATTGACAACTCAATTGGTTCATGGTCTGGATGTCCACAAGCATTTATTCTAATGTGATAGTGATGAAAGACTATGTTCTTGAGGTTTTAGATGAAGATGCGAATGATTTTAGTAAGCAAAAGTGGTGTGGATGTTCTTGGTGATTTAGTCAAGCTTGTGGGGGTCTCTAGATTATGTCTAGTTCATGTTGGCAATCCGCATTGAAGATTGAGCTCGTAATTGAAGATTTACTCTCGAGTGATGGTGTTCTTCCTAATCATGGCCAACTGGATGTTTTACACATCTTGTAGATGATCTTGAAGATGTTCTACAAAGCATGGCATGTTCTTCAAAGAAGATTAAAGTCCCACATATATGTGTGGCTGAAAGTATGGTGATATGCATGAAGTCTTTGTAACAAATCAAGTTGTATTTTTGTAACTGCTTTGTAATAAAATAAAGTATGTTGTGCAAACTTTGATGATTATCCCAAAGTTGATGCCTTGTATAAATAATATTTGTGAAGTCATTTCAAAGCATCCTTGGTTGAGATGAGAAAGTGGTAGAGAGGAGAAGAGTGAAAAGCAGAACAGAAGTGTTGAGCTTAAATGGAACTATCTCAAGCATGGTGAATATGCTAATCTTCAGTTCAAGTATGTAATATTTATATTATTATGTAAACAATGTGACTCCTATAGGTAGTGAGCCTCTTGTGAGCAGTGTGCTCAGGTAGTGAGCCCTCATTGGCAAGTGCCATTTGTTCTTCTTATTCTTTTAATAGAGAATACAATCTTGGGTTAGTCACCCCGTGGTTTTTCCCTTAATTGGGTTTTCCACGTTAAAATCTTGGTGTCATATGCGTTAATGTGTTTCTGCTCTTGAGTTATTGCATTGTGCTTCCATGATTGAATCATTATTATGCTATAGAAATATAAGAAGGATTTAAGTGTTTAAATAAAATAAAGTTTTGGTGACAACTAATTCAGCCCCCCTCTCAATTGTCTGTCCTAAAACCAACAGAAAGAAGGCTAAAACTAAAGCACTTGTAGAAGACTAGACTATAATGAGTCTGGAGGAAGTATTGAAAGCCATTATAGTTGATGGCAATCTAAAATCTATTGCCCAACTATATGATGACTTCGACGATGCAAATAAAAAGGTCATTGAGGTTGCTGTCATCCAATACTTGGACATTTACAATAAAGTTCTCATTGAAATAATTACTGATATTCCAGATAGTTTGGGAAGCATAATGTTTGCAAGGAAAGAAGCTGCTATGGCAAAGGACATTAATCTTAGAGAGAATACATTGATAAATCTATGTCCTAAAATCACCCTAGAAGAAAAAGCAAAAATATCCAAAGTGCTTCATAAAGAAGAGAATGAACACTCTAATGGCAGATGACATTGAGAAAGTGGTCAAAGAAAGTAAGGAGATCACTCTAAGAGTGTTGAGGAAATTTCATCTTCCAACCATATATGATAATGAAGAAAGAAATGTTGGAGATGATAGCATGGACCAAGGGCCAAGAAAAAATGATGAAGATATGAAAGAAAAGGAAGATCAAGCCCCTACTACTGGTGACCTAGACATTGTTGAAAAGGACTAAACTAAAAGAAGTCCTCCTCCAGATCGATAAACTAATGATCAAGAACTTGATCAAGCTGAGAAGAGCCCTACAATGAAAAAAAATATTGGTCAACAAGAAAATATGGACATGGAACCTCTAGAACAAAATCAAGAAGAAGTGTCTGAAGAAATGACAAGAGACACTGCTGCTGCCCCAAGTAATTCTATCAGGAAATTTTTGGAGAGACAACCAGATTTGGATGAGTCTAAGCTCTTACAAGGACCATTCAATTTGGACTCAATGTCTCCTTACAAAAATTCAAACTATTGTCAATTGTTCAAGCAACGACATAGGAAGAGATGTTGAAAACACATATATAGGACAATGTGCTCATTGATACAACATCTAATGTGTTGGAGAAGTTGATGCTTGCATACCAGAAAGATACATCATTATCATCAACTGATCAACTTAAAGGTATGATAAAATCAATCAACACTCATTTTGAATCCTTTGAAAAGTGTGTAGAAACAAAAGTAAGGAAAGAGTTTGATGAGAAGAGATTAATTGAGTTGAAGACCATGTTGACCAATGATAAAACTTTAGTAGAAAATAAAATAATAGGTATATAGAGTGCCATTAAAGAAGCTTGTGATTTGTACAATTTTTTTTTATTATAGCCAGATGCCACAAAGGAGTTAGAAGAAAGATCAAGGATCTAGAACTTCAGCTGACAAATATCTCCAAGTCATTTGATCTGGCAGTTGAGTCAGTAAGTAAAAAAGAGATACAAGTTATCAATATTCATAATGACTTAAGTAATATAATGAATAAGAGGAATCAAATGAAAAATAGAATGTGTTAATTGAGAGGAATAATAAGTCCTAAGCTAGACTCAATGCCAAATCTTGTCGTAGAAGCACTACAGGTAAGTGCACTAATTGACACACCCTCTGATGTACAAAAGGTAGAGAAATTAGTCTTCCTAATAAATGGCCATATTCAAATTTTGGAAAATACAAAGAAGAATTAGGATGGAGAGCTAGCTCAAATCAAGATCATTTTCAATTACATCCCACAATCCACAACAAATTAAAGTGAAGATTGTACTTGTACATATGTAGCAGAATATAATAGTTTTTGCAATTTTTGCTGTCTTGACACAATTTTGACTCTTGTACATATACCTTTTGTTGATATGCCCCAAACAACTGAGGGGGGGGGTGAATCAGTTGTCTCAAAAAAACTTAAACACTTATGTAATTAAACATTAATCACTTATCCACAATTATTGTCATTTAACAATGAATGGAAGAAATTAGAAACTTAGCCATAGATACAACATCAAACACAAGATACACCAGATTTTACGTGGAAAACCCCAAGGTGGGGAAAAACCATAGAGAGGATTGGCTCTTAATATATATTATAATCTTGAAATAATGATGTTTAGGCTTAGTCACTCCACGAGCCTAAACATACTGGCTCACTACCATGAAGAACAACTAGGTCTAGCAAGCTCACTACCTCAACCCTAAACATAGCAAGATTACAATAAGGGCTGTTAAACCCTGAGGGCAGTTAAACCCTACTGATGGCTCACTGCTAGGCTCACTACCATGATCAACACCTTTTTATGTCTATGATTGAAGTACAATAATTTGTCTTCTCTGCTCTACCTCTGCTCTACTTTGCCTCTTCTCTGCTCTGCCTCTTCTTTGCTCTACCTTTTTGGACCTTTCTTATTATTTTTCCATCTTAACTCAAGGACATCTTTTCCATGACTCAACTACAAGTATTTATACACTTCATCAACCTTGGAATGATCATCAAGTTTGACATTACAACCATCAACCATTGGAACAATCTCCAAGGTCAGCATTACAAATATTTACAAAATAGGTCTTGACCTATTACAATATTATGCAAAGGAAATGAAGTAAAGATGTATGTAGATCATGCCATGCCTTAGCTAGGACTCAAACATGATCTTCCATGCCACAACATGCTTCCATAATCTTCAAGGAATCTCCACAATAACTAGAATTAACCAAGTTGGCTAAGACTGGTTACACGTTACACTATCTTGGAACAATCTTCAAACATGATCTCAATTCCTTAACATGGACCAATGTCAAGATAGGAACATGATTAGGAGACATCCAAAAGCACGTTATAATCATTAGGAGAAACCACATGAACCTTAACCACTTTATCCATAGGAATCTTCTCATTGGAACACATGGACTTCACTGTCTTCAACTGACATGAAAGAAAGATAGCTTGCGGACCACCAAAACATGAACCATTGCATTTGCAAGCACTTATCATCATCCTAAACTTCCCTCTAGAACTACAGAGAAAAATACTTTATTGTGGAGGAATAGGGAGCAAATACTTCCTCCATGTCACAAGACAATAATCAAAAGGAGCAGGCTCGACTTTGGTGAATGTAACTTTCTCACAACTTCACATTGGAAGCTCAAACTTAGTATTTAGCATCTTTAGACATCCCTTTAAATAAATTCCAATCTACAAACCAAGATCTTCATCCAGTAAGAGATGTGGAGCAGTCTATCAGACTGTTCTTTAGCATATAACTCTCTGTCTATACTGTACTTCACTATAACTCACTTGATTCTTCTGGAGAGGCCAATTTTCTCAATATCCTCAACACACAAGGCTTCTAAACAAGTAATAGAGTAGAACACAGTTGACACCAATGAAAACAAAGATATGCTGACACCAATGACAACACTAATTAGGCACATACTTGCATCAATCTCCTCCTTTGTCATTGATGGTAACATATGATGTGAAAAACTTCAACAACCATCAAGACAAGATTCTCCCCCTTTCTCTTTACACACCTGCACTCTTTCTTTCTACAAGATTCTGCCCCTTTCTCTTTACACATCTACACTCTTTGTTTATCTAAGTTTTTCACATGACTTCTCTCCCCCTTTGATATCAATGGCAAAGGGCACATACTTGCACTCTTCTGCTCTGATCCAATCTTTCTTCTAAACTCTCTAACTACTCCCCCTCATAAGTAGCCCTAGAAGGCATCAATCCAGATCTTTGAGCACCTCTGGACTGATGCACTATTGTACATCTTAGTTTAGAGCAGGAGGGGTGATAACCCCTAACTTTTCTCTGAGATACTAAAAGGTATCCTTAGGCAGAGGCTTGGTGAAAATGTCTATAATCTAATCTTTGGTTGAAACATACTCTAACTTGACTTCATCCTCTATCACCTTTTCTCTCAGCAAATGGTGCCTAATGGATATGTGCTTTGTCCTTGAATGTATCATTGGATTCTTTGATATGTTTATGGAACTTGTGTTGTCACAAAAGATTGTGATTGGATCCTCATACACAACTCTGATGTCCTTCAAAGTCTACTTCATCCATAACACTTGAGTGTAACTGCATGCTACTGTAATGTATTCTACTTCTACAGTAGATAGGGATATTGAATCCTAATTCTTGCTCAACCAAGATACTAACCTTTTTCCCAAGAAGAATGCACATCCACTTGTTCTTTTTCTGTCATCCACATCTTTGGCCCAGTTTGCATTAGTGTATGTACTGAGAGTAAAGTTACTATCCTTAGGGTACCATAAACCATAATCCATTGTACCTTTTAAATATCTTAGAATTCTCTTGACTGCCATCACATGTGATTCCTTGGGTTCTACTTGAAATCTTGCCACAAGACATACTGCATGCATTATGTTAGGTCTAGTTTGAGTCAGATAAAGTAATCCTCCAATCATAGATCTGTACCTTTTTTGGTCCACCATGGGTGAGTTATCATCTTTGCTTAACTTACAACCAGTTATCATAGGTGTGCAAAATGGTTTAGAATCTTCCATCCCAAATTTCTTTAACAACTCTTTCACATATTGAGAAATGAAGATACCTTTATCTGATTAACTTATTTGTAGACCTAAAAAGAAGTTCATCTCTCCAAACATGGACATTTCAAATTTACTTTACATTTCTCTAGCAAAAATTAAGCACATACCTTCATTGCCTCTAAAAATAATATCATCAACTAAGATTGCAACAATTAGGATTCATTCATTATTGATCTTCAAGTAGAGATTGCTATCTGTAGTACCTTTACTAAACCCTATCTATGTTAGATACCTATCCAACCATGCATACCATTCCGTGGGGGTTTGTTCTAATCCATACAAAGTTTTCTTCAATCTACATACCATGTCACCCTGATTTGATGACTGAAACCCTTCCGGTTGTTCACTATAGACTTCTTCTTCCAACTCTTCATTTAAGAAGGTAGACTTCACATCCATTGGTACACCTTGAAATCTTTGTAGGTTACAAAGGCCAAAAACATCCTTATTGCTTCAATCCTTGCCACTGGAACAAAAGTTTCTTCAAAGTCTATTCCTTCAACTTGAGCATATCCTTTGCATACCAACCTTGCTTTGTTTCTTACCACTTCACCATTCTCATTCATCTTGTTTTTGAAAACCCACTTTGTGCTAATAATATTCTTATCTGCTAGTCTGGGAACAAGATCCCAAGTCTAATTCTTCTCTATCTACATCAATTCCTCTTCCATAGCCTTTTCCCAATTATCATCTTTGCAAGCCTCATCCATAGTTTTAGGTTCAATCTTGGAAATCAAACATAAATTTACTTGTTCCTCTACATCTTTTCTTCTGGTTAAGATCCCTTTGCTCTTATCTCCTATGATTTGATCTTCAGAATGACTGAGTCTTACATATCTTGGAGTTTTAGTGGCACTTATCAGAGCTTGTTCTTCTTCATTTGAGTTGTCTTCATGCTGCACCACTTTTGAAACGTCTAGTTCATCTGATTCATATCCACTTGATTCTAAAGACCTTTCCTTACATTCATCAACTTTAACATTTGTACTTTCAATTATCTTATTTAGCCTCTTATTATAGCACCTGTAGGCCTTGCTCTTAGTGGAGTAACCAAGGAAGCTTCTTTCATCACATCTAGCATCAAACTTGCCTAAATCTTCTTCTCTTTTGATATAACATTTGCTACCAAAAAATTTTAAATATTTCATAGTAGGAACTTTACCATGCCACAATTCATAAGGAATCTTAGAACTGTTACATTTTACTTGGACTTATTTAGGATATATATAGCGGTGTGAGTTGCCTCTCTCCAATATGCTTCCAGAAGATCAACTTCTTTCATCATGGTTCTAGCAGCTTCTTGAATTGTTCTATTTTTCCTTTCAACAACTTCATTTTGTTGTGGAGTTCTAGACATAGATAGTTGTCTCTTTATTCTATATTCTTCACAAAATAAATTGAATTCATTTGATGTGAACTCTCCTCCTCTATCTGACATCAGGCATTTGATTTTCAAATCCATCTCATTTTCAACCATTGCCTAAATTGCCTTTAACTTATCTAGAGCTTCAACTTTTTCTTTCAAAAAGGTGACCCAAGTCATTCTAGAGTAATCATCAATAAGCAACATGAAATACCTATCTCCTTGCAAACTTCTTACTCTAGTAGGTCCACACAAGTCTATATGCACTAGCTCAAGTAGTCCTCGAAATGATTGGTCCTTGCTTTTGAAACTTGTTCTTGTTTGTTTCCCAAATTGACACTCCTTCCAAACAGGATTAGCAGGCTTCACAAGCTAAGGTAGATCTCTAACAACCCATGCAGTACTTATCTTCACAATGTTATTAAAATTTATGTGACACAACCTTCAATGCCATAACCAACTCTCATTAGTCTGAGCCAACAAGAAATAGTTATCAGTTCATTTTAAGTGATAGATATTACCTCTGGTCTTCTTACTAGTTGCAATCACTATTCTGGAGCTTTCCCTGATCTTGCATCTATTGTCCTTGAAGCTTAAATCATAGCCCTTGTCACACATTTGATCCACACTCAAAAGATTGTCCTTTAATCCTTTCACATACAAGACATCTTCAGTATTATGCTTTCCATCAAAAGAGATAGATCCTTTTCCACAAATCTTACTAGCTGTATCATCTCCAAACCTAACCAGTCCACCATCATATCTTTCCAAACTCACAAACTTACTTTTGTCACCAGTCATGGAGTGAGAGAAACCACTATCAATAACCCATTCATTCTTGCCCTTAATGACCTGAGAAACCAAAGCACTTTCCACTAGTTTTTCTTCCTTCACACAGCTAGTAGAATTAGTAGACACGTGATCTTCCTTAATAGTAATAAAAAAGCATTCATTTCTAGAAGTATTAGCATTATCTAGTTCACCATTATCTGATACTCCTTCATCATCATCAAAATCTTCAACATAATAACACTTCTTTTGGGTCCTAGGCTTGTTCTCATATCTTTTTCTATTCCTTTCAATTCTTTTAGGACATCTAGAAGAAAAATGACCTACTTTACCATAAGAGAAACATTTTAAAGGTAACTTGCCTTTATACTTACTAGATCCTCTTTTCAATCTGTCCACAAAGTTGGCTTCAATTTTATCAAACTCATCATCAGATTCTACCTTGTACTTTTCTGATCTAGAAGTTCTTCCAGAAGTACTGGCTTTGAAGGCTATCTCAACTTTTGGTAGAGCATCACCAAACTCTCTCATTTCAAAGGTAGAAAGCTTACCAAGCAACTGATCCCTATCAACTTCTTTTACTTGCATGAATTCTTCAATTGCAGCTACCTTGTGACAATAGCACTTGAGCAGAGATCTGAGAATTTTCATCACATTTTCCTCATCATTGAGAGTTCCCCCCATGGCTTTTATCCATGTGACAAGTTCATCGACTCTTTGCATAAAGGCTAATACATTTTCATCTTCATTCATATTCAAAATTTCATATTTCACTTTTAGACTTTGTAGCTTGGCTTCCTTCACAGAATCATCTCCTTCATACAGATTTTTCAACTTTTCCCATACCTCATTTGTAGTTTCAAGATCCACTACTTTCGTTAGTATTGAGTTAGTTAATGAGATTACAGAGAATCTTTTGCCTTGACATCCATCTCATAATCTTTGATTTCATCTTCAGTCGTCTGACCATTTGGAGGCATGGTGTACTTTATTTCTACATATTTCAATACTTTGTAGCCAAGACAAAGATGAATTTTCATTCGAGCCTTCCAGAGAGCATAATTCATTCCATCAAAATGCGGTGCTTCCTTCTTGTAAGACATTTTTGATCTTCCTCAAGCTGTTAAACTTTCTTCAGAGGAACTTGGCTCTGATACCAATTGTTGATATGCCCCAGACAACTGAGAGGGGGGAGGGGTGAATCAGTTTACTCAAAAAACTTAAACACTTCTGTAATTAAACATAAATTACTTATCCACAATTATTATGATTTAACAATGAATGCAAGAAATCAAAAACTTAGCCATAGATACAACATCAAACACAAGAGACACCAAATTTTACATGGAAAACCCCAAGGTGGGGAAAAATCATTGAGAGGATTAGCTCTCAATATATATTGCAATCTTGAAATAATGATGTTCAGAATTGGTCACTCCATGGGCCTAAACATACTGGCTCACAGCCATGAAGAACAACTAGGTCTAGCAGGCTTACTACCTCAACCCTAAACCTAGCAAGATTACAATAAGGGTTGTTAAACCATGAGGGCTATTAAACCCTACTGGCGGCTCACTGCCATGATCAACACCTTTTTATGTTTGTGATTTAAGTACAATAATTCCTCTGCTTTGTCTCTTCTTTACTCTACCTTTTTGGACCTTTCTTATTATTTTTCCATCTTCACTCAAGGACATCTTTTCCATGACTCAACTACAAGTATTTATACACTTCATCAACCTTGGAATGATCATCAAGGTCAACATTGTTGATAACTGAGAGGGGGGGTGAATCAGTTATCCTAATTATTTCTTCTTTTGAACCTTCTTATCAATCAAAGCAGTATTGAATCAAACAAACAAACATTATCATGAAATGAGAAACATGTTGGGTGAATATTTTGTCGTTAACTCGCTAACGGCAAAATGGGTATATCAACCACAGCTATGATGAGACAAAGTCTCTCCTCTCAGCAAGGGGAGGTTCCCTCTAATTACTTAATTTTTGCAAATCAAACAACTTATCAAATTTATGTACACTAAAAACTAGGTTGGTGGTGGTTCCATCTCATCTCATTCTCTTTTTTCAGAATAGATGTTTATATTTCAAACTCTTGATATAAAACTTGTAAATTATCACAATATCACAGAAACACAAAGTTTTCCGTTACTTCATTCACTACTTGTAACCAGAACTCTTTGAAGCAAAATGCAGCCCAAAGTCTTCACTCCTCTTCAATATGATAAAAGTAATTCAAATATAACAACTTGCAGCACAAAGTCCCCAAACTGTTGTATTTTCACAAACATGAACATATAACCCACAACCGATTTGATAACACAAAGTTTATCAGAATCAAATTTAGAGCGCTCTTCAATCACTTGAAACAAACTCCACCATTCAATTATTATCAATTAAGATTATGATAGCAAGACATAAGAACAAAACTATCACAACACAAATAATCCCAAGACAAAGATTGGAATTGAACTTGCTTTCTTGTATTGATGAATATTTGAATATTGATTTTCACAATAAGCACAAAGTCTTAATTTGCTTTTCAATTCGCCAGAGTTTTCTTGCAATAGATAAAAGATAATATTTACAAAATAGGTCCCCTTTATTTATAGGGAAAGACCTTGAGAAAATCTAGGAAATCTACAACTACTTTGACTTATTCAAAAATAGGAGTCCTTATTGACTTGGGACTTCCTATTTTTTACATGTAATTGCATATCAAAAATGTACATGTAAAAATGTCCAAAACTGTTTTGAAAGTACATATGGAAATCAGAAAATAAACTAAGGGAAAAACCAGCTGCTTCAACTTGTGTCACCACCTTTTCTCACGTGGTCATCATACATAGTGAAGGTCACCTGCATTTCAATGCTATCTGGTTTGAATGTGTTTTTGAAGATCATCCTGGCCCTCACTATGGCATCCCTTACTGTAGTGATTGACTTGGCATGATTGGTTAACTTGGTTTTCAAATTGTCCAAGGTTAACTGGTTGTCTAATATGCTGTCCACAGAAGTTATTGAAAATACCTTGTCTTCAAATTCCTTCTGAAACATGTCCTCAAATTCCTTAACCATTTCTTCTGCAGAAAGAAACTGGTTATCTTGTGATACCAATTTACAAGGCAACTCCTCCAGCTTATGCAAAATGTTAACATCATTTTCTTCACTGGTTTCCTTTGCAGCTTCGAGATCCTTGATCAAATTTCTTAACACATTGCTCCTGTACATTAGAGCTTCCTTTGTTTCTATATATGAATCCCTGTTGGAAATGGCGCCAATGGATATTAAAGTGCTCATTTTCAGCTTCCTCATTTCAACCCACCTATCATGAGTATCCTCTGTGTGCTCAATATCATGAGAGATGGCATCAATGAGATCGTTGAGTTCTGCTCTTACTTTCCTCATCTTATCCGTTTTCTCAAATACCTCCTTGAGCAAAGAGATTCCCTGGGCTCGCATCCTGTCCAAGTATTCTTCAAGTACTTTCCCTCGGAGGTGAGTCTTTTCCGCTTTCAGGATGACGGGGTCTTCTACAGATACGGCCTCTGGAGTAACTGCTTCTAAATTCAACGTGATCTTTCTTACCACTGCAGTCAGCTGTCCTGCTTTTGCCTTGTAGTAGTCTTTCATTTCTTTTTCCCTGTCGAATTTCTAGATCAGGATGTCCATGGCTGACTGCATATCATTTTTAGCGCTTTCATGGGTGATTTTTGCCCAATTCAACCCTAGAAATAGAATAGTCATTCATGTCAAAATTTTCAACAGTTGCATCTTGTGGGGGTTTTACTATCTCCAAAACTTTCTGCCCCTTTTCTTCAAGTACCCTTGAAAGGATCTTTGGTTTCTTCAGAGCCTTAGGTTTTGCAGGTGCCAGCTTAGTGAAATCAAAATCATCTAGAGAGATGACTTGCTTTTTTCTCTTTGGCGTGTAAGCTGACAACCAAGGTGGCAGCAGAGAAATATTCACATTGGAGTCCATTCCTACCACTGGTGTTACTGGAACTGTACTTGTGCTGGTGGTAGAGACAATAGGCGGGGTGTTGGTAAAAACCGCACCTTTTACATTGGCACTTGAAACTTGCTCAGTATTCATCACAAAATGATCAAACATAGAAGTATCTCCTATATCAAATGACGAAGAAGACAAACTAGGAATTGAATCATAAGAATGGAGAATATTTTCAAAAGTGCCCCGGGGATTATCAAAAATTATTTTAGGAGGAGAGGGGGATTCAGAGGAAGGAATGATAATGGGGGAAGCAGGCACAGGGGGTGCAACAGGTGTATTGTCTTGTGGAGACAAAGCCTCTTTATCTTGTTGCTCTGACCCCTTGTCTTCGACATCCATCTCTTCTGTAGCTGGCTCTTCAGTTGTTGGATCCTCGGCCGCTGGCTCCTCCACTTCCATATCTTTCGCTTCAGGTTCCTTCTCAACAACTTTTGCTTTCTTTGTCACAAATCTGATTTTAGGTTTATGTGTTTTAGAGGATGATGGAGCATCACTCTTATTCTTCGTTCTGTTTTCAACCCTCTTACCAGTCTGCTCTTGTACTTCAGTTTCTGAACCAGTGAGGAATTCCTTCAGCGTAATTCCTTTATCTTCCAGCCACTTATTGGTGTTAGCCAATATGGGTTCAAATCTCTTCCTTAGGGAAGTCAGCTCCTTTTGGGACCATTGGATTGGCGGTAGAGGAGTACCAGCTGTCTGTTCTGCTTCATACTTGGCATCAACTAATTCTCCATCATCCACAAGGTCCTCTGGGATATCAGCAAGTCCTAGGTATTCAATTTGCTCTAGAGATAGCCTGCTATAGTCCAGTTTCCTGATGTCTTCCTCTGTTCTCAAGTCTATCCAGACATCTTCCACCATGGGTTCATGGAACTGTGTTTTCCTCTTGATTTTATCCTTTACACCCCAGTAATCAAACTTTGGTCTCCTCTTGAATTGCTTCATGGTGACCAACTGCATCTCTGTCTCCATAGCTCTTGCCTTTGCGGCAGTCAATACTGAGTATCTGCCGATTTCTACAGGAAATCTGAATCCGGGCTTCTTGAGTTCCATCTGTTTGTTATGCACGACAATCATTTGCCTGCACAACTCCATCAAGACCAATCTATCTGAAGGAAACCTTGGAAGCATATAAGGGTAGCCTTGGAAAAAGCCAACCCTCAAGTAGGAGAAAGATGGAAATTGCAAAAACATACAACCAAAACTATTAACCACTGTCCATGCCTCATCTGAGATTCTTCTCTGCTCCAGTTGGGGATTGAAAAGACACAAGAATACAGCAAAGAATGCATCATTCACTCTCCTGAAATGGTGAATTGAGCCTTTCATCGTTAGCTGAGAATAGTACTGGTATACTGGGACTACTCTTCTATCCCCTTTTGACGACAATCCTGGAAAAATCCTCATGGAGGCTGCAATGTATACCAGGTAGGAAGTCATGAAGAACTTGGAGGTAGTGGATACCTTCATCAGCTGATCATGCAGAGCGTTACTGATTTGCTCTCCCCAGAAAATAACCTGCTTGCCTTGGAGTATAACCTTAATGAAAGGATACATCCATTCATGAAATTGTGTAGAGGATGACAAACCTCTTATCCTGCTGAGGAGGGTAATCAAATCACCAACTTCTTCCACAAAATCGCTTCGAGGAAAGCTGCGTGGCCATCTAGACAAACTTGACCTTGCAATCTTCAACCATTTGTTGTTGATCACTTTCTTTGCTTTCTCTGGATTCTTGTCATATTCCTTTTGAGCTTCGATGAAATCAAGCTTCAACACCTCTGTTGTAGGAGGACACATGAACACCTTGTCAATGAACTCAGGATCCAACCTGATTATTACATTACCATTGGCATCCACCATAGCTCTGATATCTTTGTTGTAGAAATGGGCGCACTGAAGAACAAATTCTGTATTGTGAGCTGCCACTGGGAAGGAGGATACCAGATGAATATTACTTTCCACTATCTTCCTCATCATAGCACTGGGGTTGCTCGACTTGGTTCTCTCTACAAACTCAGCCATATCAACATGGCCAATCTCTGTATCTCTAATATCTTCAACATTAGAGTGGACTGAGGTGATTGGGAAAACACCTTGATATTTGTACTTCATAGCTTTTGCCTTCTTCGGGGACAAGTCAGTCATTTGGACGAACTTTTACCGTGAAGAATTTTGATGTCGAACGGAGCTCCGCAGAAGAAACTGCAACAGAAATCATGATCATGCAATCAGGGAAAATATGGGCAATCTGGGAAAATTGCATGTTGACGATCACGACTATGGGAGTGCACTTGAAAAAGGGCTATAGTGCGAGCTGGCCAAGGATCAGAGGAGAAGCGGGCTCGGGAAAATGAAATTGGAAATTTTCTAGTGTTAGGAAAATTTGAGATATTTTTTGCACGGGCGGCAAAATTCGCCGCCCTTGCATATGAGGGTTTTGGTATTGTGCATTGGCGGTGAATTTTTTCGCCTTTGCAGTTTGAGAGAACCGTGAGATGGTTGGAGCGGCAAAATTTGCCGTCGATGCAGGAAGGTGTGTTGGAGTATGAGCGGTAATTTTCGCTGACGCTGCACAAGGGTTTATCGTTTTTGATGTTTTGTCGGCGAATTTCGCCGACACCACATGGGGAAGTTCTATTCATGTCTGAACGGCGAATTTCGCCGACTTTGCTTTGAATGGTAAGGTGAAGTCCGGGCGGCGAACTTTGCCGCTGTCGCATTGTATTGTGAAGTTAGCAGGTTTGAGTGCGAGGGTTGAGGAATCCACCGACTGGACACTTGGCTAGGGTCGCGTAGCTTTTAGGAAGGCTCGGCGAAATCTGCCGATGCTACAACGATGGCATACTGCCAGGGTTCGGGGAAGTAGAAAACTTAAGGGTTTGAGGGCAAAAACCTAGGGCAGCCTAGAGTTGACAACACAAAACGAAAACAACAGACTCTAAACAAAAACGAAACATAAATAAAAACTAAAACCAAACATCAAACGCAAAGAAACCTATGATAAACTTTAACAAAAAAGGTAGGACGACGAATGAAAGGCAAAACTTACCCGTGCTTGAAGTGGAAACCCTAGTGAAATCCTCAACGCTAGATCCGTCGGTGAATTGGAATGGTGCGATCAAGCGGAAGTTGAGGACGTTGATTGAGTCGCACCAAAGACTTGTGAACAAGAAATGACGAGCGACAAGAGGAAAAATGCTTTTAAAAGGCTAAAACTGGAGTTTAAATGCCTGGCACGAGTGGCCATTAATGGCACTCAATGGCAGAATCCCGAAGATCTCGTTCGGGCGGCAATCTCGGCCGCTATGACATGTTTGTTGACAAACGTGCGACGTCGGCGAAAAAGGCCGCCCTTACATGGGCCAGGTGACTCCAACGAAAGATATACGAGGGCGGTGAATTTTACCGCTCTCGCATATTTGAACTCAAAGCGATGTAATAGCGACAAATTTTGCCGCCATTACATCAAAAACAAAATAAGCTTAAGTAATATGTAAGAGCGGCAAATTTTGCCGCTCTTGCATATCAAGAGTAAAAAATTTACAAACTTAAAAAAAAACGATTAAAATTAACATCCTAACCAATTTACGACTTGGATTTTCCTCGCAAATATTGAGAAATTAATTCAAGGAAACGTCGCAAACGAGTTTTAAAATGTCAACTGACCTCGCACGAGAACAAGAAAATCTTTTCTCGATTTGCGATCTTAGAGTGTAGATTCACGAAACGGACAAGTTTCGTGGGGTTGTTTACAAAATGAGCGTAGCTGATTTTGAGAACAACAAAACACATGACACAGTATTTTGATGTGGAAACCCGGTTAAGGGAGAAAACCACGGGGTGATTAACCCAAAGATTATTCTCTGTTAGAAGAATAAGGAATTACAAAATGGCACTTGCCAATTAGGGCTCACTGCCCGAGCACACTGCTCACAAAGAGGCCCACTGCCTACAAGGAGACACACTGTCTACAAAGTGATAAGAATCACAGTCTTGAACTGGAGAATGACATCTTTACCATGTCCAAATCAGTTCCATTTAAGCCCAGAAACATCTGCTCTGCCTTCTGCACTTCTCTTCGCTACTCCACTTATATCCGTATAAGTCACACTTCAAAATGAACTCACAAACCTTTATTTATACAAGACATCGACTTAGGAACAATCATCTAAGTCGGCAATCAACCATAAGAATATCTGCAAGATGAATAACACATCCGGTCGGCCACCATAAGAACATTCGCAGGATGAACAACTCATCCGGTCGGCTAAACAGAGCAAGAACTTCATCTGGAAGAATATCTTCAATTTCGGGCTCTACTATCAATGCGGACCAACAACACAACCTCAACATGATCCAAGAACCTTCACAAGCTTGCCTGAATGACCAGGTACATCCACATTTCCTTTACTTACTGAAATCTCTTATCCTCCTTATCCGGAACGTCAAGAACACTGTCTGTCGCCACTGTCATAATGCAAGAGGTACTTCCGGACCTCCAAATCATACACAACTTGATATGGCACATCACAAGGACATCCCAAAGACTCCTTCCAATCTGCAGATTAGGATTATACAGTTCCGGACCTCACTGGACCTTTTTGTGATCTTCTGTCACCTCTGAATACTTGCCGGAACCGGTTCTACACCGACAGCCACAACTCCTTCAGATCTTCATGCGGACCTCTGAAATATTAACTGAAGCATCTCAAGACTCATATCTACAAACCCTTTAATCTGCATCCTCCGGTTCACATCCTATACAGTACATTTGCCTTCTTCTCATCACTGTTCTTTACTGTTCCTGACTGAGGCTAATTTTCTCAATATCCTCATCACACTGCTCATTGAGTCCTTCTTGTCAAAGCAATATGAGTATGTTGACATCATTGACAACACTGGTTTACCTCATACTTGCAACAATCTCCCCCTTTGTCATTGATGGCAACATATGATGTGAAAAACCATCAAGACAAGAAACTTCTCCTTTCTGTCACTTCTCCCCCTATCAGCAACATGTCTTCTCCTCATTTACTGCTCCCCTTTTGATCATCAGCTACTTGTTTTTCACATGTCTTCTCTCCCCCTTTGACATCAATGGCAAAGGGCTCATACTTGCAATTTTAACACATCAGAATCATACCAGCTGCTCCCCCTTAGTAGCAGCTCCCCATCATCAATCCGGATCACAAGATATGACTGTGATATCCACCGGACTGATGCACATCAGTGCATCCTAGTTCATCACCGGAGGGGCCATGACCCCTAACTTCTCTCGGAGATATTCAAAAGAGTCCTTGGGAAGAGGTTTAGTAAAGATATCTACAATCTGATCCTTGGAGGGAACATACTCCAACCTGACTTCTTCCTTGTCCACTTGTTCTCTCAAGAAGTGAAACTTGATAGATATGTGCTTAGTCTTAGAGTGTAATATCGGATTCTTGGAAATATTGATTGCACTTGAATTATCACAGAAAATTGTGATAGGCTCCGCATATTCAATTTTAATATCTCTTAGCATCTGCTTCATCCATAGGATTTGAGTGCAACTACTTGCTGCTGCAATGTATTCTGCTTCAGTTGTAGATAGAGATATTGCATCTTGTTTCTTGCTTAGCCAAGAAACCAATCTCTTCCCCAAAAAGAATGCTCCACCACTGGTGCTCTTTCGATCATCTACATCTCCTGCCCAATCTGCATCTGTGTAAGCATGAAGAGAGAAGTCTGGATCTCTAGGGTACCATAGACCATACTCAATTGTTCCTTTCAAGTACCTAAAAATTCTTTTGATTGCCATAACATGAGATTCTCTAGGATCAGCCTAGAATCTTGCCACAAGACCAATAGCCTGCATTATATCTGGTTTGGTCTGAGTGAGATACAACAGTCCACCAATCATTGATCTATACATTGTCTGATCTGCCTTTGGGGAGTCATCATCTTTGCTCAACTTACATCCGGTTGCCATGGGAGTGTTCATTGGTTTTGAATCTTCCATACCAAATTTCCTTAACAATTCTTTCACATATTTGGTCTAAGAAATGAAGATCCCTTTCCTTGTTTGAGTAATTTGCAGACCCAAGAAGAAATTCATTTCACCAAGCATAGACATTTCAAAATCACATTTCATCTGATTTGCAAAAGTTTTGCACATACTATCTCTTCCTCCAAAAATGATATCATCCACAAATACTTCAACAATCAAAATGTTTTCATGATCAATTTTGAAATATAAGTTACTGTCAGCAGTACCTTTGCTGAATCCAATCTGCACAAGATGCTTATCCAACCTTTCATACCATGCTCTTGGAGCTTGTTTTAATCCATACAATGCTTTCTTCAACTTACAGACCATATCATCATTGTCAGATAATTGAAATCCATCCGGTTGTTCAATGTAAACTTCTTCTTCCAGATCACCATTTAGGAAGGTAGACTTGACATCTATCTGATATACCTTGAAGTCTTTGAAGGCAGCAAATGCAAGAAATAATCTGACTGCTTCAATTCTTGCCACGGCAGCAAAGGTCTCTTCAAAATCAATTCCTTCTATTTGGGAGTAGCCTTTGCAGACCAATCTAGCTTTATTTCTGATTACTTTACCAGCTTCATTTAATTTGTTCCGGAAGACCCATTTGGTTCCAATCACATTCCTGTCTCTAGGTCTGGGAACAAGATCCCAAGTATGATTTTTCTCAATTTGCATTAATTCATCTTTCATTGCTTTAGTCCAGTTTTCATCATTGCAGGCTTCATTTACTGTTTTAGGTTCAATCTTTGAAATCAAACAACATTCATCCTGATTTTGAGCAACATTCCTTCTAGTTTGCACACCTTTGCTTCTGTCACCTATGATCTGATCTTCAGAGTGGTTTAGTGTTACATACCTTGGAATTTTGGGAGTATCCTACACTGCTGCTTCTTGATCAGGCTCATTCAAACCTATCTCTTCTTCCTGATTTACCGGATCAGGCTGACTCTATCTTACCAGAGAGGATTGAGTTCCTTGAATCTGAACACCGTCTTGGTCATCTTTATCAAATTCATAAAATCTTGAGGGCTTCTCAATTCCTTCATCAACTTTCACATTAGTGCTTTCTATCATCTTCCTCAGTCTCTTATTGTAACACCGGTATGCTTTGCTTTGAGTGGAGTAACCCAAGAAAATTCCTTCATCACTTCTAGCATCAAACTTTCCTAGATCTTCATCTCTTTTGATATAACACTTGCTACTGAATACTCTGAAATATTTCACAGTAGGAGTGATGCCAAACCAGAGTTCGTAGGGGGTCTTACCGGTATTGTTTCTGATTTGAAGTCAATTTAGAGTGTAGACTGCAGTGCTGATAGCTTCTTTCCAGAACATCTGAGGAACATTTGCTTCCAACATCATTGTCCTGGCAGCTTCCTAGATGGTCCGGTTCTTTCTTTCAACTATTCCATTCTGCTGTGGAGTCCTAGGAGCAGACAATTGTCTCCTTATACCCTGCTTCTCACAAAAGTCAATGAACTCACCAGATGTAAATTCACCACCTCTATCAGACCTTAGACACTTTAGTTTCAATCCGGTTTGATTCTCTACCATAGCTTTGAAGATTTTGAACTTCTCAAATGCTTCTGATTTTTCTTTTAGAAAGGTAACCCACATCATCCGGGAATGGTCATCAATTAACAACATGAAATATCTATCACCTTGCAGACTCTTGATTCTTGTCGGACCACAGAGATCAGTATGTACTAATTCCAACAATCCGGTAGAGGACTGATCTTTGCTTTTGAAAGAGACTCTACTCTGTTTACCTAGCTGACATTCTTTGCACAAACTATTTGTAGGTTTCATCAATTTTGGAAGATCTCTTACAGCCTGAGTATTGCTTATCTTGATGATGTTATCAAAATTTACATGACACATTCTTCTATGCCATAACCAACTCTGATCAATTTGAACAAACAAACAACTTTTATTTGAACCAACCAGATGAAAGATATTACCTTTTGTCTGAGTATCGGATGCAATTTCAGTTCCGGAGCTTGTAAAGATTCTGCATTTTCCATTCTTAAACCGGAGATCATAGCCTTTGTCTACTAACTGACCAACACTGAGAAGATTGTGCTTCAATCCTTCAACATATAGTACATTACCTGTTTTGCTCTTTCCATCAAAGGAAATAGTTCCCCTACCTCTGATTCTGCCAGCAGAATTGTCACCAAACTTTACCATTCCTCCTTCATACCTTTCCAAATTCAAGAACTTATTCTTGTCACCAGTCATATGGTGAGAACATCCACTGTCAATAACCCAATCATCCTTTTCTTCCACTTGAGCAGCTAAAGCTTTTTCCACAACTTTGTGATTGACAGATTCAGAGAGTATTGAATCTTCTTCCTTGATGGCAATAAACACCCACTCATTTCTGGATTTGCTTCCTAGTTCTGATTCATCATCTATTACTCCTTCATTGTCATCTTCTTCATGAACATAATAGCAGTTCTTTTGAAACCTTTGTCTACTAGTATTAGACCTTGCAGATCTTTTCGGACATCTTGAAGCAAAATGACCAATCTTATTGCAGTTGAAGCACTTAAAGGGTAGTTTTCCTTCATACTTACTGGATCCTCTTGGTAGTCTTTTTGCAATGAGGGCTTCAAGTTGAGCTATTTCTGCTTCTTCTTCTTCCATGTCTCTTCTTGCTTGATCATACCATGTTATCTTCCTTGAAGAGTTTTCTCCCGGATCAACTCTCTGTTTGCCTTTCACATAGGCACTGGCTTTGAAAGCAGATTCAGTCTTGGGAGGATCATCTCCAAACTTGGTCATTTCAAATGCAGCTAGCTTGCTAGCCAATTGTTCTCTTGTGACAGTTGTGTGGGCTCTGAATTCATCAATTGCAGCAACCTTGATTTTGTAGGCAGCAGGAAGGGATCTAAGGATTTTGCAAACAATCTCATTTTCATCCAGAGTTCCACCAGCATTTGTAATTCCACACACTAGTTCATTCACTCTTGGCATAAAAGTAGTGATGTTTTCATCATCTCTCATCTTCAATCTTTCGAATTTCCCTTTCAGACTTTGCAACCTTGCACTCTTGACAAACTCATCTCCTTCATACAGAAGTTCCAGTTTAGTCAGGATCTCATATGCAGTTGGTAGGTCAATAACATTTGAGAGATCTGAGTCATTCAATGTGCTTAGAAGAGCTTCCTTGGTCCGCAGATTGTTTTCAGCTTCTGTGATTTCATTCAGAGTTGTCGGACCACCTTGTGGAGGTACATATGGTTTTGAAACCATGGCCAAGTATGCTTTTCCCATACATTCCAGGTGACATTTCATGCGACCCTTCCAGAGAGTGAAATTGGTTCCATCGAACTTCGGACTATCCTTTTTGTATGACGACATCCTAGATCTCCTCAAGCGGTTAAGCTTCTTTCAGAGGAACCTTGCTTTGATACCAATTGTTGATAACTGAGAGGGGGGGGTGAATCAGTTATCCTAATTATTTCTTCTTTTGAACCTTCTTATCAATCAAAGCAGTATTGAATCAAACAAACAAACATTATCATGAAATGAGAAACACATGACACAGTATTTTGACATGGAAACCCGGTTAAGGGAGAAAACCATGGGGTGATTAACCCAAAGATTATTCTCTGTTAGAAGAATAAGGAATTACAAAATGGCACTTGCCAATTAGGGCTCACTGCCCGAGCACACTGCTCACAAAGAGGCCCACTGCCTACAAGGAGACACACTGTCTACAAAGTGATAAGAATCACAGTCTTGAACTAGAGAATGACATCTTTACCATGTCCGGATCAGTTCCATTTAAGCCCAGAAACATCTGCTCTGCCTTCTGCACTTCTCTTCACTACTCCACTTATATCCATACAAATCACACTTCAAAATGAACTCACAAACCTTTATTTATACAAGACATCGACTTAGGAACAATCATCTAAGTCGGTAATCAACCATAAGAATATCCGCAAGATGAATAACACATCTGGTCGGCCACCATAAGAACATTCGCAGGATGAACAACTCATCCGGTCGGCTAAACAGAGCAAGAACTTCATCCGGAAGAATATCTTCAATTCTGGGCTCTACTATCAATGCGGACCAACAACACAACCTCAACATGATCCAAGAACCTTCACAAGCCTGCCTGAATGACCAGGTACGTCCACATTTCCTTTACTTACTAAAATCTCTTATCCTCCTTATCCGGAACTTCAAGAACACTGTCTGTCGCCACTGTCATAATGCAAGAGGTACTTCTGGACCTCCAAATCATACACAACTCAAGATGGCACATCACAAGGACATCCCAAAGACTCCTTCCAATCTGCAGATTAGGATTATACAGTTCCAGACCTCACCGGACCTTTTTGTGATCCTCTGTCACCTCTGAATACTTGCCGGAACCGGTTCTACACCGACAGCCACAACTCCTTCAGATCTTCATGTGGACCTCTAAAATCTTAACTAAAGCATCTCAAGACTCATATCTACAAACCCTTTAATCTGCATCCTCTGGTTCACATCCTATACAGTACATTTGCCTTCTTCTCATCACTGTTCTTTACTGTTCCTGACTGAGGCTAATTTTCTCAATATCCTCAGCACACTGCTCATTGAGTCCTTCTTGTCAAAGCAATATGAGTATGTTGACATCAATGACAACACTGGTTTACCTCATACTTGCAACAAACATTACAATAATCAACCATTGGAACAATCTCCAAGATCGGCATTACAAATATTTACAAAATAGGTCCTGACCTATTACAATATTATGCAAAGGAAATGAAGTAAAGATGTATGTGGATCATGCCACACATTAGCTGGGACTCAAACATGATCTTCCATGCCACAACACACTTCCACAGTCTTCAAGGAATCTTTGCAATAAATGGAATTAACCAAGTCAGCTAAGACTGGTTACACGTTACACTATCTGGGAACAATCTTCAAACACGATCTGAATTCCTTAATGTGGACCAATGTCAAGATAGGAAAATGATCAGGAGACATCCACAAGCATGTTATAATCATCAGGAGTAACCACATGAACCTTAACCACTTTATCCATAGGAGTATTCTCACCAAAACACATGGACTTCACTGTCTTCAACTGACATGAAAGAAAGATAGCTTGCAGACCACCAAAATATGAACCACTGCATTTGTAGGCATTTATCATCATCCCAGACTTCCCTCTAGAACCACAGAGCAAAATACTTTATTGTGGAGGAATGTGGAGCCAAATACTTCCTCCCCATGACAAGACAATAATTAGAAGGAGCAGACTTTACTCTGGTGAATGTAACTTTCTCACAACTTCACACTGGAAGCTCAAACTCAAGATTTAGCATCTTCAGACATCCCTTTAAATAACTTCCAATCTGAAAACCAAGATCTTCATCCATCAAGAGATGTAGAGCAGTCTACTAGACTATTCTTCAACATACAACTCTCTGTCTATACTACACTTCACTGTAACTCACTTGATTCTTCTGGAGAGGCCAATTTTCTTAATATACTCAACACACAAGGCTTCTAAACAAGTAATAGAATAGAACATAGTTGACACCAATGAAAACAAAGATATGTTGACATCAATGACAACATTGATTAGGCACATACTTGCAACACCTTTGCCATTAATATCAAAGAGGGAGAAGAAAACCGGTGAAAAATGGGCAAACACCTAAAGGAGAGAAGAAAAATAGAGTGTATATAGAAAGAGGGAGTAGATAAGCATTTTTCACTAAGTGTTGCCATCAATACCAAAGGGCAAGATTGTTGGCAACATAGTCAAGAGACACTGCTCTGATGGAATGTTGTATGTTGTCATTGATGGCAACAAAGCATAGTAAAGGGATTTTTAGTCATGGCACCAAGGTTTGGTAAAGGTCTAGAAGACTAACTTAGTTAAAATGGATAAGTATGGGCAAGATATAGAGTGATAGAGATTGGGTTAGTATGCCTCCATAGTTGAAGATCATTATATGCGGTTTAGGTATGTTGTTCATAGCTATTTGATGATCACATGTTCTAGTGTTCAAGTTCTGACTTCCTCTGGAAGTCATATGGTGAAATGTCTAAGTCTAGGTGAATAGAGTTAAGATAGGATTAATGCATAGTACTAAAATCTAGATACTTATAATGACTACCTAAATCTAGAGTTATAGCTTTTGAAGTTCCTTTGATCACTTTCTACAAGTTGTTCTTTATTAGCTTACAGTCTAACAATGTTTCACAGTGACTGAGTGATAGTTAAGAGATCTGCATTTGTCTGTAGTTGAATACTATGTTCTACGGTTCTAAAGGTATGACAAGAGAGCTATAATGGATATTGGATATGATTTTCAGAGTCTCATATGGTCTACTTTGGAAGTTATGATGTGATAGTTGAACTGGTCAAGTGTGTACTTAAGGGATAAACTAATAGGCACGTGAGGTCTATATGCGGTGAAGATATATTGTTTGAACAATCAATCGAAGTGGTTGAATGATTGGTCCTCACCTATACAAAGACTATTGTATGTTTTTTTGGGTCCACATTGTTGTTTGTGCATAAGATCAAGCTAACAAGGTATAACATTTATATACACATTTCATGTTTAGCTTGTTGACCTGATTCTGAGATGAATCTTGTTGCGGATATATATACTCAATGGATTTCAGTGTTGGATGTATGGAAAAATATGTGAAAAGTATGAATTAAATGTGTGTATAATCTAAGGCAGTTTTGTGATTAGAAAAAGATAGTAAAAGTAGAAGGGCAGAGCATATGTGAAGGAGAGTAGAAAAGTAGGGTAGACATTATGAAGACATTTGAGCCTATATACTAAGCTATTAATGGAATTGCACTTTAGCATTTTGTAGATGCATTTGTAGAAATCATTCCTTGGTAGTGAGATAATTCTTCTTCTATCTTCTCTTCTATTTTCTTGGTTGTGAGCCTGTTGCAGTGAGCACTTATTTGGATAGTGAGTCCTTGGGTAGTGAGCCTTCATGTAATTTAGTATTTTTATCATAATATATTATAAGTTAACACTCACCTTGGTTTTTCCCTTTTTGGATTTCCCATGTAAAAATCCTGGTGTCTATGTGTTATGTCTTTATGGTTGCTCTTCTTATGTTTGTTTTTATTTCAAGTTATTGAATGTGGTAAATGGATTAATAAATGTGTGAAAGAGAAGTTTTACAAAATACTGATTCACCCCCCTCTCAGTATTCTTTGTGATCAACACTTGTTTCTACATGTTACATCATTCTTTGGAGTTTGTAACCTTCTGTGGCTGACGTGGAGGATTTCTTGATCTTGGAGATGATATATATAGATCTCTTAGAGGCATTAGGAAGCAAGTTCCAAGTTAGTTGTTCTAAGTTCTCAAGTTATGTAGATTTGATAGTTAGATTCTTTTCAGGAAGACACTTCAATGCCATAAATTGCATATCTATTGTAACCTAGAAAGTAGGCCTATGAGCCCATTGATTGTAGCCCGCATGTTGACAACATATGAGAATTGTAATTCTTTGATATTCTGAATATATGAATCTTCCATTGCATTCTACAATTGAGTTGTTTTTGTTGCATTTACTCTAGCTGCATGGTTTGGACAGTTCATTCTATGAACCCTCTGACAGTGAGTGCACCAAGTGGTATCAGAGTGAAGTTTTGAATCCTTTGGGAAGTAAAGGCATTTTGAAAGATCTTGTGGTGAATCGATCATCAACTTGAGGTAGTCTACTAGTGTTTGTCAATAGAGCGTTGATTGTGAGGCATTTTCTACTTTATAGTCAGATCACCAAATTAAGGCAGTTGCACTGGATCTTAGGAAGAGATGCCATTGAGGAGGATGCCTTCTATGGGAAATGTTGCTAGAAGAATGGAAGAAATGATGGAGATGACGAAAATAATGAAAGTTAGATTAGATACTATAGAAGAAGATAGAAGAAGAGGACTAAACCCTAGACATGATGCTAAAAGTGATGATGAGGAATTTCAATCTACAGATCAAAATGAAGAAGCCCTAGAAGAAGAAGAAGAAGAATCAGATCAGGTGACGATGTTGAAAGCTATTTTGAAGATTGGTAAGAGACCTAGATTGGATGTATTGAACTCTACTAGAAATTTAAATCTAGAGGAATTGATTGATTGGATAAATGACTTGGAGGAATACTTTGAATAAGAGGAAATTGAAGATTCAGAGAAAGCAAGATTTGCAAAAACTAAGTTGAAAGGACATGCTGCTATTTGGTGGAAAGAAGTTCAGTTGGATAGAAAAAGGAGAGGAAAATAAAAGATCATAAAACGGGATAGGATGGTGACAAAATTGAAAAATTAGTTTATACCTACTGACTCTGAGTTAGAATTGTTGAAGAGATTGCAAAACCTGAGGCAAAAGGAGAAATCTATGGAGTATACTAAAGAATTTCATAAGATGATCATAAGGATTGGACATAGTGAAACAAATAAGGAGAAAGTGACAAGATACATAAATGAATTGAGGATGAACATTCAAGAAGAACTAAGTCTGGTAAGGATGACAACAATAGAAGAAGCATATCAATTTGCATTGAAAGTTGAATAAGAAGCACAAGAAAAGACATAGAGGTAGAGGAGGTAAATTTCAAAGAGGTAGAACATATTTTGGAGGAGAAAGACCTTATGTAGAACAAAACAAAGAAAGTAGTCCATACAAGAAGGAAGAGAGAGATAACAATACATACTAGAGAGATGACAAAAATTTCTACCACAAAGGACATCATAATTCTTACTGCAATGAAGGATACCAGAGAGATGAAAGAGGGTTTGATAAGAGGTCATTCAGAGGAACTTGTTGTAAGCATGGAGGTGAAGGACATAGAGCATTTGAATGTCATCAGGGAAGTACAAGTAAGAAGACAGAGAACAGTGCAAGAGCAGCTTATGCAGAGGAAGAACTTGTTGGATCACCTAGTTCAGTTGGAAAACCAAAGAAAAGAGAATCATTAGTCATGAGAAGAGCACTATTTCAAGTAGAGATGATATAAGAACCACCACAGAGGAAAAGTTTGTTCCATACCAGATGCAAATCAGGAGGTAAATATTGTAAAATGATCTAATAGTGGTAGTACTGATAATTTGGTTTTAGAGGAGATGGTGACTAAGCTGAACTTGGAGAGATTGAAACACCCTAAGCGCTATAAGATAGCATGGATTTAGGATGAACACAAGGTACTGCTGAGTGAACAATGTTTGGTGAAATTTCATATAGGATCTTATAGTGATGAAGTGTTGTGTGATATTATGCCGATGGATGTATGTCATATATTGTTGGGTAGACCATGGCAGTATGATAGAAAAGATATACATGATGGAGAAATAATACTTATACTATAATATAAAATGGGAAGAAATATATCTTGTGTCATGCCCACATTTCTCATGTGGTCACAACACACATCACACATGTCATAGTCACATCTGTCATGTGGTTATGACACAAGATATCAAAAAAAATTTCTCACGCTTCCCTAAAAACCCCCTCGCATGCGTAAGCATGCTCGGTGGTGATCTCTCAAGGCGAAAACACTACAGTTGTCGGCGGGGTACAAGTACAATTGCATGCAACTGGACGCAAGCAGACCAACAAGGGGGTCTCTACATCACCGTTAACATCATTACAAGAGTGATATTATCAAGGTTCCTAAATCTAAATCTCAGCAAATTCCGGCAGCATAACGCCTTACGGCATAAGTGGGAATTACTCAACACTATTTTACGCACATGGTTCACTGATAGATTAACAACTTCCCACGACACCTTGTTCCGACTAAACTGACTCGTGATCTCCCTATTGAATCTTTTTTCAGCAAGGCACGGTTGTCTGTCTCCTCTCTTGCTTCCTGAAATATACTCCTCCTTCGACTTAGCATTCTCAACAAGGCGGTTCGTTTGCTCTCTCTTCCCTTTTCTTTGGGTCTTAATTTTGATTGTATTTTTATCGCGCTCACCTTAACTATTTCTCTGATAATTTAGTTTATTTATATTTTGGTCTCTCTCTCTTTCATTTTCTATGCTTTCTTTATGTTTATCCGGTCCTTTCTTCATATTTGACATCAATCAGGGTTATCACTGTATCTATTGTTGACATTAAACCTAACTTCCGGATGGTCCAGGTCACATAGGCTGGTTTACTACTTCGCTGGACTCGGTCTCCTAGTCTTCTCCGATCTAGGTTTCTCCTCTTGTATGTATTAATTAAACTTGTTCCTAAGCAAATTTTGGCAGGAGGGTCCATCAACTTAGTTCTCTTATCCCATGTGGGAAATGCCGCGCATTTTCTCCTCTGTGTTTTCCAATGTTACTTTTTCTTCTTCTGACTCTCTTACAGGTTTACTTATATGGACGTTTACTACAGTTGAGATTAAAATGGCCTCACATGGAATGTCTGTGATGGCTTCTTAAGTTTATTTCCAGTGATCTTTTAAGCAAGGTGACGTGTAATTTTCCTCTTCATTTTCCCGGTTATTGAATCACGTTGATAGTTGAAACTTCCGATAAACTCTTTCTGGAATAAGACAGTATATTCCTTTATGCTCTCGTTCAATTATAATTTTATTTTCTCTTATTAACGTTAAGAGAAAACGGCCTCTCTGAAAGTCGTAATCATTTAAAAAAAATTATAAATATGTAATGATATATTTATATGTATATATATATAAGATCGTATATATATAAACATACATATACTTAATTACATTTCTCCTATTTAAAATTACTGTTGTTATAATTACTGTTGTTTATTATAATTACTATTATTACAATTATTAAGTTATCTTAATAAGTTACCTTTCTATTAAACTAGTATTAATCTTCTTTTTTTTTGTTATATATAATATAATTATATATATATTTACATATACAATTATATACCATTGTTGTTATTAATAAGAGGTTCTCCACTTTATAAAATAAAAGCCAACCATGGAATATAACATAAATCCTTTGGTTGTTTTGTTCAACACATAAAATAGGGTTTTAAACCCAATGAGAAGGAAGTTTATATTGTATGCAGGGGAGGAAGAGGCATGGCGGCGGAGGCTGCATTGGACAGTGGTGGGCGGAGGCAAGCTCAGCCGAAGCAGGGAGGACCACGTCTATGGCCGCGGGGAGTACAAATGGTGGCGGGGCTTGATGTTCCGCGGAGGTCGCAGTGTGAAGGGCACGGCGGGGACAGTGTGGCAATAGAGTTTTGAGCTCCGCGGGGTGTAAAGGCAGGGGGATGTGGGTCCGCGGTTTAAAGGAAGGGAATGTGGGGAGGGCAAAGCCCCACCCACATCCCATACAGTGGGGTGTGGGTGGGGCTCCGCCCCCCCCACACCTTGTAATAAACAACAGCGCGGTGGGGATCTCCGACCCCACCGCCCACTATAAACACCACCGTTGGCTGTGTATTTACACAACGATTCAACTCGCCTCTCTTTTATTCGATTAACATAACTTTTTAATTCCAGTTTATTACTCTTGAATGATAAATAAATAACAATAAATATAAATATATATATATATATATATATATATATTTATATATATATATGTATCATGTTCATGATATCACTTAATTTTCTCAACAATTTTTTTAAAATGATAAATAAATAACAACTATATTACATCTATATATATATATATGTATATATATTTCATTTTCATAATACCATTCAATTTTCTCCAATACAACAAATAGTCAGTTTCTCATATTCGGTAAAAATGGTAAATAAATAACAACTATTATATATATATATATGTATATATATTCCATTTTCATAAATCACTTAATTTTCTCAAATTGACAAACAAAAGTATATACATAATAGATTTCCTCTAATCTTTACAAATTAACTGAAACCACTATTTATGAAGAATAAACTTAAACATTTAAAACTATCTTTTCCATTATAACAATGAACTATAAAACTGACCTTTCAGCTAATTAATCCAGTCTATCCTTATAATTACAAACCAGCTCAGATTTGATTGCAAATAAGTAAAGATCTCTTCCTTTCACTATCACATTTAATACAGTAAGAGTTTCTATTTAACTTCAAACTTTCCATATGAAATTCAAGGTAAATAAATTACATCATACACAATACAGTAAGAACAACTATTTCACTACCCTTAACAAGATGAAAGATAAGGATTTCCTTCTCCCAAACAACTTACAAAAGAAGTTATGTAACAACTAAGTAACAGTCACACCCAATAACATGATCAGGGAGGTTATTTCCTTCACTCCCAGGGTGACAATAAATTACAACAATATCAAGAGAGGTACTCTCTTTTACACTCTTTACAAAAGATCATGCACTAATTCTCATGACAAAGAAGAATAAACTGTTTCTTCATAAATATAACTTCTCCAAATCCAACCAGAAGCTCCAAGAGGAAACCTACGTATCAAAGACAAACAAAGAAGAAAACACCACTCATCTAGCTCTCCTCCCTTCCGTAGACCCGCAAGAGGGTCACCCCGAGCTAGGGAGACCATACGCACACCTGGGTAACTCAAACACTCCACTTCACAATAGGGACAACAACAAACCCAAAGCACACAAACACCCGTGGGTAAATTACACAACATGGAAACTCAACTACAGTGAGTTTCATAAGGGGCAGGAGAGTGGACACACTCGACTCCAGAGTGTCACCCTTACAGATATTTTAACCAACACAATTTCTCTTGGCCTCAAACCAAGTTTGATCACAAATTTTTTTAGAAATCTGTATTTGACTCTCAAGTCAAAGATATAGTCACAGATACATGCCCTCAAGGCTTTCAACATCCCAAAAGAAGGAAACAGGTATGCACCCGAGGAGGATCTCTCCTCCCCTACCCCAAACTTGATGAGCATTTCTCCCAAGTAAGAGAAGCTCTGTCAAACAACCCGACAACAAACCCCACAGAAAACACATCTAAAACACAAACAATAATCATCTTTCACACAATTTACATACACATTCCGATATACGAAAGAAAGGTAAAGACCAAACCAACCTTACAAAGCCCTCCTGGAATGAAACTGATGCAGAGCTCCACTGAGTTCTCTTCCAACCTTAGCCAACAACTCCCTCTCCCTTTCCTCACCTCCAAGCTAACTTTCCTATTTTTTGCAATAATAAAAACTTTCCCAAAATTCAACTAACTCCCTCTCATCCCAAAAATTGGAAACATATAACCCAAAATGCTTATCAGTTTAGAGGAATGGGGAGGTGACACTTGTCACCTCCTCACTCTCCCCCAAAACCACTATTCTGTCCTGGTGGCTTATGTCACTCACCCATCCCTAGAGTACTCCTTATCCCTCTCCTCATGTCATTTCTCTTACACATGGGAGAAATAAAAGGAGTTAAAGGAGGAAAAGATAGGTGACCCATACCTCTTCTTCCCTCCTTCACATGGATGGCCGCACAACACATGGGGGGAATGTCACTAATGGAGAAGGTGACTTCAAGTCAATCCTTCAATAATGGATGGGTTTGTAGTCATCTCTAACCTTGGGGATTGAAGAGGGATGGGTTGGGTGTTGGTACAATCCCATCATGTCCCCCCCATACCCCAATTTTCGCCACTTAACTTCAGGGGGAAGTTAAGATGACTAGATGGAGGTTACTCAAGGGTTACCCATGCCAAATGGCCCCCTGGACCCATGGGGTATAACCTAGGGTCAACTTTAACCCATCCAGGACACCCATGGTCAAGGTAAAGCACATGAAAAGGCCTCAAAGATTTAAATAAAATAAAGAAATTCAAATTCAAACTTTTTACAACACAAATCATAAAATATTGTTACAAGAGAGTAACCAAACCCACTCGACCATACGAAAGGCCACATTACAACATCACATCAAACACAGAAAGATCTTGGTTCCTCGTGGAACCAGATCGGCTTAACAGGGAATAACAATAACAAGGTGCGGAATGATCTCCGAAATTTGTGGTTCGATTAGTAAACCCTGCACACTAAATTACAAGATCAGTTTCCACATATAATCATCATAGCCGAAGCAACTTAAAAACATGCATTATCATGACATAGTTCTAATTAACATAAATGAAATCATATTACAATTTTCCATCATCACCTAATTAACTTTTCTGAAATGTAAACTTATCCAAACATCACCCAATTAGTTTTTTCCGAAATCATAATAAAGTTTAATAGTTTGACAATTTCCGGGAACTGCTATCCCACAAATATAAAAAATAACAATAACAGTAATGTAAATAGTCATAACAATAGAAGTAAAAAGGGCAGTCCTCACATCCTCTCCCCCTAAGATAGTACTTCCTCCTAGAAGTCATCAAAAAGGTGAGGATAAAGGGTCTTCAGTCTCTCTGCATCTTCCCAAGTCGCAGTGACTTCGTCGTATAGGTCCCACTAGACTCTAACCTGGTCCAGCTCTCGACCTCGAAGGGCCAGTATCCGACGAGCCAATATGCGAATTGGCTCCAGTGCCAGCTGTCCGTCTGCCTCTACCTGAAGGGCACTCCAATCCAACACGTGAGATAAGTCAGAAATATATTGACGTAAAACTGATACATGAAATACATCGTGGATACGTGACAGGCTAGGTGGCAAGGCTAGACGATAGGCTACTGGTCCTATCCGCTCCAAGATTTTGAAAGGTCCTACAAATTGAGGTGCGAGCTTAGAGCCCTTCCCATAATGGATTGGACTCTTGTGCGGTCGTACTCTCAAAAATACCCTTTCCCCCACAGAGAAGCTTCGGTCTGTCCTCTTAGCATCGGCATACTTCTTCTGCCTGTCCTGTGCTTCCTGAAGTCTCTGTCTAATCTGTCTGACCTGCTGTTCCATATTCTGAACTATCTCTAGACCGATGATCGTTCTATCCTCTATCCGATCCCAACTCAAAGGTGTTCTACATGGTCTGCCATATAAAGCCTGGAAAGGAGGCATACCCAACGAGCTGTGATGCCCATTATTGTAGGCGAACTCAACTAGATATAGGTACTCCTCCCATCTAGACTGATGGTCCATCACATACATGCGAAGCATATCTTCTAACACCTGGTTAACTCTCTCTATTTGTCCATCAGTTTCCGGATGATAGGCTGAACTGAAGTTGAGCTGTGTGCCCAACGCCTGATGTAAGGCTCTCCAGAATGATGACGTAAATACGGAGTCTCTGTCAGATATAATGTGGCGAGGTACCCCATGAAGTATAACAATCTGATCAAGAAACACCTTTGCCACCGATGGTGCATTGTATGTTGTGCATATTGGTGAAAAATGCGCCACTTTGGTCAGCTTGTCAACTGTCACCATAATAGCATCATGGTGACGTGATGACATAGGTAGACCAATGATAAAATCTATAGAAATGGTGTCCCATTTCCATTCAGGTATCTTGTGAGGGTACAACAGTTCCGCTGGATGCTAATGTTCGGCCTTGACCCTCTGACATTCCAGGCAACGAGCAACAAAATTGGCAATGTCACACCTCATCCCAGCCCAATGATAAAGCTATCGTAAGTTAGCATGCATCTTCTTCACTCCTAGGTGTGCTTCATAGGGTGCTCTATGAGCCTCTGATAGGATTACTGTACGAAGATTACCCGCATGGGGTACATAGATGCGCTGCCGATGTTAAAGCATACCATCAGACTCAAGGGTATATCCTGTAAATTTGCCCTCAAGGGCCTTCTGATTTAGTAATGCCTGTTGCACCTCAAGAAACCATTCGTCCTCCGGTAGATGCTGTAAGATGCGATCTTTCAAGTCCACCCTCAAGGTCAGGGTTAGGATCTCGTGGCGCCTTCGACTCAAAGCATCAGCGACCACGTTCTCCTTCCCTTTGATGTAGTGGACATCGAAGTCGTATTCGCATAGGAATTCCATCCAACGCCGTTGGCGGGCATTCAAATTTGGCTGTGTAAAAATATACTGCAAACTATGATGATCTGAATGGAGTTCAAAGCGTCGACCTAGGAGGAAGTGTCTCCAGCGGACCAAAGCATGAATGACTGCTGCGAGCTCTAAGTCGTGAGTAGGGTAATTTAACTCATGTGTCTTCAGTTTCCGCGATTCGTATGCGATCGCTCGACCACCCTGCATAAGCATAGCTCCCAAACCTTCTAATGATGCATCTGTGCAAACTACAAACTCCTCTATAGGATCTGGAACCGCTAAAATAGGAGCACTGGTAAGATGCTCTTTGAGGACTCCAAAGGCCTTTTCACACTGCTCAGTCCAAATGAAACCCTTCCCTTTTCGCTGAAGGGAAGTAATGGGATGTGCTATCCTGGAGAAGCCCTCGACAAACCGACGATAATACCCGGCTAACCCCATAAAGCTTCTGACCTCTGTCACATTGGTGGGTGTCGGCCACTCCTGAATTGCTCTGATTTTAGATGGATCTACGGAGATGCCATCACCTGATAAAATGTGTCCCAAATACTGCACCTCTGTCCTGAAGAAGGCACACTTTGCCAGGTTTCCATAAAGCTGCTGCTCTCGTAATTTCTGCAAAACTTGACGCAAGTGTTCCACATGCTCCTCCTCAGTCCGTGAATAAATCAAAATGTCATCTAGAATTATTATCACGAACTGATCTAGGTAAGTACAGAACACCCCGTTCATGAGACTCATGAATACTACAGGAGCGTTCGTCAACCTGAAGGGTACCACTGTGAATTCATAATGGCCATATCTGGTTCGAAAAGCAGTTTTATGAATATCTGCCTCCGTGATGCGCAATTGGTGATATCTAGATTTTAGATCAATTTTTGAGAGCAATCTGGCTCCCTGCATCTAATCAAAAAGGTCGTCAATCCTAGGCAGAGGATAACGGTTCTTTACCGTTACCTTGTTCAACTGCCTGTATTCCATACATAAACGAAGAGACCCATCCTTCTTCTTCACGAAGATAACCAGTGCGCCCCATGGCGAAATGCTAGGTCAGATGTGCCCCTTCTCAAGTAATTCCTCTAACTGCAGTTTAAGTTCGGTGAGTTCATGTGTAGTCATCCTATAGGGTGCACGGGATATCGGTTCTGCACCCGGCACTAAGTCAATGTGGAAGTCCACTTCTCTGCGTGGAGGCATACTTGGTAATTCTGGCGGAAATACATCGGCAAACTCTCTAAGGACAGGGTGATCATCTAAAGTAGCCTCAGGTTCATCCTCTGCTCTATCACTGACCGTGATGGCAAACATCTGACATCCCTTCCGCATACAGTGCTTAAGCTACTGAGCAGATATCATACGAACAGCTGTGGGCTTTTGAATGCCCACTATCTCAACCGACGAACCATGATCGTCTAAACAGCTAATCGTCCTCTGGTGACAATCTAGCTTGGCTCTATGTGCCGCGAGCCAATCCATACCCAAAACTACACCGTAAGATCCTAACGGCATAATCCTAAGGTCACATGTTGTGGTGAATGATCCCAATGTGATCTCACAGTCTTTAACCAAGGTATCTACTGACATCCTGGTCCCTGAGGCCAACTCAACTTCCCACCTAATGTCTTGCCTAGAAGCCACCAGCCTGCAACGCTCCACTAACGTAGTAGACAAGAAGGAGTCAGTAGCTCCTGAGTCAAAAAGGATCAAGATGGGGAAGCCTCCAATCGTACTTGCTGCCTCGATGACGGAAGCCTAGAAATCAGCCTGGCGGTTATCAACCGCTGCAAACATGTGGTGGGATCTACCCACGTCACCTACGGTTTACTCAGACCCTCCTAATCAGGGCTGTCCCCCTACTGTAAATCCCTGCGGGCACTCTCTAGCCAGATGCCCTGCCCCACCACACACATAACATGGTCCTCTAACCTGTAACTGCCCTGACTGTGTTCTGCCCGATTGTTGTTGCCCAGTCTGTCCAGTGGATCCCTGTGAGCCTCTGTAAGACTGCTAGGACCTCGTGGGTCTTGCCGATGAACCCTGTTGTCTCTGATCTTTGCGTGTTCCCTGCTGCTGCCATCCACGGTTCTGTCCTCCCTGACCCCTCTTTTGGAATTTATATTTTTACTGATGTTGCTGCTGCTGTGGAGGCCTAGGAAGTAATGAGGAATAGTTATATCCTCCTTTCTGTGTTGTGTTTTGAGGCCTTCGAAAGTTTTGCCGTTGCTGGGGATTACGTTCCTGGTACTGCGGGCGTGAATTCTGCCCTCGTCCCTGAATTCCTCTGATATAAGGGCCTTTTCAATAGCCTCGCTCATGGTCTGGGGATTTGCCATACGAACTGGTCCTGCTATCCCGTGATTCAGCCCTCTGATGAATTTGTGTATTAAGATTTTCTCATCGTGGAGGTACTCTGCGTAACGAGAAAGCTCAATGAATCGACTCTCATACTGAGTAACAGTGAGTCCCCTCTGCTGTAAATCATGGAACTCATCAATCCTGCGCTATCTGTAATGTTCTGACAAATATCACGCATTAAAGCGCTCTATGAAGATGTCCCATGTGAGTGTATCCACGGAAAGTCGGCGCTTGCACTCCTCTGTGCGCCACCAGGTAGCTGCTGCATCCCTAAGAAGATGGACTACCACTCGTGCTTTCATGTTGCTTCCATATGGTCGCAAAGCGAAACACCTGTCTAAGCTAATCAGCCAAGCCTCGGCCACAGCTCCCTTTGTAGCACCTATGAAAGTGGGTGGGTTGAGCTTAAGTAGATCTCTGATGGGGTCCCCTCTGTCTCTAAGTCTCACAACTGGCTCTTCCACACCATCCTCATACAATCCATGATGAACCTGTTCTGCCCTCTGGATCTCATCTCGTCTCAAAGGTCTCGGAGGACTCCTGCTCCATGCACGGGAAGCTGACCCTACCTCCTCTACTGTTGTGTCAGGAATCTCAACGAAAGGCTCCACACGTGGCACCTCTAGTGGATCAACGCGGGGCTCCCCACGTGGCTCAATACGTGACTCGGCATGTGGCTCCCTATGTGGCTCCTCTCGCGGATCAACACGAGGCTCTACATGTGGCTCAGGAATCACCAGCGGTAACCTGTCTAACATAGCCTGTAGTGCTTGTAAGATCTGTGGACCTATATCCAATACTAGTGTCACCTGTGGTACTAGTGGTGCTTGTGGTTCAGGTGGTGCAGGTGGTGCTGCTGTAACTAGGGGTGCTAGTCCCTCGGCTGAGGAATCGGTGTGCACCTCGACAGACGCTGTGTGGCGTGACTGCGCTCGTCGAACACGGGGAGGCATCCTACAAAACAAGGTAGAAACTAATTAGCCAAAGTTGCAGAATAATAACGTGCCCAAATACGCCCAGTGTTTAAACTTGGTTCTGATACCAAATGTCATGGCCACATTTCTCATGTGGTCACAACACACATGACACGTGTCATAGTCACATCTGTCATGTGGTTATGACATGAGATATCAAAAAAAATTTCTCACGCTTCCCTAAAAACCCCCTCGCATGCGTAAGCATGCTCGGTGGTGATCGCTCAAGGCGAAAACACTACAGTTGTCAGCAGGGTACAAGTACAATTGTGTGCAACCGGACACGAGCAGACCAATAAGGGGGTCTCTACGTCGCCGTTAACGTCATTACAAGAGTGATATTATCAAGGTTCCTAAATCTAAATCTCGGCAAATTTCGGCAGCATAACGCCTTACGGTGTAAGTGGGAATTACTCAACACTATTTTACGCACGTGGTTCACTGATAGATTAACAACTTCCCACGACACCTTGTTCCGACTAAACCGACTCGTGATCTCCCTATTGAATCTTTTTTCAGCAAGGCACGATTGTCTGTCTCCTCTCTTGCTTCCTGAAATATACTCCTCCTTCGACTTAGCATTCTCAACAAGGCGGTTCGTTTGCTCTCTCTTCCCTTTTTTCTGGGTCTTAATTTTGATTGTATTTTTATCGCGCTCACCTTAACTATTTCTCTGATAATTTAGTTTGTTTATATTTCGGTCTCTCTCTCTTTCATTTTCTATGCTTTCTTTATGTTTATCCGATCCTTTCTTCATATTTGACATCAATCAAGGTTATCACTGTATCTATTGTTGACATTAAACCTAACTTCCGGATGGTCCAGGTCACATAGGCTGGTTTACTACTTCGCTGGACTCGGTCTCCTAGTCTTCTCCAATCTAGGTTTCTCCTCTTGTATGTATTAATTAAAATTGTTCCTAAGCAAATTTTGGTAGGAGGGTCCATCAACTTAGTTCTCTTATCCCATGTGGGAAATGCCGCGCATTTTCTCCTCTGTGTTTTCCAATGTTACTTTTTCTTCTTCTGACTCTCTTACAGGTTTACTTATATGGACGTTTACTACAATTGAGATTAAAATGGCCTCACATGGAATGTCTATGATGGCTTCTTAAGTTTATTTCTAGTGATCTTTTAAGCAAGGTGACGTGTAATTTTCCTCTTCATTTTCCTGGTTATTGAATCACGTTGATAGTTGAAACTTCCGAGAAACTCTTTCCGGAATAAGACAGTATATTCCTTTATGCTCTCGTTCAATTATAATTTTATTTTCTCTTATTAACGTTAAGAGAAAACGGCCTCTCTGAAAGTCGTAATCATTTAAAAAAAATTATAAATATGTAACGATATATTTATATGTATATATATATATAAGATCGTATATATATATAAACATACATATACTTAATTACATTTCTCCTATTTAAAATTACTGTTGTTATAATTACTGTTGTTTATTATAATTACTATTATTACAATTATTAAGTTATCTTAATAAGTTACCTTTCTATTAAACTAGTATTAATCTTCTATTTGTTTTTTTTTTTTTTTTTAATATAATATAATTATATATATATATAAATATATATATATATATATATTTACATATACAATTATATGCCATTGTTGTTATTAATAAGAGGTTCTCCACTTTATAAAATAAAAGCCAACCATGGAATATAACATAAATCCTTTGGTTGTTTTGTTCAACACATAAAATAGGGTTTTAAACCCAATGAGAAGGAAGTTTATATTGTATGCAGGGGAGGAAGAGGCATGGCGGCGGAGGCTGCATTGGACAGTGGTGGGCAGAGGCAGGCTCGGCCGAAGCAGGGAGGACCACGTCTATGGCTGCGGGGAGTACAAATGGTGGCGGGGCTTGATGTTCCGCGGAGGTCGCAGTGTGAAGGGCGCGGCGGGGACATCGTGGCAGCGGAGTTTTGAGCTCCGCGGGGTGTAAAGGCAGGGGGATGTGGGTCCGCGGTTTAAAGGAAGGGAATGTGGGGAGGGCAAAGCCCCACCCACACCTTGTAATAAACAATAGCGCGGTGGGGATCTCCGACCCCACCGCCCACTGTAAACACCACCGTTGGCTGTGTATTTACACAACGATTCAACTCGCCTCTCTTTTATTCGATTAACATAACTTTTTAATTCCAGTTTATTACTCTTGAATGATAAATAAATAACAATATATATATATATATATATATATATATATATATATATATATATATGTATCATGTTCATGATATCACTTAATTTTCTCAACAATTTTTTTAAAATGATAAATAAATAACAACTATATTACATCTATATTTATATATACATATATGTATATATATTTCATTTTCATAATACCATTCAATTTTCTCCAATACAATAAATAGTCAATTTCTCATATTCGGTAAAAATGGTAAATAAATAACAACTATTATATATATATATATATATATGTATATATATTCCATTTTTATAAATCACTTAATTTTCTCAAATTGACAAACAGAAGTATATACATAATAGATTTCCTCTAATCTTTACAAATTAACTGAAACCACTATTTATGAAGAATAAACTTAAACATTTAAAACTGTCTTTTCCATTATAACAATGAACTATAAAACTGACCTTTCAACTAATTAATCCAATCTAGATCCTTATAATTACAAACCAGCTCAGATTTGATTGCAAATAAGTAAAGATCTCTTCCTTTCACTAACACATTTAATACAGTAAGACTTTCTATTTAACTTCAAACTTTCCATATGAAATTCAAGGTAAATAAATTACATCATACACAATACAGTAAGAACAACTATTTCACTACCCTTAACAAGATGAAAGATAAGGATTTCCTTCTCCCAAACAACTTACAAAAGAAGTTATGTAACAACTAAGTAACAGTCACACCCAATAACATGATCAGGGAGGTTATTTCCTTCACTCCCAGGGTGACAATAAATTACAACAATATCAAGAGAGGTACTCTCTTTTACACTCTTTACAAAAGATCATGCACTAATTCTCATGACAAAGAAGAATAAACTGTTTCTTCATAAATATAACTTCTCCAAATCCAACCAGAAGCTCCAAGAGGAAACCTGTGTATCAAAGACAAACAAAGAAGAAAACACCACTCATCTAGCTCTCCTCCCTTCCGTAGACCCGCAAGAGGGTCACCCCCGAGCTAGGGAGACCATACGCACACCTAGGTAACTCAAACACTCCACTTCACAACAGGGACAACAACAAACCCAAAGCACACAAACACTCGTGGGTAAATTACACAACACGGAAACTCAACTATAGTGAGTTTCATAAGGGGTAGGAGAGTGGACACACTCAACTCCAGAGTGTCACCCTTACAGATATTTTAACCAACATAATTTCTCTTGGCTTCAAACCAAGTTTGATCACAAATTTTTTTAGAAATTTGTATTTGACTCTCAAGTCAAAGATACAGTCACAGATACATGCCCTCAAGGCTTTCAACATCCCAAAAGAAGGAAACAGGTATGCACCCGAGGAGGATCTCTCCTCCCCTACCCCAAACTTGATGAGCATTTCTCCCAAGTGGGAGAAGCTCTGTCAAACAACCCGACAACAAACCCCACAGAAAACACATCTAAAACACAAACAATAATCATCTTTCACACACTTTACATACACATTTAGATATACGAAAGAAAGGTAAAGACCAAACCAACCTTACAAAGCCCTCCTGGAATGAAACTGATGCAAAGCTCCACTGAGTTCTCTTCCAACCTTAGCCAACAACTCCCTCTCCCTTTCCTACCTCCAAGCTAACTTTCCTATTTTTTGCAATAATAAAAACTCTCCCAAAATTCAACTAACTCCCTCTCATCCCAAAAATTGGAAACATATAACCCAAAATGCTTATCAGTTTAGAGGAATGGGGAGGTGACACTTGTCACCTCCTCACTCTCCCCCAAAACCACTATTCTGTCCTGGTGGCTTATGTCACTCACCCATCCCTAGAGTACTCCTTATTCCTCTCCTCATGTCATTTCTCTTACGCATGGGAGAAATAAAAGGAGTTAAAGGAGGAAAAGACAGGTGACCCATGCCTCTTCTTCCCTCCTTCACATGGATGGCCCCACAATACATGGGGGGAATCTCACTAATGGAGAAGGTGACTTCAAGTCAATCCTTCAATAATGGATGGGTTTGTAGTCATCTCTAACCTTGGGGATTGAAGAGGGATGGGTTGGGTGTTGGTACAATCCCATCATGTCCCCCCCATACCCCAATTTTTGCCACTTAACTTCAGGGGGGAGTTAAGATGACTAGATGGAGGTTACTCAAGGATTACCCATGCCAAATGGGCCCCTGGACCCATGGGGTATAACCCAGGGTCAACTTTAACCCATCCAGGACACCCATGGTCAAGGTAAAGCACATGAAAAGGCCTCAAAGATTTAAATAAAATAAAGAAATTCAAATTCAAACTTTTTACAACACAAATCATAAAATATTGTTACAAGAGAGTAACCAAACCCACTCGACCATACGAAAGACCACATTACAACATCACATCAAACACAGAAAGATCTTGGTTCCTCGTGGAACCAGATCGACTTAACAGGGAATAACAATAACAAGGTGCGGAATGATCTCCGAAATCTATGGTTCGATTAGTAAACCCTGCACACAAAATTACAAGATCAGTATCCACATATAATCATCATAGCCGAAGCAACTTAAAAACATGCATTATCATGACATAGTTCTAATTAACATAAATGAAATCATATTACAATTTTCCATCATCACCTAATTAACTTTTCTGAAATGTAAACTTATCCAAACATCACCCAATTAGTTTTTTCCGAAATCATAATAATGTTTAATAGTTTGACAATTACTGGGAACTGCTATCCCACAAATATAAAAAATAACAATAACAGTAATGTAAATAGTTGTAACAATAGAAGTAAAAAGGGCGGTCCTCACATCTTGATAGCTTTCTAAGATGAGCCTAAGAGTGAAGTATGTGGGAATGATAGAATCTGTTTGGTTGATGGAAGAAAATTTCTAGATGGATTGAGACATGAGAATATGTGTTTTCCTTTGATTCCTAAGAAGTGCGGAACCCTAAGTGTAGAGACTAAAGAATCACAACCAGAAGAGATAACTGAATTATTGATAAAGTATGAAGACATCATTTTAGATAATGTACCTAAAGGATTGCCACCAAGATCTGGAGTATCAGTCATCATATGGACCTTATACCTAGAGCTAGTTTGCCTAACAAAGCAGCACACTAGATGACACCAACAGAGAATGCAGAGCTGAATAGATAGATACATGAATTGTTGAGGAAAGGATTGATTAGAGAAAGTTTGAGCCCATGTGTGGTACCTATACTAGCACCAAAGAAAGATGGAGAATGGAGAATGTGTACAAACTCTAGAGCAATCAATAAGATCATAGTTAAGTATAGATTTCCATTACCAAGGATGGATGCCATTATGGACTATTTGAGTGGAGAAAAGTATTTTACAAAGATAGACTTGAAGAGTGGATACCATTAGATCAAGATCAGAGAAGGAGATGAATGGAAGATTGCATTTAAGACAAATGTGGGATTGTATGAATGGTTAGTGACACCTTTTGGATTGACTAATGCACCGAGTACTTTCATGAGGTTGATGAGTTAGGTTTTGAAGAAATTTTTGGGTAAGTTTGTTATTGTATACTTGGATGATATTCTAATTTTTAGTAAGAAGAAAGAACATTTGTGGCATATAAGACAAGTATTACAGAGGTTGAGAGGTTAAGTTACACATTTGTATTGAAGCATAGGAGTGGCAAGTCAAACAAAGTTGTAGATGTATTGAGCAGAAGAAGGAATTTGTTGATAGAGATGAGAGTAGAAGTATTAGGTTTTGAGGAACTAAAGCACATGTATGAGGAGGATGTTGATTTTGTAGAACCATGGAAATCATGTAAGGAACCTATTGTGATAGAAGTAAGTGGTTAGATTATTTCATTTAGGATGATATGTTGTTCAAAGGAAATTAGTTTTGTATACCTAGGAGTTCAATGAGAGATAATTTGATTAAGGAAAAACATGGTGGCAGATTGGCATGACATTTTGGGATTGACAAGATAGTGGCTTTGGTAAGTGAATATTATTTTTGGTCTTAGATATATAAGGATGTAAAGAAGTTTGTGTAGAGATATAGAGTATGTCAATTTGCAAAAGGGAGTATTCAGAATACTGGTTTGTACAAATCTTTGACAATACCAGAGAGACCTTGGGAAGACATAAGCATGGATTTCATATTAGGATTTCCAAGAACACATAGGGGACATGATTCTATATTTGTAGTGGTGGATAGATTTTCAAAGATGTCACATTTCATACCTTGTAAGAAGACAAATGATGCAGTGCATGTTGCTAACCTATTTTTCAAGGAGATTGTGAGATTGCATGGATTACCTAAGAGTATAATACTAGATAGAGATACAAGATTCATTGGATACATTTAGAGGACATTGTGGAAGAAGATGAAGATAGACCTAAATTTTAGTTCAACATTTCATCCATAAACAAATGGACAAACATAAGTGGTAAATAGGAGTTTGAGAAACTTGTTGAGATGTTTAGTATGAGATAAGACATGAAATTGGGATCTAATTCTACCACAAGCAGAGTTTGCATAAAATAATTTAGTAAATAGGAGTACAGAGAAGACACCATTTGAGATTGTGACTGGAATGAAACCTAGAGGAGTTGCAGAGTTGAGAGACATCAGTATAAAGAATAAGAGAAGTACAAAGGTAGAAGAATTTACAGGATATATGGATACTCTACATAATTAGGTCATAAAGCATTTGGAGGAGATGAATAGAAAGTATAAGGAGCAAGCGGATGAGAAGAGGAGACATAAAGAATTTTTAGTTGGAGATGAAGTAATGGTATATCTAAGAAAAGAGAGATTTATAGTGGGAACATACAACAAGATAAATATGAAATTCAGACCATGTAATATTCTTAGGAAGTTTGATTCAAGAAATGCATATGAAGTGGAACTACCAGAGACATTGGGTCTATCACATATATTCAACATTGTAGACTTATATTAGTATCATGAAGGAGAACCAAGTGACAGAATTGAAATAGGTTTGAAGAATCAGTTACCATAGCAACAATTGGAGTAGATAAAGGACATCTTGGATAGCAGAGTTGGATGCAACACCAGAGGCAAGTAGTATAAAGAATATTTAGTGAAATGGAAAGGCAGATCAGAAGAAGATTCATCATGGATTTCTTAAGTTAAGGTAGACCACCTTGGTTTACCCCTAGCCCCAATAAAGTGAGGGACTCACTTTTCCAACAATAGTAGGTGTTTGATGTAGGAGCATCCCAAGTTGTAGAGCAATCTTGCATCAACAAAAAATATTTGCATTCTTTCTTTTCTTTCATTTTTAGTTCAGTTTAGTCAGTTACAGTTTTCAACATTTTGTACTGCATTTCACTGCATCTTCATATCAAATCTCATGGAGCAAGACTTAGCATCTACATATCATCATCTACATTATATCCAAATTTCAAGTCATTTGGACTTGTCTACTAAAAGTTATCGCTATCAGAAGATCATCAGTTTTCTCAAAACAGAGCATATAGACAATTAGTTGAAGAAGAAGGTTTGTGGAGCACTTTTGTGACTTGTGAAGCCTAATGAAACATCATACATGGCACATATTAATTAGATAGACCTTCCTTGAGGTTTGCACCAAGTTTCATGCATTTGTAGAGTAGTATTGGTTGTTTATGACTGACCTACTTATTTCTACACATTACATCCTTCTTTGGAGTTTGTAACCTTCTGTGGCTGATGTGGAGGATTTCTCAAGCTTGGAGATGATATATATAGACCACTTAGAGGCATTAGGAAGAAATTTCTAAGTTAGTAGTTCTAAGTTCTCAAGTTATGTAGATTTGATAGTTAGATTCTTTTCAGGAAGGCACTTCAATGCCATATCTTGCATATTTGTTGTAACCTAGAAAGCAGCTCGTGAGCTCATTGATTGTAGCCCACATGTTTCTAACATATGAGGATTGTAATTCTTTGATATTCTAAATATATGAATCTTCCATTTCATTCTACAATTGAGTTGTTTCCATTGTGTTTACTCTAGCTGCATGGTTTGGACAGTTTATTCTGTGAACCCTCCGACCGCGACTATGCTAGGATAATTGTGAGTCCTTTGTTGATGGTGGTCTTAGCATGCAAAAACACAGGTAGGATTTAGGATATCCCACCTCTCTTGAAAGGAATCTCATCCTATAAAACCTAGAAAAAGACTACCCCAAAGTTTATACTATCAGATCTTGACTTGAAGGATAGTTCAATGGATATGTATTTGACTATTCCAACCAAGGGGACTTACATGCAATGTATGGTTTTATGGAAATGTGACAACAATAGATATGTAGAAACCCTAAGTGATGTAGACTATAAAGTCTGAACTTTATCAGAAGATAAGCTATGTGATGTTGCTTTAAACCCTAAATCTAACAAATTTATGTAAAGAAAATGTAAAAGGTTAAAGGGTAAAGAGATGGATTGAAATCTAAGGACAACTTACAACTAGATTGAATGCTACACATAGACAAAATACCCTCAATAAACCAACTTCTGTTTAACTAGGACAAACCACAATGCTACATAAATTGATGCAATCTTCAAAGAAATCTTATTATTTTGAAATCACATACATTCATTAAACACCCAATTACTAGCACAACTTAGTTAATTTCATGCAACTGAACTAAATTCATTTAATTAGGCTCAGACTAACCATGTAAAGTAACTTACAATCAACAAGCACAAATGGTATAAACCAGAGTATTCATTAGATATCAAAACATCTATCCATAATTACAATTGTACTTCCTCTAATTTTAGATCTAAGTGAGCCATGAAATCCATACAAGATAACACGAACAAAATTTTCAGCAACATCTGTAAAACTTGTTTTGTATTAATCAAGATTTGGCAGTCTCAACAATTCATTGTCAAATCTTACTTTCAAAGAGAGAAAATGACTACCCTTTTATAGATGGGTAGGCATACCAATTTTTTGAAGAAACAATAGAGATTTACTCAACACCAATGGCTCAGATTACATAGCATTTAATTTTGGAGGATAGTTTGTTACAATCCTGGATTTGAGTTTGTCCTCTAGGAAAAAGACAAAATTACAACTTTCTAGCTCATGAGAACAAGATGAAATAGTCACTTTTTGAGTTGTCTAATGAGAGAAAACTCTTTTCCAATGAGTTGACTAGTCAAGAAGAGTATGTGACATGTTTTTAATGAAGACATATCCAACTAGATGCTTGCTAGATTGACATTTGAAGACTAGATGGCTGGGACATATATGAACATGTCGAAAATACTGAACGAGCTCTATAGGAACAACAATGATGTAGGCCTAATCTCTTATATCTTCCAACTTTTAGGGCTTAATCCATCACCTTTAACATCATACTAACTTCCTTTTGTAGGTACATCAATGCTTTGGTTGATAAAATGATGATTCAGGTCATGTCTGGGTCAACATGGTATCTCTAGGCTTTCATCCTTCATAGTGGCTCTAGCTAGTTGCTTCATCCTCTTAGACCTGTAATCCACAATGCCAAGTAGTAATTTCATCATAACAAATCTTTTTCCATCAAGATAAACCAAAATATATCTATTTGCAGCCATGGATCAATCAGGGACAACTCAATATCAATTTTGTTGCTATGGCCTCCTTCACAAATTTAGTGTTTTTCCATGATTTTCTCAGTTTTCATCATTTTTAACTAACCATTTCACATTTATGGTGACTTGGGATGTTTTTGTGCCTGTTTGGATCTAGTAGGAGACATTTATTTCACATTTTTATACCTTTTTTTTTTCAAAAAGCAAGATTTTTGGGGGTCACTAGATATGTCACGTGATCCAAATTTTTAGCTCTAAGGCTTAATGCATGGGTGTAAGGTAGGATTCTAAGTTTGTGGAAAAAATGGTTCTCATAGGATGGTGGGTAAAATTGTGGTCATTGGACATGTCATGTGACACCCAAAACTAGCACAAATTCCCTTTTTATAAAGTCTTGAAGGTAAAAGCGGGGAAAAAAGTGGTGACCGAAAGAGTGGGGAAATGACCTAGGACAAGACATATCTCATGACACCAATATTTAGTGCAATGTCTAGTGCAAAAGAAAATACCTGCTAACCTTTAAGTTTGCCTATTATAGCTTTTAGCGGAACTTTTCAAGGTGACTGGATATGTCACATGACATCACCTTTTAGCACTATATCCAGTGAAGTGACTTTTTAGTGCTAACTCTAGTGTAGTGAGATTTTAGCACAAACTATAGTGAAGTGGGATTTTAGCGCAATGTCTTGTGACAAGTGAAAGTCCCACCAGATCTTGAAATTCCATGAGTGACAGTATATTTTAAAATATATTTAAATATAATTAAAATATATTTAAGTATATTGTCAAGATGTTTGAGACATGTTCTAGATCCATAGGAATTAAAATGTAGTTTCTAGAATTTAGAGGATCCATTAGATTCAGACTTAACCAGTTTTTTAGGGTTTTAGGGTTTTAGACTTAGCCAAATTTAGGGTTTCAGGGACATGCATCAGGGTGAAAGTACAAAGAGCCCTTAGTAAAACATTATGGAATTTGACATGATTTTGTAATGACACATCCTACAATAGTGGTTTTTGGCACTATATCTAGTGACATGCAGTTTTTGCACAAAAGACAACAAAGGTCTATTTCTTAAACACAAAATCAATTAAGACTCCTCCAAATCAATCACAAAAGGCATCAAACAACTTCAAACATGCCAAATACTCAAATTTGGAACAAATCTTGCTTTCTAAGCACCATTTCACTTTCTCATCATCATAAGGAGGAAAGGTTGAGACTCCAAGCCAAAGCAAAAAAGGGGGTCTCCATTTGGCAAAATGGGGCATGTGTGTAGAGCAAAACACCCTCCTCTCCCATTTCCTATTGGTCAAGCATCTTTCCATTTACTTGAAGTGTTCCTCACCTTTTTTTTTTCACTCTTTCTCCACCACATCATCCAACTTTGCAGTTCATACATATGTAGGTTTTATGAAAATAGTTCAATTAAATATCTATGTTATCATAATAAATGTCTTTGACAGATACCCCAATATTGTATATAAGTAGTGATATCCATTTCTCTCTATGCATATAATTTTATGAAGCCAACATCATAGTCTAGATTGCCAAATAGTCAAAACAAAAACAAAACCATTTTTTCTAGTAACTAAAAATACAACCTTGTTCCTTCATTACTAGTACAAGTTTGACAAGATGCACATTATTGTAATGTAAACCTATTTTTTAGATCACTTCATTTAGCATCACCAATAATCTCCACATGACATTCTCCTAGCCTTAAATGATGCAAACAATTCAAATTTCTCACAACAATTTCTCTTGCAACAATCTTGGAGATAAACTTCATTGCAATGTGACAATCAACACATACTTGAAGGTTCTTAACAACTCTAATAGTTGTTCTAGGGGTGTCTCTAACAAACCAAAATTAATTTCCAACTTTTCACTAAGGTGGTAGAGAAATAATTATTTTTCCTCCTTTTCCAAGTCACTAAGTAAATGTCTTGAATATGGAAAATACCTTATTGCCTTCATCTCCCAAGACAATTTCTCCAACTTTGCATAGATCTCATATGTCTGTGGATGTGATCTATCTACTACACAAAAAACACGTACCATTTTATGGCCTTCAATCCAACTATACCCAAGGATCTTTATAATTCCTTTATCTTTAATCAATCTCCTTTCCATTTGAACCTCAAACCACCTACCCTTTTCTTCATGGATGTTTGAGAGAAAATAGGGGAGAGGACCCAATTGCTATGATAGTATTTATGGATTAAGGCCCAATATTTTAAAAGTTTAGCACAAGTAGTTGTGATTTTAAGTATGTTAGTGTTGACTATAAGTGTTAATAATTGAATGAAATGTGCTCTCTAAATCTAAAAAGCAACCAATCATGTGATGCCACATTAGCGCACCAACAAAACATGACTTAATGCATGACTATTGGTCCACCCTTTTTCTGGGTCTACACCTCAACAAAAAGAATGATGATGTGGCATCATATTTGATGATGTGGACCCAAACCCTTAGTTATAAGTAGGGGCCTTGTCAAGTAAGTTGCAGTAAACTTTTTGGAGTGATTTGAAATTGACACATATGATTTTGAGAGGCGTGAAGTTAGGGTGCTCAACTACTAGGTCCTCTCCCCTAAGTCACAGTATATTTTTAGGGTCCAAATAAAAAAGAAACATCATATGTGATTTTCAACACCAAGAAAACACATCCACACAACCACCACATGTTTAACTGGCATCTTAATGATAAAGTTTAGGGTGTCCTTAAGATAGCCAACATTGGAAAGAAGATCAACCAAGCACACATAATGATCAATTGTAGGTGTAATGCAATAAGTGTTACTTAAGCGATTGAAGCATACACAACCCTCATCCACTAAACCTACATGACTGCATGCACATAGAACATAAGTAAAGCTTATAATGTTAGGATGTGTTCCAAAGTGCTTTGTTAATTGAATGACTTCAAGAACATCCTTGCAAATTCCATTTCATGCATATCTTAGAATCATTGCATTCCATGCTCAACCACATTTCTTTGAGGCATTTTGTCAAACAGTTCACATTCATTGTCTATTCTTCCACATTTTCCATACATGTCCACTAGAGAAGTTCCAACTATAATATCTAACAAAAACCTCCTTCCATTATTCTTTGATGGATGTCCATACCCTGTTCCAAAGCTCCCATTTCAACATAGGCAGGGAGGATGCTGGAAAAGGTTGTGAAGTTCGGATTTACACCTACCAATTGCATTTTCTTGAAAGTTTCTAAATCCTTTTCAACAAATCCATTTTTTGTATATCCTTCAATCATGGTATTTCCTGAGACCACATTTCTTTGAGGCATTTAGTGAATAGTTCATAGTTCATAGTGCACCCACAAAAATAGACCCATAATATTGAAATTAACTGAGTGGGAGGGAGAGATATTCAAATTAAAATTATCTGTAAATGTAGGTAGTGATAGGTGGTGCAACCATGGTTAGTTGGAACCTGCAGGTGATTTGTTGTTAATGGAAATGTTTTGGACAAATATAATTAATGAATTGGAGTTGGGGAGGCCCCACTAGACACATCTAAGTCAAATCTTAGAGTGTGATATTTAAGCCCAAACCTCTTCCTTTTCCTCCCTCTTTCCCTCCTCTCATTTTTTCTTGTTATCTCATCATTCTTCTCCTACATTTTCTTTTTCTTTCTCTCCTCAACTCTCTCTATCTCTCCTTTCTCTCCTTTCTCTATCTCTACCTTGTCTACCCTCACCCCTTCCTTCCTCAACCCCCTCCTATGCTACTTATCCCTACTTTTATCATACTCATTCCTTCTTTGATTCTTCTCTATACTCTTTTTATTATCCCTTTTCTTGTTCACACCCTTAGGTTTGTCATAATTGTTTATTTGAAATACAACCCTTGAATCATTTTTTCTAGAAGAAGTTAATCTTTAGGAAAATTTAGCTATATCTATGATGGTAAAGGAGCTTTTCCTATACAACATTTTTTTTTCTCTTGTATGAATCTTATCTATAACAATAATGATAGCCTTTCTTTCCATATTTTGTCTATTTGCATCATGATGCTTGCAAATGATTTAATGAACATGGTGTATGTTACTTACCTTTTTCTAAACTTGTAATGTCATTCATTCATTATTTACTAGATAGGACACATTTCTCTTGAACAAAATGCTCCTTCTTGTGTTTTTTCTCCTTGTTATAAAACACAATATTCCACACATGTTAGGGGTCTTGATGGAATCTACGTTGATATCTCTAAACAAACACATGGTCCCCCTACCATACAATAGTAAACATTAAACTATGATCATCTCCTTATAATATAATTTCATCACATCCTAGGATTGTTGAATGAACAACTCCCTCTGTCCCTTTTCCTACTCTTCCTTATTACTCAAAGATAGTCCTATGGGTTCTTCCATCCCCTCCTTTTCCATCTCCTTTAATCTCCTTTCCCAATCGTCCTTACTCTTTCCCTATTGTTGTCTAAGTGGATCCTTTTATTATAGAATTTCATTCTATGAGCCATATGTATGACACTAGGTGTACCAAAAAGAACATTGATATTCCAACCTCTCTTCCTTCTACTATTATAAATGTTCCTCCCCCACCCTAAAAATCCAAGCCAATAAAATCTTATGGAACAAATGCAATCTAAACAAGTCATGATCTCCCTTTGGGATCTAATTAAAAGCTCTTCTACACAAAGACAAGTACTTTAACAATAGCTATAGAAAATGTCTATATAATTTAATAGTTGGACTATAGAGGTTGTGTCCATTCTTGATATACTCAAGAGATTTGATTCCCTTCTTCTCAACTCAAAAAACCTATTGCTATTCAAGAGAATATTCCATTTTTAATTATGTTTAGCTAAAACATTGCAATAATATGTGCCCTTATTGATAATGGTTCTAGACTTAATATCTATAGAATATATTCCTTGAGAAAAATAAAGATAGATCCATTAAAATTGTAGAAACCTAAATTTATAACAAAAGAGTTTAATATTGTTGTTTGAGAGTATGTGGGTGCCATTTCACTTCTTATCATTGTTGGTCCTATTACACTATTCATGTTGTTCATGTCATGCCACAAAAAAATTATAACATTCTCCTTGGCCAACCTTGAATTCATGCGATGAGGGTTGTCCCTTCTACCCTCCATTAGTCATTGAGATTTATACACAACAATAAATCATACCATTTTGGTTGATGAGGCTCTCTTAAAATATTGTCAAGCTATATAATTACATGTCTTTGTTAACTTATAGGCACATATTCCTTCTCCTTTGTCACCACTTGACACACTTTTGTTGGTGCTTCTTGGTTTAAAATTTTGCTAAGGCCTCTATTTTCTACTACTCCTATTGGTACTATATAACATTTTAGCTAAACCATAGTCCCATACTTCTCACTCTTTACTTGAGGATGATTGGGGTTCCTTAAATTTAACCCCTTCTTATGTTGGTGAATATAAGCTTAAGCTCTAAGTCTTTGATGTGCCACATTTACACATGGATCCTCATACATTTGGCCAACCTCTTCAAGATATTGTGTTCTTCATCCTCACCAAATAATGAGTGTGCTTTTGGTTATGATGCTACTTCTATTGAATCTTACGGTGAAGACCCTTATTTATCTTCTCCTAAAATTGAAAAACTATATGGAAAAGGGTTCAATATTCTAGTTAAAAATAGATATATAAGACATAGTTTTGTTTGACAAGGTCAAGGTATCACTAAACCATTAATCTTGACCATCAAACCTGTACTGTAGGTCTTGGATATCCTCCTCATATAGTAAGGTTGGCCAACTATCCTTATGATGGGTATTTCTTGAAGGCATCTTTCTCGAAGCATCCCCTTTCTATAGTACATATTGATTTTATTGCTCCATATTCTAGTGTTCTTTCTTTGGATACTTTCTCTACTAAGGATACCTTAGACAATTTTCTAGGGTTTATTCTAATGCACATTCTATTCATCAGGATCATGGTTTCCCTTATACACTTCATGAACATGCTTACTTCAAGGAATTCATTCTTTTAGCTTCTAAAAAAATTCTCACGGAAGAGGTTCATGATTGTTTTGCACTACCCTTTTACTAAAGACCATATCTCCATTTCTTTGGGTGATACTATTAACATCCATATGGATCATATTGACCATGACAATGAAGTTAAAGTTGGAGAATTTCTTTCCTTAGGAAGCTCATTTTGTTCTTCATGATTTCTTGATTTATTTTCTTAGAATTATGAGGATATCCTTGGCATAGATGAAAATGTTGTGGTTCACAATGTAGTCCTACACCTTAATGTAAAGCCAATAAAGAAAAATATATGCAAGATGTATCCTAATGTATCATTATTAGTCAAAGTTGAAATTGAAAAACTTCTTAAAGAATGGTTCATTCATCCCATTAATTACTGACCTTGGATCTCTAAAATAGTTCATGTTGACAAGGGTCATTGTACCCATTTAATCATATTTATTTGTCAAATCTAGCGTAATGTCCATGACAGTCTGCAATAGAACTAGAAGTCAATAGTCCTTGAACTAACTACTGAAATGAGACCTACTTATCCAATGAAGTTCATTCTTTTAACTATTTGCTGTAAATGAAATCTTAATCTAGGAATTCAAAAAATACAATGCTAAAATGAAATAACTATTTAGAAAGATGGAAAATACATAAAAAATAGACTAAACAATAATATAATCTATATTTATCAATGCAGGAAAACTAACTGAAGAATTTACAGTAATACAAGAAAGTAATAAACTTTAACAATAATACTATCTTTCTCTCCTTTGGTGGGAGTGGGCCCTTACTCCACATCTCTAGAATGAAAACTAAAGAAAAGATTCTGAGCACACAAATGGAAAACTGCCTCCTTTTTTCTAGGATCTTCATAAACAAAGTATATCTTCAACAGAGTAAAAATAGAGTGTATTGTGCTTCTAAAAGAAAAAACTAAGATAACTTTCCTATCACCTCCATACAATATACATCAGATGTATTTGTTGACAACATATCTCTAAAGTTTATTAGTTTACTCCCAGTTCTACTTTAGATACAAAAGATCTTCATTCCTAGGACTAAACATGCAATCTACCTATAAAAAAGATAATCATGTAGAACTAAAAGAGATTTAAAGTGACACTTAAAGGTGTCACCTAAACCAAAAGTTTTAACTTGAAGTAAATTAGGTCGTGAAGGCCCTGATAAAAAGGAATTAACTTCTAAAAGTAAAATCTTAAAATAAGTCCTTAATTCATGTAAAAATCAAGTACATGTGTCCTTCCGCTTTGAGCCACTACAGTAGTCTTTGCCAAAAACCTTGACCTTTACATATAGAACTCCATAGCTATGGAATAGATCTGGAGATTCTATGTAGTATTACATCATAAAATGTGTACAGTAGCATTTTACACTTAGTTTAGCACCCAGGTGGACCTAAAATGTTTACACTTGTTAATTAGGACCTATTATAACATCTTTTTGAGCATTAAGCATGTAATTCTTGATCTCGATACATGAAACCAAAAAAAGTAATTATAAGGCAGGGCTAATAAAACTTAAAGTGCCTTATTCTAGGAGTTTGGGGCTAAATGACAGGGAATCCTGGTGCCCTTGTCCTCTCTTTAGCCTTGACCTAAATTGGTGGCTTGTTGGCTTGGGACATCTTAATTGATTCCCAATGTCAGCCTCATTTGGTTCAATTCTCTGGAAATCAATGGGAGTGCATATAAAGCCAGGTTAGATTATTCATTTGAACATCTAAGCAATCTAGGCACACTTGAACTCTCTCTTCTTCTCTCTCATGCTCTCTATTCTTCTCTAGAGTTCTTTATTGTGGATTATTGTTGTGGTACTAACTTATTGTAGGTCTTGTGAAGATATTCCTACTTCTTTGGGCTACACAAACTTCTTGAGTCAATTTGTTGTGCTACATCAAGCATACTAGGGTCTCCATGTTTATGGTGACTTCTTTCCTTAATGCTTTGTTCTAGCATTTCATTCTACTTTAGATTTGCCTTTGCCCTCCTAGGGAACACACTCTTTATCTATCATCTTTGCTATTGTAGAGGTGGAAACACCATTCATGGATCTTGACTTAGGAAATATCCTAAATAACACCCAACTCTTTTCTCTTTCCTTATGTGTAGGTCAGAGAAATAGTTTTCTAAAGTTGATCTCTGGGAAGAAGACATAACATGTAGGTACATACCTGACAAAGGCATCAGTTTCTATAAACCATAAAAAGGGCCTAGGGAACCCAAGGACCCTAGTCCTTTGGCCTCTCAAGTCTAGATCTAGGTTTTGATCTAATCCCTAGTCTCTGTTGTTCATTTAGTTTTGGGTTTCTAGTTTCGATAGTTTTTTATGCTTTGGCCTTCGTCAATTAGGCTCTCTTGTCTTTCCCTAGTTTGATTTGATTAGATTTGGTTAATTCTTATCTATATCCTATAGTTTGTCTATCTTTCTTGGGTAGAAGTCAAGCTTGGCTTGTGTCCTAATGTTAGATAGAAGAGGGTTTGACCTAGTTTGATCTATTGAGCTAGTCTCTCTTTTCTATCTAACATTTTGGTGAACCCATCATTTATTACACTTTAGCATCCTTATTGCTTCATATCTGAGCTATTTTCTACCCTAGATCTGATTATATTACATTCATTCATTATTTTTCATACTTTCATAGCTTAATTTTGCATGATTTCATTTTAGGGTTTGAAAAATAAACCTTGCATTTTTTGGAAATCTAGCTAATCCTCAACCTAGGGTTTGTAGATTAGTGCGTTGTTTCAGATATTGTTTCATTATTGAGTTAATTAAAGGGATTTAATTTTTGTACCTTATCATCCTTTCTATTTTAGAGCATTTTTGCATTTATTTGCATTGAAAAAAGTGAAAAATCAAGCATTTTAGGCTTACAAAAAGGCATATTTATTGCATATGTTTTAGATCATCATAGAATGATTTAAAGATCTTAAATTCACATCAGATATGACTGATATTACAGTAGTTAATCATTTAATGGTTTTTCATCTTACATTTAAAACTCTTGTTTGCTAGGGTTTTGTCAAAAAAGTAGCATTTTTAGAAAACCTAGTCAAATTCAAAACCTAGGGTTTGTAATCAAGATCTTGTTTCAGATTTTTATGCTATCATTTACATTTCAAATCTAATCTTGTCTTTATGTATCATGTTATAAATGTAATTTTTTTGAAAAATAATTCTTGCACCAAAAAATTGTGGTTTAGAGAGTAAGCATTCAAAATCTAGGGTTTTGATAGTAAACCCTAGCTAGTTTTGCATTTAGTGCATCTTTATCAAAGAAATTTTTTTTAAATCATTGTTGTACTCAATTGTATACATTATTTAATAACTTATTTTGCACTTACTACACATCCTACATTTACAAGACTTAGTTGTTGTGGTTACCAAGAATATCACAATTTTTGGAAGACCTCGCTTCTCTTGCACTTGTAGGTCTTTGATTGCAATATTATTTTAATATTAGTTGTACTTGATTAATGAATTTTGTTAAATGCACAAGATAACTATGAGGGGGGGGTGAATCAGTTGTAACAAAAACTTCAAAGCCTTGCAAAAATTCAAATCCAGATTAACCTTTAAACACGTTATGATTTTTAAGCATGAAAAGCAAATAACTAAAATTGAATCATAACAACACCACACACAAGAGAACACCAATTTTTACATGGAAAACCCTAGAAGGGAAAAATAATGTTGAGGATTAGCTCACAATATAATATAGTAGTAATACCAAATTACAAAGGCTCATTGCTAGAGGGCTTACTTCCCAAAAGAGAGAATGCTCACTGTAGGTGGACTCACTATCCAAGTGGACTCACTGCCCACTGAGAAAGAAAGAAAGAAGAGAATAATGACTCACTGCCAAGCTTTGAACTGATATAGTTGCATCTAACCTATGCATGGAGTTTAGTTCCAATGAAGTTTAATATCCATCACAACACAATCAACATCTTCACAACATCACTGAAAATAGTAGAAACCTTTTGCTCACTACATCCAGTAGCCTAACACATGAAAGATCTCACTACCCTGATCAAATTTGCATCACAAACATCATATCCCTTATACACCCCTACATCCATGACTCCTTGACACTTATTTATACAATCACCAATCATGAAAACATTCTCCAAGATTGGCAACACAATTTAACCCATAAAATTCAAATTAGGTCTAGACCTAAACATTCCCACAGAGGAAGGGACCAAATGTAGACCACATCACACTTTAGTAGGGACCTAAATCCACCCTTACACACTTCATCACGCTTTCAATTTCACCAAAGCACAACCACAAATAGTGTAAACAACCAAGTCAACCATCCTTGTGTTAACACCATGAACTTTTAAATACATGCTTCCTCAAAATCACATGCTGACATGCGGACCATGCACCAAACTTGAACATGACCTATAAACAATCCACAAGCACTTGAAAACCAACAAATTCCTTTACAACATCTTTCACCTGAAGAGACTTCACACTGGAGTACTTAACCAACTATATCATGCTCTATCATCATTTGCAACTTAAGAAATGTACTTGCAGAGTACCAAACCATAAAGCACTTGAGTTGAAGGAAAATATAGACTTTATAAGTACACATCTAGAACAACAACACCTGAAACCATTTTGCAGAGAAATGCGGAGAAAAATACTTTCTCCCAGACACACTATAAACACTATTCTCAAATTGGTGAACACAACTTCCACTGCACAATGATTCGGAGCACCAAATTCTAGATTTAGCATCTTCAAACCCTTTTAAAAAATATATCCAAACCACACACTCAGATATTCAATTAGGAAGAAATGCAAGGAAAAACTCAATCATAACTCTATTAAGCCAGAACACATCTTCAACACACTATTTCCATAATTAATCAAATTTTCTCAAAAGCACTTGGAAACCCAACAACAGAAGTATATTCTCAACATATTTAGTACCTCCTCAAGAAAATCAAATCACTTTAACACAACAACTCAATCAAACAACAAAAACCTCGTCAGAAGACATAGTTGACACTAATAACAACACAAGCTTGTTGACATCAATGACAACACTGATTAGCACATACTTGTAATAATCTCCCCCTTTGTCAATGATGGAAACACATGATGTGAAAAACCATCAAGACACAACTCTACACCAATCTTCTTTACTTGCTAATTCTCTCTCTCTAATCACTGATTGTTCTTTCTCCCCCTTTTTTTTCACATGAACTCTCTCCCCCTTTGACATCAATGGAAAAGGGTGTCACAACTTTCCCTTTTCATGATACTACACATACTTGTACTATCACTACTGCTCTGCAACATATTTTTCTTTCACTACTCTGAATACTCCCCTTGACTACAACAATCATCATAACCACTACCTGGTCCCCCTGAGAGGTAGCCTTCAATCATCAGTCTAGAAAAGAATGAATCTTGAAATCCACTGGACTGATGCATCTTCTTATGCATCTAGTTCAAGGAAGGAGGGGAAATAACCCCTAACTTCTCCTAGAGATACTAAAATGTATCCTTAGGAAGAGCCTTAGCGAATATGTCAACAACCTGATCCTTTATAGGTACATACTCAAGCTTCACTTCATTTTCTGCAAACTTCTCTCTCAGAAAGTGATACCTAATTAAAATATGCTTTATCCTTGAATGCATCACTAGATTCTTTGAAATGTTAATACCACTTATATTATCATAGAAAATAGAAATTGGCTCATCATACATTATTTTAATATCCTTCAAGGTTTTCTTCATCTACAACACCTGTGTGCAACAAAGATGCTGCTACAATGTATTATGCCTCTGCAATAGATAGAGATACTGAATCCTACTTTTTACTTAACCATGACACTACTCTACCACGAAGAAAGAATGCTCCACCACTTGTACTTTTCCTATCATCTACATAGCCATCCCAATCTATATATATAAGCACTTAGAGAAGTCAGTATCTTTTGGATACCACAAGCCATGATTAAGAGTACCCTTTAAATATCTAAAAATCCTCTTCACTGCCATAACATGTGAATCTCTAAGATCTGCTTGAAATCTAGCCACAAGAGAAGCCCGATGCATAATAACTGGTCTAGTAGCAGTCATATATAGTAATCCTCCAATAATTAATCTGTACTTACTCTGATCAGCTTTTGGAGATTCATCATTCTTGCTCAACTTACAACCAGAAACCATAGGAGTACAAACTAGTTTAGAATCTTCCATTCCAAACTTCTTTAACAACTCTTTTACATACTTTGACTAAAAAATGAAAATATCTTTATCTGTCTCATTGATATGTAAGCCAAGAAAGAAATTCATTTCCCTACACATTGACATTTCAAACTATTTCTGCATCTCATCTGTAAAACTCTTACACTTGCCTTCATAATTTCCACCTAAAATTATGTCATCTACATACACTTCCACAAACAGAATTTGATCTCCACTTACTTTGATGTACAAATTGCTATCTACGGAGCCTTCATTGAACCCTTGCTAATAATAATTACCTATCTAACCTTGCATACCAAGCTTTGGGAGATTGCTTCAATCCATACAATGCCTTCTTCAACTTGCAAACCATATTTGGCTTATCTGACAACTAAATCCTTCTAGTTGTTCTATGTACACTTCCTCTTCTAGTTCCCCATTCAAGAATGTAGACTTTGCATCCATTTGATATAATTTGAAATCTTGTGTGCTGCAAAAGCCAAAAACATCCTAATGGCCTCCATTCTTGCCACTGGAGCATAAGTTTCCTCATAGTCTATTCCTTCCACTTGTGAGTAGCCTTTACACACAAGTCTTTCCTTATTTCTTACCACTTCTCCATTCTCATTCAATTTTCTCTAGAATACCCACTTAATTCCAATCACATTTTTGTTCTCTAGTCTTGGGACAAGTTCCCAAGTCTAATTTTTCTCAATCTGCATTAGTTCTTCTTCCAAAGCCCTAATCCAATTCTCATCTTTGCATGCCTCAACCACCATTTTAGGTTCAACTTTAGAAAGTAAACACAGATTTACCTATTCTTCAGTAGATCTGCTTCTTGTCAATACACTTTTGTTCTTATCACCAATGATTTGGTCTTCAATGTGATGCTTTTGCACATATTTGGGGGTTTTTGGAGACTTCATTGGAGCTTATTCCTCTTCAATTTATACTTCCTTTTCTTTAGCTTCTTCTTCTTCACTGGAAGAAGACTCATCTGATTCATAATCATTAATTTCTAAAATCTTATGTATGTCTTCATCAACCTTAACATTCACACTCTCAACAATCCTTCTTAGCCTCTTATTGTAGCACTGGTGAGCTTTGCTTTTGTTAGAGTACCCAAGGTTAATACCTTCATCACACCTTGCATCAAACTTCCCTAGTTCTTCATCTTTTCTAATATAACATTTTCTTCCAAAACATTTGAAATATGTAATAGTAGGAATCCTTCCATACCATATCTCATAGGGAGTCTTTGTGTCATTTTCCCTTACTTGTACTCTGTTTTGTATGTAGACAATAATATGAATTACTTCTCTTCAGTAGACTTCTGATAGGTCTTCTTCTTTGATCATTGTCCTTGTAGCTTCTTGAACAATCCTATTCTCCCTTTCAACCACTCCATTCTGCTAAGGAGTCCTAGGGGTTGATAAATGCCTCTTTATCCCATGATTCTCACAAAACATGTTAAACTCATTAGAAGTAAATTCTCCACCTCTATTAGACGTCAAACATTTGATCTTCATATCCATTTCATTTTCAACCATTACTTTAAAGGCTTTAAACTTATCTAGGCTTCTAATTTTTCCTTAAGAAAAGTGACCCATGTCATTCTAGAGCAATCATCAATAAATAACATAAAATACCTATCACCTTGAAAACTCCTTACTTTGGTAGGACCACAAAGATCTGTATGTACCAATTCCAAAAGTCTGGTAGATGACTGATCCTTGACTTTGAATCTTCTTCTTGTTTGCTTTCTAATCTAACATTCCTTACAGACAACATTGATGGGCTTTGTGATCTTTCACATATCTCTCACAGCTTAAACTCAATTTATTATTACCAGGCTATCAAAATTGATGTGACACAATCTGCTATGCCATAGAGAACTCTCACTAATATGAGTCATAAGGCAATAACTAGCACCACCTTTGAGATGATAAACATTTCCACCTATCCACTTTCCAACAACAATTACTATTCTGGAGCCTTTTCTAATCTCACAACCATCATTCTGAAACATAAGATTGTAACCCTTGCTACACATCTATCCAAAACTCAAGAGATTATGCTTTAAATCTTTGACATAAAGAACATCATCAGTGTTATGCTTTCCATCAAAACTGATTGAACCTTTTCCATAAATCTTAGCAGCTTCAACACCACCAAACCTAACCAATCCACCATCATATTTTTCAAGTTTAAAAAACTTACTCTTATCACTTGTCATATGATTTGAGCATCCATTGTCAATGATCTAGTCATCTTTTTCTTTTCTTTGTTTTCCCTATTCTGAATTCTTAGAGCTTTGTCTAGATATCTTGAAGCATAATGACCTATTTTTCCACATTGAAACATTTAAAAGGCAACTTACCACTAAACTTTCCAGTTCCCTTTTTCATCCTTCTCACAAAGTTAGCTTGTATTTCATCAAAGTCTTCGAAATCTAATTCCACAGTCTTCTCTGATTTGTTGGCCTTAAAAGTAGTCTCATCCTTTGCAATTCCACTAGTTGTGCCAAACTCTCTTATTTCAAAAGTAGTTAGGGTGCCAAGCAACTGATCTTTGGTAAACTAATTCAAATTTTGTAACTCTTCAATAGAAGAAACTTTATGACTATAAGCTTTAGGAAGAGTTCTGAGTACCTTCAATATCACTTCTTTATCATCTATACTACAGCCAAGTCCTTTGATGCCATTGACAACTTCATCCACCTTTTGTAGGTAGGTTGTAATGTTTTCATCTTCAAACATTCACATGATCTCAAAAGTGAGTTTCAAATTCTGCATTTTAGCATGTTTGACTTTATGATCATATCCTTCATAAAAACTTTCCAACTTTTTCCAAATCGCATTAGTAGTCTTCAAATTCACAAATTTCACCAACTCAGAATTAGTAAGTCCACTTAAGAGAGCATGTTTTGCCTTACCATCTATTTAAGTAGCTTTGCTATCATCTTTAGTACTTATACCATTCTAAGGTATAGAGTAATTAGAATTGACTAATTTCCAGACATCATAACCAAGACCAATTAGAAAGGCTTCCATCCTTACCTTCCAGAGTGCATAGTCTGATCCATCAAACAAGGGAATCTATTTCTTGTGCACCATCCCAGATCTACCTCAAGATGTTAAGCTTTCTTCAAAGGAACCTCACTCTAATACCAATTGTTGAATGCACAAGACAAATGAGAGTGGGGTAAATTAGTTATAACAAAAACTTCAAACCCTTACAAACATTTAGATCCACATTAACCTTTAAACATGTTATGATGTTTAAGCATGAAAAGAAAATAAATAAAACTAAATCATAACGACACCACACACAAGTGAACACTAAATTTTACATGGAAAACCCTAAAAGGGAAAAACCATGGTGAGGATTAGCTCACAATATAATGTAGTAGCAATACTGAATTACAAAGGCTCACTGCCAGAGGGATCACTTCCCAAAAGAAAGAATGCTCACTATAGGTGGACTCATTGTCTAAGTGGACTCACTACCCATTGAGAAAGAAATAAAGTTTAGAAGAATGGCTCATTGCCAGGATTTGAACTAATATAGTTGCATCTAACCTATGCATGGAGTTGAGTTCCAATGAAGTTTAGTATCCATCACAACACAAACAACATCTTTGCAGCATCACTGAAAATAGTAGACACCTTTTTCTCACTACATCTAGTAGCCTAACACATGAAATCTTTCATTGCCATGATCAAATTTGCATCACAAACATAATATCCCTCATGCACCCATACATCCATGAATCCTTGACACTTATTTATATACAATCACCAATCATGAAAACATTCTCCAGGGTCGGCAACACAACTTAACCCATAAAATTCAACTTAGGTCTGGACCTAAACATTCCTATAGAGGAAGGGAATGAATGCAGACCACATCACACTTTAGCACAGACCTAAATCCACTCTTACACACTTCATCATGCTTTCACTTTCACCAAAGCACAACTACAAGTAGTGTAAACAACCAAGTTGGACATCCTTTTATTAACACCATGAACTTTTAAATACATGCTTCCTCAAAATCACATGATGACATGTGGACCATGCACCAAGCTTGAACATGATCTAGAAACATCCACAAGCACCTGAAAACCAACAAATTCCTTTACAACATCTTTCACCTGAAGAGACTTCACATTGGAGTACTTAACTAGCTATATCATGCTCTATCAGCATCTGCAACTTAAGAAATGTACTTGCAGAGAACCAAACCATGAACCACTTAAGTTGAAGCAAAATATAGACTTTATAAGTACACATCCAGAACTGCAACACCTAAAACCATTATGCAGAGAAATGTAGAGAAAAATACTTTCTTCGAAACACACTGCAAACCCTATCAAACACTGTTCTCAAACTGGTGAACACAACCTCCACCGTACAACAATCCAGAGCACCAAATTCTAGTTTTAGCATCTTCAAACACTTCTAAACAACATATCCATACTACACAGTCATATATTCAATTAGGAAGAAATGCAGAGTAGAACTCAATCATAACTTTGTTAAGCTAGAACACATCTTCAACACACTGTTTCCATAATTAATCAAATTTTCTCAAAAGAACTTGGAAACCCAACAACATAAGCATATTCTTAACATCTTTAGCATTTGCTCAAAGTAATCAAATTACTTTAACACAATAACTCAATAAAAAATCAAAAACCACATCAGAAGACATAGTTGAAACCAATGACAACACAAGCTTTTTGACATCAATGACAACACTGATTAGAACTTACTTGCAAAAAATTGTACATTACTACTCCATATCATATGTTCATATAGTAGACAAGGCATTTCATTATGCCTTATTCTTATTATTCCTCTTTAGAATATTTACATGCATATATCATATAATTTGACAATTTTTCTAACTTCATTAATATGCATCCTCACATTTTAGATAACATAGAATCCATGTTGCTGAGGGTGTTACCAAGCTCAAAAACAAGATGAAGAAACTTCAGAAAAAGTGGTAGGTTATGGTGGAGTTCACTGCTAAAACTCTTCACCATGCAACTTCTATTTTTTTTGCTATCAAAGAATTTGATGATCAGGTTAAGGGAATTGGGGTTAATAGTCTAGGGAACTACAAGGACATGCTTAAATTCCTATCCAATTATGTAATTTATAACAATCCCTATCTAGTTTCTAGGTCTCTTTGTTGTTTCTTATTATAGTTTGGTCATTTTTTCTTGTTCTTCAACTGTTAATGAACTGGTAATGTGCTATTTCTAGCTTATTTAGGGCCTTGTTTTGCCCTTGGAGCCATTTTGTATAGGGATCTAGACCCTCTTCTCCAGCTAACTAAATAAAAAACATAGCATCCATGTATGATATTGATGTTTCTATATGTTTCATATATGACATCCTTTGTCATACATCTGATTTTATTAGTTTTAGGACTCTCATGGGTATATTTCCTTTAATATTAGATCTTACTAAAATCATTTTCATGAATTATCATGAGAATGATGAGGATAAATATTCTTCTACTTCTACTAGAATTCATGAGGATACCATTGACATCATCTCTAAGGCATGTGATGGTGACTTATCTTTGCCTACGTCACCCTATGCTTTGGATCCCTCTCCTAAAAATGAAGACATTTTGGTGCAAGAAGATGAGATCATTGACATAATCCTTAGTTTCTCTTCTAGAGATAATATTAAACATATTATTTATACTTCTACCATAGCTCATGATAATACTATGGCTCACCCTATTAATCTTCCTCCTTTGGTTGAATGTTCAAGTACCTTGGATATCACTAAGGAAATGAAGACCCTTGATCTTCCTCCTTTGGTTGAATGTTCAAGTACCTTGGATATCACTAAAGAAGTGAAGACCCTTGATCTTCCTCCTTTGGTTGAATGTTCAAGTACCTTGGATATCATTAAGGATGCAAAGACCCTGGATATTTCTCCTTTGGTTGCATGTTCAAGCCCCTTAGCTATCACTAAGGATACAATATTCAACAATTCTCTTAACAACACTTCACCCTCCCTTCATTCCAATTCTCTCCATTCAAAATATGAAGCATTAGTGGATGGAGAGTGGTCTCTCACATTAAATCCCTCAGGGATGGATGTTGAGCTTACTCAAAGGGAAAATAATGTCAATTCAATCACCATTAATAGAATTATTCCACCCACTAAGGGGATAGTGAATAAGTGTATTAATGTTCCTAAAATCATTATGCATAAGGCACATATATGCCTCCTCACTTCAAACTAGTGATTATAGTTCAAGGTGATCCAAAACAACCTTGACCCCTGGGTTACTTTCTTAATGTTGCAAAACAAATTACTCTAAAGAATCAAGTTGTTCAAAATATGTCACAACATCACACGATTGCTCACACATATAACACTCACAATAAAAATAAGCACACACTGAGTGTGCCCATTTCTCTTCCACCTTCTCAACCTATCCTACCTCAAGCACCTTGTCTTCCTCCACATATTGGTAAAGAATACGATCTTGTCAAGTAGCTCCGTTCTACTCCAGCTAAGATCTCTCTATGTGATTTAATACAAACATCACCTACATACCACAAAATATTCCATGAGGCTCTACAAAAGGTAGTTGTTCCACCTTCAGTTAGACTGAATGATGTAGCATCTATGTTTAGTTGTATGAATGTGACAACATTAGATATATCATTTCAACAGCATGAATTACCTCCCATAGAAATTCAAAACTAATATGAACCTCTTATGATATTCATCATGATTGGGAACATGAGGGTAAGGCACACTTTGATTGATGGTGGATCAGGTCTCATTGTTTGTGGAATAGACTTGTTACATAAACTCAATATCGATACATCTCTCATCAAACTGAATAAAATAAATATTTGTTGCTTTGATAATGTAGATAAGCAATCACTAGGTACAATCACATTAGATATTAAGGATAGACCTATGATATTACCTACCATTATCCATGTCATGCTTAATTCTCTTTCATAAAATATTATTGGTAGACCATGGATTCATGTCATGGGGGTAGTCCCGTCTACCCTTCATCATTCAATAAAATTTATCTTTGAAAATGAACTACATACAATTAAAGCTGATCCAATTCTGAAAAGTTGCTTACAAATGGAAGTGAGATATCAAATTTCTTTAAGTAATTTGATCCCTTCTTCAACAAAAGCCAAACCACTATTCTCCATTGATAACAAAAATATTGGTTAAGATAGTGTTGATCCTTCGAATGCATTTTTTGATGATGATTGGGGTTTGTTAGATTTTACACCCTCCTTTATGGGTGTGTAGACACCCAAAAATGACCATGTCATTGTGTCACTTGCATTTCATCAAATATGTCTAATCACCTACATTTTAACGTGAATTAAATAATCTTATTATTTAATTAATGTCATCAAAGTCATCAAATTTGTCCAAATCACATATCTTCAACATTAATTAAATAAATTTTATTTATTTAATTAATTTCATTAAATTCCTCTATATTCTCCCAAAATTAAATAATTTTTATTATTTATTTAAATTATCTCAATCCTCTAAAAATAAATAAAATCAAGTATTTTATTTATAATGTTCATATCTTATCTATTCCTCTATCATGCACAATAATTAAATGTATTTATTTATTTAATTTTAATTATCTTTCCAATTCCTCTAAAAATATCATGTTAACTCATGTGCACAATCAATCTTATTTTTAGAACTCCAAAAAAGGCAAATCTAAGGTTAAGTTAATTGGCTTTAATTTATCTTATTTTCATCAACTTATGAATTATAAAAAAAAAATATTCTAATTTATGAAATCAAACCTATCTTTATCCAAAAGGTAATTATCTTAATAAAAATAATTTTTTGTGTGACACATGTCAGGTACACATTCATCATGAATTCTAGATTTATCTCATCCATTGATTCTATTGAATTTTTTGGACCATTGATCAATCTTTATTGAAACCTATATAAACCCCCCTCATCTTCATAACAAATCCTCTTCGATCGTTGAACCTCTTTGATCATTTATTCTCAGGCGTCCTTTATAGCGCATTGAGCATTCATCGCATTGTTGAGCACACTTCTACCTTTTGAGCACAAACACAATCTACATCCACTTGTTGTAAACATGGTTTCACAATTTGAAGAGCAATCTACATTCAACCAAAAGATCCATACAATCTAGGTGATAGCTTCTTTGTTCGTAATTTGATTTATTAATTGATTTGGTTATTTCTTAGATAGTGTATACGCCTAAAAATGACATGATTCAGTCTAAATAAATATTCTTAATATTTATTCCCTTGTAATTCCTCTATCAATAAATAAATAAACAAATTTATTTATTTGATTCACATTCCTCTAAGTCAATTAAATATCAAAATATTTAATTACCTCTTCTAAAGTCAAAATTAAATAAAATCCTTTATTTAATTAAATTCTTCCAAACAATTAAATAATTCTTACTTATTTATTTAAATCAAAATCATTCTTCCAAATTTGAAAAAATCAAAACAAATTTATTTAAATCCTCTCAATCTCTAAAAATAAAATATAATAAAGATTTTATTTATTCTTCCAAAATCATTCTAAATTAAATAATTCCAATTATTTAATTGTTTCTTCCAATTATATCTTCTCTAAATTTAAATAAATCAAATATTTATTTAAGTTGTCTTTTTCTTCTAAATTGAGTTATCTCTAAATATAATTCAATCCTTGTGCGCATGCAATTAGATATTCCTAATATTTAATTGAGTTAAAATATCTTCTCATCCTCATGCAATTTCTATTCTTTAGTTCTATTCTCTTAACTGATTGATCTATTCTTTTAATTGATTTATCTCTTCAGTTAACTCACGCAAAATATAGCAAGACACTTGTCTTCTTTTTATTTACGCATGTTCCTCAAGGTTTCTCAACCATTGATCTTCTTGTTCTTTCTATACTGTTGATCTTCTCTCTCCCAAGTCTATAAAATGAACCCTGTTCTTCCATATAAATCATCCAAGCTTTAAGTATTGTTACTGTGCAAGAATTACAGTGCATCTTTGGCACCAATTCCTTCATTGCTTGTGATCAAACTTGTTACCATACTACTATCATTGTTGTGAAGCTCATCTTCATTGCAATAACCTATCACAACCATTCTCCATTAACAATCTTAGAATCATAGCAAGGATGTGCACTCTCTGAGGGCCTTATTCATACATGCAAGATTGATTGAGATAGGAAACCAATGGAAGCTATGAAGCTTTGAGGTTTGCAAAGGTTTTTGAAGTTCTTTTGTTTGATTGATCTCTTTATTTCTGTATTTCGTTGAGTTTTGGGTATTTTGATATTGATTATTCATTTGAATCCAATTTTCCCTTAATAGATAGATCTTTTGATGTTATGGGTAATTGAGTTGTTATTATCATTCCTTGTGATCTTATCATTCAACCTCTTAATTTTTCCTCATACACATTTTGGCATGCCCAGTGGGACCCACTAATCGCTCCTTTTCTTTGAGAAATTGATTTTTTTAAGTACAGTACAGAACAACACATATCAACACAGAACAATACTTTTGGCAGTATAGTGCTACACCTTTGGTATAATAGTACAATGCCTTCGAGCGATACTGTAGTGCCTTTGGTAGCACAGTACCATGCTCTTGGTAGAATAATGCAGCATACTTGGCATAATAGTACAACACTTCTGGTCTATTAGGGTTTCTGATCTTGTTTTCTAATTTGCAGGGTTTCTAACTAATCATATCTATCATTCATTGACTAACAAGCTAATTTATTTGTCTTTCAATTATCATTTATACTACCTAAGCTGATGTATTTAGGAGTATTGTCATTTTTTGAGTTAACCTATCTTTTTGCGGCATCTTGTGAGTTGTTCTTGATTCTAGGTTACAGATCTTATCATCTATCACATTTCAGATCCTTAAGTCAACCATGAAATCATCTTTTGATCTAGCTTTTTTGATGAAATATAATTTTTTTTAGATCTGGGGTAGAAAAGTACTTTTGGTAATATAATAATGCTCTTTTGTTAGCACAGTACCATGCTTCGAGTAGCATAGTGTATCGCTTTTGGTTCTATAGTAACTCACCTTCGGTAACACAATGCAGTGCTTTCAGCAATATAGTAAGTTGCCCTTGGTAATACAGTAAAGTGCTTTTGGGTCAATTGATTTATTTTTTGCTAACTTTTGAGTTTGTATGGAACTAATCAACTTGTTGCAGATTCTTATCACTCAAACAGAGCAAATGGGTTGCCCTAACATGTTCATGCATGACAAGCTTTGAAGAATCTCAATCTATCGCACTTAGAAACATATTGCCTTCTTAAGGGACAATTGAACAAATTATCTTTGCAATCTAAGTCTTAGGAACATATTGCTTTCTTAAGGGACAAATCATCTTTGCAATCTAAGTCTTAGGAACATATTGCTTTCTTAAGGGACAAAACATCTTTTTTACAATCTAAGTCTTAGGAACACATTGCTTTCTTAAGGGATAATAGACATGAATGCAAAAAACACTTACATTTTCTAAGGGACAATGGACATGAATGCCAAACACTTCAATGTCATAAGGGACAATTGACAACTACAATCACGTGTGTGCCTAATCTAGTTGCACCTTATTTTTCTTATAACGGGACAATTGAACTTTTGTTTGACATGCTTGATCTTACATTTCAATTATTCCTTTAGAAGGGCCTGCTTTTGGATTGTGCTTCATCCAAAAGAGATGACCCTAAGTGGAGTTTTCCTTTAAACCACTATATAAGAGGGATAAGGTGAAAGCCAAGTCCTAACCGATGTCAGCCTTACCTTGTGGTGCCAAATTGAAAAGAGGTGTACTAGCACTTTGTGGAAATGATTTTCAAATTGTGCGAAGTGTTTGATACTCTTAGTAGGATTGGTCAAAACTTTTAGTACCTTGTCACATTGCTCATAGGGCATTGGTCCCTCAAAGCAACTAAGAACCAATCTAGATAGTGACTACTCGTTTCACCTCTGAATGTTGTGCTAATCATTAGTGCAAGGGGAATCGATTCCAGCCCCCAAGATACTCACCATTGCCTCCCTTGAGAAGAGATAGTATTCCCTTGGCTATAAAGCTCTTGTGACCTACTTGAGCTTTCTGAGGGGAGGGTGAGATATCCCTACCTATCATCTCTCATAAAGATACAAATGTATGACATCTATATGGAATGACATTTGGTCGATGGAGAATTAAGTTGTGAGCTGATCTACCACAATGAGACCATGTCTCTAGGGATAAAAAGTGCTTGAAATTATTTGCAATTATCTAATACCCACAAAAACATTGGGCTTTTTGTGAGCCTTGAACATACACTATCTATTGTGTCATTCCTCTTTTGGTACTTTGTTTGATGTGTTTTCTCTTGCCAAAGCAAATCTAATCAAAATTAAATCCAAATCTATCAAAATTTGCCTTATAAACATCACTGACACTACTTCAGTGCCTTTGGTATGACAGTAGCTCGCCTTTGGTATAATAGTAGCTCACCTTTGGTATAATAGTACATCACCTTTGGCAACTTAGTCCAACACTTTTGGTAACACAGTAGCTCACTTTTAGTAACACAGTCCTACAAATTTGGTCAAATAGTACAGTGCCTTTGGTATAGAAAACTGTTCATCAAAACTACCTTAGCAAAATCTTAGCAAAAGCTCAACACATTTTGTCCTAGTGCATCCCATAGTAACCACTAGACTCTAGCAAACTATGAAGGCTAAACAAGTTGTCCCAAGGAAGCACAAATTGCCTCCTCATACACCTCAACCAAGCCAATCCAACATGACTCCAAAGGGTGCTCCAAAAACACCAATGGAAAGACCAACCAACTCTCATAACAAGCCGCAACATGACCAACCAACCAATCTTCAAGAAGGTAATGTCCCTTTTGGTATATGTAACTCAATTCACCACCAGCATGCCTCATGATTTTGCTACACCCAGTTATACCACGGTTCAAGTCCCATCTCAAGAAGAGAGACACTTTGAAGAAGGTCAATCCTCTCAAGAAGATAGACATGACCTTGATGAAATCATGCAAGATCCTAAAGCCATAGCCGTGTTTGAAAAAATCCTTAGTGAGAACCAAGATCATTTCTCTCACTTACTAGTAGAGCAAGGAGCTAAATTACCCCAAGATTTTGACCTATCTAATCTTAAAGAGATGAACAAAACCCATGACATTATAACTGCGGTTCAAACCATGTCAATCATGACCACTCCCATACCTGAACAAAGATCACAAGGGAGAACAATTGCACAATATGAGAATCCTCTTTATCAAAATCCAATGGTAGAGAGACCCATATCACCACTCATGACTCCTATGGAGATCTACAAACACTAAGAAGATACTCTTCAATGTCAAGTAGAACTATCCAAACAAGCCACTCTAGCTCAATCAAACACACATCAACCTCCTAAAATGCCCACACCAATCACAAGTGGAACATTGGCTACCCCATCATGAGAAGGTTTCCCACCAAATTACAATCTAGGAAACACTTATGTAGCCATACAACCAGGGTCTGAACAAACACCACCCCCAACTTCATCAACCCTCTGTATCATGAACCCAAACAATGTCATGCAATCCCAACCATCACAAAACATCAACACAACCTATGTCCCTCCACCACAACATTCTTCTACACTCCATCATACCTATCCCCATCTTAGTCAATCCCAACCATCACAAAACACATCTACCTATGTCCCTCTGCCACAATGATCATCTACACTAACCTTTTTCAACACATATCTCAATCAACCTCCATCATCACATAACACATCTACCTATGTCCCTCCACCACAACGATCTTCCACTCTCAACCTAACCCACACCTATCTCAACTTGCAACATTCCCAAAACCAAACTTCCCAAAGCTATGTTCCACCACCGCAACTAAACCCAACAAGCTTTAGCTTTCCTCCACCAAATTCTTTCTTCACACCACCTCTGCAATACCAACAAAATAACTCTTATCTACAGCCATCACAAAGCCTACATTCTTACCTATCACCACCCCCACCTCCCCAAAATCAAAATACCCAAAACCAACCCAATCCAAACCCAACATATAACACATATGACCCTAACCAATCATACGACCCTAACCAATCATACGACCCCTATAACACCAATGCACATGGTTTCCACTACAATTTTCCATATGGGCAACAACAACCACCTCTCAGACAATAGGACATGTTTCCAACCCCTCCCACAACTATGGAGCTAAAACTTGCGGAGGTTCAACAACAATTATCTGATCTTACGTTTGGCCACACCAAGAAAACCTTCTCTTTGGAAAAAGTTTGTCCTTATCCATTTGATAGGTCATTACCTATGATCCATTTTCCTCACAATTTCACTATTCCCAAATTTGATAAATACAAATGAAAAGGAGACCCAAAAGACCATCTTAGAGAATTCTATCTCACTTGCTTTGAGGTCTCACATAATGACACATATCTTATGTGCCTCTTTCCTCGTAGTCTTGGAGGTCAAGCTATAGAATGGTTCTCACACCTACCCACGGGTATTAAATCTTTTAATGAGCTTGCAGAGAAATTTACCACCCATTTCTCTTACAACACAGAACATGAGATCTCCATGACCAACTTATGCAACAATAAACAAAAAAATGGGGAAGCTTTCATTTTCTTCCTTCAAAGATGGAGACAAATGGCTAGCAAATTCCCATTCAAGATACCTAAAAAGTAGCTTGTTAGCATATTTGTGCAGAACCTTAATAAAGAATTGGGTTTCCATTTGCAAATCCTTAGTTCTACAACCTTCGACAAAATGACCTACAAGGGCATCAACATTGAAAAATCCCTCATCGCTAAAGGCATGGTCAAAATATTCAAAGACAATAAAGACAATGCTCCTCAACAACAAATAAACAATAAGCCCAAGTTTTGGAACAAAAATAAAAATGTGGTCAATGATGGTGTGGTAGATTCTAAACATGGCCAAACATTGTAAATACCCCTGCATCTTTCAAAACCAAGTCAACCTGTGCCTCAACAAAACCAACAACAACAAAGACAACCAAACCAAAACCAACAACAAAGACAACAAGAGCAACCTCAACAAGATTACCCTCCACAACATCAATTCACTCCCTTGGGAGAGCCTATAAAGTCTGTTTTACAGAAACTTATAAATCATGGACTTGTCACCTTACCAAATGCTCCCCCATATGGCGAACCTATTTACAAAACTACACGGAATAGAGAAAATGAATATTGTGAGTACCATAGGACCAAAGGAAACAAGACCACATCATGCATGAAACTCAAGCACGCGATCCAAAACCTTATTGACGGAAAAAAAATCACTTTTGATGATGAACCACCAACTCAAAACACTAATAAAGACCTCAACATATACAAGGAGCCATTCCCTAACCATGGTCAAGGTCAAAATCCCAACAAAGGTAAAGGTGTTAATAAAGCTTCTACTTCATATTACTCTATCATAGGACGTTTTGAAGAGAGTCATGTGTCTACCCTCACAATCAAAGGAAAAACTATGGATTGTGTACTTACAACTCATCATGGTCGTCTCACCCTTCATGGTCCTACACCAAGTCTCCCAACTCAATCTAATTACAATCTTGTAGAATATCTAAGGAAAACCCCTACATAGATCTCTATCTTGGACCTTCTATAGTCATCACCCCCACATAAAGCTATGCTAGAAAAAGCCTTACAAGAGTCTTTAGTTCCTACCAACATAGCGGTCATAGATTTCCAAGCTATAATATGTAACATTGCCTCACCTTACAATGTGGTCTTTTCTAAAAAGTACCTCCCATCCCATGATCCATATCATAATGATGCCCTTCACATTGAATTTTTCATCCATAAACGAAAGATCAAACACATACTCATAGATGGTGGTGTTGGTCTCAATATCTATTCTCTCAAGTTACTTAAACAATTGGGATACTCTAAGGATCATGTCAACATTGATCAATCCATTACAATCAAAGGGTATGATGATGTTGAACACCGTCTGAAGGTGTTATCCACTTGCCTATACAAGTAGTCCCTGTCATGCTAGAAACTAGGTGCCAAGTCTTGGCCATTGAGCTACCTTACAACATTATCATAGAATGCCCATGGATCCATGCCATGAAAGATGTTCCCTTCATGTACCATCAGTCTCTCAAGTTCCCATTTAATGGTACGAAGATAACTATCCCTAGAGATCCTAATCCCTTTAAAATCTATTGTGTCTTGAAAGATAATTATAAAAATTGCAACCAAGTACTAAACAATGACAAAGCCCATGAATCCCCATTATATGTCGATTCTAAAAATCTAAAAAAAGCCTTTGCAACTGAACCTAATCCCCATCCTATTCCTGAAATCAAAGCTCACATTTGTGATATAGGCTTTGGAACATATGATATCTCAAAATCTTGTTGTGTAAGGCAGATGCCCTTATCTCCTAAATCCTACAGCCAACCACCCATAGCCAAAGCAACTAAGAAAGCAACTATTCCTCCCCCAACATCCCTAACTCAATTCCAAGAGGGAAAGTTATTTGAAGAGGAAACAATTGAAGACATTTCATCTTGGCTCTACAAGGAGAAAGAACTAGTCAAGCAATATGGCAATGGCCTAAGGATAGTCAAAAACATGGGCTATAAAGGTAAAGGTGGTCTAGGAAAAAATAATCAAGGTGAAATGGAACCCATTATTGTGAAGAAGAAACTAGAAAAGAAGGGGTTAGGATTTGGTAGGAAGGTACCACACACCTTGGACATCGAGGATATTCTCGACAAGGTGGAACAAACTTCTCTCACCGATTTGACGTCTAAAGAGGATATCATCGATGACTCTTACCTCCATATGATTGACTTATTCACTAAATCCTCTATATTTATGCTATCTTTCATATTCTTAACATCCACCACCAACACCCAGATTGTAACACTTGTCTACCCTGAACTTATCGATTGGGACCAATAAGGGACCCCCATTCTAGATGTATTTTAGAATGATGAAGCTATTGTAGAGTTCATGGGACTGTGGGATGGTATCCCTCTTGGTGATCAAAAAGTTGGTTTTGTAATGGAACTAGAGTAAAATACTTATTTTGGTGAGAATGCCAAATTCTCTAGTCACAAAAGTAAAAATAAAGAAAGATCTCTAGGTGAAAACCACACTATGGCACCTCCCAATCAAAAAATAGTAAAAAAAAGGTGTGTATCCAAAGGTGAAAACCCAACTGTGGCACTTGAGGATGGAGGATTTGACCTTCCCCTACTATCTAAGTATCAAGAGAAATCAGTTCTCCTAGTGGAAGATTCTATAGAGATAAACCTCGGCACAAAGCACAATCCAAAGACAACATTCCTTGCAGCATCATTATCAAAACAAGAGCACAAGAATCTTACAAAGAACCATCAAATTTGTGTGGACCTATGCTAATATGCCAGGGCTAGACCCTTCATTAGTAGTTCACTATCTCACGATTGATCCAAAAGCTAAACCAGTCAAATAGAAGCTAAGAAAGATGCATCCACAGATTGCTCTCCTAGTGAAAGTTGAAATACAGAAACTATTAGATGTAAATTTTATCAAGCCTATTGATTATCCAGAATGGGTCTCAAAAATTGTACCTTTGGCTAAACCCAATGGGGGTATCTACATGTGTTCTAATTTTAGAGATCTCAACAAAGCATTTCCAAAGATGACTTTCCATTGCCAAACATTGATCTCATAGTAGACTTGACTTCTAGTCATGAAATGCTTTCTCTAATGGATGGATTTTCTAGCTACAATCAAATAATGATAGCAGAATAAGATCAACATAAAACTACTTTCACTTGTCTATGGGGTACCTATTGTTGGTGCGTCATGCCATTTGGTCTTAAAAACATAGGGGCAACCTATCAAAGAGCAATGACAATGATATTCCATGATCTCTTTCATCACATCATGGAGGACTATGTGGATGAAATACTAGCAAAATCTTCTAGGGCAGATCACATATAGGTTGTTCTAGGACAAATCTTTGACAGACAAGAAAAATATCAAGTAAGACTCAATCCAAAGAAGTGTGTCTTTAGGGTAACCTCAGGAAAATTGTTGGGATACAGAGGCATTGAAGTAGATCTAGCAAAAGTCAAAGCTATAGTGGAAATGCCTCCACCAAAGAATCTGAAAGAATTAAGGAGCCTTCAAGGAAGGTTACAATCTATTAGGTGGTTTATCTGACAGTGAGCGAATAAATGTCAACCATTTCAACACTTGCTCTGAAAGGATGTCTCATGCCGATGGGATGTTAAGTGTCAAGCAGCATTTGATCAACTCAAAGAATATCTAGCTACACCTCATGTCTTGGTACCACCAGTCACTGATAGGCCTTTGATCTTGTACATCTCAACTACAACTGCAGCCCTAGGGGCTCTTCTAGCACAATATGATGAGTCAGGAAAAGAGCATGCAATCTATTATAGTAGTCAAACCTTGGTGGGTTATGAACTTAATTATTCACCTATAGAAAGATCTTTTTTAGCCTTAGTGTTCACTTCCCAAAAGTTGTGGCATTACATGCTAAACCAACATACAAATCTCATAGAAAAAATTGATCCATTGAAGTATCTCCTAGTAAAAGCAACTCTCATAGTCAGACTAGCTAAATGGGTCATGATCCTTAGTGAGTTTGACATTGAGTATGTGGATCATAAAGCAATCAAGGGACAAGACCTAGCAGATCAACTAGTAGAAGTACCTATGACAGATGTACATCCTATGGTATCTTACTTTCTAGATGAAAATCTCTTCACTCTTTCTACCTTAGTAATGTGGAAGTTGTATTTTGATGGTTCCTACACACATCATGGATCAGGGGCCGTCATCTTTTTTATCACACCTTAAAATGACTATATCCCCAAGTCATATTGGCTCGCATTTCCTTGCACCAACAACATAGCTAAGTATGAAGCACTCCTCATAGGTCTCAATACAATAGTTCAATGGAACATCTTAGAACTATAGGTATATGGAGACTCATAGCTAGTCATTCAACAAGTCACAGATGAGTACCAAACAAAAGATGAAAAGCTAGTCCCCTACAAGCAACTAGTGGATGCCTACAACCCACACTTTTCTTGCATCACTTTTGAGTAGATTCCCAGAGAGCATAACAAGCTACATATTCTATGGCTTCTATAGGGTCACTTATAGACATGCCTGCAAACACACAAAAATGTGAATTCTTGATTGAGTAATTGTTGATACTAGCCGTCAATGTTCCATCTACTAAAATTATCTGCATACTTGTTGGTCCCAATTCCCCATGGTATGAAAATATCTATGAATACCTTAAACATGGTACCTTTCCCTTTGAGCTATCAGCCACCCAACACAAAACCTTTATTTGTTGATCCTCCCATTACACCATTCTAGGTGATACACTATATTGTCAAAGTCTCAATGGTATCCTCTTATGATGTCTTAAAGCAAAAGAAGCTGATGCTACCTTACGAGACATACATGAAGGTGTTTGTGGCACACATTCTACTGGTCCTAACCTCATTAAGAAGATACTCCACATAGGGTATTATTGGCCTACAATAGAACAAGAAACTTTATAGTTTCTAAGAAGTGTCTACAATGCCAACAACATGGAGATTTGATTCACACACCAGCTCATGAACTACAACCTATGACTACTCCATGACCTTTTTCACAATGGGGTCTCAACCTCATAGGACAAATCCACCCATCCTCATCTAATTGACATAAATTTATCATTACCGCCACTAAGTACTTCATGTAGTGGGTTGAAGCCATTCCCATAACTTATATCACTAGCAAGCAAATAGCCAATTTTATCCTTAACTACATCGTTTACCAGTATGGTATCCCCCAAGCCATTGTCACTGATAATGGGAGACCATTCAAAAATCAAGATGTCGATGCCTTGTGCACCCTATACAATATCAAACATCAATTTTCCACTCCCTACTATTTTCAAAGTAACGACCAAGATGAGGCTTCCAACAAAACCATTCTCAAAATCCTCAAGAAAATGGTCAATGAAGTTGGTCATGGTTGGAACCTGCAACTCAATCCTACCCCATGGGCCTACCGTACTAGTTTTAGAACACCAACTGGTGCCACACCCGATGCCTTGGTCTAGGGCTCTGAAGCCATTCTAGCTATAGAGATCAAGATCCCATCCCTCAGAGTATCTATACAGAACTTGATTGATGGAGAGGAGTATCGCACTTCTAGATTAGCTGAGCTAGAACTACTAGATGAGAGGCACCTTTCTATGCTTAATCATCTCCATGTCTATTAAAACTGCCTCCGACATAACTATAACAAGAAGATCAAAGAAAGATAGTTTCAAGAGGGTGATCTTGTCTTAAAAGAAAATTAGAGAAAAAAAGTAGATCAAGAAAAGAAGGGCAAGTTCAAGCTTAATTGGTTAGGACCCCTTGTTATCATAGTAGCATATGGATCAGAAGCTTATACTTTAGCAACACCTAATGGCATTTCTCTAGATGAGCCACTCAACAATGTTCATCTCAAGAAGTTCTATGCTTGATCCTCAGAGTATCCATGTCCCAAAATCAAGAAATAAAAAAAAAGAGAAAAAAACAAAACAAAAACAATCCATCCTATGGTGAAAACCTGGTAAATAGACACCTTGGATAAGTACCATATGAAAACCTGACAAACAGGCACTATGTGTAGAGTCAACATCCATCATCTATCGAGTCCTATTTATTCCATGTCTCTTTCATAACAAACTTCATTCATCCATCCATAATAAAACCATTGACCTTGTTTGCATTTCCATCTCCCTATCTAGAATAGCTTGAAAATTTGTCAATGTCCATCGTTGTCATCCCACATCAATTATCACTTATCTTAGATCAACTATCCTATGTCAGTCATCCATACAAACACTTCTACTAGAATGGGGACAACTCTTTCCTTCACCTAGGTTTTGGAATGGCTCCTTGTTCACGGTTCATCAACAATCTCACACAAACAACAAACACTTCACCCTTCACACAAAACACAAATAAGAACCAAAACACCTCCAAAAACACAAACAAAAGCAAAAACATGAGAACTTCAACCATCTCCCCACAATGACAACACTTTTCCTACATCATCACACAAACCAAAACTACATATCATATCATCTTAATCTTAAGGTACCTTGATCTCATGGAAATGGGTATGTAGGTAGTCTAGATTATGAAGGAAGTTTCTAGTACTTAGGTACATAAGATCTCATCATTTCCTCCACCCAAGCTCAAACACCTTGACCCACTCATCACTCTACCCATAACTACATATTATCATTTTTCATCTTTCCTCATAATGTGCCTTGATCTCGTGGATATAGGGTATGTAGGTAGTCTAGAATATGAAGGATTTCTCCAGTACTCAGGCACATACGATTCATCATTCTTCACCCATTTCAATCCATTGACATATCACCTTTCTAGTCTTTCATTTATCAAAATCCATTCACCTCGACTTGACTAACTCAAGCAACAAAACAACAAACAAACACATCCTTTCAAAGCAAAAGTCCTTAACAAACCTAAAGCAAAGCAACTTACTTATAGAGCCATATACTCTCCTACATATCAATTGACAACATTAGCTAAATCAATCTCAACCAAGCAACAGATCAACACACTTGTCTTATACAAAATGTTCCATGAACAAAACCAGACCAGGCATCTTATATGACATGTTTCATTTTCTGAAACTAGACATTATCCTATCAACAGATCAATACCCTTTAATGGATATATTGTTCCTATAATAAGGCTGTTATCTATCTAATCTACACAGCCAATCCAATCTATCCTAAGTAATATCTTTGGCAAGAGAATATGTTAGCTGTATGTTTACTTTGTAAGTCAGTCAATTTGTTTTTTGGTTTATCTTTTTTGTTCCTATCCCATCACCTATTCAAGACTACCTTGATTTATCTATATCTTGGTATGTTGCGATGCAATACGGATTGGGGGCATATTCATAGCTTTTGTGTGCCATGTTTTAGGAATGTTCTTTAGTATCTTTCTTAACAACATATTTATCTTGTGTGAGTGTTACAACCTAGCATCTTACATATTAATATTCTTCTTACATTCATGTATTGAAGTTGATTTTATGTTCAAGACTATGGCTCATTCACATGTCCAACAAGGCTATATTATGTCTAAGGGATCTAAGTTCAAACCATTTGCTTGTAGAGTCAAGGTCCATGCACTTGGATATCACAACACCTTGGTCTTTTATACCTTGGTGGCAAACTATCCATGTGCTATATCAAAATAAGGATTGCTCTTTATAAACATTTATGAAACAATTGCAACAAGCTCATCCATTTAACTATCCATTTATCCAACTCATCATATAGTTTTTCAAGCAAAGATCGATCAATAATCTTTTCTATCCTATTCAATTCTATTTCCACTTTCTTCCATCTATCCTACCTCGCCTATCTCCAACACAATCTTCTAGTCGAGCGTCAACCCAGTTCTTTTGTCGCTCCCCTGTCTTTCCTCTTGAGGGGGCATCCTACGCCAGCTACATAGGGGAAACTAGCTACACTGGGGCATCAAAATTGTATCATTTCTTCAACAATCATTTTCTTTGACGCAACGCTATAAACCACATTGCATCAAAGAGGGGCAAAATGTAGACACCTAAAAATGACCATGTCATTGCATACTTGCATTTCGTCAAATATGTCTAATCACCTACATTTTAATGTTAATTAATAATCTAATTATTTAATTAATGTCATCAAAGTCATCAAATTCATCCAAGTCACATATCTTCAACATTAATTAAATAAATTCTCTTTATTTAATTAATTTCATTAAATTCCTCTATATTCTTCCAAATTTAAATAAATCATGCAAATTTATTTAAATTATCTCAATCCTCTAAAAATAAATAAAATCAAGTATTTTATTTATAATCTTCATATCTTATATATTCATCTATCATGCACAATCAATTTAATAAATTTATTTATTTAATTTCAATTATCTTTCCAATTCCTCTAAAAATATCATGTTAACTCGTGCACAATCAGTCTTATTTTTAGAACTCCAAAAAAGGCAAAGCTAAAGTTAAGTTAATTGGCTTTAATTTATCTTATTTTCATCAACTCATGAATTAGAAAAAAAAACATTCTAATTTATGAAATCAAATCTATCTTTATCAAAAAAGCAATTATCTTAATAAAAATAACTTTTTGTGTGACACATGTCAGGTGTACATTCATCATGAATTCTAGATTTATCTCATCCATTGATTCTATTGAATTTTCTGGACCATTGATCGATCTTTATTGAAACTTATATAAATCCCCCTCATCTCCATAACAAATCCTCTTTGATTGTTGGACCTCTTCGATCATTTATTCTCAGGTGTCCTTTACAGCACATTGAGTATTCATCGCATTGTTGAGCACACTTCTACCTTTTGAGCACAAACACAATCTACATCCACTTGTTGCAAACATGGTTTCACAATTTGAAGAGCAATCTACATTCGACCAAAAGATCCATACAATCTAGGTGATAGCTTCTTTGTTCATAATTTGATTTATTCATTGATTTGATTATTGCTTAGATAGATCTTTTGATGTTATGGGTAATTGAGTTGCTATTATCATTCCTTGTGATCTTATCATTCAACCTCTCAAATTTTCCTCATACACAAGGTGAATATAAAATATTACCCTCACACCCAAAGACTTCAGAGGTAAATGAGATTTCTTCAACACAATCTCACACTCCTACAAAGTTTAAACTCAATATTAATGATAATGGAACCTTTAAAATAGATGAAGATCTACCTTCTTCTACAGAAATGGCAGCCATTTATGATAAAGTACCATCTAAATCCAATACATATCTTCTTAGTGATAAGGACACATATTTCAACCCCCACAAGATGGTTTAAACAAAGTTTGACCCTCCTCACCATGATAACATGAATGATCTTTCTTCTTCAACACATTTCAACAAAGATAGTCATATGCTCTCTTCTCTTCCTTTGGATGTGGAGATGCATTATGGGCTTGGATTCAAAATTCTTTATAAGCAAGGATACAATGGAAATGGGCTAGGATGTAAAGAACAAGGAATTAAGGAACCTATGAAACCAACACCACACTTGTCTAAAGTAGGTTTGTGTTTCTATCCTTCTCCTACATTCTCGCCACCATGTTTACAACAAAAAGGGTTGCTTCCTACTCCACCTAAATCTTCTCTTTTATCTCAACTAGAATGTATTTTTCTGAGTCTACCCAACGACTGCTTAATCACTCTTCCTACTCTAAAACAAAAAATGTTTAAAAACAATAATCACTCAACACCTCATTATTGTTCATATCATCGAGAACTTGGCCATTCCACTAAGGAATGTCAAGTCTTAGGTGACAAAATTCAACAACTTCAAACAAGGTTTGGCTTTAGCACTCTTCACCATACTTGATGTAATCCCTAGAACACCTTGTCCTACATCCATTTTATAATCAAGTTGGGGGAGGATAATTTGTTATAGGATGACTCGCAGGTGTGGTCCCTCCCTTTCATTTGATTTATGTTAGATGTAACATTATCCCCATATTGTGATGTTTTTTTCTCCCTTGACAACCTTGTTAGCACAAAGGTACAAGGAGTAAGAGCGTGTTGTGTCATTCCTCTATATGTATCTTCATTCTTCTATATGTTTTGATGTGCAATTTTGTTATTTTTTCTTAGATGATTTAGCATCCTTTCATGATTCAATTTATGTGTCCTCTCATGTGATCATTCTTCCATCTATGTGGCACCTTGTTGCAATTCTTGGTATCATACCATGACTACACAAGCCATTATGTATCATGCATGTAAGCATCACCCTACTTTGCTCATCTTGGGGGCAACCCCTTGTTGCGATGTGGATTTTGAAAACACATATCATTTGGGCATGTGATTTTGGAAATATCTCATGCTTGTTTTATATTTCTTCCAGTCTACCTTAAATGCAATTACTCCTTGATGGATTTAGCAATCACTTTAAGGTGGGGCCATATATCGTGCTATGAGCCTTACTCTCATCTTTCTATCAAAATACTTTTCTTGATGTGGATTATGTGTATGATGTGTTTGTACTCCTCTTATACTTCTCATTTCTAACTAAACCCTTAGAATTCTTCATTATTTGACCTTGGGGAATGATGCACGGTGATTGAAACAACATTTAGATCAAGGTCTCCTTTTTCATGCTGACTCAAGGTTTTTTGTATTATGTTTCTTGTGATTAATGTATGATGTGTGTATTCTCCTCACATATTCTTATTCTCTATATATTCTTCATGCCTCACGCATTCCTCACATGTATTTTTCTCTATGTATTCCTTATGTGTTCTCCTAGAGTGTTTTGCATGTATTCCATGTGTATTTCATGTATACTTTGTGTATTGCATGTATGCATTGTGATTTCTCAAGTGTATGTTTTGTGTATGTCTTGTCTTATCTCATGTTTTCTAAGTGTTTCATGTCATGTGTCTTATGTGTATGAAAATCATCATAGACTCCTAGAATCATAAACTTGGGGGCTTGATCACCCCTCAATTTTGGTGACATTTTATGATTCCTATGTTGTTGTGTTTGAAATTTGTCTTCTCCATCCTTTAGTGTGAGTTTGAACATAAGTTCGTACCCATGCTAAAGTGGGGGCTAAATATTACGTCATAAAATTGTACACTAGCATTTTACACTTAGTTTAGCACCCAAGTAGACTTAAAATGTTTACACTTGTTAATTAGGACCTATTATAACACCATTTTGAGCATTAAGCATGTAATTCTTGATCCTGATGTACAAAACCTAGAAAAGTAATTATAAGACAGGGCTAATAACACTTAAAGTGCCTTATCCTAGGAGTTTGGGGCTAAAGGACTAGGGTGTCCAAGTGCCCTTGTCCCCTCTTTAGCCCTGACCTAAATTGGTGGCTTGTCAACTTGGGACATCTTAAGTGATTCCCAATATCAGCCTCATTTGGTTTAATTCTCTAGAAATCAATGGGATTGCATATAAAAGTAGGCTAGTTTATTCATTTGAACATCTAAATAATTTAGGCACTCTTGCACTCTCTCTTCTTCTCTCTCATACTCTCTAGTCTTCTCTAGATTTCTCTATTGTGGATTATTGTTGCATCACTAACTTATTATAGGCCTTGTGAAGATCTTCCTACTTCTTTGGGCTACACCAAATTCTTGAGTCAAGTTGTGGTGCCACATCAAGCATGCTAGGGTCTCCATGCTCATGGTGACTTCATGGTGACTTCTTTCCTTCATGCTTTTTTCTAGTATTCCATTCTACTTCAGATTTTCCTCTACCCTCCTAAGGCACACTCTCTTTATTTATCATCTTTTCCATTGTGGAGTTGGAAACACCATTCATGGAGATTGACTTAGGCAATCTCTTAAATAGCACCCAACCCTTTTCTCTTTCCTTGTGTGTAGGTTGGAGAAATAGTTTTTTGAAGTTGATCTCCAAGAAGAAGATAGAAGTTGTAGGTACAGACCTAGCGGAGGCATTAGTTTCTGTAAACCCTAAAAGGGGCCTAGGGAACCAAAGTGCCCTAGTTCTTTAGACTCTCAAGTCTAGATCTAGGTTCTGATTTGATCCATGGTCTCTACTATTCATTTAGTTTCTAGGTTTCTAGTTTTGACAGTCTATTATGCTCTAACCTTCGTCAATTAGGCTCTCTTGTCTTGCCCTAGTTTTATTTGATTAGATTTGGTTAATTCTTCTCTATACAACAAAGAGATAAAGCCCCTATAGTTTGGCACTCCTTCTTGGGTAGAATCCAAGCTCGACTTGTGTCCTAATGTTTGATAGAAGAGGGTTTGACCTAGTTTGAACTATTGAGCTAGTCTCTCTTTTCTTGCCCTCTTTAAATGTTTCAAAGTAAAACCTACCTCACTGTTGGAGTTGTGTGATTTTTGAATTTTGCCAAAATTTGTTGAGGGTAATTAAAAGAGATATCTTTACTTGTCTTTTTGGTTATGAGGTGGTTTTGATGGAATTATGGATTCATAACTAGAAATTGAAGCTTAGTTGTTTTGGTAGAGGGTTATGTTACTCTAGAGCTATGAAGTTGGCATGACACGTGGTTAGCTTGGGGTGACGTGCCAAGATTTATGTGGGAGTAATGGTGATGTACGAGAGTTCATTTTGACTTACTAAAAACTAAAAATACTTGCTTAAATTAATTAATTAGTGTAGTACATGGATTACCATTGTAATTGTTTAGGGTTAAAAGGGGGCAAATCTTTTGGCTTAGGTTTCAAAGGTAAATCCTCCCTTCTCACCAAACATTCAAGGGCATATCAAATGAGTTAAATCTCCACCAAGCAAGAGCAATCACCTATCAGATTGGGTTGCCACTTGAAATGATGCGAAAGTTTAGATGTATCAAATAATACCTCAATATAATGCTCAATTACTCTTAAAACCCTAAATATGTAAAATAGTAAGCAAATCAATGAATTATGGAAAATCCTTTCAAGCAAAGGTGAAGGACAGAGATTGCTAACTCACTATTTTTTGAGATCCAGAATGCGGAACAGTCGGGGACACTGGCACTAGCACCCCTGTGCAAGGTACAATTTTCATCACAGAATCTAAATCTCCTTCTAATGCTGATGTATATTATATCTTCCATTTCTACCCCAAAAAAGATGGAGGACACTGGCACTAGTGCCCTTGTCCCAGAATGTTCACCTTTGTCCTCTTTCTTTCAGATCTTGAATCATTGTTGTCTACAACCTCCTTTCCACAACTCCACTCCATGAATCTTGGTACTTGTAACTTGCAATCACAAAGTAGTGTGTGGTGCAGGGCACCTAGGAGCACCTTGGCTCCTAAAGTCACTTTGTTTACATTTTTTGAAAGTTGTGGTTTTGATTGTAATAAGGCTTTAGCCATGGATGGAAGGTCCTCTTGTGTGGTCAAGATATCTGGGGTGACCATATAAACCCCACTCAGTCTTAGTTCACTTGGACCCTTGTTGAACCACTTAGGCCTAGTAGGCATAATGAGTGGTTTTTGAGTCTTTTGATTGGTTCTAGTGTTTTAGTATGTTGTAGGAAGTAGGATGGTGGTTTTGATCTCATTTGACAAGCAAACCTAATCGCCATCCTCTTGAAAATGCCAAAACTCCATAGTGTAACAAGTTGCCAATAGTGTCAATGACACATTGGCCAGTTGTCACTTGGTTTTAAGAGTTACAAACTATTTTTAGGAGTTAGAAACTAACTTGGATCAGTTGGAAACATTTGCATTTCACTCCTGTATGGTAGAGGAGACCTGGTACGGAGTTTTGGGGCATTGAAACTATAGAGAACAATAAATTTTCCTACTTTTCTCGCTGTGTATAGACTGTACGGACTTTTCACATGTGCAAATGTCATTTTTCTAAAAGTGCTTGGAGTCAAGGTTCATATGCAACTAGTTTGAGGTCTTGAAGTGGTCGGGATCAGAAGTTATTGATTTTTCTTTCAAAACAGGTCTAGAAACCCTATTTTCTAGGGCAACCGTAGAAATCCGGCCCTAGAATGCATTTCCACTGGTGAAAATTCACAAAAACTGGTGAAATGTAGGCTAGGCATGTGTATTATAGGATCCCAAAAGCATTTTGCTAGGAGATGCTGTTTTCAATTTTTAAGGTGATGCCCTAGGTCAAGTATTTCATTGTATTTGGCCAAATTCATGCTATTTGAGGTTGTAGATGATAGAATCCTGATAGGATGAGGAAATAAATGATGGATTTGTATTGTAGGGACATGGTAGAATCATTCCAAATTCCTACCCCTAACCTATGCACCCAATTTTGAGCACTTACTTTGTAATCTAGCCCTAACCTGATCAATTAGGCCTAGAGACCTAATGAGTGTTCTGGATTGCTGGAGTAGAGTTGGAATAGGAGACTTGGGAGTTTGATAGGGTCCCATAAAGGGTATCTAAAACCATCATTTGTTTGCCTAGTCCTTTGGGATTTTGTCAAGTTGTGTGAAGAAAACTGTTGTGTGGTTACACAACACGCCCCATTTTAACTTATCAAAACAGGGACCCAATTTTTGGCTTGGCTTGTGTTGTCTATTTTCTGGCGGTTTGGTAAAATGAGTCAGGTGCATCATCATCATGATATTCGATGAGGTTAGTCATCATCATGAGGTCAGTTTGTCAAATTTCATATTTTGTTTCTATGACCTCATATTTAGAAAGAGCTTGAAATTCCATGTAGGTTTGCCTTTTACATCACCTGAAAATTCGTCCATATGAGGAAGTTATGCGTAGTCAAAGTTTTGGTCAAACCTGATATTCGCAGGTGATCATCATATTTTTATATCCTCAGTCATGTTGTCAAGGTCATCCTGAGCTTGGTCTATCACCCAATAAAAATCATGCAGTCCCAATATCCGGACGTCAATCTTACGTGATAGTGCCCTTTACCCGTCAAATGACATTAGGTGCATCGTGGGCATAATGTTTTGAGTGTAACCTGATTTTTCATAACAACAAGCATCATGATATCATAACATCACCTGATATTATAATATCATGCTGATATTATAATATCACCCTGCTTAGAAAATCCACTATCTGCATAATTTGCATGCGCATGTCAAAGTCCTATCGGAGGATCATCATCCTGATCTTTTAAAGGAGGGTCATATTTGCTGATATTCGCTAATATGATGATGACGTCATCATATCCTCCTGATCTCCTTTTGCATGATCATGATGATCACCATATCTTTTAAGGGAGGGTGATATTCCATTCCTTAGCATGATCATATTTTAAATATCACCCTAGCGCTAACCTGATGATGGCCTCAACTCATCCTCATGCTCCAAAGATGGAATATGATGGTTACGTCATCATGATATTCGATGAGGAGGATCATCATATTTTTATCCTGTCATGTTGTCAAGATCATCATGATCTTGTTTGTCTACCCGATATTTCGTAATGTCCTCCTGCCGAGAAATATGACCTTATGCAAATATCCTGATGACGTCATCCCAATCTGATAAAACGAAGAAGCAAATATTAGGAGGACATCATCATCACATTTCCCTTCGGCAGGATATTTTCCAAAACATGATCCGGTTCGCGAATATGACGATGACGTCATGTTCTAAGTTTAACAAAAGCCCTGGATATCCTGATGATCATCATCATCCTGATCTTTTGAGAGGGTTACCTTGGCCGCAAAGGGGTCATATTACATTCACCACCTGATCATCTTCCTTAGGTGACTCGATATTACATTTATCCCCTGATCTTAACTAAACATGACGGTGACGTCATCTTTTGCATTTTAATGAAGCCCGGATATGACGATGACGTCACCATCATATTCCTTTCCGCCTTCGGAGCAGGATCATATTTCATATCCTCCTATTTTCCTTTGACATGATGATGATGAGGATGTCATTCTTTTCCCCAATATACAGAAGCGAAACATAACGGTTGCATCATCTAGACATTCAGAAGGGGGAGCATCATATTTCCAAAATATCATGCAGGCGAAAGTTTTAAGTCTTGCTATCGGCCAAGTCTGGATTTTTCGTGCCGATAGAGCATGTCTTCCCGATGGAAGGACATCATCATGATTTTTGGCGTCGGTATAAGTTTCACTGTCAGCCTTATGTAAAATTGTCATCCCGATAGTGTGTAGTCACGCCGATACATACATGATCATAATTTGAATCCGATATACAAGGAAATGGGCGGGAAAATGAAACGATGGTTGACTCGAGTGTTTTTTAACGCTGTTTATGCATTTAGTCAATAATTTCCACTGATTTGGGGCCCGATTGCCTGTAGTTGCACATTTTGAGGCCTGTTTAATAAAACGTTTTACTTCCTGTTGTTTATCCACATGATGATGAACTTAATGTTTGTCTGTTTATTTGCAGGAAGTCATGATGCTGTTAGAGCTGTTGCTGAGCATTGCAAAGTTGCACATGGAGGTAACATGAACCAGAAATGAGGAGGATATTGTCAAATATGCTGTTTGCCAGCTGGGGACCGAATCAAGTTGAAGATGCTGGAATATTTTGTGCCAGCTGTACATGTGCCAACTGGCGAAGCATGTGCTTTTCATCTGGACCGTTGATTATTATGAGAGGATCCTGATCCTTGGATCATTGTAACTATTTTCTGGCATTTGTTCTATATAAGGGCCAGATCCTGATACATGAAGGGAGAGACAATATATAGAGGGATATACACAGACGCATCTGGTGCATTAAGGCCGATTACTGTAGAATCAATTAGGAGATCGGATTACTGAGACTAATGAGGATAGAATTGTTGAAATGTCAAGGTTCTTTCTTCAGATCACTGTAAATGTACCTGTTCTTGAGCATACTGAATGGATATGAAGTTTCAGATTACATCCTGATTGTAAATTTTACGTAATCTTCATGTTGATTTCTGGATATGTACTGGTGAATGCTGTGTTCAACTAGAAGCGCTTTCATTTCATTACATGTTGTTGTCAACTTTTCCTTTGAAGATTTGCACTGGATCATGCAGATTTGTGGAATGTCCTGGTGAAGTATGATTCTAGTTTCCTTCTTTTTCATTGCATGTATGGGAGCTTGTATGTGGATCAGTGATCTCAGTCAAGTAGTTTTGGGAATCTCATTCTTTAACCCTTTTCCTTTTTTTAATTTCATAAATTCATCACCATAACTGCAAATCATGATAAATAACAAGCAGAACAGAGAAATATGCTGAAATCCCGTAGGTAACTGAAAATCATTAGCATATTTGAGTTAAATGCATGTAGTATTGAAAATATCATGCAAAGAATTGCAAATAATGGTAGAAATCATGCAAATATCAACCTGTAGGCACATTATTTGACTAAATTCACAGTGCAGAGGTAGAATTGTTGGAGATTTATGCAGAGCAGACATACAAAGTAGGATATTTGAAGAAATAATGATGAACTTTGCAGAAATACGTAAGGCCCCTGAATGGAAAACAGCAACACACATCAACCACTGAGTAACGTCAGTAGATTAAGACCTAATCAACGGAGACTTGGGATCATGAATTCTCTGAATTCATCGTATCTTTCAAGATGAGTAAAGGTTGTTGTGTAACTTTTATTCTATGTTTGTGAATGACTAACATCATGACCAACATAAATTGGTGCTAGAAGGAGGGCTGAGCTGTTTCTCAGCAAATAAATTCTTTTTAGTTGACGTGATATCCCCTGCCTCTGTTTATCAGCCCGCTTTAAATCTTGCTAACATGATCAACATGCCCCTCACTTCTAACGCAACATAAATTGGTGCTAGAAGGAGGGCTGAACTGGAAAAGACGCCACTACTTCAGTCATCATTCATTTTATGCAGGTCCCTCGCTTCTATCGCAACATAAATTGGCGCTAGAAGGAGGGCCTGAACAGAGAATTTCTGGATTTCTACAAATATTGCATAAATATTTCAGCATTTGAGGTTCATGTCTGCAAATATCTCTTATCTGAGATGTTTTGGTTGCACCTTTGCCAAGATCTAGCTTGAAACATCAAAGATTAGTTTGATTTTCTGGACTTTCAAGTTTTATTCTGAGATATGATGGATCTCCTTAAAATTTCAAAATACTAAAAAAATTGAAAAATAGAGTCTCATTTTGATGGATGTATATTAAGGCAATTGTCAAATTAACATTCCTTTATTTCAGGAAACTTTGAGTAGGCAGCTTTACCCTCACAGTTTGTCTAACTTTGGTTTATCAACCTGTTGCAGGATACACCAGACTGTGGAACACAGCGAAATAAATTGTTTAACTTTCCTTACAAGGTTGGATTTATATTTGAAAGGATTAATATTCTTCCCAGATGTGTTCAGGGCTGAAATTTGCCAGGAAAATGAAGAAATTTGCCAGGAAAATGAGGAAATTTGCCAGGAAAATGAGGAAATTCTGGAGCAACAAGCAGATGCAGCACTAGAAGTTATTAATTGTCCAGACACTGAAGTGGATCGTTCTGAAGATTTTGAATTATACTTGTCCAGAAATGTACAATGTAGTCAAATATTAGGTTTATCCACTGATGATGTTCTGATTGAAAGCTGGTGCAGATTACATGATGAAGAGCATTCAGAGAGAGATTGTTACGCCTGCCTGATCATGTTGAAAAAGATTCTAGAAAATACAATAGATGAGTTGGTTCCAGAAGGTAATGAAGAGGAAACATCTTTCCTGGATTCATTTTATGGTGAGATTGATAGGAGTTCTCTACTTCCTAATACAAGTAAGGATCAGTCAGTATGCAGGTATGAATCTTGTGAAAATTTTAGAGAAGAAACCACTCATCAGGATAATATTTTTGATTCTGATCCTAATACTTTTGATAAAGAAGATGAAACATCTTTCCTGGAGTCATTCTATGGTAAAGAGAAGTGTAAACAGATAGTAGAGCAATTTAAATTCACTGCTGATGATGAAGTTCCTATGGTGGTAACTCAGGAAGTCATAGAGAAGAAAATAAATGCTGATTTACTACCTGACCTCTTTGAATTAAATGATCAAATGCAAGAATGTTGCAGCCTAATGGAACCAGATCCTCTAATAGATAGAAGATGTGAATTATTTAATGAACAATTCCTGAAAGATGAAGATGTAGAAGACTTTGGAGTCGTTATGCATAATCAGATGTCACTCCAGAAATATTTTGAGAATGAAACAGGGGAGTGTCCTTATCAAGTGAAAGTTGTTTCTCTTTTACAGTCAAATGATTTAGAAATGATAAATTTCTGTATATCAAGTTGTGATAATAAAGATACTTATTTAGATGCTGATGTGCAGGAAATTGAAGAAAATATTGAGAAGTTTCCTGAACTGGAGGATAAACTGAACATCCAGAATGAAGGGATAAAGTTGGATAAAGATGAAGAATTAATACATCAAGAGTCATACATCCTTCAATTTGAAGAGAGACCAGACACTGAGCCAAGCAGTGAAAATATAATGACAAATGGAAGACCAACTGCCAATGAAGAAGCATGTCCAACAGAATCAGAAATACACCAGGTTGTATTTCTCCTTTCCACAATGAATGATGTTGATTATTATTTTGATTATGGAAATTCAGGAGATAAGACATGCACATGGATTAATCATGAACATGATGAGCTGCCTCAGTTGCTGATCATCAAGAGTTGTTTTGTTGAATACAGTGAATTCAGAATATCAAAATATTTTTCAGAATATAAAGATAAATTTGCTAGGTTGAGAACCATAACTAATACCCTAATGCTCCTGCACAATCAAAAGAAGTATGCAAATACAGGTGTATTTGGGTCATTTTCTAGTTTTTGTTTGCCTAGTAGTGGTTTGTATATAATTTTGTAGGTTAGTTGTTTGTACAGTTTGCTTGTTTTGCTTTCTTGTTCTCTTTCTGTTGTTTCCTTTTGTAGGTTAGCCGTTTGTACAGGTTGCTTTGTGTTTTGCTTTGTTGAGTCTTTGTTTTGGTTGGGCAAAACTGGTGCACCTTATTACTTAAGAACACTGCATAAATTGTTAGAATTCAAAAGTTGGATATAAGTTTTTACATAGGTTGTAATTCATATCAGTGTAGGTGTTCTTGATCAGGTCTGTGGTATCATATTCATCAGTACTACTTTTCTTGAGTCAAGGTGATCCTCACAATGACACACCTAACAGCCTTGGGTTTGTTGAACATATCAGTGTAGGGGTTAAGTGAAAAATCTAAAGGTTGCCCTTGCTACCATTGCAATTCTCAACTTAATTTCAACAAGTGACCATTCCTTGTATCATGAGGCTACAACTGTTATATCTTAAGAATTAAATTCAAAATATAAAATAAATAAAATAATAAAATGGATTTTCTGAAATCCAGATTAAGTCATCTAAGTAACTCTACCGGAGCTATAGACGCTTGCTGGCAGTGGGGCTCTACTTAGGGGAATTGCAACGATAACCTTGCCGGGGCTATGGACGCCTGCTGGCAGCAAGGCTCTATCCGGTTGGCTATGAGGGATGAACCAAACTACGTAGCTTAACACCAGTCACTGACTTATTCAACTCACTTTCAAGATGAGTATATGAATCACATGCACACAATTGATCCCTTATCAATTCACTGTTACATTGATGAACATGATACCAGTTAGAAAGGATTAGGATGCTCATGCTTAATAGGAGTTGGAAATTTATGTTTTAATTTATCCTCATCACTTGAATCATTTGAATTTTGTTGTTTTCTTTGGTGGCAAGTTGTTGTGTGGTTACACAACACGCCCCATTTTAACTTATCAAAACAGGGACCCAGTTTTTGGCTTGGCTTGTGTTGTCTGTTTTCTGGCAGTTTGGTAAAATGAGTCAGGTGCATCATCATCATGATATTCGATGAGGTTGTTCATCATCATGAGGTCAGTTTGTCAAAGTTCATATTTTGTTTCTATGACCTCATATTTAGAAAGAGCTTGAAATTCCATGCAGGTTTGCCTTTTACATCACCTGAAAATTCGTCCATATGAGGAAGTTATGCGCAGTCAAAGTTTTGGTCAAACTTGATATTCGCAGGTGATCATCATATTTTTATACCCTCAGTCATGTTGTCAAGGTCATCCTGAGCTTGGTCTATCACCCGATAAAAATCATGCAGTCCCAATATCCGGACGTCAATCTTAGGTGATAGTGCCCTTTACCCGTCAAATGACCTTAGGCGCATCGTGGGCATAATGTTTTGAGTGTAACCCGATTTTTCATAACAACGAGCATCATGATATCATAACATCACCTGATATTATAATATCATGCTAATATTATAATATCACCCTGCTTAGAAAATCCACTATCTGCATAATTTGCATGCGCATGTCAAAGTCCTATCGGAGGATCATCATCCTGATCTTTCAAAGGAGGGTCATATTTGCTGATATTCGCTAATATGATGATGACGTCATCATATCCTCCTGATCTCCTTTTGCATGATCATGATGATCACCATATTTTTTAAGGGAGGGTGATATTCCATTCCTTAGCATGATCATATTTTAAATATCACCCTAGCGCTAACCTGATGATGGCCTCAACTCATCCTCATGCTCCAAAGACAGAATATGATGGTTACGTCATCATGATATTCGATGAGGAGGATCATCATATTTTTATCCTGTCATGTTGTCAAGATCATCATGATCTTGTTTGTCTACCCGATATTTCGTAATGTCCTCCTGCCGAGAAATATGACCTTATGCAAATATCCTGATGACGTCATCCCAATCTGATAAAACGAAGAAGCAAATATTAGGAGGACATCATCATCACATTTCCCTTCAGCAGGACATTTTCCAAAACATGATCCAGTTCGCGAATATGATGATGACGTCATGTTCTAAGTTTAACAAAAGCCCCGGATATCCTGATGATCATCATCATCCTGATCTTTCGAGAGGGTTACCTTGGCCGCAAAGGGGTCATATTACATTCACCACCTGATCATCTTCCTTAGGTGACCCGATATTACATTTATCCCCTAATCTTAACTAAACATGACGGTGACGTCATCTTTTGCATTTTAATGAAGCCCAGATATGACGATGACGTCACCATCATATTCCTTTCCGCCTTCAGAGCAGGATCATATTTCATATCCTCCTATTTTCCTTCGACATGATGATGATGAGGATGTCATTCTTTTCCCCAATATACAGAAGCTAAACATAACGGTTGCATCATCTGGACATTCGGAAGGGGGAGCATCATCTTTCCAAAATATCATGCAGGTGAAAGTTTTAAGTCTTGCTATCGGCCAAGTCTGGATTTTTCATGCCGATAGAGCATGTCTTCCCGATGGAAGGACATCATCATGATTTTTGGCGTCGGTATAAGTTTCACCGTCGGCCTTATGTAAAATTGTCATCCCGATAGTGTGTAGTCACGCCGATACATACATGATCATAATTTGAACCCGATATACAAGGAAATGGGTGGGAAAATGAAACGATGGTTGACTCGAGTGTTTTTTAACGCTGTTTATGCATTTAGTGCATAATTTCCACTGATTTGGGGCCCGATTGCCTGTAGCTGCACATTTTGAGGCCTGTTTAATAAAACATTTTACTTCCTGTTGTTTATCCACATGATGATGAACTTAATGTTTGTCTGTTTATTTGCCGGAAGTCATGATGCTGTTAGAGCTGTTGCTGAGCATTGCAAAGTTGCACATGGAGGCAACATGAACCAGAAATGAGGAGGATATTGTCAAATATGCTGTTTGCCAGCTGGGGACCGAATCAAGTTGAAGATGCTGGAATATTCTGTGCCAGCTGTACATGTGCCAACTGGCGAAGCATGTGCTTTTCATCTGGACCGTTGATTATTATGAGAGGATCCTGATCCTTGGATCATTGTAACTGTTTTCTGGCATTTGTTCTATATAAGGGCCAGATCCTGATACATGAAGGGAGAGACAATATACAGAGGGATATACACAGACGCATCTGGCGCATTAAGGCCGATTACTGTAGAATCAATTAGGAGATCGGATTACTGAGACTAATGAGGATAGAATTGTTGAAATGTCAAGGTTCTTTCTTCAGATCACTGTAAATGTACCTGTTCTTGAGCATACTGAATGGATATGAAGTTTCAGATTACATCCTGATTGTAAATTTTACGTAATCTTCATGTTGATTTCTGGATATGTACTGGTGAATGTTGTGTTCAACTAGAAGCGCTTTCATTTCATTACATGTTGTTGTCAACTTTTCCTTTGAAGATTTGCACTGGATCATGCGGATTTGTGGAATGTCCTGGTGAAGTATGATTCTAGTTTCCTTCTTTTTCATTGCATGTATGGGAGCTTGTATGTGGATCAGTGATCTCAGTCAAGTAGTTTTGGGAATCTCATTCTTTAACCCTTTTCCTTTTTTTAATTTCATAAATTCATCACCATAACTGCAAATCATGATAAATAACAAGAAGAACAGAGAAATATGCTGAAATCCCGTAGGTAACTGAAAATCATTAGCATATTTGAGTTAAATGCATGTAGTATTGAAAATATCATGCAAAGAATTGCAAATAATGGTAGAAATCATGCAAATATCAGCCTGTAGGCACATTATTTGACTAAATTCACAGTGCAGAGGTAGAATTGTTGGAGATTTATGCAGAGCAGACATACAGAGCAGGATATTTGAAGAAATAATGATGAACTTTGCAGAAATACGTAAGGCCCCTGAATGGAAAACAGCAACACACATCAACCACTGAGTAACGTCAGTAGATTAAGACCTAATCAACGGAGACTTGGGATCATGAATTCTCTGAATTCATCGTATCTTTCAAGATGAGTAAAGGTTGTTGTGTAACTTTTATTCTATGTTTGTGAATGACTAACATCATGACCAACAAAAACATAGTTTGGAGGCCTAGTTGCCTTACTAGTTAAGGTATAGGTTGGAGAGTTTTGGGAAGTTGGGAACCAAACCAACTGTCAAAAAGGTGTTTATAGACCTGCATGAAGGTGTAGACATAGTCTTGAGAGTTGGACAAGAGCCTAGGTAATAAATCCTTCATATACCCTGGAATGTGCCTTTGATTGTGTTGGATTGAAGAAGTGAAGTGGGTGAGTGGGCTAAGGAGAACAAACTTTCTTTGTGTTGTGCTTCCCTTGTGCCACTCTGCATCAGTGTGGGAGGAGGTTGTTGTGTTTAGAGGCTTGCCTCGGTTAGGCCCCAAAGAGACATTCAAGTCTTCTTAACACTATTGTTAGATAAGAGTGCATATCCCGATGGGATAGAGGCAAAATCCAAATGATAAATGATCAAAAACACAATAGATATCACCTTGAAGTGTAGATCTCATGGAAGGAAGATGCTCTTCATGCCATGAGGAAATGGACTCAAATCTGCAACAAACAAGCATAATAACAACAAAATACTACTTTGCAACACAATGAATGCCTTGAATCACTTTCACAAAAAGTCACAAGTTCGTGATGCCCATCTAATTAACATCTAGTTTGCAAATGAAATCCTAATCATGTTTATATATGCAACTACAAAGATTCTTGCTAAGAATTTCATAATTCAAACTTGAGATGTCAGCATAGGACCTACATAACGGTCAGAAAATTGACATTTAAATTTCGGGCAGACCCAAAATAAGGCAGGACCAAGGCTCTAGTGCCCAAGTCCAACCTCCCATTTTTGTTCAGGGATCATCAAAATAGCACCCCCTATCTCCTATTTTCCATAAGACTTTAGGGTTTTCTCATCAGGAGTCAAAGTTAACATGCAAGGTGCTCCTAATGCATTCTAAGGACCCGGGAGCTAAACCTTAAGAGGGAAAAGCCCCCAAGGGGACATTTTTTGATATAACAGTAATGATGAGGTAGCTAGATTTTCATTTTGTCACTTCTACACAAGGTGATGTGACCACTCTCTTTTTGCAACCTTAAGCATGGGATTCCATAATGTTTGTAGGACATGATGTGGTGGAATCTGTATTGGCAATTTTGTTGATAGGACACTTCCACTGTCATGAGATGACATCAACTGAATGATGGAAATGGGTTGTGGATGGTTGATGTCATCATGCTCGTGACTTGTTTCACTTTTTGAATGTGACATTGATAAGTCAAAAGAAACATTATGACAACATGACCTTGATCTGAGTGTTCATACTCAAAATTTTTAGAGAGGTTTGTGTTGGAGGTCTCAAGGTTAATGAAAGCACTGGAGGAGCTCCTAAGTCACTCCAGAGGTGCTCCTAGTTGTGCTCTAAAGGTGTTCCTAATGTGCTCGAGAGTTTGTTCTTGATTTCTCTTGGTACTTGCAAAATTGCCATTTTCTAGTTTTTAGTTCTATTATTATTATATATTTTTTGAGAAGAGCCATCATTTTCCCTTGAATTACTTGAACTTGGAGTCATATAAGAGAACTCAGTCTCCTTTCTGAAATGTCCTTCTTTTGATGTGCTAATCATGCCACTATTGTTGAATGATTTCTGTCTGCTATATGGCCTCCATCCTAATCTCATCCAACTCATCAAGTTGCAAGATCTGATCCTATTGTGCAATGGACAATGGTAACCTAATATCAAGTGATGTTATGAGTGTTTAGATTTCAAACTCTATTAAGAGGATAGGTTTCTTTCCATAGACAAGTTCATAAAGAGAAAACTTTGTTGTGAATTTCCATGTTGTATTGTAAGGCCATACCACTTCATGTATTCTAATTTCCCAATCTTTCTAGTTCATTTCTACTATTCTTGTTAATATGTTCTCCAATTCTCTATTTGTGACTTCCACCTATCCATTATCTTGAGGATGATAAGGTGATGACTTTTGGTGTTTGATCTGATAGAGCTTTATGAATGCTTGGATCACTTGAGAGGTACATTGGGGTCCTCGGTCTAATATTATAGCTCTTGGGGCTCCAAATCTCAAGAACATCCTATTATATGAGAAATCAACAACTTTGTCTAATTCCAAAGAAACCTGCAAGGCTTGAACTTCTACCCATTTTGTGACATAGTTAGTGCATACCAAAATGTATTCTTTTCCTAATGATGTTGGAGAAATGGGCCCAATAAAATATAGAACCCATTGTTCAAATGGATCTAAAACCACCTAAGGGTGTAGTATAATCTCATTTGTGAATGTGGGTTGTCCCATCCTCTGATATTGATCACATTATCTCACATACCTTTTTTACATCCTTATGCAAAGATGGCCAGTAGTACCCTGCCCCCAAAAATCTATGGATGGTCCTTTGTGTAGAATAATCTCCTCATGTTGGTTCATCATGGCATGCCCTCAAGACATTAAAAATTTCATCAGACCTTAAGCTCATGTGTAACACAAAGTTAGGGCTACATTTGAACAATAGACCATTTAACCATTTATAAGATAAACTTTCTTTCACCAACTTCTTTTTTTGTTTTGAAGTAAATTATGGGGGGAACAACCCTGTAGCAAGGAGCTTAGCTATATCAGCAAACCAAAGGGGGCTTGTTGACACAACAAATAAATGCTCATTTGGAAAACTATCCTCCATGGGTGCATCTTTTCTTCTTGTATCTAGTTTAGACAAAAATTCAGCAATTGAATTGAATTTCCATGGATTGTCAACAATGGTAATGTAAAAATTGTTGGGAATTAAGGTGTCTCAACCTTTGCAATTTCCTATCATTTATCTTTTGATTGTATATTTATTTAATTTCATATAGTATTTAATGTTGATCATCCAATTTTGTCATTTAGTGTGAGGTGGCATCTTGACATGTCATCCTCTACTTGAAAGGTGACTTGGACAGTCAAGTCAACATTTGAAAATTTAGGCATCCCATTTTGAGGTGGCATTATTGTCATGCGTCGACATCTTGTGGGTTGTGTAAGAGGTTATGATATATGATGGATTCTATGACATGTAAGAGATGAAAATAGAGATTATATGATAGGTGTGACAAGTGTTAAGAAGCATCTTTGCATGGATAAAGTAGGCACCCAATTTTGACAATGACAAGTTGTAAGAGAATCATTTATTAATAGTTAGTTATGACAGATTCTCTTATAGTTGTAAGTGTTGTCATATATGACAGAGTTTACAATGGTGTAATATCATTTGTCATACCTATTTTGGGTAAATTTAGGGTGCTCAAGTATGGGGGTTGTAAGGGATGAAAGGGAATTTTTAACAAGTTTCTTTTGCATGCTTTATGGCCTTAGAACTTGGGCCATGTGGATTTGGATGAGATTCTTTTGTGGCTTAGTTTAGAAGCTACCTCCATCCTTGGTATTTTTCTATATATACAAGTGCTTGGAGTTGGAGATGTATGGTTCATTTGCAGGTATCGTTATTCTATCAGAATTACTCCAATCCTTGACATTTGTGAACTCCTAAAAGAACTTGCATTGGAAGTGTGTTGTAATCATTTTTGGATTTGATAATATATTGTGTAGTTTTTGGAGTGGGGGTTTCCAATTGAAAGGGTTTTCCCCATTTATATCTTGTGTTGTGAGCTTTGTACTTCTTTTTGAATGTTGTTATTACCTTTATGTTAATGTGCATCTTAATCTGTAACTATAAAAATTAAAATTTGCATAAATCTTTCCTCAGTAGATCAGTGTAGGAAGCATTTTTGCATACCTTGCTTCCTTTCAAACTCTTGTAACAACAATAACCACCTAATAATCCTTGCACTAACAATTGGTTTTTCATTAATTACCCAATTGCTACATGATCACTATTTACAAAAATTTTGTATCATGTGATATAATGCCTAAATTTGTTAATAACATATATCACAACTAGGAATTCCTTTTTTGTGGTGGTATAATTTTTTTTTAGCAAGGGTTAGATTCTTACTTATGTAATATATGGCATGCATTCCTTTTTATTCTTCCTTTTGTCCTAGGACTACCCCTATTGACTCATTAGATGCATCTGTTAGAATGTGGAAAGGGTGATTCCAATTAGGTGCTCTTAGAATAGGGGTGTCAGTTAATTTTTCCTTGATAGTTTCAAAGGTAGTTTGGCATTCTTTTGTCCAAGGGAACTCAATATCTTTTGACAAGAGGGAGTGTTGGGACTGAAAATTCCTACCAATTTTTGCAGAAATTTTAGATCTTATGATATAAAAAATCATCTATAGCTTCAAAAGAATACAGTTATATGGAATACCAGCTTCAGTTATGATAGCTATTGGATTTCCATTAGCATATTGAGAGGAAGACAAGCGTTTCTGTGATGCCTGTGTATATGGAAAAATGGATTAAATCTAAACTAAATAAAACCAAAGAACCCAATAACATAAAGGAAACAAATCTAAGTAAAAGCCATAAATCACAAATCAAAGACAAATGAAAGCTCTTACCAAAACCTGTATTGTTCCCTTTTGGAGATATGTGGATTGCTCAATGTAGTTGCAAAGCCATGGCTGCAACAAGCAAGTATGTGCTCAAGAGATCAATGTCAAAAGATCGTTATAGTGCTCAATCGACGCGTTGTGTATGCTCCAAGCGCTGTTAAGTATGCCTAAGAATACGATCGAAGAGAGAGGCTCAATGAAGGAGATGAGGGGGGTTTATATAGATTTCAAGGAAAATTGATCAACGGTCCAGATAATTCAGAAGAATCAACGGAGGAGATAAGTTGGGGAATGTGCAACGAATGAGAAGAAGACACGTGTCTTGCTTGCTTTTGCATGAGAGGAGTTATCAAGAATAGAAGAATAAGTTAACTGAATAGATAAATCCATTAAAAGAATAAAGCAATCAGTTAAGTGATTTAAAACAAGAAGAAGAGATTTGCATGAGAATAGAAGATATTTTGCTTTATTAAATGTAGAAATATTTAATTGATGAGCAAGAAAGCTTGAGTTATTTTAGAGATAACTCAAATTAGAAGAAAAAGTAATTTAAATAAATAATTGATTTATTTAAATTTAGAGAAGATATTTTGGAAGAAATAATTAAATAATTGGAATTATTTAATTTAGAAGATTTAAAAGCAGAATAAATTTATAAATTTATTTAATTGTTGTGCATGATTTTTGGAAGAACAGATTTGATTTAATTAAATAATTAAGAATTATTTAATTGCAGATAAGAGGGAATTTGTTGAATTAATTAAATAATTAGATTTATTTAATTAATGTGGAATTGAAATTTGGAAACAGGATAATTAAATAATTAAAATTATTTAATTGTGGAAGAATATAGAGGAATTTAATTTAATTAATTAAATAAAGAGGATTTATTTAATTAATGTTGAATTTAGGAGATTTAGAAGAATTTGATGAAAATTAATTAAATAATTAGATTATTTAATTAACGTTTGCAATGCAAGTGATTAGACAGATAACGGAATGCAAGTGATTCGACGACACGGTCATTTTAGGGTGTCTACATTTTGCCCCACTTTGATGCAATGCAGCATGTAGCGTTGCGTCAAAGAAAACAATTGTTGAAGATGTAATACAATTTTATGATGCCCCAGTGTAGCTAGTTGCCCCAGCATATGCCCCCTCGAGCGGAAAGACAGGGAAGCGACAGAGGAAAGGTGTTGACGCTCGACTAGAAGATTGCGCGACCAGGTGGGGAGAAAAGTAGAAAATGGGTGGGGAAAGAAAAACCAAGGGTGGGGACCCTATAAATAGGTCCCATGGGGACCACAATCCTCATTTGCACCCATTGAGATTCTAAATTTAGAGAGAAGAGCTTCTAAACTTAGTGGAGAGAGAGGTGAGCAGACAGCGCGGAGAGATGCCGATTCCAGTGCATAGACATCGGGCGGAGCTGGTGCGGACCTACGGGAGGCCAGCAGGAGCTCTGGCAGCGGTAAGTGATCAAAAACCCCCTTGGAATTTGTCGATTAGGGGTAGATTAGGGCTAGATTTAGGCAGGGTCAGCTATTGCAAGCAAAAGCGCTTTAGGAAGCCGCAGCGCGTTTGGTAGAGGATTACAGCGCTTTTGGCGCGCTGTAGCACGGCTGGTAGTCGCCTGCAGTGCATGTGGTAAAATTGCGTCGCTTTTGGTGTTATATGCCCACGCCGCAGCGCAGTTGGGAAATCCCGCAGCGCTCTTGGCTAGGCAGTGTAGCGCGCTTGGTTAGGCAGTGCAGCGCAAGTGGGGGGAAGGGGAAGAAAACGCGTCACGTCTGGTATGACAGAGTGGCGCGGTTGGGATGGCAGAATGGCGCAGTTGGAAAAACAAGGCGCATTTGGTTCAAAAATCAAAGCGCGGCTGTTTGAACAGGAAGGTGCGGTTGGGGGAGAGGGACAACACGTTTGTAGAAAACTAAGCACTGTTGGTTTGGATAGAAGAAAAATTAGGGTGCAAGTAGAAGAGTGAGGCTGCCAAAGAGGAAAGGGCAAGTTGGGGGTTTTAGGGACTGATGAGGATTTGGTTATGGAAGAACTGACATGTGATTTGTTATGGATGCAGAGGATTTTACCACCACTGATGTCGCGAGAGCGACATCACGCGATAGCGCACGAGGTTGTTCAGTTGACATGGGAGGAGGATGCATTCTTGGAGCATGCAGGGCTATGGCATGTGGCACATCTGACAGACATTAGGGTGAATCTCACCTTAGTGACAGCAGTCGTGGAGAGATACCACAGTGAGACTTCATCGTTCCACTTTTCGACGGGGGAGGCTACAGTGACACTGGAGGATGTATATCGCATCCTGCAGATCCAGATAGACGGGGAGATAGTTGACTTTGACCCGGCACGAGGCGAGGCAGGCTTGGAGGAGGTCTTCTGCACGGACGACCTATGGATAGACGATGGGGAGATCAGATGGGCAGACGTCCCGAGACTCTGCGACAGGATCCGTTGGATCGTGGCATCGTTGATTGGTGGCTTCCTGTGCCCGGACAGGAGATTGAGAGGACTATTAGTTGGCTGGGGGACAGTTCTATCTGGGATGTTCACCCATGGCAGACAGTACGCGTGGGGACCTTGCGTGTTGGGGCAGCTATATCATGATATGCATTACTGCATATACAGGAGAGGTAGGAGCCTCTCAGCAGGGGTGACTCTATTACAGGTGTGGGCGTGGGAGCACATTCTAGTCATCTGACCCATGGCGCAGCACCACCGAGACAGAGGTGAGTCGTATGCGTTTCTATATGATGGGGTGATGACACATAGGAGGATGGGATCTGTCAGCTACTGGCGGCGACAGATTGACGAGATGGACATATTCATCTGGAGGCCGTGGTTATTATGCGAGGAGTGGCCGGATGAGCATGAGCAGCTCATGTACTATAGACAGGCTCGCTATCTGTTCGGTAGACGGACAGATATGATAGAGAGATATCTTCCCAAGCGGGTACTTAGACAGTTTGGCCTACCACAGGGGCTACTAGTGGGGGAGGCCACACATGCCAGGACGCGGAGAGAGACCAGAGACTGGGACGTAGTGATCCCAGTGGCGACAGCGTTAGCAGAGTTACGGGGACTTATCCCCGTGAGATGGGATTGGGACATAGGGCTAGCAGACCCAGGGACACTGCCAGACTATGATCAGTACTGGCAGACTCACAGGCCGATGAGATTGACTACACCAGGTGTAGTAGGGGCAGTGGGAGAGGTGTTAGTGCTTGGCGGAGAGGCCAAGATGAGGCGGCAGGCCAGGGCAGTTGGACAGCAGGTAGGTGGATAGCAGGCAGGAGGATGCTGAGATGGCAGAGGCATTGGGCCCAGTCGTAGAGACTGATCTGCAGAGGGCTGAGCGACTGCTGCAGGAGGAGATAGCCCGGAGGACTCGACTAGAGCTCCTGATGGTTAGACTGAGGAGAGACAGGGATACAGCACAAGCAGAGGCGAGACAGGCAGAGGCCACAGCCCAGGCACAGACACAGGTAGCCACAGCCGCACAGACAGCCCTAGCACAGGTGCAGGCGTAGCTACAGGCACAGGTGCAGGCATACAGGCAGTTACAGGCCCAGGTACATGCACATGCACAGGGACAGATGCAGCCGCTGGCCGCACCAGCAGCAGACACTGAGGCGGTAGCACAGGCCAGGTGAGAGAGAGATGCAGAGGTACAGCTACGACTGACAGCAGAGGCTACACTCTTTAGAGTGAGGCGGGAGAGAGAGGAGGCACGCCGTGCACTGGGTGCAGACCAGAGGACCCTATACAGTGAGCTCGTCCGAGTGCAGGGTGAGCTGGTATCAGCTGGCCGGGAGGCAGAGTATTACAGGGGGCTGTATGTGGGTGCGGTGCCGGCAGCTCAGCAGGCCCCGAGCTATAGAGACAGGAGCAGGTCAGGGGCATCAGGATCCCGGAGGATAGGGCAGTCAGCGTCCTTAGTTAGAGGGCCACTGTTGCCGCCAGGGGGAGGAGGAGGGCCATCAGGGGGACCTCCACTAAGCACAGGGGGAGGCCAGGGGCCACAGCAGGAGGGTAGCTCTACCCACTAGGGCATATTCATGTATATATTGTATCATATTTGTATTATTTTAGATAGATGCCTGCGTGCATTCTGATGTATATTTTGAGGGCTCTTGATAGCCTTGATGTACTATATTGGTGTATATTTGGATGTATACACATTTTGTATTATTGATGTAGACACAGACACTTTGTATTATGATGACCATTACATGATATATATATACGATGATCGATTCAGCTCACTGTTGTTCAAGCGTTTTGTGTATGCATTCCTTGATGTCATGGATGTGATGATATGTATGTAAGATTATGGATTCATGTGATGACATATATTGTTTATATGATGCTTATAGATGTATGATGATAGAGATAGATGATGATATAGATGTGATGACTAGTGCTATCTGACATGTGGGTTTTGCAGATATACACCAGAGAGGAGAACAGGAGGAGATGGAGACTGTTGATCGATTACTGCAATGAAAGCGATATAAAGGCTATGGAAATGAATGAATGAGCTTGTTGCAATGGCTTCGCATTTGTATATAAAGAGAAATCCTTAGTTTGATATGGCACATGGATAGTTCGCCACCAGGGTATAAAAGACCAAGGTGCAGTAATATCCGAGTGCGTGGACATTGACTCTGCAAACAAACGGTTTGAACCTAGATTCCCCAGACATAATATAACCTTGTTGGAATATGCGAATAAGCCATAGTCTTGAACATAAAATAAACTTCAATACATGTAAATGCAAGAAGAAATATTAATATGTAAGATGCTAGGACGTAACACACACAAGATAAATAGAATGCTAAGAAAGATGCTAGAGATCATTCCTCAAACACGGCACACAGAAAGCAATGACTATGCCCCCAATCCATATTGTATCGCAACATACCAAGATTATAGATAAATCAAGGTAGCGTTGAATAGGTATGGGAAAAGGAACAAAAAGATAAACCATAACACAAATTGACTGACTTACAAAGTAAACATACAGCCAACATATTCTCTTGCCAAAGAGGTTGCTCAGGATAGATTGGATAGGAAAGATAACAGCCTTATCGTAGGAGCTCTGTGTCCGTTAAAGGGGGCTATCTACCTAAAAAGACAATATCTTGCTGCAGGAAATGCCACATGTTGCAGGAGACGCGTGTGTTGGTCTCGACAATGGAACACTTTGCAGAAGACAAGCCTGTGGATCTAGGGCTTGGTTAAGTGGTACTTAGCTGATGTTGGCAATTGGTATGCAGGACAGTAGATGACTTTGGAAGAAAGCTGCTTTGCTTCAGGTTTGCGAAGGACTATTGCTTTGAAAGGATGCACTAGCTTGCTGCTTGAGTTAGTCAAGTCGAGGCGAATGGATTTTGACAAACGGAAGACTAGAAGGATGGAGTGCTAATGGGTTGGGATGGGTGGAGAATGATGGATCGTGTGTGCCTGAGTACTGGATACATCCTTCGTATTCCAGACTGCCTACATACCCTGTATCCACGGGATCAAGGCACACTTACGATGGAAGATGAATGTGATAAATATGTAGTTCTAGATAGAGTGATGAACGGGGCCAGGGGAAAGGGGGAGATCTTATGTACCTGAGTACTGGAAACGTCCTTCGTATTCCAGACTGCCTACATACCCATATCCATGGGATCAAGGTATCTCAAGATTGGGAAGAGATGATATGTAGTTCTAGTTAGATGTGATGATGTGGGACGAGAGCGGAGAAGAGGTGATCTTATGTACCTGAGTACTGGAAATGTCCTTCGTATTCCAGACTGCCTACATACCCATATCCATGGGATCAAGGTACCTTAAGATTGAAAAGATGATATGTAGTTGTAGTGGTGGTGATGATGTAGAACGAGTGTTGAGAAGATAACAGCCTTATCGTAGGAACTCTGTGTCCGTTAAAGGGTGTTACTTGTGGAAATGAGAAAAGATCGAAGTATGCATTGTGAACCACGAACAAGGAACCAATCCTAGACCGAAGCTAAGGAAAGAGTTGCCCCCATTCTAGTAGAGGAAACTGTAGGGGTGACCGCCGAAGAAGACACCGAAAGACTTGACCTAGGACAAGACAGTGTTAACTCTAGACACCGATCAAGACGTGGGATGACGATGAGGGACACTGACAAATTTCCCAGCTATACTACGTAGGGAGATGGAAATGCAAACAAAGTCAATGGTTTTATTATGGATGGATGGATGAAGCAAGTTGCGAACTGGACAAGGAGTGGACAGGACTCGATAGACGATGGATGCTGACTCTACGCATAGCACCTGTTTGCCAGGTTTTCACTATGGTACCTATCCAAGGCGCCTATTTGCCAAGTTTTCACCAGAGGATGGATTTTTTTGTATTTTTGTATTTTTGATTTTTTGATTTTTTTGATTTTTTTGATTTTTTTTTATTTTTTGATTTTTGATTTTTTTTTATTTTTTTGCTGGAATACTCTGAGGATCAGGCATAGAACTTCTTGAGATGGACACTGTTAAGTGGCTCATCTAGAGGAATGCCGTCAGGTGTAGCTAAAGTATAAGCTCTTGATCCATATGTTGTTGTCACAATGAAGGGACCTAACCAGTTAGGCTCAAACTTACCCTTCTTCTCTCGATCTGCTTGATTTCTCTGATTCTCCTTAAGTACAAGATCACCAACTTGAAACCGTCTTTCTTTGATCTTTTTGTTGTAATTACGCCAGAGGTGGTTTTGATAGACATGGAGATGATTAAGTGCGGCAAGGCGCCTCTCATCTAGTAGTTCAAGCTCGGCTAATCTAGAAGTGCGATACTCATCTCCGCCGATCAGGTCCTGCATGGATACTCTGAGGGATGGGATCTCGACCTCTATAGGTAGGATGGCTTCAGAGCCAAAGACCAAGGCATATGGTGTGGCACCAGTTGGTGTTCTGATACTAGTGCGGTAGGCCCATTAGTAGTGACAATGGCTTGGGGAATACCATATCGGCATATGAGGTAGTTTAGAATAAACTTGGCTGTTCATTTACCGGTGATATAGGTCATAGGAATGGCTTCCACCCACTTCGTGAAGTACTCAGTGGCGGTAATGATAAACTTGTGGCCATTGGAGGAGGAAGGGTGGATTTGTCCTACGAGGTCGAGACCCCATTGAGAAAAAGGCCATGGAGTAGTCACAGGTTGTAACTCATGAGCTGGTGTGTGAATCAAATCTCCATGCTGCTGACATTGTAGACACTTCTTAGCAAACTGTGCAGCATCTTGCTCTATTGTAGGCCAGTAATAACCTGTTCTGAGTATCTTCTTAGCAAGATTAGGACCAGTAGAATGTGCGCCACAGACACCTTCGTGTATGTCTCATAAGGTAGCTTCGGCTTCTTCTGCGTTAAGACATCGTAAGAGGATACCATCGAGACTCCGGTGATATAGGGTATCACCCAGAATGATGTAACGAGAGGATCAACGGATAAAGGTTTTGCGTTGAGTGGATGATAGGTCAGGGGGAAAGGTTTTGTTCTTGAGGTATTCATAGATATCTTCGTACCATGGGGAATTGGGACCAACAAGTTCGCAGATGATTTCAGTAATAGGAACATCGACGGCTGGTATCAACAATTGCTCGATCAAGAATTCACACTTCTGTGTATTAGCAGGCATGTCAATCAGTGACCCTACAGAAGCCATAGAATCTGCAGCTTTATTATGCTCTCTTGGAATTTGCTCAAATGTGATGCTAGAAAAGTGTGGTTTGTAGGCATCCACTAGTTGTTTGTAGGGGACCAACTTTTCATCCTTTGTTTGGTATTCATCTGGGACTTGGCGGATGACTAGCTGTGAGTCTCCATATACTTGTAATTCTGTGATGTCCCATTGAACTGCTGTATTGAGACCTATAAGGAGTGCTTCATACTCGGCTATATTGTTGGTGCAAGGGAATGCTAGCTGATATGACTTTGGAATGTAGTCATTCTGAGGTGTAACAAATAAGATGCCAGCTCCTGATCCATGCTGTGTGTAAGAACCGTCAAAGTACAACTTCCACATTATGGAGTTAGCAAGAGTGAAGAGATTTTCATCAGGAAAGTCTGCTACCATAGGATGTGTATCTTTCATAGGTGCTTCTGCTAGTTGATCCGCGAGGGCTTGTCCTTTGATTGCCTTACGATCTGTGTATTCAATGTCAAACTCACTAAGAATCATAACCCATTTAGCTAGTCTGCCTGTTAGAGCTGCTTTTGCTAGTAGATACTTCAAGGGATCAATCTTGGCGATCAGATTAGTGTGTTGGTTCAACATATAATGCCGTAACTTTTGGGAGGTGAACACTACTACTAAACAAGCCCTTTCCATTGGTGAATAATTGAGCTCGTATCCCACCAAGGTTCTACTGATGTAATAAATTGCATGCTCCTTTCCTATGTCATCATTCTGTGCTAGCAGGGCCCCTAGGGCTGAGTTTGTAGTGGAGATGTACAATATCAAGGGTTTGTCCGCAACTGGTGTAACCAATACAGGAGGTGTAGCTAGATACTCTTTAAGTTGATCAAACGCTACCTGACACTTGTTGTCCCATCAAAACGAGACATCCTTTTGGAGCAAGTGTTGAAAGGGTTGACATTTATCTACTAGCTGTGAGATGAAACGTCGAATGGACTGCAACCTTCCTTGGAGGCTCCTTAATGCTTTTAAGTTCTTTGGTGGAGGCATCTCCACTATAGCCTTTACTTTCGCTGGATCCACTTCGATGCCTCTACGAGATACGATGTATCCTAATAGCTTTCCTGATGTGACACCGAATACACACTTCTTTGGATTGAGTCTTACTTGGTATTTTTCAAGTCTGTCAAAAATCTGTCCTAAAACCTGTATGTGATCCACTCTAGAAGATTTAGCCAATATATCATCAACATAGTCTTCCATAATGTGATGAAAGAGGTCATGAAATATCACTGTCATTGCTCGCTGATAGGTTGCTCCTGCATTCTTCAGACCAAACGGCATGACACACCAACAATAATTGCCCCAAGGACAAGTAAAGGTTGTTTTATGTTGGTCTTCTTCAGCTATCCTTATCTAATTATAACCCGAGAATCCGTCCATGAGGGAAAGCATCTCGTGACCTGCTGTCAAGTCCACTATAATGTCAATGTTTGGTAGTGGAAAGTCATCTTTAGGACATGCCTTATTGAGATCTCTGAAATCATTACACATGCAGATGCGCCCATTAGGTTTAGACACAGGTACAATGTTTGAGACCCAATCTGAATAGTCGATAGGTCGTATGAACTTTGCGTCTAATAGCTTTTGTACTTCCACCTTCACCAAGAGAGCTATCTGTGGGTGCATTTTTCTCAATTTCTGCTTGACTAGTTTCACCTTGGGATCAACTATGAGATAATGAACTACCAGCTTAGGGTCTAGCCCTGGCATATCTGCATAGGTCCATGCAAAGTTGATGGTTCGTTGCAAGAAGAAGCTGTTAAGATTTTTGTGCTCTGTGTCAGATAATGATGCCGCTAGGAATGTTGTCTTTGGATTCTATTCTGTACCCAGGTTGATCTCTGTAGAATCCTCCACTAGGAGCGCTGATTTTTCTTGGTACTTAGATGGTAAGGGAAGGTCAAATCCTCCATCCTCAGGTGCCACAATTGGGTTTTCACCTTTGGATACGTCCTTTATTGTTACTATTTTATGATCAGGAGGTGCCACGATGTGGTTTTCACCTAGAGATCTTTCTTTATTTGTACTTTTGCGACTAGAGGATTTGGCATTCTCACCAAAATAAGCTATGGGCTCTAGTTCCATTACAAAACCTGCCTTGTGATCGCCAAGAGGGATACCTTCCCGAAGTCCCATGAACTCAGCTAAAGCTTCGTCATTCTGAAAGACATCTATAACGGGGGCCCCTTGTTGGTCCCAATCGATAAGTTCAGGGTAGACAAGCGTGACATTCTAGGTGTTGGTGTTGGAAGTTAAGGATACGGAGGATAGTGTAAAAATGGAGGATTCTGCGAATAGATTGGTTATGTGGAGGGAAGAGTCATCGATGATATCCTCTGTAGACGTCGTATCGGCGGGAAAAGTGTCAGCTACCTTGTCGAGGATATACTCGATGTCTGAAGCGCGTGGTACCTTCTTACCAAATCCTAATCCTTTCTTGTCTAGCTTCTTTGTTACCACAATGGGCTCCATAGTGCCTTGATTCTGTTTCCCAAGGCCACCTTTGCCTTTATAGCCCATGCTTTTCACTATCCTTAGACCATTGCCATATTGCTTGACTGGTATCATGACTGGTTCTTTCTCCTTGTAGAGCCAAGAAGAGATGTCCTCAATAATTTCCTCTTCCAATAACCGTCCCCGTTGGAATTGGGTTAGGAATGGTGGGGGAGGAATATTTGCTTTTTTGGTTACTTTAGCAATGGGTGGCTTGCCGTAAGATTTTGGAGATAAAGGCATCCGCCCTACACAACAAGATTCGGAGATATCATAAGTGCCAAAGCCTATATCTCGGACGCATGCTGTGATTTTGGGGAGGGGTGTAGGCTCACTGGTAGAGGCTTGTGTGAGAGTTTCAGGATCAACATAGAGAGGGGATTCAAGGGCTTTGTCATTTTTAGGCACTTGGTTGCAATTCTTATAGCTTCCTTGCAAGACACGGCAAAATTCAAAAGGATTAGGATCTCCTGGGATGGTGATCTCTGTTCCATTGTATGGGAACTTTAGGGACTGATGGTACGTGGAGGGGACAGCTTTCATTGCATGGATCCATGGGCGGCCAAGAATAATGTTGTAAGGCAGCTTGATGTCAAGGACTTGACACCTGGTTTCAAGCATGACGGGGCCTAGTTGTATAGGCAAGTGAATAACACCTTCTGAACTGCGTTCTGCATCATCATACCCCTTGATTGTAATACTATGCTCAGTGTTGACGTGATCCTCAGAGTATCCCAATTGCTTTAGTAACTTTAAAGAACATATGTTGAGACCAGCACCACCATCTATGAGGATGTGTTTGATTTTGCGCTTATGTATGAGAACTTCAATATGCAGGGCATCGTTGTGACAAGGATCATGGGAGGGGAGGTCTTTCTCAGAGAAGACTACGTTGTAAGGCGAAGCAATATTACCCACTATAGCTTGGAAATCTGCGACCGCTATGTTGTTAGGAACGGACGACTCTTGGAGGGCTTTTTCTAACACCACTCTATGTGCCGGTGATGACCGTAGAAGGTCCAAAATAGAGATCTGTGCTGGTGTTCTCCCTAGATGTTCGACAAGATTATAATCAGATTGAACCGGAAGCCTAGGTGTAGGTACACGAATGGTGACATGACCTCGACGCGTAGTAACAACACAATCCATAGATTTGCCTTTGATGGTGAGGGTAGACACTCAACTCTCTTCAAAACAACCTACAATGGAATCGAAAGATGTGGACATGTGATTGATACCTTTACCTCTATCCTGAGGAGGAGGTGGACCGTGATGAGGGAATGGTTCCTTGTACATATCGAGATCCTTGTTCGTGTGTTGCACTGGTGATTCATTCTCAAAAGTGATTTGATTACCGTCGATGAGGTTTTGGATGAGGTGCTTAAGCTTCATGCAAGACGCAGTTCTATGACCTTTGCTCCTATGGAACTCACAATATTCATTGTCTCTGTAACGTGCAGTTTTGTAGACAGGTTCTCCATATGGGGGAGCATCAGGTAAGGTGATGAGCCCTTTCTGTAAAGCTTGCTGTAAAACCGATTCGATGGGCACTCCCAAGGGAGTGAATTGACGTCGCGGAGGGTAATCTTGTTGGGGCCGCTCTTGTTGTCTTTGTTGTTGGTTGGGATAAGGCTGCCTTTGTTGTTGCTGTTGTTGAGGTGGAGCTTGACTTGGTTTGGAGAGTTGCAGCGGTGTTTGCAACATTTGGACATGCTTAGTATCGACCACCCCATCGTTGACCACGTTTTTGTTCTTGTTCCAATATTTGGGTTTGTCATTCGACTGTTGATGCGAATTGCTATCTTTCATCTCTTTAAAGATTTTGACCACACCCTTAGCAATGAGGGCCTTCTCAATGTTGGTACCCTTGTATGTGATTTCATCGAAGGTTGTAGCACTAAGGATTTGCAAATGGAAACCTAACTCTTGGTTGAGGTTCTGCACAAAGATGCTAACAAGCTATTTCTCTGGAATCTTGAAAGGGAATTTACTAGCCATTTGTCTCCATCATTGAAGGAAAGAAATGAAAGTTTCACCATTTTTCTGTTTATTGTTGCATAGGTCTGTCATGGAAATCTCATGCTCTGCATTGTAAGAAAAATGGGTGGCAAACTTTTCTGCTAGCTCGTTGAAAGACTTGATACCCGTAGGTAAGTGTGAGAACCATTCTATTGCTTGACCTCCAAGACTGCGAGGAAAGAGACGCATAAGATATGTGTCGTTGTGAGAGACCTCGAAGCAAGCAAGATAGAATTCCCTAAGATGGTCTTTTGGGTCACCTTTTCCTTTGTACTTATCGAACTTTGGAATAGTGAAATTTTGAGGAAAAGGGATCATTGGTAATGACCGATCAAAAGGATAAGGGCACACTTCCTCTAAAGAGAAGGTCTTTTTGGTGTGGCCAAACGTAAGATCAGATAGCTGTTGTTGCACCTCCGCAATCTTTAGTTCCATAGTCGTGGGAGGGGTTGGTAACGTCTCCTGTTGTCCAAAAAGCAGTTGGTGTTTTCCGTATGGAAGATTATAGTGTGGGCCATGCGTACTAGTATTGTAAGGGTCGTAAGATTGATTGGGATTGTATGTATTGTATGATTGGTTCAGATTGGGTTGGAATTGGAGGCCTTGATTAGGCAAAGGTGGAGGTGGCGCTAGGTAAGAATGTTGGCTTTGAGATGGTTGAAGAAACGTATTGGGGGGAGGAAAGCTAAAGTGCGTTTGATTAGGTTGTGATGGTGGCACATAGCTTTGGGAAACCTGATGTTGGGAATGTTGCGAGTGGCTAGGCAATGTATGAAAGAAGTTGAGCGTGGATGAACATTGAGGAGGAGGAACATAGGTAGAAGTGATTTGCGACGGTGGGGTTTGATTGAAGATGAGAGTAGAAGAATTTTGTGGTGGAGGAACATAGGTAGAAGTGATTTGCGATGGTTGGGGTTGCTTGAGGATGAGAGTAGAAGAATGTTGTGGTTGGGGCTGTGTGACTCTAATTGGTTGAGAGACATGCAGGTGTGATGATATAGGAGGTGGTATTTGTTGAGACCCTTGTTGCCTGGCTACATAAGTGTTCCCTGGATTGTAATTAGGTGGGAAACCTACGCGTGATGGGGTAACCAAGATTCCGCTTGCGCTTGGGATGGACACTTTAGGAGGTGGTTGCACATTCGATCGAGCTAAGGTGGCTTGCTTAGCTAACTCTGCTTGACGTTGGAGAGTTTCTTGTTGGTTTTGATAGATCTCCATAGGAGTCAACAGTGGTGATACAGGCCTCTCCTCTGTTGGATTTTGAAAAAGGGGATTCCTATACTGTGAGCCTTGAGTAGGTAGGGGCATAGTCACCGTGGACATGGTTTGCACCGCTTCTATGGTTTCTTGGGTGTTGGTGCTCTCCTTGAGAGTGGACACATCAAAATCTGGAGGTAACTTAGCACTTTGCTTTGCAAGCAAGTGAAAGAAATGATCCTGATTCTCACTAAGGATTTTATCAAAGGCAGCTATAGCTCTAGGATCTTGTATAAATTCATCAAGATCTTGCCCATCTTCTTGAGAGGATTGACCTATTTCAAAGTGTCGCTCTTCTTGAGATGGGGCTTGATCTACGATGTAACCTTGTGGGACAAAATCCGGAGGCAAGCCTATGGTATAATGCGGTGCATTTAGCAAAGGGGTTCTATCCTCATGAGGATTGCTTGGTTCATCTATGTGTGGCATGTTTGGAGAGATGTTTGGTTTTTCCGCGGGTGTACTTGGAGTCACCTTGGGAGTAATGTTGAGACGACCTGATTGTGGTGTGCGAGGGGGTGACTTGTGCTTCTTAGGGACAACTTGCCTAGACTTCATGGTTTACTGTAGCCTGGTGGTGACCATGGGATTCACTTAGGCACAATGTAATGCTGGGAATCTGGGAGATGCTTTGAAGAAACGGACAAACTCTGATGCACAAAGTACTGGGCCAAAAGCGCTATACTGTTTGACCAGAGGCGCAGGACTGTGCTACCAAAAGCATGCTACTGTGGGCCAGAGGTGAAGGACTGAGCTGCCAATAGCGAGTTACTGCTATGCCAAAGGCGAGTTACAGTGACCAAAAGTGAGCTACTATTATACCGAGGGCGCTGAAGTAGAGTTTTGCCAGAGGCGGGTTACTTCTGACCAAAGGCGATCTACTGTATTACCAAAGGCGAGCTGCTGTAATACCAGGGGCGCTGAAGTAGTGTCTGATGTTTTTCAAAGGCAAGATTTTTCTGTTTCTGATTGGATTGGTTTGGCAAGAGAAAACACAGCAAACAAGTGGTCAAAAAAGGCACAAGGACTGACACAACAGATAGTGTATGTTCAAGGCTCCAAACAAGCCCAATGTTTCCACAGGTCTAATACAGTTGCAATCAATAACAAGCACTTTTTATCCCTAGAGAGGCGGGTTACTGCTGACCAAAGGCGATCTACTGTATTACCAAAGGCGAGCTGCTGTAATACCAGGGGCGCTGAAGTAGTGTCTGATGTTTTTCAAAGGCAAGATTTTTCTGTTTCTGATTGGATTGGTTTGGCAAGAGAAAACACAGCAAACAAGTGGTCAAAAAAGGCACAAGGACTGACACAACAGATAGTGTATGTTCAAGGCTCCAAACAAGCCCAATGTTTCCACAGGTCTAATACAGTTGCAATCAATAACAAGCACTTTTTATCCCTAGAGACAAGGTTTCATTGCAGTAGTCAGCTCACAGCTTAATACTCCGTCGATAAAAATATCATTCCATAAAGGTGTCAGATATTTAGTATCTTTGCGAGAGACGATAGGTAGGGATATCTCACCCTCCCCTTGGAAAGCTTAAGTAGGTCACAAGAGCTTTATGTCCGAGGGAATACTATCTCTTCTCAAGGGAGCCAATGGAAAGGGTTTTCCCCATTTATATCTTGTGTTGTGAGCTTTGTACTTCTTTTTGAATGTTGTTATTACCTTTATGTTAATGTGCATCTTAATCTGTAACTATAAAAATTAAAATTTGCATAAATCTTTCCTCAGTAGATCAGTGTAGGAAGCATTTTTGCATACCTTGCTTCCTTTCAAACTCTTGTAACAACAATAACCACCTAATAATCCTTGCACTAACAATTGGTTTTTCATTAATTACCCAATTGCTACATGATCACTATTTACAAAAATTTTGTATCATGTGATATAATGCCTAAATTTGTTAATAACATATATCACAACTAGGAATTCCTTTTTTGTGGTGGTATAATTTTTTTTTAGCAAGGGTTAGATTCTTACTTATGTAATATATGGCATGCATTCCTTTTTATTCTTCCTTTTGTCCTAGGACTGCCCCTATTGACTCATTAGATGCATCTGTTAGAATGTGGAAAGGGTGATTCCAATTAGGTGCTCTTAGAATAGGGGTGTTAGTTAATTTTTCCTTGATAGTTTCAAAGGTAGTTTGGCATTCTTTTGTCCAAGGGAACTCAATATCTTTTGACAAGAGGGAGTGTTGGGACTGAAAATTCCTACCAATTTTTGCAGAAATTTTAGATCTTATGATATAAAAAATCATCTATAGCTTCAAAAGAATACAGTTATATGGAATACCAGCTTCAGTTATGATAGCTGTTGGATTCCCATTAGCATATTGAGAGGAAGACAAGCGTTTCTGTGATGCCTGTGTATATGGAAAAATGGATTAAATCTAAACTAAATAAAACCAAAGAACCCAATAACATAAAGGAAACGAATCTAAGTAAAAGCCATAAATCACAAATCAAAGACAAATGAAAGCACTTACCAAAACTTGTATTGTTCCCTTTTGGAGATATGTGGATTGTTCAATGTAGTTGCAAAGCCATGGCTGCAACAAGCAAGTATGTGCTCAAGAGATCAATGTCAAAAGATCGTTATAGTGCTCAATCGACGCATTGTGTATGCTCCAAGCGCTATTAAGTATGCCTGAGAATACGATCGAAGAGAGAGGCTCAATGAAGGAGATGAGGGGGGTTTATATAGATTTCAAGGAAAATCGATCAACGGTCTAGATAATTCAGAAGAATCAACGGAGGAGATAAGTTGAGGAATGTGCAACGAATGAGAAGAAGACACGTGTCTTGCTTGCTTTTGCATGAGAGGAGTTATCAAGAATAGAAGAATAAGTTAACTGAAGAGATAAATCCATTAAAAGAATAAAGCAATCAGTTAAGTGATTTAAAACAAGAAGAAGAGATTTGCATGAGAATAGAAGATATTTTGCTTTATTAAATGTAGAAATATTTAATTGATGAGCAAGAAAGCTTGAGTTATTTTAGAGATAACTCAAATTAGAAGAAAAAGCAATTTAAATAAATAATTGATTTATTTAAATTTAGAGAAGATATTTTGGAAGAAATAATTAAATAATTGGAATTATTTAATTTAGAAGATTTAAAAGTAGAATAAATTTATAAATTTATTTAATTGTTGTGCATGATTTTTGGAAGAACAGATTTGATTTAATTAAATAATTAAGAATTATTTAATTGCAGATAAGAGGGAATTTGTTGAATTAATTAAATAATTAGATTTATTTAATTAATGTGGAATTGAAATTTAGAAACAGGATAATTAAATAATTAAAATTATTTAATTGTGGAAGAATATAGAGGAATTTAATTTAATTAATTAAATAAAGAGGATTTATTTAATTACTGTTGAATTTAGGAGATTTAGAAGAATTTGATGAAAATTAATTAAATAATTAGATTATTTAATTAACGTTTGCAATGCAAGTGATTAGACAGATAACGGAATGCAAGTGATTCGACGACACGGTCATTTTAGGGTGTCTACAATGCCCCTTGATTTTAAAATGCACGCATGAAGCTTTTAAGACACCCTTCATTTGAATGATGATACTATTAGAGATTGCACATTACTTCTGGTTGCAAGTAATTTTCTAAAGACACGCGAGTTTAGATTCACTCAGACCAGCTTCACATTCTTGTTGATCATCCGACACAACTTATTGTTTATGATGCCTATAAGTTGGGATAACAATGACAGTAGTTGCAACAACGTGCTCTTCCCTCACCAATATTCTATGGAACATATTCACACAATAGTCTACTTGTTATTAAATCATTCTATGAAGGCAGTAATGGTATGTTTGATGCTGAAACTACCCTGGCAAAATATATGCAAAATGTGGTAGCATTTGCAAGCTGTAAACCCTATTGACAAAATGCGAAGATTGTAGAGTATGTACAAAGTGGAGATGGGGACTATGGCATAGGAAATGAACATCCATCTAAGTACAACAAAAAGAGAATTTTAATAGATATATAAATATATTGCAGAACACCCTACATTCTTGCCAGAAAATGCAAAGTTAAAAAACTCAGAAGAAAACCCTAATCAATGAGATATGAATGATCGGAGTGGATTTATTAAGTCCTTCTGATTGCATAAGTCACTTTGATAACTAGAGCTACAGAGATTTCGGTAAGACTCTTGCCAAGGAATGATGTATCAGAAGGACATATATTATTGGGAAGGATCTTGTAGGTCTCACCGATGATGAAGATTACTCCGATAAAGAAAACCTGAGAGATACTTTGGAAGGAGTCCTGCCAATGGATAAACTAAGAAATGAGACATGTTAGAAAGACAAAAGGCATCAAAACCATATGATAATATCACAACGATGGTTCAGGTCAAGTTGATGGCTATACAAATGATTATTCCCACATTTAAAGATATCTGGTTGATACAAATTTACAAACAAAACCCTACATCAAGGAGACATAACATATCAAAGTGAGCTCCTAAGAGTTCTCTGATTACATGAGTCAGATCGATAGAAGAAAAGACGAAGGAAGCACATCAGGAAGATAGGGCATATTGGTGGAAGTCATTTAGATTTCCCTGATATGCTGATATTGTGGGCCCAAGTATTATATAAAACAAGTAATGAAGTAAAACAATGGAAAAGGGGATTTAGAAGCACAGAGAAATATGTAGAATATTTTTGCAATTAAGATGGAAATATTACCCAGATGAAATAGAATAAATAAATTTCATGAAGAACATCTGAAGATGGGTGATTATTTTATCCTGATAAGTGAAATATATAATTATAACCAAATATTTTCACTTGGAGATAAAATGCTTTTCTAAAAGAATTAAACCAAGCAAGTATCTTACCTAGGAAATGCAATACAAGTAAAATATTTAACCAAGAAATAAATATGAGTATGAAGGATGCCAAAAGTGGAAAAATAATATTTATCCTTACAGAAAAGCAAAGGTGAATGTTAAGACAAATATTTGTATTATTGCCAAAATGATTAAAATAATGAAAGGTTGCACTGAATAGATGTATAAAGGGTTGTAACCCTAAAAATCACAAAACTACATATGGCAGATGCAAATCAAGAAAAAGAAAGAGCAATCAGTAGATTAGAAAAAACATCATGATTAGAAGTAAGAGTTAGATAACTAGATGGATTGATCAGTTGCCGAAATAAAACATTATGTTGTATATTGTAAAATATTTTAAAATTGTATAATGGAGAAGAATGCATATAATTGGTAATTTAATATTGATGTCTATTGTTTGTTGAAACTAAACAATTATTTGGCTGTCTCAACATTGTTATTTCTCTATTATTTGAACCTGAGTTTCCAAGTTGATATTTCAGTTTCATCAAGACACACTTGCTGTTTTCATGTAATCAAATTAATTGGTTTCCTTTAAAGAATTAAAATCCTTTTGATTCATTACAGTAACTTGGAAGTAACATTTGGATCAGTAAGAAGAGACATATAATTGACAAGATTGCCATACTGTCTCCAACTCGATATTATCTTGTTATTCAAATCGAGGATTTACTCCATTTGTCAATACACACTTGCTATCATTGTGTGATTCTGTTGATTGGTTCTTTCAAGCAAGGATTAAAATCCTTTCAATAAGTCACGGTAACCTAGTAGGATCTAGTGGGTCAATAAGTAGAGTCTGCAATCACATTCTTGCACATTTATACAAGGTATAAACAAACACAAGTGTCAAACAATTAGAATTGTAACTAGTAAGTAAATCATATATCACATACACCTTAACTCCATTAGCCCAATAAAAATAGGCACTGGTCATACCAATTCCACTCTAGGATTCCATAAAATCTTATTCAAACAATTACATCTTAGATCTTAGTATTAGGAGTAGAAGTAGTTTGCAAGTTTTCATCTATTCCACACTTTATGCCATTGTGGGTAGATCCCTAAATTCATTTGAGTCATACATTCCTTTTATCTACTTCAGCTTTCAAGGTTTACCCACCTAGGTTTTAGCCTGAAGTGTAGGGAGTCATCAACCATTTAGGTTAACTTTGTTAGTTGGTTCGAAAATGTTGCAAGTCTGATCATAGAGCTTGGCATCCTCTTAGGGCTTACAACCTGCATTTTTGAGACCCAACAGGGAGAACATAGGAGTGGCTATTTTACTAAATTTTTTAATGAACCTCCTATAGTAACCGACATGTCCCAAGAAACTCTTGATATTGGTATGATTTTTAGGAGCAGGTAATTATCTAATTACTTCTACCTTATTGGTATCTACCTTGATTCCTCCTACTGATATATGATGCCCAAGGACAATACCTTGTTCTACCATCATGAAACACTTTTCATGCCTCAAAGACAATTGATTCTTTTCACAACATTACAATACTTTATTGAGGGCTTCTTCAATGGTATTCCCATAAATGGTAAATTCATCCATGTAGACCTCCATACACTCATTAGCTAGTTCAACAAAGATGGCTAAAAAAACTGTATGAAAGGTAGTTGAAGTGTTACACAAGCAAAATGGGAGGAATCTATATGCAAAGGTACCCCATGAACATATGAAAGTAGTCTTGTCTTGGTCCTCTAGTGCTACTTGGATCTAGTTATATCCACTAAACCCATCTAGGAATGAGAAATATTTCTTCCCTAATAGGTTGTCTAAGACTTGGTCAATGAATGGCAAGGGGAAATAGTCTTTCTTTGTAGCTTTGTTCAGATCTCTATAGTCCACACACACTCTCCATTTACCATTATTTTTAGGCACAATCACTAGGGGATACACCCATTGACTATCAAAATAGGGTAAATAAAACCTACCTGCATCAACTTTTCTATTTTTGTTTTCATTATTTCCTTTAATGCTGGGTTCAATCTTCTTTGAGGCTATCTAACGGGTTTGACATATTCAATGTAGATATGATGGGTATAAACTTTGTGATGAATTCCCTTCATATATCTATACTCCCAAGCAAAAGATGTGGTATGGGACACCAAAAGATCAATCAATTCTGCCTCTTGCTCTCTTGACAACTTGGTGTTAGTATTCAATGCTTTTCCTCATAAAAGCATGACCTGCTTCATATCTTGATCAATACATTTGATAATTTTGTGCTCATTCTTCATTATTTTCAGAGGACAAGAGTGTGGCAATAACATGTGGAAAGTTGCAATGTCTTGATAAAAAGTTTCACCACAAGGTATAATGTTTGCCAAAGAACAATGTGATGCTGCTAAAAACTCTCTTCTTGGATCCTTAGTAAAGGTCATCACATTGTTGTCTATGAGGATTTGAGTTATGTACTTAGGGGTGTCAAAGTCAATGTCTTCCCGTAAATCTCCTAAATTCTTAGTGATGGTAACCATAGCCAAGGAAGCACTATTCTCTGTGTTATTGGGTTCATCTACCCAAACTTGTCTTGAATAATGCATGGATGACATAGCTGGGGGTACAAAGATATTTTCTTCATGTCTATGCCATTAGATATGACCATATCCCTAGTTCTATAGTTAATGGATGCTATTGTAATATCTAGCCATGGTCTACCTAAAATCAGAGGGTAAGCATTTCTTTGGTTTCTTGGCTCTAAAATTAAAAATAATATGGAATTCCCATGATTGCACAATGAATGGGACATTAGTTAAGACTCCCTTTGGGATTTCTACTGATTGATCAACCAATTGTAAAATTGTGGAAGTGGCTTGAATGCCTGTGAGAGAAAACTTATCTAAAGTGTGAACTGTCATAACATTTATTGCTGCTCCTAAGTCAACTAGAACATTTGATATTTCTACTCCCACGATGTGGACTGTAATGATAGGATTTCCAAGATTCCCATACTTTGGAAGGAGTATTTCTCCAACTAGTAGATCAACTACTTTCCCATCTACTGAAATAGTGGTGGGAAATTTTTCCTTCCTTCCTCAAGTTTTAACACAATTCTTTTTGATAAACTGGTTTAGTTTAGGAACATCTCTAATTTTCTAAAGGAGTGGAATCTAAATGTTTAGCTGTCTAATCTCTTGAAGTAGTTCATACTCAATTGTAGGTTGAACTTGTTTATGTAGAATTTGTTATTGGGGAGCATTTTGTCTAAAACATTCAAGGTATGGTGCCTGTTTTGTAGTCTTTAGAGTAGATCCAAAGTTTAGTTTTCAAGCAACTCTAGAGGTATTCCTTTAGGAGGAACTCCAGAGTGGTCCGAGGGTTGTTCTTGGGGCACTTTTTCAATTGTAACCTCCTCCTCCTTGGATGAATTTTTAGGTTCCAATTCATTTATGATTTTAACAATGAGAGGGGGAGATGGTCTTGGGAGAGCTTTCCCAGAATGTAGCTAGAGGTTATGAATAGGACTTATACCAGCCATATTTTCTTTCTTAGTCATATATACAATTGCTTCTTGTTTATTATGTGGGTTGGCTATAGTTTGAGTTGGTAGGGGTGGCTAACTAACTAGTTTGTTTTGAGTTTGATTTTATGTGTTTGTTGGCCTAGTTAGAAGCACTTGTTATTGGTTTGGAAAGCATCTTGGTTGGCCTTAGAGTTTTTGATTATGGTTCTATCAAGAACTCCACTATGGTTGCATATGTTGTGGTCCAAATTGAGGCAGAAACTATTGTGGCCAATGTTGTGGTGGTACCTGCCTAGGTTTTAGGGTTTTGAGTTAGTTTCATGCAAGTGTTTTCCTTATTTTCCTTAAAACCCTAAGTCTTAAGGTTGAGAGTTTACTTTGTGTTCTATTTTGTTGTTGACCATCTTGCCTAGGTTCTTGGTTAGCTAAGTTATGCCCTTATGTCTTTTATGTCATGAAGTGACCAGCCTTGAGACCTAGTGTTAACCCTTTGTTGCCCATCAAAGTCATGTCCATCATAAAATTCATAAGTCCTAAGTCTTTGTAGGGGCCTGAAGGTGCCACATGGTAGGATATTGCAAGCTCATAGTCTGCTAATGTTGATGTCATATCTCCACCATGCAATTGTGAAATAAGGACAGGTGTAAGGTATATCTTGGCCTATGGCCAAAATTTCTACAACTTCTTTGAATGAAGAAGATGGTGTCAAGTGTCGCAAGATTAAAATAAGGTAGTGGGGCCATAGGTATAAAAGAATTAGGTAGTAGTGCAACCTCACAAAAGAATCTTGTCAGTAGGAAAGATTCTCCATGCTACTGTGAGATGGCGACATGTAGCCGGTTCCTGGAGGAAAGAGAAGGGCTGACTTGGTGAGAAAGATGTGGAAGGTATGACTTGGATGATAGGTGGTGGTTTCCTATACATTTTGCTGGGAAATGATTTTCACCGTGACTTCAAAAGTGTCTCTATGAGTCTGTGGAGACCGATGTGGCTGCCAACATGGAGTTTCTATAGGGATTTCCTTCTTTCATTGGGACTAGTCTACTCTTACAACGAGGTGGAGAGGTATTTGAAGACTTAGCTGCCAACATGGAACTTTGATGACTCATCTTCCTTCATATTTTGTTGAACTTCCCAAATGGCTGGGGTGATTGTGTGAAGATCTCCTTGGTAGTCTAATGTGGAAACGTCCTAACTCCACTGATAAAAGAAATTTAAAAATATAATGGTTGGTGGTGGAATGCATGGTGATCATCAATCTAACCTAAAAGTAGTTTTCATCCACAGTCGAGATTTAAACCTAAGGTGGTTGTCCATCAGTGCTATTCTTGTGAGTTTTTAGTCTACAATTAATAGAATTACAGTGTGACCAAGGCCAGGAAATCAAATCTGCTCAGAACAATTGAATTCCAACTCATTTCATCAAGGATTTTATCAGAAAATTTGATTGTTCCATTGAGGATCTGATTGTTTCATAATTGGATCTTTCATAATGTAGGTGGCTTGAAGCTTGTTGCTCCTTTTAAGGGAATTTAGGGCCATTCACACGGTGGGCTGGTTGGTTTTCTGAGAAGATTTTGTGCATCTAAACATAGGGAATAGAAGTTTTTTTCTTTTTCTAGGTTCTGAGTCTGAATTGTATGTATTTGTAAATTTGTTTTAATAGTACTAGCATCTACATGAATATAATGGCATATTTCTAAAGCCAATTGTCTCTTGAGGTATGGTCTACATAGATTATGAATGAATGAATCAAGGATTGTTCATTTTGTCTCCATGAAGTCTTTATGGATGTGTTTTTCTGTATGAGGCTCGTATTCAAGGAATGAGTTAAATGCTTTAACAGGAATACAAATTTTTGTGGATGTATAGAAGGATATTATAAGAATGATTGATTCAAAAATACTAAGTGTACTATTGTAAGGTAATATTATAAAGCTCTATAGTGCTCATGTTACTTATTGTTATCAAGTTTCAGTTACATTATGTTTGACTCTATTACCCTAGAATAAGGCATCGATCTCTTACCTTTATGTTTAGTTTCATGCTCCAAAAACCAACAAGAACCCAAATGATTTAAAAACATTAATATCCACTATAAGTGTTTGTTAAATTGATGTTTTACCCTGTTCTATGGTTTTGAGGAGTGTAAAAGATTGATTGATTTAAGCCAAGTCTTCATTATTTTCATAATCCTCAAACAAATCTACATAGAACACATCTATTTTATCATAGTATCTATAATAAATTGGTATAGGATGTTATTGGATACTATCAAGGGATTACCCTCCCGGGTTTTGCAGAGCCTAAAGTGAAGAGGGAAAGTTGTCCTAACTTGCACCTATGTGTTGGCCAACCCCTCATGATGGTTGAACACTGAAAGTGGCTAAATCATAGGCTATTTCATGAGATAAGGTTAGGATTTAAAAACAACCAACAGAAATGGCAACTCTACTGGGGACATTCTAGTGGCTACCAGGGGGTGTGTAAAGTTTGCATCTTTATAGTGCTGTATTATTCCCTTTGAAGAGGGTGGTGACTCTGATCAGAAAAAGGAATAGTTGTGTAAAAAAAAGAAGGATTCCTCTGTATTTTCACCTATATCTTTGCAGGGCTTATTTGAAAGACATAATATATTGAATTCCCTCAATTGGGTGGCAACTTTGACTCTCCTATACTGGTGAAAGATTTATTTCAAGGTAATTGAAGAAAAGAAAGAAGTTGGGAAAGTCATAGAGAGATGAAAGGAACCAGAGGACACATGAGGAATCATCCTGAACAAAAGTTGGAGGGGTAATTGACACAGAATACTCAGTAATCATGGAAAAAGAATAATGCAAACACTGGTAAGTCTGATATATGCTCTCCTCTGCTAGGACCTAGAAGTTCTCTTCATAATATTACTGATAATTTGCAAAGATTATATGAATTTGGTATGCTTGCTACAAATGAGGAGGATTTTATTTTGAGAGACTTTGTTGAAGATGAAAACTCCTATTCAAGACTCCTAGCTAACAAACAGTTAATCGTTAGAATGACAGGTCCTCCTAGTCTTATAGATTTTGACCTACTAGGCAATCCTGTTAGTAGGTCACCTACCCCAGCTTTCCACATGAGTACTACAAATCTCCTAGATAGTACCTTGGAAAATTCTAATTTAGACACTACATTACCTAGTGAAGAAGAATTAATGAAGGAGATAAATGAGTTGCATAAAGAGACTGAGAGAATAAAGGAGTTGAATGTAATAAAGACCAAGGATAGAGAGGAGAAGATTAGAAATGCTATGGATGAGAGAGACAAGATGAAGCTGAGGATGGAATGTTTGAAGTTAGTAACTCTAAAAGAGCTTGAACCTATATCTATTACACTCAATGGCCCAGTAGTTTCTCAAATACCTACCCAAAATAATGTGACTGTCCCATTGAATACTATCCCTACAAATACTTGGACCAGTTCTGTTGTTATCACCAATGTTGCACCCCCTTTTAAAACCTCTTTTCAGTAGAGTGATAAAGGGAAGAAGCCTTTGAAATGAGTCCATATTAATGAAGGTCAATCATCTCAAAATGTTGTTATGGAGGAATCTGATTCATTAGATCTTAAACTAAAGAAAGACAATGAACAAATACAAAGGGAATTGGAATTTAGAATAGAAATATTAGCTGCAAATTCTGAGATGCACAGGAAGATTGAGTTCTTGAAGACTTCTATAGGGAATCTTGTAGCCTTTATTTCCCATAACCCATCTACTTCTTCACCTATTAATACAAATATTTCAGCTCTTGCTAACCAGTCCAATCCCAATTCTCATACATATACTCAATCTAGAAGTTAGAATTTGGGACAAAAAGGAAGTCTAGATGTGGGGGGAAGTGGTATAAACAAAAAACATGTAAATTGGGGATATCAACTTGCTAGAAGACCTATACAGCCAGATAGATACAAACAATTATGTTTTGATGGGATACTTGGATATCCAAATCCTTTCCCTGATGACATATGGAACGTGCTAGTCATATTCTCTAACAATAATGCTATAAGTCTAGAAGATCACCTAAGGTCATTTAATAATATGGTGGATGACTTTGAGGTGGAAGATGAAGATGTAATGATGAAGTTATTTATGCAATCACTCATTGAAGATGCCAGGGATTGGTAGAGGGGATTGCCTAAGTCCAGTATTGGATCATGGGACAAGTTTAAAAGGGTGTTTAGAGAACATTATGGTGACAAAATAGATCCTTGGTTCATACTGAATGAGTTTAACATGTCCAAAGGATATAATGAGATAGTTTCTGATTTCAACTTAAGGTTTCAGAAATCCATGCATAGAATTCCAAACCATTTAAGACCAAAAGAACTTGTGTGTTTGGTAACATATAGAAATGCATTTGATCCTAAAATGGGATAATTTCTTAGGGACTTGAATCCTCAGACTCTAAGAGATGCTTATAGATTTGCCTTGCATATTGAGAGCAATAGGAAAGCTATTGGCAAGGTAGGAAAAAGAGAAGATGTGAAATTGCTAAAGAACCCTAGAGGTCAAGAAAAATTGCCAGCACAAGAATAAGGTTATGAATGCCTTAAAGGATATGGACTATAAGATTGCTTGACAACAAAAAAGTTTGGCAAATGAAAGACCAACTTTCCAAAGGAATGATAAACCACCAAGATTACATGATCAACCATACAATACAAATTGGTATAATGGTAATTGTATTAATAGGTGAAGAAGTAGATGGGTTGTGGGAAATAGAGGCTACAAGATTCCCTATAGAAGTCTTCAAGAACCCAATCTTCCTCTGCATCTCAAAATTTGCAGGATATCAGAAACCGTCTCATTGTATCCTTTGGACATGTTGTTAAACTCATTTAGTATGAACCAAGGATCTATTTTGTCACCATAATGTTCTCTAAATGCCCTTTTAAACTTGTCCCATGATCCAATACTAGCCTCAGGCAATCCCCTATACCAATCCTTGACATCTTCAATGAGTGATTGCATAAACAACTTCATCATTACATCTTCATCTTCCACCTCAAAGTCATCCACCATATTATTAAATGACCTTAGGTGATCTTCTCCACTTATAGCATTATTGTCAAAGAATATGACTAGCATGTTCCTTATGTCATTAGGGAAAGGATTTGGATATCCAAGTATCCCATCAAAACATAACTGTTTGTATCTATCTGTCTGTATAGGTCTTCTAGCAAGTTGATATCCCCAATTTGCATGTTTGTCTATACCACTTCCCCCCACATCTAGACTTCCTTTCTGGTGCAGGAGCACCCGCACATGATCAGGATATAGGTCCGCATGATGACATACATGATCAGGATGTAGGATAGTTATCATCATGCTGACGGGATAATCTATTTTTAGTATGTTTGACTTTATCATGTAATAAGGTCCACTGGACCGATGCTATGTAATAGTTCAACATAGGAGTATGTGTAGGCAGTTAGAGGCAGTTAGAGATCGGGATAAGGTTATCTGAGCTGTCCTCTCTCCCAGCCGCTTGGAAGCTCCCAGCCGCTGGGAAGTGATGTTAGTAGTACTCGAAGGATTTGTTATATATACCTTCGATCTGTAGGGTTTAGAGATATAGTTTTGATATTGATGTACTGGTGTTGAGTTGAGATTCAGGAGAGCAGTTCAGACATTGTGAAGCTGTATTCAGGACATTTGAATTTCAATTGAATAAGATCTCATCTTCGCATTATCTGGTTGTATCAGTTACATCTGTTTTGTTTTCCTTTTCCATTTTGCAAGTTAATGGGCACTTTCAACCCTTCCACCGGTTGATCCTGCAAATCGGTGGAATGGTCCTGTATCATAGCTTAGATTGCATTTGTGTTTTCTGGTTGTGCATTGCATTGTTCAGGAGATCTGTTAGAAGCATGCTGTAAATCAGCCTAGCATCCTCATGTGCTAGGTCTAGAAGATAAGTTTGCTTAGATTTTGGTTTGAAGGTGATCCGGCCCGGTCGTCACAGGATCTTTGTGAAATTATGTGGTTGTGAGTGTTTTCATGCAGTGGAAGGATACACAGGAGTCTGCATGTGCGTTTCCAGTCGGAACGAGCCGCAACATCATCTGCGAATCCATCGCCATCAGGATCGGGTCATGAAGTTGTTGAAATTTGCATGTTGCAGGTGCATCATGATGTTTTGAGTTGGATATATACTCAGTGTATATATCGCAGTCAGGATCATCTCTCGGGGAAGGTCATCATCCGCATATCGCTAATGGATGCGGGTGTGAAAGTTGAGTTTTTTGGCTAAGTGTTGAAGAGTTCATCAGGATGATGTGTGACATCATCGTCATCAGGATATGACGTCATCGTCATCAGGATATTCAGAAATCCCTCTATGCGAGTTTATCCTGTTGTCGCTAAGGGTTTAGACATCGGCGTAGGCAGGAAGTTGTATTAGCAACATCAGGAGGTTCCGAAGACAACCGGATAAGTTGAGTCATGATGCTGTTGCTTGTATCGTCGGGCAGTGGAGCATCGAAGGCAAGTTGTTGAAGTGCAACGTCATCAGGATATTTGGAGAACCGGATATTAGGATATCCTGCTGACGAAGGTGATATTGAATATCATGATGATGCCGCTTGTGTTTGGCACCCGATGAACAGTGCAACCGGAGGAGGTTCGCGCCCGTTGTTTATCATGATGATGATAGGCGACAGTCGAAGGAGGTAAATAGTAGTCGACAGGAGGATATTTGCGATCATCTGAAATATGATGATGCTGTTGAAATGTGATGATGCTGTTGGTATTGTTAGGAAATATGATGATGCTGTTCAACCGATAGAGAATTTTATCATGCTGTTTGTATTGTTGGCAGCTCCTTCCTGTTAGGTTGCCTCTGTTGCGTTCCACTCTGCATCACTTTCTGTCCTAAATTCTAACTTTTAGATTGAGTATATGTATGAGAATTGGGATTCGATTGGTTAGCAAGAGCCAAAATATCAATTCCTAACAATCAAAAGAATCAGCAAAGTAGGGATCCTCCCAATCCGTTGAAAAAGGCTTCTACAAATTTTGTAGATGATACTCCTTGGGGCTTATCTTGCCAATTGCCCCACTCACCACACCAGTGTGCTCTTGCCCAATTTATAGAAGAAGATCAAAATACATGTGGTGATTGTGACCTATCTCATGAATAGGATGGGGTGATTAATAGCTTATTTTCTAATGGTGAGTTCTACTTTGGTGAAGTGACCAGTGAAGTTGATGTTGAAAATTAGAGGTGTATAGTAAGTGCATATCAACAACAAATATTTTCAAATGAAGATGAAGAAGAAAGTTGTGCTGTGCATGCCTTTGAAATTGAAGAACATGATGTCACTTTGAGAAGACCATTAGATGAAGAGATTAGAAAATTAACTATTGTTGCTATTGCTCAGTTTAAAAGCAATTATCATTTGAGGAATAGAGTTGTAAATAGTGATCAGGGCAAGGCTGGTAGTGTTTTGATTAAGGAAAATCTAGCATATATGAAAAGGGAAGAATCCAAAGTCAGAAATACCAAGGTATGGGGAAAGAAGCCTAGTGAAAAGCATGTTGCTAAACCATTGACCTCTCCATCACCTTTAAAAAAAGCTCATAAATTGAATAATGGGTTAGAAAAGAAAGGGAGCAGGACCCAAGAGGAAGGAACTTCTAATGCAAATAAGGGATAGTCCTAAGACAATCTTGTGGATGTACAAGACGTACCTAAATATGTCCCTATTGATATGTTCTAGTTGTTGACACAAATAAAGGTGTTGTTCCATTTTTGGAGATGATAAGGATTAAGGAACATAAAGATAAGGCGGTAGTCTTTATCCATAGTATAAATACATCATGTAATAAAAGGAAAGATAATATTCATCTTGAGGGGAACAACAATGATAACCCTCAGATATTTTTGGGTGCCACACTCACTGCATGTCCTAATTAGATGGACCCTTTTTATATATCTCTCATCATAAATGATAAGACTCTGAAGAATTGCATGATTGATTCAGGGGCATCCTCCAATATTATACTAGTTAGAATTATGTGAGAATTGGGTTTAAAGATCACAAAGGCTTATAGAAAATTCTATGCAATGGATAATAGAGAGATCCCAGTCATAGGGATTATAAGAGAAATACCATATAGATTTGCTACATATCCTGACAAGGAGTTTGTGATGAGTGCAACTGTGGTTGATATTCCTCCAACTTATGGGATGCTTTTGTCTAGAAAGTGGTCTGCTGCCATTTGTGGAAGTATGCAATGTGATATGTCTTTTGCCACCATCCCCATTGATGGCAAGGATGTCAAACTTCATAGGGAGCCTCTTTCTTCATATACAATTGTGGAAGATCAATGATGCAGAGTGGAACGCAACAGAGGCAACCTAACAGGAAGGAGCTGCCAACAATACAAACAGCATGATAAAATTCTCTATCGGCTGAACAGCATCATCATATTTCCTAACAATACCAACAGCATCATCACATTTCAACAGCATCATCATATTTCAGATGATCGCAAATATCCTCCTGTCGACTACTATTTACCTCCTTCGACTGTCGCCTATCATCATCATGATAAACAACGGGCGCGAACCTCCTCCGGTTGCACTGTTCATCAGGTGCCAAACACAAGCGGCATCATCATGATATTCAATATCACCTTCGTCAGCAGGATATCCTAATATCCGGTTCTCCAAATATCCTGATGACGTTGCACTTCAACAACTTGCCTTCGATGCTCCACTGCCCGACGATACAAGCAACAGCATCATGACTCAACTTATCCGGTTGTCTTCGGAACCTCCTGATGTTGCTAATACAACTTCCTGCCTACGCCGATGTCTAAACCCTTAGCGACAACAGGATAAACTCGCATAGAGGGATTTCTGAATATCCTGATGACGATGACGTCATATCCTGATGACGATGACGTCACACATCATCCTGATGAACTCTTCAACACTTAGCCAAAAAACTCAACTTTCACACCCGCATCCGTTAGCGATATGCGGATGATGACCTTCCCCGAGAGATGATCCTGACTGCGATATATACACTGAGTATATATCCAACTCAAAACATCATGATGCACCTGCAACATGCAAATTTCAACAACTTCATGACCCGATCCTGATGGCGATGGATTCGCAGATGATGTTGCGGCTCGTTCCGACTGGAAACGCACATGCAGACTCCTGTGTATCCTTCCACTGCATGAAAACACTCACAACCACATAATTTCACAAAGATCCTGTGACGACCGGGCCGGATCACCTTCAAACCAAAATCTAAGCAAACTTATCTTCTAGACCTAGCACATGAGGATGCTAGGCTGATTTACAGCATGCTTCTAACAGATCTCCTGAACAATGCAATGCACAACCAGAAAACACAAATGCAATCTAAGCTATGATACAGGACCATTCCACCGATTTGCAGGATCAACCGGTGGAAGGGTTGAAAGTGCCCATTAACTTGCAAAATGGAAAAGGAAAACAAAACAGATGTAACTGATACAACCAGATAATGCGAAGATGAGATCTTATTCAATTGAAATTCAAATGTCCTGAATACAGCTTCACAATGTCTGAACTGCTCTCCTGAATCTCAACTCAACACCAGTACATCAATATCAAAACTATATCTCTAAACCCTACAGATCGAAGGTATATATAACAAATCCTTCGAGTACTACTAACATCACTTCCCAGCGGCTGGGAGCTTCCAAGTGGCTGGGAGAGAGGACAGCTCAGATAACCTTATCCCGATCTCTAACTGCCTCTAACTGCCTACACATACTCCTATGTTGAACTATTACATAGCATCGGTCCAGTGGACCTTATTACATGATAAAGTCAAACATACTAAAAATAGATTATCCCGTCAGCATGATGATAACTATCCTACATCCTGATCATGTATGTCATCATGCGGACCTATATCCTGATCATGTGCGGGTGCTCCTGCACCATACTCCCCAAAAGAAGAAATCTCAAGTCCACTTGAGATGAGAGTATCAAGGTCGGCACCATGTTTCTGTATCTGTTCTGCAGTCATCCATACGGCTTCGGAAGTCGGCTGTCCCTTCCAAGAGACGAGGTACTCCAAGTACTTCTTGTTCCTGGTCTGTTTGACCACTCTAGTGTCCAAAATCTGCTGTATCTGTGGAGGATCATGTTGAGGAATGTCTTCAGCAACTGTATCCAGTAGAATATCCTGATCTGCATCTGGATTAGCCTGGTAGGGAGTTAAGTCACATACATTGAAGATAGGAGATAAACCAAGATCAGGTGGTAGTTGGATCTGATAAGCATTTTGTCCATGTTTTTGCAAAATCTGACATGGTCCAACTTTCTTTTGCATGAGCTTAGTATACTTCCCCTTAGGGAGCCTGTCTTTCTTCAAGTGAACCCAAACCAAATCTCCAACAGCAAATTGAACATCCTTCTTCTTCTTGTCAGCATACTCCTTATACTTTAAGGTGGTTTGCTGGAGTTGGGTCTTAACCTGATCATGAACTTCTTTGATTGCTTCAGCAAAAGCTTCTCCATCTGCACTAACAGGATCTGCTGTAGGTAGTTCTCGCAACTCTAAAATACCTCTGGGATGCATTCCATATACTACCTGAAAAGGCGATTTTCCTGTGCTCCTGTTGACAGTATCATTATATGAAAACTCAGCTTGAGACAAAATATTGTCCCACTTCTCTCCATGCTGTTTTGTCAAGCATCTAAGTAGATTCCCTAAGGAACGGTTCACAACCTCAGTTTGTCCATCCGTTTGAGGATGATATGCAGAGGAAAAAGATAAATTGGTTCCCAGCTTCCTCCATAGGGTTCTCCAGAAATGACCCACAAACTTCACATCTCTGTCTGAAACTATGCTCAAAGGCAACCCATGAATTCTGACAATTTCCCTGAAGAATAAATCTGCAATATATGAGGCATCTGCAGTGGTTTTGCATGGCAAGAAATGTGCCATCTTACTGAACCTGTCCACTACAACAAAGACACTGTCAAATCCTCTCCTGGTCCTTGGTAAACCTAAAACAAAATCCATACTGATACTTTCCCATGGTCTGGAAGGAATGGGTAAGGGCTGATATAACCCTGCATTAGTTGACCTGCCTTTAGCCTTCTGACAAATTACACAGGTTTCTACAAATTTCCTGACATCTGACTGCAACTTAGGCCAGAAGTAATGCCTCCTGACCAGATCAAGAGTCTTGTCTATACCAAAATGACCAGCCATTGCTCCACAATGTTTCTCCTTGATTATATTCAACCTCATAGAACACCTTGGGATGCACAACTGTCCACCCTTAAACAACAATCCATCTTGGATCAGGAATTCAGAGAACTCAGCATGGTATTTCTCCCCAAAAGAAGTACAGACCTGATATATTTCTCCAAAATCTTCATTAGACTCATACATGGTCTTGAGTGAGTCAATGCCAACACTCTCTAACTGAATCTGATTTACTGTGAGAACTCTCCTGCTCAAAGCATCTGCAACTTTGTTCTTAACCCCTTTCTTATGCTTCAAGGTAAAAGTGAAATCCTGTAGTGTTTCTACCCACTTCATATGTCTGTGGTTCAGCTTCTCCTGACTGTTGATGAAACTCAAAGCTTGATTATCTGTGAAGACTATGAACTCCTTTGGCATCAGGTAATGCCTCCATTTCTTTAGGGACTGAACTAGAGCATACATTTCCAGATCATATGATGAATACCTTTTCTTAGCATCATTGAGCTTTTCACTGAAAAATGCAATTGGTCTACCCTCTTGACTGAGTACTGCTCCAATGGCCATGTGACTGGCATCACACTCTACCTGAAAGATCTTATTGAAATCTGGAAGTGCAAGGACTGGCTGCTGTGCCACCTTCCTCTTCAATGCCTCAAAGGAATCATCTGCTCCTTGAGTCCAAACAAACCTGCACTTTTGTCCTCCTTTGATGGTATCCAACATGGGTGCACAAATATGACTGAACCCTCTGATGAACTTTCTGTAGAAGGTTGCTAACCCATGGAAACTTCTGACTTCATTCATGGTCTGTGGAGTTGGCCAATTCAAAATGGCACTCACCTTCTCCTTATCCATCTGCAGCTTGCCTTGTGAGATGACAAAACCTAAATAGGTGATCTCCTGTTTCATGAACAAACACTTGTCCAAGTTTATCATCAGCTTCTCTTCATGTAACCTCTTGAGAACCAGCTCTATATGCCTGAGATGTTCTTCTCTGGTGTTACTGAAAATCAGAATGTCATCTAAATAGACTATGACAAACTTACCAATAAATTCCTTCAGAACCTCATTCATCAGCCTCATGAAAGTACTAGGGGCATTAGACAAACCAAAAGGCATAACCTTCCATTCATACAAACCTTCATTTGTTTTGAATGCTATCTTCCACTCATCACCTGGTCTAATCCTTATCTGATGGTATCCACTCTTCAAGTCTATTTTAGTAAAATACTTGGCATTTCCCAAACAATCAAGTAAATCCTCAATTCTGGGGATTGGAAACCTATACCTGATTGTGATCTTGTTGATGGCTCTGGAATCGGTGCAAAGTCTCCAAGTGCCTTCCTTCTTAGGTGCTAATACAGCTGGTACTGCACATGGGCTCAAACTCTTTCCAATCAGACCTGAATTCATCAATTCTTCAATCTGCCTGGCTACTTCTGCATTCTGTTCTGGGGTAAGCTTATAAGCTGCTTTATTTGGAAGTGTAGACCCTGGAATCAAGTCTATGCAATGACTGATATCTCTGACAGGTGGTAGGGATCTTGGCATTCCCTCTGAGATAACACCTTTGTACTTATCCAATAACTCTTGGACAGCTGGGTCTATCAACCTTGGCTTCTTCTCCTTCTTGGCTTCTTGCTGTTGTTCCTTATTCACACTCATACAGGGGATTAGGGCATATGCAACTGCACCTTCTGCTGCTACTTCTTTCATAAACTGTTTGCCTTCCATCAGCATGACCTTCACTTCTTTGCCTTTAGACTTCTCCTCTTTCTCCTTCAATGGGAATAGTGTTACATCTTTACCATCTTTAGTGATTTTATAGGTGTTTTTAACACCATCATGCTGTGCCTTCAGATCATATTGCCATGGTCTACCAAACAAAAGGTTGCAAGCATCCATCTTGGTGATATCAAACAACAACTTATCTTTATATCCACCAATCTGAAACTCTACCCAAGCCTGCTCTTCTACAGTTGTCTGCTGACCTTGAGTAAGCCATGAGACTTTATATGGAGATGGATGAGGCAATCTCCTAAGCTTCAGTTTCACCACCATTTCTTCAGACACAAAGTTCTCAGTAGAACCAGAATCAATCAAAACCTTACACGCCTTACCTCCTTCTTTGCAAGTGGTTCTGAAAAGGGACTTTCTCTGAGGGGCTTCTTGATCAGGTACCTTCATGGTAGTTACTGTTCTTCTCATCATCAGGGACTCTCCACTTTCTGGATATCCATAATTCTCAGGACCATTCACACTCTGAAAATCATTAGAGCTTGTCCTGCTTTGATTATCAGGTTCATTGACCAGATTTGTCCTCCTTTCTCCTGCTGAGCTTGTGGCCTTGTCTGGACATCTGCTGGCTATATGGCCTTCTTTGTTACAGTTGTAACACCTGATGGATCCTCTGCCCTGGGATCTTCCTCTGTAAGGTCTTCTACCTCTGAAGTTACCTTGCTGACTGAAATTCTCTCTCTGATTCTGACCATTGTTGCTCTTGCTATTGTCCTGACTGGATTCTCCTTGATATCCCTGTCCTTGTCCTCTGCCTCTGAAAGGACTTCTTCCACCTCTTTGTTGTCTTCGTCTTCCTCTGTTGTTCTGATCTTGTTTTCTCTTCAGCTTTTCTTCCACTTTCAATGCCAACTGAAAGCTTTTCTGCACTGTATCTGGGTTATGCAGACTCAGATCTTCCTGAATATTAAACCTCAGTCCATTCAGGTATCTGGCTACCTTTTCTTCTTCACTTTCTTTCACCTTGGTCTTCATACAGAGTTTCATGAACTCTTCTGTATATGAGCTGACATCTAGCTCCTTCTGCTTCAGGTTCTGTTTCCTCTTGTGTAGCTGGATACTGTAGTCCAAAGGAATATAAGCCTCCTTTACCAATTCCATCATCTTCTTCCATGTGGCAACTCTACGTTTTCCCTCCTGCACTCTATCATCCTGAACAAAGTTCCACCATGTCAAGGCAACTTCTTTCATCTTTGACTGTGCTATCTTCACTCTCTGCTGTTCTGGTATCTCCTCTGTCACAAAGAAATTGTTCAGACAGTCTATCCATTCCATTACTGAATCAGGGTCCATCTTACCTGTAAACACTGGCAAGTCCAGCTTCACATCCATGGTTCTCCTCTCCATGGCCTTGAGGGCGTTCAACAGCGGTCTCTGGTCTGCAGGAATGACCTCCTCGCTCCAATTAGGGATATCCTCTTCTTCCCTATCATCTTCTCTACCAGAACCTACTCTGCTCCTCAACTTTGCTAATTCATCTTTCAACTCCTGATTCTGAGCCTTCACGGCCCTGCTTTCCGCAATCTGTTTCTTCACCAGAACTGCCAACTCAGCGTTGGTCATCTTTGTTGGAAACTCAGATGTTCCTTCTTCGTCTGACATCCTGCTTATCTTTTCCAAAAGATCCTAACCTTTGCTCTGATACCACTATGATGCAGAGTGGAACGCAACAGAGGCAACCTAACAGGAAGGAGCTGCCAACAATACAAACAGCATGATAAAATTCTCTATCGGCTGAACAGCATCATCATATTTCCTAACAATACCAACAGCATCATCACATTTCAACAGCATCATCATATTTCAGATGATCGCAAATATCCTCCTGTCGACTACTATTTACCTCCTTCGACTGTCGCCTATCATCATCATGATAAACAACGGGCGCGAACCTCCTCCGATTGCACTGTTCATCGGGTGCCAAACACAAGCGGCATCATCATGATATTCAATATCACCTTCGTCAGCAGGATATCCTAATATCCAGTTCTCCAAATATCCTGATGACGTTGCACTTCAACAACTTGCCTTCGATGCTCCACTGCCCGACGATACAAGCAACAGCATCATGACTCAACTTATCCAGTTGTCTTCGGAACCTCCTGATGTTGCTAATACAACTTCCTGCCTACGCCGATGTCTAAACCCTTAGCGACAACAGGATAAACTCGCATAGAGGGATTTCTGAATATCCTGATGACGATGACGTCATATCCTGATGACGATGACGTCACACATCATCCTGATGAACTCTTCAACACTTAGCCAAAAAACTCAACTTTCACACCCGCATCCGTTAGCGATATGCGGATGATGACCTTCCCCGAGAGATGATCCTGACTGCGATATATACACTGAGTATATATCCAACTCAAAACATCATGATGCACCTGCAACATGCAAATTTCAACAACTTCATGACCCGATCCTGATGGCGATGGATTCGCAGATGATGTTGCGGCTCGTTCCGACTGGAAACGCACATGCAGACTCCTGTGTATCCTTCCACTGCATGAAAACACTCACAACCACATAATTTCACAAAGATCCTGTGACGACTGGGCCGGATCACCTTCAAACCAAAATCTAAGCAAACTTATCTTCTAGACCTAGCACATGAGGATGCTAGGCTGATTTACAGCATGCTTCTAACAGATCTCCTGAACAATGCAATGCACAACCAGAAAACACAAATGCAATCTAAGCTATGATACAGGACCATTCCACCGATTTGCAGGATCAACCGGTGGAAGGGTTGAAAGTGCCCATTAACTTGCAAAATGGAAAAGGAAAACAAAACAGATGTAACTGATACAACCAGATAATGCGAAGATGAGATCTTATTCAATTGAAATTCAAATGTCCTGAATACAGCTTCACAATGTCTGAACTGCTCTCCTGAATCTCAAATCAACACCAGTACATCAATATCAAAACTATATCTCTAAACCCTACAGATCGAAGGTATATATAACAAATCCTTCGAGTACTACTAACATCACTTCCCAGCGGCTGGGAGCTTCCAAGCGGCTGGGAGAGAGGACAGCTCAGATAACCTTATCCCGATCTCTAACTGCCTCTAACTGCCTACACATACTCCTATGTTGAACTATTACATAGCATCGGTCCAGTGGACCTTATTACATGATAAAGTCAAACATACTAAAAATAGATTATCCCGTCAGCATGATGATAACTATCCTACATCCTGATCATGTATGTCATCATGCGGACCTATATCCTGATCATGTGCGGGTGCTCCTGCACCAATCAACCTGAAGGGTGTATCCACTTTGTTGATATAGTTCTTGATAACTTTAGAGTTGAAATGACAAAAGAAGAAAAGGGTAGGAAACATGTACCCATGGAAAATGAAGTAAAGGAACATGTGTCCAATGATGAATTATGGAATATGTATTTTGATGGTGCTTGTTCTAAGGAAGGATTTGGTGCAGGTGTTATGTTTATTTCCCCTAGTGGTAACACTTTTAAGTTTTCATTTCCATTAATCTTTGTTTGTACAAACAATATTGCTGAATATGAAGCTCTATTACTTGGTTTGAAAGTAGAAATCAAGCATGGAATAAGAAAGTTGAGAGTCGTGGGTGACTCAGCATTAATTGTGTCTCAAGTAAGGTTAGTTTTCATGTCAAAGAATAGAAGATTGAAGCAATATAGAAATGCTATTTGGGACACAGTAGAAATGTTTGATGCTTTTAATATTGAATGGATAGAAAGAAACAAGAATGCTATGGTAGATTTGCTGGCAAACATAGCATTGAGGCCTAATGATATGACCTTTGTAGGTGTAGACACCTAAAAATGTCTTCACCATTTAACCAATCTCTGACATCACTAATATCACCAATTTCCCTTCTAATTAATTAATTAAATTGTTATTTAATTAATTATCTCCTTGAACACCTGATTATTCATCATTTCCCCCTTTACATTGAATTAATTTGATTAATTCAATAGTTACCCCTTTAGTAACATTAGCCTAATTAATTAAATAAATATGAAAATATTTATTTGATTAATTCACCCATTTCATTAAACCTAATTAATTGAATACATCATGTTTATTTAATTAATTCAACCTACTAATTAGCCTATCCCTACCCTAGTTAATTAAATACCTATTATTTAATTAGCTAGTTTAACCTACATGACCCTAGACCTAGAGGATTAATTAAATTAAACACCATTTAATTAATCCTAACCCCTAATTAATGCATCCATTAATTTAGTACAGCCATATTAATTAGACTAATCACCTTGATTAGTTTGGTCAAACCTTGTTTAACACTCCTCCCCACATCCTCTAAATAAAAAATTGATTTTTATGCCACATAAAACAATTTTTTATATACATTTGTCATAAACTCCATAAATGACCTCTTACACTACCCACTTTCATTAATTACCACTCTTCCCAAAATGAATTAAAAATTTATATTTAATCCTCACCTTTTCCCCATGTGAATTTAAAATTCACATCTAATCCACCTCATCTACCCTCATTTAATACACACTCCTTTCCCAAGGTGAATTTAAAATTTACTTTTATTCTCATCCCTCCATTTTCCATGATCTAATATAAGCCCTCCACCTCACATTCATCCTCATCCATTGATCTCCAAAATGAATCTCAACCCTTGGATCAAATATCCCTCAAAAAGGCCTATAAATACACCCTCATCCAAGCCATTTGATCATCCACAATTTGAGCAAAGTTATTATGCTAAAATTTCCATCAATTCCATCATCTTGAGCTAGGTTTGAGTGACTTGTAGTCTAGATTTGAGAGCATTTCACATATACAAACCATGGGTAAAGAAAGAATCCTTGGGTGCAACATTCTCAACCTTATCTAGGAGGAGGAGATCACTGTGAAGGTATAAAGTTTATCTTTTTATGTATTTATTTATGATTTTATCTTCACTTGTTTTCCTTGCTCTCATTTGGCACGCTCGGTGGAACCCCATGGTCCAAATCTACTAACTTTTGTTTGATTTTGTGTGCAAGAAGACATGTTTTTGTAGGTTTTGGCACTAATGAGTCTTTATTTGGCACTATTTCTTCCCACAATGGCGCCATTGCATCATCCTATGTCACTATTTCTAACTGTTTTGGCATATTTTTCGCATGACATTTCACTAACTTTGGTGCTGAAGTTCAACTTTTTGTGGCTTTTTTGAACATTTCGTGAGCTTTTAGGTTAAGGTGCTCTCTATTTTGACAGGAAATTTGCAAGAATAGGGGGGTTATTATGTCAAAATTTGTCTAGGGGTACATCTAATGCATTTTCATCTGACCGTAGCTCATTTTTCTTGATTTTAACCTAATTTTTTAACTCTAATCTGGTCTTTTGTGTGTTGCTAAGAAAGGAAAAGAGTTTTTATCTTGTTTGAGTTGATGTTGTTGAAACTAATGGGTTTTAAACAAGGTTTTAAAGCTCTGCATCACTTTGGTGCCATATCCACCTAGTTCGACACTATCCTGCTCAACAGATGAGGTAAACTGAGGTAAAACACTATTTGGCACCACTTCCAAGTATTGTAGTACCTTTTTATCTTGTAGTACCATTTTGACTTCTTGTAGTGCCATTTCCTGTCAACAGTTAGAAATAGTTGTTTTAAATCTGTAGGGCCATTTTTGGTTTATGTGGTTCCATTTATCTATTTTGTGGCACCATTTCATTCTATTTTGGTGCCTTTTTCTATGCCAATCTTGGGATCTATGTAGGTGTTTGACAATGTTCTGTAGGTGAAATAATGTTTTTCCAATACTTGAAATTGAAATTACTAACATCTTTTGCAAGATTTTGTTAGCTCAGAAATATTTACATTTGGTGCACTAAAATGAACTTTGCTTGTGTAGCTTAAACAACATTTACATTTGGTGCATTAAAATTAACCTTGTTTGCAAACAATTGTAGGAACACTTCATTTTGGATCTTAAAAGGAACATAGCTTTGTTTTGTTAGTTGCCGTTGCACCAAAAGATCGACCTATTAATGCCTGATACAACCACTTGACTTAACAAGCATGGGAGGTAGTTAAGCCCTTGTCACAAACCACTGTAGCGCAGAGCTGAACAAGAAGACCAAGGGTCACACCTTGTAACAATCCCCCCAGCGCAAGCTCGAGGTTTGAACCCATGACCTCAGCTCTGATACCAACTGTTAGTTGTCGTTGCACCAAAAGATCAACCTGTTAATGCTTGATACAACCACTTGACTTAACAAGAATGGGAGGTGGTTAAGCCCTTGTCACAAACCACCATAGCACAGTGCTAAACAAGAAGACCAAGGGTCACACCGTGCAACAGGCTTTTCATTTGAGCCTTCTAGAGAACATAATTTGTTCCATCAAAATGCAACGCTTCCTTCTTGTAAGACATTTTGGATCTTCCTCAAGATGTTAAACTTTCTTCAAAGGAACTTGGCTCTGATACCAATTGTTGATATGCACCAAATAACTAAGAGGGGGGGTGAATTGGTTGTCCCAAAAACTTAAACACTTTCTACAATTAAACATTCATTACTTATCCACAATTATTATTATTTAACAATGAGTGCATGAAATTAGAAACTATATACAACATCAAACACAAGAGACACCAGATTTTACGTGGAAAACCATAAGGTGGGGAAAAACCATGGAGAGGATTAGCTCTCAATATATATTGCAATCTTGAAATAATGATGTTTAGGCTTGGTCACTCCATGGGCCTAAACATACTGGCTCACTGCCATGAAGAACAACTAGGTCTAGCAGGCTCACTGCCTCAACCCTAAACCTAGCAAGAATATAATTAGGGCTATTAAACCCTACTGGCGGCTCACTACCAGGCTCTCTTCCATGATCAACACCTTCTTATGTCTGTGATTGAAGTACAATAATTCCTCTACTCTACTCAGCCTCTATCCTGCTCTTCCTCTTCTTTCCTCTACCTCTTCTCTGCTTTGCCTTTTAGACCTTTCTTAATATCTTTCCATTTTCTCTCAAGGACACTTTTTCCATGGCTCAACTATAAGTATTTATACACTACATCAACCTTGGAATGATCATCAAGGTTGGCATCATAATCATCAACCATTGGAACAATATCTAAGGTCGGTATTACAAACATTTACAAAACAGGTCCTGACCTATTACAACATTATGTGAAGGACATGAAATGTGGATCATGCCATGCCTTAGCTAGGACTCAAACATGATCTTCAATGCCACAACATGCTTCCACAATCTTCTAGAGATCTCCACAATCACTGGGATTAACCAAGTTGGCCAAGACTAGTTACACGCTACATTATCTAGGAACAATCTTCAAACACAATCTTAATTTCTTAATGCAGACCAAAGTCTAGATAGGAACATGATTAGGAGACATCCACAAGCACATTATAATCATTAGGAGCAGCCACATAAACCTTAATCACTTTATCCATAGGAATCTTCTCACTGGAGCACATGAACTTCACTGTCTTCAACTATCATAAAAGAAAGATAGCTTGTGGACTACCAAACCATGAACCATTGCAACTGTAGGCACTTATCATCATCCCATACTTCCTTCTAGAACTATAGAGAAAAATACTTTATTGTAGAGGAATGCAGAGCATAATACTTTCTTCCTATCCCAATTGAACTTACAGAAAAACTAGGTTTCACTCTGGTGAACATAACTCACTAAGATCTTCATGTGGAGGGCTCAAACCTAGAATGTAGCATCCTTAGTCATACCTCTAACTTGCTTCCAATCCATAGACCATGATCTTCAAGAAGAAATAAATGTAGAGTAGTTTACCGAACTGTTCTTCAGCATACAACTCCATGTCTGTACTGTACTTCTCTGTAACTCACTTGTTCCTTTTGGAGAGGCTAATTTTCTCAATATCCTCAACATACAAGTCTTCTAAACAAGTAATAGAATAAGATATAGTTGACACCAATGACAATAAGGATATGCTAACATCAATGACAACACCGATTAGGTGCATACTTGTAATAGTTGCATGGGTTGGTGTTGGATGTATTAGGGGGTGGTTGTAAAAATAATTGGTTTATGAAAGTTATAGTGTTGGTGTCGAGTTGAGGGGCACTTGTGGAAGTGATAGGGTGTGTGGTGTTGTTAGGAATGGTTAGGGTGATTTGTGGTGTAGATGAGGTGATGGTGGATGTGGATACATTTGAGATATTTGGTGTGGTTGATACATTGGTGGGGATTGTTGACGTGGTAACATTTGAGTTTGTGAGAATTGTAGACATAGTGACATTGGAAGCTTGTGACATGTTGGGGATGGTATGGGATGTAGATGGTTGGCATGAAGTGGTGAAATTAGGTATGGTAGAACCATTTGGAGAAGAAATTCAAGATATCTAGTAGGATCTAATTTTAGGACTCTATCAAGCATATCCATAGAATCGACATCTTGTGTGAAGTCTAAGACGTCTTGATCCACTTGGTTGGTGGTGGTGGTTTGGGTTGGTTGTGGTTGAAATGGGAATAGATTTAGCATAGCGCTAGCATCAAATGAGGGTACTTGTTGAACTATGGTGATATTGTTTTGGTCAGTATTAGGCATATCTATGCCAAAGTTACTTCTAAGATGGGCCATTTCTTGATTCTTCTTAGCTTGGGATCGTGTGATGGGCATGCAATGGTTTTTGGATATGGATTTGATTTGATGAATGAAAGGTTATGACCTTAGAGAATAGGTTTCAAGATATTGAACCCAAAAGTGATGATGATGATAATATGGTGAAAAGGGTATAAAGATTTAGTTTCAAGAGAGTGTGATCTCTAAAATCTAAATCTAAGGATAATAGAGGTATGGTGTGATTTTGGGTATAGGTTTTAACCTTTAGGGAATAAATATCAAAAGATAGAAACCTAATGGTGAAGATGGTAAATTAATCCTTCAAAGGTGAAGACCCTAAAAGGAAAATAAGTGAATTGATTTTCAAAATTTTGGACCAAAAGGTGAAAGGTGAAAGGGATTTGGAAAAATGATTTTTTTTTGGGCTATGAGTGAAAAAAGATTTTGGGATGGTTTTGATGATGTATCCACTAAGGAAAAACCTTAGGTGATTTAGATGTTTAGAGGATAAATCCTTGATGAAGTTTTGGAAGGGTGTTCAAATCAAAAGTGAGTCTTGAATAGGTCTAGATTTTTGGATTTGTAAAATGGATGTTTCTTCTTACTTAAGGTAGACTTATGACCTTAGGCAAAAAGGGATGATTATTCTACTTGAAGGTAGAGTAATGACCAACAAGCAAAATAGGATGAAAAGGATAAACTCTAGATTTAATTCTTGGCTCAAACATTGATTTGGGATATGGTTGTATTCATTGAGATTTTGATTATGGGATTTTTGGATGGTTTTGATTTAGGATAGGTGGATGAAATTTGGATGGATTTGTTGGATGATGAATTAAGGTCCAAAAGTAAAAATCAAATGGATAATATTATGGAAAGGGACGGATTATGGTTGGGTACAATGGTTTGATGTATGATGAAGGGTCCAATAGTGAAAATGATTATTCTCTAAGGTCAAAATGGGAATATGGATGAAAATTTTGGGTCAAAATGATTATGGGTGATGGTCAAAGATGGGCTATGCTTTTGGTGGATTTTGACAAGGTGGTTGCAGATTATGAATGTACAGAGTTCAAAGGTCCCAAAACAATTCCCTAGGCATGTGTACAAATAAAGTCTAAGGATAAGAGGCTAAAACAATGAGTAATGGTGCCAAGGATCTGGAAAATGGCACCAAAGTAGTTGCAATGAATATTTAGGCATCAAATAGAAAGATTTTCACACCAAAACGAGGTATTGGATGGCAATTTTTGATAAAATTGGGATTTTGATGTCAACTTTTGGAATGTTTTTTAAGGTGAAATGATTTTTTTTTTTTGGAAATGTCAAATGTTTCAATGGTTCAATGACTTAGGAGGTTTTGGATAATGTCAATGATGGTTTCTTGGCAAGCATACAAACACTCCAAACAAGAGAATACAATGGCCAAAGATTTTGTTGTGAAATGTGGTAAATCAAACATTCATCAAGCACTTGTACAACCTAAGGCAGGAAAAAGATACTACTTGTTGAGTCCCAACTTGGATGTCTCCATATACCGAGACAAGGTAGACATCTAGAGAAATTGGTGACACTGGCTCCCCCTTACATGGCATGGGCACACCAATCTCTCTTACCCTTCAATCCTATGAACCAAGGGAACTCCTATCTCTATAATGAATAGTACATATAGTGTAGCTTCAGAGGCTTGACCTCCTGTACCAACAAGTAAAGGGTTTTTGGCCTCTAAAACAAAGGTGTTTAGTGGGGGAACATTCAAGGGATTGGCACGTTACGAGTGTCCAGTAAACCACTTAAGGTTTTAAAGTCCTACTAGGAGTATCATATACACAAGGTATGACTTTCTTTCGAATTAGCACCAAATGGTAAGCGCTAATACCGATTTGGACTTGGCTTTCACGCCTTATCATATTTTGTATAGAAAACTGAATGAAAGTACTACTTGCGGTCACCAATGAGTTCTCCTTGCAGATGTGTCTCAAGGGAAAGCCCACTCTAAGAAAAAGAAAAAGAGATTAGAACCATTTCTCTTCACCCAAGATTCTTTTGAAAGAGAGGGGAGAGGATGCTTTGATTCTATCCCTTGGGTTTAACACAAGTGTGCAAGCACACAAGACATGTCAAACATGTTGATAACTGAGAGGGGGGGTGAATCAGTTATCCTAAACTTGCTTCCAATTCAAACACTTAAATCCACTTTTTTATTTAATAGCATAGCAATTAATCATTCATGGAAGCATAAAGCATAAACACCAAAGCAAATACACATCAACACATGAGACACCAAGATTTTGACATGGAAAACCTGGTCAAGGGAAAAACCATGGGGTGATTAACCCAAGAATTATTCTATGTTAAAAGAATAAGAAAAAAAAAGATGGTACATGCCAATTAGGGCTCACTGCCTGAGCTCACTGCTCACAAGAGGCACACTGCCTACAAGAGACACACTGTCTACAAAGTAACAAGTATCACAAATTTGAACTGGAGATTGACATCTTTACCATGCTTAGATCAGTTCCATTTAAGCCCGAAGACCTATGCTTTGCCCTTTGCTCTTTCACTATACCACACTCATCCGCTGCTTGACACACTTCAAAATGAATTCACAATCCCTTATTTATACAAGGCATCGACTTAGGAATAATCTTCTAAGTCGGCAAACACCTATAAGATCATTTGCAAGATGTGTAATACATCCGGTCGGCCAGTCTCAGGAAGAACACCAGCAACTAGTGGTCTTTACATCAAATCCAAACTCTAACTTCAATGCAGACCACCAATAAGAATTGTACATGATCCAAGGATCACCAAAACCTTTCCTAAGTCATCAAGAACATCCGCACTTTATCAGCTTACTGGAATTCTTCTCTTCTTCATCTGGAACTTCAAGAACATAGTCTGTCGCCACTGTCACAATGAGAAAGGTGCTTCTGGACCTCCAAACCATGAACAAATCTAGTTGTCACTTCACACTAATTTTTTCAACACTCCCTCCAATCCGTAGAATGCGATAATGCAATTTCGGAGCTCACCGGACCAATCTATGACACTCTATCACCACTGAACATCTGCCAGAACTGGTTCTACTAGAGCCATCATAACTTTTTCATATCTTCATACGAAACTTTGAAATCTTGACTGGAGCATCTCAAGACTCATATATGAAAACCCTTTAAACTGTATCCTCTTATCTTCATCTTATCTTCGCCTTTTACCTTAAAGTCATCACTATTCTTCACTGTTCCTGATTGAGACTAATTTTCTCAATATCCTCAACACATAGCTCATCCAATCCTTCTCATTAAAGCAATATGAGTATGTTGACATCAATGACAACATTGGTTATCCTCATACTTGCAACAATCTCCCCCTTTATCATTGATGGCAACATATGATGTGAAAAACCATCAAGACAAGAACTTCTCCTTTCTGTCACAGATCCCCCTATCAACAACAACTCTTCACATGTCTTCTCTTTCTTTACTACTTCCCCTTTGATCAACAACTTATTTTTCACATGTCTTCTCTCCCCCTTTGACATCAATGGAAAAGGGCTCATACTTGCAATTTTAACATCTCAGAATCATACTAGCTGCTCCCCCTGAGTAGCAGCTCCCCATCACCAATCTGGATCACAAGATATGACTATGATCTCCACCAGACTAATGCACATCAGTGCATCCTAGTTCATCACCGGAGGGGAAATGACCCCTAACTTCTCTTTGAGATACTCAAAAGAGTCCTTGGGAAGAGGTTTAGTAAAAATATCTGCAATCTGATCCTTAGAGGGTACATACTCCAATCTGACTTCATCCTTGTTCAATTGCTCTCTCAGAAAGTGGAGCTTGATAGACATGTGCTTGGTCTTAGAATGCAACACCAGATTCTTAGAAATATTTATTACACTTGAATTATCAAAGAAAATTGTGATAGGCTCCTCATATTCTACTTTAATGTCTCTTAGCATTTGCTTCATCCATAAGATTTGAGTGCAACTACCTGTTGCTACAATATATTCTACTTCAGTTGTAGACAGAGATATTGCCTCTTATTTCTTGCTTAGCCAAGAAACTAATCTTTTTCCCAAAAAGAAAGCTCCACCACTGGTGCTCTTCCGGTCATCCACATCTCCTACCCAATTTGCATTTGTATATGCATGAAGAGAGAAATCATGATCTCTAGGGTACCATAGACCATACTCAACTATCCCCTTTAGATATCTAAAAATTCTCTTAATTGCCATAACATGAGATTCTCTAGGATCAGCTTGGAATCTAGCAACAAGACCAACAACCTGCATAATATTTGGTCTAGTTTGAGTGAGATACAATAGTCCTCCAATCATTGACCTATATTTTGTCTGATCCACCTTGGGAGAGTCAACATCTTTGCTCAACTTGCATCCGGTTGCCATGGGAGTATTCATTGGTTTTGAATCTTCCATCCCAAATTTGCAGACCCAAGAAGAAATTCATTTCACCAAGCATGGACATCTCAAAGTCACTTTTCATTTGATTTGAAAAAGTTTTACACATGCTATCTTTTCGTCTAAAGATGATATCATCAACAAATACTTCAACAATCAAGATGTTTTCATGATCAATTTTAAAATATAAGTTACTGTCAGCAGTACCTTTGTTGAAACCAATCTGCACAAGATGCTTATCCAACCTTTCATACCAAGCTCTTGGTGCTTGCTTCAATCCATACAGTGCTTTCTTCAACTTGCAGACCATATCACCATGATCAGACAATTGAAATCCATCTGATTGTTCAATCAATGTACACCTCTTCTTCTAAGTCACCATTTAGGAAAGCAGATTTGACATCCATCTGATATACTTTGAAATCTTTGAAGGCAGCAAATGCAAGAAATAGTCTGACTACTTCAATTCTTACCACCAGAGCAAAGATTTCCTCAAAATCAATCCCTTCTATTTGAGAGTAGCCTTTACAGACTAATTTGGCTTTGTTTCTGATTACTTCACCAACTTCATTTAGTTTGTTCCAGAAGACCCATTTGGTTCCAATCACATTCTTGTTTCTAGGTCTAGAAACAAGATCCCAAGTGTGATTTTTCTCAATTTGCATCAACTCTTCCTCCATTGCTTTGGTCTAATTTTCATCATTGCAGGCTTCATTTATTGTCTTAGGTTCAATCTTTGAAATTAGGCAACATTCATCTGAATTTAGAGCAATTTTCCTTCTAGTTTGCATACCTTTGCTTTTGTCACCTATGATCTGATCTTCAGAGTGGTTCAGTCTTACATACCTTGGAACTTTGGGAGTTTTTTGCACTTCTATTTCTTGATTAGGCTCATTTAGACCAACCTCTTCTTCTTGATTTACCAGATTAGTCTGAATCTGACTTTCAGAGGAGGATTGAGCTCCTTGAACTAGAGAACCATTCTAATCATCTTCATCATATTCATAAAACCTTGAGGGCTTCTCAATTCCTTCATCAACCTTCACATTTGTACTTTCTATCATCTTTCTCAGTCTCTTATTGTAACACCGGTATGCTTTGCTTTCAGTGGAGTAAGCCAAGAAAATTCCTTCATCACTTCTAGCATCAAACTTTCCTAGATCTTCATCTCTTTTAACATAACATTTGCTACCAAATACTCTGAAATATCTCACAGTAGGAGTTATACCAAACCAAAGTTCATAAGGAGTCTTACCGGTATTGCTTCTGATTTGAACTCGATTGAGAGTATAGACTACAGTACTGACAACTTCTCTCCAAAACATCTGGGGAACATTTGCTTCCATCATCATTGTCCTGGATGCTTCCTGGATGGTCTGATTCTTTCTCTCTACTACTCCATTTTGCTGTGGAGTCCTAGGAGCAGATAACTGACTCTTTATACCATGCTTCTCACAAAAATCTATGAATTCACCAGATGTGAATTCACCACCTCTATCAGACCTCAGACATTTTAGTTTTAGTCCAGTTTGATTTTCTACCATAACTTTGAAGATTTTGAACTTCTCAAAAGCTTCTGATTTCTCTTTCAGAAAGGTAACCCACATCATCCGGGAGTGATCATCAATTAGTAACATGAAATATATATCATCTTGCATACTCTTGATTCTTGTTGGACCACATAGGTCAGTATGAATTAATTCCAATAATCCAGTAGAGGACTGATCCTTGCTTTTGAATGAGACTCTGCTCTGTTTACCCAGCTGATATTCTTTGCACAAGCTATTTGTAGGTTTCACCAATTTTGGAAGATCTCTTACAGCTTGAGTATTGCTTATCTTGATGATGTTGTCAAAATTTACATGACACATCCTTCTATGCCATAACCAACTCTGATCAACTTGAACAAACAAACAACTTTTATTAGAACCAACTAGATGGAAGATATTACCTTTTGTTTGAGTACCGAATGCAATCTCAGTTCCGGAGCTTTCAAAGATCCTGCATCTTCCATTCTTGAACCGGAGATCATAACCTTTGTCTACCAACTGTCTAACACTGAGAAGATTGTGCTTCAATCCTTCAACATACAGTACGTTACCAGTTTTGCTTTTTCCATCAAAAGAAATAGTTCCCCTTCCTCTGATTCTACTAGCAGAATTATCACCAAACTTTACCATTCCTCCTTCATACCTTTCCAAGTCTAAGAACTTATTTTTGTCACCTGTCGTATGGTGAGAGCATCCACTATCAATAACCCAATCATCCTTTTCTTCAACTTGGGCAGCCAAAGCTCTTTCTACAACCTTATGATTGATAGATTCAGAGGATATTGGATCTTCTTCCTTGATGGCAATAAACACCCATTCATTTCTGGATTTGTTTCCTATTTTTGATTCATCATCTGTTACTCCTTCATTATCATGATCTTCATGAACATAATAATAATTCTTTTGGAACCTTTGTCTATTAGAATTTGACCTTGTAGATCTTTCCGGACATCTTGAGGCAAAATGACCAATCTTATTGTAGTTGAAGCACTTAACGGATAATTTTCCTTCATACTTACTGGATCCTCTTGGCAGTCTCTTTGCAATGAGGGCTTCAAGTTGAGCTGTTTCTACTTCTTCCTCTTCCAAGTCTCTTCTTGTTTGATCATACCATGACAACTTCCTTGAAGAGTTTTCTCCTGGATCAAATCTTTGTTTACCTTTCACAAAGGCACTAACTTTGAATGTAGATTCAATTTTGGGGGGATCATCTCCACACTCGGTCATTTCAAATGTAGCCAATTTGCTAGCCAATTGGTCTCTTGTGACAGTTGTATGAGCTCTGAATTCATCAATGGCAACAACCTTGATTTTGTAGATAGGAGGAAGGGATCTAAGAATTTTTCCAACAATCTCATTTTCATCCAAAACACCACCATCATTCCTAATTCCACACACTAGCTCATTTACTCTTGGCATAAAGGTAGTAGAATTTTCATCATCTCTCATCTTGAGTCTTTCAAATTTCCCTTTGATATCTGCAACCTTGCACTCTTAACATGCTCATCTCCTTCATGTAGAAGTTCTAGTTTAATCCAGATCTCATAGGCAGTTGGTAGGTCAATAACATTTGAGAGTTCTAAGTCAATCAATGCACTTAGAAGAGCCTCTTTGGTCCACAGATTGTTTTCAGCATCTATGATTTCATTTAGAGTTGTTGGACCACCCTGTGGAGGTACATATGCTTTTGTGACCATGGACAAGTACGCCTTTCCCATACACTCCAAGTGACATTTCATGCAACCTTTCCAAGAGAGAAGTTGGTTCCATCAAACTTCAGACTATCCTTCTTGTATGACGACATCCTGGATCACCTCAAGCAGTTAAGCTCCTTCAGAGGAACTTGGCTCTGATACCAATTGTTGATAACTAAGAGGGGGGGTGAATCAGTTATCCTAAACTTGCTTCCAATTCAAACACTTAAATCCACTTTGTTATTTAATAGCATAGAAATTAATCATTCATGGAAGCATAAAGCATAAACACCAGAGCAAATACACATCAACACATGAGACACCAAGATTTTGACGTGGAAAACCTAGTCAAGGGAAAAACCGTGGGGTGATTAACCCAAGAATTATTCTCTGTTAGAAGAATAAGAAAAAAAAAGATGGCACATGCCAATTAAGGCTCACTGCTCGAGCTCACTGCTCACAAGAGGCACACTGCCTACAAGAGACACATTGTTTACAAAGTAACAAGTATCACAAATTTGAACTAGAGATTGACATCTTTACCATGCCTAGATCAGTTCCATTTAAGCCTGAAGACCTCTGCTCTGCCCTTCACTGTTTTGCTATACCACACTCATCTGCTGCTTGACACACTTCAAAATGAGTTCACAATCCCTTATTTATACAAGGCATCGACTTAGGAACAATCATCTAAGTCGGCAAACACCTATAAGATCATTCGCAAGACGTGTAATACATCCGATCGGCTAGTCTCAGGAAGAACACCAACAACCGGTGGTCTTTACATCAAATCCAAACTCTAACTTCAATGCGGACCACCAATAAGAATTGTGCTCAATCCAAGGATCACCAAATCCTTTCCTGAGTCATCAAGAGCATCCGCACTTTATCAGCTTATTGGAATTCTTCTCTTCTTCATCCAGAACTTCAAGAACATAGTCTATCGCCACTATCACAATTAGAAAGGTGCTTTCAAACCTCCAAACCATGAACAAATCTAGTTGTCACTTCACACTAACTTCTTCAACACTCCCTCCAATCTGCAGAATGAGATAATGCAATCCTGGAGCTCACCGGACCAATCTGTGACACTCTATCACCACTAAACATCTGCCAGAACTGATTCTACTAGAGTGATCATAACTTCTTCATATCTTCATGTAGACCTCTAAAATCTTGACTGGAGCATCTCAAGACTCATATCTGAAAACCCTTTAAACTGTATCCTCTGATCTTCATCTTACCTTGGCCTTTTACCTTAAAGTCATCACTATTCTTCACCGTTCCTGATTGAGACTAATTTTCTCAATATCCTCAGCACACAGCTCATCCAATCCTTCTCATTAAAGCAATATGAGTATGTTGACATGAATGACAACACTGGTTATCCTCATACTTGCAACAAAGCCATCTTCTTTCTCTTGGTTACAAAGTATGGAAAGTTGCAGAAACAAAATACACCATACCTCAAAATGGTCTGACAACTGAAGATGAAATCAAGGAATCTGAGATAGATATCAAGGCAAAGGATGCTCTGCTAAGCTCATTAACTGAGTCAATATTGACGAAAGTTGTGAATCTTGAAACTACAAATAAGATAGGGAAAAGTTGAAAAATCTGTATGAAGGAGATGATTCTGTGAAGGAAGCCAAGTTACAAATTTTGAAATTGAGATATGAAATTTTGAAGATGAATGATGATGAAAACATATCAGCCTTTATGCAAAGAGTTGATGAACTTGTTATAGGGATAAAAGCCATAGGCAGAACTCTCAACGAAAAGGAATTTGTTATGAAAATTCTTAGATCTCTACCCAAGTCCTACTATCACAAGGTAGCCGCAACTAAAGAATTCATGCAAGTAGAAATGGTTGATAGGGATCAGCTGCTTGGTAAGCTTACTACCTTTGAAATGAGAGAGTTTGGTGATGCTCTACCAAAAGTTGAGATGACCCTCAAAGCCAATTCTCCTGGAAGTACTTCCAGATCAGAAAAGTACAAGGTAGAATCTGATGACAAGTTTGATGAAGTTGAAGCCAACTTTGTGGACAGACTACAAAGAGGATCAGGTAAGTATAAAGGGAAATTATCTTTAAAATATTTTTCCTGTGGTAAAGTAGGTCATTTTGCTTCCAGATGTCCTGAAAGAATTGAAAGAAATAGAAGATATGAAAACAAGCCTAGGACCCAAAAGAAGTGTTATTATGTTGAAGATTTTTATGATGCTGAAGGAGTATCAGATAATGGTGAACCAAATAATGCTAGTTCCTCTGTAAATGAATGCTTGTTTATTACTATTAAGGAAGATCCACTGTCTACTAATTCTACTAGTTGTATAAAGGAAGAAAAACTAGTGGAAAGTGCTTTGGCTTCTTAGGTTATTAAGGACAAGGATGAATGGGTTATTGATAGTGGCTACTGTCACCACATGACTGGTGACAAAAGTAAGTTTGTGAGTTTGGAAAGATACGATGGTGGACTGGTTAGGTTTGGAGATGATATAACTAGTAAGATTTGTTGGAAAGGATCTATCTCTTTTGATGGCAAGCATAATACTAAAGATGTCTTGTATGTGAAAGGATTAAAGCATAATCTTTTGAGTGTGGGTTAGATGTGTGACAAGGGCTATGATTTAAACTTCAAGGACAATGGATCCAAGATCAAGGAAAGCTCCAAGATAGTCATTGCAACTGGTAAGAAGACCAAAGGTAATATCTATCACTTGAAAGGAACTTAGAACTATTGCTTGTTGATTCAGATTGATGAGAGTTGGTTATGGCATAGAAGGTTGTGTCATATAAATTTTGACAATATTATAAAGATAAGTACTACACAGGTTGTTAGAAATCTACCTAAGCTTGTGAAGTCTGCTAATCCTATTTGCAAGGAGTGTCAATTTGGGAAACAGACAAGAACAAGTTTCAAAAGCAAGGACCAATTAGTTGGAGGACTACTTGAGCTAGTGCATACAAATTTGTGTGGACCTACTAGAGTAAGAAGTTTGTAGGGAGACGAGTATTTCATGTTTCTCATTGATGATTATTCTAGAATGACTTGGGTCACCTTTTTGAAAGAGAAAGATGAAGCTCTAGATAAATTCAAAGTATCTAAGTCAATGGTTGAAAATGAGATGGATTTGAAAATCAAATGCTTGAGGTCTGATAGAGGAGGAGAATTCACATAAAATGAATTCAATTGCTTTTGTGAAGAACATGGAATAAAGAGACAACTATCTGCACCCAAAAGTCCACAACAAAATGGAGTTGTTGAAAGGAAAAACAAAATAGTTCAAGAAGCTGCTAGAACCATGATGAAGGAAGCTCATCTTCTGGAAGCATATTGGAGAGAGGCAATTCACACCATTCTATATATCCTAAACAAAGTTCAAGTAAAAGGTAATAGTTCAAAGACTCCTTATGAATTGTGGCATGGGAGTTCCTACTGTGAAACATTTCAAAGTTTTTGGTAGCAAATGTTATATCAAAAGAGAAGAAGATTTAGGCAAGTTTGATGCTAGATGTGATGAAGGAATCTTCCTTGGTTACTCCACCAAGAGCAAGGCCTACCAGTGCTATAATAATAGGCTAAATAAGATAATTGAAAGTGCAAATGTTAAAGTTGATAAATGTAAGGAATGGTCTTCAAAATCAAGTGAATATGAGTCAGATGATCTAGATGTTTTAGAAGTGGTGCAACATGAAGACAACCTAGATGAAGAAGAACAAGCTCTGGTAAGTGCTACCAAAACTCCAAGATATGTAAGAATCAGTCATTCTGAAGATCAAATCATAGGAGATAAGAGAAAAGGGATCTTAACTAGAGGAAAAGTTGTAGAGGAACAAATAAATTTTTGTCTGATTTCCAAGATTGAACCTAAAACTGTGGATGAGGCTTGCAAAGATGAGAATTGGATAAAGGCTATGGAAGAGGAATTGATGTAGATAGAGAAGAATCAGAATTGGGATCTTGTTCCCAAACTAGTAGACAAGAATGTAATTGGTACAAAGTGGTTCTTTAGAGACAAGATGAATGAGAATGGTGAAGTGGTAAGAAACAAAACAAGGTTGGTATGCAAAGGATATGCTCAAGTTGAAGGAATAGACTTTGAAGAAGATTTTTCTCTAGTGACAAGGATTGAAGCGATAAGGATATTTTTGGCTTTTGCAGCATACAAAGATTTCAAGGTTTATCAAATGGATGTGAAGTCTACTTTCTTAAATGGAGAGTTGGAAGAGGAAGTCTATATAGAACAACCAAAATGATTTCAATCATCAGATCAGGGTGACATGGTATGCAGATTGAAGAAAGCTTTGTATGGATTAAAACAAGCTCCCAGGGCATGGTATGCATGGTTGGATAGTTACCTGATACAGATAGGGTTTGGTAAAGGTACTATAGATAGCAATCTCTACTTCAAGATCAATGATGAACAACCCCTAATTGTTACAATTTTTGTTGATGATATTATTTTTGGAGGTAATGAAGGTATGTGCTTAGTTTTTGCTAGAGAAATGCAAAGCAAATTTGAGATGTCTATGTTTGGAGAGATGAATTTATTTTTAGGTCTACAAATAAGTTAATCAGATAAAGGTATCTTCATTTCTCAGTCTAAATATGTGAACGATTTATTAAAGAAATTTGGGATGGAAGACACTAAACTAGTTTGCACACGTATGATAACTGGTTGTAAGTTGAGTAAAGATGATAACTCACCTTTGACAAACTAGAAAAGGTATAGATCTACAATTAGAGGATTACTTTAAATCTGACTCAAACCAAACCTGACATAATGCATGCAGTATGTCTTGTGGCAAGATTTTAGGTAGAACCCAAGGAATAACATGTGATGGAAGTCAAGAGAATTCTAAGATATTTAAAAGGTACAATGGATTATGGTTTGTGGTACCCTACAGACTGTGACTTTACTCTCAGTGCATATACTGATGCATATTGGGCCAGAGATGTGGATGATAGAAAAAGTACAAGTGGAGGTACATTCTTCTTGGGAAAAAGATTAGTATCTTGGTTGAGCAAGAAACAGGATTCAATATCCCTGTCTACTATAGAAGAAGAATATATTATGGCAGCATGCAGTTGCACTCAAGTGTTATGGATGAAGTAGACTTTGAAGGACAACAAAATTGTATATGAAGATCCTATTGCAATCTTTTGTGACAAACAGAAGTGCCATAAACATATCAAAGAATCTAGTGATGCATTCAAGGACAAAGCACATATCCATCAGGATCATTTTCTAAGAGAAAAGGTGATAGAGAATGAAGTCAAGTTGGAGTATGTTTCTACCAAGGATCAGATTACAGACATTTTTACTAAGCCTCTGCCCAAGGATACTTTTGAGTATCTTAGAGAAAAGTTAGGGGTTATCACCCCTCCTGCTCTAAACTAAGATGCATAATAGTGCATTAGTCTAGAGGTGCTCAAAGGTCTGGATTGATGCTTTTTAGGGCTACTTCTCAGGGGGAGTAGTCAGAGAGTTTAGAAGAGAGATTAGATCAGAGTAGAAGAGTGCAAGTATGTGCCCTTTTCCATTGATGTCAAAGGGGGAGAGAAGTCATGTGTAAGAGAAAGGGGGAGAATTTTGAAGAAATAAACAGTGTAGGTGTGTAAAGAGAAAGGGGGAGAATCTTGTGTTGATGGTTGTTGCAGTTTTTCACATCATATGTTGTCATCAATGACAAATGGGGAGATTGTTGCAAGTATGTGCCTAATTGGTGTTGTCATTGAAGTCAACATAGCCTTGTTGTCATTGGTGTCAACTTTATCTTATTCTATTACTTGTTTAGAAGACTTTAATGTTGAGGATATTGAGAAAATTAGCCTCTCCGGAAGGAACAAGTGAGTCATAGAGAAGTATAGTATAGACAGTGAGTTGTATGCTAAAGAACAACCAGTAAACTGCTTCACATTTATTTCTAATTGAAGATTGTGATTTGCACAAGCAAGTTAGAGGTATGACTAAGGATGCTACATTCTAGGTTTGAGCCCTCCGCATGAAGAGTTGAGCGAGTTATGTTCACTAGAGTGAAACCTACTTTTTCTGTAAGTTCAATTGGGACAGGAAGAAAGTATTCTTCTCTACATTCCTTTGTAATAAAGTATTTTTCTCTGTGGTTCTAGAAGAAAGTCTGGGATGATGATAAGTGCCTATAGTTGCAATGGTTCATGGTTTGGTGGTCTACAAACTATCTTTCTTTTATGACAGTTGAAGATAGTGAAGTTCATGTGCTTTGGTGAGAAGATTCCTAAGGATAAAGTGGTTAAGGTTTGTGTGGTTGCTCTTGATAATTATAACATGCTTGTGGATGTCTCCTAATCATGTTCCTATCTAGACTTTGGTCTACATTAAGAAATTAAGATTGTGTTTGAAGATTGTTCCCAGATAATGTAGTGTGTAACCAGTCTTGGCTGACCTGGTTAATCCCAGTGATTGCAAAGATTTCTGGAAGATTGTGGAAGCATGTTTTGGCATGGAAAATCATGTTTGAGTCCCAGCTAAGGCATGGTGTGATCTACATTTCATTTCCTTCGCACAATGTTGTAATAGGTCAAGACCTATTTTGTAAATGTTTGTAATACCAACCTTGGAGATTGTTCCAATGGTTGATGATTGTGACGTCGGCCTTGATGATCATTTCAATATTGATGTAGTGTATAAATACTTATAGTTGAGTCATGGAAAAAGTGTCCTTGAGTGAAAATGGAAAGATATTAAGAAAGGTCCAAAAGGAAGAGCAGAGAAGAGACAGAGGAAAGAAGAGGAAGAGTAGAATAGAGGTAGAGCAGAGTAGAGGAATTATTTTACTTCAATCATAGACATAAGAAGGTGTTGATCATGGTAGAGAGCTTAGTAGTGATCCACTAGTAGGGTTTAACAACCCTCATTTTAATCTTGCTAGGTTTAGGGTTGAGGCAGTGAGCCTGCTAGACCTAGTTGTTCTTCATGGCAGTGAGCCAGTATATTTAGGCTCATGGAGTGACCAAGCTTGAACATCATTATTTCAAGATGACAATATATATTGAGAGCTAATCCTCTCCGTGGTTTTTCCTCAGCTTGGGGTTTTCCATGTAAAATCTAGTGTCTCTTGTGTTTGATGTTGTATCTGTGGTTATATTTTTGATTTCATACACTCATTGTTAAATCATAATAATTGTGGATAAGTAATGAATGTTTAATTGCAGAAAGTGTTTAAGTTTTTGGGACAATTGATTCACCTTCCCTCTCAGTTGTCCAATGCATATCAACAACAACAGCTCATCATCTAACTTCATGTATGTACAAAATCCCATCTCCCAAGCACCCGTCGTATCATCCATCCAAACCACACAACACAATCCCAACCAAAATCCACAAATTCCACCACATGTTCAACAACTCATTGCTTACCAACAACACCTTGCTCTCCAAAATCAAACTACCCAAAATGAAATATCACAACATCAAAACCAACAAATCCAACCTTACCTCCAACAACTAATCCAAAATTCACAAACCTATGTTCCACAACCACCCCCATCCATGATTTAGCTAGCATAGTCCAAACATTAATTCAAAAGGTTGACAACATGCAACAAGGAAACAAGAGTAAACAATATTCTTTCAAGGATATTTGCCCCTACACATTTGATAGGACACTATATATGCCTCCCTTTCCTACAAACTTTGAGACACCTAAATTCGACAAATACAAGGGAAAGGGAGATCCTAGAGAACACCTTTGGGAGTTCTACATCGCTTACCTAGAAGTCGCATATGACGATACTTATTTGATGAGACTCTTTCCTTGAAGCCTTGGTGGTCAAGCCGCTGAATTTTTTTCACACCTTCCCCCCGACATTAGGACATTCCATGAGCTCACATAGAAGTTTGTAAACCATTTCTCCTACAACTTTGAATATGAAATATCAATGACTGACATATGCAACACCAAAGAAAAGAGTGGAGAATCCTTTGCCACCTTTTGACAAAGATGGAGAGGCTTAGCAAGCAAGCTCCCATGGCCTATTCTTGAGAAACAACTTGTTACCATGTTTGTTGCCAATCTTAACCAAGAGATGGGGTTCCACCTAAAAATACAATGCGCATAGACCTTTGAAGAGGTTATCGATAAGGCAACCACCATTGAGAGGGCCCTCATAGCTAAGGGCTCCATAAAACTTTATACCTATGACAACAAAAACAATGACAACAAGGTTAACAACAACAACATAAACAATAATGCACCATCAAATGACAAACCCCACTTTTGGGGAAAGAACAAGAACACCCTTAATGACGGCATCACCAATGTGAAAGTCATTCAAAATGTACAAAATCCAACACATCTGCAACAAATAACAACGTCAACATCCCTAAAGGACCACCAAAACAAAATAACAAACCTAAGAGGAAATTCACACCTTTAGGGGAGCTAATTGAAGATGTCTTGAATAAAATTGTAAAGGTGGACATGATCACACTACCCCCTATTCGACCCTATGATGAGAACCAATTCAAACCCTCTTGGCTTGATGAGAAGTCTTATTGTGAATACCATTGCATAAAGGGACATAAGACATCTAGTTACATTAGGTTAAAGCATTGTATTCAAGACCTTATAGATAGGGGAGACATAACCCTTGATGAACCGCCAAAACAATCACCAAATGCAAATCTCAGAGCATACAAGGATCTGCTTCTAGATCATGACAAAGGAAAAGCCTCCTCATTAAACCAAGCCTACCATGTTGTACCATTGCCTTCTTCCTTTGATTCTATCATAGGAAGGATAGAGGCCTTTTCTAATCATATCAACACCATCACCATTCGAGCAAAATCACCCGATTGCGCCATCACAACCCGCTACGGTCGTATTTCCATACATGGAGCTCCTGCCGCTAATCAACCTTCCACATCTACACCTACCAATCCACCTTCCACTCATAAGTACAACCTCTTAGATCACCTAGGAAAGACTCCTGCACAAATTTCTATCCTTGAGCTTCTTCACACATCCCCCCTCCACAAGGAAGTCCTTGACAAAGCCTTGACAAAGACCCAAGTCCCCACGAACCTAAATGTGGATCAATTCCAAGCCATGGTGAGCCATATCACCTCACCTCACCTCCTTACCTTTTCTGAAAAAGATTTACCCACATGCAATGACCCCTAAAACGAGGCCCTACACATTAAGGTTCTCATCCATAAACATGTCATTAAAAGAGTCTTTATAGATGGTGGCTCTAACCTAAACCTTTGCACTTGAAATTTTTTAAAACATTTAGGATACTCCGATGTGGTCGTGGATACTAGTGAATGCATAACCATTAAGGGATACAATGACACTGAGAGGTTGTCAAAAGGCACTATCCATCTTCCTATCCAAGTAGGACATAAAAACTTAGAAACCAAATGTGAGCTGCTTGATATTGACCTCCTCTACAACATTCTTCTCAGCTGACCATGGATTCATGCCATTCAAGCCGTCCCATCCAAATTTCATCAATACTTAAACTTCCCACATAACAACATGAAAGTTACCATCTATGCTGACCCCTGTCCTTTCTAATACTACAGTTTCTTGGAAGGACATGAATGCACTTTCTTCCCTTACAACAATGCCACCAAAACACCCACTTCCCTTGAAAATTATACATCATTCACTTCCTACATCGATCCTTCAAATATTTCTATCACTTCACAAACCTTCACACCACCAGATGTCAAGATTAAGGTAAGCGACATGGTATGCGGTGAGTATGACTTAACTACTATCCCCTAAGACATTTAGTGTCCCTAATGAAGAAGAATTCTCTACAGTGATCATCAAGTGCAAACCCTCACCTACCTTCGATAAGAAGCACTTCCTTGAACAGAACATTCTCAAAGATATATCCTCATGGTTATACAAAGAAGAAGAAGCAGAACAAGAAGCCCCCACTATCCTAACTGAGATCTATGGAAAGGGTCTTGAGATTGTCAAATACATGGGCTACAAAGGACAAGGCAGTATAGGCCTTCATGAGCAGGGAATTGTGGAACCAATCCAAGCAACAAGAAACCCACGTCTTCATAGGTTAGGGTATGGAAAACAAGAGTCCATCCTTGCAAATGGAAAATGTATCTTAAGTGAGCTCGTTAAGGCCTTCCCTATGGTCGATAACATCAATGAAGTAGACCATCAAGACTCCTTTAGCAATTTCACCAAATTATTTGAATCCTCCATATGTACCATCTACACCTTAACCACCATACCATCCACCTCTAATGACCTACCTCTTGTATACCCCCAACTTATAGATTGGGACCAACAAGGACCTCCTATCCTTGATGTTGCATAGAATGATGAAGCAATAGCCAAGATGATGGGAGTCGGAGATTGTTTCCCCCTTGGAGACCACAAAGTCAGATATATCATGAAAATCAACACATCTACCTACTTTGGAGAAACCACCTGTTTTCCTCAAATTTAGTTGTGCTCAATTTGTAGGATGACCCCTACAAAACTTGTCCATTTTATAGCCTACAACTCTAAACATGCAAAACGAGGTGAATTGCATTTGCCCTTGTGCATGGTCTCCTAGCCTTGGAACATCTTTTCAAGCGTCAACTTGTGTCGATTTCTTGAATTTTACAAAATAAGTCTAATTAAAATTTTCACTTTTTAGGATTTAGTATTTTTTTTTTGTTATATGCATTGGCGGCGATTTTTGCCTCCATTGCACCTTTATATGCACTGGCGGTGATTTTTGCCTCCATTGCATCTTTATATGCAATGGTGGGGATTTTTGCCTCCATTGCATCTTCATATGCACTGGCAGTGATTTTTGCCTCCATTGCATCTTAATATGCACTGGCAGCGATTTTTTCCTCCATGGCATCTTCATATGAACTGGCGGCAATTTTTGCCTCCATTGCATCTTAATATGCACTGGCGGCGATTTTTGCTTCCATTGCATCTTCATATGCATTGGCGGCAATTTTTGCCTCCATTGCATCTTCATATGCATTGGTGGCAATTTTTGCCACCCGTGCATGTTAATCCTTTTGTCAAATGCAAGGGCAGTGATTTTTTGCCACCCGTGCATGTTAAGCCTTTTGTCACATGCAAGGGCGGCGATTTTTGTCGCCCGTGCATGTTGGTCCCTTTGTCACATGCAAAGGTAGTGATTTTTACCACCCGTGCATGTTAAGCCTTTTTTCAGATGCAAGGGCGATGATTTTTGCCACCCATGCATTCACTCCCTGAAAATTTTCTAACTCTAGGAAATTTTTCAAGTTGTTAACTTTAGCCCGCTTTCACTCAGGTTTTCGCTCTAATCAGACTTTATCCCTTCAAAGCCCATGCAAATGCTCAATTCTCCCTCACTACTGTAATTTCCAGTCAAAGAGACCAAAAGTTTCTTTCCACAAATGAAAAGACAGGCATTCAATAACATGATCCAAAGGAGTTTGAAGATCAGATTTTCTCAATTGCTTCTATGGATAAGTTGTTAGATATATAGTTGACCATGGACATTCTCAAGGTAGTTCTGGATAAGCATGAGAAGGTTTCTACCTCTGTGAAAGATTCAATAACAAGGACTTGTGTCATTTCCGAGAATACTTCTAGACCGAATAACCTTGAGATGCAAACAATGTGGACAATGTTTGAGGATTTTCTGAAGAAGGATGGGAACGAGAGTTGATGAAAGTGATCATGCCTTAGTTTATTTTTGTATTTTCACATGTACTTTATTTTTAGTTTTAGACATTTTCCAATATATTTTTCCAAAATATAATTACATGTGAGACAAGAGAAGTCCCAAGTCAAATAGGACTCTTTTGTTGAATAAGTCAAAGTAGTTGTAAATTTCCTATTTTTGCTCCAAGCTCCTCCCTATAAATAAAGAGGGCCTCATTTGTAAATATTATCTTTTATCTATTGCAAGAAAACTCTAGCGAATTGAAAAGCAAATCAAGACTTTGTGCTTCTTTGTGAGAATCAATTATCAAATATTTATCAATACAAGAAAGCAAGTTCAATTCCAATCTTTGTCTTGGGATTATTTGTTTTATGATAGAATTGTTCTTACGTCTTTGTTATCATATTATCTTTGATAAGTAATTGAAGTGTGAGAGTTTATTTCAAGTGATTAAGGAGTATTCTAAATCTTATTTTAATAGACTTTGAGCTATAAAATCATTTGTGAGGATTGTGTTTATGTTTGTGAGGATAAAATAGCTTGAAGACTTTGTGCTACAAGTTGTTATATTCAATCTACTTTTATCATCTTGGAGAAGAGTGAAGACTTTGGGATGCATTCAACTTCAAATAGTTCTATTCACAATTAGTAAGTGAGGCAATAGAAAACTTTGCGTTTCTATGGTTTTGTGATAGTTTGTAAGTTCTTTAATATTACCTTCATTGAAATCATCATCTTGAAGTATAAACATCTGTTAGGGTAAAATGCGGATTAATCAAATGAACAATATCAAACCCAAACATCAACAGAATAATGAAGACAAGAAAGATTGAACGAAATGAAGTAATGAATGACACAATGCAAACCTTCTCTATTTCAAAGCTTCTATTGTTCGCCTATTACAACCGTCCTTTGTTGGTGTGAAGTAGGCCCTCAGTGAGTGCACTCTTTTAGCTATGTTGTAGGATGTCGGTAGTGAATGGCTATGTTGATAGATAATGCTATGAAGTAGAGCTTCAAAGCAAAGGGTGATCTCAAGTAGATTGTATTGAGGGTGCCAAAGGCATGCCTGTAGAATTTTGCAGAGAACAATACAAATAACCTGGATGATTAGAATGGAGGGATGAAGCTTCTTTTATAGACTTAGAGGAATGAGAATCAATAGTTGAGAGGAGATATGAAGATCAATAGTTGATGGTGGTTGAGGAATGTGCAACCAGTAGAAATATGACAAGTGTCTCATCTCCATCATGAAAGAGGGGACTTGACAAAATTGATTGGAGAGTTAACTCCATTAACTGATCAGTTAACAAACTTGATTAATCAGTTGGAAGAATGAATTATGGAATTGACTAAGTTGATTGAGGGATTAACTCAATTGATTGGTTAGTTAACACTTTTGATTGATTAGTTAACTGCCTTTTGATTTGAGAAGAAATAGGACATGTGGGTGAGGGGGAAAATAGGTAATTAAGTATTTAATATATTTAATTACATGTGCAACCCGATGAGGTGGACAAGGTGAGGTGGAAAAGTGAGGTGTAAGTGTGAGGTGGATTTTTGGAATTAGAACTTAGAATAGTAGAATTTGGATTAATTAAATAATTTAAGATTATTTAATTATGTGAGATTTTAGAAGAATTTAGGAATTTTAATTAATAAAATTGTATTTATTTAATTATGGAATAGTGAACCGCTTAAATAACTTTAGAATATTTATTTAATTGGTAGAAGAATGGAATAAATATTTAGAATATTTATCTAGTTGAATCATGTCATTTTTAGGTGTATACATTTTTCCCCTCTTTGATGCAATGTTGTTTACAGTGTTGTTTCAAAGAAATCGAGTCTTATAGTGATACATGCCCCAATTTGCCCCTGGTACAAGTTTAATGACAATAGGATGCCCCCTCAGGAGATTGGATGGGAAAAGGACGAAAGATTTGGAGATGGACAATCTCACGAAGACGAAGGGGTTAGGTTAGGTTGGAAGAAAAAGGACGCGTTTTAGGGAAACAGGAAGAAAACTGGAGGGAAAACAGGCTCAAGAAGTAGTCACAGTCATCACCTAGCCAGAATTAGGGTTTGTAGGCTATAAATAGGAGCTGGGTCCACAAGATTAGTCATTTGTATAGTTGTTTGATCTAGATTGGAGATAGAGAGTGTAGAACAACTTGGAGCAGCATGGCCGCCAGAGCAGCTGATATTCCGCGCGAGGAGCATCGATTCGAGCAAGTCTATCGATTTAGGCGGCCAGTAGAGGCAGGACCCCCGGTATGTGCTTCAAAAAATTTCCCCTCGGGTCGAATTAGGGTGTCATAAATGCCAGTAGAAAATAGGTCAAACATATGCACCAAACTGCAGAACGACACATATGCAGCACGAAACGGCGCATTTGTATTTTCGCAGTGCATATGCTTAGTTTGGCTGTGCATTTGTTAAAGCTGCACATTTGTCGATTTTGGTGGCACTTTTGTAATTTGGCGGTGCATCTATTGAATTTTGCAGTGCATACGCTAAAGCTGTGCATACATGCAATGTAATGGTGCATCTGTGTTTTGGCAGCGCTTTTGCTGATTTTAGCGGCACATATACCAGAAGTTGCGCATATGTAAAGAAATGATGCTTTTACCACCTATAGTGGCGCATTTGCTTTGGATAGCAAATTACTTAGCCAAATTGATTTGATTATTGTCCTGTTTGACGCGGCAATCGATGAGCTATCTCTGAGATTGCAAGAATCTAGTCAAGAGATGTAGTGTGTTGTTTTGATCAATTTGAAATGCTAAGTTTAGTTGATATAGTTCAGTAGATATGTTGAGTATGGTATATGCAGCTTTAGATTGATGCCTTGCTTTGCGTGATTGCAGGAGGAGATACGAGACACACTGTAGTCTAGGGAGATGTTCCCTATGCCCTTATTGCAGAGGTATATGTTGACAGAGATTGACAAAGAGGCACTTGGTGCCATGGGTTTGGACTACGTATGCTTCATGCCTGAGGTGCGGGCGAACTACGGATTGCTGACAGCTATTGTGGAAAGGTTCCACAGTGAGGATGGGACCTTCCATTTTCTGACTGGAGAGATGACTGTGACTCTAGAGGGCATCTACAGGATACTGCACTTACCCATTCAGGGTGAGTTGGTAGAGTACAACGCGCAGCGGGATGCAGGACTCGTTGAGTGCAGGTGAGTATTCAATGACCCTGAGCTGGTTGGACAGGTCATCCCATGGCATGATATACATGATTGTTATGACTACTTCCCTGGGATCGTGGCTAGATTGATCAGAAGCATTGTATGCCCTGACAGGAGATCACATGGGTTCCCCATTGGATGGGGCAGGATCATGGAGCAGATGCTGACTGAGGGCACCCGATATGCATGGGGAATCTATGTACTAGCCCACATGTACCATGACATGCACCAAGTGGTGTATCACCGCAGCACGAGTCTATCGGCTGGGGTACTACTGCTACAGTTTTGGCTATGGAAGCACATAGTGGTGACGAGGCCAATATGTGTGTTTACGAGGCAGCAATGTGAGCCATAAGTTATGGCTATGCATGAGTGATTTCCCAGCATAGGATGGGGAATTTAGAGTACTGGAGGCACACCCTGGATGGCGTAGATGTGGTCGTTTGGCGACCATATCTAGATTGCAAGCCCTAGGACAACGAGGGAGATGAGCTGCCATACTACTTTTAGACGAGGTGACTGATAGGTCGAACATGGCATATATTAGAGAGACAGATGGTGGGCTGAGTGTTGAGACAGTTTGGTAGGAGATAGGGTATGCCACAGGGACAAGCATTGTTCACACGGACACATGCAGAGAGGGTCCAATGGGGGCCGATGGCTACGTATGAGGAGGCCCTGGCAGAGTTCCAGCAGACTCCTTATGTGGCATGGGATATGAGGACAGAGATAGCTAACACTGGGGTTACACAAGACTATGAGATTGGATGACGGCACATCCCTTCCCGAGGTACTCAGGACCTGGCATGATGGTGCCTCGTATTGACGAGGCCGATTTAGACGAGGAGGGATAGGTTGGCCTGGGTTGGAGGGGAGATAGAGGAGGACAGGGTTGAGGAGGACAGGGTGGTGGAGATGGAGAGAGGCCGAGATAGCAGAGGAGGGTAGCTCAGGCTGAGCAGGCAGTGCCAGTATAGGCTGCACAACAGCGGATACCATAGTAGGCACAGATGCCACCACCCTAGCAGGTGCCACAGCAGCAGGTGCCCCAGCCACAGGGGCCAGGACAGGTAGAGGTGTAAGAGAGGACCATAGCCAGCCTAAGGGGACACGTGTGAGAGTTGCAGGCATAGTTTAGGAGGGCTGATGGCCGGTGAGAGACAGATGCAGCAGTGATCGCTGGGCTGACCCATAAGAGGGATATGGCAAACGCATGGGTACATGTTATCCATGTGGAGCAGGACACTGCAGTAGCAGCCATGGGAACAGATGCAGCTAGCTCCTTTTTAGTTGGGTAGGTGCAGTAGGCACAGGCATAGGTAGGCCAGTTGCAGACACAATTGGCACAGGTGCAGGCAGATCTTACCAGAGCACAGTCATAAGCATAGTACTATCGGGGCTTATACCATGGGGCAGTGCCAGCGAGTCAGAGGGCTTTGAGTTTTAGGAGTTAGTCTGGGGCTACTTAGAGAGCAGGTCCATCACAGTCAAGGGCTTCCGTGATGGGTCCCCAGCAGTCAGGGGCTGGCAGTGGTGGTTCACAGCCGCGGGGGTAGACTTGTACTAGATTTTGTACTTTTTAGGACATGTATCACCATCCATTTGGATGCACATTGTATATGACATTTTGATTCAAAGAGAGAGATGATGATATTGTACATTTGGACCTCTATTTATGAGTGTGTATATGATGATGCAGCCTGATGATCTAATGCATATGTTATGAGATGATGATTTACTTCTATTGTATGATGCGATGTATGTGTAGACTTAGATGTTCTTTCTGATGCTATATGAGATGCTTTTGATATGATGCTATGTGATGTCTATATGATCTAATGTTTATGTAGTGTGAGTGTTGGATCTGATATGTCTGGAATGTATGCAAATGCAACATGATTTCTATATGATTATGCAACCTTTGAATATGATGCACTTAGCTATGTTTTTGATTACTTTGCTTTTTTATGTGATATGATGATGATGGATGACCTAATGCATTATGTTATGTATACAATTGATTTAATCATGTTCATGATTAACTCAAAATGTGATATGATATGCACCTATATGTTCTATATTTTTGTGATGTCCAAATGTACTCCATCGACACAAGAATGACAGGATGATAGATAGAAAGACTAGATGTAGAAAGACTTAGAAAACTTTATTGGATATTGTTATTTTGCATAGTTCGGGTATTGTTGGTTGTAATGGATATAGGATGGATGCTTTGCTTTTAGAGTGCTTTATTTCATCATTGGGCAATTTATTTTTGGTACATTTTCTGAAATGTTGTAAGTGAATACAAGCATCTAGGTATAATTGAACCGAGATGACCTTAGTATTGCTTACATGGGTTTTGCTTTAGCAAGCTAATACAAGCATCTAGTCAAAATTGAATCTAGATGACCTGAGTACTTCTTGCATTTCAACAAACAAGGATGGCCCCCGTTCATGTTAGACCTTTGATGTCCTCGATGATCTTTTGCCGATCATGTCCTTAGACAAGGTGTCACATTACTAAAGTGGAATCCATAGATAGAAAACAAAGAAAATGATCATGCCTTCATCATAGCAGCTCTAGCTTGTTGCATCCTTGAGTAGCGTAGAAAGACATGAGAACAAAAATCAAGACTCTGTAACATAACCATGATTTCAATCTAAAAAACATTCTTGCATTTGGAGGTGTTTTCCTTGCCGTAATTTAGATAGAATCAATTAGAAGACCTTGGGTATTTGCTTTGCTTTCGTTAGGTTAAGATATTCAGAGTAAAGATTTCTACTTGAAGCGTGGGTTCTGCTTGCATTTACCTGTTTGGTGAGGAGATTGCACAATCCTTATTGAGGAGACGGACCCTAAGGGACTAACCTAGTGCCTTGGGGGCGCATTGCTAAATGGCCTTGCCTACGTGACGATGCAGAGGCAACGTAGTTCAGGGTAAACCCTAACGGACCTAGACCTAGGTGAGAGAAAGTGGAGACAGACTCAGATTGATAGAGGGACTAGATATGGGATAGATGGGACAAATGGAAGCCTCGGGAGCACATTAGAATAATGGCCTTGCCTACGTGATGGTGCAGAGGTAACGTAGTTCACAGACTTGGATCATGGACACTGACGAGAGACACTATGTTAGGCTCACATTGAGGAGATGGTATGGGACAAAACCTTGGTTGACAAGGCCACAAAGAGAGTATCAAGCCATGATAGGTAACTATCAAGTGTTTATTGTGCGATGGATATGGGTCAAATGGGAAATGAGAGAGGGAAGAATGGACTCAAGGTGATTGGATTCTTAAAGATGGAGAAGGTAGTTTATCACAAGTAATGCCTATTTACCAAGTTTTCACCACTTGATTTTATTTGCACGAGAAGCTAGAAAGTAAACATGATGCCTATTTGCTAGGTTTTCATCATGATACCTATCCAAGGTGCCTGTTTGCTAGGTTTTCACCAAAGGACAATTTTTTTTGTATGCTTTCTATTTTTTCTGATTTTTTTGTATTTTCTCTTTTCAACTTTTTTGTTTTTTTTATATTTTTGTGCCCCCTTGCATTGGGGTTCTCCTAGGTATAGAATCGGCAAAGGTGCATGTTTTTGATTGGATCATCGAACAACTCACCCTCTGATGTTGCCAACTGATATGCCCCCGATCTGTAAGCAGCTACAATTACGTAGGGCCCAAGCCAGTTAGGTTCAAACTTGCCTTTCTTTTCTCTATCTTGTTGATTGCGAGGATTCTCTTTGAGAATGAGGTCCCCAACATTAAAGCATCTTGGGCAAACCTTGTAGTTATAGCTTCTTGACATCATCTGTTGATATGCTTTGAGATGATCAAAGGCTTTCTGGTGCCTTTCTTCTAGCAGCTCTAGTTCCTATAACCTAGAGACTCTATATTCTTCATCTGATATGAGACCTTTCAACGACACCCTGAGAGATGGCAGTTCAACCTTAATGGGGAGGATGGCTTCTGAACCATAGACAAGGGTGTAGGGTGTAGCACCTATGGGAGTGCGTATACTAGTTTTGTAGGCCCATAGAGCATGATTGAGTTGGACATTCCAATCACAGCCAGCATCATTGACAGTCTTCATTAGGATTTTTAGAATGGTTTTATTCATTGCCTTAGCTTGGCTGTTACCTTGGGGGTAGTATGGAGTGGAGAAACGATGTGTTGGTTTTTTCCCAGACTGGATGCTTATTCCCAGATTTCCCTACAAGGTAGCCATCAGTGATCAACAGGATCTCTGGGCCAGGGGCCAACAGTGTAGGAGATAGACTCTATATTTTATCTCCTCTTCTTCTTCAGGCTTTGTAAGACCTAGGGGGGTATTCCCTACTCAACATCCATGAGATACGCATACAAGGATTGGGATGTTGTCAGAAAGCAGATAAGTCCTCCTGTAAGTAGACCAAAACTGAAAGATAAGAGCAAAGGGGCTAGCTTTGGGCCTATTTGCAGTTGTAGACAGAGGACTGAGGATCCTAAAACTAATTCTAATGTCCTAATGGTTGTTTTAGAGTTTGATTATGATTTTAAGTTTGGATGCAAAGCTGGACATGGTTGTAACACAAACACAAAGCAAGATTGGTGCCTATCTAGGGCCTGGAGTCAGTAGACATACACCTGTGAATGATCAGCATGAACAGCTAAAACTAGATTTTAGGGGGATATATATGATACCTGCCTTACAGATATCTCCCAATACATAGTGTTAAGTTATCTCTACTTATGGCATCCCTACTGCAGTATACCCTTCCCAATGTTCAACCTGAAAATAGTTTAATCTACCCCTTGAGCAGAAGTTAAAAGATCAGACATTCAACATAGGAATTCTATGTTCTAGAGTCTCAAATATTTCCTAAATATCCAGATTCAGAAGAAGAATACATGCAATACTAGAGACAGAATTAACAAAACACATGCTAAGATAGCATTTCTCATATAAGATTAATCATGAAATCAGTGGGTTCATGCCAAAACATACAACAAGAGATACATAGACTCACAGGTTTAGCTGTACAGAGCAACCAAAACGAACTATATTGTGTTACAGAGCCAAAATGTTCAACTTTCAACAACCTAAAAAATGGTAACACAGTCTGCTTATAACAGCGAGAAAGTGTACCACAGCAATTAATTACATGGCTATAACAAAAAATCCGCCAGATACAGTCCTCAGAAGGAATGGCACTCAGAAAATGTTAATGCAGCAGACAAAGGGGGGCCTCGAGCCACGCGCCACTATCTAGAAGTCTTCATTCTCAAATTGGGTGACCTGACCATGTGTACCATTGTCCACATCCCTGCACCATCGCCATTAAGGGTCTCAACCACCCGCAGTCACCTGAAAAACTGTCGCTGCATTCAAAAAGGAATTCCCGCCAAAACGCGTTCTCACAGGTTCAAAAATATACAAGGGAATAATCCCACATGCATGGTGAGGAGAACACACTAGCGCTTTATAAACATAGCCGCATGCAAACTAAGTGTCGAGCATTTTGCCGTGCTCGACACACGACCCTTCGCCCACAGCCCATCGCCATGACATACACCATCAGCCTTCCTTGAAAATCTCCTGCCGACTCTAGAAGTCACGCCGATGCCCACAAGCTGACTACCACCTATTGGCCAGACCCACGCCATCGGCTCAATTAAAAACTCCTCCGCCGACATCAAACGTTACGCCGATGACCATACCTTTCGGCATGATACCACTTCGTCGGCGTGCCCAAAAATTCTCCTACCGATACGCCGGTCACACCGATGACTACTTTGCATCTCCCGTCGGCCAGACACGCACATATTGGCAGCTCCCAAAAAACCTTCACTGATAGACAACTGTCTCGCTGATCGCTACTCCATACTCCGCTGTCGGTGTGACCAACACCATCAGCCAACCCGAAAATCTCCCCGCCGATACGCCGAGTCTCGCCGATGACCACCATCAACTCCATCAAGCCATCAGCCCAACTCCTACCGATAGCCCACCTCCATCGGCGAGACCCCAACTATCGGGCCAACACTTCTCCATCCACCCGATAGCCAAAATCTTGGCGATGAACACTTCATCGGCAAGACCAAACATACAGTCCAGCCGATGCACATAGTCACAATACCACAATGCCCCTGTCGGCCAGACCAAAGCCATTGGCCCAAAACAAACAAAGCATGCCGATAACAGCGATCACCCCGATACATACATCCCTCGGCGAGACACATGCCGATGACACTTCATCGGCCAAACATCCATCGTCGGTCGAATAGGAAAATGCTTCGCCGATAGTATACAACACACCGATGGCACCATTGGTAAGAACAATCCCGTCGGGGAACCAGAAAAAGACATGCCGATGGTGAATGTCACGCCGACGGCACATCAATACCACCAACCTGATCGCCAAAACGCCTGCGAGGTCACGCCGATAACACTTGAGGTACCCCCATCGGCACGACCAACATTGTCGGCAGAACCACAATATGCTTCGCTGACAGACCAAGCTCTTGCCGATGCCCAGAAACACCTAGGGTTTGAAAGAAGAAACCCTCCAACATGCAAGCTCAACCTCTAGACCAAAATGAGTGCTAACACTGGCTCCGAATGGGGACGTGCAGGTGAAAACCTGCTGCGAGAACCAGATCTCCGGGCAGACCAAGCAAAAACCAAAAAGCATGAACTGTACAAGGCATTTACACTATGTACATATTTTTTACAAATGTGCACAGCGACAAGTCATCTATGCAAAATAGAACTTAAGGAATTGGCCATGCACAGGCAATTCCAGAACTTCACCATCTAGGGCCTGGAGGAAATAAGAATCCTCCCCATGAGCACTGCAAATCTGATATGGGCCCATCCATGCTCTTATGAAAATCTGCTCCAGATGCAAACAATGCTGCTCTTCTTTCTTTGAGTAGGCAGTCAAGTCATCCTGATATACAGCCAGGATTGAATCAATCAACCCTACAAAAGCAACATCCATTGCTCTTTGAAATGTAGCACCTGCATTAGTTAGTCTGAAGGGCATTCTAACATACACATAAGTTCCCCATGGAGTGGTGAAGGCAGTCTTATACTGTTCTGATTCCTTCACCTTCACCTGATTATAACCTGAAAATCCATCCATCATGGATAAGAGTTCACAACCAGTCACTCTCTGCAACATAGCTTCCATATTAGGCAGTGGATAGTTATCCTTTAAAGAGGATACATTCAAGTTCCTGAAGTCAACACAAAGCCTAATATCACCATTCTTTTTTCTGACTGGGACAAGGTTAGACACCCAAGTTGAATGTCTGATTGGCACAATTATTCCAGCCTCCCTAAGCCTTTTGAGTTCTTCTTGCATCTTTGGAGCTAAGGTAGGATTAATAGGTCTTTGCCTTTGTCTAAATGGCTTAGCTCCAGGCTTCAATGGGATCTCATGCTGGAATAAATCTTCCCTATAGGCTTTTAGGTCCTCATATGACCAAGCAAAAACATGTTTATACTTTTTCAGTAATGCAATCAGCATACTCCTAATGTGTAGTTTGAGCTGTTTACCAATGTATACCTTCTGAGGGGCCTGAGATGTCCCCAAATTTATCTCTTCTAAATCTTCCTTATTTGTGGGAGATGTCCTTGTGACCAATTTATCTCTACTATCAAAATCTCTTTCCAAAGCTACTAACCCTCTGGGGATTTTATTAGTCCTCAATTGAATTATCTCTTTTCCCACAAGAGTTTCTTTTCCATCTATAGTCTCTACAAAAGCTTGGAAATCAATTTCTTGATTCTCATATTCATCTATGCAGTGCAAAAATTTTAACAAGTCCCTATCATCATTAAATACTTGCCAACTGCATATATTTTTTGGTACTGCAGGCCTAATTTTAACTTCTACATTTGTAACGTCTGACAGAGTGATGTCATCTGGCCTTATTGCAACATTAGCTAAGAAATCAGCCATAACATTCTTTGACCTCTCTACCCAGTCTATTGAAAATGCATCAAATAGTTCAATGGTATCCCAAACAGCATGCTTGTATTGTTTCAACCTTTTATTTTTTGAAGCATACCTATCTCTAATTTGGGATACAATCAGCTCAGAATCCCCAAATACTCTTAGCATTTTGATTCCATGTTTGAGAGCAATATTTAGGCCTAAGAGTAAAGCCTCATATTCTGCAATGTTGTTTGTGCAAACAAACCTCAGCAAGAAAGAGAATTTGAGGAGCTTACCAGTTGGAGACAGGAAAACAACTCCAGCTCCAGAGCCTTCTTTTGCACAAGCTCCATCAAAAAACATGGTCCACAAACCTTGCTGATCCAATTCTTCAATGCAGACATTTTTCTTTTTATCTTCTCTATCATCTGAGACAACCTTGAAGTTATCACAGTCAGTGTTTACAAAGCATATCTGTTCCTCTGCTTCTTGGTCTTCCACTGTCTCTGATGATCTTTGTTCTCTGATTAGCTTAACATCCCTGCCATTCATTGGAATCATGGCATATGATAGGTCCAACTGCATACTTCCACCAATTAGTGCTGCCCATCTTCTTGACAACAACATACCATACTGTGGCTTGATGTCAACCACTGTTATATTCATTTTATATCTCTTTTCAAGAAATGCTGCCAGTTTGAAATCTACATCCTTCATGATTCCAATAACTGGTACCTCTCTGGCATCCATAGCATAACATTTTCCACATGCCTTGTCAATTTTCAATCCAGCTTGTTGCATGATGGCCAAAGGCATGACATTTGTAGATGCTCCAGAGTCAAGCATACAATTTCTGATTATTTTTCCATTTATAACCAGGGAAACATAAAATGGTTCCACTTGTGAAGGACACTTTGTCATAGTCACTCCTAAATAGACTTCAGGAGCCTCATCTTCTTCATTACACATGACATGTTTCTCACCCTGGATCTGAACATTTTGTTTAGCTTGAAAGGGCACCCCTGAAATTAGGGATACTGTCATATTCTTGATTTCTTCCACTTTCATGAGTTCCATAAGTGGAACAGAGACTTTTACCTGGGAGAGGATTTGAGCTATATCAAATGGAACATAATTTTGTATAACAGTTGTAGCTTGCTCCACAATCTTGTTTTTATCCTGAACTGATTTAGCTTTTACTTTCATAGTTCCCTGATCATCATTCTTGTCTTGGGAACCTTTACCTTGATCTTTAGCCTGAGGGATTCTATTTTCTGGTCCTTGGGATTCATGACCTGTTCTATGTCTGAAATTCTGTTTATTATTAACCCACTGCCTTTTTTGTAATTCCATCCCCTTATTACCATGCACTGGCTATCCTATAGTAACATCTTTTGGCTGATGTGGGCTGCTTACCTAATTTTTACCCCTAAGATTGTAGTTGCTCTTGACTTGAGCAACTGCTGCAGCTGTGAAGGCCCTAATTTCCTCATCAGAAGGTCGTTGTAAGTTACTCAGAAAATTGTGTGAGTTCTAAGCATAGGCATAGTTAACTTCATCATCTTCATCATATGGGAACTATTGGCAGCCCTGAGTTTCATCATCTACACTCTCATCAGCATCATAAAGAGTGTATCCATTGCTTATGGACATCATATTTACATCATCATCTTGCACATAATGTGGCTCATTGCATTCATTACAAGATGTAGTATTATCACACAAGGACTGAGCAATCATACACTGTAACTGTGAATGTGGCATCTGGCAAATCATACACCATGGAGCATCATCAACAATATTTACAGCTTTCTTTAGAGGATCAGGAGTTTCTTTGACATGTTGAGCTCTTTGATTTGTGTTGTTACGTGGGAATATAGGTTTACCATCATGCCAATTGGTATTATAAGGCATATCATGCAATGATGGCCTCTTTTCGTACCTTTGATAGACTTGCCTATCAGGACCTATCCCTTTCTCACTTCTAGCTAGTCTATAGCTTAGGTCCTTAACAACATTTGCCAATTTGTCTATCTTATCTTTAGGGGCAGATGTATTACCTTGAGTGTTCTGAGGCTTGTTTGGATTCTGCAGAATTTTTATATCATCCCTTCTATTTGTCTTGCCCGATGCTTTCCTGTTGTTTTCAATATTCACTGCAATTCTGAAAGCATCCCTGAGAGTAGCAGGACCTTTATCTCTTAATCCATATGCAGTTCTTGCATCAAAGGCATTGATATACAATATTATGCACATTGGTTCATTTGGCCTCATGTGATGTGGCAATTTGTTTAACACTTTAGTAAATCTTGCATTAAAATCTGCAACCTGCTCATTTGACCCTTTAGTGATACTGGTGAACTCATTTACAAAAAAGCTAGGGTCAGTTTTGTCACCATATTGCTCCTTGAACATCCTTTTAAAATCATCCCATGATGAAATACTCTGATCAGGCAGATTCTTGTACCATTCTCTTGCCTCATCTATTAAGGATTGCATGAATGACTTCATGAAAACATCCTCATGTTCAACCTCAAAGTTATCCATGACATTTTGAAAGGCTTTTAGATGATCTTCTCCTGACACAGTGTTGTTTCCTGAAAATTTAGGCACTTGCAGCCTCAGATGCTTATCAATGGGGTTAGGATACCCAAGAATACCATCAAATACCAGCTGTCTGAATCTATCTAGCTGCATTGGCTGTCTGTTTAACTGATTAACATTAATATTTCTATTTGCATTCTGGTTTCTTACATTATTCAGTGGTATCCTAGCATCATTCACATTTTGTCTCTCATCATTATGCTGATGTTGCACTTCATTTCTCTGTTGATGTCTCTGCACATTTGCATTCTCAAGGGTAGGAATTGAATTATTTTGGGCAGTCCTCAAAGCTTGCACTTTCTTCCTCAAGTCATCTCTGATTGATATTGCCTGCTGATATTCAAACTCGGCCCTTAAGCTCCTAATTTCATCAGCTAGTTCTTCCTCACTGGGCCTAGAGGAGGATGGTTTTACCATATTCTGATCATCATCTTCATCATCCCTCAGAGACTCTGCCTCTTCAAACCTTTCACTAGGGTCTAGAAATGGGCATTCTTGGAACACCTCTGACCTCATTCTCACGCTACCACCCTGTTGCCTCTCATATGCACCCTGAATATCAGCTTCTACATTTGAAAAGTAGGGCGCATGCTGTCCTGATGACCTAGGGTTATCTTGTATATCATCATTTTTTCTGGGGGACCCCTCATGACTAACTGAGACAGCTCCCTTTCTTCTGTACATCATTCTTCTTGTTACTGGTAACTCTTCAAATAAAGGATTTTGTTGGGATCTTCTCCCCTGCATATAAATTTTACTTTGACCGATTGGGAGATTACTGCGGAGTCGCCAATTATTACTAGGAACTATTTTCTTTTGAAAACCAGGGTTCTTTCACAAATTCCCCAGCAGAGTCACCAATTTCTATTGGTTTTTTCCCAGACTGGATGCTTATTCCCAGATTTCCCTACAAGGTAGCCATCAGTGATCAACAGGATCTCTGGGCCAGGGGCCAACAGTGTAGGAGATAGACTCTATATTTTATCTCCTCTTCTTCTTCAGGCTCTGCAAGACCTAGGGGGTATTCCCTACTCAGCATCCATGAGATACACATACAAGGATTGGGATGCTGTCAGAAAGTAGATAAGTCCTCCTGTAAGTAGACCAAAACTGAAAGATAAGAGCAAAGGGGCTAGCTTTGGGCCTATTTGCAGTTGTAGACAGAGGACTGAGGATCCTAAAACTAATTCTAATGTCCTAATGGTTGTTTTAGAGTTTGATTATGATTTTAAGTTTGGATGCAAAGCTGGACATGGTTGTAACACAAACACAAAGCAAGATTGGTGCCTATCCAGGGCCTGGAGTCAGTAGACATACACCTGTGAATGATCAGCATGAACAGCTAAAACTGGATTTCAGGGGGATATATATGATACCTGCCTTACAGATATCTCCCAATACAGAGTGTTAAGTTATCTCTACTTATGGCATCCCTACTGCAGTATACCCTTCCCAATGTTCAACCTGAAAATAGTTTAATCTATCCCTTGAGCAGAAGTTAAAAGATCAGACATTCAACATAGGAATTCTATGTTCTAGAGTCTTAAATATTTCCTAAATATCCAGATTCAGAAGAAGAATACATGCAATACTAGAGACAGAATTAACAAAACACATGCTAAGATAGCATTTCTCATATAAGATTAATCATGAAATCAGTGGGTTCATGCCAAAACATACAACAAGAGATACATAGACTCACAGGTTTAGCTGTACAGAGCAACCAAAACGAACTGTATTGTGTTACAGAGCCAAAATGTTCAACTTTCAACAACCTGAAAAATGGTAACACAGTCTGCTTATAACAGTGAGAAAGTGTACCACAGCAATTAATTACATGGCTATAACAAAAAATCTGCCAGATACAGTCCTCAGAAGGAATGGCGCTCAGAAAATGTTAATGCAGCAGACAAAAGGGGGCCTCGAGCCACGCGCCACTATCTGGAAGTCTTCATTCTCAAATTGGGCGACCTGACCATGTGTACCGTTGTCCACATCCCTGCACCATCGCCATTAAGGGTCTCAACCACCCGCAGTCACCTGAAAAACTGTCGCTGCATTCAAAAAGGAATTCCTGCCAAAACGCGTTCTCGCAGGTTCAAAAATATACAAGGGAATAATCCCACATGCATGGTGAGGAGAACACACTAGCGCTTTATAAACATAGCCGCATGCAAACTAAGTGTCGAGTGTTTTGCCGCGCTCGACACATGACCCTTCGCCCACAGCCCATCGCCATGACATACACCATCGGCCTTCCTCAAAAATCTCCCGCCGACTCCAGAAGTCACGCCGATGCCCACAAGCTGACTACCACCTATCGGCCAGACCCACGCCATCGGCTCAATTAAAAACTCCTCCGCCGACATCAAACGTTACGCCGATGACCATACCTTTCAGCATGATACCACTTCGTCGGCATGCCCAAAAATTCTCCTACCGATACGCCGGTCACACCGATGACTACTTTGCATCTCCCGTCGGCCAGACACCCACATATCGGCAGCTCCCAAAAAACCTTCACCGATAGACAACTGACTCACCGATCACTACTCCATACTCCGCTGTCGGTGTGACCAACACCATCGGCCAACCCGAAAATCTCCCCGCCGATACGCCGAGTCTCGCCGATGACCACCATCAACTCCATCAAGCCATCGGCCCAACTCCTACCGATAGCCCACCTCTGTCGGCGAGACCCCAACTATCGGGCCAACACTTCTCCGTCCACCCGATAGCCAAAATATTGGCGATGAACACTTCATCAGCAAGACCAAACATACAGTCCAGCCGATGCACATAGTCACAATACCACAATGCCCCTGTCGGCCAGACCAAAGCCATCGGCCCAAAACAAACAAAGCATGCCGATAACAGCGATCACCCCGATACATACATCCCTCGGCGAGACACATGCCGATGACACTTCATCGGCCAAACATCCATCGTCGGTCAAACAGAAAAATGCTTCGCCGATAGTATACAACACACCGATGGCACCATCGGTAAGAACAATCCCGTCGGGGAACCAGAAAAAAGACATGCCGATGGTGAACGTCACGTCGACGGCACATCAATACCACCAACCTGATCGCCAAAACACCTGCGAGGTCACGCCGATAACACTTGAGGTACCCCCATCGGCACGACCAACATTGTCGGCAGAACCACAATATCCTTCGCCGACAGACCAAGCTCTTGCCGATGCCCAGAAACACCTAGGGTTTGAAAGAAGAAACCCTCCAACATGCAAGCTCAACCTCTAGGCCAAAATGAGTGCTAACACGATGTTGGATTTTGAAACACTAACAGAGTTCTTGGACATCTTAATTTTTGAATGCTCTTCCATTATCCGTGATAATGGATGAAGGAATGCCATATCTGCAGATAATGTAATTCAGAATGAAAGATGAAATTTGCTTACCTATGACGGTGGTTAGAGGAACGGCCTCAATCCACTTTGCAAAATACTTAGTGGTGATTATGATGAATTTGTGGCCGTTGGAAGAGGGTGGATGAATCTTTCCCACCAGGTCAAGTCCCCACTGGCAAAAGGGCCAGGGTGTCATTAAAGGTCTCAACTCTTGAATAGGTGCATGGATCAGGTTCCTGTGTATTTGGCACTGTTTGCATTTTTTGACGAACTGATATGAATCCATTTTTATGTTTGGCCAGTAATAACCCAAACACATGAGTTTCTTGGCTAAGGAAGGACCGCTGGAGTGTGTTCCATAGATCCCTTCATGTATGTCTTGCAAGGTAGTTATGGATTCTTCTTGTTCTAAACAACAGAGCAAAGTACCATCTAGACCACGTCGGTAAAGGGTATCAATTATGATGGTGTAGCGAGAGGTTTGTCGTATGAACGTTTATTTTTGGTTGGAAGAGAGGTCAGGTGGGAGAATATTGTCCTTGAGGTAAGTGTAGGTCTTACTGTACCAAGGTGAATCAGATTTGACTAGAAGGTAGATGGAATGGGTCTCAAGAAGATCATAAGCTGGTTGCCGAATAGTTTCCACTAAGAACTCATACCATGACTCATTTTTAGGTATTTCTAGAAGAGAGGCTATGGTAGCCATTGCATCTACTGCTTTATTCTTGATCCTGGGTATTTGTTCAAAGGAGATGGTCCCCAAGTGCTCTTTAAAGTTGTCGACCATCCATTTGTATGGGATGAACTTTTCATCTTTGGTTTGATGCTCATCATTGACTTGATTGATTATAAGCTGAGAATCACCGTAGACATGTAGTTCTTAGATTTTCCACTCAGTTGCCATCTTGAGACCAATTACCAAGGCTTCATATTCCGCTATGTTATTGGTGCATGGAAATAAAAAATGGTAAGACTTCAGAATTGTGTCACCTTGGGGAGTTATAAATAGGATACCTGCCCCTGATCCATGGTTTGTGTAAGACCCGTCGAAGTAGAGTTTCCAAGAAGATGTTGAGACATTAAATAAGGATTTGTCTAGAAATTCAAACTGCATGGGCTGGCTGTCTTGTAATGGTGCATCTGCTAGTTGGTCAGCTATGATTTGTCCCTTGATGGCTTTTCTGTCCACATATTCTATGTCATACTCACTGAGAAGCATTACCCACTTTGCTAGGCGACCTGTGAGAGCTACTTTGCTGAGGAGATACTTCAGTGGGTCTATGTTTGCAATGAGTTTAACTAGATGTGCAAGCATGTAATGTCAGAGTTTTTGTGAAGCAAAAACTACCACTAGACATGATCTTTCTACTTGTGAGTATTGCAACTCATAGCCCACTAAGGTTTGACTGACGTAGTATACAGCTCTTTCCTTGTTCTTGTAATCTTGCTGTGCTAGAAGAGTACCAAGAGCAGTAGGTGTAGCAGATATGTAGAGAATTAGAGGTTTTCCTTGGATCGGAGGCATGAGAATGGGTGGATTCATAAGGTACTCCTTTAGCTTGTTGAATGCCTCTTCATAATGCTCATCCCACCTAAATGGAATGTTCTTATGCAGGAGATGGCTGAAAGGTTGGCACTTGTCTGCTAGCTGTGATATGAATCTATGGATGGCCTGCAGCTTGCCTTGTAGGGATCTCAACTAAGTTAGAGTCTTGGGTGGTGGCATGTCCATTATAGCTTTGACCTTGGCAAGGTCTACCTCTATTCTGTTTGTCGACACGATGAAGCCTAGCAGCTTGCCTGAAGTTACCCCAAACACACATTTCTTTGGGTTCAATTTGACTTGGAATTTGTCCAATCTTCAAAAGAATTTTTCTAATACATCCAGGTGTGAGTCCCTTGTGAGAGATTTTGCTAGGATGTCGTCAACATAGTCCTCCATTGTTACATGCATCATGTCATGAAATATAGTTGTCATAGCTCACTGATATGTAGCACCTACATTTTTCAGCCCAAATGGCATGACATTCTAGCAAAAGGTACCGCATGGGCAAATAAAAGCTGTCCTGTGTTGGTCCTTGGGTGCTATTTTGATTTGATTATACCCTGAGAATCCGTCCATGAGTGATAGCATTGTATGTCCTACAGTTAGGTCGACAATGATATCAATGTTTGGCAATGGAAAATCATCTTTGCGGCATGCTTTGTTTAAGTCTCAAAAATCATTACATAGTCAAACTTGGCCATCTGGTTTAGACACTGGCACGATGTTGGATATCCATTCTGGGTAATCTATGGCTTTGATGAACCCCACATCCAACAATTTCTTGAGTTCTTCTTTGACCAAAAGTGCTATGTGAGGATGCATTTTTCTCGGCTTCTGCTTTACTGGTTTTACTCCTGGATCTAATGGTAAATGATGTAGAATTAAGTTTGGGTCTAAACCCAGCATGTCTGCATACCACCAAGTGAAGCTGCCTCTCTTCTTCTTAAAGAACGGTATAAACCTGGTTTTCTCTAGTGGTGTGAGAGATTTGGCAAAGTGGATAATCTTGGGCTGTTCTTCTATTCCAATATTCACAGGCTCTATCGGTTCCACAACAATCTGTGACTTTTCCTGGTACATATCACTAGGGAGAGTGTCAAGCATTCCATTGTTAGGTACCACAGTTGGGTTTTCACCTTCGGATACGTCCTTTATTTTTACTGTTTTGTGATCTGACACTGCCGCAAGGTAGTTTTCACTGTTAGATCTATTTTTGATCTTGATATTTTTGTGATTGGAAGGCTTGGCACCCTCCCTGAAGTAAGCCACAGTATTCAGTTCAATAGTAAAACTAGCTTTATGATCTCCCTTGGGTAAGTGGTCCCTAAGTCCCATATAATCAATGTAAGCATTGTCATTTTGGAACATATCTAGTTGGGGAGTTCCTTGCAGATCCCAGTCAATAAGCTCAGGGTGCAAGAGGGGAAGGGAGTTGGATGATAGACCTGATTCATTGATGGTGTGAATGGAAATGTTAGGAGCATTGGCAGGGGTAGTGTTCAGGGTGGTACTTTCCTCCAAGTTGTTTATTGTAACGGAATTTAAACTTTCCTCGAAAGCCATAATCTTAGGGATGGGCAAATCAGACTCCAGTGGTCTGTTCCGTTGCGTTTGTCCCTCATGGTAGGGGCTGAGAGTTTGGATGGTGTCAACCTCTTTATCGTCGTAGGAGTGCTCTATTAGCTCGTCCCACTCATACTCATTTGAATCTGTGTCGCTGTCCACTTGGAGTGTTTGGATTGTTTCTACAAGGCAAGCATTTTCCTTAGCTTTGCCCTTGCCTTTGTATCCTAGGCCACTTGTGTTTCTAGCCAATGAGGATGAAGAAGGTTGAATAGGTTCAATGATTCCTTCTTTTCTGAGGCTGATGGGGCCTTGTCCTTCATACCCCATCCTGTACATAATAGTCTCACCTCACCCATAGAGTTCAGTTGGGAGTCTAGGCAGATCTTGAGGTGTGTTTTCTTCTTCGGCATAAAGCCATTGCAAGAGATATCGCTCCTCTGTTTCATTAGATAAGGTCCCCCATTTTACAAAGGGAGTTGCGGGAGCTACAGAAGGAGTAGATGGCTTTGGAAAATGCTTGGGTTGGCCAAAAGATCTAGGAGACAAAGGTAGCTTGGCAAGATTGAGACTATGCTCAATTGAGTATTCTTCCACCCCAGTTTCTTTTATGGTAATCTTTTGCTCTTTGGGCTTGGAGGAAGAGGCTTCAGTGGTATGATTATGTTGTAGGGTAGGGGAAATGTATGCTTTGTTGTTGGGTATGACACGCTCAGGTTTTGCACGGAAAGAATTGCAGTGTTGGTAGGGGTCAGGGTCACCTTGAATGGTGACTTGCTTTCCATTGTGCGGGAACTTAATGCATTGATGATAGGTTGAGGGGATAGCCTTCATGGCGTGAATCCATGGTCTCCCTTGTAGGATATTATAAGCGAGCTCTCGATCAAGGACTTGACACACCACATCTTTTATTACTGGTCCCACTTGAATGGGTAGGACAACTGTTCCCTTTGTGGTTCTTTCTTCCTCGTCATATGCCTTAATGGAAATTTTCCTCCTTGGATCAACTACCTATTTGGAGAACCCTAGTGCAAGGACTAGCTTTAATGTGCAAATATTTAAACTGGCACCCCCATCAATGAGAACCCTCTTGATGTAGTGCTTGTGTATGAATGCGACAATGTGCAGAGGGGTGTTGTGGGGTTGAGATATAGAAAGGTCATCTTGCTCAGTAAACGATATGGAGTTGGAGGATGTCAGATTGCCTACCATGGTCTGGAACTTCTCTTGGGCCAAGTTAGTGGGGATGGTGGTTTCCACTAAGGCTTTCTCAAGAATCTCCTTATGAGAAGGAGATAGACGCAATAGCTCCAATATAGAAATGTGAGATGGAGTTTTTTGTAACTGGTTGATGACGTTGTACTGACGGAAGTTGGATCGGTATTATGATGACCTTGTAGGGGTAGTATTGAGCGTGACTTTACCACTGTGGGTAATTATACTACAACCAGTTCTATTAGGTCCTGGTTGTTGGTTGGGTGAGATGACATTAACCTATGGGATGTGCTCAGAAATGTAGTTTATGGTGTAGTCAAATGGCACACTTGCATAGTTGGCATTACTAGTCCCACTGTTCTAATTTGGCTGGTTGCGATTCTTGTTGTTGTCGTTACTATTGTTGCCATTGTTGTTGTGGCCATTGTTGTTGTTATATGGCTTGTTGTGATTCAGAAGTGGATCCCTGTAGGCCACATGAGTTTCATTGGAGGTATGCTATTATGTCCCTCCCTAATTCTGATCTAGTATATCTTGTATGACATTTTTGAGGCAGATGCAGTTGTTAGTTGTATGCCCCCTTCCTTGATGATATTCACAATAGTCGTTGTCCTTCTAGTAGGGAGGTTTGACTATAGGCTCGTAATCACTTGTTGGCGGTAGAGAAATTTCGTTGTTAGCCAACAACTTCCTTTGTGCAGATTCTTGAGACTCACCCAATGGTGTGAATTTTCTCCTTGGATTTGAACTGAACCAAGGTCTAGGCTCCCGAGAGGGTGGTTTGTTGAGTGTACCATTGTTTGTTTCTCCCTTGAGAGTGAATATGGGTTGTTTCTTGGGAGCTGCTGCCTTGGCATCCACTACCCCATCATTGACCACATTCTTGTTCTTGGTCCAAAACTTTGATTTATCCATTGTGTAATTTGAGGTAGCTGTGTCATTGTGTAATTTGAGGTAGGTGTGTCCTTGTATTGCAAAAGTACTGTGACCTACTAGGCTTACGTGAATTCACTAATGATATGAAGAAGGGCTCTACATCAAACTGGTATGGAATAAACTAACTTTGGGACAAGAGGGGTTTGGACAGAAAGTGAATGGGACGATTGACGAAAGAGAGAGACTTGGGTGAAATGGATGAAGACTGACTACAAGGTTAAATATGATCTTGGAATGGGAAGTTAGGCTGAAATGGGTGTTCCAAACAGGTAAAAATATTTCCTCAAAAATAGTGCAAGTACTCACTGTTGCGTATGCGCAAAAACAAATGCGCCGTAAAAATGGATATATGCGCAGGAAGTCGCAATATATGCGCCGTACTGGTGGAAAATGTATGCACAACAACAGTCTATAAATGCGCAACAAGTCTACACGTATGCGCAGCAAGTCGACACAAATGTGTAGCAAAAATGGGTATATGCGCAGCTCTATTTTTTTTGGGCAAAAATTTTGGACTTTTCTATTGTTTTTGGTATTTTTGGCTAGAAAAAGGCCTTCTTGATCTAATTTTATGAATTAACAACAAGAAAACATAGCAAGCACAAAGAATATTTTATAGTTTTTCACTATTTTTATGGTTTTTCTGACTCTATTTTGGACTAAGCTGAACAAAAGTAAGCACAAAGATCCTAGGCTAGAAATGGATTACAAGGGTTTTTGGCCACTAGAAAAAGAGGTATTTAATGCGAGCAACCGTTCAAGTGGTTACACATGCGGCAGCACTACTCTCGTTGTGGAGTCTCCCAGCCTCAAAGGGTTGCGCCTTAGAGGGTTTTAGGGGAGTTTGGCCATCGGTGTAACATAGCAACACTTGTTGCAGGAAGTTTTCACCTCAAGCATAATTTATTTTAAGTGGCTTGGTAGGGCTTGGCTTTAGCCTGTTACCACTCAGGGTCGTTCCCACTTGGACAGGCATGCATCCAAGGGCAGGCCCCTCTTAAAGGTTAAACAAGTGGAATGACAAGTCTAGCACTCTGATCACCCAGTAAAGGGGAGAGCATAAGCCTATTGTCATTCGCCAAGCACGAAAGACACTGATTAATCCAACCTAGTTAAAAGTAGAAAAACTAAATGGGCTAATCTACTTGGGCAAGCACAGAACTTTGAAGTGATTTTAGCAAGATAGCATTGGTTCAGTTTTAACCCCAGAAATCAATGGTGAGTTCAGTTTTAATCTGCATAGCACGAAATAGTTAACTTTGAAGTCTTGGTCCAATGAGATAGCAGTAGTTCAATTTTAACCCCAAAATCAATGGTGAGATCAGTTTTAATCCTCCTAGCACGAAATAGTTAACTTTGAAGTTTTGGTCCAACAAGATAGTAGTAGTTCAATTTTAACCCCAAAATCAATGGTGAGTTCATTTTTAATCTCAGATAGCAATAACTTGGAAAGTGTTCCAATGCAAGAAACAAATGATCTAGTTACTTCTTCCCTAATTAGAGCTAGGTGAGGATTTGAATGCATATCAATTTTACTATCCCTTAGAAAATGAAGTGTGAACTATTTAAATGCAACTATATGGAACTAAACCCGAGCCTATCCTGCAAAACAGCTCCAGAGAACACTTGCGAAAAGGTTAGCATTAGCAAACTTTCCTAGAAAAGCACTAAAACCATTGCTTATTATAGATGCGCAGCTTCAGTGACTAAACGCGCAGAGATAGTCAACAGAAGCGCAGCAATAACAAATGCACTGCAACAGTGCATAAAAGCACAACAAGAATACATAGAAGTGCGGAAGGGACAAATGCGCAGTAACAATGCTCAAATGCGCTGTAAAAATGAACAAATGCACAGGAATTATGAATGCATAGTAACAGCGTATATACTCGTAGCAAGAATGAACATATGCGCAATAATAACAAAAGCACCATAACAGTGCGCAAAAGCGCAACAATAAAGCACAGATGCACATAAATAATAGAAGCGCCACAGAAATGGGTATATGCGCCACAAAAATGTTCAAATGCACTGAAGTAGCCTATGCATGACCTTGCGTGACCTATACGGAACCTGCCTTCAAAAAAGCTTAGATTTTGATGAGATAAAGGGGCAAATGCCCCATGGTGGGCACCAAAAATGTTAGGGTAAAATGTGGATTAATCAAATGAACAATATCAAACCCAAACATCAACAGAATAATGAAGACAAGAAAGATTGAACGAAATGAAGTAATGAATGACACAATGCAAACCTTCTCTGTTTCAAAGCTTCTATTGTTCGCCTATTACAACCATCCTTTGCTGGTGTGAAGTAGGCCCTCAGTGAGTGCACTCTTTTAGCTGTGTTGTAGGATGTCGATAGTAAATGGCTGTGTTGATAGATAATGCTATGAAGTAGAGCTTCAAAGTAAAGGGTGATCTCAAGTAGATTGTATTGGGGGTGCCAAAGGCGCGCAGGTAGAATTCTGCAGAGTAACAATACAAATAACCTGGATGATTAGAATGGAGGGATGAAACTTCTTTTATAGACTCAGAGGAATGAGAATCAACAGTTGAGAGGAGATATGAAGATCAATGGCTGAGGGTGGTTGAGGAATGTGCAACGAGTAGAAATATGACAAGTGTCTCATCTCCATCATGAAAGAGGGGACTTGACAAAATTGATTGGAGAGTTAACTCCATTAACTGATCAGTTAACAAACTTGATTAATTAGTTGGAAGAATGAATTATGGAGTTGACTGAATTGATTGAGGGATTAACTCAATTGACTGGTTAGTTAACATTTTTGATTGATTAGTTAACTACCTTTTGATTTGAGAAGAAATAGGACATGTGGGTGAGGGGGAAAATAGGTAATTAAATATTTAATATATTTAATTACATGTGCAACCTAATGAGGTGGACAAGGTGAGGTGGAAAAGTGAGGTGTAAGTGTGAGGTGGATTTTTGGAATTAGAACTTAGGATAGAGGAATTTGGATTAATTAAATAATTTATGATTATTTAATTATGTGAGATTTTAGAAGAATTTAGGGATTTTAATTAAATAAAATTGTATTTATTTAATTATGGAATAGTGAACCACTTAAATAACTTTAGAATATTTATTTAATTGGTAGAAGAATGGAATAAATATTTAAAATATTTATCTAGTTGAATCATGTCATTTTCAGGCATATACAACATCTATTCTGAAAAAAAAGAATGAAATGAAATGGAACCACCACAAATATAGTTTTTAGTGTACATAAGTTTTATAAGTTATTTGTTTATAATAGTCAAGCAAGTAGAGGGAACCTCCCCTTGCTGAGAGGAGAGACTTTGTCTCATCACAGCTGTGGCTAATATACCCATTTTTCTGTTAGTGAGTTAATGACAAAATATTCACCCAATAGTTTTTTGGCGACTCTACTGGGGATCGAACGTGCAACCAAGAGCCTCTCGCCTTTGGTTGAAGCATACCAGCCTCATCTTTTGTAATATATTTTTGTTATATCTTCTCTAAAGTTTTATCAAGGAGTATGGCTATCCCAGGTCCATGGGGAAATGCATTTGGTCCTTTGAAATTGACTCAGCCTCTACATGAACTACCTCAAGGTTCGCGTAAGAACTTTCCCAAGTTCTACGGGGATGGTAAACAACATCTGAATGAGCACATTGCAACTTTCTACATTGCATGTGGTGTTCTTAGAGTTGAATATGAAGATGTTTCTGTAAGACTGTTTGTAGAAACACTCGAAGGTGTTGCAGCTGATTGGTTCTATCACCTTGCACCTAGAACTATCACTGGATGGAATACACTTCGAACCTAGTTCAAAGCCAGATTCAAGCCAGTAGAAGATGCTTATGCCTTGTTGGCCCAACTTACTCAAATGAAAAAGGAATTGCATGAGCCCATGCGTGAGTTTGTAGCAAAGTTCAATAGGCTAAAGAATAGGATCCCAACTGTTGCTCAACCCACAGCTAAGAACCTAAAATGCTTCTTCATCAATTCACAATTACTAGAAGTAAGTTTTCTTTTACGAAGAGTAGCACCAGCTGATCTTACAATTGCTTAAAGTTTAGTAGTTTAAGTGGAGGATGATTTGATCTTGGTGGGAGAGTTGAAAAAGGATTCTATTGGGCCTAATGAGTAGCCCTTTTTAGCTTTACCTTCTACCAGCACCATGGATCCTATGATGCAAAAGTTGGCTGATGAGCTATTAGCTCTGAAAAAATAGTTGTCATAGAGTTTTTCCCTTCCCCTCTATAAGGACATTCCAAGGAAGACATTCCCAAATTCTCTGAATTACCAAGGTAATGCTTCAATGGATCAGAATCAAAACATGTTTCCTCCACCACAAGGAAGACTTGCTTTAGAGGCACCACCTGTGGATGCAACAATCTTCTATTATGAATTAGAGCAAGATGATCTTCAATCAGAATATGATCAAGGAGAAGATGACGCTAATCTTTTCACGAAAGGTGAGGAGCAATTAGCTGGCAACTCTACCATCAGGTTCCTGAACTTAGAATATGAGATGGGACAAGAAGAAGTTACTTTTGGTGAATCTTATGATGTTCTCACATGGTCACAAAATACATCAAATCATAAAGATGTGGTTGGTGACAAACAAGTAAGTACACCAGATATTCTCACTTCATCCTATGTTCCTAAGACCAGTACCCCCAATGTAGAACCTCAAGATGAGAGTTTTTCGTCTTCTGTAGCAAGTCCATATCAACTTGTTGGTACCACAGATCATGTTGAGGAGACACATATTCAAATACTTGAGGCAAGAATACCTATTAAGGGTATTATGCAGGAGGTTCTTCCTGAAAGGAAGGCCACGTACACAATGATGAAATCTAAGGATCCAAAAGCTCAGATTCTCTTTGAGTTTTCTGATATGTGTACTTATTTCTTGACCACTAATGAAGATCCTGAGTCATCAGATAGTGCTTCAATTGAAGGTCTAGAAACAGGTGGATCATCCTCTTCAAGTGAAGAGATTTTGCAGTAGAAAGGAAATAGGATTTCCAAAAGATTGGTTTTTCTAGAGAAACCTTTTGATGAGCATGATCTCTTTGTCAAACGATGACGACAGTTGGGACTGAATTCATCAGCAAGAGTGGGACAATTCAATCTGGATGCAAAAGAAGATCCCAGAATGTCAAGCACTAGGAAATGTTACTCATTCAATAGTAAAAGAAAAAGAAGTGGAACATCTTTTCTTCTGCCTCATAGTAGATAACATCTGAAGCTATTCTCAAAGTGAAGCAATAGATAAGTTCATGAATTTTTGTACAGTTTTTGTGTCTTTTTTTTGGTTGTTTTAGTCATTTTTGTGTTTTTGTGTCTTTTTGTTGTGTCAGCTAACTCTATGGTCCAATGGATGGATGAAGGCACTTAGAGACTAGAGTTCTTCTCCCTTCGATCATTTCAAAGTTTGATCAATGGAAGTTCCCCAGTTAGAGCCAGCTGTTATCCTCAAATTTAGTTGCGCTCAATTTGTAGGATGACCCCTATAAAACTTGTCCATTTTGTAACCTACAACTCTAAACATGCAAAACGAGGTGAATCACATTTGCCCTTGTGCATGGACTCCTAGCCTTGGAACATCTTTTTGAGTGTCAACTTGTGTCGGTTTCTTGAATTTTGCAAAATAAGTCTAATTGAAAATTTCACTTTTTAGGAGTTAGTATTTTTTTTTGTTAATGCACTAGCAGTGATTTTTGCCTCCATTGCATCTTTATATGCACTGGCGGTGATTTTTGCCTCCATTGCATCTTTATATGCAATGGCAAGGATTTTTTCCTCCATTGCATCTTCATATGCACTGGCGGTGATTTTGCCCTCCATTGCATCTTAATATGCACTAGCGGCGATTTTTGCCTCCATTGCATCTTCATATGCACTGGCAGCAATTTTTACCTCCATTGCATCTTCATATGTACTAGCGGTGATTTTTGCCTCCATTGCATCTTCATATGCATTGGCAGCGATTTTTGCCGCCCGTGCATGTTAATCCTTTTGTCACATGCAAGGGCGGTGATTTTTGCCGCCTGTGCATGTTGGTCCCTTTGTCACATGCAAGGGTGGAGATTTTTGTCGCCGTGCATGTTAAGCCTTTTTGTCACAAGCAACGACAACAATTTTTGCCGCCCGTGCATGTTAGTCTTTTTGTCACATGTAAGGGCGGTGATTTTTGCTGCCTGTGCATGTTAATCTTTTTGTCACAAGCAAGGGCGGTGATTTTTTCTGCCCGTGCATGTTGGTCCCTTTGTCAAATGCAAGGGTGGTGATTTTTTCCACCTGTGCATGTTAGTCTTTTTGTCACATGCAAGGGTGGCGATTTTTGCCTCCTGTGCACTCACTCCCTGAAAATTTTCTAACTTTGGGAAATTTTTCAAGTTGTTAACATTAGCCCACTTTCACTTAGTTTTTCACTCTAATCACACTTTAGCCCTTCAAAGCCCATGCAAATGCTCAATTCTCCCTCACTACTATAATTTCCAGTCAAAGAGACCAAAAGTTTCTTTCCACAAATGAACTGACAGGCATTCAATAACATGATCCAAAGGAGTTTGAAGATCAAATTTTCTCAATTGCTTCTATGGATAAGTTGTTAGATATACAGTTGACCTTGGACATTCTCAAGGTAGTTCTGGATAAGCATGAGAAGGTTTCTACCTCCGTGAAAGATTCAATAACAAGGACTTGTGTCATTTCTAAGAATACTTCTAGACCGGATAACCTTGAGATGCAAACAATGTGGACAATGTTTGAGGATTTTCTGAAGAAGGATGGGAACGAGAGTTGATGAAAGTGATCATGCCTTAGTTTATTTTTGTATTTTCACATGTACTTTATTTTTAGTTTTGGACATTTTCACATGTATTTTTCCAAAATGTAATTACATGTGAGACAAGAGAAGTCTCAAGTCAAATAGGACTCTTTTGTTGAATAAGTCAAAGTAGTTGCAAATTTCCTATTTTTGCTCCAGGCTCCTCCCTATAAATAAAGAGGGCCTCATTTGTAAATATTATCTTTTATCTATTGCAAGAAAACTCTACTGAATTGAAAAGCAAATCAAGACTTTGTGCTTCTTTGTGAGAATCAATTATCAAATATTTATCAATACAAGAAAGCAAGTTCAATTCCAATCTTTGTCTTGGGATTATTTGTTTTATGATAGAATTGTTCTTACGTCTTTGCTATCATATTATCTTTGATAAGTAATTGAAGTGTGAGAGTTTATTTCAAGTGATTAAGGAGTATTCTAAATCTGATTTTAATAGACTTTGAGCTATAAAATCATTTGTGAGGATTGTGTTTATGTTTGTGAGGATAAAATAGCTTGAAGACTTTGTGCTACAAGTTGTTATATTCAATCTACTTTTATCATCTTGGAGAAGAGTGAAGAATTTGGGCTGCATTCAACTTCAAATAGTTCTATTTGCAATTAGTAAGTGAGGCAACATAAAACTTTGCATTTCTGTGGTTTTGTGATAGTTTGTAAGTTCTTTAATATTACTTTCATTGAAATAATCATCTTGAAGTATAAACATCTATTCTAAAAAAAGAGAATGAGATGAAATGGAACCACCACAAATATAGTTTTTAGTGTACATAAGTTTTATAAGTTATTTGTTTATAATAGTCAAGCAACTAGAGGGAACCTCCCCTTGCTAAGAGGAGAGACTTTGTCTCATCATAGCTATGGCTGATATACCCATTTTACCGTTAGTGAGTTAACGACAAAATATTCACCCAACACCACCCATGCTTTTAGTTGTAAAAACATAAAAATAAAAACAACACCCATAGTGAAAACCACTATGTGGCACTTTTAGGTGAAGAAAAAATCAAAATAAAGGACGTATGACCTAGTGAAAACCTCCACGAGGTGCTAGGGGATGAGAGCATGGACCTTTCTGAAGTAGCTGAGCTATATCTAGAAAGATCACCAATCCTAGTGGAAGCATCACAAGAAATGAACCTTGGAATAGAAGAAGCACTAAAAATCACATTCAGAGTAGAGTCCCTTACAACAAAAGAATAAGAGAACTTCTTAGCCTTTTTTAAGCAAAGATGCCATAATTTCACATGGACCTATGCCGATATGCTAGGACTAGATCCCAGCTTGGTTGTTTATCACCTTGCGGTACGTCTTGATGTAAAACCAGTGAAACAAAAGCTAAGAAAGATGAATCCTCAAATTGCACTCCTTGTCAAAGCAGAGCTTAAGAAAATCCTAGATGTGGGGTTCATCCATCCAATAGATTACTTTTAATGGGTATCCAATATTATACCTATAGCCAAAGTCAGTGGGGGCATCTGGTGCTGCACAGATTTCAGAGATCTCAATATAGCTTTCCCTAAGGATGACTTTCCACTACCAAACATCGACATCATAGTAGATCTCACTGCTATTCATGAGATGTTGTCTTTGATGGATGGTTTCTCAGTGTACAATTAGATTAGGATCGTAGCAAAAGATCAACATAAAACATCCTTCATATGCCCCTGGGAGATATACTACTAGGTCGTGATGCCTTTCGGTTTGAAGAATGCATGTGCTAGATATCAAGGGCAATGATGGTCATCTTCCATGATCTCTTCCATAAAATAATGTAGGACTATGTTGATGATCTATTGGGAAAATCCAAAACTAGAGAAGAATACCTAAACATGTTGGCTAAGATCTTTGATAGGCTAGAGCAGTATAATGTATGGCTAAACCCAAAGAAATGTGTCTTCGGGGTTACCTCCGGGAAGCTTCTAGGATACATCATGTTAAGAAGAGGAATTGAAGTGGATCCTACCAAGGTCAAGGCCATAATGGAGATGTCTCCACCCAAGACACTTAAGCAGCTGTGAAGTCTACAAGGAAAGCTCCAATCTATCTGTTAGTTTATAGCACAACTTGTTGATAAGTGCCAGCCATTTCAACATCTTCTTTGCAAGAATAAACCTTTGTGTTGGATAATTAGTGTTAGGGAGCTTTTGAACAGTTGAAGGAGTACCTTGCTAATCCACCTTTCATTATTCCACCAAAACAAGGAGAACCCCTTCTTTTGTATATCTCAACAACAGAAACAATTATAGGGGCCCTGTTAGCACAACATGATTAAAATGGAAAAGAAAGAGCTATATATTATATCAACTGCACCTTGGTGACCTATGAGCTTAACTACACTCTAATTAAACAAGCATGTCTCATAGTTCTCTTCACTTCATAGAAGCTGAGACACTACATGCTTAATCATAAGAATAAGGTCATTACCAAGATTGACCCACTGAAGTATCTACTGACAAGAGCGGCTCTTATAGGAGGAATGGCTAAATGGGTTATGATTCTAAGTGAGTTTGATATTGAATACAGAGAAAAGAAAGTAATCAAAGGATAGGTAATTGTTGATCAATTAGTTGATGCACCACTCCCAATAGAACAACCATTGCTTGCAAAGTTTCTAGATGAATCCATACTAACAGTAGCACCAACAACAGAATCATGTAAAATGTATTTTGATGGGTCTTATAGGCATCAAGGCTTGGGGGTAGGCATTTTGTTTGTTACCCCTCAAGGAGACACCATCCCAAATCCTATAAGATTACATTTCCATGCACAAATAATGTAGCAGAATATGAGGCTCTCATAGGACATCGCATGGAAATATAGTAGAAAATTGAGAGGCTGACACTCTATGGATACTCCCAATTAGTCATTTGACAAGTGAATAATGAGTACAAGACTAAGGATGACAAGCTTTTGCCCTATAAAAGAATGGTGGACAACATCAAAGGTTATTTTCATGACATCCAATTTGAACAGATTCCAAGATTGAATAACAAAGCAACAGATGCCATGGCCACAGTAGGATCCTTGGTTGATATGAAGAAAGATAGCAAGAAATGTGAGTTCCTTATTGAAGAGCTCCCCATACCAGCCTATGATGTTCTACAATCAGAACTGGTGTGTGATATTGTTAGTCCCATATCTCCCTAGTATTAAGAGACTTACATGTATCTACATGATAACACCATCCCACCAAACCTATCATCTACTCAACACAAAAGATTTATCTTCTGAGCCTCTTGCTTCACCCTCATAGAAGACACCCTTTATAAAAGAAGTCTTGATGGTACACTTTTGCGATGCCTCGACTCTACGGAAGTTGAAGTGGCCTTACAAGAGGTACATGAAGGCATTTGTGGGGCACACTTGAGTGGACCTACCCTAGCTAAGAAGATTCTGAGGATATGTTACTACTGGCCAACTATGGAGCAAGATGCTTATAGGTTTGTAAAGAAATGTTTTCCATGCCAACAACATGGAGATCTAATCCATGCACCAACTCGAGAGATGCAACCAATAACAACTCCTTGGCCTTTTTCACAATGGTGACTCAACCTCATAGGTAAGATTCATCCCCCATCATCTAATGGACACAAATTCATCATCACTGCCATCGAATACTTCACTAAGTGGGTCGAATCCATTCCTCTGACTTTCACCATAGGTATAGAAATTGCTAAGTTCATTCTCCATTACATCATATGCCACTATGATGTTCCTCATTCCATCATCATAGATAATGAGAAACCATTTAAGAACTAGGAAGTCTGCACCCTGTGTGAGAAATTCCATATCCAACACCACTTCTCCACTCCATACTACCCCCAAGGTAACGGTGAAGCTGAAGCCTCTAACAAAACCATACTGCACATTGTAAAGAAGATGGTTATTGAAGCTGGTTGTGACTGGCACCTTCAACTCACTACTTCCCTATGGGCTTACCGCACAAGTATCCCCACACCTATTGGTGCTACACCATATTCCCTAGTATTCAATTCTGAAGCTATCTAACCTATAGAGGTCGAGCTCCCATCACTAAGGGTTTCCTTACAAAATATGATCATTGATGAAGAATATCGAGTTGTAAGGCTGCATGAGTTAGAATTATTAGATGAGAAATGCTTGGATGCCCTCAACAATCTTCAGGCATATTAGAATCACCTATGAAGAAGATGTAATAAGAAAATCAAGAACCATAAGTTTAAAGTAGGCAACCTTGTCCTTATGGAAAACTAGAAAAATCTACAGGAGCGCACTAAAAAAGGAAAATGTGAGCCCAATTGGTTGGGACCATATGTTATTATAGCCAGCTATGGGTCAGGGGCATATTAGCTTGCAACAACTAAGTGGCAGCCTCTAGATGAACCTATGAACATCCTACATTTGAAAAGGTTCTACACATGAATCATCAAGTATCCCAAAGCAAAAATACAAAAAAATCAAAAAATAGAAAAATCCAAAAAATTAAAATATCAAGAAAAAACCTGAGTGCAATAAAGTTGTCCAATGGTGAAAATCACTTTGGTGACACCTTGGATAAGTACCATGGTGAAAACATGTCTCAAGCACCATATGTAGCAGCCAATTCTACCATCTAATAGGTCCTCTTTCCATCATGACATTCCATATCATATGCATCCCATGGCTTGGAATTCTAAAACATCAAATCCCAACCCCCCTACATTATCCCAACCAAAGCTAATCTGAAAAATGAGGATCATTGTATGCTCTCTTTGTACAACTTAAAATCATCCAAAAAACCCAAAAATATTAGAAAATCCAAAAAACACCAAAAACATTTGAAAATCCAAAAAACCCAAAAACATTAGAAAATCTAAAAAACATCAAAAACATTAGAAAATCCAAAAAACCCAAAAACATTAGAAAATCCAAAAAGCCCAAAAACATTAGAAAATCCAAAAAACACCAAAAACATTAGAAAATCCAAAAAATCCAAAAACAATAGAAAATCCAAAAACACCAAAAACATTAGAAAAGAAGAAAAATACAAAAAAAACATTCTCACATCATCATCCCACACATCATCTTCAACATCATCAAGTCTTTGCCAGAACTACATATTCATCTCACTCGCATCTTAAAGTGCCTTGATCTCGTGGACATAGGGTATGTACGTAGTCTAGAATACGAAGGAAGTATCCAGTACTCAGGTACAAAAGATGCACCCATCCAACCTGTTTGGATGGTCCCTATATTCTGAGCTTACTAAATTCACCAAACAATACGCATGCTAACCATACTCCCAAAACATCACATCTAACATAAAAATCATCAATCAACACCCCAACTATAATCATCACATGTCCTGACTATCCTTTTTCCCACCTTTCAAAATTTATCTAACAATATCCAACCAATTTGCATCCTAGGATATATCATTCCTACAATGGACAAAATCCATCATCCTATCAACACCTATCTTGGCAAGAGAATACAATGGAAGTTTGTGTCATTTCGTGGGCCTTTTGATTATTGATTTTTATCTTTTTGTCTTTTTCTAGGTCATCTCCAAAGCTACCTTGATCTCATTATATCGTGGTATGTGGAGGGAAACACCTAGAATAGACCTGGTCATTGTTTCCGTATGCTATTCTTGTGGGTTGATTTCATTACTCCAAGAATAATATTCATACCTTGAAGATAGGTTCAGTTTTAGCATAGTGCTTCTTGTTTGTATATCAGGTTAATCATACCTTCTATGGGCTATGAGAACTTATGTTATGAGTCCCCTTACCTCATCTAGGAAAGGTTATACTACCTTGGGCATGCATGAAATCAACCTATTATTTGTGAGTCTAGTCCATGCAAACACAGGATAAAAATCATCACCTAGGTCCATTCATAGGTTTGTGAAATATATCCTACTTTGCTATAATAAACTTAGAAATGCTCTCAATAAGTGTAATGCAAGTACTTTGCCTAGCTCATTCATCTCTCTTCATCATCTATCCAAACATACAACCTAGGCTTAGAATTTTGATCTACCCCTGCTAATTCGTTCACCCTTCCCCCCATCCATCCATTCTAACACCTCCCCCTAACTAACATCCCCATAACGCATTCAACCAACCTAACACATCTAAACCAAAACCCCTCTAATGACGTGGTGTCCAATGACCTAGCATTTCATAAACCATCCTCACAATCCCCTTTCCTCCCAACCCATCCTAAACCTACCATAACCATTCCCCTCCTTAGCATATTCCCCACGACCTAGCCCCATCACCTAGGGTTTAAAAGGAACATAACAAGTATCATGACTTGTCCATTTCATTAATCATTGCATTAAACCATTATTTGCATTATCATAATCATTTAATCACCATTACATTACATCATTTAACCATTGCATTAATCATTACATTTTGGATAACACATCACCTAACAATTTCTATTGAAACTTTCCTGAAAAATAAAACAATTAAAGCACTAAACATAGGGAACTTGTTTATATATTACATGGGTGTGTTTTTCAAGAGTTAATGATGATGATTCTATGCCTACCAAATTAAACTCTCACACAAATGTAATCTGAACATCTATTGCATTAACCACTACATTTTCATCATGCATAATATATGTTTATTAATCTAAGCATATATTCCATTTTCATCGTGCATAATATATGCTTATTAATCTAAGCATATATTCCATTTTCATTCCATTTCCATCATGCATAATATATGTTTATTAATCTTAGCATATATTGCATTTCCATTCCATTTTCATCATGCATAATATATGTTTATTTAATCTAAGCATATATTCACTTTACATTTTTATCATTGCATCATAAATCCATAAGCACATCATCACAGGTATCCATAACCACCATATGCATCCATAATCATAACATACATTCATAACACATTAGGACCATAAGTAAGGCATAAATCATCACCTCATAGCATCAATATCAACATACATGATCCATCACATATCCATAGTCATCATAATCCATAACATCGCATAAAAACATCCACCATAATAAGCATACAAATCACCAACATCATAACATAAACATTATAACATCACATAGTGCATAAACCATAAGTACGACCATACATAAACTATTGCAAGTATGGGCCTAACTAGTGTTGTCATTGATTTCAACATACTCCTATTGCATTAATGATAATGATTGAATGAACTGTTTGCTAAGGATATTGAGAAAATTGGTCATAATAGGAACAGCGAAGACAACAAGGTAAAAGTCCACGACAAGATGAGGATTAGAGGATACGGTTTAAAGGGTTTGTAGATATGTGTCTTAAGGTGATCCAGTAGAGATTTCAGAGGTCAGCATGAAGATCTGAGAAGTTTTGGCTGCTCAAGTTAAACCGGTTCCGATAGGTGTTCAGAGGTGACAAAGTGATACAGATAAGTCTAATGAGATCTAGAAATGCATTATCCTATTCTGTGGATTTGGTGGAGTGTTTAGGAAGTCCTTGTGATGTATCAACTTGATTGGTTCATGGTCTAAAGGTCCGCAAGCATCTATTCCTTTGTAACAGTGATGACAGACTGTATTCTTGAGTTTCTGGATGAAGGAGAGAAGGATTTCAGTAAGCAGATGAAGTGTGGATGTTCTTGGTGATTTAGGCAAGCTTGTGGAGGTCTTTGGATTGTGTCTAGTTCACGTTGGTGGTTTGTATTAGAGTTTAAGCTCACATTTGATGAATTACTTCTGGGTGAAGGTGTTCTTTCTGATATTGGCCGACTAGATGAGTTACACATCCTGCGGATGTACTTGTAGATGTTTGCCGACTTAGATGATTATTCCTAAGTCGATGTATTGTATAAATAAGGAATTGTAAAGTCATTTCAAGGTGTGTCTTGTGGAGATGAGAGTGTGGTAGAGAGGAGGAAAGTGAAAGGTAGAGCAGAAGTATTAGCCTTAAATGGAACTGATTCAAGCATAGTAAAGATGTTATTCTCCAGTTCATGTATGTGATTCTTATTATTTTGTAGACAGTGTGTCTCTGGTAGGTAGTGAGCTTCTTGTGAGTAGTGTGCTCGAGCAGTGAGCCCTAATTGGCATGTGCCATTTTGTTCTTTCTATTCTTCTAACAAAGAATACAATCTTGGGTTAATCACCCCATGTTTTTTCCCTTAACCAGGTTTTCCACGTCAAAATATTGGTGTTCTATGTGTTAATGTGTTTCTGCTTTTGATTTAATGCATTATGTTTCCATGATTGTTTTATCATTATGCTACTGGATTACAATGTGGATTTAGTTGTTTAATTGGAAGAAAGTTTTGGACAACTGATTCACCCCCCTCTCAGTTGTCTGCCCTAAATCTAACAATTGGTATCAGATCCAAGTTCCTCTAAAAAGAACTTAATCGCTTGAGGAGATCCAGGATGTCATCTTATAAGAAGGATAGTCCGAAGTTTGATGGAACCAATTTTAATCTTTGGAAATGTTGCATGAAATGTCACTTGTAATGTATGGGAATGCAGTACTAGAACATGGCTTCAACAAAGTATACTCCTCCTCAGGGTGGTCCGAAAGCCCCAAATGAAATCACAGATGCTGAAAACAATTTGTAGACTATAGAAGCTCTTCTAAGCACATTATCTAATTCAGATCTTTCAAATGTTGTTGACCTACCAACTGCTTTTGAGATTTGGAAAAAACTGGAACTTCTGCATGAAGGAGACAAGTATGTTAAATGTGCAAGATTATAGAGTCTGAAAGGGAAATTTGAAAATCTAAAGATGAGAGATGATGAAAATATCACTACTTTTATGCCAAGAGTAAATGAGATTATCTGTGGCATTAGATGTGCTAGTGGAGTCTTGGATGAAGATGAGATTGTTGGCAAAGTTCTCAGATCCCTTCCTGCTTCTTATAAAATCAAAGCTATTGCCATTGAAGAATTTAGAGCTCATACAACTATCACAAGAGATCAATTGGTTGGTAAACTGGCTGCATTTGAAATGACCAAGTTTGGAGATGTCCCCCCAAAGACTGAATCAGCATTCAAAGCCAGTGCCTCTGTGAAAGGTAAACAAATGTTTGATTCAGGAGAGAACTCTTCAAGGAAACTATCATGGTATGAAAAAGTAAGAAAAGACCTAGAAGAAGAAGAAGTTGAAACTACTCACCTTGAAGATCTTATTGCAAAAAGACTACTAAGAGGATCCAGTAAGTATGAAGGGAAATTGCCTTTTAAGTTTTTTAACTGCAATAAGATTGGTCATTTTGCCTCAAGATGTCCGAAAAAAATTCAAGGCCAAATTCTAACAAATCAAGGTTCCAAAAGAATTGTTACTATGTTCATGAGGAAGATGATAATGAAGGAGTAACAAATGATGAATCAGAGACATGAAACAAATCTAGAAGTGATTGGGTATTTATTGCCATCAAGGAAGAAGAACCAATGTCCTCTGAATCTGTCAATCATAAATTTGTAGAAAGAGCTCTAGCTGCCCAAGTTGAAGAAAAGGATGACTGGGTCATTGACAATGGTTGGTCTCACCATATGACTGGTGACAAAAACAAGTTCATAGATTTGGAAAAGTATGAAGGAGGAGTGGTAAGGTTTGGTGATAATTCTGCTGGTAGAATCAGAGGAAGAGGAACTATCTCTTTTGATGGAAGGAACAAAACTGGTAATGTACTGTATTTTGAAGGATTGAAGCACAATCTTCTCAGTGTTGGATAGTTGGTGGACAAAGGCTATGATCTTCAATTCAAGAATGGAAAATGCAAGATCTATGAAAGTTCTAGAACAGAGATTGCATCTGGTACTTAAAGTAAAGGTAATATCTTCCACTTGGTTGGTATTGGTAAAAATTACTTATTTGTTCAAGTTGATCAGAGTTGGTTGTGGCATAGGAGAATGTGTCATGTGAATTTTGATAATATCATCAAGATAAGCAATACTCAGGCTGTAAGAGATCTTCCAAAACTGGTGAAACCTACAAATAGTTTGTGCAAAGAATGTCAGTTAGGGAAACAAAGAAGAGTCTCATTTAAAAGCAAGGAACAATCTTCTACCAGATTATTGGACTTAGTTCATACTGATCTTTGTGGTCCGGCAAGAATCAGGAGTGTGCAAGGTGATAGATACTTCATGTTACTAATTGATGACTATTCACGGATGATGTGGGTAACTTTTCTAAAAGAGAAATCAGAAGCTCTTGAGAAATTCAAAATATTCAAGGCTATGGTAGAAAATGAAACCGAATTAAAATTGAAATGTCTAAGGTCTGATAGAGGTGGAGAATTCACATCTAGTGAGTTCATAGATTTCTATGAGAAACATGGAATAAAGAGATAGTTGTCTGCTCCTAGGACTCCATAGCAGAATGGAGTAGTTGAGAGAAAGAACCGAACCATCCAGAAAGCATCTAGGACAATGATGATGGAAGCAAATGTTCCTCAGATCTATTGGAGAGAAGCTGTTAGCATTGCAGTCTATACTCTCAATCGAGTACAAATCAAAAGCAATACTGGTAAGACTCCTTATGAACTTTGGTTTTGCATCACTCCTACTATGAGGTATTTCAGAGTCTTTGGTAGCAAGTGTTACATTAAAAGAGATGAAGATCTAGGCAAGTTTGATGCTAGAAGTGATGAAGGAATCTTCTTGGGTTACTCTACTCAAAGCAAAGCATACCAGTGTTATAACAAGAGACTGAGAAAGATAATAGAGAGTACAAATGTAAAGGTTGATGAAGGAATTGAAAAGCCCTCAAGGTTTTATGAATATGATCAAGATGATCAGAATGGTGTTCTGATTCAAGGAGCCCAAGCCTCTTCTAAAAAATAGATTCAAACTGATTCAGTAAATAAGGAAGAAGAGATGAGTTTTAATGAGCCCGATCAAGAATCAGAAGTGCAAGAAACTCCCAAAGTTCTAAGGTATGTAAGAATGAACTACTCTGAAGATTAGATCATAGGTGACAAAAGCAAAGGTGTACAAACTAGAAGGAGAATTGCTTAAGATTCAGATGAGTATTGTCTGATTTCAAAAATTGAATCTAAGACAATGAATGAAGCTTGCAATGATGAAAATTAGACTAAAGCAATGGAGGAAGAGCTGATGTAAATTGAGAAAAATCACACTTGGGATCTTGTTCCCAGACCTAGAAACAAGAATGTGATTGGAACCAAATGGGTCTTCTGGAACAAACTGAATGAAGTTGGTGAAGTAATTAGAAATAAAGCCAGACTAGTCTACAAGGGCTATTTCAAATAGAAGGAGTTGATTTTAAAAAACTTTTTCTCTAGTGGCAAGAATTGAAGCAGTTAGATTATTTCTTGCATTTGCTGCCTTCAAAGATTTCAAAGTGTATCAGATGGATGTCAAGTCTGTCTTCCTGAATGGTGACTTGGAAGAAGAAGTGTACGTTGAGCAACCAGATGGATTTCAATTGTCTGATCATGGTGATATGGTCTACAAGTTGAAGAAAGCACTGTATGGACTGAAGAAAGCCCTAAGAGCCTAGTATGAAAGATTGGATAAACATCTTTTGAAGATTGGTTTCAACAAAGGTACTGCTGATAGTAATTTGTATTTCAAAATTGATCATGAAAATATCTTGATTGTTGAAGTGTTTGTTGATGACATCATTTTTGGAGGAAGAGAGTATGTGTAAAATCTTTGCAAATCAAATGAAAAGTGAATTTGAGATGTCCATGCTTGGGGTAATGAATTTCTTCTTGGCTCTACAAATCATTCAAACAAAGAAAAGAATCTTCATTTCTTAGACCAAATATGTGAAAGAATTGTTGAAGAAATTTGGGATGGAAGACTCAAAGCCAATGAGTACTCCCATGGCAACTGGATGTAAGTTGAGCAAGGATCATGACTCTCCCAAGGTTGATCAGAAAAAATATAGGTCAATGATTGGAGGACTGTTGTATCTCACTCAAACCAGACCTGACATTATGAATGTTGTTGGTCTTGTTGCTAGATTTCAAGTTCATCCTAGAGAATCTCATGTCATGGCAATCAAGAGGATTTTTAGATATCTAAAAGGGACAGTTGAGTATGGTTTGTGGTATCTTAGAGATCATGATTTTTCTCTTCATGCATTTACAGATGCTGATTGGGCAGGAGATGTGAATGACCAGAAGAGTACCAGTGGTGGAGCATTCTTCTTGGGGAAGAGGTTGGTTTCTTGGATAAGCAAGAAACAAGAAGCAATATCTCTATCCACTGCAGAAGGAGAGTATATTGCAGCCACAGGTAGTTGCACTCAAGTTTTGTGGATGAAGCAAATGTTAAGAGACATAAGAGTGGAGTATGAGGAGCCTATCACAATTTTCTGTGATAATTCAAGTGCAATAAATATATCTAAGAATCCAGTGTTGCATTGAAAGACTAAACATATATCCATCAAGTTTCACTTTTTGAGAGAGCAAGTGAACAAGAATGAAGTCAAATTGGAGTTTGTGCCTTCCAAGGATCAGATTGCAGATATCTTTACTAAACCTCTACCTAAGGACTCTTTTGAGTATCTTAGGGAGAAGTTAGGGGTTATTGCCCCTCTAGTAATGAACTAAGGTGCACTGATGTGCATCAGTCCGGTGGATATCACAGTCATATCTTGTGGTCCAGATTGATGTTGGGGAGCTACTACTCAGGGGGAGCAGCTAGTATGGTTCTGAAGTATTGCATCTGCAAGTATGTGCCCTTTGCCATTGATGTCATAGGGGGAGAGAAGACATGTGAAAAACAAGTGCTTGCTGATCAAAGGGGGAGCAGGAAAGGAAGAAAAGACATGTGAATGGTTGTTGCTGATAGGGGAAGTTGAGATAGTGAGGAGAAGTTCTTGTCTTGATGGTTAAAATAGTTTTTCACATCATATGTTGCCATCAATGACAAAGGGGGAGATTGTTGCAATTACAGGCCTAACCAGTGTTGTCATTGATGTCAACATACTCCTGTTACATTAATGATAAGGATTGAATGATCTATTTGCTTAGGATATTGAGAAAATTGGTCATAACAGGAACAGTGAAGAACAGTGAAGACAACAAGGTAAAAGTCCAAGATAAGATGAGGATCAGAGGATGTAGTTTAAAGGGTTTGTAGATATGTGTCTTAAGGTGATCCAGTAGAGATTTTAGAGGTCCACATGAAGATCTGAAGAAGTTGTGGTTGCTCAAGTTAAACTAGTTCCAACAGGTGTTCAGAGGTGATAGAGTGATACAGATAGGTCTGGTGAGATATAGAAATGCATTATCCTATTCTATAGATTTGGTGGAGTGTTTAGGAAGTCCTTGTGATGTATCAACTTGATTAGTTCATGGTCTAGAGGTCTGTAAGCATCTATTCCTTTGTAACAGTGATGATAGACTATATTCTTGAGGTTCCAGATGAAGGAGAGAAGGATTTCAGTAAGCAGATGAAGTGTGGATGTTCTTGGTGATTCAAGCAAGCTTGTGGAGGTCTTTGGATTGTGTCCAATTCTTGTTGGTTGTCTATATTAGAGTTTAAGCTTGCATTTAATGAATTCCTTTCGGGTGAAGGTGTTCTTCCTGAGACTGGCTGACCAGATGAGTTACACATCCTGTGGATGTACTTGTAGTTGTTTGCCAACTTAGATGATTATTCCTAAGTCGATGTCTTATATAAATAAGGAATTGTAAATTTATTTCAAGGTGTGTCTTGTGGAGCTAAGAGTGTGGTAGTGAGGAGGAAAGAGAAAGGCAGAATAGAAGTATTAGGCTTAAATGGAACTGATTGAAGCATACTAAAGATGCTATTCTCCAGTTCATGTATGTGATTCTTATTATTTTGTAGACAGTATGTCTCTTGTAGGCAGTGAGCCTCTTGTGAGCAGTGTGCTCAGGCAGTAAGCCCTAATTGGCATGTGCCATTTTATTCTTTCTATTCTTCTAACAAAGAATACAATCTTGGGTTAATCACCCCATGTTTTTTCCCTTAACCAGATTTTCCACATCAAAAGCTTGGTGTTCTGTGTGTTAATGTGTTTCTGCTCTTGATTTAATGCATTATGTTTCCATGATTGTTTTATCATTATGCTGTTGGATTACAAAGTGGATTTATTTGTTTCATTGGAAGAAAGTTTTGGACAACTAATTCACCCCCCCTCTCAGTTGTCTGCCCTAAATATAACATAAACCATATCATCATCACCGAATATACATCACTCAAAATCAATATACAAGTCATGATACAAAAACTACCTCTAAGGGCCCAGAATACATCAATATATGTCAACACATCAACCCTAGGCTGATGAACCCCTGCCTAACTCTATGGGTGACCCTGGCCATGGCTGCTGCTACTATAATGGTGGCTACTTTGTCTGCTATGGCTATCAGGGTACCAGTGTTGGAGGTGTGGTAGGCTATTGAATCGACTGAATAGACCTCCTAGATCTATGGGACCCAGACATCTTGGATCCACTACATTGGCTATCGCTGGGTATACGCTAACCCTCAGGCACTACAAAACAATATGCTCCATAGTAATACTCAACTCACCTACTCTGCTCTAGGAGCTGACTCTGTGCTTGCTGTAGTTGTCCCTCTAGCTATGTAATCTAAGTCTATAACTATGTAAAAATTAGACCCATGTTAGTACCTGCCACCATCCCCTACAAAATCACCACCTGTGCCTCCACCTACTGCGTCCTAACCTCTGTTGTTTGCCATAGAGCTTGCTCTAAAGCCCAATCACCTATTAGGGTAGCCACCTGCACTTGCACTTGTGCCAACTATGCCTGTAGCACACTCATCTACCCATTTGATCCATCTAACAAGATAGCTGCCCCTTGAAGCTACACAAGCTCCTGTTGCTATCCTCACACTGTATCCTCTAGGCTCACCACCTAATCCTAGAGAGTCCCCACATCCTCCTCCTCATTTGCTCGAGTGCACCAATGTGATGAGTCCCCTCTCAGAACTGGTCCTAGCCCTACCCCTGAGCTACCTTCCTCTATCCTGCTAATCTCTAGAAATGTCATAATAGGCTCTAGAATGTGCTATTGATGCATCCTCTCCCTCACCTACAGCTTAGCTATTTTTTGTACTGGGGCACCCCTCAATCCCTGCTATTGCAACGGTGCCTGCGGAGGTGGCATCAAACCCCTCTGCCCTCCCTGTACTAGTTGCACAGGGGCCTGCTGCTATGGTCTCTATTGTGGAGCCTGCTGTCAGGGCCTCACTACCTACTAATCTCCCTACCCCTATTGTGCAAGAACCTAGGCCTACTATGGTGCTTGCTGTGGTGTCTGCTACTATACCTACTATTGTGCTTGTAGTGGTGGTGCCAGCTACCGTCTACCCCTTCCTCTCCCTTGCCCTCTCACAACCATTGCCTGCTGATATGCCACTATAGCCAACATCCCCATGGGATCATCCTCATCCTCCTCCACTATATCTCCTCCTCTAGCTCCATAGTCATGTTAGGCTCCTTAGTTAGATTCATCCAATGGATTAGCCTCCATGTCACCCACCACTGATCATATGCAGGCGTAGTCCCTACGTCTACCAACTTGCTCCCCCAATCCCACTGTTGGGGCTGTAAAGATGCACAATCAGCTATTGCCACCTATGGTGCTATGGATGGCATCCATCTCACATCCTGCCCTATCCGAACAACACTGCCATCCTCTGGGGAAGATCCTATTGTAAGCCAAACTGATGCATCGCCCAAGAAGGAAGATACATGTCAATAGTGTGATCTCCCTGACCCATCAAATAATGTGGTTGCAATGTATAAGACATATGAAGATGCTCTTCTGACCACTACTCCATGCCGATGTACAGTCTCCATATCACATGAGTCGCCTCATCAAAAACTTGCTGCCAATAGCACAATTGTCCAACATGAGTATACAAGAGGGGCTTCCTACATAAATAAACATAAGGCTTGAACTGCCATCGATAATATCCTCCCTCTAGCCTCATAATAGTAATGTACTCTAAGGCCCACACATGCAGCAGTGTGAACCCAGTAGATAAAGCTGAATCATAGTGATATACCATGGTATGCATCTCATGATATAATTGTCCCAACATGCATGGCCCCCATGCATAAACTGTCTTATCCACTGCCATCTTCTCTATCACCTCTCCCCAGCCTACATGAAAGCCTCACCCACACCAATTGGGCATCACTATGCCTCTAATCAATGTACAAAGAAACAAGGTAAAATGGTCTGCACCCGCTACCAAAGTTTGATCGTAGCTCATATCTCATCTATCCTATGTCAATGCTATGTGGCCTGGGGCAAACACTCTAAGGCTTCCCGTCCTCTCCTAGTACTATAAGTCACTCGTGCACCATGGATGGGCAACTTTTGGATCTAGTAAACATCCGCTAGTGTGATGGTGATCTCACCCATCGATAGGAGGAAGGAACAAGTCTTAGTTCACCACCTCTCTACTATAGCTATCATCATCACCCTATGTGCCTGTAGGACAGGCATATCCACTACTGTCAACAAACCCAATCTCTCTAATCGAGCCCATGTAGCCCCATCAAATCCATCTAGTAACTACATCACATCGGGAACACGTCACTCCTATGACCCCACGATCCCTCCTGGGACATGCATCTACCAAATGGTTTGTTAAAAACTTGCATTTTTCCTCTTGACTCAGTCATAGCACTGATCATTTCACTTTTGGTTCCAATCCTCTAGCAAATGGTACTCATCCATGGGATAGTGCTACTTCAACCTAGTATGGCACCATTCCAGAAAATGGCACTGCTGCATCTACTTTTTGTACCATTCCAACATGAAACCCTAACACCTCACCATTTCTGCTAGACACTAGGTGCCATCCCACATAATGGCACCATGTTGTTGGGTTTTGGTGACATTCCAGATAATGGTGCCATTGTGCTTTAAAAAGGTGCCACCCTACCTAATGGCGCTATTCAAGAGAATGGTACCAGTCCTCTTTCAAAAAGTGCCATTTCAACAAGAAATCTAACATTGTGCCTTAGGCGCCAAACCTTCTAGTTTTGACACCAATCCTCCCCCTTTTCCCCTTGGCAAATGGCACCAATCTAGTCTAAAAAAGTGTCGAAACCCTAATACACATTTCCTAAGGTAATAAATGTGACAAATGAAAAAATGACAAAGCTAGGGTTGGTTGGCATACCAAGTCGCCAGCCTCTGCTGACCTCCTATAAGAACGGACTCACTAAAACAAGCACTCAAAGCATGGGAAGAGTGGGTTTGCCATCATGTCTCTTCTTCTCCATCATCCAAGTGGCTCAATGAGTGCAAATGTGGCACTTTAGGGCCAACTTTTTCTATTTATAGTAGGCCATGTCATCCTCCAACACACTTTTTTCTCCCTAGGGTCCAGATCATAACCATTTTTGCCCATTTTTGTTCCTATCAGTCTATTTTTCCATCCTCTATCCATTTTTCACCTTTGTTTCTTCCTTTTGAGAGCTCACTTAATTTTTTTTTTCACTTGACCTCTCAAGGGGGTATCCTTCACCCATTCCATGTCTTCTCAGGGCAGTTGGGATATTTTCTTTGACTCAAAGCCATATCCCTACTAGGTCACGATGCCATGTCAAAGAGGGGCAAATGTAGACACCTAAAAATGTCTTCACCATTTAACCGATCTCTGACATCACTAATATCACCAATTTCCCTTCTAATTAATTAATTAAATTGTTATTTAATTAATTATCTCCTTGAACATGTGATTAATCATCATTTCCCCCTTTAAATTGAATTAATTTGATTAATTCAGTAGTTACCCCTTTACTAACATTAGCCTAATTAATTAAATAAATATGAAAATATTTATTTGATTAATTCACCCATTTCATTAAACCTAATTAATGACTAAATCATGTTTATTTAATTAATTCAATCTACTAATCATCCTATCCCTACCCTAGTTAATTAAATACCTATTATTTAATTAGCTAGTCTAACCTACATGACCCTAGACCTAGGATTAATTAAATTAAACACCATTTAATTAATCCTAATCCCTAATTAACTCATCCACTAATTTACTATAGCCGTATTAATTAGACTAATGACCTTGATTAGTTTGGTCAAACCTTGTTTAACACTCTTCTCCACATCCTCTAAATAAAAAATTGATTTTTATGCCACATAAAATAATTTTTTATATACATTTGTCATAAACTCCATAAATGACCTCTTACACTACCCACTTTCATTAATTATCACTCTTCCCCAAATGAATTAAAAATTCATTTTTAATCCTCACCTCTTCCCCATGTGAAATTAAAATTCACATCTAATCCACCTCATCTACCCTCATTTAATACACACCCCTTCCCAAGGTGAATTTAAAATTTACTTTTATTCTCATCCCTCCATTTTCCATGATCTAATCTAAGCCCTCCACCTCACATTCATCCTCATCCATTGATCTCCAAAATGAATCTCAACCCTTGGATCAAATATCCCTCCAAAAAGCCTATCAATACACCATCATCCAAGCCATTTGGTCATCCACAATTTGAGCAAAGTTATTATGCTAAAATTTCCATCAATTCCATCATCTTGAGCTAGGTTTGAGTGACTTGTAGTCTAGATTTGAGAGCATTTCACATATGCAAACCATGGGTAAAGCAAGAATGCTTGGGTACAACATTCTCAACCTTGTCTAGGAGGAGATCACTTTGAAAGTATAAATTTTATGTGTTTATGATTCATTTTGTGTTTTTATCTTCACTTGTTTTCCTTTCTCTCAGTAGGCATCTCAAAGGTTGAGACACAAATAAGGTCTTATGTCCTTGACAATATTCAGAATTGGCAAGTGTTTAATAATGATCAAGATGTATTGAATTTTTTGCAGTATGTAGACCGATAGAGGGTCAAGAGATAACTTTGGAGCTTTTGTAGAAGAAAGGGATGGAAAAGAAATAGTGTTTGGATGTGAAGTGATCCAACTCAAGACCAATAAAATTCCTAGAGGTCTTGTGGCTTTGGAAAGGATTTTTGATGGCCTTGATAAAAGTGTTGTTAAGCAGAGTTCTACACATCCAGATGATTTAGAGGAAATAAATCTAGGAATTGAGAGTGTTCCAAAGAAGGTATACATAGGAAAGAGAATGAGACCTCAAGTTAGGGCAATGTTGATTTCACTATTAAGAAAATATAGGCATGTGTTTGCTTTTTCCTATGATGATCTGAAGGCATATAGAGAGGATTTATTCCAACATGAAATACCTCTCAAACTAGATGCAAAGCCTTTCAAATAGAAGCAAAGGTTCATAAACCCAACAGTGGCACCTAAAATGCAAGTAGAGCTAGCAAAGCTAAGAGAGGGTGGGATCATACATCCAATCAAGAATTCAACTTGGGTGTCAAATTTTGTGCCTATTAGAAAGAAGAATGGTGATATCAAATGTAGATTTTAGAAATTTGAATGTATCATCATTAAAAGACAATTACCCATTGCCAAACATGGAGGCAATGCTATAGAAAGTCACTGGTTGTGAATTATTATCTATGATGGATGGTTTTTTAGGTTACAACCAAGTGAAGATTAAGGAGTTTGAAAAGTTCAAGACCCCTTGGGGTACCTACATTTATGTCAAGATGCATTTTGGCCTAACTAATGCTAGTGCTACGTTTCAGAGAGCTATGGATGTAGTTTTCTCTGATATGATTGATATCATCATGGTAGTATATTAGGATGATTTAACAACTTTTTCTAAGGAGGAGGATCATTGTATGCACCTGGAAAAGATCTTTATCGAAGCCTTAGAGTATGGAATATCTCTCAATCTAAAGAAGCATGCTTTTGGAGTCACTGAAGGGAAGTTATTGGGACATATTGTGTCCAAGGATGGGGTATGGATTGACCCTGAAAGAGTAGCTGCCATTGATAGGATACCACAACCAAGAAATGTCAAAAGTTTTCAGTCATTCTTTGGACAAGTTAATTTCTTGAGGAGATTTGTGAAAATTTTTGCTAATATTACAAGGCCTATCTCTAAAATGTTGAAGAAAGGAGAAATGATATCATGGAGTGAGGAACAATGTAAAGCATTTAAAGATATTAAAGATGCCATCAAGGAAGCTCCTATGTTGAAGTCTTCAGATTTCTCAAATCCATTCCAACTCTTTTCTTTTTCTTCTTTTCATATAATTGTTGCAGTCATGTTACAGAAGAATGAGGAAGGCTATGAGCAACCTATTTCTTTCTTTAGAAAGTCCTTACATGCAGTTGAACTGAAGTATGATATATTTGAAAAGTAATCATATGCTTTGGTAAAGGTAGTAAAAAATTTCAGACCATATTTGATTGGTGTAAACATTGTTGCCTTTGTCCCAAGTGCTATTGTGAAGGATATTTTACATAGCATGAGGTTACTAGAAGAAGGTGTAGATGGATAAATAGGATTTAGCAATTCAACATTGATGCACAGATCATTAAATTGGTCAGAGGAAAAGGACTAGTCAAGTTGATGACAGCAGCAAATTTGGAGGCGAATTAGGTAAACAATGTTGAATATGTTGATGTATCTCCTATTTGTGATATGCAGACAACATGGTGGTATAATAAAGTGGTATATTACCTACAAAATATGTCATGCCCTGAAGGAATGAATGATAATCAAAAGAGAACATTGAAGCTACAAGCTATGAAGTATGTCATAATTGAAAATGAATTATGGTGGAGAAATATTGGAGTATTGTTGAAATGCATTGATGGAAATCAAGCTCTAGAGATTTTAACTAAAATGCATAGTGCTGTTTGTGGTGGTCACTATATGGCCAAAACAACTGCCCATAAGGTTTTAAGGGTTGAGTTATGGTGGCCCATGTTGTTCAAAGATGCACATAGACTAGTGAAATCATATGATGCTTGTCAAAGATTTTTAGGGAAGTTGAAGTTCTCAGGAAATCTACCTCTTAGACTAGTCATAGTACATGTACCTTTTCAACAATGGGGGATCGATTTTATAGGAGAGATTGTAGAAAAGTCTAGTGGTGGACACTCCTAGATCTTGGTAGCCACTGATTGCTTTATAAAATGGGTTGAAGCTATCCCTACAAGGTGGGCTACTAGCAAGGTGGTGATTGATTTCTAAATGAATAATATTTTGATTAGATTAGGTGTCCCATAAAAGATAGTGTCTGACAATGCTATGTGCTTTAGATCAGAAGATTTCTTAGATTTACACAATAAATATGGGATACAAATTTCCTACTCAACCCCTTATCATCCACAACAGAATGGACAGGCTGAATCCAACAATAAGAGTTTGATAAAGATTATAAAGAGGGTGATAGAGAAAAACAAGAGAGCTTGGGATTTGAAACTAAGGCAATCCCTTTGGGCTGACAGGATGACAATAAAAAAGGTAACATGACAGCCTCCTTTGAATTTGGCTTATGGCCTAGAAGCTAGAATGCCAACTAATAAAAGTTTGTTGCCGGTGTACAAATTCATTCAGGAATATGATGAGAATATCACAAATGATATGCAACATAGGATCAATATTTTAACAGAGCTAGATGAAGTTAGAAGGGATGCACAACAAAATGAATCCAAAGTTCTAGTTAAAGGTCAAGAAGTTATATGACAAAAGGTCTTCTCATAGAAATTTTGAAGACGGAAGCACAGTTCTAATGTGGAATGCCAAGGCTAAGGACAAAGGGAAACATGGAAAATTTGATGCCTTATGGCTGGTTCCTTACATGATCAACAATTTTCATTGGGAAGATTCATATTTTCTATAGTCTCTGATAAGTGAACTTCTAGAATTTCCAATACATGGACAATTCCTTAAGCCATACTTCTCTTGAGGTATGTGTTAATGATGATGTTAGTCACAACAACATGAAATAAAAGTTACACAACAACCTTTATTTACCTTGAAAGATATGATAAATCTAGAATGAATTTATGATCCCAAGTCTCTGTGTATTAGTTCATAATGATCTGACATTACTCAAAAGTTGATGTGTGTTGCTATTAATTATTCAAGGGGCCTTATGTACTTTAGTAGTTTCTACAAAGTTCTTCATTATTCCTTCAAATATCCTATCATTTATGCCTACTCTGCACAAATTTGCAACAATTCTGTCAAAAATCTTACTCAATTAAATCAGGATTTAAACAAATAGTCATTAATTTGATCCTAACTTGGAGTAATTCACTGGAATTTATCTATGATTTAGATTAATTCTAAAGGTATTTCCAAATTTGATCAGTTCTTCTAATATAATCCCTATCTGAACTAATATTTTTTTAATCTTACTTCTGCACTATGAATTTACGTAAATATTGTGCCTATAAGATGATATTTCCATGATTCTTACCATTATTTGTGATTATTTGCATGATATTTTCAATTCTACATGCAATTTGCTCAAATATGCATATGATATTCATGTGCTTACGGATGTCTGTATATTTACTCTATTCTACTTATCATTTTCTATTATTTGCAATTTTGATGATGGTTCAAATGAAATTTAAAGAAATTGAAACTTAACATTCTAAATCTACTGAAATTAAATGAATCTTTGGTCATTGGTCCACATATATCCTTGACACTGTCATGAAGAGAAGAAAATCAAACCATATGTTCACCAAGTCATTCCATAGCTAAATATGATTGATGCAAATCTTCAAAGGAAATAAATGAATACAACATGCACAAATTGAAATGCACTCCAAGGGATGTAGCAAATCATAGTACATATCTAGAACTCATCCATAGATTATGTAGAATTTATGATGTAGTTGTAATCACTAGTCTTCATCTTCATTAAGAATGCAAAAAGAGTATACATTTACAATTGAACACAAGTGTTGGCCATGAAATTCAATAGTCTAAACTTGATTAAGATTCCAATACGGTCAAATATAAAAATGATTGACCTCCTCTTCTAAATGACAAATCCTAACCCTTTTATAGAACAAAGGCCAGAAAATGGTTACATTGATTCAATGGTTAGGATCCAATCATGATGATCCAATGGTCCAGATAGAAAACACGTGATTGCCAGTTGGCAATCATACAACTAGCAAAGAATATTCTAGCATCTTTGGCTTGGTATACCCTTAGCTAGTAGACAACATACTTGGTGATATATTCTATGGTTCTGATTCAAGTCATCCTCTGTTTGCAACTTCATCCATTTTAATTCTCCTCTGCAGCATCCAACTTTCTATTCTTTCTACACTCTGAGTAACATTTCTCAAGATTTAATTAGCTTCAATATCCTATAACAAAGGTACAAACAAATTTTAATCATTTAATAATCTTGTAGGAAATTATACATAACATCAGCAGTGAGAGGAGGTCTGAATATGGATATTTGGGATGCAAATGTTCAACTCTAAATATATGGATACGACCATCTGGTCAAGATATCCCTCAGAACAATGAATATCAGGCTCGAGATATGTCCTCAATAATGAGTATCCAGTCATGAATAGGATGCTTTAGATATGTAAATATATGGATATCCATATATGATGACGTTAGGATGATGACCAGGTCAATAATCTCTAACCAAAAATATGTGATCAGACTCCAAATTTGTCCTCATTAAGTTAGGATGTTGATGTGGACACATGTCTCAATCTTGTAGCAGCTTGGAGAATCTTTTGTGCTGACAAGATTCCCCTGCAAGGGTGTGCTACCGTCTAATTGGGAATGCAGATATTGGGTGATGTCATCATCATATTGGCAAACAATAGGCATGTTAATTAATATGACAGATATTGAGAAGTATAACCCTTTCGGAGTCAAGCATATTGATGACATCATCATCATATCAGGTCCTCTTTATATCAGGTTAAGATGACATCATCGTCATATTAAGGAAGATTAAGGATCTTAGATAATATGACATATGTTGAGAAATATGACCCTCTTGGAGTCAAGCATTTTGATGATGTCATAGTCATATCGAGTCCTCTTTATATCAGGTTAGGATGATGTCATCATCATATTAAGGAAGATCAGGGATCTTAGATAATATGACAAATGTTAAGGCTCATGTTGATGCTAAGTGTTTACTTTATATTTGAAGGTGATCCAAATATTAACGAATATGAGGGATATTAAGAAATATGACCCTCCTTGAATGTGTACGAGTACTTGACAGGTAAATGCCTTCCGACATTTAACTGTGATGTCTGCATATTAACAAATATGCAGATATTAAGATTCTCTTTGTTAAAACACATACCAGGGATATTCATGAATATGACCCCCCTTGGGAATATCGAGTTTGACCAAACTTTGACTAGGCATAACTTTCTATCTTTAAGGAATTTTAGGGTGATCCAAAAGGCAAACCTTCCTAGAATATTGTACTCTTTCACTTGGTAAAATTTTTAAGGGAAGACTCATACTTTGGAAATTTGACTTCATATTTCAAGATCTGGACATCCCTGAGAATAGACATATGTATACTAACCGATGTTGTCTTTTGCCATTACCACCCAGGGGGAGACAAAATAGGCAAAAGCAAAGCAAAGAGGTTAGGTCCCTATTTTACTAAGGCAAAATGGGGCATGTTGTGTAACCACACAACAACTTTCCACCAAAGAAAACAACAAAATTCAAATAATTCAAGAGAGGAAGACAATTTAAAATATAATGTTCCAACTCTTACCAGACATAAGTAACCTGACCTTCCTGAATGAGATCATATTCATTAATAAAATAATATGATGAGAAGCATTTTAGGTGTGTGCATTTAATTCATTTCCTTCTTCTTGAAGAAAGGTTGAAAATGCTAGTAGTTAGTGTTAAGCTACATGATTGGATTTAACCCTCTTAGCCAACATAGATAGAGCCTTGCTGCTAGCAAGTGTCCATAACCCCAGCAAGGTTATCGTTGCAATTCTCCTAAGTAGAGCCCCATTGCCAGTCAGACATCCATAGCCCTGGTAGAGCTACTTGGATGACCTAAGGATTTCTTTCTTTTAATATTCAATATATTTCTTTGCTTTTTTTTTCATAAGATATGATCTTGTAAGCTCAATTGCAAGGAGTAGACACTTGCTATTTAGGTTGAGAATTGCAATGCTAGCAAGGGCAAACCTTTAGATTTTTTACTTAACACAAACACTAGTATGTTCAACAAATCCAAGGCTATTAGATGTATTCTTGTGAGGATCTCCTTGAACAAAAAGAGTTACTATTGATGAATATGATTTCACAGGTCTAATAAAAAAACTTATGTTGATAGGAATCAAAACCTATGTAGGAATTTGTATTCATTTCTTGAATTCTAACAATTTACTAGTTTTCTAAAGTGGAAAGGTGCCTCATGTTGCCTAACCAAAATAGTGACTCAACCACAAACAAAGAAAATCAAACACACCAAGCAAGCAACTATACAAGCAACTAACTACAAAATGGAAGCAAAGCAAGACAAAGCCAAAGAAGAAAGGAAAGAAATAGCTACCATACTAGACTATATACAAGACACTACAAGACAAAAAAACCCATGGTAAAGACCAAATACACCAATATTTGTATACTTAGATTATGCAGGAGCATCAGGGCACTAGTTATGGTTCTAATCCTAGCAAATTCATCTTTGTATTCTAAAAAATATTCTTGTATTCTGAATTCACTGATTTAACAAAATAATCCTTAATGATTAGTAATTGAGGTAGCTCATCATGTTCATGATTAATCCATATACATGCCTTATCCCTTGAATTTCCATAATCAAAATAGTACTCAACATTATTCACTGTGGAAAGGAAAAATACAACCTAGTGTATTTCTTGTTCTGCTGGACATGCTTGTTCACTGCCAGGTAATCTTCCATTTAGTGACTTTATGTTTTCTCTATTTGACTTCATGTCCTGTCCTTCTTCAAATTGAAGAATATATGGTTCCTGATGAATTATTTCCTTATCCATATCCAACTCTATTTCTTCATTCTGTATGTTTAGTTAATCCTCAAGTTCAGGAAACACCTCAATTGTTTCTTCAGTTCTCTACACATCAACACTTAGGTGAGTATCCTCATCATCATATCATGATATACATAAATTTATCCTTCCTAAACCATTTAACTGTAAAGATGAAACAACATTTGATAGATAAGAAAACTCTCCTATTTCATTTTCAAATTGGTGCTAGATTAACATTTGATTATGCATAGCAAGTACACAACTTTCTGTATCTTTCATTTTCATGAATTATTCTTCAAATAGTTCACTTCTAACATCTAGTAGAGTGTCTGATTCTATTGACGTGCAACAATCTTGAATTTGATCATTCAATTTAAAGAAATCAACTAATAAATCAGGATTTACTCTCTTCTCTATGACTCCTTTAGTAGCTATAGTAGGAACTTCTTTAGTGACTGTGCATTTTAATTCTCTCATCACTTGCTTACATTTCTTTGTCCACTCATCCTCATCAAAACTATTAGGATCAGATCTAGAGACACTTTTTGATAACAAAATGTATATACTTATTGAATATATCAGATCTAATTTCACATTTCTTTTCTCATTGGATTTATTTTCTTGGTTATCTGATGACTGGAAACAAGATGTAATTGTTACCAGAAAATATTGTCAAAGTATTAAACTCAATCAATAAACCAATAATCTCAATAGAAATTGCAAGTAACAAAGATCAAATAACAAAGAACAAACCGTGCAAACCTTGCTACTTTACTGCTTCCATTGTTTGCCTAGTCTCAATCAATCTTTGTATGTGAATTGAAGCCCTCAGAAAGTGTACTTCCTTGCTTTGTTTTTCAAGATGATAATGGAGAGATGGCTATAATACTTCTTGTAATGAAGATGAGCTTCAATACAATAAAAGGGCGATCACAAGCTATGGATAGATTTGGGTGCCAAAGGCATGCTGTTAATGCTGCAGAGTAACATTACTAAAAGCTTGGATGATAGAAAAGGAGGAATTAGGTTCAATTTATAGACTTGCGAGAGAGAAGATCAATGGTATAGAAACCTTGAGAGAATGTGTGTGAATAGAAAGAAGACAAGTGACACACAAAAGCTATTTTGTTTGAGTTAACTACTTTCTTTTATAAAGATAAGATATGATTTCATAAATTAGAATGGTTTTTCCTAATTTAAAAGATATTGATAAAAACAAGATTGATTGAGTCAGTTAACTCAACTTGTGATTTGCTTTTGCATGATTTGAGAGAAATTAAATAATAAATTATTTAATTTTGTGTGCATGAAGAAGACTTATTTTTAGAAGATTTGGAAGATATTTAAGGAATTAGAAGATAAGAAAGAAAATTAAATAAATAAATTTATTTGTTTGTGCATGATTTGGAAGAATAAATAAAATATTTGATTATATTTTATTTTTAGAGATTGAGAGAATTTAAATAAATTTGATTGATTTATTTAAATTTGGAAGAAGAATCAACTTAATTAAATAATTAAGAATGATTTAATTGTTTGAAAGAATTAAATTAAATAAAGAATTTATTTAATTATTGGAAGACATCAGAAGAGGTAATTAAATATCTTGATATTTAATTAATTTAGAGGAATATGAATCAAATAAATAAATTTGTTTATTTACTTATTGATAGAGGAATTAGAATGAAATAAACATTAAGAATATTTATTTAATCAGAGTCATGTCATTTTTAGGCATATACATTTTGCACCTCTTTGATGTAATGTGTTTTATCATGTTGCTTCAAAGAATAAGAATTTCTGGTAACGATACATGCCACGGTTTGCCCTTGGTATAGGTTATGATAGTAGGATGCCCCCTTGGGAGATTGGATGGGAAGAAGGACAGAAGGATGTGTGATAGACAATCTCACAAAGAAGAAGGTGAAAAATAGGTTAGAATGAAAAAAATAGGTCACGGTTCGGAAAAATGGGAGGAAACGGGCTCGGGAAGTAGTCAGGATCACCACATAGCTAGTTAGGGTTCACTTGCTATATATAAGAGTTGGGTCCACAAATCTAGTCCTTTGCACACTTGGCTTTTGTTGGTATGTCACTCATAGCTTAGGAGAGCATAGGAGCATAGAGCAATCAACATAGAGATGGATATTCCATGTGAGAAGCACCATTTTGAGTGAGTCTAATAGTTTGATTGGCTAGCTGATGTTAGGACCACCGATATGTAGTTTAGAAAAACACACCTAGGGTCATTTATTAGTGCAATAAATGCTAGGGAAATTTTAGGTAAATGAATGCGCAATTTCACAGTTCAACACATATGCTACACAAAACTGCACTTCTGTTTAGATGTGGCATATTTATGGTTTGAAATGGTGCATGCATGTTACCTACGCACTTGATATGAAAAATCGTGCACATGTTATATATAGGGTGAGCTTGTAGAGTATGATCCTTAGAGGGATGCAAGACTGGGAGAGTGCAGGTGAGTTTTTGGTGACGTTGAGCTCAAGGGTCAAGTTATATCTTGGCAGGATATTCATGACTACTATGACTACTTCCCAGGGATAGTGGCAGGGGTGATCAGGGGTGTTGTCTACCCCAATAGGAGGTCGCATGGCTTCCCTATTGGTTGGAGTTGGGTCATGGAGAGGATGGTTACAGAGGGCACCCATTTTGCATGGGGTGTTTGTGTTTTGGAGCACTTATACGACGATATGCATCAAGTGGTATACCATAGGGGTGCCAGCTTATCAGCAGGCATCTCATTACTTCAGTTTTGGCTATGGGAGCATATTGCGATTACTCGGCCAATATGCATCTTTTCTAGGTAGAGGGGTGAGCCGTACAGTTATGGATATGCAGGTGTTATTTCCTAGCACAAGTTGGGAAAGATTAAGTATTGGAGACACGCACTGGACAATGTAGATTTGGCATCCCTTTCTAGATTGTGAGCCATGGAATGATAAGGATGATGATCTACCATACTGCTTTCAAACTCGGTGGCTCATTGGTAGGACTCGGTTCATACTAGAGAGGCAGATTGTTAGCTGGGTTTAGCAACAGTTTGGCAGGATATAGGGTATGCCACAGGGGTAGGCCTAGTTCACGAGGACACATGCAGAGTAGTTTAGATGGGTCTTGGTTGCTTCCTACAAGGAGGCCTTAGCAGAGTTTCAGCAGACTCCTTACGTGGCTTGGCCGATGTGGAGGGAGGTGATAGATGTAGGGATGACTCCTGATTATGAGGAGTGGCTAGCTACTCATCCGTTCCCAAGATATTTCAGACTGGGAGAGTTGGTGCCTAGCCTAGATGAGGAGGATTTAGATGATGAGAATGGTGTAGGTAGGAGGAGGAGGCAGAGGAGGGGGAGAGGAGGATAGAGAGATGGGGATGATGGAGGGGATGGAGGAGGAGGAGGTGGTGGTGGAGATGGAGGTGACAGAGGAGGAGGAGGAGGAGATGAAGGTAGAGGGAGGTAGAGACAGAGGAGAAGAGTTGGGGAGGGATCCTCCCAACAATAGCAGGTATAGATGCTGACACCACAAGAGGTGCCTCAGCAGGTAGTTCAACAACATGATACACCATAGCAGGTGCAGGGATAGGTACAGGCATAGTGGGTGCCCCAACATAGGTGCCATAGGTTCAAGTGCCTCAGTCTTATTTATAGCAACAGACCATTACTACATTGTAGGGTCAGGTGAGATAGCTTTGGGCACATCTCAGAGTAGCAGAGTACTAGAGAGATTCAGATGCATGGGTATTATCAGGGCTCACTGCAGAGTGGGATACAACACTGGCAAGGGTGTGGGCCCTCAGGTTGGAGAGATATGTAGCCTTAACAGCCTTGGGTATGGATGGGACTACTGCATTCTTGGCTACATAGGTGCAGCAGGGACAGGCCCAGGTACATCAGTTATAGACACAGATTGCACAGATATAGGGTGAGCTTGCTAGAGTGTAGGCTTAGACATAGTATTACAGAGGATTATACCATGGGAAGAGGGCACCCAACTACAGGAGCCAATTAGTAGCTGGTACATCCCAGAGGGTAGGGGGTTCACATCAGCAATGTTGGCAATGGGTCCACAACAGTCAGGGCTAGTAGAGGAGGGGATGGAGAGGGTAGTACTGGGAGCAATGGCCCATGGTAGTAAGGCTAGCTGACACTACACTTGTATCGATTTTGGCTTTATGCATACATTTTTTGATGGCTCATATAGCATGATATGTATATAATTGTATCATTTTATACTGAGACATGTATCATTATTTATACGATGTATACACTTTATATGACTTGAATTAGAGATGAACTTTGATATGTTATACATTTAGACATGGTTTATGTTTATTTATATGATGATGTGGCTATTTGATCTCTATATGCAGTTGTTTATGCTATATGTCATGGATGCATTCTATCTTATGATGTCTATATGCGATGCAAACATTTATTATGTTTATATGATGTTATGTGATGTTTCAACACTATGATGCGTTATGATATATGATTCTAGGACTCTTGATATGATGATGATATAATGTAGACTTTAGATGTTTTTTTTGATGATCTAATATGCAAATGTGCTCTATATGATTATGCAGTTTATGTGATGATCTATATGTACTTGTCTATGTTTTTTATTTTTTCTATTGACACTATGTTATGATGTAAATGTATATGGATGACCTAATGCACGTATTATGTATGCAAATGATTTAATCATGTTAATGACTATCTCATGTGTTATGATATGCAAACTATGCCATGTTTTTGTTATGTCCAAATGTACTCAATCGACACAGAAATGCCACAATGATAGATAGAAGACTGACTGAAAGAATAAAATGTGAATGAAAAGGTCACAAGCTTTTATTTGTATTGATACTTTGCATTTTGGATCTTTATTGCAAGGGATATGGATGTAAATGGATGTGGATGGATGCAGATGTTTTGCCATCTTGATATTGCAAGTATTTTGAAGTGCTTATTTCATCATTGGGTGATTTTTTTGGTACTTTTTCCAAATGTTGTAAGTTAATACAAGCATCTAGGTATAATTGAACCAAGATGACCTGAGTATCGCTTACATGGATTTTGATTTAGCAAGTTAATATAAGCATCTAGGTATAATTGAATCGAGATGACCTAAGTATTTCTTGCATATCAATAGACAAGGATTGCTCCCTTTCATGTTAGACCTTTGAAGCCCTCGATGATCTTTTGTTGATCATGTCGTTACACAAGGCTTCACATTACTAAAGTTTGATCCACAAATAGAAAACAAACAAAATAATTAGGCCCCCATCATAGCATCTCTAGATTTTAGCATCCTCGAGTAGCATAGGAAGACATGATAACAAAAATCAAGACACTATAATCTAACCTAATCACAAACACAAAATATTCTTGCATTTATATGTGTTTTTCTTGCCATAATTTAGATAGAATCATTTGGAGTGTTTTCGGTACTTGTTTACTTTGCCTTAGATAGGTTGGTGCCTTGCATCAAAACTTCTATTTGAAAGTGGATTTTGCTTGTGCTTGCATGCATGCCTGGTAAAATGGACCCTAAGGGACTAACCTAGTGCCTCGGGGGTGCATTTCTGAATGGCCTTGCCTATGTGATGACATAGAGGCAATGCAGTTTGGGGACTCGAACCATGGATGGACTAGAGGATAGATGATAAGATATGGGATGGATGAGAAATGGAGCCTCAAGGGTGCATTGATAATGGTCTTGCCTACATGATGACGCAAAGGCAATGTAGTTCGAGGACTTCGACCATGGATGGACTAGAGGATAGATGACAAGATATGGGATGGACAGGAAGTGGAGCCTTAGGGGCACATTGACAATGGCCTTGCCTACGTGACAACACAGAGGCAACGTAGTTTGGGGTTGACCTTGTGATACCAACGACAGATGCTATGCTAGGCTGACATTGTGGATAGGATACTGGATAAGACCTTAGTTGATAAGGTGATAAAAGAGATAGAGTATCAAGCCATGATAGGTTATTGTTAGATTTTTATTACGAAATAGATATGGATCAGATGAGGGATGATGGAAAGAAGAATGGACACAAGGTGATTGGTTTCCCAAAGATGGAGGAAGTGGTTTATCACATGTAATGCTTGTTTACCAAGTTTTCACCACTTTCTTTTATTTGCACGAAAGCTAAAAGTACACATGACACCTGTTTGCTAGGTTTTCACCAGAGGATGATTTTTTTGTTTTGTTATTTTTCCATTTTTTCAATTTTCTTGATATTTTTTTGATTTTTGATTTTTTTTTGTTTTTGTTTTCTTTTTAAATTTTTGCCCCTCTTACATTGGGGTTCTCTTAGGTATAGAATTGACAAAGATGCATACTATTGATTGGGTCATCAAACAACCCACCCTCTGAAGTAGCTAACTGATATGCCCCCGATCCATAGGCAACAATGAGGACATAAGGACCAAGCCAGTTGGGTTCAAACTTACCTTTCTTTTCCCAATCCTACTGATTGCAAGGATTTTCCTTGAGTACTAGATCACCAACATTAAAAACCCTTGGACAGACCCTATGATTGTAGCTTTATGACTTTCTCTATTGATATGCCTTGAGATGATTAAAAGCATTTTGTCTCTTCTCCTCTAACAGCTCTAACTCTTGAAATTTGGAAACTCTATAGTCTTCATCAGTGATAAGACCTTTTAACGACTCCCTTAGAGATGGTAACTCAACCTCGATGGGCAAAATGGCTTCTGATCCATTGAGAAGGGCGTAAGGGGTAGCACCTGTGGGAGTGCATATATTAGTTCGATAGGCTCACAGAGCAGGATTGAGTTGTATGTGCCAATCATGGCCAGCATCATTGATAGTTTTCTTGAGGATTTTCAAGATTATTTTGTTGGATGCCTTTGCTTGGCCATTGCCTTGTGGATAGTAGGGAGTGGAAAAGTGATGTTGGATTTTGAATTTGTCACAAAGCTCTTAGACATCCTAGTTATTGAAAGGTCTTCTATTATCTGTGACAATGGATGAGGGAATTCCATATCTACAGATGAGGTAATTGAGGATGAATGAGGTAGTCTGTTTGCCTATGACATTGGTGAGTGGAATGGCTTCAATCCACTTGGTAAAATATTTAGTGGCAGTTATTATGAACTTGTGGCCATTGGATGATGGAGGGTGAATTTAGCCTACAAGGTTGAGTCCACACTTGACAAAAGGGCCAAGGTGTCGTTAAAGGTTATAGCTCTTGAGTTGGTGCATGGATGAGGTTACCATGTATCTGACACTTATTGCACTTCTTCACAAACTAATATGAATCAGTTTCCATGTTTGGCCAATAGTATCCCAAATGCATGAGTTTCTTAGCTAAAGAAGGACTACTAAGTGTGTTCTGCAAATTCCTTTGTGCACATCTTGTAAGGCAGTTTGAGATTCTTCACATTCTAAACATTAGAGTAAAGTACCATCCAGACCTCATTGGTATAAGGTATCAGTGATAATGGTGTAACGAGAGGTTTGGTGAATGAAAGTTTGGCATTGGTTAAAAGATAAGTCAGGCGGTAGGGTGTTATCCTTGAGGTAATTGTAAATCTTACCATACCAAGGTGAATCTGATCTAACTAATAGGAATATGGAGTGTGTTTCAAGAAGATCATAAGCTAGTTGCATAACTGACTCAACCAAGAACTCATACCATGACTCATTCTCTAGGATCGCAAGGAGCGAGGCAATGGTTTCCATGGCATCTGCTACTTTGTTTTTAATGCGAGGTATCTGTTCAAAGGAGATGATCACAAAGTACTCTTTAAAGTCATCAACCATACACTTGTATGGGATTAACTTGTCATCTTTGGTCTGATAGTCATCATTAACTTGATTGATTACCAGTTGGGAGTCACCATAGACATGTAGCTCCTTTATTTTCCATTCTGCTACCATTTTGAGACCAATGACAAAGGCCTCGTACTCTGCTATATTGTTTGTGCATGGGAATAGTAGATGATAAGACTTAGGTATGGTGTCTCCGTGAGGAGTGACCAACAAGATTCCTTCCCTTGATCCATGGTTTGTATAGGATCCATCAAAGTAGAGTTTCTATGAGTGTGTTGTGATACTGAATATGGATTCATCTAGAAACTTGACTGTCATTGGTGTGGTATCCTGTAATGGTGCTTCTACTAACTAATATGCAATGATTTGACCTTTGATAGCCTTTCTTTCTACATACTCGATGTCATATTCACTTAACAACATCACCCACTTGGCTAGGTGGCTTGTTAGAGCTGCTTTACTTAATAGGTATTTGAGTGGATCTATTTTTGCAATAAACTTAACTAAATGTCCTAGCATGTAATGTTGTAGTTTTTGGGAAGTTAAAACCATAGCAAGACACAATCTTTCTATTTGAGAATATTGTAGTTCGCAGCCCACCAATGTGTGACTGATGTAGTAGATAGCTCTTTCTATACCTTCATAATCATATTGTGCTAGTAGGGCATGTTGGTGATGATGCTAGTCACAACCAAGCACACAAAACAAAAGTCACACAACAACCCTTTTTTATCCTAAAAGATAGGATGAATTCAAAGAATTCATGATCCCAAGTCCCCAATGATTAGTTCAAAATCTACTGATGTTGCTCTGTGGTTGATGTGTGTTGCTATTTTCCATTTTGGGGTCTTACATTGATCTGTAGATTCTGTTTCTGCAACAATGTTGTATAGGGAAGTTACTCTACACAACATATATCTCCAAATGATGTGTCTAAGTTGATATTTGCATGAGTTCTACCCTTATTTGTGATTCTCTACACGACATTTTCAATACTACATGCATTTGGCTCAAAACATGCTAATGCTATTCAGTTATCTTCGAGATGTCAGCATATTTCTCTGTTCTACTTAATATTTATCATGATGTGTAGTTTATGGAAGTGATTTCAATGAAATTAAAATGAGCAAAAGGGTTAGAGAGTGAGATTCCTAAAATTACTTGACTGAGATCACTAATCCACATACATGTTCCCATACAGCAATGAAGAGAAGAAAACTAAAATCATACTTCACCAGGATAGTCCACAGATCTGCATGATTCAATGTAAATCTTTAAGGGAAAAGTTGACAACAACATGCAATGAAATAAAAGCATTTCTATAGAACACAGCATTCACCAATACATATCTAGAAATCAACTTGAAGATTACTTAAGTTTTACAATTAGGATGTAATCTGAAGCTTCATCTCCATACAGTATGTTCATAAAATAGGTATATTTACAATGATTTGAGTAAAGAACCTTGAATGTTTCAACAATTTAGTCCTCAATAGTCTCAGTAATCTGATCTCCTACCTAAAATTACTATAGGTCTGATATTATATGAATGACCTCTTCTTTTCCACAGTATAGGGGGCTCAATATATATCTCTGGTTTTGCCCCAAAATGGTTCCAAAACCCTAGGAGATCAATGGTCTACATCCAACAGTGAGAAATGAATCCCACCAAGAAACTGAGCAGCATACCCAGACAGGGCACCACTCCAAAAGTAATGTTTCCACCCGCAAACTCCTTCGCATTGAAAGCCCCTTCTCTTCTGGTGTGTTTGGCCTCTCGGGATTCGGTGCCATCTTGCCATTAAAGCTCTGTCCTTATGTTCACCTGCACGCTGCCATTGTGTCGGCAACTCTGCTTCTTCAGCTACTCCAACAATCTACAATAAATAAGCAAGAATAAGCATCGTCGTTTGGTAAGTCAGCAGGAAAAATGAACATTTATATTGAAACAAGTTCCAAATGCACAAACACAGCCATCAGGCTCAACAACCATGGAAAATGCATGTCAAAATGCATATACATTGTTAAAACCAGTCGGGTCAACCACCGTTGACCAAAAACATGCATTTGGGCTCCAAAATTGGATTCAAAAATCCTATCGCTTCACTTTCCCGCCCTTTTTTCCTTGTATAAATCTTTGTATCTTCAGATATACAAGCCGGACGTGATACATTGGATTAATCGGATTTCAAACTGTTTGAATTCCGGCCTATATATATATAAATGTATCTTGGTTTGTATATTGCAACATATAAATGCATATGCATACAATGAATTTTCTGTATTGGACATCCATTTGGAATCTGGCTTATATGTATAACAATGCATCTTTGATATACAAGCCGGATATATACAACAATTTAACTTTTTATCATTTCCTTTTCGTGTTCGCGCAATGTATAAGTTATTGCATATTGGCTTTGTATGTCGAAACATACAAAGCACAAAATATACAAAGACTTAACTCCTTTTGAACTTCTTTTGTGTCTGCGGCTTGCATATGAACATTGCATGTATCATTTGACTTGTATGTTTCGCAACATACAAAGCACAGATATACAAGCATTATTTCTCTTTTAATAACTTTTTCAAATCCGTGGCTTGCATGTTGGCAATGTATAAAATGCAATGTATGTTACAGAATATACATTGCGGGGAACATACAAGCATTTTACTTTAATCTATAACATTTGGGTTCCATTGCTTGTATATAACACAATGTATATTTCGTAATATACATTGCAGAGTTATACAATGATTTAACTCTTTCTAATAACCTTTTGGGTCCGGCACAATGCATAAGACACTTGTATCTTGCCAATATACAAACTAAAAAACATACAAGGACTTAAGCTAGTTTAATAGACTTTTTGGGTCCATGACTTGTATATGGACGCTTGTATATTTGTGTTGTATGTAAAAACATACAAACGCCAAATATACAACAATTTAACTCCCCTTTATGGTGCATTCGGGTCCACGGCTTGCACATTGCAAATGTATATATCAAATGTATGTCAGATACATACAAACAAAAATATACATGCGATGGACCTAAACAAACATTCATTTCAACTCTTAACTATTTCAGGTCTGCCTTGTATGTACAAATATAACATTAACAAATGCATACAAGGCAAAAAGACATACAAATGACTTTGTATATGAACCCGACTACTCATGCGACCAAGCATAAAATGACATTTGCATATACAAACGACTTTGTATATGGAAAGAGATATACAAAGGTCTTTGTATACAAGTGAACTCGCATACAAAGGGCCTTGTATATGCAACCCGATATACAAACATACTTGTATATGCAAACAGTAAACACTTCCCTTGTACATTTTACCAAAATGCTCATAACTTGCAAAATATGGCGAATTTTAAGATGGTTCAAAAAGCAACCCTAACTCATTTTTGACAAGGAATCCAACCATACTATGCACTAGCACTAAAAATGCATTTTTCTCTATTTTTAACAAGGTTTGCAATTTTCACTCACTTTTCCCTTTACCACCAAGCGAAACAAAACACACAAGCAAAAAGCAAAAAAAAAGCCACATCAGGGGTCCTTATTTTGCCAAGGAGTAAAATGGGCGTGTTGTGAACATCACAACAACTAGCAACCAAACAAAACAATCAAATTCAACCCATTAAAGAAAATTGAATGAAATGAATTCATAACTTCCAACTATCGTTTCTGCAAATCATCATTCAACTTAGGACTTAATGTATTCAATAAGGTGCATGAATTTTCATTTCAGTTTAAGTGGGTGCACATGATTAATAAGCCTCATCTTGAAGATCAGTTGAACAAACCAATGACTGATATTAGACTACGTAGGTGAGGACATTCCCTCATAGCCAATTGGATAGAGCCTTGTTGCCAGCGAAAGTCCATAGCCCCGACAAGGTTATCATTACAATTCTCCTAAGTAGAGCCCCACTACTAGCGAGCGTCTATAGCCCCGGTAGAGTTACTTAGATGGCTTAATCTAGATTTTCAGTATAATCTATTTTATTCATTATTATTTTTTTTTGTATCTAATAGAGATTTCTCAAGATATTGCATTTGTAACTTCATGATGCAAGGAGTGGTCACTTGCTAAAATTAAGCTGAGAATTGTAATGGTAGCAAGGCTGACCTCTAATTTTTCACCTAATATCTACACTGGAAAGTTTAACAAACCCAAGGATTTTAGGTGTGTCATTGTGAGAAACATTCCTTGAATACTCAACCCATTCTCATTGAATACAAGATTTCACAAGTCAAACAACTCTCTACATTCGTAATAGTCACAACAATTTATGCATAGATTTCAAACAATTAACCTTAATGACCTAAAATTTCCATTGTTTTTAGTGGTTGTTAATCTGCTCCTGTATACTCTAAATCAAAATAAACATCCCCGCCGAGGAAACAAAGCAACCAAAACAAAATAGAACAAGCAAAACAAAGCCACTGTACAAACAATTATACAAAGAAAGTACACTATGATACACATGACTGTCATGATGCAACTTCAAGCCTGGAAATAGTGTTTGAGGAATCATCCATTAACTAGTAATGGAACATCCTCACCTGTTAAGGACTTGAGCCTATAGGTGTTGTCTCCTAAAATTTTAGAAATTTGAAAGGGGCCTATCCAGAGTTTGCCAAACTTACCATGATCACCCTTCCTTTCATGTGCTTTGTCCCACATCAGGACTAGATCTGAGATCCTGAAAGCCTTGATTCTGGCTCTCTTGTCAAACCAGCACTTGACAACAGCCTAGTGTTTAACAAATTGGTTAATTGCTACACTTCTTTTTTCCTCTAGGTGCATTAGTTGTAGCAATCTAACTTCCTATTTATTATCTATGCCTAGGTACTCTTGTGCGAACTGCAATGTAGGAATCTTTAAGTTAACAAGGAGGATGGGATCCACCCCATACACTAGGTGAAAAGGTGAATTTCCCAATGCAACTTTGTTCCTGGTTCTATCCACACACAAGGCATATTTCAATAGAGTGTTCCATTCCCTTGGGTTCTTATCTATCAACTTTTTTATGATGTTCAATAGGTTCTTGTTTGTGGATTCTGCTAATCCATTCCCTTGGGGATAGTAATTTGAGGAGAATTTTAAAATGACCCCATGATCAAAAGCCCAACCTGACAATTTAATTGAAGAAAAAGTAGGTCCATTATCACATACTAAAGCATATGGAACTCCATACCTAGTCACTATGTTGGTTTCCATAAATTGAATGACATCCTCAGCATTGCATGTCTTGCTGCTAACAGCCTCAATCCACCTAGTGCAGTAATCAATAATAGTTAAAACATACCTGTGGCCTAAGGATGATGGAGGATTGATGGGTCCTATGAAGTCCATTCCCCATTGAGCAAAGGGGCACATCTCCATCACTGGTTGCAAAGGTTGAGCAGCATATTTCTCTATTTGCAGCAACCTGACACATATGACAACATTTGATGTGCCTAGCTATGTCTTTAAAAATTGTGGGCCAATAATACCCCGCCTTGAGGATAGCATGAGTGGTGGCTAAGGGTGACCCATACGCAGTCCCAAATTTATCATGCAATTCTACTAGCACCTTATTTGCTTCTGATCTTTCCAGGCACCTTAGGTATATCCCCTCATAGTTTTTCCTGAAAAGGACTCCTCCTTTAAGCATATATTTTAGTCATCTTATTTTTAAGGCTCTCCTTTGTGAGGCTTATAGTCCTAAGGGACATCTTCTAGTGATCAGGATGTGTTTTATATCTGAGTACCATTCTCCATCATCTTTTGCATTTACAATGTATTGTTGGCTCATGATATTGGGATCAATCTCTGATATCATTTGGCTTAATGCATGCCCTCTTACCAACTTCATAGGTGTTATGTCCATATCGTACTCCTAGAGGATAGTGATCCATTTAGCCCTCTTTTCTCCTGGTTCACTTTGCATTAACAACATTTTCATTGCTGCATCAGGTACTACAGCAATCACCTTACTTCTCAAGATGTAGTGCCTAAACTTCTTGACTGCCCAGACCAAAGCCAATGCCTGTCTTTCAACATCCATGTACCTGAGCTATGCATCTCTGAAAGGGTGGCTCATGAAGGCTATAGGCTTTTCTTCCTTTTCTTCATTTTTCTACGTCAGCACTACTACAGAGGTACGCTCTGAAGAAAATGAATAGATGTAGAAGTCCTTGGTGTAATCTAGACTAGTCAAAACTGGAGCATTTGATATGGCCTTCTTAATGTCTTCAAAAGCTACTCTAGCTTCTGGTGTCCATTCAATTTTAGTGTCCTTCTTGAGCATGGCATTCAAGGGCCTGATAATCTCTGCAAAGCTAGTGATAAATTTTCTAACAAAATTAATCTTACCAAAGTAAGATTTGAGCTCTGTCTTGCTTCCAGGAAGTTGTATCTTCATGATGGATTCTATTCTGTCAGGATCAATGATGATCCCATTCTCAGTTATTAGGTGGCCTAGCAATTTCCTTGTGGTCATCCCAAATATGCACTTCTTGGGATTCAAGGATATCCCGTATTGCTCGCATTTCTTTAGCACCTTTCTTAGGTCTTCCACATGGTTTCCTCCATCTTTGGAGAACACTATTAAGTCATTCATATATATCACTATGCACTTACCAACCAAGCCTCTAAGGGCTATGTCCATTGCTTGCTGAAATGTGGCTTCAACGTTTATCAATCCAAACGGCATGTGCCTGTAGGCGAAGATCCCCTATTTCGTGGTAAATGCAGTTTTTAATCTATCAATTTTGTCCACCATCACCTGGTTGTATCTAGAGAAACCGTCCAAGAAGGACATCATCTTGGCGCTGTTAGGGTAAAATGTGGTTGAATCAAATAGACAATATCAAACCCAAACATCAATAGAATAAATGAGAGCAAGAAAGATTGAATGAAAAGAGCAATGAATAACACAAAACAAACCTTCCCTGAATCAATGCTTTTGTTGTTTGCCTATTACAACTATCCTTTTTGCTGATGAAGTAGGCCCTCAGAGAGTGCACTCTTTTAGCTGTGATCAAGGATGTCAATAGTAAATGGCTGTTGTGATAAACGTGCAATGAAGATGAGCTTCAAAGCAAAGGTGTGATCTCAAGCTAGTGAATGGTAAGAGGGTGCCAAAGGCGTGCTGGTGAATTTCTGTAGAGTAACAATACGAATAGCCTGGATTGTTAGAATGGGAGGATGAGGTTTCTTTTATAGACTCAGAAGAATGAGAATCAACAGTTGAGAGGAGATATGAAGATCAACGGCTGAGAATGGTTGAGGAATGTGCAACCAGTAGAAATATGACAAGTGTCCCAACTCCATCATGAAAGAGGGGATTTGACAAAATTGATTGGAGACTTAACTCCATTGACTGATGAGTTAACAAACTTGATTGATCAATTAGAAGAATGAATTATGGAATTGACTGAATTGATTGAGGGATTAACTCAATTGATAGGTTAGTTAACACTTTTGATTGATTAGTTAACTAACTTCTAATTTGAGAAGAAATAGGCCATGTGGGTGAGGGAAAATAAGGTAATTAAATATTTAATATATTTAATTACATGTGCAACCTGATGAGGTGGACAAGGTGAGGTGGAAAAGTGAGGTGTAAATGTGAGGTGGATTTTTGGAATTTAGAACTTAGGATAGAGGAATTTGGATTAATTAAATAATTTATGATTATTTAATTGTGTAGGACATTTAGAAGAATTTTAATTAAATAAATTGAATTTATTTACTTATGGATCAGTGAATCGATTAAGTAAATTTAGAATATTTATTTAATTGATAGAAAAATGGAATAAATATTTAGAATATTTATTTAGAATGATTCGTGTCATTTTTAGATGTATACATTTTGCCCCTCTTTGATGCAATGCAGTTTACAGCGTTGCTTCAAATAAATCGATAGTCTGATAGTGATACATGCCCCAGTTTGCCCCTGGTACAGGTTTTAATGACGATAGGATGCCCCTTCGAGAGATTGGATAGGAAAAGGGTAAAGGATTCAGAGATGGACAATCTCACAAAGATGAAGGGGTTAGGATAGGTTGGAGGAATAGGGATGCATTTCAGGGAAATGGGAAGAAAACAGGAGGAAAAACGGGCGTGGGAAGTAGTCATAGTCATCACCTAGCCAGAATTAGGGTTTGGAGGCTATAAATAGGAGCTAGGTCCACAAGATTATTCATTTGTACACTTGTTTGATCTAGATTGGAGACATAGAGCTTAGAGCAAACTTGGAGCAGCATGGCAGCCAGAGCAGCAGACATTCCACGCAAGGAGCATCGATTCGAGTGAGTCCATCGATTCAGGTGGCCAGCAAAGGCAGGACCCCCGGTATGTGCTTCCAAAAATTTCTCCTAGGATCGAATTAGGGTGTCATAAATGCATGTAGAAAATAGGTCAAACATATGTGCCGAAATGCAGAATGGCACATATGCTACGCGAAGCGGTGCTTTCGTAGTTTCACTGCACATATGCTGAATTTGGTGGCGCATATGTGAAAGCGATGCATATGTGCATTGTAGCAGCATTTTTGTAGTTAGGCGGTGCTTGTGTATTTAGGCAGCGCATATGTGAAAGCCACACATATGCTGATTTTAGTGGTGCTTCCATGATATGGTGGCGCATATGCCGAATGTTGCGGTGCATGCACTGAAGCTGCGCATATGCGATATGTAACGGCGCATCTGTGTTTAGGCGGCGCATATGCTGATTTTAGCAGTGCATATATCAAGAAACGGTGCTTTTACCACCTGTAGTGGTGCATTTGCCTTGGATAGCCAATTTACTTAGCCAAATTGATTCGATTAGCGTCCTGTTTGATGCGGGAATCGATGAGCTATCTCCAAGATTGTAGGAATCTAGTCAAGAGATGTAGTGTGTTGTTTTGATCAATTTAAAATGCTAAGTTTAGTTGATATAGTTCAGTAGATATGTTGAGTATGGTATATGCCGCTTTAGACTGACGCCCTACTTTGCTTGCTTGCAGGAGGATATTCGAGACACACTGCAGTTGAGGGAGACATTTCCCATGCCCCTATTGTAGAGATACATGCTGACAAAGATCGACAGAGTGGCACTTGGTGCCATGGGTTTGGACTATGTTTGCTTCATGCTCGAGGTGCGGGCGAACCGGGGATTGTTGACAGATACTGTGGAGAGATTTCACAGTGAGGATGGGACCTTCCACTTTCCTATTGGAGAGATGACTGTGACATTAGAGGACGTCTAACGGATATTGCACTTACCCATTGTAGGTGAGTTGGTGGAGTACGACGCGCAGCGGGATGCGAGACTCACCGAGTGTAGGTGAGTGTTTGATGATCCTTAGTTGGTTGGATAGGTCATTCCGTGGCATGATATACATGACTGTTACGACTACTTCCTGGGGATCGTGGCTAGATTGATCGATGGCATTGTATGCCCCAACAGGAGATTGCATGGGTTCCCCATTGGATGGGGTAGGATCATGGAGTGGATGTTGACAGAGGGCACCTGATATGCATGGGGAGTCTACGTACTGGCCCACTTGTACCACGACATGCACCAGATGGTGTATCACCGCAACACGAGTCTATCGGCTGGGGTATTACTGCTACAGTTCTGGCTATGGGAGCACATATCAGTGACTAGGCTGATATGTGTCTTTGCGAGGTAGCGAGGAGAGCCATACAGTTATGGCTATGCAGGAGTGATTTCCTAGCATAGGCTGGGGAAGTTAGAGTACTGGAGGCATACATTGGATGGTGTAGATGTGGTTGTCTGGCGACCATATCTGGATTGTGAGCCTTGGGATGACGAGGGAGACGAGCTGCCATATTGTTTTCAGACGAGGTGGGTGATAGGCCAGACATGGCATATACTAGAGAGACAGATGGTGGGCCGAGTGCTATGACAGTTTGGCAGGAGGCAGGGTATGCCACAGGGACAGGTGCTATTTGCATGGACACATGCAGAGAGGGTCCGATGGGGGCTGATGGCTTTGTATGAGGAGGCCCTAGCAGAGTACCGGCAGACTTCTTATGTGGCATGGGACATGAGGACAGAGATAGCTGACACTGGGGTTACACAGGACTATGAGGATTGGATGACTGCACATCCCTTTATGAGGTATTCAGGACCTGGCATGCTGGTGCCTTGTATTGACGAGGTAGATTCAAAGGAGGAGGGACAGGTTGGCCCAGGTCGGAGGGGAGTTAGAGGAGGATGGGGTCAAGGAGGATGAGGTGGTAGAGCTGGAGAGAGGCTGAGACAACAGAGGAGGGTAGCTCAGGCTGAGCAGGCAGTGCCAGGACAGGTTGCACAGTAGCAGATACCTCAGCAGGTGCAGATGCCACCACCCCAGCAGGGACCACAGCAGCAGGTGCCCAGCCACAGGGGCCTGGATAGGCAAAGGTAGCACAGGGGCCAGTGCAGGGAGAGGTGCATGAGAGGGCTATAGCCAGCCTAAGGGGATAGGTGCGAGAGCTACAGGCACAGCTTAGAAGGGCTGACGGCAGGCAAGAGATAGACACAACAATGATCACTGGGCTGACCCGTGAGAGAGATATGGTAGATGCATGGGTACACATTATCCATGTAGAGCAGGACACTATCGTGGTTGCCATGGGGACAGATGCAGCTAGCTCCTTTTTGGTTGGGCAGGTGTAGCAGGCACAGGCAAAGGTAGGCCAGTTGCAGACGCAGTTGGCACAGGTATAGGTAGAGCTTGCTAGAGCACAGTCACAGACATAGTACTACCGAGGTTTATACCATGGTGCCGTGTTAGTGAGTCAGAGGGCTGGGAGTTTCAAGAATCAGTCTGGGGCGACGCATAGAGCAAGTCCATCACAGTCAGGGGCTTCCGTGATGGGTCCCCAACAGTCAGGAGCTGGCAGTGGTGGCCCACAGCAGTAGGGATAGACTTACACTAGATTTTGAACATTTTGGGACATGTATCACCATCCTTTTGGATGTATATTGTATATGACACCTTGATTCAGAGAGAGAGATGGTGATATTGTACATTTGGACCTCTTTTTATGATAGTATATATGATGATGCAGCTTTATGATCTATTGCATATGTTATGAGATGATGATTTACTTGTATTATATGATGCAAGGTAAGTGTATATTTAGATGTTCTATCTGATGTTATATGAGATGGTTTTGATATGATGCTATGTGATGTCTATATGATCTTATGTTTCAAATGTAACATGATTTCTATGTGATTATGTAGCTTGGCATGTGATGCACTTTAGCTATGTTTTTGATTTTCTGTGCTTTAAGATGTGATGTGATGATGATGTATGGATGACCTAATGCATTGTGTTATGTATGCCACTGATTTAATCATGTTCATGACTAGCTCTAAATGTGATATGATTTGTTCCTATATGCTTTATTTTTGTGATGTCCAAATGTACTTTATCGACACAAGAATGACATGATGATAGATAGAAGAATGGTTTTGATAGAATGATTTAGAAACTTCATTTGACATTGTTACTCTGCATAGTTCAGGTAATGAGGAATGTATGGGATATGGATGTATGGATGTGTATAAGGATATAGGATGGATGGTTTGCGTTTAGAGTGCTTTATTTCCTTATTGGGCATTTTGTTTTTGGTACATTTTCTGAAATGTTGTAAGTGAATACAAGCATCTAGGTATAATTGAACCGAGATGACCTGAGTACTACTTACGTGGATTTTGATTTAGCAAGTTAATACAAGCATCTAGTCAAAATTGAATGTAGATGACCTGAGTACTTCTTGCGTGTTAACAAACAAGGATTGCCCCTGTTCATGTTAAACCTTTGATGTCCTCTATGATCTTTTGCCGATCATGTCCTTAGACAAGGCTTCACATTACTAAAGTTTAATCCACAAACAGTAAAAAAAGAAAATAATCATGCCCCCATCATAGCATCTCTAGTGTTTGGCATCCTTGAGTAGCATAAAACGACATGATAACAAAAATTAAGACTCTATAACCTAACCCTAGTTCCAATCCACAAAACATTCGTACTATTAGATGTGTTTATTTCTTGCTGTAAGTTGAATAAAATCATTTAGATGACCCTAGGTATTTGCTTTGCATTGGAGAGGTTAAGATGCATGGAGTCAAGATTCTTGCTTGGAGCATGGGTTCTGCTTGCATTTGCTTGTTTGGTGAGAAGATTGCACAATCCTTATTGGGGAGACAGACCCTAAGGGACTGACCTAGTGCCTTGAGGGCTCATTGCTAAATGGCCTTGCCTACGTGACGACGCAGAGGCAACGTAGTTTGGGGCAAACCCTAAAGGACCATGGATGGACTAGAAGAAAGACGACAAGAATGAAGATAAGAAAGGGGATGAATGAGAGAAAAGAAAGCCTCAGGGGCACATTAGAATAATGGGCTTGCCTGTGTGATGGCGCAGAGGCAACATAGTTCACGGACTTGGACCACAGACACCGACGAGAGACACTATGCTAGGCTCACAGTGAGGAGACAGTATGGGAAAAAACCTTGGTTGATAAGGCCACAAGGAGAGTATCAAGACATGATAGGTAACTGTCAAGTGTTTATTATGGGATAGATATGGGTCAAATGGGGCAAAATGGAGAAAGAATGGACTCAAGGTGATTGGACTCCCAAAGATGGAGAAGGTGGTTTATCGTAAGTAAAGCCCGTTTACCAGGTTTTCGTCACTTGCTTTTATTTGCACGAGAAGCAAGAAAGTAAACATGACCCCTATTTGCCAGGTTTTCATCATGATACCTATCTAAGGTGCCTGTTTGCCAGGTTTTCACCAAAGGACAATTTTTTTTGTATGCTTTCTTTATATATATATTTTTTTTTCAGATTTTTTTGTATTTTCTCTTTTCAACTTTTTTTATTTTTTGATTTTTTAATTTTATTGTGCCCCCTTGCATTGGGGTTCTCCTAGGTATAGAACCGGTGAAGGTCCATGCTGTTGATTGGATCATCGAACAACTCACCCTCCAACGTGGCCAACTAATATGCCCCCGATCCATAAACAACTACAATCACATAGGGCCCAAGCCAGTTAGGCTCGAACTTACCTTTCTTTTCTCTGTCTTGTTGATTGCGAGGGTTTTCTTTGAGGATGAGGTCCCCAACCTTGAAGCATCATGGGTGAACCTTGTGGTTATAGCTTCTCGACATCATCTATTGATAGGTTTTGAGATGGTCAAAGGCTTTCTGGCACCTTTCTTCTAGCAGCTCTAGTTCTTGTAACCTAGAGACTCTGTATTCTTCGTTTGATATGAGAGCTTTCAATGACACCCTGAGAGATGGTAGTTCGACCTCAATGGGGAGGATGGCTTCTGAGCCATAGACAAGAGCGTAGGGTGTAGCTCTTGTGGCAGTGCGTATACTAGTTCTGTAGGCCCACAGAGTGGAATTGAGTTGGACATGCCAATCGTGGCCATCATCATTGACAATCTTCTTTAGGATTTTTAGAATGGTTTTATTCGATGCCTCAGCTTGGTCGTTACCTTGGGGGTAGTATGGAGTGGAGAAACGATGTTGGATTTTGAAACACTCACAGAGTTCTTGGACATCCTGATTTTTGAATGGTCTTCCATTATCCATGATGATAGATGAAGGAATGCCATATCTGCAGATAATGTAATTCAGAATGAAAGATGAAATTTGTTTACCTGTGACGGTGGTTAGGGGAACAGCCTCAATCCACTTTGTGAAATACTCAGTGGTGGTTATGATGAATTTGTGGCCATTGGAAGAGGGTGGATGAATCTTGCCCACAAGGTTAGGTCCCCACTGGCAGAAGGGCCAGGGTGTCGTTAAAGGTCTCAACTCTTGAGTAGGTGCATGGATCAAGTTCCCATGTATTTGACACTATTTGTACTTTTTGATGAACTAATATGAATCCATTTCCATGTTTGGCCAGTAATAACCTAAATGCATGAGTTTCTTGGCTAAGGAAGGACCGTTGGAGTGTGTTTCGCAGATCCCTTCATGTACATCCCGCAAGGGAGTTATGGATTCTTCTTGTTCTAAACAATGGAGCAAAGTACCATCCAAACCACGTCGGTAAAGGGTATCGGCTATGATGGTATAGCGAGAGGTTTGTCGTATGAAGGTTCATTTTTGGTTAGAAGAGAGGTCAGGTGGGAGAATGTTGTCCTTGAGGTAAGTGTAAGTCTTACCGTACCAAGGTGAATCAGATCCAACTAGGAGGTAGATGGAATGGGTCTCAAGGAGAACATAAGTTGGTTGCTGGATAGTTTCCACTAAGAACTCATACCGTGACTCATGTTCAAGTATTTCTAGAAGAGAGGCTATGGTAGCCATTACATCTGCTCCTTTGTTCTCGATCCTAGGTATTTGCTCGAAGGAGATGGTCCCAAAGTGTTCTTTGAAGTTGTCAACCATTCTTTTGTAGGGGATGAGCTTTTCATCTTTGGTTTGATACTCATCGTTGACCTGATTGATGATAAGCTGAGAATCACCGTAGGCATGTAGTTCTTGGATTTTCCACTCAGTTGCCATCTTGAGACTAATCACCAAGGCTTCATACTCCGCTATGTTATTGGTGCATGGAAATAACAAACGGTAAGACTTTGGAATTGTGTTGTCTTGGGGAGTTATAAACAGGATGCCTTCCCTCGATCCATGGTTTGTGTAAGACCCGTCGAAGTAGAGTTTCCAAGAAGATGTTGATATAGTGAATAAGGACTCATCAGGAAACTCAAACTGCATGGGCTTGCTGTCTTGTAATGGTGCATCTGCTAGTTGGTCAGCTATGATTTGTCCCTTGATGGCTTTTCTGTCCACATATTCGATGTCATACTCACTGAGAAGCATTACCCATTTAGCTAGGCGACCTGTGAGAGTAGCTTTGCTGAGAAGATACTTCAATGGGTCAATATTTGCAATGAGCTTAACTAGATGTGTGAGCATGTAATGTCAGAGTTTTTGTGAAGCAAAAACTACCACGAGACATGATCTTTCTACTTGTGAGTATTGCAACTCGTAGCCCACTAAGGTTCGACTGATGTAGTATACAGCTCTTTCCTTGTTCTCGTAATCTTGCTGTGCTAGAAGAGCCCCAAGAGCAGTAGGTGTAGCAGATATGTAGAGAATTAGAGGTTTTCCTTGGATCAGAGGCATGAGAATGGGTGGATTCATAAGGTATTCCTTTAGCTTGTTGAATGCTTCTTCACACAGCTCATCCCACCTAAATGGAATGTTCTTATGCAGGAGATGGCTGAAAGGTTGGCACTTGTCTGCCAGCTATGAAATGAATCTGCAGATGGCCTACAGCTTGCCCTGTAAGGATCTCAACTAAGTTAGAGTCTTGGGTGGTGGCATGTCCATTATAGCTTTGACCTTTGCCAAGTCTACCTCTATTCCATTTGTCGACACGATGAAGCCTAGCAGCTTGCCTGAAGTTACCCCAAACACACATTTCTTTGGGTTCAGCTTGACTTGGAATTGGTCCAACCTTTGAAAGACTTTTTCTAGTACATCCAGATGTGAATCCCTTGTGAGAGACTTTGCTAGAATGTCGTTGACATAATCCTCCATTGTTACATGCATCATGTCATGAAATATAGTTGTCATAGCTCATTGATATGTGGCACCTACGTTTTTCAGCCCAAATGGCATGACATTCCAGCAAAAGGTACCCCATGGGCAAGTAAAAGCTATCTTGTGTTGGTCCTCTGGGGCTATTTTGATTTGATTATACCCTGAGAATCCGTCCATGAGTGATAGCATTGTATGTCCTGTAGTTAGGTCGACTATGATATCGATGTTTGGCAATGGAAAGTCATCCTTGCGGCATGCCTTGTTTAAGTCTCAAGAATCATTGTATAGTCAAACTCGGCCATCTGGTTTAGACACTGGTACAATATTTGATATCTATTCTAGGTAGTCTATGGCTCTAATGAACCCCACATCTAGTAATTTCTTGAGTTCTTCTTTGACCAAAAGGGCTATGTGAGGATGCATCTTTCTCAGCTTTTGCTTTACTGGTTTCACTCCTGGGTCCAATGGCAGATGATGTAGAATTAAGTTTGGGTCTAGACCTGGCATGTCCGCATACGACCAAGAAAAGATGCCTCTCTTCTTCTTAAAGAATGGTACAAACCTAGTTTTCTCTGGTGGTGTAAGAGATTTGGCAAAGTGGATAATCTTGGGCTGTTCTTCTATTCCAATATTCACGGGCTCTGTTGGTTCCACAACAATCTATGACCTTTCCTGATACATATCACTAGGGAGAGTGTCAAGCATTCCATCGTCAGGTGCCACAGTTGGGTTTTCACCTTCGGATGCATCCTTTCTTTTTACTGTTTTGTGATCTGACACTGCCACAAGGCGATTTTCACTGTCAGATCCATTTTTGATCTTGATATTTTTGTGACTGGAAGGCTTGGCACCCTCCCTGAAGTAAGCCACGGTATTTAGTTCGATAGAAAAACTAGCTTTATGATCTCCCTTGGGTAAGTGGTCCCTAAGTTCCATATAATCGATGTAAGCATCGTCGTTTTGGAATATATCTAGTTGGGGAGTTCCTTGTAGATCCCAGTCAATAAGCTCAGGGTGCAAGAGGGGAAGGGAGTCGAATGATAGGCCTGATTCATTGATGGTGTGAATGGAAATGTTAGGAGCATTGGTGGGGGTAGTGTTCCAGGTGGTACTTTCCTCCAAGTTGTTTATTGCAATGGAATTTAAACTTCCCTCGAAAGCCATAATCTCAGGGATGGGCAAATCAGACTCGAGTGGTTTGTCCTATTGTGTTTGTCCCTCACGGTAAGGGCTAAGAGTTTGGATGGTGTTGACCTCTTTGTCATCATAGGAGTGCTCTATTAGCTCATCCCACTCATACTCATTTGAATCATCTGAATCTGTGTCACTGTCCACTTGGAGTGTTTGGATTGTTTCCACAAGGTAAGCATTTTCCTTGGATTTACCTTTGCCTTTGTATCCTAGGCCACTTGTGTTTCTAGCCGAAGAGGATGAAGAAGGTTGTATAGGTTCAATGATTCCTTCTTTTCTGAGGCTGATGGGGCCTTGTCCTTCATACCCCATCCTGTGCAAAATAGTCTCACCTCACCCATAGAGTTCTGTAGGGAGTCTAGGCAGATCTTAGGGTGTGTTTTCTTCTTCAGCATAAAGCCATTGCATGAGATCTCACCCTTCTGTTTCATCAAATAAGGTCCCCCATTTTACAAAGGGATTTGCAGGAGCTACAGGAGGAGCAGATGGCTTTGGAAAATGTTTGGGTCAGCCAAAAGATCTAGGAGACAAGGACAATTTGGCAAGATTGAGACTGTGCTCAATTAAGTACTCTCCCACTCTAGTTTCTTTTATTGTAACTTTCTGCTAAATGCTAGAGATGCTATGATGGGGTTATGATTATTTTCTTTGTTTGTTGTTTGTGGATTAAACTTTAGTAATGTGAAGCCTTATCTAAGGACATGATCGGCAAAAGATCATCGAGGACATCAAAGGTCTAACATAAACAGGGGCAATCCTTGTTTGTTGGAACACAAGAAGTACTCAGGTCATCTAGATTCAATTTTGACTAGATGCTTGTATTAACTTGCTAAATCAAAATCCATGTAAGTAGTACTCAGGTCATCTCGGTTCAATTATACCTAGATGATTGTATTCACTTACAACATTTCAGAAAATGTACCAAAAACAAAATGCCCAATGATGAAATAAAGCACTCTAAACACAAACCATCCATCCTATATCCTTATACACATCCATACATCCATATCCCATACATTCCTCATTACCTGAACTATGCAGAGTAACAATGTCAAATGAATTTTCTAAATCATTTTGTCAAAACCATTCTTCTATCTATCATCATGTCACGCACAGGCACACACAGGCTACTTCAGCACATTTGAACATTTCTACGGCGCATATACCCACTGTTATGGTGCTTCTATTACTTCTGCGCTTCTGTGTATTCTTGTTGCACTTTTGCACACTATTACGGCACTTTTGTTAATATTGCGCATAGGTTTATTCTTGCGGCACATATGTCTACTGTTGCTATGCATTCATAATTCCTGCGCTTCTATTCATTTCTGTGGTGCTTTTGCTCACTGTTGCTGTGCATTCATAATTCCTACGTATATGTTCATTTCTACGGCACTTTTGACCACTGTTATGGCGCATCTATCGTTGCTGCGCTTCTGTTGATTATTTCTGCACATTTAATCACTGAAGCTGTGCATTTGTAATAGGCTAGGGTTTAGTACTTTTCTAGGAAAATTTGCTAACGCTAACCTTTCCGCAGGTGTTTGCTGGAGTTGTTTTGCAGGATAGGCTTGGGTTTAGTTCCATATAGTTGCATTTAAATAGTTCACACTTCACTTTCCAAGGGATAGTAAAACTGATGTGCATTCAAACCCTCACCTAGCTCTAATTAGGAAAGAAGTAACTGGATCCTTTGTTTCTTGCATTGTAACACTTTCCAAGTTATTGCTATCTAGGATTAAAGCTGAACTCACCTTTAATTTTGGGGTTAAAATTGAACTACTGCTATGTCGTGAGACCAAAACTTCAAAGTTAACTATTTCGTGCTATGAGGATTAAAATTGAACTCACCTTTGATTTCGGGATTAAAATTGAACTACTACTATCTTGTTGGGCCAAAACTTCAAAGTTAACTATTTCGTGCTACGAGGATTAAAACTGAATTCACCATTGATTTCTAGGATTAAAACTGAACCAATGCTATCTTGCTAAAATCACTTCAAAGCTCTGTGCTTGAGTAGATTAGCCCATTCAGTTTTTCTAATTTTAAATAGGTTGGATTAATCAGTGTTTTCTATGCTTGACGAATGACAATAGGCTTATGCTCTCCCCTTTTTTGGGTGATCAGAGTGCCAGACTTGTCATTCTCTTTGTTTAACCTTTAGGAGGGGCCTGCCCTTAGATGCACGCTTGTCCAAGTGGGAATGACCCTGAGTGGTAACAGGCTAACGCTAAGCCCTACCAAGCCACTTAAAATAAATTGTGCTTGATGTGAAAACTTCTTGCAACAAGTGCTGCTATGTTACACCGACGGCCAACCTCCCCCAAAACCCTCTTAGGCGCAACCCTTTGAGGCTGGGAGACTCCACAATGGAGAGTAGTGCCGCCGCATGTGTAACTACTTGAACAGTTGCCCGCATTGAATACCTCTTGTTCTAGTGGCCCAAATCCCTTATAATCCATTTCTTGCCTAGGATTTTTGTGCTTGCTTTTGTTCAGTTTAGTCCAAAATAGAGTCAAAAAAACTACAAAAACAATGAAAAACTACAAAATATTCTTTATGCTTGCTATGTTTTCTTGCTATTAATTCATAAAATCAGATCAGGAAGACCTTTTTCCAATCAAAAAATACCAAAAACAAAAGAAAAATCCAAAATTTTGCCAAAAATATTAGAGCTGCGCATATACTCTTTTCTGCTGTGCATTTGTAGTGACTTGCCGCTCATACATATAGACTTGTTGCACACATACACGTTTGCTGAGCATATACATACTATTGCTGCGCATTTATACTTCACCAAAGCTGTGCATATACTGCGACTTACGGTGCATATATTCATTTATGCGGCACATTTGTTTCTACGCATGCACGACAGAGAGCATTTGTACTATTTTTGAGGGAATATTTTTACCTATTTGGAGCACCCATTTTAGCCTAGTTTCACTTTCTGAGATCAGATTCGACCTTGCCGTCAATCTTCATCCGTTTCACCTAAATCTCTCACTTTCTATCCCAACCCCTCTTGTCCCAAAGTTAGTTTATCCCATACTGGTTCGACATAGGTCCCTTTTCATGTCATTAGTGAATTCACGTAAGCCTAGTAGGTCACAGTACCTTTGCTAGTAGTCTTGTTGAACGACTAGTCCATATATAGTAAGACAGGTATCAACTACCCTTACTAGTGGCTACCGTCTGGTGTCAACCATCTTACTTGAAGTCATTGAGTGAGAAAATCCTTTGTCCAAGTCATATCCTAGATATCCCATCCACTACAGTCTCCGTCGGTACCTTGCCAAAATTTCTAGTCCCAGTCCCCTCCATCCTGCATCACCTTGCATGGTTCTTACTCGATCCCAGTACAACAAGCAAATAGAAATGGCCAGCTCATCCAATCACCTCATCACACCACGTGATGGTGATAAAGAAATTTCTCATGAAGAATTAGTAGCGCACATACAAGATAGAAAATTCCAACACCTAGTAGAGAAGGTGCTCCTTGAAGACCCCCATAAATACTTCCATCATCTTGCTAGTCTCGAAATCAAATTCCCCGCAGACTTTGACATAAGCTCCATCATGGAAAATGTAGACAATGATCAGGAGAGGAGGTGTGATGATCATGAGAGGGGCACAAATGACACAGTCCCACATGCAAATGAGAGACACAAATGACACAGTCCCGCATGCAAATGATAGAGGAAAGAAACCCATAGACCAAAATGCTCCTATGGAAGAAATGAGAAAATGACTCGAGAGCCTCACACAAGAAATATTAGACCTTAAGATGGGTACAAGTACCAAGAACTACTCCTTAGAAGATATAGCACCATACCCCTTTGACAAGAATTTGGTCATGAAGCCATTCCCCTGTCAGTTCGGAGTGCCAAAGTTTGACAAATATAAAGGGAAGGGGGACCCTAGGGATCATATCAGGGAATTCACTGCAACATGTTTAGAAGTAGCTCACAACGAGACCTACTTGATGAGACTATTCCCAAGATCTTTAGGTGGTCAAGCTATGGAGTGCTTCTCGCATCTCCCACTAGGAATCAGAACTTTTGATGAACTTGTCAATAAATTTATAATGCACTTCTCTTACAACATAGAACACGAGGTATCTATGCTAGATCTATGCAACACCAAACAAAAGAGTGGTGAGTCATTTGCCACCTTCTTACAACGATGGAGATAGCTAGCTAGTAAATGTTCTTACAATATGCCTGAGAAGCAGCTATTGGAGATGTTTGTCCACAACCTAAACACTGATCTTAGCTATCAGATACACATACAATGCCCTACATCATTCTCAAAAGTCATTGAAATGGGCCTATTCATTGAAAAAGATATGATCACTAAAGGAGCTATCAAGCTCTATAAGGACACACCTACTTCCAATTACACAATGGATAAATCAAAGTTTTGGACCAAGAACAAGAATGTGGTCAACGATGGAGTAGTGGATGCCAAGGCGGTAGCTCCCAAGCAACAACCCATATTCACTCTAAAGGGAGAAACAAACAATGGTACAATCAACAAACCACCTTCTTGGGAGCCCAGACTTTGGTCAATTCAAGTCCCAGGAGAAAATTCACACCATTGGGTGAGTCTCAAGAGTCTGCACTAAGGAAGTTGTTGGCAAACAACAAAATTTCTCTACAGCCAACAAGTGATTACGAGCTTATAGTCAAACCTCCCTACTAGAAAGACACAGACTATTGTGAATATCATCGAGGAAGGGGGCATACAACTAACAACTACATCCATCTCAAAAATGTCATCCAAGATGTACTAGATCAGAACCAAGGAGGGACACAACAGCATACCTCCAATGAAACTCATGTAGCCTACAGGGATCCACTTCTGAATCACAACAGGCCATATAACTACAACAACAACAACAGCAATGGCCACAACAACAACGGCAACAACAATAACGACAACAACAATAATTGCAACCATCTAAATTAGAACAGTGGGACCAGTAATGCCAACTATGCAAGTGTGCCATTTGACTACACCATAAACTACATTTCTGAGCAAATCCTGCAGGTCAATGTCTTCTCACCCAACCAACAACTAGGACCTAACAGAACTGGTTGTAGTATAATTACCCGCAGTGGTAAAGTCACGCTCAATACCGCCCCTCCAAGGTTGCCACCGTCTCCATCTAATTTTTGTCAATACAATGTCATCGACCAGTTACAGAAAACTCCAGCTCACATTTCTATATTGGACCTCTTGCATCTATCTCCTTCTCATAAGGAGATTCTTGAGAAAGCCTTAGTGGAAACCACTGTCCCCACTAATTTGGCCAAAGAAAAGTTTTAGACCATGGTAGGCAATCTGACATCCTCCAACTCCATATCGTTCACTGAGCAAGATGACCTCTCTGTATCCCAACCTCATAACACCCCTCTACACATTGTCGCATTCATACACAAGCACCACATCAAGAGGGTTCTCATTGATGGAGGTGCTGGTTTAAATATTTGCACATTAAAGCTAGTCCTTGCACTGGGGTTCTCCAAACAGGCAATTGATCCAAGGAGGAAAATTACCATCAAAGCATATGACGAGGAATAAAGAACCACAAAGGGAACAGTTGTCCTACCCATTCAAGTGGGACCAATAATAAAAGATGTGGTGTGTCAAGTCCTTGATCAGGAGCTTGCTTATAATATCCTACTTGGGAGACCATGGATTCACGCCATGAAGGTTGTCCCCTCGATCTATCATCAATGCATTAAGTTCCTGCACAATGGCAAGCAAGTCACCATTCATGGAGACCCTGACCCCTACCAACACTGCAATTCTTTCTGTGTAAAACCTGAGTGTGTCATACCCAACAACAGAGCCTACATTTCCCCTACCTTGCAACAAGACCATACCGTTGAAGCTTCCTCCTCAAGACCCAAAGCACAGAAAATTACCATAAAAGAAAGTAGCGTGGGGGAGTACTCCATTGAGCGCAGCCTCAATCTTGCCAAGATGCCTTTGTCTCCTCGCTCTTTTGGCCAACCCAAACATCAACCCAAACATTTTCCAAAGCCATCTGCTCCTCCTATAGCTCCCGTAAATCCATTTGTAAAATGAGGGACCTTATCTGATTAAACAGAAGAGTGAGATCTCTTGCAATGGCTTTATGCTGAAGAAGAAAACACACCCCAAGATCCACCTAGACTCCCTACAGAACTCTATGGGCGAGGTGAAACTATTTTGCATCGAATGGGGTACGAAGGACAAGGCCCCATCGGCCTCAAAAAAGAAGGAATCATTGAACCTATACAACCTTCTTCGTCCTCATCGGCTAGAAACACAAGTGGCCTAGGATACAAAGGCAAGGGTAAAGCCAAGGAAAATGCTTGCCTTGTGGAAACAATCCAAACAATCCAAGTGGACAGCGACACAGATTCAGATGATTCAAATGAGTATGAGTGGGATGAGCTAATAGAGCACTCCTACGACGACAAAGATGTCGACACCATCCAAACTTTTAGCCCCTACCGTGAGAGACAAACACAACAGGACAGACCACTGGAGTTTGATTTGCCCATCCTAGAGATTATGGCTTTCGAGGAAAGTTTAAATCCCATTGCAATAAACAACTTGGAGGAAGGTACCACCCGGAACACTACCCCCACCAATGCTCCTAACATCTCCATTCACACCATCAATGAATTAGGTCTATCATTTGACTCCCTTCCCCTCTTGCACCCTGAGCTTATTGATTGGGATCTGCAAGGAACTCCCCAACTAGATATGTTCTAAAATGATGATGCTTACATCGATTATATGGAACTTAGGGACCACTTACCCAAGGGAGATCATAAAGCTGGTTTTGCTATCGAACTGAATACTGTGGCTTACTTCGGGGAGAGTGCCAAGCCTTCCAGTCACAAAAATATCAAGATCAAGAATGGATCTGACAGTGAAAACCGCCTTGCGGCAGTGGCACATCATAAAACAGTAAAAAGAAAGGATGCATCCGAAGGTGAAAACCCAACTGTGGCACCCAATGATGGAATGCTTGACACTCTCCCTAGTGATATGTATTAGGAAAGGTCACAGATTGTTGTGGAACCAATAGAGCCCATGAATATTGGAACAGAAGAACAGTCCAAGATTATCCATTTTGCCAAATCTCTTACACCACCAGAGAAAACTAGGTTTGTACCATTCTTTAAGAAGAAGAGAAGCAACTTTTCTTGGTCATATGCAGACATGCCAGGTCTAGATCCAAACCTAATTCTACATCATCTGCCATTGGATCCAGGAGTGAAACTAGTGAAGCAGAAGTTGAGAAAGATGCATCCTCACATAGCACTTCTGGTCAAAGAAGAACTCAAGAAATTGCCGGATGTGTGGTTCATCAGAGCCATAGATTACCCTAAATGGATATCCAATATTGTGCCAGTGTCTAAACTAGATGGCCGAGTTCAACTATGCAATGATTTTTGCGACTTAAACAAAGCATGCCACAAGGATGACTTTCCATTGCCAAACATCGATATCATAGTCGACCTAACTGCAGGACATACAATGCTATCACTCATGGACGGATTCTCAGGGTATAATCAAATCAAAATAGCACCAGAGGACCAACACAAGACATCTTTTACTTGCCCATGGGGTACCTGTTGCTAGAATGTCATGCCATTTGGGTTGAAAAATGCAGGTGCTACATATCAGCGAGCTATGACAACTATATTTCATGACATGATGCATGTAACTATGGAAGACTATGTCGACAATATCCTAGTGAAATCTCTCACAAGGGATTCCCATCTGGATGTACTAGAAAAAGTTTTTTAAAGGTTGGACCAATTTCAAGTCAAGCTAAACCCAAAGAAATGTGTGTTTGGGGTAACTTCAGGCAAGCTGCTAGGCTTCATCATGTCGGCAAATGGAATAGAGGTAGACCCAGCCAAGGTCAAAGCTATAATGGACATGCCACCACCCAAGACTCTAACTTAGTTGAGATCCTTACAGGGCAAGCTACAGGCCATCCGAAGATTCATATCACAGCTGGCAGACAAGTGCTGACCTTTCAGCCATCTCCTACATAAGAACATTCCATTTAGGTGGGATGAGCGGTGCGAAGAAGCATTCAACAAGCTAAAGGAGTCCATTATGCATCCACCTATTCTCATGCCTCCGATCCAAGGAAAACCTCTAATTCTCTACATATCTGCTACACCTACTGCTCTCGAATCTCTTCTAGCATAGCAAGATTATGAGAACAAGGAAAGAGCTGTGTACTATATCAGTCGAACCTTAGTGGGCTACGAGTTGCAATACTCACAAGTAGAAAGATCATGTCTTGCAGTAGTTTTTGCTTCACAAAAACTCTGACATTACATGCTTGCACATCTAGTTAAGCTCATTGCAAAAATAGACCCATTAAAGTATCTTCTCAGCAAAGCTGCTCTCATAGGTCGCCTAGCAAAGTGGGTAATGCTTCTTAGTGAGTATGACATTGAATATGTGGACAGAAAAGCCATCAAGGGACAAATCATAGCTGACCAACTAGTAGATGCACCATTACAAGATAGCAAGCCCATGTAGTTTGAGTTTCCCGATGAGTCCTTATTCACTATATCAACATCTTCTTGGAAACTCTACTTCGACGGGTCTTACACAAACCATGGATCAGGGGCAGGCATCCTATTTATAAATCCCCAAGGTGACACAATTCCAAAGTCTTACCATTTGTTATTTCCATGCACCAATAACATAGCGAAGTGTGAAGCCTTGGTGATTGGTCTCAAGATGGCAACTGAGTGGAAAATCCAAGAACTACATGTCTATGGTGATTCTCAGCTTATCATCAATCAGGTCAACGATGAGTATCAAACCAAAGATGAAAATCTCATCCTCTACAAAAGAATGGTCGACGACTTCAAAGAACACTTTGGGACCATCTCCTTCAAGCAAATACCCAGGATCAAGAACAAAGCAGCGGATGCAATGGCTACCATAGCCTCTCTTCTAGAAATACCTGAACATGAGTTACGGTATGAGTTCTTAGTGGAAACTATCTGGCAACCAGCTTATGATCTCCTTGTGACCCATTCCATCTGCCTCCTAGTTGGATCTGATTCACCTTGGTACGGTAAGACTTACACTTACCTCAAGGACAACATTCTCCCACCTAACCTCTCTTCTAACCAAAAATGAACCTTCATACGACAAACCTCTTGCTATACCATCATAGCTGATACCCTTTACCGACGTGGTCTAGATGGTACTTTGCTCCGTTGTTTAGAACAAGAAGAATCCATAACTGCCTTGCGAGACGTACACGAAGGGATCTGCGGAACACACTCCAGCGGTCCTTCCTTAGCCAAGAAACTCATGCATTTGGGTTATTACTGGCCAAACATGGAAATGGATTCATATCAGTTCGTCAAAAAGTGCAAACAGTGTCAAATACACAAGAACCTGATCCATGTACCTGCTCAAGAGTTGAGACCTTTAATGACACCCTGGCCCTTCTGCCAGTGGGGACTTGACCTTGTGGGCAAGATTCACCCACCCTCTTCCAACAGCCACAAATTCATCATAACCACCTCTGAGTATTTCACAAAGTGGATTGAGGCCATTCCCCTAACCACCTTCACCAATAAACAAATTCATCTTTCATTCTGAATTACATTATCTGCAGATATGGCATTCCTTCATCTATCATCACGGATAATGGAAGACCATTCAAAAATTAGGATGTCCAAGAACTCTGTGAGCATTTCAAAATCCAACATCGTTTCTCCACTCCATACTACTCCCAAGGTAATGGCCAAGTTGAGGCATCGAATAAAACCATTCTGAAAATCCTAAAGAAGACTGTCAATGATGCTGGTCATGATTGGCATGTCCAACTCAATCCCACTCTGTGGGCCTACAGAACTAGTATACGCACTCCCACAAGTGCTACACCGTACGCCCTTGTCTATGGCTCAGAAGACATCCTCCCCATTGAGGTCGAACTACCATCTCTCAGGGTGTCATTGAAAGATCTCATATCAGACGAAGAATACAGAGTCTCCAGGTTACAAGAACTAGAGCTGCTAGAAGAAAGGCACTAGAAAGCCTTCAACCATCTCAAAGCCTATCAACAGATGATGTTGAGAAGCTATAACCACAAGGTTCACCCATGATGCTTCAAGGTTGGGGACCTCGTCCTCAAAGAAAACCCTCGCAATCAACAAGACTGAGAAAAGAAAGGTAAGTTTGAACCTAACTGGCTTGGGCCCTATGTGATTATAGCTACTTATGGATCGGGGGCATATCAATTGGCCACGTCGGAGGGTGAGTTGTTCGATGATCCAATCAACAGCATGCACCTTCACCGGTTCTATACCTAGGAGAACCCCAATGCAAGGGGGCACAATAAAATTTAAAAAATCAAAAAATCAAAAAGTTGAAAAGAGAAAATACAAAAAAATCTTTAAAAAAAAAACATAGAAAGCATACAAAAAAAATCATCCTTTGGTGAAAACCTAGCAAACAGGCGTCATGTTTACTTCTAGCTTCTTGTGCAAATAAAAGCAAGTGATGAAAACCTAGTAAACGGGCTTTACTTGCGATAAACCACCTTCTCCATCTTTGGGAGTCCAATCACCTTGAGTCCATTCTTTCTCCATTTTGCCCCATTCGACCCATATCTATCCCACAATAAACACTTGACAGTTACCTATCATGGCTTGATACTCTCCTTGTGGCCTTGTCAACCAAGGTTTTGTCCCATATCATCTCCTCACTGCGAGCCTAGCATAGTGTCTCTCGTCGGTGTCCGTGGTCCAAGTCCGTGAACTACATTGCCTCTGTGCCGTCACGTAGGCAAGGCCATTATTCTAATGCACCCCTGAGGCTTCCTTTTCTCCCATTCATCCCCTTTCTTGTCTTCATTCTTGTCATCTTTCTTCTAGTCCATCCATGGTTTATTAGGGTTTATCCCAAACTACGTTGCCTCTGTGTCGTCATGTAGGCAAGGCCATTTAGCAATGAGCCCCTGAGGCACTAGGTCCGTCCCTTAGGGTCTGTCTCCCCAATAAGGATTGTACAATCTTCTCACCAAACAAGCAAATGCAAGTAGAACCCACGCCCCAAGCAAGAATCTCGACTCCATGCATCTTAACCTATCCAATGCAAAGCAAATACCCAAGGTCTTCTAAATGATTTTATTCAACTTACAGCAAGAAATAAACACATCTAATGGCACGAATGTTTTGTGGATTGGAACCAGGATTAGGTTACAGAGTCTTGATTTTTGTTATCATGTCTTTCTATTCTACTCAAGGATGCCAAACACTAGAGATGCTATGATGGAGGCATGATTATTTTCTTTGTTTGCTATTTGTGGATTAAACTTTTGTAATGTGAAGCCTTGTCTAAGGACATGATCGGCAAAAGATCATCGAGGACATCAAAGGTTTAACATGAACGGGGGCAATCCTTGTTTGTTGACACGCAAGAAGTACTCAGGTCATCTAGATTCAATTTTGACTAGATGCTTGTATTAACTTGCTAAATCAAAATCCATGTAAGTAGTACTCAGGTCATCTCGGTTCAATTATACCTAGATGCTTGTATTCACTTACAACATTTCAGAAAATGTACCAAAAACAAAATGCCCAATGATGAAATAAAGCACTCTAAAAGAAAACCATCCATCCTATATCCTTATACACATCCATACATCCATATCCCATACATTCCTCATTACCTGAACTATGCAGAGTAACAATGTCAAATGAAGTTTCTAAATCATTCTGTCAAAACCATCCTTCTATCTATCATCATGTCATTCTTGTGTCGGTAGAGTACATTTGGACATCATAAAAACAAAGCATATAGGAGCATATCATATCATATGTAGAGCTAGTCATGAACATGATTAAGTCAGTGGCATACATAACAGAATGCATTAGGTCATCCATACATCATCATCACATCAAAATCATGTTACATTTACATACATTTGAAACATAAGATCATATAGACATCACATAGCATCATATCAAAACCATCTCATATAACATCAAATAGAACATCTAAGTCTACACATACATCACTTCATACAATAGAAGTAAATCATCATCTCATAACATATGCAATAGATACAAAGCTACATCATCATATATACTATCATAAAAGAGGTCCAAATGTACAATATCACCATCTCTCTCTCTGAATCAAAGTGTCATATACAATATACATCCAAAAGGATGGTGATACATGTCCCAAAATGTAGAAAATCTGGTGTAAGTCTATCCCTGCTGCTATGGGCCACCACTGCCAGCTCCTGACTGCTGGGGACCCATCACGGAAGCCCCTGATTGTGATAGACCTGCTCTATGAGTAGCCCCAGACTGACTCCTGAAACTCCCATCCCTCTGACTCACTGACACGGCACCATGGTATAAACCCCAATAGTATTGTGCCTGTGACTATGCTCTGGCAAGCTCTGCCTGTACCTGTGCCAACTACATCTGCAACTAGCCTACCTGTGCCTGTGCCTACTGCACATGCCCAACCAAAAAGGAGCTAGCTGCATCTGTCCCCATGGCGGCCATGGCAGTGTCCCTCTCTACATGAATAATGTGTACCCATGCATCTGCCATATCTCTCTCGCGAGTCAGCCTAGTGATCACTGCTGCATCCATCTCTTGCCTACCGTTGGCCCTCCTAAGTTGTGTCTGCAGCTCTCGCACCTGTCCCCTCAGGCTGGCTATAGCCCTCTCATGCACCTCTCCCTGCACTGGCCCCTGTGCTGCCTCTGCCTATCTGAGCCCTTGTGGCTGGGGCACCTGCTACTGTGGTACCTGCTGGGGTGGCGGCATCTGCACTTGCTAAGGTATCTATTGCTGTGCAACCTGTCCTGGCACTCCCTGCTCAGCCTAAGCTACCCTCCTCCGCTGTCTTGGCCTCTCTCCAGCTCTACCACCCCATCCTCCTCGACCCCATCCTCCTCTAACTCCCCTCCGACCCAGGCCAACCTGTCCCTCCTCCTCTAAATCTACCTCGTCAATACGAGGCACCAGCATGCTAGGTCCTGAATACTTCGGAAAGGGATGTGCAGTCATCCAATCCTCATAGTCCTGTGTAACCCCAACATCAGCTATCTCTGTCCTCATGTCCCATGCCACATAGGGAGTCTGCCGGAACTCTGCCAGGGCCTCCTCATATGAAGCCATCAGCCCCCATCGGACCCTCTCTGCATGTGTCTGCGCAAATAGCACCTGTCCCTACGGCATACTTCGCCTCCTGCCAAACTGTCGCAGCACCCAGTCCACCATCTGTCTCTCTAGTATATGCCGTGTCGGGCCTATCAGCCACCTCGTCTGAAAATAATATGGTAGCTCGTCTCCCTCGTCATTCCAAGGCTCACAATCCAGATATGGTCGCCAGACAACCACATCTATGCCATCCAATGTATGCCTCCAGTACTCTAACTTCCCCAGCCTGTGCTGGGAAATCACTACTGCATAGCCATAACTGTATGGCTCTCCTCACTGCCTCGCAAAGACACATATCGGCCCAGTCACCGCTATGTGCTCCCATAGCCAAAACTGTAGCAGTAATACCCCAGCCGATAGACTCGTGCTATGGTGATACACCACCTTGTGCATGTCGTGGTACAAGTGGGCCAATACGCAGACTCCCCATCCATATCGGGTGCCCTCCGTCAGCATCCGCTCCATGATCCTGCCCCATCCAATGGGGAACCCATGCGATCTCCTATTGGGGCATATAATGCCTCCGATCAATCTAGCCACGATCCCCGAGAAGTAGTCGTAACAGTCATGTATATCATGCCACGGGATGACCTGTCCAACCAGCTCAGGATCATCAAACACTCGCCTGCACTCAGTGAGTCCTGCATCCTGCTGCATGTTGTACTCCACCAACTCACCTACAACGAGTAAGTGCAGTATCCAGTAGACATCCTCTAATGTCACAGTCATCTCTCCAGTAAGAAAGTTGAAGGTCCCATCCTCACTGTGAAATCTCTCCACAATAGCTGTCAGCAATCCCTGGTTTGCCTGCACCTCGGGCATGAAGCAAACATAGTCCAAACCCATGGCACCAAGTGCCACTCTGTCGATCTTTGTCAGCATGTATCTCTGCAATAGGGGCATGGGAAACGTCTCCCTCGACTGCAGTGTGTCTCGAATATCCTCCTGCAAGCAAGCAAAGCAAGGTGTCAGTCTAAAGCGGCATATACCATACTCAACATATCTATTGAACTATATCAACTAAACTTAGCACTTCAAATTGATCAAAACAACACACTACATCTCTTGACTAGATTCCTGCAATCTCAAAGATAGCTCATCGATTCCCGCGTCAAACAGGACGCTAATCAAATCAATTTGGCTAAGTAAATTGGCTATCCAAGGCAAATGTGCCACTACAGGTGGTAAAAGTGCCGTTTCTTGATATATGCACCGCTAAAATCAGCATATACGCCGCCTAAACATAGATGCACCGTTACATATCGTATATGCGCAGCTTCAGTGCATGCGCCACAACATTCGGCATATGCGCTGCCATATCATGGAAGCACCGCTAAAATTGGCATATGCGCCGCTACATTAAACATATGCACCGCCTAAATACACAAGCACCGCCTAACTACAAAAGCGTCGCTACAATGCACATATGCGCCACCAAATTCGGCATATGTGTGGTGAAACTACGAAAGCGTCGCTTCGCGTAGCATATGCGTCATTCTACATTTTGGCGCATATGTTTGACCTATTTTCTACATGCATTTATGACACCCTAATTCGACCCTAGGAGAAATTTTTTGAAGCACATACCGGGGGTCCTGCCTTTGCTGGCCGCTCGAATCGATGGACTCGCTCAAATCGATGCTCCTCGTGTGGAATGTCTGCTGCTCTGGCTGCCATGCTACTCCAAGTTTGCTCTAAGCTCTCTGTCTCCAATCTAGATCAAACAAGTGTACAAATGAATAATCTTGTGGACCCAGCTCCTATTTATAGCCTCCAAACCCTAATTCTGGCTAGGTGATGACTGTGACTACTTCCTGCGCCTATTTTTCCTCCAGTTTTCTTCCCGTTTCCCTGAAATGTGTCCCTATTCCTCCAACCAATCCTAATCCCTTCGTCTTCATGAGATTGTCCGTCTCTGAATCCTTCGCCCTTTTCCTGTCTAATCTCCCGAGGGGGCATCCTATCGTCATTAAACCTGTACCAGGGGAAAACTAGGGCATGTATCACTATCAAACTATCGATTTCTTTGAAGCAACGCTGTAAACTATATTGCATCAAAGAGAGGCAAAACGTATACGTCTAAAAATGACACAAATCATCCTAAATAAATATTCTAAATATTTATTCCATTCTTCTATCAATTAAATAAATATTCCAAATTTACTTAATCGATTCACTGATCCATAAGTAAATAAATTCAATTTATTTGATTAAAATTCTTCTAAATGTCCTACACAATTAAATAATCATAAATTATTTAATTAATTCAAATTCCTCTATCCTAAGTTCTAAATTCCAAAAATCCACCTCACATTTACACCTCACTTTTCCACCTCACCTTGTCCACCTCATCAGGTTGCACATGTAATTAAATATATTAAATATTTAATTACCTTATTTTCCCTCACCCACATGGCCTATTTCTTCTCAAATCAGAAGTTAGTTAACTAATCAATCAAAAGTGTTAACTAACCTATCAATTGAGTTAATCCCTCAATCAATTCAGTCAATTCCATAATTCATTCTTCGAACTTATCAATCAAGTTTGTTAACTGTTCAGTCAATGGAGTTAACTCTCCAATCAATTTTGTCAGATCCCCTTTTTCATGATGGAGCTAGGACACTTGTCATATTTCTACTGGTTGCACATTCCTCAACCATTCTCAACCATTGATCTTCATATCTCCTCTCAACCGTTGATTCTCATTCTTCTGAGTCTATAAAAAAAACCTCATCCTCCCATTCTAACAATCCAGGCTATTCGTATTGATACTCTGTAGAAATTCACCAGCGCGCCTTTGGTACCCTCTTACCATTCACTAGCTTGAGACCACACCTTTGCTTTGAAGCTCATCTTCATTGCATGTTTATCACAACAACTGTTTACTATCAACATCCTTGAACATAGCTAAAAGAGTGCACTCTGTGAGGGCCTACTTTATTAGCAAAAGGACAGTTGTAATAGGTGAACAATAGAAGCATTGATTCAGGGAAGGTTTTCTTTGTGTTATTCATTGCTCTTTTCATTTGATCTTTCTTGCTCTCATTTATTCTGTTGATGTTTGGGTTTGATATTGTCTATTTGATTCAAAAAAATGACACGATTCAACTAAACAAATATTCTAAATATTTATTCAATTCTTCTACCAATTAAATAAATATTCTAAATTTATTTAAGCGGTTCACTATTCCATAATTAAATAAATTCAATTTATTTAATTAAAATCCCTAAATTCTTCTAATATCCTACACAATTAAATAATCCTAAATTATTTAATTAATCCAAATTCCTCTATCCCAAGCTCTAATTCCAAAAATCCACCTCACCTTGTCCACCTCATCGGGTTGCACATGTAATTAAATATATTAAATATTTAATTACCTTATTTTCCCTCATCCACATGTCCTATTTCTTCTCAAATTAGAAGTTAGTTAACTAATCAATCAAAAGTGTTAACTAACCTATCAATTGAGTTAATCCCTCAATCAATTCAGTCAATTCCATAATTCATTCTTCTAACTGATCAATCAAGTTTGTTAACTGATCAGTCAATGGAGTTAACTCTCCAATCAATTTTAACCCCAAAATCAATGGTGAGTTCAGTTTTAATCCTAGATAGCAATAACTTGGAAAGTGTTGCAATGTAAGAAACAAATGATCTAGTTACTTCTTTCCTAATTAGAGCTAGGTGAGGATTTGAATGTACATCAGTTTTACTATCCCTTAGAAAGTGAAGTGTGAACTATTTAAATGCAACTATATGGAACTAAACTCGAGCCTATCTTGCAAAATAGCTCCAGCAAACACCTGCGGAAAGGTTAGCATTAGCAAATTTTTCTAGAAAAATACTAAAACCATAGCCTATTACAAATGTGCAGCTTCAGTGATTAAATGTGTAGAAATAATCAACAGAAGCGCAGCAAGGATAGATGCGTCGTTACAGTCAACGTATGCGTAGCAGAAAAGAACATATGCACAGTTATGATGAATGCACAGCAACAGTGAACAAAAGCGCCGCATAAATGAACATAAGTGCAGGAATCATTAATGTGCAGCAACAGTAGACATATGCGCTGCAAGAATAGACATATGCGCAATATTAACAAAAGCGTCATAACAGTGCGCAAAAGCGCAGCAAGAATACACATAAGCACAAAAGTAATAGAAGCACTGTAACAGTGGGTATATGCGCCATAGAAATGTTCAAATGCACCGAAGTAGCCTGTGCGTGCCTGTGCGTGACCAGTATGGAACCTGCCTTCAAAAAAGCTCAAATTTTGATGAGATAAAGGGGCAAAGGCCCCACGGTGGGCACAAAAAATGTTAGGGTAAAATGTGGTTGAATCAAATAGACAATATCAAACCCAAACATCAACAGAATAAATGAGAGCAAGAAAGATTGAATGAAAAGAGCAATGAATAACACAAAGCAAACCTTCCCTGAATCAATGCTTCTGTTGTTCGCCTATTACAATTGTCCTTTTTGTTGATGAAGTAGGCCTTCAGGGAGTGCACTCTTTTAGCTATGTTCAAGGATGTCGATAGTAAATGGCTATTGTGATAAATGTGCAATGAAGATGAGCTTCAAAGCAAAGGTGTGATCTCAAGCTAGTGAATGGTAAGAGGGTGCCAAAGGTGCACTGGTGAATTTCTGCAAAGTAACAAATAGCCTGGATTGTTAGAATGGGAGGATGAGGTTTCTTTTATAGACTCAGAAGAATGAGAATCAACGGTTGAGAGGAGATATGAAGATCAATAGCTGAGAATGGTTGAGGAATGTACAACCAGTAGAAATATGACAAGTGTCCCAGCTCCATCATGAAAGAGGGGATTTGACAAAATTGATTGGAGAGTTAACTCCATTGACTGATCAGTTAACAAACTTGATTGATCAGTTAGAAGAATGAATTATGGAATTGACTGAATTGATTAAGGGATTAACTCAATTGATAGGTTAGTTAACACTTTTGATTGATTAGTTAACTAACTTCTGATTTGAGAAGAAATAGGCCATGTGGGTGAGGGAAAATAAGGTAATTAAATATTTAATATATTTAATTACATGTGTAACCTGATGAGGTGGACAAGGTGAGGTGGAAAAGTGAGGTGTAAATGTGAGGTGGATTTTTGGAATTTAGAACTTAGGATAGAGGAATTTGGATTAATTAAATAATTTATGATTATTTAATTGTGTAGGACATTTAGAAGAATTTTAATTAAATAAATTGAATTTATTTACTTATGGATCAGTGAATCGATTAAGTAAATTTGGAATATTTATTTAATTGATAGAAGAATGGAATAAATATTTAGAATATTTATTTAGGATGATTCGTGTCATTTTTAGACATATACAGACGCCATTCACAATCTGCAGGACCTCATCTAGAGAAGGCAAAGGATAATTATCCTTTTTAGAAGCTCGATTCAAGTTCCTGAAGTCCACGCACAATCTGATTTCACCATTCTTCTTCCTCACTGGGACCAGGTTCACCACCCATGTGGAGTGCCTCATAGGAAAAATAATCCTAGCATTGAGTAGCCTTTTAACTTCTTCAAAAATGATTGGCTCCAGCAAAGCATTGATGGATCTTTTCTTCTATCGAAAAGGCTTGGCATCTGGCTTCAATGGTATCGTATGAGTGATGACTGATGTATCAAAATTTTTTAGTTCATCATACGTCTAGGCAATAACATGGATGTAATCTTTGAGGGACTGGGTTATCCCTTTCAATTCTTCTTCTGTACAGACCTTCCCAATCATAACATTTCTTCTTTTATCACCTTGCCCAATGTCAACCTACAAATACTATCCCTCATCAGCCTTTCAAAGATCTTTCTGTTTCAGCATGCTGTCCAGATCAAATGCTCTCTCTAGCTCTATCATTCCCCTAGGGATTTTGTTACTTGGCAACTCCAGGATTTCTTCTTCCTCCCAGACGTGATCTTCTAGATTCTTTTCATCAATGATATGTGCTTCAAAAACACCTCTATTGGAAATAAAATCCAATATATGTTGATCATCATCAAATACTTGGAGATTAATTACATTATCAGGTACTGAGGGCACTGATACCAATTCAACTAAGAATCTTTGTAAACCTGACATGGACAGTGGCTCTAGAGTATTGGTAGCCTGGGCCAAAGCATCTGCTCTATGGTTTTGCTCTCTGGGTACATGGGTGATATTGAATGCATCAAACCCTTCTATTAAGTCCCACACCCTGTGTCTGTAATTGGACAACCTTCTATAATTGCAAGAGAGTATACCTCTTACCTGTCTAACAACTAATTATGAGTCTCCATAGACATGTAGAATTTTCACCTTCTTTCTAAGCACGAACAGTATCCCATGAATTAGAGCTTCATACTCTGCCACATTGTTTGTACATGGGGATTGCAATCTATATGCTGCTAAGTAAGATTTTCCAAATGGATCAATGAGTTCTATTCCTACTCCAGCTCCTTGTTTTGACTTAGATCCATCAAACCTGAGGATCCAAGGCCTATCTTCATCTAAAAGCTTGTCTGGTGCTTCTTTCTTTCTTTTGACTCTGGCAGCTGCACCACCTAATACCCACTTTAATTTTGGTGTCCCAGCCTTCTTAGGCACCACCCTATCAGCTTTATCAGAAGCTGATATTTCTTCTTTTCTCCTATCATCAGGAGGAACATTCTCTAGACCAGGCAGCGTATGCCTTCTCAAGATATGCAGGCACAACGAGCAAGACATTTCCGAGTGAGTTGCCTCATACAACCTGCACCACTTCTCAATCAAGGCATCTTGCAGAGGCCTATGCTACTATGTCATCTTTCGAATTTCTTTTGATAGAAACTCTTCGAATTTGGATAGATTGCTGCCCCTATCCTCATCAGATAACTTGTAATCTGACTCCACTAAACAATCACTCCTGGGGGTGATTTTCTTCTTGTTCTTAGCATTACTCCCATTGCATACTAATATCTCTCTTATCATCTGAATAGAACTTTCATCTTTCTGTGTGCATCCTCTTGTTCCTATAGAAGACAAACAAAAATCAGTATCACTATCGTTATCTGTGGAACTATGGATGATGATACTTCACTATATGCTTGTTCAAACTCCAACATGTCTAAATAGGCATCACAAGTTTTTTCAGAATGAGCCTCATCATGCAACCTGCACCATCCATCAATCAGAATATCATGAACAGGCATATTTAATAATTGACATCGTTTCACCTACCTAAATAAATGCATCTCAAATTTCTTGAAATGATCCAGTTCTAATTCATTTCCAAGGTTACAATCAAGCTTTGAATCTATTCCATCACTCCAAAGTTCACCGTTATGATCATGCATGTCAAGCATTAGGATCTCTTCTATGTTGGTGGTTTGAGGTCTAATGGAGTAAACTCTAGGCTCCACATCCACATACATGATTTCATTGGTTTTGTTAAACTCGGTGATCATGTGTCTCATGCGAGGTTCAGCTTTGATCTTTATCTGATTTGGTGTACCCTTCCAAGGCAGCCACATATGACTGAAATCAGTTGACATATATCTGTTGAGGGTTTTTGACCAGTCTCTGTTGAGTAGCATTCCATATGTATCAGGTATATCCACTACCTAAATATCAATATAGTGCTAGATTCTGGGATCTAATGCTAGCTGCATGTGAATGTGAGTCAATTCCCCTACCACACTTACTTTTGTTTTGTCCAATTGTGTTACTTTCTTTAATGATTTAGCAGGATGTAACCCTAAAGCGTTGCATATGGATAGGGGCATCACATTGGTAGATGCTCCTGAGTCTACTAAGCAGTTGTGCAAATTTTTACCAAACATCCTTACGGTAAGGAGGAAAGGAGGCGACTCATTCTTGTCTTTGTATAGGGTCATGTGGGAGGTATCTACGGCTTGAACGGTAGTTGAGGTTTTAGGTTTGGCATTAACATCCTTGGCAGCATGATCTTTATTTCCAAATTGGCCTAGGGTATGGCTATCTTCCTTTTGAGCAGAACCATCCAATGATTTCATGAAAGCATCCTTGATAGTAGGGGTTTTAAGCAACTCTGATATTGGCAGGCTGATCTTTATTTTTTTTATTTCATCTGCCAGATATGTAACTAATTTGTTAGATTCAGGAAGTAGATTTGCAGCTTTTGGCGTTGTGCTATGTGGTGCCAAATATTGAGCATTAACCTTGGGGAGTCCAGGGTTATTGCTTGCCTGGGGATCGGGTGGGGTATTGAAGTTGTTTGGAGGCAATGAGGTAGTCAAAGGATCAACAGATCTGTTTGGGTTATTCCTTAAGTTGTAGTTATGCCTAGCTTGAGTTTGCTGTTGATAAGCATTGACTTCCTCATGCTCAATTGATGGCTCATTCTAATCCTCAAAGGGGAAAACATAGTTAGACTCGAAAGTCATGGCTGATTCCTCACATGTTGAAGTGTAATCCTGATGTGATGATATTGTCTACTGATAAGGACAATGCATGAAGCTTTCCAGTATTATGGTAGAATCATACTCACAGGGGACAATTTTATTTCCCTCTGCATAATGTGGATTACCTAAGGTACTGGCCACTTCAGCTTGGAATATGCTAGCAACAATCCTAAATTGGGGACAGTCCAACTCTGCATGAGCATTGGTGTTATGTATCCTACACCAGTTTGTAAGTGCTGCCTCAGCAAAGTTTACTCTGGTGGTCTATTTAGGTTCACCAGGAAGCTAATTGTCTAGGGGTGATGGTAAGGAACCATTGTTTGGCCTGGTGTTCCACACTCTAGGCTACCTAGGAGGATTGTTGTTGCCATTATTGTTATTGTAATTGTTGTTGTACCCCCTGTCAGGATAGTTAGGTCTATCATTGGCATAACCTCTATTTTGATTAGGCTGAGAGTAGAAGTTTTGGTTTCTTAGATGAGTGACCTTAGTAGTAAGTTTTCTTAATTGAGCTGATATTTCTTTGATTTCTTCTTTCTCTTCCTGAACCTTGGCCACTACAGTCTCTGTCTGAGGCTTGAAAAAGGAAGACCCACTATTATTGTTGGATTGTTCTATAGCCTGAGGCATTTGTGTTTGATATGGTAACATCTAGTTATTCCTGCTTGGTGGGGGCATGATACTGAGTGGTGGTATTTGCAAGGGGGCTGGTATCACAGCTGAAGGCATCATGCCTCCATTGGTCTATTGGTGGATAGGATTTGTAGGATAACTAGGGAGTGTAGGGAAAGCAATGTTTGGTGTGGGGGCAGGAGCCAATTGCTAACTAACTTTGATAGCTTCCTCAAAAGCCTGTGCTAAGGTTGTTACACCAGGGTGAGTCCTTCTGATAAACATGGAGGTCAGGGGATCTAAAGCTGAATAATAAATGCTCCTAGTAGCTTCATCTGTTACGACGTAGGGGGCAATTAGTTTAGACAACATCTTTTGGAATCTAGCGTTGAAGTTTGCAATAGGTTCCCTTTCGCATCTCTTGATGGTGGCAAATAGATGATAGTTCATTGAAGGATCTGTAGGCACCTTGAACCTATCCTTGAAAGCTTTCTCTAAGGTATCCCATGAATGGACTGAACCCTAACCTAGACTGGTATACCAGTTATAGGCCTCTTCCCCTAAGGAGAATGGAAACAATCTGCATACCATATCTTCATACTCAATTCTAGCCCTACAACAGGATTCCTTGAAGGTCCTGACATGATCATCAGCATCTTGGTATGGATGGTACCTAGGACAAATTTTATCTAGATTTTTAGGCAAAGCATGATATGCATTGAAGGCTAGCGGTGACTCTATAGCAAAGAATGACATTGGAAAGGGTGAGGATTGAATTTGGGGTGCAACAGGATGAGGCTGGGCCTAAGGTGTGACAGCTGGTCCTGTGGGTATTTGAAAGCCAATAGGGGTTACAGGAGCATGCTCTAGTGAGGATCCTATCGTACTAGAATCGAGGGTGTGGTGAATGTCCACAGTTCTGGGCCTGAATCCCCTGACAGGTAGTTCTTCAAAGAGTCCACCAGATCTGGACCTGGTATTTGGCCTGAAATCCAGGATTTCTCTAGTTTTCAAGGCAAAATGGCAGGTTTATGGCTAGATTTTGAAATTGACAAGACATTTAAGCAATGTATGTAGGAATCTATAGTTCCCTTTGTCGCCCCTCCTTCTAGTGCTAGTTTTTATGTTGGTGATGATGTTAGTCACAACCAAGCACACAAAACAAAAGTCACACAACAACCCTTGTTTATCCTGAAAGATACACTAAATTCAAAGAATTCATGATCCCAAGTCCCCAATGATTAGTTCATAATCTACTGATGTTGCTCTGTGGTTGATGTGTGTTGCTGTTTTCTATTTTGGGGTCTTACGTAGATCTATAGATTCTGTTTCTGCAACAATGCTATACAGGGAAGTTACTCTACACAGCATATATCTCCAAATGATGTGTCTAAGTTGATATTTGCATGAGTTCTACCCTTATTTGTGATTCTCTGCATGACATTTTCAATACTACATGCATTTAGCTCAAAACATGCTAATGATATTCAGTTATCTTCGGGATGTCAGCATATTTCTCTATTCTACTTAATATTTATCATGATGTGTAGTTTATGGAAGTGATTTCAATGAAATTAAATTGAGCAAAAGGGTTCAAGAGTGAGATTCCTAAAATTACTTGACTGAGATCACTGATCCACATATATGTTCCCATACAGTAATGAAGAGAAGAAAACTAAAATCATACTTCACCAGGACAGTCCACAAATCTACATGATTCAGTGCAAATCTTCAGGGGAAAAGTCGACAACAACATGCAATGAAATGAAAGCGCTTCTATAGAACACAACATTCACCATTACATATCCAGAAATCAACTTGAAGATTACTTAAGTTTTACAATCAGGATGTAATCTGAAGCTTCATCTCCATACAGTATGTTCATAAAATAGGTACATTTACAATGATCTGAGGAAAGAACCTTGAATGTTTCAACAATTCAGTCCTTAGTAGTCTCAGTAATCTGATCTCCTACCTAAAATTACTATAGGTCTGATATTGTATGAATGACCTCTTCTTTTCCATAGTACAGGGGGCTCAATATATATCTTTGTTTTGCCCCAAAATGGTTCCAAAACCCTAGGAGATCAACGGTTTGCATCCAACAGTGAGAAATGAATCCCGCCAAGAAATTGAGCAGCATACCCAGACAGGGCGCCACTCTAAAAGTAATGTTTCCACCCGCAAACTCCTCCACATTGAAAGCCCCTCCTCTTCTGGTGTGTTTGGTCTCTTGGGATCTGGTGCCATCCTGCCATTAAAGCTATGTCCTTATGTTCACGTGCATGCCACCATTGTGTTGGCAACTCTGCTTCTTCAGCTACTCCAACAATTTGCAATAAATAAGAAGGAATAAGCATCATCATTTGGTAAGTCAGCAGGAAAAATGAACATTTATATTAAAATAGGTTCCAAATGCACAAACATAGCCATTGGGCTCAACAACCATGGAAAACGTGTGTCAAAACGCATATACATCATTAAAACCAGTCAGGTCAACCACCGTTGACCAAAAACATGCATTCAAGCTCCAAAATTGGATTCAAAAATCATATCGCTTCGCTTTCCTGCCCTTTTTTCCTTGTATAAATCTTTGTATCTTCTGATATACGAGCCAGATGTGATACATTAGATTAATCAGATTTCAAACTGTTTGAATTTCAGCCTGTATATATAACAATGCATCTCGGTTTGTATATCGCAACATACAAATGCATATGCATACAAAGAATTTTCTGTATTGGACTTCCATTTTGAATCTGGCTTGTATGTATAACAATGCATCTTTGATATACAAGCAGGATATATACAATGATTTAACTCTTTATCATTTCCTTTTCACATCCGCACAATGGATAAGTTATTGCATATCGGCTTTGTATGTTGAAACATACAAAGCACAAAATATACAAAGACTTAACTCCTTTTGAACTTCTTTTGCGTCCGCGGCTTGCATATGAACGTTGCATGTATCATTTGACTTGTATGTTTCGCAACATACAAAGCGCAGCTATACAAGCATTATTTCTCTTTTAATAACTTTTTCAAATCTGTGGCTTGCATGTTGGTGATGTATAAAATGCAATGTATGTTACGGAATATACATTGCGGAGAACATACAAGCATTTTACTTTAATCTATAACATTTGGGTTCCATTGCTTGTATATAATGCAATGTATATTTCGTAATATACATTGTGGAGTTATACAATGATTTAACTTTTTTTGATAACCTTTTGGGTCCGGCACAATGCATAAGACACTCGTATCTTGCCAATATACAAACTGAAAACATACAAGGACTTAAGCTGGTTTAATAGACTTTTTAGGTCCGCGACTTGTATATGGATGCCTATATATTTGCGTTGTATGTAAAACCATACAAATGCCAAATATACAATGATTTAACTCCCCTTTATGGTGCCTTTAGGTCTGCGGCCTGCACATTGCAGATGTATATATCAAATGTATGTCAGATACATACAAACAAAAACATACATGCGACGGACCTAAACAAACATTCATTTCAACTCTTAACTATTTCAGGTCTGCCTTGTATGTACAAATATAACATTAACAAATGCATACAAGGCAAAAAGACAGACAAATGACTTTGTATATGAACCCAACTACTCATGCGACCAAGCATAAAATGACATTTGCATATACAAATGACTTTGTATATGGAAAGCGATATACAAAGGTCTTTGTACAAGTGAACTCGCATACAAAGGGCCTTGTATATGCAACCCAATATACAAATAGACTTGTATATGCAAACAATAAACACTTCCCTTGTACATTTTACCAAAATGCTCATAACTTGCAAAATATGGCGAATTTTAAGATGGTTCAAAAAGCAACCCTAACTCATTTTTGACAAGGAATCCAACCATACTATGCACTAGTACTGAAAATGCATTTTTCTCTATTTTTAACAAGGTTTGCAATTTTCACTCACTTTTCCCTTTACCACCAAGCGAAACAACACATGCAAGCAAAAAGCCAAAAAAAAGCCACAGCAGGGGTCCTTATTTTGCCAAGGAGTAAAATGGGGCATGTTGTGAACATCACAACAGGGCACCCAAATTTATCTGTGTAGCAGATATATAAAGTAATAGCGGCCTACCTTGGATAGGTGGCATTAGAATAGGAGGGTTCATGAGGTATTCCTTTAGTTTTCTAAATGCTTCTTCACACTTCTCATCCCACCTAAATGGAATATTTTTATGTAAGAGATGATTGAAGGTTGACACTTGTCTACTAGTTGTGATATGAACCAACATATTGCTTGTAACTTGCCTTGTAGGGATTGTAGACACCCTAAAATGACCATGTCTTCGAATCACTTGCATTTCGTCTAATCTATAACATCACCTGCATTTTAACATTAATTAAATAATCTAATTATTTAATTAATTTCAACAAAATCAACCTTATTCTTCCATTAATTAAATAATTTATATTATTTAATTAAATCATTATCCTCTTTCAAATTTCAAGTCTCCATTAATTAATTTATATTATTTAATTAAATCGTTATCTCTTTTCCAAATCTCAAGTCTCCATTAATTAAATAAATCTCATTATTTAATTAATTCATCACAAATTCTATCTTATCCAAACAATTAAATAATTCCTAATTATTTAATTAAATCAAATTCATTCTTCCAAATTTAAATAAATCAAATCAAATTTATTTAAATTCTCTCATTCTCCAAAAAAAGATAAATCAAATATTTTATTTATTCTTCCAAATCATGCACAACAATTAAATAAATCTATTTATTTAATTTATTTTTTTATCAACAAATATCTTTCAAATCTTCTAAAAATAAGTCTTCTTCTCTATGCACATGCAATTAAATAATTTCTTATTTAATTTCTCTCAAATCATGTAAAAACAAATCTTAAGTTGAGTTATCTATTCACTCAACTTTGTTTTTATCAATTTCTCTTAAATTAGAAAAAAACTTTCTAATTTATGAAAAGCATGTCTTATCTTTAGAAAAGAAAGTGTTTAACTCAAATAAAACAATTTTTGTGTGACATTTGTCTTCTTCTTATTCGTTGTATGTTCCTCAACTGTTCTCCTCCATTGATTCTTCTGAATTATTTGGATCATTGATCGATCTCTGTTGAAACCTATATAAACCCCTCTCATCTCCTTCACTATTCCTCTTTAATCACTTATTCTCAGGCATACTTAACAGCGCTTTGAGCATACATTGCATCAATTGAGCCACTTCACGATCTTTTGACATTGATCTTCTTTAGCAATTTCATGATATTTTGACATTGATCTTCTTTAGAAACTTCATGATCTTTTGACATTGATCTTCTTTAGCAACTTCATGATCTTTTGACATTGATCTTCTTTAGCAACTTCACGATCTTTTGACATTGATCTTCAATTGAGCAACTTTACAATCTTTTGACATTGATCTTCGATTGAGAAACTTCACAATCTTTTGACATTAATCTTTGAACACACTACTTGCTTATTGCAACCATGGTTTCACAAAACTATTGAGCAACTTACATTCATCTAAAGGGAACAATACAAATCTCGATAAAAGCTTTCATGTTTTATTAATTTATTAGTAATGGTTTTTATTTAGATCGGTTCTCTTTATGTTATTGGTTTTTGATTTGTTTAAATTTATCTTAGTCAATTTTCCTCATACACATTCTGGCACGCCCGGTGGGACTCACTAACTTTTTTTTTATAGAAAAAGTTAATTTTTTTGAAGCTATGTACGGAAAAGTACAATCACAATGCAAAAGATTTGAAGATTCTTGTTCACTAGTTTGAGAGAATAAGAATTGAATATTCAAATGGGGTAACTTTAGCTCAAAAAATTTCTGGGTTTTGTTAAAGACATCAAAATCCTATTTGGGTATCTCTTAGTTTTTGTAGGAAGTGTATGGATTTCAAGAAAAATAGATCCTAATTCATGTCCTTATTTTTAGCCTATGTTTTTTTTTTGCATATTTTTAGAAATTTCATGAAATCAAGAATATTTGTGTAACTTTAGCTCAAAAGATTTCTGGGTTTTATCAAAAACATCAAAATTCTATCTGGGTATCTCTTATTTTTTGTAAGAAGTGCACAGATTTTGAGAAAAATAGATCCCAATATGTATCCCTATTTTTAGCCCATACTTTTTTTAGACCTATTTTTAGCAGTTTCACGAAATCGAGCATATCTTTTGGATACAGAGTCAGATTTTCATGAAACTAGTGGCGTTGGAAAGATGGTTCTCCCAAATTTTTTGTGGTGAAATAATTTTGAGGTAATTTTATCAAATTTATTAGGTACACTTAGTCAAATTCAACCCTTCTTTGCAAACTTCAAACGATCATAACTTGTGCAAAATTTACTCAATTTTCACAAACATTGTTTTAAAATTGCATAGAATTTTATATAGAATCTAATCATAATATTCAATCTGCTATACCTAATCATTATTATTAGATTTTTTTATATTGCTCATTTTTTCACCTAACAAGTTAAGCACTTTTGGTCAATTGATTTATTTTTTGCTAACTTGTAAGTTTTGGTGGAACTAATCAACATTTTGTAGCCTCTTATCACTCAAACAGAGAAAATAGGTTTCTCTAACATGTTCATGTAGGACGAGCTTTGAGAAAATTGACAAATCTATTGCACTAAGTCTTAGAAATATATTGCCTTCTTAAGGGATAATTGAACAAATCATTTCGACAATCTAAGTCTTAGGAACATACTGCTTTTCTTAAGAGACAATGGACATATATGTGAAAACACCTACATTTTCTAAGGGACAATGGACATGAATGCCAAACACTTCAATTTCATAAGGGACAATTGACAACCACAAACATGTGTGTGCCTAATTTAGTTGCACCTTATTTTTTCTTATAACATGATAATTGAATCTTTGTTTGACGTGCTTGCTCTTACATTTCAGTATTTCCTTTAGAAGGGCCTACTTTTGGATTGTGTTTCATCTAAAAGGGACGACCCTAAGTGGAGTTTTCCTTTGAACTATTATATAAGAGGGATAAGGTGAAAGCCAAGTCCTAACCGGCATCAGCCTTACCTTGTGGTGCCAAACTAAAAAGAGGTGTACTAGCTCTTTGTGGAAATGATATTCACATTGAGTGAAGTGTTTGATACTCTTAGTAGGATTGGTTAAAAATTTTAGTAGCTTGTCACATTGCTTGTAAGGCGTTGGTCCCTCAAAGTTACTAAGAACCATTCTAGATAGAGACTACCTGATCTACCTCCAAACTTTGTGGTAATCATCAGTACAAGGGGAATCGATTTAAACCCTTAAGATACTCACCATTGGCTCCCTTGAGAAGAGATAGTATTCCCTTGGTCAAAAAGCTCTTGTGACCTACTTGAGCTTTCCAAGGGGAGGGTGAGATATCCCTATCTATCATCTCTCGTAAAGATACAAAATATCTGACACCTTTATGGAATGATATTTTTATCGACGGAGTATTAAGCTGTGAGCTGATCTACTACAATGAAACCTTATCTCTAGGGATAAAAAGTGCTTGTTATTGATTGCAATTATCTTATACCTGTGGAAACATTAAGCTTTTTTGTGAGCCTCAAACATACACTATCTGTTGTGTCAGTCCTTTTTTGACCACTTATTTGCTGTGTTTTCTCTTGCCAAAGATAAATCCAATCAAAACCATAACCAAATCTATCAAAATTGCCTTTAAAAAACATCAGTCACTATTTCAGCGCCTTTGGTATTACAGCAGCTTGCCCTTGGTGGTACAGTAGCTCACTTTTGGTCACATTAGCTCGCCTTTGGTATAGTAGTAACTCGTCTCTGGTAGCTCAGTCCATCACCTTTAGTTTTACAGTAGCACGCTTTTAGTTGCATAATCCTGCGCCTCTGGTCAAACAATATAGCGCCTTTGGACTAGTCACTTGTGCATCAAAGTTTGTCTTTCTCAAAACACAAGTAGAATCCCAGCATTACTTTTTGTCCTAGTGTATTCCATGGTAACCACTAGGCTCTAGCAAACTATGAAGTCCAAGCAAGTTATCCCTAGAAAGTGCAAATCACCTCCTTGTACACTGCAGTCAGTCCGTCTCAACATTACTCCCAAGGTTACTCCTAGAACACCCACAAAAAGATCTACCAATTCTCCCAACGTGCCGCACCTTGACCACCCTAGCACTCCTCAAGAAGGTAGAGTCCCTTTGATAAGTACACCTCACTATACCACTGGCATGCCTCCAAATTTTGTCCCACAAGGTTATACTGCAGATCTAGCCCCATCTCAAGAAGAGCGACACTTTGAAATGGGTCAATCCTCTCAAGAAGATGGGCAAGATCTTGATGAATTCATACAAGATCCTAGAGCTGTAGCTGCCTTTGACAAAATCCTTAGCAAGAACCAAGATCATTTCTTTCACTTGCTTACAGAGCAAGGAGCCAAGTTACCTCAAGATTTTGATTTATCCACTCTCAAGGAGACAAACAACACCGTAGACACCATACAAGCAATGCAAACCATGTCAACAGTGACCACACCTTTACCCGAACAAGGCTTACAAGGAAGAACGATTAAAAATCCCCTTTTTCAAAACCCAACAGGAAAGAGGGTCGTTTCACTGCTTTTGACTCCTATGGAAATCTACAAACACCAACAGGAGACTCTACAACGTCAAGCGAAGCTAGCTAAGCAAGCCACCTTAGCTCAAACAAATATACAACAAACTCCTAAAGTGTCCACCCCAATCGTAAGTGGAATTTTGGTTACTCCACGAATAGGTTTCCCACCAAATTACAATCTGAGGAACAACTATGTAGCCATGCAACAAGGGTCTCAACACATACCACCTCCTATATCATCAAACCTTCATGTCTCTCAACCAACTAGAGTCATGCAACCCCAACCACAACATTCTTCTACTCTCATCCTCAATCAACCTCAACCATTGCAAATCACATCTACCTATGTCCCTCCTCTGCTACGTTCATCAGCACTAAATTTCTTTCACACATTGCCTAGCCACCATCAACTTCCTCAACATCAAGTTTCCCAAGGCTATGTGCCACCATCACAACCTAATCCAATGCACTTTATCTTTCCTCCAACCAATTCTTTTCTTCAACCATCGCAAAGCCAACATTCTTACCTAGCGCCAACTCCACCTCTTCCAAATCAAAACATCCAATTCCAACCCAATCCGAATCCAACATACAACACCTATGTCCCCAACCAATCTTACGACCCTTATAATACCAATGCTCATGGTTCACACTACAATCTTCCATATGGGCAACAACAACCACTTCTAGGACAATAGGAGATGTTTCCAACCCCTCCCACAACAATGGAGCTAAAGATCGTAGAAGTTCAACAACAGCTATCTGATCTTACGTTTGGCCACACCAAGAAGACCTTCTCTTTAGAAGAAGTGTGTCCTTATCCTTTTGATCGGTCATTACCTATGATCCCTTTTCCTCAAAATTTTACTATTCCTAAGTTCAATAAATACAAAGGAAAAGGTGACCCAAAAGACCATCTCAGGGAATTCTATCTTGCTTGCTTCAAGGTTTCACATAATGACACATACCTTATGCATATCTTTCCTCACAGTCTTGGAGGTCAAGCAATAGAATGGTTCTCACACTTGCCTATGGGTATCAAATCTTTTAATGAGCTAGCAGAGAAATTTTCCACCCATTTCTCCTACAACGCAAAGCATGAGATCTCCATGACTGATCTATGCAACAATAAACAAAAAAATGGTGAAACTTTCATTTCTTTCCTTCAACAATGGAGACAAATGGCTAGCAAATTCCCTTTCAAGATTTCTAAGAAATAGTTGGTTAGCATATTTGTGCAGAACCTCAACCAAGAGTTAGGTTTCCATTTGTAAATTCTTAGTGCTACCACCTTCGATGAAATCACGTACAAAGAAATTAATATCGAAAAGGCCCTCATTGCTAAAGGTGTGGTCAAAATCTTCAAAGAGACAAAAAACAATGCTCCTCATCAACAATCAAGCGATAAACCCAAATATTGGAACAAAAACAAAAACATGGTCAACGATGGGGTGGTTGATTCTAAACATGTCCAAACTTTTCAAACACCATTGCAGCTTTCCAAACCAAGTCAAGCTCCACCTCAACAATAGCAATAACAAAGGTAACCTTATCAAAACCAACCGCAATGACAACAAGAGTGACCTCAACAAGATTACCCTCCGCGGCATCAATTCACTCCCTTGGGAGAGCCCATAGAGATAGTCTTATGGAAGATTTTACACAAAGGTCTCATCACCTTACCCAATGCTCCCCCGTATGGGGAACCTGTTTACAAAACTACGTGGTATAGAGAAAATGAATACTATGAATTCCATAGGAGCAAACGGCATAGAACTGCATCGTGCATGAAACTCAAGAACCTAATCCAAAATCTCATCGAAGGCAATCAAATATCTCTACAAGAAGATCCACCAGCTCAGCACACGAACAAAGATCTTGATATGTACAAGGAACCATTCCCTCATCATGGTCCACCTCCTCCTCAGGATAGAGGTAAAGGTATCAATCATGCTTCCACTTCTTTTGATTCCATTGTTGGTTGTTTTGAAGAGATTCGAGTATCTACCCTCACAATCAAAGGCAAATCTACAAATTGTGTTGTTACCACTCGCCGTGGTTGTGTCACCATTCATGGTCCTACACCTAGTCTTCTAGCTCAATCTAATTATAATCTTGTCGAACATCTAGGGAAAACGCCAGTACAGATCTCTATCTTGGACCTTCTATGGTCATCACCTGCACATAAAGTAGTGCTAGAAAAAGCCCTCCAAGAGTCTTCAGTTCCTAACAACATAGCGGTTGTGGATTTCCAAGCTATAGTAGGTAACATTGCTTCACCCTACAATGTGGTCTTCTCTAAGAAAGATCTCCCATCCCATGATCCTTGTCATAATGATGCCCTTCATATTGAGGTTCTCATCCATAAGCGCAAAATCAAACGTATACTCATAGATGGTGGTGCTGGTCTCAACATCTATTCTTTAAAGTTACTTAAGCAATTGGGATACTCTGAGGATCATGTCAACACTGATCAAAGTATTACAATCAGGGGATATGATGATGCTAAACGCCATTCAGAAGGTATTATCCACTTGCCTATACAATTGGGCCCTATTATGTTGGAAACCAGGTGCCAAGTCCTTGACATTGAGTTGCCTTACAACATTATCCTAGGCCACCCATGGATCCATGCAACGAAAGTTGTTCCCTCCACATACCACCAGTCCCTCAAATTCCCATTCAATGGTATGGAGATCACTATCCTAGGAGACCCCAATCCTTTTGAATTTTGTCGTGTCTTGCAAGGCAGTTATAAGAATTGCAACCAAGTGCCTAACAATGCAAAAGCCCTTGAATCCCCACTATATGTTGATCCTGAAACTCTGACACAAGCCTCTACAAGTGAACCTAATCCTATTCCCGAAATCAAAGCACACATCCGTGATATAGGCTTTGGCACTTATGATATCTCAAAATCTTGTTGTGTAGGGTGGATGCCTTTATCCCCTAAATCTTACAGCCAACCACCCATTGCCAAAGTAACCAAAAAAGCAGCTATTCCTCCCCCAGCATTTCTAACCCAATTCCAACAGGGACGCTTATTGGAAGAGAAAACTATTGAGGACATTTCTTCTTGCTCTATAAGGAGAAAGAACCAGTCACAATACTAGTCAAGCAATATGGCAATAGCTTAAGGATAGTAAAAAACATGGGCTATAAAGGTAAAGGTGGCCTTGGGAAACATAATCAAGGAACTATGGAGCCCATTGTTGTGACAAAGAAACTAGACAAGAAGGGCTTAGGATTTGGTAGGAAGGTACCGCATGCCTTGGACATCAAGTATATCCTCGACGAGGTGGCTGAAACTTTTCCGGCCGATTCGACATCTACAGAGTATATCATCGATGACTCTTCCCTCCATATGACCAACCTATTTGCAGAATCCTCCATTTTCACGCTATCCTCCATATCCTTAACCTCCACCACAAACACCCAGAATGTCACAGTTGTCTACCCTGAACTTATCGATTGGGACCAACAAGGGTCCCCCATTATAGATGTATTTCAGAATGACAAAGCTTTAGCTGAGTTCATGGGACTTCAGGAAGGTATCCCCCTTGGCGATCATAAAGTAGGTTTTGTAATGGAACTGGAGCCAATAGCTTATTTTGGTGAGAATGCCAAATCCTCCAATCACAAAAGTAAAAATAAAGAAAGATCTCTAGGTGAAAACCACATTGTGGCACCTCCTGATCACAAAATAGTAAAAACAAAGGACACATCCAAAGGTGAAAACCCAATTGTGGCATCTGAGGATGGAGAATTTGACCTTCCCATACCATCTAAGTATCAAGAGAAGTCAGCTCTCCTAGTAGAAGATTCTACAGAGATAAACCTTGGCATAGAGCAAAATCCAAAGACTACATTCCTCGCAGCATCATTATCAAAGACAGAGCACAAGAATCTTAACACATTCTTCTTATAGAGAACCATCAATTTTGCATGGACCTATGCTGATATGCCAGGGTTAGACCCTAAGCTAGTTGTTCATTATCTCACAGTTGATCCAAAAGTGAAACCAGTCAAGCAAAAGCTGAGGAAGATGCACCCACAGATAGCTCTCTTAGTAAAAGTGGAAATACAGAAGTTGTTAGATGCAAAGTTCATCCGACCTATTGATTATTCAGACTGGGTGTCAAACATTGTACCTATGTCTAAGCCCAATGGGCACATCCGCATGTGCAATGATTTTAGAGATCTTAATAAAGCATGTCCCAAAGATGTCTTTCCACTACCGAACATTGATATTATAGTAGACTTGACTGTGGGTCATGAGATGCTTTCTCTCATGGATGGAATCTTAGGCTACAATTAGATAAGGATTGCAGAAGAAGATCAACATAAAATAACTTTTACTAGTCTGTGGGGTAACTATTGTTGGTGTGTCACGCCATTTGGTCTAAAGAATGCATGAGCAACCTATCAGAGAGCAATGACAGTGATATTCCACGACCTCTTTCATCATATCATGGAGGACTATGTGGATGACATACTAGCTAAATCTTCTAGGGCAGATCACATACAAGTTCTAGGACAGATCTTTGATAGGCTCGAGAAATACCAAGTAAGACCCAATCCAAAGAAGTGTGTCTTTGGTGTAACATTAGGAAAGCTATTGGGATACATTGTATCTCGCAGAGGTATCGAAGTAAACCCCACAAAAGTCAAGGCTATAGTAGAGATGCCTCTACCAAAGAACCTCAAAGCATTAAGGAGCCTTCAGAGAAGGTTGCAATCCATCAAGTGTTTCATCTCATAGCTAGCAGATAAATGTCAACCATTTCAACACTTACTCCACAAGGATGTCTCATTTTGATGGGATGACAAGTGTCAAGAAGCATTTTCTCAGCTTAAAGAGTATCTAGTTACACCTCCTGTATTGGTACCACCAATGGTTGATAAACCTTTGATATTATACATCTCAACTACAACTTCGGCCCTAGGGGCCCTGCTAGCACAAAATGATGAAACAGGAAAAGAGCACGCAATTTATTATATCAGTAGAACCTTGGTGGGATATGAACTTAATTATTCACCAATGGAAAGGGCTTGTTTAGTAGTAGTGTTTGCTTTCCAAAGTTGCAGCATTATATGTTGAACCAACACACAAATCTTATAGCCAAAATTGATCCCTTGAAGTATCTACTAGCAAAAGCAGCTCTTACAGGCAAACTAGCTAAATGGGTCATGATCCTTAGTGAGTTCAACATTGAGTATAAAGATCGTAAAGCAATCAAAGGACAAGCCCTGGCAAATCAACTAGCAGAAGCACCCATGACAGATACACACCCTATGGTAGCAAACTTTCTAGATGAGAATCTATTCACTCTTTCTAACTCAATAATGTGGAAGTTATACTTTGATGGTTCCCACACACAGCATGGATTAGGGGCTGGCATTTTATTCATCACACCTCAAAATGACTATATTCCAAAGTCATATCAGCTTGCTTTCCCTTGCACCAACAACATCATCGAGTATGAAGCACTCCTTATAGGTCTCAATATAGCAGTTCAATGGGACATCACAGAATTACAAGTATATAGAGACTCACAGCTAGTCATTTGCCAAGTCACAAATGAGCACCAAACAAAAGATGAAAAGTTGGTCCCCTACAAGCAACTAGTGGACGCCTACAAACCACACTTTTCTAGCATCACATTTGAGCAAATTCCAAGAGAGCATAACAAAGCTGTAGATTCTATGGCTTCTGTCGGGTCACTGATTGACATGACGTTTGGTCTAAAGAATGCATGAGCAACCCATCAGAGAGCAATGACAGTGATATTCCACGACCTCTTTCATCATATCATGGAGGACTATGTTGATGACATACTAGCTAAATCTTCTAGGGCAGATCACATACAAGTTCTAGGACAGATCTTTGACAGGCTCGAGAAATACCAAGTAAGACTCAATCCAAAGAAGTGTGTCTTTGGTGTAACATCAGGAAAGCTATTGGGATACATTGTATCTCACAAAGGTATTGAAGTAGACCCCACAAAAGTCAAGGCTATAGTAGAGATGCCTCCACCAAAGAACCTCAAAGCATTAAGGAGCCTTCAGGGAAGGTTGCAATTCATCAGGAGTTTCATCTCATAGCTAGCAGATAAATGTCAACCATTTCAACACTTACTCCGCAAGGATGTCTCATTTCGATGGGATGACAAGTGTCAAGAAGCATTTGCTCAGCTCAAAGAGTATCTAGCTACATCTCCTGTATTGGTACCACCAATGGCTGATAAACCTTTGATATTATACATCTCAACTACAACTTTGGCCCTAGGGGCCCTACTAGCATAAGACAATGAAATAGGAAAAGAGCATGTAATTTATTATATTAGTAGAACCTTGGTGGGATATGAACTCAATTATTCACCAATGGAAAGGGCTTGTTTAGCAGTAGTGTTTGCTTCCCAAAAGTTGCGGCATTATATGTTGAACCAACACACAAATCTTATAGCCAAAATTGATCCCTTGAAGTATCTACTAGCAAAAGTAGCTCTTACAAGTAGACTAGCTAAATGGATCATGATCCTTAGTGAGTTCGACATTGAATATGAGGATCATAAAGCAATCAAAGGACAAGCCCTAGCAGATCAATTAGCAGAAGCACCCATGACAGATACACACCCTATGGTAGCAGACTTTCCGGATGAGAATCTATTCACTCTTTCTAACTCAATAATGTAAAAGTTATACTTTGATGGTTCCCACACACAGCATGGATCAGGGGCTGGCATTTTATTCATCACACCTCAAAATGACTATATTCCAAAGTCATATCGGCTTGCTTTCCCTTACACCAACAACATCACCGAGTATGAAGCACTCCTTATAGGTCTCAATATAGCAGTTCAATGGGACATCATAGAATTACAAGTATACGGAGACTCACAGCTAGTCATTCACCAAGTCACAGATGAGTACCAAACAAAAGATGAAAAGTTGGTCCTCTACAAGCAACTAGTGGACGCCTATAAACCACACTTTTCTAGCATCACATTTGAGCAAATTCCAAGAGAGCATAACAAAACTACAGATTCTATGGCTTCTATCGGGTCAATGATTGACATGCATGCAAATACATAGAAATGTGAATTCTTGATCGAGCAATTGTTGATACCCACTGTCAATGTTCCAGTTATTGAAATTATCTGCGAACTTGTTGGTCCCAATTCCCCATGGTATGAAGATATCTATGAATACCTCAAACACAATACCTTTCCCCCTGACCTATCATCCACCCAACACAAAACCTTTATCTGTCGATCCTCCTGTTACACCATTCTGGGTGATACGCTTTATCACCGAAGTCTCAATGGTATCCTCTTACGACGTCTTAACGTGGAAGAAGCTGAAGCTACCTTACGAGACATACATGAAGGTGTCTATGGTGCACATTCTACCAGTCCTAATCTTGCTAAGAAGGTACTGAGAACAAGTTATTACTGGCCTACAATAGAGCAAGATGTTGTATAGTTTGCTAAGAAATGTCTACAATGCTAGCAACATGGAGATTTGATTCACGCACCAGCTCATGAATTACAACTTGTGACAACTCCATGGCCTTTTTCTCAATGGGGTCTCGACCTCGTAGGACAAATCCACCCTTCCTCATCCAATGGCCATAAGTTCATCATTACTGCCACTGAGTATTTCACAAAGTGGGTAGAAGACATTCCCATCACCTATATCACCAGTAAGCAAATAGCCAAGTTTATTCTTAACTACCTCATATGCTGGTATGGTATTCCCCAAGCCATTGTCACTGATAATGGGAGACCATTCAAGAACCAAGATGTATGTGCCTTGTGCACACAATACAATATCCAACATCGCTTTCAACTCCCTACTATCCGCAGAGTAACAGCCAAGCTAAGGCTTCCAATAAGACCATTCTCAAGATCCTCAAGAAAATAGTCAATGAAGCTGGTCGTGATTGGCACTTGCAACTCAATCCCGCCCTATGGGCCTACCACACTAGTATCAGAACACCAACTGGTGCCACACCCTATGCCTTGGTCTATGGCTCTGAAGCCATCCTACCTATAGAGGTTGAGATCCCATCCCTCAGAGTATCCATGCAGGACCTGATCGATGGAGAGGAGTATCGCACTTCCAGATTAGCTGAGCTAGAACTACTAGATGAAAGGCGCCTTGCCGTACTTAATCATCTCCATGTCTATCAAAACTGCCTTTGACATAATTACAACAAAAAGATCAAGGAAAGATGGTTTCAAGTTGGTGATCTTGTCCTTAAAGAGAATCAGAGAAATCAAGCAGATCGAGAAAAGAAGGGCAAGTTTTAGCCTAATTGGTTAGGTCCCTTTATTGTCACAGCAGCATATGGATCAGGAGTTTATACTTTAGCTACACCTGATGGCATTCCTCTAGATGAGACACTTAATAGTGTCCATCTCAAGAAGTTCTATGCCTGATCCTTAGAGTATTCCAAAAAAAAATAAAACAAAAAAATCCATCCTCTGGTGAAAACCTGGCAAACAGGCGCCTTGGAGAAGTACCATAGTGAAAACCTGGCAAACAGGCGCTATGTGTAGAGTTAGCATTCATCATCTATCAAGTCCTGTCCACTCCATGTCCAGTGCACAAAGCACGCCTTTCATCCATACATCCATAATAAAATCATTGACCTTGTTTGCATTTCCATCTCCCTATCTAGTATAACTTGGAAATTTGTCAATGTCCGTCGTCATCCCACATCTTGATCTGTGTCAATAGTTTGCACTCTCTAGTCCTAGGTCACAACTTTATAGGTCTTCTTCATCGGTCATCCATACAAATTCCTCTACCGGAATGGGGGTAACTCTTTCCTTAACTTGGGTCTAGGATTGGTGCCTTGTTCGTGGTTCGCACTGCGCTTTTCAATCTTTTCTCTTTTCCGCTGATAGCATCCTTTAACGGACACATCGCTCCTACGATAAGGTTGTTATCTTCTCAACACTTTTCCTACATCATCACACAACCAGAACTACATATTATCTCATTTCAATCTTAAGGTACCTTGATCCCATGGATATGGGTATGTAGGCAGTCTGGAATACGAAGGAAGTATCCAGTACTCAGGTACATAAGATCTCCTCCTCACCACCTTGACCCACTAATCACTCTATCCAGAACTACATATTATCATTTTTCATCTTTCCTCGTAATGTGCCTTGATCTCGTGCACATAGGGTATGTAGGCAGTCTAGAATACGAAGGATGTATCCAGTACTCAAGCACATACAATTCATCATTCTCCACCCATTTCAATCCATCAAACACTATCACCTTTGTAGTCTTCTATTTTTCAAAATCCATTCACCTCAACTTGACTAAACTCAAGCAACAAGCTAGTGCATCCTTTCAAAGCAAAAGTACTTAGCAAACCTGAAGCAAAGTAGCTTCCTTCCAGAGTCATCTACTGTCCTTCTGTTCTGATTGCCAGCATCAGCTAAGTCTAGCTTAACCAAAGCCCTAGATCAACAAGCTTGTCTTCTATGCAGTGTTCCATTGTCGAGACCAACACACGCGTCTCCTGTGACATGTGGCATTTCCTGCAGCAAGACATTATCTTTTTAGGTAGATAGCACCCTTTAATGGACACAAAGTTCCTACGATAAGGATGTTATCTTTCCTATCCAATCTATCCTGAGCAACCTCTTTGGCAAGAGAATATGTTGGTTGTATGTTTACTTTGTAAGTTAGTCAATTTGTGTTATGGTTTATCTTTTGTTCCTTTATCTATTACCTATTCAAGACTACCTTGATTTATCTATAATCTTGGTATGTTGCGATGCACTACGAATTGGGGGCATAGTCATTGTTTTTTTTGTATTCCGTGTTTGAGGAATGATCTTTAGCATCTTTCTTAGCATTCTATTTATCTTGTGTGTGTTACAACCTAGCATCTTACATATTAATAATTCTTCTTGCATTTACATGTATTGAAGTTTATTTTATGTTCAAGACTATGGCTTATTCACATGTTCCAACAAGGTCATATTATGTCTAAAGGGATCTAAGTTCAATCCGCTTGCTTGCAGAGTCAACATCCATGCACTCAGATATTACTGCACCTTGGTCTTTTATACCTTGGTGGTGAACTATCCACGTGCTATATCAAAAATAAGGATTGCTCTTTATATACAAATGTGAAGCCATTGCAACAAGCTCATCCATTTACACCATCCATTTTTCCATGGCCTTATATAGTTTTCCAGCAAAGATCAATCAACAATCTTTCTCTTATGTTCTTTTCTATCTCCACTTTCTTCTATTCAACCTTGCCTATCTCCAACAAATCTTCTAGTCGAACGTCAACACAGTTCTTCTGTCTCGTCCCTATCTTTCCTCTTGAGGGGGCACCTACGCCAGCTACGCTAGGGCAACTAGCTACACTGGGGCATCAAAAATTGTATCATGTCTTCAACTATCGATTTCTTTGAAGCAACGTTGTAAACTGCATTGCATCAAAGAGGGGCAAAATGTAGACACCCTAAAATGACCATGTCTTCGAATCACTTGCATTTCGTCTAATCTATAGCATCACCTACATTTCAACATTAATTAAATAATCTAATTATTTAATTAATTTCATCAAATTCTTCCAAAACTTCAAAATTCAACATTAATTAAATAAATCCCCTTTATTTAATTAATTTCAGCAAAATCAACCTTATTCTTCCATTAATTAAATAATTTATATTATTTAATTAAATCATTATCCTCTTTCAAATTTCAAGTCTCCATTAATTAAATAATTTATATTATTTAATTAAATCATTATCCTCTTTCAAATTTCAAGTCTCCATTAAATAATTTATATTATTTAATTAAATCATTATCTCCTTTCCAAATCTCAAGTCTCCATTAATTAAATAAATCTCATTATTTAATTAATTCATCACAAATTCTATCTTATCCAAACAATTAAATAATTCCTAATTATTTAATTAAATCAAATTCATTCTTCCAAATTTAAATAAATCAAATCAAATTTATTTAAATTCTCTCATTCTCCAAAAATAAGATAAATCAAATATTTTATTTATTCTTCCAAATCATGCACAACAATTAAATAAATCTATTTATTTAATTTTCTTTCTTATCTACAAATATCTTTCAAATCTTCTAAACATAAGTCTTCTTCTCCATGCACACAATTAAATAATTTCTTATTTAATTTCTCTCAAATCATGCAAAAGCAAATCTTAAGTTGAGTTATCTATTCACTCAACCTTGTTTTTATCAATTTATCTTAAATTAGAAAAAAGTTTTCTAATTTATGAAAAGCATGTCTTATCTTTAGAAAAGAAAGTGTTCAACTCAAATAAAACAGCTTTTGTGTGACACTTGTCTTTTTCTTATTCGTTGCATGTTCCTCAACTGTTCTCTTCCGTTATTCTTCTAAATTATTTGGACCGTTGATCGACCTCTGTTGAAACCTATATAAACCCCCCTTATCTCCTTCACTATTCCTCTTCGATCACTTATTCTCAGGCATACTTAACAGTGCTTTGAGTATACATCGCATCGATTGAGCCACTTCATAATCTTTTGACATTGATCTTCTTTAGCAACTTCATGATATTTTGACATTGATTTTCTTTAGCAACTTCATGATCTTTTGACATTGATCTTTTTTAGCAACTTCATGATCTTTTGATATTGATCTTCGATTGAGCAACTTCACGATCTTTTGACATTGATCTTTGAACACACTACTTGCTTGTTGCAACCATGGTTTTGCAGCACTATTGAGCAACCTACATTCATCCAAAGGGAACAATACAAATCTTGGTAAAAGCTTTCATGTTTTATTGATTTATTAGTAATGGCTTTTATTTAGATTGGTTCTCTTTATGTTATTGATTTTTGATATATCTAATTCGTTGGGTGTGATAGTTTGAATGGATACATGGTCAGGATTTAGATTGGTAGGGATAGGATCTGGGATTGTACTTTCCTCCAAATTGTTTATTGCGATGGAACTCTAACCTTCCTCAAAAGTTGTACTCTCAGGAGTTGGCAAATCAGACTCTAATGGTCTATGTGTTAGCGTTTGTCCCTCACGGTAGGGGAATGGTGTCAATTCCTTTCTCCTCATAGGAGTGCTCTGTAAGTTCATCCCATTCATATTCATTGTAATCTGTCATTGTCTTCTTGTAGGGCATGGATCTGTTCCACAAAACAAGCATTGGGCTTAGTTTTTCCTTTGTCCTTGTAACCTATCCCTTTTGTATTTCTTGCCAATGAGGATGAAGAGGGTTTGATGGGTTCTATTATTCCTTCTTTTCTTAAGCCAATGGGACATTGTCCTTCATAACCCATTTTGTGTAGGATAGACTCACCATGCCCATAGATTTCCATTGGGAGCTTAGGTGGTTCTTATTGTGTGTTATCTTCCTCTATGTAGAGCCATTGCAAGACATCTCTTTCCTCACTCTCATCTGATAGGGTTCCCCATTTTACAAAGGGAGCCTTGGGAGGTTCAGGAGAAGTAAAAGGTTTTGGAATGCACTTAGGTGTAGGTCGCCCAAAGGATCTTGGAGATAGAGGCATTTTGGCTAAGTTGAGGTTGTGCTCGATGGATTATTCCCCTACCCCTATTTATTTGATTGTGATTTTCTACTCTTTGGGCTTGGATGAGGAAGCTTTGGAGGTAGAATCATGCTGTGAGATGGGGGATGTAGAAGCTCTATTGTTGGGAGTGATGCAATCAGGCTTTGAGCAGATAGTGTTGCAGTGCTGGAAAGGATTTTATGATTTCCTATAGGTAGGTGGTCTCGAAGTTCCATGTAGTCAATATAGGCATCATCATTTTGGAACATGTCTAGTTGCGGGGTTCCTTGTAAATCCCAATCGATAAGTTCAGGATGCACAAGGGGAAGGGGTTTAGAAGATATATCTAATTTGTTGGGTGTGATAGTTTGAATGGATACATGGTCAAGATTTAGATTGGTAGGGATAGGATCTGGGATGGTACTTTCCTCCAGATTGTTTATTGTGATGGAACTCTAACCTTCCTCAAAAGTTGTACTCTCAGGAGTTGGCAAATCAGACTCTAATGGTCTATGTGTTAGCGTTTGTCCCTCACGATAGGGGAATGGTGTCAATTCCTTTCTCCTCATAGGAGTGCTCTGTGAGTTCATCCCATTCATATTCATTGGAATCTATGTCATTGTCTTCTTGTAGGGCATGGATCTATTCCACAAAACAAGCATTGGCCTTAGTTTTTCCTTTGTCCTTGTAACCTATCCCTTTTGTATTTCTTGCCAATGAGGATGAAGAGGGTTTGATGGGTTCTATCATTCCTTCTTTTCCTAGGCTAATGGGACATTGTCCTTCATAACACATTTTGTGTAGGATAGACTCACCACGCCCATAGATTTCCATTGGGAGCTTAGGTGGTTCTTATTGTGTGTTATCTTCCTCTATGTAGAGCCATTGCAAGACATCTCTTTCCTCACTCTCATTTGATAGGGTCCCCCATTTTACAAAGGGATCCTTTGGAGGTTTAGGAGAAGCAGAAGGTTTTGGAATGCACTTAGGTGTAGGTCGCCCAAAGGATCTTGGAGATAGAGGCATTTTGGCTAAGTTGATGTTGTGCTCGATGGATTATTCACCTACCCCTATTTCTTTGATTGTGATTTTCTACTCTTTGCGCTTGGATGAGGAAGCTTCAGAGGTAGAATCATACTGTGAGATGGGGGATGTAGAAGCTCTATTGTTGGGAATGATGCAATCAGGCTTTGAGCGGATAGTGTTGCAGTGCTGGAAAGGATTTGGATCCCCTTGGATGGTGATCTACTTGTTGTTATGTGGGAATTTGATGCATTGGTGGTAGGTAGAAGGTACAACTTTCAAGGCATGAATCTAGGGTCTACCTAGGAGAATGTTATAGGCTAGCTCCCTATCGAGGACTTGGAAACAACATCCTTTAGTACTAGTCCAACTTGTATTGGTAACACCACTATTCCTTTAGTTGTTCTTTCTTCTTCATCATAGGCCTTGATAGTGATCTTTTTCCTAGGATCCACTACAGTTTTAGAGAACCCCAATGTAAGGACTAGCTTGAGCATGTAAATATTTAAACCGGCTCCTCCATCAATGAGAACGCTTTTGATATGGTGTTTATGAATGAAGGTGAAGATATGCAAGGGTGTGTTATGGGACTGAGACATTGAAAGGTCATCCTATTTAGTAAATGAGATGGTGCTAGAGGAGGTTAGATTTCATACCATGGATTGAAACTTCTCTTGGGCCAGGTTCATGGGCACAGTTGTTTCCACTAGGGCTTTATCGAGAATTTCCTTCTAGGAGGGAGACAGATGCAACAACTATAAGATAGATATGTGGGTAGGAGTTTTCTGAAGTTGGTCTATGAAACTGTACATATGGGAGTTAGACAAAGAAGGTGATGACCTTGGAGGAAGCATGTTTAACGTGACCTTACCATTGTGGGTGATAATGCTACAATCAGTTTTCTTAGGTCCTGATTGTTGGTTGAATGTGACCACATTGACTTGTGGTATGTACTCTGATATGTAGTTGACGGTATAATCGAATGGCACGCTCACATAGTTAGCATTGTTGCCTCCATTGTTTTGATTCTTCCTTTTGCGATTTTTATTGTTGTCATTATTGTTGTTGTTGTATGGCTTGTCGTGGTTGAGGAGCGAATCCTTGTATGCCACATGTGTCTTGTTAGAGGTATGTTCTTTAGTTCCTACCTGCTTTTGGTCAAGTATGTCTTGAATGACGTGTTTGAGACAAATACAGTTGTTGGTCTTATTGCCTCTTCCTCTATGATATTCATAAAAATTAGTATCTTTCCAATAATGAGGTTTCACTTGAGGTTCATAGTCGCTAGTGGGGGGAAGAGTGATCTCATCGTTGGCTAATAGCTTTCTTAACGTAGACTCCTGGGACTCCCCTAGTGGTGTGGATTTTCATCTATGATTGGAGGTGAACCATGGCTTTAGCTTGTGAGAGAAGGTTTTGTTTGGTGTAGCATTGCTTGCCTCTCCTTTGAGAGTGAAGATTGGTTGTTGTTTGGGAGCCACCACTTTGGCATCAACTACTCCATCATTGATGACATTTTTGTTCTTTCTCCAAAACTTTGACTTGTCCATGGTGTAATTAGAGTTAGGGGTGTACTTGTACAACTTTATTTGCCCCTTGGTGATCATAGCTTTCTCAATAAATAATCCCATCTCAAAGACTTTCGTAAATGAGGTAGGGCATTGAATTTGGATTTGGTAACTTAGATCAGGGTTAAGGTTGTGGACAAACATCTCTGTCAATTTCTTCTCAGGTACGTCATATGAGCATTTGCTCATGACTTGTCTCCACCTCTGTAAGCAAGAGGCAAAGGATTCACCACCCTTTTGCTTTGTATTGCATAGGTCGAGCATGGAAACTTCATGTTCAATGTTATATGAGAAGTGTATGACAAACTTGTTTACTAACTCATCAAAAGTTTTGATACTCAGGGGAAGTTGTGAGAACCATTCCGTGGCTTGACCACCTAGAGATCTAGGGAATAGTCTCATTAGGAAGGTTTTGTTGTGAGCTACTTCTAGGCATGTGGCGTTAAATTCCCTAATGTGATCTCTTGGGTCTCCTTTCCCTTTGTATTTGTCAAACTTAGGAACTTCGAACCGAAAGGGGAAGGGTACCATGTTCAAACTTTTGTCAAAGGGATATGGTATGATGTCTTCCAAGGAATAAGTTTTAGTGGTTGTTCCTATTTTGAGATCTATCATTTGCTGCATTAGGCTCTCGATTTGTTTCTGCAATGTTTCCATAGGTATGTTTGGGTCTACAACCTTCTTTCCTTTGTCTAGGCCAATGGTTTTATCTTCACTTGTGCAGTCCTCATGAGTTTCCTCCACTATAGTTTCTCTTAGTTTGTTGAGATCAAAGTCTGAGGGAAGTTTAAGTCCTTGGTTTGCAAGATGAAGGAAGTATCTTTGGGGGTCCTCTTTGAGCATTTTGTCTAGCATGCGCTAAAATTTTTGATCTTGGAGGGCTCCTTGGGAGTCCTCATGGGAAATTTCCTCATCACTATCATGAGGGGACACAATTCTCTCAGATGTTCTAGCCATTTCGAGTTGTTTTTGGTATTGGGATCTAGTTAAGACCATGCAAGGCAATGTGGGAAGAAGTGGGGTGAAACTAGAGACTTTGGTAAGGTGTTGGTGGAGATTGGTGAGAAGAGGATACTTGCAGCGATGAGATTTGAACAAGGGATGCTTTTGATCAATGATTCCAAGTAAGTTGGTTGACACAAGACAATTGCCACAACAAAGGATAGTTGGTACCCATTTACTATGTAAAGACTAGTCTTGCACCAAGACCACTAGTGAAGTTGTGGGACCTACTAGGGTTACTTGAATATAAAATGATCTGAAAAAGGTCTTGGACTAATCTGATATAGGTACTTTTAACTTGTTTGTGGGAAAACCTAATAGAAGGTGGACAAGATGATCGACAAAAGAGAGGGTATGCTATGGAAATCGATGAAAAAGGTGACTACAGGGTAAATATGATCTCAGAAACTAGAACAAGGCCAAAATGGGTATCCAGAAATGCTGAAAATTTTCTCTCAAAAGGTGCAGAAATGCTCACTATTGCAGATGTGTAGTAATAAATGCGCTGAAACAAAGGATAAATGCGCAGCAAGTCAGTGTAAAAGCATAGCTTTGGTGAAGGATATAAGTGCAGTAATAGATGATAAAGGCACAAAAAGTCAGTACAAATGCACAGCTGGTCGAGATGGATGCACAACTTTGCAGGATAGATGCATAGCTCTGGTTTTTTTTTTTTTTTTTTTTGTAAATTTTTTGACATGTTTTTCAATGTTTTTGGTTTTTTAGTTGCAAGATGGTCTTTATAATCTAATTTTCTTAATTATGGCAAGAAGACACAGCAAACAAAAAGAATGATTTCATGGTTTTTCAATTTTTTTGGTAATTTTTAGACCCTTTTTTACTCAAAAGCAAGTACAAATCCTAGGCTGGCTGGGACAATATAAACTGAATTCTTAGTATTTCTAGATGAGGCATCTTTGGGAAGTGATAATCACCCTTCCCTGCACTATCTTATAGGGGTTTTTGGCTACTAAGAACAAAGGATGATTAGTAAGTGCAATTGTTTGAGTGGTTATAAATGCAACAACACTACTCTCTATTATGGAGTCTCCCAACCTGCAAGGGTTGCGCCTTGGAGGTTTTTGGGGGAGGTTGGCTATCGGTATAACATAACTTCACTCATTTGAAGCTTTCTCTCCAAACAATATTATTTATAGTGGATTGGTAGGGCTTGGCTTTGTCCTATTACCACATAAGGTCATTCCCACTTGGACGAATGGATATCCAAGGGTAGGCCTCTCTAAAGGTTTAACACATGCGAAAATGATATGTCTGGCATTTTGGTCACCCAAGATAGGGGAGAGCATAGGCCTAGTATCATTCCCAAAAACATGAAAGACAGTGGTTCTTTTCCCCTAATTAAAATGAAAAAGACTAAATGAGCTAGCTACTTGGGCACACATGCAAGTTGTTAACTTTGAAAGCAAGATAGAAATGGTTCAATTTTATCCTCCTAGCATTGGGACTAGAATCAATTTGTTGATGCAACAAGATCAAGTTACTCCCTTCCTAGTTAGATCTAGATGTGATTTTGCATGAACATTCGATTACTATCCTTTAAAAATATGATGTGTGTTAACAATGTAGCTAGAATGTCTAAACCAGCCCCTAACCTGCAAGTAGATCAGAGAAAAATCCTGCGAGAAGTGTCAACGTTAGAAAAATCACAAGAAAACCCAAAAAGTCACTGTCAGAATCATATGATCAGGTACAGAGATTAGATGTGCAAAGATAGAGATCATATGTGCAGCTATTACAAAAGCACTAAGATAGAGGTCAAAAGCGTAGAAATAGAGAGCATATGTGCAGTTCAGTAGATGTGCCGTAACAGAACACAAATGCACAGCTTCAGGAGGTAAATGCATCAAAAGAGTAGATGCACTAAAACAGAGCTCAAATGCATGTTAGAATTGATTAGATGCATCAAATCCTCCTTTGTATGGAACCTTAGCACAAAAAACTTAGTCTTTTGGGTTAAATTAGGGCAAGGCCCCACGGTGGGTGCCAAAAATGTTACCAGAAAATATTGTCAAAGTATTAAAATCAATCAATAAACCAATAATCTCAATAGATATTACAAGTAACAAAGATCAAATAACAAAGAACAAACCATGCAAACCTTGCTACTTTACTGCTTCCATTGTTCGCCTAGTCTCAATCGATCTTTGTATGCAAATTAAAGCCCTCAGAAAGTGTACTTCCTTGCTTTATTTTTCAAGATGACGATGGAGAGATGGCTATGATACCTCTTGTAATGAAAATGGGCTTCAATACAATAAAAGGGTGATTGCAAGCTATGGATGGATTTGGGTACCAAAGGCGCGCTATTAATTCTATAGAGTAACATTGCTAAAAGCTTGGATGATAGAAATGGAGGAATTGGGTTCAATTTATAGACTTGCAAGAGAGAAGATCGATAGTATAGAAACCTTGATAGAATGTGCACGAATAGAAAGAAGACAAGTGTCACACAAAAGTTGTTTTGTTTGAGTTAACTACTTTCTTTTATAAAGATAAGATATTATTTCATAAATTAGAATGTTTTTTTCTAATTTAAGAGATATTGATAACAACAAGATTGATTGAGTCAGTTAACTCAACTTGTGATTTTCTTTTGCATGATTTGAGAGAAATTAAATAATAAATTATTTAATTTTGTGTGCATGAAGAAGACTTATTTTTAGAAGATTTGGAAGATATTTGAGGAATTAGAAGATAAGAAAACAAATTAAATAAATAAATTTATTTAATTGTTTGTGCATGATTTGGAAGAATAAATAAAATATTTGATTATATTTTATTTTTAGAGATTGAGAGAATTTAAATAAATTTGATTTATTTATTTAAATTTGGAAGAAGAATCGATTTAATTAAATAATTAAGAATTATTTAATTGTTTGGAAGAATTAAATTAAATAAAGGATTTATTTAATTATTGGAAGACATCAGAAGAGGTAATTAAATATCTTGATATTTAATTAATTTAGAGGAATATGAATCAAATAAATAAATTTGTTTATTTACTTATTGATAGAGGAATTAGAATGAAATAAATATTAAGAATATTTATTTAGATAGAGTCATGTCATTTTTAGGTGTATATAGTAATTTCATTTCCAAAATCTTTGAACCCTACATACCTAGACTCTGCTTCATTCACATGAAGTGGAGAACACTCAATCTCACGATATATTGATTTGTCGAAAGGTTCTTCACTATACTCATCTTCCATAACTGATTCAACCAATACCTTTTCAAGATATACCTCAACCCCTGAAGATGTATCTTCTTGTTGCTCTAGAATTCCTTCATCCTCTTGCTAGACTTCAACCCTATACACATCTAAGAAAGGAATTAGTCATTTCAAAGATAAATCTAACCTTGTGAGGAAAGTCAGACAACTAACTTTACTGTGCTTTGCAGAATTGTGTATCCTGCATCTCCTAGATAAACCAAAGTTAGACAAACTTTGAGGATAAAGTTTCCTATTTAAAATTTCCTGGAAGAAGGGAATGTTAACTTGGAAATTGTCCTAATATGCATCCATAGAAAATGAGACTCTATTTTCAATTTTTTAGAATTTTGACATTTAATGAGATCTAACATATCTCAGAATAAAACTTGAAAGCTCAAAAAATCAGCCTAATCATTGAAGTTTTGAGCTAGATCTTCATAAATCCTCTTAGACAAGAGATATTTGTAGTCATTAAATTGAAATTATGAAATATTTATGTAACATTTGTAGAAATACAAAGATTTTAGTCACATGCCCTCCTTCTAGCGCTAATTTATGTTGGTTAGGAGTGAGGGGCATGCAGATTGAGCAATATTGGAACAATTCTTTACAAGAATACCTTCAGATTCTTGGTGGCCCTCCTTCTAGCGCTAATTTATGTTGATGATGATGTTAGTCACAACAACATAAAATAAAAGTTACACACCAACCTTTATTTATCTTGAAAGATACAATAAATTGAGAATGAATTTATGATCCCAAGTCTCAATGCATTAGTTCATAATGATCTGATGTTACTCAAAAGTTGATGTGTGTTTCTGTTAATCATTCAAGGGGCCTTACGTACTAGTAATTTCTTCAAAGTTCTTCATTATTCCTTCAAATATCCTATCATTTATGCCTGCTCTGCACAAATCTACAACAATTTTGTCAAATCTTAGTCAATTAAGTCAGGATTTAAACAAATAGTCATTAATTTGATCCTAACTTGGAGTAATTCACTGGTATTTATCTCTAATTTAGATTAATTTTAAAGTTATTTCTAGATTTAATCAGTTCTTCTGATATTATCCCTATGTGAACTGATATTTGCTTAATCTTACTTCTACACTATGAATTTATGTAAATATTGTACCTGTAAGCTAATATTTCGATGATTCTTACCATTATTTGTGATTATTTGCATGATATTTTCAATTCTACATGCAATTTACTCAAATATGCATATGATATTCATGTGTTTATGGATGTTTGCATATTTGCTTTGTTCTTCTTATCATTTTCTATTATTTGCAGTTTTGATGATCGTTCAAATGAAATTTAAAGAAATTAAAACTTAACATTCTAAATCCACTAAAATTAAATGAATCTTCAGTCATTGGTCCACATATATCCTTGACACTATCATGAAGAGAAGAAAATCAAACAATATGATCACCAAGTCATTCAACAGCTAAATATGATTAATGCGAATCTTCAAAGGAAAGAAATGAATACAACATGAACAAATTGAAATGCACTCCAAGGGATGCAGAAAATCATAGTACATATCCATAATTCATCCACAGATTATGCAAAATTTACAATGTAGTTGTAATCACCAGTCTTCATCTTCATTAAGCATGCAAAAGGAGTATACATTTACAATTGACCTTGAGTGTTGGCCATGACATTCAATAGTCCAAACTTGATTAAGCTTCCAATACGGTCAGATATAAAAATGATTGAGATCCTCTTCTAAATGACAAATCCTGGCCCTTTTATAGAACAAAGGCTAGAAAATGGTTACATTGATCCAATGGTTATGATCCAATCATGATGATCCAATGGTCCAGATAGAAAGCACATGATTTCTAGTTGGCAATCATATAGCTGGTAATGAATATTTCAACATCTTTGACTTGGTATACCCTTAGCTGGTAGACAACATACTTGGTGATATATTCTATGGTTCTGATTCAGGTCATCCTCTGTCTACAACTTCATCCATTTTAATTCTCCTCTGCAGCATCCAACTTTCTCTTCTTTCTACGCTCTGAGTAACATTTCTCAAGGTTTAATCAACTTCAATATCCTACAACAAAGGTACAAACAGATTTTAATCATTTAATAATCTTGCAAGAAATTATACATAACATCAATAGTGAGAGGAGGTCTAGATATGGATATCTAGGATGTGAATGTTCGACTCTAAATATATGGATACAACCATCTAGTTAGGATATCCCTCATAAGAATGAATATTGGGCTTGAGATATGTCCTTAATAATGAGTATTAGGTCATGAATAGGATGCTTCAGATATACAAATATATGGATATTTGAATATGATGATGCCAGCATGATAACCAGGTCAATAATCGCTGACCAAAAATATGTTATCGGACTCCAAATCTATCCTCAATAAGTCAGGATATTGATGTGGACGTGTGTCTCAATCTCCGCAACATGGAGAATCTTTCATGCTGACAAGATTCCCTCGTGAGGGCACACTACCATCTGATTGGGGATATGGATATCGAGTGATGTCATCGTCATATTGGCAAAGATCAAGCATGTTAATTAATATGATGGATATTGAAAAATATGACCCTTTCGGAGTCAAGCATATTGATAGCGTCATCATCATATCAGGTTAAGATGACATCATCATCATATTAAGGAAGATCAAGGATCTTAGATAATATGACAAATGTTGAGAAATATGACCCTCTCGGAGTCAAGCATATTGATGACCTCATCGTCATATCGGGTCCTCTTTCTATCGGGTTAGGATGATGTCATCGTCATATTAAGGAAGATCAGTGATCTTAGATAATATGATAGAAGTTGAGGCTCATTCCGATGCTAAGTGTTTACTTTATATTTGAAGGTGATCCGTATATTAAGAAATATGACCCTCCTTGAATGTGTGTAGGTACTTGACGGGTAAATGTCTTTCGACGTTTAACTTTGATGTCTGCATATTAACAAATATGTGAATATCGGGCTTCTCTTCATCAAAACACATATCAGGGGTATTCATGAATATCAGGGATATTTATGAATATTACCCCCTTGGGAATATCAGGTTTGACCAAACTTTGACCAAGCATAACTTTCTATCTTTAAGGAATTTTAGGGTGATCCAAAAGGCAAACCTGCTTAGAATTTTGTACTCTTTCACTTGGTAAGCTTTCTAAGTGAAGATTCATACTTTGGAGATTTGAATTCATATTTCAAGATCTAAACATCCCAGAGACTAGACATATGTATACTGACTGATGCTACCTTTTACCATTACCACCTAGGGAGAGACAAAACAAGCAAAAGCAAAGCAAAGAGGTTGTGTCCCTATTTTACTAAGGCAAAATGGGATGTGTTGTGTAACCACACAACATTATGTTGTTTTCCATATACACTGTATCATATGTGCATAGGGTGTCCGTTTCTTTTTGGCATTTTAATTTTTATTTCTCTATGTTTTTCTTTGGTCTTGTCTGCTCCACCTAGAGACTTCTAGATCCTCGCCATGCCTGCAAGAGGCATGCATCCCTAAACAAGAGTCAATGGTGATAAGTACCTAGGTTTTAGGGTTTTGAGTTAGTTTCATGCATATGTTTTCCTTATTTTCCTTAAAACCCTAAGTCTTAAGGTCGAGAGTTTACTTTGTGTTCTATTTTGTTATTGACCATCTAGCGTAGGTTTCCGGTTAGGTAAGTTATGACCTTATGTCTTTTATGTCATGAAGTGACCGGCCCTGAGATTGAGTGTTAACCCTTATTTGCCCATCAAATTCATGTCCTTCATAAAATTCATAAGTCCTAAGTCTTTGTAGGGGCCCGAAGGTGCCACATGGTAGGATATCACAAGCCCACAAACTGCTAATGCTGACATCATATCTGCACCACACAGCTGTGAAATAAAGATAGGTGTAAGGTATATCATGGCCTATGGCCAAAATTTTGACAACTCCTTTGAATGAAGAAGATGGTGCCAGGTGTCATAGGATTAAGATAAGGCAATGGGGCCATAGGTATAAAAGAATTAGATAGTAGTGCAGCCTCACAGAAGAATCTTATTAGTAGGAAATATTCTCTACGCTACTGTGAGATGGCAACATGTAGCTAGTTCATGGAGGAAAGAGAAGGGATGACTTGGTGGGAAATATGTGGAAGGTATGACTTAGATGATAGGTGGCAGTTTCCTAAACATTTCACTAGGAAATGCTTTTTTTCCATGACTTCAGAAGTGTCTCCATGAGTCCACGAAGATCGATGTGGTTGCCAGCATGGAGTTTCTACAGGGATTTCCTTCTTTTATTGGGACTGCTCGACTCTTACAATGAGGTGGAGAGGTATTTGAAGACTTGGCTACCAAGGTGGAACTTTGATGACTCGTCTCCCTTCGTACTTCATTAAGCCTCCCAAATGGCTATGGTGAGAGTGTGAAGATCTCCTTGGTAGTCTGATGTGGAAAGGTCCCGACTCCACATGATAAAAGAAATTTAAAATATAACGGTTGGTGGTGGAATGCATGGTGATCGTCGTTCTAACCTAAAAGCAATTTTCATCCATGGTCAAGATTTAAACCTAAGGTAGTTGTCTGTCAATGACATTCTTGTGAGCTTTCACTCTGCAATTAATGGAATTATAGCACGATCGAGGCCAGGAAATCAAATTTGCTTAGAACAATTGAATTCTAGCTTGTTTAATCAAGGAATTTATCAAAAGATTTGATTGTTCCATTAAGGATCCGATTGTTTCATAATTAGATCTATCAAAATATATGTGGTCTAAAGCTTGTTGCTCCTTTTAAGGGAATTCAGGGCCATTCACACGATGGGCTGGTTGGTTTATTGAGAAGATTTTGTGCATCTAAACACAGAGAATAGAAGTTTTTACTTTTTCTAGGTTCTGAGTCTGAACTGTATGTATTTGTAAATTTGTTTTAACAATACTAGCATCTACATGAATGTAATGGCATATTTTTGAAGCCAATTATCTCCTGAGGTATGGTCTACACAAATTATGAATGAATGAATCAAGGATTGTTCATTTTGTCTCCATAAAGTCTTTATGGATGTATTTTTCTGTCTAAGGCTCTTATTCAAGGAATGAGTTAAATGCTTTAACATGAATACAAATTTGTGTGGATGTATACAAGGATATTATAAGAATGACTTGATTCAAAAATATTGAGTGTAATATTGTAAGGCAATATTATAAGTCTCTGTAGTGCTTAGGTTACTTATTGTTATCAAGTTTCAGTTACATTAATATGTTTGACTCTATCACCCTAGAATAAGGCACCGATCTCTTACCTTTATGTTTAGTTTCATGCTCCAGAAACCAACAAGCACTGAAATGCTTTAAAATCATTAAAATCCATTATAAGTGTTTGTTAAATTGATGTTTTACCCTATTCTATGGCTTTGAGGAGTGTAAAATCTTGATTAACTTAATCCAAGCCTTCATTATTTTCATAATCCTCAAGCAAATCTACATAGAACACATCTATTTTATCACTGTATCTGTAATACATTGGTATAGGAGCTTGTTGGATACTGTCAAGGGATTACCCTCCCAGGTTTTGTACAACCTAAAGTGAAGAGGGAAATTTGTCCTAACTTTCACCTATGTGTTGGCCAACCCCTCATGATGGATAAACATTGAAAGTGGCTAAATCATAGGCTATTTCATGAGATAAGGTTGGGATTTAAAAACAACCAACATGTTGGTTGGGCCATGGTTGATTTGGCCACTGCTAGTTTTGCCATTGTTGGTTTGACCAGTCTTGTGGTCCCTAGTTAGGAGTGTTTTGAGGTCCATTCCATGAAGGATTCCATTGGTTATTTTCCCAATTTGAAGGGCCTCTATAAGAAGCTTGATTTGTAAAATGGTTATAGGGAAAATTACTAGTTTGTTTCTATCCTACATAGTTCAACTCCTCTTCTAATTGAACATTCTTTTAAGTATGCTTCTTCAAATTTGGGAGTTGATCATAGTGGCTAGTAGGATGATCCTTTTCATAGATCTGGCAGATCTCATACTTATCCAAGGGACATTCTCTCAAAAGATGTTTATTTCTGCACCTAGGATAGTAGATGGACATTGGTTCTGTGGTTCTACTCTTGGCCTATATCCCATCTAAAGTGGTATTCAGTTGAGCTAGAATGTCTATTTTCAAGTTTTAAAATTCTTCCATCAATTTCCCTATATCATCCTTCCCCTTGAGATACCTTGGTGCTCTTACTCCATCTTATGTTCTTGAATAGTTTGTAGAGATTTCCTCAATTAAGGGCATATCCAACTTATTTATATTCCCTTACCCCATTAGATCTAATGCTTGTTTGGATTCCTTATCTAACCCTCTTATGAATAAGGTTTTGGCCAAATTATGTGCTACAAGGTTACCATACCTTTGAAGGACAAAATTGAACCTATCCAAGTAATCTTCTAAGCTCTCCTCTTCTTTCTTCTTGGTTCTAAATAGTTCCTCCTTCCTGTCACTAATTTCGTAGTAGTCTTGATATTTGTCTAGGAACTCTATTTCCATTTGTCCCCATGAGTGTATAGAATCAGGGACCAAGCCCATGAACCATCTCATGGTAGAATCCTTGAGTGTATATGGGAAGAGTTTTAGTTTTTGGTTGTCTGATCCATAATTATAAATTTGACATAAAAAATTCAACCCAAAGAAGAACCGATCTAGATCCTCAGAAGGGATTCTGGTGTAGGAGCACCTCCCCTATGGTGGATCCAATCTTGGATCATTTGAATTCTATGCATGTCATGTTTTGTTTATGTTTTCAATAAGGCTTTTTAAGCCACACCATGTTTGTAATAAGGATTTTATGTCAATTTGGTCACTAGACCTATTTAGACCATGTTTTGGTCAAGTTTGATGTAATAACACAATGAAAACATGTAGTTTTCTTGTGAGAGGAGAAACCCAACAATTAACTGACTTTCAAAACAGTTTGTATGGTTGGGAGGGAGGTTAACTAATGTCTCAATCCTTCTATAGGTGAAGTATGATGTAACTTGGAAGTAGGAATGAAGATTTTGGTGATTTGATGTGCTGAAAAACTATTTTTTTGAGTAATTCACTGTAACTATCATTCTGTACAGCTTGTACGGATAGGTGACCAACTAAAACTAATTGGAGATGTTCATGCATTGAGGTATCTTTCATTTAGAAGTAGTTTGGTGTCCTGAAGTGTTGTAGTTTGTGAGATATTGTTATTTTTACAAAGACTAGTCTGAAAACCTAGAAACTAGGGTTTTGTGAATAAATGGAGTGTTATTCCTCTATCCGCTGAAAGCAAGATTCTCATTTTTAGTGTGATGGAGGAATATAATGTATATTTTGTGTTTTTTTATGGTTTTGGGTTAAGCACTCAAGGATCCAAGGAGTTTGGCATGAGTTTGACTATGCATCTCTATGTGATTAGTCATTGAAACAATAGGAAAAGTGTTGTTAAGTGAGAATAGTTGGAGGAGTGACCAAATTGATGGATGGTCAAGTGTTTGCAGAGTGACAGAAGTTGTCATCAGTGTAATACAACCCATTAGGGAAGCTTTTGGAAGTTATACTGATCAATGGTGTTAGACCGATAAGACGTGCATTGGTGCAGAACGACTTTAGTCTCACTGAAGACAACATATATTGGCATATCAGGAGAATAGACAAGGAATTTGTTGATGGGGAGTAGTCAGACCAAAGTGTCAGCGGTAGTCAAATGAAGTCAAGTGTATCAGCATATCGGCCAATGTTCATAAGTGTTCGCTGATGATCTAAGTCTTGCAGACAAAGGAAGTCACATCAGAGTGACTAAGACTTCAAAGAGATAAGTTGTAAGGAGATCGAAGGGGTATGTTTGGCTGATGATAAAAGAAGAGTAGATCGCTGAGACATAAGTCAAACTCTCACTAATCAATATTTGATAAGTTGTGTGCTTCCACTATGTACTCTACATCATATTGGTATCAGAGCCAATATTTGAATTGGAGCAGTGTATGCTAGACGAGGAGATAGAAACTAAGGCTAGCACAATGCCTCCCAAGTCTATGAGACAAGAAGCCATCAAGAAGATGGTAGAGGAGATGCTTGAAGCAAGGTTGAAAGAAGACAAGTCCAAGGGTAAGAGTAAAGAGGATGGAAGTGCTTCTAATGTAGAAGAAGTAGAATAGGTAGAGGAGAGCCCTCAAGAACAAGATATGTCTGCAAACCAAAAGGCCTTCTTGAATGCACTCAAAGGTGCTCATGGAGATAGTGGCAATCCAAAGATGGATGTTCCTACATTCAATGGGGACTAGATGGAGATGCCCTCATGGATTGGATTGAAGCCATGTGCAACTATTTTGACTTCAAGGAGTATAGGGACAACAAGAAAGTCAAGTTTGCTAAGACAAGATTGAGAGGTTCTGCCCTAGTTTGGTGGAACTATATGCAAGGTGAAAGAGAGAAAGTTGGAAAGAACCCTATCACCAAATGAAGTAGAATGGTGGCCATGCTAAGAGACAAGTTCATGCCATCTAATTATAAGTTGCAAACCATTAAGAAGTTTAATCATCTCAGACAAATGGATATGGATGTGGCTACATATACTGAAGAATTTCATAGATTGAGCATGAGAGTCAATCATAAAGAGGAGGAGAAAGAGATGGTGGCTAGATATCTCGATGGCTTGAGGTATAATATACAATATGAATTTAGTATGGTGGTTCCCAAAATAGTGGATGAGTGTTTTCAATTAGCCTCTAGGGGAAAAGAGAAGTTGAAAAGGAAGAGTGATCAAAACACTAGAGGAAGAGGTGGCATAAATAATAGGGGAAGAGGTAGTTTTGGTAGAGCACAGTCAAGTAGAAATGAAAACCCAAGTCAACAAGAGTTTCATTCTAATGTAGACCATAGGGGTGGTGGTTTTAGTGGTTGGAGAAGACCAAATGGCAAAGGTAGAAGTGGTGGTGTAGGCAGAGGACCCAGAGTTTTCACTGGTAGATGCTATGGCTACAATCAAGTAGGCCATACTATGAGCAAATGCCCTAAGAAGGCAACTAGTTCCCATGATGGTGGAAGAAGGAATCAATTGTTGAAAGATGATGATTGCCAAAGTGTGAATTCACCTATTGGTAGTGCTGCACCAGTCCTTGAAGGAGAGAACATGATGATCAAGAGGACCTTAATGAAGATTCCATTGAAATAAGAACCCCCACAAAGGAAGACTCTCTTCAAAACCCAAGGTATAGCATATGGTAAACTTTGTAAAATCATTGTTGATTCAGGTTCTATTGAGAATGTAGTGTCTACTAAAATGGTAGAGAAGTGTAAGTTGAAAAGACTGTCCCATGTTAGTCCTCATAAGATCTCTTGGTTGAATAAGAATCAAAATTACATGGTAGAAGAACAAACTTGGGTTGAGTTTGAGATAGGTGATTATAAGGACAAGGTACTATGTGAGATTATTCCTATGTATGCTTGTCACCTTCTTCTTGGATGTCCATGGCAGATGATGTGAAGGCACAACAAGATGGTGAGAAGAACACATACCTCATGACCAAGAATGGAAGGAAGTTTCATATAGATCCTATGTAAGAGCAGATTGGAGAGAAGAGTAATGACACCAATGTCATGATGGTTAGTGTAAAAGAGTTCCTACACCTCATGAAGGAGAAGGATACCCAAGGGTATGCCTTGGTAATGAAGCCTAAAGATGAATCAGGTCAGCAAGACAAAAGGCAGAAAGAGATTCCACTAGAAGTGCAGCAATTGTTGGATAAGTACCAAGATCTTGTGGTAGAGGATACTCCTAACTCCTTACCACCCATGAGAGATATAAGTCATCAAATTGACTTGATCCCAGGTGCCACATTGCCCAATAAGCCTGCCTACAAATTGACACCACAACAAAATGAAGAGGTGAGTAGACAAATTCAAGAACTCTTAGGGAAAGGATTGATTAGAAAGAGTCTTAGTCCATGTGCAGTCCCTAGTGTACTTGCTCCAAAAAAGATGGGAAATGCATACTATGTACAGATTCAAGGGCCATAAAGAAGATCACAATAAGGTATAGGTTCCCTATGCCAAGGATTGAGGATCTTTTGGACTATCTTGGAGGGTCATGTTATTATTCAAAGATTGATTTGAAATCTGGTTATCATCAAATCAGAATTAGGCATGAAGATGAATGGAAGACTGCCTTCAAGACAAATGAAGGTCTCTATGAGTGGCTTGTCATGCCATTTGGCCTTAACAATGCCCCAAGCACATTCATGCATTTGATGAATGAGGTACTTGTTGAATTCATTGGCAAATTTGTAATTGTTTATCTTGATGACATACTTGTTTTCAGCAAGACAAAAGAAGAACATGTGAAGCATCTTGGATAAGTGACGAAGAAGTTGCATGAGAATAAGTTAATGATCAACTTGGATAAGTGTGAGTTCATGAAAACTAAACTTGTGTACCTAGATTTTGTGATTTCTAATGGTTGTTTGAAGATGGACCCCACAAAGGTTGAGGCCATTCTCAATTGGCCTACTCCTAGGACAGTGGGAGATGTTAGAAGCTTCCATGGCTTGGCAACTTCTTATAGGAAGTTCATTAGAGGATTTAGTCACATAAGTTCTCCTATTGTTAACACCATCAAGGGTGGAATAAAGTGCAAATTTCAATGGACAAGGCAAGCAGATGATAGCTTTGAATTGTTAAAGAAGAAAGTGGCGAAATTACCTACATTGGTGCTCCCTAATTTTGACAAAGTTTTTGTAGTGGAATGTGATGCAAGTCAGCAAGCAATAGGTGTTTTTCTTAGTCAAGATGGACATCCAGTGGCATTTTTTTCAGAGAAGTTGAATGAGGCTAAACAAAGGTACTCTACCTATGACCTAGAGCTTTATGCAATGGTACAAGCTCTCAAAAAGTGGAGACAATATTTGCTGCCCAAATAATTCATTGTTTTTACTGATAAACATGCTCTTAGCTTTCTAAATAATCAAGAAAATTTGAATCATAGGCATGTCAAGTGGATGGAACAATTGCAGGCCTATACCTTCACTATTAAGCATAAAAAAGGTGTTGCCAACAACGTGGCTGATGCTTTAAGTAGAAGGATGCTTGTCATACATGAAGTACACATGGAAAGCATGGGGATAGATTGTTTGAAGGGGTTATACAAGGAGGATGCAGATTTCAAAGCTGCTTATGAAGTTTGTGCTAGTTTGGCTAACACTTTTCATGGTGAATATTCAGATTTTGTGTTACATGAAGGTCTCTTATTCAAGGGCAGTTTGCTATGTGTTCCTAAGTGTTCAATGAGGGATAACATCATCAAAGAGAAGCACAATGGAACATTAGGAGGACACTTTGGGTTGGACAAGACTTTGGAACAAGTCACTAGATTCTACTATTGGCCAAAAGTACAATCAGATGTAAGGAGATTGTGTATGAGGAAAATTGATTAAATCAAAACTAAATAAACCAAAAGCCCATAACATAAAAAGAACTAATCTAAATAAAAGCCATTATCAATGAATCAATGAAATAAGAAATCTTTTACTAAAATTTGTGTTGTTCCCTTTGTTGAAGTGTGGATTGCTTAATAGTGCTACGAAACCATGTTTGCAACAAGCAAGTAAAGTGCTCAAAGATCAATGTCAAAAGATCGTAAGTTGCTCAATCAATGCGATGCATGCTCAAAGTGTTGTTAAAGGATGCCTGAGAATAAGTGATCGAAGAGGATTTGTGAAGGAGATGAGGGGGGTTTATATAGATTTCAAACATGATCAATCAATGGTCCAAATAATTCAAAAAAATCAACTGAGGAGATAAAACAAATAACCATGATGAATGTGCACATGACATGTGTCAATCCATAAGGATATTTTTATTAAGATATGATGAAAACAAGATTGATTAAATAAATAACTCAACTTGTAATTTTGCCTTTTTTAGAGTTCTAAAAATAAAACTCATTGTGCACATGAGTTAACAAGATATTTTAAGAGGAATTGGAAGATAACTAAAATTAAATAAATAAATTTATTTATTTGTTTGTGCATGATAGATGAATAGATAAGATATGAAGATTTAGATAAATTAAACAAATAAATTTATTTAATTTATTTTGCATGATGAAGGATAAATAAAATATTTGATTATATTTTATTTTTAGAAGATTTGTTTTTAGAGGAAAAAGTAGATTAAATAAATAAATTTATTTAATTGTTTGTGCATAATTAGAGGAATATGAAGATTATAAATAAAATACTTGATTTTATTTATTTTTAGAGGATTGAGATAATTTAAATAAATTTACATGATTTATTTAAATTTAAAAGAATAATTAACTTAATTAAATAATGTAAATTATTTAATTGTAGATAAGAGGATTTGTGATGAATTAATTAAATAATTGGATTTATTTAATTAATGTGGACTTGAATTTTGGAAAGAGGATAATGATTTAATTAAATAATAAAAAATATTTACCCGTGGAAGAATAAGGTTGATTTAATGAACATTCATTAAATAAATAAGATTTGTTTAATCAATGTTGAAAGTATGTGATTTAGAAGAAATAGATGAAATTAATTAAATAAGTAGATTATTTAATTCATGTTGAATGTAGGTGATTAGACAGATAAGACGAAATGCAAGTGATGGGATGACTTGGTCATTTTTGGGTGTCTACATTTTGCCCCTCTTTGATGCAATGCAGTTTATAGCATTGCATCAAAGAAAACAATTGTTGAAGACATGATACAATTTTTGATGCCCCAGTATAGCTAGTTGCTCCTGTGTAGCTGGCATAGGATGCCCCCTCAAGAGGAAAGACAAGGAAGGGTAGAAGGACTGGGTTGACGCTCGACTAGAAGATTGTGTCAAAGATAGGTAAGGTTGGATAGATAATAGATAGAAGAAAGGAGATAGGAGAGAACATAAGAGAAAGATTGTTGATCGATCATTGCTGAAAAACTATATAAGGCCATGGGTAAATGGATGGGTAAATGATGAGCTTGTTGCATTGGTTTCATAATTGTATATAAAGAGCAATCCTTATTTTTGATATAGCATGTGGATAGTTTGCCACCAAGGTATAAAAGACCAAGGTGCTGTAATATCCGAGTGCATGGACGGTGACTCTGCAAGCAAGCAGTTTGAACTTAGATCCCTTAGACATAATATGACCTTGTTGGTATATGTGAATGAGCCATACTCTTGAACATAAAATAAACTTCAATACATGTAAATGCAAGAAGTAATATTAATATGTAAGATGCTAGGTCGTAACACACACAAGATAAATATGATGTTAAGAAAGATACTAAAGATCATTCCTCAAACACGACACACAAAACAAATGACTATGCCCCCAATCCATACTGCATTGTAACATACCAAGATTATAGATGAATCAAGGTAGCCTTGAATAGGTAATGGACAAAGGAGTAAAACATAAACCAAAAAGAAAATTGACTGACTTACAAAGTAAACATACAACCAACATATTCTCTTGCCAAAGAGGTTGCTCAGGGTAGACTAGATAGGAAAGATAACAACCTTATCATAGGAGCAATGTGTCTGTTAAAGGGGGCTATCTACCTAAAAAGACAAGGTCTTGCTACAGAAAATGCCACATGTTATAGGAGACGCATGTATTGGTCTCAACAATGGAACACTCTACAGAAGACAAGCTTGTGGATTGGTGATTTGGTTAAGCTGGACTTAGTTGATATTGGTAATCAGAATAGTAGGATGGTAGATGACTTCGGAAGAAAGCTGCTTTGCTTCAAGTTTGTTAAGAACTTTTTCTTGGAAAGGATGCACTAGCTTGTTGTTTTGCTGCTTGAGTTAGTCAATTTGAGGCAGATGGATTTTGGTAAATGGAAGACTAGAAAGATGACATGCTAATGGGTTGAGATGGGTGGAGAATGATGAATCGTATGTGCCTGAGTACTAGATACATCCTTCATATTCCAGACTACCTACATACCCTGTATCCATGGGATCAAGGCACGTTACAAGGAAAGATGAAAGATGATAATATGTAGTTCTGGATAGAGTGATGAGTGGGTCAAGGTGGTTAGGAGGAGATCTTATGTACCTAAGTACTGGATACTTCCTTCGTATTCCAGACTGCCTACATACCCACATCGATGGGATCAAGGTACCTTAAGATTGAAATGAGATGATATGTAGTTCTGGTGGTGTGATGATGTAGAAAATGCATTGGAAAGATAACAGCCTTATCATAGGAGTGATGTGTCCGTTAAAGGGTGCTATTTGTGGAAAGGAGAAAATATTGAAGCGCTTCTGAACCACGAACAAGGAACCAATTCTAGATCTAGGTTAAGGAAAGATTTACCCCCATTTTAATATAGGAAAATTGCAAGGATGACTGACAAAGAAGACATAGAAAGCTTTGACCTAGGACAAGACAGTGATAACTGTTGACACAGATCAAGACATGGGATGACGATGATGGACATTGACAAATTTCCAAGCTATACTAGATAGGGAGATGAAAATGCAAACAAGATCAATGGTTTTATTATGGATGGACGGATGAAGTTTGTTGTGAAATGGACATGGAATGAATAGGACTCAATAGATGATGGATGCTGACTCTACACATAGCACCTGTTTTCCAGGTTTTCACCAGAGGACAGATTTTTTTTTTGTTTTTTTTTTAATATTTTGAGGATCAGGCATAGAACTTCTTGAGATGAACACTATTAAGTGGCTCATCTAGAGGATTACCGTCAGGTGTAGCTAAAGTATAAGCTCCTGATCCATATGCTACTGTCACAATAAAGGGACCTAACTAGTTAGGCTCAAACTTGCCCTTCTTTTCTCGGTCTGCTTGATTTCTCTGATTCTCTTTGAGTACAAGATCACCAACTTGAAACCGTCTTTCTTTGATCTTTTTGTTGTAATTACGCTGGAGGCAGTTTTGATAGACATGGAGATGATTAAGCGCGACAAGGCACCTTTCATCTAGTAGTTCTAGCTCAGCTAATCTGGAAGTGTGATACTCCTTGCCCTCGATCAAGCTCTGCATGGATACTCTAACGGATGGGATCTTGACCTCTATAGGGAGGATGGCTTCAAAGCCATAGACCAAGGGATATGGTGTGGCACCAGTTGGTGTTCTGATACTGGTGTAGTAGGCCCATAGGGCTGGATTGAGTTGCAAGTGCCAATCATGACAAGCCTCATTGATCATTTTCTTGAGGATTTTTAGAATGGTTTTATTGGAAGCCTTAGCTTGGTCGTTACTCTGTAGATAGTAGGGAGTTGAAAAATGGTGTTGGATATTGTATTGTATGCACAAGGTACGGACATCTTGATTCTTGAATGGTCTCCCATTATCAGTGACAATGGCTTGGGGTATACCATACTGGTAAATGAGGTAGTTAAGGATAAACTTGGCTATTTGCTTATCGGTGATATAGGTCATGGGAATGGCTTCAACCCACTTCATGAAATACTTAGTGGTGGTAATAATGAATTTGTGGCCATTGGATGAGGATGGGTGGATTCGTCCTACGAGGTTGAGACCCCATTGAGAAAAGGGCCATGGAGTAGTCACAAGCTATAGTTCATGAGTTGGTGTGTGAATCAAATCTCCATGCTACTGGAATTGTAGACACTTCTTAGTAAACTGTGTAGCATCTTGTTCTATTGTAGGCAATAATAACCTATTCTAAGTATCTTCTTAGCAAGATTAGGACTGGTAGAATGTGTGCCATAGACACCTTCATGTATGTCTCATAAGGTAGCTTTGGCTTCTTCCGCGTTAAGACATCATAAGAGGATACCATCGAGACTCCAGTGATATAGTGTATCACCTAGAATAGTGTAACGGGAGGATCGTCAGATAAAGGTTTTGCATTGGGCTGATGATAGTTCAGAGGGAAAGGTACCATTTTTAAGGTATTCATAGATATCTTCGTACCATGGGGAATTGGGACCAACAAGTTCACAGATGATTTCAGTAACTGGAATGTCGACGGTGGGTATCAACAATTGCTCGATCAAGAATTCACATTTCTATGTATTAGCAAGCATGTCGATAAGTGACCCTACAGAAGCCATAGAATCTGCAGCTTTATTATGCTCTCTTGGAATTTACTCAAATGTGATGCTAGAGAAGTGTGGTTTGTAGGCATCCACTAGTTGCTTGTAGGGGACCAACTTTTCATCTTTTGTTTGGTACTCATATGTGAGTTGTTGAATGAGTAGTTGTGAGTCTCCATATACCTGTAATTCTGTGATGTCCCAATGAACTGTTGTATTGAGACCTATGAGGAGTGCTTCATACTTGGCTATGTTGTTGGTGCAAGGGAATGCAAGCCGATATGACTTAGGAATATAGTCATTTTGAGGTGTGATAAATAAGATGCTAGCCCTTGATCTATGATGTGTGTGGGAACCATCAAAATACAACTTCCACATTATTGAGTTGGAAAGAGTGAAGAGATTCTCATCCAGAAAGTTTGCTACCATAGGGTGTGTATCTGTCATGGGTACTTCTGCTAGTTGATCTTCTAGGGCTTGTCCTTTGATTGCTTTACGATCCATATACTCAATGTCAAACTCACTAAGGATCATGACCCATTTAGCTAGTTTGCATGTAAGAGCTACTTTTGCTAATAGATACTTCACGGGATCAATTTTGGCTATAAGATTTGTGTGTTGGTTTAGCATGTAGTTCTGCAACTTTTGGGAAGTAAACACTACTGATAAACAAGCTCTTTCGATAGGTGAATAATTCAATTTATATCCCACCAAGGTTCGACTGATATAGTAGATTGCATGCTCTTTTCCTGACTCATCATGTTGTGCTAGCAAGACCCCTAGGGCTGAAGTTGTAGTTGAGATGTATAATATCAAAGGTTTATTAGCCACTGGTGGAACCAATATAGGAGGTGTATCTAAATACTCTTTGAGTTGATCAAACGCTTCTTGACACTTATCATCCCATTGGAATGAGACATCCTTTCAGAGTAAGTGTTGAAATGGTTGATATTTATCTGCTAGCTGTGAGATGAAATGCCTAATGGATTGTAACCTTCCCTGAAGGCTCCTTAATGCTTTGAGGTTCTTTAGTGGAGGCATCTCCACTATAGCCTTTACTTTTGCGGGGTCTACTTTGATGCCTCTACGGGATACAATGTATCCCAATAGATTTCCTGATGTTACACCAAAGACACACTTCTTTGGATTGAGGCACACTTGATATTTCTCAAGCCAGTCAAAGATATGTCCTAGAACTTGTATGTGATCTACCCTAGAAGATTTAGCTAGTATGTCATCCACATAGTCCTCCATGATATGATGAAAGAGGTCATGGAATATCACTGTCATTGCTCTCTGATAGATTGCTCCTACATTCTTTAGACCAAATGGCATGACACACCAACAATAATTACCCCACGGACAAGTAAAAGTTATTTTATGTTGATCTTCTTTTACTATCCTTATCTGATTATAGCCTGAGAATCCATCCATGAGAGAAAGCATTTCATGACCTACTGTCAAGTCTACTATAATATCAATGTTCGGTAATGGAAAATCATCTTTGGGACATGCTTTGTTAAGATCTCTGAAATCATTACACATGTGGATGCACCCATTGGGTTTAGACATAGGTACAGTGTTTGATACCTAGTCTAAATAGTCAATAGGTCATATGAACTTTTCATCTAACAACTTTTGTATTTCCACTTTTACCAGGAGAGCTATCTATGGGTGCATCTTAACTTTTGCTTGACCGGTTTAACTGTTGGATCTACTACGAGATAGTGAACCACTAGCTTAGGGTCTAGCCCTGGCATATTTGCATAGGCCCACACAAAATTGATGGTTCTTTGTAAGAAGAATGTGTTAATATTCCTGTGCTCTATTTCTGATAATGATGCTTCCAAGAATGTGGTCTTTGGATTTTGCTCTGTGCTAAGGTTTATCTCTGTACAATCTTCCACTAGGAGAGCTAACTTATCTTGATACTTAGATGGTAGGGGAAGGTCAAATCCTCCATCCTCACATGCCACAGATGGGTTTTCACCTTTGGATACGTCCTTTTTTTTACTATTTTGTGATTGGGAGGTGCCACAGTGTGGTTTTCACCTAGAGATCTTTCTTTATTTTTACTTTTGTGACTGGAGGATTTGGCATTCTCACCAAAATAAGTTGTTGGCTCTAGTTCCATTACAAAACTTGCCTTATGATCACCAAGATGGATACCCTCCCGAAGTCCCATGAACTCAACTATAGCTTTGTCATTTTGAAATACATCTATAATGAGGGACCCTTGTTGGTCCCAATCGATAAGTTCAGGGTAGACAAGTATTACTTTCTGGGTGTTTGTGGTGGATGTTAGGGATACGGAGGATAGCATAAATACAGAGGATTCTATAAATAGGTTAGTCATATGGAGGGAAGAGTCATCAATGGTATCCTCATTAGACGTCGAATCTGCGAGAGAAGTTTCAGCCACCTTGTCGAGGATACCCTCGATGTCCAAGGCACGCGATACCTTTCTACCAAATCCTAATTCCTTCTTGTCTAGTTTCTTTATCACACTAATGGGCTCCATTGTTCCTTGATTCTATTTTCCAAGGTCACCTTTGCCTTTATAGCCCATGTTTTTGACTATCCTTAAGTCATTGCCATACTGCTTGACTAGTATTGTGACTGGTTCTTTCTCCTTATAGAGCCAAGAAGAAATGTCCTCAATAGTTTCCTCTTCCAATAATTTTCCCTGTTGGAATTGGGTTAAAGATGCTGGGGGAGGAATAGCTACTTTTTTAGTTGCTTTGGTAATGGGTGGTTGGCCGTAAGATTTAGGGGATAAAGGAATCTGCCCTACACAACAAGATTTTGAGATATCATATGTTCCAAAGCTTATATCATGGATGTGAGCTTTGATTTTAGGAAGATGATTATGTTCACTTGTAGAGGCTCTAGTTAGATTTTTAGGATCAACATATAGTGGGGATTCAAGGGCTTTGTCATTTTGAGGCACTTGGTTGCAATTCTTATAACTACCTTGCAAGACATGGTAGAATTCAAAAGGATTGGGGTCACCTAGGATAGTTATCTCTATACCATTGAATGGGAATTTTAGAGACTGATGGTACATAGAGGGTACAACTTTTATTGCATGGATCCATGGGCAACCTAGGATAATGTTGTAAGGTAGCTCAATGTCAAGGACTTGGCACCAAGTTTCAAGCATGACAGGGCCCAATTGTATAGGCAAGTGGATAACACCTTCTAAACGACACTCAGCATCATCATATCCTTTGATTGTAATACTTTGATCAATGTTGACATGATCCTCAAAGTATCCCAATTGCTTAAGTAACTTTAGAGAACAAATGTTGAGAACAACACCACCATCTATGACGATGCGTTTGATTTTGTGCTTATGGATGAGAACCTCAATATGAAGGGCATCATTGTGACACAGATCATGGGATGGGAGGTCCTTTTCAATGAAGACCACATTGTAGGGTGAAGCAATGTTACCTACTATAACTCAGAAATCTACGACCGCTATGTTGTTAGGAACCAAAGACTCTTGGAGGGATTTTTCTAGCACCCCTTTATGTGCGGGTGATGACCGTAGAAGGTCCAAGATAGAGATCTATGTGGGCATTTTCCCTAGATGTTTGACAAGATTATAATCGGATTGGGCTGGGAGACTGGGTGTAGGACCACGGATGGTGACACGACCACAATGAGTTGTAACAGTGCAATTTGTAGATTTGCCTTTGATTGTGAGGGTAGACACTCGACTCTCTTCAAAATGACCCACAATGGAGTCAAAGGAAGTGGAAGCATGATTGACACCTTTACCTTTATCCTGAGGAGGAGGTGGGCCATGGTGAGGGAATGGTTCCTTATACATGTTGAGGTGTTTGTTCATGTGTTGAGCTGGTGGATCATCTTCAAGAGAGATTTGGTTGCCCTCGATGAGATTTTGGATTAGGTGTTTTAGTTTCATGCACGATGCGGTTCTATGGCCTTTGCTCCTATGAAATTCACAATATTCATTTTCTTTGTACCATACAATTTTGTAAACCGGTTCGCCATACGGGGGAGCATCAAGTATGGTGACGAGGCCTTTGTGTAAAATCTTTTGTAAGATAGTCTCTATGGGCTCTGCTAAGGGAGTGAATTGACACTGCGGAGGGTAATCTTGTTGAGGCTGCTCTTGTTGTCATTACTGTTGGTTTTGATATGGTTTCCACTGTTGTTGTTGTTGTTGAGGTGGAGCTTGACTTGGTTTGGAAAGATGAAGTAGTGTTTGCAATGTTTGTATATGTTTAGAATTGACCACCCCATCATTGACCATGTTTTTATTTTTGTTCCAATACTTAGGTTTATCATTTGTTTGTTGTTGAAGAGCATTGTCTTTGGCTTCTTTGAAGATTTTGACCACACCCTTAGCAATGAGGGCCTTTTCGATGTTGATTCCCTTGTACGTGATTTTGTCGAAGGTTCTAGCACTAAGAATTTGCAAATGAAAACCTAACTCTTGGTTGAGGTTCTGTACAAATATGCTAACAAGCTATTTTTCAGGTATCTTGAATGGGAATTTACTAGCCATTTGTCTCCATCGTTGAAGGAAAGAAATGAAGTTTCTCCATTTTTCTATTTGTTGTTGCAAGATCAATCATGGAGATCTCATGCTTTGTGTTGTAGGAAAAATGGGTGGCAAATTTCTCTACTAGCACGTTAAAAGACTTGATTCCTATGGGTAAGTGTGAGAACCATTCTATAGCTTGGCCTCCAAGACTACGAGGAAAGAGACGTATAAGATATGTGTCATTATGTGAGACCTCGAAGCAAGCAAGATAGATTTCCCCAAGGTGGTCTTTTGGGTCCCCTTTTCCTTTGTATGTATAAAACTTGGGAATAGTGAAATTTTGAGGAAAAGGGATCATGGGTAATGACCGATCAAAAGGATAAGGACACACTTCTTCTAAAGAGAAGGTCTTCTTGGTGTGGCTAAACGTAAGATCCGGTAGTTGTTGTTGAACTTCCATGATTTTTAGCTCCATCGTTGTGGGACGGGTTGGAAACATCTCTTGTTGTCCTAGAAGTAGTTGTTGTTGCCCATACAGAAGATTGCAGTGTAAGCCATGGGTATTGGTGTTATAAGGGTCGTATGATTGGTTGGGGTCATGCGTGTTGTACGTTGGGTTTAGATTGGGTTGGAATTGGATGCTTTGATTTGGAGGAGGTAGGGGTGGTGCTAGGTAATAATGTAGGCTTTGTGATGGTTGGAAAAAAGATTTTGGTGGTGGAAAACTAATGTTTGTTAGATTAGGTTGCAATTGCTGAACATAGCTTTGGGAAGTTTGGTTTTGGGAATGTTGAGGGTGGATAGGCAAGGTGTTGAAAAAGTTTAGTGTTGATGATCGTAGTAGAGGGGGGACATAGGTAGATGTGTTTTGCGATGGTTGGGGTTGATTGAGGATGAGCGTAGAAGAATGTTGTGGTTGGGATTGCATGACCCTAGTTGGTTGAGAGATACGAAGGTTTGATGATACAGGAGGTGGTATTTGTTGAGACCCTTGTTGCATGGCTACATAGTTGTTCCCTGGATTGTAATTTGGTGGGAAACCTATTCGTGATGGGGTAACCAAAATTCCACTTGCGATTGGTGTGGACACTTTAGGAGCATGTTGTATATTTGATCGAGCTATGGTGGCTTCCTTAGCTAGCTCTGCTTGACGTTGGAGAGTTTCTTGTTGACTTTTGTAGATCTCCATAGGAGTTAGAAGCAGTGATATGGCCCTCTTTCCTGTTGGGTTTTGATAAAGGGGATTCTCATATTGTGCAATTATTCTCCCTTGTGAGCTTTGTTCAGGTAAGGGCGTGGTCATTGTTGACATGGTTTGGACTGCATGTGTGGTGTTTAGGGTGTTGTTTGTGTCCTTGAGATTGGATAAATCAAAATCTTGAGGTAATTTGGCTCCTTGCTCTACTAGCAAGTGAAAGAAATGATCTTGGTTCTCACTAAGGATTTTGTCAAAGGCAGCCACGTCTCTAGGGTCTTGTATGAATTCATCAAGATCTTGCCCATCTTCTTAAGAGGATTGACCTATTTCAGAGTGTCACTCTTCTTGAGATGGGGGTTGATCTATAGTATAACATTGTGGAACAAAATCTAGAGGCATTCCGGTGGTATAGTGAAGCGTACTTACTAAAGGGGACATACCTTCCCGAGATGGTGCTTGGTCGATAGTATAACCTTGTAGAACAAAATCTAGAGGCATGCTGGTGGTATAGTGAGGCGTACTTACCAAAGGGGACCTACCCTCTTGAGGATTGTTGGGTTGGTCAAGCTGCAGCATGTTTGGAGAATTGGTCAATCTTTCTGCGGGCATCTTAGGAGTAACCTTGGGGGTAATGTTGGGTTAGCCTGATTGAGGTGTGTGAGGAGGTGATTTATGCTTCCTAGGGACAACTTGCTTGGACTTCATAGTTTGCAAGAGCCTAGTGGTTACCATGGAATACACTAGGACAAAAAGCTGGGATTTTGCTTGTGTTTTGGAAAAGACAAAAACTTTGATGCACAATTTTATTAGACCAAAGGCGCTATACTGTTTGACCAAAGGCACATAACTGTGTAACCAAAAGTGAGCTACTGTAATACCAAAGGCAATGGACTGAGCTCCCAAAGGTGAGGTACTACTATACCAAAGGTGAGCTATTGTGACCAAAAATGAGCTATTGTTATACCAAGGGCGCTGAAGTAGGGTTGCCAGAGGTGAGGTACTGTTATACCAAAGGTGAGCTACTGTACTACTAGAGGCACTAAAGTAGTGTCTGATGCTTTAAAAGGGCAAATTTTGATAGATTTGGTTTTGGTTCTGATTGGAATTGCTTTGGCAAGAGAAAACACAGCAAACAAAATAGCAAAAAAAGACTGACACAACAGATAGTGTATGTTTGAAGATAAAAAAAAAGGCCAATGTTTACATAGGTATGAGACAAATTGCAAACAAAATCAAGCACTTTTTATCCCTAGAGACAAGGTTTCATTGTAGTAGATCAGCTCACAGCTTAATACTCCGTCGATAAAAATGTCATTCCATAAAGGTGTTGGACATTTTGTATCTTTGCGAGAGACGATAGGTAGTGATATCTCACCCTCCCCTTAGAAAACTCAAGTAGGTCACAAGTGCTTTATGGCCAAGGGAATACTATCTCTTCTTAAGGGAGCCAATGGTGAGTATCTTAAGGGCTTAAATTGATTCCCCTTGCACTGATGATTATCGCAATGTTCAGAGGTAGATTAGGTAGTCACTATGTAGAATGGTTCTTAGTAACTTTGAGGGACCAACACCTTATGAGCAATGCGACAAGCTACTAAAATCTTTAACCATTCCTATTAAGAGTATCAAACACTTCGTTCAATGTGAAAATCGTTTCCACAAAGAGCTAGTACACCTCTTTTTAGTTTGGCACAAGGTAAGCCTAATGTTGGTTAGGACTTGGATTTCACCTTATCCCTCTTATATAGTAGTTCAAAGGAAAACTCCGCTTAGGGTCATCCCTTTTGGATGAAACGCAATCCAAAAGTAGGCCCTTCTAAAGGAATAACTAAAATGTAAGAGCAAGCACATCAAACAAAGGTTTAATTGTCTCGTTATAAGAAAAATAAGGTGCAACTAAATTAGGCACACACATGTTTGTACTTGTCAATTGTCCCTTATGAAATTGAAGTGTTTGGCATTCATGTCCATTGTCCCTTAGAAAATTGAAGTGTTTTCACATACATGTCCATTGTCCTTTAAGAAGGCAATATGTTCCTAAGACTTAGATTGCCAAAGTGATTTGTTCAATTGTCTCTTAAGAAGGAAATATGTTTCTAAGACTTAGTGCTATGAATCAAGATTTCTTCAATGTTTGTCCTACATGAACATGTTAAGAAAACCTATTTGCTTTGTGTGAGAGATAAGAAGCTATAACATGCCAATTAGTTCCAAAAAAACTCACAGTTTAGCAAAAACAAATCTCTTTGACCAAAAGTGAGTTACTGTCCTATTGAAAGCGACTCACTGTAATACTGAAAGCATTGAAATGTGTTGCTAGAAGCACAGTGATCCAAACCGAAAGTGATTCACTGTGCTACTAGAAGCGCTGAATCAGATCCAAGAATGAGGTACTGTGCTATTGGAAGTGCTTTACTGTGTTAGATCTAGAAGAAGTTATACTTTATCAAAAAAGCTATGTCCAAATATGATTTCATGGTTGATTTGATGTTCTGAGATGTAACATCTAATAAATTTGTATCCTGGGATCAAGAAAACTCAAAGGATGCCGCAAATAGATAGGTTTAACTCAAATATTGAGAATACTCCTAAATACGTCAGCTTGGGAAGTATAAAAGACAATTGAAAGACAAATAAACTAGCTTGTCAATCAAATCAATGATAGGTATGTGAGTGAAACCTTGTAAAATCACCAAACTAGATCAGAAAAACCTATGTTGCCAAATGTGCTTTACGATACTACCAATAGCATTGGAGTGTTTCACTAAAAGCACGTTACTATGCTACCAGGAGCACTATAGTATCGCTCAAGGGTGCTGTACTATGCATCCAGAAGCACTTTAAGATACTGCCAATAGCGCTTCTATGTGTCTTTTACGCTGTTCCATACTGTACTTAAAAAAATCAATTTCTCAAAGAAAAAGAGGGATTAGTGGGTCCCACCGGGCGTGCCAGAATGTGTATGAGGAAAATTGATTAAATCAAAACTAAATAAACTAAAAGCCCATAACATAAAGAGAACCAATCTAAATAAAAGCCATTATTAATGAATCAATGAAATAAGAAAGTTTTTACCGAGATTTGTGTTGTTCCCTTTGTTGAAGTGTGGATTGCTCAATAGTGCTGCGAAACCATGTTTACAACAAGCAAGTAAAGTGCTCAAAGATCAATGTCAAAAGATCATAAGTTGCTCAATCGATGCGATGTATGCTCAAAGCACTGTTAAAGGATACTTGAGAATAAGTGATCGAAGAGGATTTATTAAGGAGATGAGGGGGGTTTATATAGATTTCAAACATGATCGATCAATGGTCCAGATAATTCAGAAGAATTAACGAAAGAGATAAAATAAATAACCATGATGAATGTGCACACGACATGTGTCAATCCATAAAGATATTTTCATTAAGATATGATGAAAACAAGATTGATTGAATAGATAACTCAACTTGTAATTTTGTCTTTTTTAGAGTTCTAAAAATAAGATTCATTGTGCACATGAGTTAACAAGATATTTTAAGAGGAATTGGAAGATAACTAAAATTAAATAAATAAATTTATTTAATTGTTTGTGCATGATAGAGGAATAGATAAGATATGAAGATTTAAATAAATTAAACAAATAAATTGATTTAATTTATTTTGCATGATGAAGGATAAATAAAATATTTGATTATATTTTATTTTTAGAAGATTTGTTTTTAGAGGAAAAAGTAAATTAAATAAATAAATTTATTTAATTGTTTGTGCACGATTAGAGGAATATGAAGATTATAAATAAAATACTTGATTTTATTTATTTTTAGAGGATTGAGATAATTTAAATAAATTTATATGATTTATTTAAATTTAAAAGAACAATTGATTTAATTAAATAATGTAAATTATTTAATTGTAGATAAGAGGATTTATGATGAATTAATTAAATAATTGGATTTATTTAATTAATGTGGATTGTAATTTTGGAAAGAGGATAATGATTTAATTAAATAATAAAAATTATTTAATCTTGAAAGTATGTGATTTATAAGAAATAGATGAAATTAATTAAATAATTAGATTATTTAATTAATGTTGAATGTAGGTGATTAGACAGATTAGACGAAATGCAAGTGATGTGACGACTTGGTCATTTTTGGGTGTCTACAAAGATATGTTGCAAGTTGTACCATATGTCAAAAGGCCAAAGGTATGTCTTCTAATGCTGGTTTGTACCAACCCTTTCCTATTCCCAACAGGCCTTGGGAGAGCATTAGTATGGATTTTGTACTTGGTCTTCCTAAGATAGCAAGGGGTGTGGATAGCGTTTTTGTCATTGTGGACAGATTTAGTAAGATGGCTCATTTTGTGCCATGCCAATGCACAATTGATGCATCTCACATTGCTAGTCTCTTTTTCAGAGAAGCGGTTAGAATCCATGGTTTGCCTCTTTCAATTGTCACTGATAGAGACTCCAAGTTTGTTGGTCATTTTTGGAGGACCTTGTGGAGAAGATTAGGAACACAATTGTCTTTCTCATCAGCCTACCATCCCCAAATTGATGGTTAGACTAAGGTTGTTAATAGGTCCCTAGGAAACCTTCTAAGATGCCTTACCAAGCAGCATGGGTTGGCATGGGACTTGGTTATCGGTCAAGTTGAGTATGCTTACAATGATTCAATGAATAGAAGCATTGAGAAGAGTCCATTTGAAATTGTTTATGGTTTCCATCCAAGAGGACCACTTGAACTCAAAGACCTACAAGGTTGGGATAAGAGGAGTGCTCTAGGAGAAGATTTTGCTGCCACCATGAAGGCAGTTCATGATCAAGTCAAAGTTCAGTTGGAAAAAATAGTCTCCAAATACAAAGATAGGGCAGATCTAAAAAGGAGAGAAGTATAGTTCAAGGTGGGAGATTTGGTGATGGCCTATCTAAGGAAGGAAAGGTTTCCTAAAGGACTGCTAACCAAGCTTTTGATGAAGAAAATAGGTCCATGCAAGGTAGTGCATAAGTTTGGTCCAAATGCCTATGAAATAGAATTGCCATCCGGTCTTGGTATTTCTCCCATATTCAATGTTTTAGCCCTCTTTCCATTCAAACCTCCATTGAATGCTGAAGATGGATCAAATGTGGTGATTGAAGATGAAGATTGGGTCAAAGATCTACCTCCAAGTAAGCCTTTACAATTGGAATGCATCTTAGATTCCAAGGTTGTCAAAAAGATAAGGAAGGGTGTGTACAAGGAGTACTTGGTCAAGTGGCAAGATTTTCCTGATTCAGAGGCTACATGGATGAGTGAGGAAGACATTTTGAAGCATGGGAAGACACTTCAACATTTGGCAACTCAAGGGACTTGAGTTTTTCTTGCAGGGGGAGTATGGTCCAGGAGCACCTCCTCTATGGTGGATCTAATCTTGGATCATTTAAATTCTATGCATATCATGTTTTGTTTATGTTTTCAATAAGGCTTTTTAAGACACACCATGTTTGTAATAATAATTTTATGTCAATTTGGTCACTAGACCTATGTAGACCATGTTTTGGTCAAGTTTGATGTAATAACACAATGAAAACATGTAGTCTTCTTGTGAGAGGAGAAACCCAATGGCTAACTGACTTTCAAAATTAGTTTGTATAGTTGGGAGGGAGGTTAACTAATGTCTCAAGCCTTCTATAGGTGAAGTATAATGTAACTTGGAAGTAGGAATAAAGATTTTGGATATTTGATGTGTTGAAAAACTATTTTTTTGAGTAATTCACTGTAATAGTCATTATGTATAGCCTGCACAGATAAGTGACCATCTGAAACTAATTGGAGATGTTCATACATTGAGGTAGCTTTCATTTGGAAGTAGTTTGGTGTCTTAAAGTGTTGTAGTTTGTGAGATATTATTATTTTTGCAAAGACTAGTGTGAAAACCTAGAAACTAGGGTTTTGTGAATAAATGGAGTGTTATTCCTCTGTCCGTTGAAAGCAAGATTCTCATTTTTAGTGTGATGGAGGAATACAATGTATATTTTGTGTTTTTTTGTGGTTTTGGGTCAAGCACTCAAGGATCCAAGGAGTTTGGCTTGAGTTTGACTAGGCATCTCTATGTGACTAGTCATTGAAACGATAGGAAAAGTGTTGTTATGTGAGAATAGTTGGAGGAGTGACAAAATTGATGGATGGTCAAGTGTTTGTAGGGTGATAGAAGTTGTCATCGGTGTAATACAACCTCTCAGGGAAGCTTTTGGAAGTTATACCGATCAACGGTGTTGGACCGATAGGAGGTGCATCGGTGTAGAACAGCTTTGGTCTCACCGAAGACAACATATATCGGCATATCAGGAGAATAGACCAGGAGTTCGCTGATGGGGAGTAGTCACACCGAAGTATCAGGAGTAGTCAAATGAAGTCAAGTGTATCAGCACGTCGGCCAATGTTCATAAGTGTTCGCCAATGATCTAAGTCTTGTAGATGAAGTCATATCAGAGTGACTAAGACTTCAGAGAGATAAGTTGTAAGGAGACCGATGGGGTATGTTTGGGTGATGACAAAAGAAGAAGAGTAGATCACTGAGACATAAGTCAGACTCTCACTAATCAATTTTTGATTAGTTGTGTGCTTCCACTGTGCACTCTACATCAGATTCCCCTAAAGGTTGGAAGATTTGAGGGGAGTTGTTTTTCATAGGTGCATTCTCCTCTGCATTGAGGACTATGGGGTATGTGAAAGTTATTACATTTTCTTGCAAAGGCTCTAGCCACTCATTGTTGTCTCCCATGATCAATAGATTTTCTTGAGGTATTACTTATTCCCTAAATTTAGGCTAAGTCTCTTGGAAGGTGGGTCCTTCTAGTAGATAAGTTCTGATTTGTTGGTGTCTCTCCTACAACTCTTGAATGTATTATGAGAGTGTAGGGTGTTTAGGGGATGTGGGAATAACTTATGGTTGTGTTACTTCCAAGGTGGATGTCAAATGACTTTTCTCTCCAACAGTGTTTTGGAATACCCCACTTCTTTCACCTATAAGTTGTTGTTGGGGTGTTTGTTTGATACATATACCTCTTAGGTCTTTGGTCTAACCATGCAAAATTGTTCTAACCCTAACTAGGACTACTAAATAAAGTTGCTATTAACATAAAGCTTCCCTGACAATGGTGCCAAAAATGACAAGGATCATTGTACCTTGCATTTAATCATATTTATTTGTGAAATCTAGGGCAATGTCCATGGTAGACTACAATAAATATAGTAGTCAACAGTCTTAGAACTAACTACTGAAATGAGACTTATCCAAAGAAATTCATGCTTTTAAATATTTGTTGTAAATGAAATCTTAATCTAGGAATTCAAATAATACAATACTGAAATGAAATAACTAATTAGACAGATGGAAAAGACATCAAAAATAAAGTAAACAATAATCTAATCTATATTTATCAAAGCAAGAAAACTAACTAAATAATTTGTAGTAATTCAAGAAAGCAATAAACTTTGATAGTAATACTAGCCTTCTCTCCTCTGATGGGAGTGGGCCCTTGCTCCACACCTCTAGAATGAAGACTAAAGAAAAGTTTTAGAACACACAAATGGAAAACTACCTCCTTTTTATTCCAAGATCTTCATAAACAATATATCTTCAACAGAGTAAAAATAAAGTGTATTGTGCTTTTGAAAACAAAAACAAAGATAAATTTCTTATCGGCTCCATACAATACATATCAGCTGTATTTCCTGACAACATATCTCTGGAGTTTATTAGTTCACTTTGAGTTCTACTTTAGATACAAAAGATCTTTATTCCTAGGACTAAACATGCAATCTACCTATAAAAGAGATAATTATGGAGAACTAAAAGAGATTTAAAGTGACACTTAAAGGTGTAACTTAAACCAAGAGTTTGAATTGAAGTAAATCAAGCTGTGAAGGCCCTCATAAAAAGGAATTAAATTCTAAATATAACATCTTAACATAAGTTCTTAATTCCTGCAAAAATCAAGTAATAGGTGTCTTTCATCCCCCTTGAGCCACTATAGTAGTCTTTCCCAAAAACTACGGCATTTACATACAAAACTCCATATCTATGGAACAACTCCAAAGATTCTATGTAGTTCATAAAGTAACTCCATGGAGGGTGCTCTAGAGACATATTTATAGCTCAGTAGTACTCAAATCTGGAGATCAAATGCTCAGTAACCTCTGTTGACTTGTCAATCTAGCTCTAGAGATCCTCCAATTCTTTTACTACTTATTGGAGTTCCCATAATCAATCTTCTGTACTGTTGTCAAGAGACATTGCTATGCTGAATAATTGAGTGTTATGCATTTGTCTGCAAGTGCATATTTTGTTATGTAGATTTGAGGTGTTGTAAACACTTGTATGAAGTGTCTAAATCTAGAGTTGTAAGATCTAAAGTCCACCGGAAAGATAAATGCAAGCTGTTGAGTATCGCTACAGTGTTTGACAGAGTTTGACTGTGATAGAGTCTGAGTTCTGATGGTTCGCATTTTGCCACTAAAGATATTTTTCTCTACGGTTCTGAAGGTATGATTGGTGATGTCTGAGGTGTCTTTGATATGATTTTGAGAAAGCCTTGTGGTCCACAGTAAAAGATGTAGTTTGACAGATGAACTGAATTAGTAGCAGTCTGAGTTAGAGGCTGACATGATAAGTTTGAATCGTATATGGTAAGCTCTATTGTTTAGAACTTAATCCTAGGTGGTTCTATAGTTGGAGCTAACATATGAGAAGGTGTTTCAAATGTTATTTAGGACCATTATGTATTTTGATGAATGGATTTGGCCGACAAGCTACAAGTTTATTAACTATATGCTTCATCTGAGTATGTCGACCTAATATGAAGATCTTAATTGTTGTGAATAAATATGGGATCGAATTCAATGTTTGTTGTGTGTATGATGCAAATGCAAATATACATATGTGCGACATATAATGGAAGGTGTTTTTGTGGAAACAATAAGAAGAAGAAGAGAGATCTTATTCCCATGTAAAAGTAGAGCAATGAAATAGAGTAGTCAAACATGAAGAGTTTTGAGATAGTAATTTTTTTGCTTCATTGAAGCTACAACTATGCATGTGCAGATGCAATCTGAGTAGTTCAATTTGGAAGTGATCCATTCTTCTTTCTTCTTTCTTTCTCTAGGTAGTTATCTTGTTTGGCAGTGAGCCCTTCTTGCAGTGAGTATTTCTCAGGGTAGTGAGTGGTGCAGGACCACCTTCTCTATGGTATAGGAGTCATGTTTTGTTTTTGTTTTTAATAAGGCTTTCATGTCAATTTGGTCACTAGACCTATGTAGACCATGGTTTGGTCAAATTTGATGTAATCACACAAGGAAAACATGTAGTTTTCTTGTGAGAGGAAACAACCAATGGCTAACTAACTTTCAAATTAGTTTGTATGGTTGGGAGGAATGTGAACTGATGTCTCAAGCCTTTTATAGGTGAGAAGTTGGATGTAATTACATGAAGGAATGAATGAATGAAGATCTAGATTTTGGGTGTATTGATATTCTAAGTAATTCTCTGTATGGTTAGCTGATCATCTGAAACTTATTAGAGATGTTCAGGCATTGAAGTAGTTTCCATTTGATAGTAGTCTGGTGTCTTAAAGTGTTGTAGTTTGTGAGATCTTGTTCCTTTTGCAAAGACTGGTCTGAAAACCTAGAAACTAGGGTTCTGTGAATAAATGGATTGTATCTCCTCTGTCCACTGAAATCAAGATTCTCACGTTCAGTGTGATGGAGGAATATAATGTACATTTTGTGTTTTCTGTTGTTTTGGGTCAACACCCAGGGATCCAAGGAGTTTGGGCTTGAGTTGACTAGGCATCTCTATGTGACTAGTCGTAGAAACAATAGGAAAAGTGCCGTTGTGGAGTGGCCAAATTGACAGGTGGTCAAGTGTTCACAGAGGGATTATAGACCCCCTTCTATGCTATCGAGTCTTTGTTTCTTCATATTTGTTTAGTAACTGAGAGTTGTAGAGTTGCGGAAGTGTCATCAGCGTAACTTAGTCCTCAAGGAAGCTTTTGGAGGTTACACCGATTAACAACGTTGGACCGATAGAAGGTGTATCAGTGAAGGGTGAAAGGAAGTCTCACCAAAGAACATCTATCAGCGTATCGAGATAATGAACACAGAGTTCTTTGATGGAGAAAGTCTTACCGAAGAGTTGGGGGGATGGTTAATGCGATGTCAACTGCATCGGTATATCAATAAATATTCCTAAGCGGTCGCCAATGATCTAAGTCTGGTCAACAAGGCCACAACTAATCACCATGGTTAATGCTAGTGGAAAGCTAACCACCATTAGGTATCAGTAGGAAGTTTGGAGATGCCACTGATAGAGGAAGTCTCTCTAAAGGCTAAACAAATTTGACTGACAAGGAGAGCTGGTAGATCAGTTAGAGAAGTTGCAAGGTGGCCGACGGGATATGTTTGGCTGACAAGAGTAGGTCACCAAGAGATAGGTCACACTCACACCAATCAATTTTGTTGATCAATTTGAATGCTTCCACTGAGCGCTCTGCACCATATTGGTATTAGAGCCAATATTTGAATTGGAGTAGTGTATGTCAGATGAGGAGATAGAAACTGAGGCTAGCACAATGCCTCCTAAGTCTATGAGCAAAGAAGCCATCAAGAAGATGGTAGAGAAGATGCTTGAAGAAAGGTTGAAAGAAGAGAGGCCCAAGGGTAAGAGTAAAGAGGATAGAAGTGCTTCTGATACAGAAGAAGAAGAAGAGGCAAAGGAGAGCCCTCAAGAATAAGGTATGTCTGCAGACCAAAAAGTATTCTTGAATGCACTCAAAGGCACTCAGGGAGATAGTGGCGATCCAAAGATGGATGTTCCTACATTTAATGGGAAACTAGATGGAGATGCCCTCATGGATTGGATTGAAGCCATGTGTAACTATTTTGACTTCAAGGAGTATAGTGACAGCAAGAAAGTCAAGTTTTCTAAGACAAGATTAAGAGGTTCTGCCCTAGTTTGGTGGAACTATATGCAATGTGAAAGAGAGAAAGTTGGACAGAACCCTATCACCAAATGGAGTAGAATGGTGGCCATGCTAAGAGACAAGTTCATGCCATCTGATTAGGAGTTGTAGACCATTAGGAAGTTTAATCATTTCAGACAAAAGGATATGGATGTGGCTACATATACTAAAGAATTTCATAGATTGACCATAAGAGCCAATCACAAGGAGGAGGAGAAAGAGATGGTGGCCAGATATCTCGATGGCTTGAGGTATAACATACAAGATGAATTCAGTATGGTGGTTGCCAAAACAGTGGATGAATGTTTTCAATTAGCCTCTAGGGAAGAAGAGAAGTTGAAAAGAAAGAGTGATCAAAATGCCAGAGGAAGAGGTGGCAAGAATAATAGGGGAAGAGGCAGTTTTGGTAGAGGATAGTCAAGTAGAAATGAAAACCCAAGTCAACAAGAGTCTCATTATGATGTAGAACATGGAGGTGGTGGTTTCAGAGGTTAGAGAAGACCAAATGGTAGAGGTAGAAGTGGTGGTGCAGGTAGAGGACCCAGAGTTTTCACTGGTAGATGCTATGGTTGTAATCAAGTAGGCCATACTATGAGCAAATGCCCTTAGAAGGCAACTAGTTCCCATGATGGTGGAAGAAGGAATCAGTTGTTGAAAGATGATGATTGCCAAACTGTGAATTCACTCATTAGTAGTGTTACACCAGTTCTTGAAGGAGAGAGCATGGTGATCAAGAGAACCTTGATGAAGATGCCATTGAAGCAAGAACCCCCACAAAGGAAGACTCTCTTCAGAACCCAAGGTATAGCATATGGTAAACTTTCTAAAATCATTGCTAATTTAGGTTCTAATGAGAATGTAGTGTCTACTAAAATGGTAGAGAAGTGTAAATTGAAAAGGCTGCCCCATGTTAGTCCTCATAAGATCTCTTGGTTGAATAAGAATCAAAATTACATGGTAGAAGAACAAACCTAGGTTGAGTTTGAGATAGGTGATTATAAGGACAAGATACTATGTGAGATTATTCCTATGGATGCTTGTTACCTTCTTCTTGGACATCCATGGCAGTATGATGTGAAGGCACAACATGCTGGTGAGAAGAACACATACCTCATCACCAAGAATGGAAGGAAGTTTAGGATGGATCCTATACAAGAGCAGATTGGAGAGAAGAACAATGACACCAATGTCATGATGGTTAGTGGCAAAGAGTTTGTGCACCTCATGAAGAAGGATACTGAAGGGTATGCCTTGATAATGAAGCCTAAAGATGAATCATGACAGCAAGACAAAAAGTAGAAAGAGATTCCACTAGAAGTATAGCAATTGTTGGATAAGTACCAAGATCTTGTGGTAGAGGATACTGCTAATTCCTTACAACCCATGAGAGATATAAGTCATCAAATTGACTTGATTCCATGTGCCACATTGCCCAATAAGGCTGCCTACAAATTGACACCACAACAAAATGAAGAGGTGAGTAGACAAATTCAAGAACTCTTAGAGAAAGGACTGATTAGAAAGAGTCTTAGTCCATGTGCAGTCCCTAGTTTGCTTTCTCCAAAAAAAGATGGGAAGTGGAGACTATGTACAGATTCAAGGGCCATAAATAAGATCACAATAAGGTATAGATTCCCTATGCCAAGGATTGAGGATCTTTTGGACTATCTTGGAGGGTCATGTTATTATTCAAAGATTGATTTGAAATCTGGTTATCATCAAATCAAAATTAGGCAGGGAGATGAATGGAAGACTACCTTGAAGACAAATGAAGGTCTCTATGAGTGGCTTGTCATGCCATTTGGCCTTAGCAATGCCCCAAGCACATTCATGCATTTGATGAGTGAGGTACTTATTGAATTCATTAGCAAATTTGTAATTGTTTATCTTGATGACATACTTGTTTTCAGTAGGACAAAAGAAGAACATGTGCATCATCTTGGACAAATGATACAGAAGTTGCATAAGAATAAGTTGATGATCAACTTGGATAAGTGTGATTTCATGAAAATTGAACTTATGTACCTAGGCTTTGTGATTTCTAATGGTTGTTTGAAGATGGACCCCACAAACGTTAAGGCCATTCTCAATTGGCCTACCCCTAGAATAGTGGGAGATGTTAGAAGCTTCCATGGCTTGGCAACTTTTTATAGGAAGTTCATTAGAGGATTTAGTCATATAAGTGCTCCTATTCTCAATACCATCAAGGGTGGCATAAAGTGCAAATTTCAATGGACAAAGCAAGCAGATGATAGATTTGAATTGTTAAAGAGGAAAGTAGTTGAATTACCTATATTGGTGCTCCCAGATTTTGAAAAAGTTTTTTTCATGGAATGTGATGCAATTCAACAAGCAATTGGTGCTATTCTCAGTTAGGATGGGCATCCAGTGGACTTTTTTTTCAAAGAAGTTAAATGAGGCTAAACAAAGGTACTCTACCTATGACCTATAACTTTATGCAATGGTGCAAGCTCTCAAAAAGTGGAGACACTATTTTCTGCCCAAAGAATTCATTGTTTTTACTGATAACCATGCTTTTAGATTCCTAAATAGTCAGGAAAAGTTGAATCATATGCATGTTAAGTAGATGGAACAATTGCAGGCCTATACCTTCACTATTAAGCATAAAAAGGGTGTTGCCAACAAAGTGGCTGATGCTTTAAGTAGAAGGATGCTGGTCATATAGGAAGTACAAATGGAAAGCATGGGGATAGAGTTTGAAGGAGTTATACAAGGAGGATGCAGATTTCAAATATGCTTATGAAGTTTGTGCTAGTTTGGCTAACACTTTTCATGGTGAATATTTAGATTTTGTGTTGCAAGAAGGTCTCCTATTTAAAGGCAATTTGCTATGTGTTCCTAAATTTTCAATGAGGGATAACATCATCAAAGAGAAGCACAATGGAACCTTAGGAGAACATTTTGGGTTGGACAAGACTTTGGAACAAGTCACTAAATTCTACTATTGGCCAAAAGTATAATTGGATGTAAGGAAATATGTTGCAAGTTGTACCATATGTCAAAAGGCCAAAGGTATGTCTTCTAATGCTAGTTTGTACCAACCCCTTCCTATTCCAAACAGGCCTTGGGAGAGCATTAGTATGGATTTTATACTGGGTCTTCCTAAGACAACAAGGGGTGTGGATAGTGTTTTTGTCATTGTGGACATATTTAGTAAGATGGCTCATTTTGTGCCATGCAAATGCACAAATGATGCATCTCACATTGCTGGTCTCTTTTTCAAAGAAGTGGTTAGAATTCATGCTTTGCCCCTTTCAATTGTCACTAATAGAGACTCCAAGTTTGTTGGTCATTTTTGGAGGACCTTATGGAGAAAATTGGGAACACAATTGTCTTTCTCATCAACCTACCATCCTCAAACTGATAGTCAGATGGAGGTTGTTAATAGGTCCTTAGGAAGCCTTCTAAGATGCCTTACCAAGTAGCATGGGTTGGCATGGGACTTGGTGATCAGTCAAGCTGAGTATGCTTACAATGATTCAGTGAATAGAAGTACTGGGAAGAGTCCATTTGAAATTGTTTATGGTTTCCATCCAAGAGGACCACTTGAACTCAAAGACCTACAAGGTTGGGATAAGAGGAGTGCTCTAGGAGAAGATTTTGCTACCACCATGAAGGCAATTCATGATCAAGTCAAAGTTTAGTTGGAAAAGACAGTCTCCAAATACAAGGATAGGGCAGATCTCAAAAGGAGAGATGTACAATTCAAGGTGGGAGATTTGGTGATGGCCTATCTAAGGAAGGAAAGACTACCTAAAGGATAGCCAACTAAGCTTCCAATGAGGAAAATAAGACCGTGCAAGGTAGTGCATAGGTTTGGTCCAAATGCTTATGAAATAGAATTGCCATCTGGTCTTGGTATTTCTCCCATATTCAATGTTTTAGACCTATTTCCATTTAGACCTCCATTGAATGCTGAAGATGGATTAGATGTTGTGATTGAAGATTGGGTCAAAGATTTACCTCAAAGTAAGCCTTTACAGTTGGAATGCATCTTAGATTCCAAAGTTGTCAAAAAGACAAGGAAGGGTGTGTACAAGGAGTTCTTGGTCAAGTGGCAGGATCTTCCTGATTCAGAAGCTACATGGATGAGTGAGGCAAACATTTTGAAGCAAACACTCCAATAGTTAGCAACTCAAGGGACTTGAGTTTTTCCTATAGGGGGAGTATGGTGCAGGAGCACCTTGTCTATGGTGCAGGAGCACCTTGTCTATGGTGCAGGAGTCATGTTTTATTTTTGTTTTCAATAAGGCTTTTTAAGCCACATCATGTTTGTAATAAGATTTTCATGTCAATTTGGTCACTAGACCTATGTAGACCATGGATTGGTCAAATTTGATGTAATCACACAAGGAAAACATGCAGTTTTCTTGTGAGAGGAGACAACCAACAGCTAACTAACTTTCAAAATCAGTTTGTACGGTTGGGAGGAATGTGAACTAATGTCTCAAGCCTTTTATAGGCGATAAGTTGGACGTAATTACATGAAGGAATGAATGAATGAAGATCTAGATTTTGGGTGTATTGATACATTATTTTTCTAATTAATTCTCTATATGGTTAGTTAATCATCTGAAACTGATTAGAGATGTTTAGGCATTGAAGTAGTTTCCATTGATAGTAGTCTGGTGTCTTAAAGTGTTGTAGTTTGTGAGATATCATTCCTTTTGCAAAGACTAGTCTGAAAACCTAGAAACTAGGGTTCTGTGAATAAATGGACTATATCTTCTCTGTCCACTAAATTCAAGATTCTCATGTTTAGTGTGATGGAGGAATACAGTGTACATTTTGTGTTTTCTGTTGTTTTGGGTCAACACCTAGGGATCCAAGGAGTTTGGGCTTGAGTTGACTAGGCATCTCTATGTGACTAGTCATAGAAACAATAGGAAAAGTGTTGTGGAGTGGCCAAATTGATGGGTGGTCAAGTGTTCACAGAGGGATTATAGACCCCCTTACGTGTTGTCAAGTCTTTATTTCTACATATTTGTTTAGTATTTGAGAGTTGCAGAGTTGTGGAAGTGTCATCGGCATAACTTAGTCCTCGACGAAGCTTTCAGAGGTTACACCGATTAATGGCATTGGACCTATAGAAGGTGTATCGGTGAAGGGTGAAAGGAAGTCTCACCGAAGAACATCTATCGGTGTATCGGGAGAACGAGCACGGAGATTGCCGATGGAGAAAGTCTTATTGAAGAGTCGGGGGGATGGTCAATGTGATGTCAACTGCATTGGCATATCGGTGAATGTTCCTAAGTGGTTGATGATGATCTAAGTCTAGCTGACAAGGCCACAACTACCATCAGGTATCGGTAGGAGGTTTGGAGATGCTACCGATAGAGGAAGTCTCTCCAAAGGCTAAGCAGAGTTGACTGTCGAGGAGATTTGGTAGATTGGTCAAAGAAGTTGCAAGGTGGCCGACGGGATATGTTTGGCTGACAAGAGTAGGTCACCAAGACATAGGTCACACTCATGCCAATCAGTTTTGTTGATCAATTTGAACACTTCCACTAAGCGCTCTGTACTAGTGAGCCTTATTGTAATCTGATATTGTGCTATATTGATATATTGTGAGCTAACACTCACCATGGTTTTTCCCTTTTTGAGTTTTCCACATAAAAATCCTAGTGTTCATGTGTTATGTCTTTGTGGTTGCTATTTCTATGTTTATTCTACATTCATATTATTAACTTTGGAAATTAGGTAAATGAATTTGTTAAGAAGTGGTTTTGTGGAATATTGATTCACTCCCCCTCTTAGTATTCCTTATTCTCAACAATTGGTATCAGAGCGAGGTTCCTTGGAAGAAGCCTAATAGTTTGAGGAAGATCTAGAAAAGTCCACTCATGGCTGCCAAGAGATTTGGAAATTTCTCAAACAATGTTGAACTGGAAGCAGCTCTTGTTGATCTTGAAAAGTCTGAAGCAAAAGTTAGGGATCTAAAGGATAACTTACAAGAAGTTGATGAATGCATCTCAAAATTAAAAGAACAAGTAAAGAAATTCAAAGATAGATACAAAGATGTTAGTGATCAATTAATATAAGCAAATGCAACCTTGAATGATTTGGAAGCAAAAGTTATAGAAAGAACAAAAGCCGAAGAAGATCTAAATTTAATGATGAAAATTAAAATAGAAGATTGTGCCAAACTTGAAAAAGAAATTGTGAGTCTAAAAGTAGACTTGGAAAAGGCCAAGAACTATGAAGAAAAGTTCAAGATAAGTATTGCAAAGATTGATGAGTGTTGATGATAAGCAAGGTTTGGAATTTGAAAAAGGAGAAAGTTAAAAAACTGGTCAAACCACCACTGGGTTAAAGAAAAATAGAGGGAACCAATACATAAATCAAAGAAGAAGACCTAGAAGACCTTTAGTCAAACAACCAAATGCTCAAAGGTATCCATCTTTCAATGGCCATTGTTTTAATTGCAATAAGTTTGGTCATAAAGCTACTCAATGTAGGAGTAGAGTAAATCATAATGTTCAATCATTCTTTGGTCAATGTTTCAATTGCAAAAAAATTGGTCAAAAATCAAATGAATGTAGAATTCTGGTAAGAAATGGGTCATACAATGCAAGTAATAGTCAATCATTCAGTGGAAAGTGTTTTGCATGCAATAGATTTGGACATATGGCTAATCAATGCAGATCAAGGATGAATTAATTTAGAGGAAGGAATTAAGGAAAATCAAACATTGTGTGCTTCAATTGCAACAAATTTGGACATGTTACAAGATTTTGTAGAAGCAAGAATGTGAAGAGAAAAATTACTATGTTGAAGAAAGGAAAATAGTGCAAAGTAATGATAAGGGAAATGAAAAGGTTGATCTAGTTGAAATAAAGAAGGAAATGAGCAAGTTTTAGATTAAGAAATATGTAGACAATACCAAGGATGGATCCGCACTAGACTCTGGTGTAGATACTTCCTCCAGGAAGTAAAATGAGAGCTCTAGCTCAGGGGGAGCTACATTGAAAGTTTAAAAACCCTAGCCAGTCAGCTAGTGCTAGAATCTGGCACAAAGATATGATAAAAAGAATCATATGATAGATCATCTAAAGAAAGTTCCAGAAGAAAAGGTCCAACTACGAAGATTTGCCAAGTAATCTAAAGTGTCTGTGGTTGCCAGGAAGGTGTCTAATAACTTTTTGTAAAGTGACATTAATGAATTAGGTTTTGGCATGCAAAGGATAAAAGGAGTTATATCTGAAGGAAAAATCATTCTACATTCCATGCACCCAAGTGACTAAGGGAAACTGAAGCAAGATTCAAAGCAACTACAATATTCTCCAAAGGATTTCAGATCAAGATCAAGGAAACCTTAATCCGGCGAAAGAGGTATTTATAACTTGAAACCCTACTATGAAAATTAAATTGCTCTCAGAAAATGTTTACTCCTCAAGTAATCAAGATAGGGAAAATGCCTCACCCCAAGTTTAAGAAACAATTATTCAAATCACTAGAAAATGATTTGTTAGGAGCATTCTCAAGTACTCCACATGGGGTTATACATATAGAAGATCATATCAGAGCATACATTCATGTTAGTCTAGAAGAATATGATCACATGAAGTTAGGAAAACTATATTTAGATGAACTGAATACTGTGGATATTGTGTTAAAATATGAATATAAAGTTCTAGGAGAAAAGAAACTTGACACCTGGTTGGATTTTCCCATAATTCTGAATGGTGCATGGGTCCAACTTATTCTAAGTAGACTTCATGATGAATCTCTATATCTATATGATAACCAAAGGAGCCATCAAAGCTGTAACTGGTATGAGCTCCTTTGGAAGGGTTCCAGGCATAAAGAAAATGAAGAACAATGTGGTAATGCAGCTAACAGGAGCCAAATTTGATAAGAATGCCCTTATAGTGAATGATATCAGGGATCCAACTGTCAAATTTGCTTCAATGATTGTTGGATACAAAGTATACTTCTCCAACAAAGAAAATTTTGTGTCTGCATCAGTTATATACATAGCATATGATATGATAAAAAACAATACAGACTATGACATCTACGAATTGCTCCAGAGTGAACTAATGGAGAACTTGAAAAGAACAAAAGAAACTAATCATCCTTTCAAATATGGAACATTGATTACATGTTTACCCTTTTACTTCCTGAGAGAGCTACCTGGTTCAACAAATATTATTTGGCTTGATCACATACATGTAGCCGCTCAAATAAGAAATCACTTACAGAGTTTGGGCAATGCAAATAAGCAGAATGGAATCTTATGGAAATATTTCAAAGATTTTCAAAAGAAAATGTTAAGTAGGTTCTAGATACCTGAAAATGTAGTGATAAAATATTAAAAGGATATCGTATTCATGGTGGATAAAGATACATGCTTCATGGAGGTTGTGGAACCGAGAACTGTATGGGTTCCTGCACTGGGTTATGAACTTATAGAAGATGTCTTAACTAAATTAGCTGATGCACTACTAAGTAAACCTATTGATCCTAATGAGGATAGATTTGGGACATTCTCAAAATTATCTTCCAGAATGTTGATGGAACCTAAGCAATCAGAGAAAGCATCAGATGAATAATTAAGGCAAAAATCAAATCAGGAGAATCAAAGTCCATAAGTGCTCTGGTAGAATGGACATCAAGCACTCCTGAAAGGAAAGAAAAGAGATCTGAAGAGGAGAGACCAACATCTAGTTCTAGAAAAAGGATAAGGATGTCATCCTTTACAGAAGACACAATTGAAGAAAAGAAGAGAAAGAAAGTTTTACTTTGTGAAGAAAAAGTGGCAAGAGACACTATTGCAAAACCCTTGGAAAAGCTACAAAGTACTCAAATCCTTTATCCACCCAAGTTTCTTCAAGAACTAATAAATCTAAATTCCTTGTCTCCAAAATAGAAATTTGAATTAGTATCATTTGCCCAAGCAAAGGTACATGCAGAATTGATGAAAACTCACATGAAAGATAGTAAGTTCATTACAACAGTATCTAATGTACTAGAAAAATTCATGCCTGAATACCAGAAAGATACTTCGACATCATCTACTGATCAACTAAAAGGTATGATAAAATCAATCACCAATCATTTTGAATCCTTTGAAAAATCTATAAAAACAAAGGTCAGAAAAGAATTTGATGAGAAAGGATTAGCCGAGTTAAAAACCATGTTGATCAATGATAAAATCTCTTTAAACCAAGGAATAAAAGGTTTGCAAAGTGCCATAAAAGAAGGTTGTGACTTGTACACATTTTGTCTATCTTGGCTAGAGGCTACAAAGGAATTAGAAGATAAAATCAAGGACATGGAACTCAAACTGCTTAATATTTTTAAGACATAATCTAGAAATTGAGTCAATAAGTGCCAAAGAGACATAGGTTGTAAATATTCATAATGATTTGAGCATTCTGATGAAGAAAAGGGAAGAAATCAAAGATAGGCTATGCCAACTAAGGGGGCTAATAAGTCCAAAAATTGATTCCATGACCAATCTGGCAGATGAAGCCTTGAAATCACAAGCATTAATTGATACACCATCAGATGTGTAGAAGGCAGAGAAGCTAGTCTTTTGATAAATAACCACATCCATATTTTGGAGATTGCAAGGAATAGTTGGAATGGAGAGATAGCTTTGATAAAGACTATCTATAATGATATTCTACCTTCAACTATAAATTAATATACAAATGTGTATTTGTATATATGTGGCAAAGTATAGAAAATTTTGTAGTTTTGACAATTTTTTACTCTGGAACCTACACTTTTGCCATTGATGTCAAAGGGGGAGAAGAAGATCAGTGAAGGCAAACATCTCAAGGGGAGAAGAAATATAGAGTGTATATAGAAAGGGGGAGCAGTCAAGACAGTCAAGCATTTTTCACTAAGTGTTGCCATCAATGCCAAAGGGGGAGATTGTTGGCAAGAGACATTGCTATGCTGAATAATTGAGTGTTGTCATTGATGGAAACAAGGCAAAGAAGACATCAGTCTAGAAGACCACCTTGATTTGGCAACAAGGTAAAAGAGTATTTGAGGCTGGAAGGCCAGAATGACTATGTATGGATAGTATTCAGAGTAAGGGATAGAAAGTGGATCAGTATGCCTCCGCAGATGAAGACCTGCAAATGCAGTTCAAGTATGATGACTCATAGATATTTGATGATGATATAATCTAGTTTTTAGGTCATGACTTCCTCTAGAAGTCATTTGAAGAAAATATCTAAGTATGGATGAACAAAAGTAAGACAAGGATAGTGTATAGTGCAAAGTAAAATGATCTGCATTTCTCCGCAAGTGCATATTTTGTTATGCAATTTTGAGGTGGTGTAAACACTTTTATGAATTGTCTAAATCTAGAGTTGTAAGATCTAAAGTCCACCAGAAAGATAAATGCAAGCTATTGAGTACCACTATAGTGTTTGACAGAGTTGGATTCTGATAGAATCTGAGTTCTGATGGTCCACATTTTTTCGCTAAAGAATATTTTGCTCTACAATTTTGAAGGTATTATTGGTGATGTCTAAGAGTCTTTGATATGATTTTGAGCAAGCCCTATGGTCTGTAGTAAAAGATGTAGTCTAACAGATGAATTGAATTAGTAGCGGTCTGAGTTAGAGGCCGACATGATAAGTTTGAATCATATATGGTAAGCTCTATTGTTTAGAACTTAATCCTAAGTGGTTCTATAGTTGGAGATGACATACAACAAGGTGTTTCAAATGTTATTTAGGTCCACTATGTATGTTGATGAATGGATTTGGCTGACAAACTATAACTTTATTAACTATATGCTTCATCTGAGTATGCTGATATGAAGATCTTAAGTGTTGTGGATATATATATGGGATCAAATTTAGTGTTTGGTGTGTGTGCTATGAATGTGACTATACATATGTGTGACATACAGTGGAAGGTGTTTTTGTGTAAACAATAAAGAGCAGAAGAAGAGAGATCTTATTCCCATAGTGAAGTAGAGTGATGCAGAGTGGGACGCAACGGAGGCTAACTAACAGGAAGGAGTAGCCAACAATACAAACAACCTGATAAAATTCTCTATCGGCTGAACATCATCATCATATTTCCTAGAGACACCAACAGCATCATCACATTTCAACAGCATCATCATATTTCGGATGATCGCAAATATCCTCCTGTCGACTACCATTTACCTCCTCCGTTTGTCGCCTATCATCATCATCATGATAATCAACGGGCGCAAACAACCTCCGGTTGCACTGTTCATCTGGTGCCAAATACAAGCGGCATCATCATGATATTCAATATCACCTTCGTCAGCAGGATATCCAAATATCCGGTAGCTTCTAATATCCTGATGACGTTCCACTTCAACAACTTGCCTTCGATGCTCCATTGCCCGACGATACAAGCAACAGCATCATGATATTGTTCATCCGGTTCCTCGAAACCTCCTGATGATGCTAATACAACTTTCTGCCTTCGCCGATACTTAACCACTTAGCGACAACAGGATAAACTCGCATTGAGGGATTTCTTAATATCCTGATGACGATGACATCATATCCTGATGACGATGACGTCACACGATATCCTGATGAACTCTTCAACACTTAGCCAAAAAAACTTAACTTTCACACCCGCATCCGTAAGCGATATGCGGATGATGAACTTCCCCGAGAGATGATCCTGACTGCGATATATACACTGAGTATATATCCAACTCAAAAGATCATGATGCACTTGCAACATGCAAACTTCAACAACTTCATGACCCGATCCTGATGGCGATGCATTCGCAGATGACGATGCGGCTTGCTCCGACTGGAAACGCACATGCAGACTCCTGTGTATCCTTCCACTGCATGTAATCACTCAAAACCGCATAATTTCACAAAGATCATGTGACGACCGGGCCGGATCACCTTCAAACCAAAATCTAACAACTTATCTTCTAGACCTAGCACATGAGGATGCTAGGCTGATTCACAGCATGCTCCTAACTGATCTCCTGAACAATGCAATGCATAAACAGAAAACACAAATGCAAACTAAACTATGATACAGGACCATTCCACCGATTTGCAGGATCAACCGGTGGAAGGGTTGAAAATACCCATCTACTTGTAAAACGGAAAGGAATCAACACAGATACAACTGATACAACCAGATACTGCAAAAGAAGAGATCTTATTCAATTGGAATTCAAAAGTCCTGAATACAGATTCACAATGTCTGAACTGCGCTCAACTCAACACAACACCAATCCCTCTATCAACATCAATCTCAATATCAAAATGAACTATCAATATGAACTCCTCTAAACCCTAACAGATCGAAGGTATATATAACAAATCCTTCGAGTACTACCAACTTCACTTCCCAGCGGCTGGGAGCTTCCAAGCGGCTGGGAGAGAGGACAACTCAGACTATCTTATCCCGATCTCTAACTGCCTACACATACTCCTAGGCTGAACTAATACATAGCATCGGTCCAGTGGACCTTATTACAAGATAAAGTCAAACATACTAAAAATAGCCTACTGCCCTGTCATCATGCTGATAACTATCCTATATCCTGATCATGTATGTCATCATGCGGACCTATATCCTGATCATGTGCGGGTGCTCCTGCACCATAGAGCAGTTAGACATGAAGAGTTTTGAGATAGTATTTTTGTGCTTCATTAGAGCTACAACGATGCATGTGTAGATGCAATCTAATTAGTTTAGTTTGGTAGTGAGCCATTCTTCTTTCTTCTTTCTTTCTCTAGGCAGTGATCCCTTCTTGCAGTGAGTATTTCTCAGGGTCGTGAGCCCTAAGGTACTGAGCCTTATTGTAATCTGACATTGTGCTATATTGATATATTGTGAGTTAACACTCATCGTGGTTTTTCCTTTTTGGGTTTTCCACATAAAAATCTTGGTGTTCATGTGTTATGTCTTTGTGGTTGTTGTTTCTATGTTTATTCAGCGTTCATATTATTAACTTTGGAAATTGGGTAAATAAATTTGTTAAGTGGTTTTGTGGAATACTGATTCACCCCCCTCTCAGTATTCCTTATCCTCCACATGTACACCTCTGGAGATGTTTAGGAACATCTCTAGAGTCTTCAAAATCTTTTCTTCTCCAAGTAGATAGATTCTTGTGATTAAAAGGAGATTTTCTTGCATAGTTTCTTGTTAGTTTAGTCCATACAAGAGCATTTTAATCACAACAATAATTTCAATATTGCATCCTGGATTAACATAATATAAATAAGGTTTTACAGCTCTTATAGTGGAAATCAACATATAAGATGGTATATGAAATGGAAAAAGGGATCATAAAGATATGCTTTGAGGAGTGCTACTTGTCACTCATCACCTGCGACCAAACTTGATGATCACATTCACATTTGTATGGACTTCTAAGAATTGAATAATACTTCTCCTAAAGATAATTTTCACCTCCATAACATTGATATGATTTTAGATTCCACTAGTGGTCATAAGCTTCTCTCTTTGATGGATAGTTTCTCAAGTTCTAATCACATCTTAATTAATCTTCAAAATCAATATAAGACAACTTTTACTACATCACAAGGAATGTTATGCTACAAATTTATGTCCTTTGATCTTAAAAATATTGGTGTTACATACTAGAGGGTCATTACTCTTATATTCCATGATTTTAGGTGTTCCATACTTAAAGACTACATTGATGACATTCTTCCAAAATCTACTTCTCATCTTAGCCATAGCTCTAACTTACACATTAGTTTTTAGCACATTAGGTAGTATAACATGGACTTGAATCCTAAGAAATGTGTCTTTGAGGTTGACAGTGGTAGACTTTTGGGCTTTATTATTTCTTGTATGGGAATAGATATAGATACTAATAAAATTGATGCCATTGTCAACATGCTTCCTAAAAATATCTTTCAACTTCATAGTCTTCAAGTAAAAATTCAAGCTATTTATTTTTCTATGGATCGATTCACTAATCACACCCTTCTTTTCACATGACTCCTTAAGAAAGATGCCAAGTTTGCATAGACCAAGGAATGCCAAAATCCTTTGATGTTATTAAATCTTACCTTGCTCAACCTCTAGTTCTCATGCCTACCTTCATGGTAGGCCTATTTTTTATATTTTTACTTCAAATCATGCCATTGGTGCCTTACTTTCCTGATGGCAAAGCAATATTGGATTATGGAACATGTTGCTAGATTTGTAACACGCCATATTATTCACATGTTGTTGGATTATGAAACACATTGTACCACCATCAAAAAAACAATGCTTGGCTATTGTTTATGCCTCTCAAAAGTTGTGATATTACATGCTAAGTTCTAAGACATGCCATTATAAAGAATAATACTTTTAATTATGTTGTCCAAACCTCACCTTTTTGGTCATGCTACTACATGGATCATGCTCCTTATTGAATTTGACCTCACATTTGTCTCTCACCAACTAGTAGATTCTCCTTCCTCTTCCTCTACTCTAACTAATTACATCTTCTCAAATGAACATGTTCTTAACATTGAAACTCTTGAAACATGGGACATGTTCTTCAATGGTTCCAAATGTGAAATAGGTTTAGTCCTAGTGACATTCTTATTCCTCCTTTTGGCAAAGTCATCTCTTTTTCCTTTTGTCTTTACTTCCTATGTACAAATAACACCATAGAATATGAAGCTCTCATTATTGAATTGCATGCCATCCTTTCTCTAGTATCCAATCCCTTCATCTTCATGGGGACTCTCACTCAATTGGTTGTACACCAAATTAATGGTTCCTACCAAGTGAAGGAAGGTACTCTTTTTTTATATTGTGACTTAACTCTAATGCTATTGGTATAATTTAACTCCAATTTTATTAATTCTTTTCCTTGTAAAGACAATTGACATTAAAACACCATGACTGGTGTTGCTTCCCTCTTATCCATGACTAAATATAGTGAGGAGTTCACAAGTATTCATAATCTCATATCGCTTAATTTTAATGATTTATCAACCCTGTCTCTCTTGGAATGCTTTGGCTAAGTAATGAATGGTATGTGAACATATATGTTTATTTGGATAAAGGAGTATTCCATCCTAACTCCACTAAAAATATCAACATACACATTCATAAGAATGCATCCATATATGTTCCTCTTTAATGTACTTTATCACCATGGATATAATCATGACCTAATATGTTCCCTCAACTAGGATGAAACTATTGTTACCTTACATGAAAGACATGCAAGTGCCTATGGGGTACACTTTAATGGTAAATATCTTCCAAATCTTTTACATATGGGATGTTATTAGCAATATATGGAATAAGATGCTCATGATTATGTCATAAAGTTTTGGACTTTCCAACAACACAATAATATTGTTCATGCCCTTTCCTAGAAGATCCAACCCCTTACTCTCCTTGGCCATTCTCTATTTGGGGTTTGGATCTTATGGGAAATATTTCTCCTCCTTTTGAAGGCCATAAACTAATTATTACTACTATAGATTACTTTATAGAATGGGTGGAGGCCATTCCTTTAAAGTCCACCATTGCTACAAGCATCTGTAACTTATTGACAAATAATATTATCTCACAATTTGGGCCACTTGTGGGCATTATACTAGATAATGGACCCTCATAAAAAATGTGAGGTTAGAAAGTTCCTTGAGTAATTCTAGATTAAACATCATTTTCTACTCCATACTATCCTCAATACAATGGCCAGGCTAAGGCCACCAATAAAAACAATTAAGCAAATCCTTTGCAAAATAATGGATTTACATGGAACCAATTAGAATTCTCAACTTTCTCTTGCCTTGTGAGCATATCGTACTAATGTATGTATAGTACTATAGGGCATACTTCTTATTCTCTGGTCTATGGTGCTGAAGCAACCATGCTTTTGGAACTTGAAATCCCCTCTATTCAAGTTTCTCTTCATAACCTCATTGGTGATAACACATTATGAGTGTTGACACCAAGAACTAGAAATGATGGATGAATGAAGGGATAATGCTCTTAAACAAGAAAATGCAACCATGTTCTCTAGTGCACCTTTCAAATGTGCAACCTTGTGCTCAAAGATAATAAGAAAAATACAAGTGCTAAAGATGGTCTAAAGGCTAAGCTCCATTCAAATTGGATAGGCCCCTATGTAATCACTTCTGTATATGGTTTATGTGCCTATGACTTATCTTCTATGGATGAGACTCCTCTTAAAGGGTCCGTAAATGTTGTTTCTATGCTTGGACACACATGAGATTTTTATTCTTGTCTCCTATTTTCTCTCTTTCTTCTCTTATTACTACTTCTTTATTCACAATTTACATTTCAATATGGATTTCTTTTCTTATCCTATAAGCTCTAAGAATTAACTTGTTGTGCCATACATTGACAAGACATCATACTCTCTCTTTGTCTCTTGGAATGCATGAACTATACTTTCATTTTACACTAACTTCTCATGGTTATATTTCACACATCTTCTTATTATATGTATTTCACTCTACACCCATTTCACACATAAGTTCTAATTGTCATGTCTCATTCTCCTATTTTCCAACTTTCACATTATCTACATTGTCTAGTATAAAGACGATAAAAAAAGAATAATTACATAATGCACACATTCATTAAAGTATTAAAAACTAATGTGAAACACACAAAATAATGACAAACACATTTATTCTATATATACATATCATCTCATCTATTAAATACATTCCAAAAAGATGGATTTCATTGATTGTCATATGAAAACACTTATACATTTGCTATGCCTCTCATAAAGGCATATGCATAAAATGAGATATTTGTTAGTCTCACTATTACCTAAAATGTGAGCCTCAATAGGCTACTTAGGGGCATCCCAACTCTTGGTTGCATAGATGTTGTGGGTTGTACCTATGATGACATGTAAGTGTGGCTCCATGAATGAATCTAGTTCACTCTTGAATCTCCCCTCTACTTGTCCTAGGGCTAGTTGCAATCAATCTACCTCTGTGTAAAGTTGTGATTCATCTACTTATGATGCCATCAACATACCAATTATTTCTACCACCCTCACATTTGGAGGTCACATCTAGTGTCAGGTTCTCATCTCCTATAAATCTTAGCACAAATTGATCTCTCTTGATGTAGCTCATATATTTACACTAAAAAATTCTCTATCCTATTCCTTAAAAGGTCCTTGAATTCTATCACAAACTTCCCTCTCCTCTCATTGGGTGTCCCTCATTGCTATCTCTATGCATATTCAACAAATATTTTGAGGTAAATCCCATACCACATGACTTCTTGGATCATTATAGAGCAAGTTGTAGAGTCCTAGGTGGAGATCCAAAAAGGGACCTAAGCTAGGGATCTAGGACTACATTGAAAGTGTTAGGAAAGGTGTCTCAACCTTGCAACTACAAAAGGTTTCTATTCTTCCCAATTTTGGTGTTTTCAAATACCCTTTTATCTTGAAGAATGGTTTAGAAATTCCAAAGTTTCCAAAATGGGATAAAAATGGCAGGACTTATTGTTTTTAGTAACTCTACATTTAAGCTCAGATGGACCCAAAATTTTCCCAAAAGGTGCAGAACTACCATGTAAACATCTTGGGTGAGTTTCAACTCAAGATACCTGGAGTGAAAGATATTAAAGTTTCTATTTTTTGAAACTCCCAAAAGAAGTTTTGAGCTCAGATTTGAGGTACTTAGAGGCCCCTAAATACCCTGAAATTTGTTATATTTGGCAAAGAGGGTTAAAGATTGATAGATATCTTCACAAGATTTCTGATGCATCAAACGGTTCATCAATCAGACACTCGGATCAAAAGTTATGGCCTCTGAAAGTTGGACCTCCTATTTTGGGAAATGTTAAAATGTGTTGGACACTTAAAAGAGATATAAAGGGGAGAGTTACACATGTTGGTGTGTGATTTGGCACATCACAAGGTATCTTTGATTTGATATAATTTGGGTGCCACTTTTGAGTGGTTTTTGGCTCATGGTTTTGTAATTACCATTGACAGCTTATTGTATTGTATCTCCTATATATTAGGAGCTTGAGATAGAGGTTGGGTGTATGTTGAGTTTCCTTCAGATCTCTAGTTCGTTATACTCTTATGAAAGCTTTGTCTACAAGTATATTATAATCTTCTTGCTCCTAAATAATATATTGGGCAGCTTTAGAGTGTGGAGTTTTTCTCTCGAAAGGGTTTCCCCACGTAATTATTGTGTTGTGGTATGATTATTATTTGTGTTTATTTTTATAACTGTTGTAAAGATCTAAAAATTTCTACATATCCCTCTCCTCAAGAGTAGTGTTCAAAGTTTTTCTGCTACCTTATCTTCCTTACAAGTGGTATTAGAGCTTGATCACCTTTGATTTTAGTTCTGGGTTGTTGGGTTTTTTGAACTAATCTAGTTTTTAGTGGGAGCTTGTGTAGAAGATACTTTGTGATCTTCTTGTAGGGATTTTCAGATAGCAAGCACATCAGGAAGAATAGAGGTATAAAAATTTTCTGGTAACAATTTTGAGATATGGAAGCTGAAGATGGAGGATTTGTTAATTGATCAAGATTTGTGGGATGCTATTGATGAGAAAGTTTCAAGGTCCACATATGCTACTTGGGCTACTAAATATGATGTTATGGACCATAAATCCAAGGGTCTAATTAGATTGTGCATGGCAAACTTTGTTTTAATCAATGTCCATGAAGAGCCCTCTGCAAAGAAACTATGGAAGAAACTCAGTAAAATATGTCAAGTCAAATATTTAGTGAACAAGATTTTCTTGAGGAAGAAATTTCATTTCGTGAGAATGGAAGAGGGTGGACAAATTTTAGACCACCTAGAAGAATTCAATATGTTGGTGGCTCAATCAACATCAATTGGTGTAAAAATGGATGAGGAGGAGAGATGTCAAATCCTACTTTGTTCTTTCCCTAATTCATTGCATTCTCTTGTTATGGCAATTGGGAGTACTTCTGTTATCTTGAAAGTTGAAAATGTTGTGGGTTCTTTTCTTTCTAAAGAAATGAGGAGGAAGGTATCCATTAGTACCAAAGAATCCCTAAGTGTTCATAGAAGACCTAAAGGAAAAGGCAAGAAGAGTGAGAAGTGTGACAAATCCAAGTCCAAGGGGAGATCTAAATCTCCTAGAAAGTCCAATGTTATTTGCTAGAATTGTGGTAAATCTAGACACTTCCTCAAGGAGTGTAAAGAAGAAAAGAATAAATTAGATTCTGATTCTAAGTCTAAGGAAGATGATGATGTGTTCATTGTAGATTTGGACACTTGTATAGGTAATGATGCATGGTTAATTGAATCGGGTGCATCTTTCCATATGACCCTAATAGAAATTAGTTTTCTGAATATGAAGAATTTTATGGAGGTAAGGTGTACTTGGGTGATGATTCTCATTTAATTATTGTTGGCCAAGGTAAAGTTAAAATTATATTTATGATGGTAGAATAAAAAGCATTAATGGTGTGTTGCATATCCCTGGATTAGCACAAAATTTATTATCTATGAGAAAACTAATAGATGCAGGTGTACAGGTAGTCTTTTCAGATACATGATGCAAGATGGTTAGAGGTGCTATGGTGATCACTAGAGGTGTCATACTTGGCATATTGTATAATCTTGATGAATACATTGTTGAATAGTACTTATATGAAAAGTAAATATGTGACTACTTCATTAGAAAAAGAGAGGGTTTCATTTTTAGTGGATGATCATGGATTTTGGGTATCTAAGGGTGCTCTTTCTTTTGAATCAAAATTGCCTATAGAGAAGACTATGTTATGGCACTAGAGATTAGTCCACATAGGGGAAAAGGGTCTAATGACCTTTAAAAAGAAAAAAACCTTGATTTTGATTTATGTGAGCATTGCATTTATGGTGAACAAAACCACGTTTAGTTTTACTCGAGTTCTCATACATCTTGTGGTGTATTGGATCTTATTCATTATGACAAGTTTGGTCCTGTAGATGTTCCTTCCATTGGAAACTCCACATATTAGGTTTCATTTATTGATGATTACATCAGAAGGACATGGGTATATTTTCTAAAGATTAAATCTGAAGTCTTTAGTCAATTTAAAAAATTTAAAGAAATGGTTGAGTTGCAGACTAGAAAGAAAATAAAATGTTTGAGGACTGACAATGGTAGTGAATTCTACTCTAATGGTTTTGATAGATTTTGTAAAGATTGTGGAATTCAAAGACAAAAGACAACTCTGTATTCTCCACAACATAATGGAGTTGTAGAAAGAATGAATAGTACACTAATGGAGAAGGCTAGGAGTATGCTTAATGGTGCTAGTCTAGAACAAAGGTTTTGGGCTGAAGCTATTGCCACTACTTGCTACCTAATTAACATGTCTCCTACATCATATCTTATTGATGGGTCATCCCACAATAATGGGTTACACTTTTTGGCCAAACTTGAGATTGAAATCAATATTTTGAACTAAATCTTCACGTTCTAACACCTATAGCTGCTAAACTATTAGAAATATGAAGATGATGCGAACTAAGGATTTGTGAGATTTTGTTTGTAGATTATAAATATATTTTTTAAAAAATAGAGTTAAATTGTAATTTTTTTGCATCTCCTTTGATAACTGGTTTTTAATAGTAAACAACATTTTTTAAAGTGATGTGTATTTCATAGCACATAACCTTTTTTCTACAAAGGATAAAATTTTGATTCTTTTTAATTTAGATTGGTAACACCGATATATGGTGTATACATTTGGTTTCATAATGTTTTTTTGAACATATTATTTTTAATTAATTTTTGAAGTCAAACCAATTATAATTTAGACATAGGCGTATTCCGTAAAACATAACTTTCTCTATATGGATTGAAATTGAATTTTTTTTATTTTGTTGAAACAAGGACATCAATACCTAGTGTGTAGATATTTTTTAGAATTTTTTTTCAATAATTAACTAATTTTCCATGTGTACAGAATAGAGAACTTGATGTTAGGTGAAAAACATACATTCACAAGAAATAAAAAATAAATATAATAATCAAATTAAATATATTTAAAATTATATTTTTTGGGAATCTTATAATAAGGGCTACATACTTACAAAGCATAAATTTTAAATGAATTCATTTGATCCCTCAAAAGATAAATCAAAATTGGTTTTTTATTAGCATTTTGATAGGTGTAGAGGAGACTCCATTATAGGTATGGTTTAAAACTAGAGGGGTTATCCAAGGGGGTTTGAATCTAAGGGGCTTTGATCAAACCCTCTTCAATTAAGATCCTTTAAATGGAACCTTTCAAGTCTTAAATCATTATATTTTCTAAAAATATGTGATTTCAACAAAAATTAGGATGTCCCAGAAAGTGTAACCCATTATTGTGGCAGCACCCTGATAAAATACCTATGAAGGTGTGGTCAGGGCACAAGCCTTCACTAAGACATCTTAGAGTTTTTAGTTGTGAGGCATATCCACATGTGCCAAAAGAGAAGCAAACAAAGTTGGAGAACAAGGCTGTGAAATGTATCTTTATCGGGTGTAGTTATGGTGTGAAATGATACAAGATTTAGGACCCTATTACATAGAAGGTAATATATAGTAGAAGTGTTGTTTTTAGAGAAACTAAGCCTTCTTCTGTTACATTGCAGATAGAACAAAGTGAATAGAAAGATGTGATTCAACTCACTTCTATGCTTGAGAAAGTTGAATCGAGGCCCCTAAATAGAGAAGAAGTTGAGGAGAGCTCATCTAGCTCTAAATCTTTAGAAGAGGAGGAAGAACCTCCAACTCAACTTGTTTGAAGGTCTACAAGGCATAAAAAACTACATAATATGTATTCACTTGATGATTGGAGATGTATTTTTTCTTTGAATACTAACATAGATGAACCTAGATCTATAGAAGAAGCATTAGGTATGAATGATGCAAAGTCTTGGAAGATTACTATGGATGAAGAAATGGAAGATTTGAAAAGTTATGATACATGGGACCTAGTGTCATTGCTTGAAGGACAAAAACCTATTGGTTGCAAATGGGTGTTCAAGAAAAATATTGGTTTAGATGGAAGTATTGGGAAGTAAAAAGCATGGTTGGTTGTGAAAGGTTACTCTTAGGTTGAGGGTGTTGATTGCATTGAGATATTTTATCCTGTTGCAAAAATAAAGTCCATTAGATTCTTGATTTCTATTGTTCCTGCTTATGATCTAGAGGTTGAGAAAATGGATGTGAAAATGATTTTCCTTCATGGTGATTTGGATGAGGATATTTATATGACACAACCAAAGCACTACATGGTGAAAGGAAAAAGTAATTTGGTTTGTAAATTGAAGAAATCTTTATATGGCGTCAAATAAAGTCCTAGGATGTGGTCCCAAAATTTGATACATATGTGTTGAGTTTGGCATTTGAGTGTTCTAAATCTGATCACTGTGTTTATTATAAATCTTATGGTGATCATTGTAGACACCCAAATTTGTCCCAACTTTGTCCATGTCTAGTAACACCTTGTTAAATCATTATTCATTAAGTCAATTAATTAAATAAATTTTATTTATTTAATTAATTTGCACATCATATTTTATCCCATCCTATTCATTTATCCTATTAATTAAATAAATTTAATTTATTTAATTAATATCCAACTCATATCCTTCACATGCACAACTAATGGAACCTAAATTTAGTATCTTTCAATCCTAGCCATTCACATAGCCTCTGAATCTCCACCGTCGATTGACCTTGGTTGAGTCCTATATAAACACCCTCTCATTCCATATGAGACATCCAGTAATCATATAGCACCTACATTATCATCCTGAGCTTCTGAGCATTCATTTAAGCTTTTATCATTCATCATGGCAGCTTTCAGCTTTTGCAATTGTTCATTGTTGAAGAAGCAGTCCACATCTCTTAAACAAGGAATCGCACGGTCTAGGTGATGTTATGCTTGAATCGCATTATGCTTTGATTTCATCTAGATTAGATTCTTTGATGATGGTAGGATTAGGGTTTCATGGCTATGCTTGATCTTCTAAACTTGAATTTTCACCTATCACATTTTGGCATGCCCGGTGGGACTCACGTCCTTGATTAACTTCATTTTTAGAGTTGTTTCTTTGAAGATCAGATTTTGCAGGTGCTTACGGTAAATTCCAGTCGCTTCTGAGTGAAAATCCACCACTTTCTGTATCTCTGCATCACTTTTACACTGGAATCGGCCGCTTTAATCGCTATCTGGATCGCCTTTACACCAACAGTCGTCACCTACGGCATGGTACGCATCTGTTTTATCTTAACAGAGCTCGCCTGTGATCTTAACACTATTAGCAGTTGCTTTAAACTATGTTTCACGCTTATGAAGTAACAGTGATCGCCTAGAATTTACCAGATCGCTTTTATAGTAAAATTCGTCGCTTCTAGCCCTATGTGCATTGCTTTCGAATGCAAAGTAGTCGCTTTTAAACTTATGCGCATCACTTATGAATGAACAGTCGTCGCTCTTAGCCTTATGTGCATCACTTATGAATTAACAGTGGCCACTTTTAAATGGATACGAGTCACTTAGGAATAAACAGTAGCCGCTTTTATACTGATATGCACCACTTCTGAACTGACAGTGCCCACCTATGTAGAATAGGGTTTTGTGTGTGGACTATCATTTTACAAATACAGGTTGCTTTTAGCCCGCAATCTGTTGCTTCTGGGTATATCTGCATCACTTGCAAGCTTACAGGAGCTGCATTTGGTATTTTCTTCTAGCATATGATTTGCAGGATCTCGTTTGTCGTAAAATACGGCTCACTTCTGATCAACAATGGATTGCATCTAGTGCTTTTCTGAATCGCATTTGATCTGCAAGGGCTCACCTGTGGTAAAACAACTGTCACTTATGATAAACAGTTTGTCGCATCTGGCAATTGTAACTTGCTTTTGGTAACTGTCATTGTGGATCTTGGTATTTCTATCATAACTTTCACATACAGAGGCGAAATCACACAAACAAGGACTCATTGGAAAGCTGGGAGGACAAGCTTCACAATTGTACCACTTTTATTAGGTGATTGTACTATTTTTAGGCTTTTTTATCAGTCAAAGTTCAGGTTCATTGCAAACTTCATTGGAGCATAACTTGAGTAATTTTGATTATTTTTCAGTGAAATTTTTTTTCAAATTGCTTAGAATCTCCTAAATTTTTTGTTTGTGAAATCCATTCTTTTGTATCAGATCATTTTCATTAAAATTTTCATATTTCATCTTTTTCCTGTAATCATCTTCTTTGCAAGTTTACTTGTTTCTTTTTGGAATTGGTGACTTGTAGGAGCATCTAAGGAGCTGGAGCAGCATTGGCATCAACATCTATAGCAAATTGGAAAGCGATTGTATCAGGTACACTCATTCTAATCTTTCATCTCTTAATCTTGATTGATCACACATTTGGACTTTGGGATTAAAACGAACATTGTTTGCTATCACACTACTGAAAAAATTGGGCTAAAACGAACCATTGTCTTTCATCACATTTGGATTTGTGCTTTAAAAAAAACAAGTGCTTGCATTGTCTTCCACACATTGAATTTCTAAGGTTAATGAACCCCATGCAAGTGTGACCAAGTAAATGTGTATGCTCTCTCCTCGCGTCCCAACACAAACTTGGAGATCAAAAACATTTACTTGTGTTGCTTTTGTTTAGCCTTAGAGAGGCCTACCTTGGTATCCATCCCAAGAGAATGACCTCAAGTGGTACTTTTGTCCAGTCCGCTATAAAAATCAGAGGATAAGGCGAAAGCTAAGTCTAACTAGTATTAGCGCTCACCATACAGTGCTAACTCGAAAGGAGGTGTACCTTTGTGTATATTAAAACTCCTAGTAGGGTTAGTTAAAGTCTTAAGTGGCTTGCTGGATGCTCGTGGGGTGTCGGTCCCCTAGATTTTCACTAGAACCTCCTTGTGATAGTGGCCTTGCCTTACTAGGACTTGTTGAATTGTCTTCATGTGCTTGCTTAACCAACATCACATTATTCCAAACTAACAACTTTCTTATGTGTCTTGCATGAGTGATTCATGTGTGTATATGCATAATCATTTGTTTGAATATTGCCACATCAAGCTCTAAACACCCAAACACATAAAGACAAGTCATCCTACACATTCTTCCAATAACATTCAAACCCAATCACTTTCATCCCAAACATAGCCAAGTCATCCAAACAATCCACATCATCATCCAAATCCCTAAACAAGTACTTGCTAAAAGGACTTAAGACAAACACTTGGTGACAACATGTCTACACTAGAGGACCTAGAAATCAAATTCCAAAGATTCCTCCAAAATCTTTATCAAGGATCACAACCCCTCAACCAAGATGCCATTGAAATATTACAATTCTTCCTCCAAAGAGCTCAACCCCACGCAAGCCAATCACCTCAACTACAACACTTCATAGCCCAAGTCCAACACCTTTTAGCCACTAGTCAAGCTTGACAAGTACAACAATCCTTAGCCACTCCATACCAACCTAATCCACCTCATAGCCACATGTCATATCCATCACTTCAAATCAACTTAATCCACCTATCCACCAAGTCAATACCACATCAACCTATGAACATCCACCTCAAGCTTATCCAATCCCTCATACCACCATTCCAATGCACTACCAAGCCCATCCACAAAGCCATCAAGTGATATTACAAGAACAACATCCAAGTCCCAATGGCTCTTTGTACATAAATCATGTAAGCCCAAATCTACCTTGGCAACAAGATCAAATGCCCTCAACTTCATATCGACCCCAAGATCTTTTGTCTACATATCCCACCATTTCACTCAACCACCAAGACTATCAATGGCCTCCACAACAAGCACAAGTGAGCCCAAGTCCACCTTTACAACAAGAAGCACATCCAAGTCCAAGTAATCCCTTGTATATAAATCAAACAAGCCCAAGTTATCCTATGCAAGATCTAATAACCTTTGACAAGGGAGATACCAATCTAGAGTGGCCACCACCATCCAATCACATGCCATCACATGAACCAACAAGTCCTATCCCAACACCACCATGTGATCCCAATCATAGTCCATTGATCCCTTCCAAACCACCAAGCCCTTCATTACCTTTATCACCATGTCATTCTAATCGTTCACCAAAGAATGCGGCTGAGAGAGTTTTACAAAGGATGCTTGAAGCAAAACTCATTGAACTTCCTAAAGTCAAACCATGTGAAGAAAGTACATATGATGAACATGATTATTGTGCATACCATAGGACCAAAGGCCATAATACAAATCAATGCCCAATATTTGTCTCAATTGTTTACAAGGTGTACCCACCTATAATGGGAAATCGTGCCACATCATCCCCATCCTATGTGTCACCCCCATCTAGTCCAAATCCTAATCCATCCAATCCAATTAGCTCTCAACCTAATCCTCGTCCTAATCCTAATCCAACGCCATCTACCATTATCATCCATCCATTATATTTCCCATCCACCCATACACTTGCAAAGGATGTGATCCATTGGCTACTAGATAGGAATAAACTACCCCCATGTCAAACACCAATTCATGAGCCTACCAATGAAATTCCAAAGGTCATGTCCAATCCTATAATCTCATCATGTGGTTCACATATCCTCGAGCCTCTTCAAGAGCCTTCCATTAACATACCTAGCCCTTTAAGCCCATCATGTGACCTACAAGCCAACAAGTCTATTCAAGAGTCTCCAACCACAAGCCTAAGTCAAGAGCCATCATGCCTTCATGTTGATAACTATCAAGAGCCTATCAAGTCCACTCAAGAACCTTCCACTTCCATCCAAAGTCAAGAGGTATGTCAAGAGCATAATCTTAAACATGTGGAAATATTGAACCTTAATCTTAATCAAGATCAAATCACCTCTAAGTTCCACCTATCCATGACCTACTTATGGGTTGCCCTCAAGCTATTAGCCATCACCATGACCTCATTCATGAGCAAATTTATCCCTTTAATAGCCCACTTAATCCTATTTTTGCTCATAGTTATGATCAAGGTTCTAGCTAAGATCATGAAAACCATGATGATCCATTTGGCAAAACTTTATCTATCTCATGATCAAGATGATATCTATGATGAAGAACCTATTAAAAAGTACCTTGATCCTATCCATAATCCCATAACCATCCATGAGCAAGATATCCAAATTGCTCCTAGTCATCCTCCATCTAGCCCTATCCATAATGAGCAAACATCCACTTGTCATAATGAGACATGTGCCTCTCAAGAACACATAAGCATAGAAGATTAAACAAATAACTTGGATCTTAGTGAACACAATGCTAATGATCCTCCCTCCACATCTACCGTCGATCCCATTTCAAGTCCACCATCATGTCCTAGTGGTCTTACCACCTTCCTCCATGAATGTTCTTCCTTAGGACAACAACAACCATTGTCCTCCATTTCATCTTCTCCATCCAATAAAGAACTCAAGTCTAGTTCCCAAAACACATCTAGTCCCATAGTCAATCGCATCCTCCAAAACATGAACTACAAAGGTAAAGGCCTAGGTCTTTATGAACAAGGTATTTGGGAGCCAAACCATGTCAAAATCCCTCCATGCTCATATGGCCTTGGATACACACCCCAAGGTAAACAAGGCAAAGATGTTGGTAATCCCTTCATGCATCCTAAATTTACCACTTTCCATCACACCCCCCATCTACCCAAAACATATGTAGCCATTCCAACTCCATCATCCTATAAATGTCAAAAGCATGTGACCATACACCTTCCACCATCCACTTTGCCTCCACTTTTACCAACTCCAAATATCCCTCCATCCACCTTGCCACCATTGCTTCCAACACCTAACATACATATCATTCATAAGTATCCTTACATCCCTAATCATGACCAACAAAAGCACACATCATTTAAGCATAAAGCTTCCAATCATTCCATCCACTCCACCCACCCCATGGGATTCAAAAGCAAAAATTTTGATGCCTCTACTTATAAAGATAAAAAGCCTACCAAAAATCCTAAAGGTCTTCATACCTTAGGACATAAAGAATCAAACTCAAAGCAAAGTTCATCTAAGCAACCATCTAAACCCTTACGTCCAAATGCAAAGCCCAAAAGCAAAATGGTTTGGGTTCCTAAGAAAATAGATAGCAAGTCAAATGAGGCATCCTCCTCTACCTCTCAAGAATCCCAATCACCTATATCTATCCAAGAGCCTATTTCCATCCAAAACTTCCATTCCCTTCAAAAATCCCACAAGCAAAGCAAAAGCACTAAAAATACTAAATCTATGTGGGTTCCTAAACCACTTCATCAACTATTTCCTAAGAAAACAACCCCATTGCTTCCTACACCACCATCCAATCAAAAGCTTCAATGTTTATCACGGTGTGTGCAGCCGTTGGTCATGGTTCCCTTCCACTCCGTAACACCTCCATATAACTACATCTCCCCATCTTCTATCCATTTTCCTACATATCTCCCCCATGCTATCCCTATGGTCCATGCTTTGGCATAAACTTTTCATCCACCCTACCATAATTCCACATTATAATCTATTATCCACCTAATTGATCTCCCATCCACGCAATCTCTTATCAACATCTATGAGCATAATGACATGGTCCATGCGATGACATCCATCTCTAACGGGACTACCAACATCCATCGAACTAGCCACTTGAGTCCCTCCTATCCATTACCATGGTGAAAACTTGGCAAACAGGCGCCATGTGTAATTTTCATCCCATCTAAAAAAAAAAATCAAAAAAGTAAAGAGAAAGCCCTTCGTCCAATGGTGAAAACCTAGTAAATAGGCGCCTTGGATAAGTACCATGATGAAAACCTGGCAAACAGGCATCATGTGTAGGTTGATCTTCTACGTCACTTACACTTGGGGGCACATTATCTCATCCATCCTATCCATTTTTAAACTATCTATCCCATTATATCATTTTCCATCCTATCATATCCTATCATTACCATACCATCCTACCATCCTTAGCCATTACATAAACATGCCTATCCTAATGAACCCATTTATCCATCCTTCTGTCTTTTGATTTTGATGAAGACATAGGGGCAAAATCTTGAAACATGCTTTGGATATCTCTTGGTATACCTCATACCTTCTTAATCAATCCATCTTATCATTATCCACCTATCATACACCTTGTCATGTAAAACCTATCATGTCATCCCATTGTCATGAGCCTTGTCATGTAAAAATTCTAGAATGGGGCAAGTTATTCTTCCTATGCAACATAGCCTTTGGAGATCACATCCTAGCTCCCTTATGATCCATACACTATGGCGTATCCTTATCATGAGCTTTCCATCTTATAGCTTATCCCCATCTATTTATCATGAGCTTTCCACTATAGCCTACCTATCCATTTATCATGAGGCATACATCCATCCACCATAGCCTATCCTTGTATCTATCCATTTATCATGAGCTTTCCATTCGATGGCCTATCCTTTTATTCACCCATCTATCATGAGCCTTCCATCACATTTACTATGAGCCCATCCTTTTATCCATCCTTGCACCTAGACTTGGTCTTCCCTTGTCATTGGTATCTAGCACAAAGGCTACTCAAATTATAAATCCATTGACATTCAAAACATTTCAAAAAAAAAAAACACAAAAAAAATCAAAATATCCCCAAAAATCCAAAAAAATCAAAATATGTCGAAAAATCCAAAAAATCAAATATCCAACAACAAATACAAGCAATAAAACCAATCACATCATCTAAAACAATCCACTACTTCAACATTCAATCAAAATCAAACTCATCATCATCATCAATTCTTCTTATCAATAACATTCATTCATCCATTTCAATCAATCAGTTCTTCCAATCATATCAATCCAATCAATCTAAGCAATGATCTTAAATCCAAGTCACATTAATCCATATCAAGCAAGCTAATCAATCAAGGAACATTATCCAATCACATCAACAGGTTTTGATCCTAATCTTGTCATGAGCCCAATCCATCATCATCAATCATCATCAATGGGATATAGCTTTCCCCACAATGACAACACTATCTATCATCATCAATCAAACTATCAATTATTGGTTTATGACTTGACAAGGGCAATACCTTGTCTGTTTTACATCCTTTGAGCACACTGAGAACACTTGCTTATGCTTAGATTGAGTGGACACTCTAATCATCACACCGTCACTATCATCATTCAAAACAATCCAATCATCAAAACGATCAACCCAACAATAGACAACATCAAAACCAAAGTACATCAAGCCAACTATAAAAACAAATCATATCAATCATCAACATTAACACTAAAGTAAATCAACTCAATCACATCCAATCCAATCAAAACAAATCCCATCATCATCAAAATCATAGCACATCAATCCAACCATCAAATCAATCTTCATCCATCATTTCATCATCTTCAAATCATTCCAAGCAATGATCCAAATGCAAGCCCATCCTTAAATCCAGACCAATCAAGTTAAGCAATCAAGCCAAGTTATCCAATCGCAATCAATGGTCTTGATCCTAGCCTTGTTGTAAGCCAAATCAATCAGCCAATCAGTGAACCAACTCAGCAAACAACCTTGTGTTGATCTAGGGATATAGCTTTCCCCACAATGACAACACTCTCAACTATCATCAACAAAACAATCAACAATTAATCATTGGTTTACAGCTTGACAGGGGCAATACCTTGTTTGTTTTTGAATCATTTGTGCATGCTTGCTTGCTTTCTTGTGTGTGTTATCATTTTATCTTGCATTTGCGGGATGATCTTATTCTCTTCCTATGCGTATTGGTATCTTGTACGTGTTGGGATTAGCATCTTACATATTAATATCTCTAGCATCTGAGAAGCTAAACAATCTCTTATGCATTTGAGACTATTCTATGTTAAGACTAACTCCATACATATAACCAGCAAGCTATCATTATGTGTAGTGGAGATAAGCTCAAACCATTGCTTGTAGCGTCAAAGTCCAACACTAGCTGTTATTCATATCTTGTGCATGGTGGCTCAACATCTTGAACTCATGCATTCAGACAAGATTGTAACACGCTAGTTGTGCATTGGATATCTCAACACCTTGGTCTCTTATACCCTGGTGCATAACATCCATATGCTATATCAAACGTAAGGACTACATTTCTTTTTATTCTGAGCAATTACTTGAAAGCTACCCATCATCCTATATATTCATGCTATCTATTCATTCCATCATACTCAACCAAGATCAATCATTTCCATCATCTTTTGTCCATATTCCCGCTCCTGCAAAACAAGTGTGTTAGACATACATAAGTCCATCATATATCCTTTCATTACCGTCTATCTATATGCATAAGTCTATCCATATCATTACCATTTACATATTCACACATTTTCCATTCATCAACATTTGCATAAACATCCATATATAATCCATAATAGTATACACACAACATTCATAGCCATCACAATATCAACATAATAACCATTTCAACATCATATCAATCACCAAAACTGCCACATATATATATATATATATATATATATATATATATATATATATATACACATGTGTGTCAAAATACAAGTGTCTACAATACAAGCTGAGCCTTGAAGGACTAAATGTACAAAATCGGCTCTAGGCCTCATCATGATATAATGTAAACAAGGTAGCCCTAGTGACTACTGGTAGCTCCCTCGCCCTGACCACCACCACCACTAGGCCATGTACCTAGTCCTCCATCTCTCGGTGGCCCCATCACTAAGGCTACTGATCGAGATCTCCCTGACCTCTGTGAACTCGAAGCCCCTGACCTGCTCCTGAAACTAGGCTGCCTCTGCTCTGCCGGCACAGCTCCATAGTACAAGCCTCTGTAATACTCAGCCTCACGCTGCACTCTCTGAAGCTCTACCTGTCCCTCTATCAACTGTGTAACCAAGTACATCGTAGCTCCATCAGTCCCCAATGCAGCCACTGCTCTGTCTCGCTCACTGGTCATCCCCTGCAACTGCTGCACTGCTTGATCTCTCTCAGCTCGCAGACCATCCCTCTCTGCTCTCATAGCCTGTACCTGCTGTATCGCAATGTCTCACTCTAGTCTCATCATCTGCTCATGATGTATAGCTGCATCTCTCTCTCCAGTCACTCTAGCTAGAGCACCGTCATCCTGTCCATCTCCCCCCTGTGCTCTCAACTGTAGCTGAGCCTGATATGTCTGTGCCTGTGCTCTCGCATGTCACAGACTAATCACTGTCTGATGCTTATCTATCTCCACCCTCCTCAGCCTCATCTGTGCTCGCTGCCTCCATCTCCTCTCCTCTCTAATCCGTCTCCGCAGCTACTGAATACCAACATCATCACCTGCTAAAATCTGCCCCTGAGGCTGTGCTAGTATAGCAGGCTGACCTAGCACCTGCTCTGGCATCTGTATCCCTGGTGCTACTGGCACAACAACCTGTGCTGGTGGAGCCTGTCGTCGTCTCCTTCAAACTAGTCTCTCCATCCCAATCTCTCCAATCTCCCCATCCCGTGTCAACCGAGTCGGCCTAGCTATCACCCAGTGTACATCATACTCTGGTAATGTGCCTGGATCTGCAAGACCCTGTCCCCACTGCCATCCATCCATCTCTCTCTGCCAAAGCTGTCTCAACCACAACCTTTGGACCCCAATCAAATACCTCCTATCTCGTCCTCCCAAAAATGACATCACCTACTGGTACTGCCTGTGCCTCCTCAAACTGTCTCAAAGCTCTCTAGCAAATAGCGCTCTATAATATACATGTCGCGTTTAAAAATGTATCTCGCCTGTCTAGCATAGACAAGCTCTGCATCCTCCTCATCCCAGTGCTCACATCCTAGCCATGGCCTCCATACAAATATATCCACCTCATCCAATCTCCTTCGCCAGTATACCACACCTCAGCGCTGTCGATATGTCAAAGCTCCTCTATACATCCACGCAAATGGCTCTCCTGCTACTCTAGCCACCCATCCCTCTGGTCTCATAACTAGAATATGCTCATATGCCCATACATGTAAAATTGTCACTCCTGCTAACATACTTGCTCCAAACATATAAGCGCAATCATGCAGATAATGATAGAGTTGTCCCAACACACACTCTGCCCATGCATATCTCGTGCCATATGAAAACATGCCCTCCATCACTATCCCCCATCCTACTGGAAAACCTCTGGCTTTCCTATCGCCCACTAGCCATCTAATGATAGCCATAAGTACCTGCTATAACCTGTCACAGATCTCCTCCATCCTCACCATCGGCATCTCTGAACCCTCTGCTCCAATGTCTGGTGTCCCAAATAATCTCCTGAATGTCGCTGGACCCATATCTAGATCATAGTCCACACGCTCCCCATCTATCAGAATCCTCAAAATCTGGAACACATCCTCTAAGGTGATGGTCGCCTCTCCTATCGGTAACAAGAATGAACTATGCTTGCTCATCCATCGCTCCACCATCGCTGTCATTAGCCCCCGATGTGCCTAAACTGGCTCTAATCGAGATACATGCTCCAAGCCAAGGATCTCTAGCACCAGTAGCTCCTCTGCATCCAACCACCTCACTAATCGCAAATCTCTCAGATGTGGCTCTCGTGATAGCAATGGCGGTAGTACATCCTGCATCATCCATTTATCCTTGTCAGTTCATTCCGTTAGTTTATCCCTGTCAAAATCTGCTTATCTATTTGCTATTCTACCTTACACCTACCATAAGCGGTCCACTTTACCACATGCACTCTTTTTCTGCTCATTAGCGACTAGCTTTACCTCATGCGCACTTGTTTTGACTATATGTGAGCTATTTTACATCATGCACTTACTGTTTCCCTATAAGCGAGCTCTATTTCCATATGCACTTATCCTTGCTTTCTATGTGTGTTCTATCCTATATGCATTCAAGTTTTTCCTAAAAGCGAGCTACTTCCTAAATGCGCCTATTTTTATACCATAAGCGAGCCACTATTCATTCACGACTCTTCTAGCCCTATACGCGCGCTATTCACCTTATGCGAGCCACTTCTATTCATATGCATGCTGAACTATCATATGCGCTAGCTATTGGCCTATAAGCGACGCATTTTGCTTCATATGCGCATTTTAACTGATGTCTTCCCGCCGATAGGATGCGCGCTCTTTTTCCCTATGCGACTACCCTGTGCCCATAAGTGAGCTGCACTACTGTAAGCATTCTATATTCCTACATAAGCGACCTAAAACTGCTATTTCCTAACCTAGTCGCTTTTGGTGATGTGTGTGCATTAATTACGCTTTTAGGCTATTAATTACATGCTTTTGGGAAAAGTTTTGAAACATACCAGTGCGCCTACTCCCTCTGGTCGCCCATGTGTCCTCACTCGCTTTGCACGATGATCCCTGCGTGGAATAACCATCCTGATAGCTCTGCAAACTCTCACTCTCAGGGGCTCTGGATTTCTCTAGTTTCTGAGCACAAATGAGCACAAATGAGCCTATTTGCCATTATAGAACCTACTTATAGCCCTTCTCAAAACCCTAATTCTTCTATGCCACAGCCTCTTTTCTTCCACCCAACCCCCATTTTCTTAGTGTCTGCCTTCTTTTTAGCCTTTTCTTCTATCGAGAGCCAACCCAGCCCTTCCTGGTTAGCCTAGCTTACCTCTCGCGGGGGCATCACCTACCAGTTACACTAGGGCATAACTTGTTTATCAAACGCATATAGTATCTTCTTTGACACAACGCTCTTTCAAACATTGTATCAAAGAGGGGCAAAATGTAGACACCCAAATTTGTCCCAACTTTGTCCATGTCTAGTAACACCTTGTTAAATCATTATTCATTAAGCCAATTAATTAAATAAATTTTATTTATTTAATTAAAATCCCATCCTCATCCTATTTAGCCAATTAATTAATTAAATTTTATTTATTTAATTAATTCCACATCATATCCCAATCATATCCTATCCTCATCCCAATTAATTAAATAAATTTTATTTATTTAATTAATTTCCACATCATATTTTATCCCATCCTATTCATTTATCCTATTAATTAAATAAATTTAATTTATTTAATTAATATCCAACTCATATCCTTCACATGCACAACTAATGGAACCTAAATTTAGTATCTTTCAATCCTAGCCATTCACATAGCCTCTGAATCTCCACCGTCGATTGACCTTGGTTGAGTCCTATATAAACACCCTCTCATTCCAATGAGACATCCAGCAATTATATAGCACCTACATTATCATCCTGAGCTTCTAAGCATTCATTTAAGCTTTTATCATTCATCATGGCAGCTTTCAGCTTTTGCAATTGTTCATTGTTGAAGAAGCAGTCCACATCTCTTAAACAAGGAATCACAGGTCTAGGTGATGCTATGCTTGAATCGCATTATGCTTTGATTTCATCTAGATTAGATTCTTTGATGATGGTAGGGTTAGGGTTTCATGGCTATGCTTGATCTTCTAAACCTAACTTTTCACCTATCACAATCATTTCCATTTTATTGCATTATATGTTGATAATATGTTATTTATTGGTAAAGGGAATGGAATGATTTCAGAACAAAAGTCTCAACTTGAAACTAAATTCGAAACGAAAGATCTTGATGTAGCTATACACATTCTTGGGATGGAAATAAGAAGAGATAGAGTTAGCAGAAAACTATGGCTTGGCTAGAGTAAGTATGTCAATTTAGTTTTATAGAGGTTTAACAAGCAGGATTGTAGACCATTATGTGTTCCTTTTACAGTTGGATTGAAGTTATCTACTTCACAATGTCTAACATCCCCATTAGAGATGGACAACATGAGAAGAGTGACTTACTAGAGTGCAATTGGAAGTTTGATGTATGCTATGGTCTGTACTAGACCAGACATTGCCCGAGTAGTGGAAGTTCTTGCCACATATATGTCTAATCTTGGTAGAGTTCATTGGGATGCCGTTAAAATAGTCCTCAGATATTTCTGGGGTACCTCAGAGTATTCCATGTGTTATCATGGTAATTTGATAGGAGACATACAATCCCTTAATATTCATGGTTATGTGGATTCAAACTGGTAGCTGATGTTAATAGTAGATGATCTACTAGTGCTTATGTATTTACTTTATTTGGTGGTGCAATTAGTTGGATGAGTAATTAATAGGCTATGGTTTCTTTGTCCACTTCTAAAGCTAAGTATATGGCAGCTACTCATGATTGTAAAGAAGCAATTTAGCTTAAAAGATTATGTTTAGATATTGGAATAAAAAAAGGTGTGGTGGGACTTTATTGTGACAGTTAGAATGTGATTTTCCTAGCTAAGAACCCAAATTTCATGCTAGGACCAAGCACATTGATGTACAATATCATTTTTTAGAGATATGGTTAAGGATGGTAGGGTGAAGCTAGTTAAGGTAGAGACTTTGATGAATGTTGTAGATTCATTAACTAAGTTTGTGAGCATAAAGAAGTTTAGATGGTGTTTGGACTCTATGGGCCTCTTGACCCCTAAAAACTAAAGCATGGTGTTGATACTCCCTTTGTTCTTGAAAGGTGTTTGACAAGTGGGAGAATGTTAGGAAATGTGTCTCAAGCTTGCAACTACAAAAGGTTTCCATTCTTCCAAATTTGGTCTTTTCGAATACCATTTATCTTGAATAATGGTTTAGAACTTTCAAAGTTTCCAAAAGGGCTAAAAATGGTAGGGCTTACTATTTTTAGTAACTCTATATTTGAGCTCGGATGGACCCAAAATCTTCCCAAAAGGTGCAGAACTGCCAAGTAAACATTTTGGGTGAGTTTTGACTCAAGATCATACCTAGATTGCAAGATATTAAAGTTTCTATTTTTTGAAACTTCTAAAAGAAGTTTCAAACTAAGACTTGAAGTACCTAGAGGTCCCTAAATGCCTTGAAATGTTTTTTAACTAGTGAAGTAGTTTATAGCTTGATAGATCACTTCACTAGCTTTTCGATGCATCAAATGGTTCGTCAATTAGACACTTGGATCAAACGTTATGGCCTCTAAAATTGGACTTCTTATTTTGGGAAATGTGAAAATGTGTTAGACACTTAAAAGAGTTGTAAAAGGGGAGAATTGCACATGTTGGTGTGTGATTTGGCACATCACAATGCATCTTTGATTGGATATAATTTGGGCACCACTTTTAGGTGGTTTTTGTCTCATGGTTTTGTAATTACCATTGACAGTTTACTATATTGTATCTCCTATATATTAGGAGATTGAGATGGAGGTTGGGTGTAAGAGTCTTATAGATGTTGAGTTGCCTCTGAATCTTTGGTTGGTTATACTCCAATGAAAACTTGCTCTGCAAGTATATTGTAATCTTCTTGATTCTTGAATAATATATTAGGTGGCTTTAGAGTGTGGGGTTTCTCTCCCCAAAGGGTTTCCCCATGTAATTATTGTGTTGTGGTATGGTTTCTATTTGTGTTTATTTCTATAATTGTTGTAAAGATCCAAAAAGTTTTGCATATCCCTCCCCTCAAGATTAGTGTAGGAAGTTATTCTGCTACCTTAGCTTCCTTACAGAAAGATAGCCTGAGAAGAGACCTCAAGTGTGAATCCTATCAAGCTAAGGAAGTTAACTTAATGAATGAAAGAAGTCTATCTAGTATGCAAGGGGTTAGGGTTCACTAGGTGGAATAGAGTCAACTATGGGTGTATGATTAATAAGTTACTCAAGGCATTTGTAACTAGGATTAGGGGTATGTGGATAGGTTGAATGATATTATTTAGGCCTCAAGGTTGACTTATGGAGGCTCCAATTATAGTCATGGAAAGAGAAGGTGTAATAGAGGTGCTTGAGGAGGAACAAGAAGAGTTCCTAGATATATTTGTTTATAGGGTAGAAAGAGTTTAGAGATGGGAGACATAGTTCAAAAGTGCCTAAATCTATGCTAGGGAGAAGGTGCAAGTCTTGGTGGTGGCAATGGAATGACAATTCTTAGCTACTCTTTGAGCACTTCAAGCTGCTCAAGAAGGGAAACAAGGAAAGGAGGGAAAAGGCCCTCTTCTTGCAACTCCTTTGTAATGTTCAACTAGATCCTAAGGCACATAAATACATGGGTATGCAATGACATTTACTAAATAACATGTTTTGTAATGTTTTTGTGTTTTTGATGTTTTAAAATGTGTACTAACACTCACAAATGTAATGATTACAACTAGTATAACTATGAAATAATAAAGCAAAATTTTCCTGGATGAATAAAACTATTATGAATGCAATATCTATGCGCAAATTCTCTATATGCTCATTCACTAATGTAGTACAATAACCTTTACATTTTCAATGAAATAGTAAAATAAAACAATGTAGGAGAGAGGAAAATAAAGTTTTTATTAATAAAAATATATAATAATAATGTGATTTTCACTATGCAATTTTGTTTAAGATGTCTAAATATGCAAACTAGCCTAGGATGCAAATATCAATGCCTAGGATGTTTTACATGCTACTATGATTAATTTCTAATGATTTGTAAAGATTTAACAATATATAAGTGCTCATTGGAAATTTAAATTGAAACCAATATGTTGTTTGCCAAAAAAAATTGACATAAAATCCATGAGTTCAAATGTTTATTTGTGATCAATGATAATGTTTAAATGTGTATTTGAATGTATGAAAATGTAGAGCAGAATTTTATAGTGCTTTAGAAGATATCCAAATAGATTAATGAGCATAAAATCAACAATAATAGATAGGGGAAACAAAGAGAGGAGCCAAAAAATAAGTTTTCAACTTGCAAGAGATAGCAATATGTTTGTTTAGCAAGTTCTAGATTTGTGTAGGGATGAAATTATGTGTGGATAGTGATAAATGAACATACAAGAGGATGATATTATGTTTGAATAGTAAGTTACAAGCCTTTTCAAGTTGCAAATTGATTACACGATGAATTGTAGATGTTTGTGTTGGTATGAATAGTGTTGCAGTGAGCTTCAAGATCATTTAAGGTTGTCTAAATGAAAGAACAAAGTGATGCAAGAGCATCTAGGGTGTAAGAGCAATCTTGCATCAACCCAAAAAAAAATGTTGTTTCTTTTCAATAAGGGCTAAATTTGACAGGGTTACTATTTTTAGTAAGTTTGCATTTGTGCATGGTTGGATACAAAATCTTACACAGACCTCTAGAATGGTGAATTGAAGCTAATGGTGAAGAAATCACTTGAATATCATTTGTCATTTGTGAGATATTAAAATTTCAAATTCCAAAAATCCTGTTGAAATATTCAAAGTCAAATTTGAGGCACTTAGAGGCTCCGGATGGGCCCGAAATTTGGTGGGAAACCCAAGTAGTCTACCTATTGATACTACTTAGTGCTCCATTGTCTTTTCGAGAGCTTTCCGAAAAGGTATTATATTTGAAAATCCAACAGTCGGATCGAAAGTTATGACCCTGCGAAGTTGACCTATTTTTGGAGGGAGATGCAAATTTTGAAATTAAGTTGGTGGTCGCCAAAAAGGGCTATATATAACCATTTTTGGGAACCCCTAGGGTAATAGAGTTAAGGGGGAAGGTGTAGAGTCAAGAAAGGTGGGAAATTAGAAATCCTAGCTGATTTAGGAATTATAGAAGGTTGAAGATTCCAGAGTTTTGAGAGAGGGAGCTGTAATGTGTTGCAGCCTGTAGGGGATTCATCCTCTGATTGTATTTGAGCTTCTGTAATGTAATGTTTTTCCCATATTAATAAAATATCATTCTATTTTTTGTGTGCAATTTCTGTTATTGTGTGTTTTATGATTTGCCCCCTTCATCAAGTGGTATCAGAGCAAGGGTTCCTGAGTGTGTAGACAGATCGCCAACCGTGAGGCAGTTTGCACCAAGACCTGAGGTTGTGGGTTTGCTGCATAGATCAAGATGCCTCCATGAAGAAACCATGGTGGGAGGAATGCTTTGACAGAAGAGGGTTTTAGAGCCCTGCAAAGACAAATCGATGCATTGCAAGAGCTGCGAAGAGGGTTCGAGCTGAGAAGGAGAGAGGAAAGTGAAGATGAAGCTGAAGAAGAGCTATCTGAGGAAGAACAAGAAGCTGTGGGAGATCCTGCAGAAGTTATGTTGTTGAGGGCCATTTCAAAGATCGGAAAGAGGCCCAGGATCGAAGTTTCTACCTATTTTGGAGATTTGAATCCGGAACAACTTATTGATTGGATCAATGATATGGAGGAGTATTTTGAGTATGAAGATGTGGAAGACCCTGAATAGGTCAAGTTTGCAAAGACAAAGTTGAAGGGCCACACTCGTATTTGGTGGAAGGAGGTCCAGTTAGAGAGAAATAGAAGAGGAAAAGCAAAGATTACCAGATGGGATTGAATGGTGGAGAAATTGAAGAAGCAGTTCATTCCTGTGGACTATGAGATGGAGTTGTTGAAGAAGCTGCAAGGATTGAAGCAAGGTAACAAGTCTGTTAAGGAGTATATAGAAGATTTTTATAAGACCACTATTAGGACAGGCAATGGAGAGGCCAACAAGGAGAAGGTGGCCTGTTACATTAATGGGTTGAGGCCAAGTATTCAAGAAGAGTTGAGCCTGGTCAGAATGACCACCATAGAAGATGCATACCAGTTTTCCCTGAAGGTGGAAGAGAAGCTGAATAAGAGATTTGAAAGCAAGCAAAGGGGAAGAGGTCAAGGTGGAAGGACTGGCAGAAGACCCTGTGGAGGCTGAAATGAAGAACTAAAGAAAAGTGAAGAAGCTGGAACCAATCGAAATCAGAGAGCAGATAATACCTACTGCCCTCGTGACCAGAATAATGGCGAGCAAAGAGGGGGAGGAAGAGGTAGACCTGGGCAAGGACCTGGAAGAGGAGGTTTCAGAGGAACATGTTTCCAATGTGGAGAAGAAGGGCATTGAGCATACAAGTGTCCGCAACATCAAGGAAGGATGAATAGAAGACCTGAAGGTAATGCACGAGTTGCACATGTGGATGAAGATGCACAGTCTGAGTGCTCCGAAGATACAAAAAGGGGAGAAACCCTAGTTATCGGAAGAACTTTGTTAAATGAGGAGAAAGAACCCCATCAGAGGAAGAGTTTATTCCGCACAAGGTGCAAATGTGAAGGTAAGTGTTGTGATATTATTATTGACAGTGGAAGCACTGATAATCTTGTTTTAGAGGAGATGGTTGATAAGTTGAAGTTGACAAAAAGAAAGCATCTGCATCCATACCGGATTGCATGGTTGTAGAAGGACCATAGAGCTTTGGTCAATGAACAATGTTTAGTGAAGTTCAATATTGGTAACTACCATGATGAGGTGTTGTGTGACATCATACCGATGGATGCATGTCATATGTTATTGGGGAGGCCGTGACAGTATGATAGGAGCACTGTCCATGATGGCCGTGCAAACACATACTCCCTAACAAAGGATGGAGTCCATCATAAGTTGAAGCCCTTGAAGGAGGTGGAAGAAAAGGTATGTAGTACTGCCAGAATTTGCTTGGTAGATGGTAGAAAGTTTTTGGAGGGTATGAAGCATGAGCATCATTGCTTTGCATTGATTCCTAAGATTAGTCAAGAGAAATGTGAAGATGTACCAGCAGAAGTCTCAAAAATGTTGGAAGAATTTCAAGATATTGTCTCTAATAATGTACCAGAAGGTTTACCACCAGTGAGGAAGATAAGTCATCAAATGGATTTGATACTAGGAGCTAGTTTGCCAAATAAGGCAGCCCACAGAATGACTCCAGTAGAGAATGAAGAGTTGAACAGACAAGTTCATGAGCTGTTAAGGGACTGATAAGGGAGAGCCTAAGTCCATGTGCGGTACCTACAGTACTAGCACCAAAGAAAGATAGAGAGTGGAGGATGTGTACAGATTCCCGAGCCATCAACAAGATCACAATCAAGTACAGATTTCCATTGCCAAGAATAGATGACATAATGGATTGTTTGAGTGGAGCCAAGTACTTCACGAAGATTGATCTGAAGAGTGGGTATTACTAGATTCAAATCAGAGAAGGAGATGAATGGAAGATAGCCTTCAAGACAAAGGAGGGTTTGTATGAGTGGTTAGTCATGCCATTTGGACTAACCAATGCACCAAGTACATTCGTGCAGCTCAGAACGAGGTACTGAAGGAATTTTTGGAAAGTTTTGTTATTGTTTATTTAGATGACATTTTGATTTTCAGTAAGACTTGGGATGAGCATTTGATGCTTATCAAAAGAGTTTTAGAGAAGCTGAGGGAGGAGAAGTTGTTGATCAATATGAAGAAATGTAGTTTTGCAAAGAAGGAGTTGGTATACCTGGGATTTGTTGTCTCAGAGGAAGGTCTTAAGATGGACCCAGAGAAGGTGAGGGCTATCATTGAATGGCCTATGCCAAGGAGTGCTTTCGAGGTAAGATCTTTTCATGGTTTGGCAAGTTTTTACAGAAAGTTTATCAAGAATTTTAGTAGCATGTGTGCACCCCTAACTGAGACAATGAGAGGGGATAGAAAAGAGTTTAGATGGACTAAAGGAGCAGACAAGAGCTTTGATGCATTGAAGTAGAAAGTCATAGAACAACTTGTGTTGGCACTTCCAGATTTCAATAAGGTATTCCAGGTAGATTGTGATGCTAGTGGTAGTGGTATAGGAGCTATTCTAAGTCAAGAAGGTAAGCCCATTGCCTATTTTAGCGAGAAGCTTAATGATGCCAAGAAAAAGTATTTTATTTATGATCAAGAGTTTTATGCAATAGTCCAGGCCTTGAATAAATGGAGACATTATTTGTTGCCAAAAGAGTTTGTTTTATATACTGATCATCAGACTTTGTAGTATCTTAATAGTCAAGGAAAGTTAAATCAAAGGCACTTAAAATGGTTTGAGTTTTTGCAGAGTTATACTTTTGTTTTGAAGCACAGGAGTGGGAAGTCCAACAGGGTTGTAGATGCCTTGAGCAGAAGGTGAAATTTGTTGACAGAATGAAGATAGAGGTTGTTGGGTTTGATGAACTCAAAAGTTTGTATCCTGAAGATCTAGATTTTGCAGAGGCTTGGAAAGCTTGTTTGGAACCTATTACTTTAGACAGGACAAAATGGTTGGATTACATAATCCAAGATGGTATGTTGTTTAGAGGAAGCCAGTTGTGCATTCCGAGGAGTTCCATGAGAGAGAACCTGATTAAGGAGAAGCATAGTGGAGGATTAGCTAGACACTTTGGTCGCGATAAGACCATTGCTATTGTTGGTGAACATTATTACTGGCCACAATTGTAGCAAAATGTGAGGAAATTTGTGTGGAGTTGCAAAATGGTTTGAGTTTGCAGAGTTATACTTTTGTTTTGAAGCACAGGAGTGGGAAGTCCAACAGGGTTGTAGATGCCTTGAGCAGAAGGCAGAATTTGTTGACAGAAATGAAGATAGAGGTTGTTGGGTTTGATGAACTCAAAAGTTTGTATCCTGAAGATCTAGATTTTGCAGAGGCTTGGAAAGCTTGTTTGGAACCTATTACTTTAGACAGGACAAAATGGTTGGATTACATAATCCAAGATGGTATGTTGTTTAGAGGAAGCCAGTTGTGCATTCCGAGGAGTTCCATGAGAGAGAACCTGATTAAGGAGAAGCATAGTGGAGGATTAGCTAGACACTTTGGTCACGATAAGACCATTGCTATTGTTGGTGAACATTATTACTGGCCACAATTGTAGCAAAATGTGAGGAAATTTGTGTGGAGTTGCAGAGTGTGTCATATGGCAAAAGGAACAAGTCAAAATACAGGGCTATATTATCCATTACCTATACCAGAGAAGCCATGGGATGATATTAGTATGGATTTTGTTCTTGGTTTACCAAGGACACAGAGAGGGCATGATTCTATTTTTGTGGTGGTGGATAGATTCTCAAAGATAGCCCATTTAATTCCTTGCAAGAAGACTAATGATGCTATTCACATTGCAGAGTTATTTTTCAGGGAGGTGGTGAGACTACATGGTCTACCTAAGAGCATAGTTTCAGATCGAGATACCAAGTTTGTTGGTTATTTTTGGAGGACATTGTGGAAGAAGTTGAAGACAGATTTGAAGTTCAGTTCTGCACACCATCCACAGACTGATGGACAAATAGAAGTGGTGAATAGGAGTTTGGGTAACCTTCTATGATGCTTAGTAGGAGATAAGCCCAAGGGATGGGTTTTGATTTTACCACAGGCAGAATTTGCTTACAACAATTCTGTCAATAGGAGCATAGGTAAATCTCCATTCCAGGTTGTGTATGGGAGTAGCCCAAGAACTGCTTCTGAATTGAGGAGGATGGATAAGGGGGAGAAGAGTAGTACTGAAGCTGAAAATTTTGCTGAGCACATGAAGAATTTGCACGAAGAGGTAAGAGAGCATATCCATAAGATGAATTCTTAGTACAAGGCTAAGGCCAATCAAAAGAGGGGGCATAAGGAGTTTCAGGAGGGTGATGAAGTCATGGTTCACTTGAGAAAAGAAAGATTTCCAGTTGGTACATATAATAAGCTGAAGATGAGGAAATTTGGACCATTTAGAATCCTGAAGAAGTACGATTCAGGAAATGCATTTGAGGTAGAGTTGCCTGATGACATTAATATTTCACCAGTGTTCAACATTTCAGATCTGACAAAGTATCATGATGATGGACTTGATAAGGGAACACAGTGGGACATTCCAGCATCTACTTCAGAGAAGGAGGAGATAGAGGGCATTCTGAATAGCCGTGTGGGTAAGAGTACAAGAAACAGGCAGTATACAAAATACTTGGTGAAATGGAAAGGAAGGCCTATTGAAGATTCATCATGGTTATCTGAGACTGAGGTTAATCGTTTTAGTTTCCCTCTAACACCTGAGAAGTGACAGGGTCACTTTTCAAATTACGCCGGGTGTCTGATGCAGGAGCATCTAGGGTGTAAGAGCAATCTTGCATCAACCAAAAAAAAATGTTGTTTCTTTTCAATAAGGGCTAAATTTGACAGGGTTACTATTTTTAGTAAGTTTGCATTTGTGCATGGTTGGATACAAAATCTTACACAGACCTTTAGAATGGTGAATTGAAGTTAATGGTGAAGAAATCACTTGAATATCATTTGTCATTTGTGAGATATTAAAATTTCAAATTCCAAAAATCCTGTTGAAATATTCAAAGTCAAATTTGAGGCACTTAGAGGCTCCGAATGGGCCCGAAATTTGGTGGGAAACCCAAGTAGTCTACTTGTCAGTACTTGGTGCTCCATCGTCTTTTCGAGAGCTTTCTGAAAAGGTATTATAATTGAAAATCCAATGGTTGGATAAAAAGTTATGGCCCCGCAAAGTTGACCTATTTTTGGAGGGAGATGCAAATTTTGAAATTAAGCTAGTGGTCACCAAAAAGGGCTATATATAACCATTTTTGGGAATCCCTAGGGTAATAGAGTTAAGGGGGAAGGTGTAGAGTCAAGAAAGGCAGGAAATTAGAAATCTTAGCTAATTTGGGAATTATAGAAGGTTGAAGATTCCAAAGTTTTGAGAGAGGGAGCTGTAATGTGTTGCAGCCTGTAGGGGATTCATCCTTTGATTGTATTTGAGCTTCTGTAATGTAATTTTTTCCCATATTAATAAAATATCATTCTATTTTCTGTGTGCAATTTCTGTTATTGTGTGTTTTATGATTTGCCCCCTTCATCACAGAGAAAGTGATGCAGGAGCATCCAGGGTGTAAGAACAATCTTGCATCAACCAAAAAAATGTTGTTTCTTTTCAATAAGGGCTAAATTTGGCAGGGTTACTATTTTTAGTAAGTTTGCATTTGTGCACGGTTGGATACAAAATCTTACACAGACCTCTAGAATGGTGAATTGAAGCTAATGGTGCAGAAATCACTTCAATATCATTTGTCATTTGTGAGATATTAAAATTTCAAATTCCAAAAATCCTATTGAAATATTCAAAGTCAAATTTGAGACACTTAGAGGCTCCGGATGGGCCTAAGATTTGGCGAGAAAACTAAGCAATCTACCTTTAGGTACTACTTTTGCACCATCGTCTTTTCGAGAGCTTTTTGAAAAGGTATTATAATTGAAAATCCAACGATCGGATCGAAAGTTATGGCCCTGCGAAGTTGACCTATTTTTGGAGGGAGATCCAAATTTTGAAATTAAGCTGGTGGCCGCCAAAAGGGGCTATATATGACCATTTTTGGGAACCCTTGGGTAGTAGAGTTAAGGGGGAAGGTGTAGAGTCAAGAAAAGGGTGGGAAAATAGAAACCCTAATTGATTTGGGGTTACGACAGGCTGAAGATTCTAGAGTCTTGAGAGAGGGAGCTGTAATGTGTTGCAGCCTATAGGGGATTCATCCTCTGATTGTATTTGAGCTTCTATAATGTAATGTTTTGCCTATATTAATAAAATATCATTCTATTTTCTATGTGCAATTTATGTTATTGTGTGTTTTATGATTTACCCCCTTCATCAGAAAGATAAACCTTAGAAGTGTTAGGACCTAAATTTTTGTGCCCTTTTGCCCTTGGTTTCATGTGTTTAAGGCTTTCTCAACCCTAGAAAAACCCTTTGAAAGTGTAAGGCCACCTATCCTATCTAGCAAATAGAGGTAATGATGTGTTAATGTTACTTTTCAAGATGGTTTTGTGATTTCCAGCTATAGTGTTTAACTTTGTAAAAGGTTATGTTAACATATCAAGTTTAGAATTCATTTGGAAACCTTATGGTTATAGCATATAGAAAATTAATAACTTAGCCATTATGTTTACTTGCTCAAAGAATTCATAGATAGTTGTATGACCATAACATATAGGGGTTGAATAGTTTCAATATTAGCTTGTTTTTTTTGCCATATACAACCATACCTCTATATATATCTATGTAGATCAAAGTACATATGATCTTATTGCAAACATTTAAATATTCATGTTGCTAGCAAGTAGTTGCAATCAAATATTATAGATTAGTCCTTTTAGGATTAGTTAGTTTCATTGTATGTGTAGACACCTAAAAATGACCTTTGCATATCTCACCTTACATACATCAAATTTGTCTAAATCACTTGCATCTAACATTAATTAAATAATCTAATTATTTAATTAATTTCATCAATTTCTTCTGATTCCCCTAATTTCAACATTAATTGAATAATTTTTTTTATTTAATTAATTTCATTAAATTCCATTTTATTCTAGTAGGCATGAGTTTTCCACAGTCCATAGAATACAGATGAATGCTTCTGGATTAAACTATGTGTATTTTTTGCTTCAATGTTTCAAATCCCACTCAGTGATCCATCATTAGGAAGATGATGTTTGTGATGATGGATCAGAGTGTGATCTGAAATGTTGAAGCAAAAAATACACACAATTTAATCCAGTTTATTCTTCTAAATTAAATAATTTTAATTATTTAATTAAATTATCCTCTTTTAAATTCCTCAAGTCCACATTAATTAAATAAATAAATTATTTAATTAATTCATTATTCAAATTCCTCTTATCCACAAATAAATAATTTTAATTATTTAGTTAACCAATTATTCTTCTAAATTAAAATAAATTATTCAAATTCATTTATGTTAACTTTATCTTCTAAAAATAAATAAAATTAATATTTTATTTATATCTCATCTCTTCTTCTATCATGCACAATAAATTAAATAGATTTATTTATTTAATTCTCAATTATCTTTCAAATATTCTTAAAATAATATTTTCTTCTATGTGCACAATTAGTCTTATTTTTAGCATGGAAAAAAGAAAAATCTAAAGTTGAGTTAATTGGCTTTTTATTTTTGTTTTTATCAATCAACTCATAAATTTAGAAAAAAAGCATACTAAATTTACGAAATCAAATCCTATCTTTATGTAAGCAAGAAGTTAACTCAATGAAACTCCCTTTTGCATGGACACTTGTCATGTGCACATTCATCATGATCTCTTGATTTATCTCATCCATCCATTTCATTGATTTATCTCCATCATTGATCGATCTTTCCCTAAAACCTATATATACCCCCTTTCCTCCATCGAAAATCCTCTTTGATCATTTAATCTTTGGGCATTCATAGTTTGCTTTGAGTATACTATGCATCATTGAGCACACACATTGAACCTTTGAGCACATCACCTATGACCACTTGTTGCAACCATGGTTATGCAAATTTATTGAGCAATCCACAAAGAATCAAGGAATAAACACAATCATATGTGGTAACATTCTTTTTTTTGTTTAGCTTTGAATCTTGTTATCATCTTCGATATATTCTTTGAAGGTTATAGGATTGGGTTTAATTGTCATTGATTGATCTTTATTAATCCAATTTTAACCCTCACACATTCTAGCATGCTTGGTGGGACCCACAAACCTGATTTAAATTTTTCTTTTTTTGAGAAAAAATAATTTTTGTAGGCACAGGTACAGAACCACACATTCACAATGCATAAACACACCTTTGAACTGCAGAAACTCACCTTTGGTTGATAGAAATTTACCTTTGAGCAATAGTTCTACACCTTTGCAACACAAAAATATGCCTTTGTAGAGTACTAACTTGCCTTTAGTCGATTAAAACTCACCTCTAGTTTTAGGGTTTTCTAATCTATTTTTCTTATCAATAGTGATTTCTGACATCTTTGTGATCTCTATTTGTGTTTGGCAAGCTATTTTATTTTCTAACACTGACTATATCATACCCTCAATCTATTTTATTTGTGGATACCATCTTTCCTTCTTCCTAATCAATCATCCAACTTGGTTTATTGTCCAATCTTGGTGCAGGGGTATAGATCCATATCATCATCCAACCTCATGGCTCATCATGAATCCATCCATCAATCGCTCCATTGCACGTTTGACCTAGTTTTATTGTTTTTTGCAAAACTATCATAGAAAAAGTGTCTTTAAATAGCAGAAGCTCACCTTTGAACAAAAGTGACTCGCCTTTGCAGCGTAGAAACACACCTTTGCATATTTACAGCTCACTTTGCACAGTAATAGCTTGCCTCTAGTAAATCTTTATGCACCTTTGTAGCACAGAAACTCACTTTTGGTCTATTGATTTGTTTTTTCTAATTATTGATTTTCTTTAGAACTAATATTAGCTCATGTAGCCTCTTATCACCTATCAAGGATCAAGAAGTGAAACTCTAACATATTTGGTGTCAGACGTTTGTCGAAGGAACTATCTTTTTACACTAAGTCTTAGAAACACTTCAATTTTATAAGGGAATTAATGACTCTACTCTGTGTCTTGAATGCCTTAGTACACATGCTCTTTCCTCACACTGAAAAGTGACCTTGGAAATCATAAATACTTAGGTTATTCATTTACTGCTTTTATTTGCTTTCTTCCTAGGGGCTTGAGAACAACACATGTGTTCTTCTCTCACGTTGAAAAATGATCTTGAGAATTAAAAGTGCTCGATATCCTTTCTAGGGGGCTTGCTATAGGATTTCATCACCTCTAGGGATGACCCCAACCGCATGTTTTGGTGCAGTATATAAATTTGGGAGTGTTGAAAGACTCAACTTCAAAGGAAAGACTGTTTCAACTCCAAGCAAAAAAATTTTAGGATACTTGGTCCACCAAGATTCGTATAGTTGAGTGTCATTTGAATGGAACACCCCTATTGACATATTTATGCCTCCCGTACCTAGCGTATATTGAGGACTTCATAGAAGCCTTGTAAACCTAGCTAAGACCATTGGTTGTTTTGTAGTATGATGCAAGGGATGCAGAACGTACCCTAAAGTTACTCACCATCCGTACTACCTTTAAGGTGAGATAGAAGTTTTCTTTAGGCAAGGTGTCAAAGATCTCCAAGGAAAGGGATATTGGGTGTATGCCTCTTATCCCTAGATATCTACTTAGGGGGAAGTGTTCTTATTTAGGTAAGAACATGGACATGTATTCAATCATATGGGCTCACATTATGACTCAATCCTACTTGAATAATCTTTAGGTTGTTGCATAAAAGTAGTGTTTGGTGTGTTTTCTCTTGTTATATACTCAATATTCACCATTTTTTATCCATGGAGGTTAATAGCCTTAGGAAACCAACTTCTTGAGTTAGTATACAACCATTTTGTCTATTGTGTTTCCTCTTGCCACAAGAAATTTTCCAAAATCCTATCTAAAAAAACACACTGTTCCAAAAATGCACCTTTGAAACACAAAATTACACCTTTACACTATCTTATTGCACCTCTAGCTGATAGTTATATGCTTTTGGTCTGCATAAATGTGCCTCTAGCATGCAGTCCTATGACTTTGGTGCACAAAAACCTGCCTTTGGTACGTAGAAACATGCCTCTATCTCAGTCAAAATTTTCACTGTCTGACATAAAACTCACCTATGGATTATTCTGGTACACCTTTGAATAGCAAAAACCTACCTTTGATCTATTATACTATGCCTTTATTCCATATAAACCCACCTTTGAATTATCGTGAAGTGCCTTTGAGCAATAGTAACTCACCTTTGGCGTACAATCATGTGCCTTTGGTCTCTGCTTGTTAGCAATCATCATTTTATCCCAAAATCAGAAAACCCTCATTTTTGACAAATTTTACCAGCTAAGCTATCATCCTATAGTCCATCTAGACCTAGTCTATCCACCATCAGACCATTCCCATCAATCTTCATAGAAAAAACTTAGATTTTTAGAGCTATTATCCTCTTGAGACTACAAACAATCATCATCATCATCAAACAAGCCTAGAATTTATCCAAGCTTTAATAGCTTTAATTTGGCTTCTATTATAGGGTCTAGACCACATCTCCTAATTTGTCTTCAATTTGAGAAAGTTTGCCTCTCTTAGATCCTTGAAGGTGAATTTTAGTATCCATTAGTGGCTTTCATTAGCTTAGAGAATAAATTTCTCCTAAGTTGGTCAAACTCATTAATCCTATTTGCCTTCCTTGATGTCATTAGTCTACCTCTTTGAAGGTTATAAAACATCCAAAACAACAATTGATCTATGTAACGCCCGCCTTGAACACCTTAAAGAATACACACTTAAGCTATAAGAAACAGGGAAATTTTTTTAAAAGATGATTAAATAACGATAACAAAACCCATTACGACATATTCTCTAAGGGTCCAAGGCTGCATCACTTAACAATTCAACTAACATAAATTAACATACATTAGTAACTGATCCAAGTCCATGCTCAAATAAATAACTTATTCACATTCATTGCAAATCATCAAATAATAGAATCTGCATGATTAAAATACATAACTGAAATGCTTTCATAAAAGTACATCAAGACATCATTACATTGCCACTTTTAGTCTACATCAAAGTTACATACATAAAGAATGTTCTGTTACACAAATCTGGTACAAGGTTATGCACTTACATCATCATCACTGGAACAAGTACAACTAGAACAAATCCTTTTTTCTGCATATGATCTTGTCAAGAGTAACCAATGGATAAAATAGCTCTTCCACCCGACCATGTGGAACCCTAAGGTCCACCCCCCGAGCTAGGAGTTAACATGAGGTCCCAAACACTGACAGTCAGGTAGACGAAAGACAAACAAGAACAAAGGACGACCAAACGCCAATACAACACATGGCAATAACAATACAACACAACATAACTTAACTTAACTTTCACTTTCACTTCCAGAGGCGACACAAAACAAGTGAGGAGAGATTGAACAAGGGATGCTAGGTTGTAGTAGGGAGAGTGTCATCGCATAGTCCTAACATGGGTTATCCTGACAGCCTCTCACTAGGCGCCGGCCCCCATCTATGGTTATCCTGACAGCCTCTCACTAGGCGCCGGCCCCATAGGGTGACACATGCGGAATCGATCTTCCTTTCATGAGGACAAGGAAGTCAATCATGCCGACCAGGCCTTCTCTACCCATCCTTAGTCTAAACAAGCACTATAGGCCATGGGAGAGGAATCCATTAATCTTATTAATGTGAAATCTACCCTTAACCCTCTAGTTTATTTTAGGTTATCACTTGATTAATCTACTTCCAATGGGTTATCCTGACTGCCACTTTGGGCGCTGGCCCCACGTTGAAAGCCACTCTCCTTCCTATCACCTAGTAACCTTGACATCATACAAGACTGATACAAAACATGAATATATACACTACAAGGCATAAACCCTCTTGCATCAAAATAGAATCATAACATCAATTGTTATCCAACACTATTAACTTTGCAATACTTTATCGTCTTACAGATTTCAGATCTCTCCTTACGACAAAACGGTACAATAAGAACACAAGAGGTTTGATATTTCATCCTGAGATTATTAATTTACAAGACACAACATTCAACCTTGACAGAACCTCATTATACTTCATACTTTGTTTGATACACATAAACGCTGTTACATCATAATTACAAAACAGCAATACACAAGTTGCAAATACTTAACAACGACAACTTAGCCTTTGGAATACAAGTTTGAACAACTCATTACGACACTCATTCAATTCAATTCAATTCAGATTCAAGAGATGAAATACTACAATTCATTCTCAGTTTAATGCAAACAGCTTCTGAAATAAAATCAACATTATATTACAACGATTAAATTAATACCTTGCAACCAAATCTCTAACTAACCTTATATTGTTTCAAAAGATAAATAAATTGATTAACTAAATCATTACAATAATTGATATAAGAACCACTTAATTCCAGATACGATCTTATAAACTTTCCTTCAATCTTATCCGATTAGCTTTATTCTATTAAGGATAATAACGCTAGGAGAGATATCTTACGACTGAACGGCAATCACACGAGGCAAATTCAATCACGAAATGTTTGTTATCCTTCATACGGTCTTGCAGACATTCTAGCGAGCTCAATCAAATGGATTCTTTTATGATGGTTTGAAGATGTCTCTGAAACTGATTGTATCCGTGGTGATTTAATTCCTCAAGGAGAACGATCGAAAATGCGCCCTATGCGAATAGCTTGGGATATCTTACTACTAAGATGCAAAATTGCTATTAACTATTTTACCATAGAAATGGATGACAATACTTCAATTGATAGCATCAAACCTTAACCAGTCATTTCTGACAGACATTGACCTCACAACACTCTGTATGATGCAGAGGCATCCACACTAAAACCTTGACATACAGCATGTATGTCCGCAACCCTTCATCATCATCATCATATTTCCCTTAACACTGTCAGCATCATCATATTTTCTCTGCCGACCGATATCCTCCTGCAGATAAACCTTCGACCTTTCGCCTGTCAGCAGCATCATCATATCTGGCTATCGGCAGCATCATCATATTCGGCAAGCGCAAACATCCTCCTGACGTTCACTGTTCATCTTACCGCCAACCTCTATCTTCATCATCATGATGTTCAACATCATGTTCATCAGCAGGATATAGAGCATCCGGTTCCTCCCATATATCCTGATGATGACAACCTCATGCACCTTTCCTTCGATGCTTACGTCACCCCGATATCCTGATGACGATGACGTCACATGCAGCTCCTCCAATATCCTGCTGCCCCGATATCCTGATGAGGATTATCCTGATGACGATGACGTCACATGCAGTTCCTTCAATATCCTGCTGTTGGCCAAACTTAACATTATCGGCCCGCGATGGTTTTATCAACCCGATCTTCTACCTTATGCCGATACGCTCCTCCTCGGCAACACCTGATGATGATCACCCTAAAACACATTCACCTTATGCAAACGATTGCATCATGCTCATCTCCACTTACTCGGATGACACCCGAAGTAACTGCAGGATATACACAGAAATATCCTGATGATGCCGTTGCGATGGATTTCCAACCTTAGCGAATTTTGATCCGCCGAACCTCCTGAGCTGACCCGATCCGCTTCCTGGACAACTTTCCAGACTCTAACAACTAGCACGACCTAGCACATACCCATGCTAGGGTTCTCAACACCTCTCGACTGCGATCCTACACACCTGCATGCAAACAAACACAAAATGTAGACTAAACCCTAAACTACTATACATAGCCATTCCACCGATCCGACGAATCAACCGGTGGAATGGATCAGCGAATCCATGTAACCACCAAAATAGCAAATCGATCACACAATGGAATCCAAAACAGAGAATGAACAAAACAGGATCTCTTTATTGATTTCAAAAGATGCAAATACAATACTCAGTCTCTCTCTGCAATCTAACTCCTCTGCTCAATGTCTAGAACCAACCGATCCTCATGCATAAATAGGATCTCTTGCGAGTACTACTGACCCGACTCCAAGCGGCTGGGAAATCTCTCCAGGCAGCTGGGAGATCCAACCGGACCTACAGCATAACAGCTGTCTTAACAAACTAGCTAAAAATAGTAAAGTATGGTCAACATGACCTTATTACATGCATTGGTCTTACAAGACCTTCTTGGAAACATTAACAAGACTTAAACTAACTAACTGCCTCATGGAGGCCAGCTGTCAGGTAGGTGCTCCTGCACCATACTCCCCAACAGAAAAGAACTCATGTCCCATGAGTTAGGATGTGGAAGTCCTCCACCTTTACACTTTGCCTTTGCTAGCTCTCGGCTGCTCCAAGACTTCTGAACTGTAACTTGCTGTCTTGCAAGTAATCCTCATGCCTGTCAATGTAGGCCCTTCTCTCACATACCTTGTGTTTGTCAGGTTGTTTGACCAGAACCTCTGTCCGAACTGCCTCTTGAACTTCTGCAATGTTCAACTCTGTCTTTCTTTCAACCTTTATAGGACAAACAATAGTCCCAACTATGACAACATCCTTGTCATTCCTCTCAACTGGTTGCTGTTTGTAAACCTGTTTCTGAACCTGCTGCTGACCTCTGTCAGTCAAAACTGAAACTTTCTTCAACCTGTTGTCCTTAACAACTCCTTTCCCTGCAGTGTCCTCAACTGCCTTTATGCCTGCTCCTATAGGCATCTGCACAAATTCCTTCTTTCCCACTAAAATGATTTTGGCTGCCCCCTATGCTGCAGCATTTTCCTGCAATGGCATCAACATAATAGTTTTCCCATCTTTCTTGATTGTGTAGGTATTAGCTTACCCATCATACAGTACCCTCCTATCAAATTGCCATGGTCTACCCAACAGTAGGTGACAACATTCCATGGGCAAAATGTCACACAAAACTCTATCCTGATATGCTCCAATCTGAAAATCAACATATGCCTGTTCATAGACAAAAAGTGATTGACTATCACTCACCCAAGATGCCTTGTAAGGGTGTTGATGTGGAATCCTTTCCAAATTTAGTTTATCCACCATTTCCTGAGATACCATGTTGTCTGTTGAACCAGTATCAATGACAACCTTACACACTTTACCTTTGCTCTTGCATGTGGTCTTGAAAAGAGCTCTTCTTTGCATCATATCCTTTGATGTCTGCAAACTAATTCTCCTAAGCATCAATGCTTCTCCCTCCTCAGGATACCCATAACCGTCAGGATCCCTATCTCCTTGATAAGTGTTTGAACTCTGCACACTTTGCTCTACTTTCTCTTCTTGCACAAGTTGTACTCTCTTGTCATTCGTTCTATCATTTCTGGATGATGAACCTTTGCTTTCTGGACATTTGAAAAATGGATGACCAAACTCACCACAGGTGTAACACTTTCCTGAAAATGTAGTAGAACCTCTACCACTTCCAAATCTGCCTCTATTACCTTTCCATCCACCTCTGAAATCAGACTGTCCCTGTCCTTTACCAGTGTCTTCTTGACCCTCATTAGTTTGCCTTGTTGTAGGGGCCAATCCTCTTCCCCTCATATTGTTTCCTCTTCCTCTCATGGACTTATCTTGTCCCCTATTCATCTTTTCTTCAATCTTGATTGCCATTTGGTAACAATCCTCCACACTCTTAGGGTTAGCTAAAACTAACTCATCCTGTATGTTCAATCTCAAACCAGCCAAATACCTAGCTACCTTTTCTACCTCATTCTCATGATGACCAGATCTCATACTCAATTTATAAAATGCCTCAGTATATGCCTTCACATCCATTTCCTTCTGCCTTAAAAATTGTAGCTTCTTAAACATCTGAATTTCATAATCCCTAAGCAAGAATTTACCTTTTATCCTTGCTACCATTTTATCCCATGAAGTGATCTTTGACTTTCCTTGTTTCCTTCTCTCGGATTGTACATAATCCCACCATACCAAAGCATGACCTCCTAACTTGGTCTTTGCAATCTTTACGTTCTGATCCTCAGCAACATCTTCACATTCAAAGTGATTATCAAGTGCAGCAATCCAATCCAGCAACTCATCTTCATTCAAACTTCCATTATACTTGGAAACATCAACCTTTACCTTAGGTTTATCACTCTGCACTGCCTTTAACAGTTTTGCAAATCTCTAGTCTTCAACATCCAGATCTTCAGCAACCTCTTCATACTCTTCAACAGTATCTTCATCTTCTTCAGACTCACTGTCTTCCACTTCCCTCTTTTTGTTCTTTTCCAGGGCTACAAGCCTGGCTTGAAGTGCTTCAGCAATATCCTTCATCTTCCTCATCTCTCTGGCATGTTTTTCCTTCATCTCCTGCAATTCCCTTGCAGTACCACTACCTTTCGGAGGCATTTTATCAACCTCTCACTCCTCTACCCCTGTCCTTTCAGTGACAGAATTAACTCTACCTCTGCCCTTTCGGTGACAGAATCAACACACAACAGCCCAGACCTTTTGCTGAGCTCTGATACCACTATGATGTAGAGGCATCCACACTAAAACCTTGACATACAGCATGTATGTCCGCAACCCTTCATCATCATCATCATATTTCCCTTAACACTGTCAGCATCATCATATTTTCTCTACCGACCGATATCCTCCTGCAGACAAACCTTCGACCTTTCGCCTGTCAGCAGCATCATCATATCCAGCTATCGGCAGCATCATCATATTTGGCAAGCGCAAACATCCTCCTGACGTTCACTGTTCATCTTACCGCCAACCTCTATCTTCATCATCATGATGTTCAACATCATGTTCATCAGCAGGATATAGAACATCCGGTTCCTCCCATATATCCTGATGATGACAACCTCATGCACCTTTCCTTCGATGCTTACGTCACCCCGATATCCTGATGACAATTATCCTGATGACGATGACATCACATGCAGCTCCTCCAATATCTTGCTGCCCTGATATCCTGATGACGATTATCCTGATGACGATGACGTCACATGTAGTTCCTTCAATATCCTGTTGTTGGCCAAACTTAACATTATCGGCCCGCGATGGTTTTATCAACCCGATCTTCTACCTTATGCCGATACGCTCCTCCTCGGCAACACCTGATGATGATCACCCCAAAACACATTCACCTTATGCAAATGATTGCATCATGCTCATCTCCACTTACTTGGATGACACCCGAAGTAACCGCAGGATATACACAGAAATATCCTGATGATGCCGTTGCGATGGATTTCCAACCTTAGCGAATTTCGATCCGCCGAACCTCCTGAGGTGACCCGATCCGCTTCCTGGACAACTTTCCAGACTCTAACAACCAGCATGACCTAGCACATACCCATGCTAGGGTTCTCAACACCTCTCGACTGCGATCCTGCACACCTGCATGCAAACAAACACAAAATGTAGACTAAACCCTAAACTACTGTACATAGCCATTCCACCGATCCGACGAATCAACCGGTGGAATGGATCAACGAATCCATGTAACCACCAAAACAGCAAATCGATCACACAATGGAATCCAAAACAGAGAATGAACAAAACAAGATCTCTTTATTCATTTCAAAAGATGCAAATACAATACTCAGTCTCTCTCTGCAATCTAACTCCTCTGCTCAATGTCTAGAACCAACCGATCCTCATGCATAAATAGGATCTCTTGCGAGTACTACTGACCCGACTCCAAGTGGCTGGGAAATCTCTCCAGGCGGCTGGGAGATCCAACCGGACCTACAGCATAACAGCTGTTTTAACAAACTAGCTAAAAATAGTAAAGTATGGTCAACATGACCTTATTACATGCATTGGTCTTACAAGACCTTCTTGGAAACATTAACAAGACTTAAACTAACTAACTGCCTCATGGAGGCCAGCTGTCAGATAGGTGCTCCTGCACCACTGTAGGTTTCAACAGCTGAACGCTATATGAGCTCAGTCGAATTCCTTACTGCACTGATCTTCCAAGGGAGCGCCAACTCTATCACTAAGATATCTGATAAGTCTGTGAGGTTATGTGGACTATTTTTTTTACAGTCTGTTAAACTCATGCGGAGGTGTGATCTGGGGAAAGGAACCTCTCAGATGTCTTAGCAGTACATAGATTCATTGAAATTAACCAGCAATGAGAATACAAATATGGTGAGTTTCCAATGGCAAACCAAGGTCACTGGTTTTGGCAAATAAAAGAGATTGAACTTAGGAAATAAAGTATAGCTAACTGACAGCAACAGCATTCAATAAGCACAGAAAAGATTGCAGAATGTATGGGAAATGGAATAGCTTTCAAGGCAGTGTTTCATGCCACTAATTACTTTCAAAGGTGCGCCCAGCCATACTGGTGCAATCTCCCCAAAAGATTTGACTAAATTTTAGGTTTTCACCTCCAGCAACTACAGAAAACAAAAGCTTTTAAGACATTACTTCAGTCGTCTAGGGCACATGACTCCATATGGGAGATGTTGATCAGTCCCTCGTGAGTTTGCTCACACTACATACCTCTATCCCACGTTTTACACATATAGCATACATCTATATCATCGATTTTCGAAACCTTAATTTTTATTCTGCTTTCTTTCAAAAAACAAACCGTTGAACTAGCCATACCAGATGCAATTTGCAACAACCACACTTTCCAGACATGCGCCTAGCCTAAACGGCTTAGGGAGTCAATGGACGAGTGCAGAGTTGTATCCAAACAGAAGAACTATTTAATAATCGAAAATGATAAGAATTCAATCGCTCCAGCTGTAGTCAACGGCAACACCGTATAGTACTCAGTGAATGGCGAAGAAAAAGGGTTCGAAACTTTCATACCGTCGAATGAAAGCCAGGCAGAAACGCAAGAAGCAAGGCAAAACGAAATGAAAACAAGCCAGCGACTATCTAATTCCGTCGGTCCACAAAGGAATAATACCAAGGACAATATACATGGGATATCGTCTCACATACTGGAGGAAAAACGAAATGAAAGGGCTTCAGAAATTTTCATCAAATCGAAGGATCATAAGGCAAAAGCAATGATCTATCAATGACGCACTAGCTTGCAGATAGGTACCCAAACAGAAGAACCTTTAATTATCGAAAATGGTAAGGTTTCAATCGCTCCAGCTATGGCATAGGTTAGACAGCGGCAACACTCATAAAATGGCGAATTAAAAGGATTCAGTCTTTCATTTCAACGAGTGATATCAGGCAGCGATCTACCTATGATGATCGGTCCACAAACTGAATAATGCCAAACGTACAACAATATACCCAGGATATCATTTCAAGGCTTCGGAACTCCCATTCACAATGAATGATAGCAAGGCAACGGACATCGAGTAATGCTAGGTTAACGGTTTAAGCAAAGGAATCAGAATTTTCCATTCAAAATGAATGGTAAAAATGCAGCGGTCTACCTAGTATTATCGGCCCACACCAGAAATAAAGCCAACGCAGCAAACAATAAACCTGGAATGGAGAGACAACGAGTTTTCAGGGATTTTCAACCAAGTCAAATATCAATAAGACAATAACAGTGCAATTCCAATTACGCCCTAGCATTGCAACTTGCAGCGATTCATGTGATCAGTAGGCTAGTAAATATGGTCAACAGGAACAAGAGGATTCACTGATTCTCAGACACAAAAACATTAACCAGGTCTATTCAAACGAAGGAACTTCATTTGTAGATGTGAGGACAGGTTAACAAGGTACGCAACCAGGAAAATCAAATGAATACAAAGTGACTTACAGCGAGTTTCCAGACAAGTTTTCGACTAAACACAGAGAAAGAAACAATAACAACATTAATCTGATCTTTCAGGAACAACTAGCTGTAGCCAACAGTGATTTATGGCAATTCTATCGAGGTGTCCTACAACCCTACCAAGATCACGCCCGTTTGAGAATGCATACAGAATGATTCGGCAACCAGTGGAAGGAAAACATTTGACTTACAGAATCCTTGAGCAGAAACGATGTATTTAAACCCTAAGAGAAGATGCTGATCACACACAGAGAGGACAGTCTACAGAACTATTTGGAATTGAATAAACTATAACCACATTTGCAGATCCGAAATGAAGTTCAGAGATAAGGCATTCGACGGAACCTGATTTCGCAATCCACTCGACGAACCTGCTCCAATCGTTGCAGCTCCAAGCTGCTTCTCCTTTTTTACCTGTGTTTCCGTCCTTGATGCCCCTACCGCTCTTTTATAACACAGCCTCTCTCCTCTCCAAGGGCTTGGCACGTGATCCCATGCACAACTCCCTTAAAGCATATGTATTTTATTTAATTTAATGATCCCCACATATTATTTATTTTATTTTATTATTATATCTCTTTATAGCCGACCCCAAAATATTGTTATAAATAGAATAGTACTATTTCGACAATATATAATTTTGTACTATACTTTAATTTATCTTATTAATCAAGTTGTGAATCACAATTTACAAGCGTGATTATATCTATTTATTTATTTAAATATTTATTATAAATAATATTATATCGAATAATACAAATTTCTTACAACTTTATTTATCAACAACACTTCTATTAAAATAATAATTTATTTATAGCTAAAATCGACAACTAATGACATTATGCCCATTTAACAACACTTATACTCTTCCGTAGAATAATTCTAATTAAAGCACAACATTACCACACATACTTAGACACCTTCGAACTTGATTTGACTCCAAGATACAATATTACCTGATAGTAAGACATGGGCGAATGACAACCAATAACCACAAGGGTAAACTGACGACGAAGGAACACTGACTAGGGACCTCACGTTAACTCCAACCAACTAATCCATTGGCGAAGGCACGCTTAGACCTGTAATCAGGTGGAGTCGATGCCTAGTACCTGCATCCTGCAGCAACGCACAGTTAACCATAACAAGATATACATATACATCACATGCAGTCCTAGCGTGAATGGAAATCGCAGTGGGGTAGGGTACTCGAGAACGAGTAATACAACACTGTTCCATTCATGTTTATAAATAACAATCAACTATTTGAACAAGGTATCAGATTACGAATCTATGACATAAAATGATCAACTAACTAACTTCCAATCCCATATAATGAATGACATCAAAGCATCTAAAACATCAGTTCATTTATCAAATTGTAAAGCATAAAATGACAAAAATCCATCATCAACATCTGTTATCATAACAATTAGGTTCATACTGAAATAGCAAAATAACTAGAAATCCATCCTCAACGATCTAAAAATACTGTCAAAATGTCTAGTACTACTAAGCAAACATCAGTCCAAAAGACGACAAGTTGAGGGGCACTACATCCTCCCCCCCTAGGATCAGGCTTACTCCTGGAAGCCTGCGAACAAATATGGATATAGCTCTCGCATACGAGAAGTATCTTCCCAGGTCGCTGAAGTCTCATCATTAGGATCCCATTGGACCCTTACCTGCTCTATGACTCTGCCCCTGAGAGTGAGTCGCCTGTGCTCCAAAATGCCTATGGGCTCCAAAGCTAGCTGCCCATCCTCTACCTGTAAGGCATTCCAATCAAGAACATGTGAAATATCTGGATGATAAGGCCTAAGAACAGAAACATGAAATACGTCATGGACACGAGACAAGCTAGGCGGCAAAGCAAGATGGTATGCAACAGGACCGATTCTTTCCAAAACCTCGAATGGCCCCACAAAGCGTGGCGCGAGCTTAGAGCCTTTTCCGTAACGGATCAAACTCTTTTGCAGACGCACCCGCAAGAACACCCGATCACCAACTGAAAACTAACAATCAAGTCTGTGAGCATCTGCATATTTCTTTTGTCTATCCTGAGCTGCTACTAGATGCTCTCTGATGCGATCGACTTGCTGCTCCATCTCTTGGAGCATCTGAGGACCTAGGAGAACTCTATCCTCAAGACAATCCCAACTCAATGGGGTACGACAAGGACGACCATATAGGGCCTGAAAAGGAGACATGCCAATGGAACTGTGGTACCCATTATTGTACGCAAACTCCACCAAATACAAATAATCTTCCCAATGGTTTTGCTGATCCATCACATACATTCTGAGCATGTCCTCAAGGACTTGATTGACCCTCTCAGTTTGCCCATCAGTCTCTGGATGATAAGCTGAACTGAAGTTCAATTGAGTCCCCAATGCATGCTGAAGGGATGTCCAAAGGGCTGAAGTAAAAATTGGATCACGATCAGAGATAATCTTGCGAGGAATCCCGTGCAATCTGACGATATCCTCCATGAAAATTTTGGCCACAGATGGGGCATTATATGAAGATCGGACAGGAGAAAAGTGTGCTACTTTCGTAAGCCTGTCTACAGTGACCATTATCGCATCATGGCGACGAGAAGACATGGGTAAACCAACTATAAAATATATTGAAATGATGTCCCATTTCCATTCCGGAATAAGATGTGGCTGAAGAAGACCTGCGGGATGCTGATGTTCCGCCTTAACCCTCTGACATTCTAAGCATCTCGAAACAAAATCAGCAATATCCCTCTTCATTCCAGCCCAAAAATATATCTGACGAAGGTCTGCATACATCTTCTTGACACCTGGATGCGCAGAGTAAGGTGCCCGATGAGCCTCAGACATGATTAGGGTACGAAGACCCTCTGTAGAAGGCACATAAATGCGACCTAAATGTCGCAAGAGACCATCCAACTCGATAGAATACCCAGCATATCTACCCTCCAAGGCTCTACCAGACTCCACTTCAGCTTTCACTTCCTAATACCATCTATCTGCAGGGAGTGCTGCAAGAATCTGTCCTCTCAAATCCACTCCAAGAGTGATTGGCGAAAGTTCATGTCTTCATCGACTAAGAGCATCCGCCACCACATTCTCCTTACCTTGGATATATTTTACCTCAAAATCATACTCACATAGAAACTCCATCCATCGCCTCTGTCTCGCATTCAGGTTTGGCTGAGTAAAGATATACTGTAAACTTCGGTGATCACTGTGCAGCTCAAACCGATGCCCCAGTAAAAAGTGTCTCCATCTTACCAATGCATGAACGACTGCAGCCAACTCTAGGTCATGTGTAGGATAGTTCAACTCATGATCTTTGAGTTTACGGGACTCGTAAGCTATCACACGACCCTCCTGCATTAAAACTGCTCCTAAACCTTCCAAAGATGCATGAGTACAAACCACAAAATCTCCGGCAGGATCAGGCACTGCTAGAATAGGTGCACTAGTTAACCGCTCCTTAAGGCTCTGAAAGGCTGCTTGACACTATTCTGACCAAACGAACTTCTTTCCTTTTCTCTGAAGGGAAGTTATAGGGTGAGCTAACTTTGAAAATCCTTCCACAAATCGCCGATAATAGCTTGCTAAACCCATGAAACTACGAACCTCTGAAACATTGGTAGGAGCCGGCCAATCCATGATGGCTTGAATCTTTGAAGGATCCACTGCAATACCCTTGTCCAAAATAACATGTCCCAAATATTTTACTTCAGTTTGAAAGAAATCACATTTAGCCAAATTTGCATACAACTGATTTTCTCTTAAACACTGCAGAACCTGACGCAAATGTTCTTCATGCTTCTCCATAGACCTTGAATAAATCAATATATCATCTAAGAAGACAAGAACAAATCTATCCAGATAGGTACGAAACACACCATTCATCAGGCTCATAAATACTGATGGCGCATTTGTCAATCCAAAAGGTACAACAGTGAACTCATAATGCCCATAGCGAGTGCGAAATGCTATCTTGTGGATGTCAGCCTCAAAGATACGCAACTGATGATATCCTGATTTCAGGTCTATCTTGGAGAACACCTTAGCTCCCTTGATCTGATCAAAGAGGTCATCAATTCATGGCAATGGGTACTTGTTCTTCACAGTCACCTTATTAAGCTGTCGATAGTCGATGCACAAACGCAGAGATCCATCCTTTTTCTTCACAAAAATCACAGGTGCTCCCCATGGAGAGACACTTGGATGGATGAATCCCTTCGCTAATAACTCTTCTAGCTGCAAGCGAAGCTCCTTAAGTTCCTGAGTAGTCATCCGATATGGAGCTCCTGAGATAGGCTCTGCTCCGGGAACAAGGTCTATCTTGAAATCAATATCCCGCTTCGGTGGCATACCTGGAATCTCGCTAGGAAAAACATCTTCATACTCCTTGAGAATAGGATGATCGTCAAGGGATGTCTCCCTATTTTCTCCAAAATCTAAGTCATTAACTGTTACAGCAAACAACTTGCATCCTTGACGCAAACATCTCTTCAATTGCATAGCAGAAATCATGCGCAAGGAGATGGGTCTCTGAATCCCAACCACTTCTACTTCTTTGCCCGAATCATCAACACACTTCACTAATTTGTGGCGACAGTCTATCACCGCTCGATGAGCATCCAACCAATCCATTCCCAGCACTATGTCATAGGATCCTAAAGGTATAATGCGAAGATCTGCTATGGTAGATAAAGGTCCTATCCTCAACTCGCAACCATACACAAGAGAGTCTACTGATACCCTAGACCCAGAGGCCAATTCCACCTGCCACTTAACATCTTGCTTTGCTGCCACTAATTTGCAACGTTCCACTATAGAAGGGGAAATAAAAGAATCTAAAGCACCAGAGTCAAATAGAATAGAAATGGTAATACCTCGCACAACACCTGTAGCCTCCACAACGGTACCTTGGTACTCAGCTTGGTGATTATCCACCGCCGCAAACACTCTATGTGACCTACCTGCATCACCAACAGTGGGCTCTGAAACTGCGGGCCTCTGTCCAAATCCTGAAGTATTCTTATGCGGGCACTGTCTAGCAATGTGGCCCTGCTGGCCGCAAGAGAAACATCCTGTTCCCCTACCAAAACCTCCACCACCGGCAGGAGCATTTTGTTGTGTGGTTACACAACACGCCCCATTTTAACTTATCAAAACAGGGACCCAACTTTTGGCTTGGCTTGTGTTGTCTGCATTCTGGCGGTTTGGTAAAAGTAAGTCAGGTGCATCATCATCATGAAGGTCAGGATGAGGTTGGTCATCATCATGAGGTTAGTTTGTCAAAGTTCATATTTTGTTTCTATGACCTCATAGTTAGAAAGAGTTTGAAATTCCATGTAGGTTTGCCTTTTACATCACCCGAATATTCGTCCATATGAGGGAGTTATGCACAGTCAAAGTCTCGGTCAAACCTGATAATTGCTGTATGAAGAACATCATCATCATATTTGAAACGCCCCCGATAATATCCTGAGGTCCCAATATCCGGACGTCAACTTTAAGTCATAGTAAGCTTTTCCCGTCGAGCAGTCTTTTGTATCGCAAAAGGTCATCATCATGATCTTGGTCTATCACCCGACAAAAATCATGCAGTCCCAATATCCGGACGTCAATCTTAAGTGATAGAGTGTTTTACCCGTCAAGCGACCTTAGGCACATTGCGAGCATCATGATATTTAAAAATCACATGATATTATAATATCATGCTGATATTATAATATCACCCTACTTAAGAAACCCACCATCTGCATAATTTGCACGCGCACGACAAAGTCATGGTGATCATCATCATCATGATCTTTCAAGGCAGGATCACATTTCGTAATATCCTCCTGATCTCCTTTTGCGTGATCATGATGATCACCCTATCTTTCGGAGGGAGGGTGATATTCCATTCCTAAGTCATGTTGACAAGATCATCATGATCTTGTTTCTCTACCTGACATTTCGTAATATCCTCCTGCCGAGAAATATAACCTTTTGCAAATATCCTGATGATGTCATCCCGACCTGATAAACGAAGAAACAAATATCAGGATGACGTCACCATCACCTTTCTCCTTCGGTAGGATATTTTCCAAGGCATGATCCGGTTCGCGAATATGACGATGATGTCATGTTCTAAGTTTAACGAAGGCCACGGATATCCTGATGACGTCATCAGGACATTCAGCAGGATCATATTTTAAATCACCTAGTGCGGATATGATGATGATGATCATCATCATCCTGATCTTTCGAGAGGGTTACCTTGGCCGCAAAAAGGGGTCATATTGCATTCATCAACCTGATCATCTTCCTAAGGTAACCCGATATTACATTTATCCCCTGATTTTAACGAAACATGACGGTGATGTCATCTTTTGCATTTTAATGAAGCCCGAATATGACGATGACGTCACCATGATATTCCTTTCCTCAGCAGCAGGATCATATTCCAAATCCTCCTGTTTGTCTTCATCATGATGATGATGATGATGTCTTTCTTTCCCCAATATGCAGAAGCGAAACATCCTGATGTGCTTTTCATCAGAGCATTCGGAGGGGAGGAGCATCATATTTCATGATATCCTGCGGCTAGATAGAAGACATAGAGTTGGTCATCATCATGATTTTTGGCGTTGGTATAACTGTTGCCATCGGCCAAGTCTAATATTGTCACCCTGATCATATGTGGTCACACCGATGCGAATATGATGATGATGACCCGAAACATACAAACAGAACATGCAAAGCCAGATTCGAAGGATGGTTAAAGGGCGGTTATTTCCTTGTATATTTTGAGATCATCATGATCATATTTTGAACCCGATATACAAGAAAATGGGCTAGAACATGAGGCGATGGAAATTTGAAGACCCGATTGCTGATTTCCCAGTCAACGATGGTTGACCTGATTGTTTTGAAGATGTTTATGCATTTAGTGCATAATTTTCCACTGATTTGGAGCCCGATTGCCTGTAGCTGCACATTTTTGGGGGCTTGTTTAATAAAACGTTTTACTTCTTGTTGTTTATCCACATGATGATGAACTTAATGTTTGTCTGTTTACTTGCAGGAAGTCATGATGATGCTGCTGAAGCTGAGCATTGAAGTCATGATGATGCTGCTGAAGCTGAGCATTGAAGTCATGATGATGCTGCTGAAGCTGAGCATTGAAGTCATGATGCTGTTAGAGCTGCTACTGAAGCTGATAATTACAAAGTCGCGCATGGAGGCAACATGAACCAGAAATGAGGAGGATATTGTCAAATATGTTGTTTGCCAGCTGGAGACCGAATCAAGTTAAAGATGCTAGAATATTCTGTGCCAGCTGTACATTTGCCAACTGACGAAGCATGTGCTTTTCATCTGGACCGTTGTTTGTTATGAGAGGATCCTAATCCTTGGATCATTGTAACCGTTTTCTAGCTTTTGCTCTATATAAAGGCCAGATCCTGAACATTAAGAGGAGAGATACATTAGAATACACAGACGCATCTGGCGCATTAAGGCTAATTACTGTAGAATCAATTAGGAGATCGGATTACTGAGACTAATGAGGATAGAATTGTTGAAATGTCAAGGTTCTTTCTTCAGATCACTGTAAATGTACCTGTTCTTGAGCATACTGAATGGATATGAAGTTTCAGATTACATCCTGATTGTAAATTTTACGTAATCTTCTTGTTGATTTCTGGATATGTACTGGTGAATGCTGTGTTCAACTGGAAGCGCTTTCATTTCATTACATGTTGTTGTCAACTTTTCCTTTGAAGATTTACACTAGATCATGCGGATTTGTGGAATGTCCTGGTGAAGTATGGTTTCTAGTTTTCCTTCTTTTCATTGCATGTATGGGAGCTTGTATGTGGATCAGTGATCTAAGTCAAGTAGTTTTGGGAATCTCATTCTTTAACCCTTTTCCTTTTTTTCAATTTCATAAATTCATCACCATAATTGCAAATCATGATAAATAACAAGCAGAACAGAGAAATATGCTGAAATCCTGTAGGTAACTGAAAATCATTAGCATATTTGAGTTAAATGCATGTAGTATTGAAAATATCATGCAAAGAATCATAAATAATGGTAGAAATCATGCAAATATCAGCCTGTAGGCACATTATTTGACTAACTTCACAGTGCAGAGGTAGAATTATTGGAGATTTATGCAGAGCAGACATACAGATCAGGATATTTGAAGATAATGATGATGAACTTTGCAGAAACACGTAAGGCCCCTGAATGGAAAACAGCAACACACATCAACCACTGAGTAACGTCAGTAGATTAAGACCTAATCAACGGAGACTTGGGATCATGAATTCTCTGAATTCATCGTATCTTTCAAGATGAGTAAAGGTTGTTGTGTAACTTTTATTCTATGTTTGTGAGTGATCAACATCATGACCAACATAAATTGGCGCTAGAAGGAGGGCCGGCCCGGAAGATAACGCAACATCATCAGTATTTTCAGGTTTGATGGCGTATAGGAGTAAGGTATCCTCAGATCACTCGTAAATTTCAGTAAATTTCGTAAATATTTGCTATGACAAGATTGTATATGCACATTCTGTGTAAAGATTTCCAGATCTCACATAAATATTGCAGGCTTTACAGTAGATCTCTCTGAATTCACTAATATCGGATACAGATGTGTAAATTTGTTCAAGCTTTGAGAATTTGAGCTTTAGGCACTCGAGATCTTGTGTTACGGGTCAGGATATCCCAATATCCTGTCACATTTTTGGATTTTCTACAAATATTGCATAAATATTTCAGCATTTGAGTTAAATGTCTGCAAATATCTCTTACCTGAGATGTTTTGGTTGCACCTTTGCAAAGATCTAGCCCAAAGCATCAAATATTTGTTTGATTTTCTGGACTTTCAAGTTTTAGTCTGAGATATGATAGATCTCATTAAAATTGCAAAATACTAAAAAATTGAAGAATAGAGTCTCATTTTGATGGATGTATATGAAAATAATTGCCAAATTAACATTCCTTTATTTCAGGAAACTTTAAATAGGCAGCTTTACCCTCACAGTTTGTCTAACTTTGGTTTATGTACCTGTTGCAGGATACACCAGACTGCAGAACACAGTGAAATAAATTGCTTAACTTTCCTTACAAGGTTGGATTTATATTTGAAAGGACTAATATTCTTTCTGGATGTGTTCAGGGTTGAAATCTGCCAGGAAAATGAAAAAATTCTGGAGCAACAAGCAGATGCAGCACCAGAAGTTATTAATTGTCCAGACACTGAAGTAGATCATTCTGAAGATTTTGAATTATACTTGTCTAGAAATATACAGTGTAGTCAAATATTAGGTTTGCCCATTGATGATGTCTTGATTGAAAGCTGGTGCAGATTACATGATGAAGAGCATTCAGAGAGAGATTGTTACCCTTGCTTGGTCATGTTGAAAAAGATTCTAGAAAATATAATGACAAGTAAGGACTAGTCAGTATGCAGGTATGAATCTTGTGAAAATTTTAGAGAAGAAATCACTCATCAGGATAATAGTTTTGATTCTGATCCTAATACTTTTGATAAAGAAGATGAAACATCTTTCCTGGAGTCATTCTATGGTAAAGAGAAGTGTAAACAGATAGTAGAGCAATTTAAATGCACTCCTGATGATGAAGTTCCTATGATGGTAACTCAGGGAGTCATAGAGAAGAAAATAAATGCTGATTTATTACCTGACTTCTTTGAATTAAATGATCAAATGCAAGAATGTTGCAGGTTAAAGGAACCAGATCCTCTAATAGATAGAAAATGTGAATTATTTAATGAACAATTCCTGAAAGATGAAGATGTAGAAGACTTTGGAGTTGTTGTGCATAATCGGATGTCACTCCAGAAATATTTTGAAAATGAAATAGGGGAGTGTCCTCATCAAGTGAAAGTTGTTTCTCCTTTACAGTCAAATAATTTAGAAATGATAAATTTCTGTATACCAGGTTGTGATAATAAAGATACTTATTTAGATGCTGATGTGCAGGAAATTGAAGAAAATATTGAGAAGTTTCCTGAACTGGAGGATAAACTGAACATCCAGAATGAAGGGATAAGGCTGGATAAACATGAAGAATTAATACATCAAAGGTCATACATCCTTCAATTTGAAGAGGGACCAGGCACTGAGCCAAGCAGTGAAAATATAATGACAAATGGAAGACCAACTGCCAATGAAGAAGCATGTCCAGCAAAGCCAGAAATACACCAGGTTGTATTTCTCGTTTCCACAGTAAATGATGTTGAATACTATTTTAATTATGGAAATTCAGAAGATAAGACATGCATATGGATTAATCATGAACATGATGAGCTTCCTCAGTTGCTGATCATCAAGAGTTGTTCTGTTGAATACAGTGAATTCAGAATATCAGAATATTCTTCAGAATATAAAGATAAATTTGCTAGGTTGAGAACCATAACTAATACCCTGATGCTCCTGCACAATCAAAAGAAGTATGCAAATACAGGTGTCCTTAGGTCTTTTTCTGGTTTTTGCTTGCCTAGTAGTGGTTTGTATATAATTTTGTAGGTTAGTTGTTTGTACAGTCTGCTTGTTTTGCTTTCTTGTTCTGTTCCTGTTGTTTCCTTTTTATAGGTTAGTTGTTTGTATAGTGTTTCTTCTGTTTTGTGTTGTTTTGGTTGAGTTTTGTTTTGGTAAGTCAAGATGATGCACTTCATCACCTAAGAAAATAACTAAATTGTTAGGATTCAAGTGATGAGATCAGATTTAGATATAGATTGTAATTCATTCTGATAAATACTCATGATCAGGTTTTATAATATCTTTTCATCAGGTGCCTTTTCTTGTCCAAAGTGAATCAAACACAATGAAACACCTAACAACCTTGGGCTTGTTGAAGATATGAGTATAGGTGTTAAGTGAAAAATCTAAAGGGACTCCCTTGCTACCAATACAATCTCCAACCTAAAGCTGCAAGTGACTACCCCTTGTATAAATGAGCTGACATGATGATATCAAATATAAGTATATAAATAGAAAATATATAAACAATAAACTTAGGCCATCTAAGTAACTCTACCGGGGCTATAGATGCCTGCTGGCAGTGGGGCTCTACTTAGGGAGATTGTATAGATAACCTTGCTGGGGCTATGGACGCCTGCTGGCAGTAAGGCTCTATCCAGGTTGGCTATGAGGGATGATCTCCAACTATGTAGTTTAACACCAGTTACTTATGTTTTCAACTTACTTTCAAGATGAGGATAATTAATCATATGCACACACATGATCCTTTGTTAGCACTGTTACCTTGATGAAACTTTATCATTCAAAGATCATGATGATTTTACTTAGAAAGAATTAGAATACTATAGATGAATATGATCATATCACTTGAATTATTTGAATTTTGTTGTTTTCTTTGGTGGCAAGTTGTTGTGTGGTTACACAACACGCCCCATTTTAACTTATCAAAACAGGGACCCAACTTTTGGCTTGGCTTGTGTTGTCTGCTTTCTGGCGGTTTGGTAAAAGTAAGTCAGGTGCATCATCATCATGAAGGTCAGGATGAGGTTGGTCATCATCATGAGGTTAGTTTGTCAAAGTTCATATTTTGTTTCTATGACCTCATAGTTAGAAAGAGTTTGAAATTCCATGCAGGTTTGCCTTTTACATCACCCGAATATTCGTCCATATGAGGGAGTTATGCACAGTCAAAGTCTCGGTCAAACCTGATAATTGCTGTATGAAGAACATCATCATCATATTTGAAACGCCCCCGATAATATCCTAAGGTCCCAATATCTGGACGTCAACTTTAAGTCATAGTAAGCTTTTCCCGTCGAGCGGTCTTTTGTATCGCGAAAGGTCATCATCATGATCTTGGTCTATCACCCGACAAAAATCATGCAGTCCCAATATCCGGACGTCAATCTTAAGTGATAGAGTGTTTTACCCGTCAAGCGACCTTAGGCACATTGTGAGCATCATGATATTTAAAAATCACCTGATATTATAATATCATGCTGATATTATAATATCACCCTACTTAAGAAACCCACCATCTGCATAATTTGCACGTGCACGACAAAGTCATGGTGATCATCATCATCATGATCTTTCAAGGCAGGATCACATTTCGTAATATCCTCCTGATCTCCTTTTGCGTGATCATGATGATCACCCTATCTTTCGGAGGGAGGGTGATATTCCATTCCTAAGTCATGTTGACAAGATCATCATGATCTTGTTTCTCTACCCGACATTTCGTAATATCCTCCTGCCGAGAAATATAACCTTTTGCAAATATCCTGATGATGTCATCCTGACCTGATAAGCGAAGAAACAAATATCAGGATGACGTCACCATCACCTTTCTCCTTCGGCAGGATATTTTCCAAGGCATGATCCGGTTCGCGAATATGACGATGACGTCATGTTCTAAGTTTAACGAAGGCCCCGGATATCCTGATGACGTCATCAGGACATTCAGCAGGATCATATTTTAAATCACCTAGTGCAGATATGATGATGATGATCATCATCATCCTGATCTTTCGAGAGGGTTACCTTGGCTGCAAAAAGGGGTCATATTGCATTCATCAACCTGATCATCTTCCTAAGGTAACCCGATATTACATTTATCCCCTGATTTTAACGAAACATGACGGTGACGTCATCTTTTGCATTTTAATGAAGCCCGAATATGACGATGATGTCACCATGATATTCCTTTCCTCAGCAGCAGGATCATATTCCAAATCCTCCTGTTTGTCTTCATCATGATGATGATGATGATGTCTTTCTTTCCCCAATATGCAGAAGCGAAACATCCTGATGTGCTTTTCATCAGAGCATTCGGAGGGGAGGAGCATCATATTTCATGATATCCTGCGGCTAGATAGAAGACATAGAGTTGGTCATCATCATGATTTTTGGCGTCGGTATAACTGTTGCCATCGGCCAAGTCTAATATTGTCACCCTGATCATATGTGGTCACACCGATGCGAATATGATGATGATGACCCGAAACATACAAACAGAACATGCAAAGCCGGATTCGAAGGATGGTTAAAGGGCGGTTATTTCCTTGTATATTTTGAGATCATCATGATCATATTTTGAACCCGATATACAAGAAAATGGGCTGGAACATGAGGCGATGGAAATTTGAAGACCCGATTGCTGATTTCCCAGTCAACGATGGTTGACCTGATTGTTTTGAAGATGTTTATGCATTTAGTGCATAATTTTCCACTGATTTGGAGCCCGATTGCCTGTAGCTGCACATTTTTGGGGGCTTGTTTAATAAAACATTTTACTTCCTATTGTTTATCCACATGATGATGAACTTAATGTTTGTCTGTTTACTTGCAGGAAGTCATGATGATGCTGCTGAAGCTGAGCATTGAAGTCATGATGATGCTGCTAAAGCTGAGCATTGAAGTCATGATGCTGTTAGAGCTGCTGCTGAAGCTGATAATTACAAAGTCGCGCATGGAGGCAACATGAACCAGAAATGAGGAGGATATTGTCAAATATGCTATTCGCTAGCTGGAGACCGAATCAAGTTAAAGATGCTGGAATATTCTGTGCCAGCTGTACATTTGCCAATTGACGAAGCATGTGCTTTTCATCTGGACCGTTGTTTTTTATGAGAGGATCCTGATCCTTGGATCATTGTAACCGTTTTCTGGCTTTTGCTCTATATAAAGGCCAGATCCTGAACATTAAGAGGAGAGATACATTAGAATACACAGACGCATCTGGCGCATTAAGGCTAATTACTGTAGAATCAATTAGGAGATCAGATTACTGAGACTAATGAGGATAGAATTGTTGAAATGTCAAGGTTCTTTCTTCAGATCACTGTAAATGTACCTGTTCTTGAGCATACTGAATGGATATGAAGTTTCAGATTACATCCTGATTGTAAATTTTACGTAATCTTCTTGTTGATTTCTGGATATGTACTGGTGAATGCTGTGTTCAACTGGAAGCGCTTTCATTTCATTACATGTTGTTGTCAACTTTTCCTTTGAAGATTTGCACTAGATCATGCGGATTTGTGGAATGTCCTGGTGAAGTATGGTTTCTAGTTTTCCTTCTTTTCATTGCATGTATGGGAGCTTGTATGTGGATCAGTGATCTAAGTCAAGTAGTTTTGGGAATCTCATTCTTTAACCCTTTTCCTTTTTTTCAATTTCATAAATTCATCACCATAACTGCAAATCATGATAAATAACAAGCAGAATAGAGAAATATGCTGAAATCCCGTAGGTAACTGAAAATCATTAGCATATTTGAGTTAAATGCATGTAGTATTGAAAATATCATGCAAAGAATCATAAATAATGGTAGAAATCATGCAAATATCAGCCTGTAGGCACATTATTTGACTAACTTCATAGTGCAGAGGTAGAATTATTGGAGATTTATGCAGAGCAGACATACAGATCAGGATATTTGAAGATAATGATGATGAACTTTGCAGAAACACGTAAGGCCCCTGAATGGAAAACAACAACACACATCAGCCACTGAGTAACGTCAGTAGATTAAGACCTAATCAACGGAGACTTGGGATCATGAATTCTCTGAATTCATCGTATCTTTCAAGATGAGTAAAGGTTGTTGTGTAACTTTTATTCTATGTTTGTGAGTGATCAACATCATGACCAACACATTTGATTGCTGAAAACTTCCCCTACTTGCTGCAGATTGTGTACTCTGCGCTGGTTGACTGGCACGATCTCGTTTAGCTCTCTGCCAACCTCAATCCTTTCTAGAATGAAATCTATTACCTTGCTGATACTGAGAGTTTCTTGATTTTGTCTGGGAAAACTGTTGTTGCTGCTGTCCACTCTTAGAAGGTACCTGTTGACTCCTTGAGTTACCTGCTGTATGGGATTGACCACCATGAAAACCAGAACCTGCTCGAGAAGAGCTACCAATCTGTACACCTGTATGACCTCCTAGGGCCATGGTCAAGTTCTCTTCCACCAGTCGAGCCTTCTCAACTGCTACCTCCATGGTCTTCGACTCGAACACATGAACTCCTCCGCTGATGCATGCATTCAGACCTCTAATAAAATGCTGAACTAACATGGCCTCGTCGTTTCCAATGCCTGCATACTGCTTGAGTTCATAAAACCTACGCTCATACTATTCCACTGTCATGGCCATTGTCTCAACCCATGGAATTCATCCGCTCGTCGTTGCCTCCAGTGATCAGATAAAAAATGAGCTCTGAACCTTTCCAGAAATAGTTCACATGAAATTATCGCAATATCCAGATGCAACTTTTGTTCCTCGAGACGCCACCATGTAGAGGCGAATCCTCTTAGATGCATGATGGCACATCTTGCCTTAGTGTTGCTACCGTATGGGTGCATAGCAAAGCACCTCTCCAAATCAATTAGCCATGTTTCTGCTTCCAAACCGCTACCTGAGCCATCAAATGTAGGAGGACGAGCTCTCATCAAGTCTCTCATGTGGCCCGCAAGAATGGCTTCTTGTTCAGTTGTGATTTCTCTCCTTCTAGGAGATCGTTCTCTTTCTCTCTCTTCTGGTTGTACCACCTCCTGCCTCGGACCAAGACGAGCAAGCACCTCCTCTAGAAGCTGGCATAGTTGAGCACCCTTGGGCTGATCCTGATTCTCCTGATTCTCACTTCCACCTTCTTGTGTACTTCCATGAGGGGAACTAGGAGGAGGGCTGATTTCAACACCTCTCCCACGACCCCTACCTCATCCATGTCCTCGGCCTCGTACCCTAGGCATCTTCCTGGACAACACATCCAAGAACCACTTCAGGTTGTTAGGCAAGGACTATGAATGAATATGTTCTTCAGAGTTTAAGCAACTAGCATAGCTTAATGGGCTAATTATAAAACCAGAGTACCCAGTGTTAGTAACTTGGCTCTGATACCAGATGTAACGCCCGCCTTGAACACCTTAAAGAATACACACTTAAGCTATAAGAAACAGGGAAATTTTTTTTAAAAGATGATTAAATAACGATAACAAAACCCATTACGACATATTCTCTAAGGGTCCAAGGCTACATCACTTAACAATTCAACTAACATAAATTAACATACATCAGTAACTGATCCAAGTCCATGCTCAAATAAATAACTTATTCACATTCATTGCAAATCATCAAATAACAGAATCTGCATGATTAAAATACATAACTGAAATGCTTTCATAAAAGTACATCAAGACATCATTACATTGCCACTTTTAGTCTACATCAAAGTTACATACATAAAGAATGTTCTGTTACACAAATCTGGTACAAGGTTATGCACTTACATCATCATCACTGGAACAAGTACAACTAGAACAAATCTTTTTTCTGCATATGATCTTGTCAAGAGTAACCAATGGATAAAATAGCTCTTCCACCTGACCATGTGGAACCCTAAGGTCCACCCCCCAAGCTAGGAGTTAACATGAGGTCCCAAACACTGACAGTCAGGTAGACGAAAGACAAACAAGAACAAAGGACGACCAAACGCCAATACAACACATGGAAATAACAATACAACACAACATAACTTAACTTAACTTTCACTTTCACTTCCAGAGGTGACACAAAACAAGTGAGGAGAGATCGAACAAGGGATGCTAGGTTGTAGTAGGGAGAGTGTCATCGCACAGTCCTAACATGGGTTATCTTGACAGCCTCTCACTAGGCGCCGGCCCCCATCTATGGTTATCCTGACAGCCTCTCACTAGGCGCCGGCCCCATAGGGTGACACATGCGGAATCGATCTTCCTTTCATGAGGACAAGGAAGTCAATCATGCCGACCAGGCCTTCTCTACCCATCCTTAGTCTAAACAAGCACTATAGGCCATGGGAGAGGAATCCATTAATCTTATTAATGTGAAATCTACCCTTAACCCCCTAGTTTATTTTAGGTTATCACTTGATTAATCTACTTCCAACGGGTTATCCTGACTGCCACTTTGGGCGCTGGCCCCACGTTGAAAGCCACTCTCCTTCCTATCACCTAGTAACCTTGACATCATACAAGACTTATACAAAACACGAATATATACACTGCAAGGCATAAACCCTCTTGCATCAAAATAGAATCATAACATCAATTGTTATCCAACACTATTAACTTTGCAATACTTTATCCTCTTACAGATTTCAGATCTCTCCTTATGAGAAAACAGTACAATAAGAACACAAGAGGTTTGATATTTCATCCTGAGATTATTACTTTACAAGACACAACATTCAACCTTGACAGAACCTCATTATACTTCATACTTTGTTTGATACACTAAACGCTGTTACATCATAATTACAAAACAGCAATACACAAGTTGTAAATACTTAACAACGACAACTTAGCCTCTGGAATACAAGTTTGAACAACCTCAATCCGACTCATTACGACACTCATTCAATTCAATTCAATTTAGATTCAAGAGATGAAATACTACAATTCATCTTAGTTTAATGCAAACAGCTTCTGAAATAAAATCAACATTATATTACAACAATTAAATTAATACCTTGCAACCAAATCTCTAACTAACCTTATATTGTTTCAAAAGATAAATAAATTGATTAACTAAATCATTACAATAATTGATATAAGAACCACTTAATTCCAGATATGATCTTATAAACTTTCCTTCAATCTTATCAGATTATCTTTATTCTATTAAGGATAATAACGCTAGGAGAGATATCTTACGACTGAATGGCAATCACACGAGGCAAATTCAATCACAAAATGTTTGTTATCCTTCATACGGTCTTGCAGACATTCTAGCGAGCTCAATCAAATGGATTCTTTTATGATGGTTTGAAGATGTCTCTGAAACTGATTGTATCCGTGGTGATTTAATTCCTCAAGGAGAACGATCGAAAATGCGCCCTATGCGAACAGCTTGGGATATCTTACTACTGAGATGCAAAATTGCTATTAACTATTTTACCATAGAAATGGATGACAATACTTCAATTGATAGCATCAGACCTTAACCAGTCATTTCTGACAGACATTGACCTCACAACACTCTGTAGGTTTCAACAGCTGAGCGCTGTATGAGCTCAGTCGAATTCCTTACTGCACTGATCTTCCGAGGGAGCGCCAACTCTATTAGTAAGATATCTGATAAGTCTGTGAGGTTATGTGGACTATTTTTTTTTACAGTCTGTTAAACTCATGCGGAGGTGTGATCTGGGGAAAGGAACCTCTCAGATGTCTTAGCAGTACATACATTCATTGAAATTAACCAGCAATGAGAATACAAATATGGTGAGTTTCCAATGGCAAACCAAGGTCACTAGTTTTGGCAAATAAAAGAGATTGAACTTAGGAAATAAAGTATAGGTAACTGACAGCAACAGCATTCAATAAGCACAGAAAAGATTGCAGAATGTATGGGAAACGGAATAGCTTTCAAGGCAGCGTTTCATGCCACTAATTACTTTCAAAGGTGCGCCCAGCCATACTGGTGCGATCTCCCCAAAAGATTTGACTAAATTTTAGGTTTTCACCTCCAGTAACTACAGAAAACAAAAGCTTTTAAGACATTACTCCAGTCGTCTAGGGCACATGACTCCATATGGGAGATGTTGATCAGTCCCTCGTGAGTTTACTCACACTACATACCTCTATCCCACATTTTACACATATAGCATACATCTATAGCATCAGTTTTCAAAACCTTAATTCTTATTCTGCTTTCTTTCAAAAAACAAACCGTTGAACTAGCCATACCAGATGCAATTTGCAACAACCACACTTTCCAGACATGCGCCTAGCCTAAACGGCTTAGGGAGTCAATGGACGAGTGCAGAGTTGTATCCAAACAGAAGAACTATTTAATAATCAAAAATGATAAGAATTCAATCGCTCCAGCTGTAGTCAACGGCAACACCGTATAGTACTCAGTGAATGGCGAAGAAAAAGGGTTTGAAACTTTCATACCGTCGAATGAAAGCCAGGCAGAAACGCAAGAAGCAAGGCAAAACGAAATGAAAACAAGCTAGCGACTATCTAATTCTGTCGGTCCACAAAGGAATAATACCAAGGACAATATACATGGGATATCGTCTCACATACTGGAGGAAAAATGAAATGAAAGGGCTTCAGAAATTTTTATCAAATCGAAGGATCATAAGGCAAAAGCAATGATCTATCAATGACGCACTAGCTTGCAGATAGGTACCCAAACAGAAGAACCTTTAATTATCAAAAATGGTAAGGTTTCAATCGCTCCAGCTATGGCATAGGTTAGACAGCGGTAACACTCATAAAATGGTGAATTAAAAGGATTTAGTCTTTCATTTCAACGAGTGATATCAGGCAGCGATCTACCTATGATGATCGGTCCACAAACTGAATAATGCCAAATGCACAACAATATACCTAGGATATCGTTTCAAGGCTTCGGAACTCCCATTCACAATGAATGATAGCAAGGCAACGGACATCGAGTAATGCTAGGTTAATGGTTTAAGCAAAGGAATCAGAATTTTCCATTCAAAACGAATGGTAAAAATGCAGCGGTCTACCTAGTATTATCAGCCCACACCAGAAATAAAGCCAACACAGCAAACAATAAACCTGGAATGGCGAGACAACGAGGTTTCAGGGATTTTCAACCAAGTCAAATATCAATAAGACAATAACAGTGCAATTCCAATTACGCCCTAGCATTGCAACTTGCAGCGATTCATGTGATCAGTAGGCTAGTAAATACGGTCAACAAGAACAAGAGGATTCACTGATTCTCAGACACAAAAACATTAACCAGGTCTATTCAAACGAAGGAACTTCATTTCCAGATGTGAGGGCAGGTTAAAAAGGTATGCAACTAGGAAAATCAAATGAATACAAAGCGACTTACAGCGAGTTTCCAGACAAGTTTCCAACTAAACACAGAGAAAGAAACAATAACAACATTAATCTGATCTTTCAGGAACAACTAGCTGTAGCTAACAGCGATTTACAACAATTCTATCGAGGTGTCCTACAACCCTACCAAGATCACGCCCGTCTGAGAATGCATACAGAATGATTTGGCAACCAGTGGAAGGAAAACATTTGACTTATAGAATCCTTGAGCAGAAACGATGTATTTAAACCCTAAGAGAAGATGCTGATCACACACAGAGAGGATAGTCTACAGAACTATTTGGAATTGAATAAACTTTAACCACATTTGCAGATTCGAAATGAAGTTCAGAGATAAGGTATTCGACGGAACTTGATTTCGCAATCCACTCGACGAACCTGCTCCAATCGTTGCAGCTCCAAGCTGCTTCTCCTTTTTTACCTGTGTTCCCATCCTTGATGCCCCTACCACTCTTTTATAACACAGCCTCTCTCCTCTCCAAGGGCTTGGCACGTGATCCCATGCACAACTCCCTTAAAGCATATGTATTTTATTTAATTTAATGATCCCCACATATTATTTATTTTATTTTATTATTATATCTCTTTATAGCCGACCCCAAAATATTGTTATAAATAGAATAGTACTATTTCGACAATATATAATTTTGTACTATACTTTAATTTATCTTATTAATCAAGTTGTGAATCACAATTTACAAGCGTGATTATATCTATTTATTTATTTAAATATTTATTATAAATAATATTATATCGAATAATACAAATTTCTTACAACTTTATTTATCAACAACACTTCTATTAAAATAATAATTTATTTATAGCTAAAATCGACAACTAATGACATTATGCCCATTTAACAACACTTATACTCTTCCGTAGAATAATTCTAATTAAAGCACAACATTACCACACATACTTAGACACCTTTGAACTTGATTTGACTCCAAGATCCAATATTACCTGACAGTAAGACATGGGCGAATGACAACCAATAACCACAAGGGTAAACTGACGACGAAGGAACACTGACTAGGGACCTCACGTTAACTCCAACCAACTAATCCATTGGCGAAGGCACGCTCAGACCTGTAATCAGGTGGAGTCGATGCCTAGTACCTGCATCCTACAGCAACACACAGTTAACCATAACAAGATATACATATACATCACATGCAGTCCTAGCGTGAATGGAAATCGCTGTGGGGTAGGGTACTCGAGAACGAGTAATACAACACTGTTCCATTCATGTTTATAAATAACAATCAACTATTTGAACAAGGTATCAGATTACGAATCTATGACATAAAATGATCAACTAACTAACTTCCAATCCCATATAATGAATGACATCAAAGCATCTAAAACATCAGTTCATTTATCAAATTGTAAAGCATAAAATGACATAATCCATCATCAACATCTGTTATCATAACAATTAGGTTCATACTGAAATAGCAAAATAACTAGAAATCCATCATCAACGATCTAAAAATACTGTCAAAATGTCCAGTACTACTAAGCAAACATCAGTCCAAATTAGTGGCTTTCATTAGTTTAGAGAATAAATTTCTCCTAAGTTGGTCAAACTCATTAATCCTATTTGCCTTCCTTGATGTCATTAGTCTACCTCTTTGTAGGTTATAAAACATCCAAAACAACAATTGATCTAGGTTCTACTTATCTTCCATCAAGCAACCAAATCCCACACATCATCTTAGTAGTCTCAACTCAATCACAAAAAGTCCAAAATCAATCTATCCATCCCTCAATCTTTGTAATAGCACATTTGGGTAATCTTATGACTATGATTAGACAACAACATTGGTTAGCCATGGAGGCTCGTCAAAACACCCCCTACAAAATCTCCAAAACAATCCCCAAAACAATTCAAAAAACAACCCCCAAAAAAATCTTGAAAATAGTCCTCATGGTAATGCCCCAAAACAACCCCCAAGATGGTAACCCTTCATTGATAAATGCTACTCAATTTACTACAGGGTTAAATCCTCATGATTTTCTACTGCAAGGATATACCATAGGTCTATCCTCATCTCATCAAGATGGATAATATCAAGAAGGTCAAACATCTAAAGAAGTGTGTCAAGACTTTTATGAAAATATGCAAGATCCCAAAATCTTAGAGGCCATAGATAGGCTCTTGAGCTCCAATCAAAACCACTTCTTCCATCTACAAGCTAAAAAAGGAGCCAAGTTACCTAAAGACTTAGATACATCTATACTAAAGGAGCAAGAACATATTCATGATGCCATAGGTACACCACAAATCAATTCTGTCCAAACCATGTCTACCATAGCATCTCTCATTCCCAATTCACCCTCACATGAGGTGCCTTTGAATCCCTTCACCACCAAGTACATCACCCCCCTTCATTAAAGTCCCACAAGAGAAACATCGCTTGAACCTCTTATCACCCTCATGAATATCTATCAAGCACAACAAGCTAAACTAAACCATCAAGCCAACCTAGTACGAGAAGTAAATCTAGAAAAATAAGAAAAACAAGTGAACCCTTTCGTCACCACATCTATACCTACACACTCTCAAAATCCTCCATGCGTATCACAAGTTCACACATCTATATCTAATCTTTCTTATGCCACTCCACCATGAATTTCACAACCTCCAACTTTCACACCAAGTGTTGCTTATGTCACTCCTCCACAAGTGTCACAAGCCCACACACCACCCACTCAACAAAACACTTATATCACTCCACCTCAACATTCCCAAAATCAAAACACTCATATCACTCCACCTAGACATTCCCAAAGTCAACACTCGTATATCACTCCACCTCAACCTCCCCAAAATCAAAACACCTATATCATTCCACCTCAACAATACCAACACCAAAATTCTTTCACAAATCTCCCTCAACACTTTCAAACCTAAACTCCTCCACAAAATCAACAACCCCCAAATCTCTTCATAGATCATACCCCAAACAACCCTCACAACTCATATGACCCATACAATCTCAATTCATATGGACCTAATTCCAATATCTCCTATGGGACACAATAACCACCATTCATACAACAAAATCTTGCTTCACCAACACCCGCATTAGTTCTTGAGCTCAAGTTTTTGAATCTACAAAAACAAATCTTTGATCTTTCATTTGGACACATGAAGAAAACTTTCTCTTTGGAGGAGGTTTGTCCATATCCATTTGATAGATCTTTACCAATGATCCCTTTTACCCCCAACTTGGACATGCCTAAATTTGACAAATACAAGGGTAAAGGTGATCCAAAAGAGCATCTTAGAGATTTCTATATTGCTTTCTTAGAGGTTTCTCATAATGGCACCTATCTATTACACCTTTTTCCTTATATTCTTGGGGGGCAAACCATAGAATGGTTTTCTCACCTACCCATGGGTATCAAAACATTCAATGAATTGACTAAAAAGTTTGCAACCCACTTTTCCTACAATACTAAACATGAGATTTCTATGATGGACTTATGTAAAAATAAACAACACAATGGGGAAACATTCATCTCCTTCCTACAAAGATGGAGAAACATGGCTAGTAAATTCTTATGGCCTATACCTAAAAAACAACTTGTTAGTATGTTTGTCCAAAATCTTAACCAAGAAATTGGTTTTCACTTACAAATCCAAAGTGCTACCTCATTTGAGGAAATCATCTCCAAGGGAAACAATATTAAAAAGGCCCTCCTAGAAAAGCATTTAGTCAAAATCTTCAAAGAGACCAAAGATAATCCTCCCCAACAATCAAATGACAAACCTTGATTTTGGTCCAAAAACAAGAACGTCGTCAATGATGGTAGTGGACTCTAAACACATTCAAAGCCTCCAAATACCAGTCAATATCCAATCAAAACCTACCCAGTCTACTCCTCATGAGTAACCAAAACAAGACTATCCCCATAGACGTAGGTTCACTCCTTTGGGAGAACCTATTGAATCAATCCTTAAAAAGCTTATACAAAGTGGACTTATCACATTTCCTAAAACATGTCAATATGATGAACCCACTTTCAAACCTTTTTGGTAAAAATATAATGAGTATTGCGAGTACCATAGAGTGAAAAGGCATAAAACCCCTAGTTGCATGAAGTTGAAAAACTTAATCTAGAATCTCATAGACAGGGTGATGTCATTATTGACTATCCTCCAACTATTGTGTGGTTACACAACATGCCCCATTTTGTCCTAGCAAAACAAGGACCCAACTTTTACTTTTTCTTGGCTTACTTGTTTCTCTTTGCTTTTGGGCAGTATGGTAAAACCAATAGCAGATGTATGTCAGGATCTTATCCTTGACATGTCAGAACCTTAAAATCTAGGTCAAATTTTCAAAGTTAGAATTTGTCATCATAAACCATACTAGATGAAAGAGCATAAAATTCTAAGTAGGATTACCTTTTCAAGCACTCAAAAATTCCCTAAGATCACGAAGTTATGCCCAGTCAAAGGTTGGTCAATGGGTCGTAGGGATATTAATATCATCCTAATATCTAGATATTACTTTAATATCCCAATCCCTAGAAATTGTTAAGTAGCTCTCAACATCTGGACATTTACTAATGTGCGGACATCAAATTTAAGTCATGTTTAAAGATAAACGTCACGCACATGGATATTAGTTAAGATCCAGATATTAACTTAATATCCAGACCTTAGCTTAATGTCCATGTCCAAGCCAATATCCATATCCTAATGACATCACGTCATCCTAATTTTAAAAAGACTCTCGAACTCACTTACGTCACCCAGACATTAGAGAGCATGGACATTAACTTTGTTAATATCCGGACCTTTATATAACATTTTGATCCTGATGACATCATGTCATCTTGATTTCATAAGGATTCCCAAGACTGTTTACGTCACCTGGATATTAACTCATAAGGATATTAACTTTTTGAAGATCCACACCTTATTTTACTATCTAGATCCTGATGATGTCACCTCACCAAGACTCAACACTAATGACATATCTTTCTTATGTCATCAAGATATTTGACCATATGGATAGTTCACATTCTTATTATCTAGATATTGTTAGAGTTGGCTATGAATGGAGCCACCCAGGATCTAGGACTTCATGAAAGCACAAGAGAGATCAAATGAAAGAATAATGCTATTCTATCATTGAATGCAAAAGAAAGATATTGTTACAATGTACATGATATGCCTTGCTTATAAAGGTAAGGTGAGAGCTAGAAAGGTGGAGTGGAAAGTGGAGATATTCCTACAACATGTGCCAATTAGAGGATGATAACTAATTGCACATGTGGAGGATAAGACAACTCACTCCAACTATCAACAACTCAACACACAACTAGACTTAACTAGACAGAACTAGACATCTAGTGGACTCACTAAGTCAACTTAACATGTGTGATTAATGTGTGATGTGTGAATATTATTTAACTAGTAAATAGTTAAATAAGATAAATTATCCACACTAGGGTAAACCGGTTAGGTGATAACCCTGTTCACACCAACACCCCCCCTTAAGTGCAACTTAGGGAGTAGTTGACTAAAGCAAGATGGAATGATGGATGGGTCCCAACTACTAGGCCATGTTAGGTACCCATGTACAACAAATCTCAAGTGGCGAAAAGGAGAAAACCTCACAGGGCAAAACTCCTCTCCAAAAGTGAGAATGCATGAAATATGAAAGTAAAAGAAGAAGTGATAGTAGGAGGACTCAACATGATCCCCCAAGGACAACTTCTATCACATATGTACAATCAATTACCCCCCCCATAGGAGAGCAAGTGTGAGACTATAAGTACCCCCCACAATGAAGTAGCTCCTGTGCCAATGGCAAATGCCTGAAGATGAACACTGGAAAGTGTCCAGTACTTGCAAACAACATTTCTTCCCTTAGGAAGAAACAAGTCCAAAGACTAATGTAGAAGAGACTCCATATCAAGGTATGAGGGAAAAAGCCTCATTATGTATGCCTTTGAAGACTACTAAAATGTCCACATGTCAGAATCAAAGAATTGTTGCATTGGCATTGTTGTCTTTTCATTGATGTCAAAAAGGGTATGTTGTCTTCATGATATGATCAGGGTAATGGCTTCTTGGTTCTGCATCTAGTTTACATCATCTTGTGTGTTCATGGCAAAGTGAGTTTATGACATCATATCATAGCTTGGTCATCAAGATTGAGTTTATGCCATCATATCAAGACAGATGTGTGGAACATTTGATGTGAACATAGTTACAAAATAAGTACAAGTAGGAATTGTTGAATAGAACTAAGGTATGGAGCAATGATGTGAGCCTTTGTATATATCATCATATCAGATATATTAGTGATCTTGTTTGATATTGACAGAGGTACTCAAGGTTGTCTATCATCATCATCATATACAAGGTGGCCTATGATTATCTCTAAAAAAAAAGGGCAGAGTTATTCCTTATTAGATATCATTGAGTAATGATGAGCATCTCATTGTTTTCAATGTGTTTCATGTTTGATGATCATGTTTCAAATCAGAAGTGGCAGGTTGATGTGTTTCATGTTTGATGATCATGTTTTAGATCATAAGTGGAAGGTTGATGTTCAAAGTTATCTCTGAGTATCTTATGGTTTCTTACAAGACTAGGGTTTATATTACAAGGAGGCAAAGGAGGCAAAATTCTTTAAAACCTTAGTTTCAAAATATATTGAGTCTATTCAAAAGCTCTTTTCAAACAAATGTCACACTTTATGTTATATTCAAGTGTTGACCTAAGCTTGCAGGGTAAGTCACTTAAGGTGACCCACTAAAGGGGTTTTAACACATCTCTCAACCAACCCCTTCTCCTAAAGATACCAATCCCATAGGTAATGCAACTTATGATCAGGTGCCCTTTTGCAAATCAAAGGTTATATTTAAAACTTCAATTGGCGGGAAATCATGGATCGATGGTTGTTATTCAATTCTGCCACCTATCTCTCGAGTCTCTATTTTGACATTCATTTGGAGGTCATCTTATTAGAACTGTAGTTAACATGATTTTTGAAGTCATCTTTAGTCCAATCAAAAGACCATTTTTTGAGATTATTTCTTTTTTCAACTCCAGTGCCTCTCATGGATGATAATAAGGAGTGGTTTTTGTTTTTTTCTATATTGGTGAGAGGATTATTATTATTTTTTTAAAGAATTTATATGCAATATTAATTGCATTGATTGAAGGCAAGTTTCTTTATTGTATAAAGGAGCTATATGATTTTTTTTTAAAAGAAGATGCAGAGGAAGATGAAGGTTAAAAAGGTAGATTGGAAGAAAATTTTGAAGATTGATTTGAAGTTTTATTGTAAAAGAATATCAAAGAATTTGAGTTTTTGAAGACAAAAATAACATATATTTGCATATTTTTTATTCTTGCAGGAATATCAATAGATGAATATATTAAAGATTTCTAGAGAGATTTTTTATAGGGGCAAATCTTTGAACATGTTATTTTGCATATGATATTTTTGCAATGGTAGATTGATTATGTTTGAAGATTTTTTTTGTTGAAGGAGAAGAAGTTGAAATGTTTTTGCAAATTGAAGAAACTGAAAGAGTCATTGAAGTGCAAAGAAAAAAAGATGAAAAGTGCAGAATGAAATGTATATGCAAAATGAAGAATATGAATTAGAAGAATGTGAAAGGGCATTTGTATTTTATATAATGGTCTTTCAGGTACATTGACCATTTGTGGTGTGTGGATAAAAATGTAGATCAATGATGAAGATGTGTGGATGATACAGTTAAAAAAATTGTGAATTAATATGAAGACAATTTGTATGACACAGTTTAAAATTGAATGTGCAGAGATAATCTAAATCAAGTGCTTGGATTGAGTGATTGTGTGGTTCATCATACAGGATTGAATAGATAATTTAAATTATTTTGCAAAGATGGGTTAATATTTGTAGAGACACATGTGTTTGCAAAGAAGCCATTTACGAAGACAATTTGCAGTTGATTGAGTATCAGGTGATTTGGTAATGAGATTGATATTCATATTGTAATTGAATAGAGATATGCAAAAGAGAAGACAAGTTATGTAATGGTGCAAATCTGATTGAGTGGCAATCACTTCTTGCACACTTTGCAATTTGTTCTGTATTAGGGGTTGGTGCTCCTTGAAGTTGGTGCTTCTAAACATTGTAATCAGTGAAATTTTTGATAAAGCCAGTGAGGTAGTTTTGGAGTGGTTTTTCTATCCCTGGAGGGTTTTCCACTCGTGTAAATCTTGTGTCATAATGTATATTGATCTTCTCTGTGGGGGTATGATTTACTCATGAGGTTTTGTTATCTTTCTTCATTCTCAGTCATGTGCATATGTGTTTGACAAATCAATGATATCTTTCTCTCCTTGTGTTTTAAAAGTTAAAGTTTGCAAAAAGATTTGAAAATTCACACAACACTGATTCACCCCCCCTCTTAGTGTTGTCCTTGACTCCTACAATTGGTATCAGAGCCTAGTTTCCCTTTTTGAAGTCTAATAGGCTCGAGAAGGTCCTGGTAATGGAGTTCAATGGGTAAGTGCAGAAGAAATAAGAACATGAGAAATGTCAAGCTTCATTCTGGTCAAAAGACACAAAAGACATCATCCATATTAAATTTAGGTGTTAATGTTCAATCAGTTGATAAAGATGCTTCACAAGTTGAATCAGTAAAAGAATTTTTTGGAGTTCTGTAGTTTGATGGTTCAAATTTTTTAGTTTGGTATGTTAGAATGCAAGTGTATTTATCCTCTTTAGGATATGATATATGGATGTCTATTGAGAATGGATATTCTAACTCTGCAAATAACAAAGAGGCTCTTGAATGCAATCATATAGCCAAGAAGGTTATTTTATCTGGTTTATCTAATGATGCTTCTTGTAAAGTTGTGCAGTGTGAAACAACTCAAGATGTCTGGAAAGAAATGATAAGAATTTATCAAGATGGTGATGAAGAAGAGGATAATTTGGTGTCTAAACAAAGTGACCATGAAAGAAAACAATCACATGAAGAGGTTGAGGTGCAATCTCTTTCAGAAAAAGCTAACATTATAAGTGATGATGATCAAGATTATGATGAACAAGATTGTGAGATAGATATGGAAGGAGAGCTTATATATGCTCTGAGTGAGCTCAAGAATTATAAGAAGGAGAACCAAAAATTAATGTTGTAGCTACAAAAAAGAAAGAGATTTAAAAGACAAAGCTCTTATAGATCTTGAAGATGCTAGAAACCTGATTGTAGACTTGAAGAATCAAGCAGGTGAATTAGACAAATTGATTGTCAGTTTGAAGACAAAAGTTGAGGAAGCTAAGAGGATAGCAGATGTTTCAATATCTGACCTTGAAGTTAGAAGGATTGAGAATATGAAATTAGAGGGTGATATTATCAATCTAAGAAAAGAGTATGATGATCTCAAGGCTTTATCTAAGAAATATCAAGTGTTTGAAGATAGCTCAACAAGTTGCATGAGATGTTGGGTAAATAGAAGTATCATAAGGACACTACTGGTTTAGGATTTGAAGGAGAATGTTTAAAAGTCAAAGAGACTCCTAGAAAGAAGATTTATTTGAATGATGCCATTGAAAACAAAATGCATAATCAAAGAAGAAGAAATTTCAGAAGAAATGCTCTTGTAAGACAAGAAAACATGTACATGTATAATTATTCTTTTAATGGTTATTGTTATACATGTAATCATTTTGGACACAAAGCAATTGTTTGCAAATGGAATACTGACATTATTTGTTACAAGTGCAATAATGTTGGACATATACAAAGAAATTGTATAAGGTATGATTCTGCATGGAAGTCTAACATGAGTTCTCAAAGGTACTATCAGTCATTTGATTATGATTGTAATATAATTTGTTACAATTGCAACTCTCCTGGTCACAAAGCATATAGTTGTAGAAGGCTTGAAAGAATTGTATTACTTGATTTGAAAGGTTGAAAAAAGAAAAAAGTTGAAAAGATTTGGATAAAGAAACATGACCAGAAGAAAGCACCTGTGAAAATTTGGAAGCAGAAAGAAAATAAAGAGAAGTCAGAATCTAAACTTGTGCATCCTACACAAGTTACATCATCAGTTGAATAATAGATAGCATGATGTGAGGGGGAGTTGTTCTTGTCCTATCATTTATCCCCAAGAAGTTATAGGAGGAGTTTAGTTGATGTGATGAACTTGTTTTGTTTATAATGCTTGCTTGATAATATTTGAAATGAAGTTTCTGATGTATTTGAGTTTAAGTGTATGTTAGTAATACAGGTGTTCAAAAGCTCTTTGCACAAAGAGATTGATGATGTTGAATGTCTTGTCATGTTCATATCATGTTGGTGCTCACAAAGATTGAGTTGTCAAGATATTACAATTCAAATGTTATTGATATTAATCTTCATGTTTTTTATCATGTGTGTCTTAAATGAGTATTGGAGCTTTCAGGTGGATTGAAGATGGTGGACTAGATAGTCATGCTCATATGGAAGTATTCTTGATGTGATAATTTGATATGTTCTTTGATGCTATGTTTCAAAAAGGATTGATTGATCTTGTTGTCTTTCTTATGGAAGTCTTGAGTTCAAATTGTTGTCAGGAGATAGATTGATCAAAATCAAGGCTGAAAAGGTGTGTAGTGGTGTGTCTTTTGCAATGGACAGTGCTATGTTCAGTGACTTTAATGTTTGGTGTGAAAGTACTGAAACAGTGGATAGTGACATTGAACTCTGTCAATGTTTATTGGTGTTCTTGATCAGCGATTGATTGTGGTCAAGTATGCTATGTTTGTATAAATGATTATTGCATTTAGAAATGATGTGTTTATGGAATAAGAGAGCAATGATTGATTTGGAGTAATGCCTCACATTGGTGGGTTTCAATGGGCTCTTCAAGACATTTAGTTTTTCATCAGACTTGGAAATGTAGTAGATTTGGAGACTCGTGCCATATGCAATGATCTTTATGGTTAATAAATCATTTGATTGTTCAGTCTTTTTGATTGGTTTGATTATGTATTGTTATGACAGTCTTTGAATGGAAATTAGTGAATGTTTTGTCTTCTAGTGGTCTTAATGACAGCAAAAAAGTTTTCATGGCAATCCAGTCTGTTGGCAACTTTGAAACAGATTTTTTCCTTCCTTGATAGTGTAAGGACAATCCAATCAATGCTATAGTACAAGGAAACAGTATAGAAGATCAAGCTTATAGTCATGCAATTGTCAGAAGTTACTAGGCTTACAAATGGTCAAGTGGACAATGATCAATTTAATTTTTGACTGATATAAGTGGTTAAGAAAGCTTAATTGATAAGTGACAAATGTGTGTTAGCAGTTTTCAAATCCTACAAGGAAGATAGGAGGTATTAAGTTTGTCAAATGAAATGCTTTAGTTCTTGTTATTCATCTCATCTCTCATGGTTATGGATGCTGGTCTTCATGATAGTATGATTAGATAATAGTCATATTTTTTGATAGTGAATTTGTTTATATGACAGTTTTTTTTAAGACAGAGAGTGTATCTTGTTTGATTGCATAATGTAAAGTGTCTCACAAATTACAGTGGACAGATTCTTTAGGAGATGTTATTAGTCTCTTTGATTGGAGATTATGATGCATGAGAACAATGGATAGTGACTTGGTCATTGAGGTTATACCATGGTAGTGTCTTAGTCAAAGCAATGATGTTTGTGAAAATGGTGCTCTCTTTCAGAGAAATTTTTTACCTAATTAGGTAGTGATTGACTGTATGTAGTGCAAGAAGGTAGAATGGACAATAGGATCTCTATTTAATGAAGACTGTTCAAGCTCAATTGACTAGAAACAGTGAGCAAATAATGTTTTAGTGATAGAGGACACAGTGGAATTCTTTGTATAGTTCTTCTTTATGAGTGTATACAATGACAGTGATCAGTGTTCAAGAAGTCCTTTTATCTTTGCCTTTGACATTAAGCGTCAAAAAGGGGGAGACAAGTGTTTTTATTTCTAAATTGTTTTGCCATCAATGTCAAAGACAAAGGGGGAGTTTTCTTGCATTGGCTTTGTTGTTTTTTCATTGATGTCAAAAAGGATATGTTGTCTTCATGATATGATCAGGGTAATGGCTTCTTGGTTCTTCATCTAGTTTACATCATCTTGTGTGTTCATTGTAAAGTGAGTTTATGACATCATATCATAGCTTGGTCATCAAGGTTGAGCTTATGTCATCATATCAAGACAGATGTGTGGAGCATTTGATGTGAACATAGTTACAAAATAAGTACAAGAAGGAATTTTTGAATAGAACTAAGGTATGGAGCAATGATGTGAGCCTTTGTATATATCATCATATCAGAGATATTAGTGATCTTGTTTGATATTGATAGAGGTGCTCAAGGTTGTCTATCATCATCATCATATACAAGGTGGCCTGTGATTATCTCTAAAAAAAAGGGCAAAGTTATGCCTTATTAGATATCATTGAGTTATGATGAGCATCTCATTGTTTTCAATGTGTTTCATGTTTGATGATCATGTTTCAGATCATAAGTGGCAGGTTGATGTTCAAAGTTATCTTTGAGTATCTTATGGTTTCTTACAAGACTAGGGTTTATATTACAAGGAGGAAAAGGAGGCAAAATTCTTTAAAACCTTAGTTTCAAAATATATTGAGTCTATTCAAAAGCTCTTTTCAAACAAATGTCACACTTTATGTTATATTCAAGTGTTGACCTAAGCTTCTAGGTTAAGTCACTTAAGGTGACTCACTAAAGGGGTTTTAACACATCCCTCAACCGGCCCCTTCTCCTAAAGATACCGATCCCACAAGTAATGCAACTTATGATCAGGCGCCCTTTTGCAAATCAAAGGTTATATTTAAAACTTCAATTGGTGGGAAATTGTGGATCGATGGTTGTTATTCAATTCTACCACCTGTCTCTTGAGTCTCTATTTTGACATTCATTTGGAGGTCATCTTATTAGAACTGTAGTTAACATGATTTTTGAAGTTATCTTTAGTCTGATCAAAAGATAATTTTTTGAGATTATTTCTTTTTTCAACTCCAGTGCCTCTCGTGGATGATAATAAGGAGTGGTTTTTATTTTTTTCTATATTGGTGAGAGGATTAATTTTTTTAAAAGAAAAATAATTTATATGCAATATTAATTGCATTGATTGAAGGCAAGTTTCTTTATTGTATAAAGGAGCTATATGATTTTTTTAAAAACAAGATGTAGAGGAAGATGAAGGTTAAAAAGGAAGATTGCAAGAAAATTTTGAAGATTGATTTAAAGTTTTATTGTAAAAGAATATCAAAGAATTTTAGGATTTTTTGAAGACAAAAATGACATATATATTTGGATATTTTTTATTCTTGTAGGAATATCAAGAGATGAATATATTAAAGATTTCTAGAGAGATTTTTTATAGGGGCAAATCTTTGAACATGTTATTTTGTATATGATATTTTTGCAATGGTAGATTGATTATGTTTGAAGAGTTTTTTTGTTGAAGGAGAAGAAGTCGAAAGGTTTTTGCAGATTGAAGAAATTGAAAGAGCCATTGAAGTGTAGAGAGAAAAAGATGAAAAGTGCAGAATGAAATGTATATACAAAATGAATAATATGAATTAGAATAATGTGAAAGGGCATTTGTATTTTATATAATGGTCTTTTAGGTACATTGACCATGTGTGGTGTGTGGATAAAAATGTAGATCAATGATGAAGATGTGTGGATGATACAACTGAAAAAATTGTGAATTAATATGAAGACAATTTGTATGACACAGTTTGAAATTGAATGTGCAGAGATAATCTAAATCAGGTGCTTGGATTAAGTGATTGTGTGGTTCATCATACAAGATTGAAGAGATGATTTAAATTGTTTTGCAGAGATGGGTTAATATTTGTAGAGACACATGTGTGTGCAAAGAAGCCATTTACGAAGACAATTTGCAGTTGATTGAGTATCAGGTGATTTGGTAATGAGATTGATATTTAGATTGTAATTGAATAGAGATATACAAAAGAGAAGACAAGTTATGTAATGGTGCAAATCTGATTGAGTGGCAATCACTTCTTGCACACTTTGTAATTTGTTTTGTATTAGGGGTTGGTGCTCCTTGAAGTTGGTGCTTCTAAACATTGTAATCAGTGAGATTTTTGATAAAGCCAGTGAGATAGTTTTGGAGTGGTTTTTCTACCCCTAGAGGGTTTTCCACTCATGCAAATCTTGTGTCATAATGTATATTGATCTTCTCTCTGTGTGTATGATTTACTCATGAGGTTTTGTTCTCTTTCTTCATTCTTAGTCATGTGCATATGTGTTTGAAAAATCAATGATATCTTTCTCTCCTTGTGTTTTGAAAGTTAAAGTTTGCAAAAAGATTTGAAAATTCACACAACACTGATTCACCCCCCCTCTCAGTGTTGTCCTTGACTCCTACAAGAATGCCACAATGCAATGAGGTGTGACCAATCCAAAATCCTGTGTAGACTAATGAAGAACAACCTCCAAAGATGAAGTATATGGGATAACAGTTGTGTTGTAACTGTCATCAAAGAGGAGAGATATCCCCTCAAGTGTGTCCTCCAAATCTACAATATGAGACTCATAAAACAAGTCTGATATACCAGCCAAGAAAGTATCCCACTAAGCTGTGTCTAAAAGACCTGTATGATTCTACTCAACTGAAGTAGATGAAACCATATTGATGTCGATCACTGAAGAAGCATGAGGATGAGGTGATGGAAGCTCAACACTAGTCTAATGAGCCAAAGTGGGTGAAAGAACACCAAGGTTCAAGTGACCAAACTTCTCTTCAAAAACATGATTCACACTTGATGCATGAGTGTGAATAGCAACCGATGGATCTACATCATCAGAAGAAGAAAAATGGGAGAAGGTATACAAGTGAGATGCATGATTAGCCATCCCAACTGCAATGATATCTCTGCTCTCCAAGTCTTGTATGATCACAGAATCAGGAGTGAACTCAACTGTCTTCTCTGCACCACAATGAGTAATCTAGTAGATTGAAAGGAGATTGGATGTCATGGAAGGTACACACAACACATTGTTGAATGTATTCTCTCCAACATCAATTATCCCTTTTCTAGATGCATGCATGTATGTATTGTTACCCATCAAGATAGGTGTTGAAGTGCATGACTCAAATGAAGAGAACATCCCCTGTGAAGATGCCATATGATGAGAAGCTCCAGAATCAAGAAGCCATCTCTCTGACTGAAGACTTGTTGAAGAAAAGTGTACATGTCCTTTTCCTTTGTCTATCCCATTTGCAATGCCTGTTGTCCCTATATATATAGATGATGATGGTGTCGAAGAAGAAGATGTACTAGGTGATGATGATGGCATTCTGATGTTATGCTTTTGAATAATTTGAGTCAACTCATCAATTTTATTCTCATAACATTGATGCTCATCATGTCCTAGTTTCTTGAAAAATGTACACTTTGGTCTCTCCTTCTTAGATGATTCGTCCTTGGGAGAGGATGAGGACTTAGGTGATTTTATTGATTCTTTTTCTTGCTCATTGTTCTTGAGATCCTTATTTTTCTGTTTCTTGCCTTTGCTAGTTGAAGCCTTTTGATCCTTAGTACCTTGACTAGAAAGAAGTACTTGAGGTCTAGGAGACTTCAATGTACCCATGTGTACTAACTTACCTTGCTCCCTTGTGAGTGATGCATCAAACACATCAAGTGAAGGCATTGTGAAAGCTTCCCCAAGTGCATCCATAGTAGCATAGAAGGTAGAAACAAAAACTGAATAGTTAGGACCAAGCTTGGCAAGGATTGAAAGAATCAATTGAGTGTCCTCTTTCTTAATTCCACATTTTTTGAGCTACAATCTAGGTGATTTTAACTTTGTGAAGAAGTCTTGGATACTTGCAAAATCGGTTGGATTCAAACTAATTAGTTCATTCTCCAATTTGAAACCTCTCATAGTATCTTGTTTACCGAAGAGATTTTCTAAGGTAGTCCACACTTCATTAGGTGTTTTACAAGATTCAATATGAAAAAGAAGATCAAGAGAGATAGACAAGCATAGTGTTCCATAGGCTTGATCACATCTATTATACCACTTTCTCTTTTCTACAACTATTGTTGGTTCAATTTCTGTACCCTTTGTTACTCTATGAATTTTCAAACTTCTTAAATGAATCTCCATTTTAGTTTTCCACTCATGATAGTTATATGGTGTGAGTAGAGGAAGTTTGTGTGAATCCATGATACAAGAGTACAAAAAAGAACACAAGGCACCCCCCTATTACTCAATCAAAGAGATCACCCCCACAAAAGAATGATTGTGGCACTTTATACTTAGTGCGATTTACAATCGTCCTCAAGGGGCCAAAAATGGGAAAGTATGAAAATCTCTTAAAAAATGAGTCAAGGGAGATTACAGTTGATCACAATGATTAACCACTTCAAACATATCCCTTCAAAACAAGTTTCACTTCCTAAAGTGCCAGAATGTCCAAGTTATCACCCAAAAGTTAAAAAATCAACAAATGCAATAAAACAAACTTGGGGCAAAATCTGAGAAAAGTGCATCGATGAATTTGAAGAGCTCCTGAATACCTTTCCAATGCCTCAAGAATTGTGAAAATCAGAGATCGTGGAAAGAAGTTGTGAATTCGGACGTAAAAAATGAAGATCTGTCTTCAAACTGCAGTAGCAGTCACTTGCAGCAAAATTTTAGAAAAATACTAACACCACTGCAAAGTTCTCTTTGTCAGCTTTATGACAATATCTTGTTTTCCCAATTTTACCTCTATGGGAAAAAGCTATGAGAAAAAGAAAAAAAACCCATTTAGGGCTTTGAGGGGCAAAAATGGCCCCTGGCGCTAACGCAGTGGAATATTCTAGGAATATTCCCTTTTGGCAGAAAAAAATACCTCCCCCAAGAAAAAAATAACTATCGACAAACCACATAGTTAAGGCGCAAACCACCTTTAAGTACAGAAACCACCTTGTGAGAACAACAAAACCACTGATAAGTGGGCGAAAACCACAGGTTTTTGTCTGAAACCACTCAAAACAGAAAATAGTTGACTGATGGTTGTAAACTGCTATTTTCAAGATTAAAACCGCCTCCTTAATGGTTGAAACCACCTGTGAATGCCAGTAAACCACCTTCTAATGCCGAAAACCACTTTTGTATCCGTGAAACTGCCATTGATGGTACGAAAACCACTGATGTGGCTTCCAGTTTATGGTTGTCAAGAGAGTTTTTGAAGTCGCCGGAATAGTTTTATCAGGCCTGCAAAAATTACCGACGACTACTAGGTGATCGCCAATGATAGGAGGTAAAGAATTAAACCACTGGATATTGTTTAATGATTACCACCGTTGAAGTTTTACAAAACCACCTGAGTGATTGTCTTAATAGTAACAGGTGGTTTTATTAACTTCTCAAGGAATACTCCTATGAGAACACCCGACAAGTTTAGAAATTTTCTCAGTGAAGAATTTTCTATGGCGTGAGACAATTCTGAACTACCTCCAATGATAAACTCTGTCAGATTTATTGAATGTGGCTGCCAAAATGAAGATCCTGTTGATAGTGTTATAGCAGATTGCCGGTTTTGTTAAGAGCTTCTAGCCGACGAGAAATACAATGGCCGCTGAAGTTAGAGATTTTAAATAAGCAGACCTTATGATGTGTGATATGTCGATTCCAAAACTACTAACAACTTTGATTTGATCAGTCATTGGTCGAGATCTGAAGACCATTGATAGAAGGATACGCCGATTTGTAGAGACCTGCGACCTCAGCTTAGATGCTTAGATCATCGGTCGGTAAGAAACTCACCGATGGTTATAATGATGGCTGGCTAAGAGTTGATGACCAGGCATTTAACTGTACCGGGATAAATCACTGCCAAAGACTTAAGATCTTTTAACCGCTGAGTATTCAAGATCGTGTATGATCTAACTACCTAGAGTTTGGTTCATCGGTGCCACCAATATGAAGATCTGCCTACTAGTACATGTCAGAGATCCTTGGTTTGAAGATCTCGATTGTCACTGGTACAATTTTGACTGTGATGTTTCTACCGCTATGTATTTTCAATAGACCACCACAATTGATGGAGCTCGTCGATGGAGATGATGGAACTACTGTGTGGCACCCGATGATGGCACCCTACAATTAAACCTGCAAAAAAACCTTTTAAACTCGCATAAAAAATTAACCACATAATATATGTTATCCAGAGGATTTTTAGGTGGACGTCAAGATTCTGATTTGACCACTGACGCCTCAGATTCACCTGCGCAAGCACTGCGCTAGGAATCTAAAGATTCTATAGAATATGCTCTGCAGAGATTCCGTACGACTGAGGGCAGAGGCAAAAAATTTTTGCCTTTCAGTTCAACTTTGTCTGATTTGGATGATTTTACAGTTGATTCATAGGTTTTTGAATGTCCTGAGCACGATGCAGGGCCTGATTTTGCCCAAACTGCTCCAAAATTGTTGGTTCCTCCTAGATCATGCCAAAGAGCCCCAAATTGAAACCCTCATCAATTTTGTCTCTGATGTCTGATTTAGACGAAACAAAAGGCGTTCTTGACTATTTTGGCTACTCTGGATGCAATGGTGAAGTCTGATTTGCAGCAACACACACTGAAATGCACCTACAATACAAGGGAAAGAAGGGGAAACCCTCACAAAATTGGTATTCTATCAAGTTTTTCTGATTCTCTAGGTCATCATTCAATGCAAGAGAAGAGCATACTCAACTATCAAGATCTACCATGAATTGCACTCAAGATCTCTAAAAAATATGACTAACACAAAGTGATTCTTCCTAGAGCTCTGATACCATGTTAGAGTTGGCTATGATTGGAGCCACCCAGGATCTAGGACTTCATGAAAGCACAAGAGAGATCAAATGAAAGAATAATGATATTCTATCATTGAATGCAAAAGAAAGATAATGTTACAATGTACGTGATATGCCTTGCTTATAAAGGTAAGGTGAGAGCTAGAAAGGTAGAGTGGAAAGTGGAGATATTCCTACAACATGTGGCAATTAGAGGATGATAGCTAATTGCACATGTGGAGGATAAGACAACTCACTCCAACTATTAACAACTCAACACACAACTAGACTTAACTAGACACAATTAGACATCTAGTGGACTCACTAAGTCAACTTAACATGTGTGATTAATGTGTGATGTGTGAATATTATTTAACTAGTAAATAGTTAAATAAGATGAATTATCCACATTAGGGTAAACCGGTTAGGTGATAACCCTATTCACACCAACATATATTACTTTAATATCCCCATCCCAATGACATCATCCTATCATGTTACAACGAAGGAGTTTTCTCCCTGTGATGTCATCTAAACATTTTGGCCATATGGATATTTTGCACTCATAATGTCTAGACCCTCCAAATAGCCATATCATTAGTTTAACCAATGATATCATGCCACATGTCCACATGGACATCCTGAGCTAGTATGAATAGATTTGAAACCTGATAGTGAATCCTTGGTCAATGGGGATTGACCAGACCCATATGCTGATGTCTTATGGATATATCAGGATGGATATATCCATATGAATATTCTAAAGGTAATATCCACTCCATATTGGCATGCTCTTTTTGCATTTAATGTATGACAATCCATTGGCTTTTAAATTCAAACTTGTGCCAACAGACACTTATCCCAATTACTCATGATTTCATCGTTGGAACCCATTTGATCCTCTCGAAAGCAATTAATATGCCCTAAACCTATGCTTTTTCATGATTTAAATGGTAAATTACTTTCATAATTTTAGAATTATATTCAGAAAGCTAAGTTACCTTGCATAGAGAGCTTGAGAATTCAACAGAAGCTGTTATAGTGAACCTGTAGCCAAATCCTGATTACACAGAGAAGAATGTAATATTTTTGGTATTCATTTGCATATTTCAATCTAGTTTCTGCAAACTAGGTATGTACAAAATAAGCCCTAGCTAGTTATTTCATAAGGATATTCCATGATTTTAAGTAGGGAAAATATCTAAAATGTTGAAATTAAATGAATTTAGGGTTAAATATGGATTAAATGCATATTGTTTGAATACTATGTTTATTGATTTCATAAATTTAGTGATGTTAACCCTAACAATACCAAAAGCCCTAGTTAAGATGAGTCAATGAAAATTTCAGGATAAGATGTCTCAACCGTGCATGGATAAACGTGATGCTAAGTTCAAACAGAGTATGTTCCCAAAGGCACACAACATATACAACAAATAGGGGTTCATAGAGGATACCCATTCTGGTAATACAGATATTGAGGCTTTCAAAGCTAGAATTAATAGTAGAGAAGATCATCCCATCTTGAAGAACATTATGACATTAGGGATGTATTATGTAGTTGGTTTCCCCTATGATGTAGAAGCACTAGAACTTGTAATTGAATGTGCACATAACTACAATATCATCACAAGGAGAGTTGAGAAATAGGGAAGAGTTTATGCCAATTTGTTAGTGGATGACATAATTGAGGCTTTCAATTTGCCAACATCCAGAGGGACTTATGTTCCAAACCTGGAGGCACTAGCTAAGGAGTATGATGACAATCAAAAGGATTGTAGAAAAGTGATTTTTCTAGGGTGGAGAGACCCATCTAACAAAGCCAAAACAATGGCTAAGATTCCCAACATCTGTATAAATATGATTTCAGCCTAGAAGTGTAGTACATGATATTCCTACTCAATAGAATGAGTGGAAAGGAGAATGCTAGGAACTTTGAATCATGGATGTTTGGATTGATCTAGATGGTTATTGAGAATAAAGATGGAAAGGTCCAGTGGGCCAAAATTATATCAGGATACAATAGAACCTTTCATAGAGAGCTTGAGAATTCAATAGAATCTGCTACAGTGAAGTTGCAACCAGATTCTGATTGCATAGGGAAGCATGTAATATTTTTGGTATTTGTCTGCATATTTTAATTTAGGTTCCGCAAACTAGGTATGTATGGGCTAAGCCCTAGCTAGTTATTTCATAAGGATATTCCATGATTTTAAGTAGGGAAAAGATCTAAAATGCTGAAATTAAATGAATTTAGGGTTAAATTTGGATTAAATACATATCGTTTGAATATTATGTTTATTAATTTTGTAAATTTAGCAATGTTAACCCTAACATTACCAGAATCCCTAGTTAAGATGAGTCAATGAAATTGCAAGATGAGATGTCTCAACCGCACATGGATAAACATGATGCTGATTTCAAATAAAGTATGTTCCCAAAGGCACATAGCATATACAACAAATAGGGGTTCATAGAGGATACCCATTCTGGTAATACAGATATTGAGGCTTTTAGATCCAAAATTAAGAGTAGAGAAAATCACTCCATCTTGAAGAACATAGTGACATTAGGGATGTATTATGCAACTGGTTTCCCATATGTTGTAGAAGCTTTAGAACTCGTAATTGAATGTGCACATAACTACAATGTCGTCACAAGGAGAGTTGAGAAATAGGGAAGAGTTTATGCTGATTTGACAGTGGACAACATAACGAGGCTTTCAACTTGCCAACATCCAGAGGGATTTATGTGCTAGACCTAGAGGCACTAGCTAAGGAGGATGACGACAATTGAAAGGATTGTAGAAAAGTGATTTTTCTTGGGTGGAGAGACCTAGCTAACAAATCCAATGCAGTGGTTAAGATGCGCCAATATCTTTATAAATATGATTTCAAGCCAGAAGTGTAGCACATGATATTCCTACTTAGTAGAATGAGTGCAAAGGAGAATGCTGGGAACATTGAATCATTGATGTTTAGATTGATCCAGATGGTTATTGAGAATAAAGATAGAAATTTCCAATGGGCCAAAATTATCAGTGATGCCATGTATAATCAAATGGTGAAATGGAGAAGAGTAAAGGATTGGGTCTTTAAAATGACCTCATATCTAGTATATGCATGTGTTGCCAAGGGAACTTTTGATGGCTTGCAAACAATATGAAGGATGGGTATATTGCCTCATGAAAAGACTCACTGGGAGCATTATCCCCAGCTAGAGAGGACACAATCTATTCAACACTATAAGATTGTGAATGACTGTTTCATTATGCATATAGTCAGACTCTTGGAGGGAGATAGAGCCAAGATATTTTCAGTAGGAGTGACACAACAGATCAGTGCATATGGTTCTTGGTTCATACAAGCCAAAACATACTCCTATATCTGGATGGAAGGGTTCACTAGGAATCCATTTATGCTACCAAGATATCCATTAGATAAAGTGGTCTTAATGGAGATGGTTAGACAACAACTCCCTGTATTAGAAATGTCTAAGAGGAAAGAAGGAAAAACATATAGAAAATTCCCCAAAGAGATAAATTGGTTTATGGTTGGATCACTGGATAATGCTAGAGTCAGATCTAAAGAATCTAAATTTACAATTATTTCCATTGACTAGATATTATGATCCATACCATAGGATTGAGAAGCATTTCAATAATAAATATAAACACATCATGCACCTAGAGGATTACTGGGCAGACTATGATGATGAACATGAGGTGAGGAAAAGAGAATATCAGAGGCTAACCCTGGATCAGATACAGACTATCAGACAACCAGAGGTCCCTTCTCAACTCAAGAAAGATGATGATGATATTATAGATCCAGAATATGAAGATAACAAGGTGTATATTGAGACATTAGCACCTCCAGATTGGACCTAGGGTGATGAAACCTCAACTAATGTCCTTACTACCAAAGTGATTGCAAGGATCAAAAACTAGGTGAATAAGAAGGTCAATGAATTAAAAGCAAAAGGTGTTGTTGTCACCTATGATAAGAAGAGGAAAATGAAAGAAAAGGAAGAACTAGATTATGATGATTTCTTGTTACATAAGAGATAGGTCCTTGAGACTAGATTAGCATAGCCTAGTTCATCAAGGACTATAGAACAACCAACAACTGAGGGCGTTTCACTAGTATATGCACTGCCCTTGCCTCATAAGGAGCTATTCTAGTTTTCATTCCACAGACATCAAACATAGACTAGGAGTTTTTGGAGGAAGAAGATCACAGTCCAATTGGGACTGTTGTAGAGAAAGGATTGGATGTCTTGCAGGGAGTTAATATCCCTTGGTATTCTAGGTATCAAGGCCCAATCATGAGGGGAGTAATTCCACCTCCTGTTCAAGCACAAGCACATCTGAGCCTAGTTTTGAATGTACTAAAGGAATTCCTACACAATGTACCTATTGAGAATATTATCAAGGTAAAATCTAAAATGGCACAAAAAGCCATCAATAAGTCCTTAGAGAAGCAAGTGAATAAGTCATTTCCATTAAGTGCAATAGTATACTTAACTAAAGATGATGTAGTCATGGATGTGATTAATCATCCTATTGAAACCTTACTTCACCATACCAAAGTTGCAGTTGGAGGTGAAGATATTAAAGTAAAGGATAAGACTAGTGATAGGGTAGAGTCTCTAGAAGTTGAAGTACAAATGGGACCCCTAAATGTCCTCATTGAGATAGTCACAAGCCTCGAGGTGATCGATTTGACATATCAGCCTAAAGGTGGGGATCAGGAAGAAGAGACTATCAGGAATGATCAAGAACAAGAAGAGAACATCCCAATGGATGTTGATGATATAAGTAGAGATGCCCAAATTGAAGGGGCACATCAAGATATGAGTGTGAATAAAGATGAACAAAAATAGTAGGATATCCTAATTGATAAGCCTGAACAAGAATCTATGTCAAGATTAGCCATTGATACATGAAGCAAAATTGATGAGGGTGATGAAAGGCAACCAATGCAAGAACCTCATCAAGATTATCAGATATAGGGTCTAAAGAACATTCAAGTAGAAGAAATACAGAAGGAGAAAGCTCAGGAAGTGCCCAAGGATGATAAGGTTCTGGATGAACTAGTAAACACATCATATCCAGATCAATCACTGCCAAAACAAGAAAAGGTTCATGAGGATAGCAAGGCTGATCAAGGTAAGGACCAATAAACAAGAAATCTTGAGCTCATCTCATCACAATAGGATTAGGATAAAAATGAAAAAGAAAATACATAGATCCTTGTAGGCGATGATGACATAGATAAAAATAAAGAAATTGAAGATGCTCAAATTGAGTAGCTAGACCAAGAAGGGTTAGGACCATCTATATTCTCATGGATTTTCTCAAAGATTGAACATCCAAAAAAAAGACCAAGCCCTCTGACTTCAAGTCATTATTTACATTACCTCTAACCAAACCAAAGAGGAGGGCAAGGACAATCTCTACAATAAAGTGGGATGTAGCTACAGGAAAAAGAATAGCTCAAATAGTTGTGCTAATAGTGAATAAGGCCAAAGGAGAAATAAGGCCTGATGAATTTCAAATAACTACCATTGATTTGGGCCACACCATTGATGAACAAGAAATCCAAGGATCGAGCGATCACATTGATGCCGTGGAGGCCATAATAAAGAAGACAAAAGCCAAAAAGAAGATGTATAAGGAGCAAGTAGCCCAATTATAGGCTTTTGTGAAAGGGTTGTGTTGATGATGATTGTTAGTCATAACAACATGCATAAAAATTTGCACAACAAACCTTTATTATCTTGAAAAGTACGATCAACTTAGAATAAGTTGATGACTCCAAGTCTCCGTTGATTAGGTCATGATTGTCTGACATTACTCAGAGGTTGATGTGACATGTTGTTTTCCATTTCAAGGGGCCTTACGTTGATTAGTAGATTTTGTTTCCTGTAAATATGCTATATAGAGAGGTTATTGCTACTTTATTTCCAAAGATAGCTACTATATTTGCAAGTTTGATCAATTCTTTTGATTATTGATCATCATGAACTTGTTCTTTCTTCTACACAATATATTTACTCAAATGATGTATCTGTAAGCAGATATTTGCATATATTTCCTAGATTTATGTGTGAATTTGCATGATATTTGTTAATTCCACATGCTTTAGCTCTAAATATGCTATGTATTTCAATTTATCTACGAGATATCAGTATATTTCATGTTATTTGCTTCTAATTCTCTATTATTTGCAATTGTGATGGTGAATTGTTATGAAATTGAAAGAAATTTAAAAGAATACTACAAATTTTGGTGAATCTTTAGCTATTGAACCACATACATACAAGATACAGTCATGAGGAGAAGAAATCAAACCATATTTTCACCAGGTTGTTCCTAAGCTAGATATAGATGATGCTAACTTCAAAGGATAAGGAATGAAAACAACACATGCAGACTGATAAGCACTCCAAGGGATGTAGCTGATCAAAGCATGTATCAAGATTTCAAACATAGATTACTCAGGATTTATGATGATTTTTAATCAAATGGTCTTCTCTTTCATTAAGTATGCAAAACATGTATGTTTACAACAACTTTGAAATAAGTCTTGATATTTCAACAATCAAATTTCAATTAAGCTTCTAAATCTCTAAAATATGGCATCCCTACACCTTTTATAGAATAAGGTGAGGAAGTGGTTACAAATGACCTACGGTCAGGATTTGTCAATTAAGATCAACGGTATATAATCACTTTTTGACTTAGTCAACATATTTTTTTGTGGCACAGGTTGCCAGCTGCCAACCATCTGGGTTACTTATTATCTTATAAGTACTTGATGCATATGTCTCTTTGGGGATGCATCTTCCTTTCATTCTTTGGGTTCTTCTTCTTCTTCATCATGATCATCATGATCATCACTTTCTGTATTGCTATCACCCTGATGAATATCATCCTGTACATGGACCTTTACTACCGTCCTGATATTTTCATAAGGTTGTACTATTTTGTCTACTTCTCCACCATCTTGAGTTTTCGCCTTAGTGATAGCATGCTTGTGACCCTGAAATTTATCTTTGAGTGCATCTAGTTTTCCTTTTCTGTTATTTAAAGTTTCATTATAATTTTCCACCCTGACCTTGATCCTCATGATCTTATCCATCGCCTCTTCTGTTAGGTGGGTGAGAAGACCATCAGCTACTGGCTGGAAATTATCATACAGTGCCTTAATGGTGAAATCTGCATCTTGGTTTTCAATCTTCCTCTCTATTCTTCCTTCGAAAGCTTCAAAGACTTCTGCCTCATCTGCCATCATATTGTGTAGCATTATACTAATATACCTTAGCTTGCCACTACACTTCTTCAAGATATCGCATTTGAACCTGATGTCTTCATACCATACATCTATTAGTAGGGCAGTGTTATTGTTTAATACCTGATTATTTATCAGGACCTAAGGATCAATCCTCTTTATTTCACTTAGAGCATTTAAGGCTTTTTCTAGCTAGAATGACCTCCTTCCTGCTTCATTCGATATTTTATCTACTTTCCTCTTCAAAGTGCTCAAAGAATTCCACCTTTGTAAATAGGTTCTCAATACTTCCTTTGCTCCTTTGAGCGCTAATAGCATCCATTTCCTCATGATTATTGACTCATGTTTCATGAGGTCCAACTTATTAACCTCCTCCTGAGAGATGACAGTCAATGGGACTACCTAATCAATTGGTGTATTACCAGGGTTAATCAACCCCTTTATATATGAATGCAACTAAGCAATGTGCTCTTTATGTTGTTTATTTTTCTCCTTCTCTTCCTTTACCCTTTGGGTTAAATAATTAATGATATCATTCCCTTCTTGACCTTCTTGGTCTTCATTAGCAAATCCCAGATCAATTGTGGTGATTTGGAATTCTTCTAGGGTGATCTTACCCTTTTCCTTTTCTATAGTGGGAAGTGCTACTTGGGTAGTCCTTCTCCCTATAGCAGGATCTCTTCTGATAGCCAAGAATTTCTTCACCTTGAGGTATATTTGTATCCATGGCTATTTGTGTGTTTGGGTCTAGTACATCACTCTAATCTTGAGTCACCTTTTGTTCCGCACCTGATGTATTGACCTCTGGTGTATTAAGGTCCTCATGACCTGATGCATCTTTTTCTCTTGTGGTCTATTGAGTCTAGGTGGCATCATCACTTGATGTGCCTTTATCACCTCCACCCTTTTGTTGGACTTCAACTATCTCTAGCTCAACAGGTATCTATTGTTGTTGCTGGCCTATATCCAGAGTATCACTCTCGACTTCTGCCTGCTTGGCTTCTTCAACCTTTTCTATTACATTAGGCTCACCTACTTTATCTTTCGGACTCACATCTTTCCTATATCTCAAGTCCATCATTGCATGGCTAGTTACCTGATCTACCAACTTGTCAAGCCTGATTTGTTGGGCTACCCTTTCTAGGCTATTTTCTTTCTCTTCTTGCTCTGTTTGCTTTAACTCTTCCAATACCATCATCTGTGCTGATGGAGTCCCATGTGGAGTCATGCAGGCACTGGAAGCAAGAGTTTCCATCTACTGAGAAGCTATGTTTTGCACCACCTCATCATTTGATAGGTCAACGGTGTCTTCCAAGGAGAAAGTACCACCTTGACCTGCCCTGGAGGCTTCTTTTGCTTGCTCCTCTGCCTTCTCAATCTTAAACTGGATGATAGTGGGAATTGGCACATCATGTTGCATTTCCTTTCTAAACACTTCACCACCAGCTCCCCTTAATACTATGGGATTAGTCCTAATCTCACCCCGCATATATGTTCTCTATTTCTTGGGTGGTGACATCAGGGGTACCGCCTTCCTCTTCCTGGTGACCATCACAGGCTCTTTATTTACCAGCTCCTCTTCAACAAGGATATCTTCTTCCACATTCTGCTGTGAGGCTTGGCCCTCACCTTGTATTTCTGCAATCTCTACAGCTAGCCTCAAGATCCTTTTGGTCTTTGTTTTATCCATTAGAGGCAGTGCAGATGAGGCGGATGCATGTCCTAATGTGGATGCACCTGCAGCTGGTGTGGCAATTCTCTCAATTATCACCCCCTTAGGTTCATTATCAGTCTTCTTTCCTTTGGAGGGTCCTTTTCTTTGTTTCTAGGTAGGTAGCCTTTCTCCATTAGATTTTCTTTTCTCACCAAGAAAGTCATCATACTCTTCATCAGGGATCTCCTACCTTTTTCTCTTGTTATCCACTGTAATGACTACACCTCTTTTCTTCAGTCTATTTATCTGTTCATCAACCCAAGATTGGGTTAACTGCAACACCCGACCTATAAACTTATCCAAGGAAATGTCTTCAGGCTGTGTTAGGTTAGGGGCTGAAATGGTGTCATTATACACCTTCTTATCTTCATATTCATTTGACATGGTCCTGCCATTGTCTTTCTTTAACTGTGCAGGCACTAGGATGTAGTCAAATGTCCTTATTTGATTTAAGGTGAGCCTTTGATATTTTCTTCTTCATAGTTTTGCTTTATCCTCACAATCAGTCTAGAAATCTTCTAGGTGCTTCTGATGTATAGGATTCCCCATTATCTTTTGCATTCTACCATAGGGGTCATATGATCTAGCCAATGTAGGTACATCAGGTTCAGACTCCCTATGATATTCTTTATGCTCTATAAATCAGGGCACATGTACCAACCCATAGATACTAGAAATAGTATTAGAGGTATCCTCTTCTATGTTTTATATGCATCTAGTATGGTATATATTTGTCTCAAAAATTCCATTAGGACTACCCCATCAGTAGGGTACCTGGGTAGCATAAAGGGTTGTTCTTCAAAACCCTCTATTCTAATATATGAAAAAGTAGCATATTGGATGAACCAGGTGCCATGTTTGTATATAACTTCTTAAACCTCCATGCTCAATCTTTTGGTTCTATCCTCTTCCATAGCTCTAACTAGATGCATAGAAAATGCATCATTCACCAATTTGTAATCAAAGAGGTAGTTCCTTCTCTGTAATTGAGGATAATGATCCCATATATGGGCATCATCTACACTACCGCCAATCTTTCCAACTGTAGTCAGTGCATCAAATGTTCTTTTGTAGGCACATGAATACACAACATATGAGGTCATATGGAATGAGCATTCAAGACCTCCCAGGTTCCTCATCTATTAATCTATTGCATCACTGATGACCTTGGCCCATAATGGCTTGTTATCTGTATAGAGGACCATCTGGATGATTCCAAACATCTAATTCTTGAAATTCCCAGCATGAGGCTGGCATGTCATCCTGCTGAGCAGGGCAATCATGTATTGATATTCATCATCAAAATTAAATTTGTATAAGTATACTGGCAACTTGGTAGAGGCAGTGTAGGTGCTATTCTTAGACCTCCACTGGTATATCCTCTTCATTGCATTCTTTTTATTATTTTCATACTATGTCTCCAGTTTGTGCAGATCCACACTGACTACCTTCCTTCCAACTGGGAGATTGAAAGTAGATGTAATCCCTTTAATTGAAAAGTTTGCATAAACTCTTCCATGTTTCTCTACTCGCCTGGTTTGAGGATTATAGTTTCTGGCACATTCTACCACTAGTTCAGGTGTTTCCATGGCATAGGGAAATCCAGCTGCATGCCACATTCCTGATACATATAATCTATCCAGAAGGGAATTATCTTTATTATGATCTATTCTGGATTATCATGCTACCAAATCTATTTCTCCTTGGTGAGTGTCCCCAATGATGCCATACTTGAATTATATCCCTTCAGACCAAACATACATGGGCTTAAGAAATTCTGTCCCAGACCTGTTCTTCCTAAGGTCAGCCATAGATTCCTATAATAAATGTGACTGGTCTTACCATAATATTCATATGCATTCATACAACATTATACATCTACGACATCATGCATATTTATATTCATTAATCTCCACTATTTCATCATGATATGCATATTTACAGCTCCAAACCACAAAAGGAACATACTACCTGGACATGTAGAAAATGACAACATGAGGGTTTTTAATTACTTACTTGATAATGCTTTCCTCCTAAATAAAACAAGTGATTACGGAAAAGGGTAGCAAATATTGATGATCACCTATTCTGTTGCGCTGGAAAATCTCATCCGTCCACAAGTAGCTCTTATGAGGGTTTCACTCTCTGCTCTGTAAATTCTTGTTCTTTTTCGCAAGGTAAATGAGAATAACCTTGGAAACTTACCTTTAAACTCATCTATAGGGCAGATTAGGGTAAAACTAGGTTAAATCAATTAAAACCATTGATCTTCTGAATAAATCCATGGATGTTGCTAGGTGTTTGAATCGTATTCGAAGTCAGTGAGAATCCACCTATTGTATTTTATGTGCATTTAATGTTAGGAAATAGGAGGTAGGGGGTGATCTTTAGAAGATTGGGCGATATCGAAATATGACCCCCTCTATGTAAAATGACCTTCTACCTTTGAGAGGCAAAACTAACACCAATGAATCAGGTGATGTGGTCAAAGGTTGACCATGTGTATATCGGGTCATGATTTTAAGATTAAGGGATGTTTAAAATGTGACCCCGTAACTAAAATGACCTCGCTTAGAAAGATCTGGATGACATCACCTTACTGATGACTTTGTTTGAATGTTGCATTAAAATGACGTCACCGTCGTGTTATTTAAAATGGTGATTGTTGGATACATACCTCCATAAGGTAAAAAGAATGATGATGTCACCATCATGGTGATTTCCCTTGTTCATCAGGTTTAGATGACATCATCATTATATTGGCACTAGGGTGATATTTGTAAGATCAGGTGATATTGAAAATATGACCCCCACAACTAAAATGTATAGTCGTTTGACAGGCAGATAACATCTATCACGTAAAATTGACATCCGGAGTTTGCGAACCAAATGATTATCAGGTGATAAACCCACATCGGGGTGATCTTACATAAGGTGACTGATGTTTGAAATATGACTCCCCTCTCTCAGAATATCAGGGTTGACTAAAACTTTGACTTATCATAACTTTCTCCCTTAAGGAATTTCAGGGTGATCCAAAAAGCAAACCTATATGGAATTTTAAGCACTTTCCAACCATGAGGTTGATGATATGAAATACTGACTTTGACAAACTAACCTTATCATGATGACCTATCCACCCTCTTATGTAGGATTACCTACCTGACTTACTTTTACCGGACCGCTGAAAAGAAGAAAAACAACACAAGCCAAAGTAGCAAAAAAGTTGGGTCCTTGTTTTGTCAAGTCAAAATGGGGTGTGTTGTGTAACCACACAACAACTTGCCACCAAAGAACACAACTAAATTCCAATGATTCAAGTTATGTGATCACATTCTAACATAGTATTCTAACTCTTTCTAAGTATAAGCACTTATAATCTTTTTGAATGATAAGGTTTTCATCATGGCAACAATGCTAATAAAGGATTAGGTGTGTGCAAATGATTAATTATCCTCATCTTGAAAGTAAGTTGAAAACATGAGTAACTGATGTTAAGCTACATAGTTTGGGAACATCCCTCATAGCCAACCTAGATAGAGCCTTGCTGCCAGCAGGCATCCATAGCCCCGACAAGGTTATCTATACAATCCCCCTAAGTAGAGCCCCACTGCCAGTAGGCATCTATAGCCCCGGTAGAGTTACTTAGATGGCCTAGTTTTATTTTCTTTTGGATTTTCAAAATTTATACTCTATTCATCTGATGTCATCATGTAAGGTTAATGTGCAAGGTATGGTCACTTGCTGATTTAGGTTGGAGATTGCATTGGTAGCAAGGGAGTCCCTTTAGATTTTTCACTTAACACCTATACTTGTGTGTTAAACAAACCCAAGGCTATTAGGTGAGTCATTGTGAAAGAGTCACTTTGGTCAAGAATGGGCACCCTGATGAAAAGATATCACAGACCTGATCACTAGTACTTCTCAAAATGAGTCATAACCTATATATGAATTTGTTCTCATCACTTGGATCTTAACAATTTGGTTATTTTCTCAAGGTGATGAGCTGCATCATCTTGACTAACCAAAACAGAACTCAACAAGCAAACAAACAAAACAAAACCAAAACTGTACAAACAACTATACAAATATGCACACTATGATACACATAACTTACAAGAAGATGACTCAGGCTTGGAAATAATATTTAAGAAACTATCCATTAACTGGTAATGGAACATCCTCACCTGTCAAGGTTTTAAGCCTATAAGTGCTGTCTCCTAAAATTTCTGAAATATGAAAGGGACCTATCCAGAGTTTATCAAAATTACCATGATCTCCTTTCCTTTCATGTGCTTTGTTCCACATCAGGACCAAATATGAAATTCTAAAGGCCTTAACTCTAGCTCTTTTGTAAAACCAGTGTTTGACAATAGCCTGATGTTTAGCAAATTGATCTATTGCCTTATTTTTTCTTTTAGGTGCATCAATTGAAGCAACCTGACTTCTTGTTTATTATCTATGCCTAGGTATTCTTGTACAAACTACAGTATAGGAATATTTAGGTTAACAGGGAGGATGGGATCCACCCCATATACTAAGTGAAAAGGTGAATTTCCTAATGCAACCTTCATCCTGGTTCTATCTACCCACAATGCATATTTCAGTAGGGTGTTCCACTCCCTTGGGTTCTTTTCTATCAACTTTTTTATGATGTTCAATATATTTTTATTTGTGGATTCTGCTAATCCATTCCCTTGGGGATAGTAATTTAAGGAGAATTTCAAGATTATCCCATAGTCAAAAGCCCAACTTGATAGACTTGTTGACGCAAAGGAAAACTCATTATCACATACCAATGCATAGGGAACTCCATACCTGGTTACTATATTGCTTTCCAAAAACCTGATGACATCTTTAGCATTACATCTCTTACTGTTGACAGCTTCAGTCCACCTGGTACAGTAATCAGTAATAGTTAAAACATACCTGTGGCCTGAAGATGATGGAGGATTGATAGGTCCTATGAAGTCCATTCCCCATTGAGCAAATTGGTACATCTCCATCACTAGTTGCAAAGGTTGAGACACATATCTTTCTCTATTTGCAACAACCTGACACATATGACAACATTTGATGTGTTCAGTAGTATCTTTAAAAATCGTGGTCTAGTAATACCCTACCTTGAGGATAGCATGAGTGGTGGCTAGGGATGATCCATGTGCAGTCCCAAACTTATCATGTAATTTTGATAGCACCTTATCTACTTCTTGCCTTTCTAGACATCTAAGGTATATCCCCTCATAGTTTTTCTTAAAAAGGACTCCTTTTATCATGTATTTCTATGACCTTATCTTTAAGGCTCTCCTTTGTGAGGCTTGCAATCTTTAAGGACACCTTCTAGTAATCAGGATGTGTCTGATGTCTAAGTACCACTCTCTATCATCCTTTGCATTATTAACATATTGTTGGCTCATGATATTAGGATCAATATCTGATATCATTTGGCTCAATGCTTGTCCTCTTACTAACTTCATGGGTGTAATGTCCATATCATATTCTTGGAGGATAGTGATCCATTTAGCTCTCTTCTCACCTGGTTCACTTTGCATTAAGAGCATCTTTACTACTGCGTCGGGTACTATAGTTACTCCTTAAGATATAATGCCTGAACTTCTTAACCACCCAAACCAGAGCAAGGGCTTGTCTTTCAACATCCATGTATCTGAGTTTTGCATCTCTGAAAGGATAGCTCATGAATGCTATAGGCTTTTCTTCTTTTTCCTCATTTCTCTGTGTCAACACTACTGTAGATGTATGTTCTAAAGCAAATGAGTAAATGTAAAAATCCTTAGTATAGTCTGGACTGATCAAAACTAGAGCATTAGATATGGCTTTTTTAATATCTTCAAAAGCTGCTCTAGCTTCAGGTGTCCACTCAATTTTAGCATCCTTCTTGAGCATGGCATTCAAGGGTTTGACAATTTTTGCAAAGACAGTGATAAATTTTCTAACAAAATTAATCTTACCAAAGTAAGATTTGAGCTCCTTCTTGCTTCCAGGAAGCTGCATCTTCATGATTGATTCCACCCTATTAGGATCAATGATAATTCCATTTTCTATTATCAGGTGGCCTAATAGCTTCCCTGTGGTTACCCCAAATATGCACTTCTTAGGGTTTAGGGATATCCCATATTGTTCACATTTCTTTAGCACCTTTATGAGGTCTTCAACTTGATTTCCTCTATCTTTAGAGAAAATTGTTAAGTCATCCATGTATATGACTATGCATTTACCAATCAAGCCTCTAAAGGCTATGTCCATTGCTCATTGAAATGTGACTCCAGCATTTATTAACCCAAAAGGCATGTGCCTATAGGCGAATATCCCCCACTTTGTGGTGAATGTGGTTTTCAATCTGTCTATTTTGTCCACCATCACCTGGTTATAGCCTGAAAAACTGTCTAGAAATGACATCATCTTGGCACCATTCACAATCTGCAGGACCTCATCTAGAGAAGGCAAAGGATAGTTATCCTTTTTAGAAGCTCTATTTAAGTTCCTAAAGTCTACACACAACTTGATGTCACCTTTCTTTTTTCTTATTGGGACCAGGTTTGCCACCCATGTGGAATGTCTCACAGGAAATATGATCCTGGCATTGAGAAAATTTTTAACTTCCTCAAAAATGATAGGTTCCAGTAAAGCATTGATAGGTATTTGTTTCTGCCTAAAGGGCTTGACATCTGGCTTCAAAGGTTAGTATGGGTGATGATTGATGTGTCATAAGTTTTCAACTCATCATATGTCTAGGAAATGACATGGATATAATCTTTGAGAGATTGGGTTATTCCTTCTAACTCCTCTTCTATAAAGATCTTTCTGATAAGAACATTTCTCTTTTCATCATCCTGTCCAATGTTAACCTGTGAGTACTGTCCTCCATCTACTTTTGGGAGATCCTTTTGTTTCAGCATTTTGTCTAGATCAAACACTCTTTCTAGCTCTATCATTCCCTTAGGAATCCTATTATTAGGCAACTCCAGGATTTCTTCTTCTTCCCAGATATGGTCCTCCACATTCCTTTCATCTATGATCTGTGCATCAAAAACATCCCTGTTGGATATGAAGTATAGAATATGTTGATCATCATCAAATACTTGAAGGTTAGTTACATTATCTAGCACAAAAGGCACTGATACTAATTCTACTGAGAATCTTTTCAAACTAGAAATGGATAGTGGTTCCAAAGTGCTAGTAGCCTGGGCTAAGGCATCTGCCCTGTGATTTTGTTCTCTGGGTACATGGGTGATATTAAATGCATCAAAATCTTCTATCAAGTCCCACACCCTATTTCTATAATTGGATAGCTTTTTGTAATTACAAGAGTATATACCTCTTACTTGTCTCACAATTAATTCTGAGTCTCCATAGACATGCAAAATTTTCACTTTCTTTTTAAGTGCAAATAATATCCCATGAATCAGAGCTTCATACTTTGTCACATTGTTGGTACATGGGAATTATAGTATGTATGCTATCAAGTAGGATTTTCCAGATGGATCAATAAGGTCTATCCCTACTCTAGCCCCTTGTTTTGACTTGGATCCATCAAATTTGAGGATCCATGTCTTATCCTCAATCAAAGGCTTATCTGGGCCTTCCTTTTTCCTTTTAGCTCTGGTAGCTGCACCATTTGATATCCATTTTAATTTTGGTATCTCATCTTTCTCAGACTTCACCTTATCTGCTTGAGGTGAAGCTGATATTTCTTCTGTCTTTTTACCATCAGAAGGAAAATCTTCTGGATTAGGCAATATCTGCCTTTTCAAAATATGTAGACACAATGAACAAGCAGCTTTTGAATGAGGTGCTTCATGTAACCTGCACCAACCTTCAATCAACCTATGGAGATCTTTGCAACTGTGTCATCTTTTGAATCTCTTTTGATAAAAACTCTTTGAACTTGCATAGATTATTGCCCCTATCTTCATCAGATAACTCATAATCTGATTCTACTAAACAATCACTCCCTGGGGTGATTCTCTTGTTTCTTTTAAGATTACTCTTGTTACATACTAGAATCTCCTCTGTCATCTGAATATGACCTTCATCCTAGCATGTACCTTCCTTTGTTCCTGCAGAAGACAAACAAAAATTAGTGTTTCTATCACTATCTACAGAACTTATTGTGGATGATGATGATACTGATGCATCATTGTATGCTTGCTCCAACTCCATCATGTCTAAGCAAGCATCACAAGTCTTTTCAAAATGTGCTTCATCGTGTAACCTGCACCATCCTTCAATTAGAATATCATGAACAAGCATTTTTAACAATTGACATTGTTTCACCTCTTTAGACAAGTGCATCTCAAAATTCTTGAAATGATCCACCCCATTTTCATTTTTAGGGTTACAATCAGATTCTACAATTATTTTACTATCTTGAGGGTCATCATCATGATGATGAACATCATACATCAGGATTTATTCTATCCTGACAGTATTTGGCCTAATGGAGTAAACTCTGGGTTCTACATCCATATACATGATCTCGTTGGTTTTATTATATTTAGTGATCATGTGCTTCATGCGAGGCTCAGCATCTATCCTTATTTGATTTGGTATTCCTTTCCAAGGCAACCACATATAACTAAAATTAGTTGACATGTATCCATTAAGGGTTTTTGACCAGTCCCTGTTGAGTAACATCCCATAGGTATTAGGTATATCAACTACCTGAATATCAATGTAGTACTAGATTCTCGGATCTGATGCTAGTTGCATATGAATGTGGGTTAGTTCTCCTACCACACTTATGTCTATTTTGTCCAATTGTGTTACTTTCTTTAATGGTTTAGCAGGATGCAACCCTAAAGCATTGCATATGGATAGGGGTATTACATTGGTAGATGCTCCTGAATCTACTAAATAGTTGTGCAAATTCTTACTAAACATCCTTATGGTAAGGAGAAAAGGAGGTGACTCACTCTTGTCTCTGTAAAGAGTCATGTGTGAAGTCTCTGCAACTTGAATAGTAGCTGGCACTTTGTGTTTAACATTAATGTCTCTAGTAGCATGATCTTTACTCCCAGACTAACCTGAGGTATGACTATCCTCTTTTGGAGCAGGATCATCTAATGATTTCATGAAAGCTTTCTTGATAGCAGGGGTTTTAAGCAATTTTGACAATGATAGGCTAATTTTAATCTTTTTCATTTCTCTACCAAATATGTGACCAATTTATTAGATTCAAGAGGCAGATTAGCAACCTTTGGTGTTGTCTTTGGTGATGCTAAGTATTGAGCATTAACCTTGGGAAATCTAGGACTATTACTTGCCTTGGGATCAGGAGGTGTGTTTAAATTGTTTGGAGGCAAGGATGTGGTCAAAGGAGCAGCAGGCCTATTTGAGTTATTCCTCAAGTTGTAATTATGCCTACCCTGATATTGCTGTTGATAAGCATGTACCTCCTCATGTTCAGTTGAGGGCTCATTTTCATCCTCAAAGGGAAAAACATAATTAGACTCAAAATCCATGGCTGACTCTTCACGTGCCAAAGTGTAATCCTAGTGAGAAGACATTGTCTGCTGATGAGGATGATGTATGAAACTTTCTAACACTAAGGTAGGATCATATCCACATGGGACAATTTCATTTCCTTCTACGTGAGGTGGATTTCTTGAAGTATTGGACACTTCAGTTTGGAATATACTAGCAACAATCTGGAACTGAGGACAATCTAACTCTACATGAGCATTGGTGTTATGTATCCTACACCAATTTGTAAGGGCTGCCTCTGCAAGGTTCACTAGGAGGCTGATTGTCTAGGGGTGATGGAAAAGAACCACTGTTTGGCTTGGTATTCCACACTCTAGGCTATTTAGGAGGATTATTGTTTCCATTATTGTTATTGTAGTTATTGTTGTATCCCCTATCAGGATAATTAGGTCTATCATTAGCATATCTTGTATTCTGATTTGGTTAAGAATAGAAGTTTTGACTCCTCAGATGAGTGATCTTAGTAGTAAGTTTTCTTAACTGTGCTAATATTTGCTTAATTTTCTCTTTCTCTTCCCAAACCTTGGCCACTACAATCTCTATTTGGGGCTTAAAAAGGAAAATCCATTGTTGTTATTATTGGACTGTTCTACACCCTGAGGCACTTGTGTATGTCCTGGATATTGTAACATCTGGCCATTTCCATTTGGAGGAGGCATGATACTAAGTGGAGGTATTTGTAAAGGACTTGGCATCATAGCTAGAGGTATCATGGCTCCATTAGGCTGTTGTTGGGTAGGATATGTAGGATAACCAGGAAGTGTAGGGAATGCAATGTTTGGTGTTGGAGTAGGAACTGATTGCTGACTGACTTTAATAGCTTCTTGAAAAGTGCCTATCAAGGTTGTGACACTAGTATGTGCTCTCCTGATAAACATGGAAGTTAAGGGATCTAAAACTGAGTAATATATGCTCTTAGCAGCTTCATCTGGTACAACATAAGGGGCAACTAACTTAGAGAGCATCTTTTGGAATCTTGCGTTGAAATTAGCAATAGGCTCTCCTTCAAATCTCTTGATTGTGGAAAATAGATGATAATTCATTGAAGGATCTATAGGTATTTTGAACCTATCCTTAAAGGCTTTCTCCAAGGTAGCCCATGAACTAATTGAACCCTAACCAAGATTGATATACCAGTTATAGGCTTCTTCCCCTAAGGAAAATTGAAATAACCTGCATACTACATCTTGATGCTCAATTCTAGCCCTACAACATGTTTCCTTGAAAGTTCTGATGTGATCATCAGCATCCTGATACGGATGATACTTAGGATAAATTTTATAAGGATTTTTAGGCAAAGCATGATATGTATTGAAAGTCAAAGGTGACTCTGCTGCAAAGAATGACATAGCAACTGGTGGAGGTTGGACCTGAGGTGTAACAAGTGGAGCCTGGACCTAAGGTGTGATAGGTGATCCTATAGGTGTTTGTAAACTGATAAGAGTTATAGGAGGATGTTCTAGTGAAGCTCCTAACACACTAGAACCAGGAGAGTGATGAATGTCTATAGTTCTAGGTCTAAATCCCTTGATAGGTAATTCTTCAAAGAGTTCACTAGATCTAGACCTGGTATTTGGCCTGAGAGCTAGGATTTCTTAAATTTAAGGAAAATTGGTTGGTTTACTATAAAGATCAGTTGAAACTTCCTAGCAAAGGTTGTATTTATGATCAAAAAGTGAGACTGACTGGATATTTATAGAATATTTGTACAAATGATGCAAATATGAGGTGATATTGAAGCTCAGTGACACATTCAACTAGATATCAGGATTCTTGAGGAAGTTACCTCAAAGCTTTAGCAAATTTACTTGAAATAGAGCTTATCTTTAAGAACTCATGGTGATCAACCACAAAGCTTGCAATATTTATGCTCAATTTTGAAATCTTCACAAAGGATTAGCTTGTACAAACTTAAAACAACAAATCTTTGCATGACTCGAAATACAGAGGTGTTTGAATATTACCTTATTGAATGCATCATCAAACTAGATGAAACCTTCTGATGATGAACATGCCCTCCTTCTAGTGCCAATTTATGTTGATGATGATTGTTAGTCATAACAACATGCATAAAAATTTGCACAACAAACCTTTATTATCTTGTAAAGTATAGAATGAGTTGATGACTCCAAGTCTCTGTTGATCAGGTCATGATCATCTGATGTTACTCAAGGGTTAATGTGACATGATGTTTTCCAATTCAAGGGGCCTTATGTTGATCAATAGATTTTGTTTCCTATAAATATGCTACATAGAGAGGTTATTGCTACTTTATTTCCAAAAATAGCTACTATATTTTCAAGTTTGATCAATTCTTCTGATTATTGATCATCATGAACTTGTTCTTTCTTCTGCACAATATATTTACTCAAATGATGTGTCTGTAAGTAGATATTTGCATGTATTTCCTAGATTTATGTGTGAATTTGCATGATATTTGTTAATTCCACATGCTTTATCTCTAAATATGCTATGTATTTCCAATTATCTACGAGATATCAGTATATTTCATGTTATTTTCTTCTGATTCTCTATTATTTGCAATTGTTATGGTGAATTGTTATGAAATTGAAAGAAATTTAAAAGAATACTACAACTTTTGGTGAATTTTTAGCTATTGAACCACATACATAAAAGATACAGTCATGAAGAGAAGAAATCAAACCATATTTTCACCAAGATGTTCCACAGCTAGATATAGATGATGCTAACTTCAAAGGATGATGAATGAAAAAAACACATGCAGACTGATAAGCACTCCAAGGGATGCAACTGATCAAAGCATGTATCAAGATTTCAAACATAGATTACTCAGGATTTATGATGATTTGTAATCAAATGGTCTTCTCTTTCATTAAGTATGCAAAACATGTATGTTTACAACAACTTTGAAATAAGTCCTAATATTTCAGCAATCAAATTTCAATTAAGCTTCTGAATCTCTAAAATATGGCATCCCTGCACCTTTTGTAGAATAAGGTGAGGAAGCAATTACAAATGACCTACAGTCAGGATTTGTCAATTAAGATCAATGGTATATAATCACTTTTTGACTTAGTCAACATCTTTCTTGTGGCATAGGTTGCCAGCTGGAAACCATCTGGGTTACTTATTATCTTATAAGTACCTGATGCATATGTCTCTTTGGGGATGAATCTTCCTTTCATTCTTCAAGTTCTTCTTCTTCTTCATCATGATCATCATGATCATCACTTTCTGTATCGCTATCACCCTGATGAATATCATCCTGTATATGGACCTTTACTCTCATCCTAATATTTTCATAAGCTTGTACTATTTTGTCTACTTCTCCACCATCTTGAGTTTTAGCCTTAGTGATAGCATGATTGTGAGCCTCAAATTTATCTTTGAGTGCTTCCAGTTTGCCTTTTCTGTTATTTAAACTTTCATTATAATTTTCCACCCTGACCTTGATCCTCATGATCTTATCCATCACCTCTTCTGTCAAGTGGGTGAGAGGATCATCAGCTACTAGCTGGAAATTATCATGTAGTGCCTTGATGGCAAAATCTATTAGATTTAGGGCAGACAACTGAGAGGGGGAGTGAATCAGTTGTCTAAAACTTTCTTCCAAGTAAACAATTAAATCCACTTTGTAATCCAGCAGCATAATGATAAATCAATCATGGAAACATAATGCATTAAATCAAGAGCAGAAACACATTAATACATAGAACACCAAGATTTTGACGTGGAAAACCTAGTTAAGGGAAAAACCATAGGGTGATTAACCCAAGATTGTATTATCTATTAGAAGAATAGAAAGAACAAAATGGCACATGCCAATTAGGGCTCACTGCTTGAGCACACTGCTCACAAGAGGCTCACTGCCTACAAGAGACACACTGTCTACAAAATAATAAGTATCACATACATGAACTAGAGAATAACATCGTTACTATGCTTGAATCAGTTCTATTTAAGCCTAATACTTTTACTTTGCCTTTCACTTTCCTCCTCGCTACCACACACTCATCTCCACATGACACACCTTGAACTCACTTCACGATTCCTTATTTATACAAGACATCAACTTAGGAATAATCATCTAAATCAACAAACATCTACAAGTACATCCATAGAATGTGTAACTCATCCAGTCAGCTAGTCTTAGGAAGAACACCATCATCCAGAAGTAATTCTTCAATTGCAAGCTTAAACTCCAATGTGGGCCATCAACACAAACTAGACACAATCCTAAGACCTCCACAAGCTTGCTTGAATAACCAAGAACATCCATACTACATCTTCTTACTGAAATCCTTCTCTCCTTCATCTGGAACCTCAAGAACATAGTCTGTCATCACTGTCACAAAGAAATAGATGCTTGTGGACCTCTAGACCATGAACCAATTGAGTTGACACTTCATAAGGACTTCCTAAACACTCCACCAAATCCACAGAATAGGATAATGTATTTCTGGATCTCACCGGACCTATCTATGTCACTCTGTCACCTCTGAACACCTGCTGGAACTGGTTTTACTTGAGTGGCCACAACTTCTTCAGATCTTCATGTGGACCTCTAAAATCTCTATTGGATCACCTTGAGACACATATCTACAAACCCTTTAAACCACATCCTCTGATCGTCATCTTATCTTGGACTTTTACCTTGTTGTCTTCATTGGTCTTCATTGTTCCTAATATGACCAATTTTTTTAATATCCTCAGCAATCAGTTCATCCAAACCTTATCATTAATGCAATAGGAGTATGTTGATATCAATGACAACACCGGTTAGGCCCATACTTGCAACAATCTCCCCCTTTGTCATTGATGACAACATATGATGTGAAAAACTGTTTTAACCATGAAGACAAGAACTTTTCCTCACTGTCACAACTTCCCCTATCATCAACAACCATTCATATGTCTTTTCTCCCTTTCTTGCTCCCCCTTTGATCAACAACCACTTGTTTTTCACATGTCTTCTCTCCCCCTTTGACATCAATGGCAAAGGACACATACTTGCAACTTTAGTACTTCAGAAACATACTAGCTGCTACCCTTGAGTAGCAGCTCCCCAACATCAATCCGGACCACAAGATATGACTGTGATATCCACTAGACTGATGCACATTAGTGCATCTTAGTCCATCACTAGAGGGGCAATAACTCCTAACTTCTCCCTGAGAGAATCAAAAGAGTCCTTAGGTAGAGGTTTAGTAAAGATATCTACAATCTGATCCTTGGAAGGTACAAACTCCAATCTAACATCATTCTTGTTCACTTGTTCTCTCAAAAAGTGAAACTTGATGGATATATGTTTAGTATTTGAGTGCAACACCAGATTCTTAGATATATTTATTGCACTTGAATTACCATAGAATATTGTGATAGGCTTCTCATACTCCACTCTTATGTCTCTTAGAATTTGCTTCATCCACAAAACTTGAGTGCAACTACCTGCTTCTGCAATATATTCTACTTCTGTAGTGGATAGAGATATTGCCTCTTGTTTCTTGCTTATCCAAGAAACCAACCTCTTCCCCAAAAAAAATACTCCACCACTGGTACTCTTCCAGTCATCCACATCTCCTGCCCAATCAGCATCTATATATACATGAAGAGAGAAATCATGATCTCTAGGATACCATAGACCATACTCAACTATCCCTTTTAGATATCTAAAAATCCTCTTGATTGCCATGACATGAGATTCTCTAGGATCAACTTGAAATCTAGCAACAAGACTAACAACATTCATAATGTCAGGTCTGGTTTGAGTGAGATACAACAGTCCTCTAATCATTGATCTATACATTTTCTGATCAACCTTGGGAGAGTCATCATCCTTTCTCAACTTACATCCAGTTGCCATGGGAGTACTCATTGGCTTTGAGTCTTCCATCCCAAATTTCTTCAACAATTCTTTCACATATTTGGTTTGAGAAATGAAGATTCATTTCTTTGTTTGAGTGATTTGTAGACCCAAGAAGAAATTCATTTCCCTAAGCATGGACATCTCAAATTCACTTTTCATTTGATTTCCAAAGGTTTTACACATACTATCTCTTCCTCCAAAAATGATATCATTAACAAACACTTCGACAATCAAGATATTTTCATGATCAATTTTGAAATAAAAATTACTGTTAGCAGTACCTTTGTTGAAACCAATCTTTCATACCAGGCTCTTGGGGCTTGGTTTAGTCAATACAATGCTTTCTTCAACTTGCAGAGCATATCACCATGATCAGACAATTGAAATCCATCTGGTTGCTCAATGTACACTTCTTCTTCCAGGTCACCATTCAGGAAGGCAGACTTGACATCCATCTGATACACTTTGAAATCTTTAAAGGAAGCAAATGTAAGAAATAATCTGACTACTTCAATTCTTACCACTAGAGCAAAAGTTTCTTCAAAATCAACTTCTTCTATTTGAGAATAGCCCTTGCAAACCAATCTGGCTTTATTTCTGATTACTTCACCAACTTCATTCAGTTTCTTCTGGCAGACCCATTTGGTTCCATTAACATTCTTGTTTCTAGGTCTGGGAACAAGATCCCAAGTGTGATTTTTCTCAATTTGCATCATCTCTTCCTCCATTGCTTTAGTCCAGTTTTCATCATTGCAAGCTTCATTCACTATCTTAGGTTCAATCTTTGAAATCAGATAATACTCATCTGAATCTTGAGCAATTCTTCTTCTAGTTTGTACACCTTTGCTTTTGTCACCTATTATCTGATCTTCAGAGTGGTTCAGTCTTACATACCTTGGAACTTTGGGAGTTTCTTGCACTTCTGATTCTTGATCAGGCTCATTAAAATTCATCTCTTCTTCCTGATTTAACAGATCAGTTTGAATCTATTTTTCAGAAGAGGCTTGGGGTCCTTGAATCAGAACACCATTCTGATCATCTTCATCATATTCATAAAACCTTGAGGGTTTTTGAATTCCTTCATCAACCTTTACATTTGTACTCTCTATTATCTTTCTTAGTCTCCTGTTATAACACTGGTATGCTTTTCTTTAAGTAAAGTAACCCAAGAATATTCCTTCATCACTTCTAGCATCAAACTTGCCTAGATCTTCATCTCTTTTAGTGCAACACTTGCTACTAAAGACTCTAAAATACCTTATAGTAGGAGTGATGCCAAACCAAAGTTCATAAGGAGTCTTATCAGTATTGCTTCTAATTTGTACTCGATTGAGAGTATAGACTGCAGTGTTGACAACTTCTCTCCAATAGATCTGAGGAACATTTGCTTCCATCATCATTATCCTAGATGCTTCCTGGATGGTCTAGTTCTTTCTCTAAACTACTCCATTCTGCTGCTGAGTCCTAGGAGCAGATAACTATCTCTTTATTCCATGTTTCTCACAGAAATTTACGAAATCATCGGATGTGAATTCTCCACCTCTATTAGACTTTAGACATTTCATTTTTAATCCGGTTTTATTCTCTACCATAGCCTTGAATATTTTGAATTTCTCAAGAGCTTTTAATTTCTCTTTTAGAAAAGTTACCCACATCATCTGGGAATAGTCATCAATTAGTAACATGAAGTATCTATCACCTTGCACACTCCTGATTCTTGCTAGACCACAAAGATTAGTATGAACTAAGTCCAATAATCCGGTAGAAGATTGTTCCTTACTTTTAAATGAGACTCTGATTTGTTTTCCCAAATGACATTCTTTGCACAAACTATTTGTAGGTTTCACCAGTTTTGGAAGATCTCTTATAGCCTGAGTATTGCTTATCTTGATGACATTATCAAAATTCACATGACACATTCTCCTATGCCACAACCAACTCTGATCAACTTGAGAAAATAAGAAACTTTTACCAGTACCAACCAAGTGGAAGATATTACCTTTAGTTTGAGTACTAGATATAATCTCTATTCTGAAACTTTCAAAGATGTTGTATTTTCCATTCTTGAATCAGAGATCATAGCCTTTTTCCACCAACTGTCCAACACTGAGAAGATTGTGCTTCAATCCTTCAACATATAGTACATTACCGGTTTTGTTCCTTCCATCAAAAGAGATAGTTCCTCTTCATTTGATTCTACCAGCAGAATTATCACCAAACTTTACCACTCCTCCTTCATACCTTTCCAAATCTATGAACTTATTTTTATCACCAGTCATATGGTGAGATCAACCACTGTCAATGACCCAATCATCTTTTCTTCAACTTGGGCAGCTAGAGCTCTTTCTACAACTTTATGATTGACAAATTCAGAGGACATTAGTTCTTCTTCCTTGATGGCAATAAATGCCCAACCACTTGCAGATTTGTTTCTTGTCTCTGATTCATCATCTATTACTCCTTCATTATCATCTTCTGCATGAACATAGTAACAATTCTTTTGGAACCTTGATTTGTTAGAATTTGGCCTTGAAAATCTTTCCAGACATCTTGAGGCAAAATGACCAATCTTATTTTAGTTAAAACACTTAAAAGGAAATTTCCCTTCATACTTATTAGATCCTCTTGGCATTTTTTTGCAATAAGAGCTTCAAGGTGAGCAGTTTCAACTTCTTCTTCTTCTAGGTCTTTTCTTGCTTTTTCATACCATGATAGTGTCCTTGAAGAGTTCTCTCTCGGATCAAACCTTTGTTTACGTTTTACAGAGGCACTGGCTTTGAATGTTGATTTAGTCTTTGGGGGGGCATCTCCAAACTTGGTCATTTCAAATGCAACCAATTTACCAACCAATTAATCTCTTGTGATAGTTGTATGGGCTCTAAATTCTTCAATGGCAACAGCCTTGATTTTATAAGAAGCAGGAAGGGATCTGAGAACTTTGCCAACAATCTCATCTTCATCCAAGACTCTACCAGCACATCTAATGCCACAGACAATCTCATTTACTCTTGGCGTAAAAGTAGTGATATTTTCATCATCTCTCATCTTCAAATTTTCAAATTTCCCTTTTAGACTCTGTAACCTTGCACATTTAACATACTTGTCTCCTTCATGCAGAAGTTCCAGTTTTTGCCAAATCTCAAAAGCAGTTGGTAGGTCAACAATATTTGAAAGCTCTAAATTAGATAATATGCTTAGAAGAGATTCTATAGTCTGCAGATTGTTTTCAGCATCTATGATTTCATTTGGTGCTTTCAGACCACCCTGAGGAGGAGTATACTTTGTTGAAGCCATGTTCCAGTATTTCATTCCCATACATTGCAAGTGACATTTAATGCGACTTTTCCAAATATTGAAATTGGTTCCATCAAACTTTAGACTATCCTTCTTGTAGGATGACATCCTAGATCTCCTCAAGTGATTAAGCTCTTTTAGAGGAGCCTTGCTCTGATACCAATTGTTAGATTTAGGGCAGACAACTGAGAGGGGGGTGAAACAGTTGTCTAACACTTTCTTCAAAGCAAACAATTAAATCCACTTTGTAATCCAACAGCATAATGATAAATCAATCATGGAAACATAATGCATTAAATCAAGAGCAAAAACACATTAACACACAGAACACCAAGATTTTGATGTAGAAAACTTGGTTAAGGGAAAAACCACAGGGTGATTAACCCAAGATTGTATTTTCTATTAGAAGAATAGAAAGAACAAAATGGCACATGCCAATTAGGGCTCACTACCTAAGCACACTGCTCACAAGAGGCTCACTGCCTACAAATGACATATTGTATACAAAATAATAAGTATCACATACATGAACTGGAAAATAGCATCTTTACTATGCTTGAATCAGTTCCATTTAAGCCCAATACTTCTGCTTTGCCTTTCACTTTCCTCCTCTCTAGCACACACTCATCTCCACATGACACACTTTGACCTAACTTCACAATTCCTTATTTATACAAGACATCAACTTACGAATAATCATCTAAATCAGCAAACATCTACAAGTACATCTACAGAATGTGTAACTCATCCGGTCGGCCAATCTTAGGAAGAACACCATCATCTAGAAGTAATTTTTCAATTGCGAGCTTTAACTCCAATGTGGACCATTAACATGAATTGGACATGATCCAAAGACCTCCACAAGCTTTCCTGAATAACCAAGAACATCCATACTACATCTTCTTATTGAAATCCTTCTCTCCTTCATCTGGAATCACAAGAACATAGTCTATCATCACTGTCACAAAGAAATAGATGCTTGCAAACCTCCAGACCATGAACCAATTGAGTTGACACTTCACAAGGACTTCCTAAACACTCCACCAAATCCATAGAATAGGATAATGCATTTTCGGATCTCACCGGACCTATCTGTGCCACTCTGTCACATCTGAACACCTACTAGAACTAGTTTTACTTGAGTGGCCACAACTTCTTCAGATCTTCATATGGACCTCTGAAATCTCTACTAGATCACCTTGAGACACATATCTACAAACCCTTTAAACTATATCCTCTGATCCTCATCTTATCTTGGACTTTTACCTTGTTCTCTTCATTGTTCCTAATATGACCAATTTTCTCAATATCCTCAGCAATCAGTTCATCCAAACCTTATCATTAATGCAACAGGAGTATGTTGACATCAATGACAACACCAGTTAGGCCCATACTTGCAACAAAATCTGTGTCTTGGTTTTCAATCTTCCCCTCTACTCTTCCTTCCAAAGCTTCAAGGACTTCTACCTCATCTGCCATCATACTGTGCAGCTTTATACTGATATCCCTTAGCTTGCCAATACACTTCTTCAAGATATCGCATTCAAACCTAATGTCTTCATACCATACATCTATTAGTAGGGTAGTGTTATTGTTTAATACCTGATTATTTATCAGGACCTGAGGATCAATCCTCTTTATTTCACTTAGAGCATTTAAGGCTTTTTCCAGCTGGAATGACCTCCTTGCCGCTTCAATCTGCATTTTATCTACTTTCCTCTTCAAAGTACTCAAAGAATTCCACCTTTGTAAAGAGGTTCTCAATACTTCCTCAGCTCCTATGAGAGCTGATAACATCCATTTCTTCATGATTATTGACTCATGTTTCATGAGGTCCAACTTATTAACCTCCTCCTAAGAGATGACAGTCAATGGGAGTGCCTGATCAATTGGTGTATTACCAGGATTAATCAACCCCTTTATATATGAATGCAGCTGAGCAATGTGCTCTTTATGCTGTTTATTTTTCTCCTTCTCTTCCTTTACCCTTTGGGTTAAAGAATCAATGATATTCTTCCCTTCTTGACCCTTTTGGTCTTCATTAGCAAATCCTAGATCAACTATGGTGATTTGGAATTCTTCTAGGGTGATCTTACCCTTTTCCTTTTCTCTAGTGGGAAGTGCTACTTGGGCAGTCCTTCTGCCTATAGGAGGATCTCTTCTAATAGCTAAGGTCAACCTTACCTTCCTCTTTGGTTTCATGATTATCTCTGCAAACAAGATTGAAACATCAAATTCTTGAATTTCAAGGTCTTGTTCTGTACCTATCTCCTTTTCCAGCCACTAAGGCACTTCATCTCCAGATCCTTGTTATGTTTTATCACCATAATGTTCACCTTGATCTCCAATATCTATCTCCATTCTGGGTGGAGAAGGTGATTTCCTAATTTCTTCCTCATGATGTTCCTCATGAGGGGGATCTGGTTCCATCTCCTCTTCTTGAGGAGCTTCTTTCTGTGGGGGAGGATCTTGCGGTGTATCCACATGATGATCTTGAGCTTGATCATGCATTCCCTCTTCTTGTGTTTCATCCACCTTATTATGTTCTCCACCTTGAGGCATATTGTTATCCTTGGCTGTTTGTGTGTTTGGGTCCGGTAATCACCTTGATCTTGAGTCACCTTTTGTTCTGCACCTAATGTACTGACCTCTGGTGTCTTAAGGTCCTCATGAACTGATGTATCTTTTTCTCCTGTGGTCTGTTGAGTCTGGGTGGCATCATCACCTGATGTGTCTTTATCACCTCTGCCCTTTTGTTGGACTTCAACTATCTCTGGCTAAACAGGTATCTCTTGCTGTTGCTAGCCTATATCTAGAGTATCACTCTCGACTTCTACCTGCTTGGCTTCTTCAACCTTTTCTGTTACATCAGGTTCACCTACTTTATCTTTGGAACTCACATCTTCCCTATATGTTAAGTCTATCACTGTAGGGCTAGTTACCTGATCTACCAACTTATCAAGCCCAATTTGTTGGGCTGCCCTTTCTGGGATATTTTCTTTCTCTTCTTGCTCTGTTTGCTTCAACTCTTCCAATACCGTCATCTGTGTTGATGGGGTCCCATGTGGAGTCATGCGGGTACTAGAAGTAAGAGTTTCCATCCACTAAGAAGCTATGTTTTGCACCACCTCATCATCTAATAGGTGGACGGTGTCTTCCAAGAAGAAAGTACCACCTTGACCTACCTTGGAGGCTTCTTTTGCTTGCTTCTCTACCTTCTTAGTCTTAAACTAGATGATAGTGGGAATTGGCACATCATGTTGCATTTCCTTTCTAAACACTTCACCGCAAGCTCCCCTTAATACTATGGGATCGGTTGTAATCTCACCTCGCATATATGTTCTCTATTTCTTGAGTGGTGACATCAGGGGCACTATCTTCCTCTTCCTAGTGACCATCATAGGATCATCACCTGCAGGCTCTTTATTTACTGGCTCCTCTTCAATAAGGATATCTTCTTCCACATTATGTAGTGAGGCTTGGCCCTCACCCTATATTTCTGCAATCTCTACAGTTGGCCTCAGGATCCTTTTGGTCTTTGGTTTATCTATTAGAGGTGGTGCAGATGAGGCAAATGCCTATCCTGATGTGGATGCACCTGCAACTGGTGTGGCAATTTTCTCAATTATCACCCCCTTAGGTTCATTATCAGTCTTCCTTCCTCTAGGGGGTCGTTTTCTTTATTTCTGGGTAGGTAGCCTTTCTCCATTAGATTTTCTTTTCTCACCAAGAAAGTCATCATACTCTTCATCAGGGATCTCCTACCTTTTTCTCTTGTTATCCACTATAATGACTACACCTCTTTTCTTCAGTCTATTTATCTGTTCATCTACCCAAGATTGGGTTAATTGCAGCACCCCGCCTGTAAAATTATCCAAGGAAATGTCTTCAGGCTGTGTTAGGTCAGGGACTAAAATGGTGTCATTATACACCTTCTTATCTTCATATTCATTTGACATGGTCCTACCATCATCTTTCTTTAACTGTGTAGGCACTGGGATGCAGTCAAATGCCCTTATCTGATTTAAGGTAAGCCTTTGATATTTTCTTCTTCTTACTTCTGCTTCATCCTCACAATCAGTCCAGAAATCTTCTAGGTGCTTCTGATGTATAGGCTTCCCCATTATTTTTTGCATTCTACCATAGGGGTCATATGATCTAGCTAGTGGAAATGGTTGTAGGTACATCAGGTTCAGACTCCCTATGACATCCTTTATGCTCTGTGAATCAGGGAACATGTACCAACCCATAGATATTGGAAATAGTACTGGAGGTATCTTCTTCTGTGCTTTATATGCATCCAGTATGGTAGATATTTGTCTCAAAAATTCCATCAGGACTACCCCATCAGTAGGGTACCTGGGTAGCATAAAGGGTTGTTCTTCAAAACCCTCTATTCTGATATATGAAAAAGTGTCATACTGGATGAACCAGCCACCACGTTTGTATATAACTTATTGAACCTCCATGCTCAATCTTTTGGTTCTATCCTCTTCCATAGTTCTAACCAGATGCATAGAAAATGCATCATTCACCAATTTGTAATCAAAGAGGTAGTTCCTTCTCTATAATTGAGGATAATGATCCCATATATGGGCATCATCTACACTATCTCTAATCTTTCTAACTATAGTCAGTGCATCAAATGTTCCTTTGTAGGCACATGAATAGACAACATATGAGGTCATATGGAATGAGCATTCCAGACCTCCCAGGTTCCTTATCTATTCATCTATTGCATCACTGATGACCTTGGCCCATAATGGCTTGTTATCTATATAGAGGACTGTATGGATGATTCCAAACATCCAATTCTTGAAATTCCCAGCATGAGGCTAGCCTGTCATCCTGTTGAGCAGGGCAATCATGTATTGATATTCATCATCAAAATCAAATTTGTTTAAGTATACTGGCAATTGGCAGAGGAAGTGTAGGTACTATTCTTAGACCTCCACTGGTATATCTTCTTCCTTGCATTCTTTTTATTATTTTCATACTATGTCTCCAGTTTGTGCAGATCCACACTGACTACCTTCCTTCCAACTAGGAGATTGAAAGTAGATGTAATCCCTTTAATTGAAAAGTCTGCATAAACTCTTCCATATTTCTCTACTCACTTGGTTTGAGGATTATAGTTTCTGACACATTCTACCACCAGTTCTGGTGTTTCCATAGCATAGGGAAATCCAACTGCATGCCACATTCCTAATACATATATTCTATCCAGAAGGGAATTATCCTTATCATGATCTATTCTGGATGACCATGCTACCAAATCTATTTCTCCTTGGTGAGTGTCCCCAATGATGCCATACTTGAATTGTATCCCTTCGGGCCGAACATACACGGGCTTAAGAAATTCTGCCTCATACCTGTTCTTCTTGAGGTCGGCCATGGATTCCTACAATAAACATGACTAGTCTTACCATAATATTCATATGCATTCATACAACATTATACATCTACATCATCAATCATATTTATATTCGTTAATCTCCACTAGTTCATCATGATATACATATTTACAGCTCCAAACCACAAAAGGAACATACTACCTAGACATGTAGAAAATGACAACATGAGGGTTTTTAATTACTTACTTGATAATGCTTTCCTCCTGGATAAAACAAGTGATTACGGAAAAGGGTAGCAAATACTGATGATCACCTGTTCTGTTGCGCTAGAAAATCTCGTCCGTCCATAGGTAGCTCTTATGAGGGTTTGACTTTCTACTCTGTAAATTCTTGTTCTTTTTCACAAGGTAAATGAGAATAACCTTGGAAACTTACCTTTAAACTCATCGGTAGGGCAGATTAGGGTAAAACTGGGTTAAATCAATTAAAACCATTGATCTTCTGCACAAAATCCATGGATGTTGCTAGGTGTTTGAATCGTATTCGCAGTTGGTGGGAATCCACCTACTGCATTTATGTGCATTTAATGTTAGGAAATAGGAGGTAGGGGGTGATCTTTAGAAGATTGGGCGATATCGAAATATGACCCCCTCTATGTAAAATGACCTTCCGCCTTTGAGTGGCAAAACCAACGCCAATGAATTAGGTGATGTAGTCAAAGGTTGACCATGTGTATATCGGCTCATGATTTTAAGATCAAGAGATGTTTAAAATGTGACCCCGCAACTAAAATGACATCCCTTAGAAAGATCTAGATGATGTCACCTTGTTGATGACTTCATTTGAGCATTGCGTTAAAATGACATCACCGTCATGTTATTGAAAAGGGTGATTGTTGGATACATACCTCTGTAAGGTAAAAATAATGATGACATAATCGTCATGGTGATTTCCCTTATTCATTGGGTTTAGATGACGTCATTGTTATATTGGCATTGGGGTGATATTTTGTGATAGGGTGATATTTGTAAGATTGGGTGACATTGAAAATATGACCCCCACAACTAAAATGTATGGAGTTGTTTAACATGCAGATAACATCTATCACGTAAAATTGATGTCTAGACTTTGTGAACCAAATGATTATCGGGTGATAAACCCACATCAAGGCAATCTTACATAAGGTGACTGATGTTTGAAATATGACCCCCCTCTCTCGGAATATTAGGTTTGACTGAAACTTTGACTTATCATAACTTTCTCTCCTTAAGGAATTTCAAGGTGATCCAAAAAGCAAACCTGCATGGAATTTTAAGCACTTTCCAACCATGAGGTTAATGATATGAAATAATGACTTTGACAAACTAACCTCATCATGATGACCTATCCACCCTCTTATGCAGGATTACCTGCTTGACTTACTTTTACCAGACCACCGAAAAGTAGAAAAACAACACAAGCCAAAGCAACAAAAAAGTTGGGTCCCTATTTTGTCAAGTCAAAATGGGTCATGTTGTGTAACCACACAATAGGTTGGTAGCGCCAACTAATATCCAGATCATCAATAATGCATCATTGACATTGGTATCCCAAGAAGAGATAGCAGCTCTAGATGTGTAGAAGCATCATGTACAAGTAATGGATAAATAGTTCACCAAATTTTTGGGTGAAGGTGAACAAGAAATAAAAACCTCATTATCCAATTGGGGCATGCTCAATAATTTGAAGAGAAAAGCTGACAAACTAAAGAAAGAGGTTGGCTAGAGGTTGATAAAGAGTGGTAAACATTTGACTGCACTCCAAGAGATGAGGAAGGTAGACATTAGCACCCTCATGGCGAAGAATGTCCTGACACCCCAGACATTGCCACTACTAGATAATTGGTTTGAAGATGTGAAGTTTGAGGTGGGTATCCTAGGTTAGCCGGTAGAAGATATCAATTAAATGCAAAAAATATTAAACAAATGAATGAAAAATACACAAAAATAATAACAGCGAGAGACAAGTTTTAACTTGGTTCACCCAAACTCGGGCTACATCCACCAATAGAGAGTCCAATATATTATTATCCAGTAAATCAAAACTAATTACAACCAACAATCCTTGCAACTCAATACCGCTATAGATGCTACAATACAATATCAATGGAAACCCTGACCCTTAGCCACTTTTATCTATTGGTAGGTGGTGACTGATCAGGAAAGTACTGTACACTAGCCATGTATCCTCGCTGGGGTTCGGGGGTGGTAGCCCCCGAGAAATTTTTTTTAGGGCCGACATAAAAAATCCTATTTTTTATGACCGACATAAGAAAACCCTAATTTTTGTAACTGACAAAAAGGCTTGATAAAAGTGGCTAAGGGTTAGGGTTTTGATATATGGTATTGTAGCATTTGCAACAGTATTGAGTTGCAGGGATTGCTAGTTGTAATCAGTTTGATTTACTAGATAATAATATTGGACTCTCTGTTTGGTGGATGTAGTCCAAGTTTTGGTGAACCACGTTAAAACTTGTCTCTCGCTGTTATTAATTCTATGTATTTCCATTTCTCTATTTAATCTTTATTTGCATTTAATTGATATCTTCTACCAGTTAACCCTAACAAGTGGTATTAGAGTGGGTTGTGTTTGATTATCATCTATAGGAAGGTCTCACAGTTGAGTGGGAGCAATGGTGGATGAGGGTAAATTGAAGGTCGATAAATTCAATGGGCAGAACTATCAGTTATGGAAGATGCAGATGGAGGATTACCTCTATCAAAAGGACTTATGGATGCCGTTGGAAGGAGTAGCCAAGAAACCAGTAACAATGTCTGATGAGGATTGGAATCTTCTTGATTGAAAGGCACTGGGAACCATTCGGTTGTGCCTGGCACCATCGGTGGCATTCAATATAACGGAAGCGAAAACAACAGATGGTCTAATGAAAGCTTTGGCAAAATTGTATGAAATACCTTCAGCCTCAAATAAGGTATTTCTCATGAAGCATTTGTTTAATTTGAAAATGGTTGAAGGTGGATTTGTGACAGGTCATTTAAATAAATTTAATACGATTGTTAGTCAATTGACTTCTTTAAATGTAAAATTTGATGAAGTTAGAGCTCTCTTGATATTATGTTCATTGCCTGAAAGCTAGGATAGTTTGGTAATGGCGGTTAGTAACTCTATTTCTAGTTTAAATACCCTAAAATTTGATGATGTTGTTGGTGTTATTCTGAGTGAGGAAATTCGTAAGAAAAGCTCAGGTGGATCCACATCAGGCAGTGTTTTGAATGCAAAAAGTAGGGGTAGATCAAAGGAGAGAGGAAAAGGTTCTGGAAGTCATGGGAAGTCACAAGGAAAATCATGGGACAAAAGATCCCAAATCAGAGGACAGAAGGATTGTTGGTACTGTGGGAAACCAGGTCATCTAAAGAAAGATTGCTGGTCTCAGAAAAATAAAGAAGGAGACAAACAAGAAGGCAATAAGGAAGCAAATGTGGTAAGTAATAAATCTGAAGATGATGCTTTGATTCTTTCCCTAGATAATGCTAATGATTCATGGGTTTTAGATTCAAGGGCCTCATTTCATGTTATGCCCCATAGAAGTTATTTTCTTGATTATGTCCAAGGGGATTTTGGGTTGGCTTATTTGGGAGATAACGAACCCTGTCAGATTGTTGGAAAGGGAAGAATCAAGATTAAGTTGCAGAATGGGAATCACTGGCTACTACAAGAGGTAAGGCATGTTCCAAGGCTCAGTAGGAATTTAATTTCAGTAGGGCAGCTAACTGAACAAGGTTGCACTATTACATTTACTGATAAAAATTGGAAGGTTTCAAAAGGTGCCTTAGTAGTAGCAAAAAGTGTGAAAGTAGGCACCTTATATCTTTGTACAGGTCATACTGTTCCTTCTACTTTAGATGTTATAGAGGAAAAAGAAATAGGTTCAGGAACAGTTGCTGCAGGTTTGCAGGAAGAGACTAGAAAAGTTGCTGCAGGTTCTGAAACAACACTGTGGCATAACAGACTTGGGCATATGAGTGAAAAAGGTATGAAGGTACTTCATTATAAGAAAGTTTTACCAGGTCTGAAATGTATTAATATAGATTTCTGTGAAAGTTGTGTGTATGGAAAATAAAAGAGAGTCAATTTTCTCAAGGATGGGAAGCAAAAGAAAAATGAAAAGTTGGAGCTTGTGCATACCGATGTATGGGGATCGGCTCAGGTATCTTCTCTTGGTGGCTCTCGATATTATGTTACATTCATAGATGATGCAACTAGGAAGGTATGGATTTATTTCCTTAGGTAGAAATCTGATGTTTTTGAAACATTTAAAAAATGGAGAAGCTTGGTTGAGAATGAGAAAGGTAAAAGATTAAAATGTCTCAGATTTGATAATGGCGGTGAGTATTATAGCAATGAATTTGAAGATTATTGTTCCTTTAATGGAATTTGTAGGTAGAAAATGGTTCTAGGGACTCCACAGGAAAATGGAGTGGCTGAATGCATGAATAGGACAATAATGGAGCGTGCAAGGACCATGAGATTGCATGATGGGCTGCTCTTAAATATGTGGGCAGAGGCTGTCAACATTGCTATATATTTAATTAACAGAGGTCCTTTAGTTCCTTTGGGCTATGGTATTCCAGAGGAAGCATGGACAGGTAAGAAGGTGAGTTATTCTTTTCTAAAAACCTTCAGCTATGAAGCTTTTGTACATATAGATTCTGAAAATAGAACCAAGCTGGATGCAAAATCAAAAAAGTGTACCTTTGTTGGATATGGCATTGATGAATTTGGTTATAGGCTTTGGGATTTTGAAATCAGAAAATTGTGAGAAGCAGGGATGTTAAATTCAATGAGAAGGTGTTGTACAAAGATTAGTTGCAGCAGCATGAGAAGAAAGAAAAAGATTATGTGGTGCTGGATGATACTCCAAATAGTGATGTTCTAGTGGTTCCTCATGCTCCGCAACAGCAACCAGAAATACCGCAAACTCCAGTGAATGTTAGACGGTCAACAAGGCTAAGTAGACCTCCTGAAAGGTTTTCTCCCTCTTTGTATTCTATTTTGTTAACAGATGCTGGTGAACCAGAAGGGTATGATGAAGCTATGCAGGTGGATACACAGGTTCAGTGGGAGCATGCTATGAAAGAAGAAATGGACTCCTTGCTGAAAAATTAGACTTGGGAATTATGTAAGTTACCTGCAGGTAAAAAGGCTTTACCAAACAAATGGGTTTACCAGCTAAAAGAGGAAGATGGAGGTAAGAAAAGATTTAAGGCTAGGTTAGTTGTAAAAGGATTTGCACAGAAAAAGGGCATTGATTTTGATGAGATATTTTCTCCGGTTGTCAAGATGACTTCTATTCGTACTGTTTTAAGTATTGTGGCTGCTGAAGATTTGCATTTGGAATAGCTAGATGTGAAAACTACCTTTCTCCATGGTGATTTGGAGGAGGAGATATATATCGAATAGCCCCAAGGATTTGAGGTCAAAGGTAAGGAGAAATAGGTGTGCAGATTGAAGAAGAGTTTGTATGGCCTGAAACAAGCACCTCGGCAATGGTATTTAAAATTTGATAGTTTTATGGCTGAGCAAGGCTACAACAAGTGTAATTATGACCATTGTGTTTGTTTTAAGAGGTTGGATAATGACAGCTACATTATTTTATGTTTATATGTTGATGACATGCTTGTCGCTAGGTCTAACATGGATCACATAAGAGAGTTAAAACAACAGTTAGCACAATCATTTGATATGAAGAATTTGGGGGCAGCAAAACAAATCCTTGGTATGAAAATTTGTAGAGATAGGATGAACAGAAAATTGACTCTATCTCAGGCTACTTATGTTGAAAAGGTGTTGCAGAGATTTCACATGGAGAATGCAAAAGCTATCAGCACACCTTTGTCTAGTCATTTGAAATTGACTAAGGAGATGTGTCCAAAGACACAAGAGGAGGAAGAAAAAATGTCCAAGGTACCATATACTTCAGCTGTATGAAGTTTAATGTATGCCATGGTATGCACGAGACTGGATATTGCACATGCTGTAGGAGTCGTAAGCAGGTATATGAGTCATCCCGGATTAGAGCATTAGAATGCAGTAAAATGGATTCTCAGATATTTGAGAGGTACATCCAATAAACATTTATGTTTTAGGGGCTCTAATACTGATTTAGCAGGTTATGTAGACTTAGATTTGGCAGGAGATATTGATACCAAGTGGAGTACTACAGGTTATGTCTTTACTGTAGGTGGGACATCAGTGAGTTAGATCTCACAGTTGCAAAAGGTGGTTGCTTTATCCACCACAGAGGCAGAGTATGTCGCTGCAATCAAGGTGAGCAAGGAGATGATATGGCTGCAATCTTTCATGGAAGAATTGGGCACACAATAGGATAACAATTCTTTGTATATAGACAGTCAGAGTGCCATACATCTTGCAAAGAATTCTACTTTGCATTCAAAGACCAAACACATACAGTTGAGGTATCACTTTATTCAGTCGGTGTTGGATAATGGACAATTAAGGCTGGAAAAGATACATACAGATGAAAATCCAGTAGATATGTTTATAAAGGCAGTGACAAGGGAGAAGTTGAGTTCTCTTCAGCTTCGGTTGGTCTTCTAGACTGAAAACAATAAAAATAGAATAGTAGAGTCCAGGGTTCTTATTTCCAGTGGGAGCTGCACACGCAGTGGTGTCGTCTAGGATCAGTCTCCAAGTGGGAGATTGTTGGTAGGTGGTGACTGATCAGGAAAGTACAGTACACTAGCCATGTATCCTCGCTGGGGTTCAGAGCCGGGCTGGGCCCTGAGCAGGGGTTCGGGAGCAGCAGCCCCCAAGAAATTTTTTTAGGGCTGACATAAAAAATCCTATTTTTTGTGACCAACGTAAGAAAACCATAATTTTTGTAACTAACAAAAAGGATTGATAAAAGTGGCTAAGGGTTAGGGTTTTGATATATGGTATTGTAGCATTTGCAATGGTATTGAGTTGCAGGGATTGCTGGTTGTAATCAGTTTGATTTATTGGATAATAATATTAGACTCTCTATTTGGTGGATGTAGCCTGAGTTTGGGTGAACCATGTTAAAACTTGTCTCTCGATGTTATTAATTCTATGTATTTCCATTTCTCTGTTTAATCTTTATTTGCATTTAATTGATATCTTTTGCCGGCTAACCCTAACATTATCAAGCCTCATTCGGTTACAAAAATTAGGGTTTTTTATGTCATCCAATAGAGAAATAACTCTTGACGCCTTTATAAAATAATAGGCAATTTTTGCTTCAGGTGTGCTACCCCCCTGCACTCCCTCGTTAAATAATTTGGGGGGAAACCACACCAATAAAAGTGGGGAGAATTTAACCTCTGAGTTTGATTAGGCTCCATATAACAACACTGAAGAGGTGTAATACTAAAACTATAGACATCAGTGTCAAAGAACATGAGCTCTTGGTAGAGGAGTTAGGAATTTTGGAAGCCCTTGAGGGCGAAGTAGAGGGGAAGGTAAAAAACTAGGATGAGGATTTTTCTACCCAGATATTCAAAGATAATTTCAGCCTTGTAGCAGAAGACCCTATTCAACATTTTTCTGAGGCTACCATTGATAAAGCAATGCAGATGAAAGCTAAGATTGAAAAATATAATGAAGAGATCAATGGCCAGACAAATAAAATGGTAACTTTATAGGAACACTTGAAGACACAAGAATATGTTGCTGCAAAGGAAAAGGTACCGGATAGAGTGGAAATAGATAAGGCCATCCATGCATACGAGCTTATCCAGGGCATTGGATGCAGAATAATAGAGGAACCCTCCACAGATGAGGAATTAGATTAGAATGCAATGTGAAAAGGTCACATCGACCAATTCAAAGATTCTAAAATATTCTAGTATGCCAGATGGACTCCACCAAATTGATTGCCAAATGCAATCATGTGCCACATTTAATCTTGACCATTAGACCATGAGATCTATTATAACCACATCCTCTCCTTGTCCTATAAAATGGGATGGAATTCCATTTGTACAATTATTAGGAGCTTAATTGAGTGAGAATTATTGAGCTAAATGGTTCTTTCTTGAGACTAATTGTATATATGCATACATTTTGAATACTAAATGAACTATAGATCCTAATTACAAATTAATCGTAAATCTTGAGTAATCTTTGTGGATATCATCTGGATATGTCACTGTGATTTGTTGCATCCCTTGGAGTGCATGTTAACTGGTGAATATTGTTGTTATCATGTTCCTTAGAAGATTAGCATCAACTATGCATAGTTGTGGAATGACCTAGTGAAGCATGGTTTGCTTTCATCTCTTTTCATGAAGTGTTGAATTGTGCATATGGATCAATGGTTGAAACTCACTCATTTCAGATAATTTTAGAATATCATTTCATTTATTTCAAATTTCATTAATCATCATCATCGACTACAAAATATTGATACATGATAAAAAGAACTTAATAAATATGCATACATCCATAGATACATGAACATCTTAAGCATATTTGAGCAAATTGCATGTAAGATTGAAAATATCATGCAAATATTTGGAAATAATGATAAAAATCATGAAAATATCATCTTATAGGCACAATATTTAGAAGAATTTAAGGTGTAGAAGCAAAATTTAGTAAAGATTAGTTTGAATTCAAGTTAATCTAGAGGAACTAATCAAAGTTATATACATCATCATGAACAATCTTAATTACAAAACAAGTGAAACAAAGAAAGTATTTGCATAGCCAGATATAAATTACATTGAATTTCATGCTTAAGGCCCTTGAATAATTAACAACTTCACATCAAACCATTGAGAGATTATCATAAGATCATGACTTGATCAATGGAGACTTGGAATCATAAATTCAATCTTGATTTTATTGTATTCTTCAAGAAGATAAAGGTTTGTTATATGTATTTTTATCATTGTTAATATTGTTTTCCTCTTATTTGTTGTCCTTGATAACAAATACACAAACTCTCAAGTTTGTGGCACAGGGACAGTTGGCATTGGTATTGATATTCAAGATTGGATCATGACAGGTGGCATTGGTATTCATGATGCTTAGCATTTGATGCAAGTGCTCTTGTTCTTGTTAATGTTCAAAATGTTGTTCACTTGAAGAGACATCAAACATGTTGGTGTTGGTTGGTTGGTAATGTTGACACATGGTTCATACTCCCAATATGACAGTTGGCACATAGTTCTTCGCACTCTCATGGTTCTCTTGGCACATTAGTTAACACATGCTTGGCATAGGTTCTCATGATGTTCTCATGATCTTCTAAATGCTCTATGACAGTTGATGTTGATGATATGATCATACATGCTTTATGATAGTTGATATGTTCATTTGTTCACAGTAGTTCATATTTGATGTGCTCATGATCTCTTGTGGCATATGGCTCTAATGATTTATATCTCATGGCATATGACATCATGTTATATTTTTGTGTTAAGGGGACTTGTTCTATGGTACTATGGTACAATGATAGTTGGCATACAATTGGCATGAGTTTAGTTGTTTTGGTAAGTTGGATTAGTTTATTCTCTCATGGTGTCCATGCTATACTTGGCATATGTTATCATTACTATGCTATGATCCTTGTGACAGTTGGCATTTGGTATGGTGTTATGATTGTTGCATTGGTTTGGTGGGTTGTATTTCATTATGGCAATTGACTATGCCATGCTGAACATGGCATGGTATCTTCATAGTTGGCTCATTCATGCAGTTGTATTATCTCATAACTTTGTTGGCTCATGGTGACCTTGATGACTTACATTTCATGGTTCTTGGTATAACAGTTGGCATATAATCTTGACAGTTGTATTGATTCACATATGATCTCGTGTTACATTTTCATATTTTGATGATGACAAGATAGTTGACATGATAGTTAATATGGTTCAATTTTACGAATGGCATTACTGTAGACTTCTACATATGAAAATTTCTCATTGTTGGTTGTTTCAATTTGTAATATGAGTAATAATCCAAGGTCTTAAAGTCTATCATTTTATGCGCAAGGGGACATTTGATGGCAATATCTTTTAGTGTCCTAATTGACATTTACTTGGAGTAATAGACCAACACAATGAATTGAGCAATATGATGTTTTGGTTTTTGTGCAAAAATAGAAAAATATAATGAAAAAGGTCTTGACACAATGATACCCTAAAGTCATTTCAACTAAGTTCAAAGATAGTTTATTATGCACATATGATGGCCATGTTAGGGCATGAGAAAGCTTGAGGAAAAGATGGTATGGCAGCTGGAAGTGGAAAGAAGTGGTTTCCAGGCAGTGTGTTTTCATTCTCTTTAGGTGATATCATCCTCCATTTGCAAGTTTGAGTTGCATTCAAAGTGGTAACACATTTTTTTTAAACCCTATTCTATTGCATTATATGAAAGTGGTTTTTTGATTTGAGGTCGATACTTGTTTTTTCTTCATAAGGTTTTCACATTTTCATAAAGTTTCAATGTATAGAGAAAAAGGGCTTATTATGCATCACAGTTAGTTTCAAAAGGGTTTTTATGATGTTTTAGTAGTCTATATGCCAATGTAGTATCAACAAGGGTTTTCATTAAGGCACGTGTATTCATTATATGTAGATTGTATACCCTGTTCTTGGGCAGCATGTCAACTTTATATTTGTGCATATTTGTACTTAGGGCATTGAAACTTAAAAAGGGCATACCAACATGACAAATATTGTGTGTTCTATTGCTCTATTATCCCATGGCAGTTTGACTTTACATTTGTCAGTTCAATGCTAGACCATATGGCACATTTTTTACAGTTATCAATCCACACTCTTTTATGATGGTAGTTGAAATGTTGGTTATGAAAAACCCTGAATGGAAGTTGAAGGGTTTATATATAAATCTATTTTTATATATATTGATAAATGAAAAAAAAAAGAAAAAAAGGATGAATATGATGGGTCTGTGAAATAGATAAGACAAAAGGTTTTCAAGGCAGAATATTAATAAACACATTTGATATTGTTTCATATATAGAAATTCTTATGCATCCAAATGAAAAGAAGAGAAGAGAGGATGATAAGAAGTGATATGTAGAGAAACAAAGGTTTTACTCTGTGAACATGATATGTATTATATATAGATTTTGTAAGCTAGTGAGGCACTACTGTCAGTGAGACATTGTTGAAAAGACCAAAGAGGTATAATGACAAGTCATTGAGACTTCTAAGCCAGTGAGGTTCTATAATTGTGACTATTTCTATCAAATTAGTGAGCCATTTCGAGTGGTTTTTATTCCCCAAGAGGGTTTTCCACTCAGGACAATATTTGTGTTATGGGTTGTTATTGTCACTGACATGCTTGATTCTTCTGTTCATTTGCATATCATATGTTTATTTGGACTGCATTAACACATATTCATCATACATCATTGTTTGAAATGATATTCTCTGCCCATCTTGATTATGGTCAATCAAACTTTTCAAATTAGTCCTTAAGTTATGGTATCAATTGTGTGTGTCTAACATAGATTGTTTCAATAGTGATTGATGCATTCTTGATATTGATGTGTTGGTTATTGCTGTCATGATGTTCATAGTTATATGATGCCTCATCTCTGTTTAGTAGAAATTGTCTTTGTTTCAAAGCCTTAAAAAGATTATCTCAAAGTCTTTTTGAAATTATTATACCACTGATTCACCCGCCCCCACCTCTCAGTGGTATTGTACTCCAACAAGTGGTATCAGAGCCTAGGTTCCCTATATAAGTCTAATCAGCTTGGGTAGGTCTTGAGAGTGGAGTACCATGGGTAAGTGCAAAAGAAATGGAAAAAAGAAAAATGTCAAGCTTCCTACTGATCAAAAGACACCATCTATACCAAATTTAGATGTTGTACAATCAATTGATGGAAATGAGTCAGATATTAAATTAGAGAAAGATTTTTCTGAAGTCCCTTTCTGTGATGGCTTAGACTTCTCTATTTGGTACATTAGAATGCAAGTTTATTTATCCTCTTTAGGTTATGGTGTTTGGATGTCTGTTGAGAATGGATATTCTATTTCCTCTCAGTCATCTAATTCTACATGTAACAAAGAGGCTTATGAATGCAATTATACAACAAAGAAGGTCATTTTGTTTGGATTATCTAACGATGTTTCTTGTAAAGATATGCATTGTGAAACAACTCAGGATGTGTGGAAGGAGTTAATAAGAATCTATCAAGGTGATGCACTTGAAGGAGAGGACAACTTGTTATCTGAGAAGAGTGACAATGATGGAAGACTTTCACATGAAGGAGATGAGACTCAATCAGATTTAGAAGAAGAAGATCACATTTTGAGTGATTATAATCAAGAGTATGATGAACAAGAATGTGAGGTTGATATTGAAGGAGAGCTCATATGTGCTCTAAGTAAAATCAAGAAATATAAAAAGGAGAATCAGAGACTAGAGTTGCAGCTACAACAAGAAAAATAATTAAAAGACAAAGTTGTTTTAGACCTTGAAGAGGCTAGCAATTAGATTGCTGACTTAAAGAGTCATGGTGATAATTCTGAAAAATTAATTATAAGCCTAAAAAATGAGATTGAAGAGACCAAGAGAATAATAGATTTTACTAAGTCTGAAAATGAAGTAAAATCTTTTGAATGCTTGAAACTTGAAGTTGAAATTGTTATTTTGAGATAAGATATTAAAAGTCTCAAGGTTCTGTCAAAGAGGAATCATGAGTTTGAAGAAAGTACCACCAAGTTATATGAGATGCTGGGAAAGAAAAAACAACATAAGGACACCATTGGCTTGGGTTATGAGAAAGGAGAATGTCCCAAGTCAAGAAATGCTCCTAAGAAAAAGATAGACCTAAATACTTACTCTACTGCCCCTAAGAATGAAGTCAAGAAGGAAGAAAAAGATAAAGTTGCTAATAGACGCAGTACAAACAGGCACTCAAGATCTTCATCTAACAAGCAATATCATTTGGTCAGGTATAACTATTCTCAATTCCATGGTTATTGCTATTCCTACCATGTTTATGGTCATAGAGCTAGAGATTGTGGAAGAAATATTTTTAGTTGGAATAAGAAGAAAATTTTTAATAGTCTGTCAAATCAGGATTATAATTTGATGTGTGTTACAACTGTAATAAAGTTGGTCATCTAGCAAGAAATTGTTCGGTGCATGAAAGGTATGATTATAAAAGCTTTCTCAGATCACCTAGAAGAAATTTTTTTTGGTCAAGATAACAATATGATATGTTATAGATGTTGTGGTTATGGACACAAAGAAAGGTGGTGTAAGAAAAGTTTGATAAAAACCATCTAGAAACAATGTAACCAAGTAGAAGCAAGAGAGTACATTAAACAAGAAAAAAAGAACTATACTGGTTTGGAGAAGGAAGCAAAACTAGGAGGTGGTTGAGTCTAATCATGTGCATACTGCACAAAACATGTACATGACAACTTAAAAAGGAAATGCATGGAGTTAGGAGGAGATAATCATGGTCTCATTCTTTGTCCCAAGGAGTTAGTAATCTTATAAGTAGCACAGTACAATCATGATGATCTTATTCAATATTGAGTATCTTATGTCTAGATTTGTGATGATTGAAAAGGAAGTATGTCTTGGAAAGGACAGTGTTTTGTATCTTGCTTCAATGTTGTTTGAGAAAGAGTTTAGAGGTGTCTTGGAAGATATGATCTTTTTTACAATTGTCATTAACATATTTTTAAGAAGTGCTATCATGTAAGACAATGACAGTGATCTTCTAAAAGATGCAGTGAGTGTGATCTAGATTAGAAAGTAGATTTAGTGTCATTTCCCATTATTTCACATATGTGCCATGACAATATTTCTCACAATGGACTATGTAGATATTGTGAATTTATCGAAGTTTTATGCTCTCAATCATAGTTGGCAATCCTAGTTTGACATAATTTGCATAACTCAACACAGTTGCAGTGTTATGATATAGTTATATTGTTTTGAATAGTGTATATTTGCAATGGCTGTTTAGATAGTTTAAAACACTTTCATGTCTTACAGTATGGTCAATCCTATTTATGATGATTTGTTGTTGATATTGAAGGGTCTACTTTGAAATTGTGAGGTTACATTCATATCTGACAATCTACTGACATGGATGATAAGATAGTGTATTTTAGTCAGTCAAACAATATATCTTGAGATATAGTGCTACTTTGATAAAGTGTTCTTGTTTCATGATAGTATAATTGTCAAATGTAGACTAACTTAACAAATGATTGTTGGCACAAGAACATTTGTGATTGATGTATTAGATATCGACCTATTATATGACAGTGATATAAACAAAATCATGATGCATACTTATTTCTTTGTTGAAATGATGGTGCAGTTAAGATCTTGTTGTCAAATGGGCTCTTGCATTATGTCTCATACCTTGTTGTTATGGTGTGATGGTTGATACATTGGTACAGTGGTATATTCAGTTGTTATCCTGGTGCTTGATTATTGATATATATTGTTATCTCTAGCCATTTTGGCTGTTTCTACTTTACGGGATAGTCATGGTATGTTTAACATTTTTTTATTATGCCTTCATTATTGTCATATGTTGGTTTCTAGTTTCTAATATCTCCTTGAGGCATTGGCATACTTTCTTTCTCCCTTTGTCTTTGATGCCAAAAAGAGGGAGAGAGAGTTGTGTTTTGCCATCAAGTACAAAGGGGGAGTTTGTTGCCCTCTCAGTTGTTGTCCTTGATGACAAATACACAAACTCTCAGGTTTGTGGCATAGTGAGAGTTGGCATTGGCATTGGTATTCATGATTGGATCATGATAGGTGGCATTGGTATTCATGATGTTTAGCATTTGATGCAAGTGCTCTTGTTCTTGTTAATGCTTATAATGTTGTTCACTTGAAGAGACATCAAACATGTTGGTGTTGGTTGGTTGGTAATGTTGACACATGGTTCATACTCTCAATATGACAGTTGGCACATAATTCTTGGCACTCTCATGGTTCTCTTGGCACATCAGTTAACACATGCTTGGTACAGGTTCTCATGATATTCTCATGATCTACTAAATGCTCTATGATAGTTGATGTTGATGATATGCTCATACATGCTTTATAATAGTTGATATGTTCATTTGTTCATAGTAGTTCATATTTGATGTGCTCATGATCTCCTATGGCATATGACATCATGTCACATTTCTATGTTAAGGGACTTGTTTTATGGTACTATGGTATCATGGCAGTTGGCATGAGTTTAGTTGTTTTGGTAAGTTGGATCAGTTGATTCTCTCATGGTGTCCATGTTGTACTTGGCATATGATATCATTACTATGCTATAATCCTTGTGATAGTTGTCATTTGATATGGTGTTATGATTGTTGCACTGGCTGAATGGGTTGTATTTCATTACGGCAATTGGCTATGCCATGATGAACATGACATGGTATCTTCATAGTTGGCTCATTCACGCAATTGTATTATCTCATAACTTTGTTAGCTCATGGTGACCTTGATGAATTACATTTCATAGTTCTTGTTTTCATTGTTCTTGTAATAACAATTGGCATATGATGTTGAAAGTTGTATTGATTCACATATGATGTCATGTTACATTTCATACTTTAATGATGACGGGACAGTTGACAAGACAATTAATATGGTTTAGTTTTATGATTGGCATTACTGTGGACTTCTACATGTGAAAGTTTCTCATTGTTGCTTGTTTCAATTTGTAATATGAGTAATAATCCAAGGTCTTAAAGTCTCTATCATTTTATGTGAAAAGGGACATTTGATGGCAATATGTTTTGGTGTCTTAATTGACATTTAATTGGAGTAATAGACCGACACAATGAGTTGAACATTATGATATTTTGGTTTTTATATAAAAATAGAAAATCATAATGAAAAGGTCTCAACACAATGATACCCTAAACTCATTTCAACTAAGTTCAAAGACAGTTCATTATGCACATATGATGGCCATGTTAGGGCATGAGAAAGCTTGAGGAAAAGATTGTATGGTGGCTAGAAGTGGAAAGAAGTGGTTTCCAGGTAATGTGTTTTCATTCTCTTTAGGTGATATCGTCATCCATTTTCAAGTTTCAGTTGCATTCAAAGTGGTAACATGTTTTTTTTTGTTTAAACCCTAGTCTGTTGCATTATATGAAAGTGGTTTTTTGATTTGAGGTTGATACTTGTTTTTTCTTCATAAGGTTTTCACACTTTCATAAGGTTTCAATGTATAGATAAAAAGGGCTTATCATGCATCATAGTCAATTTCAAAAGGGTTTTTATGATGTTTCAGTAGTCTACGTCAATGCAGTGTCGACAAGGGTTTTCATTAAGGAATATGTGTATTCATTGTATGTAGATTGTATACCCTATTCTTGGGCAGCATGTCGACTTTATATTTGTGTATATTTGTGCTTAAGGCATGAAACTTAAAAAGGGCATACTGACATGACAAATATGTTGCCCTTAGTTGTTGTCCTTGATGTCAAAGACACAATCTCTCTTAGTTGGATATGGTACCTTCTTGACATGCATAGTATCTGTATCATGACAATTGGTTGAATGGTGTTTACTCCTGGCCTTAGTCTTATGATGGTATCATCATTGTTGGCATATATAGTTGACAGTTTGGCATATGGTTGATTATTGCATTTTCATGGCAGTTGATAGATAGAGGTGACAGTGGCATTTGACAGTAACATTAGTATATGTGTCATACTATATGTTAGTTGCTCTTCATTGTTTCATATTTGAGTTGACAATTTGGTTTCCTAGCTTGTTCATGTTAATAACATACATGAGCATATACATGACCATGGTGATGGTTTGACATATAGGAGCATATTGATAATGATTGATACTCTAGTTTCCATATGTTTGTGTGGTGTCTTTTTGGTAGTATCCTTGGTATGGTATGCTCATAGTCATACATGTTCTATGACAACTCTATATTTGATATTTGATACTCAGTATATATTTGATGCTCGTCTAAGTTGGAATACTATTTCATTTCGATAGTATGATATCAGTTGGCATACTGTCACATGGTCCACATGCTCTTATGGTATCACAATTGGCTTATAGACACAATTGGACATGCAATGTGTTTTATACAGAATATTTTGATGCATATAGTAATGTTTGATCATCATAAGACTTGGTTACATTTTGCATATTTCTATTATCCTATTTAGAATGACAAAGCCATACAAGGTTACAATGGTTTGTAATGACTTAAAGTGTTGACCATGTTTGCATCTCCTAGCGAGAATTCTTTACATTACAAAAATGTTGCCTTCAGCATATTGAGCTATTTACTTATCAAGTAGGTTACCATACTTTGTAACAAGTTTGAAAAGGTTGTATTTACAAAGGTGCTACTAGATTGTTTAGGGTATACCGAAGACACCAGTTGTATAAACTTTTCACAAGCAAAACAAAAGTTTTGGCACTCATTTTGCAAAGTTTGAAGCTTCAAATATGAAGCTCTTAACCTAGGGTTTCATTTCATTTTATCTCTATTGTAATCATGAAAGAGTATGGGAACAATGGCATGAATCTTTGAAGGTTTTCTAAAGAATCTACTGGATGTGACAAAGATAGACTCTAGTAAACTACTTTGACTTCTAGCACAACTATTCAGTTTCTTCTGTCAGTCTTCAGGCGACTTCTTTCTTTTTTATGCTTCATTTTCACAGAGGTTCAAAATGCGTACAAAGTTTTTGAAGATTTTTTTACATGTTTTTTTTGGAGGTTGTAACAGTTGTAAAAGGTTTTCATGTTTCTCTATATTTACGACTGTCAAGATAAGATGTATTGTTTTTAAGAGATTTCATGGGAAATTTACTGTGCTTCAAAATAGTTTTATAAAGGGCATTGACAATTATTTCATTTTAGTTTTGAACAATTTTTTCATTATGGGTTTCGACTGCATGAAATTTTTTCTATATTTGTTACCCAAGTGGCTAGGGGTTCAAAAACTAAACAAGGTTTTGGTTTTAGATGTGTAAGGGCAGAGATAATTTTGATTGAATATGATAATATGGCAATGTGTTTAAAATCTTTCTTGTGAGTTTGTAATACTCTATTGTAAATGCTTAGTTATAACTAACCTCTCGGTGATATGGCATCTTTGTATTATGAGATAGTTTCTTTGATAAAGGGTTTTGAAGTTATCAACTAGGGTTTGACAATTTATCCTAGGGTTTCTCACAAGCTTGAAGGCAGTTTTGAAATTAGTTAAGAAGACTTCTTTAACTCTACATATAGTTTATGAATGATATATTACAATGGTTAAGGAAGCAGTTAAACAATTGTTTTATATAACCTCTTTGTCAGTTGTAAACTACCAAATATCAGTTTCATTATTTCAGTTGTCTCTCAAACTATCTATTGAGAGAAGAAGAGGCTTTGTACTATGAAATGATATATTGATATATATCTGATGTGTTGAGCTACAAATATTTGAGAGAACATTATTGTTGATATTATATCTGATTTATTGAGGAACAATGAAACAAAGTGTCCCTCTATAATTTTAATTATGCAATTCACTGTAATGGTTGAGATAAGCCAGTGAGGTACTATTGCAAGTGAGACAATGTTGGAAATCCAGTGAGGCACATAAAAAGTTAGTGATGCACATAAACAACCAATGAGGCAAAAATAATTATAATCCAGTGAGGCAAAAATGAATGTAGCCAGTGAGGCAAGTCTATTATATAAGCTAGTGAGGCATTTTCGTTGAGTGGTTTTCTACCCCAGAGGGTTTCCACTTTTAAAAATATTTGTGTTATGCTATTTCTCCTCTACTTCATAGTGTTATTTTGTTATTTTTTATTCAATTCATATGTTCATAGTAATTGATCACTTATCTATTTAACACACTAGTTCATGCATTAATGAGTATTGAAAGCAACATTCATGTCTGATCTTTAAATCTATATTAAATTGTGAAAAATTGTTTTGTTCTTTGTAACACTGATTCACCCCCCTCTTAGTGTTACCAAGTACTCCAACAAGTGGTATCAGAGCTAGACCCTTGCAAGAAGTCTAACCAACTTAAGGGTTCCTAGAAAGTAGAGTACAATGGGTAAATAGAATAGAACTAAGACCTCAAATAGAGAAAAGAAAATTGCTTATCAACAAATTGAAAAGAAAGCCTTAGTTAAGTCCAGCAATGAGTTGTTGCATGAGTCAACCATGAATGTAGATACAAAATGTCATAAAGAAATCAGTCCTATAGTTAAGAGTCTTAACAATGTGAATGTTAGTAAACAAGAATTTGATGATTTTGTAGTTGAAGTTGATGATGCAGAAGGAGATTTCTTTGTAGATGGAGATGGACGGGAGTTCAATGAAAATGACTATGAAGTTGATATTGAAGGAGAAATTTTATGTGCTTTAGAACTGAACAATTGTCTTGAAAAAAAGAACCAGGAGTTAAAGGTTCAACTTCAACAAGAGAAGGATTCTAAGAGTAAGGTACTCTTTGATTTGGCTAAAGTTCCTTTAGAACTTAAAGAGGCAAAGGAGCAAATTGAAGACACAAACAAATTTGTCATTAGTCTAAAAATAGACTTTGAAGAAGTTAAAAGAATAGTTGACCTTACAAAAACTGATCTTGAAGTAAAAAGAATAGAATGTCTGAAATTAGAGAAAGAAATAGTCTCTTTAAGAAAGGATTCGGGAAAAGCTTCTTCAAAGCTGTATAAGAATATTAAATTCAAAAAGAGTACTAACTACCTGAATGACATGTTGAGTAAGCAAAGATATTACAGAGCCACTACTGGCTTGGGTTATGAGAAAGGAGAATGTTCCAAGTCAAGAGATGCTCCTAGAAAGAAGATAGACCTGAATACTTACTCTATTGAGAATGAAGCCAAGAAGAAAGAAAAAGATAAAGTTGTTGATATAAGCAGTACAAATAGGCACTCAAGATCTTCATCCACCAGGCAATATCATTTGATCAAGTATAACTATTCTTAGTTCCAGGGTTACTACTATTCATGCCATGTTTATGCTCATAGAGCTAGAGATTGTGAAAGAAATGTCTTTGGTTGGAACAAGAAGAAAAGCTTTAATAGTTTGTCAAATCAGGATTATAATGTTGTGTGTTACAACTGTTATAAAGTTGGTCATCTAGCAAGAAATTGTTGGGTACATGAAAGATATGATTATAGAAGCTTTCTTAGATCACCTAGAAGAAATTACTCTTCTTTTGGTCAATACAACAATATGATATGTTATAGGTGTAGTAGTTATGGACACAAATCAAGGTGGTGTAAGAACAATTAGATAAAACCATCTAGAAATAATATGACCAAGTAGAAGCAAGATAATACCTTAAACAAGAAGAAAGATCCTATAACGGTTTGGAGAAGAAAACAAGCCCTAGGAAAAGAAAATCCTAATCTTGTGCATACTACACAAGAGACATTCCAAGTTGCATAAGGTACAATATGAAGCCAAGAGGAGAAGATTATTGTTCTATCATGTACCCCCAAGTTGCAAATAATGTGTAAAGGATTGATGTCCAATTTTGTCATTAGTGTTAATGGGAAAGATGATCATGGTTTGAAAATTGAGCATGAATCAGGTTATTATCCTGTGTTGTTATGTCAAAGTGTAATATGCTAGGAATATATCATCTTTGTCCAAGAAAGGTCCTTACCTAGGTGTAATGTCAGTTTACAAAAGATAAAGTATAGTGGTTGTTGTCAATGTAATGTTGTGGTGATTACATAGTGCTTTCTTTGTCAAAAAAAAATTGAATTATCTCATTCATCTCTCAATCATAGAGGCTGTTAGTGACAGTGTTTGTGCCTTGATAGTGCTTTCTATGCTTAGTTTAGTTGTGACAGTGAAAAAGAAATGGTATCACAGTGCATATGTGATTAGAATTACAATGATTGAATTAGTAGAAGTTATCTTGTTTCAATACTCATTTTGTTTGATACAAACAATGGTAACAATGATAGTCAAGTGCTTGACAAAGTGTTCACAGTTGGCAACTAGTTGTAGTTCTTTTAGGCTCAATCACATTCAATTGAGAGAAATTAATGCATAGTGATACTATAGATTGTATGACAACACTATTATATGTATTCAGTTGTCTTGAGAATATCCTTTTTGGATAGACAGTGCCTATGTGTTATTGTGAAGTGTTTTGCAGCCTATGACAACTTCAGTGCCAGTATGATAGTGATTTGTGAAATAATACTTTATTTCCCTGATAGTGATTTGAGTGTTTAGGAGATGATATAACAATGCTTTAACAATGTTTTTTATAGTGCAGTATGTAGTTGGTAGGTGAAAATTTAGACTCTTCTTGCAATATTGAGAGCTTTGGAACAAGGATATGTCTTTTTGTTACAAGGTGTATTTGTTGACATTTGTGTGTTTGTAAAAGAAGATAGTGATTTGGTGATATGTCTAAAGTTAAGTGGTGGTTTGCTTGATAATAGTGATTAAAACTGTATTTTACTTAGCAAAAAGGAGTGATTCCTATGTCATTTTATTATACATCATGATTTTTTATCTAAATGCAATGATAGCCGTATTGGTTTGTATCTTTCACAATTTATAATGGAGAGATATGGTCTTAATACAATATTTAGATAGTCCTGTTATAGAACTACGACTGTTTTGATAGTGTTCCTTGTATGTTATGATAGTGGCTTTGTTAGTGTCTCTAAGGGAATAGTAGAGGATATAGGACAGAGAAATTCCTAATGACTATACTGATTGACAGTGCATAGGACTTCATGACAATGTATTTGACCTTGTATGATGTTGTATTGATTGATTTTCTTTGATCATGACAGCATTCTAATGAAATGTCATGCTTGAGAATGTGTTAGGACAGGAGTAATCAGATAATCTATTTTTTCTAACAGTGTGAGGTGAATGTGTTTTGCAGTAAATGGTGGCTATATCTTGTACAAGGGATATAGTGTGATGATATGATCAAGACATTGGGCAATGAAGGAATAGTGTTTCTTTGACAGATATTAATGATACTGAGATCATCTTCAGGAAGAGATTTATTACATACTCTCTATACCTGTTATGTACTTTGGTACATTGCATGGTTATATTCTGTTGTTTGGTATTTGCTCAATGGTTGCATCAAATGTTCTTTTGATGTCTATTCATTGCAATGATACTTGGCTAATGGTGACAGTGATATTCTACCAGCATCTCTAGTTGTTGTCCTTCTTTGATATATGCTTCTTTTTATGATGGTGCTGACAGTTTAATTTTTTTTTCAAGATGCTCTAGATGTTCTTCTTTCATCAGACAGTCATGGTATGCTTTCCATTTTTTGATTTTGTTTATCATTTTAGGCATTTGTTGATCTCTGATTTATGTTATCACCTGGAGGCATTGGCACACTTTCTTCCTCCCTTTGTCTTTGATGTCAAAAAGAGGGAGAGAGAGTTGTGTTTTGCCATCATGGACAAAGGGGGAGTTTGTTGCCCTTAGTTGTTGTCCTTGATGTCAAAGACACAATCTGTCTTAGATGGATATGGTACCTTCTTGACATGCATAGTATCTGTATCATGACAATTGGTTGAATGGTGTTTACCCCTGGTCTTGGTCTCATGATGGTATCATCATTGCTGGCATATATAGTTGATAGTTTGGCATATGGTTGATTATTGCATTATCATGACAGTTGATATACATATGTGACAATGACATTTGATAGTAACATTGGTATGTGTGTCATTCTATATGTTAGTTGCTCTTCATTGTTTCATATTTGAGGTGATAGTTTGGTTTCCTAGCTTGTTCATGTTCATAACATACATGAGCATATACATGACCATGGTGATGGTTTGACATATAGGAGCATATCGATAATGATTGATACTCTAGTTTCCACATGTTTGTGTGGTGTCTTTTTGGTAGTATCCTTGGTATGTTATGCTCATAGTCATACATGTTCTATGACAACTCTGTATTTGATATTTGATACTCAGTATACATTTGATGCTTATCTCAATTACAATACTATTTCATTTTGATGGTATGATATTAGTTTGCATATAGTCACATGGTCCACATGCTCTTATGGTATCACAATTGGCTTACAGACATAGTTGGACATGTTAGATTCAGGGCAAACAACTGAGAGGGGGGTTGAATCAATTGTCCAAAACTTCCTTTAAATCAAACATTTAAATCCACTTTGTAATTCAATAGCATAATAATAAATTAATCATGGAAACACAATGCATCAAATCAAGAGTAGAAACACATTAACACATGAGACACCAAGATTTTTATGTGGAAAACCCAGTTAAGGTAAAAACCACGGGGTGACTAACCCAAGATTGTATTCTTTGTTAGAAGAATAGAAAGAACAAAATGGCACATGCCAATTAGGGCTCACTACCTGAGCACACTGCTCACAAGAGGCTCACTGCCTACAAGAGACACACTATCTACAGAAGAATAAGTATCACATACTTGAACTAAAGAATAACATCTTCATCATGCTTGAGTCAATTCCATTTAAGCCCAAAACCTCTGCTCTGTCTTTCACTCTTCTCCTCTCTACCACACTCTCATCTCCACTCCATACCTTTGAGATGACTTTTCATTCCCTTATTTATACAAGACATTGACTTAGGAATAATCATCTACGTCGGCAAACATCTACAATAACATCCACATGATGTGTAACTCATCCGGTTGGCCAAACTTAGGAAGAACACCATAATTCAAAAGTAATTCTTCAATTGTGAACTCAAACTCTAATGTGGACCACCAAAATGAACTAGACATGATCCAAAGACCTCCACAAGCTTGCTTGAATCACCAAGAACATCCACACTACATCTTGTTACTGAAATCCTTCTCTCCTTCATCTGGAACCTCAAGAACATAGTCTGTCATTACTGTCACAAAGAAATAGATTCTTGTAGATCTCTAGACCACGAACCAATTGAGTTAACACTTCTCAAGGACTTCCTAAACACTCCATCAAATCTATAGAATAGGATAATGTATTTCCAGATCTCATTGGACCTATTTGTATCACTCTGTCACCTTTGAACACCTACCGAAACTGGTTTTCCTTGAGCGGCCACAACTTCTTCAGATCTTCATGTGGACCTCTGAAATCTTTACTGGATCATCTTAAGACACCTATCTACAAACCCTTTAAACCATATCCTTTGATCCTCATTTTAACTAAGACTTTTAACTTACTGTCTTCACTATTTATTAATGTTCCTAAAATGACCAATTTTCTCAATATCCTCAGCAAATAGTTCATATAATCCTTATCATTAATGCAATAGAAGTATGTTGACATCAATGACAATACCGGTTAGGCCCATACTTGCAACAATCTCCCCCTTTGTCATTGATGGCAACATATGATGTGAAAAACTATTTTAACCATCAAGACAAGAACTTTCCTTTACTGACACAACTCCCCCTATCATCAACAATCATTCACAAGTCTTCTTTTCCTTTATTGCTCCCCCTTTGATTAGAAACCACTTGTTTTTCACCTGTCTTCTCTCCCCCTTTGACATCAATGGCAAAGGGCACATACTTGCAACTTTAACACTTCAGAATCATACCAGCTGCTCCCCCTGAGTAGTAGCTTCCCAAACATCAATCTGGATCACAAGATATAACTATGAGATCCACCAAATTGATGCACATCAGTGCACCATAGTTCATCACCAAAGGGGTAATAACCCCTAACTTCTCCTTGAGATACTGAAAAGATTCCTTAGGTAGAGGTTTAGTAAAGATATCTGTAATCTGATCCTTGGAAGGCACAAACTCCAATCTGACTTCATTCTTGTTCACTTGCTCTCTCAATAAGTGAAACTTGATGGATATATGTTTAGTCTTTGAATGCAGCACTGGATTCTTAGATATATTTATTGCACTTGAATTATCACAGAAGATTGTGATAGGCTCCTCATACTCCACTCTGATGTCTCTTAGCATTTGCTTCATCCACAAAACTTGAATGCAACTACCTACTGCTGCAGTATATTCTACTTCTACAGTGGACAGAGATATTGCCTCTATATTCTTGCTCAGCCAAGAAACTAATCTCTTCCCCGAAAAGAATGCTCCACCATTGGTACTCTTCTGGTCATCCACATCTCCTGCCCAATGTACATCTGTATATGCATGAAGAAAGAAATCATGATCTCTGGGATACCAAGATCAATATTCAACTATCCCTTTTAGATATCTAAAAATCCTCTTGATTGCCATGACATGAGATTCTCTAGGATCAGCTTGAAATCTAGCAACAAGACCAACAACATTCATAATGTCAAGTCTAGTTTGAGTGAGATACAACAATCCTCCAATCATTAACCTGTACTTTTTCTGATCAACCTTAGGAGAGTCATCATCTTTGCTTAATTTACATCTAGTTGCCATGGGAGTATTCATTGGTTTTGAGTCTTCCATCCCAAATTTCTTCAACAATTCTTTCACATATTTGGTCTGAGAAATGAAGATTCCTTTCTTTGTTTGAATGATTTGTAGACCCAAGAAGAAATTTATTTCACCAAGCATGGACTTCTCAAACTCACTTTTCATTTGAGTTGCAAAAGTTTTACACATACTATCTCTTCCTCCAAAAATGATATCATCAACAAACACTTCAACAATTAAGATGTTTTCATGATCAATTTTGAAATATAAATTACTGTCAGTAGTACCTTTGTTGAAACCAATCTTCAAAAGATGCTTATCCAATCTTTCATACCAGGCTCTTGGGGCTTGCTTTAGTCCATACAGTGCTTTCTTCAACCCGCAAACCATATCATTATGATCAGACAATTGAAATCCATCTGGTTGTTCAAAGTATACTTCTTCTTCCAAGTCTCCATTCAGAAAGGAAGACTTGACATCCATCTAATAAACTTTGAAGTCCTTGAAGGTAGAAAAAGCAAGAAATAACCTGACTGCTTCAATTCTTGCTACCAGAGAAAATGTTTCTTCAAAATCAACTCCTTCTATTTGAGAGTAACCCTTGCAGACCAATTTGGCTTTATTTCTTATTACTTCACCAACTTCATTCAGTTTGTTCTGGAAGACCCATTTGGTTCCAATCACATTCTTGTTTCTAGGTTTGGGAACAAGATCCCAAGTGTGATTTTTCTCAATTTGCATAAGCTCTTCCTCCATTACTTTAGTCTAGTTTTCATCATTGCAAGCTTCATTCATTGTCTTAGGTTCAATCTTTGAAATCAGACAATACTCTTCTGAATCTTGAGCAATCCTTCTTCTTGTTTGAACACCTTTTCTTTTATCACCTATGATCTGATCTTCAGAGTGGTTCAGTCTTACATACCTGGGAACTTTGGGAGTTTCTTGCACTTCTTATTCTTGATCAGGCTCATTAAAACTCATCTCTTCTTCTTGATTTACTGGATCAGATTGAATCTAAATTCTAGAAGGGACTTGGGCTCCTTGAATCAGAACATCGTTCTGATCATCTTCATCATATTCATAAAACCTTGAGGGTTTTTCAATTCCTTCATCAACCTTCACATTAGTACTTTCTATAATCTTTCTCAATCTCTTGTTATAACACCGGTATGCTTTACTTTGAGTAGAGTAACCCAAGAAAATTCCTTCATCACTTCTAGCATCAAACTTGCCTAGATCTTCATCTCTTTTAATATAACATTTGCTACCAAAGACTTTGAAATACCTCACAGTAGGAGTGATGCCAAACCAAAGTTCATAAGGAGTCTTACTAGTACTACTTCTTATTCGTACTCGATTGAGAGTATAGACTACAGTGTTGACAACTTCTCTCTAATAGATTTGAGGAACATTTGCTTCCATCATCATTGTCTTAGATGCTTCTTGGATTCTGGTTCTTTCTTTCCACTACTCCATTATGCTGTGGAGTCCTAGGAGTAGACAATTATCTTCTGATTCCATGCTTCTCACAAAATTCTATGAAATCACCAGATGTGAAGTCACCACCTCTATTAGACCTCAAACATTTTATGTTCAATCTGGTTTCATTCTCAACCATAGCCTTGAATATTTTGAATTATTCAAGAGCCTCTAATTTCTCCTTCAGAAAGGTCACCCACATCATCTGGGAATAATCATCAATTAATAGCATGAAGTATCTATCACCTTACACACTTTTGATTCTTGTCAAACCACACAAATTAGTATGAACTAAGTCTAATAGCACCGGTAGTAGATTGCTCCTTGCTTTTGAATAAGACTCTGCTTTGTATACCCAACTGACATTCTTTGCACAGACTATTTGTAGGTTTCACCAATTTTGGAAGATCTCTTACAGCCTGAGTATTGCTTATCTTGATGATATTATCAAAATTCACATGACACATCCTCCTATGCCATAACCAACTTTGATCAGTTTGTACAAATAGACAACTTTTACCCGTACCAACTAAATGGAAGATGTTACCTTTTGTTTGGGTATCGGATGCAATCTATGTTCTAAAATTCTCAAAGATCTTGCATTTTCCATTCTTGAATCTGAGATCATAGCCTTTGTCCACCAACTGTCCAACACTAAGAAGATTGTACTTAAATCCTTCAACATATAGTACATTACTAGTTTTGTTCTTTCCATCAAAGGAAATAGTTCCTCTACCTTTGATTCTACTAGCAGAATTATCACCAAACTTTACCACTCCTCCATACCTTTCCAAATCTATGAACTTATTTTTGTCACTTGTCATATGGTGAGAGCATCCACTGTCAATGACCCAATCATCCTTTTCTTCAACTTGGGCAGCCAGAGCTCTTTCTACAACTTTATGATTGATAGATTCAGAGGGTATTGGTTCTTCTTCCTTGATGGCAATAAACACCCAATCACTTCCAGATTTGTTTCATGTCTCTGATTCATCATCTGTTACTCCTTCATTATCATCTTCTTCATGAATATAGTAACAATTCTTTTGGAACCTTGATCTTTTAGGATTTGGCCTTGAAAATCTTTCCAAACATCTTGAGGCAAAATGACCAATCTTATTGCAGTTAAAACACTTAAAAGGCAATTTTCCTTCATACTTACTAGATCCTCTTGGCAGTCTTTTGGCAATAAAGGCTTCAAGTTGAGTAGTTTCTACTTCTTCTTCTTCCAAGTCTTTTCTTGTTTTTTCATACCATGATAGTTTCCTTGAAGAGTTCTCTCCTGGATCAAACCTTTGTTTACCTTTTACAAAGGCACTGGCTTTGAATGCAGATTCAGTCTTGGGGGGGTCATCTCCAAACTCAGTCAATTCAAATGCAGCCAATTTACCAACCAATTGATCTCTTGTGATAGTTGTATGGGCTCTTAATTTTTCAATGGCAGTAACCTTGATTTTATAAGAAGTTAGAAGGGATCTGAGAACTTTCCCAACAATCTCATCTTCATCCAAGACTCCACCAACACACCTAATCCCACAAACAAGCTCATTTACTCTTGGCATAAAAGTAGTGATATTTTCATCTTCTCTCATCTTCAGATTTTTGAATTTTCCTTTTAGACTTTGTAGCCTTGCACATTTAACATACTTGTCTCCTTCATGTAGAGTTTCTAGTTTTTCCCAAATATCAAAGGCAGTTTGTAGGTCAACAACATTTGAAAGCTCTAAATTAGACAAGGCACTTAGAAGAGCTTCTTTAGTCCACAAATTGTTTTTAGCTTCTGTGATTTCACTTGGGGATTTCGGGCCACCTTGTGGAAAAGTATACTTCATTGAAGCCATGTTCTAGTACTACATTCCCATACATTGCAAGTGACATTTCATGAGACTTTTCTAAAGATTAAAATTGGTTCCTTCAAACTTCAGACTATCCTTCTTGTAGGATGACATCTTGGATCTCCTCAAGTGGTTAAGCTCTTTTAGAGGAACTTAGCTCTGATATCAATTGTTAGATTCAGGGCAAACAACTGAGAGGGGGGGTGAATCAGTTGTCCAAATCTTCCTTTAAATCAAACACTTAAATCCACTTTGTAATTTAGTAGCATAATAATAAATTAATCATGGAAACACAATGCATCAAATCAAGACCAGAAACACATTAACACATGAGACACCAATATTTTGACGTGGAAAACTCGGTTAAGGGAAAAACCATGGGGTGACAAACCTAAGATTATATTCTCTATTAGAGGAATAGAAAGAACAAAATGGCACATGCCAATTAGGGTTCACTACCTGAGCACACTGCTCACAAGAGGCTCACTGCCTACAAGAGACACACTATCTACAGAAGAATAAGTATCACATACTTGAACTGAAGAATAGAAGCTTCATCATGCTTGAGTCAGTTCCATTTAAACCCAAAAGCTCTACTCTGCCTTTCACTCTTCTCCTCTCTACCACACTCTCATATCCACTCCATACCTTTGAAATGACTTTTCAATACCTTATTTATACAAGACATCAACTTAGGAATAATCATCTAAGTCAGCAAACATCTACAAGAACATCCACAGGATGTGTAACTCATTCAGTCAGCCAAACTCAGGAAGAACACCATCATCTGAAAGTAATTCTTCAATTGCAAACTCAAACTCCAATGCGGACCACCAAAATGAACTAGACATGATCCAAAGACCTCCACAAGCTTGCCTGAATCACCAAGAACATCCACACTACATCTTCTTACTGAAATCCTTCTCTCCTTCATCTAGAACCTCAAGAACACAATCTGTCATTACTGTCACAAAGAAATAGATGCTTATGGACCTCCAGACCATGAACCAATTGAGTTGACACTTCTCAAGGACTTCCTAAACACTCCACCAAATCCATAGAACAGGATAATGCATTTCCAGATCTCACTGGACCTATCTGTATCACTCTGTCACCTCTGAACACCTGCCGGAACCAGTTTTACTTGAGTGGCCACAACTTCTTCATATCTTCACGCAGACCTCTGAAATCTTTACTGGATCATCTTAAGATACCTATCTACAAACCCTTTAAACTGTATCCTTTGATCCTCATCTTAACTAGGACTTTTACCTTGTTGTCTTCACTGTTCTTGAATGTTCCTAAAATGACCAATTTTCTCAATATCCTCATCAAATAGTTCATCTAATCCTTCATTAATGTAACAGAAGTATGTTGACATCAATGACAACACCGGTTAGGCCCATACTTGCAACAGGACATGCAATGTGTTTTACACAGAATATTTTGATGCATATAATAATGTTTGATCATCATAAGACTTGGTTACATTTTGCATATTTATATTATCCTATTTAGGATGATGAAGGCATACAAGGTTACAATGGTGTGTAATGACTTAAACCATGTTTGCATCTCCTAGCGGGAATTCTTCACATTGCAAAAATGTTCCCTTTGACAGATTGAGCTATTTACTCATCGGGAAGCTGACCATACTTTGTAACAAGTTTGAAAAGGTTGTATTTACAAAGGTGCTACCAGCTTGTCTAGGGTATAGCGAAGGCACTGGTTGCATAAAGTATTCATGGGAAAAAAGGAAGTTTTGGCACTCATTTTGCAAAGTCTGAAGCTTTGAATATGAAGCCTTAACCTAGGGTTTCATTTCATTTTATCTCTATTGTAATCATGAAAGAGTATGGGAATAATGGCATGAATCTTTAAAGGTTTTCTGAAGAATCTACTAGATGTGACAAAGCTAGACTCTAGTAAACTACTTTGACTTCGAGCATAGCTATTCAGTTTCTTCTGTCGGTCTTTAGGTGACTTCATTATTTTTTTTGCTTTGTTTTCATAGAGGATCAAAATGCATAAAATGTTTTTGAAGATTCTTTTACATGTTTTTTTGGGAGGTTGTAATAGTTGTAAATAGTTTTCATGTTGCTTTGTATTTATGGCTGTTAAGATAAGATGTATTGATTTTAAGAGATTTCATGGGAAATTAAATGTGCTTCAAAAGAGTTTCATAAAGGGCATTGAAAATTATTTCATTTTAGTTTTGATCATTTTTTTCATTATGGGTTTCGACTGCATGAAATGTTTTTCTATATTTGTTACCCAGGTGGCTAGGGTTTCAAAAACTAGACAAGGTTTTGGTCTTAGATGTGTAAGGGCAGAGATAATTTTGCTTGACTGTGATAATATGGAAAGGTGTTTAAAATCTTTCTTGTGGCTTTGTAATACTTTATTGTAACTACTCAGTTATAATTGACCTCTTGGTGATATGGCATCTTTGTATTATGAGACAGTTTCTTTGATAAAGGGTTTTGAAGCTATAAACTAGGGTTTGACAGTTTATCCTAGGGTTTCTCACGAGCTTGAAGGTAGTTTTTAAATTGGTTAACAAGGCTTCTTTAACTCTACATACAGTTTTTGAATGATATATTACAATGGTTAAGGAAGCAGTTAAACAATTGTTTGATATAACCTCTCTGTCAGTTGTAAACTACCAAAAATTGGTTTCTTTATTTCAGTTGTCTCTCAAACTATCTATTGAGAGAAGAAGAGGCTTTGTACTATGAAATGATATATTGATATATATCTGATGTGTTGAGTTATAGATATGTGAGAGAACATTATTGTTGATATTATATCTAAGTTATTGAGGAACAATGAAATAGAGTGTCCCTCTGTAATTCAAATTATTCAATTCATTGTAATGGTTGAGATAAGCTAGTGAGGCACTATTATTAGTGAGGCAATGTTGAAAAGCTAGTGAGGCACATAAATAGCTAGTGAGGCATTTTCATTGAGTGGTTCTCTACCCCAGAGGTTTTCCACTCCTAAAAATCTTTGTGTTATGCTATTTTTCCTCTGCTTCATAGGGTTATTTTGTTATTTGTTATTTGATTCATATGTTCATACTAAATGATCACTTATCTCTTTAACACACTGGTTCATGCATTAATGAGTATTGAAAGCAACATTCATGTCTAATCTTTAAATCCATATTAGTGTGAAAATTTGTTTTGTTCTTTGTAACACTAATTCAACCCCCCTCTCTTAGTGTTACCAAGTACTCCAACAAGTGGTATCAAAGTTAGACCCTTGCAAGAAGTCTAACCAACTTAAGGGTTCCTGGCAAGTGGAGTACAATGGGTAAAAAGAATAGAACTAAGACCTCAAATAGAGAAAATAAAATTGATGATCAACAAATTGAAAAGCAAGCCGTAGTTAAGTCCAATATTGAGTTGTTGGATGAGTTAACCATGAATGTAGATACAAAATATCATAAAGAAATCAGTCCTGCAGTTAAGAGTCTTGACAATGTGAATGTTGGTAGACAAGAATTTGATTATTTTGTAGTTGAAATTGATGATGTAGAAGGAGATTTATTTGTAGATGAAGATGGATAGGAGTTCAATGAAAATGATTGTGAAGTTGATATTGAAGGAGAACTTTTATGTGGTTTAGAAGTGAACTAGTGTCTTGAAAAAGAGAACCAGGAATTAAAGGTTCAACTTCAACAAGAGAAGGATTCCAAGAGAAAGGTACTCTCTGATTTTGCTAAAGTTTCTTTAGAACTTAAAGAGGCAAAGGTACAAATTGAAGAGACAAACAAATTTGTTATTAGTCTAAAAATAGAATTTGAAGAAGTTAAAAGAATAGTTGACCTTATAAAATCTGATCTTGAAGTAAAAAGAATAGAATGTCTGAAATTAGAGAAAGAAATAGTCTCTTTAAGAAAGGATTTGGAAAAAGCTTCTTCAAAGCTGCATAAGTGTTGGATTCAGGACAGACAACTGAGAGGGGGGGTGAATCAGTTGTCTAAAACTTGCTTTTAACTGAAACACTTAAATCCTCTTTGTTATTTAATAGCATGTCAATTAATCACTCATGAAAGCATAAAGCATAAACACCAGAGCAGGTACACATCAACACATGAGACACCAAGATTTTCACATGGAAAACCTAGTCAAGGGAAAAACCACGGGGTGATTAACCCAAGGATTATTCTCTGTTAGAAGAATAAGAAAAAATAGATGGCACATGCCAATTAGGGGTCACTGCCTGAGCTCATTGCTCACAAGAGGCACATTGCCTACAAGAGACACACTATCTACAAAGTAACAAGTATCACAAACTTGAACTGGAGATTGACATCTCTACCATGCCTAGATTAGTTCCATTTAAGCCCAAAAAACTCCTGCTCTGCCTTTCACTCTTTCACTATACCACACTCATCCTCTCCAAGACACACTTCAAAATAAATTCACAAACCTTTATTTATACAAGGCATTGACTTAGGAACAATCATCTAAGTCGGCAAACACCTACAAGATCATTCACAAGATGTGTAACACATCCGGTCGGCCAGTCTCAAGAAGAACACCAATACCCGATGGTAATTCTTCAAATGCAAACTCCAACTTTAATGTGGACTGCCAATAAGAATTGTACATGATCCAAAGATCACCAAAACCTTTCCTAAGTCATCAAGAACATCTGCACTTTTTCATCTTACTGGAATTCTTCTCTTCTTCATCCAGAACTTCAAGAACACAGTCTGTCATCACTGTCGTAATGAAAAGGTGCTTCCAGACCTCCAAACCATGAACAAATCTAGTTGTCACTTCACATTGACTTCTTCAACACTCCCTCCAATCCGCAGAATGAGATAATGCAATTCTGAATCTCACCGGACCAATCTGTGACACTCTGTCACCACTGAACATCTGTCGGAACCAGTTCTACTGGAGCAGTCATATCTTCTTCAGATCATTATACAGACCTCTAAAAACTTGACTGGATCATTTCAAGACTCATATCTACAAACCCTTTAAAGCGCATCCTCTGATATTCATCTTATCTTGAAATTTTACCTTAATATCATCATTGTTCTTCACTATTCCTGATTGAGACTAATTTCCTCAATATCCTAAGCACACAGCTCATCCAATCCTTCTCATTAAAGCAATATGAGTATGTTGACATCAATGACAACACTGGTTATCCTCATACTTGCAACAATCTCCCCCTTTGTCATTGATGGCAACATATGATGTGAAAAACCATCAAGACAAGAACTTCTCCTTTTTGTCACAGCTCCCCCTATCAGCAACAACTCTTCAGCAACAACTCTTCACATGTCTTCTCTTTCTTTACTACTTCCCTTTGATCAACCACTTATTTTTCAACAACTCTTCAGCAACAACTCTTCACATGTCTTATCTTTCTTTACTGCTTCCCTTTGATCAACCACTTGTTTTTCAACAACTCATTAGCAACAACTCTTCACATGTCTTCTCTTTCTTTACTACTTCCCTTTGATCAACCACTTGTTTTTCACATGTCTTCTCTCCCCCTTTGACATCAATGGCAAAGGGCTCATACTTGCAACTTTAACACATCAGAATCATACCAGCTGCTCCCCCTAAGTAGTAGCTCCCCATCACCAATCCGGATCACAAGATATGACTATGATATCCACTGGACTGATGCACATCAGTGCATCCTAGTTCATCACTGAAGGGGCAATGACCCCTAACTTCTCCCTGAGATACTCAAAAGAGTCCTTGGGAAGAGGTTTAGTAAAAATATCTACAATCTAATCCTTGGAGGGCACATACTCCAATCTGACTTCATCCTTGTTCACTTGCTCTCTCAGAAAGTGAAACTTGATAGATATGTGCTTGGTCTTAGAATTCAACACCGGATTCTTAGAAATATTTATTGCACTTGAATTATCACAGAAAATTGTGATAGGCTCCTCATATTCTACTTTAATGTCTCTTAGCATCTGCTTCATCCATAAGATTTGAGTGCAACTACCTGCTGCTACAATGTATTCTGCTTCAGTTGTAGACAAAGATATTGCCTCTTGTTTCTTGCTTAGCCAAGAAACCAATCTTTTTCCCAAAAAGAATGGTCCACCACTAGTACTGATGCAGAGGTAAAACGTAACGGGAGCTTACAAATGGGAAGGAGGAGTCATTGATACAATCGGCATGTTAAAATCCTATCGGCTTAGCATCATCATCATATTTCTAGTTAACACAAACAGCATCATCATATTTCGGACGAGCATGAAATATCCTCCTGCTGACTACTGTTCACTTCCTCCGCCTTTCGCCTTTCGCCTATCATCAGCATCATGATACTCAGCAAGCGCAAACATCCTCCTGTTTCACTGTTCATCTAGCGCCAAACTCTATCGGCATCATCATGATATTCAACACCACCTTCGTCAGCAGGATATAAAATATCCAGTTGCTCCAAATATCCTGATGACGATAACTTCAGCACCTTTCCTTTGATGCTTACGTCACCCCGATATCTGCCTACTCAACCAACAGCATCATGATATGACTTATCCAGTCATATTGAAACATCCTGATGATGTTAACCCAACTTTCTGCCAATGACTTACGCCGATGCCAAAACACTTAGCGACAGCAGGATAAACTTGCATAGGGTGATATTCGCAATATCCTGATGACAATGACGTCACGCAATATCCTGATGACCTCTTCAATACTTAGCCAAAAAAAATGAACTTTCACTCCCGCATCCGATAGCGATATGCGGATGATGGGCACACACGAGAGATGATCCTGACGACGATATATACACTAAGTATATATCCAACCTATATCATCCTGATGCACTTGAAACATGCAATCTTCATCAGCTTCTTAACCTGATCCGGATAGCGATATGCTCACAGATGACGATGCGATTCGCTCTGACAGGAAAAGCACATGCAGACTCCTGTATATCCGTCCGCTGCATGCAAACTCACAGAACCACACAATTTCACAAAGGAAATATGATGATCGGGCCGGATCACCTTCTGATCAAAACTTAAAGATTTATCTTTCTAAACCTAGCACATGAGGATGCTAGGCTGATTCACAGCATGCTACCAATTGATCTCTCAAGGAATGAAATACACAAACAGAAAACTAAAATGCAAACTAAACTATCATACATGACCATTCCACCGATTCACAGAATCAACCGGTGGAAGGGTTGAAAGTATCCATTAATCTGTAAACAGAACGGAAATCAAAACAGATACAGCTGATAAACCAGATAATGCAATTGATGAGATCTTATTCAAATGAAATTCAAATGTCTTGTTTCTACAATACCGTCAAACAACAGTGCTTCTCAATATCTGGACTGTTCTCCTGAATCTCAACTCAATCACTAACACAACACCATAACATAACACAACTACCATGCTAAACCCTAACAGATCGAAGGTATATATATAACAATATCCTGCGAGTACTACCCACTCGATTCCCAGCAGCTGGGAGCTTCCAAGCGGCTGGGAGAGGGACAGCTCAGACTACCTGATCATGATCTCTAACTGCCTGCACACTCTCCTAGGCTGATCTAATACATATGCATTGGTCCAATGGACCTTATTACATGATGAAGTCAAACATACTAAAAATAGACTAATGTCCTGTCATGCGGACAATTAACCTATATCCTATCTTGTAGGGGTGCTCCTGCACCATACTCCCCAGAAGAAGAAATCTCAAGTCCACTTGAGATGAGAGTATGAAGATCTGCACCATGTTTCTGGATCTGCTCTTCAGTCATCCATACTGCTTCAGAATTCGGTTTTCCCTTCCAAGAAACTAGATACTCCAAGTACTGTTTGTTCCAGGTCTGTTTGACCACTCTGGTGTCCAAAACCTTCTGCAATTGTGGGGGATCATGCTTGGGAATGTCATCATCAACTGTATCCTGTAGGAGATCCTGATCTGCATCTGGAGAAGACTTGTATGGAGTTAAATCACATACATTGAATATAGGGGACAAACCAAGATCAGGTGGGAGTTGTATCTCATAAGCATTCTGTCCATGCTTGTGCAAAATCTGACATGGTCCAACTTTTCTCTGCATGAGCTTAGTATATTTTCCCTTAGGAAGTCTGTCCTTCTTCAAATGAACCCATACCAAATCTCCAACATCAAACTGAACATCCTTCTTCTTTTTATCAGCATATTCCTTATACTTCAAGGTTGTGTGCTGCAGTTGGGTCTTGACTTGATCATGAACCTCTTTGATGGCTTCTGCAAAAGCTTCACCTTCTGCACTAATAGGGTCTACTATAGGTAGATCTCTCAATTCCAAAATTCCTCTTGGATGCATACCATAAACTATCTGAAAAGGTGATTTCCCTGTGCTCCTATTGACAGTATCATTATATGAAAATTCAGCTTGAGATAGAATATTATCCCACTTTTCTCCATGTTGTTTTGTCAAACATCTAAGCAAATTCCCTAAGGAACGGTTCACTACTTCAGTCTGTCCATCCGTTTGAGGATGATATGCAGAGGAAAAAGACAAATTTGTTCCAAGTTTCCTCCAAAGAGTTCTCCAGAAGTGACCAATAAACTTCACATCCCTATCTGACGCTATGCTCAATGGCAATCCATGGATTCTGACAATCTCCCTGAAAAATAAATCTGCAATGTTTGAAGCATCAGCAGTGGTTTTGCATGGCAAGAAATGTGCCATTTTGCTGAATCTATCCACTACAACAAAAACACTATCAAACCCTTTCCTTGTCCTTGGTAAACCCAAGACAAAATCCATACTTATGCTTTCCCATGGTCTGGAAGGAATGGGTAAGGGCTGATATAAACCTGCATTAGTTGACCTGCCTTTAGCTTTCTGACATATCACACATGTCTCCACAAATTTTCTGACATCTGATTGTAACTTAGGCCAAAAGTAATGTCTTCTGACCAGATCAAGAGTCTTATCTAGACCAAAATGACCTGCCATAGCTCCACAATGTTTCTCCTTGATGATATTTAACCTCATAGAACACCTTGGAATACATAACTGTCCCCCTTTGAACAATAATCCATCCTGAATCAAAAATTCAGAGAATTCAGCATGATATTTCTCTCCAAAAGAAGTACATACATGATATATCTCCCCAAAATCTTCATCAGTCTGATACATGGTCTTTAGTGAATCAATGCCAACACTTTCTAACTGAATCTGGTTGACGGTTAGAGCTCTCCTGCTCAAAGCATCTGCAACTTTATTCTTGACTCCTTTCTTATGCTTCAATGTAAAAGTAAAAGCTTGTAAGGTTTCTACCCATTTCATGTGTCTGTGGTTCAGCTTTTCCTGGCTGTTTATGAAACTTAGAGCCTGGTTATCTGTGAATACTATGAATTCCTTTGGCATCAAGTAATGCCTCCATTTCTTGAGTGATTGGACTAAAGCATACATTTCCAAATCATATGATGAATACCTCTTCTTAGCATCATTAAGCTTCTCACTGAAAAATGCAACAGGTCTACCTTCTTGGCTGAGTACTGCTCCAATGGCCATGTGACTGGCATCACATTCTACCTGAAAGATTTTGTTAAAGTCTGGAAGTGCAAGGACTGGCTGCTGTGCCACCTTCTTCTTCAATGTTTCAAAAGAATCATCTGCTCCTTGAGTCCAAACAAATCTGCACTTCTGTCCTCCTTTGATGGTATCAAGCATGGGTGCACAAATATGACTAAACCCTCTTATAAACTTCCTGTAGAAGGTTGCTAACCCATGGAAACTTCTGACATCATTCATAGTCTATGGGGTTGGCCAAGACAATATGGCACTTACCTTTTCCTTATCCATTTGTAACTTTCCTTGTGAAATGACAAAACCCAAATATGTGATCTCCTCTTGCATGAACAAACACTTGTCTAAATTTATCATCAGCTGCTCTTCATGTAACCTCTTAAGAACCAAATCTATATGTCTGAGATGTTCTTCTTTTGTGTTGCTGAAAATCAGAATGTCATCTAGATATACTATGACAAACTTACCAATGAACTCTTTCAAAACCTCATTCATCAACCTCATAAAAGTACTAGGTGCATTAGATAAACCAAAAGGCATAACCTTCCACTCATATAACCCTTCATTAGTTTTGAATGCTATTTTCTATTCATCTCCTGGTCTAATCCTGATTTGATGATATCCACTCTTTAGATCTATTTTTGTAAAATACTTAGCACTTCCCAAACAGTCAAGTAAATCCTCTATCCTAGGAATTGGAAATCTATACCTGATTGTGATCTTGTTAATAGCTCTGGAATCTGTGCAAAGCCTCCAAGTACCTTCCTTCTTTGGTGCTAGTACAGCTGGTACTGCACATGGACTTAAACTTTTCCCAATCAGACCTGAATCCAATAATTCTTCAATTTGCCTGGCTACTTCTGCATTCTATTCTGGAGTTAGCTTATAGGCTGCTTTGTTTGGAAGTGTTGACCCTGGAATTAAGTCTATGCAGTGACTAATATCTCTGACAGGTGGTAGGGATCTTGGCATTCCCTCTGAGATGATACCTTTGTACTTATCCAATAGCTCTTGGATAGCTGGGTCTATGAACCTTTGCTTCTTCTCTTCCTTGACTTCTTGCTGCTGTTCTTTATTCACACTCATACATGGGATTAGGGCATATGCAACTGCACCTTCTGCTGCTACTTCTTTCATGAACTGTTTGCCTTCCATCAGCATTACCTTCACCTCTTTTCCTTTAGATTTCTCCTCTTTCTCTGTCAATGGTAGTAACTCTGTCACCTTACCATTTTTAGTGATTTTATAGGTATTTCTAACACCATCATGTTGTGCCTTCAAATCATACTGCCATGGTCTACCAAATAAAAGATTGCAAGCATCCATCTTGGTAATGTTAAACAACAACTTATCCTTATATGCACCAATCTGAAATTCTACCCAAGCCTGCTCTTCTACAGTTGTCTGCTGACCTTGGGTAAGCCATGAGACTTTATATGGGGATGGGTGAGGCAATCTCCTAAGCTTAAGCTTTGTCACCATGTGTTCAGACACAAAATTTTCAGTAGAGCCAGAATCAATCAAAACTTTACATGCCTTACCTCCTGCTTTGCAGATAGTCCTGAAAAGAGACTTTCTTTGAGGGGATTCTTTGTCAGGTACCTTCATGGTAGTTACTGTTCTTCTCATCATTAGAGACTCTCCACTTTCTAGGTATCCATAATTATCAGGAGCATTCACACTCTGAAAATCATTAGAGCCTGTCCTACTTTGATTGTCAGGTTCTTGGACCAGATTTGTTCTCCTTTCTCCTGTTGAGCTTGTGGCCTTTTCTGGACATCTACTGGCTATATGGCCTTCTTTGTTACAGTTATAACATCTGATGGATCCTCTGCCCTGGGATCTTCCTCTGAAAGGTCTTCTACCTCTGAAGTTTCCTTGCTGACTATAATTTTCCCTCTGGTTCTGACTATTGTTTCCCTTACTATTGTCATGACTGGATTCTCCTTGATATCCCTGTCCATGTTCTCTACCTCTAAAAGGACCTCTTCCACCTCTTTGTTGTCTTCCTCTTCCTCTATTGTGTTGTTCTTGTTTTCTCTTTAACTTCTCTTCCACTTTCAATGCCAACTGAAAGCATTTCTGAACTGTATCTGGATTATGCAGACTTATATCTTCCTGAATGTTGAACCTCAATCCATTAAGGTATCTAGCTGCCTTCTCTTCTTCACTTTCCTTTACCTTTGTTTTCATACAAAGTTTCATGAATTCTTCTGTATATGAGCTGACATCTAGCTCCTTCTGCTTCAGGTTTTGCTTCCTCTTGTGTAATTAGATACTGTAATCCAATGGGACATAAGCTTCCTTTACTAATGCCATCATTTTCTTCCATGTGGCGACTCTACGCTTTCCTTCCTGTACTCTATCATCTTGGACAAAATTCCACCATGTCAAGGTAGCTTCTTTCATTTTTGACTGGGCTATCTTCACCCTCTGTTGTTCTGGTATCTCCTCTATTTCAAAGAAATTGTTCAAACAGTCTATCCACTCCATCACTGAATCAGGTTCCATCTTTCCTGTAAACACTGGCAAATCCAGCTTCACATCCATGGTTCTCCTCTCCATGGCCTTGAGGGCGTTCAACAGTGGTCTCTGGTCTGCAGGAACGACCTCCTCGCTCCAACTAGGGATCTCTTCTTCTTCCCTATCTTCTTCTCTACCAGAACCTACTCTGCTCCTCAATTTCGCTAACTCATCCTTCAATTCCTGATTCTGAGCCTTCACGGCCTTGCTCTCTGCAATCTGTTTCTTCACCAGAACTGCCAACTCAGCGTTGGTCATCCTTGCCGGAACCTCTGATGTTCCTTCTTCGTCTGACATCCTGCTTATCTTTTCCAGAAGATCCTTCCTTTGCTCTGATACCACTATGATGCAGAGGTAAAACACAACGGGAGCTTACAAATGGGAAGGAGGAGTCATTGATACAATCGGCATGTTAAAATCCTATCGGCTTAGCATCATCATCATATTTCTAGTTAACACAAACAACATCATCATATTTCAGACAAGCATGAAATATCCTCCTGCTGACTACTGTTCACTTCCTCCGCCTTTCGCATTTCGTCTATCATCAGCATCATGATACTCAGCAAGCGCAAACATCCTCCTGTTTCACTGTTCATCTAGCACCAAACTCTATCGGCATCATCATGATATTCAACACCACCTTCGTCAGCAGGATATAAAATATCCGGTTGCTCCAAATATCCTGATGACGATAACTTCAGCACCTTTCCTTTGATGCTTACGTCACCCCGATATCCGCCTACTCAACCAACAGCATCATGATATGACTTATCCAGTCATATTGAAACATCCTGATGATGTTAACCCAACTTTCTGCCAATGACTTACGCCGATGCTAAAACACTTAGCGACAGTAGGATAAACTTGCATAGGGTGATATTCGCAATATCCTGATGACGATGACGTCACATCCTGATGACGATGACGTCACACAATATCCTGATGACCTCTTCAATACTTAGCCAAAAAAAATGAACTTTCACTCCCGCATCCGATAGCGATATGCGGATGATGGGCACACACGAGAGATGATCCTGATGATGATATATACACTGAGTATATATCCAACCTATATCATCCTGATGCACTTGAAACATGCAATCTTCATCAGCTTCTTAACCTGATCCGGATAGCGATATGCTCACAGATGACGATGCGATTCGCTCCAACAGGAAAAGCACATGCAGACTCCTGTATATCCGTTCGCTGCATGCAAACTCACAGAACCGCACAATTTCACAAAGGAAATATGATGATCGGGCCAGATCACCTTCTAATCAAAACTTAAAGATTTATCTTTCTAAACCTAGCACATGAGGATGCTAGGCTGATTCATAGCATGCTACCAATTGATCTCTCAAGGAATGAAATGCACAAATAGAAAACTAAAATGCAAACTAAACTATCATACATGACCATTCCACCGATTCACAGAATCAACCGGTGGAAGGGTTGAAAGTATCCATTAATCTGTAAACAGAACGAAAATCAAAACAGATACAGCTGATAAACCAGATAATGCAATTGATGAGATCTTATTCAAATGAAATTCAAATGTCCTGTTTCTGCAATACCGTCAAACAACAGTGCTTCTCAATATCTGGACTGTTCTCCTGAATCTCAACTCAATCACTAACACAACACCATAACATAACACAACTACCATGCTAAACCCTAACAGATCGAAGGTATATATATAGCAATATCCTGCGAGTACTACCCACTCGATTCCCAGCGGCTGGGAGCTTCCAAGCGGCTGGGAGAGGGACAGCTCAGACTACCTGATCACGATCTCTAACTACCTGCACACTCTCCTAGGCTGATCTAATACATATGCATTGGTCCAATGGACCTTATTACATGATGAAGTCAAACATACTAAAAATAGACTAATGTCCTGTCATGCGGACAATTAACCTATATCCTGTCTTGTAGGGGTGCTCCTACACCAGGTACTCTTCTGATCATCCACATCTCCTGCCCAATCTGCATCTGTATATGCATGAAAGAGAAATCATGATCTCTAGGGTACCATAGACCATACTCAACTGTCCCCTTTAGATATCTAAAAATCCTCTTGATTACCATAACATGAGATTCTCTAGGATCAGCATGGAATCTAGCAACAAGACCAACAGCCTACATAATATCTGGTCTAGTTTGAGTGAGATACAATAGTCCTCCAATCATTGACCTATATTTTGTCTGATCCACCTTGGGAGAGTCATCATCTTTGCTCAACTTGCATCCAGTGGCCATTGGAGTGTTCATTGGCTTTGAATCTTCCATCCCAAATTTCCTCAACAATTCTTTCACATATTTTGACTGAGAGATAAAGATTCCTTTCTTTGTTTGAGTAATTTGTAGACCCAAAAAGAAATTCATTTCTCCAAGCATTGACATCTCAAACTCACTTTTCATTTGACTTGCAAAATTTTTACACATACTGTCTCTTCCTCCAAAAATGATATCATCAACAAATACTTCAACAACTAAGATATTTTCATGATCAATTTTGAAATACAAATTACTGTCAGCAGTACCTTTATTGAAACCAATCTTCAAGAGATGCTTGTCCAATCTTTCATACCAGGCTCTTAGGGCTTGCTTCAATCCATACAGTGCCTTTTTTAATTTACAGACCATGTGACTATGATCAGACAATTGAAATCCATCCAGTTGCTCAATATACACTTCTTCTTCTAAATTTCCATTTAGGAAGGCAGATTTGACATCCATCTGATACACCTTAAAATCCTTGAAGGCAGCAAATGCAAGAAACAATCTGACTACTTCAATTCTTGCCATTGGAGCAAAAGTTTCTTCAAAATCAACTCCTTCTATTTGAGAGTAACCTTTGCAAACTAATCTAGCCTTGTTTCTGATTACTTCACCGACTTCATTCAATTTGTTCCAGAAGACCCATTTGGTTCCAATCACATTTTTGTTTCTTGGTCTGGGAACAAGATCCCAAGTGTGATTCTTCTCAATTTGCATCAGTTCTTCCTCCATTGCCTTAGTCCAGTTTTCATCATTGTAGGCTTCATTTACTATCTTAGGTTCAATCTTTGAAATTAGACAATACTCATCTGAATTTTGAGCAATTCTCCTCCTTGTTTGTACCCCTTTGCTTTTGTCACCTATGATCTGATCTTCAGAGTGGTTTAGAGTTACATACCTTGGAACTTTGGGAGTTTCTTGCACTACTGTTTCTTGATTAGGCTCATTCAGACCAACCTCTTCTTCTTGATTTACCAGATCAGTCTGAATCTGACTTTTAGAGGAGGATTGAGCTCCTTGAACCAGAGAACCATTCTGATCATCTTCATCATATTCATAAAACCTTGAGGGCTTCTCAATTCCTTCATCAACCTTCACATTTGTACTTTCTATCATCTTCCTCAGTCTCTTATTGTAATATCGGTATGCTTTGCTTTGAGTGGAGTAACCCAAGAAAATTCCTTTATCACTTCTAGCATCAAACTTTCCTAGATCTTCATCTCTTTTAATGTAACATTTGCTACCAAATACTCTGAAATATCTCATAGTAGGAGTGATACCAAACCAAAGTTCATAAGGAGTCTTACCGTTATTGCTTCTGATTTGAACTCGATTGAGAGTATAGACTGTAGTGTTGACAGCTTCTCTCCAAAACATCTGGGGAACATTTGCTTCCATCATCATTGTCCTTGATGCTTCCTGGATGGTTTGGTTCTTTCTCTCTACTACTCCATTCTGCTGTGGAGTCCTAGGAGCAGATAATTGTCTCTTTATACCATGCTCTCACAAAAATCTATGAATTCACCGGATGTGAATTCACCACCTCTATCAGACCTCAGACATTTCAGTTTTAGTCTAGTTTGATTTTCTACCATAGCCTTGAAGATTTTGAACTTCTCAAAAGCTTCTAATTTCTCTTTCAGAAAGGTAACCCACATCATCCAGGAATGGTCATCAATCAGTAACATGAAATATCTATCACCTTGCATACTCTTGATTCTTGTCGGACCACATAGATCAGTATGAATTAATTCAATAATCCGGTAGAGGACTGATCCTTGCTTTTGAATGAGACTCTGCTCTATTTACCCAGTTAACATTCTTTGCACAACCTATTTGTAGGTTTTACCAATTTTGGAAGATCTCTTACAGCCTAAGTATTGCTTATCTTGATAATGTTATCAAAATTTACATGACACATCCTTCTGTGCCATAACCAACTCTGATCAACTTGAACAAATAGACAACTTTTATTAGAACCAACTAGATGGAAGATATTACCTTTTGTTTGAGTACCGGATGCAATCTCAATTCTAGAGCTTTCAAAGATCCTACATCTTCCATTCTTGAACTGGAGATTATAACCTTTGTCCACCAACTATCCAACACTGAGAAGATTGTGCTTCAATTCTTCAACATACAGTACATTACCAATTTTTCTCTTTCCATCAAAAGAAATAGTTCCCCCACCTCTGATTCTACCAGCAGAATTATCACCAAACTTTACCATTCTTCCTTCATACTTTTCCAAGTCTAGGAACTTGTTTTTGTCACCTGTCATATGGTGAGAGCATCCACTGTCAATAACCCAATCATCCTTTTCTTCAACTTGGGTAGCCAAAGCTCTTTCTACAACCTTATGATTGACAGATTCAGAGGATATTGGATCTTCTTCCTTGATGGCAATAAACACCCATTCATTTCCAGATTTGTTTCCTATTTCTGATTCATCATCTGTTACTCCTTCATTATCAACTTCTTCATGAACATAATAACAATTCTTTTGGAACCTTTGTTTGTTAGAATTTGACCTTGTAGATCTTTCCAGACATCTTGAAGCAAAATGACCAATCTTATTGCAGTTGAAGCACTTAAAGGATAATTTTCCTTCATACTTACTAGATCCTCTTGGCAGTCTCTTTACAATGAGGGCTTCAAGTTGAGCTATTTCTGCTTCTTCCTCTTCCATGTCTCTTCTTGCTTGGTCATACCATGACAGCTTCCTTGAAGAGTTTTCTCCCAGATCAAATCTTTGTTTACCTTTCACTGAGGCACTGGCTTTGAATGCAGATTCAGTTTTGGGGGGATCATCTCCAAACTCGGTCATTTCAAATGCAGCCAGTTTGCCAGCCAATTGGTCTCTTGTGACAATTGTATGGGCTCTGAATTCATCAATGGTAGCAACCTTGATTTTGTAGACAGCAGGAAGGGATCTGAGAATTTTGCCAACAATCTCATTTTCATCCAAAACTCCACCAGCATTCCTAATTCCACACACCAGCTCATTTACTCTTGGTATAAAGGTGGTAATATTTTCATCATCTCTCATCTTTAGTCTTTCAAATTTCCTTTTGAGACTCTGCAACCTTGCACTCTTAACATACTCATCTCCTTCATGCAGAAGTTCCAGTTTAATCCAGATCTCATAGGCAGTTGGTAGGTCAATAACATTTGAGAGCTCTAAGTTAGTTAATGCACTTAGAAGAGCCTCTTTGGTCCACAGATTGTTTTCAGCATTTGTGATTTCATTCAAAGTTGTCGGACCACCCTGTGGAGGTACATATGCTTTTGTGACCATGGACAAGTATGCCTTTCCCATACACTCCAAGTGACATTTCATGTGACCTTTCCAAAGAGAGAAGTTGGTTCCATCAAACTTCAGACTATCCTTCTTGTATGATGACATCCTAGATCTCCTGAAGCGGTTAAGCTCCTTTTAGTGGAACTTGGCTCTGATACCAATTGTTGGATTCAGGATAGACAACTGAGAGGGGGGTGAATCAGTTGTCCAAAACTTGCTTTTAATTCAAACACTTAAATCCTCTTTGTTATTTAATAGCATGTCAATTAATCACTCATGAAAGCATAAAGCATAAACACCAGAGCAGATACACATCAACACATGAGACACCAAGATTTTGACGTGGAAAACCCAGTCAAGGGAAAAACCACAGGGTGATTAACCCAAGGATTATTCTCTATTAGAAGAATAAGAAAAAATAGATGGCACATGCCAATTAGGGCTCACTACCTGAGCTCACTGCTCACAAGAGGCACACTACCTACAAGAAACACACTGTCTACAAAGTAACAAGTATCACAAACTTGAACTGGAGATTGACATCTTTACCATGCCTAGATCAGTTCCATTTAAGCCTAAAAAACCCCTGTTCTACCTTTCATTCTTTCGTTATACCACACTCATTTGCTCCAAGACACACTTCAAAATGAATTCACAAACCTTTATTTATACAAGGCATCGACTTAGGAACAATCATCTAAGTCGGCAAACACCTACAAGATCATTCACAAGACATGTAACACATCCAGTCGGCTAGTCTCAAGAAGAACACCAATACCCGGTGGTAATTCTTCAAATGCAAACTCCAACTTCAATGTGGACCGCCAATAAGAATTGTACATGATCCAAAGATCACCAAAACCTTTCTTGAGTCATCAAGAACATCTGCACTTTTTCATCTTATTGGAATTCTTCTCTTCTTCATCCAAAACTTCAAGAACACAGTCTGTCATCACTGTCATAATGAAAAGGTGCTTCCGGACCTCCAAACCATGAACAAATCTAGTTGTCACTTCACACTGACTTCTTCAACACTCCCTCCAATCTGCAGAATGAGATAATACAATTCCGAATCTCACCAAACCAATCTGTGACACTCTATCACCACTGAACATCTGTCGGAACTAGTTCTACTAGAGCAGTCATAACTTCTTCAGATTGTTATGCAGACCTCTGAAAAATTGACTGGATCATTTCAAGACTCATAACTGCAAACCCTTTAAACTGCATCCTCTGATATTCATCTTACCTTGAACTTTTACCTTAATGTCATCACTATTCTTCACTATTCATGATTGAGACTAATTTCCTCAATATCCTCAGCACACAGCTCATCCAATCCTTCTCATTAAAACAATATGAGTATGTTGACATCAATGACAACACTGGTTATCCTCATACTTGCAACAATAAGAATATTCAATTTGAAAAAAGTACTGATTACCTAAATGACATGTTTTGTAAGCAAAGATATTACAGAGACACTACTGGCTTGGTTTATGATAAACAAGAATGTTCCAAATCAAGAGATGCTCCTAGAAAGAAGATAGAACTGAAGACTTACTATATTGAGAATGAAGCCAAGAAGGAAGAAAGAGATAAAGTTGCTGATAGAAGTAGTACAAATAGGCATCCAAGACCTTCATCTACCAGGCAATATCATTCGGTTAGGTATAACTATTCTCAGTTCCATGGTTACTTCTATTCATGCCATGTTTATGGTCATAGAGCTAGAGATTGTGAAAAAAATGCCTTTGGTTGGAACAAGAAGAAAAGATTTAATAGTTTGTAAAATTAGGATTATAATGTTGTGTGTTACAACTATAATAAAGTTGGTCATCTAGCAAGAAATTGTTAGGTGCATGAAAGATATTATTATAGAAGCTTTCTCAGATCACCTAGAAGAAATTACTCTTCTTTTGGTCAATACAGCAATATGATATGTTATAGGTGTAGTAGTTATGGACACAAATCAAGGTGGTGTAAGAACAATTTGATAAAACCATCTAGAAATAATATGACCAAGCATAAGCAAGATAGTACCTTATACAAGAAGAAAGATCCTATAACGGTTTGGAGAAGAAAACAAGCCCTAGGAAAAGAAAATCCTAATCTTGTGCATACTACACAAGAGACATTCCAAGTTGCATAAGGTACAGTATGAAGCCAAGAGGAGAAGATCATTATTCGATCATGTACCCCCAAGTTGCAAATAATGTGTAAAGGATTGATGTCCAATTTTGTCATTAGTGTTCATGGGAAAGATGATTATGGTTTGAAAATTGAGCATGAATTAGGTTATTATCCTGCATTGTTATGTTAAAGTGTAATATGCTAGGAATCTATCATCTTTGTCCAAGAAATGTCATTATCTAGGTGCAATCTCAGTTTACAGAAGATAAAGTACAGTGGTTGTTGTTAATGTAATGTTGTGGTGATTACACAATGCTTTCTTTGTCAAACAAAATTATGAATTATCTCTTTCATCTTTCAGTCACAGAGGTTGTTAGTGACAGTGTTTGTACCTTAACAATGTTTTCTATGCTTAGTTTAGTTGTGATAGTGAAAAAGAAATGGCATCACAGTGCATATGTGATTTGAATTACAATGATTGAATTAGTAGCAGCCATCTTGTTTCAATGGTCATATTGTTTGATACAAATAATGGTAATAGTGATAGTTAATTTCTTGACAAAGTGTTTATAGTTGGTAGTTGGTTGTAGTTCTTTTAGGCTCAGTCACATTCAATTGAGAAAAATTCATGCATAGGGATACTGTAGATTGTATGACAACACTCTGATATGTATTCAATTGTCTTGAGAATATCTTTTTTGCATGAACAATGCCTCTGTGTTATTGTGAAGTGCTTTGCAGCCTATGACAACTTCAGTGCCAGTATGATAGTGATTTGTGAAACAATGCTTTATTAGTTTGATAGCAATTTGAGTGTTTGGGAGATGATATAACAATGCTTTAACACTGTTTTGGACAGTGCAGTATGTAGTTGGTAGGTGAAAAATCAAACTCTTCTTGCAATATTAGGAGCTTTGGAACAGGGATATGTCTTTTTGTTACAAGGTGTATTTGTTGACATTTGTGTGTTTGTAAAAGAAGACAGTGATTTGGTGATATGTCTGAAGTTAAGTGGTGGTTTGCTTGATAATAGTGATCAACATTATATTTTATTTAGTAAAAAGGAGTTGTTCCTATGTCATTTTATTATACATCATGAATCTTCATCTATATGCAGTGACAATAGTATTGGGTTGGATCTTTCACAGTTTGTAATGGAGAGATATTGTCTCAATGCAATTTTAGATAGTATTGTTATAGAACTGTGATTGTTTTGATAGTGTTCCTTGTATGTTATGACAGTAGCTTTGTTAGTGTCTATAAGGGAATAGTACAGGTGATAAGAAAGAGGATTTCCTGATGACTATACTGATTGACAGTGTATAGGACTTCATGACAATGCATTTGACCTTGTATGATGTTGTATTGAATGATTTGCTTTGATCATGACAGTAGTCTAATGAAATGTCATGCTTGAGAATTTTTAGGACAGGAGCAATTAGATAATATTTGTTTTCCAACAGTGTGAGGTGAATGTGTTTTGTAGTCCATGGTGGTTGTATCTTGTACAAGGGGCACAGTGTGATGATTTGATCAAGACATTGGGTAATGAAGGAACATTGTTTCTTTGACAGATGTTAATGATACTGAGATCATCTTCAAGGGGAGCTTTATTGCATACTCTATATACCTGTTATGTCCTTTGGTACAGTGAATGATTATATTTTGTTGTTTGATATTTGCTCAATGGTACTATCAGCTGTTCTTTTGATATCTATTCATTGCAATGATACCTAGCTAATGGTGATAGTGATATTCTACCAACATCTCCATTTGTTGTCCTTCTTTGATATATGCTTCTTTTTATGATGGTCCTGACAGTTCAGTTTTGTTTCAAGATGCTCTAGATGTTTTTCTTTCATGGGAAAATCATGGTATGCTTTCTATTTTCTAATTTTGTTTATCATTTCAGGTGTTTGTTGATCTCTGATTTATGTTATCGCCTAGAGGCATTAGCACACTTTCTTCCTCCCTTTGTCTTTGATGTCAAAAAGGGGGAGAGAGAGTTGTGTTTTGCCATCATGGACAAAGGGGGAGTTTGTTGCCCTTAGTTATTGTCCTTGATGTCAAAGACACAATCTATCTTAGATGGATATGGTACCTTCACATGCAAATTATTTGGATATGGTACCTTCTTGACATGCACAGTATCTGTATCATGACAATTGGTTGAATGGTGTTTACTCGTGGTCTTGGACTTATGATGGTATCATCATTGTTGACATATATAGTTGAAAGTTTGGCATATCGTTGATTATTGCATTATCATGGCCATTGACAGTGTTAGTGCCTGAATTGACTGACAATTTTTGAGCAATTTTCATGCAGGCACTTTCCCTAAGAATCCAAAAAATGTTCTAAGTCTTTGGGCCTCCTCAGCATTTTTCAGCTGCATCATCATATTCTCTTCGAGGAGGAGGTCATCATCATCATATTGTCTTCGATGATGGTCAGCATCATCGTGTTCTCCGTCGACCGGCTTCTCTTCGTCATCATCATATTTCAATATCGGGTGATGTTTGGTTATTATCCTGATCCTGCTGATGAGCCACAGTGCGCCCTGATTTGCTTGCGGGGGTGATTTCTCAAGTATCCGGTGATCTTCCAATTATCACCTTGCCCAAACATGATGATGATGTTGCCCCGATATCCTGAAGGGGTTATTCTCTAAGTTGTTCGACCTGACCTATTTCTTCTAAGGGTCGTCTTCATCATCATCATCATATTTCCAGTTATCACCGTGTCGCTTGCGAGGGTCATCATATTTTCTGCCTTCATGATATTTTCGCCGGGGTGATATTTTTATCATCGGGTGATCTTGGTTATGATCATCCTGATGATGTTGTTGAAGAGTTCTAAGTGTGACCCGATATTCACTGGGGTCATCATATTTTGAACGTCAGGATGATCTTAGTCAATATCATCCTGATGATGTTATATCACTTCTTGTTCGTTGTTTTGTCATCCTGATGATGCTGACGTCATTCTTACGTCAGGGTGATATCCGGTTCTCTGCCTATCTGCATCATGATATTTCCGAAGGAGGGGGTGATATTTCATATCACCCGGGTGTATGTTTGTTCCAGCGTCATGATGATGCTGATATCAAGGAGATATCCGCCTGCTGGCTTCGTGCATTATCTAGTGGGGGTGATCTTTTCAAGCATCATCATATTCTTCTATCGCCCCGATCTTATAGTGGAGCTACAGTGCAACCTGATATTTGTGCATCAGGATGATATTTCCAAATATCTGGTTGTCTTCCGAATATCATCCTGATGTTAATATGATGATGACGTCATCAAGGTCCGGGGGGGTCATATTCCTAACACTGATCATCTTGAGGAGATCTCCTGATATTTGCAAACATGATGATGACGTCATCCGGATATGAGGAGGTGCGCAGTGGGCAGATATGATGATGATGTCAGCAGGATATGATGATGACGTCATCAGGATGTTCATCGGCCAGACTTTTGGTATAGGCTCAGCAGGAGGATGTTTCTCCGATGGATCAGGTTGTGCTGATGAAGGCGATTATCATGTAGGCTATATTGCGATATGATGATGACGTCAGGGTGATATTTCAATCGACAGGATATCATGCTGCTGGAGGGTGATGATGATGAAGTCTTATACTAGTGTCGTCAGGAGCAAAAGCACCGACGTGATATATGCTCATGACCTAGTATATAAAGTATTAATGAGGTCATCGAGGGGTGCATGTGGGATATTGAGATCCTGCATATTCGAAATATCATGATGATGAATCTCGGCGGGAAATGGTTGCGATCGACTGTTTGATGTTCTTCCCAAGGCCGCGGGTTGGTGCGCCTTTAATGGCGATTGTTGCAGAGGTATGGGCGATGGCGTGGGCGGATCTGGTACCCGATTGAAGGTGTACATCAGCGGACAGTGGCGCAGGGCTCGAGATATCTTCCTGTCTCCTCCCCTACCTGCTGCATTCATGTTTGGGCGCCAATCTGGTAGTGTGTTTGAGCGCCATTTTTATGGTACTGTGTATCTGGCGGGATTTTTGGTCAACCTGGTAGTCAATGCTGAATACACCCTCCTGCTATATAATGCAGACGGTGTTATTCATTCAAGGTTGTTGAAAGTTGATGATTTTGGCTCTGTAATGCATAACAAGCTGATCTGGTTGCTCTGTACAGCTTACCTATGAGTTTATGTATCTCTTGTTGTTTGTTTTTGGCATGAACCCACTGATTTCATGATTAAACTTATATGAGAAATGTTGTTTGGCATGTGTTGTGTTAATTCTGTCTCCAGTATTGCATGTATTCTTCTTCTGAATCTGGATGTTTGGTAATGTTTAGATTCTAGAGCATAGAATTCCTATGTTGATTGTCTGATCTTCTGACTTCTACTCAAGGGGTAGATTAAACTGTTTTCAGGTTGAACATTGGGAAGGGTATACTGCAGTAGGGATACCATAAGTAGAGATAACCTAACACTTTGTATTGGGAGATGCCTGTAAGGCAGGTATCACATAGATCCCCTTGAAATCCAGTTTTAGTTGTTTATGCTGATCATTCACAGGTGTATGTCTATTGACTCCAGGCCCTGGATAGGCACCAATCATGCTTTGCTTTGTGTTATAACCATATCCAGCTTTGCATCCACACTTAAACTCCAAAGCAAAATCTAAAACCAACATTAGGACATTAGAGTTAGTTTAGGATCCTCAGTCCTCTGTCTACAACTGCAAATAGGCCCAAAGCTAGCCCCTTTGCCCTTATCTTTCAGTTTTGGTCTACTTACAGGAGGACTATCTACTTTCTGTCAACATCCCAGCCTTGCATGCATATCCTCATGGATGTTGAGTAGGGAATGCCCCCCTAGGTCTTGCAGAGCCTGAAGAAGAAGAGGAGATAAAATATAGAGTCTATCTCCTATACTGTTGACCCCCTGGCCCAGAGCTCCTGTTGATCACTGATGGCTACCTTGTAGGGATATCTGGGAATAAGCATCCAGTCTGGGAAAAAGTCAACAGATAGTTTAACATATGGTTGAATATTACATTATCATGGTAGTTGATATACATAGGTGATAGTTGCATTTGACATTAACATTGGTATATGTTTCATACTATATGTTAGTTTCTCTTGATTGTTTCATATTTGAGGTGATAGTTTGGTTTCCGATCTTGTTCATGTTTATAATATACATGAGCATATACATGACCATGGTGATGGTTTGACATACAGGAGCATATTGATAATGATTAATACTCTAGTTGCCATATGTTTGTGTGGTGTCTTTTTGGTAGTATCCTTGGTATGGTATGCTCATAGTCATACATATTCTATGATAACTCTATATTTGATACTCAGTATACATTTGATGCTCATATCAGTTGCAATACTATTCCATTTTGGTGGTATGATATTAGTTGGCATACAGTCACATGGTCCACATGCTCTTATGGTATCACAGTTGGCTTACAAACACAATTGGACATGCAACATGTTTTACATAGAATATTTTGATGCATATAATAATGTTTGATCATCATAAGACTTGGTTACATTTTGCATATTTCTATTATCCTATTTATGATGACAAAGCCATACAAGGTTACAATGGTTTGTAATGACTTAAAGTGTTGACCATGTTTGCATCTGCTAGAGGGCATTCAACACACATTGCAAAAATGTTCCCTTTGGCATATTGAGCTCTTTACTTATCAGGTAGGTTACCATACTTTGTAACAAGTTTGAAAAGGTTGTATTTACAAAGGTGCTACCAACTTGTTTAGGGTATACCGAAGGCACCAGCTGCATAAATTATTCACAGGCAAAAAAGAAGTTTTGGCACTTATTTTGCAAAGTTTGAAGCTTTGAATATGAAGCTCTTAACCTAAGGTTTCATTTCATTTTATTTCTATTGTAATCATGAAAGAGTATGGGAATAATGGCATGAATCTGTAATATCATAAAATGTCCCCTTGGGGGCTTTTCCCTCATAAGGTTTAGCTCCTGGGTCTTTAGTATGCATTTAGGACATTTTAGTTCATATTTGGGCATCTTGATGGAATGAGACCTAGGTTCCATGGAAAATTTGACCTAGTGGTGTAGGAGCACCAAGATGTCTAGATTTTGTTTGATCTTCAAGTAGTTGTTTTGTCAAAAGGTCTATGAGACCATCCAAATGTTGTAATGAGGCTTACTTGTAAGGGACTATGTCCAAGTAACTAGTATCTATTATCTTATTGTAAGTCCTAGGTAGGATAGTCATGTTGTCATAGGTAATTGCTATAGTCTTTTATGTAAGCCTTTGTAGAGGCATTTAGGACAATCTTTAAAGTCTTAGTGTTTGTAGCCTTTAAAGGCATGTCATAGGTTTTAAAGGTATGGAGGAACCTTGTCCAAGGTCATTGTTGACCCATTTTTTCCTTTGTTCAGAGCCAAATGGTCCACCTGGCATTTTCCCTGAAAATCCCTTGAGGAGGTCCCTATAAAGCAAATGCCAAATTTCCCAACAAGCCTTACCTAGAAAACCTGACCATTGTGAAGAGCTTGAAAAAATAGGTAGGTTTGCTTTTTACAGTACCCTGAAATTTGACCAAATAAAGAAGTTATCCATGGTCAAAGTTTGGTCAAACATATAGTTCAAATATGCATTTGGTGGGCTTGAAAATCTCTATCGGCCTCAGGAAATGTTGAAAAAGTTAAGTTTTATGCATTTTTTGAATGCATATCAGGCCAGGGAAAGACATATACATTTCAGGAATCTTTCGCAGATTCCTGGGAATATTCCGCTTTTGTATATCGGTGATATACAAGTAAAGATGCAAGTGAAACATACAATGTATAAGATGCATTCTGGGGATATTGTTTCCAAGAATCCGCAGTTGCATGTCAAAGGTTTGTATATTGCTTTGTATGTTCGCAATATACAAGAGAAAATATACAAGCAAAGCATACATTGCGGGCATATTCCTCAAGATTCCCTCTTTGTATGTCGGCAGGTTTATATATTGCATTGTATATTCGACATACAAAGCCCCAATGTACATTTGCTACAATGCTGCGAGGAAATATACAAAGGTTGCTGCAGAAAGGATATACAAAGGCATTTGTATGTTGCCAATATGCAGGAGGTGGGGTCCACAATATACAGGAGCTTTTGTATATCGGCGATATACAAAGTAAACATGCAAGTCAAGATGTGCAAAGGCAAAAAGGCAGTGTCATGTACATTCAAAAAATACTACAGTGGTTTGTATATGCAATTGTATATTTGCATATATAAAAGTTAACATACAAACCCGGACCCAATTGCATTTTTCAATGGTTTCATAAAGAGTTTTGGGTCCGCGGCTTGTATATCGGTGTTGTATATGTCGATATGCAAGCAGAAGATACAAAGGGAAGACAAGGCCAGGGCCCATCACTTGGATATTGGTGGTTGTATGTTCGCATATACAACCCAAAATGCACTTCAATATGCAAGCTGGATTTCATGAAAAGATCAAATGCAGCTGATGCAGTTTCAAGTCCACAGTGCATTGTATATGCGATTGTATGTTTGTATGTACATGCGATACACAAAGGAAAAATGCATTTTCCCAGTGCCACAAAAAATAGACCAACTCAATGGCAAATCAAGAGGTGCCATGTGGCAGCAGTGGATGCATATACAAAGGCTCTTGCATATGCAAGGCAGTTTCAAATGCTTTTTGAGAGCGATTGCAGAAGCCTTTTGGCGCCAAAATGTGGAGATACATACAAAGTTTCCAAAGCATATGATGCAGAGGCATCCACACTAAAACCTTGACATTCAGCATGTATGTCTAAAACCCATCATCATCATCATATTTCCCTTTAACACTGTCAGCATCATCATACTTTCTCTTGCCGACCGATATCCTCCTGCAGACAAACCTTCGACCCTTCGCCTGTCAGCAACATCATCATATCCGGCTATCGGCAGCATCATCATATTCGGCAAGCGCAAACATCCTCCTGACGTTCACTGTTCACCTTACCACCAAACTCTATCTTCAGCATCATGATGTTCAACATCATGTTCATCAGCAGGTTATAGAACATCCGGTTCCTCCCATATATCCTGATGACGACAACTTCATGCACCTTTCCTTCGATGCTTACATCACCCCGATATCCTGATGATGATTATCCTGATGACAATGACATCACATGCAGCTCCTTCAATATCCTGCTGCCCCGATATCCTGATGACGATTATCTTGATGACGATGACGTCACATGCAGTTCCTTCAATATCCTGCTGTCGGCCAAACTTAACATTATCGGCCCGCGATGGTTTTATCAACCTGATCTTCTACCTTATGCCGATACGCTCCTCCTCGGCAACACCTGATGATGATCACCCCAATGCACATTCACCTTATGCAATCTACTGCATCATGCTCACCTCCATCTACTCGGATGACGCCCGAAGTAACTGCAGGATATACACAGAAATATCCTGATGATGCCGTTGCGATGGATTTTCGAACCTTAGCGAATTTTCGATCCGCCGAACCTCCTGAGGTGACCCGATCTGCTTCCTGGACAACTTTCCAGACTCTAACTATCAGCACGACCTAGCACATACCCATGCTAGGGTTCTCAACACCTCTCGACGACGATCCTGCACACCTGCATGCAAACGAACACAAAATGCAGACTAAACCCTAAACTACTATACATAGCCATTCCACCGATTCGACGAATCAACCGGTGGAATGGATCAGCGAATCCATGAAACCACCAGAACAGCAAATCGATCACACAATGGAATCCAAACAGAGAATTGACACAACAGGATCTCTTTATTGATTTCAAAAGATGCAAATACAGTACTCTGTCTCACTCTCTGCAATCTAGCTTCTCAACATCTATATCTCAATCTGTCCTAAGACCAACCGATCCTCATGCATAAATAGGATCTCCTGCGAGTACTACCACTCGATTCCAAGTGGCTGGGAGCTTCCAAGCGGCTGGGAGGATCCAACTGAACACACAGCATAACAGCTGTCCTAACAAACTACCTAAAAATAGTAAAGTATGGTCAACATGACCTTATTACATGCATTGGTCTTATAAGACCTTCTTGGAAACATTAACCAGACTCAAAACAAACTAACTGCCTCATGGAGGCTAGCTGTCAGGTAGGTGCTCCTGCACCATACTCCCCAACAGAAAAGAACTCATGTCCCATGAGTTAGGATGTGGAAGTCCTCCACCTTTACACTTTGCCTTTGCAGTGTCTTGATCTGTTCCAGCTTTGTCCTCTGCTGGCTCTTGGCTGCTCCAAGACTTCTGAACTGTAACTTGCCTTGTTGCAAGTAAATCCTCATGCCTGTCAATGTAGGCCCTTCTCTCACATACCTTGTGTTTGTCAGGTTGTCTGACCAGAACCTCTATCTGAACTGCCTCTCAAACTTCTGTAATGTTCAACTCTGTCTTTCTTTCAACCTTTATAGGACAAACAATAGTCCCAACTATGACAACATCCTTGTCATTCCTCTCAACTGGTTGCTGTTTGCAAACCTGTTTCTGCACCTGCTGCTGACCTCTGTCAGTCACAACTGAAACTTTCTTCAACCTGTTGTCCTTAACAACTCCTTGCCCTGCAGTGTCCGCAACTGCCTTTATGCCTGCTCCTATAGGCATCTGCACAAACTCCTTCTTTCCCACTAAAATGATTTTGGCTGCCCCTTGTGCTGTAGCATTTTCTTGCAATGGCATCAACATAATAGTCTTCCCATCTTTCTTGATGGTGTAGGTATTAGCATACCCATCATACAGTACCCTCCTATCAAATTGCCATGGTCTACCCAACAGTAGGTGACAACATTCCATGGGCAAAATGTCACACAAAACTCTATCATGATATGCTCCAATCTAAAAATCCACATATGCCTGTTCATAGACAAAAAGTGATTGACTATCACTCACCCAAGATGCCTTGTAAGGGTGATGGTGTGGAATCCTTTCCAAATTCAGTTTATCCACCATTTCCTGAGATACCATGTTGTCTGTTGAACCAGTATCAATGACAACCTTACATACCTTACCTTTGCTCTTGCATGTGGTCTTGAAAAGAGCTCTTCTTTGCATCATATCCTTTGATGCCTGCAAACTAATTCTCCTTAGCATCAATGCTTCTCCCTCCTCAGGATATCCATAACCGTCAGGATCCCTATCTCCTTGATAAGTGTTTGAACTCTGCACACTTTGCTCTACTTTCTTTTCTTACACAAGTTGTACTCTCTTGTCATTCGTTCTATCATTTTTGGATGATGAACCTTTGCTTTCTGGACATTTGAAAAATGGATGACCAAACTCACCACAGGTGTAACACTTGCCTGAAAATGTAGTAGAACCTCTACCACTTCCAAATCTACCTCTATTACCTTTCCATCCACCTCTGAAATCAGACTGTCCCTGTCCTTTACCAGTGTCTTCTTGACCCTCATTGGTTTGCCTTTGTGTATGGGCTGATCCTCTTCCCCTCATATTACTGCCTCTTCCTCTCATGAACTTATCTTGTCCTCTATTCACCTTTTCTTCAATCCTGATTGCCATTTGGTAACAATCCTCCACATTCTTAGGGTTAGGTAAAACTAACTCATCCTGTATGTTCAATCTCAAACCAGCCAAGTACCTAGCCACCTTTTCTACCTCATTCTCATGATGACCAGATCTCATACTCAATTTATAAAACTCCTCAGTATATGCCTTCACATCCATTTCCTTCTACCTTAAAAATTGTAACTTCTTAAACATCTGAATCTCATAATCCCTAGGCAAGAATTTACCTTTGATCCTTGCTACCATTTTATCCCATGAAGTGATCTTTGACTTCCCTTGTTTCCTTCTCTCGGATTGTACATAATCCCACCATACCAAAGCATGACCTCCTAACTTGGTCTTTGCAATCTTTACCTTCTGATCCTCAGCAACATCTTCACATTCAAAGTGATTATCAAGTGTAGCAATCCAATCCAGTAACTCATCTTCATTCAAACTTCCATTATACTTGGAAACATCAACCTTTACCTTAGGTTTATCACTCTGCACTGCCTTTAACAGTTTTGCAAATCTCTAATCTTCAGCATCCAGATCTTTAGCTACCTCTTCATACTCTTCAACAGTATCTTCATCTTCTTCAGACTCACTGTCTTCCACTTCCCTCTTTTTGTTCTTTTCCAGGGCTACAAGCCTGGCTTGAAGTGCTTCAGCAAGCTCCTTCATCTTCCTCATCTCTCTGGCATGTTTTTCCTTCATCTCCTGCAATTCCCTTGCAGTACCACTACCTTTCGGAGGCATTTTGTCAACCTCTCACTCCTCTACCTCTGTCCTTTCAGTGACAGAATCAACTCTACTTCTGCCCTTTCGGTGACAGAATCAACACACAACAGCCCAGACCTTTTGCTGAGCTCTGATACCACTATGATGCAGAGGCATCCACACTAAAACCTTGACATACAGCATGTATGTCTAAAACCCATCATCATCATCATATTTCCCTTTAACACTGTCAGCATCATCATACTTTCTCTTGCCGACCGATATCCTCCTGCAGACAAACCTTTGACCCTTCGCCTGTCAGCAGCATCATCATATCCGGCTATTGGCAGCATCATCATATTCGGCAAGCGCAAACATCCTCCTGACGTTCACTGTTCACCTTACCGCCAAACTCTATCTTTAGCATCATGATGTTCAACATCATGTTCATCAGCAGGTTATAGAACATCCGGTTCCTCCAATATATCCTGATGACGACAACTTCATGCACCTTTCCTTCGATGCTTACGTCACCCCGATATCCTGATGATGATTATCCTGATGACGATGACGTCACATGCAGCTCCTTCAATATCCTGCTGCCCCGATATCCTGATGACGACTATCCTGATGACGATGACATCACATGCAGTTCCTTCAATATCCTGCTGTCGGCCAAACTTAACATTATCGGCCCGCGATGGTTTTATCAACCCGATCTTCTACCTTATGCCGATACGCTCCTCCTCGGCAACACCTGATGATGATCACCCCAATGCACATTCAGCTTATGCAATCTACTACATCATGCTCACCTCCATCTACTCGGATGACGCCCGAAGTAACTGCAGGATATACACAGAAATATCCTGATGATGCCGTTGCGATGGATTTTCCAACCTTAGCGAATTTTCGATCCGCCGAACCTCCTGAGGTGACCCGATCCGCTTCCTGGACAACTTTCCAGACTCTAACTATCAGCACGACCTAGCACATACCCATGCTAGGGTTCTCAACACCTCTCGACGACGATCCTGCACACCTGCATGCAAACGAACACAAAATGCAGACTAAACCCTAAACTACTGTACATAGCCATTCCACCGATTCGACGAATCAACCGGTGGAATGGATCAGCAAATCCATGAAACCACCAGAACAACAAATCGATCACACAATGGAATCCAAACAGAGAATTGACACAACAGGATCTCTTTATTGATTTCAAAAGATGCAAATACAGTACTCTATCTCACTCTCTGCAATCTAGCTTCTCAACATCTATATCTCAATCTGTCCTAAGACCAACCGATCCTCATGCATAAATAGGATCTCCTGCGAGTACTACCACTCGATTCCAAGCAACTGGGAGCTTCCAAGCGGCTGGGAGGATCCAACCGAACACACAGCATAATAGCTGTCCTAACAAACTACTTAAAAATAGTAAAGTATGGTCAACATGACCTTATTACATGCATTGGTCTTATAAGACCTTCTTGGAAACATTAACCAGACTCAAAACAAACTAACTGCCTCATGGAGGCTAGCTGTCAGGTAGGTGCTCCTGCACCAGCATAGAAAGTCAGGATCTGAGGTATTTTCAGAGGGTGATATATACACAGATGCAGAAGTGATATATACAGGCAGTTGGCCAGATCTTTAACTGTCGATATCTTCCCCATTTCAACAAATTTCAACATGCTATAAGAGTCAAAAATGCTTGTTTTTGCCTCCTCTTTCATTTGAGCAGATTTTTGGGGGGACTTTCTAGTTTTCATTTTCCCAATCTAGCTTTGCATATTTTGGGTCGATTAGATGTTTCAACAGCCACCTTGAAGTTTTGAGGGGTTTTTTCTCCTCACAGTGGCTCCGGTTGGTGGATTTCTGCAAGTGCATTCATGGCATATGGGCTCTTTGTCTCGTAGGACCAATTTCTATGCGTTGGACGGTGACTTTGAGGGTTGCTTCTCCATCTCCTGTCCTATCTCATGTCTTGGTTGCCGTTTTCTATGTTTTCTCCTAGCGATAGCATGGCCCCTGTCCCTTCGCCATGCCTTTGCCTATACTCTCCTTCTATTGGCATTTATGGCCTTGGTTCTGTGAATGAGCGACTCCTTGTTTTCTAGCAGGAATCTGACCTATATAAGTAGTGTAAAATCTCTTTTAAAAGGGAGGATGGTATTTTTGGGGCTATGATGCTGTCGAATTCCTTTTCTAGTCAGTCCATTTTAGTGTAACTACAAGGATAAGGGAATGTGACTCACTGTGCCTAAATCTAGCCTCTGTTGTCTTCCTTTACCCACCAATGAGTGCAATTAGCTAAATGGGTGTAATTCTACTATGAAATGTTCTGCATTGTAACAGTTTTTTGGGCCTTCATGATTAATAGATGCTGATTTTTGCCTCTTTTATCTTTGAATTTATGTGTTTCATTTGAAGTTTTAGTCTGTTCTGTGGGTAAAATGGCCCCTCTACAGGTTTAGCTTTCATACCGAAGCCTCAAACCAGCCTTAAATCTATGCAAATCTTTCTTCAGTAGCGAAAGAATCATTGTTGTGTTCACACTATGACCACCATCTCTCACTAAATATGGTGTATCGCCTCTTTTTTCCCTTCAGTTCCCCTTCTAACTCTTTCCCCTGCAAGCTTTTAGCACTAGATTTAGTATCATCACTCTAAGTAATAGGCTTGGAGCAAGGAACCAGCCTTCTTTGGAGGTCTGATCTCATAACGCATGGTCCCACACTTCAAGATCATTCCAATGTTACTCTAGGTTGCATGAGGTGTCACAGCTGCATGTGAAGGGTGCAAATCTAGGTGATAACAGTTTCTGGCACGCCCGGTGGGACAAGAATTGAGAATTCTGAGTTTAAAATAATACATTCTGGTTACTGGTTTTGATGTACAGCCAATAATATTTGGACCTGTAAGAAGTCAAAATTTTGCATATCTGGTGACTCCAACTTTGGTCCAGCAGAACCGTTGTATCTCTGCTTATGAGAAGAATACCTACAAGAAGCAGTGCTTCACCTTTCGAGTATCTACAATTATCCCCACCCAGGAGAGGAGGGGTAGCAGCTGAGAAGCACAAGAATACTCACATCCAGCCTAGGAGAGCCAAGTCAACTCCCCTTGCCATTGGAGCTCACACTGCCTCAGGGACTAAAACTACAATGATTCCTGCAGTTAGAAATCAGCCATTTGTGGCTTTCAATCAAGGCAGCCCATTAAATCTAGCTCAACATGATGATATCCCTATCACTGTCCTGAAGAGTTTACCATTTTTTCACGGTGAAGACCAGACTACTCCAGTTGAGCATATCTAGGACATCGCAAACCTGTGTGTTGTCCATCATGTAACAATAGAAAATGTAGCAATTAGGCTACTCGCAGCCTCCCTGAAGGGCAAAGCTTTACAGTGGTTTAGAAGCCTACCAGTAAATTCCATAGATTCCTGGGATCACTTAGGAGAGGAATTGTGCAGTTTCTTCACAGACAAATCAGATCACCTGTCGCTAGTGGAGCAGCTATCTACAATCAAAAGAGCCCCTCACGAGGTCATGTCAGATTTCAATCACCGTTTCCAAAAGACATGGGATAGAATCCCACCAGCGGTAAGACCTACAGCTAACCATGCATTTCTATATTTTTTGAGAGCATTAAATAGTGACATCTCGGTGATGATTCAATCCATGGGAGGGCTTTCCTTGCCACAGGCCTATACCATAGCCATTAGGGCTGAAAATAGCCTCATTTAGGCTGGTAAAATTGCTCCTAGGCCACCTTTGCTGATTTTTCCCATAATTCAACTGCCAATCCCAACATATGTGCCCCCCATAGCTATTATACCCGCTGCCCCAGCATTACCAGCAACTAATCTGCAGACAAATAGGCCAGAAAATGCTACTCAAAATTAATCTTCTGAGTTACAAGAGATCAAGGGATTGTTGCAATCTTTTGGTAATGAGCTGACAAATATGAAAAAGCAATAGTTCCAGAATAGACAGCCCTATCAACCACATAACCAAGGGCAAAACCAGTCTTATCAGGGATAGAACCAACCTTGGCAAGCTAACAGGCCACCCTATTGGAATAACTATCAGGGGGTCAGACAGAATATGAACTAGAGGCCTTTTCAACATTACAATCCTGCATCCACCAGTGCCATCAGTGACATTGTCCCTATTCAGAACAACTTGGCTTCCGATTGTGAATGGTGCTCTCCAAGCAATCAGCCGCACAATAAAGAACCATGTCCAAGTGGAGCCATAAATCAGGCCCTGACAGTGCAAGATATTGCAACTCTACAGCCAAGTGCATCTAATGAGGGGACTATGTAGCAAATAGAACAACCTTAGCATGATACTGCCTTCATGAATTGGTAGGAAAATGAGTTTTGTGGCATGAACAAAGACTACACTCCAGTCGCAACTAACACAAGAGCAAAAAGGAGGAGTTATGAGATGGATCAGGCGACAAATAGAGAAAAAGGACCCACTGATCCTTCTACTTCTCAATTTCCCCGTGTGTTACAAAGAAATACTCAGGCGACTACCAAAGAGCAGCCTCAGTTGCAAGCTGATATTGCTGCTGCCAAGCCACATCAGAAGGTAAGCATTGCTGCACCTTTCAATATTATTGAGATTATGAAAAAGGCAAATGTGACGATGTCCATGTGGGATTCCTTGGTGATCTCGGGCCAAAAAGACATATTGCAGTATGCTCTGTCTAGTTTAAAAATGTCAGATGATACAAATGTTGACCCAACCAAGACTGTCCTTACCAATTCGCCCCAAGAGAGCAACAAACAGCCAAGCCAGAGTGTCAAGCCACTCACTTTTTACATATCATTGATAATTGGAGACAAGCTAGTGCACAATTGCATGGTAGATAGTGGAGCAAGCAATTCTGTGATGCCTAAACAAATTGTAGACCAATTAGGACTGAATTACCAGCCCCTAACCAAGGGTGTGCTCCAACTAGATGGCATGGCTATCAACACCATAGGTGTGATAAAGGACCTGAGCCTTACCTTGCATACCTATCTAAATGTTTCCATCACTTAGGAAGTGTTCATCATTAACCTTCCTCCTCATTTTGCCATGTGCCTGTCAAGGGAGTTCACGGCCAAGATAGGAGGATATTTATCTTTAGACTAGTCCCACATGTTTTTTAGGACTAGATATGGTACCAAAGTAACCCTAAAGTCTGAGTTGCTTTCAAACTACCACATAGAACCCTACACACCAAGTGTTGTTAATGCAAATTGCCTTATCTCTGATGATCTCGAGCTTGTTGCTGCTCAACAACTACAAGTAGAAAGTGTACCAGAGGTACTATTAAGGGAGTGGACCTTGGAAAATACTATTGATAGTCTTGAAGAACACATGCAAGAGTTTGGTATGGGAGTGTACATACTGCGTGAGCCAAAATCAGAGATTCCAAGCCTTGTAAAGAGTTTGGAGGTACAAACGGAAGAGCAAGATCAAGTGTGGAAGATGTACTTTGATGGCTCTAGAAGTAGGAATGGGTCTGGTGGTGGTGCAATGCTAGTGTCTCCTCTTGGTGACAGGTATTATTCTGCCTTCTATTTTGCCTTTTCATGCACCAACAACACTACTGAATATGAGGGGTTAATTCAGGGATTGCAATGGGCAAGAAAGAGGGGGATCAGCTACTTATAGGTGTTCAGGGATAGTGAACTCATTGTAAATCAAGTAAGAGGATTGCATGCTACAAAAAATGATATCTTGAAGTGCTACAAGCATAGGGTGTGGGACATGATTGAAGAGTTCGATGCTTTCAATCTGATCTCTATTCCCAAAAATTAGAATTACCAAGCAGATAGACTAGCAGCAATAGGGGCTCAATTTGACATCCCTAGTGATATTCAGAGGGAGAAGGATGTAAAAGTAGTAAATAGACCCTCTATCCTGGACAATGACATTCATTGACAAGTTTTTGAAAGTGATGAGCAAATCCTGCATTTTTTGTTAGAAGAAGATGAATTTTCTATGGTGAACCAAGATAAACTCAAATAGCAGTATGGCAATGACCAAATTGTTCAGCTAAGGACAAACAAGATGCCCAAGGGACTGGTGACATTGGAGTCTATCTTTGGCACTAATAATCAGATGAGGAAGACTAAAACTGGCATGCAAATAAAAGAGGAACACTACGAGCAGCTGGAGATTTTTAAGGGAAAGCTCCTTAAAATTGGTAAAATCTACTCAGTCGAGGACATAAGAGCTTTCATTACTCTATGCCATGAATTTGAAGATGTGTTTGCCTGGGATTATTTAGACCTAAAAGGATTTGACCCTCACATTGCCCAGTACACCATAGAACTAGAGCCAGGGTTAAAACCTATAAGATAGAAGCAAAGACCCCTAAATCTGAAGCTAGAGCCCCTAATGATTAAAGAACTGACTAAGCTGATTGAAGGCAAAATCATTTTTCCAATCAAACATACTTCTTGGGTCTCTAACCTCATCCCTGTGAGAAAAAAGAATGGGGAGATCAGACTGTGAGTTGATTTTAGGGATCTAAATAGAGCCTCCCTAAAGGACCACTACCCGTTGCCTTTAATGGAACAAATTCTACAGGTAGTGGCTAGCTCAGAGAGATTATCCTTGCTTGATGGATTTTCTGGTTACAATCAAGTGTTAGTCAAGGAGAAGGATCGGTATAAAACCACTTTTACCACTAAATGGGGCACCATGGCCTATAAGAGAATGCCCTTTGGCCTATCAAATGCTGGCTCAACTTTTTAGAGGGCTATGGACATGGCTTTCAAAGGTTTGCTGTATAAGTTGGTGCTGGTATACCTTGATGATATAACTATTTTTTCCAAGAATGCATCTAAGCATTTATCTCATTTGAGGCAAGTGTTTGAGAGATGCAGAGAGTTTGAGATATCTCTCAATCCCAAAAAATGCATTTTCCCTATGCACAAGGGTAAGCTGTTAGGACACATCGTCTCTAAAGAAGGCATCACCATTGATACATAGAGGGTAAAGGCTATTCTGGAGTTGCCCTTACCCAGCCACAAGAGGGGACTTCAAAGCTTCATTGGTAGAATTAATTTTCTGCGAAGGTTTATACCAGACATTGCAAATCTTCTAAAGCCATTGACGTCCATGTTAAAAAAGAATACAATTTTTAGCTGGATGAAGGAAGCCAGGCTAAGCTTCAAGTCCATAAAAGAGGTGCTCTCATCTACACCAACTCTGGTAAATCCTGATTTCTCCAAGGATTTTATTTTATATGCTTATGGTGGTCTGGATACCATTTCTGCAATCCTGGTACAGCAACAGAAGGAAGAATTTGAATAGCCAGTTGTTTTTTTTAGCTAGGGCTTAGAAGAGTATGAATAGAGATACAGGTTCATTGAGAAGCACATCCTTGCAGTGGTGAGAAGCCTAAAGAAATTTAGGCATCTTATTTTGAATAATAAGATACATTTGATGGTCGCTCACCCCGGTGTGAAGGAGTTCCTATTAAGCAAAGACGTCAATGAGAAAAGAGTTGGTTGGATTACCAGGGTTATGGAGTATGACGTTGATATCAAAATAACCAAGCTTGTCTGAGGAAGAGGACTCAGCGAACAGCTCGCTGCTAGTTCAGAAAGTGAAGCAAGCAAGGAAGAAGCAGTATTTCTGGCCGTAGAAGATGAGCATCGGGCTAGTGCCGTAGTAGCGAGCATAGGTTGGGTTAGTAGTATGATCCTTTTTTGCAGACTGGTGAATGCCCAGTAGGGTTAGACAGAGCCAAGAGAAGGTACTTTGGACTGCAGTCTATCCCGTATGCCTTGATCAATGGCATCCTTTTCCAGAAAGATCTTAATGGCGTATTATTAAGATGCATTGATGAAACTTAGACCGACAAGGTGCTGCAGGAGTTCCATGATGGAACAACAGGGGGTCATTTTGCCCCAAGGACTACTACCTGGAAGATAATGAGAGAAGGATATTACTGGCCCAGCTTATTTAAAGATGCCCATGCATGGGCGAGGAAGTGTGTGAATTGTGCCATTTTTGTAGGCAAGGAAAGGTTGCCAGCTCTACCTCTGCAGCCATTTCAAGTCAAGCAACCATTCATGAGGTGGGGTATCAACTTCGTAGGCCCCATTAATCCACCTTCCAGTGCAGGCCACAGGTGGGTGCTCATAGCAATTGACTACTTCACAAGATGGACTGAGGCAGTGGCCCTAAAGGAATCCAATGAAAGTATTGTGTTGAACTTTTATAGTGATCTGGTAGCTAGTTTTGGGGTTCCTGAATCTATCATCTCAGACAATGCACTGGCTTTTGTTGGGTTAAAAATAACTGACTAGGCTATGAGGAATGGGATTTATTTGGGCACTTCATCGAATTATTACCCTCAGGGTAATGGCCTGGCTGAGTCCACAAACAAAAACCTCATAAGGATCATCAAGAGAACCATGGAGGACAACCAAAGGACTTGGCATACTAATTTGAAATCTACCTTATGGGTGGATAGAATAACTCCTAAGAGGTCCATTGGGAACTCTCCATATATGCTTGTTTATGGAAAGGAGGCAAGATTGCCTGTATCTGTAGAGCTGCCAACTCTTGACATTATGAACCAGCTGGAGATGTTTGAAGAAAGGGATCCCATGGTAGTCAGATATGCTCAGCTCATGGAGCTTGAGGAAGTTAGAGACAAGGCTAAGAAGGCTATGGAGAATCATCAGTTTCAGGCCAAAAGAAATTTTGATAGGAAGGCCACCCCAAGAAGCTTTAAGGAGGGTGATTTGGTGCTCAAGTGGGATGAACTGAAGACCAGGCCAGGGAAGCACTCCAAATTCGATTCCATGTGGGGTGGCCCATTTCTCATCACTGAATGCAAGGAGCACAACGTGTTTCAGTTGTCAAGTATGGACGGACAAAAGTTGCCTATCCCAGTCAATAGGATACACCTTAAGAGGTGTTTTGAGGTCTGAATGCTCTATAAATTAGTAGATTAGGTCTCTATGTTTTCAATAAGTGCTACTGCACAATAGTTTAGATGCTTTTGTTTTCCCTAAGTGTTGTCTAGCATAGTTGGCAGGTTACTGTCAGCATTTTGTTTGGCCCCTGGTCTTTCTGTGTCCTTCATTGCTATCATGCCGAGTTCTGGGATCAGAATGTTTGTCAAGGCACTTCCATTTTCTTTTGACTCCATGCCCAATGAAAGTATAAGGCCACTGATCTCATGTTTAGCAGGCAAACATCCCATAGAAGTCGCCAAATTGTTGACCCATTTTTTCCTCTGTTCAGAGCCAATTGGTCCACTTGGCATTTTCCCTGAAAAATCCCTCGAGGAGGTCCCTATAAAGCAAATGCCAAATTTCCCAGTGAGCCCTGCCTAGAAAACCTGACCATTGTGAAGAGCTTGAAAAAATAGGCAAGTTTGCTTTTTACAGTACCCTAAAATTCAACCAAATAAAGAAGTTATCCATGGTCAAAGTTTGGTCAAACATACAGTTTAAATATGCATTTGGCAGGCTTGAAAATCTCTATCGGCCTTAGGAAATGTTGAAAAAGTTAAGTTTTATGCATTTTTTGAATATATATCGGGCCAAGGAAAGACATATACATTTCAAGAATCTTTTACAGATTCCCGAGAATATTCCGCTTTTGTATATCGGCGATATACAAGTAAAGATGCAAGTGAAACATACAATGTATAAGATGCATTCTGGGGATATTCTTTCCAAGATTCTGTAGTTGCATGTCAAAGGTTTGTATATTGCTTTGTATGTTTGCAATATACAAGAGAAAATATACAAGCGAAGCATACATTACGGGCATATTCCTCAAGATTCCCTCTGTGTATGTCGGTGGGTTTATATATTGCATTGTATATTCGACATACAAAGCCCCAATGTACATTTGCTATAGTGCCACGGGGAAATAGGTTGCTACAGAAAGGATATACAAAGGCATTTGTATGTTGCCAATATGCAGGAGGTGGGGTCCACAATATACAGGAGCTTTTGTATATCGGTGATATACAAAGTAAACATGCAAGTCAAGATGTGCAAAGGCAAAAAGGCAGTGTCATATACATTCAAAAGATGCTACAGTGGTTTGTATATGTAGTTGTATATTTGCATATATAAAAGTCAACATACAAACCCAGACTTGATTGCATTTTTCAATGGTTTCATAAAGAGTTTTGGGTCCGCAGCTTGTATATCGGTGTTGTATATGTCGATATGCAAGCAGAAGATACAAAAGGGAAGACAAGGCCAAGGCCCATCGCTTGTATATTGGCAGTTGTATGTTCGCATATACAACCCAAAATGTACTTCAATATGCAAGCCAGATTTCATGAAAAGATCAAATGCAGCTGATGCAGTTTCAAGTCCACAGTGCATTGTATATGCGATTGTATGTTTGTATGTACATGCGATACACAAAGGAAAAATGCAGTTTCCTAGTGCCACCAAAAACAAACCAACTCAACGGCAAATTAGGAGGTGCCACATGACAGCAGTGGATGCATATACAAAGGCTCTTGCATATGCAAGGTAGTTTCAAATGCTTTTTGAGAGCGATTGCAGAAGCCTTTTGGCGCCAAAATGCGGAGATACATACAAAGTTTCCAAAGCATACAAAATCAGGATCTGAGGTATTTTTAGAGGGCAATATATACACAAATGTAGAAGTGATATATACAAGCAGTTGACTAGATCTTTGACCGCCGATATCTTTCCCATTTCAGAAAATTTCGACATGCTGTAAGAGGTAAAAATGCTTGTTTTTGCCTCCTCTTTCACTTGAGCAGATTTTTGGGGGGACTTTCTAGTTTTCATTTTCCCGATTTGGGCTTGCATTTTGGGTTGATTGGACATTTTAGCGGCCGCCTTGAAGTTTTGAGGGGTTTTTTCTCCTCACAGTGGCTTCGGTTGGTGGATTTCTGTAGGTGCATTCATGGCGTATGGGCTCTTTGTCTCGTAGGACCAATTTCTATGCGTTGGACGGTGACTTTGAGGGTTGCTTCTCCATCCCCTGTTCTATCTCATGTCCTGGCTGCCATTTTTTGTGTTTTCTCCTGGTGACAGCATGGTCCTTGTCCCTTCGCCATGCCTCTGCCTATACTCTCCTGCTATTGGCATTTATGGCCTCAGTTTTGTGAATGAGCGACTCCTTGTTTTCTGGCAGGAATCTGACCTATATAAGTAGTGTAAAATCTCTTTTAAAAGGGAGGATGGTATTTTTGGGGCTGTGATGCTGCCAAATTCCTTTTGTAGTCAGTCCATTTTAGTGTAACTGCAAGGATAAGGGAATGTGACTCATTATGCCTGAATCTGGCCTCTATTGTCTTCCTCTACCCACCAATGAGTGTAATTAGCTAAATGGGTGTAATCCTACTATGAAATGTTTTGCATTGTAATAGTTTTATGGGCCTTCATGATTAATAGATGCTGATTTTTACCTCTTTTATATCTAAATTTCTGTGTTTCATTTGATGTTTTAGTCTGTTCTGTGGGTAAAACGGCCCCTCTACAGGTTTAGCTTTCATACCAAAGCCTCAAAACAGCCTTAAATCTGTGCAAATCTTTCTTCAATAGCGAAAGAATCATTGTTATGTTCACACTATGACCACCATCTCTCACTAAATCTGGTGTATCACCTCTTTTTTCCCTTTAGTTCCCCTTGTAACTCTTTCCCCTGCAAGCTTTTAGCACTAGATTTAGCATCATCGCTCTAAGTAATAGGCTTGGAGCAAGGACCAGCCTTCTCTGGAGGTCTGATCTCATAACGCAAGGTCCCACACTTCGAGATCATTCCAATGTTACTCCAGGTTGCATGAGGTGTCACAGCTACATGCGAAGGGTGCAAATCTGGGTGATAACAATCATCAAAGGGTTTGAAAACATCATTTAACACAAAAATTGTCGATGAAATCCAAGATTGGACAGTTTCTAAAACAATCTTTATAGCAGCAGTTAGAAATTAGGAAAAAAGCACGATGTTTTTGGGCAGTTATCTTGAACCCCAACGACTTCATGCAAGTATGAGGTTTATTTAAAGCCTACCAAGCATTATTGTAAAGAGACATTCAGTGGAGATGAAATAAGAAACAAGAAAGAACTGTTTTCCTGCCTTTTTCTATATTTTGCTGCATTCTTATGTATTTTGAGCCCGTACTACTATATTGTACGACACTGTTGGGAGATGTTGAATGATTGGGAATGAAGCTTGAGGAGTTAACTATCCATTGAAGCAAGTTTTGGCTCTTGGTATTGAATAGAAAGAATGTTATGACTGTAGAAGATTAAACTGCTCTTTAACCTGCTGTTACAATCAGAAAATTCACTATTTTTCTGAGAAATCCGTACTTGTACGGAACAGTCAAAGCCTTAGTTTATTATGGAGAGTTAGAGGGTTGAGTTGACTTTGTTTAGAAACTAGTTTGGGCTTTTGACATTCATTTTTATCTCTGTATTTCTCCTTTAATTGAAAGTAGGTTTGAAAACCTAGTTTAGGCTTCTTTTGATAGTCCGATGGTATTCTCCTCATTCCATTGATCCTTTCTGTTACTGATCAATGGAATGGGTGGTAAGATAGTTGGTCCTTGGTCTGGTAAAAGACTTGGAGGTAGGAGAATGGGTTTGGTCTAAGTTTGCCATGTAGATGGCTAATCAAGAGTTAAGTATTGGAAAAAGAGAAGGACAACAGTCACCACAAGGAAGAAACTTGGTAAGTTTGGTTTAGTATTGTTTTGTCAATGAATGCATTAGATATGTATGCATGTGAGAGATTGGCAAGTTGCATGAGTTTGAGTGTGTCTCAATAGAGATCTTCACAAAGAAGACATGGTGACTGTCTACACAATGGAGCAGTGAGATGTTATGACTGTCTTTTGAAGACTTTGGTAAGACTGTTGTCCTGAAGGTCCTACATAGTGAAGATGGTGAATGGAGTTAGATATCATATGATAGGTATCCTGAAGTCCCTCATTTATGTATATCAAGAACAAGGTAGTGATTGTGTTAATCTTTCATTAAGAGAAGTCTGATCTTAGTGACAAAACAGTGAAGCTTGAGAGCCTTTGCATGTGAATTTTTGAACCATGCTACTGCTGTCTTCGAAGCTCTGCATCATTTGTGGTTTCAGAGCCACTAGTAGGTCCTTGAGGGAGTAAAGGATCTTGTGAAACAGTAAGGGTTGAGAGAGTTGTGAAGATTCCTCTAAAGAACAAGATGGCTAGGGAGAACAATGAGTTGAGAGAAGCCTTAGAGGCTAGAGAAAAGGAGTTGAGGGATAGAAGAGAAAAGGAGTTGAGGGATAGAAGAGAAAAGGATGCTGCAAGGGATAGAGAGCTGAGGCAAGTAAAAAGGGAGAATGCAACAATCTTGGAAAGATTGGAAGCATTAGAGAAGAAACCTAGAGGGGATGAGCAAGATGATCCTGAAGGAGATGAGGATGCAGATGAGAATCCTCCTGAGGATGAGTTGGATACTGAAGAGAAGAAGCTTGTGAGATTGCTAAAGGCAGTCCAAGGAAGTGGCACAAAGGCAAACATAGAGTTACCTATCTCTCAAGGGAAGATGGATAGTGAAGAGGTGTTAGGGTGGATAGATGCCCTGGAAATTTTTTTTGAGTATGAGGAGATGAGTGATGAGAAGAAGATCAAGTTTGCAAAAACAAAACTGAGAGGAACAACACTTACCTGGTGGAGTAGTGTGCAGACAGAAAGAGTGGCTAGAGGTGCATCAAGAATCACTTATTGGGGTAGGATGAAGGATATGATGAAGGATCAATTCCTTCCATCTGATTACTCCATTCAGAAAAAGAGGATGAGGTAGAATCTGAAATAGAAAGACATGGATGTTATGTCCTATACTGAGCAATTCCATAAGCTTAGTATCAGAGGAGGATTGGAAGATGAAGAGGAGAAAGTGGCAAGATACCTTAATGGGATTAGGTATAACTTGTAGGATGAGATTGGTTTGGCAGTATAAAAATCACTTGGAGCATGTTTTTAGTTAGCCATCAAGGCTGAAGAGAGGGTAAAGAGGAAGCAAGAAAGGCAAGGAGATAGTGGAAGAGGCTATAGAGGTAGGGGCAGACCTACTACTGAAGTTCAGAACAACAATGAGAAAGGTAAGGAGATGTCTATAGATTAGAGAGGTGGATATAGATGTGGAGGTAGATTTGGATCAGGTAGATGTTATCACTGCAATGAGGTGGGACACACATCTTTCAAATGTCCTAAGAAGGATGAAGCTGATAAGAGCAAGGATAGAAGAGTTCACTTGGCACAAGAGGATGAGAAGCCAGAAGAACCAGAAATGTCGTCAGCCTCTCCAATGATGGTTGGAGAAATGCTCATGGTGGAGAAAGGTAAAATGCAGCCAGCACCATAGGTATCTATTTTCAGAACTAATTGTTTAAGCCATGGAAAGATATGCAAGTTGATTGTAGATTCAGGTTCTCATGATAATCTAGTTTCTTGGGAAATGGTGAATAAGCTAGGATTGAAAACATTTGATCACCCTAGTCCTTACAATGTCACTTGGGTGAGTCAAGAATAGTAGGTAAGGGTTACTAAGAAGGCATATGTTGATTTTACAATTGGTCCATATTAGGACTATGTTTTGTGTGATGTTATTCCAATGGCATGTGGGCATATAATTTTGGATAGGCCATGGCAACACTTGAGAAGGACTATTCATGATGGTTACACTAATAACTATGTGGTGCACAAAGATGGTAAGAAGTTCAAACTGATGCCTTTACCTTGTGAAGAGAAGAAGGAACATGTCACTATTTGTTTTGGAGAGAAACTATGGTGCAGGAGCACCTACCTGACAGCTGGCCTCCATGAGGCAGTTAGTTTGTTTTAGGTCTTGTTGATGTTTCCAAGAAGGTCTTATAAGACCAATGCATGTAATAAGGTCCAAGTTGACCGTGCTTTTCTATTTTTAGGTAGTTTGTTATGACAGCTGATGACAGCTGTATAGTTTGTTAGTTCAGTTGGATCCTCCCAGCCGCTTGGAAGCTCCCAGCCCCTGGGAATCGAGTGGTAGTACTCGCAAGCAGATCCTATTTATGTATTAGGATCGGTTGGTTTTAGAGAGAGATACAGATTGAGGAGTTAGATTGCAGAGTGAGACAGAGTACTGTATTTGCATCTTTTGAAATCAATAAAGAGATCCTGTTTGTTTGAATTCCATTGTGTAATCGAGTTGCTGTTCTGGTGGTTACATGGATTCACTGATCCATTCCACCGGTTGATTCGTCGAATCGGTGGAATGGCTATGTACAATAGTTTAGGATTTAGTTTGCATTTTCTGTTTGTTCGCATGTATGTTTGCAGGATCATCGTCGAGATGTGTTGAGAACCCTAGCATGGGCATGTGCTAGGTCGTGCTGGTTGTTAGAGTCTGGAAAGTTGTCCAGGAAGTGGATTGGGTCACCTCAGGAGGTTCGGCGGATCGAAATTCGCTAAGGTTGGAAATTCGTCACAACGGCATCATCAGGGTATTTCTGTGTATATCCTACAGTTACTTCAGGCATCATCCGAGTAGATGGAGGTGAGCATGATGCAGTAGATTGCATAAGGTAAATGCGCATTGGGGTGATCAGCATCAGGTGTTGCTGAGGAAGAGTATATCGGCATAAGTTAGTCGATTGGGTTGATAAAATCATCGCGGGCCGATAATGTTAAGTTTGGCCGACAGCAGGATATTGAAGGAACTGCATATGACGTCATCATCATCAGGATAATCGTCATCAGGACATTCTGAAATATCACCCGATAAAGGTTTATCCTGCTGACCCTAAGTGTTTTGGTATCGGCATAAGGCATCGAGAAGTTAAGTGGATCGGGGTGACGTAAGCATCGAAGGAAAGGTGCTTGAAGTTGTCGTCATCAGGATATATGGAGGGAACCGGATATTTTATATCCTGCTGATGAACATGATGTTGAATATCATGATGCTGCAGAAAGCGTTTGGTGGTAAAATGAACGGTGATCGTCAGGAGGATGATTGTGCTTGCCGAATACGATGATGCTGCTGACAGGTGAAAGGTCGAAGGTTTGTCTGTAGGACGATATCGGTCGGCAAGAGAAAATATGATGATGCTGACAATGTTAACAGAAAATATGATGATGATGATGGGTTGTAGACATACATGCTGTATGTCGAGGTTTTAGTGTGGATGCCTCTGCATCATAGTGGTATCAGAGCAAAGGAAGGATCTTCTGGAAAAGATCAGGATATAGCAGGATGTCAGATGAAGAAGGAACATCTGAGATTCCGGCAAGGATGACCAACGTTGAGTTGGCAGTTCTGGTAAAGAAACAGATTGCAGAGAGCAAGGCCGTGAAGGCTCAGAATCAGGAATTGAAGGATGAGTTAGAGAAGTTGAGGAACAGAGTAGGTTCTGGTAGAGAAGAAGATAGGGAAGAAGAAGAGATCCCTAGTTGGAACGAGGAGGTCATTCCTGTAGACCAGAGACCACTGTTGAACGCCCTCAAGGCCATGGAGAGGAGAACCATGGATGTGAAATTGGATTTGCCAGTATTTACAGGAAAGATGGAACCTGATTCAGTGATGGAGTGGATAGACTCCTTGAACAATTTCTTTGAAATAGAGGAGATACCAGAACAACAGAAGGTGAAAATAGCCCAGTCAAAAATGAAAGAAGCTGCCTTGACATGGTGGAATTTCGTCCAAGATGATAGAGTACAGGAAGGAAAGCGTAGAGTCACTACATGGAAGAAAATGATGGCATTAGTAAAGGAAGCTTATGTCCCATTGGATTACAGTATCCAATTACACAAGAGGAAGCAAAACTTGAAGCAGAAGGAGCTAGATGTCAGCTCATATTCAGAAGAATTCATGAAACTTTGTATGAAAATAAAGGTAAAGGAAAGTGAAGAAGAGAAGGTAGCCAGATACCTTAATGGATTGAGGTTCAACATTCAGGAAGATTTAAGTCTGCATAATCCAGATATAGTTCAGAAATGCTTTCAGTTGGCATTGAAAGTGGAAGAGAAGTTAAAGAGAAAACAAGAACAACACAATATGAGGGGAAGAGGATCAGCCCCTACAACAAGGCAAACCAATGAGGGTCAAGAAGACACTGGTAAAGGACAGGGACAGTCTGATTTCAGAGGTGGATGGAAAGGTAATAGAGGCAGATTTGGAGGTGGTAGAGGTTCTACTACATTTTTAGGAAAGTGTTACACCTGTGGTGAGTTTGGTCATCCATTTTTCACATGTCCAGAAAGCAAAGGTTCATCATCCAGAAATGATAGAACGAATGACAAGAGAGTACAACTTGTGCAAGAAGAGAAAGTAGAGGAATGTGTACAAAGTTCAAACGCTTATCAAGGAGATAGAGCTCCTGACAGTTATGGATATCCTGAGGAGGGAGAAGCATTGATGCTAAGGAGAACTAGTTTGCAGACATCAAAGGATATGATGCAAAGAAGAGCTCTTTTCAAGACCACATGCAAGAGCAAAGGTAAAGTATGTAAGGTTGTCATTGATACTGGTTCAACAGACAACATGGTATCTCAGGAAATGGTGGATAAACTGAATTTGGAAAGGATTCCACATCAACACCCTTACAAGGCATCTTGGGTGAGTGATAGTCAATCACTTTTTATCTATGAACAGGCATATGTGGATTTTCAGATTGGAGCATATCAGGATAGGGTTTTGTGTGACATTTTGCCCATGGAATGTTGTCACATACTGTTGGGTAGGCCATGGCAATTTGATAGGAGGGTACTGTATGATGGGTATGCTAATACCTACACCATCAAGAAAGATGGGAAGACTATTATGTTGATGCCATTACAGGAAGCAGCTGCAGTACAAAAGGCAGCCAAAATCATTTTAGTGGGAAAGAAGGAGTTTGTGCAGATGCCTATAGCAGCAGGCATAAAGGCAGTTGAGGACACTACAGGGAAAGAAGTTGTTAAGGACAACAGTTTGAAGACAGTTTCAGTTTTGACTGACAGAGGTCAGCAGCAGGTTCAGAAACAGGTTTGCAAACAGCAACCAATTGAGAGGAATGACAAGGATGTTGTCATAGTTGGGACTATTGTTTGTCCTATAAAAGTTGAAAGGAAGACAGAACTAAACATTGCAGAAGTTCAAGAGGCAATTCCTAAGGTTATTCAACCAGGTATTCATACAGAGGTTCTGGTAAGACAACCTGACAAACACAAGGTATGTGTGAGAAGGGCCTACATTGATAGGCATGAGGATTTACTTGCAAGAAAGCAAGTTACAGTTTAGAAGTCTTGGAGCAGCCGAGAGCCAGCCGAGGACAAAGCTGGAACAGGTCAAGACACTGCAAAGGCAAAGTGTAAAGGTGGAGGACTTCCACAACCTAACTCATGGGACATGAGTTCTTTTTTTGTTGGGGAGTATGGTGCAGGAGCACCTACCTGACAGCTGGCCTCCATGAGGCAGTTAGTTTGTTTTAGGTCTTGTTGATGTTTCCAAGAAGGTCTTATAAGACCAATGCATGTAATAAGATCCAAGTTGACCATGCTTTTCTATTTTTAGGTAGTTTGTTATGACAGCTGATGACAGCTGTATAGTTTGTTAGTTCAGTTGGATCCTCCCAGCCGCTTGGAAGCTCCCAGCCGCTGGGAATCGAGTGGTAGTACTCGCAAGCAGATCCTATTTATGTATTAGGATCGGTTGGTTTTAGAGAGAGATACAGATTGAGGAGTTAGATTGCAGAGTGAGACAGAGTACTGTATTTGCATCTTTTGAAATCAATAAAGAGATCCTGTTTGTTTGAATTCCATTGTGTAATCAAGTTGCTGTTCTGGTGGTTACATAGATTCACTGATCCATTCCACCGGTTGATTCGTCGAATCGGTGGAATGGCTATGTACAATACTTTAGGATTTAGTTTGCATTTTCTGTTTGTTCGCATGTATGTTTGCAGGATCATCGTCGAGATGTGTTGAGAACCCTAGCATGGGCATGTGCTAGGTCGTGCTGGTTGTTAGAGTCTGGAAAGTTGTCCAGGAAGTGGATCGGGTCACCTTAGGAGGTTCGGCGGATCAAAATTCGCTAAGGTTGGAAATTCATCACAACAGCATCATCAGGATATTTCTGTGTATATCCTGCAGTTACTTCGGGCGTCATCCGAGTAGATGGAGGTGAGCATGATGCAGTAGATTACATAAGGTAAATGCGCATTGGGGTGATCAGCATCAGGTGTTGCCGAGGAAGAGTATATCGGCATAAGTTAGTCGATTGGGTTGATAAAATCATCGCGGGCCAATAATGTTAAGTTTGGCCGATAGCAGGATATTGAAGGAACTGCATATGACGTCATCATCATCAGGATAATCGTCATCAGGACATTCTGAAATATCACCCGATAAAGGTTTATCCTGCTGACCCTAAGTGTTTTGGTATCGGCATAAGGCATCGAGAAGTTAAGTGGATCGGGGTGACGTAAGCATCGAAGGAAAGGTGCTTGAAGTTGTCGTCATCAGGATATATAGAGGGAATCAGATATTTTATATCCTACTGATGAACATGATGTTGAACATCATGATGCTGCAGAAAGCGTTTGGCGGTAAAATGAACAGTGATCGTCAGAAGGATGATTGCGCTTGCTGAATATGATGATGCTGCTGACAGGTGAAAGGTCGAAGGTTTGTCTGCAGGAGGATATCGGTCGGCAAGAGAAAATATGATGATGCTGACAATGTTAACAGAAAATATGATGATGATGATGGGTTGTAGACATACATGCTGTATGTCGAGGTTTTAGTGTGGATGCCTCTGCATCAAACTACACTTGAGTATGCAGGTTAGGATGATGGGAAGTAGCAGGACCAGTTGCAACAGTAGAAGGTGGATGACAGTCCTAAAGAGCAGTAAACTTGGGACTTGAGTTATGTCAAGGTTGGAGACATTGATTGCCCTATAAGGAGTTAGAAGAAGGAAGGCAAACAGTAGATGATACAGGGAGGAATGAATCAGGACCTCTAGTTGAGAAGAATAGAAGTATTGCAGTAGGAAGGTCCTAGACAAGGACACCAAAACAAGTTTTATGGTTCTAACACTGTTTACAGGAGCCATGCAGGTTGGAGAAGGAGGAAGATAAATCTTGGAGAGTTCATGTTTCCTAGTCAGAGGAACATTCCAACAAGATGGAAGAATGGATGGAGTAGATCCCCTAACTCTTGGGACAAGAGTTTTCATCATGACGGGGAGTATAGTGCAGGAGCACCAAGATGTCTAGATTTTGTTTGATCTTCAAGTAGTTGTTTTGTCAATAAGGTCTATCAGACCATCCAAATGTTGTAATGAGGCTTACTTGTAAGGGACTATGTCCAAGTAACTAGTATCTATTATCTTGTTGTAAGTCCTAGGTAGGACAGTCATGTTGTAATAGGTAATTTCTATAGTCTTTTATGTAAGCCTTTGTAGAGGCATTTAGGACAGTCTTTAAAGGCATGTCATAGGTTTTAAAGGTATGGAGGAACCTTGTCCAAGGTCATCAAAAGGTTTGAAAACATCATTTAACACAAAAATTGTTGATGAAGTCCAAGATTGGACAGTTTCTAAAACAATCTTTATAGCAGCAGTTAGAAATTAGGAAAAAAGCACAATGGTTTTGGGCTGGGCAATTATCTTAAACCCCAATGACTTCATGTAGGTATGAGGTTTATTTGAAGCCTGCCAAGCATTATTGTAAAGAGACATTCGGTGGAGATGAAATAAGAAACAAGAAAGAACTGTTTTCCTGCCTTTTTCTGTATTTTCCTGCATTCTTGTGTATTTTGAGCCCATACTACCATACTGTATGGCACTATTGGGAGATGTTGAATGATTAGGAATGAAGCTTGAGGAGTTAACTGTCCATTGAAGCAAGTTTGGGCTCTTGGTATTGAATAGAAAGAATGTTATGACTGTAGAAGATTAAACTACTCTTTAACTTGTTGTTACAATCAGAAAATTCACTATTTTTCTGAGAAATCTGTACCTGTACGGAACAATCAAAGCCTTTGTTTATAATGGAGAGTTAGAGGGTTGAGTTGACTTTGTTTTGTAACTAGTTTGGGCTCTTGACATCCATTTTTATCTTTGTATTTCTCCTTTAATTGAAAGTAGGTTTGAAAACCTAGTTTAGGCTTCTTTTGACAGTCTGATGGTATTCTCCTCATTCCATTGATCCTTTCTGTTACTGATCAATGGAATGGGTGGTAAGATAGTTGGTCCTTGGTCTGGTAAAAGACTTGGAGGTAGGATAATGGGTTTGGTCTAAGTTTGCCATGTAGATGGCCCATCAAGAGTCAAGTATTGGAAAAAGAGAAGGACAGTAGTCACCACAAGGAAGAAACTTGGTAAGTTTGGTTTAGTATTGTTTTGTCAATGAATGCATTAGATATGTATGCATGTGAGAGATTGGCAAGTTGCATGAGTTTGAGTGTGTCTCAACAGAGATCTTCACAAAGAAGACATGGTGACTATCTACACAATGGAGCAGTGAGATGTTATGACTGTCTTTTGAAGACTTTGGTAAGACTGCTGTCCTGAAGGTCCTACATAGTGAAGATGATGAATGGAGTTAGATATCATATGATAGGTATCCTAAAGTCCCTCATTTATGTATGTCAAGAACAAGGTAGTGATTGTGTTAATCCTTCATTAAGAGAAGTCTAATCTTAGTGAGAAAACAGTGAAGCTTGAGAGCCTTTGCATGTGAAGTTTTGAACCATACTACTGTTGTCTTTGAAGCTCTGCATCACCTAGGTGGACCCCTTGAGCTATACCCTACCCAAAGTAGGGGGGAGGACTTGGGAGCCCACACCCTAGTCCTGCCCTATTTTGGGGCAGCCCTAATTGTTGGATGTTAGTTTATGACCATTAGTTGGTTCTTTTGCCGACACGATAAAGATTGATTTTTAAAATCTTGGTGAGAGTGCTTGTAGGTTCATATATAAGCATGCTTAGGCATTCCTTTGTAAACTAGATTTCAACTAGATGATCATTGTGAACTTTAGGCATTCTCAAGGTGATTCAAGTCTTCTATTGTGTTACAAGAGTAGACTTGTATGTTTTGTGTGTTGATATTTACAGATTTGAGCATCAATTTCCTCATGGCATGAAAAGCATCTTCCTCCATGAGATATTCACTACAAGGTGACATAATATTGTGTTTTCATCATTGATTCATTTGGTTTTTGCCTCTGCCTCATAGGGGCATGCACTCTTTGTCTAACAATGGTGTTCAAAGACTTAAGTGTCCTCCCGGGCTTAACTGAGGCAAGCCTCTAAACACCACAACCCCCAAACCAAGTCTTATGATTGCAAGTTATAGGTGTCGCATCCAGAAAAGGTGGAGTTGTAGGAAGTCTTAGCAAGCATCAGGGATTCAGGATCTGAAGAAGAGTTAGACACATAAGCACTTCAAGGACTTGGGTGCTTGCTCCAGTGTCCACTGATAGATTTTGGGAAATAGAAGTTACAGGGCTGATCAGTGTCGGAAGGAGGTCTAGATTCCCTAAAAAAGTAGGTACCTTGGACTTGGGAACCTGCTCTAGTGTCCTCGACTATTCTGCTTTAGAACCTTGAAAATAGGTATTCTGTAATTCAATATTTTACTCCTGTCTGCAAGAGCTTTTTCTGTAATTCATTAATTTATTGTTGTATTTGTACAATTAGGGTTTTAATGGTCAATTAGACATGGGAGAAGAAAAAATTGATAATTAATTCCCTAATCCAAGTTTCCTTACATCTGCAAGTGACCCAAGGTATGATAATGCTCGCCACTCGACCCTAGATCCTTCAATGTATAGTGGAGAGGCGGATTTAAACATCTAAAATCAAAAGATTAACAAATCCAATTTTCCCCTAAACATTTTGGTGAACCCATGTTTTTGGACTTAAATTACAACTTGATGAGTGTTTGTATTCAAATTTGTATTGATTTCATTCATTCATTTGGTCATTCATTTTATTGCATTGAGAAAAATTCAACAAAAATTGAAAAACTAGAAAAATACAAAAAAAATGAATTGTTTGGCTTAGTAAATTGCATCAATTCTTCCTAAATTTTCCTAGTTCATGATTTTTGCATCAGATCTGATATAAACTACAGAAAAATACAAAAATTCAAAATTTTACCTTTCATTTTCATCATTTAATTGTTAGGGTTTTGTGGAAATTTTGACAATTTTATATAACCTAATAATTCCAAAATCTAGGGTTTGTAGGAAAAATATTTTATCATATTTTTCTATTGATTTTATAGGCTCATTCCAATTTTCATTTGTCTATAGTCTTGCATTTTAGTGTGAATTTGCATTTAGATTTAAAATATTTGCATTTTTACATAGAAAATTTCAACAAAAACTAGCATTTTTTATGCATTTCCATTAAATTTGCATGGGCATTTTGCATGTTAAGGATTGAAAATCATTTTAATATCTGAGATTAAGTAAATTTCATCATAAATCAGACTTCAAATCATTCACATAAAATTTTATCTCAAGATCTTAAACCTAGGGCTTCAAAAACAACAATTTTCACTAAAATCAGCCTTATCGACTTTATAAACTTGCACCATAGGTGTGTTGTGAAAGGTATTTTAGAATTATTTTGATTTTATCAAGGTAATAATTTTCTTCCCCTCATAAAAATATTCACAACACCCTTTTATCGGGCTCTTGTAATGAAAATTTGGCAAAAAACTACACATTTTGGCTATTTTGGCCCTAGGGTTTGACCTAGTTTGCACTCCAAGCGTGTCATGATCAATTTTATGGATTGAGGTGACTAATATTATTTATTTTCTTTGCTTTACCTCCTGATACTCCTTACAAAACCTCCTTTTCTAGGTCTTGGAGTTGAAAAACCGTGAAAAATCGCATATTTTGCTATATTTTCACTAGGGTTTTACCTTAAGTGGCACTAAAAGCATGTTGTGTTGGGTATTTTGACACCAAGTGGCTTTTATTACTAATATTATTTGCTTTCCATCAACATTTTCCTCACAACACCCTTTGTTATGCTCTTTTGCATTGAATTTTGGTGAAAAAAAGTGTCTATTTTGACATATTTTCACTATATTTTGACTTGACATCAAATTGAAATCGCATCAAGAGTGTGTTGATAAAGATAATTTTACTGTTTTGGACTGATATCAGAAATGTAAATTTCTTCCCTTGACTTAAAGTCTTACAGCATCCTTTGTGTTAGTCATTTGCATTGAAAAGAGTACAAAAAATCAAGCATTTTGGCCGTCAATCATATCCTTCTCCTAGGATTTGTTCTCTTAGTTTGTGCATTGTGTGTTTTATGCTTTTGCATAAGCTTTATGACATGCTATACTAAAAAAAATATCCCTTTGAGAAGTAAAAGATTAATGGGATCTAGTGCTCTTGAAGAAGTTGGTACTTTGGACACCTTCTTTACAAAGGGAGAAACTCAAATTGTGCAAGATATTATACATCCTCCAACCTCAATGGAAGAATAAAATTTTTATGATGTTGATAACACTATTGAGGCAACAGGATATGTATCTGATGAGCAAATAGAAAAGTTGGATAAAGACCTAGCTAAATTTCAAACCTTTATGGAAAATGAGAGAATAGTTGAAGAAGCCATTCCTACAATTCATAATATAAGAGAATTGATAAAAGGACAAGATGGTGTTAATGCACTTCATGGTCTAGCACATATTGTACAAACCAATATCATGCCGATAACTGAATGTGCACAAATGATAAATAACACTTTATCACCATCTCACACTCAAGTTTCCATACCTATACCAAATACAGAAATATTCACGTTTACATCAATGATCTTAACAACTAATGTGAACACTTGTATTAATGCTACCACTGGTATTGGAGTATCTAATGACACTAATTAAAAAGTTGTGGGATTTAATTATCAGAATTTGATTCCTAAAGGGACCTCTCCTATGAATAATTGTTCTCAACCTCCTATCTATTCCACTCATTTCCAGCTACCTATTACATATTCACAACCATCTTCCACCTATCATTATGGCCAACCACCATTAACATATTTTCAGCCACTATATATTGTATCTCAATCTCAATCACCTCCTCACCTTGGTTCCAATTCCTCACAACAAACCGCATCTCCCAATGATGCCATCCTAAACCAACTTTTACAAGGCATGACTGCTTTGCAACAAAAGGTAACAAATTTGACAAATTCTTCGCAGCCTAGTCTCCCAACATATCATGCCTATAATCCATTATCCTATGCAATTTTGAGAACTCCTATGCCTAAGAGGTTTGAGACTCCTCACTTTGAAAAATATGGCAGAAAAGATGATCCTAATATTCATGTGGCAGCATTCACAACTATGTGTAGTGATTTTTATTTTGAAGAGGATTTATTGGCAAAAAAAATTCCACAATCTCTCAAAGATACTGCTTTAGAATGTTTTTTCTCAATGCCTCCGAATTCAATACACTCCTTTTCATAGTTGATTGATCAATTTTTACAACATTTTCAAGCAAACATCAGACCCCAAGTCACTCTTATTGACTTGGTTCAATGCAAACAAGGTCCCAAAGAAAAGTTGACTGAATTCATTAGTCAATATCAAGGACTTTATGTACAAATTTAGTATCAGATGAAATATGAGGATTCTCAACAGATATTTATTACAAATTCACAACCTAATATTTGTGACAAAATCCTCTTGATGAAGTACAACTCTTTTCAACATTTGTACACCGCCCTTTGTGATTATCAACTTTCACCTAGTCAGTATGACAACCAAAACTCATTGGCTCAAGTTGGTCAATCCATGGGTGGATTATCATAAAACAATTTCAAGAGAAAAAAGAATAGGAGTTTCATCAAGATCAATGGACTAAATACGAATGTGTCTGCTATAAATAATCTAAATAAAACATCATATCAACCAAGAAAGTTTACACTGATATTTGAGTCCTATCATTCCATAATGAATCAAGGACCTTAATTTGATGCTAATGCCTTTTGTCATTATCATCAGACACAAGGACATGACATTGAATGATGTATGCATCTTAAACATGAAATATAGGACATTATTGATTCAAATGTCATCCAGTTATCAGGTATGAATGACAATGGAAATAAGTCGGTTGCTCCACCGAATCAGAATTTACAAATATTCACTAATCCTTTTCCTAAACATACCAAAAATAATATGGTGGAACAAGATTTAGTGGAGGTAGATGAGGATGATTATTTGGACTATGATAGTATCATGGGTATGATTGAAGTCAACAAGAAAATGGATAATCCATAGAAATAGAATTTATGTTGAGGTTCCTCCATTATCCTTATATAGATTGGGAGATAATCAAAATGCATATGAAAGGAAAGAACAATGATCGATACATATGAGTAAGATGGTACAGGATGACTCATGTTACTATTCTAGAAATATTCAACAACAAAAACTTGCTAAAAAACAAAAAAGAGCAAGATGACAATCAATAGTCAGAAATAATAGTGGTTCTCTCCCTCATAAGCACCAAAAAGTCTCTTTCAAACAAGGATTTAAGGAACAAGGATCATATGATAACAAACAAGACTTTCATAAGAACCACTCAATTTTTACATTAAACATGATAGAATACCTCTCCAAGAGGTTTGAGAGCTCCAAGATGTAATATGAAGACCCTATAGGTAAGTATCTCTAAACCTTTATCTCTCTCATGATGTGCTTCCCCCATGATGTGTTATGTGTTATTTAGGCCTCCTGGGATGACCTCAAATTCTCCTGTAAGGTTTGGGATACCAGGAGACTACCTCTATTGTGACCTTCTTCTATTTGTATCATCATTCTTCTAAATTGCCTCTCTCTGATTTCATTGTTGTGTGTTGTGTCTTACAGACATAGCATCATGGTTGGTGACCTGAGGGCACCCTCCTACATGACTATCCCTAAGACACTTATTTCTCCTCTCTTATTTATCGTTTCCCTTGCTCTAGTGTTTCCATCTAGTGGGCAGATGGCAACACAAATGTATACTGATGCAGACCTAGTGTCCCTTTCGAGAGCAATAAAAAAATGGACTTAGTTCCTAATATGACAATGGGATGGTATATCTTATCCAACACTTGGCTAGTGGAAGCACTCATGCTTTCCACGTAGTGAATTTCATGATGTTTCTGTCACATTTACAAACCTTAAAAATACTACTACTCTATGCACCTTTGTTTGCCTTTGAATCTGGCTTTGGTGGTACTCGATTCGAAGAGATTCGTGATATAGCCCTACAGTTATCCTCAAACTCCAAATTTGTTCTATAACCTTGGCTCTTTGTGGTTAATAATATGCATTGATGTTGTTGATTATCATGATGTTGTAGACACTAACATGTTTCTTGTAGGGATGTGTTTGTGGGAATATTTGGTGATTGTGAAGTACATGTCACCTCTGGGGGGCATGGGCTTTGTGAAAGTCAGTGCTCCCTTGTGTGTTTTCTCCCTACATTAATGTGTTTGATATCAATAACTGATATCAACCACCTTAAGGTGGGGGCATATATAAGGTAAGTTGTTTGTTATAGATGTTAGCAATGTGTTTGACCTTAGATGCAGAGACTTGCACCCCAGAGTAGTGCATCATACATCCTAAGTTTGTTTCCAATCAATCAATCAATTATGTAAGCCCTCTGCGGAGGTGGGATATCGAGCATATCCTTTTTCTTAAGCCATCTACGGAGGTGGGGATGGTCTATTTCTCAGAGTAGATTGCATCATCCTGTCATTTTCAAAAGTCCTCTACAGAGGCGGGGAGCGGCTCTATGACTAACTCAACCCTTAAGTGTGTCTTTGGCAATTGCTATAGTGAAGCCCAATCATCAATGTATGCATGTAATGTGCCTAAGATGGTGTTAGACCTAGAAATAGGTACACTCCATCGCTTGTCTGTCGTGTTTTCTCCGTCTCTTCAAGTGTGTGTGTTTTGGCATGCTTGTTTTGTATGGCATGTTTGTTGCCCCATATGTAGAGGCTAGCACCCTTGGGTAGTGCTTCCTACATTTTGGGAGGTTTGTGTGTCTTGCATGTGTGTTGCCCCATATATACAGAGACCTGTGCCCTAGGGTAGTGCATCCTATATATGGGAGGTTTGTTTATTTTCTAGTGCTTGCATTTGCATTTCATATATACGAGAAAATGAAAAGAAAAGATATCATTTATGTCTTCCATGCATTAATGTGTCTTCTATACATTGACTGTCTTCTACATGTTCTACATGACTGTAACTATCTTCTCCATGTTTTACGTGCCTGTTACTGTCTTTTATGTGATTTGTGTGTCTTCTCTGTGCTTGATGTGTTTGCTATGTTTGTGACCTTACTTTAATGCATGTATTGGCATCATGTTTATACATACATTAAAGTGGGGGCTAAATGTAACATTAGAAAATGCCCCTTAGGGGATTTTCCCTCATAAGGTTTAGCTCCCAAGTCTTTAGTATGTATTTAGGACATTTTATTTCATATTTTGGCATCCCGATGGAATGAGACCTAGGTTCCATGGCAAATTAGACCTAGGTGGAGCCCTTGAGCTGTACCCTACCCAAAATAGGGGGGAGGACTTGGGTGCCCGTGCCCTAGTCCTGCCCTATTTTGGGGCAGCCCTAGTTTTTGGGTGTTAGTTTATGACTGTTAGTTGGTTCTTTTGCTGACATGGTAAAGTTTGATTTTTAAAATCTTGGTGGGAGTGCTTGTAGGTGCATATATAAGCATGCTTAGGCATTCATTTGTAAACTAGATTTCAACTAGATGATTATTGTGAACTCTAGGCATTCTCAAGGTGATTCAAGGCTTCTATTGTGTTGCAAGAGCATACTTGTATGTTTTGTGTGTTGATATTTGCAGATTTGAGCATCAATTTCCTCATGGCATGAAGAGCATCTTCCTCCATGAGAGCTTCACTACAAGGTGACATAATATTGTGTTTTTATCATTGATTCCTTTGGTTTTTACCTCTGCCTCATAAGGGCACACACTCTTTGTCTAACAATGGTGTTCAGAGACATAAGTGTCCTCTAGGGCTTGACTGAGGAAAGCCTCTAAACACCATAACCCCCAAACCAAGTCTTGTGATTGCAGGTTACAAGTGTCGCATCTGGAAAAGGTGGAGATGCAGGAAGGCTTGGTAGGCATCAAGGATTCAGGATCTAAAGAAAAGTTAGACACAAGAGCACTTCCAAGACTTGGGCATTCACTCCAATGTCCTCCATAGATAGATCTCAGGAAATAGAAGTTACATGGCTGATTAGTGTCAGAAGGAGGTCCAGATTCCCTGAAAAAGTAGGTACTTTGGACTTGGGCACCCACTCCAGTGTCCCTGACTATTCTACTTCAGAACCATGAAAATAGGTATTCTGTAATTCAGTATTTTACTCCTTTCTGCAAGATTTTTTTTTGTAATTCATTAATTTATTGTAGTATTTGCATAATTAGGATTTTAATGGTTAATTAGACATGGGAGAAGGAAAAATTGATAATTAATTCCCTAATCCAAGTTCCCCTACATCTACAAGTGACCTAGGGTATGATAGTGCTCACCTCTTGACCCTAGATCCTTCAATGTATAGTGGAGAGGCAGATTTAATCATCTAAAATCAAAAGATTAACAAATCCAATTTCCCTTAAACAAAATATTTGAAGGTTTTCTAAAGAATCTACTAGATGTGACAAAGTTGGACTCTAGTAAACTACTTTGACTTGTAGCATAGCTATTCAATTTCTTTTGTTAGTCTTCAAGTGACTTCATTCTTGATTTTGCTCCATTTTCACAGAGGTTCAAAATGCATAAAATATTTTTGAAGATTCTTTTACATGTTTTTGTTTTGGAGGTTGTAACAATTGTAAAAGGTTTTCATGTTGCTCTGTATTTATGGCTATCAAGATAAGATACATTATTTTTAAGAGCTTTCATGGGAAATTTATTGTGCTTCAAAAGAGTTTCATAAAGGGCATTGACAGTTATTTCATTTTAGTTTTGAACAATTTTTTCATTATGGGGTTTCGACTGCATGAAATATTTTTCTATATTTGTTACCCAAGTGGCTAGGGTTTCAAAAACTAAACAATGTTTTGGTCTCAGATGTGTAAGGGCAGAGATAATTTTGCTTGACTGTGATAATATGGCAAGGTATTTAAAAGCTTTCTTGTGGCTTTGTAATACTCTTTTGTAACTGCTCAGTTATAATTGACCTCTAGGTGATCTGGCATCTTTGTATTATGAGACATTTTCTTTGATAAAGGGTTTGGAAGTTATCAACTAGGGTTTGACAATTCATCCTAGGGTTTCTCATGAGCTTGAAGGTAGTTTTTAAATTGGTTAACAAGATTTATTTAACTCTACATACAATTTTTGAATGATATATTACAATGGTTAAGTAGTTAAATAGTTGCTTGATATAACCTCTCTATCAGTTATAAAATACCAAAAATTAATTTTGTTTATTCAGTTGTCTCTCAAACTGTCTGTTGAGAGAAGAAGAGGCTTTGTACTATGAAATGATATATATTTATATATATTCGATGTGTTGAGCTACAGCTATGTGAGAGAACATTATTGTTGATATTATATCTGAGTTATTGAGGAAGAGTGAAACAGAGTGTCCCTCTGTAATTTAAATTATTCAATTCATTGTAATGGTTGAGATAAGCCAGTGAGGCACTATTGTAAGTGAGACAATGTTGAAAAGCAAGTAAGGCACATAAATATCAAGTGAGGCAGAAATAATTATAAGCCACTGAGGTAGAAATGAATATATCCAGTAAGGAAAGTCTATTATATAAGTCAATGAGGCTTTTTTATTGAGTGGTTTTCTACCCCAAAGGGTTTCCACTCCTAAAAATCTCTGTGTTATGTTATTTGTCCTCTGCTTCATAGTCTTATTTTTTTATTTGTTATTTTATTCATACGTTCATAGTAATTGATCACTTATCTCTTTAACACATTGGTTCATGCATTGATGAGTATTGAAAGAAGCATTCATGTCTGATCTTTAAATCTATATTAAAGTGTGAAAATTTATTTTGTTCTCTGTAATACTAATTCAATCCCCCCCACTCTCAGTGTTACCAAGTACTCCAACAAGTGGTATCAGAGTTAGACCCTTGCAAGAAGTCTAACCAACTTAAGGGTTCCTAGCAAGTGGAGTACAATGGGTAAAAAGAATAGAACTAAGACCTCAAATAGAGAAAAGAAAATTGTTGATCAACAAATTAAAAAGAAAGCCTCAGTTAAGTCTAGTATTGAGTTGTTGCATGAGTCAACCATGAATATAGATACAAAATGTCATAAAGAAATTAGTCCTGCAGTTAAGAGTCTTGACAATGTGAATGTTAGTAGACAAGAATTTGATGATTTTGTAGTTGAAATTGATGATGCAGAAGGAGATTTCTTTGTAGATGAAGATGGATAGGAGTTCAATGAAAATGACTGTGAATTTGATATTGAAGGAGAACTTTTATGTGGTTTAGAAGTGAGCAAGTGTCTTGAAAAATAGAACTAGGAATTAAAGTTTCAACTTCACCAAGAGAAGGGTTCTAAGAGTAAGGTACTCTTTGATTTTACTAAAGTTTCTTTAGAACTTAAAGAGGCAAAGGTACAAATTGAAGAGACAAACAAATTTCTCATTAGTCTAAAAATAAAATTTGAAGAAGTTAAATGAATAGTTGACCTCACAAAATCTAATCTTGAAGTAAAAATAATAGAATGTCTAAAATTAGAGAAAGAAATAATGTCTTTAAGAAAGGATTTGGAAAAAGCTTCTTCAAATTTGCATAAGAATATTCAATTTGAAAAGAGTACTGACTTCCTAAATGACATGTTGTGTAAGCAAAGATATTATAGAGACACTACTAGCTTGGGTTATGAGAAAGGAGAATGTTCCAAGTCAATAGATGCTCCTAGAAAGAAGATAGACCTGAATACTTACTCTATTGAGAATGGAGCCAAGAAGGAAGAAAAAGATAAAGTTGCTAATAGAAGCAGTACAAATAGGCACTCAAGACTTTCATCTACCAGGCAATATCATTCGGTTAGGTATAACTATTCTCAGTTCCATGGTTACTTCTATTCATGCCATGTTTATGCTCATAGAGCTAGAGATTGTGAAAGAAATGTCTTTGGTTGGAACAAGAAGAAAAGCTTTAATAGTTTGTCAAATCAAAATTATAATGTTGTGTTACAATTGTAATAAAGTTGGTCATCTAGAAAGAAATTATTGGGTGCATGAAAGATATGATTATACAAGCTTTCTCAGATCACCTAGAAGAAATTACAATTCTTTTGGTCAATACAACAATATGATATGTTATAGGTGTAGTAGTGATGGACACAAAGCAAGGTGGTGTAAGAACAATTTGATAAAACCATCAAGAAATAATATGACCAAGCAGAAGCAAGATAGTACCTTAAACAAGATGAAAGAGCCTATAAGGGTTTGGAGAAGAATACAAGACCTAGGAAAATAAAATCCTAATCTTGTGCATACTACACAAGAGACATTCCAAGTTGCATAAGGTATAGTATGAAGCCAGGGGGAGAAGATCAATGTTCTATCATGTACCCCCAAGGTGAAAATAATGTGTAAAGGATTGATGTCCAATTTTATCATTAGTGTTCATGGGAAAGATGATCATGGTTTGAAAATTGAGCATGATTTAGGTTATTGTCCTACATTGTTATGTCAAAGTGTAATATGCTAGGAATCTGTCAACTTTTTCCAAGAAAGGTCCTTATCTAGGTGCAATGTTAGTTTATAGAAGATAAAGTACAGTGGTTGTTGTTAATGTAATGTTGTAGTGATTACACAGTGCTTTATTTGTCAAACAAAATTATGAATTATCTCTTTCATCTCTTAGTCACAGTGGTTGTTAGTGACAGTGTTTGTGCCTTGATAGTGCTTTCTATGCTTGGTTTAGTTGTGTTAGTCAAAAACAAATGACATCACAATGCATATGTGATTAAAATTACAATGATTGGATCAGTAGCAATTATCTTGTTTCAATGGTCATTTTGTTTGATACAAACAATGGTAATAGTGACAATCAATTGCTTGACAAAATGTTTATAGTTGGCAGCTGGTTATAGTTCTTTTAGGCTCCGTCACATTCAATTGAGAAAAATTCATACATAGTGATATTGTAGATTATATGATAACACTATGATATGTATTCATTTGTCTTGAGAATATCCTTTTTGCATGGACATTGCCTCTGTGTTATTGTGAAGTGTTTTGCATCCTATGACAGCTTCAGTGCCAGTATGATAGTGATTTGTGAAACAATGCTTTATTGCTCTGATAGTGATTTGAGTGTTTGGGAGATGATATAATAGTGTTTTAACAATGTTTTTGATAGTGCAGTATGTAGTTGGCAAGTGAAAATTTAGACTCTTCTTGCAATATTGAGAGCTTTGGAATAGGGATATGTCTTTTTGTTACAAGGTGTATTTGTTGACATTTGTGTGTTTGTAAAAGAAGACAGTGATTTGGTGATATGTCTAAAGTTAAGTGGTGGTTTGCTTGATAATAGTGATCAACACTATATTTAATTTAGCAAAAAGGAGTGGTTACTATGTCATTTTATTATACATCATGATTCTTCATCTATATGCAGTAACAGTAGTATTGGTTTGGATCTTTCATAGTTTGTAATGGAGAGATATGGTCTCAATGCAATATTTATATAGTCCTGTTACAAAATTGTGACTATTTTGACAGTGTTCCTTGTATGTTATGATAGTGGCTTTGTCAGTGTGTTAGATTTAGGCTAGATAACTGGGGGGTGTATCAGTTGTCCCAAATCTTTAACACTTGTAACTATTTCTTTATCACATAAAACTAATTAATGATATAAACATTTAAAGCATGAATCATCAACACATGAGTAGAAACAAATGAACACAGTACACCAGGATTTTTACGTGGAAACCCAGTTAAGGTAAAACCATGGTTGGGGTTAACCCACAAACATTTGTACCTTGTTAAAAGTACTTCAGACAAATAGAAGGCACATGCCTTCGGGCACACTGCCTAGAGCTCACTTCTCAAAAGAGGTTCACTGCCTATAGAATTTATGTTTTAATACAAAAGGAAGTAACTGATAAATAGCATCTCTTTTATGCTTGGTTTAGTTTCATTGAATGGTCACAAAACTTCTGTTCTACCCCAAATACTTCTTCTCTAACTCATCATCAAAGTAGCTCTTATTCTTTTGCTTCTCCTCTCCTCTACTCTACCTTTTGATCCTTTCTTCAGATTATATTCTTTTCACACAAGAATAATTTTCCACAACTCATCAACAAGTATTTATACGCTTTATCAACCTTGGAATGAACATCAAGGTTGGCACTACAAACATTTGACTTAATGCAAATCACTAAGCTATCAGCCAAACATAATTGGGACTCAAATCTTCCTTGATCAACATACCATGCTTCATAGAATTGCTCTTAGATTATTCGCAACATGCTTGAATCATCCGGTCGGCCAAGACTGGAAAGAATAGAAACACCAAGAAGAAAATCTTCATTGACAAGATCAAACTTCAATGCAGACCTCCAACATAGTAGTCACACAATTCAGAGACTTCCACAAGCACATTGAATTCAACAAAAACATTCGTACTCCTCCAAATCATCCAAATAACTTGCATCTTCCTTCAGAAACTAGAACACTATCTACCATGACTGTCACATTAGAAAGATTGCTTGCGGACCTCCAAATCATGAACTACTTGAATGGATTATACACACTGACTTCCCAAACATGCCTCTAGATCTGTAGATCATCATTTTACATTACCAGATCAATCTGGACCTCTTTCGTATCACTCTATCTCTCCTGAATATTGTAGGAACCAATTCTACTCAGATGGCCATAACTTCTTCAGATCTTAATGTGAACCTCTCAAATCTTAACTGGAACTTCTTTAGACAAACCTCTACTTAGTCATATCATTTGGATACATTGATCCTCATTAAATTTCTAAATATCCTCAACAATCCAATCTTCTATACAGGCAGCAAAATAGGATACAGTTAACACCAATGACAACAAGGGCATGTTGACATCAAATGACAACACCACTTAGGCACATATTTGCAACAATCTCCCCCTTTGTCATTGATGGCAACATATGATGTGAAAAACTGATGTGACCATCAAGACAAGAACTTCTCCCCCTTTCTCTTCTCACTTCAATTACTTTCTTCATTGCTCCCTCTTTCATCAGCAACTAGTTTTTCACATGAACTTCTCTCCCCCTTTGACATCAATGGAAAAGGACACATATTTGCAATCTTTTCTCCCTTTTTGTTTTAGACTAATCCCAACATTTGCATACTGACTACTCCCCCTGAGTAGTACCTCCTTAAAATCAATCTAGATCACAAGATGTGACTGTGAATTCTACTGGACTGATGCACTCTAGTGCATCTTAATTCTGATCAGGAGGGGTAATGACACCTAGTTTCTCTCTGAGATACTCAAAAGTATCCTTGGGAAGAGGCTTAGTGAAAATATCAGCAATCTGATCCTTTGAAGACACAAACTCTAACTTGACTCTGTTCTCATTTACCTTCTCTCTCAAGAAATGAAACTTAATGGATATATGCTTTGTCTTTGAATGCAACACCAAATTCTTTGAGATGCTTATTGCACTTGAATTATCATAGAAGATTGTGATAGGCTCTTCAAACACAATTATGATGTCTTTCAACATTTGCTTCATCCATAAAACTTGAGTATAATTGTTTACTACTGCTATATACTCTACCTCTGTAGTAGACAGAGATATTGCCTCTTACTTTTTGCTCATCCAAGAGACCAATCTTCTTCCCAATAAGAAATACCACCACTAGTACTTTTCCTATCATCCACATCTCTTGTCCAATCAGCATCTGTATATGAATGAAGAGTGAAGTCATTGTCTTTTAGATACCACAAACCATAATTAATTGTCCTCTTGAGATATCTAAAAATTATTTTGTTTGCCACAACATGGGATTCTGTAGGATCAACTTGAAATCTAGAAACAAGTCCAACTACATTCATGATGTTAGGTCTGGTTTGAGTCAGATAGAGCAATCCTCCAATCATTGATCTATACCTTTTTTTATTTTCCTTGGGGGAGTCATCATCTTTACTCAACTTGCATCTAGTTACCATAGGTGTACCCACTAGCTTTGAATCTTCCATTCCAAATTTCTTCAACAATTCTTTCACATACTTGGACTAAGATATGAAGATACCTTTATCTGACTGAACAATTTGTAGACCTAGGAAGAAATTCATCTCGCCAAACATTGACATGTCAAGTTCACTTTTCATCTAATCAGCAAATGCTTTGGACATACATTAATTTCCACCAAAAATGATATCATCAACAAAACCTCAACAATTAGGATGTCCTCATGATTAATCTTGAAGTAAAGATTACTATCAGCAGTGCCTTTGCTAAATCCTAGCTTAAGTAAATATTTATCCAATCTTGCATACCAGGCTCTTGGGGCTTGCTTGAGTCCATACAAAGCTTTTCTCAATCTACAGACCATATCTCTCTGATTAGACAACTGAAAACCTTCTAGTTTCTCAATGTAGACTTCTTCGTCCAACTCTCCATTTAGGAATGTTGATTTGACATCCATCTGATAAAATTTAAAATCTTTAAAAGCAGCAAATGCAAGAAATAATCTAACTATTTCTATTCTTGCCACCAGACCAAAAGTTTCTTCAAAATCAATTCCTTCCACTTGAGAATAGCCTTTGCATACCAACCTTGTTTTGTTTCTTACAACTTCACCATCTTCATTTAGTTTATTTTAGAAGACCCATTTGGTTCCAATCACATTTTTGTTCTTAGGTCAGGAACAAGATCCCAAGTGTGATTCTTTTCAATTTGCATCAATTCTTCTTCCATTGCTTTTACCTAGTTTTCATCATTGCAGGCTTCACTTACTGATTTAGGTTCAATCTTTGAAATCAAAAAAATCTCCTCTTGATCTTCAAAATTTTTTCTCCTAGTTCAAACACCTTTACTCTTATCTCCTATGATCTGATCTTCAGGATGATTTAGTCTTACATACCTGGGAGTTTTGGGAATTCCTTGAACTTCTATTTCTTGAGCATGTTCCTCAACATTTGCACTATCCTCTTGAGTTCTTGGAGTTTCTAGATCAATCTGGATCTAAGTCTAGGTTTGAACTTGCCTTCCTTGACTTGGATTTTCATCTTGATCATCTGAATCATATGCGCAAGACCTGGAATCTCCTTCTTTGCTCTCATCAACTCTGACATTAGTATTTTCAAAAATATTTTTCAACCTCTTGTTAAAGCACCGATAAGCTTTGCTTTGAGTAGAGTAACCCATAAAAATTCCTTCATCACTTCTTGCTTCAAACTTGCCTATATCCCCATCTCTTTTGATATAGCGTTTACTACCAAAAACTCTAAAATATCTTATAGTAGGAGGATGACCAAACCAAAGTTCATAAGGAGTCTTACCATAATTGCCTTTGATCTGCACCTAGTTAAGAGTATAGATAGCAATACTTATATCTTCTCTCCAATAAAGTTGTGGAACATTTGATTCCATCATCATGGTCCTGGCAGCTACTTGAATGGTCCAGTTCTGTCTCTCCACAACTCCATTTTTCTGAGGAGTCCTAGGAGTAGATAACTATCTTTTTATTCTATGCTTTTCACAGAATGTATCAAACTCATCGGAGGTAAATTCTCCACCTTTGTCAGATCTCAGACACTTTATCTTCATACCAATCTCATTTTCCACCATAATTTTGAACACTTTAAATTTGTTAAGAGCTTTTGATTTTCTTTTAAGAAAGTTACCCAATCATCTGGGAGTAATCATCAATCAACAACATAAAATATATCTCCTTGCACACTCCTAATTCTAGCAGGACCACATAGATCAGTATGCACAAGTTCCAATCACCCACTTGAAAATTGTTCTTTACTTTTGAATGATGTTTTGTTCTGTTTACCCAATTGATATTCTCTACACATGCTATTAGGTTTCACAAGTCTTGGAAGATCTCTCACAGCATGAGTAGAACTTATCTTGACAATGTTGTCAAAATTCACATGACACATTCTCCTATGCCACAACCAACTATGATATGTCTTTGCAATCAAACAACTATTACCAGAGCTACTTAATTGAAAGATGTTACCTCTAGTTTGTGTACCAGATGCAATTTCAGTTCTGAAGCTTTCTAAGATTCTACATTTGTCATTCTTGCATTGGAGATCATAACCCTTGTCAACCAACTATCCAACACTGAGAAGATTATGCTTTAACCCTTCCACATACAGAACATAATTTATGTTATTCTTACCATCAAAAGAGATTGATCCTCTTCCACAGATTCTACCAGCTGAGTTGTCTCCAAATTTCACAATTCCACCTTCATATTTTTCAAAGTTTATAAACTTACTTTTATCTCCAGTCATATGATAAGAACATCCACTATCAATCACCCATTCATCCTTTTCAACAACTTGAGCAGCCAAGGCACTTTCAACATTTGCATAGCTAGCAGATTCAGTAGACACTAGATCTTCTTTGATAGCAATGAACACCCAATCATCTTTAGTGGTACCTCCATGATCAGATTCATCATCTGTGACTCCTTCTTCTCTAGCTTCTTGGACATAGCAACATTTCTTCTGACTTTTATATCGGTTAGGGTTTGTGATGCAGAGCATCCACTCAAAATGTATGTCTATGCATTTCTAAATATGATTTCCCTTCTTTCGCCTATCGCAACACCTAATACCACCGGCTTACCAAAATACCTGATTTCAACCTTCAGAATGCTTGTATCTATCGCGAGATACATTCTCCCCTGTATATACAAACCTTTACCTGCTACGCCCCTGACCCTTTGCATCTGCTACTTCTTCTACGCTGAACATACAACACATGACTTGCGATCGCCGGTTACTTCCACCCATGCTACCAGTCATCTTTGCTTCTAATATTTGTATCTGCAGAATGTATATTTTAATATACATTCAAACATATACAACTCGAAACATGCATTTACCGAATATGCTTTCAGAATATGCCCTCGATGAAAGTTGACCGCTGACTTCCCTTGTATCAACTTGATGTATATTTGAAATATATATTTTCAACATACAACCTTTAACATCCAAATGTAGGATACACATGAAATGTCTCTACATACATATGCAGTATATTCATAGACTGTCTTCGACATACAAAAGACATATACTCATCAATTGTATAACCTTATATACTTTTGCAACATACAGACCTGACATACAATAATAGTATACCTCTACACTGTCTGTGATATGCAATTGATGGATACATAGGAACTGTATTTCCTCAGACAATTTTGACGTACACAGGAAATGGACCTTCATACAATTACGATGTATATACAAGAATTGTATGTCCAGCCATCAACACTAACTTAACTCAAAAGGACTTTTATACATACCTTTCTTCATAGAATTTACACATGATGGTACTCACATACAAATGTGATATACTTCACAAACTATTCTTGACATGAAATTGACATAAATACATAACTATGTATCTAAATCACACGCCGATAATCTCCTCTATAGCAAATCTCACAATTTCTAATCTGCCATAACCACGAACAAAAGGAAAACAAAACAGAAAACTATTTTACAAGTCCATTCCACTGATTTCACAGAAATCCACCAGTGGAATGGCTTTAATCATACATCTCGACAACAGAAAGACTAAATTAAATTCAAAATGATTCTATACAGATAATATACATAGGACGATTCAATACGTAGGGAATTCACAAAGAATCCAGAATTTGTAAAACACAACTGACAGAAGTTCTATTTCTTCATTCTTATAGGGATTCATACATTTGATAATTTCAAAGCATGAAAAAAAACCAACAACCCTCTCTCACATCCCCCTCCTTGTTTTGCTTAAAACAAGATTATAAACAAAAAATCTAACTAGTCTCATGACACTTGTTTGGCTTTAGACAACAAGACTCCAAACAGTTCGACACATTGATTTAATCATCCACATATCCCAATATCTAATAATGTCCAAATTGGCTTATTGGAATTCCCAATTTGAGACCTCGATTCATATGGTGGATGGTGGGGTCGGTTCTTACAAACATGAAATGTTAACACAAAATGCTACATGATAACATGAACTGTTTCAAACATATTAAAACCTTATTCTTTTCCCTCTTATGCATATTTTATCTTGTTGAAGGGGTGCTCCTGCACCATACTCCCCATCTTGAAAAGAACTCATGTCCCATGAGTTAAGTCTTTGACTGAATCCACCTTTATCTCCTATTGTCTCATTTCTACCCCATGATCTCTGGATTGCAACCTACTACCATGGAACCAAATACTCATGCCTAGTACTATAGACTCTTCTCACACTTTGCTGGTCATCCTTTCTCACTATCATCTCTATCTGAACATCTGCATTGGAAACCCCCTATACTGCTATGGTAGAATGTGTTTGTCTTTCAACTCTTAGAGGACAAACAATAGTCCCTACTATGATGGTATCCTTGTCTTTCCAATCAGCCTGTAGCTATGTACAAACCTACTTCGTAACCTACTGCTGATCCACCTGACCCCTGTCAATCAGAACTGAAATTGTCTTCAAACTATGATCTCCTCTCCTTGAGATATCCTCAACTTCCTTTGACTCTGCTGTAGGCATCTCCACAAATTCTTTCTTTCCTACTAAAATGATTTTAGCTACCTTGTGTGCTGCAGCATCCTCCTGCAATGGTATCAACACAATAGTTCTCCCATCCTTCTTGATGGTGTATGTGTTAGCATATCCATCATACAATGCTCTCCTATCAAATTGCCATGGCCTACCCAAAAGTAGGTGACAACATTCCATGGGCAATATGTCACATAAAACTCTATCCTGATAATCTCCAATCTAAAAATCAACATATGCCTGTTCATATACCAAAAGTGATTGACTGTCACTTACCCAAGATGCCTTGTAAGGATTTTGATGTGGAATCCTTTCCAGTTTCAAATTATCCACCATTTCCTGAAATACCATATTATATGTTGAACTAGAATCTATTACTACCTTGTATATTTTACCTTTGCTTTTACAATTGGTCCTAAAAAGTGCCCCCCTTTGTATCATCTCCTTGGATGTCTTCAAGACTATTCTCCTAAGCATCAATGATTCTCCCTTCTCAAGATATCCATAACTATCAGAAGCATTCACACTTTGATAAGTGTTTGAGCTTTGCACACTTTGGCAGTCAGACTCTTGGATTAGATTTGTCCTTCTTTCCCCCATTGAACTTGTTGCTTTTTCTAGACATCTACTAGCTATGTGGCCTTCTTGATTGCAATTGTAACATCTGAGAGGTCCCCTGCCCCTAAAGTTTCCTTTTTGACTGTAACTTCCCCTTTGAGTTTGACTGCTGTCTCCTTTGCTATTCTCTTGATTGGATTCACCTTGGTGTCCAAATCCATTTCCTCCTCTTTGATTGCCTCTGAAAGGACTTCTTCCCCCTCTTTGCTGTCTTCCGCTTCCTCTGTTCTACTATTCTCCTTTTCTTTTCAATTTCTCTTCTACTCTCAGTGCCACCTGGAAACACTTGTCAACAGTTTCTGGTGTCAAGATGGTAATCTCATCTTGTATAATGTACTTCAAGCCATTGATATACCTGGCAACTCTTCCCTTCTCATCCTTAGCATGCCCACACCTTAGAGACAATTTATGAAATTCCTCTATATAGGTGGATACATCCATATCCTTCTGCTTGAGGTTTTGCATTTTTCTGTATATCTGCACTTCATAATCTGCTAGTAAGAACTAAGCCTTGATCTTCTCTACCATCCGACTCCAAGATGAGATCATGCTCTTGCCACTCTTCACCCTTTCTCCCTGGGTGTAGTTCCACCACGTGAGTCTAGCGCCTTTCAATTTTGTTTTTGCAAACTTGACTCTTCTATTCTCCAGTACCTCCTTGTACTCGAAGTAGTTGTTCAAAGCCTTGATCCATTTGATGACTTCCTCTGCATCCATCTTTCCACTGAACATCAGAATCTCCATTCTTGATTCAGATGACTCCTTACCAAGTGATTTTATGGCCTCCAGAAATTGTTTCTGATCTGCAGATATATCTGTCTATCCTGAGGTTGTTTCCTCTTCCTCATCTTCTTCTTCTCCATCAGACTCCTCATCTAGTTTCTTGCCTTTTCCTAAGGTTTTCAACTCAGCCTGGAGTGTTTCCCTAACTCTAGTTTTTATCATATCCTCTATCTCCTTGAATTTCTTGGCCACTTCAGTGGTCATCCCCTTTGGAGGCATCTCACTAGCCCCTCCTTCACTTTCTCTGTCAGACATAAACATTCACAGATAGCACTCAAATGCCAATACACTTGCAGCTCCTCAATTCTACCTACCACCCAAATCTTTTACTGAGCTCTGATACCACTTGATGTAGAGCATCCACTCAAAATGTATGTCTATGCATTTCTAAATATGCATACAAACTTCATTGTATATGATTTCCCTTCTCTCACCTATCGCAACACCTAATACCACCAACTTACCAAAATACCTGATTTCGACCTTCAGAATGCTTGTATCTATCACGAGATACATTCTCCCCTATATATACAAACCTTTAGCTGCTGCATCCATGACCCTTTGCATCTGCCACTTCTTCTACACTGAACATACAACACATGACCTACGATCGCTGGTTACTTCCACCCACATTTCCGGTCATCTTTGCTTCTAATATTTGTATCTGCGGAATGCATATTTTAATATACATTCAAACATATACAACTCGAAACATGTATTTGCCAAATATGCTTCAGAATATGCCCTCAATGAAAGTTGACCGCTGACTTCCCTTGTATCAACCTGATGTATATTTGAAATATACATTTTCAACATACAACCTTTAACATCCAAATGTAGGATACACATGAAATGTCTCTGCATACATATGTAGTATATTCACAGACTATCTTTGACATACAAAAGACATATACTCATAAATTTTATAACCCGATATACTTTTGCAACATACATACCTGACATACAATAACAGTATACCTCTACATTGTCTATGATATGCAATTGATGGATACACACGGAATGTATTTCCTCAGACAATTTTGACATACATAGGAAATGGACCTTCATACAATTGTGATGTATATATAGGAATTGTATGTCCAGCCATCAACACTAACTTAACTCAAAAGGACTTTTATACATACCTTTCTTCACAGAATCTACACAGGATGGTACTCGCATACAAATGCGATATACTTCACAAACTATTCCCGACATGAAATTGGCATATATACATAACTGTGTATCTGAATCACACGCCGATAATCTCCTCTATAGCAAATCTCACAATTTCTAATCTGCCATAACCACGAACAAAAGGAAGACAAAACATAAAACTATTTTACAAGTCCATTCCACTAATTTCACAGAAATCCACTAGTGGAATGGCTTTAATCATACATCTCGACAATAGAAAGACTAAATTAAATTCAAAATGATTCTATATAGATAATATACACAAGACGATTCAATACACAGGGAATTTACAAAGAATCCAGAATTTGTAAAACACAACTAACAGAAGTTCTATTTCTTCATTCTTACAGGGATTCATACATTTGATAATTTCAGAGCATGAAAAAAAACCAACAACCCTCTCTCACATTCCCTTCCTCGTTTTGCTTAAAACATTATTATAAACAAAAAACCTAACTAGTCTCACGACACCTGTTTGGCTTTAGACAACAAGACTCCAAACAGTTCGACACATTGATTTAATCATCCACATATCCCAATATCTAATAATGTCCAAATTGGCTTATTGGAATGCCCAATTTGAGACCTTGATTCATATGGTGGATGGTGGGGTCGGTTCTTACAAACATGAAATGTTAACACAAAATGCTACATGATAACATGAAATGTTTCAAACATATTAAAACCTTATTATTTTCCCTCTTATGCATATTTTATCTTGTTGAAGGGGTGCTCCTGCACCAGTTTGGATTTGAAAATTTCTCTGAACATCTTGAGGCAAAATGACCAATCTTATTACAAGCAAAACATTTGAATGACAACTTTCCTTCATACTTATCAGATCCTCTTGGTATTCTTTTGGCAATAAGAGCTTCAAGTTCTGTAGGCTCAATTTCATCATTTTCAAGATCCTTCCTTGCCTTAGCAAATCTATTTGATCTTGCAGAGGAGCTTTCACCCAAATCATATCTTTGTTTTCCATGTACACTAGCCTTAAAAGAAGATTCAAACTTAGGAAGAGAATCACCAAACTCACTTAATTCAAAAGCTGAAATTTTGCCAACTAGCTAATCTCTTGTAACTTTTGTAACAGTCTTGATCTCCTCTATAGCAGTAACCTTATGTTTGTATGAATCAGGTAAGGATCTGAGCACTTTTGCCACAATCTCTAATTCTTCCAAAGTTCCACCAGCACACACAAGTTCATTTATATTTTGCATGTAGATTGTGATGTTTTCATCTTCACTCATCTTCAGATTTTCAAATTTTCCTCTCAGACTTTGTAGCTTGGCACATTTGACATGTTCATGACCTTCATAAAGATTCTCCAATTTCTTCCAAATTTCATGAGCAGTTTTTAATCCAAAGACATTTGTCATTTTTGAATTAGTCAGGGCACTCAACAAGGCTTCTTTATCTCAAAGGTTGTTTTCAACATCTTTGATTTGATCTAGAGTTGAAGGACCTTTCTCTGGGGGTTTATACTCAATTTCGGTTATCACCCAATAAGCATCACCTATGCATTGTAAATGGTACTCCATGCAACTCTTCCAAACAGAGTAATTTGTTCCATCGAATCTCAGACTATCCTTCTTGTAAGTTAACATCCTAGATCTCCTCAGGTAGTTAAGCTTCTTCTAGAGGAACCTTGATCTGATACCAATTGTTGGATTTAGGGTAGACAACTAAGAGGAGGGGTGAATCAGTTGTCCCAAATCTTTAACACTTGCAACTATTTCTTTATCACACAAAAGTGATTAATGATATAAACATTTAAAGCATGAATCATCAACACATGAGCAGAAACAAATGAACACAGAACACCAATATTTTTACGTGGGAACTCGGTTAAGGGAAAACCATGGTGGGGGTTAACCCACAAAGATTTGTACCCTATTAAAAGTACTTTAGAAAAAAAGAAGGCACATGCCTTCAGGCGCATTGCCCAGAGCTCACTTCTCAAAAGAGGCTCACTACCTACGAAATTTATGTTTTAATACAAAAGGAATTAACTGATAAATAGCATCTCTTTCATGCCTAGTTCAATTTCATTAAATTCTTACAAAACTTCTGCTCTTCCCCAAATACTTCCTCTCTAACTCTTCATCAAAGAAGCTCTTGTTTTTCTACGTTTCCTCTCCTTTGCTCTACCTTTTGATCCTTTCTTTAGATTATATTATTTTCACACAAGTATAATTTTCCACAACTCATCAACAAGTATTTATACACTTCATCAACCTTGGAATGAACATCAAGGTCTGCACTATAAACATCTGACTTAATGTGAATCACTAAGCTATCAGCCAAACATAACTGGGACTCAAATCTTCCTTGATCAACATGCCATGCTTCATAGAATTGCTCTTAGATCATCCGTAACATGCTTGAATCATTCGGTCAGCCAAGACTGGAAAGAACAACAACACCAAGAAGAAAATATTCATTGATAAGCTCAAACTTCAATGTGGACCTCCAACATAGTAGTCACATGATCCAGAGACTTCCACAAGCACATTGAATTCAACAAAAACATCTGCACTCCTCCAAATCATCTGAATAACTTGTATCTTCCTTCAAAACCTAAAGAACACTATCTGCCATGACTGTCACATTAGAAATATTGCTTGTAGACCTCCAAACCATGAACTAGTTGAATGGATTATACACACTGACTTCCCAAACATGCCTCTAGATCCGCAGATCATCATTTTACATTACCAGAGCAATCCAGACCTCTTTCCTGTCACTCTATCTCTCCTGAATTTTACAGGAACCAGTTCTACTCAGATGGCCATAACTTCTTTAGATCTTAATGCAAACCTCTCAAATCTTAACTAGGGCTTCTTTAGACAAACCTCTACTCACCCATATGGTCTGCATACATTGACCCTCATTAAATTTTTCAATATCCTCAACAATCTAGTCTTCTATACAGGTAAAAAAAAGGATACAGTTGACACCAATGACAACACCGCTTAGGCACATATTTGTAACACAGTGTCTCTAAGGGAATAGTACAGGAGATAGGACATAGGATTTCCTAATGACTATACTGATTGACAGTGCATAGGACTTCATGACAATCTTTTTGACCTTGTATGATGTTGAATTGATTAATTTGCTTTGATCATGACAGTAGTCTAATGAAATGTCATGCTTGAGAATGTGTTAGGACAGGAGCAATCAGATAATCTATGTTTTCTAATAGTGTGAGGTGAATGTGTTTTGCAGCACATGGTGGTTGTATCATGTGCAAGGGGTATAATGTGATGATTTGATCAAGACATTGGGAAATGAAGGAATGGTGTTTCTTTGACAGATGTTAATGATACTGAGATCATCTTTAGGGGGAGCTTTATTGTGTACTCTCTATACCTATTATGTCCTTTGGTATAGTGCATGGATATATTCCATTGTTTGGTAATTGTTCAATGGTGTTATCAGTTGTTCTATTGATGTCTGTTCATTGCAATGATACTTGGCTAATGGTGACAGTGATATTCTAATAGCATCTCTAGTTGTTGTCCTTCTTTGATAAATGCTTCTTTTTATGATGGTGCTAACAGTTCAATTTTGTTTTAGGATGCTCTGGATGTTTTTCTTTCATGGGATAGTCATGGTATGCTTTCTATTTTCTAATCTTGTTTATCATTTCAAGCATTTGTTGATCTCTGATTTATGTTATCACCTGGAGGCATTGGCACACTTTCTTCCTCCCTTTGTCTTTGATGTCAAAAAGGGGGAGAGAGAGTTGTGTTTTACCATCATGGACAAAGGGGGAGTTTGTTTCCCTCAGTTGTTGTCCTTGATGTCAAATACACAATCTCTCTTAGTTGGATATTGTACCTTCACATGCACATTAGTTGGATATGGTACCTTCTTGACATGCACAGTATCTGTATCATGACAATTGGTTGAATGGTGTTTACTATTGTTCTTGGTCTCATGATGGTATCATTATTGCTGGCATATATAGTTGATAGTTTGGCATATGGTTGATTATTGCATTATCATGGTAGTTGATATACATAGGTGATAGTGGCATATGACATTACCATTGGTATATATGTCATACTATATGTTAGTTGCTCTTCATTGTTTCATATTTGAGGTGATAATTTGGTTTCCTAGCTTGTTCATGTTTGTAACATACATGAACATATACATGGCCATGGTGATGGTTTGACATACAGGAGCATATTGATAATGATTGATACTCTAGTTACCATATGTTTGTGTGGTGTCTTTTTGGTAGTATCCTTGGTATGGTATGCTCATAGTCATACATGCTCTATGACAACTCTATATTTGATATTTGATACTCAGTATATATTTGATGCTCATATCAGTTGCAATACTATTTCATTTTGGTGGTATGATATCAGTTGGCATACAATCACATGGTCCACATGCTCTTATGGTATCACAGTTCACTTATTAACACAATTGGACATGCAATGTGTTTTACACATAATATTTTGATGCATATAATAATGTTTGATCAACATAAGACTTGGTTACATTTTACATATTTCTATTATCCTATTTAGGATGACAAAGGCATATAAGGTTACAATGGTTTGTAATGACTTAAAGTGTTGACCATGTTTGCATCTCCTAGTGGGCATTCTTCACATTGCAAAAATGTTCCCTTCAACATATTGAGCAATTTACTTATCGGGTAGGTTACCATACTTTGTAACAAGTTTGAAAAGGTTGTATTTACAAAGGTGCTACCGACTTGTTTAGGGTATACCGAAGGCACATGTTGCATAAAGTATTCACAAGCAAAAAGGAAGTTTTGGTACTTATTTTGCAAAGTCTAAAGCTTTGAATATGAAGATCTTAACCTAGGGTTTCATTTCATTTTATCTCTATTGTAATCATGAAAGATTATGGGAACAATGGCATGAATCTTTGAAGGTTTTCTAAAGAATCTACTGGATATGACAAAGATGGACTCTAGTAAACTACTTTGACTTCTAGCATAACTATTCAGTTTCTTCTGTCAATCTTTAGGTGTCTTCATTCTTGTTTTTGCTTTGTTTTCACAGAGGTTCAAAATACATAAAAGGTTTTTGAAGATTCTTTTACATGTTTTTTTTTGGAGGTTGTAACAGTTGTAAAAGGTTTTCATGTTGCTTTGTATTTATGGGTTTCAAGATAAGATGTATTATTTTAAAGAGACTTCATGGGAAATTTACTGTGCTTCAAAAGAGTTTCATAAAGGGCATTGATAGTTATTTTGTTTTAGTTTTGAACAATTTTTTCATTATGAGGTTTTAACTGCATGAAATGTTTTTCTATATTTGTTACCCAAGTGGCTAGGGTTTTAGAAACTAAACAAGGTTTTGGTCTCAGATGTGTAAGGGCAGAGATAATTTTGCTTGAGTGTGATAATATGGCAAGGTGTTTGAAAGCTTTCTTGTGGGTTTTTAATACTCTATTGTAATTGCTTAGTTATAACTGACCTCTCAGTGATATGTCATCTTTGTATTATGAGATAGTTTCTTTGATAAAGGGTTTGGAAGTTATCAACTAGGGTTTAACAATTTATCCTAGGGTTTCTCACGATCTTGAAGGTAGTTTTGAAATTGGTTAACAAGACTTCTTTAACTCTACATATAGTTTATGAATGATATATTACAATGGTTAAGGAAGTAGTTAAATAGTTGTTTGATATAACCTCTCTATTAGTTGTAAACTACAAAAAATTAGTTTCGTTATTTCAGTTGTCTCTCAAACTATTTGTTGAGAGAAGAAGAGGCTTTGTACTATGAAATGATATATTGATATATATCCAATGTGTTGAGTTGTAGATATGTGAGAGAACATTATTGTTGATATTATATCTGAGATATTGAGGAACAGTGAAACAGAGTGTCCCTTTATAATTTAAATTATTAAATTCATTATAATGGTTGAAATAAGCTAGTGAGGCACTATTATCAGTGAGACATGTTGAAAATCTAGTGAGGCACATAAAAAGCTAGTGAGGCACATAAACAGCTAGTGAGGCAGATATAACTATAAGCTAGTGAGGCAGAAATGAATGTATCCAGTGAGGCAAGTCTATTATATAATCTAGTGAGGCATTTTAATTGAGTGGTTTTCTACCCCAGAGGGTTTCCACTCCTAAAAATCTCTATGTTATGCTATTTGTCCTCTTCTTCATAGTGTTATTTTTCTATTTGTTATTTGATTCATATGTTCATAGTAATTGATTACTTATCTCTTTAACACACTGGTTCATGAATTAACAAGTATTGAAAGTAGCATTCATGTCTGATCTTTAAATCTATATTAAAGTGTGAAATTTTGTTTTGTTCTCTATAACACTGATTCACCTCCCATCTCAGTGTTACCAAGTACACCAACAAAATATTGTGTTCTATTGCTCTATTATACCATGGTAGTTTGTCTTTACATTTGCCAGTTCAATGCTAGAGTAGATGGCACAATTTTTATAGTTATCAATCCACACTCTTTTATGATGGTAGTTGAAATGTTGGTTATGAAAAACCCTGAATGGAAGTTGAAGGGTTTATATATAAATCTATTTATATATATATTGAAATATGAAAAAAAAGGATGAATATGATGAGTTTGTGAGATAGAGAAGACAAAAGGTTTTCAAGGCAGAATATTAATAGACACATTTGATATTGTTTCATATATATAAATTCTTATGCATCCAAATGAAAAGAAGAGAAGAGAGGATGATAAGAAGTGATATGTAGAGAAATAGAGGCTTTACTCTGTGAACATGATATCTGTTATATATGGATTTTGTTAGCCAGTGAGGCACTACTATTAGTGAGACATTGTTGAAAAGACCAGTGAGGCATAATGACAAGTCAGTGAGACTTCTAACCCAGTGAGACTTTGTAATTGTGATTATTTCTATCAATCTAGAGAGGCATTTCAAGTGGTTTTTATTCCCCAAGAGGGTTTTCCACTCAGGACAATATTTGTGTTATGGGTTGTTATTGTCACTGATGTGCTTGATTCTTCTGTTCATTTGCATATCATATGTTTATTTGGACTCCATTAAAACATATTCATCATACATCATTGTTTGAAATGATATTATCTACCCATCTTGATTATGGTCAATCAAACTTTTCAAATTAATCCCTAAGTTATGGTATCAATTGTTTGTGTGTCTAACATATATTGTTTCAATTTAGTTATTGATGCATTCTTGATATTGACGTGTTAGTTATTGTTGTCATGATGTTCATAGTTATATGATGCCTCATCTGTGTTCAGTAGAAGTTGTCTTTGTTTCAAAGCCTTAAAAATATTATCTCAAAGTCTTTTTGAAATTTGTATACCACTTATTCACCTCCCCCTCTCTGTGGTATTGTACTCCAAGAAATATGACTAACAATTGTATCAACACCAACCCACACCACAAACAAATACCTAGACATGTATAAGGATCCATTCCCTACATATGGTAAAGGTACTAACCCTAATTAAGGAAAAAGTGTCAACAAACATTCCTCTTCTTATAACTCCAATGTAGGTTGTTTTGAAGAAAGTTGAGTATCCATCCTTACCATCAAAAGCATAGTCCCTGATTGTTCCATCACAACTCATTATGGTAGAGTTACCCTTCATGGGCCTACACAAAATCCTCCTATTGACTCTAACTACAATGTTGTTAAACATCTAGGAAAAACTCCCACACATATCTAGATATTAGACCTTCTAAAGTCTCACCTGCCCATAAAGCAGTGCTTGAAAAAGCCCTACAAGAGTCATCAATTCCTAATAATATCATTGTCATGGATTTTCAATCCATGATAGGTCACATCACATCACCTTACCATGTGGTCTTTTCTAAAAAGGACCTCCCATCTCATGATCCTTGTCATAATGATGCACTCCACACTGATGTTGACATCCATCAACGTAAGATAAAATGTATACTTATAGATGGTGGTACTAGTCTGAACATATGTTCACTCAAATTGCTAAAAGAATTAGGATACTCTTGTTATCAATGAGATTGCACCCTCTTGTTGAATGTGATTCAACAAGACCTTGTGATACAATGGGAATAGCTTCTAGGTGTGGGACCTTGCAAAACTTGAAGCTAAACCTCTAGATGAAGGGTTGGTTCCCTCAATTTTACCACCTACACTAGATTATTGTTGTGTGGTTACACAACATGCCCCATTTTGACTTGAAATAATAGGGACCCAACTTTTTATTGCTTTTCCTTGTGTTGTTTTTCTGCTTTTCGGCGGTCTGGTAAAAGTAAGTCATGCAAGTGACCCTACATAAAGGGGGGTAGATAAGTCATCATGATGAGGTCAGTTCCTCAAAGTTAGTCCTTCATATCATTAACCTCATGGTTGGAAAGAGTATAAAATTCCATGCAAGTTTGCCTTTTGGATCACCCTGAAATTCCTTAGGGAACAAAAATTATGACAAGTCAAAGTTCTAGTCCAACCTAATATTCCTGGGGGGTCATATTTCTTAACATCAGTCACGTTATGTTAGATCACCCCGATGCAATTTTATTACCTGATAAAACATTTGGTCCACAAACTCCTGATGTTAATTTTACGTGATAGTGGTATTTGCCCGTCAAGCATCTTCATATATTTTGTGGGGGGTCATATTTTGAATATCACCTAATCTTTCAAATATCAGCCTGTCACAAAATATCACCCCAATGCTAATATGACGATGACATCATCTAACCCCAATAATTAAAGAAAATCACCCTGATGGTGATGTCATCATTCTTTTTACCTCGCGGAGGTATGTATCTGTCGATCACCCTTTTCAACAATATGATGGTGACGTCATTTTAATACAATGTTTAGACGAAGTCATTACACACTGACGTCATCCCAATCTTTTGAAAGGGGGTCACTTTAGTTTTGAGGGGTCACATTTAAACATCACCTTGATCTTAAAATCATGACCCGATATTCTCAACATTACCCGATTTCTTGACATCAGTTTTTCCACTCAAAGATGGAAGGTCATATTATACAAAGGGGGTCATATTACAAATATCACCTGATCTTCTGAAGATCACCCCCTCCTCTTGCATCATAACATTTAATGCACATAAATGCAGTAGGTGGATTCCCATCGACTGCAAAGACGATACAAACACCTGGCAACATCCATGGATTTTGTGTAGAAGATCAATGGTTTTAATTGATTTAACTTGGTTTTGCCCGAATCTGACTTATGAATAAGGTTAAAAGTAAGTTTTCAAGGTCATTTTTATTTGCCTTGTGAAGAAACAAGAAATTATAGAGCAGAGAGTCAAACCCTCATATGAGCTACCTGTAGATAGACATACAGCTTGCAGCATAATGGAATGCGTGATCACCATTATTTGAGACCCTTTTCCGTAATCATCAACCTAATCCAAGAGATAAGCATTATCAGGTAAGTAATTAGAAACCCTCCTGTTGTCATTTTCTACATGTCTAGGTAGTACGACTTTTTCCAGTAGTTTGATTCTGTAGGTATGCATATCATGAAGAGTTAATGAATATAAATATGCATGATGCTGTAGATGTATAATGTTGTATGAATGCATATGGATATTATGGTAAGACCAGTCGTATGCATTGCAGGAATCCATGGCAGACCTCAGGAGGAACAGATCTGGAGTAGAATTTCTTAAACCCATGTATGTTCAGCCCAAAGGAATACAATTCAAGTATGGTGTCATTGGTGACACTCACCAAGGGGAAACAGATTTAGTAGCATGGTCATCCAAGATGCATGATGATAAAGATAATACCCTATTGGATGCCATATTTGTGTTAGGAATGTGGCATGTGGTAGGATTTCCATATGCCATGGAAACCCTAAAACTGATAGTGGAATGCACCATAAATTATAACCCTCAGACAAGGCAGGTGGAAAAACATGGAAGAGTTTATGCAAATTTGTCAATTAAAGGGATCACATCTACTTTCAATCTCCCAGTTGGAAAGAAGGTAGTCAATATGGATCTGTACAAACTGGAGACAGAATATGAAAACAATAAAAAGACTGCAAGAAAGAGGATATACCAGTGGAGATCTAAGAACAACACCTACACTGCCTCTACCAAATTGCCTGTGAATCTATATAAATTTGATTTTGATGATGAATATCAGTATATGATTACCTTGCTTAGTAGGATGATAGGCTAGCCTAATGCTAGGAGTTTCAAGAATTGCATGTTTGGAATCATCCAGATGTGTCTCTATACAGATAATAAGCCATTATGGGCCAAGATCATCAGTGATGCTTTAGATGAACAGATGATGAACCTAGGAGGCCTAGAATGCTCATTCCACATGACTTCATATGTTGTTTATTCATGTGCTTACAAAGGGACATTTGATGCACTAACCATAGTTGGAAAGATTGGCGATAGTATAGATGATGCCCATATATGGGATCATTATCCTCAGTTGTAGAGAAGGAAGTACCTCTTTGACTAAAAATTGGTGAATGATGCATTTTCTATGCATCTAGTTAGAACAATGGAAGAGGATAGAACCAAAAGATTAAGCATGGAAGCTCAAGAAGTTATATACAAGCATGGCGCCTGGTTCATCCAGTTTCCCACTTTTTCCTATATCAGAATAGAAGGTTTTGAAGGAAAACCCTTTATGCTGCCCAGGTACCCTATTGATGGGGTAGTCCTGATGGAGTTTTTGAGACAAATATCCACCATACTGGATGCATATAAGGTACAGAAGAAGATACCTCCAGTGCTGTTTCCAGTATCTATAGGTTGGTACATGTGCTCTGATTCATAGAGTATAAAGAATGTCATAGGGAGTTTGAACCTGATGTACCTATAGCCATTTCCATTAGCTAGATCATATGACCCCTATGGTAGAATGTAGAAGATAATAGGCAAACCTATACATCAGAAGCACATAGAAGATTTCTGGACTGATTGTGAGGATGAGGCTGAAGTAAAAAGAAGAAAATATCAAAGGCTCACCCTAAATCAGATAAGGACATTTGATTGCATCCCAATGCCTACACAGTTAAGGAAAGATGATGACAAGACTATATCAAATGAATATGAGGATAATAAGGAGTATAATGACACCATCTCGGCCCCTGACCTAACACAACCTGAAGACATTTCATTAGATTAGTTTACAGGTGGGGTGCTGTAGCTAACCCAATCATGGGTAAATGAATAGATAAATATACTAAAGAAGAGAGGTGTAGCCATCATAGTGGATAACAAGAGAAAAAGGCAGGAGATCCCTAATGAAGAATATGATGACTTTCTTATTGAGAAAAGAAAATCTAATGGAGAAAGGCTGCCTCCACAGAAACAAAAAAAAGGACCCCCCAAAGGAAGGAAGACTGATGATGAACCTAAGGGGGTGATAATTGAAAGAATGTCCATATCAGCTGAAGGTGCATCTGCATCAAGATAGGCATCAGCCTCATCTACACAGCCTTTGATGGATAAACCAAGAACAAAAAGAATCCTGAGGCCAACTGTAGAGACTGTAGAAATACAAGATGAAGGCCAAGCCTCAAAATAGATTGTGGAAGAGGATATCCCTCTTGAGGAGGAGCCAGTGAGTAAGGAGCCTATAGGAGATGACCCCATGATGGTCACCATGAAGAGGAAGGCACCTCAAGTGATATCACCACCAAAAAAATAAAGAACATCTATGAGGGGTGAGATCAGAAATGACCCTATAGTATTGAGGGGAACTAGCAGTGAAGTGTTTAGAAAAGAAATACAACATGATGTGCCACTTCTGACTATCATCCAGTCCAAGACTGAGAAAGTCGAGGAGCAAGCAAAAGAAGCCTCTAGGGCAGGTTAGGGTGGTACTTTCTCCCTGGAAGACACCATTGACTTATCAGATGATGAGGTGGTGCAAAACGTAGCTTCTCAATGGATGGAGACCCTTGCTTCTAGCACTCGCATGACTCCACATGGGACCCCATCAGTATAGATGGTAGTATTGGAAGAATTGAAGCAAACAAAGCAAGAAGAGAAACAAAATAGCCCAAAAAGGATAGCCTAACAAATTGGACTAGAAAAATTAGTAGAACAAGTAACTAACCCTATAGTGATAGACTTGATCTATAGGGAGGATGTAAGTCCCAAAGATAAAGCAGGTGAGCCTGATGTGATAGAAAAAGTGGCAGAAGTTAAGCAGACAGAAGTGGAGAGCCATGCTCTGGGTATAGGCCAGCAACAACAAGAGATACCTGTTGAGCCCAAGATAGTATAAGTCCAACAAAAGGGTGGAGGTGATAAAGACACATTAGGTGATGATGTCATTCGGACTCAACATACTGTAGGAGATAAGGATATATCAGGTCATCAGGACCTTAAGATGCCATAAGTAAGTATATCGGGTGCTGAACAAAATGTAGCCCAAGATCAGGGTGATGCACTAGGATTAAACACATAGACTGATGGTGACAGGTTGTCATTGATGTCAAAAGTGTGTTCAGTTGATGTTGCAAAGTTGCCATAGTTGTTCATTGTTTGGTTAGTTGCCATGTGGAGTTGGTTTGGTATAATGCAATATTGATGGTAAGAGTTTCTTCTTGTTTTAGGATGTGTTTGATTAGGATATCTTCAAGATGGTTTCTCATGTTCTTGATGTCTCATATTGATCTTAGTTTTGTGTTAGAATGTTAAGTTGTTTGATCATCATCTTCTTTCATAGTGGCAGCATGACAAGGTTGACATTGTTGACATGTTGAATATGATGTGTTGTATAGGTTGAAGTGTTGAACAGCTTGCATGATATATATTGATCTTTATCTTATCAGGGTGTCATGATTTTGTTTCATCTAGTGATACATACTCATCTCCATGAAGGTTGAACAAGAACATTAGTAAATAGACTCACTCTCAAGGTACAAAAATGAAAATGCAATTCTTGAAGGTATGATGCTCTCAAGTTGGTTTGTTGGTGGTATGGCTGGAGCTCAAATTATGATGATAGTACGGTGTCTTGTCATAGACCTCTTCATGTGGCTTCTCATGTGCAGAGATACAGGGTTATATGGTCCTTCATGAAAAGACACTTTCTTATTCATGCTCAAAAGACAAGTGTGAACCTAAACACTTAAGCAAAACTCTTTTGGAACAAACATCACAGTTTATGTTATATTCAAGTGTTGACCTGAGCTTGTAGGTTAAGTCACTTAAGGTGACTCTCTAAAGGGGTTTTAACACATCCCTCAACCGGCCTCTTCTTTCTTTTCCACCGGTGAAACAATTATGTGTGGGCATCAATTTCAAACAAGGGAAAGTTTGTTCGAATGAACATTTTAAAAATACGAAGGAGATTGCTTTTTGCAGCCCGATTTATGTCTTAAAGAAACCATAATAAAAGGTGCACCAAATATCTTATTTAGAAAAAGGAATACATGTGTTAAGAAAAGCATGCTTTATAAGACATCGAGTGGGGAATGCTTTATGCATAAAAAGATTTCAAATATTTATAAATTGGTAGGAGGAACCCAACTACTAAGCCTTTTATGGCTTTCTTTCATATTTTTAGAAGCTTTGTTTAAACAACTAAGTGGTCGACCCCACTTTTGTGTCATTTTTATGACTTTAAAAATAAGTAATTTCTAATTATGGATTGAGAAAAGGTGGGTAGGTAAGTAAGAATTTTAAGGAGTTTTTTTTTTAGAAAGATTTTCTTTCTTTCTTGGATTATCTCATGGAGAGAAAAGCAAAGAGAGGAGATATATTTGTTATATATTTTTTTTGAGAAAGTATTTGTTTGAAGGAATTTGTAGGAGAGAAGATAATCAGATTGAAGGAATATGAAATCTTTTTAGGAAGATAATTTTATGAAAAAGATTGACATATTCAAGATTTATTTTTTGTTATTGTTTGCAATCAGAGAATGTGTTTTTGCAGGAATATGAAGCATCATTGAAGAGATTGAAGGGAAGATGGAAGATTAAGAATTGAAGAAAAGATTTATACAGAAAAATTCTTCATAGATGAAAATTATTATGCAAGAATATCAAGGATATGAAAGGTCATCAAAGGTTGTTGAGGTTGTGTGATTCATATGCAGGTTAAAGACATACAAATAAAACATTACAAATGGAGTTTGTATTTTTCAGAGAAGAGGAACATCAAGAGTCTTTTCATTTACAATAATTTTTTAGAGAAGAGGAACATCAAGAGTCTTTTCATTTACAATAATTTTTTAGGTGCATTGATGAAACTTGATAAATAGACAAAGATGAAACATACAGATTATGTAGTGTTGTTGAGGGGATCCGGATACAGGATTGATTTTGAATAAAATAGACACATGTGAGAGAAGAAATGTTTTTGTATTGAATGGAAATAGAGTATCCCTCTGATTTGTTTATTACTTCTGTTGGTGATTTGGTTTTCCAGTGAGGTACAGTATGCCAGTGAGGCTTGTGGTCAGTGAGACCTTTCAATTGTCAGTGAGACATAATATTCAGCCAGTGAGGCTTTGTAAGAAGTTTTTAAATTTAAGCCAGTGAGGCACTTCATGAGTGGTTTTTCTACCCCGAGAGGGTTTTCCACTCTAGAAATTTCAATGTCATAATTTATCTCTATGTGTGCATATTTGTGTTTTTTTATAAGTTTTTGGTTCACATCTTTCACTATTAGTCTTGTGCATATGAGCACAATAGATCATTAATGTCTTTCTTTCTACTTGTCTTGTAAAGTTTGAAAAAAGTTAAGAATTTACACAACACTGATTCACCCCCCCTCTCAGTGTTGTCATTGACTCCTACACAGACATCCATGGATACAGATATGCCTCAAGGTGAGGAATAGAATAAGGTGGATGAGACATAGAAAGAAAAAATCCAGGATCAAGTTCAAGATCATCATGCAAATACACTGCAAGATCCTACCCCACAAAAGGAAGCCCCTCATGAGAAAGAAATAGGACAAGATTCCCCTTATGAGGAACACCATGAGGAATAAATAAGGAAATCACCTTCTACATTCAGAACAGAGATAGATACTGGAGCCCAAGGTGAATATGATGGTGATAAAACACAACAAGGATCAGGACATGAAGTACCTCAGTGGCTTGAGAAGGAAATAGGCATGGAACAAGGTTTTGAGATTCAAGAATTTGATGTTTCAACCTTGTTTGCAGAGACTATTATGAAACCTAAGAGGAAAGTCAGGTTGACCTTGAATATCAGAAGAGATCCTGATATAGGCAGAAGGACTACCCAAGTAGCACTTCCCATTGTAGAAAAGGAGAAAGGCAAAATCATCCTGGAAGAATTCCAGATCACCACACTTGACTTGGGGTTTGCTAATGAAGACCAAGAGGGTCAAGAAGGGAAGGATATTATTGATTGTTTGACCCAAAGGGTAAAGAGAGAGAAAGAAAAATAAACAGCACAAAGAGCACATTGCTTAGCTACATTCTTATATAAAGGGGTTAACTAACCCTGATAGTACATCATTGGATCAGGTAGTCACATTGATTATAAACTCTCAAGTGGAGATTAATAGGCTGGATCTCATGAAGCATCAGGCCATGATCATGAAGAAATGGATGCTGACAGCCCTTACAGGAGTAGAGGAGGTACTAAAAACCTCTTTACGAAGGTGGAATTCTTTGAGCACTTTAAAAAGGAAAGTGAATAAAATGCAAAATGAGACCAGAAAGAGGTCATTCCATCTGGAAAAAGCCTTAGGTGCTCCAAGTGAAATAAAGAGGATTGATCCTTAGGTCCTGATAAATAATCAGGTATTAAATAATAATACTACCCTGTTAGTAGAAATATGGTATGAGGATATCAGGTTTGAATGTGATGTCCTGAAGAAGTGCAGTGGCAAGTTAAGAGATATCAATGTCAAGCTACACAATATGATGGATATGAAGCAGAGATACTGGAAGCTTTTGAAGGAAAAGTAGAGGGGAAGATTGAAAATCAAGATGCAGATTTCACCATCAAGGCACTGCATGATAATTTCTAGCTAGTAGCTGATGACCCCCTTACCCACCTGATAGAAGAGACGATGGATAAGATCATGAGGATCAAGGTCAAGGTGGAAAGTTATAATGAAACATTGAACAACAAAAGAGCCAAGCTGGAGACGTTCAAAGATAAGTTTCAGGCTTACAAGCATGCTATCACTAAGGCCAAAACTCAAGATGGCAGGGAGATAGATAAAATAGTACAAGCTTATGAAAATATCAGGACATCAGTAAAAGTCCATATACAGGATGATATTCATCAAGGTGATGACAATATAGAAAGTTATGATCATGATGATCAAGATGAAGAAGAAGAAGAACCCAAGGAATGAAAGGAAGATGCATCCCCAAAGCGACATATGCATCAAGTACTTAGAAGATAATAAGTTACCTAGATGGTTGCCAGTTGGCAACCTGTGCCATGAGAGATAGTTGACTAAGTCAAGGAAGGAATATCTACCATTGATTTTGATTGATAAATCTTGACCGTAGGTCATTTGTAACCGCTCCCTCACCTTATTATATAAAAGGTGCAGGGGTGCCTCATTTTGAACATTCGGAAGCTTAATTGAAATTTGATTGCTGAAATATCAGGACCTATTTCAAAGTTGTTGTAAACATACATATTTTTTGCATACTTAATGAAAGAGAAGACCATTTTGATTACAAATCATCATAAATCCTGAGTAATATGTGTTTGGATTATTGATACATGCTTTGATTAGCTGCATTTCTTAGAGTGCTTATCAGTCTACATGTGTTGCTTTCATTCATCATCCTTTGAAGTTAACATCATTTGTATCTAGCTATGGAACATCCTGGTGAAAATATGGTTTGATTTCTTCTCCTCATGACTGTATCAAGTGTGTATGTGGTTCAATAGCTAAAGATTCACCAAAATTTGAAGTATTCTTTAAATTTTCTTTGAATTTCATAACAATTCACCATCACAATTGCAAGTAACAGATAATCATAAGCAAATAACATGAAATATGCTAATATCTCATAGACAATTGAAAATCCATAGCATAATTGAAAATCCATATCATGCAAAGATCTAAGTACAGACACATTATTTGAAGAAATATACTGTGTAGAGTAACCTTTCTGTGTAGCATCTTTACAGGAAATAGAATATACTGATCAATCAACATAAGGCCCCTTAAATGATTAACAGCAACACACATCAACCACTGAGTAACGTCAGTAGATTATGAACTAATCAACAGAGACTTGGGATCATGAATTCTTTAAATTTATCATATCTTTCAAAATAAATAAAGGTTGTTGTGTAACTTTTATTTCCTGTTTGCTTATGACTAACATCATGATCAACATAAATTGGCACTAGAAGGAGGGCCCGCTCATCATCAGTAGGTTTTGTCTGATTTGATGATGCAAATAGTAAGCTAACACAAAAACACCTCTAAATTTGAGTCATATGCAAAGATTTGTGGTTTGAAGTTTGTGCACGCTAATCCTTTGTGAAGTTTCCAAAATTGAGCATTAATATTGATAGCTTTGTGGTCGATCACCGTGAATTCGTAAAGATAAGCTTTATTTTAGGTAAATTTATTAAAGCTTTGAGGTAGCCTACTTTAGAAGCTTGATATCCAGTTGCAAGTGTCACCAGACCTCAATATCACTTCATATTTGCATCATTCATGCAAATATTCTGTAAATATCCAGTCAGTTTCCATTTCTAACCATAAATACAACCTTTGCTGGTAAGTTCCAACCAATCTTTATAGTTAACTAGCTAATTTTCCTTAAATTTAAGAAATCCTGGCTCTCAGGCCAAATACCAAGTCCCAATCCAGTGGACTCTTTGAAGAATTACCTATAAGGGAATTTAGACCTAGAATTGTAGAAATTCATCACACTCCTAGTTCTAGTGCATCAGGAGCTTCACCAGAATGTCCTCCTGTAACTCCTATTGGCTTACAAACACCTACAAGACCACCTATCACACCTCAGGTCCAACCTCCACCAGTTGCAATGTCATTCTTTGCTGCAGAATCACCTTTGACTTTCAATGCATATCATGCTTTGCCAAAGAATCTTGATAAAATTTGTCATAAGTATCATCCATATCAGGATGCTGATGATCACATCAGAACTTTCAAGGAAGCCTATTGTAGGGCTAGAATTGAGCATCAGGATGTTGTATGTAGGTTATTTCCATTTTCCTTAGGGGAAGAAGTTTATAATTAGTATGTTAGCCTTGGTCAGGGTTCAGTCAGATCATGGCCTACCTTGGAGAAAGCCTTCACGGATAGGTTCAAAATACCTATAGATCCTTCAATGAATTATCATTTATTTGCCACAATCAAACGATTTGAAGGAGAACCTATTGCTAACTTCAATGCTAGGTTCTAGAAGATGCTATCTAAGTTAGTTGCACCTTATGTTGTAGCAGATGAAGCTTCTAGGGGCATATATTATTCAGCCCTGGATCCTTTAACTTCCATGTTTATCAGAAGAGCACATCCTAGTGTCACAACTTTGACACAGGCTTTCCAAGAAGCTATCAAAGTCAGTCAGCAGCTAGTTCCTGCTCTAGCACCAAATATTACATTTCCCACACTTCCTGGTTATCCAACATATCTTGCCCAGCAACAACCTAACGGAGCCATGATACCTCCAGCTGTGATGGCTAGTCCTTTACAGATACCTCCAACCAGTATCATGCCACCTCCAAATGGAAATGGCTAGATGTTACAATATCCAGGAAAAACACAAATACCTCAGGTTGTAGATCAGTCCAACAACAATAACAATGGATCTTCCTTTTTTAAGCCTCAGACAGAGAATGTAGTGGCCAAGGTTCAGGAAGAGAAAGATGAAATTAAGGAAATATTAGCATAGTTAAGGAAACTTACTACTGAGATTAATCATCTAAGAAGTCAGAACTTCTATTCTCAACCAAATCAAAATAGAGGCTATGCTAATGACAAACCTAATTATCCTGATAGGTGATACAATAGTAACTACAATAACAATAATGGCAACAATAATCCTCCTAGACAGCCTAGAGTGTGGAACACTAGGCCAAACAATGGTTTTGTGCCATCACCCCTAAATAATTAGCCTCCCAGTGAACCCAAACAGACCACTAGAGTCAACCTTGTGGAGGGAGCCCTTACTAACTGGTGCAGGATACATAACACCAATGCTCATGCAAAGTTAGATTGTCCTCAATTTAGAATTGCTGCTAGCATTTTCTAGACTGAAGTGTCCAATACTTTAGGTAATCCACCTCATATAGAAGAAAATGAAATTGTTCCTTGTGGATATGATTCTATCTTAGTGCTAGAAAGTTACATTAATCATCCTTATCAGCAGACAATGTCTTCTCACCAAGATTACACCCTGGTATGTGAGGAATCAGCCATGGCCTTTGAGTCTAATTATGTTTTCCCCTTTGAGGATGAAAATAAGCCCTCAAATGAACATGAGGAGGTACATGCCTATCAATAGTAGTATCAGGGTAAACATAACTACAACCCAAGGAATAATTCCAATAGGCCTATTGGTCCTTTGACCACATCCTTGCCTCCAAATAATTTCAATACACCTCCTGATCCCAAGGCAAGTAATAACCCTAGATTTCCCAAGGTTAATGCTCAATACTTAGCATCACCAAATACAACACCAAAGGTTGCTAGTCTGCCTCATGAATCTGACAAGTTGGTTACTTATCTGGCAGATGAAATGAAAAAGATTAAAATCAACTTGTCATTATCAGAGTTTCTTAAAACCCCTGCTATCAAGAAAGTATTCATGAAATCACTAGATGATCCTACTCCAAAAGAGGATAGTCATCCCTCAGGTCAGTCTGGTAGTAAAGATCATGCTGCTAGGGACACTAATGTCAAACACAAAGTGCCAGCTACTGTTCAAGCTATAGAGACCTCCCACATGACCCTGTACAAAGACAAGAGTGAGTCACCTCCTTTCCTCCTTACTATAAAGATGTTTGGTAAAAATTTGCACAATTGTTTTGTAGATTCAGGAGCATCTACCAACATAATGCCCCTATCCATATGCAATGCTTGAGGGTTGCATCCTGCTAAATCATTAAAGAAAGTAACACAATTAGACAAAATAGAAGTGAGTGTGGTAGGAGAACTAACTCATATTCACATGCAGCTAACATCGGATCCCAGAATCCAGTACTATATTGATATTCAGGTAGTTGATATACCTAATACTTATGGGATGTTACTTAGTAGGGACTGGTCAAAAATCCTTAATGGATACATGTCAACTGATTTTAGTCATGTGTGGTTGCCATGGAAAGGAATACCAAATCAAATAAGGATAGATGCTGAGCCTCGCATGAAGCACATGATCACTGAATATAACAAAACCAACGAGATCATGTATGTGGATGTAGAACCCAGAGTTTACTCCATCAGACCCCAAACTGTCAGGATAGAGGAGATCCTAATGTATGATGTTCATCATCATGATGATGACCCTCAGGATGACAAAATAATTGTAGAATCTGATCGTAACCCTAAGAATGAAAATGAGGTAGATCATTTTAAGAATTTTGAGATGCACTTATCTAAATAGGTGAAATGATGTCATTTATTAAAGATACATGTTCATGATATTCTAATTGATGGATGGTGCAGGTTGCATAATGAATCACATTTAGAGAAGACATGTGATGCCTGCATAGATATGATGGAACTGGAACAAGCGTGCAGTGATGTGTCAGCATCATCATCATCATCCATGGTAAGTTCTGTAGATAGTGATATTGACACTAAATTTTGTTTGTCTTCTACAGGAATAGAGGAAGGTATACAACATGATGAAGGTCATATTCAGATGACAGAAGAGATACTAGTATGTAACAAGAGTAATGTTAAAAGAAACAAGAGAATCACCCTAGGGAGTGATTGTTTAGTAGAGTCAGATTATGAGTTATCTGATGAAGACAGAAGTAGCAATCTATCTAAGTTTGAAGAGTTTTTATCAAAAGAGATTCAAAAGATGACATAGTAGCAAAGATCTCCACATGATGTCTTGATTGAAGGCTGGTGCAGGTTACATGAGGCATCTCATTCAGAAACTACTTGTTCACTGTGTTTACATATTCTGAAAAGGTAGATGTTGCCTAGTCCAAAAGATTTTCCTTTTGATGATAGAAAGAAAGAAGAAACATTAGCTTCACATAAGACGGAAAAGGTGAAGTGTGAGAAAGTTGAGATACCAAAGTTAAAATGGATATCAAGTGGTGCAGCCGCCAGAGCCAAAAGGAGAGTAGAAGGCTTAGATAAGCCTTTAGCTAAAGATAAGCCATGGATCCTTAGATTTGATGGATCCAAGTCAAAGCAAGGAGCTGGAGTAGGGATAGATCTTGTTGATCCATCTGGAAAATCCTACTTAACATCATACAGACTGCAATTCCCATGCACCAACAATGTGACAGAGTATGAAGCTCTAATTCATGGGATATTGTTTGCACTTAAAAAGAAAGTGAAAATTTTGCATGTCTATGGAGACTCAGAATTGGTTGTGAGACAGGTAAGAGGTATATACTCTTGCAATTACAAGAAACTGTTGAATTATAGACACATTCTTCTAACAGGATACTTTCAAACTCTATTGAAAATGGCTTAAGTTTCTTAACAAAGTCTAAAATAGAAATGAAACCAAAACCAACCTTTGAACCGTTTGTAGCTTTGCTCACTAGATCTTTGACTGTTCTTCCATGGGTGTTATTTTGACATTTTAAGACTATCATCACTGTTTCTTTGGTATATTCTATGATGACTGTACTGCATGCTTTATTGACTACCTTCCATGACTGTTAGGCATGCTCTTCATAGGCATGACTGTCTTAATGACTGTTCTACTCTATTTGTGTTAGTCCCATACAAACCTTTGTCATTATCTTTTAACTACATACAATCTATATGCTCTATCTATTGTTTCAACTCATTACTTCACCCTTGTCCAGTGGATGAAAGACTCTAAAATTTCTTATAGGAAACATAAACCTTGATAGACTACTATCATCTTCATTCACTTTATCCACTATCTTGTTGTCCTTGATGACTATGTAGGCCTTGTTTCACTTTTTAAAAGGTCTTTGATTCTTCATTCAATACCCCAATATGGAATTATTGACAGCTTATCCTAGCTATCCTCCCACAATGAGTTCTTCAAACCTTCCACCATATAAGAGAACTCCCATGACATACATTCAAATACTTCAAGGGCCTAACTATATTGTTCGCTTTCTCTTCAACTATCATGAGATATTTCTATTGCATACAACTCTAGAGAAAGCCTTCAAGAATATTTGATATACCCTCTGCTCCTCACAAGGTATTCTTGCCACTGTACACGTTTGTAGACTTTCACATGACCCTTTTGTGACTGATTACGGTCATTTTCTATGATTGTTCCTCCTCTTGACTACTATGATAGTCATTTAGACCCTTTTTTCTCATTGATGCTCTTAGAATGACTTTCAATCCTAGATTTGCAGCATGCCTGTCATGTTGCTCACTGATATTGATTAGTGTTGCTCCTCATACTTGTAAATCTTTGTCATATATATCTCTAATCTCTTCATGTATGTTCCTTGTCCCTCTATTGATGATCTCAAATAACACCACTCGAAAACTATATTGTCTTTGTCTTTGTCTCAATCATGAGAATGTACCCTTTAACTATTTTGTGACTACTCTTTGTACCTTGTTTGACCATCTCTATACTATGCTGACCCCCTTCACTATGATTTGCATAATCAAAAGCTTATGCATGATTGTATCTACTATCCCTTTCAAATCTACAATTCCCTTAATAGATCTAGAAAGATTAACTTCCCTGAAGCTTGATTTGAACCATTGTTGCATTTATCTTTGAGAAGCCAACTGTTGCTAAAATCATACAAACTATTGCCACAGTCTCAGAAACTATTGTCATAGTCTTAGAACTGCTGTCACAGTCTTTCGCATTGTTAACTATTGTTCCATTTGGTGAAAATCCTTGTGACTGGGTTGTTTGTTGACTGTTGTTACATGACTATATCTTCTCTTTTGAAAGAGACTCCCATTGATCATCCACTATTGTCTTGCTACTATTTTCTATATTTGCTGACAAACTTTTCACCATACTACTTGTATCACAATGTCACAATCATGATTCAAAACTGTCTACTTCCCTCTACATGATCTCTGTCTACTTTGAAGTCTATCTTTCTTTAGTCTTGGTAACTATTTTCTACTCTTCCATTTGTTTTCCTCATTGATCAGTGGGGCTTCCTTAGTTATGACTGTGTTTTGGTAGACTTTAGACTGTCCCTATACTACAGTCTCTTCATAGATCCACTACTTCCCATCACTGTAATGATTGTCCCTTGGTGTTTTGTGACTCTGCTCACTGTCCTATTTGAAAAGAGATGCCCTTTGGTGGGTCTCATAGTGCTTCAATTTGTAAACTTGAAGAGCTTGATTATCTTGAAATGCTTTATCTTTATGTTCTATCTTCATGCTCTCTTTCATGCAACTATTGTCTCCAGATGCTTGTAGTTCACCCACAAATGTCTCTATCAATCCACTCAATGTTATTCAAACCCTTTGTATTTCATTGAAGGCTTCAAAGAAGCATGTTTTACCCTACTTAAAACTCAGTCACCTCCCTAGAGCTTTTCTCATGTTGTCAATGAACTCTTAATACATCTTTAAAAATCAAGAATGGCAAACCATGTGCTAGATCTTGCATGGAGGAAAATAATAACTTGTATGAACTATATGAACCCTTACCTTTCCAAGCTTGAGAGAACATGTCCAAAACTTTTAGCTAGTTGTCCATGTCTTTTATCCTTTCTTCTTCCTTTCAAACTATCATTGTGATCTTCAAGGCTCAAGAATGCTTTCGACATGCATGGCTTTGCATGGTGGTTCCATAATCTTCACAAAGATCTTAAAACTCTTTAAAAACATTGAAACAATAATCTCTTTTAATCTAAAATAATAGAAAGATCAGAACAAAAACATACAATGTGTATACAAGTGATGGCCTAAAGCATGTTCTTTTTGAGTCTATTATAACTCCCATCAAACCTTCATGTGATCTTCTATCTCTAAGATGGTAACTTCACTATTTTCCTCTGACTAAAACAATTAGGGCAACCTGCAGGGTGAGTTAGGGAATACAACCTGATCAAAACCCTAGGTACTTCAAACAAAACCCTAAAACTCTACAATATTTGACTCCTTTTTTAATAAAGAAGCTCCCTCCTTGGACATTTACATAGCTTTTAGATAGATTAAGACATTTTGATAAGTCTTAACTCTAAAGTGTGTGGGTGTTTAAACATTTGATTCATAATTTACCATTAAGACAAGACATTTGATATACTCATTTTACCCCTAAAGACCTTTTAAAACTTTTAAACTCTAAAAGCAAGATACAAGATCACCTAAAACCTTATAACACCTTCAAAAAAGCTATGGTGACTATTTTCTTGATTGGGTAAAATATTTCAACATTTTGGTGACTTTAATGGGATGCTTGCCTACTAAGCATCTAAGACCAATTTGCCTAAAATATCCATTGGGAAAAAGGGTCATCAAAGACCTGAAACAAGCTGATATCAGACCTAAGACATAGCTTTAGTACCTTTCAAACATCAAGACACAAACACAAAACTACCTAAAGACAACTAACTAACATGTGCATTTACACTTGGAGGAAATAGACTACTAAAACAACCTATAGTAACCTAAACTAACTGAGAAAAGGACTACCTAAACAAAACCATTAACTAGTTCATGAAAGTAGCTACCCTTTCTTAGTATTTTTGGATGCTTCTCATGCTTGTGATTCAACCAAAAGAGATGGAAAAAGATGTAATAAACCATTGACTACTGCAACACTCCTCCAAAGATGAAAAATAACATTACTTACCCAACCAATTTGATTGGAGAACCAACTTCCTTCAGGTGGATAAATAAACTAGTTGTGCTCATCTTGATGAATTCATTGACATTCTGGATCAATCATGACATTTGGTGTCTCCTTGTTGGCCTCCAACCAAACTAGGTGTCTAATAGGGCATCCTTTTGAAATGATGAAGTTCAAACTACTCTTGCTAACCTTTGGCTCATGAAAGGTTGCTCCATCCTCTTGCTAATTGAAATGCTTGCTCTCTTGTGACTTATCTAGAATGGTGGCTTCCTCTATCTTTTTCTTGTGATGCTCATGAATTTCTTCTTTAGGAGGTGCTGGTTTGATGTTCAAGCTTGAGAAAAATTCTTCCAAATCATCCCAAAATATGTCTTCTTCAATCTCTTCTTTGCTTTTTTGAATAGAGGAACTGATTATGTTTTCTTCATCATGAGTTAAGACTTCAAACTTAGGTTTTCCTTTAAAAATTAGTAGCTCACCAAGAGCTGCAACCTCTTCATGTTACTTCAAAACTTCTTCCTTGTCAACAAAACAAGATAGTTGGTCAAATAAGAAGACCAACTCTTCCTCCTCATTATCGTCCACTTGCTTTACACACTGCTAGTCAAACTAGTGTCCCAACTGATCATGGTTTTTTGACATATGCATTGATACATTTTCTTCATATCCAACAAAATAAGGGAGCTCATCAAATAAATCAATCAAAAGTCCATGTTCAATACCTCTTACTTGCTTTTCACCCTGCTGCCACAACTGAACATGCTCATCATCCTCTTGCAACAAGTCTAATTTTTCCTCTTCTAGCTCACATGATGGTTCTTGAACAGTAGTTAGTTCCTCTTTTTCTTCAAAAGACTCTTTCTCTTGTCTATCAAACTGCTATACAAGCTGATCATGATTATCATATTCTTGCAACAAGTCTGATTTTTCTATTTTAATGTCACAAAAGCGGCTACAAATAGTTATTCCTTCATCATCTTCACTTGGAATATTTTTCTCTTCACCTACATAGCCCTCATTTGCTCTCCAAATAATGGGTCGTCCTTTGAAAGGGAGATGGTGAGAGGGAAAAGGGTTCAATTGATGAAGTAAGATTAACATGTTCATTGCTAAGATGAATATAAGGCATTATGGATTGCTCTTGTTTAGGAATTAGTTGTTGGGTTGAAGGAGCACTCCTAAAACTTGGAATTTTGACACAATGAGGCTTACTTGAGGATTCAAGAGGTTTTTATTGTTTAAAACTAGGAAATTTGGACTTGGCATCCTCTTCATTCAAAGGATGATTCATCATTATAGGAAGAGTTGAATTGAGACTAGGAGTGCAAGGGGATGATTGGGTTTCATACCTTTGCATTTGAGCCATTAGTTGCTTCATTTGTTCTTCTTTGGCTGTAATTTGTTTACCCCAAAAATATTCCTCATATCTCATTTGTATCTCCCTCTCCAACTAGTGTAGATAAGCTTGATATACAAGCTCTTCCTAGTGCCAACCATATTCCTTCTCATTTTTAATAGCATCTAACTGCATTCAAAAGTTTAGCATGATATCTCTCATATCTTGAATGCTCATATTTTCATCATCTTGAAGCTAGCTAAGAGAATACACATGTTGATTATGATAAAGATGGTCTTCTTGGGACTGATTATAGGCATGGAAAGGCTACCAAGAAGGCTAAGAATGGGTGGGTGGGTGGCAAGCATGATGCACATGTTGGTATCATGTTGTGATAGAGTTATTTGGGATAGAACCAATAGAGTTTTCAATCTGATATGGCTAGTAAGAAGGTATACAAACTGTTGCTTGGTAAAATGGAGGAGAAGAAACATAGTCTCCATAGTAGTTGGTCATGCTAGATCATTAAAATGAGCTAGAAAATCATGGAATATTTTTTGAAAACAAGAAAACTAGGTTTAAATGTTTTTGGAAAATAAGCACATACCAACAGATTGTCAGGTGATTTTGAAGCTTCACACGAAGGAAAAGACCAGGATATCTCCAAAAAATTGATATTTGATATACTTTGAGCATCTAGACTTCTTGAACCAATTGGTTCTTCATTTGTAGAGTCACCAGGTGTGTGAATATTGCCTCCAAAGGCTGATGTTGTTGACATACACACCAAATATCAACAATGAATAGAGGACTTGTAGACTATGATAGTCCAATTTGTCCCATCGATCATGCCAAAAATTGTTATCAACGAGATTTCACCCTCTTGTTGAATTTGATTCAACAAGACCTCGTGATACAATGGGAATAGATTCTAGGTGTGGGACCTTGCAAAACTTGAAGCTAAACCTCCAGATGAAGGGTTGGTTCCCTTGATTTTATCACCTACACTAGATTACCTACTGGTGTTTGTTGAGAAAAAGGTGAGAAAGGACATGAAATGGAAAACTGCAGTTATGTGGTGATGCACCCAAACTAATTTCAGACCTATATTGCTTGTTTGGACACACTCTCTTGCTCACAACTTAACCTATTGTAGACACAACTCAACTTTATTCCATGTCTGAGTATCAATATTTCATAAAAAAGGTCTTACATTTTTCAGTATTGGAAGGAAAATACAATGTTTTCACAAAACAAGACTACTTCCATGTGATGACACAATCTACAACCTACCAAAAACATGTTATCAACTATATAAAAATGCTGGAATGAGACATACATTCAAGGATTCAAATGATTTCACAAGAACATTCATCAATCATTTAGTTTGTACATAATAAATCAGAGAAGTATAAGGTCAAAACTGAGTTTTATTGATCAAGAAGGTGTTTTTTCAATACAATAATAGATTGCAATATACTTCATGTTACCTTGAATATGAGTTACAATACAAGTTTCTACCCTTGCAAAGTTGTAAAAGAATTGATTTGAGTTACAATATTCATCCTTTTAGAGTTGGAAAACTAGCAAGAATTGCCTAAAAATGTTGCCTAAGGGTCCCATATCTCATCATAAGCATAGAAGAGAATATAGGGACTAATTTTGACCAGTTACAAAGCCTTGAAAATAGCTAACTTACTTTCGATGCCCAAGAAGTGTCCTAGTTTGATTTAGTCTTCAAAAGGTAGCCGTTTGACCTCTTTAGCTCCTTGAAATGCTCCAACAGCTCCTAGATTCTTGGGTGCATGTCCCAACTACTTTGACTCTTTTCAAACCCACTTGGCATGCATATAGGATATGCTCTTTATGGTCTCAAACTAAAAATATTTCTTTGGAGGGCATTTGGAAATGTTTTGGTTCATTTAGGAATCTTGAAACTACCTCTAACTGTCCATTATGACTTTAAAACACTCCTTTATCGATGACATATCTCTATAGGGTCTTTATCAAGGTCTTTACTACCTAATGACAGTCATCTTAAGACTGTCATGACTTCATCTTGGTGACTGCTACTCACAATGTATGGGACTATTCAAAATAGTCAATAGGACTATTCTTAAGGGTCTATAGGATTGTTCTCAAACCTGCTAGGATTTGTAAACTTCTACTTGGAAAATTTTCTTCATATAGTTAAATTCTGCAAGTTCTTGTATCTATCATGGATTTCTTCCTTGAGGTCTCAGAAGTGATACACATTCTTCTAACATGTGTATATTTTCAAACTCTATTGACATTGGCTTAAGTTTCTTAACAGAGGCTAAAATAGAGATGAAACCAAAACCAACCTTTGAACCCTTTGTAGCTCTGCTCACCAGATCTTTGACTATTGCAGACATTTATGACTAGTATGACTATTCTTCCATGGGTGTTATTTTGATATTTTAAGACTGTCATCACTGTTTCTCTAGTAGATTCTATGTTGACTGTATTGCATTCTTTATTGACTACCTTCCATGACTATTAGGCATGCTCTTCATAGGCATGATTGTCCTTAATGATTGTTCTACCCTCTTTGTTACAATCCCATACAAACCTTTGTCATTATCTCTTAACTACATGCAATCTCTATGCTCTATCTATTGTTTCAAATCATTGCTTAACGCTTGTCCAGTGAATGAAAGACTCTAAAATTTTCTAGAGGAAACATGAACCTTGATAGACTGCTATCATCTTCATTCACTTCATCCACTATCTTCCTATCCTTGATGACTATGTAGGCCTTGTTTCACTTCTTAAAAGGTCTTTCATTCTTCATTCAATACCCCAATATGGACTTATTGATAGCTTATCCTAGCTATCCTCCCATAGTGAGTTCTTCAGGCATTCCAGCATACAAGAGACCTCCCATGCCATACATTCAAAGACTTCAAGGGCCTAACTATATTATTCCCTTTCTCTTCAATTGTCATGAGATCTCCTTAATTTATACAACTCTAGAGAAAGCCTTCAAGCATATTTGATAGACCCTCTGCTCCTCACAAGGTATTCTTGCCATTGTACATGTTTGTAGACTATCACATGACCCTTTTGTGACTAATTACAGTTAGTTAGACCTTTTTTTCTCATTATTGCTCTTAGAATGACTTTCAGTCCTAGATCTACAACATGTCTGTCATGCTACTCAATGATATTGATTAGTGTTGCTCCTCGTACTTGCATATCTTTGTCAAATATATCTCTCATCTCTTCATGTATGTTCCTTATCCCTCTATTGATGGTCTCAAATAACACCACCCCAAAACTATATTGTCTTTCTCTTTGTCTCTATCATGAGAATGCACCCTTTAACTGTTTTGTGACTACTCTTTGCACCTTGTTTGACCCTCTCTATACTATGCTGACCCACTTCACTATGATCTACACAATCAAAAGATTATGCATGATTGTATCTACTATCCCTTTCAAATCTACAATTCCCTTAATCAATTTAGAAAGATTTAACTTCCCTGAAGCTTGATTTGAACAATTGTTGCATTTATCTTTGAGAAGCCAACTACTATTACAGTCATACAAATTGTTGTCATAGTCTTAGAAACTGTTGTCATAGTCTTAAAACTATTTTCACAGTTTTTCATATTGTTAACTATTATTCCATTTGGTGAAAACCCTTGTAACTAGGCTATCTATTGAATGTTGTTACCTGACTATCTCTTCTCTTTTGAAATAGACTCCCATTGATCATCCACTATTGTCTTGCTACTATTTTCTATATCTGCTGATAGACTTTTTACCATACTACTTCTATCACAATGTTACAATCATGCTTCAAAATTGTCTACTGCTCCTTGCATGAGCTCTATCTACTTTTAAGACTACCTTTATTCAGTCTTGGTAACCTTTTGCTACTCTTCCATTTGTTGTCCTCATGGATCAGTGGGGCTTCCTTAGTTTATGACTGTGTTTTGGCAAACTTTAGACTATTCCTATACTACAGTCTCTTCATAGATCCACTACCTCCCATCACTGTAATGACTATCCCTTGGTGTTTTGTGACTCTACTCACTATCCTCATTGAAAAGAGATGTCCTTTGTGTTGATAACTGAGAGGGGGGGTGAATCAGTTATCTTAATTATTTCAGCTTTCTAAATTTCCTTATCAATTAATGCAACATCAAATCAAATAAGTAAACATAACCATGAAATGGAAATAACATCAATACACATGACACAATGATTTTGACATGGAAAACCCTATTAAGGGAAAAACCACAGGGTGATTAACCCAAGATTGTATTCTCTATTAGAAGAATAGAATAGTACAAAATGGCACTTGCCAATTAGGGCTTACTACCTACAAAAGACTCATTGTCTACAAGAAAAGAAGGTAACAAAACATTTGAACTGATGAGAAGCATCCACACATGCTGAAGTTTAGTTCCGGTTAAGCCCAATATACTAATCTGCTGCACTTCATTCTTACTCTCCTTAGGTGCTACCATCCTGTTACATTCCAGACTTGTCTTAATGCCTTTTCACTACTCTTCTACTTTTATTCACACCACACACAACTCTAATTCATATCTAAATCCATCTGGTATTTATACCTGCACCAAAGATTTCATCCACTTTTTAGTCGGCATCCGGAATACTTAATATTTTCCCAAACTTTGATCTGTCGGCTGAATCTTTGCATACCAAGTAATGCAAATCAAAGAGATGCTTATAGAAGTCATCAATTATGTCAACCAATCATGAATGATACCTTAGGAAACTTAATCACCATCAATATCACATCCAGATTTAGATCTGATGCTTTGTCAGTTATGTCTTCCTCTATCTACTCTGCCAATTAGGAACCCAACACTCAAGTGCTCATATCTGTTCACTCTTCTATCATCAGAGGCTAATTCCTTGTAATATATCATTCAAGGTACTCCTCGTGACTTCCCCAAATCTGTACTTTACTAAGATACTTCTTCTGAGAGATCCAGACCTAACTGTCATACCTTGTTGTCTGCTCTGTTCTTGCTTACTAGACCACAACATTTCTTCAATCTAACTTCTGGTAAAGACACACCATGTCCTGCGAATGTGTGGGATGGACTTTGTTGCCATCAATGATAACACCAATTAAGCCACACAGTGTCTCTTGCCAACAATCTCCCCCTTGGCATTGATGGCAACACTTAGTGAAAAGTGACTAAGTGTCACACTACAGTCCCACTTGGCTGATGTTTTGTTCTAATATACATTTTTCTAGAGCTCCCCCTTAGCTGGATTCCACATTTTTCACTAGTCCTCACTCCCCCTTTGACATCAATGGCAAAGGGTAGAATCCGCATACCAACAATTCTCAAAAAAATCAACTATACTTAGCCACATAAGTATAAATACATGATACACTTACATATATTGAAGTATATCTGCAAAAGATGTCTTCAACTGGGCAAATTTTGTTGCCCAACTCTACTTCATCCTATCCAAAATTAAGATGTGACCAGTCAACAGGAATGCAAAAGCTTTTGCCCTCTTAAGATCTATCGGATCACTGGTTTGGGTTGTGGTATGGGCATTAGTTAGGGCCTCATGCATGACCTCTAATTTAGAGATAATCATCCCTCTAAGTTCACCCATCCTGCTTAATATTTTCTTCCTCTCCTTCTCAAGCTTCTTAATCTCATTCATGACTACAATAGTTTGGCATTCCTAGTTTATTATGGATACAGTGAGAGGATCAAAATTCTGAGAGAGGCTTGACAATTTATCCTCTTCTTTCACTTTCTTCTCAATATCCTTTGTTACTTTAGTCTAGGATATACAAAATTTATATACTTCTCCTCTGTCCTTAAGAGCATTTTCTAAGCTCTTTATCCCAATATCCATATTTCTCCTATCATTGATTATAAATCCTTGTAACTCAGAGAATCTCTTATCCAAAAACTCTTTCTGGACTTTCACCTTAGCTAATTTTTCTAAAGATTCAAAATGAGTGCTGACAGAACTAACAAGAGACTTGAGATTACCAGATGAAGAAGATGAAGAATCCTTCTGAAAGGATGCCATGATCTTTTCAAGCACACTGGATGCAATTTCTAGCAGCTCATAGTCTTCCATGTGAGATTTTAGAAGTTTCTCTTTAGCCTTTTCTTGGGCAAAGGATGCTATCTTCATTGTTTGAACCAGGGAGAGAGAATCAAAGTCAAATGGTCCTTGAAGTAACTCCAGTTCATCAATCTCCATCATTTCTTTAGTCAAGAAATCCTTGACAGTTTCTGTAGTGTCTCTTGTCGTAGACAAAGTTTTCTTTCCTTCTGCACTATCACTTGTGTTCTTCTCAGCTTGACTTTCTTCTCTTCCCTTCACTTCTTCTTTCTCCTCTATTCTTTCTTCTCCTTTGGATTTGGAGACTGCTAGAGAATCTGGATTTACTTCTCCTTGGACTTCCTCTTCTAGAACAAAGGAATCTAAGTCCTTATCTTTTTCTTCACTAGTCTCCTTTGCCTCTTCTACTACTGTCTTAGTGGATTCTTCTTTGTCATCCATGGCAGAGCTTTTACATCTAAGTCTTCTACAATGGGAATGTTGAATCTTTTGTATGCATTCCAGAGGATCTCTGCTATCTCTTTTGCTATTTTGTTATTTTTGCCAAGCATAAGCTGATTCATTCTAGCTTTTCTCTGGAAATCATCCTTGCAATCTTTGAAGATCATATTCATTTGCTTCTGATTGATTGAAGGAAAGAGCTGAATGGCTATCTGTTCCCAGATCTCAAGATCCTTTTCCTTAGCATTATTCTTTCTTATTTCTAATTCCTTCTCTAGGCTTTTGGGGATGAGAGATATGATTTCAATAAAAGCCTTATTATAGATATTCAAATATCTGACTGTAGCTTCTTGCAAGATCTTTTGGTCAGCTTCATTATAATCATCATAGAATTCATTCATTGGTTTTAGGTTTCCATCCATAGTGATTGATTTGACTACATCATCAATGGATAGAGTGGGCCTCTCAACAAATTCTTCTACCATCTCTTCCATGTTTTGACCTGTAGCAGATTCACCAGATCCTTTCTTCTTCTTCTTCTTCTTCATTTTCTTTACCTCCTCATCTGATTCAGTTTCTTCATCATCCTTCTAACTAATGTAAGACCTTGTGGCCTTTGTCTTAGTTCTTTTCTCTACTTTATCGGATAATTTTTCTTCCGGTTTAGATGCCTTTGCACTTTTAGCAATTGCAGGTGTAGAGCCCTTAGAAGATTTGGTCTGAGAGGGGGCTTTTACCAGAGCACTTTCTTTTTCTACTTCTTCCTTTTCTTTTTCTGCTCTTTCCATCTTTTCTCTGTGGGCATCAAGTGCCTCTTTTGAGATTCCATGCCTCTTGGCAACTTCTTCAACTTCCCTTCTCACTTTCCTCTTGATTTTAGGCTGTCTAAGTTCCACATGAACTTTTACACTCAGCTCTTGGAAGGTTCCAAACCTTTCTGCCTTAGGGTCTTTGGGTTGGCTCAGCAAATGTTGGATATGCAGCTCTACAATTTTCTCATCTACTTCATACCCCATTGGCATGATCCAAACTATCCTTAGCTCCACTACCTTCATTAGGCATTGATCAGTGTCAACCATGAAACACACTGTATCTTTGTACTTCTCAACCAATGATTGGGGAACTCTTTCTCTAATTTGCATCATATTTTGAAAGTTCTTGAAGTAACCCCATAGAGCTGTATTTCTTGCCTTACCATCCCCAAGCCCATGCAAGTAATCTCTGATTTGAATTGCAACAGGTCTGTCATTCTGCCATACCCAACCACTGGATCCGGGAAGCTCATTCATAAAGTAGAAAAACAAACACAATATCAGTCCACCATACTTAAAAGAGTTCTTTTTGTCCTTCTTGATCTTCTATAAGTTTTTTATCAGTTGGTTTAGAAGGAGTTCACAGAGATCATAATCTGCATTCTTTCTCAACATTTCATAAGTAGTATACACAGTAGTTCCAGATACTAAATTCTCCCTACTGGAGTGATATATCTTATAGCCAATTATCATAGATGCAAACTTGATATTCGAATCAGTGATATCTTCTATGGTCATTGCTCTCTTATCAAATTTTGATCCGGTGGCCTCAGTCACAGTTTGGTTTTTGATAGATTTGAGAACAGGTAACCCTCCGGAGGAGTGTAAACTAGTTACTGCCCTAATTGCATCCTTGGTGATCTTGAATGGTCTATTCAACCATAAAAAGTTATCATGCACTCTGCTCAACACATACCAGACTCACTCATCTTCTTCAAGACAAGGGAAATGGATGTACTGACTGAAATGTTTATCCCGGATGGCCTTATACTGAGGTTTTAGTTCAAAAGATTCATCTATCAATTCCTTATGGTAAATATCCATTAGTTTGGAGTCTTTGAATTCCTCAATGTTTGCATGAATATATGCCCTAATGTCTTCAACATGTAAAACCCCATGCAGAGTGCTGGAAAATGCACCTAAGGGATCCACTTCTAAAGATTTGTAGGGATGTTTCTTAAATTTAGGGTGAGGCCTATTGGAAATGTTTACAACATTTGGAGTACCCATCTTCAAAGATTTACATAGAGATATTCAGCAACAAAAAAAACTTTTGTGTTTCTAGGGTTTGCTAAATTAGCCGGATTAATTTGCTAGCTGAGTCGACTTCAACGGTTGATCTTGAGAATTTGAAACAAATTGTTGCAGAGCTCCTTTTCTTTTCTTCTTGAATGCAAATGTGCAAATGACAAACGAATGAACCCTTTTATTTATGGGAAAGTCCTAATTTCACATTGTAATAAATGCGTAACTTATGTCATTCTGGTTGCCTTGTTCTTCTTATTCTAAGATAGATCTTTTTTTGGATCACTGAGATACACTTAGAGTTATTCCTGGTGAATAGTGACAATCTATCTTCCTTTCCCTAATCATTTGATCTATCCGTAGATCAAGATTCCACAATTTTGAATCAAGCCGGATCTAACTGTGAGAATCCTATTTTTACCAGATCACTGTTGAACCAGATCAATCTTGGTGGATTAGACTCTTCAAATCTTCTTGTGGATCTTTCATACCTTTACCAAACCTACTTTAGATGTTTCTCTTAAGAACCTTTTTATCCACAACTTCTCATGTGCCAATTTTAGGCACCAATTGACTGGCAGGGGGAATTGGTTTTTCTTCGTGACTCCCCCTAAGCCAAAGCTCATCTATTCAATTTCTGGAAGGGTTATCAACACTAGATTTTGGTGCGGATCCATCCCCAACATTCTCTGTGCTTTTCTTCACCCAGATCTTATTCATCTCCCTTTGAATTTCATCCGTGTTCACTTTTCCCTTTCCTTTGTCTTGGCTATGATTATACTATTCCAAACCCCTTTTTTCTTGATTCTTACTTTTACAGAATTTGGCAATATGACCGGATCTATTGCAATTGTAGCAGACAACATTTTTTTGCATATTTGACTGATATCCTCTTGATCTACACTGATTAGCCATATGTCCCATTCTATTGCATGCAAAGAATCTACCATTGAATGAATTGTTTATTTGTATGTTTCTACACTCATGGGATTTGTGACCATACCTTTTGTAATTGAAGCATTGTCCGGAGAAGGATGTATTAGTCTGATTCATTCTTTTTCTACATTGATTTGCTTTGTGACCAAAGTTGTTGCAATTGTGGCAGTATCCATTGAAAGATGGATATCTTTGAGCATTTGGCTGTCTTACCGGAGGCCTTCTAGGTCTGTTTCTTGGATGTTCTAATCTTGAGTTCTTTTGACCAGATCCAGAGATTTCACCTTTTTCATACCCCAAGCCTTGCTTGCCATCCACCCTCTTTTGGCTTTGAAGAAGAACTTCAAGTTGAGCAGAGCTTATCTTGAATTTCTCTTTTTATTCATTTGTTGTTTGAAGATCCCTTTTAAGAGTGCTAATCTAATTCTCAAGTTGTTCTTCATTATCTCTAGCTTCTTCAAGATTAGATTCTAGATGCCTGATTATTCTATCCATTTTGTGGCAGTCTTCTGACTTCTCCTTGAGAGATTGTCTTAGATCATCTTCAATTTTTCTTTTCTCTTCAATTTCTTGGGTGAATTTCATAACTTCTGATTCCATTTCATGTCTTACCATAATGACCTTTTTTGATAACTTTTCACATAACTTGGTTTTCTCCTTCAGATCTTCATTTGTACCATTGTCTTCACTTTGACTTGCCAATTGTTGAAGCAGATCTTTTCTCTTTTTCATAGAGGTACTCAATTTCCCTTTTAGTTCATTTATGAAATCATCATCCTATTTGAGTCTTTCCTTCAATTCATTGACTTCAGAGTTGGATTGCTCAAGATCATCTAGGGCAAACTAAAGTTGTTCCATCATACCATACACATCCATTTTAGTTCCCAGATCTTCCTCAAGCTGTTAGGCTCTGTATGAACAACCCTGCTTTGATACCAATTGTTGATAACTGAGAGGGGGGTGAATTAGTTATCTTAATTATTTCAGCTTTCTAAATTTCCTTATCAATTAATGTAGCATCAAATCAAATAAACAAACATAACCATGAAATGGAAATAACATCAATACACATGACAATGATTTTGACGTGGAAAACCTTGTTAAGGGAAAAACCACGGGGTGATTAACCCAAGATTGTATTCTCTATTAGAAGAATAGAATAGTACAAAATGGCACTTGCCAATTAGGGCTCACTGCCTACAAGAGACTCACTGTCTACAATAAAAGAAGGTAACAAAACACTTGAACTAATGAGAAGCATCCACACATGCTAAAGTTCAGTTCTAGTTAAGCCCAATATACTGATCTATTGCACTTCATTCTTACTTTCCTTAGGTGTTGCTGTCCTATTACATTCCAGACCTGTCTTACTGCCTTTTCACTACTCTTCTACTTTTATTCACACCACACACAACTCCAATTCATATCTAAATCCATCTGGTATATATACCCGCACCAAATATTTCATCCACTTTCTAGTTGGCATCCAGAATACTCAATATTTTCCCAAACTTTGATCTGTCAGCTGAATCTTTGCATACCAAGTAATGCAGATCAAAGAGATATTTATAGAAGTCATAAATTATGTTGGCCAATCATGAATGATACCTTAGGAAACTTAATCACCATCAATATCACATCCAGATTTAGGTTTGATGCTCTACCGGTTATGTCTTCCTCTGTTTACTCTGCCAATCAGGAACCCAACACTCAAGTGCTCATATCTGTTCACTCTTCTATCACCAAAGGTGAAGTCCTTGGAATATATCATTCAAGGTACTCCTCATGACTTCCCCAAATCTGTACTTTATTGAGATACTTCATCTGAGAGATCCAGACCTGACTGTCGGACCTTGCTGTCTACTCTGTTCTTGCTTACTGGACCACAACATTTCTTCAATCTGACTTCCAGTAAAGACACACCATGTCCTACAGATGTGTGGGATGGAATTTGTTGCCATCAATGACAACACCAATTAATCCACATAGTGTCTCTTGCCAACACTTTGGTAGGTCTCATAGAACTTCATTTTGTAAACTTGAAGAGCATGATTATCTTAAAACCCTTTATCTTTATGTTCTATCTTTGTGCACTCTTTCATGCAACTACTATCTCTAGATGCTTGTAGTTCTCCCACAAATGTCTCTATCCATACACTCAATCTTATTCAAAACCCTTTGTATTACATTGAAGGATTCAAAGAAGCATGGTTTACCCTATTTAAAACTCAGTCACCTCCCTCGAGCTTTCCTCACACTATCAATGAACTCTTAATACATCTTTAAAAATCAAGAATGACAAACCACGTGCCAGATCTTGCATGGAGGAAAATCTTAACTTGTATGAACTTTATGAACCCTTACACACCTTGCCAAGCTTGAGAGAACCTATCCAAAACTTTTAGCTAGTTGTCCATGTCTTTTATCCTTTCTTCTTCCTTTCAAACTATCACTGTAATCTTCAAGGCTCAAGAATGATTTCCATGTGCATGGATTTGCATGGTGGTTCCATCATCTTCACAAAGCTCTTGAAATAATAATATCTTTTGATCTAAAATGAGTGAAAGATCAGAACAAAAACATACAATATGTATAGAAGTGATGGGCTTGAAGCATACTCTTTTTGAGTCTATAACTCCCATCAAACCTTCATGTGATCTTCTAGCTCTGAGATGGATGCTTCACTATCTTCCTCTGACTGAAACAATTAGGGCAACTTGCAGGGTGAGTTAGGGACTACATCCTGATCAAAACCCTAGGTACTTCAAACAAAACCCTAAAACTCTACAATATTTGACTCCTTTTTTAATAAAGAAGCTCCCTCCTTGGACATGTGCGTAGCTTTTAGATAGATTAAGGCATTTTGATAAGTCTTAACTCTAAAGTGTGTGGGTGTTTGAATTGTCAATTCATAATACCATGAAGACAAGACATTTGATATAATCCTTTTACCCTTAAAGACATTTTTGTTGGAAACAAGGCAGATAACTGAGAGGGGGGGTGAATTAGTTATCTCAAAACTTTCTTCCTTTTACTTCCTTTTCTTATCTCAACATTCAGTGATATATCAAAACATGAAAGCATAAACAACCATAAAAACTAAAATGAAATCAACACATAACATAAGGATTTTTAGATGGAAACCCTATTAAGGGAAAAATCATGGGGTGATTAATCCAAGATTGTATTCTCTATTAAAAGAATGAACAAGTAAAAAACTAGCACTTGCCAGTTAGGGCTCACTGCTCGAGCACACTGCTCATAAGAGGCTCACTACCTACAAGAGACTCACTTTCTATAAAATCTTATAGATGATAACAAAGTGTTTGAATTGATGAACAATATCTACCTATGGAAGAATTCAGTTCCGGTTAGGCAGAGTATACCGATCTAACACATTTCATCCTTCCTCTTCTCAGTAATACTCTTATGTCACATTTCGAGCTTGGATTACTACCTTTGCACTTATCTCTACCTTTCTTCACACTTAATTCATTGTACTATCACTTCCACACCTTCACAAGCTTGAATCCATTAGGTATATATATCCACATCAAGGATTTCCAACAACTTTCTAGTTGATAACAAGAACACTTAGGATATTTGCAAGTTACTATTCTGTCGGCTGATTCCATACTTGTTTGATGATGTGCACCAAAAAATTAGGCATAGAAATCATTACCTATGTCGGCCAAAATCATATAACACCTCAAGTTACTTGATCAACACCTTCTGCACATCTGGATAGAGGTATGATACCTTGTTGGCTAGTTCTTCCTTTGTCTACACTATCTAACTAGAGTTTGATACTCAGATGCTCATATCTTTCACATACTTTGTCAACAAAGGCTAAATCTCTAGAATACAATAGTTTAGATACTCCTTATTACTCATCCAAATCTGCAACATGCTAGGTTTCACCATCAGAGAGTTCTGGACCCAACTATCAAACCCTATCATATGCTCTATTCTTGACTATCAGACCAACCTATCTTCAATTTGACTTCCAATAAGAGTAATTTATGTACTATAGATGTGTGGGATATACTTTGTTGCCATCAATGACAACACTTATGAATCCTAGCATTGTCTCTTGCCAACAATCTCCCCCTTTGGCATTGATGGTAACACTTAGTGAAAAATGACTAAGTGTTGCTATAACTCCCCCTTTGCTTGTGCTCCATCTCTCCACACTACTTATCGGTGCTCCCTTAATGCTGGATTCCTCATTTTTCACTACTCTTCACTCCTCCTTTGACATCAATGGAAAAGGGTGGGATCTGAAAACCAAAAAAGTGAAACAATTATTATATAAGGCCGCATATGTACATACAATTCATAAGATAAACTTACATATACTTAAGTATATCTACAAATGTAGTCTTCAACTGTACAAGCTCTATGGCCCAACTTCTCTTCATCTTATCTAAAATGGAGATGTGTCCACTCAACAAAAAAGCATATGCTTCTACCCTCTTCAAATTTGTTGGATCACTGGTTCGGGCTATACTTAGAGCATCTGTTAAAGCATCATGCATTAACTCTAACTTAGGGATGATTATCCCTCTGAATTCACCCATTCTATCCATTATATTCTTCTTCTCCATAGCTAGTTTTTTTATTTCATTTGTTACAACAACTGCTTGGCATTCTTGTCTTACCAGAGAGATAGTAAGAGGATCAAAATTTTGAGATAGATTTGTCAATTTTCCTTCTTGTTCTTTTATTTTCTTCTCAATGTCCTCTGCAACTTTAGGCCGAGATTAAAAAAATTTATATATGTCTCCACCATCCTTAAGAGTAATTTCAATGCTCTTTATGCCAATGTCTAGGGCTTTTCTATTATTATCAATTAGACCTTGTATCTCACTGAATCTTTTTCCCAAGAACTCTTTCTGGACCTTAGTTTCTACTAATTTTTCTAAAGACTCAAAATGTGTATTGACAGAATTAACTAAGTTCTTCAAATTACCAAATGGAGAGGTAGATGGATCCTTCTAATATGTGGGTATGATCTTCTCCAGCACTCCAGATGCAATACTCAATAGCTCACTATCCTCCATATGAGATTTTATGATTTTTTCTTTGGCTTTGGCCTGAGCAAAAGATGTTATCTTCATTATCTGAACTAGAGAGAGAGTCTAGATTCAGTGGCCCTTGAATCAACTCTGGTTCATCTAATTCCATAAATTCCTTGTCTAAGAAACTTTGCATTACTTCTTTAGTGTCTCTTGTAGTCTCAACTTCCTTTCCTTTGGGGACATCCAGACTCATTTGCTTGTTTCCATCAATAATATTTATCTCTTCTTTCTGCACTTCCTCTTCCAAAATAGAGGAGTCTAAGGCCTCAGATTGTTCTTCATCAATTTTCTTTAATCCTTCGACATCCATGTCAAAAGGCTCTTCATTTGCTTCCTCTACAATGGGAAGATTGAACCTTTTCAAAGCAATCCAGAGAATTTCTTTTGTCTCATTAGCTATTTGGTCAGTTTCTCCAAGCATGAGCTTATTCATTCTAGACTTGCTCCAAAATTCTTCTTTGGCAGCCTTGAAAACCATGTCCATTTGTTTTTGAGTGATAGTTGGACATAAATGTATCATTATCTGTTCTTGGATCTCCAAGTCTTTTTCTTTTGCACTTTCTTTTCTTAACTCCAAAACTTCTTCTAAGCTTTTAGGAATCAAGGAAATTATTTCAATGAAAGCTTTGTTATAGATGTCCAGGTACCTTACTGTCACTTCCTCAAGAATTCTCTTGTCTACATCATTGCACTCATCATAGAATTATGTTACTGGCTATAGGTTTCCATCCACAGTGACTGCTTTAATGATGTCTTCAATGGAGAGAGTGGGTCTCTCAACAAACTCTTTTGTCTTCTGCTCCTCATCATTCCTTTTATTCTTGGAAGGTTTGTTCTTGGCTTTCTTCAATTTTCTGACCTCCACATCTAATTCTATCTCTTCATCATCCTTAAGGCTCACATATATTCTTGTGGCCTTAGACTTCTTTCTCTTTTCTTCTTTAATAGATGGTTTGGTTACCAATTTAGCAGTTTTTGAGCTTTCAGGAGTGACAGGGGCAGAACTCTTAGAAGATCTTGTCCAGGTAGAGGCTTCCACCAGAATGCTTTCTTTCTTTGATCCTTCCCTTTCCTTTTCAATTTTCTCTATTCTTTCTCTATTTGCATCTACTTCCTCCTTTGTTATGCCAAACTTCTCAGCAAGTTCTTCAACCTCCCTCCTCACTTTTCTTTTTGTCTCAGGCTTCCTTAATTCAACATGTATTTTTATGTTTAGCTCATCAAAGGTGCCAAACCTCTCTTTTTGAGTGTCCTTGGGTTGGCTTAGCAAGTGTTGAACATGTACCTCCAATATGTTTTCATCAAATTCATAACCCATGGGCATTACCCATACAATTCTTGGCTCAACTACCTCCATTAGGCATTGATCTGTGTCAACCATGAAGCAAACTATGTCTTTGTATTTCTCCACTATTGATTTTGGTATTCTTTCTCTTGCATGCATCATGCTCTACTAACCCCAGAGAGCTATCTTTTAGGCTTGTGCATCACCAAGTCCATACAAATAATCTCTGATTTGAATTGCAATAGGTCTATCATTTGACCAAATCTGAACTTTTGATCTTGGTAACTCATTTATTTAATAGAAGAATAGGCACAACACTAGTTTGCCATACTTGAAGGAATTTTTCTTATCTTTCTTAATCTTCTGCAGATTCTCCATTAGTTAATTCAATAGAAGCTCACACATTTCATAATCTGCATTTTCTTTTAGCATCTGATATGCAGTATAGATTGTTGTACTGGATATAGAATTTTCCCTACTTGAGTGGTAAACCTTGTAACCAATTACAATTGATGAAAACTTGACATCCGAATCAGTAATATCATTTATAGTCATATCCCTCTTATCATATTTTGATCTAGTGGCTTCTATTATGGTTTGATTTTTCACAGATTTGACTGCAAGCAACCCACCAATTGAGTGCAATCCAGTTACAGCCTTGATGACATTTTTGGATATCTTAAATGGACTCATTAACCACATAAAGTTGTCATGAATCCTACTCAAGACATACCAGACCCATTCGTCCTCTGCAAAAGATGGGAAATGTATGCAATGTGCAAAGTGCTTGTCTTTTAGAGCCTTGAATTCTAGTTTGAGATTAAAATTCTCACTTCTTAATTATTTATGATATATTTCCATCAATTCTAAGTCTCTGAGGTTTTCAATGTTTGCATGAATGTAAACCCTAATATCTTCTACACGCAGAACACCGTACAGGATATGGAAAAATGCACCTAAGGGATCAACTTCTAGAGATTTGTGAGGATGTTTCTTGAATTTCAATCTTGGCCTCTCAGTGACATTCACAATCATGGGAGTAGCCATTCTAGCAATGAAATTCAGAGAGATTTTGCAAAAAAGAAATACCTTGTTATGCCTTAGGGTTTGATGCAACAGCTAGAGTGAATTTCTGCTTGATTTCAATCTTCAACTTTAACTTGAGTATTCTGCAAGATCTCTTCTCAGATCTCTTCTCTCTTCTTCATGAATGCAAAGTGTTGTGAATGATGAATGAAGAACCTTTTATCCTTGCATAAAAACCTAATTCCCCATTGTAATAAATGCATACTTTAAGTCATCCAGTTACCCTTTTTTGAGTGTATTGTTTTGAATCACTATGCAGATCTTCAAATCATTATCCAAGTGAGTTGACAACATAACTTTAGCCTTTCAAAACATGCCTCTAAATCTGAAGACCATAAAATTGCATCTTCAGATCATACCAGATCTTTTGTGTAATTCTATTTTTTACCGGATAGCTACTAGAACTGGATCTACTCATAACTTCTTCAAATCTATATGTAGATTTCGCAACTTTTAACTGAATGCTTTTTAGATGAACCTCCAAAAGCCCTTTAATCCACAACCTCTAATTCTTACTCAATGTGCCAAATTTAGGTACTTACTAACTGGCTGCAAGAATTTGATCTTCTTTGTAGCTCCCCCTGAGCTAGAGCTCACCTTTTAATTTTTGGAAGGATTATCAGCACCAGATTCTAGTGCGGACCCATCACCAATGTTCATCACACTCTTCTTTACCCAAGTCTTTCTCATCTCCTTCTGAATCTCATCCACAATCACTTTACCTTTGCCTTTGTTTTATTTCTAATCATGTTTCACCGGACCTTTTCCATTATGATTTCTTCTCCTACAAAATCTAGCTATATGACCGGATTTATGGCAAATGTAACACACAACATTTCCTTGCTTATTTGATTGATTCCTATTGATCTGCATTGATTAGCCATATTCCCCATTCTATTGCATGCAAAGCATCTACCATTGAAAGAATTGTTCATTTGCATATTTCTACATTCATGAGATTTGTGACCATACCTTTTGCAATTAAAACATTGACTAGAGAAGGATAGACTATTCTGATTCATTCTGCTCCTATACTGAGTTGCTTTATGACCAAATTTGTTGTAGTTGAAGCATCTTCCATTGAAAGATGGGTATCTTTGAGGATTAGGTTGTCTTACTAGAGGTCTTCTAGGCCCATTTCTTTGTCTTTCTGACCCAAAATTCTTTTGACTAGATCCATAGCTTTCACCTTTCTCATATCCCAAGCCATGCCTATCATCTACCCTCTTTTGACTTTCAAGTAATACTTCAAGTTTGGTTGAGCTTATCTTAAATTTTTCTTTGTATTCATTTGCAGATTCAAGATCTTGTTTCAAAGTGTCAATCTATTTCTCAAGTTGTTCTTCATTGTATCTAGCTTCTTCAAGATCAGACTCAAGATGTCTAATTATTCTATCCATTTTGTAGCAATCTTCTATTTTCTCCTTGAGGGATTGATTTAAGTTTTCTTCAATCTTTCTCTTTTCTTCAATTTCTTGGGTAAATTTTATAACCCCTGATTAAATTTCATGTCTTAGCATAACAACTTCTTTTGACATCTTTCACATAGCTTTGTTTTCTCATTTAGGTCCTCATCAGTATTATTGGCTTCATTCTGATCTACTAACTTTTGAAGTAGTTCCTTTCTCTTTTTTGTGGAATTACTAAGTTTTTCTTTTATCTCATTGATGAAATCATCAGCCTCCTTAAATTGCTTTCTCAAATTATTAACTTTAGACTGGGATTGATCAAGATCTTCTAAGGTAGACTGTAGTTGTTTTTTCATACCTTATGCATCCATTGAGATTCCCAGATCCTCCTTAAGCTATTAGGCTTTTTCTAAGGAACTTAGCTCTAATACCAATTGTTGGAAACAAGGTAGATAACTGAGAGGGGGGGTGAATTAGTTATCTCAAAACTTTCTTCCTTTTACTTCCTTTTCTTATCTCAACATTCAATGATATATCAAAACATGAAAGCATAAGCAACCATAAGAACTGAAATGAAATCAACACACATAACACAAGGATTTTTATGTGGAAACCCTGTTAAGGGAAAAACCACGGGGTGATTAACCCAAGATTGTATTCTCTGTTAAAAGAATAAAGAAGTACAAAAATGATGCTTGCCAATTGGGGCTCACTGCCTATAAGAGACTCACTATCTACAAAAGCTTACAGATGATAACAAAGTGTTTGAACTAATGAACAACATCCACTAGGCACAGTATATCGATCTAACACATTTCATCCTTCCTCTGCTCAGTAATACTCTTCTATCACATTTTGAGCTTGGATTACTGCCTTCACACTTAATTCATTGTACTATCACTTCCACACCTTCACAAGCTTGAATCCTTCAGGTATATATATTCGTATCAAGGATTTCCAACAAATTTCTAGTCGACAACAAGAACACTTAGGATATTTGTAAGTTACTATTTTGTCGGCTGAATCCATACTTGTTTGATGATGCACACCAAAAACTTAGGCATAGAAATCACTACCTATGTTAGCCAAAATCATATAAAACCTCAAGTTACTTGATCAACACCTTCTGCACATCCAGATTGAGGTCTGATACCCTATTGGTCAGTTCTTCCTTTGTCTGCACTGTCTAACTGGAGTCCGATACTCAGATGCTCATATCTTTCACATGCTTTGTCACCGGAGGCTAAATCTCTAGAATACAATGGTTTAGATATTCCTTATTACTTATCCAAATCTGTAACATGCTAGGTTTCACCATTAGAGAGTTCTGGACCCAACTATTAGACCCTATCATATGCTCTGTTCTTGACTACCAGACCAACCTATCTTCAATTTGACTTCCAGTAAGAGTAATTTATGGACTACGGATGTGTGGGATATACTTTGTTACCATCAATGACAACACTTATGAATCCTAGTAGTGTCTCTTGCCAACACTTTAAAAACTTTTAAACTCTAAAAGCAAGATACAAGATCACCTAAAACCTTATAACACCTTCAAAAAAGCTCTGGTGACTATATTGCCCGATTTGATGAAATATGTCAACATTTTGGCAACTTCAATGGGATGCTTGCCTGCTAAGCATCTAAGACTAGTTTGCCTTAAATATCAATTGGGCAAAAGAGTCATCAAAGACCTAAAACAAACTGATATTAGACCTGAGACATAGCTTTAGTACCTTTCAAACATAAAGACACAAACACAAAGCTACTTATAGATAACTAACTAACATGTGCATTTGCACTTGGAGGAAAAAGACTACTGAAACAACCTATACTAACCTAAACTAACTAAGAAAAGGACTGCCTAAATAAAACCATTAACTGGTTCATGAAAGCAGCTACCCTTTCTTAGTATTTTGGGATGCTTCTCATGCTTGTGATTCAAACAAAAGAGATGGAGAAAGATCTAATAAACCTTTAACTACTGTAACACTCCTCTAAAGCTAAAAATAACATCACTTATCCAACCAATTTGATTGGAGAACTACTTTCCTTCATATGGATAAATGAACTGGTTGTGCTCATCTTGATGAATTCCTTGACTTTCTAGATCAATCATGACATGTGGTGTCTCCAATGAATGAGCACTCAAGCAATTGTGATGGCTATGGATGGACTACTAGTTTGGGATCTCTCCAAAGATGTTGATCATATTAATGGCAGTGGCTAGGATAAATCAAGGATCAAACTTCTAGCCATTCAGTACTCCCAGACAAATCATTGGTCCCCTTCAAATCAACTAGATGAAAGACTCTAAAATTTTCTAGAGGAAACATGAACCTTGATAGATTACTATCATCTTCATTCACTTTATCCACTGTCTTGATGTCCTTGATTACTATGTAGGCCTTATTTCACTTCTTAAAAGGTCTTTGATTCTTCATTCACTACTACAATATGGACTTATTGATGGCTTATCCTAGCTATCCTCCCATAGTGAGTTCTTCAAACATTCTACAATAAAAGAGACCTCCCATGCCATACATTCAAAGACTTCAAGGGCCTAAATATATAGTTCCCTTTCTCTTCAATTGTCATGAGATCTCCTTACTACATACAACTCTAGAGAAAGCCTTCAAGCATATTTGATAGACCCTCTACTCCTCACAAGGTATTCTTTCCATTGTACATATTTATAGATTATCACATGGCCCTTTTGTGATTGATTATAGTCATTTTATATGATTGTTCCTACTCTTGACTATTGTGACAGTCATTTAGACCTTTTTTTTTCTCATTGCTGCTCTTAGAATGACTTTTAGTCCTAGATCTGCAACATGCCTGTCATGCTGCTCATTGATATTGATTAGTGTTGCTCCTTATACTTGCATATCTTTGTCATATATATCTCTAATCTCTTCATGTATGTTCCTTGTCCCTCTATTGATGATTTCAAATAACACCACCCCAAAACGATATTAGCTTTGTCTTTATCTCTATCATGAGAATGTATCCTTTAATTATTTTGTGACTGCTCTTTGCACCTTGTTTGACCATCTCTATACTATGCTAACCCCCTTCATTGTGATCTACACAATCAAAAGCTTATGCATGATTGTATCTACTATGCCTTTCAAATCTACAATTCCCTTAATAGATCTAGAAAGATTTAACTTCCCTAAAGCTTGATTTGAACTATTATTGCATTTGTCTTTGAGAAGCCAACTATTGTTACACTCATACAAATTGTTGTCACAGTCTTAGAAATTGTTGTCACAATCTTAGAACTATTGTCATGCTCTTTCAGATTGTGAACTGTTATTCCATTTGGTGAAAACCCTTTTGACTAGGTTGTTTGTTGACTATTTTTACATGAATATCTCTTCTCTTTTGAAAGAGACTCCCATTGATCATCCACTATTGTCTTGCTACTATTTTCTATATCTGTTGACGGACTTTTCACCATACTACTTGTATCACATTGTTACAATCATGCTTCAAAATTGTCTACTACTCCTTACATGATCTCTGTCTACTTTGAAGATTGTCTTTATTTAGTCTTGGTAACTATTTTCTACTCTTCCATTTGTTATCCTCATTGATCAATGGGGCTTCCTTAGTTATGACTGTGTTTTGGCAGACTTTAGACTGTCCCTATACTATAGTCTCTTCATAGATCCACTACTTCCCATCATTTTAATGACTATCTCTTGGTGTTTTGTGACTCTACTCATTGTCCTCTTTGAAAAGAGATGTCCTTTCATGGGTCGCATAGTGCTTCATTTTGTAAACTTAAAGAGCACGATTATCTTGAAACCCTTTATCTTTATGTTTATCTTTGTGCACTGTTTCATGCAACTCCTATCTCTGGATGCTTATAGTTCACCCACAAATATCTCTATCCATACACTCAATCTTATTCAAAACCCTTCATATTGCATTGAAAGATTCAAAGAAGCATGCTTTAACCTATTTAAAACTCAATCACCTCCCTGGAACTTTCCTCACACTATCAATGAACTCTTAATACATCTTTAAAAATAAAGAATGGCAAACCACATGCTAGATCTTGCATGGAAGAAAATACTAACTTGTATGAACTATATGAACCCTTACACACCTTATCAAGCTTGAGAGAACCTATCCAAAACTTTTGGCTAGTTGTCCATGTCTTTTATCCTTTCTTCTTCCTTTCAAACTATCACTGTAATCTTCAAGGCTCAAGAATTCTTTCCATGTGCATGGATTTGCATGGTGGTTCCATCATCTTCACAAAGATCTTAAAACAATAATATCTTTTGATCTGAAATGAGAGAAAGATTAGAACAAAAATATACAATGTGTATAGAAGTGATGGGCCTAAAGCATGTTCTTTTTGAGTCTATTATAACTCCCATCAAACCTTCATGTGATCTTCTAGCTGTGAGATGGATGCTTCATTATCTTCCTCTAACTGAAATGATTAGGGCAACTTGCAAGGTGAGTTAGGGACTACATCATGATCAAAACCCTAGGTACTTCAAACAAAACCCTAAAACTCTACAATATTTGACTCTTTTTTTAATAAATAAACTCCCCCCTTAGACATGTATGTAGCTTTTAGATAGATTAAGGCATTTTGATAAGTCTTAACTCTGAAGTGCATGGGTGCTTGAACTGTTGATTCATAATACCATGAAAACAAGACATTTGATATACTCCTTTTACCCCTTAAGACCTTTTAAAACTTTAAAACTCTAAAAGTAAGATACAAGATCACCTAAAACCTTATAACACCTTCAAAAAAGATCCAGTGACTATTTTTCCTGATTGGGTAAAATATGTCAACATTTTGGTGACTTCAACGAGATGCTTGCCTGCTAAGCATCTAAGACTAGTTTGCCTTAAATATGCATTGGGAGAAATAGTCATGAAAGACCTAAAACAAATTGATATCAGACCTAAGAAACAACTCTAGTACCTTTCAAACATCAAGACACAAACACAAAGTTACCTAAAGATAACTAACTAACATGTTCATTTGTACTTAGAGGAAAAAGACTACTAAAACAACATATACTAACCTAAACTAACTAAGAAAAGGACTGCCTAAATGGAACCATTAATTGGTTCATGAAAGTAGCTACCCTTTCTTAATATTTTGGGATGCTTCTCATGCTTGTGATTCAACCAAAAGAGATGGAGAAAGATGTAATAAACCTTTGACTATTGCAACACACCTCTAAAGATAAAAATAACATCACTTATCCAACCAATTTGACTGGAGAACTAGTTGCCTTCAGGTGGATTAATGAACTGGTTGTGCTCATCTGGATGAGTTCCTTAACATTTTGGATCGATCATGACGTCTGGTGTCTCCAATGAATGAGCACTCAAGCGATGGTGGTGGCTATGGATGGACTACTAGTTTGGGATCTCTCCAAAGATGTTGATCACATTAATGTCAGTGGCTGGGACAAATCAATGATCAAACTTCTAGCCATTCGGTACTCCCAGACAAATCCTTGGTCCTATTCATATTGATGCTTACAAAAGAACTCAAATATGCCAAGATCTCTAAATAGTCTTGAAACAATGCAAATAACTTCAAGCAATCCAAAATTTAAACCAATCTCAAAAAATCTAAGTTGCAAATTTTGGCAAATACTAAGTGGATTTTTTTTTTCAAATGCCAAAAATCTCTCACCGAAAAATTATAGGATATAAATTTTTGACCTCACAAAAATCTCGATCTCACCATCACTGGTGAAAACTCTACAAATGGAAGGTGTTGCAAATAGTCATCTCTGATACCATGTTGGTGACAAGCACCTCCCAGGAGCACAACCTGCTGATAAACCCTCACAATATGAGAGAAGCATGAGTCTTTTTCACCACAATGATGAAATATATGAATGAGATGCAAAAATATTGTACATAGCCTTGCTTATAAATGCAAGGTGAAAGCTAGTAAAAAGATAACTGATAACTACCAAAACTAATATGCACCTAATTAATGAATTATAATGCCCATGTAAAACTTAAGCCTAATTCAATAGATAAAATCTTATTTACTCTAACATTTGGCAAAGTGGACCTCCCATAAAATCATAGCTGCAGGATACTATTGGCCCTCCATGCACAAAGATGTTAAAAACTATGTCTGCCATTGTGAAAAATGTCAATGTGTAGGGAGACCAACAACATCTAGCAAGATGCGTCTTCAACCACAAATAGTTTTAGAAACTTTTGAAAATGGGGACTAGACTTTATATGGCCCATAGGTCCTCCATAAGGGAAATAATACATCCTGGTCTATACTGACTAACTAACCAAATGGATAGAAGTTCAAGCACTAAAAGTTTCTAGGGAAGAACAAGTAGCAAATTTCCTCTATAGAAAAATCTTCCTTAAATTTGGAACTCCCTAATCCATTTTCATAGATCAAGGACCATAATTTATGTCTAAAGTTCTATTGGAATTCACTGACCATTTCCAAGTAAGTCATAAGAAATCATCCCCTTAGCACCTACAAGAAAATGGTCAAGTGGAAGTGACTAATAAAGAAATTGAAAATATCCCGACAAAAATAATTTCATCAGGTAGGAAGGATTGGGCTAGGAAACTGCATGAGGCGGTTTGGGCTTATAACACCACTTGGAAATTGACCACCAATCTTACTCCCTATGAATTGTTTTTTCAAAAGAAACCTCTTCTACCCATTTAATTCAAATTACAAATGTTGAGGGCAACAATGGAAGTAGGTTTAGACCTTGATCGAGCCCAGACTGAATGAGTCCTACAACTTAGAAAACTTGATGAACTTCACCTTGAAGCCCTTCACCAGACTGAGTTGGTTCAACATCAGCAAAAGGCTTGGCATGATGAGCATATAAAAGAAAGGAAATTCCATAGTGGTGATTGTACACTGCTATTTGACTCCAAATATAAAGATCAAAAAGGCAAACTTTGGACTCATTGGTTGGGATCGTATGAAATTTCTAAAGTAATTCAAAATGGAGCAGTGCATCTTAAACCCATAGATGGTGACACTCGAACACTTCTAGTCAATGGTCATCAATTGCATCTTTACCAAAAACCTATAAAAAAAGAGGAATTTACAAAAATGGTAGAGATGTAAGGAGAGGACCAATGTATCAACTCTACCTTGGCAAAGGATACATAAATAATCTAAAAAAAATGAAATGTAAATGTGTGTGAATTCTTAAGTATTTGTCTAAATTGTTGTGTACTTATCCGAGTCAATTGTCTAAATTTTAATAGTTTTTTTCAAGAATCTTATCTCAGGATCATTCTAAGTTTCAGTAGCATCCTTCACCAATGCTACAGAACTTCATTCCTATTTCTGTGTTCTGTGGCATGTTTTAGTGATGCTCTAGAACTTTATTCCAATGTTCTAGCAGCATTATCCTTCAAGGTTCTAGAACTTCATTCCTATTCATGTTAAGTTTCAAAATCATTTTCTACCGATGCTCTGAAACTGTGTTTCTGTTTCTGCATTCTGGCAACATCTTTTAGCAATGCTCTAGAACTTTGTTCCTACATTCTGGCAACATCTTTCAGTGATGCTCTAGAACTTTGCTCTTGTTTTTGTGTTTTGGTGACATCTTTCAATGATGCTCCTAAACTTTGTTCCTACATTCTGGCAGCATCTTTCAGCAATGCTCTATAACTTTGTTCCAGTGAGATCTTTCATCGATGCTCTAGAACTTTGTTCTTGCATTTTGGTGGCATTTTTCAATGATGCTCCAAAACTTTGTTCTTGCATTCTAGTGGCATCTTTTAGTGATGCTATGGAACTTTGTTCTTGTGTTCCAATGGCATCTTTTAGCAATGCTCCATAAATTTATTCATGTGTTCTAATGGCATCTTTTAGCGATGCTCCAAAACTTTGTTCTTGTGTTCTATAGGCATCTTTCAATGATGCTCTAGAACTTCATCTTTTTGATCCTTTTATGTTCATTTTGATAACATTATACACTGATGCTCTAGAATTTTCTAATCCTTTGCAAATACTCTAAAATTTTCAAGCCACACCTATCCATGTCATTTTCTCCATCCAACTCCTTCCTACCAGGGAATTTATTAAAACAGATTCCTAATGCTACCACCCTCTATCATAATAAATAAGTATTATTATGACCACTTAGAAGTCATAATAATAAAGCACCCCAACCACATCATCAACCTCATCAATAAAACTGTTGAATCATTATTGGCCATCCCATCAAACGCTTCACATTAATGATGCATTAGTCTTAAATGTGTTTCTAACGTTAGTAGAAGTGTGACGAATTCAAGTTGATTTATAGATGTGAGGTAAGTACAAACTATTTCTTAATTAGGCAAAAAATTATTATTAGGACTTAATAAATTGGGACAATTTTCCCTTTTCCCAAAATAATAAATCTTTGCCACTAGTAGAATTTGGCAAATAAATGACTACGTCACTAAAACTTTTAGTCATGCTATTAGTTTTTTAAAACACAACTATAAATGTCTAATTTGATCATCGGGTAAAAAACACAACTAAATAATTAGTCACATAAACAAAAATTAGACAATATGATATTAAAGTGGGTAATTTATTTCCACAATTTCTTCAAATTATATCTTAACTCTAATGTCTAGGGCATATATATTTTTTGGTAATTTTTATTGAATATTTTAGTTATTATAATTTTTAATGTTAGATTCAAGACAAACAACTGAGAGGGGAGAGGGGGGGGTGAATCAATTGTCCCAAAACTTTCTTCCTATTAATCACTTAAATCTTTCTTGTAATTCAATAGCATAATAATAAATCAATCATGGAAACATAATGCAACAATTCAAGAGCAAAAACACATTAACACATATGACACCAAGATTTTGACATGAAAAACTTGGTTAAGGGAAAAACCACAGGGTGACTAACCCAAGATTGTATTCTCTGTTAAAAGAATAAGAAGAACAAATGGTAAATGCCAATTAGGGCTCACTTCCTGAGCACACTACTCATAAGAGGCCCACTACCTACAGGAGACACACTATCTACAGAATAATAAATATTACATACTTGAACTAAAGAATAGCATCTTCACCATGCTTGAGTCAGTTCCATTTAAGCTCAATACTTCTGCTCTGCCTTTCACTCTACTTCTCTCTACCACTCTCTCATCTCTACCAAGATACCTTTGAAATGACTTCACAACTTCTTATTTATACAAGACATCGACTTTGGGATAATCATCAAAGTCAGCAAACTTTACAGTGACAATACACAAATACAACTTGACTAAATTACAAAAGACTTCATGTGGATCATCACACTATTAGCCACATAGATCTAAGACTTCAATCTTCTTTTAGGAACACGTCATGCTTCATAGAACATCTTCAAGATCATCCGCAGGATGTGTAACTTATCCAGTCAGCCAAGTTTAGGAAGAACATCATCATCCAGAAGTAATTATTCAATTACGAGCTCAATCTTCAATGTGGACCACCAACATGAAATAGACATTCCAAATACCTCCACAAGCTTGCCTTAATCACCAAGAACATCCACACTACTTCTAATTACTAAAATCATTCTCTCCTTCATCTGGAACCTTAAGAACATAGTCTGTCATCACTGTCATATTGGAATAGATGCTTGTGGACCTCCAGACCATGAACCAATTGAGTTATCAATTCACATTGACTTCCTAAACACTCCACCAAATCTGTAGAACAAGATATTGTATTTTTAGATCTCACCGGACCTATTTGTGTCACTCTGTCACCTTTGAACATTTACCAGAACTAGTTTTACTCATATGGCAATAACTTCTTGTAATTTTCATGCAGACCTCTCAAATCTTTACTAGATCACCTTTAGACACATATATACAAACCCTTTGATGTGCAACCTCTGATCTTCATCTTAGCTGGGATCTTTACCTCATTGTCTTCATTATTCTTCTCTATTCCTAATAGGACTAATTTTATCAATATCCTCATCATACAACTCATCCAATCCTTGACATCAATGTAACAGGAGTATGTTGACATCAATAACAACACCGGTTAGGCCCATACTTGCAACAATCTCCCTCTTTGTCATTGATGGCAACATATGATGTGAAAAACTATTTTAACCATCAAAACAAGAACTTCTCCTCACTGACTTATGTAACTCCCCCTATCAACAACAACCATTCACATGTCTTCTCTTTCTTTACTACTCCCCCTTTGATCAGCAACCACTTTTTTTTTTCACATGTCTTCTCTCCCCCTTTGACATCAATGGCAAAGGGCACATACTTGCATCACTTCAGAATCATACCAAGTGGTCCCCTTGAGTAGCAGCTTCCCATCATCAATCTAGACCACAAGATATGACTATGAGATCCACTGGACTAATGCACATCAGTACACCTTAATTCAAAATTGGAGGGGTAATAACCCCTAACTTCTCCCTAAGATACTCAAAAGAGTCCTTAGGTAGAGGTTTTGTAAAAATATCTACAATCTAATCCTTGGAGGGCACAAACTCCAATCTGACTTGATTCTTGTTCACCTACTCTCTCAAAAAATGAAACTTGATGGATATATGTTTTGTCTTTGAATGCAACACTAGATTTTTTGATATATTTATTGCACTTGAATTATCACAGAAGATTGTGATAGGTTCCTCATACTCCACTCTGATGTCTCTTAGCATTTGCTTCATCCACAATACTTGAGTGCAACTACCTGTTGTAGCAATATATTTTGCTTCTGCGGTGGATAGAGATATTGCCTCTTGTTTCTTGCTCAACCAAGAAACCAACCTTTTTCCTAAAAAGAATACTCCACCACTGGTACTCTTCCAGTCATCCACATCTCCTACCCAATCCGCATATGTATAAGCATGAAGAGAGAAATCATGATCTCTAGGATACCATAAACCATACTCAACTATCCCTTTTAGATATCTAAGAATTCTCTTGATTGCCATGACATGAGTTCTCTAGGATCATCTTGGAATCTAGCAACAAGACCAACATCATTCATAATGTCAGGTCTAGTTTGAGTAAGATACAATAGTCCTCCAATCATTGACCTATATTTTTTCTAATTAGCCTTAGGAGAGTCATCATATTTTCTCAATTTACATCTGGTTGCCATGGGAGTACTCATTGGTTTTGAGTCTTCCATCCCAAATTTCTTCAACAATTCTTTCACATATTTGGTCTGGGAAATGAAGATTCCTTTCTTTGTTTGAATGATTTGCAAACCCAAGAAGAAATTTATTTCCCCAAACATAGACATCTCAAATTCACTTTTCATTTGATTTGCAAAAGTTTTGCACATATTATCTCTTCCTCCAAAAATGATATCATCAACAAATACTTCAACAATCAAGATATTTTCATGATCAATTTTGAAGTACAAGTTACTATCAACAGTACCTTTGTTGAAACCAATCTTCAAAAGATGCTTATCCAGTCTTTCATACCAGGCTCTTGGGGCTTGTTTGAGTCCATACAGTGCTTTTTTCAACTTGCAGACCATATCACTATGATCAGACAATTGGAATCCATCTGGGTGCTTAATGTATACTTCTTTTAAGTCACCATTCAGGAAGGCAGACTTGACATCCATCTGATATACTTTAAAGTCCTTGAAGGTAGAAAAGGTAAGAAATAATTTGACTTCTTCAATTCTTGCCATCGGAGCAAAAGTTTCTTCAAAATCAACTCCTTCTACTTGAGAATAACCCTTATAGACCAATCTGGCTTTGTTTCTGACTACTTCACCATCTTCATTCAATTTATTCTAGAAGACCCAATTGGTTCCAATCACATTTTTATTTCTAGGTCTAGGAACAAGATCCCAAGTGTGATTTTTCTCAATTTGCATTAGCTCTTCCTTCATTTATTTAGTCCAACTTTCATCATTGCATGCTTCACTCACTATAATTGGTTCAATCTTTGAAATCAGACAATACTTTTTTGAGTCTTGAGCAATCTTTCTTCTTGTTTGAACACCTCGTGTAGGAGCACCAAGATGTCTAGGATTTGGTTAGATTTTCAAGTTGTTTTGTTTGATAAGGTCCTTGAGACCATTCCTTGTTGTAATAAGGCTTGAAGCCATGCATGTAAATGGACTATGTCCAAATAGCTAGAATCTATTCTCATGTTGTGAGTCCTAGGGAGGACAGTCATGTTGTAATAGGTAGTTTGCAATAGCCTTTATGGGGGCATATAGGATAGCCATTAAAGTCTTCATGTTAGTAAGCCTATAGAGGCATGCCAAGGGTTTGGAAGTATGATAGAACCTTGTCCAAGGTTAACAAAAGGTTAGAAAACATCTTCTAAACATAAAATGGTTAGTGCAGTCCTAAAGAGGACAGTTTCTAAAACTGTTATTAGTTGTTGCAGTTTGAAATCAAGAAGGAAGTCTGATGGTTGGGGTAGTTTCATCGACCTCAACCACTCTCAATTGACTTCATACTATGGAGGAGGCCTTCTTTAAGTTGAGGGGATTCATTTTTGTAAGAGACATTTAGAGGAATTGAAAGAAATAACAAAAGACAACTGTTTTTCTACTTTTTCTGCCTTTTCTGTGTTTTCTTTGCTGTTATCAGTCTGTACCCACACCTGTACGGAATAGTCATAGCATATGTTGGAAATGGAATGTTAGAGGATTGAAGTACCTTTGTTTTGAACATAGTTTGGAGTCTTGACACTGCACTAGGAGGAAGAAATCATTAGTTTTCTCTTGACTGTCCAAAAACCTAAGTTAGGGTTCCTCTGAGCAACCCGATGGATCTCTCCTCATTCCACTGATCTTCTCTATTTCTGATCAGTGGAATGGGTTGTATGATAGCTAATACTAGGGCTTGTAAGGGTTTTGGAGGTAGGAGGACGGTTGGGACTGAGTTTTCCATGTAAAAGACTCTGCAAAACCATATTTGTGACTTGGAGATGGACAACAGTAGTTAGATGATGTCCACCGACTGAGGAAGTCGAATGTTGGTGAATGAAGGTCTTGAGACTAGTGGGAAGAGCCCTAGTTTTGATCATGGATCCATGACAGGGAGTATGAAGAGATTCATCTAAGATAACTGTCCATCTTACCTTATGCTGCCCCTGTCAGTCCTCCAGGAGATAGTCATCACAAGGAATAGGTAAGTTTGATGAGTTATTGCTTTGTCAATGAAGACAGTAGGTATGCTAGGAATGTGATTGGTTTGGCATGTTGCAATAAGATTGAGTTTGTGTTAGAGGGAGATCATTCCAAGGAGGTTATTGTGGCTATTATCTGAATGGAATAGCAAAGTCATGACAGTCTATGAGACTGCTGTCCTACAGGTCCTGTGTAGTGGAGTTGAAGGAATGTTAGATTGAATTAAGCATTGTGTGATAGGTGTCCTAGAGTCCTCTCACCTTGTGTCATGAACATGTGTAGTATGAGTTAGAACCCTAACTCATGAGAGGTTTGATCTCTGTCAAAGGAAAATAGTGAATCTTGAGAGACCTTCCATTGAAATTTTGAAACATGCTTCTGCTATCCTAGATGCTCTGCATCATATTGGTATTAGAGCAAAGCAAGTAGATCTTTGAGGGTATAGTAGGGTCTTGTGAAATAGTAAGGGTTTGTGAGAAGTGTAAGGATGCCTCCTAAGAATCAGATGGCTAGGGAGAACAATGAGTTGAGAGAAGACTTAGAGGCTAGAGAGAAAGAGTTGAGGGACAGAAGAGAATAGGATATTGCAAGGGAAAGAGAATTAAGGCAAGTAAGGAGAGAATGCATCAATCTTGGCAAGATTGGAAGCATTAGAGAAGAATCCTAGAAGGGATGAGCAATATGATCAATAAGGAGATGAGGAGGTAGATGAGAATCCTCCTGAGGATGAATTGGATGTTGAAGAAAAGAAATTTGTGAGATTGTTGAAGGCAGTCCAAGGTAGTGGGACAAAGGCAAACATAGAGTTACCTACTGTGTATGAGGAAAAATCGATTTAATTCTAAACTAATAAAATCAAAGAACCCAACAACATAAAGAAAACGAATTTAAATAAAAGCCATAACAAATAATCAATGAAATAAAGACTTTTACCGAAATCTATATTGTTTCCTTTGGATTGAATGTGGATTGCTCAATGAAGTTGCAAAACCATAGCTGCAACAAGCAAGTAGTGTGCTCAAGAGATCAATGTCAAAAGATCGTAAGAGTGCTCAATTGACGCATTTTGTATGCTCAAAGCTCTATTAAGTATGCCTGAGAATACGATCGAAGAGAGAGGTAATGAAGGAGATGAGGGGGGTTTATATAGGTTTCAATGAAGATCGATCAACAGTCCAGATAATTTAGAAGAATCAACGGAGGAGAATAGTTGAGGAATGTGCAACAAATAAGAAGAAGCCAAGTGTCTTGCTTTCTTTTGCATGAGAGGAGTTATCAAGAATAGAAGAATGAGTTAAAGCAATTAACAGAATGTAATAGTCAATTAAGTGATTTAAAACAAGAAGAAGAGATTTGCATGAGAAAAGAAGATATTTTGCTTTATTAAATATAGAAAGCTTGAGTTATATTAGAGATAACTCAAATTTAGAAGAAAAAGCAACTTAAATAAATAATTGATTTATTTAAATTTAGAGAAGATATTTTGGAAGAAATAATTAAATAATTAGAATTATTTAATTTAGAAGATTTGAAAGAAAATTAAATAAATAAATTTATTTAATTGTTGTGCATGATTTTGGAAAAATGATTTTGATTTAATTAAATAATTTAAGAATTATTTAATTTTAGATAAAATAGAATTTGTTGAATTAATTAAATAAATGGGTTTATTTAGTTAATGTGGATTTTATTTTTAGAAAGAGGATAAAGATCAAATTAAATAATTAAAATTATTTAATGTTTGGAAGAATAACAGAGGAATTTAATTTAATTAATTAAATAAAGAGAATTTATTTAATTAATGTCGAAAGTATGTGATTTAAAAGAATTTGGTGAAATTAATTAAATAATTAGATTATTTAATTAATGTGGGAAATGCGGGTGATTAGGAAGAAATGACGAGATGCGAGCAGTGTGACGACTTGGTCATTTTAGGGTGTCTACATTTTGCCCTCTTTGATGCGATGCAGTTTATAGCCTTGCGTCAAAGAAAATAATTGTCGAAGACGTGATACAAAATTTTTTTATTGATGCCCCAATGTATGTAGTTGCCCCAGCGTATGCCCCTTCGAGCGGGAAGACAGGGAAGCGGTAGAAGAACGGGGTTGACGCTTGACCAGAAGAGTACGTGACCAGATAGGAGGAAAAGTAGTAAGGGATGGGGAAAAAAAAAACTAAGGGTGGGACACTATAAATAGGTCCCATGGAGACCACAATCCTCATTTACACCCTAGGAGATTCTAAATTTAGAGAGGAGAGCTTCCAAACCTAGTTGAGAGAGAGTTGAGCAGACAGCAGGGAGAGATGCCGATTCTAGTGCACAGCCATCGGGCTGAGCTGGTACGGACCTACAAGAGGCCAGCAGGAGCTCCGGCAGCGATAAGTGGTCGAAAACCCCCTTTGCATTTGTCGTCGGAGGGTAGATTAGGGCTAGGTTTAAGTAGGGTGACCAAGTCAGCCAAAAGCGCTTTAGGATTGTAGGGTGCGTGTGGTAGTCATGTGTAGCGCCTTCGGCGCGCCGCAGCGCGGTTGGTAAAATCACATCGCTTTTGGTTAAATTGTTCACGCCGCAGTGCATTTGCAAAATCCCATAGCGCATTTGGTATAAAGGTACAGTGCACTTGGCAGGTTAGGTTAGCATGATTGGTGAGTAGGTGGGAAAATCGCATCGCTTCTGGTAGGACAGAGCGGCACGGTTTGGATGGGGTAAAGTGCTTGTGGTGAACAAGGCACTTTTGGAAGAAAAAAACGTAGCGCGGATGGAGAAACAGTATAGCGCGGTTGGCATAGAAGGACAACGCTGTTGTATAAAACAAGGTGCTTTTGGGTAAGCAGCAGAAAAGTTAGGTTTGAAGTAGAATAGGGGGGATAGAATAGGGATGGCCATCCTAGCTAACAAGGGGGGAAAGGGATGGTGGGGGGTTGCCTAGCATAGCCCATGGGTAGATAGGATTTGATGGATTGAGTAAAGAAAAATTGACAAGTGAGTTGCTATGGATGTAGAGGATCTTGCCACCACTGATGTCGCGAGAGCGACATCACATGATAGCGCACGAGGTTGTTCATCTAACATGGGAGGAGGACACATTCCTGGAGCATGCGGGCCTATGGCACGTGTCTCATTTGACACACATTAGGGTGAATCTCGCCCTAGTGACAGCAGTTGTAGAGCGCTATCACAGCGAGACGTCGTCGTTCCACTTTCCGACGGGGGAGGCTATAGTGACATTGGAGGATGTATACCGCATCCTAAGGATTCAGATAGATGGAGAGATAGTGGACTTTAACCCGGCATGGGGCGAGGCAGGCTTGGAGGAGGTCTTCTGTATAGATGACCTGTGGATAGATGATGGGGAGATCCGATGGGCAGACGTCCCGAGACTTTGTGACAGGATCCGATGGATAGTTGCATCACTGATTGGCGGCTTCCTGTGTCCAGATAGGAAATCTAGAGGTTTATCAGTTGGCTGGGGGACTGTACTATCAGGGATATTCACCCATGGCAGACAGTATGCGTGGGGACCCTATGTGTTGGGATAGCTATATCATGACCTGCACCATTGTGTTTACAGGAGAGGCAGGAGCCTCTCAGCAGGGGTGAATTTATTACAGGTATGGGCATGGGAGCATATTCTAATGATCTGACCCATGGCACAGCGCCATCGAGATAGGGGTGAGCCATATGCATTCTTATATGACGGGGTGATGACACATCGGAGGATGGGGTCTATTAGCTATTGGAGGCGGCAGATTGACGAGATGGACCTGTTCATATGGAGGCCCTGGTTACTATGCGAGGAGTGGGATGATGAGCATGAGCAGCTCATGTATTGCAAACAGGCTCGCTATCTGTTCGGTAGACGGATAGATATGATAGAGAGATATCTTTCAGACTGAGTTCTCAGGCAGTTTGGATTGCCGCAGGGACTACCCGTGGGGGAGGCCACACATGCCAGGACACGGAGGGAGGTTGGAGACTGAGATGCAGAGATCCCAGTGGCTACATCATTGGCAGAGGTATGGGGACTTGTCCCCATGAGATGGGATTGGGACTCTGGGCTGGCAGACCCAGGGACGCTGCCAGAGTATGATCAGTACTGGCAGACACACAGGTCGATGAGATTGACTACACCAGGTGTAGCAGGGGCAGTGGGAGAGGTACTAGTCCTTGGAGGGGAGGCTAGGATGAGATGGTAGGCTAGGGCAGCCAGGCAACAGGCAGTGGGTCAGCAGGCAGGTGGAGAGGGTAGCGGCCAACAGGCTGATGTGGAGATGGCAGAGGTAGTGGGCCCGATCGTAGAGACTGATTTGCAGAGAGCAGAGCGACTGCTGCAGGAGGAGATAGCTTGGAGGACTTGTTTAGAGCTCCAGATGGCACGACTGAGGAGGGATAGGGATGTAGCATGGGCGGATGCGAGACAGGTAGAGGCCATAGCCCAGGCACAGACACAGGCAGCCTCAGCAGCACAGACAGCCCTGGCACAGGTACAGGCACAGGTACAGGCCCAGGTGCAGGCATATAGATAGCTACAGGCCTAGGTACAGGCACAGGCACAGGCACAGGTACAGGTGCAGCCGCCAGCCGCACCAGCAGCAGACGTCAAGGAGCTAGCACAGGCTAGGAGAGAGAGAGATGTAGAGGTACAACTACGGTTGACTGTAGAGGCCACACTCTTTAGAGTGAGGCGAGAAAGAGAGGAGGCACGCCGTGCACTAGGTGTAGACTAGAGGACTTTATACAGTGAGCTCGTCCAAGTGCAGGGTGAGCTAGTATCAGCCGGCAGGGAGGCAGAGTACTATAGGGGTCTGTATGTGGGTGCGGTGCTAGCAGCTCAGCAGGCACCGAGCTACAGAGACAGGAGCAGATCTGGGGCCTCTAGATCCTGTAGGACAGGGCAGTCAGTGTCCTCATTTAGAGGGCCACTTTTACCACCAGGGGGAGGAGGAGGAGCAGCAGGGGGACCTCCGCCGAGCACAGGGGGAGGACAGGGGCCACAACAAGAGGGTAGCTCTACCCACTAGGGCGCATACATTTGTATATTGTATTATATGTATCATTTGTATCATTTTAGACAGATGCCTACGTGCATTCTGATGTATATTTTGTGGGCTCTTGATAGCCTTGATGTACTATATTGATGTATATTTAGATGTATACATACTTTGTATTATTGATGTAGACACAGACATTTTGTATTGTGATGACCATTACATGATATATATGATGATCTATTCAGCTCACTGTTGTTCTTGCTTTTGTGTATGCATTCTTTGATGTCATGGATGTGATGATATGTATGTATGATTATGGATTCAGGTGATGACATATGTTGCTGATATGATGCTTATAGGTGTATGATGATAGAGATATATGATGATATAGATGTGATGACTAGCAATGTCTGACATGTGGGTTTCGTAGATATGCACCAGAGAGAAGAACAAGAGGAGATGGAGACAGAGACTGTTGATCGATTACCGCAATGAAAGTGATATAAAGGTAGTGGGAATGGATGAAGGAGCTTGTTGCAATGGTTTTGTATTTGTATATAAAGAGCAATCCTTATTTTGATATAGCACATGGATAGTTCGCCACCAAGGTATAAGAGACCAAGGTGCAGAAAAATTCAAGTGCATGGACGTTGACTCTGCAAGCAAGCAGTTTGAACCTAGATCCCCTTAGACATAATATAACCTTGTTGGAACATGCGAATAAGCCATAGTCTTGAACATAAAATAAACTTCAATACATGTAAATGCAAGAAGAATTATTAATATGTAAGATGCTAGGTCCTAACACACACAAGATAAATAGAATGCTAAGAAAGATGCTAAAGATCATTCCTCAAACATGGCACATAGAAAGCAATGACTATGCCCCCAATCCATACTGCATCGCAACATACCAAGATTATAGATAAATCAAGGTAGCCTTGAATAGGTATTGGAAAAGGAACAAAAGATAAACCAAAATTCAAAGTGACTGACTTACAAAGTAAACATACAGCCAACATATTCTCTTGCCAAAGAGGTTGCTCAGGATAGATTGGATAGGAAAGATAATAGCCTTATCGTAGGAAATCGGTGTCCGTTAAAGGGTGCTATCTACCTAAAAAGACAATGTCTTGCTATAGGAAATGCCACATGTTGTAGGAGACACGTGTGTTGGTCTCAACAATGGAACACTTCACAGAAGACAAGCCTATGGATCTAGGGCTTGGTTAAGCGGTACTTAGCTGATGTTGGCAATCAGTATGCAGGACAGTAGATGACTCTGGAAGGAAGCTTCTTTACTTCAAGTTTGTTAAGGACTTTTACTTTGAAAGGATGTGCTAGCTTGCTGCTTGAGTTAGTCAAGTCAAGGCGAAATAGATTTCGACAAATGGAAGACTAGAAGGATGAAGTGCAACAGGATTGAGACGGTTAGAGAATGATGGATCATGTGTGCCTGAGTACTGGATACATCCTTCATATTCCAAACTGCCTACATACCCTATATCCACGGGATCAAGGCACATTTACGATGGAAGGTGAACGTGATAAATATGTAGTTCTGGATAGAGTGATGAAATGGGTCAAGATGGAAGGGGGAGATCTTATGTACCTGAGTATTGGAAACTTCCTTCGTATTCCAGACTGCCTACATACGCATATCCATGGGATCAAGGTACCTTAAGATTGAGAAGATGATAATATGTAGTTCTGGTTGATGTGATGATGTGGGAAAAGTGTTGAGAAGATAACATCCTTATCATAGGAGCGATGTGTCCGTTAAAGGGTGTTACCTGTGGAAATGAGAAAAGATTGAAGTAGGCATTGCGAACCACGAACAAGGAACCAATCCTAGACCTAAGTTAAGGAAAAGGGTTGCCCCCATTCTGGTAGAGGAAACTTGATGGGTGACTGCCAAAGAAGACATAGAAAGCGTTGACCTAGGACAAGACAGTGTTAACTATAGACACAGATCAAGACATGGGGAGACGATGACAGACATTGACAAATTTCCAAGCTATACTAGATAGGGAGATGGAAATGCAAACAAGGTCAATGGTTTTATTATGGATGGATGGATGAAGTGTGTTGCGAACTGGACAAGGAGTGGATAGGACTCGATAGACGATGGATGCTGACTCTACACATAGCACCTGTTTGCCAGGTTTTCACTATGGTACTTATCCAAGGCGCCTGTTTGCCAGGTTTTCACTAGCGGATGGATTTTTTTGGATTTTTTTTTTTTGGAATACTCTGGGGATCAGGCATAGAACTTCTTGAGATGGACACTATTAAGTGGCTCATCCAAAGGAATGCCGTCAGGTGTAGCTAAAGTATAAGCTCCTGATCCATATACTGCTGTGACAATAAAGGGGCCTAACCAGTTAGGCTCAAACTTGCCCTTCTTTTCTCGATCTGCTTGATTTCTCTGATTCTCCTTAAGTACAAGATCATCAACTTGAAACCGTCTTTCTTTGATCTTTTTGTTGTCATTATGCCGGAGGTGGTTTTTGTAGACATGGAGATGATTAAGTGTGGCAAGGCGCCTCTCATCTAGTAGTTCAAGCTCAGCTAATCTGGAAGTGCGATAATTGTCTCCGCCGATCAGGTCCTACATGGAAACTCTGAGGGATGGGATCTCGACCTCTATAGGTAGGATGGCTTCAGAGCCAAAGACCAAGGCATATGGTGTGGCACTAGTTGGTGTTCTGATACTAGTGCGGTAGGCCCATAGGGCGAGATTGAGTTGCAAGTGCCAATCCCGACCAGCTTCATTGACTGTTTTCTTGAGGATTTTGAGAATGGTTTTATTAGAAGCCTCATCTTGGCCGTTACTCTACGGATAGTAGGGAGTTGAAAAGCAATGTTGGATATTGTATTGTGTGCACAAGGCATAGACATCTTGGTTCTTGAATGGTCTCCCATTATCAGTGACAATGACTTGGGGAATACCATACTGGCATATGAGGTAGTTTAGGATAAACTTGGCTATTTGTTTACCAGTGATATAGGTCATAGGAATGGCTTCCACCCACTTCATGTAATACTCGGTGGCGGTAATGATAAACTTGTGGCCATTGGAGGAGGAAGGGTGGATTTGTCCTACGAGGTCGAGACCCTATTGAGAAAAAGGCCATGGAGTTGTCACAGGTTGTAATTCATGAGCTGGTGCATGAATCAGATCTCCGTGCTACTGGCATTGTAGACACTTCTTAGCAAACTGTGCAGCATCTTGCTCTATTGTAGGCCAGTAATAACCTATTCTGAGTATCTTTTTTTTTTGGAATACTCTGAGGATCAGGCATAGAACTTCTTGAGATGGACACTGTTAAGTGGCTCATCCAGAGGAATGCCGTCAGGTGTAGCTAAAGTATAAGCTCCTGATCCATATACTACTGTGACAATAAAGGGGCCTAACCAGTTAGGCTCAAACTTGCCCTTCTTTTCTCGATCTGCTTGATTTCTCTGATTCTCCTTAAGTACAAGATCACCAACTTGAAACCGTCTTTCTTTGATCCTTTTGTTGTAATTACGCCATAGGCAGTTTTGGTAGACATGGAGATGATTAAATGTGGCAAGGCGCCTCTCATCTAGTAGTTCAAGCTCAGCTAATCTAGAAGTGCGATAATCGTCTCCACCGATCAGGTCTTGCATGGAAAATCTGAGGGATGGGATCTTGACCTCTATAGGTAGGATGGCTTCAGAGCCAAAGACCAAGGCATATGGTGTGGCACCAGTTGGTGTTCTGATACTAGTGCGGTAGGCCCATAGGGCGGGATTGAGTTGCAAGTGCCAATCCCAACCAGCTTCATTGATTGTTTTCTCGAGGATTTTGAGAATGGTTTTATTGGAAGCCTCAGCTTGGCCATTACTCTGCGGATAGTAGGGAGTTGCAAAGTGATGTTGGATATTGTATTGTGTGCACAAGGCATGGACATCTTGGTTCTTGAATGGTCTCCCATTATTAGTAACAATCGCTTGGGGAATACCATACCAGCATATGAGGTAGTTTAGGATAAACTTGGCTATTTGTTTACCAGTGATATAGGTCATAGGAATGGCTTCCACCCACTTCATGAAATACTCAGTGGCGGTAATGATAAACTTGTGGCCATTGGAGGAGGAAGGGTGGATTTGTCCTATGAGGTCGAGACCCCATTGAGAAAAAGGCCATGGAGTTGTCACAGGTTGTAATTCATGAGTTGGTGCGTGAATCAGATCTCCATGCTGCTGGCATTGTAGACACTTCTTAGCAAACTGTGCAGCATCTTGCTCTATTGTAGGCTAGTAATAACCTATTCTGAGTATCTTCTTAGCAAGATTAGGACCGGTAGAATGTGTGCCACAGACACCTTCATGTATGTCTCGTAAGGTAGCTTTAGCTTCTTCCACATTAAGACATCGTAAGAGGATACCATTGAGACTCCAGCGATATAGTGTATCACCTAGAATGATGTAACGAGAGGATCGATGGATAAAGGTTTTGTGTTGGGTGGATGATAGGTTAGGGGGAAAAGTATTGTGTTTAAGGTATTCATAGATATTTTCATACCATGGGGAATTGGGACCAACAAGTTCGCAGATGATTTCAGTAACAGGAACATCGACGGCTGGTATCAACAATTGCTCGATCAAGAATTCACACTTTTGTGTATTTGTAGGCATGTCAATCAGTGACCCTACAGAAGCCATAAAATCTGTAGCTTTGTTATGCTCTCTTGGAATTTGCTCAAATGTGATGCTAGAAAAGTGTAGTTTGTAGGCATCCACTAGTTGCTTGTATGGGACCAACTTTTCATCCTTTGTTTGGTATTCATCTGTGACTTGGCGAATGACTAACTGTGAGTCTCCATATACTTGTAATTCTATGATGTCCCATTGAACTGTTGTATTGAGACCTATGAGGAGTGCTTCATACTCAGCTATGTTGTTGGTGCAAGGGAATGCAAGCCGATAGGACTTTGGAATGTAGTCATTCTGAGTTGTAACAAATAAGATGCCGGCTCCTGATCCATGCTATGTGTAAGAACCGTCAAAGTATAACTTCCACATTATGGAGTTAGCAAGAGTGAAGAGATTTTCATCAGGAAAGTCAGCTACCATAGGATGTGTATCTTTCATAGGTGCTTCTACTAGTTGATCCGTGAGGGCTTGTCCTTTGATTACTTTATGATCCATGTACTCAATGTCAAACTCACTAAGGATCATGACCCATTTAGCTAGTCTACCTGTGAGAGCTGCTTTTGCTAGTAGATACTTTAAGGGATCAATCTTGGCTATTAGATTTGTGTGTTGGTTTAGCATGTAATGCCGCAACTTTTGGGAGGGGAACACTACTGCTAAACAAGCCCTTTTCATTGGCAAATGATTAAGCTTATATCCCACCAAGGTTCTACTAATGTAATAAATTGCATGCTCCTTTCCTGTGTCATCATTCTGTGCTAGCAGGCCCCCCAAGGCCGAATTTGTAGTGGAGATATATAATATCAATGGTTTGTCCGCAACTGGTGGAACCAATACAAGAGGTGTAGCTAGATACTCTTTAAGCTGATCAAACGCTGCCTGACACTTGTTGTCCCATCGAAATGAGACATCCTTTCGGAGCAAGTGTTGAAAGGGTTGACATTTATCTGCTAGTTGTGATAAGAAATACCGAATGGACTGCAACCTTCCTTGAAGGCTCCTTAGTGCTTTAAGGTTCTTGGGTGGAGGCATCTCCACTATAGCCTTTACTTTTGCTAGATCTACTTCGATGCCTCTACGAGATACAATGTATCCCAATAGCTTTCCTGATGTTACACCGAATACACACTTCTTTGGATTGAGTCTTACTTGATATTTTTCAAGCCTGTCGAAGATCTGTCCTAGAACTTGTATGTGATCTGCCCTAGAAGATTTATCCAGTATATCATCAACATAGTCTTCCATGATGTGATGAAAGAGATCATGGAAGATCACTGTCATTGCTCTCTGATAGGTTGCTCCTGCATTCTTCAGACCAAACGGCATGACGCACCAACAATAATTGCCCCAAGGACAAGTAAAGGTTGTTTTATGTTGATCTTTTTCAGCTATCCTTATCTGATTGTAGCTAGAGAATCCGTCCATGAGAGAAAGCATCTCGTGACCTGCTGTCAAGTCCACTATAATGTCAATGTTTGGTAGTGGAAAGTCATCTTTGGGACATGCCTTATTAAGGTCTCTGAAATCATTACACATGCGGATGTGCCCATTGGGTTTAGACACAGGTACAATGTTTGAAACCCAATTTGAATAGTCGATTGGTCGTATGAATTTTGCATCTAATAATTTATGTATTTCCACTTTCACCAAGAGGGCTATCTGTGGGTGCATCTTTCTCAACTTTTTCTTGACTGCTTTCACCTTGGGATCAACTGTGAGATAATGAACAACTAGCTTAGGGTCTAACCCTGGCATATTAGCATAGGTCCATGCAAAGTTGATGATTCGTTGCAAGAAGAAGTTGTTAAGATTTCTGTGCTCTGTTTCAGATAATGATGCTACTAGGAATGTGGTCTTTGGATTCTGTTCTGTGCCCAGGTTTATCTCTATAGAATCTTCCACTAGGAGAGCTAATTTCTCTTGATACTTAGATGGTAGGGGAAGGTCAAATCCTCCATCCTTAGGTGCCACTATTGGGTTTTCACCTTTGGATACATCCTTTATTTTTACTATTTTGTGATCAGGAGGTGCCGCAGTGTGGTTTTCACCTAGAGATCTTTCTTTGTTTGCACTTTTGCGACTGGAGGATTTGGCATTCTCACCAAAATAAGTCGTTGGCTCTAGTTCCATTACAAAACCTGCTTTGTGATCGCCAAGAGGGATACCTTCCCAAAGTCCCATGAACTTAGCTAAAGCTTCATCATTCTGAAATACATCTATAACAGGGGACCCTTGTTGGTCCCAATCGATAAGTTCAGGGTAGACAAGCGTTACATTCTGGGTGCTGGTGGTGGAAGTTAAGGATACGGAGGATAGCATAAAAATGGAGGATTATGCGAATAGGTTGGTCATATGGAGGGAAGAGTCATCGATGATATCCTCTGTAGACGTCGAATCGGCGGGAAAAGTTTTGGCCACCTCGTCGAGGATATACTCGATGTCCAAGGCGTGTGGTACCTTCTTACCAAATCCTAATCCTTTCTTGTCTAGCTTCTTTGTCACAACAATGGGCTCCATAGTTCATTGATTCTATTTCCCAAGGCCACCTTTGCCTTTATAGCCCATGTTTTTCACTATTCTTAAGCCATTGCCATATTGCTTGACTGGTATTGTGACTGGTTCTTTCTCCTTATAGAGCCAAGAAGAGATGTCCTCAATAGTTTCCTCTTCCAATAACCGTCCATGTTGGAATTGGGTTAGGAATGTTGGGGGAGGAATAGCTGCTTTTTTAGTTACTTTGGCAATGGGTGGTTGGCCATAAGATTTTGGAGATAAAGGCATCCGCCCAACACAACAAGATTCTGATATATCATAAGTGCCAAAGCCTATATCCTGGATGCGAGCTGTGATTTTGGGGAGGGGTGTAGATTCACTTGTAGAGGCTTGCGTCAGAGTTTCAGGATCAACATATAGTGGGGATTCAAGGGCTTTTTCATTTTTAGGCACTTGGTTGCAATTCTTATAGCTTCGTTGCAAGACACGACAGAATTCAAAAGGATTAGGATCTCCTGGGATGGTGATCTCCATACCATTGTATGGGATCTTTAGAGACTGATGGTACATGGAGGGAACAACTTTCATTGCATGGATCCATGGGCGGCCTAGGATAATGTTGTAAGGTAGCTCAATATTAAGAACTTGACACCTAGTTTCAAGCATGACAGGGCCCAGTTGTATAGGCAAGTGAATAACACCTTCTGAATGGCGTTCTGCATCATCATACCCCTTAATTGTAATACTATGATCAGTGTTGACGTGATCCTCAGAGTATCCCAATTGCTTTAGTAACTTTAAAGAACAGATGTTGAGACCAGCACCAGCATCTATGAGTATATGTTTGATTTTGCGCTTATGGATGAGAACTTCAATATGAAGGGCATCATTGTGACAAGGATCATGGGAGGGGAGGTCTTTCTTAGAGAAGACCACATTGTAGGGTGAAGCAATGTTACCTACTATAGCTTGGAAATCTGTGACAGCTATGTTGTTAGGAATGGAAGACTCTTGGAGGGCTTTTTCTAACACCACTCTATGTGCAGGTGATGACCGTAGAAGGTCCAAAATAGAGATTTGTGCTGGTGTTCTCCCTAGATCTTTGACAAGATTATAATCAAACTGAACCGGAAGCCTAGGTGTAGGAGCACGAATGGTGACATGACCATGATGAGTAGTAACAGCACAATCCGTAGATTTGCCTTTGATCGTGAGGGTAGACACTCGACTCTCTTCAAAATGACCGACAATGGAATCGAAGGACGTGGAAGCATGATTGATACCTTTACCTCTATCCTGAGGAGGAGGTAGACCATGATGAGGGAATGGTTCCTTGTACATATCTAGATCCTTGTTCATGTGTTGAGCTAGTGATTCATCCTCAAAAGTGATTTGATTACCGTCGATGAGGTTTTGGATGAGGTGCTTAAGTTTCATGCAAGATGCGGTTCGATGCCCTTTGCTCCTATGGAACTCACAATATTCATTGTCTCTGTAACGTGTAGTTTTGTAGACTAGTTCTCCATATGGGGGAGCATCAGGTAAGGTGATGAGCCCTTTTTGCAAAGCTTGCTGTAAGATTGATTTGATGGGCACTCCCAAGGGAGTGAATTGACGCTGCAGAGGGTAATCTTGTTGGGGCCACTCTTGTGTGTCGTTGCTGTTGGTTTTGATAAGGCTGCCTTTGTTGCTGCTATTGTTGAGGTGGAGCTTGACTTGGTTTGGAGAGTTGCAGTGGTGTTTGCAACGTTTGGACATGTTTAGTATCAACCACCCCATCGTTGACCACATTTTTGTTTTTGTTCCAATATTTGGGTTTATCATTTGGTTGTTGATGAGGAGTGCTATCTTTCATTTCTTTAAATATTTTGACCACACCCTTAGCAATGAGGGCCTTCTCAATGTTGATACCCTTGTATGTGATTTCATCGAAGGTTGTAGCACTAAGAATTTGCAAATGGAAACCTAACTCTTGGTTGAGGTTCTGCACAAATATGCTAACAAGTTGTTTCTCTGGAATCTTGAAAGGGAATTTACTAGCCATTTGTCTCCATTGTTGAAGGAAAGAAATGAAAGTTTCACCATTTTTCTGTTTATTGTTGCATAGATCAGTCATGGAAATCTCATGCTCTACGTTGTAATAAAAATGGGTGGCAAACTTCTCTGCTAGCTCGTTGAAAGACTTGATACCCGTAGGTAAGTGTGAGAACCATTCTATTGCTTGACCTCCAAGACTGCGAGGAAAGAGACGCATAAGATATGTGTCGTTGTGTGAGACCTCGAAGCAAGCAAGATAGAATTCCCTAAGATGGTCTTTTGGGTCACCTTTTCCTTTGTCATCAAACTTGGGAATAGTGAAATTTTGAGGAAAAGGGATCATTGGTAATGACCGATCAAAAGGATAAGGACACACTTCCTCTAAAGAGAAGGTCTTTTTGGTGTGGCCAAACGTAAGATCAAATAGCTGTTGTTGCACCTCTGCAATCTTTAGCTCCATGGTCGTGGGAGGAGTTGGTAACATCTCTTGTTGTCCAAAAAGTGGTTGGTGTTGCCCATATGGAAGATTATAATGGAAGCCATGCACACTGGTGTTATAAGGGTTGTAAGATTGATTGGGATCATACGGGTTGTACGATTGGTTCAGATTGGGTTGGAATTGGAGGTTTTGATTTGGCAGAGGTGGAGGTGGCGCTAGGTACGAATGTTGGCTTTGCAATGGTTGAAGAAAAGTATTGGGGCGAGGAAAGCTAAAGTGCATTTGATTAGGTTGTGATGGCGGCACACAGCTTTGGGAAACTTGATGTTGGAAATGTTGAGAGTGGCTAGGCAATGTGTGAAAGAAGTTGAGCGAGGATGAACATTGTGGAGGAGGGACATAGGTAGACGTGATTTGTGACGGTTGGGGTTGATTGAGGATGCGAGTAGAAGAATGCTGTGGTTGGGGTTGCTTAAGGACGAGAGAAGATGAATGTTGTGGTTGGGGTTCCATGACTCTAATTGGTTGAGAGACATGAAGGTGTGATGATATAGGAGGTGGCATTTGTTGAGACCCTTCGTGCATGGCTACATAATTGTTCCCTAGATTGTAATTTGGTGGGAAACCTTCGCGTGATGGGGTAACCAAGATTCCACTTGTGTTTGGGGTGGACACTTTAGGAGGTGATGGCACATTTGCTCGAGCTAAGGTGGCTTGCTTAGCTAACTCTGTTTGACGTTGGAGAGTTTCTTGTTGGTTTTTATAGATCTCCATAGGAGTCAGAAGCGGTGATATGGGTCTCTCCCTTGTTGGATTTTGAAAAAGGGGGTTCCTATACTGCGAGCCTTGTGTAGGTAAGGGAGTAGTCACCGTGGACATGGTTTGCACGGCTTGTATGGTATCTTGGGCATTGTTGTTCTCCTTGAGAGTGGATAAATCAAAATCTTGAGGTAACTTGGCACCTTGCTCTGCAAGCAAGCGAAAGAAATGATCTTGGTTCTCACTGAGGATTTTGTCAAAGGCTGCCACAACTCTAGGCTCTTGTATGATTTCATCAAGATCTTGCCCATCTACTTGAGAGGATTGACCTATTTCAAAGTGTCGCTCTTCTTGAGATGGGGCAAAATCTACAGTATAACCTTGAGGGACAAAATCTGGAGGCAAGCCCGTGGTGTATTGGGAAATGCTTTCCAAAGGAACCCTACCTTCTTGAGGTGGGTTTTGCTCAATAGTATATCCTTGTGGCACAAAATCTGGAGGCAAACCGGTGGTATATTGAGGTGTTCTTACCAAAGGGACCCTACCCTCTTGAGGATTGCTTGGTTCATCAATGTGCGGCATGTTTGGAGAGCTGATTGGTCTTGCCGCGGGGATACTAGGAGTGACCTTATGAGTAATGTTGAGACGACCTAATTATGGTGTGCGAGGAGGTGACTTGCGATTTTTAGGGGCAACTTGCTTGGACTTCATAGTTTGCTGGAGCCTAGTGGTTACCATGGAATACACTAGGACACGAAAGGTAATGCTGGGTTTCTATGAGATGCTTTGAGAAACAAACAAACTCTGATGCACAAAGTACTGGACCAAAAGCGCTATACTGTTTGACTAGAGGTGTAGGACTGTGCAACCAAAAGCATGCTACTGCGATGCCAAAGGCAACGGACTGAGCTACCAGAAGCGAGTTACTGCTATGCCAAAGGTGAGCTACAATGACCAAAAGCGAGCTACTGTTATACCAAGGGCGCTGAAGTAGAGTTTTGCTAGAGGCGGGTTATTGCTGTACCAAAGGCGATCTACTATACTACCAAAGGTGAGCTGCTATAATACCAGGGGTGCTGAAGTAGTGTCTGATGTTTCAACAAGGCAAAATTTGGGTAGATTGTTTCTGTTTCTGATTGGATTGGTGTGGCAAGAGAAAACACAGCAAACAAGTGGTCAAAAAACAAGGGACTGACACAACAAATAGTGTATGTTCAAGGCTCCAAACAAGCCCAATGTTTCCACAGGTATAAGACAATTGCAATCAATAACAAGCACTTTTTATCCCTAGAGACAAGGTTTCATTGCAGTAGATCAGCTCACAGCTTAATACTCCGTCGATAAAAATATCATTCCATAAAGGTGTCAGATATTTAGTATCTTTGCGAGAGACGATAGGTAGGGATATCTCACCCTCCCCTTGGAAAGCTCAAGTAGGTCACAAGAGCTTTATGTCCAAGGGAATACTATCTCTTCTCAAGGGAGCCAATGGTGAGTATCTTAAGGGCTTAAATCGATTCCCCTTGCACTGGTGATTACCGCAATGTTCGGAGGTAGGTCAGGTAGTCTCTATCTAAAATTATTCTTAGTGACTTTAAGGGACCAACACCTTATGAGCAATGTGACAAGCTACTAAAAGCTTTAACCAATCCTACTAAGAGTTTCAAACACTTCGCTCAATGTGAAAATCGTTTCCACAAAGAGCTAGTACACCTCTTTTCAGTTTGGCACCACAAGGTAAGGCTGACGTCAGTTAGGACTTAGCTTTCACCTTATCCCTCTTATATAGCGGTTCAAAGGAAAACTCCGCTTAGGGTCGTCCCTTTTAGATGAAGCACAATCCAAAAGCAAGCCCTTCTAAAGGAAGTACAAAAAATTAAGAGCAAGCACGTCAAACAAAGGTTCAATTGTCCAGTTATAAGAAAAATAAGGTGCAACTAAACTAGGCACACACACATTTGTAGTTGTAAATTGTCTCTTATGAAATGAAGTGTTTGGCATTCATGTCCATTGTCCTTTAAAAAATTGAGGTGTTTGTTCATACATGTCCATTGTCCCTTAAGAAAAGTAGTATGTTCTTAAGACTTAGTTTTGTAGAAAAGATTTGTTCAATTATCCTTTTAAGCATGCAGTGTGTTTCTAAGACTTAGTGAGATAAATCAAAAGTTCTTCAATGCTCATCCTGCATGCACATGTTAAAAACACCTATTGGCTCTGTGTGAGTAATAAGAAGCTGCAACAAGTGAGTTAGTTCCACCAACAATTCACAAGTTAGCAAAAATAAATCAACTTTGACCAAAACCGCTGTACTATCTTACCGCACGCGACTTACTGTTTTCCAAGAGCACTGTATCACAGACCAAAAGCATCAGAGAATATAACCAGAAGCGCTGAAAAATAACCAGAAGCGTTGCACTGTGTTTTCGAAGGCGCTGTGATGAAGACCAGAAGCGCAATGCAATAATACCAGGAGCGCTAAACAATAACCCGAAGCATGGAGCTGTGTTACCAAAAGCATGATACAATATAGCCAAAAGTGATGCGCTGTCTCAGATCATAAAAAGGTTAACTTTTTCAAAATAACTAGATCTAAAATAAAATTCCATGATTGATTGACTGTTCTGAGAAGTGGTAGCTGAGAGATCTATGTTCTGAAATCTAGAAAACTCAAAAGCTATAACAACACAAAAGATTAACCCAAAAATCAAAGACGCTCCTAAATAAGTCAGCTTAGGACATACAAAAAGCAGGTTTTTCAGACAAATACATCAGCTTGTCAGACAAAATAATAAGATAGATAACGCGAAAATCCTGTAAGACACTGAAGAAAGTAAGAAACATAATTTAGCCTAAAGCGCTGTACAATACTGCCGGAAGTGCCTTTCTGTTATGCCAAAAGTGTCGCTCTGTTCTACCAGAAGCACCGCAGTGCCCCCAAGGGCGCTGAACTGTGCCTCCAATAGCGCTCAAAGATCCTGCCAGAAGCGCTGTGCAATGTCGTTTGCGCTGTGCCGTACTATGACTTAAAAAAAAATAATTTCTCAAAGAAACAAAGGGATTAGTGGGTCCCACCGGGCGTGCCAGAATGTGTATGAGAAAAAATTGATTTAATTCTAAACTAATAAAATCAAAGAACCCAACAACATAAAGAAAACGAATTTAAATAAAAGCCATAACAAATAATCTATGAAATAAAGACTTTTACCGAAATCTGTATTGTTTCCTTTGGATTGAATGTGGATTGTTCAATGAAGTTGCAAAACCATAGCTGCAACAAGCAAGTAGTGTGCTCAAGAGATCAATGTCAAAAGATCGTAAGAGTGCTCAATCGACGCGTTTTGTATGCTCAAAGCTCTGTTAAGTATGTCTGAGAATACAATCGAAGAGAGAGGTAATGAAGGAGATGAGGGGGGTTTATATAGGTTTCAATGAAGATCGATCAACGGTCCAGATAATTTAGAAGAATCAACGGAGGAGAATAGTTGAGGAATGTGCAACGAATAAGAAGAAGCCAAGTGTCTTGCTTTCTTTTGCATGAGAGGAGTTATCAAGAATAGAAGAATGAGTTAAAGCAATTAACAAAATGTAATAGTCAGTTAAGTGATTTAAAACAAGAAGAAGAGATTTGCATTAGAAAAGAAGATATTTTGCTTTATTAAATATAGAAAGCTTGAGTTATATTAGAGATAACTCAAATTTAGAAGAAAAAGCAACTTAAATAAATAATTGATTTATTTAAATTTAGAGAAGATATTTTGGAAGAAATAATTAAATAATTAGAATTATTTAATTTAGAAGATTTGAAAGAAAATTAAATAAATAAATTTATTTAATTATTGTGCATGATTTTGGAAAAATGATTTTGATTTAATTAAATAATTTAAGAATTATTTAATTTTAGATAAGATAGAATTTGTTGAATTAATTAAATAAATGGGTTTATTTAATTAATGTGGATTTGATTTTTGGAAAGAGGATAAAGATCAAATTAAATAATTAAAATTATTTAATGTTTGGAAGAATAACAGAGGAATTTAATTTAATTAATTAAATAAAGAGAATTTATTTAATTAATGTTGAAAGTATGTGATTTAGAAGAATTTGGTGAAATTAATTAAATAATTAGATTATTTAATTAACGTGGGAAATGCAGGTGATTAGGAAGAAATGACGAGATGCGAGCAGTGTGACGACTTGGTCATTTTAGGGTGTCTACACCTACCTATCAAGGGAAGATGGATAGTGAAGAGCTATTACGGTGGATAGATGCCCTGGAAAATTTTTTTGAGTATGAGGAGATGAGTGATGAGAAGAAGATCAAATTTGCAAAAACAAAACTGAGAGGAATAACACTTACATGACGGAGTAGTGTGCAAACAGAAAGAGTGGCTAGAGGTGGCACAAGAATCACTTCTTGGGGTAGGATGAAGGATATGATGAAGGATCAATTCCTTCCATCTGATTACTCCATTCAAATAAAGAGGATGAGGCAAAACTTGAAGCAGAAGGACATGGATGTTATGTCCTATACTGAGCAATTTCATAAGCTTAGTATTAAAGGAGGATTGGAAGATGAAGAAGAGAAAGTGGCAAGATACCTTAATGGGCTTAGGTATAACTTGCAAGATGAGATTGGTTTGACAGTACCAAAAACACTTGGAGAATGTTTTCAGTTAGCCATCAGGGCTGAAGAGAGGGTGAAGAGGAAGCAAGAAAGGCAAGGAGGTAGTGGAAGAGGATATAAAGGTAGGGGCAGACCTACTAATGAAGTACAGAATAGTAATGAAAAAGGTAAGGAGATTTCTACTGATCAGAGAGGTGGATATAGAGGTGGAGGTAGATTTGGATCAGGAAGAGGAGTGTTTATAGGTAGATGTTATCATTGCAATGAAGTGCGACACACATCTTTCAAATGTCCTAAGAAGGATGATGCTGATAAAAGCAAGGATAGAAGAGTTCACTTGGCACAAGAGGAGTAGAAGCAAGAAGAACTGGAAATGTTGTCAGCCTCTCCAGTAATGGTTGGAGAAATGCTCATGGTGGAAAAAGGTAAAAGGCAGAAAACACCACAGGTATCTATTTTCAAAACAAATTGTTTAAGCCATGGAAAGATATGCAAGTTGATTATAGATTCAGGTTCTCATGATAATCTAGTTTCTTGGGAAATGGTGCATAAGTTGGGATTGAAAACATTTGATCATCCTAGTCCTTACAATGTCACTTGGGTGAGTCAAGAGCAGCAAGTAAGGGTTAGTAAGAAGGCATATGTTGATTTTACAATTGGTCCATATCAGGATTATGTTTTGTGTGATGTCATTCCAATGACATGTGGGCATATTATTTTGGGTAGACCATGGCAACATTTGAGAAGGACAATTCATGATAGTTATACTAATAACTATTTGGTGCACAAAGATGGTAAGAAGTTCAAATTGATGCCTTTACCTTGTAAAGACAAGAAGGAACATGTTACTATCTGTTTTGGAGAGAAATTATAGTTGAATGTGTAGGTTAAGGATGATTGCAAATAATAGGAACAGTTGCAGCAGAAGAAGGTGGATGACAGTCCTAAAGAACAGCAGGTTTAGGACTTGAGTTATATCAAGATTGGGGAGATTGAGTGCCCTATAAGGAGGCAAAAGAAGGAAGGCAAACAATAGATAGTACAAGGAGGAATCAATCAGAATCTCAAGTTGGGAAGAACAGAAACATTGCAGCAGCAAGGTCCTAGACAAGGACACCAAAACAAGTTTTATGGTACTAACACTGTTTACAGGAGCCATGCAGGTTGGAGAAGGAGGAAGATAACTATTGGAGAGTTCATGTTTCCTTTTACCAGTCAGAGGAACATTCCAACAAGCTAGAAGAATGGATGGAGCAGATCCCATAACTCTTGGGACAAGAGTTTTCATTATGCTGGGGAGTATGGTGCAGGAGCACCAAGATGTCTAGGATTTGGTTAGATTTTCAAGTTGTTTTGTTTGATAAGGTCCTTGAGACCATTCCTTGTTGTAATAAGGCTTGAAGCCATGCATGTAAATGGACTATGTCCAAATAGCTAGAATCTATTCTCATGTTGTGAGTCCTAGGGAGGACAGTCATGTTGTAATAGGTAGTTTGCAATAGCCTTTGTGGGGGCATATAGGGCAGTCATTAAAATCTTCATGTTAGTAAGCCTATAGAGGCATGTCAAGGGTTTGGAAGTATGATAGAACCTTGTCCAAGGTTAACAAAAGGTTAGAAAACATCTTCTAAACATAAAATGGTCAATGCAGTCCTAAAGAGGACAGTTTCTAAAACTATTATTATTTGTTACAGTTTGAAATCAAGAAGGAAGTCTGATGGTTGGGGCAGTTTCATTGACCCCAACCACTCTTAATCGACTTCATACTATGGAGGAGGCCTTCTTTAAGTAGAGGGGATTCATTTTTGTAAGAGACATTCAGAGGAATTGAAAGAAATAACAAAAGACAACTATTTTTCTACTTTTTCTGTGTTTTCTTTGCTGTTATCAGTCTGTACCCACACCTGTACGGAATAGTCATAGCATATGTTGGAAATGGAATGTTAGAGGATTGAAGTACCTTTGTTTTGAACATAGTTTGGAGTCTTGACACTGCACTAGGAGGAAGAAATCGTTAGTTTTCTCTTGACTGTCCAAAAACCTAAGTTAGGGTTCCTCTGAGCAACCTAATGGATCTCTCCTCATTTCACTGATCTTCTCTATTTCTGATAAGTGGAACGGGTTGTATGATAGTTAATTCTAGGGCTTGTAAGGGTTTTGGAGGTAGGAGGATGGTTGGGACTGAGTTTTCCATGTAAAAGACTCTGCAAAACCATGTTTGTGACTTGGAGCTGGACAGCAGTAGTTAGATGATGTCCACCGACTGAGGAAGTGGAATGTTGGTGAATGAAGGTGTTGAGACTGGTGGGAAGATCCCTAGTTCTGATCATGGATCCATGAAAAGGATTATGAAGAGATTCCTCTAAGATAACTGTCCATCTTACCTTATGCTACCCCTGTTAGTCCTCCAAGAGACAGTCATCACAAGGAATAGGTAATTTTGATGAGTTATTGCTTTGTCAATGAAGACAGTAGGTATACTAGGCATGTGATTGGTTTGGCATGTTGCAATAAGATTTTGTCTTAGAGGGAGATCATTCCAAGGAGGTTATTTTGGCTATTATCCTAATGGAACAGCAAAGTCATGATAGTCTATGAGACTGCTATCCTACAGGTCCTGTGCAGTGGAGTTGAAGGAATGTTAGATTGAATTAAGCATTGTGTGATAGGTGTCCTGGAGTCCTCTCACCTTGTGTCATGAACATGTGTATTATGAGTTAGAACCCTACCTCATGAGAGGTTTGATCTCTATCAAAGGAAAACAGTGAATCTTGAGAGATCTTCCATTGAAGTTTTGAAACATGCTTCTGCTATCCTAGATGCTCTCCATCAACACCTTTGCTTTTATCACCTATTATCTAATCTTCAAAGTGATTCAATCTTATATACCTAGGGGTTTTGGGGATTTCTTGCACTTCTATTTCTTGAACAGGTTCATTCAAACTTATCTCTTCTTCTTGATTCTCTGGATCAGTCTAGATCTGAATTTTAGAAGAGGCTTAGACTTCTTGGACCAAAACATCATTCTGATCATCTTCATCATATTCATAAAACCTTGAGGGTTTTTCAATACCTTCATCAACCTTCACATTTGTACTTTCTATAATCTTTTTCAATCTCTTGTTATAACATCGGTAAGCTTTGCTTTGAGTAGAATAACCCAAGAATATTCCTTCATCACTTCTAGCATCAAATTTTCCAAGGTCTTCATCTCTTTTAATATAACATTTGCTACCAAAGACTCTAAAATACTTCATAGTGGGAGTGATGTGAAACTAGAGTTCATAAGGGGTCTTATTAGTATTGCTTCTGATTTGTACTCGATTAAGAGTATAGACAGTAGTGCTTACAACTTCTCTCTAGTAGATCTAAGGAACATTTGCTTCCATCATCATGGTTCTAAATGCTTCCTGGATGGTCTGGTTCTTTCTTTCCACTACTCCATTCTGCTATGGAGTCCTTGGAGCAGACAACTATCTTGTTATCCCATGTTTATCACATAATTCTATGAAATCTCTGAATGTGAATTCTCCACCTCTATTAGACCTAAGACATATTATGTTTAATCTAGTTTTATTCTCTACCATAGCTTTGAATATTTTGAATTTCTCAAGAGCCTCATATTTCTCTTTCAGAAAAGTCACCCACATCATCCGAGAGTGGTCATCAATTAATAACATGAAGTATCTATCACCTTCCAAACTCTTGATTCTTGTTGGACCACATAGATTGGTATGAACTAAGTCTAAGAACCTATTCCTTACATTTGAATGTGACTTTGCTTTGCTTACCCAACTGACATTCTTTGCACAAACTATTAGTGGGTTTCACCAATCTTGGAAGATCTCTTACAACCTGAGTGTTGCTTATCTTGATGATATTATCAAAATTCACATGACACATTCTCCTATGCCACAACCAACTCTAATCAATTTGAACAAATAAACAACTTTTACCAGTACCAACCAAGTGGAAGATATTACCTTTTGTTTGAGTACCGGATGCAATCTTTGTTTCAGAACTTTCAAAGATCTTACATTTTCCATTTTTGAATCAGAGATCATAGCCTTTGTCCACCAACAGTCCAACACTGAGAAGATTGTGCTTCAGACCTTCAACATATAGTACATTACTAGTTTTCTTCTCTCCATCAAAAGAAATAGTTCCTCTACCTCTGATCTTGCCAGCAGAATTATCACCAAATTTTACCACTCCTCCTTCATATATTTCCAAATCTATGAACTTATTTTTGTCACCTGTCATATGGTGGAGCATCCACTATCAATGACCCAGTCATCCTTTTCTTCAACTTGGGCAGCTAGAGCTCTTTCTATCATTTTATGATTGACAGATTCATAGGGCATTGGATCTTCTTCCTTGATGGCAATAAACACCCAGTCACTTCCAGATTTGTTTCCTATCTCTAATTCATCAGCTTTTATTCCTTCATCATCATCATCTTCATGAACATAGTAAAATTTCTTTTGGAATCTTGATCTATTAGGATTTGGTCTTGAAAATCTTTCTGGACACCTTGAGGAAAAATGACCAATCTTATTGTAGTTGAAACATTTGAAGGGCAATTTTTCTTCATACTTACCAGATCCTCTTGGTAGTCTTTTTGCAATAAGGGCTTCAAGTTGAGCAGCTTAGGTTTCATCTTCTTCTAGATCTTTTCTTGCTTTTTCATACCATGATAGTTTCTTTGAAGAGTTCTCTCCCAGATCAAACTTTTGTTTTCCTTTTACAGAGGCACTAGCTTTGAATGCATATTCAATCTTGGGGGGTGCATCTCCAAACTTGGCTAGTTCAAATGTAGCTAATTTGCCAACCAATTGATCTCTTGTGATGTTTGAAAAAGATCTGAATTCTTCAATAGCAGTAACCTTGTATTTGTAACAAGGAGGTAGGGATCTGAGAACTTTGGAAACAATCTCATCTTCATCTAAGATTCCACCAGCACACCTAATGCCACAAACAAGCTCATTTACTTTTGGCATAAATGTAGTGATATTTTCATCTTCACTCATCTTCAGGTTCTCAAATTTTCCTTTCAAACTTTGTAGCTTGGCACATTTAACATACTTATCTCTTTCATGCAGAAGTTCCAGTTTTTCCCAAATCTCATATGTAGTTTTTAGATCTATAACATTTGTCAGCTCTGAATCCAATAAGGCACTTAGAAGAGCTTCTTTAGCCTAAAGATTGTTTTTAGTATCTCTGAATTCATCTATAGTTCTTGGACCATTCTGTGGAGGAACATACTTCTTTGAAGCCATGATCCAATATTGCATTCCCATACATTGCAAGTGACATTCTATGCAGCTTTTCCAAAGAGTGTAATTGGTTCCATCAAACCTCAGACTATCCTTCTTGTGAGATAACATCCTGGATCTCCTTAAGTGGTTAAGCTCTTTTAGAGGAACTTAGCTTCTGATACCAATTGTTAGATTCAAGTTAGACAACTGAGAGGGGGGGTGAATCAGTTGTTCCAAAACTTTCTTCCTATTAATCACTTAAATCCTTCTTGTAATTCAGCAACATAATAATAAATCAATCATGGAAACATAATGCAACAATTCAAGAGCAGAAACACATTAACACATATGACACCAAGATTTTAATGTGGAAAACCTGGTTAAGGGAAAAACCACGGGGTGACTAACCCAAGATTGTATTCTCTATTAAAAGAATAAGAAGAATAAATGGCACATGCCAATTAGGGCTCACTACCTGAGCACACTGTTCACAAGAGGCCCACTACCTACAGAAGACACACTATCTACAGAATAATAAATATTACATACTTGAACTAAAGAATAGCATCTTCACCATACTTGAGTCAGTTCCATTTAAGCTCAATACTTCTGCTCTACTTCTCTCTGCCACTCTCTCATCTCTGCCAAGATACCTTTGAAATGACTTGACAACTTCTTATTTATACAAGACATCAACTTTGGGATAATCATCAAAGTCAACAAACTTTACAGAGCAAATACACAAATACAACTTGACTAAATTACAAAAGACTTCATGTAGATCATCACACTATTGACCACATAGATCTGAGACTTCAATCTTCTTTTAGGAACATGCCATGCTTCACAGAACATCTTCAAGATCATCCATAGGATGTGTAACTTATCCGGTCGGCCATGTTTAGGAAGAACATCATCATCTGAAAGTAATTCTTCAATTACCAGCTCAATCTTCAATGCAGACCACCAATATGAACTAGACATAATCTATTGACCTCCACAAGCTTGCCTTAATCACCAAGAACATCCACACTACTTCTGCTTACTGAAATCATTCTCTCCTTCATCTGGAACCTCAAGAACACAGTCTGTCATCATTGTCATATTGAAATAGATACTTGCAGACCTCCAAACCACAAACCAATTGAGTTGTCAATTCACATTGACTTCCTAAACACTCCACCAAATCCGCATAACAAGATATTGCATTTCTGGATCCACTGGACCTATTTGTGTCACTCTATCACCTTTGAACATCTGCCAGAACCAGTTTTCCTCATATGGTCATAACTTCTTGTAATCTTCATGCGGACCTCTCAAATATTTACTAGATCACCTTTAGACACATATATACAAATGCTTTGATGCACAACCTCTAATCTTCATCTTAGCTAGGATCTTTACCTCACTGTCTTCACTATTCTTCTTTGTTCCTGATAGGACCAATTTTCTCAATATCTGTAGCATACAACTCATCCAATCCTTGACATCAATGCAACAGGAGTATGTTGACATCAATGACAACACTGGTTAGGCCCATACTTGTAATAGTTAACTGGTACTAATAGAAATTTTAGACCTATATTTTACCATATTGCATTTCTCTTAGCACATCAAAATTAAATTTGTATTTTTCATCGACAAAGACATCTATGTAGAGATTAGTGCATTTTTTTGAGATTTTTCTAAAAAAGTTTTTTTTTCTAGTGTCTTGAATAGAGGTCATTGTTTTTCATAATGGGCCTACTTTCATTACATAATAAAACAGAATATAATATTAAAAAATATAATACATATTATACTTTTTAGAAAGCTAACACTGAGGGCTACATACTTGCAAAATGAAAATTTTAAATGATTTCATTAAGCCTCCCAAAGGTGAAGTGAAATTTCTTATTTGTTAGCATTTTGATAGGAACGAAGGAGACTTTGCTAGGGGTTTGATTTAAGCCTAGAGGGATTTATCTAAGGGGGTTCAATCTAACCCCTTTAGATGTAACCCCTCTAGGCTATATCATGTTTTTTCCCTAAACAAATGTGATTTTAGGCAAAAATAAGGATGGCTCACAAGTGGGATAGGGCTTCCTTCCACCCCTTGTCAATGAATATGCCATCCTAGTGTCTAATTTGAGAGTTATAGCATGCAAGTTGACCAAACCCAACCACAACCTTGCCCTTTAGTCTCTCTATCTCCAATGGTCCATACCTATTTTTGATCCCAACCTTTTTCCCATCTTAGACAACATGTTGTTTGTTTCCTCAATTCTTAACTTGACCTAGTCCAAAATATGACCATTGCTTAGCTTAAGCAAACAAAATTTGAATTCAACTCCTATAATTTCTTATTAAAAGACAAGCCCTAAGGCATCATTAGAAGATCTCCAACATGCCCACATGCATTCATTTGCATTTTATAAGAGCAGTAAAGAGTAGTTAAGGAGCGTCATCAAATTGGGGATACCTTTGCATCCAATTCCTTCTATTTCAACATCTCTTTTATCCTTCATTACATATTGTGAAAACAAAAACAATGAATTTGACCAAGGTGTAAAGTATACTTTCATACCTATGCATAGTAGGTTACTTAAAGGCATTCATAAACATTGCCGTGATAACCAATGCAGATTCAAAGAGTGAAGGAACAAATCTCCAAGGCAAAAGATTGTGAAAAAGATAGGATTGTAGTCTTTCACAAACAAAATCGTAATAGTGATTCTATCTAGTTGAGTTGTTCAATGACATCAATTCAATGAGATTTGGCTATTACAAACAAAATTGGATACCAGAGGTGCAACTACAAACACATCTCTACTAGAACACATGTAATCCCTTGAAGGAGCTAAATACCCTAATCGTCTTGTTTCAATTATGCTATATTTTACTAACCATGTATTAGGTTCAACTAATTTATTCTAGTTTACATTAGATTTATTTGATTATTTGTTTATATATATTAACATAAATTTAAAAGAGGTGTAACCTAAAACTTGTGTTTTTTAGAAAGGGTTGTAGCTCAATCGACGATGATGATGGTGTGTTATTTTATTACACCATCCCCTGAGGTTCAAACCCCCTGTAGGTGCAGTTGGCCTAGGCTTCACCCATTGGGTGATTTTGACCAACCGGTTCCCCCCTAATCGTGACAGCTTAGTTGAAGAACAAATTTTGCTTTATGTATGCCCCATTGAAATATTGTAATCTTAAAGCGAAAATGCCAAAATCTATGTAATCTTTTTGTCTCCATTTAAAAAAATAGTCAGTATTGAAATTATTTGATTTATTTGTTTATAGAAAATCCACTAAAAAAATCCTTCTCATGTTTATAGAAAATTATTTAAAACATGAATGGTTTGTTTCTTAGGTATTAAAGACCCGCTTAGGAGTTTAATAATTGGAAATATCAATTTAAAACAACCAATAATAACTAGTAAGGAAATCAATATTAGGTGTTAACTTTATTTTGAATATTTTAGGCAGGTGTATTGGAAAACAAAAGGTGGAGAGACAACACAACTCAGCCTAACCTACAACCGAAAAGGCTCAAAACCCTGACGTATTTTGTTTCATCACCTTTTTATTTTTTTACTCTTATCATTCCTAGCTTCTCTTTTTTGCTATGAATGATTGGAGCAAAGCGGGGCACTTAAAATTTCATCATAGTGTAGCAAGTGGGTGAGATTAAGCTCTCAATTTGTTGATAAGCCATGGTGACCCAAATGAGCAAAAAGAGAAAGGTATGCTTTTATTGTTACCCCCACCGCACGATATTTTGATTTGGTTTCACTATGGCTACATATATACCATCTAGTGAGATGTTGAATTATGCTTGGGCTCCATATACTATTGGGCATCATATCTACATGTAGGTTCTAGGGTTTTGGATTAGCCTTCCTTTCTTCTGAGCTTTATGAATCTAGGTTCAGATCTGTTGCCATTCATCTACTAGAATTATTTTTGGGTATTAATCTGACAAGTGAGACACTTATTTTTAGGTGGATTAAATAGAAAATGTTTTCTAGGCTTGGATTGAACTGGGTTTTGTTGTGTAATAGAGTCTCATGGTTGAAATGCCTTCGTAGCCTTGGATTAAATTGGGTTTAATGTCTTACATGATAGATTTTGTTCTTCTTTTTGATGATGTTCGATAGATATGATGTTTTAGGCTTGGATTAAATAGGATTTGGGAGTTTTACATGGTAGAATATTGTGGTTAGATAATGCCCATAGGATTGAATACCTTGCGGTGAGCTGTTAAAGTTACTAGATGTGATGAAATTTAAATGCCTATTGGATTGGGTACTTCAAATATTTGTGGATTAACAAATGTAGATCTATTTTCGAACCATGCATTCTGGTAGATGTCAATTGGCCCATGATTTTTACTTCCCACCTAGGTGAAATATCTAAATTTGGTATAGTAGGCACCCTTAGATCTTGAATCTAAAATTAAAGGGGTGTGTTTAAGGAGTTTCTTGACAAAAATTAAATAATAGATACAATTTTTGCACGCTACATTTAAACGATCTTTTGTGTATTTCTAGAAACAACTCTTTAATTTTATTTTCATCAACTCTCATGAGCACACTCAATGATCCATGAGTTGGTGGGGGATTTGAAACTATGATGAAAAATAAACTTGCAAAGTTATTTGTAGAAAAAAACACAATAGCGCAAAAATTAAATACTTGGATAATGGATATTTTGATCTTAGAATCAAAATATACTTTAACATGCAATGCTATGACATCACATTTTGATTTGATATGGTATGTACCATGGTCCTTGTGTTCTTAGAATGTATGGTTTGTAACTACAAGGAAACATCCTCATGGTTATGGAGGCACAATCTTGATAGAGCTATATATAGCACCTGATGCCTCAGTGAAACTACTAGGTCAGTTTTTTCCTCCTTTTCTATGTTTTTTTGTACAACTATTTTTCTATATTGTCATAAGGTTTGAATGGAAGAAGAATGCATCTTAAGTTATAAGATTAACCAATCACCTATTGATTCATTCGCACTGAGTGACTATTATCAACATAAATCTAGGTTGTAGATTTTTGCCACTCTAAGCATCATATAACATGCATGGCTTAAGGAAGTAGTTGTTTCTTGAAGAATTTAAGGGTTTATTACATTGGTTATAGCTACCCAATTCAGTGAGTAAATTAGTAGCTAATATTTAGGCCATTATTCGTCATATGGTAGATTATCAGCCTCAAATACAATAATTAGAAGGGATGAAACTCCCAACCCTATGCCATGTAGCTAGTCATTGGACCACATTGAACCACCTTTAGGCTTTTAAATCCTCCTTTATTAAAGTTAGTCCTCTAGATATGTCTTTTCTTTTAGGTAAAGTATACCAGTGTATAACCTATGAATAAAAATGGCCCTCTATGCAATCACATGTTTTGGTGATCTTTATAATTATGTTAGGAATAAAAAACTTGCTCTGATAGGTGAATGCAGAAAACATTCAATGTGCTCCTGTGCTTACTGATGAGTTTAAAGACCTACAAAATTATACATGATAAATAAAAAGAAATTCCCTCATGGCTTCTGCAAGGATAGTATTATGCACCAAATTATCGTCCCAAGTGGTATATTCAACTCCTAAGCAAAGCACTCTATATAAAACCAACTTTATGAAACCTAGAGAAAAGACTTCATGTCCTATGTAAGGTATCTTTATTTGTTGTTTAACTCAAGCTCTACCACTTATATTCTCAAAGGTTATAACTAGAGAAAATTAAAATACTGGGCAACTATACAATTCCATTAGCTTCACCACCTAGGACAACCTTAGAGGCAACTTTAGATTGTTCATAGTAAGGACATGATTCAATTTCAACCATTATGTCTAGGACTCTGAATGTTTTTCTATACTCTATTTCAGGTTTGTTCTATTCTAGTAACTTCATGTGATTGATTAAAAATTGTACTTCCAATTCTATTATAATTATTAACATTCAATACATTATTAACCTTCTTATGGGGTTTTTCTATTTTTCATTGCTAAGCAGGCATGTGATGATGCTCCTTTATCCTCTATAAGTATTTAAACCCTTGAAAGTCTTGTAGCATCACACACAAAACAACTTGTCTAACCTTGTTAACAAATCAAAGAGATTTCCCTTGCTGTGAATTTTTGTAAACAACAAAAGTCATGTAAATATAGTTTAACTAGATGAAAATGGTTCTATCCAAATTGTCTTTTGTGCGAAATAATGGAAAATGTTATTTCTGTCACTCTAGTTTGGTGAGAAAAAAGGGATAGAGGCAGAGATAAGTTCTTTTGACTAAAGTGAATTTCAACTGAGCTCATAATACCGAATTAGATAGTATCAATTTTATATTTTGGTTAACTGGAGTCAATATGTAATATGTTGCATTGTACATATATGCCTTTGTCAAAGAAATTGAAAGTCCTTCCTACCTGGATGACCAGAAATGGCTTACATACTGGGTTTTGTATTCACTCATTATGCTTTTTGAGATTTCCTTTTATAAAATTCTTGCTTGGTGATTTAAATTTGTCACTTCAAATGTAAACCTTTTCAAGATGTCCCTAATTATTTTCTTCTTCATTGAACTAAAATTTAGCAGCTAAATTGGTTATCATTTCCTTCTTTGAAAAGCTAATCATGCTTATTGAGAAACACATAAAGTTCAAGATTAGTTTCAGATATTTGTATGCTTGGCATGTTTCCTTTTTGGCCTTATACAAAGTTGATTCTGACCTTCTGGCTGGTATTTCCAATGTTCAATGGAGCAACTTACATTTATGAGAACCATGTCAAAAATTTCATTCTTAACATAGATCCATGGCAACGTAATTCAAAGATGCCACTAGCACAAAAGCAAGCCCTTCAAATGATGAGCCCTGCAACAAGGGTTGCAGTTGAAAATTACATTGCAAAATATGGCCAGGAGTCATTTGAAAGGATCATTAAAGAAATAAGTTCAAAATCTATCTTCTTTTACTTAGATTCACATGTCTATTAATTCTTGCACTATTTAAAAATCTATAAGATGCAAAGTAATACACATTCAAAGATTTAAATAGAGAGAACAAAGACTTTTTATATTGTGATCCTAACTAGTTTGCAAACATTTCAATGGTCAATAGGACATGTACAAAGTTATTGGTTGTCTAAGATTTATGTCTTGGGGCTGTAAAGTTCCTCAGTTCAGGATAAATCCTCCCATATGTAGTAGCCTTGCTTGGATTGACACCTTTTAAACTAATCTTTTCTTTTCAAACAAATTTCTCATGTGAAGGCAATATTCTTGTTCAAATTATAAATGTTTTTAAATATTGTTTTTAAGTTTCTCATGTAAATCATGCTCTTGTGCAATTTATTGAACTTGTTTTTTGGTTTCAATCTATTCTAAGATGGTTTGGAGCATTTATTAAACTTAAAAAAAGATATGTTTCTTAAAATTTCCTTTATTTCATTTTGAATCATTTGTGTTTGTGAAATTTACATCCTCTTTGGCAAATTTTGTGTTTTTTGTACATATTTTGTCTTTCCATTAGTGTTAATGTCCCTCGTGTATTTTTAAACTGAACAATTTTTAGTTCAAATTGCAAAATTTGTCATATAGACCATACAAGTATAATATAATGAGATCAATCCTTTAATTCTTTTCAAATCATAATATGGGTCTAGAGCATCTCTAGGTAAAACATGCATAAGACTAGAAATATTTAGCACATTTTTCATAGTTTAGAAAGCTATAAGTTTGTTGATGTTATTGCTACTATAGGCTAGAAAAAGAGGCAAGAAAGGACTCATCAACAAGGGTTGATCATTAAAGAGATTCACTAAAAGCAGATTCTGTAATAAGGACTTGTAGAAACTTTTATTGGATTAACAATGCAGTCAAGGAAGGGGTGTCAATCAAGGACTGCCTAGTCCTAGCAACCTAGGTAAATTCTCCCAAGAAAAGTAACACATTAAGCTCCATTCTTTTACTCCACCATACATGGAAATGACAACCAATGGAATGATAATCATAGAATTTGTTTTCTTAGAATAAAAGACATTACATACAATAAACCCTCTCCAACAGACTGAACTAAACTAATATTTATAAATTATAAATGAATCAAACATAATGGTCAAGAGAATACTATAACAGCACCACATTCAGGTAATAATAATCCTTTTTAATACAAAATAGAAGTACAGATGATGCAGAGGCATAGATCATGTTAACCACTACTAATACTTGTAAAGCTATTGGATAAAGAAATAGCTTGGTCATCTGTATCAATTTAGATTGTGGCCTAGGCTGCTAAACTCTTTCAGGATTTAGACAAGAAATATTATCTGATATAATAAATTCTAAGAGCCTAGTTGCCAATAAATGCAAACATAAGATCCCAAAAAGAATGAGTTTTTGTACAAGTTATAAATTATGATGTGCATGTATAATTTGAATCTAAAGTTAAAGAGCCATTTTGGAATTGTAGCTCTTCTTGTGAAACTTAGGTCAACATGTTGGTCCTTGCTATGTATGTCTCTAGCCTTGCCTTTGGCTTTATGTTTCCAAGTAGGATTAATGTAACTCATATTCAAAAGATCTGGTCCTTCCATCTAATGACTAAATTATATGTACATTTAGGGATGTCTTCGAAAAATGTAAAACCATTTATATGGATTGCTGCATGTTTTTGGATGACGCAGTTGTTGATGCATAAAATTGCGCAGGTTCTAACACCAACATGGGAAGTTCCAAGAATGTGAGACTTGCTACTTGAAAAAACCTCCAAATTTTAAAGAAGCTAGCTCTTCTTATTTTAATGGAGTTTTGAGTAAAGGGTAGAGGAAGAAACAAGATTATAGATACAATAAGTAAAATCTAAATCTATGGCAATGCACCTGAATAAAATGTGTTTCCTTAACTAGCACAATGAACAGATTCTTCAAATTCAACTATATTAAAGAGCAAATTCTGCATGATTAATATAGACAGATTATAAATGAACTAAAAGATCAAAGGCTAAACTCATAAGATTCTGCAAAGATAGATAATATCAGCAATGGCACAAAACATAGCTTCTTTCATTAATAGTTCAATAAACACAAAAGGCACAGTGTCATGCACAGGTATATCAACTTTCTTATCAGAAATGGCTAGACTAAGGCAAAATGATACAATTTGGTCACAACAAGATCTCTAAACTTTCTAATCAATTCTCTATATCTTCTTAATTCTATATCCATCTATTACAATTCCTGCATATATATATATATATAGCCACAAACTTGGCTCAAGATCACCTGTAACTACTTTGAATCTCCAACGGTGTCAACAGAACTGAAGCTAACTGAGACTCCTCTGATACTGAAATCTTCTGAATCTGCAACCATTTTTCCTTTCACATTCATTGGCTAAGAGACAAAATATGGGGCACATCAACTACAGTTCGGTTGAGACACATGGCAGAACCTGCGAGGTCCAAAAGCTTCAAAAATATAGTTTGTGGAAACATGTGCCAAACACTTCACAACTTTTTTTTTGAAAGAAAACAAACCAAAAAGTGCCATGCGTTGCCATCTACAAGACTTTGAAATATGATACATGGCAGCTTCCGTTGTTATACTAAGACACCTGGCAGCATCCAACAATACTAAGAGCTTTTGATCTTTATGCCTCGAGCAACTTGTATTCATGACATTTGGCACTATCTGTAACACTTAGAAAAGGAGCCATTATTATCTAGGACCTGCCACATATGCTTCTCTAATTTTAGAACAAAAATAATACTATGACACATGGTGCCTCTTGCAGAAAGAAAAATTGGAAATGTGGCGCACTCCAGTAATATCACTAGCTTATGAAAAAGGGCCCTTAGAATCCCGCGGAGATTGACACTTGTCTCACTTTAGCCATAATTGAAAATACAAAGAAACACACATTCCTTCACTTGAGAGCATCAAAAGAAAGTAGCTTATCCCTTCACTTTTACCATGTGGCACACTCTGCAACAAGCAACAAAATGTGTCTTAATATTGTGGGCCCATCACATATGCCGGTACTAACAAAGCTTTATGAAAAAGATAGACACGCGGCAAATTCTATGACATTTAGAAAATGACACATGACACAACCCACAAGCTCGCGGTATCGAAAGAAACTTTTATGTCATGGCCTCCAGCATCAACACGTGGCACACTCTACAGAAAGCATGAAACTTTATAAAAGAAACCAAGCCATGGACATGTTGTAGGAGTCCAGGACAACACTAAGAGGGGGGTGAATTAGTGTTGTATTAGTTTTCAAACATTTTACAACTTTTTGCAAGCTTTCTCTTACAGAACAAATAGAAAGGAATCCATTAATGATTTGTTGAGTTTATATGCACAATACTTACAACAACAGATGTAAACAAAAACATGATCAGATCATTAATGTGCACACACACATAAGAAATCAATGAGAAGCATGACACAAGCTTTTTACCGAGTGGAAAACCCTTAGGGGTAGAAAAACCACTCATGAAGTGCCTCACTGGCTTAACCTTAAAAACTTCTTACAAAGCCTCACTGGCTAAATATTATGTCTCACTAACAATTGAAAGGTCTCACTGACCACAAGCCTCACTGGCATACTGTGCCTCACTGGCAAACCAAATCACCAATAGATGTAATAAACAAATCAGAGGGATACTTTGTTTCCATTCAATACAAAGCATTTCTTCTCTCACATATGTCTGCCAAATGGCCATTCTATTCAAGATCAATCCTACATCTAGATACACTCAACAACACTCCATACTCTGTATGTTTCATCTCTGTCTTCCAGTCATTCCATCAATGCACCTAAAAAATAATTTTATACAAGTTGAATGTCTTTTCACCTTTCATCTTTTTATGACCTTTCATATTAAAAAAAAATAGCTTCTTCTTTATTTTTGTGTCAATTTCACCTTCTAACCCTTGACATCTGCATAAACAATTCATCTAAAAAATAATAGTAAGGTCATACAAAAATCTTCAATAAAATCAATCAGTGCCCTGTAGGAGAAAACAAAATCTCTGAGCAACTTCATCTTCCATCTCTACAATTTCTTCTTAAAAAAATCAAATCTCTTTCAATCTAAAAAACTTTGATATTCTTCAAGAATTCATTCTCTGTAAATAACTTTAAAATAAAATAATCTTCCCAATAAAAAATTTCCTCCATTTAAAATTCATTTCTCAAAAAACATTATCATCATTAAAAATAAAAAATGAAACCTTAAGATTCTTTTAAAAAGGAATTAAACCGTTACTAAATAAAATCCTTCTTAGAAATAAAAAATTCTTGTATTAACTCAACTACCACGGGAGTAAATAGAAGGAAATAAAATCCTTCTAAAAAACTAGGTTTTCAATCTCCACTAACTGCCACAAAAAAGATGCTAAAAATAGCTTTAGAAAAATAATTAACTTCAGTCTCGACAGTTATTGGAACTTCAAATTTCAACCACATAACTTGATTCCTTACTTCAAACTCTATCCATTGATTTCCAAAAGCACGCCCAAACACATTTCAAATATGACCGTTGATTAGTTTTACCCGCCCGAGCTCCATGGAGATGACCAGTCTAGCGGGTTAGACTAGGTGAAGGGGCCAGTGTGCACCACGTCTGAAGACCCCTTTAGCAGGTAATACTTAAGTCATAAACCTTTAATCATAAGTCACTAATTCAATATAACAAAAGTGTAAACTTGGGTGACGGTCACTGTTCATATCTTGTAAGTTAAAATAAACCTTTAAGAACTATCAAAAACAACAGACACTATACACATTTTGATATAATATAGTGAAGACCTCTCAACCATATAGTGAAGACAATACTTTAATCTGTCACAGTAACTTGCAAGCACCACATATCTTGATCATCTTCCCTAAGCATCAACTCTAAGATTCATTTTGACACAAGATGGATTTAGGAATATTTAAGACTTAAAGTCCTCTTAATACCTAAAACCCCGATCACCAAGAAAAGTATAGACAAGGAGGATTTAGCTTCTCAATACATACCTCTGCCATAAATCATTCTCTTGATACAAGATACTAATTGCACATATGATCATGAACTTCATACAATGAAACTACAAACATTTCAACCCCCATGAACATTTCAACATTTGTTTGTATGATGATCAACTCAAAACTAAAGACTATGCCATTGAATACTGAGATCAACTCAAAACTAAAGACTATGCCATTGAATACTGAGATCAAATGAACAAGCCACTGCCACTGTATGTCATCTGTATCACCCTAAGTTTTATTTTAAATGAATCTTATCATTATATTCACAACTTCAATTGATATATGCATCTGTAAAGATCAATCATGAAAAATTTAACAACACACAAGATAATGTAATCCTACAACAACACACAAGATGATGTAATCCTGCAACAACAGACAAGATGATATACTCCTGAAATATTCTCTGCAAGTACTACTGATCAAACAAGTCCTTCACTTTAGTTACACACTGACACAATAAAGATCCACTGAAGATATGAGCATGCATCCTTAATAGGATCCTATATCTGATTTCACATGATCTAAGATGATCCAACATTCCATCACATGTAAGCAAAATGATATAAAGATATCATTATGATGCAAATCTCCTGATAGAAACTTGACATATCAAATGCAAGGAAGTAGTTGGTGCAGGAGCACCTACCTGACAGCTGGTCTGGATAAGGCAGTTAGTAGTTTAGGTCCTGTTTATGTTTCCAAGAAGGTCTGTTAGACCAAATGCATGTAATAAGGTCATGCTGATCATGATAAGATCATGCTGACCAGGCTTTTGCTATTTTTAGCTAGTTTGTTGTAACAGCTGTCATGATGTATGTTCGGTGGGATCTCCCAGCCGCCTGGAGAGTTCCCAGCCGCTTGGACTCGGGTCAGTAGTACTCGTAGGGAAATCTATTTAAGCAGGCAGATCGGTTGATTGTAGATCATCGATCAGCAGTATAGTCTTGCATTAAGCAGAGGAGTTCGAGTGTGCTGTGTGAGCAGCAGTATATTGTATTTACATCTTTTGAAATCGAATAAAGAGATCCTGTTATTGTTCATCCTCTGGTGAATTCCCTTTCTTGATCGATTCGCTGGTTTGGTGGCCATATGGATTTGCTGATCCATTCCACCGGTTGATCTGTCTGATCGGTGGAATGGTAATGTACATTAGGGTAGGTAGTAGTTTGTTTGTTTGCATGCAGGTGTGTAGGATCGCGGTCAAGAGATGTGAAAGACCCTAGCATCCTCATGTGCTAGGTCAAGTTGAGAAGTTTGAGTTGGAAGATCACCCTGAGACGGGATCGGGTCATCCCTGGAGGATCGGCGAAGGGAGATTTCGCTAAGTGAAGAAGTTCGCGAAAACAGCATCATCAGGATATTTCTACAAATATCCTGCAGTCGGGTCAGGCATCATCATCCGGATAAGTGAAGATGAACATGATGCAGTTGAGCGCATGAAGTGTGAGTTCATCGGGGTGATCATCAGTAGGAGGAGCCGAGGAGCGTATCGGCATCAGGATCATCATATCGGGAGTGCCAAACATCCGCATATCGCGAGTAGATGCGGGAGAGAAAGTTTGGATTTTTGACTAAGTGTTGAGAAGGTCATCAGGATATTGGGTGACGTCATCGTCATCAGGATATGACGTCATCGTCATCAGGATATTGAGTTTTTCCTCAAACCTAGGGTCATCTTAACCTTGGGATCAAACTCTCGTTCTTTCACATAAAATGTTTCCTAGGACCTAGGGCCCTCATATGGCAAGTCACTCAATTCAACATAGAAAGCAGGGTCATCTTGTTTAGGGGATCTTCTATCCTCCCAGAATGGGCATCCCTCATGAATGAATTTAGTAGAAACCTTGTCATTGATAATCCAGGAAGCTAAGAAGCTATCTAGGTCATACTTCCATTTATCCTCAACAATCAGAAAACCACAAGCAACTAACTTCCTCAAAAGAAGATTCTCAGTTCCTCTAACCTCAATTGTTATTTTTTCCCTAATCTAGGGGACATCATACATCTTCCTTTTCCTCTTCTTGTGTCCAAAACTATTGTCAATAATAGACACCTGACGAGCCACCTCTAAAAATGTAACGCTAGAGGTTAAAACCTTTGGCAATAAAATAGGTTCTTCAACAAAGCCATGGACTTTGATTATAGTATTATGAGCCCCAAATAAATAATCACAAGGGATTTGCAAATTGGTCAAGAAACCTCTGAGGCTCTGTGTAATCCTATTTTCTACACACTCAGGACTCAAATGACTAAAAGCAGGTGCAACAAAATATTCTACAAATTCAAATGGGTCTGAGGTTTCAGAGAGAACATGGGTCCATGCGGACACTGGGATAGTTTTGTTGCTACCCAACTCAGGTTCACACATATTTAAAGGCATGAATTGCTGAAAGAGACAAAAATTTTCATATAACATCAAATGGAACATGTATGTTGAATACCTAAAAACATGATTTTGTTGAAAATTCACAAGTTGATCCACCATGGCAGCAACGATATGTTTGGTGAAGTCAAGTCAGTACTCCTATGACTTGTCCACTATTTTCAATCTAAAAATCACTGCCAGCTGCCAATCATGAACTATAGAATCGTCATACTGGCTGAAAATAAAAGCTAGCATGGATAGGGCATCTTGAACGTCCGTGTTGAATTGAGCACAACATGTGGGTAGTGAAGGAAACTGAGTATTCTCATCAGCTAAACGTATCTCAGCATTTAGAAACTTCACCTTATTATTAATGTTTGCCCATGTTCTCTGGAACTTAGAAATAGTATGAAATGTGGTTGTTCTATCATGCTATAAAGCCAACATATCCCTAATTGTCTTGGGAGTAATTTGAATCATAAATGGGCCACATTGAATAGAATTAGATGGTGGGTGAAACAATTCTACACATAGGTCGATCAACTCAGGGCATAGGTGGACACTATGAACTCAAAACTGTGCCAATTGGGACGTCCACATTCTCATACCAAAAATTTCCCACTGCCCCTTTGATACATGGACAAGGCATCTTTGGTGAGCCTCTTCTCAGAGATTCTTGGTATTCTTCTGTATACGAGTGTCAAAAATACCATGAGTATAATCTTTGACCTGTGTCAGATCCCCGTACACCCCTATTTCTGGGACACTTGTCCTTGGATAGCTTCTAATTGGTTGTACAGGTGCAGAAGCATAAGATTTTCTATTCATTAATTTATCAGTTTGGTCAAAAATCCCTAGCCCTTCTTGTGGTGATTGTAACTGACATTTCTGTATCTTTTGTAAAGAAAATTTTTGGAAACTCTTGATACAGAAGGTAAGAAATTATAAGAGAAGCTATACTTAATAGGGAATTTAGGTGAGAAATGAAGCTTTGATGCAAACAACTACTAGAAATGCAGAATGACAATGGCAAATGCGACACTTAAAGGGACTGAAAACTTATCTTGGTGAGGCATAATGAAACAATTAATGACACATCATGTCTTATTAATAGCGTTAATACCAAAAGATAGTTAGTGTATCCTTTGAAATCCTTATTAGACAGAGTGTCAGATTCGTATGTGGAGTGGTGATCTTCTAAAAGACGGGTACTTTCTTGAAATTTAAGGAACTATAGAATGACTTTTAATAAATGCAACTGCTAATGAAAAGAACCTCTGTGCTGAAGACACGTGTTCCTGGAGCACTTATTCAAAAGGAAAAAGTGGGAAAGCAAGACAAAATAGGGAAAGAAGAAAAAGCTCCTAACTAACTATGATACATAGTGAGTCTCAGGAATTTAGGCAAAATGTTTCAAGAAGATCCCATTTACTGGAATATCTTCAGGCTCTCTATCCATAGTCTCAAGCTCAAACACATTTTGCCATTTACAAGAACAGATCTTAAAAGGACCTGTCCATAATGATTGAAACTTGTTGTGTCAGCTTGGCTTGGTAGCTCTCTCATCCCATTTCAATACCAGAGACTCAACTTCAAATTTTGGATTAGAAGCTTTCCCATCAAACCATTTTTTAACAATCTGCTGATACTTTATTACTAATTCATGTGCCTTTTCTCTCTTTTCTTGAACTTCTAGCAACTTAGTGAGTCTGACTTGCATCGAGCCATTTTCCTCAATTTCCAATTGTTTCAATAATTGTAAGGCAAGAATCTCTATACTTAGTGGCATCACTGCCTGTTTGCCATAGACCAACTCATAGGGACACATTTTAGTCACTTTTTTTGGTGTGATCCTATTAGCCCATAGTGTTGTGTTAAGTAACTTGTGCCACTCTCTTTGATAATTAGTTCCTATTCTTTTTATAAGTCTAATCAGGTTCTTATTGGTAGATTCAGCCAAACCATTGCCTTGTAGATAGTAATTAGAAGAAGTCTTCAGATATATTCCATTTCTTAAAGAAAATTTAGACAGTCTAGTCCCTAAGAATGCCTTAGCATTGTCTGATATGATAGTGCAGGGGGGACCAAACCAAGTGGTTATCCCTTCTAAAAACTCTAAAATTACCCTTTCAGTAGCTTCCTTGAGTGGTACTACTTCACTCCACCTTGTGAAATAATCTGTTGCAGTAAGGATCCACTTGTATCCCATATTTGATACTAGATTGATCATGCCAATAAAATCTAAACCCCATTGAGCAAAGGGTTCATCCACTACTATGGGACTTAAAGGCAATGCTGTATTTCTTCTCTTCCCAGTATAGAACTGACAAGCTTGACACTCTTTGACCATCTGATAACAATATGCAAATAGCATAGGCCAGAAATAACCATCTTGTGTCACTTTAATTGTAGTAGTCTTTGGTGAAAAATGACCCCCTGAAGTTCCATGATGAAACTCATATAATACCTTTTGAGCCTCATCCTTCTCTACACATCTTAATAGTATCCCATCAATATTCTTTCTAAATAAAACATGATCAATTAATACAAAATGAACTCCCTATTGCCTATAGTACCTTTTCTTATCAGGTGAGAGTTCATTCGGGAACACACCAGTTTTCATAAACTATATTCTGTTACTAATCCAAGAATCTTGATCTATCCCTTGAAGTCTTAACACTGCTTTATTTTCTACTTCTTCAGGGATTAATTTTCTGTCTTGAGTCATATATTGGCATAGCCCCTTACCCTAACCAATTTGGTAGGCCTTACTCTACATCATATTCTAAAATCTTAGTTATCCAATTTGCCCTCTTTTCAGTAATCTCACCCTCCATAATATACTCCCTTACACTAGGGTGGGCTACTAATATCAAGATTTTATTCCCTATTACTAGATGTTTGAACTTCTTAAAAGCTTTTACCATAGCATAAGCTTGTTTTTCAAGAAAATTATACCTTGATTCATACTCCCTTAGTGTAGAAAATTATGCTTTTGGATGTTCTCCTTCTTCTTTATCACCTTTCTGGGTCAAAATGGCTACCACACTATGTTCTACTCCATATACATACATTATAAAAGGCTTAGATAAATCTAGGTTTATCAGTACAGGTGTGGTGGAAATGGCCTTCTTAATTTCTTCAAAAGCCTATCTCCCTTCAGTTGTTGATTTGAAAATCAAATCCTTCTTCAACAACAGAGTAATGGACCTAACTAGTCCTACAAAATTAGATATAAAGTGGCTAACAAAATTAATCTTTCCTAAAAAGGATTGAACTGCCTTCTTATTAACTAGCAAAGATAGATTCATTATGGCTGTGACTCGCTTTGGGTCTATGGAGATCCCATCTTTTGAAACAATGTGTCCCAAAAGTTTCCCTTGGGGTACAACAAAAATACACTTCTTAAGATTCAAGGAAATCCCAAACTCTTGACATTTTTGAAAGATAGCTTCTAAGTGCTCAAAGTGATCTTTGGCGTCTTTGGTAAATATAGTAAGATCATCTAAATAAATTAGGATAGTTTTATTTATAAGATCTCCAAATGCTACATCCATGGCACGCTGAAAAGTAGCTCCAGTATTTGAAAGACCAAAGGGCATCTTGGCATATGCAAATGTTCCCCTCTTAGTAGTGAATGTTGTTTTGTGTTGGTCTTCATTTGCTAACCAAATCTGATTATATCCTAAGAAACCATCAAGCAAAGAAAACCTCTCTGACCCATCTACAATCTGCAAAATCTGTTCCATAGAAGGCAAGGGATAATGATCCTTCAATGATGCCTTATTTAAGTCCCTGAAATCTACACAGAGTCTTATGTCGCCATTCTTTTTCCTTATAGGCACTAAATTAGATACCCAAGTTGAATGTTTAATTGGAAAAATGATCTTATATTCTAAAATATTTTGTAGTTCATCTACCATTAGAGGCTCAATTCTGGGATTCACAAGTCTTTGCTTCTAATAGATTGGTTTTGATCCTTCAGCAAGTTCTATGGTATGTTGGATGATGTCTCTATTATAGCCATGAAGATCTTCATAGGTCTAAGAAATCACTCTATCATACTTATTACACAAAGAAATCAACTTGTCCTTTTCCTCTTGGGTAGTAGCATTTCCTATCTTTAGCTTCCTTCCTTCACTAACCTGAATCTCAGAATAATCATCCTTACTTGCCTTAAATTTCCTTTCATCTAGGCTTACATCATCAGGGTCAAATAGATCCTCTAGTGTGATCAATCCTTTTGGGAGTTTATTAGACTTTTGTTGGATAAATTGATCACAATAAGCTTCTTCAATCTTGGGTTGTACTTGATCAACAAACTCTCCTGATTGCTATTAATATAAGAGTACCTAAAGATCATTATCGAAGACTTGCCAATTCTAGTCATTGTCTGGGATTACAGGTCTCACTATCACCTTTACTGCTTCACTATTAATGAGTAGGTCACTTGCTAGATCAAATTGGGAACCAATTTGTGCCATCCCATTTGCTTCAGTGTTTTGGGTTCTGGGGACAACTTCAATATTGAAAATATCAAAACCATCTATTAGATCCCAAATTCTGTGTCGATAAGATCTCATTCTTATATTTTTTACCACCACTTTTTCTTTGATCTATTTCACCACCAATTCTGAATCTCCCTTAACTATCAGATTCTTGATTCCTCTCTTCTTGGCCAACATAAGACCATGCACTAAAGATTCATACTCAGCATCATTATTAGTGCAAGCAAACTGAAAGTGTATGGCTCTAAGAATTTTCTCACCATTTGGTGAAGTGAGACATATACCTACTCCAACACCATTTTTGCTCCTAGCCCCATCAAAATTTAAGGTCCAGATTTCTGAGCATTTGTCAGGTTCCTCCTTTCAGATGCTTCTTTTCTCATAACATTTGATATTTCTTGGCCTTCTTCAAAAATAACATAAATGCCCAGACCAATAGAGTCATAGTTTCCATAAGGGTCACTTTGCATCATGGTCATTAGTTGGTTATTTTCTTCTTCTTGCTAATCATGTTCACTCTAGTCACCTAATTCTTCAACAAAGACCATCTCCTCCTTATTCATCATGGCGTTGGATGCTTTAATCCTTAGGGTTGTTTCATCAGTGATATGATCTTTGGACAAAGGTTCAAACAATACCTTCATTTTTGTTCCATACTTGGTTCTCAAAATCAGAAGTGACCAATCCAATGACATATATCCTCCTATATTGGCTGTAAAATCCCTAGATAGGGGGATATCTATGACTACTACATCCTGTTTAATAGTTATATTAGGGCAGGTATACAGCTGCAATGGAAGTTGTTTAATTCTTCCTATAGTTTGGATAGGTTTCCCATCTAATTTCATGACCCCCTAGTAAATGTGTCATATTTTATCTTCAAAGCATCTGCTATTTGCTTCGGCATAACTATAGTACTAGCTCCAGAATCTATCATTGAGTTGTGCAACAATTTCTTTCCCACTATTAAAGTCAAGTAAAATGGATCCAACTTAGATTTGCTTACCTCTAGTGCAATATTTAATAGAGCTACTATCTGCAAGGGTGGAGCATCCTTACTTTGAACCTTTCCTTGGTTTGCAACTCCTTCTTTTGTACTGATCGGTTTAGGATCAACTTGAACCTACAGTGCTTCTTGTAACAATGTCTTTTACTCAGGAATGGCCAGCATATCCCAAATTGACACATGCGCTAGGGTCTTTTTCAACTATTCCACCACATTCATGGGTCCTAGTATCTATGTCTTTGGGTAGTAAGGATACCTTGCTCTTTCTAGCATTTGACTAGAGGTTGTTTGATTCTAAACTGGCTAGGGTACGTCTTGCCTTGAAACTGGATTATAATGATTTTGGAAAGGAGGAAATCCAATAGTCTCATTGTTTGTGGCTTTGGGTTGCTCCATCATTCTTCTCTTTGATCTAGTATAATAATCAGATTACACTAAGGGCTTCTTGGAAGTAGATGCTTCATTCAAGAACACTGAATCTTCATCTTTGATCCATGAAAATAAGTCATGTTCAGGGGCAATTTCTTCTTCTTGTTGAATAGACATCCCTTTCATCTGAGCTACTATTACTACATTTTGGACACCAGGTGACTGGTAGGGAGGAGCATTAGCCACCATAGCTTGCCCTTCTACCCTTCTTTGTTCTGCTATCTTTTGTTGTAAATTGCCTCTAGGACAATCTTTGGGCATATGGGCATTATTGCAAGGGAAGCACTAGGCATTGGTATCTTGTGCTAAGTTATTTTTCCCAGGGACTATCTCTCTATTTGGGTTAGGAGGGATAGCCTGTAAATGTGTGGGAACTGTGACCAATTGGTTTGAAGGTTGCAAGTTGTTTGGTCTTTGAGGGCTTTGATACTGATTTGATTGATATGGGGGTCTATTTCCTTGGAAACTCTGATAAGGAGGCCTTGGGTAAGAGGTATGTTGCTTTTAATATTAATAATCTCATTTTAAAATGTCCTAAGAATATTCTTCATATCATCTATTTTAGATGGAGGGGCAGATGGTGTTGACACAGTAGGTTGTTGGGATGTTGGGAAGGTATACATAGATACATGTGTAGCTATAGGATTAGGGACTTCCTGTGGCAAGGGAATTGAGATTTTTGGGAACATAGGCATGGGAGGCCTTGGAGGCAACTTTCCAACATCTATTAGATTATTCTCAGCCTTAACTGCCAACTCATATGCTTCTGGTAGGGTCTGACCTCCTAGGGACTGAATCATTATAGATATATCAGAATTGACAACTTTGAGATAGAAGACAATGGCCATACCTGATGGTGGTCTAGCTATAGTAGGGATTCTATCTAGGTCTTTTGAAACCTAGTGTTAAAGTCTATTATAGCCTCTTGTGGTGCTCTCTTTATAGTGATCAATTGTTGCAGCAAGGAATATTTGTCACCCTTCTCTTTGAATCTTGCAAAGAAAGCATCACCAAGTTGATCCCAAGTGGATATTGTATTTGGGTCCAAAGATCTATACCAGTCTAGAGCCTTCCCTTTGAAAGAAGCTGCCAACAATCTGATTGCCACATTTTGTATAGTAATGACATGTACTGCACACACATCTGATACATCTTGAAGATGCTCCCCTGGTGTCTTGGAATCTTCTCCACTAAATTTGGGTAAATCTTTCAAAGCACCAGCTGGAATTGGATCCCAAGTAGCTGGTGGTATAGGAAGAATGAGAGGACTACCAATGTTCCAATTTGCATAGTTCCTTGGGGCTACAGGTGTTCCCATGTTTACTCCTAATGCTATTGCAACTTGATTCACTCTTCTTAGAGTAGCAACTAATGGTGGCAATAAAATCCCTGGATTAGCAGCAAACTGAGCTCTCATTGTCATTCCATAGCTCTAACTCCTTGTTGCTCTTTGGTTCATATGCTCTTGATCAATACTTTAAGAGAGGTCCCACCAGGCATGCCAAAAACTATTGATGCATAAAATTGTGCAGGTTCTAACACCAACATGGGAAGTTCCAAGAATGTGAGACTTGCTGCTTGAAACAATGTCTAGATTTTAAAGAAGCTGGGTCTTCCCATTTTAATGGAGTTTTGAGTAAAGGGTAGAGGAAGAAACAAGATTATAGATACAATAAGTAAAATCTAAATCTATGGTGATGTGCCTGAATAAAATGTGTTTCCTTAAATAGCATAATGAATAGATTCTTTAGATTCAACTATATTAAAGAGCAAATGATGCATGATTAATATAGACAAATTATAAATGAACTAAAAGATCAAAGGGTAAACTCATAAGATTCTGCAGACACAAATAATATTAGCAATGACACAAAACATAGCTTATTTCATTAATAGTTCAGCAAATACAAAAGACATAGTGTCATGCACAGGTATATCAACTTTCTTATCAAAAATGGCTAGACTAAGGCAAAATGATACAATCTGGTCACAGCAAGATCTCTAAACTTTCTAATCAATTCTCTATATCTTCTTAATTCTATATCCATCTACTACAATTCTTGCATATATATAGCAATAAACTTGGCTCAAGATCACCTGTAACTGCTTTGAATCTCCAACAGTGTCAATAGAACTGAAGCTAACTAAGACTCCTCTAACACTGAGATCTTCTAAATTTGCAACCATTTTTCCTTTCATGCTTATTAGCTGAGAGACAAAATATGTGGCACACCAACTGCAGTTCGGTTGAGACACATGACAGAACCTACGAGCTCTAAAAGATTAAAAAATATAGTTTGCAGAAACATGCATCGAACACTTAACAACTTTTCCTTTGAAACAAAACAAACCAAAAAGTGTCACGCATTTCCATCAATAAGAATTTGAAATATGATACGTGGCGCTTTTGCTGTTAGACTGAGACACCTAGCAGCATCTGGTAATGCTAATAGCTTTTAACCTTTATGCCCCAAGCAACTTGTATTCATGATATTTGGCACTATCCGCAACACTTAGAAAAGGAGCCATTATTATTTAGGACCCACCACATATGCTTCTCTAATTCCTGCATAGAAACAATACTGTGACACATGGCACCTTGCACATAAAGAAAAATTGGAAACATGGTGCACTCCAGTAATATCACTAGCTTATGAAAAAGGGCCCTTAGAATCCCACAGAAATTGACACTTGTCGTGCTCTGGCCATAACTGAAAATACAAAGAAACAAATGTGCCTTCACCTAAGAGCATCAAAATAATGTAGTTCATCCCTCCATTTTTTCCATGTGGCATACTCTGCAACAAGCAACAAAATGTGTCTTAATATCATGGGCCCATCACATACGCTAGTACTAACAAAGCTTTATGAAAAAGATAGACACGTGATAGCTTCCACAACATTTAGTAAATGACACATGGCACAACCTGTAAGCTCGCGGTATCGAAAGAAACTTATATGTCATGGTCTCTGGCATCAACATGTGGCACACTCCGCAACAAGCATGAAACTTTATAAAAGAAACCAAGCCATGGACACGTGGCGCCCTTTGCAACAAGATAAAAAAGTAGCATATGAAAGAAACATGTGGCAGCCTCTGCATAACACTGTTGCTCCAATAACATGACACATGGCGCAATCTATGCACAAGAAACATATAGCCATAGATATAGAAACAACAACTAAAAATATACTAAGGCAAAAACAAAGCTAAAACAAAATGTAGAGTTTTTCTCTATAGTAGTAACCTAGATATAAAATACATAATGGACAGTTGCATGCACTGTAATTAAACTTAATGGTTGAATGTAGATGATTTTGCTATCAGTGGGTGAATTTAAGAAGTAGAATCAATATTTCTTTTTTTGTTAATGCTACTCTATTGCGAATGCCATTAGATTACTTTTATGTAATATATAATTCATGTTTTTGGTTCACATTTTCTAATTTTCTGACCTCACTCTCATTTATTTTCCTAAAATTATATCAAGGACATTTTGATGATGAGAATTGGAATGTAGGCTGCAGTTTTCCCTCCTTATATGGAGAAGTTGTTTGTGCTACAGTCGCTGCCTCAACAGTGGTGGAACCTCATGGAACGTGTTCAATAGTTTTTTCTTTAGCATGGGCCTCGCCTAAAGTAAAATTTATTAAAGGAAGTACTTATTTTAGGTAATAATCATATATTTTTAATAAACATGAATAATTCTGAAAAGTATTATGTCAACTGTAAATGATATTTTATGGTGTGCAAGAATGGTTTAAAAAACTACAGGTTAGCAACATAGGAGTCAAGTTTCTTCTAATTTTGCAAGGATACTAAGTTTTCTTTTGCTTTTCTTTAGTTGGACACTATATACGAAGATTACAATTCTTCCTTCAAGAAAATTATTAGATGGGGTTAATTATCGGTGTAACCTTTTGGTAGATGCTATTTTTGTGGTTTTACATGTGATCATTTTCCCCCAATAGTGCAACTTTTTGAAGCAATGATCATCTTAATTAATGGATTGTTCTATTAATTGAACTTCAGGAGATACACACAATTCTATGGCACCTCAGAAGAGTCAGCTATAAATTTAGTGCACAATGCTTTGATGGTTAATTAGCTATGTTGTATTAATTTGATAGATAGTTGTCATTTATGGAATTTTTTTTTAATTAATATTTCTCATGTTTAATAGGAAATTTATTGAATTCTATCACATGCATTGGTGAATAATATCCATCTATCACACTATTTGTCTAATTAGCCAATGTCTTTAGATGCTTTGTATGCATTTCACTATCCATTAATACATCCAGGATGCTTCAAACTCTCCTTGCAAATTATCATAGGTGGGAGACAGAAATTGAGGAATGGAAAGGTCCTATACTTAAGAATGAAAGACTTCCTGAGTGGTAAGAATATCTCATCAATATTTAGATATTTGTTTACATGGGTAACTATAGAGAGAAAGGTTAGTGAGTGCATCTAGATGTCCTTCCAATTAGTGAACATTGATTTGAAGGGCCCAAAGCACCAACCAAACCATAGCAGACAATAACTCATGCTACTGTGTCAAGTGGGAAGACCAATGCAAACTAGTTCTCTCTCTCTCACAATCTCCCCAATTACATGTATGCTTTCTCACATAAATCCGAATACACAAATGTGTGTGAATTCTTCTCACATAAATCCAACCACACACACACATACATGTGTGCATGCTTTCTCACATAAATCCAAACACACACACACATTCACTTTCTTTCTCACATAAATCAGATTGAGGTGGTATGTTAGCTTTGGTTGTCATGAGGAAGGTTCAAGCCATGACCGTGGAATATATTTTAGGGTGTTTGAGGAGCTATATGACTTATCTAATGCTAACACTACATCTTCTAAGTTTTACTTCCATGTCACTATCTTTGAGTTGCACAATGAGTAGGTTTGTTTGTACATTATCATTTTTGAGAAAATCTTAGGGCTTCTAGATACTTTACTATGCATGCATTGATGACTTATCTACTTCTCCATGTTCTCATCTTGTCACTTATAGATGGAAATCCAATGGACATGAGTTGGTTTATTGTGTGTTTATTCTAGCTTTACATGCAATTTGTTTGGGAACCTTTAGGTGTATGTGACTCATGTTAGGTTTGAAATGATCTGCAGGTCCATGATTTTTTTTTTAGCTCTAGTAGAAATCTTTCAAGAATACATATGGGCATGGCAGGGTCTTCTATAGAACTTGCACAAGAAAAAGTTGAAAATCCAACTAAATTTTCAAGAGTCCTAGAATTGGTACTACAAAACTGAGGAATGAACTATGCAAAGGTTACAATCTTGTTAATGTCTCAAGAGGCATTTAAAGGAGTAAGGAGATAACCTTCTAGTATGCATTTGACAATGCCAAATCTCATGATAGTCAAGATTCTTCGTGTTAGATGCATGAACATCTAGGATAGTACCATAGAGTTGGTACAAGTGAGTAGCAACAAGGTTGAGGGTTATCATGAGCTATCTACCAAGATAGATATTTTGCAACAACAATATCATAATGGGATGTTGATTTCTATATTAGAGGTGATGATATGATATAATAGTTGTTCATGATAGTGATGTGATAAGTGACATGCCCAACGATGGACTATGTGAACTTGTAACGATTTGGTAGATGACATAGAGTGCATACCTAGGTAATAGTAGTAGTGATGAATTATTTTCAAGGAATTTGGAAAAGATACAGTGATGTCAAAGGTAGTCAAGGCATTCAATAGAGGGGTAGTGTTCTATGTTGATGGGAGATAGAGTACAAGTGAAAGCATGCTAGAATAATGAGCTAGGTAGTGGCAATCATGAGACATTGTTATTTTATAAAGGGAAAATGCATGATAGTAGGTTGACAAGTGATTGGACAATGCATTTCAAGAAGCTACAAGTTTGATTAGGACAATGCATATCCTAGTCATAAGGCAATGTTGAATAACAGTCCATGACAATTGAGGTGTCCTACCAAAGATGATAGTCATCAGAGGCATAATCATCAGAGATAAGGATAGTTTATTGCTATAGGTAACAATTCACAGTGGCAACTTATGAACTAGAGTAAGTTAGGTGCATGAGACATGATCTCTATAGAGATGATAGTGTGATCTTGAACTAGGACAACGAGCTTCATGGGATAGTCATGGATTTGTGAAGAAGACATCTATGAATGTCTTTGTGCTTCTATGCTTAGTGATACTCAAAAAATTAGTTTCTTGCTCATTCTTTGAGCTATGTATTGCAACCATGAAGGTTTTTTAGCAAAGAGATTGTAACTTATTTTCAGATCTGTATGTTGTTTGTAAGCATTTTTTATCAATAAAACAAGTTGTTTTTACCTTCTCAAAGTTGTTTCATTGTGCAAGCTTCAAAATGGTTGATGTGATCTTGTGGTGATGCTTCTTCCCCTTGATTAAAATGACTAAATATACTACTAATTGACGTCAATTAATAATTAAATTGACTAAATATACTACCAATTGACATAAATCAATGAATAAATATGACTAAATATATGACCAGTTGATGACAAAATAATGATTAAAATGACTAAATATACTACCAATGGACAAAAATTAGTTAATACAAATGACTAAATATACTACTAATGGACAGAAATTAGTGAATAAAAATGACTAAATCTACTACCAATTGATGGCAATTAATAATTACAATGACTAAATAAATGTCCAGTTAACAACAATCAATGACTAAATTAATGACTAAATATACTACCAAATTGATCAATCAAAACAACCAATAATTGACTAAAATGGTTTAGTCATAAATTTGGTTGCATTATAAATGACCGACAATAAACTACTAATGACCACGTGACCAAGCTTAATCATTTATATGCAATTTTTAGTAGTTTTTTTAGTCATTTATTGTTGTTTTTCTACTAGTGTGCTTACTTCACTTCACACAAGGAAAGTGGTGGCACTCTTGTTCCATGCATTTAGAAAATAATAATGAATAGGGAGTCTAGGCTGGTAGGATGATTTGAATTGGTGTCATGTCACCCCTGTTTCCCTGCATTGATTATAATGAATTCATAACTTATTGTTACCTCACTATTCCATTAGTTTCAGGTGGTAATGCAGTGCAATGAACCCATTATTTCCTTCTTCCATCTAAGTCATATAGTTCAATGAGTAATTCAGAGGACATTCTTTGGTCAGTTTCCATAAGGGCAAAGTAGAAATCAGAGCCGACCTTGACAGACAAACTCCTATTTCTACATAACATTACAAAACTTTTTCAAGTAGCCGGATGGCTAGATTTTATCAATATGTTTGAGGGTTATAACATGGAGTTGGCCAAAGAGTTCATAAAAAAATTTACAGAAAGGAACTTCGTAGTATCAGGGAGAAAATTCAAGGTAAGTGCCCAAACTATCTCTGATATTTCTGGAATTAAAAATGAAGGTATCAATTTGGTGGAAGAAACGAATATTTCTTATCAAAGAATGATAGAACTCTTTATTTAGGAAGGGGAACCTTAGCCTCAATTGGTCATAGGTCCTAGGGGTCAAAACAAAGGTATCCAAAGAATTTCCATTACTAAACCCTTGAAAATGATTGTAGCCTAGATTATAAATACTTCACTTGTGACAGCCAATGTGCCACCATTGTAGGACCTCCTTTCTGCTTGCTCATTTATTTATGTCATGGCACCAGGCACCTGAACTTAGTATCAATATCCATACCCTCCTCTTCAATTCTCTAGTCAATATGATGGAGAGATATAAAGTTGGTTCTCGACCCCTGAAACACCATGGCTTAATTACCCTAATCTACAAACACCAACTTTTGAAAAGAAGAAAAACATACAAGAAATGGTAGAATTTTTTGCAAAAATTTAAAACCCCGGAGCTTGAGAAATCATTTGAATGAGGAGAATCTTCTGGTATAGTAGTAGAAAACCTTAGAGAACCCTCTTTTGAACCTCAACAAACCCAAGAGGCTCTAGAGGAGGAAGCATCGAAACTTGGGCCACGCCCTTTGGAAATTGAAAGCTTACCTAGGGCTCACAATATTTTGGAGACTAAAAACACAAAGAAATGTTGAAATCATTGATTCTAGAGAGGAGCATGAAACTAGTCCACTTGGGGATAGAACCCAACACCCTACATAGAGATTAAAAAGACCCCCTCCTCCATGAAGAAGTAAAAGGGTAGCTATAGATGTAGTTATTTCTACCACTTTTGAATACCCTCCGATTCCAAAAAGGAAAAGGCATGATAGGCAATCAGGTATGGGTGAGACCCTAGGTAAGAATAATAGAGAAGAAGCCATAGAACAGACTAGTTTGGCTAAGGAGAAAAAAGATGAGTTAGGGGAACAAAATTATCCTGACAATGAGTCTGAGGTAGTTCTGCCAAGTGAATAGCCACCTCCAATAGGAAACATACATGAAACTAAACCTAAGATAGTTTTACCAAGTGAACAGCCACCCCCAATAGGTAACATAGATGAAACAAGGCAAAACCCTAAAGAAGGAATTAATGAAGGAAATATATTTGACCAAAATACAAAAAAATTTGAGCCACCCTTTTCAACAAATGTAGATAATGAAGATCATAGTTAGATGGAAACTGAGTTGACTAGGTTGAGAGAAGAGGTTATACTATTAAGAAATAAGGTATGTCATAATGATGAATATATTTGTGTACAAAAATAGAGCATTGACCAAAAGGAAAAAATAATACAATAGTTGAATACAACCATAGAAGAGAAAGTAAGAAATTTGGAAACTGAGTTGTAGTAGAGAAATGAATCCATCTCAAGATTACAAACTGAATTAAAGTAGTCCAAAGAACAAAACCAAGGACAATTTACTACCATGTCTGATAAAGATAGGCAAATCAAAAGATCAACTGACAATTTCACAGAATTCCTCCAAGCTTTTATAGAAAAATAGGAAAAACATAAACAAGAACTAAATGTATCCCTTAATCAAATTGTGGAGTTAGAGCAAGAGTTACAGGTGGTAAAGACCAAACCAAATATGGATTCAAAATAAATCCAAATAGAGCCCACAAAGATGGAATGGTTTCAGGTCCATTTACCTCCCCTCTTGAGAAAATTGATGGAAAGGTGTTACATTTTAAGACAAGCCAGAGTAGAAAATTCTTGATTGAAAAAGGAATGAGTCTTGTTAAAGGAATCTTTTGATAGGTTATATAAGGCAAAAATAGAGGCATGCATGATAGGAGAATTGCTACTAGCCTATAGGAAGCCTTCCAGACTGTATTCTATGTTTTTAAATGAGCAAGTTTTGAGATGGAAGCTACTCAGAATTTCCTATAATCTTCCTTATGATCAAAATGAAAAGCAATTTTTAGAAACTTTTAAGGAATCTCCACCTACGCAGAAGAATCTTCTATGTGAATTCTTTATTCATAATGTACTTTTGGAAAAACATATTGATTTCTTCATCAACCTATTTGTGGGAGAGGTTCAACTCGGGGCATTTCTTTCTAACATGCAAAATCATATTAATTGGCAAAAGAGGACTAAGGAATATCTAAAGGTAGAGAAAATAATGGGCCTCCTCATGAGGCATCCCTGTCATAAACCATTTGCATTCAAGAGACAATTTAGATTGACAAAGAAATATGAGCCCATGAAAGAAAAAATATAATGACAAACTTAGGATTTGTTTTGAGGACTTCAAAGTAAATGGACTTGAACTAATGGGTAAAGCATTGAATACATGTAAGGATAGATACACTCCTCTTCTAATGTATCTAAAGAGGAGAGAAATGATCTCCCCTACCAACTTGAAGTGGTCTTATAGGAGAGCAGAAGCACTAGCAGAAATATTACAGCAACTCAAAACTAAGTGGATTGGCATGAGATACCCACCCACTGTGCTCCTACAGCCAACACCTATGGTATTAGTCACTATAGATTAGTCTCTAGGATATTTTCAAACTTAGAAGATAAGAGCCAAATTACACAATGGATTTCTCAAATACCCTAATCATCAGGATCCAAAATCAGGGGACACATATTATCTCAGTGAACTATTTGAGGGGTTGAACAAGAGAAGAGAAGTAGAAAAACAAAAGGAACATTCTTAGCAGAGAGTAGGAGGACATGATCACCCTTAAGAGGGGGAGGAATGATGAGGTACAAATAACCTCATCTCATTAGTACCCTAATTACCCTTTTTATACCATTAGTCTACCCAATCCTATGCCAATTTATTAGTCGTAGGAACAATAACTGTCTTATTTTGGAAGAATATTGTACAAACCTTCATTCTTGAATTGACCAGATTTTATCACTAATGTTGACATGATTTTGTATGTGCCTTCTATAGGTTTTTGAGTATGAAGAAGTGGGAATAATAGACATAAATGCAGACTAGAGTCAACAACACCGGAAGACTAGGGCACCAAAAGTTTAGGGGATTCATGATTAAGCACTTCAGTCTTTCACTAGCATCTGACCAATTAGTATTTATCCATCTTTTTGTTATTTTAAGAACTTAAGACATTTAAAAGCTCCACTCAAAGCCTCTGTTATATTATATTTAAAACACAACTAGTTTAGTTAGTTTTTGTTTTATCTTGTTTAAGACTTTTTTGGTGGCATTGATGAGCCACCCTAGCATCTAGGATTTTGATAGTAATATAGATTACCTTGTTATTTAAAATATTAGGCAACGAAAGAATAGAATAAAAAATTTCTTTGCATAGTGTTATTGAGTAATGTGTATGCGAACTAGAATTCAAGCTATAAATGATGAATGTGATTTGAATCAATAAAAGATTTCTGGAGAGCTGGCCACTCAAAGGAACTAGACATAGATAAGTATTTTAATGTTTTGTGAATGTGTTGTTAGCATTTATGTTATGTTCCTATGATTGTTTTATTCTATTACAACCTTCTATTTCATGGTGATATAGTAGAGTGATGTTAATGTTAACCTGCAGGGTATTGTGTTCAATTATTTTCAGCCTAGTGTAATCTTTAGTTGTAAATTTCAGAGTTTTGTGTGTTGTCTTGTAATTTCCAGAGTTTTGGAGCCACTTTATATAAAGAGGAATTCTGGGGCTTCCGCTTAGTTTAGGAGTTCAATATTAATTGATAGTGTAAATTTGGATTTGAAGAGTTTCCTACTTTCTTAGAATAGAATGTTCCTTTCAAATTCATAGTTTAAAAGTTCATATGTTTTATAGATTAAGTTCTTATGCTTTATAGAATAAGTTCATATGCTTTGTAGATTAGGTTTATATGCTTTATAGTTTGATTTTATATTGTCAAAGCTTTCCTAAAAATCTAGAAAATCATTACTAAGTTAAGATGTCTGAACCGATCTTGTTTTGCATACAACCTTGGACACAACTAGATTGACAAAACTGATACATTTTCAACTAAAGTGTTAGGCCTTAATGACAACTTGTCACCTAGTGATTACCAAGGTGTGAAGTGTTGATGATGATTGTTAGTCATAACAACATGCATAAAAATTTGCACAACCTTTATTATCTTGAAAAGTATGATTAATTTGGAATAAATTGATGACTCCAAGTCTCTGTTGATCAGGTCATGATCATCTTACATTACTTAGAGGTTAATGTGACATGTTGTTTTCCATTTCAAGGGGTTTTACATTGTCTACATGATAAATCGTTATCTGTATATCTAGTTTTGCATCTATTTCCTATAAATTTACTTCACAAACAAGGTTATTTCTACTATGCTCCATAGATAATGATTATATTTACAAGTTTGATCAATTCTTCTAAGCATTTACTATTATAAACTTATTTTATGCTTCTACAATGCGTATTTAGTCAAATAATGAGCCTATAAGTAGGTATTTGCGTGTGTATTGTTGATATTAATGTATATTTGCATGATATTTATCATTTTGACATGCTCTCACTCAAAATATGCTCTGTATATTTAATTATTTACGAGTTATAGGCATATTTCATGTTTATTTACTTTAGATTGTATGATATTTGCAATTATGAAGGTGATTTGCAATGAAATTTAAGAAAATTAAAAGAAATACTTCTAAATTTGGTGAACCTTTAGCTAATGAGTCACATACATTCTAGATACAATCATGAAGAGAAGAAATCAAACCATAATTTCACTAGGTTGTTCCACAGCTAGGTATAGCTGATGCTAACTTCAAAGGAACAAGGAATGAAAACAATTCATGTAGACTGACAAGCATTCCAAGGAATGCAGCTAATCAATGCATATATCTAGATTTCATTCACTAACTACTCAAGATTTACAATAATTTGTAATCAACACAACTTCTCTTTCATTAAGTATTCAAAAGACATGTACATTCACAAAAGCCTTGAAATCAGTCCTGAATGTTTCAGCAATCTAACTTCAATTAAGTTTCTAATAATATAAAGAGTACACTCCGTCTCCTTTTATAGAACAAAGAGAGGAGGCAGTTACAAATGACCAACAATCAAGATTTGTCTATTTGAATCAACAGTCAATATCATCCCATTGACTAAGACAACTATTGTTAACAAGAGCATAGGTTGCCAGCTGGCAACCATTTATTGGATTCAAGCATCTCATATGCTTCTTATGCATATGACTGTCATCATGAATCCTTATTTATTCTTTATCTTCTTCTTCTTCATCACTTTCATCTTCTCCATCAATTGCATCTTCATCATCATTTTCTTCATCATCATCATTCTCTTCATCACTATCACTTTGATGCAGATTTCCTCTTATATGTACTTTTATAGTTGCCATGATAGATTCATATAACTATACTATTCTATCAACCTCACCTCCATCCTATATCTTAGCTCTCGCTGCAGCATGCCTATGGGGATGAAATTCTACTTGAAGGGCATCCATCTCGTTCTTCCTGTTGTTTAATGTTTCATTGTATGTCTCCACCTTGACCTTTATCCTCATGATTTTCTTTATTACCTCTTTTGTCAAATGGTGTAGGGGATCCTCTACAACTTGCTTGAAATTATTATGGAAATCTGAAAGGAAGCTAAGTGTGCAGAAATGCTCCCTACACTAATCTAATGAGGAGAGGGCTATGCACATTCAAATTTATCCTAACTATTACAACAATGTTAAACCATTAACATGAGATATTGTAGCAAAACACAAGAACCAGAATGTAGATAGAAGAAGAGAGATAGAGATTTATGGTGGGAAAACCCTTATCGGGTGAAAAACCCCACACTCAGAAACCTACACAATGTATTAACAAATCTAAAAGAATGTTTACAATACACTTGCAATGCAAGTTTCAATGGTCTTCGACACTCATGTCTGGAGTCAATCTAGAAGCATAATAGTACCTGTAAACTTGTGACACAAACTCCATCTCCAAGCACCTGTTTAAATAGAACATACAAGGCAATTTTGGACCTTTCTTGGAATGGGCATCCAATATGGTATCTTGGACCAAAACCCATGCCTAGGGACACTTGGTCAACATTGTAGAATGTGTCTAACACTTGTCCATAGATCCCATCCCAAAGAGGTTGCCTATTTCTAAAATGGGCTATGATAGATGCTCTTACGACACTTACGACCGTCATAGAATCTGTCATAGCGGTTACAACTTACAACTGTAAGAGAATCTGTCATACACATGCTATAAATAGAATATTCTCTTACAAGATGTAATATTCCACCTTGGGGTGCCCAAATATGCCTCATTCAAAGATTCTTCCTGACACGTCATTACATGTCGTACAACCTTCTATTCTCGACTCTTACATGTCATAGATTCGTCATAGGAATCCGTCATAACTGTTTCGGTCAAACATTCCTTACACAACATAGAAGATGCCGACACATGCTAGAATATTCCTACCACTAAGTGGGATGCCTATCTCCTCATGTGAGGACAAAATAACAAGTTGTCATAATCCATGTAGGATTGACACATCACCGTGCCACATCCCACAATATGACAAAGTGGAATTTCCAATTATTTACAACATGGGCAATTGAGTAATAAATACAAACATTACAAATGTAGAGAATTACCAAGGTTGAGACACCTTAATTCCCAACATTCTCACACTTGTCGAACACCTTGTAAGAGCCAACAGAAAAATCAGATTTAACTACTATAGGCCAAGAGGCCCATAGACTCCGAACACCACGTGAACTTCTCTGTGACCACTGGTTTCGTCAATGCATCTACAACATTCTTCAAAGTATCTACCTTCTCTAAATTTACCTTTCCATCCTTAACCATGTCCCTCACAAAGTGAAACTAAACATCAATGTGTTTGGTTCTAGCATGGAAAGTTAGATTCTTTGCAAGGAAGATTACACTCTGACTGTCACAACTGATCGTGATTTGACCTGCATCAACACCAATATCAGAACACAATCTCTTAAGCCAAATGGATTCCTTACAAGCATTAGTTGCTACCATATACTCAGCTTCTGTCATGGACAAAGCAATGACATTTAAAGATTCTTCCTGACACGTCATTACATGTCGTACAACCTTCTATTCTCGACTCTTACATGTCATAGATTCGTCATAGGAATCCGTCATAACTGTTTCGGTCAAACATTCCTTACACAACATAGAAGATGCCGACACATGATAGAATATTCCTACCACTAAGTGGGATGCCTATCTCCTCATGTGAGGACAAAATAACAAGTTGTCATAATCCATGTAGGATTGACACATCACCGTGCCACATCCCACAATATGACAAAGTGGAATTTCCAATTATTTACAACATGGGCAATTGAGTAATAAATACAAACATTACAAATGTAGAGAATTACCAAGGTTGAGACACCTTAATTCCCAACATTCTCACACTTGTCGAACACCTTGTAAGAGCCAATAGAAAAATCGGATTTAACTACTATAGGCCAAGAGGCCCATAGACTCCGAACACCACGTGAACTTCTCTATGACCACTGGTTTCGTCAATGCATCTACAACATTCTTCAAAGTATCTACCTTCTCCAAATTTATCTTTCCATCCTTAACCATGTCCCTCACGAAGTGAAACTAAACATCAATGTGTTTGGTTCTAGCATGGAAAGTTAGATTCTTTGCAAGGAAAATTACACTATGACTGTCACAACTGATCATGATTTGACCTGCATCAACACCAATATCAGAACACAATCTCTTAAGCCAAATGGATTGGACTTACAAGCATTAGTTGCTACCATATACTCAGCTTCTGTCATGGACAAAGCAATATTTCTACTTTCTAAACTTTCTTAACAATTAATGTAGCATCAATTCAATTAAGAAAACATAACCAGGAAATGGAAATACACATGACACAATATTTTTGATGTGGAAACCCTATTAAGGGAGAAAACCACGGGGTGATTAACCCAAGATTGTATTCTCTGTTAGAAGAATAGAAATACAAAATGACACTTGCCAATTAGGGTTCACTGCCCGAGCACATTGCTCACAAGAGGCTCACTACCTACAAGAGACTCACTGTCTACAAGTTGAAAGAAGAATAATAAGATCCTTGAACTGATGAGAAGCATCCACATATGTTGAGGTTCAATTCAGGTTAGGCTTAATACACTGATCTACTGCACTTCATCCTTCCTCTCTTTGGTGCTGTTGACCTATCACATATCAGACCTGTCTTTCTGCTTTCACATTATTCTTCTTCTTTTCTTCGCACACCACAACACACAACATATGTGTTCATACCAAAATCAATCTAGTATAAATATATCTGCACCAAGGATTTCATCCACTTTCTAGTCGGCATCCGGAATAGTCAATATTTATCCAAACTCTGATCTATCGGCTAAATCCTTACTTATGAAGTAATGCGGATCAAAGAGATGATTATAGAAGTCATCAATCATGTCAATCAATCATGAATGATAACTTAAGAATCTTTATCACCATCAACATCTCATCCAGAATAATGTCTGATGCTCTGCTGGTCAGTTCTTCCTCTATTTGCACTGCCAAACAGGACTCCAATATTTGAATCCTCATAACTCTTTACTCTTTCATCACCGGAGGCTCAATTCTTGGATTCTATCTATCAAGGTACTCCTCTTGACTTTCCCAAGTTCACATTTTCCAAAGATACTTCCTATGAGAGATCCAGAACTGACTGTCGGACCTTGCCACAACACTCTATTCTTGCTTACCGGACCACAACACTCTTCAATCTGACTTCAGGTATAGGCACACTATGTCCTGCAGATGTGTGGGATGAACTTTGTTGCCATCAATGACAACAATCATGAAGCTCCAATGTGTCTCTTACCAATAATCTCCCCCTTTGGCATTGATGGCAACACTTAGTGAAAAATGACTAAGTGTTATACTAAACTCCCCCTTGGTTGATGCTCTCTTCTAATGTACACTTTTCCAGAGCTCCCCCTTCACTGGATTCCACATTTTTCACTGTTCCTCAGTCCCCCTTTGACATCAATGGTAAAGGGTAGGGTTCGTACACCAAAAATTCCCAAAAATTGAACTATACTTATCCGTATAAGTATATAAATAGGTTATACTTACATATATTGTAGTATGTCTGCAAAAGTTGTCTTCAACTGTACAACTTCTATCACCCAACTTTGCTTCATCCTGTCCAAAATTGAGATGTGACCACTCAATAGGAATGCAAAAGCTTCTGCCCTCTTGAGATCTATCAGATCACTGGTTCGGGCTGTGGTTTGAGCATCAATTAGAGCCTCATGCATGGCCTCTAACTTAGGGATAATGATTCTTCTAAGTTCATTCAACCTACTTATTCTTTTTTTCTTCTCCTTCTCAAGCTTCTTCATTTCATTTAGGACTGCAATAGTTTGACACTCTTGATTTACTATGGAGGAGGATAGATGATCAAAACTTTGAGATAAACTTAATAGTTTATCCTCTTGCTCTATTACCTTCTTCTCAATGTCCTTGGTCACTTTATGCCAAGATAAACAAAATTTGTAAATATCACCGCCATCTTTGAGAGCATTTTCTAAGCTCTTTAACCCAATATTCATAACTCTCCTATCATTGGTTATTAGCCCTTGTACTTCTGATAATCTTTTTACCAAAAACTCTTTCCGGACCTTATCTTCTGCTGACTTCTCTAATGAATCAAAGTGTGTGCTAACACTATTTACTAGAGATTTGAGATTACCAGATGAGGAGGCTGAGGGATCCTTCTGAAAAGATGGCATGATCTTTTCCAGTACACCGGATGCAATGTCTATGATCTTTCAATCCTCCATGTGAGACGTTAGGAGTTTTTCTTTTGCTTTTGCCGAAGTAAAGGATGCTAGCTTTATTGTATATGTTCAAGTACTTAATAGTGGCTTCCTCCAAGATTTTTCTATCTACATCATTATATGCATCATAAAATTTGATTATTGGTTGCAAGTTCCCATCCATAGTAACTGCTTTGACTACATCATCTAAGGACAAAGTGGGCCTTTCAACAAACTCTTCTGTCTCTGCTTTCTTGTCTTTGCTAGATACTTTCTTCTTCTTCTTCATCTTCTTTACCTCCTCATCTGACTCAGTATCTTCATCATCCTTCTGACTGATGTAAGACCTTGTGGCCTTTGTCTTAGTTCTTTTCTCTGCTTTATCAGATGATTTTTCTTCCAGTTTTGATGCCTTTGAGCTTTTAGCAGTTGTAGTAGTAGTTGTCTTAGAGGATCTAGTCTGGGAGGGGACTTCCACCGGAGCACCTTCTTTCTCTACTTTTTCTTTTTCTTTCTCTGCCCTTTCTATCTTTTCTTTGTTTGTATCAAGTGCCTCCTTGGATATCCCAAATTTCTTAGTAACTTCTTCAACTTCCCTTCTTACTTTCCTCTTTTTCTCTGGTTGTCTAAGTTCTACATGAATCTTTACACTCAACTCTTCAAAGGTTCCAAACCTTTCTGACTTGGGGTCCTTGGGTTGACTAAGCAAGTGTTGAACATGTAGATCTACAATTTTCTCATCTACTTCATACCCCATTGGCATGATCGAGACTATCCTTGGCTCCACAGCCTCCATTAGGCACTGATCAGTTTCTACCATAAAGCAAACTGTATCCTTATACTTTTCAACTAGAGATTTGGGAATTCTCTCTCTTGCTTGCATCCTACTCTAAAAATTCTTGAAATAACCCCACAGAGCTATATTTCTAGCCTTAGCATTCCCAAGCCCATGCAAGTAGTCTCTGATTTGAATGGCAACAGGTCTGTCATTTTGCCATACCCAACCACTAGATCTGAGTAGCTCATTCATAAAGTAGAAAAACAAACACAATATTAGTCCACCATACTTAAAAGAGTTCTTCTTGTCCTTCTTGATCTTATGTAAGTTTTCCATCAGTTGGCTTAGAAGGAGTTCACAGAGATCATAATCTGCATTCTTTCTCAACATTTCATATGCAAAATACACAGTAGTTCCAGGTACTGAATTCTCCCTACTAGAGTGATATATCTTATAGCCAATTATCATAGATGCAAACTTGATATCCGGATCAGAGATATCTTCTATGGTCATTGTTCTCTTATCAAATTTTAATCTGATAGCCTCACTCACAGTTTAGTTTTTGACAAATTTGAGAATTGGTATCCCACCGGAAGAGTACAAACCAGTTACTACCCTAATTGTATCCTTAGTGATCTTAAATGGTTTATCCAACCATAAGAAGTTATCATGCACTCTGCTCAACACATACGAGACCCATTCATCTTCTTCAAAACATGGAAAATGAATGCACTGACCAAAATGCTTATCCCGGATGGCTTGGTATTGTGGTTTGAGTTCAAAAGCATCATCTATTAACTGATTGTGATAGATATCTGCCAGCTTGGATTCCCCAAAATCTTCAATGTTCACATGAATGTAAACCCTAACATCTTCTATATGCAAAATACCATGCAGAATGCTGGAAAATGCACCTGAGGGGTCCACTTCTAGAGATTTGTATGGATGCTTCTTAAATTTAGGGCATGGACGATTAGAAATCTTTACCACATTCGAAGTAGCCATCTTTCAGAGATTTTCAGAGAGATATTCAAGAATGGAAAATACATTTTACACTTCTAGGTTTCACAAAGAGAGTCAGATTGATTGCTAGATGAATCATCTTCTACAGGTGATCTTTGATGGGCTTGAGGGAATTTGTTGCAGAGCTCCTTTTTGCTTCTTCTTGAATGCAAAATGAGCAAGTGTTTAATAAGAAAACTCTTATATTAATCCGCAAACCCTAATACCAAGTTACAATAAATGCTCAAATTAAGTCATTCCGGTTTGCCTTGTTTTCCTTATTCAGATGACTTGATGAACCGGATCAATCTTGTTCTAAACATCTTGTGGATCTCCCATATCTTAACCATAGTTTATTTAGATGTTTCTCTTATGAACCCTTTAATCCACAACTCTCCTTGTGCCCGTTCCGGCACCAATTAATTGGCTAGTGGAAAAAGTTTTTCCTTGTGTCTCCCCCTGAGCCAAAGCTCACTTTTTAATTTCTAGAAGGAATATCAGCACCAGATTCTAGTGTGGATCCATCTCCTATATTTTCTATACTTCTCTTCACCCAAATATTGTTCATCTCACTTTGAATTTCATCTGCATTCACTTTTATTTTTCCCTTGTCTTGATTCTGATTATGATGTGTCGGATCTCTTTTGTCCCGATTCTTGCTTCTATAGAATTTGGAAATATGACCGGATCTATTGCAATTGTGGCAAACAAACTTTCTTTGCATATTTGATTGATGTCCTTTTGATCTATATTGATTAGCCATATAACCCATTCTATTGCATGCAAAGCATCTACCATTGAATGAATTGTTCATTTGCATATTTTTGCATTCATGAGATTTGTGACCATACCTTTTGTAGTTGAATCACTGTCCGGAGAAGGATGTATTAGTCTGATTTATTCTCTTTCTGTACTGATTAGCTTTATGACCAAAGTTATTGCAGTTGTGGAAGTATCCATTGAAGGATGGATATCTTTGAGCATTAGGTTGCCTTACTGGAGGTCTTCTAGGCCTGTTCCTTGGATTTTCTAATCCAAAATTCTTCTGACCAGATCTGGACCTTTCACCTTTCTCATATCCCAAGCCATGCTTGTCATCTACCCTCTTTTGGCTTTCAAGAAGAACTTCAAGTTGAGCAGAACTTATCTTGAATTTTTCTTTGTATTCATTTGTTGTTTGAAGATCCTTTTTAAGAGTGTTAATTTGATCCTCAAGTTTTTCTTCATTATCTCTAGCATCTTCAAGATCAGATTCTAGATGCCTGATTATTCTATCCATTTTGTGGCAGTCTTCTGACTTCTCCTTGAGAGATTGTCTTAGATCATCTTCAGTTTTTCTTTTCTCTTCAATTTCTTGGGTGAATTTCATAACTCCTGATTCCATTTCATATCTTACCATAATGACCTCTTTTGATAACTTTTCACATAACTTGGTTTTCTCCTTTAGATCTTCATTTGAACCATTATCTTCACTTTGACTTGCCAATTGCTGAAGTAGATCTTTTCTCTTTTTCATAGAGATACTCAGCTTCCCTTTTAGTTCATTTATGAAATCATCAGCCTGTTTGAGTCTTTCCTTCAATTCACTGACTTCAGAGTTTGATTGCTCAAGATCATCTAGGGTAGATTAAGTTGCTCCCTCATACCATACACATCCATTTTAGTTCCCAGATCTTCCTCAAGCTGTTAGGCACCTTTTGGAGGAAACTGGCTCTGATACCAATTGTTGATAACTGAGAGGGGGGGTGAATCAGTTATCTTAATTATTTCTACTTTCTGAACTTTCTTAACAATTAATGTAGCATCAATTCAATTAAGCAAACATAACCAGGAAATTGAAATACACATGACATAATATTTTTGATGTGGAAACCCTGTTAAGGGAGAAAACCATGGGGTGATTAACCCAAGATTGTATTCTCTGTTAGAACAATAGAAATACAAAACGGTACTTGCTAATTAGGGCTCACTGCCTGAGCACACTGCTCACAAGAGGCTCACTACCTACAAGAGATTCACTGTCTACAAGTTGTAAGAAGAACAATAAGATCCTTGAACTAATGAGAAGCATCCACATATGCTGAGGTTCAGTTCTGGTTAGGCTTAATACACTGATTTGCTGCACTTCATCCTTCCTCTCTTTGGTGCTGTTGACCTATCACATACCGGACCTGTCTTTCTACTTTCACATTGTTCTTCTACTTTTCTTCACACACCACAACACACACCATATGTGTTCATACCAAAATCAATTTGGTATAAATATATCTACACCAAGGATTTCATCCACTTTCTAGTCGGCATCTAGAATAGTCAATATTTATCCAAACTCTGATCTGTCGGTTGAATCCTTACTTATCAAGTAATGCGGATCAAAGAGATGATTATAGAAGTCATCAATGATGTTAGTCAATCATGAATGATACCTTAAGAATCTTGATCACCATCAACATCTCATCTGGAATAATGTCTGATGCTCTGTCAGTCAGTTCTTCCTTTGTCTGCACTGCCAAACAAGACTCCAATACTTGAATCCTCATATCTCTTTACTCTTTCATCACCGGAGGCTCAATTCTTGGATTCTATCCATCAAGGTACTCCTCTTGACTTTCCCAAGTTCACACTTTCCAAAGATACTTCCTCTAAGAGATCCGGACCTGACTGTTGGACCTTGCCACAACACTCTTCAATCTGACTTCTGGTATAGGCACACTATGTCCTGCGGATGTGTGGGATGAACTTTGGTGCCATCAATGATAACAATCATGAAGCTCCAATGTGTCTCTTGCCAACAGTTGTCACTTACTCATCTAACTAATAGCACCACCAAATAGTGTAAAAATATAAGCACTGGTGGATCTCCTACTGTTAATGTTACCTATCCAATCTAAATCCACAAATCCATGAATATCAATAGAATGTGGAGGTCCTGAAACATTGCCATGATAGCAAATGGAATACTTGGAAGTATCCCTCAAATAGCTGAACACTCACTTAACTGCATCCCAGTGAACCCGTCCGGGATTAGCCATAAATCGACTAAGGACTCCCACTGCTTGGGTAATGTCTAGTCTTGTGTAGACCATAGCATACATCAAATTGCCAATAGTACTAGTATAAGGTACTCTTCTCATGTCCTCCACCTCACTAGTAGATTTTGGACAATTCTCAACAAACAAGTTTGTCCGCAAAGAAATTGGAACACACAATGGTCTACAATCTGCCATGCTGAATCTGTCCAACATGTTCTTCACATACTCAGGCTTAACCAAAGTTTTCTATTGGTTCTGTCTCTTCTGATTTCCATTCCTAGAATGTACCTAGTTGCCCCTAAATTTTTCATTTCAAACTGTGCCGACAACTAAGATTAAAATCATGTATCATATTCTTACCCTTCCCAATGAGCAACTTATCATCAACATACAGTGCAACAATGAGAATACAATTAGCATCAAACTTATAATAAACACAATGATCCAATTTCAATCTCACAAATCCAATTGACAACACAAAGGTATCAAACTTCAAGTACCATCTCCTAGGGGATTGCTTTAAACCATACAAAGACTTCTTAAGTTTGCAAACCAAATTTTCTTTACCTTTTACCATGTAATGCTCTGGCTGTGACATGTAGATTTCCTCCTCCAAGTCACCGTGAAGAAAAGTTGTCTTCACATCCATCTATTCTACCTCCAAGTCATAAGTTGCTACAAGAGACAACATGAATCGAATGGATGTCAACTTTGCAATGGGAGAGAAGATCTCACCATAATCTATACCCTCCACTTGTGAATACCCCTTCGCAACCAATCTGGCCTTATACTTCTCAATACTACCATTTGCACCAATCTTCTTCTTGAACACCCATTTGCATCCAACGAGTTTCCATCTAGAAGGCAAAGGCACCAGGTCCCAAGTTTGATTATTTTCCAAAGAAGCCATTTCTTCCTCCATGGCCTCCTTCCAAGAACCTGCATCCTTCATATCTAAAGCCTCTGATATAATTCTAGGTTCATCACTATTAGTGAGCAAAGCATAAGCACAACTAGAATCAAGCAATGTAAAACCAAACCTTTCAGGTTGCTTTCTTATCCATGTAGATCCTCAAGAGTTGAAGTTGAGGTTCAGCTTCTTCATCTGAGCTTTCAAAGTTGCTAGAGCTCTCCTCATCATTAGGTCCAACGTTGTCTTTCTGTTCAGTCTTCTCAGGGGTAAGAGGAAATTGAACAACATCCTCTTTCTTTTCTTTTTCCTTTGGCTGCAAAATAGTGGAAGAAGGTGTAATCTCTCTAAAGATGACACTTCTACTATACAACACTTTTTCAGCCATGAGGTCCCAAAGCTTATATCCTTTCACACCAACACCATAGCCGAAGAAGATACACTTAACAACTTTGTTCTCCAACTTTGACCACTTCTCCCTAGGCACATGTGCATATGCTTCACAACCAAAAACATGAAGATGCCTTACTGAAGGCTTTCTACCAGACTACACCTCCATGGGTGTCTTTCCAACAAGAGCTGATGTAGGAGATTTGTTTACCAGATAGCAAGTAGTGGCAATAGCTTCAGCCCAAAACTTTTGTTCTAGACCAGCTTCACTAAGCATACTCCTAGCCTTCTCCATTAGTGTCCTTTTCATCCTCTCTACAACTCCATTTTTCTGTGGTGTGTATGGAGTTGTCTTATGTCTTTCAATCCCAAGTTCCTTGCAATACTTATCGAATTTTGTAAAACAAAACTCACCATTGTTGTCAGTTCTCAAACATTTAATCTTTTTACCAGTCTAATTTTCAACAAAGGCTATAAACTCCTTAAACTTCCTATAGACTTCAGATTTGCTTCTGAGAAAATAAATCCATGTCCTTCTACTGTAATCATCTATAAAAAATACAAAGTATACAGATTTTGATAATGAAGGAACATTAACAGGACCAAACACATCAAAATGAATGAGGTCCAACACACCAGAAGACTTATGAGAACTCGAGTAAAATTGAACATGATTTTGTTTTCCATAAATACAATGTTCACAAAAGTTGAACTCAAGATTACAATCATCTAACCCCTCAATGAGGTTCTTATTTTTTAGGGTATGCAAACCCTTCTCACTAATGTGGCCAAATCTCTTGTGCCATATCATTGTCTTTTCTGTAGGAAGTTTAACTTCCAATGCATGATTACAACCATCAAGACTAGAAACAAAAGATTTATTCACTACTCATTCAGATGGTGGGGATGAAGTGACTGCTGCCCTCTTCCTTGATTCAGAAGAACTATTGTATTGTGCAATGCATGCTTCCAGCTAAAACATAGTACCTCTTTGAATACCCTTAGCAAGCACCATAGATCCTCTAGTCATCTCGCTTCCTTATTTTGAAAAGATAACCTGCACACCTACATCATTCAAACTACTTACAGAAAGTAGGTTCTGTACTAATCCTGGGATGTGCATAACCCCAAAGATCCCCTTCACTCGACCATTAAGGAATCAGATAGAGACTCTTCCACGACTAACGATCTTCAAATGAGAGTCATCACCCAGATACACCTTTGCACCATCGAACTCCTCATACTTAGTGAACCAGTCTTGATATGAGGTCATGTGGAATGATGCACCAAAGTCGATTAGCCACACATCACTAGATGCATGGGTTACCAGGGCTGCGATGAAGACACCAACGTCATCTTGTGATTTGTCAAAATCTGAATTAGAAGCTTTCTTCTTTTTCTTCTTCTCCTCTTTACATTCCTTTCAGAAATGCCTGGTCTTTCCACAGTTCCAACAAAGAGCCTTGGACTTTCCAGGAGATTTGGATCTACCCTTCTCAGCTTTCTTATCCTTCTTCTTCCCTTTCTCCTTGGGTCTTCCATGAACTGCAAGGGATTCCTTGGCTACCTCAAAAGACTTTCTCTACATCTCTTCAGATAACAGCAAAGAAACCACCTCTTCCATTTTGAATGTGAATGTGGTGCTTCTGATTTCCATGACAAGATGATCCCATGAGTCCAGCAGAGAACAAAGCAGGGTCATACACCGATCCTCCTCCATCTTTACACCGATAGATGTCAATTGTGCAACCAGCATGTTAAATGCATTCATATGCTCAGCCACTGATCCTCCGTTCTCCATTCAAAGAGAATACAACTTCTTTCTCAGAAAAAGTTTATTGACTAGGGATTTGGCTTGATACACATCCCCTAACTTCTTCCAAAGGAGTTTTGTAGTAGCCTCCTCATGGACATTTAACAACATAGAATTGGCAAGACTAAGTCTTATGAGACCCTTAGCCTTCTGATCCTTGAGATCCCACTCATCTTGAGTCATTGTAGCTGGTTTAGTTCCATTCACACTTTCCCAAAGGTCTCAGTCAACTAACATGTCTTCCATCTTGAGCTTCCATAGCTTGAAATTACTGCCATTAAACTTCTCTACTTCAAACCTTCCTAATGTGCTTGCCATCTCCTTACTGCAATAAGATACAGAATGCTCTGCATAGATTCCTACTCAACCTAAGATTAGCTCAAAAAACCCCTACCCAACAACTAGGACCAAAGGTGATCAAGCTCTGATACCAACTGAAAGGAAGCTAGGTGTGCGAAAATGCTTCCTACACTAATCTAATGAGGAGAGGGCTATGCAAATTCAAATTTATCCTAACTATTATAGTGATATTAAACCATTAACATGAGATATTGCAGCAAAACACAAGAACCAGAATGTAGATAGAAGAAGAGAGACATAGATTTATGGTGGGAAAACCCTTATCGGGTGAAAAACCCCACTCAGAAACCTGCACAATGTATTAACAAATCTGAAAGAATGTTTACAATACACTTGCAATGCAAGCTTCAATGGTCTTCTACACTCGTGTCTGGAGTCAATCCGGTAGCGTAACAGTACCTGTAAACCTGTGACACAAACTCCATCTCCAAGCACTTGTTTAAATAGAACATATAAGCAATTTTGGACCTTTCTTAGAATGGGCATCCAATATGGCATCTTGGACCAAAACCCATGCCTAGGGACACTTGGTCAACATTGTAGAATGTGTCTAACACTTGTCCACAACTCCCATCCCAAAGAGGTCACCTATTTCCAAAATGGGCTATGATAGATGCTCTTACGACACTTGCAATCATCATAGAATCTGTCATAGTGGTTACAACTTACGGCTGTAAGAGAATCTATCATACACATGCTATAAATAGCATATTCTCTTACAACATGTCATATTCCACCTTGGGGCACCCAAATATACCTCATTCAAAGATGCTTCATGACACATGTCATTACTTGTCTTACAACCTTCTATTCTCGACTCTTACATGTCATCGATTCATCATAGGAATCTATCATAACTGTTTCGGTCAAACATTCCTTACACAACATAGAAGATGCTGACACGTGGCAGAATATTCCTACCAATAAGTGGGATGCCTATCTCCTCATGTGAGGACAAAATAACAAGTTGTCATAATCAATGTAGGATTGACACATCACTGTGCCACATCCCACAATATGACAAAGTGGAATTTCCAATTATTTACAAACATAGGCAATTGAATAATAAATACAAACATTACAAATGTAGAGAATTGCCAAGGTTGAGACACCTTAATTCCCAACAAAATCTTGCATAGCAAAATCAGTATCTTGATTTTTAATTTTCCCTTCTACCTTTCCTTCCAGAGCTTCTAGGGTTTTTGGTTCTTTTGCCATAATGTCATGTAACTTGACACTTATATCTGTAAGTTTGCCATTACATATTTTCACGACATCACATTCAAATACAGTGTCTTCATACTAAATACTGAGTAGCTGAGAAGTGTTATTATCCAGTATTTTGTTATCTAGGAGTATCTTCTCATCAATTCTTTTCATTTCTCTCAAGGCATCTAGGTTCTTCTCCAGCTTGAAATATCTCTGACCTACTTCATTCTACAACTTGTCCACTTTACTCTTCAAGGTACTAAGAGAATTCCAACTTTCTAAGGAGGTTTTCACCACATCCTCAGCCTCAAAAATAGAAGACACGAACCACTTGTCCATTAGTTGTGCCTTATACTTCATCAGATCTAATCCTATAGCTTCTTCTTGGGATATAATTGTTAATAGAGTGGTCTTACTAATAGGTGTATGCTTAGGATCAATCAATCCTTTAATAAAAGAATGCAATTGAGCAATGTGCTCTTTATATTTCTTATTCTTATCCTTTTCTCTTCTCACGCTTTAGGTCAAAGAATCAATAATGTCTTTACCTTCCTGACCTTCCCGGTCCTCATTTGCAAAACCTAGATCAATATGAGTTATTTGAAACTCCTTAAGGCTTATTTTATCTTTCTCCTTTTCAAACATGGGTAAGGCCACTTGAGCTATTCTCCTACTTGTAGTAGGGTCTCTCCTTATTGCAGGTGTGAGCCTTGTCTTTCTTCTAGGTTTCATCATACTTTCAGTAAATAATGTAGAAACATCAAAGTCCTATACTTCATCAACTTGTTGTAGATTTACCTCATGTTACAACCAATAAGGAACATCACCCTTGGGCTCTTGATGATCATCTTCCTTATATTAAGTATCTTGGGATTGTGCATCAGGCCTTGTCCTCAATGGTGAATTTTCTTTTCTTATTTCTTCCTCATGCACATTCTCATGAGGGGACTTTTGTTGAGGTGCCTCTTGCTGAGGGATTTCTTCCTAAGGTGGAGGATTTTGTGGAGTATGCATACCTTGATCTTCTACCTCCTTATGTAAGCTCTCCTCAGGAGCTTCTTGAGCCTTTTCCTTTTTCTCATCTTATGGTACATTGGTCTCTTGAGAAAACTATGTATTTGGGCCTTGTAAATCACTTAGCTTGCCCTCTATCATCTTTTCTATTTCTTTCTGCTAGCTTTCATCCTATGCCAAACTCTGCTCTTCATCCTTAGATGCACCAACTTCTTCCAAGTTTACCTCTTTCTCAGTTAATTTCTCTTCTGATCTTGAATTATTACCTTGATCACCTCTTTCATCATGTAGTGAAGAAAGGCCTTGGTCTTGATCAACACCCTTATCTTTATTCTAATCACCCCTATTATGAAGCTATGCTTCTAGCTGTGGTTGTCCTATGGGTGCATTATCTTGACCTTTGCCTTGATCGGGTGCCATATCACCAGTCTCTATATGCATTGTATTTTCAGCTTCTTTAGGCTCCCAAGGCTAATCATTATCCTTGTTTTGATTCATATCACCCTAGTAAGTTAAATCTATCATTACAGGACTAGTAACCTACTCTACCAAATTAGCTAGCCCTATCTGTTGGGCTACTTCTTTAGGATTATCCTATTCTATTTCATCCATTCCAACCTCCTCGTGATGTGTCACTTTCTGGGCCATGGGGGTCGCATGAGGGGTCATCTTATTATTGCAACTAAGGTCTCCATATGCTGACTAGTCATATCTTTAACCATCTCATCATCCGACAATTCTACAGTGTCATCAAGAGGAAAGGGAGACTCTTTACTAGCCATATTTATTTCCTTTTCTTTCTGCTCTTCCATCTTTTCAGTCTTAAATTGAATTATTTTAGGAATGGGGACTTCGTGTTGTAGTTCCCTCATGAAAGTCAAACCACCCACACCCCTTAATATGATAGGGTCAGTGCTAAAATTTCCTCTCATGGCAATCTTTTGCCTTTTGGTGGTGGTACTTGTTGTACTTTCTTTCTTTTCTTCTTTGTTATAAGTAGATCATCATCTTTGGGTTCTTTATCCAATTGCTCTTCTTCCCAAGGATTTTCTTCTAGTGGTTTATCTTGCAGTGATGCATCCTCTATTTGTTCCTCTGCTTCTTCAAGAACAGGTTTTAGTACCCTCTTGCATGTTTGCTTATTAGGGGATTTTTGTGATGTGGATGTAGGTGTAGAGGTGGATGCACAGTCACGTTTTGATTGAAGTATTTTAATAATTATCCCTTACTGCATAGGAGCAGCCTTCTTGCCCTTGCTTGATGGCTTTTCTTCCTCAATAGGTAATCTCTCTCCATTGGATTTCCTCTTTTCAATGAGGAAGTCATCATAATCTTCTTCAAATACCTATCCCTTTTTCTTATTGTCAATGGTAAGGACTATAACCTTCTTTTTCAATGCAGTGGCCTTAGTCTTTACCCACCTTTGGGTCAATTAGATAACACCCTTCATTATTTGATCTAGTGAGGTCTCCTATGGCTATGTCAAATAAGGAGCTAAGATGGTGTCATTATACACCTTATTGTCTTCATATTTATCAGACATTATTTTCCCATCATCCTCCTATAATTGTGTTGGCACTAGAATGCAATCAAAAGTTTGGATCTGATTGACTGTGAACCTTTGATATTTCCTTCTCCTGACTTCTTGTTTGTCATCACAATCAGTCCAATAATCTTCAAGATGTTTTTGATGTAATTGCTTCCCTAATAGCTTCTGCATTCTTCCATATGGGTCATATGACCCAGCTATAGAAAATGGCCTCAGATACATGAGTTTTAATCCTCCAATGGCATTTGTAATGCTTTCTCTATTAGGGCACATATACCATCTCATGTATACTAGGAATAATATAGGAAGGATCTTCTTCTTTTCCAAGCGAGCCTCAATAGAGGTTGGCACTTGTCTAACAAATTCCATCAAGATGACCCTATCAATAGGATATCTTGGTAACATGAGGGGCTATCCCTCAAATCCTTCTATTCTTATATATGAAAAAGTGGGGAATTGGATAAACCAAGCCCCATGCTTGTAAATGATGGCTTGAGCCTCCATGCTCAATCTCTTGGTTTGGTCCTCTTCCATGGTTTTGACCAGATGCATAGAAAATGCATCATTTACCAATTTGTAATCTTGGAGATATGCTCTCCTCTATAATTGTGGGTAATGATCCCATATATTGAGATTACCAGGATTGCTTCCAACCCTACCCATTGTCTTTGAAGAATCAAATGTCCCCCTAAAAGTACAGGCGTATATGACATAAGAGGTCATATGAAATATGCAAGCTTTGCCTCCCAGCCTTCTCATGCCTTCATCCAAGCTATCACTGATGATCTTGGCCCACAAAGGTTTGTTATCTAAATACAACACCATTTGGATGATCCCATACATCAAGTTTTCAAAGTTCCCAGTATGATGCCTACCAGTCATTCTATTCAACAAGGCAATCATATACTGATATTCATCATCAAAATCAAATTTGTACAAGTATTTAGGCAACTTAGCAGTGGCCTTATAAGAGCTACCCCTATGCCTCCATGGATACATGATCTTCCTGGCTTGCCTTTCATGGCTATGGTATTCTTTCTCCATCCTACTTAGGCTTACACTGACCACCTTATCTCCTACAGGCAGATTGAATGCATAAGTGATGCCCTTGATTGATAAATCAACATACACTCTGCCATGTTCTTCTACTCTTTTGTTCTCTAGGTTGTAATTTCTTGCACATTCCACCACTATCTCAATGGCTTCCATTATATATGGGAATCTCGTGGCGTGCCACATACCAGTTGTGAATATCCTATCTAGTATGAGGTTGTCACTCATTATCCAACCTCCTTGTCCATGCATCCAAAAATGTCTTGATGTGTGTCATCTATTACCCCATATCTAAATCCCACTCCCTCTGGTTGTATAAACTGTTGGTAAGAGACACTATGTAGCTTCATTATTGTTGTCATTGATGGCAACAAGTTTTATCCCACACATCCACAGCACATAGTATGTCTATACCGGAAGTCAAATTCAAGAGTGTTTTGGTTTGGTGAACAAGAATAGAGCATGCAACAAGGTTTGACAATCAGGTCTGAATCTCTCAGAAGATGTATCTCAGTAAAGTATGGACTTGGGGAAGTCAAGAGGAGTACCATTACTACTACATTCTAGAGATTGAGTCTCTGATGATGAAAGAGTGAAAAGATATGAGCATTTAAGTGTTGGGTTCCTGACAGGTAGAGTAGTCTAAGGAAGAATTGACTGGCAGAGCATCAGACTTTAATCCAGATAAGAAATTGATGGTGGTCAAGCTATTTGAGAGATCATACATGGTTGGTCGACATGAATGATGACATCTATGTCTATGACTTTGATACACATCACATACTAAGCATGGATTCAGTTGACAGATCAGTGTTTTGTATCTTAAGTGTTCCAATTACTGACTAGAAAGATGTTGAAACCTTGATGCGGATATATATATATACCAGATAGATTTCAGTATGAAGGTGTGTGTGTCGATAGAATGTGTGAGGAAAGTCAGAGAGAAGTGTGGAAGTAGGAATACAAATCCGTTATGTGACAGAACAACAGCATTAGAGTAGAGGAAGAATGAAGTGCATTAGATTAGTTTATTAAGCCTAACCAGAACTGTACCTCAGCATATGTGGATGCCTCCCATTAATTCAAACACCTGGTTGCTTTCTATATACCTTGTAGACAGTGAGTCTTTTGTAGGCAGTGTGCCTCTTGTGAGTAGTGTGCTCAGGCAGTGAGTCCTAATTGGCAAGTGCCATTTTGTACTTCTTATTCTTTTAACAAAGAATACAATCTTGGGTTAGTCACCCCGTGGTTTTTCCCTTTACAGGGTTTTCCACATAAAAATCCTTGTGTTATGTGTGTTGATTTTATTTCTTCTCTCATGATTATGTATGCTCTTATGTTTTGATGTTGCATTAATATTAAAGAAGAAAAGAAAGTTATCCAACAATTGGTATCAGAGCTAAGTTCCTCTAAATAGAGCCTAATAGCTTGAGGAAGATCTGGGAATCTCAATGGATATGTATGGTATGAAGGAACAACTTCAGTCTACCCTAGATGATCTTAAGCAATCTCACTCTGAAGTCAATAACTTGAGAGAAAGACTCAAACAAGCTGATGATTTCATAAATGAGCTAAAAGAAAAACTGAGTATCTCTATGAAAAAGAGAAAGGAACTATTTCAATAATTAGCAAGTCAAAGTGAAGCTAATGATACTAATGAAGATCTGAATGAGAAAAACAAGCTATGTGAGAAGCTATCAAAATAGGTCATTATGGTTAGACATGAAATGGAATCAGGAGTTATGAGATTTACCCAAGAAATTGAAGAAAAAAAGAAAATTGAAGATAATCTAAAATAATCTCTCAAGGAGAAGTCAGAGGACTGCCACAAAATGGATAAAATAATCAGGCATCTGGAATATGATCTTGAAGAAGCCAAAGATAATGAAGAACAACTTGAGAATCAGATAGACACTCTTAAAAGGGATCTTCAAACAACAAATGAATACAAAGAGAAATTCAAGATAAGCTCTGCTCAACTTGAAGTTCTTCTTGAAAGCTAAAAGAAGGTAGATGACAAGCATGGCTTGGGATATGAGAAAGGTGAAAGCTCCAGATCCAGTCAGAAGAACTTTGGATCAGGAAATCCAAGGAACAAGCCTAGAAGATCTCTAGTAAGGCAACCAAATGCTCAAATATATTCATCCTTCAATGGTTACTACTACAATTACAACAATTTTAGTCATAAAGCAACTCAGTGCAGAAGAAGAATGAATCAGACTAATTCATCCTTCTCTAGACAGTGTTTCAACTGCAAAAGGTATGGTCACAAATCTCATGAATGTAGAATTATGGAAATAAACAATTCATTCAATGGTAGATGCTTTGCATACAATAGAATTGGACATATGGCTAATTAATACAGATCTAGATGTTATCAATCACATATGTAAAGAAATGTTGTTTGCTACAATTGCAATAGAACCAGTCATATTGCCAAATTCTAGAAAAGTAAGAATTAGGATAAAAAGGGTCCGGTGCATCATAATCAAAATCAAGACAAAGGAAAAGGAAAAGTGAATGCGAATGAAGTTCAAAGGGAGATGAACAAGATTTGGGTGAAGAGAAGTACATAAAATGTTGGGGATGGATCCACACCAGAATCTGGTACTCATATTCCTTCCAGAAACTAAACAGATGAGCTCTAGCTCAGGGAGAGTCACAAAAGAAAATAAATTCCCCCAGCCAGTCAATTGGTGCCTAAATTTGGCACATGGAATGTTGCGGATTAAAGGGTTCTCAGAGAAATGTCCAAATAATCCTTGGTAAAAATATGAAAGATCTGCAAGGAATTTTGAAGAATTTGATCAGTCAAGATTGATCTGGTTTGATAGCCATCTAGTAAAGCAAGATCTTCATAGACAGATCTAGTATGATTCAAAAGTGAAATATCTTGATCTGTGGACTCATGGCATGATTGGAGGAAAGAAGATACATTGTCGATTATCATTTAAAATGATTCTAAGTGCATCTTAGTGGTTCAAAAAGATTTCTCTTAGAACAAGGTAACTGGATGACTTAAGTTGTGCATTTATTGTAATAGGAATTTAGGGTTTGCGCAGAGATAAAAGGGTTCTTTTATTCATCACTTGCACATTTGCATTCGAAAAAAAGAAAGGAAGAGCTTTGCAGCAAGATTGCTACAACTCTCTCAAAGATCAACTGCAAAATCTGATTCAACCAGCAATCTTTTTGGGCACATTTTGTGAACCCTAGAAGTGTGAAAAGGTATTTCAATTTCTAAACATCTCTCTTTAAATATTTTACAAAGATGGCTACTCCTATGGTTGTTAAGATCACTAATAGGCTGCGCCCAAAGTTCAAGAAACACCCCTACAAATCCCTAGAAGTTGATCCCTTAGGCACCTTTTCTAGCATTCCGCATGGGGTTCTACACGTAGAAGATGTTAGGGTATACATCCATGCAAATATTGAGAAATTTGGAGAATCAAAGCTGATGGATATCTACCATAAACAACTAATAGATGAAACCTTTGAACTCAAACCTCAATACAAGGCCATCTGGGATAAGCATTTTAGACATTGCATCCACTTTCCTTGTTTTACAGAAGATGAATGGGTCCGGTATGTTCTTAGCAGAATACATGACAACTTCATGTGGTTGTTAAAGCCCTTCAAGATAACAATGGATGCAATTAGGGCAATAACTAGTTTGCACTCATTCGGTGGGTTGCCTGCTCTTAAATCGGTCAAGAACCAAATAGTAAGTGAGGCTACTGGATCAAAGTTTGACAAAAGAGCAATGACAATAGAAGATATCACAGATCCGGATATCAAATTTACCTCCATGATAATTGGCTACAAAATATATCATTCCAGCAAGGAGAACTTTGTATCCAGAACTGCAATTTATACTGCATATCAGATGCTAAGAGAAAATGCAAACTATGATCTATGTGAGCTTCTCCTGAGCCAACTGTTAGAAAACTTGCAAAAGATCAAGAAGGATAAGAACTCATTCAAGTATGGTGGTTTAATATTGTGCTTATTATTTTACTATATGAATGAGCTACCTGGATCAAGTGGTTGGGTATGGCAAAATGATAGACCAATTGCCATACAAATTAGAGATTATATGTATGGGCTTGGTGATGCCAAGGCTCAAAGTATAACACTCTGGGGATACTTCAAAAACTTCCAAAGTATGATGTAGGCCAAAGAAAGAATACCCCAATCTATAGTCAAAAAATACAAGGATATAATGTGTTTCATAGTAGACACTGATCAATGCCTAATGGAGGCAGTGGAGCATAGAATAGTCTAGATTATGCATATGGGCTATGAGGTAGATGAGAAAATTCTGGAGCTACATATCCAACACCTACTGAGTCAGCCTAATGACCCTAAGGTAGAAAGGTTTGGAACCTTTCAAGAATTGAGTGTAAAAATACATGTTAAACTAAGACAACCAGAGATTAAAAGAAAAGTGAGAAGGGAAGTAGAGGAAGTTGCCAAAAGATAGTGCATTTCAAAAGAGGTAGTTGATGCAAACAGAGAAAAATTAGAAAGAGCTGAGAAGGAGAAACAAGAAGCAGAAAAAGGAAGTGTTCCGGTACAAGCCTCCTCCCAGACCAAATCCTCCAAGAGCTCTGCACCTTCCACCTCTAAGATCTCAAAATCCTCAAAACTAGAAGACAAGACATCCGGAATGGGAGAGAAGAGAATGAAGACAAAGGCCATAATGTCTTACATAAGCCAAAAGGATGATGAAGAAATAGAATCTGATGAAGAAGTTAAGAAAATATGTCATGCCCACATTTCCCATACGGTCACGACACACAACACATGTGTCATATCCATATTTGCCATGTGGTCATGACATGAATTACGAAAAACTTTCCTACCTATCCCTAGGAACCCCCTCGCACGCATCTGCATGCTCAGTGGCAATACGCATAAGGCATAAACATGTCAACAAAATTTGGGGAGGTGTGTTGTCCCACATAGTCCCCTGTGTGATGATAGCCATCAAGGGAGTATGCGACACGAAGTGTGTCACTTTTAGGGTTAGAATGGTTTTAATCCTAACCCTAGTTTCCTAGGTGAGAAGGGGATCTCGTCTGATTCGAAACCTAACCCTAACTCAAATCAAAATAAAATCAAAATAATGATTCAGAAGAAATGGCATGATGGACGCATGATTAAAGTGGAATGGAGAAATAAAAGTTAATAAAATATCATAAAATTAAAACCCTAGAAATCAAGGAAAAATCAGAAAGCATAACGCATTTTCAATAATCGAATTAAAAATTTTAAAATAAGATTCCAATAAGAAATTGAACAAAATCTAAGAATAAAAATTCAAACTTAAGAACAAATTTAAAACAATTTAAACTAACAAAATATATAACCTACCAAGGTCAAATAAATCGACCTTGCATTAAAAGGTTAAAAATTCAGAATAAAATAATATAATAATTAAGTGACGCCAAAATATATTTTAAAATATGGGTTCGTTAATAAATATAATTTTGGCATTATATTTATTAACTAACTCAGAATAATAGAGAAGGGAAGGATTAAAATTACCTTCCCCATAAAATAATAGTAAAATCGACAAAAAGATAAAATAATAAAATCATGCTAGGGAATAATGTAAATACCCTTAATTAAAAGGGAACACACTTCCCATCTAACAAAATTCAATCCCTCCATATTAAAATTTAATTCACAAGGCAATAAAACAAAAATGCAAAACCCCATTTAAATTATAATTCAATTAAATGAGCACAAGAGATAAAATAAAAGCAAGGCAAAATAGAGGTTTAAAAATAAAGGAATAAAAACAAATCCCTCACAAACTCCTCTCATTTAAATATTGCTTTCTAAATTGAAAAGCCCTAATTTATTTTCTTTTGTTTCCTTCAGGAAACCCTAATTCCTCATTCTCTCATTTTGTTTTTTTTTTTGTTTTCCCTACTTCCATCTTGTTGTAGGTTTGGAAATCCCATTCACAATGGCTTGGCAGCCATTAAAATACCTCACGGAGGTATATCTATTACGTAAATGTTCTTCCCCCTTTATATATATATATATATATATATATATACACACACACACACACACACACACACATTATGTATGTATAATATATTTATTCACATTTATACAATGCATATTTTCCAGGTTTTAATAGAGTGAAAGGGGGCCGACGGCGACCATGCCAGAGGACGGGGCATAGACCACGAAGATGGCAGCGGCGCTGCTTGTTTAAGCTATTGACGGTGGTGAGTTAAAGGGAACCGGTGAAGGGGCTCGTGGAGTGGAGGGGTCGGGGAGTGCGACTGTAATGGGAAGAGGGCTGCGGAGCTGAGTTTAGGGGGCACTATGTTAATGGCACAAAGAGGGTTTAAAGAAATGGTGTGGAGGGGGTCAAAACCCTCTCCCCACACCCTTGGGTGTGGGTGGGGATTTGGACCCCATCCCCACACCCTTTGTAATAAATATGGCAGTCGTGGGGTCTGTGGTGGGTGCCGCCCACCACAGCCCCACACCTAACACTTAACATAACATAGACCTACGATGTAAGGTAGTCTGCCCACAGTCCGCTTACTGTACTCTATTCATTATTCCATACTTTGTTTGATACATATTAATTGTATATTGACTATATATATACATACTGTCATAAGGAAAATAAAGCACAATAAAAATACATTCCTTTATTATTGTATATACATTTATATATATGCACAAACACACACACACATATATGTGTGTGTGTATATATATATATTTTAATATGTACAGGAGATATTTTTTTTATAAATATTTAGATTTCTGTAATGCACAGTACTATAAAATAACAAGCTTAGATTTTCAAATGTTAAAGATGTATATATATATATATGTATATATATGTATATGTATGTATATATATGTATATATGTATGTGTATATGTATATGTGTATATGTGTATATATATGTGTATATGTGTGTGTGTGTGTGTGTGTGTGTGTGTGTGTATATATATATATATATATATATATATATATTCACATTAAACCAACTTCCACAACAATACTAGTTTTGGGTTAAAATAAAATACAACTCTCTTTTTTATTCTTTTTCTATTTTATCTCCTAAGTAACAATCTAGTAAAACATTTTTTTAAGAATCACAATATATAGTGATAACTCCTTTTAAAAAAAAAAAAAAACCTATAAGGCAGAAATAATACTTTCATTTAACTTTTCCAACATCATATCTTTCCAACAGCATCTACTAACATGAACTTTCAAAGCAACACAATAGAAACTAATATATATTTAATTTCTCTTTCTTTCTTTTGCATACACTAAAATTCATTTAACACACTCATATAAATTTTTTTAAGGAAAAACATGACAGCAAAAGATATTTTCTCATGCAACTCTCAAAACACCCAAACTTCACAACTTAGAGAATAAACAACTTTTTAATAAAATATAAAGAATGTTTACATTACAACACTTTTTACAGCCACCTCCAAGGGTAAAAATACTTGACAAAATAAATTACAATAGGGCCAAATAGGCCATGGCTCAATAGCCAATAACAAATGACCAAAGCAACACCAAAAATGAGCTTCTCCAAAGCTCCATTTCCTCAATAACAACCTACAAATAAAACACAACAAAAGGGAAACCCAACTACTTTGAAATGCCCTCCTCCCTACTATAGACCTGCAAGTGGGTCACCCTCGAGCTAGGGAGGTAGGGATTCACACGGTTACAACACGCCACAACAAGCATCAAGCAACAACAACACAAAATAAACCCCAAGGATAAACACATTACACAACTCATGAGAATGGGTTTGATGGGGGTAGGGAATGGACCCCTCTACTTCAAAGGCCACACCAAAATACCAAAATACCAAGTCTCATGGCCTCAAGCCAAAACCTCCAAAACCACAACTCCTCAATATCTCAAAATAAACTTCCATGGCACTCTTGCCATTCAAATAATCTCCACAACAAGTAAGAAACCCTCAAGGCCATAAATAACACAAATATGGGAGTGACCTCAAGGAGGTTCCTTTCCCCTACCCTAAACAAGTTGAGCCTTACCTCCAAATGGAGGTGCTCTCACCAAACTCCCATCCCACAAAAAAAAGAACAACAACAAACAATACTACAAACACATCACAATAAAAATATGCAAGAGTAAAGAACATAGTCATGAGGCTTACCTTCAAAAGCCCTATAAAGGAAGCACATTTGGTGATGAGCTCCAATCTTCTCCAAACCTTCCAATCTCCAAGAATCCCTCTAACTTCCCCAAAAATTGCTCAAAATAGAAAGAAAACTCCTAAAATGCAAGAACCCCACACTCCTCAACAAGAGGAGGTAATATAGGCCTTCTAATTTGGCCTGGAGGAATGAGAAGGTGACACTTGTCACATTCTCCTTCCTCCTCCAATGCCACTTGCAAGAGAGAGGAAGTGTGAGGGTGACAAGTGTCATCCTCCAATTTCATCTCAATCATCACCTTATCCACTTGTGCTCTCACACATGTGTGAGAGAACAAGTGGTGAGGTGGCATTCCCTTTCAAACCTCCATGAGGATAAGGGATTCCATATGGGATCCTCTTATTCTCTAAGAGAGCCATCTCCCTCTAAGATGCTCTCACATGTGTGTGAGAGTCTTGGAGGAAGATCCCACACACTTGGGAGTCTTGGAGAACTCCCAAGTCTTCCTAGGGAAGGGATTCTCAAACTTTGGGAAGGGAGATGAGTCTTTCCCAAAGCATGACTCATCTCCCACCCTTATCTAATTCAAATTTCGTCACGTTGACTAAACCTTAGTTTAGAGTGACCAAAAGTGAGTTAACCCAAGGTTTAGTTAGTCAAAATTGACCCTAGAGCCATGGGTAACCACCTAGGGAAAATTTTGGGACACTAAGGTTCACCTAGGGGGTCATAAATCCAGTTTAAATGGCCTCAAAAATTAAAAAACAATACCAAGTGGTATAAATCAATAAAAATTATACAACACATGATATAATTAATCTAAACAAAAGGGTACTAGGCCAAAATGATAAAATTAAACAAGTACTTAAATCAACACTCAATTTCAAACGTGATCCTCATCCCTCTTGGGAATGGATCAGTTTCACAGGGAATAACATATGTGTAAATTCTACCTCCAATTTCCTGTGGCTTAGGAATGTAATCCTGCACATCTCGATCAAGTGTCAATCATATCATGAATAATCATAGCTGAAGCAACTGGAATTAAATTCATGCCATTGAATACAACAATAATAATCTATAACATAATTCTGAATTAAACTATATTTTTTTGTCAAATGTCACATAATCATCATCACATAAATAACTAGAAATCACATCACAAAACATCATCTAATATATCTCGCATGTCTAATCACAAAATAGCATCAAAATATGATCAAATTGAATCACCATATGTCTAATCAGTGTCATATCAAAATCAAGAGATATAATCAAATCTGCATATGAAATCATAGTCTCTAAAAATCTGATAATGTCATCAATTGAAATGCATAACAATCAAAATAAGGAAGGAAAAATAATTGGCCTCACATCCTCCCCCCCTAAGACTAAACTTCATCCTAGAAGTTGCTGAGAAGGTGAGGATAGAGTGCCCTTAAACTAGTTGCATCCTCCCAAGTTGCTGTGACCTCATCATAACGATCCCACTAGACCCTAACTTGGTCCAACTCTTGACCTCGAAGGCCCAGCATCCGATGAGCTAATATGCGAATTTGCTCCAAAGCCAATTGCCCGTCCACCTCTACCTGTAGAGCACTCTAGTCTAGTACATGAGATAAATCAGATATATTGCCTCAATACAAAAATATGAAAGATATTGTGGATATGTGACAGGCTAGGTGGCAACGCTAGATGATAGGCAATATGTCCTATCCACTCCAAGATCTCAAAGGGTCCTACAAACCATGGTTCAAGCTTAGAGACCTTTCCATAACATATTGGACTCTTGTGTGGATGCACTTTAAGGAATACCCTATCACCCACTAAGAAGCTCCGATCAGTCCTCTTAGCATCGACATACTTCTTCTATCTATCATGTGCCTCCTAAAGTCTCTGCCTAATCAGTGTGACCTGCTACTCCATATCTTGAACCAACTCTAGACCAATGGCAACCCTGTCCTCTATCCAATCCCAACTCAATGGTGTCCTGCATGGCCTACCATATAAAGCCTGAAAGGGAGGCATAACCAACAAGCTGTGATGCACATTATTGTAGGCAAACTCAACCAGATATAGATACTCCTCCCATCTAGGCTGATGGTCCATAACATACATACGAAGTATGTCCTCCAACACCTAATTCACCCACTCTATCTGTCCATCTGTCTTGGGATGATAAGCGGAGCTAAAGTTGAGCTATGTGCCCAACGCTTGCTGCAAGGCTCTCCAAAATGCTAAAGTGAACACTGGATCTCTATCAAAAATGATGCAGCGAGGTACTCCATGTAATCTCACAATATCATCTAAGAATACTCTTGCCATTGCTGGCACATTGTACATCATGTGTACAGGTGAGAAATGTGCCACCTTGGTCAACTTGTCGACTATCACCATGATGGCATCATGGTGATGCAAAGACATAGGAAGACCAACAATAAAACCAATGGAAATGGTGTCCCATTTCCACTCAGGTATCTCATGTGGGTATAAAAGACCCGCTGGATGCTAATGCTCAGTCTTGACCCTCTGGCACTCAAGGCATCAAGAAACAAACTCTACAATATCTTGTCTCATACCTACCCAATGGTACAGTTGTCATAGGTTGGCATGCATCTTCTTCACCCCCAGATGTGCTGCATGTGGTGCTCTGTGAGACTTTGATAACACTATAGTACGTAGGTCACTTGTGTGGGGTACATAGATGGGCTGTCGATGACGAAGTAACCCATCTGCCTCAAGTGAAAACGCTGCAAACTTGTCCACAAGGGCCCTCTCTGAACTGATCTCCTGTTGCACCTCAAGAAACCACTCATCCTCTGGCAAATGCTAAATAATGCATCCTCTCAAGTCCACACTCAGAGTCAAGGTCAAGAGCTCATGGAGCATCTGACTCAATGTGTCAACAACCATGTTCTCCTTCCCTTTGATGTAGTGGACATCAAAGTCATACTCATCCAACGCCACTGATGGGCATTCAGATTCAGATGCGTAAAGATATACTAAAGACTGTGGTGATCTAAATGGAGCTCAAAGTGATGACCCAATAAGAAATGTCTCCAAGGAACTAGAGCATGAACCACTACCGCTAACTCCAAGTCATGCATGGGGTAGTTTAGCTCATGGGTCTTGAGCTTTTCACGACTCATACGTGATCACTCTACCACCCTGCATAAGTAATGCTCCCAATCCCTCAAGTGATGCATCCGTACAAAACATAAAATCTGCTGCAAGATCAGGAACCAGTAAAATGGGAGCACTGGTGAGATGCTCCTTGAGGAACTTGAAGGCCCTCTCACACTGCTCAGTCCATAAAAATCTCTTCCCTTTCTGTTGAAGGGAAGTAATGGGGTGCGCTATCCAAAAAAAATCCTCAACAAAGAGACAGTAATAACTAGCTAACCCCATAAAACTCCTAACCTTTATCACACTGGCGGGTGATGGCCAATCCCTAATAGCCCTGATCTTTGATGGATCTACTAAGATTCCATCACCAGATAGGATATGCCCCAGATTCTGTACCTCTGTCCTAAAAAATGCACACTTTGCCAAGTTCCCATAAAGACTTTTCTCCCTCAAACACTGTAGGACCTGACGTAGGTGGTCCTCATGCTCCTCCTTGGTCTATGAATAGATCAAAATGTCATCGAGGAAAATGATCATGAACCCATCCAAGTAGGTACTGAACACTTCGTTCATGAGACTCATGAACACTACAGGGGCATTCGTCAAGCCAAAGGGGACCACAGTGAACTCATAGTGGCCATATCGAGTCTGGAAGGTGATCTTATGGATGTCCACCTCTGTGATATGTAACTGATGATAACTGGACTTCAGCTCAATCTTAGAGAACACCTTGGCTCCTTGCATCTGATCAAAGAGATCATCAATCCTGAGCAAAGGATAACAGTTCTTCACCGTCACCTTATTCAACTACCTATAGTCCATGCATAATTGAAGAGACACATCCTTCTTCTTCACGAAGATAACATGAATGCCCTAAGGTGAAATACTCAATCAGATGTGCCCCTTCTCAAGCAAGTCCTCAAGCTGTAACTTGAGCTCTGTGAGCTCATGTGTGGTCATCCTGTAGGGTGCATGAGACACTGGCTCGGCACCCGGCACTAAGTCAATGTGAAAGTCTACCTCACGACGGGGTGGCATCCCCAGTAACTCTACTAGAAACACACCAGCAAACTCTTTAAGGATGGGATGATCATCCAAAGATGCCTCAGGCTCGTCATCTGATCTGTCACTCACTGTGATGGCGAACATCTAACATCCCTTCCACATGCAGTGCTTAAGCTATTGAGTGGATATCATACACACTGCTGTGGGCTTCTAAATGCCCACTATCTTAACTAATGTACCATGATCATCTAAGCAGTTGATCACCTTTTGGTGACAATCTAGCTTGGCTCGATGAGCCGCAAGCCAGTCCATACCCAACACCACATTGTAGGATCCTAATGTCATAACTCTAAGGTCACATACTGTGGAAAAGGGTCCCAAAGAAATCTCACAGTCATGGACTAAGGCATCTACTATCATCTTGGCCCTTGAGGCCAACTTAACCACCCACCTATCACCCTGCCTAGAGGCCACCAGCCTGCAATGCTCCACTAATGATGGAGATATGAAAGAGTTAGTAGAACTAGAATCAAAGAGAATAGAAATGGGGATACCCTCTATCATACCTGACATCTTAATCACTGACGCCTGAAAATTAGCCTGGCAGTTATCAACCATTGTGAACATATGGTGTGACCTGCCCACATCACCAAAAGTCTACACAAATCCTCCTGCACGATGCTACCCCTATTGTAAAGCCCTATGGACACTCTCTGGCTAGGTGTCCTACTCCACCACACACATAACATGGACCCCTAGCCTGTACCTGTCTAATCTGAGTCCCACTCAACTGTTGTTGTCTTGATCTACCAGTGGACCCCTGTGAGCCCCTATATGACTACTGCAACCTCGTGGGTCTCACAAGTGGTCTCTGCTGCCTCTGATCTCTATGCGGGCCCTATTGCTACCAACCTCTATTATGCCCCCTTGTGCCCTTTGCTATGTCTTGGCTCTCTACTACTACTGTGGGGGCCTAGGAGGTAAGGGTGCAGAACTAAATCCTCCCTTATGAGGTGGCTGTGATGGTTTGTGAAAACTCTGTTGATGCTGCTGCTATCCACGATCCTAAAACTAAGGGCATGAACTCTACCCTCATCCCTATATCTCCTTAGTGATATATGCCTTCTCAGTAGCATCACTCAAAGTCTGGGGCTCTTCCATGCGCATAGGCCCTACTGTGCTATGGTTCAGTCCTGTGATAAACTTATGAACCAGGATTTTCTTGTCATGGAGATACTCCGCATATCAAGACAACTCAGTAAATCTACCTTCATACTGAGCAACTATAAGTCCCCTCTACTGAAGGTCATGAAAGTCATCTATGCGATGCTGCCTGCAATGATTTGATAAGTAACGTGCATTGAAGCGCTTAATGAAGGTCTCCCATGTGAGAGTGTCTAATGATAGGTGACACTTGCACTCCTCAGTGCGCCACCAGGTAGCTACTACATCTCGCAACAGGTGTACTGCCACACAAGCCTTCGTGTTGCCGTCGTAAGGATGCAACGCGAAGCATCTATCTAAGTTGATGAGCCAGGCCTCTGCCTCAGCTCCCTCTGTGGTCCTGACAAAAGTAGGAGGGTTCAACCTCAACAAATCCCTAATGGGATCTCCTCTATCTCTATGCCCTCTGATAGGCTCATCTGTGTAATAGTCATAAGGTCTGTGAACAATGTGCTCTACTTGTACTACCTCATCACACTTAGCATGACGTGGAGGACTCCTGCTATGGGCCCTGTCAGCTGATCCAACCTCTTCTACTGTCGTCTCTAGCACCTCAACATATGGCTCCACATGTGGTGCCCCTCACAGCTCAACATGAGGCTCCACACATGGCTCGACACAGGACTCTGCTCATGGCTCCTCTCGCGGATCCTCGAGGGGCTCAACACATGGCTCTATGCGCAGCTTAGCTACAGCTGGTGGAAGCCTATCTAAAACTACCTATAAGGCCTATAATGTATGTGGCCCAATATCTGGTAGGGCCGATGGTGCTTGCGGTACCTGTGGGTCTGGTTGTGCCTGTTCCTTAGCTAAAGCGTCATTGTGCACCTCAGCGGATGCAGTGTTGCGGGAGTGCACTCACCAAACTCGTCAGGGAGGCATCCTACAAAAACAAGGTAACCACAAATTAATCAAAGTTGCAGAAATAGTAATGTGCCCTAAACAAGCCCAGTGTTTAAACTTAGGCTTTCATACCAAATGTCATGCCCACATTTCCCATGTGGTCATGACACACAACACACATGTCATGTCCACATTTTTCATGTGGTCATGACACAAATTATGAAAAACTTTTCTACCTATCCCTAGGAACCCCCTCACATGCATTTGCGTGCTCGGTGGCAATATGCATAAGGCGTAAACATGTCAACAAAATTTAGGGAGGTGTGTTGTCCCATGCAGTCCCCTGCATGATGATAGTCGTTAAGGGGGTATGCGACACGAAGTGTGTCACTTTTAGGGTTAGAACGGTTTTAATCCTAACCCTAGTTTCCTAGGTAAGAAGGGGATCTCATCTGATTCGAAACCTAACCCTAACTTAGATCAAAATAAAATCAAAATAATGATTTAGAAGAAATGGCATGATGGACACATGATTAAAGTAGAATAGAGAAATAAAAGTTAATAAAATATCGTAAAATTAAAACCCTAGAAATCTAGGAAAAATCTGACAACATAACACGTTTTCAATAATTGAATTAAAAATTTTAAAATAAGATTCCAATAAGAAATTGAACAAAATCTAAGAATAAAAATTCAAACTTAAGAACAAATTTAAAACAATTTAAACTAACAAAATAAATAACCTGCCAAGGTCAAATAAATTGACCTTGCATTAAAAGTTTAAAAATTCAGAATAAAATAATACAATAATTAAGTGATGCCAAAATATATTTTAAAATATGAGTTCATTAATAAATATAATTTTGGCATTATATTTATTAACTAACTCAGAATAATAGAGAAGGGAAGGATTAAAATTACCTTCCCCGTAAAATAATAGTAAAATCAACAAAAAGATAAAATAATAAAATCACGCTAGGGAATAATGTAAATACCCTTAATTAAAATAAAATTTAAATTAAAAGGGAACACACTTCCCATCTAACAAAATTCAATCCCTCCATATTAAAATTTAATTCACAAGGCAATAAAACGAAAGTGCAAAACCCCATTTAAATTATAATTCAATTAAATGAGCACAAGAGATAAAATAAAAGCAAGGCAAAATAGAGGTTTAAAAATCAAGGAATAAAAACAAATCCCTCACAAACTCCTCTCATTTAAATATTGTTTTCCAAATTGGAAAGCCCTAATTTATTTTCTTTTGTTTCCTTAAGGAAACCCTAATTCCTCATTCTCTCATTTTGTTTTGCCTCCTATAGTTTTCTTTGTTTTTTTTTTTTGTTTTCCCTACTTCCATCTTGTTGCAGGTTTGGAAATCTCATTCACAATGGCTTGGTAGCCATTAAAATACCTCACGGTGGTATATCTTTTATGTAACTATTCTTCCCCCCCTTTATATATATATATATATATATATATATATATATATATATTTTGTGTATGTATATATAAATATATTTACACAGTAAGAATGTAGACTGTCAGTGTGAGCCTTTCTTTATAATCTAGTGACCAGATATATATATATATATATTCACATTTATATATTGCATATTTTCTAGGTTTTAATAGAGTGAAAGGGGGGCGATGGTGGCCATGGCAGAGGATGGGGCATAGACAACGAAGATGGCAGTGGCACTGCTTGTTTAAGCTGTTGACGGTGGTGAGTTAAGGGGAACCAATGAAGGGGGTCACGGAGTGGAGGGCTCGGGGAGCACGACTGTCATGGGAAGAGGGTTGCGGAGCTGAGTTTAGGGGGCGTTGTGTTAATGGCACAGAGAGGGTTTAAAGAAATGGTGGGGAGGGGGTCGAAACCTCCACCCACAACCTTGGGTGTGGGTGGGGGTTTCGACCCCCTCCCCATACCCTTTGTAGTAAATATGGCAGCCATGGGGTCTATGGTGGGCGCCGCCCACCATAGCCCCACACTTAACACTTAACATAACACTGGCCTACGGTGTAAGGCAGTCTGCTCACTGTACTCTATTCATTATTCCATACTTTGTTTGCTACATATTAATTGTATATATATACTGTCATAAGGAAAAAAAAGCATAGTAAAAATACATTCCTCTATTATTGTATATACATTTATATATATGTACATATATATATGAGTATATATATTTTAATATATACAGGAGATATATTTTTTTATATATATTTAGATTTTTGTAATGCACAGTACTATAAAATAACAGCAAGCTTAGATTTTCAAATGTTATATATATATATATATATATATATATATATATATATATATTCACATTAAACCAACTTCCACAACAATACTAGTTTTGGGTTAAAATAAAATACAACTCTCTTTTTTTTTTTTATCTCCTAAGTAACAATCCAGTAACACATTTTTTTGAGAATCGCAATATATAGTGATAACTCCTTTAAAAAAAAAAAAAAACCTATAAGGTAGAAATAATACTTTCATTTAACTTTTCCAATAGCATATCTTTCCAACAACATCTACTAACATGAACTTTCAAAGCAACACAACAGAAACTAATATATATTTAATTTCTCTTTTTTTCTTTTGCATACACTAAAATTCATTTAACACACTCATAAATTTTTTTAAGGAAAAACATGAAAGCAAAAGATATTTTCTCATGCGACTCTCAAAACACCCAAACTTCACAAGTTAGAGAATAAACAACTTTTTAATAAAATATAATGTATGTTTACATTACAACACTTTTTATAGCCAACTCCAAGGGTAAAAATACTTGACAAAATAAATTACAATAGGGCCACATGGGCCATGACTCAACAACCAATAACAAATGACCAAAGCAACACCAAAAATAAGCTTCTTCAAAGCTCCATTTCCTCAATAAGAACCTGCAAATAAAACACAACAAAAGGGAAACCCAACCACTTCAAAATGTCCTCCTCCCTACTGTAGACCTGCAAGTGGGTCAACCCTGAGCTAGGGAGGTAGAGATTCACATGGTTACAACACACCACAACAAGCATCAAATAGCAACACCACAAAATAAACCCCAAGGATAAACACATAACACAACACATGAGAATGAGTTTGATGGGGGTAGGGAATGGACCCCTCTACTTCAAATGCCACACCAAAATACCAAAATAACAAGTCTCATGGCCTCAAGCCAAAATCTCCAAAACCACAACTCCTCAATATCTCAAAATAAACTTCCATGGCACTCTTGCCATTCAAATAATCTCCACAACAAGTAAGAAGCCCTCAAGGCCATAAATAACACAAATATGGGAGTGACCTCAAGGAGGTTCCTTTCCCCTACCTCAAACAAGTTGAGCCTTACCTCCAAATGGAGGTGCTCTCACCAAACTCCCATCCCACACAAAAAAGAACAACAAACAATACTACAAACACATCACAATAAAAATATGCAAGAGTAAAGAACATAGTCATGAGGCTTACCTCCAAAAGCCCTATAAAGGAAGCACGTTTGGTGATGAGCTCCAAACTTCTCCAAACCTTCCAATCTCCAAGAATCCCTCTAACTTCCCCAAAATTTGCTCAAAATAGAAAGAAAACTCTCAAAATGCAAGAACCCCACACTCCTCAACAAGAGGAGGTAATATAGGCCTTCTAATTTGGCCTGAAGGAATGAGAAGGTGACACTTGTCACCTTCTCCTTCCTCCTCCAATGCCACTTGCAAGAGAGAGGAAGTGTGAGGGTGACAAGTGTCATCCTCCAATTCCATCTCAATCCTCACCTTATCCACTTGTGCTCTCACACGTGTGAGAGAACAAGTGGTGAGGTGGCATTCCCTTTCAAACCTCCATGAGGATAAGGGATGCCATATGGTATCCTCTTATTCTCTAAGAGAGCCATCTCCCTCCAAGATGCTCTCACACGTGTGTGAGAGTCTTGGAGGAAGATCTCTCACACTTGGGAGTCTTGGAGACCTCCCAAGTCTTCCTAGGGAAGGGATTCCTAAACTTGTGGAAGGGAGATGAGTCTTTCCCAAAGCATGACTTATCTCCCACCCTTATCTAATTCAAATTTCGTCACGTTGACTAAACCTTGGTTTAGAGTGACAAAAAGTGAGTTAACCCAAGGTTTAGTTAGTCAAAATTGACCCTAGAGCCATAGGTGACCACCTAGGGTAAATTTTGGGACACTAAGGTTCACCTAGGGGGTCATAAATCCAGTTTAAATGGCGTCAAAAATTAAAAAAACAATACCAAGTGGTATAAATCAATAAAAATTATACAACACATGATATAATTAATCTAAACAAAAGGGTACTAGGCCAAAATGATAAAATTAAACAAGTACTTAAATCAACACTCAATTTCAAATGTGATCCTCATCCCTCTTGGGAATGGATTGGTTTCATAGGGAATAACATATGTATGAATCCTACCTCCAATTTCCTGTGGCCTGGGAATGTAATCCTGCACATCTCAATCAAGTGTCAATCATATCATGAATAATCATAGCTGAAGCAACTGGAATTAAATTCATGCCATTGAATACAACAATAATCATCTATAACATAATTCTGAATTAAACTACATTTTTCTGTCAAATGTCACATAATCATCATCACATAAATAACTAGAAATCACATCACAAAACATCATCTAATGTATCTTGCATGTCTAATCACAAAATAACATCAAAATATGATCAAATCAAATCACCATATGTCTAATCAATGTCATATCAAAATCAAGAGATATAATCAAATCTGCATCATGAAACCATAGTCTCTAAAAGTCTGATAATGTCATCAACTAAAATGCATAACGATCAAAATAAGGAAGGAAAAATATTCAGCCTCACAAAATGAGGAAGAAGAAGAAAACATCAGGGGAATCCTCTACCGGTACAAACAAAGAAGAAGAGGCAAAAGAATTTGTTGAAAGGCCTACTCTCTCTATTGATGATATCATCAAGGTAGTCACAATGGATGGGAACCTGCAACCAGTCACTGAATTTTATGATGAGTATAGTGACATAGACAAAAAGATCTTGGATGAAGCTACAGTTAAGTACCTAAACATTTATAATAAAGCATTCATTGAAATTATCTCTCTAATTCCCAAAAGTATAGAGAAGGTACTTGAACTAAGAAAGGAGAATGCTAAGGCAAAGGACCTAGAGATCCGGGCACAAATTATTATTCAGCTCTATCCTTCCATTACTCCAAAACAAATGAACATGATCTTTAAGGACTACAAGGATGAGTTTCGAAGAAAAGCAAGAATGAAAAAACTTATGCTTGGAGAGACAGATCAAGTTGCCAAAGAAATAGAGGACATCCTCTAGAATGCATTTAAAAGATTCAATCTTCCTGTTATAGAGGACATAGATGATGAACCTTCTATCAAGGATGATGAAGGACTAAGTACATCAAAAGAAGAATCTACTGAGAAAAATGCAAAAGAGCCAAAGGAGATAGGTGAGGAGAGGACTAAGGACACTCCAGAATTGAAGGAGAAGGAAGAAAAAAGGGGAAATTGAGTCAAGTAGAGGAGGAAAAGGGAAGAGAAGAACACACAGAGAAGATCTTTGATGATAGTTCTGAGGCTACAAAAGGAAAGAAGACTCTGTCTCTAGAAAGAGACACTGCAGAAGCAGTGAAAAACTTCCTAACCAAAGAGATGATGGAAATAGATGAACCGGAACTATTTCAAGGACCACTCAATTTTGACTCCCTCTCTCCGGTCCAGACAATGAAGGTAGCATCTTTTACTCAAGCTAAAGCAAAAGAAAAGATTCTAAAGTCTCACATGGAAGACTGTGAGTTGATAGAGATTACATCTGGTGTGTTGGAGAAGATCATGTCATCCTTCCAAAAGGATCTTTCAGCCTCTTCATCCGGTAACTTGAAATATCTTGTTAATTTTGTTAGCACACATTTTGATTCTTTGGAGAAATCGACAAAAGAGAAAGTGTGGAAAGAGTTTTTGGGAAAGAGATTCTTTGAATTATAGGGACTCATAGAAAATCATAGGAGAAACCTGGATATTGGGATAAAGATCCTAGAAAATGCTCTTAAAGATGGTGGAGAATTATACAAATTTTGTCTATCTTGGTCCACAATGAAAGACAACATTGCAAAAAAGGTGGAAGAACAAGAGGGTAAACTATCAAGTTTATCTCAGAATTTTGATCCTCTCACCTCATCCATAATGAATCAAGAGTGCCAGGCTATTTCCACTATAAATGAAATAAAGAGGCTTGAAAAGGAAAAGAAGAATAGAATAAGCAGGATGAGTGAGCTAAGAGGGTAATTATCCCTAAGTTAGAGGCAATGCATGAGGCCTTAACTGATGCTTAGACCACAGCCCGGACCAGTGATCTAGTAGACTTAAAGAGGGCAGAAGCTTTTGCATTTTTGTTGAGTGGTCACATCTCAATTTTGGATAGGATGAAGTAGAGTTAGGTAATAGAATTTGTCTAGTTGAAAACCACTTTTGCGGATATACTTAAGTATATGTAAGTATAACATGTATATATACTTATACGGCTATGTATAGGTTAGTTTTTGCAAATTTTGGTGTGCGGATTCCACCCTTTGCCATTGATGTCAAAGGGGGAGTAAGTAGTAGTGAAAAATGTGGAATCCAACAAACAAGGAGCTCTGGTAAAGATGTACATAAGACAGAGCATAATCTAAGGGGGAGTTTGCTACGACATGTTCTGTGGTTACACAACACGCCCCATTTTAACTTGGCAAAATAGGGACCCAAATTTTTGGCTTGGCTTGTTTTGTGTTTCCTGGCAGTTTGGTAAAAGTAAGTCATGCATATCATCATGCATGGGGAGGCTGGGTAAGTCATCATCATGAGGTCAGTTTGTCAAGATTCATATTTGATTCCAATAACCTCATATTTAGAAAGAGCATCAAATTTTAGGTAGGTTTGCCTTTTGTATCACCCTGATATTCATTAAGGTGTGAACATTACGAATGGTCAAAATTTGAGTCAAACCTGATATTTCTAGGGGAGGATCATATTTCTTAACATCAGTCATATTATATAAGGTCATCTCGATCTAATTTATCACCCGATAAATCATGCGGTCCAAATATCTGGATGTCAATTTTAGGTGATAGTGACCTTTACCCGTAAACAAGCCTTATGTAATCTGCGCAGATCATATTTCTCAATGTAACCCGATATTTCTCAATATCCTCCTGCCGCGAAATATCCCCCTAAGCCATTATCCTAATGATGTCATTCAGGTCTAATAAACAAAGAAATAAACATGATGATGACATCATGGTGTAATAGCGATACAATGAGCAAATATCTGGATGACATCATCCTGATATTTCGAGAGAGAGATATTATAGTTTATCCGGTCATCATCACTTTTGTAACATCACCTGATATATTGAAATATCCTCCTGATGTATTAAGTATGACCTAAGGGTGCGTTCATCACCTGATCTTGTCATGATAGTTTTCCCTCCCGAGGAGGGTGATCACATTGCACTTGGGGTGATATTTGAACATCACCTGATATCCAAATACTATCATATTTTCGAATATATCCTATCATCTAGATATCACCTCGCTCCTGTTACCACAATTGACATTTAATGCATACAGAGGTGGTAGGTATTTCTCGCTGACCACTAAACCTGATGAAACACCTAGCGAAATCCTGAGTATCCGTGTGAAAGATCAACAAATAAAATCTAATCCGTCAGGGTTTGCCCTAATTTTGCCCTAATTGCAAGGTTAAAAGGTAAATTAATTGTCATTTTCAAACTTACCTTGCGACAAAATTATTTTTACAGAGCACTAGCTTCCAAACCTTTATACAGGCAATACTCAGATGGACAAAGCTTACAGGCAAAGAGAGACATGAGATTACCAGCAGAATCAAGAGCATTTCCAGAAAATCACTGGTATAAAAGGATTTGCATAACCAGGTAAGTAATTGAAACCCTCATCCTGTTGTTTTTGCATAATTAGGTATGATGCTGCAGATTCTAGTTTATGCATCCCATTGATAGAAAATGTTGAATAAGTACAGTATGCATGATGTTAGTAGAGATAAATTTATATATGCATGCATGTGAAAACCCATTGTAAGACAAATTTGTTAATTACAGGTATCCATGGCTGACAAGAGGTTAGCTAAGTGCAAAGCTAAGTTCAGCAAGCCCATGTTCGTATCTCCTAGAGGAATCCTGTTTAAATATGGTGCCATAATAGATACACATCAGGGGAGTACCGATTTGGAGGCTTGGTCTGCCAAGATGAATGATGAAAAGAATAGAAGCACCTTGCTGGATGTCATATTTGTATCTGGAATGTGGAATACGGCTGGCTTTCCGTACTCCATGGAATCCCCAGAGCTAGTCATTGAATGTGCCTCAAATTACAATCCAGAAACAAGACAGGTGGTGAAGCACGGAAGAATATATGCAGACCTGTCCATCAAGGGTCTTTTAAAGACATTTGGACTGCCATTGGGTAGGAAGGTTAACAGTGTAGATCTAAAGAAATTAGAAGTTGAGTATGAAAATAATAAGAAGGCCAGGAAGAACATGTATTAGTGGAGAGCCAAGAATAGCACATATCCTGCGGCTGCCAAACTTCCTGTGCACTTGTTTAAGTATGACTTTGATGAAGAATATCAGTACATGATTGTATTGCTTAGCAGGGTGATAGGCCATCCTAATGCTGGTAGCTTTAAAGATTGGATGTACGATGTAATCATGATGTGCATATATGTAGACATCAAGCCACTATGGGGCGAGTTGATAAGTGATGCTCTACATGAGCAGCTGATGAACTTGGGAGGTTCAAATTGTTCCTTATATATGACATCCTACATTGTCTACTCTTGTGCTTACAAGGGCACATTTGATGCATTAACAATAGTTGGTAAGATTGGTGGAACCACCAATGATGGCCATATCTAGGATCACCATCTGCAGAGAATTAACTACCTCCAAGATTACAAATTGGTAAATGATGCATTCTCTATGCATCTAGTGAGAACCATGGAGGAGGACAGGACAAAAAGATTGAGCATGGGAGCTCAAGAAATAATCTATAGGCATGGAGCCTGGTATATTCAATTTGCTACTTTTTCTTACATGAGAATTCAGGGTTTTGAAGGACATCCCCTCATGTTGCCAAGATACCCCACTGATGCACTGGTATTAATGGAATTCATAAGGCAGAGCTCCACAATGTTGAAAACATACAAGGATTCTCAGAAAATACCACCAATATTATTTCCAATGACCATTGGTCGGAACATGTGCCCAGACTTAGGAAGTATCAAGAAGGTGATGGTTAGTTTGAATAAAATGCAGTTGTAGCCATTCCCACTGATAAGGCCATATGATCCTTATGGGAGGATACAGAAAATAATAGGGAAGCCTATTCATAAAAGGCACCTAGAGGACTTATGGGTAGATTGTGAAGATGAAGCAGAAGCCAGAAGAAGAAGATACCAAAGGTTAATATTGAATCAAATCAAAACCTTTGACTGCATCCCCATTCCTTCATAGTTGAAGAAGGATTATGGTAGGATAATGGCAGATGAATATGAAGAAAAGAAAATATATAATGATACAATATCTGCACCTGACCTGACTATACAAGAAGATATATCTTTGGATCCTTTCATTGCCAAGACCTTACACCTAACCCAAGCTTGGGTTGATGAAAAAATAGAAGCATTGAAAAAGAAAGGTGTTGCCATTACTATGGATAACAAGAAGAAAGGACAGGATATTCCCGATGAGGAGTATGATGATTTCATAAATGAAAAGAGAAAATCTAAAGGAGACAGATTGCCTCCACAACAACAACAAAGCAAAAGACCCCCTAGGGATAAGAAAATTGATAATGAACCCAAGGGGGTGATTATTGAAAGAGTAGTGTTTACAGCTGAGGAGGCAGCAGCATCAGGATCAGGAACAGGATCAGCATCACCTCTAAGGATAGGCAAACAAAAGTCCAAGAAAGACAAGACAATAGAAATAGTAGTTATTGAGACCCAAGAAGAGGGTCAGTCCTCACAAAAACCAACAGAAGAAGATATCCTTATGGAGGAGGAGCCTGAGGAAGAGGAGGCCCCCTTGTTGTTCAAAAGAAAGGAGCAGGAAGTGAAGTGCACAAGGAATTTCGACACAACATTCCACCTCCTACCATTGTGAAGTTCAAAGCTGAACTTGCAGAAGAACAGAGAAAAGAAACCTCCAAGATATCTGAAGGAGGACATATCTCATTGGATGAAACAATTAATCTATCTGATGATGAGGTTGTGAAGGAAGTAGCTTCAAAAGAGATGGAAACCCTTGCTGCAGGTACACACATGACTCCTCATAAGACTCCATCAGTTCAAACAATATTGGAGGAGATAAAGCAAGTGGAAGCCAAAAAGGAAAAGACTCTAGAGAGGATAGCCCAAGAAATGGGGTTGGACATATTAGTTACACATGTAACAAGTCCTGTAGTAGTGGAGTTGACAGGTAGATAGGATGTAAGTCCTGAACATCCAGCAGGCACACCTGACAAAGAACAACATATAGAAGAAGTGAAGATGGCAGAACCAGAAGGCCATGCTTCAGAAATAAACCAACAAAGCCAATAGGACACATTAGTGAAGCTCGCTATAGTAGAAGTTCAAGAAAAGGGAGCTGGTGAGAAGGATGTTTTGGAAGATCCTGCTTCTAAAGCTCAAGAAGTAAGTGGTGTAGGTGCAGAACAAATCGTAGTTTCAAAACAAACATCAACACTTAAGGAGGATTCCGCAATATCCACTACTGTGAATGTGCCTCAACAAGAAGAAAATTCATAAGTGGATGAGGTAATAATGGAGAAGGATCATGATCATCATGATCATCATATAGATGCAGCACAAGATCCTCCACCTCAGGATGATGCTCCTCTAGAAAAAGAAGTTCCTTAGTAGGAGGATGTACCGCAGGATCACCCTCAAAGTGAGCATCATGAAGAAGAAACAAGGAAATCACCTTCTCCATCACATATGCTGACAAATACAGGAGCTCAAGGTGAACATCATGATGATGCTGAGAAACATGATCAGGTACCTCGATGGTTAGAAAAAGAAGTAAACACAGAGGTAGATTTTGAAATTCAAGAATTTGATGTATCTACCTTATTTTCTGAAAATATAATAAAACCAAAGAGGAAAGCCAGAATGACTTCGGCCATAAAAAGGGATCCAACAACTAGACGAAGGACTGCATAAATTGCAATCCCCACTATAGATAAAGAGAAAGGCAAAATTACTCTGGAAGAATTCCAGATTAATACAGTTGACTTGGGGTTTGCAAATGAAGACCAGGAGGGTCAAGAAGGTAAAGACATCATAGATTCTTTGATTCAGAAAGTTAAGAGAGAAAAGGAGAAAAATAAGCAACACAAAGAGCACATTGCTCAGTTGCATGCATATATAGGCAGGTTGACTAATCCTGAGGATAATTCTACTGACCATGCTGTCCCATTGACTACTATTTCTCAAGAGGAGGTGAATAAATTGGATCTCATGAAACATGAGTCATCCACATTGAGCAAGTGGATGTATTCCACATTTGATACAACAAAAGAAGTGGTAAAAGCCTCTTTGAAGAGGCAGAGTACTCTCAGTGACTCCAGGAAAAAAGTAAACAAGCTGCAGATGGAGACAGGTAAAAGATCCTTCCAATTGGAGAAGATACTAGATATCCTGGGAGAAATAAGGAGGATAAATCCTCAATTGCTCATCAACAAGCAGGTACTGAATAATAACACTGCATTATTGGTTGATATATGGTACAAGGACATTCAATTTGAATGTGATGTCCTCAAAATATGCAATAATAAGCTGAGAGAGATTAGCATAAAATTACATGACATGATGTCTTTTGAGGCAGAAATTTTGGAAACATTGGAAGGAAAGGTGGAAGGGAAGATAGATAATCAAGACGAGGTGTTTGCAATCCAAGCTCTACATAATAACATCCAATTTGTTGTTGATGATCCATTAGGCCAAATGATAGAAGAAATCATGGATAAACTGGTAAGGACCAAGGTTAAAATAGAACAATATAATGAGACACTGCATAATAGGAGAAATAAACTGGACAGCATCAGAAATAAATACCAGGCACACAAGCACGCCATTATCAAAGCAAAGACCCAGGATGGCAGAGAAATAGATAAAATTGTGCAGTTGTATGAACAGGTCTGGATCATCATGCAACCTCATATACAAGGTTGCCATCATTAGGATGATGAAGGCTCAGATAGTGATGCACCTGATGATGGAGCACATGATTCAGATAAGGTAGATGATAATGCATCATAAAGTAAATATTAGCATCTGATACTTAGTGAAAATAAGTATTCCAGATAGTTGCCAGCTGGCAACTTGTGCCTTTTTGATAAAGTTGACTTAGTCAAGGAAATACTGACCGTAGATATTCATAGATAAATCAAGATCTTAGATCTTTTTGTAATGGATTCCTCACCTTGTTCTATGCTGAAATATTCAGGGCTCATTTCAAAGCTTTTTGTATACATCTATATCCTTGCATACTTAATGAATGAGAAGACTGTTTTGATTACAATTCATAGTAAATCTTGAGTAATCAGTGTGTGAATCTTGGATATATGTGGTGATTTGCTGCTTCCCTTGGAGTGCATGTCTACTTGCATATGTTGTTTTCATACAATTCCTTTGAAGTTAGCATCAACTGTATCTAGCTGTGGAATGTCCTAGTGAACATATGGTTTAGTTTTCTTCTCTTCATGAATGTATCTGGTATACATGTGGTTCAATAGCTAAAGGTTCAACTTTAATTTGAAGCATTTCTTTCAATTTCATTTAAATTTCAAAACATTTCACCATCATAATTGCAAATAACTGTGAATCTTAAGCAAATAATGCAAATATGTGGACATCTTGTAGATAATTAAAAATATTTAGCATATTTGAAGCTAAAGCATGTATTATGGATGAATATCATGAAAATATTTGAGTATAATTATATCATTTGATCAAATAACTGTATAAAATGACCTCTCTGTGAAGAATCTTTGCAAAAATAGTGTCATGATGATGAACTCAATGTAAGGCCCCAAAATGGAAATAGCAACACACATTAACCTCTGAGTAATGTCAGATGATTAAGACCTAATCATCAGAGACTTGAGATCATGAATTCTCTGAATTCGTCGTATCTTTCAAGATGAATAAAGGTTAATGTGTACTTTTATTCTATGCTTGTTTGTGACTAACATCATGACCAACATAAATTGGTGCTAGAAGGAGGGCCTATCTAAAAGAGGATGCTCATCATCATTATTTTCAGGTTTGATGATGCAGAGAGTAAGGTAATCCTGAATGCATTCGTGAATTCCAAATATTCCTCAAATATTTACTGTAACTAGCTTGTAGAGGCTCATTCTATGTAAAGATTTCCAGATCAAATGTAAACATTGCAAGCTTTATAGTAGATCATCATGAATTCACAAATATCAGCCAATGTTAAGTAAATTTGTTCAAGCTTTGAAGAGTTTTGCCTTAGAAACTTGATATCTCGTGGTAATAGTCATCCTACCCCAAATATCACCTCATATTTGCACTATCTTTGCGAATATTTCGTAAATATCCAGTCAAATCAGTCATCCAATTGCAAATATCACTTCAGCTGGTGAAATCCAATGAATATTCATGATCATCCAGCTAGTTTCCCTCTAAATTTGAGAAATCCTAGTTCACAAGATAAATACCAGGTCAAGATCCACCGGACCTTTTGAAGAACTACCTGTTAGAGGCTTTAGACCTAGGACTGTTGACATTCATCACACTCCTAGTTCCAGTGCATCAGGAACACCAACAGGACATCCTCCTGTGACTCCTATTGGTTTCAATATACCTACAGGATCTCCTCAGGGTATACCTTTAGTTCAACCTCAGCTAGTTATACCTCAAACACAACCTCCTTCGGTTGCAATGTCTTTCTTTACGACAGAATCACCTTTAACCTTCACTGCATATCATGAGTTGCCAAAGAATCCAGACAAAATCTGTCTAAAGTATCATCCTTATCAAGATGTTGAAGATCATATCAGAACTTTTAAGGAAGCTTGTTGCAGAGCCAAAATAGAACATCAAGATGTGGTGTGCAGGTTGTTCCCTTTTTCCTTATGGGAGGAGGCTTATAATTGGTACATTAGTCTTGGTCAAGGTTCTGTAGGTTCCTGGGATGTCTTAGAGAAAGCTTTTCTTGATAGATTTAAGGTTCCTATTGATCCATCTATGAACTATCACTTGTTTGCCACAATCAAAAGATTTAAGAATGAGCCTATTGCTAATTTTAATGCCAGATTCCAAAAGATGCTGTCTAAACTAGTGGCTCCTTATATAGTAGTAGATGAAGCTGCTAGAAGTATCTATTATTTAGCTTTGGATCCTTTGACTTCCATGTTCATTAGAAGAGCCCATCCAGCAATTACAACTTTGACACAAGCTTTTCAGGAAGCTATAAAGGTCAGTCAGCAGCTGATACCTACTCCTATTCCAAATATTGCCTTTCCCACACTACCTGGCATGTATCCAACATATCCTGCATCATATCTTGCATCATATCCTGCACAATATCCTAATGGAGCAATGATACCTCCAGCAGTCATACCTGCACCCTTGCAAGTGCCTCCATTAAGTATCATGCCACCTCCTAATGGGAATGGCCAGATGTCACAATATCCTGCACGAACTCAGACACCTCAGGGTGTTGACCTATCCAACAATAACCATGGATCCTCTTTCTTCAAGCCTCAAATTGAAAATGTAGTAGCCAAAGCTCAAGAAGAGGAGGAAATCAAAGAAATCTCTGCTCAGCTAAGAAAACTCACTACAAAAGTGACTTATTTGAGAAATCAAAATTTATATTCCCAGTCTAATCAGAATAGAAGTTATTCCAATGACAGACCAAATTATGTTGACAGAGGGTACAATAACGGTAATTTCAATAATAGTGGTGGAAATAACAATAATCCTCAGAGGCATCCTAGAGTATGGAACTCCAGGCCAAATAATGGTTCATTACCATCACCCTTAGATAATCAATCACTTGGTGAAGCCAAACAGACTACTAGAGTCAATCTTGCTGAGGTAGCCGTCACCAATTGGTGTAGGATTCACAACACAAATGCTCATGCAGAGCTAGATTGTCCACAATTTCAAATTGTTGCTAGCATTTTTCAAACAGAAGTGTCTAATACTGTAGGGAATCCACCTCAGGTGGAAGGAAATGAAATTATTCCCTATGGATATGATTCAGCCCTAATATTAGAAAGTTATACTGATCATCACAATTGTTCGCAAGCATGTGAAGAATCTGCTTTAGCCTTTGAGTCAAATTATGTCTTCCCCTTTGAAGATGAGAATGAGCCTTCCACTGAACATGAGGAGGTGCATGCATACCAGCAGCAATATCCTGGTAACCATAACTATAATTTGAGAAGTAGTGCCACTAGACCTACTGGTCCATTGACATCTTCTCTACCTCCAAATAATTTCAGCACACCTCCTAATCCCAAAGCTAACAATAATCTGGGATTTCCCAAGGTGAATGCCCAATATCTGTCACCCTAAAATGCAACATCCAAGGCTGTTAGCTTACCTCATGAGTCTGATAAACTTGTTACATACTTGGCAGATGAGATGAAAAAGATAAAGATTAGCCTGTCTTTGTCAGAGTTATTGAAAACCCCTACAATCAAGAAGGCATTTATGAAATCACTGGATGATCCTACTCCTAAAGAGGATAATCATTCCCCAGGTCAGTTCAGTAGTAAAGATCATGCTGCTAGAGATAATAATATCAAGCCTAAAATGCCGGCTACTGTCCAAGCTTCAGAAACCTCACATATGACATTATACCGAGATAAGACTAAGTCACCACCTTTCCCCCTTACCATAAGGATGTTTAACAAGAATTTACACAGCTGTTTGGTGGATTCAAGTGCATCCACAAATGTGATGCCCTTGTCTATATGCAATGCTTTAGGACTACATCCTGCTAAATCCCTAAAGAAGGTGACACAACTAGATAAGATAGAAGTGAGTGTAATAGGAGAGCTAACTCATATACATATGCAGCTAGCATCTAATCCCAAGATCCAATATTACATTGATATCCAGGTAGTTGACATACCTAATACATATGGAATGCTGCTTAGTAGGGACTGGTCAAAAACTTTGAATGGATATATGTCTACTGACTTCAGTCACATGTGGTTGCCTTGGAAAGGTATACCTAACCAGATAAGAATAGATGTTGAACCCAGGATGAAGCACATGATAACCGAATACAACAAAACAAATGAGATAATGTATGTAGACATGGAGCCTGGAGTTTATTCTGTTAAACCACAGATGGTCAGGATAGAGGAGATCCTGATGCTTGATTTTCATCATCATCATGATGATCATCAGGAGGGTATACCTTTTGTAGGGCTTAATAATAATTTTGAAAGGCACTTATCCAAGCAGATGGAGCGATGTAAAGTACTAAATATGCCTGCTAATGATATTTTGATTGATGGATGGTGTAGGTTACATAATAAGCCTCATTCAGAAAAGACTTGTAAAGCATGCAAGGACATGATGGAGTTAGAACAGACATATAGTGATGCATCATCATCATTAGAGGTAAGTTCATCAGATAATAATAATGACAGTAATGCTGATTCTTGTTTATCTTGTGCAGGAACCACAAAAAAGGTGACGAGTCATGATGAAGATCATATACAGAGAACAGAAGAAATTCTAGTGTATGACCAGATAAATGTTAAGAAGAAAGAAAAGATCACTCCAGGAAGTGATTATTTTATGGAGACAAACTATGAATTGTCTGATGAAGACAGAGGTAGTGACCTGACTAAGTTTGAGGAATTCCTAGCAAAAGAAGTAGAAAAGATGACACAGTAGCACAGACTTCCCCAAGAGGTCTTGATTAAAGGTTGGTGTAGGTTGCATAAGGCACCCCATTCAGAGACTGCTTGCTCACTATGTTTACATATTTTAAAAAGACATACAGTACCAGATCCAAAAGATCATCCTCCTGATGTTGGAAAGAAAAAGGAGTCAGTTTCAAGAAAGAAAGAAAAATTGAAGTCCAAGGATACTAAAATTCCTAAACTAAAGTGGATATCAGGTGGAGCAGCAGCTAGAGTTGCAAAGAAAAAAGAGGGTTTAGCCAAGCCTTTGGCTAAAGATAAGTCCTGGATCCTGAGATTTGATGGATCTAAGTCCAAACAAGGAGCTAGAGTAGGGATTGATCTCATTGACCCATCAAGAAAATCTTACTTAGCTGCATACAGATTACAGTTCCCCTGCACTAATAATGTGACAGAATATGAAGCTCTGATTCATGGGATACTGTTTGCTCTCAAGAAGGTAAAAATTTTGCATGTCTTTGGAGACTTAGAATTAGTTGTCAGATAGGTAAGAGGAATCTACTCTTGCAACTATAAGAGATTGGCAAATTATAGACATAGAGTGTGGGATTTAATAGAAGATTTTGATGTATTTAATATCACCCACGTTCCTAGAGAACAGAATCATAGGGCAGATGCACTTGCCCAGGCTGCCAGTACACTGGAGCCATTATCTATATCAGGTCTAAAGAGATTTTCAGTAGAATTGGTATCTATACCATCAGTACCTGATAATGTTACTAATCTCCAGGTCTTTGATAATGATCAGCATATTCTTGATTTCATCTCTAACAGGGACAAATTTGATGCTCAGATCATAGATGAGAATAGTATGGAAGATCAAGTTTGGGAAGAAGATGAAATATTAGAGTTGCCTAGCAACAGGATTCCCAAAGGTATGATTGAATTAGAAAGAGCCTTTGATTTGGATAATATGTTGAAATAGAAGGATTTTCCCAAAGCTGATGGAGGTCAGTATTCACAAGTGAATATTGGACAAAATGAAGACAAAAGAAATGTCCTAATAGGTAAGGTTTGCACAACAAAAGAGTTAAAAGGAATAACTCAGGCTCTCAAAGATTACACACATGTTATTGCTTGGACATATGATGAACTAAAGACATATGACACATCAGTCATAACTCACACTATACCCCTTAAGCCAGATGCTAAACCTTTTAGACAAAAGTAGAGGCTAGTCAATGCTTTGCTTGAACCCATAATTTTTGAAGAAGTCAAGAAGTTGTTAAATGCCAAGATAATCTTTCCTATAAGGCACTCCACTTGGGTGGCTAATCTAGTCCCAATTAGAAAGAAGAATGGAGACATCAGGCTATGTGTAGACTTCAAGAACCTAAACAGAGCATCAGAGAAGGATAATTATCCTTTACCATCATTAAATGAAGTTCTGCAGATTGTAAATGGACCCAAGATGATGTCCTTCTTGGATGGTTTCTCAGGATATAACCAAGTGATGGTTGATAAGATTGACAGATTGAAAACTGCCTTCACCACCAAGTGGGGGATATTTTCATATAAACGTATGCCATTTGGACTTATAAATGCTGGAGCTACATTCCAGCGAGCAATGGACATAGCCTTCAGAGGCTTAATAGGAAAGTGTATAGTCATATACATGGATGACTTGACAGTATTCTCCAAAGAAAGGGAGAACCATGTAGCAGATCTCAGAAGTGTGCTGAAGAAATGTGAAGAATATGGAATATCCTTGAACCCCAAGAAATGCATATTTAGGGTAATAACAGGCAAATTATTGGGTCATTTGATAACTGAAGATGGAACCATCATTGATCCTACTAGAATGGAGTCTATTATGAAAATACAACTCCCTAGAAGCAAAAAAGAACTTAAGTCTTACTTTGGTAAGATTAACTTTGTAAGAAAATTCATCACTGGTTTTGCAAAGATAGTTAGACCACTAAATGCTATGCTAAAAAAGGATGCCAAGATTGAGTGGATGCCAGAGGCCAAAGCTGCCTTTGAAGACATAAAGAAAGCCATATCAGATGCTCCTGTTCTCATTAGTCCTGATTACACAAAAGATTTCTACATTTATTCATTTGCCTCAGAACATACCTTTGCAGCAGTATTGACTCAAAGGAATGAAGAGAAATAAGAAAAACCAATTGCTTTCATGAGCTGTCCCTTCAAGGATGCTGAACTAAGATATGTGGATGTTGAAAGACAAGCACTTGCATTAGTCAGGGCAGTAAAGAAATTCAAGCATTATATACTGAGAAGCAAAGTAATTGCAGTAGTGCCTGATGCAGCAGTGAAGATGTTGCTAATGCAGAGTGAGCCTGGTGAAAAAAGAGCCAAGTGGATTACTATATTACAAGAGTATGACATGGAAATTACACCAATGAAGCTAGTAAGAGGACAGGCTTTAAGCCAAATGATATCTGAAATTGATCCAAACATCACTAGTTAGCAATATGTTATCAATGCAAAGGACAATAAAGAGTGGTATTCAGATATCAGGCACATCCTAATTACTGGAAGATGTCCTCCAATGATGCAAGATTCATAGAGAAGAGCCTTGAAAATAAGGTCACAAAGGTATATGATGAAGGGAGGAACCCTGTTCAAGAAGAATTATGAAGGAATATACCTGAGATGCTTAGAAAAGCCAGAAGCAAAGAAGGTTTTATCAGAATTACATGACAAGTTTGGAATGACACATGGATCAGCCTTGGCCACAACACATGCAATCCTCAGAGCAGGATATTATTGGCCCACAGTTTTTAAAGATACAGCTGTTAAATGTTGTCATGTATGTCAGGTTGCTACCAACAGAGAGAAATATGCTGCACAACTCTTGCAGCCAGTGATGGAAGAGTGCCCATTTGCACAATGGGGCATGGACTTCATAGGACCAATCAATCCTCCATCATCCTCAAGCCATAGGTATGTCTTAACAATTACTGATTATTGTACTAGATGGACTGAAGCTGTCAGCAGCAAGACTTGTACTGCAGATGATGTTATTAAATTTCTAGAGAGCAACATTGTTACCAGGTATGGAACTCCTTATGCTCTAGTAAGTGATAATGGTTCTACCTTCACTTCAACCAAATTGTCAAGTTGGGCTTTTGATCATGGGATCACACTCAAGTTCTCATCCAACTATTATCGTCAAGGGAATGGATTAGCAGAATCCACCAATAAAAATTTGTTGAATATCATAAGAAAATTAATAGAGAAGAACCTAGGGAATGGAACTCATTTCTGAAATATACCTTATGGGTAGACAGAACTAGAATGAAAACTGCATTAGGAAATTCACCTTTCCAATTAGTATATGGGGTAGATCCTATCCTCCCTGTTAACTTGAAAATTCCTACTTTGCAGTTTGCCCGAGAGTACCTAGGCATAAACAATAGACAATAAGTCAGGTTGCTTCAGCTAATGCACTTGGAAGAGAAAAGAAGTCCAGCAATTGACCAATTTGCAAAACATCAGGCTATTGTCAAACATTGGTTTGACAAGAGAGCCAAAGTTAAAGCCTTCAGGATATCTGATTTAGTCCTGATGTGGGATAAAGCCCATGAGAGGAAAGGTGACCATGGAAAGTTTGACAGATTATGGATAGGTCCCTTTCAAATTTCTGAAATACTAGGAGACAACACTTATAGGCTTAAGAACATGACAGGTGAGTATGTCCCATTGCCAGTCAATGGACAATTCCTCAAACATTATTTCCAAGCCTAAGTGATTTCATGATAGTCATGTGTATCATAATGTACATTTGTATAGTTGCTTGTACAGTTGTGTTTTTGTTGTTTTGTTTTGGTTGAGCTTTTGTTTTGGTTAGTCAAGATGATGCACTACACCACCACAGAAAATAACTAAATTGTTAGGATTCAAGTGATGAGATCAGATTTAGACATAAATTATGATTCATTCTAAGAAGTATTCATGATCAGGCCTATGATATCTTTTCATTAGGGTGCCTTTTCTTGATCAAAGTGAATCAATCACAATAAAACACCTAACAGCCTTGGGTTTGTTGAACACACAAGTATAGGTGTTAAGTGAAAAATCTAAAGGGACTCCCTTGCTACTAATACAATCTCCAACCTAAAGCTGCAAGTGACTATACCTTGTATAAATGAGATGACATGATGATATCAGATATAAATTTTAAAAGAAAATCAGAAAAGAAATAAAATTAGGCCATCTAAGTAACTCTACCAGAGCTATGAACGCCTGCTGGCAGTGGGGCTCTACTTAGGGAGATTGTATAGATAACCTTGTCGGGGCTATAGACGCCTGCTGGCACCAAGGCTCTATCCAGGTTGGCTATGAGGGATGATCTCCAACTATGTAGTTTAACACCAGTTACTTATGTTTTCAACTTGCTTTCAAGATGAAGATAATTAATCATTTGCACACACATGATCCTTTGTTAGCATTGTTACCATGATGAACTTTTGTCATTCAAAAGATCATGATGCTTAAGCTTAGAAAGAATTAGAATAATATGGATGAATGTGGTCACATCACTTGAATCATTGGAATTTATTTGTTTTCTTTGGTGGCAAGTTTTTGTGAGGTTACACAACACGCCCCATTTTGACTTGGCAAAACAGGGACCCAACTTTTTGGCTTGGCTTGTTTTGTGTTTCCTGGTGGTTTGGTAAAAGTAAGTCATGCAGATCATCATGCATGGGGAGGTTGGGTAAGTCATCATCATGAGGTCAATTTGTCAAGATTCATATTTGATTCTAGTAACCTCATATTTAGAAAGAGCATCAAATTTTAGGCAGGTTTGCCTTTTGTATCACCCTAATATTTGTTAAGGTGTGAAAGTTACGAATGGTCAAAATTTTAGTCAAACTTGATATTTCTAGGGGAGGATCATATTTCTTAACATCAGTCATATTATATAAGGTCATGCCAATCTAATTTATCACTCGATAAATCATGTGGTCCAAATATCCAGACGTCAATTTTAGGTGATAATGACCTTTACCCGTTAATAAACCTCATGTAATGCGCGCAGATCATATTTCTTAATGTAACCCGATATTTCTTAATATCCTCCTGCCATGAAATATCCCCCTAAGCCATTATCCTGATGATGTCATTCAATTCCAATAAACAAAGAAATAAACATGACGATGACATCATGGTGCCATAGCGATACAATGAGCGAATATCTGGATGACGTCATCCTGATATTCTGAGAGAGAGACATTATAGTTTATCCAGTCATCATCACTTTTGTAACATCACCTGATATATTGAAATATCCTCAATTTATTAAGTATGACCTAAGGGTGTGTTCATCACCCGATCTTGTCATGATAGTTTTCCCTCCTGAGGAGGATGATCACATTGCAATCGGGGTGATATTTGAACATCACCCAATATCCAAATACTATCATATTTTTGAATATATCCTGTCATTTGGATATCACCCCACTCCCGTTGCCACCATTGACATTTAATGTGCGCAGAGGTGGTAGGTATTTCCTGCCAACCACTAAACCTGATGAAACACCTAGTGAAATCCTGAGTTTCCATGTGAAAGATCAACGAATAAAATCTAATCCGTTAGGGTTTGCCCTAATTTTGCCCTAATTGCAAGGTTAAAAGGTAAATTCATCATCATTTTCAAACTTACCTTGCGACAAAATCATTTTTACAAAGCACTAGCTTCCAAACCTTCATACAGGCGATACTTAGACAAACAAAGCTTACAGGCAAAGAGAGACATGAGATTACCAGCAGAATCAAGAGCATTTCTAGAAAATCACTGGTATAAAAGGATTTGCATAACCAGGTAAGTAATTGAAACCCTCATCCTGTTCCTTTTGCATAATCAGGTATGATGCTGCAAATTCTAGTTTATGCATCCCATTGATAGAAAATGTTGAATAAGTACAGTATGCATGATGTTAGTAGAGATAAATTTATATATGCATGCATGTGAAAACCCATTGTAAGACAAATTTGTTAATTGTAGGTATCCATGGCTAACAAGAGGTTAGCTAAGTGCGAAGCTAAGTTCAGCAAGCCCATGTTCGCATCTCCTAGAGGAATCCTATTTAAATATGGTGCCATAACAGATACACATCAGGGGAGTACTGATTTGGAGGCCTGGTTTGCCAAGATGAATGATGAAAAGAACAGAAGCACCTTGTTGGATGCAGTATTTGTATCCAGAATGTGGAATGTGGCTAGCTTTCTGTACTCCATGGAATCCCCAGAGCTAGTCATTGAATGTGCCCGAAATTACAATCCAGAAACAAGACAGGTGGTGAAGCATGAAAGAATATATGCAGACCTATCCATCAAGGGTCTTTCAAAGACATTTAGACTACCATTGGGCAGGAAGGTTAGCAGTGTAGATCTGAAGAAATCATAAGTTGAGTATGAAAATAATAAGAAGAAGGCCAGGAAGAACATGTATCAGTGGAGAGCCAAGAATAGCACATATCCTGCGGCTACCAAACTTCCTATGCACTTGTTTAAGTATGACTTTGATGAAGAATATCAGTACATGATTGCATTGCTTAGCAGGGTGACAGGCCAGCCTGATGCTGGTAGCTTTAAAGACTGGATGTACGGTGTAATCATGATGTGCATATATGTAGACATCAAGCCACTATGGGGCCAGTTGATAAGTGATGCTCTACATGAGTAGCTGACGAACTTGGGAGGTTCAAATTGTTCCTTTTATATGACATCCTACATTGTCTACTCTTGTGCTTACAAGGGCACATTTGATGCATTAACAATAGTTTGTAAGATTGGCAGAACCACCAATGATGCCCATATCTGGGATCACCATCCCCAATTGCAGAGAATTAACTACCTCCAGGATTAGAAATTGGTAAATGATGCATTCTCTATGCATCTAGTGAGAACCATGGAGGAGGACAGGACAAAAAGATTGACCATGGAAGCTCAAGAAATAATCTATAGGCATGGAGCCTGGTATATTCAATTTGCTACTTTTTCTTACATGAGAATTGAGGGTTTTGAAGGACATCCCCTCATGTTGCCAAGATACCCCACTGATGCACTGGTATTAATGGAATTCATAAGGCAGAGCTCCACAATGCTGAAAACATACAAGGATACTCAGAAAATACCACCAATATTGTTTCCAGTGACCATTGGTTGATACATGTGCCCAGACTCAGAAAGTATCAAGAAGGTGATGGTCAATTTGAATAAAATACAGTTGCAGCCATTCCCACTGATAAGGCCATATGATCCTTATGGGAGGATACAGAAAATAACAGGGAAGCCTATTCATAAAAGGCACCTAGAGGACTTCTGGGCTGATTGTGAAGATGAAGCAGAAGCCAGAAGAAGAAGATACCAAAGGTTAACATTGAATCAAATCAAAACCTTTGACTGCATCCCCATTCCTTCACAGTTGAAGAAGGATGATGGCAGGATAATGGCAGATGAATATGAAGAATAGAAAATATATAATGATACAATATCTACACCTGACCTAACTATACAAGAAGATCTATCTTTGGAGCCTTTCATTGCCCGGACCATACACCTAACCCAAGCTTGGGTTGATGAACAAATAGAGGCATTGAAAAAGAAAGGTGTTGCCATTACTGTGGATAACAAGAAGAAAGGATAGGATATTCCTGATGAGGAGTATGATGATTTCATAAATGAAAAGAGAAAATCTAAAGGAGATAGATTGCCTCCACAACAACAACAAAGCAAAAGACCCCCTAGGGGTAAGAAAATTGATAATGAACACAAGGGGGTGATTATTGAAAGGGCAGTGTTTACAATTGAGGAGATAGTAGCATCAAGATCAGGATCAGGATCAGCATCACCTCCAAGGATAGGCAAACAAAAGTCCAAGAAAGACAAGACAGTAGAAATAGTAGTTATTGAGACCCAAGAAGAGGGTCAGTCCTCACAAAAACCAATAGAAGAAGATATCCTTATGGAGGAGGAGCCTGAGGAAGAGGAGGCCCCCTTGCTGTTCAAAAGAAATGGGCAGGAAGTGAAGTGCACAAGGAATTTCAACACAATGTTCCACTTCCTACCATTGTGAAGTTCAAAACTAAACTTGCAGAAGAACAGGGAAAAGAAACCTCCAAGATATCTAAAGGAGGACATATCTCATTGGATGAAACAATTAATCTATCTAATGATGAAGTTGTGAAGGAAGTAGCTTCACAAGAGATGGAAACCCTTGTTGCAGGTACACACATGACTCCTCATAAGACTCCATCAGTTCAAACAATATTGGAGGAGATAAAGCAAGTGGAAGCTGAAAAGGAAAAGACTCCAGAGAGGATAGCCCAAGAAATGGGGTTGGACACATTAGTTGCACAGGTAACAAGTCCTGCAATAGTGGATTTGACAGGTAGATAGGATGTAAGTCCTGAACATCTAGCAGGTACACCTGACAAAGAACAACATATAGAAGAAGTGAAGATGGCAGAACCAAAAGGCCATGCTTCAGAAATAAACCAACAAAGCCAATAGGATACATTAGTGAAGCCCGCTATAGTAGAAGTTCAAGAAAAGGGAGCTGGTGAGAAGGATGTTTTGGAAGATCCTACTTCTAAAGCTCAAGAAGTAAGTGGTGTAGGTGTAAAACAAATCATAGTTTCAAAACAAATGCCAGCACTTAAGGAGGATTTCATAATATCCACTACTGTGAATGTGCCTCAACAAGAAGAAAAGTGAAAAGTGGATGAGGTAATAACGGAGAAGGATCATGATCATCATGATCATCATATAGATGCAGCACAAGATCCTCCACCTCAGGATGATGCTCCTCTGGAAAAAGAAGTTCCTCAGTAGGAGGATGTACCACAGGATCACCCTCAAAGTGAGCATCATGAAGAAGAAACAAGGAAATCACCTTCTCCATCACATATGCTAATAGATACAGGAGCTCAAGGTGAACATCGCGATGATGTTGAGAAACATGATTAGGTACCTCGATGGTTAGAAAAAGAAGTAAACATAGAGGTAGATTTTGAAATTCAAGAATTCGATGTATCTACCTTGTTTTCTGAAAATATAACAAAACCAAAGAGGAAGGCCAGAATGACTTCGGCCATAAAAAGGGATCCAACAACTAGACGAAGGACTGCACAAATTGCAATCCCCACTATAGATAAAGAGAAAGGCAAAATTACTCTAGAAGAATTCCAGAATAATACAATTGACCTGGGGTTTGCAAATGAAGACCAGGAGGGTCAAGAAGGTAAAGACATCATAGATTCTTTGATTCAGAAAGTTAAGAGAGAAAAGGAGAAAAATAAGCAACACAAAGAGCACATTGCTCAGTTGCATGCATATATAGGCAGGTTGACTAATCTTGAGGATAATTCTACTAACCATGTAGTCCCATTGACTGCTATTTCTCAAGAGGAGGTGAATAAATTAGATCTCATGAAACATCAGTCATCCATATTGAGAAAGTGGATGTATTCCACATTTGATACAGCGGAAGAAGTGGTAAAAGACTCTTTGAAGAAGTGGAGTACTCTCAGTGACTCCAGGAAAAAAGTAGACAAGCTGCAGATGGAGACAGGTAAAAGATCCTTCCAATTGGAGAAGATACTAGATATCCTGGGAGAAATAAGGAGGATAAATCCTCAACTACTCATCAACAAGTAGGTATTGAATAATAACACTGCATTATTGGTTGATATATGGTACAAGGACATTCAATTTGAATGTGATGTCCTCAAAAGATGCAATAATAAGTTGAGAGAGATCAGTATAAAATTACACGACATGATGTCTTTTGAGGCAGAAATTTTGGAAACATTGGAAGGAAAGGTGGAAGGGAAGATAGATAATCAAGACGAGGAGTTTGCAATCCAAGCTCTACATAATAACTTCCAATTTGTTACTGATGATCCATTAGGCCAAATGACAGAAGAAATCATGGATAAACTGGTAAGGACCAAGGTTAAAATAGAACAATATAATGAGACACTGCATAACAGGAGAAATAAACTGGATAGCATTAGAAATAAATACCAGGCACACAAGCACACCATTATCAAAGCAAAGACCCAGGATGGCAGAGAAATAAATAAAATTGTGTAGTTGTATGAATAGGTCCAGATCATCATGCAGCCTCATATACAAGATCGCCATCATTAGGATGATGAAGGTTCAGATAGTGATGCACCTAATGATGGAGCACATGATTCAGATAAGGTAGATGATGATGCATCATAAAGTAAATATCATCATCTGATACTTAGTGAAAATAAGTATTCCAGATAGTTGCCAGCTAGCAACTTGTGCCTTTTTGATAAAGTTGACTTAGTCAAGGAAATACTGACCGTAGATATTCATAGATAAATCAAGATTTTAGATCTTTTTGTAACGGATTCCTCACCTTGTTCTATAAAAGGTGCAGGAATGCCTCATTTCTAACATTCAAAACTTAATTGAAATCTGTTTGCTGAAATATTCAGGGCTCATTTCAAAGCTTTTTGTATACATCTACATCCTTGCATACTTAATGAATGAGAAGACTATTTTGATTACAATTCTTAGTAAATCTTGAGTAATTAGTGTGTGAATCTTAGATATATTTGGTGATTTGATGCGTCCCTTGGAGTCCATGTCTACTTGCATATGTTGTTTTCATACAATTCCTCTGAAGTTAGCATCAACTGTATCTAGCTGTGGAATGTCCTGGTGAACATATGGTTTGGTTTTCTTCTCTTCATGAATGTATCTGATATACATGTGGTTCAATAGCTAAAGGTTCAACTTTAATTTGAAGCATCTCTTTCAATTTCATTTAAATTTCAGAACATTTCACCATCATAATTGCAAATAACTGATAATCTTAAGCAAATAATGTAAATATGTGGACATCTCATAGATAATTGAAAATATTTAGCATATTTGAAGCTAAAGCATGTATTATGGATGAATATCATGCAAATAATTAAGTATAATTGTATCATTTGATCAAACAACTATATAAAATGACCTCTCTGTGAAGAATCTTTGCAGAAATAGTGTCGTGATGATGAACTCAACTCAAGGCCCCAAAATGGAAACAACAATACACATCAACCTCTGAGTAACGTCAGACGATTAAGACCTAATCACCGGACACTTGGGATCATGAATTCTCTAAATTCATCATATCTTTCAAGATGAATAAAGGTTAATGTGTACTTTTATTCTATGCTTGTTTGTGACTAACATCATGACCAACATGACACTTAGTCATTTTTCACTAAGTGTTGCCATCAATGCAAAAGGTGGAGATTGTTGGCAAGAGACACTCTGTGGATTCATTATTGTTGTCATTGATGGTAACAAAGTTTATCTCACACATCTGCAGCACATAGTATGTTTATACTGGAAGTCAGATTGAAGAGTGTTTTGGTTTGGTGAACAAGAACATAGCATGTAGCAAGGTCCTACAATCAGGTCTGGATCTCTTAGAGGATATATCTCAACAAAGTACGGACTTGGGGAAGTCAAGAGGAGTACCATTACTACTACATTCTAGAGAGTGAGCCTCCAGTGATGAAAGAGTGAAAATATATGAGCATCTAAGTGTTGGGTTCCTGATAGGCAGAGTAGACTAAGGAAGAACTGACTGGTAGAGCATCAGACTTTAATCCGGATAAGAAATTGATAATGGTCAAGCTATTTGAGAGATCATACATGGTTGGCTGACATGAATGATGACTTCTATGTCTATGACTTTGATACGCATCACAGACTAAGCATGGATTCAGTTGATAGATCAGTGTTTTGTAAATATCTTAAGTGTTCCAATTATCGACTAGAAAGATGTTGAAATCCTTGATGCGGATATATATACCAGATGGATTTTAGTATGAAGGTGTGTGTGTTGATAGAATGTATGAGGAAAGGAAGAGAGAAGTGTGGAAGCAGAAATACAAATCTGGTATGTGACAAAACAACAGCATTAGAGCAGAGGAAGAATGAAGTGCATTAGATCAATTTATTAAGCCTAACCAGAACTATACCTCAGTTCAAACACCTAGTTACTTTCTATATACCTTGTAGACAGTGAGTCTCTTGTAGGCAGTGTGCCTCTTGTAAGTAGTGTGCTTGGGCAGTGAGCCCTAATTGGCAAGTGTCATTTTGTACTTCTTATTCTTTTAAGAAAGAATATAATCTTGGGTTAGTCACCTTGTGGTTTTTCCCTTAAAAGGTTTTTCCACATAAAAATCCTTGTGTTATGTGTGATGATTTTATTTCTGCTCTCATGATTATGTATGCTCTTATGTTTTGATGCTGCATTAATATGAAAGAAGAAAATAAAGTTAAGATATTTAAGATAATTGATTCACCCCCCCTCTCAGTTATCTACCTTGTTTCCAACACAAACATGGGTTTTAAGAAATCAGAGTTAGATCTATTCTTTCTAACATCCATTGGATCCTGGAATAAAGACATGCATTTCTTACCCTAGGGTGTATGTATGGAGAGGGTTTATGGAGATCATGGGTTTCATAACAACAATTCAACATTTTGATTCATTTCATGCATGTCATATTGATAATCCTAATTAAAACCATTTTACCTGGTGATTTCAGTAAATGACAAAAGAAAGGGTTTCATTTTACTTACCTGATAATTGCTTTCCCTCTTGTTATATGACTAATAACTGTATCAACGTGGATGCACTGTATCATCCGTTCCATTTCATTGAAGATCACGTTCCATTTGCAGATGATTGTGAAGCACTGACTTTCTAAGCTCTGTAAACTTCAATTATCGCAGGGTGAATGTAAATAACCCCAAAATTTAATTTAAAACTAAATTATAGGACAAATTAGGGCATATGTGTTATTTTTATTAAATCCATCGATCATTCGCATGAAGTTTGCAGATCTTGCCAAGTGTCAGGATTACATTTGAAATTGACAAGGCACGATCTACCATTGGACTTACATTTAATGCTGGAGGGTGATCTTTTAGAAGATTAGGGATATTTGAAAATATGACCCTCCCGTGGGATAATTATTCATTAATGATCAAGGTGATATGGTCAACTTTTGACTTACAAATATCCTTCTCATTTAAGGATGCAAGGGTAATGTCATCATCATATGGACTTCAACAATTATTTACGAAAGATGATGTCACCATCTTATTTGATGAAGGTCATGGATATTATGAAATGTGACCTCTTCAGGTGAAGATCATGATGAATTCATCATGCCATTATGTTTTCTTTGTTTCTGGGTTAAGATGACATCATCGTCATATTTAGAAATATGACGGATGTTTAAAAAATGACGCTTTGTGGGTCAGGTGCAATGATTGTGTCATCATCAGGGTGCACTCTTTTATTAGTTGGCACTGAATGATGTCATCATCATACTTGCAAAGGGTGATATTTTGAAAGATGAGGGATATTAAGAAATATGACCTTCTGAGAATGTGCATAAGCCTTTGACGGATAGATATTCATCCTCATTTAAATTTGATGTTCACGTATCGGAGATTGAATAGGCATCAGGTGATCTTCTTAAGTCAAGGTCATCTAAGCAAATATGATTGATAATTAGAAATATGACCCTATGGGAGATATTAGGGTTGACCCAACTTTGACTTAGCATAACTTTCTATCCTTAAACAATATCAAGGTGATTCAAAAAGTAAACCTACTTCAAATTTTGTATTCTTTCCAATTATGATTCTAATGCTAGAAAATTCTAAATTTGGCAACTAACCCCTCCTTGTGGTACACATGCATAAGCAAAGGGTAACATGACTAAATTTTACCAAACTACCCAAAGCAAAAAGCAAACAAGCAAAGGCAAGAAAAGGGTTGGGTCCCTATCTTGCTAAGGCAAAATGGGGCGTGTTATGTAACCTCACAACAACTTGCCACCAAAGAAAATAACCAAATTCAAATGATTCAAGTGACAAGATCACATTCTAACTCCTCTTGAGCATAAGTATTATGACCTTTTTGAATGATATAATGTTCACTATTGCAACAGTGCTAATAAGGAATTCAAGTGTGTGTAAATGATTAATTATCCTCATCTTGAAAGTAAGTTGAAAACATGAGTAATTGGTGTTAAGCTACATATTTTGAGTTCATCCCTCATAGCCGACCAGGATAGAGCCTTACTGCCAGCAGGCATCCATAGCCTCGACAAGGTTATCTATACAATCTCCCTATGTAGAGCCCCACTGCCAGAAGGCGTCCATAGCCCTGGTAGAGTTACTTAGATGGCCTAATTTTAACCTTTTGGAATTTTAATATTTTCTTTTTATTCATATGATTTCATCGTGGAAGCTCAATATGCAAGGTGTGATCACTTGCTGATTTAGGTTGGAGATTGTAATGGTAGCAAGGGTGACCCTTTAGATTTTTCACTTAACACCTATACTGATGTGTTCCACAAACTCAAGGTTGTTAGGTGATTCATTGTGAAAATTTCCTTAATTAAGAAAAGGCACCATGATGAAAAGGATATCACACACCTGATCAGAGATACTCCTCAAAATGAGTCATAACCTATATAGGAATTTGTTCTCATCACTTGAATCCTAACAATATGATTGGTTTCTTAGGGTAACAAGGTGCATCATCTTGCCTAACCAAAACAAAGACTCAACAAAACAAACAAACAAACACACAAACAAAACAAAACTATACAAACTATACAATATGTACATCATGGTACAAATGACTTACATGACCCTGTTTCAAGCTTGGAAGTAATGTTTGAGGAATTGCCCATTAAGTGGTAATGGAACATCCTCACCGGTTAGAGCCCTAAGTCTATAGGTATTGTCTCCTAGGATTTCTAGAACTTGAAAAGGCCCTATCCAAAGTTTGTCAAATTTACCATGGTCACCTTTTATTTCATGTGCTTTATCCCACATAAGGACTAGATCTGAAATCCTAAAAGCTTTAACTTTAGCTCGCTTACCAAACCAACATTTAACAACAGCCTGATGTTTAGCAAACTGATCAATTGCTCTATCTCTTTTCTCTTCTAAATGCATGAGTTGAAGTAGTCTAACCTCTTGTTTGTTATCTATGCCTAGATATTCTTGTGCAAACTACAATGTGGGGATCTTTAGGTTAATAGAGAGGATAGGATCCACCCCATACACTAACTAATAAGGAGAATTTCCTAATGTAGCCTTCATTCTAGTTCTATCCACCCACAAGGCATACTTTGATAGGGCATTCTACTCCCTAGAGTTCTTCTCTATCAATTTCTTTATGATATTCAATAAGTTATTATTTGTAGACTCTACTAAACCATTCCCTTGAGGATAATAATTTGAAGAAAATTTCAAAATAATTCCATGAATGAAAGCCTAACTAGATATTTTTAGTGATGCAAAAGTAGGTCCATTATCACATACCAAAGCATAAGGAATTCCATACCTGGTCACGATGTTACTTTCTAAGAATTCGATCACATCATTTGCATTGCATGTCTTATTGCTAACCGCTTTAGTCCACCTAGTACAATAATCAGTGATAGTCAATATATACCTATGGCCTAAAGATGATGAAGGATTTATGGGTCCTATGAAATCCATGCCCCATTGAGCAAATGGGCGCATCTCCATCACTGGTTGCAGAGGTTGAGCAGCATATCTTTCTCTGTTAGCTGCAACTTGACATGTATGACAACATTTAATATGTTTAGTAGTGTCTTTAAAGATAGTGGGCCAGTAGTATCCTGCTCTCAGGATAGCATGAGCAGTAGCTAAATGTGACCCATGTGCAGTTCCAAACTTATCATGCAATTCTGCTAACACTTTATTTGTTTCTTGCCTTTCTAGGCATCTGAGATATATTCCTTCAAGTTCCTTTTGAAAAAGATCCCTCCTTTTATCATATACTTTTGTGATCTTATTTTCTAGGCTCTCCTCTGTGAGGCCTGCAATTTTGATGGGCATCTCCTAGTAATCAAGACATGCCTGATGTCTGAATACCATTCTTAAGTTTCTTTAATGTTCACCACATATTGTTGGTTCATGATGTTAGGATCAATTTATGATATCATCTGGCTCAAGGCTTGTCCCCTTACTAACTTCATGGGTGTTATATCCATATCATACTCTTGGAGAACTGTTATCCATTTAGCTCTCTTCTCACCAGGCTCACTTTGCATTAAAAGCATTTTCACTGTTGCATCTGGTACTACAACAATTATCATACTTCTCAAAATGTAGTGTCTAAACTTCTTGACTTCTCAGACTAGAGAAAGAGCTTATCTCTGAACGTCCATGTATCTAATCTTTGCATCCTTGAATGGGCAGATCATAAAAGCTATAGGCTTTTCCTCTTTAGCCTCATTTCTTTGTGTTAATACTGATGTTGATGTATGCTCTGAAGCAAATGAATATATGTAAAAATCTCTTGTATAATATAGACTAATAAGAACAGGAGCATCAGATATAGCTTTCTTAATATCCTCAAACACTGCTCTTACTTCAAGAGTCCATTCAATTTTGGCATCTTTCTTGAGCATTGCATGTAGTGGCTTGACAATCTCTTCAAAGCCAGTAATGAATTTCATAACAAAATTTATCTTACCAAAATAGGATTTGAGTTCCTTCTTACATCCAGGAAGTTGCAACTTCATGCTAGAGTCTACTATTGCAGGGTCAATGATGATCCCATTTTCTATTATTAAATGACCTAGTAACTTACATGTGGTTACTCTGAATATGCACTTCTTTGGATTCAAGGATATACCATATTGTTCACACTTTTTAAGCACTTTCCTGAGGTCTTCTATGTGATCACCTCTCTTTTTGGAAAAAAACTGTCAAGTCATCCATGTATATGACTATGTACTTACAAATCAGGCCCCTGAAAGATATATCCATTACTCGTTGAAAGGTGGCTCCACATTTATCAATCCAAAAGGCATGCACCTATAAGCAAATATACCCCACTTGGTAGTGAATGTAGTTTTCAATCTATCTATTTTATCTACCATCACCTGGTTATAACCCAAGAAACCATCCAAGAAAGACATCATCTGTGCATCATTAACTATTTGCAAGACCTCATCCAACGAAGGTAAAGGATAGTTATCCTTTTCAGATGCTTTGTTCAAATTTATGAAGTCTACACATAGCCTGATATCACCATTTTTATTTCTCACAAGGACCAAATTGGCCACCCATGTGGAATGTCTTACAGGAAATATGATCCTGGCATTGAGCAATTTCTTGACTTCTTCAAAGATGATGGGTTCTAATAAGGCATTAACTGGTCTTTGTTTTTGTCTAAAAGGCTTGATGTCTGGCTTCAATGGTATAGTATGGGTGATGATTGAAGTGTCATAAGTTTTCAACTCATCATAGGTCTAGGCGATAAGATGGATGTAATCCTTAAGTGCTTGGGTTATCCCTACCATTTCTTCTTCTGTACACACTTTACCAATTAGGACATTCCTTTTTTCTTTATTTTGTCCTATATTGACTAGTGAGTATTCTCCTCCATCAGTCCTTGGGAGATCTTTCTATTTTAACATATTGTGCAAGTCAAATGCTCTTTCTAATTCTATCATCCCCTTGGGATTTTATTACTAGGCAAAACCATGATCTCCTCTTCTTCCCAAGTATGATCATCCACATTTCTCTATGATCTGTGCATCAAACACATCTCTGTTTGATATAAAATCTAAAATATGTTGGTCATCATCAAACACCTAAAGATTGGTAACATTATTTGGTACGGAGGGTACTAATATTAATTCAACTGAAAACCTCTTCAAACTAGATATAGCTAATGGTTCCAAAGTGCTTGCAGCTTGGACCAGAGCATCTGTTCTATGATTCTATTCTCTGGGCATATGTGTGATGTTGAATGCATCAAAATCTTCGATCAAGTCCCACACCCTGTGTCTGTAATTAGACAACTTTTTGTAATTGTAAGAATATATGCCTCTTAATTATCTTACCACCAATTCTAAGTCTCCATAGACATGTAGAATCTTTACTTTTTTCTTGAGTGCAGACAATATCCCATGAATTAAAGCTTCATATTATGTCACATTATTTGTGCATGAGAATTGTAATCTATATGCTACTAAATAGGATTTTCTAGCTGGATCAATAAGATCTATTCCTACTCCAGCTCCTTGTTTTGACTTAGATCCATCAAACTTAAGGATCCATGGCTTATCTTCAGTTAAAGGTTTGTCAGGACCTTCTCTTTTCTTTTTAACTCTGGTGGCTGCACCACCTGATATCCATTTCAATTTTGGTGACTCATTCTTTTCTACTTTTACTTTCTCTGATTGATGTGAAGCTGATACTTGCTTTCCTTCATTATTATCAGGAAAATGATCCTCTGAATAAAGCATCATTTTCTTATTCAAAATGTGCAAGCATAATGAACAAGTAGTCTCTGAATGTGGTGCTTCATTTAATCTACACCAACCTTCAATTAGAGCATTATGTGGAGAAGTATGTTGTAGCAACATCCTCTGAATTTGTTTTGACAAAAACTCTTCAAACTTGGTCAAATTACTCCCTTTATCTTCATTAGATACTTCATATTTTGACTCAATCAAACAATCAGTGCCTGGGGTGATATCACTTTCACCACTAGAAATATTCTCATTGCACACCAGGATCTCTTCTAAACTATGATTGCAGCTTTCATCTTGATATATAACTTCCTCTGTACCTGTAGATGATGAACAAGAATCAGTATCACTATAATTATCTATATGATTTACCTCAGGTGTTGACAATCCCTTCTCACTACATGTCTATTCCAACTCCATCATGTCTAAACAAGCATCACAAGTTTTTTCAGAATGTGCCTCATCATGTAACTTGCACCATCCTTTAATCAAGACATCTTCATTAGATAAGTTTAACATTCAACAACATTGCATCTCTCTGCATAGATACAATTCAAAGTTCCTAAAATGATCTAACTCATCACTATCATCTGAACTGTGATTAGATTCTATAATCACTCTATCATCTTGTAGATCATCCCTATGAACATGAATATCATACATGAGGATCTCTTCTATCTTGACTATTTGAGGTCTAATGGTGTAAACTCCAGGCTCAACATCCACATACATGATCTCATTGGTTTTATTGTATTTAGTGATCATGTGTTTCATCCTAGATTCAACATCTATCCTAATCTGATTGGGAATCCCTTTCCAAAGTAGCCACATGTGTCTAAAATTAGTGGACATATATCCATTAAGTGTCTTTGACCAATCCCTACTAAGCAACATTCCATATGTATCAGGGATATCTACTACTTGGATATCAATGTCATATTGAATCCTTGGATTTGATGCTAATTGCATATGAATGTGAGTTAATTCTCCTACAACACTCACCTCAGTCTTATCTAATTGTGTTACCTTTTTTAATGATTTGGCAGGATGTAACCCTAAGGCATAACATATAGTCAATGACATTACATTGGTAGGCGCACCTAAATCTACTAAGTGATTATGCAAATTCTTATTGAACATCCTTATGGTAAGGAGAAATGGAGGTGACTCAGTCTTATCCCTATAGAGGGTCATGTGTGAAGTTTTTAAAGCTTGGATAGTAGCTAGGGCTTTATGTTTAACATTCGTATCCTTAGCTGCATGATCTTTATTTAAAGTCTAGTTTGAATTGAGGGGATGGCTAGCCTCTTTTGGTGTAGGGTCATCTAAGGATTTCATGAATGCCTTCTTAATAGCTAGGGTTTTAAATAATTCTGACAATGACAAGCTAATTTTGATCTTTTTCATTTCATCTGCTAAGTATGTGATCAATTTATCAGATTCAGGAGGCTGGTTACGGGCTTTTGCCATTGTATTTTATGGTACTAAATATTGAGCATTAACCTTAGGAAATCTAGGGTTATTACTTTCCTTTGGATCAGGAGGAGTGTTAAAATTGTTTGGAGGCAAAGATGTGGTCAAGGGACTAGAAGGTATGTTTGAGTTATTCCTAAGGTTATAATTGTGTCTACCTTGATACTGTGGCTGGTAAGCACGTACATCCTCATGTTCAACTGATGGCTCATTCTCATCCTCAAAAGGAAAAACATAATTCATTTCAAAAGCCATGGCTGACTCTTCACATGCTAGGGTGTAATTCTCATGAGATGAGATTATTTGCTGATGAGGATGATTGACAAAACTCTCCAACACAAGAGCAGGATCATATCCACAAGGGATAATTTCATTTCCTTTAACAAATGGAGGATTACCTGCGGTATTGGATACTTCAGCTTGAAAGATGTTGGCTGCTATCCTAAACTAAGAACAATCTAACTTAGCATGAAGATTGGTATTATGTATCCTACACCAGTTGGTAAGGGCTGCTTCTGCCAAGTTCACTCTAGTAGTCTGTTTAGGTTCACTAGGAGGCTGATTATCTAAGGGTGATGGTAAGGAACCATTATTTGACCTGATGTTCCATACTCTAGGCTGTCTAGGTGCATTATTGTTACCACTATTGTTATTGTTGTAGTTCCTCTCATTGTTATATCCCCTCTCAGGATATCCAGATATGTCATTATTATATCCTCTTCTTTGATTTGGTTGAGAATAGAAATTATGACCTCTCAAATGAGTGATTTCAGTTGTCAATTTTCTTAATTGTGTTGATATCTCTTTAATTTCCTCCTTTTCTTCCTAAACTTTGGCTACTACATTCTTTGTTTGGGGTTTGAAAAAGGAAAAACCATTGTTATTATTCTATCCTACATCCTAACGTACTTGTGCATGTCTTAGATATTGCACTATTTGGCCATTTCCATTTGGAGGTGGCATTATGCTAAGTGGAGGTACTTGTAAAGGACCTGGCATTACAACTGGAGGCATCATAGCTCCATTAGTCTACTGTTGAGTAGGATATGCAGGATATGTAGGAAATGCTATGTTTGGTGTTGTAGCAAGGATCAATTGCTGATTCACTTTTATAGCTTCTTCAAAAGCTCCTGCCAGAGTTGTGACATTAGGATGTGTCCTCCTGATGAACATAGAAGTCAGGGGATCTACGACTAAATAGTATATACTCCTAGCAGCTTCATCTACTATGGTATATGGAGCTACCAACTTTGAAATCATCTTTTGGAATCTAGCATTAAAGTTAGCAATAGGCTCTCCTTCAAATCTCTTGATTGTAGAAAATAGGTGATAATTCATTGAAGGATCTATAGGTATTTTAAATCTATCCTTGAAAGCTTTCTCTAAGGTGGCCCATGAACCAACTAAGCCTTGGCCAAGATTGATATCCAATTATATGCTTCTTCTCCTAAGGAAAATGGAAATAATCTGCATACCACATCTTGATGTTCAATCCTTGCTCTACAACAAGATTCCTTGAATGTTCTGATGTGATCATTAGCATCCTGATATGGATGATATTTAGGACAAATCTTATCAAGATTTTTAGGTAAAGGATGATATGCATTGAAGGTCAAAGGTGAGTCTGCAGCAAAGAATGACATAGTGACCAGTGGTGGTTGGACTAGAGGGGTAACAGGTGGTCCTATAGGTGTTTGCAATTCAACAAGGGTTATTGGAGTATTTCCTGGTGAAGATTTTGATGTATTAGAACTAGGAGTGTGATGAATGTCTATAGTTCTAGGTCTAAGTCCATGGATAGGTAGTTCCTCAAAAAGTCCACCAGATCTGGACCTGGCATTTGGCCTAGGAGCCAGGGTTCCAACAATTTATGAAAATTTAACTTGGTTTTCTATAAAGATCAACCAAACTTACCAAATAAAGGAGATGTTTATGACCAGAATCCATAACTGACTAGATATTTATGCAATATTTGCATGAAACCTGTAAATATGAGCAAATACTAGATTTCTAGACACGGATATCAAGATATCCAGTGACACAAGAAAATTATAGCAAAGATCTAGTAGGAAGGTTTGAATAATGACCAATCCTTAAAGATTTCAAGAACTGACTATAAAGTTTGAGATATCTATGCTCAATTCTAAAATATTTATGATGAATAGATGTGAAAGGATATAGAATAAGCAAATCTTTGCAAGAACACTCAAAGCATGAACAATTGTGATGAGATTTAAGAAGATTACCTTGTTTCAACCACAGGAATATGCATATGCAATAGATTTACCTTTCAAATTGGAAAGACAACCCTCCTTCTAGCCCCAACTTTCAAATTGGAAAGAAGTTCCTCCTTCTAGTGCCAATTTATGTTGATGATGATTGTTAGTCATAACAACATAAAAAAAAATTTGCACAACAAACATTTATTATCTTGAAAAGTATGATCAATTTGGAATAAATTGATGACTCCAAGACTCCATTGATCAGGTCACGATCATCTTACATTACTCAGAGGTTGATGTGACATGTTGTTTTCCATTTCAATGGGTCTTACATTGTCTGTATGATAAATCATTTCCTGTATATCTGGTTCTACATCTGTTTCTTGTAAACTTACTTCACAAATGAGGTTATTTCTAGTATACTCCATAGATAATGATTATATTTATAAGTTTGATCAATTCTTCCAAGCATTTACTGTTATAAACTTATTTTATGCTTCTGCACTGTGTATTTAGTCAAATAATGTTCCTATAAGTAGGTATTTGCATGTGTATTGTTGATATTAATGTATATTTGCATGATATTTGTCATTTTCACATGCTTTCACTCAAAATATACTTTGTATATTCAATTCTTTGAGTTATAGGGATATTTCATGTTTATTTGCTTTAGGTTGTATGATATTTACAATTATGAAGGTGATTTGCAATGAAATTTAAGAAAATTAAAAGAAATACTTCTAAATTTGGTGAACCTTTAGCTAATGAGTCACATACATTCCAGATACAGTCACGAAGAGAAGAAATCAAACCATAATTTCACTAGGTTGTTCCACAGATAGGTATGGGTGATGCTAACTTCAAAGGAACAAGGAATGAAAACAATACATGTAGACTGACAAGCACTCCAAGGGACGTAGCTAATCAATGCATATATCCAAATCTCATTCACTGACTACTCAATATTTATAATAAATTGTAATCAACACAACCTCTCTTTCATTGAGTATTCAAAAGACATGTACATTCACAAAAGCCTTGAAATCAGTCCTGAATGTTTCATCAATCTAACTTCAATTAAGTTTCTAATAATACAGAGAGTGCACTCCATCTCCTTTTATAGAACAAAGAGAGGAGGCTGTTACAAATGACCAATGGTCAAGATTTATCTATTTGAATCAACAGTCAATATCATCCCATTGACTAAGTCAACTACTGTTAACAAGAGCATAGGTTGCTAGCTGGCAACCATCTATTGGATTCAAGCATCTCATATGCTGATTATGCATATGACTTTGTCATCATGCATCCTTATTTATTCTTTATCTTCTTCTTTGTCACTTTCATCTTCTCCATCAATTGCATCTTCATCATCTTTTTCTTCATCATCATCATTTTCTTCATCATTGTCACTTTGTTGTAGATTTCCTCTTATGTGTACTTTTATAGTTGCCCTGATAGATTCATATAATTGTACTATTCTATCAACCTCTATTCCATCCTTTATCTTAGCTCTCGCTATAGGATGCCTGTGGGAACGAAATTCCTCTTGAAGGGCATCCATCTTGTTCTTCCTTCTGTTTAATGTTTCATTGTATGTCTCCACCCTGACCTTTATCCTCATGATTTTATTTATTACCTCTTTTGTCAAATGGTGCAAGGGATCCGCTAGAGCTTGCTTGAAATTATTATGGAAATCTTGCATAGCAAAATTAGTATCTTGATTTTCAATTTTCCCTTCTACCTTTCCTTCTAGAGCTTCTAAGGTTTCTGCTTCTTTTGCCATAAGGTCATGTAACTTGACATTTATATCCCTGAGTTTGCCATTACATCTTTTCAAGATGTCACATTCAAATTTAGTGTCTTAATACCAAATACTGAGCAGCTGAGAAGTGTTATTATCTAGTATTTTGTTATCTAGGAGTATCTTCTCATCAATTCTTTTCATTTCTCCCAAGGCATCTAGGTTCTTCTCTAGCTTGAAAGATCTCCTGCCTACTTCATTCTGTAGCTTGTCCACTTTACTCTTCAAGGTACTAAGAGAATTCCAACTTTCTAAGGAGGTTTTCACCACATCCTCAGCCTCAAAAATAGAAGACATGAACCACTTGTCCACTAGTTGTGCCTGATGCTTCATTAGATCTAATCCTATAGCCTCTTATTGGGATATAATTGTTAATGGAGTGGCTGTACTAATAGGTGTATGGTTAGGATCAATCAATCCTTTAATAAAAGAATGCAACTAAGCAATGTGCTCTTTATATTTCTTATTCTTATCATTTTCTCTTCTCACCCTTTGGGTCAAAGAATCAATAATGTCTTTACCTTCCTGACCTTCCTGGTCCTCATTTTTAAAACCTAGATCAATATCATTTATCTGAAACTCATTAAGGCTTATTTTACCTTTCTCCTTTTCAACCATGGGTAAGGCCACTTGAGTTGTTCTCCTACCTGTAGTAGGGTCTCTCCTTATTGTAGATGTGAGCCTTGCCTTTCTTCTAGGTTTCATCATACTTTTAGTAAATAATGTAGAAACATCAAAGTCCTACACTTCATCAACTTGTTGCAGATTTACCTCATGTTGCAACCAATAAGGAACATCACCCTTGGGCTCTTGATGATCATCTTCCTTATTTTGAGTATCTTGGGACTGTGCATTAGGCCCTACCCTCAATGGTGAATTTATTTTCTTATTTCTTCCACATGCACATTCTCATGAGGGGACTTCTGTTGAGGTGCCTCTTGCTAAGGGATTTCTTCCTTAGGTGGAGGATTTTGTGGAGTATGCATACCTTGATCTTCTACCTCCTTATGTAAGTCCTCCTCAGGAACTTCTTGAGCCTTTTCCTTTTGCTCATCTTGTGGTACATTGGTCTCTTAAGAACACTATGTATTTGGGCCTTGTAAATCACTCGCCTTGCCCTCAGTCATCTTTTCTATTTCTTTCTGTTGGCTTTCACCTTGTGCCAAACTTTGCTCTTCATCCTTAGATGCACCAACTTCTTCCAAGTTTACCTCTGTCTCAGCTGATTGCTCTTCTAATCATGGATTATTGCCTTGGTCACCTCTTTCAACATGTGGTGAAGAAAGGCCTTGGTCTTGATTAGTACCCTTGTCTTTATTCTGATCACCCCTGTTCTAAAGCTGTGCTTGTCTTGTGGGTGCATTATCTTGACCTTTTCATTGATCGGATGCCATATCACCAGTCTCTATATGCATTGTATTTTTAGCTTCTTCAGGCTCCCAAGGCTGATCATTATCCTTGTTCTAATTCATATCACCCTGGTAAGTTAAATCTATCACTATAGGACTAGTAACCTACTCTACCAAATTAGCTAGCCCTATCTGTTTGGCTACTTCTTTAGGATTATCCTGTTCTGTTTCATCCATTCCAACCTCCTCATGATGTGTCACTTTCTAGGCCATGGGGGTCCCATGAGGGGTCTGTTGCAAGTATGAGGTGAACCAGTGTTGTCATTGATGTCAACATACTCATATTACATTGACAAGAAGGATTGGATGAGCTGTGTGTTGAGGATATTGAGAAAATTAGCCTCAGTCAGGATCAGTGAAGAACAGTGATGAGAAGAAGGCAAATATATTGGATAGGTTGAGAACCGGAGGATGCAGATTAAAGGGTTTGCAGATATGAGTCTTGAGATGCTTCAGTCAAGTTTTCAGAGGTCCGCATGAAGACCTGAAGAAGTTATGGCTGTCTGTGTGGAACCGGTTCCGGCAAATGCTTAGAGGTGACAGAGGATCACAGAAAGGTCCGGTGAGGTTCGGAATTGTACAATCCTAATCTGTGGATTGGAAAGAGTGTTTGGGATGTCCTTGTGATGTGCCATCTCGAGCTGTGTATGATTTGGAGGTCCGGAAGTACCTCTTGCATTATGACAGTGGCGACAGACTGTGTTCTTGAAGTTCCGGATAAGGAGGATAAGAGATTTCAGTAAGTAAAGGAAATGCGGACGTACCTGGTCATTCAGGCAGGCTTGTGAAGGCTCTTGGATCATGTTGAGGTTGTGTTGTTGGTCCGCATTGATAATGTATGATTTGAAGGTCCGGAAGTACCTTCTACAATGGCGACAGACTGTGTTCTTGAAGTTCCGGATGAGGAAGACAAGAGATTCCAGTAAGTAGAGGAAGTGCGGATGTATCCGGTCATTCAGGCAGGCTTGTGAAGGTTCTTGGATCATGTTTAGGTTGTGTGGTTGGTCCGCATTGATAGTAGAGCCCGGAATTGAAGTTATTCTTCCGGATGAAGTTCTTGCTCTGTTTAGCCGACCGGATGAGTTGTTCATCCTGTGAATGTTCTTGTGGTGGCCGACCGGATGTGTTATTCATCTTGCGGATACTCTTATGGTTGTTTGCCGACTTAGATGTTTGTTCCTAAGTTGATGTCTTGTATAAATAACGGTTTGTGAGTTCATTTCATAGTGTGGATTGTGTGGATGAGTGTGGCATAGCGAAGAGAAGTGCGAAAGGCAGAGCAGAAGTTTTTGGGCTTAAAAGGAACTGATTTGGACATAGTAGAGATGTCATTCTCCAGTTCAAGATTGTGATTCTTATCACTTTGTAGACAGTGTGTCTCTTAGTAGGCAGTGGGCCTCTTGTGAGCAGTGTGCTTGGGCAGTGAGCCCTAATTGGCAAGTGCCATTCTTTTTCTTATTCTTCTAATAGAGAATAATCCTTGGGTTAATCACCCCGTGGTTTTTCCCTTAACCAGGTTTTCCATGTCAAAATCTTGGTGTTCAATGTGTTGATGTTTATCTGCTCTTGTGTTTATGTATTATGCTTTCATGGATGATTAATTGATATGCTGTTAACTAACAACGAAGAATCAAGTGTTTGAAAGAACAATAAGTTTTATACAACTGATTCACCCCCACCTCTCAGTTGTATGCCTTAAATCCAACAATTGGTATCAGAGCTAAGTTCCTCTGAAAGGAGCTTAACCGCTCGAGGAGATCCAGGATGTCGTCATACAAAAAGGATAGTCCGAAGTTCGATGGAACCAACTTCACTCTCTGGAAAGGTCGCATGAAGTGTCACTTGGAATGTATGGGAAAAGTATACTTGGCTATGGTTTCAAAACCTTATGTACCTCCACAAGGTGGTCCGACAACTCTAAATGAAATCACAGAAGCTGAAAACAATCTGTGGACCAAGGAAGCTCTTCTAAGCGCATTGAATGACTCAGATCTCTCGAATGTTATTGACCTACCAACTGCATATGAGATCCTGACTAAACTGGAACTTCTGTATGAAGGAGATGAGTTTGTCAAAAGTGCAAGGTTGCAAAGTCTGAAAGGGAAATTTGAAAGATTGAAAATGAGAGATGATGAAAACATCACTACCTTTATGCCAAGAGTGAATGAGCTGGTATGTGGAATTAGAAATGCTGGTGGAACTCTAGATGAAAATGAGATTGTCTGCAAAATCCTAAGATCCCTTCCTGCTACCTACAAAATCAAGGTTGCTGCCATTGATGAATTCAGAGCCCACACAACTGTCACAAGAGAACAACTGGCTGGCAAACTAGCTGCATTTGAAATGACTGAGTTTGGAGATGATCCTCCCAAAACTGAATCTGCTTTCAAAGCCAGTGCCTATGTGAAAGGCAAACAGAGATTTGATCCGGGAGAAAACTCATCAAGGAAAATGTCATGGTATGATCAAGCAAGAAGAGACATGGAAGAAGAAGAAGCAGAAACAGCTCAACTTGAAGCCCTCATTGCAAAGAGATTGCCAAGAGGATCCGGTAAGTATGAAGGAAAACTACCATTTAAGTGTTTCAACTGCAATAAGATTGGTCATTTTGCTTCAAGATGTCCGGAAAGATCTGCAAGGTCTAATACTAACAGACAAAGGTTTCAAAAGAATTGCTATTATGTTCATGAAGAAGATGACAATGAAGGAGTAACAGATGATGAATCAGAACTAGGAAGCAAATCCGGAAATGAGTGGGTGTTTATTGCCATCAAGGAAGAAGATTCAATACTCTTTGAATCTGTCAATCACAAAGTTGTTGAAAAAGCTTTGGCTGCTCAAGTGGAAGAAAAGGATGATTGGGTTATTGACAGTGGATGTTCTCACCATATGACTGGTGACAAGAATAAGTTCTTGAATTTGGAAAGGTATGAAGGAGGAATGGTAAAGTTTGGTGACAATTCTACTGGCAGAATCAGAGGCAGGGGAACTATTTCCTTTGATGGAAAGAGCAAAACAGGTAATGTACTATATGTTGAAGGATTGAAGCACAATCTTCTCAGTGTTGGTCAGTTAGTGGACAAAGGCTATGATCTCCGGTTCAAGAATGGAAAATGCAGAATCTTTACAAGTTCTGGAACTGAAATTGCATCCGGTACTCAGACAAAAGGTAATATCTTTCATCTGGTTGGTTCAAATAAAAGTTGTTTGTTTGTTCAAATTGATCAGAGTTGGTTATGGCATAGAAGAATGTGTCATGTAAATTTTGATAACATCATCAAGATAAGCAATACTCAGGCTGTAAGAGATCTTCCAAAATTGATGAAACCTACAAATAGTGTGTGCAAAGAATGTCAGTTAGGTAAACAAAGCAGAGTCTCTTTCAAAAGCAAAGATCAGTCTTCTACCGGATTGTTGGAATTAGTACATACTGATCTCTGTGGTCCGACAAGAATCAAGAGTCTGCAAGGTGATAGATATTTCATGTTGTTAATTGATGATCATTCCCGGATGATGTGGGTTACCATTCTAAAAGAAAAATCAGAAGCATTTGAGAAGTTCAAAATCTTCAAAGCTATGGTAGAGAATCAAACCGGATTGAAACTAAAGTGTCTAAGGTCTGATAGAGGTGGTGACTTTACATCTGGTGAGTTCATTGACTTTTGTGAGAAGCAGGGTATAAGGAGACAGTTGTCTGCTCCTAGGACTCCACAGCAGAATGGAGTAGTTGAGAGAAAGAACCGGACCATCTAGGAAGCTGCCAGGACAATGATGTTGGAAGCAAATGTTCCTCAGATGTTTTGGAAAGAAGCTATCAGCACTGCAGTCTACACTCTCAATCGAGTTCAAATTAGAAACAACACCGGCAAGACCCCCTATGAACTCTGGTTTGGCATCAGTCCTACTGTGAAATATTTTAGAGTATTTGGTAGCAAGTGTTATATTAAAAGAGATGAAGATCTAGGAAAGTTTGATGCTAGAAGTGATGAAGGAATTTTCTTGGGTTACTCCACTCAAAGCAAAGCATACCGGTGTTACAATAAGAGATTGAGGAAGATGATAGAAAGCACCAATGTAAAAGTTGATGAAGGAATTGAGAAGCCTTCAAGATTTTATGAGTTTGATGAAGATGACCAAGATAGTGTTCAAGGAACTCAATCCTCTCCGGTGAGACAGAGTCAGCCTGATCCGGTAAATCAGGAAGAAGAGATAGGTTTGAATGAGCCTGATCAAGAAGCAGCAGTGCAGGATACTCCTAAAATTCCAAGGTATGTAAGACTGAACCACTCTGAAGATCAGATCATAGGTGACAGAAGCAAAGGTGTACAAACTAGAAGGAATGTTGCTCAAAATCAAGATGAATGTTGTCTGATTTCAAAGATTGAACCTAAAACAATAAATGAAGCCTGCAATGATGAAAATTGGACCAAAGCAATGGAAGATGAATTGATGCAAATTGAGAAAAATCATACTTGGGATCTTGTTCCCAGACCTAGAGATAGGAATGTAATTGGAACCAAGTGGGTCTTCCGGAACAAACTAAATGAAGCTGGTGAAGTAATCAGAAACAAAGCTAGATTGGTCTGCAAAGGGTACTCTCAAATAGAAGGAATTGACTTTGAAGAGACTTTTGCTCCGGTGGCAAGAATTGAAGCAGTCAGATTACTTCTTGCATATGCTGCCTTCCAGGACTTCAAGGTATATCAGATGGATGTCAAGTCTACCTTCCTAAATGGTGATCTGGAAGAGGAAGTCTACATTGAACAACCGGATGGATTTCAATTGTCTGATAATGATGCTATGGTCTGCAAGTTGAAGAAAGCTTTGTATGGATTGAAGCAAGCCCCAAGAGCATGGTATGAAAGGTTGGATAAGCATCTTGTGTAGATTGGATTCAACAAAGGTACTGCTGACAGTAACTTATATTTCAAAATTGATCATGATAACATTTTGATTGTTGAAGTGTTTGTGGATGATATCATTTTTGGAGGAAGAGATAGTATGTGCAAAACTTTTGCAAATCAGATGAAAAGTGAGTTTGAAATGTCTATGCTTGGTGAAATGAATTTCTTCTTGGGTCTGCAAATTACTCAAACAAAAGAAGGGATCTTCATTTCTCAGACCAAATATGTGAAAGAATTGTTAAGGAAATTTGGTATGGAAGACTCAAAGCCAATGAACACTCCTATGGCAACCGGATGTAAGTTAAGCAAAGATGATGATTCTCCAAAGACAGATCAGACAAAGTATAGATCAATGATTGGTGGATTGTTGTATCTCACTCAAACTAGACCAGATATAATGTAGGCTGTTGGTCTTGTGGCAAGATTCTAGGCTGATCCTAGAGAATCTCATGTTATGGCAATCAAAAGAATTTTTAGGTACTTGAAAGGAACAGTTGAGTATGGTCTATGGTACCCTAGAGATCCGGATTTCTCTCTTCATGCTTACACAGATGCAGATTGGGCAGGTGATGTGGATGACCGTAAGAGCACTAGTGGTGGAGGATTCTTTTTGGGGAAGAGATTGGTTTCTTGGTTAAGCAAGAAACAAGATGCAATATCTCTGTCTACAACTGAAGCAGAATACATTGCAGCAGCAGGTAGTTGCACTCAAATTTTATGGATGAAGCAGATCCTAAGAGACATTAAAGTTGAATATGAGGAGCCTATCACAATTTTCTGTGATAATTCAAGTGCAATTAATATTTCTAAGAATCCGGTATTGCATTCTAAGACTAAGCACATATCTATCAAGTTTCACTTTTTGAGAGAACAAGTAAACAAGGAAGAAGTCAGATTGGAGTATGTTCCCTCCAAGGATCAGATTGCAGATATCTTTACAAAACCTCTTCCCAAGGACTCTTTTGAATATCTCCGGGAGAAGTTAGGGGTCATGGCCCCTCCGGTGATGAACTAGGATGCACTAATGTGCATCAGTCCGGTGGATATCACAGTCATATCTTGTGATCCGGATTGATGATGGGGAGCTGCTACTAAGGGGGAGCAGCTGGTATGATTCTGATGTATTAGAATTGCAAGTATGAGCCCTTTGCCATTGATGTCAAAGGGGGAGAGAAGACATGTGAAAAACAAGTGGTTAATGATCAAAGGGGGAGTAGTAAAGGAAGAGAAGACATGTGAAAAGTTGTTGTTGATAGGGGGTGCTGTGATAGAAAGGAGAAGTTCTTGTCTTGATGGTTTTTCACATCATATGTTGCCATCAATGACAAAGGGGGAGATTGTTGCAAGTATGAGGTGAACCAGTGTTGTCATTGATGTCAACATACTCATATTACATTGACAAGAAGGATTGGATGAGCTGTGTGTTGAGGATATTGAGAAAATTAGCCTCAGTCAGGATCAGTGAAGAACAGTGATGAGAAGAAGGCAAATATATTGGATAGGTTGAGAACCGAAGGATGCGGATTAAAGGGTTTGCAGATATGAGTCTTGAGATGCTTCAATCAAGTTTTCAGAGGTTCGCATGAAGACTTGAAGAAGTTATGGCTGTCTATGTGGAACCGGTTCCGGCAAATGCTTAGAGGTGACAGAGGATCACAGAAAGGTCCGGTGAGGTCCGGAATTATACAATCCTAATCTGCGGATTGGAAAGAGTGTTTGGGATGTCCTTGTGATGTGCCATCTCAAGCTGTGTATGATTTGGAGGTCCGGAAGTACCTCTTGCATTATGACAGTGGCGACAGACTGTGTTCTTGAAGTTTCGGATAAGGAGGATAAGAGATTTCAGTAAGTAAAGGAAATGCGGACGTACCTGGTCATTCAGGTAGGCTTGTGAAGGCTCTTGGATCATGTTGAGGTTGTGTTGTTGGTCCGCATTGATAATGTATGATTTGAAGGTCCGGAAGTACCTTCTACAATGGCGACAGACTGTGTTCTTGAAGTTCCGAATGAGGAAGACAAGAGATTCCAGTAAGTAGAGGAAGTGCGGATGTATCCGGTCATTCAGGAAGGCTTGTGAAGGTTCTTGGATCATGTTTAGGTTGTGTGGTTGGTCCGCATTGATAGTAGAGCCCGGAATTGAAGTTATTCTTCCGGATGAAGTTCTTGCTCTGTTTAGCCGACCGGATGAGTTGTTCATCCTGCGAATGTTCTTGTGGTGGCTGACCGGATGTGTTATTCATCTTGCGGATACTCTTATGGTTGTTTGCCGACTTAGATGTTTGTTCCTAAGTCGATGTCTTGTATAAATAACGGTTTGTGAGTTCATTTCATAGTGTGGATTGTGTGGATGAGTGTGGCATAGCGAAGAGAAGTGCGAAAGGCAGAGCAGAAGTTTTTGGGCTTAAAAGGAACTAATCCGGACATAGTAGAGATGTCATTCTCCAGTTCAAGATTGTGATTCTTATCACTTTGTAGACAGTGTGTCTCTTAGTAGGCAGTGGGCCTCTTGTGAGCAGTGTGCTCGGGCAGTGAGCCCTAATTGGCAAGTGCCATTCTTTTTCTTATTCTTCTAATAGAGAATAATCCTTGGGTTAATCAACCCGTGGTTTTTCCCTTAACCGGGTTTTCCACGTCAAAATCTTGGTGTTCAATGTGTTGATGTTTATCTGCTCTTGTGTTTATGTATTATGCTTTCATGGATGATTAATTGATATGCTGTTAACTAACAACGAAGAATCAAGTGTTTGAAAGAACAATAAGTTTTATACAACTGATTCACCCCCCCCCTCTCAGTTGTATGCCTTAAATCCAACAGGGTCATCTTAGTATTAGTAACTAAGGTCTTCATATGCTGAGTAGTCATATCTTTAACCAGCTTATCATCCAACAATTCTACAGTGTCATCAAGAGGAAAGGGGGACTCCTTACTAGCCATATGCATTTCCTTTTCTTTCTGCTCTTCCATCTTTTTAGTCTTAAATTGAATTATTTCAGGAATGGGGACTTCATGTTGTAGTTCCCTCATGAAAGTCAAACCACCCGCACCCCTTAATATGATAGGGTTAGTGCTAACATTTCCTCTCATGGTTGTCTTCTGCCTTTTTGGTGGTGGTACTTGTTGTACTTTCTTTCTTTTCTTCTTCATTATAAGTAGACCATCATCTTTGGGTTCTTTATCCAATTTCTTTTCTTCCCAATGATTTTCTTCTAGTGGTTTATCCTACAATGACATCCTCTATTTGTTCCTCTACTTCTTCAGGAATAGGTTTTAGTACCCTCTTGCCTTTCTGCTTATTAGGGGATTGTTGTGATGTGGATGCAGGTGTAGAGGTGGATGCACCATCATCTTTTGATTGAAGTCTTTTAATAATTATCCCTTGCTATATAGGAGTAACCTTCTTTCCCTTTCTTGATGTCTTTTCTTCCTTAGTAGGTAATCTCTCACCATTGGATTTCCTCTTTTCAATGAGTAAGTCATCATAATCTTCTTCAGATACCTATCCCTTTTTATTATTGTCAATGGTAAGGGCTATACCCTTATTTTTCAACTCAGTGGCCTTAGTCTTTACCTAGCTTTGGGTCAATTGGATAACCCCTTTCATTATTTGATCCAATGAAGTCTCCTTTAGCTATGTCAGATCAAGAGCTGAGATGGTGTCATTATACACCTTATTGTCTTCATATTCATTAGACATTATTTTCCCATCATCCTCCTATAATTGTGTTGGCACTAGAATCCAATGAAAAGTCTAGATCTGATTGAGTGTGAACCTTTGATATTTCCTTCTCCTGACATCTTGTTCATCATCACAATTAGTCCAATAATCTTCAAGATGTTTTTGATGTACTTGCTTCCCTAATAGCTTCTGCATTCTACCATATGGGTCATATGACCTATCTATAGAAAATGGCCTCAGATACATGAGTTTTAATCCTCCAATGGAATCGATAATGCTTTGTCTATCGGGGCACATATCCCAGCCCATGTATACCAGGAATAATACAGGAGGGATGTTCTTCTTTTCCAAGTGAGCCTCAACTGAGGTTGACACTTGTCTAACAAATTCCATCAAGATGGCCCTATCAGTAGGGTATCTTGGTAACATGAGGGGCTGTCCCTCGAATTCTTCTATTCTTATATATGAAAAAGTGGGGAATTGGATAAACCAAGCCCCATGCTCAATCTCTTGGTTCACTCCTCTTCCATGGTTCTAACCAGATGCATAGAAAATGCATCATTTACCAATTTGTAATCTTGGGGATATGCTCTCCACTGTAATTGTGAGTAATGATCCCATATATTAAGGTCATTAGGATTGCTTCCAACCCTGGCCATTGTCTTTAAAGCATCAAATGTCCCCCTGAAAGCACAGGCATATACAACATAAGACGTCATATGAAATATGCAATCTTTGCCTCCCAGCCTTCTCATGCCTTCATCCAAGCTATCGCTAATGATCTTGGCCCATAGAGGTTTGTTATCTAAATACAGTACCATTTGGATGATCCCATACATCTAGTTTTCAAAGTTCCCGGTATGCTGGTTGCCAGTCATTCTGTTCAACAAGGAAATCATATACTGATATTCATCATCAAAATCAAATTTGTACAAGTATTTAGGTAACTTAGCAGTAGCCTTATAAGAGCTACCCCTACTCCTCCATGGATACATGATCTTCCTAGCTTTCCTTTCATTGCTACGATATTCTTTCTCTAGCCTACTTAGGCTTACACTAGCCACCTTATCTCCTACAAGCAAATTGAATGTAGAAGTGATACCCTTGATTGAGAAATTGACATACACTCTACCATGTTTTTGTACTCTTCTGTTCTCTAGGTTGTAATTTCTTGCACATTCCACCACTAACTCAATGGCTTCCATTGCATATGGGAATCTCGCAGCATGCCACATACCAATTGTGAATATTTTGTCTAGTATGAGGTTGTCACTCTCATTATCCAACCTCCTCATCCATGCATCCAAATCTGTCTTTCCTTGATGCGTGTCATCTATTACCCCATATTTGAATCCCACTCCCTTCAATTGTACGAACATGGGTTTTAAGAACTCAGAGTCAGATCTATTCTTTCTAACATCCATTGGATCCTACAATAGAGACATGTATTTCTTACCCTAGAGTGTGTGTATGGAGAGGGTTTATGGAGATCACTTGTTTCGTAACAACAATTCAACATTTTGATTCATTTCATGCATGTCATATTGATAATCCTAATTAAAACCATTTTACTTGGCGATTTCAGTAAACGATAAAAGAGAGGGTTTCATTTTACTTACTTGATAATCACTTTCCCTCTTGTTATATGTCTGATAATGGTATCAACATGAATGCACTATATCATCTGTTCCGTTTGCAGATGATTGTCAAGTGCTGACTTTCTAAGCTCTGTAAACTTCAATTATCATAGGGTGAATGTGAATAATCCCAAATTTTACTTTTAAACTGAGTAATAGGACAAATTAGGGTGTATGTGTTGTTTTGATTAAATCCATCGATCATTCGCATGAAGTTTACAAATCTTGCCAAGTGTCAGAATTACATTTGAAATTGATAGGACACAACCTACCATTGGACTCACATTTAATGATGGAGGGTGATCTTTTAGAAGATTAGGGATACTTGAAAATATGACCCTATTTGAAAATATAATTAGTCATTAATGATCAGGGTGATATGGTCAACTTTTGACTTACGACTATTCTCGTCATTCGAGGATGTAAGGGTAACTCCATCATCATATGGACTTCCACAATTATTTACGAAAGATGAAGTCACCATCATATTTGATGAAGGTTAGGGATATTACAAAATGTGACCTCTTCCAGTGAAGATCATGATGACTTCATCATGCTGTTATGTTTTCTTTGTTTCCAAGTTAAGATGATGTCATCATCATATTTAGAAATATGATGGATGTTTAAAAAAATGACCCTCTGTGGGTTGGGTGCAATGATTGCATCATCATCAGGGTGAACTCTTTTATTCGTTGGAACTAAATGACATCATCGTCATACTTGCGAAGGGTGATATTTTGAAAGATGAGGGATATTAAGAAATATGACCTGAGAATGTTCATAAGCCTTTGATGGATATATATTCATCCTAATTTAAATTTGACATTCACGTATTGGGGATTGAATAGGCATTGGGTCATCTAAGCAAATGTGACTGATAATTAGAAATATGACCCTATAGGAGATATCTAGGTTGACCTAACTTTGACTTAGCATAACTTTCTTTCCTTAAACAATATAAGGGTGATTCAAAAAGCAAACCTACTTAAAATTTTGTATTCTTTCCAATTATGATGCTAATGCTAGCAAATTCTAACTTTGGCAACTGACCCCTCCTTGTGGTACACATGCATAAGCAAAGGGTGACATGACTAAATTTTACCAAACCACCCAAAGCAAAAAGCAAACAAACAAAAGCAAGAAAAGGGTTGGGTCCTTGTTTTGCTAAGGCAAAATGGGGTGCGTTGTGTAACCACACAACATGAAGGAATTATTATGATGTGTTACATCCCAACTTTGACTATATTTAACTTTTACTTTTTACGATATTAAGTGGTTTAGTAATCATAGATTAATGATTAGACATTTGTAGAAAATGTCTAGATAAATCATTGGTTATATGGATTATGATTAATGTTGTTAAATTAGACATGAGATTACATGTAATTGAGATTATTTTAGTATGATGTATAATGATTTGATGATGATACACTGATCATGGTTTTGAATGATTGTGAGTGTAACTAGGAAAAGAGAATTCTAATTCCAAGAAGGGAAGGAGAGTACCACCTGAGAGAAGGAAATAGATTTTATGGAAAAAGAGAGTTTTCCATCTAAAGTTTTAACGTTATTCTTTACGTGAACCATTACAAACTAGGTATGTTTTGGAAAATCTCTCTTGTTTAGTTGATTTTGATCCAAGTAATTATCATCATGACAAGTTATGGTTTTTTCATGTCTTTTACGTCGATCTGACTAAATAAATGTTCTCAAAACATTATTGTTAGTCGAAGTTAACCTCTGTCTTTCTCAGGGCTCTCCTATATGTTTATTTATTACATTTGAGTATATCAATTTATTTATTCTAGATATTTTTCTAAGATTGCAAAATGGGGAAGTGAGCTTCGACCCCTCGTTTGCATTTGGTGCTTACTCAATGTTTTGCCATGTTGTTAGTAATGTTATTCTAGTAATGGTATAGATTATCATATTATATAGTATAGTATATTTTGTGATGCATATATGTATGTATGTATGTATGTATGTATTATGGGTCAGTGCAAGAAGTTGGGTCCACTTTTTGGCCAAAAAGTGGAAGTGTTTTCCCTAATTTTTAGAATTTGTCACATTTGACCTAAAAATTTGAAGCACTTAAAGATTGAATCTCAAAAAAAGTTAGTAATATGAAATGTAGTACTCAGAGTCTAGTTTCCAAATATGTAATTTATTTTAATACCCAGATGATACAAATTGCTTTTTAATAGGCATGTCTAAAAGCCATTGTTTAAAAGTCACTTTTTTTAACCATACCATGCACATGTACGACCAACATAATTTGACCTAAATAAAAGTATTTTTTTTAATCCTTTTGGGGAAAGATGTGTAGTACATTGAAGATTGATGAGGATATTCTTTTATAATTTTTTTTATTAATTTTTTATTGTCCCTAATTGTTGTTTTCAAAAACCTCTCGTGTACGACCAACATAATTTCAGCAAAACTAATGATAAAATGATTTTTTTTTCATTGTGTAGAGAATGATGTCTAGATTGATGACATATAATTTTAAAAAAAAAAATTAAAAATCAAAAGTTATTAAAAAAATACAAACACCTGTCATTTCAAGTTTTTGGACTAGTTTGCTCATAAATTAAATAATAAATAGAAAAACAAGTCCAATAAAAAAAATACATATTTGAAAACTAGACACTGTCATCTGTAATGGGTTTTAATTTCGTAAAAAAATTCAGAAAAAATGTCATCAGCCATATAGGTAAACTCAATCTTTTCTCTTATTCTGTACTTAGGAAAAAACTTGCAAGTCCAAGGCAAGGGGTTGGCTTACCATGCCTTTCCCGAGCCTAACCTTTTAGGAATGGGTACCCATTTTAAAATGGGTAACTGTTCCTTTTGTGTGGTGCAGGAGCACCTACCTGACAGCTGGTCTTGATGAGGCAGTTAGTAGTTTAGGTCTTGTTTGTGTTTCCAAGAAGGTCTGTTAGACCAATTGCATGTAATAATGTCATGCTGATCATGATAAGATCATGCTGACCGGGCTTTTGCTATTTTTAGATAGTTAGTTATAACAGCTGTCATGATGTATGTTCGGTGGGATCTCCCAGCCGCTTGGAGAGTTCCCAGCCGCTTGGAGTCGGGTCAGTAGTACTCGTAGGCAAATCTTTATAAGCATGAGATCGGTTGATTGGAGATCATCGATCGGCAGTGTAGTGTTGCATCCAGCAGAGGAGTTGAGTGTTCTGTGTGAGGAACATCATATTGTATTGCATCTTTGAATCAATAAAGATCCTGTTTCGTTTTCTGTTGATCTCCTTTGTATAATCGATCTGCTGGTTTGCGTGGCTGCATGGATTTCCTGATCCATTCCACCGGTTGATCTGTCTGATCGGTGGAATGGTAATGTACATTAGGGTAGGTAGTAGTTTGTTTGTTTGCATGCAGGTGTGCAGGATCGCGGTCAAGAGATGTTGAAGACCCTAGCATCCTCATGTGCTAGGTCGAGTTGATAAGCTGACTGAGTTGGAAGATCACCCTGAGTTGGATCGGGTCATCCCTGGTGGATCGGCGAAGAGAGATTTCGCTAAGTGCAGAAGTTCGTGGAGACGGCATCATCAGGATATTTCTGCAAATATCCTGCAGTCGGGTTAGACATCATCATCCGGATAAGGGGAGGAGATCGGCATGATGTTGTCGATTGCATGAAGTGTGAGTTCGTCGGGGTGATCATCAGCAGGAGGAGCCGAGGAGTGCATCGGCATCAGGATCATCATATCGGGAGTGCCAATCATCCGCATATCGCGAGTAGATGCGGAAGAGAAAGTTCGTGTTTTTGGCTAAGTGTTGAGAAGGTCATCAGGATATTGGGTGACGTCATCGTCATCAGGATATTGAGATATCCCCCCTATGCGAGTTCATCCTGCTGTCGTTAAGTATCGGCATCGGCAGAAAGTGTATTAGCGTCATTAGGAGGTTTCGAAGAGAACCGGATAAAGTAGATCATGATGCTGTTGCTTGTGTCGTCAGGTAGCGGAGCATCGAAGGTAAGCTGCTGAAGGTGAACGTCATCAGGATATTTGGGACAACCGGATGTTGAATATCCTGCTGACGAAGGAAGTGTTGCATATGATGATGACGATGGAGTTCGGAGCCCGATGAACAGTGCAACCGGAGGATGTGTGCGCCCGCTGAACATCATCATGATGATGTTAGGAGGAAAGCGGAGGTGAACAGTAGTCGGCAGGCGGATGTTTGCGATCGTCCGAAATATGATGATGCTGACTGTGTAACGCAGAACATGATGATGCTGTTGGTAGTTTTAGGGAATATGATGATGATGGCGAAGATGATGATGATGAGGTTGGTCTGCAGACATTCATGCTATATGCGAAGGTTATAGTGTGGATGCCTCTGCATCATTGTGTGGGAAAAAAAAGCGCATAGGGTTTTTTCTCAAATTCAAATATCTATATAGAAATGGGTACCTGTTTCTGTTAGGATTTGTTTTGCCCACAACTTTGCTATAATAATTATCTAGTGATATATTATCACTGCATACTCATAGCTGATGCAGCCCATGTCCCTTGAAGTAGGGAAGCATGGGAGAAGTGCTTTGGAAGCCCCAACTGACCCATGTTTGTAGCTTGATCGAGTGCTACATGCTCTTGATGGGAGAGATTTTAGGTGATGCACCTAGAGCTATTCCTGTGGGAGCGGGAAGGAAAGTGAAAATTCTCGATACCTTAGGAGAGAGGGATCACTTTTGAAATGAGTTTTTGGGGTATCAAGAAAAAGAATGGAGCTTTGGGGAAGAGCAGAGAAAGCCATGTGTAGTTTGAATCTCAAGAGAGGCATAAGATTTGAATACGACCATGCACAGACTTCACATAGTCTCAGGTATTCCATTAACTGTGTAACATATATTGTGATACAGTAATATGTTTTCAAGCTATTACTTATGACCTTAAAGGCCAAAATCTATAGTTAAACTTTGATATGACTATAGAATCTTGTCAAGGCCATGAAGCTGAGGGCATTGGAACTGTGTTTGTATTAGTTAAAATCTTGTATGTGCCTTTACAGCTGAGTCATATGATATTCTAATAGAAGCTGTGGAGGTCGATAAAGCTGATAGCATACATCACTGTTGTAGCACTATATATATGGATATAATCACAACCATGGTAATGGCTAGTATTTATACAAACTTAACTCAAGATTGTAAAGTCTTTAGTCTTTATATAAGGTCGAATCAAAAGCTTATCTTTAGCCATGCTTTCGAGATAAGGGAAGATGGTATATTACTCTATTTATCTAGTAATTGGTTGAGATCCACTCCACAAATTTAGTGTGCCATGTCTTTATTGAAATAATGTTGAAGACTTAATCTTAAGGTTCTTGGCATATGATATATATATAATAAAGATTTCTTCTTATATGCTTTCTGTACGTGCATTCGGTTGTCTCTTGATAGAAAGAGAGCAGTAGGCTCTTCTTTAGTCATTAAAGATGACTGAGTTGGTAATGATAACATTATCACACTATATATATAAACCTTGGATATGAATATTGGTGACAGACATTGATATGAATATATGTACAATTTTCTACCAGATATAGCGCATTTGCTGGTTCTTTGAGATTAGGGTTAGAACTACTGCTTGTGGATTCTTCATCTTTATTATTAGCCTTCAACAGTGTTGTGCAAATCTCCCCCACAACAAAATTGGGTGTGGTGATTTCATATTTCTAAAGATAAACCCGTCGAGTAAGATTTTGAATTTCTTCAATAAGATAATCCAGTTGGAGTAGATTGCATCAAGCTAATTTGGCACAGTTTTATGAGAGGACAAAGTTTTGAAAGGAGGTGGAGAGAATGGTCGAGGAGAAGTTAGTTTCTTCTTCTAAGTAGGATGTTGGTAGCCATGGGAAGTTGAAGGTTTAGAAATTCTGAGCTGCTTCTAAAGAAAACCATGTTCTACTTCCCATACCTTAATGTCTTTAAGTTGTTGTTTGATAGTAGTTTTTCTTTCTTCTTTTGTCCCTATCATTTGATAAGGATCTTTTACTTTTGCCATGTCTATTTTGAAATTGAGATCTTTAATAGCTTGTTGAACAATTTTTTTAATTATAGAAGAAGTTTTGGGTGAACTAGAAGAATATGAACTACTTTTTTCATCAGAAGTTGATTCGCAAACTTTTTTGGACTTATCTTTACCCATTGAAAAATGTTTAGAAATTACTTCAACTAGTTCAAAAAACTGACCATTAGAAAACTGAGAAAAAGCAACAAAAGTATCTACAATCTCCTAATGATTATATACACCTTGTTCTTGAAACAGAGCATATACTTTTGTTCTAGGATTTAACTTCTTAGGGCAATTAGTATCATAATGATGACCTTTGCAGATAAAACATTTTACTTGTCCTTTCCCTAGATTCTTATTTTTCTTGAAAAAGTATTTGGGAGGATTCCTATTTCTGAAATAATTCTTATGTACAGGGGTAAATCTATATTTCTTCTTGTTGCCTCTATGCTTGGGTCAAAAAGACCTCTCCATGTTATCATCATCAAATGCATGTCTTTTGCATTTGTGGCATTTACATGATTTTCCACAAGACCTTTTGTGGAATTTTCTTACTTGATGGAAATCTTTAAGCTCGTTGATGGGAGGCAAATTACAACATTTGCTCAAATTGCATGAATAATTAAATTGTTCTCTCTTATCATTCATGGACTTAAGCAAACATTGCTTATCCAGCTTGTATGTGACTAAATTTTTTAACTCAGAAAATGTACATTTTTCAACCTTAGTCTTTTTCCTATCAATTAGATAGTCTTCTGCCCATTCCCCTAATCCACAAGGAAGTGAATTAAGATAATATTTTTTAGTAGTAGGATCATGAAGTTTATGGGCTGCAATCATATATTTTTCAAAAATGAGGTTGTATTTATGCAACTTTCCTAAACTATTGAGTTGTAAAGAGTATAGAATTTTTTCAGCTTCAAGAATATCATTTCTCCTATCTCCGCAGAACAAACCAATGAGCAGAAGTTTTAACATTGCAAATCCTTCAACAGGTATATCATTCCTACCCATATCCATTTGTTTTACATAAAATTCTCCAAATACCGGATCTTGGGTAATGACACCATTGTCTAGCAATCCATTCCACCAATCTCTAAGTTTGCCATACATTAATCTTATGACATATAAGACTTTATTGGATTCAGACCAATCAGAACTTTTGGTGTCATAGAATTTTTCTAATGTATCACAGCAGGTACATATAGTATCATATGGATCAACAATTTTGTCAATATTGAGAATGTATCTAGAAGTGGCATAAGCTCTTAATTGTTCTGGTCTTGAATGTTCTGTAATAGCATCCTTCATTTCAATATCAATATTGTTGCCTACCGATTCATGGTTGGCCATGAAGTATTCCCATTCTTCAACATCATTTAGTTGTTCCAAAACAAATTCTTCATTTTCTGATGCAGGTGATGATTATATTTCTAAAATTACTTTGTCATCTGAAATAGAAGCATCTACATGTGCTTCAACATGTTCTTCCATATAGATTGGTTGATTGTCCCTATCCTCAATATCTAGTTCTTGTAACCAATCTCTAAGTTCTTCTATATGCTGCATAACATGTTCTTTATGTTTTGGGAAAACTAATTTCATAGGCCTTGGGGTTGTCTTAGTCATAGAGGGTGCTACTTGTTGCTCTTCTTTTGGTTCATCAGCAATCAAAATACCTTTTCTCCTCTATATTTTAACTTTCTATTTTTGTAGGGGCTCTAACTTCCTCAATTTCTTCTTCAGAGATATCCTTTCCTTTTTGGGAAACTCTAATTTTCTTTGTGTATTTTCTAATTTTTTCTAAATTTCTAGCCACATGCTCTAATAAAGCCTTATTTTCTTTGGCCTGAGTATCTCTTCTAGCTTCTGAAGTAGTTAAGTCATCAGATATCTTAGTGACATATGTATCTATTCTTTGAGCCAGAGTTTGAATATTGGTGATAGAAGTCTAAATATTTTTGGCTTGGTAAGAGATTCTTGAAGTGTCATTTAGAAGAGATGTGGACTATTCTCTAATTTCAAAATATTTAAATCTATTCTATTTACATTATTTTCTACACTCAACAAATTTCCATAAGTAGAACTAGAATTCTTTACAACTTGTTTAATATCAAGAGCCATGTCATCCAGATTATCTTGGGTAGATATCATCCACTGGGCTTGCTAGTTCCTTTGGGCCTCTAGATTTTTCTACTAAACTCCTACTCTATTATGGAGTCTTGACTCATATCTACCCCATAATTTCTTATCAGGATTTACTATTGTGAATGTTTTTGTGGTTGGCCAACTTCCTGGTTCTTAACTAGTGACTTCAACTACAGTGTTTGGATCAGTCTGGATCTGATATTGGACCTTATTTTCTACATTATATCTTTGTAATGATTCTCTCATTATACAAGAAGGATCATCCATCTTGAGTATCTTTATACTCTTTTCATCAACATGCTGTTCATTTTGATCTTTAAAGTAATTATGCAAAACTTCAGGAAATACAAAGCTAGAATTCATAGATCTTCTACTAGCCATTGTGAGAGATAAGAACTTACTGATGTGTGGTCATGATATCATTCATATATATGTCAGAGTTGCATAGCAGAAGCTATGGGCCCATAACCCACAGGTCCCAAGATCAACTTGGCTTTGATACCAATTAAAGAAGAAGGCTTTTATTGCATAATTTTAGGATTACAGATAAATTACATAACTTAAAATTTGTATTACAATGAAATGTGCCAACCAATAAGGATTGACACATGCAGGATAGACTCTCTACACAATTTCTATTTGTTTAGATCACTAAAGTGCAAAGCAAGAGAATACTATTGTGATCCTAAACTCAAGACTCCCTGAAATCTCAATCAAACTCTGAATGCCTAAAATGAGGCTAAGGCTTGTGTATATATAGCTTGTGGACCTTAGAAAAAATTAAACTAACCTAGGAATCCTACCATACAAATTTGTCGCCTAGCAGGCACTATTGAAGTGGACAACTGTTAAGTAGTTTTGTTTATAAACATTAACAATAGTGACAAATAAATACAATCACTTTAAGGACACCGTAAGAGAGGAGGACCTGCTTTACACCCAAAAGTAGATATGGGGATCTTTCTTTTTCTAACACGGTGGCATCCTGCTATCAAATCATAACGTGGCCAACATCACAACATAGACAAACCCATGTGCTAGTCATAGAAAGGAATATTCATAGGTGAAAAATGTGGTAGAGGTCTGAGCATGTCTATCCAATCACTTTCTCAAGGGTTAAAAACATAAGCAATCCATAACAGCTCATCAAGATACACATAATCCCATTATGTTTTGGCTACTAAAAGAGATGGACATAGGGTTGGCTTAAAGTTTTGAATTATAGCTTTTCAAAACCAATTGAAGATGAGAGGATTAAATCCCACTCATGGAAGACTATATGGCCAAGGAGTGGCAAGATGCATTTAATCATCCACTCATACAAACCCCAGTATAAATTTCCATGAATATAATTAAAAAATTCTTTCGTGTCCTTTGTGAGCATTAGGCTAGAGGTATTGGCATGATCTTCAACTTCAGTTTGCAAAAAAGTGATACTGTTAATGAACCCAAATTTGATGTTTTTCAAAAATTTATGTTTGATTTAATTGGGCCAGTGAGGAGCATACAAGGATGTTATATAGAGATCAAAACTGTATCTGCGCCTGATAGTGTAGGTGACAAGGGCTTCCTTAAGAACAAAATGATCAAGCTATGTCATCTCTTGATCAGGATCAAGAAAACCATCATCACAATACTTGTTGATTAGCTGCCTTAAATCATCTAACCATGTATTCAAGAGATAAACTAAAATGATTGGATCAAGGATCTCTGGAGGCAATTGTCTAATGATAGATACATAATTGTCTTCTAGATTAATCACTTCTTGAAAATCTAAGCAATCCCTTGTTAATTCTATCATCATGAAGGCATTTTTAGCTAGACTAGACATCTCTCTTGTAAGACTATTAGCCAATGGATTATTGTCCCCTTGTAACCATTCAATATTAAAATCATAACTCATGAAATATAAATACCATCGTGCAATTCTTCCATGAGCTAGATCTTTATCTGGTTTCTTTTTTAAGAGTGATCTCATTGGCTGGCTATCTGTTCTAACAATAAAGTATGCAAGCTTCAAAAAGATTTTAAAACTTTTGAATACCTTTTTTAACATCTAAAATCCCTTTTTCATAAATTGTATACCTGCACTTAGTATTAGTGAAATTTCCTGATATATAGCCACATATTTGTGCTCCTTGTAAAGGGATCTCCTATAATAAGACAACTCTCCACACATTGTCAGAAGCATTAGTATATAAAATTGGTGCAGGGGCACCATGTCAACTTTTGTAAATATGGTCTTATGCTAGGTATTTGAGGTATTTTGAGTCTTGTAAGTCCAATAAGGTCATAATAGACGATTTTATCATGTAATTAGTCTAGTTGGAGTCATTATTTGTCATATTTTGTAATATTGTCAAAAGTTGTAAATGTGGACAAAGTATGGAAGTTGAACAATCATTTGTGGCTTTGTATCTTCATGAGTAGGAAGGTGGAGAGTAAAGTAGTTATAAATTCACTTGTGACCATTGGTTGGTATGGGAAAACATTTAAATATGGTTGTAAACCTTGAGATAGGTGTGGTTGTAAAAGTCTTTGGTGAAAAATTAATGAAAAGACCCTGTTTTTTGTACTTTTTCATGTAACAATCACTGTTTCTGCTTTGGTATGACCTTGTATAGACTATAAATTGCATGAAATTGGATTTATTGGAAAGAGAGGTGAATTATCTTTCATTGACAATTGGTTTCATTAAATTTTATTGGGTTTAACAAAAGTTACAACCACTTTTGTAAAAATAGGTCTGTAAACCCTGATTTTGAGGGTTTGAAGGCACATAGAGCCTAGGGTTTGACAAAACACTTATGGAAATAGACTTATGATGGTTTGGAGAGCTTGACCAGTTCATTTAAAGTGTGTTTTATGAGTTTGTTAAGAGGAATTAAGACTGGAGATGATAGAACCAATAAACCCCTGTGAGCACAAGCCTAATTAGGCCTCCTAGAAAATGGGACAATCAATTTTTGGAGCTTCTGTTACAAAGTAACCTATACTACATTTTTGATATGTTTTAAAACTCAATAAAGGGTATCCAAAAAGACTTTTTTAGTCTTGAGATCTGGTCTGTATCAAAATATATTCTATGGCAATCCTTGTAGGCAAGCCTAGAAGGCCTAAAGGTAAGATTTGTGTGTTGGGTAAATTAGTGAGGGTGTCCTTTGATAAAAATTGTGGATTTTGTCTATTTGATACCTATTGAGAATTTTGGGATTGAGTTTGGAAGTTTGAGTGACGTATTTCTTGTAGTTGCTTTGGAAAAGAGGGCTAATTGGGCTTAGTTGCAAAATAGGACAGTCAATTTTCAAGGGATACTCTATGAAACAACCCCTATTCATTTTGAAATATGTTAACAAAGGTCTTAATGGGTACTCAAAAATGTGATTTTTTTGTGAGATCACATTTGCATTGGAAATTATGCCTGATTTTGTCAATTTGTTGTACTACTAGGAATTGGGGCAACCAATAAGGGAATGGTCAAAGTTTGAAGTAAGCAGAGCTTGGTAAGAATTTAGTTTATTTGAGTTTGAGTCCATGAGGGATAAATAGGCCCTTGGTAACCTTGGTAAGGTTGGGAGTGTTGGAAACCTTAATTTTGCCTTGTTGAAGAAAGATTGTCTATGAAGGAAGTTCTTGAAACTTGAAGAATTTTGAGTGAGTTGAACCCTAGCATTGCATCAAAAATTAATGGATAACCATCCTTTGGCATATGTAGAGTAGGAAGGTGTTGACACTTCTCCTTGATTATTCTGACTATTTCTATTAATTCTTTTCTCCATTCCTTTGCTCCATCCTTCAATTGTCCTTGGATTTTTTATCTATCTTTGGCCAATACATTGTAAAAAGGGGATACATAATTTAAATAACCCAAAAAGCTTTAAATCTATTTTTTCCCAATCAAGACATCAGGAAACTCATTAATGTGTTTCAAGATATAGGGTTGCAATTTTACCTTCCCTTTTGAAAGAATTAACCCAAGAAAATCAATTTCCTCTTGTCCAATCACCATTTTCTTTGCTAACAAGCATATTCCATGTTCTCTTATTGCATTATACAAATACTGAAAATGTTCTAAATGCTCTAAAACATTATTAGAAAATGCAATTATATCATCTATATACACTGCACAAAAATCTTTAAGCATCCTAAGGGCTTTGTCCATTTGTTGTTGGAAATAAGCAAGTGCAATTTTTAAACCAAAGGGCATCACATTCCATTCATACAAACCTTGGGGAACTAAGAAGGCAGTCTTATACCTATCTTCTTCCTTGACTTTAACTTACCAAAATCCTGACTTGCAATCAAACTTTGAGAAAACTTTCTTTGAGGTTGCTCTCGTAATCAAATCTGTGCTGAAAGGAATTAGATAATTGAAAGGTAGAATTATGTCATTAAGAGGTTTATAATTAATACAAAATATTTTCTTACCTCTTTCTCTTTCTACTCTTTTGTTCACAAAAAAGGATAGACAACTAAAACGACTTTTTCTTTCTTTGATAAAATGTTCGTGAAGTAGTTCTTCTAAGTGTTCATCCATCTCTTTAACATCTGTGGGACTCATCAAATATGTAGGCTCAAAAGGAATTATAGACTAGCATTCTAGCTTGATCTTAATTTCACATTCTTCATGTTCTTTTGACTAGAACTCTAAAGGATTCATACTGCAACAATCTTGCTCAAACTTAACTTTAATTGGTTCTAGCAGTAATGGTGGCTTTTGGACTTGAAGATTGGCATTTCATTTTCTTTCCTAACTATTTTGGGAGTCTTTTTGTCAAATTTGTAATTGACTACCTTTAGAGTAGGAACCTTTATTTGACCATTTTCATGTCTAAGGGAAACTTCACTAGTTCTTAGAACAAATGGTTCATATTTAGTAAGGAATAAAAATCCTAACAAAACATCACCTTGCAAGGCATTATACTCAATAAAGTTAGTAACAAATTTCTTTCCCTGAATTTCAATGGTTACATCTTGTGCATACCTTCCCATCTAAATTTGTTCTCCATTGATTGCATAACCTTTTAGAAGGTCTGTCTTGGGTTTCCAAAAATTTGTAGGAATTGCATTTGTCTTGGTAAAGCTTCTGGAAGAACTAGAGTCCACAATGGCATCCATTCGAATTTTCTTATAGCTTAGAAAATAGAAGTTGATATGAATATATGTACAATTTTTGGCCAGATATAGTACATTTGCTAGTTCTCTAAGATCAAGGTCAAAACTATTGCTTATGGATTCTTCATCTTTATTATCAACCTTGAACAATATTGTGCGAATATGTGTGGAAGTCACAATCGTAAGACCTGTTTTAAAGGCCAGGAGTGTCGTGTGAAGGGAAATAGTAAGCTGACCAAAGTAGTAGAGAAAATCACGACCACACATCAGTAAGTTCTTATCTCTCACTATGGCCAATAGAAGATCTATGAATGCTAGCTCTGTATTGTCTGAAGTTTTGCATAATTACTTTGAAGATCAAAATGAACAATATGTTGATGAATAGGGTAACTTTAAGTTTCCTGATATTAAAATCTCTACACTTTACCTTAAAAAAGGGATTAAGGCAAAAATTTGTGATTCAGTAGGACAATTTGAAATCAATCTGTTAGTTTCTGGTGAAGGTATTTTCCCACTGTATCTCCCATTCTTACTCCTTGCTGATGTTTCCTATTAGAGAGAAAAAGGCTACTTTCATGTACACTTTCCCCATATTGATTTGATTGTTCACCCACACTTTAATTATGATATGGGTGTCTAGTTCTTTGCAATCTTAATTGATACCCACTACAGAATTTAGGAATAGGCTATTATACCCCAATTTTGTGGCATCTTAAGTGCTAAAAGGGGGATGGTGTGATCTTTGTAAATCCTAATTTCACTCTTTCTCTATCTAACAAGTTTATTTCATCTACTTTTTGTGTTCTCATCCAAGTCAAGGGAGTTTCACTTGAATTTCTAGTTCAATTTATTCTACCATTGGTGGCTGATGTGTTTATAGGCTAATGAATATTATGTCACCTCTTGTTTCTTTGCCCACCAGGGTAATATTTCCATAGGGTTCTTCAAATTTTCTCAATTATGGTAGAAACATTGATCATATTGGGTTTGATATAGGTTTCCCTATTATTGAACAATTACTGAATCAACAAAAACCTTAGTTTAGAGATCTTCTTGTGCAAAGAAATAGGTTTTAAAATAGACCTCTATTTCAAAATCATAGAGTAGCCAATGTAACTCTACACTCTATCCCAGAATAGACCATGATGGAACATCCATTAGTGGATGAAAATATGACTAGACTCTAACCTTTAAGGAGAAGTCTATCCATGGCTCATGCATTCCCCATCTCTAACAACAAGCCATATATGGATTGCAATCCTAAGGAATGTTCTACATCCTCCATCCATTCTTCTTTTAGACTTTACATGTCTATCAACCCTTATCTTGCAAGGTCTTCCTTTGCTTCTACCACCGACTTGAGTAATGACCCACTTCTGATGGATAAATTGGTCAAGCAAGTAAGTTCTAGACTTCACTTGACCCCAAAAGAAGAAGAAGATAAAAAAACAACTGGGTATAAAGATACTCAGGATGGATGAGCCTTCTTGTATGATATGAGAATTATTACTAAGATATAATGTAGAAAAGAAGGTTCCATATCAGATCTAGACTAATCCAAACACTGTAGTTGAAGTCACCAGTTATGAACCAAGAAGATGGCCAACCCCAGAAACATTCACGATAGTAAATCCTGATAAGAAGTTATGGGGTAGATATAAGTCAAGACTCCACAATAGGGTAGGAGTTTAGCAAAAAATTTCAAAGGCCCAAAGGAACTAGCACGCCCAGTGGATGATATCTGCCCAAGATAATCTGTAAGACATGGCTCTTGATATTAAACAAGTTGTAAAGAATTCTAGTTCTGCTTATGGAACTTTATTGAGTGTAGAAAATAATGCAAATAGAATAGATTTAAATATTTTGAAATTAGAGAAATAGTCCACATCTCTTCTAAATGATACTTCAGAAATCTCTTACCAAGCCAGAAATATTAAGACTTTTGTCACCAATATTGAAACTTTGACACAAAAAATACATACACGTCACTAAGATCTCTAATGACCTAACTACTTCAGAAGATAGAAGAGATACTCAGGCCTAGGAAAATAAGGCTTTATTAAAGCATGTGGCTAGAAATCTAGAAAAAAATAGAAAATACACAAATAAAATCAGAGTTTCCCAAAAAGGAAAGGACATCTCTGAAGAAGAAATTGAGGAAGCCAAATCCCATTTCCCAGAGCTCCTACAAAAATAGAAAGTTAAAATATAGAGGAGAAAAGGTATTTTGATTGTTGATGAACCAGAAGAAGAGCAACAAGTAGCACCCTCTAGGACTAAGATAGCCCCAAGACCTACAAAATTAGTTTTCCCAAAACACAAAGACATGCTATGCAACATACAGAAGAACTTAGAGATTGGTTATAAGAACTAGATATTGAGGATAGGGACAATCAACCAATCTATACAGAAGAACTTGTTACAGTACATGTAGATGTTTCTATTTTAGATGACAAAGTAATTTTAGAAATAGAATCATCTCATGCATCAGAAAATGAAGAACCAGAAATGGTTAATGAATAATTTATTTTCAAACAACTAAATGATGTTGAAGAATGGGAATACTTCATGGCCAACCATGAATCAATAAGAAACAATATTGATATTGAAATGAAGGATGATATTACAGAAAATTCAAGACTAGAAAAATTAAGAGCTTATGCCACTTCCAGATACATTCTCAATATTGACAAAATTGTTGATCTATATGATATTATATGTACTTGGTGTGATACACTGCAAACCTTGTATGACACTAGAAGCTCTAATTGGTATGAATCCAATAAAGTCTTGTATGCCGTAAGATTAATGTCTGGAAAAATTAGAGATTGGTGGAATGGATTAGTAGACAATGGTGTCATTACCCAAGATCCAGTATCTAGAGAAGTTTATGTAAAACAAATGGATATGGGTTGGAATCATATATCTGCTAAAGGATTTGCAATGTTAAAAACTTTTTCTCATTGGTTTGTTCTGTGGAGATAGGAGAAATGATATTCTTAAAGCTGAAAAAATTATGTACTCTTTACAACTCAAGAATTTAGGAAAGATGCATAAATACAACCTTATTTTAAAAAATATATAATTGCAGCCCATAAAATTCATGATCCTACTACTAAAAATATTATCTTAATTCACTTCCTTTTGGATTAGGAGAATGGGTAGAAGACTATCTGATTGATAGGAAAAAGACTAAGGTTGAAAAATGTATATTTTCTGAGTTAAAAACTTTAGTCACATACAAGTTGGATAAGCAATGTCTGCTTAAGGCCCTCAATGATAACAGAGAATAGTTTAATTCTTCATGCAATTTGAGAGAATACTATAATTTGCCTCCCATCAAACAACTTAAAGATTTCCAATAGGCAAGAAAATTCCACAAAAGGTCTTGTGGAAAATCATGTAAATGCCACATATGCAAAAGACGTGCATATAATGATGATAACATGGAAAGGTATTTTCGACCCAAGCACAAAGACAACAAGAAAAAATATTAGATTTTCTCCTATACATAAGAATTCTTTCAGAAATAAGAATCCTCCCAAATACTTGTTCAATAAAAATAGGAATCTAGGGAAAGGACCAATAAAATGTTTTATCTGCAAAGGTCCTCATTATGCTACTAATTGCCCTAAGAAGTTAAATCCTGGAACAAAAGCATATGCTCTGTTTTTAGAACAAGATGTAAATAATAATTGGGAGATTGTAGATACTTTTGTTGCTTTTAATTAGCTTTCTGATGGTTAGTTTTTTGAACTAGTTAAAGTTCTTCCTAAACTTTTTTCAATGGGTAAAGATAAGTCCAAAAAAGTTTGTGAATCAACTTCTGATGAAAAAAGTAGTTCAAATTCTTCCAATTCATCTAGTTCACCCAAAACTTCTTCTGTAATTAAAAAGGTTGTTCAACAAGCTATTAAGGATCTCAATTTCAAAATAGACATGGCAAAAGCAAAAGATCCTTGTCGAATGGCAGGGACAAAAGAAGAAAGATAGACTACTATCAAACAACTTAAAGACATTAAGGCATGTGAAGTAGAATGTGATTCTCTTCAGAAGAAGCTCAAAAGTTCTAAACCTTTGACTTCCCATGACTATCAACATCCTACTTGGAAGAAGAAACCAACTTCTCCTTGACCATTCTCTCCACCTCCTTTCAAAACATTGTCCTCTCATAAAACTATGCCAAATCAGCTTGATGTAGTGTGCTCCAAACTAGATTATCTTACTGAAGAAATTCAAATTCTTACCCTACAAGTTTATCTCCAAAAAAAAGAAATCAACACACTCAATTCTGTCATGGGGGAGATTCACACAATACTATTCAAGGCTGATAATAAAGATGAAGAATCCACAAGTAGTAGTTCTGACCCTAATCTCAAAGAACCAGCAAATGTGCTATATCTAGCTAAAAATTGTACATATATTTGTATCAACTTCTATTTTCCAAGCTACAAGAAAATTCCAATGGATGCCTTTGTGGACTCTGGTTCTTCTAGAATCTTTTCCAAGACAAATGCAATTCCTCCAGAGTTTTGGAAACCCAAGACAGACCTTCCAAAATGTTATGCAATCAATTGAGAATAGATTCAAATGGGAAGGTATGCGCAAGATGTAACCATTGAAATTCAAGGAAAGAAATTTGTTACTAACTTTATTGAGTATAATGCCTTGCAAGGTGATGTTTTTTTAGGATTTTTATTCCTAACTAAATATGAACCCCTTGTTCTAAGAACTCATGAAGTTTCCCTTAGACATGAAGATGGTCAAATAAAGATTCCTACTCTAAAAGTAGTCAATTACAAATTTGACAAAAAGACTCCCAAAACAATTAGGAAAGATAATGCCAATATTTAGGTCCAAAAGCCACCATTACTGCTAGAACCAGTTAAAGTTAAGTTTAAGCAAGATTTTTGTAGTATGAATACTTTGCAGTTCTAGTCAAAATAACATGAAGAATGTGAAATTAAGATCAATCCAGAATGCCAATCTATAATTCCTTTTGAGCCTGCATATTTAATGAGTCCCATAGAGGTTAAAGAGATGGATGAGAACCTGGAAGAATTGCTTCAAGGACATTTTATCAGAGAGAAAAAGTCCTTTTAGTTGTCCAACATTTTTGGTGAGCAAAAGAATAGAAAGAGAAAGAGGTAAGAAAATATTTTGTATTAATTATAAACCTCTTAATGACATAATTCTACCTTTCAATTATCCAATTCCTTTCAGCAGAGATTTGATTATGAGAGCAGCCTCAAAGAAAATTTTCTTGAAGTTTGATTGCAAGTTAGGATTTTGGCAAGTTAAAGTCAAGGAAGAAGATAAGTATAAGACTACCTTCTTAGTTCCCAAAGGTATGTATGAATGGAATGTGATTCCCTTTGGTTTAAAAACTGCACCTGCTTATTTTCAGAGAAGGATGGACAAAGCTATCAGAACACTAAATTTTTTTTGTGTTGTGTACATAGATGATATTTTTTTTTCTAATAATATTTCAAAGCATTTAGAACATTTGCAGTATTTGTATAATGCAATAAGAGAACATGGAATATGCTTGTCTGCCAAGAAAATGGTGATTGGCCAAGAGGAAATTGATTTTCTTGGGTTGATTCTTTCATAAGGGAAAGTAAAATTGCAGCCCCATATCTTAAAACATATTAATGAGTTTCCTGATATTTTGGTTTGGAGAAAGTAGATTCAAAGTTTTTTGGGTTGTTTAAATTATGTATCCCCTTTTTACAATGGATTAGCTAAAGACAGATCAAAAATCCAGGGACAGTTGAAGGATGGAGCAAAAGAATGGACTAAAGAATTGACAGAAATAGTTACAAGAATCAAAGAGAAATGTCAACTCCTTCCCACCTTGCATATGCCCAAGGATGGTTATCCATTAATCTTGTATACTGATGCCTCTAACAATGTGTGTAGTGCTTTTTTATTATAGGAAATCCCTTTACAAGGAACACATATATGTGGCTATAGATTAGGAACTTTCAATGATACTGAGTGCAGGTATACAATTTATGAACTGGAGATTTTAGCTATTAAAAAGGGTATTAGTTTAAAATCTTCTTGAAGCCTTCAAACTTCATTGTTAGAAAAGATAGCCAACCAATGAGATCTCTCTTAAAGAAGAAACCAAACAAGGATTTGGCTCATGGGAGAATTACACGATGGTATTTAGATTTCATGAGTTATGATTTTGATATTGAATGGATACAAGGGAATAATAATCCATTGGTTGATAGTCTTACAAGAGAGATGATCCAATCTAGCTAAAAATGCCTCCATGATGATAGAGTTAACAAAAGATTGCTTAGATTTTGAAGAAATTATTAATCCAGAGGACAATTTTGTTTCTATCATCAAACAACTGCCTCTAGAAATCCTTAATCCAATAATTTTAGTTCATCTTTTGAACACATGGCTAGATGATTTAAGGCAGCTAATCAACATGTATTATGATGATGGTTTTCTTGATCTTGATCAAGAGATGGCATTTATCAATCATTTTGGTCTTAGGGAAGCCCCTATCACCTACACTATCAGGCACAAATACAATTTTGATCACTATGTAACATCCTTGTATGCTCAGCACTGGCCTAATGAAAGCAACACAATTTTTTGAAAAACATCAAATTTGGGTTCATTAATAGTATCATGTTTCTACAAACTAAAGTTGAAGATCCTGCCAATACCTTCAACTTGATGCCCACAAAGGACATGAAAGAATTTTTCAATTGTATTCATGGAAATTTATACTGGGGTTTGTTTGAGGGGATGATTATGCATCTTGCCACTCCTTGGCCGTATAGTCTTCCATGAGTGGGATTTTATCCTCTCAGCTTCAATTGTTTTCAAAAGCTATAATTCAAGACATTAAGCCAACCTTGTGTCTATCTCTTTTGGTAGACAGAATGGAATGGGATTATGCATATCCTAATGAGCTGTTACATATTACTTATGCTTTTAACCCTCGAGAAAGTGATTGGACAGACATGCTCAAACCTCTACCACATTTTTCACCTGTGAATACTCCTTTCAATGACTAGCACATGGGTTTGTCTGTGTCATGATGTCAACCATGTTATGATCTGACAGTAGGATGCCACCCTATTAGAAAAAGCAAGATCCCCATGAAAAATTGTCATGACGTCCTAACACTTTAGTTGAAATATATCAATTATGTCAACTAAGTAGTGTCCAAGGTAGTTTGCAATAGGGAATGAATTCAGACATCTCATCTTAGCAATGGTTTTCTAAGTTTTTGAACAAGCTTTTAACAAAATGAATCTAAACTAGAAAGCATACCACTCTTAATCTAGAAAGTATTTGAATCTTTAATATAGAAAGCATATAAACTAACTAGGAATCAACACATGCATTTTTTAACTATGAATTTTAAAAAGGTAGCTAACTATTAACTGAAAACATATTAAAACTTGAGCTAACAATCGATAGCAAATTTTGTGGATGAAGCAGATGCTCCAAAAACTCTAGCATAACAACAAAACTTAAAGATTATTATCTTAAACACAATATCCTACAGGGACACATAATAATGTTAAAAAAGAAAGTTATATTAATCTAAACAAAAACATTTACTAACATAATTGAACAACACAATTGCACAATAGTAAAACACTTATCTATCCTATATCCTTTGATTGGCTAGCTCTTAGGAGGTCTTCTTATTGATTCAAATCACATGCATTATCTCAATAGCTCCAAAATAACTCCATTTTCATTTGCATTTCCATTGCTCAAAATATATTACTCAGAATAAATTTGGTTGCTTCATTCCATAGAAAATTATCATAGAACATAATAGCTGAACATTACTCTGTATTGTATATCAGAACATAGCATAACTATTTTTGAGATTACCTATAATCTATACTACCAAAATCCTAAATTTCAGGTGATGCATGAATGCCACTTGAAGAAGTCTTCAATAGAAAAATAAACTTTTAACTAAACTAGGTGTCTATTAGGTTCAACATAGCAAAGGCTCTGAGTGGAGTCATAAAATGTCTTAAGTATTTTTAACAAAAATTAAAGGAACTATTGATAAAGCCTATGATCATGTATTCCTAGATTTTCGGCGCCCTGAGATTTCGATGCTGCTAACTTTAGTTGCTTTTAAGTTCCACTAGGCTCTTCATAAAAACTTGCATAAATACACAGACCTTTACACATGATCATGCCAACATTAGTTGAAAAATTCAATCAATTAGAAAACAAGGTTTGTACATAATTCTATCAAAAATAAACAAATGTTGCTCATAAAATTAGTAAATTGGCATGGTTTGGGTAATTTTGGGTGACATAGAAAGGGTTATATGACTGATTATGAAATGAGGTTAATTATACCTCATCACCCCATATCTACTTTTAGGTGAAAAGTAGGTCATCCTCGTTTACGGTTTCCTTAAAGTGATTGTCTTTATTAACCACTATTGTTAATATTTATAGACAAAACTCCTTAATAATTGTCCACTTCAACAATGCCTCCCAGGTGTTAAATTTGTATGGTAGGATTTCTAGGTTAGTTTAATTTTATCTGAGGTCCATTGGCTATATATACACAAGCCTCAGCCTCATTTTAGGCATGCAGAGTTTGATTGAGATTTCAAGGAGTCTTGAGTTTAGGATCACAAGAGTATGCTCTTGCTTTGCGCTTTGGTGATATGAGCAAACATAAATTGTGTAGAGAGTCTATCTTGCATGTGTTAATCCTTATTGGTTGGCACATTTCATTGTAATCCAAATTTTAAGTTATGCAATAAAACATTAATGATATCAGAGCCAGGTTGATGCTGGGACCTATGGGTTATGGGCCCACACCTTCCGTTGTGCAACTCTAATATTCATAGTCTACTAGATACTTATTAGGTAATACCAATACCTACCATCTTTATAAATAATGTTAAAAAAGATAACACAATCATTTAGCTATCCTACTCTATTTCTTTCTTTCCAAGATAATGCAAGACTATATCCATGCACCTTATCTCATATCCAAGGTTTATTATATATATATAATGAAACTTGGATATGAGATAAGATGCATGAATATAATCTTGCATTATCTTGGAAAGAAAGCAATAGAGTAGGATAGATAAATGATTGTGTTATCATTTTAAACATTATTTATAAAGATGGTAGGTATTGGTATTACCTAATAAATCTCTAGTAGACTATGAATGCCTTTATGACAAAAAATGATATATATATTGATATCTTAAGGTAACTAATGATTTATAGTGACATCAGGACTGGAGATGATATCTCTCTAATTACACCCTGTCATGTATGGCAAAGTATGGAATATATTTTATGATGGTATAGTTGATTTGAATGAACCATGTTTAAGTCGACAAGGATCAAATGGAGATCCATTAACCTAAACATTTATTCAAACTCATCTCAGAGAGATGTTATCCGCAACTGATTTTGTGGTAAGAAACCAAGAACTTATGTACTTAAGAAAGGAATAGAGTGACAAGGAGTCACAGATTCCATGTTGTAGATGCAACAAGACAACCAATGAAATTTACTCCAGGAAACGGATTTGGAATTCTAAGAGGATGGACTAAATTTGTGACCAAGAATCATCAACCAAAAACACTGTAGGATGAGATAACTTGTAAGTTGAGTTAGAGGTGTGTGAACATTTGACTAGATTCATTATGAAATATTTATTTATATTAAAACTCTGGCCAAAGTAATGCATCCATCTCTGCATGCATTAGTTAGTTCATTGTGCTCCAGAAGGCATAACCATCTAGTAGTGTCATACATAGTTAGAGTGGATCTATAGTTGTATGGCCATGATGAGTTATGAAGGACATAACACTAGAACTTAGATGGAAAACAATATGGTTCCTTATATCTACTTCCTTCCTGAAGGGTAGGGCCACTTCCAGGTAGGAAGTTGTGCGGGGGACCACTGGTCTGTGGTTGGAGGAAAAGCACTCAGGTGATGCTTTCCTTCCCAAGAAGATGAAAAGCTAACACTTATGAAGACATACATCAATACTCCAGATGCAATACATTCTATTATATGACTTGACAGTCAAAAATTTTATGTAAAAGTTATTATTATTGCCATGAGAAAAACATTATGATTGTAAAGTGAAGGAATTCACTATTATGTTATCTTTGAATATGTTGCAAATTTTAGTTTTGAAATTATTCAGAAAAGATATGCATTTAATTATTGATTGAATTTGATTATTATTAAACAAAAAAATGATAATGTTGATCATGAATATTTACTTGATGGTAAATTGAGTTGATAATCAAGGTAATATGAGTTGGCATGTTGTGTATAGGAATAAAATCGAGATTGAATGATAATCAAAAGCAATGAAATAATCAACAAGCCAATCCTTTAACATCAAGATAACAATCTAAGCAATCAACCAAATAATTAGTGAATATTACCAAAAACAATGAAAGCTTCCACCTAGATTGTATTGTTATCTTGGTCGAATGTGGATTGCTTCATAAATTGCGAAACCATGTTTGCAACAAGTGGATGTAGATTGTGTTTGTGCTTAAAAGGTAGATGTGCTCAACAATGCGATTTATGTTCAATGTGTTGTAGGGAGGCAAAAGCTTAAATGATTGAAGAAGATTTGTTATGGAGATGAGGGGGGTTATATAGGTTTCAATAAAGATTGATCAACGGTCCAGATAATTCAATGGAATCAATGGATAAGATAAATCTAGAATTCATGATGAATGTGCACCTGACATGTGTCACACAAAAATATATTTCTATTTGAGTTAACTGATTGATTTGGCTAAAAGACATGGAACAGACATGAGAAAGATTTCATAAAAATAGAAATATTTTTTCTAATTTATGAGTTGGTGATAAAAACAATAATGATTAAGTCAATTAACTCAACTTATGATTTGCTTTTTGCATGATTTGAATAAAATTAAATAATAAATTATTTAATTTTGTGTGCATGATGAACATGATTTATTTTTAGAAGATTAGAAGATAAAAAAGCAAATTAAATAAATAAATTTATTTAATTGTTTATGCATGATGAAAGACATAGAATAGATTTGAAGATTTAAATAAATTAAACAAATAAATTGATTTAATTTATTTTGCATGATGAAGGATAAATAAAATATTTGATCATATTTTATTTTTAGAAGAGAGATTCAATTTGAATAAATTTGAATGAGTTATTTAAATTTGGAAGAATAATTAATTTAATTAAATAATTTAGAAATTATTTAATTATTGATATGAGGATTTAAATGATAAATTATTTAAATAATTTATTTATTCAATTGATGTGCATTTGAATTTTGAAAGAATATAATGATTTAATTAAATAATTCAAATTATTTAATTTTGGAAGAATTAAGTTGATTTTGATGAAATTAATTAAATAAATGGAATTTATTCAATTAATGTCAAATTTAGGAGATTTGGAAGAATTTGATGATTTTGATGAAATTAATTAAATAATTCAATTATTTAATTAACATTGAAATGCAGGTGATTTGATGAAATGCAAGTGATGCGATGACATGGTCATTTTTTGGGTGTCTACATTTTGTCTACATTTTGCCTCTTTTGATGCAATGCAGTTTATAGCATTGCTTCGAAGAAAATGATTGTTGAAGACATGATACAATTTTGATGCCCCAATGTAGCTAGCTACCCCTATGTAGCTGGCATAGGATGCCCCTCGAGAGGAAAGACAAGGAAGCAATAGAAGGACTGGGTTGACGCTCGACTAGAAGATTGTGTTTGAGAAAGATGAGGCTGGATAGATGGAGGCTGACACAATGAAGATGATTAGCAAACACGAGGATAAGATGGAATAAGAGTGGGAAGAACTAAGGTTTGGACACTATAAATAGGGCCCAAGGGATCAACACTACTCATTTGCACACCTAGAGTTCACAAACGTTAGAGCCCTTAGCCTCTTTGCTTAGTTGAGTGCTTGTCATGGAGAGTGAGTTTACATCTTGTAGACATATTGATTCAGATGCATAAGCACTAGGCAGAGCTAGTGCAGACCTATGAGAGACCAGTGGGAGCTTCAAGAGTGATAAGTGATCAAAAACCTTGTTTGTGTTTGCATGTTTGTAGGTTTTTTCTAGGGTTTACAAAATAATTAGCCAAAGGTGCTGAGTTCATTCACAGTGCTTTTGGAGGCTGGTAAAGTGCTTTTGGTATGGCAAAGTGCTTTCAAATGGCAGTGTAGCACCTTTGGAGAAATTTTAGCACTGTTGGCTTTGTGGTCCACAGAGCAGTGCTAGTGGAAAATTTTGGAGCGTGTTTGGTAGTTTAGCTAAGCGCAGTTGGTAGAATGGTGTAGCACATTTGGGTTAGGTTTTTTCAAAAACTTGGCACTTATGCAAAGTTGAAAAGCACTTGTGTTGAGCAGCTAAGCACCTATGGTTAAAACTAAGCACTTTTGGTTATTTATTTCTAAGCGCCTATGCAAAGCAGCAAAGCGCTTTGGGTATAGCAATGAAGCACCTTCAGTAAAATCTAAGTGCTTTTGGTTTGAGATGCAGTTTGAGCTAGGTTTATATTGGAAAAAGTGTTTCATAAGTTTAAACCATAGAGGGATTGTGCCATGTGTTTACTTTGGATCAAGTTGAATTTTGCAAGATGTTTAACAAGTGGTTGTCATGGATGAAAATAGTCTTACCACCTTTACAGTCTTGAGAGAGACATTACCTAATTGCCAACTTGGTTATACAGCTAGGCTGGGAGGAGGAGATATTCCTAGAGGTCATGGGATTGTGGCATGTTGCTCATTTGACGCCTATCAGGGTGAATCTGGCACTTTTGATAGTGATTGTGGAGAGATATCATAGTGAGACCTCCTCCTTCATCTTTTCAACAGGTGAGGCTACAGTGATGCTTGAGGATGTTTGGCGCATCCTGCAGATTCTGATTCAAGGTGAGAGAGTGGATTATGACATAAAGTGGGGAGAGGCAGGCATGCAATAGATTTTTTCTATTGATGACCTAGGTGTGCAGGATCATGAGATCTGGTGGGCTCGAGTGCGATGACTCTGTGACAAGATTCGATGGATTGTTGTTTCACTGATTGGAGAATTCTTATGTCCAAATATAGGATCTAGAGGTTTATCTTTTGGATGGGGTACTATGTTATCATGGATGTTTACACATGGGGTTTGATATACAAGGGGACTATGTGTTTTGACTCAACTGTATCATGATTTGCATGACTGTGTTTATAGATCAGGGGGCAGTTTATCTGCAGGTGTTACATTGTTATAGGTATGGGCCTAGGAGCATATCCCGGTGATTAGACCTATCACTCAGCATCACTGAGATCATGGTGAGCCATATTCTTTCTTATATGAGGGTGTTATTATGCACCAACAGCTTGGTTTCATGAGATACTAGCAGAGATAGCTAGATGCGATGGATATCTTCATTTGGCACCCTTGGAGGGACTGTGAGCCTTGGGAAGATGATCATGAGGAGCTGGTGTACTACAGATAGGTGAGATACCTATTTGGCTGATGCATTGACACTATTGAGAGATACCTTCTAGAGAGGGTATTGAGACAGTTTGGGTTGCCGCAAGGGGAGCCCATAGGCGAGGCTATATTTGCTTGAACTCAGAGGGAGGTGGAGGATTGGGGGTCAGAGATTGTTGCAGTGATAGCTTTGGTGGACTTACGAGGACTTGCCCCAGTGATATGGGACTAGATTATGGGGGGAGCAAATATTGGCACACTCCTATCATATCACACGTATTGGCAGACACATAGGCCATTTAGATTGACAAGACTTGGAGTAGTTGGAGTAGTGCGGGAGGTCACAGTTGGTGGATTTAAGGCAAGGGCTTGGAGAGAGGCCCAGCAACAGGCTGCAACACAAAGACAAGTTGGGGGGATGATGGAGGAGATCAGGTAGATGTGTATATGGTCGAGGCTAGGGGACACCAGGTGATTCTACCAACAAAGACACCCTTACAGTAAGCACAAAGACTATTGCAGGAGGAGATAACAAGGACGAATCACTTGGAGCTTCGGATGGTTAGGATGAGGAGAGATAGGGATGTGGCCCAGGCTGAGGCTAGACAGGCTGAGGCATAGGCACAGATACATACCCAAGAAGTAGTAGCAACATAGGCAGCACTGGCGGTGGCACATGCAGTGCCACCACCACCACCAGAAGATGATGGGCAAATTGCCTAGTTGACAGCAGAGAGAGATGCAGTAGTATAGTTGTGTTCGATAGTGGAGGCCACCCTACAAAGGGTGAAGCTTGAGAGGGATGTTACATGCCATGTAGTGGGTACAAACTAGATGACATTAGTTGGTGAACTTACTTGAGTTCATGGTGAGCTTGTTACAGTTGGGAGAGAGGCCGACTATTATAGAGGTCTCTACTTTGGAGTGGTTCTAGGTGACCAATGGGAGCTCAGCTTCAAGGAGCATAGGAGATCTAGTGCTTCATCTTCACGCAGTTCAGGGCAGTCAGGGTCTTCAGTAATGGGACCACCGCAAGTGACACCAAAAGGAGGGGAACCTACACTAAGTGTAGGAGGTGCACAGGGATCACAGTAGCAAGGTAGCTCGACACACCAGAGCTAATTTTGACATATATATGTTGTATCATTGTTGTATCTTTATGGACATTGTATATTTTGATTGATGCATGCGTACATCAGATACATATTGTGGGCTCTTGATAGCCATGCTGTACTTTTTGATGTGTATTTGGATGTATAGATGGAGTTTTGATGTAGACATGGATATTTTTATTTTTTTGATGACTATAGATGATGATATATGATGACATATGATGATCTTTATGCTCATGGATGTTCATGCTTTTCTTTGTGATGTATTTCTATATGTGATGGATGTGATGACATGTATTTATGATAATGATTTGAGATGGTGATGTTTATACATATAGATGTATGACAGATGATGACATTATGATACGATGATGATATATATGTTTATAGATGTATGACATATGATGACATTATGATATGATGATGATGTATATACTTATCTAACATGTGGTTTTGCAGACATGCATCAGACGGTGATGGACAAAAGAAAGTGGAGATAGAATAGAACATGATAGAAAGATAATTGATTGATCTTATCTTGAAAGTCTATATGATGATTTGGATAAATGGATGGTTAAATGGATGAGCTTGTTGCAATGGTTTTACAAATGTTTATAAAGAGCAATCCTTATTTTTGATATAGCACATGGATAGTTTGCCACCAAGGTATAAAAGACCAAGGTATTGTGATATCCTAGTGCGAGGACATTGACTCTGCAAGCAAGCGGTTTGAACTTAGATCCCTTAGACATAATATAACCTTGTTGGATATGTGAATGAGCCATAGTCTTGAACATAAAATAAAATTCAATACATAAATGCAAGTATATTAATATGTAAGATGCTAGGTTGTAACACACACATGTGAATGAGCCATAGTCTTGAACATATAATAAAATTTAATACATAAATGCAAAAAGTATATTCATATGTAAGATGCTAGGTTGTAACACATGCACAAGATAGATATGATGCTAAGTAAGAAAAAAAGATCATTCCTCAAACACAACACATAAAAGCAATGACTATGCCCCCAATCCATACTGCATCGCGACATACCAAGATATAGATAAATCAAGGTAGTCTTGAATAAGTAATGGGAAAGGGACAAAAAGATAAACCAAAAAAGAAAATTGATTGACTTTACAAAGTAAACATACAGTCAACATATTCTCTTGCCAAAGAGGTTGCTCAGGATAGATTGGATTGGTTGGGTAGATAGGATAGATAACAACCTTATTGTAAGAATGATATATCCATTAAAGGGTGTTGATCTATTGATAGGATAAGTTGATTGTTGTAGCAGATGTTGGCAATCGATATGTAAGACAACATATGGCTCTGCAAGTAGGTTTCTTTGCTTCAGGTTGGTTAAGGACTTTTTATTTGAAAGAATACGTAGTTTTAGTGCTGCTTGAGTTAGTCAAGTTGAGGTGGTAGGATAGATTGTGATAAATGGAAGACTAGAAAGATGGCATGTCAATGAATTGAGATGGGTGAAGAATGATGAATCGTATGTGCCTGAGTGCTGGAAACTTCCTTCATATTCCAGATTGCCTGCATACCCTATATCCACAGGATCAAGACACATTATGATGAAAGATGAGTATGATAATATGTAGTTCTAGGTAGAGTGATGAGTGGGTCAAGGTGTTTGAGCTTGGATAGGTGAAATGATGATATCTTATGTACTTGGGTACTGGAAACTTCCTTTGTATGCTAGACTACCTACATACCCTATATCCATGGGATCAAGGCACATTACGTTGAAAGATGAATATGATAATATGTAGTTCTAGGTAGAGCAATGAGTGGGTCAAGGTGTTTGAGCTTGGGTAGGTGAAATGATGATATCTTATGTAACTGAGTACTGAAAACTTCCTTCATATGCTAGATTGCCTACATACCCATATCCATGGGATCAAGGTACCTTAAGATTGAGATGAGATAATATGTAGTTCTGGCTTTTTGTTTGATGATGTAAGATTGGATGAAGTGAGGGGACATGATGATATCTTATGTACCTAAGTACTAGATACTTCCTTCATATGCCAGACTACCTACACACCCATGTCCATGGGATCAAGGTACCTTAAGATTGAGGTGATGATATGTAGTTCTTCGTTGTTTGATGATGGATAAGGATAATGTTGTCATTGTGGGGAATGATATATCCCTAGATCAACACAAAGATAATAGTGTCTGGTTTTAGAAATGAAACACCTCGTATAAGACGTTGGGTCTGGTTTCAAGAGTGCGACAATCTATATAAGACACTTGTTTTGAGTGATGGATTGGTTGATGTGTTTTTGTTCTTGTTTTTGTTTGAAGGTTGACGTGTTTTTGTTTTTGTGTGAGATGGTTGATGTGTTTTCTTTGTTTGAGATGGTTGAAGTGTTTTTCTTTTTTGTTTGAGATGGTTGATCAACCACAAAGAAGGATCCATTCCTAGACCTAGGTTAAGGAAAGAGTTGCCCCCATTCCAGTAGAGGTGTTATTATGGATGACTAACATAGGATAACTAACAATGACATGGATAACTTGACATAGGATAATGATGATGGATGAACTAACATAGGATAAGCTGACAATGACATGGATAACTTGATATAGGATAAGCTGATGATTGACATGGGATAAGTTGACGATGACATGGATAACTTGACATAGGATAAGCTGACGATGACATGGATAACTTGACATAGGATAAGTTGATGATTGACATGGATAACTTGACATAGGATAAGGATGATGGACATTGACAAATTTCCAAGCTATTCTAGATAGGGAAATGGAAATGCAAAAAGGTCAATGGTTTTATTATGGATGGATGGATGAAGTTTATTATGAAATGGACATGGAATGAACAAGACTAGATAGATGATTGATGCTGACTCTACACATAGCGCTTGTTTGCTAGGTTTTCACTATGGTACTTATCCAATGCGCCTGTATACCAGGTTTTCACTAGAGGACAGATTTTATTTTTTTATTTTTTTATTTTTTTGACATGGATACTCTAGAGGATTAGGCATAGAACTTCTTGAGATGAACACTATTGAGTGGCTCATCTAGAGGAATGCCTTCAAGTGTTGTTAAAGTATAAGATCCTAATCCATATGCTACTGTGATAACAAAAGGGCCTAACTAATTAGGCTCAAACTTGACCTTCTTTTCTTGATCTACGTGGTTTCTCTAATTTTCCTTTAAGACAAGGTCACCAACTTGGAACTATCTTTCTTTGATCTTCTTGTTGTAGTTGTGCCAGAGGTAGTTTTGATAGACATGGAGATGATTAAGCACAATAAGGTGCCTCTTGTCTAGTAGTTCTAGCTCAGCTAATTTGGAAGTACAATACTCCTCTCCATCAATCAGGTGCTACATGGATACTCTAAGGGATGGGATCTCAACCTCTATAGGTAGAATGGCTTTAGACCCATAGAACAAGGCATAGGGTGTGGCACCAATTGGTGTTCTAATACTAGTGTGATAGGCCCATAGGGCAGGATTGAGTTGTAGGTACCAATCATGACCAACTTTATTGACCATTTTTTGAGGATTTTAAGAATGGTTTTGTTGGAAGCCTCGGCTTGGCCATTACTCTGTGGATAGTAGGGAGTGGAAAAGTGATGTTGGATATTGTATGGGGTGCATAAGTGGTGCAGGAGCACCTACCTGACAGCTGGCCTTCATGAGGCAGTTAGTTGTTTTAGGTCTTGTTTATGTTTTCAAGAAGGTCTGATAAGACCAAATGCATGTAATAAGGTCATGCTGATCATGATAAGATCATGCTGACCATGCTTTTACTATTTTTAGGTAGTTTGTTAGGACAGTTGTCATAATGTATGTTCGGTTGGATCTCCCAGCCGCCTGGAGAGTTCCCAGCCACTTGGAGTTGGGTCAGTAGTACTCGCAGGAAAATCTATTTAAGCATGAGGATCGGTTGACTGTAGAGGATCAATTAATAGGATAGAATTGCATTGAGCAGAGGAGTTAGAGTGTGCTGTGTGAGAAACAGTATATTGTATTGCATCTTTGAAATCAATAAAGATCCTGTTTTCGTTTTCTGTCTGATCTCCTTTGTGTAATCGATTTGCTGGTTTGGGTGGTTTCATGGATTCGCTGATCCATTCCACCGGTTGATTTGTCTGATCGGTGGAATGGTTATGTACAGTAGGGTAGGTGTTAGTTTGTTTGTTCGCATGCAGGTGTGCAGGATCGCGGCTGAAAGGTGTTGAAGACCCTAGCATGGGCATGTGCTAGGTCGAGCTGATAAAGTGTGGAAGATCACCCTGGAAGCGGATCGAGTCATCCCAAGAGGATATCAGTCGGCAGGTGAAATATGATGATGATGCTGACAGTGTTAAGTCAAATATGATGATGATGATGATGATGATGATGATGGGTTGCAGACATCCATGCTGTATGTTAAGGTTATAGTGTGGGTGCCTCTGCATCATAGTGGTATTAGAGCTCAACAAAACATCTGGGCTGTTGTGTGTTGATTCTGTTACCGAAAGGGCAGAGATAGAGTTGATTGTGTGTTGTGTGTTGATTAAGAGGTTGACAAAATGCCTCCGAAAGGTAGTGGTACTGCAAGGGAATTGCAGGAGATGAAGGAAAAACATGCCAGAGAGATGAGGAAGATGAAGGAGCTTGCTGAAGCACTTCAAGCCAGGCTTACAGCCCTGGAAAAGAACAAAAAGAGGGAAGTGGCAGACAGTGAGTCTGAAGAAGATGAAGATACTGTTGAAGAGTATGAAGAGGTAGCTGAAGATCTGGATGCTGAAGACCAGAGATTGGCAAAACTGTTAAAGGTAGTGCAGAGTGATAATCCTAAGGTAAAGGTTGATGTTTCCAAGTATACTGGAAGTTTGAATGAAGATGAGTTGTTGGATTGGATTGCTGCACTTGATAATCACTTTGAATGTGAAGATGTTGCTGAGGATCAGAAGGTAAAGATTGCAAAGACCAAGTTAGGAGGTCATGCTTTGGTATGGTGGGATTATGTACAATCTGAGAGAAGGAAACAAGGGAAGTCAAAGATCACTTCATGGGATAAGATGGTAGCAAGGATCAAAGGTAAATTCTTGCCAAGGGATTATGAAATCCAGATGTTTAAGAAGCTGCAATTTTTAAAGCAGAAGGAAAGGGATGTGAAGGCCTATACTGAGGAGTTTTATAAGTTAAGTATGAGATCTGGTCATCATGAGAATGAGGTAGAAAAGGTGGCTAGGTACTTGGCTGGTTTGAGATTTAACATACAGGATGAGTTAGTTTTAGCTAACCTTAAGAATGTGGAGGATTGTTATCAAATGGCAATCAGGATTGAAGAAAAGATGAATAGAGGACATGATAAGTCCATGAGAGGAAGAGGAAACAATCTGAGGGGAAGAGGATCAGCCCCTACACAAAAGCAAACCAGTGAGGGTCAAGAAGACACTGGTAAAGGACAGGGATAGTCTGATTTCAGGGGTGGATGGAAAGGTAATAGAGGAAGATTTGGAGGTGGTAGAGGTTCTACTACATTTTCAGGCAAATGTTACACCTGTGGTGAGTTTGGTCATCCATCCTTCAAATGTCCAGAAAACAAAGGTTCATCATCCAGAAATGATAGAACTAGTGACAAGAGGGTACAACTTGTACAAGAAGAGACAGTAGAGCAAAGTGTGCAGAGTTCAAACACTTATCAAAAAGATAAGGAGCCTGATAATTATGCATACCCAGAGAGTGGAGAGTCTCTGATGATAAGAAGAACAGTGACTACCATGAAGGTACCTGACAAAGAATCCCCACAAATAAGAGCTCTTTTCAAGACCATATGCAAGAGCAAAGGTAAAGTATGTAAGGTTGTCATTGATACTGGTTCAACAGACAACATGGTATCTCAGGAAATGGTGGATAAACTGAATTTGGAAAGGATTACACATCCACACCCTTACAAGGCATCTTGGGTGAATGATAGTCAATCACTTTTTGTCTCTGAACAGGCATATGTGGATTTTCAGATTGGAGCATATCAGGATAGAATTTTGTGTGATATTTTACCCATGGAATGTTGTCACCTACTGTTGGGTAGACCATGGCAATTTGATAGAAGGGTACTGTATGATGGGTATGCTAATACCTACACCATCAAGAAAGATGGGAAGACTATTAAGTTGATGCCATTGCAGGCAGATGCTGTAGCACAGGGGGCAGCCAAAATCATTTTAATGGGAAAGAAGGAATTTGTGCAGATGCCTAGAGGAGCAGGCATAAAGGCAGATAAGGATACTGCAGGAAAAGAAGTTGTTCAGGACAACAGGTTGAAGAAAGTTTTAGTTGTGACTGACAGAGGTCAGCAGCAGGTGCAGAAACAGGTTTGCACACAGCAACCAGTTGAAAGGAATGACAAGGATGTTGTCATAGTTGGGACTATTGCTTGTCCTATTAAAGTTGAAAGACAGACAGGATTGAACATTTCAGAAGTTCAAGAGGCAGTTCAGACAACGGTTCTGGTCAGACAACCTAACAAACACAGGGTATGTGAGAGAAAAGCCTATATTGACAGGCATGATGATTTACTTGCCAGAAAGCAAGTTACAGTTCAGCAGACTTGGAGCAGCCAAGAGCCAGCAGAGAACAAAGCTGGAACAGATCAGCATATTGCTAAGGCAAAGTGTAAAGGTGGAGGACTTCCACATACTAAACTCATGGGACATGAGTTCTTTTCTGTTGGGGAGTATGGTGCAGGAGCACCTACCTGACAGCTGGCCTTCATGAGGCAGTTAGTTGTTTTAGGTCTTGTTTATGTTTTCAAGAAGGTCTGATAAGACCAAATGCATGTAATAAGGTCATGCTGATCATGATAAGATCATGCTGACCATGCTTTTACTATTTTTAGGTAGTTTGTTAGGACAGTTGTCATAATGTATGTTCGATTGGATCTCCCAGCCACCTGGAGAGTTCCCAGCCGCTTGGAGTCGGGTCAGTAGTACTCGCAGGAAAATCTATTTAAGCATGAGGATCGGTTGACTGTAGAGGATCGATTAATAGGATAGAATTGCATTGAGCAGAGGAGTTAGAGTGTGCTGTGTGAGAAACAGTATATTGTATTGCATCTTTGAAATCAAAAAGATCCTATTTTCGTTTTCTGTCTGATCTCCTTTGTGTAATCGATTTGCTGGTTTGGGTGGTTTCATGGATTCGCTGATCCATTCCACCGGTTGATTTGTCTGATCGGTGGAATGGTTATGTACAGTAGGGTAGGTGTTAGTTTGTTTGTTCGCATGCAGGTGTGCAGGATCGCGGCTGAAAGGTGTTGAAGACCCTAGCATGGGCATGTGCTAGGTCGAGCTGATAAAGTGTGGAAGATCACCCTGGAAGCGGATCGAGTCATCCCAGGAGGATATCGGTCGGCAGGTGAAATATGATGATGATGCTGACAGTGTTAAGTCAAATATGATGATGATGATGATGATGATGATGGGTTGCAGACATCCATGCTGTATGTTAAGGTTATAGTGTGGGTGCCTCTGCATCAATAAGGCACGAACATCTTGATTCTTTAATGGCCTCCCATTATCAGTGACAATAGCTTGGGGGATACCGTACCAAAAAATGAGGTAGTTAAGGTAAACTTGGCTATTTGCTTGCTGGTGATATAAGTCATGGGGATGGCTTTGACCCACTTCATGAAGTACTTAGTGGCAGTAATTATAAATTTATGGCCATTAGATGAGGTTGGGTGGATTTGTCATATGAAGTTGAGACCCCATTGTGAAAAAGGCCATGGAGTTGTCACAAGTTGTAGTTCATGAGCTGGTGCGTGAATGAAATCTCCATGCTGCTGGTATTGTAGACACTTCTTAGAAAACTGTAAAGCATCTTGTTCTATTGTGGGCTAGTAATAACCTATTTTGAGTATCTTCTTAGCGATATTAGGACCAGTAGGATGTGCACCATAGACACCTTCATGTATGTCTCATAAGGTAGCACCTGCTTCTTCTGCGTTAAGACACTGTAAGAGGATACCATCGAGACTCCGGTGATATAGTGTATCACCTAGAATGGTGTAATGGGAGGATTAGTGGATGAAAGTTTTGCATTGGATTGTAGATAGCTCAAAGGGAAAGGTACCATGTTTAAGGTATTCATAGATATCTTCGTACCATGGGGAATTGGGACCAACAATTTCATAGATGTTTTCCATAGTTGGAACATCGACAAATGGTATCAACAATTGCTTGATCAAGAATTCACATTTCTGTGTGTTTGCAGGCATGTCTATAAGTGACCCTATAAAATCCATAGAATCTGTAGCTTTGTTATGCTCTCTTGGAATTTACTCAAAAGTGATGCTCGAAAAGTGTGGTTTGTAGGCATCCACTAGTTTCTTGTAAGGGACCAACTTTTCATCTTTTGTTTGGTACTCATCAGTGACTTGTTGAATGACTAATTGTGAGTCTCCATATACCTATAGTTCTTTGATTTCCCATTGGATTGCTATATGGAGACCTATGAGGAGTGCTTCATACTCAGCTATGTTGTTGGTGAAAGGAAATACAAGCCGATATGACTGGGATATAGTCATTTTGTGGTGTGATAAAAAGGATGTAGACCCTTGATCCATGCTATGTGTAGGAACCATCAAAATACAAATTCAACATTACTAAGGTAGAAAGAGTGAAGAGATTTTTATCTAGAAAGTCAGCTACCATAGGATGTTCATCTGTCATGGGTGCTTCTGCTAGTTGATCTACTAGAGCTTGACCCTTGATTGCTTTACTATCCACAAACTTAATATCAAACTCACCAAGGATCATGACCCATTGAGTTAGTTTTCCTGTGAGGGCTACTTTTTCTAGGAGATACACTAATAGATCAATTTTGACTATTAGATTTGTGTGTTGGTTTAGCAATGTTTAGGGTAAAAATTGGATATGGTTTGATTTAATGGTTTATGTAAATCCTCCTTTCACCTTAAACATTCAAGGACTTTAGGTTGAGTAGGAATCTTCTATCAGGCCTTCAATCACTTGGAATGTATGGAAAATTAGAATTGTGTAGATTTGTTGTTCAATTATGCCTAATTATGTTGAAAACCCTAATTGTGCAAATTCAGAAGCAAACGAACAAATCACAAAAAACACTTGCACACAGAGATACTAAATGATAATCAAATGCATACTAGATTCCAAAGTTCAGGAAGCTAAATAGTCGGGGACTAATGAGCGGGTGCCCTAGTCCAATGCCACCATTTTTGTCAGGATCTAGAAACCTTGTCTGCAACCTATTCCTACTGTTCTGGAGATTTTCCTATTGTGGGATCTAGAGGACTAATGAATAGGCACCTGAGTCCAAGTCCCTATTTTCTCTTCAGATCTACAATTCTAATAGTCTACAATGCTCTCCTATAACTCCACTTTTCCTACTCCTGCAACATGTAACCTGCAATTACAAAAAAGTGGGTTGGGGGTTGTGGTGTTTAGAGGCTTACCTCAGTCAAGCCCCGAAGAGACATTCAAGTCTTTTGAACACTATTGTCAGAGAAAGAGTGCATATCCCTATGGGATAGAGGCAAAATCTAAATGATAAATGATTGAAGCACAATTGATATCACCTTGTAGTGAAGATCTCATGGAAGGAAGAAGCTCTTCATGCCATGAGGAGATGTGTGTTCAAATTTGCAAATACAAAGACAATAATAACACAAAGTCTACTCTACAACACACAATGAATGCCTTGGATCACTTCTACACAAGCTCATGAATCAAAATTTCCATCTAGTTTATAAATGAATGCCTAAGCATGCTTATATATGCAACTACAAACATTCCCGCCAAGAATTTTGTAATTGAAACTTACCGTGTCGACATAGGACCTAAATAACAATCACAAACTGACACTTAAAAATTGGGCCTAACCTAAAATACGATGGGACTAGGACATGGGCACCCAAGTCCATCCCTGTTATTTTAGGTAGGATTATTGTTAAGTGCATCCCCTGAGTCCAAATTGCCATGGAACTTCAGGGTTTTCTCATCAGGATGTCAGATTAACATGCAAGATACTCTAAATGTATAAACAGGACCCGAGAGCTAAACCTTAAGAGGGAAAAGCCCCCAAGGGGACATTTTCCAATGTAACATTTAGCCCCCACTTTAATGTATGTAATAAACACAAGGCCAATACATGCATTAAAGTATGGTCAACAAACACAACAAACATGCCAGGCATGGAGAAGATATGCCAATCACAAAGAAGATAGTAATAGGCACACAAAACATGGAGAAGACAATTATAGTTATGTAGAACACGAAGAATACAACATTGAAGATAATAAATGTAGAGAAGACAGAGACAATTTTCTTTTCTTTTTTTTAATATATGTGAAATTCAAATGCAAGTGTAGGAAAGTAAACACACCACCCATAACGCAGGAGGGACTCATTGCCACCTATCTTTAAACTGCATATGGGGCAATAGACACGCAATACACGCCATACAAAACAAGCATGCCATTCAAATCCCAAACCATAGGAGGGACTCATCACCATAGGTCTTTAAACTATTCTTGGGAACAAACACGCAATACGCACACTTGGAAGACATGGAGAAAACATGGCAACAAGCAATGGAGTGTTCCTATTTCTAGGTTCAACACCATCTTAGGTACATTATAGGCACACATTGATTATTGGGTTTCACCACAATAATTGTCGAAGACACACTTAAGGGTTGAGTAAGTCACAGAACTACTCCCCGCCTCATAATGAGGACTTTTGAAAATGACAGGATGTGCACTCTCCATGAGAAATACACCATCCCCACCTCCACAAAGGGCTTAAGATAGAAAAGGGATGTGATATCCCTACCTTTGCATAGGGCTTAAATGATAGATTTCAAACAAATCTCAGAGTGCAGGAGGGACTCATCACCACCAGTCTTTAAGACTGCACCTGAGAATAAGCACATTGCTAACATCTACAATAGATAGCTTACCTTATATATGCCCCCACCTTAAGGTGGTTGATATCAGGTATCGATATCAAGCACATTAAGGTAGGAAGAAAACACACAAGGAAACACAAGCTCTCGCAAGGCCCATGCCCCTTAGAGGTGACATGTACTTTACGATCACCAAATGTTCCCACAAACACATCCCTACAAGAAAAGTGTTAGTGTCCATATAATCATGATAAACAACAACATCAATGCATATGATCAATCACACAAAGAGCCAAGGTTATACTACAAATTCAGAGATCAAGGATAATCGTGGGGCTATATCGTGAAAATCTGAAAACCAAGTGTCACCAAGGCAAGATTCAAAGACAAACAAAGTGCACAGAGCAGTAATATTGTTATGTTTTGTAAGAGAGATAAGACATCATCAAGTTCACATGACAAAATGCACAGAGTGATTCTACTAGCCATGCATCAGATAATGTATATCAACCCCATTGTCATCTAATTTTTGATTTCTCACTAAAGGGATGCTAGGTCTGCATTAGTATAATATGTTTTTCATTGTCTGTCTACTAGATAGAAACACTAGAGGAAGGGAAACAATAAATCAAGAGAGGAGAAACAAGTGCCTTAGGGACAATCATGTAGGAGGGTGCCCCTATGTCATCAATCGTGACGCTATGTCCATAAGACACAACACACAACAATGAAAATAGAGGAGAATAAATATAGAAGAATGATGATACAAATAGAAGAAGGGTCACAACAGAGGCTCTAGGTATCCTTGACCTTACAAGAGAATCAAGGGTCATCCCAGGAGGCCTAAACAACACATAACACATCACGGGGGAAACACATCACAAGAGATAAAGGGTTAGAGATACTTACCTTGTAGGGACATAGAACTAAGTGTTGTCATCAAGCAAATCATTGCCATCTTCCCACTCCTGAATGTTAGAGGAAAGTGGGACATAAGGTACCATAGCCCAACTCTTGTTCTTGTTTTCAAGTTGTCCTTTCTTAAGATCTTCTTGGTTTGGTTCAATGTTTGGTGAGATGTTTTCTTGTTGAGATGCAAGTTGTTGGACATATTCTTGTCATCTCCTCCTCATTTCTCTTGCTTGTCTATTTCTTTTTGTCTTACCACTTATCTCTTGTAAGATAGTGTTTTTCTCTTTCATAGGTTTTGGTGTTTTAGAGGAGGAAGCACTAGGATCAAATCTCGTTTGTCTATGTGGAATATTATATTATCAAAGACTACCTCCTAATCCTTGTAAGGATGGTGGGGGAGAAACCTCAACATAGGGTCCTTTCACTTTCAGTTTAGGATTCTCTTCAAATGCGGGTTGTTCATCTCTTCTTGTTTCTTGCATAGAAGGACTAGCCACTTGATGTAATAGTTTTATTTTGTAGTTTCTATAGCTCAAGAAGTGAAAGTCTATGCATGGCTCTGGTTCCTTTTTAGATCTTTCCCAAAAGTAATCTAGTGTACAATGTTGTCTTGTAACCAAAGGTTTATACCTATTGCGAGGGATAGTATGCAATTGTCCATTCAAGGGAAATTTTACATAGTTATAAATTATTGAAGGGATAGCTTTCATAGCCCTTAACCAAGGATGTCCCAATTTTATGCAAAAGAGATCAGAAATGGGGACAACATCAAACCATTGTTCTACATGTTTCTCAAATACAGTGACTAGCAAAGATATCTTCCAAGAAGTGTTCACAAAGGTTCCCTTATGTGTCTTAATCATCATATTTGAAGGGTCATACGATCCTTGCATTAATTGATGTGAAAAGAGGAACTCTTCTATGGTGACATTATTCATGCAATTAGGATCAATAAGGGTTGCATCCATAGGATTTCTCATTATCTTCATAGTGATATAGAGAGGTCCTTCAATGTCTCCAATTGTTCTATCATGAGGTGTAAACACAAGTTCAAGTTCGGGGACCATTCTCTTCATATAAGGCCTAGGAGGGAACCTATTTTTGTTGTTGCAATTAGAATACATGTGTATATGTATTAAAATCAATGTGAAATCATATTTTAAATCTTTTCAAAATTTATGCAAAAGACAAGTGCAACACTATATATGAAAATGACCTAAAATGCTTGATTTTTCAACTTTTTTCAATGCAAATAAGTGAAAGAAAGGGTGTTGTACGGAAATTGATTAGGGGCAGAAAATAATATGTTTGATATTAGTCCAATACAGCCATAAAATCCTTCACGACACACTTTTAATACAAACCTAGAATGATGCTAAGTCAAAACCTAGTGAAAATACACTAAAATATGCAATTTTTCACAAATGTTCAATGCAAAGACCCAACAAAAGGGGTGTTGTAAATAATATTAGGAGGTGCAGAAGATTATTGTAGTAATATTAGTCACCTAAAGCCATAAAATATTTCACAACATGCTTGGAGTGTAAGTCTAGGTCAAACCCTAGGTCAAATATAGTCAAAATATGTAATTTTTTGCCAAATTTTCACTGTAAGAGGCCAATAAAGAGGTGTTGTAAAGAATTTGAGGAGGGGAAGAAGATAATAACCCTTATAAAAGTCAATTAGTGCAAAAATACTCTTAACAACACACCTATGATGTAAATCTAGAGAGTTGATAAAGCCAAATCTAGTGAAAAGTCTAGGTTTTCAAACCCTAGGCATGAGGTCTTAGTCCAAATGAATGCAAAATGTTATATGAATATTTTGTAATCTGATTTATGATGAAAAATTAATTCCACTCAGATCTGAAAATGATTTTCAAACCCTACAATGCAAAATGCAAGTGTAAATCTAATGAAAAATCATTGAAAAATGCTATTTTTTTGTGTTGAAATTTTCTATGTAAAGATGCAAAATTTTGAAATCTAAATGCAAATTTACACTAAAATGCAACACTGCAGCCAAATTTAAATTTGAATGAGTGTCTAAGATTAGTATAAAAATCTGAAACAAGATTTTACTAACAAACCCTAGTTTGAATTTACTAGGTTATATGAAAAATTCAAATTTTCCAACAAAACCCTAGCAATTTTATAATGAAAATGCAATGCAAGTGATTGTAATTTTGTAAATTTCTATAATTTAGCTCAGATCTGATGCATAAATCAGAATTGTAATGAAATTCAAATCAATTGATGAAAACTTTATGAAAATTCAAACCCTAGAGTACAAAGTTTTTTCAAAATTTTCAATTTTTTTGTAATTTTTTGAATACGATAAGATGAACAATGAAATGAATGAATGAAATGAATGTAAATCTGAAGAAAAACACTCATCAAGGTGCCAAATTCATTAAAAACATGGGTTCACCAAAATGTTTAGGGTAAAATTTGGATATGGTTTGATTTGATGGTTTATGTGAATCCTTCTTTCACCTTAAACATTCAAGGACTTTAGGTTGAGTAGGAATATACTATCATTAGTCACTTGGAATGTAGGGAAAATTGGAATTGTGTAGATTTCTGTTCAATTATGCCCAATTATTGTTAAAACCCTAATTGTGCAAATTCAGAAGAAAACAGACAAATCATGAAAAACACTTGCGCACAGAGATACTAAATGATAATAAAATGTGTACCAAATTTTGAAGTTTGGGAAGTGGAACAATTGAGGACTAATGAGCGGTCACCCTAGTCCAGTGCCACCATTTTTGTTATGATTTGGAAACCTTGTCTGCAACCTATTCCTATTGTTCTAGAGATTTTCCTGTTGCGGGATCCAAAGGACTAATGAGAAGGTGCCCAAGTCTAGGTCCCTATTTTCTCTTCAGATCTACAATTCTAACAGTCTACAATGCTCTCTTTCAACTTTAATTTTCTTTCTCCTGCAACCTGTAACCTGCAATCATAGAAAAATGGGTTGGGGGTATTGGTGTTTAGAGGCTTGCCTTAGTCAAGCCCCGGAGAGACATTCAAGTCTTCTGAACACTATTGTCAGAGAAAGAGTGCATATCCCTATGGGATAGAGGTAAAATCCAAATGGTAAATGATTGAAAACATAATTGATATCACCTTGGAGTGAAGATCTCATAGAAGGAAGAAGCTCTTCATGCCATGAGGAGATGGCTGCTCAAATTTGCAAATACAAACACAATAACAACACAAAGTCTACTCTACAACACACAATGAATGCCTTGGATCACTTCTACACAAGCTCATGAATCAAAATTGCCATCTAGGAATCATCTAGTTTACAAATGAATGCCTAAGCATGCTTATATTTACAACTACAAACATTCCTACCAAGAATTTTGTAATTGAAACTTGCTGTGTTGGCATAGGACCTAAATAACAGTCACAAAGTGACACTTAAAAATTGGGCCTAACCTAAAATAGGCAGGACTAGGGCACGGGTGCCCAAGTTCACCCCCCTATTTTAGGTAGGATTATTATTAGGTGCATCCCTTGAGTCCAAATTGCCATGGAACTTCAAGGTTTTCTCATCGAAATGTCAGATTAACATGAATGATACTCTAAATACATAAACAAGACCCGAGAGCTAAACCTTTAGAGGGATAAGCCCCCAAGGGGCCATTTTTTGACATAACAGCATGTAATACCACAACTTTTGGGAAGCGAACACTAAGGCTAAACAAGATCTTTACATAGGTGAATAATTGAGTTCATAACCCACCAAGGTTCGACTGATATAATAGATTGCATGCTCTTTTCCTGACTTGTCATGCTATGCTAGAAGAGCCCCTAGGGCTACAGTTGTAGTTGAGATGTACAAGATTAAAGGCCTATCAGTAACTGGTGGTACTAAGATAGGAGGTGTAGCTAGATATTCTTTGAGCTAATCAAATGCTGCTTGACACTTATCATCTGATTGAAATGAGACATCCTTTTAGAGAAAATGTTGAAATGGTTGACATTTATCCGCTAGCTGTGAGATAAATCACCTAATGGATTGTAACCTTTCTTGAAGGCTCCTTAATGCTTTCATATTCTTTGGTGGAGGCATCTCTACTATAGCCTTGACTTTTGTCAGATCTACTTCAATGCCCCTGTGAGATACAATGTATCCCAACAGTTTTCCTGAGGTTACCCCGAAGACACACTTCTTTAGATTGAGTCTTACTTTATATTTTTCAAGTTTGTCAAAGATTTATCCTAGAACCTATATGTGATCTACCCTAGAAGACTTTTCTAGTATATCACCAACATAGTCCTCCATGATGTGATGAAAGAGATCATCGAATATCACTATCATTGATCTTTGATAGGTTGCACCTACATTTTTAAGACCAAATGGCATGATGCACCAACAATAGGTACCCTAAGGACAAGTGAAAGTTGTTTTATGTTGATCTTCTTCTGCTATCATTATCTAATTGTAGCTAGAAAATCCATCCATTAGAGAAAGCATTTCATGACCAGTGGTCAAGTCTACTATGATATCAATGTTTAGCAATGGAAAGTCATCTTTGGGACATGATTTGTTAAGATCTCTGAAGTTGGAACACATGCGGATGCCCCCATTTGGTTTAGCCATAGGTATAATGTTTGAGATCCATTTTGGATAATCAATAGGCTTGATAAATTTTGCATCTAGCAACTTCTGTATTTCAACTTTCACCAAGAGAACAATCTGTGGGTGCATCTTTCTTAGCTTTTGTTTGATTGGTTTAGCTTTTGGATCAACCGTGATATAGTGAACTACTAGTGAAGGGTCCAACCCTAGCATATCAACATAGGTCCATGCAAAGTTGATGGTTCACTGTAAGAAGAAGTTAGTAAGATTCTTATGCTCTTATTTTGATAATGATACTACAATGAATGTGGTCTTAGGATGTTGCTCTGTGCCAAGATTTATCTCTATAGAATCTTCCACTAGGAGAGCTGATTTCTCTTGATATTATCCTGGTAAGGGAAGGTCAAATCCTCCATCCTTAGGTGCCATAATTGGGTTTTCACCTTTAGATACATCCTTTATTTTGATTATTTTCTGATCAGGAGGTGCCACAGTGTGGTTTTCACCTAGAGATCTTTCTTTATTTTTATTTTTTTGACTAGAGGATTTGGCATTCTCACCAAAATAAGTCATTTGATTGAGTTCCATTACAAAACCAGATTTTTGATTGCCAAGAGGGATACCATCCCAGAGTCCCATGAATCCAACAATAGCTTTGTCATTCTAAAAAACATCTAGAACAGGGGACCCTTGTTGGCCCCAATCGATAAGTTTAGGGTAGACAAGTGTTACATTCTAGGTACTGGTGGTGGATGTTAAGGATACCAATGATAGAATGAATATGGAGGAATCAGTGAATAGGTCATTCATATGGAGGTAGGATTCATCAATGATATCCTCTTGAGATGTTGAATGTACGAGAGAAGTTTGTGCCACCTTGTCAAGAATACCCTCGATGTCCAAGATCCATGGTACCTTCCTACCGTATCCTAACCCCTTCTTTTCTAGCTTCTTTTTCACAACAATGGGTTCTATTTCACCTTGATTATCTTTCCCAAGGCCACCTTTTCCTTTATAGCCCATGTTTTTGACAATTTTTAGGCCATTACCATATTGTTTAATTAGTATGGTGACTGGTTCTTTCTCCTTGTAGAGCCAAGATGAGATGTCTTCAATTGTTTCCTCTACTAATAATTTTCCCTCTTGGAATTAGGTTAGAGATATTGGTGGGGGATAGCTACTTTCTTAGTCACTTTATCTATGGGCAGTTGGTCGTAGGTTTTATGAGATAAGGGCATCCGCCCTACACAACAAGATTTTGAGATATCATATTCACCAAAGCCTATATCACAGAACTGGGTTGTGATTTTAGGAATAGAATTAGAATTAAGTTCAACTTTGGAGGCTTTTTTTAGATTTTTAGAGTCGACATACAATGGGGATTCATAGGATTTGTCATTATTTGGGACTTGGTTGCTATTCTTATAATTGCCTTGCAAGGTATAATAGAATTCAAATGGATTAGGGTCTCTTGGGATAGTGATCTCCATACCATTAAATGGGAACTTAAGAGATTGATGTTACATGGAGGGAACAACTTTCATGGCATGAATCCATGGGTGTCCTAAGATAATGTTATAAGGTAGCTCAATGTCAAGAACTTGGCACCTAGTTTCAAGCATGATGGGGCCTACTTGTATAGGCAAGTGGATAACACCCTCTGAATGACACTCAACATCATCATACCCCTTTATTGTAATGCATTGATCAATGTTGACATGATCCTCAGAGTATCCCAGTTGTTTAAGTAACTTGACAGAATAGATATTGAGATCAGCACCATCATCTATAACTATGTGTTTGATCTTTCGTTAATGGATGAAAAATTCAATGTGAAGGGCATCATTATGACATGGATCATGGGATGGGAGGTCCTTTTCAGAAAAGACCACATTGTAAAGTGAGGCAATGTTACCTATTATAGCTTGGAAGTCCGTGACTACTATGTTGTTAGGAGTAGAAGACTCTTGTAGGGCTTTTTCTAGCACAATATTATGTATGGGCGATGACCATAGAAGGCCCAAAATAGAGATCTATGTAGGGGTTTTCCCTAGATGTTCAACAAGATTGTAATCAGATTGGGTGTAGGCCCATGAAGAGTAACATGACTACGACGAGTTGTGACGGTGCAATCCATAGATTTACCTTTGATAGTGAGGGTAGACACATGACTTTCTTCAAAATGAACTACAATAGAGTCATAGGAAGTGGAGGCTTTGTTAACGCCTTTACCTTTGTTAGGATTTTGACCTTGACCATGGTTAGGGAATGGTTCATTGTACATGTTGAGATTTGTGTTGGTATTTTGAGTAGGAGGTGCATCAAAAGTGACTTCGCCTCTATCAATAAGGTTTTGGATCATGTGCTTGAGTTTTATGCATGATATTAGTTCTGTGTCCTTTGGTCCTATGGTATTCACAATATTCATTGTCTTTGTACCATAGACGAGTCCATTTTACACAAGTTTCTTTAGAACTGACTCTATAGGCTCTCCCAAGGGAGTGAACTTATGCCTTGGAGGGTAATTTTGAGGAGGCCACTCTTGTTGATGTTGTTGGTTTTGGTTTTGTTGTCATTGTTGTTGTTGTTGTTGTTGAGGAGGAGGTTGGTTTTGTTTGGATGAAATATTAAGGGGTGAATGCAATGTTTGGACATGTTTGGAATCCACCACACCATCATTGACCATGTTTTTGTTTTTGTTCTAGTATTTGGGCTTATCATTTGATTGTTGTTGGGGAGGATTGTCTTTATTGTCTTTGAAGTTTTTGACCACGCCTTTAGCGATGAGGGCTTTTTTGATGTTGATGCCTTTATAGGTAATCTTGTCAAAGGTTGTAGCACTTAGTATTTGTAAATGGAAACCCAATTCTTGGTTAAGGTTCTGCACAAATATGCTAACAAGCTGCTTTTTAGGTATTTTGAATGGGAATTTGCTAGCCATGTATATCCATCTTTGAAGGAGATAAGAGTTTCCCTATTTTTCTATTTTTTGTTACAAAAGTCAGTCATAGAGATTTCATGTTCTGTGTTGTATGAGAAAAGGGTGGCAAATTTTTCTGCAAGCTCATTAAAAGATTTGATACTCGTAGGCAGATGCGAGAACCATTCTATAGCTTGACCTCCAAGGCTGCGAGGGAAGAGGCACATGAGATATGTGTCATTATGTGCAACCTCTAAATAAGTGAGATAGAATTCTCTAAGGTGGTCTTTTGGGTCTCCTCTTCCCTTGTATTTATCAAATTTAGGTATAGTGAAGTTAAGAGGAAAAGGGATCATTTGCAATGACCGATCAAATGGATAAGGGCAAACCTCCTCCAAGGAGAAGGTTTTCTTTGTATGTCCAAATTTTAAATTGGCTACTTGTTGTTGTACCTCAGCAAGTTTAAGATCCATAGTTGTTGGGGGTGTTGGAAGAGTCTCTTATTATACTAAGGGTGGTTTTTGTTGCCCATAGGGAAGACTATAATTGAAGCCATAGGAATTGATTTTATATGGGTTATATGATTGATTTGGGTCATATGTGTTGTATGATTGATTTGGATTAGGTTGGGTTTGGTTGTTTTGATTCTGCATATGTGGAGGTGGTGCAAGATAGGAAAGTTGTCTTTGGGATTGTTGAGGAGGGATGATGAAAGAGTTCTATCATTGATATTGTTGAGGAGGGGTGATGAAAGGATTTTGTGGAGGAAAGTTGAATGTGGTTTGATTTGATTGTGATGGTAGAATATAGCCATAGGAAGTTTGAATTTGAGAATGTTGAGGGTTATTGAGATAGGTGTTGATGAGATTGAGTGTGGATGATCTTTGCGGTGGACATAAGTAGATGGGTTTTGAGATGGTTAGGGTTGATTGAAATAGGCGAGATTGAGTGTGGATGATCATTGTGGTGGAGGGATATAGTTTGTGTTGATGTTTTGGGAGTGTTGTGGGGGAGTGATGATGTTTGTGTTGATGTTTTGGGAATGTTTTGGTTGTATGACATTGCTTGGATTAGTGATACGGAGGGTTGATGACGTTGGGGGTGGTGTCAGTTGTGACCCTTGTTGTATGGCTACATAAGTGTTTCCTAGATTGTAATTTGGTAGAAAACTATCTCGTGATGGGGTGGCCAATGTTCCACTTGTGATGGGTATTTCTGATATGATAGGAGGTTGTTGTGTGTTTGATTTAGCTAGAGTAACTTGTTTTGCTAAATCTACTTGACGATGTAGAGTCTCTTGTTGCAGTTTATAAATCTCCATAGGAGTCAAGAGTAGTGATATTGGTCTTTCTGCTATTGGATTTTGATAGAGGGGATTTTCATATTGAGTGTCAAAAGGATTAGTTGTTCTCCCTTGTGAGACTTGTTCGGGTATGGGAGTGGATACAATTGACATAGTTTGGATAGAAGTCATAGCGTCTTGAGTTTTGTTTTGCTCTTTAAGTTTGGATAGATCAAAGTATTGGGGTAGTTTATCTCCTTGTTCTGAAAGCAAATGAAAGAAATGATCTTGATTCTCACTAAGGAGTTTGTCAAATGTGGCTACGGCTCTAAGATCTTGCATGATTTCATCAAGGGCTTGTCTATCTTCTTGAGAGGATTGAACTTCTTGAAAGTTTCACTCTTCTTGAGATGGGACTTGAACCATGGTATAACTAGGTGTAGCAAAATCATGAGGCATGCCGGTAGTAAATTGAGTTACATCTACCAAAGGGACATTACTCTCTTGTGAATTAGTTGGTTGGTCATGTTGTGGCCTATTTTGAAAGTTGGTTGGTCTTTCCATTGGTGTTTGGGGAGTACCTTTTTGAGACATGTTGGATTGACTTGGTTGAGGTGTCTACAGAGGTGATTTGTGCTTCTTTGGGGTAGTTTTCTTAGCCTTCATAGATTGTTGGAGTCTAGTCGTTACCATGGGATGTACTAAGATGATAATTTTGATTGATTTTTTGACTCAGAGATAAATGTTTGATCCTAAAAGGTGTGATTTTGTTTGAGATTGGGCAAGATAGTTTGATAAACAATTTACTAGACCAAAGGCACTAGACTATGCTGCAAAGGCGCAGGATTGTTATACCAAAGGTGCATTATTGTGTTAGACGTGTTGGACTATTCTGCCAGATGTGCTAGACTATGCTTCAAAGGCATGTTATTGTATTTCAAAGGAACTGAAATGGTGTTAGTGATGTTAATAAGGCAAATTTTGATAGATTTGGATTAGATTTGCTTTAAGAAGAGAAAACACAGCAAACAAAGTGTCAAAAAGGACTGACACAACAGATAGTGTATGTTCTAGGCTCATGAAAAAGACTAATGTTTCCATGGGTATTAGATAATTACAAACAATTCAAGAACTTTTTATCCCTAGAGAGATGGTTTTATTACAGTAGATCAACTCACAACTTAGTTCTTCATCAACCAAATGTCATTCCATATAGGAGTCGTACATTTGTATCTTTGCGAGAGACAATAGGTAGGGATATCTTACCCTCCCCTTGGAAAGCTTCAAGTAGGTCACAAGAGCTTATGTTAGCTGAGGGAATACTATCTCTTCTCAAGGGATTCAATGGTGAGTAATCTTGGGGGTTTATACTAACTTCCCTTGCACTGATGATTACCACAATGTTCGGAGGTGAAACAGGTAGTTACTATCTATATGGTTCTTAGTAGCTTTGAGGGACCAACACCTTGCGAGCATGCGGCAAGCTACTAAAAACTTTAACCAATCGTACTAAGAGTTTCAAACACTTCGTACAATGTGAAAATCATTTTCACAAAGTGCTAGTACACCTCTTTTCAATTTGGCACCGTAAGGCAAGGCTGACGCTAGTTAGGACTTGGCTTTCACCTTATCCCTATTATATAACGGTTCAAAGGAAAAATCCACTTGGGTTCATCCCTATTGGATGAAGCGTAATCTAAAAGAAAGACCTTCTAAAGGAATAACTAAAAAGTAAGATCAAGCACATCAAACAGAGGTTCAATTGTCCCATTATAAGAAAAGTAAGGTGCAACTAGATTAGGAACACATACGATTGTAGTTGTCAATTATCCCTTAAGAAATTGAAGAGTTTTACATTCATGTTAATTGTCTCTTAAAAAATTGAAGTGTTTTTGCATTCATGTTCATTGTCCCTTAAGAAAGCAATATGTTCCTAAGACTTAGATTGGAAAAAGATGATTGTTCAATTATCTCTTAAGAAAGCAATATGTTTCTAAGACTTAGTGCAATAGATTTGGCAATTTCTTCAAAGCTCGTCCTGCATGAGCATGTCAAAAAAACCCATTTTCTCTATTTGAGTAATAAGAAGCTGCAAAAAGATGATTAGTTCCACCACAACTCAATAGTTAGCAAAAACAAATCAAATTGACCAAAAGTGCTTTACTGTGTTACCAAAGGCGAGGCACTATGTTACAGAAAGTCTTGCATTGTTCTACCAAAGGTGTGTTATTTTTATCTAAAGGTGCCTTATTGTTATACTAGAGGCATGTTATTGTGCTACAAAAGCGTGCTACTGCGGTGCAAAGGTGTGACACTGTTCCAGATCTAGAAAAAAGTCAGTACTTCATCAAAAAGCTAGATTTGAAAGATGATGCCATGATTATATTGTGATCTACAATGGTGATAAAAGCTGAGATCTGAGATCAATGATCAAATATGATTAGTTAGAAACTTTGCAAAATCAAAAAACTAATTAGAAACCCTAGGAAACAAGAGGTGCTATACTGTTGTTGCAAAGGTGCAGGACTACAGACTAGAGGCACCTTACTACGTGCTAGAGGCACATTACTATCACCTAAAGGCACTTTGATGTGATGTAAAAGTGCTTTACTGTGTTCCAAAGGCACTTTTCTTTGTTTAGTTGTGTGTTTCCATATTGTACTTCAAAAAAAAATTCTAGAAGAAAACAATGATTAGTAGGTCCCACTGGGCATGCCAGAATGTGTATAGGAATAAATTCGAGATCGAATGATAATCAAAAGCAATGAAATAATCAACAACTCAATCCTATAACATCAAGATAACAATCTAAGCAAGCAACCAAATAATCAATGAATAATACCAAAAATAATGAAAGCTTTCACTTAGATTGTATTGTTATCTTGGTCGAATGTGGATTGCTTCATAAATTGTGAAACCATGTTTGCAACAAGCGAATGTACATTATGTTTGTGTTCAAAAGGTAGATGTGCTCAATGATGCAATGTATGCTCAATGCATTGTAGGGAGGCAAAAGCTTAAATGATCAAAGAGGATTTGTTATGGAGATGAGGGGGGATTATATAGGTTTCAATAAAGATCGATCAATGGTCTAGATAATTCAATGGAATCAATAGATGAGATAAATCTAGAATTTATGATGAATGTGCACCTGACATGTGTCACACAAAAAGATATTTTTGGTTGAGTTAACTAATTGATTTGGCTAAAAGACATCGAGTAGACATGAGAAAGATGGATTTCATAAAAATAGAAATGTTTTTTCTAATTTATGAGTTGGTGATAAAAATAATAATGATTAAGTCAATTAACTCAACTTATAATTTGCTTTTTGCATGATTTGAATAAAATTAAATAATAAATTATTTAATTTTGTGTGCATGATGAATAAGATTTATTTTTAGAAGATTAGAAGATAAAAAACAAATTAAATAAATAAATTTATTCAATTGTTTGTGCATGATGGAAGACATAGAATAGATTTGAAGATTTAAATAAATTAAACAAATAAATTGATTTAATTTATTTTGCATGATGAAGGATAAATAAAATATTTGATCATATTTTACTTTTAGAAGAGAGATTCAATTTAAGTAAATTTGAATGATTTATTTAAATTTGGAAAAATAATTGATTTAATTAAATAATTTAGAAATTATTTAATTATTGATATGAGGATTTAAATGATAAATTAATTAAATAATTAATTTATTCAATTGACGTGGATTTGAATTTTGAAAGAAGATAATGATTTAATTAAATAATTGAAATTATTTAATTTTGGAAGAATTAAGTTGATTTTGATGAAATTAATTAAATAAATGAAATTTATTCAATTAATGTCAAATTTAGGAGATTTGGAAGAATTTGATGATTTTCATGAAATTAATTAAATAATTTGATTATTTAATTAACATTGAAATGCAGATGATTTGATTAAAAGTGAAGTGATGTGATGAAATGGTCATTTTTGGGTGTCTATACATGTTACATATGGTATCAGAGCTACTAGGTTCAATACATGGACCTATGAGCTCACTACATGAAACCTTCCTTGGACATTTAACATTTGCTAATGTTTGGATATTCTTTTGCCAGAATTGTAAGAACAAGAATGACACCAAGGAAGATGGTAAGGGGAAATGGACGTTACCTAAAGGCTATGAGAGAGTGAGCCTCAAGAATGAAAAGCCTTGGCCAAACTAGTTACTTGAAAGGAACATGGTTATCTAATGATGAAACTTTCGCTAATGCTATCAAATGCATCAAGCAAAAGGAGGACAAAGTAGTAAGGGTTAATGCTCCTATATTTGAAAATGAATCAATGAAACACTCTGCACCTAAGGAATTACCATTAGGGAGTGATCCTAATGCTCCTATTGCTACTTGGGAGGTCATGGATGAGTACTTGCGAATACATCCACCTCATAATTTTGATTTGATGAACCTCAAGGATGATGATAAAGTTGGGAAGATATCCCAATCTGAAAATGACTTGCGGTTGCAAGATGAGGAAAATTGTAATAAATGATGGATTTTATGTAGTCCATGGAAACTATAATGCAATTTTGAAAATTTGGCAAATCTTTCCTTTCTTGTTAAGATTGCATAAATGAGAATGGATTTATGTTTATGAATGGATTCAATAGTAAAGAAAAACTAATTGAATGTAACCTACAAACTTCAAGATAAGTAGATTGCAACATGGTTCAGACAAGAACCAATGTTGGGGATAGCTAGGAAACCTTTTGGCCACTCCAATTCAAAACTTGACCATATCCTTTCTATGCTCCATGAGATGAGGGTGAGAATTTGAAATCTAGAGCAAGAGGTTAGGGGTTAGAATGGACCCAGGCAGGAAGCCTTCCATGAGGGTGAGGATGAGGAATGTCATGAAAACACCATCCAAAGTGGACGTAGAGAGAATAACTTTGAAATAACACATAATGAGAATAAAAGAAGCCACTTGGCTCTAGAATTATCCAGAGATATGAGAAAGGTTACACCTCCCAAGTTTGATGGGACTGTTAGCAAGGATGTCACGGATGCATGGCTTATAGAAATGGAAAAATACTTTGAAATAAGAAACTATTCTAAAATCACCAAAGTGGTATGGGGAGCATACCAATTGGCAAGTGAAGCATCCATCTGGTGGATGAACAAGAAAATGGAGTTAAAATTGAACTCCATGAGTCTAACCTGGAAAAGGTTTGCCAACTTTTCAGGCAAAGATGGTTGCCTTAGATGTATTTTGACTAGAAGCTTATAGATTTCCAAAATCTGAGATAGTGAATCATCTGTGAATGAGCATTGGGAAAAGTTCACTCGTCCTCTCAAATATGTTCTCCAATATCAACAGGATGAGAGGTTTCACATCCAAAAGTTCATCATGGGTTTGAATGCCCTAATTGGAGGTGAAGTTGATGTACATGGTCCTACTACAATGGACCAAGTTTATGAGAATCTATTAAGAAGGAATAAAAATTGAAATCTATGTTTTCATACTGGGAAAGGAACTGTAAAAAGTTTAATTGGTCCCAATCCTCCCAGTCATTTAAGAAAAATGGAAAAAAGTAGGATTTCACTAAGAAAGGTGACAAAGGATTCAAGGATAATCAGAATGAATTCAAGGGTGAAAAGAAAGGAAATAACAACTCCAAGAAAAATGGAGACAATTTTGGAAAGCCTTATGAAAGGTGAGGACCCATGGGAGTGTGTTATTCATGTGGTAATGATCATTATGCCAATCAGTGTTCCAATAAGACATAAGGAACCCAGCCACAAGGTAATCCTTTGCCCTCACAATAGGCAACTTTCTAGCAATGGATACATTTAGCCTTGGATAATAGGCAAGCTGAATATCAAATCACTCCAATTGAATCTACAAGTATTTTATCTAGTTTTCCAATTTTAGTTTTGATAGATACTGGTGCTACAAAATGTTTTATTTCTCTAAAAGTTTTAATTAAGACTTCTAGAAAAGATGGACACATGGTAAATACTTGGTTAGTTGAATATGCTAATCAGACCAAAACTCAGGTAGAGCAATGTTTGTTTGAGGCTAAGGTTAAACTTCTAAGTTTCTCCACTGAAGTGAACCTTTATGTAGCCCCATTAGGCTCATATGATGTCATCCTTGGGATAAATTAGTTATGGAGACATCAAGCTAAGGTGGATTATTTTACCAAAGCAATAGAATGCCTAGATGACCTTGGGAATAAAGTCTTTCTACAAGGCAACCCTAGAGAGGTTAAATTGAGACAAATATCTTTCCTACAGATGAAAAGAGCACAGAGAAAATGATGTCAAATTTTTTCCATTAAAATGGAGAAAATAAATAATCATAAGGAATCTATTTTTCAAGATGATTTGATGTTTTATGAATCTCAGAAACGCCAAGAAGTTGGAAAAAGGGAATCCATAGATTAGGAGAGATTAGATATGGATAGATACCCCTTCAAGATTTTTAGGATGTTTTCCTAGATGAACTACCAGGATTACCTCCCAAAAGAGATTTTGATTTTTCAATAGATATAATTCCAAGATCGAAACCTATATCTAAAGTTCCTTATAGAATGACAACCACAAAGTTAATGGAGCTAAAGGCTCAACTATAGGAATTGCTTGATAAAGGGTTGATAAAACCCAATGTTTCACCCTGGGGAGCCCCAATATTTTTTGTTAAATAAAAGGATGGTACTATGTGATTATGCATAGATTATTGTATACTAAATAAGGCAACGATAAATAAAAAGTATCCATTACCCCACATTGACAATCTCTTTGATCAAATGCAAGGGGTAACTATATTTTCAAAGATTGATCTTTGATCAGGACACCATCAATTGCGGCTAAAAGATTAGGATATTCATAAGATTGCCTTTAGAACATGGTATGGGCACTATGAGTTCATTGTCCTACCCTTTGGGTTAACAAATGCACCTACAACATTTATGAACTTAATGAATAGTGTGTTCAAAGACTGCTTGGACAAGTTTGCCCTTGTTTTCCTTGAAGATATTTTGATTTAATCTAAGAATGAGAAGGAACACCTTTAGCATTTAAGGATTGTTCTTAAGAGGTTAAGAGAGAATAAATTGTATGGAAATCTTGTAAAGTGTATTTTCTTTCAAAAGGTGGTATAGTATTTGGGCCATATAATTTCAGCTAAGGCAATAGTTGTGGACCCAACAAAGATTAAAGCCATTTTGGAATGGCCAGCACCAAGAAATGTGCATAAGGTATGAAGTATTATGGGCCTAGCAAGTTATTACAAAAAAATTGTGGCTAATTTTTCAAAGATTGCTTATCCTATTACTTCTTTGCAAAGAAAGGGCAAAAGATTTGATTGGTCATAAAGATGCCAGGAGGCATTCGACCAACTAAAAGAAAGATGACTACGACACCTATTTGAAGGTACCTAACCTAAATGGCCATTTTGTAGTCATTACTGATGCTTCAGGGGAATGTTTAGGTGGCATACTTGTCTAGGATGGGCAAGATATTGCTTATGAGTCCAAAAAATTAAAAACTTATGAACATAATTATGCTCCTCATGTTCTAGAATTGGTAGTAGTGGTTCATGCACTACAAATGTGGAGACACTATTTACTTGGGAAGCCTTTTGAACTAAAAATAGACCACCAAGGTCTTAAATACCTGTTTACTCAGCCACATTTGAATGGTTGCCAAAGAAGATGGTTAGATCAAATATTTAATTATGATTTTGAGACTAAATATATCCAAGGCAAGGAAAACTAAATGGTGGATGCCTTAAGTAGGAGAAGACATATCTCCTTAATGATCTCCATACATTCTAATTTTAGGAATCAGGTATTGCAAAAGTCTAAAGGAGATGAGTATTATGAGCATGTAAAACAAGCTCTTGTGGATAATCCTTAGGATCCTAGATATGATGGGTTTTATGTTGAACCAGATGGGCTATTAAGGTACAAAGGAAGGATGTATGTTTCAAAATCTGAGGAGTTAATGAATATCGTGTGGAAGGAGGTTCACTCCACACATTATTCAAGACATCCTAGAGTGACAAAATTGCTAGTTGGTGTGAAGCCTTTATATTTCTAGAAGAGAATGAAGAGGTATGTTGTATGCTTTGTATCTAGATGTCTAGAATGCTAGAGGGTGAAGGTAGAACACCATCACCTAGCAAGACTTTTATACCCTCATGAGATTTTAGAATGGAAATGGCAAATCATTAACATGGATTTTGTGCAAGGAATTCCTATGTCTAGGAATAGACACAATGCTATTTTGGTTGTGGTGGATAGACTCAACAAAGTGGTACATTTTATACCTAGGAATTTGACAGATGGGGAACTAGTCATAGCCCACAAATTTGTACAAGAAGTTTTCAAATTGCATGATATTCTTGAGAAGATTATCTCATACAGGGATGCTTGTATGATATCAAGGTTTTGGCAAACCTTATTCTCCTCACTTGGAACTCAGTTGAACATAAGCTTTTCTTATCATCTCAAGATAGATGGCAAAACTAAAAGAGTAAACCAAGTGATGTAAGATCTAGTGAGAATGTATTGCATGGATCAACAATACAAATGGGAGGATTATCTTCCTCTTGTGGAATTTGTTTATAACAATTCCTATCATTCCACTATTAAGATGGCTCCATTTGAAGCATTATATGGAATAAAATGCCAAACTCCTATAAGTTGGGATAAGCTAGAAGATAGGATTAGCCTTGGTCCAGAAATGTTGTTAGAAATGGAAGAGCAAGTCCATCTAATTAAGAAAAGGCTAGTTAGAGAGAATGATAGATAGAAAAGTTATGTGGATGCTAAATGCATTGCAAGACATTTCTCAGTGGGAGAAAAAGTCCTTTAAAGAGTTAAACCACAAAAGAGTTCTAATAAGTTTGGAAAGACATCTAAACTAGCTCCTAGGTATGTGGGTCCCTTCAAATTTCTTGAAGAGGTCAATCCAATTGCATACATGATTTCTCTACTTCCAGCTCTTGCCATGATGCATAATGTTTTCCATGTTTCTTATTTGAAAAGGTATATTGTAGAAGATAATCATGTTCCTATTCTTGATTGGAATGCCATATAGGTGAAGGACCTAGGGGTGGTAATGATCGAGCCCATCAAGGTTCTCAAAATACATAAGCTATGCTTCCATAATAAAGAGATTACTCAGTACAAGGTTTAGTGGGACAAATATGTAGAAGAGAATGCCACCTGGGAGAATTATGATGATATTTTTCAAAGATTTCCTCATCTCTTTTAAGCTTTTATATGTGATGAACAAAACTCTTTTTATGTTATAAACTTTGGATATGTTAAATCATTAGGGACGATGATTCATATGGGGTGATATATGTTATATCCCAAACTTTGACTATATTTAACTTTTACTTTTTATGAGATTAACTAGATCAGTGATCATAGATTAGTGATTAGATGTTTGTGGAAAATGTTAGGAGAAATCTTGGTTATATGCTTTATGATTAATGTTGTTAAATTAGAGATGAGATTACATGTAATTGAGATTATTTTAGTATAATTCATAATGATTTGATGATGATACACTGATCATGGTTTTGAATGATTTTGAGTGTATCCAGGAGAATTCCAATTCTGAGAAGGGAAGGAGAGTATCAGTTGAGAGAAGGAAATAGATGTTATGGAAAAAGACAATTTATCGTATGAAGTTTTAATGTTATTCTTTACATGAACCATTGCGAGATTGGGTATGTTTTGGCCAATCTCTCTTGTTTAGTCAATTTGATCAAAGTAATTGTCATCATGACAAGTTAAGGTTTCTTGACATCTTTTACGTCGATTTGACTAAAGAGTTCTAATAAGTTTGGAAAGACATCTAAACTAGCTCCTAGGTATGTGGGTCCCTTCGAATTTCTTGAAGAGGTCAATCCAATTGCATACATGATTTCTCTACTTCCAGCTCTTGCCATGATGCATAATGTTTTCCATGTTTCTTATTTGAAAAGGTATATTGTAGAAGATAATCATGTTCCTATTCTTGATTGGAATGCCATATAGGTGAAGGACCTAGGGGTGGTAATGATCGAGCCCATCAAGGTTCTCAAAATACATAAGCTATGCTTCCATAATAAAGAGATTACTCAGTACAAGGTTTAGTGGGACAAATATGTAGAAGAGAATGCCACCTGGGAGAATTATGATGATATTTTTCAAAGATTTCCTCACCTCTTTTAAGCTTTTATATGTGATGAACAAAACTCTTTTTATGTTATAAACTTTGGATATGTTAAATCATTAGGGACGATGATTCATATGGGGTGATATATGTTATATCCCAAACTTTGACTATATTTAACTTTTACTTTTTATGAGATTAACTAGATCAATAATCATAGATTAGTGATTAGATGTTTGTGGAAAATGTTAGGAGAAATCTTGGTTATATGCTTTATGATTAATGTTGTTAAATTAGAGATGAGATTACATGTAATTGAGATTATTTTAGTATAATTCATAATGATTTGATGATGAGACACTGATCATGGTTTTGAATGATTTTGAGTGTATCCAGGAGAATTCCAATTCTGAGAAGGGAAGGAGAGTATCAGTTGAGAGAAGGAAATAGATGTTATGGAAAAAGATAATTTATCGTATGAAGTTTTAATGTTATTCTTTACATGAACCATTGCGAGACTGGGTATGTTTTGGCCAATCTCTCTTGTTTAGTCAATTTGATCAAAGTAATTGTCATCATGACAAGTTAAGGTTTCTTGACATCTTTTACGTCGATTTGACTAAAGAGTTCTAATAAGTTTGGAAAGACATCTAAACTAGCTCCTAGGTATGTGGGTCCCTTTGAATTTCTTGATGAGGTCAATCCAATTGCATACATGATTTCTCTACTTCCAGCTCTTGCCATGATGCATAATGTTTTCCATGTTTCTTATTTGAAAAGGTATATTGTAGAAGATAATCATGTTCCTATTCTTGATTGGAATGCCATATAGGTGAAGGACCTAGGGGTGGTAATGATCAAGCCCATCAAGGTTCTCAAAATACATAAGCTATGCTTCCATAATAAAGAGATTACTCAGTACAAGGTTTAGTGGGACAAATATGTAGAAGAGAATGCCACCTGGGAGAATTATGATGATATTTTTCAAAGATTTCCTCATCTCTTTTAAGCTTTTATATGTGATGAACAAAACTCTTTTTATGTTATAAACTTTGGATATGTTAAATCATTAGGGACGATGATTCATATGGGGTGATATATGTTATATCCCAAAATTTGACTATATTTAACTTTTACTTTTTATGAGATTAACTAGATCAGTAATCATAGATTAGTGATTAGATGTTTGTGGAAAATGTTAGGAGAAATCTTGGTTATATGCTTTATGATTAATGTTGTTCAATTAGAGATGAGATTACATGTAATTGAGATTATTTTAGTATAATTCATAATGATTTGATGATGATACACTGATCATGGTTTTGAATGATTTTGAGTGTATCCAGGAGAATTCCAATTCTGAGAAGGGAAGGAGAGTATCAGTTGAGAGAAGGAAATAGATGTTATGGAAAAAGACAATTTATCGTATGAAGTTTTAATGTTATTCTTTACATGAACCATTGCGAGACTGGGTATGTTTTGGCCAATCTCTCTTGTTTAGTCAATTTGATCAAAGTAATTGTCATCATGACAAGTTAAGGTTTCTTGACATCTTTTACGTCGATTTGACTAAAGAGTTCTAATAAGTTTGGAAAGACATCTAAACTAGCTCCTAGGTATGTGGGTCCCTTCGAATTTCTTGAAGAGGCCAATCCAATTGCATACATGATTTCTCTACTTCCAGCTCTTGCCATGATGCATAATGTTTTCCATGTTTCTTATTTGAAAAGGTATATTGTAGAAGATAATCATGTTCCTATTCTTGATTGGAATGCCATATAGGTGAAGGACCTAGGGGTGGTAATGATCGAGCCCATCAAGGTTCTCAAATACATAAGCTATGCTTCCATAATAAAGAGATTACTCAGTACAAGGTTTAGTGGGACAAATATGTAGAAGAGAATGCCACCTGGGAGAATTATGATGATATTTTTCAAAGATTTCCTCATCTCTTTTAAGCTTTTATATGTGATGAACAAAACTCTTTTTATGTTATAAACTTTGGATATGTTAAATCATTAGGGACGATGATTCATATGGGGTGATATATGTTATATCCCAAACTTTGACTATATTTAACTTTTACTTTTTATGAGATTAACTAGATCAGTAATCATAGATTAGTGATTAGATGTTTGTGGAAAATGTTAGGAGAAATCTTGGTTATATGCTTTATGATTAATGTTGTTAAATTAGAGATGAGATTACATGTAATTGAGATTATTTTAGTATAATTCATAATGATTTGATGATGATACACTGATCATGGTTTTGAATGATTTTGAGTGTATCCAGGAGAATTCCAATTCTGAGAAGGGAAGGAGAGTATCAGTTGAGAGAAGGAAATAGATGTTATGGAAAAAGACAATTTATCATATGAAGTTTTAATGTTATTCTTTACATGAACCATTGCGAGATTGGGTATGTTTTGGCCAATCTCTCTTGTTTAGTCAATTTGATCAAAGTAATTGTCATCATGACAAGTTAAGGTTTCTTGACATCTTTTACGTCGATGTGACTAAATAAATGTTCTCAGAATAGTATTGTTAGTTGAAGTTAACATTTGTCTTTGTCAAGACTTTCCTATATGTTTATTTATTACGTTTCAATATATCAATTTATTTACTCTAGATATTTTGCTAAGATTGTGAAATGGGCAAGTGAGCTTTAACTACTCATTTGCATTTTGGTGAATGTTGTTAGTAATGTTATTTTGGCAATGGTATAGATTACCATATTATACATTATAGTATATTTTGTGATGCATATATATGTATTATGTGGTTATCATTTTTTTTCTTACCACCTTTTGCTATGATAATTATCTAGTCATGTATTATCATTGCGTACTCATAGATGATGTAGCCCATGTCCCTCGAAGTAGGGAGAAGTGGGAGAAGTGCTTTGAAAGCCCCAACTAACCCATATTTGTAGCTTGATCGAGTGTTGCATGCTCTCAATGGGAGAACTTTTAGGTGATGGTGGAGCTATTCTTGTAGGAGTGGGAAGGAGAGTGAAAACTCTTGATACCTCATGAGAGAGGAGTCACTTTTGAAGTGAGTTTTTGGGGTATCAAAAAAAAGAACGGAGCTCTAGGGAAGAGTAGAGAAAATCATGAGCAATTTGAAGCTCAAGAGAGGCATAATAATGTAATCAAGGTAGAAGGGTCTGGTGAGGGACTATCCAACCTTGCATCCTTAAGATATTAATAGCATGACCCATCAGAGATGCAATGGAAGTAAATAGTTAACAATAGAAAGAAAGAGACATTCATCTACACATGACACAAGATATATCCTGGGAAAACCTTAACAGGGAAAAACCCTGCCTTAAAAGCTCATTCCTCATATATTATAACTTCAAATCAAATTACACATGCCTCAAGGGCTTTACAAATTCTAGGACGCATCCTAGGGATTCCAACATATTCATACAACAATATTCTTCCATGATTTCTTTCTTCTACATCCCCATTTTTTGCTCTGCTACTCCTTCTGCTTCTTGCTCTACCTTCTACTATGTTATGCTATTTATTTGGATCAAAACAACTTAAGACCTTGCTCCATATCTTCATGCTATCGATCATTGCCTAGAAACAATACTTTTCCTCTCATTTATATCCTTTGCAATTCTTCAAATCATTATCAAGTCAGCCTAAATGCAATGACTAGTCATGAAACACGTAGACACAAATAGGTCAGACCTAAACATAAGGCATTGCTTCGTTGGTGCATAGAACTTCATACAGATCTCCATGAATGTCTGCCAAGTCCTAAACTTCATTGAATAATGTTCCTTTAGGATCCGCAAGTCACGGATTTTCTCTGCAAGTTGATTAGACTTCACTAAACACTGCCAGCTCTGCTCTCTGAAAATAGGTAATCTTCTAACAACGATATCTCTCCAGAATCGAATCCAAATGACCTAAATTTTGGATATGTTGTAGGTGACTATGTCTAGATGCTAAGTCTAGCTCTGCAACCTCTGATATGCAAATGTAGTAAAATATAGTATTCTCCAAGGTCACTCTCTCAATATTTTGTGACTTACTATTAACTGTCTCAATTGTTCTAAATGCTTCTGGATGCTCCTGCATCACATAAGCTTTGAATATGACCGTACATAGACTTCACAAAGTCTCAAGTATTCCATTAATTGTGTAACATATATTGTGATACAGTAATACATTTTCAAGCTATTACTTATGGACTTAAAGGCTGAAATCTATTGTTAAACTTTGATATGACTGTAGAATCCCATCAAGGCCATGAGGTCGAGGGATAGAATCTTTGATATGACTGTAGAATCCCATCAAGGCCATGAGGCTAAGGGCATTGGAACTATGTTTGTATTAGCTAAAAGCTTGTCTGTGCCTTTACAATCAAATCATAAGATATTCTAATAGAAGCTGTGGAGGCCAATAAGGCCAATAGCATACCTCACTATTGTAGTAGTATATACATGGATATAATCATAGCCATGGTAATGGCTAGTATTTATACAAACTTAACTCAAGACTATAAAGTCTTTAGCCTTTATATAAGGTTAAATCAAAAGACTATCTTTAGCCATGCTTTCAAGATAAGGGAAGATGGTATATTACTTTGTTTACCTAGTAGTTGGCCGAGAGCCACTCCACAAATTTAGTTTGCTATGTCTTTTTTGAAATAATGTTGTAGACTAAATCTTAAGGTTCTTGGCATATGATATATATATTATAAAGATTTATTCTTATATGCTTTTTGTACGTGCCTTCAGTTCTCTCTTGATAGAAAGAGAGAAGTAGGCTCTTCTTTAGTCATTAAAGATGACTAAGTTTGTATTGTTAACATTATCACACACACACGATATATATATTATGAACCTTGGTTATTAGATAAGATGCATGGATATAATCTTGCATTATCTTGGAAAGAAAGCAATAGACCAAGATAGCTAAATGATTGTGTTATCTTTTTTAACATCATTTATAAAGATGGTAGGTGTTGGTATTACCTAATAAGTCTCCAGTAGACTATGAATTTCTTTATGATAAAAGATGATATATATATATATATGTACATATATATATATATATATATATATATATATATATATATATATATATATTGTGATAGGTAAAAAAACAAGTTAATAAGATCAATCATAGCCATGAAAACCTAACCCTACCATCATTAAAGAATCTAATCCAAATGAAATCAAAAGCATGCAATTCAAGAACAATATCACCTAGATTGTATGATTCCTTGTTTATGATGTGGATTGCTTCTTCAACAACGAACAATTATGAAGATAAAAGCTTCCATGATGGATGGATGATAAAAGCTAATATGCTAAATGGATGCTAAAGTACTCAATATTCTCAAGATGATAATGTAGATGATATATGAATGCTGGATTCAGTGTAGTATGGAATGAGAGGATGTTTATATAGAACTCAACCAAAATCAATCAACGGTGGAGATTCGGTGGCTATGTGAATTGCTAAGATTAAATGATAGACATAGGTGAATGTGAAGATGACAAGTGGAGGGAAGATAAGACTCATGTGTGCTTGTCTACTTAAAATGTACTACATGTGAAAGATATTAAATAAAAGATGTAGTACCACTTATCTGTTTTTAAATGAAAGAGGCACACATGTCGGCTCATAAGATAAATGATAAGAGAAATTAATTGAATAAATAAAATTTATTCAATTAATTGGAAACTAGGTTTATGAAATGAATTTTTAATTAAATAAATAAAATTTATTTAATTAAAAATAGATAGGAAGAAGATAATTAAATAATTAAAGATTGTTTAATTATAGCTTAGAAGAAATAGAAGAAATAGCTAATGAATTAATTAAATAAATATAAATTTATTTAATTAATAGAAGAAAATAGATATGTTAGGGATATTACTCAAGTGTGTTAGACAAATGTAGATAATGGATAATGCAATGTTTGATACTAATGATAATGAGTCAATTTTGGGTGTCTACATGTTGCCCCTCTTTGATACAATGTTCGATAGAGCATTGTGTCAAAGAAGATACGATATCCATTCGATAAACAAGGTTATGCCCCAGTGTAACTAGTGGGTGATGCCCTCTCAAGAGGTAAGCTAGGCTAACTAGGAAGGGCTAGGTTGGCTTGCGATAGAAGGAAAAGCTAGAAAATGAGGTGAATATGAAGAAAAAAAGGGTTGGGTGGGAAAAAATGGGATGATGCAGAAGAAAATAGGCTTTGGCATAGAAGAATTAGGGTTTGGATATGAGCTATAAGTAGGTCCTTCAAGGGCAAATAGGCTCATTTGTGCTCCTTTGTGTTCATTTGCTTATAGAGATCTAGAGCTCCTTAGAGTTGGTGTGCGATGAGAGTTGGAGAGATATTAGGATGGTGATTCCACACAAAGATCATTGTGTCAAGCGAGTGAGGACACATGGATGACGAGAGGGAGCAGGCGTACTAGTATGTATCAAAACTTTTGCTAAAAGCATGATTTTGATAGGCTAGAAGCATCATAAATGCACACAAATCACCATAAGTGACTAGGACTTAGGATAGGTAGTTTAGGTCACTTAGGAAGGAAAACAAGTTGCTTAAGGTAGTTAAGGTCGTGTATAGGCGCGTCTTGGTTGCATATAGGATAACAGGTCACATCCAGTTGGCTAGACAAATAGAGGCAGAATGCACATGTAGATAAAATCAAGTCACTTATGGCCTAAAAGCAGGTGCATAGATAAGTTTAGCTCGCTTGTAGAGAAAATAGGCATACATATGGGATAGAAATCGCTTATAGGCAAAAGTTATATGCATATAGAATAATAGCTCACACTTAGTTAATCAACAGTCGCATAGGTAAAATTAGGTCGCATTTAGGTGAGAAATAAGCGCTTGTAGTAAAATAGGTCGCATGTAATCAACAGATAGGCGCATATGGAAAAATGAGTTCCTTAAAATAGATAAAAACTGGTATAGCAATAAACGATCTAGTTTTATAGCAGTTATATGTAGCATACAGGACTGACATGATGAATTAAATGATGCAGGATATCCTACCGCCTTTGTTATCACAAGAGAAACATTCGAGGGATTTGCGGTTGGTGAGATTGCTGGATGTAGAGGAACGGCTAGTGTTAGAGATCCTCATATTAGAGCATGTGTCTAGATTGGAGCTAATGCAGGCACATTGAGGATTGATGATAGCGATGGTGGAGCGATGGATGAGTGAGCATAGATCTTTCTTGTTGCCGACAGGAGAGGCGACGATCACACTAGAGGATGTGTTCTAGATTCTACATATTCCTATTGATGGGGACTGAGTAGATTATGATCCTAATATGGGTCCAGCTGCATTCAGGAGATTGTTTGGGACACCAGACATTAGAGTAGAGGGCTCAGATATTCTGATGGCGAGGATGGAGGAGTTATGTGACAGATTGCAACGAGTGGTAGTAGCTATTATCATATGGCTAGTTGGAGACAAACGGCAGGCGAGAGGGTTTCTAGTAGGATGGGGGATAGTGATGGAGTGGATGTTTTCCTATGGGATGAGATATGCATGGGTGGATTATGTGTTTGGACAGTTCTATCATTTCCTGCATGATTGTGCATATATGTTCGAGGCTAGTATGTCTGTAGGAGTTATAGTTTTGCATGTGTGGGCATATGATCATATTCCAATGATGAGACCAGAGGGATGGGTGGTTAGAGTAGCAGGAGAGCCTTATGCTAGGATATATAGAGGAGCTTTGACATACCGGCAGTGCAGAGGACTAGTATACTAGCGAAGGATGTTGGATGAGGTAGATAGATTTACATGGAGGCCATGGCTGGGATGTGAGAGATGGGATGAGGAGTCTACTGAGCTTGTCTATGCTAGGCAGGTGAGATATATTTTTGGATGTGGGATATACATTATAGAGCACTATTTTCTCAAGAGGGTTTTGAGACAGTTCAGGTTACTACAGGCAGTACCAGTTGGTGATGCCATTTTTGAGAGGACTTAATAGGAGGTGTTTGATTGGGGGCCGGAGGTAGTAATTGACATGGTTGTGGTGGAGAGAGAGGAGCTACATCCAATTGTATGGTAGTGGGGATAGGATCCTGCAAATCCAGGCATGTTACCAGATTATGATGCATATTGGGTGACAACAAGACCAACGTGGCTGATGTGGGTTGGAGAGATAAGAGAGATAGGAATGGGGAGACCAGTCAGGAGGAGGTGACAATAGGCTCCACCAGTGCAGGCTATTGTATCGACAACGCCAGGGATATAGATACAAGGACAGGTGCAGGGACAACATCAGATACTTGCACAGCCTCAGGGGTAGATATTAGGAGGTGACGAAGTTGGGATTCAGTAGCTACGGAGGAGGATTAGAGAGGAGAGGAGATGGAGGTAGCAGGCTCAGATGAGATTGAGGAGAGTGGAGTTGGATAGACACTAGGTAGTGATTGGCTTGCAACATGCTAGGGCTCAGGCTTAGACATACCAGGCTCAGTTATAGGTTAGAGTGCAAGCTGGGGATGGATAGGATGCTTGTGCACTTGCTAGAGTGACAGGGGAGAGAGATGCAGCTAGGTAGAGTGAGTAGATGATGAGAGTTGAGTGAGACACAGCTATATAGTAGATGTAGGTGACAAGGACTGAGAGAGATGGTTTATGGACAAAGAGGGATATAGTTGTGCAGTAGCTACAAGGGATAACTAGTGAGAAGGATAGAGTAGTGGTTGCATTGGGTATAGATGGGGCTATGATGTATTTGGCCACACAGTTAACACATGTACATGAAGAGTTGCAGAGAGTACATGGTGAGGCAAAGTATTATAGAGGCTTATACTATGGGGCCGTGCCAACAGAGCAAAGGTAACCTAGCTTCAGGAGTAGATTAGGAGCTTTAGGTTCACGAAGGATAGGTGGATCTCGATCTATAGCTTCAATGATGGGGTCACAGAGAGATAGGGGGACAGGTGCAGGACCTAGTGGTGGCAGTCAGGGTGAGGGAGCTACCAGTAGTCATTAGGGCTACCTTGTTTATGTATATTATGTTGTATCATGATGAGGCCTAGAGCCACTTGTACATATATTCTTTATGGCTCATCTTGTATATGTAGAAACTTGTATATTGACACATGTATATATATATATGATGGCATTGATTATCTACATGATGTTGTAATAGATGCACTATTGGTATTATGATGGTTATGCATGTTGTATTTGTATTTTTCTTTCATGGATTATGTATGGATGTTTATGCAAATGATATGCATGGAAATGTATGATAATGCAAATATATAAATGGTAATGATATGATATGTGATGGACCTCTATATGCCTAACACACTTGTTTTGCAGGATAAGAGATGTGGAAGAAGGATGATGGAAATGGTTGATCTTGGTTGAGGACTATATAAGTGGATAATGAGATAAATAGACAGCGTGATGGGTAGCTTTGAAAAGTAATTGCTCAAAAAGAAAAGAAATTCAATCCTTATGTTTGATATAGCATGTGGATGTTGTACACCAGGGTATAAAAGACCAAGGTGTCGAGATATCCAATGCAAAACCAACATGCTACAATCTTGTCTGAACACATGAGGTCAAGATGTTGAGCCAACACACACAAGATATGAATAGCAGCTAGTGTTTTGAGATGGACTTTTACACTACAAGCAATGGTTTGAGCTTATCTCCACTACGTATAGTGATAGCTTATTGGTTATATGTATGGAGCTATTCTTGACATAGAATAGTCTCAAGGGCATAAGAGACTATTTAGCTTCTTAGATGCTAGATCTATATTGATATGTAAGATGCTAATCCCAACATTAACAAGATACCAATACACTTAGGAAGAGAATAAGAACATCCTGCAAACACGGCATACGAAAGCAATATGACCATGCCCCATTCCTTACTTCATCGTAACATACCAAGATATAGATAGATCCAGGCAGTCTTGATTAGGCATAGAAAAGGAACAAAAGATAAATCAAAAGATAAAACAAAAGATATTGTCATCACGTTCTCTTGCCAAATTTAAGTGCTCTTAGATGGATTTAAGCTAGCGCCTTGTTGAGAGGAAAGCTACATCCTATTAAAGGCTAAAGATGTTGATAAAATACTATAGCAAATGTTGGCTTAAGGCATGCACACAAATAGCTTTTGGATTATCCCTGATTGGTTAAAGTGTTGGAGCTTTCAGTATACACATAGTCTACTTCCTACTTGAGCTGATCAAAGAGAAGAAAATGGAAGATGAGAGAAGATGAAGAAGATGGGGTGGATCATCTGTGCTTGAGTACTGGAAACTTCCCTCTCATTCTAGACAGCCTACATACCATGTATCCATGGGATTAAAGCATATTTATGATGAAGATGAGACATGATGAATATGTAGTTATGGGTTTTATTGATGTGTTTGATGAAAAGTAGAAGAATGTGAGATGAAAGATTGGAGGATGATTAGAAGAAAGATGGAAGATAGATGATGAAAAGAGAGTCTATCATCTTTGCTTGAATCAGAGTGCTTCCTTCGTATCTCAGATTACCTACATACCCTATATCCATGAGATCAAGGCTTTAATGATAGAGTTGGGATGTAGTTCTTGCTTATTACACTGGTGAGTAATGTTGAAAGAATTGACTTATTGCTTGGATGTTTGTGTTGGCAATGTTTTTGCTATTTTTGGATGTTGGTTGAGCTTGAATTGATTGCAAATATACAAATCCTGGTTGCAAATGTTTGCCAAGTTTGTCATTAGATGAATGCTATGGTTGAAGTTGAAAGTTTGTTGTGTTGTGAGCTAAAATGTTCAGTGTGTTATTTGCTAGAGTTGGCAGTATCCACTTCCAAATAAGGCTCAACAAGTGCCCCTAGTGTAGGATGAGGTTTATTATGGAGAAGCGACAATGGATAACGTGTGCGGATAAGATGCTAAGGTGCCAAAAGGATATAGTTATTGCAACAATGTCTCAAGTATGATAGCTAGCATTGACAGAGGTGAAGATGGAAAAGTTGTTTATTGCGATGAAATGTAGATTATGTAGGATAAGATGGTGAAGTATGCTAGAAAGAGTGGTGATCAAACAAACTAAGCAGATAATGGAGATTGGTCACTACACATAGCGCCTGTTTGCCAAGTTTTCACTATGGTACTTATCCAAGGCACTTGTTTACCAGGTTTTCACTAGAGGATGGATTATTTATCTTATACTATTATTTTTTTGGTATCCAAAGTGCCACAAAGTGGTTTTCACTATTGGATGGTTTTTATTTTTTAGGATGACAATTACACATGGTGCCTATTTACCAAGTTTTCACCATGGTAATGGATAGGAGGGACTCAAGTGTCTAGTTCGATGAATGTTGGTAGTCCCATTAGAGGTGGATGTCATCGCATGGACTGTGTCATGTGTGCTCATAGATGTTGGTAAGGGACTTCATGAAAGGGAGATGGAGTAGGTAGATAGTGAATTAGGACGAAAGGTTTGTGTAAGGATAGGGGATAGTGGATTATGATGTGGAATTATGGTAGGGTAGGCTAGTAGTTTATGGTGTGGATTTATGTAAGACTTATGCAAAAGCATGGACCATAGGAAGGTGATGGGGAAGATATGTAGGGTAAGGGATGAAGGTTGGGGAGATGGAGGTATGTGGGAATGTTTTAGAATGGAAAGGAACCATGACCAATGGTTGCACACACCATATTAAACATTGAAGCTTTTGATGGGATGGCATAGGAAACATGAGTGATATGTGCTTATGAGATGAATGATGGAAGGATTCATGGACCCACATAGACTTAGTATTTTTATGATTTTTTCTTTGTTTGTGGGATTGTTGGATGGAATGGAAGTTTTTGGGTGGAAGGGGATGATTGGGATTTTTGAGAGGTGGATAAGGATGCCTCATTCGGTTGGCTTGCTTGTTTTCTTAGGAACTCAAACCATTTTGAGTGTCGGCTCCTCTTGTGGAGTTATAGGCTTAGCTAGCTTTGTAGATGTATTAGGCTTTGATTCTTTGCTTTGATGCCCTAAGACACGAGAATCTTTAGGATTCTTGGTAGTATTTTTGGTTTTATAAGTAGAGGCATCCACATTTTTATTTTTGAATCCCATGGATTTGATAGAAGAGGAGTTGGCAAAATGAATGGAAGCTTTATGCTTAGACGGTATGTGCATTTGTTGGTCATGATTAGGAATGTAATGGTGCTGATGGATAAAGGGATAATTAGGCATTGGTAACAATGGAGATGAGGAAAATGGAGGGATATTAGGGGTTGGAAGTAGTGGAGGTAAATTATATGGTGGAAGATGGATGGTCACATGCTTATGTAGGTTATAGGATGGTGGAAGTGGAGGATATGGAAATAAAGTTGATGGTGGGAGTTTAGGAGTTGGAAGAAGTGAAGGTAGATTGGATGGAGGAAGATGTACGGTCACATGCTTATGGGGTTTAGAATGGGATTTTTGATGGGAAATGGTGGACATAGGATGGATGGAGGAATTACCAACATCTTTAGCTTGGGGAGGCCTCTGTTTGACACTAGGACTAGGAGTGCTTGGAGAACTAGACTTGATTTCATCATTAGATGGAGATGAAGGGGTTGCGGAAAGCATGAAGATGGAGGATCCCAAAAGAAGGTCAGTGATATGGATGAAGATTCTTGCAATGTGTATTCACCAGGACCATTCTCGGTGTACTTGATATGGAGATTCGAAGTGGCTTTTCTAGATGATGGATTGAGTAGGTCAGATGGATCTATATATGATGAAGATGGATATGCCTTGGTGTTGATAGGAATGCAGTTCAGACTTTGGTATTTAGCTTGAAAGGCACGACAAAATTCAAATGGATTGGGATCAGCATGGAGAGTAATCTCAACACCGTTATGTGGAAATTTAAGACATTGATGATATGTAGAAGGAACTGCCTTGAGGGAATGTATCTATGGATGACCAAGGATGATGTTATAAGGAAGCTTAATATCAAGAACCTAACAACGGGTTTTAGTAGTGATTGGCCCAACTTGGATAGGCAAGTAAATAATCCCTTCAGTATCTCTCTCGGCATCATCATATGCTCTAATAGTAATGACCTTAGAGGTGTCAACATCTTTCTCAGAATATCCCAATTGTTTTATTAATTTCAAGGAACATATATTAAGACCAGTTCCACCATCCACCAAGATTCCTTTGATATGGCGTTGTTTGACAAACACTTCAATGTGAAGGGCTTCGTTGTGTGAAGGGTTGAAGATCTTTGTCAAAAAAGGTTAAATGATAAGGGGCAGCAATGCTAGCGACCATAGATTGGAATTGTGTGATATCAATATCATTAGGCACCAAAGATTCTTGTAAGGCTTTGTCAAGGATAGCTTTGTGACAGGGAATATGCGAAGCAAATCGAGAATGGAAATATGCGCAGGTGTTTTGCCAAGGTGATCAAGGATATTATAGTTAGAGAATGGTCAAGGAGGATGGATAGGTGCTCCTTGAATGGTAACGCGACCTCTTTGAGTAGTTACAACATAGTCAAGTGTTTTGCCTTGGATAGTAATGGTAGAAATGTGAGCATGGTCAATGCAGCCAATAGTTGATGATTCATAGTTGTATTGAATGGCATTCCCAGCATGAGGGTTACTTGGTTTGTCATGAGATGGAAGTGGATTCTTGAAAGGATCTAGATCATAGTTCGATGTCAGTTGCTATGTAGGTTGAATTATTGGAGGTGTAATTTTGCTTAAACCTTGATCGATGCAATCTTGGATAACATGCTTTAAGCACATACAACCATTTGTTTTGTGTCCTTTAACTCTATGGTAATCACAATACTCATAGGAAAAATTGGCATTTGAAGAAGTTTTTGAAAGACAACTTCTATAGGTTCTGCTAATGGTGTAAATTGTCGGCAAGGATTTGAAGTTTGTCGATGTCGCATTCATTGAAAAGGTTGTGTTGTTGTAGAAGCTGCTTGAATGTTAATGGGAGCTTTCATAGTTTGTATGTTCTTTGTGTCCACAACACCATCGTTGACAACATTCTTGTTTTTGCTCCAAAAGTGAGACTTATCATTGGAGTTTTAAGGATAGTCTTTGTTATTGCGAAAAATCTTGATAGTGCCTTTAGCAATTAAAGCTTGTTCAATAATGGTTACTTTGAAAACAAGTTCATCAAAGGTACTAGCACTTTGCAATTGTAGTTGGAATGACAGTTTAAGATGAAGATTTTGAACAAAGATATCGATCTATTTCTCCACAGGTATTTCCCATGATAGTTTGCTAGCCATATTACGCCATTGTTGAGTAAATGAAGAAAAGGCTTCACCATTGCACTATTTATTGTTGACAAGGTCATTCATGTTTACCTCATGTTCAATGTTAAAAGCAAAGTGTGATCAAAACTTATTTGCTAACTCTGCAAAAGACTTAATTCCTGGAGGTAAATGAGAGAACCATTCAAGAGCTTGTCTTGCTAAGCTTCTAGGAAATAGTCTCAAAAGATATGTATCGTCATGAGCAACATCGAGACATGCCACAAAGAATGCTCTAAGATGATCTTTTGGATTTACTTTTCCTTTATACTTGTCAAATTGTTGAATTTCAAAGTGTGATAGAAAAGGTGTCATATGAAGTGACTTGTCAAATGGATAAGCGCATATGTTTTCTAAGGAAAATTTCTTCTTGCTTTGTCCTACTACTTGGTTAATCATTTGTTGAACATCTGCTGGAGATAACTGTTGTTGTTTCCAATGGGGTGAAACATGGTATGATGTATATTGAGGTTGTTGTTGTGGGATATATGAAGCCATGACCATTTGTTGAGGTTACGTACTCATAATGTATGTCAAAGGATTGGTATGCGACACATATGTGGTTGAAGATTGTTGTCCTTGAGACACAAGCAGTGGTTGGGTATATTGTGACGAATTAGCACCAAGATTTTTCATCAAATGAGAAGTAGAAGATGGATTAATATTAGTTAATGGTTGTGAATTTGGAATTGGGTTTGTGACATGGTAAGTGATGGAAGGATTGGTGGATGCGAAATAAGGATGGATGCTTGGGTTTGTATTTTGGACAACATGAGGATTGGTATATGTCATGTTGAGTGACAATAGGCAAACCTTGGGTTGCATAAGATGGATTCATGGTTTGTGAAGGATTGTAAGAAGATGATGGAATGGATGTAAGTTGATCAACATAAGTGACTATAGTGCTAGGATTGGCTTGAGAAACAATAGGCGGGTCACTCATGTCAATAAGACTAACATTGGGCTTGTATGATGTATTGGACATATTAGTGGAGATAGTGGAGATCATATTAGTAGCAGTAGGAATTTGAGATGTGGTATCCACATGTGATGTAGTGGATTGCGATGGTTGTGAAGCTTGGACCGTTGGTGTTGTTTGGATAGCTTGGGAAGCTTGTGGACTATGGGATATGGGGATGGATTGTGATGTTTGGGGAGTTTACACTTGGGCCACATAGATATCTTGTGTTACTTGAGGCATGTAAACGGTCATGGTAGGAAGAGTATGTTGGGGAACATGGAAAGGAGGAATGTTTAGATTTTGTGAAATGAAAGGGAGCACATTGGTTGGAGTTATCAAAGGTTCTAGATTGTACTTTGAGTGTGGTAGATCAAATGAAGTAACAATAGGTAGTGAAAGAGATGTGTTGGAAGATGGAGTTTGTGATATGGTATGGGATGGTGTGACTATAGTGGGTGGTTCCATTGTAACAATAGTGGGAGTGTTTGGATCATGCTCTCTAATAGTGGATATGTCAAAATCTCTTGGTAATTTAGCACCCATGCAAGCAAGTTGCAAGAAGTAGAGATTAGGCTTGGATAAGACAAGTCTCTCAACTTGATCCCATACATGTGTATCTCAAAATTCTAATAAGTCTTCTTGGGATTGTTCCAAATAATTCTCTAAAATTGTTTGAGGTTGCATTTGTTGTGAAGATGACTCTCCAATGGTATACCTATGGGGCATAAACATATGAGGCGACATATCGGTCGTAAATTGAGTCGCGCCTCTAAGAGGTGTTGATCTAGATTGTTGCATCTTAGCTTCCATCTCAGGTTGCAATGTGGCTTCCATTTCAGATCGCAATTTGGCTTCTATTTCAGGTCTATATTGACTCCTAGTTTGAGGCATGATGAATGATGTTGAAAACTAAACTTTAGTTTGTCAAGGTTTTGAGACCCAAAAAGATGATGGTTTGCTGATTGTTTGGTTGTTAATTGTTTGTTGTTGGTTTGTTGTTTGCTTTGTTGGTTAGACTTCCCTAGAGAATAGCTCACACACTCAAGGAAAAAGTTGTTTTCTAAGGTTGCTATTTTGCTAAAGTTGCTAAAGCTAAAGCTAAGAGATGATGTTTTGCTGATTGATTAGGTTGATTGATTTGAAGTTTGGTTTGCTTGTTTGAGATCTCAAAAAGATGAAAAGTTCACAAAGTTCAATTGGTTGGTAAACTCAAAGCAAGAGACAAAGTCCAAGTATCTGCTAATGATTAGAGACAGGTCTGAAAGCTAATGCTAAGGCTGAGCAAGTTGGAATTGTAGCTGATTCAGCTGAGTCACTAAGATTTGCTCGTAATTAACCACAGGTGAGAGTTAATAGCTTATATGTGACTCAAAAAAGGCCAAAAGTGCCTGGTAATAGCTTAAATGCAATCTAGTTTTGGTTCAGATAACAGGCTATAGTGTTAACCAGAGGAGAGCCAATTTACTATAGGTGACCAGCATTGACTTAGAAGTGATTTACTGTTGATCGGAGGTGACGCAGTTTCGACCAGAGGCAATAGACTGTTGTTTAAAAGCAATCTAGTTTAGGTAAAAAGTGACTGACCATTGTTTAAAGGCAGTCTAGTTTAGGCAAAAAGTGACTGACTGTTGTTTAAAGGTGATCCAGTTGTCTGTATGCAGGTAGTTTAAGCTCAAAAGTGACTGTGTCTGTCAAGAAATATGTCTGATTTTTTTGATAAGAAAATAGTAATTTTAGTTCCTCACACTCACAACAATCACAAACTTGTACAACCTAGGCTAGGAAAGGACTGTATTTCTTGAGTCCCTTGGCCGTGCTTATTCAAAGCAGATAGCTTCAAGATCTTGGTAGCACCGACTCCTCCATGGCACACACTTCTCATGCATACCAAGATCTAGGTTTCCCAAGACTTGTCCCCCCACCAAACCTTAGGATTGTCCCTGGTATCTCTTCTAAGAACCACGTGAATCAAGGCGGCTTCAAAGGTCCCACCTTTTCCATCAACAAATAGAAGGTTTTTGGCTACTACACAAAGTTGATAATAAGGGCATCCATTCAAGTGGCTATACATGCGGCAATGCTACTCTCTATTATGGAGTCTCCCAGCCTTCAATGGTTACACCTTGGAGGGTTTTGGGGAGGTTGGATGTTGGTATAACACAACAACACCTATTGTTTGTGTCTTTCAACACAAACACTTTTCTTATATAGCAGTTCGGAAGGACTTGGCTTTAGCTCGTTACCGCTTGGGTCATATCCCTTCTCACAATGGGAAGGCAAGCCCTCTAAAGATAATAACAAGTTCTCATACACCCAAGATCCATTTGATAGGCAAGGGGAGAGGATACTTTTGTTATTAAATTTGGGTTACAATCAAACACATGCAAGCAATCAAAAAAGATAAATCAAGCATGGATCAAGCAATGATTCTTTTTAAGCACCAAGCCCAAATGTTCCTACTTTAGTGAAAAACCACAAGTCTTGGACCGATCAAAGCTACAACAGATATGTTACTAGTTTGATAACCTCCTTTTCTTGGACAATTAATAAGATGCTACACAAATACCCAATTAGTAGCCAAGAAAACCAAACTACAAATGAGAAGGACTGAAAATGACATAATTTACCAGAAGTGATCAACTGTTGATCAAAAGTGAACTATATTCTGCCACAGGTGAAATATTAGAGATTGGAAGCAATCCCGATAAATCTAGATGCAAATTGAGAAAGCTCATAAGTGATGCAAAAAAGTAATAGGCGACTGATTATGAGTCATAAGTGACTAAGATCTGTAAGATAAATAGAATGTAACAAAAACCCTAGTTTTGCAATAAGTGATTCAGATAGCTAAAGGTGATCACTATTAGGTTAAAAGAGATTCAAATAAATTCATAAGTGACCACTATTAGCTTGGAAGTGATGCAAAATAGGTAGTAAGCGACTACTGTTTACTCATAAGCAATCTAGGAATGCTAAAAGCGGCAGGTTTCAGCTCAGAAGTGATGCATATATTCAGACAGTGACTAGTTTTCACTCAAAAGCAACTAGAACTTGTCATAAGCACTCAGAAAATCTGATCTTCACAAAAACAACTTCAAATAGCAAAGTTAATCAAGGATGTGCATCCCACCAGGGGTGCCAAAATGTGATAGGCAAAAAATTAGGTTAATAAGATCAAGCATAGCCATGAAGATCTAACCCTACCATCATCAAAGAATCTAATCCAAATGAAATCAAAAGCATGCAATTCAAGAACAATATCACCTAGATTGTATGATTCCTTGTTTATGATGTGGATTGCTTCTTCAACAATGAATAATTATGAAGATAAAAGTTGCTATGATGGATGGATGATAAAAGCTAATATGCTAAATAGATGCTAAAGTACTCAATATGCTCAGGATGATAATGTAGATGCTATATGAATGCTAGATTCAGTGTAGTATGGAATGAGAGGATGTTTATATAGAACTCAACCAAAATCAATCAACGGTGGAGATTCGGTGGCTATGTGAATGGCTAAGATTAAATGATAGACATAGGTGAATGTGAATATGACAAGTGGAGGGAAGATAAGACTCATGTGTGCTTGTCTACATAAAAAGTACTACATGTGAAAGATATTAAATAAAAGATGTAGTACCACTTATCTTTTTTTAAATGAAAGAGACACACATCTCGGCTCATAAGATAAATGATAAGAGAAATTAATTAAATAAATAAAATTTATTTAATTAAAAATAGATAGGAAGAAGATAATTAAATAATTAAAGATTGTTTAATTATAGCTTAGAGGAAATAGAAGAAATAGCTAATGAATTAATTAAATAAATATAAATTTATTTAATTAATAGAAGAAAATAGATATGTTAGGGATATTACTCAAGTGTGTTAGACAAATACAAATGATGGATAATGCAACGTTTGATACTAATGATAATTAGTCAATTTTGGGTGTGTGTGTATATATATATATATATATCTGTGTGTGTGTGTGTGTGCCGGATTAGAGGAAATAGAGGATGGAGTAGGTGAAAGTAGCGAAAAAGTAGAGAGACATAGAAGATAAAGAAAAAGGTGGTGAAGGCAATAAAGGAAATTGGATAGCCGAGAGTGAAGTGCCTACGTAGTGACAAGAGTAAATACAATCCTGATTAAAAGAATAAGGAGAACATTTGCGGACATATTAAGAGGGGAGAAAGAGCAGGTTCAAGAAGAAGCAGTGGAAAAAAATGTGGCAAAGGTAGTTGACAGAGATATAGAAGCCCTAAGTCGATCATCATTAATAGGTAGAGTGATTGGAAGAAACAGGTCAAAGGAGCAAATTAAGAAATGGATCTAGGAAAACTAGGATAATATAGAAGTTGTGCACTTCTTACCAAAGTAGTTCTTTGTGGTAGATTTTCAAGGGGAGGCCCAGAGGGATGAGATTCTAGAAAAAATTCCATGGAAGTTTGGCCCAGATTTTGTATATGTTCAAAAGTGGAAACCAAATTTTAATCCAAAAAGTTTTGACCCATATAAAGAGCCAATATGGATAAGATTGTATAACCTTCCATTTGAATATTGGTTAGGAAGCTGCCTATGCAAAATAGGTGATAATCTGGGAAATGCTGTGGACTTAGACATGGGAAACAATGATTTGGTTTATTTTGCAAGGATTAAAATGATAGCAGTCAAGAAGATACCAAAAACAATTAAGCTGAGCACATCGACAGGTGAATGGGAGCAAGAAATTGAGCTAGAAGAAAGAAAGTTCTTTTGTCTCCAATGCAAGAGCATAAGGCATATGGAATTAGAGTGCCCTAGGAAACCAAAAGAGGAGATGGAGAATAAACAATATGGGAGCAAGGGAAATGTGTGTGAAGAAAAGAAGGACTCGAAACAACAAGAGACATTGGAAGGTAACAAAAGGCTCCCCCTAATAGAAAGGAGGGTGGAAGCCTCAGTTGAATCAACAATTAGGGAATAGAAAAAGAATTGCATGGAGGACAAGCTGGTGCCAAGAAATGAAATGGAGGTGAATGTAGAAGGATACCCTGAAAAAAGTAACAAGGTCATGGAAGGAATATTGGATGCAAATTAGCAAAACAACCATCTAGAGGGATTGAAGGCTTCAGTAAGAAAAGGAAATCAAGAGGGCAAGGAGGACTCCTCACCAGAGGTAGTGATGGAATCCATTGAAGGAGGAGATGATTTAAGTGAAGCATGGTCGGAGGAAGAGGAGGATGGAAAAGAAAGAGAGGAGATTGGAATAATTAATCATAGACATATAAGTCAGGCAATGGCTAGAGGAGCTCGTGGTCCAACTGGAACTGGGAAGAAGTTGGGAAGGAAGTTAGATAAAGAAAATAGAGGAATATGTGGCAGAGAAAGGACTAACAAGTATCATGAAGTACATGTTGAGATCCAAGGGAGGAAGTGCCTCCCTTGGGAAGCCATGAAAATCATATCATGGAATGTTAGGGGCTTAAATGCCCCTAACAAATGGCACCCAATCAAGTGCCAATTAGCAAAACAAATGATGGATATCATACTGCTACAAGAGACCAGGCTAGTTCGGGAAGAGGTAAAGAAATTCTTGATGCATTGCAAACCATTAATAGGAGTTTTTAGTGAACCAAGAGGGATGACAGGAGGAGTAGGACTCATGTGGAATCCAACCAAAGTAGATATTAGAGACATCAAGATCTGTCAAAATTGGATATCAGATAAAGTTAACTTGCTATACATGAATTTTTCTTTTTGGATCTTTAGTTTTTATGGACCAATTAAATCAAAAGATAAGAGGGAAGTATGGAGAAGCATATTAGATAAATGTCAGATGATAGGAAAGGAAAAATTGGCATTAGGAGGAGATTTTAATGTGGTTATGGGGCTGGAAGAGAAAAGAGGAGGCATGAGAGTAGAGAATAGTTCTGCAAAAGATTTCAAGAATTTTGTAGAGGAGGGAAGACTAATAGATATCCCACCCAAGGAAGGAAGATTCACATGGACAAACACAAGACAAGTTTTTACCAACATCGCGGTTCCTCTTTAGCATGAATTGGTTAGAGATGGACATGTTGATGGAATCAAGTATTTTACCTTGCTCTTTGTCTAATCACTACCCTATCAAATTGGAGATTTCTACCTTGATCAGAGTGAGGAACTCCTATTTCAAGTTCAAAAGAATGTGGTGGAGGATAGAAGAATTGGTAGACCTCATAGGGCAATGGTGGATGAAGATTCCAGGAAGTGGTGGTTCTATGGGCTATATATTCTATAAAAGGTTGGCACATGTGAAGAGAAGATTGAAGGAAAGCAATAAAGAGACATTCAAGGACATTTTCCAAGAAAAGGAAAGAGTGGAAGGAGAATTAAAAGCCCTAGATGAAAAAGTTATCAAGGAGGGGATGTATCAAGTAGATTACATAAAAGAGAAAGAATTAATGGTGGAATGGGAAGAACTCCTTGCAAGGGAAGAAGAGTATTGGAGGAATAAAGCAAGAGAGGTATGGTTGGAAGTAAGAGATAGAAATACAAAAAAATTCACAACTCAGTCAAAGCAAACGAATGGCAAATAAAATTTTAGAGCTCACCAACAAAGATGGGGAAATTCTAAAGGAACTAGAGGAAATAGAGAAATAGATTTTGGATTACTTTTATAATTTCATGGTCCCAGAAGAAGGATTCGACTAGAGAAGTATTGACCTAGCCACAAGATGCATAGAACCACTAATCAAGGAAGAAGAAAATGACAAGTTAGACGAACCATTCAAGGAGGAGGAAGTAAGAACGACCACCTTCCAGCTCCATCTAGACAAGACACTAGGTCCAAATGGCTTCCTAGATTTATTCTATAAGAAGTGTTGGTCAATTGTGGGCAAAGAAGTTTGGAGGATAATGGAAGACTTTTGAAAGAAGAACAAATTAGTGAGAGAAGTAAACAACACAGTCATCACTTTGATCCCCAAAAAATAAGAGAGCAAAATGGTAAGTGACTTCAAGACTATATTACTATGTAACACAGTCTACAAAATCATTGTGAAGACATTAGCAAACACACTTAAGCTGATACTGGGAAGGATCATATCAAAAAATCAGAATGGCTTTACACCAAGTAGCAAAATAGAAGATAGCATTATATTGATCAATGAAGTAATCCACTCTATCAATCATTTGAAACAAAGAAGTATGTTGATCAAACTAGACATGAGTAAGGTATATGACAGAGTCAAATGGAACTTCTTGCTAAGAATACTTGAGAAAATAGGATTTAGATAGAAATGGCTAGAAGGTATATTCCAGTGCATATCGATGGCAAGAGTCTCAGTAGTAGTAAATGATTCATTATGTGGTTTTTTTGAAATGATGCAAGGTCTAAGACAAGGAGATCCCTTATCCCCTTGTCTCTTCATTCTAATGGCAGAGGCCCTAGGAAGAATGATTAGAAACTATCACAGAGCTGGAGGATGGAAAGGGGTATAGGTAGCCAAAATATTGAGCTAGTCACTCATGCACAATTTGCAGATGATACCATGTTATTCAGGGAAGCCAATATTTCAGAAGTAGAGGCAATCAAAGGAGTTTTGGAGTGCTATAGCAAGCTATCACAATAGATAATAAATAAGGAGAAATCAAGAATGTATTTCTTGAATGTCTTAAAAAGATGGCAACTACAGATTGCAGCCGTTTTGGGATGTCAGGTGGTACATTACTGACCAAGTATGTAGGAGATCCCTTGTTCAATGGGGTAGTTAAATCAAATCTATGGGAAGAAGTGATATCTCATTCCAAAAGAAAAGTGGAATCCTGGAAGGGGAGGTGGCTAACCCTAGCCAAGAGGATCACCATGCTGAAAGTGGTGGTGGGGGCAGTCCCTATACATTTGATGTCAGGTTTACCAATACCAAACAAGGCCAAGGGGCAACTGGAAGGGGATTGGAAAAGGTTTATGTGGGTGGGGGCTAAGGAAGCTAGGAGGATACCTTTAATAAGCTGGAACAAAGCCACTTGTCCATAGAAAAGAGGAGGCATGGGAATGAGGGATCTAAAGCTCCAAAATGAAGCATTAGGGACAAAGCTAGTATGGAAAATGGTTAAGTAGCCCCAAAAGTTGTGGTGTAGAATAATGTAGAACAAGTATTTGGATGACCCAAACAAAATCCTAACTATAGTCAATCCCAAGGGTGGATTGATGGTTTGGAAGTTCATGAAACAATGTAGAGCACTAATCCTAGATCACTTGACATGGAGTATAAATGATGGGAAAAAAGCAAACTTTTGGACTAATTCTTGGGAAGGGTTGGAATCGTTAGAGAACATACAAGAACTATATGAACTAAAAGTACAAATGATCCAATCCAAGGGGGAAAAGGTGGTAGACTACATCACATAATGTAATGCACAAGGGAAAGTAAAATGGGTAGATGCAGAGGAGTTCAATATAGGGGAAGAAGTCAAAAAGAAATTCAGAGAAGTTCTAAGAGAAACAAAAGTCTACATTAATAATGAGTCAGATGAAATATAGTGGTGTGGGGCCAAGTCTGGCCAATATTCAGTAAAGATAGGATACCACATTATGAAATTAGAAATAAGTGGGATTTCAACTAAATGTTGGCCAAAAATATTGTGCTGGGATAAACAAGTTCTACCCAAAGCTAGTGCCTTCACATGGACGGTTCTTCATAAGAGCATATTGACAGGTGAGAAGTTGCAGCAATTAGGCATAAATGGCCCAAGAAGATGTATATTATGCAAACTAAATGAGGAGAACTTAGATCACTTGCTGCTAAACTATCAAGTGGTGGAGGATTGCTAGAATTACTTTTTGAACCAGTTAGGGTGGAAACGAGCAAAGAACAGTTCCATAGTAGAATTTTTGAGAAGTTGGCCAATGTTACATAAGAAGGGCTTCTGGGGAGGAATAAGGATAGCACTTCCATTCATGATCATATGGAATATCTGGAGGGAGAAGAACTAGAGAATCTTTGAGGAGAAAGATAAAAATGTCGAGAGCGTGATAAGGAAGATAGAGAATGGAGTAATAGAGATACTAAATGCTAAAGTTGTTGATAGAGGAGGAAGGAAATTCACTTCATGGGATGATTACATCATGAAGATATGTCCGGGTTTGAAGATTCCATGTGGGATGGGCAAAGGGAAGAAGAGAAGGGAACAAACCAAATGGATGACACCTCCAAGTGGAAGACTCAAACTCAACATTGATGGGGCATCCAAAGGAAATCCAAGGTAGACAAGATATGGTTACCTAATCAAAGATGAGGAAGGTAAACTCCTATGGGTGGCCTCAGGCTCTCTAGGTATATCTACTAACAACTATGCCAAATTAGAAGTGCTTGTCTGAGGAGTAACAGAGTGCAAGGTCAAAGGATGGAACAAAATAAACATAGAAGGGGACTCACAAATTATATTAAATGCTATTAAAAGGAAAGGAATGGAGAACTGGTTATTGGAGAAGGGAGTAAGGAGAGTTCAAGAAATGCTATAGGATTTAGATTTCACCATCAACAGCATTTATAGAGAGGCAAATACAGCAACTAACTATCTGGCGAATAAAGAAGTCACGAGCGATAGGACGGAAAAAAGTAGTTCGGGTGCTACAAACTGGGATGGGATGGAGGTATTACTCTGTGCAGACCAAGAAGGAATATAGCTGAAAGGAGATCAATATGAAGTAGCATCTGACAGTAGTCAAGGGCAAATGGAGTACTGGTTGCTCAAGAAAGCATACCATAGAGAGAGATATGCAAGATATGGCAAGATTTAACTAAGCTTTGTCAGGCAGAATGGATTCACAAGCGGATGCTTAGCTGCAACAAGGGTATGCAGAAATAATTCTATTTAATGAAGAAGAATTGGGAGATTCACCAGCTTTGAGAAATGATGAAGATCCTAGCGATAGAGCGCAGGTGCCTGGAGGAAGGGAAGGAACAACATGTGGGGTTCTTATTCCAGTTGAGCGAGGAAGTTGAACAAGAAGTTGTCCTGCAAGTGATCGGTGGAGGCTCTTGGAGCGGGGGCCATTTCCATGATGGGAGTATACCAACTATTCTTCTCTAATATAGCTTTGGTCATGGGAGGTTCACATTATAGAGTTATGTGGGGAGCACAGATGGTTTCACAGGTAAACCATTCAATGGTTATGGGAGAAATCCCATCTACAGGCCCAAATCTAGCAGAGGAGACTTTGAAGGCATCTTATGCAAGGAAGATAGGCTCGAGGAAGGTTGGCAATATACTAGCAGCCTTCAAATAGGGGATAAAGAATAGGAATATGGAAAATTTCCACAAGCTGCTACAGGAGAACAAGGGGGAATTCACAGAGGGGCAAGTGGGAAGGCTACTAGAGATTGTACAAGGCATAATGATGATTATGCATGAACTGATGTAAATAGGGGCTGATCACAACCATAAAATATAGAAGCAAAGGCATATATAGCCATAATATAGATATGTAATCATGGTAGACCAGTTCAAGCAGTAACCATTAATTTAATTTTTGCTTTATATTATACAGAAAGGGAGCCATCCCCAAGACGACACTTTCACAACAATATATATATATATATATTCAGGACTAGAGATGATAGCTCTCTAATTACACCCCATAATGTATGGCAAAGTATGGAATTTATTTTATGATGGTATAGTCAATTTGAATGAACTATGCTTCAGTCTACAAGGATCAGATGGAGATCCATTAACTTAAACATTTATTCAAACTCATCTCATAGAGATGTTATCCAAAACTAAATTTGTTGTAAGAAACCAAGAACTTATGTACTTAAGAAAGGAATAGAGTGATGAGGAGTCACAAATTCCATGTTCCAGATGCAACAAGAAAACCAATGAATTTTACTCTAGGAAACAAAGTTGGAAGTCCAAGAGGATGGACTAAATTTGTGACCAAGAAAAATCAATCAAAAACACTGTAGGATGAGATAACTTCTAAGTTGAGTTAGAGGTGTGTGAACATTCAACTATGTTCATTGTGAAATATTTGTTTATATTAAAACTTTGTCCAAAGTAATGCATCCATATCTACATGCATTAGTTGGTTCACTATGCTCCAGATGGCATAACCATCCAGTAGCGTCATACATAGTTAGAGTGGATCTATATTTGTATGACCGTGATGAGTTATGAAAGACACAACACTAGAACTTAGATGACAAACCTTATGGTTCCTTATATCTACTTTCTCCATGAAGGGTATGGCCACTTCTAGGTAGGAAGTTGTGTGGGGGAACACTAGTCTGTGGTTGGAGGAAAACCACTCGGTTGATGCTTTCCTTCCCAAGAAGAAGACAAGATGAGACTTATGAATACATATATCAATACTCTAGATGTAGTACATTCTATTATATGACTTAATAGTCAAAAATTTTATATAAAACTTATCATTATTGTCATGAGCAAAACATTATGATTGTAAAGTGAAGGAATTCACTATTATGTTATCTTTAAATATGTTACAAATTTTTGTTTTGAAATTATTCAAAAAAGATATGCATTTAATTATTGATTATAATTTGATTATTATTAAATAGAAAAATGATTATGTTGATCATGACTATTTACTTGATGGTAAATTAAGTTGATAATTAGGGTAATAATGAGTTGACATGTTACATGATGTGAAGTCAAAGAGTAAAAAGGATAGGCATATCAATTATAAGATCAAATAGAACATTTCATCATTCATTATATCTTTTGACAACATTATGGAGGAGTGTTTAGCTAGTAGATTTCCTAATAGGGGTCTTTTGAATCTAGTGACCAATACGATGGGAGGAGAAATTCTAAGGTTTGAGCCTTCTTCTTATGAGTAGGTCAAAATCAACTAAAAAATGTGGAATATCCTATGAAGGGGTTGTTTACCCAACCTTTTGCAAGTAATTAATGGTTATGAACCTATTTTATTTAGGGAATTTGCATGCTCATGGAAGAATCAGGTTCTTTATGTCCATGACATCTTCTTTACAATTTCTGAAGAGTTAATTTCCTACCTCAAAATGGAAGGGAAAGGATGCAAATGTACAATTCCAACAATGCCAAGCACATGGAGAAGTTCCTTTGTGGATATGAATTGGTGGGCTGCTTCCAAAATTGGTTTAGGAAGGAAGATCTCCCCAAACCATGGAGAGATTTCATGGATGTGCTAATAAGGTATGTCACCTTAGAGGGTAGATATAAAAGAGTTTATTACTACCATTTCCTAATGATAAACCACCTACAACATAAAGTAAAACCCAATTTCTATTTTTTTCTATTTCAATCCCTTAAGCATTATGTGCACAATGTCCTCTTGGGTAAATCTAAACTCCAATTGCACCAAGGTCTTATCTTCTATCTTTATAGACTACAAGTTGCAAAATATCCTACTAGTACTATATTCTTGAGGATTTTAAACCTTTTTGAGCTCTAGCCTAGGCCCCACATGGCTACTACAACCCCTCAGAAGACCTCCCCTAATTTCCATGCCTAGTCCCCTCCCTCTAAGGTTAACATGTCCCCTATTAGAGAACCCTCTCCTTTTCTCCTGGATACTGATAACAATGTGACTATCCCTAGGTGTGTTGGCTCCTACAAGGGTTTAATGGGGGTAAGGATAATTATCCATCTTGTTGATGCCTTGTCCCCAAGGTTTCTCCAATTTCCAAACCCTACTGGTAACCCAACCAAGGAGATTCATTTATTGGAGATGGGAGAAAGGGTTTTGTTGGAGGTACCATATCTTAGAACCAAATGCAAGCCCTCTTCTTCTAAAGGGAGTCTTCCCAATTATTAGGCTGAGGGCTTGTCATCTAACTATAGTAGCTATGTGGATTTATTGAACAAGGTGAAAAACTTGGAGTAGAACCTCAACCTACATAACAATGTCATAAAACAACTACTATGGCAATTCAAAATACTCAACAACAACACAAAAGACAAAGAAGTTTTTTCTAGGTTTGGGAAGGATAATAATGTAGAGGTTAGTGAGTACCTGTGGAAGGATTCCAACAAACTCTTGAATATAATCAACAATTGGGACAATATGCAAAAAATAATGGGAGGTATGGAAAAGAAACAAGAAGAGATCACCAAGAGATTAGTTTTGATCATCTCATTCAACAAAAACACCCTTAAAACTCTACAACTAGTCTATTTTAATCCTACAAAATAAAACTCCAAAAGAGGAAACAAAGTGCCATAGTGGAAGGTCCAACTAGGAGGACATATGCTAAGCTAGTATGTAACAATTCTAGGGTCATTGGCATTGAAGAATACAAGCCGAGAGTCTCTTTTAAAGACCAAGTGAAATTTATGGAAAAATAATGGAAGACTACCTCAAGGTTGCAAATGATTATAAAGAAAAGTTATCTATTTTTTTCTGTGTTCTTCTTTTTAGTTGTGGGGCTTGTTCTATTTTTATGCTTTCTCAAAGTTGTTTTTCTTAGTTTTCTATCTCCTTTTGTAATTCTCACACATCATGGAACAAGTTTCTCTTGTTGTTGGGTTGTTCTATTGTAAAAGGGTGAGGCCCCTTTCTAAACCACCTTTTTACCTAAATAAAAAAACACATATATGATAATACCTCTTGTTGGCACCTTCAAATTTGGCAAATTTGAGGTGCCTATTTGGCTTCAAATTAGCGGCAAGGGCCAAGTTTGACACCTGTGGCATCTACCTAAGACCCTGACATTGATGATTAAACTTTTGCATCCTGGTCATTTTCATCCAAATCTATTTGGTAGAAAGTTTTTCAGGAGATATGTTAGTATGGTTGTCTAGTTTCGTGGTCCTCGAACGAGTTTTGACGTATTTTTTAATGCGTTTGTGACTGCAAGTAGGCTAAAACAATGCCTTGAAAAAGTATCAAATTTCAGGATTCTGGTGACAAACCCGTGTTTCAATTAATTGATTATAGTCTCCCTCAAATTTTCATGGTCTTTAAATATCTTGTGTGCCAGTGGTATCATTGTGTTGTTTCGGCTAGTGGAGAATTTTTTTTATCTAAAGGCTAATGTTTTAACTTTCCTAGCTTTTAAAACATTTTAATGTTTAATTCTTGGTGTAAAGTTAAAAATTAGAATGTAAGCTTTATTAAACATTAAATTTCTTTTCTGCTATTCTGCATGCAACAAAAAGTGAGTGCTCAATTTGAGTATGAAATAACAAGAGATTTTCAAAAACATTTTAATGTTTTTAATGTTTGACAAATTTAAAAATTAAAAGGTAAATCTTTATGATAAGCTTTAATATCCTTTTTCCATTCCTCACACAATAGGAGGAAGTGCTCAAATTTGAGTGTGAAATTGCGGGGAAGTCTTAAATATTTTAATGTTTGGAAAAAGTTATAAAATATGAAGGTAAAGATTTGTTAAAAGATTTATTATAAGCTTAAATATGCTTTGCGCCATTCCATAGACAACAGAACTAGGCACCCAAATTTGTGTGTGGAATTACAGAAAGGTTATAGAACAATGGAGAAAGTGTTTAGTATCACATTTTTTAGATTTGGTGCAGGTTTTGAGGCTTTTTGTAGGTTGTAAAAGAGTACTTTCACTCCCAAAACACTACTTGAGGCATTTCTCACAATCAAAGAACATTTTCAAAAATCTTTGGAGTGTTTTAAACTACCTAGCAGTGAGAAAAATGGGACAACAATAGTAAAAATGTGGCTCCATTGATTTTCATGCCTCGAGCACAGTGAAAGTGTCTTGCATCAATAAAAAATACCTCACCAATAATTTCAAATGCCTAGGCAAGTTTTTAAATGCCTCCAACAAGTTTTTAAATGCCTTGGCATGTGTAGAAATGCTCTGGCAAAGGAAAAAATGACCCAGCATTCATGAAAATGCCCTACAAATGATTTTCTAGCTTGGGGATGGAGGAAAACTACCATGTGGAGACAAAAAATGCACCTACAGCAGATAAAAACATCCAGGCATGTTTTCTAATGCTCATGGAGGTTTGGAAAATGTCTAGAAATGATTTTTAATTGCCCTTGCAACCAAGAAATGCCTCTGCAAAGATCCAAAATGCCCAAGCAAATTCAAAATACCCAGCAATAGTTTTGGATGCATGGGAATGTTGGAAAATGCCTTGCATTATAAATTTGCCTACATAAAGTTAAACACCCAGACAATGATGGGAATCTCCTACATAAATGTTTTAAAATGACTGGCACTGAAGGAAGATGGATGCATGGAAATTATTTGACAAAATGCCAAAGTTAATTGCAAGAGAAAAATGGAGTCCAGAAGGATAAAATGCTTGAGTAAAAGAATGTTTTCATTTGCCAATAAAATGGGTAACTACTTGTGTATATATTTCTACCTACAAAGTGAAAATAGAGCTAATAAGTTGATTTTACCTCATAGATAAAATTATGCACGAAAGTTGCAAACATAATTGAAAATCATTTTTAGTTACCAAATGAAGGCAAAGTGAAGGATGAAGTTTAAAGATGTTGTGGCATATTCCCTTATACCAAATCAGTTGCAAATTATAGGTTTTATTTGTGACATATGTCATCTTCTTGTTCCATCTCCTTTCTTCTTCTCTATAAAACTGCATTTTCTGGGTCTTTGTAAGGGTTGGTTCCAGAACATATTTTTAGACAAGGTCTAAACTATGGGAGTCAATATAGGTTTTATTGAAGCTATAATGTATTGAATGACTAGTTTATGTAATGCACAAGTCTATTTGTGATAGTATTTGTAATGATTCAGTTAAAACTTGTTTAATAAATCAATATAAGACCATTGTTTTTGTTATTATTTTGCACTCTGTGTCCATTAATGTCTGAATGTTTCAAGGAATCCAAGGGTTCCCTGGGTGAACATTTTCTACTCTCTTTGTCATGTGTTTGTTAGTATGTACTCAAGGGATACAATAATAGTGCTATGCTTAAGACAATTAACTATACATGATTTCATCATTGATATGTGGAGCCTTTTAGATGTATATTGGATAACTAAGAATGGATGTAATTTTGAGAGCAAGAGGGAAGTTGAGGGTTTGATGTTTCTTGTAAGGTAGAAACTTGATAAATCATGCCTAATTAAATATTACGGCTTCTTTTTCATTGTTGATTTTGTTCAAATATGACTATGTCCCTGCAAGATTAGGCACCCATCTTATGGTTGAAGATTGTCTTGCACATTTAAAATTGAAAATCATTTTGGTTATGTCCATAAATTATTTATAAATTATTTTTTCCCTACCCTTATGCATAAAGTCTAGTATTCTAAATCTTGTTAAACCTTATGTGAAACTTGTAGTTGATGCAAATCTTCAGAGGATTTGTGCATATTGTATTTTCTAGGTTAATGGTGTTGTAAGAGACTGTCAATGAGTGCATTTACAAGGATTATAAACTAGTTTATCATATGTTGGCACCATTTTAACCTAATTTCCTTAAATAGATATCTCCCTTGTTATTTATCCATTTTTGAAATTATTCAGAGATCTTTGAGAATACCCTCCCAAGCCTGGAAAGGCTTAAAGTATAGAGGAGTTTTATTTATCTTCCTATTCATTGGCTTTTCTTCACCCTCAATTTGACCATAGCTTTCTTCCCTCTGTCAGGATTTGTTTAATCCTTGTCTCTTGATAGTATGGTGAATACCTTAGAGTTGAGGGTCTGTAAGAAAAAGAACCAACAGAGTGGCGACTCTGTTGGAGACATAACAAAATGTGTCTTATTCTAAGTCATAGCTCATTGTTAGAAGGCTTGCCCAATTGAGCCACCAACAAATTGGTGACTCTGCTAGGGATTTGAGGTGAAAGTATTATCAAATCATACCCTAGAGTCTCTGGTAATGAGGTTTTCAAATCTAGAAGGAGTTTTGTTGTAGCATATTTGAAGAAGTTTTGGTGTGGCTCTACTGTTAGAGAAAACCCAGAATGAAAGTAAGATTTAAAGAGATTTTTGTTGTTTGAAGTTTAATCCTCATTGAAAAGAGGTGGCAACTCTATGAAAAAGAACCTAATAAAAGTGAAGAATATTTCAATACTCGGTTTCTAGTTAGGAAGAGAATTTACAGCAACTATAACACACTTCTAGGTATTTTACATTTTCTTATATCTATGGAAGGTAGTTTTATGTTTGAAGGTAGTTTATGAAAGGCCTTGAGAATAATTTGGTTCCTTATTGAGTGAAGACCAAGCACTAATAGAAAGGAAAAAGGTAGTGATAGGCTTGCATACTTCTATATTACTAGATTGTAGCCTGTATTATGAAATTGATGCAGAGCGCTCAGTGGAAACATTCAAATAGAACAATAAACTGATTGGTGAGATGTGACCTATGTCTTGGCCACCAAACCTTGTCAACTAAACATATCTTGTCGGCCACCTTGTAAACTCTCTGTCCGATCTCTCAACTCTTCCCAATGGCCTAACTCTACTTCATTTTCAAAGAGACTTCTCCTATCGGTGGTGTCTTCTTACTTCCTGTTGATACTCCGATGGGAGTTAGCTTTCACTAGCCTTAACTGTGGCAGTTAGTTGTGACTCTGTCGACTAGACTCCAAATGTCAGAGAACTCAAACCAAAGTCTGCCGATATGCTGATATAACCATCGTCAGTGAGACTCCAAACATCGACGAGGCCTCAAGACCTTCCAACAATATACCGATGCACTATGTGACTTTGGCGAGACTTAAACTGTTCTCCACCAATGCGCCTTCTATGCATTTGACACCGTTGATCGATGTAACTTCACAAAACTTCTGAGAGGGTTGTTTCATACCGATGCCAACCTTTGTGACTCTGCAACTGAACAACTCTCACATAAACACCAAAAACTCAACAGAATGGAAAACAATCTACTCCTAAGGATGTCATTCCATTGATTTCAAAGAAATCTCAACCAGTGGAATGCTTTTGATCTACATTCCATGCAACAGAACCTTACTCAAAATAGAATTTCTTATTCCTCAAAAACTATACATTCAAATCAATTTTCTCCATCTGTGCCTCCTACTTTCTTCATGAACACAGACTGACTATATAGACTCATGTCGGCAGTTACACAAGATGGAAGATGAACCGCCCTACAGCGACCTCTACCATTTGGTTACATCCATACAAATTAGTTACAATCGTGAATGACATGTATATAGACTTAGTTTATACCACTACTCAGCTAAGAATGATTCAATATGGTGCCAAGGCCTTACAAACATGACTCTTTAGACAGAATAGAAAATACATGGAATCCTCCAGATTCTCAGGTCTTGAGGTGCTCCTGCACCATACAACCAACCAACAAAGATTTTCAAGTCCCTTGGAAATGTACCTACAAAACAAATCTACCTTTTCCTACATCTCTGTCTAGCTTCATCTTTCATTTTGTCTCATCGGCTTTAGGCTTCAAATCTTCACATCAATGGATTAGTGACCAACCAACCAACAATGGCAAAATACCATCAACTTTTCAAAGTATCTTCAGACTCCTTCTACTCCTAGCAATGGAGTATGCTCAGACTGATCAAAGCTTCAATGACTACAACACAATGCTCAATTAGATGTCCATCCTACATGCTGCTTCACAAACCCATTCCTCTCATCCAACAACAGATCCTGGAGATGCACTACCACTCTCTCTCTCAGTGGCCTCACTCTGCACCCTCTTCCAACCAAATCGCTATTGGTGAATGGTCTTAACAGACCTTATCATTATCTACCCACACATTACAGGAATCCTATTCCTTCTTGCAACTAGATGGCATGAGCATCTGCAACAATCTAACAACTACTGTCAACCTTCAAAATACTTTCTATGACCTCTATTTTCAAAATGGTCACCAACTAAACATTTTGCTTCAACTCTTCAGTTTTCCTTCAACTCTTCACCTGCCTTCTCAAAAATCAAATACACAACTGCCTAGACCTTTCGCTAGCTCTAATACCAATATGATGTAGAGTGCTAAGGCCTTACAACATGATGCTTTGGACACAACAGAATATGCATGGAATCCTCTAGATTCTCAGGTCTCAAGGTGCTCCTACACCAGAAATGAAGTATGCATATTTTTTAAGAAACTCGTTTAGAAGATCTTAGGCAAGCTGAGATAGGAATATGCATTATAAAATCTTAAGATCATGTTGTAAAAGGAAATTAAGTTTTCAATGCATAACTACAAAGTTAATGTGAAAAGTTTGTAAAGGCATAGGAAATTGTGTCATCAACCTATGCATCCCTGTATGGTTTCAAATGTAACAATGCACAGTGTGCAACCCCACTTATGTTATCAAAGATGTTTCATTATTGAAATATATAGAGCCATAAATTTCAACAATATCTATGGTTTTCCAAATCATATACCACATGAAATCTGAGATAATGTATACCAAAGTTCAGTGGTAGTAAGTCTGAATCAGCAAATAAGAATCTATAGGATTTCATTGATGTAATAGGAGACTATGAGATAAATTTAGAATATGTTGTCATGAAGATGTTTGCTCAGTTCTTAAAAGATGAATAAAGAGATTAGTTCTCTTATTTACTAGCTTGCTCAATCAATTATTTAGATGAGCTCAAAGTAGTTTTCATGGAGTAGATTGGTGAAAGGGTTAATGTAAGTTCATTGATTAACAAACTTGTTCACATTGTGAAGGATTAAGAAGAATTGGTCCCATCTTTTAATCTAAGATTTGCAAGGATGTTAAGAGATATTCCAGAAAGCATCAGGCCAAATGATGTAGTGTGTTTGGTTATATAATTAGGTGCATTCAATGAAGAGATGAGTTACCAGTTGATAAACAAAGATCCTACAACTTTGCATCAGGCTTATGAGATCACCGTGGACATTGAAAATAATTGGAAGTATGGAATGCTCAAGGGCTATTTGTCTACAAGTGTTTTCTATCCTAAAGCACCCAATGCTGATATGAAGTGTAAATCAGAAATTAAAAATGACTCTCAAAGCAATTATATCCCTGTTGTCCCAGCTCATACATCAATCCATAATGTTGATCACATAGAGCCCCAAAGAATTGTCAACAAGATGCAAGCATTAGTGATCCTATGGTCTTTGTTCAATCTCTCTTTGACATAAGGAGATATGAGGGAGAATCAACATATTCTTTATTGTCTAGAATCTTGGACACCTATATGGATATCCCTACTAGTTTTAAGCCTCAAGAGTCCATATGCATTAATTTTTTCTGTGAAGTGTATGGGTCAAGTCTAAGTTTATTACCTCAAAGGTTGAAGCCAAGTAATTTTTCTTAGGTTCTTGATTGGATAGACATTGTAGAGAATGCTAAGACTCTTGATGATAAGAATGGAAAACTTCAAGGTACTGATCACATTAGTCCTATTGTTGGGTATGAGTCAAACAATGATGTAGTATATGTGAGTGAAAATGGCATGTTTCAAAGTGAAGTTACATCTCATGCTAATATGGGAAATGTTTATGAGTAGCCAAATAATATGGTGTATATACCTGAAAATTGTACTAATGGAAGTTTAAATGCACTGCATACTTAAATAATGCAAATGCATCAAATAATATCTTGTCATGACACAACTGGTGAAGAGATAAAATCATTTTTAGATATTTGGCATACTACACAAGGTAATAGAACTACCGTATCATCCTTACTATGTATAGGAAACTTGGTGACAATCACACAATTCAGAGGAAAAACCTAGCTGAGAAGTCCACTTGAACCTTTGGAAAGACCTTCGTTGAATTATCGACTAGGGTTAGTAAGCTTGTGATGGTACTGGCACTATATGTGCTTTCAAAGATTTAAGACTACCTAACTCATTCTAATACAATGTTATACTTGTTAGAAAATATCAAAAATTCATAACAGTAAAGAAGGTAATGTTGGCACTACTACTACAGGTACATACAATATAAGACTGCAACTAATTACTATCAAGAAATGAATGCTAAGGTTTAACATGATACTAATAATCTAGAACTATATTGGACACTTTAAAGTACAAGAAGTCGAAGCAAACTAGAATATCTTAAAGAATCTAATGCATTTATAAAATAACTGTTACAACAAAAGTAATCATACAAGAAATGAAGTGAGAGATAGTTACCTTGAGTGGTCCTTGCTCAAGTGACTGTCTCCACTGATCTAACTCAAATCAAGCTTCTTAGATTGACACAATCATAATAATTAAAAATCATTCATTACACAATCTCCACAATATCACATAAGATTCTTCTGAAATGTCTTATTCATAAATTCATCATTGAACAATAAACATTGTCTGTGTAAAAATAACTAAAAGATCTGATAACTATATATGTGACTTGAACAACTTACAACTTTCTATTAGGGTTCAGGGCAGATCAAAGCAATAAACACTAAAAATTATATGCAGATTAAATAACCCAAATATAACAATGAAGAATAACAACAAAGAGATCAACATAGAATTTAACGTGGTTCACCCAGAATGGGCTACATCCATAGAAACTTAGTCATCCAATTATTTTATTATCCAGTGTAAAACATATTACAATCTCACAAATTCCATACCCGCAACATACATCTCATCCACTTATAACAAGCTTTTTGGAAGCTTCTAGAATTAGGGTTTTACAATGTCATTTTTCTTTTATCGGTTAACAAAAAATTAACAACCGACTCTAAAAATACGTACAAGTGTATAGTACTTGCATGATCAGTCGCCACATACCAACACTTTCCAACTAACTCTACCTCAACCACTAAACCTATTATGTCCAAAAATGTCCCCTTTGGGGGCTTTTCCCTCTTAAGGTTTAGCTCTCAAGTCCTTTAGAATGCATTTAGAGCATCTTGCATGATTTTGATGACTCCTAATGAGAAAACCCTGAAGTTTCATGCCAATTTGGACTCAGGGGATGCACTTAACATGAATCTTGCCTAAAATAGGGGGCAGTACTTGGGAACCCGTGCCTTAATCCTACCCTATTTTAGGGCAGGCCCAATTTCAAAGTGTCAATTTATGACCGTTATTTAGCTCTTATGCCAATACGGTAAGTTTGAATTATGAAATTCTTAGTTGAAATGTTTGTAGTTGCATACATAAGCATGTTTAGGCATTCATTTGTAAACTAGATGAACATTATATGGATATTGTAAACTTGTGGCTTATATTAAGGTGATTCAAGGCATGCATTGTGTGTTGCAGAGCATAATTTGTGTTGTTCTTATGTTTGTATTTATAGATTTGGCATCCATCTCCTCATGGAATGACGAGCATCTTCCTTCCATGAGATCTTCACTACAAGGTGATATCAATTGTGTTTTCAATCATTTATCATTTAGATTTTGCCTCTATCCTGTAGGGATACGCACTCTTTATCTGACAACGATGTTCAGAAGACTTGAATGTCTCTCTGGGGCTTGATTAAGGCAAGCTTCTAAACACCACAACCCCCAACCCATTTTTTCATGATTGTAGTTAACAAGTTGTGAAAGAAGAAAAAGTGGAGTTATAGGAGAGCAATGCAGATTGTCAGAATTGTAGATCATAGAAGAAAATAGGTACCTGGACTTGGGTGCCCACTCATTAGTCCTCTGGATCCCACAATAGGAAATTCTCTAGAACAACAGGAACAGGTTGCAGACAAGGTTTCCAGATATTGATAAAAACTATGGCATTGGACTAGGGTGCCCACTCATTAGTCCCTAACTTTTCCTCTTTCTAAACTTCAAAATCTAGTATGCATTTGATTGTCATTTGATATCTGTGTGCGATCATTTTTCGTAATTTGTCCATTTCTTCACGAATTTGCATAATTAGGGTTTTGAGCATAATTGGGCTTAATTGAAAAACTAAATCACACATTTCCAATCTTACCCTATGTTCCAAGTGAAAAAAATATTGTAGTAGACTTCCTACTCAACTGAATGTCCTTGAATGTTTAGTGGTGAAAGGAGGATCAATACAAACCATTGAAAACAAACCCTCTTCATATTTTACCCTAAACATTTTTGTGAACCCATGTTTTAATGAATTTTGCACCTTGATTAGTGTTGTACTTAATAATTACATTCATTTCATTCATTCATATTATTGTTCATCTTATTGCATTTGAAAAGTTACAAAAAAATTGAAAATTTGGAAAAATTCGAAAAAATTGGCATTTTAAGCTTGTATTTTCAAATAATTTGAGTTAGTTGGAATTTAATTTTAATAAATTTATGTCATTATCATCATATATGATTTAAAATACCTAAATTCATCATTCGTTATTCATTTAGATTGCATTTTCATGCTTAAATTGATAAAAATTGCTTGAAATTGTGCATTTTTCCATATAACCTAGTTTTGGATTAGCTAGGGTTTGTAGTCAAAATCTTTTTTCATATTTTACTACCCTTTTAAAACACTCATTAAGAATTATTTCTAACTTTAGTGTTGCATCATAGTGGTTTTCTTGCAAAATTTCATGCCTAGGGTTTGAAAACCTTGCTTTTTCACTAGATTTTGGTCTTATCGTCTCTCTGGATTTGTACCATATGCATGTTGTAAAAGATTTTTATGCACTAATTGGCTGTTATCAGGTTTATTATCTTCTTCTCCTCCTAAAATTATTTACAACACCTTTTTATTGAGCTCTTACATTGAAAATTTGGTGAAAATTTGCATACTTTAGCTATATTTTCCCTAGGGTTTGACCTAGATTTGCACTCCAAGCATGTTGTGATGGATTTTATGGATTTAAGTGACTGATATTATTTCTATAATCTGCTGCACCTCCTAAAATTATTTACAACACCCATTTTATTGGGTCTTTGCATTGAAAAGTTGTGAAAAATTGCATATTTTAGTGTGTTTTCACTAGGTTTTGACTTGTCATCATCTAGGTTTACATCAAAAGCATGTTGTGATGGATATTAATGCTTTATTGGACTGATATAAGACATATTATTTGCTTCCCCTGATCAATTTCCTTACAACACCTTTTCTTTCACTTATTTGCATTGAAAAAAGTTGAAAACTCAAGCATTTTGGATCTTAAACATATCCCGCTCCTAGGGTTTGTTCTAATAGTAAATGTGCATTCTATGTTGCATGCTCTTACATGAGCCTTATGAATTGATGCCCTAATAGAAATATCCCTTTAATAATAAGTAGAAGACTCATGGGATCTAGTGCCCTTGAAGAAAATGATATTTAGACCTCTGAAATTCCATTGAATACCTTCTTTACAAAAGGAGAGACACAAATTTTGTAAGATATTATACCTCCTACAACCACTATGGATGATCAAGTATTTCATGATGTTAAAGAAACTATTGAAGTTGTCACACATATACCTGATGAGCAAATAAATAAACTTGATAAAGAGTTAGCTGATTTTCAAGCATTTGTTGAAACTAAAAGAATAGTAGAAGAAGTTGTCCCTGTGATCCACAACATAAGAGAATTGATAAAGGAAGGACAAGGCATTGATGTTATCTAAGGCTTAACACATATTGTACACAATAATATTATGATGGCAACTAAATATGTGAATGGTATCAAAAATATGTCATCATCGTCTCATACGCAAATATTGGCACCTATACCAACTACTGGAATATCTACATTTACATAAACAATTTTAACAACTAATGAAAATTATTGTAGTAATGCTATCACTGGTATTGGAGTATCTAATGGAACTAGTTCACAAAATTTCAAAATTGTGGGATTTAATTATCAGAATTTGGTTTCTAAGGGGACCTCTTCTATGGATAATCATTCTCAACCACCTATTCATCCCACCTATTCCCAACCACCTATTACATATAACTACTCACAACCACCTTCCACCTATCACTATGTCCAACCACCATTGAACTATTCATAGCCTTTGCTTATCACAACTCAGGCTCAATCACCCCCTCACTTTGGTTTTAATTCCTCACCGCAAACCGCATCTCCTAATGATGCCATCTTAAACCAACTTCTGCAGGGCATGATGCTTTACAATAAAAAGTGACAAATTTGACAAATTCTTCACAACCTTATATACCAACTTATCATGCTCGTAATCCCCTATCCTATGCAATTTTGAGAACTCCTATGCCTGAAAGGTTTGAGACCCCTCACTTTGAAAAATATGGTGGAAAAGGTTATCCTAATACTCATGTCGCAGCATTCACGGCTATGTGTAGTGATTTCTACTTTGAAGAGGACTTGTTAGAAAAACTTTTCCCATGATCTCTCAAAGATACTACTTTAGAATGGTTTTGCTCTTTACCTCCAAATTCAATACACTCTTTTTCACAATTAGTTGATCAATTTTTACAACATTTTGAAGCAAACATTAGACCTCAAGGCTCTTTGATTGATTTAGTTCATTGCAAGCAAGGTTTGAAAGAGAAGTTGATTGAGTTTATTAGTTAGTATCAAGCTCTATATGCACAAATTCAATATCAGATGAAAGATGAGGATGTTCAGAAGGTGTTTATTACAAATATACAACCGAACATTCGTGATAAGATTCTCTTGATGAAGTATAACTCCTTTCTACATTTATGCACTACCCTTCATGATTATCAACTTTTGTCTAGTCAGTATGAAAACCAAAACTCTTCGGCTCAAGTTGGTCAATCTATGGGTGGACTATCACAAAACAACTGTAAGAGGAATAATAATAGGAGTTTCATCAAGACTAATGGACCAAATTCAAATAACCTTTCCCAAGTGTCTGCTATCACTAATTTGAAGAAGGCACTGTATTAACAAAGAAATTTTACTCCGATATCTGAGTCTTATCATTCTATCATGAATCAAGCTATGAGAAATAATCTTATGAAGCTTCCCCCGATTGAACCTTTGAATCCTAACAAAACTCAAGGACCTTATTTTGATGCTAATGCCTTTTTTCATTATCATCAGACATAAGGACATGATACTGAATGATGTATGCATTTTAAACATGAAATACAAGACCTCATTGATTCGAATGTTATAAGGTATCGGGTGTGAATGTCAATGGAAATAAGTTAGTTGTTCCATTGAATTAGAATTTACAAATATTTACTAATCCTTTCCCTAAGCATATTTATAATAATATTATGGAATAGGGTATAATGGAAGTAGATGATGAGGATTACTTGGAATATGATAACATCGTGGGTATAATAGAAGTGGATAAGGAAAAATTGGATAACCCACCTCATCCATGCAAAAAAGGAATTTATGTTGAGGTTCCTCCTCTGTTATCTTTACAAGGATCAAGAGATAACCAAAATGCATCTGAAAAACAAATGGAACAACCAATACAAATAATTACAACAAAACAAAAGAGTGAGATAGTACAAGATGATTCTTGTCAATATGGTAGATGAAATCAACAATGAAAGCTTGCTAAAAACCAGAAATGAGTACAAAGATTATCATCAGTTGGAAATAATAGTGGTTCTCCTCCTCGTAAGAAAAAAGAGGTCTCGCTTACACAAGAATTTGAGAAACAAGAACTACATGGATTTTCTGACAATAAACAAGACTCTCATAAGAACCACTCGACCTTCGCACAAAACTTGTTCAAATACCTCTCGAAGAGGTTTGCAAGTTCTAAAATCTAGTATGATGGTCCCTACAGGTAAGTATTTCTAACCCTTTATCTCTTGTGATATGTTTCTCTCGTGATGCGTTATGTGTTGTTTAGGCCGCCTGGGATGACCCTTGATTCTTTTGTAAGGTCCAGGATACCAGGAGACCACCTCTATTGTGACCCTTCTATTTATCTCATCATTCTTCTATCTTACTTCTCTATTTTCACTGCTATGTGTTGTGTCTTACAGACATAGCATTGTGGTTGGTGACTTGGGGCACCCTCCTATGTGACTATCCCCAAGGCACTTGTTTCCCCTCTCCTAATTTATTGTTTCCCTTCCTCTAGTGTTTCTATCTAGTAGGCAGATGACAAAAAACATATTATACTGATATGGACCTAGTGTCCCTTCAGCGAGAAATCAAAAAATGGACCAAGTCCATACATGACGATGGGGTTGATATATATTATCTGATTCTTAGCTAGTAGAATCACTCTGTTTGATTTTGATGTTGTCTTATCACACTTACAAATCATAACAATACTACTGCTCCGTGCACTTTGTTTGTCTTTGAATCTCACCTTGGCTACACTTGGTTTTGAGATTTTTGTGGTATAGCCCCACTATTATACTTGATCTCTAAATTTGTAGTATAACCTTAGCTCATTGTGTGAATGATCATATGCATTGTTGTTTATCATTATTATATAGACACTAACACTTTTCTTGCAGGAATGTGTTTGTGGGAACATTTGGCGATCGTAAAGTACATGTCACCTCTGGGGAGCATGGGCTTTGCAAGAGATTGTGTTCCCTTGTGTGTTTTCTTCCTACCTTAATGTGCTAGATATTGATACCTGATATCAACCATCTTAAGGTGGGGCCATATATAAGGTAAGCTATCTATTTTAGATGTTAGCAATGTGATTGTTCTCAGGTGCAGTCTTAAAGACTAGTGGCGATGAGTCCCTCCTACACTTTGAGATTTGTTTGAAATTTATCGCAATCATTTAAGCCCTCTATGGAGGTGGGATATCGCATCCTTTTTCATCTTAATCCATCTTATAGAGAGTGCACATCTTGTCATTTTCAAAAGTCTTCTACAGAGGCAGGGAGCGGTTTTGTGACTAACTCAACCCTTAAGTGTGTCTTCAGTGATTGTTGTGGCAAAGCCCAATCATCGATGTGTGCCTATAATGTGCCTGAGATGGTGATGAACCTAGAAATAAGAACACTCCATCGCTTATCTGTCATGTTTTCTCCAAGTCTTCCAAGTGTGTGTGTGTATTGTGTGTTTGTTCCCAAGCATAGTTTAAAGACCAGTGGCGATGATTCCCTCCCATGCTTTGGGATTTGTATGGCATACTTGTTTTGTATGGTGTGTTTGTTCTCAAGTGCAGTCTTAAAGACTAGTGGCAATGAGTCCCTCTTGCACTCTAAGATTTGTTTGGCATGTGTGTTGCCCCATATGTAGTCTTAAAGATTGGTGGCAATGAGTCCCTCTTGCATTATGGGTGGTGTGTTTACTTTCCTAGTACTTGCATTTGCATTTCATATATATGAAAATGAAAAAGAAAAAGAAAAAGAAAAGCATCATTGTCTTCACTACATTCATTGTATTCACTATGTTTTGCATGTATTCAAAGTTGTATTCTCTATGTTTTTCATGATTGTAATTGTCTTCTATGTGTTTTGCATTCTTGTTATTGTCTTCTTTGTGATTGGCGTGTCTTCTATGTGCTTGGTGTGTTGATATGACCGTACTTTAATGCATGTATTGGCCTTGTGTTTATACATACATTAAAGTGGGGGCTAAATGTTACATCAGAAAATGTCCCCTTGGGGGCTTTTCCCTCTTAAGGTTTAGCTCCTGGGTCCTTTAGAATGCATTTAGAGCATCTTGCATGATTTTGATGACTCCTGATGAGAAAACCCTAAAGTTTCATGGCAATTTAGACTCAGGGGATGCACTTAACATGAATCCTATTTGAAATAGACGGGAGGACTTGGGCACCTACACCCTAGTCCTGCCCTATTTTAGGTTAGGCCCAATTTTAAAGTGTCAGTTTATGACTGGTATTTAGGTCCTATACTGACATAGTAAGTTTGAATTACAAAATTCTTAGCAGGAATGTTTGTAGTTGCATATATAAACATGTTTAGGCATTCATTTGTAAACTAGATGAACATTAGATGGATATTGTGAACTTGTGGCTTATGTTAAAGTGATTCAAGGCATTCATTGTGTGTTACAAAGCAGAATTTGTGTTGTTCTTCTGTTTGTATTTACAGATTTGGCATCCATCTCCTCATGGCATGAAGAGCATCTTCCTTCCATGAGATCTTCACTACAAGGTGATATCAATTGTGTTTTCAATCATTTATCATTTGGATTTTACCTCTATCCCACAAGGATACACAATCTTTATCTGACAATGGTGTTAAGAAGACTTGAATGTCTCTCCGGGGCTTGACTGAGGCAAGCCTCTAAACACCATAACCCCCAACCCATTTTTTCATGATTGCAGGTTATAGGTTGTGAAAGTAGAAAAAGTGGAGTTACAGGAGAGTAGTGTAGACTACCAAAATTATAGATTAGTGAAAAAAATGGGGACCTAGACTTGGGCACCCACTCATTAATCCTCCAGATCTCGCAATAGGAAAATCTCTGGAACAACAGGAACATGCTGCAGACAAGGTTTCTAGATCTCGACAAAAATTGTGGCACTAGACTAGGGTGCCCACTCATTAGTCACTGAATTTTCCTCTTTATGAACTTTGAAATCTGGTACGCATTTGATTGTCATTTGATATCTCTGTGTGCGACCATTTTCCATAATTTGTCTATTTGTTCACTAATTTGCATAATTAGGGTTTTGAGCATAATTATCACACAATTCCAATCTTCCCTTATGTTCTAAGAGACAAAAATCCTGTAGTAGACTTCCTAATCAGCTGAATGTCCTTGAATGTTTAGTGGTGAAATGAGGATCAATACAAACTATTGAAAACAAACCCTCTTCATATTTTACCCTAAACAGAACCATACATATAGGCATGGGGGAAGTTTATTAAAACAAAGTCTCTCCACTAAAATCATAAATCACCACTCCCTATATATCAAAGTGTGTCAAATACCAAGCAATCCATAACTAAAAAATAAAGAAGAATCCAAATGAAACTAAGACTCTTGTTGTAATAGAATTGGAATGTGGACTGGTTGAATCAGTCATGTTAGATTCCTAACTGCAATAGAGTTCTCCTTCCACCATATTTATTTATAATCATCATAATGCACATTCATCTTCATTAAGTGCCTCGATGCCATAGTTGTTGTGCTTAGTTTATTCTGGAACCTCCCCTGCTCTGTTGTCTGGGAACTCCTTTTGTTGCGGGCTGCACCTTGTAGTTGTGGGCTACAATATATCTCCTCCAGCTGCAAGAGTTAGTTCACAAAACATGCACACAATACTAACAACTATAGCTAAGCACATATATCCTTTACAATTCATACATTCCTACACATAATCATGTAATATCCATCATATCATAAACATATTTCCATATACTTTAAATTAGGTTTAGGGTTCCATAATGAGCATAAAAGATAGCATAGTGTAGGAATATGTATAAGATAATTGTCTAATAATATCTATGAACTTGCATAAAAACATACGAAAAATAGCTAATAATTGGACTCATCATTCCCCTCCAACTACCCAGTGCTTTCCCTCAAGCAAATTAACTAGGGCTAGAGGTTGTAGTGCAAAGTGATTTCCTTAAAGTCTATGACAACATCCACTCCTTCAACCTATTTTAAATAAAAACCCTCTGTGACATGCTAATTTATTCAATTAGGTAACATCTACTTTCTCACGCTCCTCATCCTTCTTCCCTATCTAGTGTGGTACCAGGTATAGGAGCATTGGTGGCTAGAATGTAAGTGGTACCCATTCAAGTCCCTAACCTCTAGTAATATCCATATATCTACATGCTCTTTCAAACATGGCCATAAAATTATGAATTGAGTGGGGTTCTTTTCTCTACAATTTAGGGGTTAAGCTATACCATATTTCTTTCATAAACTGGTAGGAATGATGGATGAGTCCAATAGTCAAATGTTGCATTCTTTCATAATCATGCAATCTCAAGTTCATGCTTTATGGTCCAAAAGTTGTTTCCATTCTTCAATGATCATTTCAGGGGTTCCAAATTCCTTCCTTATTGGAATCACAATTGATTTCTCTCTCTTGATATATTCTTACATAATTTCACCCCTAGACTTCTCATTCCTAAAATAAGATGCTAGTGCCCTTAATTGTAAATCTCCCACACAAATTAATGGGTTCCATTCTGTCTCTTCAGACACAGCATAATTATGCAAATAGAACTCACATAACTAATCCTATTCCTCTAGTGTGGCATCAACAAAAGATTTTAGAAAAGTAAATTGTCCACTCATAGCAAATGACTTATTATTGATCATCTTACTCTATTGATAAATTTAAAATGTTTCTTGTAAAAACAAAGCATAAGTTCTTGTTGGAGGTCTACATTTAACAATTTGGGTGGCCTTATCTGCTACCTCTTCCACCCTAACTACTAACCTTCTCAATTCAATAACTTTTCTCTCCATTGCCTTAGTATGCTCTGAGATCATTATTTCTTTTTCTTTCTTCCATTCCTCCTCTTGTTTAGAAAAGTCTTGAGTATCTTTCCACAATTGGTAACCTAGGGACATGATTGTGTGACAGGTTGGAGTTTTTGTGGCAAGGGGTCTTCTTTCTTTAGTTGCTAGTTCCTTGTTTCCTATTGTAACTATTTCTAGTTGTGCAAGTAAATCTAATTTTGTCCCTTTTCTCATATGTTTTTACCAGTTCCTCCAATTGTTTGATGCTTTCAAAATCTTCTTGCAATTCCTTTCTGATATTTCTTTCTTCTAACAACAATTTTTCATCTTTCAAAAATTGTTTAGCACCATCCCCTATGGATTCATAACCCTCACTATCAAGGTTAACTGGGGTTTTCTTCCTAGTTTTCTTGGCAACAACAATATCCTTTGATTCTAATTCAGAGGTGGTGGATACATACCATTGTCTTTTCATGGGAACTTGAACATTTTTAGTCTCTTTATTCCTTAGTTCTAGGTTAGTATCCACTATCACAATACCTTCTTTTTCTTTTCCTAGTTTATCAACACTACCCCTCATAGCACCTTTCCTTTTTAGGTGGTGTGAATGGCATAGTTGTGTGGGTTTCTTTTTCTACCTTTTTGAAGGTGTAGAAGAAGAACCACCTCTCCTCTTTTTGGTTTTTGGCATTTTACTAGAAGATGGGGTTTGATGTACCTCTCTTGTTGTAGGTTGATCAGATGTTGCATGTGGTGAGTTTTACACATTTTCTCCTTTGTTTCTCCCTTGCTATGGGTGGGTGAATTGTTGATCATGATGTTAGTCATAAGCAAACATAGAATAAAAGTTACACAACCTTTACTCATCTTGAAAGATACGATGAATTCAAAGAATTCATGATCCCAAGTCTCTGTGGATTAGTTCTTAATCCACTCACATTGCTCAGTGGTTGATGTGTGTTGATGTTTTCCATTCAGGGGCCTTACGTTTGTTTATCAGTAAATTCTATTCTTGTAAAGATGCTACACAGAAAGGTTATTCTACACAATATATTTCATCAGATGATGTGTCTATGCTTAAATCTTTGCATGATATTTATCAATTGTACATGCTTTAACTTCAAATATGCTATGAATTTTCAATTGTCTATGAGATGTCAGCATATTTCATATTATTTGCTTCTGATTATCTATTACTTGCAATTGTGATGGTGAATTGTTTTGAAATTAAAATAAATTGAAAAGAATACTTCAAATTATGATGAATCTTTAGCTATGGAGCCACATACACGCTTGATACTATCATTAGGAGAAGAAATCAAACCATATTTTCACCAGGATGTTCCATAACTAGATATAGATGATACTAACTTCAAAGGATGGTGAATGAAAACAATACAAGAAGACTAATGAGCACTCCAAGGGACACAACTAATCAAAGCATGTATTAAGAATCTAAACATAGATTACTTAGGATTTATAATGATTTGTAATCAAAATGGTCATCTCTTTCATTAAGTATGCAAAAACATGTATGTTTACAATAACTTTGAAATAGGCCCTGATATTTCAACAAATAAATTTCAATTAAGCTTCTGAATGTTTAAAACAAGGCATCCCTACACCTTTTATAGAATAAGGTGAGGGAGCGGTTACAAATAATCTATGATCAAGATTTATCAATTCTCTTGTGGCACAGGTTGCCAGCTGGCAACCATCTAGGTAACTTATTTTCTTTTAAGTACCTGATTCATATATTTCCCTTGTGGTACATCTTCATTTACTCTTCAGGTTCTTCTTCTTCATCATCATGATCATCACTTTCTGTGTCTTCATCACCCTGATGAATATTGCCTTGTACATGGACCTGCATTATCGTCCTGATATTTTCATAGGATTCTACTATTCTTTCAACTTCCCCACCATCCTGAGTTTTGGCTTTATTGATGGCATGCTTGTAGGCTTGAAATTTATCTCTGAGGGTCTCCAATTTACCCTTCTTGTTGCTCAATGTTTCATCATAGTTCTACACCCTGACTTTGATCCTCATGATCTTGTTCATTGCTTCTTTTGTCAAGTGGGTGAGAGGATCATCAGCCATCGGCTAAAAGTTATTATGCAGAGCTTTTATGGAAAAGTCTGCCTCTTGGTTTTCAATTTTCCCCTCTACTTTTCCTTTGAGGGCTTCAAGGACTTCTACTTCATAGGACATCATGATGTGCAGTTTCACACTAATATCTCTTAATTTACTGCTGCACTTCTTTAGTACATCACATTCAAACCTAATGTCCTTATACCAAATATCCACTAGCATGGCAGTGTTATTATCCAGTATCTAATTATTTATTAGGATCTGAGGATTAATCCTCTTTATTTCACTCAGAGCACTCAAGGCTTTCTCTAACTAGAATGACCTTCTTTTGGTCTCAGTTTGTACTTTATCAACCTTCTTCCTGGAGATACTCAAAGAAGTCAACCTCTGCAAAGAGGCTCTTACTACTTCCTCAGCTCCCGTGAGTGCTAACAGCATCCACTTTCTCATAATCACTGACTCATGCCTCATAAGGTCTAATTTATTAACTTCCTCTTGAGAAATTGCAGTCAATGGGACTGCCTGATCTGATGATGTATTGTCAGGGTTAATCAACCCTTTTATGTATGAGTGTAGCTGAGCAATGTGCTCTTTATGCTGCTTATTCTTCTCCTTTTCTTTCTTCACCCTTTGGGTTAAAGAATCAATTATATCCTTCCCTTCTTGACCCTCTTGGTCTTCACTGGTAAACCCCAAGTCAACTGTGGTGATCTGGAATTCTTCTAGGGCTATTTTACCTTTCTCTTTTTCAGCAATGGGAATTGTTTCCTGGGTGGTCCTTCTACCTATAGCAGGATCTCTTCTAATTGCAGATGTTAATCTAGCTTTCCTCTTAGGCTTCATGATGGTTTCTGAAAACAATGTCAAAACATCAAATTCTTGAATCTCAAAACCTAATTCCATACCTATTTCTTTCTCAAGCCATTGAGGTACTTGGTACATAGATCCTTGGTATCTGTCATTATCATCATGTCCACCCTGATCTCCAGCATCTATTTCTGTTCTCAGTGTAGAGGGTGATTTACTTATTTCTTCCTCATGATATTCATCATGAGGGGGATCCTGTTGTATTTCCTCTTCTTGAGGAACCTCTTCTTGTGGGGGAGGATTATGTTGTGTATCTACATGTTGGTCCTGAACCTGATCTTGTACTCCCTCCCTTTGTGTTTCATCCACTTTGGGAATTTCCTCATCGTGAGGCACATTTGTATCCGTGGATATCATTGTGTTTGTACTAGGTGCATCTACCTAATCTTGGATTACATTCTGGTCCGCACCTGATATATCTACCTCCTAGGTTTTAAGGTCCTCATGACCAGAAGTTTCTTTATCACTTGAGGTTTCTTGAGTCTGGGGGGCATCGTCACTTGATGTGTCTTTATCATTCTCACCCTTTTGTTGGACTTCTACTATTTTGGTCTCAGCTGGTATTTCTTGTTGTTGCTAACCCATGTCTGGAGCGTTGCTCTCCATTTCTATCTGCTTGACCTCCTCAATATTTTCTATTTTCTCAGGCATACCTACTTGATGTTTGGGACTTACATCCTCTCTATTTGTTAAGTCTATCACCGCAGGGCTAGTTACTTGATCAACTAATTTATCAAGCACGATTTGTTGGGCTGCCCTCTCTGGGCTGTTTTCTTTCTCTTACTCTATTTGCTTCAACTCTTCTAACACCTCCATATGTGCTGATGGGGTTCCATGTGGGGTCATGTGAGTGTTAGAAGCAAGGGTCTCCATCTATTGAGAGGCTACATTCTGTACCACCTCATCATCTGATAGGTCCATAGTTTCCTCTAGTGAGAAAGGACCACCTTGGCCTGCTCTAGTGGCTTCTTTTGCTTGCTCTTTAGCCTTCTCAGTCTTAAACTAAATGATGGTAGGAAGTGGCACATCATGTTGCAATTCTTTCTTGAATACTTCACTACCAACTCCCCTTAATACTATAGGGTCATGTCTTATCTTACCCCTCATAGATGTTCTCTATTTTTTAGGTGGTGATGCCACCAGGGGTGCCTTCCTCTTTCTTATGACCATCATGGGGTCATCTTCTGCAAGCTCTTTATTCACTGGCTCCTCCTCAAGAATGATATCCTCTTCCACAGTCTGCTATGAGGTTTGGCCTTTATATTTTACTGCTGTAGTTTCCGCAACTGGCCTTAGGATTCTTCTTGTTCTTGGTTCATCTACCAAAGGCTGTGTAGATGAGGCCGATGCCTATCTTGATGCAGATACACCTTCAGCTGGTATATCAATTCTTTCAATTATCACCCCCTTAGGTTCACTATCATTCTTCCTTCCTCTAGGGGGTCTTTTACTTTGTTTCTGAGGTGGCAGCCTTTATCCATTAGATTTTCTCTTCTCAACAAGAAAGTCATCATATTCTTCATTTGGAATCTCCTACCTTTTCCTCTTGTTATCTACTATGATAGCCACACCCTTCTTCTTAAGTGTATTGATTTGTTCATTTACCCATGATTGGGTCAACTACAGCACCCCACCTATAAAATGATCTAATGAAATGTCTTCAGGTTGCGTTAGGTCAGGGTCTGAAATGGTGTCATTATACACCTTTTTGTCCTTATATTCATTTGACATGGTCTTGCCATCATCTTTCTTTAATTGTATAGGCACAGGAATGCAGTCAAATGTCCTAACCTGATTGAGGGTGAGTCTCTAATATTTTCTTCTTCTTACCTCAGCCTCATTCTCACAATCAGTCCAAAAATCCTCTAAGTGTTTCTGATGTATGGGCTTCCCTATGATATTTTGCATTCTTCTATAGGGGTCATATGATCTGGCCAATGGGAATGGTTGTAAGTTCATCAAGTTCAGACCCACTATGGCCTTCTTTATGTTTTTAGAATCAGGGTAGATATACCACCCTATAGTTACTAGAAATAATATTGGAGGTATAGTCTTGTTTTCTTTGTAGGCATCCAGTATATTTGATATTTGTCTTAGAAATCCCATCAGGACTACCCCATCAGTAGGGTGCCTGGGTAGCATTAATGGCTATCCTTCAAACCCTCTATTCAGATGTAGAAAAATGTGACAAACTAGATAAACCAGGCACCATGCTTGTATATAACTTCCTCAACTTCCATGCTCAGTCTTTTTGTTCTATCCTCCTCCATTGTTCTAACCAGATCCATAGAGAATGCATCATTCACTAATTTGTAATCAGGGAGATAGTTTGTTCTCTGCAAAATAGGATAATGGTCCCATATATGAGCACATTTAAACTGCCACCAATCTTTCCAACTATGGTAAGTGCATTAAATGTTCCTTTATAAGAACATGAATATACAACATATGAAGTCATGTAAAATGAACACTCCAGGCCTCCTAGGTTCATCATCTGTTTATCTAAAGCATCATTGATGAATTTAGCCCATAATGGCTTGTTATCTGTATAAAGGCTCATCTAGATGACTCTAAACATCCAATCCTTGAAACATCCAGCAGTAGGTTGGCCCGTCATCCTGTTGAGCAGGGCAATCATATACTGATATTCATCATCAAAATCAAATTTATACAAATGCACTGGTAATTTGGCAGAGGCAGTGTAAGTGTTACTCTTTGATCTCCACTAGTATATCCTCTTTCTTGCATTCTTTTTATTATTTTCATATTCAATCTCTAGTTTTTTCAGATCCATACTGACTACTTTCTTTCCAACTGGGAGATTGAAAGTGGATGTAATCCCTTAGATGGACAAATCTGCATAAACCCCACCATGTTTTTCCCCTTGCCTTGTTTGTGGGTTGTAATTTCTAGCACATTCTATTATCAATTCTAGAGTTTCCATGGAATAGGGAAATCTAGCTGCATGCCACATTCCTGATGTAAATATGGCATCTAGTAGGGTACTATCTTTATCATCATGCATCTTGGACAACCATGCTACCAAATCTGTATTTCCCTGATGTGTATCTCCAATGACACCATACTTGAACTGCACTCCCTCATGTTGAATGAACATAGGCTTAAGAAATTCAAACTCAGACCTGTTCCTTCTGACGTCTGCCATGGATTCCTATAATAAACATGACTGGTCTTACCATAATATTCACACGCATGCATACAACATTATACATTTACAGCATCATGCATATTATACTTATTAATCTCTATTTCATCATGATATGCATAATTATAGTTTCAAACCACTGGAAAAGCATACTACCTAGACATGTAGAAAACGTCAACAGGAGGGTTTTTATTTACTTACCTGATAATGCTTATCTCCTTGATTAAGGTGGTGATTATAGAAAATAGGTTCAGATACCGGTGATAATCAGGTGTTCTGTTCTGCTGTAAGCTGTATGTCTGTCCGTAGGTAGCTCATATGAGGGTTTGAATGTCCGCTCTGTAAATTCTTTGTTTCTCACAAGGTAAATGCAAAATGACATTGGAAATTCACTTTTAAACTCATTCATCAGGCAAATTAGGGCAAAACCAGGTTAAATTGATCAAAACCATTGATCTTCTGCACAAAATTCACGGATGTTGCCAGGTGTTCGTATAGCATTTGCAATTGGCGGGAATCCACCTACTGCATTTATGTGCATTAAATATTACATGGAAAGAGAAAGGGGGTGATCTTCATAAGATCAGGTGATATTTGAAATATAACCCCCTCTGTGTAATATGACCCTCCGCATTTGAGCGGCAAAACTGATGTCAAAGAATCGAGTGATGTTTAGAATATCGGGTCATGTTTTTAAGATAGGGTGATGTTTAAAATGTCAAGTGATGTTTTTAATGTGACCCCTCAAAACTAAAGTGACCCCCTTTTTCGAAAGATCGGGATGATGTCACTATCATGTTATTTAAAAGGGTGATCGTTGGAAATATACCTCCGCGAGGTAAAAGGGATGATGACATCACCGTCAGGGTGATTTTCTTTGTTCATCAGGATTGGATGATGTCATCAGCGTATTAGCAATGGGGTGATATTTTGCAATAGGGTGATATTTGAAAGATTGGGTGATATTCAAAATATTGGGTGATATTCAAAATATGACCCCTGCAAAATATCATGAAGCTATTTGACGAGTAAATATCACTACCACGTAAAATTAACGTCTAGATTTTCAGACCAAATGATTATTGGGTGATAAAATTGGATCAAGGTAATCTTACATAAGATGACTGATGTTAAGAAATATGACCCCCCAAAAAAATATCAAGTTTGACCAGGGCTTTGACTTGCCATAACTTTCATCCCCTAAGGAATATCAGGGTGATCCAAAAGGCAAACCTGCATGAAATTTTGTACTCTTTCCAACCATGAGGTTATTGATATGAAATATTAAATTTGATGAACTCATCTCATCATGATGACTTACCCAGCTCCCTTATGCAGGTTCACCTGTATGACTTACTTTTACTAGACTGCCGAAAAGCAGAAAAAGCAACACAAGCCAAAGCAGCAAAAAGTTGGGTCCCTGTTTTGTCAAGTTAAAATGGGGCGTGTTGTGTAACCACACAACAACTTGCCACCAAAGAAAACAACCAAATTCCAATGATTCAAGTGAAGTGATCACATTCATATATAGTATTCTAACTCTTTCTAAGTATAAGCATCATAATCTTTCTATATGATAAAGTTTCATCATGGAAACAATGCTAACAAAGGATCAGGTGTGTGCAAATGATTAATTATCCTCATCTTGAAAGCAAATTGAAAACATGAGTAACTGATGTTAAGATACATAGTTTGGGACCATCCCTCATAGCCAACCTGGATAGAACCTTGCTACCAGCAGGCATCCATAACCCTAGCAAGGTTATCTATACAATCCCCCTAAGTAGAGCCCCACTGCCAACAGGCGTCTATAGCCCCGGTAGATTTACTTAGATGGCCTAATTTATTTCTTTTTCTAATTTTTTAATATTTTATACTTTATATATCTGATGTCATCATGTAAGCTCAATGTGCAAGGTATGGTCACTTGCTGATTTAGGTTGGAGATTATATTGGTAGCAAGGGAGTCCCTTTATATTTTTCACTTAACACCTATACTTGTGTGTTCAACAAACCCAAGGCTGTTAGGTGAGTCATTGTGAATGAATCATTTTGGTCAAGAAAAGGCACCCTGATGAAAAGATATCACATACCTGATCACAAGTACTTCTCAGAATGAGTCACAACCTATATATAAATTTGTTCTTATCACTTGAATCCTAACAATTTAGTTATTTTCTAGGGTGATGAGCTGCATCATCTTGACTAACCAAAACAAAACTCAACAAGCAAACAAAACAAAACTATACAAACAACTATACAAATATACACTATGATACACATGACTGTCATGAAGCTAACTTAGGCTTGGAAATAATGTTTAAGGAATTGTCCATTAACTGATAATAGAACATCCTCACCTGTCAAGTTTTTAAGCCTGTAAGTGTTGTCTCCTAGTATTTCAGAAATTTTGATAGGGACCTATCTAGAGTTTATCAAACTTACCATGATATCCCTTCCTCTCATGTGCTTTGTCCCACATTAGGACTAAATCTAATATCCTGAAGGCCTTAACCTTGGCTCTTTTGTCAAACCCACATTTGACAACAACCTAATCTTTGGCAAATTGATCAATAGTTTGACTTCTTTTCTCTTCCAGGTGCATCAATTGAAGCAACCTGACTTCTTATTTATTGTCTATGCCCAGGTACTCTTGTGCAAACTACAGTGTAGGAATCTTTAGGTTAATAGGGAGGATGGGATCCACCCTATATACTAAGTGAAAAGGTGAGTTTCCTAATGCAACTTTATCCCTAGTTCTGTCTACCCACAAGGCATATTTCAGAAGGGTGTTCTACTCCCTAGGGTTCTTTTCTATTAACTTTTTTATGATATTCAGCAAATTTTTATTGGTGGATTATGCTAATCCGTTCCCTTAGGGATAATAGTTTGAGGAGAATTTCAATATGATCCCATTATCGAAAGCCTAGCTTGACAATCTTGTTGAAGCAAAAGTAGACACATTATCACATACCAGAGCATAGGGAACTCCATACCTGGTGACTATATTATTTTCTAGAAATCTGATGACATCTTCAGCATTGTAGGTCTTGCTACTGACAGCTTTAGTCCACCTGGTACAGTAGTCAGTAATAGTTAAGACATACCTATGGCCTGAAGATGATGGAGGATTAATGGGTCCTATGAAGTCCATTCCCCATTGAGCAAATGGGTGCATCTCCATCATTGGCTGCAAAGGTTGAGCAACATATCTCTCTCTGTTAGCAGCAACCTGACACACATGACAACATTTTATATGTTCAACAATATCCTTGAAAAATTGTGGGCCAGTAGTATCCTGCCTTGAGGATAGCATGAGTAGTGGCCAAGGATGACCCATGTGTTGTTCCAAACTTGTTATGTAACTTTGATAGCACCTTGTCTGCTTCCGGCCGCATCTTAGGTATATCCCTTCATAATTTTTCTTGAAAATGACTCCCCCTTTCATCATATACTTCTTTGACCTTATTTTTAGGGCTCTCCTTTGTGAGGCCTACAATCTTGGAGGACATCTTCTAGTAATCAGGACGTGCTTGATGTCTGAGTACCATTCTACATTATCCTTTGCATTAATAACATACTGATAACTCATGATATTGGGATCAATCTCTGATATCATCTGGCTTAATGCCTGTCCTCTTACTAGCTTCATGGGTGTAATATCCATGTCATATTCTTGTAGGATAGTGATCCATTTAGCCATTTTCTCACCTGGCTCACTTTGCATTAATAGGATCTTCACTGCTGCGTTAGGTACCACAACAATTAATTTACTTCTCAGGATATAGTTCCTGAACTTCTTTACTACCCTGACCAGAGAAAGTGCCTGCCTTTCAACATCCATATATCTCAGTTTAGCATCTTTCAAAGGGCATCTCATGAAGGCTATGTGCTTTTCTTCCTTTTCTTCATTTCTCTGTGTCACCACCGTTGCAGAGGTATGCTCTGAAGCAAATGAATAAATGTAAAAGTCCCTGGTGTAGTCTAGACTTATCAGAACTAGAGCATCAGATATAGCTTTTTTTATGTCTTCAAAAGCTGCTCTAGCCTCTGGTGTCCACTCAATTTTAGTGTCCTTCTTGAGCATGGCATTTAAAGGTCTAACAATTTCTGCAAAGCTAGTGATAAATTTCCTAACAAAATTAATCTTACCAAAGTAACATTTGAGCTCCTTTTTACCTCCAGGAAGCTGTATTTTCATGATGGATTCCACCCTATCAGGATCAATGATAATTCCATTTTCAGTTATTAGGTGGCCTAGTAATTTTCTTGTCGTTACCCCAAATATGCATTTTTTGGGGTTCAGGGATATCCCATATTGTTCACATTTTTTAAGCACATTTCTAAGATCTTCTACATGGTTTCCTCTATCCTTAGAGAACACTGTTAAGTCATCCATGTATATGACTATGCATTTTCCTATTAAGCCTCTGAAGGCTATGTCCATTGTTCACTAGAATGTTTCTCCAGTGTTGATTAACCCAAATGGTATGCACCTGTAGGCGAATATCCCCCACTTTGTGGTGAAGGTAGTTTTCAATCTGTCTATTTTGTCCACCATCACCTGGTTATAGCCTGAGAAACCATCCAGAAATGACATCATTTTAGCACCGTTCACAATTTGCAGGACCTCATCCAGGGAAGGTAAAGGATAATTATCCTTTTCAGACGCTTTGTTTAAATTCTTGAAGTCCACACATAGTCTGATGTCACCAGTTTTCTTCCTCACTAGAACTAGGTTTGCTACTTAGGTGGAGTGCCTCATAGAAAATATGATCCTGGCATTTAACAGTTTCTTAACCTCCTCAAAAATAATGGGTTCCGGCAAAGCATTAACAGGCCTTTGCTTCTGTCTGAAAGGCTTAGCATCTGGCTTAAGGGGTATGGTGTGAGTGATGACTGATGTGTCATACGTTTTTAGCTCATCATAAGTCCAGGCAATGGCATGGATGAAATCTTTGAGAGCTTGGGTTATGCCTTCTAACTCTTGTTCTATGCAAACTTTTCCTATCAAGACATTTTTCTTTTCATCATTCTGTCCAATATTAACCTGTGAATATTATCCTCCATCAGCTTTTGGAAGATCCTTCTATTTCAGCATGTTGTCCAGATCAAATGCTCTCTCTAGCTCTATCATTCCCTTAGGAATCTTATTGTTGGGCAACTCTAAGATTTCTTCTTCTTCCCAAACACAATCTTCTACATTATTCTCATCTATGATCTCTGCATCAAATATATCCCCGTTGGAGATGAAATCTAGGATATGCTGATCATCGTCAAATACTTGCAGGTTGGTTACATTGTCGGGCACAGAAGGTACTGATACCAACTCTACTAAAAATATTTTCAGACCAGAAATAGACAGTGGCTCCAATGTGCAAGCAGCCTAGGCTAAAGCATCTACCCTATGATTCTATTCTCTAGGTATCTGGGTGATATTAAATGCATCAAAGTCTTCAATCAGGTCCCACACCCTGTGTCTATAATTGGACAATTTTTTATAATTGTAGGAGTAAATTCCTCTTACATGTCTCATGACTAATTCTGAGTCTCCATAGACATGCAGAATTTTCACTTTCTTCTTAAGGGCAAATAGTATCCCATGAATTAGAGCTTCATACTCTGTTACATTGTTGGTGCAAGGGAACTGTAGTCTGTATGTTGCTAAGTAGGATTTTCTAGATGGATCAACAAGATCTATCCCTACTCCATCCCCTTGTTTTGACTTGGATCCATCAAATCTAAGGATCCATGGCTTATCTTTAGCCAAAGGCTTATCTGAGCCCTCTTTTTTCTTTGCAGCTTTGGCAGCTACACCACCTGATATCCATTTTAACTTTGGTATCTCAGCCTTTTCAGACTTCATCTTTTCTTTCTTCTGTGAAGCTGATGTCTCTTCTTTCTTTTTACTATCAGAAGGATGATCTTCTGGAATGGGCAACATCTATCTTTTCAAAATATGTAAACACAATGAACAAGTAGTTTCTGAGTGAGGTACCTCATATAACCTGCGCTAACCTTCAATCAAGACGTCCTGTGGAGGTCTCTACTGCTATGTCATCTTCTGAATCTCTTTTGATAAAAACTTTTCAAATTTGGATAGATTGCTGCCTTTGTCCTCATCAGATAACTCATAATGTGATTCAACTAAACAATCACTCCCTGGGGTGATTTTCTTTTTTCTCTTAACATTATTCTGGTTACACACCAACATTTCTTCTGTCATCTAAATATGACCTTCATCCTGCTATATAGATTCCTCTGTTCCTGTAGAAGATAAGCAAAAATCAGTGTCACTATCACTATCTGCAAAACTTACCTCTGATGATGATGATGATGATGATAGTGATTCATCACTGCACACTTGTTCTAGCTCCATCATATCTATGCATGCTTCATAGGTTTTCTTAGAATGTGACTCATTATGCAACCTACACCATCCATCAATTAGAATATCATTAATAGGTATCCTTAATAATTGACATCGTTTCACCTGTTTAGATAAGTGCATCTCGAAATTCCTGAAGTGATCTACTTCATTTTCATTATCAGGGTTACAATCAGATTCTACAATTATTTTCTCATCCTGAGGGTCATCATCATGATGTTGAACATCATACATCAGGATTTCTTCTATCCTGACAGTCTGGGGTCTGATGGAGTAAACTCTGGGTTCCACATCCACATACATGATCCCGTTAGTTTTGTTATATTCAGTGATCATGTGCTTCATGTGAGGCTCAATATCTATTCTTATTTGGTTTGGTATCCCTTTCTAAGGCAACCACATGTGACTGAAATCTATGGACATGTATCCATTAAGGGTTTTAGATCAGTCCCTACTGAGTAACATCCCATAAGTATCAGGTGTATCAACTTCCTGAATATCAATATAATACTAGATTCTTGGATTCGATGCTAGCTACATGTGAATATGAGTTAGTTCTCCTACCACACTCACTTCTATTTTGTCCAATTGTGTCACTTTCTTTAATGATTTAGCAGGATGCAACCCTAAAGCATTGCATATGGATAGGGGCATTACATTGGTAGATGCTCCTGAGTCTACTAAATAGTTGTGCAAGGTTTTGCTAAACATCCTTATGGTAAGGAGGAAAGGAGGTGACTCACTCTTGTCTCAATATAAGGTCATGTGGGAGGTCTCTACAGCTTGAACAGTAGCTGGCACCTTTTGTTTAACATTAGTGTCTCTAGCAACATGATCTTTACTACCAGACTAACTTGAGGGATGATTATCCTCTTTCAGAGTAGGATCATCTAGTGATTTCATGAATGCTTTCTTGATAGCAGGAGTCTTAAGCAACTCTAACAAGGATAGGCTGATTTTGATCTTTTCATCTCATCAGTGAGATAAGTGACCAACTTGTCAGATTCATGAGGCAGATTCATAGCCTTTGGTATTATATTTGGTGATGCTAAATATTGAGCATTGACCTTGGGGAATCTAGGGTTATTACTTGCCTTGGGATCAGGAGGTGTATTGAAATTGTTTAGAGGCAAGGAAATGGTCAAAGGACCAGTAGGCCTGGTGGAATTATTTCTCAGGTTGTAGTTATGTTTACCCTAATATTGTTGTTGGTAGTCATGTACCTCCTCATGTTCATTTGAGGGCTCATTTTCACCCTCAAGGGGGAAAACATAATTTGATTCAAAATCCGTGGCTAATTGCTCACAAGCCAGGGTATAATCTTGGTGAGAAGGCACTATCTACTGATAAGGATGCTGCATGTAGCTTTCTAACACTAAGGCAGAATCATATCCACAAGGAACAAGTTCATTTCCTTCTACATGAGGTGGATTTCCTAAAGTATTGGACACTTCAATCTGGAAAATACTAGCAGCAATTTTAAACTGAAGACAATCTAACTCTGCATGTGCATTGGTGTTATGTATTCTGCACCAGTTAGTAAGGGCTGCCTCTATAAGGTTGACTCTAGTAGTCTGTTTGGGTTCACCAGGAGGTTGATTGTCTAGGGGTGATGACAAAGAACCATTGTTTCGCCTAGTGTTCCACACTCTAGGCTATCTGGGAGGATTATCGTTGCCATAAATGTTATTGTAGTTATTGTTGTAGCCCCTATCAGGATAACTAGGTCTATCATTGGCTTAGCCTCTATTCTAGTTTGGTTAAGAGTAGAAGTTCTGACTCCTCAAATGAGTAATCTCAGTAGTAAGTTTCCTTAACTATGCTAATATTTCTTTAATTTCTTCTTTCTCTTCTTGAACCTTAGCCACCACATTTTTTGTTAAAGGCTTAAAAAAGGAAGATCCATTGTTGTTGTTAGACTGATCTACAACTTGAGATACTTGTACTTGTCCTGGATACTGCAGCATCTAGCCATTTCCATTTGGAGGTGGCATGATACTAAGTGGAGGTATCTATAATGGTGCTGGCATCACAGCTGGAGGCATCATGGCTCCATTAGGCTGCTGTTGGGTAGGATATGTTGGATAGCCAGGAAGTGTGGGAAATGCAATGTTTGGTGTTGGAGCAGGAACTAGCTGCTGGCTGACCTTGATAGCTTCTTGGAAAGCTTGTGTCAAAGTTGTGACATTAGGATGTGCTCTCCTGATAAACATGGAAGTTAATGGATCTAGGGTTGAATAATATATGCTCCTAGTAGCTTCATCAGTTATAGTATAAGGGGTAACTAACTTAGATAGCATTTTCTGGAACCTAGCATTGAAGTTGGCAATAGGTTCTCCTTCAAATTGTTTGATTGTGGCAAATAAATGATAGTTCATTGAAGGATCCATAGGTATTTTGAACCTATTAGTGAAAGCTTTCTCTAGGATGGCCCATGATCTGACTGAACCTTGACCAAGACTAATATACCAGTTATAGGCTTCTTGCCCTAAGGAAAAAGGAAATAACCTGCATACAACGTCCTGATGCTTTATTCTGGCTCTACAACAGGCTTCCTTGAAAGTTCTGATATGATCATCTGCATCCTGATATGGATGATATTTTGGACGTATTTTATCTAGATTCTTTGGCAAAGCATGATATGCTATGAAAGTTAAAGGCGATTCTGCTGCAAAGAAAGACATTGCAACCAGTGGAGGTTGAACCTGAGGTATGACTAGTTGAGGTTGGACCTGAGGTGTGACAGGTGATCCTATAGATATTTGTAAACAATAAGAGTTACAGGAGGATGTTTTTGTGATGCTCCTGATGCACTAGAACCAGGAGTGTGGTGAATGTCTACAATTCTAGGTCTAAATCCTCTAACAGGTAATTATTCAAAAAGTCTGGTGGATAGGGACCTAGTATTTGGCCTAAGAGCTAGGATGTCTCAAATTTAAGGAAAATTGATCAGTTTACTGTAAAGATCAGTTAGAATTTACCAGCAAAGGTTGTATTTATGGTCAGAAAGTGAGATTGACTGGATATTTATGAAATATTTTGCACGAACAATGCAAATATGAGGTGATATTGAGTTCTGGTGACACTTGCAACCTGATATCAGGTTTCTAAAGTAGATTACCTCAAAGCTTTGACAAATTTACCTGAAATAGGGCTGATCCTTACAAATTCACGATGATCGACTACAAAGCTTGCAATATTTATGATTAATTTTGAAAAATTCACAAATCATTAGCATGCACAAGCTTAAAACAACAAATCTTTGCATAGGACTTAAAATTCGGAGGTATTTCAGTGTTACCTTATTGTCTACATCATCAAATCTAATAAAACCTACTGATGATGAGCGAGATGCCCTCCTTCTAGTGCTAATTTATGTTGATCATGATGTTAGTCATAAGCAAACATAGAATAAAAGTTACACAACAACCTTTACTCATCTTGAAAGATACGATGAATTCAAAGAATTCATGATCCCAAGTCTCCGTGGATTAGTTCTTAATCTACTGACATTACTTAGTGGTTGATGTGTGTTGTTATTTTCCATTCAGGGGCCTGACGTTTGTTTATCAGTAAATTTTGTTCCTGTAAAGATGCTACACAGAAAGGTTATTCTACACAATATATTTCTTCAGGTGATGTGTCTATGCTTAAATCTATGCATGATATTTATCAATTGTACATGCTTTAACTTCAAATATGTTATGAATTTTCAATTGTTTATGAGATGTTAGCATATTTCATATTATTTGCTTCTGATTATCTATTACTTGCAATTGTGATGGTGAATTGTTTTGAAATTAAAAGAAATTGAAAAGAATACTTCAAACTATGATAAATCTTTAGCTATTGAGCCACATACACACTTGATATTATCATTAGGAGAAGAAATCAAACCATATTTTCACCAAGATGTTCCATAGCTAGATACAAATGATGCTAACTTCAAAGGATGGTGAATGAAAACAATACAAGTAGACTGATGAGCACTCCAAGGGATGCAGCTAATCAAAGCATGTATCAAGAATCCAGACACAGATTACTCAGGATTTATAATTATTTGTAATCAAAATCATCTTCTCTTTCATTAAGTATGCAAAAACATGTATGTTTACAATAACTTTGAAATAGGCCCTGATATTTCAGCAAACAAATTTCAATTAAGCTTCTGAATGTTTAAAACAAGGCATCCCTACACCTTTTATAGAATAAGGTGAGGGAGCAGTTACAAATGATCTACAATCAAGATTTATCAATTAAAATCAATGGTGCATATTCCTTTTGACTTGGTCAACTATCTCTCATGGCACGGGTTGCCAGCTGGCAACCATCTAGGTAACTTATTTTCTTTTAAGTACCTAATGCATATATTTCCCTTGTGGCACATCTTCATTTACTCTTTAGGTTCTTCTTCTTCATCATCATGATCATCACTTTTTGTGTCTTCATCACCCTGATGAATATTGCCTTGTACATGGACCTGCATTATCATCCTGATATTTTTATAGGCTTCTACTATTCTTTCAACTTCCCCACCATCCTGAGTTTTGGCTTTATTGATGGTGTGCTTGTAGGCTTGAAAGTTATCTCTAAGGGTCTCCAAGTGACCCTTCCTATTGCTCAATGTTTCATTATAGTTCTCCACCCTGACTTTGATCCTCATGATCTTGTTCATTACTTCTTCTGTCAGGTGGTTGAGAGGATCATTAGCCATCGATTGGAAGTTATTATGTAGAGCTTTTATGGAAAAGTCCACGTCTTGATTTTCAATTTTCCCCTCTACTTTTCCTTTGATAACTTCCAAGACTTCTGCTTCATATGACATCATGCCGTACAATTTTACATTGATATCTCTTAATTTATTTCTGCACTTCTTCAGTACATCACATTCAAACCTGATGTCCTTATACCAAATATCCACTAACATTGTAGTGTTATTATCCAGTACTTGATTATTTATTAGGATCTAAGGATTAATCCTCTTTATTTCACTCAGAGCACTCAAGGATTTCTCTAACTAGAATGACCTTCTTCTAGTCTCAGTTTGTACTTTATCAACCTTCTTCCTAGAGATACTCAAAGAATTCCACCTCTGCAAAGAGGCTCTTACTACTTCCTTAGCTCCCATGAGTGCTGATAGCATCCACTTTCTCATAATCACTGACTCATGCTTCATAAGGTCTAATTTATTAACCTCCTCTTGAGAAATTGTAGTCAATGGGACTGCCTGATCTAATGATGTATTATCAGGATTAATCAACCCTTTTATGTATGAGTGTAGCTGAGAAATATGCTCTTTATGCTGCTTATTCTTCTCCTTTTCTTTCTTCACTCTTTTGGTTAAAGAATCAATTATATCCTTCCCTTCTTGACCCTCTTGGTCTTTATTGGCAAACCCCAAGTCAACTGTGGTGATCTGGAATTATTCTAGGGTGATTTTGCCATTCTCTTTTTCAACAATGGGAAGTGCTACCTGGGCGGTCCTTCTACTTGTAGAAGGATCTCTTCTAATTACAGATGTTAATCTAGCTTTCCTCTTAGGCTTCGTGATGGTTTCTAAAAACAATGTCGAAACATCAAATTCTTGAATCTCAAAACCTGATTTCATACCTATTTCTTTCTCAAGCCATTGAGGTACTTGGTCCCCGAATCCTTATTGTCTTTCATTATCATCATGTCCACCCTGATCTCCAGCATCTATCTCTATTCTCAGTGGAGAGGGTGATTTACTTATTTCTTCCTCACGATATTCATAATGAGGGGGATCCTGTTGTATTTCCTCTTCTCGAGGAACCTCTTCCTGCAAGGGAGGATCGTGTTGTGTATCTACATGTTGGTCCTGAATGAGATCTTGTACTTCCTCCCTTTGTGTTTCATCAACTTTGGGAATTTCCTCATCCTAAGGCACATTTGTATCTGTGGATATCATTGTGTTTGTACTAGTTGCATCTACCTGGTCCTAGATCACATTCTGCTCTGCCCCTGATATATCTACCACCTGGGTTTTAATGTCGTCATGACTGGATGTTTCTTTATCACCTTAGATTTCTTGAGTCCAGGGGGCATCATCACCTGATGTGTCTTTATCATTCCCACCCTTTTGCTAGACTTCTACTATTTGGGGCTCAACTGGTATTTCTTGTTGTTGCTGACCCATGTCTAGAGCATTGCTCTCCATTTCTGTCTGCTTGACCTCCTCAATATTTTGTATTTTTTTAGGTGTACTTGCTTGATGTTTGGGACTTACATCCTCTCTATTTGTTAGGTCTATCACCGTAGGGCTAGTTACCTGATCAACTAACTTATCAAGCCTGATTTGTTGGGCTGCCCTCTCTGGGCTAGTTTCCTTCTCTTGCTCTGTTTGCTTCGACTCTTCTAACACCGTCATCTGTGCTGATGGGATTCCATGTGGGGTCATGCGAGTGTTAGAAGCAAGGGTCTCCATCTACTAAGAGGCTACATTCTATACCACCTCATCATTTGATAGGTCCATAGTTTCCTCTAGTGAGAAAGGACCACCTTGGCCTACTCTAGTGGCTTCTTTTTCTTGCTCTTCAGCCTTCTCAGTCTTAAACTAAATGATGGTAGGAAGTGGCACATCATGTTGCAATTCTTTCCTGAATACTTCACTACCAGCTCCCCTTAATACTATAGGGTCATGTCTTATCTCATCCCTCATAGATGTTCTCTATTTTTTAGGTGGTGATGCCACTGGGGGTGCCTTCCTCTTTCTTGTGACCATCATGGGGTCATCTTCTACAGGCTCTTTATTCACTGGCTCCTCCTCAAGAATGATATCCTCTTCCACAGTCTACTGTGAGGTTTGGCCCTTATCTCTTATTGCTGCAGTTTCCACAACTGGCCTTAGGATTCTTCTTGTTCTTGGTTCATCTACCAAAGGCTGTACAGATGAGACTGATGCCTGTCCTGATGCAGATGCACCTTCAGTTGGTATATCAATTCTTTCAATTATCACCCCCTTAGGTTCACTATCATTCTTCCTTCCTCTGGGGGGTCTTTTACTTTGTTTCTGAGGTGGCAGCCTTTCTCCATTAGATTTTCTCTTCTCAACAAGAAAGTCATCATATTCTTCATCTGGAATCACCTGCCTTTTCCTCTTGTTATCTTCTGTGATAGCCACACCCTTCTTCTTAAGTGTATTGATTTGTTCATTTACCCATGATTGGGTCAACTACAACACCCCACCTGTAAACTGATCTAATGAAATTTCTTCAGGTTGCGTTAGGTCAGGGGCAAAAATGGTGTCATTATACACCTTTTTGTCCTCACATTCATTTGACATGGTCTTGCCATCATCTTTCTTTAATTGTGTAGGCACAGGAATGCAATCAAATGTCCTAACCTGATTGAGGGTGAGTCTCTAATATTTTCTTCTTCTTACCTCGGCATCATCCTCACAATTAGTCCAGAAAACCTCTAAGTGTTTCTGATGTATGGCTTTCCTATGATCTTTTGCATTCTTCCATAGGGGTCATATGATCTGGCCAATGGGAATGGCTATAATTTCATCAAGTTTAGACCTGCTATGGCCTTCTTTATGTTTTTAGAATCAGGGTAGATATACCACCCTCTAGTTACTGGAAATAATAGTAGAGGTATATTCTTGTTTTCTTTGTATGCATCCAGTATAGTTGATATCTATCTCAGAAACTCTATCAGGACTACCCCATCAGTAGGGTACCTGGATAGCATTAATGGCTATCCTTCAAAGCCCTCTATTCTGATTTCCTTCACTAATTTGTAATCACGGAGATAGTTTGTTCTCTGTAACTGAGGATAATGGTCCCATATATGGGCATCATTTAAACTGCCACCAATCTTTCCAACTGTGGTAAGTGCATTAAATGTTCCTTTATAAGAACATGAATATACAACATATGAAGTCATGTAAAATGAACACTCCAGGCCTCCTAGGTTCATCATCTGCTTATCTAAAGCATCACCACTGAATTTATCCCATAATGGCTTGTTATCTATATAAAGGCTCATCTGGATGACTCCAAACATCCAATCCTTGAACCTTCCAGTAGTAGGCTGGCCTATCATCCTGCTGAGTAGGGCAATCATATACTGATATTCATCATCAAAATCAAATTTATAAAAATGCACTGGTAATTTGGCAGAGGCAGTGTAAGTATTGTTCTTTGATCTCCATTGGTATATCCTCTTTCTTGCATTCTTTTTATTATTTTCATATTCAATCTCCAGTTTTTTAGGATCCATACTGACTACTTTCTTTCCAACTGGGAGATTTAATGTTGATGTAATCCCTTTGATGGAGAAATCTACATAAACCCTGCCATGTTTTTCCACTCGACTCGTCTATGGGTTGTAATTTCAGGCACATTCTATTATCAATTCTAGAGTTTCCATGGAATAGGGAAATCCAGCCACATGCCACATTCCTGATGTAAATATGGCATCCAGTAGGGTACTATCTTTATCATCATGCATCTTGGATGACCATGCTACCAAATCTGTATTTCCTTGATGCATGTCTCCAATGACACCATACTTGAACTGCACTCCCTCATGTTGAGCAAACATAGGATTAAGAAATTCAGACTCATACATGTTCCTCCTGACATCTGCCATGGATTCCTACAATAAACATGACTAGTCTTACCATAATATTCACATACATGAATACAACATTATACTTATTAATCTCTATTTCATCATGATATGCATAATTACAGTTTCAAACCACTAGAAAAGCATACTACCTGGACATGCAGAAAATGATAACAGGAGGGTTTTTATTTACTTACCTGATAACACTTATTTCCTTGATTAAGGTGGTGATTACAAAAAAGGGGTTTAGATATCGATGATAATCACGTGTTATGTTCTGCTATAAGTTGTATGCCTGTCTGCAGGTAGCTCATATGAGGGTTTGAATGTCTGCTCTATAAATTCTTTGTTTCTCGCAAGGTAAATACAAAATGACCTTGGAAATTCACTTTTAAACTCATTCATCAGGCAAACTAGGGCAAAACTGGGTTAAATTGATCAAAACCATTGATCTTCTGCACAAAATTCACGGATGTTGCCAGGTGTTCGTATCACATTCGCAATCAGTGGGAATCCACCTACTGCATTTATGTGCATTAAATGTTATGCAACAAGAGAAAGGGGGGTGATCTTTAGAAGATCAGGTGATATTTGAAATATAACCCCCTCTGTGTAATATGACCCTCTGCATTTGAGCGGCAAAACTGATGTCAAAGAATCGAGTGATGTTGAGAATATCGGGTCATGTTTTTAAGATCAGGTGATGTTTAAAATGTCGGGTGATGTTTTTAATGTGACCCCTCAAAACTAAAGTGACCCCCTTTTTTGAAAGATCAGGATGACATCACCATCATGTTATTTAAAAGGGTGATTGTTGGAAATATACCTCCGTGAGGTAAAAAGGATGATGATGTCACCGTCAGGGTGATTTTCTTTGTTCTTCGAGATTGGATGACATCATCAGCATATGAGCACTGGGGTGATATTTTGTGATAGGGTGATATTTGAAAGATCGGGTGATATTCGAAATATGATCCCTGCAAAATATCATGAAGCTGTTTGACATGTAAATATCACTACCATTTAAAATTGATATCTAGATTTTCAGACCAAATGATTATTGGGTGATAAAATTGGATCGGGGTGATCTTACATAAGATGACTGATGTTAAGAAATATGACCCCCCCAAAATATCAGGTTTGACCAGGGCTTTGACTTGCCATAACTTTCATCCCCTAAGGCATATCAGGGTGATCCAAAAGGCAAACCTGCATGAAATTTTGTACTCTTTCCAGCCATGAGGTTATTGATATGAAATATTAACTTTGATGAACTGACCTCATCATGATGACTTACCCAGCTCCCTTATGTAGGGTCACCTACATGACTTACTTTTACTAGATTGCCAAAAAGTAGAAAAAGCAACACGAGCCAAAGCAGCAAAAAGTTGGGTCCCTGTTTTGTCAAGTCAAAATGGTGCGTGTTGTGTAACCACACAAAATGAACCAACATGTGGAATAGGAGGAGTTTCCCTTAAAGATGAGGCAGGTGATTCAATGTTTCCTGGTACTACTAGTTTCTTAAGAATGCCATTAATGTTCCTACAATTTAAAAATCTCTCCTAGCACACCTATGGGTAATGAACCCTACAGCTCCTTTTCACTAACAAGGTAATCAAACAAACATGTGATAGAGTTGAATCATTTAGCTTTTGTCAATATTCAAACCCCATTCATTTTAACAAATTATAAAGAAAATTGGGTACATTGAATAGTCTATTATGGCATAGGTGACTCAATATCTTAAAATGCATAGTATATAGAATGGATTTTCTACCATCACAAGTAATATACTTAATAATGTAAGCAACACAAGAAGCCCATACCCATGGAAGTGATAATCTCTTGGTACCTTGTGACGATGAGTCAAGGTTCTCTCCCGGCTCACTGAATTCATCCCTGGCAGCTACTGCATTTGCTCTAATAGGGAATTCATCTCCATTCCTGGGTAGACCAGACACTTCTACAATTATAGCCTCTGAAGTGTCCACTTTCAAACCCTTGACAGTGGCTTCATCTTGATGTAATGTTGCTGCAAATGGCCTTGTCATGCCTTCATTATACTTTATGAGCTTCAAGAAGTAATTTAGCCATCCTACTCTTGTGACAATTCGCAAGACTAACCCATCATCCAATATTGAATAATGTACTATTGGTTCCTTTCTGAAAAGATCACCTCACATGTTGCTAATTCTAAATAAAATTTAGATTTAACAACCTTTTTCTTAACCCTCTATATATGTTATACTTGCATGCACTTTGTTCTCTTGCAACCTCTACTACTAATCTTAAACTAGCTTGAATTGACTCAGAATTTTAAGAAGTTAGAAATAAAAAAGTTATAGATGCAGGAAGGGGGGCAACAAATGGTTTGTATGGTCTGTCTGAGTTTTGTAATTGATGGCTTTGATGGAAAACAATCATTTTTTGAACATATACTATCTCCCCCCCAACTAAAACTTGGAAGTGACCTCACTTGAATGCATTGTATGAGATGAAGGGGATGATTAAAGAATATGAAAATAAGATCAAAATGACAATCATGTTGAATTAAATGTGAGTTCATATTGAGTGTAATTGAAATCTATGCTAATTATGGAAGGTTAGCATGTGTACATATGATTTGAAGTGAACGGAACTCCGTGCATGTGAAGTTGTGTGAAGAGTGTCCACAACATGAATGTGATTGGACGTTAAATCATTATTATGGGAGATGGAATGAATGACAAGTTGGCACATGTGAACGAGTTGAAAAAGTTTGCATGTAGTGATATGACGACTGGCGGTTGCATGCACTGGAAAAGTGGAATAAATGCTGATGGAATGCAATTAACTTGGCACAATTTTTGAATGCTATGATAGATAGCTATTGTAGGTACCTTCATCAATAGGTCCCAAAGTGAATTGTGGTAGTTTTATTTTTCTTGCTATAGGTCCCTACAGCATAGTGAAGCAGTCTTCAAGAAGATTGTGGCACTGTGCTATGTGTGCACATGAAAAAGTATAAGGAATGTGTTCCCAATATTAGTGGATATGACCTTTCATCTATGCAATTATCTTCCAAAACATTGGAAATAATGAAAGGTAAAATGTTGAATGTTAACAATGCCCTAACTGAAGAACATCAGAATTCCCTAAACACTGTACTATAGGAACACACATCAACCTTTGCATGGGACTACAATGACATGAAGGGAATTGATCCAGACAGGTGCATGCATAGGATCTACATAAATGATGGTTTCAATCCAATTAGATAGCCTTAAAGGAGAATGAACCCCGCCTTACAAGAAATAGTTAGGGCTGAGCTACAAAAATTACTTGATGTAGGCTTCATTTACCCTATTTCTAATAGTCAATGGGTGTCACCTTTAGTTATTGTCCCTAATAAAGGAGGAAAATGGAGGGTATGTGTGGACTATAGGGAGCTAAACATGGCCACTAGAAAGGATCATTTTCCACTACCTTTCATTTACCAAGCACTTGATTCCCTAGAAGGTAAAAAATACTTCTCCTTCTTAGATGGATTTAGTGGCTATAACCAGATAAAGATAACTCCAGAGGACCAAGATAAAACCACATTTACATGCCCTTGGGGTACTTATGCTTATTTTGTTCTTCCCTTTCGATCATGTAATTCTCCAACCACTTTCTAGAGGGTGGTGCTAAGTATCTTCTCAGATTACGCTCATGATTCCATGGAGATCTATATGGATGATTTCACCACCTATGGAGAAACATAAGATAAGGCACTTAACAATCTAGAGAAAATTCTCAAAAGATGTCAATAACACAAACTATCATTGAGTATGATGATGACTCAATGGATTGTTCTAGGATAATTTATATCAAGTGAAGGAATTCAAGTGGATCCCCATAAAATTGAGATCATCTCTATACTTCATGTGCCACAAAAACAAAAAGATGTCAAGAGCTTTCTAGGCCATGCAGGCTATTATAGCAGATTCATTCAGAACTTAGTAAAATTGTAGTACCTTTGTTTACTCTTCTCATAAAAGACATAAAGTTTGATTGGACCATAGAATGTTAGCACTCCTTTGAGACACTTAAGATAGCTTTAACAAAAGCAACTACCTTGAGAGGACCAAATTGGACATTACCTTTCCACATACACACCGATGCTTCTGATTTTTCTATAGGAGCTGTATTGGGACAAAAGGAAGGTAATAAGGAGTATGCTATCTACTACATCAGTAAGAACTTACAAGGAGTAGAACTTAACTACACTATCACAGAGAAAGAGATGTTGGCAGTTGTCTAAGCCATTAACAAGTTTAGGCATAACATTATTGGCTATCCAGTCTTTATCCACATAGATCATACTGCAATCAAGTACTTAATGAACAAACCTATGGTTGGAGGTAGACTACTTAGATGGTTTCTCTTACTATAGGAGTTTGATATAACAATAGTGGATAAGCCTGGGAAAGCTAATGTAGTGGCAGATTTTCTGTCTAGATTGCCCCCACAACTTGAAGGTGTTGTAGATGACCCTTTTCTAGATGAACATTTGTTTTCTCTCAATGTACACACACCATGGTTCATTAATATTACAACTTACTTAGTGGTAGGATAGATACCATCACATTTCTCTCCTAGAGAAAAAAGACAACTGGTGCATAAAAGCTTTCCATACTCTCGGGTTGCTGGTTATCTATTCTACACCAGTCTAGATAATATTATGAGGAGATGTATAAGAAAAGATGAGGTCTTTGACATCCTAAAATTTTTCCATGATGAGCCCTATGGGGGTCACTTTGCAGCCAAAAGGACAACATTTAAGATCTTAACAACAGGCTACTATTGGCCAACTCTCCATAAGGATTCAATAAAGTATACAAGGAGTTGTGACAATTGTCAGAGAATGGGAAAACCAACAAGGACAGATGATATGCCTTTGTAGCCACAGTTGACACTAGTACCATTTGATAAATGGGGGCTAGACTTCATTGGCCCAATTTCACCAACATCCAATAATAAGGAATATATTTTGGTTTACACAGATTATCTGACAAAGTGGATTGAAGTCAAAGTATTATAGTTTGCAAGAGATGGGAATGTAGCTAAGTTCTTGTATGAAGACATATTTACTAGGTATGGAGTACCCAGAGAAATTGTAACTAATCAAGGTCCCCAGTTCACTTATGAACTCATTTCTAAATTGGTTAAAGAAGATGAAATCAAACATAAAAAGTCAACACCTTATCACCCCCAAGCCAATGGGTAGGTAGAGGTTACAAGCAAAGAGATTGAAAATATTCTGACCAAAATAGTGCACATTCACAAGAAAGGCTGGGCAACTAGATTACTAGAAGTAGTGTGGGCATACGGAACAACATGGAAAACAACTACAGGTTTCACACCTTATGAATTAGTGTATGGAAAAATAGTAGTTCTGCTAATAGAATTTAAATATAAGACACTCAGAACAGTAGTGGAACTTGACATGGACTTGATAGCAGCACAAAAAGAGAGGCTACATATTTTGAATGGGCTAGATGAAATTAGAATGGAGGCTATCCATCACATAGAGATAATTCAAAAAATAGAGGACTAACTGGCATGATCAGTTTGTAAAGACTAAAGAATTCCATGTGGGTGACTGGGCTTTATTATATGATTCCAAATACAAAGATTATAAGGGCAAGATATAATCTAGATGGTTAGGACCCTATGACATACAACAGGTATTCCCCAATGGAGCAATCAACTTGTAGACCATAGATGCAGTCAAATTCTCATTGCTAGTTAATTGCCATAGATTGAAGCTATACACAAAGCCAACAAAATAGGATGATTTAATTCTTTCTCTAAACCGTTGCTATGGTCCAAGCCTTGATTCTGATACCAACATGTTACCACTAGATAATAACTCAGCAAAAGACATTATTGGTTCTCATAGTGACTTAGCAAATGAGCTACACAACTCACCTCCTTAGAGAACTCAGGTATAATTCCTTATACTTTTGCATGTGCACACACAACACAGGTGCAACAATCTTCTTAAAGACCACTTCACTATGCAATAGGGACCTATAGAAAGAAAAATAAAGTTTCCACAGTTCACTTTGGGACTTGTTGATGAAGGTACCTACAACATCTATTTATTAGAGCATTCAAAAATTGTGCCAAGTTAATTGCATTCCATCAACATTTATTCCACTTTTCTAATGCATGCAGCCACCAACCATCATATCACTACATGCAAGCTTGCTCAACTCATTCACAGGTGCCAACCTATCATTCATTTCATCTCCCATAATAATGATTCAACATCCAATCACATTCATGCTACAGACACTCTTCACACAACTTCACATGTGAGGAGTTTCGTTCACTTCAAATCAAAGCTACACATACTAACCTTCCATAATTAGCATAGATTTCTAATACATTTGATATGAAATCACATTTAATTCATCATGATTGTCATTTTAATCTTATTTCCATATTCTTTACTCATCCACTTCGTCTCATACAATGCATTGAAGTGAGGTCCCTTCAAGGTTTTAGTTGGCAATGAGATAGTATATGTTCAAAAAATGATTGTTCACCACCAAATCCATCAATTACAAAACTTAGATAGACCATACAAACCCTTTGTTGCCCTTCTTGCATCTATAACCTTTTTAATGCCAACTTCTTAAAATTCTGAGTCAATTCAAGCTGGTTCAAGATTAGTAGTAGAGGTTGCATGTGAACAAAGTGCATGGAAGTATAATAGATATAGAGGGTTAAGAAGAGGGTTGTTAAATATGAATTAGTGGCATGGGAGGTGATATTATTAGAAAGGAACCAATAGTACATTAGTCAATATTGGAGGATAGGTTAGTCTTGCCAATTTTCACAAGAGCAGGATGGCTAGATTACTTCTTGAAGCTCATAGAGTATAATGAAGGCATGACAAGACAATTTGCAGCAACATTACATCAAGATGAAGCCATTGTCAAGGGTTTGAAAGTCGATTCTTTAGAGGCTACAATTGTAGAAGTATCTATACTACCTAGGAATGGAGATGAATTTGGGCTGTCAGAGAAAATACAATAGCTGCCAGGGATGAATTTAGTGAACTGGGAGAGAACCTTGACTCATGGTCACAAGGTACCAAGAGATTATCACTTCCATGGGTATGGACTTCTTGTGCTGCTTACATTATTAAGTATATTATATGTGATGGTAGACAATCCATTCTATATACTATGCATTTTAAGCTATTGAGTCACCTCTGTCATAATAGACTAGTCAATGCACCCAATTTTCTTTATAATTTCTTTAAAAGAATGGGGTTTGAATACCAACAAAAATTAAATGATTCAACTCTATCACATGATTGTTTTATTACCTTGTTAGTGAAAAGGAGCATTAGGGTTCAACACCCATAGGTGTCTTGGAGAGATTTTTAAACTATAGAAATATTAATGGCACTCTTGAGGAAACAACAATACCAAGAAATATAGAATCACCTGCTGCATCTTTAAGGGAAACTCCTCATGCTCCACCTACTACTTCACCCACCCGCAACAAGGGAGAAATAGAGGAGAAAAATGTGCAAAACTCACCACATGCAACATCTGATCAACCTGTAGTATGAGGGGTACAACAAACCCCATCTTCTAGTAAAATGCCAAACACCAAAAAGAGGAGAGGTGGTTCTTCTTCTACACCTTAAAAAATGCCAAAAAATAAACCCACACAACTAAGGCATTCACACTGCTTGAAAAGGAAAGGTGCTATGAGGGGTAGTGTTGAGAAATCAAGAAAAGAAAAAGAAGGTATTTTGACAATGGAAACTGACTCAGAATTGAGGAATAAGGAAACTGAAAATGTGCAAGTTCCCATGAAAAGACAATGGTATGTATCCATCACCTCTGAATCATAATCAAAGGATATTTTTGTTTCCAAGAAAACTAGGAAGAAAACCCCAGTTAACCCTGATAGTGAGGGTTATGAATCCACAAGGGATGGTGCTGAATAGTTTTTGAAAGATGAGGAATTGTTGTTAGAAGAAAGAAATGTCAAAAATGAATTGCAAGAAGCTTGAAAGGATCAAACAATTGGAGGAACTGGTAAAAACATATGAGAAAAGGGACAAAGAAAGGGAAGCAAAGATTTAGGAATTGGAGGAAAAATTAAATACTTATGGGCAAGGGTCAAAATTAGATTTACTTGCACAACTAGCAATAGCTACAGTAGGAAACAAGGAACTAGCATCTAAATAAAGAAGACCCCCTACCATAAAAACTCCAACCTGTCACACAACCATGTCTCTACATTACCAATTGTTGAAAGATACTCAAGACTTTTCTAAACAAGAAGAGGAATGGAAGAAAGAAAAAAAAATATTGATCTCAAAGCATACTAAGGCAATGAAGAGAAAAGATATTGAATTGAGAAGGTTATTAGTTAGGGTGGAAGAGGTAGTAGATAAGGCTACCTAGATTGTTAAATGTAGACCTCCATCCAGAACTTATGATTTGTTTTTACAAGAAATTTTTTTAAGTTATCAATTTAGTAAGTTGATTAGTAATAAGTCAGTTGCTATGAGTGGACAATTTACTTTTCTAAAATCTTTTTCTAATGCCACACCATAGGAATAGGATCAGTTATGTGAGTTTTATTTGCATAATTATGTTTTTCTTGAAGACATAGAATGCAACCCATTAATTTGTGTAGGAGATTTACAATTAAGGGCACTAGCATCTTATTTTAGGAATGAGAAGTTTAGGGGTGAAATTATGCAAGCATATATGGAGAGAGATAAATCAATTGCTCTTCTAATAAGAAAGGAATCTGGAACCCCTGAAATGATCATTGAAGAATGCAAATAACTTTTTGACCATAATGGTGTAGGCAAAAAAATCATGAACTTGAGATTGCAGGATTATGAAAGAATGTAGCATTTGACTGTTGGACTCATCCATCATTCCTACTAGTTTGTAAAAGAAAAATGGGACATCTTAACCCTTAAATTGTAGAGAAAATAACCCCACTTTGTTCATAATTTTATGGCCATGTTTGAAAGAGCATGCAGATATATGGATATTGCTAGAGGTCGAGGACTTGAATGGGTACCACTTACATTCCAACTACCAATGCTCCTATACCTGGTACTACACTGGACATGGAAGAAGAATGAGGAGTGTGAGAAAGAAGAGGTTACTAGAATGAATAGACTAACATGTCACAGAGGCTTTTATTTGAAACAGGTTGAATGAGTGGATGTTTTCATAGAATTTAGGGAAATCACTTTGCACTACAACCTCAAGCCCTAGTTAATTTGCTTGAGGGAAAGCAATAGTTAGTTGGGGGGGAATGATGAGCCCAATTATTAGCTAGTTTTATTATGTTTTTATGCAAGTTCATAGACATTCTCAGACATTTATCTTATACATTTTCCTACACTATGCTATCTTTTATGCTCATTATCCAACCTTGAACTTGATTTAAAGTATATGGAAATATTGTTATGATATGATGGATATTGCATGATTATGTGTGGGAATGTATGAATTGTAAAGGATATCTATGCTTAGCTATGGTTTTTAGTATTGTGTGCATGTTTTGTGAACTAACTCTTGCAATTAGAGGAGATAGACTATAGCCTATAACAACTGCAAGGTGTAGCCTGTAGCCAAAGGAGTTCCTAGATAGTAGAGCAGGGGAGGTTCTAGAATATACTGAGTGCAACAACTATGGCATCGAGGCACTTAATGAAGATGATTGTGCATCATGATGACAATAAATAAAGATGATTGAAGGAGAAGAAATCTATTGTAGTCAGGAATCTAACATGACTATTTCAACCAACCCACATTCCAGTTCTGTTATAGCAAGAGTCTTAGTTTCATTTGGACTCTTCTTTCTTTTTCAATTATTGATTTCTTGATATTTATCACACTCTAATATATAGGGAGTGGTGATTTATGATTTTAGTTGAGAGACGTTTTAATAAACTTCCATTGTGCCTATCATGGTTTGGTGGTTGAGGTAGAGTTAGTTGGAAAGTTGTAAGTTGTTCAAGTCACAAATATAGTTATCAAATATTTTAGTTGTTTTTATACAGTCAATGTTTATTATTCAATGATGAATTCATGAATAAGATATTTGAGCAGAATCTTATGTGATATTATGGAGATTATGTAATGAATGGTTTTTGAATTATTATGATTGTGTCAATCTAAGAAGCTAGATTTGAGTTAGATCAATGGAGACAGTGACTTGAGCAAGGGCCACTCAAGGTAACTATCCCTCACTTCATTTCCTGTATGATTACTTTTGTTGTAATAGTTATTTTATAAATGCATTAGATTTTTTGACATATTCTAGTTTGCTTCAACTTGTACTCTGGAGTGTCAAGTGTAGGTCTAGATTATTAGTATCAAGTTCAACCTTAGCATTCATTTCTTCATAGTAATTAGTTGTAGTCTTCTATTGTATGTACCCATAGAAATATTTCCAACATTACCTTCTTTACTGTTATGTAGTTTTAAGATTTTCTAGCAAGTATAACACTGTATTAGAATGAGTTAGGTAGTCTTAAATCTTTGAAAGCACATACAGTGCCAGTACCATCACAATCTTACTGGCCCTAGTTGATAATTTAATGAAGGTCTTTCCAAAGGTTCAAGTGGACTGTTCAGCTAGGTTTTTCCTCTAAATTGTGTAATTGGTAGTAAATAGTGGAAAAGTTGGGATATTTCTTCTGAGGAATTTGTAGGTATAATGTTCTGTAGTAGATCTTTTAGACATGAAAGACATTCTTGTTTCCATGGGTCCCTACCATAGTTATTTTGTATGATGTGGTCAATTAAGTCATCCTCATCTTAGTTTGCCAACAAGGGGCTACGTTCAATGGTCATGAGACTTTGTAGGGAATAGTGGTCTTCTTCATCCAAGGTAGGCCATATAATTTTCTCTAGATTTTCATGAGGTTGGGCTAGTGGATAGAGGACCAATTTCTTGGTTATAGTTCCATTTGAGACTATCATGTTCCCAGACCTTACTATGTCTAGTAAACTTGGTGACAATCACACAATTCAAAGTAAAAACCTAGCAAAACAGTCCACTTGAACCTTTGGAAAGACCTTCATTGAATTATCAACTAGGGTTAGTAAGCTTGTGATGGTACTGGCACTGTATGTGCTTTCAAATATTTAAGTCTACCTAAGTCATTCTAATACAGTGTTATACTTGCTAGAAAATCTCAAAAATGCATAACAGTAAAGAAGGTAATGTTGGCACTATTACTATGGGTACATACAATATAAGACTACAACTAATTACTATCAAGAAATGAATGCTAAGGTTTAACTTGATACTGATAATCTAGACCTATAGTTGACACTCTGAAGTACAACAAGTTGAAGCAAACTAGAATATCTCAAAAAATCTAATGCATTTATAAAATAACTGTTACAACAAAAGAAATCATACAAGAAATGAAGTGAGGAACAGTTACCTTGAGTGGCCCTTGCTCAAGTGACTGTCTCCACTGATCTAACTCAAATCAAGCTTCTTAGATTGACACAATCATAATAATTCAAAAACCATTCATTACACAATATCACATAAGATTCTGCTGAAATATCTTATTCATGAATTCATCATTGAACAATAAACATTGTATGCATAAAAGAAACTAAAAGATCTAATAACTATACTTGCGACTTGAACATTTTACAACTTTCCAACTAACTCTACCTCAACCACTGAACCATACATATAGGCATGGGGTAAGTTTATTAAAACAAGGTCTCTCAACTAAAATCATAAATCATCATTCCCTATATATCAGAGTGTGATAAATACCAAGAAATCAATAACTAAAAAAGAAAGAAGAGTCTAAATGAAACTAAGACTCTTGTTGTAACAAAACTGGAACATGGACTACTTGAATTAGTAACGTTAGATTCCTAACTACAATAGAGTTCTTCTCCTTCAATCATCTTTATTTATTGTCATCATGATGCACAATCATCTTCATTAAGTACTTTGATGCCATAGTTGCTGCACTTAGTTTATTTTGGAACCTCTCATGTTCTGTTGCCTAGGAACTCTTTTGGCTATGGGCTACACCTTGTAGTTGTTGCAGGCTATAGTGTATCTCCTCCAGCTATAAGAGTTAGTTCACAAAACATGCACACAATACTAACAACCATAGCTAAGAACATATATCATTTACAATTCATACATTCCCACACATAATCATGGAATATCCATCATATCATAACCATATTTCCATATACTTTAAATTAGGTTCAAGGTTGCATAATGAGCATAAAATATAGCATAGTGTAGGAATATGTATAAGATAAATGTATGAGAATGTATATGAACTTACATAAAAATATAAGAAAACTAGCTAATAATTGGACTCATCAACTACTAGTTGCTCCAGTGATAAGATCACATAAGAAGTTTAGTTGCAGCCTTGTGATATAAATGAATTTGATGATATGTTATGAGTGTTAATGAGATAATATATTCATCATTGCGTTTGCAAGAACCATGTAATCCTGATCACAATCTTACCAGTGTTGAGAGCTTTGTCAATAATGATCATGATATCATTAGGTCTATTCATATATATTCAACTCATGAAGTTGATCATGCTAATTGTTATTCTGCTGGTCACAACGACTTATATGAAGAAGAGTTGGAAAGTTTTATTCCAGATGAAGATAACAATAGCATGCAAGATGTTGATAACATGAGTTCACTCTCAAATGATCAAGTTACACATTATGATGAATATGTGAATGATAGAATATCACCATTGTTGGTTAATAGTATTATGGAACTTGAAGAGCTTTCTAACTATGTCGTCTTAGATTATGTTGATATGGCAGAAATTTTAGACGTGTGTGTGGAACAATCAAAGAATGAAGTGAAAAGTGATATTGATTATCAATACTTCTAGTTTGATTATGATTGTGTTCATAAAATAGACATGGACAATGATGAATTTGAATATGTTAATGTAGATGAAAAATTAGAGTTTCATGTTGATATGATGGAGACCAAGTTGAATATGAGGTTCATTGTACAAGTGGTCAAGTTTTGAGGAGTTCATATGTTAATCTTCATGATGGGATATTTTCACACTTGTCTAAACCTTCTTATGAAGTTGTGTACATGGATGTGAGTGATGATTTAAAAGTTGAATCAGATTATGTCACTGAACCAGAAATGTGTGCATTTGTGCAATTATGGGATGTTGATGATGCAGATAAGTTGCATTTACAAGATATTGGATCAAGTGGTGATATGGCTGAGTCAATATGATTAAATGAATGTCCATGCCAATATAATATATTGTAGTTGCATGAGACACCTATGTATGAATGCTTCTCTTTTCATACACCTAAAAGTTGTTTGCATAGTTTGCAGTAGTATCCCTATGAGAACTATGTTTGATGTGCAACCAAATGATGAAGTTGAATATCATGATGTCATCTGTTTAGTAGAGTATGAACACTTTCAATTTTTAGTTCAATTGGGAAGTATTTTGATGGAGCGTGGCAATAAGATGAAGAGTGAGGAATGTTACTTTCCATATGAATATGTGTCATGTAATGATAAAAAAATTTAGTTTATGCCTGGTTATACAATGCAGAATGATAGAGGTAACATTGATAATGATATGCTCAGAGAAATTGTGAGAGATGTTAGTGATAGTGTTTGTAATTAGGTAGATTTTAGTGGCATAAATAGATTAGTTTTCATGTAGTTTGATGAAAATTAGGGCCACCAAATGAAGTTTGATCAATGGTTTCTTGAGTAGTGGTAGAGCCGCCCAATGGAGTAGGCACCTGATCTATGTCCTACAGAAGTCTAGATTCTCACCATACCTACAAGGGACATGCATCCTTGAACATGATCCACTATTAGCACCTTCAAATTTGGCAAATTTGAAGTGCCTATTTGCCTTCAAATTAGTGGCAGGGGCTAGGTTTGACACCTGTCGCATCTACCTGAGACCCTAACTTTGATGATTAAAATTTTAAATCCTGGTCATCTTCATCCAAATCCATCCGGTAGAAAGGTTTTTAGGACATATATTAGTAATGTCATCCAATTTCATGCTCCTCAGGTGAGTTTTGTCATGTTTTTTAATTTGTTTGCGATTGTGAGTGGGCTAGAAAAGCATCCCAAAAAAGTGTCAAATTTTAGGATTCTAGTGACAAACCCATGTTTTAAATAATTGATTATGGTCTCCTACAAATTTTTATGGTCTTTAGACATCCCATGTTCTAGTGGTATCATTGTGCCATTTTAGCTGGCGGAGACATTAATTTTTTTCCAAAGGCTAATGTTTTAACTTTCCAGCTTTTAAAACATTTTAATGTTTAATTCTTGCTATAAAGTTAACAATTAGAATGTAAGATTTAATATAATCTTTATTATAAGCTTTAATATAAGCTTTATTATAAGCTTTAATATAAGCTTTATTATAAGTTTTATTAAGCATTAAATTTCTTTTCCACCATTCCACATATAGAAAAAAGTGGGTGCTCAATTTGAGTGCGGAATAGCAGGAGGTTTTCAATGTTTTGCAAAGTTAAAAATTAAAGGGTAAAGCTTTATGATAAGCTTTATTAATATTTAATATACCTTGTACCATTCCACACACAACAAGAGTAAGCGCTCAAATTTGAGTGCGGAGAAGTCTTAATTATTTTAATGTTTGGCAAAGGTTATAAAATTTGAAGCTAAAGCTTTGTCAAAACCTTTATTATAAGCTTAAATATGCTTTCTGCCATTCCACGGACAACAAAACTGGGTGCCCAAATTTGGGTGTGGAATCATGGAAAGGTTGAAGAACAATGGAGAAAGTGTTCTGTATCACATTTTTTAGATTTGGTGTAGGTTTTTAAGCTTTTTGCAGGTTGTAAAAGAGTACTTTCACTCCCAAAATATTGCCCGAGGCATTTCTCAGGATGAGAGAACATTTTTGGAAATGTTTGGAGTGTTTTAAACTACCCAACAGTGAGAAAAATGGGACAACAACAGTAAAAATGTGGCTCCACTGATTTTCATGCCTCGAGCATAGGGAAAGTGTCTTGCATCAATGAAAAATGTGTCACCAATGATTTCAAATTCCTAGGTGAGTTTGTAAATGCCTCCAACAAGTTTTTAAATGCCTTGGCATGTGTAGAAATGCTCTAGCAAAGGGAAAAATGACCCAACATTCATAAAAACACCCTACAAATGGTTTTCTAGCTTGGGGATGGAAGAAAAATGCTATGTGGAGACAAAAAATGCCCCTACAATAGATAAAAACATCTAGCCATGTTTTCTAATGCTCATGGAGGTTTGGAAAATGTCTAGGAATGATTTTTAAGTGCCTCTGCAACTAAGAAATGTCTCTGCAAAGATTTGAAATGCCCAAGCAAATTCAAAAATGCCCAACAATAGTTTTGGATGCATGGGGATGTTAGAAAATGTCTTGCATTATAAATTTGACTGCAACAAGTTGAACACCTAGACAATGATGGGAATCTCCTACATAAATGTTTGTAAGTGCCTGGCATTGAAGGAAGATGGATGCATGGAAATTATTTGACAAAATGCCAAATTTAATGGCAAGAGAAAAATGGAGTCTTGAAGGATAAAATGCATGAGTAAAAGAATGTTTTCACTTGCTAATAAAATGGGTAACTACTTGGGGATAAATTGCTACCTACAAAGTGAAAATAGGACCAGTAAGTTGATTTTACCTCATAGGTACAATTATGCATGAGAATTGCAAACATAATTGAAAATCATTTTTAGTTACCAAATGAAGACAAAGAGAAGGAGTTTAAAGATGTTGTGGCATATTCCCTTATACCAAACCAGTTGCAGATCAAAGGTTTTATTTATGACAGATTCCACGTTGTTCCATTTCCTTTTTTCTCTATAAAACTATATTTTCTGGGTCTTTGTAGGGGTTGGTTCCAGAACATATTTTCAGACAAGGCCTAAAGTATGGGAGTCAATCTAGGTTTTCTTGAAGCTATAATGTATTGAATGACTAGTTTATGTAATTCATAGGTCTATTTGTGATAGTATTCTATAATGATTTAGTTAAAGCTTGTTCAATAAGTAAATATAAGACTATTGTTTTTGTTATCATTTTGCGCTGTCTCCATTAATGTTTGAATGTTTTATGGAATCCAAGGGTTTCCTAAGTGTATATTTTATACTCTCTTTGTCATGTGTTTGTTAGTATGTATTCAAGGGATAAAATAACAATGTTATGCTTAATACAATTAACTATACACACTTTCATAATTGATATGTGGAGCATTTCATATCTATATTGGATAACTAAGAATGGATGTAATTTTGAGAGCAGGAGGGCAATTGAGGGTTTGATATTTCTGTAAGGTATAAACTTTATAAATCATGCCTAATTGAATATTATGGCTTATTTTTCATTGTTGGTCTTGTTCAAATACGACTTTGTCCCTGCAGGATTAGGCACTCATCTTATGGTTGAAGATTGTCCTGTACATTTTAAATTGAATATCATTTTGGTTAGTACATAAATTATTTCTAAATTATTTCTACCCTGCCCTTATGAATAAAGTCTAGTATTCTAAATCTTGTTAAACCTCATGTGAAATGTTTTGCTAATGCAAATCTTAAGAGGATTTGTGCATATTGTATTTTCTAGGTTACCGGTGTTCTAAGAGACTACCAATGAGTGCATTTACAATGATTATAAAATAGTTTATCATATGTTGGCACCATTTTAACCTAATTGCCTTAAATAGAGATCTCCCTTGTTGTTTATTTTTTTTGAAATTGTTAAGAGATCTTTGGTAATACCCTCCCGAGCTTGGAAAGGCTCAAAGTGTAGAGGGGGTTTATTTACCTTCCTATTCATTGGCTTTTCTTCACCCTCAATTTGACCATAGGTCTCTTCACTCTATTAGGATTTGTTTAATCCTTATGTCTTGATAGTATGGTGAATGCCTTAGAGTTGAGGGACTGCAAGAAAAAGAACCAACACCTCCATCCTGAGTATTCACTATATAACCAATACCAAAACCATAAAGCATAAGTGATTTCTAAAACCACGTGTTCAAAACCATGGACTAAATTTGTACAGAAGCAATGTAGAAGAAATCACTTCTTGTGCTAATCCTTAGCAGATGGATGAATATAAACTTTAAAATCTGATCTAAAACTATTATAGAAAATATACATAAACACATATAAAATCATAAATTGATACAACACATAACACTAGTATACAAGGGGAAAACCCTCACACTCCAAATCAACTCAGTATATTAATCGAATCCACAAAGAGATTACAACACACTTACAAAGCAAACTTTTATAGGGGTTTCACCAACATATAATTCTAGATTAATTTTGACAGCACTCTGACAGTTATAGATTCTTACAATACAATTATATAACTCTAAGAATCCAATTTATAGACAAGTAAGAAAACTATAAACTATAAATGGTTTTCTAAACCATGTGCTAAAACTTCCAAAAGTATGGCACCCAAAATTTACCCCAAATTCTAATTCCCACCTAGAGATTCCCACATATAATCTAAATATAGTAAATGGATAATTCCTCTTACAACTGTCATAATCATCCACCCAACTTGGGCACCTAGCTTGTAACTCCCACTATCTAAAAATTATGTTGTATGACAAGTGTAAATATCTTCCATAATATTGGTCAAGATTCCATAGTAACTCCCTCTTATAGGCTCTTACACATCATAAGAATCTTTCATAACATATATCATAAAACCTCTCAAAAATAGGGCACTCCAAATTTACTGTGAATAACTTTCTTAATGACAAAAATACACCAAAAAGTTTCAACATGTAGCAAAATATGCGGTGTAAAAATCCCATGCCCCACTTCAAGGCGAAGCTAATTTGAATAATACAAAATATAATAAAATGTGATAATGATAAATAATTAAAATTAAGTCTAGGAACTTGCAAAGATTGAGACATCTTAATTACCAATGTTCTCCCACTTGTCAAATACTTTGCAAGAGCCAAAGGGAAACATACCAACATGGAATCTAACTATTAGGTACTGAGAGGTCCATAGACTCTAAACACCATTTGAATTTCTCCATGCTTATAGGGTTTGTCAAAGCATCTGCAACATTCATCAAAGTTTGTAATTTTTCTAATTTCATTCTTCCATCTTCAACCATATCTCTAACAAAATGATACTGGACATCTATGTGCTTGGTCCTTCTATGAAAACTTGAGTTCTTTGCTAAACAAATTGCATTTTGACTATCACAATGAAGTGTAACTACTCCCTGATTTAGCCCTGTTAGCAAGAGACACTATATGGATTCATGAATGTTGTCATTGATGGCAACAAAGGTTATCCTACACATTCGCAAGACATGATGAGTCTCTAGCGGAAGTTAGATTGAAGAAGTGTTATGATCCGGTAAGCAAGAACAGAGCAGTCAGCAAGGTCCAACAGTCAGGTCCAGATCTCTCAGAGGAAGTATTTCAATAAAGTGTAGATTTGGGGAAGTCAAGAGGAGTACCTTGACTAATAGATCCAAGGATTTAGCCTCCGGTGATGAAAGGGTGAAGAGATATGAGCACTTGAGTGTTGGGTTCTTGTTTGATAGAGTAGACAGAGGAAGAACTATACTGGCAGAGTGTCGAATCCAAGTCTGGAAGAGATATTGCTAATGACTAAGTTTCTTGAGGTATCATTCATGATTGGCTGACATGATTGAAGACTTCTACAAGCATATCCTTGATCCGCATTACTTGGTATGCAAGGATTCAGCCGACAGACAAGAGTTTGAGATAATATTGACTATTCTGAATGCCGACTAGAAAAGTGTTGAAATCACTTGTGCAGATATATATACAAGATGGATTTAGATGTGAAGGTGTGTGTGGTGTGTTATATAGTGTGAAGAAAAGTAGAAGAGTAGAGTGAAGATAGTAAGACAGGTTTAGAATGTGATAGTATAGTAGCATCAAAAGAGAGTAAGAATGAAGTGCAGCAGATCAATTTATTAAGCTTAACTGAAACTAAACCTCAGCATGTGTAGATGCTTCTCATTAGTTCAAACATTGAGTTACTTTCTTTTCTTGTAGATAGTGAGTCTCTTGTAGGCAGTGAGCCCTAATTGGCAAGTGCCATTTTGTATCTTCTATTCTTCTAACAGAGAATAATATCTTGGGTTAATCACCCCGTGGTTTTTCCCTTAACCAAGTTTTCCACATCAAAATCATTGTGTCATGTGTATTGGTGTTGTTTCCATTTCATGGTTATGTTTATTCATCTAATTTAATATTGCATTAACTATTAAGGAATTTCAAAAAGATGAAGCAAGTAAGATAACTAATTCACCCCCCTCTCAGTTATCAACAATTGGTATCAGAGCCAAGTTCCTCCAAACAGAGCCTAATAGCTTGAGGAAGATTTGGGAATTCAAATGGATATGTATGGTATGAGGCAACAACTTCAGTCTACCCTAGATGATCTTGAATATTCAAACTCTAAAGTCAATGAATTGAAGGAAAGACTTAAACAGGCTGATGATTTCATAAATGAATTAAAAGGAAAACTAAGCATCTCTATGAAGAAGAGAAATGAACTACTTCAGCAATTTGCAAGTCAAGGTGAAGCAAATGATACAAATGAAGACCTAAAGGAGAAAACTAAGTTATGTGAAAAATTGTCAAAAGAGGTCATTATGGTAAGAGATGAAATGGAATCAGGAGTTATGAAATTCACCCAAGAAATTGAAGAAAAAAGAAAGACTGAAGATGATCTAAGACAATCTCTCAAGGAGAAATCAGAAGACTGCCACAAGATGGATAGAATAATCAGACATCTTGAATCTGATCTTGAAGATGCTAGAGATAATGAAGAAAAACTTGAAGACCAAATTGACACTCTTAAAAAGGATCTTCAAACAACAAATGAATACAAAGAGAAATTCAAGATAAGTTCTGCTCAACATGAAGTTCTTCTTGAAAGCCAAAAGAGGGTAGATGACAAGCGTGGCTTAGGATATGAGAAAGGTGAAAGCTCTGGATCCGGTCAGAAGAATTTTGGATTAGGAAATCCAAGGAACAAGCCTAGAAGACCTCCGGTAAGGCAACCCAATGCTCAAAGATATCCATCTTTCAATGGATACTGCCACAACTGCAATAACTTTGGTCACAAAGCTGATCAATGCAGAAAGAGAATGAGTCAAACTAATTCATCCTTCTCCAGACAGTGCTTTAACTGCAAAAGGTATGGTCACAAATCTCATGAATGTAGAAATATGCAAATGAACATTTCATTCAATGGTAGATGTTATGCATGCAATAGAGTAGGTCATATGGCTAATCAGTGTAGATCAAAAGGATATTAGTCAAATATGCAAAGAAATGTTGTTTGCTACAATTGCAATAGATCTGGTCATATTGCCAAATTCTGTAGAAGCAAGAATCAGGACAAGAGGGGTCCGGTGCTTCATAATCAGAATCAAGACAAAGGAAAAGGAAAAGTGAATGCAGATGAAGTTAAAAGTGAGATGAACAAGATTTGGGTGAAGAAAAGTATAGAGAATGTAGCAGATGGATCCGCACCAGAATCTGGTGCTGATATTCCCTCTGGGAATTGAATAGATGGGCTTTGGCTCAAGGGGAGTAACAAAAGAAAAACCAATTCCCCTAGCCAGTCAATTGGTGTCTGTAATCGGCACATGAAAGGTTGCTAATCAAAGGGTTTTTAGAGAAACACCTAGATAATCCATAGTAAAGATTTGAAAGATCTGCATGAAGATTTAAAGAGTCTAATCCCTTCAGATATATCTGGTTTAACAGTCTTTCGGTAAAAGCAAGTTTCTTACAAGTTTGGTCTGGTGTGATTCTAAAATTGAGACATCTTGATCTACGGATAAATCAAATGGTTGAGGAAAGTAAGAAGGGAAGTTGAAGAAGTTGCCAAGAGGCATGGAATCTCAAAAGAGGCACTTGATGCCCACAAAGAAAACACAAAAGGAATAGAAAAAGAAAAAGAAGCAGAAGAGGAAAGAAGTGGTTCGGTAGAATCTTCCACCCAGACTAGATCATCAAAGAAATCTACACGTGGCACTGCTAAAAGCTCAAGGGCATCAAAACCGGAAGCAAAATCATCTGGCAAAGGAGAGAAGAGAACTAAGACAAAAGCCACAAGATCTTATGCTAGTCAAAAAGATGAAGAAGAAACTGAACCTGATGAAGAAGTCAAGAAAATGAAGAAAAAGAAGAAAACATCCGGTAAATCCTCTACCGGTCAAGGCCAAGAAGAAAAGGCAGAGGAATTTGTTGAAAAACCCACTCTTCGCATTCATGACATCATCAAATTAGTTATTGTGGATGGAAATCTTTAGCCAATGGTTGAATTCTATGATGATTATGATGAAGCTGATCAGAAGATGTTGCAAGATGCCACAGTCAGGTATCTAAACATCTTCAATAAAACATTCATTGAAATTATATCTCTGATCCCCAAAAGCTTAGAGAAGGAACTTGAAATAAGGAAGAACAATGCCCAAGCCAAAGATCTAGAAATTCAGGAGCAGATAGCTATTCAGCTCTATCCTTCAATCACTCAGAAACAAATGAATATGATCTTCAAAGATTGCAAGGATGAGTTCCGGAGCAAAGCCAGAATGAATCAGCTCATGCTTGGAGAAACTGATAAAGTGGCAAATGAAACAAAAGAGATCCTCCTGAATGCCTTTAAAAGATTCAATCTTCCTATTATAGAGGACTTAGGTATTGATCCCTTGGCCATAAGTGTTGAAGAAGGATCTACTGAGGAAATGACAAAAGAAGAAATGGACACCAGTGAAGATAAGGGCTTGGAGTCCTTTGCTCTGGAAGAGGTGGCCCATGAACAAACAAACATTACTCCTTCGGTTTCCCCTGCTGACTCCAAATCCAAAGGAGAAGAAAGAATAGAGGAGAAAGAAAAAGAAGTGAAGGGAAAAGAAGATGACAGCTCTAAGTCTGCAGAAGAAAAGAAAACTCTGTCTCCAGCAAGAGACACTACAAAATTGTCAAAGAATTCTTAAACAAAGAGACAATGGAGATTGATGAACTAGAACTTCTACTAGGACCATTTGATTTTAATTCTCTTTCCCTAGTACAAACAATGAAGATAGCTTCATTTGCTAATGCAAAGGCAAAAGAAAAACTCCTGAAGTCTCACATGGAAGATTGTGAGCTAATAGAAGCTGCATCCAGTGTGCTTGAAAAGATCATGCCATCCTTTCTAAAGGATTCATCAACTTCCTCATTAGGTAATCTTAAGTCTCTTGTTAGTTCAGTCAACACTCCTTTTGAGTCCTTAGAGAAATCAGCTGAGGAAAAGGTCCAGAAAGAGTTTTTGGATAAAAGATTCTCTGAAGTACTAAGTCTAATATCAAATGACAAAAGAAATATGGATATAGGGATAAAGAGCTTAGAAAATGCTCTTAAAGATGGTGGAGAAATACATAAATTTTGTCTATCATGGTCCAAAGCAACAATGGAGATTGAGAAGAAAATGAAAGAACAGGAGATCAAATAACCAAACTTCCTCAAAAATTTGATCCACTTACCTCATCCATAGTAAATCAAGAATGTCAGACCATTGCAGCCTTGGATGAAATTAAGAAGCTAGAGAAAGAAAAGAAAAATAGAATTAGAAGGTTAAATGAACTTAGAAGAATAATCATTCCTAAGTTGGAGGCCATGCATGAGGCCCTAAGTGATGCTCAAACCATAGCCAAGACAAATGATCCGATAGATCTGAAGAAGGCAGAAGCTTTTGCATTCCTGTTGAGTGGTCACATATCAATTTTGGATAGGATAAAGCTGAGTTGGGCAACTAAAGTTGTACAATTGAAAAACACTTTTGCAGACATATTAAAGTATATATAGAGTACAACCAGATGATATACTTATGCGACTAAGTATAGATTAATTTTTGAAAATTTTGGTGTGTGGACCCCACCCTTTGCCATTGATGTCAAAGGGGGAGTGATGAGCAGTGAAAAATAAGGAATCCAACTAAGGGGGAGCTCCGAAAAATGTACATAGAGATAGAGCATCAGCCAAGGGGGAGTATAGTGTGACAGTCATTTTTCACTAAGTGTTGCCATCAATGCCAAAGGGGGAGATTGTTGGCAAGATACACTATATGGATTCATGAATGTTGTCATTGATGGAAACAAAGGTTATCCTACACATCTGTAAGAAATGATAAGTCTCTATCAGAAGTCAGATTGAAGAAGTGTTATGATCCGGTAAGCAAGAATAGAGCAGTCAGCAAGGTCCGACAGTCAGGTCCAGATCTCTCAGAGGAAGTATTTTAGTAAAGTATAGATTTGGGGAAGTCAAGAGGAGTACCTTGACTAATAGATTCTAAGGATTTATCCTCCGGTGATGAAAGGGAGAAGAGATATGAGCACTTGAGTGTTGGGTTTCTGTTTGACAGAGTAGACAGAGGAAGAACTGTACTGGTAGAGTGTCAGATCCAAATCCGGAAGAGATATTGCTAATGACTAAGTTTCTTGAGGTATAATTCATGATTGGCTAACATGATTGAAGACTTCTACAAGCATATCCTTGATCCGCATTACTTGGTATGCAAGGATTCAGCTGATAGATAAGAGTTTGAGATAATATTGACTATTCCGGATGCTGACTAGAAAAGTGTTGAAATCACTTGTGCGGATATATATACAAGATGAATTTAGATGTGAAGGTGTGTGTGGTGTGTTATATAGTGTGAAGAAAAGCAAAAGAGTAGAGTGAAGACAGTAAGACAGGTTCAGAATGTGATAGTACAGCAGCATCAAAAGAGAGTAAGAATGAAGTGCAGTAGATCAGTTTATTAAGCTTAACTGGAACTGAACCTCAGCATGTGTAGATGCTTCTCATCAGTTCAAACATTGAGTTACTTTCTTTTCTTATAGACAGTAAGTCTCTTGTAGGCAGTGAGCCTCTTGTGAGCAGTGTGCTCGGGCAGTGAGCCCTAATTGGCAAGTGCCATTTTGTATCTTCTATTCTTCTAACAAAGAATAATATCTTAGGTTAATCACCCTGTGGTTTTTCCCTTAACCAGGTTTTCCACATCAAAATCATTGTGTCATGTGTATTGGTGTTGTTTCCATTTCATGGTTATGTTTATTCATCTGATTTAATATTGCATTAACTATTAAGGAAGTTCAAAAAGCTGAAGCAAGTGAGATAACTGATTCACCCTCCCCTCTCAGTTATCAACAAGCCCAACATTTAAACACAATATTTTCAACCAAATGGATTCTTTACATGCATGAGTAGCTGCCATATAATCTACCTTGGTAGTGGACAAAGCAGCTATAGCCTATCACTTGGTCATCCAACTTATTTCACTACCAATTAAAGTAAACAAATATGCACTAGTAGATCTTTTGCTATTGACATCTCTTGCCCAATTTGAGTCCACATAACCACAAATATCTAGGGAATGCCTATCTCTTGTCATACTACCATGATAGCACAAGGAATACTCTAATATATCCCTCAAATATCTAAAGACTCTTTTAATTGCATCATGATAAATCCATCAAGGATTAGACATAAATCTACTTAGAATCGTCACTACTTGGGCATTGTCTGGTCTAGTACAAAGTATATCATACATAAGAATTCTAATTGCACTCTAATAAGGTACCCTGCTCACATAATCCATATTTGAAGGAGAAGTAGCACATTGTGTAATAGATAATATTGTTCCCAAAGTAATAGGAACACATAATGGTCTAGAATCTTGCATGTTAAACCTCTGTAAAATTGAATTCACATGCTTACTCTATCCAAGCCATATCTTTGTATTTTATCTATCTCTCTTTATCTCCATACCAAGAATGTGTTATTTTCCACCTAAGTCTTTCATTTAAAATCTTATTATAAGCTAAGATTTTAGTTCACAAATCAATTCTTTTCCCTTTCCAATCAACAACATATCATCAACATAAAGTGCAATAATTAGGAAATAATCATCATCAAATTTAAAATAAACATTGTGATCTAATTTAGAATGCTCAAATCTCAAGCTCAACACAAATGTATAAAATTTCTAGTACCACATTCTAGGAGACTACTTGAGGCCATATAAATATTTCTTTAACTTACAAACCAAATGTTCTTTACCTTTCACCATGAATTGCTCTAGTTGTGTTACATATATTTATTCCTCCAAATCACCATGAAGGAAAGTAGTTTTCACGTCCATTTTTTTAATCTCTAAATAATAAGTTGTTTTAACAAAAGGAAAGAATCTAATGGATGAAATTTTTGCAACAAGAGAAAATATCTCACCATAATCCACCCCCTCAAGTTGGGAGTAACCTTTTGCAACCAACCATGCCTTGTACTTTTCAACATTACCATCAGAACTTAGTTTCTTCTTGAATGCCCATTTACAACCAATAACCTTTGGGAAAATATACAAAGTCCCATGTATCATTCCTTTTAAGTGCCACCAATTATTCATCCATGGATATTATTTAGGACTTTTCATCATGCATACCTAAATCCTCTTGCTCAAATCTAGGTTCATCAATGTTAGTTTTTAAAGTAAAAACACATCTCCAATCATTAGGAGAATAACTTTTTGGTTGTTGTCTATGCATGGTTGACCTTTGACAAAGATGAGATGGAGGTTCTACCTCCTATTCTAAAGATTTTGAGCTTGAAGATCTATCCTCAACTTTTGGTCTCATTTGGGCTCTCGATTCAATGTTCTCTAGTATAGTAGGAAGTTGAACCACATCTTTATTTTCATTTTTTTCTAGCTACAATAGAATGGAAGAAATCTTAATCTCTTTGAAAATAAAACTTCTATTGTATAATACCTTTTCTATAATAGGATCCCAAACCTTGAATTATTTAACACCATAATAGTAACTAATGAAAATATATTTTACAACCTTTTTCTCCAATTAAGTATGCTTCTCCCATAGCACATGTGCATATGCCTCACAACCAAAAATAAAAAGATGCCTTAGTGAAGTATTTCTTCTCGACCATACCTCCATAGGTGTTTTATCAACAAGAGTTGATGTAGGAGATCTGCTAATTACATGTGAGTAGTGGAGACAACCATTGTTCCAAGCCATATCCACTAAGCATACTTTTAGCCTTTGCCATTAGTGTCTTGTTCATTCTTTCTATAACTCCATTATATTGTGGAGAATACAGAGTTGTCATTTTCTTTTGAATACCACAAACCTTGTAGAAGTTATCAAAATCTATATGTTGGAATTGGTCTTAACAATTGTGAAAGGGGGTGAATCAATTGTCACACAATTTAAACTTTTCTACCTTTAATCCTCTTTTACAACTTATAATCCAATTAATGATATAAACATTTCAGCATCAATCAATAACACATGAGCAAAAACATAAATAACACACTTGACACCAAGATTTTTGACATGGAAACCTAGTTAAGGGAAAAACCATGCTAGGGGTTAACCCATAAAGATTATACTTTGTTAAAAGTATTACAAAGGGAATGCACATGCATTCAGGCTCACTACCCAGAGTTCACTACTCAAAGGAAGGCTCACTGCCTATAGAAAGAAGACTACAATGAATTTGAACTAATAAATAGCATCTACCAATGCAAGGGTTCAGTTCCAGTTAAGCACAAAATATTGACTTGATACACTTCATCCTTACTCTGCCTTGTTTACTATTCTTCTAACATTCAAACCTTAGATCTCTATCCTTTTCATGCTTAGTCCATATTTGTATCTCACACACTCTACAAAATCATTCAAATCCATCAGCTACATATATCCGCATCCTGATCTTCAACCACTTTTCAGTCAGCTTTAAGAACACTTAGAACTTTATTGAAGATTCTGCTCTGTCAGCTAAATCCATGTACAACTTGTAACATGGACCAAAACTTGCACTCACAAATCATCAATCAGGTCAGCTACTATCATTGATCATCACAACTTGTTCAACCAACAACTTCCATACATCCAGAACTAAGATCAATTACAAGGTCGACCAGTTCTTCTTCTATCTGCTTTGTCAAACTGTTAACTCGATACTCAGATGCTAGTAACTTTTGAATCCTTCATCACTAGAGACCAAAACTCTAGATTTAGATTATCCTGACAATGCTTATGACTCCCTCGAATCTGTAGCAAACTTTGATTTACCAATGGAGAGGTCTGGACCAAAATACTGGACCTTGTCACTTGCTTTGTTTTTGACCTCTCAGACTTAGATAAAGTCTGATTCTGACTTCCGATATGAACAAATTGTGTTATGCGGATGGGTGGAATAGTATTAGTTGCCATCAATGACAACATATGTCATGAGAAGTAGTGTCTCTTGCCAACAATCTCCCCCTTTAGCATTGATGGCAACACTTAGTGAAAAATGACTAAGTGTTACTCATTTACTCTCCCTTACTCTATACTCTTATGCTTCTCTACTGATTCTGGAACTCCCCCTTTGCTGGATTCCTCATTTTTCACTAATCTTCACTCCCCCTTTGACATCAATGGAAAAGGATGGGGTCAGCAAGCCAAAATTCTCCAAAAATTATGTAAATAATACTACATATGTACAACCAATCATTAAGTTATATTTACATGAACTTGAGAATGTTTGTAAAATTGTTTTTCAATTGCTCAAGTTCAGAGGCCCAAGTTCTTTTCATGCCATCCAAAATTGAGATGTGTCCACTCAATAAAAATGCATATGCTTCTACCTTTGTTAGATCTGAAGGATCACTTGTCTGAACTACAGTATGAGCTTCTGATAAGGCATCATACATTGTCTCTAACATGGGGGCAATCAATCCTCGAAGCTCACACATTCTCTTCAAAATATTACCCTTTTCTTTAGAAAGCCTCTTTATCTCATCAGTCAAGTGGATTACTTGACATTCCTGACTTATAGGAGAAGTTGTTAGAGGATCAAAATTTTGAGATAGATTTGACAACTTCTATTCCTGCTCCTTTATCTTCTTCTCAATATTCTCACTAACTTTGGACTAGGATAGACAAAAATTGTATATATCACCTCCATCACTTAGAGAATTTTGGATACTCTTTATACTGATACCTAGTATCATCCTATCATACCCTATTAGGCTTTTTATTTCACTAAATCTCTTATCCAAAAACTCATTCCTAACCGTAGTCTCTACAGACTTCTCAAAAGACTCAAAATGTGTACTTACAGAGTTTACAAGATTCTTCAAATGTCTAGAGGGAGAGTCAGATGGATTCTTCTAGAGGGTAGGCATTATCTTCTCTAGTATACCAGATGCAAGACTTAACAGCTCACTGTCTTCTAAGTGAGATTTTAATATCTTCTCACTTGCCTTGGCCTGAGTGAAAGATGCTACCTTCATCATTTGGAATGGAGAAAGATTAGCTAGGTGGATTGGTCTTTGAATCAGTTTAGGTTCATCAATCTCCATCATTTCTTTACTCAAAAAGTTCTTTACTACCTCTGCAGTGTCTCTTGCCACAACTTCTACCATCTCTATATCATCTTTGCTTATTTGCTCCTCTTTTGGAATAGAGGATTCATCAACTTTAGTTTGTTGCTCACTATCGTTTACTTTTTCAACATCCAGAATTGATGAATCAATTCCATCATCTGTCTCCTCATAGGTTTTCTCTGGAGGATCTAGAGTATTACCTTTGTCATCATTTCCTTTTTCAATCTCTTCTTTTGGAGCTTCTTTTTCCAGAACTGAAGGATTGACTTCCTCAACTTGTTCCTCTAAAACAATATAGTATTTATCTTTGTCAAGGGCTTTTCTCAAAATTTCTTTTGTTTCCTTTACAACTTCCTTAGTCTCACCAAGTATTAACTTGTTCATCTAGATCTTGCTTCTAAATTTCTCCTTAACTTCCTTGAGGATTTTATCATCTTCTCTTCTAGTCATTACTGGACACAGGATGGAGAGAACATATTCTCTAAGTTCTATATCTTTTTCCTTGGTGGCTTCCTTCCTTATTTCTAGTATTTTCCTTAAACTTTTGGGAATTTCTTGCAAAATTTCCAATAGAGCACTACTGAATTTATTCAAGTACAGGATGGTGGTATCCTCCAAGATTTTCTTATTTGCTTCATCAAAACTATCATAATATATTTTGATAGTCTTTAGATTCCCATGAACAATAATTGATTTTACAATTTGATCAATAGTCATAGAAACCTTACCAGTCTCTTACCTTTTACTTGCCTTTTTGCTTCTGGAGGGTGGGTTCTTAGAGAATTTTGAAGTCTTGGCTTTCTTTGATCTCATCTCTTTAACTTCTTCATCTATTTATGTTTCCTCATCATCTTTTGTGCTCGTGTAGGTTCTTGTGGCCTTGGTTTTCTTCCTCTTTCCTCCTTCACTAAATGGTGTGGATTCTGAAGTCTTAATGGAAATAGACTTCGATTGTTCTGAGACAGTTGCAGAACTTCTTGTTTTTCTTGAAGAGCTAGGTGGGACTTCCGGAGCAACTGCTGGCTCACTTTTTGTCCTTTCTTTTGAATCTTGCTAACCCTTCTCTTCATCTCCTCAATCCTTTCTTTATTCTTTCTTACTGCTTCTTTAGTGATGCCAATACTCTCAGCATACATTTCAACTTGCTTCTACACTTTCCTTTTAGTCTCTGGTTGTCTAAGCTCCACATGTAGTTTTAGGCTTAACTCTTTGTGTGTTCCAAATATATTAACAGATGTGTCTTTTGACTTGCTCAGAAGATGTTGAGCATACATGTCCAAGACTCTTTTATCCACCTCATATCCCATAGGCATTATCCATACTATCTTAGGTTCCACAGCCTCCATCAAGCATTGATCAGTGTCAACCATAAAGCATATTTCATTTTCATATTTCTCTACAACTGACTTAGGGATTCTTTCTCTTGCATGCATCATACTTTGAAATTTTTTGAAGTAACCCTAGATAGCTATTTTCTAAGCTTGGGAATCACCAAGGTTGCGTAGGTGATCTTTTATATGCCATGCTACTGGCCTGTCATCTGTCTAGTGCACACCTTGAACTCCAGGCACTTCATTCATAAAATAGAAGAATAGACATATAATTAGGGAACTATAATTGAAGGTATTTTTCTTGTCTTTCTTTATTTTGTTCAGATTCTCCATCAACTAATTTTGTAACAATTCACAAAGGTCATAATCAGTATTCTTCTTCAATATTTGGTAGTGTTGTGATGTTCACAACACGCCCCATTTTACCTCTTAGCAAAATGAGGATCCCTGTTGTGGTTGTTTCTTTTTGTTTGTGTGTGGTCATGCTTGGTGGAAAAGGGAAAAAGAGGTAAGTATTGTAAACCATGTTGAAAGTTGAAAATACCTAGTAGTAAGTACAAGGCGCAAGTAGTGGTGAATTCATTGTGAAAAATGAGTAAGGGTTGTTTTTTAAACCAGTAAAAAAATTCCTAGTATTTTGTGAGATATGTCTTTTTTGGTAAAAGGCATCATTTTGTAGGTTTGTATGTCATATACAAAGTCATTTGTATATGAGGGTTTTTATAAGTCATATTGAGTACAATCGAGTTTTTGTATCTTGGAAATTTGCATGCGTGTGTTCAGTGTTTAAACCCTTTGTGTACCAATTGGACCTGATAGGTGTTCAAAAGTTGAATGAATAAAGTATTAGATCCATGTTGTATGCTGGTTTGTATGTATGTTTAATGAAAGCACAATTTATATACATAGGGTTGATATACATGCGCAGACCCGAGGGAGTATACAATATAGTTTATTAAGGTGAAAAGGGTACTTTACGTAGTATTGTATTTTTATATGTCTCAGCTTTGCATCTTTAAGATAATGCAATTGCGGATTCCAAAGGTTATTTAATTTCAATATTAACGATGCATTATTTCTTGACACATTATGGATTTGTATGCAATCACTTGATATACATGCATAGACCTGAAAAGATTATGCAATGCAGTTAATGAAAAGTCAAAAGTCAAAAATGGTTGTATCAAAAGTTTACATGTATGAGCGATTGTATCTAAAGGTAGATACAATTATCATTTCTTTAAAGAGACAAAAGCAGGTAAGTAAAGTGGGGCCCATGATGGTATCCTATCATTGTATGTTGCATTTACAAAGGGAGATACAAAAGATGAATAGGTAAAACTCGATGTAGATTTTAAAAGGAGATGAAATAAGATCAATAATCTTGTATGTATGAAATTTTAAATGCATATAATCCCGATATACAAAATGGTAAAAGTGCATAGTCAGGAAATAAAAAGTAAATGATTTGTATAGGTTGCATTTGTATAATGGTTTGTATCTATGTTTTATACATTGTGACATACAAATGGAAGATATAAAGTTGAACACGTTGTTTTATAACCCATTGCATATTTAGGCTTGTATATTAACAACATGCAAAGTGATATACAAAAAAATGATATACAAGGCAACATACAAAAAATGATATATAGGCAAAGGGTAGATTAATGGATACATGTTCAAAATAGAAGGTTAAAGTAGAGAGTCGAAGCTGTATGTGCATTGAATGCAACATTTAATGCAGAACTAACAATTGAAATGATGAATTTAACATGTTAGGGTAAATAAAGATTGTTTTTCTTTCAGAATTGCATCACGAAAGCTAAAATTTGCAGAGAAACAGAACTATTGCACAGAATGAACAAATAGTCCATAACTAAACAAAATTTTGGAATGGAAATGGCTTTGAAAAAATGGTAAAGTGGGTCAACACTCGTAGAGTTGAGCTGTCATGAATACAGGTATGTTTCTTAAACACCATTACAATACAGTTAATCAAAAAATACAAATTAGTTATGAGTAATTTCATTAAAAAATGCAATTTAATGGTAGATTATTGTATCTGATTAAGGATATTAGCTGATTGTGTTAAGTAGCATGAAATTTAAAATGAAAAAAAGGTAAAAGGGGTTAGGGTAAATGTAAAATGTAAGAAATTCATGGTAAAACCCTAGGTAAACGAAGTAAAATAGGAAATTAAATATGTGATTTTTCACAGGATGGCTCTGAAACAAAAGAGAATAGATCTAGGGGTGAAGAAAAAATAAAGAAAGAAAGAAAGCTACAGAAAGAAACAAAAAAGGAAGAGTTGCCGTTGCACAGAGGATATCCATCCTTGATTGGCACGAGTGTGATCGAAACTGATAGAAACGTAGGATCTTATGATGTAGAGGGTATTCTTGAAAAGATTATAGAGTTAGATGATACCCCTGATATGAAGTGCATTTGGGATAGAGGATTGTACAAAGCTACAAGTTTTCCATTAGCCATTGAGGCTAAGGATCTAGTTTTGGAGTGCATAAACAAATATGATATAAATACTAGAAAAGTAATACATGAAGACCAGATTATTGCAGATTTGACCACAGAAGGGATAGCAAGGACATTTGGTCTAGAGATTCAAGAGAAAATGATGGATATAGACATAGACCAATACATAGAAGACTTTAACAGCAATGAAAGGGATTGTAAAAGCAGCATTTTCTATAGCTGGTACAATGCAGAAAACAAACCAAAGGTTGTAGCAAGAGTACCAAGGAACCTTCATAGGATAGATTTTAAAGAGGAGATACATCTAATGATTACTATGCTAAGTAGACTAGTAGGGTTGAGAGATGCAACAAAATGTGATCCATGGATGTTCACTATCATTCAATTTATGAGGGAAGAAAAAGAAGAAGATGGGCAGATTCACTGGGCCAAGGCTATCAGTACAACCATATGGAACTAGGCCATGTTGAGAAAGCATAAAATGATACCTTTTTATTTGTCATCATATGTGTTATATTCATGTGCATTTATGATACAACCTTACATAATTGGGATTGACAGAGTTGGGACCATGGGGAATGGCCCAAATCAAAAACTAGTTTATGACCATTATCCAAATTTGTAATAAGATAATGCATTGAGGAAGTATGCCTTAGTAAATGATGTATTTTATACTTACATGGTAAGAGTTTTAAAAGGAGAAAAAGATAAAAGGTTATCTGAAGATGTAGAGAACACTATTGGGTTACATAGTTCATGGTATATATAATTCCAAAATTTCACATATATCAGAACTGAAGGTTTTGAGGGGAAGCCATTCATGCTACCTAGGTATCCATCAAATAAGCTGATTGTATTGGAGTTTTCTAGATAGAACTTGAATGCATTTAGGGTGTATAAAAAGAAGTGGAATAGAGGAAATATCAAACTTCCCTGGACAATTGGAATATATTATTACTATAGTGAAGAAGTGGTTGGTTATTTAGAAAAGGAGTTGAGATACTAGGGTTTTAAAGAATTTGAGTTAGCAAGACACTTTGATCCTTTCCATAGGATCCAGAGAACTATTGATCCTAAATACAAGCATCAGGTGCATATTGAAGACTACTGGTTGGATTGTAAAAATGACAAAGTGAGGAAAAGAGCTCACTAAAGGCTGACTATAGAAAAGATGAGGACTATGGGAGACATTTATGTGCCTCCAGAGGTTGAAGATGATAATAAGTTGTTACACCACAACTATGAGAGTGCAAGGCTTATTCCCATTGGTGAGCCTGATTGGACACAGGCATGGGGAACATCGTTGGATGCATTATCCAAACTAGTTATTTTATATTCTAAAACATGGTTAAAAGATCAAATAGAAGAACTTAGAGCTAAAGGGGTTGAGGTTACCCTACAGAAAAAAGGCAAAAAGAGGGTAAGAGAAAATCAAGATGAGCTACAATGCTTTTATGAGAAGAAAAGAAGAATTGTAGAAACAAAAATTAGTGAAAAAGATAAGAATGCAACCTTAATGGATCCATATGCATCAGGTGTTACAGTATCAGTATCTTCAAGGACATTCATGGAGGCAGAGTCATTAGGACATAACATTGGTGCAGAGCAGACTCAAATTGCTAAGAGGCCAACAGGACAAACAATTATGAGGGCTATAACAATTGAAACCTCAAAAGGACAAACATTAGGACAAGGTGACATTATAGGTGCTCAAAAGGTGGGTACTAGGCTAAGTGGCATACATAGTGAGTCCACATCAGAGGAGAAAAGACAAAAATATGTAAAGGTTAAGAAAGAATTAACTACAGAGAAGCTACAAGAGTCAAATTTTCATGAAGTCAAAAAAGTAAGTGAGATGGTCAATGTGGAAGATGACAGTAGTGATAGTGAGGTTAGAGAAGTAGACCCTAGTGCAAAATAATAAATTGGAAAAGGTGAAGAAGAAGTAAGTGAGTATTCTGATATAGGAGAAGAACAAGATACTCAAGGCTACATGGAAACAACACAAGGTCTGGAATCAAAAGAAGAAGATATACAGGACAAAGAAGACATAGTGGATCCTTTTGGAACTCTGGTGTCACCGGAGATTATAAAGGAAGTGTAGGATGTGGCACAACAAATAGAAGAATTTGAGAAAGAAGATACACTAGAAAAGGTTGTAAAAGAAACACCAGTCCAAGCTGAGAAGGAGACAGAGATGAGTGTTTCTGGTACTGATGTCCTGGATATTCTGAATATATACAATGAACATAGTGAACAAGATGAAAACATAGAAGAAGGAAATAATACAGAAGGTAAACCTAAGAAAGGAAAAGATGCAAGGGAACCTGATAAGGTCACAGGTTCACCCTCATAGAAAGAGCAAGCAAGTAGGTCTAAAAAAGTACAAGAAAAAGATGAAACATTAAAAGAAACAGTGGGAACATCAGGTAATCTTGAAGAAGGCTCAGGTAATACAAAAAATGTTTCTAAGGATGATACTGAGCATAAGGAACAAAAAGAGAGTATGGATATAGAAAATGTGGAATATGATAATAAAGAAATAGAAGAACAAAAGGAATCTTCAGAAAAAGAGAATCCAGAAGATGAAGATGGAGGAGACACTGAAATAGAAGAAGATAATGATGAGGGAGAATCACAAAAGAATGATGATCCACTTGTTCTAGAACATTGGCCTCCACCTCAACCACCTCAATAGCAACAATAACAACACATGGGATAGGAAGAAATGGAGAAACCTCAGGAAGAAGTGATAAATGAAGAAAAAATAGCAGAAGTTAACAAGGAAGCTCCAGCCTAGTTAGGCTATGAAGTTAGAAGAGAAAAGGTAGAGGTGCAATTAGTGCCCATTGATATCAAGAGTCTATTGGGTGGTTCTACACCACAAAAGGAGAAAAGAAAAGCTAGAACTATGTCAACCATTAAAAAAGGTCTTTCTGGATCTAGCTATACCACAAAAAGACAAATCAAAAGGAGAAATGACTGCGGAAGATTATAAAATAATTAATATTGATTTAGGCCACATGGACAGGGAGAAACATATAAATGAATGGGATGATATGCATTAGGCCATTGCTGAAATATTGAAGAAAGATAAAGATAAACAAGATTATTTGAAGTGACATATTGTCCAGTTTTAACAATTCATTAAGGGGATGTTTGATCCCAATGTCACAGTACTAGAATTGCCTACTGAAATGGAAGTATTATCCAAAGATGAGGTAAAAGAGATGGAAAATAAAAAGATTGAAGCTAATATTTTTGAGAAATGGTTTAAGAAGTTTATACATAAAGGAGAAGAGGTGACAAGGCAAGCAGTAGCATGTTGGGATATGGCTCTAACAGAGAAGAACAAATGTAAAGTTATTTTACACAGTTGTCAATTTAGAAAAGAAGAATGCAAATTAGAATTGAAACAACTTGAAGAAATGGAGGAGAGAGTATAAGAATTGATAAATGAAGGAGTCATTACTCCTCGAATGGCCAAACAATTGCCACAAGCAAAGTTTGAATTAAGGTTTGAAGAGGACATTCTTAAAAATTGTATTACAAGCACTAGAGACTAGAAGAGGTCACTAATAATATGATAAAGGTGCATATGAAAATAATAGAAAAACCCATTGGGCATGAATGCCTAGAATTACCAGCTGTGATAGGTAAAAATCAGGTTAATAATATCAAGCATAGCTATGAAAACCTAACCCTACCATCATCAAAGAATCTAATCCAAATGAAATAAAAAACATGCAATTCAAGAATAATATCACCTAGATTGTATGATTCCTTATTATGATGTGGATTGCTTCTTCAACAATGAACAATTATGAAGATAAAAGCTGCCATGATGGATGGATGATAAAGCTAATATGCTAGATGGATGCTAAAGTGCTCAATATGCTCAAGATGATAATGTAGATGCTATATAAAGGTTGGATATATGTAGTATGGAATGAGAGGGTGTTTATATAGAACTCAACCAAAATCAATCAACGACAGAGATTTGGTGGCTATGTGGATGGCTAAGATTGAATGATAGACATAGGTGAATGTGAAGATGACAAGTGGAGGAAAGATAAGGCTTATGTGTGATTGTGTACATAAAAAATACTACATGTGAAAGATATTAAATAAAAGATGTAGTACCACTTATCTTTTTTTAAATGAAAAAGGCACACATGTCAGCTCATGAGATAAATGATAAGAGAAATTAATTAAATAAATAAAAAATTATTTAATTAATTAGGAAGTGGGTTTGTGAATGGAATTTTTAATTAAATAAATAAGATTTATTTAATTAAAATAGATAGAATAGAGATAATTAAATAATTAAAGATTGTTTAATTAGGGCTTAGAGGAAATAGCTAATGAATTAATTAAATAAATATAAATTTATTTAATTAATAGAAGAAATAGATCTATTACGGATATTGCTCAAGTGTGTTAGACAAATACAAATGGTAGCTAATGCGATGTTTTGAATGCTAATGATAATTAGGTCAATTTTGGGTGTCTACATTTTCCCCTCTTTGATGCAATGTTCTTTAGAGTGTTGTGTCAAAGAAGATATGATAATTTTTTTGAGAAACAAAGTTTTGCCCTAGTGTAAGTAGTAGGTGATGCCCCCTCGAGAGGTAAGCCAGGATAACTAGGAAGGGCTAGGTTGGCTCGCGATAAAAGGAAAAGCTAGGAAACAAGGTTGACACGAAGAAAATAGGGGTTGGGTGGGCGAAAAATGGGATGATGCAGAAGAAAAGAGGCTTTGGCATAGAAGAATTAGGGTTTGGATAGGGGCTATAAGTAGGTCCTTCAAGGGCAAATAGGCTCATTTGTGCTCATTTGTGTTCAGAAATCTAAAGAGATCTAGAGCTCCTTAGAGTTGTATGACGAGAGTTGGAGAGTTATCAGGATGGTGATTCCATGCAAAGATCATCATGCCAAGCGAGTTAGGACACATGGACGACCAAAGGGAGTAGGCATACTGGTATGTATCAAAACTTTTACTAAAAGCATGATTGTGATAGGCTAGAAGCCACATAAATGCACACACATCACCATAAGTGACTAGGTTTTAGGATAGGTAATTCAGGTTGCTTAGGAAGAAAAAAGAGTCGCTTAAGGTAGTGGAGGTCACTTATAGGCACAGCTTGGTCACATATGGGACAACAGGTCACTTCCAATCAGCTAGACAAATATAGGCAAAATGTGTATATAGATAAGAGCAAGTCACTTATGGGCTCAAAGTAGGTGCATATATAGGTTTAACTCGCTTGTAAAGAAAAGGTGCTCACTTATAGGATAGAGATCACTTAGGTGCAAAAAGTATACGCTTACAGAAATATAGCTCGTACTTGGTCAATACGTAGTTGCATAGGAACATTAGGTCGCATAAAGGTGAGAAATGAGCACATGTAGGAAAATAGGTCACTTATGATCAGCAGATAGGTGCATATAGAAAAAGGAGTTGCTTACAGTAGATATAAGCAAGTATAGTAGGAAATGGTCCAATTTTGTATCAGTTGTATGTAGTGCAAGGGACTAACATGATGAGTGAAATGATGCAGGATATACTACCACCTTTGTTATCATGAGAGCCACGTCTTAGGGATTTACAGTTAGTGAGACTGCTGGATGCAGAAGAGCAGCTAGTGTTAGAGATCCTCAAATTAGAATATGTGTCGAGATTGGAACCAGTGCAGGCACATCGAGGATTGATGATGGCGATGGTGGAGTGATGGATGAGAGAGCATAGTTCTTTCTTGTTGCCGACGGGAGAGGCTATGATTACACTAGAGGATGTGTTCTAGATTCTGCATGTTCCTATTGATGGGGACCGAGTAGATTATGATCTTGATATGGCTCCAACTACATTCAGGAGATTGTTTGGGACACCAGACATTGGAGTAGAGGGCTTAGAGATTCCTATGGCAAGGATGGAGGAGCTATGTGATAGACTACAGTGAGTGGTAGTAGATATTATCGGATGGCTAGTTGGAGATAGATGAGTGAGAGGGTTTCCAGTAGGATGGGGGACAGTGATGGAGGGGATGTTCTCCTATGTGACAAGATATGCATGGGTGGAGTGTGTACCTGGACAGCTCTATCATTTCCTACATGATTGCGCATATATGTTTGAGGCTAGTATGTCTGTAGGAGTTATAGTTTTACATGTGTGGGCATATGAGCATATTCCAGTGATGAGGCCAAATGGATGGGTGGTTAGAGCAGTAGGAGAACCTTATGCTAGGATGTATAGAGGAGCTTTGACATATCAGTAGCATAGAGGACTAGTGTATTGGCGGAGGATGTTGGATGAGGTAGATAGATTTATATGGAGGCCATGGCTAGGATATGAGAGATGAGATGAGGAGGATACTGAGCTTGTCTATGCTAGGTAGGCAAGATATATTTTTGGACGTAGGATATTATAGAGTGCTATTTACTCGAGAGGGTTTTGAGACAGTTCAGGTTACCATAGGTAGTACTAGTTGGTAATGCCATTTTTGGGAGGACTCGACAGGAGGTGTTTGATTGGGGGCCAGAGGTAGTGGTTAACATAGTTTTGGCAGAGAGAGAGGGGCTACAGCCAATTGTATGGCAGTGGGGACAGGTTCTTGCAGATCCAGGCATGCTACCAGATTATGATGCATACTAGATGACAGCGAGACTAATGCGGCTGACATGGGTTGGAGAGATAGGAGAGATAGGGATGGAGAGACCAATTAGGAGGAGGTTGTTGGGAATTAAGGTGTCTCAACCTTTGCAAATTCCTAATGTTGTATTTATTTATCCCATGTTGAGTTAGCATAGTCAGTACCTTGTGTATATGCAACAGGATAAATTTTGGTGACTTTGGCAGTCGTGGTTTCCCCCTTGAATAATTAACGAGGGTTTGGGGGTAGCACCCCCAAGACAGGGTCAAGGAGTGTAGCCCCTTGCGGGGTCCAGGGGTAGTGCCCTTGGCGTGCTCCTTGTCGTGGTACAGGGCAGGATCGAGGGGTAATGCCCTTGTGGGGGCTTGGAGGCAATGCCCCTGAAACCTCAAATGATTTTTTAATTAATGACAAGTGTCGGTGAGTATCTTTGCATGAGAGAAAGGCATCTTTGGGTGGTCAAGGGAGGTTATGACATGTAAGAGGAATATGATATTTTTAGTCAGTGTATGACGGATTCTCTGACAGCTGTAAGGTGCGTAAGAGCATCTGTCGTAACCTATCTTGGGACCAGGCGCCCACTTCGAGATGGGATGTTGGACAAGTGTCCTTAGGCATGGGTTTTGGGGCATGAGTCATGATGGACGCCCATCTCTAGAAGGTTCCATATTTGCCTTATAAACTCTATATAAATAGGTGCTTGGATGGGAGATAGACAACTTTGGTACAAGTATTGTTATGTTGTCAGAATATCTCCAGATTCGACATTCGAAGACTCCTGAAAGAGCATTGGCTTTGAAACTGTATTGTAATCTGTTATTGTTTACTGTAATACATTTGAGCTGTGTTTTGGAGTGTGGGGTTTTTCACCCATAAGGGTTTTCCCCATGTATATCTTGTCTCTCTCTCTTCTGTCTACTTTCTGTGTGTATGTGTATTGCTGTAATATCTCATGTTAATGGTTTAACATTGCTGTAATAGATAGGATAAAGTTGAATTTGCATAGCCCTCTCCTCATTAGATTAGTGTAGGAAGTGTTTTCCACACACCTAGCTTCCTTTCAGAGGTGATGACGGGCTCCACCAGTATAGGCTATTGTACTGGTAGCTCCGAGGATATAGGTATAGGGACAGGTGCAAGGACAGCCTCAGATACTTGCACAACTTTAGGTATAGATATTAAGAGGTGATGATGTTTAGATTCAGTAGCTAGGGAGGAGGATTAGAGAGGAGAGGAGATGGAGGCAGTGGGCTCAGATGAGGTTGAGAGTGGAGTTGGATAGACACCAGGTAGTGATTCTCTTACAACATGCTAGAGCTTAGGCTAAGACATACCAGGCTTAGTTAGAGTGTAGGCTGGGGATGGGCAGGATGACATTGCACATGCTAGGGTGACAAGAGAGAGATGCAGCTAGGCAGAGTGAGCAGATGATGAGAGTTGAGCGAGATACTGCTATACAGTAGATGCAGGTGATGAGGGCTGAGAGAGATGGTTTACGAACAGAGAGGGATACAACTATGTAGCAGCTAGAAGGGATGACAAGAGAGCAAGATAGAGAAGTGGCTGCATTAGGTATAGATGGGGCTACAATGTATTTGGCCACACAGTTGACACAGGTACAGGGAGAGATGTGGAGAGTATAGGGTGAGGTAGAGTATTATAGAGGCTTGTACTATGGGGTTGTGCCAGTAGAGTAGAGGCAACCTAGCTTCAAGAGCAGATCAGGAGCTTCAGGTTCATGAAGGATAGGTGGATCTCAATCTGTAGTATCAGTGACGGGGCCACAAAGAGATAGGGGGACAGGTATAGGACCCAGTGGTGGTGATCAGGGCAAGGAAGCTGCCAGTAGTCACTAGGGCTACCTTGTTTATGTATATTATGTTGTATCATGATGAGGCCTAGAGCCGATTGTACATACATTCTTTATGGCTCAGCTTGTATATGTAGACACTTGTATATTGACACATGTATATATGTGATGGCATGTTGGTCATCTACATGATGTTGTAATAGATGCATTGTTGGTATTATGATGGTTATATATGTTGTATTTGTATTTTTCATGGATTATGTATGGAAGTTTATGCAAATGATATGAATAGAAATGTATGATAATGCAAATATGTAAATGGTAATGATATGATATGGACTCATGCATATAGATAAATGGTAATGATATGATATGTGATGGACCTCTATATTCCTAACACAATTGTTTTGCAAGATAAGAGATGTGGAAGAAGGACAATGGAAATGATTGATCTTGGTTGAGGAGTATATAGGCAAATAATGGGATGAATAGATGGTATGATGAGCAACTTTAAAAGTAATTGCTCAAGAATGAAAAGAAATACAATCCTTATGTTTGATATAGCATGTGGATGTTAAGCACCAGGGTATAGAAGACCAAGGTGTTGAGATATCCAATGCAAAACTAGCATGCTACAATCTTGTCTGAACATATGAGGCCAAGATGTTGAGCCAACATACACAAGATATGAATAGCAACTAGTGTTTTGAGATGGACTTTGATGCTACAAGCAATGGTTTAAGCTTATCTCCACTACGCATAGTGACACCTTGTTGGTTATATGTATGGACCTAGTCTTGACATAGAATAGTCTCAATGCATAAGAGACTATTTAGCTTTTCAGATGCTAGAGATATTGATATGTATGATGCTAATCCCAACACATACAAGATACGAATATGCTTAAGAAGAGAATAAGATCATCCCACAGACATGACATATGAAAGCAATATGACCATGCCCCATTCCATACTTCATCACAATATACCAAGATATAGATAGATCAAGGCAGTCTTGACTAGGCCTAGAAAAGGAACAAAAGATAAAACAAAAGATATTGTCATCACATTCTCTTGCCAAATTTAGGTGCTCTTAGATGGATTTAAGCTGGGGCCTTGTTAAGAGGAAAGCTACATCCTGTTGACGGCTAAAAGATGTTGATAAAGCATGCGGACAAATAACTTTTGGCTTATTCTTGATTGGTTAAAGTGCTTGAGCTTTCAATATACACATAGTCTGCTTCTTGCTTGAGCTGATCAAAAAGAAGATGGAAGATGAGAGAAGATGAATAAGATGGGGTGGGTCATCTATGCTTGAGTACTGGAAACTTCCTTCATATTCCAGACTGCCTACATACCCTGTATCCATGGGATCAAAGCATATTTATGATGATGATGAGACATGATGAATATGTAGTTCTGGGTTTATTGATGATGTAAGTGATGAAAAATAGAAGAAAGTGAGATGAAAGATTAGAGGATGATCAGAAGAAAGATGGATGATTAAAAGAGGGGCTATCGTCTTTGCTAAAAATAAAAGTGCTTCCTTCACATCTCAGATTGCCTACATACCCTATATCCATGGGATCAAGGCTTTAACAATATAGCTGGTGATGTAGTTCTTACTTATTATGCTAATGAGTGATGTTGAAAGAATCAACTTTATTACTTGTATGTTTGCATTGGTGATGTTTTTGATGTTTTTGGATGTTGTTTGAGCTTGAATTGATTGTGAAGATACGAATCTTGGTTACAAATGTTTGCCATGTTTGTCATTGGATGAATGCTATGGTTGAAGTTGAAAGTTTGTTGTGTTGTGAGCTAAGGTGTTCACTATGTTATGAGCTAGAGCTAGTAGTATCCACTTCCAAATAAGGCTCAACAAGTGCCCCCAGTGCGAGATGAGGTTTATTGTGTGGAAGTGATAATGGATGGCGTGTGCGGACAAGATGTTAAAGTGCCAAAAAGATATAGTTATCGCAACAATGTCCAAAGTATGATAGCTAGCATTGACAGAGGCGAAGATGGAAAATTTGTTTATTATGATGAAAGGTAGATTATGATATGGATTATATAGGATAAGATGGTGAAGTATGCTTAGAGAGAGTGATGATCAAACAAACTACGTAGATAATGGAAGCTGGTCACTACACATAGCGCCTGTTTGCCAGGTTTTCACTATGGTACTTATCCAAGGTGCCTATTTACCAGGTTTTTGCTAGAGGATGGATTATTTATCTTATAATATTTTTTTTTGTTATCTAAAGTGCCACAAGGTGGTTTTCACTATTGGATGGGTTTTTTTTAAGGATAGCTGAGATTCATGGATAAAACTTCTTCAAATGGATGTTGTTGATTGGTTCATCCAATGGAATGCCTTCAGGTGTTGAGAGAGTGTATGCACCTGATCCATAAACTATTGTGATGATAAAAGGACCAAGTCAATTTGGTTCAAACTTGCCCTATTTCTCATGATGTTGCTGATTCCTTTGATTTTCTTTAAGGACAAGATCTCCAACTTGAAATATATATTCTCTAATTTTTTTGTTGTAGCTGGGGCGTAGACTATTTTGATAGACTTGGAGATGGTTGAGTGTTGTAAGACACCATTCATCTAGTAGCTCAAGATCATGGAGTCTGGATACTTGATATTCTTCCTCTGAGATGGTATGCTATAGAGATACTCATAGTGAGGGGATCTTGACCTCAATAGGTAAGATAGCTTCAGTGTCGTATATAAGAGCATAAGGTGTAGCTCTAGTAGGAGTTCTGATACTTGTTCTATATGCCCATAATGCAGGATGAAGTTGTAAATTCCAATCATGACCAGCTTCATTGACTATCTTTTTGAGAATCTTGATGATTGTTTTTTGGAAGCCTCAGCTTGTCCATTGCTCTGAGGATAGTAAGGGGTAGAGAATCAATGTTGGATATGGAACTTGTTGCAAAGATCTCTAACCTCTTGGCTCTTGAAGGGACAACCATTATCAGTGACAATAGCTTGAGGAATTCCATAGTGGCAAATGATATAGTGTAGGATGAACTTGGATATTTGCTTGCCAATGATATAAGTCATTGGTATGGCTTCCACCCACTTTGTGAAATATTCAGTGGCGGTGATAATGAACTTATGACCATTTGATGTAGTATGGATTTTACCTATGAGATCAAGTCCCCACTGCGAGAAGGGCCATGGAGTAGTGATAGGATGAAGCTTATGTGCTGGTGCATTTATTAAATCTCCATGTTTCTGACATTGTAGACATCTCTTTGTGAACTGTTGTGCATCTTTTTCCATGGTTAGCCAATAGTATCTTGCTCGTAGAAGTTTCTTAACAAGGTCAGGGCTAGTGGAATGCGAGCCGTAGACACCTTCATGTACATCACGTAAGGCCACTTTTTCTTCCTTAGAATCAAGAAATCTAAGAAGGATACCATCCAGACTCCGTCGATAAAGGGTGTCTCCTAAGATAGTGTAACGAGAGGCTCAACAGGTAAAGGTTTTGCATTGGGTGTTAGATAGTTGGAATGGAAAGGTTTGATTGTTGAGATACTTGTATAAGTCCTCGTACCATGATGAATTGGGACCAACAATTTCACATATAAGCTCAGACTGTGGTACTTCAAATGCTGGAATCAGAAGCTGTTCAACCAGAAACTCACATTTATGTGTTATAGATGGCATGTCTAGAAGAGACCCAATCATAGCCATGGCATCTGCTACTCTGTTCTGTAGCATTAGGATTTGTTCAAAGGTGATATTGTCAAAGTACTTTTTACAAATCATCAACCATTACCTTATATGGAAGAAGCTTCTCATCTCTGGTTTGATATTCATCTAAGACTTGTTTGATAACTAGTTGAGAATCATGAAAGACTTGTAACTATTTGATAGCCCATTGTACTACCATGCGTAATCCTGTGATTAAATCTTCATACTCTGCTATGTTATTGGTACATGCAAATGCAATTCTATATGATTTGGGTATACAATATCCTTGGGGGGTAACAAACAATATCCCTACTCCTGATCCATGTTGTGTGTAAGATCCATCAAAATATAGCTACCACCATGTTGGTGAAGTTAAATTGAATAATCCTTCATCAGGGAATTCTAGATATATTGGATGAATATTCGTGATGCGTGCTATAGCTAATTGATTAGCGATGACTTGTCCTTTTATGGCTTTTTGATCCACATATTGTATGTCAAATTCACTTACGATCATAACCCATTTTCCTAATCTTCTCATGAGGATTTCTTTGGAGAGAAGATATTTGAGTGGATCAATATTAGATATGAGCTTTGTTGTTTGGTTGAACATATAATGTTGCAACTTTTGGGAAGCAAACACTAATGCTAAACATGCTTTTTCCATAGATGAATAATTAATTTCATATCCCACAAGAGTTTTACTAATGTAGTAGATGGCTTGTTCTTTCCCTGAATCATCATGTTGAGCTAGAAGGGCACCCAATGTTGTTGTTGATGATATGTAGAGAAATAATGGGTGATCAAGCATAGGAGGTACTAACACATGAGGTGTTGCTAGATATTCCTTTATTTTGTGAAAGGCCTATTGACAATTTTCATCCCACTTAAAAGGTTCACCCTTACGAAGAAGATGTTGGAAAGGATGACATTTGTCTACAAGTTGTGATATAAATTTGCGGATGGACTGTAACCTTCCTTGTAGATTGCAGAGTTGCTTGAGATTTGCTGGTGGAGGCATTTTCATGATAGCTTTTAGTTTAGTAGGGTCCACTTCTATCCCTCGTCAAGACACAATGTATCCCAATAGTTTTCCAAATCTTATGCTGAATACACATTTCTTTGGGTTCAGTCTGACTTGATACTTCTCTAATCGATCAAAGATTTGTGCTAATACCTGTAGATGTCCTTCTCTTGTCTTAGATTTTCCTAAGATATCATCAACATAGTCTTCCATGATAGTGTGAAAAAGGTCATGAAAAATAACTATCATGGCTCGTTGATAAGTAGCTCCAGCGTTCTTGAGACCAAAAGGCATTACAACCTAGCAGTATGTGCCCCATGGATAAATGAATGATGCTTTATCTTGATCTTCCTCTGCTATTCAGATTTGGTTATATCCTAAAAATCTATGCATCAAAGATAGCATTTCATGTCTAGCTGTGAGATCTACAATGTTGTTTATGCTTGGTAATGGAAAGTCATCCTTAGGACATGCTTTATTAAGATCTCTAAAGTTTGTGCAACAATGAACTCGTCCATCAGGTTTTTCTATAGGTACCAAGTTTGAAACCCATTCTGGATAATCAATAGGCTTTATGAACTTTACTTCTAATAGCTTCTGAATCTCTACCTTGACCAATAAAGCTACTTGTGGATGCATTTTGCGTAATTTTTTTTTAATAGGTTTTGCATTAGGAGATACTACTAGATGATGTACCACAAGTGATGGATCTAGACCTAGCATGTCAGTGTAAGTCCATGCAAAATTTATAGCTCTTTTTATAAAAAATGTTGTGAAGTCTCTTCTTTCTTGCTCTGATAGTGATGCTTCCAAAAAAGTGATCTTTGGATTCTACTATGTACACAAGTTCATGTCTTTTGATTATTTAACTAGCACTGTTGATTTCTCATGATAGTCAGTGGCAATAGGAAGATCAAATCCCCCATCCTTAGGCGCCTCAAAGAGGTTTTCACCTTCAGATACGTCCTTTATTTTTACTTTTTCATGGTCAAGAGGCACCTTTTGGTTTTCACCTAGTGACCTATTTTGTTTGATTTTGTTTATTTCACTTTTGTGACTGAAGGATTTGATATTTCGCCAAAATATGCTAGTTTAGGTAGATCCATCATGAAACCTACCTTGTGATCACCTAATGGAATGCCTTGTCATAAGCCCATGAATTCTGTAATAGCTTCATCATTCTCCAATGTATCTAATATCAATGCCCCCTATTTGTCCCAATCAACGAGGTCAAGATATATGAGTGAAAGGGTAATGGAGGAATGGTTATAGCTAGAGGAGGTTGTGGAAATCCTGAAGATGGAGTTTTCTTGAAAAAGGTCAGTAATATGAAGGGAGGAGTCATTGATGGTGTCCAAAATAGAAGTCTCTCCTACCAAGGAACATCCAGTGTCCATATCAAAAATACACTTGATGTCTTTGGAATGTGGTACCTCCGGATGATCGCCAAGGCCTTGCTTATTAAACTTCTTAGACACAATAATGGGTTCAATAGGTCCTTGTTCCTATGATCCCAATCCACCATGTCCTTTGTAGCCTATGTTCTTTATGATGCGGAACCCATTGTTGTATCTCTCCACTTCAAGTTGGACTTGGTCATTCTCATCAAAGAATATCTAAGAGTCAATATCATCAATGTCTTCATCATCCAGGAATCCACCTTTAATGAATACTATGGATGGGGCTTTGATGACAGTTGCGGATGAAGAAGGTTTACCATGAGATTTGGGAGACAAGGGAAGGGTACCCACACAACAAAATTCTTGCAATGTGTACTCACCCGGGCCATGTTCGGTGTACTTGATATGGAGATTGGAAGCAAATTTGCTAGATGATGGCTTGAGAAGGTCGGATGGATCTACATATGATGAAGATGGATATGCTTCGGTGTTGATAGGAATGTGGTTTGGACTCTGGTATTTAGCTTGAAAAGTATGACAAAATCCAAATGGATTTTGATCAACATGGATAGTAATCTCAACACTTTTATGTGGAAATTTAAGACATTGATGGTATGTAGAAGGAACTGCCTTGAGGGCATGTATCCATGGATGGCCAAGGATGATGTTATAAGGAAGCTCAATATCAAGAACTTGATGACAAGTTTTAGTAGTGACTGGGCCAACTTGGATAGGCAAGTAAATAATCCCTTTAGTATCTCTCTTGGCATCATCATATGCTCTGATAGTAATTATCCTGGAAGTGTCAACATCTTTCTCAGAATATCCCAATTGTTTTATTAATTTCAAGGAACATATATTAAGACCAGCTCCACCATCCACTAAGATTCATTTGATACGGAGTTGTTTGACAAACACTTCAATATGAAGGGAATCGTTGTGTGAAGGATGAATGGAGGGCTGAAGATCTTTGCCAGAAAAGGTTAAATGACAAGGGGTTACAATGCTAGCAACCGTAGATTGGAATTGTGTGATATCAATATCATTAGGCACCGAAGATTCTTGTAAGGCTTTCTCAAGGAGAGCTTTGTGAGAAGGGGATATGCGAAGCAACTCAAGAATGGAAATATGTGCAAGTGTTTTACCAAGGTGATCAAGGATATTATAGTTAGAGGATGGTCGAGGAGGATGGATAGGTGCTCCTTGAAAATAACACGACCTCTTTGAGTAGTTATAGCATAGTCAGGTGCTTTTCCTTAAATGGTAATGGTAGAAATGCAGCATGGTCAATGCAGCCAATAGTAGATGATCCATAGTTGTATTGAATGGAATTCCCAGCATGAGGGTTACTTGGTTTGTCATGAGCTAGAAGTGGATTCTTGAAAGCATCTAGATCATAATTCAATGTTGGTAGCTATGCAGGTTGAGTTGTTGAAGGTGTAATTTTGATTAAACCTTGATCGATGAAATCTTGGATAACATGCTTTAAGCACATACAACCATTTGTTTTGTGTCCTTCAACTCTATAGTTATTGCAATACTCACTTTCTTTATACCAAGGAGCTTTGAAGAGCGGTTCACCATTGGGTGGCACATCCGATAACATAATATCGCCTGCTTGGAGAAGCTTTCGAAAGACAACTTCCATAGGTTCCACTAATGGTGCAAATTGTCGATGAGGATTTGAAGTTTGTCATTGTCGAGTTCATTGAAAAGGTTGTGTTGTTGTAGAAGCAGCTTGAATGTTAATGGGAGATTTCATAGTTTGTATATTCTTTGCGTCCACAACACCATCGTTGACAACATTCTTGTTTTTGTTCCAAAAGTGAGACTTATCATTGGAGTTTTGAGGATAGTCTTTGTTATCGTGAAAAATCTTGATAGTGCATTTAGCAATTAAATCTCGTTCAATGATGGTTCCTTTGGAAACAAGTTCATCAAAGGTGCTAGCACTTTGTAATTGTAGTTGGAATGATAGCTCAGGATGAAGATTTTGAACAAAGATATTGAGCTGTTATTTTTTAGGTATTTCCCATGATAGCTTGCTAGCCATATTACGCCATCATTGAGTAAATGAAGAGAAGGCTTCACCATTGCATTGTTTATTGTTAACAAGGTCATTCATGTTTACCTCATGTTCAATGTTAAAAGCAAAGTGTGATCGAAACTTATTTCCTAACTCCACAAAAAGACTTAATTCCTAGAGGTAAATGAGAGAACCATTCAAGAGCTTGTCCTGCTAAGCTTCAAGGAAATAGTCTCAAAAGATATGTATCGTCATGAGCAACATCAAGACATGCCACAAAGAATTCTCTAAGATGGTCTTCCAGATTTCCTTTTCCTTTGTACTTGTCAAACTGTGGAATTTCAAAGTGTGGCAGAAAAGGTGTCATATGAAGTGACTTGTCAAATGGATAAGCACATATGTTTTCTAAGGAAAATGTCTTCTTGCTTTGTCCTACCGCTTGGTTAATCATTTGTTGAACATCCGCTAGAGATAATTGTTGTTGTTGCAAAGGGGGTGGTTGGTTGGGAGGTGAAACATGGTATGATGTATATTGAGGTTGATGTTGTGGGATATATGAAGCCATAACCATTTGTTGAGGTTTCTTACTCACAATGTATGTCAAAGGATTGGTATGCGACATATATGTGGTTGAAGATTGCTATCCTTAAGACACAAGTAGTGGTTGGGTATATTGTGATGAATTAGCACCAAGATTTTACATCACATGGGAAGTGAAAGATGGATTGGCATTAGTTGATGGTTGTGAATTTGGAGTTGGACTTGTGACATGGTAAGTGATGGAAGGATTGGTGGATGTGAAAGAAGGATGGACACTTGGGTTTGTATTTTAGACAACATGAGGATTGGTGTATGTCATTTGTCAGGTGACAATAGGCAAACCTTGGGTAGTATAAGATGGATTGATGGTTTGTGAAGAATTATAAGAAGATAGTGGAATGGATGTAAGTTGATCAACATAAGTGACTGTAGTGCTAGGATTAGCTTGAGAAACAATAGGTGGGTCACTCATGTTAGTAAGACTAACATTGGGATTGTATGATGTATTGGATGGATTAGTGGAGATCATATTAGCAGTGGTAGCAATATGAGATGTGGTGTCCACATGTGATGTAATGGGGGTAGTGGATTGTGATGGTTGTAAAGCTTGGACCGTTGGTGTTGTTTTGATATCTTGGGAAGCTTGCAAAATATGGGATATGGGGATAGCTTGTGATGTTTGAGGAGTTTGCACTTGGGCCACATGGACAGCTTGTGTTACATGAGCCATAGAAATGGTCATGGTGGGAGAAGGAGTATGTTGGAGAACATGGAAAGGTGGAATGTTTAGATTTTGCAAAATAAAAGGGAGTACATTGGTTGGAGTTATCAAAGGTTCTAAAGTGTACTCTGAGCATGGTGGATCAAATGAAGTAACAATAGGCAATGAAAGAGATGGGTTGGAACATGGAGTTTGTAATATGGCATGGGATGGTGTGACTATAGTGGATGGTCCCCTTGCAACAACAACGAGAGTGTTTGGATCGTGCTCTCTAATAGCAGATATGTCAAAATCTCTTGGTAATTTAGCTCCCATGTGGGCAAGTTGCAAGAAGTAGCGATTAGGATCGAATAAAACAAGTCTCTCAAATTGATCCCATACATGTGTATCTCAAAATTCTGATATGTCTTCTAGGGATTGTTCTTCATAAGTCTCCAAAAATGTTTGAGGTTGCACTTGTTGTGAAGGTGACTCTCCAATGGTGTACCCATGGGGCACAAACATATGAGGAGGCATACCAGTCATAAATTGAGTTGCGTCTCTAAGAGGTGTTGATCTAGATTGTTACATCTTAGCTTCCATCTCAGCTTGCAATTTGGCATCCATTTCAGCTCTATATTGACTCCTAGTTTGAGGCATGATGATTGATGTGGAAAATTGAACTTTAGCTTGTGAAGGTTTTGAGACCCAAAAAGATGATGGTTTGCTGGTTGTTGGTTGCTGTTTGCTTTTGTTGTTAGGTTGCTTGGTTGCTTTGTTGTTGGTTGGACTTCTCTAGAGAATAGCTCACACACTCAAGGGAAAATTTGTTTGCTAAGGTTTCTATTTTGCTGATGTTGCTAAAGCTAAAGCTAAAAGATGATGTTTTGTTGATTGATTGGGTTGATTGATTTGATGTTTGGTTTGTTGGTTTGGGATCTCAAAAAGATGAAAAGCTAACAAAGTTTAATTGGTTGGTAAACTCAAAGTAGGAGACAAAGTCCAAGCATCTCCTAATAATCAGGGATAGGTCTGAAAGCTAATGCTGAGGCTAAGCAAGTTGAAAGTGTAGTTGATTCAGCTGAGTCACTAAGATTTCCTAGTAATTGACCATAGGTGATAGGTAATAGCTCATATGTGACTCCAAAAAGGCCAAAAGTGATTGGTAATAGCTTAAATTTGATTTGGTTTTGGTTCAGGTAACCGGCTACAGTGTTAACCAGAGGTAAGCCAATTTTCTATAGGCGATCAGTATTGACTCAAAAGTGATTTACTGTTGATCAAAGGTGACATAGTTTAGACCAGAGGCAGCTAGCTATTATTTAAAAGTGATCTAGTTTAGGTAGAAGGTGATTGACTATTGTTTAAAAGTGATCCAGTTTAGGCAAAAGGTGACTGACTATTGTTTAAAAGTGATCTAGTTTAGGCAAAAGGCAATTGACTGTTGTTTAAAAGCAATCAGATTGTATGTAGGTAGGTAGTTTAAGCTCAAAGGTGACTGTGTCTGTCAGGAAATATGTCTAAATTGTATTTTTTGACAAGAAAATAGTAATTGCAGTCACTCACACTCACAACAATCACAAACTTGTACAACCTAGGCTAGGAAAGGACTGTATTTGTTGATTCCCCTAGCCATGCTTATTCAAAGAGGATAGCTTCAGGATCTTGGTAGCACCGGCTTCTCTCCACGGCACACACTTCTCATGCATACCAAGATCCAGGTTTCCCAAGGCTTGTCCCCCCATCAAACCTTAGGATTGTCCCTTCTATGTCTTCTAAGAACCATGTGAATCGGGGTGGCTTCAAAGGTCCCACCTTTTGCATCAACAAATAGAAGGTTTTTAGGTACTACACAAAGTTGCTAATAAGGGCATCTATTTAGGTGGCTATACGTGCGGCAACGCTACTCCTTGGAAGCAGCATTGAAGGAATTTAATGCTATATTTTCACCATGCTTGGAGAACCCTACATCGCATATTAGTATAGATATGATTGATTCAATAATAGAAATAAATACGAAGATTAAAAAGTATCAAAAAAAGGTTAAAGATTTGGTAACAAAAGAGAAGAAGTTGAAAGGAGTCAAAGCACAAGAGTTTACATGGACAAAAAGTCAAGAAGGTGATCATACTTTCATCAAGGGAGTAACAGGTAATTTTGCAGAGTACCTGAAGGAGTAAAACAATATCAAAGAGAAGATATGCTAAGTAAGAATGTAATTGGAGAGCATCATCGGCTAAAAGTCAACAAACAGGAGGAAGTCAACAGGTATCTTTTATTTTGAAAAGATTCTAAAGGCATCCTTTGAGCCAAGTAAAGATACCATCAGGATATTTTGTAAATGGTTAGGAAATGATTCCTACCATTGATCTAGAGGATTTGAATGTTGACTGTTGATTTGATTTTGTAACCGTAGTAGTAAGAAGCTTCAAGTCTATATAATAAGTTCTGCTACTTGTAGCATATTACACAGGGAGTTTAGAATTTTAGCTTGAGGTTGTAATTTGTCAAGTTTTATTGAAATAGAGAAGATGTTTCTTTTAGTTTAGAAAGGAGGTTGCCTGTGTCTGCATTAAGGAGTGCATGGAATGTCTGGTTTCCTTAGTGTATCTGTTAAAATGTCTGTAAGTTTTTTTGGTAACTTGATCAATGAAATAGAAGTCATTATTACATTGTAAATTTTGTATGACTTTGTACTTTCAATAAAAGTAAACTCAGAATTCTGCATCTATTATAGAGTGTTTTCTAATTCAGACTTGTATTTGAAGTACTATTCTTTGAAAGCTTGCAATCTCTTATGTATGTTCATGAAAATGCTCAGGATTTTACATTTGTGGATTTAATGATGTTGAATTGTTCTAATTACTATATTCTTTAAAACGTGAGTAGCAGAACATTTAGATCCTATATGGAATGATTTCTTAATTCAAATTTTTCTAACTTTTCTCCAACAATTGATAAATAATTATTTTAATGCAGAAATTTGAAGGAAATTGTCATACATTTGAATAAAGAATGATGAATTACAACGATATTTGTTAGTTTTCATATAAATTTGAAAGTTAAAGTTTGTTTTACTGAACTTCATACAAAGATTTGTGTTATAATAGTGAATTTATACAAAAGAGTGAATACTTTATTGATATTTGTAACATTTTGCAAAATTTGAAGTCCAGTAAGTCATTAATTACTTAATTTGCATAAGGCCCCTTGAACATTACAGTTTCACATCAACCTACTGAATTATCCACAAGGTCAAGACCTAACCATACAGAAACTTTTGTTATGAATGTGTAAAAACATACATCAATAGGTAGGTTGCATATATTGTAGTTCCAGAGAATGAATTGTCCCTGCTAGAGTGATAAATCTTGTAGCCAATCACCATGGAAGCAAACTTCACATCTAGCTCTATAATGTCATTTATGGTCATAGCCCTCTTATCAAACTTCACACTGGTTGCATCAGTAACAATTTGGTTTTTCACAGTCTTCACCATGCCTAATCCACCAATTGAATTTAACCCAATCACAATTTTGATAACATCCTTTGTAATCTTGAATGATTTTAGCAGCCATATGAATTCATTATGCATCTAACTTAATACACATCAAACCCATTCACTTTCATCAAATGTTAGGAATTCAATTGCTTGAAGAAAGTGTTTGCTTTCTAGGGTTTCAAATTCTAATTTTAGTTGATAATCCTCATATTTTAGATGATTTTCAAACAATTCAACTAGTTTAAGATTCCCAAATTCTTCTACATTGCCCTAATATCTTCAACATGCAGAACCCCATAAGGAACACCAGAGAATGCACCTAATGGTTCAACTTCAACTAACTTGTATGGATGCTTCTTAAATATTGGTCGGCACCTTTCAATTACATCAACAACTAGAGGTGTAGCCATCCCAATAGATTTTAGATTCAAGGCCTTACAGAGAAGTACCTTTTTCTTCCGTAGGGTTAGGGTTGATCAATTGCTGGTTGAATTCACTCTTCATCCTTCAATTTCTAGATTTGCAGCTCAGATGCTCTTTTTCTTGTTTCCTTTGAATGTAAGGTGATTTAAATGCATGACCAAGTAACCTTTTATCCTTCACAAAACCTAATTTGGCATTGTACTAAATGTGTTGCCCTAACCTCATCTGATTACTCTGTTTCTTTGATAGTTCTTCATGAATCACTCCACAAGTTTTCATATCAACATTTTTCTTCCAGAAATCCTTCCAAAAGTTTTGAACCAATTCAAAATATCCCCTTTCATTGTGCCAGATTCAGGCACCCACTTATTATCTAGGGGAATTTGATTTTTTAATGCAACTCCCCCTGAGCCAAAGCTCCTCATTCAATTCCCAGAGGAATTATCAGCACCAGATTTCGGTGTGGACCCATTACTATTGTTCACAATTGTTTTCTTGACCCATGTCTTTCTCATTTCATTTTGAATCTCATTCACATCATTTTTTCTTTGCCTTTGTCTTGTCTCTACTCATCCAGATTTTTGTTTACCGGACCCCTTCTTTCATTGATGTTGCTTCTGCAGAATCTTGCAGTATGACTAGATTTATTGCAATTGAAGCACACAACATTTCTTTTCTTATATACTTGATTTCCTCTTGATCTGTACTGATTATCCATGTGTCCAAATCTAGTACAAGCAAAATAGTAGCCATTGAAAGGATTACCATTAGAGTTATTCATTATCATACTTCTACATTCATTAGATCTATGACCATACCTTTTGCACTTGAAGCATTGACCAGAGAAGGATGGACCATTTTAATTTGTTCTGCTTCTACACTAAGTGTCTTTATGGCCAAATTTATTGTATTTGAAACAATTTCCATTGAAGGATGGATATCTTTGAGCATTTGGTTGTCTTACCGAAGGTCTTCTAGGTCTGTTTCTTCCATTTCTTGATTGAGAATTTCTTTGTCCACATCTAGAGCTTTCACGTTTCTCATATCCAAGACCATGCTTGTCATCAACCTTTTTTTGTCCTTCAAGTAGTGATTCAAGTTTAGTTGAGCTTATTTTGAACTTATCCTTGTATTCATTTGCAACTTCTAGGTCATGTCTTAGAATGACAATTTGCCTTTCAAGTTCTCTCTCATTGTCTTTGCTTTCTTGTAGATCAGACTCTAGATGGCTATTTATTTCATCCAATCTATAGCATTCTTCAATTTTTTCTTTTAGTTTTTTATTCAAGTCTTCTTCAGTTTTCTTCCTGTTTTTAATTTCTTTGGTTTGCCTCATCACCCCAGATTCCATCTCAATTTTTAGAACATCAAGCTCTTTTGAAAGATTTTCACATCCCTTTGTCTTTTCTTCCAAAGCTTCATTCATGCCATTTTATTTAGTTAAACTAGATAACTATAGAAGTAGCTCCTTTCTCTTTTCCATAGATTTCTTTAATTTATCTTTTAACATTTCAATGGTATCATCAGCATCTTTAAGCTCATCTCTTAGATTAGATATTTCTTCTTTGGACTAACCAAGATCTTCTAGTGCCAACCAAAGTCGATCTTTGAGTGAACACATTGAAAATCCTTCCAAGATCTTTCCTTAAGCTGTTAGGCTTCTTTCAAGGAACCTTGCTCTGATACCAATTGTTGGAATTGGTCCGAACAACTAAGAGGGGGGGTGAATCAATTGTCACACAATTTAAAATTTTGTGCCTTTAATCCTCTTTTACAACTTATAATCCAATTAATGATATAAACATTTCACCATCAATAAATAACACATGAGAAAAAACATAAATAACACAATTGACACCAAGATTTTTGATGTGGAAACTTGGTTAAGGGAAAAACCATGGTGGGGGTTAACCCATAAAGATTATACTCTATTAAAAGTATTACAAAGGGAATGCACATGCATTCGGGCTCATTGCCCAGAGCTCACTACTCAAAAGAAGGCTCACTACCTATAGAAAGAAGATTACGATGAATTTGGACTAATAAATAGCATCTACCAATGCAAGGGTTTAATTCCGGTTAAGCATAGAATACTAACTTGATACACTTTATCCTTACTCTACCTTGTTTACTATTCTGCTAACATTCAAACCTTAGATCTCTGCCCTTTTTGCACTTAGTCCATATTCATATCTCACACACTCTACAAAATCATTCAAATTTTATTAGCTATATATATCCATATCCTGATCTTCAACCACTTTTCAATTAGCTTCAAGAACACTTAGAACTTTATTGAAGATTCTGTTATGTCAGCTAAATCCATGTACAACTTGTAACATGGACCAAAACTTGCACTCACAAATCATCAATCAGGTTGGCTACTATCATTGATCATCACAACTTGTCCAACCAACAACTTCCATACATCCAGAACCAAGATCAATTACAAGGTCGGCTAGTTCTTCTTCTATTTGCTCTATCAAATTGTTAACCTGATACTCAAGTGCTAATAACTTTTGAATCCTTCATCACTAGAGGCCAAAACTCTACATTTAGATTATCATGACAATGCTTATGACTCCCTCAGATCTACAACAAACTCTAATTTACAACCGGAGAGGTCTGGACCAAAATACCAGAGCCTGTCGCCTACTCTATTTTTGACTTCCCAGACTTAGATAAATTATGATTCTAACTTCTAGTATGAACAAATTGTGTTATGTGGATGCGTGGAATAGTCTTAGTTGCCATCAATGACAACACCTATCATGCAAAGCAGTGTCTCTTCCCAACACTATAGAACAATATTCACCACAATTATCAACCCTCAAATACTTAATTTTTCTACTAGTTTGAGTTTCTACTATAGTTTTAAAATTTTTAAAATGATTTTAGACACATAAAATCATCTCATCACTATTTCAACTATAATCAAGACATCCCTTGACCATTTCCTCTATAGTTAATTGAATAAATTCCTATTTATTCAATTAATTATCAAATTTTAATCCCAACATTACTTAAATAATATTGTATTATTTAATTAATAAAATCACTATTCATCCAGTCACCTTCCTAGCATTAATTAAATAAATTCAATCATTTATTTAATTAATCATTCATTTATCATCTTTCTTCTATAGTTCAACCTTAGATAAATAAATCTAAATATTTATTTATCTAAATTCCTCATTCCCATCCCTCTAAAGTACCCCTAAGGTACCCTTTTGATCCTCACCATTCACTTCTCCCAAGGGAATTCTCAACCATTGATTTCCCTTGAATATTGGACCCCTCTATGTCCATCTATCGCATGGTGCCATTTGTATTCTCCTCATCACTCTAATCATCTCAATAATGGCTAAGATTGATTTGGAGGATCAATGGTTGAAAATGATTGCGAGGATTTAAGTGACAAGAAGCCTCCAAGTGGCACCATGTGATAGGTGCACATCGAGGGATCCAATATTCAAGATAAATCAATGGTTGAGGATTCCCTTGGAAGAAGTGGATGGCGAGGATTGAAAGGGTACCTTAGGGCACTTTAGAGGTATGGGAAAATATTTGACCCATGACTCATGTATAAAACCCCATGTTCAAAAGGACTCGTGCACTTTTGGAGGATGTGCAAGGTTTGAATGAGTTGATCATGTTTAGGATTGTACAAGTGGATGATTAATTAACTAATTGATTTTAGCCAACTTAATTAAATGTGGACAAAATAGAGAATTAAATAAATATGATATTTATATAATTTTTTGGATAGGAATGAGGAATTTAGATAAATAAGTATTTGGATTTATTTATCTAAGGTTGAACTATAGAAGAGGGATGATAAATGATTGATTAATTAAACAAAAGATTGAATTTAATTAATGCTAGGAAGATGACTGGATGAATAGTGATTTTATTAATTAAATAATAAATATTATTTAATTAATTTTGAGATAAAAATTAGATAATTAATCAAATAAATAGGAATTTATTTAATTAATTATAGAGGAAATGGTCAAGTGATGTCCTGATTATAGATGTAATAGTGATGAGATGATTTTAGATGTCTACATTTTGCCCCTCTTGAGATGATGTTATGATAGCAACAACATTTCAAACAAAAATAAAGCATAGTACTTGATTAGATGAGAAGATTTAGTTTGAAATTAAATGATTGGATTTAGGGATGATGCCCTAACCACTTGAAGGAGTAATGAAGATGAATGATGATAAGGATGATGATACCCCCTTAAGAGTTTAGGTAGGTTTGAGGAACATATCTGTACTCTCAAAATGGATGAGAAGGATGTAGGATAGGCGAGGCATGAAAGAAGAGATTGGAGGATAGATGATTGGATAGCAATGATGAAAACACTGGGAGGAATAGATTGATTAGGATGGGAGGATTGATGGAGAAGGATGAAGGACGAGAGAGAAAATGGATGGGTGGAATGATTCATCATATTGCATTGGATTAACATACCTTATTTAATATAGCACTAGATGTTATGCACCAAGGATTAAAAACTAGTGTGATGATGTTTCTCATGCATAGGACTAACTCACAAAAGAGGCCACAAGCAACTCTATGCTAGATAGCATCATGATATAGAAGATCATGTGGTGCAGTCATAGATGGAGGGTCCAGAAAATGGACCGTCCAACCATGTAGCTAGAGTAAACATAATGGAAAAACCACAAAAACAACACAAGAGTAGAATTTAATGGAAGATTCATATATTCAGTATCTTAGAATGTTACAATGCTCATATGCCAGCAACATGCAAACTAATATGAACTCACAGGCTTGTCCTCTGACAAAATATAAATTACATGAATGATATAGCTTTGAAATGCCTTCTGCAAATCCACATCTAAAGACTAAGAACTTTCTATTATCATCAATATGAATAAATGACTTCCTAACACATCTACATCCTAAATATATATCAATCCCAAGCTCAAAGAATGTTTCACGTCGGCCTCAAGAGGGTTACAACTCTAATGCATGAAGAATGTGTAAGTCAGCGTATAACTCATGGTAAGGCTCTGTAAATGGATGAAACACACTGTGGTTCTCAATGAAGGTCTGTCTGGTCCTTTACTACCTTGTGTGATGTTCTATTTAGATCTGCAAGTCATAGGAATGCTCCACAAACCTTATATGCTTAAACTGAATGTTGATTTCTCTATTTTTTGAATGTTGATGATCTTTTGATTGTGATATCTCTCAACAAACAACTCCAAATCTCATGAAATCTAAGTATGATGTAGATGACATAGTTTAGAAGCTGAATCCTACTTTGTGAGCTCTAAAATTTTGATGTGATAAAATGTAGTGGGAAATGTTGAAACTGTAACTGACTGAACTACAACTAAAATGTAAGAAAAGGAAAAGAAAGCAAATGTTTTTGGTTGATGCAAGATTGCTCTTCAACCTAGGATGCTCCTGCATCAAACACCTGGGGTTGTTTGAAAAGTGAGTCCCTCACTTTGTTGGGGCTAGAGGAAAAATAAGGTGGTCTACCTCAACCTAAGAAATCCATGATGAATCTTCCTCTGGTCTTCCCTTCCGCTTAACTAGGTACTATTTATATTGCTTGCCTCTGGTGTTGCATCCAACTCTACTATCCAAAATCTCCTTTATCTGCTCTAGTTATTGTTGTGATAACTGATCCTTCAAACCAACTTCAATTATGTCACTTGATTCTCCCTCATGATATTGATATAGATCTGTAATGTTGAATATACCTGTGATATACCAATTGTCTCTAGTAACTCCACTTCATATGCATTTCCTAAATCAAACTTCTTAAGAATCCTACATGGTCCAAACTTCCTTATCTTGAACTTGTTGTATGTTTCCACTAGAAATCTATCTTTTCTTAGGTATACCATAACTTTATCTCCAACAAAAAAATCCTTATATCTCCTCTTCTCATCTGCTTGTTCCTTATACTTACTGTTCATCTCCTCTAAATTCTTTCTGACATGATTGTGTACTGTCTCTATGTATCCTATAAATTCTTCTACCTTTGCAGTCCTTTTGTTCTCCATATTGATGTCTCTTAGGTCCGCAACTCCTCTAGGTTGTACTTTGGTCACAACTTCAAAAGGTATCTTCCCTGTACTCCTGCACATTGAATTATTGTAGGTAAACTCTACTTATGGTATAATTATAGCCTAATTTCCTATCTTATCTCCCACTAAACATCTCAATAAGTTACCTAAGCTCCTATTTACCACTTCTATTTATGCATCAGTTTGTGGGTGAAATAGTGAACTAAAATTTTGGTCTATCTTCATCTTCTTCCACAATGTCCTCTAAAAATATCCTATAAATCTTAAATCCCTATCTAAAATTATACTCTTTGGTAATCCATGCAATCTCACAATCTCCTTGAAGAATAGATCAGAAACATGCACAACATCATTTGTCTTCTTACAAGGGATGAAATAAGCCATCTTTGAAAATCTATCCACTACTAGAAATATAAAATCATGTCCTCTATGTGTTCTTGGTAAACCTAATATGAAATCCATGCCTATGTCTTCCCAAGGTCTCTCCAGTACTGTCAAAGGTTTGTAAAATCCAATATTTAGACTACTTCCTTTTGCATAGGCAAGGAATGAAAGAAGAGATTGGAGGATAGATGATTGGATAGAAATGATGAAAACATTGGGAGGAATAAATTAATTAGGATGGGAGGACTAATGGAGAAGGATGAAGGGGGAGAGGGAAAATGGATGGGTGGAATGATTCATCATGTTGCATTGGATTGACATACCTTATTTAATATAGCAGTAGATGTTATGCACCAAGGTATAGAAACTAGTGTGATGATGTTTCTCATGAGTAGGACTAACCAACAAAAGAGGCCACAAGCAAATCTATGCTAGATAGCATCATGATATGGAAGATCATGTGGTGCAGTCATAGATGGAGGGTCTAGTGAATCTACCATCCAACCATGTAGCTAGAGTAAACATAATAGAAAAACCACAAAACAACACAAAAATAACACAAGAGTAGAATGTAATGGAAGATTCATATATTTATAATGCTCATATGCCGGCAACATGCAAACTAATATGGGCTCATAGGCCTATCCTCTGATAGAATATAAATTACATGAATGATATAGCTTTGAAATCCCTTCCACAAATCTACATCTAAAGACTAAGAACTTCCTATCATCATCAATATGAATAACTAACTTCCTAACACATCTACATCCTGAATATACATCAATCCCAAGCTCAAAAAATGCTTCACGTCGGCCTCAAGAGGGCTATAACACCAATGCATCATGAAATATGTAGGTCAACCTACAACTCATGGTAAGGCTCCGCAAATGGATGAAACATGTTGCAGTTCTCAATGAAAGTCTATCTAGTCATTTACTATCTTGTGTGATGTTCCATTTAGCTCTGTAAGTCACAAGAATGCTCCACAAACCTTGTATGCTTAAAATAAATTTTGATTTCTCTATTCTATGAATGTTGATGATCTTTTGATTGCAATATCTCTCAATAAACAAATCCAAATCTCATGAAATCTGAGTATGATGTAGATGACATAGTTTAGAACCTGAATCCTACTATGTGAGCTCTAAAATCTCAATGCGGTAAAATATGGTGAGAAATGTTAAAACTACAACTGACTAAATTGCAACTAAAATCTAAGAAAAGGAAAAGAAAGTAAATGTTTTTTGTTGATGCAAGATTGCTCTTCAACCTAGGATGCTCCTACATCAGACACATGGGGTTGTTTGAAAAGTGAGCCCCTCACTTTGTTGCGGCTAGAGGAAAACCAAGGTGGTCTACCTTAGCCTAAGAAAACCATGATGAATCTTCCTCCAGTATTCACTTCCACTTAACTAGGTACTATTTATACTGCTTGCCTCTAGTGTTGCATCCAACTCTACTATCCAAAATCTCCTTTATCTACTCTGGTTGTTGTTGTGGTAGCTGATCCTTCAAACCAACATCAATTATGTCACTTGATTCTCCCTCATGATATTGATATATAGATCTGCAATGTTGAATATACCTATGATATACCAAATGTCTCTGATAACTCCACTTCATATGCATTTCCTAAATCAAACTTCTTAAGAATCCTACATGGTCCAAACTTCCTTATCTTCAACTTGTTGTATGTTCCCACTAGAAATCTCTCCTTTCTTAGGTATACCATAACTTCATCTCCAACAAAAAAAAATCCTTATGTCTCCTCTTCTCATCGACTTGTTCCTTATACTTATTATTCATCTCCTCCAAATGCTTTCTGACATGATTGTGTACTGTCTCTATGTATCCTGTAAATTCTTCTTCCTTTATACTCCTTTTGTTCTCCACATTGATGTCTATTAGATCCATAACTCCTCTAGCTTGTAATCCAGTAACAACTTCAAATGGTGTCTTCCCTATACTCTTGCTCATTGAATTATTATAGGAAAACTCTACTTATGGTATAATTATATCCTAATTTCTAGCCATATCTCCTACTAAACATCTCAACAAGTTACCCAAGCTCCTATTTACCACTTCTATTTATCCATCAATCTGTGGGTGAAATGGTGAACTAAACTTTTGGTCTGTCTTCATCTTCTTCCACAATGTCCTCTAAAAATATCCTATGAATGTTAAATCCCTGTCTGATATTATACTCTCTGGTAATCCATGCAATCTCACAATCTCCTTGAAGGATAGGTCAGAAACATGCACAACATCATTTGTCTTCTTACAAGGAATGAAATGGGCCATCTTTGAAAATCTATCCACTACTACATGTATACGCCTAAAAATGACATGATTCATTCTAAATAAATATTCTTAATATTTATTCCTTCTTATTTCTTCTATCAATTAAATAAATATTCTAAGTTTATTTGATTGGTTCATTATCCCATAATTAAATAAAATCAATTTATTTAATTAAATTCCCTAAATTCTTCTAATGTCTCACATAAATTAAATAATCCTACATTATTTAATTAATCCTAAATCCCTCTATCCTAAGTCCTAATTTCATAATTCCACCTCATCAATCCACCTCATCTTTCCACCTCACCATGTTGCACATGTAATTAAATATATTAAATATTTAATTATCTAATATTCCCTCACCCACATGTCCTATTTCTCCTCTAACCAAAGTTAGTTAACTCATCAATCAAAATTGTTAACTAGTCAATTGAGTTAATTCTTCAATCAATTATGCCAGCTCCACAATCCATTCTACTAACTGATCAATTAAGTTTGTTAACTGATCAGTTAATGGAGCTAACTCTACAATCAATTTTGCCAAATCCCCTCTTCCATGATGGAACTTGGACACTTGTCCTATTTCTACTCGTTGCACATTCCTCAACCATTCTCATCCATTGATCATCATACTTCTTCTCAACCATTGATCTTCATTCTTCTGAGTCTATAAAAGAAACCTTATTCTTCCATTCTATTCATCCAAGTGCATCTGAACAATTATGCGGTGCTTCTGTCATTTGTTCTGGCACCTGTGACCATCCAACACTTATACTCTCTATTCCAACGCATATACCAACTGTCATGGCACATCTGTTGAAGCTGCGCATACATACACTGTTCCAGTGCATATACTCTGTTACGGTGCTTTTATCATCTAAAATGACACATATACACTTTGTTACAGTGCTTTTATCATCTGAAATGACGCAAATACTACTTTGGCACATATACCCCATTTTGTGGCACATATGATCAATTCTGTGGTGCATATGTTCAATTTTGTGGTGCATATGATCAATTCTGTGGCGTATATACCCCATTTTGTGGCGCATTTGATTTTTGCTAGATTTTTTGTTGGTGAATCTAATTCTTTTTGCCATAACAGGAGCATACGAACTCATAATCTCACAAAAAAACACTCGTTGGAAAGGTAATTCTATGAACTTCACAATGGACAAGTTTGATCAAGTGATTTTATCATTTTATTAGCTATTTTTATAGTAAAAATTCAGCTATCTTTCTAAGGTTAAATCTAGTGTGTTTTTCTTGGAAACTAATGATTTATTTGTGCAACCTGACGTAAAGGCTTGTCAAAGAAAGGAGAAAAGAAAATTCTAACATATCTTCTACAGGTTTGAGAGGTCAAAGAACAATCATTTTTCACTAAGTGTTGAATAGGATTGATTTAGGCATTCTCATGCAACTCGCATACAATTTTTCATCTAGTTCTAATTAGGACAAAGTAACCCATTGTTCATGCAACTTGCATACAATTTTCATCTAGTTCTAATTAGGAAGGAGTAACCCATTATTCATATAACTTGCATACAATTTTTTATCGAGTTCTAATTAGGAAGGAGTAACCCATTGTTCATGCAACTTGCATACAATTTTAATCTAACTCTAATTAGGAAAGTAAAAATATGCATGCCAATCTCACATAGTTTCTAAATAGGAGGATGATAACTAAATCATTGCTATCTTGGTTTCATTGATCATTGCTATACGGCTATCTCTTTCAGTTAAGAATATTGCTATGTTACAAAGGAAAGAATCATTGCTATCTCCTAATCACTTCAAAGTTAACAACTGTGTGTGTGCCCAAGTAGAATAACGCATATAGCTTTTCTTATTTTAATTAGGATTGGATAAACCACTGTCTACTGTGTCTTTAAAATGACAATAGGCTTATGCTCTCCCCTTTATTAGGTGACTAGAATGCCAGACTTGTCATTTTGCATGTATAACCTTTAGAGGGGCCTGCCCTTGGATGCCCACCTATCCAAGTGGGAATGACCCTAAGTGGTAACAGGCTAAAGCCAAGCCCTTCCAAGCCACTATAAATAAATTGTGTTTGGAGCGAAAGCTTCAAACAATGAGTGCAGTTGTGTTATACCGATAGCCAACCTCCCCTAAAACCCTCCAAGGTGCAACCCTTGTAGGCTGGGAGACTCCATAATGGAGAGTAGTGCTGCTGCATGTATAACCACTTGAATGGTTGCCTTCATTAAACACCTTTGTTCTAGTGGCTAAAAACCCTTATTATCCATTTGAAGCCTAGGATTTGTACTTGTTCTTTTCTTTTAGTCCAAAAAGAGTAAAAAAAATCACAAAAAAATAAAAAATCCATAAAAATATTCTTTGTGTTTGTTGTGTTTTCTTGCCATAAATTCAGAAAATTAGATCAGAAAGGCCTTCTTGAAAACCAAAGTACCAAAAACATAAAAAAATTCCAAAAAAATTGCAAAAACACTGAGAAAAACACCAGAGCGGCGCATCTGTCCTCTGTTCCTGCACATTTGTGTTGACTTTTGGTGCATCTGTTGAGACCTACAACGCATTTACTACCTATTATAGTGCTTTTACATTTTACCAAATTGGCGCATTTGTCTCGACTTGTGGTGCATTTGCACTCTGTTACGGCGCATTTACTGCTGCACATCCAAACCAATAAGCTTTTCCGGTCTTGTGTCAATGGCAAACCAATTAGAGTATATTGGTCAAAAACTCCAATATCTGCAATTGCAGATAAACTTAGGTCCCTCGCCCCAAGATTGTATAGCAATTTCTCAACAAATCCAAGTCTTACAACAAGAAATGACAATCTTGCAAGCTGAACATGCCAGTACTAGCTACGCCTCACCCCAAAATTGTATATCCTTTTCCCATACTCATGACAAGGCAAGCACCATCTCAAGTGGGAAAACATATACCACTCCATCTACTAGTCCTCCTTCACCATCTCCTAGAGCACATAGCCCAGAGCATACTAATCCTACTCCTAGCTCAAAAATGCCCAAAGGATCCTAGGATGATTGGCTCCAAAGACTATTCTACAAGCCCAAAAGAGAAAGAAAAGCTATGGAAAACTCCAATTCCATCCATTCATTACCTCACTCACCTATCAATGATGTGATCCAAGGGTTACAAGCAGAGAGTCACTCATGTCCCCAAATTCTGGTCCTTGACCTTATCAAAGAACCTTCAAGCATGTCCATTACTCCAACCTCGTCATGTATTCGGCAATCCCTTAAGCTTATTGAAGAACCTCCTACCATGACTCAAAGTCAAGGTCTGTCATACCTTCATGTTGTTGCTCAAAAGCTTATCCAAGAGTCATCTACCTCAACTTCAATTCAAACAACCCAAGAGTTATGTCAAGAGCACACTTTAGAGCATGTGGAAACATCAACCCCTTGTCTAAACCAAGATCAAAGCATTCCCATCTGCCCCTTACATAACCTTTATCTTTTCAATGATCCTATACCTATACATGAGCAAGAAATCCAATTTCAAACCATTCATAACCTATATCTCTTTTATGATCAAGATACTACCTTTGATGAAGAAGCTATCCATGAGCAACTTGATCCTATATATGAACAAGAGATCAAATTCCAACCTCTCCATGGCCTATATCCTTTCCATGATCAATATATTATCATTGATGAAGAACATATACAAGAGCACCTTAATTCCATCATGCTAAATCCTATCTATGATCAAGATCCCATCTATGATCAAGAGCTTATCTATGATCAAGTACACCATGATGATCCTCTTATCCCACTTTATGCATTCCATGGTCCTGAGCCTATAACCCCATCTAGTCCTATCCAAGATCTAGCAATTTCCACTTCCCTTGATGAGACACTTGCCTCCCAAGCAAGCGTAGAAGATCAAACTAGTAATACTCTTCTGCCATCTGTTATCGACCATGCTGTAAATCCCCTACCATGTATCCTTGGTCTTACCTCTTTCATTCATGAGTGTTCCTCCATAGAACACTAGCCACCATTATCCTCTATCCCACCTTCTTCATCCAATAAGGAACTTGTGTCTAGTGTTCCACCTATACACAATCCTGTTGTCCACCGCATACTCCAACATATGAACTATCAAGGTAAAGGCTTAGGCCTTCACGAACAAGGTATTTTGGAGCCCCTCCATGTCAATGTTCCTCTTCCTTCATATAGCCTTGGATACGTACCCTAAGGTGAACAAACTCAAGATGTTGGTATTTTCTGCATGCCTTCTAAATCCCCCACTTTCCATCGCAAACCCTATCATATCCCCAAAATTTATGTCGCCATTCCACCTCCATCATCCTATCATTGTCAAAAGCTTGTGACAATACACCTTCCACCATCCAATCTACCTCCGCTACTTCCAACTCCTAATATCCCTCCATGCATTTTACCACCACTTCTCCCAACACCTTATCCATCCATCTATGAATCTTCTAACAATCCCAATCATGGCCAACAAATGCATGTTGTCTAAACAAAGAACTTCCTCCAACCCCACTTCCACCATCCCAAAGGATTTTAATAGCAAAAATCTGGATGCCTCTACCTATAAAGTCAAAAATCCTAAGAGTCCTCATGACCTAGGCTACAAAAACCAAGAATCAAAGAAGCATCCTTCTCAAGAGCTACATACACCCACACACCTATACATCAAGCTGAAAAAGGTGTGGGTCCGCATCCAACAAATGATTACTCCAAAAGCTACACAAAAATGCATACACCTCAGCCCATACCTTCACAGGTACTATCTACAAGCAAAATGGTTTGGGTACCTAAACAAAAATCCCTCAAGTTACATGAGGCATCTACATCTCAAGAATCCCAACCATCCACTTTCTCCCTTTCCATGCAAAAGTCTCCAATTCTTCCATCCCATATGCAAGCAAAAATCAAGAAAATACTTAGTCTATGTGGATTCCTACATGCCTAAATCATTCATCCACAAGCAAAAGTCTTCATTGCTTCCTACACTACTTTCCCATCACTAGCTTCAATGTTTATCATGGTATGTGCAATCGTTGGTCATGATTCCCTTCCATTTCACAACATTTTCATAAACCTCCATCTCCCCTTCCTTCCACTGTTATCCTACATATATTCCTCATTCTATTCCTATGGTCCATGCTTTTGCATAAGCCTTCCCTCCATATTCTGCATCATAATCCACTATCTACCTCTGCCATATCACTTTCATGGGATCCCCTACCAACATCTGTGAGAACACTTGACATTGTCAATGTGACAACATCCATCTAGTGGGACCGTCACCTTTCACAGAACTAGATCCCTAAGTCTCTCCCTTCCATATCCGCGTTCTCCTACCCAAATGTTTCAAAAAAAAAGGAAAAAAAGAAAAAAGTAAAGAAAAATCCCTTCATCCAATGGTGAAAACCTGGCAAATAGGCACCTTGGATAAGTACCATGATGAAAACCTAGCAAATAGGCGTCATGTGTAAGTTGATCTTCTATGTCACCTACACTTGGGGGCACCTTGTCTCATCAGCCTATCACTCTTCTCCTATTAATTTCCTTCCATACCATTTCCTATTCTATCCTACCTATACTATCCAGTCTATCCATCCTAATCTTCCTTTCCTCTATTTTCTTTGGTCTTGATAAAGATTGGAGGCACAATGTTGACAAATGTTTTATATGTCTCTTGACGTACCTTATCCCTCCAACCCATGCAAATCCTTCATTACCCTCTCATCCTCCTATTGTCGTAAGCATTGCCATAAAAAATCCTACGTATTCTACCTACAATGGGGCATGTTATTCTTATGTGACATATTCCTTGGAGATCACATCCTTGTTTCCTTCTATCCACTATTGCCCATCCTCATACCTACCCATTCCATTCTTTATCACCCGTACATCTACCTATCTATGGTGTTTCCCTTGTCATCAGTATCACTTGTCCCATATCGTGTCTTGCCTAATCCATATCTGTTCCATATTGTGTCTTGTCTGATCCATATCAGTTCCATATCTGATCCATATATATTCCATATTGTGTCTTTTCTGATCCATATCATGTCTCATCTGATCCATATCTTAGGTCCATCAAAGTCCAAGTCCATGAACTACATTGCCTCTGTGTCGTTATGTAGGCAAGGCCATATTTCCATGTGCCCTCGAGCCACTAGGTCAGTCCCTTAGGGTCCGTCTCGTCAATAAAGATTGTGGAAGTCTTCTCTCACCAAGCAAGCAAGCACAAGTGAAACCCACTCTTTTCAAGCAAAAATCTTGATGCAGAACATTAACCTATCCAAGGCAAAGTAGAAAAACACCTAAGGCCTTCCTAATGATTTTACTCAAATTATGGCAAGAAACGAACACATCTAAATGCAAGACTGTTTCATGTTGGTTAGGTTAACTTACAAGGTCTTGATTTATGCTATCATGCCTTTCTATGCTCCTCGAAGATTCCAAAAGCTAGAGATGCTATGATGGGGGCATGATTATTTTCTTTGTTTGTTGTTTATGGATTAAACTTTAGTAATATGACACCTTATCTAAGGACATGATCAACAAAAGATCATCGAGGACATCAAAGGTCTAACATGAATGGGGGCAATCCTTGTCTGTTGATACGCAAGAAGTACTCAAGTCATCTCGGTTCAATTATACCTTGATGCTTGTATTAACTTGCTAAATCAAAATCCATGTAAGCAGTACTCAGGTCATCTCGGTTCAATTATACCTAGATGCTTGTATTAACTTACAAGATTTCAGAAAAAGTACCAAAAAAAATGCCCAATGATGAAATAAAGCACTTCAAAATACTTGCACCTTCAAGATGTCAAAAGAAAAGCATCCATTATACATCCATTTATACATCCATACATCCATATCCCATGCAATAAAAGATCCACAATATGCAGAGTATCAATGTTTACAAAAGCTTGTGAGTCTTATCGAGTCTTTCTTCTATCAATCAGATTTCTATCTATCATCATATCTTTCATCCTTGTCCAATCAATCTGAGAAATGATCCAAATGCAAGGTCCATCCTTAATCCATACCGATCAAGTAAGGTCAATCTTGTTAAATGATCCAATCACAATCAATGGTCTTGATCCTTGTCTGGTCATAAATCAACTCAATCAATTATAATCAATCACTTGTCTTAGACAGAATGTTGTATTGTCGAAATTAGACCAATACACACATCTTACACGACATGTTTCATTTCTTGAAACTAGACATTATCCTTCGTGTTGCTCTAGGGATATATCATTCCCCACCATGAAAACACTGTCATATATCATTATCAATTAATCAGTTGGTTTACAGCTTGATAGGGGCAATACCTTGTTTGTTCTTGTATCATTTGTGCATACTTGTTTGCTTGCTTGTGTGTGTTATCATTTTCTCTTGTATCATGTATCATTCAGCTCTTTCTTCACCCATTTTCTTCAAACCTAACCTTCTTCATCGTGAGATTGTCCGTCTCACACCTTCTGCCTTCTTCCCATCTAATCTCCTGGGGGGGCATCCTGTCATCAAACCTATACCAGGGGCAAATTGGGGCATGTATCATTGTCAGACTATTTATTCTTTGAAGCAACGTTGTAAACTGCATTGCATCAAAGAGAGGCAAAATGTATACGCCTAAAAATGGCACGATTCATTCTAAATAAATATTCTTAATATTTATTCCCTTCTTATTTCTTCTATCAATTAAATAAATATTCTAAGTTTATTTGATTGGTTCATTATCCCATAATTAAATAAAATCAATTTATTTAATTAAATTCCCTAAATTCTTCTAATGTCTCACATAAATTAAATAATCCTACATTATTTAATTAATCCTAAATCCCTCTATCCTAAGTCCTAATTTCATAATTCCACCTCATCTTTCCACCTCACCATGTTGTACATGTAATTAAATATATTAAATATTTAATTATCTAATATTCCCTCACCCACATGTCCTATTTCTCCTCTAATCAAAGTTAGTTAACTCATCAATCAAAATTGTTAACTAACTAGTCAATTGAGTTAATTCTTCAATCAATTCTATCAACTCCACAATCCATTCTACTAACTGATCAATCAAGTTTGTTAACTGATCAGTTAATGGAGTTAACTCTCCAATCAATTTTGTCAAATCCCCTCTTCCATGATGGAACTTGGACACTTGTCCTCTTTCTACTCATTGCACATTCCTCAACCATTGTCAGCCATTGATCATCATACTTCTTCTCAACCATTGATCTTCATTCTTCTAAGTCTATAAAAGAAAACTTATTCTTCCATTCTATTCATCTAGACTATTTGTATTGTTACTCTATAGGAATTTACCAACACGCCTTTGGCACCTCCATTACAATTTGCTTGAGATTACCCAAAGCTTTGAAGTTCCTCTTCATTGCACGTTTATCACCACAGCGATTCACTATCAACATTCTTGAAAGCAGCAAAGGAGTGCACTCTCTAAGGGCCTACTTCATACAAACAAGGATGATCTTGATAGGCAACAATAGAAGTTTTGATTCAAGGAAGGTTTGCATTTCATTGCTTCATTTTATTCAATCTTCTTAGTTTCACTATTCTATTGAGTTATGGGTATTTGATGTTGTTTGTTGCATATTCATTGTTGATCCTATTTTACCCTAACACTACAAATATAGAATCATGTCCTCTATGTGTTCTTGGTAAACCTAATATGAAATTCATGCTTATGTCTTCCCATGGTCTCTCCAGTACTATCAAAGGTTTGTAAAATCCAATATTTAGACTACTCCAATTTGCATAGGTGAGGCATGAAAGAAGAGATTGGATGATAGGTGATTGGATAGAAATGATGAAAACATTGGGGGGAATAGATTGATTAGGATGGGAGGACTAATGGAGAAGGATGAAGGTGGAGAGGGAAAATGGATGGGTGGAATGATTCATCATGTTGCATTGGATTCACATATCTTATTTAATATAGCACTAGATGTTATGCACCAAGGTATAAAAACTAGTGTGATGATGTTTCTCATGTGCAGGACTAACTCACAAAAGAGGCCACAAGCAACTCTATACTAGATAGAATCATGATATGGAAGACCATGTGGTGCAGTCATAGATGGAGGGTCCAAAGAATGGATCGTCCAACCATATAGCTAGAGTAAACACAACAGAAAAACCATAAAAATAACACAAGAGTAGAATGTAATGGAAAATTCATATATTCAGTATCTTAAAATGTTACAATGCTTATATGTCAGCAACATGCGAACTAATATGGGCTCATAGGCCTGTCCTTTGATAGAATATAAATTACATGATTGATATAGCTTTGAAGTGCCTTTCGCAAATCCACATCTAAGTACTAAGAACTTTCTATAATCATTAATATGAATAACTGACTTCCTAACACATCTACATCCTGAATATATATCAACCCCAAGCTCAAAGAATGCTTCATGTCAGCCTCAAGAGGGTTACACGTCCAATGCATGATGAAATGTGTAGGTCAACCTATAACTCATGGTAAGGCTCCACAAATGGATGAAATGTGTTGTGGTTCTCAATGAAGGTTTATCTAATCCTTTACTACCTTGTGTGATGTTCCATTTAGCTTTGCAAGTCATAAGAATGCTCCACAAAGCTTGTATACTTAAACTGAATGTTGATTGCTCTGTTATGTGAATGTTGATGATCTTTTGATTATGACATCTCTCAACAAAAAACTCCAAATCTCATGAAATCTAAGTATGATGTAGATGATATAGTTTAGAACATGAATCCTACTTTGTGAGCTCTAAAATCTTGATGAGGTAAAATGTAGTGGGAAATGTTGAAACTATAACTGACTGAGCTGCAACTAAAATGTAAGAAACGGAAAAGAAAGAAAATGTTTTTGGTTGATGCAAGATTGATCTTCAACCTAGGATGCTCCTACATCAAACACCCAAGGTTGTTTGAAAAGTGAGTCCCTCACTTTCTTGGGGTTAGAGGAAAACCAAGGTGGTCTACCTTAGCCTGAGAAATCCATGATGAATCTTCCTCTGGTCTTCCCTTCCACTTAACTAGTTACTATTTATACTACTTGCCTCTAGTGTAGGTCTAACTCTGCTATCCAAAATATCATTTATCTTCTCTGATTGTTGTTGTGGTAACTGATCCTTCAAACTAGCTTTAATTTTGTCACTTGATTCTCCCTCATGATACGGATATAGATCTACAATGTTGAATATACCTGTGATATACCAAATGTCTCTGGTAACTCCACTTCATATGCATTTCCTCAATCAAACTTCTTAAGAATCCCACATTGTCCAAACTTCCTCATCTTCAACTTGTTGTATGTTCCCACTAGAAATCTCTCCTTCCTTAGGTATACCATAACTTCATCTCCAACAAAAAAAACCATATGTCTCCTCTTCTCATCTACTTGTTCCTTATACTTATTGTTCATCTCCTCCAAATGTTTTTTGACATGATTTTGTACTATCTCTATTTATCCTATGAATTCTTCTACCTTTGCACTCCTTTTGTTCTCCATATTTATGTCTCTTAGCTCTATAACTCCTCTAAGTTGTACTCCAATCACAACTTCAAATGGTGTCTTCCCTGTACTCCTACTCATTGAATTATTGTAAGAAAACTTTGCTTACAGTATAATTATATCCTAATTTCATGCCTTATCTCTTACTAAACATCTCAACAAGTTACCCAAGATCCTATTTACCACTTTTGTTTGTCCATCAGTCTATGGGTGAAATGGCGAACTAAACTTTTGGTCTGTCTTCATCTTCTTCCACAATGTCCTCTAACAATATCCTATGAATCTTAAATCCCTGTCTAGAATTATACTCTTTGGTAATCCATGCAATCTCACAATCTCCTTGAAGAATAGGTTAGAAACATGCACAACATCATTTATCTTCTTACAAGGAATGAAATGAGCCATCTTTGAAAATCGATCCACTACTACAAATATAGAATCATGTCCTCTATGAGCTCTTGGTAAACCTAATATGAAATCCATGCTTATGTCTTCCCAAGGTCTCTCCAGTACTATCAAAGGTTTGTGAAATCCAATATTTATACTCCCTTTTGCAACTTGACAAAACCTAGAACTCTGAACAAATTTCCTTACATCCTTATATATCTAAGGCCACAAATAATGTTTACTTACCAAGGCTATTGTCTTGTCAATACCAAAATGTCCTTCTAATCCTTGACTATGCTTCTCCTTGATCAAATTATCTCTCATTGAACTCCTAGGTATACACAACTGATTCCCTTTGAACAACATATCCTCCTAAATGAAATATTCCAACCACTTGCTTCTATCAATCACAATAGGTTCCCTATTTTCTTTCCATGCTTCTACAAAATCAAGATCATCTTCATACATGTGCTTAAGTTCTTCCAAACCTTGTCCTTCTACCCTCATCTCTATCAATAGGTTCCTTCTACTCAATGCATTTGCAACTTTGTTTGAATTTCCACTCTGGTGCTTCAACATAAGTGTGTAACTCTGCATGAACTCTAGCCATCTCATGTGTCTTTGATTCAACTTACCCTAATTGTTTAAATACTACAAAGCTTGATGGTTAGTGTACAACACAAATTCTTTTGGCAACACGTAATGTCTTGTTGATCATGATGTTAGTCATTCACAAACATAGAATAAAAGTTACACAACAACCTTTACTCATCTTGAAAGATACGATGAATTCAGAGAATTCATGATCCCAAGTCTCCGTTGATTAGGTCTTAATCTACTGACGTTACTTAGTGGTTGATGTGTGTTGCTGTTTTCCATTCAGGGGCCTTACGTATTTCTGCAAAGTTCATCATTATTTCTCCAAATATCCTTCTCTATATGCCTGCCCTGCATAAATCTCCAATAATTCTACCTCTGCACTGTGAATTTAGTCAAATAATGTGCCTACAGGCTGATATTTGCATGATTTCTACCACTATTTATGATTCTTTGCATGATATTTTCAATACTGCATGCATTTAACTCAAATATGCTAATGATTTTCAGTTACCTACGGGATTTCAGCATATTTCTCTGTTCTGCTTGTTATTTATCATGATTTGCAGTTATGATGATGAATTTATGAAATTAAAAAAAGGAAAAGGGTTAAAGAATGAGATTCCCAAAACTACTTGACTTAGATCACTGATCCACATACAAGCTCCCATACATGCAATGAAAAGAAGGAAACTAGAATCATACTTCACCAGGACATTCCACAAATCCGCATGATCCAGTGCAAATCTTCAAAGGAAAAGTTGACAACAACATGTAATGAAATGAAAGCGCTTCTAGTTGAACACAGCATTCACCAGTACATATCCAGAAATCAACAGGAAGATTACGTAAAATTTACAATCAGGATGTAATCTGAAACTTCATATCCATTCAGTATGCTCAAGAACAGGTACATTTACAGTGATCTGAAGAAAGAACCTTGACATTTCAACAATTCTATCCTCATTAGTCTCAGTAATCCGATCTCCTAATTGATTCTACAGTAATCGGCCTTAATGCCAGATATTTCTTCTTTTTTTTGTTCCCCCCCTTTTTATCTATTAGCCTTATTGCCAGATATGTCTATCTATCTCCCCCCCCTTGTATTTTTGACAAGCTCTAGCTCTTATATAGAGCAAATGCCAGAAAATAGTTACAATGATCCAAGGATCATGATCCTCTCATAATAATCAACGGTCCAGATGAAAAGCACATGCTTCGCCAGTTGGCAAATGTACAGTTGGCACAGAATATTCCAGCATCTTTGATTTGATTCGGTCTCCAGCTGGCAAATAGCATATTTGACAATATCCTCCTCATTTCTGGTTCATGTTGCCTTCATGTGCAACTTTGTAATTATCAGCAACAGCTCTAACAGCATCATGACTTCCTGCAAATAAACAGACAAACATTAAGTTCATCATCATGTGGATAAACAACAGGAATTTAAACATTTTATTAAACAGGCCCCAAAATGTGTAGCTACAGGCAAATCGAGCCCCAAATCAGTGGAAAATATGCACTAAATGCCTAAACAGCGTTAAAAAACACTCGGGTCAACCATCGTTTCATTTTCCCGCCCATTTCCTTGTATATCAGGTTCAAATTATGATCATGCATCGCAACATATACAAGGAAAAAACTACCTTTAACCTTCCTTCGAATCCGGTTCTGTATATGATGTATGTATGTATCGGCGTGACTACACACTGTCGGAATGACAATTTTACATTAGGCCGACGGCTAAACTTATACCGACGCCAAAAATCATGATGATGTCCATCCATCGGGAAGACATGTTCTATCGGCATGATAACTCAAGATAAGGCCGATAGCAAGACTTAAAACTTTCGTCTGCATGATATTTTGGAAATATGATGCTCCCCCTTCCGAATGTCCAGACGACGTCACCGTCATGTTTCGCTTCTGTATATTGGGGAAAAGAATGACATCATCATCATCATCATGTCGAAGGAAAATAGGAGGATATGAAATATGATCCTGCTACTGAGGAAAGGAATATGATGGTGACGTCATCGTCATATCCGGGCTTCATTAAAATGCAAAAGATGACGTCACCATCATGTTTAGTTAAGATCAGGGGATAAATGTAATATCAGGTCGCCTAAGGAAGATGATCAGGTGGTGAATGTAATATGACCCCTTTGCAGCCAAGGTAACCCTCTCGAAAGATCAGGATGATGATGATCATCAGGATATCCAGGGCTTTTGTTAAACTTAGAACATGATGTCATCATCATATTCGCAAACCGGATCATGTTTTGGAAAATATCCTGCTGAAGGGAAGTGTGATGATGATGTCATCCTGATATTTGCTTCTTCATTTTTCAGGTTAGGATGACGTCATCAGGATATTAGCAAAAGGTCATATTTCTTGGCAGGAGGACATTACGAAATATCGGGTAGACAAACAAGATCATGATGATCTTGGCAACATGACAGGATAAAAATATGATGATCCTCCTCATCGAATATCATGATGACGTAACCATCATATTCCGTCTTCGGAGCATGAGGATGAGTTGAGGTCATCATCAGGTTAACGCTAGGGTGATATTTAAAATATGATCATGACACGGAATGGAATATCACCCTCCCTTAAAAGATAGGGTGATCATCATGATCATGCAAAAGGAGATCAGGAGGATATGATGACGTCATCATCATATTAGTGAATATCAGCAAATATGACCCTCTCTTGAAAGATCAGGATGATGACCCTCCGATAGGATTTTGACATGCGCATGCAAATTATGCAGATAGTGGACTTTCTAAGCAGGGTGATATTGTAATATCAGCATGATATTATAATATCAGGTGATGTTATAATATCATGATGCTCGTTGTTATGAAATATCGGGTTACACTCAAAACATGATGCCCATGATGCGCCTAAGGTCATTTGACGGGTAAAACACACTATCACCTAAGATTGACGTCTGGATATTGGGACTGCATGATTTTATCAGGTGATAGACTAAGATTAGGATGACCTTGACAACATGACTGAGGATATAAAAATATGATGATCACTTGCGATTATCAGGTTTGACCAAAACTTTGACTGTGCATAACTCCCTCATATGGACGAATTTTCAGGTGATGTAAAAGGGAAACCTGCATGGAATTTCAAGCTCTTTCTAAATATGAGGTCATAGAAACAAAATATGAACTTTGACAAACTGACCTCATGATGATGACCAACCCCATCCTGACCCTCATGATGATGATGCACCTGACTCATTTTTACCAAACCGCCAGAAAACAGACAACACAAGCCAAGCCAAAAGTTGGGTCCCTATTTTGATAATGCAAAATGGGGCGTGTTGTGTAACCACACAACTTGCCACCAAAGAAAACAACAAAATTCAAATAATTCAAAAGGTGAGGATAAATTAAAACATAAATTTCCAACTCCTATTAAGCATGAGCATCCTAATCCTTTCTAACTGGTATCATGTTCATCAATGTAATAGTGAATTGATAAGGGATCAATTGTGTGCATGTGATTCATATACTCATCTTGAAAGTGAGTTGAATAAGTCAGTGACTGGTGTTAAGCTACGTAGTTTGGTTCATCCCTCATAGCCAACCGGATAGAGCCTTGCTGCCAGCAGGCGTCCATAGCCCCGGCAAGGTTATCGTTGCAATTCTCCTAAGTAGAGCCCCACTGCCAGCAGGCGTCTATAGCCCCGGTAGAGTTACTTAGATGACTTAATCTAGATTTTAGAAAATCCATTTTATTATTTTATTTATTTTATATTTTGAATTTAATTCTTAAGATATAACAGTTGTAGCCTCATGATACAAGGAATGGTCACTTGTTGAAATTAAGTTGAGAATTGCAATGGTAGCAAGGGCAACCTTTAGATTTTTCGCTTAACACCTACACTGATATGTTCAATAAACCTAAGGCTGTTAGGTGTGTCATTGTGAGGATCACCTTGACTCAAGAAAAGTAGTACTAATGAATATGATACCACAGACCTGATCAAGAATACCTACACTGATATGAATTACAACCTATGTAAAAACTTATATCCAACTTTTGAATTCTAACAATTTATGTAGTGTTCTTAAGTAACAAGGTGCACCAGTTTTGCCCAACCAAAACAAAGACTCAACAACGCAAGGCAAAAAGCAACCTGTACAAACAGCTAACCTATGAAAGGAAACAAAAGAAACAGAACAAGAAAGCAAAACAAGCAAACTGTACAAACAACTAACCTACAAAATTATATACAAACCACTACTAGGCAAACAAAAACTAGCAAACGACCCAAAGACACCTGTATTTGCATACTTCTTTTGATTGTACAGGAGCATTAGGGTATTAGTTATGGTTCTCAACCTAGCAAATTTATCTTTATATTCTGAAAAATATTCTGATATTCTGAATTCACTGTATTCAATAGAATGACTCTTGATGATCAGTAACTGAGGCAGCTCATCATGTTCATGATTAATCCATATGCATGTCTTATCTCCTGAATTTCCATAATCAAAATAATAATCAACATCATTCACTGTGGAAAGGAGAAATACAACCTGGTGTATTTCTGATTCTATTGGACATGCTTCTTCATTGGCAGTTGGTCTTCCATTTGTCATTATATTTTCACTACTTGGCTCAGTGCCTGGTCTCTCTTCAAATTGAAGGATGTATGACTCTTGATGTATTAATTCTTCATCTTTATCCAGCCTTGTTCCTTCATTTTGGATGTTCAGTTTATCTTCCAGTTCAGGAAACCTCTCAATATTTTCTTCAATTTCATGCACATCAGCATCTAAATAAGTATCTTTATTATCACAACCTGATATACAGAAATTTATCATTTCTAAATCATGTGACTGTAAAAGAGAATTGGCATTCAACTGATAAAGACACTCCCTTGTTTCATTCTCAAAATATTTCTGGAGTGACATCTGATTATGCATAACAACTCCAAAGTCTTCTACATCTTCATCTTTCAGGAATTGTTTATTAAATAATTCACATCTTCTATCTAGTAAAGGATCTGGTTCCATTAACCTGCAACATTCTTGCATTTGATCATTTAATTCAACCCAGTTAGGTAGTAAATCAGCATTTATTTTCTTCTCTATGACTCCCTGAGTTACCACTATAGGAACTTCATCATCAGCAGTGAATTTAAATTGCTCTACTATCTGTTTACACTTCTCTTTACCATAGAATGACTCCAGGAAAGACGTTTCATCTTCTTTATCAAAAGTATTAGGATCAGAATCAAAAATATTATCCTGATGAGTGGTTTCTTCTCTAAAATTTTCACAAGATTCATACCTGCATACTAACTGATCCTTACTTGTATTAGGAAGTAGAGAACTCCTATCAATCTCACCATAAAATGAATCCAGGAAAGATGTTTCCTCTTCATTACCTTCTGGAACCGACTCAGCTATTGTATTTTCTAGAGTCTTTTTCAACATGATCAAGCAGGCGTAACAATCCCTTTCTGAATGCTCTTCATCATGTAATCTGCACCAGCTTTCAATCAGAACATCATCAGTGGATAAACCTAATATTTGACTACATTGTATATTTCTGGACAAGTATAATTCAAAATCTTCAGAACGATCCACTTCAGTGTCTGGACAATTAATAACTTCTGGTGCTACATCTGCTTGTTGCTCTAGAATTTCCTCATTTTCCTGGCAAATTTCAACCCTGAACACATCTGGAAAGAATATTAATCCTTTCAAATATAAATCCAACCTTGTAAGGAAAGTTAAACAATTTATTTCGCTGTGTTCTACAGTCTGGTGTATCCTACAACAGGTAGATAAACCAAAGACAAACTGTGAGGGTAAAGCTGCCTACTCAAAGTTTCCTGAAATAAAGGAATGTTAATTTGACAATTGCCTTCATATACATCCATCAAAATGAGACTCTATTTTTCAATTTTTAGGATTTTGAAATTTTAAGGAGATCCATCATATCTCAGAATAAAACTTGAAAGTTCAGAAAATCAAACTAATCTTTGATGTTTCGAGCTAGATCTTTGCAAAGGTGCAACCAAAACATCTCAGATAAGAGATATTTGCAGACATTTAACTCAAATGCTGAAATATTTATGTAATATTTGCAGAAATCTAGAAATTCACAGCTCAGGCCCTCCTTCTAGTGCCAATTTATGTTGCGTTAGAAGCAAGGGGCCTGCATAAAATGAATGATGACTGAAGCAATAGTGTCTTTTCCAGTTCTGCCCTCCTTCTAGCGCCAATTTATGTTGTTGAGGAACAGCTCACCTGCCCTCCTTCTAGCACAAATTTATGTTGATCATGCCCTCCTTCTAGTGCCAATTTATGTTGATCAGCCCTCCTTCTAGCGCCAATTTATGTTGATCATATCACTTCAACTGAAAAGAATTTATTTGCTGAGAAACAGCTCATGCCCTCCTTCTAGCGCCAATTTATGTTCTGCTGATGTTCTGCCCTCCTTCTAGCGCCAATTTATGTTGATCATGCCCTCCTTCTAGCGCCAATTTATGTTGAGATAGGAGCGAGGTGCCTGCAGATATGTTTGCAAGATTTAAAGCGGGCTGATAAACAGAGGCAGGGGATATCACTTCAACTGAAAAGAATTTATTTGCTGAGAAATAGCTCAGCCCTCCTTCTAGCGCCAATTTATGTTGATCATGATGTTAGTCATTCACAAACATAGAATAAAAGTTACACAACAACCTTTACTCATCTTGAAAGATACGATGAATTCAGAGAATTCATGATCCCAAGTCTCCGTTGATTAGGTCTTAATCTACTGATGTTACTCAGTGGTTGATGTGTGTTGCTATTTTCCATTCAGGGGCTTTACGTATTTCTGCAAAGTTCATCATTATTTCTCCAAATATCCTACTCTATATGCCTGCCCTGCATAAATCTCCAATAATTCTACCTCTGCACTGTGAATTTAGTCAAATAATGTGCCTACAGGCTGATATTTGCATGATTTCTACCACTATTTATGATTCTTTGCATGATATTTTCAATACTGCATGCATTTAACTCAAATATGCTAATGATTTCCAGTTACCTACGAGATTTCAGCATATTTCTCTGTTCTGCTTGTTATTTATCATGATTTGCAGTTATGATGATGAATTTATGAAATTAAAAAAAGGAAAAGGGTTAAAGAATGAGATTCCCAAAACTACTTGACTTAGATCACTGATCCACATACAAGCTCCCATACATGCAATGAAAAGAAGGAAACTAGAATCATACTTCACCAGGACATTCCACAAATCCGCATGATCCAGTGCAAATCTTCAAAGGAAAAGTTAACAACAACATGTAATGAAATGAAAGCGCTTCTAGTTGAACACAGCATTCACCAGTACATATCCAGAAATCAACAGGAAGATTACGTAAAATTTACAATCAGGATGTAATCTGAAACTTCATATCCATTCAGTATGCTCAAGAACAGGTACATTTACAGTGATCTGAAGAAAGAACCTTGACATTTCAATAATTCTATCCTCATTAGTCTCAGTAATCCGATCTCCTAATTGATTCTACAGTAATCAGCCTTAATGCCAGATATTTCTTCTTTTTTTTGTTCCCCCCCTTTTTATCTATTAGCCTTATTGCCAGATATGTCTATCTATCTCCCCCCCTTGTATTTTTGACAAGCTCTGGCTCTTATATAGAGCAAATGCCAGAAAACAGTTACAATGATCCAAGGATCATGATCCTCTCATAATAATCAACGGTCCAGATGAAAAGCACATGCTTCGCCAGTTGGCAAATGTACAGCTGGCACAGAATATTCCAGCATCTTTGATTTGATTTGGTCTCCAGCTGGCAAACAACATATTTGACAATATCCTCCTCATTTCTGGTTCATGTTGCCTTCATGTGCAACTTTGTAATTATCAGCAACAGCTCTAACAGCATCATGACTTCCTGCAAATAAACAGACAAACATTAAGTTCATCATCATGTGGATAAACAACAGGAATTTAAACATTTTATTAAACAGGCCCCAAAATGTGTAGCTACAGGCAAATCGAGCCCCAAATCAGTGGAAAATATGCACTAAATGCCTAAACAGCGTTAAAAAACACTCGGGTCAACCATCGTTTCATTTTCCCGCCCATTTCCTTGTATATCGGGTTCAAATTATGATCATGCATCGCAACATATACAAGGAAAAAACTACCTTTAACCTTCCTTCGAATCCGGCTCTGTATATGATGTATGTATGTATCGGCGTGACTACACACTGTCGGAATGACAATTTTACATTAGGCCGACGGCTAAACTTATACCGACGCCAAAAATCATGATGATGTCCATCCATCGGGAAGACATGTTCTGTCGACAGGATAACTCAAGATAAGGCCGATAGCAAGACTTAAAACTTTCGTCTGCATGATATTTTGGAAATATGATGCTCCCCCTTCCGAATGTCCAGACGACGTCACCGTCATGTTTCGCTTCTGTATATTGGGGAAAAGAATGACATCATCATCATCATCATGTCGAAGGAAAATAGGAGGATATGAAATATGATCCTGCTGCTGAGGAAAGGAATATGATGGTGACGTCATCGTCATATCCGGGCTTCATTAAAATGCAAAAGATGACGTCACCGTCATGTTTAGTTAAGATCAGGGGATAAATGTAATATCGGGTCGCCTAAGGAAGATGATCAGGTGGTGAATGTAATATGACCCCTTTGCGGCCAAGGTAACCCTCTTGAAAGATCAGGATGATGATGATCATCAGGATATTCGGGGCTTTTGTTAAACTTAGAACATGACATCATCATCATATTCGCGAACCAGATCATGTTTTGGAAAATATCCTGCCGAAGGGAAGTGTGATGATGATGTCATCCTGATATTTGCTTCTTCGTTTTTCAGGTTAGGATGACGTCATCAGGATATTAGCAAAAGGTCATATTTCTTGGCAGGAGGACATTACGAAATATCGAGTAGACAAACAAGATCATGATGATCTTGGCAACATGACAGGATAAAAATATGATGATCCTCCTCATCGAATATCATGATGACGTAACCATCATATTCTGTCTTCGGAGCATGAGGATGAGTTGAGGTCATCATCAGGTTAATGCTAGGGTGATATTTAAAATATGATCATGCCATGGAATGGAATATCACCCTCCCTTAAAAGATAGGGTGATCATCATGATCATGCAAAAGGAGATCAGGAGGATATGATGACGTCATCATCATATTAGTGAATATCAGCAAATATGACCCTCTCTTGAAAGATCAGGATGATGGCCCTCCGATAGGATTTTGACGTACGCATGCAAATTATGTAGATAGTGGACTTTCTAAGCAGGGTGATATTGTAATATCAGCATGATATTATAATATCAGGTGATGTTATAATATCATGATGCTCGTTGTTATGAAATATCGGGTTACACTCAAAACATGATGCCCATGATGCGCCTAAGGTCATTTGACGGGTAAAACACACTATCACCTAAGATTGACGTCCAGATATTGGGACTGCATGATTTTATCAGGTGATAGACCAAGATCAGGATGACCTTGACAACATGACTGAGGATATAAAAATATGATGATCACTTGCGATTATCAGGTTTGACCAAAATTTTGACTGTGCATAACTCCCTCATATGGATGAATTTTCAGGTGATGTAAAAGGGAAACCTGCATGGAATTTCAAGCTCTTTCTAAATATGAGGTCATAGAAACAAAATATGAACTTTGACAAACTGACCTCATGATGATGACCAACCCCATCCTGACCCTCATGATGATGATGCACCTGACTCATTTTTACCAAACCGCTAGAAAACAGACAACACAAGCCAAGCCAAAAGTTGGGTCGCTGTTTTGATAATGCAAAATGGGGCGTGTTGGGTAACCACACAACATGTCTCCACTTCCTAAAGGTTTGAATTATGGCATATAACTCCTAATCATAAACTGAATATCTCATCCTTGCACCATTCAACTTCTCACTAAAATATGCTACTAGTCACCCTTCTTCACTTAGCACTACTCCTATTGCATTCCCACTAGAATCACAATCAACTTGAAATACTTTGTCAAAATTCGGTATTGCTAACACTAGTTGCTCTGTCACTTTCTACTTCAACAACTCAAAACTATTATGTGATCCTAATGTCCACTTAAAATCCTTCTACTCACCTCTCATTGTCTCTGTCATTGGTGTGCATATAGTACTGAAATTTCTAATGAACTTTTGGTAGAAACTTGCTAGTCCATGAAATGATCTAACCTCACCAATGTTCATAGGTGTTGGCCACTCAACAATTGCTCTAACTTTCTCAGGGTCCATCTTCAATTCTTCTGCATAAATTACAAATCCCAAATATACCAATTTTGTCTTCATGAAACTACATTTCTTGATGTTTATCAACAATTTCTCTTCTCTCAACCTCTGAAGTACTTGTCTAATATGTTGCAAATGTTCTTCCTTTGTTCTACTAAAAATTAGAATATCATCCAAGTAGACAATAACAAACTTACCCAAGAATCTCTTCAAAACCTCATTCATCAACCTCATGAAAGTACTTGGTGCATTAGTTAATCCAAAAGGCATGACTAACAACTTATACAATCCTTCATTTGTCTTAAATGCAGTCTTCCACTCATCTCCTTCTCTGATCCTGATTTGATGGTATCCATTCTTTAGGTCTATCTTGCGAAATATTTTGCTCCACTCAAACAATCCATGATGTCATTCATCCATGGCAATAGAAATCTATACTTCACTATGATTTTGTTGATTTTTCTAGAGTCTGTACACATCCTCCATTCCCCACTTTTCTTCAGTGCTAGTATTGTAGGTACCACACATGGGCTCAAACTTTCTCTAATCAATCCTTTTGTCAATAGCTCCTGCACTTGTCTATTTAGTTCCATATTTTCTGCCGATGTCATCCTATGTGCTACTTTGTTTAGGAAACTAACTTGAGGTTTTAGATCCATATGATAACTGATACTCCAAATTGGTGGTAATCCATCAGGCACATTCTCTGATATGATATCTTGGTATTCTATCAACAATTTAGTTATCTCTGGTGGTGGTTCTTCTTTCATTGTGGTAGTGGTTTCTACACTTAGGGTTCTGTACTTCTTTAGGATCGATGCAAAACACATGTTCTCATGTCTCAATCCATCCAAAAATTTCCTTTGATCCACTAAATAGATTCTAGCATTGCCTCATACTTTACTTTAGGCTCTTCTTCCAAAGGTATCAAGATATGTTTCTTCCCATTTGATGTTATAGTATAAGTATTCTTTCTCCCATCATGTATTGCATTTCTATCATACTACCATGGCCTTCCCAAGAATATATGGCATACATCCATTGGCATAATATCACACAATACCTCATCACCATAAGATCCTATATGAAATTTCAAAAAACATTGTTCGCTCACCAACACCTTGTTCTCATCTTGAATCCATTCTATCTTGTAGGGCTTTGGATATTTCAACCTCTCTAGATTCAACTTCATTACCATCTCCTCCAAAACCAAATTATCAGTACTGCCACTATTAATGATAACCTTGCAAAATTTACCTCCTAATTTGTATCTTGTCTAGAATTTTTTTTCCTTTGCAGTGGTTCCTCAGTTGTTTCTACCTGAAATAAATCTCTCCTCATGACTAATGACTCATTTCTCTTGATTTCCCACTGAACTAGGTGATCCAACTAGTTCTTCCTTCACATATGTTGCTCTTGCACTATTCTCTATCCTTTTTCTAGTACTACCCTAATGACATTTGAATGCTCAGTGTCCTTTGCTTCCACACTTAAAACAAGTTCCCTTGAATGATCTCCTGTCAAATCATCTTTCATCTCTCTGGTATCCTTCATTGCAGTAAGAATTATGATTTCCTCTACTATTGTGGTAAGAACTTTTGTCATCTCTATAATGATATGAATTTTTGTCTCTGTCTTCTTTCCGGTATGGGCTACTCTTCTTGTTTTTCTCTGCATATGGTCTTTCTCCTATAGAATATGTTCTACCTCTCTAAAAATTTCCTCCTCTACCTATCTTTCTTTGTGAATATCTCTTATTCATCTTGTCTTCAACTTTCAGTGCAACTTGATATGCTTCTTCTACTATTGTCATCCTCAGCAAACTTAGTTCTTGTTGAATGTTTATCCTTAGTCCATTTATGTACCATGCCAATTTCTCCTTGCTTGCTTCACTATGTCTAGTCCTTATGATCATCTTATGAAATTATTTAGTGTACTCTTCTACGATCTTCTCCTTTTGTCTTAGGTTTTGCAATCTCTTCAACAATTCCAACTCATAGTTAGTATGTATGAACTGATTCTTCAATTTTGTCAGCATCATATCCCATTTTATGATTTTCTCTTTTCCTCTCCTATTTCCTATCCAATTGAACTTCTTTCCACCAAATAGTAGTATGTCCTTTCAACTTGGTTTTTACAAATCTCACTCTTTCTGGATCTTCTATTTCCTCATATTCAAAGTATTCCTCAATGTCATTTATCCAATTAATCAATTCCTTAGGGTTTAAATTTCCAGTATAATTTGATACTTCCACTCTAGGTCTTTTACCAATCTTAGAAATAGATTTCAAAATCTTTACCTAATCTGATTCTTCTTCTTCTTCTTCTTCTTCTAGGGGTTCTTCATTTTGATCGGCAGCTTGAAATTCATTATCTTCATGTCTAGGGTTTAGTCCTCTTCTTATATCCTCTTCTACAACATCCAATCTAATTTGCATTATTCTCATCAGCTCTATCATTTGGCCATAGTAGGCATCCTCCTTGGTAGCATATCTTCCTAGGATCTAGTGCAACTACCTCAATTTGGTGATCTGACTACAAGGTAGCAACTACCTCACAATCAACACTCTATTGACAAACACAAGTAGACTACCTTAGGCTGGTGATATATTCACCACAAGATCTTTTCGAATGCCCTCACTCCCAAAGGATTCAAAACTTCACTCTAATATCACTTGGTGCAGTCATGAATGGAGGGTCCAGAGAATGGACTATCCAACCATGCAACTAGAGTAAACATAATGGAAACAACATAAAAACAACACAATAATAGAATGTAATGGAAGATTCATATATTCACTATCTCAAAATGCTATAATGCTCACATGCTGGCAACATGTAGACTGATATGGGCCCACAGGCCTATCCTCTGATAGAATACAAATTACATGAATGATATAGCTTTGAAGTGCCTTCCACAAATCCACATCTAAATACTAAGAACTTTCTATCATCATTACTATGAATAACTAACTTCTTGACACATCTAGATCCTGAATATATATCAATCCCAAGCTCAAAGAATGCTCCGTGTCAGCCTCAAGAGGGTTACAACTCCAATGCATGATGAAACGTGTAGGTAGGCCTACAACTCATGCTAAGGCTCCACAAATGGATGAAACATGTTGTGGTTCTCAATGAAGGTCTATCAAGTTCTTTATTGCCTTTTTTGATGTTCCATTTAGCTCCACAAGTCACGAGAATGCTTTGCATACCTTGTATGCTTAAACTAAATGTTGATGATCCTCTGATTGCAATATCTCTCCACAAAAAAATCCAAAACTCATGAAATATGAGTATGATGTAGATGACATATTGTAGAACCTAAATCCTACTTCATGAGCTCTAAAATGTTGATGTAGTAAAATGTAGTGGGAAATGTTGAAATTGCAATTGACTGAACTACAATTGAAATGCAAGAAAAGGAAAAGAAAGCAAATGTTTTTGCTTGATGCAAGATTTATCCTCAATGCTCCTACATCACCATGATACCATTGTAGTATGAAGGTTGTAGTGACCGATGCAGATGCAAGACAAAATAATAATGCACACAAACAAGCAATTAAGCATGCACAAAATAATACAATTTAGACAAAAAGGGTGTTTAAATCCCTAGTTAAGCTAAAAATCCAAAGGTTGATTGATTGATTATTATGGTAATGTTTTTGATGTGGAAATGATATATCCCAAAAACAACACAAAGATTGGGAATGATATATCTTGATGATGGTGATTGAAGTTTGATCAAGGCTTGTTGTGAGGCTCAGAACAAGACCAATGGATGCAACTGGATGACTTGGGAAGATATGCATGGATAAATATTTTCTTGTGATGTTTGAATTTTAAGAAACATTGGATCGATGAGACAGATTGAATTCGATCTCATGTAGATAGCTTGTACCTTGATACCAATGAAAAAGGAAAGTTGATTTTATAATTGTGGAGGGTTGGGATGGAACAATTAAAGGAGGAAATAGAAGGGGATGCATGATAGATTAATGGAGGGGTTCTAGATGTGATCTCCAAGGACTGCATCTCATAGGAATAACATGCCCCACTCTAGATATGTCACTCATGATGAGGGATTGTGATACTTGTGATGATACATGATAGAGAATATGTTGCAAAAGGATGGGTGTATGCCAAGAGGTGTCCAAAGAATGTTTTAACATTGATGTCCCTATCCTTATCAAGTTCAAAAGTTATGAGGGATGATGGATTAGGGAGATGATGGGATAGATATGGATATAATGGATGGGTAGGATGAGAGTGATAAAATAGGTGAGGCTTACCCCCAAGTGTAGGGTGCTCTTTGATATTAGATTATGTATAATTCCCATGAAGGGTTTTTCTTCATGTTACTAGTCCAAGGCACCATAGGGATGGTTTTCACCATTGGATTATTTATCTCTTTTTTTATTTTATTTTATTTTCTCTTTATGTTTTTGGATCTTTTTAATTTTGGGGTTTTGGATATTTGGGATCAGGATGGTGAGAGGGGATGGGTGGATGGATAAAGGGATGTGGATGAGGATGGGGACTTGAGAATCTATTTCCATGGTGGTGACAAGAGCCCATTCTGAATAATGACTACATATGGTCCACACGATTATCATTATGATTAAAGGTTGAAAGAAACCTTGTTGATTGCTAAGTGGGCTTCTTTGAGACATAAGCATGGTACCACCATAGCTTTGATGGTACAGGATGGTGCTGACGAAAATGGAATGGAAGGAAATTTGGATGGAGGATGGATGGATTATGTGAAGCATGGATTAAAGGGGTGTATTTATGGGTATACACTAGATAATATATTTGATTATGAAAGGATGGGGTGATGGAGGTATGAGGGAATATCATGGGGTTGAGGAGAAGTAGGACCAACAGTTGCACACACCATGATGGATATGGAAGATTTTGATGTTGATATGGGATTTTGGATGATTGTGACTTTGGATGTGTGGGGGTGAGTGATTTTGGATTGTGGTGTTGGGATGGGGGATTTTGGGTTACCATTTTGGGGATTTAGAGACCTGAATGGACTTAGGATTCTTCAAATTTTTTGGTTAGGCATAAAATGGGGGATAGGGATTTTGGGATTTAGGGATGGAGTAGAACTTTAGATGTGTGGAGATGGATAACCCATTTGGATTTTTTTTTTTGCTTGGGGACCCACATTATCTTTGATTATTCTTTTGGATTGGTGGACCTTTGCAGCCTTGTGGATTGATGTGGATGTTGGATCAGATTTGGATTTGTTTTTTCATGTTGATGTGTTGTGACATGGTGAGCCTTGGATTTTGGTATATTTTTTGCTTCATATGAGGAGGCATACAAAGTGATTCTAAAGTGGATGCAATTTTCCCATGGGGATATCATATTGTAATCCCATGAGTTTAGTGATGGCTTCATCATTTTTGAATAAATCAAATGAAAGAACAAGCTAAACTAATTTAACATGTTCATTTACATCTACATGCAACCTCAAGATTAAGCTAAGGATTGGTAAACATTAATGAAAACAATAAAGAGTCCTCGCCAACATCAATCCTTGCTGCACCATGCCATGATGGTTGTGTTCAAAGGATTATGATGTGTTGTTGACAGAATGTGGATGCTCCTACTAGTAGTATGTCTTTGCATTCTCTTGGTTGATGAAAATGGTTTGGGTTGAAGATAATTTATAGAGTTTTGAAGGAGATGATCAATGGTTAAGAATGACCTAGAGGATTAGAGTGATGAGGATCCTCCAAGTGGCACCATGTGATAGGTGCACATGGAGGGTCCAATATTCAAGGGAAATCAATGGTTGAGGATTCCCTTGGAAGAAGTAGATGGACAAGATTGAAATGGTACCTTAGGGATATTTTAGAGGTATGGACAAATATTTTACACATGCATCATGTACAAAGACCCATGCCCAAAAGGACTCATGTACCCTTTTGGAGAATGTGCAAGGTTTGAATGAGTTGTGTGATAGGTGAAAGTTAGGTGCAGCAGATCAGACATAGTCATGAAACCCTAACCCTACCATCATCAAGGAATCTAACCTAAATGAAATCAAAGAACAATGCAATTCAAGCATAACTTCACCTAGACCGTGCGATTCCTCGTTTAAGAGATGTGGACTGCTTCTTCAACAATGAACAATTGCAATGCTGAAAGCTGCCATGATTGATGATAAAAGCTCAAGTGAAATGCTCAAATGCTCAAGATGATAATGTAGGTGCTATATGATTGTTGTATATGATTGCTAGATTGCTGGATGTTTCATATGGAGTGAGAGGGTGTTTATATAGGACTTAGCCAAGATCAATCAACGGTGGAGATTCAGAGGCTATGTGAATGGCTAGGATTGAAAGTTACTAAATTTAGATTCCATTAATTGTGCATGTGAAGGATTGTAAATGAAAGTTGTCTTACAACACATGATTGACTGGACAAGTGTTGGAATGTGATAAATGATGAGGGCTTAATTCAAATAAAATATTTGAATTAGTTGGGATATGAGTTGGAAATTAATTAAATAAATAAAATTTATTTAATTAATAGGATAAATGAATAAAATGGGATAAGACATGATGTGGAATTAATTAAATAAATACAATTTATTTAATTAATTGGCTAAGTGGATGAGAATGGGATTTTAATTAAATAAATAAAATTTATTTAATTAATTGGCTAATGGATTAGTGATTTAACAAGGTGTTGCTAGACATGGACAAATTTGGGTGTCTACATTTTGCCCCTCTTTGATACAATGTTTGATAGAACGTTGTGTCAAAGAAGATACGATATGCGTTCGATAAACAAGTTATGCCCCAGTGTAACTGGCAGGTGATGCCCCCTCGAGAGGTAAGCCAGGCTAACCAGGAAGGGCTGGGTTGGCTCTCGATAGAAGAAAAAGGCTAAAAAGAGGGCAGACGCGAGGGAAATGGGGTTGCATGGAAGAAAATAGGCTGTGGCATAGAAGAATTAAGGTTTGGAGAAGGGCTATAAGTAGGTGCTTCAATGGCAAATAGGCTCATTTGTGCTCATTTGTGCTTAGAAACTTAGAGAAATCTAGAGCCCCAGAGAGTGAGAGTGGCAGAGCGAGCAGGATGGTTATTCCACGCAGGGATCATCGTGCGGAGCGAGTGAGGACACATGGACGACCAGAGGGAGCAGGCGCACCGGTATGTTTCAAAACTTTTCCCAAAAGCATGTAATTAATAGCCTAAAAGCGTAATTAATTCACACACGTCACCAAAAGCGACTAGGTTAGGACATAGTACATTTAGGTCGCTTAGGTAGGAATATAGTTCGCATGTAGTAAGGCGGGTCGCTTATGAGCGCGGGTAGGTCGCATAGGGAAAAAAAAGATCGCATCCCGTCGGCGGGAAAAAACGTAGGCGAAAAGCGCGGAAATGGCAAAATGCGTCGCTTATGGCTAGAAAGGCTCGCTTAGAAGCAAATAGTGGTCGCGTCAGGTAGTTTGGCTCGCCTATGGATAGAAAGGGCTCGCATAGGGAAAGTCGCGTGCATATAAGGCTAGAAGGGTCGCACATGGTAATATAGGTCGCATATGGTAAAAAGCGAGGCGCATATAGGATTAAGCTTGCGTATGCAGGAAGAGTGAGCGCTTATAGTGTTAGAGCTCGCTTATGGTCAAATAGTAAGCGCATAAGGTAAAGGCAGTCGCTATTGAGCAGGAAATTAGCGCATGTGGTAAAGTGGGACGCGTATGGTAGGTGTAGTGTAAAATAGCAAATAGAGAAGCAGATTGTGATATGAATGGCTAACGGAATGAACTGACAAGCGTAAATGGATGATGCAGGATGTACTACCGCCATTGTTATCGCGAGAGCCCCATCTGAGAGATTTACGATTGGTGAGACGGTTGGATGCAAAGGAGCTACTGGTGTTGGAGATCCTGGGCTTGGAGCATGTATCCCGGTTAGAGCCAGTTCAGGCACATCGAGGGCTGATGACAGCGATGGTGGAGTGATGGATGAGAGAGCATAGTTTGTTCTTGTTACTGACAGGAGAGGCGACCATTACCTTAGAGGATGTATTCCGGATATTGAGGATTCTGATAGATGGGGATCGTGTAGATTATGATCCGAAGATGGGCCCAGCGGCATTCAGGAGATTGTTTGGCACACCAGACATCGGAGTAGAGGGTTCAGAGATTCTGATGGGGAGGATGGAAGAGCTCTATGACAGATTACAACGGGTGGTAGTGGCTATCAATAGATGGCTAGTGGGTGATAGGAGAGCTAGAGGATTTCCCGTAGGATGGGGGACAGTGATGGAGGGCATGTTCTCTTATGGCACGAGATATGCGTGGGCAGAGTGCGTGTTGGGACAACTCTATCATTACCTGCATGATTGTGCGTACATGTTTGGAGCCAGTATGTCAGCAGGGGTGACAGTTTTGCATGTATGGGCATATGAGCACATTCTAGTGACGAGACTAGAGGGATGGGTGGCTAGAGCAGCAGGAGAGCCATTTGCATGGATGTATAGAGGAGCATTGACTTATCGATAGCGCCGAGGGGTGGTATATTGGCGGCGGAGATTGGATGAGGTAGATAGATTTGTATGGAGGCCCTAGCTAGGATGTGAGCAGTGGGAGGAGGAGGATGCAGAGCTTGTCTATGCTAGACAGGTGAGATACATTTTTGGACGCGGCGTGTATATTATAGAGCGCTATTTGCCAGAGAGAGCCCTACGACAGTTTGGAGAGGCACAGGCAGTACCTGTAGGTGATGTCATTTTTGGGAGGACGAGGCAGGAGGTATTTGATTGGGGTCCAGAGGTTGTGGTGGACACAGCCTTGGCAGAGAGAGATGGACTGCAGCCAGTAGCATGGCAGTGGAGACAGGGTCCTGCAGATCCAGGCACATTGCCAGAGTATGATGCATACTGGGCGACAGCTAGGCCGACGCGATTGACACGAGATGGGGAGATTGGAGAGATTGGGATGGAGAGGCCAGTACGGAGACGACGACGACGGGCTCCACCAGCACAGGCAGTTGTGCCAGCTGCACCAGGGATACAGATGCCAGGGCAGGTGCCAGGTCAGCCTGCTATATTAGCACAGCCTCAGGCACAGATAGGAGCAGGAGATGATGTAGGGATTAAGCAACTGCGGAGACAGATCAGAGAGGAGAGGAGATGGAGGCAGTGGGCACAGATGAGGTTGAGGAGGGTGGAGATGGACATGCATCAGGCCGTGATTAGTCTGTGGCATGCTAGAGCACAGGCACAGACTTATCAGGCTTAGCTACAGTTGAGAGCACAGGGAGGAGATGGCCAAGATGATGGTGCTCTTGCTAGAGTGACAGGAGAGAGGGATACAGCTAGGCAGCATGAGCAGATGATGAGGCTTGAGCGAGACACTGCGGTACAGTAGGAGCAGGCTATGAGAGCAGAGAGGGATGGTCTGTGAGCTGAGAGAGATAGAGCAATACAGCAGCTGCAGGGGATGACTAGTGAGTGAGATAGAGCAGTGGATGCCTTGGGGACTGATGGAGCTACCATGTACTTGGCCACACAATTGACAGTGGTACAGGCAAAGTTGCGGAGAGTGCAGGGTGAGGCCGAGTATTACAGAGGCTTATATTATGGAGCTGTGCCGGCAGAGCAGAGACAGCCTAGCTTCAGGAGCAGGTCAGGGGCTTCGAGCTCACGGAGGTCAGGGGGATCTCGATCAGTAGCCTCAGTGATGGGGCCACCGAGAGATGGAGGACCGGGTACAGGACCTAGTGGCAGTGGTGGTCAGGGCGAGGGAGCTGGCAGTAGTCGCTAGGGCATACCTTGTTTATATTGTATTATGATGAGGCCTAGAGCCGTTTGTTGTACATTCATTCTTTTCAGGGCTCAGCTTGTATTGTAGACACTTGTATTTTGACACACATGTATATATATATATATATGGCAGTTTTGGCAATCTATATGATGTTGTAATGGTTGTGATGTTGATATTATGATGGCTATGCATGTTATGTGTATGGATTATATATGGATTATGGATGGATGTTTATGCAAATGGTAATGGATAGAAAAAGTAAATGGTAAAGCGATGGATAGATGTATGCATATAGGCAGATTGTAATGACAGATATATATATATGATGGACTTATGTATGGCTAACACACTTGTTTTTGTAGGAGCAGGAACATGGACAAAGGAGGATGAAAATGATTGATCTTGGCTGAGTATGATGGAATGAATAGATAGAATGAATAGGTAGGATGATGATGGGCAACTTTCAAGTAATTGCTCAAAATGAAAAGAAATGCAGTCCTTATGTTTGATATAGCATATGGATGTTATGCACCAGGGTATAAGGACCAGGGTGACAAGGTATCCAATGCGTAACCAGCATGTTACAATCTTGTCTGAATGCATGTGGTCAAGATGTTGAGCCAACATACACAAGATATGAATAACAGCTAGTGTTGGACTTTGACGCTACAAGCAATGGTTTGAGCTTATCTCCACTACACATAATGATAACTTGCTGGTTATATGTATGGAGTTAGTCTTAACATAGAATAGTCTCAAATGCATAAGAGACTGTTGAGCTTCTCAGATGCTAGAGATATTGATATGTAAGATGCTAATCCCAACACGTACAAGATACCAATACGCATAGGAAGAGAATAAGATCATCCCGTAAACACGGCATACGAAAGCTATATGACCATGCCCCAGTCCTTACTTCATCGCAACATACCAAGATATAAAGAGATCAAGGCAGTCTTGATTAGGCATAGAAAAGGGACAAAAGATAAATCAAAAGATAAAACAAAGGATACTGTCATCACGTTCTCTTGCCAAATTTTGGGTGCTCTTGGATAGATCAAGCTGGCGCCTTGTTAAGAGGAAAGCTACATCCTATTGAAGGCTAAAGTTGTTGATAAACTGTTATAGCAAATGTTGGCTTAAGGCGTGCGGACAAATAGCTGCTGGGATACTTTTGATTGGTTAAAGTGCTTGAGCTTGCAATATACACATGGATTGCTTCTTGTTTGAGCTAATCAAAGAGAAGAAAATGGATGAGGAAGGAAGATGAAGAGGATGGGGTGGATCATCTGTACTTGAGTACTGGAAACTTCCTTCGTATTCCAGACTGCCTACATACCCTATATCCACGGGATCAAAGCACATTTACGATGAAGATGAGACATGATGAATATGTAGTTCTGGGTTTTATTGATGATGTAAGTGATGAAAGATAGAAGAATTTGAGCTGAAAGATTGAAGGATGTTTAGAAGAAAGATGAAAGATGAAAGGGGCTATCGTCTTAGCCTGAATCAGAGTGCTTCCTTCGCATCTCAGATTGCCTACATACCCTGTATCCACGGGATCAAGGCGTCAATGATAGAGCTGCATGTAGTTCTGATTGATGTCGCTGGTTGATTGGATGTTTGAGCAGGTGACGTTTGGTTGAGATTGTCAGATGAATGTGGATAGATTGTGAAGATATGAGTCCTGGTTGCAAGTCATTAAGTCATATTTATTGTTGGATATGTGCCATGGCTGAAGTTGATAAGGTGTGTTGTGTTATGAGCTGAGTGGTTTGATGTGTTATGAGCTAGAGATAACAGGATCCACTTCCAAATAAGACTTGACAAATGCCCCCAGTGCGAGATGAGGTTTATTATGCAGAAGCGACAATGCAGAAAAGATGTGGCCAAGATGCTAAGGTGCCAAAAGATATAGATATCACGACAATGTCTCAAGTATGATAGCTAGCATTGGCAAAGGATGAAGATGAAAGGCTATGTGTGGGATTGCAATAGGGCTCATGATTATGGCTTATACAAGATGAAGTGATCAAATGAACCAAACAAATGAGGGAAGCTGGTCACTACACATAGCGCCTGTTAGCCAGGTTTTCACTATGGTACTTATCCAAGGCGCCTGTTTACCAGGTTTTCACCAGAGTATGAATTATTTATTTATTTATTTATTTATTTTTTTGTTTTTCTGCTTTTCTCTTTTTTTTTTAATTATTTTTTTTGGCTTTTTTGGGGGATAGCTGAAATTCATGGATAAAACTTCTTGAGATGAACGCTGTTGACTAGTTCATCCAAGGGAATACCTCTAGGTGTTGACAGAGTGTATGCACCGGATCCATAGACTGCTGTGATGATGAAAGGACCAAGCCAATTGGGTTCAAACTTGCCCTGTTTCTCTCGATGTTGTTGATTCCTTTGGTTTTCTTTAAGGACAAGGTCGCCAACTTAAAATCTGCGTTCTCTGATCTTTTTGTTGTAGCTGCGGCGTAGCCGGTTTTGATAGACATGAAGATGGTTCAATGCTGTAAGGCAACATTCATCTAATAGCTCAAGATCATGGAGTCTAGATGCTCGATACTCTTCATCTGAGATAGTATGTTGCAAGGATATGCGCAAAGAGGGAATCTCAACCTCGATAGGCAAAATAGCTTCAGTGCCATAGACAAGAGCATAGGGTGTGGCGCCAGTAGGAGTTCTGATGCTTGTTCTATATGCCCATAATGCAGGATGTAGTTGTAGATGCCAATCTCGACCAGCTTCATTAACAGTCTTTTTAAGGATCTTGATGATTGTCTTATTAGAGGCTTTAGCTTGACCATTGCTCTGAGGATAGTAAGGCGTAGAGAATCTATGTTGAATATGGAACTTATTGCAAAGATCTCTAACCTCTTGGTTCTTGAAAGGGCAACCATTATCTGTGACAATAGCTTGAGGAACTCCATAACGGCAGATAATGTAATGTAGGATGAATTTGGCTATTTGTTTACCTGTGATATAGGACATTGGTATGGCTTCTACCCACTTCGTGAAATACTCAGTGGCAGTAATAATAAACTTATGACCGTTGGATGAAGTAGGATGGATTTTACCTACGAGATCAAGTCCCCATTGTGAAAAAGGCCATGGAGTGACAATAGGCTGAAGCTCATGTGCTAGTGCATGTATTAGATCTCCATGTTTCTGACATTGTAGACATCTCCTTGCAAAGTGCTGGGCATCTTTTTCCATAGTGGGCCAATAGTATCCTGCTCGTAGAAGTTTCTTAACAAGGCTAGGGCCAGCAGAATGCAAACCGTAGACACCTTCATGCACTTCACGTAAGGCCGTTTTTGCTTCCTCAGAATCAAGACATCTAAGGAGGATACCATCAAGACTCCGGCGATAAAGAGTGTCTCCTAAGATAGTGTAACGAGAGGCTCGACAGATAAAGGTTTTACACTGGGTAATGGATAGTTGAAGTGGAAAGGTTTGATGGTGAAGATAGTCGTATATATCCTTGTACCATGACGAGTTGGGACCAACAATTTCACATATAAGCTCAGATTGTGGAACTTCAAATGCTGGGATCAAAAGCTGTTCAACCAAGAATTCACATTTATAGGTATTAGATGGCATGTCTAAAAGAGATCCAATCATAGCCATGGCATCGGCTGCTCTGTTTTGTAGTTTGGGAATTTGCTCAAAGGTAATATCCTCAAAATATCTCTTGAAATCATCCACCATTAGCTTGTATGGGAGAAGCTTCTCGTCTTTCATTTGATATTCATCTAGAACCTGTTTGATAACCAGATGAGAATCACCAAAGACTCGTAACTATTTGATAGCCCATTGTACTGCCATACGCAAGCCTGTGATTAAAGCTTCATACTCTGCTATGTTGTTGGTACATGGGAATGCTATTCTGTATGATTTAGGTATACAATCTCCTTGGGGAGTGACAAACAAGATACCTGCTCCAGAACCATGTTGGGTGTATGATCCATCAAAATATAGTTGCCATCGTGCAAGAGAACTCAAATTAAACAATCCTTCATCAGGGAATTCTGGATATATTGGCTGAATATCTGTGATGGGTGCTGCAGCTAATTGATCAGCAATAACTTGTCCCTTGATAGCTTTGCGATTCACATATTGTATGTCAAATTCACTTAAGATCATAACCCATTTTTCTAATCTCCCTGTGAGAAGGGCTTTTGAAAGGAGATACTTGAGGGGATCCACATTAGAGATGAGTTTGTCGTTTGGTTTAGCATATAGTGTCGCAACTTTTGGGAAGCAAACACTAAGGCTAAACAAGCTTTTTCCATGAAGGAGTAATTGAGTTCATATCCCACAAGGGTTCTGCTGATGTAGTAAATGGCTTGTTCTTTTCTTGAGTCATCATGTTGAGCCAGAAGGGCACCCAATGCTGTGGTTGTTGATGATATATAGAGCAGTAATGGACGATCAGGTATCGGAGGTACTAACACAGGAGGTGTTGCCAAGTATTCTTTTATCTTATCAAAAGCCTGTTGACACTTTTCATCCCACTTAAAAGGTTCACCCTTATGAACAAGATGTTGAAAAGGATGACATTTATCTGCTAGTTGTGAGATAAATCTACGGATAGATTGTAGCCTACCTTGTAAACTGCGGAGCTGTTTGAGAGTCGTTGGTGGAGGCATTTCTATGATAGCTTTTACCTTAGCTGGGTCCACTTCTATCCCTTGTCGAGACACAATATATCCCAATAGTTTTCTTGATGTTATACCAAATACACACTTCTTTGGGTTTAGTCTGACTTGGTATTTTTCTAATCGATCAAAGATTTGTGCCAATACTTGTAGATGTCCTTCTCTTGTCTTGGATTTTCCCAGGATGTCATCAACATAATCTTCCATGATAGTATGAAAAAGGTCATGAAAGATAACTGTCATAGCTTGTTGATAAGTAGCTCCAGCGTTTTTAAGACCAAAAGGCATTACAACCCAGCAATAGGTACCCCATGGATAGATAAAGGATGTTTTATCTTGATCTTCCTCTGCTATTCGGATTTGATTATAACCTGAAAATCCATCCATCAAAGATAGCATTTCATGTCCTGCTGTAAGATCGACAATGTTGTCTATGCTTGGTAACGGGAAATCATCCTTAGGACAAGCTTTGTTAAGATCTCTAAAGTCTATGCAGCAACGAACACGTCCATATGGTTTTTCTACAGGTACCAAATTTGAAATCCATTCTGGATAATCAATAGGCTTTATAAATTTTGCTTCTAACAGTTTCTAAATTTCTGCTTTGACCAATAAGGCAACTTGTGGATGCATTTTACGCAATTTTTGTTTGACAGGCTTGGCATCAGGAGATACTGCTAAATGATGTACCACAAGTGAAGGATCTAGACCTGGCATGTCTGCATAAGTCCATGCAAAATTTATAGCTCTTCTCAAAAAAAATGCTGTAAAGTTTCTTCGCTCTTGCTCAGAGAGTGATGCTGCCAAAAAAGTGATCTTCAGATTCTGTTCTGTTCCCAAGTTCATGTCTTGTGATTTTTCAACTAGCACAGTTGATTTGTCATGGTAATCAGTGGCAACAGGAAGATCAAATCCCTCATCCTTAGGCGCCTCAGAGAGGTTTTCACCTTCGGATACATCCTTTATTTTTACTTTTTCATGGTCAAGAGGCGCCTTTCAGTTTTCACCTAGTGACCTATTTTGTTGAATTTTGTTTATTTCACTTTTCTGACTGAAGGATTTGATACTTCCGCCAAAATATGCTAGTTTAGGTAAATCCATCATGAAACCTGCTTTATGATCACCCAATGGAATACCTTGTCTCAAACCCATGAATTCTGCAATGGCTTCATCATTTTCAAATGTATCCAATATCGGTGCCCCCTGTTGGTCCCAATCGATGAGGTCAGGATATACGAGTGAAAGGCTAATGGAGGAATCGTGATGGCTAGAAGAGGTTGCGGAAAACATGAAGATGGAATGTTCTTGAAAAAGGTCGGTGATATGAAGGGAGGAGTCATCGATAGTATCCGAATTAGAAGTCTCTCCTACTAAAGAAGGTCCAACGTCAATATCAGAAATACACTTAATGTCTTTGGGTCGCAGTACCTCCGGTTGGTAACCAAAGCCTTGCTTATTAAACTTCTTAGACACAATGATAGGCTCAGTAGGTCCTTGTTCATGTGATCCCAAGCCACCATGTCCTTTGTAGCCCATGTTCTTTATGATACAAAACCCATTGTTGTATCGCTCTACTCCAAGTTGGACTTGGTCATTTTCATCAAAGAATATCCAAGAGTTGATGTCCTCAATGTCTTCATCATCCAAGAAACCACCTTTAATGAATACGGTAGGGGGAGCTTTGATAACAGCGGAGGATGAAGTTGGCTTAGATGTAGAGGGCTTACCGTGTGATTTAGGAGATAATGGAAGGGTACCAACGCAATAGGACTCTTGCAATTTGTATTCACCAGGGCCATGTTCGGTATATTTGATATGGAGGTTGGAAGCGGCTTTGCTAGATGAGGGCTTAAGAAGATCAGATGGGTTGATATAGGATGAAGACGGATATGCCTTGGTGTTGATAGGAATGCGATTCAAACTCTGATATTTAGCTTGAAAGGCACGACAAAACTCAAATGGATTGGGATCAGCTGGAATGGTAACCTCAACACCCTTATGTGGAAATTTAAGGCATTGGTGGTATGTAGAGGGAACTGCTTTAAGGGTATGGATCCAAGGGCATCCAAGGATGATGTTGTAAGGAAGATCAATATCAAGGACTTGACAGCGAGTTTCTGTAATGACCGGCCCAACTTGAATAGGCAATAAGATGATCCCTTCGGTATCTCTTTCAGCGTCATCGTATGCTCTGATGGTAATAACCTTGGAGGTGTCAACATCTTTCTCAGAATATCCCAATTGCTTGATAAGTTTCAAAGAACATATATTAAGACCAGCTCCCCCATCTATCAAGACTCGTTTGATACAGCGTTGTTTAACAAATACTTCAATATGGAGGGCTTCGTTGTGTGACGGATGAATGGAGGGCTGAAGATCTTTGTCAGAAAAGGTCAAATGACAAGGGGCTGCAATGCTAGCGACCATAGATTGGAATTGTGTGATATTAATATTATTAGGCACTGAAGACTCTTGTAAGGCTTTATCAAGGATAGCTTTATGTGCAGGGGATATGCGGAGCAGCTCAAGAATAGATATGTGTGCGGGTGTTTTACCAAGGTGATCCAAGAGGTTATAGTCAGAGAGAGATCGAGGAGAGTAAGGAGGTGCTCCTTGAATAGTAACTCGACCTCTTCACGTGGTTACAGCACAATCAGGTGCTCTCCTGTGGACGGTAATGGTAGAAATGCGAGCATGGTCAATGCGGCCAATGGTAGATGATGCATAGTTATACGGAATAGCATTTCCAGCCTGAAGGTTATTTGTCTGATCATGAGATGGAAGTGGATTCTTGAAAGTCTCTAGATCATAGTTTGATGTTGATTGTTGAGCAGGTTGAGCTGTTGAAGGTGTGACGGTGATTAAACCTTGATCAATGCAGTCTTGGATAACATGTTTTAAGCGCATACAACCATTTGTTTTGTGCCCTTTAACTTGATGGTAATCACAATACTCATTTTCTTTGTACCAAGGAGCTCGAAAGAGTGGTTCGCCATTTGTTGGTGCATCGGGTAGAATAATGTCTCCAGCTTGAAGCAACTTTTGAAGAATAACTTCCATAGGTTCCACTAATGGTGTAAATTATCGGCGTGGATTGGAAGTTTGGCATTGGTTTCTTCGTTGTGGAAAAGGCTGTCTTGGTGTAGAGGCTGCTTGAATGTTGATGGGAGCTCTCATAGTTTGAATATTCTTTGTATCTACAATACCATCATTGACAACATTCTTGTTCTTGTTCCAAAAGCGAGACTTATCATTGGAATTTTGAGGAGAATCTTTGTTGCGAAAGATCTTGATAGTGCCCTTGGCAATTAAGGCTCGTTCAATAATAACTCCTTTGGAAACTAGTTCGTCAAAGGTGCTAGCACTCTGCAATTGTAGTTGGAATGACAGCTCAGGATGAAGATTTTGAACAAAGATGTCAAGCTGTTGTTTCTCAGGTATTTCCCATGATAATTTGCTAGCCATGTTACGCCATCGTTGGGTAAAAGCAGAAAAGGGTTCACCGTTGCGCTGTTTGGTATTGACAAGGTCATTCATGTTTACCTCATGTTCAATGTTGAAGGCAAAGTGAGATCGAAATTTGTTTGCTAATTCTGCAAAAGATTTGATGCCCGGGGGTAAATGAGAAAACCATTCAAGAGCTTGTCCTGCTAAGCTTCGAGGAAATAGTCTCAAAAGATACGTATCGTCATAAGAGACATCAAGACATGCTACAAAAAAGGCTCGAAGATGGTCTTCCGGATTCCATTTCCCTTTGTATTTCTCAAATTGTGGGATTTCAAAGTGTGGTGGAAAAGGTATCATATTAAGAGACTTGTCAAATGGACAGGCGCATATGTTTTCAAGAGAAAAAGGTTTCTTGCCTTGTCCTACCCTTTCATTGATCATCTGTTGAACATCTGCTGAAGATAATTGTTGTTGTTGCGAAGGGGGTGGAGTATGGTAGGAGATATATTGTGGTTGCGGTTGTCGGATATGTGGAGTTGTGACTGTTTGTTGAGGTTGTGTACCCACAATGTATGTCAAAGGATTGGTATGTGACACGTATGTGTTGGAGGATTGCTGTCCTTGAGACACAAGCGGCAATTGGGTGTGCATTACATGGGAAGTGTATAGTGGATTGATGGTAGTAAATGGTTGGGAAGTTGGGATTTGATTTGTGACATGGTAAGTAATGGAGGGATTGGTAGATACGACATAAACGTTTGGATTTGTATTTTGAACAATATGAGGATTGGTATGTGTCATAGATTGGGTGACAATAGGAACGCTTTGGGTAGCATATGATGGATTGATGGTGCGTGAAGGATTGGAAGAATATGATGACATAGATGTAAGTTGATCAATATAAGCGATCTTATTGTTCGGATTGGCTTGAGAAACGGGGGGATCACTCATGTCAATGAGACTGACGTTGGGATTATATGATAGCGTGGAAGGATTAGCAGTTGGTATATGGGATATGATATTTGTATGAGATGTAGTAGATTGTAATGGGTGTGAAGCATGGACAACATGTGTTGTTGGAATAGTTTGGGAGGTTTGCACAATATAAGACATGGGAATAGCTTGTGATGCTCGAAGTGTTTGCGCTTGTGTTGCATGGACAGCTTGTGTTACTTGAGGCATGGAAACAATCATGGTAGAAGGAGAGATATGTTGAGGGACATGAAAAGATGGAATGTTAAGATTTTGCGACATGAGAGGGAGCACATTGGTGGGCACTATCAATGGTTCTAAAGTATGCTCTGATCGTGGTAACTCAAATGAAGCAGCAATAGGCAATGAGGACGATGTTTGCGATGTAATAGGAGATGATGTGACTATAGTAGATGGTCCATTCGCAACAACAGCAGTAGTGTTGGGATCTTGTTCTCTAATAGAAGATATGTCAAAGTCCTTAGGTAGTTTAGCACCCATGCGAGCAAGTTGGAGAAAACAACGATCAGGCTCAGATATCATGAGTTTCTCAACTTGGTCCCATAGATAGGTATCTTGGAATTCTGATGAGTCGTCTTGAGATTATTCTTCGAAAGTTTCCAAGGATGGTGGAGGTTACATTCATTGTGAAGATGACTCGCCAATGGTGTATCCTTGAGATATAAACATATGAGAAGGCATACCAGTTGTGAATTGAGTTGCGTCCTTAAGAGGTGTTGTGAATTGTTTCATCTCAGCTTGCAATTTGGCTTCCATTTCAGCTTTCAATTTGGCTTCTATTTCAGCTCGGTATTGACTCCTAGTTTGAGGCATGATGTTGATGATGAAGTTGAGCTTGTCAAAGTTTTGAGACCCAAAAGATGATAGTTGGCTAGTTGGTTGATTGGTTGTTGTTTTGGTTTGCTGGTTTGGCTAATTCACTTGGTTGATTTGTTTTGGCTGAGTTGTTGTTGTTCAGTTGTTGTTGGTTGTCCCTAGAGGTAGCTTAAACACTCAAGGGAAAGATTGTTTGTTGTTGGTGTTTGTTGGAGCTAAAGCTGAAGGATGTTGTTTGCTGAAGCTAAGGCTGAAGGATGTTTGTTGGCTGAAGCTAAAACTGAAGGTTGTTTGCTGATTGAAATGATTGGGTTGATGTCTGATTTGCTAGTTGGGGTCTCAAAAAAGATGGAAAGCTCATGAGTTGTGATTGATTGATAAGCTCAAAAATAAGAGACAAAGTCCAGGTATTTGCTGTTGATCAAAGAGACGTCTGAAAGCTGATGTTTGAGACTTAAGCAAGCTGGACCTGTGGCTAATTTAGCTGATGGATTAAGGTTTGCAGGTATTTTAGCTATAGGCGACTGATGATAGCTCAAATGCGACTCAAAGGATGCTAAAGGCGATCAATGGTAGCTCAAATACGATCTGGTTTAGGCTCGACAGAGAATGACAGTGTTAACCAGAAGCGAATGCTATGCCAGAGGCGACGACTGTTGGTTCAAAGGTGATTTCTTGTTGATCAGAGGCGACTCAGATATCCCTAGAGGTGACAGTCTGTTGTTCAGAGGCGATTTCATTCAGGCATAAGGTGACTAACTGTGGCTTAAAAGCGATCTGGCTCAGACAAAATGCGATTGGTTATGATTCAGATGCGACTTGGTTCAAGCAGTAGGCAATCAGCTGTGGTTTAAAAGCGATTCTGTTCAAGCAAAAGGCAATCAACTGTGGTTTAAAAGAGACTCTGTTCAGGCAATATGCAGGCAGTTGTTGTTTAAAAGCGACGCAGTTCAGGTAAAAAGTGAATTACTATAGTTCAGAAGCGATGTCTGTGGTCTGTGCAAGCAGTTTAGGTTCAAAAGCGACTACGTTTGTCCAAAAGTTGTCTGATTATGCAATTTTTCAGCAAGAAAATAGTGATAATAGTCACTCACACTCACAACAAGCACAAACTGATACAACCTAGGCTAGGATAGGATAGTATCTGTTGAATCCCCTAGCTGCGCCTATTCAAAGCAGGTAGCTCCAGGATCTTGGTAGCACCGGCTCCTCCTTACATTTGCACACACTTCTCACGCATACCAAGATCCAGGTTTCTTATAAGGCTTGACCCTCTCCAAACCTTTAGATTGTCCCTGCTACCTCGGCTAAGAACCGCATGAATCGGGGCCGCTTCAAGGGTTTTGCCCTCTGTGTCAACAGATAGAAGGTTTTTGGCTACTACACAAAGTTACTAATAAGGGCATCTGTTCGGGTGGCTATACGTGCGGCAGCGCTACTCTCCATTATGGAGTCTCCCAGCCTCCAACGGTTGCGCCTTGGAGGGTTTTGGGGGAGGTTGGCTGTCGGTATAACACAACTGCACCCGTTGTTTGTGGCTTTCGACACAAACACTTTTCTTATATAGCGGTTCGGAAGGACTTGGCTTTAGCCCCTTACCGCTTGGGTCGTATCCCTTCTCACACCGAGAAGGTAGGCCCTCTAAAGATAATGACAAGTTCTCATACACCCAAGATCCATTTGATAGGCAAGGGGAGAGGATACTTTTGCCATTAAATTTGGGTTACAATCAGGCACATGCAAGCAATCAAAAAGATAAATCAAGCACGGAGCAAACAATAGTTCATTTTAAGCACCAAGCCCAAATATGCCTAATTTAGTGAAAAAAAACCACAAATCTTGGACCGATCGAACCTGCAATAGATATGTCAGTAGTTTGATAACCTCCTTTCTTGGACCAATCGATAAGATGCTGCGCAAATACCCAATTAATAGCCAAAAATTGAACTAGAACTGAAACAGATTTGAAAACAACAGAACTTACCAGATGTGATTCACTGCTGATCAAAAATGACCTCCATTATACCAGAGGCGAAAGATTGCGGATCATATGCGACACGAAAAATACAGGATGCGACACCTGTCAGCTCATAAGCGATGCGTATTGGCCATAAGCGATCAATTGAGGGCTGGATGCGAACTGTTTCTGCAAAAACATAGCTGACAAACAAAACCCTAGCCTAATAGGTGAACATTATCAGTCCATAAGCGATCCTAATGAAGTCAAACGCAGCCTCTGTCGATTCATATGTGATCCAGATACACCTAAAAGCGACCTGTTGCAAGACAAAAGCGACCTGTATCTGCAAAACACAGCTAAACCCTAACCTGCATAGGCAATCACTTTTAGTTTATAAGCGATACAGATTAGTGTAAAGGCGGGTACTATTTGATCAAAAGTGATGCAAACATATGCAAAAGGCGGCCACTGTTAGGTTAAAAGCGACCTGATTATATGTAAAAGCGGCGGCTGTTAGGTCAAAAGCGGTAAATACAGTCAAAGCAGTGACAAAAATCACAGGCGAGCATTTTAAAAACAAAAGCGATACCGTTTTACCTTAAGCGACGACTGTTCATTTAAAGGCGATCCAGAGAGGTAAATGCGGCCTGTTCTAGCTTAAAAGTGGCGTAGAAATTTAGAAGCGGCAGTTGTTTGTTCAGAAGCGACCGAAATTTACTGCGAGCACCTGCAAAATCTGATCTTCAAAGAAAACAACTCCGAAAAATGAAGTCAATCAAGGACGTGAGTCCCACCGGGCGTGCCAAAATGTGATAGGTGAAAGTTAGGTGCAGCAGATCAGGCATAGTCATGAAACCCTAAGCCTACCATCATCAAGGAATCTAACCTAAATGAAATCAAAGAACAATGCAATTCAAGCATAACTTCACCTAGGTGCGATTCCTCGTTTAAGAGATGTGGACTGCTTCTTCAACAATGAACAATTGCAATGCTGAAAGCTGCCATGATTGATGATAAAACCTCAAGTAAAATGCTCAAATGCTCAAGATGATAATGTAGGTGCTATATGATTGTTGTAAATGATTGCTGGATTGCTGGATGTTTCATATGGAGTGAGAGGGTGTTTATATAGGACTTAGCCAAGATCAATCAACGGTGGAGATTCAGAGGCTATGTGAATGGCTAGGATTGAAAGTTACTAAATTTAGATTCCATTAATTGTGCATGTGAAGGATTGTAAATGAAAGTTGTCTTACAACACATGATTGACTGGACAAGTGTTGGAATGTGATAAATGATGAGGGCTTAATTCAAATAAAATATTTGAATTAGTTGGGATATGAGTTGGAAATTAATTAAATAAATAAAATTTATTTAATTAATAGGATAAATGAATAAAATGGGATAAGACATGATGTGGAATTAATTAAATAAATACAATTTATTTAATTAATTGGCTAAGTGGATGAGAATGGGATTTTAATTAAATAAATAAAATTTATTTAATTAATTGGCTAATGGATTAGTGATTTAACAAGGTGTTGCTAGACATGGACAAATTTGGGTGTCTACAAGTTGATCATGTTTAGGGTTGTACAAGTGGATGATCTATTGACTAATTAATTTTAGACAGCTTAATGAAAGTGGAGAATTAAATAAATAGGATTTTTTATTTTATTTTTAGGATGGGAATGAAGAATTTATATAAATTAATATTTCAATTTTTTTATCTAAGGTTGAACTATAGAAGAGGGATGATAAATGATTGATTAATTAAATAAATGATTGAATTTATTTAATTAATTCTAGGAAAGTGATTAGATGGGTAGTGATGAATAGTGATATTATTAATTAAATAATGGATGAAAATTGGATAATTAATTGAATAAATAGGAATTTATTCAATTAATTATAGAAGAAATGGTGAAGTGATGTCCTGACTATAGCTAAAATAGTGATGAAATGACTTTAGGTGTCTACATTTTACCCCTCTTTGGGATGATGTTATGACAGTAACATCATTTCAAAGAAAGCCTAAAATTGTCTCATCACTTTTTTAGCTATAATTTGGACATCACTTGACCATTTCCTTTATAATTAATTGAATAAATTCATATTTCTTTGATTAGTTATCCAATTTTCATCGCACCATTAATTAAATAATATTTTATTATTTAATTAATAAATCACTATTCATCCAATCACCTTCCTAACATTAATTAAATAAATTAATTCATTTATTTAATGAATCAATCATTTATCATCCTTCTTCTATAGCTCAACCTTAGACAAATAAATCCAAATATTTATTTATCTAAATCCCTCATTCCTATCCCAAAATTAAATAAATATTCTATTTTATTTAATTCTCTATTTTGTCTAGTTTTCATTAAGTTAGATAAAATCAATTAATCGACTAATCATCCACTTGCATAATTCTAAACATGATCAAACCATTAAAACCTTGCACATTCTCAAAAGTGTACATGAGTCCTTTTGGGCATGGGTCAAAGATTTGTGCATACCTCTAAAGTACCCCTAAGGTACCCTTTCAATCCTATCCATCCACATCTTCCAATAGATCCTAAGCCATTGATTTACCTTGAATCTTGGAATGCTCCATGTGTACCTATCACATGGTGTTGCTTGAAGACTCCTCATCACTCCAATCCTCTCAATCATTCTCAACCATTTATTCACCAAATCAATCTTAGCCATTGATCACCCCCGCTCAAAAATCTATAAATTAACTACAATCCAAGCCATTTTCATCAACTAAGAGAATGCAAAGTCATACCACTAGTAGGAGCACCCACATTCTCTCAACAACATATCATAATCCTTTGATCACAACCACCATGGCTTGGTGCAACAAGGATTAATGTTGGTGAGGAATCTTTGTTGTTTTCATTAATGTTTGTTAATGTTTCATGTTTCATGTAGATGTAAATGAATAAGTTAAATTAGTTGAGCTTGTTCTTTCATGGTTCACTTTTGTATGTACATGACTAAAAACTTTAGATTTTCTTTTGAGAAAATAAACCCATGTCCTTCTACTATAGTCATCAATAAATGTAACATAATAAATAGATTATGCAATCAAAGGAACATCAATAGGACCAAACACATCTAAATGAATACCATCCTACAACCTAGAAGATTTATGAGAACTCAAATAAAATTGAACAAGATTTTTTTTCCATATATGCAATGTTCAGATATATCAAACTCAGGAATACAATTAGATAAAATTTCAACAAGGTTTTTATTCTTTAAGGTCCATAGACCCTTCTCTCCTATGTGGCCTAATCTCTAGTGTCATAACATTGTCTTTTAGCTGGTAACTTAGTCTATGTAGAAATAACACCCTTAGGTACCTAAAAAACATGACCATCCACTAAAGGAGATACCGTTCCTTTATCCAATGAACTAGATGAAGACTTAGTTTTAACAAAAGTATTATTCCACTGGACCATGCATGCATCAAGTGGAAGTAATGTGCCCAATTTGACACCTCTAGCAAAAACCATGGAAACTCTAACTATATTGTATCTTGCATAAGAAAAGATAAACTACACATCTGCATCAATCAATTTGCTTACAAACAATAGGTTTTGTTCTAGCTTAGGGATATGCAATACACCACTAATTCCCCTAACTCTACCATGGCCAACAATTTTTAATTGAGAATCATCACCTAAGTACACTATTCGTCCATCAAATTATTCATATTGTGAAAACTAATCTCTATTAGAGTTCATATGAAAGGATGCACTTGAGTCAATCAAACATGCATTTCACTTACACTCATTGCCAAAGATGGAATGAAGACATCACCATATTCATTTTTGGATTTAGAATTAGAGTAAAATTTATTTTCTTTTTCTTATTTTCCTCTTTACATTATTTTTGGAAGTGAGCAGGTTTTCCATAATTCTATCATATCACTTTGGACTTTACAGTAGACTTAGATCTCCCCTTCAACTTGGATCTAAACTTATCGTGCTATTTCCGATTCTTCTTGTCTCTTTCTTTTGACCTACCATGAACATTAATGGCCTCCTTGGCTGATGGAAACTTTCCTTCTCATTTATTTAAAAAGTAAATAGCTAGCAACATCTTCAACCTTGAAGACTACATAAGTACTCCCAATGGCCATGATGAGACTCTCCCATGAATTAGGAAATGAACACAACAAAATATGGCATCTCTCTTCTTCATCTATTTTAACACATATTGAATTTAACTACACCACCAACATATTGAATGTATTTAGGTGATCCATAATTTGTTCACCTTCCTCCATTATCAAAGAATAAAGCTTCTTTCTTAAAAACAACTTGTTAACCAAGGACTTTTATTGTTAGATTTCTCCTAATTTCATCCATAATTTCTTTGTAGTAGGTTCTTCATGGACATTAATCAAACCATAATCTATAAGACATAATCTTATGACACCCTTTGATTTCTAGTCCATAATGTTATAATGAGTAGTTGTGGTTACATTTGTAGGTCTTTGAAATTTCTCATCTATTACACCCTATAGATCACAATCTACCAATAGATCCCCCATTTTCATTTTCCACAACTTAAATTTTACACCAAAAAATTTTCAACCTGAATCCTCGCTTATGTGTTTTCCATCTATAATTACTACAATAAGGCCACAAAGTATTCTTCTACACAAGTTTCCACTCAAAACTAGATTAGCTAAAAAGACCAACAACCCAACAACTAGAACCAAAGATGGCTAGGCTTTGATAACATTTGTAAGGAAGCAAGGTACTATAATCAACTTCCTATGCTAATCTTGAGAGGATGGATGATATAAAACTTTTAAAATCTAATATAAAAATATTACAAAAAATATATAGAAACACATGTGAAAGCATAAATCAATAAAACACATAACACTAGTACATGTGGGAAAAATCCTTTTAGGAGAGAAATCTCTGACTCTAAACTAGAGCAATCTTTTATTCAAATCCATAAAGAGATTACAACACACTTACAGAGAAAGATTTTATAGGAGTTTCACCAACATTTAATTTTGGTGTAATTTCGACAACATTTTAAGACTTGCAAATTCTTACAATACAATACTACAACCCCAAGTGTAATGCCCCAAGTTTTCACCCAAGGCATTAGCCAAACAAACACCAAACCAACAAATTTTTCATGTTTGCAAGTGTGACATTTATATGTCACATTGCACACACATGCACACAAGGTGTTACAACAAGCATAACAACACATAATAGGACACCACCATTGCAAAATGTAAGGTGACACAAGAGGAATACTTCACCCATTATGTGACAAATTACCACGATGACCAAGTAAGAGGTGGAGCTCACTCCATGATGAGGATCAGATACATGTCCATGACTCACTCTCTCATGAACACATGGAGTAGGATGAGGGTGATCAGTCCATTCCATGACTACATAAGACATCCCAAACACAAGGGGAACTCTCACCCATGGGATGGTCCAACTAGGAGGTATGACTCCTCAACCAACTAGAATGATCACTAGACGAACTCATGCAAAGGCACACTTCCCAAATAAAAAGAGGCAATAATCCAAGAGTGAACATCACATCATGGAAATGACACCATAGATACACTTAGTGTCTATAAGAGTACCTTTCAACAACAAACTTTACAAAAGGGTTGAATAGGCATAACATGACACATTCGCCAAGTATAGAGCCCCAAGGAGGAGTCCACTACCTAGGACTCTAGCACCCAACGATGTAGTCTTCAAACACTAACGCCTAGTGTAGGGGTCCTGGGAGACTAGAACCCAATGCTAGGGTCCTAGTACTCTAGCACCTAGTGCTAGGGTCTTGAGACACTAGCACCCGATGCTTTGGTCCTCCAAAACCTAGGTCCAAAGATGTAGAATTCACTAAAAAGGCCCAAAATAAACTAATTCAACCCAAATTTAGGTGAAAACTTATATGATAATTCAAAACACTATTTACCATCAAACTAGGTTCATTTTAACCAAAAATAATAAGGTTTTGAACCCATATTGCCACATTCCAAAAAGGACAAAAGCATTACAAGATGCTATGCAAGTTTGACACCAACATTAACCCATACCAAAAGTGATAATAGGATCATCACCACCTATGTGGGAAGAATACAATACAACACTAACATAACAATAAAAATCAAATATGACATCAAAAAAATGCATCTAAATATGCTAACATAGAAAGATTCTAACATGCAAAAATCTATCAAATCAAGCAAACATCCTCACAAATTGAGGCCTGGAAAAATACAAGATTACATCTAGTAATTACAATATTCGAAGGACCTAATCCTAAACACATATGAATCATAGCCAACATCATAAATCATCTCATAGCATGGATTATAACTTATTACAAAATTTACAATATATAATTATGAAATAATGCAAGTGCATAAATACACCAAAATCCATCATGCTCTCCAAGGTACAACAAGACATGAAGCACGACATATTCAACCTACAATAACATAAGGAAACCATCCAACACTTGAATATCATCACTAAGGACAAATGGGGAAATGTTACTTGCCTCCCAACCATATTGTCATCATCAAGTGCAATAGTCATCTACACAACTCTAGGTAACCCCCGAGCTACGAAGAAGGTGATCAAGGCAAACCCACTAGCATCATCTCACACAATCTAGGGTAGACATAGAAACATATGACATACATGCCAATCAATGCACACAACACACACAACACAACTGCTAATACAATGTACACACACAACACATGCCACAACTGCCAATGCAATGCATATAAATAATGCATGGTACAACTACCATACAATGCACACATGCAACACATGGCACAACTACCAATCCAATGCATATAAATAACACATGGTACAACAAAATACAATGCATACAACACACATGTAAAACAAGGGGAATAGGTTCCACTCATGCCATACAACATAATATAATTCCCAACACCATAAATTATGAACCAACCATTGCAAACATAACAATGCAAGGTACACCACACACATCAAGTCCAACTTAGGTGGTGATAAGTATAAGGAAGAGAGAACTAGCAAGCCTAGGATAAGGAGTGTCAAATTGAGGGCATACTCAACCTCGCAATAATAATGAGGGTGTAATCATCCTCTTAGAAAACAAGGGCATAGTCAACCTATGGATGCTCTTTACAACCAAACTGTATCACAATAGAATAATGTGTTATCACCTAGTGTTTCCAGAGAAAGTTAGGGTGTTATCACCTGGAGGTACTGCAATTTGGTGTAGATGATCTTGTTATTAGTTTTGTTTTACCCATGTGTTTAATGTTTATCTTTTTACAACTCCCCACATGTTGAACCCATCGACAACTTCGTTTCATGGTATGTGGTAGGCAAGCCACTTCTTACCTACTCCTAATCCTCTTCCTAGACACCTAACATGTCAATTTATCCAACCAAGCGTGGCATGGAAATCAATGCACCAAAAGTCCCAAAAAACAACATGGTCTCAAGAGATGTAAATTCACATTTCATGAAGGATACATTCAATCTTACATAAAAATAAATCATGAAACAATTTTAATCTCAATTTTACTCATTTTTTAAACATGAAAATACTCATAAACCCCCATTTTCCTCCATGTTTGAATGCTTGTTTTTTAGGGCATTTTTCTAACTTTTGACTCACAAAGTGTATGCAAAAATGAACAACTACCCATTATAGCTATGGTGAACAAAATCTCAAATATCAAATAAAATCCATGTGGGTGATTCTACAAAAGTGTTGACAGGGTATTGTATGTTTCCCATATTTCCAAAATGAAGAACACATGAAAATAATTGAAAACAACTATAAATTCATATTTAAACTTCCATCACTATTCAAATATGTGATAGCAATCCACCCATGTTAGAAAGGCAATGAAGGAAGCAAGGGAGGTTTAAAAACCAAGAAGATTGAGAAGATTACCTTTCAACCATGCTTCAATTCCAAGGAGGAGGTGAATTTGAAAACAATCTTTGTTGCACAAACACACTTCAAGCATTCACCAAGCAAATCCAATCCAATTCCACTTCCAACAAGCTATCCAACCTTCCTTTCACTCCATGGAGAATTTTAATTCCTTTCTTTCAAGAAGAGGGTTTTAAGAAGAGAGGAAAATGGAGAGAAAAGAATGAATTAAAACAATTCCCTTTTTCTCTTAATACCCAAAAGCCCTAATTTTAAAATGGAATTCAAAATTCATTTGTAATAATTTATTTCCAACCAAAATGAAATATAAAGATATTTAGTTTAAAATACAATTCAAAATATCTTAACTATTTCATTTCTCCTACCATAAGTAATTTACTAAAAATACCTAAAGATATTAAAATTGATTTAATAATATTTCAACTCCCAAATACCTTTCAGATAATACATTTAGTAATAGAATATTAGCTAATTAACTTATTGCAACTATTCCCAATAGGTAATTGCCTTTTAAAATTAGTCTCATTCTGAAAATTCCAAACACACCATACCAAGCATTCAATTCTCTAATTTAGTGCAATTTCTACTTTTTGGCAGAAAATATCAAATTTCAAAAATAAATTGAAATCTGAGCTTAAATTCATTCCTCAGACATAATATGATGTAATAAACATTTTCACTAAGGTTTAAATAATAATTTTCAATTTAAATCAATAAAATACTCTAAAAACATGAAAAACACATTTTTTAAAACAATTTAAAATAAAGTGCAAAATGCTAAGGAAACACACACAATTGACTTCAAGCACACATTACATGTTTCTACAATACAAGGATAAGGGTGAGATGTCTTAACATCCCATGTCAACCTTCTCTGCATTTCCCACATTAGTTAACACCTGTAATTACATGCACACTTGAGTCAACCATCAAGCGTACTTGCTTCACATATAATAGCTGAAGCAACATGATCCAGTCCAATGTGGTATAATCAAACATGATATACAGTAATCACATCCATTATAATCATCTACGACTAGCATAATCCAGGAGCATGATTCATATACGACAATATTTCACAATGCGGGAATAGCACAACAATCACAACTATAACAAATATAGTAAACACAGTGAAGCTAAAACACTACAATAATATAACATTCAAATGTCTTGGCATGTGCATCTAGTTCTCTCCGTGATGTTTTGTGACATGGACTAACTGCCTCTCATGGATGCTAACTCTGGTGATTGTAGCTGAGATTAATGCCTACGGGTTTTGGTCTAATAGCAATCGTGGTCCATCAAATTGGTATAGATCTAGTGGCCTTGAGTTTGAAACTCCCTGAGTAATGCTGGGGGAGATTGTTGGCATGTGCATCTAGCACTCCCTGTGATGTTTCATGACATGGAATAACTATCTCTCATGGATCATAACTCTGGTGATTGTAGTGGACATTAATGCCTGTGGGTTTTGGTCTAATGGCAATCGTAGTCCATCAAGTTTTGTTAGCAAGATGGTATTTATGTTGGCATTGATTTCAACATCAATTATATATTGTGGATTCTTTAGGTTTGGAAGATTCATCAAGTTTAGTCATCAAGTGTGGAATGTGACATTGGTTTGATAGCATTTGTTCATCATTGATGTCTTAAGTCTTTAAAAGTGATCTTGCAGGGTATTGGAATGGATCAGGGGCAGTGGTTGAAAGCAAGCTTGTCTTGGTGACTTCAGGACAGATGCATATGACATGAGAAATGTAGGGCTTTGTACAACTTGAAGGGTCTCTGAATGCTATAGTGGTCTTAGATCTCAACTTATATAGGAATGTTAGTGATGGAGTGATCTCAGTTGGATTTGCTCAATGGATTGCTCATTGGATTGACTGCTCAAGGAATGATTAGTTGTATACATGTCTAGTAGTGTAGATGCAACATAGTATGGATGTCAAAGGTTGTTTGTACTCATTAGCCAAGGGAGTCATCAAGGAATCATCAGTAGAAGCAAGTGATATTATACGTGCTACAGTGCTTGTATCAGTCAAGTATGTGGTAGTGATCAATGTTAGGTGATAATGCTAGGGGAGATTACAAAATGCATTTGTTACAAAGGTTTGGTTGTTTCAAGTTTAAAGGAGTTTCAACTTTCTTTATCTTGTTAACATTATGAGTCTGTAGAGATAGTTTATAGGTGATCAAGATCATTTTTTCTTGTTAACATATTAGGGTTTGTTAATTTTTTTAAGACCTAAATTTCTAAACCCTAAACCCTAATCTTTTGAAGTCCTAAACCCTATGTTATTTCAACCTAATTCATTATATACAAAGGACTTATGATGGGTATGCACTTTTTCTTATGTTTTAACAATGACTTGTTATCACTGATAAGCTTTCACTTAAGTGACAACTTAAGTCACTTTCTCCATGAGGCAACTGGCCCCTCTACCTAGGCGGAACCAGTTCTGTTGTTCATCATTTGTGGTATGGGTGCCAAAAACCAAAGCAATTATGTTCATTTGATTTTCCATGGGCCCAAAGGCTTCCATCAATGGTAGGTATTCAGACATATAACGGGCTTCCTCTATGTATGAATATTGATGGTCATTCAACCATATGGACTATGCATGAGAAGTTTAGATAGTTATTTTAACTAATTTTTATTTGTTGGTTTATGGAAGACAAAAATCCTAGATTTAATTTTGTATCCAAGGATTTTTTTTTTTCAGTGGGAAATGACATGAAGAGAATGTGATACATTGGAATGGTGTTTTCCAAAAGGGAGCATTGTTTTAGATAATGAAATGTGCAAATAGCACAGATGGCAATCAGTGTCATAAAAGAGGAGTAAAGATGTGAACAAAGAGAATAATACACAGGGGTAGAGTATATTTGAAACTACTTGAAATAGATGATACAGGGTTTTTGGTGGGTGTAGTATGATTTTTAATCAGGGATATTTAGGTATGCAGGTTTTATGAGATGATGAATTTGTCACAGAACTAATCATGGAATCTGTTTGAAAGGAGTAAGGGCTTCTTGTTGTAATGTGAGCATTTGCAGAGGATTGTATTTTTTTTAAGGTAGATGAGTGTTAATCCACATATTGTATATTATTTTGTTATGAAAGACTTGATGAAGCTGTGAATATATATATATGTATTTTGTGCAAGAAGGAATAAGAGAGATATATGTGTCTAAGGAGCAAGGTAAGTATGATTGCAGGATTTGTGTAGAGTGTAATTGCAGGGACTATTTTTTGGATCTTTGATTTTAGGTTGAACAGAATAGTGCATTTGTGTTGGGTGAATGATGAATTGATTGAAGAATCATTCCTTGAATAGTTTGTAAAAGAAATATACTTTTAATGTATGCATGCAGATCTAAAAGAGTAGAGGTGATTGAGTAAGAGAGTTATAGAATTCATCTATAACCTATGATATTAATGTAAACAGAGTAGTACTCTGTATGCTTACTTGTTTTGTGATTGGAGTGGGTGCTCCTGATTTGTGTGGAGTTGGTGCTCCTAAATTAGATATAAAAGTGTAATCAATGAGATTTTGGTCAATGAGACCTAATGGTGATTTTTGTGAGTTTGGATAGTGGTTTTTCCCTGTTTAGGGTTTTCCATTTTAAATCTTGTGTTATGGTGTATTTTATATGTTTCTTTGGTTTTTTAAGTGCTTTGATATTCTAACATAATAGTGTTTACAAGGGTTTAAATAATTAGTAATGTTAATTTCATTAGATCACTGATTCACCCCTCCCTCTCAGTGATCCATTGTATTCCAAAAAAATGAACACTAGGGTGGGCATTACACCAAGCACCAATTTATATACAAATGAGAAAGATAGAAACTATAAATGGTTTTTTAAACCATGTGTTAAATCCTCCAAAAGTATTGCACCCATATTTGACCCCAAATTCCAACTCCCACCTTGAGATTCCTACATATAGGTAAAAAATCGTAAATAAATTATGTCTCTTACAACTATTATAATTTCTCATAATCATCCACCCAACTTGGGTTCCCAATTTGTAACTCCCATTGTCTAAAAATAGTATTGTATGATAGGTGTAAATATCTATCATTATGCTGCTCAAGATTCCAAAGTAATGCCTCTCTTATAGGCTCTTACATGTCATAAGAATCTATCCTAAAATCCCTCAAAAATGTGGCACTCCAAATTTTCTATGAATAACCACCTTAATGACAACTTACAACATACCACAAAGCACTAGCACATGGAAAAATATGCCACATCAAAATCCTAAGCCCCATTTGAAGGTGAGGCTAATTTAAATAATATAAAATAAATAAAATGTGGGAAAATGATAAATAATTAAATCAAGTCTAGGAAGTTGCAAAGGTTGAGACACTTTAATTCCCAACAAAATTATGCATCCAAACCATGTACTTCTCTTTTTTATTACTAAGGTAAGATACAACAAAGAGTTCATATGTTTTCCCTCTTTTAATGGATTTTTCTTTTTCCTTATCCTCAATAGATTTGGAAACTTAGAGATCATCCCCTTGTTTTTTTATGTTTATACCTTATCCTCATCTTCATAATATTTGAAAAATATGAGGGTGTATATTGTATCCAATTTCTTCTATTTTTCATAAAATTGAATTCAAGCATTAGAATGTTGATATCTTTGTCTTTTTTGTTTACATTTAATTATATGTCATTATAATATTGTTTTGTTCCTAGATAGATTTATATTGCATGTCTTTATCAAATATAACAAATACATATATGATAATACCTCCATCCTAAGGATTCATTGTATAGCCAAGACCAAAACCATAAACCACAAGTGATTTCTAAAACCATGGGCTAAATTAGGCACCCAAACCATGTACAAAATCCAATGCCTAAAATTATTTGATTTAACTAATGGTTAAATGAATACTTCCTTTTCTAACATGGGCACTCCATTTTACTCTTATCTGCCTTTCTAGAAAGATGATCCTTAATTTTCTCCTAGTTCACACTTAACTTTCTCTCTTCATTCTAATTTTATAATGACAACTCTTACACACATTTCAAATGTCATAGTTGCATTTATAAACTTTCATGACACTAAGTGAGACTTATAAATTTCCTAATACAAATTACAAGTGACACATAGTGCCACTCCAAGTTGGATGACCTAATAATGTGGGTACATAATTAATACAAGAAATAAATTAAACATTAGAATTTGTGAGGTGTATGACACTAATCCCATCAATGAAGAAAGATGACAAGTTTATGGTTGTTCCATAATACATGATCAGATTCACCTAAAAGATCTTTAGACATAGAAGGATAAAAAAGTCTTCTTGAAGGAAATATTAGAATTTGTATAGACAATGAAAGTAGTGTGCATGCATGATTTGATATCATGCTTCCAAATATAGATGCAAGTTACTTATTTCAATCTTCCAAGTATTTCCAACCTTTTGTGCACCTAGATGATCTTGGTTTTGGTAGAAGTACACATCTATCTAGAGAATACTCACTCATAGGTTTAGAATATTTTATCTATAATGCATTCAACTTCTCCATAAATATTAGATAATTTATTTTTTTGTGAAATGATTGTGTAGTGTAGTTGATCTTCTGGTTTATACATAAGAGGAAAAGTATAAGGGACTATGCATGATTTTTAGGGTGGGGAGATAAGGGGATGTGTATACAAATGTAGATTCATAGAAGAAAAACCCACCATAGATAGAAGGGATTCACAGATAATATTAAAGAGGAGAATATATAGAAAGGACACATGGAAGAACCATGCCAACTAATTAGATGCATGAGGATGTTCATTACACGATAACTCAATAATAGATTTGAAATGTAGCAAATATAAAAGAGATGTTCAATAGGATTAAAAGAATTTTCCAAAGAGATAACTTGCAATAGTTTGGGAGAATTTTTTAGAAAATCAAAGGAAAAAGCTAGGAATGGTAGAATATGACACATTTTGTATGCCAAAAAGCATGTGGATTAATTAAAAGTGTGTGTGAGAAACCTAAGTCATATTTTTGAAGAGATATGATATCAATAGAGAAATGATGCATTAATGACTAGAAAGGCATGAAATGATTATAAATACCCTCAAAATGCATAATCAATTCATCAAATCAAAATCTTGAGTAGAAATCACACTCTACATTTGAGTGTTTTGATTGAGAAATAAGAGAATATAGAAGGTAGGTTGGAAATATAGTCTTAGGCTAATGGAACCTATCATGCCCGTATCAAGACCTCTTGTATGTCAACCATACAAGTGGGCAAAAAAGGTGGAAATATATTTTTTTAAAAGAATTTAAATTAAATATGAAAACTAAATTTCAAATTTACCTAGAGTTCACCTAAGTGTCACGACCAATATCAAATTTGTTGTGTTGTTTCTTTCTCTCACAATTAGCCTTATGTTAAAAAATGAATGATTAACTATTATTATGTGAAATAAATTCGTCATACAACTTAATTGATAAAGTACTTGATTAAAAATCCACAACTAAGTTGTCTAAATCAAGGATAACAACAATTCATTAATTAAATTAATTTACCCACAATTAAATATTTTCTATAATAAAAGATTATAAGATGATAATAACAAAAGTAAAAATGACTTCGATACACACTTTAATTCTTTCATTTAAATTAATAAAAACATATTTAATTTATTATTTAATCTTGTATTTAAAATCAAGTCTTTAATATAATTTCATCAATTCAATATTTTCATTATAAACTAATTACTTTTAATGATAAAAACAACTAAATATTTTCTTTATTTAAATATGAGTACCTTTAATAATAAAATCAATTAAATCTTCCTAATTTCAAAATAAGATGATTTATATTATTTAATTTCTATTTAGAAATAACATCACTAGAAAAAAAAATTCCACTCTGCTCACTACTCTGCAACTTTCCTGCTCGCTGCTTAGATTTTGAATTTGAATTTCAATGGCTATTGGGGATCCAGGTGATCCCCTGGACCCTCTGATTTAGGATTGCCTAGGGATTGTTGTAGCGTTGGAGCCCATTCCTGGCATGTTGGATGGCTACGTGGATGGTCAAATGCTTGGTGACAAGGACTGTGAGTCCTCTGGTCATGTGCTACAAAAGAAGGTGTTGGGGCCCAAGGCCTAGAAGAATGCCCTTTTAGGGGAGGATTTAGAGAGAACTCATGCTTCTCCAAGTTTTAAAGAGACTCCTTAAGGGTCGGCGATAGTGCTACTAGACATCATGGTGGATAGAGTGGTTTCCACTATGGAAAATGCTCTGGTAGGAAAGTTTTTTTCCCCAGACCTGACAGCGATGTAGTTAGAAAGTGGGTGAGTGCCAAATGGAGAGTGAAGGGAAGCGTTGCAATGAATACTATGGTTGGAGGGATGTTTCTCTTCAAATTTACAGCTAGAGAAGATCTGGCCTCTATTTTAGCAGTAGGGCCTTGGACGTACGGGAAACATAGTTTATCCCTATGTCAATGGAAACTGAGATTTGATAGTGCTGTGGATCTCAACAAAACAACATCAATTTGGGTCTGTCTCCTAGATCTTCCACTAGAGTACTAGGATGAAGAGATCTTTATGTGGATAGCTAACTCATTTGGTCACTTTATCGCTCTTGATAGCACCACCAGAAACAAATCGAGGTTAGTCTTTGCTAGATTTTGTGTGAATGTCAATATTAATAAGGTTCTTCCCAACAATATCACTCTAGAATCTAAATTTGGCCAATGGATCCAACCCATTATCTATGAAAATTCAACAACCTTTTGCCAAGTTTGTAACAAGAAGGGTCATCCAACTCCCCAATGCAGGACTAAAAAGCCTACTCCAGCCCCAGATGGCCAGATAATTGATATTGATGATGACTACCCTTTTAGGGAGGAACTGCTAAATATTGTGGATTCTCCTTTAAATGCTAGTGATGACAAGGATAAGGATGTGGTCCCCCACATAAATCCATGATTGTCCAAGATCACACTTTAATGGGGGGTACTGGCTTCTTCCACTCCTAGTAGGGAAGGCCTTTCTGCTCTGTTGACCACTGGGCTAGAAGAAGGGGAGATTCACTATGAGGAAATACTAAAAAAGGAAGTTTCAGTGGAAAAGGTGGAGCCTTCTAGGCTGAGTAGCCCTTTTATAGGCAAGGGGGCAATCAAGAGGGCCATGACACAGTTTAGGGGATTTCCTCCCCTAGCAATAAAACTTTGGTCCTTACCCCTAGAGCTAGTTCCAATATCACTGACCCCGATGGTTGGACTACTGCTAAGGAAAGGTATAGGACCTGGGAAGAAGATCCTAGATGTGGGAATAGATACCAAGCAGGAAAGACCATCTGAAAGAGAGACAAGGCAAAAGGCAATTAATAAAGACATTGTTATGGTCAGATAGAAAACCTTGGAGATTAGCTCCAAGAAGGCCCCAATCAAATGAGATTACTATCATGGAATATTCAGGGGTTTAACAACCCCCACAAATAGTTCTTAGTCAAGAACTATATCTTCAGTAACAAAATTGACATATTTCTACTACAAGAAGTTAAGATGAAAAGCAAAGGCTTTCAAACAGTCGTAAGGAATATATGGTTGAATGTAGAGCATTTGTGCTATGATATCTAGGGTGCCTCTAGGGGAATTGTCACCATGTGGAACAACAAGGTTGTCAAGGGAAGGATCATAGAAAAAAACAAAAAATTTCTAGTGGTCAAAATGGAGTCTAACAGCAATTCTTGGAACCTAATCAATATATATGATCCTAACCAGAGAGGCCCAAGAAAGGAGATGTGGGACCTTCTCTCATCCCTGATTGCTAGTGAACCCAGTAGTTGCTGGATGTTAGTTGGAGATTTTAATACTTCACTCTTCCCTTCTAAGAAGAGTGGAGGGATCATGGATTACACTAATAGAATGATGGATTTAAATGATTTTCTAAATAATTTGGGACTTATGGATCTAGATATCCAAGGAAACAGATCTACCTGGTCTAATCAGAAAAAAGGGAAAATTTTGATTCAAGTCAAGCTTGATAGAGTTAAGGTCTCTCCCAACTAGAAGTTCTCTAGCTCCTACTCTATGGAAGCTATGCCCTGAACTACTTATGATCATAACCCATTTCTTCTCTCTTAGAAGGATGTGAATGGTAAAGGCCCTTCTCCCTTCAGGTTTGAGATTATGTGGACCAAACACCTAGATTTTAAAGATAAGCTAGCAAGTTTCTAGAAAGAAGATGTCTAAGGAATGCCTATGTTCCGTCTGGTGCAAAAGTTGTAGAGGGTCAAGAATAAGGTAAAAGGATGGAATAGATTTAGCTTTGGGAACATATTTGATGAAAAAGAAGAATCAACACTAAACTTGTGGGGTTATAAAAGAAGTTGGAGGAAGGGGACATTTCAAAGGACACTGCTATGGAAGAAGAGTCTTTGAGAAAGGAATGGAAAGAGCTGTTGTTGAAGCAGGAGATTTATTGGAAACATAAGTCTAGAGTGCAATGGCTAAAGGAGGGGGATAGGAATGCCTCCTTTTTTCATCATTCAACTATGAAGCATAGGAAAAGAAATAACATAACTAGATTGATGGATGATAGAAGTATTATGGTAGATTCAGACACTCAGATAGGGCAGGTGGCTACTTCCTACTTCCAAAATTTCCTAGAAGCCCAAGAGAATTGTATCAACTAGGACCTCATTGATATCATCCCTACTCTTCTAACTGAAGGAGATAGTGCTCAGCTTGGCAAATTAATTACTGAGGAAGAGGTCAGGGCTAGTCTTTTCTCCATGGGGGATTTTAAAGCCCCTAGACCTGATGGTTTCCCCCTACTTTCTTTCAGGAGTGTTGGGATATTGTGGGAAAAGATATCATTGAGGCTACTAGGGACTTCTTTAAGATGGTTAAGCTATTGAAGCAGCTAAATCATACCTTCATTTCCCTTATCCCTAAAAAACAAGACTCGGTGTGCATGGGGGACTTTAGACCCATTAGCCTTTGTAATACTATTTACAAGATTTTCTCCAAAATTTTAGTGTTCATGCTGCAACCTATTTTTGATAAACTCATAAGTAGCTGCCAAAAAGGATTTGTGCTAGGCAGACAAATAATAGATGTGGCCATTACCACTCATGAAATTATCCACTCCATGGAAAGAAGCAAAATCTCAAGAATGGCCTTTAAATTGGATATCTCAAAAGATTATGATAGAGTTAGTTGGGAGTTTCATTTTACTATCTTGAGGAAGTTGGGCTTTCAAGGTAAATTCTTACAACTTATTGATATTTGTGTCACTTTAGTCAAATTTTTTGTTCTGCTTAATGGAGCTTCCAAAGGGGTTATCTACGCTGGTAGGGGGAACTGGTAAGGGGATCCCCTATCCCCCTAGCTAAATCCCCAAGCAGATGTTTCCTCTATCTATTAAAAGCTAGAGAAATTAAAGGAGTTAAACCTGCTTCAACAGCAACCCCTACTGTGATTCAACAATTTGTTGACGACACCATCCTATTTGGTTCAACTTCAGTGATAGATGCTAGAAAGTGGAGGAAGGTGCTTCAAGATTATGCTTCCTCAGTTCGACAATACATCAACTATGACAAAATCTAGGTATACATCTTTAACACCACGTTTGTTTTACAACAGAAGATTATGGGGATTCTTGATTGTTCTGTGGGTGTGCTCCCTGGTATATATATTGGGCTCCCCTTCTCGGTGAAAGATGTCCCTTTTGAGTATTAGAATTCAATAATTGAAATGACTCAAAGGAAGTTGGCTGGGTGGAAAGGAAAACTTCTCAGTCAAGCGAGGAAGTTCCAACTTCTCAAGGCCTCTTTACAAGGGATTCATGTTTACTTCTTGTCCCTCTTTAAAATTCCTAAATATATTGCTAAAAGGTTGGAGAAAATTCAAAGAAAATTTTTAAGGACTGGCATGGAGAGTAAGAAAAGACTAGCCCTGGTTGGATGGGACAAAGTCTATAGGCTGAAGATGCAGGGGTCTTAGGCTTGAGGAAGCTAAATCTGCTCAATAAAGCCCTGATCTCTAAGATTGGGTGGAACCTCCTAGTTGGTGACAAAGACTAGGGTAAAATTATGTGTGCAAATACCTTAGGAATTTAACCCCAGAGGATATTTTACTTAAATCTGACTTCCCCAAAGGCTCAGTGATATGGAACAACATCCTGAAATGTAGATTAGTTCTACTGAGAGGTTTTAAGTGGAAACTAGGAGATGGAGAGACAATAAGATTTTGGGATGACAATTGGATTATTGGGGGGCCTTTAAAGGGACTTCATAATATCCAAGGGTTGGTTAATAGTGTAGGACTACACACAACACTGAGAGGGGGTGTCAATTTTGACTAGTAGCTTTATCAAATAAAAGAATTAAAAGCTAATTATTCAACCATGTATGATAAATTTGTATTCACACAAGACAAGAGATCAATACACAAAAATTATATGAGAGGAAAACCCTCCTGGGGTAGAAAAACCTCTCAAAAATGCCTCACTAGCTTAAGTTTGAAAATTATCATATACAAGGCCTCACTAGCTAATCAAAGTCTCACTAACAAAGTAAGGTCTCATTGACCTATACACTCAACTTGATTACAAATCAAAATCACTCAGGGGATTACCCTGATTCTCTTTTGCATAAGACCTTATTCCTCCTTTATCTACCACCTGACAAACTTTCTCTTGTACATAATCTTTTCAATTTTGACAATAAACTAATATTTAAATATCTCTACAAAGAACTTTGCAATTATGATTTCTTCAAATCTTCTCACTTGTAAACCTTCTTTTCTTGTCATACAATCTTCAACTTTTGACTTGATGCTTCAAACACCAAATCACCTTGAATTAGAAAAATATTATAAAATTATCTTCCACCAAATCAATTTCTCAGATAGGTAAATAACTAATATTTCAATGTCTTTCAATAAGACTTGCAATCTTCATACTCGAGAAGAAAAAATTCATTCTTAGCATTCATCCTTAACTCTCAGGTAGAAACACATTTAGTCTCAACTGTCTCTAAACCTTCATTCCTTTTTAACCTCTACAAAAACAAAAACATTAAAAAAAAAATTCACCAAACTGATAACTTTATGTATCAGCAGAGAGAAGCATGTCATGACTTTCTAAATTCTCAACCCAATAAGAAAATTATTTACACAAACTTTCTATATTCCTATCTGATTTTCGTTGTCCAAAATGATGGGAAAAAACAATGTTTTTAGGCTTTTGTTTGAAAACGCACATCAAATTTAAAAAGAATCTAAGACCATTGCCATTCAAATGCCTTTTAAATGTCCACCATATAATATTCTCTTAGCGCCAAATCTTAGATAGTCTTCGACCATTTGATACACAATGCCACCATAAACTTTAAAACCACACCCGTTGACCAGAGCCCCTAGGAGGTCGGGGTTGGTTTCCCACGAAGAGGAGGCACATAAGATGTAACTTAAGTTGCATCTAACCTGTTGGACCGATCACCACTCAAAAAGGCATAAAGTGGACGACAGGTAGATTAGGGCTTACAAAGATTTTTTTTTTTTAAACATTTAGCTTAGGGTTTTAATGAATTTATTCCTCCATGAGATTAGGATCCACTGATGATCATATCAACTTCTGATGCATCTACCAACATAAACTCCTAATCAACTATGAACTTCACCTAATCAACCATGAACAACAAACTCCTAATGATGTCATAAATACAACTCCTTAATAAAAAGTGATAATGCAACCATTATGCATGAGTCTTGAAGACCAATAACTTTGTTTTGTCAACTATCATGAACATATCAACTATCAAGACCATATGCACCTTGAACTCCATCTGCAACATGAATTCACAAGAGACCACCAATTTGACATCAATGATAAAGACAACCATACCAAACTAACAAATAGTGTTGTGTGCCATATTGGCAGGCTAGTCCGTGACTATTTTCTTCCTGACAAAAGGGACTAGAAACAATTGTCAGACTACTATCAAAGATAGGTTGATCTTATGGGGACTGTTGATGAGATCCAACTCTCTCTAAAAGGGTGTAGAATTCCTCTTTTTCCTCAAAAAGATAAAATTATATGGGTTAAAGAGAAGTTTGGGCATTTTTTGTCAAATCTACTTATAACCTATTCCTACCTCAAAATGGTGATATTTTTTGGAAGAAGATCTGGAATCAAAATCTAATACCAAAGATTAACGACTTCTAGTGGTTGGCAGTGCAGAACAAAATTCTAAAGACTAATAACCTCAAGATCGTAGGCTTCCAAATCCCCAACAAAAGTATTCTTTTTATGAAAGAAGAGGAGGTTGTTCCTCATATCCTCCTACACTGTGAATTTGCTTGTGAGGTTTGGTGTACTGGTTTGAATATGTTAGGTGTGTCTTGGTGTTTGAATGGGAATCTGGAGGAGTGCATAAGAGCTCGGTCCCCCCTTTTACCAATCCTATTTGCAGAGAAATTTGGGCCTTGATTTTTCCCATTCTTTCCTGGTGCCTTTGGAAAGAAAGGAACAATAGAATTTTTTGAGAAAAGAATAGAAAACTTAAGGAGGTGTTTGGCTCAGTTGTCAAACTGTTGCAAGACAACATCAGCAGTAGCTCCATAAGAGCAATGGAAACTCCCCAAAATGTGTTGGAAGCAAATATAATCAAGCAGTGGGTCATCCCTTTAAGCTTATGCAGAGTGGATGATAGCAAGAAAAAAACTAGGGCTAGCATTAAGTGGTCCCCTCCCCTGAAGGGCTAGTATTTTCTTAACTTTGATGGTGCTACTAAGGGTAACCCTGGGCTAGCTAGTGGGGGGTAGATAAGGGTGCCCTCTTGGCTATGTTTGCTGGAAGCTTAGGAGAAAATACCAATTATATTGTGGAGGCTACTGCTCTCCTTTGGGGCATTAAATTTTCCTTGGATCTAGGCATAAAAAATATCATAGTGGAAGGTGATTCTAAAATTGTGATCGAAATTGTTAAAGGAAATGCCAAAGTTGGCTGGTAGATGGAGGATATTGTTCAAGATATAAAAACCCTCCTCTTAAACTTTGAAGGCAAGGAGGTGAGACATATCTATAGAGAGGGCAAAAAAACTATGGATCTCTTAGCTAATTTTGGGATTAATCTTAATTCCCTAAGATGCTGGAGAGTATTAGACAATCTCCCCTTAAACATTATTGTTAGAATTCAAAAGGAGCTGCCTTGTTAAATCATCATGTCTATAATAATTATTTGGATTGCTTGGTGTAGTTTTTTTCTAGGCTTACCTCACTTTATGTGGAGTCATGAATTTGTTGATGACTTCAAGAGCATTATCAACTTTTATATGGTGACGTGGATGTTGGAGATCTACGGGGTTATGGATCGACTCAACAATATGCTTGTTTGGCAACTTAGTAGTTTGGGCAAGTCTTTTCAGTCACCTCATGAAGCATTAGCTTTGGAAGGCTCGCACGAGCTAATGCCTGAAGGAAATAATGATCCGAATGCACAGGAAGTTGGGAAGGACATGAAAGGAAACTAAAGTGAAGGAATGGAACTAAAGTTTTTTATTTCTCCTTCTAGATTGTTCAGCTGGCACTTCTCTTTTCTCTATAATTGTGTTTCCTAGGTTCTGTATTGCTTGTTGTGGAAAATGGGTGGAGAGGAAGTTAGAATGGAGCCCATGAACTATGGTGAATTCAAAGAGGATGCTCAGGTCTGGAGCATAGCTTATGAGGGGGGTGACCCCTTTTCTTGAAAGCCTAAACAACTTTGATGAGCACTTATCAACCTAATTCACTAGCTCTTGGTATGGTAATAGAATGGTGAAGGTGGAAGGAGTTCAATTCATGGTCTCTGAGGATGCCATTGTCAAGGTTACAGGCTTGCCTTGTTCTAGAAATAGACTCAAGAAGTAGACATGGGTCCAAGATAATGAGGGAATGAAATTGTTCTTTAGGGAAGGTGAAAAGCAGATAAGACTTCAAGGTGGCTCCGAATGGGAAAGCTTGGTTAGCCCTTGGACTAGGTATGTTTTTTAATAATGAAGTATTTTACTCTAGAAGGGAGATACAGGGTTTTTTACCACTATCACTTTGCTTTTCTTAACCATTTTAGACACAAAATTGAGATCAATTTCCCCTCTTTCCTCCTCTCTAGTCTAGAGGCTTCTATGTTACAATCCAAAAAGGCCCGCAAGGGCAACCCTGAGGTCTCTACTTTACCTCTACACCAAGGGCTCATCTTTCTTCTTTACCAATACCACCTTGCTCTGTGTTCTTCTAAACCTCCTACTACCCATCTTGTGGATCAGAGATCCAATGAAGACCCTAAAGACAAGGTCCCCCTTTGTGTGAGGCTTGGGAAGCCTTCTAAACTAAAATCCCCTACTTCTTTGGTGTCTATTTCCACCCCTATCCTTCCTATGTGCCGCTCGGCCCCTTTATCTAGCCCCCTGTCTTTAAGGCCACCTCTTAGTCCAAAACCCATTCTGGTAGTTGCACTCCGAGGACCCCTATGTTTGTGGAGTGAGTGGGTTCCCATGCTTTGTCTCATGAGGAGCGGTGGAGGGCCTCTACAATCTAAGAAGTAATAATCCTTTACAGGGCAGAAAAAAATGAAAAAGAGGGAATCCCACTCCTAGTAAAGGTGGGGTTAAAAGTTATAGTAGAAGCATTGAGGAGTGTGGGAATATTGATCAACAAACTCAGGGGAATAAGGACAAGTAGGAGCAACATCTAGACAAGGATGTGGATGTTGTTGAGGAGAGGGCTTTGGGAAAACATAGTGTTGCTAGAAGACTGAGTATCAGAAGATCTTCCAAATTGGCTAGAGATAAGCCCCAAGTTTTGAAGATTGTTGATTACTCTTCTGCCTTTGATCAGAAGGACATTGTGCAAAATGTTGGTAATAAGGAAGTGAACACTAACACGGCTCATGTTAAGGAGGGTAGTAGCAATTTTGAGTCCATGAACAACTCTTATTATGATACCAATGATGAGGACACTAAAATTCAAGAGATTCTGAAGAAGGAGGTGATGAGCACTAGGATGGAGATGGACAATAAGAGACTAGAGAAGGAGTTGAATGAGGTCAAGACATGCCTATCTGCTATGGAGAGCAAAGTTAAGGTGTTAATCAATTTGGTGATGAAGTCTTCTCATAGAGCTGTTGTTGCCTTCTCGATTCTGGAGGATGACCAGATCAATGGAGTGGATTCTCTACTGGAAGATAAAGAAAATATGTTTAATTTACTCACTAATGAGTGGAAGGAACTCCTTAGCTAGTTATCTTTGTTATTTTTGTTTAAGACTCGAACTCTAGTTTTTTTATTATGTTGTTGAACTGCTATTATCTGGTTGTTTGAGGCCTAGTGCTTATTTCACTATCATTTAGTTTTTGTAATCAGGATCTGCACCCATGTTTGCAGCCTTATAATATCAAAAACATCACTAGAAAAATTCAAACCAAATCTTTCTTCAAAGAAATCTCATAGCTAATATATCAAGATTTTTCCATAAAAACAACTCTTTTTCTATTACAAATAAACTATATATCTTTCCTTTCTAACTTAAAACATAAATCTTCTTTTCTTTTATTTAGCATACAGATTTTATTTTTTATTTAAATATATAATGCCTTTTTACAAAAACAATTCTTTTTCTCTAAAAGTACACAAACTAAATCTTTTTCTTTTGAAATAACCAAAACTAATTCTTTTTCTTAAAATAAGAAAATAAAACTAATTTCATTTTAAATTTGCAATCTATAAATTATCATTATACATTAAATTAAATATAGCTAATTTTTTGTTTATTGTGTGTGTGCAGGTGTAAAACTCATGAATAGAGAAAACTACAACGGTATATATACATGCACACACATGTGCGCGGGCACACACACACACATATTGAATATATATGAGACAACAAAATGATGCAAGTACATATCACTCTACTGATAGAGGTTTATAGTATACAACAATGAAATATAATAAAAGCTTCAAGCATCACATATTTAGCAACGATTAAAAGTTTGTGGAGTTTACAAAGGGAGAGGTCGCAATCCCCATGTGGGAGGGTTCGTGGCCTTTTCAGGCTAGCGGCCTCCCAATGGGGCCATCGTTGGAGCTCCCACGACTCTCATAGGCTGTGGCCTACGGGAAGCTGTGGGGCTTTAGGCTAGCACCAAGTGCCATATAAAGTGCTTTCAAAATTTTGTGAAGAAGTTCATAAATTCCATTTCTTAACACAGCTTTCTTTGATAACAATAGGTACAAACATGGATACATTTACAGAATACATTATTATGTTTATTTATAGTAGTAGTATCTACATTTATATATATACACACACACATACTGATTCTTCAAATATGCAACCAAAAATAGCTTACCCACATGGATTTATTAAAACATTATATCTAATTTTAGATGCATACAAAACATCAAATCCAAGGAAAAGAAAGCTTGCATTGACTCTAGATCATATTCATACAAGGCAGATTTATTCCATATTTTCAACATATAATCACAACTATCTTTTCCAAGTTTGATAACCATATTTACATGGAGATGTAAACGTAACAAAATTATAGCCACAAACATCACAAAAATTTCCAATAATCAAACTTAAACATTGACTTCTTGCCACGAGGAACAACCAAAATATCTCTTCTCTTGAGCACACTTAGTGATTTCTTTGACCTTCCAAAACCCTTCAAAAAACTTCATTACACCTACAACCAATTTAACCGACTAGAAGGCCAAGACTTGCTCTCCACCTTACTCTAGGGATTGTCTCACAATCCCACCCCCAAGTAGGAGACTTCCAAGAACTAGATAACACACATGCAAATCCACATAGAATACATAAAATAGAAAATTCATTTACACACACAATCAAAGCCCGAAAGGTTGACTCACAAAACTTTGGAATCTGACAAGATCCCACATAAGGGGATAGAGGGGATAATCCTCCCTCTTGGGAAACACAAATAAAATTCTCCATACAAATTATACCATATCATAGAAATCACAACCTCCATTCACACAATCACTTATACCTCCTATTACCATATTATCTCTGTACAATACCAACAACAACCACCCAATCCATCATTTTATCACATTTCATAATCAACTTTCCCCAAGAGAGGCTCTATGCTTCTCTCTACCTTGAACACTTGGGAGGCTCTCACCCCTCAGGGGAGGGCCGCTCCTTACACAACCTGATTCCCACAACAAAACCAGAAAACATAAATTTATCATACACAAAATTTTACATAACCATAATATGTAGAAAATTTAATAGGATCCAAGTCCTACCTCAATTCCCCAAGTTAGGGAGAGCCCAAAATGCAAAATGAAAAGAAAAACCTTGAAGTAGAATCAACAACAAAATATCTTCCTCAAATTTCCAAGAAAATTTTCTTCCTTTTCTTCTCACAAAATCCTCTTCCTTTCTCTCACACCCTTCTCATAGAATTCTCTCCAAAACCATGCAAAACAAAAAGTATTTCCCAAAAGCCAACTTTCCCCATAAATAACCAAAAAAACTAAAAAAACCAAAAAGACAGGAACTTTCCTTTTTTTCCCTTGCAAATCTTAAAAAAAAATGTAATTAATACATATCACTTAACCTCATCCAAAATAATAAAATAATAAATTAATTAAAATTAAATTAAACTCACACATATAATAATTTAAATTTAATTATGAATATAAAAATGAAACCAACTATAGCCATAAAACAAATAAATTAATTAATCCACACAACACTTTAGTCTTCACCCCTTCCATGGGTTAGACTAGGCTAACAGGGTATCACAAGATGGGTTCTTGAAAGTCTCTGAAACTTAATGATCTTGGCCACCCACCTGCAAACTTCATTTCGAAATATCAATATGTAAAGAAATATATAGCTGAAGCAACATAAATAATGCATACAAGGAAGTAACTTAAATGTTCTAACTTATTCATGATCACATGATCAAATAATTTATTAAATGACTATCATACATGCATCTAGCTCATCCAATAAATTATTTTTAACACATAAATAATAATCCATTAAACATCTAATCATGAGTTCAAATATCAGATATGAAATATAATGTCCATAGCATAGTAGCATAAAACTTCACACACATAAAGCATATAATCAAATCAACATAGTCAAATACTCTGAACTAAAGTAACTGAAAAAGATGGGCTTCACAAAACCCAAGAAACCCCACACAAGAGCTAGTGTAGGACCAACCAAAGTCCTTGAAACAACATAGGTAGGAATTGCTAGGCCTAATACAGGTGATGAATTTAAGGAGCCAGAGATGGAAATCCTAGAAACAAGGTGTAGGTTAGTCAATAGATTCTACCATCTTATGAATTTCAAATTAAATGAGAACAATTGTACCAGTTCCATCAATGAATATTATATGACAAGAGACATTCTAGAATTAGACTAGATGATAAAACCTATTATTTTGAGCCAATGTAATGAAATAGGAAAATAATTATTGGTAACTAACATATTATAGGGGATAAAACTATGATATTTTGGTAATGTGGAGAAATTTATATGATTTTAGTCAGTTGATTCTATAAACGGTTTACATATTTGATTAGAGGTATCTAGATAGATGTCAACCCTATGTAAATTCATGAGATAACATGGTTACTATAGAATGGATTGCATGAATAAGGTGAAAATCCTTACGAAGACTTATGAGAGAAACTAGATAATTGTTGCATTACTAAAAACAAACTTAAATTCTTGGTCAATAGTTCTAGAAGAATATTTTTTATAACATTCTTGATGCAAAAAAACTAGAGTAGAATGTGTCTATTTAGGGATTAAGTTTGTGCATGTTGTAGGAGGTGATCATGTGCCTATCAATGTTACATATATTGGGCACAAGGTAGAAAAGTATGACATGAGGTTTGACTTCTACACATTTCTAGCATGAGAGGTAGAGAAGATTGTGTTTATAAGTAGATTCAAATAAATATTTTGGCTTTGGCTCACTCCTCATCCTACACATTCTATATTACTATAGAACCCTTTATGTTGAGAATTTTTGTGATGCAAATGAGATTCTAGTCAAAAGGTATTGTAATTCCCACTCTTGTGTATGCCTCGTGTGCTGTTTGATTCATATGATATATGCTATATTGAGTGTTTCATCAATGTATTATGTGATTCTTGTTTTATGATCCATTGCACTGAACTTACCAATGAGGGTTGTTGAGCCATCAAGGTGTTCTAATGGTGTATTCTAGATTCTTTTGTAGAAATGTTTTGTATGACCATCAAGGTATTTTTGATGAGGTTTTGTATTGGTATTGTATTTTTGAATATGAATTATGGGATGCATATGTTGTGCCTTTGTGTGTTAGATCATTATAGTGTTTTGGCTTCACTATTTTCACTATATTCAATATAATTTTTCTTATTATAATTTTTCAACATTAGGAAATATGGTTGATTCAAACACATCTTCTTTCCTAGATCATGCTAGTCATAGATGATTTATAGTTAGATGTGATTATTTGATATCATCTTATACTTTACACCATATTGGGTGGATTATGTTGATTTGACTATATTATTATGTGTACAAGTATGCCGGATGTTTGACCAAAGTGTTTAGGTATAGGGTTATTCCCCAATGGTGGTTATATTGGAGATAGTCATATTTGGGTAAAACATGTGTGTTTTAACCTCTATCTCACTCAATTTGAGTGTGAGATGAGTCTTGTGAATCCCTATGTAAACCTAGATTTGAATCATTGGGAATTCTAAGGTTTGAATGTTGTGGAAACCCATAAAGTGTGTATGAGTCCTTTATGTGTGTTTATTTTATCTTTTGCATTGAATTTAAATTTATTTTGAAATGTTTATTTTTCATTTTTGTATAATATTTAATGCTTTTGTCGAAAAGACAATATTCATTCTTTAGTAGAAAAAGGTCTATTGTATTATTATATTTTAATAGAAGAAAATTAAATGAGTTTAGTTAGTCTTTGAAATTGAATATTTAGCTTAGTAAAATAATTTCTAGTTAAAATGTAATTTAATTTAATTAATTTAATTTCCTAGTTATTAGAAAATATCAATTAGAATGAAATTAGCATTTAGCTTATTTAGTCAATGTTATTGAGTTATTTATTTTGGAAATGTTATTTAGAAAAAAGAAAATATGTGAAAAAAATAGAAATATATAAAAGGGAAAAAGGAAAAGGGGATGAAAATAAAAAGAGAAGACTTTTTTCTCACTTCTTATTTTGTAAATTTTGTAAAAACCCTCTCCCTCTCCCCCTATTCTCTTCAAAACAAAAGGAATGGAATTGTTGGAGCTTGTATTCAATTGAGGATGGATTGGATCTATTTGAGCATTGGATGGGAGTAACTTAAGGATTGAAGTTCTTGGTGTGTGCTTCAAGAGGCTTTTTCCTCCATTCCTTCTAAGTTTATTTGGAAAGATATTTTCCTTCTTTTCATGCTTTTGAAATGAATATTATTTGATTTTCCATGACCACATTATCTTAGTGTAGTTCATACCTTAATATATCATGTGAACAATGAGTCTGGAAATATGTTCCTTTATTACTACATGGTTCAAAAAGGTGTTGCAGGCTTCAAATAGTGAAACTAGTTGTTATCGTATTACACCTTATAGAAATTCTAGAACCAAAATATACCTTTGAAATGATTAGAATCTCTTGAGAGTTGGATGGGACATTGATAGCTCAATGTAGAATATGTCGTCCCATTCACAAAGTGAAATGTGCAATTGTGATGGAATGTAGTAGGAATTATGGTGCTACAATGATGATTGGAATGTTATTAAAAGCCTACAACAAATAAACAAAGTGAAAGAAAATATTTTTGGGTGATGAAAGATTGATCTTACACTCATGATGTTCATGCATTAGATTTTTATGTGATAATGTAATTTTTTATGTAAATGCTTTATGATTCTTTGATATGACTTTTCAATGTGAGATTATGGTTATCCAATGAGTAATAATGACCTAGGACTACCATTAACTATAAGATCATAGATGCTCAACTGGACATGTTTTGGTGCACAAGTCAATGGGTAATATCAAGTTTTGAAAGGGTTAACCTTGAGACCAAAGATTTGGCATTTGAATTAAGGGATAGGAACACAACATGGTTTAGTTCAAGGGACACAACCACACCCATAGTCTACTCTAGGTAGGTAGAAGTCTTAAGGGATTTAGACTAGTTGTGTCTATGTTGAGGATAAAGTTATTCAAAGTGATGGATGTAAGGCTAGGATTAGTTTATGTGCAAAATAATACATTTTGAGAATTACAACATTGTATATATGAAAGTGCCAAAAGTGGGTGTGAAATGAAGGATTAAAAGGCTAGGCTATTCACTTTTAGCCCTTATAGTTATCTAGTTGTGTGGAATGGCTCAAATATTTGTAATTGATAATAGGGATAAAATATTTTGTTAATCTCAATGATCAAGGATATCAATTCCATCTTATATTGTGTAGGATAATAAGTGATTTTCATGGTGAGTTGTAATGAAACAAATGTGGATATTAGGCTAAATGCATGTACAAATACATATACATATCAATGAGAATAAATCACATGTTTTAAATGTGTGGAAACATCTTTTAAATTATTATATATTTAAGAAATTCATATAGATAGAATAAAACAAATTCAAAAGAAGAATTTAAATAAGAAAAAAGACAAACATTAAATGTTGAAGTGTTTAAATTAGTTTTTTATAATTTTTATTCTAAAAAATTATGACCCAAAACATTTGACACCAACATGATAGGTAAGAATACATCTAGACCGAAAGTCATCATTTGGTTAAACTACCATAAGTAGGGAAAATAGTCTATCAAAGTCACCTAAGGGTCAAACCTAGCCCAATCACACCTTCTAGAGATTTAAACCTTGGTGGATGGCATAATCAAATAACATACCATCATCCTCACCAATTAAACTCAACCAATTGAACTAAAAACCTTTTTTACTCACATTTTGAGTCCATTGCCAATGAATAGGGTCTAGATTTGTCCATCATATTAAACAAGAATCCTCATGAGTTGCTAAAAAATAGTGTTCTAGCTTCCACGCAAAATTCTAATATCTTCTTAACTATCAAACTATAGACTTTACCATGTTTAAATGTAGTGAAATCTTAAATGAACACCCACAATGGTCCATGTCTATCGATAGCTCACTAGACCCTAAATAAGTTATACCCAACATTTATCTTTCATAGCATGATCCAAAAATGAAGCATCTTGATGGAAATTCCAACCTTGACCATTACCACTATCCATTTCAAATATAACTTTTTTCTCATTAGATCAAGCTAAGATGTACTCCTTCCAAATCAAATAATGTATTACAAACTCCAAAATGATTATATCACTAATACCTAGATAAAGTTTTCAATTGGATAGAAATATCATCTAATGAGTTCAACACCCCCAATGAACATGTATCCACTTGTGTAACTCAAATTAATGCACAATTCTCTCTTGATAATACATGTGATGTCATGCTCATTGTAAATATCTTTTAACTATTATCACTTTTCTTACTTTGTAGGGATTTATTATAATTCTAATATAATTTATTATGCATTTTTTTTACTCTCTATAAATATGTGTTACAAAGAAACTAATTTAAGGTCTTATGGTGATCTTGTACTCTTGGTCTAAATTTATTTGATGGTTAATGTGTTAGCTAAAATGTCACATCCCATTTCCACTTACTCATAGTGGACAAGTTGTTAATATTTAAATAACTAATTAAATGTGTTTCTATTTTATGTTTTGATATGATGTATTAAATGTGATGACATCTATGATCAATATATTATTATGATAGTTTATTATTTCATTGTTTTCATATAATGTTCATAATTTGAATTGATATCTAATTTATCATAATATTTGGCACATGTTTGTCATCTTTGAATGAATGATGACTAATATGATTTAATTCGTCATTATCATAAATCTTGTGTAGTTGATATTTTAATTATTATTACTAATATGATTATGATCACTTGTTGTTTACATAGACTAACTACTAACTATTGGCATGATGTGGATGTAGGTTAGATATTTCACCCTTGCATGTAGAAGGAGGACAACATTTAGGAGAGGTAGGTAGATCATGATAGTGGGGCAATTGTATCATACCTTCCAAGAACCCATACACTTGCATGAAATTATATTTTAACTATATGATGATGCACTTGTAGGAATGTAGGTGTGAGGCCCATCTTTTTCTATTGCTTTAGCTATTATGATTTAGACTATTTGACTATGTTAGTTGGATTTATGTACTTGATTTGGTTTGGACAATTATGTTAGGACTATGAAAATTTATGTTATTGCACTAGACATTATGTTAGATGATACTTTGGACATTATTATAATTAAACTTTATGGATTATGTGGTTGTACTATATGATTTAATTAAATTTGAGTAGATGTTTTCAGATTTATATCTATGTGGGAAAGAAAGTGTTAAAAGGAATTGATGCTTATATGTTAGTTATCAAATAAATTATTTTTAAATTATTTGAGTATGTGATCTTGATGAAAATTAATTATTTAAATTATTTTTGTTATTTATTACGTTGCTTCGGCTATATTATCATGACATACTGATATTCAAAATTAAGTGTGCAAGTGGGTGGTGTAGTGCACCTCATTTTGGCTTTTGATAGACTATTAGTTATTTTCTTATAGTTAGACATGATGACATATTTTGAGGATGGATATACTACTTTGATGATAGATGATGACATTGTTGATGTTTGTGATTAGTACATGATGCTTTTGTTATGATTGGTTATGGGTTAATTGATTACATAGATTAGTTTTATTATGTTTCATGTGATTATCTGACAATATGATATCTAGTTGATTAAGTTATTGATGAAATTGTTAATGAGGATACTTGTGATGTGTTTTAGTGAAGGGATAGTGTAGTATTACTCATATTGAGCACCCTACTACGCTACAATTCCCTGTCACTATGTGCTTGTTTGGATGATTATATATGTTGTATTTGACACTTTGGTTTGCTGCAGGTTGTAGGTACCAGGCATCGACTCCACCTGAATTGGCAAGTCTGAGCATGCCTTTATACCAATGGATATTGTGGAAGGGAGATAACATGAGGTTCCCTCAGTGTCATAATCCTCGACGAGGATGAGTTTCAGCCTTAGGTTTTTGTAGTCGGTCAGTTGGTCGGTTGGAGCTTGTCTATGAGTCTCTGTCGATTCTTTGGTATGTTGTCGTCAGTTAATTCTTTGAGTTGTTTTGTTGGTCTTTTGTTTTATCAAGTAAATTATTAATCCATGTTGTAAGTAAATAACATTAGGTTTAAAGTATATTAAGTATTTGTCTACATTGTTTAATAAGTAATGTTAAATTGGAAATTTTGTCTCAAATAAGAATTAAATTTATGATTTTAATAAGTAATGGTAATAATAACAATAATAATAAATAAATTTTGAGATAGTCAATATTTTATTAAGTAAATAAATCATTTTGTGTGTAGGCATTATTTTATAGTATTTATAATTTAATAGTTTTATGTAATGAGTTGTCATGAATGAAGCAAATATTAATTTTTCAAATTGAGGGAATCTCCTATAGGTGGAGATTTATTGCATTTAAATTTTGGTGGAAGTGGATTTCTATTACAGGAGTTATGGTGAAATGGGGAATTTATGATCAAGGCTATTTTTGTGTAAAGGAAAATATATGAGGGAGATGGGGGAAGATTTGGGGAACACAGAGAATTTTTTTTAAAAAAAGGAAACATCAGGAGGAAGATTTGGAGTCTCAGGAGCTAACTCTGGGTATGTTCATGTTGCTATGTAATAGTTGATTTTCTATGAATGAAATTATTTTCCTGTCTTATCATGTTCAGATAAATAATTTATAACATGGGTCATGTCCCTGAACATTTTAATCTTCTCATATTTAACCATTACATATTCAATTTTCTACTTGCGGTGATTCTTCAATCCTATAATTGTTTCATTTCATTTCCTTGGGCTGCCTCTTGGCCATTGTTGCTCTACCAATTCTATAGGGTTGTTTTCCTGTATTGCCTTGATAATCTTGGATTTAAAGATCTCTTTTTCATCCTCTATACTTGTTGGTAGCAGATGGAGTGCTCAGACATTCTATTTCTCGCACTGGTAAATTTTATCTGTAGACCTTGTGTCTTCACATGACTCTGATTCATCCACACTACCTTCGTGTGCATCACCTTCGCCATAATTTCACATAGTTCCTCTGTGGATCAAACATTTTATTTTCTTGTTCACATGTCATCTGGGGATTCCTCGCCCTTTTCTTTTGAAGGTTACTAGTCTGAAAATGCTTCATTGACTTTTGAAATTTGGCGTAGATGTTATTTTCCATCTAGTATTGATCACACAAAGATTGTTTCAATAATGATAATTTATGTCTCTAATAGTCCCTTTCTTCTCTAGAACGGTAGGGGTACTAGCCCCGATTTTTGTTAAGTGGGCTGCCTATAACAAATTGGGATAAGAGTTTTATTTATGTTTTCTCTTTGGCTGATCAATGCTTATATATAAGGAAGGAAAACATACCTATGATTTGAGTCATGTAGAATTTAAGCTGGGTCTTCTCTAGTGCTGCACCACTAGGAATTATTTTTATAGACATGTCTGTCATTTTGCCAAATCATGTGGAGTGCCTTTCATCAATCCTCCATTTCTACAAATCCTAACTTCTTTAGTTGTTAGACTGTCCATTTTATCATTTTGCTTCCTTTATGTTTTCCTCCTCCCATTTAAACCAAATTGCTTTCCTATGCCGTCGTACGGCCTAATAGAACCTAGCTCTTAGCAAAAAGGAATAAATTTGTAGTTTGAAAAATGGTAACTCCATCGTTGGAAGCCTCTTCGTAGTATCGTTCCTTGCTAAGTTAGTGGCCCAATTGTTTTATCACCGCCACCTCTTAAAACTGATTATGTCTTCCACCATTTGACTACACCCTAGCAAACATAAACCATTCACATGAACATATAATCCCTTACTTTACATTAATTCTTATTCATGCATTCACTATAACTGGAAACCTCCTTAATTCGTTGCTCAGTCATGTAATCCTCTACCAAATAATAGGAGAAATCCCATTTCTACTGCGGCCCTATCATTAACACCATTAGTTATAAATCTTTGCGATTCAATCTTTATGACATCGCTTTATGGAGGGGTCACTTACCTTAATTTCTATGTTGATTGTGGCAGAACATGTGTAACCCATCCCTATACTCTCCTTCCCTCACTCCTTTACTGGAAAATCTATCAATTGTTCAAGTGTCCTGAGCTTGTTTATATCTGATAGAGTTTCTAAAGCAATGTTATGGTTAATACCTTGTTATATTTGAGGGATCTAACCACTCAGATTCATAGTAGATTTAATATGAACATACTTCTATAATGATAATTAGAAAGATATATTCTAGTCACTACATTAGCACAACCAACTTTGGATATTAGGGTGTAATGAATCTTCTTTTAATAGAAATTGTTTATTTGATTCTAGTGCTAAGGAGAGTTAAGTTAATTTTAGGAAATCCAAATGTTACTTCTACTTACTCAATTTTTCATAGCTTGATATTAAACTTATCTATTAGAATATAACCTCTTTTATTGATATTATATAATAGTGTAACTGTTAAGTTGATTCTTATACTAATTATACAATTGTAATACTTGATTGATTGATAATAATAATATAGTTATGTCATTTATTTATAAGGAGATATTTAATTATATTTTACAGTGGGATTATCTATAATTGTAATTCTTAGTTATATATTGTAATTATAAAGTATAGGAAAAGAACATTAGTTTTGTTGGATAAGGAGCAAAATAGTTCCTAAAATTTATTGTCGTATTAATGTAACTTGTCAACATGTTAGACTAATATTGTTTTGCTAGTAATTTTTATGTCTTTAGTTTAGAAATGCTATTCGTTCTATGTCTTTTTAAATTATTGAAATTGTAAACCTTCTCAATGGTTCCTATTGTCAAAAATACAAGCCTATAGAAATACGTAGGATTGATTTTGAAATAAGTGGTAATGTTGTAGTTGGTTTTATATTTAATGGTTTCTCCAGAAGCATAGGGTACTTTTGGATCCTATATAATATGGTGATATGGTTGATTTGTGATATTTTCTACTCAGTATGAGGTCTTGATATTGACTTTTGAGTCGATGGATTATACTGTTGAAAAGAGAGATGCCTTGCATTGCTATTGTATACTAGCCAATTTGATAACCCTTGTATGGTTGGTGGGGTATCTAGATGCAGGTAGGGGAGTGGCTTCCAATGTGGGGCTGGCACCCAAAGTGGCTGTCAAGGTAACCCATTGGAAGTGGATAACAAGTGATAACCTAATAAAAATCTAGGGGTAGGGTAGTATCTCACATTAATCAAGATATTCAGATTCCTCTCCCATACCTATAGTGCTAGTTTAGGCTAACAGTGGGGTGAGAAGGTTTGTGGATTCCGCATATGTCAACCTATGGGGCTAGCGTCTAGAGAGAGACTGTCAGGGTAACCATAGATGGGGGTCAGCGTCTAGTGAGAGACTGTCAAGGTAACCCATGTAGGACCATGTGATGAGACTCCATTCTACTGCACTCTAGCATTCCCATTCTTGTGTCATTATTCTCTTGGTTATTTATGCCTCTAGATGTTTTCTATCATGTATGAGTTGTGTATTCTAGGATATTCTTGATTGAGTTAGTCTTTTATATTTTGTATATGTCATGGGACCTCATTGTTATCTCCTAGCTTGGGGGGTGGACCTCAGGGTTCCACATGGTCAAGTAGTTGAGCTATATTACATTGGTTTTCTAGTATCATGGTTTGTGTGTTGAGTATATGTATCACTCCTGATTCCAATTCTGCACCTATATGTGAAGACATACATTTGTGTTATTTTGTAATAGTGAAAATGATTATGTAGTCTTGATGTATCCAAAAAAGAAAAGCTTTTGTATCTAGGTAATGTATGTATCATGAACTGCTCTGTACTTGTAAACTTTATTGCAAAAGATGATGTATCTATCTATGATGTAACAAAAGATGTTAGTTGACTCTTTGACTAATTAGGATGAGTTATGTATATTGTTGAACATTGTTTAATTTCAATAATGCAGTTATGTTTCCCTAGATATGTTAGTTTAGCTAGATAGTTAACTTGTTGCTATCAATCTATGTTATATCTTGTTATTATCACTTTCACCTTTTAAAAAAAAAATATTTCTACCTTTTATTGCTTAGTTGAACTTAACTCTCTAGGGTTTCATGACGGGACATTACAGGTGGCCAAGATTCCTTAAGTGGTTTGGAGACTCCATAAACTCTTATGTTATACTAGTTAGCCTAGCCTAACCCATGGAAGGGGTTAAACCTAAAATATGATGTAAAATTATTATTTTATTTTAGTTTTCATTTTTGTGTGTTATTGTGAAATTTTATTATTTTATAAAGTTTATGTAATTGCCTTTGTGTGGTGAGAGTCAATTTATTTTTTTTAAATTTTAAACTAGTTCTTTTGTGGAATTAGGATAATGCTTTAAAAAATATATTTATATATATATATTTTCTTTTTATGAGAGGATTTTTATTTCCTTGTTTTATTTTGGAAAAAGAAGAGCTTTTTGGAGAAAAAGAAAGAAAGTTGCTTTCTTTTTGTTTTTCCCTCTTTTTGAAGTTTTTAGTTTTATTTATGGAAAATTTTGGGAAGGGGTTTTTCACTTTTTATTTTGCATCAAATTTAAGAAGAGGAAATTGTGAAGAATAGAGAGATTTTGGCTTGAAGAGTTTAGAGAAATTTGGATTTCAAGGTTTTGGATTCAAGAGCAAAGGGTTGGAATTGCATTTTTGGTTTAAATTTGGGCTCACCCTAACTTGGGGAGCTGAGGTAATATTCTTATGATCATACATTTTGATTCTTGGTAAAAAGATATTATGTAAATTGTATGTGATTTCAGATTTGTATGAAATTTTGGGTTTTCTGTCTTTTGGTCAAATTATGTGGGTTTTGGGTTGTATGGGAGAGGCTTTCCATTTTGATGAGAGCCTCCCAAGTTTTGGGGTAGAGAGAGGCATGGAGCCTCTCTTGGGGAAAGTTGTTTCATGTACCCAGATGGTAAAATGATATTTTGATGAATATGAGTTTTGGAGATGCTTGGAGGCATGGCGATATGTGTTGAGATGATACTTGTTGTTATTGATGTGTATGGAAGTATGGAGATGTGTGAAGATGTAGGTATTGTTGGTTTGTATGTAGATATTTATTTAAATTGTAATTTGAGTTATTTAAGTTTAATTTATTTTATTATTGCGACTTTAACTAAATGTTGGAACTTGTTTTTGAGCTGTAACGTTGACGTTAAAACCTTAGGCAACTAAGTATATTGATTAAATCAACCATTGTTCTAAATTTTACCTCTTGTCCTTTAGGACATTTGCAAACAAGATCAATCATCAACCTAAACCTTTCAAGATTTTTGTCCTCAACTGTAAACTTTAGGTAAGCCTATCCTTGCAAGTTTAATAGTTCTTCATTTAAACCTTCAAAAAAATTATTTCCATCGTTTAGCCCTCTTGTATGGTGACATACAGGAGGGCTCGTCATGGGCATGATAGTAGGATTTTTCTTAAGTATCATCACGAATGTCAAGTATGAGTCATGATTACATTTGAGTGTTTTCATAATGCCTAATCTTAAGAGGTATTTCATTCAATTGTTTGAGTTAATAGATTATATAGTAGCATTGTGTAATGTTTGGTTTTGACTTTTATTATGCTAAAGGAAATTAAAAACCTTAGTTTTCATATGCTCTAATAGATCAACTAGGTTTTGGTTGAAGCTACAATGAAAATTATTATTCTTTTGAAATTTTAGGTTTAAAAAAAATAAAAACATGAATCAATTTGAGCATTGGATTCAACCTAGGTTTTAGGGTTCTAGAAGCTAGTAAGGCTGATCCAAATGCTATAATCTTGGTTTTTAACTTGCTATTATGCACTATTAGCATGTAGTAGAAGGAAATTATGGGGGTGTTCTATTGAATTTTTTTAGTGTTTTTGTCTACCATGAAGCCCATGAGGGCATACCAATTCTTGAAATGGGGGTTCTATTTCTATTCTTTTGGAAGGAAGTGTCAAGGATGGAGGAAAAGAAAACATTTTTCTTTGGAATTATTGTTTTGATGAACAACTAGATGATAAAAAGAGAATATGGTGCTTCCATTCTATGTGTGTTGAGGAAATAGAAATAGTAATCAAATGCCAAACTAGGAGTATCTCCCTGGTCTCTAGGAATAATACTAGGCCCAGTGTGTAGATTGGGTAACAAGGATAGCATATGGTAAAAGGAATGAGATTAGGTAAATGGATATAGATTATAACGGTAACAAAACTTCAATGAATGATTAGTGAAGAAATATAACTTCTCTAAGAATTCACTTCTAGTTCTATAACAAATGCATTATAGAATATAGAGCTTTTAGGAAGCTTGATCCCTATGAAATTTGTAGAGAAATCTCAAAGAGGAATCATGATTGCTACTTACTAAAATGTTCGATGAGGATTGAATTTGGAGAATAAAATGAACAGATTAGAGGAATCCTTAGAAGAAGTTCCAATCTTTAAGCTTCTTTCACAAGTTATCCCTTCTTTGAATGATACCTACAAAATGGATGCTAATGGATGTGTATAGCGAGAAGTATTGTAAAAACTATGGATTCACCTCAAAGCCAAACTTGTAGCATGCATAGATCAAGGTGTTGTTGCCAAGGACAATACTCTAAAAATATCTTAAAGGACTTATATTTGTCTTTGAATTTAACCAAAAACCTCACCTTTTCAATCTCTTCCAATAACTAATGCCACTTTCTAATTACTTAGATTCCTCTAGATTTGGTTTAGTAAAACATGATGAGAATAGTCAAGTGTGTTTGTATGGATGTTACAACTACCAAAAGTCATTATGAGGTGGTGGCATGAAATTGTAACATATGTTTTAAGTATTTTTATGGCATATGATGCTTTCATATTGTACAAACATCTACATGTTGCACTGTTGTCTTGAGAAAATGGACTCAAACTTGACGTGGGTGTTCAAAAGAATGGTGAGGTTAATGCTCTAGTATGAATTCTAGTAAAAAAATGATTTAGGGGAAATAAAATCAAGTTGAGCTACATGAAGAGACACTAAGTTGGGTGCAAGACATAATGTGAAATTATAGTGTATGAAGTTTTTGACATTAAAATAATTTCTCCACATCTAAGTGTATTTTGGTTTGCATATTTGTTTCCTTGATGTATTCTATGATATTTTTTCATTACTATATAATATTCAAGATCCTACCATCATTCTCCCTAGAGATCATATCACCTTGTATCTAAGCACAACTAAAAGTGTAGGCAAGGTAAATTCTATAGGTCAAAACTATCAAGGATAAAACTATGTTAGGAAGGGTAAATTCACATAGACACAAAGTGTCCAAAGACTATATTATTAGTGCCACCTCATCTTATAGAAGGACAAAATTAATAGTGCATAGTTATCATAGTCTAAGTATTATAAACCAATTCTAAAATATTGTTTCTAATTATCAAGTACAATGCATAGAAAAATATTCCTCATCGAACCTGACAAATTGACAAAGAGACAACCCTTTTAAACCTCTTGAATTTATCTTATACATTTTTACTACCTCAACTATAAATTAATTTAGATCTTATTACAATTTTTAAATTTATCCCCTAAATTAATTATGGGGTGTGTTTATTTTCCATATAATAACCATGTAATAAAAAATATGTTAATATTGTTATAAATTATTAGGTATGAAAATAAACTCAACCAAATTAGCAATTTGGATAGTCACAATTGTTAATATTCATCCATTCATCAAATATATACACTTTAGGAATCCAAAAGCTAATGTGAGTGGCATTACAAGCATATCTTATGCATTGATAGTATCATATGCCTATGAAGAAAGACATAAGAGATAAAAATTTTACCACCACTAATATAATTATTCAATAGTCACTTTTTAAGGTCAAAACAAATAGAAAGTATGATTGTATTATTAGTAATAAGTTGACCTCATCATAATATTATTATATTATAGTATATTAATTTAGTAATTTTTAATAATATTAGATATTGTTTTATAGGGGCCTTTTCCCAAAGCATTGAGAAATCAATTTAAAAAACATAACAAAATTATATAAACAAAGGAAACAAACAACCATACTCCTAGTGGGAGTAACTTAAAAATGCTAAGACAAACAATCACAACCTAAAAATTGTCTACTAATGTTTTTAATGTGCAAGTAAATTGGTACTTCACTAATTATCAATGGTTATGGGATAAAATCTCTCCTTAATTATAAGGGGAGGCTTTACTAAAAACTAAAACCCTAAGTAAATTATTTACATTTATTACAAATCTTTAAAAATTCTTATTATTTACATGGAGGTAGGGTTTACAATTATAAAAAAAGTAAAATGTTTTAAGAGATTTGAAAAAGATAAGTGTGAATTAAATTAAATAAATGTAGAGTTTAATTTAGTTTCATAGAAGAGAGTTTAATTCTAATAGTAGGTGATACTTAATGATCTCATAGATTTAACAAGAGTAATATAAAGAAAACTTATTCATATCAAACTCAAGAATGACACAAATCAAGAGAAAATATTTTAGGCACAAAGTTCAATAACCAATTCTCATTGATCTTTCCAAGAATAAAATCTAAAAAGTCTTTTATCTCTTTCCTATATAATTTTTTGCTAAATGTAGTTACTTAAATTGTGTTTTGATTTGCATGCCATGACCAAATTGTAAATTTGGAGCATTCAATTGTTAGGAGTGAGGTATAGAGTGGGAAAGGAGTGGGCTCTCACCCATGTTGTCACAATACAAAGGGATCGATATAGGAACTGGGAGGAGAGTTTTCAATCAAGTGAAAATGACTACACATTGGGTAATTAAAACAAAATAAGAAGGATATCCATGCTATGATTTGAAGGTTTTAGAGACTCAATCTTAGTCACATAGGACATGTCACAACTATGGGAGTTTGTGAATGTCATTGAATATTGATAGTTCTACTCCATTTCGTATAGCCATCGTGCTACTACATTGACCAGTCCTTGTCTTATTGCTAGGATCCTTGTCATTTCCTATTGTTATATTTGGTACCTCATATGCATGACCATTTGCATATGCCTATGAGTTAATTGTATCCTTGTGCATGCATGTAGATGTGGTGTAATTTGTATGTGTTTGTGAAATCCACTTTTGTGGTTCTCTTGTGTGAGTGTTGGTGCTATGCTTGAGACCTTGTATGTGTGTGAGCCTTGGCCTTGATAGTGGTGTATCCATGATCTTATTAAACATAGCTCAAGGGTTGCCTTGAGTGGCATTGACATCTATCACACTTGTAAGATTTAGATGAATATCCACCCAAGAATGAAAATGAGTGAAAGGAAAGAAAAGATAGAAAATTAGAAATGATAGAATAAATTGCATTCTATTCAATGGAAATGCAAAGCATACAATAATGAAATGAGATTGGATACTCATATGAGAGTGATGGGTGGGTATATATATGATTTACCACCCAAGAGACTAAAAGAACAACCAATATGGGATAAAGTGAAAAATCTTTAAGTAAACTTAACCTAGTGTGAAAAGGACCTAAATGGAGAACTAGCTAGGAAATAAACTAGTTAGATAAAGTACCCCATTCACACTAACACCCCCCTTAAGTGCAACTTAGGGGGAAATGTATGCAAAGATGGGTCCTGACAACAAATCTTGGTGAGGTACCCATGTATAAAAGATCCCCTCAAACATAAAAGAAGCATAAAACCTAGTGGGAAAAAACTCCCCCCATGAGAGGATAAAGCAAGAAGGGATGAGTGAATAAATGCCCCATACCCCCAGGAGAGACTAAATATGGACATAATTTCTCTCAATAAAGGGTTTGGTGAAGATATCTTCAACCTTCTTTGCTATAGGATAATAACAAAAATCAATGACCTACTCCTGAATTAGCTCCCTGAGAAAATGCATGTGGATCTCCATGTGTTTGGTTCATTGATGATGGACCAGATTCTTCAAGATCTATATGGTGCTCTGGTTATCACAATAGATGGTTGATGGCTTCTAAAAGGTGATCCCAACTTTAGTGAAGATATTATGAAGACAAATAGCCTCAGTGGCAGCATTAATAACCCCACAATACTCAACCTGAGTCAAAGAAATAGTAATGCCATGCTACTTCTTACTCTACCAACAAATGGGACTAGAACCAAGTTGAAAAATATAGCTAGATGTCAACTTGCACTCATCAAGATCACCAACCCAATCAGAGTCTAGATATCCAATCAAATGTGAACTTGTGAGTGCCCTATATGTAGTGAAAAATGTGTTTCGTTGCTTTCCAATGAAGCTCATGTGGCTTTGTCATGAAGAATGCAATAATTCTAACTATAAATAAAATGTCAAGGTGAGTATAAGTCTAGTACATAAGGCTACCAACAAGATGATGAGGTTTTTATGTCAAAAAAAGTAACCTTGGGGGCTTTTTCCTCTTGAGGTTTAGCTCTCGGGTCCTTTAGGATGCATTTAGGACATCTTACATGTTAATTTGACATCTTGGTGAGAAAACCCTAAAGTTTAATGGAAAATGGGACCTAGGGGTTACATTTATGATAAATATTGCCTGAAATAGGGGGGAGGACTTGGGCACCCACACCCTAGTCCTACCCTATTTTAGGTCAGGACTAATTTCAAAGTGTCGATTTATGACCGTTATTTAGGTCCTATGCCGACATGGTAAGTTTGAATTACTAAATTCTTAGCAGGAATGTTTGTAGTTGCATATATAAGTATGATTAGTGATTCATTCGTAAACTAGAGATGGATTTTAGGCATACTTGTGATTCTAGAACATTCAAAATATTCATTATGTGGCAGAGCAAAATTTGTGTTGTTATTGTGTTTATATTTGTAGATTTGGCATCCATCTCCTCATGGCATGAAGAGCATCTTCCTCCCATGAGATCTTCACTACAAGGTGATATCAATTGTGTTTTCTATCATTTATCATTTGGATTTTTGCCTCTATCTTGTAGGGATACGCAATCTTTATCTAACAACGGTGTTCAGAAAACTTGAATGTCTCTCTGCGGCTTGACTGAGGCAAGCCTCTAAACATGATGCAGGAGCATCCAGTGGTGCAAGGGCAATCTTGCAGCACCAAAAAAAAATGTGTTTCAAAATTGTTGATGTTCTACCCATTTCTTCTCAAAATCTGTGGTTCTAGTCCCATAATCGCCTAAATAATAATGTAGAACTTTCAATTTTCCCAAACTGCTAAAAATAGTAAACTGATATTTTTAGAAAGTTTGCATTTGGGCACAAAATGAAGTCAAAATTTACAGGAAGTTACATAAAAGAAATATAAGACCTTTGGCAAAGGAATCACACGAAGATCATTTGCGAGCTGAAAGATATTAAAGTTTTCGTTTCCTGAAAAATGCCTAAAAATGATTCAAACTCAGGTTTGAGGTACTAAACGGCCCCGTACGGGCCCAAAAATGGCTAGAATCGGTAGAGCTAGCTCTTAGCACATAGAGCACTCCGCAAGCTTTCTGACACATAAAACAGTTCGTCAATCGGAGTCCTAGATCAAAAGTTATGGCTCCCGGAAGTTGACCTATTTTTGGAGGGAGATGCAAAATTTGAAATTAGGTTGTTGGCCACCAAAAAGGCTATTAATAACCATTTTTGGGAACCCTGGGTGGTAGGAGAGTTAAGGTGGCAAGTGTAGAGTCAAGAATAGGTGGGAAAATAGAAACCCTAGCTGATTTGGGGGTTACAGAAGGTGGAAGATTCTAGAGCCTGGTGATGGTAGCTATAGTGTGTTGCAGCCTGTAGAGGACTGATTCCTCTGATTGTAATTAAGCTTCTGTAATGTAATGAGTTGCCCAGATCAATAAAAGAAAGTTCTATTTGTTGTGTTTAATATTGGTTATTGTGTGTTTTGTGATTTACCCCCTTCATCAAGTGGTATCAGAGCGAGGGTTCCTGAGTGTGTAGACAGATCGCCGACCGTGAGGCAGTTTGCACCAGGACCTGAGGTTGTGGGTTTGCTGTGGAGACCAAGATGCCTCCACGAAGAAATTGTGTTGGGAGGAATGCTTTGACAGAAGAGGGTTTTAGAGCCCTACAAAGGCAAATCGATGCATTGCAAGAGGAGCTACGAAGAGGGTTTGAGCCAAGGACAAGAGAAGAAAGTGAAGATGAAGTTAAAGAAGAGCTATCTGAGGAAGAACAAGAAGCTGCCGAAGATGCTGCAAAAGTAAGGATGTTGAGGGTCATTTCGAAGATTGGAAAGAGGCCCAGGATCGAAGTTTCTACATATTCTGGAGATTTGAATCCAGAACAGCTTATTGATTGGATCAATGACATGGTGGAGTATTTTGAGTATGAAGATGTGGAGGACCCAGATCGGGTTAAGTTTGCAAAAACAAAGTTAAAGGGCCATGCCAATATTTGGTGGAAGGAGGTCCAATTAGAGAGGAACAGAAGAGGAAAAGCAAAGATCACCAGATGGGATCGGATGGTGGAGAAACTTAAGAAGCAGTTCATTCCTATGGACTATGAGATGGAGTTGCTGAAGAAGCTGCAAGGGCTGAAGCAAAGTAACAAATCTGTTAATCAGGACAGGTCATGCAGAGCCCAACAAGGAGAAGGTAGCATGTTACATTAATGGGTTGTGGCCGAGTATTCAAGAGGAGTTGAGCCTAGTTAGAATGACCACCATAGAAGATGTGTACTAGTTTTCCCTAAAGGTGGAAGAAAAGCTGAACAAAAGATTTGATAGCAAGCAAAGGGGAAGAGGTCAAGGTGGAAGGACTGGTGGAAGACCCTATGGAGGCCGTAATGAAGATCAGAAGAAAAGTGAAGAAGCAGGCACCAGTCGAAATCAAAGAGGGGACAATATCTACCGCCCTCATGACCAGAACAATGGTGATCAAAGAGGAAGAGGAAGAGGCAGACCTGGGCAAGGCCCTGGAAGAGGAGGTTTTAGAGGAGCCTATTTCCAATGTGGAGAAGAAGGGCATCGAGCATATGAGTATCTGCAACATCAAGGAAGGACAAATAGAAGACCTGAAGGTAATGCACGAGTTGCACATGTAGATGAAGATGTACATTCTGAGCATTCTGAAGATGCTGAAAGGGGAGAAACCCTAGTTGTCAGAAGAACCTTACTGAATGAGGAGAAAGAACCCAATCAGAGGAAGAGTTTATTCCGCACAAGGTGCAAATGTGAGGTTAAGTGTTGTGATATTATTATTGACAGTGGAAGCACTGATAATTTGGTTTCAGAAGAGATGGTTGACAAGTTGAAGTTGACAAGAAGAAAGCATCTGCATCCATATTGGATTGCATGGTTGCAGAAGGACCATAGAGCTTTGGTCAATGAGTAGTGTTTAGTGAAGTTCACGATTGGTGACTACCATGATGAGGTGCTATGTGATATCATACCGATGGATGCATGTCATATGCTGTTGGGGAGGCCATGGCAGTATGATAGGAGCGCTGTCCATGATGGCCATGCAAACACATATTCCCTAACAAAAGATGGAGTTCGTCATAAATTGAAGCCCTTAAAGGAGGTGGAAGAAAAGGTATGTAGTACTGCCAGAATTTGCTTGGTAGATGGTAGGAAAAGTTTGGAGGGTATGAAGCATGAGCGTCATTGCTTTGCATTGATTCCTAAGATTAGTCAAGAGATATGTGAAGATGTACCAACATAAGTTTCAGATATGTTAGAAGAGTTCCAGGACATTATCTCTAATAATGCACCAGAAGGTTTACCACCAGTAAGGAAGATAAGTCATCAAATGGATTTGATACCAGGAGCCAGTTTGCCAAACAAGGCAGCCCATAGAATGACCCCTACAGAGAATGAAGAGCTGAATAGACAAGTTCAAGAGTTGTTGAGGAAGGGACTGATAAGGGAGAGCCTAAGTCCATGTGCAGTACTAGCACCAAAGAAAGATGGAGAATGGAGGATGTGTACAGACTCTCGAGCCATCAATAAGATAATGAACAAGTATAGATTTCTATTGCCAAGAATGGATGACATCATGGACTATTTGAGTGGAGCCAAGTACTTCACAAAAATTGACCTGAAGAGTGGGTATCACCAAATCTGTATCAGAGAAGGGGATGAATGGAAGACAGCCTTCAAGACAAAGGAAGGTTTGTATGAGTGGTTAGTCATGCCATGTGGGCTAACCAATGCACCGAGCACATTCATGAGGCTCATGAATGAGGTATTAAAAGAATTTTTGGGAAGTTTTGTTATTATTTATTTGGATGATATTTTGATTTTCAGTAAGACTTGGGAGGAGCATCTGATGCATATTAGAAGAGTTCTAGAGAAGCTGAGGGAGGAGAAGTTATTGATTAATTTGAAGAAATGTAATTTTACAAAGAAGGAGTTGGTGTACCTGGGATTTGTTGTCTCAGAGGAAGGTCTTAAGATGGACCCAGAAAAGGTAAGGGCTATCATTGAATGGCCTACACCAAGGAGTGCAATGGAGGTAAGATCTTTTCATGGTTTGGCAAGTTTTTACAGAAAGTTTATCAAGAATTTCAGTAGCATTTGTGCACCCCTAACTGAAACAATGAGAGGGGATAGAAAAGAGTTTAGATGGACTAAAGGAGCTGACAAGAGCTTTGATACATTGAAGCAGAAAGTTATAGAACAACCTGTTTTGGCACTTCCAGATTTCAATAAGGTATTTCAGGTAGATTTTGATGCTAGTGGTAGTGGTATAGGAGCTGTTTTGAGCTAAGAGGGTAAGCCCATTGCCTATTTTAGTGAGAAGCTTAATGATGCCAAGAAAAAGTATTCTATTTATGATCAGGAATTTTATGCAATACTTCAGGCTTTGAAGAAATGGAGACATTATTTGTTGCCAAAAGAGTTTGTTTTATATACTGATCATCAGGCTTTGCAGTATCTTAATAGTCAAGGAAAGTTGAACCAAAGGCACTTAAAATGGGTTGAGTTTTTACAGAGTTATACCTTTGTTTTGAAGCACAGGAGTGGGAAGTCCAACAGAGTTGCAGATGCCTTGAGCAGAAGGCAAAATTTGTTGACAGAAATGAAGATAGAGGTTGTTAGGTTCGATGAGCTCAAAAGTTTGTACCCTGAAGATCCAGATTTTGCAGAGGCTTGGAAAGCTTGTCTAGAGCTTGTTACTTTGGATAGGACAAAATGGTTGGATTTCATAATCCAAGACGGCATGTTGTTTAGAGGAAGCCAGTTGTGCATTCCAAGGAGTTCCATGAGAGAGAACCTGATTAAAGAGAAGCATAGTGGAGGACTAGCTGGACACTTTGGTTGAGATAAGACCATTTCTATTGTTAGTGAAAATTATTATTGGCCACAGTTGCAGCAGGATGTGAGGAAGTTTGTGCAAAGTTGCAGAGTATGTCAGATGGCAAAAGGAACAAGTCAAAATACAGGGTTGTATCAACCATTACCTATACCAGAGAAGCCATGGGATGATATTAGTATGGATTTTGTTCTTGGTTTACCAAGGACACAGAGAGGGCATGATTCTATTTTTGTGGTGGTGGACAGATTCTCAAAGATGGCACATTTTATTCCTTGTAAGAAGACTAATGATGATGTTCGTATTGCAGAGTTATTTTTTAGGGAAGTGGTGAGACTACATGGTCTACCAAAGAGCATAGTTTCAGATCGAGATACCAAGTTTGTTGGTTATTTCTGGAGGACATTGTGGAAGAAGTTGAAGATAGATTTGAAGTTTAGTTCTGCATACCATCCACAAACTGATGGACAAACAGAAGTGGTGAATAGGAGTTTGGGTAACCTACTATGATGCTTAGTAGGGGATAAGCTCAAGGGATGGGATTTGATTTTACCATAGGCAGAATTTGCTTACAACAATTCTGTCAATAGGAGTACTGGTAAATCACCATTCCAGATTGTATATGGCAATAGCCCAAGAAATACTTCTGAGTTAAGGAAGCTGGACAACAGAGAAAAGATAAGTGCCGAAGCTGAAGACTTTGCAAAACATCTGAAGAATTTGTATGAAGAGGTGAGAAAGCATATTAATAAAATGAATATTCAGTACAAGGCTAAGGTAGATTAGAAAAGGAGATATAAGGAATTCCAGGTAGGAGATGAAGTCATGGTTCACCTGAGAAAAGAAAGGTTCCCAATTGGAACATACAATAAGTTGAAAATGAAGAAATTTGGACCATGTAGAATCATGAAGAAGCATGATTCAGGAAATGCTCATGAGGTAGAGCTGCCGAGTGGGATCAATATTTCCCCTATTTTCAACATTGCTGATTTATCAAAATATCATGAAGGGGGAATAGAGGATGGACTAACAAAAGTGCAGTGGAGTATTCTGGCATCTACTTCAATAGAGGAGATAGAAGAGATCTTGGATAGCCATGTGGGAAGGAGTACTCAAAACAGGCAATATGAAGAATATCTAGTGAAATGGAAAGGAAGGCCTATTAAAGATTCTTCTTCGTTGTCTAAGGCAGAGGTTGACCATTTGGGTTTTCCTCACACAAACACTTGAGACGTGACAGGGTCACTTCTCAAATTACCCTGGGTGTCTGATGTAGGAGCATCTAGTGGTGTAAGGGCAATCTTGCATCACCCAAAAAAAAATGTGTTTCAAAATTATTGATGTTCTACCCATTTCTTCTCAAAATCTGTGGTTCTGGTCCCATAATCGCCTAAATAATAATGTAGAACTTTCAATTTTCCCAAACTGCTAAAAATAGTAAACTGCTATTTTTAGAAAGTTTGCATTTGGGCACGGAATGAAGTCAAAATTTACAGGAAGTTACATAACGGAAATATAAGACCTTTGGCGAAGGAATCACACGAAGATCATTTGCGAGCTGAAAGATATTAAAGTTTCTGTTTCTCGAAAAATGCCTGAAAATTATTCAAACTCAGGTTTGAGGCACTAAACGGCCCCGTACGGGCCCAAAAATGGCTGGAACTAGTAAAGTGGTTCTTATCACATAGAGAACTCCGCGAGCTTTCTGATGCACAAAATGGTTCGTCAATCGGAGTCCCGGATCAAAAGTTATGGCTCCCGGAAGTTGACCTATTTTTGTAGGGAGATGCAAAATTTGAAATTAGGTTGTTAGCCACCAAAAAGGCTATTAATAACCATTTTTGGGAACCCTGGGTGGTAGGAGAGTTAAGGGGGCAAGTGTAGAGTCAAGAATAGGTGGGAAAACAAAAACCCTAGATGATTTGGGGTTACAGAAGGTGGAAGATTCTAGAGCTTGGTGATGGTAGTTGTAGTGTGTTACAACCTGTAGAGGACTGATTCCTCTGATTGTAATTAAGCTTCTGTAATGTAATGAGTTACCCAGATCAATAAAAGAAAGTTCTATTTGCTATGTTTAATATTGGTTATTGTGTGTTTTGTGATTTACCCCCTTCATCAAAACACCACAACCCCCAACGCATTTTTTCATGATTGCAAGTTACAGGTTGTAAAAGAAGAAAAAGTGGAGTTGTAGGAGAGTAGTACAGACTGCCAAAATTGCAGATCAGAAAAGAAAATAAGGACTTGGACTCGGGCACCGGCTCATTAGTCCTCTAGATCTCACAATAAGAAAATCTCCAAAACAGTAGATATAGGTTGCAGACAAGATTCCCAGATCTTGACAAAAACTGTGGCACTAGACTAGGGCATTGACTCATTAGTCCCTGACTTTTCTTCTTTCCAAACTTTGAAATCTGGTACACATTTGATTGTCATTTGATATCTTTGTGTGCGATCATTTTTCGTAATTTGTCTGTTTGTTCATGAATTCATGTAATTAGGGTTTTGAGCATAATTGAGCTTAATTTAACAACTAAATCACACAATTCCAATCTTCCCCTATGTTTCAAGTGACAGAAGGTCTGTAGTAGGTTCCTCTACTCAGCTAAAAGTCCTTGAATGTTTAGTAGTGAAAGGAGGATCCACACAAACAAACCCTCTTCATATTTTACCCTAAACATTTTGGTGAACCCATGTTTTTAGAATTTTTGGAACCTTAATTAGTGTTGTACTTCAGATTTACATTTATTTCAGTTAATCATATCATTATTAATCTTATTGCATTTGAAAAATTACAAAAAAAAAAAATTAAAAATTGGAAAATTTTGAAAAAATTAGCATTTTTAACTTGCATTTTCAAATAATTTGGATTAACTGGCATTTAATTTCAATAAACTTATGTTATTATCATTATATCTAATTTAAAATACATAAATTCATCATTCATCATTCATTTAGATTGCATTTTCATGCTTAAATTGTTGAAAATTGCTTGAAATTGTGCATTTTTTCATATAACCTAGTTTTCCATTAGCTAGGGTTTGTATTCAAAATCTTGTTTCAGATTTTAATACCATTCTAAAATACTCATTAGGACTTATTTCTAACTATAGTGTTGTATCATAGTGGTTTTCTTACAAAATTTCTTGCCTAGGGTTTGAAAACCTTGATTTTTCACTAGATTTTGGCCTTATAGTCTCTCTAGATTTGCATCATAGGCATGTTGTAAAATATTTTTATCCACTAATTGGCTTTTATTAGGGTTATTATCTGATACACCTCCTCAAATTATTTACAACACCTTTTTATTGGGCCCTTGCATTGAAAATTTGGTGAAAATTTGCATATTTTAGCTATATTTTCCCTAGGGTTTGACTTAGATTTGCACTCCAAGCATGTTGTGATGGATTTTATGGATTTATGTGACTAATATTACTTCTATAATATTCTCCACCTCCTAAAATTATTTACAATATCCCTTTTATTGGGTCTTTGCATTGAAAAGTTGTGAAAATTTGCATATTTTAGTGTATTTTCACTAGGTTTTGACTTGTCATCACTCTAGATTTGCATCAAAAGTGTGTTGTGAAGGATATTATTGCTTTATTGGACTAAAATAAGACATATTACTTTCTTAAATTCATCAAATTCCTTACAACACCTTTTCTTTCACTTATTTGCATTGAAAAAAGTCAAAAAATCAAGCATTTTAGGTCATTTTCATACATAGTTTTGAACTTGTCTTTTGCATAACTTTTGAAAAGATTTTAAAATCTGATCTCACATTAATTTGAATACATATACACATGGCTTCTAATTGAAACTATAACAATAGGTTCCCTCTTAGGCCTTACATGAAAAGAAAGGTCCCTGAACCTGAACTTGTGTTTACACCTCATGATAGAACAATTAGGGACACTGAAGGACCTCTTTATATCACTGTGAAAATAATGGGAAATCCTATGGATGTAACCCTTATTTATCCTAATTGCATGACTAATGTGGCAACAGAAGAGTTCCTCTATTTGCATGGATTGATGCAAGGCTTTTATGACCCTTCGAATATGATGATTAAGACACATAAGGGAACCTTTATAAACACTTATGGGAAGATATATTTATTGGTTACTGTATTTGAGAAATCTATAGAACAATTGTTTGATTTTGTCCCCATTTATGATTTTTTTCACATAAAACTAGGGCATCCATGGTTAAAGGCTATGAAAGTTGTCCCTTCAACAATTTATAACTATGTAAAATTTCCTTTGAATGGACAAGTGCATACTATTTCTTGCAATAAGTATAAACCTTTGGTTACAAGAAAACACTTTACACTTGATTACTTTTGGGAAAGATCTGAAGTGGAACCGGAGCCACGAACAGATTTTAACTTCTTGAGCTATAAAAATTACAAAATAAAACTATTACATCAAGTGGCTAGTCCTTCTATTCAAAAAACAACAAGACAACCTGCATTTGAAGAGAATCCTAGACCGAAAGGAAATGGACCCTATGTTGAGGTTCCTCCCCCACCATCCTTACAAGGATTGGGAGGTAGTTGTCAACAGAAAAATACTCCACCTAGACAAATGAGATTTGATTCTGGTGCTTCCTCCTCTAAAACACAAAAACCTATGGAAGAGAAAAACACTATCTTACAAGAGATAAGTGGTAAGACAAAAAGGAATCAACAAGGAAAAGAAAGGAGGAGATGACAAGCTTATGCCCAATCAATTGCATCTCAACAAGAAAACATCTCACCAAACATTGAATCAAACAAAGAAGATCTTAAGAATGGACAACTTGAAGACAAGAATAAGAGTTGGGCTATGGTACCTTATGTCCCACTTTCCTCTAACATTTGGGAGTGGGAAGAAGATGATGATGATTTTCTCATTGACAATCTTTAATTAGGTTGTCCTTACAGGTAAGTATTTCTAACCCTTTATCTCTCATGATGTGTTTCTCCTGTGATGTGTTATGTGTTGTTTAGGCCTCCTGGGATGACCCTTGATTCTCTTGTAAGGTCCAGGATACCAGGAGACCACCTCTATTGTGACCCTTCTTCTATTTGTATCATTATTCTTCTATATGGTTTCTCCTCTATTTTCACTATTGTGTGTTGTGTCTTATGGACATAGAGTTGCGGTTGGTGACTTGGGGGCACCCTCCTACGTGGTTGTCCCTAAGACACTTGTTTCTCCTCTCTTGATTTATTGTTTCTCTTCCTCTAGTGTTTCTATCTAGCAAATAGATGACAAAAAAATATTTTATACTGATGTGGATCTTATGTCTCTTTAGCAAGAAATCAAAAAATAGATCTAGTCCATACATGACGATGGGGTTGTTATATATTATCTGACACTTGGCTAGTAGAATCACTCCGTGTGATCTTGATGTTGTATTATCACACTTACAAAACATAACAATATTGTTGCTCCATGCACTTTGTCTATCTTGAATCTTGCATTATGCATTGTTGTTTATCATGATTATATGGACACTAACACTTTTTCTTGCAGGAATGTGTTTGTGGGAATATTTGGTGATTGTAAAGTACATGTCACCTCTGGGGGCATGGGCTTTGTGAGAGTCCATGTTCCCTTGTGTGTTTTCTTCCTATCTTAACGTGCTTGATAGGACTCATTGCCACCAGTCTTTAAGATTGCACTTGAGAACAAGCACACCGTACTAGCATCTAAATCAGACATCTTACCTTAAATATGCCCCCACCTTAAGGTGCTTGATATCGATACCTGATATCAACCACCTTAAGGTGGGGGCATATTTAAGGTAAGATGTCTGATTTAGATGCTAGTACAGTGTGCTTGTTCTCAAGTGCAATCTTAAAGACTGGTGGCAATGAGTCCCTCCTACACTCTGAGATTTGTTTGAAATCTATTTGCAATCATTTAAGCCCTCTACAAAGGCCAAATATCATGCATATCCTTTTTTATCTTAAGCCCTCTACAGAGGTGGGGATGGTGTATTTCTCATGGAGAGTGCACATCCTATCATTTTCAAAAGTCCTCTATAGAGGCGGGGAGCAGTTCTGTGACTAACTCAACCCTTAAGTGTGTCTTCAGTGATTATTGTGGCAAAGCCCAATCATTGGTGTGTGCCTATAATGTGCCTAATATGGTGATGAACCTAGAAATAGGAAAACTCTATCGCTTGTCTACCATGTTTTCTCCATGTCTTCTAAGTGTGTGTGTATTGTGTGTTTGTTCCCAAGCATAGTCTTAAAGACCAATGGTGATGAGTCCCTCCTATGCTTTGGGATTTGTATGGCATGTTTGAATTATATGGTGTGCTTGATTTCTTTGGCATGTCTGTTGCCCCATATGCAGTCTTAAAGACCGGTGGTGATGAGTCCCTCCTACATTATGGGTGGTGTGTTTACTTTCCTTGTACTTGCATCTGCATTTCATATATATGAGAAAAAGAAAAGAAAATCATCACTGTCTTCACTACATTCATTGTATTCTCTACGTTTTGTGTGTCTTCCATGTTGTCTACTCTGTGTCTTGCGTGACTGTAACTGTCTTCTCCATGTTTTGTGTGCCTGTTACTGGCTTCTCTATGATTGGTGTGTCTTCTCCATGCTTGGCATGTTTGTTGTGCTTGTTGACCACACTTTAATGCATGTATTGGCCTTGCATTCATACATACATTAAAGTGGGGGCTAAATGTTATGCCAAAAAAAGTAACCTTGGGGGATTTTTTCTCTCAAGGTTTAGCTCCTAGGTCCTTTAGGATACATTTAGGACATCTTGCATGTTAATTTGACATCCCGATGAGAAAACCTTGAAGTTTCATGGCAAATGGGACCTAGGGGGTACATTTATGATAAATCCTACCTAAAATAGAGGGGAGGACTTGGGCGCCCGTGCCCTAGTTTTTCCCTATTTTAGGTTAGGACCAATTTTAAAGTGTTAGTTTATAATTGTTATTTAGGTCCTATGCCGACACGGTAAGTTTGAATTACAAAATTCTTAGTGGGAATGTTTGTAGTTGCATATATAAGCAAGATTAGTGATTGATTTATAAACTAGAGATGGATTTTAGGCATACTTGTGATTCTAGAACATTCAAATTATTTATTGTGTGGTAGAGTAGAATTTGTGTTGTTATTATGCTTGTATTTGCAAATTTGGCATCCATCTCCTCATGGCAAGAAGAGCATCTTCCTCCCATGAGATCTTCACTACAAGGTGATATCAATTGTGTTTTCTATCATTTATCATTTGGATTTTTGCCTCTATCCCATAGGGATATGCACTCTTTATCTGACAACGGTGTTCAGAAGACTTGAATGTCTCTCTAGGGCTCGACTAAGGCAAGCCTGGTGCAAGTGCACCTAACCCACGGTAGCCTCCATGAGGCATTTAGTTGTTTTATGTTTATGTTTATGTTTTCAATAAGGTCTCAAATGATCATTAAATGTAATAAGGTCAGTTTGACCAATGCATTCTATTTTTAGGTTGTTAGTTTAGAGTCAGTTGGAGTCTGTTGGCCAGCTATATCTCCCAGCCACCTGGAAGTGATTCCCAGCCGCTGGGAATCCAAGTCTGTACTACCACGGGTAAGTAGATAAATACCCCCCCAGATGATCGAATAAAGAGATAGGATGTGTTGTGATCAGTTGTAGTTTAGTGGTGCAAGTCATAACAGAATATCTGTGTAGTTACATTTTGGAAAATATCAATAAACAAGATCCTGTTGCATTTGAATTCACTATGTAATTGATTTCCTGTACTGAGGCCGGATGGACTCATTTATCCATTCCCCCAGTTGATTCTCTGAATCGGTGGAATGGTTGTATATATATGAGTTAGGGTTTTGTTTTTTATTTTGTTTGTGTTAACACTTGTAGGATCAGGCAAGGAATGCATTAAGGCATTCTAGCATGGTTGTGTGCTAAATTGTTGAAGTGTAGAGAGCTGCATGTTTGAGGAGGAGATCGATCTGAGCAATCGCTAAGTAAAAACCGGATCAAAATAGTGAAAATCTGCATGGGTTGCAAGAGACATACAAAGTGTGTATATCACTTTTGTATGCGTGATATACAATCTGTGAGTATATCACTATTGTATGTTGTGAGTATATTACTTTTGATCCAACGCTGTTGTATCGAAGATACACAAGTCTATCGTAGATACAAGGGAGAGAGAAAGTCCAATATTCCAGTCAGCATACAAGGAAGTCAAGGTTTGGTCAAATGCATATTTGAAAATGCATGTTGGAAATATACAAGGTTAAGTATATCGAGTTATACAATTTATGAGTATATGTATTTTGTATTTCAGATGCAATATGTGTGTATACCCCTATTGCATGTGTAGACAGTCCCTGTGTATCCGTCAATTGTATCTGGCGGGTTGTATGTGTTAAATGTACATCAGATATGTACATCGGGGTGATACAAGGAAAGTCGATGGGTCAAACTTCCATCGAAGGCATATCTGAAGGAATATTCGGTGGATGTATGTTTTGAGTTGTATATTTGAATGTATATCAAAATATACATTCCACAGATACATTACGAAGTAATGCAAAAGGTGACTGGTCGAGATGGTAACCCACATGAAGGTTGAAAGAGTTTGTTCTGCGCGACTGGCAATAGTAGGTGAGGAGACCGGAAGAGTCGGTGAAAGATTGTATGTATGTTGGCGGGGTGAATAGTGTTTGTATGTATATTGCGAATGTATATTGGAATATACGTTCCACGATACAAAGGGCTATGTGCAAGCGGCAACCGATAGGAACGGTGGAGGTAACCAGCGCCGACAGGTAAGTGCTATATGTCTGAGTGTTCAACGTGAAGTAGATGCAAAGGGTCACGGGCACAGTAGGTAAGGATTTGCATGTATAAGAGGAATGTATCTTTTGAAAGATACAAGTACCATAGTGATCGGGAATAAAGTATTTAGGTGTTGCGATAGGCAAGAGAAGATTTTATGTCAATGAAGGATGTATGCATATTTAATAATGCATAGACATACATTTGTAAATGTATGTTAGGGTTTTGGTGGATGCTCTGCATCATAGGGGTATCAAAGATTTCTTCATGGGACAAGATGGTAGTAAGGATCAAAGGTAAAATTTTACCCCAAGATTATGAAATTCAAATGTTTAAAAAGCTACAATTTTTAAGACAAAAAGAAATGGATGTGAAAGCATATATTGAAGAGTTTTACAAGTTAAGTATGAGATCTGGTCTAGCGGGTTGTATGTGTTAAATGTACATCGGGGTGATACAAGGAAAGTCAACGGGTCAAACTTCCATCGAAGGCATATCCGAAGGAATATTCGGTGGATGTATGTTTTGAGTTGTATATTTGAATGTATATCATAATATACATTCCGCAGATACATTATCAAGTGATGCAAAAGGTGACTGGTCGAGATGGTAACCCGCATGAAGGTTGAAAGAGTTTTGTTCTACGTGACCGGCAATAGTAGGTGAGGAGACCGAAAGAGTCAGTTAAAGATTGTATGTATGTTGGTAGGGTGAACAGTGTTTGTATGTATATTGTGAATGTATATTGGAATATACGTTCTGCGATACAAAGGGCTTTGTGCAAGCGGCAACCGGTAGGAACGGTGGAGGTAACTGGCACCGATGGGTAAGTGTTGTATGTCTGAGTGTTCAGTGTGAAGCAGATACAAAGGGTCACGGGCGCAGCAGGTAAGGATTTGCATGTATAAGAGGAATGTATCTTTTGAAAGATACAAGTACCACAGTGATTGGGAATAAAGTATTTAGGTGTTGCGATAGGCGAGAGAAGTAAGATTTTATGTCAATGAAGGATGTATGCATATTTAATAATGCTTAGACATACATTTGTAAATGTATGTTAGGGTTTTGGTGGATGCTCTGCATCAAAGCCTCTAAACACCACAACCCCCAACCCATTTTTCCATGATTACAGGTTATAGGTTGCGAAAGAAGGAAAAGTGGAGTTGCAAGAGAGTAGTGCAGACTGTTGGAATTACAAATTAGAGAAGAAAATAGGGACTTGGACTTAGGCGTCTGCTCATTAGTCCTTCAGATCCTACAATAGGAAAATCTCCAAAACATCAAGAACAGGTTGCAAACAAGATTCCCAGATCTTGACAAAAATTGTGGCACTAGACTAGGGCACTCGCTCATTAGTCCTTGACATTTCCACTCTCCAAACTTCAAAATCTAGTACACATTTGATTGTCATTTGATATCTCTATGTTTGATCATTTTCCATAATTTGTCTGTTTGTTCACGAATTCATGTAATTAGGGTTTTGAACATAATTGAGCTTAATTGAACAACCAAATCACGCAATTCCAATCTTCCCTTATGTTCCAAGTGACAGAAGGTTTGTAGTAGGTTACTCTACTCAACTGAAAGTCCTTGAATGTTTAGTGGTGAAAGGAGGATCAACACAAATAAACCCTCTTCATATTTTACCCTAAATAGAGGCTAACAACAAGTTGATGATACAAAGTGACATCAACCAGTGGTGTGGAATAGTTCACCTCAAGATTGACTACTAATAGAAAGCGAGTTAATGAAGGCTCACAATCATCCATATGAAAATGAGCTAGTAGATCAAGAGCATACATAGGTTGCACAAGAGAGATCCCAAAAGAGGTCTAATTGATCTCAATCTTGAGAAAAGAGTGCAAGAGACCCAAGTCAATCATAGAAAACATGTCATGCACAAAGTAGTCTTGACAAGTTCACAATGATGGATGAGGTGTTGCTAGTGGCAATCAATTCATCAACATAGAGATCCAAGAAAAGAAGAGCATCCTCCTATCTCAATATGTACACATTTGGATCTGACTGGCATCTAGAGAACCCAATTGAGAGAAGAAAGGAGTCCATCTTGGCATACCAAGCTCATGGGTCCTATTTCAGTCCATAGAGAGACTTCCTCAATCAAAAAAATAATGAAGAATCCTGAACAAACCCCTATGGTTGCTCCATGTAAATCTCCTCCTATAGATCCCCATGAAGAAATTCACTCTTCATATCCATCTGATGTACAACCCAACCATGAGTTGCAACAATAGAAAGTATCAGGTGAATGGGGTTCATCTTGGTGATGGGGGCAAAGGTCTCAGTTTAATCAACACCTGAAACTTGCAAGAAACCTTTGGCCACAAGTTGTGCTTTACATTTGTCAACTAATCCATGCACTACAAATTTGGTTTGATAGATCCACTTATATCGAACTAGTTTTCTTCCCTTAGGAAGTGAAACAAGAACTCGTGTTTTGTTTTAAATCGAAGAGTTGTACTCTTCCTCCATTGCTAAATCCTACTTAGCAATACCTAATGCTTCATGAAAGAACTATGGATTTGAAGTTGTAGCAATGTAGGAATGTGGAATATCCTAGTGTTATGATTGAGTCCTTCAAGTATCTAAAGGATCCCCAAAAAGAGTGCGTACAAACTCAAGTCTCTAATGAGACCAATGAGGCATGGTAGGGGAAAGAGCAGAAAAATCCTCAACCTTAGAATCTGAAATTTATGAAGGAGAGGATGGAACCTCATGAACAACCCTACTAGTAGAGGAAGCTAGAGGAAAATCCTCTAAGTCACTATCATCAGAATTTGTTGTGGAGGAAGTAAGATGTGAGGATGAGCTAGGAGAGTTTTCCTCAAAATGTACACCTCACTCAATGAAGAGCTCATGTGTCTCAAGACCCAAGAGTTTATATCCTTTGACACCACTGGGGTATGCAACAAAGATGTAGGGATGACTCTAAGGTTCTAAGGCCTGACGCTTCAAGCAGAAGGAATGTGTACCCATGCTAGGGACTAAAAAACTCTGAAATGTCATAGAATAGGTTTCTTGAGACACTAAGCTTCAAAGGGAGTGATTCCCTTCAATGCCTTATGTATAACTCTATTATGGATATGAGTAACATAGTTGATAGCTTCTACTTAATATTTAGGTGTAAGGGAGCATGTGTGGATCATGCAGCGAACCATCTCTTTTAGGGACCTATTTTTCCTCTTTAATATACCATTCTGTTGAGGTGTGTAGGTGAGAGTATGTTGAAGATCAATCCCTTCAAGAGTGCAAAATTACTTAAAGTGATGGTTCACATATTTTCTACCATTATTTATGTAGAGAAATTTGATGGCCTTTCTAGATTGTTTTGCTACATGAGCCTTGAGCTCTTGAAATGTAACAAATACTTCACCTTTATGCCAAATAAAGTAGAACCATGTGTATTTGGAATAGTAATCAATGAAGGTAATAAAATAGTAAGCCTTACTAAAAGACAAGGATGGAAAGGGACTTGCCAAGTTGCTATGAACTAACTCAAGGACTTATGAAGCCCTCCAAGCCTTCCCTTTGTCAAACTTGTCATCAAGATGTTGTCCCAAGGCACAACCCAAACAAACTCCATTTGAAAAATTGATTCGAGGAAGACCTATGACCATATCCTACGTATTGAGTTGCTAAAGATAGTGGAAGTTGAGATGGCCAAACCCCTCATTCCATAGTTTTCTCATAGAATCTGAATGAGTGAGCAAAGTAGTATAATTTGAATCAGGTACAAAATGAGTGAAAGCATAGAGTTGAGACTGATGATCAACCTTATCAACTACAAGGAGTGCATTATCTTCAAGATCCCTGATGGTGATAGAAATTAGAGTGAATTTGACTCTCCTTCCATTCTAGATGATCTGGTAGATGGAGAGAAGGTTGGCTGATAATTTAGGCACATAGAGAACATCCTCAAATGTACTAGTTCTAGCATTAATTGAAATTTTCCCAATGACTTCCACTAGAGAATCATCCGTTATGAGAATTTGGGCTATAGAACAAGGCTCCACCAAAGAAAACTATTTTCTAATAGAACCCATGTGATGTGATGCACCTGAGTCAAGAATTCAATATTGAGAAGAAACTATAGAATCAATAAGTGTAGTTTCTTTCCCTTTACTTGATTTGAAAGGAGTGGAGGATTATTGAGCAACAAAGCAAGATTATTGTTGTTCTTTTTCAGAAGATGCTTCAACTCATCAATCTACTTTTTGTGATATAAATGTTCCTCATGACCAACCTTCTTGCAGTAGCTACAAGTTGACCTTTCCTTTTTCTCAGAATTCCCCTTAGATGAAGAGGATTTAGAGTCTGCTTTTGGGGGAGATGATGATTGTGCCTAGTCTTTATGTGACTTCTTCTTAGACTTCTTTTGTTTCTTGTTAGGTTTATCTGAATCTTTCTATCCCTTTAGTTGACTAGCTAAAAAAGCTTGAGATTGAGATGGATTAAGGAGACCCATGGAAAGAATCTTCCCCTATTCAAGCATTAAAATTTTAGAAAAGGAAGAAAAAGAAGGCATAGTGTATGCAGATCTCATAGTCAACCTAAGAGTGTGAAAGCTAGAAACAAAGGTTGCATATGAAGGTCTAAATTTGTTGAGAGTACTAAAGACAAGATGAATGTCCTTTTTCTTAGTGCCACATGCTTTACATTGTTCTCTAAGCTCGTTGACCCTTGTAACATAGTCCTAGATGTTGTCAAAAGATTTTGGATCAAGGTTCATCAATTTTGTATCAATTTGATAGCCTATTACTTCATCAATTGTCCCATACAGTGTTTTTAATTTTTCCCAGGCATCATGTTGTTATGTTGGAAAATGTCTCCCTGGACTTTGTAGGAGTCCACGACAACACTGAGAGGGGGGGTGAATCAGTGTTGTATTAGTTTTCAAACATTTTATAGCTTTTTGCAAGCTTTCTCTTATAGAACAAATAGAGAGGAGGACATTAATGATTTGTTGAGTTTATATGCACAAGACTTATGATAAAAGATGTAAACAAAAAAACATGATCAAACCATTAATGTGCACACACATAGAAGAAATCAATGAGAAGCATGACACAAGCTTTTTACTGAGTGGAAAACCCTCAGGGGTAGAAAAACCACTCATGAAGTACCTCACTGGCTTAACTTTTAAAACTTCTTACAAAGCCTCACTGGCTGAATATTATGTCTCACTGACAATTGAGAGGTCTTACTGACCTACAAGCCTCACTGGCATACTGTGCCTCACTGGCAACAATGTTTAGAGGCACTAGCTTCAAGGAGCACCAACCCCTAATATAGAAAAAATTGAAAACAAGAATTTAGAGGGTTTCTCTGTTTCTATACAAAACATTTCTCCTCTCTCATGTGTCTGTCAAATGGCCATTCTTTTCATCAACCCAAATCATATGAAAACTCAGATATTCAAAGTCAATCTTGTATCTTGATCCACTCAACAACACTGCATCATTTTGTATGTTTCATCTCTATCATTCAAGACACACCATCAATGCACCTGAAAAACAATTTTATACAAGTTGAATGTCTTTTCACCTTTCATCTTCTGTAAGTTTCATCTCTATCCAAATATGAAGTTGCATCAAAATAACCCTTCATATTCTATGATCTGAATAAAATGATATATGTTTGAGACCTTTCAATTTCTTTTTCTTCAACTCCCCTGCAAATAAAATTTCTATCTCCTTTTAAAGAAAATTAAAACAATCACAATATATCTCTCCAATCTTTTCATATCCACTGTGTTCATAACCTGCAAGAAATCCTGAACCAATAAAATCATATGAATACATACTTTCTTCTCTGCACCATGATCATTTTTTGCTTTCTCTTTTAAATCCTTCATTTTCTTTTTAACAAGACTCTTCATATCTTGGAATAAAAAAAACTCTCCACCAATAAAATATTAACAAACATCTTCAATCTAACCAATGCTATGTAAATAAAAAATATCTGAGAACTTTTCATCATCTCAAACTCTTCATCTTCTCCTTCACATTCTTCATTTTCTTTTCAATAGGACTTCAAAAATCATTTTGCCCCTGCACAAAAACTTTTTATAAAGTGGATCATTTTGCACTTAACATCTTCAATAGATCCTATTCTTTCTGCAAAGAATTTCTTCAAAAAGAATTAGAACTTAAAAAAAACTTTTAAGTCCTTCTACATTTACTATTAAATAATTCCAATAATAGCCTTTAAAACTCCAACTTCTTTTGTTTTTACTATCACAAGAAGGCTTAAATAAGAAAGAAAATCTTCATAAAAAATGCTTTTAGAATCTCTTTGAACTGCATTTTGTTATGGTTAAATATAGCCTTTAAAAAGGCAAGACACTACAGTTACAAAAGGCAAATGACACTCGGAAGACCATCAAATATGAAATAGGATGTCAAAGGCATAGTTTAAACAACATCCATAGATCATACAATGTGCGCCCACCTTGAATTTAAATGTGACCGTTGATAAAAGACTTGGTGCTCAAACTTCATTGAAGAAGACTGAAGCATTCGGTGATGGGAGAGAGAGGACTGGTCATCATAATGATCAAGAGACCCTTAAGCAGGTCACTTAAGTGATTTTAACTTATCTTTGCAGGTCAACTCAACATTATAACATAAAGAGCATTTGATATGTGACAGGCTAAAATGTTTAGAGAGAATTTACATTCTTAGAAATCAGCAAGAGTTTTTAGGAATCATTTGTGGTTGGAGAACAAACTAACATGATTAAATATATGAACATCATCTTGAATGATGTATCTGCAATCTGTATTAGTACTCACCACTATCAACAAACTCTGTGTAAAACATCAGTAACCCTATTACTTTATGACCACCAAACATCGAATGAGACCATTATAGCATGAAGCATAACAACATATGAGAATCCTGATTCTCTTATGGCATGATCAACAAGGCAGACAGAGAACATTGCAAATCTCATTTCCTTCCATTGTCATGTACACTATTGTCCATTTGATCATCATGTGTTAAAGAAAAACAACTTTGTAACTTATCCATCCTTGATGATATTACTATGTCCTAAGACAAAATGAAGCACCTTGTTGAATATTTGTTAGGTGTTAAACTCATTGCCATTTTACCTCCTTGTCATTTTGATTCAAACAAGAACCTTGACCTGATTTGAAACTGCTTGCATATTATGTGAATGTCACTAATGAACTGACCAACTTAACTAGTCAAGACATATAAACTGATCCATCACATAAAAACTCCAAATTGGAACTCAAATGATCAATCATGCTTTACCAAAAGATCAAGCAATACAACATCATACCAATAAACCATAATAGCTCACCATGAAGAATAATACATAAGCCAACTGAGATCTTCTTTGAACAATAACTACAGCAAATCTTGCATTGCACCATCTTCTCCTGATATGATCACACTTTTGACATCAATGACAACCTATCACCATCAGACTTTTCCCTCCTAGATTTCGCTCTCAGGTCCCTTGTTTTGCATCATACATGTTAATTTTGGCTCCTAGAAGAAAATGGCCTAAACCCCATGTCACATGGGGCATGAAGGACATTGTGGCATATGATCTTGCCTTGGAAAAGGACCTATGGACACAAGTGCTAGCGCCCTTGTCCTGCCCTATTTCAGGTAGGTCCCAAATTTGAATGTCGGGTTAGTGACCATTAATTAAGTCCCATGCTGACATCTTAAGTTTGAATTTTGAAATTCTTAGCGGGAATGTGTGTAGTTGCATATATAAGCATGTTTAGGGTTTCATTTGTAAACTAGAAGATGATTATGAACTTTTGGCTAACTTATGATTTTAGAGCATTCAAGATATTCATTGTTGTAGACCATAGCATTGTTATTGTGTTTGTGATTATAGATTTAGCTTCATCTTCTCATGTGTTGAAGAGACTTCATCTATGTGATATCTACACCTCTGAGGTAATATCTATTTGTGTTTGAATCATTTATAAATTTGTTTTGCCTCTATCCCGCAAGGATAGACACTCTTTATCTGATAATGGTGTTCGAAAGACTTGAATGTCTCTTCAGGGCTTGACTGAGGCAAGCCTCTAAACACCACAACCCCTAACCACTCTCCTTATGATTGCAAGTTACAGGGGTCACATCTTGATAGAGTGGAGTTGTAGGGAACAATAAGACAATGTGTAGATTCTAGATCCCTAAAGAAAAGGACTGCTTGGACTCAAGCGCAAATGCCAGTGTCCTCTAAGGTTCAAAACACACAAATCATTTGGATAGTGATAATCAACATCTAAAGAGCTTTCAGATCCTAGAAATCACCTTGCCTTAGACTCGGGCTCGAGTGTCAGTGTCCTCCGCATCTCCTAGGACAAAAATGGAAAATACATGTTGAACATTAGTCTCGGAAGGAGATTAGGATTCCACAAAGAAAACACCACCTTGGATAGGGGTACTAATGCTAGTGTCCCCGAGCATTCCACATCTTGAGCTTTGAAAAATGGTCAGTTATTAATCTCTGCCTACTACGTTAATCTGCAAGCATTTGTCGTAATTCATCATTTTACTTACTATTTTGCATAATTAGGGTTTGAAGGGTATGTGAGCATTAATTTGATACATTAATTGACAATCTCTAAATTTCCACATCATTCCAAGTGACATCCTATCCTATAGGTGAATCCTCTTGCAAAAGTGTGATTCAACTCAGTTGATATGTCCTTGAATGTTTGTAGTGAAAGGAGGATTCTGTTGGATCTAGGGCATACAACTGAGAGGGGGGGGTGAATCAGTTGTATAAAACTTCTTCTTTCAAACACTTGATTCTTTATTGTTAGTTAGCAGTATATCAAATAATCATCCATGGAAGCATAATACATAAACACAAGAGCAGATAAGCATCAACACATTGAACACCAAGATTTTGACGTGGAAAACCCGGTTAAGGGAAAAACCACGGGGTGATTAACCCAAGAATTATTCTCTGTTAGAAGAATAAAGAAAAATGAATGGCACATGCCAATAAGGGCTCACTGCCCGAGCACACTGCTCACAAAGAGGCCCACTGCCTACAAGGAGACACACTGTCTACAAAGTGATAAAAATCACAGTCTTGAACTGGAGAATGACATCTCTACCATGTCCGGATCAGTTCCAATTAAGCCCAAAAAATCTCTGCTCTGCCTTTCACACGTTTCTTCGCTATGCCACACTCATCCACACACACACGCTTTGAAATGAACTCACAAACCGTTATTTATACAAGACATCAACTTAGGAACAAACATCTAAGTCGGCAAACAACCATAGGAGTATCCGCAAGATGAATAACACATCCGGTCGGCCATCACAAGAACATTCGCAGGATGAACAACTCATCCGGTCGGCTAAACAGAGCAAGAACTTCATCCAGAAGAATAACTTCAATTCCGGGCTCTACCATCAATGCGGACCAACAACACAACCTAAACATGATCCAAGAACCTTCACAAGCCTGTCTGAATGTCCGGATACATCCGCACTTCCTCTACTTACTGGGATCTTTTGTCTTCCTCATCCGGAACTTCAAGAACACAGTCTGTCGCCACTGTCATAATGCAAGAGGTACTTCCGGACCTCCAACTCATACACAAATCAGGATGACACATCACAAGGACATCCCAAACACTCCGTCCAATCCGCAGATTAGGATAATACAATTCCAGACCTCACCGGACCTTTTTGTGATCCTCTGTCACCTCTGGATACTTGCCGGAACCGGTTCTATACCGACAGCCACAACTCCTTCAGATCTTCATGCGGACCTCTGAAATCTTAACTGAAGCATCTCAAGACTCATATCTACTAACCCTTTAATCCGTATCCTCCGGTTCTCATCCTATACAGTTCATTTGCCTTCTTCTCATCACTATTCTTCACTGTTCCTGACTGAGGCTAATTTTCTCAATATCCTTAGCACACAGCTCATCAAATCCTTCTTGTCAATGTAATATGAGTATGTTGACATCAATGACAACACTGGCTCACCTCATACTTGCAACAGATTCAACCCACACATCCATTGAAATTGAAAACCCCCTCCTTTTTCATATAATTTAACATGTGGATTTTTACATCCATAAATTAAAAATATAATATCAAGGGAAACTACACTCCTAGGATAACCAAGATCTTTTGTACGTTCAAGCATCTAGAGTACCTTTTCCTTATTATCTATGGGTTTAGTTACCTTTTATTCAACATAAGGTGTATAACCTAGTTCATCAAGGCATTCCATATATTTTGATGCCACATGTTGTATTTGTATGGAGTTAGCAATGGAAACTTAAAGTGACTTGTTTGTGAAGGCAAAGAGAGCAATCCAGAGTACCTTTTCTTTATTATCTGTGGGTTTAGTTACTTTTTATTCAACATAAGGTGTATAACCTAGTTCATCAAGGTATTCCATGCATTTTGATGCCACATGTTGTATTTGTATGGAGCTAGCAATGGAAACTTAAAGTGACTTGTTTGTGAAGGCAAATAGAGCACACGCATAAAGAGATGCACAAGCACAAACACACCAAGAGACCCCCCAGATTACTTAATCAAAGAAACCCCCAAAAAATATGATTTCGCACTTTATATTTAGTGTGGTTACAATTTCCACCAGCAATAAACATTGAGTGGACTTGACTTCAATGTTTTTACAAATCCTTAGAAATGAGTATATGTTGAAAGTACAATTTTGAAGCAATACCATGTGAAATAAACATCACCACTACAAAATAAGTGAAAATTCATGCACTTTCAAAATAAGAATCACCTCGATTCAAGGTTGTATAAGAAAGTTCCTAAAATGAGAATTGCACAATGTCACCTGAGAGAATCTGAAAATTCTAGAAAATACATGCATCAAAATCATAAACCATCTACACCAATCTGTAGAGCATGAAAAATTAGCCCAAATCAAAAAAAACTTTGCTCAAAAAATGGAGTTTGTAAGTGTTAGAACATAATATTATTAGGGGTCAAACCCTTATAATATTTATAATGTTCTTGTTTTATTTTGCTTTATAAAAGCAATTTTAATATTCCTTGTAACAATTAATAAATTAATGAACTATTAAATAGTTCTTAATTTATTAATTGTTAAACAAGGTAGTTCTTTGAAAAGGTATGGTAACTACCCTTTCAGGTATTTTACCAACCCTTCTCCCTATATTTAAGGGAGGTTTTTTCTCTAGTCTTATTTTTAGATAGCATTGTAAGTGTTCTTATTATTTAAAGATGCTATTTGTGGGGTTTTTTTTACCAGAAATGGTTTTTCCCACCTAAATTATGTTGTATTGTGTAATTGTGTATTTATTTGCATTTTTAGTTTATCATTTAAATGTTTAATTTAAATAATGATTCAATATTAATGGATATCATATCTTAATTCATTAATATTTATCATGGTATTAGAGCCGGATTTAAGATATGATAACCTTAATATTAGACTCAAATTTTCTATTTAGATCTACCAACAAAATATAATAAATACATTAAAACTATCATGTTGCATTTGCTTGAATTTTTTTCATTTTGTATATAGCCTACAATCACTTAAAAATATGTCATTTTATAGGCCTAAATACCCTATATAGATGAAATTATTTTAAAAAAATATTACTTTTTATACTCCATGAGGATTTAAAGCATGTTTAGCCGATGATGGCATGGTTCGGTGGTTAAGTCGCTCAGGATGTAGTGGCGGCCACCAGAGTTCAAACCCCCGCTGGGCCAATGAGCTCGCAAGGCTTTACGCCTTCGCTGGGCCAATGAGCTCGCGGGTTTGAAGTGTTCTTCCTAGGGGATGAGGTCCCCCAGTTGTGGCCTCACCGGTTCATTGCTCCAGGCAAAAGCATTCACGTGGAGCTGGAGGGCGTGTCGCACCAGCATCGCCGGTCACGTTAAAAAGTTTACCAGGCGCATTTTAAAAAAAAAAAAAAAGGATTTAAAGCATGCCTCTTTTTAAAAGGATAATAACAAAAATCAAGGGTATATTTTAACCAAGCCCGTATATTTTTTTGATATTTGTTTCATATTATTTTAAACAAATGTTTTGTTTTCCTTTTTATAAAAGGAAAAGTTAAAAGCTAAACCATATAAATTTAAAAGTTAACCTACCTTTATTTTAGATAGATATAAATTATTATATAGTATAATATTTAAAATTATTTAAATATGTATGTGAATAATTATATTATTCAATTTTTAAATTTTTATTAACCTTTTTTGAATCTATGATAAATATTAGGAAATATTATCACCAAAAAAGTGGTAACATCTTTTCTTTTTTATTTTTATTTTATTTTCACTCATTCAAAAAAGAAGTACTAATATATTTACTGCATTCATTCATTTATTTCTAAACAGGGTAATTTCTACAAAGAGGTTAATTTCTACAAATCTTTTCAAATGGGGTCACATGTATTCACAATCGACAAAGCTCACATGCTATGTGGCAACAATTACTCTCTTTGGAAAATTAGATTAAAGGCAGAATTTATGGCTAGGTATCTATCGGCCATAGTTGATGGTAAGGAAAAAAGACCTACAGGTAGAAATATTAACCCTGATCTCATAAATTCTTTCAATAGTAAATCTCAAGAAGCATTGTCAATTTTATTAAGGAGTATTGGAGATGAATTTCTATACATGTTAGAAATCTAGACTCACCTTTTGAAGCTTGGAATTTATTAGAATCTATGCATGAAGGATCTAGGCTTTCAAAAATAATTAAATTAATACTAAAACTTTTTACAACTCCTATGAAAGGAGATGAAAAAATAATAAATTATCATGCTAAAATAAAAAATATTAAATCTCAATTAGACGGATGCAATTGTGACTCAATACAAGATAAACTTTTATATTTTATAATACAAATAAATATTCATGAAAAATTTAGGAATTTAATCTCTATTTTGAATTATAAATATCAAAATGAAGATGATCTTCCTAATTTATCGACACTCCCTGCTCTTCTTATTCAAGAAGAAAAAGTAATGTCTAACTTTGATTCCAAAGAGAAAATAGCAGAATCCTTGTTAAGTCAACAAAGAAATAAAACATTTAGGAAAAATAAAGATGACAAACAAAGTTTTTCTAAATCATCTATTCATACTAAAAATGATCACAATAACTACAAAATTAATCCTATAAAATGGTTTAATTGTGGTGAATTAGGACATTCTAGGATCAATTATTTTATCAAAAATAAAAATCATAATTATAAATCAAAGTCTAATCAAAATCAAGTTAATAATATTGCCCTATACTCAACTTTATCTGCATCATCTGATGATGAATGGATTCTTGATAGTGGAGCATCTAGGCATATGACTCACATGTACGATATTTTATTTGATGTTAAACCCTGTAATGAAAAAATTTACTACGGAGATAATTCAATAATAAAACCTGAAGGAACAGGAAAATTTAAAATTTTTTATGAAACAATTGGAGATGCTCTATTTGTTCGAAACATAAGGAAGAATTTGTTATCATGTTCTCAACTTACTAAAGATAATTTAAAAATTTATATTATAAAAGATAATTGGTACATGAAAGATCAAAGTAAAGTTATTGTTGATGAAGGTATCCAAAAAAATGCTCTTTATTTTTAAAAATATATTAAAATAAAACTGCTTATCTATGCAAGTAAAAACTGAAACACAATTATGGCATGAAAGATTAGGCCATCTAAATGTCAGGAGCATGTATGAGATGTATCATCATAATCTTGTAATTGGATTACCTCAAATTGAAAATAACTTAGAATCTTGTAACAAATGCCTACTAGGTAAATAACATACTCTACCCTTTAACAAGACTCATAATCAAATTTCTTCTAAACCCTTAGAATTACATCATAGCGATTTAATGGGCCCCTTTCAGGTTCCCTCTCTCAATGGGTCTCTATATGCCTTCATGATTATTGATGATTATTTTAGAATGATTTGGGGGTATTACCTTAAAAATAAAAATGATGTTCTTTCAAAATTTAAAGAATATAAAGCCCTAGTAGAAAACCAGTCTCATTATAAAATAAAATCTCTTAGAACTAAAAATGGTTCTAAATACATAAATAAAGATTTTGAAAACTTTTTTACTTTATATGGGATACAAAGAGAGCTCACTTGCCCATATTCTCCCCAACAAAATGGTGTAGTCGAAAGGAAAAATCTAACCATAATAGAAATGGTTAGATCTATGTTACACTTTTTGAATACACCTAAATTCCTTTGGGGTAAAACTATGAATACATCTATATATATTTTAAATAGAGTTCCTACAAAATCCTTACATCTTTCAACTCCCTTAGAAAAATGGTCAAATCAAAAACATAATATCTCTCATCTTAGAATCTTTGGGAGTCTTGCATATGTTATCATTCCTAAACAAAAAAGATAAAAACTTGATTCAACATCTTCTCATTGTATATTTGTTGGATATGGGGGAAATACAAAAGGCTTTAGACTTTATGATCCTTCCAAAAGGGATATCATTCTAAGTAGAAATGTTCATATTCTAGAATCTCCCCTTTCTACGTCTAAATCTTCTACTTCTAATGAAAATAATCAACTATTTGTTAGATTTAAGACATACAACTGAGAGGGGGGTGAATTAGTTGTCCAAAACTTTCTTCCAATTAATTGCTTAAATGCATAATTTAATAAATCAATCATGGAAACATAATGCAATTATTCAAGAGTAGAAACACATTAACACATATGACACCAAGATTTTAATGTGGAAAACCTGGTTAAGGGAAAAACCATGGCGTAACTAATCCAAGATTGTATTCTTTGTTAAAAGAATAAGAAGAACAAATGGTACATACCAATTAGGGCTCACTACCTAAGCACACTGCTCACAAGAGGCCCACTGCCTATAGGATACACATTGTCTACAAAATAATAAATATTACATACTTGATTTGAAGAATAGCATCTTCACCATGCTTGAGTTAGTTCCATTTAAGCCCAATACTTCTACTCTACTTTTTGCTCTACTCCTTTCTACCACACACTCATCTCCACAAGATTCATTTGAAATGACTTCACAACCTCTTATTTATACAAGATATTTGACTTTAGGTTAATCATCCAAGTCGGCATATATTACAAAGCAAATACATAAATACAACATGATTAATTATAAAAAGACTTCACACGGATCAACACACTATCGACCACACAGATCTGAGACTTCAATCTTCCTTTAGAAACACACCCATCTTCACAGAACATCTTCAAAATCATCTACAACGTGCGTAACTCATCTAGTCAACCAGACTTAGGAAGAACATCATCATCCAGAAGTAATTCTTCAATTTTGAGCTCAATCTTCAATGCAGACCACCAACACGAACTGGACACAATCCAAAGACCTCCACAAACTTGCCTAAATCACCAAGAACATCCACACTGCTTATGCTTACTGAAATCTTTCTCTCCTTCATTTGGAACCTCAAGAACACAGTCTATCATATTGGAATAGATGCTTGCAGACCTCTAGACCATGAACCAATTGAGTTGTCAATTCACATTAACTTCCTAAATACTCCACCAAATCTATAGAACAAGATATTGTATTTCTGAATCTCACTGGACCTATCTGTGTCACTCTGTCACCTCTGAACATCTGCCAGAACTGGTTTTACTCAAGTGGCCATAACTTCTTCAAATCTTCATGCAAACCTCTCAAATCTTTACTGGATCATCTTAATACACATATCTACAAACCCTTTGATGTCCATCCTCTAATATTCATCTTAGTTGGGATCTTTACCTTACTGTCTTCACTGTTCTTCTCTGTTCTTGATAGGACTAATTTTCTCAATATCCTCAACATAAAACTCATCCAATCCTCATCATCAATGCAACATGAGTATGTTAACATCAATGACAACACCGGTTAGGCCCATACTTAAAACAATCTCCCACTTTATCATTGATGGAAACATATGATGTGAAAAATTGATTTAACCATCAAGACAAGAACTTCTCTTCACTGACATAACTCCCCCTATTAACAACAACCATTCACATGTCTTCTCTTCCTTTACTACTCCCCCTTTGATCAACAACTACTTGTTTCTCACATGTCTTCTCTCCCCTTTTGACATCAATGGCAAAGGGCACATACTTGCATTACTTCAGAATCATACCAGCTATTCCCCCTGAGTAGCAGCTTCCCATCATCATTCCAGACCACAAGATATGACTGTGAGATCCACTGGACTGATGCACATCAGTGCACCTTAATTAAGAACCGGAGGGGTGATAACCCCTAACTTCTCCCTGAGATACTCAAAAGAGTCCTTAGGCAGAGGTTTAGTAAAAATATCTGCAATCTAATCCTTGGAAGGCACAAACTCCAGTCTAACTTCATTCTTGTTAACTTGCTCTCTCAAAAAGTGAAAATTGATGGATATATGTTTTATCTTTGAATGCAACACTGGTTTCTTTGATATATTTATTGCACTTGAATTATCACAACAGATTGTGATAGGTTCCTCATACTCCACTTTGATGTCTCTTAACATTTGCTTCATTCATAATACTTGAGTGCAACTACCTACTGCTGCAGTATATTCTGCTTCTACAGTGGACATAGATATTGCCTCTTGTTTCTTGCTCAACCAAGAGACCAATCTTTTCCCCAAAAAGAATGCTCCACCACTGGTACTCTTCTGGTCATCCACATCTCTAGCCCAATCCACATCTGTATATGCATGAAGAGAGATATCATGATCTCTAGGATACCATAAACCATACTCAATTGTCCCTTTTAGATATCTAAGAATCCTCTTGACTGCCATGACATGAGATTCTCTAGGATCAGCTTAGAATCTAGCAACAAGACCAATATCATTCATAATGTTAGGTCTAGTTTGAGTAAGATACAATAGTCCTACAATCATTGGCCTATACTTTTTCTGATCAGCCTTAGGAGAGTCATCATCTTTGCTTAATTTACATCTGGTTGCCATGGGAGTACTCATTGGTTTTGAGTCTTCCATCCCAAATTTCTTCAACAATTCTTTCACATATTTGGTCTATGAAATGAAGATTCCTTTCTTTGTTTGAGTGATTTGCAAACCCAAGAAGAAATTCATTTCCTCCAACATGGACATCTCAAACTCACTTTTCATTTGATTTGCAAAATTTTTGCACCTACTATCTCTTCCTCCAAAAATGATATCATCAATAAACACTTCAACAATTAAGATGTTTTCATGATCAATTTTGAAGTACAAGTTACTGTCAGCAGTAACTTTGTTGAAACCAATCTTCAAAAGATACTTATCTAATCTTTCATACCAGGCTCTTGGGGCTTGTTTGAGTCCATACAATGCTTTCTTTAACTTGTAGACCATATCACCATGATCAGATAATTGAAATCCATCTGGTTGCTCAATGTATACTTCTTCTTCCAAGTCACCATTTAGGAAGGCAGACTTGACATCCATCTAATATACTTTGAAGTCCTTGAAGGAAACAAAGGCAAGAAATAATCTGACTACTTCAATTCTTGCCACCGGAGAAAAAGTTTCTTCAAAATCAACTCCTACTTGGGAATAACTGTTGCAGACCAATCTGGCTTTATTTCTAACTACTTCACTATCCTCATTTAGTTTATTTTGGAAGACCCATTTGGTTCCAATCACATTCTTTTTTTAGGTCTAGGAACAAGATCCCAAGTGTGATTTTTTTCAATTTGTATCAGCTCTTCCTCCATTACTTTAGTCCTGCTTTCATCATTGCATGCTTCATTTACTGACTTTGGTTCAATCTTTGAAATCAGACAATACTCTTCTGAGTCTTGAGCAATCTTTCTTCTTGTTTGAACACATTTGCTTTTATCACCTATGATCTAATCTTCAAAGTGATTCAGTCTTACATACCTAGGAATTTTGGGATTTTCTTGCACTTCTAATCCTTGAATAGGTTCATTCAAACTTCTCTTCTTCGTAAATTACCAGATCAGTCTAAATCTAGATTTTAGAAGAGCCTTGGACTTCTTGGATCAAAAATCATTCTGATCATCTTCATCATATTCATAAAACCTTGAAGGTTTTTCAATACCTTCATTAACCTTCACATTAGTACTTTCTACAATCTTTCTCAATCTCTTGTTGTAACACCGGTATGCTTTGTTTTGAGTAGAATAACCCAAGAATATTCCTTCATCACTTCTAGCATCAAATTTGCCTAGATCTTCATCTCTTTTAATGTAACATTTGCTACAAAGACTCTAAAATACTTCATAGTGGGAGTGATACCAAACCAGAGTTCATAAGGAGTCTTACTGGTATTGCTTCTGATTTGTACTTGATTAAGAGTATAGACTGCAGTCCTAACAACTTCTCTCCAGTAGATCTAAGGAACATTTGCTTCCATCATCATGGTTCTAGATGCTTCCTGGATGGTTTGGTTCTTTCTCTCCACTACTCTATTCTACTGTGGAGTCCTTGGAGTAGACAACTATCTTTTTATCCCATGCTTCTCACAGAATTCTATGAACTCACCGAATGTGAATTCTTTACCTCTATTAGACCTCAAACATTTTATGTTCAATCCAGTTTCATTCTCTACCATAGCCTTGAATATTTTGAATTTCTCAAGAGCCTCAGATTTCTCTTTCAGAAAAGTTACCCACATCATCTGAGAGTGGTCATCAATTAATAACATGAAGTATCTATCACCTTGCACACTCCTGATTCTTGCCGGACCACATAGATCAGTATGAACTAAGTCCAATAATCCGGTAGAATATTGTTCCTTACTTTTGAATGATACTTTTCTCTACTTACCCAACTGAAATTCTTTGCACAAACTATTAGTAGGTTTCACTAATCTTGGAAGATCTCTTATAGCCTGAGTATTGCTAATCTTGATGATGTTATCAAAATTCACATGACACATTCTCCTATGCCATAACCAACTCTGATCAATTTAAACAAATAAACAACTTTTGCCAGTACCAACCAAGTGGAAGATATTACCTTTTGTTTGAGTACTGGATGCAATCTCTATTCTGAAACTTTCAAAGATCTTGCATTTTCCATTTTTGAATTAGAGATCATAGCCTTTGTCCACCAACTGTCCAACACTGAGAAGATTGTGCTTCAAACCTTCAACATAAAGTACATTACTGGTTTTGTTCTTTCCATCAAAAGAAACAGTTCCTCTACCTCTGATTCTGCCAGTAGAATTATCACCAAATTTTACCACTCCTTCTTCATATCTTTCCAAATCTATGAACTTATTTTTATCACCTATCATATGGTGGGAGCATCCACTATCAATAACCCAATCATCCTTTTCTTCAACTTGGGCAGCCAGAGATCTTTCTATCATTTTATGATTGATAGATTCAGAGGGCATTGGATCTTCTTCCTTGATGACAATAAACACCCAGTCACTTCCGGATTTGTTTCCTATCTCTAATTCATCATCTATTACTCCATCATCATCATCATCTTCATGAACATAGTAACATTTCTTTTAGAATCTTGATTTGTTAGGATTTGGTCTTGAAAATCTTTCCGAACACCTTGAGGCAAAATGACCAATCTTATTACAGTTAAAACATTTAAAAGGCAATTTCCCTTCATACTTACCAGATCCTCTTGGCAATCTTTTTGCAATAAGGGCTTCAAGTTGAGCAGCTTCTGCTTCATCTTCTTCCAGATCTTTTCTCTCTTTCTCATACCATGATAGTTTCTTTGAAGAGTTCTCTCCCAGATCAAACTTTTGTTTTCCTTTTAAAGAGGCACTAGCTTTGAATACAGATTCAATCTTAGGACGTGCATCTCCAAACTCAGACAATTCAAATGCAGCTAATTTTCCAACTAATTGATCTCTTGTGATATTTGAAAAGGATCTAAATTCTTCAATAGCAACAACCTTGTATTTGTAAGAATAAGGAAGGGATCTGAGAATTTTGGCAACAATCTTATCTTCATCTAAGACTCCACCAGCACATCTAATGCCACAAACAAACTCATTTACTCTTGGCATAAATGTAGTGATATTTTCATCTTCTCTCATCGTCAGGTTTTCAAATTTTCCTTTTAGACTCTGTAGCTTGGCACATTTGACATACTTATCTCCTTCATGCAAAAGTTCCAGTTTTTCCCAAATCTCAAATGCGATTTTTAGATCAATAGCATTTGTCAGTTCTGAATCAGATAAGGCACTTAGAAGAGCTTCTTTAGCCTGAAGATTGTTTTTAGCATCTATGATTTCATCTATAGTTCTTGGACCATTCTGTGGAGGAACATACTTCTTTGAAGTTATGATCCAATATCGCATTCCCATACATTGCAAGTGACATTCCATGCAGCTTTTCCAAAGAGTGTAATTGGTTCCATCAAACCTCAGACTATCCTTCTTATAGGATGACATCCTAGATCTCCTCAAGCGATTAAGCTCTTTTAGAGGAACTTAGCTCTGATACCAATTCTTAGATTCAAGATAGACAACTGAGAGGGGGGGTGAATCAGTTGTCTAAAACTTTCTTCCATTTAATTACTTAAAAGCATAATAATAAATCAATCATGGAAACATAATGTAATAATTCAAGAGAAGAAACACATTAACAAATATGACACCAAGATTTTAACGTGGAAAACCCAGTTAAGGGAAAAACCATGGGTGACTAACCCAAGATTGTATTCTCTGTTAAAAGAATAAGAAGAACAAATGGCACATGCCAATTAGGGCTCACTACCCAAGCACACTGCTCACAAGAAGCCCACTGCCTACAGGAGACACATTGTCTACAGAATAATAAATATTACATACTTGAACTAAAGAATAACATCTTCACCATGCTTGAGTTAGTTCTATTTAAGCCCAATACTTCTGCTCTACTTTTCACTCTACTCCTTTCTACCACACACTCATCTCCACAAGATACGTTTGAAATGACTTCACAACCTCTTATTTATACAAGATATTTGACTTTAGGATAATCATCCAAGTCAACATATATATTACAGAGCAAATACATAAATACAACATGATTAATTACAAAAAGACTTCACACAGATCAACACGTTGTCAGCCACATAGATCCGAGACTTCAATCTTCCTTTAGGAACACGCCCATCTTCACATAACATCTTCAAAATCATCCGCAAGGTGTGTAACTCATCCGGTTGGCCAGACTTAGGAAGAACATCATCATCCAAAAGTAATTCTTCAATTTTGAGCTCAATCTTCAATGCAGACCACCAACATGAACTAGACATAATCCAAAGACCTCCACAAGCCTGAATCACCAAGAGCATCCACACTGCTTCTGCTTACTAAAATCTTTCTCTCCTTCATCTGAAACCTCAACAACACAGTTTGTCATTACTGTCATATTGGAATAGATGCTTGCGGACCTCCAGACCATGAACCAATTGAGTTGTCAATTCACATTGACTTCCTAAACACTCCACCAAAAATGCAGAACAAGATATTGTATTTTCAGATCTCACCGGACCTATCTGTGTCACTCTGTCACCTCTGAACATCTGCCAGAACTAATTTTACTCAAGTGGCCATAACTTCTTTAGATCTTCATGCAGACCTCTCAAATCGTTACTAGATCATCTTAAGACACATATCTACAAACCCTTTGATGTGCATCCTCTGATATTCATCTTAACTGGGATCTTTACTTTACTGTCTTCACTGTTCTTCTCTATTCTTGATAGGACTAATTTTCTCAATATCCTCAGCATAAAACTCATCCAATCCTCATCAACAATGAAATAGGAGTATGTTGACATTAATGAAAACACCGATTAGGCCCATACTTGCAACACTATTCTCTGACTCTTATCCTAATCTTCCCTCTAAGAGACCTAAGTGGGCTCAATCCTTAATTCAAGATTCAAATGTAGAACCTTCCCTTCTTCCTAAAATGACCAAAAGTCAACATACATATGTTGCCCTAATGACACTATATATAGAACCCCAAACTTTTGAAGAAGCAAATGAAAATCAAAACTAGAAAAATGCCATGCAATTAGAATATAATTCTCTTATAAAAAATAACACTTGAGAGCTTGTTCCACCACCTTGTAACTGGAACATTATCAACTATCATTGGCTCTATAAAATTAAATATGACTCCCAAGGAAATATCAATAAATATAAAGCTAGATTAGTAGCTAAAGGTTATTCTCAATGACATGGCATAGACTATGATGAAACATTTTCTCCAGTTGCAAAAATGAGTACTATTCACTTAATCCTTGCCCTTGTTGCCCAAAATGGATGGGAAATTCATCAAATGGATGTTAAAAATGCATTCCTAAATGGTGATCTACAAGAAGAAATATATATGCATCAATCAAAAAGTGTTTTACAACCAAATAAAGAAACCTATGTTTGTAAACTTAAAAAATCTCTTTATGGACTCAAACAAGCTCCTCGAGCTTGATATCCCAAAATAAATAAATTCTTTCAAAGCCTAGGATTTTCTAATTGTAAATCTGACAATGACCTTTTTTCAAATATGAAAACAATCATATTACTCTCATTCTCCTATTTGTAGATGACTTGTTTATTACAAGTAATCTAACATCTTTAATTCACAAATACAAGCATGCACTAAGTATTGCCTTTGAAATGACTGATTTAGGTTATCTTCTTCATTTTCTAGGCATGTCAATTTTTCAAGATCACAATTCTATTGTAATATCTCAAGGAAAATATGTTCAAAATATAATTTCTAAATTTAATATATCTGATTACAAACCAGCTATTATACCTATTGAAACTAGTATTAAACTTGATATTCATCCTCCTTGTGAAAAATGTGACCCTACTCTTTATCGTCAATTAGTAGGGAGCCTAATTTATCTTACTATATCTCACCCTGACATTGCTTACACAATAGGTGTTGCATCACGATTCATGTAAGAACCCTACGTACAACATTAGAAAATGGAAAAATGTATTTTAAGATATATTAAATGAACTCTTAATTTTGGTCTTTATTATACTCATACTAAAAATGCTCAAATATATGGATATTGTGATGTTGATTTTGTAGGGGATTCCATAGATCAAAAATCCACTTTAGGGTATATGTTTCAAATTGGTACAGGTGCAATTACATGGAGTTCCAAAAAGCAATCAACAGTAGCACTCTCCTCTATAGAAGTAAGCAAGCACAGCAGTTATTTGGATAAATCATCTTTTAGAAGAAATTCAGATGAATTTTTCTAGTATCACACTCTTATGTGATAATCAAAGTTATATTGCACTTGCCAAAAATTTAGTTTATCATCAAAGATCAAAACATATTGAAGTTTAGGCTCACTTTATTTGAGAAAAGGTATTAAATGGAGATATTTATCTTCAATACTACCAAACTGAAGATCAAGTTGCGGATATTTTTACAAAACCATTGTGTAGTGCTAAATTTTCCAAATTTAGCTCAATACTTGGCCTTAAAGAGTTTCCATTAAGGGGGAGTGTGCATGACATTGGCACCTCTAGATATAAGACCTAAGGCATAAAATAAGACCTTAGGCATTTTAACACCTTGGATATAAGACCTAATAGGCATAACATAAGACCTCTAGGCATTTTATGTAATCCCTATGGACGTATTGAAAAATTCTTCTCTGTAAATCTTCCACTTGTAAGAGCATTGTATTATATAAGAACTACAAGCACTATGTAATGAACCTGGGGGAGGCCGATTTGAGGAGTTCTGGGCTCCAATAGAAATCTTTATAAGACCTTGTATATAACATATTTTAAGAACACTAGGATTATAAAATATGACAAGATGATCTTCATGTAGTCTAGGATAGATGATCCTCATTTTGGCATATATTTGTGTCCCTATTTATCCCTGTTAAGAAGACCTATGTTACTAGGGTACTTTTTTTTTTCTTTATAGAATTTGACAGGATTTGCCCCCTACTAACATTAAGGGGGAGTGTTAGAACATAATATTATTAGGGGTCAAAATGATGAAGGGGGTAAATCATAAAACACACAATAGAAATTACACACAGAAAATAGAACTCTCTTTATTGATTTGGACAACTTATTACAAAATAGAAGCTCAAATACAATCAGAGGATTCAACCCTCCACAAGCTGCAACACATTACAGTTTCCTCTCACAAGACTCTGAAATCATCTGCTATCTATAACCCCAAATATGCTATTGTTTCTATTTTCCCTCCTATTCTTGACTCTACACTTTCCCCCTTAACTCTACTACTACTCAAGGTTCCCAAAAATGGTTATTAATAGCCTTTTTGGTGACCAACAACCTAATTTCAAAATTTGCATCTCCCCTCCAAAAATAGGTCAATTTTCAGGAGCCATAACTTTTGATCTAGGTGTCCGATTGATGAACTAGTTTATGTGTCAGAAATCTCACGGAGTCCTCTATGCACTAAGAACCTACTCTACCAGTTCTGGCCATTTTTAGGCCCATACAGGGCCATTTAGTGCCTCAAATCTTTTTTTTTCAAAAATGCGCCTGGCAAACTTTTTAACGTGACCAGTGACGCTGGTGCGACACGCCCTCCGGCTCCACACAACACTTTTTGCCCGGAGCTATGAACCGGTGAGGCCACAACACGGGGGACCTCATCCCCAAGAAAGAACACTTCAAACCCGCGAGCTTGTTGGCCCAGCGAAGGCGTAACGCCTGCGAGCTCGTTGGCCTAGCGGGGGTTTGAACTCTGGTGGCCACCACTACAACCGAGCGACTTAACCACCGAACCACGCCCTTATCGGCATTTAGTGCCTCAAATCTAAGTTTGAATAATTTTTAGGCATTTTTCAGGAAATAGAAACTTTAATATCTTTCATCTCGCAAATGACCTTTGTGTGATTCCTTCGCCAAAGGTCTTATTTTTTAGTTGCGAAGCTTCCTGTAAATTTTCAATTCAATCCATGCCCAAATGTAAACTTTCTAAAAATAATAGGTTGCTATTTTTAGCAGTTTGGAAAAACTGAAAGTTCTACATCATTATTCAAGCGATTATGGAACCAGAACCACAAATTTTGAAAATAAATAGAAAGAACATCAACAATTTTGAAACACATCTTTTTTGGGGTGATGCAAGATTGCCCTTACACCACTGGATGTTCCTGCATCAAACACCCAGGGTAATTTGAGAAGTGACATGTTGATGTGGATGTTGGTCACACACAAATAGATAAAACAAAAGTTACACAACAACCCTTGTTTATCTTGAAAGATACGATGAATTTAAAGAATTCATGATCCCAAGTCTCTGATGCTTAGGTCATAATCTCCTGATGTTACTCAGTGATTGATGTGTATTATTGTTTTCCATTTTGGGGTCTTACGTAGATCTGTAGATTTTGCTTCTACAACAATGCTTACATACGAAGGGGGTACTCTACACAAAATATTCATTCAAAGGTTGTGTCTAGGTGCATATCTGCATGAGTTCTGCCCTTATTAGTGACTCCTTGCATGATATTTTCAATAGTACATGCATCTAGCTCAAAAAATATGCTAATGATATTCAGTTATCTACGGGATGTCAGCATATTCCTCTGTTCTACTTAATATTTATCATGATATGCAGTTATGGAAGTGATTTCTATGAAATTAAAATGAGAAAAAATGGGGGGGAGAGAGAGAGAGAGAGATTCCTAAAATTACTTGACTAAGATCACTGATCCACATACGTGTTCCCATGCAGTAATGAAGAGAAGAAAACTAGAATCATACTTCACTAGGACATTCCACAAATCAACATGATCTAGTGCAAATCTTTAGAGGTAGAGTTGACAACAACATGCAATGAAATGAAAATGCTTCTATAGAACACAACATTCACCAGTACATATCCAGAAGTCAACTTGAAGATTACTTAAGGTTTACAATCAGGATGTAATCTAAAGCTTCATCTCCATATAGTATGTTCATAAAACAAGTACATTTACAGTGATCTGAGGAGAGAACCTTGAATATTTCAACAATTCGGTCCTCAGTAGTCTCAGTAATCCAATCTCCTACATGAAATTGCTATAGGTCTAATTTTTTTTTGTATGATTGACCTCTCTTTTTTTGTTTGTGCAGAGTACAAGGGCTGAATATATGTCTATGTTTTCATCCCCTCAACACAGTGCCTAGGAAACCCTAGCAAATCAACGGTCCACATCCTGAAGTGCAGCATCAAATGGTGGGAAATGGATCCTGCCAAGAATTCAAACGGCCCCCAGATAGGGCGCCACTCCCTCAATAATGTCTTCTACCTACACTCTATCTGCATTGAAAGCTTTATCTCCTCCTGGTGTGCTTTTGAGCTCTCGGGATCCGGTCCACCGCCTGGGATGTCCCCTGCCATTAAAGCTCTGTCGTATCTCTACCTGCACGTGATCAGGCTCTAGAATGGATTCAAAATCCACCTACCCTGCCTTTCTCGCCAAGAATTTGAACGCACATAGTCCTGGTCATCGGGATGATCCTACTCGATCGGAGCAAGTCAAGAATGTCATATCGACCTCGTCTTTCTAGCTGATGCACCTCCTTTGCTATCCTACGCACCTATGGTCATCATACAGAAGTCAGGCATCATCACTTAAATAACCAGCAAGAGGATAAACATTTACATTAAATCATGTTCCGAAGATGCAAACGTATATACATCAAGTCATGAACTTATGAAAATTCGCATGCATATGAATATTCAATCCCCTTTATAACCTTTTTGATTCTGCCACCTGCACATAGATTTCTGGGCACTCATATTAATTAGGATATGATGATGACATCATCGTCATGGATGGGTTCTGTTAAAATGTGGAAGGATGGCGCCATGGTCATATTCAAGAAAATTGGGGTCCGAGAAATATGACCTCGAGGGAGGAAGCCTGAAGAATATCACCCTCTAAAAGGATGATGTCATTGTCATGGGCGAGCTTTGTATATCGGGTCACATTTTAAGATCGGGTGATATTCGGAAGATGACCCCCCATGAGAAAGATCAGGATGATGCTAGTATGTTGGTGTCTTCGTTTTATCACTGCAATTACCATGATGTCATCGTCATGTTATGGGATGGGGGCGATATTGGAAACATACCTCCGCGAGGTGAAAGGGTGATGACGTCATCATCATATTGATCTTCTTTGCTTATCGGTCCTAGGTGACATCATTGGGATGTTGGTAGCGAGGGTGATATTTTGTGACAGGGTGATATTCGAAAGATCGGGTGATATTTGAAAGATTAAGTAATATTTGAAAGATGACCCCCGCAAAATATATAAGGCTGTTTGACTGGCAGATGTAGCTATCACATAAATTTGACGTCTAGAGCTTGTGGACCAAGTGAACATCTGGTGATATACTAACATCAGGGTGATTTTTCATAGGGTGACTGATGTTTAGAATATGACCCCCCCACCAGAATATTAGGTTTGACCAGAACTTTGACTCATTATAACTTTTGCATTTGGTCAAATTTTAGGGTGATGTAAAACGAAAACCTACTTAGAATTTCACACTCTTTCACATGGCAGGCTTCCTGAGGCAAGATTCAGACTTTGAAATTTGGTTGGGACATGAAGATCACAAACATACCCGACATGATGCTGCTTTTGCCATTACCACCCAGAGCACAAAAACAAGGGAGCAAGCCACAGTAGGAGTCCTCATTTTGCTAAGGAGTAAAATGGGGTGTGTTGTGAACATCACAATAAATAGAAACCAAACAAAACAACAAAATTAAAATCATTAAGGAAAACTGAAAGAAATAGATGCATAACTTCCAACTATCTCTCCTGCAAATCATCATCTAAATTGAGACTCAATGTATTCAATACGATGCATGAATTTTCCTTTTAGTTTAAGTGGGTGCATGTGATTAATGATCCCTCATTTTGAAGATTGGTTGAACAAACTAGTGATTGATATTAGTCTACATAGGTGAGGATGTTCCCTCATAGCCAACCGAATAGAGCCTTGCTACCAGCAGGCGTCCATAGCCCCAGCAAGGTTATCGTTACAATTCTCCTAAGTAGAGCCCCACTGCCAACGAGTGTCTATAGCCCTGGTAGAGTTACTTAGATGGCTTAACCTAGATTTATAGTAAAATCCATTTTATTACTTTATATTTCCTGTATTTGATAAAAACTTCATAAGATATTGCATTTGTAACTTCATGATGCAAGGAGTGGTCACTTGCTGAAATTAAGCTGAGAATTGTAATGGTAGCAAGGGTGACCTCTAATTTTTCACTTAATATCTACACTGGTAGGTTCAACAAACCCAAGGATTTTAGGTGTGTCATTGTGAGAAACCTTCCTTGAATACTCAACCCATTCTTATTGAATACAAAATTTCACAAGTCAACTAACCCTCTACATTCATGACAGTCACAACAAGTTATGCATGAATTTCAAATAATTAACCTTAATGACCTGAACTTTCCATTATTTTCAATGGTTGTTAGTCTACTCCTTCATACTCTAAATCAAAAGAAAGATCCATGCTGAGGAAACACAACAAAGAAACCAAACAAAACAAACAAAACAAAGCCATTGTACAAACAACTATACAACAAAAGTACATTATGATACACATGACTGTCATGATGCCACTTTAGGCCTGAAAATAGTGTTTGAGGAACTGTCCATTAACTAGCAATGGAACATCCTCACCGGTTAAGGTCTTAAGCCTAAAGGTGTTGTCTCCTAAAATTTTAGAAATTTGGAAGGGACCTATCTAGAGTTTATCAAACTTAACATGATCACCCTTCCTTTCATGTGCTTTGTTCCACATCAGGACTAAATCTAAGATCCTGAAAGCCTTGATTCTGGCTCTTTTGTCAAACCAGTGCTTGACAACAGCCTGATGTTTAGCAAATTGATTGATTGTTTCACTTATGTTTTCTTCTAGGTGCATCAGTTGCAGCAGCCTAACTTCTTGTTTATTATCTATGCCTAGGTATTCTTGTGCAAACTGCAGTGTAGGAATCTTTAAGTTGACAAGGAGGTTAGGATCCACCCCATATACTAAGTGAAAAGGTGAATTTCCTAATGCAGTCTTATTCTTGGTCCTATCTACCCACAAGGCATATTTCAGTAAAGTATCCCATTCCCTTGGGTTCTTTTTTATTAATTTCTTCATGATGTTCAATAGGTTCTTGTTTGTGGATTCTGCTAATCCATTCCCTTGGGGATAGTAATTTGAGGAGAATTTTAAGATGACCCCATGATCAAAAGCCCAACTTGATAGTTTCATTGAAGCAAAAGTAGATCCATTATCACATACTAAAGCATATGGAACTCCATACCTAGTCACAATATTGATTTCCAAAAAACTAATGACATCCTCAGCATTGCATGTCTTACTGTTGACAGCTTTGGTCCACCTGGTACAGTAATCAGTGATAGTTAAAACATACCTATGGCCTAAAGATGATGGAGGATTGAGAGGTCCTATAAAGTCCATCCCCCATTGAGCAAATGGGCGCATCTCCATCATTGGCTGCAAAGGTTGAGCAGCATATTTTTCTCTACTTGCAGCAACTTGACACATATGACAGCATTTGGTGTGTTCAGGAGTGTCTTTAAAAATTGTGGGCCAATAATACCCTGCCCTGAGGATAGCATGAGTGGTGGCTAAGGATGATCCATGTGTAGTCCCAAATTTATCATGCAACTCTGCTAACACATTATCTACTTCTGATCTTTTCAAGCACCTTAGGTATATCCCTCATAATTTTTCTTGAAAAGGACTCCTCCTTTCATCATATACTTTAGTGATCTTATCTTCAGGGCTCTCCTCTGTGAGGCCTACAATCTTGAGGGACATCTTCCAGTGATCAGGATGTGTCTAATGTCTGAGTACCATTCTCCATCATCCTTTGCATTCACAACATACTGTTGGCTTAGGATATTAGGATCAATCTCTGATATCATTTGTCTTAATGCATGTCCTCTTACTAACTTCATGGGTGTAATGTCCATATCATACTCTTGGAGTACAGTGATCCATTTAGCTCTCTTTTCTCTTGGTTCACTTTGCATTAATAACATTTTCACTGTTGCATCAAGTACTACAACAATCACCTTACATCTCAGGATGTAGTGCCTAAATTTCTTGACTGCTTGAACCAGAGCAAGTGCCTATCTCAACTTCTATGTACCTAAGCTCTGCATCTCTGAAAGGTTAGCTCATGAAGGCTATAAGATTTTCCTCCTTTTCTTCATTTCTCTATATCAGCACTGCTACAAAGGTATGTTCTGAAGCAAATGAGTAGATGTAGAAGTCCTTGGTGTAATCTAGACTGATTAGAATTGGAGCATTTGATATGGCCTTCTTAATGTCTTCAAAAGCTGCTCTAGCTTCTGGTCTCCATTCAATTTTAGCGTCCTTCTTGAGCATGGCATTCAAGGGCCTGATAATCTCTGCGAAGCCAGTGATAAATTTCCTAACAAAATTAATCTTACCAAAGTAAGATTTGAGTTCTGTCTTGCTTCCAGGCAGTTGTATCTTCATGATGGATTCTATTCTGTCAAGATCAATGATGATCCCATTCTCAGTTATCAGGTGGCCTAGCAATTTCCCTGTGGTCATCCCAAATATGTACTTCTTGGGATTCACGGATATCCCATATTGCTCACACTTATTCAGCACCTTTCATAGGTCCTCCACATGATTTCCTCTATCTTTGGAGAACACCATTAAGTCATCCATGTATATTACTATGCACTTACCAATCAAGCCTCTAAAGGCTATGTCCATTGCTCACTGGAACGTGGCTCCAGCATTTATCAACCCAAATGGCATGTGCCTATAGGCGAAGATCCCCCACTTCATGGTGAAAGTGGTTTTCAATCTATCAATTATGTCCACCATCACTTGGTTGTAACTAGAGAAACCATCTAAGAAGGACATCATCTTGGCACCATTCACAATCTGTAGGACTTTATCCAAGGAAGGCAAAGGGTAGTTGTCCTTTTTAGAGGCTCTATTTAAGTTTCTGAAGTCCATGCACAGTTTGATGTCACCATTTTTCTTCCTCACTGGGACCAAGCTCGCCACCCACGTGGAGTGTCTCACAAGAAATATGATCCTGGCATCAAGCAGCCTTTTAACTTCTTCAAAGATGATGGGCTCCAGCAAGGCATTGACAGGTCTTTGCTTCTGCCTGAAGGGCTTGGCATCTAGCTTCAAAGGGATCATGTGGGTGGTGACTGATGTGTCATAATTTTTTAGCTCATCATACATCCAGGCAATGACATGGGTGTAATCCTTGAGGGCCTGGGTTATTCCTTTCAATTCTTCCTCTGTGCAAACTTTCCCAATTAGGATGTTTCTTTCTTTATCACCCTGTCCAATGTTGACCTGTGAGTACTGTCCTTCATCAGCTTTTAGGAGATCCCTCATCTTCAACATGCTATCCAGATCAAATGCTCTTTCTAGCTATATCATTCCCTTAGGGATCTTGTTGCTAGGAAACTCTAGGATTTCTTCTTCTTCCTAGACATGATCTTCCATGTTTATTTCATCTATGATCTATGCCTCAAAAACATCTCTATTGGAAATAAAATCCAATATATGCTGATCATCATCGAATACTTGAAGATCAGTTACATTATCAGGTACTGAAGGCACTGATACTAATTCAATTGAGAATCTTTTTAAACCAGATAGGGACAGAGGTTCTAAAGTACTGGTAGCCTAGGCCAAGGCATTTGCTCTATGGTTTTGTTCTCTGGGGACATGGATGATATTGAAGGTATCAAAATCTTCTATTAAGTCCCACACCCTGTGTCTATACTTGGACAACGTCTTGTAATTGCAAGAGTATATACCCCTTACCTGTCTGACAACTAATTTTGAGTCTCCATAGACATGTAGAATTCTCACCTTCTTTCTAAGTGCAAACAACATCCCATGAATTAGAGCTTCATACTCTGTCACATTGTTTGTACATGGGAACTGCAATCTGTATGCTGCTAAGTAGGACATTCATGATGGATCAATGAGGTCTATTCCTACTCCAGCTCCTTGTTTTGACTTGGATCCATCAAACCTAAGGATCCATGGTCTGTCTTCATCTAGAAGTTTGTCTGGAGCTTCTTTCTTTCTTTTCGCTCTGGCAGTTGCACCATTGGATATCCACTTTAACTTCGATATCTCAGCTTTCTTAGACATCACCTTATCTGCCTCATGGGAGGCTGATATTTCTTCTTTTTCTTTATCATCAGGAGGAACATCCTCTAGACTAGGTAGTGTCTGCCTTCTCAAAGTATGTAGGCACAATGAACAAGATGCTTCTGAATGAGATGCTTCATGTAACCTACACCAGTCCTTAATCAAGACATCCTCAGGAGGACTCTACTGCTGTGTCATCTTTTGGATTTACTTTGACAGAAACTCTTCAAATTTTGACAGATTGCTGCCCCTATCCTCATCAGATAACTCATAATCTAACTCTACTAAACAATCACTCCCTGGGGTGATCTCCTTCTTGTTCTTAGCATTACTCCTGTTGCATACCAGTATCTCTTATGTCATATGAATAGAATCCTCATCATGATATGTGCATCACCCTGTTCCTGCAAAAGACAAACAAGAATCAGTATCATTACCATTATCTGTAGAAATTACCTCTGGTGATGATGAAGATGCTTCAATGTATGCTTGTTCCAGCTCTAGCATGTCTAAACATGCATCACAAGTCTTTTCAGAATGTGCCTCATCATGTAGCTTGCACCATCCGTCAATTAAAATGTCTTGAATAGGCATATTTAACAAGTGACATCATTGCACCTCTTTAGATAAATGCATCTCAAAATTCTTGAAATGATCCGCCTCTATTTCATTCTCACGGTTATAATCAGGTTCTAAATTTATCTCATTACCCTGAGGGTCATCATCATGATCATGCATGTCAAACATCAAGATCTCCTCTATGCTAGCGGTCTGGGGTCTGATGGAGTAAACTCCAGGTTCCACATCCACATACATGATTTCATTAGTTTTGTTATATTCGGTGATCATGTGTTTCATGTGAGGTTCATCATCTATTCTTATCTGATTTGGTATCCCCTTCCAGGGTAACCACATGTGGCTGAAATCCATGGACATGTATCCATTGAGGGTCTTTGACCAGTCTCCGCTGAGTAACATTCCATATGTATCAGGTATATCAACTTCCTAAATATCAATATAGTGTTGGATTCTGTGATCCGATGCTAGCTGCATGTGAATGTGAGTTAGTTCTCCTACCACACTTACCTCTGTTTTGTCCAATTGCGTTACTTTCTTTAATGATTTAGCAGGGTGTAGCCCTAAAGCAGTGCATATAGACAAGGGCATCACATTGGTAGATGCCCCTAAGTCCACTAAAGAATTGTGCAAATTTTTGCTAAACATTCTTATAGTCAGGAGGAAAGGAGGTGACCCACTCTTGTCTATGTATAAGGTTATGTGGGAGGTATTTGCAGCTTGAACAGTAGCTGAGGTTTTATGTTTGACATTAACATCCCTGGCAGCATGATCTTTATTTCCAAACTAGCCTGGGGTATGGCTATCTTCCTTTTGGGCAGGATCATCCAATGATTTCATGAAAGCATTCTTGATAGTAGGGGTCCTGAGCAGCTCTAACAATGGCAGGTTGATCTTTACCCTTTTTATTTCATCAGTCAGTTAAGTAACCAACTTATCAGTTTTAGGAGGTAGATTTGTAGCCTTTGATGTTGTATTATGTGGTGCCAAATACTGAGCATTGACCTTGGGAAGTCTAGGGTTATTACTTGCCTAGGGATTAGGAGGTGTATTGAAATTGTTTGGAGACAAGGAAGTGGTCAAAGGACCAGTAGGTCTGCTTGAGTTATTCCTCAAGTTGTAGTTATGTGTACCCTAAGGTTGCTATTGATAAGCATTGACTTCCTCATGCTCAGTTGACAACTCATTCTCATCCTCAAACGGGAAAACATAGTTGGACTCAAAAGCCATGGCTGATTCCTCACATGTTGATGTGCAATCCTGAGGAGAAGGAACTGCCTGCTGATAAGGATGATGCATGAAGCTTTCTAGCACTAAGGCAGAATCATACTCACAGGGGACAATTTCATTTCCCTCTACATAAGGTGGATTTCCTGAAGTACTGGACACTTCAGCTTGGAATATGCTAGCAACAATCCTAAATTGAGGGTAGTCTAGCTCTGCATGAGCATTAGTGTTGTGTATTCTGCACTAGTTTGTGAGTGCTGCCTCTACAAGGTTTACTCTAGTGGTCTGCCTAGGTTCACTAGGAGGCTGATTGTCTAGGGGTGATGGCAAGGAACCATTGTTTGGCCTAGTGTTCCACACTCTAGGCTATCTTGGAAGATCATTGTTGTCATTATTGTTATTGTAATTGTTCTACCCCTTATCAAGATAATTGGGTTTGTCATTGGTGTAGCCTCTATTTTGATTAGGCTAAGAGTAGAAGTTTTGATTTCTCAGATGGGTGACCTCAGTGGTAAGTCTCCTTAACTGTGCTGATATCTCTTTGATTTCTTCTTTCTCTTCCTGAACCTTAGCCACTACATTCTCTATCTGAGGCTTGAAAAAGGAAGATCTATTGTTATTGTTGGATTGTTCCACAAATTGAGGCACTTGTGTTTGATATGGTAGCATCTGGCCATTCCCATTTGGTGGTGGCATGACACTAAGTGGAGGTATCTACAAAGGGGCCGGTATCATAGCTAAATGTATCATTGCTCCATTGGTCTGTTGGTGGACAGGATATGTAGGATAACCAGGAAGTGTAGGGAAGGCCATATTTGGTGTGCGAGCGGGGGCTAATTGTTGGCTGACTTTAATGGCTTCCTCAAAAGCACCTGCCAAAGTTGTTGCCCCAGAATGTGCTCTCTTGATGAACATGGAAGTCAAGGGATCTAAAGCTGAATAATAAATGCTCCTAGCAGCTTCATCTATTACAACATAGGAAGCAACTAGCTTAGATAGCATCCTCTGGAATCTAGCATTGAAGTTTGAAATAGGTTCTCCTTTAGACCTCCTGATGGTGGCAAATAGATGATAGTTCATGGAAGGATCTATAGGTACCTTGAATCTATCCTTTAAATCTTTCTCCAAGGCATTTCATGAATAGACTGAACCCTGGCCCAAACTGATATACCAGTCATAGGCCTCTTCCCCTAAGGAGAAAGGGAATAACCTGCATACCACATCTTCATACTCAATCCTAGCCCTACAACAGGCCTCCTTGAAGGTTCTGACATTATCATCAACATCCTGATATGGATGATATCTAGGACAAATTTTATCTGGATTTTTAGGCAAAGCATGATATGCATTGAAGGTCAAAGGTGTCTCTGCCGTGAAAAATCACATTGCAACCGATGGATGTTGGATCTGGGGTATGACAGGTTGAGGTTGGACTTGAGGTGTGATAGGTGGTCCTGTAGGTATTTGTAAGCCAATAGGAGTGACAGGTGTACGCTCTGGTGAAGCTTCAGATGTACTAGGATCAGGAGAGTGATGAATGTCCACAGTTCTGGGTCTGGATCCCCTGATAGGTAGTTCTTCAAAGAGTCCACTAGTTCTGGACCCGGTATTTGGTTTGGGAGCCAGGATTTCTCCAAATTTTCAAGAAAGATTGGCTGATTTAGAAGTCAAAATTTGAAACTGACTGGATACTTAAGTAATGTTTCCAGGAATCTACATTTTCCTTTGTTCGGCCCTCCTTCTAGCTCCAGTTTAGGTGTTGATGTGGATGTTGGTCACACACAAACAGAAAAAAACAAAAGTTACATAACAACCCTTATTTATCTTGAAAGATATGATGAATTCAAAGAATTCATGATCCCAAGTCTCCGATGATTAGGTCATAATCTGCTGATGTTACTCAGTGATTGATGTGTATTGTTGTTTTCTATTTTGGGGTCTTACGTAGATCTGTAGATTCTGCTTTTGCAACAATGCTTACATACGAAGGGGGTACTCTACGCAAAATATTCATTCAAAGGTTGTGTCTAGGTGGATATCTGCATGAGTTTTGCCCTTATCAGTGATTCCTTGCATGATATTTTCAACAATACATGCATCTAGCTCAAAAAATATGCTAATGATATTCAGTTATCTACAAGATGTCAGTATATTCTTCTATTCTGCTTAATATTTATCATGATATGTAGTTATGGAAGTGATTTCTATGAAATTAAAATGAGAAAAAAGGGGGGAGAGAGAGAGATTCCTAAAATTACTTGACTGAGATCATTGATCCACATACATGTTCCCATACAACAATGAAGAGAAGAAAAATAGAATCATACTTCACCAGGACATTCCACAAATCAACATGATCTAATGCAAATCTTCAGAAGTAGAGTTGACAACATCATGCAATGAAATGAAAGCACTTCTATAGGACACAGCATTCACCAGTACATATCCAGAAGTCAACTTGAAGATTACTTAAGGTTTACAATTAGGATGTAATCTGAAGCTTCATCTCCATATAGTATGTTCAATAAACAAGTACATTTATAGTGATCTGAGGAGAGAACCTTGAATATTTCAACAATTTGGTCCTCAATAGTCATTGTAAAAAAATTTTATGATTGACCTCTCTTTTTTTGTTTGTGCAGAGTACAGGGGCTGAATATATGTCTCTATTTTCACCACCTCAACACAGTGCCTAGGAAACCCTAGCAAATCAATGGTCCACATCCTAAAGTACAGCATCAAATGGTGGGAAATGGATCCTGCCACGAATTTAAACAGCCCCCAGACAAGGCGTCGCTCCCTCAGTAATGTCTTCTACTTGCACTCCATCCGCATTGAAAGCTTTGTCTCCTCCTGGTGTGCTTTCGAGCTCTCAGGATCTGATCCGCTGCCTGGGATGTCCCCTGCCATTAAAGCTCCATCGTATCTCCACCTACATGCTATCAGGCTCTGGAATGGATTCAAAATCCACCTACCCTGCCTTTCCTGTCAAGAATTTGAACGCACATCGTCCTAGTCATCGGGATGATCCTATTCAATCTTTTTGAGTCAAGAATGTCATATCGACCTCGTATTTCTAGCCGATGCAACTCCTTTGCTATCCTGCGCACCTCTAGTCATCATACAGAAGATAGGCATCATCACTCAAATAACCAATAGGAGGATAAACATTTACATTAAATCATGTTTCAAATGTACAAACGTATATACATCGGGTCATGAACTTATGAAAATCTGCATGCATATGAATATTCAATCCCCTTTATAACCTTTTCGATTCTGCCACCTGCACGTAGATTTCCAAGCACTCATATTAATTAGGATATGATGATGATGTCATCATCATGGATGGGTTCTGTTAAAATGTGGAAGGATGGCGCCATGGTCATATTGAAGAAAATCGGGGTCCAAGAAATATGACCCCGAGGGAGGAACCCCGAAGAATATCATCCTCCGAAAGGATGACATCATCATCATGGGCGAGCTTTGTATATCAGACCACATTTTAAGATCAGGGGATATTCGGAAGATGACCCCCCGTGAGAAAGATCGGGATGATGCTAGTATGTTGGTGTCTTCATATTATCGTTATAGTTACCATGACGTCATCATCATGTTATGGGATGGGGGGATATTGGAAACATACCTCCGCAAGGTGAAAGGGTGATGACATCATCATCATATTGATCTTCTTTACTTATTGGGCCTAGGTGACATCATTAGGATATTGGCACTGATGGTGATATTTTGCGACGGGGTGATATTCGAAAGATCAGGTGATATTCGAAAGATCAGATGATATTTGAAAGATGACCCCCACAAAATATATAAGGTTGTTTGACTGGCAGATGTAGCTATCGCATAAATTTGACGTTCGGAGCTTGCGGACCAAGTGAACATCGGGTGATATACTAACATCAGGGTGATTTTTTATAGGGTGACTGATGTTTAGAATATGACCCCCCACCAGAATATCAAGTTTGACCAGAACTTTGACTCATTATAACTTTTGCATTTGGTCAAATTTTAGGGTGATGTAAAAGGCAAACCTACTTAGAATTTCACACTCTTTCACATGGCAAGCTTCCTGAGGCAAGATTTAGACTTTGAAATTTTGTTGGGACATGAAGATCACAAACATACTCGACATGACGCTACTTTTGCCATTACCACCCAGAGCACAAAAACAAAGGAGCAAGCCACAACAGGGGTCCTCATTTTGCTAAGGAGTAAAATGGGGCATGTTGTGAACATCACAACATGAACCTATCACATCTCAAGTGTTTGTGTGAGGAAAACCCAAACGGTCAACCTCTGCCTTAGACAACCAAGAAGAATCTTCAACAAGCCTTCCTTTCCATTTCACCAGATATTCTTCATATTACCTGTTTTGATTACTTCTCCCCACATGGCTATCCAAGATCTCTTCAATCTCCTCTATTGAAGTAGATGCTGGAATACTCCATTGTTCTTATGTTGGTCCATCCTCTGTTCCACCTTCATGATATTCTGATAAATCAACAATGTTGAAAATAGAGGAAATGTTGATCCCACTCAGCAACTCCACCTCATATGCATTTCCTGAGTCATGTTTCTTCAAAATTCTGCATGGTCCAAACTTCTTCATTTTTAGCTTATTGTATGTTCCAATTGGGAACCTTTCTTTTCTCAAGTGAACCATGACTTCATCTCCTACCTGAAATTCCTTATATCTCCTCTTTTGATCCACCTTAGCCTTGTACTAAATATTCATCTTATTAATATGCTTTTTCACCTCTTCATGCAAATTCTTTAGATGTTCTGCAAAGTCTTGAGTTTCAACACTTGTCTTTTCTCCTTTGTCTAGTTTCCTTAACTTAGAAGCATTTCTTGGGCTATTGCCATAGACAATCTAGAATGGTGATTTGCCAATACTCCTATTGACAGAATTGTTGTAACCAAATTTAGTCTATGGTAAAATCAAATCCCATCCCTTGGGCTTATCTTAGGTTACCCAAACTCCTATTCACCACTTTGGTCTGTCCATTAGTCTGTGGATTGTATGCAGAACTAAAATTCAAATCTATCTTCAACTTCTTCCACAATGTCCTCCAAAAATAACTAATAAACTTGGTATCTCGATCTGAAACTATGCTCTTTGGTAGACCATGTAATCTCACCACCTCCCTAAAAAATATTTCAGCAATATGAACAACATCTTTAGTCTTCTTGCAAGGAATGAAATGTGTCATCTTTGAGAATCTATCCACCACCACAAAAATAGAATCATGTCCTCTTTATGTCCTTCGTAAACCAAGAACAAAATCCATACTAATATCATCCCATGGCTTCTCTAGTACATGTAGTGGCTGATATAGACCTGTATTTTGACTTGCTCCTTTCGCCATCTGACACACTCTACAACTCTGCACAAATTTCCTCACATCCTGCTACAACTGTGTCCAATAATCATTTTCACCAACAATAGCAATGGTCTTATCTCGACCAAAGTGTCCAACAAATCCTCCACTATGCTTCTCCTTAATCAGGTTCTCTCTCATGGAACTCCTTGGAATGCACAATTGGCTTCCTCTAAACAACATGCCATCTTGGATTATGAAATCCAATCATTTTGTCTTGTCCAGGTTCCAAACAAGCTTTCTAGGCCTTTGCAAAATCTGGATCTTCAGGATACAAACTTTTGAGCTCATCGAACCCAACAACCTCTATCTTCATTTCCATCAACAAATTTTGTCTTCTGCTCAAGGCATCTGCAACTCTATTGGACTTCCCACTCCTATGCTTCAAAACAAAAGTATATCTATGCAAAAACTCAACCCATTTTAAGTGCCTCTGGTTCAACTTTCCTTGACTATTAAGATACTGCAAAGCCTAATGATCAGTATATAAAACAAACTCCTTTGGCAACAAATAATGTCTCCATTTCTTTAAAGCATGAACTATTACATAAAACTCCTGATCATAAACAAAATACTTTTTTTTGGCATCATTAAGCTTCTCACTAAAATAGGCAATGGGCTTACCTTCTTGGCTCAAAACAGCTCCTATAGCACTACCACTAGCATCACAATCTACCTGAAATACCTTACTAAAATCTGGAAGTGCCAAAATAGGTTGCTCTATGACTTTTTTCTTCAATGTATCAAAGCTTTTGTCTACTCCTTTAGTCCATCTAAACCCTTTTCTATCCCCTCTTATTGTCTCAGTTAGGGGTGTACAAATGCCACTAAAATTCCTAATAAACTTTCTGTAAAAACTTACGAAACCATGAAAAGATCTTACCTTGGAAGCACTCCTTGGCATAGGTCATTCAATGATAGCCCTCACCTTCTCTGGGTCCATCTTAAGACCTTCGTCTAAGACAACAAATACTAGGTATACCAACTCCTTCTTTGCAAAGCTACATTTCTTCAGATTGATCAACTTCTCCTCCCTCAGCTTCTCCAAAACTCTTCTACTATACATCATATGCTCATCCCAAGTCTTACTGAAAACTAAGATATCATCCAAATAAACAATAACAAAAATTCCCAAAAATTCTTTCAATACCTCGTTCATGAGATACATGAATGTGCTCAGTGCATTGGTTAGCCCAAATGGCATGACTAACTAGTCATACAAACCTTCCTTTGTCTTGAAGGATGTCTTCCATTCGTCTCCTTCCCTAATACGGATCTAGTGATACCCACTCTTTAGGTCAATTTTCGTGAAGTACTTAGCTCCACTCAAATAGTCCATTATGTCATCCATTCTTGGAAATGGAAACCTGTACTTGATCGTGATCTTATTGATGGCTCAAGAGTCTGTACACATTCTCCACTCTCCATCTTTATTTGGTGCTAGTACTACAAGTACCACACATGGACTTAGGCTCTCTCTTATCAATCCCTTCCTCAACAACTCCTAAACTTGTCTATTCAACTCTTCACTCTCTGTTGGAGTCATTCTATGGGCTACCTTATTTGGCAAACTGGCTCCTAGTATCAAATTCATTTGATGACTTATCTTCCTCACTAGTGGTAAACCTTTAGGTACATTATCAGAGACAATATCTTAAAATTCTTCCAACATTTTTGAGACTTCTACTAGTACATCTTCACATTTCTCTTGACTAATCTTAGGAATCAATGCAAAGCAATGACACTCATGCTTCATACCCCCCAAAAAATTTCTACCATCTACCAAGCAAATTATGGCAGTACTACATACCTTTTCTTCCACCTCTTTCAAGGGCTTCAACTTATGACGAACTCCATCCTTTGTTAGGGAGTATGTGTTTCCATGGCCATCATGGACAGTGCTCCTATCATACTACCATGGCCTCCCTAATAACATATGACATGCATCCATCAGTATGATGTCGCACAGCACCTCATCATGGTAATCACCAATCTTGAACTTCACTAAACACTGCTCATTGACCAAATCTCTATGGTCCTTCTGCAACCATACAATCTAATATGGATGTAGATGCTTTATTCTTGTCAACTTCAACTTGTCAACCATCTCCTTTGAAACAAGATTATCAGTGCTTCCACTGTCAATAATAATATCACAACACTTACCTTCACATTTTCACCTTGTGTAGAATAAACTCTTCCTCTTATTGTGTTCTTTCTCCTCATTCGACAAAGTTTTTCTGACAACTAGGGTTTCTCCCCTTTTAGCATCTTCAAAGTGCTTAGATTGTACATCTTCATCGACGTGCAAGTCATGCATTACCTTTGGGTCTTCTATTTGTCCTTCCTTGATGTTGTGGAGACTTGTATGCTTGATATCTTTCTTCTCCACATTGGAAATAGATTCCTCTAAAACCTCCTCTTCCAGGTCCTTGGCTAGGTTTGCCTCTTCCTCTTCCTCTTTACTCACCATTGTTCTTGTCACGAGGGCGATAGGTATTATCTCCTCTCTGATTTTGACTGGTGCCATCTTCTTCACTTTTCTTTGAATCTTCATTTTGGCCCCCATAGGGTATTCCAGCAGTCCTTCTGCCTTGACCTCTTCCCCTTCGCTTGTTGTCAAATCTTTTATTTAGCTTCTCTTCCACCTTTCAGGAAAACTAGTATGCATCTTCTATGGTGGTCATTCTGACTAGGCTCCTCTTGAATACTTGGCCTCAACTCAATCTTTCCTTTTCCTCTTTTATTCCTCTCTAACTGGACATCCTTCCAACAAATATTTCCATGGCCCTTCAACTTTGTTTTTTGCAAACTTGACCCAATCTTGGTCCTCCATCTCTTCATACTTGAAATACTCCTCCATATCGTTGATTCAATCAATAAGCTGTTCCGGATTCAAATCTCTAGAATATGTAGAAACTTTGATCTTGGGCCTCTTTCCAATCTTAGAAATGGCCCTCAACAACCTAACTTCTACAGGATCTCCTGCAACTTCTTGTTCTTCTTCAGATAGCTCTTTTTAGCTTCATCTTCACTTTCTTCTCTTATTCTTGGCTCAAACCTTCTTCGTAGCTCTTCTTGCAATGCATTGATTTGCCTTTGTAGGTCTCTAAAACCCTCTTCCATCAAAGCATTCCTCCCAATACGATTTCTTCGTGGAGGCATCTTGATCTCTGCAGCAAACCCACAACCTTAGGTCCTGGTACAAACTACCTCATGGTCAGCGATCTGTCTACACTCAGGAACCCTTTCTCTGATACCACTTGATGAAGGGGGTAAATCATAAAACACACAACAACAGAAATTACACATAGAAAATAGAACTTTCTTTATTGATTTGGACAACTTATTACATTATAGAAGCTCAAATGCAATCAGAGGAATTAACCCTCCATAGGCTGCAACACATTACTGCTTCCTCTCACAAGATTCTAGAATTATCTGCCATCTATAACCCCAAATCTGGTAGGATTTCTGTTTTCCTGCCTATTCTTGACTCTACACTTTCCCCCTTAACTCTACTACTGCCAGGGTTCCCAAAAATGGTTATTAATAGCCTTTTTGGCAGCCAACAACCTAATTTCAAATTTTGCATCTCCCTCCAAAAATAGGTCAACTTCCGGGAGACATAACTTTTGATCTAGGTGTCTAATTGATAGACCGTTTTATGCATCAAAAAGCTTGCAAAGTTCTCTACGAGCTAAGAACCCGCTCTGTCGGTTCTAGCCATTTTCAGGCCCATACAAGGTCATTTAGTGCCTCAAACCTGAGTTTAAATAATTTTCAAGTGTTTTCGAGAAATAGAAACTTTAATATCTTTTAGCTCACAAATTATCTTTGCTTGATTCCTTCACGAAAGGTCTTATTTTTTAGTTACAAGGCTTCCTATAAACTTTCACTTCAATCCGTGCCCAAAGGTGAACTTTCTAAAAACAACAGGTTGCTATTTTTATTCTACATCATTATTCAAGTGATTATGGAACCAGAACCACAAATTTTGAAAAGAAATGGAAAGAACATCAACAATTTTGAAACACATCTTTTTTGGGGTGATGCAAGATTGCCCTTACACCACTAGATGCTCCTGCATCACAAACCCTTATAAAATGTTCTTGTTTTATTTTGCTTTATAAAAGCAATTTTAATATTCCTTGTAATAGTTAATAAATTAATGAACTATTAAATAGTTCTTAATTTATTAATTGTTAAACAAGGTAGTTCTTTGAAAAGGTATGGTAACTACCCTTTCGGGTATTTTACCAACCCTTCTCCCTATATTTAAGGGAGGTTTTTTCTCTATATTCGCATAGAAAAAAAAAGGAATTAAAATCTACACATAAAAGGAGTAAAAAGGCCTATGGAAGTTGAGAGGAGTGTTTCCCTGAGTTCTATCTAATTTTTAGATAGCATTGTAAGTGTTCTTATTATTTAAAGATGCTATTTGTGGGGTTTTTTACCAGCAATGGTTTTCCCCACATAAATTATGTTGTATTGTGTAATTGTGTATTTATTTGTATTTTTAGTTTATCATTTAAATGTTTAATTTAAATAATGATTCAATATTAATGGATATCATATCTTAATTCATTAATATTTAATAGTAAGCCCAAGATATAAGCCTACAAAGTTTGTCTTCAAGATCCAACCTACCAATGGAGAGGGGGTAAAATTTGAAAAATCATCATCAGCTAAATTTTGTGGAACTACTGCGAAACTTAATGGTTCTACCAAATATAGTGGATCACTAGCTAAATGTAGAGCTTTGCTAGTTTTAGAAGACTTCCAGATGAATTTGGAGGTTTGCTAAGTTTGAAGGATCTACCAAAGGTATCACCAAAAGTGGCAAAGGTGCCCAATACATAGGCACAAAGGCTAAGGTAGATTTTTAAGTGCCCCAAAGGGCTGATATAAAAAAGTTTTAGAGGTCTAAAAGGCACAATATGATAAGGAGTCGAGAGGTCTAAAGGGCACACCCCATGAACTATTAATATAGGTCCACGAGCTACCCCAAAGGGGTCTACGACCTTTACAGGGCGTGGGGCTTGAGCCAAAGGCTCCTGCAACCTGGTACGAGGCTGATAGAGTTGTAATGCCTATCAATACCCAATGTACCACTTAAAAAAATTGAATAAAACTTTTACAATGTTTTTTTAATAAAAAACTATGATTTTATATTTTTTGAATTTTTTTAAATCATAGAAAATTAAGAATTTTTTTTTAAATCATACCATGCAAGAACTGTTCACGGGGGCTATATGGCTTATTAGATATTTTTTTCCTTTTCAGACAAATTGTCCAAAATTGATGACTTGATAGTCAATCTTAGGGTTTTTGGGCCTTCTAAGAACAATGGAAGGATCAGATTTAACCTAAAATGCTCCTAAATGATAGCTCCCTACTAGGTCTGGCAATGAAACTCTTGCTTCAAACCCTTCTAGATCTAGCCTTTGGTGTCCAACTAGGATGAAACAAAAGGAAAATCTAACTATCTTGGCTACTCTGGAATCAATGGTGAGCTCAAAATGTCTCTAAGAAGCTCTAAATAAACCTAGAACTAGAAAGTTAGAAAAAGAACCCCCTAGAAATTGGTATTTCTTCCACACTTTTGTATTTCTCTAGATCATTTGAGGATTCAAGAGAAGAGCATACTCATGTGCTTTAGAAAATAACATTTCTACACTCCCAAATTTCCTAAAAGCTAACCCACAAATCACAACCACTCTAATACCATGTAAGATTTGGCTAAAAATTCACTCAAGCATGCAAATGAGTGAAATGAAAGCAAAGCTAGAAAATTAGAAATGATAGAGTAAATTCTATTCTATTCAATGTGAATGCAAAGCATACAAGAACGAGATGAGATTGGATTCTCATATGAGAATAGTGGGTGAGTATATATAAGATTTACCACCCAAGAGACTAAAAACACAACTGATATGGGAAAAGTGAAAAAGTCCCTAAGTAAACTTAACCTATTGTAAAAAGGACCTAAATGGAGAACTAGCTAGGAAATAAACTCGTTAGATAAAGTACCCCATTCACACTAAAAATGCTCAATGATGGTAATATGGTTTGGAGGTGGGTAATATTCCCCCACTGGTCCATTTTTGAAGATCATGTGAGACCTAGAAGAGTTCCTTGTTCAACATTTCATGTTATGCTTTGTGATTATTGGAGCACCTTGGAAGTGGCTCATTATTAATGCAATATTATCCTTTGTATCATTTTTATATTGGAGTGTGATCCTTCCATGTTTGGGAAGTGGCTTCTATCATGTAATAATGTTATGATCTCTTTTGGATGGGATTTGATAATTCTTTTGGATGGAAATTATCATGTTGTGGAATTTATCTTGTGTAGAAATGATTAAATTAGCATGTTGGAGCCTTCTTTTATATATGATGTTATTATGTTTATGGATTCTTATGAGAAGGATTGTATTGCTCCCACTACTGATGTTGGTGCCAAATGTGCATAGTGTCTTGTAGCATTTTTATCATGTTTTTCTTTGTAGTCCTTTTCCTTGTGTTGAGGAGCTAGTTTTGTTTTTATCATTGTTTATTGGGAACTATGCCCTTCAAGTGGTATTTCACATGGCTAAGGTGGTGTCCATGATCCCTTGAACATTTTCCCCAAACCATTTTGTAATAGCTCATAAATTGAGGAAGTTATGCCTCGTTGAGTGAAGAAATTAAGCTTGATGGTTTTTATTCCTTAGTGTTTTTCTCTTCTCTATTTTGTAAATTAGGTTCATAGTTCAAAATGTAGTTGCAAGATGGGGTTTCTACTCTAAATTTGCAAGTTGCAATTGGACCCCAAAACCTGAGAGTGTAGTTAGTCTAGAGTTCAGAGTCTCATTGTCTATTGTAAGTTGCTTGTAGTCTTCAAAGTTGAGGTTGTCTTGGGAGTCAAGGTTTGGAGTTGACTGACACTTTTCAACTTTCTATTGCAAGTGAAACCCTGAAGCCTGAACTACCAATGTTGTCATGTTCCAAACTTTTGTGGGACTTTTGTATAGTGTGAGTTACTTTTTGGACCAAAAGTCCAAAGTGCATGTTGTTGTTGTTTCTTGAAATCCAATATCATTCTTAGCCAAGGTTTGATAAGGCTTTTCACTTTGTAGTATTGAAAACTACAAGTGTTTTTCAAAATCCAAACCCAAGCCAGTGTGCACATTCCATGTTGCAACTTAGGTTTAAAACCTGATCTAGTGCAAGTTTTCCTTGAAGTCTAAACTTTAGCACTTTTGAGTTTTCTTCTTGTCTTATCTCTGAGATAACAAAGGGGTGGTTTAGTAGGAATGTTGTAAGGGTTTTATAGTGACCTTCAAAATCTTGACTCTCCTCCTTGTCTCATTTTACATGCCAACCATGGTGTTTTGTTGCATGGTGTTCTTAAGTCTTTTTCTAGTGTCACCTTGTTTCGTGCATTAATGTGCATGCCAAGTGTGTCATTACATGTTTGTTATGACACCTTGGGCATGTAGGTGTGTGTTGTAGCTTGTTTAATACCACTTTTGTATCGCAAAAAAATTGTTCACCTAGTTTTTGTCAATTAATGTCTTGGGTGAAAGCCTGGGGCATTATAGGTGTCTTACATGAAATTTGTTTGAATAAATTATAGGAAGATTTTTTGTTGAATGTAAAGGTTTTAAATGCATTTTTGGATGAATCTATAGTAAATGAAAATTACAGAATGAATTTTCATAAGGTGTGTTGAAAGTTGTACCAAAAATTATGTTTGAATGAAGATTCGAGTTGATTTCATTAAATTTGCATGTACTAGCCTTAATGGTAGAAAATCTAACCTCAAACCCTTAAAATGTCCTTAGTAATAATATAAAAGTTTATCTTTTCTTGAAAATTATTAATTCTGGACAAATTATAGTTGTGACTATATCTATGTGGTTGCATTTTATTGTCATAGTAGATATTTATGGTGAATTAGTCCTAAAATTGCATTTCAAAAAAACAAGTTATAGTTCTATAGTTGAGTCCTCTAGACCACAATGAATAGAGGTTAACCTTGGGATATGTGATCCATGGAAGAGGGGGAATAACCTAGAATAGAGTTTGATGTAATTGTTAAGCAGGAATATTCCTGGGATTTGTTGATCCATGGGAAAGGGAATATCCTATGTGTAGAGAATGATGTATTTGTTAAGTGGGGGTTATTCCTGGGATTTGTTGATTCATGGGTAAGGGAATAAATTTTCTATGGTTGGGATTTTACCTAGATAGAATTGTGAACCAATCATTGATTGGTGTTTATATATATATAGACATTTGCATTGATAATTTAACAATGCAATCACTTAAAACAATACAACACATAATGTTTTGCAAACAAGAAAACATAGAGAATGATAAAAACCCCATGCCTAAGATTATAGCTCCAAATGAATCAAAGACTCCTTTTCTTAAGCCCTTCCAACACTCTAGATCACTCCTCCAAATAAAACAACTCAAAAAACAATATGACAAGTTCTCGAAACTAATGCAAAACTCAAAAACAAGAAGAGAAGGCTCTTGATTGAAAAAAAATGTGTGTCTAGAAATGAGGGAGAGAACCCACTTTTATACAAAAAACTGAGTGGTCTAGCTACAAACTAGCAAAGATAATTGCCACCTTTCCCTTTAATTTGCAACCAACTCCAAGGTGTCGAAAGAATGATGACATGCTTAACAAAAATCTACAACTAATTCCAATTTCTCACGGGCTCAAGACCTTACCAAAAATAGTTTTTTTTTAAATCAACAAGGTGAAGCATATTATTTTTCACCCTAAGCACTTGCAAAAAGGTAAAATTTTTATGAGGTAAGTGGTATTACCCACTACCTCCTCCAAATGGCTATCCATGTGCATCGGGGGCGGTGGTGGTTATTCTCCCATAGTCTTAGGAAACGTGCCTCATATGGAGCGCTCACATGCCTTTAAACATGCCTTGTAACTTTATAAGCATAAGCTATATAATTATTATTTTAATAATATTAAAACTGCCCCACCAAGTGCTTACTAACTACTCCTCTTTTAAGGGCTACGTGTCTTTTTAAACTTTATAGATTTTATTATATATATATATATATATATAATATTTAGTAAAATAATATCATTTTTTTCCAAAATCATTATAATTACTTATTTTTAAAACATAAGAATACAATAATATTATTTATATAATATACATATACATACATACATACATATATATATATATATATATATATATATATATATATATATATATATATATCATAAATCAAAAAAATCACTTATAACATATTATTCGTAAACTCATTTATTGCCATGAAATCCACATAGACATGATTCTGTTCTCACTAATTCATCAATATCTTGCAAATCATAAATAACTATATATACACATGTATATATATCTATATGTTTATAATAGCAATAGCTATCATATATATATGGATATATATGTATATCGACTTCACTCAAAACCAAATAAACTCATGACCCACATATTGATGACACAAATGAATGGAATCCACACATACATTGGTGACATGAACAACAACCACATAAACACATGCATAACATAAAATTGTTTCACGATAAACCTTGTCTATGGAATCGTAAACTTATCAACATGCAAATTAAATCGTAGTTCTCACATGATCATCCAAAATGCAATCTAGATTCATAACATAGATCACTTACTGCTACCCAATTGACTTGACATTACCTAGGTCGAGATAGGGTTGTGTGTGTGATTGCTTAATTTAGGTTTTACTAAGGGTTACCAGACCAAGTCCTTCTCCTGAGTGATACTTCCTCTCCCTTTTGGAGGAGCAACCTATTCCTGCATCCACTTAGATCACAGTAGTTAGCTGATCAAAATATAACCATTTGCTTCATACATTTTTCTAACAATAATCAAATATAATACAAGACATTGTATTATTCCATTTTTCTTCATATTTTTCAAATCAAGATAGATAAACACATAAATGCAGAGATTTCACAATCATTCATTTATCAATCAAATTAACCAATCTAGGTAAATAGTAAATGGTAGAAACACATGGGATGTTCAAGAGCTATTAATCTACTATTTATGGTTCATTAATGGTCTGATGCCCAGGGGGTTGTTTTTTTAAAGGGATTTGGACCCTCTTTTCTAGCTGAACTAATCAAAAACATACTTCCCCCTTGTGAATCATCATCCTTGATGATTTTTAAGTATCAAGTATTATCACAACATAAATAAGTCATAAGATGTTTCATACTACAAAACATATTGTTATCAAGAGCTTTCATAATTCAGAATAAGATGTGGATACTTTTGTTTTATCTCAGCATAATTTTTCGAAGTGGCAAAATCTTCTACATACTGATCCCATTGGATCTTGTACTACATAACCTTTCTATTATGCAAGCAGAGCTTGCGAACTTCAAGCATTTAAGAAGCTTGATCAAAACCATTCCTAGGTTCTGTACTTGTAAAACATTCTTTTAATATAATAAGCATTAGTTAAATATATAAATATATCAAATTTGAATGATTAAGAGCATTGTGCCTCCTGGCAATATCTATTATTAGAATGATTCTGTAATCAATTGATTTGTTAACTTCAAGAATTTTGCAGAGCTCTTTATATCTAGGAGTTGGTTTGGAATGCATTCCAAACTTAGTGTAACTTTTTTGGGGGTTAGGCCCTCAAAAGAACTTTTATTCTCTAAAAAAGAATTATCTCAATATACTTTATATGAGCATAACTTTTCTATTCCTTAATAGTTTCTCGTCAATCTTTTCTGATTAGCGTGATCTATTCTTCCATTTTTGACAACATTTTTGGACTAATGCTAACCCTATCTTCTAGCTTACTCAGCTTATAGGAGTTCGACATCTTCTTTTGTCTAATGTTTCAAGCAGAAAGATAGGAATTTTATAATCAAAACCCACCAATGATAGATATTCTTCCCACTTATAATGTTGATCCATACAATATATTCAAACAATTCTTCCAAAACCCAGTTAACTCTCTCAGTTTAACTATTTGTTCTCACAATGATAGTTATACTTACATTAAGTTTAATTTCCAGTGCTAAAAATAAGGCTTACCCAAACCTTGTTGTCACGTGTGCATCTCTATACGAGATAATCTTCTCAGGAACTCCGTGTAATCTAAACACTTCATGCATAATTTTGTGAGCTAACACTATGCTCCACCAGATAAATTCTTCGATATAAAAGGTGTTGCCTTTATTCTTTAACATTCTAAACAACTTGCCACAAATCTTGTGGCATTCTTTTCATTTTCATTCAAAAATATAACATCTTAATATTCACTAACATCTTAGTGACACAAGGATGTCCTGAATATGAGGCATTAGGTGCTTCCTCCCATACCAAATTCCTTAATTCACCATAATAAGGTACATAAATTCTTCCTTTGTTCTTCAGTAACCCATTGGGTTCAAAGCAAAAATCCTTCATACCTTTTATCTTGTAAATTATCTGTGAGTACTTGCTCATAGAACTCATCACTCTTGGATCCTTTCAATGCTTAGCTTCTAAAGTTAGTTTGGATAGTTAGCAATGAAGATATATTCCTTCCTCAACTTAAAGCATTAGCAACTTTATTCTTGTTTCCCTTAACATAGTTAATGTTGAAATATTAATCCGCTATCAGTTCTAACCACTTCCTTTGCCTTGCATCTAGATTAGGTTGAATAAATAAATACTTTAAACCATGATGGTCTGTTTTCAATTCAAAAGGTTTTCCCAACAAATAGTGTCTCCTTATCTGCAATGCATGAACAACTGTTGCTAACTCCAAATCCTACAAAACATATTTTTGTTCATAATGTTTTTGCTTCTTGATTTATAGGCTATGACTTGCCCTTCCTATTCTAATACTCCAACTTCACCTGGGACATTTGGTACTACCTTCGAACTTCAGAGATGTAATTTTCCTCAAGTCCTTAGATAACCCTCTTGCCATTCTCCTCCTCTTAATCCTTTCCTTGTTCTAATATTCTGACTTTCTCTCTTGTCTTGATAAACATCACTAGGATTTGATCTAACTTTGTATCTATATTCTCAACTCCTTGTCTTACTTCTTCATTTCTCCCCATAGTTAATCCTTGTTCTAACCATCTTAACAATATAGTTCACCTTGTGGGTTTCCATAAAGATTTAAATTCTATGAATGTTCCCCAATGTTCTAAAAAACATTTAACATTTCCAAATAGAATCTCTCATTCTTATTCAAAACTTTTTCCCAAGAAAAATTTCATATACATAATCTTTTGATAAAACACTTTACTTTCCTTTACATACATAAGGATTGGAATACCCTCTTAGCTACATAACTGAGTGGAGTATATCCCTCAAATTCTAGTCCATGATTATCCTTTAATGAGTAATAACCCCCAACTTTATCCTTAGATACTTAATTTTGGGAAACATATTCCTCTGAATCATCACTTAAAGAAATTATAATTTTCTTCTGCTAAAGGAGGAACATAAAGATTCCTAAACAACATGGCGAAATTCAAACTAAACTTTGAGGACATATCCTTAGAAAGTGGTAAGGCTTCTGATTTGGTTGGAGAGATCAAAAGTAGATGGCTTTAAAAGTTGACAATCTCTCTCAGAGTGATAAGCCAAGTTATAAAAAGCTAAGCTTCTAGTGCTAATGATTTTACAAAGTTTAGGCTAATGATCCGCCACTTCCACTCTTGAAACATCGTATAGATACAAACTCCCAACAAGGTGCTTTTAAACATCCTTGACTCCCTCACCTTCTAGACAACTTGCTATCACTCTTCATTCTTTTTTAGAAATAAAGAGATTTCTTATTGACTAAGAATTTAGTTACTCCTAGATGACCCAATTATGATTTAGAATGAATTTCTTACCTCACAAGGTTTCTATAAATTTGTAGAGTTAGGAATATACCAAGTACATTTTCTACAATTTACTCCCTTACACAATCCATCAAACGCCCATCCAAGACATGATAGTGGTGAATATTGCACAAAACAACCAAAAATATTCTAGTATAGCCACCTCAATAATTTAAATCAATATCAAAGAATAAGAAATTTCATTTTCAACAATAAGTCAAAAGTTTGAGCTCAATAAATCAAATTTTGATCAACTGGTCATAAATAAATAACCTTCAAATTTTAGTGGCTAGACCATTCTAGAATAAAGGAATAAAACAATGAAAAATTCTTTCAGGTTTTAAAAAGGAATTCCACCAAAAATTCAAGAAGTGTCAAAAATTAAAAGATACACTGACTATGCACTACATGACTGACTAAGTCACTAACAAGGGAGTAGATTGTTGTATTACACTCAAGTTTTCCAAAAACTTAAAGTGGTTTAGAGACCATGCTACTAGCACAATAAATAATTAAGTCCCTCAAGACTTTCACTATACTCAAAAATCAAAAGATTAAAACACATCCACCCTTACATCGTGAAAAATTTATCTTTCATTACATAGATGATATTCAAAGATTGTGATACAATGACACACACGAACTTCAGTTGGAACACACTTTTTTTTTTCATTTACGAAAATCTATTCCTTACCTCCCGAAATAGTTTAGTTAATCAAACTTGTCTAAATATCTCGGTGATGATCTCATTCTTCATTGTAATTATTCTTTCTATCTCCACCAAGAGACAAATACATAGCTCTCAACTTTTGTCCAAATGCTATGAAATAACTAATAACTTCTCCTGCAACTGCTACAAATTATATTGCAAACTTCATGCAAACTCTTAAAAAAAGAATGATACTAATCCCAATCTTTTCATCAAAATATTGTCCGAGAGGATCCTCTTCATTTACGTCCTCAACTACATATTGGCACTTTTTTTTTCTAATAGGCTTCATGAGTTAATAAGGGAACTCTTATTCTCCTTCAGTTATGCGCGATTCTTTGAATATGGCAATTGGTTTTCTCATGAATCTTTAGTAAACAAAATCATTTCCAAGTCTTGTGCTATTTTTTCTAGGCATTTTATGCCAATACATCACTACTTGTCTTTCATTGATCCTTTTATCTCTCTTGACTCATTCCAATCCATTCTAGGGTTAGACAAGAACCTAATTTATCTACGTATCGTTTGATACAATTTCTAAAATCTTCCAAACTCGTTTGCATCTGTACCTGGTTGATTACTTTAGGTTCTTCCCATCCTTAAGTTCTTGAGATATAAAAGTGATCTTGAATTCATATAGACACTGCTCTTCCTGAGCTCTTAGTCTAATAACATTTGATCAAGGTTTTACCTTTTTAATCCAAGTCTTAGAATCTTTCCGTTCTACATCCTCAATAGAGTTAAATTGATTCATGGATTCCTTAATTCTTCAGTTGGTTCTCTCCTAACCACTGGCTTGGTAAGTGTTGAATAATAGTCCTTCTGACAATTTTCTTGGTTAGTCTACTATGCCATCTTGCATAAAACCAGTTTCAACTTTAGACTCTCATAGCATAGTGAGCACATAGGTTCCAGAGCTGAATCTAGTTAGCTCTGATACCACTTGTAACATGCCACTTGTTCTACCAAGTAAAAACAACTAAGTTTTAACTCAAGAGTAAATAAATCATGAATCCAATACATGAGCAATGAATTTTTTCATTCTTTTATTTGAAAAATGCACATTTGAAACACATTCCAAACTTCCATTGCATAAATCAAATCACCTTTTCTCAATTAAAGAATTGAATATTTCTGATTATAACTTTTCTTGACATAGATATATACAAACTTCAAGAGCTAATTGAAAAATAGAGATACATATGATTGTATACTTGTCTGTCTTCAATATTCCCGACTGCCAACTTCATACTAACTGCATGAGGGGAAGCATCACTCAAGTGCCAAATATAATATAATAAGAGTCTAATAATATTATTTATAATATATATATATTTCATAAATCACAAAAATCACTTATAACATATTATTCATAAACTCATTTATTGCCATGAAATCCACATAGACATAATTACGTTCTCATCAAAGCATCAGTATCTCACAAATCATAAATAACTATATATACACATGTATATATATCTATATATTTATAATAGCAATAGCTATCACACACACACATTATATATATATATATATATATATATATATATATATATATATATATATATATATATATATATATATATATATATATATATATATATATATATAAACTTCACTCAAAACCAAATAAACTCATGACCCACATATTGATGACACAAATAAATGGAATCCACACATACATTGGTGACATGAACAACAACCACATAAACACATGCATAACATAAAATTATTTCACGATAAACCTTGTCTATGCAATCATAAACTTATCAACATGCAAATTAAATCATAGTTCTCACATGATCATCCAAAATGCAATCAAGATTCATAACATAGATCACTTACCACTACCCAACTGACTTGACATAACCTAGGTCAAGAGAAGGTTGTGTGTGATTGTTCAATTTAGGTTTTACTAAGGGTTACCAGGCCAAGTCCTTCTCCTGAGTGATACTTCCCCTCTCTTTTGGAGGAACAACTTGTTCTTGCATCCACTTAGATCACAGTGGTTAGCTGATCAAAATATAACCATTTGCTTCATACATTTTTCTAACAATAATCAAATATAATACAAGACATTGCATTATTCCATTTTTCTTCATATTTTTCAAATCAAGATACATAAACACATAAATGCAAAGATTTCACAATCATTCATTAATCAATCAAATTAACCAATCTAGGTAAATAGTAAATGGTAGAAACACATGGGATGTAACAATTTATGTCAAATTAGAACCTATGCATATAATCAAAATTAATTTCATTTGAAAACCATTAAATAAAGGCATTACCTATCAAATATCAGTTTGAAATTCTAAAAAGCAATTAAAATATTTAAAAGCATTACTAACATGAACTCTAATATGATTGTGCATTATTTTCATCCAATTAATTACCTAATTTGACTATTTCTAGTGATAGAAACTATTCCAAAGAAAATATCCGTACCTTCCATTTAAATCCCACAAGTTTCTATGCATGCAGGGCTTAAATTTTACAGTTGCATAGCTGTATTTAGGCATTTTAGCTATAAAATACAACTGAAATTTTGAAAAGACAGTATCATATGAAAGGAGAGATTTTGGACAAACTATCAAATTTATATAGGATTATGATTATATATATATATTTATGGTTTTTATATAATTTACTTAGATTAAATTATGTTAAGAGTATTTTAAAGGCACTATTTAATAGATAACTGTCATAAAAAAATTGCTTGACAGTCAAGGTCAACTGTCAACTTTAAACTCTACATGCGTGCCTTGTTAAAAATTAAAGTAGGAGAGAAATTAGAACCTTCTAATGTAAAAGCAAAACAATTGACTTGATATACCTCCCAAACATGATTTATTTATTAATTCATGTTTACACATTATTATAAACTAACCCACTTTCTTTCACCATGAACTAACTTCCCTTCTCAACTTACCTTGCCCGAGGTAAGTAACATCGGAGTGAATTTTATCTAAAATAGCATAGGATGTGAAGGATAATAGAAAGTACTCATTCAAATCTGAATGGAATATTGGTTAACCATTATAGCATATAAAATGATGAGATTCACAACTCAAAATTCATAATATATGCCATTATGGCATATCGGCCCTAGCCCAAAGAATAAAGTAAAATTGATAAATCGAAATCATGTCAATCATGGGAATCGGGGGTTAAGGCAAGGGAAAACGGATTTTAAATTTACATTAAATATTGTAATACAAAAGATAACTGGTGATACATACAATACATAAAATAAAACTGGAGTAGAGCAAAAAATCAGGTCAGTGAGGAGATTGAAGGCCACTTATATTACAAGTGAGGGCCCCACCAAATGCAATCGGATAAAGAAAGTGGGATTGGATTTCATCAACTTGGTGAAATAGGTGGCTACCACTAATGTTCTATCTCCCATCTAGATTTATTTCTCCAATGATGGAGAACTTATATGAAAGGTGGGACACCGCTACAATTAGGGGATAATTTTCTAGTGAATATCTTGAAAAGTGGCACAAATAGTATCCACAACATTTGCATACTACCCACCAATATATTCAATGACACTCCCATATATTATGAGCCAGGAAACTATGTGAGTCTTTACAAACACCAAATGACTTTCTATATAGCACTCACCATGCCCCTAAATATTGCTAGCCATTATACAAGTTTGTTGGGAAGGTTTATGATGAGATGAACAAGAATATAATAAACTTTTTCTCCACCAAGAAATTAAGATATTCTTCTTTCTTGAATACCATATTTTGCATAAATGAGGAGACCTTCAAAATCATATGGGTAGTATCGACTCAAAGGATCTAATGGGTGGTCTTCTGCATGTGGTCAATTAGATCCCATCTATCAATAAGTCTATCACCTATTCTTTGTTTATTAAAAGTTTTGTGATCTTAATGATTCTTATAATTATAAAAACTAAAATTCTTCAAATTTGTGTAAACTAACTCTACAAATCAATTTAAAAGGGGATTGCTACTTTTGCCCTAATTGCACCGTCATCTACATCCATAACTTAATCCTTCTAATATATCCAACCTATAATTGTAACTTGAAGAGTTTTCTCTTTTTTTTCTCTCAAATATCTATGGGAAATAGATCTAATCAACCAAACCTATAGTTATAGAAAAATTAAAAGGAAAATTTATTCAATTCTCTTATATTGCCACTCCATTACTCTCCAAAAATAGAAAAATCATTGAAGCAATGAAAAAGAAGTTGGAAAATTTGTCCCTAAAAGACAATGGAGATCAATAGAACTGGGAAACTAACAAAAAGTCTATAGTGAGGCTATTTTTGTCTAGGGTTAGTGTCCCATATGATCATGAGTTTTGGCCCGACATTGAAAAATATAAGAACCTAGGTGAAAGTCAAGATATTTGAAAGGTCGTGAAAGAGTTGACCATAAAAAAAATGAAGATTGTCTACACCCCCACCATGTCATTAATGAGGAATTTTAGTTTTAAGAACCCTATTACAAGGGTAAAAGTGATGAATATGGTGGCTTCAAGGAACAAGAAGTCCAAATAACCACATAGGAGTTCAACTACAACAAACCATGTGAAGAAACTCCTCCAAGATGACTAAAGTGGAAGAATACCTTAAAAGCATTTAGATCTAGGGCAAAGCTCCTCCAAAGAATGGAATACACAAGGAGTAGAGGCCTAGGACCAAAAGTATTGGGGATTGAAGAATTTGTAACCCAACAGGAACAACCTCCTCTCTCTCCACTATAGAACGCATAACAAAAAATTAAGGTCAATACATCTACTAAATAACAATGGAACATACAATTATAATATCTGGGTCAAGTGATGATCATGAGGAAGAGAGCAACAATAGGAAACAAAGCCTAGGTGGCTTATCTCCTTTGCACCCAAAGAATTCTAGATTAGAAGAAAAGGAGGAGCATAGCCCATTGACATTCAGTACTCCAATCACTTCTAGTTCGTTGCCACTTCTATAGTACGTATCTCAATCTTCATTGTACATTCTCTTATTTCCTCTACTTTCTCTAGTTCTATTTGCTTCCTCTATGGCATCCATGTCATGTTCATTATCCCTTGTGAATTTGTTGTTGTTTCCCTCCTATACAAACTTCTCATTCCTTTTCTTCCCTCCCTATAAGTAGCATTAAACATTATTTTCTCCCTCCTATAAGTAGTTCAATCTATGTGCCCTTGTTGCTCTCCTCCCCTTTGCCCTACAAAGTACTCCTCATATCAACTCAATAAATTGGTCTCCTTATAACCACTTCTTCCTCCCAATGAGAGAAATGTTAGTTCTCTCTTAGGACTACCTTATCAAAGTTCTCCCTCCCCTTCTCATTCACCTTCTTTTTCTTCCTAACATCTTCCCACAACACCTCTTCCATGATGATCTTACTCTCTATTTAATTTCAATCTTGTCCTCTACTCCTACCCTCATTTCCTCATTCATTTTATGCCCTACTTCCTTCCTACAAGAAACTCCCCAAAAGAATACCTATAAGAAAATCCCTGAGACGTTATACAACAATCCTAACATAATAGTATGCAACAAATAATGCTACAGCAATGCTGAATGAACCGACGAGGCATATTATAACTTGGAATAACCAACTCAAACTAAGTTGAAAGCAGAAGGCAAGATCACTTGGCTGCAAACAAAGATAAATGTAATATAGGACAAGGATAAGGCCTCAAAAAATAAGGTAGTCTCTATTGACCTCATAAAGGATATCTATAAATACTATTGGGACAAAAGAATCGTCATATCCAACTTAAAAGAAGCCTTAAGATTCATTGAGTGGTCGTTGAGTAAAGTAGTAAGGTTCAGGCAAAAGCTGACATGGTAACTCAGAGATTAGTAACAGGGCTTCAGAATCCTCATTGCTCACTCCAGTCCTGAGACCAAATGCTTGTGTCCCACATACAAGACAAGTATGAGTTGGTGAAAATGGTAATAAGCATCTGAAATAAATAATTCACCTCCCAAGAATGTACTCTGGACTTGGCCACCGTAGCCAAAACAAAAAGTGAAATGAAAGGACAAGTTCTTGTTTTTTTGGGGGGGTTTAACTGGGGAGATTGGGAATCAAATGATTGGTTGCTTGTCGATCCAAACTTCCACCATCTTCCAGAAACCAAGAAGATCATGAATTTGGGACCGCATGAAATAACCAAAATGATAGACCCACTAGTGAGAATCAAATGATATCAAACACTTTTTATGATGTCGCCATCGATCTCTCCATAGAATACAAGCACCATAGTAGATTAGTTCATACATTTTTGCTAGTAGATTTGTTGATAGTGTATTTAAGAATTTTTTTTTTTTACTTTTTTTTTTTTAATTTTAAAAAATTAAGAACAAATAATTTAAGTGTTAGTTGTGTTATGACTTTTAAAATCAGATTTTTAACCAATATGATTATGTATAGAATACTTTTAATATTTTAAAATTGGTAGGCACGAAGTACGTATAGTTTTTTTTCTTTTTTAATGGATTGTCTTTTGTAGTGTATCATGATGAAATAGTGAATAGTGAGAGTCCACTATCATATATATAATAACAAATCATTTGCATATCAGTTTAGGTGTTTTTGGATTGAAACCATTGATTGTTACATATAGATTATTAAATAGTTTATATTATTAATCTTATCCTCATTAGTAGGATAAGAGACAACAATATTGAAGTATAAAACACAAAGGCAAGGAAAATGTAATTAAGGAACATTGGGTCCCTTCCTTGACAAATGTAGTAAAATTGAATTTTGATAGTGCATCCAGGGGGGACCTAGTTATTATAAGTACAAGATTTATGTTGAGAGATCATAAAGAGGTTTTTTGTATGGTGGCTCCCTCATTCTTGGTGTAAAAATAAATAATGAAGATGAAAGGGAAGCACTTGTGGAAAGCTTAGCAATGTTGGGATTAGATGCCATTCACCTTGCAAATTCCTAGACATGTTTTAATTGTTTTAATTAACATTGTTGATAAATAATTATAATGTATCCAAGGATCATGGAGAGGGTAGACTTGGACACCCCTCTATGTGGTAGGCAAAATTATTATTATTTATTCTCACATATAATTGTAGTGACATTTAAGGTGGGAGTTATATTTGGGAAGATATTAGAAATTGGGTAAAGATAGGGATGCATAAGAGGATGTAAGAGGAAATTCTACAAATGGATCTTATGACAAATTTGGTTAATCTTACCATGTAGTGCCTAGTATTGGGCTCTTGGTCAATTTGACCATTATGATAGAATTTATGACACTTATGACACATAGGGTGGGTGTAAGGTATGTAAGAGGAGTTACTATTAGGGTAGTTGATTGATTTGGTGAGGTGTGAAATTCCCCATGATGGAGGTGGACACCTAGATTTGGGTGAGTGGTATATAGGTCACTAGTTTTGGATTACCATTTAAGGTATCTTGTATTCATATCTCCTAGATATTGTTGCCTTGAGATCTGGTAGTATTATGAGATTGTTTTGTTGGTCATTGAAGCACTGTTATGCAATTAGAATCCATAGAGATAAGTAGATTGTAACTATTTATAAGATTAATGCAAGCTTGGGTCTCTTTCAGTGTGATTTTTTTTCTACAAGGGTTTCTCCACATAAACATTGTGTTGTGGATTGCATTTCCTTTCATTATCGATTTCTATTTTCATATGATATATCATTTTTTAGGAATATGGATGCACTAAAGTTCAACATATCTTGTTGTATTGTTTCACCTTGTTTTCAACATTTGGTATTAGAGCCATGCTTGACTTTATTAGAGAGAGGGATGACTCTTTTAGAGTATTTGAGTGAGATTTTTGTTGCAGTTGGAGTGTGTTATGTTTTCTTGCAATATTAGGTTTTGGGTGATAGAGGTCATGGCTAGCTCATCCCAGTTGGCGATTAAAAATTTTAATGGCTTAGGTTTTACAATTTGAAAACTAAAGATGGAGGATTTCATAGAAGAAAAAATCAATGGATTGTCATGAAAAGTGAAATATAGTCAGATAATTTATTAGATGAAGAGTTGATAAAACGTGATAAAAATCCCATGGCACTATTCAGTTGTGTTTATCTGATTTTGTTCTTTTGAATGTTTCTAACAAAACTATTGCATATAAGTTGTTGAATACAATATAATCTAGATTTACCAAAGAAAAGTCTCATGAATAAATTAATTTTGAAGAGAAGGTTGTCTTCTTTAAAAATAAGAGATGAAGACTTGATTGCAAAACATCTGAATGCATTTAGTCGAATCTTAAGTTAGTTACACTCATTAGATGTGAAGATAGAGGAAATTTCTATTTTATTATTATGTTCATTACTTGAATCTTGGGATAATTTGACTCTTGCACTCAGTGGTTATCTAACAAATCCAAAGATGGATGGCCTTGTTGTTTCCTTGCTCATATAGTAGATGTGGAGAAAGTCTATAGAGGATGGGTCTAAGGATGCATAGCATGTGTGGGGAAGATCTAAAGAGAAGGATAAGAACAAGAAGAAAGGTGGTAAGTACAAGTCTAAGGTCACATCTAAGTCCAAAGGAAGATCTAAGGCACTTGGTAAGAGTAGATTGAGGTGTTTGAATTGTGGCAAATGGGGGCATCTCAAAAAGGAATGTTAAAATAAGAAAAAGAAAGATGAATATTCCTCTAATGATGGATCTTCTGATGCTTTTATTATTTCTACTAACATGACTTATGATGACTCTTGGTTGATAGATTTAGGGGCATCCTACCACATGACTCCTCACAAGGAGTCATTTTTAGTGTATATATCTTATGATGGTGGGAAATTTTTCCTTAGGGACAACAACACACAAAAGATTATGGGTTGAGGGGAGGTATTATTGATTTTTCAGTGATGGAAGGGTGAAAACCCTCATAGATGTATTATATATCCTTGGTTTAGCTAGAAATTTAGTTTTTGTATCTAAAATGAATGATTTATGGGTGCATGTTACTTTTGAGAAGAGTGGTTGTAGGTTGAGCAAAGGGAATTTGGTGTTGACTAGGAGTGCTTGGTGTGGCACCCTATTTAGGCTAGAGGCATCTACTTTCTATAACTCTATGAATATAATTGACAACTCTATTTCTTGTAAACTATGACACTACAAGATGGGTCACATTGGTGAGAAGGGTCTTAAAACCATAAGTATAAAATAAGGGTCAATGGTTTATCTGGTTATTTTGCTAACTTTGATTTCTTTGAACACTATGTATATGGTAAAAAACATAGAGTTTCATTTAAATCTAGTAGTACTAGAGATAAACATATTTTAAAGGTTATTCATAGTGATGTATTTGGTCATGTGGATGTTCCTTCTATTGGTAAATCCCACTACTATGTTACATTTATCAGCAATTTCTCTAGATATACATGGGTTTACTTTCTAAAGCATAAGTTTGATATTTTCTATGTTTAAAGAGTTTAAAGCACTTGTTGAGAATTAGATAGATAGGAAAGTAAAGGTTTTGAGATTAGATAATGGTGATGAGTATTTATCTAGAGCTTTTGATGATTATTGTAATCATGTAAGGATTGTTAAAAAGAAAACAACTCCATACACTCCATAGAAAAATGTAGTAGAGTGGATGAATAAGACTTTGATGGATAAAGCTAGAAGCATGTTAAGCAATGCTAATCTTGAACAACATTTATGGGATGAAGTTGTACACACTACTTGGTGCATGGTTAACAAGTCTCACACTTCTCCTCTAATTGAAAAAACACCCAATGAGTTATGGATAGGTAAAATACCACTAGTTTCTCATTTCAAAGTTTTTGCTAGTGAGGCATATGTTCATGTTTCTAAAGAGAAATGTTCTAAGCTTGATTTCAAGGATAACAAGTGCATTTTTGTGGGCTATGGTGTGAAAATTAAGGGTTATAATATTTATAATCATGTAGCATTGAAAATGTTATATTCTAAGGATGTTATTTTCAATGATTTTAGGGTATTTACAAATGATGAACAACCTCATAAAAATCCTAAAAAAATAGTGCATTTTGATATTAAGATCGAACTACATGAAATGAATGTACATAACAACAACAAGATGGATAAAATGAAGGAGAAGGTTTAGATTTGAGTTCTAGTGAGGAACAATAGGAGCCTCTTATTACATCCCTCAGAAGGTCCACTAGACAATACAATTTGATTGAAAGGTATAGTCCTTATTATTACATTTGTGTATTTGCTTTATCATGTATTGATAATGAACCTAGATCTATGAAGGAAGCTTTGACTTTATATGGGCACAAGTCTTGGTTAGAGGCCATGAAAGATGAAATAAAGGCTTTGGACAAATGTGACACATGGGTTCTAGTTGAGTTTCCCAAGGGGAGGAAATCCATTGGTTGTAAATGGGTGTTTAAACATTTTGGTGAACCCAACATGCTTGAAACACTTAAAACAACAAAACAAAACCTTCTCTCTTTTCTTCTAAAAGCAATAAAAACCCTCCTCTCTAAAAAGGTAATCTTTTCTTCAAACCTTCAAATTTTAGAGTAAGTGTGTGTTGTGGGGCTCTCAATAGTTTATAAGCTTCATGACCCAGTGCTCTGACTCAAAGTTCACTATTTGTAGAAGCATAAGATTTTCCATGGCTTCCTATGCTCCTAGTAGCTCTAGCTCCATGCAGCCAGAAACAAACATCTTCAACTTCTCAATGGGACACTCTTGAGTTCAAAAACCTCACTTTTCTCTCTCCAACATCCCTGCAATCCTGGGACAACAATATTTTAGAGCACCTCTTGACATAGACATGCTCATAGATAGTGTACCCCAAACTCAAATCCAAACATTAGATAGTCATCAGCTGACGTTCAAGAATTTTTTAGTATGGAGCACCAAGCTATTGAATCTATCCCACTAATGGAGAACCTTCAAAGGTTGCTATCCACTGATCCATAGAGTGTGGATCTTCTCTGTAGTATATCTCACATTATGCATAACAATGTTCCTTCACTAGCTAGCTATGTGGAAATAATTAATGAATCACATTCGAACACAGTGCAAGCTCAATTATCAGTGTCAATGTTGACTTCTTCTTTCTCAACATTCACTTCTTCTCATCTCTCTACAAATGTTTTTCAATCACCCAATGCTAACACTAGTTATATAAAAACGAGCAGGAATCCTATTAACCAATATAGGTTTATTCCCCTGAACTCCTCATTATCAATTATTTTCTTGGAGCTAATCTTGGAGCTTCCCAACCACCAGAAAAAAACACCATCCCACTTGTTAACCAAACCCAATCCACACATACCACAGATCCTATCAGCACCCAACTCCTCTAGAATGTGAACTCCTTACAACAATGGATAGCCACCATATCCACAAGTTCATATCAACATAGCATCCCATCATATTACACAAGGAGTCCATTATCCCTAGTCATTCTTGCCTCTCCTCTTCAACAAAACTTTGAATCTCCTCACTTTGAAAAGTACAATGATAAAGGAGATCCACAAAACCATGTGTCATCATTTACAACATTGTGTAGCAATTCATTTTTTAGGACATTTTTCTAGAAAAATTCTTCCCGCAATCTCTAAAAGATATTGCATTGAACTAGTTCTACTCACTAATAATTCAATTACTTATGTTCAACAAATTGTCAACCAATTTCTCCAACATTTCCAAGTGAATATTAGACCATAGGTCACATTGACTAATCTCATCCATTGTCACCAGGGAGCACAAGAGAAACTGACTGACTTCATTGACCACTATTAGGTCCTTTTCTTGCATGATACCTTATTCACTCACATATTCTAATGTGCAATGGGTTTTTATAGGAAACCTACAACCACATATAAGAGATAAGATCATGTTGATGTGATATTCTTCATTCATGCATCTCTACATGAAACTTCATGACTACCAATAGTTGGTAAGTCAATATGAGGGATCCTCATCATAGACTTCTGCTAGGTAGTTGGATGCCCCTTCTTCATTTCAAAACTACAAGAGAAACAAAAACTTCATCAAAATAAATTCTTCCAACAATGTTCAACAAGTAGTGGCCATGACACCAACCCAAAGTGCCATGGCCCTCTCATCACAAGATAAGCCAAGGACTCAACAGTTTACCCTTCTTTCCAAATCCCTTTATGCCATCATGCAGTAGTTAGTAAACAATAATCTAATCCAACTTCCACCTATTCACCCCATTGACACAACTAAACCTTTGGCACCTTATTTCAACCTAAAGGCCTTTTATCAATTCCACAAAGTACCAGGACGTGACACTGAAAGATGCATGCATCTTAAGCACCAAGTGTAAGACCTCATCGATCAGAACATCATCCAGGTCTCATGCATGAATGACAAAGGGAATAAATATGTTTCTCCATCAAATCAAAATCTCCAAATCTACACAAACCATTACCGCACCATTCCACAAACCTAATCGATCTCCCCTTTGATCCCATGGCTACTATGGTGCCTACTAATGACCCTACCACTTCTCTAGCCAAGATGATTAACATGATGGACCATCGCCCTTGCCCTAGTCAAATGCAAACCATTCTGAAGATGATCATCTCCTTTTCTCTCATTGATGAACGTGTACACATATACGATGAAACTCTATACATTTTCACACTTGTCAATGAAAATATGGTGAAGGGTGTACTAATTAACCTTGTGTGTATGGTAAATGTAGATATAGAGGAATTTATGTATGTACATGAATTGTATCAAGAAAAGTATGAGAAATTAGAAGTCTTGACATGAGCGCATGATGGCTCTTCTCATTGTACCCTGGTTTTGATCACCCTTCTTATCCAGGTAGGACCAAAACTCCTGGACATCCATTTTTCTGTCATCCCCACTTATGACCAATTTCATGTGAAGTTGATCCATTCATGGCTTTCTTCCATGAGAGCGATCTCCTTAGTAATCTGCAAGATCTTGAAGTTGCCCCATGATGGATAGGTACACACTATTTACCATAGTGGGTTCAAGCCTCTTATGTTTAGAGGAAACTTCTCCTTGGATTACTTTTGGTTGACACCAACTGAGCCATTGTAGCCTCACAATGATTTCTTATTTTTATTATAATTTAAATTTAAAGATAATTGTATTGCTTAGCTATGTGTCAGTGCCTCCTCGTCAACCCAACTGAATGCTATCTCTGAGGTTCCTTGATCTCTGTCTACTATCCCTCCTCCTGCCCCACATGTAGAGAAGGGAAAGTAGTCTAAATCGATCAACCTCCCCTGACCCTAAGCACCTGGCATTTATGTAGAGGTCCCACCTTGAGCATCATAACCAAGACCTAGAGGAACACAACTTGCACAATCTAGACCTTCCTAACCTTCAACAGTAACTCTTGTTTCTCCTTCCTCTTCAGAGACTAAAGCAAAGTATCCCATGGTGCAGGACCCTTCCCCTTCAGTCCCTCAATATTCATTGGTAGCCCCTATTCTTCCAACCCCCTTGGTGGCAAAAGGAAGGCAACCCATATTTAGAGACCCTCCTTCAACAGTACCCCAACCTTTGGTGGCTCCTTATGTTCCTCTGCCTTCTCCCAGAGTGATAGAAGAAAAGGAGCCCATGTTGGGAGACTTCCCTATTCCTCCTTTGGATACTCTGAGCCACTCTAAGCATAACCAACTTGTGAGGGATTGCAAGCATCACCATCATGCTACAACTCATGAGTGTACAACTAGGGAGGAACCGCTTCCCTCTCCCATGGAGTCAACCCCAAACTTGGCCTCACCTCCTCAACTTCCTGCACCTTCTCCTCAACATGATTCTCTCCCATCTCCCACTCTAGCCCCTCCATCAATTTAGCCAAATTTTAGCATCGCACCTAGTACCACTATCTTAGGGCCACTCCCACTATAGCTTACCCAACATTAGGCATACCATGATGTATTATGTCCCGCTACCATAGACATGGACATTTCACCACCATTGCCTAAGTGCAAAAACAAGCATTATCCCACCCCTCCCTTTTTCAAATCCAAGCACATGCCACTCTTTCTATTGTCAAGTCCTTCCTCTTCATCCATTTAGGTTGTGGAGACCTTTGCTCCACCAATGGCCATCGATGCTTGCAATCCTACTGTTAGCATTGGGCAACCACTGATTGTCATCTATTTCAATAGTGACCCAAATCAACCTTCCCCTAAGGAAGATGTATTTGATTCCTTGGAAGAGATACAATCTTTGTCCTTGATCTTCACATGATTGATGAACCTCACCTTCAGTGAGTTACACCAAGATCTTCCCTTGGATGTTGATCCTACACATAATGAACTAGGCACTATGCCCAGTACTACTCTTAATGTGGTCCCTCTAGTGGCCTATCCTCCATCCATATATAATGAGAAGGATTGGGAGGTGGATGACCTACTAGAGCCCAATCCTTGAGTGCAATCTCTTCATTCATCTATTTTTATTTGTCATTTGCCTGTGTGTTTTGTAATCCCCATATTTGAGTATGGCATGACTAATTGTTTGTTAGCTCTCCCTGGATGACCCTTGTTTCCCTTGTAGGAACATGGATACAGGGGGAACAAAAATGTCATGACATTCCTCTATATGTTTCTACATTCTTCTCTATGTTGTTCTTGAAATTTTCTACATTTTGGGGACGATGAAAAGTGTTGGGTGATTTTACATCCTTCATGTTGACCCAAAAATTCTATTTGTCTTCTTGTGACATTCTTCCTTTGTATTCATAGTTCTACATGCTTAGGAGGATGATTACAATTGTACAAAAAAATCAATTACAAATAATGACAAAATCAATTACAAAAATTCTCCCACATAGATTAGGCTATATATATTGTACTGACTCCAAAGCACGTAGATCCCTTTGTGTTTTTTGTTGATGTTGCTTGTTTTATGTGACATCTTGATTGCATTGATCAGTGTCATGTCATGCTTACACAAGCCATTGTGTATCATGCCTACAACATCACCTTGGTTGTCCTACTTGGGGCAACCCCTTCCATGACATAGCTCTTTCAAACATATCCTCTAGGCATATACTTCCTGAATGTTGTCATGCCTTATTCCCTCTTTTACCTTAAAATCAATTGCTCCTCCATGTTGTAAGAAATTATTTTAAGGTGGAGACATACATTTTCTATCTCTCACACTTAATCACACATCACACCGATGGTATGCTCTCTACAACACTTTTCATAACATTTGTGGTCCTAAGAAGATACACTTGTTTAGACTGATCACCTTTATCAGAATTACCTAGCAAACAACAGATTTTGCTACTCATGTAATCTATGATACTATTTGACATATAGCTCACCTAACAAAGCAATGCTAGTATATGATGCTTCATTTGCTATCAACACTTTTCCATAAGCCACCTAGCAAACAACTGACTTTGTTAGCTCTAGAACCATACCCTTCTATTTTTTCTTCTTTGTGTGTTTGTATTAGATTAATGTGCATTAGACTATATTATTTAGTACCCGCAATGGTTTTGATAATTAATATTTGGTCTAATCCTCCGTTTTATCATCTTTATATTTATATATGTATGCATGCATGTCTAACATATGTTCCATGTGCATATTTTTTGACCTAACACTATGGTTTTGTAGAAACCTAAGTTGGGGGCTTTGTCTCCTTCACTTAGCAACACTCTACATCCTCTACAATGCCCACAAGTAAAAAATATTTACTCTCCTCTTTTCTCATGTTGTCTACTTTAGCTTGCATATGCCCATAGAGCCATATGCTCACTAAAGTGGGGGATAAATGTAGCATCATAAATTGTGCTCACTCACAATTTCATGCTCTATTTGGTACTCAATTTAGTGCTCACTCCCTTTGAGTGATTTCCAAATGCTACTTTAAGCATTTCTTCTTGCCATACCCCAAAACTGTAAAAATGCCTTATCCTTAGCAGTGTCCTGAGTGATCTCAACCTTTTCAAAACTAAAGTTGCATCGACCCGAGCACTAAGCATGGACATCTGCACCAAGCATTGGCATCTTGATAACATTTTCTAGTTTGTCAACCATTATTAGAAGGTGTTTTTTTCTTGTGTGACACTTTGAGCTTTTCCTAACACTTATCCATGCCCAAACAACTCCTTTCCCATCTTTTTGATCTCTCTCCTCTTCTATAAAACCTTACCACTTTTTCCATTCAAATGATAAAATATTTTATGTAGAGAAGCTCTATTGAAATCATTATTGAACTATCATATTGCTTGTATCTTTGTTATTTCATGCTCCTCTTTCATCGTACGTCATTGATAGTAGTTTATTGATGTGATTTATTTGTGTACTTCCAATTCAAGAAGTTCTCGTTTGAGATTACTATCATCTGGAATAAAGCTCATCTTGTTCCCTTACACAATAGTCTTCCAGTGAGACCTTTGTAATCTCTTTCCAAACTCTTTATCTATTTCATTTTAGATTAATATGTCATTGGATCTTGTTTCTTTATTGCAATATCATCTGTCACTGCTCATCACAATCTTAGACACACTTAATATTTAGATTACACACTATTTTTATCTGTTTATCAATCTAGCTTTCATTGAGGTGGAAACACTAAAAAAAGGTTTAATCAAGGCAAACCTCTATACATCCCAACCTTTTCTCTTGATTTTGATTGCAGGTTACATGAAGGAAGGTTTTGAATGCACGAGTGTTTACACTCCCTTCTCCCTTCCTTGTCAATTGCATTATTTTATTATTCTCACATCATTCTTACTTCTTCACTTTATCTATTGATTTATGTACACTAATAATTGTGTTTGTTGACAATAGGGATTTGTCAAAATATGTTCAGGACCGTACAGATCAAGGTTTCTAGATTTTAACATCGTACGGACTATAGAACCTAACACAGATGTCCATGCCCCACAATGTTGTCCTAGGTAGTGAGGCTACTTGCCTGGTGCCAAGTTCCTCATTATCTATAATTTATATTTATGTACTCATTTCTATGAATTTTTGTTTTTATCTCTATATTTCCCTTGCTTTTCTCTAGTTTAGTTAATTTAGTTAGTATTGTTTAATCATTCAATTTCAATTGCAACAAAAGGACATAGCTCAAGTAGTCTTATTCTTCCTGATTGGATAGTAGTAAGACAAAACACCTTTGGTGACTAGTGTCCTAATGTTCAATAAGAATTGGTTCTGATTAAAAGATAGTTTAGTCAGGATCACATTTTCTATTAAACACTAACAACTTATCAGGGAAATAAGTTCTAAGGTGTGTGTCTTTGGGAGTATGCTATGGCGTTTTGATATAAGTTATTCCAATGATGTTGTGCCCTGTTGTCTTGTATTCATGGTGTTCAACATTCATATGTTTTTATATTCATGTCTTATTGTATTGTATTCATGTGATTATATGTGCCTTGCATTTAAGTTTTCTCTTGATTGTGTTGCACACTTTATTGGTGTGTATTCTTGTATGTCTTGTATGCTTGTATCACTGTTAGAGTTGATCTATGTGATTAGTTAGAGTTTTGTTCTAAGATGATTAAGAATACATGTAGTATGGGATACATGTTATTCTACTTTGAGCTTGTATGGATGGTTAAGATGTATGACATTGAAGAGTGGTTATTCTCATAGCAAGAGGTACAAGTAGTATTCATTTGGATATCTTGCATGGTTTTAGTATGAATATAGAGTTAGTTATCTTGTATGATTATATCTTAAATGTTAATTTATGTATTCTAAGTGGGTGTTATTAATATTAGATATGTGTTGTAAGTTTTAATGACTTATGTTATTGTTTATGATGTACTACTATGTGTGGAATGATGTTGTATCATGTTGTGAATTTCAATTAGATTTGATGATATGCATGGCTTATGTGTATGCATGTAATTGAACAAGAAGTAATATAAGTTAATCTTAATACATTGCTATAGATTGCATCACAATCATTAGGTTATTTGTTTATTTTCGTCATTCAATTCAAGTTGATGGTTGGGGATGATAATACACCTTCAATGTGTGGGTTCATATCAACTTCCCCATATGTAGTTGGAGCATTGAAGGGAGCTGAGGATCTTGGACATTATTTTTGTGGATACTTGGATATTATATTGTTGATCATGATCACTATTGCATATGTGAAGTATTTGGGCATGTTGTCTATTGAGTTGCATGTTATTAAACATACATATTATTAGATTTAGTTGTACCTTGAGCTCATTGATGTTTTCCTTCAATACAAATGATCTATGGTGTAATCATTCTAATTGACTTGTGATAGTATATTATTGAAGTATGACTTCAATTGTTTATTATTTTGTTGTGGATTCATGAGTTACTTAAGATATTTTAAATTTGGAAAATTTGAGGTTGCATTTTGGTGGCTATTACATGATTTTAAGGCATCTTGAATTTAGTGTGTGTCAATAAAATTATTCACCTCCTTTGAGCATAGAGCTAGGTAGCATTACATATTACTATAAATCTATAAGAAACATTCAATGGTTCAATTAATCCAATTTAAAATAGATAAGACCAATGAAATGAAATATTTTTTTTTGTTGTCTTAAGATGAAGAACAATAAACTATTTTAGCCTTATCTAGACTTTCTTCCCTATTTAAACTAGGTTCAAACAAGAAAGGAGAGAGCTAGGAAATAAAATGATAAAATAGGAAATAGAAATATGAAAAGTGAAAATGAATATTAGAACTATAAATAATAGATAACATAGGAACTTGTAATCAATTGGAGAAGCTCACTAGCCATAATGCTAGTGTGCTACATTGTTGTTCAATCTGTACACTATTATCTAGTATGCACGTTGTTGTCCAATCCACACACTATTCATAGTTAGTAGAAAAATAAAGTCTAATTCTAGAATTCGTACAACCTGTACACCAAAGAGTGAAAATACATAGAAAGGTACTTTGGAAACACATGAAGATACAAAAAATGTAAAAATTTATTTTAAACTCTATGATCTAGTGATAAAATAGGAAAATAAAATCCAAACCTCTATGTGTTTGTAGCTCCTTAAGATAACCAATTAGCTAAGATGGAGAGAAAGGGGCTGACTAAAAAGGAGCCTTCCAAAATGGTCAAACACCTAATTTAGTCTTTCAACCTAGATAGGTAGTCAATGAAATAGGGAGAAATCAAATACTGTGTGCTTTTAAACCCTATGTGTCTCTAGAAATTAAAAACAATGTAATGTAGTAGTAACCTATGAATGTTTTTGATATTATAAGGTGGCAAACTAGGGGCCGAACCCTTACAAAACATAACCCAAAATGGGCAAAAAAGGCTTAGAAAATAAAAAGATCCAGAACCACCATAGATAGCTTACATACAGCCGATATACAACAAAAAGATACTAACAATAAAAAGCTAGCAAATAGAAAACAAAGAAAGACTAGGAAGGGATGTCATCCTCTCCTTTAGAAAGAAACTCCAACATTTTGTCAAATTCCTTAACCCTGTCATTATTAGCACCATGAATGAGGACTTCACGTTCCTGTAGCAGAGACAGATTAGCTATAGCCATCCTGCAAAACATGCTATTAATGAATTTTCCAAGAGAAAAGACCCTCTTTTCTAGGAACTCCACCCACTCCTTCAACTAAGACAGATCATCAGCATAATTAACTTTCTCAATATTTTCTTCCTCCCTGCCATCTTGAGCATTATTACCATCCTCTTGAGATAGATCAAGATCTACAGGATCAATAGTGGGATCAGAGTGGGCATCTTTCCCAGTGTTATCATCGGTATCAGTCGCCTCCACATGAGTAGTAGTATCTCCCACATCCACACAGTCACTAATGGGAACAGATTATGAACCCCTATATTTTCTTCAGTATCAAAGGCCTCCGCAAGAAATGTCCTGCCCATCAATTTCTTTGACACCACCAGAATCGTCAATAGCAATATCATGAGCATCACTCTTGGATTTATCCTCCTCCTCATGGGTAGAGGCTTCAGAATTACTTTTAGAATAGTTGACCAGCTTCAACTTGGGAACCCATTTGCCAACAATACGACTAGACCACCTAACAACAATAAATTTACCTTCCAGTTTAACTTTTTTGAAATTCCTTGAGGGTTCCTCCCTACCCTGATTTTGATCATTTTGTGTCCCAAAATCGCCAATATCCTCTTTCAAAAGGTTAGATTCCATGTCAACATCAGAGATACATCTTCTAGATTTCAATTTGAATCTAGAAGGAGGGTTTTGAACATTCTTGGCTATAGACTTAGAAGTCCCAGAACAAGGATCACCTTCAAGAAGCTGTTTAGGAATAGTAAGACCAGTTTTCACAAAGGCGGTAGGGGTATCCAAACTAGAAGGCTAAATAGAGGAAGGAGGAGACAGAGCTAAGTGAAACTGGTATAATCTATGAAAGAGCCCTTGATGTAATGAAATAGACTTCTCATCAGGATTTTTAAGCAGAGTCTTCTTAACATGTTGAACAGAATGCTCAAGAGAAGAAAGCAAATAGAAAGGGAAACTAATAGTGGCATTTCTTCTAAAATGATTTAACAAAGGGAGATGATAGTGATAAAACCTGGTGAAACAACCCTCAAGGGTGAAATACTTCATCACCATATAGCACATATCCGCCCACGGTTCAGGAAGTTGAGCTCTCTTAAAACCACCTTGGTAAGGCACCAATTCCTCACCTTCACCAAGAAACAATTTCTAATTCTAAGCATCCAAACCCCTAGACTTTTTCTGCAACTTCATACCCTTTGGAGAAAGACCCATGGCCATAGCAATTTCATTCTCTGAAACCTCAAAACTGATATTCCCAATTTGCACCTTTCAATTTTCCCAAGACTGAACAAATTGAATAGGCAGGTTTTCATCATGTCCATTCAAGCATTCAAGGAACGGGGTGACTCCACCTTCTTTATAGTAATGCCAAACCAAGGCATTCTCTTTAAATTCTCCACAGTTGTTGGGTTCAGTTCTAATTCTATCACCTCACATGATGAAATACCAGTGAATCTGAAGGGGCCCAGAGAAGGAATAAGTAGAGTCATTTTCCAAAAAGCTTCTATCAATACTGTGAGAAAATCAAGAGACTTTGATCACAGTGTAATGAGTATAAAAGGCAATAAAGAAAACACGATCAGAATTAGGGCAATCATTAAGATGATAGCTTGAGGTCCTTATATAATCTCCCCACATTAATCAGCTATCTTCCACACGTGTGCAAAGCTGTCTAAGCTCACTCTCATCATTAATAGAGTGTCTAATCAACATGCCCTAAATTAAAAAACTGGCCACATAGATAAGCCAAATCAAATGATGTGTAATCATCATATAGTAACTTGTTCTTTTTGAATGATATCCCCAATCTGTCACTGGATATTATGGAGTTGGCGCCAACAACACTAGTTTTGAAACTGCTGACCAAAATTTGCCAGGCCGTCAGCAATAGTGTTGCCTTCTTTATAAATATGAGAGAAGGAAATGACAGGAATAGCCTGTGAAAGAGTTTGAATATCAAGCACTATATCCTTGACTTGCCATCCACACTCTAAAGTTTTAGAAACAACCTCAATAATAATTTTGGAATCACCCTGAACATGAAACTGGCAAATACCTAGAGATATAGCCAACTTGAGACCCCATAAAAGAGCAGAAGCTTCAACAAAGTTATTAGTCTAGTTACCAATTCCTCCAGCATAAGTAGCAATTAGAACACCTCTATCATTCCCTATAACTCCTCCACCACTAGCCTTGCCATTTGACTTAGCAGCTCCATCAAAATTCAATTTAAACCAACCAAGGTCAGGGGGAGTCCAAGTAGTGTTTAATCTTTTAATGCGTTTAGAATCATCAAAAGCTAGAATTTGATTCACAATCCCCCAGTTGGAAGCCTCAAGGACTTCATGCTGAGTAAGAGGTTTATCAGCAGTTTTGATGCTGGAATTGGAAACATTTTCCAGGAGAGCCTTAAAAAAAGAATAGAAAACCTATGAAGAATTTCTAACAATTTCTCTAAAAATTCTATTATTTCTTTCTTTCCAAAGGAACCAAGAAACAAAAGGGATAGTTTGAGTCCATAATTCCACTAACCAAGGATGGGATAGAGGAGTGATCCAATTAAGAATGAGTTCTTTTATTTCCTTATTGTAGACCCATTGTAAACCAAAATTCAAAAAGACTTTACTCCATATATCTGTCACAAATTCACAGTGTAAGATAAGATGAGAGACAAATTCTTCTTCTTTCAAACACATGACGCATCTATTAACCAGTTGCATACCCCTTCGTTGAAGATTGTCCTGAGTCAAAATCTTATTATGACTAGTAGTCCACCTTAAAATGTTAACCTTTGGAAGGAGTTTACAATTCCAAACTTTCCTCTAGATGTCATCTAGAAGATCCTCCTCGATCAACAAATGGTAAGCATATTTGACTAAAAAAAACCCTTTTTTGTCAGTAGACCAAAAAAGTTGATCATTTCTAGGGAAAAGAGGAATCCTAGTATTAAGAACAATTTGTTGTATTTTATTAGCCCTGAGAAAGAGATTCATATTATTAGTACAAAAATCTAGTAGATTTTTCCAACTTCTAACACCATGGTCTTGATGAATGTAATGACTAACTTTGTTGCCAAAAAATTGTTTAGCAAGAACACCAATAGCTTCATTTCTCATCTGTTTAGAAAGGGGACCATCACCCAACCAAGGATCTTCCCAAAAATTTATAAGAGATCCATCACCAAGTTTCCATTTGATACCCTTCTTGATAGGACTTCTAGATTTTATAATTTTATTCCAAATAACAGATCCTTAAGGAAGGCCATCCTGATTAAGGAAAGAATATCTGTTAGTGTCTCTTAAGTATTTAGCCTTTATAGTAACTCCCCAGTCAATATCCCTATTTATGAAGTTCCAAATAATCTTGGACAGAAGAGCCTTATTCATATTTTTAATGGTTCTAATGTTAAGCCCACTCTGAGACTTAGGAAGGAAGACTTTATCCCATCTAACTAGAGAGATTCTCTTTTTTTCCTTAGTTTCAGTCCACAAGAAAGTTCTCTGAATTTTCTTTAGTTTATCAGCCAAATATCTAGGTATTGTAAATAAACATAAAAAGTAGGTAGGTATACCCTGAAGAGAAGCCCTTAGAAGATGCAATTTTCTCGCACTGCTTAAAAGTTTTCCTTTCCATCCCAACAATTTCTTTTGAGTTCTTTCAAGGATGTTATGCTAAAAACCTAGAGAAACTTCCTTAGTAGTCAAAGGGAGGCTAAGATAGACTGAAGGAAGGTCAGCAGCTGCACAACCAAGGATATTAATAATTTTCCTTTGAAGATTCCCTAGAGTATTGAAAAAGAAAACATTATTTTTTTGAAAATTAATATGCTAACCAGAAGCCATACATTAATCATTCAATAAAGATTTCCATCTGGAGGCTTCTAAAATAGAGGAGATGCCAAAAAGAATGGTATCATCAACAAACTGTTGAATAGGCATAGGAGACAAAGAAGAAGCAGGTTTAATCCCAGTTAATTCTTTTAAATTGATCTTGCTATGAATAGATCTACAAAGAGTTTCATCTATAATAATAAAAAGATAGGGGGACAAGGGATCTCCCTATTTTATTCCCCTAGAAGGAGAAAAGAAACCCCTTGGAACTCCATTCACAAGGATTGAATATTTAGTAGTGGTAACAACTTCCTTAATGAGAAGGGAAACCTTATCATTGAACCCAAGCTTTTGAATGATTTTAAATAAAAATCGCCATGACACCCTATCATATGCTTTAGAAATATCAAGTTTGAAAACCATACCTGAGATACGACTCTTATCCATTAAGTGAATAGTTTCATGAGTAGTAATCACAGCATCTAAGATCTGCCTCCCTTGAACAAAACCCTTTTGTGAAAGAGATATAATTTTGTCTAAAAAGGGTTGGATTCTAACCACCAAAAGCCTGGTACAAATTTTGTAAATAGTATTACAAAGACTAATGGGCCTAAAGTTGGTGAGCATCTCTGGGTTAGGCTTTTAAGGAAAAAGGGTAATAAAGGTATTATTGAGTTGTTTCAGAAGTTTTCCAGTTCTGAAAAAATCTTTGACAACAGCAATGACATCATATCCTATAATGTCCCAAAATTCTTGGAAGAAAAAAGGAGGAAAACCATTAGGGCCCGGAGCTTTGAAAGGGCCCATAGAAAAGACCATTGCATGAACCTCTTCCTCTGAAATGGGCTTTAAAATATCAGCATTATCTTTATCAAAAATTAGAGAAGGGATATTGTTCAGAAGTTGATTCACAATCTATGAATTGTTAGCACTCATACCTTGCTCAGACAACAAATTATGAAAGAAGCTGACAGCATGATCTCTAATCTCCTCATCATTAGTAATCATACTACCATCTTCCAATCTTATTCTAGAAATAGAGTTAGCTTTTCTATGCTTCAGAGCAAAAACATGAAAGAAAGCAGTATTACAGTCACCTTCTTTAAGCCATTGAACTCTAGATTTTTGCTTCTAGAATAGCTCTTCTCTGTTCATTAAATTCTTCCAATCTCTAATTAAGTCATTCTCTAATTGGAAAGAAATATCAGAAGAATCTCCTTGAGCAATATTATATTGAATATTTGCTAGCTTATTGATAAGATCTTTTTCTGAGAAAAAATGTTTCCAAAACTATATTTGTTCCAACCATAAACTTCTCTCTTGACATGCATCAACTTTTTAAAGATTCTGAACATAGGAGAGCCCATAACCTGAAGTTGCCACCATCTAGAAAGAAGATTCCTAAAATCATGATGTTTAATCCACATAGCCTCAAATCTAAAAGGAAAAGGAACTTTTCTCTTCTAATTAGCCCATTCCAGAATGAGAGGACTATGATCAGAAATAGTCCTAGGCAGAGTAGCCAATTTAAGGGAGGCAATATTTGGCCAACTATTGGGAATAAGAAATTGGTCAAGCTTCACTTGAATCATTTGGTCCCCTTTCCTCCTATTTGTCCAAGTAAAATTTTGATTCATCAAATCAATATCAATAAGCCCAAAAGTATTAATAAAATCAGCAAAGTCCAACATACTATTAGAGTAGTCCAAAATTCCCCCAGAATTTTTAGAAGGATAAAGAGGGGTATTAAAATCACCCACCAGCATCCAATAAGAATCAGGATAAGAAGAGAGTTGATTACCCAAATCCTCCCAAGGATTTTTCCTTAAGACCCTAGTGTTAGGGGCATAAACATTAACCAGGTTCCATCGAAAGGAAGGTAAAGAGAAATCAATCACCAAGCAATTTTTGTTGAAGAAAGAAAGTTTACCATGAAATCTGGAAGCATTCCACATAGTCACTATTCCCCTAGAGGCACCAATAGTAGGGCTTATGCAGAAGGAAGCATTAGGCCAAATCCTATCAACAATCAGTTTAAAACCTTCTTCAAACATTTTAACTTCCTAAAGTAAAAAAAATCCACTTTGTGATAAAAAATATAGTTTTTGACCTCAAATTGTTTTGAGGGGTTATTAAGTCCCCTTATATTCCATGAGAGAAGTTTCATTTAAATAACTTTCTGGAGTGATTCTCTAGTGTCTTCTGCTTTCCATTGGAAATCTCCCTGGCTGCTTCTCTTTGTCTAGTTTCTCTCAATGAAGGTCTACCCTTCAAAGGATCTAAACCTACATCAGCAGTCTTTTTTGGTTTGCGACTCTTTTTATTTTGGGATGTCCACTCTTCATGATCACTCAATGAAGTAGTAGTTGCACCCAAAGAAACTATAGGCTGATTAGAATGTTTCTTTGGAGGAGGAAATAACCCTCCTTTGAGAAAACCCAAAGCAAGTTTCCCTAGGGAAGGGTGAGACTTTTTTTGGGCTAAAGATTGCAAAGTCTCAAACTTCACCTCAACATCATCACCTCCCATCTGTGTCCCCTCCAATTTGTCAAATCCCATCTGGGCCTCCTTAGCTTTGTCAAATCCCATCTGTGACTCTATCTCCCTGTCTAAACCCATCTGGGTCTCATTAACTTTGTCATATCCCATCTGGGTCTCCTTAACTTTGTCATCTCCCATATGGGTCTCCTCAATTCTATCAAATCCCATCTAGGTCTCCTCAACTCTGTCATATCTCATTTGGGTCTCCTCAACTTTATCATGTTCCATCTGTGCCTTGTCAACTCTATCAAAACCCATCTAGGTCTCCTTAACTTTGTCAGTTTCAATCTAGGACTCTTGAAGATTACCAACCTCTAACTGAATATTCTTAACTTGGTTCGAAATCTTGCCTTCTTCCAAGGTTGGTTGTGGAATCTCATGGGAGTGGAGGTTCTGATCCTTCTCAACTTTACCCGGCTTAGAATTCTATGAAGTATTAAGAGCAGAATCTTCTTTTGAGTGCTCAGCATTAACCAAGGTCACCTCTTTATTCTCCACAGTGATTTCCTTACTAATATTTTCCTTGGCTTTCTTGAACTTACAATGCGAAATGAGATGCCCTTTCCTCTTACATCTTTGATAGTAAATTGTGGAATTCTCATATGAAATGCTACCTCTAGACTCCATATTTTGAGCTAATATTAATTAACATGAGCAGGGTCTTATTGATTTCCACATTAACATAGAATCTTGCATAAACAAAGCGAGGTTTGGTGCATGTGGAGTTATCAAGGGTAAAAAAATTACCAAAAGTATTAGCAATAAAACTAAAAATAGATTCATCCTAGTATTCTAAGGGAAAGCCAAGTAGACGTACCCAAACCAGGGTAGTTTTATTAAGATCAGTACTAGGGTCAAACCATGGTTTCCAATAGCCCAAAGAAAGCGAATGTGTACCATAAAGCCATGGTCCACCAGATAAGATAGCCAACATGTCTTCTTTTCTGGTAAAGCAAAAAAGGAATAGCCCTTGTGCCATACCCATGATAGTCACACTGCCTTTAACACACCACCGATTGGAGGCCCATTTGCGGACCATCTCAATGCTTGGATGGAGAGAAAAAAACTTGCCGACCAAGGCAAGATCCATAGAAGCAGCAATTGTATCCACTAGATTATCAGGAACCACAAGGGAAGACCCTTCAGCCATCTCTTTTTGGTGACAAACCACTATTTGTCCATTCTTAGGAGATTCCACATGTCCCGTCAAAACTATTTTCCAGTTTGCAGGCCTAGTAGAGTCTGAAACGGATAGGGGAATAGAGGTACTATTGATTGTAGCACCCTCCATCCCCAAGTAGCACACAGAAAGTAGACAAGTAAAACCCTAGAAAACCTAAAAAACCCAGCAGAGCAAAAATCCAACAGAATTACTTTGTTACCTTGTAACCTATGAATGTTAAATCCCTAGTGTATGGGGAAAAACACCCTACTGTGTGTGAGTGGGGATAGAGAGGAGATGAATCTCTCAAGGTGTCAACAATGGTGCTATGGACACAAAAAAATCTTACAAGAAGTAATAATGATAAAAGAGATTATTCAAGAAATAATCAATTAAACTATGTCACCTGAATCATAAAGAATGGAGGCAACAATGGTTGCAATCACAATGTATATCCTCAATGGTCACAAGAGCTCATGGAAGACAATATTGGAATCACAAGAATGCTATAAAAATGGTGTAAAGTGTTGTAGTCACTTCAAAAGCAACGTGAATGCCAAAAATTGTGAGATAGATTCAAAATAATCTTTTAGGAAAGATAAAGAGGCATGCAAGGTTGAACTAGCTATTGACATTTTCCAAATAGATATGAAAGTAGTTACACTCAAAAGTTCAAGTATAGAAAGGTGGTAGATTTGGTAAGAAATGACCATTGTATGGATACAAAATTAGAGGATATTAGCACATTGCACAGATGCTCATGTATCATGTTGTTATCTATGTATAGTAAGGGTAAAAGTGACACATATTGATAACATGACTTTAGGTTAACATAAAAAACATATCCACTTACATAGAAAAGACACAAACATATAGAAACACCAAGCCCACATTAGCACCAAGGGTGGGACAAAGGCTAGGAAAGGGATAAATGGACCTAAGAAAATACTAGGGGAGACAAATATTAAATTGAGGTTCAATTGTAGTGCCAAAATTATAGGGTATGCAATTTTTGACCTTCCATTTCCCCCCACTTTAGCGGTGTTGATGCCACTAGGTGATAAGCTACCTAAAGCTTTGGAAAGAGATAATTAAAAATAATAAAATTCAAATGGATACATAAAAGGATATGCTTCAATTCTTCAAGTGAGGGAAGCATGCCCCTAGATTGAGAATCTACAAAACTATATGTTAGACAAACAAAAACCTGCAAAATAAACAATGTTAGAATATAAATAATACAAAACAAATGCATTAGAAAATCATAACCTACAACAAAAACATATCAATAAATCATATATATAATCCAATACATGCACAACACATAGAAAAGAAAATTAAACCACATACACATGAGAAGAAATAGGAGAAACACACAAAGATATAAAGAAGAAAAAACAAGAAGTTTTTATCATGCTCTATTGCAAGAAAATTGAAAGATGTGATCCCAACACACTTTTTTGTGAGGAAAATGTAGCGTATGGTCAAGGTCTAGCATACTCTATTGCTAGGAACCATATAATGCCTTCATGAGTCACATGCACTAGTGCACTCTATTGCTAGGTGATCCACAAAGAGTATTAAAAGTATCTAATATGAGTCACATGCACTAGCATACTCTATTTATAGGTGGATCATATACAAATATAATACCAAGGACTACATGGACTACCATGCTCTATTTCTAAGTAATCTTGATAAGTGTGGCTAATCTAAGCAACTTGTTGTACTTAGGGCCACAATTTACTGATGTTGGCAATGTGTATGTGTGTTTACACATGTGAATGTGTAAATATGTACCCCCCTTAAAATAATTGCATAAGTTAGAAGTATGTAATTAATTTTATGGTATAAATAGGGGGGAAATAATCTCTATGAAACATATATAAAATGATATTCCCATAGAATCATATGTTTCTAAAGAAAAGTAAGCTTGGTACACCTAAATCATGTGTCAAGGAATGACATAGGTAAATAAAAGACAATGTCACATAGAAATTAGAAACATCACATGAAAACTTACAAAAGGATCTATATGCTTGGGATCAGTATATGTATTTAGGAAGGAATGATTAGAGGATAGGTATAGAACTATTATCATTCCCCAAGAATATAGAACTATGAGAACAAAGGAAGAGGATACATAGGAAACAAACAAAGGCAAAATTAAAATTTTGGGTCAACATGAAAGAGACCTAAATGTATTAATGCTTCACATTATTTCCAAAATGTGACAAAGAATAATAAACATGTAGGAAGAAGGTAGATATAAATACAATAATTGCACAACACTCCTTCCTCCTATATCCATGTACCTACAAGAGCATCATGGGTCATCTAGGGGGAACTAACAAACACACAAGCATACAAGGGTACATGAGAAGACACACAAAACAAACATGCTACCTAAAAATAAGTATAAACAAACATATAGACATGATATGAAGGAAAAATGTCTATCTATTAAACTCCATAACCAAAAAATCATTCTTATCCCAATCATAGCCATGTGGGGGTGTAGGACCATCAAGTGGTAGAGAATCCAATAAAAGTGGAGTACTAGAGTGAACATAATCAAAAGTAGGACATTCTATAAAAGTGTAAGGAGTAGAGTCCTCCTAAATATCCATCAAAGGGGAAATAGTTAGTGCACATGTGAATATCACTAAGAATGTTAGAACATTAGCCAAAAAATTAAAAAGATACCCAACACTTGGAGCGTCCAATGAATTAGGTAGATAGTATACCACAATACTTTGATCCTTTGTACTACTAGTAAATTTGATAGGACTAGGATTAGGAGCTTGGGGGGAAGAGCTACCTCCACTACAAGGGGAAGTGATGTAGAAGGTCATAGAGGGGGAGAAAGAAGGTTGAATTTAGATTTAGGTTGGAAGAAGGGTGGGGTAGGATAATGTTCAAATTTTCTTTTAGTTAGTCAGGGAGGTATATCAATGATAAAATTATAAGGTCTTGGATTAAGGAAGATTTGATGAAAGGCATGGGTAGATGGAACTAGAGTGGAAAGGGTGATACTATAAATTGCATTGACATTGGGAAGATTGAGGGGGTTCAAAGAATGGGAGAATGTTGGGAAATTGTGGGATAATTGAAGGATCAATAGATGGGGCTAAAATCACCTCAACTCTTTTAGGATTTTTCTCTTGAGGTTCCTACAATGGGTTAGGAATAGGTTAGTTAGAAGTGTGTATGTTAGAAGTGGGTTGCATTGGGTTAGGTTATCTAGTAGCATGATGTTAGTTCTTGCATAATCTATAGGATTAGTTTCATGGAGGTCTAGTTTTTGGAGTGGGGGAGAGGGGATCCTACACCTACTACATACCTTTATCATGTAGACGTGGAGAAGGAGGAACAATGGTTGTTGAAAGAGGTGGAGTAACAATAGGTAGAGCAGATGATGAAGGATATGTAGAGGTGGTTAATAGAATAGGTGGAGAAAAAGAAGGAATAGGATACTTTATCTTGATCATAACATACTTCTAATATAATTTGAAAAAAATCAATGCTTGCACAAAGTGCACTAGAAGGGCTTAACCAAAAATAGTCAAGAGAGAATTTTCCCCAAATGGCAAGTGGTTGATACTGACTATGTGGAATAGTGTAACACCATTATGGGGAAACTTAAAACATTTAAGATTAACAAAAGATACAAACCTCATCACACTGAGCCAAGGGTAGCCCAAGAGGACATGATAATATTCTGATGTAGGAATAACATGACAAAGAACATTTAGAGATTTTGAGCCAACTTTAATGCATAAAATGATAGAACCAAGGGCCAATATAGAGAGGCCATTGTGTATGTGTAAAGAGATGTCTAAAGAAGAGTAGAAATTTATATGCAATTGGTTAACATAGATAAACTCCACTGTAATGATGTTAACCAATCTCTCTGGATCCATTAGAAATCTATGAATGGTTTTGTAGTTAACTAGTTCCTAGACATACAAAGGACCATTGTAGATTCCAATAGGAACATAAACATAAGAGAATGTAATTGTGGGTTCAAGATCATGCTCAACTTGAGAGGATGAGGTTAAGCATCTGCCCCACCCACCATATGAGAGAATGGGAAAGTATTGGAAGAAGGATCTATCCCAATCATAGAGGGGACCATTGTGGGATTAGAATAAGGAGGTGGGACATGTGAGGGGATGGCCTGGTCTATGGAACTAGAATTTTTATACTAGGGAAAGGATTTGTATAGATTTATAAATTTTAGTTTGGTGGTGTGATAGATTTATTCTCTTTATTATTAATATTAGTGATTTATATGACACTAGTGTCAATGAGGTCTTGAATAGGGTTCCTAAGACACATGAACTTTTCAATATCATGTTGAGGTATGTGGTGATATTGATAGAAGGTATTATCATCACAGGTTTTGGAAAGGGAAAGATTAGTATTGAGAGGCCAAATAGGGGGTAACTATACAAGATTTTTTAAAAGGAGTTATTGAAGGATATAATGTAAAGGGTCGCATAACTTTGTGAACTAATGATTACATTGTGATCACATAGATATTGTCAATTTTGAAGAAGAGGGAGGTGTAGTAGTATTGGTTTGGTTAACAAGGGATATATTTTGAGCCTTTTGTGGAAAGAAATTAGTCTTATTTTTATATCTAGAATTCTATGATGCATATTGTCCCAAAGAAAAGGTAGGGGCACCAAAGGCACTTGAAGGAGGGGCCTTGAACTAGCTCACTACCTATTGATAGTCTCAAAGAGAATTATAAAGATTTGAAAAAAAAAAATAATACTACATGAGAATAATTCTATCTCTAATATGATGGTAAAGGTTTCCGATGAAAACTAGAATCAAGGAGAGGATACAAAATCTAAGAAAATAGAGATTGGTATGAAAAGATAAAGTTATTGATCTTTTCATTAGGGCCCTACTTGTAGTGTTCCAAATTTGTAATGGTGACTTGGGGACTAATATTCATCTAAAAGTGTTACAAAAATAGAGGAATGAATTGTTCAAATTAAGTTATAGAATGGTCAAGCAAGTTATAAAACTAGTCCAAGGTAGTATCCTTAAGGGACTGCAGAAATAGTTTCACTAATAGATTTTCTTTGAATATAAAATCACTACAAATAGTGGTGAAGGTAAAGACATGAGTCTAGGGGTCCCATAACCATTGTAGTTATCAAATTGGGGGACCTCAAAGATAGAAGGGAATGTAGTAGAAAGAATCTTAAGAGAGAGTAGACTACAATAGTAATACTATGTGGTCATGGGTTGTGAAGCAGTATAAAGGGATGCAAGTTGTTGCTAAATATTGCCCATGTTTGGCATAAGCTAGTAAAGCACAAGATTAATGGAATGGAGAGGAGTAGTGTAGTGTTACAAACATAAGTGGTAGTGGCATGAGCAATAGGGATAATGGGTATAGTTAAAGGAATAGTGAAGGTGTGAGATTATAGGGGGCCGCAATACACCATATAGACTAGCTACAAAGATGAAAGGTAAAGGTTGCAAAGGAGGGATGAATCCATAAGTAGAAACATAGTTGTAAGGAATTCCTAATAAATAATCACTTATGTGATTGGTTATAATAGTAGAAGTGGTGATATTTGTAGAATTAGGAATGTGTGTGTTTGGTGTGGGGAGAGAAACAAGAATTTGGGCATTGGTTAGATTAGAATTTGAATTAGCTATTTGGTCAAAAGGGGCTCCACAAAGAGGACCTCCATAATTTATGATAAGTTCCACTCCATGTAATAAGTCTATGACTTTGGGATGATGATAGACAATCATACACAAATCCTCAAGAGTAGGGCCAACAATGTGATGAACACCTTCATTAGCAAAAAGATCATTTTGAGAAAAACAAGTGTTAATCAATATAATGGAATGTTTCCTCATTTTCCATACAAAGAGTAGCTTTGTGATTGAAGTCTCTCTCTAGATCATGAAATTTAGTAGTGGGAGAAGCAGGCAAAGGGGAAGGGTTGTGATAGTCTAGTTGTGGAGATAACAAGAAAGATCAAGAGTGGTAGGAATAGGAGTGGTAGAATGGTGAGAATAAATCATTTTACTTATACATTCACTTATTTGAACAAAGAGATTAGAGAAAAGTGACTATGTGGTGAATCTCATAAAACAAAGTAAATATGAGTATCCTTAGCACAGAATAGAATGATTGCCAAATTTGATAGAAGAGGTGAAATTAGTGATCTAACTAGGTAATCTCACCAAAATGTAAATGCAAATGTACCTTTGATCATAGATCATGGATTCAAGTGTTAGGAAAGACGTCTCAACCTTGAAATTATAGAAAGTGTGATTTTTTGGTTATAAAAATAGAAGAACTCAATTTCTAGGTTATAGAGTTGGATTTTAGCTAAAATAAAAAAAATGGGTTGTTCATCACTACCTAAGGTAGTTCCCAATGCATAGATCTCTTCAAGCTCTTAAATTTTTAATAAAATGGGCCCAATCGACCTCTCAGATCAAAAGTTATGGCCTCCAAAAGTTTGGCCTCCCATATGGGAAAATGTAAAAACATGTTGGACATAGAAAAGAGCTATAAGGGGGAGTTACATATGTTGACCAACTTATGATGCATGTTATGACACATCATAAGGCATCTTTGATTAAATATAATAAAATCCTAAGGATTTGGGCACCACTTTTGGGTGGTTTTGGGTCATGGTTTTGTAATTACCATTTGATGGTTTCATGCATCGTATCTCCTATATATATTAGATGCTTGATATGGAGGTTGGATTTGAGAATATTATAGATGTTGTAAAGTTGCCTTTAGATCTTTGGTTGGTGATACTCCAGTGAAATCTTGATCTACAAGTAAATTGTAATCTTGTTAACATTTCTGATTAATATATTAAGTTGCTTTTGGAGTGTGGATTTTTTCTCCAGAAAGGGTTTTCCCCATGTAAATCATTGTGTTGTGGTATGATTGTTATTTATATTTATTTCTGTGTAATTTTTTTAAATGTTGAAAATATTTGAAAAGATTTGAAAATTTTTGCATAACCCTCCTCTCAAGATTAGTGTAGGAAGTTTTTCCACTACCTTAGCTTCCTTACAAGTGGTATCAATACTTGATCACCTTTGGTTTTAGTTGTGGGTTGTTGGGTTTTTTGAACTAATCTAGTTTTGAGTGGGAGATTGTGCAAAAAATACTCTATGATCTTGTTGCAAAAATTTTTAGATGGTGAGCACATCAGGGAGAATAGAGGTAGAGAAATTTTATGGTAACAATTTTGAGATGTGGAAGTTGAAGATGGAAGATCTATTAATTGATCGGGATCTTTGGGATGTTGTTGATGAACATGTTTCAAGGCCTACAAATGCTAATTTTCCTACTCAATATGATGTTATGGACCGTAAAGACAAGGGTCTAACTATATTGTGCCTAGAAGACTCTATTTTAATCAATGTCCATGAAGATTCCTTTGTGAAGAAACTATGGAAGAAACTTGGAGAGATATATCAAGCCAAATCTTTTATGAACAATATTTTCTTGAGGAAGAAATTATATTCCTTGAGAACGAAAGAGGGTGGATGAATTGGAGGCCACATAGAAGCATTCAATATGTTGGTTTAATTGACATCAAATGGTGTAAATATGGATGAGGAGGAGAGATGTTAGATCCTACTTTGTTCTTTACCTGATTCATGGGATTCTCTTGTTATGGCTATTTGGGAGTACTTATGTTGTCTTGAAAGTTGAGGAACATTCACATGATCAAACACATTACTATGAATCACTTCTAAAAATTTATTTTCTCTAGAACTATGATATTTAAAAGATATTCTATTGTTTGTACCAAACACACAATGTTCAAAAATACAAAATCAATAGTATACCCAAACAAACCATCTACCATTTTTTGTTAATGATGTCTTTAGGACAATTTTCACCAATGTGACCTAGTCTATGGTGCCACATTTTATAAGAACTTGAGTTTAGTTATATATGAATAATTACAATAAGTTTATGCATCCATCTTGAATAGGGATCCACATTAAGTGTCCTAGCTAGCACCAAGTTTCCTTTGGCCAATCTATAACCACTCTTTTTCAAAAGTCAAATGCATAGTAGTATCATTCATTTTAGATATAGAAATTAATTTTATAGCCAATATTAGAATGTGAAAAACATTAATGAGAGTTTCAACTCTCCTATCACTAAATACAAGATTTACCTCTCCTCAAACCATAATCCTTTGTTTGTTTTTATCCCTAAGGAAAACTTCTCGCCGTCATATGCTCTATATGTCAAGAATTATTCCTTGTGAGGAGTCATATGGTAGGATACATTTGAATCTATTAACCAAGAGTCATCACAAGACACTTGTTAGTCAAAATAAACAATACACCATTGCCTTCATCATCTAAGGATTTTTTGGTAGAGGAATCATCATTATTTTTTCTATTTCTACAATTCTTATTAAGATGGTCCCAATTACCATAGTTCCAACATCTCAATATACCCTTACCAATGGTTCTGGATCTATCTTTAGACTTATCCTTACACCCATTTTGCTTACCACAACCCTTTTCCTTCGGTCTTCCTCTCACGTTAAATACCTCCTTTGAACCATGATCATTTGAATCTCGTTTCATATCCTCTATAAGAAAGGTAGAAAGAAGGGAATTCAATTTTGGATCTACAATAGAACCACTAAGAGAAATAATAAAATTCTACCAAGAATCAGGTAATGAATAGAGTAGTAAAATAAATTTATCCTCTTCCTCAATCTTAACATTAGTAGACCATAATTAACTCACGATTAAATTGAAATCATTCAAGTTTTCTAGAACAAAGTCTCCTTCCTCCATTTTTAATGAATATAATTTTATTTTGAGATAAAATTTGTTAATGAGACTCTTTATGTGATATATTTCACCTATTCTCTTTGACAACTAAAATATGGTAACTTCATTAAAAACAAGAGAATAGAATTAGAAAGACATAAACTTATAGTACCTCAGGTTTTTTTATCAACCCTTACTAAGTTTGCATTTGATATACCTTTAGGTTTTCTCTCATTTATCACTACTATATGTTGGTCCCTTTCTTCCAAGAGAGTCTCCATCTTTAGCTTCCAAAGTTCATAACCTATTCCATTGAACTTCTTGGTCTTCATATGGGATGTGTTGGCCATGATCTCTATCACTAGAAACTAATCTATAAAAAAACACAAAAGCTCCCATTAAAAAACACAAAAGCTTCCACTATAGGAAAAATCCAACAACACTCCAAAAGATGAATCCCTCTCTCTAATCAAGTCAACTAGGCTCTAATACCAATTTTTTATAATCCAAGTACAAATATAATAAAACTATTGATCCTTAGTGCTTACAAATTCATCAACATGACATAACACATATGGAAATAGAAATAACATAGTAGAAATATAAAGAAGCCATGCAATTCCACAAGAACATTGATATACGTGGGGAAAACCCTTTGGGTAAAAAATCCTACTACCAAAGAGAGTACAAGTTTATATTAATCTCAAATGTAGAGTGTATCAACATAACTTCCCCCTTCAATCCAACATTCCAATAGCATAAAACATAACATGTAAAACCATACAAACTACTATCACATGCCTCTATATATAGGTAAATGTAATCCAAGAAACCATAAATGCTTTCCAATACAATGGAATCAAACCATTAGCCAAGTAGTCAACATGTGAAAGAGACCTCATTACATGTGTCTTAGATTTACAAGCATCTTTCTATAAGCTTCAAGACCTTTCTCATGAACTTGGTTCTCTAATTTCACTAAAGGATGAAAATATCATACAAGAGTACAAAATAATAACTCCCCAAGTCCAAAAAATACAACCAACTTCATACACATCATCATAGATTCTTTCTTTCACCTCATACAATGTCAAAGATGTTTCTACACATCTTATAATGCCATAAATTTTCATAGATTCCCTTCCAATTCATGCCAAGTGTCCAGTGATGTCTCACAACACTTCCTCCCACATTATGCCCCTTACAAATGTATTCCAAATCATCTAGAGAATAATAATTAATTGTAAATACCCCCAACCTCATGTGAATGTCCAAGTTGGCCCTCTCCATGATTCTTAGAGATGTAAACATGATTAACTAACTATTAAATAAATAAATTATAATAGTCTATAAGAATTGCAAGGTGAATATCACCCCTAGTCCTAACACAAACACACCAAGAATCCTCTAAAATCTCTAAGAGATCATTAAGAACACACAACTTCCACAATCTCTCGAACTCTCCAAAAATCTTAAGTTGATTCTTTCAAAAAATAGGATTTAGCTCTCCATAAAACAAAAGGATAGGGCTTATAAGGGGGTTCCAAATCACTCCTCTCCATTCAACAATGGAGATACATGCAATCTCACTCACTGAAGAAACCACTTTCTTACATGAATTGAATACAAGCCCATACCTTCCATGTGCACCCACATGGGTGTATCATGTCAAGGCATAGTAAAGTCAAGTGTACTTCATTTGTACACCTATTTGGAGGAGAAGAGCATTGAATAGGCAACACACACTAAAATCCTCCATGCATATTAAATGTTTTTTATCCCTAAGGAGTTAAATAAGTACCTAATATTATAAATCACAATCAAAGTCAACCCAAAAATCACCCTACCCAAAGGTACCAACCCATGAGGGTTTAAAATGCATAAAAACACTAAAAATAAACATTTTACAACCATTTACAAGAATCCAAAAGCACAAATCCGAGTTTTCACTCAAAAGAATAAGTCAAAGTGATGAAAATTCACTTACAATAATATTTATAACAAAATATTAACCAAAATCCATTACTATTAATGACCCTACCAATATTGGTTATGACCATGTCTTGTCAAATGAGTTTGCCAAGTCCTAGAAAAATAGAGTGATTTGTGTGAGTCATTTCTTTTTCCATCTCTGAGAAGCTCATTTGTCAAGCAACCGGCCTAGCAATGGCAGGTTTAAAATTGTAGAAAACAATCAAAATCAAGAACCATGATCACTTGGAAACATTACTCAGAAAGGGGAGAATGTCAACAGATTCCAAAATGAGTTTAAGAAGGACAACTTTCCAATGTCCTAGGGAGAGTATGTAAACACCATAATTAGTTACTTCACTCTTAAAGATGGGTATAATCAGGTGTATTCATATCACCTTCCTATGTTAAACCATTTATGTCACAAGGTGAAAATGAGTTTCCCTTTTCTTTGTTAAGTTTTTTGGAACAATTGGCAGTTAATGTTCTTTCAGGGAAAGTAGACTTGCCACTTCCTTAAGGTTTGATTTATTGCCTCTATATATTTTAAATAGAAAAAACCTTTGCACCTTCACTCTTTCCCAAAATTTTAATCTAGCAAAAGTCTCCCCTAAGTTCAAAAAGGTCTCATCTTCCCAAGCTACCCCATCCTCTTCTCCTCCCGTGGTTAAATATTCCCCATCCCCTGTTGCCAAGGCTTCTTCAATCCTTCAATATAATGATTCCCTAGCTTGTGAAGGTGGCACTTCCCCTTCTCTATCCCCTAAAATCATGGTCCTTGATAATCTTAAGAGTCTCCACAAAAAATCTCATTCCCCCAAGCAAAAAGGTTAGCCTAGAGTGGTGAAAATTATGGTCCCATCAAAGATTTCTTAGAATATGGATACCCCAAGTGATAACCTATTTCATCTCCTAGGATTGTCACTGGCAATCCCAAGCATATGGCTAGCAAAGGTAAAAAGGTCATTCTAAAAGACCCTACTACTAGTTCCCCTATTCCTCCTATTTTTGATAACCAACATTTCACTAAAATAGTCATGAATTCCTCTATTGATGGTTCCTCTCATAAGATTTAGACTAAAAACCATGTCCCTGTCGATAAACTCAACTCTACAAATGATTCTACTTGTTAAAATGGTAATTTCATAGGTAGAATTGATTTTCTCAAGGAAAATTTGGACCCACAAAATAATATGCTCAAATGGTTCATGTGCCAACTCCAAAATATTTAGAAGAGAGTATAGACTATTAAAAATGAGCTACTCAAGGATGATAATAAAGGTGTTAAAAGGTAATGAACCTCTTAACAAGGCTCTATGGAATGAGGTGAGAAGACTATCTGTTATGCTCAAGAATTGGGAAAACTTGGATCAAAGAGTTTTGATGATGCAGAAGAACTAGAAGACATTAACAAGAACATTACTAAAGTGGTAAATTTTAGTAAAAATGATATAAAGAGTTATACCACTAGCCTTTTTGTCCTTCAAAGTGAGTTACAAAAAAAAAATTCTAGCATGGAGGGGTTTGCTAAAAGATTCAAGGCTAAATCTTCTACCCATAATCTAGATACTATTGATCTTGATGAGGATACTTTGGAGGCTTCTTTTGAATACCAAGTCAACTTTCTAGAAGAATGGCAAGTAGCTCCTAGGCTATAAGAATTAGTTGATCCTAACTAGGAGTCTTCTCTTTCTATGTATATCCTCACCTTCCTAATTTTGTGGTGAGCTTTTTCCATTATCTTGTTTTATTGTTGTCTCTGCTAGTTTTTTCTTACTTATTTTTTTAGATGTTCCATTAAATATTCCCTATGGGACTCGTCTCTCTTGCCATTTGTTTAATCTGATGTAAAAGGGTTTGGATCCTTTCAAAAACCCACTTTTACCAATATCAAAAATAAAATATTAACATAAATAAAAGATATAAACACTAGGGACATGATTCACACAAAAGAGGTCTTAATCCACACTAGGCTAAGATGTTTGGTTCACTAGGATCCCATAGTCAAAATCCCATTGCTCCATCATGTAAAGAGGGGTAGAATGTAGGGTTCCTAATGATTCTCCATTTCCCATTGGATAACTTGTATCAACTTACAACTCAATGCACATGTCAAATCTCATTGAGAAATACATACATATAGTTGAAGCAAAGTAATATGGTTACTCTAATAACCCATCAATAAATCAATTCAAATATGTAAGAAAAGAACTCAACCCAATAATCACACATTTCCAATATAAATAAAATTATTCTTGTAAATTGGTACTATTAAGTCTCATTATTTAACACTATTCAATTCACAATATTAAATTATGACAATTTTCTATAAAATACACTATTCACATTTAATCTAATTTTGATAATTTAAAAGAATCCAATTTAAAGTCCACACTAGCATTTAGGTCATCATTTCCTTTAACATTTGAAATTATATTTTAATCAAAATAAGCCAAGATATGAGTAAAATTTCTCATATAAGTGATAACACATAAATTAGGTTTATCCTTAACATATAACCACAACTATTTAAATTAAATCAACAATGATCACTTCTCATCAAAGACATTGTTCAATCTTAAATTAAAATTGCACTTACTATTTTTAGGTCACTTGAACCATCATCCTAACCTTGTCAAGTTCACTTACCAATAATCCATACCAAAGTTAGGTTAGTGTTATCATTAAATCTAATTCATTCAATAAATCATTACATATCTAAACATAGAAGAACTAATCAATCAAGAAGACCATAAAACATGATAGGGCATTCATAAGCATCATATAAATAATTAGAACATCAATTATAGGTATATGCACAAAGATGGGGGGCCAAAAAGTGGTCAACCATTCATTTTAAGGCATAATGAGTTTGCATTATACAACATGCTAAAGACATGCTCATGTTAAGGCTCAGGAACATTTTTTAAATGCAAGTGCATTATAACATGTATATTTTCCAATTTAAACCAATGAAATCCTACCCTTATGCTTGGAACAATTTTTAATTGCAATCTAGGTGCCCAAATACATGGTTTATTAAAGACATACAAAAAACATGCAAATGTTGAATATTCTCTTTATCACATTCATGTATTTTAGGAGAAGATTCTATGATAATAGTGTCACTATGACATCAAGCTCCATCTTAGCTTTCTAGCCATGTAAGTTTTTCTAAAATTCAAATATATTAGGGTTTTGATCTCTAATTACTTTTAAAAGAGTCTTCATAGGCTACAAAAAGACATGTATTATTTATATTAATCAAATTTTTGGATTCAACTATGTCTCTTTTTTATTTTATTGACGTTTTGGATCACACTCTGTGACCCATCATTAGGAATTTTGAATCAAACTTAATTATTAGCTTCTCAAGAAGTTTTGTGTAATCTTTGATTGATTATCTAAATTTAAAAAATTTACATTCTCATGTCCTACACTTCATTCTATACACATTGAAAAAAATATATTTTATTATTATTTTTCTCAAAAGTAGGGAGGAGCACATTCAATTTTTCAAGTTTTAAGATGTGTCCACTTTGAAAATTAATAAAAAATATATTAATTAAAAAATTAGAAGAAAAATATCTAAATTACTACATGATCTTAACTAAGTCTCCATTGAAGGGATTAATGAAATACTTAATGGAACTCAAAAATGTGGGGTGGGGAGCACACCTAATGCTATCTTATATTTTTGTGGTAAAAACATGACCACTTTGTGTGCTCTCAATGTTTGACCCTCTTAATATTCACCATTTTAAAAGAAAACTTAGTAATTTAGAAACTATATTTTGAACAACAGTATTTTTGTTCTTATCACATCTTCATATTTTGAGCATAGGCATCTCAAATTACTTGTCAAAGTTTAGGTTTTGTTCATTTCAAGAAAAATACAGTCACTTAAGACCCCCTTTTGGCCCCCTATTTCCCTACACTTTGTTAGATTTAGGGCAGACAATTGAGAGGGGGGGTGAATCAGTTGTACAAAACTTTCTTCCAATTTAAACACTTAACTCCACATTGTTATTCAATAGCATAATAGTAAACCAATCATGAAAACACAATGCAACAAATCAAGAGCAGAAACACATTAACACATGAGACACCAAGATTTTGACGTGGAAAACCTGGTTAAGGGAAAAACCACGGGGTGATTAACCCAAGATTGTATTCTCTGTTAGAAGAATAGAAAGAACAAAATGGCACATGCCAATTAGAGCTCACTGCCTACAAGAGACATACTGTCTACAAAGAAATAAGTATCACCTACTTGAACTGGAAAATAGCATCTTCACCATGCTTGAATCGATTCCATTTAAGCCTAGTACTTCTGCTCTACCTTTCACTCTCCTCCTTGCTAGCACACACTCATCTCCACAAGAACACCTTTGAAATGACTTCACAATCCCTCATTTATACAAGACATCAACTTAGGAATGATCATCTAAGTCGGTAAACATCAACAAGAACATCCCTAGGATGTGTAACTCATTCGGTCAGCCAATCTCAGGAAGAACACCATCATCTAGAAGTTATTCCTCAAATGCGAGCTCCAACTCCAATGCGGACCATCAACATGAACTGGACATGATCCAAATAGTTCCACAAGCTTGTCTAAATCACCAAGAACATCCACACTTCATCTGGAACCTCAAGAACACAGTCTGTCATTCCTGTCATAAAGGAATAGATGCTTGCGGACCTTCAAACCATGAACCAATCAAATTGATACTTCACAAAGACTTCCTAAACACTCCCTCAAATCCGTAGAACAAGATACTATATTTCTGGATCTCACCGAACCTATCTGTATCACTCTGTCACCACTGAACATTTGTTGGAACCAGTTTTACTTGAGCAGCCACAACTTCTTCAGATCTTCATACGGACCTCTCAAATCTCTACTAGACCACCTTAAGACTCATATCTACAAACCCTTTAATCCGCATCCTCTGATCCTCATCCTATCTTGGACTTTTACCTTACTATCATCACTATTCTTCATTGTTCCTAATTGAGGCTAATTTTCTCAATATCCTCAGTACACAGCTCATCCAATCCTTATCATTAATGCAACAAGAGTATGTTGACATCAATGACAACATTGGTTAGACCCATACTTGCAACAATCTCCCCTTTTGTCATTGATGGCAACATATGATGTGAAAAATTGTTTTAACCATCAAGACAAGAACTTCTCCTCACTATCACAACTCCCCCTATCAGTAACAACCATTCACATGTCTTTTTTTTCTTTACTACTCCCCCTTTGATCAGCAACCACTTGTTTTTCACATGTCTTCTCTCCCCCTTTGACATCAATGGCAAAGGGCACATACTTGCAATTCCACCACTTCAGAATCATACGTACTACTCCCCCTGAGTAACAACTCCCCATCATCAATCTGGACCACAAGATTTGACTGTGATATCCACCGAACTGATGCACATTAGTGCACCTTAGTTCATCACCAGAGGGGCAATAACCCCTAACTTCTTCCTAATATACTCAAAAGAGTCCTTAGGTAGAGGTTTAGTAAAGATGTATGCAATCTGATCCTTGGAAGGCACAAACTCCAATCTGACTTCATTCTTCTTCACTTGCTCTCTCGAAAAGTGAAACTTGATGGATATGTGTGTAGTCTTTTAATGCAACACCAGACTCTTAGATATATTTATTGCACTTGAATTATCATAGAAGATTATGATAGGTTCCTCATACTCCACTTTGATATCTCTTAGCATCTGCTTCATCCACAAAACTTGAGTGCAACTACCTGCTGCTGCAATATATTCTGCTTCAGTTGTAGACAGAGATATTACCTCTTGTTTCTTGCTTAGCCAAGAAACCAATCTCTTCCCCAAAAAGAATGCTCCACCATTGGTACTCTTCCGGTCATCCACATCTCCTACCCAATCCACATCTGTATATGCATGAAGAGAGAAATCATGATCTCTAATATACCACAGACCATACTCAACTGTCTCTTTTAGATATCTAAAAATCCTCTTGATTGCCATGACATGAGATTCTCTAGGATCAGCCTAGAATCTAGCAACAAGACCAACAACCTGCATAATGTCTGGTCTAGTTTGGGTGAGATACAATAGTCCTCCAATCATTGACCTATACTTTGTCTGATCAGCCTTAGGAGAGTCATCATCCTTGCTCAATTTACATCATATTGCCATGGGAGTATTCATTGGTTTTGAGTCTTCCATCCCAAATTTCTTCAACAATTCTTTCACATATTTGGTCTGAGAAATGAAGATTCCTTTCTTTGTTTGAGTGATTTGTAGACCCAAGAAGAAATTCATTTCACCAAGCATGGACATCTCAAACTCACTTTTCATTTGATTTGCAAAAGTTTTACACATACTATCTCTTCCTCCAAAAATGATATCATCAACAAACACTTCAAAAATCAAGATGTTTTCATGATCAATTTTGAAATATAAATTACTGTTAGTGGTACCTTTGTTGAAACCAATCTTCAAAAGATGCTTATCCAATCTTTCATACCAGGCTCTTGGGGCTTACTTCAGTCCATATAGTGCTTTCTTCAACTTGCAGACCATATCACCATGATCAGACAATTGAAATCCATCTAGTTGCTCTATGTACACTTCTTCTTCCAAGTCACCATTCAGGAAGGCAGACTTGACATTCATCTGATATACCTTGAAATCCTTGAAGGTAGCAAAGGCAAGAAATAATCTGACTGTTTCAATTCTTTCCACCGGAGAAAAAGTTTCTTCAAAATCAACTCCTTCTATTTGAGAGTAACCTTTATAGACCAATCTAACTTTATTTCTGATTACTTCACCAACTTCATTCAGTTTGTTCCGGAAGACCCATTTTGTTCCAATCACATTCTTGTTTCTAGGTCTGGGAACAAGATCCCAAGTGTGATTTTTCTCAATTTGCATCAGCTCTTCCTCCATTGCTTTAGTCTAGTTTTCATCATTGCAAGCTTCTTTCACTGTCTTAGGTTTAATCTTTGAAATCAGACAATACTCTTCTAAATCTTGAGCAATTCTCCTTGTTTGTACTCCTTTGCTTTTATCACCTATGATCTGATCTTCAGAGTGGTTCAGTCTTACATGCCTAGGAACTTTAGGAATTTCTTGCACTTCTGATTCTTGATCAGGCTCATTGAAACTCATCTCTTCTTCCTGATTTATCAGATTAGTTTGAATCTGACTTACAGAGGAGGCTTGGGCTCCTTGAATCAGAACACCATTCTAACTATCTTCATCATATTCATAAAACCTTGAGGGTTTCTCAATTTCTTCATCAACCTTCACATTTATACTTTCTATCATCTTTCTCAGTCTCTTATTATAACACCAGTATGCTTTGCTTTGAGTAGAGTAACCCAAGAATATTCCTTCATCACTTCTGGCATCAAACTTTACTAGATCTTCATCTCTTTTGATGTAACATTTGCTACCAAAAACTCTGAAATACCTCACAGTAGGAGTGATGCCAAACCAAAGTTCATAAGGAATCTTACTGGTATTGCTTCTGATTTGAACTCGATTGAGAGTATAGACTACAGTGCTAAAAACTTCTCTCCAATCGATCTGAGGAACATTTGCTTCCATCATTATGGTCCTAGATGCTTCTTGGATGGTCTGGTTCTTTCTCTCCACTACTCCATTCTATTGTGGAGTCCTAGAGGAGTAGACAACTGTCTCTTTATTCCATGTTTCTCATAGAACTCTATGACCTCACCGGATGTGAATTCTCCACCTCTATCAGACCTCAGACATTTTAATTTTAATCTAGTTTCATTCTCTACCATAGCCTTGAATATTTTGAATTTTTCAAGAGCTTCTAATTTCTATTTTAGAAAGGTTACCCACATCATCTGAGAATAGTCATCAATTAGTAACATGAAGTATCTATCACCTTGCACACTCCCAATTCTTGTCGGACCACAAAGATCAGTATGAACTAAGTCCAATAATCTGGTAGAAGATAGTTTCTTACTTTTGAATGTGACTCTGCTCAGCTTACCCAACTGACATTCTTTGCACTAGCTATTAGTAGGTTTCACCAATTTTGGAAGATCTCTTACAGCCTGAGTACTGCTTATCTTGATGATATTATCAAAATTCACATGACACATCCTCCTATGCCATAACCAACTCTAATCAACATGAGCAAATAAGCAATTTTTACCAGTACCAACCAAGTGGAAGATATTACCTTTAGTTTGAGTACCAAATGCAATCTCTATTCTAAAACTTTCAAAGATCTTGCATTTTCCATTCTTGAATCAGAGATCATAGCCTTTGTCCACCAATTATCCAACACTGAGAAGATTGTGCTTCAATCCTTCAACATATAGTGCATTACCAGTTTTGTTCCTTCCATCAAAAGAAATAGTTCCTCTTCCTCTGATTCTACCAACAGAATTATCACCAAACTTTACCACTCCTCCTTCATACCTTTCCAAATCTATGAATTTATTTTTCTCACCTGTCATATGGTGAGAGCATCCACTGTCAATGACCCAGTCATCCTTTTCTTCAATTTGGGCAGCCAGAGCTCTTTCTACAACTTTATGATTGACAGATACAGAGGATATTGGTTCTTCTTCCTTGATGGCAATAAACACCCATTCACTTTCGGATTTGTTTCCTATCTCTAATTCATCATCTGTTACTCCTTCATTATCATCTTCTTCATGAACATAGTAACAATTCTTTTGGAACCTTGATCTGTTAGGATCTGGCCTTGAAAATCTTTCCGGACACCTTGAGGAAAAATGACCAATCTTATTGTAGTTAAAATACTTAAAAGGCAATTTTCCTTCATACTTACCAGATCCTCTTGGCAGTCTCTTTGCAATAAGGGCTTCAAGTTGAGCAGTTTCTACTTCTTCTTCTAGGTCTTTTCTTACGTTTTCATACCATGATAGTTTCCTTGATAAGTTCTCTCTCGAATCAAACCTTTGTTTACCTTTTACAGAGGCACTGACTTTGAATGCAGATTCAATCTTGGGGGGGTCATCTCCAAACTCAGTCATTTCAAATGCAGCCAATTTGCCAACCAATTGATCTCTTATGACAGTTGTATGGGCTATGAATTATTCAATGGTAGTAACCTTGATTTTATAAGAAGCAAGAAGGGATCTGAGAATTTTGCCAACAATCTCATTTTCATCCAAGACTCCACCAACATTTCTAATTCCACAAACAAGGTCATTTACTCTTGGCATAAAAGTAGTGATATTTTCATCTTCTCTCATCTTCAAATTTTCAAATTTTCCTTTCAGAATTTGTAACCTTGCACATTTAACATACTTGTCTCCTTCATGCAGAAGTTCCAGTTTTTTCCAAATCTCAAAAGCAGTTGGTAGGTCAATAACATTTGAAAGCTCTGAATCAGATAATGCACTTAGAAGAGCTTCTATAGTCTGTAGATTGTTTTCAGCATCTGTGAGTTCATTTGGGGTTTTTGGACCACCCTGTGGAGGTGTATACTTTGTTGTAACCATGGTCCAGTATGCCATTCCCATACATTGCAAGTGACATTTCATGCGACCTTTCCAAAGATTAAAATTGGTTCCATAAAACTTTGAACTATCCTTCTTGTAAGACCTCATTCTGGATCTCCTCAATCAGTTAAGCTCTTTTTAGAGGAACTTGGCTCTGATACCAATTGTTATATTTAGGGCAGACAACTGAGGGGGGGTGAATCAATTGTACAAAACTTTCTTCCAATTTAAACACTTAACTCCACATTGTTATTCAACAGCATAATAGTAAACCAATCATGAAAACACAATGCAACAAATCAAGAGCAGAAACACATTAACACATGAGACACCAAGATTTTGATGTGGAAAACCTAGTTAAGGGAAAAACCACAGGGTGATTAACCCAAGATTGTATTCTCTGTTAGAAGAATAGAAAGAACAAAATGGCACATGCCAATTAGGGCTCACTGCTCGAACACACTACTCACAAGAGGCTCACTGCCTACAAGAGACACACTGTCTACAAGGAAATAAGTATCACCTACTTGAACTGGAAAATAGCATCTTCACCATGCTTGAATCAGTTCCATTTAAGTCCAATACTTCTGCTCTGCCTTTCGCTCTCCTCCTTGCTACCACACACTCATCTCCACAAGAACACCTTTGAAATGACTTCACAATCCCTCATTTATACAAAACATCAACTTAGGAATGATCATCTAAGTCAGAAAACATCAACAAGAACATCCATAGGATGTGTAACTCATCCAGTTGGCCAATCTCAGGAAGAACACCATCATCCAGAAGTTATTCCTCAATTGTGAGCTCCAACTCCAATGCAGACCATCAACACGAACTGGACACAATCCAAAGACCTCCACAAGCTTTCCTGAATCACCAAGAACATCCACACTCCATCTGCTTACTAAAATCCTTCTCCCCTTCATCTGGAACCTCAAGAACACAATCTGTCATTACTGTCATAAAGGAATAGATGCTTGCAAACCTTCAAACCATGAACCAATCGAGTTGATACTTAACAAAAACTTCCTAAACACTCCCTCAAATCTACAGAATAGGATACTGCATTTCTAGATCTCACTGGACCTATCTATATCACTCTATCACCACTGAACATCTGCAGGAATCAGTTTTACTTGAGTGGCCACAACTTCTTCAGATCTTCATGCGGACCTCTGAAATCTCTACTGGACCACCTTAAGACTCATATCTACAAACCCTTTAATCTACATCTTCTAATCCTCATCCTATCTTGGACTTTTACTTTACTGTCATCACTATTCCTGATTGAGGCTAAGTTTCTCAATATCCTTAGCACACAGCTCATCCAATCCTTATCATTAATGCAATAGGAGTATGTTGACATCAATGACAATACCGTTTAGGCCCATACTTGCAACACACTTACCCTAACCTAAAAATCTAAAATTTAAATCAAAAATTAATTTCATTCATGATCATGACCATAATAAAATTCATTCGTAGAGAAGGTAACTACATTGACACAATGCACATCTCGATTAGAAGAGAATATTAACATTAATCTTTACCTCTTACACTATATAAAAATTAACATCTAACTTAACACCTACTATTATTAAATCCTATGTCTATGTCCATATTTAGTTTAATAATAACTTAACATCTAATTAAAAATTGCATGGTAGATTAAGTTTCGGCATACTAAAACCTATAGAATTAACTCCATAATTCACCTGATAGAAGGGAAACATACATAAACCTAGTTATGACCATTCTTATACTCTATTGACAATTCATAACTATGCAAACTAAGTGCACCTTCATGAATGCAAATAGGAAAAATCTATCATCATCAACAAATTCACACAATAGGGTTATGCATGATCTAATATTGATTAATGACTATCACTTATGAACCCCACTCATATAAGTTACCAATAAAAAGGTCTTACTTGCATATTATCATTGATAATAAACATAAATCACACTAAGAATTAGAATATTTACAAACTATCAAGAATAAAACTCATTAATAACATGAGATACATTACACAAGAAGAGTGCAACTAAGACCACAACATGGTTGGGCATTACACCTTCTATAGTGCATCAATGCATTAAGTATGTTCATAAGGTGAGAGTTGTACATGTTAAAAGATATCCATATTAGCATATTACAAAGATGAATCATTTTATTTTGGATACTTACATAAGAACCACCATATGCAAGTGAAGATTCTCTTTATGATATGTATAAAAATAATTATATGCACACAACGGAAAGAATAGAATAAAACTATGAGACAATGGACCTATACATGATAATACTAAGTCTTTTTATTTAACTCATTTCCCACATAAATCAAGTAAAGGCCTAATGCATCTACAATGGCACCTCTTATTTCACCTAATAGAAGTATGGATGATGGAGTTTTTTCTTCAAAGGGTCCTACTATTGCATGGTTACTAAAGCAAGAATCAAAGGACTAAAAACTAAATAATCTTCATACAGGGCCACTTACAAAGAAACAAGATTACTGGCTACAAAAAATAGAAATTCTTCTTATTTTAAGCAATTTTGTTAAGAGTTCTACATTGCATAGTGATGAGAGTTTGATACTACATAATAATACCTTTATTTAATAGTGGGACAATGATGACTTATTAGAGGAATATTCTTCCCACATTGTTGGTTAAGATTTTGACCATATATGCTTCATCTATATATCTATTTATCTATATTAGTCTTTATCACTTTATTTTTTGTTCTTAGTTTACATGTGGATGATGCAAATACACCTTTAGTGACACATGTTGACATAAGTAAATTTAAACATTTATTGTGTATTTAATTATTACTTATCCCTTGTGTTTCATTGTTATGAGTTCCATTTTTCTTATTCCATGTCTCTTTTTCTTATGCCATGTATCTTTTGATCCTCCTTCATTATGTTTTCTATTATCTTATTTCCTTTTCACTTTGGCCTTTTGATTATGCCATATTTGTTGTGAGACTACTCTTATTATTTAATTCATTCTCATTTCACCTTCTATATTATATCTAATGTCTTGATTGATCCTCCTTACATGTTACGTTTCCCCACTTGGGGGCATCCTCTTTATGATGGTACAGTCATGATTATCTTATGTATCATATTCTTGCAATGTTTACATCTTATTTTATCTTATCAAATGATGATATTCTGTTCACTTATGTTTATTATCATTATATCCTATGCTTATATGTTTACACATGTTTCTAATTATCATTCTTACATATTATAATCATACATTTATGACAATTACATTTTGTCAATGATTATCATGATGAAATATTACATTATCTATTAGTACTTGTTATTTTCCCTTATTGGGGGTAACATTGGGGGGAACCTTTCTTCTTCTTCCATACATGCTTTCATGATTACATCTTATTAAATTGTTACATTTTACCACACAATGTAATCTCTACATGGTTATGTAGCTTTGTATGTTAGGATGAAGGTGTCATCAACCTTGTAAATCTCATGTATTTAATTATTCCAAAATATTGTTTGTAAATGCATTCATAAGGGATGGATGATTCACCTACAATAATAATTTATTTTTATTGGAATGGTAATTAATTATTTATTGGCAACAATAATTAATTACTTACTAATAGTGGTTAACTATTTACTATTTACTAATATTAAAGCATCTTATGCATTAGGATTGTAAATAGGGGCATTTATATAAACCAGGTGCCCAAGTTGGTGGAGATTATTCTTGGGATGATTATTAATAGGTGGTTATGACATGCTATAAGGAATCTATTATCATTAGCTAGCAATGACAAGGTGGGCATCAAAAATAGTTTATCCATTATTAGTGATTTATGCAAGCTATAAGAAGAATTATTATTGACTAAAATTAACCTAGTGGTAGGATACCCTATGTGGGGCATTGGATTTTTCCTATATTTCCAACCTCACCTCATGTATTCCCAAATAACATGTATTTTCTATAAATTGAGAGCTTTAGAAGGTAGAAGATATAGTGTTTTTGCATAGGTACACAAAATTTGTCATAGTGGATGTAGCAGGATTGAAGGAAGTGATGGTATTGCAATCTTTTTCAAAGATAATAGAGATTTGGCCTCTTTCTTGGTGGAGGTTTTTACTCAAAAAAATGTTTTCTCCACGTAAACATTGTGTTTGTTGATTTATTTGTTTCTAATTTTACATGCTTTAATCTCTATTTAGTATTTTACAGATTAAATTTTAAATTTGCAATATAATTTTAGATTTCTATACTGTAGTGATTTGCCTTCATTTCTAACATTTGGTATTAGAGTCTGGCCAGCTTTACTTCTTAGGTGGAAGAGTGAAGGTTTTCTATGTTGTAGTGGGAGTTTTGGTTAAATTTGTTTTGTATATGTGTGTGTGTGTGGAAGCCATGGCTACATCTATATCTCAATCAAATATTTAGAAGTTTAATGGAACTAAATACGAGTTGTGGAAGTTGACAATGGAGGATCTCCTTGAAGAGAGGGATCAATGGTTGACTACAACAAAGGAAAATAAACTGGACAAAATAAATCAAGAGGAGTGGGATAAGATGGATAAGAAAGCACAAGGGACAATTTGACTTTGTCTTGTAGATTTAGTTATGTTAAATGTAGCTAAATAATCCACTACATATTCTCTATGGAAACGTTTGGGTGAGATCTACCAAGCCAAGAGTTTGGTAAATAAATTATGTTTGGAAAGAAAATTGTTTTATTTAAAAATGAAGGAAAGTGATTCGATTGTAGAGAATTTAAATACTTTTAATTTGATTTTGAATCAAATAGCCTCTACTAATGTTAAGATTGAGGAAGAAGATAAATGTATTATGTTTCTTTGTTCTTTGTCTGAGTCATGGGAGAATTTCATTCTTGCTATTAGCACTAATCTTAAAGATCCCAAGATAGATGCCCTTGTTGCAATATTATTGTCACAAGAAATGAGGAAGAAAGATATGGATATCTCAAGAGACACTCTTAATGTTAGGGGAAGGTCTAAGGAAAGAGGTGGATCTAAAGGAGGATAGAAGGAGCCTAAAGACAAGTCTAAGGGTATATCTAAAACTCCTAGTAAAAAGTGTTGGCAAGAGACACTACTTAGAACTGATAAGTGTTGTCATTGATGGCAACTAAAATCATCCCAAATATCCGCATAACACAATTTGTTCATACTAGAAGTCAGAATCAGAATTTGTCTAAGTCTGGGAAGTTAAGAACAGAGCAGTAACAGAGTCCAGTATCTTGATCCAGATCTCTCCAGTGGAAAGGCATGGTTTGTTGTGGATCTAAGGTAGTTAATAGCATTGGAAATACACTCTACATCTAGAGTTTTGTCCTCCGGTGATGAAGGATTCAAAAGATGTTAGCATCTGAGTACCGAGCTCCAGTTTATTAGAACATACAGACCTTGCAAAAGATCTTGATTCCGGATGTATGAAAGTTGCTTGTTGGACAAATGGTGGTGATTAGTGATTGTGGCCGGCATGAGTAATGATTTTCAAGAGAAAGTTTTGGTCCACACCTTAAGCTATGCATAGATCTAGCTGACAGAGCAGAGCATTCATAAAAGTTCTAAGTATTGTTGAAGCTGATTGATAGAATGATTGCAGATCATGTTGCAGATATATATATGGTCGATGTAATTGGATGATTGAGTGTGTATGTATGCGTATAAGGTGTATATGTGAAAAGAGTAGAAATCCAAAGAGTAAATGAAGGTAGATCAGTAAAGAAGAGCAGAGCAAAGATGAAATGTGTAAGATTAGTTTTTGTGCTTAACTAGAACTAAAATTCATGCATATGCAGATGCTATTAAACAGTTCAAATCTCTGTTGTTCTCTTGTAATATTTTATTAGGCAGTGAGCCTCCATTTGAGCAGTGAGCCCAAATGCATGTGCATTCCCACTTGTAAAATACTTTTAACAGAGTATTAATTTTGTGGGTTGACCCCCACCGTATTTTTTCCCTTAACCAGGTTTCCACGTCAAAATCATGGTGTCAAGTGTATTATTTATGTTTTTGATTATGTGATGCTAAAATGTTTATTTCATTAATTTGTTTATAAGTTGTAAAGGAAAATTAAAGGAAGAAAAAGGTTAAATAAGTAACAACTGATTCACCCCCCCCTCAGTTGTCTAGACCTAATCCAACAATTGGTATCAGAGAAAGGTTCCTTAGAGAAGCCTAACAACTTAAGGAAAAGATCTTGGAAGAAGTTTCAACTGGGTTCATTAAGAGATCTTCAGTCAGCTCTAGAAGAGCTTGCTCAATCTAGAATAGAAATAAGTAATCTGAGAGGTGAACTTAAAGATGTTGATGACACCATTCAAATGTTAAAAGATAAATTAAAGAAATCTATGCAAAGAAAAAAGGAGCTACTTCTATAGCTATCCAGTTTACCTGAAGAAAACAGCTTGAATGAAGCTTTGAAAGAAAAAACAAAGGAATGTGAGAAGCTCTCAAAAGAAGCCGCTATTCTAAAAATTGAAATGGAATGTGGGGTGATGAGGCAAACCAAAGAAAGTGAAGATAGGAAGAAAATTGAAGAAGATCTAAAACAAAAACTAAAAGAAAGATCTGAAGAATGTTACAAATTGGATGGAATAGTGAGCCATCTAGAGTCTGATCTACAAAGAAAGTAGAGACAATGAGAGAGAATTTGAAAGGCAAATAGTCATTCTCAGACATGACCTAGATAATGCAAATGAATATAAGGAGAAGTTCAAGATAAGTTCAGAAAAACTTGAAGCACTACTTGAAGGATAGAAAAAGGCTAATGAGAAGCATGGTCTTGCATATGAGAAAGGTGAAAGCTCCAGATCTAAACAGAGAAATTTTCAATCTAAGAATGGGAGAAACAGATCTAGAAAACCTCTGGTAAGACAGCGAAATGTCAAAGATATCCATCATTCAATGGAAATTGTTTCAACTACAACAAATTTGGTCATAGACCTACTTAGTGCAGAAGCAGAGTAAATCAAAATGGTCCATCCTTCTCTGGTCAATGCTTCAAGTGTAACAAGTATGGTCATAAATCAAATGAATGCAGACATATGACAATGAATGATCCCAATAATAGAAGAATTAGTAACTCTTTCAATGGCTACTGTTTGTTTGCAATGGGTTTGGACACATGGCTAATCGGTGCAAATCAAGAGAAAATCAAGTTGTGTGCTTTAACTGCAATAAATCTGGTCATATTGCAAGATTCTATAGAAATAGAAACAATGGAAGAAGAGGCCCAGTAAATAGAAAACTGGATGAACAAAGACAAGACAAAGGTAAAGAAAAGATTGATGCGAATGAGACTCAAGATTAATCAAACAAGATATGGGTCAGGAAAACCATTATGAATGATAGCAATGGATCTGCACCATAATCTGGTGTTGATAATTCCTCTGGGAATTAAATTGGAGGTCTTGGCTTAGGGGGAGTGGCATTACAAATCAAATTCCCCTAGCTAGTAAGTAAGTGCCTAGATCTGGCATAGTAAGAAAAGAGATCTTAGATTGTTTCAGACCATTTGAAAGGATTTCTGAAAGAAAAGAGATGGATATGGCAAATTGCAGAGCAATACATGAAAGACTACTCAAAAACAGAGCAACTAGATGTATTAGGGCAAAGCATTTATTACAAAGACAAATTAGGTGTTGTGAAACATAAAAAGATCATTCATTCCTCATTTAGATCACTTTGCATTAGAAGAAAGCAAGAAGAAGAGAAGTGAATGATTTTGGAGCTCAGAATTCCCAAGAATTGATGCGCAAAGAGGATCTCCAAGCAAAACCCTAATCTGTGGAATAAGGTATTTCTATTTCCTATGAAACTTATTGAATTTACAATCTCTAAAAATGGCTACACCTTTACTCATCAATGTTACTGAGAGGCCCCATCCAAAATTCAAGAAGCATCCCTATAAATCTATTGAAGTTGAGACGTTAGGTGCCTTCTCAAGTTTCCCTTATGGGGTTTTACATGTTGAAGACATTAGGGCATACATTCATTGCAATCTAGAAGAATTTGGGAATGAGAAACTGATGGAGTTGTTTAAGAATCATTTGAAAGATGACAATTACTAGTTGAGACCTGAATATGAAGCCCTTGAAAGCAAACACTTCCTGCAATTAATTGAATTTCCATCTTTTGTTGAAAATGAATGGGTTTGTTACATCCTGAGTTGAATACATGATGAATTTTTGTGGCTAATGAAACCATTTAAGATCACAAAGGATGTTATCAAGACTGTAACTGAGTTAAAGTCCTCTGGTAGATTACCTATGTTGAAATCCATTAAAAACCAAATAGTAACTGATGCTACTGGCACCAAGTTTGACAAAAGGGTAATGACCATTAATGATATCACAGAACCAGATGTTAAATTTGCCTCTATGGTGATCGGGTACAAGATTTATCACTCAAGTAGGGAAAATTCAGTTTCTAGGACTACAATATATGCTGCTTATAAATTGTTAAAGGAAGATACAGACTATGATTTATGTGAATTACTACAAAATCAGCTAACAGAGAGCTTGAGCAGAATCAAAAGAGACAAGAAAAACTCCTTCAAATATGGTTCCTTGATCATATGCCTATTCTTTTATTTTATGAATGAAGTGCCAAGAGTGCAAGGTGTGCACTAGACAAATGACAAACCAGTGGCAATTTAGATAAGAGACCACTTACATAATCTTGGAGATTCAGGTGCACAAAAGACTGCAATCTGGGGATATTTCAAAAACTTTCAAAGTCTGATGCATGCAAGGGAAAGAATTCCTAGTTCAATTCTTGAAAAGTATGAAAATGAAATATGTTTTATGGTAGACACAGTTCAACATTTGATGGAAACTATAGAACCAAGAATAGTTTGGATAATACCAATGGGCTATGAAGTGGATAAGGAAATTCTAGACATGTATGCTCAACATCTCCTGAGCAAACCTAAAGACACCTCTGTTGAAAGGTTTGGAACATACAAGGAACTAAGTTTAAAGTTGCATGCGGAACTTAGATAGATGGAAACAAAAATAAAGGTACACAAGCAAGTGGAGATGTATGCAGAAAGCATTGGGATTACAAAAGAAGCAGTGAGAGAAAATAAACAAAAGATTGAAAAGATAAAGAAGAACACTGAGTAGGCAAAAAGTGAGTCTGTAGTTTCCCCGGAAGCCCCAAGGAAGACAAGGAGTTATACAACTCCTGTTGAGCCACTCAAGTCCACTTCCACTAAGAAGTTGGAAGCCACTCCATCTGGTGAAGGAGGGAAAAGAAAGAAAACCAAGGCAACAAGAACCCACAAGAGCACACAAGATGATGAGGAGACAGAAACAAATGAAGAAGTGAAAGAAATAAGATCCAAGAAGGTCAAAACTTCAAAGACTTCTAAAATCAACTATCTAGAAGCATGAGGGCCAATAAAAAGCAAGTATATGATAAGTTTGCCATGACTATTGATGAAATTGTAAAAACAATCACTGTTCATGAAAATTTAAAACCTATCAGAGTTTACTATGATAACCTTGATCAAGCAAATAAGAAAATTTTAGAAGATGCCATTATCATATATCTAAATAAATTCAATGAAGCCTTGTTGGAAATCTTACAAGAACTTCCTAAAAGTTTGAGGAAAGTAATAGAAATGAGGAAAGAAGTAGCCAAAGAAAAAGATATAGAACTCAGAGAGTATGTTCTCTCCTCTTTGTGCCCTATAATGACCAGAAAAGAAGCAGATGAAATCCTCAGAGAAGTCAAAGATAAATTCAGAAGAAAAGTCTGGATGAACAAGCTAATGCTTGGTGAGGCTGAAGAAATTGCAAAGGAAACAGAGGAAATTCTGAGAAAGGCTTTAGACAAAAATAAATGCTACATTGTTTCAGAAAAGCAAGTTGAAGAAGACAATCCTTCTGCTCTAGAACAAAAAGCTCCAGAAGAAGAAACTAACAAGAGAATTAATGACCAAAGTATTATTCTAGATCCTCCGAAACTTGATTCATCAAATCTAAATATTGGAGAAATTTAGGAAGAGGAACAAGTCAATTAGGTGGACATAGAAATAATAGATAGAATAACTGATGTAGTGATAACTCCTCCACCTGATCACTCTGGGAAGGAAAAGGATATTGCTACCACTCAGAGCCCTTCGGATCAAGTAGCAAGTGGTGAGTAAGAAGAAATGAGTGCCTCAGAAGAAAACACAAAGAAGAGTAATATAGAGAAAGAGGAGGAAAAAGAAAAGGAAGACAAAGTAGAAGAAGATGGTGCAAATGTTGAAGCACCCAAAGCAGATGTAGAAAAATCTAATGATCAAAAAGATGGTTTAGAAAATATAGCAAGAGACACTACAAATGTAGTAAAAGGCCCTCTTGAAAAGGAAGTGATTGAGCTTGATGATCCTGAACTACTCCAAGAACTAACCAATCTGGATGCCCTCTCTCCTTTTCAATTGATGAAAATAGCATCTTTCACCCAAGTAAAAGCCAAAGAAAAGATGATAAAATCCCACTTAGAGGACAATGAGCTGATGGGGCTAGCAACTAGAATTTTAGAGAAATTAATGCCAACTTATCAAGAGAATCAAAATGATTCCCCCTCCGGCCATTTGAAAAATCTTGTAAGTACAATAAACTCACATTTTGAGTCTTTTGAAAAGTCTGAGGAGGCAAAGGTTCAGAAAGAATTTTTTAATAAGAAATTTAGTCAAGTTAAGAATCTCATAAGGAGTGATAGATTGATACTAGGCATTAGCATAAAGAGCAGCTAGAATGCTCTAAGTGATGGAGGAGATATATATAAGTTTTTCCTATAATGGACTAAAGTCAATAAGGATGTCAAGAAGAAGATAAGGAACAAGAATAGAAAATATCAGTTCTATCTCAAAAATTTTGATCCTCTAAATGCCTCTCCTATAAGCCAGGAATGTCAGGTCATTAGCTTGACACATGAAATAAAGGGACTTGAAAAAGAGAAAATCAATACTATGAAGAGGATGTGTGAACTCTAGGGATTGATTGCCCCCAAGTTGGAAGCCATGCATAATGCCTTATCCGAAGCCCATAATGCACTTCAGACAAGTGATCCTCTGGATCTAGCAAAGGTAGAAGCATATGCATTTATGGTAAGTGGGCACATCTCACTCTTGTATGGAATGAAGAATACTTGGGCCCTTGAACTTGTGCAATTAAAAACTAGTTTTACAGACATTCTCAAGTTCATGTAAATAGTATTTGATGATTTGTTGTACATATGCGGTAGTATAAACAAAACTTTTTTTAAGAATTTTGGCTTGTGAATCCCACCCTTTGCCATTGATGTCAAAGGGGGAGTGAAGGACAATGAAAAATGAGGTATTTAGCATAGGGGGAGCACTAGATTAAGTGAAGGGCATGAATGTACAGACAAAGGGGGAGTCGCTCTAAGACACTTAGTCATTTTTCACTAAGTGTTACCATCAATGCCAAAGTGGGAGATTGTTGGCAAGAGACACTGCTTAAAACTGATAAGTGTTGTCATTAATGGCAACTAAAATCATCCCAAACATCCATATAACATAATTTGTTCATACCGGAAGTCAGAATTAGAATTTGTCTAAGTCTGGATAGTTAAGAACAAAGCAGTAATAGAGTCTGGTATCTTGATCTGGATCTCTTTGGTAAGGCATGGTTTTCTGTGAATCTAAGGCAATTAACAGCATTACAAAGACACTCTAAATCTAGAGTATTTTCCTCTAGTGATGAAGGATTCAAAAGATGCTAGCATCTAAGTACTGGGTTCCAGTTTATCAGAACAGATAGAAGTAGAATAGATAGACCTTGGAAAAGATCTTGATTCCAGATGTATGAAAGTTGCTTGTTAGACAAAAGGTGGTGATCAATGATTATGGCTGACATGAATAATGATTTCCAAGAGCAAGTTTTGGTCCACACCTTAAGCTATGCATAGATCTAGCCAACAGAGCAGGGCACTCACAAAAGTTCTAAGTATTGTTGAAGCTGACTGATAGAATGATTGTAGATCATGTTGCGGATATATATATGGTTGATGTAATTGGATGATTGAGTGTGTGTGTGTGTGTGTATACGTATAAGGTGTATATGTGAAAAGAGCAAAAATCCAAAGAGTGAATGAAGGCAGATCAGTAAAGAAGAGTAGAGCAAAGATGAAATGTGTAAGATCAATTTTTGTACTTAACTAGAACTAAAATTCATGCATAGGCAGATGCTAATAATTAGTTCAAATCTTTGTTGTTCTCTTGTAATATTTTCTTAGGCAATGAGCCTCCATTTGAATAGTGAGCTCTAGGCAGTGAGCTCGAATGCATGTGCATTCCCACTTGTAAAATAATTTTAATAGAGTATTAATTTTGTGGGTTAACCCCCACCGTGGTTTTTCCCTTAACTGGGTTTCCACGTCAAAATCTTGGAGTCAAGTGTATTATTTATGTTTCTGATTATATGATGCTGAAATGTTTATTTCATTGATTTGTTTATAAGTTGTAAAAGAAGAAAAAGGTTAACTAAGTAACAACTGATTCACCCCCCCTCTTAGTTGTCCGGCCCTAATCCAACAAAAAGAACAAAGTGAAGTGTTGGAATTATAGAAAGAGGGGACATTTTAAGAAGGAATATAGAAACAAGAAGAAATAATGGGATGCCTCCATAGAAAAGTCCTCAGAATTTGGTGACGAAGTCTTGCTTCTTTCATGTCAAATTATTTCTAACAGACATTAGTTGTTTGACTCAAAATGCTCATATGATATGACTCCTCATAAGGAATGGTTTTCAACACATGAAGAATATGGTGGAGGTGAAGTCTACCTTAGGGACAACATTTCATATATGATAGTTGGACAAGGCAAGGTACAATTGTGTTTCGATGATGGGAGGATACAAACCCTCCTTGGTATTTTACATATTCCTAGATTGACTAGAAATTTAATTTATGTATCTAAGTTGAATGATTTGGAAATGCATGTAACATTTGATAAGCATGGTTGCAAATTGGTGAGAGGGAGCTTGGTGGTAGCAAAATGGACAAGATCAAGAACTCTGTTTAGGTTGAATGCCACTACTTTTTATAAACCCACTTATGTGACTAAAAAATCTAAAAATGCATGTATGTTGTGGCACTATAGATTGGGCCATATAAGTGAAAAAAGCTTTAAAACCATTATGAACATAAAGTTACTTGACATTTTTAACTATTTTGACGGTACTTTAATTTTTATGAGTATTGTGTGTTTGGGAAACAAAATAGAGCAGCATTTCCTTGATGAAGTAATAAAGCAAAGATGAAATTAGAAATTCTACATACGGATGTGTTTGGTTTTGTTTATATTTATTCTATTGAAAAATATTGGTATTTGGTGTCCTTCATTGATGATATCTCAAGGTTTACCTAGATTTATTTTATGAGAAATAAATCTAAGGTTTTCACTAGTTAAAGGACTTTAAAATCTTAGTAAAGAATCGATCAAAACCTATGATAAATGTTTTATGATCTGATAATGGAGAGGAATATTGTTCTAAGGAATTTGATGAGTTTTGCAAGCATGCAAGTATCATAAGGTAGAATACTACTCCTTACACACCTCAACAGAATGGGGTTGCAGAAAGGATGAACTAAACTATAATAGAAAGAGCTAGAAGTATGTTAAATGGTGTAGTCAAACATATGCTTTTGGGTAGAAGCTATGAGTACTATTGTTTACTTGATTAATAGAACTCCTTGCAAGGCTCTTGATTCGACACCTTATGAAGTGTGGACAAGTAAAAAACCTTTTGTTTTAGATTTAAGGGTTTTTGGCTATGATACCTTTGTTCATATACCTAAATAAAATCATTCTAAGTTGGATTCAAAAGTATAGAAATGCATCTTCATTGGATTTGGTGAGAATGTTAAAGGTTATAAGCTTTGGAATCCTCTTACCAAGAAATTTATCTATTCTAGAGATGTGATTTTCATGGAACTTAGAGCTATTTATGATCCTAAACAACCAAAAGATAAATAAGGGAAGAAGGTAGTTCATTTTGAAATTAAGAAAGAAGATGCACATAAGGAAGAGAAAAATGATGGATTTGACGATGGAGAGGAAGAAGAGGGTTTAAGTGAGAGTTCTAAGAAGGATGAATATGAAATTACTAAAGAGGTTGAGCATGCATCTAAGAACAAGAAGAAGAATCCCTTACTCCTCTCTTGAGAAGACCACATGACAACAACATCTAGTTGATAGGTGTAGCCTACTAGATTTCTATTGTGTATTTGCTTTATTAAGTATTGATGATGAACATAAATTTTATAGGGAATCTATTCTTACAAATGATAGTGAGTCTTGGCAACAAGCCATGTAGGAGGAGATGATAGCTTTAGACTCATGTAATGCCTCAGATCTTGTTTGTTTGCCCAAATGAATGAAGGCCATTGGATGTAGGTGGGTCTACAAGAAGAAATTTGGAGTAGACGGTTCATTGGAAAAGTTCAAGGATAGACTAGGAGCCAAGGGCTACTACTAGAAAGAGGGAGTTGATTTCAATGAAATAATCTCTCTTGTTTCTAAATTATCTTCTATTAGATTTATTTTATCCATAGTTGTTTCTTATGATTTTAAAATTGAGAAAATGGATATTAAAACTACATTTTTGCATGGATATCTAGAAGGGGAAATTATATGCAACAATCTAAAGGTTTTGAGGTAAAAGGGAAAGAACATTTAGTTTGCAAATTAAAACAATCTCTTTATGGTTTGAAACAATCACCTCAGATGTGGTATTAAAAATTTGGTTCTTTTATGCTGAAATTGAGTTTTGTAAATAATGAAGATGATCATTGTGCTTACATTAAATGTATTGATGATCATATGGGTAAGTGCACACAGATGAGGGACCAAAAGGGGGTCTTAAGATGCCACTTTTTTTTTGAAATTAGGAAACATTGATGTTGGATGAGAAATTGAAGATAGTTACACTCAAATTTGAAGATACAACAAAAACAAAGGTTGTAGTGCTCCGAATCTAGTTCCTAAACTACTAATTTTTTTCGAGATTAAGGGGTTCAAAAAGGGGGAGCACACAAATTGGTCCAATTTTTCTCAAAAAAACATAACATAGCATTTGGTGTGCTCCCCCTAAAATGTTAACTTTTTTTAGTATTTCAAAAATCGCTTTGCTAAGAAATTAGCTAACACCATGTAGTTTATCCCTGATTTTTCTAATAATTTTGTCTTGAATAATTGATTTTTTAGTAATTTTTAAAGTGGACACATCTTGAGAAATACTAGACACTGGTTTTTGAGAAAAAATGGATACACTAACAAAAGAAATTAAAGATGAAACCCTTAACATACTCAAAATGTGAAAACAATTATATGGTTACATAGCTAATAGAGAGCTTAAGATTATGGTGGTATTTTTTTTACTTTTCATTGAATAACTACAATCCTGATTGGGAGCATGCTCTAGATTATCTGAATTTTGTTAGAAACTGGAAAACACATCCTTGGATGACCTAAACACATTCCAATCGTTTGGGTTGGAAGCCCAAGGCAAATCCAAGCCTTAGGCTCAGTAATTACCAAGCCTAAGCATAACATGAGTGTGTTATAATGCGCTCACATTATGCTGAACTAAATCACTCCCTTCCCTCCTCTCTCCCTCCCTCCTCTCTCTTTCTCACCTCTACTTCCCTCTCTCTCTCACTCTCTACTTCTCTCCTTTCCCTACATCCTACCCTCTCTCTCACTCTCTACTTCCCTCCCCTCTCTACCTCCTACCATCTCTCTCACTCTCTACTTCCCTCCCCTCTCTACCTCCTACCCTCTCTCTGAGTCTCTACTTCCCTCCCATCTCTACCTCCTACCTTCTCTCTTGCTCTCTCCTTCCCTCCCCTCTCTACCTCCTACTCTCTCTCACTCTCTACTTCCCTCCCTCTCTACCTCCTACCCTCTTTCTTAGTCTCTGCTTCCCTCCCCTCTCTACCTCCTACCCTCTCTCACTCTCTACTTCCCTCCCCTCTCTACCTCCTACCCTCTCCCTCACTATCTTCTTCCCTCCCCTCTCTACCTCCTACCCTCTCTTGTACTCTCTACTTCCCTCCCCTCTCTAACTCCTACCCTCTCTCTCACTCTCGTATTTCATCCCCTCTCTACCTCCTATCCTATCTTGCACTCTATACTTCCCTCCCCTCTCTACCTCCTACCCTTTCTCACTCTCTTATTCCCCCCCTCTCTACCTCCTACCCTCTCTGACTCTCTACTTCCCTCCCCTCTTTACCTCCTACCCTATCTCACTCTTCTTCCCTCCCCTCTCTACTCCCTACCCTCTCTTTGAGCCTCTACTTCCCTCCCAGGTCTCTACCTCCTACCTTCTCTCTCACTCTCTTCTTCCCTCCCCTCTCTACCTCCTACCCTCTCTCTCACTCTCTACTTCTCTCCCCTCTCTACCCCCTACCCTCTCTCACTCTCTACTTCCCTCCCCTCTCTACCTCCTACCCTCTCTCTCACTCCCTTCTTCCCTCCCCTCTCTACCTCCCACCCTCTCTCCCACTATCTACTTGCCTCCCCTCTCTACCTCCTACCCTCTCTCTCACACTCTTCTTCCCTCCCCTCTCTACCTTCTACTCTCTCTCTAATTCTCTTCTTCCCTCTCATCTCTACCTCATACCTTCTCTCTCACTCTCTGCTTCCCTCCCCTCTCTACCTCATACCCTCTCTCTCATTCTCATCTTCTCCCCCCTATCTACCTCCTACCCTCTCTTTCACTCTCTTCTTCCCTCCCCTCTCTACCTCATACCCTCTTTTATTCTCTACTTCCCTCCCCTCTCTACCTCCTACCATCTCTCCCACTCTCTACTTCCCTCCCCTCTCTACCTACTACCCTCTCTCTCACTCTCTTCTTCCTTCCCCTCTCTACCTCCTACCTTTTCTATCACTCTCTTCTTCCCTCCCATCTTCCTCATATGCTCTCTCTCACTCTCTACTTCCCTCCCCTCTTTACCTCCTACCCTCTCTCACTCTCTTCTTCTCTCCCCTCTCTACCTCCTACACTCTCTCTCACTCTCTTCTTCCCTCCCCTCTCTTCCACTCTCTACTTCCCTCCCCTCTCTACCTCATACCCTTTCTCACTCTCTACTTCCCTCCCCTCTCTAATTCTCCTCATAATTCTTCCCATCCAATCAAAATTCATAAATTATCTTGTTTCCATTTCATCATCACAATTTATATCCTCATCCCTCTTTGCATGTCCTAGTTTTCTTGTTTCCATGCTCTTTGTCAATAAGGGAGAGAGGGTGGAGATCGAGGAGAGAGAGAGAGAGGGAAGAGATGTGGAGAGAGAGAGAGTCCTAGTTTTCTTATTTTGGAGAGAGAAAGAGAGAGGGTTGATCGAGTTTATGAGTTTAGGGTTTAGGAGTTAGGGTTTAGGGGTTTAGGGTTGCTCAGGTTTATGGTTTAGGGCATTATTTAGGGTTTATGGGTTTTTTGAGAGATAGAGAGAGAGGTTTAGGGTTACTCAAGTTTAGGGGCATTATTTAGGGTTTATGAGTTTAGGGTTGATCAAGTTTAGGGTTTAGGGGTTAGGTTTAAAGGGGAATTATTTGTAGTTTAGGGGTTTAGCCTAGTTGCTTGAGTTTAGGGTTTAGGGGTTAAGGGCATTATTTGAGGTTTATGAGTTTAGGGTTGCTCAAGTTTAGGGTTTAGGGGTTAGGTCTATGGGAATTATTTAGGATTTAGGGGTTTAGGTTTGCTCGGGTTTAGGTGTTTAGGGTTTAGGGGTTAGGGGTTTAGGGTTTAGGAGTTAGGGTTTAGGGTTTAGAGAGACATAGAGTGGGGGGGCTAATAGATATTAGGAGAGATAGGTAGATAGAGGTTTAGGGTTGCTTCCAGGGTTTATGGTTTAGGGGTTTGGGGTTTAGGGGTTTAGGGTTGCTTGGTTTTAGGGTTTAGGGGTTAAGGTTTAAGGTTTAGGGGCATTATTTGGGGTTTAGTGTTTATGGTTTAGGGGTTAGGGATTAAGTTTTAGATGCTTAGGTTATGGTTTAGAGAGAGATGACCGATAGGGAGATATAGAGGAGACCGAGGGGAGAGATAGGGAGATAGAGGGTGAGGGACATGGACAGAGACATAGGTAGAGAGATTGAGAGGTAGAGGGATGATAGAGACGAGGAGTTAGGGGTTTAGGGTTAATTAGGTTTAGGGTTTAGGGGTTGTTTAGAGGTAAAAGAGGAGGATTAATTTTATTTTGGTTTGAGGGTTTGATGGTTTTAGATCTTCCCTTCACCACAAACATTCAAGGATATATCAACCAAGTTGAATCTCTACTAAGTGAGAGAATTCACCTAATAGGTTAGGTTGTCACTTGGAATGATGCAGAAGCTCAGATGTTAGCAATCAATATCTAAATTTAATGCTCAAATACTCTTAAAACCCTAAATATTTAAAATAGTGAACAAACTAGTTTCTGATAAATGCTTACAAATTAAGGAAAAGGACAAAGATTAATAACTAGCCATTTTTCAAAGTTCAAAATTTAGAATATTTGAGGACAATGCCCCAAGCACCCAAGTCTAAGGCACTATTTTCTTCATAAAATCTAGAACTCCTTCTGGCACTGATAATCATTGTTCTATTTGTTTTCGTCACCTGAAATGTAGAGACTTCCCTGGGTGCCCTAGTCCAGTGCAGGTTGATTTTTGGGATGTAGAAGCTCCTTTAGATGTAGAATGTCCTTGTAACTCTGATTCCCATCTCTAAAATTCTGAGGACATTACCCTAGGCGCCCATGTCCTGAAAATGCTCTATTTTACTTCTTTCTTTCGAATCCTGAATCCTTATCATCTGCAACCTTCCTGTACAACTCCACTCCACAAAACTCAGTACCTATAACATAAATGAAGACTCTTCAATCACATGAGAAGATGAAGTCTAATCTACAATCACAAACACAATAATAATGTTCGACTTTGCAACAATAAATATCATGAATGCTCTAAAATAACAAGTATGTCTAAAGTTCACATTCATCTTCTAGTTTACAAATGAAAACCTAAACATGCTTATATATGCAACTACAAACATTCCCACTGAGAATTTTGTGATTCAAACTTTTGGTGTCGGCATAAGACCTAAAAATGGTCATATAATTGATACTTTAAATTAGGGCCTGACCCAAAATATGTAGGACTAGGGTGTGAGCACCCAAGTCCTCCCCCCTATTTTAGGTAGGAGTCATCTCAATAGCACTCCTAGGTCATATTTGCCACAAGACTTCAGGGTTTTCTCATCGAGATTCAAAATTAACACACAAGATACTCTAAATGCATTCTAAGGATCTGAGAGCTAAACCTTAAGAGGGAAAAGCCCCCAAGGGGACATTTTCTGACATAACAAGGGTTAGGAGTTTAGAGAGGGAGAGATAGGGATATAAAGGTTTAGGGGAACTATTTAGGGTTTAGGGGTTTAAAGAGAGAGAGAGAGGGAGATAGAGAGATAGATATATACTTATACATAAAGGTTTGCATAGATATATACTTACAAATATATACTTATAGATATAAACTTATAAATATATACTTAGACATAGAGAGAAAACACTAAAATACTTGTTTGCATGCATGGAAGCATAAAGATTTCATGCTTCCCAAAATGTGCTCATGTTATAACGCGAGTGTGTTATAACACGAGCGCATTCTGGGAAGCAAAAAAATAGGAAAAAAACATGTGGGATCCGTGTCCAGATCCCACATGTTTGTTATTCCCTACTTTTCATGCATGCTATCAGGCAAGAAAATGCTTTTTCATGGTGTTTGACATTTTAAGAATCATTGTTTGATCAATCCACCACCTTTTTGTATTTTTAATGTAGAAGAACTGGTTTTTCATGTTTTGGTCAAAATTTGATTATTTAAACTGAAATTTTCATGTTTCATATTGTTTCAAAGCTAATTACCATTGATATAGATTGAATTTGATGATATATGTTTGTTTTTTTCATAAATTTCACTAATCCTATTCTAGAGTTATATAGAATTCATAATCAAACTTGCCAAAAAGATCAATTTGAGGATTTTGAAGCAAAAATTTGGAGGATTGGTCAACTCAAATATCAAATTCTAAGGTATGTTCTTTATGTCCAATTTAATTCACTTTATGTTGTTTAGAACACTCACAATCACTAAAAGTGGAACTATCTAATTTTAAAAAAGTCATCATTATGTGTATTAATAGAATTAGAATCATTAAAATATGATATATACATGATTTTGTTGTATCTTGAATTTGAACTATGTAATCGATACCTCCCTATAACAAAGTATTATCATCATTCTCTCTATCATCCTCTTGGTCATTCAACTCATGCTCATCATTGGGACTAGGTGTGCCATCATACTTAATGTCTTTTTTACTACCAATTGACTTATTTGTATTGATTGATTGTGATAATTCAACACTTTCAGTGCTTACAAGGGTACACCATACTTATCTTGTTTGTAATACTTGTCTTCATACTTAGTCAAAAGTTGTTGACCAAAACACACGAACCGTGTATGTATGTCTTCCTACACTGCAACCAAAATCAAACTATGGCTTGCAATAACAAAGACAAACTCTCAATTGCTTCTTATCACTTGTGATACCTCAAAACATTCTCTAGAACATATGCATGTTCTCAATTGTCACTACGTGCACTCCAACACTACTGCATGTGCCCTTGCACTACCATACATGGTCTAGCAACTCACTTAGCTCATGATGCAATAGCAAGTTCTTCACAAATTTGTTGTTTCTATTTATCCCTCTTAGATATTCATTATATCTTCTTCCTTCTCATCTTCTCATCATTATATTTTTCTTTAATAACCTATCTCACCATTTATCCTTCAATGATCTTGTGATTACCCTTGTAATGCCAATTTACTTATGAAAGTCCTAGGGTTTGATCATTCTTATTTTGGACCATTGTTCAAACAATGTCATGTGATATTCCTAAGGTTACAATGATTGTCCTATACATTTATGGTTCCTAGAAAACCCCTTCTTTACACCTTGACAAGATATCAAATTATCTTCATAGAGTTTGATGTTCCTATCAACTATCATGGTAGTCCTAGTTGTGTTGATAGTCCATTTAAGGTGCTTGACAATTCTAATATGTATATAATCAGTCATTTTCATCATTGTCATCTCTTACCTTGTAATCCTAAGGAGTAGCATATAATATAGGTGACCATGCATTGATATCCTCATAATCATCAAAAATTAGTAGAAAAATAACTATCTGTAAACCTAGGCATGATAGACTAGCAAGTAGTTTGTTTCTAGGTGTTCTTAGGTCACTAGGTACTTTGCATATAATTGGTAATGTTCTTAGGATTTGATACAATCTATGAGGGATTTGTTCTTAGGGTTATCTTTTCATGATACATAACAAATAATATCAAATGAGGAGAACTCAACATGATAGTTATTGATAGTGTGCATTTGTTCAACTTACAAACTACGATTGTCTTCTCCCCAAGTGCCAATACCTTTGCATTTGATGTAGTAATATTTCACGTGAATAGGGTAGTGAGAGCCTATTGCATATTTTGAATATCTGACCTTAATAGTGATCTAGAGTTTCATGATAGTCTTCTATGTTTATGATGTGACAGTCTATGTGGTTGTTTGTAATAGTCATAGCGCAATTTGATAGTCTTTTCCCTCAACATCACCTCCATAAGGAATTTATCTATCATTGTATGATAATGTTCACATATAGGATATACTCAAAATATAGTTTAGGACAACTTATTTTACATGAAATGATGATCTTTAGTCAAGTATATCATGATAATCCTAAATACCTCCAATAATTTTTATGATAGTGGCGGCAATCTTTTCATCATGGGACAATACCTTTGCATCTTAGGGTGATGATTATGTATTACTTGTGATAATTTATCTTGGAAACCTTGCACTAATGATCTACCTTCACCGTATTGATACCTATGGAAAAATATCAAGGAACAATGCATTATAAACAACTTCATGACAGTCATGGTTGATAGGATAGTGCTAAAACTCACAAAAGATCATCCTTTTTCATGTTTGGTCATGAGAACTTCTGCTACAACTTTTTCCACCATGATTTTTATCAAACTATTTACAAGTAGGTCATCATGAAACAAAACTCTAAATTATTTTCAATAAGCTAACCTACAGTCATTAAATTATTTACAAGTAGGTCATCATGAAACAAAACTCTGCCCTGAATTTCTGCACCTTGTTATTCTACCCTAACCCAAACTTTGCTAAAAATCAGACTTGTAATGATGATAGCTGATAAAGGATAGGATCTGTTGTTAGGAATCAACTATTATGAATTTGTTGTTATGAATCGGCTATTATGAATCTACTGTTATGAATCAAGATCTGTTGTTATGAACCAAATTACATATATAAGGATCTATTGTTATGAATCAGTATATGTGTACATACCAAATTATGCAAGGATAGGCTCCAATGAGGGTTGATAAAGGAAGAATAAGTCTACTATTACAATCTTCCCAAACTCCTCTATCCAAAAAGAATTATCTACCATTTTCATTATTGGGAATTGTCAAGAGTTGTTGCTTCCTTCTCCAATTTTGGCTTTTGTTGCAAAAGCCCCCTCAAAGTTCTAATTACCATTGTCTTATTCATCATTCTTATAGAAATCATCACCATGCCGAAAAAATGAGCAAAGACTCTAAGACCAGAAGAGTGTGAAGCTAAGAATGAGAGGAAAAGAGAAAGAATGAGGCAAATTCGCGAAAGTAGGAAATTGTCAACCATAGAAGAAGATATTCCACCATTTCCAATTGAAGAGGAACATGACACATCTAAAGAAGCTAAGAGAAAGAGATGGAGTTGGTAGCACAAAGGTAATGAATGCAAAACCTCTATTCAATGAGGAAACTAAATCTCCAAGTTGAAGGCACTCCATCATCCACAGGTCAAGTTGAAGGAACACCATCATTATCTTCTTGAATTGGAGGCACTCAATCTTTCACAAGTGAAGTTGAAGGTACATCTTCACTTTCTTCTCAAGTTAGTGGCACGCCATCATTCACATGTCAAGTTAAAGATACACCATCTTATCCATCTCAACTTCAAGCCTTTTCATCTTTTTCATCTCCAAATGAAGGTACATCATCTATCCCATCTCAAGTAAATATTGAAGAAATTCCTAATGTTGAGTCAACTTTACCAATGAAAATGCCTCCTAGAATTTTGCATAGGAAGCCTAAGTTTCTAATCGATATCGATGAGAATGTGTTGAAGCCCATGCAAGACAAGATTCCCAAGTGAACTTGCCAAATATATGAGAATAAGATATGGAAATCATTCTTTGAGAATTTAAATGAAACTGGAAGATGTCAACTATTTGTTGAATTGATGAGAAATCTAAAATTTAGGCCCACTATGAAGATTCTTGGTCTAAAAATATCGGATGGCTCAAGTGAAAATTCAATTGTTAAGAATCTAATGAGTGCATATGAGAGTGCGGGTTCCACCTCACACACCAAGGATAGTAATGTCACACGACGTGTCATTACATCAACAATAGTAAGCCAACAAACAAAGAAAACTTGCCTCATTAGAAAAACAAGTCAAGCATTGAAAATAAGTAGAAAAACTCTAATGATAGTTGTTGGAAGACATGAAAGAGTTGAGCACCCAAACACCAATGAATTGTGGGCAATCTGGGAAACTCCCATGGAAAGACAAAGTTGTTGAAGCCTTGAGATCCCTCATCAAAGAATGTTGGAAAAATAACACAAGGGTATCTCCTAATTCAAGAGATGTTGTGAGAAGGATAATTGGTTGTTGAAACTATGAGCCACATCCAAAGCATTTTTTGGATGTGACTCAAACACAAATTTTTAAGAAATTTCAAGAGATGTATCCTCAAATTAAAAATTTTCAAAGATATTTTGAAATGCTAAAACATTTCTATGTCAAAATAAATCACACATGCACTACTTGTTGTAGATTACATATTGAATTTTCTAACCATTTTGATGTTTATCGGTCTATATGTTTAGATTTCCATACTAACAATGTCTTGCAGGATTGTGGCATACATGCCCCACCAACATCTTCAAGAGACTTCATATCAACAATTTTATGTGAAAGAGAGGAAGGTCAAATATTCTATAGGAAATTATGTTTGGATGGCACATGTTAGCATTATGGTGGCTTGCAATGTATGCCAATATGTGAACATATAGAAAGCACACATGCAATTGGAAACAAACTAGTAGATTTTGGCAAGTATAAAATAGTGGCATACAATACAAAAGATGGGAAAGAAGCAAAGAGATGTGATTTGGTTATTCAAAAGATTCTAATGTATTAGTTTGTCTACATTTTGTGACAATATACTATTGTAATGTCAGAAAATGTCCCCTTGGGGGCTTTTCCCTCTTTAGGTTTAGCTCTTGGATCTTTAGTGTGCATTTAAGACATTTTGCATCATATTTTAACACCTGGATGAGAAAACCCCCAAGTGTCTTGACAAATGGGACATAGGGGGACTACTTGAGATAGATCCTACCCAAAATAGGGGGGAGCACTTGGGTGCCCATGCCCTAGTCCTGCCCTATTTTGGGGCAGTCCCAATTTTTGGGTGTCAGCTTGTAACTGTTATTTGGGTCCTATGCCGACACGATAAGTTTGAATTATGAAATTCTTGGCGAGATTGTTTGTAGTTTCATATATAAGCATGTTTAGGCATTCATTTGTAAACTAGATGGTAATTGTGATGTTTATACATTCTCAAGGTGATTCAACCCTTTCATTTGTTGCAAGAGCAGATTTGTGTGGTCTATGTGTTTGTGTTTGCAGATTTGAGCATCCATTTCCTCATGGAATGAAGAGCATCTTCCTCCCATGAGATCTTAACTACAAGGTGACATTATATTGTGTTTGTGATCATTATTTCATTTGGGTCTTACCTCTGCCTCCCTAGGCACGCACTCTCTATCTAACAAAGGTGTTAAGAGACTTAAGTGTCCTCTAGGGCTTGACTGAGGCAAGCCTCTAAACACCACAACCCCCTCCTAAAGTTTTCATGGTTGCAGGTTATAGGTTGAGGAGCTGAACAAAGTGAAATTGTAGGAAGACATCTTGGAGTGTTAGAATTGCAGAATAGAAGGAAAATCTACCCCCTAGACTTAGGTGCCCGATCATTAGTCTTCAAAGTTTCATGATGGAAAAACCTTCGATGTAGCAGGAACAGGTTATAGATCTTATCCATAGATCCCAACAAAAAGCAAGGCACTGGACTTGGGTACCCACTCTTTTGTCCCCAACTTTTCTGCCTCGGAGCACCAAAAATAGGCACTCTGTGATTTGACATTTTACATTCCTCTACAAGAACTTTTTCTGTAATTCATCTATTTTCTGTCGCATTTGCAAAATTAAAGTTTTAATGGTCAATTAAGCATAAGAGAAGGAAAATTGATAATTAAACACCCTAATCCAAGTTTCCCAACATCTCACATTGACCTAGGGTATGATAGTGCACTGCCACTCAACCCTAAGGTCCTTGAATGTAAAGGGTGAAAGGAGGATTTAAACATCTAACAACTAAAACATTAAACAATCCAAATTTTACCCAAAACATTTGGTGAACCCATGTTTTTGGACTTAATTTCAACTTTCTGAGTGTTTGTTTCAGATTTGGATTTATTTCATTGATTCATATAGTTATTAATCTTATTGCAATAAGAAAATTTCAAAAAAAATTAAAAATTTTGAAAAATATTCAAAACAATTGCAATGTTAGGCTTACTAATTTGCATCAATTCTTTCTAAATTTCCATAATTTATGATTTTTGCATCATATCTGAGATAAACTAAAGAAAATAACAAAAATTTAATAGTTTGCATTGCATTTTATCATTTAATTGCTAGGGTTTTGTAGAAATTTTGACAATTTTCATATAACATAGTAATTTCAAAATCTAGGGTTAGTAGGAAAATTCTTCTTTCAGATTTTTCTACTGATTTTAGATATTCGTTCAAACTTTCATTTGGATTTAGTATTTCATTTTAGTGTAAAATTTCATTTAGATTTCAAATATTTGCATTTTTGCATAGAAAATTTCAACAAAAAACTAGCAATTTTCATGCATTTTCATTAGATTTGCATTGGCATTTTGCATATTAAAGCTTGGAATTCATTTCAAGATCTATGAACATTTAATTTTCATCATAAATCATACTTCAAAACATTCATATAATATTTTGTGTCAAGATCTCAAACCTAGGGCTTGAAAAACATTGATTTTCACTAGATTGGGCCTTATTGACTCTCTAAATTTGCACCATAGACATGTTGTGAAGGGTATTTTTGCATTAATTGGATGTTATAAAGGTAATAATTTTCTAACCTTCCTAAAAATCTTCACAACACCCTTTTATTGGCCTCTTGTATTGAAAATTCATTGAAAAACTACACATTTTTGTTATTTTTGCCCTAGGGTTTGGCCTAGTTTGCACTCCAAGTGTGTTGTGATAAATTTTATAGATTGAGGTAACTGATATCATTTATTTTATTTTCTTCACCTCCTAAAATTCATTACAACACCCCTTTTGCTAGGTCTTGGAGTTGAAAAACTGTGAAAAATAGCCTATTTTTGCTATATTTTCACTAGGGTTTGACCTTAAGTGGCATTAAAAGCATGTTGTGATGGATATCTTGTCATTAATTGGATGTTATTATTGATATATTTTTTTTCCATCATCATTTTCCTCACAACACCCTTTTTCATGCTCTTTTGAATCGAGATTTGGTGAAAAAAATGCACATTTTGACATAATTTCACTATATTTTGACTTATCGTCATCTTAGATTTGCATCAAGAGTGTGTTGTGAAGGATATTATTATTTTTTTGAGATGATATCAGACATATAATTTTCTTCCCTTGATCAAAATCCTTATAACACCTTTTGTTTCATTCATTTGCATTGAAAAAAGTACAAAAAATCAAGCATTTGAGGCCATTTTTACATATAGTTTTGCACTTCTCTTTTGCACCAATTTTGAAAAGATTTCAAAATCTGATTTGGCATTCATGGCCTCATCCGCTCATTTCTCATTGGAATCCTTACATGAATATATTTCAAAATTTGAAAATCTTTACAAATTCATTAGTACACATCCTTATGTCATGCCCTATATACAAGCCACGTACCATAAGGATATATTGGTGTCATCTTCCTTCGAGATCCTTGATTATGTATCTGATCTTAACAACTTCATATCTATCATCAATACATACCCTTTGGTAGTAGAAGAATTGATAAAACACACTTTGGATGAAGAGCATAACACTTCTCATAATAGTTTGGAATTAATAGCTAAAACATATGGCAATAATATTAACAATGATTATGAGAGTGATAATGAATTCACAAGATACCCTACCAATCCTACAACTGAACATTCAAAAAACTTAGATGAAAAGACTAGGGTTAGCTCTAGTAATTCATATAATCCTCCTAACCAAAATATGGATGATATTTTGACAACGCAACACTGTTTTGACTATCTTGACCTATTTGGTGTGATTGATGTGGATAAAGAATCATTTCATAAACCACCTAGTCCACTAAGAAATGGCACTTATGTTGAGGTCCACCCTTTAGGGATCGGGAAATTATCAAAATACATTAGATAGACAAATGGAACAACCTATACCTCTTTCTAGCATTCGGATTTGGGAGGATCATGACCTCCTTGATGATGGCCTCTAGCGCGAAGACCCTACAAGTAAGTATCTCTAACTCTTTATCTCTCTTGTGATGTGCTTCCCCCGTGATGTGATATGTGTTGTTTAGGCCTCTTGGGATGACCTTGGATTCTCCCATAAGGTCTAAGATACCAGGAGACTGCCTCTATTGTGACCTTCTTCTATTTGTATCATCATTTTTCTATATTGTCTCTCTCTCTGATTTCATTGTTGTGTGTTGTGTCTTACGGACATAGCATTGTGGCTTGTGACTTGGGGGTACCCTCCTACATGACTGTCCCTAAGACACTTGTTTCTCCTCTCTCATTTATTGTTTCCCTTCCTCTAGTGTTTGTATCTAGCAGGTGGATGACGAAAAACATTTATACTGATGCAGACCTAGTGTCCCTTTCGAGAGCAATCAAAAAATGGACTTAATTCCTAATATGATGATGGGCTTGTAGATATTATCTGACACTTGGCTAGAAGAAGCACTCCATGCTTTCTGCGTAGTGATTTTGATGGTATTCTATCGCATTTACAAACCTTGACAACACTGCTGCTCCGTGCACCTTTGTTTACAGTCTTTGAATCTGGCCTCAGTGGTGCTCAATTTGGAGAACTTCATGATATAGCGCCACGGTTATCCTCAAACTCCAAATTCATAGTATAACCTTGGCTCTTTGTGTGGTTAATCATATGAATTAATGTTGTTGTTTATCATGATTTTTGTAGACACTAACATGTTTCTTGCAGGGATGTGTTTGTAGGAATATTTAGTGATCGTGAAGTATATGTCACCTCTAGGGGACATGGGCTTTGTGAGAGTTTGTGTTCCCTTGTGTGTTTTCTTCCTACCTTAACGTACTTGATATCGATGCATGATATCAACCACCTTAAGGCGAGGGCATATATAAGGTAAGTTATCTGTTGTAGATATTAGCTATGTGCTTGTCCTCAGGTGCAGTTTAAAACTAGCTCAATGAGTACTTCCTACATCCTAAGTTTATTTGCAATCAATCATATAAGCCCTCTATGGAGGTAGGATATTGTGTATATCCTTTTTATCATAAGCTCTCTATGGAGGCAGGGATAGTGTATTTCTTGGAGTAGATTGCATCATCCTGTCATTTTCAAAAGTCCTTTGTGAAGGCAAGGAGCAGTTATGTGACTAACTCAACCCTTAAGCATGTTTTTAGTGATTGTTGTGGTGAAGCCCAATCATTGGTGTGTGCCTATAATGTGCCTGAGATGGTGTTGAGCCTAGAAATAGGAACACTCCATCACTTGTCTATCATGTTTTCTCCGTGTTTTCAAGTGTGTGTGTTTTGGTGTGCTTGCTTTGTTTGGCATGTTTGTTGCCCCATATGTAGTCTAAAGACTAGCTCAATGAGTGCTTCATGTATTTTGGGAGGTTTTACATGTCTTGTGTGTGTGTTGCCCCATATATGTAGTTTAAAGACTAGCGCGATGAGTGCTTCCTGCATTATGGGAGGTTTGTTTACTTTCAAGTACTTGCATCTGCATTTCATATATATGAGAAAAACAAAAGAAAAGAAAGCATCTCTGTCTTCCATGCATTAATGTGTCTTCTATTCATTTACCATCTTCTTCGTGTTTTGCATGACTGTAATTATCTTCTCCATGTTTCGCATGCCTGTTATTGTTTTCAATGTGTCTGGGGTGTCTTCTCCGTGCTTGGTGTGTTTTTTGTGTTTGTAACCTTACTTTAATGCATGTACTGGCCTTGTTTTTATACATACATTAAAGTGGGTGCTAAATGTAATGTCATAAAATGTCCCCTTGGGGGCTTTTCCCTCTTTAGGTTTAGCTCTCAAATCTTTAGTGTGCATTTAATCTACATTTTACATCATATTTTAACACCCTGATGAGAAAACCCCGAAGTGTCTTGACAAATGGAACCTAGGGGGACTACTTGAGATAGACCCTTCCCAAAATAGGGGGGAGGTCTTGGGTGCCCGTGCCCTAGTCCTACCCTATTATGGGACAATCCCAATTTTTGGGTGTCATCTTGTGACCGTTATTTGGGTCCTATGCCGACATGGTAAGTTTGAATTATGAAATTCTTGATGAGAGAGTTTGTAGTTGCATATATAAGCATGTTTAGGCATTCATTTGTAAACTAGATGGAAATTGTGATGTTTATGCATTCTCAAGGTGATTCAAGACTTTCATTGTGTTGCAAGAGCATATTTGTGTGGTCTGTGTGTTTGTGTTTGTAGATTTGAGCATCCATTTCCTCATGGAATGAAGAGCATCTTCCTCCCATGAGATCTTCACTACAAGGTGACATTACATTCTGTTTGTGATCATTATTTCATTTGGTTTTTGCCTCTACCTCCCTAGACATGCACTTTCTATCTGGCAAAGGTGTTTAAAGACTTAAGTGTCCTTCGGGGCTTAACTGAGGCAATCCTCTAAACACCACAACCCCCTCCCAAAGTTTTCATGGTTGTAGGTTATAGGTTGAGGAGCTGGACAAAGTGAAGTTTTAGGAAAATTTGCCTTTGGACTTGGGCACCCACTCATTAGTCCTCAAAGTTTCCTGAGGGAAAAACCTTCAGTGCACTAGGAACAGGTTGCAGATCCTGACAAAAAGCAGGGCACTGGACTTGGGCACCTGCTCTTTTGTCCCTGACTTTTCTACCTTAGAGCCCCAAAAATAGGTACTCTATGATTTGACATTTTGCATTCCTTTGCAAGATCTTTTTCTGTAATTCATCTATTTTTTATCGCATTTGCAAAATCAGGGTTTTAATGGTCAATTAAGCATAAGAGAAGGAAAATTGATAATTAAACACCCTAATCCAAGTTTCCCTACATCTCACAGCGACCTAAGGTATGATAGTGCACTACCACTCAACCCTAAGGTCCTTGAATGTAAAGGGTGAAAGGAGGATTTAAACATCTAACAACTAAAACATTAAACAATCCAAATTTTACCCTAAACAATTGTATGAGTATGCAAGGTATACCCATAGAGCTCGATGGTTGGACTTAAAATTCAAGTTATGCAAGGACACATTTCCACTTGGTACCATCATTTAAGTTGTTGAATTTATAGAGAACTACACAATATAGCCATAGAATGAGGTGCAATCACATTATTACAACTCTACGCAGGCTGCTATATTTGTGCAAATAGAATTCATTCATGTAGAAGATAGTACAGAGTGTTGGAATACAATGGATCACTGAGAGGGGGTGAATCGGTGATCTAATAAAACTTGTTCATTCATCAACCTTGTAAAACAATCAATGCCAACATAAACATGGAAGACAATAAAATCACACAAATGAAACCATGACACAAGTATTTAAAGTGGAAAACTCTAAATAGGGAAAACCCACTATCCAACCTCACCAAAATCTTATTAGGTCTCACTGACCAAAATCACACTAATTACATTTATGCCTCACTAGCTAGGATCTCACTAATCACATCAACTTCAATCTCAAAACAAGAAGATAAACACAGAGTACTACTCTATTTACAATGAAAACAAAGGTTATGGATGAGTTCTATAACTCTTACACAAACACCTTATCTCTCCTAGATTGTCATAAAAGAATAACTCTTCAAGATCATTATACATCCAACACAAAAGTACTTGGCATCATGGTACAATACAAAATCTCTTGAGTACAAAAGGCACTCATACCTAGAACAAAAGCCCCTTCTCTACATCAATTTCTAGTTACACAATCTCTCTATATATACAGCCACTTTTCACAAACATAAATACTTATATCATCACTGCATAAGAGCTATCAATACAATCAAATATTAGAATAAGGACATATTAAGTTTTTACCATATGTATACTTTGCAATCACCATAATATTCTACCTCTGAATACACCCACTGTCATCTTTGATGTTTTGTATCAATCCCATAATATTCTACCTCACATCTTGTCACTTCTGAGTATCTTTGCAATGATCATTATCCTACAAAATACAACCCTTTCATATATATATTTCTTTACAACACCATCCCTACTACTCTGCAACACACATCTCCTTCAACTATTCAGAGAACGTTTCTCCATAGTTTCACCAACCACATACTCAGGGGAAACTTTAGAGATAAAGAACTATTCTATCTATAGTGGAATCCTACACCATACAAACCCCTGCAACAAGAATTTAAACTCTTTTCATTCTGCTCTTTCTATTATGAGAATATAGAGCTATAACATCCTATTTCCTTTATAACACATCCAAAGAATGGTATACAAAGATTACTTCAACTACCAAAAAGATAAGCTTCAATTACATCACAGTCTCACTTTTTGATCCATCAAAAACCTCTTCACACACACTTGGTTATGACCATACAACACTGCATCCTACACAGAGACAACTTCATTCTAACAGGAATTCATCAAAAACTCTCAGTTATCAAATCAATTACAAGAGGAACTAACCATAGTAACTACCACACAATGTAAATGGTCATATTACCGTCAACATCCAAGCATACAATATGTCCATTGCAATTTGAATTATCTGTAAATTCCCACTGTTGATTTCCTCTTTTGCGCCATGAAGGAATTTAACATAGAAGGTCGATCAAAACTTGGTGCTCAATTATGAATCCCTCACTGAATACTGATGATCTCCTTAGGATGAGAGGTCAGTCACTTAATGAACATAATACCCTTAAGTGGTAACTTAAGTGGTTTATAATTTGCAATTGGAAGTCAACATTGAAACATAACAAAAAGTAACCACCAGTCATGAAGGGTTTAACAACTCGCACATTAGCGTTTAAACAATAAGAACTTGGGGTTTTTTAGGTCTTTTAGACTAGTTTCTTTGAAGAATAGAAAACCCTAATCACTCAACATTGACTATAGACATTTTGTGACAGAGAATAGGAAACAAATAGAGACATTTTGAGACCTTTAGGATTATTAAAATTGATAGGGTTTTAGAACAAAAACTCAAACCATGAAAGGACCCTAATCCATTTCAAAACCACTAGAAACCATATGATGATTCTATGACCTCTTCTAGGCACTACTACTGAGTAACTTTTTTTTTTCATCAAATCTAAACCTTCAACAAGAACTTCTTAAAGACACAAAATCAGATGAACTTCATCTCCTCTAATGTCTACTAAGGAAAACTGATAACACATGGAGCAAGAACATGCAAGTATGTGCCACTTGCCACTTGGAATAACATGTACAATAATATGTCACTTGATCATTTCCAATACAGGGATCAATGATGAACAACGAATCAACAAATACAAATGCTAATGCTTTTGACATCAATGGAGTTTAACTAAGCAACCAATTCAATACAATCGGGTGCCTTTATCAATGACATGCTAAGCAATCAATTCAACTGGTGGTGACCTTTGACAATTCCTTTGATGATGGTGGTATTTGACTATGATAGTCTAATGAAAGCAACAACACAACTACTCTACAACACGACTCCTCTACCAAATTACAACTCCAAAGTACAACTCCTTTGCATGACTCTAACAGTCAATTTGTTACACAACTCCTTTGTGTTAGCAATGAGAAACTTCATTCAACAAACACCATGAATGAAACAACCACCAAACACCATGGGAATGAATGAACAAAATGAACAAGTACCTTTACCGTGTTCTGATATCTTTTGACATCTTTACCATGCATCAACAAAGCTTACCATGAAATGCATACAAAGCATCGATCAACATCCTTAGTCATCCTTTGTCATCTTTTGACATCACATGCACCTTTGACATTCAATGATCATTGATCAACATCCTTAGTCGTCCTTTGTCATCTTTTGACATCACATGGACCGTTGAGATCAATGACAAATCAAACCAACAAACTCCCCCTTTGTCATTGATGGCAATTCACCATGCTTTCAAATCTATCACTCCCCTTTGACATCAAATGACAATGGACTACACACTCCCCTTGCACAAAAGATAGACTTGATATAGTTTACAATGTCATTACTCATAACCTAGAGATCACTACTAGAAGAGGAATTTTATGACAGTCAAATTCTAATAGTAAGATCATATTCACTAATCACTATCATATGAGATATGCCTAATACAAATTATCTACAAAGTGATACAAGGCTCTGTCTATTGTTAGTGATATAAATCACTTGACTAATATAGTGACACAAAGCACTATCATAACCACAAGTAAGTTTGATACAGAAGACAGATACAAAGGTACAAAATATTGTTACAACTCTATAAGTCAATAACTACTGTTCAAAAAGAAACCACTATCAATAACAATCAATAACAAAGAAAGATAAAAGTCTGATACAAACATATTATTCATAGTCTGATACAAACTATCTTGGATACAAGGAACTATCATACCACTGTCTCTCATAGCCCACTATCACACAAACCACAGTTATCAAAATCACTGCCATCAGCAAATCTTGTTGACATCAAAGTGCAGATGTGTGTCAACACTCATTTCCAAAGATCCAATAGAGAATATGCTAGTAAGGTTTAAGGAGACTACATTTACAGTAGTTAGTTGCATTTGCTTAGAAGTTTCCATGGCCAAGTTATTCTATTAAACCACATTTCATTGAGGCATTATGTTACAAAGTTCATGTGCCTTATCTATGCTTCTTCATTTAGCATACATGTTTACTAGGGCATTTGCAACTACAACATTTGATAACATGGCCCTTCTTTATACTATGATGGATGCCATACCCTATTCCAAAGCTCTCAATATCTGTACAGGCTATAAGACAACTGGCAAAGGTTGCAGAGTCTGATTTTACACCTGCCAACTACATTTTCTTGATTGTTTCTAAAACTTTTTCAACAAATCTATCTTGTATGAATCCTGCAATCATTGTATAGATACCCCACTACAAAGCATCATTGCTATGATTTTCAACACTGCATCATCAAATTGATTTGACATTATTATTAGTCAGTCCATTGATCACTGATGTCTATTAGGCTATTCCAAACACTTGTCAACATTAATGTCACAACTAACAATACTTCCAAAACTTGGCAAAATGGAGAGTAATACTTCCACTGCAACAAACACCAACTCAAACAAATATCATTGATAGTTATCCATATCCTAGCAACACACTTCATGTTCAACAACCATGGATCTATACTTTAACTACTACAACCAAACATCTTTTAGATTGCTCCAAAGAAAGAACACACTTAGACCTCCTTGATGGCATTTTGTCCTTCATTTTATCTTTGTCAGGTTTTCTCAATGATACTATATATACAAATAATGAGCATAAGTCTCTATCATCTTTTCTACACACTGATTACAAAATGAAGACTGACACTTTGAGCCAAACTATCCTATGCATGAGACAAATAATGGACTGCACTATGTACTGTCTTATGTACTATCCAAGACAAGGAATTTTGCATACACTTCACAGAGTCACCAAACACCTTGTTGAGGTCATTGAATATCTAATAGTTCCTCTCTTCAATGTATCTTTCTTTTCTGCATCTTTTGTGATAGTTCTTTGTGACTACTCCAATTATCATTTGAGCATTATTTAACTACCTTTAAGGGAGATGGAGACACCATTTCAATACATCACTTCACTTTGTATAGGCTTGACTGATCACTTGCCTTTATAGTCTCTAAACTTGTGAGTTCCTGATTAGCTCTACAATACTCTTTGTGAAGGACTAAAAGTCCTTGTTTAGAACCCTACACTGCCTTAGACCTCTATGTTCTCTATGATAACCCAACATACCTTGTTTTAAACTAGTCTGCAGGTCCCTATATCAATGAACATAAATTATCATTCTCATCCTATAGATGCCTATGCATGTTGTAAAATGGCATCTTGCAGATCCTGAGCCCTAATTCTATTTGCACTATCATTCTAATCTCTACATCATAATGTTGTCTAACTTTGTACTGCACCCTCTTTGTCTTCACTAAGGGATTGAATGATAAGACAATGGTCAACTCCCCCTAACCTCATGTTGCTCTTTAAGTAGTTAGTAATGTCTCTTGTGCAATATACACAAGATTAGATTTTTCTCTATTTGTCTTGTTTCAATCTCCAAACTTTCATATATTTCTCCATCTTGCCCAAAGTATCTACCTATTGTTGCTTGGGTAATGCACTTGTTCTTTTGTTAAATCTAGGTGGTTTCATTAAATGACTTCTATAGGATCTTGTTGTATGTCCAAGATTATTACATTTGTAATATACCATGTTGTATTCTGGAGCAAAAGTAAGGCTCCTCCTTACACAATCATTTCTTCTTATCCTGTTTCTATATTCAACAACCCTATGACCTACTTTTTTGCACTCATAGCATGTAATCCCATAATTTTTGTTATGCATCTGATATGGACTTCTATAATAATTCCATTTAAAATTGTTTCCTATTTGTGTTCTACAATCATTTGTTTTGTGTCCAAAATGATTACAAGTATAACAATAACCAAAAAATGAGTAATTGTACCTATACATATATGCTTGCCTTGTTGGAGCAGTTCTTTTGAAATTTCTCCTTTGGTTGTGCACTTTGATAAACTCGTCTTTGGTTTTCATCTCAGCTTCAATCTTTACATCTTGCTTTAGTTTTTCTTCTGAATCTTTACCATTCATCTTTGATGTTTCAATAATGAATTCAATCTTCTTTTTTCCTTCCGATACATCTGTCTTTGAGCTTTGTCCTTCAAATCCAAGACCACTCTTATTGTATGTTGGCCTTGGGGAATTGAGAATATTATCTAACATTTCTATGCTCTTCTCATTCTTCAGGTCTTTATTCAATTGAGAACTTCTTTTCTTAATTTTTTTCTTCAAAGAGACAATCACAGATTCTAAACTTTCACCATTTTCCTATTTTTCTTTCAATTGGATTCGTACCTCTTCCTCCATTTTCTTTGCCTCTTCAAGGGCTACAAGTACTTTTTCTTATGATTATTTTTCTTCTTGAAGTTGTACTTCTAATCTCTAGTTTTCCTTTCTAAGTTTATTGATCTCATCTAGGGCACAAATGAGTTCACCTTCAATATAAATTTCACATTCATCTACATCATACTCCTACTCATATTCACTCACAATGTGGTCTTCTTTGTCAACATTCTCAACTACAAAATCATTTTATCTTCAATCACCAAGTTGTCTTGTCTATCAAATATATCACATGATTTGTTTGAGGCTGGTTGATCAACTTTTTGCTTGACATTTTTCCTTCCCTTATTTCTTTTACTCTTTCCCATAGTATTCCACCAAGATCAACCCAAGTCGGTTAGACTCCTACAAGGAACCTGCAGCTCTGATACCAATTGTTGGAATACAATGGATCACTTAGAAGGGGGGGTGAATTAGTGATCTGACAAAACTTGTTCATTCATCAACCTTGTAAAATAATCAATGCCAACATAAATGTGGAAGACAATAACATCACACAAATGAAACCAAGACACAAGTATTTAAAGTGGAAAACCCTAAATAGGGAAAAACTAGTATCCAAACTCACCAAAATCTTATTAGGTCTCACTGACCAAAATCTCATTGATTACATTTATGCCTCACTGGCTAAGATCTCCCTGGTCACAGGATATCACTGATCACATCAACTTTAATCTCAAAACAAGAAGATAAACACATAGTACTACTCTGTTTACAATGAAAACAAAGATTGTAGATGAGTTCTATAACCCTTACACAAACACCTTATCTATCCTAGATTGGCACAAAACAATAACTCTTCAAGATCATTATACATCCAACACAAAAGTACTTGGCATCATGGTACAATACAAAATCTCCTGAGTACAAAAGGCACTCATACCTGGAAAAAAAACTCCTTCTCTACATCAATTTCTAGTCACACAATCTCTCTGTATATACAACCATTTTTCAAAAGCATAAATGCTTGTATCATCACTACATAAGAGCTATCAATACAATCAAATATTAGAATAAGGACATATTAATTTTTTACCATATGTATACTTTGCAATCACCATAATATTCTGCCTCTGAAAACACCCACTATCATCTTTGATGTTCTACATCAATCCCATAATATTCTGCCTCACATCTTGTCACTTCTGAGTATCTTTGCAATGATCATTATCCTACAAAATACAACCCTTTCATATATATATTTCTTTACAACACCATCCCTACTACTCTGCAACACACATCTCCCTAAACTATTCAGAGTACGTTTCTCCATAGTTTCACCAACCACATATTCGAGGGAAACTTCAGAGATAAAGAACTATTCTATCTACAGTGCAATCCTATACCATACAAACCCATGCAACAAGAATTTAAACTCTTTTCATTTTGCTCTTTGTATTCTGAGAATACAGAGCTATAACATCCTATTTTCTTTTTAACACATCCAAAGAATGGTATACAAAGATTTCTTCAACTACCAAAAAGATAAGCTTCAATCACATCATAGTCTCACTTTTTGATCCATCAAAGACCTCTTCACACATACCTAGTTATGACCATACAATACTGCATCCTACATAGAGACAACTTCATTCTAATAGGAATTCATCAAAAACTCTCAGTTATCAAATCAGTTACAAGAGGAACTAACCATAGTAACTGCCACACAACAAAAATAGTCATATGCCCACCAACATCCAAGCATACTGTATGTCCATTACAATTTGAATTATCTTTAAATTCCCACCATTGATTTCCTCTTTTGTACCATGAAGGAATTTAACATGGAACGTCAATCAAAACTTGGCCCTTGATTATGAATCCCTCGCCAGATACTGTTGGTCTCCTTAGGATGAGGGTCTAATCACTTAATGAACATAATACACTTAAGTGGTAACTTAAGTGGTTTATAACCTCTAATTGGAAGTCATCATTGAAACATAACAAAAAGTAACCATCGGTCATGAAGGGTTTAACAACTCACACATTAGGGTTTAAACAATAAGAACTTAGGGTTTTTTAGGTCCTTTAGACTAGCTTCTTTGAAGAATAGAAAACCCTAATCACTCAACATTGACTATAGACATTTTGTGATAGAGAATAGGAAACAAATGGACACTTTTTGAGACCTTTAGGATTATTAGAATTGATAGGGTTTTAGAATAAAAACTCAAACCATGAGAGGACCCTAATCCATTTCAAAACCACTAGAAACCATATAATGATTCTATGACCTCTTATAGACACCACTACTGAGTAACTTTTTGTTTTCATCAAACCTAAACCTTCAACAAGAACTTCTCAAAGACACAAAATTAGATGAACTTCATCTCCTCTGATGTCTATTGAGGAAAACTAATAACACATGGAGCAAGAACATGTAAGTATGTGCTACTTACCACTTGGAATAACATGTACAAGAATATGTCACTTGATCATTTCCAATACAGGGATCAATGATGAACAATGAATCAACAAATACAAATTCTAATGCTTTTGACATCAATTGAGTTTAGTCCATCATCATCAACTGAGTTCAACTAATTAACCAATTCAATACAACTGAGTGCCTTTATCACTAACATGCTAAGCAATCAAATCAACTGAAGGTGACCTTTCTGATATGCTAAACAATCAATTCAAATGATGGTGTCCTTTGACCATGCCTTTGATGATGGTGATATTTGACTATGATAGTCCAATGAAGGCAACAACACAACTCCTCTACCAAATTACAACTCCAAAGTACAACTCCTTTGCATGACTCTAACAATCAATCTGTTACACAACTCCTTTGCATTACAATGACAAACTTCATTCAACAAACACCATGAATGAATCAACCACCAAATACCATGGGAATGAATGAACAAAATAAATAAGTACCTTTACCATGTTATGATATCTTTTGACATCTTTACCATGCATCAAAAAAACTTACCATGAAATGCATACAAAGAATTGATCAACATCCTTAGTCATCCTTTGTCATCTTTTGACATCACATGCACCTTTGACATCAATGAGCATTGATAAACATCCTTAGTCATCCTTTGTCATCTTTTCATTACATGCACCTTTGACATCAATGACATATCAAACCAACATAGATGACGACAAGAAGATCTTGAGGGAATATCATTTTTATATTAGTGATGATTAGACATATTCTGTGGAGTTCGTGCAAGGTTGCTTTCAGATGTTCTACCATGATTTGGCCAGTAGGAGCATATCATTTCATTAGCATATCAGATGGTTAGATAATTGTGCATCACAATTCAAGAATGTGTGGATGTTCTATTGGTTGAGCAGGATGCATATAATGAATGGTGTTCAACATATGTGGAATGTTTGTGAGGCTGGGCATGGAAAGGAAGATCATGATGGTGCATGAGCATGTATCAAAAGAGCATTAGCAGGAGAAGAGTTGAAGTACAAAGGCAATGCAAAGTTGATAGATGTGAGATCTATTGTCGAATGGTGTAATGCTACAATGGTCTAGGTAATGAAGGTAAGTCTACAATTCGTAGATATTTTTGGCTAGTTGATGATACTAACATTACAAAATATGAGAAATGTTGTGCATTGACAGGACCGGATGAGCTACACTCTTTTAGAAGCTCTAATGCAGGTTCATGGAGTATTCATACGCAGTAGATGGCATGATTTTTTTCTTCATGTACATATGAAGCTTGGTATGATTATGAGTCAAAGGAGTGGGTTAATGATTGGTGTACAAGAGGCCTAAGCTCGATTGATATGTATTGACTATAGACAACACTACAAATGATAGAGATTGAATCATCAATTGATTTTGACCATGTTTCAGATCTAGTTCAACCAGGTATTATCAGCATTCAAATTTAATAAAATTCAATATGCCATCTTATTTTGTAGTTTTTCTTGTATTGTTGACTATATTCATTGAACTGAATGCATGTATCAATGTAGGGCATGTTTATGCAATTATTGCAGTTGAAGACAATGAAGAAGGAACAAATTATTTGTGTTGCTGTGTTGAGGCAAAAAAAGAAATTAGATTCCCATGCTATAGATGGAGAAAACATTGAGTACCCTACAGGATTAGTGGTTGTTATTGGAACATGGCTTAGAAGGTACCCAGTGAAGAAGTATGATCTATGGTTGTTTGAGGACTTTGACACACATAGGAAGATTCTTCATTTTTCTAACCTTGTTGTGGCATCAAACATTCATTTGATCAAATATGGGGGTAGACCATTGAACAAGACCTTGTGGAAGGTTTGTGAGTTTGATCACGAGGCAACACTCAACACAATAAAGAGTAGAGCAAACCATAATAGTTTATTGGATTGAATTAGTGGAATGACAGAAAGGTATACTATTTTTGTTTGTTATCCTCATTTCACCTTGTATATTTTAGCTAGTAATTTTAGCTAAATAGTGCAACTATATTTGCATACAGGATTTAATTATGATGGAGGTAGGTATAATCCTTACAAAGTTACCTTTGGAAGGAAAGTAAGGTAGGTTTTCATGATTATTTCACGATGATATGTCCTTTACTTTCTATTTCATAATAAGTTTTAATGTGTTTTAATGATGTTACTATGAGTTTTAATTCATTTTAATGATGTTACTATTTCATAATGAGTCTTAATGAGTTTTAATGACAAACAATTGATAGCAATGGTAAGGGTAGCCTCAATTGATTCCCTACAAGACATTGGATCAAGTGAGAACACCTTTATAGTACTAAATTTTCATCTACTAGAAAGGTATTGACTGAATGTTTACATTTGACATCTCCTGAGGCCAAACGGATGGTGCCAATGCATCTAGGTGGGTGGTTAAATGCTAGGGGGGGTATCTTTTTGGTTTCAAAGCCTCATGGTCATTCTTGGCTATATCGAATGCAAATAATCTCTCAAGAGCCCTAAGAAAAAAAAAGGTGAAAAACTTTGGATCGATTGTTCCATCAAACTATAACACCTAGGAACATCTTCTGTGCATTTATAGGTAGATGTCAAGTCCATCTACAAACACCTACCTCAATTTTTGCTAAATCAGTTTCATTTACCTATGGTGGCAAGGAACGCATTATTCTAAAATACTTCAGTTTCATGCAGTGGAAAGGTCCTAGGAGTGACATTTTGCATTCCATAGCTCATGGGGCCAAACAAACTTTGCCAATGCATCGGAGTGTGCGGGTAAATGTAAGGGGAGGTCTCATTTCATGTGCCAAGCGCCCCAATTTTTTGGGGCAACAAGCTATTGACAAAGTCCCTTAAGATCCCTAAGACCAAAAAACAACCAAACTATGATGGAGGAGTTCTTGGAATTTGTGGTAGTTGGGAATGTTCTATTTAGACCTATAGGTGCATGTGGGGTCCGTCCACAATAACCTCTCTTAGTTTGGTCAACTACAATCTATTTGACCGTGTCAAAATCAAATGCATTCTTGTAAAATGCTTCAATTTCATGTAGTGAAAAGGTGCTAGGAGTGACATTTTGGATTCCATAGCTCATGGGATCAAACTAACTATGCCAACACATCCGTGTGAGTGGGTAAATGCTAGGGAGGTCTCATTTCGTGTGCCAAGTGTCTCAGTCGCTTCAAGTTGCAAGCTACCGATAAAGTTGAAAGGTGCTAGGAGTGACATTTTGCATTCCATAGCTCGTGGGACCATATGGACTTTGTCAATGTGTTAGGGTGGGTGGGTAAATTCCAAGGGAGGTCTCATTTCATGTGTCAAGTGTCCCAGTCATTCGAGGCAGTAGGCTACCAATAAAGTCCCTTAAGATCCATAAGACCAAAAAACTGCCAAACTATGATGGAGCAGTTCTTAAAATTCGTAGTAGATGGGAACATTTTGTTTAGACTTACAGGTGCATGTGGGGTCTATCCACAATAACCTCTCTCAGTTTTGGTCAACTCCAATCCATTTGACCGTGCCAAAATTAAATGCATTATTACAAAATGCTTCAGTTTCATGCAATGGAAAGGTGCTATGAGTGACATTTTGCATTCCATAGCTCGTGGGGTCAAATTGACTACACCAACATGTTTAGGTGGGTGGGTAAGTGCCAGAGGAGGTCACATTTCATGCACCAAGTGTCTCAGTCGTTGTGGGCTGCAAGCTACCAGCAAAATTGAAAGATGCTAGGAGTGACATTTTGCATTCCATAGCTCGTGGGGCCGAACAAACTTTGCCAATGCATTGAGGTGGGTAGGTAAATGCCAAGAGAGGTCTCGTTTCATGTGCCAAGCATCCTAGTCATTTAGGGTAGCAGGCTACTGGCAGAGTCCATCAAGATCCTTAAGACCAAAAAACTACCAAACTATGATGGAGTAGTTCTCAGAATTTGTGGCAGATAGGAATGTTCTATTTAGACCTATAGGTGTACATGGGGTCCATCCAAAATAACCTCTCTCAGTTTTGGTAAACTCCAATATGTTTGACCGTGCTGAAATCAAATACATTCTTGCAAAATGCTTCAGTTTCATGCAGTGGAAAGGTGTTAGGAGTGATGTTTTGCATTCCATAGCTCATGGGGCCAAAAAGACTTCACCAATGCATTGGGGTGGGTAGGTAAATGCTAGGGGAGGTCTTGTTCTATGTGCCAAGGGTCCCAATCATTTGAGGCAGCAAGCTACCAGCAAAGTCACTTAAGATCCTAAGAGTAAAAACTACCAAATTTTGATGGAGTGGTTCTCAAAATTTGTGGTAGATGAGAATGTTCTGTTTGGACCTACAATTGCACATGGGGTCCATCCATAATAACCTCTCTCAATTTTGTTTATCTCAAATCCATTTGGCCATGTCGAAATCAAATGCATTCTTGCAAAATGCTTCAATTTCATGTAGCACAACCTTGCCAAGTGCCATATATTTTGTTCTTCTTGTCATGGGGCTAAACCGACTATGCCAACATGTCGGGGTGGGTGGTTAATTGTTAGGGGAGGTCTCATTTCTTGTACCAAGCATCCTAGTCATTCCGGGTTGCAAGCTACAAAAAAAGTGACTTTGTTGGTAGCTTACAGCCTAGAACGACTGGGACCCTTGGCACACAAAATGTAACCTTCTCTAGCATTTACCCACCTGCCCCAATGTATTAGTGTAGTTGGTTTGGCCCCATGAGTTGTGGAATGCAAAATCTCACTCCTAGCATCTTTTGACTTTGCTAGTAGCCTGTAGCTTGAAATTACTGAGAGACTTGGTGCACAAAATGAGACCTCCCCTAGCATTTACCCACCCACTCGGATGTGTTGACATAGTCAGTTTGACCCCATGACCTATGGAATGAAAATTTTCAATCTTAGCAACATTCTACTTTGTCGATAGCTTACAGCCTAGAACGATTAGGATGCTTGGCACATGAAATGAGAGATCCCCTAAAATTTACCCACCCACCCCAATGTGTTTCCACTGTTGGGTTGGCCCCATGATGAGCATAACAAAAAATATGGCACCTGACAAGGTTGTGCTACATGAAACTGAAGCATTTTGCAAGAATGCATTTGATTTCAGCATGGTCAAATGGATTTGACATGACCAAAACTAAGAGCTTGATTATTATGGATAGACCATATGTGCACTTGTAGGTCCAAATAGAATGTTCTCAGCTACCACAAATTCTAAGAACTGCTCCATAAAAGTTTGGCAATTTTTGCTCTTAGGATCTTAAGTGACTTTGCTAGTAGCCTACTGCCCCAAATGATTGGGACCCTTGGCACACAAAATGAGACCTCCCCTAGCATTTACATGCCCACCCCAACATGTTGGCGAAGTCCATTCAGCTCCATGAGCTATGGAACACAAAATGTCACTCCTAGCACCTTTCCACTACGTGAAACTAAAGCATTTTACAAGAATGCATTTGATTTTGACACAATCAAACAGACTAAAGTTGACCAAAACTAAGAGAGGTTATTGTGGATGGACCCCACATGTACCTGTAGGTCCAAACAAAATATTCCTAGCTACCATGAATTATGAGAACTGCTCCATCAAAGTTTGGCAATTTTTTAGTCATAGGGTTCTTAAGGGACTTTACCGGTAGCCTACTGCCTGGAATGACTGGGATGCTTGGCACATGAATGAGACCTCCCTAGCATTTACCCACCCACCCTGATGCATTGGCGTAGTCCATTTAGCCCCATAATGAGAAGAACAAAAAATATGGCACCTAGCAAGGTTGTGCTACATGAAACTAAACCATTTTGCAAGAATGCATTTGATTTCAACATGGTCAAATGGACTGGAGATGACCAAAACCAAGAGAGGTTATTGTGGAGGGACCTTAGGTGCACCTATAGGTCCAAACAGAACATTCCCAGCTGCCACAAATTCTAAGAACTTCTCTGTCAAAGTTTGGCAATTTTTGTTCTTAGGATCTTAAGTGACTTTGCCGGTAGCCTGCTGCCTTTAACAATTGGGACCCTTGGCACATGAAATGAGACCTACCCTAGCATTTACCTACCCACTCTGATGCATTAGTGAAGTTTGGCCCCATGCATTATGGAATCCTCCTAGCACCTTTCCATTGCATGAAACTAAAGCATTTTGCAAGAATGCATTTAATTTTAGCACGGTCAAATGGACTGGAGTTTGTTAGAGATTGCATGTAGAAGATATCAATTAAATGCAAATAAAGATTAAACAAAGGAATGAAAATACATAGAAATAATAATAGCAAGAGACAATTTTGAACGTGGTTCACCCAAAATTGGGCTACATCCACCAACATAGAGTCCAATATTATTATCTAGTAAATCAAACTAATTACAACTAGTAATCCTTGCAACTCAATACTGTTGCAAAATGTTACAATACATCAACAGAAACCCTAACTCTTACCCACTTTTATCAAGCCTTATGTCAGTTACAAAATAGGGATTTTTTATGTCATCCAATAAAAAAATAACTCTCGACACCTTTATAAAATAATAAAAATTGTTTGAGGTTTTGAGGGCACTGCCCCTTGACCCCACCCTATATCACAACAAGGAGCACGCCAAGGGTGCTACCCCTAGACCCTGTAAGGGGCGCTACCCCTTGACCCCATTAAATAATTTGGGGGGGGGGGGGGGGGGGGACTGCACCGATAAAAGGGGTAAATTTAATCTCTGAGTCTGATTAGGCTCCATATATCAACAGATTTGACCAAAACCAAGAGAGGTTATTGTGGACAAACCCCACATGCACCTGTAGGTTCAAACAGAACATTACCAGCTACCATGAATTTTGAGAACTGCTCCATCAAAGTTTGGCAGTTTTTTAGTCTTAGGGATCTTAAGGGACTTTACCAGTAGCATGCTGCCCAGAACGATTGGTATGCTTGGCACACAAAATGAAACCTCCCCTAGCATTTACCTGCCCACCCCAATGTATTAGCATAGTCCATTCAACCCTAGATGAGTAGAAGAAAATATATGGCACCTGGCAAGGTTGTGCTACATGAAACTAAAGCATTTTGTAAGAATGCATTTGATTACAGCACAGTCAAATGGACTAGAGATGACCAAAATTAAGAGAGGTTATTGTCGATGGATACCACATGCACTTGTAGGTCTAAAAAAATGTTCCCAGATACCACGAGTTCCAAGAACTGCTCTATCAAAGTTTGGCAGTTTTTGCTCTTAGGATCTTAAGTGACTTTGTCAGTAGCCTGCTGCCTCGAACAATTGGGACCCTTGGCATTTACCCACCCACCCCAACACATTGGTAAAGTCCATTCAGCCCCATGAGCTATGGAATGCAAATTGTCACTCCTAGCACCTTTCTACTTCATGAAACTGAAGCATTTTGCAAGAATGCATTTGATTTTGGCAGAGTCAAATAGACTAGAGTTGACCAAAACTAAGAGAGGTTATTATGGACAGATCCCACATGCACTTGTAGGTCCAAACATAACATTCTCAGCTACCATGAATTTTAAGAATGACTCTGTCAAAGTTTTGTAGTTTTTGGTCTTAGGGATCTTAAGGAACTTTGTCTATAGCCTACTGCCTAGAATGACTGGGACGCTTGGCACATGAAATAAGACCTCCCCTAGCATTTACCCACCCACCCCGACATGTTATTGAATGAGAACATGATATGACCATTCTATCAATCAAGTAGTCCTTAGGTTGATATGACCATTCTAAGCTTGATACCATGATTGAAGTTGAGGGCAGGCTAATTTTCAAAACTTACCTTTTTAGCAATAAAGAAAAATTGTCTGGGCTCTAAAAGCAAGATTGGGAGCTAAATTAGAGTAAAATGGTACCTAATAAAATAAATTGCTAACATTGCCATCCATTTCTTCCAGTTCCCCTCTCCAAACCCCTCTCCAAGGGCTTCCTGTGATCTTTGGCCAAGAAGAATGCTACTTCAGTTTTTCAGGTGAACATTATACCTCCCTTTATCTAAATCTTAACAGAATGATAGTCCTCACCCTATGGAACCCATACACAAAAAAGGAAAAAATAGCCCCCTCCATGGGACACACCCCAATCTATTCTTAGTACAAGAGAAGCAATAAACTTAAATGCAAAAAAATCATCAAAGGCCAAGCAACCCCAATGATCTCAGGAATGCAACTAATCAAAGAAGGAAGAAATTACCCTGGCTATACTTAAAGAAGGAAGAAATTACCCTCGCCATAATTTAAATTGACATAAGGTAAAGTCTTGCCTCTGATATTACAAAAATTTGATTTAGAATAATCATAAAAAAGGGAGAAAATGGCTGGATGTACTACACAAGGATGGAATAAGAAATGAAGGGGGAAAGTTTAAAAGGAAAAGTAACAACAAAATAGTTTCAACAAGAGGATACCCTAGGAACAACATTCACAAATATGTGGGCATGCTGAGTGCACTAGCATTAAGACCAACTATCTTTATGCATATTGCCCACCAAACAAACACCAAGTTGAAAAATAGATTGATCTCAATGTATATTGTCCACCAAACAAACATTAAATTGAATAAAAACTGAAAGCTTCATTAAGATTTAAAAGGATCGAGATAACTGAACTTACACAATGAGAGTACCTAAATCATCTCCTACAAAGTAAAGAGAGAAAATTGTTATCACCCAGTTTTGCACCCTTGCATGAAGCTATTAAAGCTCTGCAAACTGGAATAACATGGGATTGATCTCTAAGTGTGGGACTTTGCTAAATGAGATCAAACCTCTGGAGAAGGTCGGCTTCCTTGTCTAGCTATCACTTGAAACTACTGAATTTTGGGGGAAAAGGGAGAGAGAATGCTTGTAATGAAAATGAATAAAAGCTTGAAAACATAAAAGGGTGATACACCAGACAGATTTAAAGAAACTTCCACAGAACTGAAGGATGCACAATACAATCAGAATATGGCAAGTAGGCATACACAGGTTAGATGACTCTAGCAGAGGTGAGAAGCAATATGATTGAGAGGAATACAACATTCACAGATAAACCATATGCAGATTCACACAGAACTAGAAAAATTAGTAAAGAGGTAAAAATAACTTGCATATATTTGACAGAGAGGCAAGGTTACAGTATATTGAAACTCTGTTTGGAAACAGAAAGACCAAAATGTTAAAAAATTTCCAACCTTATTTACAACATATGAATGCATATATATAGCATTCCAAAACTATCCTAGGGTGGTTACAAAATTTGCTCCAAAGAGCTATCTCAGAAAATATCCCTGCAAAAGACTGTCCAACTGCATCAGTCATGGCGTTGAATATCTGGTGCTGGGCAGGTAGGGGATATTTTGGGTCTTGAATGCAAGTAGCTTACTCATCGATTTGTAGTAGAAAAGATGAAAATATCTAGAAGAGGAAGGTGGAAAGATATTTCTGATCATCAATGCGAGCTGCTTCATCTTTATGCAGCAATGAATGCCCCAAAAATATCTTTATCTGCTAAAAGTCGTCGCTGAAATATGCATTTCTAGATCTAAAAATTGAAAAGTGACAAAAGCTCTTGAAAACCCTACCAAAAGAAAGAGGGGACAAAAACATGCATCTTTGCCTCTTACAGCATGTCGAAATTTGCCAAAATGGAGGAGATACAGGCAGTCAAAGTTCTAGTCAACTGCCTATATATATCGCTTTTGCATCTCTGTGTATATCACTGCATTCTGGCACCTGAATCGGCATTCAAAAATTCATTCTGCAACTCCTTTGCACATACATGGCGCTTTGCATATCGGTCCCTGTATATCCTTTGTATTTTCAAAATTGCATATACATACAAGCTCCCTTGTATATGCGGGCCCTACCACTTGTATGTTAGCTTGTATCTGGTCTTTGCATATGAAAATATACAAGCAAACATACATACAAGCTGAAAAATACATACAATGTGCTTGTACCTCAACGGACCCCACCTCGTGTATGTTCTCTTCTGCATATACAAAATACAAGCTGCAGACCTCAAAACACCATTAGTTGCATTTCATTGTTTTGCCGGGTCCAGCTTGTATATCGCAATATACAAGCACCACATACATCGCAATATACAAGCACCACATACATGCAAGCCATGGATTCCAAACCTTTTATGAAGCAGATCGAAAGCATTTTTGAAATTCGGCTTGCATGTGTCTTTGTATCTGTTCCTTTCTATATTCATGCATGCATGCAAATATACAAACACCCATTCATACAAATCAGACCTGAAGCCTGAACAAGCTAGAATGATATTCATTTGAAATCCAGCTTGCATATCACCAATGTATATTCGCTTGTATATGCGTGATATACAAGCCACTGTTCATGTGATCCTTTGTATGTCGAAACATACAAGCCTCCTTGTATATGCGCGGGCCCCATCTCTTGTATGTTGACAATATACAAATGCATTTGTATGTTTTCCGTGCAGCACTGTAGCAAATGTATATTTGCACCTGTATATTGGCCGTTGCATATTTTCTTATATCTTTTCTTTGTATATTTCGCTTGTATGTGCAAACATACAAGCACAAATATACAAGCCATTGTAGCAACCTGCCAATATACATTACACTGTTCCTGATGCACATAGATCGGCCTTGTATATTTTTCATTGTATATTGGGTTGTATATGCAAATATACAAACCTGATATACATTCCACTGTTCACATGTATGCGCGCCGGCCTTGTATATTTTTCATTGTATATTTCTTTGTATCTTTCACTTGTACATGTGAATATACAAGCCAAATATACATTCCATCCTTGTATATTTTTATGCAACCAGATATACAAACCAGGAATATTCTGAGAATCTGCGAAAGATTCCCTCTTTGTATATGCATTTCCTTGGCTCGATATACATTCAAAAATATATAAAGCTCACTTTTATCAATATTTTCTAAGGCCGATAGGGATTTGCAAGCCCGCCAAATGTACATTTAAACTATATGTTGACCAAAACTTTGACCATCACTAACTTCTTTATTTGGCCAAATTTCAGGGTGATGTAAAAAGCAAAACTGCCTATTTTTTCAAGCTCTTTCCAATGGTAAAGTTTTTTTAGGCAAGACTTCTAGGAAATTTGGCACTTTAAGCTTTATAGGAACATTTTCCAAAGGATTCTCAAGGAAAATACTAGGTTGACTGTTTGGCTCTAGTCAGAGGAAAAAATGGGTCAACAATTTGGCGACTTCCATGGGATGTTTGCCTGCTAAACAGTTAGATCAGTGGCCTTATATATCTATTGGGCATAGAGTCATATTGAGACTTAGAAATATACAGAGGCTTTTTTACTTTAACAATTTATTATAGCAGAGGGGAACAAAGAGACCAAAACAAGACAAAATGTTGCAAGCAACCACTCAACTATGCTAAACAACACTTAGGGAAAGCAAAAAGAAGATCTAAACTAATATGGAGCAGCACTTATTGAAAGCATAGAGACCTAATTTATTGATTTACAAGGCACTCATACCTCAAAACACCTCTTTAGGTGTATCCCATTGACTGGGATAGGTAGATTTTGTCCATCCATATTTGATAACTAAAATGCATTATGCTGCTTGCATTCAGTAATGAGAAATGGGCCACTCCACATGTTGTCAAATTTGGAGTGCTTTCTAGGCCTGCTCTTCAATTCATCCCATTTGAGCACCATATCACCTTCTCTAAAGATTCTAGGAGTGGCCTTTTGATCAAAACTTCTTTTGGTCTATAGCTGATGATATTCCATAGTCTTCATAGCCTTCTCTCTAATTTCTTCAAGCTCCATAAGCTGAGCATATCTGACAGCCATGGGATCCTCTTCTTCAAACATCTCCAGTTGATTCATGATGTCCAATGCTGGCAGTTCTACAGAGATAGGCAATCTTGCTTCCTTCCCATATACTAATGTGTATGGAGAATTTCCAATGGACCTCTTAGGAGTTATTATGTCTTCCCATAAGGCATACTTCAAATTAGTGTGCCAGGTTCTCTGATTACCCTCCATTAATCTTTTAATAATTCTTATGAGATTTTTGTTCGTAGACTCAGCCAAACCATTACCCTGTGGGTAGTAATTGGAAGAAGTATTCAAATAAATCCCATTCTTAATAGCCCAGTCAGTTATCTTTAGGCCAACAAAGGATAAAGCATTGTCAGAAATTATTGACTCAGGCACTCCAAATCTGGAAATCAAATCGTGATAAAAATTTAAAACAACATTTTCATTTGATTCCTTTAGAGCCACTGCTTCAATCCATCTTGTGAAAAAATCTGTAGCTGTAAGAATCCACTTGTGGCCTGCACTTGATGGTGGATTAATGGGTCCTATGAAGTCAACACCCCATCTCATGAAGGGTTGCTCTATTTGAATTGGTCGTAGAGGTAAGGCTGGCAGCCTCTCTTTTCCTGCAAAAATGGCACACTTTATACATTTCCTCGCCCATGCATGGGCATCCTTAAATAGGCTAGGCCAGTAATATCCAGCTCTCATTATCTTCCAGGTAGTAGTCTTTGGGGCGAAATGACCCCCTATTGTTCCATCATGAAATTCATGTAGTACCTTATCAGTTTGATCTTCAACAATGCATCTCAGCAATACACCATTAAAATCTTTCCTAAAAAGAGTGTCGTTAATCAAAACGTATGGAACAGACTGCAGTCTATAATATCTTCTCCTAGTTTTATCCAGACCTGCTAGACATTTGCCAGTTTGCAAAAATTGAGTCATATCAGTAACCCAACTTGTGCCCATTGGCTCTGAATTATCTTGAGGTGCATCCTCAATGGTCAAAAGTGTCTCATCCCCCTTGTTGGAACTGGTAGTGAGTTGTTTGCTGAGTCCCTTGCCTCTGACAAGCTTGGTCACCTGGATATCCACGTCATATTCCATGACCTTAGTGATCCAGCCGGCTCTTTTGTCATTTATATCTTTGCTCAACAGGAAATCCTTCACACTGGGATGAGCCACCATCAAATGTATCTTGTTATTAGAAACAAGATGCCAAAATTTCTTGAGGCTCCTTATCACTGCAAGGATGTGCTTCTCAACAAAGCTATATCTCTGCTCATATTCTTCCAGCCCCTGACTAAAAAAAGTGATTGGCTACTCAAAGCTACTACTCTGCTGCTGTACCAAAATCGTAGAGATTGTATCTAGGCCGCCATAAGAATATAGGATAAAATCTTTGGAAAAGTCAGGGTTTACTAGAGTTGGCGCAGCTGACAATGCTTCTTTTATGGATTCAAAGCTACGTTTGGCCTCTGTCGTCCAATTGAAAACTGTATTCTTCTTTAACATGGTTGTCAAGGGTTTCAAATGGTTCACAATATCAGGGATTAATCTTCACAGAAAATTAATTCTACCAATAAAACTTGACAATCCCTTCTTATGACTGGGTAAGGGCAACTCCAAAATGGCCCTTATCCTTTCAGCATCAATGGTAATGCCTTCCTTTGAAACGACGTGTCCTAACAACTTACCCTCATGGACAACAAAAATGCATTTGTTTGGATTAAGGGATATCCCAAACTCTTGGCATCTCTCAAAAACTTGCCTTAAGTGGGATAAATGCTTAGATGCATTCTTGGGAAAAATTGTGATGTCATCTAGGTATACCAGCACCAGTTTGTATAGCGAACCTTTGAACGCCATATCCATGGCTCTTTGAAAAGTCGAGCCAGCATTAGAGAGACTAAAAGGCATCCTCCTGTAGGCCATGGTGCCCCACTTGGTGGTGAAAGCAGTCTTGAACTGATCTTCCTCCTTGACTAACACTTGATTGTAACCAGAAAATCTGTCGAGCAAAGAAAATCTTTCTGAGCTAGATACCACCTGCAGAATTTGCTCAATTGATGGAAGTGGGTAGTGGTCTTTTAGGGAGGCTCTGTTTAGGTCCCTGAAATCAACACACAACCTGATTTCTCCATTCTTTTTCCTCACAGGGACAAGGTTTGAGACCCAATAAGTATGCTTGATGGGAAAAATGATATTTCCCTCAATTAGCTTAGTCAATTCTTTAATCATCAGGGGCTCTAGCTTTGGATTTAGGGGTCTCTGCCTCTGCCTTACAAGCTTTGTACCTAGTTCCAATTCTATGGTGTGCTGGGCAATATGAGGATCAAATCCTTTCAGGTCTGAATAATCCCAGGCAAATACCTCCTTAAATTCCTGACAGAGAGCAATAAAAGCTCTCTTGTCCTCAGCTGAATAGATTTTACCTATTTTGAGGAGTTTTCCCTTAAAAATTTCTAACTCCTCATAATGCTCTTCTTTAACCTGCATGCTAGTCTTGCTTTTCTTAAGGTGATCATCTGTGCTAAAAATAGATTCCAAGGTTACCAATCCCTTGGGCAACTTGTTTGTTCTCAACTGAACAATTTGACCATTGGCATATTGTTGTTTAAGCTTATCCTGATTTATCACAGAAAATTCTTCTTCTTCTAATAGGAAACGTAGGATATGCTCATCACTTTCAAAGACTTGCCGATGAATATTATTATCAAGGATAGAGGGCCTATCAACTATTGTTACATGAGGTTGTACCTTCTCCCTTTAAATGTCACTGGGGATGTCAAACTGAGCCCTAATTGCAGCCAATCTATCAGCATGGGAGTTCTGATTCCTTGGAATAGATATCAAGTTAAAAGCATCAAATTTTTCAATCATGTCCCACATCCTATGTTTGTAGCACTTCAATGTATCATTTTTGGTAAGATGCAGTCCTCTTACCTGATTTACAATTAGTTCATTGTCCCCAAATACTTGCAAATAGCCAATTTTCTTCTTTCTTGCCCATTGCAATCCCTAGATTAGCCCCTCATATTCAACAGTGCTATTGGTGCATAAGAAGGCAAAATGGAAAGCAGCATAATATTTCTCACCCTGGGGAGATACAAGCATTGCACCACCACCGGATCCACTTCTGCTCCTTGAGCCATCAAAGTTCATTTTCCATACTTCTCGTTGCTACTCTGTCTGCTATTCTACATCCCTTACCATACTTGGAATTGCTGCCTCAGGCTCATGAAGTATATAGACCCCCATACCATTTTCTTGAATATGTGTCTTAGGCTCATCTACAACATCTTCTGAGGACCACTCCCTTAAGAGTACCTCTGGTATGCTTTCAACTTGTAGTTCTTGAGCAACAACTAACTCAGGATCATCAGAAATAATACAATTTGCATTAACAACACTTGGTGTGTAGGGTTTTATGTGATGATTTGAAAGTAACTCAGATTTTAAAGTTACTTTGCTGCCATATCTGGTCCTGAAAAACATGTGGGACCAGTCTGAGGATAGATATCCTCCTATTTTGGCTGTGAATTCTCTTGATAGGCACATGGCAAAATGGGGAGGCAAATCAATAATGAAGACCTCTTAGAAAATGGAAACATTGGGATAGATATGTAAAGTAAGACCTAAGTCTTTTATAACACCCACAGTATTAACAGCTGTGCCATCTAATTGGAGTACACCCTTCTCAAGAGGCTAGTATTTGAGCCTTAATTGGTCTACAATTTGTTTAGGCATCATAGAACTGCTTGCTCCACTATCCACCATGCAATTATGAACTAATTTGTCTCTAATTATCAATGATATATAAAATGGGAGTGGCTTGGCACTTTTGTTAGGCTGTTTGTTGTTATCCTCAGAGGAATTAGTAAGGACAGCCCTAATTGGGTCAATAGTTGTATCATTAGATAATTTCAAATCAGATAAAGCGGATTGCAACATTTTCTTTTGACCAGGGAGGCTAGTGAATCCCACATGGACATTGTCACATTCATCTTTTTCATATTTTCAATAATATTGAAAGGTGGAATGGCACTCACCTTCTGATTTGATTTTGTAGCAACGAACTCTGCTTGCAAACGGGGCATCTCCCTTGCTGCTGCTGGGTTAATTCTTTGTAGAATATGGGGAATATAGGGTGTAGGAACATCAACAGACGCTTTTCCTTTATTTGCTACTTGTTCAATCTCGTAACCCCTCTTCTTAGCTCTTGTATTTGTTGCAACTGAGGTGGAATCGTTGTTTATGCCACAAAATTCACCTTCCTGCCAATTCATGAAAACAGACTCACTCTGAGGTTGTTCCTATTGTTGCATAGCCCCATCATTTGGTGTACTTGGTTGTGAGGCTGCCACATTTTGCACCATTAAAACCTGATTTATGACTCCATTTGAATAGGCTGCTTGACTATGTGGCTAATTACATGGGTAGTACCACTCATATTCAGCTACAAGGTTGTTCTGAGTAGGGACTAAGTCTCTTACTACATTAATAGGTGCCGGATTATAAGGCTGAAAAGGTCTTTGATTCACATTTTACCTGGCACCTTGATAGTTGCTTTGATATTGAGGCCTATTAGCTTGATATGGCTGATTTTGGCCTTGAAATGGTTAATTCTGCCCCAGACTAGGTTGTTGATAAGGCTGAAAGAGTCTTTGGGATTGTTGCTTCTTTATGTTTACCAATTTATTTCCAAAAGTTTGAAGGATACCCTCAATATTTTGTTGGCTAGTTTTAATTTCCTTTAACTCTTGAGATGAGCTAGAAGAAGCAGGCTCAGAGTTGGTAGTACTTGGTAGTTCTGCGATAGTAGGCACAGGGGGAAAACATGGAATTGACAAAGGTATTGAAGCCTGAATCTTAGGAAAGATAGGCACATGTGGTCTGGGTGCTATTTTTCTGGCCTGAATCAGATTATTCTCTACCCTAATAGCTAATTCATAAGCATCCGGTAAACTATTACCTCCTAATGATTGAATCATTACTAAAACATCACCATTCAGGGCTTTTAAAAAATACAAGAATGCATATTCAGCTAGAGGTCTTACCATGGTAGGAATTCTGTCCCATGTCTTCTGAAATCTAAAGTTGAAATCCATCATTTGCTCCTACAGAGCTCTCTTTATGGTGGTCATCTGTTCGACCAATGATAGATTATCTAATTTTTCTTGAAATTGTTTATTTAATTTCTCTCCTAGATCATCCCAGGTTCCTATAGTCTGCACTGGTAGACTCCTAAACCACTGCAATGCCTTCGCTTTGAATGAGGCAGCCAATAGCCTGATGGCTACATTCTCTTGAGTAACATGATGTACCCCACATAGAGAGGCTATGTCTCTGATGTGCTCAATAGGAGTGGTTTGACTTTCCCCTATAAAATAAGTCAAATTTTTCAAAGCTGCCATGGGTATAGCATCACGTATTGCTAGGTTCAAAGGGCTGCCCCCATCAAAATTCACGAAGGGCTAATTCCTTGCCATCTGAACCGCTGGAGGTAGATTTGCTTGAGTTGCTACAGGAACTACAGAAGCAACTGGTCTGAAATTTGGTGGAGTTGACTGTATCCTCTTAGAAACTGGAGTCCTTGCTACAACTCTGCTCTATCTCCTAGGTGGAGAAAGCAGTAGATAATCAAATGAGCTTGAACTTCAACTCCTAGTTGCTATCTTTCTCATAAAACATGTATCAGCAAAACTCATCTGTTTGTCTTTCCTCAGTCTGAGTCACCAGATGTGTAAATTTTACCCTCTTAAAGGTTTGTAATCACTGGTTGCACATCAAAACCAGCAATAATGATTGTTAATTTGATTGTTACTCTGACTCTCTGGTCCCACTGGGCGTGCCAAAAGTTGTTATCACCCAGTTTTGCACCCTTGCACGAAGCTGTTAAAGCTCTGCAAACTGGAATAACATGGGATTGATCTCTAAGTGAGGGACTTTGCTAAATGAGATCAAACCTCCGGAGAAGGCCGGCTTCCTTGTCTAGCTATCATTTGAAACTACTAAATTTTGGGGGAAAAGGGAGAGAGAATGCTTGTAATGAAAATGAATAAAAGTTTGAAAACATAAAAGGGTGATACACCAGACAGATTTAAAGAAACTTCCACAGACCTGAAGGATGCACAATACAATTAGAATATGGCAAGTAGGCATACACAGGTTAGATGACTCTAGCAAAGGTGAGAAGCAATATGATTGAGAGGAATACAACATTCACAGACAAACCATATGCAGATTCACACAGAACCAGAAAAATTAGTAAAGAGGTAAAAATAACTTGCATTTATTTGACAGAGAGGCAAGGTTATAGTAAATGGAAACACTGTTTGGAAACAGAAAGACCAAAATGCTAAAAAATTTCCAACCTTATTTACAACATATGAATGCATATATATAGCATTCCAAAACTATCCTAGGGTAGTTACAAAATTTGCTCCAAAGAGTTGTCTCAGAAAATATCCCCACAAAAGACTGTCCAACTGCATCAGTCATGGCATTGAATATCTAGTGTTGGGCAGGTAGGGGATATTTTGGGTCTTGAATGCAAGCATCTTACTCATCGATCTACAATAGAAAAGATGAAAATAACTAGAAGAGGAAGGTGGAAAGATATTTCTGATCATCAATGCGAGTCGCTTCATCTTTGTGCAGCAATGAATGCCCCAAAAATATCTTCATCTACTGAAAGTCATCGCTGAAATATGCATTTCCAGATCTAAAAATTGAAAAGTGACAAAAGCTCTTGAAAACCCTACCAAAAGAAAGAGGGGACAAAAACATTCATCTTTGCCTCTTACAGCATGTCAAAATTTTCCAAAATGGAGGAGATACAGGCGGTCAAAGTTCTGGTCAACTGCTTGTATATATCATTTTTGCATCTCTGTGTATATCGCTGCATTCTGGCACCTGAATCGGCATTCAAAAATTCATTCTACAACTCCTTTGCACATACATGGTGCTTTGCATATCGGCCCCTGTATATCCTTTGTATTTTTAAAATTGCATATACATACAAGCTCCCTTGTATATGCGAGCCCTACCACTTGTATGTTAGCTTGTATCTGGTCTTTGCATATGAAAATATACAAGCAAACATACATACAAGCTGAAAAATACATACAATCTGCTTGTACCTCAATGGACCCCACCTCGTGTATGTTCTCTTCTGCATATGCAAAATACAAGCTACAGACCTCAAAACACCATGAGCTACATTTCATTGTTTTTCCGGGTCCAGCTTGTATCACCTTCTCATGTATATTCTGACTTGTATATCGTAATATACAAGCACCACATACATGCAAGCCACAGATTCCAAACCTTTTATGAAGCAGATCGGAAGCATTTTTGAAATCTAGCTTGCGTGCGTCTTTGTATCTGTTCCTTTGTATATTCCTACATGCATGCAAATATACAAACACCCATTCATACAAATCGGACCTGAAGCCTGAATGAGCCAGAATGATATTCATTTGAAATCCGGCTTGCATATCACCAATGTATATTCACTTGTATATGCGCGATATACAAGCCACTGTTCATGTGATCCTTTGTATGTCGAAACATACAAGCCTACTTGTATATGCGCAGGCCCCACCTCTTGTATGTTGACGATATACAAATGCCTTTGTATGTTTTCTCTACGGCACTGTAGCAAATGTACATTTGCACCTATATATCAGCCGCTGCATATTTTCTTGTATCTTTTCTTTGTATATTTTTCTTGTATGTGCAAACATACAAGCACAAATATACAAGCCACTGTAGCAACCTACCAATATACATTACACTATTCCTGATGCATATAGATCGGCCTTGTATATTTTTCATTGTATATTGGGTTGTATATGCGAATATACAAACTCGATATACATTCCACTGTTCACATGTATGTCTACCGGCCTTGTATATTTTTCATTGTATATTTCTTTGTATCTTTCACTTGTACATGCGAATATACAAACCAAATATACATTCCATCCTTGTATATTTTTATGCAACCGGATATACAAACCATGAATATTTTGGGAATCTGTGAAATATTCCCCCTTTGTATATGCATTTCCTTGGCTTGATATACATTCAAAAATGTATAAAAATTACTTTTCTCAATATTTTCCAAGGCCAATAGGGATTTGCAAGCCCGCCAAATGTACATTTGAACTGTATGTTGACCAAAACTTTGACCATCAATAACTTCTTTATTTGGCTGAATTTCAGGGTGATGTAAAAAGCAAAACTGTCTATTTTTTCAAGCTCTTTCCAATGGTAAGGTTTTGTTTAGGCAAGACTTCTAGGAAATTTGGCACTTTAAGCTTTATAGGAACATTTTCCAAAGGATTCTCAAGGAAAATACCAGGTTGACTGTTTGGCTCTGGTCAGAGGAAAAAATGGGTCAACAAAAATGCAGCAAATTTTTTTTAAAGAACTGAAACTAATACCTAACACACAAAGCCATGTAAAGCAGCCCCACTCCTGGCATTGAAATTCAAAATTATTTATGAAAAAACTAAGACTAACTAATTAAGAAATATAATAGACCCATTGCACAATGGCATCAAAAAATTTCATTTCCTCATCGCTAGAATAGGAAGCGCAAATGCTCATGCCTTCTTTCACTTTCCCACAGTAGTGATCTTGAAGCTGCTTCGATGAGAATCAAAACTTTGACCTCAAATATTGTACGCTTTTAAATTGTTCCACAACCAACTCATGGTCCTCTTCTTTTGGAAATTCAAGGTAATGCATAGTCAATCATGCATTCTTTAATTCCAGAGACACATCCTACCACGTGTCATCGGAAGATTTAAACTCTAACTATATTGGTTCCTTATTTTCCACCGCAATTGCTCATGCAAATCTTTCTATAGATATTAGACCATTTAATGAAGCCTTAGAAGTGTTCTAGGTTGGACATTTTGCCAGATAACTGAAACCATAGTAGAATGACAGAATTATATATGGTGTTCTCATTGCCCTAAGGATTCAATCAAGTAGTCCTTAGGTTGATATGACCATTCTAAGCTTGACATATGATTGCTACCATTTGCATATAGCTATACATTTATAAGATGAGTGTTCTAAGATCTTTATAATAGCCTTCTTTGTTTTGCTGGGACATCACTATCCTAATATGTGTTGACAATGCTAAAATGTGAATAATGGTATGATGAATAGTAAATACTCTTAGGACCTTGATGACTATCCTAGAAATCATATGACTAGTTTTTTAATTGCTAGATCCCCCCAACTGGAAGCTTTTCTCATCATATAACAATCTCACCCTCATATTAGACCATCATAGTAACATGGCAGTGTGGCATTTGACTATCCCATTATGTCAATGAAGTCACTTGAATGCATTACTAATGTAAACTTGTAGCATTCCTTTGTACATACCCTTGGTCTGAGATACAAAACAATAATCTTTTCTAATAAAGATAGTTTTCTATACCTAGGACTAAATTGACATGTGATTTGGCTCCCCATTGTAGTCCACACTGTCCTATGGCTATTACCTTACATGATATGTGAGTGAGTTCTGATTATCATGAATATCCATTTCTTGATGAATAAGTGACTAGGTTTGGGAGAAGACTTTAATGCCATGATAACAATCCCAAAGCTAAGTGTTTGCCTTCTTGCTGATGACTGTCACATTCTTGACTTTAAGACTAATTCATGATTGCATGCTTGTCCATAAGTGTATTGTGTCATAGTTGGTTTATTGGCCTTTCTAGGGTTGTCTTTATGTGGAAATGACATGCTTGACTTGATGGGACTATCTTCCCTTCTTAATTTAGGATTTCTACTCTTTGATTACCAACACAACTATCTCTTCATTATGATAGTCCTCTTCTTTCTCTCTTCAACACTCCCTATTTGTAGACTTTGCATTCGTAATGCCAAGGTATAAGTATCATCTAGCAATTCAATAATGCCTTTGATACATGATAGTCAACCTAGGGCTATCTTTGATCTTTGGAACAACGTATGAACAACCATCAAAGCATAAAGGATATAGGAATTTTGTCACATGTTGTAATTGCAGCTGCCCTTGTAGACATGTATGCAAAGTGTGGAAGCATAGACAAGGCACGTGGACTATTTGATACAACACCACAAAGAAATGTCCTCTCATGGGATGCAATGATTACAAGATATGCAAATAATGGATTTGTTGAAAAGATATTAGAAACTTTCAAGTAAATGCAATTGGCACATGTAAAGCCAAATTCCACAACCTTTTCCAGCATCCTCCCTATCTCTACCAAAATAGGATCTTTGGAATGGCGTATGGACAGCCATCAAAGCATAAAGGATATAGGAATTTTATCACATGATGTAATTGCAGCTACCCTTGTAGACATGTATGCAAAGTGTGGAAGAATGGACAAGACACATGGACTATTTGATACAACACCACAAAGAGATGTCCTCTCATGGAATACAATGATTCCAAGATATGCAAAAAATGGATTTCTTAAACTTTAGAAACTTTCAATCAAATGCAATTGGCACGTGTAAATCCAAATTCCACAACCTTTGCCAGCATCCTCCCTATCTCTACCAAAATGCAGCTGTCCTTATAGACATGTACGCAAAGTGTGGAAGCATAGACAAGGTACATAAACTATTTGACATGATGCCTTGAAATGAAATGCCATTTCATGGAATGTAATGATTGCAAGATATGCAAAAAATGGATTTTTTTGATAAGGCTTTATAAACTTTAAAGAAAATACAATTGGCAGGTGTAAAGCCAAATTCCACAACCGTAGCCAATACCCTCCTTGCCTATGCCAAAATGGACATCCATCAAAGGATAAAAGATATGGGAATTTTGTTAGATGTAGTTACAACTGCCCTCGAAGACATGTATGCAAAGTGTGGAAGCATAGACAAGGCATGTGAACTATTTGGCATGATGCCTAAAAGAAATGTCACCTCATGGAATGCAATGATTGAAAGATATGAACAAAATAAATTTTTTGATAAGGATTTAGAAACTTTCAAGCAAATGCAATTGGCAAGTGTAAAGCCAAATTCCAAAACCTTAGAAATAGTATCTTTGGAACACAGTATAGACATCCATCAAAGCATAAAGTATGTAGAAATTTTTTCAAATGTTGTAGTTGCAACTACCGTATGAGACATGTATGCAAAGTGTGGAAGCATAGACAAGGTTCATGAACTATTTGACATGATGCCTTGAAATGAAATGCCATTTTATGGAATGCAATCATTGCAAGATATGTAAAAAATAGATTTTTTTTATAAGGCTTTATAAACTTTCAAGAAAATACAATTGGTGGGTGTAAAGCCAAATTCCACAACCTTAGCCAATATCCTCCTTGCCTATGCTAAAATGGACATCCATCAAAGGATAAAATATATGGGAATTTTGTTAGATGTTGTAGTTGCAATTGCCTTCATAGACATGTATGCAAAGTGTGGAAGCATATGCAAGGCATGCAAACTGTTTGGCATGATGCCTCAAAGAAATTTTACCTCATAGAATGTAATGATTGCAAGATATGAACAAAATGGATTTTTTGATAAGGCTTTAGAAAATTCCAAGAAAATGAAATTGGCGGGTGTAAAGCCAAATTACAAAACCTTAGAAATGGTATCTTTGGAACATGGTATAGACATCCATCAAACCATAAAGGATATAGGAATTTTGTCAAATGTTGTAGTTGTAACTACCCTACGAGACATGTATGCAAAGTGTGGAAGCATATACAAGGAACGTGAACTGTTTGACATGATGCCTCAAAGAAATGTTGTCTCATGGAATGCAATGATTGTAAGATATGCATAAAATGGAGATTTCATAAGGCTTTAAAAACTTTCACAAATGAACAAAAGAAAATTTCAACCAAATTCAACTGGCAAGTCTAAAACCAAATTGCACAACCTTATCCAACATCCTCCTTGCCTATGCCAAAATGGGATCTGGGGAACATGGTGTGGACAACCATCAAAGCATAAAGGATATAGGAATTTTGTCACATATTGTATTTGTAGCTACCCTTGTAGACATGTATGGAAATTCTGGAAGCATAGACAAGGCATGTGAACTGTTTGACATGATGCCTCAAAGAAATGCATAGTCTCATGGAATGCAATGATTGCAAGATATGCACAAAATGGATTATTTAAAAATGATTTATAAACTTTCAAGCAAATGAAATCAGCACATGTAAAACCAAATTCATGTAACGATAATTGATCATCATATTAAATATTTAATATAAATTGTCATATACATAATGTCATGAACATAATATCTTGTCTATATACAAAGCCATACATGCATATACAAAAATATACATCGGTAACATACAAAAGTTTGTGTACAAAGCCATCTAGGCATACAAAAAATGTCCCAAAAACTAGTTTCCTATGGACTTTCATCAAATAATCGGTGGCCCTTGCTTGACCATGAAGATGGAGATCCAATCAATAACTCATCCTCTCTTTGTCATCAAGTAGACCTCCTCGACAGATGTTCTTGCAACTCCACTTGTTAATACAATCAAACAACATGCTCATTAATATAGAAAACATGAAACATATAACATCACATATGTAATCGATCACTTACCACTATTCGATGATCACTCTCAATCATCTTTTCTCTCTCTTCGTCCTTAGTTGGATGGGTTTGAGTTGTGACCTCCTGTGAGAAGCATCAAGAAGTAAAATTGACTAAACATAAATATCATTTATGTACATCAAATGACATGAGATATAACAAGAAATACAAAATTATGACATTTTCATGTTATTGGCTCATGCCTCAGTCAAAGGATTTGAAGACATCATGGTTGTAGCAATACCTACCTGTGCTGACTCACAAAGATGAGGAGTCTTCTCCATATTCAGCATCTGAAAATAGAGTTCAAGATTATTCGACCAAAATAAATACATAACATTATTTAAATGCATAACAATTAGAAATGGTTCAATTTACCTCCATATATGTGGTTTTGCATCCAAGGAACCAAGTAAACCATGGAGGCATCGGTGAAGCTCCCTATTGAGATCATCAAATTGTCACAAAATAATATTACCATTGATATATGTACAATAATTATGATCATGTAATAAATTACATACCTGTTGACTTGACCTCCTCTCATAACCCGTCAATGGATGGCTAATGGAGGCAGGATGAAGAATCTGACCCTAGAATTTCATTGCACAGACAATTACATACATTATTTTTGACTTATAATATAGATGATCATATAAAATTAATTACAAATTTCAAATAAGAATGTATTAAATCAAGATGAAAATTGTAAAGAATTACCTGAGAGTCAATACCAAATGTACACTATAAGACATCATCAGTGAGAACAATATCATCCAATATGGATGTGTCCATCATTGGATGTTGCCCCTATGTCACAGCATCTTGTCGAGAGTCCTGCCATGAGTTCTGTGTCCCATAATCATACAGGTTCCTACATGAACTACAAAAATGTGGGGACAAATGACACCTACTACTCTCACCCTCGTCGGTCTGGGTAAGATCATCAGTGTGTTGTGCTAGATACTGTGTGAGAGCAGTCAATGAATGTAATATATCCACCTCAACACTCTCCTTCAAAGTTGAAGGGAGTGACACACATTCTGGCCTCAACATGGGTCTAGGTACATGAATTTCATCTCACTAAGCCCCCTCTCTATCTTGGGCAAAGCCACCACCTTTGCCCTAGAACTCTCAAATGTCAAAATAATTGGGAATCTTCTTGAGGACAAACTCGCAATGGAGTTTCCTCAAGAAATATTGTGGCACCTCATTTTTGTTGCATGGGCGCTCATCGAAGACTATGTACCATCTATCCCAAAAGTTTTGGGATATATCATGATTCCTACACCAATGAATAGGGAACTATTTGTAAGTTTCTTCTAATCTTTGGCCAGTTTTAGGATTAATAAAGTGTGCACATAATGCAGATTTTGTAAGGTTTTGTTTCTTCACTTGTTCATAAGACAATTGGTCGGTATAGCATTTCTGACACCTCTCCCTATAGTCTTGAAATTTGGTGATTTGTTTTTTCACCGATTCGGTGTGGGAAACAATCACCTCTAATGACTTCGCAAGCGCTCTCCTATGATCAGTGCTTGCACTTGGATTATTTAACATTTCAGTAAGAGTTTGAAGATGTCTTTTGTTTTCTTCTATTTGCCCTAAGTAGTTTTCTTGAGTATCTCTTACATTGTGAGGACATGAAGGTGGGTTTTGAGGGTTTGGAGGGTTTTGGGGGTTGTTTTGACCCCCAGCTAGATCTGTGTTTTCTCTTGCCTCATTAACTGTAAATGCAATATAAAAAACTAATCAAACATTTCATAAGTCAAAAATTCTTTTCAAACTCACAAAAATTAATCAAACCCTACCTTCTCTAACCGCTAGACCCTCGACATTTACTTTATGACATCTTCAAGAGTAGGTTTGGCAAGGTGGCATCATGAAAACATCGATTTCTCTCTTGTACTTGCTTGGCTTGACATTCCTTGAATGTGCTTACACTATATTGTTTGTTTTTTCTGCAAACTAAGTCTTTTGGCCATGTGTAATGGGAGAAATGCTTGTTTTTTACACTTTTAAAGCAAAAAATAATGTGAGTGCATTATAACCCGCTCACATTTTGATGTGTATGGGACCAAAAGGTTGCCCAAAAAGTCATTTGGCAACTTTTTGGTCCCTCATCTTTGTGCATATGCCCATATATTAATTGTTGCCTTGTATATGGATGACATGTTTTTTAGCAACACCAAGGGTATGATTAGTGAAATGAAAGCTCAACTTTCAAGTACATTTGAGATGAAGGACCTAGAGGTAGTAAGGTACATATTGGGAATGGAAATCATGAGAGATCGAGGTAACAAAAAGATTTGGTTGTCACAAAGTAAGTATGTGAATACTAGTTAGCAAAGATTTAATGTGTAGGACTATAAGCTAATTAAAATTCATATACCAGTTGGAACTAAGATTACATTAGATATGTGTCCCAAATTTGAAGTTGATTTTGAGGATATGTCTAATGTGTCATATGCAAGTGCAGTAGGAAGTTTAATGTATGCAGTGGCTTGCACTAGGCGAGATATTGCCCAAGTAGTGGGAGTATTGAGTAGGTTTATGTCTAACCCGACTAGAGATCATTAGAATTATGTGAAGAGGGTGTTAAGACATTTGCATGGTACTTCTAATTATTTTTGCTTTATTCTGGTACTAATAGTTAGGATAAGACATTGGACATACAGGGTTTCGTTGATGTAAATTAGGTAGGTGACTTGGATAGTCAAAGGTCCACTAGTGGGTATGTATTTACTTTGTTTGGACGATCTATGAGTTAGATGAGTAAGAGGTAGCCCACTGTTTCTTTATCCACCATGGAAGCAAAGTATATGGTTGCTACCCATGTCTCAAAAGAGCCAATATGGTTACAAAGATTATGTACAAGTATTGGTTTTGATTGCAAGACAATTTAGATTGTTTTGATAGCTAGAGTGAAATCTATTTAGAAAAGAACCCTATATATCATGATCACACAAAGCATGTGGGTGTTCAATATCACTTTGTTAGGGAAATGATTGCAAATGGATAGATTGAGTTGAAGAAGGTTGACACTCAAAAGAATGTTGTAGATTATCTTACCAAGCCTATGAGAAAAAAAAATCACTTGGTGTAAGGAGGCTATGGACCTCATATCTTGTACTTAGTTGATTTCTATTTTTGATGGATGTATTTACAATGTATGATATTAAGTGGGAGAATGTTAGGATTAAGTTGCCATCAACCTTGTAAAACCTATGTATTTATTATTCCAAATATTATTTGTAAATGCATTCATAAGGGATCAAGGTTGTGCATTTTACTATTGTAGATCTATGATGAGACATTATGTGTTTATAGTGTTATCAGTTAGATTGATGAATGCCCCTGCAATGTTCATGAGTTTAATGAATGGGGTATTTTGCACCTTTTTGGATCACTTTGTTCTAATCTTTTTAGATAACATATTGATTTACTCTCACTTAGAGGAGGAGCATGAGGATCATTTGAGGCAGGTACTACAGTGTTTGAGGAGACACCAGCTTTATGCCAATTTGAATAAGTGTGCATTCTTCCAGTCTGAGGTATAGTATTTAGGACACATTATATCAAGCGATGGTATCTTAGTGGATCCATCAAAGGTTAGGGAGATTGTAGAATGGCCAGCACCCACTAGTGTTATAGAGGTTAGGAGTTTTATGGGGTTGGTTGGGTATTATTGTAGGTTTGTGGAGGGTTTCTCTAGGATAGCTCACCCCATTACTTTGCTTCAGTGCAAAGGGAAGAGATTTGAGTGGATAGAGTAGTGTTAGAGGGCATTTAAGACCCGCAAGGAGCATCTTACTAGTGCTCCCATTTTAGTAGTACCAAATCTGACTTGCGATTTTATGGTTTGTACAGATGCTTCATTGGATGGTATAGGCACGGTACTTATGCAAGAGGGTCGATTTATCACGTATGAGTTGCAAAAACTCAAGACCCATGAGAAGAATTATCCTACACATGATTTAGAGCTAGCAGTAGTAGTACATGCTCTCACTAGATGGAGACATTTTCTACTTGGACATCATTTTAAGCTTCATTCCAATCACTATAGCCTTTAGTATATATTCACTCAACTGAATCTGAATGCATGATAGAGATGATGGATGGAGTTCTTGTGTGAGTATGACTTTGAGGTGCACTATATCAAAGACAAGGAGAATGTGGTGACAGATGCCTTGAGCAGGTGATGTCATGAGATCATGGCCATTACCGTGGGTACCAATTTGAGGTCACGTATTCTTCAACAGTTCCCAGAGGATGACTAGTATCAGGAGTTTCAATGTGTGATGTAGTCTTAGAGGGCCCTTGAGGGAAAGTATGTTGATATGCACTAGACAACTGAGATGGGGGGTGAATCAATTGTCACAAAAACTTAAACACTTTCTGCAATTAAATATTCATCACTTATCCATAATTATTATGATTTAACAATGAAAGCATTGAATCATAAACTTAACCACATATACAACATCAAACACAAGAGACACCAAATTTTACATGGAAAACCCCAAGGTGGGGAAAAACCACGAAGAGGATTATCTCTCAATATATATTGCAATCTTGAAATAATGATGTTTAGGCTGGTCACTCCACGGGCCTAAACATATTGGCTCACCGCCATGAAGAACAACTAGGTCTAGCAAGCTCACTGCCTCAACCCTAAACCTAGCAAGATTACAATAAGGGTTGTTAAACCCTGAGGGCTATTAAACCCTACTGGTGGCTCACTGCTAGGCTCTTTGCCACAATTAGCACCTTCTTATGTCCATGATTGAAGTACAATAATTCCTCTGCTCTACCTCTTCTCTGCTCTACCTTTTGGACCTTTCTTATTATCTTTCCATTTTCGTTCAACTACAAGTACAAGTATTTATACACTTCATCAACCTTGGAATGATCATCAAGGTCGGCATCACAATCATCAACCATTGGAATAATCTCCAAGGTTGGCATTACAAACATTTACAAAATAGGTCCTAACCTATTTCAACATTATTCGAAGGAAATGAAATGTGGATCATGCCATGCCTTAGTTGGGACTCAAACCCGATCTTCCATACCATAGCACACTTCCACAATCTTCTAGAGATCTCTGCAATCGCTAGGATTAACCAAGTCGGCTAAGACTAGTTACACACTACATTATCTGGGAACAATCTTCAAACACAATCTCAAATCCTTAACGTGGACCAATATCAAGATAGGAACATGATTAGGAGATATCCACAAGCATGTTATAATCATCAGGAGTAACCACACGAACCTTAACCACTTTATCCATAGGAATCTTCTCACTAGAACACATGAACTTCACTATCTTCAACTATCATAAAGGAAAGATAGCTTGCAGACCACCAAAATATGAACCACTACAATTATAGGCACTTATCATCATCCCAGACTTCCTTCTAGAACTGCAGAGAAAAATACTTTGTTGCGGAGGATTGCAGAGCAGAATACTTTCTCCCTGTCCCAACTGAACTTACAAAAAAAGTAGGTTTCACTCTGGTGAACACAACTCACTCATATCTTCATGTAGAGGGCTCAAACCCAAAATGTAGCATCCTTAGTCATACCTCTTTAACTTACTTCCAATCCATAGACCACGATCTTCAAGAAGAAATAAATGCAAAGCAGTTTACCAGACTGTTCTTCAGTATACAACTCACTGTCTGTACTGCACTTCTCTGTAACTCACTTGTTCCTTCCAAAGAGGCTAATTTTCTCAATATCTTCAACATACAAGTCTTTTAAACAAGTAATAGAATAAGATACAATTGACACCAATGACAACAAGGATATGTTGACATCTATGACAATACCAATTAGGTACATACTTGTAACAATTTCCCCCTTTGTCATTGATGGCAACATATGATGTGAAAAACTGCAACAACCATCAATACAAGATTATCCCCCTTTCTCTTTACACACCTACACTCTTTCTTTCTCCAAAATTCTCCCCCTTTCTCTTACACATCTACACTCTAAGTTTTTCACATTGCACTCTTCTTCTCTAATCTAATCTATCTTCTGAACTCTCTGACTACTCCCTCTGAGAATTAGCCCTAAAAAGAATTAATCCAAACCTCTGAACACCTCCAGACTAATGCACTATTTTGTATCTTAGTTTAGAGTAGGAGGGGTGATAACCCCTAACTTTTCTCTAAGATACTCAAAAGTATCCTTAGGCAGAGGCTTGGTAAAAATGTTTGCAATCTAATCCTTGGTAGAAACATACTCCAACTTGATTTCATTCTCTTTCACCTTTTCTCTTAAAAAATGATACCTAATGGATATGTGCTTTGTCTTTGAATGCATCACTAGATTCTTTAATGTGTTTATGGCACTTGTGTTGTCACAAAAGATTGCAATGGGATCTTCATACACAATTTTCATGTCCTTCAAAGTCTACTTCATCCATAACACTTGAGTGCAACTGCATGCTGCTGCAATCTTCTTCTATAGTAGATAGGGATATTGAATCTTGTTTCTTACTCAACCAAGATACTAATCTTTTTCCCAAGAAGAATGCACCTCCCCTTGTACTTTTTCTGTCATCCACATCTCTGGCCCAATCTGCATTAGTATATGCACTAAGAGTAAAGTCACAATCCTTAGGGTACCACAAACCATAATCCATTATACCTTTTAAATATCTTAGAATTCTGTTGACTGCCATCACATGTGATTCCGTGGGTTCTACCTGAAATCTTGCCACAAGACATACTACATGCATTATGTCAGGTCTAGTTTGAGTCAGATAAAGTAATCCTCCAATCATAGATCTATATCTTTTCTGGTCTACCAAGGGTGAGTTATTATCTTTACTCAACTTACAACCAGTTATCATAGGTGTGCAAATTGGTTTAGTGTCTTCCATCCCAAATTTCTTTAACAACTCTTTCACATATTTAGACTGAGAAATAAAGATACCTTTATTTGATTGACTTATTTGTAGACTTAAAGAGAAGTGCATCTCTCCAAACACAGACATTTCAAATTCACTTTGCATTTCTCCAGCAAAAACTGAGCACATACCTTCATTACCTCCAAAAATAATATCATCAACAAAAACTGCAACAATTAGGGTTTGTTCATCATTGATCTTGAAGTAGAGATTTCTATCTATAATACCTTTACTGAACCCTATCTGTATTAGGTACATGTCCAACCATGCATACCATGCCCTGGGAGCTTGTTTTAATCCATACAAAGCTTTCTTCAATCTACATACCATGTCACCCTAATTTGATAACTAAAATCCTTCTAGTTATTTGATATAGACTTCCTCTTCCAACTCTCCATGTAAGAAAGCAGACTTCACATCCATTTGATAAACCTTGAAATCTTTGTATGTTGCAAAATCTACAAACATCCTTATTGCTTCAATCCTTGCCACTAGAGCAAAAATTTCTTCGAGTCTATTCCTTCAACTTGAGTGTATCCTTTGCATACCAACCTTGCTTTATTTCTTACCACTTCACCATTCTCATTCATCTTGTTTCTGAAGACCCACTTTGTACCGATTACATTCTTGTTGGTCTAGGAACAAGATCCCAAGTCTGATTCTTCTCTATCTACATCAATTCCTCTTCCATAGCCTTTATCCAATTCTCATCTTTGCAAGCCTCATCCATAGTTTTAGGTTCAATCTTGGAAATCAAATAGTAATTCACTTGTTCTTCTACAGCTTTTCTTCTGGTTAAGATCCCTTTGCTCTTATCTCCTATGATTTGATCTTCAGAATGACTAATTATTACATATCTTGGAGTTTTGGTAGCACTTACCAGAGCTTGTTCTTCTTCACCTGGGTTGTATTCATGCTGCACCACTTCTGAAACATCTGGATCATCTAACTCATATTCACTTGATTATGAAGACCTTTCCTTACATTCATCAACTTTAACATTTGCACTTTCAATGATCTTATTCAACCTCTTATTATAGCACTGGTAGGCCTTGCTCTTGGTGGAGTAACCAAGGAAGATTCCTTCATCACATCTAGCATCAAACTTGCCTAAATCTTCTTCTCTTTTGATATAACATTTTCTACCAAAAACTTTGAAATATTTCATAGTAGGAACTCTACCATGCCACAATTCATAAGGAGTCTTTGAACTGTTACCTTTTACTTGAACTCTATTTAGGATATACACAATAGAGTGAATTGCCTCTCTCCAATATGCTTCTAGAAGATGAGCTTCCTTCACCATGGTTCTAGCAGCTTCTTAAACTGTTCTATTTTTCCTTTCAACAACTCCATTTTGTTGTGGAGTTCTAGGCGCAGATAGCTATCTCTTTATTCCATGTTCTTCACAAAATAAATTGAATGCATTTGACGTGAACTCTCCTCCTCTATCAGACCTCAAGCATTTGATTTTTAAATCCATCTCATTTTCAACCATTGCCTTAAGTGCCTTGAATTTATCTAGAGCTTCAGCTTTCTCTTTCAAAAAGGTGACCCAAGTCATTCTAGAATAATCATCAATAAGCAACATGAAATACCTATCTCCTTGCAAACTTCTTACTCTAGTAGGTCCACACAAATATGTGTGCACTAGCTCATGTAGTCCTTGCTTTTGAAACTTGTTCTTGTCTGTTTCCCAAATTGACACTCCTTGCAAATAGGATTAACAAGATTCACAAGATTAGGTAAATCTCTAACAACCTATGTAGTACTTATCTTCATAATATTATCAAAATTTATGTGACACGACCTTCTATGCCATAACCAACCCTTATTAGTTTGAGTCAACAAGCAATAGTTCTCAGTTCCTTTCAAGTAATAGATATTACCTCTGGTCTTCTTACCAGTTGCAATGACTGTTTCGGAGCTTTCCCTGATCTTGCATCCATTGTCCTTGAAGCTTAAATCATAGCCCTTGTCATACATCTAACCCACACTCAAAATATTGTGCTTTAATCCTTTCACATACAAGACATCTTCACTATTATGCTTGCCATCAAAGAGAGAGATCCTTTCCCACAAATCTTACCAGTTGTATCATCTCCAAACCTAACTAGTCCACCATCATATCTTTCCAAACTCACAAACTTACTTTTGTCATCAGTCATGTGGTGAGAGAAGCCACTATCAATAACCCATTCATCCTTGTCCTTAATAACCCGAGTAGCCAAAGCACTTTCCACTAGTTTTTCTTCCTTCACATAGCTAGTAGAATTAGTAGACACAGGATCTTCCTTAATACCAATAAACAAGCATTCATTTACAAAGGAACTAGCATTATCTAGTTCACCATTATCTAATACTCCATCATCATCAAAATCTTCAACATAATAACACTTCTTTTGGGTCCTAGGCCTGTTCTCATATCTTCTTCTATTTTCTTTCAATTCTTTTAGGACATCTAGAAGCAAAATGACCTACTTTACCATAGGAAAAACATTTGAAATGTAATTTGCCTTTATACTTATCGGATCCTCTTTGCAGTCTATCCATGAAGTTGGCTTCAACTTCATCAAACTCATCATCGGATTCTACCTTGTACTTTTCTAATCTGGAAGTACTTCCTAAAGTACTAGCTTTGAAGGTTGTCTCAAATTTTGGCAAAGCATAACCAAACTCTCTCATTTCAAAGGTAGTAAGCTTACCAAGCAACTAATCCCTATCAATCATTTATACTTGCATGAATTCTTCAATCGTGGCTACATTGTGATAGTAGAACTTGGGTAGAGATCTAAGAATTTTCATAACAACTTCTTTTTCATCGACAGTTCCACCTATGGCATTTATCCCTATAATAAGTTCATCAACTCTTTACATAAAGGCTGGTATGTTTTTATCATCATTCATTTTCAAAATGTCATATTTCACTTTCAGACTTTGTAACTTGGCTTCCTTCATAGAATCATCTCCTTCATACAGATTTTTCAACTCTTCCCATACCTTATTTGCAATTTCAAGATTCACAACTTTCATCAATATTGAGTCAGTTAATGAGCTTAGCAAAGCATCCTTTGCCTTGATATCTATCTCATATTCTTTGATTTCATCTTCAGTCGTCAGACCATTTTGAGGTATGTTGTATTTTATTTCTGTAGCTTTCCATACTTTTTAACCAAGACTAAGAAGATGGCTTTTCATCCAAGCCTTCTAGAGAACATAATTCGTTCCATCAAAATGCAACACTTCCTTCTTGTAAGACATTTTGGATCTTCCTCAAGCTGTTAAACTTTCTTCAAAAGAACTTGGCTCTGATACCAATTGTTGATATGCGTTGGACAACTGAGAGGGGGGTGAATCAATTGTCACAAAAACTTACACTTTTTGCAATTAAATATTCATCACTTATCCACAATTATTATGATTTAACAATGAATGCATGAAATCGGAAACTTAACTACATAGACAACATCAAACACAAGAGACACAAGATTTTACGTGGAAAACCCCAAGGTGGGGAAAAACCACAAAGAGGATTAGCTCTCAATATATATTGCAATCTTGAAATAATGATGTTCAGGCTGGTCACTCTATGGGCCTAAACATATTGGCCCACTGCCATGAAGAACAACTTGGTCTAGTAGGCTCACTGCCTCAACCCTAAACCTAGCAAGATTACAATAAGGGTTGTTAAACCTTGAGGGCTGTTAAACCCTACTAGTGGCTTAGTGCCAGCCTCTTTGCCATGATCAACACCTTCTTATGTATGTGATTGAAGTACAATAATTTCTCTCCTCTACCTCTTCTCTGCTCTGCCTTTTGGACCTTTTTTATTATCTTTCCATTTTCACTCAAGGACACCTTTTCCACGACTCAACTACAAGTATTTATACACTTCATCAACCTTGGAATGATCATGAAGGTCGACATCACATTCATCAACCATTGGAACAATCTCCAAGGTTGGCATTGTAAACATTTACCAAATAGGTCCTGACCTATTACAACATTATGCAAAGGAAATAAAATGTGGATCATGCCATGCCTTAGCTAGGACTTAAACATGATCTTCCATGCCACAACACACTTCCACAATCTTCCAGAGATCTCCACAATCACTAGGATTAACAAAGTCGGCTAATACTGGTTACATGCTACATTATCTGGGAATAATCTTCAAACACAATCTCAAATCCTTAACGCAGACCAATATCAAGATAGGAACATGATTAAGAGATATCCACAAGCACATTATAATCATCAGGAGCAACTGCACGAATCTTAACCACTTTATCCATATGAATCTTCTCACCGGAACACATGAACTTCACTGTCTTCAACTATCATAAAGGAAAGATAGCTTGCGGACCACCAAAACATGAACCACTGCAATTGTACGCACTTATCATCATCCCAGACTTCCTTCTAGAACCACAAAGCAAAATACTTTGTTGCAGAGCATAATACTTTCTCCCTATCCCAACTGAAAGTACAGAAAAAGAAAGTTTCACTCTGGTGAACACAACTCACTCAAATCTTCATGTGAAGTGCTCAAACCTAGAATGTAGCATCCTTAGTCATACCTCTAACTTACTTCCAATCCACAGACCATGATCTTCAAGCAAAAATAAATGTGGAGCAGTTTACCGGATTGTTCTTTAGCATACAACTCACTATCTGTACTGCACTTCTCTGTAACTCACTTGTTCCTTTCGGAGAGGCTAATTTTCTCAATATCCTCAACATACAAGTCTTCTAAACAAGTAATAGAATAAGATACAGTTGACACCAATGACAACAAGGATATGTTGACATCAATGACAACACCAATTAGGCACATACTTGTAACAAAGTATTCAAGATTCGTCCTTGAGGTAGATGGTTTGTTACGATTTAGGGGACATATCTATGTGCCATAGAGTGGGGATGTATGGAGATTGATTCTTTCATAGGCTCATAAAGCATCATACATATAACACCCAGGGGTTAGGAAGATGCATTGTGATCTTCGACAACTATATTACTGGCCAGGCATGCACAAAGTTATTGCAGTTTGTGGCTCGATGCCTTGAGTGCCAGAGGGTTAATGCCAAGCACCAGCACCCTACAGGATTGTTATATCCCCATGCAATTCCAGAGTGGAAGTGGGATACTATTTCCATGGATTTTATAGTTGGTCTATCCATGTCCTCCCGACGCCATGACGCCATCATGGTGACAGTTGACAATTTGACCAAGGTATCCTACTTTTCACCCATTCGCACCACTTATACAACATCAGTCATGGCACAGGTATTCATGGATGAGATTGTTAGATTGCATGGAGTACCTCGCAGAATCATTTCAGATAGGGATCCAGTGTTTACTTCTACTTTTTGGACAACACTTCAGCGAGCTTTGGGCACCCAGCTCCATTTTAGTATAGCTTACCATTTTGAGACAAATGGACAAATAGAGAGGGTTAATTAGGTTCTTGAGGACATGCTAAGGATGTATGTTATGGATCATTAGTCTAGGTGGGAGGAGTACTTGTACCTAGTGGAGTTCGCCTACAATAATGGTTTTCACAGTTCATTGGGTATGGCAACTTATCAGGCATTGTATGGCAAACTGTGTAGGACTCCATTGAGTTGGGATCATTTGGAGGACAAAGTTACTATTGGGCCAAAGTTATTATAGGATATGGATCGATAGGTATCAGTGATACGTCTGAGGTTACAAGAGGCCCAAGATCGACAGAAGATGTATGCAGACACTAAGAGGATAGATCGGTCTTTTTTAGTGGGTGATAGAGTCTTCTTGAGAGTGCAACCACATAAGAGTCCAATCCATTATGGAAAGGGATCTAAGCTAGCACCTTGTTTTGTGGGGCCCCTTTAAGATTTTGGAGCGGATAGGACCTATAGCCTATCATTTGGCCTTGCCACCTAACTTGTCACACATCCATGATGTATTTCATGTTTCTATTTTGAGACGATATATCCATGATCCTTCTCATGTTCTGGATTGGGCTGCTCTACAGGTAGAGGAGGATGGACAACTGAGATTGGATCCCACCCGTATCTTGGCTCGTCAAACGCTGGGCCTTTGAGGATGAGAGCTGGACCAGGTCAGGGTCTAGTAGGATGGATGTGATGAGTCTGCAGCCACCTAGGAGGACACTTTTGCTATGAGGACTCTGCATCCTTACCTTTTTTAGGGCTTCTGGGAGGAAGTCCAAGCCTAGGGGGGAGGATATAGGGCCCCTCCTCAGTACCACCATTATGGTGGGAAGTGATTGTGCATTTTGCTGTTGTAGATCTATGACGAGACATTATGTGGTTGGCAAACTTAGTTATTTGATTTTGTTTTGGATCCATGGATGATACATATCTTGAAATTGCATACTCTCATTTGACCTTATGTGATGTTGTGGATCTTGTCTTGTATTTTGTTAGTGGATTATGTTGCTCATCGAGATATGGTTATACATGGTTCTCAGTGTTATATATAGTTTGCAATTAGAGTTGTGATTATTGTTACCATATAGTTTTATTAGTTAGATTTCACTAACATACATATATGCATGCTCTCTAATGTGATGTTGAATTGATTTCATTTTGTTGCAAGAATGCTTAGATTACATGTATCCGATGTAGTAATGGTTAATTTTATCTTTTGCTTCGACTATCATTATTGTACTGATGATGTAATAATGAGTGTGCAAGTTGCGCCAGTGGAAACGAGGAAAACACCCGTAGACCCGTTGTAGTTCCCCAATTAACCGACCTAGCCTATATGGAGAGGCTTAGGTCCCTTGTGTATTCATATGTTGTGTGTCAGTATCCATCATGTTGATCCTTTGGGTGTTTTCCCTGAACCTCCTTTGGTACAAGTGCTACCTCGTAGTATATACGTTTATTCCTTGGTGTTCGTTGTCTTAATAGTTGTGATTCATCTAAGCTTAAGTCTGACAGTTGTATAGCTGCATTCAGCATTCATTTTGCTATAAAATACAATCAATTTTTTTTTTTAAAGACCATAACATATGAAAGAGAGATTTGGATGAACTGTCAAAAATTACATAGGATTGCAATGATATATATATATGGTCTTATATAATTTGTATATACTAAGAACGTCATAGTAATTGCTCCTCCTATGCGTGCTTATATAAATTAAGTTTACCTTTAGGATTAGATTGTTTATGGACGTCCTTATAGTTTTCCCACCATGCCATAACATTAGGATTTCAAAATTATCGATTTCCTTTGGTAATAAAGTAATTATAAACTTATAAGTATTTTTATAAGGTTTAAAAAAAAAATTGTCTTTTATGATACTAGTTATTGAGATAACTGTACCTTTAATTATTTTCTTAGCAATGGGTTCTCTCAACATATTTATTACTAATGGTATATGTCTTAGCATTAATTTTCATGATAGTTATTAATAAAGTTCCTTCCATCATGAAAACTCTTGTTGTACCATCGTCTTGGAGACTAGGTTGTAGTATAAGATTCTATGCTTGGAACCCATCATAGTTGTTCTATCGACCTTAAATAAATAAAAAATTCATTGGCGTACTATCTTCCTTGTGTCTTCTTGCATGAGGGTTTTATGAGTCGTTACATAGGCTTCACCTATAGCGGTAATTTTATTTTTACTAGTATGGTAATTAATTATTTACTAGAAATAGTAATTAATTATTTACCGGCAGTGATTAACTATTTACTATTTACTAGTATTAAACCATCTTATGCATTGGGATTGTAAATAGGGGTATTTATGTAAACTAGGTGTCCAAGTTGGTGAAGGTTATTCTTGGGATGACTATCAATAGATGGGTATGACATGTTGTAAGGAATCTATTATTATTAGCTAGCTATGACAAGGTGGGCATCAAAGATAGTCTTTCCATTAGTGGTGATTTATGCAAGCTATAAGAAGAAGAATTATTAACTAAAATTAACATGGTGGTAGGATTCCCTATGTGGGCCATTGGATTTTTCCTATGTTTGGCACTTCACCTCATGTATTCCCAAATAGCATATATTTTCTATAAATTGAGAGCTTTAGAAGGTAGAATATATAGTGTTTTTGCACAAGTACACAAAAGTTGTCAAAGTGGATGCAGTAGGATTGAAGGAAGTGATTGTATTGTAATTCTTTTCAAAGATAATATAGACTTGGCCTCTTTCCCGGTGGAGTTTTTTACCTGAAATGGTTTTCTCCATGTAAACACTGTGTTTTCTAATTTCATTGTTGTTGGGTTTACATGCTTTAATGTCCAATTGGTATTTTACAGATTAAATTTTAGATTTGCAATATTTCATGTTTCTATATTGTAGTGGTTTGCCTTCATTTCTAACATTATATTATTATGTATTTTTCTCCTCTTCTCCAATTTATTGCATTCCTTGTATACAACCAATTGGAGGGACATATAATGTCACCAATGTTCCTTTAATGAGTATAATGACTAGCTCATGATCACTTGGACTATTTTTAGATGAAATCATATTACTTTTACTTTTTGTACAATCATATTTTTGTACCAAGTAGAAGCACTTCAAGTTTTTCTTTTATTTTTTGTTCATTGACAATTTGAAGCAAGTTGTTATAATTTGTGCTTACTTTACATAAATGCCAAATATTATTGATTGGGAAAATAAAAATATTTTTACAGATTCCAAGATAGAGCACTCAAATCTTGAGGAGAGTACACAAAATTTATATCCTTAGATGTATCATTTTTATGAGTGTATGGATATTTACTTTCATGTTTATTTCTTATTTTTACTTTGACATGCATCTTCATAGTATTTCACTTGCAAGTCAAAGTGGGGGCAAATGTAATTTGGTGAAAATTGCATGCCTATAATTTTTTCATTTGTTTTTGGTCAATTTTAATCAAGGGTTTATAATGCAGTATTTAGTGTGCAAATGACATTTTAAGCATAAAAGTTGGCAAATAACAATAACATAAGCCAAATCCATTTGCACACATCATCAAAGAATGTTTTTGGTTCTTAATTTATCCATTCATTATCTTGTGTCAAATCCATGGGTGCAAAATTGACCTAGTTTAATTTTGTGAGTGCAAAAATGACCTAGAACTTGTAAGATCAAATTTAAATTTTGGCTCAAGTTGACTCTATCCAATTAACTATGATGAGTTGGCTTGAGTGTAAATTTTGTTGACTCGTATGCTAAGGTGTTGTATTTAAGGATAAAGTATCCAGGAGTAATCAAGATACATTCATAGAGCATCAATATTGCATCATCAAAATACATTTAGGAATTCATTGCATCTTTGCTTATTGTCTTCAATCATTGTTCTATAATGTTGACTCAATAATAGTTGACCAAAGAAGAACACTCCTAGCCTAGTAAGCTCCTAAATGGTGTTTATCAACACTTCCCCTTTGTAAATACATGTAAACACAAAATGAATAGAATTTTGATAGTCATTTCAACATAGTTCATATTTATGGGCAAAGTTCAAATCTGCACATGTGGAAGTTAGTTCCACAATTGTTGAACAGATGAGAACATCAAACATAAATGTTTACATATTCAAAATTGTCTATTTGACATCATTGAAGATCCTAATAAATTGGTGAATTAGTTCCTAAAAATTGACACAATAATATCTCCACCAAATTTCAAAATAAGTACCATTATTTTATTTATATAAAACCCAAGCATTTATTTTAGTAAATTATATGTTTCAACTTCTTAAATTAGGGTTAATTATTTGTCATTTATTTGCCCTAGTTTTAATTTAAAAAGCTTTAGACATTATTAAATTTATAAAAAAATATTTATTTATTTTAATTAGAGAAAATTTAATGATATAATATGTACACAATAAAATGTACATTTACATGTGGTTAGATGTTGAACTAAGGTGATGCACATGTTGTGGTTAATGTGTTGATTATTTATGTGGAGACCAAAATCCCAACATAAATAACCAAACACAAACTAATAACTAAGATTACAAACAAAGCAATTGAATCATACATAACCACATTGTAATAAAAGTTGTAGTCCATATGTAAGGAGTGATAACATCGAAATCATTGTACATTTACATGTGGTTAGATGTTGAACTAAGGTGATGCACATGTTGTGGTTAATGTGTTGATTAATAATGTGGAGACCAAAATCCCAACATAAATAACCAAACAAAAACTAATAGCTAAGATTACAAACAAATCAATTAAATCATACATAACCACATTGTAATAAAAGTTGTGGTCCATATGTAAGGAGTGATAACATCGAAATCGTTGTACATTTACATGTGGTTAGATGTTGAACTAAGGTGGTGCACATGTTGTGTTTAATGTGTTGATTATTTATGTGGAGACCAAAATCCCAACATAAATAACTAAACAAAAATTGAAGGGCAAAAACTAGCAACTAAGATTACAAACAAAGCAACTGAATCATACATAATCACATTGTAATAAAAGTTGTGATCCATATATAAGGAGTGATAACATCGAAATCATTCTACTTCAACATCACACACTTCAATGGTCAAACAATCAATAGCAATTTTACAACTCATCCCTCATCAAAAAGTGGTAAATAGTTATCCTCTTTTTATTTTGACAAAATTTACTAAGAATGAGTTAACACGTTATGTTTCTCGAATTCTCTTTGCTCCTACTTTTGGCTCTGAAGCATATATTTTTCGTTCTAATTGTCATAATCTAGCTTTGATCATAATCTAGCAATTGAATCATACATAACCACATTGTAATAAAAGTTGTGTTCCATATGTAAGGATTGCTAACATCAAAATCATTCTACTTCAACATTGCACACTTCAATGGTGAAACAATCAATAGCAATTTTACACCTCATCCCCCATCAAAAACTGGTAAATAGTTATCCTATTTTTATTTTGACAAAATTTACTAAGAATGAGTTGGCACGTTATGTTTCTTGAATTCTCTTTGCTCCTACTTTTGACTCTGAAGCGTATATTTTTCCTTCTAATTGTCATAATCTAGCTTTGATAAAAAACCAAATGATTCTAATTGTCATAATCTAGCTTTGATCAAAAACCAAATGAAAACTGAACTTTGTTTAGACTTTGGGATGAGACTTCTTCCACCATCTATTTTTTGTTGTAAGTATGTATAATATACTTTTTATACAAATAATGTAAAATAATAAATCTTTTTAGAAAAAAGACAATGAATATTATTAAGGTGGGCACAAAGCATCAAAAGCTTCTTGAAAGGCCCTCTGCTTGGTGGAACGGGGACTCCATCCTCCAGACCTTTTCCGATTGTATTCAAATTCTGTTCGCTCTGGTCCATACGCAGGCATCTCCTCACGCCACCAGAATTCCGGCCCCTCATTGTCTGCAAGCAGAGGACCCACTTCTTCCGGCAACGGGAATATATCCGGCGACGTCTTTTGCCGTCCCGAATTACATTCATCCTCCTCCTCTTCTTCTTCCCCGCTCGTGCAATTTTCGGTCTCAAGTTGTGACAGAAAATCTGTGGCCACCATCCAATTTTTGCCTTCTTCACTCGGCAACATGATAGAGTTGGATATTACGTGAGGAGTAAGTAAATCCGTTTTGTGGTTTTGAGGTGACCGAGGAGTTGGAAGGAAGCTCCGTACCCCAGCGGCCAATGCGACAAATCCACCACTTTTGCTCAGTCTTCTAACAGAAATTTATAGCAGATGAAACGACAAAAGCCCATATTTTACCCAAAAAAGTTATCGCTTCGATATTAAGAGTTAACCTCAATTGTAACTTCCAGATTCCAAAATGGCGTCACGCCAGAAGTTCAAGAGTCTCACTTTCATTTCCTTTATATTTAGCTTTTTATTAATATCCTTTTGGAATTATTTACCCTAAAATATCTAACACCTCCTAGCACACATCATGAACCTAAAAAGAATCATCTAATGACATTTGCATTGCATTATCTTAGGGCGTACACACAACTACTTGTTATCCTTGACTTCATTTAAAAGTCTTGACTCAACATCTCTTATATGGTTTGACACGACTCTTTTTAAACATCATCCACTTCAATAGTCAAAAATTAATTTTGGCCAATAAAAATAGGACAAATATTTAACACTTTTTATTGTGGATGAGGTGTAATATTGCTATTGACTGTTTGACCATTGAAGTAGATGATGTTTAAGTAGAACCGTTTGACACAAGAAAGTAATTGTCCTTCCCATGTTTAATCTAGGATGTAGAAGAACTAGTTTTTATGCAAGAATAGACTAGGTTCTTCGAAACAAGCAAAGAGTGAAATATTAAAAAAATAGCAAAGACCGGATTCATAGGCAAAAACTAGATTATAGATTTGGTTCAAATATGCCCTCACAAGACTAATTATATAGTATGAGAAGTGATCATGATTTGCGAACAAAGATTTTATAGATTTTGATTCATTTGTTTGACTGACCCTAATTTTCTAAAACGATGATGAATCATTTCAAGGGAATTGGCAGAAGCATATTCTACATCAAACCTAGAGATAAACACAAATGTTTATTTTATTTAAATTTCAAGCATATATTTTTAGTATATTTATCACTCTTAACTCTATTTCCTAGGATATTTGATGTTAGTGATGATTAATTAATTTCTCCTAGAAGATTTATGTAGAGAAGCTTACTATTTCTTTACATTTTTGACAAACCTAACCATTCTTACATCACCTTAGGGTTTTTCCTCTAGGGTTTATACCTTCTTTATTAGTGTTTCAAATCTATTTTTTTGAGTACTTTCATATCATATTTAACTAGGGTTTGGATCCACCCTTATTTGTGTTTCCTTATCACATTTTGATTAAATTTTGGACTCCATTATATTATACCTATTCGACCCTACTCACCCATGCTTTTACTAAATATTTATATTACACTATAATGGATTCTTATGGGCCATTACCTCTTGCTAGGATACATGAACCTCTTGCCAATTTCGATGCATTCCTTCACTTTATGTCATGGTGATTTCATCCTCTATACTGTTATGTCCTTTTATTCTACAAATGGAGAGGTATGTTCTATGTAAATATTATTCCATCATGTGGGTAATATCTCCTCCTTTAGGGTAAGTGCAGAAACATGGGGAGACCAAAAAGTGGCCACCATCTATAATTCTCTAAGATGCGCTAGCATTTTGTGAAACATAACACGTGCATGTTTTAACACGCTCACATTAAGGCTCGTACGCATTTTTCAAAATGCAAGCGCATTATAATGCACTTGCATTCTTGTTTTGACCAATCACATGCCTTTCTTAGGATTGGTACACGTTTGAATTTACCAATCCTACGGGTTCGACATTAAATTTGGATCCAAAGATGTGTTTTACAAAACTCATACAAAAAATTGACAAATGTTGAGTGTGCTCTCCATCAGGTTCATGTATTTTCTAATAAAATTTCAAAAATAACACCACTACGAGATAAAGCTTTGTTTTACTTTACAGAAATGTATTTTTTAAAATATAAAATTATTAAGGTCTTAATCTCTAATTAGTTTTAGTAGTATCTTCTTTTTTTGTCAAAAACCTATGTATAGTATTTTTGGTGTCATTTTTTATCCGTTTATTCAAATTTGAAATAACTTACATTTTTACATTCTAGATTCTATTCTACTATAATGTCCCCTTCTAGTGAGTCCAATTTTTTTTACCTTGCACAATTCAACTCACAAAAGAGAACATTAGAGTTCCATTTTCTTTTCATTCCATCATATTAACAATATAATCATTATTCATCCATATTCAAGTTGTATATTCATGTTCTTATATAATGTTTCCAACTTATCATTTGTTCATACACTTCCCATGCTTCCACCTTGATTGCATTCTTGGTTGTCTTCTCATTAATCATCCTCATCTTCCACCTAAGTACGGATGTATTAGGGCACATTTCATCCCCACGGAAGACCAAAGGCTTCGCACTACATGCGGTGTTCCTCACCATTTGGATCGATGGAACTTCATACAACATGTGGCATTCTTCATTCCATCAAGAGTCACCTCATTTCGGGCACAATTATTATGAGCTCATAAATTATCATAGGCCCAAGAGCTTCACACTACATGCGGTGTTCTTCGTCTCTTGGCCCAAGGGACTTCACACAACACATGGTGTTCTTTATCCACTTGGGGTCACCTACGTCCCATATACATCCCTAATTCACCCTACTATGATGGACGAAAAGGCGATTAATAAGGAGGTTCGAACACCTTTCTTGGATGGATCATGAGTCATGTCCTAAGGTTATCCAATGTTTCTCATCTTGTGATCCACCATAGATCACAAGATGCCATGATTTCATAATGAGGCTTTCCATATGCCTTCTTTCATAGTTTTCATGTTTATTCATGTGCCTCATGGTTCCATATCTTTCACAATTTTATACACTTAATTGTCTAAGGATTTTAGCTATTTGAACATATAAATTTATTCACTTACTTAACTAAAATCTGAATCACATACATATAGATTCTATTATAATTTAAATGTATTTTTACACATCTATAAATATACATATATGCCTACCATATAATACTTATGGTTACTTTTTTTTTGACATAAATTATATACCAAATCAAACTTACCTGTTCGTTGTTCAGGAATTTCCTGCACTTTAATATCTTTATACTGCTGATAAAATCTCTCTGATTTTCCCTGTATTCCTTTTGCTTGATGCTCTGGTTAATTTCTATGATATGCGTCTATTTTGATCCTTCACTGTTGTGTATTCCATGTGTCTTTTTCCAATCATGCCCTACATATTATTTGCTTATGCATCATATAATGGAATCCTTGTATGACTCTGCAGATTTCAATTGATTGTGGGCTGGGCAATGTTTGTATAACAACCTGCTCCATTACTTCTTTGTGTGTAATGTAAATAAATGCTTATTCGCTGATGTTCAATGATTAGCAATGCTTGTGATCTGATCTCTAAGTGCAGAGATAGAATTTTGAATTGTTCCTTCAATTATTGTTTTGTGTACTATGTCTGATCGGCAGATGGAATACTCCCCCTTGATCGCTTATGATTTTATCCCTTTTATTCCTTCACATATAGACGGGTTGCGTCCCTTTACTATAAGTGCCTCTTTGTATCGGTCTTTTAATAACAATCGCTTATTTGTTATTTTAACTAATTTGTCTTTGGTGGCGATCCTTTGTAACTTTGTCTCAACCTCATTCCTATTGATTCCTCTTCTCCATCAATGGGTATGATGGAGTCGGATAGTGATTGAACACATATGTTGAGGCCGTTCGATGCTTTTGATCCATAAGAAGATTGTCAAACGTTGAGAGCATAAATGGTAGCACCATCATCTTTGAAATTTTTAGCTACAACATTTGGATCTCTAAGATCTAAAAGGTATGCTACATCGATTACCATGCATATCTACTGTATGTAATTGTTAGTCTTTTCCAATCTTCAATTGGAAAACATCGACTCATGACATCTACACACATTCAAAAAAAATTCAATTAGTTTTTTAAAAAAATTAGGGTGGAGGACACTCAAATTTTTATTTTTCAAGATGTGTCCATTTTAAAAATTCATAAAAAAACATATTCATTAAAAATTAGCAAAAAAATCAAGTATAAACTATGTGATGTTAGCTAATTTTTCATCGAAGTGATTTGTGAAATACTTAAAAAAAGTCAAGATTTAGGGGGAGCACACCAGACACTATGTTATATTTTTCTGATAAAAATAGGAGCACTTTGTGTGCCCCCCCTATTTGAACTTCTTAATCTCCACCACTTTTAAAAAAAATTAGTAGTTTAGAAACTAAATTCTGAGCGTGCTATAAATCTTGTTCTTGTTGCATCTTCAAATTTTAACTATGGTTATCTTCGATTTCTCATCCAAGATCAGTTTTTACTAATTTCAAAAAAAGTGGCCACTTTTGACCCTCTTTTTGTCACCCATTTCCATGCACATACCCTTAAATACACATTTGTTGATTGTTCATCTTTCCTTTTTGGATACTCTAATCACACTTTTTCATGAGCTTCACTTAGCCACCCCTTTCCCTATAATTTTTGTCATATGCATGATGATATGTTACTCTTGAGCACTCTTCTCTCTTTGCCTTTGGATTGTCATGAAGATGTACCATGTTTAATGGATATCCATGATGACACTTTACCTTATCCTACATTACATGATGACATGATCGCTTTAGGTGAAGAATTATTATGACTTTAATGGTTCTAGCGATGACTCCTTACATGTCAAGTCATTCTTGCTTGAAAATTTTGAATACTGAGATGATGATACCTTATTGATAGGTGAATTTAGACTCACTTTGAGGGACAATGCATACAATGGTTTGATTCCTATTGTCTAAATGCACTTGATTTCATAGCATATTTTTCTTTCCCTAGTGCATATAAGGATAGTTTGGATTTATCTAATGCTCCTATTGATATGTATTTTAATCCTTTCTATCATCCCTCACATGTAAATTCCCGTGGCTAATTTTTTAACACTCCTATGGGACCACAAGTGATACTTAAATGGATCCTTGATTCTTGTTTACCTTCCCCTACATTATAATTTTCCATACCTAATTCAAAAACCATCATACAGTGAGTCATACTCATAAAAAATTAGCTAGGGGATAAAAATTTGCATCTATTCTTACTATTTTACCTCCTCCAAATCCATATATTCCTCCCACATCCAAACACATTAATAAAGCTCCAAAAGGATATAATATTTTTTTATCAATTACAAACTACACAAGCTAAAATATCCCTTTGAAATCTAGTGTAGGTACATCAGCATTATATAAGGAAATCATGCAAAAGGCTTTAGAGAAGATACAAATCCAATTTGATACTCCTCCAAAAATAGTATCTTCCTTGATTACATCTATTGGATCCCAATCCAATCATGATGTTTCATTTGTTGATTTAGAGCTTTTGTCTACCTTGATTATCAATGAGTATTTACCTCTATATATTGTGCTGAAGTTTAGACATATAAACATTAATTGTACTTTGGTCAGTAATGGTTCTAGCCTCAACATCTATGTAGTGAGTATTGCTATAACACTTGAATGTAGAGATGATAGAGATAGAGAAATTTGAACTTTCTTGTAATGCCCATAAAATTTACCAAAATAAAAGTAAAAAAATAGGCTATTTTTTTGAGTGTGTGTGACAAGGTAGCATTATCAGTTTCATTTATAAAGTGAGCAACACCTGATATTGCTGTTATGTGACATGCAATACATGGCTACACACATACAAGAAATGATAATGTGACCACATCATGTAAGAATGGAGAGAAGGTAAGGTCACTAGTCAAGGGGTGATGCATGTGGCACACAACCCAATGCAACCATACTCAACCCTTGTAAGGAAAGGAACTCTAAAATAAATCACCCAAGGTGCAACAAAAAGTTTGATTAGATTAGAAGGGGGTTCAAAAGCTATTTGGTAAGGAAGTAGACATTAGAATTTACCTTATAAACTTAATTTTAGAAACTTACTTTCACTTTATAAAATTATTTTAAAAATTAATTTATTCTATAAGTCATCTTTATAAATATAGTTTATTTTACAAAATCACTTTATTTTACAAGCATACTTATAAATTTAATTTAGTTTATACATCACTTTTACAAACATACTTTATAAATTTATTTTATTTTATTTTATAATTTTGTTTGTGGGTAAGTGTAAAAATATGGGGGGCCAAAAAGGGGTCGTAAGTGGCCACTTTTTTTCTGAAATCAGGAAATGCTGGCCTTGGATGAGAAATTGAGCATAGTTACACTCCAAATTTGGAGATGCAACCAAACAATGTTCATAGTACTCCGAGTCTACTTTCTAAACTACTAATGTTTTTTGAAATTGGTATAGATTAAGGGGTTCAAAAGAGGGAGCTGCAGAAATTGGTGTTGTTTCTGTCAAAAAAACATAACATAGCATGTTTTGTGGCTCCCTCAAAAGGTTAACTTTTTTTTGGTATTTTTAAAATCGCTTCAGTGAGAAATTAGCTAATAGCATGTAGTTTATGCCCGATTTTTCTGATAATTTTTTGATGAATATTTGAGTTTTTACTAATTTTCAAAGTGGACACATCCTAAAAAATAGAATTTTGGTCGTGCTACCCCTATAAATTTTGAAAACTAATTGAAAATCATTTTTTTCTTTTTTTAATGTGTAGAATGGAGTCTAGTTTCTAAATATGTAATTTTTTTGAAATTTCAATGAATAGTTAATTTACAATGAAAAAAAGACCAAACAATGGTTTTTGCCCAAAAACGGACACACAAACAAAAGAAATTAAAGATGAAAGGCTTAACATTGTCAAAATGTGAAAAAAATCACATCGTCAAATAGTTAAGAGAAAGCCTAACATTACCCAGGTGTTTGATTTGTTCAACCTTGAAACACGTGTAAATTTGAGGGTTAGCACGAACGAAATTATGTGAAATCCTGTAGAATATGGAAAAACACGTCTCTAGACATTAGGAAGACACTCCAAGCCTTTGGGTTGGAAATCCAAAGAAAATCCAAAGCCCAAGGCTTGGGATTCCCAAAGCAAAACATAACGCAAGTGCGTTATAACGCGCTCGCATTATGTTCAACTTTGCATTTTTCCTTTTCCGCAGAAGTTTGTAGACTATTTGTCATGTTTGCAATAACACGAGTGCATTATAACATGCTCACGTTATGTCTCCCTTGAATTTTTTTATGTTCAAGGTTATTAATCATGTATGTATGTATGTATGTATGTATCTATGTATGCCTATATGTATGTATGTATGGTGTCAAGGGTAGAAGAGGGTAGAGATGGGGGTGAGCCAGATAGGGGAGGAGAGGGGTGGATAAGGATTGAGTGATTAAGGTTTAAGGTTGAGGGTTGAGGGTTTAGGGATAGGATTTAGAGTTTAGGGATAAGGGATTAGAGTTTAAGACCTTGAGGGATTAGGGTTTAGGGTTGAGGCTTTAGGGATAGCGTTTAGGGTTGAGGGTCGATGGATTAGGGTTAAGGTAGAGTGTTTAGGGTAGAGGGATTAGGGATAGGGTTTAGGGTTGAGGGATTAGGGTTTAAGGTATAGTTTTGAGGGTTGAGGGTTTAGGGATAAGGTTTAGGATTTAAGGTTTAAGTGTTGAGGGTTAAGGATTTAGGGATAGGGTTTATGGTTTAGGGATAAGGAATTAGGGTTTAGGGTTTAGGGATTAGGGTTTATGGTTTAGGGACTAGGGATTAGGGTTTAGGGTTAAGGGATTAGGGTTTAGGGTTTAGGGATGTACAATTAAAGGGTACCATAAATAAACTAGAATTTAGGAAGGGTTGGGAAAATTTTGTGAATCATCATGGGCTGGAGATTAGAGATTTTGTTGTGTTCAAGTACATATCCAAGTCATAATTGAAGGTTAAGATATTTCAAAGAACAGGGTGTGTGAAAAACATCAATGCTCTTCGGATTATGAATACCAACATTGATACAGATAAAAGATGCCCTTCTTCTAACAGAGTATGCAGTTCAAGTCAACCAATGGGTAGCAAGTTGTCGAATGAGTTGGTTTAATGGGCATGCCTCCTTCTTCAAGGCCTAGGTGGGCAGGAGTGGGATGTACAATTAAGGGGTACCATAAATAAACTAGAATTTAGGTAGGGTTGGGAAAATTTTGTGAATCATCATGGGCTGGAGATTGGAGATTTCGCTATGTTCAAGTACATATCCAAGTCATATTTTAAGGTTAAGATATTTCAAAGAACAGGGTGTGTCAAAAATATCAATGCTCTTCAGCTTATGAATACCAACATTGATACAGATAAAAAATGCCCTTCTTCTAATAGAGGATGCAATTCAAGTCAACTAATGGGCAGCAAGTTGCTGATCTTGAATTGGTTTCGGATGAAGAAAACAATGATGTTGTTGAAGCAATGGAAGAAAATCAAAATTGTAAGTCTAATTTAATTTATTTCAACTTTCAAAGCAGGCATTTGAATTGTAGCTTTACCTAGAGGATTGGTATAACAAAAACTTAATTATGTTACAAACCTTTCTTTGAAGAACCCTGGACATTATGGACCCTATCATCTAGAAAAGCACATGATAGTGAACTCTGCCCCACCTTTCAAATCAGATATTTACCTTTTTATTCAATGAAAATGAAGTCACGGAATGTAAACCGATCATGCATACTAGTAAGATCAAATTCTCTGCCTTCTATTCTTATTACTCTTACTTTATTAAGAGAAGAGTGTCAAAAAGAATGGGTTTAATTGTAAGCTAACATAAGGCAAAGCAGTTTTGTTATTACATTTTTCTGAGGGATCTCTAATAGTCTAATATAATGCAGTCTTCTATAATATGAACATTTGCATTTGTGTGAATGCTAAGCTTTAATATAGTAGAGTATTAAATCAATGCAATTAGCTATTTATTGGGTTAAACTAACTTAGTTTTTGTAATGGTTTGGGAATGCAGGAGTTGCCAAAAATAGGTGAATGTCCTCTACAATTACCAAGAGAAAAAAGTTTAGTAGTTCTTGTGGATAGAGCCAGTAAACAATGGGAGATTATTTGCCTATTTCATAACAATATACCTCCCCTAAGTGCGGGGTGGACAACAAGAAACATAGATGTACCCCAATGCAAAGCTTTCTCATAATGATCATCCTTCTGATTTCAACCATTAATTACTCACTGTGGATGTACCATATGCAAAGCTTTTCTCATAGTGTGTACACCTATTGGTATAATGAACCCCAGATGGGCCAGAAAAACATGCCATATAACATTACTAACATTAAAAAAGTTCATAGCTATTTTTCTGACATATTCTTGCAACTCAGATATCTTTAAGAGAAGAGTGTCAAAAATGATGGGTTTAACAACCTAACATAAGGCAAAGCAGTTTTGTTGGTTTTAGGGATAGGGTTTAGGGTTTAGAGTTGAGGGATTATGGTTTAAGGTATAGTGTTGAGGGTTGAGGGTTTAGGGATATGGTTTAGGGTTGAGGGATTAGGGTTTAGGGTTGACGGATTAGGGTTTAGGGTTGAGGGATTAGGGTTTAATGTTGAGAGTTAAGGGTTGAGGGTTTAGGGATAGGGTTGATGGTCAAGGGATTAGGGTTAAAGTAGAGTGTTGAGGGTAGAGGGATTAGGGATAGGGTTGAGGGTTGAAGGTTTAACGATTGAGGGTTGAGGCTTTAGGGCTGAGGGTTAAGGGATTGGGGTTTAAAATATAGTGTTGAGTGTCAAGGGTTTATGGATAGGTTTTAGGGTTTAATTTTTAAGGGTTAAGGGTTGAGGGATAGGGTTTAGGGTTTAGGGATAAGGGATTAGGGTTTAAGGTATAGTGTCAAGGGTTGAGGGTTTAGGAATAGGGATAGCGTTTAGGGTTTAGGGATGAGGGATTAGGGTTGAGGTTGAGGGATTAGGGTTGAGGGTTGAGGGATTAGGGTTTAAGGTATAGTGTCGAGGGTTGAGGGTTTATTGATAGTGTTTAGGCTTGAGGGTTGAGGGATTAGGTTTTAGGGTTGATGGATTAGGGTTTAAGGTATAGTGTTGATGGTTGAGGGTTTAGGGATAGGGTTTAGGGTTGATGGATTAGGGTTTAGGGTTGACAGATTAGCATTTAATGTCGAGGGTAGAGGGATTAGGGATAGGGTTTAGGGTTGAAGGTTTAAGGATTAAGGGCTGAGGCTTTAGGGATGAGGGTTTAAGGCTTAAGATATAGTGTCAAGTGTTGAGGGTGTAGAGATAGGGATTAGGGTTTAAGGTATAGTGTTGAGGGTTGATGGTTTAGGGATAGGGTTTAGGTTTGAGGGATTAGGGTTTAGGGTTGATGAATTAGGGTTTAATGTTGAGAGTTGAGGGTTGAGGGTTGAGGGTTTAGGGATAGGGTTGATGGTCAAGGGATTAGGGTTAAACAAGAGTGTTGAGGGTAGAGGGATTAGGGATAGGGTTTAGGGTTGAAGGTTTAAGGATTTAGGGTTGAGGCTTTAGGGATGAGGGTTAAGGGATTAGGGTTTAAGATATAGTGTCGAGTGTCGAGCATGTAGGGATAGGTTTTAGGGTTCAAGTTTTAAGGGTTAAGGGTCGAGGGATCAGAGTTAAGGGTTGAGGGGTTAGGGTTTGACATTGAGGGTTGAGTACATTGAGGTTTGAGGGTTGAGGGTTTCGGGATAGGGTTGAGGGTCGAGGGATTAGGGTTAAAGTAGAGTGTCAAGGGTATAAGGATTAGGGATAGGGTTGGAGGGTTTAGGGATAAAGGATTAGGGTTTAAGGTATAGTATCGATCCCATTGAGGGTTTAGGGATAGGGATAGCATTTAGGGTTTAGGGATGAGGGATTAGAGTTAAGGGATGATGGATTAGGGTTGAGGGTTGAGGGATTAGGGTTTAAGGTATAGTGTTGAGGGTTTAGGGATAGGGTTTAGGGTTGAGGGATTAGAGTGAAGGGTTGAGGGATTAGGATTTGACGTTAAGGGTTGAGGATTTAGGGTTTAGGGTTTAGGGATAGGGTTGATGGTTGAGGGATTAGAGTTAAGGGTCGAGGGATTAGGGTTAAAGTAGAGTGTCGAGGGTATAAGGATTAGGGATAGGGTTTGGAGGGTTTAGGGATAAGGGATTAGGGTTTAAGGTATAGTATCAAGCCCATTGAGGGTTTAGGAATAGGGATAGTGTTTAGGGTTTAGGGATAGGGTTGAGGGTTGAGGGATTAGAGTTAAGGGTTGAGGGATTAGAATTTGACGTTGAGGGTTGAGGCTTTAGGGTTTAGGGTTTAGGGATAGGGTTGAGGGTCAAGGGATCAGAGTTAAGGGTTGAGTACATTAAGGTTCAAGGGTTGAGGGTTTCAAGATAGGGTTGAGGGTCGAGGGATTAGGGTTAAAGTAGAGTGTCAAGGGTATAAGGATTAGGGATAGGGTTGGAAGGTTTAGGGATAAGGGAATAGGGTTTAAGGTATAATATTGAGCCCGTTGAGGGTTTAGGAATAGGGATAGCATTTAAGGTTTAGGGATGAGGGATTAGAGTTGATGGATGACAGATTAGGGTTGAGGTTGAGGGATTATGGTTTAGGGTTGAGGGATTAGGGTTTAAGGTATAGTGTTGAGGGTTTAGGGATAGGGTTTAGGGTTGAGGGATTAGAGTGAAGGGTTGGGGGATTAGGATTTGATGTTGAGGGTTGAGGGTTGAGGATTTAGGGTTTAGGGTTTAGGGATAGGGTTGAGGGTTGAGGGATTAGAGTTAAGGGTTGAGGGATTAGGGTTTGACATTGAGGGTTAAGGGTTGAGGTTCAAGGGTCGAGGGATTAGGGTTAAAGTAGAGTGTCAAGGATATAAGGATTAGGGATAGGGTTGGAGGGTTTAGGGATAAGGGATTAGGGTTTAAGGTATAGTATCGAGTCCGATGAGGGTTTAGGAATAGGGATAGTGCTTAGGGTTTAGGGATAGGGTTTAGGGTTGAGGGATTAGAGTTAAGGGTTAAGGGATTAGGATTTGATGTTGAGGGTTGAGGGTTGAGGCTTTAGGGTTTAGGGTTTAGGGATAAGCTTGAGGGTCAAGGGATTAGAGTTAAGAGTTGAGGGATTAGGGTTTGACATAGAGGGTTCAGTACATTGAGGTTCGAGGGTTGAGGGTTTTGGGATAGGGTTGAGGGTCGAGGGATTAGGGTTAAAGTAGAGTGTCGAGGGTATAAGGATTAGGGATAGGGTTGGAGGGTTTAGGGATAAGGGATTAGGGTTTAAGGTATAGTATCGAGCCCATTGAGGGTTTAGGAATAGGGATAGTGTTTAGGGTTTAGGGATGAGGGATTAGGGTTGAGGGATTAGGATTTGACGTTGAGGCTTAAGGCTTGAGGCTTTAGGGTTTAGGGTTTAGGGCTAGGGTTGAGGGTCGAGGGATCAGAGTTAAGGGTTGAGGGATTAGGGTTTGACGTTGAGGGTTGAGTACATTGAGGTTCGAGGGTTGAGGGTTTCGGGATAGGGTTGAGGGTCGAGGGATTGGGGTTAAAGTAGAGTGTCGAGGGTATAAGGATTAGGGATAGGGTTGGAGGGTTTAGGGATAAGGGAATAGGGTTTAAGGTATAGTATTGATCCCATTGAGGGTTTAGGAATAGGGATAGTGTTTAGGGTTTAGGGATGAGGGATTAGAGTTGAGGGTTGAGGGATTAGGGTTTAGGGATAAGGTTTAGGGTTGAGGTAGACAAGGAGTGACTGAGAGACATAGAGAGGGGAGAAGTAAAGAGGTAGAGAGGTGAGGGGGAGAGATAAGTGAGATATAGAACATGAGCTGATGGAACTAGAGGTGAGATATTGTAAAGGTGAGATACACACAAATATTTGTGGATCAATCTATAGCAAGACAAAACGCGAGCACGTTATAACGCGCTCGCATTTTGTCCTGCTATAGAAATGGTAAAAAAGTGTTGACCCCCATGATCTAGGCCCACATGCTTTGTTTTCATGCTGATTATGCACGTGCTCTAACAAAAAAGAATAACGCGCTCGCGTTTTGTCCTGCTATAGAAATGGTAAAAAAGTGTTGACCCCCATGATCTAGGCCCACATGCTTTGTTTTCATGCTGATTATGCACATGCTCTAACAAAAAAAAAGTGATTTCATGTTGTTGGGAAGTTCACATGCACATTTTACACATTCTACCACCTTTGCATGATCTTTCCACCACCTTTTCTACTTTGCCAACTTGAGAAGGAGGAAATAACATAGTTTTCACACCAAGTTTGATATATATATATATCTATTCAAGTTTCAATTTTTGTAGTGTTGCAATGTTAATTGTGATTCAATTTTAGGAATTTAACATTATAGATTGGTTAATAGTATTGTTGTTAGAAATTATATTTGAGTGTTATTCAATTTAACATCGAAAAGGAAGCAAGTGGTGAAAAATGCAAATTGTTGACGAGTTTGATGCAGGAAGAAAAAAACACTACATAAGTGGGTACTCTCTCCATTCAAATCTTCATTTTTTAGGCATGTCAAGTCTTTACATGCATGTTCTTTACATTTTCCTTAATTCTATTTGAATTACTTTATCATGCTTTATCATACATGTTTAAAACTCTTCACATTCCCAATCAAGAATGCAGCCTACAATCTCACATGATGCCATGTATATTTTCTACACTTGGGCTCTTTAATAATTATGTGTAATAAACAGACCTTAACATACCATGATGTCAAACTATACAAGAATAAATCCTTGCAACATAATAAAAATACAATCCCACTATTATCTTGTCATATTAACAAGTTAAAATACAAATGAATAGGTGCCAAAATCATACAAATATGCACATGACATGATGATTTGTATGCCCATATCTTGGGCTAGGACATTCCTTATGCACCTATTCATGATGATTTGTACATGCACATGACACAACAATTGTTGTCTATTCCTTCACAAGCCACCCAAATCCTAGTATCCCTAGTACCAACAAAACACCTCAATTCCAAATCCTAGTAGCCCTAGTAACAACAAACATGTTAAATTGGGTCTGCCTCAACCTTTTCAAGCATGAAGTCCCATGTACTCTTTTCATGGCTACAATAATTTGCTTTGTATGCTTTGTACCTATTTTGGTTGAGTGACATTTACTCTTTTACATGATGATTGTATGTACATTTACTATGAAGGGTTGAATGACATATATTTTAGTTATTTGTTTGGATTCATTTCTTAAAAACTAATATTGGTCTCTTTATCATGCTACAGACAAATTCTCCATCATGCCGAGGAAATGATCAAGAATTAAAACAACACAGGAAGATATAGAAGCTAAGAATGCAAAGAAAGCAATGGCTATGAGGGAACTTCGTGAGAAGAGGAAATTGGACACGATAAATGAAGACATGCCAATTGAAGAGGAACCACAACCATCACAAAGAGATATGGTATTAGTGGCACAAAGAGAATGAATGCAAAAACTTCGTGCTATGAGAGATTTGAATACCATAGTTGGAGACATGTCCTCTACCGCAAGTCAACATGTAGGGACACCATCTACCACATCTCAAGTTGAGAGTACATCATCACTCACATGTGATGAAGGAGGTACGCCATCGTTCCCACTTCAACCTCAAGTACACCATCTAGAATTTTACATAGAAAGCCAAAGTATTTGATTGATATTGATGAGAATATTTTGTAGCCAATGGAAGGTAAGATTCCAAAACGCACTTGTGAAGATATGCTCATAAGATTTGGAGATTGTTCTTTGAAAAGTTAATGAGACTACAAGATGTCAACTATTCCTTGAAATGATGCAAAGTATAAAGTATAGGTCCATCATGAAGATTCTTGGGTTGAGAACATCAGAGGCTTCAAGTGAAAAGTCTATTGTCAAGAATCTAATGAGTGCGTATGAGAGTGTGGGTAACACCTCATGCACAAAAGATAGTAATGCAACATGGCGTGTGATTACATCGACTATAGTAAGTAGTCAAACGGGGAAAGCTTGTCTCATTAGAAAGACGAGTCAAGAATTGAGAATTAATAGGAAAACTTTATCAAGAGACGTTGGAAGACGCCAAAGAATTGAGGACACTAATGTCAATGAATTATGGGCGTTCTCTGTCATGCCTGCATTTCCCATGCGGTCACGACACACAACACACGTGTCATGTCCACATTTGCCATCTGGTCATGACATGAATTACGAAAAACTTTTCTACCTATCCGTAGGAACCCCCTCGCATGCCTCTGCATGCTCGGTGGCAATACGCATAAGGTGTAAACATGTCAATATAATTTGGGGAGGTGCGTTGTCCCACGCAGTCCCCTGCATGATGATAGCTATCTAGAGGGTATGCAACACGAAGTGTGTCACTTTTAGGGTTAGACTGATTTAAATCTGAACCCTAAGTTTCCTAGGTGTGAAGATGATTATGCTAACATCGAAACCTAACTCTAATTCAGATCCAAAAGAGAACGAGATAATGATTAAGTAATATGGCATGATGGTGCATGATTAAAGTGGAATGATGGAATGAAACTTAATAAAATATCATAAAATTAAAACCCTAGAAATCTAGGAAAAATTCGACAGCATAATGCGTTTTCAATAATTGATTTAAAAAATTTAAAAATAAACTTCAAGAAGAAAATAAAAAAATTAATAATAAAAATCTAAAATTAAGAACCAAATAAAAAAATAATTTAAAATAACAAAATAAATAACCTACCAAGGTCGAATAAATCGATCTTGCATAAAAAGGTTAAAATTGCGAAATAAAATAATAAATTAATATCAAGACGACAAATTAGATTTCAAATTCGAGTCCGTTAATAAACATAAATTTGGCAATTATGTTTATTATCGAACTCAGAATAATAGAGAAGGGAAGAGACTAAGATACGCATTCCCTTAAAATAATAATAAAATAGATAATTAATTAAAATGATAAAATCCCGCTAAGGAAAAACAAATAAAATAAATATCACAACTATGATGAATTTAAAACAAGGGGAATACTCTTCCCAATTTGAATAAAATTAATCCCTCCCTAATTTAAAATTTAGATCACAAGGCAAATAAACCAAAGTGCAAAGATCCCATTTAAAAATAAAACAAATTTAAAAGATCACAAGAAATGAAATGAGGGCAAAGTAAAATAAGGGATTTAAAAATAATAATAAGGTAAATATTCTCTCAACTCTCAATTTAAAAATGTTGTTTTCTAAAGAAAACCCAGCATGTCTTATTCCATTGTTTTCTACATACAATGTTGCCCTAATACCATTTTAAAATATGTAAACCCTAAAAGGAATCCCTAATTTCCTTATCCCATTCTCTCTTGTTTTCTTCTTTCTTGTTTTGTTTTGTTCTTCCACTTGTTTTGCAGGTTTAGGGTTTGAAATGATCCATGGAGGCCATGGATGGAGACTACCTCCCACGGAGGTATATACAGCAAGGATAATGTTATATATTTAAATATATTCTTTTTTTTTATTTTTTTTATGCTGCAGGTTTGAAGCAGAGTGGAGGGGGAGACGGGGTCACCGCCGCCGCTGCCGAGGAGAACCACAGAAAGGAGGGTTGAAGGGGAGGCGGAGTGGTGTAGGGGGTGGCATAGTGCAAAGGGCCACGGAGGAGGTTTGGCAGAGGGGTCGCTGTGGGAGCGGAGGGAAATGGCGTAGGGTTTCGACGGCGCTGTGGAGGTGATTCTAGAGAGCATGGGGAAGGGGTTGCGAAGGACTATGGGTTTGGGGGTGTAGGGGGAGGCAGTGCCTCCATCCACACCTGCGGGTGTGGGTGGAGGCGCCGCCTCCCCCCACACCCCTTAATGCATACGAACAGTGGGATTGTGGGCGCTATGGCCCACAGTCCAAACATATATTTTTTTTGTTGACAACTTAAAAACTATACAGTAAACAATCCATCCATTTGTATTTTTGATCTCTATTTTTTTTGGTTAAAAATAGTTTTCGGTCTATATATATATACATAAATATATGTATATATATACTCAGCTCTAATTCAACAGTTTGCCAAAAATATAACAGTAAAATAACATTTTCTACTTTTGCATATTTATATATATATATATATATATATATATATATATATATATATATACTGTATGCACTTATATATATATAAGTGTATATAATATATATATACATCAAAAATTTACTTCTGTATTTTCTTCTCTCTCAGCATATACACAACAAATAGAAAAAAAAGAACAATAAACTAAACTTTAATAAAATGACTAGTATATTTATATATTTACATATATATATATATATATATATACACCTGTATATATATATGTATAAATATATATATACACACTTTGCACTTATTTTCACAAAACAATGGTGAAGATAGAAGAATTACTAACTTTCAGTTTTAACTCTATTTTTTTTTATGAATACTGATATCTCATTTCTAAATAATAAATAGATATCTGAGTATTAGCCTCTTTTTTTTTTAAACATACAATAATAGAAATATATATACATTTTTTGAAACAGTTAAAATACACAGAATACATTATATTTTTTTTAGCAGCAATAAGGTAGAAAATACATATTAATATAAATTTTGTTTTCTTTCCAACAACAACTAATACAATGGAACCTTCAATACAACAAGTAGATAACAAATCTCAATTCTTTTTTTTGTATGCAATAGAAAATTCATTTAACAACATATATATATATATATTTTTGAAGGGAAACATGACAACAACAAAAAGTATTTTCAGATGCATTTCTCACAGCAAAAACTCACAACTTAGAGGATAAATAACATTTTATTAAAATATAAAAGATGCTTCTCATACAACATTTATTACAGCCAAACCCATGGCAAAAATAACTAATCAGATTTTACAATAGGGCCACAAGGCCATGGCTCAAACAACCAACAACAAAAGAATATAGTAACACAAAAATGGACTCCACAAAAGCTCCATTTCCTCATTATTACACCTGCAAATAAAACACCACAAAAAGAACAACCCAGCCACATCAAAATTCCCTCCTCCCTACCGTAGACCTACAAGTGGGTCACCCCCGAGATAGAGAGGTAGGGATTCACATAGGTGCAAACACTCCACAACAAGAATCAAACAACATCAACACAAAAACAACCCCAAGGATAATCACATAACTCAACTCATGAAAATGAGTTTGACGGGGGTAGGGAATGGACCCCTCTACTTCAAAGGCCACCCAAAAATACTAAAATACCAATCTCATGGCCTCAAGCCAAAAATCTCTAAACCCCCAACTCTCCAAATATCACAAAATAACCTCCATGGCACTCTTGCCATTCAAATAATCTCCACAATAAGTAAGAAGCCCTCAAGGCATAAATACACAAATATGAGAGTGACCTCAAGGAGTTTCCTTTCCCCCACCCCAAACAAGTTGAGCCTTACCTCCAAATGGAGGTTCTCTCACCATACTCCCATCCCACACAAAATAAGGAAACAACAACCAACAAAAAATACAAACACATCACAATAAATAAGCAAGGGTGAAGAAACATAGTCCATGAGGCTTACCTTCAAAGCCCTATAATGGAAGCACATTTGGTGATGAGCTCCAAACTTGCCCAAACCTTCCAATTTCTAAGAACTCCTCTAACTTTTCCAAAATTGCTCAAAAAATAGAAAAAAACTCTAAAATGCAAGAACCCCACACTCCTCAACAAGAGGAGATAATATAGGCCATCAATTTTGTCCTTGAGGAATGAGAAGGTGACACTTGTCACCTTCTCCTTCCTCCTCCAATGCCACTTGCAAGGGAGAGGAAATGTGAGGGTGACAAGTGTCATCCTCCAATTCCATCTCAATCCTCACCTTATCCACTTGTGCTCTCACACGTGTGAGAGGACAAGTGGTGAGGTGGCATTCCCATTCAAACCTCCAAGAGGATAAGGGATGCCATATGGCTTCCTCTTATTCTCTCGAAGAGCCATCTCCCTCCAAGATGCTCTCACACATGTGTGAGAGTCTTGGAGGAAGATCCCACACACTTGGGAGTCTTGGAGATCTCCCAAGTCCTCCTAGGGAAGGAATTCCCAAACATTAGGAAGGGAGATTAGTCTTTCCCAAAGCATGACTCATCTCCCACCTTATCTAAATTCAAATTTCATCACTTTGACTAAACCATAGTTTAGAGTGACCAAAAGTGAGTTAATCCAAGGGTTAGTTAGTCAAAATTGACCCTAGACCCATGGGTAACCATCTAGGGTAAATTTTAGGACACTAAGGTTCACCAAGGGGGTCATAAATCCACTTTAAATGGCCTTAAAAATAAAAATAATTACCAAGTGGTGTAAGTCAATAAAATTTATACAACACTTAATATTAATTAATTTAAACAAAGGGTACTAGGCCAAAATGATAAAATTTAAATCAAGCACTTAAATCAACATTCAATTTCAAACCTGATCCTCATCCCTCTTGGGAATGGATCGGTTTCACAGGAAATAACATAGTGTGAATTCTACCTCCAATTTCTCGTGGCTTGGGAATGTAAAGCCTGCACATCTCGATCAAGTGTCAATCATATCATGAATAATCATAGCCAAAGCAACTAGAATTAAATTCAAGCCATCGAATACAACAATAATCAACTATCACATAAATCTGAATTAAACTGCATTTTTCTATCACATGTCAGATAATCATCATCACATAAATAACTAGAAACCACATCACAAAACATCATCTAATATATCTCGTATGTTGAATCACAAAATAGCATCAAATATGATCAAATCGAATCACCATATGTCTAATCAATGTCATATCAAATCATGAGATATAATCAAGTCTGCAAAATGAAACATAATCTCTAAAAAGTCTGATAATGTCATCAACTGAAATGCATAACAATCAAAATAAGGAAGGAAAAATAATTGGCCTCACATTCTCGGGGAGACTACCACGAAAAGATAAACCAATTGTTGAAGCATTGAGATCACTAATTGAATACTTTTGGAAAAATTACACAAGGGTATCTCCGAATCAAAGGGATGTGGTAAGAAGGAGAATCGGTAGTCAGAACCGTGAGCCACATCCAAAGTATTTTTTGGATGAGACTCAAACATAGTTCTATGGTAAATTTCTAGAGAAGTATCCTCAAATTAAAATTTGTCAAAGATATTTTGAAATGCTAAAACCTTTCTATGTCAAGATAAATCACACACACACTACTTGTTGTTGTAGATTACATATTGAATTTTCTAACCATTTTGATGTTTATATGTCTATATGTTTAGATATACATACTAACAATGTTTTGCAGGGTTGTGCCATACGTGCCCCACCAACATCTTCAAGAGACTTCATATCGAGAATTTTATGTGAAAGAGAGGAAGGTCAAATATTCTACAAGAAAGTATGCTTGGATGGCACATGTCATCGTTGCGGTGGCTTGCAACATTTGCCAATATGTGAACATATGGAAAGAACACATGCGGTTGGAAATGAACCAGTAGAGTTTGGTAAGTATAAAACAATGGCATATAATACAAAAGATGGTAAAGAAGCAAAGAGGTGTGAATTGGTTATTGAAAAGATTCTAGTGTATTAGTTTATGCCTATATTTCGTGACAGCATAGTGTATGAGTATGCAAGACATGCCCATAGAGCTTGAAAGTTGGACTTGTAATTCAAGTTATGCAAGGACACATTTCTGGTTGGTAGCATTGTTTCAGTCGTTGACTTTGCAGAGAACTACAGTCTACAGCCATAGCGTGAGTGCAATCACAATATTACAACTCCACACAAGTTTCTATATATGTGCACATCGCATTCATTCATGCAAATGATAGTACAGAGGATGATAGAAAGATCATAAGGGAGTATAATTTCTATATTAGTTATGATCGCACGCATTCTACGGAGTTTGTGCAAGGTTTCTTTCAGGTGTTCTACAATGATTTGGCTAGAAGGGGCATATCGTTCAGTCAGCATATCATATGGTCAGATAACTGTGCATCACAATTCAAGAACTCACAGAATTTCTATTGGCTGAGTAGTAGGCATAATTTTAAAGGTATTCAACATATGTGAAACTTTTGTGAGGCTGGGCATGGAAAGGGGGAGCATGATGGTACAAGAGTATGTATCAAAAGAGCCATAGCACGAGAAGAGTTAAAGTATAAAGACAATGCAAAGTTGACAGATGCAAAATCGATTATCGAGTGGTGTAATGATTCCATGGGTCCAGGTAATGAAGGTAAGTTTTCATTTCATAGATTTTTTTGGTTGATAGATGATACTAACATTGCACCATATGAGGATTGTTCTACACTAATAGGATCAAATGAGATGCACTCTTTTCGAAGCTCAATTACAAGTTCATGGAGTATCCATATGCGAAAGATGTCATGTTTTTGTTCTTCCTGTACAATTCAAGCCTAGGATGAGTGCGAGTCAAAGGAGTGGGTTGACGAATGGCAGTTAAGTTATCTTAGCCCACTTGACACGTATTGACCCCTGACGACACTGGAACTAACATAGATAGAATCATCAGTTGACTTTGACCACATATCAGATCTAGTTCAACCAGGTAATATATCTATTTGCATAGTTTTTGAAATTCCTAATGTCATCTTACTTTGTAGTGTTTTTGTAATGTTGACTAATTTCATCTAATTTGCTACACATATCAATGTAGGGCACGTATATGCAGTTATTGCAGATGTAGATAATGAAGAGGGAACAGATTATTACTTATGTCATTGTATTGAGGCTAAAAAGAAATTGGAGGCCCCAGTTACAGATAGAGAAAACATCGAATACCCTATAGGCTCAGTGGTTATCACTGGAACATGGCTTAGAAGGTACCCACATAAGAGTGTTAATATTTGGTTGTTTCAGGATTTTGACACGCATCAAAAGATTCTTCATTACTCAAACCTTGTTGTGGCATCCAATGTTCATTTGATATAGTATCAGGGTAGACCTTTGAACAAAATCTTGTGGAAGGTGCATGAGTCTGACCATGAAGCAATACTTGACACAATAAAGAGTAGAGCAGACCTGAATGGTTCATTAGATTAATTTGTAAGTATTCACATTGATTTTGTAAAGTCATGTTGCATTGAGTTGTAAGTATGCACATTAATTTGTAAGGTTTGTCTTTTTTTATTTCCTGCTGCACTTTTACACATATACACATTTTTACATCATCATGTTATGCTTCATGGGGTTAGACTTAAGTGATGGATGAAGTTGATCCTGAGAATAATGTATAAAATCTAGGTGTCTCTAGGTGTCTTGGTTTCTAACTAGATAATAGGTGTCTCTAATTGTGATGTAGAGGCAATGGAATAGTTGGAGGATGGCAAACTAGACAAGGTTTCCTTATGCTCTAAAGCCCAAATTTCATGATCATTATACAAAAGTGGGAATAGCAGTTAGAGACTCTAAATTCTTCATGGAAAAGGTGATTTTATATGCTATGGGACCCATTCCAATCATTGCCAAAGGCAGACCAAACTCAGGATTAACACTTCCTTCACAAACCCAAGAAATGGCTTATAGCCCTAAAAAAGGAGAACAATCCTAATAACTTTTGATATAGATCTTCAAACACAAAACTTGGACAATCAGTAGATACCCATTTGGACTCCCTATCACATATCCAAAATTGGGTATAGGTTGTTTTGAACGATATTCCTTAACCTATAACTCCTCTCAATAACCTAGAGCCCCAATTAGGCCTAAAATACAAAGAGACCCCCTTAAATTCACACACAAAACTCAACCAATGACTTGAGAACTTAGTATTCATGCCAAAACAATGAATTTTATGGGTTTTGTCCTCCTACAATCTGTTGTTCCCAAAAATGCCTCTATGGTTCCTTCTCTATGTCTCTAAACATCACCTAACACATGGTTTTGTTAGGTTTCCTCAAAGAAAACTTCTTCTCCTTAGATTTCCTACCAAAAACTCATCATAGCATACTAGAATAGACCTACTACAACCCATTCCATTGATCAAAAGTGAATCAAATCAGTGGAATGGCCAAAAAATGCATGATTCTTACCAAAACCCTAGATAAGGGTTTCTTAAACTGTTTTCAAGAAAATGATTCTTATTCTACTCTAGAATTGTTTCAAGATGACAAGCTAGATGCAAATGGATGTCAACTCACTCTAGTTTCATGCCACCACCATAGTCCTTCAGTTGCACTAATGGTGCAGGGGCACCTAGGTTGTCATGCCTCCAAGAGGGGTCAAAAAATGAAATTTTATTTTGATTGAGTCAATTGTATGTAATAAGGTCTTCTAGGACCATTTCATTTGTTTTTAAGTCACTTTGAGTCATTTGGGGTCAATTTGAGTCTTTGAGTCTTGTTGCAAAAAAGTGTCAATGCTGTCAAGTTGCACAAAGCAACTTTTGCATTTTTGGTGTCCTGCTCCTGATGCGACCAAACTGATAGTTCTAATGCATCCAGATGGGTACGTTTAGGCTAGGCATGGTTCTATTTTTCACCCAAACATGTCGAAACAATCTGAGCTACATTGTACCGATGATATCCCTGAAGAGTCCAAAGTGCAAAAAGGCAACAATCTTTGACAAGATGTTACTTGAAAACTGTGTCACTTAGAAACATTCCATCTAAGGAAAAATGATCATGTAGAGTGCCTCTACAATAACCTCTCTTAGTTTTTTATATCTCTAAGGCATTTGCCCATGGTAAAAGGTTTTCTGCTACCCCAAATATTGTCAGGAGGCAGTGTAAAGTTGCAAGCAAAGGGGTGTAACTTTCATCTTGCTCCTGATATGACCAAACTGACTATTCCAACTCATCTGGATGGGTACATTTACGTTAGGTATGGTCCTTTTTTTCACCCAAACATGTCGAAACAATTTGAGCTACATTGTACCGATGATATCCCTGAAGAGTCCAAAGTGCAAAAAGTCAGCAATCTTTGACGAGATGTTACTTGAAAATCGTGTCACTTAGAAATATTCTATCTGAGGAAACGCGATCATGTAGAGTGCCTCTACAATAACCGCTCTCAATTTTTTATATCTCTAAGGTATTTGCCCATGGTGAAAGGTTTTCTGCTGCCCCAAAAATTGTCAGAAGGAGGCAGTGTAAAGTTGTAAATGGGTGTAACTTTCATCCTGCTCCTGATGCAACCAAACTGACTATTCCAACGCATCCAGATGGGTACATTTATGCTAGGCATGGTCCTATTTTTCACCCAACATGTCAAAATAGTTAGAGGTACATTGTACTGATGATATCCCTAAAGAGTCCAAAGTACAAAAAGGAAGCAATCTTTGATGAGATGTTACTAAAAAATCATGTCACTTAGAAACATTCTGTCTGAGGTAACGAGATCACGTAGAGTGCCTCTACAATAACCTCTCTTGGTTTTTTATATCTCTGAGGCATTTGCCCATGGTGAAAGGTTTTCTGCTACCCCAAAAATTGTCAAAAGGAGGCAGTGTAAAGTTGCAAAGGGGTGTAACTTTTGTTCTTCTCCTTATGTGGCCAAACTGACAGTTCCAACGCATTTGGATGGGTACGTTTAGGCTAGGCATGGTCCTATTTTGCACCCAAACATGCCGAAACAGTTTGAACTACATTGTACTGGCATATTAAATTATTGACAAATATTGAATTATATAAACACATAGAAATCATTTTAAATCATAAACTAACTCCTCCAAGTCAAGGCACAGATTAAGGTATGTGAAAAAACTAAATATTGAATGGGTGCCTAAGCTAGATGGAGACTTTTTACCTACCTCATCCTTCAATCATTATAATTGTTCTCAAAAGACATCATCAAAACATGAAAAAACTCCAAGACTTGTAGTTTTAAGTTGATTTCCTCCAAGGCGCCAATGTGAGGTTGTTTTGATGGCAAAGGGTGCCTTGATTCATGATGTTGAATCTCCTTCCTCCTAGGCGCCAAAATGGATAGTTTAGACAAGAAAAGGAGCCTTAGTATACTTAGCTCATTTCTTGGCAATTTGATGGCTTCAATCACTTGTTCAAACCTATAGGAGACCATTTTACACTTAGGCGCTAGATCTTAGGATTTAGAACATCTTCCTTCAAGGTGCCAAAATGGGGTTATTTAGACACAAAAGTGCACCTCCATACAAGATGCTTATTCTCCTTCCACTTAGGTGCTCATTCATGATGATCCAAGTGACAATAGGTGCCTAGACTTCCTTTGGTAAGATTTAGACATTTTGAAGGTTCTAACACTAGGTGCTATAGTTGGAAGTGATTTGAAGTTCATTTTCCTCTAGGCACCCAAAATGGATGGTGGAGACAAGAAAAGGCGCCTAGGCTTCTTTTGGCAATTTTCAAAGTCTTCCTAAGTTATATTATGTTATATTGACCCTTAGGCGCAAATGGATGATCTCGAATGACTCTAGGCGCATATCCAAGGTGATATCTTTCTAGGCGCAATCTTCACTAAGTTTAGACTTCACTTTACATCAAGGCGCCAAAATGGATAGTTTAGAGAGAGGCAAAAATGCGCCTAGAGGTATGATGCTCAGTTTGATGTGTTTGATCAACTTTGATAATCAAGATGAATTGCCTCCCTTAAGGCGCCCTCCTTTATACTTTGAAACATCCTTTCAATATCAAGGCGTAATTTTGAGGTTGTTTGGATGATGAAAGGCACCTTGAGTTCTAGGCAGAGTTTTGAGGTTGTGCAAGTAGAGAAATGCGCCTAAGGTCTTAATGTAAATTTGCGCCTAAAACTAAAAAATCCTTGAGGTATGACTTATGGAAGCCTATAGCCCCAATGTTATGTTGCATACTAAAATTAGGTAAGACTCAATGTAATCTCATAACCTCACCTTATATGCAAGAGGAATTACATTTAATAACCACAATGGTCATCAGGTGCTCATAAGCATATGATTTTGACTATCTTATTCAAAACAACAAACATACTCTTTGCATCCCAATATGGTATAATAACAAAAAATTAAGAAATATTTTCAATTGACCAACTCATAAAGAATATGGATCAGCATAATCATTTGAATATTTTCAATTGAGCAACTCATAAAGAATATTAATTTTTTTTGTTCAACATGATGATTCTTTTTTTTTAAATACAACTTTTATCTTTTAGTTCCAAAATGAGGTTTAGGTGATACTTGAATAACAATAGCTAGCTTATTGGATCAACAAACATTCTATGTAATACAATTGGACTTTAAATATTTGAAGTAGCCATCTAAAAATATCCATTCAAAGATGGATTTATAATGCAAGTATGGACGCCATCAATAAAAAAGATTTGTATTAACCAAATATCCATATAGGCATACATCAATATCTGTCGATATAAGTATAACATATATACAAAATAACCATATAGGCTTACAAGAATGCTATATAGGCATACAATGTCAACTATATGCAATACAAAATATATGTCCACAAATGCCATATATGCATACAACAAAGGAACACAATAAAAAGTTAGTCCCCTCTGGCTGGTGAAGAGAATAGATCACGGGTAGCCTTTGATCTTCTAGGGGATGGAGACATGTATGTGGATGGTCTACTACAAACCTGAGGGCTGCTCCTCCTATTTAGTTCTTCCTGCATTTTTAGCTGTTACAATAAAAAGTATAGACATTAATATATAGAAATTAAACATGTTATAAAAAATAAAATATTTAACAAAATAATCACTTACTGCTACCATATAATCTGTCTCCTCACTTGCCTCAGTAGCAGGAATAGGCCGTGGTGATGTCATGTCCTATAGAAACCATCCAGATAGAAATTAAACTTCAAATCAATAATCTTTTGATTTTTCAAAAATAAACAACTATAACAATGAATGTAAATTGAAATTTACTAATCTGCCTCATACTTCTGTCAATGCCATGGAGCTATGAATCACAGAGGTCACACCATGCTCCATTGCCCTATGAACATCGGGAGGTGTCTCCGCAGCCTGCATCATCTAGAATTAAAACAACATTATTCAATTATGAAAAGTATAATAGTGATGCAAATCATGGCTCCTAACATATACACACGTTCATCTAAACATGGAAGTACACACAATAAAACACACAAGTCACATACAAAAATCTAGTAAGTACAATTCATTCATTAAACTATTTATTTTATTACCTCCGTGAAGCTTTGAAGTCCACCACCGCTAGTAGGTGTTGCCGTGAAATCTCCAATATTAACCTATTCAACATCCAAAATCAGATATTAAAATACCATTCATATAACGATGCTATTCACATGTAATATTTATAATTGTTTACTAGTTACATACCCCGACAGTAGATGATCTAATGTAATATGCAGGTGGAAAACGACTGAAAACTGCATCAACACTATGACCCTAAAATTTCATTAAAATCATCAAACTAAATTAGTTAATCTTGCATTTCAAAAATAAAATTTAATAAATTAAATTCAATAAACTTGCTAATATTTACTTGAGTATCAAGGCTGAAAGTCTCACTCAGGAGGGTATCTATCATCACCATCTGCTTAGCTGCAGATGTATCATGTGCACCTACGTCCTGACTATCCATGGGGTTATAACGATAGGCTGACCCGCAAGTCTAACAAGCATGGGGTGGGACCCTACTCCTCACACTATCTCCCAACCCACTATGTGTTGCAGGACTGGCATGCTCTATGATGCTCTGGGTCAAGACACTAATGGACTGAAGTGTATCGACCTTAACACTCTCCTTCACAATGGAAGGGATAGAAACATACTCATGGGCTAGTCTGCTAATTACTCGTCTCACTACCCGCTGTGGGTCAACACGTGCCCCTAGTCTATCATGTGTTGACCCCCCACCTCTACCCTAGAAGTCCCGCATATCAAAATATTTTGGCACTTTATTGAGGACAAACTCGCAGTAGAGTTTCCTCAAAAAGAATTGCGGGACCTCATTATTATTGCATGGAGGATGGTCAAAAACCATCCACCACCTCTGCCCAAAATTGTCCCTTTTCGCTTGGTTGTTGCACCAATGGATAGGAAACCTCTTGCATGTAATGGGTGGAGGTTGATTTGTTTGTGGGTTTGTGAAAATGGAACACAAGTCTAATTTTGTAATTTGTATTTTTTTCACATCTTGGTATGACAACTTGTCTGCATAATAGTCTCTAAACTCTCTCCTCTTATCCGTCCAACTAGATATTTGCTTGCTAATTGAATCTACATTTGATAACATAGATTCAAGAGATTCAGCAAGTGTGGACCTATGCAAGGTAGAAGTGGAAGGATCTTTCAACCTTGTAATTATGTCTTCAATTTCTTTTTTATTGTTTTCAATTTGCCCCATTAGATTTTCTTGTGTTCCAGGGGCATGTCGAGGAATGGATGGGGGAGTTTGTTGTTCGGTAGGTATTTCCTCTTTAGGATTTTGTGGATTTTGAGGAGGAGGAGGAGGAGGAGGTGCATTAACATTTCCTGACAATTAATGAAATTTACATCAAAAATCAACTTAAACCTACCTATTTAGAAACAAATTCAAACCAAAAAATAAATAAAAATCACTCCTTTGCCCTGCTTGACATTGTGGCGGCATTTTGGCAACGAATCGGTAAGATTTTGGTGTTGAATCAACTTTTTCAAAATGCGAGCGCGCTTCTTAGGATTTGCAGGCCGTGAGTGTAGAGGAAAACAAAGAAATGAAATGAGCACAAATGCTCTTTTTTTTTAATTTATAGTTAGTCATAACGTGCTCATGTTATAACATGAGCGCATTATGGTTTGGTTTTAATGAGCCTTAGGCTTGTCATTACCAAACCATAACGTGAGCGCGTTATAACACGCTCACGTTAAGTATTAAATTTTTTTTAAAAAAATTTGGCCACTTTTTGGCCCCCCATCTTTTTGCACTTACCCTTATATTGAACAAAGATGAATAGTACAAGAGAAATGAAGCCATAAAGAATTGTTATACTTCTGAGAAGGAATAAAACCACAAAAAAAAAGCCAGCTAAGAGTTACAATATCAAATACTACAATTGTAAAAACAACCAACAAAACGTAGGCTTTAAGCCATATAATTCAACATCTTAAGAGTTTGCAAAGAAATCTTTGTAATCTTTCCATTGCCTTGAAGTTGTATGATTTTCCTTTTAATTTTATCTAGTTGGTTGTCTAACCCTTTGTTCTTCTTTTGTTGTCCTTGAAATTGAGCATATATAGAAGCAATCTGTAAGAATATGTCAGGGTCAAGCTTTGGGATAACAACTTCTTGATGAACATCATAATTAGAAAACACTACTGAACATCTAACTTTCCATAGATGGAACAAGAGAACCTATCTAATGGTATCAACAATCACATTATTTTTCACTCCTAAACCAAATAAAGATTCCTTCCAAGTTAAATGATGACCAAATATAGTTGGAAAGTCTTTAAAAATAGCACACCATTGTTTATTAACAATGGTACAACCCTAGAAGAGAGTATTCATGTTTTTATTTAACTAACAATAAGGGCATTTAACTGGATAAACCATCATGCATTTCAACCTATCCCCAATAGGCAACTTGCAACATAAAATTTTATAGGCCAACAACTACACATCACAATCTGCTTTTGATTTCCAACTTTGAGCACTCAATTTGACCCATTTCTTATGACTAAATCTACATCCCCATTTAGTGTTGAGGTGTGGTGAAGGAGAAGATAAATATTCTTTAGAGGGAAGTTGGAAAAATGATGAGTAGATAGCCAATGCCAATGTTTAAAGAAATAATATGGAGTTGGAGTACATAACAATGCGAGCTCAAAGAGAACTGGGATTGCACAGATATAATAAACTATTTGTAATTATTTTTCAAGCCAAAGAGCTCTTTTATAACTTTCCAAGGAGACGTGTTCAAAGCATTGAATTCCCATAGATCACTAAAATGTTGGATCCCTTTCTTGAACAAATAATAGCTCTATTTGTGGAAACTAATAGCAAGAAGTACTTCTTGATATTGGAAATTCTTGTTCCACCAAATGGATGAAGAGGCAAAACTAAAACCATGTTGAAGAGAATCCTCATTCCATTTCAAAAATTAACAAACATGATGCCATTGTTTCCATACAAATTGGATAGGTAGAGAGGTTTTGATTTGAAAAAAGGGTGCAAAAAGAACTTTGTCTAGCTACATAACATTCTACCATTTTCATTTAATAACAGTTGTAATAATTTTGTACTGTAGTAAAATATTCCATGGTTCATCACCAACAATAGCTCTAATAATCCATTTAGCAACTAAGCAAAAACCTCGAGTTTTGGGATATATGATTTCTAACCTGCCTTTAGACTTGGTGTTGGCCCACGATTGCCGTTAAACCAAAAGGTCGACCCTTCAATTTCTGATACAAGCACCAAAGTTAATGAATCCACAGGAGGCAGTTAGTCCATGTCACGAATCCCATGGGGAGCATTGACCATTTGCCAAGAAACTCCCCCCCAGCGTTACCCGGGGGATTCAAACCCGTGACCTTTTGCTCTGATACCAATTGTTGGAATACTAAGGATCATTGAGAGGGGGGGTGAATTAGTGATCTGATAAAACTAATTTATTCACCATCTCTTATTCAGCATCCCAATATGAATGAAATTAACATTAACATACCAAAAACATAGAGAGAAACATAATCATGAAACCATAACACAAATGTTTAAAGTGGAAAACCCTCCACTGTCTAACCTCAACAAAACTTTATTAGGTCTCACTAACCAAAATCTCACTGATTGCATAGAAGCCTCACTAGTTAGGATCTCACTGATCACATACATGCCTCATTGGAAAAGGTCTCACTAATCACAATCATGCCTCACTGGCAAAGATCTCATTGATCACAAATCTAATCACAAAACAAGAAGATAAACATAGAGTACTACTCTGTTTACATTGAAAATGAGAGGAACCTCTTGCAACAATATAATAAAAAATGCACAAAATAACAAAAATATATAAATAGCAGAAACACAGAAGGAATTTATTGATCATAGGCCACTTCGAGGGGTAAACCTCCTTTGAGCAAGCTTAATACAATAAATTTGTGGATGCCTTTATTGACCTCAACACGTACTTATATACTAAGTCTGATCTAACCAATTATTACTTCCCATGAATGTGGGATAATACAATATACTCACAAGATGAATTACAAATCATATGTGTCCAAATGTAATATACTAACAAAGTAAAGAGAAGGGCTAAACATGGGTTCCTAACATCCCCTCCCTCTTAGAAAAGCTTTGTCCTCAAAGCTTAAGATGTGGAAATTGTTGCTGAATCTGAAGGAGTGGTTCCCATGTAGCATCCTCTGGTTGCATTCCATGCCACTGAATTAATACCTCTATGATGGATCAGGAGCGAAGATGACGAGTGCGCCTGTCGAGGATTGCCTCCACCTCCAAAATGATGGATCATTTGTTATCCAGTTCTAGTAAAATAATTTGTGCTCTAACGTTGGTGCCAAGAACTTTCAAGTTAGACAAGAGACATGAAATATTGGATGAACGTAGGAAGGAGGAAGCTCCAATTTATAAGAAACTAACCTAATCTTCTGAAGAACCTTATATGGCCCATAGAACTTTGGAGCTAGCTTATGATGCCCTTTGAGTTTCAGGGATGATTTCTTGTATGGTTGTAGACGAAGAAAAACCATATCACCTACTTGAAAATTGTCCATAGAACTTTGGAGCCAGCTTATGATGCCCTTTGAGTTTTAGGGATGATTTCTTGTATGGTTGTAGACGAAGAAAAACCATATCATTCGATATCTTTCCATGTGAAGATTGTCCTACAAGATGCGAAGAATCTGATCCTGGGTTCGGAGAACCATGTCGACTGTCTGAACTGGTGAACTGCTGGGGTGCATGGAAGGAGAAATGACAATGCTTGACCATAGAATACTTCATATGGAGTCATTTTAGATGCAGTGTGATAGGAGGTATTGTACCACCATTTAGCAAGAGGGAGCCACTTTGCCCACTAATGTTGTTGTTTTGAGGTGAAGCAACGAAGATGAGTTTCTAAACATTTGTTGATAATTTCAGTCTGACCATTTGTTTGTGGGTGATACCTAGAATTCATCTTCAACTCAAGGTGCCAGTGTGTCAAAAGAGTTCTATCCAAAAATGACTGGTAAAAGTTGCATCATGATCTGAGACAATGGAAGAAGGGATGCCATGAAGATGAAAGATCTGGTCCATGAAAATTTGTGCAATTGAGGCTATAGTATAGGGATGGCTGAGGGCACAAAATGACTATATTTGGATAGGTGATCAATCACAACCAAGATCACTGTCTTCCCTCTAGATTTAGGGAGCCCCTCAATGAAATCCATACAAATATCTGTCCAAATCCATGTAGGGATGGGCAAAGGTTCAAGCAATCCAGGAAGAAGTGTCATCTCACCCTTGTTGCATTGGCAAGTATCACATTCAACCACCATCTATTGAATTACCCTTTTCATTCCCTTCCAAATTAAGTTATATTGTGCCCGCTCATAAGTTTTGAGGAACCCAGAGTACCCTACCAATGGAGAAGCATAGAGTTCATAGAAGATAGCTTGCTGAAGATTTGTGCTTTGGGGAAGCACTAGATGGCCCTTATATCGTAGAGAAGTACCATCCCAAGAGTAATGTGGTACAACAGAAGGGTTATTGGCCAACTATTGAATGATATGAGATAATGAAGAGTCATTGATCTAGCCCCGTTGGACAAATTCCAACCAATTTGGAACAGGCATAGAAATAGTTGAAAGTGAAGCTTGGTCATTAAATGTGCGAGAAAGAACATCCACCACAATATTGTCCTTACGCTTCTTATAAGTAATCTTATAGTCATAACCCATGAGTTTGCTGACCCATTTTTGTTGTGATGGGGAGGAGACCCGTTGTTCCAAGAAATATTTTAGACTCTAGTGATCAGTCTTGATACAAAAATGCTTCCCTAGAAGGTATGGCTGCCACTTCTGTACTGCATGCAAAATAGCCATCATTTCCTTCTCATATGTAGAGAGTACTAAATTCTTGCCAGAAAGGGCTTTGCTGGTGAAGACAATGGGATGTTCTTATTGAAGGAGAACAACACCAAGTCCATTACCGCAAGCATCACTCTCAATAGTGAAGGTCTTGGAAAAATCTGGCATAGCTAGAACAGTTGTAGTACACATAGCTTGTTTCAGTTTTTCAAATGCACACTCAGCAGCATGTGTCCAAGTAAAAGCATATTTTTTTAACAAAGTTGTTAATGGAGCTGCAATCTTCCTGTAATCCTTGACAAACTTGTGATAATAGCCAGTCAGCCCCAAAAAACCACGGAGGCTCTTGAGTGTCTAAGGATGCGGCCAATTTTTCATGGCATCTATTTTAGTAGGATCCATTAAAAACCCTTGGGTTGAAACAATATGCCCAAGATACTCCACTTCCTCTTGGCCAAAAACACATTTAGACTATTTTACACAAAGCTGATGATTAAAGAGAAGTTGCAGTATGAGATCCAGATGGTGGAGATGCTCAGCCCATGTTTTACTATAGATGAGGATATCATCAAAGAAGACTAGAATGAATTTCCATAGGTAGGGCCAAAATATTTTATTCATCAATGCCTGGAATGTTGAAGGAGCATTAGTGAGGCCAAAGGGCATGACCAAAAACTCATAGTGGCCATCATGTGTGCAAAAAGCCGTTTTAGGGATATCATCCTCATGAACCCGAATTTGGTGATACCCAGAACGAAGATCCAACTTGGAGAAAAAATGAGCACCATGAAGCTCATCAACAACAGGAATCAAAAACTTATCCTTGATTGTGATGTGATTAAGAGCTCAGAAGTCAATGCAAAGGTGCCATGACCCATATTTTTTCTAGACAAGAAGAACTGGTGAAGAAAAGGAACTGGTACTAGGGCGAATAATGCCTTGCTTCAGTAAGTCTCGAACAAGCATCTCGATCTCTATCTTTTGGTGAAATGGGCAGCGGTAGGGCCTGATATTAGGAGGAACACTTCCAAGAAAGAGCTGAATATGGTGGTCCTCTGGTCATAAAAGTGGCATGTTGATAACTGAGAGGGGGGGTGAATCAGTTATCCTAATTATTTATGCTTTCTGAACTTTATTAACAATCAATGTAATATTAATCCAAATGAGAAAACATAATCATGAAATGGAAATACACATGACACAATATTTTTGACATGGAAACCCTGTTAAGGGAGAAAACCATGGGGTGATTAACCCAAGATTGTATACTCTGTTAGAAGAATGGAAATACAAAATGGCACTTGCCAATTAGGGCTCACTACCCGAGCACACTGCTCACAAGGAGGCACACTGCCTACAAAGAGACACACTATCTACAAAAGAGTGTTATACAATACTTGAACTGATTGGTAGCATCCACATATGCTGGAGTTCAGTTCCGGTTAGGCTCAGTACACTGATCTACTATGCTTCATCTTTCCTCTTCTCTTATGCTGCTTTCCTTTCACATACCGGACCTTTCTTATTGCTTTTGCTCTGCTCTGCTTTTATTTGCACATCAACAACACACCACACTTTTCTCACAACTAAATCCATCGTGTATATATATCCGCACAAGTGATTTCATCACCTTTCTGGTTGGCACCCGGAATAGTCAATCTTTTCAAAAGCTTTAATCTGTCGGCTGAATCCTTGCACACCAAGTAATGTGGATCATTGATATACTTGTGGAAATCATTAATCATGTCAGCTAAACATAATTCATGCCTTCATAACCTTTACCAACATCAGTAACACATCCGGAATAATGTCTGATGTTCTACCAGTCAGTTCTTCCTCTGTTCACACTGTCACATGAGAACCTGACACTCAAACATTCATATCTCTTTATCCTTTTCACATCGGAGGCTCAAACCTTGGAATCTATCAGTCAAGATAGTCCTCTTGACTTCCCCAAATCTGCACTTTACCAAGATACTTCCTCTAAGAGATCCAGACCTATCTGTCAGACCTTGTCACATGCTCTATTCCTGTTTACCGGACCACAACATTCTTCACTCTGACTTCCGGTAGAGACATACCATGTCCTGCGGATGTGTGGGATGAACTTTGTTGCCATCAATGACAACAATCATGAATCCATATAGTGTCTCTTGCCAACAATCTCCCCCTTTAGTATTGATGGCAACACATAGTGAAAAATGACTAAGTGTTTACACTATGCTCCCCCTTGGCTAATGCTCTATTTTTATATACATTTTCTGGAGCTCCCCCTTAGTTGGATTCCTCATTTTTCACTATTCCTCACTCCCCCTTTGACATCAATGGCAAAGGGTAGGGTCCGCATACCAAAATTTTAAAAAAATTTAACTATACTTAGCCACATATTACATACTCACATAAACTGAAGAATGTCTGCAAAGGATGTCTTCAATTGGACGAGTTCTATAGCCCAACTTTGCTTCATTCTATCCAAAATTGAAATGTGACCACTCAACAAAAACGCAAAAGCTTCTACCCTCTTAAGATCTGTCGGATCATTGGTTTGGGCAGTAGTCTGAGCATCACTTATGGCCTCATGCATGGCCTCTAACTTAGGAATAATGATTTTTCTGAGTTCACCCATCCGGCTAATTATGTTCTTCTTTTCCTTCTCAAAATTCTTTATTGCATTTGTGATTGCAATAGTCTGACACTCTTGATTGACTATGGAGGAAGAGAGAGGATCAAAACTTTGAGACAAACTTAGTAGTTTATCCTCTTGCTCTTTTATTTTCTTCTCAATCTCTACTGTTGCTTTGGACCATGAAATACAAAATTTGTATACTTTTCCACCATCTATAAGAGCATTTTCTAAGCTCTTTATCCTAATATTCATATTCCTTCTATCATTAATGATATATCCTTGTACCTCTGAGAATCTCTTATTCAAAAACTCCTTCCGGACCTTTTCTTCAACTGACTTCTCTAGAGAATCAAAATGTGTACTAACACTACTGACTAGAGTTTTGAGATTACTAGAAGTGGAGGCTGTGGGATCTTTCTGAACCGATGGCATAATCTTTTCAAGCACTCCAGAAGTAGCTTCTATTAACTCACAGTCTTCCATATGAGACTTTAGGAGTTTTTCTTTCACTTTTGCATTAGCGAATGAAGCTATCTTCATAGTCTATACCAGAGAGAGAGAATCAAAATTAAATGGTCCTTGTAGAAGCTCTGGTTCATCAATTTCCATTGTTTCTTTATTCAAGAATTCTTGGACAGTTTTTGCAGTGTCTCTTGCCGGAGACAGATGTTTCTTTTCTTCTGCATTCTTAGGGTTGTCCCTTGGAGCTTTCTCTCCTTCTGCATTCTTAGTACTGTCAACCTCTTTTTCCTTCACCTCTACTTCTTTCTCCTGTATTCTTTCTTCTCCTTTAGATCTAGAGACTGTAGGTGAAACCGGAGGAGAAATATTAGTCTGTTCAAGGCCCACCTCTTTTGTCATTTTCTCAGTAGATTCTTCTGCAACACTAGTGGTCAAGGGGTCAGTACCCAAGTCCTCTATAAATGGAATGTTGAATTTCTTAAAAGCATTCTGGAGGATCTCTTCGGTCTCTTTTGCCACTTTGTCAGTTTCACCAAGCATTAGATGATTCATCCTGGCTTTGCTCCGAAACTCATCCTTGCAATCTTTGAATACCATATTCATTGTCTTGGGATCGATTGAAGCAAATAGCTGAATTGCTATCTATTCCTGGATCTCGAGATCTTTTGCTTGAGCATTATTCTTCCTCATTTCAAGCCTTTCTCTAAGCTTTTGGGTATTAGAGAGATAATTTCAATAAAAGCTTTGTTGTAAGTGTTCAAAAACTAAACTGTGGCTTCCTCCAGAATCTGTTTATCTACTTCATTATATTCATCATAAAATTCTATTAAGGGTTGCAGGTTCCCATCCACAGTGACTGCTTTTACTACAACATCCAAGGAGAGAGTGGGTTTTTCATCAAATTCCTCTTCCTTTTCTTCTTCTCCTTGACTGGTAGAGGGTTCACCGGATGATTTCTTCTTCTTCTTCAGTTTCTTTATCTCCTCGTCTGATTCGGTTTCCTCTTCGTCTCTTTGACTAGCATAAGCCCTTGTGGCTTTTGTCTTTGATCTTGTCTCTCCTTTGCTAGATGCCTAGACTTCTGATTTTGATGTTTTTGAGCTTTTGGCTGTGATAGGTGCAGATCTCTTTGATGATCTAGTCCGGGTTGAGGTTTCTACCAGAGCACTTTCCTTGCTTTTCTTTTCTGCCTCTTTCTTCTCTTCCTCAGCCCTTTCCATCTTTTTCTTGTGGGCATCAAGTGCCTTCTTTGAGATGCCAAGGCCTTGGGCAATATTTTCTACTTCTTTTCTCACCTTCCTCTTGATTTCAGGTTCTCTGAGTTGCACATGAATCTTTACACTCAGCTCCTCAAAGGTTCCAAATCTTTTTGCTTTTGAGTCCTTTGGCTGACTAAGCATGTGTTGAACATGCAGCTCTACAATTTGTTTATCAACTTCATACCCCATAGGCATGATCCAGATTGTCCTTGGCTCTACTGCCTCCATTAGGCATTGATCAGTGTCTACCATGAAACACACTGTATCCTTGTATTTCTCAACTACTGATTTGGGGATTCTTTCTCTGATTTGCATTGTATTTTGAAATTGCTTGAAGTAACCCCACAGAGCTGTATTCCTTGCCTTAGCATCCCCAAGTTCATACAAGTAGTCTCTGATCTGAATTGCTACCGGTTTGTCATTTTGCCATACCCATCCATTTGATTTGGGCAGCTCATTCATGAAGTAGAAAAATAGACATAGTATTAGTCCACCATATTTAAAAGAATTCTTCTTGTCCTTTTTGATTTTCTATATGTTTTCCATTAATTGGCTCAAAAGAAGTTCACAGAGATCATATTCTGCATTCTTTCTTAGCATCTCATAGGCAGTATATACTGCAATTCTAGATACTGAATTCTCCCTACTGGAGTGATATATCTTGTATCCTATTATCATAGATGCAAACTTGACATCCAGGTCAGTAATATCTTCAATGGTCATTGCCCTCTTATCAAATTTTGATCCAGTGGCCTCATTTACAACATTGTTTTTGACAGATTTGAGGACAGGTATCCCTCCGGAGGAGTATAAACCAGTTACTGCCCTAATTGCCTCCTTTGTGATCTTGCAAGGTTTGTTTAGCCATAGGAAGTTATCATGCACCCTACTCAATACATACCGGACCCATTCATCTTCTTCAAAATAGGGGAAATGAATGAACTGATCAAAATGTTTCTCCTAGATGCCCTTATATTCTGGATGCCCTTATATTTCTGCATTCATGAGATTTGTGACCATACCTTTTGCAATTAAAACACTGTTCGAAGAAGGACAAATTAGTCTGATTCATTCTCTTTCTGCATTAATTAGCTTTGTGACCAAAGTGATTGTAGTTGTGGCAGTATCCATTGAAGGATGGATATCTTTGAGCATTAGGCTATCTTACCGGAGGTCTTCTAGGCCTGTTCCTTAGATTTTCTGATCCAAAATTTTTCTGACCGGATCCGGAGCTTTCTCCTTTTTCATATCCCAAACCACACTTGTCATCTACCTTCTTTTGACTTCCAAGAAGAACTTCAAGTTGAGCAGAACTTATCTTGAATTTTTCTTTATACTCATTTGCTGTTTGAAGATCCCTTTTGAGAGAGACAATTTGATCCTCAAGTTTTTCTTCATTATCTTTAGCATCTTCAAGATGTCTGATAATTCTATCCATCTAGTGGCAATCTTCTGATTTCTCCTTGAGAGATTGTCTTAGATTATCTTCAGTTTTTCTTTTCTCTTCAACTTCTTGGGTAAACTTCATGACTCCTAATTCCATTTCATGTCTTACCATAATGATTTCTTTTGATAACTTTTCACACAACTCAGTTTTTTCCTTTAGCTCTTCATTTGCATTATTTGCTTCACCTTGTCTTGCCAATTGCTGAAGCAGTTCCTTTCTCTTTTTCATAGAGAGACTTAATTTGTCTTTTAGTTCTCTCATGAAATCATTAGCCTGTTTGAGTCTTTCCTTTAATTCATTGACTTCAGAGTTTGACTGCTCAAGATCATCAAGGGCAGTCTTGAGTTGCTCCCTTAAACCATATGTGTCCATTTGAATTCCTAGATCTTCCTCAAGCTGTTAGGCTCTGTTAGGAGGAACTTGGCTTTGATACCAATTGTTGATAACTGAGAGGGGGGATGAATCAGTTATCCTAATTATTTCTACTTTCTGAACTTTATTAACAATTAATGTAATATTAATCCAAATGAGCAAACATAATCATGAAATGGAAATACACATGACATAGTATTTTTGACGTGGAAACCCTGTTAAGGGAGAAAACCACGGGGTGATTAACCCAAGATTGTATTCTCTATTAGAAGAATGGAAATACAAAATGGTACTTGCCAGTTAGGGCTCACTACTCGAGCACACTGCTCACAAGGAGGCACACTGCCTACAAAGAGACACACTGTCTACAAAAGAGTGTTATACAATACTTGAACTGATTGGTAGCATCCACATATGCTGGAGTTCAGTTCTGGTTAGGCTCAGTACACTGATCTGCTGCACTTCATCTTTCCTCTTCTCTTATGCTGCTTTCCTTTCACATACTGGACCTTTCTTACTGCTTCTACTCTGCTCTGCTTTTATTCGCACATCAACAACACACCACACCTTTCTCACAACTAAATCCATCATGTATATATATCCGCACAAATGATTTCATCACCTTTCTGGTCGGCACCCAGAATAGTCAATCTTTTCACAAGCTTTGATCTGTCGACTGAATCCTTGCACACCAAGTAATACGGATCAATGACATACATGTGGAAATCATTAATCATGCCGGCTAAACATAATTCATGCCTTCATAACCTTTACCGACATCAGTAACACATCTAGAATAATGTCTGATGTTCTGCCAGTCAGTTCTTCCTTTGTTCACACTGTCACATGAGAACCCGACACTCAAACATTCATATCTCTTTATCCTTTTCACACCGGAGGCTCAAACCTTGGAATCTATCAGTCAAGATAGTCCTCTTGACTTCCCCAAATCTGCACTTTACCAAGATACTTCCTCTGAGAGATCCAGACCTGTCTGTCGGACCTCGCCACATGCTCTGTTCCTGTTTACCAGACCACAACATTCTTCACTCTGACTTCCGGTAGAGACATACCATGTCCTACGGATGTGTGGGATGAACTTTGTTGCCATCAATGACAATAATCATGAATCCATATAGTGTCTCTTGCCAACATGGCAATCCCACTAGTTCGACTAAGACACATGCATACCTATCCAAAATTTGTTGTAGATCCGAAGGAGTAGTGGAGACCATTGATGGTTGAATCTGAATGGAATGGAGCTGAGCGATGACACCATGTGAATTCTTCTTAAGAAGCTTTTCCATGCGATGTGAACTTATGATGCTGAAAGACCCTAGTTTTAAGCCCTTCAATGTGTGTTTGTGCCCATTGTCTGAAAACTGCATCCAAAGTTCAACAAAATCCCATAAGATGGGTCCAAGTGTGCGTAACCCTTGGGTGCCCAAAACCACATCACATCCACCTAAGGGCAAGGCAAACATGTCAGAGCATGGGTTATAATCTCCAATAGAAATATGCACATTGCGACACTTCTCTTTCCAAGGTAATGTGCCCCCATTGGCAATCATGACTTCAAAGCTCGAGTAAGGATGCACAAAACAATCAGCCTGTTTGGTGATTCGAGGGTTAATGAAGTTATGAGTGCTACCAGAATCAATGAGTATTGTAAGAGGGAGCTTCTTGAAGTAACCCTTGACCCGCATGGTTTGTGGGGTGGTGACTCATGTTAAAGCATGGAGAGAGATCTCTGGGTGGTCTTCCTGAGAAGTAGGATCAACAAGCGGCTGCTGAGTTTCAACCTGATCATCTACTATATCCTAAGCATCTACATAAACTTCAGTTTTAGGTAGAGAATCCACATCCAAGAGATAGAACTTTTTCTCAACACATCTATGTCCCCGAGTAAATTTCTCATCACAATTATAACAAAGCCCTTTTTCTCTACATGTCCGCATCTCTGCTTCAGTCAAATGCTTGATAGGAGTTATTCTAGGAGCTAGCGTTATTTGAGGTCTTTGGGAGACCATATTTCTAAATGGTACAAAATTAGATTTGGATCATTGTTGAGTTGTGATCTTGTCCTCCACCAACTTAGCCAACCCTAGGGTTTCAATCATTGTGCTGGGACAAAACATTTTAACCTCAGATTGAATTGTATCCTTCAGACCACTGACAAAACAACTCCTAAAGAATTCATCAGACAATCCCTCTGTGTGATTGGCCAATTTTTCAAATTCTATCTGATATTCTCTCGTAGTGCCTATTTGGTGAAGTTTAGTGAGTGCTCCTGTGAAGTCATCAAAAGTACTAGGGCCAAATCATTGCAAAATGAGTTTGCAAAATTTGTCCATTTTGGCTCTTCATGAGCCTTGATGTACCAACGAAACCATTGAAGGGCTTCATGTTCCAAATGAAAGGATGCAAGTGGGACTTTGTTGACATCAAAAGTATTATGCAGACTGAAATATTGTTCTACCCGGTATATCCATCCAGTTGGATCATCACCATTGAAGCGAGGAAAATCAAGCTTCAACCCACAAAAATTGTTGGAAGAAGAGAACCCAGTGTCTACAGAAGACTCTAGCTACTGTCTATTGTTCATGGGTAAATGCTGAAGATTGAGGCTAAGAATTTTTTCATCCAGATCTTGGAGTTTGGTCTTGAGGGCTGCAAGTTCATCCTCCATGTTTTTTGCTATTGTGCAGGTGACAACCATAACCAGGATATTTTTTTTTGGGAATGGGCAGAAAAACAAAAACAAAAACTTTTTTAGTAAAGGAAAATTTGAATTTGGGAAAAACTCTGATGGGTAATTGGGGTTTGGCTAGGTTTTAGACACTTTCTGAGGGAAAGGGAAGCAAAAAATAGGGATTTCAGTAGTGGGGTGAAAGAATGGGAAAATTTGTCCAAGAGGGACAAAGGAGTAGAAATATGAAATGAACATTGTGGTAAAATTTGAAGGCTATTGGGTAAGAATTGAAGAAGTTATGGCAAACCCTAAAATTAGACAAATGTGGGATTTCTGGCTTTGATAAGTGGAATTTGGGATAGGGTCCTCAAGGAAGGAAATATGCAAAATAAAATTGTAGGTGTTCTAGTGGATTTTGGGAGGAAAGAGCTCAAACAAGAGGGATATGGCGAAAAAACAAAAATTTCTTTTACTTCTAAAAAAAAATCTGGAAACGATCTGCCAATGGCTTTTAACAGATTCAATCTACGATTTGCTGGCTTTCAATAGATATGGGCCCCAGGTATGTTTAGCTGCCTAAAGGTTTAGGGTAGTCACTCGGCCACTAATGTTGTCTAATGACTTGCGTATTGGGGCAGTACCCCTCACTCCACGACTCAGGTAAAACTGATAACCGCTTTGCCACAAACAACAACTCTTGGTTTACCTCACGGATGGGAACTAGTCAATTAGGTAGGGGCCGTTGCCCTTTTCGCTGGCAGGTCCTCTCAATGGGCCAGCTACTTCAGGGTTCCTGTGGTACTCCTCACAATGAGTTTTAGGGCTATATGCCTAGTCACTTCCCACAATTAAGCGGATAGGGATATTCATTGATTCGAACCTGCAATTGAAATGAATAATACAGATGTGAAAAAAAAGAACTACTGCAATAATCACAGCGCTTGGAGGCCACTGCAGAAAAATTTTTTTGGTAGAAATTCCACCCAGCGAGCCCAAGAAAGTACTTTGATACCAGATGAGAGGAACCTCCTACAAAAATATAATGAAAAATGCACAAAAAAACAAAAATATATAAATAGCATAAACACAAAAGGAATTTATTGATCACAGGCCACTTCGAGAGGGCAACCTCCTTTGAGCAATCTAAATACAATAAATTCGTGGATGCCTTCATTGGCCTCAACACGTACTTATATACTAAGTCTAATCTAACCAACTATTACTTCCCATGAATGTGGGATAATACAATATACTCATGGGACTACTTACAAAGCATATGCATCCAAATGTAATATACTAACAAAGTAAAGAGAAGGGTTAAACACGGGTTCCTAATAGAAAACCAAAGGTTATAGATGAGTTCTATAACTCTTATACAAACACCTTGTCTCTCCTAGATCAACATCTCAATGGCACAAAAGAATAATTTTACAGGACCTCCATATATTCAATACAGAAGTACATGGCATCATAAGATAATATAAGAACTTCTAATTACAATGACATCATAGACCACAAAAGATCATCTACACTCAAGACACATTCTTCTTTGCATCATTCACACAATACACAAAGATTACATTGATTTAACAATTAAACAAATCCTAAACTAGGAGGCAGAGGGAGCTCATTACTACACGCCTTTAGATCGCCAAAAACACAAAATAAAACCCAAAGTGTGGAGGGAGCTCATTGCTACGCGCCTTTAGACCACACCAGGGGGAAGACACACCAAACAAAAACCCAAATGTGGAGGGAGCTCATCGCTACACACCTTTAGACCACACTTGGGGGAAGGCACAATAGACACACAAGGAAGACACACAGAATACATGAGTGCCGCATAGTATGCCATAGACACACTATACGTCTTGTACACGACAAACATGGGTGATGGGAAGGAGCTTATTGCTAAGTCCCACCAACTAAAACATGCCAAACACACCTGACGATTGAGCTATGCTACCACAACCACCAAAGACATGCTTAAGGGTGGTTGACTCAAGATCCAACCCCGCCTCCATAGAGGACTTTGTATAAAAGGATGTATACTAGCTCAAGAGATACACCATCCTGCCTTCTGCAGAAGGGATTTCCATAAAAGGATACACACTAGCTTATGAGATATGCCATCCCGCCTCGTGATCAGGACTTTCTTTCTTTTCAAAGGATGTGCACTAGCTCAAGAGATACACCATCCCACCTCGCGATGAGGGCTTTCAAATGTGCTTTGTTAATGTAAAATATAATCAAATAGATACCATTATATATGCCCCCACCTTAAGGTGGTTGATGCCGCTTGCTGGTATCAAGCACATTAAGGTAGAGTGAAAACACACAAGGGAACAAAATCTCTCGCAAAGCCCTTGCCCCCAAAGGTGACTTGTACCATGATCACCAAATGTTCCCACAAAAACAATGATATTATTTGTTGAGATAAAAGAGATAAGCTTTGGTTAAAAAATCTTACTCTAAGATAACAACCAAATCAATTCATGAAAGCTACGCATAAAACATATATTAGATCACATCAAAGACCAAGGCTACACTTGTAGGTTTGGAACCGAGTATAGCCGTTGGTCTGTTCTGCAAGTATCTCAGAACAAAGTGTAACAACAAGGTCATGAGATACGGAGCAAATTAAGAGTATTTCAAAAAATTTGTTACAAGAGACATGATACATCACAAGGATTGATTCTACTAGTCAAGCGTTTGATATATATATCAAACCCATCTTCATATATGGACTGGGTCCATTTTTGTTTGCTTGTTGAAGGGACACATGGTCCTTATCATTAATTGTTTGTTTTCATCATCCACCAACTAGGTAGAATCACTGAAGAATGTAAACAATAAAAATGAGAGAGGAGAACCAAGTGCCTTAGGAACACCACGTAGGAGGATGCCCTCAAGACATCTTCCGCAATGCTATGCCCCTAAGGCACAACACAACAATAAAATAGAGGAGAGAAGAATAGAAGAATGTAGAGATAAATAGAAGAATGGTCACAACAAAGGTGGTCTCTTTGTATCCTTGACCTTACAAGAGTATCAAGGGTCATCCAAAGAGACCTAAACAACACATAACACAACATAGGGGAACACAACACATAAGAGGAGGCCACATGAGCAAGAAAAGGTATGCTACGACAAATGTGGCTAAAAAGAGTTAGCAATAATTACCTATTATCTCTAATCTTGATTTTACATTTATTGTTAAGGCTTTGTCCCTTTTTCTTTCTTCTCATTGAATTATGTTATCCACATTTTCCTAAATTTGGGAAGAGGAAACCATAGGAGTTGGCAATGAAAAGCCCCTCTCTTGAAGGTTTTCTCTTGCAATACATAAGGATGATGGAGAAGGAGCCTCACCTATTTCTATTTTATCAAGTGAAGTGATGAAGGAACCAGGAAAATGCCCATCTCAATCGATTTAGGTGATGTTAGAGTACCTTGGTCCTTAAGAACAATATGTTTATTTATGTTCTCTGAATTATTAGAAGTTTCCAAGGTATGTAAGTGTTCGGGTAAGGGTAGGTAATCTGTTTCTTTATTTAAGATGTAGGTAAGAAGTGTTTGAAGATCAATTGATTAATTTTTAGTATCAATAGGTTGAAGGAGTTGTCCACAAAGAGAGTCTTCATCATCCAATGCTTCATCTTGGCTAGGGAGAGCATTGGGAGGAAGAGATGGTAGAGTAGTGTTAAGGAATGTTTCAATGATTTCTTCTTCTTGCACCAGAATATCCTCACAAGGTGAGTTTATGTTAGGAGAAGGCTCCAAATCATTAGATGAGTCACATAAGGCTATGTCAGCCTCATATGTCTTAGAGATTATGTCCATTATATCATCATGAAATGTAGGAAGAAAAGGGGGAATGTCTTCATCATTACCTTCCTCATGATCTTTCATGGAGATGAAATTAGTGAGATTTTCCAAGATCGAAGGGTAGATACCCATGTGAGTGGTGAAGCTTTCAAAATTAGATATGTAACATAGGATTTCATATGTGGAACTCATGGAAATTTCAATATCATAAATGTATGCTATTTGTTGTAGGACTTGAGGATGCTTATCAGTGAATTTGTAGAAATTGTCAACATCTATGATGTATGCAAACAAAGCTTCCAAAGATGAATAACAAGAGGTGTCCATGATGAAAATATAACTTCTTGGTGTACAATAGTTTGAGGAAAATCAGGTTTTGAAAAGATAAAAATACACAGATTTCACAACAAACAAAGTAATCAAGATGGAAATAGTGCTACACAACAAGGTAAGATGAATGATTTAAAAGTTTGTTTTAACAAGTTTGAAGAAACTCTTGATGTTGAAATACACAATGTGTAATTGCAAAGGGTGAAAAGTTTCAAAGCAAGGATGCCAAAGTATGCAATATGATCCAACACTACACTTCAAAATCATATTTGAATGAATGTTGAAAAGTAGTAGCAAAATATGAAAATGAAATTTTGACTACAAACCTTAGTTTTTGCAAAGACTAGGTTATATGAAAAATACAACTTTTTGAGCAAAACCCTAGCAAATGAAGCTTTTAGATGCAAGATTTGACATGAAGCAATGATGAATTACTGTAATAAGGATCAGATCTGATGAAAATATTAGAAAATTAATAATTTTTATGATATGCAACACAAATCATGCCAAACTATGCCTTAATGCAAGCCTAGAATGCTTGTTTTTTCATTTTTTCAAATGTCTGTAAGATTTTTCAATGCAAGATGATTAATATGATACGAATGAATGCAAGGACTGATTACAACACTTAGCAAGGTGTAAGTTCAGTAAAAACACATGTTCACCAAAATGTTAAGTATTGAAAAGTGGAAAATGGTAGATAGTGTCAAAGTATATCCAATCAAACCCTCCTTTCACAATAACATTCAAGGACAAAACCCAATCTAAGTCACTACAGATGAATGAGGACTCAACTGCAGGTATATGTACTCAGGAATGATATGGAAAGATAGATTAGATTGATAGATTTGTCAAACCCTAGATCAAGAAAGCCACAAACCCTAATTATAATGCAATTGTATACAAATGAATAGAATGCTACAGAAAACCAAACAGGAAGACACTCAGGAAGGATTAGAAACATACCAGAGTTGGATTTCTGGAATTGAAGACTTTGCAAACTACGGGGCGAGTGCCCAAGTCTAATAGGGTAATTTTTCTGTAGGTCCGAAGTAGTGAGCAGTGTCGAACTGTAACTTGTTCCTGAGTTCGGGGAAAATCTTGTCTGGAGAACTAAGGGGCAGGTGTCCTAGTATAGTAGGGAGGAATATTAGCAAGTTTCTTCCAGATCTTGAATCTTTATCCTTCAAACTACTTCTTTGTACCTGCACTTCTCCAAATCCCACACCTGTAACTTGCAATCACAAAGAGAGGGGTTTGGGAGTTGTGGTGTTTACGAGCTTGCCTCAGTCAAGCCTTGGAATGACATTGAAGTCTTCCAAAACTGTTGTTAGATAGAGTGTGTGCCCAAGGAGGGCAGAGGCCAAATCCAATGATGAAATAAAATGATTGAAACATAGATAGATGTCACCTTAGAGGTGAAGCCCTCATGGAGATGAAGATCCTTCAAATCATGAGGAGATGGATTGATGAAGCCAAATCAGCAACAAACAAACACAATAACAACACAATTCTGCTCTGCAACACAATGAAAGCCTTGAAATCCCTTTTTTCATTAGCACAAGTTTGCATTATCCATCTAGGTGTAAAATGAAGTTCTAAACTCACTTATATATGCTTTCCCACTAACATTTGTAATTTAAATTGAATAGGCTGACAAAGGGAAACCTTTTGAGAGAGTCCAAGCCAACACACATTTGTTTTAACCCCAACAAACTAGGTCAAACTTGGGCACGGGCACCCAAGTCCCAAGGCCAATTTAGGACCTGTTTAAGCATTTAGAGTGGACCCTTAAGTCCCATTTGACATGGATTTCAAGGGAAATTGCTCCAGGATAAGCATTAAGCTTGCATAATGTAAATAAGGGGACCTAGGAGCTAAACTAGGAGGTAAAAAGACATAGGGATACTTTTTACTCCATAACACTTACCATCTCTCTCTCTCTCTCTCTCTCTCTCTCTCTCTCTCTCTCTCTCGATATCGAGCTATTTCTCTTTATCTCTCTCTATATTTATCTATGTCTCTATCTCCCCTATGCTCTTTCTCTCTTCCTTTCTTTGTCTCATCTCTACCTCTCTTTGTGTCCTAATGCAAATTATTTCTCTATCTTTCTCTATCTCTCTTTCTTTCTCTACCTCTCTATCTCTCTCTCTCTCTCCATATTTATCTTGATCTCTCTATCTTTGTCTCCTCTCTCCATCTCTCTATCTTTATCCATATGTTGAGTTCATCATAGTTTTTAGCATATATAGTGTGGAAATGCATGAGGTTACTTTTGAGGCCATTAAGTAAGTGATGTTTTGTGCACAACCTATGTCTCCATAGATAGGTGATATCTTTAGATTGATTTGTTTTTCTCTTACAAACATAAATGTCACATATGAATGTAGTATTAAGTTATTGATATTTTAGAATTTAGAACTGGTAATCTTTGACTTGGTATGTTTATTACATTGAAAAACTAGAAATAAAAAGATATATAAAAATAAGAGAAAATTCATAGAAAATAAAGGAATGTTTCCCCTTTAGCCCATCCCTTGTGTTCTTGTTGTTTCCAATCAGATTATTATAAGGGCTTCCACCTATTATCAGATCAAAACCTCCAACTGCATTAATCATTTCATCAAGTCTTTCTTTTGCTAAATTATGCACATCTTCCACCTCAATAATTTACCCTTTTGATGTCTTTTATCTCTCTATTTATCTTTACCTCCCCCTCTCTATCCTTCCCTCTCTCCCTCTCTATCCTTCTCTCTGCCTCTGTCTCCTTGTCTCTCTTCCTCTCTCTCCCCATGAACATGTGCAATCTTTGGATTGTTGGCATGAAATGGCTGATCAAAAGTTAGTCTCTCTTTCCCTTTAATATCTTATCTCTATCTCTATCGCTCTCTTTCTCTATCTCTCTATCTCTGTTCCTCTCTATCAATCTCCTCTCTAAATCCCCCCTATATCTCTCTATTTCTCTACCTTTCCATCTCTCTCCCTCTTTATCTCTTTACCTCTCTCTACCTTTGTCTCTATATCTCTATCTCTCCCCTTCTCTAGATTCATCTCTCTTTCTCCCTCTTATGGTTTTAGTTTTTAATAAATGTTGGCACACAAAACTTTTTATTAACATTTTTTTAATGGTATATCCTTGGATAGTAATTTATTGTACTTCAAATGTTATTAAATATAATCCATGTATAGTTCTTTGTTCACATGTATTGTCCTTCCTTATTTCTATCTTCTAGGGTTTTGTGTTTAAATATGAAAATTTTGTTTCATTTTTTTAATAGTTAATTTTAAATTTTACGTAATAATTATAGGAACCTATAATTTTTAAGATAATTATTGTATTATTCAAAATACATTTTAGTTAATTTTTTATTACAAAATAAATACTATTATTACAATGCTTCAAAGGCGTGTACTCGTCACTACTATTTTCACTAGTGGGGACGCTTTATGTGATGAGAATAGCAAACAATAAATAAGTCTAGTAGGTAATCCTTAACATTTGGAGGCCCCACTTGATTGTCATATATATCAACCAAATTCAATAAATACAACAAACTCAAAATCATTTTCCCAAAGATCCATCTTCATCTTCTCCCTCCTCTTCACATAACCTTGGACATTAATTCAAGCAACCACACTATCCCAAATCCCCCTTTGTTTTCCCCTGAACTTGAAAGATAGTATGGAAAATGATTTTATATGTTTGTAAACTCTTCATATAAAGGAAAATACCTCAACCCCCATGATGATAGTATCATTGAACTTATTCAACTTAAACCATACCTCCGTAGAATTAGTCTTGGGTTGAAGGTTATTGAGGTGCTTTTTTGTACCCTATTGTACCTTGTTTCCTATACAAATGCAACACAAGAACTAAGAGACAATCCCATTGATCATAGTATTGCCTAGATTCGTAGTTCGACAAAGTTGCATGCAAAGGTCATTGGTGGTGGTTTTCTCCAACTCTAGAAAGCCAAGGTTCCTATACACTTTAGAGTTTCAACACACAATAGTAGATTTCATTAATGATATCCCTAGCTTAAACACTATAGAAAATAAAACCTTTGTTAACACTATCTTCCTATGTATGGTTGATCCACTCTACCACATATACTTCTCTAGTAGATTGCCTACTTTATCCATATTGGTATTAGCCTCATTATGATTTATTCTTCTTTCCATGATAGTTCATTGACCTAATAATATTATTTTTGGATCTTCAAGCCCTTCATGTTCCACTTTTCCAAATTACCACATTTATAATTACCCTTATATACATTCACTACCCTATAGTTATATGATGCTCATGATCATGGCGATGTAGGCTTGTTTCCCTCTTTACATCCTCTATATTTGATCTCTTTAGTGACTCCTAGAGGCTTATAGGTGGATCATCCCTTCTCTTCCCTCATTCAAGTCTAGAGTTCGAAAAGAAATGCACATCATACTTGGCTATGTACATGCATGATGTTTGTACTCCTAGGTCTAACCTCACTAAAGGGTGAAAACTCAACTCAACTCTCCAAATAACATCCTTACAAATAAACAATACATGAATAAATAAATAAGTAAATAAATAGGTATAAATTAATTATATCACTTAATAATTTTACACACATAGATACCAACGTTGTCATTTTATGCAATAATTTTTATACCCAGAAAAAGGAAATCCCTTTATAATTTAGGCTTCAATCCCCTTACCAAATTTAAAATCTTCAAGTAGTGTATATAGGTCCATGTGTTCTAATGGACTTAAAAGTAAAAGAGATAATATTTACATATCTTACTTTGAAATGGATTTCGATAATATTTAGGGTTTAATCGTTTACATGGACAATGTGTCTATGTCGCCCTTGTAAAAAAACACCCTGCAATAATATTTAGGGTTTAATCGCTTGCGTGAACAATGTGTTTATGTCGCCCTTGTAAAAAAAAATGACTATTCCACTTCCACCGAAAATTATTCACGACAAACAAAAAATATCAATTAGATGATTTGCTTGCCGTAAAATATTAATTTTTGGTTTGCCAAAGGCAAATATCTATACTAGTTTAATTAACATATTAATTAACATAATACAATATAACAATGAAAAGTTGAAATTATTACAATAATATAAAGCAAAAGAAATTTTACCATTGTATAACATTTGTTACTAAATTTACTAACAGTGACCCAAAGACAAAAGAAAAGTATATCATATACAATTATACTCCACCATGATTTACATGTTAATCATTAACAATTGGTCCACAAAAGGATATTTACATGTTAATCATTAACAATTGGTCCACGAAAGGATATTTACATCAGTCGGTGCGGGCAGGGTGATGGGTCACCTATAATCAATCAATCATACAACAGTGAAAAGATTTGTGAAAGCAAGCATCATTTTCCTTCCAACTAAAAATAATCTGTACCCTGTTCAATTGTTTTGAACAAAAACATCAATGACGACCAAAGGTTGTCTGTATCGTTAACACCACACACAACCCTTATTTATACATCTAGATAATTTAGATAGTCCATAGGTTTTTCTTTTCCTGTAGATTTTTAAATTTAAAAAATATTAGAAAACTTATTTCATGTTGAAAAATATTATCTAATTAAGATTTGTTTTATTTGATGAAAAATATTTTTCTTTTGGGTATGATAAAGTACTTTTCATTGACAATATATTTGTATTCTTTTGCTATAGGTAAATTTAAAATCACTTTTTAAGAAAATTATAATTTTTTTCAATACAATAATACTCTCAATTCATATGTTTTGTATTCCTATCCATTGGTGAAGTAGGTAAAACTTCAGTTCATTTGCAGATAGTAGGTAAAACTTCACTTCATCAATAGATATATAAATAGAAATTTAAAATTTAAAATTAAATTTTTTTAAATAATTAAAATTGTTTAAAATTTTTGTAAAAAAATAATAACAAAACAAAATATAATTCATAATGGAAATAGATCTTTTTATGGAGGAGGCATTTAACTGTGCTTCTAATATGAGCATACATACTCTACCTCTGCAGGATTTGAACTTGTGACCTCTCTTTAAACAAAATTTTCAGCAACAGACAACTAAAACTGTAATGAAAATATTTGAAACTCTGAAATAAAATTATAAAGACAAAACATTATATTGATAATTTTAAAGGTGTATATTAAATTTAATAAATAAAATTACACATCTTTAATCCTCATAAAATATATTTAAAAAAAAAAATCCATTACGGTATTCCAGAGTCATTGAGCAGACTATTGGAAACATTAATGGAGGGTTGCAGAAAGACTTTTATTCTATTCTCTACAATATTAACTAAGCATGAAGAAATCCGTTGACGTCAGTAAATTAACCCCGTCTATTTACAATAAAAATAGATTGGCCTGTCCACAGGAATCGTAACACAGAAAATGTCTACTGGAGCAAATAAAACGCTTTAACCCTTGTTTGGCTGGAACAAACCGCAATCTGGTTCATTCTATCGTACTACCGACCTATCAGGCATCTGAACAAACAGAAAAGCTTAAAATTGCATAGATGTATCACAAGCTCGAATATACATATAGTATTTTTTGGCTAGGTTAACCTAGGCAACAAAGGAAGAGCAGCTCAATAGCCAGACAAACCAGATACGAAAATACTGAAAATTAAGAAGCTTCCACAGACTTCGCTTCATGAGGGAGTTTAGCGGCAGGAAGAGGTTTCTTTCCCCAGTGGTTAGACGAAGAGCGATGAAGGCGGCAGCGGAATGAACCCTCGTGAGTAGTCGGGGAACACAGACAACTCTGCCTGGGCTTTGGCGAAGACGCTGAGCCGATCAGATCCTCTGAAGATGACTCCGTCTTTACAGATCTTGGAGAGCTACTGTATAAATGTAGATCATCTCCCCAGGAAGCCATTCTGCACAGATGTACTACACTCAGATTTGTCTCCAAAGAAAAAGACTTGTACTAACTACTAGGACCAAGATTTTCTTCCTCTTATTGCGAAGGAGAAAAGGGATGAGAGGATTGCTTGTTGAAGAATCAGAGGGTGCGAGCATAGATCGTCTTATATAGAAAAAGCGTCCTCAATAATACAGCACCGCCCTAGTTCATACGCCTGGTTTTTCCATGCTCAGCTATGGACCCCACTATGGACCCCACCAGAGGGTCGTTACTACCAACTTGCAACCCTTCATTCCACGCCACCTTGCACATTATCTCCATATATTACCGGTCTTTTTGTTCGATTCCCACACACCAGCTAAACTGCAGTTAAATTATCATTGTTCAGGAACTCTAGTAACCCTGGCGGCCGCTGTAAGTGTAAACTAGCCCTGGCTCGTACCCCTAGATTTAGGGCCGCGGGTTTAGGTGACTGGGTCTCACTTAGGGCTTGAATTTGACGGACGTCAAGCAATTTTTTTTAGGTTATCTATTCAAATGTGTCTGTAAAATATTATGATATATTTTAGCGTAAGTAAAATTATACGGTGAAAAACTTGTCTTAGGTCACAAGTTCAAACCCTGAAGGGGTAGGGTACCTATGCCTCATATTAGAAGCACAGTTAAGTGCCTCCTGCATACTCGGCAAGGACAAATTGTCAAAAATTATATAGGATTATGATAATATATATATTTGGTTTTTATACGATTTACTTATACTAAGGTATGTCATAGTATTTTAAAGGGACTATTGAATGGATAAATGTCAGAAAAAAAAATTGCTTGACAGGCAACTTGACTGTCAAATTTTGGCCCATATGTTATCAGGTTGCCTGACATACTCTCTTCTTGATGATGGATCACTGAGTGTGAAACGTCAATCCAAATAAGCTACACACAGTTTTCTCCAAAAACTTCATTCTATATATCATGGACTGTGGAAATATCATGTTTACTATTGTAGACTATACTAGTATATTTATATTTAAAAAAAATATATCTACACTACGCTGAGAGATATCTTCTCAAGATTTGGGTGTTTTTTGCATTTTCCAAGGATTTTGTGGTTTTTATTTTTTATTTTTTGGTTATATATATTTACGGAAAAAATGAGTGCTCTCATCTCCACTCCACTGTAATTGTAAATACCTCTCCGCATAAAAAGGATCCATTTCCATTTCCATTATATATATCATCATAATTCTATATATAAATTTTAACAGTATATCCAAAATCTCTCCTTTCATGTGATGCAATCCTTTTAAAATTTTGATTGTATTTTACAGAAAAAATGTCTGAATACAATCATACGCCTATCAAATTTAGGCCTGGACTCTCCCTGCTCACCTTATCTGAGGTTTTAGTACAGTTTGGATTGGGTAACTGGGTCACCTTATCTGGGGTTCCAGTACAGTTTGGATTAATACTATCTAAGGTCAATTGCCAGAAGAATCTACATTAATGCACGACTGTTCTATCTGACAGGTGCCTCTGATTCATTGATGCAAATACTCCAGTGGGTACCATTATTGAAGAACAACGAATAGTCCAGAAACGTATATACATTGTGTATGTCACGTTCACCGCAATTGAACGGAATGTCGACATGAACATTGGGGACCCATTCGTGCTGATTTTTCCTCAACTCAAATTGTTCACACATTGCTTTTATATAAAAATAAAACGAATCGATATTTTTTTGTAAAAGCTAGATAAACATTGAAAGTACTTGAATGTTGATGGCCGGTGCCACCATCTCCACGTATAAACCAAAACCTAATTTTTTGTTTTACAAGAGATGATGACCATAAAATAATAAGAATAAGAATAATAGACAGTAATTTAAAAGATAAGATTGGAAACAAACTCACGCTGTACACTTGAATCCATTTGAAAGAGATCAACCAGATCCCTTCTTCCTATTGAGATGAGATTTGTATGGCTCGGGAACAACTTCACCCATTTGAGAAAGTAGCCATTTGTCTTACCCTGGTTGCTAAACTTCCGTGTGTAATAGAAAACTAGCAATTGGACCTAAAGACAATTTTTATATAGTCAATTTGTTAATCATATGATAGATAATACAAAATGTATGTAAACTTCCGTGTGTAATAGAGAACTAGCAATTGGATTTAATGAGATAATTTCTTTATAGTCAATATTTTAATCATATGATAGATGATACATACAAAATGTATGTAATTTTATAAATAGATGGCTAAAAAATTTGTCTGCCTACTAATCATGAAGTTTAGGAGTTACAATCATTATTCCCTCTTTCAAATTAAATAAATAATTTAAATGGAAAAGCAAAGAACGCTATTTTGTTTTTTATCCTACTAATTATGAAGTCTCCCAGAGTCAAGATTACCATTCTCTCTCCCAAATTAAAAACAAGTTACTTTGAACTATAGGAAGAAAGGAACACTATTTCCCCTGTTTTAATCTTGTATGTATCTTGCATTTTTATTGTTGTGTTATATGGACTAGGTTAAATTTCCATTTATTATTGTCTTATATGGATTTTTTTTTTTTTTTTGGTCTAATTCATATCTATAAAAGAAAATAGAGTACATGCTATTGCATGTGTTGATTGTTGGAATAGTTATTACACTTAAAAGAAAGGCTCTAAATTTCAAATTCTAAATTAAGCAAAAATTCAAAACTATAAACATTTATTATATAAATTTAAATATAATCTACTAAGGGAATTTATAATCTTTAACTTTAATATTTGAAGTTGGCTTTGAATATTGTTTTTAAACAATATTCAATTGTAGTTCACTATTTACAAAAAAATCATAAATACATCATATTGCCATTGAATTTATCCCATTTTCACAATGTGTTTAGGGCAAATGAATAATGCCTACCTTTTTGGATTCTCTATTACCCCAAAAGGAAACCTTATTCTATGTAGATTGTAAAGGTAATTGTCACACAGATCAAATGTTTTGTTGTTGTTCTAATAGGTTGATGGTTCAATAAACTCAACTTGCAATTAAATATGAATTTCTTTTATAAGAGAGTTTCATGAGAATTTCAAAAGCATATGATTTGAAATTTACTATCTTAGGAATTATTTTTTGGAGAGAAAGGTCAAAACCTAGTCTGTTTTAAACATCATACTCTCGTGTAACATTCTTTGGCTTGCTCAAAACATTTACATATTTAGTTAGAGTGCATTTGAGAAAACCTAAAACATTCTTGAGCTAAATTGATTAGGCCTCATTTTTGTGATTAAATTTATATCTAGTTAGTGTATCTCAAAAAATAAAAAATATTTTCAAATCACATTTTGTGGTAAAAATTATAATTTACCCCAAAATTGCCCACAATAAAAATAAATAGGCAAAGACATTGAAGGTTGTTGCTACACAATGGTGAAAATATGCTTCTTTATTGGTAATAATACCTCTACTACTTGAAGTGGATGTTAGACTTAATTTTTATGTGGATGAATGTAGTGTTTTATATGTGCTTGCAAATAAGATTTTCCAACATATTAAAAGAATGCAAATCAAATACCACACAATATTTACACTCCAGATGACATTTTCCCCTATATAGGCCTTTTGGTGGTGATCATATGTGGGGTTAAATTCCTTTTTGAGTTAATTTCTTAGTGTGTATAGTCTTATCAAAATGATTGTATGTTATAAATTGGATCTTATTCTTGATGAAACCAATTTCAACAAGTGTGTTGAGATTTGATAAGCATTATTAAGTTTAATTGTCCCCATCTACGCATAGGCTTAAACATTATCATTTACATATAACTCCTAGAAGATGTTGACAATCAACATGAATATCATGGACAATATGGAAATATTGCTTTTTTTGTAGTTCAAATATCAACATATCAGTAATATTTTTTTGGTGCAACTAACAAAAAAAGTAATATTTAAGTAATAATGTTTTGAAAAATGTACTATCAATGTTGTACAAAATAAAATTAATATACCAAGAGAAAGGTCTCCACCATCCAAATAGAACAACAAGGATATTTTATTCGATATAGATTAATAATTACAAATTATGCTTTGTTGGGTAGCTTAAGAAAATGACGCAATCATGGGCAAAGGATCCAATGAAGGATTGTCCAATCGTGTAGTGAAATTCAAAACACACAATAAGACTCAATGACACAGTAACATGATCTTTATTGAATTCAATTTATAAAATGATTACAATCCATTACAATGGGCTTTCTACATGCTAGGTTGTAGCTATTTGATTACTAATGTGGAAATTACCACATTCAAATGAAATTCAATATATTCTATGACATCTGTATCCTCATCATCAAACTCCATCCTGAACCTTCATTCTTCTGTTCACACTCAAACCTCTAACTCTCTGTTAAATCCTTCCTAAGTCTCCTTGATGTTCTCAAATGATTGTGAGTGACATATATAACAATCTCAAACCTCCAAAATGATATGTGTTGGCTCCAAGGTGTCACAAAGTTCAATACTTCATGAAACGTGTAGTCAGTCAATGAAAACAAGTTCTTTGATCAAAGTGATGATAACGAAAAGAAGAATCCATGTGGTGTTGAACACTCATCCTTCTGGGTCTAATGAATCTTCACATATACTCCTTTGTTGGCACAAACTTCAAATAATCTAGCACAAGTGGGAAAAGTTACGATTGTGCAATTCTATGAGCTTAGTAAATGTTCACAAACTAAATTATGCCATTCTATTTATCCAATTCTCCTCAAATGTGGATATGACATCCATTCATCATTGTACACCCTACTCCCAAAATTGAGAAACCAAAACTCAAATTGTGATAAAATACAATGTCTTCTTCTACAACTAACTAGTAAATAAAAACTTGCAAACAAATAAATCAAGTGAATGAAAATATTTTTGGTTGATGCAAGATATCTCTTGTTCCCTAGGATGCTCTTACATAAAACACTCGAGGTTATTTGAAAAATGAGTCCCTCACTTTCTAGTAACTAGAGGGAAACCAAGATGGTTTACTTCAGCCTTGGAAATTCAACTTGAATCTTCTTCTGGCCTTCCTTTCTATTCACCAAATATTCCTCATATTTCCTATTCTTGGTGCTCCTCCCAATTCTGATATCCAATATATCTTTGATCTCTTATTCTGGCTATGGTGGTATGTGGTTTTACCATTGTTCTTTTGTGTTTTGTCTACTGAGTCTCCCTCATGATACTAGTATAGGTCTGTAAAATTGAAAACTAGAGATATGCCCAATCCTTCCAGCAGCTCTACTTCATATGCATTTCCTGAATCAAATCTTCTTATAATTCTATAAGGACCAAACTTCTTCATCCTTAACTTATTGTATGTTCCATCTAGAAATATTTCCTTTTTGAGATCTACAACATTACTTCATCTCCCACCTCAAAATCTTTGTGTCCTCTTGTTCTATCAACTTCTTTCTTTTATCTATCATTCATCTTCTCCAAGTGACTTTTTACCTCTGTATGAAATTTCTTCATGTGTTATGTGAACTTTTCTACCTCCACACTTCTTTTGTCTTCCATACTAATGTCCCTCAACTTTGATATATTCCTTGGACTACAATCACTCAAAATTTAAAATGGTGTTTTTCCAATACTTATATTCACTAAATTGTTATATGAAAACTCTGCTTGAGATAGAACCATATCCCAATTCCATGCCTTCTCTCCAACCAAACATCTAAGTAAGTTTTCCAAGCTCTCATTTACAACTTCTATGTTAAGCTAAACTTCAAATCTATCTTCATATTCTTCCACAAAGTCCTCCAAAAGTATCCAACAAATTTAGTATCCATGTCTAAAACTATGCTCCTTGGTAAACCATGTGTTGGAAAGGGATTGAGGGTCATAGTCCAAAGATCTGATCTTGATGTCCCTTATGTAGTCTTTATACCCCCTGGTCATCACAGTGATAGAAGAGTTAGATCATTTGCAGTAAGAATAACATAATGTGGTAACTTATAATGACATATAATGTATCATATAGATTTAAAACAATTAAATAGTCCTTCAAAACCCTTATATCTTCTTCTTATATATATATATATATATATATATATATATATATATCCAATATTATAATAGCAGACCTATGTTACTTGTGCTCTGTACTATATTTTCCCTCTATCTCACTTCTCTATCTCTTCTCTATTTCTACTATTCTTATACATAAGTGTACAATAGGGACGTGTCCCTTAAAAAATGGATCTATTCTTACTAGGCATAGTTAGCCTTGTGCTTTGCATTCCACTTGTGGACAATTGTAGTGGCTTATGATCTCTATGCTAGCTACGTCCAACATCATCCCCCCTTTGAAACCATGTCTTGTCCTCAAGACATGCAAACTAATTGGCTAACAAAATATTTTTGTATATGATTTTGAGCTAGGCCAGTGTAGTATCCCATTGATCCTTGGCTTGCTATACTATCTAGATTTGCTCGTGTGTTTGAATCAATGTTTTCTCCACCTTTGTCATGCTAGTGGGAATTTGGATCTGTTGTGTGTTCTTCTTTGCGTCCCCTAGGATACCAGTCACATGTGCCAATCTGAGGCTTACTACTTCCTGCAACTATTTTATTTGCTCTTTCATCTATTCTCTTTGGTCCTACACATATTAGAGTCAAGTATGGATTGATTCAATTTGTTCTCTGACTGTCTCATCCATATCTTGCATTAGGTCATAGGTGTTAGCCACTTGCAAAATTTGGGCTTCTAGTTGGTCTATCTAGTTCTTTAGGCTCTTTGTTAATGTTGGCCACTGGAGATAGAACTAATATAGTGTATTGATATTATTTATCATTTTTTCTATGGTGTTTATCTATCCTTCCAGTTGTGTGTGTGCTATGACACACTTCTTCCTGACCTCATCCATTCTATTATATTTAGCTTTGTTGTAACCTAATTTCTAATACTTGTGGCCTAAGTGTCAATCTCTATTTTGACTTCATCCATTAGTATTTTCAATTGTTGGCTCAATGGGAGTGATGTATCTCTCCGCAATTGGGGTAGATTATTTTGAATTATAGCTATGGCCTCCTCTAGTTGCTCCACACTATCCACATGTTGTTTCAATATTTCTTCCTAGGTTGTGATGTGAAAGATATCCCCTAATTGGAACTTTTGGATTGGGGAAATATTTGTTAAGTCTACTTGTGTTCCTACTAGAATTAGTTGTAGTAGTTGATGTGTGGGCATTGGTTGTATTTTCTTTTGTTGTGCTAGAAAGTCCTTAATGGATTGAATAAGAGAGGTTGTGGTAGAAGAGGAGGCCCTTGGCAGAGATGGTGGTTGTTGTTGTGGTCCTTCAGCCTAATAGCTATGTGGTCTAGGCTACCTTTGAAAGGTGTAATGTGTTCTACTGACTCTTTTCCTCCTCTTCCATCAATGTTTGATATGCTTTTCTTGTGATCGCATCTGTTTCTTTTTGAATTTTTATTTTAACCTCCTCACTCAAAGTTATTAGGGTATCTAACCTCTATTTAGATCTAAGTTCTTTTGCTTGTAGCTGTGCTAACTTATCTTTTTGTGTAGAAGACAAGTTAGGGTCGATCTCCTCTAATCTCTTCTTCCTTATTTCTTCTTCTAGCTCTACCACTTTTTCTCTCTTCTTGTGGATGATGGAGGCTAGATTAGTGGGGAAGTTTTCTATGATGTTGTCTAAGGTGTCGTCAGACACTCTTAGATGGTGGATAATTGCTTCTTCAATTACTGCTTTATTCTCTTTTCCTACTTTATTGTACATTTTTGTAGCTTGCTTGAGCATTCCTTTGTTATTTATTGTTGCGGTTAAAATATCAACATCCATGACATCTTCTTTCTTTTCCTCCTGTATATTTATTTCCACCATTGTTTGTTTAGTACTTCTTGTTGTCCTTTTCTACGGTGGTTGTCTAACTTCCTATTATTCTTCCTCCTCTATTTCTTCCCTTGCCGCAGCCTGCATTATGTTTCTTTTAACTCCTTGTTTTTGTCTGGTTGGCTTTTTCTTTTTCTTTGTACTCATTTGGAGGAGTATTTTCAAGACTTCTTCCACTGAGGGGTCCTTTTCTAGTGGTTGCAGAATAGATATAGATGTTGTTTGAGAGGATGTTCCTTGCCCTATTGCAAACTGTGATCTTAGAGTCCCCGAATGCAATCTTCTTGATCTCCATGTTTGCGATGTAGTGGAGCTTGTCTGTGGTGGATCTTGGGGTGGGATTACACATTTCTCATGTAATTTCTCCTTATGCTTTTCCACATGTTCCTCCGCGTCCTTCTTATGTTTCTTATCCATAAACTCCTAATAAGTCCCGAATCTTCTACATTTTGATCTTTTGGTTGTTTGAGAAGATTTTGAGCATATGGCTCTATTAGGTCATTTCTTACTTCATATGGGATTCTAGGGATCCATGAAACCCTAGGCTCTACTACCTCCATCAGTGTGAAATCCTTATCCACCAAAAACACTATATCTTTTGCATACTTCTTCACCATGTCATATGAAATTCTTTCCCTATTTTGCATTTGCTATTGTAGGGCTTTGAAAAACCCCTAGTATGCCACAGTATATGATGTTGTGTCCTTAAATTGTTGGACATGATATTTGATTTATGTAGATACCAGTATATGTGTTTGCCAAGCTTTATCGGAGAAAGATGGTAGTGCATTCATGAAGTAAAAGGTGAGGCATATGATAAGACTACCATAAGAAAATTGATACTGTGTATTCTTGGTATTTTGTAGGTTCTCCATCAGATGCTTGCAGATGACCTCGCACAAATAAAAATCTTTTCCTTCAACCACCTTTTGATATGTGGTGTGGATAGCTGTGTTGGTTGTTGAGTCCTCTCGGTTGGCATAGTAAATTTTATAGGTGATAGCAATGGTGGCATACCACACTGCAAGGTTTGTAATTTCTTTGATGTTTAGGCTTCTCCCATCATATTTAGCCCCAGTGAGCTCTATGACCAAGTCTCATTCTTGATTGCTTTCTTTAACGATAGCTCTCCCATGGCACTAAGACCTATCACTGCTTGTATTACCTGCTTCACTATATAGTACCTAGTTTGTCCAAATAAATGAATTCTTCTTAGTATGATTTGATCCCATCTGTGCTCCACAAAGAAATTAGGGTAGTCCTTCCATATATCAAGCTTCTTCTTCTCAATCTTCTGGTATTGTGGTAGATATTAGGTCTGGTTAGGCTAGAAGAGTGTTCTTCGAAGCTCCTCAAACTTTGTATGATCTATCTTTGAAATTGGTGCATGAATATATTTTCGCACATCCTCTATATATATAACATCTGGTGGAATGGCAGAGAAAGCTCTATCTAGATCAACCTCCATTGCCTTGTAAGGAAATTTCTTGTATTTCAGGTGAGGTTTGTCAAAGACATCGATCAAAACAGGGTTTCCATTATCACTTTGTATTTAGCTAGGTGTAGACACCTTAAAATAACCCTTCACATCGCATTTATTGCATAAATCAATTCCTCCTAGATCGCTTGCATCAACATTAATTGAATAATCTAATTATTTAATTAATTTCATCAATTTCTTCTAATTCTCCTAATTCCAACATTAATTGAATAAATTTTATTTATTTAATTGATTTAATCAAAATTCACTTTATTCTTCTAAATTAAATAATTTTAATTATTTAATTACATTATTCCCTTTCAAATTCCTCAAATCCACATTAATTAAATAAATAAATTATTTAATTAATTCATCACTCAAATTCCTCTTATCCACAATTAAATAATTTTTAATTATTTAATTAATCAATTATTCCTCTAAATTTAAATAAATCATTGAAATTTATTTAAGTTGCCTCATCTTCTAAAAATAAATAAAATAAATATTTTATTTATATTCCTCTATCATGCAAAATAAATTAAATAAATTTATTTTCTATATTTAATCTTGTCTATTTCTTCAATCATGCAAAATAAATTAAATAAATTTATCCTTAATTATCTTTCAATTCATCTAAAAATATCATTTTCTTCTATGTGCACAATCAGTCTTATTTTTAGAACCTCAAAAAAAGAAAATCTAAAGTTGAGTTAATTGGCTTTAATTCTTATTATTTTTATTATCAACTCATAAATTAGAAAAAGCATTCTAATTTTATGAAATCAAATCCTATCTTTATCCTAGCAAGTAGTTAACTCAACAAAACAACTTTAAAATATTCTTTAAATAGGACACATGTCATGTGCACATTCATCATGTCTTCTCAACTCATCTTGATTGTCTATTTCATTGAATTATCTCAACCGTTGATCGATCTTTATTGAAACTTATATATAGCCCCTTCATCTCTTCAAAAATCCTCTTTGATCATTTATTCTCAAGCATCCATATAGTGCATTGAGCATACATCACATCGTTGAGCACTTTGAGCACTAATATCATTCATTTATGTCTGCTTGTTGCAACCATGAGTATGCAATCAATTGAGCAATCCACAAAAGACTGAGATAACTATACAATCTAGGTGAAAGCTTTCATTGTTTTTGTGTTATTTGTTGATTATTTGGTTATTATCTAGATCGTTATATTGAAGATTATAGGATTGAATGTTATTGATTATCATTGATTTGATCTTTTATAATCTCAATTTTTACCTATACACATTCTGGCACACCCAGTGGGACCCACTAACCTTTGTTTTTTTCCAGAAAATTGATTTTTTGAAGCATAGGTACGGAAAAGTACAAACATCATAGAAAAACACAACTGAGCTATAGTAAAGTGCATTTGGCCTGTTTTGAAGCACCTTCAGGCGACAATGAAGCACCTTTGGTGCGCAGTAAAGTGCATCTAGTCGATAGTCAAGTGCCTTTGCACTATTTTGAAGCGCATCTAGTTGTTGGGGTCTTCTGACTTGTTTTTCTGATTTACAGGGTTCCTTTCACATCCTACTGATCATTCATTGTTTAGACAAATTGATTTATTTGTCTTACAATCATCTTACATACTCCCTAAGCTGATTTATTTAGGGGTATTATCATTTTTTAGCTAATCCATCATTTCATGATTTTTTGTGGTTCATTCTTGTTGTAGACTAAAGACCTCATCATCCATCAACATACTGGATCATCATACAATCATTCAATAATTATTTGATCTAGATTTTTTTGACAAAATCTTGTTTTTTATAGGCCTGTTATCAAAAAGCACATCTACACAGTAGTCAAGCACTTCTAGTCAAAACAACGCGCTTCTGCACAACATCTAAGCACTTCTGGTCTGAATCAAAGAACACTTGCATAATAGTTACACACATCTGGTAAATTCTGAAGTGCCTTTGCACAACAGTTAAGCACTTTTGGTTCAATTAATTTTTTGCTAACTACTTGGGTTGTGTGGAACTAATATCACTTGTTGCAGCATCTTATCACGAGTCAAAGAAGGTTTGTAACTTATTTTTGCAGGATGATTGTCGAAGATATCAAATCTTTTTCATACTAATTCTTAGAAACACTTCAATTTTTTAAAGGAATTAACAATCATCTTATATTACATCTTGTGTGATTGGTGTAGTTGCAACTAGCTTAATCTAAAAGGTAAATGAACAAGTGTTTTCCATGCTTGTGAGGTGATAGGTGTATGCTCTCCCCTTGTGTAAAAACTTGGGTGATAAAAAACCAAACCCATCTCTTTTTACTTTCTATTCATCCTTTGGAAGGCCTACTTTTGGATTGTGTTTCATCCAAGAGGGACAACCCTAAGCAGATTTTTCCTTTGGACCTCTATACAAATTGGTCAAGGCAAAAGCCAAGTCCTAACCGGCGTTAGCCTTTGCCATATGTTACCAATTTGAAAGGAGGCGTACCGAAACTTTTGTGTTAGGTATATTACACTCTTATTAAAGTTGGTTAAAGATTTTAGTGGCTTGCTAGATGCTCGCAAGGTGTTGGTCCCCCAAAAAGCAACTAAAAACCCCATAGCTAGTGACTACCTGATCTACCTCTGAACATTGTGATAAATTTTAGTGCAAGGGTATGACACCCCTACAATTACTCACCATAAGGCTCCCTTGAGATGAGACAGAAATCCCTGGGTTAGCATAATCTACTTGTAGCTTTTCAGGGAAAGGGTGATTAGGTCATCCTTCTAGTCCTAGAAGTCCTTATCTGTCCTTTCTCACAAAGATGAAATAGTTTACACACCCACATTAGGTGTGATAACACTTGAGTCAATGGAGATTCCAAGTTGTGAGCTAATTTTATCATAGTGAAGCTTTTGTCCTTAGGTATAAAAAGTGCTTGATTTGTCTTTAATTATGTTATACCTATGGAAATTTGGGCTTTTTCTGAGCCTTGAACATACACTTATTGTTGTCCTTAGCCATCTTGTTTACTGTGTTTTTGTTCTCTTTTCAAGAAATCATCCAAAATCTATCAAAATTTGCCTTGAAACATCACTATCACCAAAATAGCACCTTTGCACAGAATTGAAGTGCCTTTGCATAGAATTGAAGTGCTTTTGCACAGTCCTGAAATGCCTTTGCACTGCAGTAAGGTGCCTTTGAAACACAGTCAAGCACCTCTGGCAAGTATTAGCGCGCCTTTGAACCACAGATAAGCGCCTTTGGTCTTTGTCAAACTGTCCATCATCCATTTAGCCCAGAACACAGTTTAAACTCAAATTTTTGATCAAATACACCTCTGAGTTAGTATCCTATAGTACAGTCAGACCTATTCCATTAACCATCAGATCACTTCATCCATTATCATACCCAAAACTTGGAATTTTCAAACCATTCATCCTCTTGAGATTACTATTTATCAACTCCATCTTCACCAAATAGGCCTAAATCCTTACTCATGCTTTTTCTAGTTGTGTAATTTGGTCTCCACCATAGATTCTAGATCACATCAATCCCCTAGTTCATCTTTGATTTGAGAGTGATCACATCTCTTATGTCTTTGAAGAGGAATTAGTATATGTTATTAGTTTTTCATTAGCTTAGAGAATGGACTTCTCTTGAGTTGATCTAACGTCGTTAACCTTATCTACCTTCATTGAGATCATTAGTCTATCTCTGTGTAAGGTCATCTTTTATCCAAATCAGCTATTGATCTAGTTCTATAATATTCCACAAGCAACCCATATTAATCCATCAAACTATTAATCTCAACTTTGTCAAATTAGTCCACCAATCAATCCCCAAATCCCTATTCTATTGCATTTGAGTCATCTTATGGTCACCACTAAACAACAATATCGTCAAGCCATGGAGGCTAAGCAAAATACCCCTAAATGACATCTTCAAAACATCCCACAACCAAATCCACCATCAAACACTCAAAACAATCCTCATAATGTTGTCCTAAATAATCCTCAAGAGGATAATATCATAGGGATAGGAGTTAGATAGTATACCACAAGGCTGCATCCTAATGATCTCCTCCCAAAAGGATATACCACTAATCAAAATCCCTTTCAAGAAGAGCAAAAATTTCAATAAGGCCAATCCTCTCATGAAGAAGGGTCTCAAGATCTAGAGAAAATCATGCAAGATCCCAAAACCATGGCAGCCATTAATAAACTCTTAAGCTCCAATCAAGATCACTACTTCCATTTGCTTGCTCAAAAGGGAGCCAAATTGCCTTCAAATTTTGATACCTCTACTATTAAGGAGAAATATCTATTTCAAGATGTTGTAAATGCTATGGGTAGACCACAAGTAAATCCCATCCAAACCATGTCTACCATATCTACACCAATTCCTGAATCATCTTCACAAGAGGAAGTATCTAATCCTTTCACAGTAGAATATGTAAATCCTCTTTATCAAAACCTCATGGAAGAAACATCAATTGAACCTATTCTTACTCCCATGGAAATCTATCAATCTCAACAAGAAAATCTCCATCGTCAAGCACAACTAGCAAGACAATCCAATCTCACAAAACAAGCTCAAAAATCAAACCCCTTCTCCACCACCTCCATGCTTATAAATCCTCAAAATCCTCCACGCACATCTCAAGTTCACACATCTATATCTAATCTTGCATATGCTACCCCACCATAGACATCTTTGCCTCCCAATTACACACCTATGGATGCTTGTGTCACTCCATCGCAAGTGTCACAAGTTCAAATAGTCCAACCATCACTCGATCAAACCCTAAATCATATCCACATCACTCCACCCCAAAATTCTTCAAACATCAATACTACACATGTCAATCCACCCCAACATTCTTCAAATGTCAATACTACTCACATCAATCCACCCCAACATTCTTCAAATGTCAATACTACTCATGTCAATCCATCCCAACATTCTTCAAATATCAATACTACTCATGCCAATCCACCTCAACATTCTTCAAACCCCAACACGTATATCAGTCCTCCCCAACACACATCAAATTTAAACACCACATATGTCAATCAACATCAATTGCCACCAAATCAAAACACGTACATCATCCCTCCGCAACAATATCAAAATCCCCCTCAATATTCACAAAATCAACAACCTCCAACTTTCTTCATTGATCCTACCCAAACCAACCCCCAAACATCATATGACCCATACAATCTTAGTGCTTATGGATTGAATTCCAATACATCTTATGGGTAGCAACAACCACCCAAAAATCAACAACATTTGGATTTACCAACACCCTCATTGGCTCTTAAGCTTAAGGTTGTTGATATACAAAAACAATTAATGATTTTTCATTTGGTCACATCAAGAAAACCTTCTCATTAGAGGAGGTTTGTCCATGTCCATTTGATCGATCTTTATCAATGATCCCTTTTCCACCTAACTTTGACATACCTAAATTTGACAAGTACAAAGGAAAGGGCGATCCTAAAGACCATCTCAGAGAGTTCTACATTGCTTGCCTCGAGGTTTCTCATAACGACACGTATCTTATACGCCTCTTTCCTCGTAGTCTTGGAGGACAAGAAATAGAATGGTTCTCACACCTACCCATGGGTATTAAAACTTTCAACGAACTAGCTAAAAAATTTGCTACCCATTTCTCTTACAATAATGAACATGAGATTTCCATGATGGACTTCTGTAACAACAAACATCAAAATGGAGAAATCTTTGTCCTTCATACAAAGATGACAAAATATGGCTAGCAAATTCCTATTTCAAATACCTGAAAAGCAACTCATTAGCATCTTTTTACAAAATCTTAATCCAGATCTTGGGTTTCATCTCCAAATCCAAAGTGCTACCTCATTTGATGAGATCATTTACAAAGGAATTAATATCGAAAAAGCCCTCATTGCAAAAGGTGTAGTCAAAATCTTTAAGGAGACCAAAGACAACCCTTCTCAACAACAATACAATGACAAACCTAACTTTTGGTCCAAAAATAAAAAACGTTGTCAATCATGTAATAGTGGATTCCAAACATGTCCAAATTCTTCATCCACCACTCAATCTATCAAAAATGAACCAATCTACTCCTTGAGAGCAAAAAAAACAAGAACATCCACAACAAGACTATCCTCCAAGACGTAGGCTCACTCCTTTGGGCGAACCTATTGAATCAATTCTTAAAAATCTAATGCAAAATGGACTCATCATGCTACCCGAAGTATGTAAATATGAGGAACCTACTTTCAAACTAACATGGTATAAAGATAATGAATATTATGAGTTTTATAGAACAAAAGGACATAGAACCTCATCTTGCATGAAATTGAAACACTTGATCCAAAACCTCATAGACAGAGGTGAAGTCACCTTTGACGAACCTCCTCAACATAAATCAAACAAAGACCTCTATGTATACAAGAATCCATTCCCTCAACATGGTAAAGGTCAAAATCCTGATAAAGGTAAGAGTGTTAACAAATCTTCTTCTTCTTATGACTCCATTGTGGGCCGTTTTGAAGAAAGTCAAATATCTACCCTTACCATTAAGGGCAAGAATCCCAAATGTGCCATCACAACTCATTGTGGTTGTGTTACCCTTTGTGGGCCAACACCAAATCCTATAGTTACTTCTGATTATAATCTTGTTGATCATCTAGGGAAGATTCTCACATAGATATCTATATTAGACCATCTAAAGTCATCTCCCGCTCATAAATCAGTGCTTGAAAAAGCCTTACAAGAGTCATCTGTTCCCAACAATATAGTTTTCACAGATTTTTGAGCCATTATAGGTAATATTTCTTCACCTTACAATGTGGTCTTTTCTGAAAAAGACCTCCCGAATCATGATCCATGTCACAACGATACACTCCACATTGAAGTTTTCATCCACCAACATAAAATCAAACACATACTTATAGATGGTGGTGTTGGTCTCAACATTTGTTCCCTCAAACTGTTGAAATAGTTAGGATACTCTAAGGATCACATAGATATAGATCAGTCTATTATTGTCAAAGCATATGATGATGCTGAACGCAAGACGGATGGTGTGATACATTTGCCTATTCAAGTAGGCCCTATTATGCTGGAAACTAGATGCCAAGTCTTAGACATTGAGCTACCATACAATATCATCTTAGGATGCCCATGGATTCATGCCATGAAAGCTATGCCTTCAACGTACCATCAATGCCTAAAGTTCCCATTCAATGGTACTGAAATCACTATCCTAGGAGATCCTAATCTATTTGAATTTTGTCGCGCCATGAAAGGGTGTTATAAAAATAGTAACCAAATACCCAACAATGATGTAACCCAACCATCCCCACTATGTATTGATCCAGATACTTTACATAAAGCCTCTGTAGATACATCCAATCCCCTCCTAGAAATCAAAGTCCATATCAGAGACATAGGATTTGGCAAGTATGATATCTCAAAATCTTGTGTGGGGAGGATGCCTCTTTCACCAAAATCCTATGACAAACCTCCCATAGCTAAAGTTTCAAAGAAATTGAGGACACTAGCTCTTCTCACAAAGTTTACCAATGGGCGCTTGTTAGAAGAAGAAACTATTGAAAACATATCTTCTTAGATCTATAAAGAAAAAGAATTGGTTACACTACCTGTCAAACAGTATGGTAATGGTCTCAGAATTGTCAAAAACATGGGCAATAAAGGCAAAGGTGGCCTAGGAAAGCATGGTTAAGGTCAAATGGAACCAATTACTGTGACTAAGAAATACAACCAAAAAGGGTTAGGATACCATAAGGAGGTACCATGAGCCTTAGATATCAAGTTTATTCTTGACGAGGTAGTGAAGGCTTGGCCCGCAGATTCGATCTCTAGAAACTGTAATATTTAGGCTATCGTCCATCTCTCTTACTTCAACCATGGAAACTCATAATCTATCCCTCATTTACCCTGAACTCATTGATTGGGACCAACAAGAGGCCCCCATTCTAGACATCTTTCAGAATGATGAGGCTATAGCAGAATTTATGGGACTTTGGGATGGTATTCGACTTGGAGATCACAAAGCTAGTTTTATCATGGAGTTAGATCAAGATGCTTATTTTTGTGAGAATGCTAAATCCTCCAGTCGCAAAATAGAAAACAAAAATAGATCCTTAGGTGAAAACCACAATGTGGCACCTCTTGATCATAAAATAGTCAAAATAAAGGACATATCCAAAGGTGAAAACCTCTCTGAGGCACCTGAGGATGGAGGATTTGACCTTCCCCTACCATCTAAGTATCAAGAAAAATTAGCTCTCTTAGTAGAAGACTCAACAAAGATGAATCTAGGAATAGTTCAGAATCCTAAGGTCACGTTCCTTACGGCATCATTATCAGAACAAGAGAGGAAGGACTTCATGAAATTCTTCTTACAAAGGACAATTAACTTTTCTTGGACATATGCAGACATGCCTGGGTTGGACCCTTCACTTGTGGTTCATCACCTAGCTGTCTCTCCAAACGCCAAGCTTGTCAAATATAAGCTTTGCAAGATGCACCCACATATAGCACTCCTAGTCAAAGCAGAGCTTGAGAAATTGCTAGATGCAAAAATCATCCAACCAATTGATTACATAGAATGGGTCTCAAATCTTGTACCTATTTCTAAATAGAATGGGGGCATCTACGTATGCACAAAATTCCAAGACCTGAATAAAGCATGTCCTAAGGACGATTTTCCACTTCCCAACATAGATATCATAGTGGACTTGACAGTAGGTCATGAGATGCTTTCTCTTATGGATGGATTCTTAGGTTACAATCAAATTAGGATAGCAGAGGGAGATTAGCATAAAACAACCTTCACATGTCCTTGGGGTTTACTATTGGGTAGTTATGCCTTTCGGTCTCAAGAATGCATCAGCTACTTATCAAAGAGCTATGACAGTAATATTCCATGACTTCTTTCACACTATAATGGAAGACTATGTTGATGATACATTGGAAAAATCTTCTCAAATAGATCATATTCAGGTTCTAGGGTAGATCTTCAATCGACTATAGAAGTATCAAGTATGGCTAAATCCCAAGAAATGTGTCTTTGATGTCACTTCAGGGAAGCTATTGGGGTACATTATATCTGGTAGAGGAATTGAAGTGGATCCAACAAAAGTCAAGGCTATTGTAGAGATGCCTCCACCAAAGAATCTCAAAGCACTAAGGAGCCTTCAAGGGCGATTACAATCCATTAGACGATTTATTTCAAAGCTAGAAAATAAGTGTCAACCATTCCAACACTTGCTCTGCAAGGATGTCTCATTTCGGTGGGATAACAAGTGTCAACAGGTATTTGATCAACTCAAGGAATATCTAGCTAATCCTCCAGTTTTGGTACCACCAGTGCCTGATAGACCTTTGATCCTATATATCTCTACTACATCTACAACATTAGGTGCTCTTCTTGCACAACATGATGAGTCGGGTAAAGAACATGCTATCTATTATATCAGTCACATCTTGGTTGGTTGTGAATTCAACTACACTCCTATGGAAATAGCATGTTTAGCAGTAGTGTTTGCTTACCAAAAGTTGTGACATTATATGTTAAACCAACACACCAAACTTATCTCTAAGATTGATCCATTGAAGTATCTGTTATCCAACGTAGCCCTCACAGGCCGACTAGCTAAATGGGTCATGATCTTGAGTGAATTTACCATAGAGTATGTTGATTAAAAAACTATCAAGGGACAAGTTCTTATAGACCAACTAGTTGAAGCTCCAATAATAGATGTAAATCCTATGATCTCTGACTTTCTTGATGGTCTATTCACTCTAGCTACCTTAGTACAATGGAAGTTATACTTTGATGGTTCCTACACACATCATGGTTTAGGGGCCGAAATCCTATTTATCACACCTCAGAATGATTATATTCCAAAATCATATCGGCTAGCATTTCCATGTACCAACAATATTGCTAAGTATGAAGCACTTCTCACAGGTCTCTGTATAGTAGTAGAATAGGATATCAAAGAACTTCAAGTATATGGGGACTCACAACTAGTAATTCAACAAGTCACTGATGAATACCAAACTAAGGATGATAAGTTGATACCCTATAAGCAATTAGTTTATACCTACATGCCACATTTAACTAGCATATCTTTTGAGCAAATTCCAAGGGCACATAATAAAGTAGTAGATTCTATGGCTACCATTGGGTCACTTGTGGACATGCTTGCAAACACTTAGAAATGTGAATTCTTAATCAAACAACTGTTGATATCTGCCATTGATATTCCTACAACTGAAATCATCTGCAAACTTGTTGGTCCCAATTCCCCTTAGTACGAAGATATCTATTAATACCTCCAAAATGGTACCTTTCCATTTGAACTATCCAAAACCCAATGTAAAACCTTCATCCGCTGAGCCTCTCATTTCACTATTCTGGGTGACACCCTTTACCACCGGAGTCTTAATAGTATCCTTCTTAGATGTCTTAACTCAGAAGAAGATAACGCTACCTTAAGAGATATACATGAAGGTGTCTATGGATCACATTCTACCAGCCCAACTCCAGCTAAGAAGATACTTTAAACAGGTTATTATTGGGCAACCATAGAGTAAGATGCAATCCAATTTGCTAAGAAGTGTCTATAATGCCAACAACATGGGGACTTGATACATGCACCAACCCATGAGCTACAACCTGTTACAACTCCATGGCCTTTTTCACAGTGGGGACTTGACCTCGTGGGTAAAGTCCATCCATCCTCATCTAATGGCCATAAGTTTATCACTACCACCACTGAGTATTTTACTAAGTGGGTAGAAGCCATTCCAATGACCTATATCACTAGAAAGCAAATAGCCAAGTTTATCTTAAATTATCTCATTTGCCGATATGGTATTCCCTAATCCATTGTCACTAATAATGGTAGACCATTCAAGAATCAAGATGTACGTACCTTATGCACACAATACAATATCCAACATTGCTTTTCCACTCCATATTATCCGTAATCAAATGGCCAAGCCGAGGCTTCAAATAAAACCATACTCAAAATCTTAAAGAAAATGGTCAATGATGTTGGTCGTGATTGGCATCTACAACTCAACCCCATCTTATGGGCCTATCACACTAGTATTAGAACACCAATTGGTGCTACACCCTTTGCCTTAGTCTATGGCACTGAAGCCATTTTACCTGTTGAGGTCAAGATCCCATCTCTCAGAGTATCTATGCAGCACCTAATTGATGGAGAGGAGTACCGAATTTCCAGATTAGCTGAGCTTGAGTTACTTGATGAGAGGCGTCAAACAACACTAAACCATCTTCATGTCTATCAAAATTGCCTCTGTCGTAACTACAATAAGAAGATCAAGGAGAGAAGGTTTTAGATAGGTGATCTTGTCCTTAAAGAAAATAAGAGGAACCAATTAGATAGAGATAAGAAAGGCAAGTTTGAGCCTAATTGGTTGGGACCATATGTTATCACTGCAGTCTATGGATAAGGAGCCTATGCTTTATCAACACCTGAAGCTATCCCTCTAGATGAGCCACTCAACAGTGTTCATCTCAAGAAGTTCTTTGCTTGATCCTCACAGTATCCTTAGAAAAATCCAAAAAAATTAAAAAAATAGAAAAATCCAAAAAAAATCTATCCTCTAGTGAAAACTTGGTAAACATGCACCTTGGATAAGTACCATAGTGTAAACCTAGTAAATAGGTGCTATGTGTATAGTCAACATCCACTATCTATCGAGTCTTCTTCATTACATCTCCATCTCATAATAAAATCCTCATCCATCCATAATAAACTCATTGACCTTTGCATTTCCATTTCCCCATGTATTTTGGCTTGGAAATTGTCGGTGACAGTTATCATTATCTTTTTGTTCATCCTATGTCAGTTATCCATAAGTCAGTTCATCCTATGTTAGTTATCCATAAAGACAGTTCATCCTATGTCAGTTCATCCATCGTCATCCATAATAAAACCTCTACCTGAATGGGGGCAACTTTTTCCTTAACCTATGTCTTGGAATGGATCCTTATTCAAGGTATGACCATGCCATCAATCATCACTTCATTTTATCCTACATCATCAAATCTACCTAGAACTACATATCATCATCTCATCTTAGTCTTAATGTACCTTGATCCTGTGGATACGGGTATGTAGGCAGTCTAGAATACGAAAGAAGTATCCAGTACTCAGGTACATAAGATGTCATCATTTCACCTAACCATTCTCATCACATTCCACCCATCTCATCACTCTACCTAGAACTACATATTATCATAATCATCTTTCATCGTAATGTGCCTTGATCCTATGGATACAGGGTATGTAGGCAGTCTAGAATACGAAGGAAGTATCTAGTACTCAGGCACATACGATTCATCATTCTTCATCCCAATCCATTAAAACTTCCATCTTTCTTGTCTTCCATTTATCACTCTCCATCTTACCACCTAGATTTGGCTAACTCACAAAGAAAATGAACTATGCATCCTTTGAAAGCTGAAGTACTTATCCAAACCTGAAGCAAAATGTCTACTCATAAAGCCATATGTTGTCCCTCATATCCATTTGCCACATCTACTACATCAATCCATCTATCCTAGATCAGACCAACAACCTTTAACGAATATATCTTTCCTACAATAAGGCTTCATCTATCTATCTACCTTGAGAAACCTCTTTGGCAAGAGAATATGATGGTTGTATGTTTACTTTGTAAGTCAGTCAATTTTACTTTTTGGTTTATCTTTTGTTCCTTTCTAATTACCTATTCAAAACTGCCTTGATTTATCTATATCTTGGTATGTTGCGATGCAGTATGGATTGGGGCATAGTCATTGCTTTCTTATGCTGTATTTGTGGGATGTTCTTATCATCTTACTATGGCTAATATTTATCTTGTGCATGTGTTACAACCTCGTGTCTTACATATTAATATACTTTTGCATTTATGTATTACGTTTATTATATGTTCAAGACTATGGCTCATTCATATGTGTGTTACAACCTAGCATCTTACATATCAATATTCTTTTACATTTATGTATTAAGATAATTATATGTTAAAGACTAGCTCATTCACATATCCAACAAGGTGATATTATGTCTAAGTAAATATAAGTTCAAACCATGTGCTTGCAGAGTCAATGTCCTTGCACCGGATATCTCAGCACCTTGGTCTTATATACCTTGGTTGGATAACTATCCATGTGTTATATTAAAATCCAAGATTATTCTTTATGAATATTTAAATAACCGTTGCAACAAGTTATCCATTTACCCATCCATACATCCAAAATCACAATATAGTTTTCATACAAAGATCGATCAATAATCTATTATTTTCTATCATGTTCTATTCTATCTCATTTTCTTCTATCTATCATCAAAGTCTTCTACATACCTACAAAACCACCTGTTAGACATCACATCCATATATCTATAAGCATTAACATTATCACATAAGTCCATAATCATATTATAATGTCATCACATCCATATATCTATAAGCATTAACATTATCACATAAGTCCATAATCATATTATAATGTCATCTCATCCATATATCTATAAGCATTAACATCATCACATGAATCCATAATCATAGTACATGTCATTACATCCATGAACATAAATCATAATAGGTTATCAAATATAAGCATATATACATCCATAGCATATAGAAACCAAACATCATCATAAGCATGAACATCCATTAACATTATCATACATCATAAAGATCATCACATTTATCATATATCATCATCAAGGTCATCAAAAGAATACAAATTCCTGTATATACATCATGTACATAAAAAATGGTGCTATAGTACATCATGGCTATCATGAGCCCTCAAAATATACATCAGATGCTCATAGGCATTGTAATCAAAATACATAGCTGATACAAAATGGTACGATATATGCAAGCAGGCTCTAGTGTGAACCATGCGTCGAACTCCTAGCCTGCTGAGACCCCTGTGCTCCACTTGCACTTGGTGGAGGTCCTCCAGTTGGTCCCCCTCCATGTGAATGATGGGGGGGACCCATTATAGATGAGCCTGATCTCTGTGACCTCTGCGAAGATGACGCCCCTGATCTGCTCCACTCCCTGAAGCTTGGCTCTCTCTGATCTACCAACACTGCTCCAAAGTAGAGGCCTCGATAGTACTCAACTTCTCTAATTGCTGCAGATAGCTCACTCTATACTCAGGTAAGCTCTCCCAACAATGTCATTTGATTGGCACCAAAGGACCATTGAGCCATGTCTCTCTCTCTTCTCACCCTCTAAAGAGTGGCCTCAGCTGCTAATCTCAACTGCACTATCGCGTCTCTCTCCGCAATCAATCGTGCAATCGTCCTGTCATCAACTGGTGGTGGTGGTGGTGGCACTGCTGCTACTGCTATTGCCTGTGCTGCCGCTACTGCCTATGCCTATATCTGGGCCTGGGCCTCAGTCTATCTAGCCTTAGTGTGTGCAACGTGTTGCTCTCTCCTCATCTACACCATCCTCAACTCTATGCGAGTCCTCCTCGTTGTCTCCTCCTGTAGAAGTCTGCGAGCCTGCTCTAGCTCAGTCTCTGCCAGCTGCACCACCTAATGTGGTGCCCCCACGTCTGCCATCAATGCATCTCCATCTCCCCATGCTGGCCTCTATACCTGAACCCTTTGTCAGGCCTCCCGGTGAGATCTCACCTCCTAGCCTGGTGCCACAACCTCTCTCACTGTCCCCTCTACCCCAAGGACTATGAATCTAACTGGCCTATGCATCTGCCGATATGCATCATATGTTGGTAGTGTACCTGAACCAACCTCTCCAAGGATTCAATCCCACATCACTGGGGCAAGTCCCTATAAATTTTCCAATGTTGTGGTTGACACAATCTCTGGCCCCCAGTCTCCAACCTCTCTCCAAGTCCGCACATGCATAACGTCACCCACTAGCTTTCCCTGCAGTAGTCCAAACTGCCAAAGCACCCTCTTTGGTAGGTATCTCTCTATGGTGTTCACTCTGCACCCGAAGAGGTATCTCGCCTATCTATAGTAGACGAGCTACTTTGTGTCATCATCCCATGACTCATAGTCTCTCTAGGGATGTCATACAAAGGTGTCCATCTCATCAATCTGTCTCCTATAGTAGCTCACGGCTCCAAGTCGCCTATGAGTCAGTACACCATCGTATAAGTAAACAAAAGGCTTGCCTCTCTCTCGGTGATGCTGGGAAATAGGTCTAATCACGGGGATGTGCTCTCAGGCCCATACCTGTAAGAGAGTCACCCCTACTGCTAGGCTATCCCCTGATATGTATGCATAGTCATGTAAATCATGGTAAAGTTGACCCAAAACACATGGTCCCTAGGCATATCTGATGCCATGTGTGAACATCTCTGATACCACAGTGCCCCATCCAACTGATAATCCTCTAGAGCGTCTGTCAGGTACTAGGAATCATCCAATTAGAGCCACCACGATCCATCAGATCCTATCACAAAATCTCGGTACTTGAGCCCATCAGATCTCATGCTCCTACACACCCAGGTCATCGGTCGCAAATACCTCTCTCATGCCATCCTCTCCCTGCTCTATATCATAATCTACTATGCCTCCATAAATGGGAATCCTGAGGATGTGTCATACATCCTCTAGTGTAATAGTGGCCTTGCCTATAGGAAAGTGGAAGGATGATGTCTTGCTGTGCCACCTCTCAACCAAAGCTGCAATCAATGAGAGGTTAGCCCTAATCGGTGTAAGATGGGTTACATGCCATAATCCCATGACCTCGAGAAACACGTCCTCCTCCCAATCTATCTGGATCACCTTAGCTACATCTACGAAGTGTCTCTCTCTAGACTGCAAGGGTGGTAAGACAACCTACATCCACATGAATCACTTGTTATCCCTTGTCAAAACTTCTTGCAAATACATTTTAATCCTAGTCAACCTAGGTCAAACACATTCAAAAACTAGATAGCACACTGGAATATCCTGGGTCAACCCTAGTTAAACTATCTAAACCTATTTTTCTAAGTCAAACTAGGTCAAAATCTATTCAACACCAAAAGCGCTTCATTTTACCAAGTGCACTTACCTGTCATCCAAATGCGCTTTGAACCTAAACCAAGTGTGCCTGAATGCTAGCCAAGTGCACCTATAACCTACCAAGTGTGCTTCAGTTCTAACCATATGCATTGTGACAATGACCAAGTGTGCTTCAAATCTACACTAGTCTCCAAAGGTACTTCATTATTGCCAAAGGTGCATTTGCACACTGCATATGCGCATCGTTACACCAAAGGCACTTCAAATTTTGCCATATGCGCTTCATTCCTATCAAAGCGCTTTTCGCTAAATACCTAGAAGCCCTAATAAATGACGTATTAAATGGAACAAAAAATAAGTTTTTGACTACTTACCACTACCAGAGCTCCCACTGGTCTCCCATAGGTCCACACACACTCACCCTGATGTCTCTGTACTGGAATCGGCATGTCTGCAAGTCTGTGAATCTCTCTAAGCAAGGAGCTCTCAAACTAAGCAAAGAAGCTAAATGGCTCTGATCTCTATGAACTCTAGGTGTACAAATGAGTTGTGAGGGACCCCTTGGGCCCCATTTATAGCATCCCAACCCTAGTTCTTCCCACCTCTTATCCTTTTCTTCCTCGTGTCTTCTATTTTTTCATCATCATGTCAACTTCCATCTATCCAGTCTAGCTCTTCTTAGCCTATTTTTCTATCTCATCGCTAAGCCAATTTCTTCTAGTTGTGAGTCAACCCAATCCTTGTGTCGCTTCCCTATCTTTCCTCTCAAGGGGGAATCCTAAGTCAGTTACATTGGGGCATGATTGTATCATATTTTTATCACCATTTTATTTGAAACAATGCTAAACTACATTGTATCAAAGAGGGGCAAAATGTAGACACCTAAAAATGACCCTTCGTATTGCATTTCTTGCATACATCAATTCCTCCTAGATCACTTGCATCAACATTAATTAAATAATCTAATTATTTAATTAATTTCATCAATTTCTTTTAATTCTCCTAATTCTGAAACTAAAAAAGTGAGAAAATCGGAGGATGGAGTGTGTGCACTGGAGCTCTATGTAGTACCGTGACCTATAGCAGGTCGCAGCCAGCATGCATTTGTTCTCTGTTGCATGCATTTTTTCTTTGCAAATCGGGCTCTGTGGGGTTGTTTTCAGCAAGGGGTGGGGTTTTCTAGATTTCGGGGGGTTTTTTTTTCTTGAGTGTGTGCGTTGTTCAGTGTAGGTGTGGGGTGCGAGGGCTTGAGGGGATTATCTAATGGTAGGGTCTGTGCCTTTGGGTGAGACGTTGGGGGATGCTACTATGGCAGAGGTTGGTGGGTTTCCTCATCCATCCCCGCTTGATGTTGGGGTTTTTAGCACTGGTGCTTTGAAATTGCACAAGATAAATGGATGCTTGGAGAGAGCTCAAGTTCATCTGAAGCTGGTGATTCAAACAAAGGTGGTAGCCGAGGACCTGGAGTATTATAGAAAACATGTTTTATTCTACAAATTTATGGGATTGAGGGTTTCGATGCCTTTTCTAGAACCCTGGATTCGCAAGTCATGGAATTTGGAAGGTGATTTTGAAATCTTGCTAGCTGCAAATAACTTCTTTCTGATGGTTTTTTCGTGTATCTCTAATCATAACAAGGTTTTTGAGGGAGGGCCCTACTTTTATAATCAAGTTGGCCTTTTCATGAAGCCTTGGCATGCAGGCTTTAACTTGGTGGAGGAGCTGCCCTCGAAGGTGCCGGTGTGGGTTTGTTTTCCTCAGTTGCTGTTGGAATGCTGGAGACAGGATATTCTACAATCAATCGCATTGCTACTAGGGAAACCTATTGGCCTATCTCAGTAAACTCTAGAGAAGCAAATTTTTTCCTATGCATGGGTCTGTGTGGAGATTGATCTGAGCCAGCCTCTACCAGATTCTATTGATCTGACTGTTGGGTCTAGCTCTTGGACTCAACAGTTAGACTATGAGACTTTACCTTTTAGGTGCCGGTTGTGCCATGAGTATGGCCATCTTCAAAGGAGGTGCCCTCGTGCCTCAGGTGTTGGTGGTTCAGATAATATGAAGGCTCCGTCTAATCCAAGGGCAGAAAAGGGTAAAGTACCCATGCAGGGCGTGGTACCGGATAAAGATGGCTTTGTGCCAGTTAAGGCACGAAACAGGAATCGAGGTCAGAAGAGGACTCTTCGGGATCGTCAAGAAGAGGAGACTTTTAACAAGTTTGAGGCTTTGGATGAATTAGTCCATGAGGAGGGGGTTTCTTCTGACATGCATGTTGAAGCTTCTCCTTTAGTTGATCATAATTCTAAGTCTTTGCCTGTCACTACCTCGGTCCTAGTTCCAGTGGGGGCTTCCGAGGTGTTGATGGATTCAGTTGCTCTTCCCCACTATGTTGGGTTTGGGGACTCTTGTGGTTTGGTGGAAACCCCCCTGGCCTCTTCAGATGAAAGGGTGAGTTTAGCCAGTGGACTGGGTTTGGAAGACTCTGGTAAGAAAAAATCCCTCTCTCCTTCTACTCTAGGTCTACAACAAAAATCCCTGAAAAAGTGTGCTCCTGATAAGCCCTAGAAGGTGGGGAGGAAGAGGGACCAGGAGAAAGTTAAGATGGCTGGAGAGACATTGGTGGAATCTGGGTCGATGAAGACATTGGATACTCACTTCTCTCACCCTTCGTGATGATTGTTTTATCATGGAATGTAAGGGGTATGAATAGCATCCCTAGACAAAAGGCGATTCGGGACTTGGTTAGTACTCATTCTCTAGATGTGGTTTTCCTCCAGGAGATGAAGTTATCTATGGATGGTATGATGCAGTGTGTTTCTAAGATTTGGAACAGGAAAGAATTCTTCTTTCTAACATTTATACTCTGACGGATGTCCCTGGTAAGACTCTCCTGTGGTCTCATATCAATCTTTTGAGATCATTGGATCCTTTCCTCCCCTGGATCATGGCAAGTGACTTCAATACAATTGCCTCCCTCAAGGAGAAAAGGGGGGTGTGCCTCGTTTGGATCCCTCTTTTGATTTTCTAATGGATAATTTGGTTCGGCTCGGGCTTGTGGATATCAAACCTTTGAATGACATGTTTACTTGGAATAATACGAGGCTTGGGGATGATGCCATTTCTGAATGGTTAGACAGGTTTCTTGTTTCCTATTTTTGGGTGGATGACAAGTGGCTGTCAAGTTCTGAAATTTTAGATTGGTGAGGATCAGACCATTGGTCGATCAAGTTCTCTACCTGTTTGGCTAGTGGTCCTAAGAAACAAATTTTTAGATTTTAGCTTATGTGGCTCAGGGAGGAGAGTCTTCTTGACTTGGTTTCTAGATGGTGGATTAAAGGACAACCTTCTTTTGGTACAACTATGTACTCATTTGTGAAGAGGCTTCAATATGTGAAGTATAAATTGAAACATTGGAATAAGTATTAGTTTGGCAACGTGTTTAAGTGGAAAAGAGTTGCCCAGGAGCACTTGGATTCTATTACCAGGTAGATTCGAGATCAGGGTCTAGATGTGAATTTAAGCAGACTTGAGGTTAGTGTGGTTAAAGACCTCAAGGAATGGGAGCTTCATGAGGAAATTTTTTGGAAACAAAAGCCTCATGTTGATTGGCTTTAGGAAGGGGATAGGAATACTTCCTTCTTTCATAAATCAGTGAAGGCTCAAAGATAAGGTAACTTTATCTCTTCTCTCTACTCTCCTGAGGGTTTTGTTCTTTCTTCCTCTTCGGGGATCTCTAGTGAGGTGGTTCATTTTTTCTCTGCTCTCTTTTTTGAAGATACCCCGCCTGCTAGTGAGGAGGAAGCTTCTATCCTGGCTTGTATTCCCTCTTTGGTGACTACGGATATGAATGCTTCTCTTCTTAAACCTATTTCTTTGAAGGAGGTGGAGGATGTGGTGTTTCAGTTGAAAAAAGGGAAGGCTCCTGGTCCTGATGGGTTCCAGGCTGAGTTCTTTCAGGAATTTTAGGAAGTCATCAACCTTGATCTTTTGGAGGTGGTGCAGGAGTCTTTTAGGAATAAGCAAATGTTGCGAGCCATGAATGCCACATTTCTTGCTCTTATCCCAAAACATGAGGGTGCTGATTCTTTGGACCTTTTTTGACCAATTGCTTTGTGCAATGTGGTGTATAAAGTAATTACAAAGCTAATTGCTGAACGTTTGAAGCCATGTATGGATAAGTTGATCTCAGAGGAACAAGGGGCTTTGTTGCGAGTAGACAGATTTTGGATGGAGTAGTTATTGCGGTTGAGACTATTCACTCTATGGCCTCTTCTAAGGAAAAGGCTATGTTTATAAAGTTGGACATGGCTAAAGCTTATGACAGAGTTAACTAGGGCTTTTTGATCAAAATTCTTAGAGCCTTCAAGTTTAGTTGTGAGTGGATTGATTGGGTCATGAGCTGTGTGAGGACTTCCTCATTTTCTGTTCTCATAAATGGGGAGTCTTCAGATCTGTTTGGTGCTTCTAGAGGTCTTCGACAGGAGGACCCCTTATCCTCATATTTGTTCATCTTGATGGCTAAAGGCTTGGGGAGATTCATTAAGTCTCGTGTTATGGATGGGCTCTTTCAGGGATGGAAATGAAGCAATTCTCTTCCTCCTCAAACTCATCTTCAGTTTGTGGATGATACAACTTTGATGGGTGTTGCTAAGGTGGATGAAGCAGTTGCTTTGCGTCAGATTTTGGATTGTTACCTGGCTGCCTTAGGTCAAAGCCTTAATGAAAGTAAGTCTTGCATTTATTTCTTTAATACCCCCAGGCTTATTCAACAGCATATTGCTAGGATCTTAAGGTTTCAGATGGGGAAACTTCCCTTTATATACCTTGGCATCCCTCTGGATGTGCACCCACTTCCCAGGTGTTTTTGGTAGGATGTGATGGATAAATTTTGTGGGCTGGTTTGTCACTGGACCTATAGATGGTTATCTACAGCTAGAAGAGTTACTCTATTGAGGTCCATGGTGCAGGCCCTTCCTTTATACAGGTGCTTTGTATTGACTACTCCCTCAAGTTTCATCAAATATTTTGAGGGCCTCTGTCAGCAGTTTCTTTGGTTGGGTAATCTCCTTTCGAAGAAGTGGAGCTTAATTAAGTGGGAAGTTGTTTCCCGGCCAAAGCAGGATGGTGGTCTAGGTTTGCGTAGGACAGATTGGAATGGACAGGCTTTGGTTGCTAAGCTATACTGGAGATGGTTTTCATATCAGCATCAGTATTGGGCAAGGATCCTTACCTTCAAGTACCTTGGGGAGGTGGAGGGTGTTGAGGTGTCTTGTTTTAGTCTTTTGGGGAGAGGTTCTATGATTTGGGATACTCTCAAGAGGGGGGCTACGTTGCTTAAACAAGGCCTGTTTTGGATCTGCAATAGAGGCTCTGATGCTCTTTTTTGGCATGAATCCTAGGATGGCTTCTTGCCTATCCTCTCCTCGGACCCTCACTTGGGGGATTTATGTAGGATTTTTGTTTAGGCTAGTTGGAGTAGAGTGATGGATTTCAAATCCCCTCAAGCTTTGGGGTAGACTATTGTTTACCAATGGAAGGATATGTAGGAATGGACCATGGGTGGATCTTTGGAGGATAGGAGGGAGTTGTCCTCCATTTTGGCTGATAGAGTATGTTGTTCTCTTCCAGAGTGGGATGTGCTGGCTTGGGGTCCAAATCCAAAAGGGAAGTTCACTGTTGCTTCAGGGTATCATGTTTTGGACAGACATGCCTGGGGTAGTGCTAAGGTTCCTTGGTGGAAAAATATTGGGAATAAATTCTCTTGGTCAAAATACAATTTCTTTTCTTGGTTGGTAGTTTATGGCAGGTGTTTGACTTGGGATAACCTCTGTAAGTGTGGCTTCCAAGGTCCTTCATTATGTTTCTTATGCCTAAAAGATGTTGAGACTATTTCACATCTTTTCTTCCAGTGCCCTTTTGCTAGGACTATTTGGCATTTTTGGTGGGGGGCCTGGAGTTTGCAATGCAGGCACCCTTCTTCTCTAGAGGATTTTTGGTGAAACTTTGGGCCCATTCCTGTGAGGACTTCATTTCTGCACATAGCTTGGCCAATTGGCCCTAGTCTGATTATATGGCACATCTGGTTGGAGTGCAATCGCAAGGTCTTTTTGGATAAGAAGTTGCTGGTGGGTCAAGTATGGTCTCGCATTCTTGGGGCTTTGCAGGAGACCTTGTATGCTAAATGTGATCTGTTAGCGCCGGTGGATCTTGGTGATACTAGAGTGATTTGTAATCTGGGGATTCTTGTTGGGGGTCCCAGAAGGCCCAAGATTGGGCGGAGTAGGTGTTCTAAGGAAGAGCATTGGCTACCCCCTCCCAATGGAGTCTTGAAAATCAATACTGATGGGTCTGCAAGGGGTAACCCTAGGCACGCTGGCATTGGTGGGGTGGGCAGAGACAGTTCTGAGGTGGTTGTGTTTTTCTTCTCAGAATATAGGGGGCTGCACTCTAATAATCTTATGGAGGCCTTGGCTATTCTTTTGGCTTTGAAGAAGGCATATGCCATTGGCTGGGATAAGATTATCTGCGAGTTAGATTCTTAGGTGGTGATAGACTTGATAAATAGAAGGTAGTTTGATGATGTTAGTTGGTAGCTTACGGTAGTGGCTAAGCAAATCACTAGTCTTGGAGAATTATTTGATTCTATCACCTTCTCTCATATGCCCCAAGAATGAAATAAGGTGGCTGATGGGTTGGCCAAATGGGCTTCTGAGAAGAATGGGACCTGGTTGGTGGATGATTGGGATAGTTTACCTAGGGATCTTGCTCAGGATTTGGTGGATTTGGTCACAGAGGATGTGAGATGTTGCATGACCACTTCTTGATTTCTTGTTTGTTGTCTCTAAGCCCGTTTGGGCCTCTTGCTACTTTTATGCTTTGTACTACTCTCTTTGATTAATAAAGTTTTTACCCTCTTTTATTAAAAAAAAAATTCTCCTAATTCCAACATTAATAGAATAAATTCTATTTATTTAATTAATTTAATCAAAATTCACTTTATTCTTCTAAATTCAATAATTTTAATTATTTAATTAAATTATCCCCTTTCAAATTCCTCAAATCCACATTAATTAAATAAATAAATTATTTAATTAATTCATCACTCAAATTCCTCTTATCCATAATTAAATAATTTTTAATTATTTAATTAATCAATTATTCCTCTGAATTTAAATAAATCATTCAAATTTATTTAAGTTGCCTCATCTTCTATAAATAAATAAAATAAATATTTTATTTATATTCCTCTATCATGTAAAATAAATTAAATAAATTTATTTGTTTAATTTATTTTCTATATTTAATCTTGTCTATTTCTTCAATCATTCACGATAAATTAAATAAATTTATTCTCATTTATCTTTTAATTCTTCTAAAAATATCATTTTCTTCTATGTGCACAATAAGTCTTATTTTTAGAACTTCAAAAAGGCAAATCTAAAGTTGAGTTAATTGGCTTTAATTTTTATTATTTTTATTATCAACTCATAAATTAGAAAAAGCATTCTAATTTTATGAAATCAAATCCTATCTTTATCCTAGCAAGTAGTTAACTCAACAAAATAACTTTAAAATATTCTTTAAACATGACACATGTCATGTGCACATTCATCATGTCTTCTCAACTCATCTTGATCATCCATTTCATTGAATTATCTCAACCGTTGATTGATCTTTATTGGAACTTATATATACCCCCTTCATCTCTTCAAAAATCCTCTTTGATCATTTATTCTCAGACATCCATAGAGTACATTGAGTATACATCACATCATTGAGCACATTGAGTCGTTTGAGCACTAATATCATTCATCTATGTCTACTTGTTGCAACCATGGGTACGCAATCAATGGAGCAATCCACAAAAGACCAAGATAAATATACAATCTAGGTGAAAGCTTTCATTATTTTTGTGTTATTCATTGACTATTTAGTTATTATCTAGATCATTATCTTGAAGGTTATAGGATTGAGTGTTACTGATTATCATTGCTTTGATCTTTTATAATCTCAATTTTTACCTATACACACTAGGGTTTAGTATATTTGTAGAGTATATTTTAAGCTCATGAGTACTTAGAGTGTGATTGGTGTTGATGTCTTTGTGAATTCCTTCACTTTAAAGTTGTAACGGTGCCCTTTCTCATTTAATGTACTTTCTCATTTGTGTTTTCGTGAGATAAATTATAGCCATTACTTTTCTGCAACTTTCTTCCTCAACAGGATTTACTTTTATGGTAGCTATAGTACATGTGTTACATATAATATAAATATGAATTTCTTGATTTTTTCTTTATTTTATTAGTTGGTGGTAGTGCTTCAATCTAGCTCCATTTACATATCCCACCATTAACTTCCCATCGAGTGTTTTTAGCCTGACTGCGCTATATTTAGAAATTTTATGAATGTAATATGGTCCTAGTCACCTAACTTTTTATTTGCCTTGATTCTTGAATTTGTTGTCATACAACAAAACTAAATCATTTTTGTAAAATGTTTTTATGCACAAATTCCTATCATGCCAAGCTTTCTGTCTTTTCTATTCTAGGTTTTGGTGGTATACCACCATTAGTCTATTTTCATTTAATTTCTCTAGATCTTCTATTCTTTGTGCTAACAAGTCTTCTTCAATCAGGCACAGAGCAAGTGCTTATGCAAATTTGGGATAATAAAATTTATTGGCAATGTAGCATCCATTCCATATACTAACTCAAATGGAGTGAATTATTTCATTTCTCTTTTGTAAGATGTTTGGTATGCCCATAGGACTGTAGGAATTTTGATGTCTTAATCTATTTTATTTCCACTACACATCTTTGTTAATGTTGTTCCAATGATCTTGTTTAGTGCTTCGCTTGTACCATTAGCTTGGGGATGATGTGGGGAACTTTTGTTATGAGTAATCATAAAGTTGTTCAAATGTTTCACAATTACCTTGTTTACAAAATGTTTACCTTAATCACTCATTATGTTCAATGGACACCCAAACCTTGTGATTATGTTCTTGTATAGGAACTTTGTGGGAGTCTTTACGGTACAATCCCTTGTTGGCTCTACTTCCACTGATTTTGTTAAATATTTCACTCCTGTAATAATGAATCTTGCTTTTGAATGCTTTTCAAGAGGGTCAATTGGTCCTATGAAATCAATAGCCCATTTTTTTAATGGTACTTGGACTAATATTTGTCTTAAGGGTATCTCATCCCTTGCAGTAGGTCTTCCTGTTCATTGACATATATCACTCTACTTAACATATTGTTTTACATCCTTGTGAAGAGTTGGTCACCAAAGTCTGGCTAATTTTATCCTCTTTGTGGTAGCTTCTCTAGAGCTATGTCCACTTGATATTCCATCTGGATATTCTTCCATGTGTTATAGGTCTATTTAATAAGTACTTTAGTGGCTCATGATCCATGTAGAATGTAAATGGTGTAGAGAGTAAGTAGTGTCTAAATTTATGAAGTGCATACACCATTGCTAATGCTTCTCTCTGTGGTTGTATAGTTCTTTTCTTCTTTTGAAAAGTTTTCCACTTGCAAATGCTATGGGGTGATCTTTGTTTCCCCTAGGTTGTGCTAGGACTACCCCTATAGCTATGTCAGATGCATCTACATGGACATGAAATGGGGATGTCTAGTTTGGGAAGATTAAAATTGGTGCTTTTGCAATCTTTTGCTTTAGTGTGTCAAAGGATTGTTGACACTATTTGTTCCATTCAATGTTTTTTTTTATTAGCAATTCTTCCAATGGGGCTACTATTTCTGCATACCCTCTAATGAACTTGCATTGGTATTTGGTGTATCCTAGGAAAGTTTTGACTTTAGGTGATGTCTTTGGTGGTGGTAATGTCATAATAGTGTAACTTTAAGGGGATCCACCATTAGCCCTTCTTTACATATAATATGTCCTAATAGTGTGCCAAAAGGCACTGCAAATATGTATTTCTTTAAATTCAAAGAAATTTGTAGACTTCTACATCTATTAAGCATCATCCAGAGTGTTTGTACATGGTATTTTACTAGTCAATAGACTATCCAGTCATCTAAATAAACTTCCAGAAAATCATGGATAAAGTCTTTGAAGGCATTGACCATTATCCAACTAAAAACTGCCAGTGTATTTTCAATCCAAAGGGCATTATTGTATACATGAATGAGCCCCAGTCTGTAGAAAAGATTGTTTTGGGATGATCTTCCTTTCTAATTTTAACCTGGTGGTAACCCAAAAATCCATCAGTGAAAGAATAGATTTCTCTCCCTGTGACTAACTCCAGGATCTCTTTTGTGAAGGGTGTGGGAAAAGGATCATGTATACATGCTTTGTTTAGTTCTCTGAAATCCATGTAAATCCTTATTTTTCTTGTCTTTTTATTTTGTACCACCATAGGGCTAATCCATTCTGCATCATCCACTAGCTTTATAATCCCTATAGCTATCATTTTATCTAGTTCCACTTTTATTTTCTTTTTTCATATTTGGATTGAGCCTATAGGGTCTTTTATTCTATAGTTTGACCCCTTCTTTTAATTGTATTTTCATGACTCCTACTTTTTTAATTCCTTTTAGGTCAGTGAATGTACGGGGGAAAAATCTTCATATTTTGATAGTATTTCTGCTACCTTCATCACCTCTTCCTCATCCCAATAATCTCCAATATTTTCTAGTTTTGGATCTCCTAATGTAGCTATGTTTTCTTCTCTAAGTTTCAAGGGTTGATTATAGTATTTTTCTTTTGGTTCACTATCTAGTGTTATCTTTCTTTCCCCTTGTTGTACTTCTATATCCAATTTTGGGTTTTCCTCATTATCCTTTTGATATGTTGTATAACACCTTCTTTCAACATGATGGTTTTCCTTGTCCATCCATTTGATAAGTTTCCATATTCCCTCTAACCTTGGTGGTGTCAGAGTTTTTTGATAAATGTCTAGTTTGTCTTCCTCCATTGGTTTGAATATAATTTGTTTCATCTTTAGCAGCGCTTTATGGATTTCTTTGTTTGGATTGTAGAATGAAATTATATGTATTAAATCATCTTAGAGTTCTACCTAATGTTTTATTTCTGTTCTCCTTTCCTGGTTAATGTACCAGGTTTGTGCTACTGGTGTCAAGGTCCAATAAAACATCTATTATATAGTCTTGCATCATATTTGTTTCTACCCTTCCATATAGCTATACAGATTCTAGATGTTCCTTTGGCGAGATTGTCCCATTATATTTCAAAATTATTTCATACTCTCCTTTGTCTTGTAGATATCTAGTTTTTATTAGGATTTTAAATGGTTGCCATCATGGAATATTGTCCTTGTGAGTTTTCCACCAACTTGCTGCATTGCACACTAGTGTATGTTGTAAGGCATCTAACCTTGTGTCTTCTTTATCAAAGGTTCATTCCATATCCTCCAGATAAGTGTTTAGGTCTCTAATCCTTGAGTACGTTGGTAGTTTAATGCGTGAAATGCCTTAGGAAATGTAGTTTATTTGATGTGATTTTTGGATGCAATTTATAGAGTGGTCTCCTAATGTTTCATCAATTCTTTGTGGTGGGTTTTCATTTAATGCGGTAAATTGTGGTGATTTTTCTTTTGTTCTATGTATAATAAAAATCCTTATGACTCCTCTAACTTTTTAGGATCTTAATTCTAGTTCTTCCCTAAGACAAGCATTTAAGACATCCTCACTATCAGTATTGTCATTATCACTTTCAATTTCTTTCTCTCCCTTTGAGTTAGGTTCTTCTAAATGTTCTAGTCTGGGTATCTTGGTTATAGAGTAAAGGATTTTAGAGTCCTCATCACTATGTTTTGTTGATGGTGTTTTTAGCATGCAACAACGTAGGTAAGACACAAGGGTATCTTAGCTCTCTTGAAAGGAATCCTATCCCAAAACTTTAAAATAGGACTGCCCCAAGGTTTATACAGCTAGGTCTTAGCTCACAAGATAACTCAGTGAATATGTACTTCGCTGTTCCAACCAAGGGGACTTACATGCAATGTAGATAGACTTTTAATGTATTAGGGTTTGATTGCGCATGACCTTGATTAGTTTTTTGATTTGACAATGCATAAACAAACTGATATATAATTAGATTACTATAAAATCTGTGATTCTAGCATACACCTAGCAATCTGCTAACTTGCATTCATTAAACATGAAATCTATGACAACACTATGCAAGTTTATGAAACCTAATCTAACCAGATCTGATAAAGAAAATGCAAAAGGAAAAGGGAGAGAAGGGATAGAGAGATCATATAGACAATTGCAGGAATGATCAATAAACAGATAGATAGAATCCCAATAATAAACAAATCTCTGCTTAACCAGGCATCCCACGATGCTATAGAGACTATGCAATCTTCTAAGGAAACATGAAGATTTTCAAACTGTGAAGGATTCATTCAACACCCAATTCCTTGCGCAGTTCAATGAACTCACACAACCGAACTTACCTTAGACAAATATGTCTAGACTAACCATGCAAAATGACATAAAATCAGCAAGCCATCAATGGTATGGACAGGAAATCCATCAAATATCTAAATAATTAACCATAAATGCAACTGATTAACTAATTGGAAAGGTGAAGAGGAACCATGAGAACCATATCCAATCAACAAAATGAACTCATATGGCAAAAACAAATGAAATTCTGTTTGTATTGATTTAGGAAATGGCAGAGTTTCAACAATTCTTTTCTTCAGTCCTTTCTTACATCTTTTACAATGAGAGAGGTTGCCTTTATATAGGGAGGCAAGCGTAGTGAGTTTTTCAATTGACAGTGGAGATTAACTCAACACCAATGGTTGAGATTACATGGCATTTAATTTTAGTTGATGGGTAGTTACAATCCCAAATTTGCTTGTCTTATATGAAAAAGACAAAATTACAACTTTTTAGCTCATGAGAACAATACGAAATAACAACTTTTTGAGTTATCTAATGAGACAAATGACTTTTCTAATGAGTTGACTAGTCAAGAGGAATATGTGGCACATCTTTGATGAAGACAAATCCAACTGGAAGCTTGTTGGATTGATATTTGATGACTGGATGGTTGTGACAGCTGTGAACATGTCTTGAACATTGAACATGTTCTGTAGGAACAATAGTGATGTAGGCTTGATTTCCTATATCTTCTAGCTCTTGGGGCTTATCTCCATTTCCTTTGACATCATACTGACTTCCTTTTGTAGGTACAACATTGATTTGGTTGATAAAATGATGATTCTTCATGTCTAGGTCAGCAGGATATCTCTAGGCTTTCATCCCTCATGGTGTCTCCAGCTAGTTCTTTTAACTTCTCAGACTTGTAATACACAATAACAAGCATCAATTTCATCATAAAAACATAATTTTCTATCAAGATTGATCAAAATATATCCATTTACAGCCATGATCAATGTGGGACAACTTGACAAATCTAGTGATTTTCCCATGATTTTCTTAGTTTTTCATCATTTTTGACTACCCATTTCACATTTATGGTGATCTGGAATGTTTTTGTGCCCATTTGGATCAAGTAGGAGACTTTTATTTCACATTTTTATACCATTTTTGCAAAAAGCGAGATTTTTGGGGGCTATTGGATATCCATGTGCAGTAGCATTAATTTGATGTAAAAGATGTTCTAAATCCATACTAGCATGACACAAATGCTTAACAAGATGTAAAGAATGATATGCAGATCAATTTCCTCAATTAAACCAAGTTTCATGCCTTAAAAAATAAGTTTTCTGACCCAAATCATGAAAAAGCGAGGTTTTTTGGGTCTACTGGATAATTGGGGAATTTCACTCTTGTAGGACATATTTTGCAGGAGGCAGAATTAGTGCAATATCTTGTCATGTGGGAAATGCCTGCTAACCTTTAAAATTGACTAAGTATAACCTTGGCAGAGTTTTTTGAGGTCACTAGATAGTGGGGAAAAAGGGTGGTGCCAGATATATCCTATAGGAGGCAAAATTAGTGCAATGTCTGGTGCAACAACTGTTTAGCACAAACTGCAGCAGGGGTAATTTTTAGCACAAACTGCAGTAGGGGTCATTTTTAGTGCAAACTGCATTAGGGGTCATTTTTAATGCAAACTACATTAGGGTCATTTTTAGTGCAAACTGCAGTAGGGGTCATTTTTAGCGCAAACTGTAGTAGGGGTCATTTTAAGCACAAACTATAGTAGGGGTCAAAAATCCCACCAGATTTTGAAATGCCCTAGGTGACGGTATATTTAAAAATATATTTAAGTATAAGAAATGAATTTATTATACTTTAAATATTTTGAAATATTCTATCATGATGTTTGAGATATGTTCTAGATCCATAGGATTTAACATGTAGATTCTAGATTTTGGAGGATCCATCAGATTTCAAACTTAACCAATTTTTTAGGATTTCAGGGCTTTAGACTTAGCCAAATTTAAGGTTTCAGGGACATGTGTTAGGATGACAACACAAGGACCCCTTAGTAAAACTTTGCAAAATTTGACACGATTTTGCAATTCTAAGGCATGAAAAATAGGAATCCCAATATGATACCTCTTGCAGTAGACGTTTTAAGGACTATATCCAGTGACACATGATTTTAGCGCAAACTGTAGTAACACCTAGTTTGAGTGCAAAAGGCCACAAAGGTCTATTTCACAAAGGTCTATTTCTTAAGCAAAAAATTAATTAAGACTCCTCCAAATCAATCACAAAAGACATCAAACAACTTCAAACATGCAAAATACCCAAATTTGGAACAAATCTTCCATTTTAAGCACCATTTCACTTTCTCATCATCATAATGAGGAAAGGTTGAGATTCCAAGCCAAAGCAAAAGAGGGGGTCCCTATTTGGCAAAATGGGGCATGTGTGCAGGGCACAACAAATGGCGTGTCTATTAGGGAAATGCTCCAAAGCATTTCAAGGATAAACAACAATCAAGAACCTAGAATCTTTGGTTTTGCACACACATACTAGGCTGAATAACATGAAAATCCAAATCAAAGCATCAAGAAGCTTAACAAAACCATCCATGTCCTGAAGATCTAAGTGTGTGCATATGAGTTCATTCCCATCCCTTGGCAAGCAAGATCATCTAAGTTCACTTGAATTAAGCTACATGAATGATGCTCACCTCATGAACTACCTTGGACATTGCCTCGCTGCCAGTCGAACATCTATAGCCCCAACAAGGTTGTCTCTATGATTCTGCTCAAACATTGCTCTACTGCCAGGCAGGCATCTATAGCCCCGATAGAGATGCTTGAATCCTCTAGCTAATTGCATGAGTTATGAGAGTATTATGAAGTACCACTTTGAGTAAATTTCTTATATAATGATTCAATTAACTTAGCTTATGAAATGAGTACTAGGAAGTATCGCAGACCCTTGCAACACATGATAAATATCACATGGGCTACGAACATTAGTTGAACTTTGCTGGGCTAGGAATCATAGTGGCGACAAAGGTGGATCTTAATATTTTTCACTTAACCCAAGATTACAAAGACTTACTCAAAAACTTTAGGATCATTAAAGTGTAAAAGGTATGTGATCTCATAAAACTTCAAGTTAAGCTAAACAATGGATTCATCTCCTAAGAACTGGTATCATGTCATCCAACACTAACAATGGGACCCACAATACATCCCTAAGTCATGATCAAAGTTTCTCCAAGAAAGACATAGAAACATAGTCCAGAAAGTGACACTGCATACACCACAAACAAGACCATCCTTCACCATAAAATGGAGAACCCAAAGAAAATAGAAAGCCAGGAAACCAAACCTAAAGAAAACTAGCAACCTAAAGCAAGAAAGAAAAGCAAGAGCAACAACTAGCAGCTAACAACTAAAGAAAACAAAAAAATAGAAAGCAAAAACTAAACTAAAACAACTAACAACTAAAAACAAGCAAAACTATGTACAAAGGCTTTGGACAGCAAGTATTTACACTTCCTCATGATTTATTTCTCAGGACATGTAGGAGTAACAAGGTGCAGGTTAATGTCTTAAGTCTGGCTAATTTATCCTTATACTCTAAAAATTAAGGTATAGACATGCTAGGTTCATGTTCAAGGTACTAGTTACATAAGATCAACAATTGGGGCAGCTCATTAGGGCCATGATAAATCCAAATGCAAGTTGTATTACCCATGATACCATAATCAAATTGATAACAGTTGAAACTGAGTGAAAAGAGGGAAGATACAACCTGATTTGCAGTACCATCAGTCAAAAATGTAAGTTTTGTTGGTTTTTATTTAATTCCCAACCTTATCTCATGAAATAGCCTATGATTTAGCCATTTTCAATGCTTCACTATCATCAAGGGTTGGCCAACACATAGGTGAAAGTTAGGATAACTTTTCCTCTGCACTTTAGGCTTTGTAAAACCTAGGAGGGTAGTCCCTAGATAGTATTTAGTAACCTCCTATACCAATTTATTACAAATACTATGAAAATAAGACGTGTTCTATACAGATTTGCTTGAGGATTATGAAAATATGAAGACTTGGCTTAAATCATTCAAGCTCCTAACATTTCTCAAACCATATAACAAGGTAAAACATCAATTTAACAAATAGTTTTAACTAATTTGAAGATTCAAAAGTATTTGGGTTAGTTTGATTCATGGAGTTGAAGACAACACACGGAAGTAATAGACAGGTGCCTTAACCTAGGGATACAGAGTCAAAACCAAATGTAACTAAAAAGTTAGTAACAACATTTAACCTGAACATCAAAGAGCTCTATAACGTTGCCTTACAACATAATACTCAGAATTCCTAACCAATTTTACTTACGATAACCTTGTATTCATTCACATAAGTTTATCCTCTCATCAAGGCAATTTAACTTATTCTTTGAATAAGAGCATAAATAAGAAAGTAACATCCATAAGAAATTTCATGGAGACAAAAGTGAATAATCTTTGATTTATTCATTTCATACTTGTATAAACCATACATCAGGTGACAATAAGCTTCAGAACTTTGCCATATTGTATTCAACAAATGCTAGTAATGTCAAACAACGTTACAAAAACATGCAATTCAAATTCAAAAAACCTAAGAAAAAGCATAAACTTCTATTCTTTGTGTCTCTCTACAAAATTCTTCAAGAGATCAACAACAACTTTGTAAGTGGCCCTAAATTCCTTTTTATAACCCAAAGGAGCAACAAGCCTCATGCCACTTACATGCATCCTACTCCATGATGATATTCATAATAGTTACAGTGGAAAGGACCACACCCACATGCTAGAGAAGATATTCCTACCTTTCAAAAAGCATGTCATTAGAGGAAGTTGTTGCCCAACGAACAAATATTCCATCTGATACAATACTCATATTCCAACAAACTAGGGCTCAAAAGCACAAAATAGGAAAGGACAAACACATCCCACTATGTCAAGAGGCACAAATAGTTCTCAAAATGGAAAGGACAACTATAGACCATACTATACACAAAGTTTAATCAATATAACCTTTGCACCTTACGGTTGTGCAACCTGAACCAAGCATCCATAATAGCTCTGGCTTCTTTTACAAACAAATCCAAAGTCACCTCCATTTTGAACATTTTATCAATAGAATTATTTAACTCTGCCATCTCAGGGTCTCCATCTTTAAAAATGAAAGCAGACATCTTAGGGACAATGCTTCCAAACTCAATCTTCCAATTATTGAAGTCTTTAAGTTCCTATACCTCATTTAAAATGCTAGGCACTCCATCCTCTTCAATATCCCTAAACATCTTTCACTTGCTATTAAATTGTAAGTCTAACTTGCTTTGAAAAGCAGAAATATCACTTAACAAACTAATAGCCTTAATCATCAAAGACAAATTATTTGATTCCTCAAAATCACTTCCCATACACTTTAGTATTTTAGTGAAAGCTCCAACTCTCACACTCCATTTACTCCATATATTTTGGAAGCTATCCTGAATGACAATATGATTTTTGTATGCCTCATGGATGTCCTTGTAAACAATACAAGATGTCCTATGGCCTAGGATATCATCAATAATATCAGTTGTTACCTTCTTCACTTCATCTTTTGCTTTCTGTTCACCATCTTTGGCCAATCTCAATTCCTCCTTTAATGCTTTAATCCTTAGAGACAAAGTGTCTCTATCTTGGGCAAACAAGTCTTGCATGGCTAGAGTGGATGGAAGAGCTTCTATTGTAGGAAATACAGGTTTCTCCTGAGGGACATAAGATTTCAATTTGAGATATTCACCCTACAACAAGTCAAATTTATCCAACAACTGACCATATTTCTCTTGCATTATCTCCGCAATATGAACACTGAGCATTGCCACATGTATAGTGAGTTTTGTTGCATGTGTTGAAGTGACTTCTGATGCTCTTCTTATAATAACTTCCCTTGTGATATCTCCCATTGATCTGACCACCCTTGGATTTCCAGTGTTAGGAGCCATGGACCAGATTGCCATTGCATGCAATCCTAGATTGTAAGCTAAGTCAAATACTTGATTATCAAACTGCTCCTAAAAAATGAAAGCCTTTTCATCATTTTTAATGGTATCAAAAGTAATGGCAGATGAAAGATCCCAACCGAGCAACAAAAGAATCACTCCTTTTAACCAACTGCCTACCTTTGGCAGGTGTAATCAATGCAATTTCATTTCAAATCTTCTCTTCCTCTTGCTTCACAATTTCCTTATGTAATGAGGGGTCAACTCCCTCCTTTACCTTTTCAATTTGCTCATATATCTCCTTACAATTTACTTGAACAACACATTCCTTGAACTCCTTTGTTTGCACAAAGGATTGATCACTTATGAATTCTCTACAAGTCATTATTCTAACTGAAAGGAAGCTAGGTGTGCGGAAACGCTTCCTACACTAATGTATTGAGGAGAGGGCTATGCAAATTCAAATTTATCCTAACTATTACAGTAATGTTAAACCATTAACATGAGATATAGCAGCAAAACACAAGAGCCAGAAAGAAGACAGAAGAAGAGAGACAGAGATTTACGGTGGGGAAAACCCTTATCAGGTGAAAAACCCCACACTCAGAAACCTGCATAATGTATTAACAAATCTGAAAGAATATTTACAATACACTTGCAATGCAATCTTCAATGGTCTTCGACACTCATGTCTGGAGTCAATCCGGTAGCATAACAGTACCTTTAAACCTGGGATACAAACTCCAACTCCAAGCACCTATTTAAATAGAACATACAAGGCAATTTTTTGACCTTTCCTGGAATGGGCGTCCAATAGGGCATCTTGGACCAAAACCCACGCCTAGGGACACCTGATCAACATTGTAGAATGTGTCTGACACTTGTCCACAACTCCCATCCCAAAGAGGTCACCTATTTCCAAAATGGGCTATGACAGATGCTCTTACGACACTTACGATCGTCATAGAATCTGTCATAGCAGTTACAACTTATAGCTGTAAGAGAATCAGTCATACACATGCTAAAAATAGTATATTCTCTTACAACACATCATATTCCACCTTGGGGCACCCAAATATGCCTCATTCAAAGATGCTTCATGACACATGTCATTACCTATCTTACAACCTTCTATTCTCAACTCTTACATGTCATTAGATTCGTCATAGGAATCTGTCATAACCATTTCAGTCAAACATTCCTTACACATAGTAGAAGATGCCGACACATGGTAGAATATTCCTACCACTAAGTGGGACGCCTATCTCCTCATGTGAGGACAAAAATACAAGTTGTCATAATCCATGTAGGATTGACACATCACTGTGCCACATCCCACAATATGACAATGTGGATTTTTCAATTATTTACAACATAGGCAATTAAATAATAAATACAAATATTGCAAATGCAGAGAATTACCAAGGTTGTGACACCTTAATTCCCAACATTCTCCCACTTGTCGAACACCTTGTAAGAGCCAATAGAAAAATAAGATTTAACTGCTATAGGCTGAGAGGCCGATAGACTCCGAACACCATCTGAACTTCTCTGTGCCCACTGGCTTTGTTAATGCATCTGCAACATTCTTCAAAGTATCTACCTTCTCCAAATTTACCTTTTCATCCTCAACCATGTCCCTCACAAAGTGAAACTAAACATCAATGTGCTTGGTTCTAGCATGGAAAGTTAGATTCTTTGCAAGGCAAATTGCACTTTGACCGTCACAACTGATCATGATCTGACCTGCATCAACACCAATATGGGAACACAATCTCTTAAGCCAAATGGCTTCCTTACAAGCATGAGTTGCTACCATATACTCAGCTTCTGTTGTGGACAAAGCAACAACAGGTTGTTGCTTACTCATCCAACTAATAGCACCACCAAACAGTGTAAAAACATAAGCACTGGTGGATCTCCTACTGTCAATGTCATCTGCCCAATCTGAATCCAAAAATCCATGAATATCAATAGAATGTGGAGGTCCTGAAACATTACCATGATAACAAATGGAATACTCGAAAGTACCCCTCAAATATCTAAACACTCGCTTAACTGCATCCCAATGAATCCATCCAGGATTGGCCATAAATCGACTAAGGACTCCCACTGCTTGGGCAATGTTTGGTCTTGTGCAGACCATAGCATACATCAAACTGCCAATAGCACTAGCATAAGGTACTCTGCTCATGTCCTCCACCTCACTAGGAGATTTTGGACAATCCTCAACAGACAACTTTGTCCCCAAAGAAATGGGAACACACAATGGTCTACAATCTGCCATGCTGAATCTGTCCAACACGGTCTTCACATACTTACTCTGGCTTAACCAAAGTTTTCTATTGGTTCTATCTCTTCTGATTTCCATTCCTAGAATGTACCTGGCTGCCCCTAAATCTTTCATTTCAAACTATGTCGACAACTGAGATTTAAAATTAGAAATCATATTCTTACCCTTCCCAATGAGCAACATATCATCAACATACAGTGCAATAATGAGAATACGATCACCATCAAATTTATAATACACACAATGATCTGATTTTGATCTCACAAATCCAATTGACAACACAAAGGCATCAAACTTCAAGTACCATCTCCTAAGGGATTGCTTCAAACCATACAAAGACTTTTTAAGTTTGCAAACCAAATTTTCTTTACCTTTTACCATGTAATGCTATGGCTGTGACATGTAGATTTCCTCCTTCAAGTCACCATGAAGGAAAGTTGTCTTCACATCCATCTATTCTACCTCCAAGTCATAAGCTGCTGCGAAAAACAACAGGAATCGAATGGATGTCAACTTTGCAACAGGAGAGAAGATCTCACCATAATCTATACCCTCCACTTGTGAATACCCCTTCGCAACCAATCTAGCCTTATACTTCTCAATACTGCCATCTGCACCAATCTTCTTCTTGAACACCCATTTGTATCTAACGGGTTTCCGTCCAGGAGGCAAACACACCAAGTCCCAAGTTTGATTCCTTTCCAAAGAAGCCATTTCTTCCTCCATGGCCTCCTTCCAAGAACCTACATCCTTCATATCCAAAGCCTCTAATACAGTTCTAGGTTCATGACTATTAGTGAGCAAAGCATAAGCACAACTAGAATCAAGCAATGTAAAACCAAACCTTTCAGGTTGCTTTCTTATCCGTGTAGACCTCCTCAAGAGTTGAGGTTGAGGTTCAACTTCTTCCTCTGAGCTTTCAAAGCTGCTAGATCTCTCCTCATCATCAGGTCCAACATTGTCTTTCTGTTCAGTCTTCTCAGGGGTGAGAGGAAACTGAACAACATCCTCTTTCTTTTCTTTTCTTTTTCTTCTGGCTGTAAAACAATGGAAGAAGGTGTAAGCTCTCTGAAGATGACACTTCTGCTATACAACACTTTTTCAGCCACAGGGTCCCAGAGCTTGTATCCTTTCACACCAACACCATAGCTGATGAAGATACACTTAACAACTTTGTTCTCCAACTTTGACTGCTTCTCCCTAGGCACATGTGCATATGCCTCACAACCAAAAACATGAAGATGCCTTACTGAAGGCTTTCTACTAGACCACACCTCCATGGGTGTCTTTCCAACAAGAGCTAATGTATGAGATCTATTTACCAGATAGCAAGCAGTGGCAACAACTTTAGCCCAAAACTTTTGTTCTAGACCAGCTCCACTAAGCATACTCCTAACCTTCTCCATCAGTGTCCTGTTCATCCTCTCTGCAACTCCATTTTGCTACGGTGTGTATGGAGTTGTCTTGTGTCTTTCAATCCCAAGTTCCTTGCAATACTTATCAAATTCTAAACAGAACTCACCATCATTGTTAGTTCTCAAATGTTTAATCTTTTTACTAGTCTGATTTTCAGCAAAGGCTTTAAACTCCTTAAACTTGCTATAGACTTCAAATTTGCTTCTGAGAAAATAAATCCATGTCCTTCTACTATAATCATCTATAAAAGATACAAAGTATACAGATTTTGATAATGAAGGAACATTAACAGGACCAAACACATCAGAATGAATCAGGTCCAACACACCAGAAGACTTATGAGAACTCGAGTAAAACTGAACACGGTTTTGTTTTCCATAAATGTAATGTTCACAAAAGTTGAACTCAAGATTACAATCATCTAACCCCTCAACGAGGTTCTTATTTTTTAGGGTACACAGACCCTTCTCACCAATGTGGCCAAATCTCTTATGCCATAACATTGTCTTTTTTGCAGGAAGTTTAACTTCCAATGCACGATTACAACCATCAAGACTAGAAACAACAGGGTTCTTCACTGCTCATTTAGATGGTGTAGATGAAGTGACTGCTGCCCTCTTCCTTGAGTCAGAAGAACTATTGCATTGTGAAATGCATGCCTCCAGCTAAAACAGAGTACCTCTCTGAGTACCCTTAGCAAGCACCATAGATCCTCTAGTCATCTTGCATCCTTCTTTCGAAAAGACAACCTGCACACCTGCATCATTCAAACTACTTACAGAAAGAAGGTTCCGTGCTAAGCTTGGGATGTGCATAACCCTAGAGATCCCCTTCACTCAACCATCAGGGAATCAGATAGAGACTCTTCCACGACCAATGATCTTTAGATGAGAGTCGTCACCCAGATACACCTTTCCACCATTGAACTCCTCATACTTAGTGAACCAGTCTCGATGCAAGGTCATGTGGAATGATGCACCAAAGTCAATTAGCCACACATCATCAGATGCATGGGTTGCTAGGGCTGTGATGAAGGCATCACCGTCATCTTGTGATTTGTTAGAATCTGAATCAGGAGCTTTCTTCTTTTTCTTCTTCTCCTCTTTGCATTCCTTTCAGAAATGCCCAATCTTGCCAGAGTTCCAACAAAGAGTCTTGGATGTTCCAGGAGATTTGGATCTACCCTTCTCAGCTTTCTTGTCCTTCTTCTTCCCTTTCTCCTTGGGTCTTCAATGAACTGCAAGGGATTCTTTAGCTACCTCAGAAGACTTTCTTTGCATCTCTTCAGATAACAGTAAAGAAACCACCTCTTCCATTTTGAATGTGGATGTAGTGCTTCCAATTGCCATGACAAGATGATCCCATGAGTCCGACAGAGAACAAAGCAGGGTCATACACTAATCCTCCTCCTCCATCTTTACACCAATAGATGTCAATTGAGCAACTAGCATGTTAAAGGCATTCATATGCTCAGCCACGGATCCTCCACCCTCCATTTGAAGAGAATACAACTTCTTTCTTAGAAAAAGTTTATTGACTAGGGATTTGGCTTGATACATATCCCCCAACTTCTTCCAAAGGAGTTTTGCAATAGCCTCCTCATGGACATTTAACAACATAGAATTAGCAAGACTAAGGCTTATGAGACCCTTAGCCTTCCGATCCTTGAGATCCCACTCATCTTGTGACATTGTAGCTGGTTTAGTTTTGTTCACACTTTCCCAAAGGTCTCGGTCAACTAACATGTCTTCCATCTTGAGCTTCCACAGCTCGAAATTACTGTCGTTGAACTTCTCTACTGCAAACCTTCCTGATGTACTTGCCATCTCCTTGCTGCAATAAGATATAGAATGCTCTACACAGACTCCCACTCAACCTAATATTAGCTCAAAAAACCCCTACCCAACAACTAGGACCAAAGGTGATAAAGCTCTGATACCAACTGAAAGGAAGCTAGGTGTGCAGAAATGCTTCCTACACTAATCTATTGAGGAGAGGGCTATGCAAATTCAAATTTATCCTAACTATTATAGTAATGTTAAACTATTAACATGAGATATAGTAGCAAAACACAAGAGCCAAAAAGAAGACAGAAGAAGAGAGACAGAGATTTACGGTGGGGAAAACCCTTATCGGGTGAAAAACCCCACACTCAGAAACCTGCACAATGTATTAACACTCGTGTCTGGAGTCAATCCGGCAGCATAATAGTACCTATAAACCTGTGATACAAACTCCAACTCCAAGCACCTATTTAAATAGAACATATAAGGCAATTTTTTGACCTTTCTTGGAATGGGCGTCCAATATGGCATCTTGGACCAAAACCCACGCCTAACACTTGTCCACAGCTCCCATCCCAAAGAGGTCACCTATTTCCAAAATGGGCTATGATAGATGCTCTTACGACACTTACAATCGTCATAGAATCTGTCATAGCAGTTACAACTTACAGCTGTAAGAGAATCTGTCATACACATGCTAAAAATAGCATATTCTCTTACAACACATCATATTCCACCTTGGGGCACCCAAATATGCCTCATTCAAAGATGCTTCATGACCCATGTCATTACCTATCTTACAACCTTCTATTCTCGACCCTTACATGTCATTAGATTCGTCATAGGAATCCGTCATAACCGTTTCGGTCAAACATTCCTTACACAACATAGAAGATGCTGACACATGGCGGAATATTCCTACCACTAAGTGGGACACCTATCTCCTCATGTGAGGACAAAAATAAAAGTTGTCATAATCCATGTAGGATTGACACATCACCGTGCCACATCCCACAATATGACAATGTGGATTTTTCAATTATTTACAACATAGGCAATTAAATAATAAATACAAACATTACAAATGCAGAGAATTACCAAGGTTGAGACACCTTAATTCCCAACACTAACATTTTCATCAACCTCATCAACTTCCTCATTATAAGTGGTGGAAACAATCCTATCAGTAGGGATAAAAGAGTTAATAACATCATTGACATGGGGAGAAGGAAAAGTTTGTTGTATGTCTTCATCTTCTGGGATATGCTCAGCAGATCGCTCTTCCATAGTAATTCCAACTTCAGTGTCAATAGAATAATCCACAAGGAGTTGTGCAATTTCCCCTCCCTTAATATTCATTAGATGACTAGAAGGATCAAGTGCAGATGACCTAGCAGGTTTGGCTCTAGTTGCAACCAAGTGCTCACTTTTCTTCATCCCTGCTACCTCCTTAGCCTTATTGATTTCGTCAATGAAAATACCTCGTTCATGATCTTCTAACATTTTCATAGCCCTTTGAAAAAGATTAGGAATATGGGCATAAGGGATAATATACCTTGGATTCCTCTTGATTATTCTCCCCTCAACTTCAATCATATGGCACTAGGCATTCTTCCTGTTTTCAACTTCTGCACATGATGTTAGATTTTTTATTACATCCTTTGAATATAAAAAATGATGGGAAAAACCAGACCTAACCACACGTCTCTTTGTTTCATCAATAAACCCTTCAGGGTCACATATTCTCACCTTTTCCATATCCATTCTATAGGCTTTTAGAATTTCTACAAATTTATCTATATCTTCTTTAGATGTAATCCTAAAATGGGAAAATGCAAGTTGTCCTGAGATAAATAATCCCTTCTTAGTACTTCTAAAGTGCTCCTTATCCATGGAGTCCAACTACCACATGATCTCCATAAAGGAAAGTCTATCATACACAAAAATAGGAAGACAATGGGGTGGTACCAGGGCACCATACACTCTGAAGATTGTACATGTGTTGAAGAAATACGAGTCTCCCCAATTATGATCAATTATAGTATCAAGCTTGAATTCCTTGGGACTCAAAATTCCCATCATATTTCTAGAAATCCTGTCCATAGTCCTCACTCCCAAGTTATCCAAGATAGAAAAGACCAATCTATTGCTAAAATCAAGGTAATTTGACTTAGAGTAGTGTTGGTCCCAGAGGTGCGTTCATGTTTGTACTGGCAAATCATTGCCATCCTTGTCCTTGGTGGTGAGGTCCAAAAACTTGGACGAAATCTTCATTCCACTCCACAACAACATATGCATTAAGAAAGAGTAATGCTTGAAGACTAGAGGAGCATTGGGATCCCTCAACTCAGTCAATTACTTATGAATTTTATTAGCAACAAAGGAAGCATAGTCAAAATCCTTGTTTGATTCTCTATCTTGAATATCAATAACCATTATCATCAAGGGAACGGGCATCCTCAAATCAAACTTCTTGCTCAAAATCTGACACAGTTCATAATAAGTATTCTTAAAATAATTCTCAAATTCATCACAACTGAAAGGTTATGACTCCTGTACAACAAACCTCTACCCTTTCTTGCCCAGATCTCTTCTTCTATGCCTAGGGAGCTTGTGAGTCATGTATGCATGTTTGTCCTTGTCATATTCCTACTTCAAAGCACTGAAGTGAATAGCAATGGTAGCAGAGGGGTCTAATCTAAAAGTCCTTATAACCTGGGTTCTATTGATTTCCATTATGTAGGTTCTATCTACACTCTTTATGACCTTGTCCACTAGGTCATAACATTTGGCAATCTCCTTTAATAGGTCGACATCTACAAATATATTGGGCATAATGAGCTTGCCCAAATTAGTTCTCCATAGGTTGTTAATAGATTTAGGTAAATCAGACCTTCTATAGGCATATTCAAACAAATCCCATCCACTTTGAGGTACAACAATGTCTCCAATTTCTGGGGCAAAATCCTGTAGATGGTCAGATAAGATACCCTCCCCAGTAGCCCTTTTCCCAATAGTCCTCGCTCCAATAAATAGTTTCATAAGGTCATCCTCCATGAATTTAGTAAAATCATGCTTTACCCCTCTTGTTTTTGGCTTTTCATCCTCAACCTCAAGTGTTACCTCACTAGCCTTTGGTTTTTCTTTTCTAGCTTTTGGTTTGCTTGCTGATGCTTTACTAGCTTAGCTCATTCTTACTAACCTAAATGAAACTAGGGCTCTTGAATTTAATTCAAATACTGGGCCTTCCCTTACAATTTGGCAATATTCTACCAAAAAATATAGAATTCAACTGACTTTGATCATGCAAACCCTTACAAATTATTCTTCTCTTTAAACTAGGGTTCCAAGTTTATCACAAGCATACAAATCTCTTTTCAATTACCCAATCTAGATTGTTCATGGAAAAAAGATTAAAATCCTACTTACCCGTCTCAGGCTGCACCTACTTCAAATTTCCTTTGATTTTGACAGGCTTGAGCACTTGAATAATGCACATACAGAATGACAAGGAAACAATCTAATTATCAATTATATGGCCTCGAACACATTTGAACTCCATTAATGGCGGAGTCATGGCTCATGTGAGAGAGATGGAAAAGGCTGGCAGATAGCCATTTCTGGTTCAAATCATAGCCATAGATGAGACTACCTTAGGATACAATCAATGACTATCGTAACACTTACATACATTGCCCTTTGTTTTGAGGTTCTATGACACTAATTGCGATGTGAAAAATCCTGGTGATGATTAGAGGAAACGCCACATAGATCCTTCCTTTGATATCCTTTACTACCAACTTAATGTTGTAGCTAGCCATTGCATGTTGTATTTCATCATATTTCCCTCTTAAGTAACTTGCGATGCGAAGACATGCTGCGATAAGCAGAGATGGAGACACATGGCACCAATCTAGACCTTTGTCACATATTGCTCTTTCCCCTCCTATTCATAAATACAAATTGTGATATGAAGACCTGACATGACGAACCATGGAGCAGACACCTATCCCAAGGCATACTCCATCACACATCACATTTTAGAATGAAGCACTAGAAGAGAAAATGCGATGCGAAGGATATACGCGATGGAGGACTTAAGTAATAATATATGCACAAAAGGTTGTCTTAAAAGGGGGCTGTGTTAGATAACATGACAAAGGGGACTTGATTTTGAAACATGCCCACAACTCAGACTTAGGATAAAACTAATTAATTCATTAAGTTAGACATTTGATAAAATTTTCAAGGCATAGGCTACAAGCGGTGACGCTAGGCAAAGAGGGCACTAGTAGAATTTTGGCAAATAAATGACTAAGTTACTAAAAATTTTAGTCACAACAACTAAAAATGACTAAATTATACTGATTTTTTGCAACTCAGCTATAAATGAGTAAATAAATGACTAATTTGGTCATTGACTAAAAAATTATTTAGTCACAGAAATAAAAATGACTAAATAGTTAGTCACGCAAATACAAATTAGACAAAATTTTAAAAAAAATTTGGTAAATTATTGGCAGGATGTATTGGCGCGATTCATTATTCACATTCATTGTAGAATTCCTCCTTCATTAGTTGGGAAGAAGAACATCCCTGATATTGGTGGCACTGAGCTCATTGAGCAGATCATCGTTCCAAACACCGGAGCTCACAATTACGAGGCAACGAATGTGCACCATCCAGAAGCCCACAAACCCACCATAGCTATGGCCCATCACCATCACACTCTTCACTTGCAGGCACTCTAACATGCTCTTCATGCACTCAACTTGGAATAGCTCTGACCGTTTAGAGCTACTTGTAGTGGACTCACCGAAAAACAAAAGGTCAGGAATGTAGAGATCAAAGAACTTTCCCAGAGCTACTTCGCACTGAAGCTTTTTGAGTTATAGTAGCTACTTTCATGGGTGATAAAGAGGAGAGGAACTGGAGACTTTTGAAAAGGCGGGCAAGGAATTCAGAGTTTGTTGCAATGAATTTGAAGTTGGCAAGGCCCTCTGTAGTGAAGTTAGATTTGGGGACACCCTCTACAGCAAATTTAGAGGTAATTCGAAAGCCTCATTACATTTAGAAACACAAAATCTATAGCTTTGTGATTGGAAACTTATAGTAGTTACAATCTACTTCTCTTAATAATGTTCTTTTACAATCTTACCACTGTTCTGATTCATAATGTGTTCAAGCTAAATATAATAAAATTTGGGTGTCAGTGCCAAAATAGAATTTCCTCAAACAATTTTGATACATTTTCACTGCAAGCACAAATTGTCCTTGTGTAAAGTAAACATGTGCTAGATTTACCCACACATCGGGCATCTAAACAAAGATGTTTCCTACTGTAGCTTCTTGTACCTGTGTAAAAATTTCCTTTGCAATATCAAATTGACCCCTTTCAGCTAGCACAATGGCTGCCCCATTTGCAGCATAAACATTTCCTAGTCTCTATGCCAACACTTTAGAATACAGTTCTCTATCCTTCTCATGATGTTGTTCCTCCACCTTTGGATCCATCCTCTCATTGTGAAAAGCTGCAAAATAATTCCAATTTCCAAGTGAAATGTCAACATAAGAATTCTTTTTCTTTAAGCTAGTCATCTGTTTTTAGTTCCATTTTTCCAAGCATAGATAAAGCATTTGATGAGTTTTTATCCACCTTAAGTGCATCCCCAATCAATTCTAGGCTTAGTTTGATCTCATTCTGAGCCTAAGCCATGGCTGCAAGATGTAGATATGCATTCACATAATCAAGAAACTTGAACAATATTAGCTTGTATAAAAGATTTTCTTTTTCAGTATCATGTAGTTGTTCAAACAACCTAGCAAGAAAATAGTGTTGTGACTTTATCCCATGGTAGCTCAAGTGAAACACCACCTTCTTCTAGTCGATGGAAGAATTCCATATCCTTAAAGAGCACAAGAAAAACTACAGAATTGGCACTGGGGCTTTTATTTATGAATTCAACCCAAATACCATTTCCTAATGCCTCCATAAAAGTTTGTTGAGCCAACTCTAGTTCATCACGCTCAAAATGAAGAACCCCAATGTTGTTTAACAATTGAATGGGTACTTCTTCTCTGCTCTTCTTCAAAAGAGACTTTGCTGTCTTAAGAGAATCTAAGGCTGCACTAGGGTCTGATGATATTAATAACTCACCTATCTTGATAAATGCATGGGCATCACATGGATCTATGTGAGTTGCCTTTCTTAAAATTTCCAAATCCTTCTCTTCTTGCCCTTGCTGAGCATATATATGGCCTACAACTTTTAGGATCTCACAGTTCTCAGGGTGGACCTCTAGAACCTTTTCAAAATTTGAGAGAGAAATCTTAAGATCTCCTAGCTTCAATTAAACCTATCCACAAAATCTTGTGGCCTCTAGCTTTCCTTGACTGATGCCATGTAGTAGCAGCCAGTGGTGTCATAATCACCTTTACTATGACAAGATCATGCAAGATTATAATATGAATGAGATTTCATGAGAGGGTGGTCAATTGAAACAAGAGCTACCTCAGTCAACTGTTCAACAAGAAAATGCTGCCCTGTGAATAAAAAATGGTTTGCTAAATGATGCAATGCCATTGTACAGTACATGTATAATTCAAAGGCTCTACGCATCTTTTCCATTCCTTCATGAACACTACCTTTTTCACTAACTGTGAGAATCCTACAAGTAAAAAATGCACAAAACTGACCATAGAGATTTATGTAGAGGCAAAACATGATGGAGAGGAAGGACTCACACACAATAACCTTGACACATCCCAAATAAAGTTTCAATACACTTGATGCAAATCTGCACCCTTGTTCATTCTTGACAATTTGCTCCTAATCCTAAAACATGGAAACAATACCCTAGTGACACTCAATCATTAATGACAACATGGAATATGGGCAACTTGGTTTATTTAGACCTATTACAACATCTTCTAGGGGTTTCCAAACATACATGACCTAACCAAGTGATTAACACAATGATTTAAGCAATTTAGGTCTTTCTACCACTAGGTGCATTCAAGGTGATGACTCCAAATGAAGGTAAGAACACTTGTCATATGAATTTCTAGGCTTGTGTAGGACCTAACAACATGCCACTATGATTCTTCACCCCTCCATTGACATACAATGCATAGATTATTCAAAGCAACAAAGAACCTAGGGTTTTAGGACTGTCTCACAGCTAATTTGCACACACAGTCAATCATATCTTCTTCACACATTCCAATCATGATTTGTCCTCTTGCAGGGATGTGGATAGGCATGGGATAGAGCTTTCCACCAATTTTTATGATTTTTTAATGGTAGAAACTCTACCCATGATCAAATTTTGCTCCCTGGAAACCCTAGGTAGGGTTTAGACCTGCACTCACCAAAAATGCAATATCTCACACAAAACTTGATGAAATTCTACCAAACCAAATGCATTCGAAAGATAGGACCCTTCTCCACCTTCTCCAATTGGTTTTAGGATTGTACTAATCTGTACTAGTCCGTACAATGTGAATTACAATCAATTTACATAGAAAAACATAAGTTTGGATGTGCAAAATGAAGTATTTCGCATTCAAACTTCTCTCCAACCTTTTTGATTGAGGTTACATGGCATATTTAACATGTTACAACCATTGGTAACTGAAAAACCAACCACCAACTCCTAAGTTGTTAACACTAATGACAACATTTGCAAGTTTTTGACAACATTTTGCAACTTTTTACAACATGACACCAAAACATCACACAATGGACTTAAATGACTCCAAATGGTCTTACATGACCTTATTGACCCCAACCAAACCAAAAAAAAAAGTTGAGCAACATGACAACAATTTGCATCAAAAGGCACATCAAGGATGCCCCTTCATCAGAACATATTGTAATTGAAATTTTGTCATCTATCAGCATCTAGTTATTAGTTATGCAATGCGAAGTAATGCTTTGAGTTTGAAAGATGTGCAATGCAATGTAATCAGAAATTTAAATATAAACTACAAAAATCTATTTTTTACAATTCATTAGTTAAACTCTCTATTTTATTTGCTCTCTATAACTCTATTGCTATGGAAATTCCTTTCATTTAAAAAAAATAGTTTGTCTCTTATTCTACAATTTTTTACTTTTTTTTTTTTAAATCCAATTTTTTCAAAAAATCTTGAACTTTTGGTTTGCCAATTTTTTCCCCTAAAGATTTTTGTTGCTATGTGTAGAACATTATAGATGGATCAATGTCGAAGGTTGACTATGAATTAATACCATGCATATGATGACAGAGTAGCCAATGATAGGCACATGGACAAGTATCCATGTCCATGTAAGGACTATCTTGGTGGAAAGGTGAGAAAAAGAAATGTGATTTATCGACATATGATAAGATATGGGCATAGTGGTATAAGCCCTTGGCATTACAATTATTATGAAGATATGATAGAATTGCAGAGTGTGAGAGATGAAGAGGCAACAAATATAGATGAAGTGGCACCAAACATAGATGAAGAGGCAACAAACATAGATGAAGTGGCACCAAACATAGATGAAGAGGCAGCAATGTTAGACGAAGGGTTTGAATTTGATAGAATGTTGAATGAGGGTCTAGATGATGATTGGGCCAAGTTGATGGAGGATGCTTTAAAGCCTGTGTATGCTAATTGCAAGTTAAGTCGTTTGCCAACAATCCTTCAAATTCTTATCTTGCAAGTGGTGCATGGTTGGACAAATGAGAGTGTAGATCAGTTATTGGCATTATTAAGTTTGTTTTTACTAGCTGACTCCACATTGCCAACAAAATGAAGTCAATGTAAAAAGCAAATCACTAAGCTAGGCTTAGGGTATGAAAACATCCACACATGTGTGAATGGTTGTGTATTATTTTGCAATAATCTTGCAAGTGAGAGTGAATGTCTGAAATGTCATGAAACGAGGTATAGATAAGGGTTGAAATCAACTATCATTCCTAGAAAGGTTCTTTGCTACTTTCCAATAATCCCACAATTACTTCGAATGTATAGGTGCAGAGACATTGCTGAACTTATGCAATGACATGCCCAAAATAAGAGCACCAATGGAAAACAACGACATGTGCCTGATTCTAAGATGTGGATGGAATTTGATAATAGATAGCCTAATTTTTCTCAAGATCCTCATAATATAAGGTTGGGTTTGGCTCTAGATGGGGTGAACCCATTCTCAGATCAAAGTACTAAATGGTCAACTTGGCCAGTGTTTTTAATAAATTATAACTTGCCTCCATGTTTAGCAACTAAACCATTTTTTTTAATGCTATCATTGATTATACCAGGAAAGAAAAGTGTGACTTCAGATACAATCGATGCTTATCTAGAGCCATTATATGATGAGCTAATGGAATTGTGGAAAGGAATTGAAGCAATTCAATATTTAAGGGATGGTCATTCAATCAAATTCACTTTAAGAGCTTGCTTATTGTTTACGATTCATGATCTTCCTGCATATGGCACATTGTCTGGTCTTAGTGTTCATGGATACATGGATGTCCTTCTTATAACTTTAAGGATTTTGTGAGGCACTCAAGAAGTTTGCGTAAGTGTATTTATTGTGGACATTGTGCTTACCTTAAAATGGATCATCCATATTGTCAACAAAAAACACATTTCAATGGTCAAGAAGAGAATCATGAAGCACCATTGCTAATAACAAGTGATTACATTGTTGAGAATGGACAAAAAAGAATGTCATTTATTGAAAATGATGGGATTGCTGGTAGTAGATATGATCCATGTAGTGAAAGTGGTGTAAAACGGTTGTGCATATTCTATAAGTTGCCATACTTTAAGGATATAGCCATTAGGCATACTGTTGACTTTATGCATACTGAGAAAAATATAGCCTATGCTATTGTAGAAACTCTTTTTGGTGCTTTTGGTATTGTTTCATCATGTGAAGACTTTCGACAACTAAAGATTCATCGAAATCTTTGGGTTGAAAAATGTACTAATGAAAAATATAGAAAACCTAGTGCTCCTTATGTCTGGACAAAGGAACAATGTGCACAATTCTTACAGTTGTCTCAGACTCGCTTTCCCACTAGATATGTAAGTAGTAGTATTAGAAGCCAAACTGACATTAATGGCTTAAGAGGCCTCAAGACCCATGACTATCATGTCATAATCGAGAATATTTTACCTATTGTGGTAAATATATCAAGTTTGGCAAAGGGGCCAAGATTGGCAATTATAAGGTTGGGCCTAATATTAAAGAGAATGAGTTTACATGTATTAGATCCTTCAAACTTTGATAGTTTTAAGGAGGAGGTTGTTGAAGTCCTTTGTCTATTGGAATGGGAATTTCCACCAACAATCTTTAACATTTGTTTGTATCTTTTGATACATCTAGAATATGAACTAGAGCATTGTGGCCTAGTAAGAATGAGATGGATGTATCCTATAAAATGATATATGAAGGTTTTGAAAAAAATTGTTCATACTAGGGCAAAACCGGAAGGCAACATGTCTTAGGGATATTCAATGCAAGAGGCCATGGGATTTTGTACAAAATATATGAAGGATTTTAAAACTGTCAATTGACGTGCATGGGATGATGACGAAGATGAAAGAGTTGCAGGTGAAGTATTAGAGGGAAATGGATGTCGCTTTAAGCTATCACATCAAGAAATAAGTGCAATACATGCCTATATTCTTCAAAACATAATTTCATTTGATAACTGGCATATGTAAAAAAAAAAAATTACACAATAATTTATTTACTCAATTGCATTTACACATTTATATTATTAATCTTACTATTTGTATGTTAATATTCTATGTAGAAAATATGAAGAGAATCAAACTTGGATGCAACATCGACCACAAAAGCACAGACATCATGATTTGATTGGAGGTGATTCTTTTCCAAAATTTGAAGAATGGATTGCTAGTGCAGTCAGTGATGCAAAACAAGAAGGTCAAGATGTAACAATAGAGGAAAGTGAGGTTTCACAATCTCCACATATATGGGCTATGTGTTTTAGTGGAATGTGGGCCTATGGTAGTCATTCAAGAGTGGAAGAAAAAGACAAAGGAAAGACAGATTGTGATTGTGTTGTTAGTGCTGAATTTCTTCACGAAACTGAGAAGAAATTTTATGTTGGATTCATCCAATAAATTATTCAAGTGGATTTTGGAAAAAATAGTCTTATATTATTAAAATGTAAGTGGATCCAACTATCCGCAATACAATTTGATGAGTATGGATTTGTACGCACAAATATAGGGCAATTTTTATCAGAGATGGATGAGTCGTATGTTTCCCCTCTTCAAATTAACCAATTATTTCTAATTGATGATGTAAGAAGCCCAGGATGGTCATATGTCATTCAAACAGAGTCTCATTCCAAATGAAAATTCATGGAAGTTGTCAATATAATGCATGATGGGCAATATGTTAATTTACAAGAAACATTTGAAGAAGTGGATGAAGACGATGATGGAGTGTTTGAAGAAGAGATTTTGATTACCAATGAAGAGATTGGGAGAGAGAATGAGCAACATGTCATAGATGAGGATGAGGAAGAAAATCAAGTAGATGCAGACACGAGTGATCAGGATTCTGATCTTGCTGGCAATGCAGATGATTATGATGATGTTTTGTCACCTTAACTAGCATGTCACCTTAAGAGGTTAGCTTGTCACCTAAACTTTGGTTATATGTATGGTGTAATTTATTATTGAATGTAATAAAGATCTAAGTATAGGTATGCTTATTCACTATTGTTTTATTGATACATTTCTGAATGTAATCATCACTATTCTATTGGTACATTTGTATACAAAACTTGAGATGTTCACTACTGATTTGAAGTGCATTTAAAGTTAGGTTCAATCATTCTTCTTAGTTTTCTTACTTTGTTTGAAATTAATTTTGTTTAGTTAGAATATAATTTCTTGTATGTCCTATATGTTTTCTAGATGCTAGACTTTTCTTGTATGTCCTAGATGATAGCTTTAGTTTGTAATATAGATTCTAGCCTCCACATGCATTGAATATGCTTGTGTGAAGGAAACAATAATGAACATATGTGATTTAATAATACATATAGATATCTTAGCATTAGGTGAACTAAGCATCCTCATTACAAACAAAGAAATGATATCGTATATATCTTTACCAGAATTCAAGTACCAGATTAAATCTTCTTCTCCATTGATTGCTTCAAATAGATATTACACTATAACAGAAGTCTCCTCATATATGTTTCTATAAATGCCTATGATGATGCTATCAAAATTTGGTCTTGGTTTCTCTTTTATAAGAGAAGCAACAAGCTTCAGATTATTACAAAATATGCCATCTTTTCAAAATTCATGCCTCTTTGTATAAACTAAACATTAATTTTGCTTAAAACATAATTAAGAGAAAACATAGAAAGTAGACAATATTGATTAGAAGCCCGCAACACTAGCAATACACTTGTAGTCTGTTAATCAACATAGGAGACCTATGATCATCCTAATCTGGCAAAGTCCCCCTCTCCATGATAGAGTTTTTGAAGGTTCAGTTCTTCCACTGCAACATCTTCAAGGCCCTATTCTTCTGGAGGAACCAAATACTCTTGCTCCCATTGGTATACTGTGTAGTCATGAGGCCATGATGCTCATTGCTCCCCTACATGTATAGCATGTCTATTCATCAGCTGCAAGATACTTTTGTTGCCATTGAAACATAACATAATCACTAGGCCACTTATAATCTTGAGTTTAGAGCAAGTTGGCCTGGTGAACCTTCCACCTTTTGTCCAACAATGCTTTGACATCAATTACAAACTTTGTATATCCATCATCCAAAGAAATTACTTTGTCCAGAATGATGTTGAAGCTAAGAATATTGATATCTTCATCCTTTTTCAAAAATTCCATGACCTTAGAAACTGTATGACCAAATTCATCCTTCCACACATAAAAATCCTTAATCTTTTCATCCTCTGTTAGGATTGATGGAATGAACTAGTGTTTGAAAGTGACAAAAGAATCAATCTTTGCCTGCATTTTTTGATTCTCACCATTCACATATTAATACTCATCCAATATCATCTTGATCATTTTCTCTGTTGGCTTTAGAGCTACAGGAGCATCTAGATTTCATTGTAGAACTTTACACAGAGTGATCAGTGTGTGATGTGTTGATTGCCATCTTTGATACAAGGGATCTAAAATAGAAAAAAATACTTTCAACCATTCCATGGCCTGAGACAAGGAAGAATAGCATTGATGCACATCTCTCAACTTGTCAACAACCATTTTCACTCTATATTCCAAAATTTTCTCAACACTTGAAGAATTTTTAATTTTGCCTCATTCTTTGTTTTCTCATTTTCACTTTTCAATTCCTCAATTTCTTTTTCCAACTTCAATTTAAAAACATTGAATTGTTTAGTAGTCGCTATGGTATCACCGGTCTCTTATGGCATAGGTGTTTGAAATGGCACGATGGCTTGAATCTGAGAAGAACTCTTACCCTTCAGTTGTTCTTTTAGTTTTACATTTTCAAGATAGAATCTATTTAGCTCATCATTCATCTCCATCCGAGTTCTCTCATAATCAAACAATATTTGCTCTAGCTTTTTAACAACATATTGTGTAAACATTGCAGGATGCACAGTGAGGGTAGCTGCTTCAGTTATTGATGTGTCCTAGAATGTCTTGAACATAACTGTTCCCCTTATTTCTTGGACTACATCAAGTAATCTTGGTTTGCTGGTGTTCTTTTGTGTTGCCCATATTGCCAAAGTCTCTATTTTTGGATTGAAACCACAACCAATGACACCATCCTCATAGTCAAATTCAAAAACTAGCATGGGGTCATCTTGATTCCTAACTTGGTCTAACAAAAACATTTTCTTCAACTCAAGCTTGGGAATGACCAACATGTTGCTCCATAATACCATTTGTCTAGCCTCATAAGGGCTGGCACTTATTTCATCTATTTTCAAATTCTTGAAAGTTTGTGAAACAATTTGCTCATGCTGAGACTCATCAACACCCATTTTATTTATTTCCACTTATTCTTGAAATTCTTTCATCTTCTTAACCCAAAAATCTTTGAATTCAAGACAATTAATGAAATCATCATCCTCCATAAATCTCATAGAAGCCACAATTCTTTCATCTTCTAATTCAAGCTCCCCTTATGCCTGTTTGGCCATTCTGGCCTCTGGTTTGTGTGCTTCTATTTCTTGGCCAACAAGTGGTTGATATGTTTCTCCTTCATCTCCCATATTTCTCAGGATACTAGCCACTTCATCAGTGTCACCCCCTCCTTCGGTCAATTCATATGGAACCAGTGGAGAAACATCCTCAATCCTTTGCCTTTTGGTAGGTAAAGAATCAGGGACATGAGATGGATCCTGTACTGACATTGCATTTGGTGCAATCTCTTGAATCACAACTCCTGGTGGTCTTTTGACACTGAGCTTGGTAGCCTTTGAAGGCTGCTTCTCAAACTTGCTATATATTCTTTCAAAATTGTCAATTATCAGATCTATTCTTCTCATAGGGTCCCTCTCTTCAACAAAGAATCCAGAAAATTAGGATTTTGTCTTCTCCTATCATCCTCAATCCTTTTCAAAATCTCCCATTTTCTATTCCTATTATACACTTCTTGAAAGGTGACAAGATTTGTGATCACATCCTCATCAAAATAGATTTGATGGGATATTCCCATTCTTGTGAGGATGGTTTGTCTAACAAAGTTCATGTGACCCTTTGGATCACAAACCCTCTCTACACTTGATTTCAAAGAATATTTAGCCTTAAAATAGGCTTGCAAATCCTCTAAAGTATCAGAACCAATGGACCAATAACCAAACACTGTGGAATTAGGAAGAAATGTGCCTTTCTTCTATTTCTTCATTAGATCTTTCTTCATCCACATCATTTACCATATGAATTCAAGGAATGCAATTCTATTTGGCATAAATTTGGGCAACACATGGGGTTGCTGAGTACACCCATAGACCCTGATTATAGTATGATCTGGCAAGAAAAACCAATCAGCATAGTTATGCTTATGACCCTGTTCTGGCCTATGGGCAAGAGGCCTCAACATTTCCATGATCTCTTTTGTCAATTTGGGAGAAAAGATACCAAGAGAATTCATTATTTTAAATGAGAATTCATCATGAAACACAATAGTCACAATTCTTGCAATGACTATCCCATTTGTAACACCAACACTGTGTTGGCAATCTTTGTCCCTTTTCATCAATCATGCTCAGATCCATTCTGCTGGGCCACTTCCTTCTATTTTGATACAAAATCAAATGACATAACAAAGAGTAGTATTTGAAATCCATGGGATTTTTGTTTTCTATTATTTGAAAAAATCCATCATGTAGTTTTTATTCAATGAATGATGCAAAATCATATTCAACATTAACTTCTAGATTTTGAATTCTCATGGCAATCATCATTAGGCTGACAAGAATTCTACCTTGGGCATTAATACTCAACACCTGACACAAAGCAAAATATATTCTTTTGAAATAGACAAAAAAATCTTCAACAGAGAAAGGTTCAATTGTAGTGGATGGGATTTCAATTCTTTTGTTATTTGCCCCTTTCCTCATGTACATGGGCAACTCATCCCTTTTGTGTGTTTTTCTCAAACTATTGTATTCCTGCTCACTCTTCGATAGATCTACTTGTGTAAGGGCTTGCTTACTCAACATGAAGTAGTCTATGATTGCATTCCTATCCACAACCACTAATGGTGACCCATTTGGTAGTTTAGTTGTTTTGGTGGTTGAGTGATAGTGTTGTGCCAATGTTCTAATGAAATTCACATCAACAAATATATTTGGCACCACAAGCTTTGCCAAATCCAAATTCCATGGGTTTCCAACTGGTCCCTATTCATCTTTCTTTTCACAAAAATACCAAAAAAGGTTCCATCCAAAGATAGGGATTGCAGCATCCCGACATCCTTCCACAACATCCTTGAACAATTTCTTAGACCCCTTGTCAACTGAATTTGGCAGGATGTCCAACAATGATTTTTGAAGTGATTGTTTATTGGGAGCAGGGTTACTCACAGACTCAAATTTTTTAGGTGCCATATTTTAGTGCCTCTATGAACTAAGGTTTTGATATTTTACTTGCTTTACCAGACTAGTTGAAAATAGAGCACAAACCAAACACCAACTTTTATGCAAAGAGTGATGGGACAGACTTACTTGATCAGAAAATGCCTAAGGAGAGCACACAAAGCTTGAATTCACCTTCTGTAATTAACACTAAATACGCTGGAATGAAGAAATACAAAGAAATCCCAAGTTTTATTATGCGATGAAGTTGGTCATTTCACCATTAAATCTGGTTCGTGCCATGAAATCAACAAATCTTAGCATTCAATTCTTTTCAAACTCAGACCGTTGATTTGATCCAATCCAATGGTTGGGCAAGTATTTCAAGATTTACAGTCCTTTCATAAACAACTGGAATCCTGCTGGCATCAATGATAACCATTATAGGGCAGCATTGAAGTCATTTCGACATTTAATTCCTTACCGCAAGGCCAACTTAGGGCAATTGTAGGACCACGGGACCTCTTGGACAATTACATTCATATTCACCACTTACCACCACCCCGCAAGCCTTGTTGTACACCACCACGGGATGGTGAGATACATGTTATCCCTTATGTCTTTTACCATGCCACTACCAAGCTTTGGCCTGACCATCGTGGGGGCATGGTGAATACTTTATCTTGACTCCTTCCTACTGCATTGCCGCCGGTCATCTCCTTACCTAGCGCAGGGGCACGGTAACATATTATGTGCTGCTTGAGTTTATACTGCAACACTGCAACTAAACTTTTTGCATGCTACAGGGAAGCGATAACTATGTATTCACATCCTCTAATTCCTGCTCACCCACCAAGGCTGTTTGCATGTACTATGGGGCTACGATAAGAGACAAAAACACATCAATGGTCAAAAATATAAATTTCTTTCACATAGACTTGATATGAGATGCTCATAAATGACTCCTAGAACAATTCTAAATGGAATATGAATCCCTAATTATGGATTTATGGAAGGAAAATGTATGAAACATACTGGGACTATGTGAAATTTTGAATGGTTCTAACACACCTCATGATGAGCTAGACTATGTTTTTCCTTCATCCTTCTTGTGTTATGTTTTTATGAGTTCTTTTCTTGTGAATATATCCCTAAGGAAAATTTGATACCTGCAATTGTAAACATCTTCTTGGTTTTTTATTGCAAATTCTTTTTAATCTGTAAACTGAATTCTATTTTAAGTTTTCATTTGCAGTTATCATCAAATTGGAAAGTCAACAATTATCAACTTATGAACTCAATAAAGTTTTACTGATTCAAGTTGTTGATTTATACATTATTGTTTATTTGGACATCAGGAAATGAAGAGAAAGGTTGTAAGGCACAAATTAGATGATAGTGATCATAATGCTGAAACTTCACTGACAAATTATGAGTGCCTTCGTAGAGAAAAAGTGGCCAAGAATAATGAATATTTATTGAGTCTTGGTTTGACAAACAGACAAGTTGTAAATCCACTAACTAGTATATTATTTGTTTAATAATGTTTAATGAAATTTTATAGGCAAGAGCTTTATGTATATAAGACATAATATGATATTATTTTTTGTTTTATGGGCAACAAAAAGAGTGCAAAGAAAATGTAGAGACAAAGCAAAAGGAAAGAAAAGATAAGTGCCACCATCTCATAGAAGCCACCTCTTTTGTGATTCAACAAATGCAGTTGGTGAAAACAATAGTTGCAATGATGATCATGTGCAACCTTATATAACATATGCTGATGTGTAGCTTGATATAGCACATGGTGATGTGCAACCTAATATAGCACATGGTGATCATGTGTAGCCTGATATAGCACATGCTGATCATGTGTAGCCTGATATAGCACATGGTGATAATGTGTACCCTGATATAGCACATGGTGATGTGCAACATTGTCATGATCTCTTAGAACAAAGTCTAAGAGAGATTATTGAAAAACATTAGAGCATTAAAGGAACAACAGGTCTGTAGATGATTTATTCAAGATTAAAGGATGTGTTTGAAGTGAAATCTGTGGAGATCGGTACTCATGACCTACCTACTCATGCCACACCTGATGTGGCCAAGGAGCATGAAGTTCTGGTTAATGAAAGTCATGAAGCGAGACTGCTTGCATCTATTGTGCCTCAGAGTGCCCCTGTTGCATCTAGAACTTTTGATGGAACTAGTGGATCAACCAGAAATATTGGTAGTGGTTTAATAGAAGATGTGGATGCTTTTGTCAAAAGACAAATATTGAGTCAAGATTTGTACAGATCTATAGAGAGGAATGCAAAAGAAAGAAAATTAGAAGGCAAGAAGCCATTCTTGCTTGAGGTATCAAGAGATGGTGAGCCCCTTGGGCCAAATGCTGCAAAGTGGGCCTCCAACACTACAACAAATCCCTATGATTAGCTCCCTTTTTTGCTTCCACCCACTATTTTAATGTATTTTTATCCAATTGTTTGAAAAAGTCGACGCTATTTATTGGGATGGCACTATTTTTGGCATTTTTTGTGCTGATCAGAACAAGTAGGTGCTAAATTAGGCACAAATTAGTGCCTAAATTAGCCCCCAGATTAGCGCCTAATTTAACGCCTACTTTAGTGCCTAATTTAGAGCACCTAATTTAGTGCCTAATTAGCGCCTAATTGTTATGATCTAGCAGGGATTAAGGGTTAAGGGATTAGGGGTTAGGGTTTAAGGGATTAAGGGTCATGTTGGATCAAAATTTCAAACCTTAAAATTTTGCCATTTCCTACCATAATACCTAATAAGTTATTTCACTCAAACTTGAAAATACCGTCGTTCCATCATTAACCCTATTCCTTACCTCCATCGTGAAATATTTGATCAAAATCATTACGCTTTCAAGGTTATAAACAATATTAGTGAGATAATACTACATCGGGGAGACTCAACATCCAGTCTCTTGGATGACCCAAAGGCATAAAAGACAAAAAAGTAAAGTTATACAAAATTGAAGAAATAAAAGAAATCAAAGAGACAAGGGATATCGGCAAGAGTCACTCAGCAGTTTTATCGATACTCCAAACATCGAATGGACAAGGCATTTTGGCGTGACACCAAAATGTGTCACGCCGATCAAATGATATCATCGAAAATGCTCACAAAGGGAGTTTGGGATGTCAAGGTGATAAGGTTTGGAGTCCCACCGATAGGAGTCTCGCCGATAAAAGAACAATGTAAGAGGTATTTTAGAATGAGTCTACTATATCGAAGAGGTCTTTCTAGTCTCCTCGAAAAAGCAATGAAATAAAAACATCAAAAGGTTAACTCCATGTTCAAAGAGACTTATGTTATAGGGGAGACACCATCTGGGGTTACACCAAAATCCTGAACAAGCATAAATCTAAAATAAATGAGATCTCAAAGCATATCACCCTGAAATAAAGTGAGAAGACATGATGGCGGCGATCCAACATCCTTTAATGAAAAAATTAAATTCCCTTCAATGATATGAGATACACAAGTGAGATGCCATTAATTGCACAGAGTTAAGTTGATTGAATGTGAATTTTGAAGGGCATTGCAAGGAACAATTGCAGGGAGCAGCTAGATAGTAATTCATAACCAGAGTGATTTGCCAAGTAAGTACTTCTAACCGGCTCGCATATATTAGCCTGCATTCATAGTTTACAGAACATGGAGGAAGTAATGCAAAACCCTAAGAGTAAGAGGCAAAAAATGGGAGATAGGGATTTAAACCAAGATTTACTAGATCAGTGCCCCGGGTCAGGACAGAAGTCCAGAAGAAATGGCCAACTGAACCCACATGCCAAAAAGTTAGAAGATTTATACAAACAAATAGGGGACATATGGACACCAGTTAGAGGGTATGATCTTTTTATCTTCCATTATAAGATGAACAGACATAAACCCGTTTCAAATCCCTAGTGGCTAAATTTGGGTAAATTAGTAGTCCCAAATGTGTTCGTGAATGTCCAATTGCTAAGACTCCTTGTAGAAAAATACAACCCTAAGACTTGCCATATTGAATTGGATGATAGGACTACTTTCTTTCCCATTACTAGAGATTATATTGCCACAGTGTTTCAATTGGACACGAGTTTAGATAAAAAATTTAGGATCAAGGACTTGTTGGTTGAATACCCTAATATGAGTAACAATTACAAGAGATGGAAACTACCCCTGCATAGGCCTCGTGATGAAAACAATAAACTTAGGGTATTTTCTGGAATTGAGGATCCATCATATTCAGTGGAATTGTTTGAGGATTACTTCAAAAACACATACTACTTTGTTTGCCAAGTGTTGGGTATAGAAGCCTCCATGTTCATGGAAATTGCACCCATGGTTCTAGCTACAGACATATAGAGTCATGATGCACGATACTTTGATTATGCTGAGTACTTGGTACATAACTTGCAAAATTATTTGATATCTCTTAAGAATGGAGGAAGTAAATTCAGACGTTATTCTCTGTTTATGCATATGGTGTTATATGAAGGACAAAGTATGTGCTTGTGGGATAAGAATCTTAGGGTAAGAGATTTAGACAACAATGGTGATATAAAACCCATGCAAATGTGGATTGCTATCTGGGATAGCAGATGTGACAGATCACATTATTTATATTTTAAGGAGTTTTTTGTGAAACCTATATACAAACTATTCGATCGTCCTTGCAATTACAATTTTTCACTGGAAATACAAAAGTTTTTGAGGCCAAAAGATAAACATGAGGAGGGAAAGTTCAGCCATAATTGGGGTGATTGGTATGTTTTTAGTGACTGCACCATGATAAGAGTGTTCAGATATGAAGGACCACCCTTCCTGCTACCAAAAACTTGCCCAGATAGGGTTGCATATTTAGAAATTGTCAGGCAATTAGCTTCTTCAGATTTCATGCACCTTAAGAACCACAACAAATAGTCATTTATGCCTGGAACTCTATGCTTTGGAGATTTCATTATTCTTTCTGATAAAGGTTATCAATTGATTGACAAGAAACTAGAGCGATTCAGATTACCTTTTGGAAATGCAAGAGAAAATTTTGATCCTGAACACTTTATCAACAATGTAAAAACAAAACAAAAGTTAAAAGGATATCATCATGTCTTGTTTGTTGATGAGGATTTAATCATAAATTGTGATGAAAACATAGCAGTAGAAAGGAGGAGTTTGTACCATAAAACTATGTTAGCAGAGGCTTGGAGGGTAGCCAAAAACTGTACTTACACCAGAGCCTTTCAGGATATTGATGATCCTATTAAAAGGTTGGATACTATGATTACACATGCATCAAAATTGATAATAAATGCCCCCCATGTATTTGAAAAAAAAGGAAGACAACTTAAGGAAGCACAGGCTGAGTATGAGATTCCCCTTGGTCACTTATCACCTCAGCCCACTCCAAACATAAGTTTCTCTACAGATACTAACATTGTAGAAGGAGAAGAAGAATATGAGGAAGGAGTACAAAACTATGACCAAACTATCGAGGGGTATGAACCTCCTGAAGACAAGGAAGTTGTCACTATGGAAGTTTTGGCACACCCGGTGGGACTGTGAACTGATTCTCAGTCCATTTTATAATTTTTCACTGTTGTTTGGTGTGTACAACAGCTGATTTTTGCCTTTTGAGGTGTTTTAAATACATACCTAGTGACTCCTTAGCTTTGGTTTAGTGAAAACTAGTGTAGAATAGTTTATGCATTGCTAATATTGGTGTGTATGTCAGCAAAACCTGCCTTGGGAGGCAAGTAAAATACACACCTAGCAACTCTAGAAAGAAATATCTACTGGTTTCAAGAAGACAAGTGCTGGTATGTACTTATTTTACTAAAAATTAGACTTGATTGTTATTGTGAAAGATTTCAATGAGTTTTTAGCACATATAAATGCTCCAGTATGTCTTCTTTTCAAAGAAATATGTCGTACTTTCCACCATTTTATGAGTCATATCATAGTGGTCACATAGCTAGTCTTAGTCCAAACAGTCCATTGATAGTTGATAACCAACCAGTTTGTCATGCTTACCACCCTCCTACCCATGCACAAACTCCATGGCAGCTAGTGTATGCCCATGACCAGCCTCAAGAATCCCATTTTATGCCAAACCAGCAATACTACTTTCCCAATCAGTTTCAAAATGATGGGAGACTAGAGATTGCAAATATCAAGAACATATTACTTGACTGGACCAAGTAGCTAAATGACATAAAGAGGAAGCAAGAATATGGTTTACAACAGGAGGCCATGAATGAACAAAATCAGTCAAAATAGTCCATTAATCCTCAGTTTTAGTCATATCAAGAGCCTGAACCAAGCCATCAAAGTACTAAACAGCCATGGCAGCCTTCTTGGACTAGGTATCCTGATTATAAAATGCCAAATCTTGTTAAGGCTACCCCTTCCATACCAGTCCAAGATCAAGAAGATGAGGAATCAAATTTCTTACCAAGAGGTAAGTCTGAACATGAAACTCTATGGAAAGAGGAGCAGTCAGTTGCTACTGTTTGTACCATGTCCCCAACTAAATATGAGCATAACACATGTGAAGAGGATGTAGGATCAGGCTTTTCAGTGAATCCCTTACATTTTCATTCATTTGAAGAATTTTCTAATGCTATTTATAAACTAAAGGAAGGCAGTGTACAGAGGTTGCAAGGCAAATGTCTTCAGTTGCAAAGGCAAGATGCCCTAGTTATATTGGAGAAGGTACCACATGAAGAGGAGGATTTGGTCTTTTTGTTTAATCAATTACCTACTTTTGTTGACCAAGATGAGGAAAGCATTCAGGTACCCAACTTACTAGCAATTTCAGACCAGCAAGAAGATGCTCAACAATATGAAAAGTTGTTGATTAATGAAAGTAGACCTTTCTTAAAACCTACGCAGCTGGCTGAGAGCTATTATGAAGCAGAAAACAATCTTCTTCCATAAGAATTTCATGAAGGGGTTAAGGAAGATTCATTTTGGGATGACCTTGAAGTTGTTGTCTCTAAACTAGATGACAAAGGATTAAACCTACTAGAAGAAATTGCAAATCATGCTAAATCAGGACAACAAGTTCACAAGTTTGAACAAGAGAAAGAACAACTTGTAGAGGAGATAAATGAACATGAGGAACTTGGGGAAAAAGAAGCTGATATGTTTTGGTATGACGGGCTACCTTCATTTGTTGAACAAAATGAAGAAGATATGACTATGATAACACAAGACTTTGGACAACTACAAGATGTTGAATAGTGTGATGAGTTGCTGGTTCGTGAAAGGCAATATGAGAATGAATCTTTGGCTCATGAGGTAGTTTCATTTTGGGATGATCTAAAGTCTGTTTTGACTCATGAGGAAACCTCTTTTGGCCTAACTTTGGATATTGAGCCAGCACCATTTGAAGTAGAAGATCAAAAACAAGAGGAGGAACAACAACATGATTTGGAACAACAAGGAACCAACATGAAGAGTTTTGAATTTACTCTTTCTAGAGGATGCCCAATTTAGGCATCTAGTTAGAATGGAGGCCAACAAGAATATTAATATTTTGCTTGCACCCAAGGATGAAGATATAGCTAGGAAAGAGCAGATTCAAGTCACTTTTCTACCTCAGGACAAGAATTTTTACATTCCATATGAAAAGGTTAGTGAACTTGTGTATGTTCTTCAAGAAGTATTGTAGCTCTTTGTTGAATTTATGTTCATATTTCCTCTCTTTCTAGCTATCCTCAAGCACGGAAAACATTTTAAATTATGTAGAAATGGCAGCTACTTCAGCCAACCAATGAATGGTTTTGTTTGAGGTGATCTCATTCTTGGTTAATGTAGGGTAGGGTTAGTAACTGAGTAGGTTTTTTCCTCCAAGTGCTATTTTACACAGTTAGTTAGTTAGACCTGAGTTCTATTAGGGAGATTAGGTATTCAAGGTATCATGTTTTGTTCTGCTGAGTTGTAGAAGTTAGGAAATCTGTTGTCCAAGTGTTTTCAAAGTCTCTGAGTGACCCCATGACCAATGGATAAGCTTCAGGCAACTGGTCTGATGTTTAGTAGGCAAACATATAGCAGATGTCGTCAAAAAAGTTACCTAATTTCACTACCAGCTCAATTAGGTAGAGATTTTGTGTCTTAAATGCAAATAGAAGGGTACATTTTTAGTTCTTTTGCTACATTACATACATGTTGCATTATAGATGCTTTTTAGATTTAAGAGATTGTACTGATCTTTTGAAAGGAATAGTAATCTTTATTGAAACAATAAATGTATAAGGTCTCACACAAGCCATGAGACTAACTGTTTGACTACAAATGGAAAGAGAAACTATACATTTATAAACTAAAGAGATAAATATGCATATGAGATAGGGTAACTTGTCATTTCTTGAATGACGATTCTTGGTCCTATTTACTGTGTCTGGCGTCATCCCGTGTTGTCCACTTGTCATGCACTCAGTTGCTGTCTCCTTGCTGCCCCTAGTTACTTGCATAAAATTGTGAAAACTGATGTTAGAGCAATGACGAGGCATCATATATCATATGATGTACATCTACAAATATATAGTTTGACTTTCAGATGTAGTAAACTAGTTAATATCACGTGGACCTTTGAGAAAGCAACAAGATAATCAAGAAATATCAATCACATGCCCATGATTTTCCTAACATGTTTGTTTCATGTGCAGATACAGGTGTCATTTAACACTCATTTGATTTGAGCATGTGAGGTTAAATGGGCTCCCACGAGGCCTGAGACTAGCATGTCTAATTGAGAGCCATAAATATTTCAAACAGTATAAAAGAAAGAGATACAAGTGCAGAAAATGAGGTGCAAAAGTTATCCTGTAGCCACTCATGACCAAACATAACTTACAGACAACTGAAGCATCTTACTGCATATGATAAGGACAACATGACAGTGGCAGTGTAACAAAGCAAACAATGGCATCTAGATCCCTTAAGGTTACCTAAGCATATAGTTATGAACCTGCAAATGTCTGCGCATAAAGGGTAGTCGAAGGATTGCATACAGAGGAGTAGTCTAGTGATTGCATATATACAAATACTATCAAATTTAGAAGAAAGGACAATAGAATGAAGGCGTGAGAAACTAGTCAATAGAAGTTGAAGACAGTCAAAGCAATCAAGCAAGGCTGTGATGATAATGTAGAGATACACAACTATAGAGACCACAAAGTGACTAGCTAAAATTTTTAGGACAACAGAGATAGCAAAAATAAGAACAGTTAATAGGTTAGGAAGATGAAAGAAACAGTGATTTGGGACATAATTAGAAGGCCCCTTTAAAACAGTATTGGAAACCCTGATGAAATAATCTTGGGAAGACTTTTATAAACAATCATGAAAGTCATGCAAGAGACTATTACAAGGGTTTGACAAAAATACAGTCTTCAAACACAGTGCTCTATTAATTTTTCTCCATATTCCATTTAGTCCAAGATCATACATGGCTACCTCAAAATATTAAAAGAATTCACTGCCATCTATGAAGAGACCACCAAGATCATATAGTAAACTCTAAAAGTCACCAAGTAAGAAGATCCTGTAAAAAAGTGAGAATGATGACATTCATACCTACAGAAACAAAGAGCTTCATAGAGCTAACAAAACCAAGCATCAAATACAATGAAGAAATCAAACACAGGACAAAGGCATGCTAGAAGAAGGCTTCAGAGATATTATGTTGCAGACAAGGATATAGGAGGTCAGTAAGATGAACAAAATACAAAAGTAAGATCAACTTAAGGAGCAGCCATAAGACCAGACTTCATCAAGGAATAGTCATGGAGTAGTAATGACATGACTGTCATAACATGACTATACTGAAAGCAATTTTTTAGAATCTATTAGAATGTGATAAGGGTTTGTGAATTTTGTAACCCCATGGTGAGACTTGTAAATTCTCTTAAGTTGTTTGAGTACTTTTGCATCCATAAGAGTAGACTTCATCAAGGAATAGTCATGGAGTAGTAATGACATGACTGTCATAACATGACTATGTTGAAAGCAATTTTTTAGAATCCATTAGAATGTGATAAGGGTTTGTGAATTTTGCAACCCCATGGTGAGACTTGTAAACTCTCTTAAGTTGTTTGAGTAATTTGAAATGTAAGAAAATGACTTAATAGTCCCAAATGTTGTTAAAAGAGAATGGTCTGAGATTTGAAAGCATCTAGTCAAAACATGTTAAGGACCTCATAAGGTTGTATCACAGTCTTTAATCCACTACTACAAAAGATCAAGGAGACTTTAAGAGATCATCATGTAAGAAAGTATACAAAGACAGTGAGCAAGTTTATCACGGTATGGATGTGGGAAGTCTCTGTATTCAATGTGCAAGCATTAGGAGACAATCAGAACTGATGATGGTGCAATAGTCATATCAGACAAAAGCATGGCACAGGGGTGTCTAAGAACAAACCCTAGATAGGATATAGAAAAGGTCAAGAAACAGAGTTATGCATAAGGGTTTGCAAGAGAGAGACACAACCATTTTTCTGAGTGAGGAATGCAAGGGATCAATCATGGTTCTATGAAGTTTTGGCACATTAAGAAAAAACATCATAGATGTTGTGTTCTAGTTGAAATCAGACAAGCATAAAATATAGTGAGCAGCTATAGGAGTAGTGGATTTAAGAGTCTATATGTCTCTTAAGGTGTCAAGAAAAGATGCAAAGGTTTCAATATGCCTTTTAAGATGCATAGCATAAGTAGATGACAAAGGAAGGATCAACACTATTATTCCTCAGTCAAGTAAAGACCCTTGCATTTCAAGTACAGTGTTACATGTAGTTTGCCTTAGAAATTCCATACCCATGAAAGCTACAAAGGGCACAAGAGTACTAGTGCTTTAAAGAATTCCAGATATAGTGAGAAGCTTTGTTTACACTTCATGATGATGTTGAAGTATGTTAAACACAAAAGTGTATATTCAATGAAAACCTACAGCTACAGTATAACATTTTTCCTCATTGGCAGTGAAAGATTAATAGAATGCACATGGCTGGTTTAAAGATGCAGAGAAGCTGTATACAGTGAAAGGAGAACTTTGAAACCATGTATGCATACAGTGAGGGTTTATTTCTTTAAAACCCTAAGACATAAGATTTTTTCATGTTGCTTCAAATTTACAGAGATAACCAGCTTCAGAAGTAAAGACATAGAGGAGCACATTAAACAAAGAATAAACCTTTTTCCTTTTACTTCTGTAGCTACTTCAGAGGAAAATATAGTTTTTAGAGCATAAAATATAGTATATATGGCCGCAGGCATGGAAAAAAAAAGTGAAGTATGTATCTTGTTTTTCTCAGAATATGAAAGAAGATCAATAAAAGAGCATTCAAACATGATTAAACTTACCAATGCATAAACTTGCACAATTGTGTGCTAAATGCAATAGAAAATCCTTTCAAAACAACAAGAAAACCTCTTCAGAAAGTCTACAGAGAAACCCTCATGGCGGCGCACAATTGAATGAGAAAGCAAATGGCCAAGTGAGGAGCAATATTAGGGTAAAACTTTCTTTTTTGCTAGAAAAACCCTAATCGACTGAGGGTCTTTTTGACCTTTGTTTTAAAGAGAAAATTATTTGTTATCTGAATGCAACAATGGGTCAACAACATAAATCATTATACCTAGTGCAAATGGAGGAAGCCCACGAGACCCTTTTTGCCTTCTTTTTCTTTTTACAAAGTCAAACAAGATAATAATAACCTTTGCCCCCCCTATATCTCCTTAGACACATGGTCAAAGGTCTAAGTTATTTTTTGCATTTCATTTATCAATTGTAAGGCATGTGGTTAAAGTGTTGTTATTATAAAACACTTAATCAAGATATTTTTCTTTTAAATGCATAAATAGGATGCCATTCCTTTTGAGGCTTTTATGAGTTAAGTCCTTATATTTTGCAACCATATGGGGTAGTTGAGGTTGTTAGTAGACAAAAGGAGAGCATCTAGGAGGTTTTTATTGCTTTTGTGAGCTTTTTAGGGGTTGTTTGATGAGTCATCTTGACAGACCAAGTCATGTTTGACTTTTCACTCATTGTGACCTCTTTTGGAGCAGATTTAGGTGCTAGATTTGGGGCTTTTCTGTTTTATCCAACCCAAGGTGGTTTCTAGCTCCTTGTTTGGTGGAACCACTTGGATGGTGATGGATATAGTCACTTTTGTGACTCATTTGTAAAAAGTTCTGATTATACAGATTGGAGACACTCAGACTTTTGCAGTCCTTTGTTACATTTTTCCATACTTTGTAACTCATGAGATATGAAATACAGTGGATACCTTGCTCATTCATGGTAATGAAATTTTATCATCTTGTTCTTACAGTTTAAGTGTATGCCTTGTGATTGATCAAACTGTGTTGTAAACTTGCTTAGTTTCCTTCAGTTTTTGTCTCATGCTTTATACCTTTTCTGTAATTAGCATGTTAATTTAGGTTACTAATGGTGTCAATTAAGTACAAATAGCTTACTTATTGTGAAGTTTCTTCTTCCTTTTGTAAGTCAAATATTTGACCCTTCAGTAAAACATTTATGCATTAACATGTTGAAACAAGTCGTGTAAGTTCAAGTTCAGTCAGATTTGAGCTAAGTGTAAAATTCTATTTTCATTGTCTCCCATTAGGTTTGGTGTATCACTTTTCTTTTAAGTTTATGTTTTTCAGTTATGTTTTAAGTTATCTTTCTCCCTTTTCCCTGAAGATTCGGTAGTTTAGGTTATATTCAAACTAGGAGGTGGCCTTAATCTAGAGATTCACTTCACTCATTAGGTTTTCCCACAGCCTAGAAGTGTTTCTATGTTCCTCCAGAAAGCTAAGTTTTGCAACTTAGTAAGGGTGCATTTCTGAGAGATAGCAGGAAGCACCAAATGACTTAACAGGAGACATCAAACACCTTGCCAAAAATACATTCATTTCAGACGATGATTTCATTAAAACACCTAAGTTATAACCCTTTTTGTATGAATACAAGGGCAAGTAGTCTAGGGAGAGAATGAAAGATATCACTCCTGAAATATAGGATGAGGTGCTATTGGAGATTCAGAAGGAAATTGACAAAGAATTGGAGATAATGACTCCAAAAAGGGGCAGGACACTGTTACAAGAAGCAGGTGTAATTTTGATTCCTAGATAGGATATGGCCTCGACCATTGTATTTGATACTTTCAATAGAAATCAAGACAATAAGATAAAATTCAGCATAGAAGCCTTGGATGATATCAGAAGAGGATCAAGGTATGACCCTGACAGAAGAGCATTGCTTATATGGGCATTGTATCCTCCTAATAAAAGACCACATATCATTGATGATCCAAATAAGGCGTTCGGTCACCTTTTGATACAAAGGATTGAGGATACTGATCCTATAGAAACTGCTGATTTAAATATTAATGTTGCAAGGTTTACCAAGGCACAAATTGAAAAATTGATTAAGGATAATGATATATCAGCTCTTCAAATTTTTGAGCTGGTAGTATTCTCTTCAATGTTGCTCTTTTCACCCTGGTATTGTTTAAAGGATGGTTTGGATCATCCTGTCCAAATCTTAATAACCCAATTGGATTTTGGGTATTAGTATGTGTTTCATCAACATCTTCTACCTATCAACAAATGCAAGCATTATTTAATGTTTGGAAATAATTGGATAAATCATAAATGTACAAATTTCAAAGAAATATAATCAAATATGGCTTAAAAAATAAAAATATAAATTGTATGAACATATATACATCAATTGAATAATGGAACATTATTTTATAGACTACCTTTTTTATAGAATAATTTAAATAAAACACAATCTTGACAACATAGTTTATAAAACATCAGTCCTCACTCATTTATTATTCTTTGGTTTTCTGCCCTTAAGAACATCCTTAGGGAGACCTTGTTCTTCCCTTTTCTTTCACGCAACAGTGCATTTTAAGAAGAGATAATCAATCAATAACTCATCCCCAATGGTAAGGTCCATAATAGCCTCAACCATTATCAATCTATCAACCTCTCTTTCCATATCTCCATCTTTATCATTTATAACCTCAACAAATTGACAATTTGGTCTTACAGTAGGGTCCCTTCCCTTACTACTATTTATAAATCCTACAATTTTTTTGTGTGTGTATGCACGTCCATCTATATACATAATATGACCTCTATTCATTTCTTTTCCACTTTCCAATTGGAGATGATGTGTATACATATTTGAATTTAAACCATATGCTGACATGCTAGGCTTATATTTTGCTAGCCTTCTCCATTCACCACTGTAATATGATGGACCATAATATGGCATTAATCTCCTAGTGGTTTGTTCTGAATTGTTTCTATGTTTAGATCCCAATGTACATTTTGGTGAATAAAGAGGCTTAGATTTGCTCCATGAATATTGGAGGGTTGTATCATGTAGCTATATCCCCAAAATTGAAACACCTCGTACACTCTAGGTAGTTGTTGATCACTAGGCCAAGCGCAATATAGTCAACAATCAAATGTCTCTTTGTAAATTGATCTCAAACTCAAGAGAAAGCCATCATCTCCATCACATTCATTCTCATAGGGTATGTAGTCCACCTTCCCCTTGTCTTTAAGCAAATTATGCATCTTTAAACTGGTTCTTGTTCTGTTACTTATTTTCATCAATTCCTCATCTTCTGATCTGCTATATTGGCACATATTTTTGTTAGATATATCATCTGATAAATGATCATTGCCCTCTAGGTTGGAAGTCAGTGATCCAGGAAACTTTAAACCAAGAACTTTACCCTGCAAGTATCCATTAAGAAAAAAATTAGTTATTTAAATAATATAAAATAATGTTTAAACTATGTATACATGTTATTTATATAAAATTGGAAAATTCCTTACCACAATTCCTATTGGATTTGAATCAATTATAGGAGGCATACTACCGACTAGAAGATCATCATATATGTAATGTCTTTGTACAATTGCTCATTTGAATTGTTTTTTTCCATGACATACATAACATCCACAAACAACAATTTTCTCCAAGTATTCATCCCATGTACTATAGTCCTGACCAACCTCTTGTTCAGTGCAATCATTTGTTGTGTCTATAGGATCCATTGTCATATCCTCTTCCACCCACTGTCCTCTACGTGATTCAACAGTTTTAGGTCCACGTCCACATACATATCTTGTTCTTTTGATAGTTGAAAGCTTAGGCTCTGCATTTGGTCCAATCTCCATCTAAAATAATCAACAACATGCATTAATGATTGGATAATACATTATAAATTTCAATAATACTGTAAAAAAAGATGGACGTATCACAAAATGCCATCAGATTATTTTTTCCTAAGTTAAGTCAAAATTTGAGTACCTGATGTCCTGCTTCATCCGTTGTGTCCTCATTTGATATGACAAGATTTGTTGCCATGGCCTCGTTTGGCCCCTATAATACACAACATAGTAAATAATGTTTAATACACAAATTATATCATTTCAATGAATATTCTATCCAACACAAAACCTCACTTTAGTCATATATTTGACATATTGATATCATGTTTTGGCCATCCTAATTTTTAAACTTTTCCCTTGATCATAGAATCACATTTAATCACCATTCCTGTGCATTTTCAACCAATAAGTTTGACCTCAGAGGCCTCATGGACAAAAAAATGTCTTTATCTCCTCTATGTTGTAGCATTTGTGAATTCATAAACACCTTCCTCCTTTGGTTGAGGTTGCTTTCTCTTCTTACCTCTATTGTATCTGCAGATTCTGTTGTCATATCTATTTCCACCCACTTTCCTCTTTGCGATTTAGTAGTTCTATGTCGTCCATGTCCTCTCTCCATGGCCTCCTTTGGATCTTGTAATACACAACAATGACAATAGTCACATAACAGATGTGTACCAAGAGAATATTGTTGAAATTATCTTGTTAATACGCTCGTTTTTCATTAAGACGTACTATGAAAAACAAAATAGGACATTGCAACATTTTGCTCTTCATAAAAAGTTTACAGGCAAAATCTTGACAACTAGAGCTCAAATCTTATGATTACAAGGTGACTACAAATTCACATCAAAAAGACATTTATTTACAAGTTGACTACAAATAAAATCTATTACTAATAATTTTAGCTGAACATCCCTTCCATGGTCCCTTGTTATCCTAGATGAAAGAAAACCTATTACTAATAATTTTAGCTGGTTCTCTACCTTACACTTCTTCCACAAATTCATTAAAACCATAGATATTTTCTCTTTGAAAACTAGAGATTGGATTCCTTATTCTTGATTGAAACCTACTTTACATTGGATAGTGTGAGAATATTTATCTTAGATAAGATCCAAAACTTTAATTCTTGATTTTTTATTTTTCATGATTGGTGTTTATCCTCCATAGAGGCTGTGGTGAAATTAGTTGGCTTGGTTATGTAGAAATCCCATCATCAAATAAAAGCCAACAAATATTTACAAATGGCTCAACCCATATAAGACTTAACAATTTACTACAACTTTAATGAAACATTGATACATAGCATGACCTACTTTATGTTGTAATGGAAATAGATGGATACACTTGAAAAGAATGATACATGTGACTCGGCTCAATGAATTAAAGGATATAAGCTTTTTGTTTGGAAATGAGTGTTCAAGAAAAATTTGGTTTAGTGGGAAATGTTGAAAAGTACAAGGCAAGATTAGTTGTGAAAGGATATTTCTAGCTTGAGCTTAGATAGACTTTTGTGAGATTTTTTTCCTAGTCACTAAGTTGAAATCTATTATGTTATTGTTATCTATTGCTTTAGAGATAGAGCAAATGGATGTGAAGACTATAATCTTGCATGGTGTCTCAGAGGAGGAGATATATATCTCATATCCAGAGCACTATGTTGAAAAAGGTAATGAATCATTGGTTTGTAGATTGAATTTTTTTATCGTCTCAAACAATCTCCTAGGATGTAGTACCAATAATTTGATTCTTTTATTTTGGGACTAGGATTTCTAATGTCCAAATCAGATTGTTATCTTTAGTACAAATAGGATAGTGATCATTTCCTTGTTATCACTCTATATGTAGATGATATATTATTTTTTGGTAATAGAAAAGATGTAATTAGGGATTTGACGTCTTAGAGTTTAACATAGTTTAATATGAAGGACTTGGGGATGCTAGATATATCTTAGGTATGGATATCAGAAGAGAGAGTGAACATAAATCTTTGGTTGGGAAAAATTAATTATGTGAACACTGTATTGTAGTATTAAGCAAGGAAGCTAGCAAACCATTGAGTGTTCCTATTTCTATGGGAATTAAGCTTTCAGTTAAGTAGTGTCCTTTAACACTCATAAAGAGGGAGGATGTGGCGTGTGTTCCTTATGCTAGTGCAATTCGTAGTTTGATGTATGCCAAGGTCTACACTAGACCAAACATCACCCATGCAATGGGAGGATTAAGTCATTGATGGTTAATCCTAGCAAAGATCATTAGGCTACAATGAAGAGTCTTTAGACATTTACAAGGCACTATAGTGTATTCTATTTTATACTAGGGTGGTACTCTAGATGACTTGCATCCAACCTGTAGAGATCTTATAGGAGACCTACAACCAACCTATAGAGGGTCTACAAGTCACATATAGTACTCAATAAATATCTAGAGATATGTGTATTTTTATTGGGTATGTGATGTTGATAGAAAAATACCTATCATAGTTATTTTTTAACTTGTTTGGTGGTGCAATTAGTTGGATAATCAAGTAGCAAGTTTTTGTCACTTTGTGTACTACTAAGGCTAAGTATATGGAAACTACTCATGCATGTAAGGAGGTTGTCTAGATTCAATGATTATGCTTAGATGTGGAGCTAAGTCATCAAGCTATTAGAATTTAGTGTGATAGTCAAAGTTCCATCAATCAATAAAAGAACCTAACCTTTCATGTAAGGACAAAGCATATTGATGTCCAATACCATTTTTCAAGACAAGATAGAGGATGCAAGGGTGATGCTGGAGAAGGTTGATACTTTGGTGAATGTTGTAGATGCATATACAAGGGTAGTGAGTATAGAGAAATTCAGGTAGTGTAGTGAGTCAATGGGCCTTAAGGACCCTAAAAATTAAATGACAATATTGCAGTTCCCCTTTTTTCTCTTGCAAGGTATTCAACAATTGGAAGAATGTTGGGAAATGTGTCTCAACACTACATCTTAGTGTTCTATATTCATTAATTATTGGTATATATTTATTTTTTGTCTCACATGGGAAAGAGAGTATCCCACTATGAGGTGGCATTCATAGTTGTGTCAAGTATCTTGAGATGTGTGTAAGAAGTTGTAAGAGCATCTAATGTCATTATGCTGTGTAAGAGCATCTTATGACATTGTAGGGTGTAGGATTTCCTTATGATAGATTTTATGATGTGTAATAGCATGTATGAGGGGGGTTACATTGGAATCTTGAATAGCATTATAATAGTCTATTATGCATGTCATAAAACATCCTTGCATGGATAATGCAAATAAAATGGGGTGCCTAAGTTGGTTGTCAACTATGACAAGTTATGACAATATGATAAGGTGTAAGAGAATAATCTAAAATAGCCTAGAAGACCAAGATGGAAGGAGGCATTAGAATTTGTACCGTGAGGTTTGGGTACCATGCCTATTGCATATTGGTACATGGTTTTCAAAAATCATTTGATGATTTCCTATTTGTTCTTCATCTATTTATTAGTTTCTTGGGTTGGAGTATGTAGCTAGTGTGTTTGTAGGTATTGTTATGCTTCCAAAATTACATTAGGATTTAATATTGTTGATACTCCTATAACGGCATGTGTCTAGATATTATATTATAACCTTTGTTACTAATAATACAATTGGCTCATGTTTTGGAGTGTGGGGTTTTTCTCCTAAAAGTGTTTTCCCCACTATATCATCTTGTTATGGTGAATGCTTCTTTTTTGTGCATTCTTTCATGAAATGTTTTAGATCAAACTTCATGTACACAATAATGGGAATAGTACACAAAATATACTATACAAATAGGGAAAACTTGGTGACTAGAACTACCATTCTCACTACATACAAGATGATCATAAAAAAAAAGGAGATTGATCTATGTGAGGTACCATAGGAGCAACTGTTGGAGAACATGGAGTGAAAAAAATGAAAAAATTACTAGTTTAGGTATGTCTCCCTTATCATTTTCCTTTCTTTTTACTTCAAATGATAGTTACCAGCATATGGGGGTGTGTATGGTCAATTAAGATAATAGTTGCCTCTCAAATTAACAAACACATGAATATTTTTAAACAAGAAATATTATTTTGAGAGGTATATTGGGGTTTTTTCAAGAATTTTCAAGTGAAGATGTAGGATAGAGATTGTATATCCTCACAAATAGTTTAAAAGTATAAATGAGGCACTAAATTAGGTGCACTTTGTGTTGCCTTTGGTGCCCCAAAGAGATTACATTTAGGGCTGAAAGTCAGTGCTAAAGTTGACGCTAACTACGCCGACTATAGCGCCGATTAATGAATCAAAAAAAGAAAAATAAAAATTCATGCCTACGTTAAAACATACCACACAACAAAAAAACACAAAACAATATAAAGTTAATTCATACCTGGTAGTATCGTTGCGATGGGTTTGTACTCTTGGACGACACAATAACATTCAAAGGAGAAAAGAGTGCAAACCATACTCTTGTGGCTCAGGTAATGTAAGTGCAGTTGGGTGTGGAGGACGTAAGACATCACGAAGCTTAGCTTTTTTATCATTAAATGAAAATGTAAAGGTTCAAGTTGCAATTTTTTTGGCTCCAGTATGCTTGAGGTTCTTATTCGATCTCTAATTAACAAGGTAATGTGAAAGCTTGTCTATGATTCTATGTACTATTCTGTAGAGATATTACTTTTAGCTTTTCTCTTCTTAAGATCAGTATGCTTGTTTTGAATCAACATTACAAAGAGGCTATTATATGTACAATATATATGTCAAAGATGAGTGGCCTAGTCCACAAGGGCACAAATGGTGGTCACTATTCCTAATGAGAACACAATTAAACTAAGTAGGGGCATGGAGCCAGCAAGTCAACTAGACTGGCAAGGGTTTGAACCCTGGTGGCTGCCCTAATAGCACCACTACTTAACTGTCGAGTAGAAATGTTGATTTTTTTACTTTAATCCCTTTATTTTTGGCATTGATACAGAAAAATTGGATGAAAACTTTCATACTTGGCAGTGTGTACTTCATTTGCCTCCATAGACTGGATGAAAATAATTTGCCCTAGGTCACCTCAAAATGTCAAGAAATAGAGGGAAGGGAGAAAAGGGAGCAGACTCTGGCCACAATGAGGTAATTCATTGTCAATTTATAGATTTGTAAATGTTTCCATTATTTCTTTGATTTTTAGTTTTTAGTTTTTTATTTCTTATATATATATATATATATATATATATATATATATATATATATATATAGGGACATGAGACTGACAAAGATAAAAAGGCATTGGCTTCCATATTGGTTGTAGAAGCAGTGAACAAATTGGATGGTGTGGACTTGACAATGATTGCCAAATACATAGAAAAATGATCTAGTAAAGCCCCTAAAACATTGCAACCAAATCAACCGTGTCAAAGGGAATCAATTGATTCCCCAATCAATCTTGGATCGAGCAAAAGATCCAGGAGGAAATCAATAACAATAAACTCTAACAATGTGGAACAGGGAGCAGAGACTTCCAATGTTCCAGCCACTCCTGGGACACAAACTCCTTCCACCATGCCATGTTTTGCATCTTGCATTGGTAGATAGGATACCAAGATAGAATACGATGTGGTTTCAGGGGAAGTTTGAATGACAGATGCTGGAAAAACATTTGTGAATAGGTTGAAGGAATCATGCCTTCAACAGTTCAAAGACCATCTACATTTTCCATTCTCAAAGATACCCATGCACCTGCAAAAAGTAGTTATCCATGACATGGAGACTAAATTTCACACAAGTTAGTCTGTAAAGAAGATAAAACTACGAATGTCTCAAAACTACAAGAGATTTCGGTGCAACCAAACAAAGAAGATAAAAAAACTCCCTCCTAAGCTAAGGCTCAAAAAAAGCCAATTGATGTAAGTGTGAAAGTATGGAAAGAGCTTGTAAAAGCATATGAGAAGTCCGATGCTCAAAGGAAGTCTGGTGAGGAGAGTACATAGGTATTTGAATTTTCTCATAAGATTATATCAAATTCATTATTTTTTTTTAAATTTTATTTGTGCATAGTTAAATTAAATTAGTATATGTTTTAGGACAAGGCCTCTAAGGCTAGGCTTGACAAACTTCGTGCCATGCATCACAGTGGCCAAAAAGGTTTACAGGCCTTGATCTATACATTTGTAAGTATATTTAGTATGTTAAATGATATTTTTTTATTTCCTAGGAAAAAGTAAATGATTGCATATTAATTAGTTTAACTAGTCCATGTGCCATGTTTTGACAAGAGGAGAAATATGGACAACATCCAACACAATTTGAAAAGGAAATGTTACAAAGCAAAAAGTGGACCAATTTTGTAATATGGATGGAGAACGAGGTATCAATAGTTGACTTCCAAAAACTTAGTTGGATATTGTTATGTTAATATGTTAATTTGCATTTCTTGTGTTGAGTTGTTTATTAATGCGTATGATGAGTTCTAAAGTGTTTCTCTGTTGGCCCTAGATCTCACTCAATTGTTCCATTATTTCATGTTGAGGAAAAAATATTGTTTGCCTTAAAGGGCAGTGGGTGACATTCATGCCTTATTTTCATCGCATCTTTTAATTAATGACCATGGTCATTTAATATCTCTTAAGTGTCCTCATTTAAGTTATGTGTTGTATCATTTGAGTAACTTAGTCCCATGTTGATTTGATTTATTTTCTTTTCTCTCAAACATGGTATCTCAAGGAGTGCTTCCTTGTGATGCAGAGTAGGGGTGGTTTCAAGATTTCAACATCTCACAACAAGATTTGGTGTTTTCTTGCTCATAACCTTCAATGGATGCAAACTAGGTTTCAACCCCTAATGGGTCATTTATGCTTCAACAAGTAAATCAACACTAGGAGGACTCTCAATGGAATGAGGATGACAAAAAATAAGTGTTAGGAATGCACAAGAACTTAGGGCTAGAAAACTTCAATTGTTCTCTTGCCAAATTGACTCTAGGCCAAGTAGGATAACAAATTGGCTTTTTCTCACATAACTTGCAAAGCAGGTCTCAAACCCATAATCTAAAAACTATTTGAGTTCCCTTTTGGGAGTTCTTGAACATATCCAAAACTTAGTTATGGTTGTTTTTGTAACACAAGGCTCTAAAATTGACTATCCCATTTGACAAAAGGTTTAATTAGGCTTGGTCAACTAGGTCACCACAAGGTCTTCAACCCCTTAGTTTCCAAACTTCATGCTAGTGGATCAGACATGTCTTATGATGTCTATCAACACCATTCCAAGCAATTCCAACCACTGTTTAAGAGATCTACTTCAAACCCTAACTCCTATGCACTTCTATGCCAAATACATCATTGATATCTTTATCAGTTGAATATGGTGTGGAGGCACATCATTGATATCTTTATCAAAGGTACTATTGACAACTATATACTTTAGGTAAAAGTTTTATATGGTGTGTTTTTGAAAGGCAAATCTTCATAGCATAACTTGATCTTAATAACCAATATCAAATTTGCCAACCCAAGTGGATAGGAGTTGAATATATGTTGCATAGGCTTATTAAACATTTCTTTGGCAATGACCTAGCATGGAAACTATGCAGAAGTCTCTTCAGCGAGGAATAAGCATCTTTAAGCAAACATTTCCCTTAGATGTTGATTCCTTTATTACTTCAAGGTTCTTATTCATTGGTAGGAATGACTAATTGGAGGCTTATTTGACTTGGCTAGCAACATATAAGACTATCAAGTTTTGGAATGATATTGAGAATAACAATTAGTATCTTGGTTTGTAAAGGCACCAATTTCCCATTCAGACTCTTTTACAACATAAAGGTTGGTTCAAAGTCGTTCATTGTTTGAGCACAAAAGTATTCCAAACTTAGTTTGATGGTTACAAAGAAAGTAAATGGAAGTGGACAGATAATCATTTATTTCTATTTCCTCATTCTGTAAACTAAATTTTGTTGGATTCTATATTCCTTTACAAGGTAAAAAAATACAGTTTGAAATGATATTTGTTTCTAATCAAATTGCACAAAATTCCTATATGTAATACTAATAGCATATTGAAAATTTGTGGAATACAAAAGTGTGTGTACATGCACACACATATTTTAAGAACTATATATATATGTTGAGGGCAACTTAGAGCATCAACAACCCTAGACCAATTCTAGGAGGAACATGTTGCAGTCCTAGACATGTGCACATGTCCTCCTAGTTACCTTATTGCAGTGTTGAGATTGAACTTCAGGCATTCTCATTATGAATGCACCTTTTTACCTTTACAGAACAACCCTTGGAAATTTTTCACAATAATTTTAATCCACAAAGCTCAACAACTGTAAGGGCAATCACTTATATACAAATGTGAGTTATGTGAATAGGCCACTGAATCATGCACACATTTGTTTATATTGAATTAATCTATAGAAAACAGATCCTTTATTGAATCATTAGGTGGTGATAGAACTTATGAAAATGATGAGTCCCTTACTGATCAAGCTAAAATTTTATCATTGTCTTTCATCTGTTTAGTGCCCGTTACAAGGTTCCAAGGCCGCTTGTCACACACACGTCTTGCCTCACCTTTTCCTATAGCAACAAAACCATGACTATGATCTTGTGGCCATTATTTATGTTTAATAGTTAAGATTCATGCTCTACATAACATGGAAAATAAAATTGGAGTTCTGTAAAACAAAATGAAAAAATCACCCTCACAAGTTTAATAAATGAAATCAAGCATGACAACTAATGACCATATCTATTGTGTAGACAATGTTCAAAAAAGCTTATCATAGCAACTTGCAGTTACCCCAAAGCAAACAATGCATTAACCCTAATATTTGTGTAATATAATGATGATAACAACAATGAATTTTGTTTTTCATTAATTTTAACTTAAAGAATTTGTTACATGAATTATTAAGGTAAGTTTGAAAGTGGGTTTAACCTTCAATTTGCCACTCCTTAGCAAATGTTAAGAACTACATTTTAGTAAGAAAATTTAATCAGAAATATATGGATTGATTTATACAACTTGATGTGCTTGGTGAATGTTCTATGGGATAAACATGAGCACAAGTTGGTGAAGGCCTCGAAGGTGAGTCAGGGTTATATCGAGATGCTAATAGAGTTAGTGCCAATGGCAAGATGTGTTATTTCAACAACTATGAAGCCACTATTTTATATACTCACGTGCTTGAACTTTTATGAAGATCAACTATTATCAAGATGAGGACATCCTTGATTTGTTTTGTTTCATGTACGTGTTCATGAAGGGTTAGTCAAGACCCCAAGTGTATCAATGCCCATGAGTCTAAACTAGTCTAAAATCAACATCCTTGGTTAGTCATATCAATAATAAGGTAAGGTTACTATTGGTGTTTTTAAAAGGATGAAAGGACATTGACCATCATCAGCTAAGGTACTATAAGCACAAAAATCACACACTACCTCCATGAAGACCCCTATGATGATTCAAATCCTTGTCACAAACATGTAAGCGTGAAATAATATCCTTTAAGTAGTAGGCCTCTTGATGACGTGTCCTCTTTTCTTGTCTTGTGTTGTTTCTACCTTGTCGATTTCCCTCTCTCCCCGTTTGTGACACTTTTCGACACTTGTCGACTTGCATTTTTTGGCTTTCAACCTTGATCGTAAGCCTTGTGAATGTCTTGTAGGTGAGTTTTCACCTCTCTCCTTTGTTTTTCCTCTAGTGCACCTCCTAGAAGCCTTCTAGAGGTCTCCTTATCCATCTCCCGCTTTTGGTTTTTAGTTTTGTCAAACCAATCCAAATCTCCCCTATTATTTCTAGATCTCTCCTAGGAGATCCTGCTAATGCAAGTGGAGATTTGGATTCTTCCACATGACTAACCTGTTTCTTGATGCAGAACCTTTCCTTTTTCTCTTCTACCTTCTCCTAGCCTATTTTTTTGCATCTGACCTTGTCCAACCTGGATCTCCCCTGAGCGACCCTGCCGGCAAAAGGGGTGACCCTACCATTTTTGTAGCCTTAGAAAAACTCGAGTTTCTCTCTCGTTTTTGCTTCGTTTTTGCCCATTTTCTCTATGTTTGCATGGTTTTTGATCCCTGATATAGAGTTAACTATTTCATGCACCCACACATGCATAATTAGCTCTATTTGATCTCAAATTAACTCTTCAATTAATCTCATGCATTCCCTCACCTCCATTTCCTCTTCAGTGATAAGCTATCATTGCTTCATCACTCTCTAATCAATTGAGTTCACTGGGTAATCAATCTAGTGAACTCCCCAATCAATCCTTGTTAACCCATCAATCAAATGAGTTAACTTCTCAATCAATTCCACCTCTCATCACTTCTTCAAACCTCTAAATACCCCTCACCTCTTCATTATTTTCGAAGTTGAGCAAGTTGGAGAATACCCTTCTCATCTTCCCAAGCTTTTTCAAGCTTCTTCACAGGCCCTTGAGCCTCTTTCTTCATTTCTTTCTTTAGTTTTCCAAAGCTTCAAAGCTTTCATTGTTGCATAGCTTTAAAGCTCTTCTACGAAGGCAAATTCATTGTGCACACAACTCTTGCAAAATTTTGCTCTCCAACTTAGCATTCAAATGCTCTTACAGGATGAAGGTGCCTTTTGCTTTATTTGTTCAACCAAGTAGCATCATGCTACTTCATTTTATGCCATTGTGCTTAATCCAATCTCTCATCAAGCTCATACAAGCTTCACGAATGTGCTTAGGAGTGAGAGGAGAGTGGGTGAGGGCTATCCATGACGAGATCCAAGAGATCCATCCAAGACCTCAACAACAAACATTTGTTCAACCACAAGGAGACCCATTTATCCTTTTGTTGTTAGAAGAAACTTGACAATGATAGATACAACAAGACCTCTTACATGCATACAAAGACAAGAGGACATCAACGAGAACAATTGCTTAGCCACACAGAGGTGGAACCTAAGAAATCCAAATAGAAGAAGAGAAACTAGTGACCCTTCGGGTCATAGGGTTATCTCAACTACAACAACAATCGAATGAAACATACAACAAAGCACACAACAACAAAGGCCACAGTACTTGCCGACCCCTCTCTGTGAAGTCTAGCTCTCCAACGAGCCAGACCCCCGCTGTGTCTCACCTCCTCTCGATTGGCTAATTCCACATGAGAGAGAGTGACATGGTAGATCGCCTTGTGGCAAGGAGGGAAAGGGTCCATGTGCATGCCGAAATCCCACCCAAAAGCCCCAAGAAACTAGAGTCATGATTTTGAGCATACATATTTTGGTGAACCCGACGTGAACAACAAAAACTTTTGAGTCTCTTCGCATTTTTGTTGCATCATTAAATCAATTTGGGATGGATTCAAATTCAGGGGACATCCAACAGACACCCCACAACTTCTTGGTTTTTAACAACTCCACATATGAAGACATGGTCATTCAACTTGAAGAAATCAAAACTTGCCAAGAATGCAAAATCTATCAACATGACTTGTTTTCAGAAAAATGGGAACAATATCAATATATCAATATAATCTAATAACTCAATAGAAAATGAAACAAATAAGATCAAACACAAAGAACACAATACCTTGCAAAATTTTCTATTTCATGACTTCCATTGGTCACCTATCTCAAATTGATCTCGTGTATGAATAGAGCCCTTAGAAGATGCACTTCTTTGCTTTTTTCCAAGATGACAATGGAGAATGGCTATTGATAGGTTTTACAATGAAGAGGATCTTGCAATGCAATGATAATGATGATAATGGTGTGACAATTGATTGCAAGCCATGGAGTGATTTGGTGCTAAAGGCATGCTATGATTCCTGTAGAGTAAGTTTATAAAAAGCTTGGATTAATGAAATTGAGGAATAGGGGTTGCATTTATAGATTTGTGAGAAAGAAGATCAATGGTGTAGAATGAATAAGAAGATCAATGGTTGAGGAAATTTGAGAGGATGTGCACAAATAGGAAGAGGACAAGTGTCTTGCTCCTTCATGCATCAGGGGAGTTAACAGAATAGATTAAGGAGTTAACTAAGATGATTGACCAGTTAACAGAATTGATTGGAGAGATAAGTGGGCTGATTGGGGAGCTGATTGAGATGATTGAACAGTGAACTCAGATGACCATTTAGTTAACAGATTTGATTGATGAGTTAACTAATCTGACTGGAGGAGAAATAGGACATGTGGGTGAGGGAATATTAGCTAATTAAATATTTAAAATATTTAATTACATGTGCACGTGGATTAATTGAATTATTTTTAGTATTAATTCAATTTTGGAGGAAATAGACAATTTAAATAAATATTTGGATTTATTTAAATATAGAGAATGAGAAGAATTAATTAAATAATTTGGTATTATTTAATTTAGAATGATTTTAGAAGAATTTGGATGATTTAATTAAATAAATGATTTTATTTAATTTTTTAGAGAAATATGAATCAAATAAATAAATTGATTTATTTATTTATTGATAGAGGAATTAAAAAATGAAATAAATATTAAAAATATTTATTTAGATAGAGTTGTGTCACTTTTAGGTGTATACATTTTGCCCCTCTTTGATGCAATGTGTTTTATCACATTGTTTCAAAGAATAAGAATTTTCTAATAATGATACATGCCCCAGTTTGCCCCTGGTATAGGTTTAACGACGCTAGGATGCCCCCTTGAGAGATTGGACGGGAAGAAAAGTGCGAGGGTGTGAGACGGACAATCTCATGATGAAGAAGGTTGAACAGTTAGGTTAGGGTGGAGAAATAGGATATGGCTTTAAAAAGACGGCAGAGAAAGGATACGGATAGCAGGCTAGGTCACCACACAACTAGTTAGGTTTGCATGTCTATATATAGAAGGTGGGTCCACAATCCTAGTCATTTGCACACTTGTCATTTGGTGAGAATGAGTAGGAGCTTTGTAGAGCACAGGAGGTAGAGCAGTTAGTGGAGATATGGATATTCCACAGGAGGAGCATCATTTTGAGTGAGTTCAACAATTCAACTGGACAGCTGAGGCAGGATCCCCAGTACGTATGTCAAAAAATTTAGGCTAGGTGCATTTATTAGTGTAATAAATGCATGTCAAAGATAGGAGAATAAATGTGCAGCTTAGTGGTTCAGTGCATTTGTGCCCCGAAACCACGCATATGTTTCATTTCAATGCATTTAGGGTTTCTTGTTGCGCATGTGCAATTTCTACACATTCATTCTGTGTTTCTATGAATGTGTTATGCTGCTATGCATTTAAGTTGTTCTACTGTGCATACGTTAGTTCTGCACATTTGTGGAGCAGAGCGGTGTATTTGTTGTGGAACAGTGCATTTACTCCTTTTGGCAGCACATGCATTATGAAGCTGTGTATTTGCTTGGATACTACGTAAATGCCACCTGGAATGGTGCATTTTCTTAGGATAGTCAGTTACTTAGTGAAATTGACTCAATTGGCATCTTGATTGATGTGACAATTGATAAGCAATCTCTGAGATTGATAGAATCTAGACAAGAGATGATATGCTTGGTTTGATCAATTTGATATGTTAAGTGATTTTGGTAGGTTTGATAGTTGAGCAGGTTTGCATTGATACAGTTATGGTTGACGCATTGCTTTCTTGATTGCAGGAGGATATTTATGACACTCTCATGTCGCGGGAGTAGTTTCCTATTACGATGTGGTGACGACACATGCTGACAAAGATAGATTGTCTAGTGCTCAGTGTGATTGGGTTATACTATGTTTGCTTCATGCATGAGGTTTGTGCGAACCTCTGTCTACTAACAGCTCCGGTGGAGCATTTCCATAGTGAGGATGGGACATTCCACCTCACCACTAGTGAGATCACTATTACTTTGGAGGATGTTTACAGGATCCTACACTTACCTATAGTAGGGGAGCATGTAGAGTGTGACCCTCAGTGTGATGTTGGGTTAGCTAAGTGCAAGAGGGTTTTTGATGACCCAGAGATACGGGGATTAGTGATTAGCTAGCAGGATATGTATGACTACTATGATTACTTCCTGGGGATTGTAGTTGGTTTGATTGGAGGTGTTGTATGCCCCGATTGGAGATCACATGGTTTTCCATTTGGCTGGGGTTAGACTTTAGAGAGGATGCTAACCGAGGGCACTTGTTTTACTTGGGGTGTCTACATTCTTGCCCACCTATACCATGATATGCATCAAGTTGTCTACCGTGGAGAAGCTAGTCTGTCTACCAGGGTTTCACTATTATAGTTCTGGGCCTGGGAGCACATTGCAGTGACACAACTGATTGTCACATTTCGTCAGCAGCCAGATGAGCCCTACTCTTATGGATACTCGGGTGTACTTATTCAGCATAGGCTAGGTAAGCTAGAGTACTGGCATCATCAGTTGGATAATGTGGACACAGTTGTGTGGCGACCCTATGTGGAGTGTGAGGTATGGGACGATGAGGTTGATGAGTTACCGTATGTGTTTTAGATACAATGGTTGATTGGTCGGACTCCACACATTTTAGAGAGGCACATAGTCAGCCATGTCCTTCGACAGTTTGGGTGGGTTCAAGGTATGCCACAAGGGTAGGCTCTTTTTGCTAGGACATTTGTAGAGCAGTGGTGATGGGGTCATGTGGCTTCGTATGAGGAGGCCAGGGTAGATTCCTTATAAGGCATGGCTGATGAGGAGGGATATAGTGGACGTAGGGATGACCCGGGACTATGAGGAGTGGTTTGCGGCACACCTGTTCCCTAGATACTCGGGACCGGGAGAGTTAGATCCTCATCTAGAGGAGGTTGAGTCAGAGGAGGATGATGGAGGCCGATGGAGGAGGAGGCGGAGGAGGAGGAGAGGTGGAGATGGCGGAGGCCGAGGAGATGGAGGAGATGGTGGAGGAGGAGGAGATGGTGGAGGAGGAGGTGATGGCCGACTGAGATAGTGGCAAAGAGTGGGGAAGGCCCCACCCCAGCAGGAGGCACATCATGTGGTATAGCAGGGGGTGGTTCCACACGTACCATAGGCACTTGATCAGCCTAACCTGCAACAACAGGTGTAGGGGGATACAGTGACATTGTTACGAGGCTAGGTGAGATAGTTGAGGGTACAGTTGAGAGCCACTGAGGTTCAGAGAGAGGGAGATGTTGGGATCATTATTGACATCACTACAGAGTGGGATGTCACACTGGCTAGGGTACAAGCTTTGACTGGTGAGAGAGATGCAACATTGGCTAAGGTACAGGCTCTGACAGGTGAGAGCGATGTAGCCATAGCCACCCTAGGCACTGATACAACTATAGTTATGCTTGTGACACAGGCCTAGGCCCATGTTACATAGGTGATGGGAGAGTTGGCCACAGCGTGAGCTCAGACACAATACTACAAAGGGTTATACCATGGGGAAACGCCAATAATGAGAGGGCACCGAGTTACAGGAGCCAGTGAGTAGTTGTGTCCTCGTGGAGGGTAGGTGGTTCACAGTCAGCAGCTTCGGGTATGTGCTCACAGTAGTCTGGGATAGGCTAAGGTAGAGGAGGGGGAGGGAACAGTGCTGGGAGCAGCATCCCGTGATAGTAGGGTTAGACTTGACTTGGCATAGATTTTGGATTTGTACATACATTTTTTGATGGCTCATGGATAGCCAGATTATGTATACATCACTTTTATTGCATAGCTACTGAGACATGTACTACTATTTTGATGTATGTATACACCCCTTTGTGACTTGACTCATGGATGATGGACTTTGATATTGTACACTTGGACATATTTATGTTTTATGATCATATATGATGATGCAGTTATGATGGCCTACATTCATTGTTATCTTTATGCGATGATCATGGATGCACTCTATTTGTTATGGGCACTTTTACGTTTTGTGTTTATATATGATGATGCAGCTATGATGACCTTCATACATGTTCTACTATGCAATGATCATGGATGCATTCTATTTGTTATGTTTATATGTTATGCAAATGTTATGATTTCTAATGTGCAACACCTGTTTATGCAACTAAAATGGTATGAGATGATTATTGACAGCTATGTTTTTGATGGTTTTCTGATGAGATACTATGTATGCATCTATGTTATGTTTGTGACAAATGTAATGGATGATTGAACGCACCTATATGTATGCAAATGACTTAATCAAGTTAATGACTAGCTCACCTAATATGAAATGCAAAAATGATGATATGTATGATTTAATGCACCTATATGTATGTGAATGATCTAATCTATGAAATGACTATCTCACCTAATCTGAAATGCAAAATGATACTATGTTTTTTTTATGTCCAAGTGTACTCAATTGATGTAGAAGAGACTCTATGACAGACACAATGATAGATAGAAGAAACACGAATGAAGGAATCACAATCTTTTATTTATTTGTGGATGGTATATGAAATGTAATTGGATACATTATGGATGTGGATATTTGTCACCTTGATATTGCAAGTATTTTGAAGTGCTTCATTTCATCATTGGGCATTTTTTATTTTTGTTTTGTTTTTTTTGCTAGTTTTTTTTTTCATTTTTTTTGTTATTTTGATTTTTATGCCCCCCTTACATTGGGGTTCTCTAGGTATAGAAGAAGATGCATACTATTGATTGGGTCATTGAACAACTCACCTTCTAATGTAGATAACTAGTACATTCTTGATCCATAGGCAGCAATGATTACATAAGGACCAAGCCAGTTGGGTTCAAACTTTCCTTTCTTCTCCCGATCCTGCTGATTGTAGGATTCTCTTTGAGCACTAGATCACCAACATTAAAGACCCTTAGATGGAATCTGTGGTTATAGATTCGTGACATTCTTTGTTGGTAGGATTTGAGATGGTTGAAAGCATTCTATTGTTTCTCCAACAGTTCTAACTCTTGTAGTCTAGAAACCATGTAGTCCTCATCAGTTATAACACCTTTTAGCGACACCCTCAAAGATGGTAACTCAACCTCAATGGGCAAAATGGCTTCAGAACCATAGATAGGGGCATATGGTGTGGCACCTATGGGAGTGCCTAGGCTAGTTCAATAGGCCCACAGAGTGGGATTTAGTTGCATGTTCCAATCACGACCGGCGTCGTTGATAGTTTTCTTGAGGATTTTTAAGATGGTCTTGTTGGATGCCTCTGCCTGACCATTGCCTTGTGGGTAGTACAGGGTAGAGAAGTGGTGTTGGATTTGGAATTTTTCACAGAGCTCTTGGACATCCTAGCTTTTGAAGGGTCTTCCATTATCCGTAACTATGGATGAGGGAATTCTGTATTGACAAATGAGGTAATTAAGGATGAAGGAGGCAATCTATTTGCCTATGACATTGGTAAGTGGGATGACTTCAATCCACTTGGTAAAATACTCAGTGGAGGTTATAATGAACTTGTGGCCGTTGGATGATGGAGGGTGGATTTTGACCATAAGGTCGAGTCCCCACTAACAAAAGGGCCAAGGTGTCATTAAAGGTCATAGTTCCTGAGCTGGTGCATGGATGAGGTTACTATGAATCTGACACTGCTTGCATTTCTTGACAAAATGATATGAGTCTATCTCCATCTTTAGCCAATAGTATCCCAAATGCATGACTTTCTTAGCTAAGTAGGACCACTAGAGTGTGATTCACATATTCCCCCATGTACTTCCTGTAAGGCAGTTTGAGATTCGTCACATTCAAGACATCTAAGTAGAGTACCATCTAGACCTAGCGGTAAAGGGTTTCAACGATAATGGTATAATGAGATGTTTGGTGAATAAAGGTACAGTGTTGGTTATTGGATAAATCAGCTGGTAAAGTGTTATCCTTGAGGCAAGTGTAAATTTTACCATACAAGGGTGAATCACATCCAACTAGGAGGAAAATGGATTATGTTTTGGGGACATCATAAGCTGGTTGCATGACTGACTCCACCAAGGACTCAAAATGTGACTCATTCTCTGGTATCTTGAGAAGCGAGGTGATGGTTGCTATGGCATCTGTTGCCTTGTTCTCTATGCAAGGAATCTACTCAAAGGAGGTTATCACAAAGTATCCTTTAAAGTCATCTACCATATGATTGTATGGTATTAGCTTGTCATCTTTCATCTGATAGTCATCATTCACTTGGTTGATCACTAGTTGCAAATCTCCATAGACATGTAGCTCTTTCACTTTCCACTCTACCACCATCTTAAGACCAATGACTAAGGCCTCATACTCTGTAATGTTGTTTGTACAAGGAAAAACTAGACGATAGGACTTAGGTATTGTGTCACCTTGAGGAGTGACCAATAAGATTCCTACCCCCGATCCATGGTTTGTATAAGAGCCATCAAAGTATAGCTTCCATGAATGTTTTGTGATACTAAAAATTGATTCATCAGGAAACTCGAATGTCATGGGAGTGGTATCTTGCAATGGCGCTTCTGCCAACTAATCTGTGATGATCTAACCTTTGATAGCTTTCCTTTCCACAAATTTGATGTCATACTCACTTAGTAGCATTACCCATTTTGCTAGGCAGCCTGTGAGAGGTACTTTGCTTAACAAGTATTTGAGTTGATCGATCTTTGCAATTAGCTTGATGGAATGTGCAAGCATGTAATGGTGTAGTTTTTGGGAAGCAAAAACCATAGCAAGACAAGATCTTTCAATTTGAGAATATTGCAATTCATACCCCACCAATGTGCGACTGATGTAGTAGATTGCCTTTTCCTTGCCTTCATAGTTTTTGTCTATCGAAAAATTTGGATTTGCAAATGGAAATGATTCAAACAATGAAATGCAATAACCGAAACCCAAATAATTCAATACCTCGAAGATACAAGATGAGCTTGATTGATTGATCACTTTGTTGTGTTGGTTGCTCGATTTCGCAGCATAACGTTGATAAGGATGCAAGCTAGATGGATTGAAGATGATGGATAATGGCTTGAGATGAAAATTCAGCAGAGTGAGGTTGCATGAAGAAGAATCATCCTGAATCCTCCTCTAATCTCTTCTCTAATGTCCCAAGAGAGGCTTTCTTTATAGGAAAGGCTTGATTCAAATGGATGGCTAGGATCAATTAGGGCTTTAGATGAAATGGATGGATAGGATTAAGTTAGGTTTCCTTGCACATTAAGAAATTGTAGTCAATTGACATGTGGCAAGGGAAGATAAGGCTTAGGTGTGCTTGTGTAGATAAATACTAAAATTAGGTCCCATTAGTTGTGCATGTGAAAGATAAAAGTTGTACTACAACACATGATTGACTGGACAAGTGTTGGAATGTGATAAAAGATGAGGACTTAATTCAAATAAAATATTTGAATTAGGTGGGATATGAGTTGGATATTAATTAAATAAATAAGATTTATTTAATTAATTGGGAAGATGATTTGGATAGGATTGGGATATGATGTGGAAATTAATTAAATAAATAAAATTTATTTAATTAATTGGCTAAGTGGGATTAGGATGGGGATTTTAATGGGATTAAATAAATAAAATTTATTTAATTAATTGGCTAATGGATAAATGGGATTAAGACAAAATGTTACATGATGTCTAAGTGATGTTTTTAACAAGGTGTTGCAAGACATGGACAAATTTGGGACAATTTTGGGTGTCTACAGTCTTGTTGTGCTAAAAGGGCTCCAAGAGTTGTTGTTGTTGCAGCTATGTAAAGATAAAGTGGCTTGCCTTGGATAGGTGGCATCAAGATAGATGGATTTATGAGATACTCCTTCAATTTGTGAAATCCTTCTTCACACTTCTCATCCCATCTAAAGGGAATGTTCTTATGCAAGAGACGAGTGAAACGTTGACACTTGTCCACCAATTGTGAGATAAACTGACGGATTGCTTGTAATTTTCCTTGAAAAGACCGTAGTTGGGTGATGTTCCTTGGTGGTGGCATCTCCATAATAGCTTTGATCTTCATGGGATCGACCTCAATTCCATTCACTGATACTATGAAACCTAAGAGTTTGTCGGAGGTGACCCCAAACACACACTTTTTTGGATTCAATCAGACCTGGAATTGTTCCAGCCACTGAAAGACCTTCTCTAGGACATCTAAGTGAGATTCCCTTGTAAGTGACTTGGCAAGGATGTCATCCACATAGTCTTCCATGGTGACGTGCATCATGTCATGGAAGATGGTAGTCATTGCATGTTGGTATGTTGCTCCTACATTCTTCAACCCAAATGGCATGATGTTCTAGCAGAAGGTACCCCATGGACAAGTGAATTTCATCTTATGATGATCCTCTAGTGCTATTCTAATTTGGTTGTATATAGAGAAACCATCCATAAGAGAGAGCATAGTGTGTCTAGCTATCAAGTCCACGATGATGTCAATGTTGGGCAATGGGAAATCATCTTTGCGACAGGCCTTGTTGAGATCTTGGAAGTCATTACACAATCTGACTCTTCCATCAAGTTTTGATACTGGTACAATGTTTGATACCCACTTTAGATAATCAATTGCTCTGATGAACCCAACATCCAGTAGCTTCTTTAGTTCCTCTTTGACTAGCAATGTGACATGTGGATGCATTTTCTTGAGTTTTTGTTTAGCAGGTTTAACTCTAGGATCTAGTGGTAGATGATGCAAGATCAAGTCTGGATCTAACTCGGGCATATCTGCATAGGACCAAGCAAAGTTGACCTATTTATTTTTGAAGAAGGGTACAAATTTCATCTTTTTTGGTGGAGATAGAGACTTGGCAAAGTGTATGATCTTTCTGTTACCTTCTATGCCGATGTCAACAGGTTTTGTAGGTTCTACCACAATTTGTGGCTTCTCCTAATACATGTTGTTGGGAAGAGTGTCAAGTCTTCCATCATCTGGTGCCTCAGAGAGGTTTTCACCATCAAATGTGTCCTTTATTTTTAATTTTTTTGGGATCTGACACTGCTGCAAAGTGGTTTTCACCATTAGATCCATGTTTGATTTTTATGTTTTTGTGATTGGAAGGCTTGGCACCCTCTCCAAAATAAGCCACGGTATTGAGTTCTATGGTGAAGCCAACTTTATGATCTCCCACAGGTAGGTGGTCTCTTAGCTCTATGTAATCAATGTAGGCATTGTCATTTTCGAACATGTCTAGTTGGGGGGTTCCTCGTAGATCTCAATCGATAAGCTCGAGATGCACCAGGAGGAGGGGATCGATAGGTTGATATGATTCAGTGGGTGTGATAGTAAGGATGGATATATGATCAGGATGGGGAGTGATAGGAACAAGATTTGTGATGGTACTCTCCTCAATATTGTTTATCTCGTGAGAACTCTGACCTTCCTCGTAAGTTGTTCTCTTAGGAATAGGCGAATCACACTCTACTGGTCTAGGCCTTAGAGTTTGTCCCTCATGGTAGGGGCTATAGGTGTGAATGGTATTGATTCCTTTATCTTCATAGGAATGTTTTGAAAGGTCATCCCATTCATATTCATTAGAATCTGTATCACTGTCCTCTTGGAGGTTATGGATCTGTTCCACAAAACAAGTAGTAGCCTTAGCTTTGCCTTTGCCATTGTCTTTGTATCCTAGCCCTCTTGTGTCTTGGGCCAATGAGGATGAAGAGGGTTGAATGGGTTTAGTTATTCCTTCTTTTCTTAGGCTGATGGGACCCTGTCCTTCATAGCCCATTTTGTGTAAGATAGATTGACCGTGCCCATAGATTTATGTTGGGAGTTTTGGTTGTTTGTCTTGCGGTGTGTCATCTTCATCTATGTAGAGCCATTGTAGAACATCTCTTTCTTTGCTCTCATCTAATAAGGTGCCTCATTTGACAAAGGGAGCTTTGGGAGGTTCAGGGGGAGTAGATGGTTTTGGGAAGGGTGTAGGTCACCCAAAGGACTTCAGAGATAAAGGCATTTTGGCTACACTAAAGGAATGTTCGATGGAGTACTCTCCTAATCCTGTTTCTTTGATCTTGACTTTTTGCTTTGTGGCCTTTGATGTGGAAGCTTGGGAGTTAGGATCCTACTGGGAGGCAGAAGATATGGAAGCTCTATTATTGGGGATGATGAAATCTAGCTTTGATCGTATAGTGTTACAATGTTGAAAGGATCAAGGTCACCTTGGATGGTGATCTCTCGGTCGCTGTGAGGGAACTTGATACATTGATGATACGTGGAAGGCACAACTTTCATGGCATGTATCCAAGGTCTACCTAGGAGAATGTTATAGGTGAGCTCCCTATTAAGGACTTGGCAAACAACCTCTTTCTCCACTGGTCCAATTCTTAATGGTAACACCACAGTTCCTTTGGTTGTCCATTCTTCTTCATTATAGGATTTTATTGTGATCTTCTTTCTTGGATCTACTATAGTTTCTAAGAACCCCAATGTAAGGACTAACTTTAGCATGCAAATGTTCAAACCTGCTCCTCCATCAATGAGAACCCTTTTGATGTGATGTTTATTAATGAAGGCCTCAATGTGTAATGATGCGTTATGGGGTTGAGATATGGATAGACCATCCAGTTCAGTGAATGATAGGATGTTAGGTGAGCTAAGATGACCTACCATAGCTTGAAACTTCTCTTGGGGCAAGTTGGTGGGTATAGTGGTTTCTACTAGGGCTTTATCAAGAATCTCTTTGTGGGCTGGCGATAGACACAACAACTCTAATATGGATATATGAGCCAGAGTCTTTCATATTTGGTCAATGACAATGTACTTGTGGGGGGTAGATGGTGGGGACGACAACCTTGGAGCGAATGTGTGCAAGGTGACTTTCCCACTGTGGGTGGAGATATTGCAATCAAATTTGGTGTTGGAATCTGATTGTTGTTAAATGTGAGCACATTGATTTGCAGGATATGCTCTGATATGCAATTAATGGTGTAGTCGAACGACACGTTCATGTGGTTAGCATCATTGTTCCCATTATTGTGAATTTGTCAGTTGGCATTGTTGTTGTTATGAGGGTTCTTCCTGTCATGGTTAAGGAGTGGATACTTGAATGCCACATGTGATTTGTTAGAGGGATGATCTTCTGTGCCCACATGGTTTTGGTCTCATAAGTCTTGTATGACATTTTTCAAGTAGATACAATCATTAGTTTTATGGCCTTTTCCTCTATGGTACTCACAAAAATTGGTATCCTTCCACCAAGGAGGTTTGACTTGAGGTTCATAGTCACTTACGGTGGGAATGGTGATCTCATTGTTTGCTAATAACTTTCTCAAAGTGGATTCATATGACTCCCCTAGTGGTGTAAATTTTCATCTAGGAGGAAATTTATACCATTGTCTTGGTTCGTTTGATGTAGGTTTGCTTGGTACTGCATTGTTTGATGCTCCTTTGAGATTTAAAATTGGTTGTTTAGGAGCCGCTACTCTAGCATCGACCACTCCATCATTGACGACATTCATGTTTTTGGTCTAGAATATTGACTTATCCATGGTATAGTTTGAGTTAGGAGTGTCTTTGAACAATTTTTTTTGTCCTTTCGCAATCATAGCTTTTTTGATGAATAACCCCATCTCAATGACTTTTGTAATCGAGGTAGGGCATTGGATTTGAATTTGGTAGCTAAGATCAGGATTGAGATTATGGACAAACATTTCAAGCATTTGTTTTTCTAGTATATGATGAGGACATTCGCTAGAAAGTTGCCTCCACCTTTGAAAGAAAGTAATGAAGGATTCGCCACTATTTTGTTTTGTGTTGCAAAGGTCAAGTATGGATACCTCATGTTCAATATTATATGATAAATGTGTTACAAATTTGTTCACTAACTCATCAAAGGTACGGATACCCAGGGGAAGTCGAGAAAACCACTCCATGACTTGCCCTCCTAGAGATCTAGGGAAGAGTCTCATGAGAAAAGTTTCATTGTGGGCAACCTCTAGACATGCGGCGTTGAATTCTTTGATGTGGTCTCTAGGGTCACCCTTTGATGCAGGAGCATCCCTAGTTTAAGAGCAATCTTGCATCAACCGAAAACATTTACATTTCAATTTGTTTGTAGTTCACTTTGTTTCTTTTCTAGTTCAGTTCAGATAGTTCAGTCAGAAGCAGATTCTGTATTTTGGTCCAATAGAATTTTTAGATCTTGTGGAGCTGGACTTAGCATCTACATTCATTCATCTACATCATATCCAGAATTCAAAGATATGCATGTCAATACCAGAAAGATATCGCTATTAGAAGTTTGACTATTTCTCAGAGCAGAGCATCCTGATAATCACTGACAACCAATTGAAGGAGAAACTTGCAGAAGCATTTCTTGATCTTTGGAGCCCAATGACACATCATTAAATGATCTTTGGTTCATGGCCGACCTTCCTCAAAGATCAGCACATCATTCCATTCATTTACCGAAAGTGTTCTATGCATTTAGGTCTGACCTATCTGTGTTCACACGTTACATCTCTTCTTTGGAATTTGTGATATTCCTTGGCTGACGCAAAGGAATCCATTGATCCAGACTTGATATATATTGATGTAATAGATCCTTAGGAAAGTAGTAATTCACATAGTGATAGTTGATAGTTTAGATTTTGTGCGAAGGGAGCTTCAAAGCCTTATCTTGCGCATGTGTGTAATCAGGCCTATGAGCCCTAATTGTAAGCCCGCATGTTGCCAGCTGATCTTGTAGACACCCTAAAATGACCATGTCGTCGAATCACTTGCATTTCATAATCTGTCTAATCACCTGCATTTCAACGTTAATTAAATAATCTAATTATTTAATTAATTTCACCAAATTCTTCTAAATCACATACTTGCGATATTAATTAAATAAATTCTTGTTATTTAATTAATTAAATTAAATTCCTCTGTTATTCTTCCACAATTAAATAATTTTAATTATTTAATTAGATCATTATCCTCCTTTCAAATTTTAGATCCACATTAATTAAATAAATCCAATTATTTAATTAATTCATCACAAATTCTATCTTATTTATAATTAAATAATTTACATTATTTAATTAAATCAAAATCATTCTTCCAAAATCATGCACAACAATTAAATAAATTTATTTATTTAATTTGCTTTCTAAATCTTCTAAATTAAATAATTCCAATTATTTAATTATTTCTTCCAATAATATCTTCTCTAAATTTAAATAAATCAAATATTTATTTAAATTGCTTTTTCTTCTAAATTGAGTTATCTCTAATATAACTCAAGCTTTCTTGCTCATGCAATTAAATATTTCTAATATTTAATAAAGCAAAATATCTTCTTATTCTCATGCAAATCCCTTCTTCTTATTTTAAATCACTTAACTGATTGTTATATTCTGTTAATTGCTTTAACTCATTCTTCTATTCTTGATAACTCCTCTCATGCAAAAGAAAGCAAGACACATGTCTTCTTCTTATTTGTTGCACGTTCCTCAACTGTTCTCCTCCGTTGATTCTTCTAAATTATCTGTACCGTTGATTGATCTTCATTGAAACCTATATAAACTCCCCTCATCTCCTTCATTAAGCCTCTCTCTCTTCGATTTTATTCTCAGGCATACTTAACAGCGCTTTGAGCATACAATGATTCGATTGAGCAACCTCACGATCTCTTAACATTGATCTCTTGAACACACTACTTGCTTGTTGCTACTATGGTTTCACAACTTCATTGAGCAATCCACACAATCTCCAAAAGGGAACAATATAGATTTTGGTAAGAGCTTTCATTTGTCTTTGATTTTATGATAATGGCTTTTACTTAGATTGGTTTGCTTTATGTGATTGGTTTTTGGTTTTATTAGTTTTATTTAATCAATTTTTCCTCATACACAGATCTCTATTTGAATTCTATGATATATTGAATGATTGAATCTGCATTTGCTTTATTTCTTTGGGTTGTTTCCATTGTGTTTACTCTTACTACATAGTCCAGACAATTCATTCTGTGAACCCTCCTACCGTGACTACACCAAGTGGTATCAGAGTGAAAGTTTGAATCTTTGGGAGTGAATTGAGAGAAGTTGGTGAGCGAATTCCATAAGATCTTGCTATGGATAGATCACCGAATTGAGGCAGGTTACTTGTGTTGCAACCGATCGCTGATTGTGAGGCAGTTGTCACCTTGTAGCCCAATCGCCAAACCTAAGGTAGTTTACACTTGATCCTAGGAAGAATGCTACCAAGGAGAGTTACTCCTGTTGGAACAATGGCTAGTAGAATAGATGGGATGATGGAAATAATGAAAATAATGTGAATTCAATTAGATGTTGTTGAAGAAGTTAGGTGAAGAGGATTGACACCGATACCTAATGTTGAAAGTGATGAGGAAGAAGAATTTCAATCTGTTGAACAAACTGGTGAAACCCTAGGATGTGATGAAGAAGATGAATCAGATCAAGTAAAGATGTTTCAAGCTATTTTGAAGATTGGAAAGAGACCTAGAGTTGATGTACCGAACTATACTGGTAATCTAAACCCTGAAGAATTGATTGACTGGATAAATGACATGGAAGAATACTTTGAATATGAGGAAATTGAAGATCCATGGAAGGTGAAATTTGCAAAGACAAAATTGAAAGGACATGTTGCTATATGGTGGAAACAAGTTCAGTTGGAAAGGAATAGAAGAGGAAAAGAAAAGATTACAAAGTGGGACCGGATGGTGACAAAGTTGAAGAATCAGTTTATACCTGCTGACTATGAGTTGGAACTATTGAAAAGATTGCAGAACCTAAGACAAAAGGAGAAATCTGTGGAGTACACTGAAGAATTTGATAAGATGATCATAAGAACAGGACACAGTGAAACAAGCAAGGAGAAAGTGGCTAGATATATCAATGGATTGAGATTGAACATTCAAGAGGAACTAAGTTTGGTGAGGATGACATCTTTGGAGGAAGCATATCAGTTTTCCCTAAAAGTTGAAGAGAAGCTGAATAAAAGACATGATCAGAGATAGAGAGGTAGAGGAGGTAAATTTTAGAGAGGTAGAACATTTTCCAGAGGAGACAGATCATATCTGGAGTAGAACAAGTTTGACAGCCCATTTAAGAAGGATGATAGAGATAACAATGCTTACTAGAGAGATGATAGAAACTTTTACTGGAGAGGAAACCCTAATGCATACTGAAATGAAGGATACAAAAGAGAAGGAAGAGGATTAGATAAGAGAATATTCAGAGGTACTTGTTTCAAGTATGGAGGTGAAGGACATAAAGCATTTGAATGTAATCCAGGTAGTACAAGTAAGAGGACATACAATAGTGGAAGAGTAGCCTATGTTAAAGAAGAACTTATTGAACTAGATGACCCCTATTCTATTGGTAAACTAGAGAAAGAAGAATCATTGGTGATGAGGAGAGCACTATTTCAAGCAGAGAAAAATGAGGAACCATCACAGAGGAAAAGCTTGTTCAGGACCAGATGCAAATCAGAAGGTAAGTGTTGTAAAGTTGTAATTGATAGTGGTAGTTCAGATAACCTAGTTTCAGAGGGGATGGTGACTAAGCTAAAGTTGGAAATATTGAAACACCCTAAGCCCTATCAGATAGCATGGATTGAAGATTATCATAAGGTACTGGTCAGTGAACAATGTTTGGTGAAATTTTATATTGGATCTTATCATGATGAAGTCTCGTGTGATATTATGCCTATGGATGTATGTCATATCTTGTTGGGTAGACCTTGGCAGTATGATAGGAAAGCTATACATAATGGGAGAAAGAATACATATACTATAACAACAAATGGAAAGAGAATTACTTTGATTCCTTTGAAAGATGATCCTAAAGATGTGGTATGTGGAAATGCTAGAATCTATTTGGTAGATGGAAGAAAATTTATGGATGGTTTGAGACATGAGAATATGTGTTATGCCTTGATTCCTAAGAAGCCTGAAGCATTGAAGAAAGCAACTGAACTGGAGGAGATAAGAGAGTTGCTGACATAATATGAAGACATCATATCAGATAATGTACCTGATGGATTGCCACCTATTAGGAGTATCAGTCATCACATGGATCTTATTCTTGGAGCAAGTTTGCCTAATAAAGTAGCACATCGGATGACACCGGAAGAAAATGAATAAGTAAATAGACAAATACAAGAGTTGTTAAGGAAAGGTTTGATCAGAGAAAGTTTGAGTCCTTGTGCAGTACCTATAGTGTTAGCACCTAAGAAGGATGGGGAATGGAGAATGTGCACTGATTTTAGAGAAATAAACAAGATCACAGTTAAGTATAAATTTCCTTTACCTAGGATGGATGATATTATGGATTGTTTGAGTGAAGCAAAATATTTCACAAAGATAGACTTGAAGAGTGGATACCATTAGATCAAAATCAGAGAAGGTGATGAATGCAAGACTACTTTTAAGACAAATGACAGATTGTATGAGTGGTTAGTGATGCCCTTTGGATTAACAAATGCACCGAGTACTTTCATGAGATTGATGAATGAAGTCTTGAATAAATTCTTGGGTAAGTTTGTGATTGTATACTTGGATGATATTCTGATTTTCAGTAAGACAAAGGAGGAATATTTGTGGCATATTAGACAAGTTTTGTAGAGGTTGAGAGAAGAGAGATTGCTGATAAACATCAAGAAGTGTAGTTTCATGAAAGAAGAGTTAGTATACTTGGGATTTTTTATTTCTGTGGAAGGATTGAAGATGGACCCTAAGAAAGTAAGAGAAATTGTTGAATGGCCTACACCCAAGAGCATTGGAGAGGTTAGATCATTTCACGGTTTGGCTAGTTTCTACCGGAAGTTCATCAAAAATTTTAGTTTAGTTTGTAACCCTATGACAGAGACAATGAGAGGTGACAGAAAAGATTTTAAGTGGACATTTGGAGTAGACAAAAATTTTGAATTGTTGAAGTAGAAAGTGATAGAGCAACCTATTTTAGCATTATCAAATTTCAATAAGGTATTTTAAGTTGATTGTGATGCTAGTGGGAATGCAATCGGAGCTGTGTTAAGTCAAGAAGGTAGACCTGTAGCATATTTCAGTGAGAAGTTGAATGCTGCAAGGAGAAGATATTTAGTCTATGATCAAGAGTTCTATGCCATAATTCAAGCCTTGAAGAAGTGGAGACATTACTTGTTGCCTAAGGAGTTTGTGCTGTATACAGATCATCAAGCTTTGCAATACTTGAACAGTCAAGATAAGTTGAATTAGAGACATATGAGATGGGTAGAGTTCATGTAGAGTTATACTTTTGTGTTGAAGCATAGGGGTGGAAAATCAAACAAAGTTGCTGATGCATTGAGTAGAAGAAAAACTTGTTGACGAAGATGAGAGTTGAAGTGTTGGGTTTTGATGAATTGAAGAATATGTATGAGGGAGACACTAATTTTGTAGAACCTTGCAAAGCATGTAAGGTACCTATTGTGATAGATAGAAGTAAGTGGTTAGGGTATTTCATTCAAGAAGATATGTTGTTCAAAGGAAGTTAGTTGTGCATACCTAGAAGTTCCATGAGAGATAATTTGATCAAGGAGAAACATAGTGGTGGATTGGAAAGACATTTTAGCATTGATAAGATAGTGGCTTTGGTCAATGAAAACTACTTTTGGCCTCAGATACATAAGGATGTTCAGAAATTTGTGTAGAGTTGTAGAGTTTGTCAAGTTACAAAAGGGAGTAGTCAGAATATTGGATTGTATAAACCTTTGATAGTACTGGAGAGACCTTGGGAAGACATAAGCATGGATTTTGTAATGGGATTGCCTAAGACATAGAGAGGGCATGATTCAATATTTGTAGTGGTTGACAGATTTTCAAAGATGGCTCATTTCATACCTTGTAAGAAGACAACCGATGCAGTGCATATAGCTGACCTATTTTTCAAGGAGATTGTGAGATTGCATGGATTACCTAAGAGTATAGTTTCAGATAGAGACACAAAGTTTGTTGGATACTTTTGGAGGACACTTTGGAAGAAAATGAAGACAAATTTGAAGTTTAGTTATACTTTTCATCCACAGACAGTGGACAGATAGAGGTAGTGAATAGGAGTTTGGGAAATTTGTTGAGACGTTTGGTTAGAGAGAAGACAGGAAGTTGGGATTTGATTCTTTCACAAGCAGAGTTTCCATATAATAATTTAGTGAATAGGAGTACTGGAAGAACACCTTTTGAGATTGTGACCAGAGTAAACCCAAGAGGAGTTGTAGAATTCTATGATATATTGAATGACTAAATCTGCATTTGCTTTATTTCTTTGGGTTGTTTCCGTTGTGTTTACTCTTGTTGTATGGTCTGAACAGTTCATTCTGTGAACCCTCCTACCATGACTACACCAAGAGGGCTTTGGGTGTTTCAATTTTTCCAACTTCAACTTAGTCACCATCTCCTCTAAAAATAGGTTATCAGAACTACCACTATCAATTACAACTTTACAACATTTACCTCTTGATTTGCATCTGATTCTGAACAAACTTTTCCTCTGCGGTGGTTCCTCATTTGTCTCTGCTTGAAATAGTGCTCTCCTCATCACAAGTGATTCTCCCTTCTTAGGTTTTCCAACTGAACTCGGTGATCCAACATGTTCTTCTTCAACATAAGTTGCTCTTCCACTATTCTCTGTTCTCTTTCTTGTACTCCCTTGATTACATTCAAATGCTCTATGTCCTTCACCTCCATAATTGAAGAAAGTGCCTCTGAATGTTCTCTTATCAAATCCTCTTCCTTCTCTTTTGCATCCCTCATTCTGGTATGCACTAGGGTTTCCTCTCTGATAAAAAATTTTGTCATCTCTCTGGTATGCATTATTATCTCTGTCATCCTTCTTGAATGTGTTGTCAAACTTGTTCTACTCTGGATGTGACCTATCTCCTCCAGGAAATGTTCTACCTCTCTGAAATTTACCTCCTCTGCCTCTCTATCTCTGATCATGCCTCTTGTTCAGGTTTTCTTTAACTTTCAGGGCAAACTGATATGCTTCCTCCAAAGATGTCATTCTTACCATACTTAGTTCTTCTTGAATGTTCAATCTTAGTCCATTGATGTATCTAGCCACTTTCTCCTTGCTTTCTTCACTATGTCCTATCCTTATAATCATCTTATGAAATTATTGAATAGTACACTCCTTCACAGATTTCTCCTTTTGTCTCAGGTTCTACAATCTTTTCAACGGCTCCAACTCATAGTCAGCAGGTATAAACTAATTCTTCAATTTTGTCACCATCATGTCCCACTTTGTAATCTTTTGTTTACCTCTTCTATTTCTACCCAACTGAACTTCCTTCCACCATATAGCAGCATGTTCTTTCAATTTTGTCTTTACAAATTTCACCTTCTTTAGATCTTCAACTTCTTCATATTCAAAGTATTCTTCCATGTCATTTATCCAGTCAATCAATTCTTTAGGGTTCAAATTACTAGTATAGTTTAGCACATCAACTCTAGGTCTCTTTCCAATCTTTGAAATGGCTCACAACATCTTTACTTGATCTGATTCTTCTTCTTCATCACCTCCTAGGGTTTTGCCAATTTGTTCAACATATTGAAATTCTTCTTCATCATCACTTTAAACATTAGGTCTCAGTGTCAATCCTCTTCACCTAGCTTCTTCAACAACATCTAATCAAATTCTCATTATTATCATCATTTCCATCATCTCATCCATTCTACCAGCCATTATTCCAACAGCAGCAACTCTCCTCAGCGGCATCTTCCTAGGATCAAGTGTAAACTACCTCAAGTTCGATGATCGGGCTACACGGTGACAAATGCCTCACAATCAGAGATTAGTTGTGACACAAGTAACCTACCTCAATTCGGTGATCTATCCACAATGAGATCTTACAGAATTCCTTTGCCAACTTCACTCAATTCACTCCCAAAGATTCAAACTTTCACTCTGATACCAGTTGGTGCAGTCACGGTAGGAGGGTTCACAAAATGAACTGTCCAGACAGTGCAACAAGAGTAAACACAATGGAAACAACTCAAAGATATAGAACAAATGTAGATTCAGTCATTTAGTATATCATATAATTCAAATATAAATCAGCCGACAACATGCAGGCTTACAATTAGGGCTCACAGGCTTTGATTTCAAAATATGCACAAGATATAGCTTTGGAGTCCCTTCGTACAAATCCAAACCATGAAATTATGAATCTATTTCCTACTAATCTAATATGCTTTACAAGGGACCTATTACATCCTTATATATCATCTCCAGTATAAAAGATTCCTCCGTGTCAGCCAAGGAAGATCACAAACTCCAAGGAAGAGCTGTAACATGTGTACATGGATAGGTCAGACCTAATCATGTATAATTCCTCTACAAATGAATGTAATGATGTGTGAATCTTGGGAAAGGTCAACCATGAACCAAGGATCATTGAATGATCTATCATTAGGCTCCATAACTCAAGGAATGCTCCACAAGTCTTCTCCTTTAGCTAGTTGTCTGAGACTGTCAGGATGCTCTATTATGAGAAAACAGTTGATCTTCTCATAGTGATATCTTTCCGGTACTTGATCTAAATGCTCTGAATTTTGGATATGATGTAGATGAATGAATCTAGATGCTAAGTCCAACTCCACAAGGTGTGAAATGCAACTACGATAGAATGCAGACCAAAATGCAGAAACTGCTACTGACTGAACTACCTGAACTGAACTAAAAATGAAAAGAAACAAACTGAACTAAAATGCAAATGTTTTTGGTTGATGCAAGATTGCTCTTGAACCAGGGATACTCCTACATCAAATCTCTATAAAATATTACAAGAAAAAGATGAGAATTTTGATGAACAATTTTAGATACAATTGCAGAAAAACAATCATGGAGGGAAAAGAAAGGTTAGACTCCAATCTATCTCCCAAAGAGTGGGAGGCATTGAAAGAAACTATGCATTCTAAAGAATATTTGTTAAAGAGTAATAGAGGCAAGAGAGCTAGAGATAATGTGAGGGCTGGATATACATTTGGCCGAGGCAGGTTACAGGATAAAATGGACAAATTTGGAGTAAGTGTATGGCTTTTTGGTTCAATTTACATTGTGTTATTTAATTCAATTTTTTATTGAACTAACTATATGTTGAAATTGACATTATATTTTAGGTGGAAAATAGTATAGACAAGCAGGTGCAGAAGATATTATCAATTATATGGTAGCATTAGATCCTAGTAAATCTAAGAGTAGGATGAAGTGGAAATCTAGTTCATCAACAGAGATTTCACAGCCATCTATTGCATGCCCAGTAGCATTAGCCTCTCCAGATCATGTCAACTCAAATGAAGGGTACCAACATGTAATGAATTGCATATACAATCTTAGTCAACAAGTTTCGTAGTTGGTTGCCTCTGTTAACCCTATAGTTTTTGCATGGAATGAGCATAAATCCATGGATTCAGATGAGGTAAGAGGCTCTATTGATCTTGTTTCTTCTTGTTTGGCAATTTTGTATACAAATGCCTCTTAATATGTAGAATATTGAAATTTGAGCCTAGGAGAATCTAACCCAATTTCTTTATTGTTGGAGTGATTCAGAAAATGTTCTTTTGGACAAATTTATAACTTGCATTCTTTACTTGACTATTGAATGCTTTGTATATTTTTTGCATGATGGTTAAACCACATGCAGGGCAATTTTATCAAAGCAGCATGAAAACAAAAATGCCTTCATGATGTCAATAGAGCTACCAATATTGATAGTGATTATGATGAACTGGACAAGAATGTACAGCACAGTCGTCATAGTTATGTTGAAGTTGAGGTAATATAATAGTTGTCAGTTATCTATCCCAATGTTTTGTCATTCTTCATGCTTAAAACATTCTTTTGGACAAAAAATTATAGCTTTTGCATTCTTTAAGTTGTAAGTTAATCTGTCCCAATGTTTTATCATTAATTCTTCATTCTTAAAATGTTCTTTTAGACAAAAATTTATAGCGTTTGTATTCTTTACTTGACTTATTAATTTTTGCATGATGATTAAACCACATGCAGAGCAATTATATGAAAGCAAAACAAAAAGAAAAAGGCCCCGTCAATAGAGCTCTCTGCAAAACTATACAACTTCAATGTCAATGTTGATAGTGATAATTATGATGATGAACTCGACGAGCATGCACATGATATTCATAGTAGTAGTTGTGTTGAATTCGAGGTGAGTGCTATGAAACCACATGCAAGTAAGTAATATTCAAGTAAGTAATGGTTGTTTTATTATGTAAATAAGGGTAATCATTACCTATTTGATAGAAGCTGGTTAGAATAGCAGTGAAGTGTAATTAGCTAGTATACATAGATTATGGAAATAAGGGAGAACATATAACTTACATATGGAAGCTTAGAGTTTAGTTGTAATAGAGTGCATACATAGATTTTGACAATGCATTAGTGCATTGTGTTTGGGGATGTCATGGTCCTCAGTTGGGGGGACTTCATTGCCAATCCATGTCTCTTTCTAGAGTACTCATACAGTCTAGCACTATTGTAGTCTTGCCCTCCATTTGTTTGTACCTCGCAATGGGTTAATTTTGTTTTTCAGAGTAAACATTGCTTCTTTGTTATTCAACAGAATTAAAAAAAGCACATACAAAAATTGATTTGTTCCAAGACATAAGACATTACATATATCTATCGAAAACAATATAATGTGTATTTTTTTTTGTTTTTGCATACATTTAATATTGATAAACTCCAAGAAGGGGATAAAGTTGGGGTGTTGGATTTGTTTGATGGTGTTGTTGTGGGCATTGGGCTAATTCACTCACTATCTATGGTACATGGAGTCAAATTGAAAGGAATAGGAGATGAAACTGTAAATATTTTAAAGGTCACAAGTAACATACCTCTTGCTTATGAAGACAAAATAGATGGAGTTGACCGTCTGAAAGAGAAAGAAGGGACCTTCACACGGTGGCCACTAAAATATTTGAAAAAAATGACATAGTTGATGTTTATCATGTACTAGCTATTAGACATCTTGGCCCACTACTTTATGCAATAGCTTGAATGTGTTGTTCAGGGATCTTAGTGTTTTTTGTCTATTTTGGAGCTATATAAGAAAAAAAAAGGCATTGTAACTCAGTTTTCTCAGTCACGACACTAAGAAACACACTTTGTAACACATTTTTCAAAGAAAAAACACATATTTAAGTCTTATGGGTTTTTTGGACTTGATTTTATGTTGCTTTTCCTCCCTAAACATTCATCATCACTACCTTATATGCCTTTATGAAAAGATTCCAAGGTTATTGTTGGCTGCATTGAAGGAGAGAGATTCATATATGGGACATGATCAACACTCAGTCATGAAGACTCAAGGAGCATAAATGAGAGAGCTTAATGAAGGAGAGAGCTTTGTATATGAGATGTCATGAAGATAGTCATGAAGACTCAAGGAGCATAAATGACAGTGAGCAAGAGATAAAGTACACAGTTCATGCCATAGACAAAGTGAGATGAGTCTTAAGCTACTATGATCAAGGGTGGTGTGTTATTTTTTGAGAAAGGAAGGGCAGTTGGCACTGCACAAAGATCAATGAGGAAGATTACAGTCATAAGGTAATGATGTTAGCATTTCACCAAGACTTTGGAAGAAACCAGTAGACAAATTTATAGAAGTCTTAAATAGAAAAAAGGACAACCACTACTAATGCTATTATTACAAGGAATATATTCTACATGGCATTATAGTTGCAAGAATATGATAGTTTCATAAACCTATGATAGTCTACAAATGAAATTCTAAATTTTGTATACTTATGGGTGACTATTCTATAACAGAGGGATAATGAGTGCATAGAGGTAAGATGTTCATGGTGAGTGGCAATGGTCAATGGTTCCCAGGGATACAGGCATAGTAAACATGGTTTCAGTGGCATAAGCAAAGGAACAGAGGACTACATTGTTAGCATTAAAAGGCAATTATATGAAAGTTGCAAGGCAATCATCTAGAAAGCAAGTATGCACAGTTCAATCACCACAATGAGTGATGACCAAGGACACTAAATATGATTGCCTACCAAGTGTCCAATGTAATAGAGGTAGGGTAAGTGAATGGTTTAGACTCAAAAAGAGGCTTTTGAAGATGCATTAATGAAGGAAGAATCTAATTCCATGCCCTAAGAGGACCTGATATCTTCAAACTCAATAAAAACATGTCCCATAAGCAGTGCTGGTGATAATACAAGACACAAGTATACAATGATGTTTCATTAAGGAAGCCTGATCTAGTCCATGTTTCACATTATGTATATCCTATCACAGACCTGACTACATATGACAATACATTTCCTTTGGTTGCAATCAAGAAGGACAAGTGCTAGACTGATGGGGCTAATTAGATGACCTGTGGCAATAGTTAGGCTAGTTGAGAATCAGTTACTGATAGTTCACTTTTTGGCAAAGCATTGTAAACTTGGAGAAGTTTCATATTTCTTGTCATTTCTATGCATTGTAACTTAGATTTTCAGTCTTGTGACTGAAAATAAACATTGTAATACTCTTATTTCTAAGCATTTTTCAAGCAAGATAGATATTTCAGACTTGTACAAGCTGTAAGAACACCTTTCTTTTAATAAAGTTTAGCAATTTTGCCTTCTCAATGGTTGTCTTTATATTGTGTGCAATTGATGATTGATGTGTATTTTTGCATTTTATGTTTAAATCCTCAAGTATCAGTCAATTAAAATGACTAAATATACTACTAATTGACATCAATTAATAATTAAATTGACTAAATATACTACCAATTGACAAAAATCCAGTGAATAAATATGACTAAATATATGACCAATGTTAAATCAGTGAATAAAAATGGCTAATATACTACCAAATTGATCAAAATGATGATTAAAATTAATGACCAAATACACTACCAATAGATAGAAATCAGTGAATAAAAATGACTAAATAAGTGACCAGTTAACAACAATCAATGACTAAATTAACGACTAAATATATCAGTGAATAAAAAATGACTAAATAAGTGACCAGATTACAACAATCAATGACTAAATATACTACCAAATCAATCAGTCAAAACAACCAATAAATGAATAAAGATGGTTTAGTCATCAATTTGGTCACATTATAAATGACTGGCAATAAATTACTAATGGTCACGTGACCATGTTTGGTCATTTATAAGTAGTTTTTAGTAATTTTTTTAGTAATATATTACTATTTCTGTACTAGCGGGGCCAGATAAAAACACGAAGATGTAGGCATAAGTTATCACTAACCAATTGGGAAATAGGCCCATCTGGTCAAGGGGGGAAATGAAAAAATAACCCAATGACCAAAGACTAGGGTTTTTTTATGGTTTTACAAGTTTTGATAAACCCTAAACACTGTTTCACATGAACCCTCACCCACAAAGACTAAGAAGAGGTTCAAAGATGAAAATTCACACAAAAGACCACAAGATTTTCATAAGTTCTACCAGTGGCTCTTGTTTGGGGATGCTTGTTCACAAGAACAAGGCGAGCTCCTAGAAGATCTCTCGGTGGAGTAGACCAGACCAAACTAGAAGCAGAGAAATTGACCACAACAGAAAGGAAAAAGGGACAGACAATATTTACAAAAGATATACACATAATACAATGTACATGGAAAGCAACATACTTCAACAAAAGTATGGCTTAAGGAATTGTCCATGTACTGGCAATTCCAAAAGTTCTCCTATTAAAGACTATAAAAAATACGAGTCTTCCCCATGAGAGTTATTGATCAAGTAAGGACCTAGCCATAAGGCATCAAATTTTCCAGGTTTCCCTTTGTTCTCAGCCCTGGTATTCCACATCAAAACCATGCTTCCATTTTCAAACTTTCTTTGAGAAGATTTCTTGTCATACAATTTCTTGACCTGCAACTACAACTTTTGATTTCTTTGTTGTGCATCTCTCCTAACCTCATCTAGTTCTATAAGCACATCAATTCTATGTTGAATATCATCCGTGACATTATCATCATATTATTCGATGAACTTATACACTTGTAACAAGTTATTTGTTGGCATTCTGGCTTCCATGCCATAAACCAAGTTAAATGGAGGTTGTCTTATTACTTTCTTGACTGTCATCTTATCAACCCAAAGGGCTTGCCTTAATTTCAAATCCCAAGGTTTCTTGTTCTTCTCTATTACCCTCTTTATGATCTTCATTAAACTCTTATTGTTGGAATCAACCTGTCCATTGCCTTGTGGATGATAAGCGGTTGAGTAAGAAGCTTGTATCCCATATTGCAAAAATCAAGGAATTCTTCTGATCTAGAACACATAGCATTGTCAGACACTATCCTTTCTGGTACTCTAAATCTAATCAGAATGTTGTTCATTAAGAAGTTAATTACCACCTTGTTGGTAGTCCTCCTTGTTGGAATGGCTTCAACCCATTTTGTGAAATAATTAGTGGCTACCAAAATCTAGGAGTGCCCACCACTAGACTTTTTTGCAATCTCCCCTATAAAATCAATCCCCCACTATTGAAAAGGTGCCTGCACTATGACTGGTTTGAGAGGCAAATTTCTTGAGAACTTCAACTTCTCTAAAAATCTTTGACAGGCATCACAAGTCCTTACCAGTCTATGTGCATCCTTGAACAATGTGGGTCACCAAAACCCAACCCTCAATACTTTATGTGTGGTTGTTTTGGCCATATAGTGGTCACCACAACCACCACTATGCATTTTAGTCAAAATCTCTAAAGCTTGTTTTCCATTAATGCATTTCAATAACACTCCATCAATATTTCTCCACCACAACTCATTTTCAATTATAACATACTTCACAGCTTGTATTTTCAATGTTCTCTTTTGATTATCAGTGATCCCCTCAGGGCATGACATATTTTGTAGGTAATATACAATGTTCCTATACCACCCTGCAGTTTGCATATCACAAATAGGAGATACATCAACATATTCAACATTGTTTACCTAATTTGCCTTTAGATTTGTCTCTATCATCAACTTGGCCAATCCTTGTCCTCTGACCAATTTAGTAATTTGCACATCAATGTTGAATTCATGAATCCTATTTATCCATCTGCACCACCTCCCAGTGACCTCCTGTTGTGTAAAAATGTTCTTTACAACAACACTTGGGACAAAGGCAACAAAGGTTGCACCGACTAAGTATGGTCTAAAGTTTTTAACTTCCTTTACCAGAGTATATGCTTGTTTTTCAGATATATCATATTTCAACTTAGCTGCTTGCAATGATTTGCTAATGAAGGCAATAAGTTGTTCATAGCCTTCATTCTTTTGCAACAAAACTGCAACAATCTAATTAAAGGAAGCAAAAGAAAAAAGATGAAATGGCTTTGAGAAATCAAGGGATTTCAACACGAGAGCTTCCTTGATAGCTTTCTTTATACCTTTAAAAGTGTTGCACAGTTCCTTACTCCAAGATATCATTTCTCCTTTCTTTAGCATCTTAGAGATAGGTCTTGTAATTTCAGTAAAGTTTGTCACAAATCCTCTCAAGAAATTAACTTGTCCAAAGAACAATTGAATACCCTTGGCATTTTTTGGTTGTGGTATTCTATCAATGGTAGCTACTCTTTCAGGGTCAATCCTAACACCTTCTTTAGACACAATATGTCCTAACAACTTCTCTTTAGTGACACCAAAAGCACACTTTTTTGGATTAAGGGATATTCCATATTCTAATGCTTTGATAAAGATCTTTTCTAGGTGCATACAACGATCCTCCTCCTTGGAGAATGCAGTTAGGTCATCCTGATATACCACCATGATGGTATTAATCAGGTCAGAGAAAGCTACATCCATATCTCTCTAGAATGTAGTACCAGCATTAGTTAGGCCAAAAGGCATCCTGACATAAAAATAAGTTCCCCAAGGAGTTGTAAATGGTGTCTTGAACTGTTTAGACTCCTTGATTTTCACCTGGTTGTAACTTGAGAAACCATCCATCATAGATAACAATTCACAACTAGTGACTCTTTGCAACATTGCCTCCATGTTTGGCAATGGGTAATTGTCTTTCAATGATGATATATTTAGATTTTTGAAATCTGCACAAAGTTTGATATCACCATTCTTCTTTCTAATAGGCACAAGATTTGACACCTAAGTTGAATGCATGATTGGCTTTATGATCCTGCCCTCTCTTAACTTTATCAGTTCCTTTTGCATTTTGGGTGCCAATGTTGGATTTATTGGTCTTTGCTTCTGCCTGAAGGGCTTTGCATCTAGTTTGAGCAGTATCTCGTGCTGAAACAAGTCCTCTCTGTATGCCTTCAGATCATCATAAGAAAAAGAAAGCACACACTTATATTTTCTCAATAAATAAATTAACATTGGTTTAACTTGAGGCTTCATTTTCTTCCCTATATACACCTTTTTTGGAGCATTCTTAGTTCCCAAATTTATTTCTTCTAGGTCATCTGGATGTGGAGAATTCTTCTTAACAACATTTTTATCAGGGCCATCAAAAACCCTTTCCAAATACATAAGACCTCTAGGAAATTTGTTAGTTGTGAGCTGGATCACCTCACATCCAAATATTGTTTCTTTTCCATCCTTCACTTCTACAAATGCTCCAAAGTCTATCTTCTAATTTTCATATTGGTCTACACATTGCATGAATCTTAATATATCCTCATCATTATTAAACACCTGCCAATTCTAAATATTGTCAAGTACATAAGGCCTTGTTTGCATCTCAACCTTTGAGATACCTGCAAAGGTCATATCATTAGGACTTAATGCTATGTTGGCCAGTAGATCTGCCACAACATTCTTGTTTCTTTCTACCCATTCAATGTTGAAAGCATCAAACATTTCTACTATATCCCAAACAATGTTTCTATACTACTTTAATCTACTATTTTTAGACATGAATACTGATCTTACCTGGGACACAACCAATTCTGAGTCACCCACAACCCTCAACTTTCTTATTCCATGTTTGTATGCAACCTTTAAGCCAAGTAACAAAGCTTCATATTCAGCAACATTGTTTGTGCAAATAAACATTAATCAAAATGGGAACTTAAATGTTTCGCCACTGGGTGAGATAAGAATAACACCTGCACCAAATCCTTCCTTAGAACAACCACCATCAAAATACATAGTCCATAATTCACCATTGGATGCCTGTTTCTAAACTTCCTTTTCTAAGGGTACAGGTTTCTTGACCTCTTCTTCTTCATGCAACTCTTCAACCCTGAAGTTGTCCATATCTACATCAACAAAGTAGATATGCTCTTCAGGTTCATCCTCCACAACCATAAATGGACCACAAGGCTCCCTAAGGATTCTAACATCCTTGCCATCAATAGGGACAGTGGCAAAAGACATGTCACATTGCATGCTTCCTCCAATAGCAACAAACCACTTTCTAGACAAGAGCATTCCATAGGTGGGAGGTATGTCTACCACAGTTGCACTCATCACAAACTCTTTACTAGGATATGCTTCAAACTTGTAGGTTGTTTCTTTTATGATCCCAATAACCAAAACCTCTCTATTATCCATTGCATAACATTTCCCATAAGCCTTAGTAATCTTCAAGCCTAATGACTACATAATAGTAACTGGCATGATATTGGAAGATGCCCCTAAATCAATCATACAATTCTTTACCATTTTATTATTTATGATTAGGGTTACATAGAAAGGGTCCACTTGATTTGGACATGCAGTCAAGGTAGTACCCAGGAAACTTGAGGATTTTCATTGTTGTCTCCTAGTCTCCTTTTCTTTTGTCTTCACCCTGATCCCTTCAGGTTGAATATCCATCTTCTTCTCATTGCAAGGTGCAACCACACCATTGATAAAGGTAACCACCTTATCTTTATGTTCTGCAATCCTCATTAACTCAAGGAGTGGGACTGAAACCTTTACCTGTGACAATAGTTGGAACATATCAACTGGGGCATATTTGGGCAAATCATGTGTAACCACAAGATTGTTGTGGGACTGCCCCTTATTTGCATTAGAAATTTATTCCTCTTAGGTTACATTCTTTTTCTTTTCTCCTTCATCTTTCAACTTCTAGGGCTTTCTCAGAGTTGATGGGGAAATCAATGGTTCACCAGCATGTATCCCATCAGGCTTCTTTCCCCATATCTTGGTATTTCTTACCTTGGGCTCTTCCTTTTTCCTATCCACTTGACTTTCCTTAATGAAGACACTACTAGCCTTGCCCTGATCACTGTTTATAGCTCTATTTCTCAAATGATAGTTGATTTTAAAGTGGGCAACAACAGCAGCAGTCAATTCTTTAATCTCTTCTTCTGATGGTCTTCTCAAGGTCACATCATTTTCTTCAGTTTCAAGAGCATGTACATCACAACTCTCTTCATCATCTTCATCAAAAAATATTTGTTGTTGACATGTACTTGCTATATACCTTTGATTTTCAACATCAACTTCACTTGTCTCTTCATTAGTAGAAAACTCACCATCAGAAAATAACATATTAATCACCCCATCTTGTTCATGAGGTAGGTCAAAATCATCAAATGCGTTTTGGTCTTCTTTTAAAGATTGTATTACTACACATTTATGTAGTGAATGGGGTAACTGGCAAGCCATACACCAAGGGGTATCATCTACAAGATTCACAAAAGTCTTCTTTAGTGGATCAGGAGGATCCCTGCTCTGTAGATTATTTTGATTGTTGAGAATGGGCTTACCATTATGCCAATTTGTATTATATGGCTATCATGTAATCTGGATGGCCTATCATTTCTTTGGAAAGATGGATTCTCATTCACCAAACCCTTTTCTTGTCTAGCAATCTTATAATTTAAATCCTTCAAGGCCCTCATAACCTTATCCACTTTATCTTCTTGTGCTAGCAACTTTTCTTGACCTCTAGGGTTCTTCAACAGTTTTATATCTTCTCTTTTTCCTACTTTCCCTAAGGCCCTTATGTTACTTTCAATGTGTAGGGTAGTTTTAAATGCCTCTCTCAAAGTCTGGAGGTCCTTAACTCTCAAAGAATAACTCAACCTTGAATCAAATCCATTGCAATATAGGACAAGTCAAACTTGCTCACTTGGTCTCAAATCAATAGGAAGCCTAAACATTACCTTTTGAAACTTTGTATTAAAATTAGATATCATTTCATTGTGTCTTTTGGAGATGTTGTTAAACTCATTCAACATAAACCAAGGATCTATCTTGTCACCATACTGCTCTCTAAATATTCTTTTGAATTCTTCCCAAGACCCAATACTGGCCTCGGGAAATCCCCTATACCAATCCCTAGCATCCTCAACTAGTGACTGTATAAATAGTTTCATGACAACATCCTCATTCTCAATCTCATAATCATCCAATAAGTTTAGGAAAGCCCTTAAGTGTTCTTCTACAGACAATGCATTGTTTCCAGTAAACCTAGCTAGTACATTTCTAACATCATTTGGAAGAGGATTAGGATAACCAAATATCCCATCAAAACACACTTGTCGATATCTCTCCCTTTGCATGGGTCTCCAATAAAACTGATCTTTCTAATATTCATGTTGTCTATTTACACCACTTCCCCCTACACCTAGACTTCCATGTTGCCTCATGTTCTGACCTCCTGACTAAATATGTGTATGAGAGTTGGGATTGGACTAGTTAGCAAAGGCTAAAACATTTATATCAATGGGTGAAGAAGTTACTGAGTTGTGAGAAAAAGATGCTACAGGATTCCCAATAGAATACTTCAAGAACTCATCTTCCTCTGCATCTCAGCATTCGCAGCCAATATCTCTACTCTTTCAAACTCCTTTTCTATTTGTTCATTATCCTTCTTCAATTTAAGATCTAATGAGTCAGTCCCCTTAGATGAAGGAGGCCTCTAAGGTGATTCAACCTCATTAATATATACTCCTTTTAAAGGCTTCTTCCCTTTGTCACCATGTTGAAAGGAAGGCTTAGAGATAGAAGAGGCTGCAACAGTGGTAGTGATAACATAACTAATCCAGGTATTTGTAGGGATAGTGTTCAATGGGATGGTTATATTATTTCGACTAGGTATTTGAGAAACAATTGAGCTAGTGGATACAACAAGCGTAGGCTCAAGTTCTTCTAGACTCAACAACTTCATTTGCTTGAACCTTATCTTCAACCTATACCTCTCATCCATAGCATTCCTAATCTTTTCCTCTCTTTCCTTAGCTCTTCTCGCATTCAACTCCTTTACTCTCTGAGTTTCTCTATGCAGCTCATTGATCTCATTCATTGATTGCCCCTCATTAGGTAATACATTATCTAAATTAGAAGTTTCTAGAGCACTATCTAGAAGATTTGTAATATTCATTTAGAAGGTAGGCATAGGTGATCTACTAACATGATTACCAAGCAGGTCATATTCTGTGGGATTAGAAGGGCTTGACACTCTGGGAGTAGACTGCTTGTTAGCTAAGAGACTTGAATGGGCTTGTTCTTCTTCAACAAAATCCTTCAAAATGGAATTATCTTTATTTGTAGAAGGCATACCATATTCATATGATTTCTACAAATTTTCACTAGTATTAGCAACAAGATGCCTAGATCCTAATGGAGGAGGGCAGATGTCAAACTTACTAGTACCAACCTTCTTCTTTTTCCAAGATTGACGGATATTTTGTAGCAATTCACCTTCTAGCTTCTGGTCAGGATGATTCTTCATTTGTCCCCTGGTTCTCATCTTTTCTGCAACTTTCTTCTAGTTTCTTTACCTTAGATAATCTTTACACTAGCACAGGAGACTCAAAGTCGCCACCCAAATTATGGGAATATAAAAACAATTAGTCACTCTTTTGAGAATTTGCAGATATAGAGAACTTCAACAAGACCTACGATAAACTGAAGGGCAAGTCACACAAATATGAACAAAGGATTCAAGACTATAAAGCTTCAATGCTTAACTGCTACAAGAGTTTATGGTAATTACAAATAGGGGATTATAATGCTTAGGATAAGACACAACTTCACTCAAATTTCCCCAATAGAGTCACCATTTCTGTTGGTTTTTATTTAATTCCCAACCTTATCTCATGAAATAGAGTATGATTTAGCCATTTTCAATGCTCAACTATCATGAGGGGCTGACCAACACATAGGTGAAAGTTAGGATAACTTTCCCTCTACACTTTAGGCTCTACAAAACCTAGGAGGGTAGTCCCTAGATAGTATTTAATAACCTCCTATGCCAATTTATTACAAATACTATGAAAAGCATACGTGTTCTATACAAATTTGCTTGAGGATTATGAAAATATGAAGACCTGGCTTAAATCATTCAAGCTCTTAACATTTCTCAAACCATAGAACAAGGTAAAACATCAATTTAACAAACACTTGCAACTAATTTGAAGATTCAAAAGTATTTGGGTTGGTTTGATTCATGAAGCTGAAAACAACACACGAAAGCAATAGATGGGTGCCTTAACCTAGGGATATGGAGTCAAAACCAAATGTAACTGAAAATTTAGTAACAACATTTAACTTGAACATCAAAGAGCTCTACAATGTTGCCTTACAACATTATACTCAGAATTCCTAACCAATTGTACTTACGATAAGCTCGTATTCATTCACACAAGTTTATCTTCTCATCAAGGCAATTTAACTTATTCTTTGAACAAGAGCCTAAATCAGAAAGATACATCCATAAGAAATTTCATGGAGACAAAAATGAATAATCTTTAATTTATTCATTTCATACTTGTATAAACCATACATCAGGTGATAATAAGCTTCAGGACTTTTCCATATTATATTCAACAGATGCTAGTACTATCAAACAACCTTACAGAAACATGCAATTCAAATGCAGAAAACCTAAGAAAAAGTAGAAACTTCTATTCTCTGTCTCTCTACAAAATTCTGCAAGAGATCAACAACTTTGTAAGTGGTCCTAAATTCCTTTTTATAACCCAAAGGAGCAACAAGCCTTAGGCCACTTACATGCGTTCTACTCCATGATGATATTCAAAATAGTTACATTGGAAAGGACCACACCCACTCACTGGGTAGACACCACATGAGACAAAAACAATTACCACATGTTGGGGAAGATATTCCTGCCTTTCAAAATGCATGCCATTAGAGGAAATTGTTTCCCAACAAACAACTATTCCATCTGACACAATACTCATATTCCAACAACTTGGGGCTCGAAAGCATAAAATAGGAAAGGGAAAACACATCCCACTATGTCAAGAGGCATGAATAGTTCTCAAAATGGAAAGGATAGCTACAGACCATACTATACACAAAGTTTAATCAATAAATTTCTCAAGCCACATGCTATATTCCTCATCTGATGGCCATCTAACTTCATATAACCTTTGCATCTTTCAGTTGTGTAGGCTGAACCAAGCATCCATAATAGATCTGGCTTCTTTTACAAACAAATCCAAAGTCACCTCCATTTTGAACATTTTATCAATAGAATTATTTAACTCTACCATCTCAGGGTCTCCATCCTTAAAAATGAAAGCAGACATCTTAGGGACAATGCTTCCAAACTCAGTCTTCCAACTGTTGAAGTCTTTAAGTTCCTGTGCCTCATTTAAAATGCTAGGCACTCCATCCTCTTCAATATCCCTAAACATCTTTAACTTGCTATTAAATTGTACGTCTAACTTGCTTTGAAAAGTAGAAATATCACTTAACAAACTAATAGCCTTAATCATCAGAGACAAATTATTTGATTCCTCAAAATCACTTCCCATGCACTTTAGTATTTCATTAAGAGCTCCAACTCTCACATTCCATTAAATTCATACATTTTGGAAGCTATCCTAAATGGCAATATGATTTTTGTATGCCTCATGGATGTCCTTATAAACCTTCCAGACATTGTCTAACCTGTAAAGAATACAAGATATGCTATGGCCTAGGATATCATCAATAATATCAGTTATTACCTTCTTCACTTCATCTTTTGCTTTCTTTACACCATCTTTGGCCAATCTCAATTCCTCCTTTAATCCTTTAATCCTCAAAGACAAAGTGTCACTATCTTGGGCAGACAAGTCTTGCGTGGCTGGAGTGGATGGAAGAGCTTCTATTGCAGGCAATATAGTTTTCTCCTAAGGGACATAAGCTTTCAATTTCAGATATTCACTCTAAAACAAGTTAAATTTATCCAACAACTGACCATATTTCTCTTGCATTAACTAAATAATATCAACACTAAGCATTTCCATGTGTACAGTGAGTTTTATTGCATGTGTTGAAGTGACTTATGATGCTCTTCTTATTATAACTTTCCCAATGATATCTCCCACTGATCTGACCACCCTTGGCTTTCCATTGTTAAGATTCATGGACCATATTGCCATTGCATGCAATCCTGGACTATAAGCTGAGCCAAATACCTTGTTATCAAATTTCTCCACAAAAATGAAAGTCTTTTCATCATTTTTTATTGCATCAAAAGCAATGGCCGATGAAATATCCCAACCGGGTAACAAAAGAATCACTCCTTTTAACAAACTGCCTACCTTTGGTAGGTGTAATCAATGCAATTTCATTTCAAATCTTCTCTTCCTCTTACTTCACAATTTCCTTATGTAATGAGGGGTCAACTCCCTCCTTTACCTTTTCAATTCACTCATATATCTCCTTACACTTGAGTTGAACAACAAATTCCTTGAACTCCTTTGTTTGCACAAAGAATTCATCACTTATGAATTCTCTACAAGCTATTATTCTAACATCTTCATCAGCCTCATCAGCTTCCTCATTATAAGTGGTGGCAACAATCCTGTCAGCAGGGATAAAAGAGTCAATAACATCATTGACATGGGGAGAAGGGAAATTTCTCTATATGTCTTCATCTTCTAGGATATGCTCAGCAGATTGTTCTTCCATAGTAATTCCAACTTCAGTGTCAGCAAAATAATCCACAAGGGGCTGAGTAATTTCCTCTCTCTCAATATTCATTGGATGACTGGAAGGATCAAGTGGAGATGACCTAGTAGGTTTGTCTCTAGTTGCAACCAAGTGCTCACTTTTCTTCATCCCTGCTGCCTCCTTAGCCTTATTGATTTCATCCATGAAAATACCTCGTCCATGATCTTCTAACATTTTCATAGCCCTTTAAAAAATATTAGGAATATGGGCATAAGGGCTAATATACCCTAGATTCCTCTTGATTATTCCCCACTCAACTTCAATCACATGGCGCCAGGCATTCTTCCTATTTTCAACTTCTGCACATGATGTTAGATTTCTAATTACATCCTCTGAATATAAAAATTGATGGGAAAAACTAGACCTGCCCACATGTCTCTTTGCTTCATCAATAAACCCTTCAGGGTCACATCTTCTCACCTTTTCCATATCGATTCTATAGGCTTTCAAAATTTCTCCAAAGTTATCTATGCCTTCTTTAGATGTAATCCTGAAATAGGAAAATGCAAGTTGTCCCAGGATAAATGATCCCTTCTTAGCACTTCTAAAGTGCTCCTTATCCATGGAGTCCAACTACCACATGATCTCCATAAAGGCAAGCCTATCAAACACAAAAATAGGAAGACAATGGGGTGGCACTAGGGTAGCATACACTCTGAAGACTATACATGTGCTGAAGAAATACCAGTCTCCCTAATTATGATCAATTATAGTATCGGGCTTGAATTCCTTGGGCCTCAGAATTCCCATCATATTTCTAGAAATCCTCTCCACAGGCCTCACTCCCAAGTTATCCAAGATAGAAAAGACCAATCTGTTGCTAAAATCAAGGTAATTTGACTTAGAGTAGTGTTTGTCCCAGAGGTGCATCCATGTTTGTACTAGAAAATCATTGACATCCTTGTCCTTTGTGGTGAGGTCTAAAAACTTGGACCAAATCTTCATTCCACTGCACAACAACATATGCATTAACAAAGAGTAATGCTTGAAGACTAGAGGAGCATTGGGAGGCCTCAACTCAATCAAATCCTTATGAATTTTATTAGCAACAAAGGAAGCATAATCAAAAACCTTGTTTTATTCTCTATCTTGAATATCAACACCATTACCATCAAGGGAATGGGCATCCTCAAATCAAACTTCCTACCCAAAATTTGACACAGTGTATAATAAGTATTCTTAAAATAATTCTCAAATTCATCACAACTAAAAGGTTTTGACTCATGTGCAGCAAACCTCTGCCCTTTCTTGCCCAAATCTCTTCTTCTGTGCCTAGGGAGCTTGTGAGTCCTGTATGCATGTTTGTGCTTGTCATATTCCTACTTCAAAGCACTAACATGAATAGCAATAGTAGCAGAGGGGTCTAATCCAAAAGTCCTTATAACCTAGGTTCAATTGATTTCTATTTTGTGGGTTCCATCTACACTCTTTATGACCTTGTCCACTGGGTCATAGCATTTGGCAATCTCCTTTAATAGGATGACATCCACAAATACATTGGGCACAATGAGCTTGCCCAAATCAGTTCTCCATAGGTTGTTAATAGATTTAGGGAAATCAAACCTTTTGTAGGTATATTCAAACAAATCCCATCCACTTTGAGGTACAATAATGTCTCCAATTTCCTAGGTAGAATCCTGTAGATGGTCAGATAAGATACCCTCCCCAATATCCCTTTTCCCAATAGTCCTAGCTCTAGGGAATAGTTTCATAAGGTCATCCTCCATTAATCTAGTAAAATCAAACTTTACCCCTCTTGTTTTTGGCTTTTCATCCTCAACCTCAAGTTTTACCTCACTAGCCTTTGGTTTTGCTTTTCTAGCTTTAGGTTTGCTTGCTAATGCTTTACTAGGCTGGCTCATTCTTACTGACCTAAATGAAACTAGGGCTCTTGAATTTAATTCAAATATTGGGCCTTCCCTTACAATTTGGTAATATTCTTCCAAAAAATACTGAATTCAGTTGACTTCGATCATGCAAACCCTTACAAATTATTCTTCTCTTTAAACTAGGGTTCCAAATTTATCACAAGACTACAAATCTCTTTTCAATTACCCAATCTAGATTGTTCATGGAAAAAGGATTAAAATCCTACTTACCTAGCTCAGGCTACACTTGCTTCAAATTTCCTTGCTTTGATTCCCAGAGGCTCGAGCACTTGACTAATGTACATGCAAAATTATGAGAAAACAATCTGATTATCAATTATATGGCTTTCGAACACATTGGAACACCATTAAAGGCGGAGTGATGGCTCACATCAGCAAGATGGAAAAGGTTGGTAGATAGCCATTTCTAGTTCAAATCATAGCCGTAGATGAGACTGCCTTAGGATAAAATTGATGACTATCGCAATACTTACATGCATCACCCTTTATTTTGAGGTTCTACGGTAGTAACTGCGATGTCAAAAATCCTAGCAATGAGCAGAGGAAATGCCATGTAGATACTTCCTTTGATATCCTTTACCGTCAACTTAATGTTGTAGCCATCGCATGTCACATTTCATCATATTTCCCTCTTAAGTAACTTGTGATGTGAAGACATGCTACGACGAGAAGAGATGGAGACACATGGCATCAATCTGAACCTTCGTCGCGTATCACTCTTTCCCTTGCTCTTCACAAATACAAACTATGATATGAAGACCTGGTGTGATGAACTATGGAGAAGACACTTATCCCAAGGCATACTCCATCGCACATCGCATTTCAGAATGAAGCGCTAGAAGAGTAAATGTGATGCAAAGGATATGCGCGATGAAGGACTTAAGTAATAATATATTTGCAAAAGGTTGTCTTAAAAGGGGGCCACACTAGGTAACATGACAAAGGGGACTTGATTTTGAAACATGCCCACACCTTAGACTTAGGATAAAACTAATTAATTCATTGTGTTAGGCATTTGATAAAATTTTCAAGGCATGGGCTACAAGCGGCGACGCTAGGCAAAGAGGGCCAATTAAAAACATGAAGATGTAGGCATAAGTTATCACTAACCAACCGAGAAACAGGTCCATTCAGTCAACGGGGAAAAATTAAAAATAACTTAGCGACCAAAGATTAGGGTTTTTTGATGGGTTTACAAGTTTTGATAAACCCTAAACACTATTTCACAAGAACCCTCACCCACAAAGACTAAGCAGAGGTTTAGAGATGGAAATTCACATAGAAGACCACAAAAATTTCATAAGTCCTACTAAGTTCATCACCTTGCTACATCATACCACCTACTTTCACACCTTCAAGAGGTCTGAGTTCATCGGGGATCATATCCTATACATCAAATACCTCTAGGTTACTGAATGTTGAAGCAATCTCCCAAGAAAATAGAAAGTCTTGACAACTCTCTTCAGAATATGGATCATTTGGATGCATTCTACATGAATCAGTCAAAGCAAAGTTTGTCATGTGTGGTGAATTTCTGTGCAATAGCATATCCTTGCTCATGCTTGACACCAACTTAATTATGTCATCAAGTGATTGACTTGAAAAAGCTTCCAAGCCATCACTTTGCATGACTGTTTGATTTTTATTCTTAGATTGTATACTTATGTTCCCCTTTGACATTACTAGGTCAGTATCATCCAAGCGAGAATCTTCTTTATTGCAGGTGTGAATAGGATCAGCTTGGTAGACATATAATAAACCCAGATCCACTCCATTGAAATTAGTCACATTCTCTAAAAACCCATCATCTAAGTTGCTTAGTAACCCTCCTGTTTCAGCTGATGACTGATATTGGACTGATAGTTTATTGTCTGCAGCAACAACATGGTATCATTCTTCCTCTATAAGTGGATTCTTGATGTCAATGTTACTTTAAGGTGATGCATCATCTTGATCTTCTTCATCTGACTCATCTTGAGACTATTTTGAAACAATTATACCTATCTAAGATGTCTAATCATGGTGGTATATTGGACTGGTACAATCAAGAACTTAATCACTGTTCACTACACAATCTGATTGTGGCTCAGATCTATCAACTGAAACAACTTCCTACATTACTGTCCATGACTTTTCTTTATCTAGAGGACTGATCCCTTCTTGTTCTTGCACATGTTTACACTTAGTTTCAAACTCAGAATTGCCAACAAATTGAAATGAACTACTATTCTCCACTTTTGTGTCAATAAACACAGGATTAGAATCTTGGGATGCATTTGGTTGCTGATTTGCATCCTCAACATCCTCAGTAGAAAAAATGTGACCCTGTACACTGCTCTATTCATTGTCCTATAACTAAAAATCAGGTTTTAACCAAGTTGGGACATCATATCATGTGGCTGACTTGTCCAAATTCAATGACTAAGAAGCTGATCTTAACCAATCTGGGACTATATATTCTTCAGCTAAGTGAACTTGCTGATTTTGGTTGGAGACAAACTATTGAGGGAACATGCTTTCCTTGGTATCTGCATCAGATGGTTCAACAAGTGGGCCTCCAATGTCCTCCATCCAATGTTTCTTTTCAGGCTTATATACTTCTAACTAAGGAAATTGACCATGTAGAGCCCTGTCCACCCTTAGAATGAAAGTTTGACAATTGATCTCAACATGTCGATCGTAGCATGGATCCTACATTCCCTGGATGAAGCTATATCACACAGTGTCAATGGAGGCCACTGCTTTGCTACATTTTTGTCTACTACCTCCTTCCAAGCTAATAAATATACATAACTAGGAAGCTCAAACATCTTAAAGAGAGACTCCTGAGATGGGTATGATAGACTACCCATCTTTTTCACATTCAAACCCTTGAAAGCTTACGTTGAAAAGTTTGCACCCTCCTTCTAGCACCAATTCTGTTGATGGTGTTTTTAGCACACAACATAGGTAAGACACAAGGGTATCTCACCTCTCTTGAAAGGAATCCTATCCCAAAACTTTAGAATAAGACTGCCCCAAGGTTTATATAGCTAGGTCTTAGCTCATAAGATAACTCAATGGATATGTACTTCGTTGTTCCAACCAAGGGGACTTACATGCAATGTAGATAGAATTTTAATGCATTAGGGTTTGATTGCACATGACCTTGATTAGTTTTCTGATTTGACAATGCATAAACAAACTGATATATACTCAGATTGCTATAAAATATGTGATTCTAGCATACAACTAGTAATCTGCTAACTTACATTCATTAAACATGAAATCTATGACAACACTATGCAAGTTTATGAAACCTAATCTAACCGGATCTGATAAAGAAAATACAAAAGGAAAATGGAGAGAAGGGGTAGAGAAATCCTGTAGACAACTGCAAAAATGATCAATAAACAGATAGGCAGACTCCCAACAATAAACAAATCTCTGCTTAACTAGGCAACCCACAATGCCACATAGACTGTACAATCTTCTGAGGAAACGTCAAGATTTTCAAACTGTGAAGGATTCATTCAACACCCAATTCCTAGTGCAGTTCAATGAACTCACACAACTAAACTTAGCTCAAAAAAATATGTCCAGACTAACCATGCAAAATGGCATACAATCAACAAGCCATCAATGGTATGGACATGAAATCCATCAAATATCTGAATAATTAACCATAAATGCAATTGAATAACTAATTGGAAAGGTGAAGAGGAACCATGAGAACCATATCCAATCAACAAAATGAACTCATATGGAAGTAGAAAATGAAATTCTATTTGTATTGATTCAAAAAATGGCAAAGTTTCAACAATTCTTTTCTTCAATCCTTTCTTACAGGTTTTACAATGAGAGAGGTTGCCTTTATATAGGGAGGCAAGTATAGTGAGTTTTTCAATGGAAAGTGGAGATTAACTCAACACCAATGGCTCAGATTACAAGGCATTTAATTTTGGTCAGTGGGTAGTTACAATCCTGGATTTGCTTTTTTCTTGTAGGAAAAAGACAAAATTACAACTTTTTAGCTCATGAGAAAAAGATGAAATAATAGCTTTTTGAGTTGTCTAATGAGATAAATGACTTTTCAATAAGTTGACTAGTCAAGAGGAATATGAGGTACATTTTTTATGAAGACAAATCCAACTGGAAGCTTGTTGGATTGACATTTGATGACTAGACAACTGGGACAACTGTGAACATGTCTTGAACATTGAACAAGTTCTGCAAGAACAGCAATGATGTAGGCCTGATTTCCTATATCTTCTATCTCCTGGGGCTTATCTCCATTTCCTTTGACATCATACTGACTTCGTTTTGTAGGCACAGTAGCGATTTGGTTGATAAAATGATGATTCTTCATGTCTAGGTCAACAGGATATCTTTGGGCTTTCATCCCTCATGGTGGCTCCAACTAGTTCTTTTATCTTCTCAGACCTACAATCCATAATAAAAGGCATCAATTTCATCATAAACACATCATTTCCCATCAAGATAGATCAAAATATATCCATTTGCAGTCGTGGATCAATCTAGGACAGCCTAAAATTAATTTTGGTTGCCATGGACAACTTCACAAATCTAGTGATTTTCTCATTATTTTCTTAGTTTTTCATCATTTTTGACCACTCATTTCTCATTTATGGTGATCTAGGATGTTTTTGTGCCCATTTGGATCTAGTATGAGACTTTTATTTTATGTTTGTATACCCTTTTTTGCAAAAAGTGGGATTTTTGGGGGTTACTGGATATCCATGTGCAGTAGCATTAATTTGATGTAAACGATGTTCTAAATCCATACTAGCATGACAAAAATGATTAACATGATGTAAAGAATGATATGCAGATCAATTTCCTCAATTAAACCAAGTTTCATGCCTTAAAAAATAAGTTTTCCAGTGTAATTCATGAAAAAGCAGGGTTTTTTAGGTCTACTAGATAAGCAGGAAATTTCACTCCTACAGGACATATCCTGCAGAAGGCAGAATTAGCGCAATGTCCTGTCATGTGGGAAATGCCTGCTAACCTTTAAATTGACTAAGTATTACCTTGGAGAAATTTTTTAAGGTCACCAGATAGCAGAGAAAAAGGGTGGTGCCAAATATATCCTGCAGAAGGCAAAATTAGTGCAATGTCTAGTACATCAGCTATTTAGCGCAAACTGTAGCAGGGGTCATTTTCAGCACAAACTATAGTAGGGGTCATTTTTAGTGCAAACTGTAGTAGGGTTCAAAAATCTTGCCAAATTTTGAAATGCCCTAGGTGACAATATATTTAAAAATATATTTAAGTATAAGTTTGTGTACTTTAAATATTTTGAAATATACTGTCAGGATGTTTGAGATATGTTTCGGATAAATAGGATTTAACATGCAGATTCTAGATTTTGGAGGATCCATTAGATTTCAGACTTAACCAATTTTTCAGGATTTCAGGGCTTCAAACTTAGCCAAATTCAAGGTTTCAAGGACATGCATCAGGGTGAAAGCACAAGGACCACTTAGTAAAACTTTACAAAATTTGACATGATTTTGCAATTTTAAGGCATAAAAAATAGAAATCTCAATATGATACCTCCTGTAGTAGCAATTTTAAGAACTATATCCAATGACACAGGATTTTAGTACAAACTACAGTAACACCCAGTTTTAGCGCAAAAGGCCACAAAGGTCTATTTCTTAAGCACAAAATCAATTAAGACTCCATATCAATCACAAAAGACATAAAACAACTTCAAACATGCCAAATACCCACATTTGGAACAAATCCTACATTTTAAGCACCATTTCACTTTCTCATCATCATAAGCAGGAAAGGTTGAGATTCCAAGCCAAAGAAAAAGAGGGGGCCCCTATTTGGCAAAATGGGGCATGTGTGCGGGGCACAACATGTTTCTCTTGGTTTACCTTCTCTACATATGCATTGTTTATATCTATACCTAATGGTATGTGGACTATTCTACCTTCATTTGCAAAGGATATTTCTTCTTTTCTTGAGTCTACTATACCAATTGCATTGGCAAACCATTGTAAGCCTAATAGTGCATTGAAAGTGTTGAATGGTTCTTTCATAGAAACAATTTCAAAATCAACAACTTATTTCACCCCTAGTACATTAACTTCCACTTTTCCATGTGCCTATAGTGCCCATTTCTGATCCATTAGCTAAGCTAATTATTGTATGGAGTCTCCTCTAATTTTGGTTTACCTAGCTATTCCCAGACTCTTTTTAGGAGCATATTTACATTTGCTCCTAGATCTACCATCACTTGTTTGATTTTTCTATGGTTAATGTGTGTGGTGATCATTAATGGTTTGGTTTTCCATGACATATCTTTTTTGGTCATTTTTCTCACTTGAGGTTTCTAGGCTATGTGTTTGTTCCAATATTTACAAAATTGTCTTAGTTTTTCTAGCAGGTTATTATGCTGTGTCAGCTAGGTTAATTGTTTTAGTGTTGAAACTTCTTTGTCTGAAAATAAATTATTCTGTTGTATTTCTTTGTTTTGTTCCTTATTTATAATGTGTTTAGATTCTTCTATTATATTATCATGTTGGTATTTACTAAGGAAGAAATTATCTTCTTCCTCTCCTTCTTTCTCATCATCTTCATTTTTTGTATTGTATATGGGATGTCTTACCTTTGTGGTGTCTGTCCTCTATCTTGTTACTACCACAACTTTGTTTTTACCCTTGTATTGGACTAGGTCTTCTTGTTTTGGATGTTTTTTCTTTTCTTGGTACTCTTCTTTGGAGGTTTCTTCATCAGAATTGTTAGAGTTGTATTGTTCTTTTTGACATCTTCTTGCTACTTGCGGTATGTTCTTAGGGTTTTTTCTCATAATCCTAGCACCTTTAATGTTGTTGAATCCCTGTAGTTTGTCACTCTTTTATTGAGGTGGCACATTTTTGAAGTATTTCTACAACTTGTCAAAATTAAACAGATCATGTTTTGAACTTCCACAGAAAGGACATTACTCTTTTTTATCAGACCAGCATTCACTTGCGTAGTAACCTTGTTTACCGCATTTGTAGTAGGTAGCATCATTTCTTCTTCGACCTCTACCTTGTCCTCTTCCACCTCTGTGGATGTTATATTGTCCTCTTTCCTCATTTGAGTAATTGTTTGAATATGGTACTTGGTTTTGCAGAGGTAAATTTTGTAGTGTGTTTATGTTTCTCTAGTTTTTCTAGTTAGGCACTTTGTACCCATGATCTTAGGTGTATAGAGGTCTTTTTGCCAGTCCTTTGACATATGCCATCTCTTGGTCCATTGTTCTGTTATTGTGGTGACTATTGAACCAAGGTTCATGTTCCTCTTCTTCACTTCTGATCCTGAATAGTAGAGATGGGCAATCATCAGTATCATGGTCATCCCATTCTCTACAGATTCCACAATACATGGTTTGTATCCTTCTTGGGACTATTTTTAGATCTACCCTTAATGTGGCAACTCTATTTTCACCTTTTAGGACTGGGCACTCATTTCTGACATGACCCTCTCTTATGCAATATGTACACCAAATATTTGTCCTTTGCCTTTGTGGACTAGGGTCCTTTTTAGCTAGTATGTCTTGTTTGAGTTTGAGTTCTTCTAGTTCTAATTTTAATTTCTTTATTTCTTTATTTTCATTGGCTTTTTCTTTCCTTCTCCAAGTTTGTGCCTCTATGCAATAAGCCAAAGTTACTTCTTCAGAGTATGTTGTAAATGTTCTTCCATCTAAGGATGTCCCAATTTATGGAATTAGTCCTAAGACAAACCATTCTATCTATTTTTTTTCTAATAAAGGCTCTTCTAATTTCCTTGATATATCATTAAACCTTCTATCATATTTTTTTATCGATTCTTCTTCTTGAACTAAATCTTTCATTTTAATAACACTTTCTATGGGAATTTCTAGGGATTGAAATTTATCTAAAAATTACTTTTTAACTTTTGCCCATTCCTTATCATTCTCTAGGTAAGTCTTTCTATACTAGTTAAGGTCTTCATTTCTCAATGTTCCCACAAAATCAAATAATTTAGTTTGATCCCTATTTGTGCATTTTCTTTGCCAAATGGATTCTAGTACAAATATATGTTCCATAGCTTCTGTGGTATCCTTTCCAAATACTGGCATCTTGATTAGCGAATCCATGTTATTTTTGTTTCATTTTTCTTCCTTGTGGTAACTTTATTTTGGTACTTGTTCCTTTTTCTTCTTAAGATTTTTGTATGTCTAGGTTTATTTTCCCTTCCTTTATCCCTTGGTAATTGAATGTCAAAATGGTCTTTCCCCAATATGGCTTGATAATCGCTTATAAATTGTTGTTGTGGATCTATTGCTTGATTCACTTCTTCACTTAGGTTTTGTGATGAAATCCTTCTTGATTTATAGGGCATAGGGGATGACTCCTAGTCTTGGAGTTGTAACTCTTCAAAGTGGTTTTTTATTTTAGGATATATTCTTTCATTACTAAAGACATTTGATTAGTTAATGACGTAGTCCAACCTCCTCTTATTTCAATCGCATTATTAAACATGCTATTGTCACCATTTGGTACCACTTGTTGTAAATCCCCCTCTCTTATTTTTCTTATACTTATATCAACCAATTGCTCCAAATAATCCACATCAAACTTTAAAGGTTGTAGATTTTGTATGGAATCCAATAGTTTTCAAAAATTTCATTGATTGTAATTTGTATGTTAGATAAATTTGGCTCCATATGTGGTGTTTTACTTAATTGCAGTAGGATTGGGATCTCTATACCATTACACCCTTCTTCCCATAGCTTCCTGGATATCCCATATGCTATGATACTTCCTTCTAAATTATTTAAAATCTTTTTTTCTTTCTCTAAATGGGAGTTCAATTGCTTTAGAGTGTTATCAAGTTATGTTTCTATGACAATTGTTGTCCTTGTGGCGCACTCATTTATCTTCTCAAAATTAAGTAAATTATTATTGTCCTATTTAGCTACAGCCCCTCTAGTGCACTCATTCTCCTTCTCCATTTCTTTGTTAGTTGCACCCTCTTGGCATGCTCTATTTCTATCTCTCTTGCCTTCTCCATTCTTCTATAGTACCTTTCTTGACATTCCTATGTTTATTGTTGTTTATTTTCTTCCATATTCATTTCCATCTCAAATTGAATATTTTTGTTAACTTATCTTAATCTTTTGCTATCTCCTCTAACCATGGGTGTTTATGATATGGTATTCCATTGGTCCTTATGTATCCCATGGTCAACCTACTTTTAGTGGTTACATTTTTTCAGGGATCTTTTTAGATCCCCCACTTTCCATTTGTCATCCCCTAGGTTCTTGCCCCCCTCTCATAGGGCTAGGACCTAAGAGAATCTTCCATAGATCATGATTTTTTTTGTCCTTTTTATAATATTCCTTTTAGTAATTCTTTCTATTTTGCACTTCTTCCTTCTAATGATCTGACTGGTTCTTCACTATTCTACCTAAGTCCTGATAATGGAACCAAATGTTGGCAAGGGATTGAGGGTCATAGTCTGGAGATCTGAACCTGATGTACCTTATGTAATCTTTATACTCTAGTCATGATAGTGAGAGGAGAGTTAGATCATTTGCGATAAGAATAACATAATGCATTAACTTATAATGACATATAATGTATCATATAGATTTAAAAAATTAAATAGTCCTTCAAAACACTTATATCTTCTTCATATATATATATATATATATATATTTATATTTGTTATGTATGAAAATGGGGTTGATGAAAGGATGTAAGGTGTGTGGTTAATTAGATTCAATCAAACCCTTCTTTCACACATATATTTAAGGACATAGATTGAGCTAAGTCACAACTGTGATAGAGGACTCAGCTACAGGTCTGATGTCACTATGAGATGATTGGAAAGATAGAATAGATTGATATTTTGTTAAAACCCTAATTATGAAAAATCATAAACAAACGTGTTTGTCCCCAAATCAATAGACAGTAAACCCTAAAGGTTTGCCAATTCTTAAGATCAGGTTTACTATAGGACTTGGCCAACAAAGACAGGAGATTGTTTGCACTTGTCTCCCCTGCACTTTAGGTTCTGCCGCACCTAGGGGGGATCCCTCATTCACAACAAAAAGATTTATCCTTGACTAACTTAGGTAGAATCCTCTCATGTATGGACCAAGATTTATAAGATAAACCCTAGACTAGCAATATTCTTGGACTATCCCACTGGTTCAACTTAGAGAACATGCAACTAAAACCATACCCCTAAAACATGAAAGTTTTTTGTTTTTGTGTTTTTATGTATTTGGTTGTCAGATGAAGGTCTGATTCATAAAGTAGGCACAACTTACTAGGACCGGTGCCTATCACAGGACATGGAGTCAAACTTAAAAATATGAAGATGATTTATCATGAGCTTACTTAACACACAGAAATCAGGGGGTTTCTTTTATTCTCTGCCTTACAGATTAACCCCAAGATTAAGTATTCTACTAACAATACTTATGAAAATCCTTGCCACAAGCATTCTTCTTCATACTTAACCCTAAACATTTAATCTAATCCTTGAATAGAAGTCTGAGATTAAATATGCAATGCAACATACATGCATTGAAGAACTCAAAATAACCCTTAATTATTTAGCTCAAAAGAAGAACACAGATAACAGAGGAGAGCATTAATAGAACACATGCAATGAGCATTCTTCATTTATATTCAACCTGAATATGATACAAACCCATGAACAAATACATACAACACATTAAGCAGAAACTTACAACACCATAGATAGAGCAACCGAGCAGAAATTGGCTTTGTATTTACTTCTCAGAGAAAACTTCAATCTTTCAAAAACCCAAAATGAAAGCTCAGCAGTTCATTTATAAGCTCAGAACATGTTGCCCTAAAATTTACTACCATATGGAGGTAGGTGAGATATTTCCTTACATTTTGCCTCCAAAAATACATTAGCAAATATTAATATTTTACATTAAAAGAAAAGAAGAATTGCTAATAAATAAAACATATTTTAATTTTCCCCCTTTTAATTTTTACATTTTTCACCTATTCCCAAATTTGTACAGTAGTTGAAGACTACTCATTCCTCTGAACTAATGCAAAATGAACTCTGTGACCTCCCTTCCAACATCCAATTTCAATTTCTTGCCCAATCAATTTTTTCTGGGTCATTTTTTGGTAGAGGGGCGTTTTTCATCTTGTTGGCAGCCAAAAATCAACGCAAATGATCCTAAAACCTCTACCAATGCCTTAGTAATGATCATAGGATGAATTTGAAACATAAAACAACATTTTTTGGCTAAAAAATGCCCTAAAAACTGGTCTGAAACCAAAAAATGTGAATAGCTTTTAAATTTGCAACAAAATCCATCTGAGGCTGATGAAAACCTATTGAAAATGCCATAGCAGTGAAGGAGATGCATCATATTTACCTGCAGATGAGAAGGAGGGGCTGAAAATGCCATGCGATGGGCATTTCGCACCATTATAGGGGTCCCTATATGCATAGTAGAGAGGGCTGCGATGGTGCAAAATCCACCATCATGCCTTTCTTTTCCTTTCATAAACTTTATCCAAAGTTTAATAAACCTTTTTGATAATATTTGCCCTAAAATCACTTTCATTCAAACTTTATTAAAATGCCTTTTAATATTTCATTTTAATATTTACATTTTAAACCTTAGACTTAGGCAAATTTTTAATTCCTCCTACCGGGCAATTGACATTTTTTCATTGCGGGAAAACCGGGCATCTAATGACTATGAAATTTTGTGCAAGGGCATCATTAATTATTTCACACAAACCCACTTCCTTAGAATCCACATCGTCAACCGAATTCAGGGACCTCCTTTGTAAACTGGCTTACCGAATGCCTTCCCCGCAACTAAGATGCATTAAAATAATATATCATATGGTATCCAATTTTGATGAAATTAGAATTGGAGAGGTTTGAGACCAAATCAAGAAATGGGTCGCCCTCAGATTTGCAAGATTTGTAACTTTCCGGAAGACCAAATTTTGGATTTCAGAAGGTAGAAACTTTGGGGACAAAAGAGTGGGCACCCTTATCCAATGTGGTACTTTTTCTGAGGGCTTTAGAGTAAAATATGCTTCAGATTGTAACCTACTCAGAGATTCCTGACACTGTGAAACTGGAGGACAAAAGAGTGGGTACCCTTGTCTAATTAGGGATATTTTCTGTTGTTTTCTTCAGATCTGGAATCTTCAGGATCTGCTTTGATCTCCTGCAACTCCTCTCTGCAAGATCTGACACTTGTAACTTGCAATCACAAGAGAGGGGTTGGGGGTTGTGGTGTTTAGGAGCTTGCCTCAGTCAAGCCTCGGAATGCCATTCAAGCCTTCCAACACCATTGTTAGATAGAGTGCGTGTCCTTGGTGGATAGAGGCAAAAGCAAATGATATGATAAATTGATTGAAACACAAAATAGATGTCACCTTAGAGGTGAATCTCTCATGGGGAGATGCAGATCTTTCATGCCATGAGGAGATGGATTGATGAAGACAAATCTGCAACCAACAAGTACAAACACAACACAATACTGCTCTGCAAAACAATGAAAGCCTTGAATATCCTTAGTACAAGATCACAAGTTCATATTATAGATCTAGGTGTAAAATGAAGTCCTAAACATGTTTATATATGCATTCCCACTAAACATTTGTAATTCAAATTGAATAGGTCGACAAAGGGAAACCTTTTAATGGTCACTTTGTGGACATTTAAAATTTGGGTCCCGACAAAATAGGTCTGGACTAGGGCGCAGGCGCCCATGTCCAAGGTCCTATTTTGGACTTAATTAAGATTTAAGATGCACCCCTAGGCCCCATTTGACATGGGTTTTCAGGGGATTTTGCTCCGGGATTCATTTTTAACATGCATGATTAAATCTAAGGGACTTGGGAGCTAAACTTAGGAGGTAAAAGTCATAGGGGGACATTTTACGACATAACATTTAGCCCCCACTTCAATGTATGTATGATCTTATGACCCATACATGAATTAAAGTACGGTCGAAAACATGTCAAACACACTAGGCACTTGAAGCTAAGGCATACACAAAGATTGAGGAACTATTTCTAGCCCCAGTTTCAGGTAAGCACTAGAAGACACATCACAGACACACAAAACATAATGAAGATAGTAAGAAGCACTCAAGACATGGAGAAGACATTATTGAAGATAAATTAAACATGATGAATACATGAGAGCAGTCACGCAAAACACAATGAATACAGTGATATAACATTTTCATATATATATGAATGGAAATAAAATTACAACATAAAATCCTGAGTGTGGGTAGAGACCACACAAGGGAGGAAAACACACCAAACAAACCTCGAGTGTAGGTGGAGCTCGTTGCTACATGCACAAGAGGGAAAAACACACCATACAAAGCCCAAGTGGGGGTTAACCACACAAGGGGGAAAACACACGGAAGACACATGGAATACACGAGTGTCATATAGCATGTTAGAGACATACTATATGTCTTATACATGACAAACATAGGTGATGGAAGGAGCTTATTGCTAAGTCCCACCATCTAAAATACGCCAAACACACCTAACGATTAGGCTTATGCCACAACAACCACTAAAAACACGCTTAAGGGAGGATAGTCTCAAGATCCAACTCCACCTCTATGGAGGACTTTTGTATTAAAAGGATGTGCACTAGCTCAAGAGATACACCATCCCGCCTTCCACAGAAGGGCTTTTGAATAAAAGGATATGCACTAGCTCAAGAGATGCATTATCCTACCTCGCGTAGAGGGATTCTTTAATAAAGGATATGCTATCCCACCTCATGGAGAGGGATTTTTTATTGCAATTTAAATAAAGATGTGTACTTGCGCTAGAGATATAGCATCCCACCTCACGGAGAGGGCTTTTTATTGCAATTTAAATAAATATGTGTACTTGCGCTGGAGATATAGTATCCCACCTCACGGAGAGGGCTTACAAACATGCTTCATTAGTACCAAAATCATCAAACAGATATCATTATATATGCCCCCACCTTAAGGTGGTTGATGTCATGTACCAATATCAAGCACGTTAAGGTAGAGAGAAAACACGCAAGGAAACAAGAGCTTTCGCAAAGCCCATGCCCACTGTTGGCAACAGACACTACTACGCATGACAGGTGTTGTCATTAAAGGCAACTAAGTCTATCCTACACATCTGCATTACATAATTTCTTCATACCGGAAGTTAGAGTGAAGATTTGTCTAAGTCTGGGTAGTCATAAATAGAGCATGTGACAGGGTCCAGTATCTGGGTCCAAATCTCTCCGGTGGTAAATCACAGTGTGCTATGGATTTGAGGGAGTGATAAGAATTGTCAAGACTAGCTAAATCTAGAAATTTAGCCTCCGGTGATGAAGGATTCAAAAGTTATAAGCATCTAAGTATCAGGTTCCAGTTAGTCAGTATAGTCAAAAGAAGAACAAGCCGACCTAGCATTTGATCTTGGTTCGGATGAAAAAAAGAAGTTGGTTAAGCAATTTGTGATAATCAGTAGTATTGGCCAACATGATTGATGATTTCAGAACACAAATTTTTGGTCCACGTTGTTGTTTGTGCATGGATTCAGCCGACAGAGCAGAGTTCTTAATAAATGTTCTAAGTTTTCTTGAAGCCAACTACAGTTGATTGAATTTCTTGATGTGGATATATATAGCCAATGGATTCGAGTCTTTTGGTGTGTGTTTGAAATGGTATGATGGAGTAAGTGTGAAAAAGGGTAGAAAGAAGTGTGAAGGTGAAGATCTAAGCTCAGATTATGGCCAAAGAGTGAAACAAGGCAGAGTAAGGATGAAGTGTGTAAGATCAGTATTCTATGCTTAACCGGAACTAAATTTTTGCATTGGTAGATGCTATTCATTAGTTCAAACATTCTGTAATCTTCTTGTAATCATTTATGTAGGCAGTGAGCCTCTTGAAGCAGTGAGCTTTGGGCAGTGCGTCCTGAAGGCATGTGCCTTCCCCATTTGTAATACTTTTAACATAGTATAATTTCTTGTGGGTTAACCCTCGCTGTGGTTTTTCCCTTAACTGGGTTTCTATGTAAAAATCCTGGTGTTATGTGTGTTGATTATGTTTCTGCTCATGTGTTGATTTATGTTTTCATGGTTATATCACTAATCTGATAATAAGAGGTAAAGAAGATTAATTGTAGCAAATATTAAAGTTTTGAGACAACTGATTCACCCCCCCTCTCAGTTGTCTGCCCTAATTTCAACAATTGGTATCAGAGCCTTGTTCCTTAGAAGAAGTTTAATAGCTTGAGAAAGATCTAGGAAGGTATTTCTATGGGTTCATAGAAGTATTCTAATGGCCTCAATGAACAACTTCAACTTGCTTTAGAAGATCTTAGTCAGGCCAGATCTGAAATCCAAGAACTGAAAGAGAACCTTAAAGATGCTAATGATTTCATCATCACCTTAAAAAGTCATCTGGGCAAATCCAATGAAAAGAGGAGGGAGTTACTTCACTAGTTAGCAGATCAAAATGAAAACAATGGCATGGATGAAGCTCTAAAGGAGAAGACAAAGGAATGTGAAAAGTTGGTAAAAGAGATTGTTGTCCTAAAACATGAAATGGAATCCAAAGTAATGAAGCTAACAAAGGAAATTGAGGAAAGGAAGAAAAATGAAGAAAACTTGAATTAGAGTTTGAAAGAAAGAACATAAGAATGCTGTAGATTGAACAGAATAATTGGCCACCTAGAATTAGATCTACAAGAAACTAGGGAAAATGAAGGAGAACTTAAGATGCAAATTGTTATTCTCAAACATGACCTAGAAGTTGCAAATGAATACAAGGAGAAGTTCAAGATGAGCTCAACTAAACTTAAAGTGTTACTTGAGAGTCAGAAGAAAGCTGATGATAAAAATGGTCTTAGATATGAGAAAGGTGAAAGCTCTGGATCCGGACAAAGAAATTCACAATTAAGGAATGGGAGAAACAGACCTAGAAGACCTCCGATAAGATAGCCTAATGCTCAAAGGTATCCATATTTAAATGGAAATTGTTTCAATTGCAATAAATCTGGTCATAGAGCTACTTAGTGCAGAAGTAGAGTAAATCAAAGTGGTCCATTCTTCTCTGGTCAATGCTTTAAGTGTAAGAGGTATGCTCATAGATCCAATGAATGTAGAATTATGATAATGAATAACTCTAACAATAGAGGAAATGACAATTCTTTCAAAGGAAAATGCTTTGCATGCAATAGATTTGGACATATGGCTAATCAGTGGAGATCAAGAGGAAATCAATTAAATGGGCACATAAATGTGTGTTTCAATTGTAATCGATCTGGTCATATTGCAAGATTCTGCAGAAGCAAGAATAATGAAAGAAGAGGTCCGGTAAATAGAAAACTAGATGAGGAAAGATTGGACAAAGGAAAAGGAAAAATAGATGTGAATGAGATTCAGAAAGAAATAAATAAAATGTGGATGAAGAAAGATGAAAACAATGAAGGTGATGGATCCACACTAGAATCCGATGCTGATAATTCCTCTGGGAATTGAATCAGGAGCTCTGGCTCAAGGGGAGCTACATTGAAAATCAAATTCCCCCTACCAATAAGTGGGTGCTTGAATCTAGCACAATGAATGAAGATAGAGAAGCCTATTGTAGATTTGTTGAACCAAATTCTGGAAGAAAGGAAGAAAATGTGATTGATTGCAGAGCAATTGAAGATTGACTACATGCAAAAAAAGTGTAACCGGATGTATTAGGGCAGAGCATTTATTACAATGACAAATTAGGTTTTACAGAGGATAAAAAGTCATTCATTCAATCATTTAGATCACTTTGCATTTGAAGAGAGCAAGCAGAAGAGCACCTAATCTAAGATTTTAAGGATTTTAAGTGCGACCGGTGAATTCATTAGCTAACCCTGATTCCACAGAAGAAAAAAGTATTTTTCTACAAAGCTTTGAACTTGTGATCTTTTGCAATGGCTACACCATTGGTTGTTGATATTACTGAAAGGCCCCGGCCCAAATTCAAGAAGCATCCACACAAATCAATAGAAGTCGACCCATTATGTGCATTTTCAAATGTTTCATATGGTGTATTGCATGTTGAATATATTAGGGCCTATATTCATGCTAGCATAGATGAATTTGGGGACTCAAGGTTTGTAGATTTGTTCAAGAATCATCTAAGGGATGAAATTCATGATCTTAAACCTGAGTATAAGGCACTACACGATAAACATTTCATTCAGATTATAGGGTTTCTATCCTTCGATGAAGATGAATGGGTCTGATATGTTTTAAGACAAATGCATGATGAGTTTTTGTGGCTAATGAAACCTTTCAAGATTGCCAAGGATGCCATCAAGGCCGTGACAGGGTTAAACTCATCCGGTGGACTGCCAATGTTGAAAGTAGTAAAGAATCAAACAATAATTGATGCTACCGGTTCAAGGTTTGACAAAAAGGCAATGACAATAAATGACATCACTGATCCAGATGTCAAATTTGCTTCAATGGTGATTTGATACAAGATTTATCATTCCAGTAGGGAGAATTCTGTATCTGGTACAACTATCTATGCAGCTTATAAGATGTTGAGAGAGAATGCTGATTATGACTTGTGTGAGTTGCTACAGAACCAGCTGATGGAAAATTTGAATAAGGTCAAATATGGTACAATGGTCTTGTGTTTGTTCTTCTATTTCATGAATGAGTTACCCAGCAGGAAAAGCATGTGTTGGACCAATGATAAACCTGTTGCTATTCAAATAAGAGAGCACTTGAACATTATTGGTGATTTCAATACCCAAAGGACTGATCTTTGGGGTTTCTTCAAAAAAAATTAGAACATGATGCATTCAAGGGAAAGAATTCCTACATCTGTGGTTTAAAAATACAAGGATATAGTCTACTTTATGGTGGATACAGATCATTGTTTAATGGAAGCTATTGAACCAAGAACAGTATGGATGATGCCCATGGGGTATGAGGTTGATGAGAAAGTATTGGATATGTATGCTCAACACCTTTTGAGCAAGCCAAAGGACACAACAGTTAAAAGATATGGGACATATAAGGAGCTAAGTGTGAAACTATATGTTGAGTTTAGAGAACCTGAAATCAAGATGAAAGTTCAAAAGCAAGTAGAAATGTATGCTAAAAGCATTGGCATAACTAAGGAAGCTATGAAGCAGAACAGAGAAAGGATAGAAAAAGCTGAGAAGGAGAAGTAGGATAAGAAACAAGGAAGTGCTCCGGTAGAATCCTCCTCCACATCAAGGACTACTAGGAGCTCTATTGTTGCTCCTGTTCCCTGAAAACCTGCCAAACCTAAGAAACTAGAAGGCAAATCATATGAAAAAGAAGAGAAAAGGGTGAAAACTAAGGCCTCCCGAACATATAGAAGCATGAAAAATGATGAAGAAGAAATTAATTCTGATGTTGAGGTCAAAGAGTTGAAGGCCTCAGGTACAAAAGTAGCCAAGGTATCTAAGGAGAAGCCCTCCGAAAGCATAAGGGCAAGAAAGAGGCAAAAGACTAAACCATATGTTGAAAAGCCTACTCTTTCTATGGATGACATCATCAAATCAGTCACTATAGATGGGAACTTAAGGCCAATGACTAAATTTTCTGATGATTACAGTGATGCTGATAAGAAGGTTCTAGAGGAAGCAATAGTCAAATATCTGAATATCTACAATAAAGCTTTAATTGAAATAACTTCTGAAATCCCAAAAGGTCTTGCAAATATTTTGGAGTTAAGAAAAGAAAATGCAAAAAGTAAAGATATTAAGCTTAGGGAGCATGTGCTGATAAAATTGTGCCCTCAGATTACTCCATATCAAATTAACATGATATTCAAAGAAGTGAAAGATGACTTTAGGAGTAAGAAAAGAATAAATAAACTCATGATTGGTGAAACCGATGAGATAGTCAAAGATATTCAGGAGATTTTTCTAAGTACATTGAAAAGGCATAATCTTCCCATTGTTGAAGAAGAGATTGATGATGGGATTCATTCCTCAATTCTAGATGTTGAAGAATTGAAGATCAATGAGCAAAAAACTAAGATAGATGACTCCTCTATTCTGGAAGAGGAAGCAATAAACAAAGCAGATTAAAAGATGACAGATAAAACTCATGATGTAGGAGGTATTCAAACTCCTCCATATCAATCCAGAAAAGAAGATACAGAGATGAATGTTGAAATAGATGCTCAAATTGAAAATGATTCATTGAAGAATAAAGAGCATGAAATAGAAGAACCTAAGGAACAAGAAGCAGAAAAGGCCAAGGAAAAAAATGGAAAAGAAGAAGAGATTACAAAGGTTGATGAAGAACCCAAGCAAGACAATCCAATTGACAACACTGATAAGGATCAAATAGATACATCAGCATCTTGGGCAAGAGATACTGCAGAAGTAGTGAAAGAAATTTTGGAAAATGATAAACTAGTTGTAGAAGAGTTGAAAGGTCCAATCAATTGGAACAAACTTTCACCAATTTAGAAAATAAAGTGGGCCTCTCTCACACAAGCTAAGGCTAGAGAAGATATTTTGAAGTCTCACATAGAAGACAGTGAGCTACTTGGTCTGGCATTAGGGATTTTGGAGAAAATCATGCCAACTTACCAGAAGGACTCATCAGCTTCCCCCTCAGGTCAGTTGAAGAGTTTGATAAATTCTGTAAGTACTCATTTTGAGTCCCTTGAAAAATCTGCAGAGGTCAAGGTTAAAAATGAATTCAATGATAAAAGATTTGATGCTCTGAAAGGGATGATTGGATTAGATAGAATTGTGTTGGACACTAGTATAAAGAGTATTCAAAATGATCTTACAGAAGGAGGGAATGTATATAAATTTTGTTTATCTTGTCCTAAAGCTATAGAGGACATTGAAATAAAAATAAAGGAGTCTAAGGAAAAATTGTCAAGTGTATCCCAATCTTTTGATCCTCTGACAATATTAGTGATGAGCCAAGAATGTCAAATAATCAGCTTGATTCAAGAAATAAAGAAATTGATGAAGGAAAAGGACAACATTGAGATAAGGATGTGTTAGCTCTGGGGACTGATTTCCCCCAAGTTGGAAGCAATGCTCAATATCATGACAGAAGCCCAAGCTATTGCTAAGTCAAGTGATCCTACTGACTTGCAGAAAGCAAAGTCTCAAGCATTCTTATTTAGTGGTCACATCTCAGTTTTGAATAGCATGAAGAAGAGTTGGGACAATGAGTCGGTGCTATTGAAGAATGTCTTTGGTTGTGTTCAAACTTATGTAAATAAGTCATAGGGTTATTTGTGTATATGCCCATGTACATAAAATTTTTGGTGAATTTTGGTATGCGGATTTTGTCAAGTTTGATGCTCAATTACAGATATTGGAACTACTAGACCCAAGGCAATATTCACTCTTGGCTATAAAGTTGTATTGCATATACACTCCATTATGGAGGAATGTGAGATTATGGAATTGTTACATCCAAAAAGTCCAGCCTTTGCCATTGATGTCAAAGGGGGAGTGAAGAGAAATGAAAAATGAGGAATCCAGCAAAGGGGGAGCATTGGAGAACAAAGAAAAGCATAAGTGTACAAAGTAAGGGGGAGTTGTTCTGACACTTAGTCATTTTTCACTAAGTGTTTCCATCAATGCCAGAGGGGGAGATTGTTTACAAGAGACACTGCTACACATGACAAGTGTTGTCATTGATGGAAACTAAGTCTATCCTACACATCTGCATTACAAAATTTGTTCATACCGGAAGTCGGAGTGAAGATTTGTCTAAGTCCGGGTAGTTAGAAACAGAGCATGTGATAGGGTCCAATATCTCAGTCTGGATCTCTTTGGTGGTAAATCACAGTGTGTTGTGGATCTAAGGGAGTTATAAGAATTGTCAGGACTATCTAAATCTAGAAATTTAGCCTCTGGTGATGAAGGATTCAAAAGTTGTAAGCATCTGAGTATTAGGTTCCAATTAGTCAGTACAATCAGAAGAACAAGCTGACCTAGCATTTGATCTTGGTCCAGATGAAGAAAAGCTGTTGGTTAAGCAATTTATGATAATTAGTTGTATTGGCTGACATGATTGATGATTTGAGAACACAAATTTTTGGTCCACATTGTTGTTTGTGCATGGATTTAGCTGACAGAGCAGAGTTCTTAATAAATGTTCTAAGTTTTCTTGAAGCCGGCTACAGTTGATTGAATTTCTTGATGCGGATATATATAGCCGATGGATTTGAGTCTTTTAGTGTGTGTTTGAAATGGGATGATGGAGTAAGTGTGAAAAAGGGTAGAAATAAGTGTGAAGGTGAAGATCTAAGCTCAGATTATGGCCAAAGAGTGAAACGGTTTAGAGTAAGGATGAAGTGTGTAAGATCAATATTTTGTGCTTAACCAGAACTAAATTTTTGCATTGGTAGATGCTATTCATCAGTTCAAACATTCTATAATCTTCTTGTAATCATTTCTATAGGTAGTTAGCCTCTTAGAGCAGTGAGCTCTGGACAGTGCACCCTAAAGGCATGTGCCTTCCCCATTTGCAATACTTTTAATAAAGTATAATTTCTTGTGGGTTAACCCCCACCATGGTTTTTCCCTTAACCGGGTTTCCACGTAAAAATCCTAGTGTTATGTGTGTTGATTATGTTTCTTCTCATGTGTTGATGATTTATGTTTTCATGGTTATATCACTAATCTGATAATAAGAGGTAAAGAAGATTAATTGCAGCAAATATTAAAGTTTTGAGACAACTAATTCACCCCCCTCTTAGTTGTCTGCCCTAATTTCAACAACCCCCAAGGCGACATGTGCTCATGATCACCAAATGTTCCCACAAACACATTGATAAGATATGATTTGCTAAGATAAGATGACAAGAGAGGTTAGAAATCTTAATCTAAGATAATAACCAAAGCAATTAATTAAAGCTATGCATGAAGATAGTCACATTAAGGACCATGGCTATACTACGGGTTCGGATCCAAGTATAACCGTTGGGCTATACTGTAGGTACCTCAGAACCGAGTGTAGCAACAAGGTGAGATACAAATCAAAGTGTGCAAGAGTAGATTGAGTGGATTGTAAAATGTTAGTCACAAGAAATGCCATAAAATGATACATCACACGAAGTGATTCTACTAGTCAAGCATCAGATATATATGTATCAACCTCGTCGTCATGTATGGACTAGGTCCATTTTTGCTTTGCTTGCTGAAGGAACACACGGTTTGTATCAGTATTTGTTTTTCTCATCATTTGCCGACTAGGTAGAATCACTAGAAGAAGGTAAACAATAAAATGAGAGAGGAGAACAAGTGCCTTAGGAACACTATGTAGGAGGATGCCCCCAAAACACCCTCTACAATGCTATGCCCATAAGGCATGACACACAACAATAAAATAGAGGAGAGGAACAATAGAAGAATGGTCACAATAGAGGTGGTCTCCTTGTATCCTTGACCTTACAAAAGTATCAAGGGTCATCCAAAGAGACTTGAACAACACATATAGCACAACACAGGGGAACACAACATGATTCTAACAACATTTATATCTAGGAGGAGGCCACCCTTGAGAGAAACTAGAATAGGTGCTACATCAAGTGTGGCTAAAAGAGGGAGCAATACTTACCTGATTCAATGGGATATTTCTTGGTGGACAATTCTTGTCTATCAGCTCAGGATATCTTGCATGTCATTTCGGTCTTGTTGATATTGTGCTACCATTGAGTTTAGGATGACGAGAGGCTTTGGTGGGCTTCAAAGAGTAGTATCCAATATAGGATGTGTAATTAATTCCAGTAACTTGTAAAGGTACTCTAATTCCTTGTTGATTTATGCCACATCCATTACCTACATAGTCACAATTTTTGTACAAAATCTAAAATCCACGACCATAGAGGGAGTCCATCTCTTTAGAGGATGGCGAGGCCTCATAGGTGTCATAATCTATAGTATAAGTAAGAGTATTGTATTTATTTTCTACCAAGGAGAGTTTGGTTTTCTTAGGTGTTTCCAAAGATTGTTTAGATGAGATTAATGCAACTTTTGATGTGTCAGAGTTATTAAGTTTATATTCCCCCATAGAGGAAGGAGTAAAATCTAATGAACACCAATCACCACCATAAAGTGCATTCGATGGTTTAGAGTCTTGCACAACATTATCTATGGCAAGAGGTATTGATGAATCTTAGCTGGAGTAGTATGAAGCTGTTCAACAAGATCATATTCTTGACCACTTTTATGAGTAAGACGAGGTGATGGAGGGAGCATAGGTTGAGACATGGAAGAGAGACAGACACATGTGGTGCTTGCTTACTTTGCTTGTTATTGCAGGTGTTGTACATGTGAGAAACCACATTGTGATGTGGTTGTTGTGACACATTTTGAACACCTTGATTTCTTTGAGTGATTTGTCTTGCATAGTTTAGGATGTAATCCAGGGGTCGAGGTGGTTTTTGATCACCTTGAACCATCATTACTGGTTTTAAGCAAGAAGGTGCATTAGGTTCCCCTTGCACAATCATCTTAGGAACAATAGTATACTTATCAATTATCCCCTTAGTGGGTGGAATAAGTCTATTAATGAAGATTGAATTAACATTGCTTTCCTCTCGATTATGCTCAACATCTATCCCTAAAGGATTTAATGTGAGAGACCTTTTCTCATCCACCAATGCTTCTACTTTTGGAGGGAGAGCATCAGGGCTAAGGGAAGGTACCTTGTTGTTAAAGAGATTGGTGATGTCTAAGGGGCCTAAATTTACAACCAAAGTAGAGCTATCCATGGTCTTCACTTCCTTAGAGATTTCCAAGGTACTTGAACATTCAATCAAAGGTGGAAGATGCAATGGATTATCCTTAGGGACTTCATGTACCATGTGATTATTAGTTGAATAGTCATTAGATACCCATGGAGAATCCTTCTTGAGTGGGAGCCTTTTATCCACTAATGCTTCATTTTCCAAAGAGAGAGCATTGGAATGAAGGGAAGGCACATTGTTTTTAAAGAGATTGGTGATGTCTAAGGGGCCTAAATTTACAACCAAAGTAGAGCTATCCATGGTCTTCACTTCCTTAGAGATTTCCAAGGTACTTGAACATTCAATCAAAGGTGGAAGATGCAATGGATTATCCTTAGGGACTTCATGTACCATGTGATTATTAGTTGAATAGTCATTAGATACCCATGGAGAATCCTTCTTGAGTGGGAGCCTTTTATCCACTAATGCTTCATTTTCCAAAGAGAGAGCATTGGAATGAAGGGAAGGTAGGGTGGTGTTAAGGAATGTGTCAATGATTTCATCATCTTGTGTCAAGATGTCCTCACAGGAGGGAACATTTTTGAGAGAATGATTATAGTGTGAAATAGGCAAAGCTATGTCATCATCACATGTATTAGAGACTAGATGCATAGAAGAAGTGCTATCACAATTATCTTTTTCATTACTACTCATGGAGATGAACTCGGTTAAGCTTTCTAATATTGTAGGATGTTCACTCATGAGGGTTAGGAATCTATGAAAATCAGTATCTTTGATATATGCATGAAAAGATACCAAAGAGAAATGACATGAAGGTGCCATAATGAATTGTCATGTATCAGCAATATACAATAGGATGTAGTAAGACAATTCATGAAAAATTCTATGATACTTAATACACCCTAGATGTGGGACTATTTTGCACCTAAAACACTTGTTTGAGGGAAACGAGTAAAAATACACATAGAGTCCACAAAAAACAAAGTGGATAGAAGGAAATAGTGTAACACAAGGCCCAATTGATGAATTTAAAGGTTTTGGTCAAAAGATGTGAATGAGGTGTGTAAACAAGTAGTGTTGAAATACACACTGTGTAATTAAGATTATGTCAATTTTCACACTATGATATGAAATTATGCAAAATTTTCAAATTACCAATGAATATATGATTGAATATGATTGAAAGATCTAGAATTCAAGATATCTAAGATGAATGCAATGAAACAACACCAATCTATGCTTGTTTATGCACCTAAAATACTTAATTTTTTCACTTTTTTCATTGCAAATGCACAAAATATGTAATGAAATTAGGAGAATGATGAGGGTAAGAAAATTAAAAACCTTTTAATCAGTCCAATAATGTGGTAAAATTTGTCACAACACACCAATCTTGCAATGCTAGATGAAAGATTAGCCAAAATGTAGTAAAAATGCAAGGATTTTTGAAACCCTAATAGTGGAATTAAGGCATGAAAGTATGCAAAATGATGAATGAATGGAATCTAATCAGATTTAATATGTAAAATAACTCATATCAGATTTGAAAATGATGCAAAAGTCTTACAATGCTCAATGCAAGTCAAATTTTTAGGAAAGATGAATGAATATGCCCTTTTTTGTTGAAATACACAATGTGTAAATGCAAAATTTGAAATGTAGATGCAAACACACACAATGATGAAACAATACTGTCCAAAATCATATTTGAATGAGTGTTAAAATGAGTAGTAAAATCTGAAACAATATTTTAGCTACAAACCCTAGCTTTTGGAATTACTAGGTTATGAGAAAAATGCAAGTTTTCATGCAAACCCTAGCAAATAAAGTATGTAAATGCAATTTAGATGATTATGGAATGATGTACTGCTGTAATTTATCTCAGATCTGATGTAAATATTAGATATTTAAATTATTTCAATGAAATACAATGAAAATAGTGCAAATTATGTCTTAATGCAAGCTAAAAATGCCTATTTTTACAAAAAAAATTCAAATTTTATGCAAGATTTTCAAATGTATAATGATGAAAGTGAAATGTATGAATGAAAATATGACTTACAACACTCAACAAGATGCAATGTTCAACAAAATACAAGTTCACCAAAATGTTATGTATGAAAATGGGGTTGATGAAAGGATGTAAGGAGTATGGTTAATTAGATTCAATCAAGCCCTTCTTTCACACATACATTCAAGGACATAGATCGAGCTAAGTCACAACTATGATAGAGGACTCAGCTACAGGTCTGATGTCACTATGAGATGATTGGAAAGATAGAATATATTGATATTTTGTTAAAACCCTAGTCTGATTAGGCCTAAAACCCTAATTATGTAAAATCATAAACAAACAGATGAAGCTTGACAAATGCTCGCATAAGAAGGTACTAATATGACACTTTTTCTAAGGGTTTCAAAGTAAAATATGCTTTAGACTATAACCTGCTTAGAGATTGCCGACACTGCAAAATTGGAGGACAAAAGAGCAGGTGCCCTCATCTAATTAGGGATATTTCCTATCATTTTCTTTAGATCTAGAATCTTTAGGCTCTACTCTGATCTCCTACAACTCCTCTCCACAAGATCTGACACCTGTAACCTACAATCACAAGAGAGGGGTTAGGGGTTGTGGTGTCTAGGAGCTTGCCTCAGTCAAGCCCCAAAATGACATTCAAGCCTTCCAACACCATTGTTAGATAGAGTGTGTGTCCTTGGTGGATAGAGGCAAAAGAAAATGATATGATAAATTGATTGAAACACAAAATAGATGTCACCTCTGAGGTGAAGCTCTCACAGGGAGATGAAGATCTTTCATGCCATGAGGAGATGGATTGATGAAGATAAATCTGCAACCAACAAGTACAAACACAACACAATACTGCTCTGCAACACAATGAAAGCCTCGAATATCCTTAGCACATGATCACAAGTTCGCATTATCCATCTAGGTGTAAAATTAAGTCCTAAACATGTTTATATATGCATTCTTGTTAAACATTCATAATTCAAATTGAATAGGCCGACAAAGGGAAACCTTTTAACGATCACTTTGTAGACATTTAAAATTTGGGTCCGAACAAAATAGGTTTGGACTAGGGCACAAGTAGCCATGTCCAGGGTCCTATTTTGGGACTTAATTAAGATTTAAGATGTACCCCTAGGCCCCATTTGACGTGGGTTTTGGGGGATTTTTCTCCAAGATTCATTTTTAACATGCATGATTAAATCTAAGGGACCCGAGAGCTAAACTTAGGAGGTAGAAGTCCTAGGGGGACATTTTACGACATAACATATAATATATATATAGTATTACAAAAGTAGGTATGTTACTTATGCTTTGTACTATATTTTTCTCTATCTCTTATCTATTTCTACTATTCTTATACATAAGAGTACAATAGGGACGCATCCCTTACAAAATGGATCTATTCTTACTAGGCCCAGTTGGCCTTGTTCTCCACATTCCACTTGCAGCCAATTACAGTGGCTTCTGATCTCTGCGTTAACTACTGCCAACACCATGCAATCTTACAACCTCCCTAAAAAATAGATTAGTTATGTGTACTACATCATTACTCTTCTTGCATGAAATTAAATGTGCCATTTTAGAAAACTTGTCCACCACTACTAGTATTGAATCATTTCCCATTTGTCCTTGGCAATCCTAGCACAAATTCCATACTTATGTCTATTACCTAGTTTTCACTACTAGCTAAATCAGATAGATCTTTCCAATTTTTGAAGGGAGAGGAGGGTACATTTTATTACTGCTGCATTATATCCATGTGCATATTTGGTACAAATTGAGATTAAATTGTATTGTTGCATTCAGATGTTCTTTCAGACTTAAGAAATTGTACAAATCTTTTGTAAGATCAGCAATTGGTATTGAAAAAATAAGTGTACAAGTTCTCACACAAGCCGTGAGACTAGCTGTTTCATTACAAAATGAAAAGACAAGTTATACATTTATAAAAGAGCTAAAAATCAAATATGCATATGAGAAAGGGTGACTCGTCATTGCCTGAATGATGAGCCTTCATGTTGTTGCTGCGTCTTGTGTTGTCCTAGATCGTCTGCGTGTCCTGCATCCAGCCGTTGTCTCCTTGCTACCCTATCATCTGCATAAAATTTTGGAAAATCTGATGTTAGAGAAATGATGAGGCATCATACATCATATGATATACATCTATAAATGTACAATTTGTTTTTTAGATGTAGTAAACCAGTTAGTGTCATAGAAACTTTTGAGAAGACAAATCAAAAATATCGACTGCAAGTCCTTGTTTTTCTTAACATGTTTGCTTCATGTGCAGATATAGGTGTAATTATGTTTCTGTTTAATCCATTAGTTACATTATGAGTGGAGGAAGTGTGGCTCCCACAAGGGTTGAGCCCAGCTCATAGACCTTATAGAACATCAAAGATACAATAAACAAATGCAAAAGCACAGCTCTAGGAGCACATTCAGAAGGCTGATCATAGCTATCAAGAGGTTTTGGTCATGGTAGGACAGCGAACAATCAGGAAAATCCAAGAAAACTAGGACACCAAGGCATGATGGAGCAGCAAAGTATGATGGAACAATAATCATCAATGGTAAGAAAGTTGCACGCTAATAGCAGTCAACTATCAAAAGATAGAGCAACAAACTGGTATCAAGCATAGCAGCAAAAAGACAGTCATAGAAAGAGATGAATAGCAATAAGTGTTGTCATAGCATGTATGGAACAACTGACTGTCATAATAAAGGATAGCCAACAATCGACAACAAAACCCAAGTACTTAAGGACAACAAGGACAGGCAGAGTTCAACTACTAGAAGTAACATTGGAGATAGGTGCTCAAAACTTTTGTTTTCTTTCTCATATGCAAGGTATGGCTAGAATCATTATCAAGAGTAAACGTAAGCTTGTCATCAGCTGCATATAGTAAAAAGGCCTCAAGGAGTAGCTGATTGAGAGAAACAATATACAAGATAGGAAGAGCTGATAAAAGACAAGTGTGTAGGAACAACCAAGTTGGAAATAGCACGACCGTCCTACGGAAGAAAAATAGTTTACATTGCAAGGAAGTTTCATGTAGTCCTACAGAGATCTCAGACCTGAACATCATATAGAAATGTACTTACCCAGCATCATGGTTTCTACATGCACATAGTATAAATGAATGTACTCAGACATGCAAAGTATGTAGATTGAAAAGGTCAACACAATACAAGGAGCAATCATACTAAAAGGAAACAATATACAATGGAAAAGCTATGGAAAATATATTTTATTGTGTCCTTGCAAAAGGTAGATCAGTCAACCAAATAGCAAATAGAGCAATGAATCTCAGGAGGGGGAGGTCATCAGGTGTGAGGAAGATGAAGTTCTTTCAAGTTTTTTCGTCAGAGCAGCACAACAGAAAGTATAGATTTTCAGAAAATGCAAATATTTTTTTTAAGTTCATATGCTCAGTTTTCCTCCAATTTTCTACCACAGTGATGAAAAGAAGAAATAGAATTTTTTCCAAGATTCAAGTATACAGAACCCTCTAAAAGAGCATAACAGAAAATAAAGTTTTCAGGCTCCAATCATACAGCCACCAAGAAAATACAAATTTAGAACAACAGCAAGGCATAGATGTCATTTGTTCTAAGTTTTTTGTTAAGACTGGAGCTTGTTCATAGCCCAAAAATGTAGATGTAAAGAAAAAATTGAAGGTTGTAACTCATTGCAAAGCAAAATGCTCACAAAACCCCTCAAAACGCACTTCAGCACAGTGTGATACAGAGCTCATGCAAATACAGAGTAAAAAACTATTAAGTTTCCAAGATTCTTGCTACAGCCAGCAAGAGAAAAATGTAGAATTATAGTGAAAGGACTAGTGTTTTCATAATCCAAAACCCTAGATCGTGGCGAACTCACAGCACAGTCACGGCCAGAGACAGGGTGTATCAACAACAAAAGAGAAAATAAGGGTTTTTTAGTTTTGCAAGAACAAATGCTCAGATTTTCATGAAAAAGTGCCTCAACACTGTCAAAATGCAAAGTTTCAACTCTTTTCAAACAACAATATGCTTAGAAATGCATTAAAGCTACGCCTCTGGCAGCAGATTTAGATAAAAGAAATAGAAAAATGAAGGAAACTTGACGGTAAAGGAGTTACCTCTGTGTTTTCTGCCATTAACTATGTGAAATCACATTTTCTTCCCCTCAAGTGACTTTCATATGACGGCCTCACATAGCAGAGGGTCGGCCATACATAAAATAGCAAAAAGATACATCAAGACACAGAAAAAGCGACCATAGAGACCTGAAATCGCCCCAAAAAATTGACAGAGAGGAGTCAAAGACCTCAAAAGATACCATTTACCTTGCATTTAGCTTCAGAATCGACCCAGAATGGATAAAAACCGTCCGTTTTTGCCTTCCAACCCTCATGGTGGCACGGCAACAAGCCCAACAGCAGAGGCGAATGCAAACAAATGATTTTTTTTTTAGGTTTTCTTCCTTTTGGGGTCGAATGACCTAGATCACATTTGAGTTTTTTTACTTTTGTTTTAAAACACTCATTTTTATCCATTTATGCCCATGGGGAGGACTTCATTTGTTCGAACCTAGCATGATCAAGGAGGCTGTGGCATTTTTTATGCCTTTTGTTTCTTTTTTGAAGACAAGTCCAAATGCATTAGGAGAAATACAAGGACTTGGTGTATATTAGGGGATATAAGGTGGTTTGAAGATCATGACGATGTATATGGGATTCATAAGGGTTGTTTTTGAAACATATTGCACCAAACCTTACATCATATTGATAGAAATGTGTGTGAAGATGGAAATGACTAGAAGTTGTGAGAGCATTGTGTTGATACAGCTTTGTGATGTGTAGATGATGCAGATGTGGGTCGTGTCATCTTGCCCAGGGGTCACAAACATTTTTTGTCATTTTTTGCATAATCTTGAAATCAGGAATTAGATGATTATGTCATAAATGTCATTATTTTCTGCATTGGTTTGTATAATGCTAAATTGTAAAACATTTACTAAGGTCTCTTAGTTAAATGTTAATTGAATGCAGCAAAAGGTGTATTTATGTCATTTATTTGGAAAATATCAGATATTTCTAATGCTGCAGGAGAGTTATTACACAGATATGACGTATGTCAGAAGCCTTAAAATCATTTAAAGGCATCCTATGACATTTTCAGGTGCCTTTATGATAGTTGATGGCATACCTTGACCATTTATGCCTTAGGAACCCTTTTTGGAGGACTTTAGAGAGATATTTTGTGGGCATTTATGAGATGCACGGGAATGGAGGTGGTGGATGTTTATCTGTTTACAGCTGTTTAGGAAGTATATAGTCTTCTTCCTTGTTCATTTTTAGGGAGTTCTGGCTATTCACTACTCTGTATATTGTAATTTTATGAGTTCTTTTGCAGAAGTGAATAGTCTTGTAACCCATTTTCAGAGATATACAATATTGTAACACCTTGTTGGCAATAATAAGCAGTTTATACCTTCCCATTTCTTCTGATATTGTGTGTCCTCAGTGTTAGTGTAGATCTTTGTGATGTTCTTTATCCTTGGAGCTGTATTTCATGTTGGTGCCTTTATGCAGGGGTTACATGTTTTTGCAAGTTGTGAGATGTGCAAGGAATAATAATCAGTTTTGGGTAGTGAGAAAACCTTTTTCTCCTTTGCAGGACTATTGTTATTTAGCCTCCTTACAAAATAATGATGCAAGGATTATGATTTGCTGGGTTGTGTAAGGGATTCTTATTATTGCTGGTTCTGTAGTGTGTCATTTCTATGTATTTTCTGATGATCTTCTGGTGCATCACCTTAGATAGTAGGTTTTGTTTTTCATGCAATCCTTCTTACCCTTTTCTCTGCAAAGACTTTAGTATAAGTAGTTTAGGTGAAGTATCAACAGGAAGCCGGCCTTCTCTGAAGGTTCTTTCTATCATAGGTGACCCACAGACCTAGAAAGATCCCATGTTTCTCTAGATTGCCAAGTTTTACAACTCAACAAGGGTGCAAATCTGAGAGACAACAATGTCCTCTTAAGGTTTCTTTGATACTGGTAATGCTAATATAATCCAACTTTCTAACTATATCCTTTAGCAACTTGGAAAATTCTACAGCCTTGAACAAATTTCCTTACATCCTTTAATATTTGTGGCCAAATTAGTTCTCACTAATTGGGGAAACTATCTTTTATACACAAAAATGTAACGCTAGACCTTTGTAATGCTTTTCCTTAATCAGATTTTCCCTCATGGAGCTCCTTGGTATACACAATTAGCTACCTTTTAATAACATCTCATTTTGAATCAAATAGTCCAACCAGCTACTCCTATCCATGCTTACTCTCTCTTTACATTCCTTCCATGCCCCTACAAATTTAGAATGAAATTCCTACAATCTTTTTAGCTTCTCAAAACCAACTACCTCTACTATCATTTTTGTTAGTAGATTCTATCTTCTACTTGTTAGTGTAAATAGCAGCTTTATCTAACTAGTTGACTTTAGTCCACCTAGTTGAATGTCCTATACACACTTATCTTAAGTTTACGTAGGTTTTTTTAGACTTTATCTCACCTCATGTGGTGAAGACATGTGTTCTCATCTTTGTGAGACACCTATTACATGTGTACTTGCCACTTGCATGAGCACTTGTCACTTGAGATCACAAGTGTCACATCTTAGGAAGGTTAGTTAGTCATTGTGTTTGACTAGATCCTACCTTCTCTCTCATTCCTATTTATACAAGGAATCTATGTACATTCTAATTATCTCTTTAATATATCAATTAGGCTTATTTATGCTTATAGCTTTATGGAAGTGATTCTAGTTCTTGTTGGCTGATCTTGGCTGCTCCAACATGGTATCAGAGCCATGATAGCAAAACCTTTCTTGTTTTGAGTGATTTCCACACCAAGCCTCATCAAGAGTTCATTGTGGAGCCAAACAGACCTCCCTGTTGAGTCCAGAAGACCTGAGACAGTAAGAATAGCCCTTCGTTTGGAATTTTTTGGTAAAGTGATTTTTCAAAAATTACCCCTCGCCTAGGGTTTGTATGGCCATACGACCTCTCATTCCATACGTGTATGGTTTTTGTGTAAAAATTCAAAATTTTGTTTTGCAGAGGGCACTTTGGCCCTCTATAAATTTTGTTTTGGGTCGAAGTCAGTTTCATGTGCAGGAGTTTTCTCAAGTGTATTGTACGTTTCAGGCCATTCAACTTGGTTTAGGTTTTTGGCCCTATTTGTAGGCTCTATTTGGCCACCTTTGTACTCTAGATCATCCTCGGCCCCTATACATGCTTCCTCGCGCCTGCAAATTGGTCGATTTGGTGGTTTTTTTTGTAAGACTCCACAAAGATTCATACCTACTTTCTTGTCCTCTATTTCAAGTCGATCACATCCTCTCAGTCCTTTTCTATATCCACAATGGGAATTGTGGGCTCCTTGGTTGAGTTATATGCATCTAGGGTTCCATTTGGTTTTCAACCTCAATGGCCAGTTCTGACTCTCAGGCTGGATCTTCCTCATTCAACTCGCATCCTTGGCTGACCTGGAATAGTTCCCTCACTCCTCTATAGGCCCAATCAGGCTCCTTTTTGGTCATGTCACTCATCCTTCTGGCACTGACTCTTTACTTTTGGGCTCCTAATCTTCATTGGAATTGACATCTTCCCCACAGAGGGTTGCCATTATCCATGCTTGGACACTATTTGTGTTTTATGAAGCACTTTGCAAAATGGTTTGGTGGTGTTGTTTATAGTTTGAGAGTCACCACCATTTATTGTAGAAGAACAACCATTTAAAGCTTTGATAGTAGTCTGCAGGGTCAAGATTGAAGAAGTTTCCTTCCTATGGTCGTTGCCTTCATCGCCATGGTCAAGGATCTTCATATTGTAATGAAACAACTTGGACAAAAGAGGAACATAATAGGAAATATGATGCAAATACTTGATAATAATATGCCACTTCTTGGGGGTAACCTCCAAAAGTCTCTAATGAAGAAGACAATTCATAATATGATGATCACAAACTTACCACTAACTCCTATATATACCTAATTATGCCCGGGCTACCACCTAGGCTAACTTACATACTTAAATATAATCCTTAGGCCAACCTAATAACCTATAATTGACGATAATAATGATTATATATCATACTTAAGAGCTAAGGTAGCCACAAGTTGACTACTCATAAGCCTATACACACTATAGGATTAAGGGCGTAGCATTCCCCCTCTTTAGAGAAGCATTTTCCTCAATGCTAATAAACTATGGATGTTTCTGAACAAAATCTTCATCTTCCCATGTGGCCTCTTTGATTGGTAAATTCTTCCACTGAATGAGATACTCGATGATTGTCATAGTCCTCAACTTCTTTGTGCACAGTTGGAGAATTAACTTTAGATCCAAAATGATTCTTCCTTCTTTGTCTAGTTCAAGTAACACAACCTGTATAGGAATCTATTAACCAATCACCTTCTTCAAACAAGAAACATGAAAAACTGGATGTATCTTTGTTGTAGGAGGTAACTCAAGCTTATAGGATACACTGCCAATCTTCTATAGAATTTGGTTTGGTCCATAATATTTTGGTGACAACATATTATTCTTTGTTTGTTTCTTTAGGGACATTTGTAAGCTTATAGGGTTGTAATCTCAAGAAAACCCAATCACCCACCTCAAAACTCCTTTCATTATGATGTTGGTATGCCCATTGTTTCATTATATTTTGTGTCATGGCCAAATTATCCTTAAGTCCTAAAGTACCTATTGTTGATGATTCATGTGTGATCCTCCACTACCTAAACCTTTGGTGTCACCTTCAATGTTGATGTGATGGAGGGAGGATGGTATCCATATAGTGCCATAAATGGGGATATTTTTGTAGAAGTATGGAAGGAAGTATTGTACCATCATTCTGCAAGTGGTAGCCAATCCACCCAATGATATTGCTTATCTAAAGTGAAACAAAAAATATATCCTTCTAAGTTATTATTGACAACCTCTATTTTCCCATTAGACTAAGGATGGTATGAAGAGCTATGAGCCAATTGAGTACCCAAACAAGAGAATAAACCTGTCCAAAAATTACTAGTGAATATAGGATCACGATCACTAACAATAACCTTTGGAGTACCATGCAATTTTTGTATATTTTCTATTATTTTTTTCCACTATACTCATTGTAGAGGGATGGGATAATGAAATAAAATGGGCATATTTGGTTAGGTGATCCACAACTACCATGATGATGCTCTTACCTTTAGATCTTGGAAGGCCTATGTTGAAATCCATGGAGACCTCTTCCCACTACTGGTTGGGGATAACTAAGGGTTGCAAGAGACCAGGTGTCATAACTATTTCCCCTTTATTTCTTTGACATATCAAACATTCTGTCACAAATTTTTGAACATCACATTTAAGCCCCTCCCAAAAGAAATCCTTCTTGATTTGATGATATGTCTCCAAAAATCATGAATGACCCCCAATTGGAGATCCATACAACTCTTCAAGAATCTTGTGTTTGAGGATGGAATTTTTCCATAGGTATAGCCTCTCTTTATACCACAAACAATCTCCCTTACAACAAAACTTATTTTAATTGCTAGGATCAATTTGTAATTGTTTAATGAGATTTCTTGTAGCCACATCATTCTGCCACTTTGATTCAACTTCTTCCACCCAATCTACTTGGACTAATTAAATGCTACATAATAATGCCTCATCCCTCTCATCCCTTCTAGATAGTGCATCAACCACTACATTTTTTTTACCTTTCCTATAGACGATCTCAAAATCATATCCCAACATCTTAGTGACCCATATTTTTTTCTCTTTTGATGATAAACATTTCTCTAGAAAGTATTTGAGGCTATCATGATCTGTCTTGACTTTGAAGTGTCTACCCATCAGATATGGCCTCCATTGTTTCACTGCATGAAGAATAGCTAGCATTTCCTTCTCATAAATGGGCTTGAGTTGATTATTGCCCTTCAATTGATGAATTTCAAAAGCAATGGGCCTTCTTTCTTGCATGAGAACTACTCCTATACCATTTATCAAAGCATCACATTCCACAATAAAATCCTTGATGAAGTCTAGGGTCGCTAGAATTGGAGTGGTGCACATAGCCTCCTTCAATCTGTCAAATGTTGTATTAGCTAACTCATTCCATTGAAAAACATCTTTCTTCAACAAAGTTGTAAGTGGTACTGCTATGTGGCCATAGTTCTTCAAAAAATCTTCTATAATATCCAGTGAGTCTAAGGAAACCTCTCAAGCTCTTAATAGTTTTAGGAATAGGCCATTCTATTGTTAGGAATTTACAGGTAGATCAAACCAATTCCATATAACCCAAAGGAGATAATGATGCATACAATCTTACAGATTTACCATAATGCAAATATCAATAGACAATCAACAAGATAACACAAGATATACCCTGGGAAAACCCTCATTGAGGGAAAAAACCCAGCCTTCAAAAGCATCCATACTTAATGTATTATTCAGTAATAAGAAATTACAATACACTCACAGAGTCTCCATGAACACCTCTAAAACATCAAGCTCCTCTACTGCACCCTCCATGTATCCAAGCATGAATCCACACATCCTATGCCATGCTTTACAATATGCACTCACAAGAGAAAACTCAATACAATGATAGCCTCTCACATGGCCTGTAAAATAAGAGCCAACCCTAACCACTAACCATGTGCTTGCTTTTATAGACTCAAGCTCACACAAATACAACTTGTGGTATTGGATAAAAATAATGTGACTCAAAACCACGAGCACAAAACCATTGACCCCAAAATTTATTATTTTGCACAAATAATAAATATTTGTTTTATGTCTCCCAATTTTAAATACAACTTTTACAAGTGATACCAAATAAATATTTAATGTAGCTAAACACATCAATTAAGATGCACCACAAAAGAATATTTATTTTACATAATTGAATTAATTAATGTTATGCAAGGTGAACAACACCTTCTTCCCGACATTCTCCCACTTGTTGTATACATTGCATAAGGGTCAATCAATGAAATGCATCATCATAGGCAAACATGAAACTACATGAATCTCCAACATGCTCTTGTGCTCCATCAAGATACCTGCATTAAAATCAAAGTAACCACCATCTCAAGCAAGAACTCCTCTCATCCTCCAACATGCCACCTATGGAAGAAAAGGAACATGCCAAGGTGAAGATGCACCAATCCAAAGAACACAAGCATCAAATCCAAGTGATAACAAAAGCTCCAAGTAGCTATCAAAGGTAAAAACCCATATGACTGGAAATATCACCCACAGCATATGCTAATACATCCAACCATCCATACCTCATAGGTATCAACAACATCAATAAACTCATGCCAACAAGATATCCAACCCATATACCACAATCACAAGCTCCATGTATAAAACATGTCAATGAAGAACACATACATCCAGAAACTCCCATTGCATGGGTAATGTTGAATCTAAAAATAGATCCAAGGCATACCAAGTCTATTGGTCAACACTCAAACAAAGGTGTGGCTCATCAACAAGTTGTTGTAGTATCAAGAACAATCACAATGATCCACACATGCGAGATAAAACATTGCATACTCTCTCACAACATGTCACCATAACTATCCCAAGTCCAGCCATATCAACATGATCCTCCAGGAAGTAGCCATAAGACAAAGAGAGAAAACCTGTAAATCATAATGTCCTACCAACACCTCAAAGTACAAAGTTGTGTCAAGTATGATCTCCTCTACAACCCAAAATGAAAAAACCTCAACAACACCCAACCATTCAATCTCATATATCAAATGAACATATGTATCATGTAACCAACATAGATGTAAGCCTCTCTAACCAAGGAAGATCAAACTCATAATCATTCCATAAATAGGAATAAGACCAATCACATCTCCTAAACTCCTCATAATGGAAATCATAAATCAAACCATATGAACAAAGAGATAACCATTCCAACATCCAACAAATGAACCCTTCAAAACCAATAACCATAGCTCAATATCCATAACCATGAGAAGATAAAACATAAAGCAACATACATCTAAAAGGATGGGCAATACCTTATAGATGATAAACCACTGAGGAAACCAATAGTGGAGAATAGGAATGCCCCTCCAGGATACACCAAGTCACAAAGACTCTCTCCAAGAGCAATCTCCTCTAGGTCCAAAATGAACTCACATACATATCTAGGTGTAGGCTCCTCGGTCTATCTATTGAAACCTCCAATGAGTAACTATCTCAACAAGTTTCTCTAATCCAAAGAGAACTCCAACCTCACCTAAGTCTCTAAGTATCCAAGAGTACCTCCATGATCAATCAATTCTAAACTCCAAATGCAACATCGCACTATCATGAAGCTCCCAAACACATGATCAATGTACTCAATACCAAGAGATCCAACAAGATCATTGTCAATGCTCCTACTGCACATTTGCATAATCAAGAAGCCCATCACAACATCATGATCTAACCATCTCCTTCTAGATCACATGCATCAATGCACACATCCTGTCTCAAGAGAACCTGTATCATGTCAACACTCTAACACGTGATCAAGAGTCCATCAAGACACAATACCAACACCTCTAAAACAAGGATCAACATGTCAAACTGACAAGTCGTAACCTGACACCTCAACCAAAACTCTTTAAAAGAGTCCTCTGTGGTAAACCAAAATGTCAACATCTCCAATCACATGAAGATAACCATCTCCTATCAACAGAACTCAAAATGTCATCTCACTACCAAGAGCTCCTCCATGACACCAACATCCACTGTAGAATATCATCCATCACAAATGATGAATCCATATAGTTGCCAAAGCTCCCACTGAATCATGAAAACAAGCTTATACATGGAAACAAAGTAACCATCTCCTAAATGAAGATCATCCATGGTCCCAACACAATCAAGGAATCCTACTGTAACATCAACAACTCCCAAAACGTAAAGTAAAACCATGATCTCCAAACTAAGAAGATAAAACTATCACTGTCAAAAGCTCACATAAAAACATTTATACAAGCTATCCATGACATCATGAAAAAACATGCTATAAGTCCCAATAACTGACTATCCAGGCACTCTAATAATTCATCCTCTCATCTCAATGCAACATACCAATGTACACATGACCATAGACTAGGCTAACTAACAAAGTTAGCATAAACATTGAATCAATCTTGTGGATAAAGACAGTCCACATACGAGTCATCCCACTATAGCCAAGGGGTAGCTAATCCACAAACTACATAACTCAAAGATCCAAAACACATGTAACATGCAAACTCATCATCACATTAGTAACATGCAAACTAAGATATCAAAGAAGACAAACTATAGACTCCAAGACTCAAACACCAAATCAATGCTAGATTTGATTTGCCAAACAAGTCCACAACACAAGTAACCATAGTCAAGGAACTACCAAGCATCAATGAGATAAGAACAATCCCCTAAAACTACACCACAACACCACCTATAATCATGAATCAAACATCATAGCCCATACCTATCAAATACATACATGATCATGTCATTTCAATGCAAAGGTGTACTAGCATATATATGACACCATAATCATCATCATCACTGTACCTATACTCAACTCCCACTGAAATGAGACTCCAAGTCTCACACATGTATCAATCATGTCCTCAAACCAGAAGACAACCCGTGTACCTGTCTCCATCAAAGCTCAAACTCTAAAAACACCTATGAACCTATAATTAGAAGTACCAAATCTGAAAATCTACTATACCATACTAATGGTCACATAGCAACATCCACTCCCACAAGTTTGTGCTCAAAAATTCATCCAAATGCACTCAATTTGGCATCCTGAATCTCAGGCTCCTACAAGTGATCAAACATGTACCAAATTCTCTCTACACACCAAACTAAAAATCTGCATGATCCAATTTGTAGTACACAGTAATAGCTCTCCAACGCCTATCTGAAATTGAAAATCCAATTCCGTATGCAAGAGTTATGAGCATAAAACTGTCTCGAAGCAATGCCTAGCTTCAAGGCACCAAATTATAACACAAATAGAAAAATTGGACAACCAAACCTATATCACTACATATTTCTCAGAGAGACCTTTCCGATACCTATAAGAAGTCAAAAATTTGATATCGTGGGCGAAAGTTATGCCTCTCGGAAGAAAAATGCCCTCTGAGGGCTAAAAGGGGGCCCTAGGGGACCCGTCCGTACATACTGACATAACATCATCACTACTGACTGGGCGTTGATGGGTCCATTATGCTGACGTGGTGTAGGGCTAGTGTCACATGGTGACGTGGTGGACTCCAAAAAAAAATTTCAAACTCATTTTATTTTTCCACAGACTTAGGGTTTTAATTTTATTTAAGTCCATAAAAAAAAGTTTATTTTGTCCAAAAAAAAAATTTGAACGTTGCCATTAAATTTTTCTAGTCACCTACTAAAGTTTTAATGCCCACTGGTGGCGCTTTGACCAACAGTCACTGACGGTGGCCATTGGCCGGGCTTCGCCCTACCGAACCAATGACCTAAGGGCCTACTGGCCAGGGCCGACACGAGCCCAACAAGCTGTGCAGGTCGTGCCTGCATATGGCCAGGGGGTTTGTGGACCCCCCAAAAAAACTTGCTTTTCCTTTTTTTATTTATATATTTTTTTTTGTATTGCACAAGAATTTTTTTTCTTTTTCTAACCTACAAATTCGTACGACCGAACAGGCATGGGCTAAAAAATTTTGCTTTTTTCTCCAATGACCTAAATAGGTCAAATTTTATATCAATCTTCATCTCTCAGGGCTTTTGAATCCAATGGTGAGGTCCATTTTTTCATAGGAGGTCATTTGTGAAAAATCTCTCCTCAATACCCTCACGAAGCACATTCAAGAAACCCTTTTTCCAACTCAGATTTATAAACCTAGATCTACAAAAAATCACCACAAATCTGAAACCCCAAAGCCCTTAGATCTACAAACAAAAACCTGCACACAACCTTCATATCCTATATTTGTCCAAAATATTTCCTGCATTGTCATGGATTTAGCTTTGCACCAGATCTACAAAAACAAGCGTTATAACAAAACATGAATCTGTGAAACCCCACAAACTCAAACCATGGTTCTGATAATATGGCTACTAATCTCATGGATCTACAAAATAGTGTTAACACACAAAAGATCTACTGCAACCCATAATTCCTTTTAAATATTCTCAAGATGGAGGAAAACACCTAGAACCATAATTGTATAGATACATCATATGCAAACACATACAAGCAACATGCAAGTATATGCAAGCCATGAAAAAACCTTAAAGCTCTAATACCACTTGTTAGGAATTTACAGGTAGATCAAACCAATTCCACATAACCCAAAGGAGATAATGATGCATACAATCTTACAAATTTACCATAATGCAAAGATCAATAAACAATCAACAAGATAACACAAGATATACCCTTGAAAAACCCTCATTGAGGGAAAAAACCCAGCCTCCAAAAGCATCCATATTCAATATATTATTCAACAATAAGAAATTACAATACATTCACAGAGTCTCCATGAATACCTCTTAAACATCAAGCTCCTCTACTGCAACCTCCATGTATCCAAGCATGAATCCACACATCCCATGCCATGCTTTACAATATGCACTCACGAGAGAAAACTCAATACAATGATAGCCTCTCACATAGCCTCTAAAATAAGCCAACCCTAACCACTAACCATGTACTTTCTTTTATAGACTCAAGCTCACACAAATACAACTTGTGGTATTAGATAAAAACAATGTGACTCAAAACCATGAGCACAAAACCATTGACCCCAAAATTAATTATTTTACACAAATAATAAATATTTGTCTTATGTCTCCCAATGTTAAATACAACTTTTACAAGTGATACCAAATAAATATTTAATGTAGCTAAACACATCAATTAAGATGCACCACAAAAGAATATTTATTTTACAGAATTAAATTAATTAATGTTATGCAAGGTGAACAACACCTTTTTCCCAACATCTATCATAGCCTTGATTTTTTTAGGATCCACCTTGACTCCTTCATGTGAAACTATGTGACCCAAGTATTCCACCTCTTTGAGACCAAAATCACAATTGTAAGGTTTAGCATAAAGCTGGTGTTGTTTGAGAACTTGTAATGCTTGATCTACATGAAGCAAATGCTCTTCCCAAGTCTTGCTATAAATCAATATATCATCAAAGAACACTAATATAAAATTACTAAAAAATGGTTTAAAGATGGTATTCATCAAACTTTGAAATGTAGATGGAGCATTAGTAAGACCGAATGGCATAACTAGAAATTCATAATGACCCTCATGAGTCCTAAATGTTGTCTTGGGAACATCCTCTTCCTTAATTTGAATTTGGTGATAACTCGATCTAAGATCTAGTTTTGTAAAAAACATAGCTCCATTCAATTCATCTAGTAAATCATCAATGACAGGAATAGGAAACTTATCTTTGATGGTGAGCTTTTTGATCTCTCTATAGTCTAGACAAATATGCCAAGTGTCATCCTTCTTACACACCATCACCACGAGAGAGTAGGCACTTTGGCTATGCCTTATAATACCTACCTCTAGCATCTCCTAAACTATCTTCTCAATTTCTTTTTTTGCATATATTGGTACCTATAAGGCATGATGTTGGGTGGATGGCTCTCAGCTACTAGTTGGATGGCATGAACTTGGTCCCTTTTTGGAGACAATCCTTTAGGCATATCTCCAGAAACCACTGAGTGCCAATCTATAATTTCTTGTAGATATGACTGGATAGGATCCTTTGGCTGATAGGTTGCTAATGAAAACAATTGTGCCACAAATCCATTAGTCCCTTTTTTAAGAATCTTTTGCATTTGATGAGAACTTACTGTTTGTGGGGACTTTTCACACAACCCTCTTAGCATAGCTATCCTTCCCTTTGAATGATATCTCATGCATAGATGCTGGAAGTTCATCTCAATTGTCCCTAATGTAGTGACCCACTCTACTCCCAACACTATATTTTGAGCACCCATGGGAATAGAAAACATTGGGCAATTAAGTTGATATTTTAACATGGCCAATTTAATGTGATGGCTTTTTCCTGAGCAATTGATAGTGCCCCCATCTGCAATTTGGACTTGATATTCTAGAGCGGGGTATATGAAACAATTCAGATGAGTAACTAACTTCTTATTGATGAAGTTGTGAGTGCTTCTTGTGTCTATCAACACTGTTACTCTCTTTCTTCAAGAAACCCTCCACCTTGAGAGTTTGAAGGGCACTAAATCCAGCAAGTGTATGAATAGAAATGATTGGTTGAGTATCTTTTGACTCATCTATCTCATTATCACCCTCTAATATTAAAACATAATCCTTTTTCTCTATTCTCTTCAATTTTTTGTGTTGTCAATCTAGTAGGCTGAGGAAGTGATTTTGTATGAGTGATTTTATCTCTTATGTTAACAAAACCTTGCTTTTTATTAACCATAATTTTTTCCTCTACATGCCTTGCCATAATCATTGCTTGAGATATAGAAATTGGATGGAACATGCGTACCTTATATTTGATGTGATCCTTTAAGCCACCAATGAATAACTCCAACAATTTTTTTTCTGCCATATTTTCCACTCTTAAAGAAAAAATGTAGAATTGATGAATGTAATCCTTGACCATACCTATTTTCCTTAATTTGGTAATTTGGCTGAAGTAGCTATCCATAATATTATCACCATAATGTATGAGTTCTTTTTGGAAAATAGACCAAGTGACAACACATCCCTTTGCTTTCTTTTCTTCACATAGCCAATGATACCAAATGAATTGGTTAGGTTCTAAGTATAATGAAGCCATGGCCACCTTTTGTTGACAAGGAACATGGTGAATATCAAAGAATTTCTCCATTTGACATAGCAAATTGGTAGGATCTTGACCATCAAACTTTCGCATATCTAACTTTGGTATGAAATTCCTAGCCATAGAATGAGTGGTGTGATGACCCATCTTGAGATCTGATTCAAACCCCAAAACACCTTTTCATTTAGGAGACTCCTCTTCCTCCCAATCATGGTGGTGTGACTCCTTATGTTTTGGACCCCTAAGATGTTGACCATCCAAAAATCCCTCCATTATTTTCCTAATTTCCTTGATATCACTTGACTTAGCCAACCCTTGCATTCGATCTTTGATAATTGACAAGATCTCATCCTTCATTTTGTTGTTTTATTTCTGAATGTGTTCAAATATATATTCATTTTATTTTTGAACAACATCCTCGTTTTCCACATCCTCTTTACCAAGATTTTTTCTAGGCATGGCAACATTCTTTTTGCTTCTTGTTGCATGACCCATCATGATAGGAAAAAATAATTTTGGAATAAATCACAAAAAAAACAAATCCAATTAATCTAAAAATTTTACTATAACTTAACAGGGCCTAGATCTTACTTCCCAAAAAAAATCTCCAATGAAATTCACCAATTTCTAGCCTTAAGGAAGAAATTGATGGAAAACCTAATTTTTTAATAACTCACTTAGTTATGCTCCAATTTCTTTGAAATACATAATGTATAGAAGCTTCAATATGGTCTAGAGAAACCCTTTAAAAATATTAAAAATATTCACTAAAATTAGAGAGATATGTTCTTCACAAGAAAAAATGGTAGAAACCCTAATTCTACATAACTCACTCAATTTTTCTCTAATTGCTCTAAAATATGGATTGTAGTAGCTCCATTATATATTTGAAAAAACCTTTAAAAATATTGAAAATATTCACCAAAATGAGAGAGATATGCACTTCCCAAAATTACCTCCAAAATTGAAAAAATCACCTTATTATTTTTTTTGCCTTCACGGTGCCAAGATCATGCTCTGATACCACTTGTAATGAAATACCTTGCACAAGTGAGGAATATAGTAGGAAATATGTTGCAAATACTTGATAATAATATGCCACTTCTAGGGGACAACCTCTAAAAGTCTCCAATGAAAAACACAATTTTCAATATGATGATCACAAACTTACCACTAACTCCTATATATACCTAATTATGCCTTAGCTGCCACCTAGGACAACTTACATACTTAAATATAACCCCAAGGCTGATGTAATAACTTATAATTGACTATAATAATGATTATATATCATAATTAAGAGTTAAGGTAGCCATAAGATGAGTATTCATAACCCTATACACAGCATAGGATTAAGGGCATAGTACATACACTAGCCGCAACTCATGTAGTCCTACTCGAGACTCCCTAGTACCTCAACAATAGGCCCATTTAGCCTCCATTTGGTGCCTAATCAAAATCCCTCTTTAGTCAGCCTCACAAGCCTAGTTCATCAGCCAATTGGTCACAGATTCGGCCTCTTGTCAGCCACTAAAATGCGTAGGCCCTGCATTGGTGGTCTTTGGCCCCAAATTCAGTCCATCTAGCCTACAAATCGATGCACAATCCTTATTGGAATCTGCAACTAGTCCACCAAGCAAGCCCAGTTGACTCTTTCATTTCCATAGTTGACCCATTTGGGGCTCCACTGGGCCGCCACCAAGTAGCCACCAGGCCACCATTGGCCCTTCAAATTACCTAACATAGGATTTTTTTCATTTTCCTATAATTTTCAAACCGTTTATCAATTTTTCACAAAATTGTAGTCAACAGAAAGGTGTTTCCGTGAAATTCACTATGACAGAGTCGTTTTAATTTTTTTTGCCTTTTTTGGATGGTTTTTTCTGTGACTTTCAAAGTCACTTAAACATTACATTTAAAGTTAGCATATAAAGTTAACATATAAAGTTAGTATTTAACAGCTAGGATATAAAGTTAACATATAAAGTTAGTATTTAACTACTAGCATATAAAGTTAACATATAAAGTTCATATTAGCATTTGATGAAATTGCTAAGCACTTTATGTCAGATGGTGACCACTAGGTCCCTTTCAAAGTCCCTAAACTAGGGCTTTTTTTCATTTTGCGACAACATTTGCCTACAAAGGCTGATTCCTTCATTGTGGCAAAGTTTATTTTCTAAATTTGTTTTATTTTGTAACATTTTTTGGCCTTTGAAGTTCACTATTGTAAGAAAATTTCAATGGGGCATAACTTTCAACTTGATTATCAAAATTTTGCAAACTTTTTTTTTGAAACATATCAGAATTTTGCAAGGAATCTAAATACACATGTAATCTTGAGATTTGGATAGCCCATTTTGTAAAAATCACCATGCATTATAAATGGTTGATTTGGCATCCAATCTTCACACAAGTTGTAATTTCTCTTGCACATCTTTTTGGGGGCATAATCATTTTGAGGGGAGGCTGCATGGTTAGTCTTCTCATATTAGTTTTGGGAGGAAGTATTTCTTCGCACAGAGTTTATTCCTTCTCATTTTCTAGGGGAGTCACATTGATCTCATCTTATTTTCTCTCCTATGGGGGATCACATATTGTACATTAGTGTTATAAGTAGTCCTTGGGGGGTCATGTTGAGTCCTCCTTCTATTCCCTTCTTATTCAATTGTATAATTCTATCATGTATTATCTCTATTTTGGAGAGAAGTTTTATTTCCCATTAGGTTTTCTCCTTTTCTCTAGTTTTGAGAAATTTATTTGTATATGGGTACCTAACATGGCCTAGTAGCTAGGATCCATCATCTTTTTATTGCTTCTCCCTAAGTTGCACCTAAGGGAGGTGTTAGTATAAATAGTGGATTTATCTGACTAGTTAACTTAAGTCCGCCTAGTTGAAAGTCCTATTCACACTTAGCTTAAGTTTACTTGTGCTTTTTAGACTTTGTCTCACCTCATGTGGTGAAGACATGTGTTCTCATATTTGTGAGACACCTATTGCATGTGTACTTGCCATTTGCATGAGAACTTGTCACTTGAGCTCAGAAGTGTCACATCTTAGGAAGGTTGGTTAGTTGTTGTGTTTGGCCATCCTACCTTCTCTCTCATTCCTATTTATACAAGGCATCTATGTACATTCTAATTATCTCTTGAAGATATCAATTAGGCTTATTTGTGCTTATAGCTTTGTGGAAGTGATTCTAGTTCTTTCTGGCTAATCTTGGCTGCTCCAACACTACTCAATGCATCAACAACCTTGTTTGACTTCCTACTCCTATGTTTCAATGCTAAAGTGTAACTTTTCATGAATTAAACCCACTACATGTGTCTCTTGTTCTACATACCTTGGCTATTCAAGTACTATAGCACTTGGTGATTAGCATACAACACAAACTCCTTGGGTAGTAGGTAGTGTCTATATTTATTTAGTGCTTGAACTATGGCATAAAATTCCTAGTCATAAATTGAATATCTCCTTCTGGCATCATTTAAGTTTTCATTGAAGTAGGCTACTGGTGTTCCCTCCTAGCTAAGTAGCACTCAATTGCAATTCCACTTGCATCATAGTCAACTTGAAATATCTTATTGAAATTTGTTAAATCTAGCACTAGTTGTTTTGTCACCTTATTTTTTAGCAAATCAAACCTCCTATCTACTTTGGTAGTCCACTTGAATTTTTTGGTCCCCCCCATCGCATCTTAGTTAGCAACACACAAATACTACTACTTTTTTTATGAACTTGTTGATGGGCATTTTGACACACTTTTTAACTCAGGTGAAAATCCAAGATGAACTCCCACCTGTTGTGCCCTACACACATGCCCCATTTTGTCAAATGGAGGCCCCCTCTTTTTCTTTGGCTTGGAGTCTTAACCTTTCCTCCTTATGATGATGAGAAAGTGAAATGGTGCTTAGAATGCAAGATTTGTTCCAAATGTGGGCATTTGTGAAGATTTGGGTCTGCTTGGTGCTTTTCATGATTGATTTGCAAAGACTTGATTATTTTTATGCATGGGAGGTTTGTCTTATTTATTTTTGCACCCAAATTAAGGTCTACCTGATATAGCGCTAAAAATTGCTATTGTAGGATGTATCCTGTTGGGACTCCTATATTCCATGCCTCAAAATTACAAAATCCTTGTGCCTTCACCCTGATGCATGTTGTTGATCCCCTGAATTTGACTAAGTCTGAAACCCTGAAACCCTAAAAAATTGGCTAAGTCTAAAATCTTATGGATCCTCCAAATTCTAGAATCTACAATTTAACTCCTATGGATCCGAAACCTATCTCAAACATCTTGACAGTATATTTTAAAATACTACAAACTTATACTTAAAATATATATTAAAATATACTGTCCTAAGGGAATTTCAAGACCTGGCAGGATTTTTACGTCCTGCAGGACATTGCAAGAATTTTGCCTCCTGCAGGACATTGCAGGCATTTCACCTCCTGTGGAACATTGTGGGTGTTTCACCTCTTGTTGGATATATCCATTGACCCCCCAAACCTCCACAAGATCTGGTGAAGACCAATTCCTCCACCCAAGGATACTAAGTCCTTTTGCGCTAAAACTTAGGTATACATGACATATCCTGTGAAGGTCAGTTTACTCGCTTATCTTGTGACACTTATTTCCTCTCCCCATCATGTGACCTCTTTAGTGGGATTTTTGCTCTTGCAAGACATTTCAGGATTTTTTCCTCCTACAAAATAAATCTAGTGACCCCTTCCGACCCACATCCAGTACCCCCCCAAAATCCCACTTTTTTACCAAAAAGGGCATAAAAATGTGAAGTGACAGTTTCCTACTGGATCCAGATGGGTGCAGAAACATTCTAGGTCACTATAAATGTGAAATGGGTAGTTGAAAATGATGAATTTAATGCAGCTGATGGGGTTGTTAGGGTTTTCCCTCCCATTTCACCATTAGATCCGAGTTGCTAATGCTATAAATAGAAGATTGAAACTCATTTCAAGAGTTGGCTGTTCATCTCACTTCCAGGTAGCTATAGGTGTAGAAAAAGAAGATTTTTCCAGTTCAAAAGGATACAAGAAGAAATTGAGAGAATCATGGGAAAACACCAAATTTGTGAAGTTGTCTATGACAACAAAATTGATATTGAGTTATCCCTGATTGATCCATGGCTACAAAGGGATATATTTTAATTTATCTTGACTGAAAATTATTTGTTTATTATGAAATTAATGCTTGGAATTGTGGATTGCAGGTCTAAAAGGATGAAGCATGAAGGAACCAATTGGAGTCACCATGAAGGATGAAAACTCAAAGATACCCTGTTGTCCCAGATAGGAAGAGTCTTAATTTTATCAACCAAATCAGTGTTGTAATTATGGAAAAGGGCCAATATGATGTCAAAGGTGATGGAGATAATCCCTAGGAGTTGGAAGACACAGGAGATTAGACCTACATCATTATTGTTCCTACAAAGCCTATTCAATGTTTAAGACCTATTCCAACCATCCAATCATCAAATGCTAAATCCAGCAAGCCTCCAGTTGGATATGTCTTCATCAAAAATGTGCCACATACTCCTCTTGACCAGTCAACTCATTGTAAAAGAGTTTTCTCTCATTAGACAACTCAAAAAGATGCTATTTTTTCCTATTCTCATGAGTTGAAAAGTTGTAATTTTGTCTTTTTTCTAAATGACAAAGTTAATCTGGGATTGTACTACCCAACAACAAAAATTAAATATTGATGAATCTAGGCCCTTGGTGTTGGATTAATCCTCACCATCCATTGAAAAACTCACTATGCTTGCCTCTCTATATAAAGGCAACCTCTCTCATTGTAAAGGTTGTAAGAAAGGACTGAAGAGAAAAGAATTGTTGAAACTCTGTCATTTTTGAATCAATATAAACATAATTTCATTTGTTGCTGCTACATGAGTTCATTTTGTTGACTGGATATGGTTCTCATGGTTCCTCTCTATTAGGCACACAAGAATACTAAGAGGGGGGTGAATTAGTATTCAAACAATTTCCATTTCAACAACTTCAACTTATTGTTGGCAAGAGACACTTGTGGATTCATGAGTGTTCTCATTGATGGCAATAAAGTCCATCTCACACATCCATAGGACATGATGTATCTCTACCGGAAGTCAGATTGAAGAAGTGTTGTGGTCCAGTAAGCAAGAATAGAGCAAGCAACAGGGTCCGACAGTCAGGTCTGGATCTCTCAGAGGAAGTATCTCAGTAAAGTACAGACTTGGGGAAGTCAAGAGGAGTACCTTGACTAATAGATTCCAAGGATTGAGCCTCTGGTGATAGAAGAGTGAGGAGATAAGAGTTGATAGAGGAAGAACTGACTGACAGAATATCAGACCTTAATCCGGATGAGATATTGATGGTGATCAAGGTTCCTGAGGTATCACTCATGATTGGTCGACATGATTGATGACTTCTATAAGCATTTCCCTGATACGCATCACTTGGTAAGAAAGGATTCAGCTAACAGATTAGAGTTTGGGAAAATATTGACTATTCCGGATGCCGACTAGAAAGGTGTTGAATTCATTGGTGCAAATATATATACCAGATGGATTTGGGTGTAAAAGTGTGTGTGGTGTATTGTTGCATGCGAAGAAAAGCAGAAGAGCAGAGTAAGAGCAGTAAGACAGGTCTAGAATGTGACAAGACAGCAGTATCAAGAAGAGGAAGAATGAAGTGCAGCAGACAAGTGTTCTGAGCCTAACTGGAACTGAACTCTAGCATATGTGGATGCTTCTCATCAGTTCAAGTATCTTGTTACTCTCTTTATCTCTTGTAGGCAGTGAGCCTCTTGTGAGCAGTGTGCTCGGGCAATGAGCCCTAATTGGCAAGTGCCATTTTGTATTTCTATTCTTCTAACAGAGAATACATTCTTGGGTTAGTCACCTCGTGGTTTTTCCCTTAATAGGGTTATCCATGTCAAAATCATTGTGTCATGTGTATTCATTTTTCATGGTTATGTTTGCTTATTTGATTTGATGTTGCATCAATTGTTAAGGAAGATCAGAAAGTTGAAATAATTAAGATAACTGATTCACCCCCCCTCTCAGTTATCAACAATTGGTATCAGAACCAAGTTCCTCCAAACAAAGCCTAACAGCTTGAGGAAGATCTAGGAATTCCAATGGATATGTATGGTATGAGGGAACAACTTCAGTCTGCCTTAGATGATCTTGAGAAATCTCATTCCGAAGTCAACAACTTGAAGGAAAGACTCAAACAGGCTGATAATTTCATAAATGAGCTAAAAGAGAAACTGAGTATCTCTATTGAAAAGAGAAAGGAACTACTTTAGCAATTGGCAAGTCAAGGTGAAGCAAATGATACAAATGAAGATCTGAAGGAGAAAACCAAGTTATGTGAAAAGTTATCAAAAGAAGTCATTATGGTAAGACATGAAATGGAATCAAGAGTTATGAAATTCACCCAAGAAATTGAAGAGAAGAAAAACTGAAGATGATCTAAGACAATCTCTCAAGGAAAAGTCAGAAGACTACCACAAAATGGATAGAATAATCAGGCATCTAGAATCTGATCTTGAAGAAGCTAGAGACAATGAAGAATAACTTGAGAATCAAATTGACACTCTTAAAAGGGATCTTCAAACAGCAAATGAATACAAAGAGAAATTCAAGATAAGCTCTGCTCAACTTGAAGTTCTTCTTCAAAGCCAAAAGAGGGTAGATGACAAGCAAGGCTTGGGGTATGAAAAAGGTGAAAGCTCTGGATCCGATCAAAAGAACTTTAGATCAAAAAATCCAAGAAACAAGCCTAGAAGACCTCCGGTAAGACAACCAAATGCTCAAAGATATCCATCCTTCAATGGATATTGTCACAATTGCAATAACTTTGGTCATAAAGCAAATCAGTGCAGAAGAGGAATTAATCAGACTAATTCATCCTTCTCCAAACAATGTTTCAATTGCAAAAGGTATGGTCACAAATCTCATGAGTGTAGAAATATGCAAATAAAAAATTCATTCAATGGTAGATGTTTTGCATGCAATAGAATCGGACATATGGCAAATTAGTGTAGATCAAGAGGATATCAGTCAAATATGCAAAGAAATGTTGTTTGCTAGAATTGCAATAGATCCAGTCATATTGCCAAATTCTGCAGAAGTAAGAATTAGAACAATAAGGGTCCGGTACATCATAATCAAAACCAAGACAAAGGAAAAGGAAAAGTGAATGCGAGTGAAATTCAAAGGGAGATGAACAAGATATGGGTGAAGAGAAGTACTGAGAATGATGGGGATGGATCTGCACTAGAATCTGGTGCTAAAATTCCTTCCAGAAACTAAATAGATGAGCTCTGGCTCAGGGGGAGTAACAAAGGAAAAACTTTTCCCCCAGCCAGTCAATAGGTGCCTAAAATTGGCACATGAAAAGTTGCGGATTAAAGGGTTCTCAAAGAAACATCTAAATAACCCTTGGGAAATATTTGAAAGGTCTACAAAGAAATTGAAGAAGTTAAATCATCTGAGATCAATCTAGTTTTACAGTCAATCGGTAAGAACAGGATTTTCACAGTTAGATCCGGTACGATTCAAATTTGAGGTATCTTGATCTACGGATAGATCAAATGTTTGAGGAAAGAAAGCTAGATTGTCATAAATCACCGAGAACAACTCTAAATATATCTTAGTGATCCAAAAAAAAATCCTTCTTAGAGCAAGGAGAAGAAGGCAACTGGAATAACTTATGTTGATCATTTATTGCAATATGAAATTAGGGTTTGCTCAGAGATAAAAGGGTTCATTTGCTCGTCATTTGTACATTTGCACTCGAGAAGAAGAGAAAAAGAGCTCTGTAAACAAGTTTGCTTCATTTCTCTCAAGAATCAACCACAAAATTCAAGTTAACCGACAATCTTCTCATCTTATTCCATGAACCCTAAAGGTGTGAAAGGTACTTTTCGTTCTTAAAATCTATCTCTAAATCTTTTGCATGATGGCTACTCCAAATGTTGTGAAGATTACTGATAGGCCGCACCCAAAATTTAAGAAACATCCCTACAAATCTTTAGAAGTGGATCCCTTAGGTGCATTTTCCAGCATTCCGCATGGGCTTTTGCATGTTGAAGATATTAGGGCATATATTCATGCAAACATTGAGGAATTTGGAGACTCCAAACTAATAGATATTTACCACAAGCAACTGATAGATGACTCATTTGATCTCAAACCCCAATACAAGGTCATGACGGATAAACATTTCAGTCAGTGCATCCATTTCCCCTATTTTGCTGAAGATGAATGGCTCCGGTATGTGTTGAGTAGAATGCATGATAACTGCATGTGGTTGAATGGGCCATTCAAGATCACAAAAGATGCCATTAGAGCAGTTACTGGATTGCACTCATCCAGTGGGATACCTACTCTCAAATCTGTCAAGAATCAAACTATGAGTGAGGCTACCAAATCTAGATTTGATAAAAGAGCAATGATATTTGAGGATATAACAGACTCAGACATCAACTTTGCCTCCATGATTATTGGCTACAAGATATATCACTCCAGCAGAGAAAATTCTATATCCGGAACAGCAATCTACACTGCTTATGAAATGTTGAGAAAAAATGTAGATTATGATCTTTGTGAACTCCTTCTAAGCCAACTGATGGAAAATCTACAAAAGATCAAGAAGGACAAGAAGAACTCTTTCAAGTATGGTGGACTGATACTGTGTCTATTCTTCTACTTTATGAATGAGCTACCCGGATCCAGTGATTGGGTATGGCAGAATGACAGACCTATTGCAATTCAAATTAGAGATTACTTGTATGGGCTTGGTGATACCAAGGCACAAACACAGCACTATGAGGTTATTTCAAAAACTTCCAAGGCATGATGCAGGCCAGAGAAAGAATTCCCCAATCCCTAGTTGAAAAATACAAGGATACAGTGTTTTTTATGGTAGACATTGATCAATGTCTGATGGAGGCGGTAGAACCAAGAATAGTATGGATCATGCCAATGGGGTATGAATTGGATGAGAAAATTGTAGAGCTGCATGTTCAGCACATGCTAAGTCAGCCAAAGGATCCCAAGGAAGAAAGGTTTGGAACCTTTGAAGAATTAAGTGTGAAGATCCATGTGGAGCTAAGACAACCGGAAATAAAAAGAAAAGTGAGGAAGCAAGTAGAAGAGTTTGCCAAGAAGCATGGAATTTCAAAAGAGACTCTTGATGCAAATAGAGAAAAGATAGAAAGGGCAGAGAAAGAGAAAGAAAAAGTAGAAAAAGAAAGTGCTCCAGTAGAAGCCCCCTCCTGGACCAAATCCTCTAAGAGTTCTGCTCCTAAAAGCTCAAAGGCATCAAAACCAGAAGCAAAATCATCCGGTAAAGGAGAAAAGAGAACAAAGAAAAAGGCAACAAGGTCTTACACGAGCCAAAAGGATGAAGAAGAGACAGAATCAGATGAGGAAGTAAAGAAAATCAAGAAGAAAAAGAAAACATCTAGTGAACCTTCTACTGAAGAAATAACAGAAGAATTTGTAGAGAAGGAAGAGGAATTTTTTGAAAAACCCACTCTCTGCATTGATGATATCATCAAATTAGTTACTGTGGATGGGAACTTACAACCAATGGTTGAATTCTATGATGAATATAATGAAACTGATCAGAAGATATTGTAAGATGCCACAGTCAGGTATCTAAACATCTACAACAAAGCATTCATTGAAATTATATCTCTGATTCCTAAAAGCTTAGAAAAGGAACTTGAAATAAGGAAGAATGATGCCCAAGCAAAAGATCTAGAAATCTGAAAGCAAATTGCCATTCAGCTCTACCCTTCAATCACTCAGAAACAAATGAATATGATCTTCAAAGATTGCAAGGATGAGTTTCAGAGAAAAGCTAGAATGAATCAACTTATGCTTGGAGAAACAGACAAAGTGGCTAAAGAAACAAAAGAGATTCTCTGAAATGCTTTTAAAAGATTCAATCTTCTTGTTATAGAGGACTTGGGTGATGATCCCTCGGCTATAGATGTTGAAGAAGAATCTACTGAGACAGTGGCAGAAGAAGTAAAGGAGACAGGTGAAGAAAGAGATAAGGACTTAGATTCCTCTATTCCAGAAGAGGAGGTCCATGAACAAGCAAACATCACTCCTCCAGTTTCCCCTGTAGACTCTAGATCCAAAGAAGAAGAAAAAGTAGAAGAGAAGATTAGTCAAGAAGCAGAGGAGAAGGAAAAAGAAGATGACACTAGTAAGGCTACAGAAGGAGAGAAAACTCCATGAGAGAAGGCCACAAATGACAGTGGTAAGATTGCAGAAGGGGAGAAAACCCTGTCACCGGCAAGAGACACAGCAGAAGTAGTAGAGGAATTCTTAACCAAGGAGATGATGGAATTTTATGAACCAGAACTTCTTCAAGGACCGTTCAATTTTGACTCCCTCTCCCCGGTTCAAACCATGAAGCTAGCATCCTTTACTTCAGCAAAGGCAAAGGAAAAACACCTGAAGTCTCACATGGAGGACTACAAGCTCATAAAGATAGCATCTGGTGTGTTGGAAAAGATCATGCCATCCTTTCAGAAGGATTCTCTAGCCTCTTCATCCGGTAATCTCAAATCTCTAGTTAATAGTGTTAGCACACATTTTGATTCCCTAGAGAAGTCAACAGAAGATAAAGTCTGGAAGGAGTTTTTAGAAAAGAGATACTCTAAAGTACAAGGACTGATATCCAATGATAGAAGAAATATGGATATATGGATAAAGAGCTTAGAAAATGCTCTTAAAGATGGCGGGGAAATGTATAAATTTTGTCTATCATGGTCCAAAGTAATAGTGGAGATTGAGAAGAAAGTGAAAGAATAGGAGGATAAACTAACAAAACTATCTCAGAATTTTGATCCTCTTACCACATCCACAATAAATCAAGAATGTCAGACTATAGAAGTCTTGAATGAAATTAAGAAGCTTGAGAAGGAGAAGAAAAATAGAATAAGTAGGTTGAATGAACTTAGAGGAATAATTATCCCTAAGTTAGAGGTCATGCATGAGGCCCTAAATGATGCTCAAACCACATCTCGGACTAGTGATCTGACAGATCTGAAAAGGGCAGAAGCTTTTGCATTCTTGTTGAGTGGTCACATCTCAATTTTGGATAGGATGAAGCTGAGTTGGGTGACAGAAGTTGTACAATTGAAGAATACTTTTGCAGATATACTAAAGTATATGTAAAGTACAACAAGATAATATACTTATGCGACTAAGTATAGATTGAGTTTTGAAAATTTTGGTGTGCGGACCCCACCCTTTACCATTGATGTCAAAGGGGGAGTGAGAAGTAGTGAAAAATGTGGAATCTAGCTAAGGGGGAGCTCCAATAAAGTGTACATTAGAACAGAGCATCAGCTAAGGGGGAGTGTAGTGTGACACTTAGTCATTTTTCACTAAGTGTTGCCATCAATGCCAAAGGGGGAGATTGTTGGCAAGAGACACTGTGTGGATTCATGAGTGTTGTCATTGATGGCAACAAAGTCCATCCCACACATCTGTAGGACATGATGTGTCTCTACCAGAAGTCAAACTGAAGAAGTGTTGTAGTCCGGTAAGTAAGAACAGAGTAGGCAGCAGGGTCCGATAGTCAGGTCTGGATCTCTCAGAGGAAGTATCTTAGTAAAGTATAGACTTGGGGAAGTCAAGAGGAGTACCTTGACTAATAGATTCCAAGGATTGAGCCTTTGGTGATAGAAGAGTGAGGAGATATGAGCTCTTGAGTGTTGGGTTCTTGTTTGGCAGAGTTAACAAAGGAAGAACTGACCGGCAGAATATCAGACCTTAATCTGGATGAGATATTGATGGTGATCAAGGTTCCTGAGGTATCACTCATGATTGGTCGACATGATTGATGACTTCTATAAGCATCTCCCTGATATGCATCACTTGGTAAGCAAGGATTTAGCTGACAGATCAAAGTTTGGGAAAATATTGACTATTCCAGATGCCGAATAGAAAGGTGTTGAATTCATTGGTGCAGATATATATATACCAGATAGATTTGGGTGTAAAAGTGTGTGTGGTGTATTGTGGTGTGCAAAGAAAAAAAGAAGAGCAGAGTAAGAGCAGTAAGATAGGTCCAGAATGTGACAAGACAACAGTACCAAGAAGAGGAAGAATGAAGTGCAGTAGATCAGTATACTGAGCCTAACCAGAACTAAACTCCAGCATATGTGGATGCTTCTCATCAGTTCAAGTATCTTGTTACTCTCTTTATCTCTTGTAGGCAGTGAGCCTCTTGTCAGCAGTGTGCTTGGGCAGTGAGCCCTAATTGGCAAGTGCCATTTTGTATTTCTATTCTTCTAACAGAGAATACATTCTTGGGTTAGTCACCCCGTGGTTTTTCCCTTAACAGGGTTTTCCACATCAAAATCATTGTGTCATGTGTATTCATTTTTCATGGTTATGTTTTCTTATTTGATTTGATGCTACATCAATTGTTAAGGAAGATCAGAAAGTTAAAATAATTAAGATAACTGATTCACCCCCCCTCTCAGTTATCAACACTTATCTGGAGTAGATTAAACCTTAAGCATCACAATATCAACATGAAAGAATAACTTAATGCACATCAACACATAACACCAGATATACATGGAAAACCCTAGAAGTGAAAAACCATGGTGAGGATTAACTCACAATATATGAAGTTCAAATAACAACTTTGTTTTAGGGCTACAACCCAAGGAAGCAACTGCTCCTTGCTAACTATGTTTCAGGGCTACAACCAAAAGAAGCTACTACTCCTTGAAAACCTTGATTTGGGGTCACACCCAAGGAAGCTACAACTCCTTGAAGACTTTGTTTTAGGGTCACTCCCAAGGAAGGAACTACTCCTTAACTTTAGCACAAGTTCAAAAAATATTACAGTATGACAGTCCTTCTACTATCTGAAAACTAACATTGAAACTCACACTTTTGATGATTGTACTTTTGCCTATTCACACTCTCTTTTGAAGATCTGATCAATTAGGCACACTCTATACTTGATCATTATCACATATATGTCTTCAAGATGAATCCGGACAGCATCAACAACTTCTTCTCTTTCTCCTTCAGTTGCACATCAATAATGCATTTTTTCAGCTTTTTATCTACTTGTGAACCTTTTCAATCAACTTGCAATCATACTCTCCTCACTCAATTTGATTCACTATTTATACATGATATTACATTGATTACGTAGCTTGTCAACCAGATACATTATGAAAAATACATTTACAAAACAACCAGACAACACACAATATGAAAAGTGTAGAAGATAGGTCCTAAGTGAACACACACATTACACCAGCAAAAGATCCAAGCCTTGTGGACCACAAAACTTTCTTAATTAGGTCCAAAACATCCTTCACATATTCAAACACCAAGGAATTACATCTGTACACTCCACTCATTTGGAAATAGGACAACTTTAGGAGAACACATGAAGAGTTGAAGTATAACGGCCACATCAACTTGAAATGCCTTGTGCGGTACTGGAAACAAGAAAGCATTGCAAGTATGTACCTAACTGGTGTTGTCATTGATGTCAACATATTTGTGTTTTCATTGATGTCAACTGTGCTCCTAATTTGATAAGTTAGATGCTTTGTATTGGCTCATGGAAGTGTTAGAGAAAATGAGTAAGTGATCTAGATATTGAGTTTCTAAGTGCTTTTGAGAAAATTTGCTCCTCTGGTGGAAATAGTATGTGGAAGAATAGTCTGGTAGATTGCTCCACATTTCTAGTAGAATGACTATCTTTGTCTGTGGATTGGAATTTATTTAGAGGCATGTCTAAAGATGCTATATCTCAATTTTGAGCCTCCGGCATGAAGATCTGAGGGATTTATGTTCACCAGAATAAAAGCTACTTTTTCTGAGTATTTACTGGTGACAGCGAGAAGGTATTTTGCTCCGCATTCCTCTACATTGAAGTATTATGATAAGTAGTTCTATAGTTAAGTCTAGAATGATGATAAGTGCCTTCACCTACAATGGTTCATGATTTGGTGGTCCACAAGCTATCCTTTCCTTATGATAGTGGCTAACAGTGTTGTTCTTGTGCTCCAATTTGAAGAATCTTCTTGACAGAGTGGTTAGAGATCATGTGGTTGTTCCTGGTGATTACAATGTGCTTGTGGATGTCTCCTAATTGTGTTCCTACCTTTGGATTGGTCCGCAAAGAGAAATTCAGATCGTGGATGAAGTATGTTCTTTGAATACCCAGTGTTAACACCAGCCTTGGCCGACTTGGTTGTTTTCACTTCTTGCGGAGATGCATTGAAGACTGTGGAAGCATGTCGTGGCGTGAAAGATTGCATTTGAGTCCTAGCTAAGGCATAATGTGATCCGCACACATTTTTACCTTAGCAAATCTTGTTTAGGTCCAGACCTATTTCTTTGTATTATTGTAATACCGACCTTGGAGAATGTTCCAACGGTTGATGAATGTAATGCCGACCTTGATGTACATTCCAAGGTTGATGAATTGTATAAAAGCATGTAATAGAGTTACGAAAAAGTTGTCCTTGAGTGGAAATGAAGAGATAAGTGTGAAGGTGTAAAAGAGCAAAGAAGAGGAGTTATATTGTGCTTCAATGGAACTGAACCCAGGCATGGAGTAGATGCTACCAAATCAGTTCACCATCTTTTGGTAGTGAGCCACCTCTTGGCAGTGAGTCATCCTTGGTAGTGAGTTGTTCTTAGTAGTGAGCCTCAACATTTGTAGTGAGCAATTCAGGTAGTGAGCCTCTATTTTTTGGTATTACTATAACTTATAAATCTTGTGGGCTAACACCCACTGTGGTTTTTCCCTTATAGGGTTTTCCACATAAAAAACTAGTGTCTCATCTGTTGATTGTGTTGAGCTTCTTGTTTCATGCTTTCATTGTTAAATTTGAACAACAGTAAATAAGTGTTTGAAGAATTATGTTCATAATTGTTTAAATTTTTAGGGAAAACTGATTCACCCCCCCTCTCAGTTGTCTGGTGCATATCAACAATTGGTATCAGAGCGAGGTTCCTCAGAGGTAAGCCTAACAGCTTGAGGTAGATCCAGAATGTCTTACAAGAAGGAAGTTCCATAGTTTGATGGAACAAATTATGTGACCTGGAAGATACACATGAAAAGACATCTGCTTTGTATTGGGTACAAAGTATGGAAAGCAATAGAGACTAAATATACCATGCCTCTGAATGGTCTGACAACTGAAGATGAAATCAAGGAATATGAGTTAAACATAAAAGCTAGAGATGCTCTGTTAAGTACATTAACCAACACTGACCTGATAAGGATCATGAACTTCAAACTGCTCAAGAAGTCTGGGAAAAGCTAGGAAATCTGTATGAAGGAGATGATTCTGTAAAAAGTTCCAAGTTGCAGGGGCTGAAAGCTAAATATAAAGGCTTAAAGATGGGCAAAGACGAAAACATAATAGCCTACATGCAAAAGGTTGATGAACTTGTTACTGGAATCAAAGCTATGGGAGGAACTATTGAGGAGAAAGAAGTTGTGATGAAAATTCTTAGGTCATTACCTAAATCCTATAGTCACAAAGTTGCAGAAATTGAAGAATAATGACTGTGAAAGAAGTCACCAAGGATCAGTTGCTAGGAAAGTTAACAGCCTTTGAGATGAGAGAACTTGGTGATGCTCTGCCAAAGATTGAGACTACCTTTAAAGCTAGTACTTCATAAAAGATCTCCAAAGTTGAGAAATATAAGGTGGAACCTGATGATGACTTTGATGAAATTGAAGCTAACTTTGTTGACAAATTACAAAGAGGTTCTGGTAAGTTCAAAGGCAAATTACCTTTCAAATTTTTTTCATGTGGTAAAGTTGGTCATTATGCTTCTAGATGTCCAAAAAGAATTGAAAGCAATAGAAAAAGATTTGAGAACAGGCCTAGAGCTCCAAAGAAATGCTACTATGTTAGGGATTTTGATGATGAATCTGATGATGCTAGTACTAGTGCAAATGATGATGAATCTGATGATGCTAGTACTAGTACAAATGAATGCTTGTTTATTTATATTAAAGAAGAACCTGTGTCTACTAATCTTGCTAGCTGTGTGAAGGAAGAAAAGCTAGTGGAAGAAAGTGCTTTGGTTGTTCAGGTTGAGAAAGATAAGGATGAATGGATTATTGATAGTGGATGCTAACATCACATGACTGGTGACAAAAGTAAGTTTGTGAGTTTGGAAAAGTATGATGGAGGACTGGTTAGGTTTGGAGATAATGCAGCTGGTAAGATTTATGGAAAAGGATCTATTTCATTTCATGGAAAGCATAATACTGATAATGTCCTATATGTGAAGGGTTTGAAGCATAATATTTTGAGTGTTGGTCAGATGTGTGACAAAGGTTATGATCTAATATTCAAAGATAATGGGTGCAAGATCATGGAATGCTCCAGAACTGTGATTGCTACCAGTAAGAAGACCAGAGGTAACATCTATTAATTAAGAGGAACTAATGATTACTATTTATTAGCCCAAGTAGATGAGAGTTGGTTGTGGCATTAAAGGATGTGTCATATAAACTTTGACAATCTGGTAAATATAAGTTCAGGTCAAACTGTGAGAGATTTACCAAAACTTGTGAAACCCACCAATACCATTTGTAAGGAATGTCAGTTGCGGAAGAAAACAAGAACAAGTTTCAAAAGAAAAGAGCAATTTTCTGTCAGTTTGCTAGATCTAGTACATACAGATCTATGTGGTCCTACAAGGGTAAGAAGTCTACAAGGTGATAGGTATTTCATGTTGCTTATTGATGATTATTCTAGAATGACTTGGGTTACTTTACTAAGAGACAAATCTAAAGCCCTAGAGAAGTTCAAATCCTTCAAGGTAATGGTTGAGAATGAAATAGAGCTAAAAATCAAATGCTTGAGGTCTTATAGAGGAGGTGAGTTCACATCAAATGAATTCAACATTTTCTATGAAAAGCAAGGAATAAAGAGACAGTTGTCTGCACCTAGGACTACTCAGTAAAATGAAGTTGTGGAAAGAAAGAATAGGATATTTCAAGAGGCTACTAGGACAATGATGAAGGAAGGAGGTCTGCTGGAAATTTTCTGGAAAGAAGCTATACATACTGTTGTCTACATTCAAAACAATGTTGAAGTGAAAGGTAATGGTACTAAAACTCCCTATGAATTGTGGTATGGAAGAATTCCTACAGTAAAATATTTCAAAGTCTTTGGAAGCAAATGCTATATTAGAAGAGATGAAGATCTACAGAAATTTGATGCAAGATGTGATGAAGGAATCTTCCTTGGATACTCTACCAAGAGTAAGGCCTACCAGTGCTACAACAAAAGGCTGAAAAAGATTGTTGAGAGTGCAAATGTGAAGGTGGATGAAGACAAAGGAAGAACATTAGATTAGAGTGGCTATGAATCAGATGAACCTGCTACTAGAACATATGAAGAAAAAGTTGAACAAGAAGACAATCAAGATGAAGAAGAAAAGGCTTTGAAAAGTGTTGCTAAGACCCCTAGGTATGTAAGAATCAATCACTCTAAAGATCAAATTATTGGAGACAAAAACAAAGGAGTACTGACAAGGAAAAGAGCTATAGAAAAAAAAGTGAATTACTGTTTACTTTCTATAGTTGAAGGAAAAACTATGAATGAAGCCTGCAATGATGAAAATTGGGTAAAGGCAATGAAGGAAGAACTAATGTAGATAGAGAAGAATGAAACTTGGGAATTAGTTCCTAGACCTACTGACAAAAATGTTATTGGAACCAAATAGGTTTTCAAGAATAAGCTGAATGAAAATGGAGAAGTTGTAAGGAATAAAGCAAGGCTTGTGTAAAAAGGATATTATCAAATTGAAGGAATAGATTTTGAAGAGACTTTTGCTCCAGTAGCTCAGATTGAAGCAATCAGAATGTTTCTGGCATTTGTAGCTCACAAAGATTTCAAAGTGTATCAGATGGATGTGAAGTCTGCATTTCTCAATGGTGAGTTGGAACAGGAAGTCTACATTGAGCAACCAGAAGGATTCCAACTATCAGATCAAGGTGATATGGTATGCAAGTTGAAGAAAGCATTTTATGGACTCAAGCAAGCTCCTAGAGCCTAGTATGCAAGGTTGGATAAGTACTTATTGCAGTTAGGGTTCAATAAAGGTACTACTGATAGTAATCTCTATTTCAAGATTAATGGTGATCAAATTTTAATTGTTGAAGTCTTTGTTGATGATATCATCTTTGGAGGCAATGAATGTATGTGTATGAAATTTGCTGGTGAAATGCAAAAAGAGTTTGAGATGTCTATGTTTGGTGAGATGAATTTCTTTTTAAGTCTGCAAATTACTCAATCAGATAAAGGAATCTTCATATCCTAATCTAAGTATGTGAAGGATTTATTGAAGAAGTTTGGAATGGGGGATTCTAAACCGGTATGTACTCCCTGGTGACTGGTTGCAAGTTGAGTAAAAATGATGAATCACCTAAGACTGATCAAAGAAGCTACATATCCATGATTGGAGGATTACTTTATCTAACTCAATCTAGACCTGATATAATGCATGCAGATTGTCTTGTAGCAAGATTTCAAGAAGATCCTAGAGAGTCTCATGTGATGGTAGTTAAGAGAATCTTGAGGTATTTGAAAGGCACATTAGATCATGGCTTATGGTATCCTAAAGACAATGATTTCACTCTCAGTGCATATACAGATGTAGATTGGGTAGGAAATGTTGATGACAAAAAAAAAGTACAAGTGGAGGTGCTTTCTTCTTGGGTAATAGATTGGTTTCATGGTTGAGCAAAAAGCAAGATTCAATCTCCTTGTCAACTGCAAATGCAGAGTATATTGCAGCAACATGTTGTTGTACTCAAGTATTATGGATGAAATAGACTTTAAAGGACATAAGGGTTGTGTATGAAGATCCAATTGCAAACGTCTATGACAATACAAGTGCTATAAACATTTCAAAGAATCCAGTGATGCACTCAAGAACAAAGCATATATCAATAAGGTAACACTTTTTGAGAGAAAAGGTGATAGAGAATGAAGTAAAGATGGAATATGTGTCCACAAAGGATCAGATATCAGATATATTCAGTAAGCCTCTGCCTAAGGATACCTTTGAGTACCTCAGAGAAAAGTTAGGGGTAATCACCCCTCCTGCTCTGAACTAAGATGCATAAAAATGCATCAATCCAGTGGTGTCTAGAGTCTCAATCATTGATCTGGATTGATGTTTTGAGAGCTACCTCTCAGGGGGAGTAGCTAGATGTTCCTAATAAAGAAAGTGTTGATAACAGAGAAAAGTTCAGTTGGATCAGAGCAGTAAAATGTAAATATGTGCCCTTTGCCATTGATGTCAAAAGGGGAGAGAAATCATGTGAAAAACTCAGGGGGAGAATCTTGTCTTGATGGTCTTTTCAGTTTTTCACATCATATGTTGCCATCAATGACAAAGGGGGAGATTGTTGCAAGTATGTGCCTAACCAGTGTTGTCGTTGATGTCAACATATCTGTGTTGTCATTGATGTCAACTATGCTCCTAATTTGATAAGTTAGATGCTTTGTATTGGCTCATGGAAGTGTTGGAGAAAATGAGTAAGTGATCTAGATATTGAGTTTCTAAATGCTTTTGAGAAAATTTGCTCCTCTGGTGGAAACAGTATGTGAAAGAACAGTCTAGTAGATTGCTTCACATTTCCAGTAGAATGAATATCTTTGTTTGTAGATTGGAAGTTATTTAGAGGCATGTCTGAAGATGCTATAGCTCAATTTTGAGCCTTCGACATGAAGATATGAGGGAGTTATGTTCACCAGAATAAAAGATATTTTTTCTGAGTATTCACTGGTGACAGGGAGAAGGTATTTTACTCTGTATTCCTCTGCATTGAAGTATTATGATAAGTGGTTCTATAGTTAAGTCTAGAATGATGATAAGTACCTTCACCTACAATGGTTCATGATTTGGTATTCTGCAAGATATCCTTTCCTTATGACAGTGGCTGACAATGTTGTTCTTGTGCTCCAGTTTGAAGAATCTTCTTGACAGAGTGGTTAGAGATTGTGTGGTTGTTCCTGGTGATAATGATGTTCTTGTAGATGTCTCCTGATCATGTTCCTACCTTTGGATTGGTCTGCAAAGAGAAGTTCAGATCATGGATGAAGTATGTTCTTTGAAGACCTAGTGTTAACACCAGTCTTGGCTGACTTGATTGTTTTCACTTCTTGCGGAGATGTATTGAAGACTGTGGAAGTGTGTCATGGCATGAAAGATTACATTTGAGTCCTAGCTAAGGCATAACGTGATCTGCATACATCTTTACCTTAGCAAATCTTGTTTAGCTCCAAACCTATTCCTTGTATTATTATAATACCGACCTTGGAGAATGTTCCAATGGTTGATGAATGTAATGCCAACCTTAATGTACATTCCAATATTGATGAATTGTATAAAAGCATGTAATAGAGTTGTGAAAAAGTTGTCCTTGAGCAGCAATGAAGAGATAAGTGTGAAGGTGTAAAAGAGCAAAGAAGAGGAGTTATATTGTGCTTCAATGGAACTGAACCCAGGCATGTAGTAGATGCTACCAAATCATTTCACCATTTTTTGGCAGTATGCTACCTCTTGGCAGTGAGCCGTCCTTGGTAGTGAGCCATTCTTCGTAGTGAGCAATTTGGGCAGTGAGCCCTAAGGCAGTGAGCCTCTATTTTTTGGTATTGCTATAACTTATATATCTTGTGGGCTAACACCCACCATGGTTTTTCCCATATAGGGTTTTCCACCTAAAAATTTGGTGTCTCATGTGTTGATTGTGTTATTGTGTTGAGCTTCTTGTTTCATGCTTTCATTGTTAAATTTGAACAACAGTAAATAAGTGTTTGAAGAATTGATGTTCATAATTGTTCAAAGTTTTAGGGACAACTGATTCACCCCCCCTCTCAGTTGTCTGGTTCATATCAACAGAGAGATCTTCATGAAACTTTTCTAGATGAGTCCACATGATTCATAAAACATCCCCAAACACTCCTTTTCCACTGCACATCAAAGAATTGTGTCACACAACTTCAATCATTAACTCTGAGAACACTTAGTCATCTGGAACACACTGCAACATTGATGAGTGCCAAGTTGCACTCATGAAACACATCATTTTGCCTCTCTTTTTCTCCTTCCTGAGTCCATCTTTCCTAATGTCTGCACCCAAATAAGCTAGCAAGATCATTCTATTTAATGATTAATTGAGATAGATTACTTAAGATTATAATTTTTGATCGAGTGACTAATGTGCATGGAATTGATGGAAAATGTAGAAAACTTCTCTCTTTTTTATTCAATAAGTGTAGATGCCAAGAATAGCAATTCTGTGCATCTCCGAAGATAGTCTTCAATGATCTATGAAGACAATACCAAAGTGCCTTGACACCTGAAGTTTTGAAGAAATGAGGAATGCCTCTCCACAGCTTTGTGGGAGTCTGGAGCATCTCTGGATCTTAACAGAGAAAGCTACGTATCTCCAAAGCTGCAGACATATCTCCAGAGCTGTAGACATATCTCTGGAGCTACAGACATATCTCTGGAGCTGCAGTCAAGAATAGTTATCTCTGGTGACTCTTGAGAGCAGGGCATATTTCTAGCATAAGCTGCTGACCAAGCACTCTCAGCAGTGGTCATAATACCCCTCATTTCACTCAAATCATCACCTGAGTGATGACGGGTCATCTTTAGTTAAACTGTTGAAGTTTTATCTTTTCAAAGTTTTTGCATGAAGTTACGGATGGAACTGATTCAATATCCTTATTTTCAAGGCCTTGATGCCCAAATGTATTAAGACTCAGACTTAGATTTTGAGTGGACTTCTGTTCCACTCAAGTCTACTTTTATTTGCATGATTTTCTTTCATAGTTAAACATCTAGTGTAATAAAGAGATGGATGTCATCTCATAGAAGAACTGATAGATAGGTTAAGTGATGTGTCATCACTCTTTGGATATATACTGGTAAAAACAACAGAAGAAATATACAATGAAAAAATTATTCTAATTCTCGGTATTCTCAGTTATGTGTTAGCAATATTTTCATGAATGCAGATTGAATGAATTGGATTGGATCTAGTTGTAATCTTCTTTTGTGTTGATTCCCTACTGTAGCCTTCAACCCCAAGGGTGTGGAGCAAGGGCCCACTCTCACCACTAAGGCAGGAGGCTAGTACCATTGTTTTATTAATTCAGCTTTCTGTTATGCAAAGTATTTACTGATTTTGATAGGTAGATGCATGTTACTATTTTAAGATTGCTTTGAGTAAATTTCCTATTTTATCCTATTTTCAGCATTCCTTAAATTTATTAAGTAGCTAGATTAATCTTTTCAAGTTAGTAGAAGCAGTTTAGATTAGTTAGGAAAACTAATAACTATAGAATCCCTAGTTGCAAACAGCCGTGGACATAGCCCCTAGATTATTGACATTTGAAAGATAGATTAAATGATTAGGTACAGTGACACCTTGTCATTTTTGGCGCCATTGCCAAGGATTTCTTGTGTTAATTAGGGAAACTAGGTTAAAACAATTTTTAGGATAGATCCGTATGGTTAGAGCTAGAGATATGAAAGGAAGATATATCAAGCAGACACCCCAACAACAAGCCATAGGGGAAAGCAGTGGGGTGGTACAAGATCTTGTTGAGGAGAGAAACCTAGAACCTACTTTAGAAGCTGTACCTCAAAACAACAGTCCCTTAGATCCTCCAAATCTTCCACTTGCCGATTACATCCAAGAGTTACAACAAAAGTTTTAGGCAAATCCTCTGGTAGAACCTAATTTCCTAGAACCTCAGGGAGAAGAACCAGTACTAAACATGGAAAATGGTAATCATGGGGAAGAGGAAAATCAGGCTCCAAGAACCTTCTCATATCCTATTGTTTTAGCTATTGGAGACAATGCTCCTATAAAGAATATCTCACCAACACACCTGCCAAACTTTAGAGGACTTTCTTCTGAGGATCCAAATCAGTTCTTGTTTGAATTCAAAGTAGTCTGCCAAACTTATGATTATGGATCAGATAACTAGAAACTCAAACTATTCCCTTCAACTCTGAGATTCTGCGATGAGATGGTTTATGGGTTACCCCAAAATTCTATCCGCTCTTGGGATTAGATGGAAATAGAGTTTTTGGAAAAATACCAAGATTACTACAGATCCAGTAATTAAAATGAAGAACTGTTTAAAATTAGGCAGGGGGAGGAAGAGTCCTTGGAGGACTATGTGGATAGGTTTAATTTTGCCTTGAGAAGGTATGGTAACCCAGTAGATCACTCCTTGGCTAGAACCCTGTTTGTAAAAGGATTGGATAAAGAATCAAAACAGGCACTGGATCTGATGGGAAAAGGGAACATCAACAAAATGGAAATACCTAATATAGAAGAACTCTGCAGAAACTATTCGAGAACCCAAGATGGAGTGAGGTCATCCAAAACTTTTAAAGGGATGAATGAAATAGGGCAGTTAATGGAAGAGATTGCAAATCTAAAAATAGACATTTTGGTCCAATTAAATACCACCTTGGATGGGATTCAGAAAAAAACCAGAACAACTGATCAAAATAGAGCAACTAAACCACTCTCCATCTATTGTCCTAGATGTAGAAACAAACATCTGCTGAGAGAATGCCCTTTAAACAAATCAGAGATTTGTCAGATCTATGATAAGGAACATCCTACCAGTTAATGTAGTCAACTTCCAGCCTTGAAAAGATTGAGTAAGAAGAATGTTGTAATAGAGGAGGAATTGAACTATGTGGGACAAAAACAAGCTAGGAATTTTCCTTACAATCAGTATCCAAACCAGCCTCTTATAGGGGTCCTTCTAATTGGGGAAATAATTAATGGAATCCAACTTGGCATTGGCCTCAAAATAATCCTCCTTGGGGACAGCAAGATTGGCCAAATCAACATTGGCAAAACCAAAATTGGCAAAGTCAGCCTTGGGGAAATCAACAGTGGCCACCACAGTTTCGATCACAAAACATGCAACCTCCATGGGGTTCTTAACAGGGATATAATCAACAATACTAGGGACAACCTAGACATTTCCAACCTCAACAACAAGCTTTACTAACTAGACCCTCCAACACACAAGGTCAAGCACAAAATGAACCAGTTAGTCAACCACCTTTACCAGCTCAGCCTATACCAAACCCATGGAATAAATAGGGAGCAACTATTTACATGACAGAGCAAGAAAATCTGGCTGGAACTAATGCTATATATTCAAATAATCTCCAGCTACGTTCCAGGAAAGCATTCCCAAGACCATCTCCTCCAACAATAGTTGAAGTAACCAATGATGAGGAACCTAAAAGTTCATCCACTCAACCCCTAGAGGAGATTACTAACAAAAAAGTGCTAAAAGAATCATCCTTGGACAACTCTGGAGTTGCTCCTAAAAGACCGACTCTGGAGAACATCCCTGAACACAATTCTGAAAAGAGCTCCGGAGATGCTCCGGAGATGGAAAAACTAGCACCATACCCAGAACAGCTTAAACAGAATGTTCCCCAGAAAAAGATCTTACAAAAATAAATCCAAACCAACCTGGAATCAAAACTTTTAAGAGAAATCAAGGAACTAAACATTGAAATTCCTCTTCTATAGGCAATCAAAGATGTTCCAGAACTAAATCAATTTATTAAACAGCATTGTATCAAAATGTAGGGCAGGAAGAAAAACTTTCCCTCCACAATACAAGTGGAAGGAAAAGTATTGGATCTATTGATGGGAGAAATTCTCCTTCCAAAATATGGAGACCCTAGAAACCCTGTCATAACTATTTTCATCTCAGGGGTAGAAATTTCAAATGTTCTGGTTGATCTGGGAGCAGTAATTAATGTAATGATAGTCCACACAATGGATAAATTACCTCTATCAGGTATCCAATCCACAACTACAATTCTTCAACTTGCTGACCAGTCAGTAGTTGTTACAAAAGGGGTAATCACTGATGTACCAGTTGTGATAGATTCATGGGAGTTTCCAAGGGACTTCTTGATATTAGAACCTAGAAACCAGAGAAATGCTTATCCACTGATCTTAGGAAGACCATGGCTAGCTATAGCAGCAGCATCTATTGATTGTCGAACTGGGGATATGGTCATTTCTAATGGGATAGATCTAAAGAAAATATCTCTGTATCCTCCAGCTAAACCATCAATGCATTATACAGGAAGAGTATGGGTGGATGAGCCAGAAAACAATGACAACAGTGCCTCAATAGCTATGGTAACCATCAAGGAACATCTAGGAGAATTAGAAGAAGAAATATACTATGATACAACAGAAGACATTACTCACATCCTAATCAATGAGGATGTGGTGGAACTTGCCCAAGACTCTAAAAGAGGACTTCTTACTTCTTCTCATTGTACCCTCGCCAACATCATTCCTTGTGGGGAAACATTTTACAGAGACTTAGCCACTTTCCATATGTTGCTTCCACATTCTTGTCCTCTCAATACCATGACTCCTATGTGCAGATTAACTACATCTATGGATCAAATCACAAAATAGGTCATGATTCTACCAGGAAAAACACTTAATATCAATACTCAGTTAACAACCATTCAGGAAGAAAAACTTATACAACTTCTGATTTCCCATTCAGCATCTTTTTCTTGGGAATACCAAGATATGAAAGGCATACCTCCTAAGATCTGTACCCATCATATGTACACTGAGGATATTAAACCTATCAAACAACCCTAGAGAAGATTGAATCCTGCTTTAAAAGACATTGTCAAAACTGAAATAGAAAAATTACTTCAAGCAAGTTCATATATCCAATCTCAGATAGTCAATGGGTCTCACCCCTTGTCATAGTGCCTAAAAAGAATAGGAAATGGAGGGTGTGTATTGATTATAGAGAACTCAACAAGGCCACAAAGAAGGACTACTTTCCCTTACCATTCATTGACCAAGTTCTAGACAACCTTGCTGGGAGAAAGTATTTCTCTTTTCTAGATGGATTCAGTGGGTATAATCAAATTTAAGTAGCACCTAAAGACTAGGACAAAACCACCTTCACATGCTCTTGGGGAACCTTTGCTTACAAAGTTCTTCCCTTTGGGCTATGCAATGCCCCAGCTACATTTCAGAGACTTGTTTTAGCTATTTTTGCTGAACTAGCTAATGAATGCATGGAGGTCTATATGGATGACTTTACTGTGTATGGGGATAATTTTGAGGAAGCTTTCACAAACCTTGAGAAAGTATTGAAATGCTGTGAGAAAAATCAATTATCCCTTTGCCATGAAAAGTGCTTCATGATGGTGGAGGAAGGAATTGTTCTGGGACACCATATTTCAGAAAAAGGGATCAAAGTGGATCAAAACAAGATAGAGGTGATCACATAGTTGCCTTCACCCAAAAATCAGACAGATGTTAGAAGTTTTCTAGGTCATGCAGGCTACTATAGGAGGTTCATAGAAAATTTTAGCAGAATAGCTGCTCCCCTATTTACCCTGCTTAACAAAGACACAGAATTTCTGTGGATAGAAGAATGTCAATCAGCATTTGAAACCTTGAAAGAGAAGCTTACTGTCACACCAATTTTAAGAGGACCTAATTGGACTTTTCCATTTCACATACAAACTGATGCTTCAAATGAGTCCATTGGGGTAGTTTTAGGACAAAAGGAGGAAGGAGAAGGTATGCATGCCATTTATTACATCAGCAAAAACCTTACCTCTACAGAAAGAAATTACACCACAACTGAAAAAGAATTCTTGGCAGTTATCTATGCTATAAACAAATTCAGGCATTACATAACTGGATATAAGATATTTGTGCACACTGATCATGCAGCCATCAAGTACCTAATGAATAAACCAGTAGTAGGTGCAAGGATCATCAGGTGGTTATTGTTATTGCAGGAATTTGATATTACCATAGTTGATAATCCAGGAAAGTTTAATTTGGTTGCTAATTTTTTGTCAAGATTACATACAGGAGGAGAAAACCAACTAGTGGAGGACAAGTTCCCAGATGAACATCTTTTTGCTATATCCTCTACTGCACCTTGGTTTGCTGACATAGCTAATCTTTTAGCAACAGGCTTGTATCCATCCCATTTTACCTCAAAACAAAGAAAATGCTTGGTTAAAGAAAGTTTATCTTACAAATGGTTGAATGGTTTACTATTTAAATGTGGTCTTGATTTCATTCTATGCAAGTGTTTAAAAGCTGATGAGATTTTTGATGTATTGAGAGCATGTCATGATGAACCATCTAGTGGCCATTACTCTTTCCACAGGACAGTCCACAAGATCCTTGGATCTAGTTACTACTGGCCCTCTCTTCACAAAGATACAAAGAAGTATGTGTAGCACTGTGACCAATGCCAAAGGATGGGACAGCCAACCTTTACCCAAGGGATGTTACTACATCCTCAAGTCATGATGGAACCATTTGAACAATGGGGTCTAGACTTTGTGGGACCAATTTCACCACCATCATCAGGCAAGGAGTACATTCTAGTATGCACAAATTATGTTACTAAGTGCGCTGATGTTCAAGCATTACAATTTGCAAGAGAAGAAAAAGTTGTTGATTTCCTTTACAATAAGATTTTCTTAAGATTTGGAGCCCCAAGATCAATAGTTTCAAACAGAGGACCTTAGTTTACTTCACAGGTAATCAAAGCATTCATAGATTTATATCAAGTCAAGCACAGAAAATCTTCACCTTACCATCCTCAAGCAAATGGGCAGGTAGAAGTAACCAATAGGGAACTTGAAAATATTCTGACAAGGACAGTAGCAATGAATAGAAAAGATTGGGCTAGTAGAATACCTGAAGCAGTTTGGGCTTACAATACCACTTGGAAGTCCACAACAAAGTTCTCACCATATGAATTAGTTTATGGGAAAAAGACTATTTTGTCTATAGAATTTGAACTCCAGACACTTAAAACTGCATTGGATATTGGGCTACCATTGTCTATAACTCAACAGAATAGAATTCTTTAGCTCAATGAGTTGGATGAAATTCAGACAAAGGCCATTCAGCAAACAGAACTAGTTCAGTATTAGAGGAAGCAATGGCATGACCAACACATCAAAAGGAGGACATTTCAACAAGGTGATTGGGTTCTTCTTTATGATTCTAAATTCAAGGAGTTCAAAGGGAAATTGTAAACTCATTGGATGGGTCCTTATCAAATCAAGGAAGTTTTTGAAAATGGAACAGTATCATTGCAACCTATTGATGGAAGCATAGACACATTTCTAGTAAATGGTCACTGAATCAGGCTCTACAAAAGACCATCTACTAAAGAAGAGTCTCTCAGTGATTTGAGTTTTGATACAGGGGATACCTCCTCTATCCCAGTGTTGGATTGATTCTTTAAAAAAAAATAGAAAAAGGAAGGTTGAAAACCAGCAAATGGCGGCCTTCTAAAAAAATAGAGAAAGATGGAAAACCAAAAAATGGTTGTCTTTCTTGACCAAGGGAGTTGAAAACCAATAAATGGCAGTTCCCTTCTTTAGGATAGTTGAAATAATTGACCTCCAGAGATGATCAGATGCCAGGAGTTAGTCAAATGCACCTTCGACATTTCTCAAACTAAGAGCACCTCCGGCGGTTCTGAAATCAGGAGCACCTCTGGTGCTTCTCAACAAGGAGCACCTCCGGTGCTCTGTCAAATAAGAAGTCAGTTTCAAATAATAAGGGAGGGGACCCACCTCTCTAGGTGGTAAAGTAGACATGTCACATGATGAGGTCATCATGACTCATCCTCTACTTTATCACAAAAGAATAAATTCAATTGGCACGAATATCATTTGAAGGGGTATTCACAAAGCCAGCGCTAACATCACCAAGGAATGTGGATTCTTGAATCACTCAGTGCAATGATTGTAGGTCGCATGCCAATGGAGTAAGTGGATGTCATCTCCAGCCACCACAAGCTACTCATGTGCCATGACGCGTGCAGTCTCCAACAATGATGCAGCATCTCTGCCGTGTACATCGTCCTCATCATTAAAACTAATCCAGGTAACTCTATCTTTAATTAATCATTATTAGCAACTGTCTTGTCTTTCTATTTTTGGGTGCTGCCACGACTTCCTGCCATCATTTCCTTTCTAAATTCACACATGCCGCCATCTGTGCCATATTGCCACCTTGCCTCTAGAGTGTCCTGACATTCTATCACATTTATGACTGCCTTGGTACTCTAACTAATCTGCATAAGCCTAAGCTAAGAAACATAACATTCCTCATTAGAACCTCTGAAGTACCCTAAAGAATAGAGCCAATTAACCAGATCTTCAGAGCCTGCAGAGCAAATTGAACAGATCTCCGGAGCCTATAGAGAAAATTGAACAGATCTCCAGAGCTTACAAAGCACATTGCACAGTCCTCCGGTGCCTACAGGGTTAAGAGGAAGAGATAAACTATAGATTGAGGAGATAAGGAATTAAGCATAGAAGGTGGAACTAATTCAGCAATGGGGATCAAGAAGAAGTCTGAGCTAGAAAGTGTTGCGGGCCTTCTGCAGGATGGAGCTAGAGCAAACATTTTAAGGGCTACAGGATGGTTAGACTTCCTAGAAAAATTTGAAGGGTTTTAGGAGGATATTGTGGATGAATTCCTCAGGAATTTAAGGGACAACGAGATAGGTGTCAGAGGAGTAAAAATCAATTTCTCCTCAGCCACTATCAGCCACATTTCTGGACTTCCCGAACAAGGTGAGAGGTTTTACCACTTGAAAACCTTATACACTATTTTGATTAAAAATTTCTCTATTCATGGTGAACCTGCTATTCAATTACATTCGAATAAAATGAAGTCAAAGGAATTCTGAGGTCAACACTCCCAAACCCTTGGGCATCTGTTGCCACCTAATTAATGAAATACTTTACTTGTGATGGTCAATTCTCTCTAGTTTTAGGGCCAGTCTTGAAAATGTTGGTTTTTCTAAGACATGGAAATAGACACCCTGAGTATAGCATAAACATTCCCAATTTTCTATATTCTACCATTAGGGCAACTGCAGAGAAATATCAGCAGAATAAGGGTCCAATGAAACATCATGGTCTTATCTTTCTAGTAGTTAAACACCACTTCCTATCTCAGGCCAATGGGGAGGAATTATGGCAATACTTTCTTGAGTAGAATCCTCAGAACAGAGCACTAGAGATGGCATAGCCAGGAGGTGAGAGTTCCCCTACCCACCAAGAAGAGGAAACTGAGCCTTCAGCCTCCTCCATAGATGTTCATAGAGGAAAGAAGCCCTCACAGGAGGCCACATCATCTGTAGCCCTTGTTCCTGATAAAAGGAGGAAAGGCAAAGAAATTATAGAACTTGCTCCTAGACAAACCCCCTACATGACTCGCTCAGTTAGGAGAAAAATAACTGAGGAATCTTGCCCTGAGGAATTAACAGAGGGAAGGTCAGGACAGAGAATAGAGGAAACCTGGTGGGCTGAAGAACCATCTCATGATTCAGATGAGATCCCTCTGGTTAGGAAGAGGAAACAAAGAGAAATTTCTCCAGCACCATCTGTTCATCCGGAGAGTCCAATTTTAGAACCATCATGTGCTCCAGAGAGACCAATTTCAGAACCATCATGTGCTCCGGAGATAGAATATATACAAACTTTTACTATTTCCTCAGATTCTGAGGAAGAGAGACCTGCTCTGGAGTCACCTACTCCACCTCTACTACGGAGAAGCAAAAGGCAGAGACAACTCTCACAGGCCAAGAAAGATACTGCCCTCCTAGTTGAGGCACTCTTGGGACTTAGAACATATGAGGATAAGGCTAGACCTTCATCGGTGCCAGTAGAGGCAGAGGAACCCCAAAAGGACCCTCAGGATAGGCAGTCTGAAGAAAAGGATGAAGCATGGCAGAGGGGTACAATTGACAGTGCAGGGCAGATGGCCATGGAAAACCCTGATGATCAGCCAATAGCCACAGAAGCAGCAATAGAAGCAGAAGAAGAAACTTTCTCTCATCCCTCTGATCAAGAGGATGTGGAAATTTCAAAGGAACAGCAGATGATGGAAGAAATTTAAAACTTAAAGAGATTACTATGGGGGAAGAATCTGATTATTACTAACCTCAAGAAGGTCAGAGTAGAAGTGGAAATGGAGAAAAAACAAATCATTGCAAATCTACAAACAGAACTCCAAAGCAAAGATAAGATCATCCAGGAGAAAGAAGCAGAATTAGAGGCCCAGAGAATTGGGAAAGAGGCAGAGTTAGAGGCAAACAAAACTGAGGCATCCAAACTGTTGGAAGAAAAAGAAAAAGAGGCAGCACAGAGTGTTTCTGAGCTCACAAGGGCTAGAGACAATAGCCTCACAGTAATGGCAGCATTGATTGAGAAAGTACAAATCTAGGATAAACAATTAACTTGGGCCAATAACAGACTAGATGACCAGGAGGAATATATTCAAGAATTGGCTGGTCCAAGGGCAACCAATGAGCAAGAAATACAAACAGATGCCTATGTGGGTCCAATCCCCATTGACATTCCCAAAACCTTGTTCTATTGGGAGAAGAGGTGTAGAGAATATGAGGCTTTCAAGCCTATGTTGTAGCTACAAAGGGCAGTCACTACCAAAATAGAAAGAATAGAAACTTTGGAAGGCAAAATCATTGAAATGGCCTCCCTTTCTTCAGAAATTCTATCCTACAGACCTCCCAGTGCTAGCTACTCCATGTTCTTACAAGAAAGAGTCTTGCAGAGGAAATTCTCTTTAGCCCTATCTAACATGGTTGAGGATACAGAAATAGCAGAAGGATTCATGACAGCATATACCAAGAGCAATGATGAGGAAAAGAATTTCCTATGTGAATTATACTTACATGGGTTCTGTGTTAATGAAATCACTTTCATTCTTAATCATTTTGTGGGGGAATGTCAGCTTAAGGCATTTATGTCCCTGATGAGGAATCATCAGATCTAGAATGAAGGGATGGAGGATCATCTCAAGAAGGATTTATAAACAGACCTTTTCATTAGGAAGGATTGTCCCAATCCCGGTGCTTTTAGGATCAAATTCAGGTCCCTTATCTATCATCCTAATAGTAAGAACATAATTTTGCCATTATACCTAAAAAGTTTGCAAGAATGCTCCATCGATTTTGGCCTTTTATGATCAATTCAGCAAATCTAGTACTTACTGTAGCAAAGAAGAGATGGAATATTTTGACCCTGGAGTAGAAAATGAGAGAGGTGATCACCCCTGTAAACTTAAGATTATTCATGAGAAAGGCAAAGTTGATATCCAAACTAATGGATAACCATAAGAAGGAATGGATAGATGGATAGTATAGGCCCTCTCTAATAATTGAGCCACTCCCTATCTAGGCAGAACAGATGGAAGATGAAAAATTGCAGAACTGGATGAAGTAGGTTGATGAGTACAGAAGGCAATAGTAATATCAACCAAACAACTTGGACCACCTATGCCCAGGATTATAGCCTAACTAACAAGCTGCTTTGCCAGAATAAATCTAAAATGTGAGAAGCAAGAGGACCTACCAAACCTTAGGTATGGGGGGATGATGAGTGCCAAGTTGCACTCATGAAACACATCTTTTTGCCTCTCTTTTTCTCCTTCCTTAGTCCATCTTTCCTAATGTCTACACCCAAATAAGCTAGCAAGATCATTCTATTTAATGATTAATTGAGATAGATTACTTAAGATTATAATTTTTTATTGAGTGACTAATGTGCATGGAATTGATGGAAAATGCAAAAAACTTCTCTTTTTGATTCAACAGGTGTAGATGCCAGGAACAGCAATTATGTGCATCTCCAAAGATAGTCTTCAATGATATCTAGAGACAATACCAAAGTGCCTTGACACCTAAAGTTTTGAAGAAATGAGGAATGCCTCTCCGGAGCTCTGCGGGAGTCTGGAGCATCTCCAGAGATGAACAGAGAAAGCTACGTATCTCCGGAGCTGCAGACATATCTCCGGAGCTATAGACATATCTCTGGAGTTGCATTTAGGAATAGTTATCTTCGGTGCCTCTTGAGAGCAGGGCATATTTCTAGCATAAGCTGCTGACCAAGCACTCTCAGCAGTGGTCATAATACCCCTCATTTCACTCAAATCATCACCTGAGTGATGACGGGTCATCTTTAGTTAAACTGTTGAAGTTTTATCTTTTCAAAGTTTTTGCATGAAGTTACGGATGGAACTGATTCAATATCCTTATTTTCAGGGCCTTGATGCCCAAATGTATTAAGATTTAGACTTAGATTTTGAGTGGACTTCTGTTCCACTCAAGTCTACTTTTATTTGCATGATTTTCTTTCATAGTTAAACATCTAGTGTAATAAAGAGATGGATGTCATCTCATAGAAGAACTGATAGATAGGTTAAGTGATGTGTCATCACTCTTTGGATATATACTGGTAAAAACAATAGAAGAAATATACAATGAAAAAATTATTTTGATTCTCGGTAATCTCAGTTCTATGTTAGCAATATTTTCATGAATGGAGATTGAATGAATTGGATTGGATCTAGTTGTAATTTTCTTTTGTGTTGATTCCCTACTGTAGCCTTCAACCCCAAGGGTGTGGAGCAAGGGCCCACTCTCACCACTAAGGCATGAGGCTAGTACCATTGTTTTATTAATTCAGCTTTCTGTTATGCAAAGTATTTACTGATTTTGATAGGTAGATGCATGTTACTATTTTAAGATTGCTTTGAGTAAATTTCCTGTTTTATCCTGTTTTCAGCATTCCTTAAATTTATTTAGTAAGTAGCTAGATTAATCTTTTCAAGTTAGTAGAAGCAGTTTAGATTAGTTAGGAAAACTGATAACTATAGAATACCTAGTTGCAAACAGTCGTGGACACAGCCCCTGGATTATTGACATCTAAAAAATAGATTAAATGATGAGGTACAGTGACACCTTGTCAAACATGTCATTTGAAAAACTAAGCTGTGGACCACCAAGAACCTTGAAACTAAAAAGAAGCATTTAATACACATCTAAAAACACATCCTCAAAACTGCAAGGGCAATCATTCATTTGTGGAGGGATGCAAAGTATTCCAACAAACCTTCAACACTAACCTACTCTGCCAAAACATATGTCGGTACTCTATCATGCACAACTTTCACAGAGGAAGGGTAAAAGATCCGAATCTCTAGAATTATCATCTTCACTGGAATCTTAACATACCTTTAGAAATGCATAGCCAAATCTACAGTTGCGGAGGAATGTGGAGAATCTTACTTCCATGTAGTGACTGTCTTCACAGAACCAACATTGTCTTCACTCTATCTTTTACAAAACATACTTCCGGTAGTCCATACATCATAAAAATTGGAATATACAAGATTTGTCATTACATTAATCTATATTCCAATCCTCAAAGGCCCAAAACCAAACTGATGGAAATGTTGAGCAATTTCACAGATAGTCTTCAAAGGTGGTCATTTTGAAATAGAGACTATCACCAACTTCCAAAGACTAAATCTTCTTTGCATTGACACATGCATTCTTAGGGATAGTAGAAGAGAGCATACAACATATCTTAGTCCATCAGTACCATATCTTAATGCTTCTAGTTCCCATATTAATGTGTCTTCTTGATGCTTCTAATTCTCATATGAATATAACTTGATACTCAATTCTACAATGATATGAACTTCTAATTCCCATCTCAATGTAGTCAATGTATCTTCTTTAGGAGCATTACATCTAACTATGAACACTATTACACATTCATAACAGTGTTGACACCAATGACAACCTTGTGACAGTGTTGACATCAATGACAAACAATACAACCATAGGAACCATATGTGTAACAATCTACCCCTTTAGTATTGATGGCAACACATACTTGCACATTTCTCCCCCTTTGACATCAAGGACAAAGGGAAACTACCATCAACTCATCAAAAACCATACATTTGCACATTTTTCTTTAGGTTATAACTTCTTCTTGTGACAAACAATCCCCTCCTATCATCAGCAACCACTACCTACTCCCTCTGAGAGGTAGCCATCATCAATCTAGGAAACAAGGATATAACATTTACTCCCCCTAGACAGATGCATCACTATACATCTTTACCAAGAAGGAGGGGAAATTACCCCTAACTTCTACCAGAGATCCTCAAAGGTGTCCTTTGCAAGAGCCTTTGTAAAGATATCTACAATTTGATCCTTTGTTGGAACATATTCCAACTTTACCTCCTTATTTGCAACCTTCTCTCTCAAAAAGTGATCCCTAATTGCTATATGCTTGGTTCTAGAATAGATCACTAGATTCTTGGAAATATTGATATAAGCACTTGTATTGTCACATAAAATAGGAATAGGCTCATCATACAATACCTTGATATCCTTCAAAGTTTGCTTCATCCACAACACTTGTGTATAGTAGGAGGCTGCTGCAATATACTCTACTTCTACAGTGGATAAGGACACTGAATCTTGCTCCTTGCTCTACTATGAAACCAATCTGCTTCCTAAAAAGAAAGCACCACCACTTGTACTTCTTCTATCATCAACACAACCAGCCTAGTCAGTATCAGTGTATGCACTCAAATCAAAGTCATTACCTTTTGGATACCATAGACCATAGTTTAGAGTTCCTTTCAAGTATCTAAATATCCTTTTCACTACCTTCTCATGTGTTTGCTTAGGATTGTCTTGATATCTGGCAACCACACATATTGCGTGCATAATGTCAGGTCTAGAGGTAGTCAAGTACAACAATGCTCTAATCATAGACCTATAGGCAGCCTGATCCACCTCTAAAGACTCATCATCTTTGCTCAAATGGCATCCAGTGACCATGGGAGTACTCACTGGTTTTGAATCCCCCATACCAAACTTCTTCAACAATTCTTTGACATACTTAGCTTGAGAAATAAAGATACCACCATCTAGCTGGGAAATTTGAAGTCCAATGAAGAAAGACATTTCACCAATCATGGACAGATCTCAAACTCTTTTTGCATCTCCTCTGCAAACCTTTTACACATATCAGCATCTCCACCAAAAATTATGTCATGAACATATACTGTAACTACCAAAATCATGTATCCTTCTTCCTTTATATAAGGATTACTATCTGTAGTACCTTTCATGAAGTCATGCTGAAGTAAGTACTTGTCTAATCTTGCATACCAAGCCCTAGGTGCTTTCTTCAGACCATACAAAGCCTTTTTGAGTTTGCACACCATGTTTGGATCTTCTGATATCTAGAAACCATCTGGTTGTTCAATGTATACTTATTCTTCTAGGTCACCATTTAAAAATATTGAATTAACATCCATCTGATAAACTTTGAAGTTCTTATGAGCAGCAAGAGCAAGGAACATTCTGATTGCCTCCATCCTTGCTACTAGAGCAAAAGTCTCCTCAAAATCAATGCCTTCTACTTGAGTGTATCCTTTGCATACTAGTCTTACTTTGTTCCTTAAAACTTCACCTTCTTGATTTAGTTTGTTCTAGAACACCCATTTTGTTCCTATAATATTCTTGTTTGTTGGTCTATGAACCAATTCCCATGTTTGATTCTTCTCAATCTGATCCAATTCTTCTTCCATGGCTTTTATCCATCCATCATCCTTGTCAACTTCAACAAAAGTCTTAGGTTCTACTTTTGATAACAAACACAAGTTTACTTGCTCATGTGTCTTGGAAAACCTTCTCCTTGTCTGCACACCTTCATTCTTGTCTCTAATGATCTATTCTATTGATTGATTCTTCTAAACATACTTTGCTGGGGTCTTAGGCATCTGTTCCATGTTCTTCTTTCTTTTCTTCTTTCACTTCTTCTTCATCTTCAATGTAAGGAAAGATATTAGATCCGATGTCTTCTAAATCTTGTGAGATCTGATACAAGTCTTCATCTACTTTGACATTTCCACTTTCAATCATCTTTCCCAACCTTTTGTTGTAGCATCTATAGGCCTTGCTTCTAGTTGAGTAACCAAGAAAGATTCCTTCATCACTTCTTGAATTAAACTTTCCTAGGTCTTCTTCATTTCTTCTAATATAGCATTTGCAGCCAAAGATCCTGAAGTATCTGACTATGGGAGGTCTTCCATACCACAACTCATAAGGGATCTTAGCATTGTTGACCCTTAACTACACTCTATTAGTTAGATAAATAGTAGTGTGAATTGCTTCCTTCCAGTATATATCAGGTAGATCTGCATCTTTCAACATTGTCCTAGACATTTCTTGCATAGTCCTATTCTTCCTTTCCACTACCCCATTTTCCTGAGGAGTTCTAGGAGACGACAAATGCCTCCTAATGCCATGATCTTCACAAAACTTTTCAAATTCATTTGAAGTAAACTCACCTCTTCTATCTGACCTTAAACATTTGATCTTAGTATCCATTTCATTTTCAACCAAAGCTTTGAAAACTTTAAACTTATCAAGGGCATCAGATTTTTCTCTTAAGAAGGTAACCCAAGTCATTCTAGAATAATCATCAATTAGAAACATAAAATACCTTTCACTTTTAGGGCTTGCATGTAGAACATATCAATTAAATGCAAATAAAGATTAAATAAAGGAATGAAAATACACAGAAATAATAACAGCGAGAGACAAGTTTTAATGTGGTTCACCCAAACCTGGGCTACATCAACCAACAAAGAGTCCAATATTATTATCCAATAAATCAAGCCAATTACAACTAGCAATCCTTGCAACTCAATATCGCTGTAAATGCTACAATACAATATCAAAGAAAACCCTAACCCTTAGCCGCTTTTATCAAGCCTTATGTCGGTTACAAAAATAGGGTTTTTTATGTCGGCCAATAGAAAAAATAACTCCTGACACCTTTCTAAAATAATAAAAATTGCTAAGGATAACACCAACAACATCATCAAATTTTAAAGTGTTTGAACCAGAGACAGAGTTACTTACAGCCATTACCAAGCTATTCCAGCTTTCTGGCAAAGAACATAAAACCAAGAGAGCCCTCACCTCTTCATCAAATTTCACTTTTATAGAAGTTAACTAACTGGTAATCATATTAAACTCATTTAAATGATCTGTCACAGATCCACCTTCAATCATTTTCAGATTAAACAAACACTTCATGAGAAATACCTTATTTGAGGCTGAGGGTTTTTCATACAATTTAGCCAAAGATTTCATCAATTCACTTGTTGTCATCACTTCTATCATATTGAATTCCACATATGGTGCCAGGCACAACCAAATGGTTCCCAGTACCTTTATGTCTAGAAGATTATCCTCATTAGTCATTGCTGCTGATTTCTTGGCTATTATTTCCAATGGCCTCCATAAATCTTTCTGAAAGTGATAATCCTCCATCTGCATCTTCCATAATTGATATTTCTACCCATTGAATTTATCTACCTTCAATTTACCCTCATCCTCCATTGCTCCCACTCAACTGTGAGACCTTTCTGCAAATGATAATCAAACACAACCCGCTCTGATACCACTTGTTAGGGTTTGCATGCAGAAGATATCAATTAAATGCAAATAAAGATTAAACAGAGGAATGAAAATACACATAAATAATAATAGTGAGAGACAAGTTTTAATGTGGTTCACCCAAACCTGGGCTACATCCACCAACAAAGAGTCCAATATTATTATCCAGTAAATCAAACCGATTACAACCAACAATCCTTGCAACTCAATATCATTGAAAATGCTACAATACAATATCAACGAAAACCCTAACCCTTAGCCACTTTTATCAAGCCTTGTGTAGGTTACAAAAATAGGGTTTTTTATGTCATCCAATAGAAAAATAACTCCCGATGCCTTTATAAAATAATAAAAATCATTTGAGGTTTCGAGGCCGCTACCCCAAAGCCCCCCTGTATCGCGACAAGGAGTGCACCAAGGGCGCTACCCCTAGACCTTGCAAGGGGCGCTGCCCCCAAACCCCCACAAGGGGCACTGCCCCTTGACCCTGTTAAATAATTTGGGGGGAAACTGCATCGATAAAAGTGGGGTAAATTTAACCTCCGAGTTTGATTAGGCTCCATATAACAACATTCACCTTGTTGACTCTTTACTCTTGTAGGTCCACATAGGTCTATGTGAATCAACTCCAATGGCTTTGAAGAAGAATACTCCTTGCTTTTAAAACTTGCCTTTGTCTGCTTTCCCATTTGGCATTCCTTGCATCCAGTGTTTGCAGGCTTGATTATCTTAGGCATATCTCTCACTGCATGAGTAGAGCTGATTCTTACCATATTATCAAAATTTTTGTGTCCCATTCTTTTGTGCCATAGCTAACACTCACTAGATTGAGCCAATAGACATCTTCTTCCATTTACCTCTTTCAAGTGAAAAATATCACCATATGTCTTGATGCCTTTTGTAACTAGCTTTCAAGATCCTATCTTTCTGATTTCACAACCATTGGTATGAAAAGTAAGATTGTAACCTTTGCTACACATCTAATTGACATTGAGAAGATTGTGTTGTAATCCTTAGACATAGAGGACATCCTCAATCTTGTTCTTTCCATCAATAGTTATGACTACTTTTCCACAGATTTGAGCTGACTCATCACCTCCAAACTTGACAGCTCCATCATCCCACTTCACAAGGCTGATAAACTTCTCTTTGTCACTAGTCATATGATTTGAACACCCACTATCAATAACCCAAGCTTTGGTGTCTTCTTTTGTATGGAAGGCAGTCCATACAACCATTGATCTTTCGTTGTTTTGGACTATTTGCAAGGTATCAACTTTTCCACATTTTCCAACATAATCCTTTTTGTCACCAACACTCAAGTCCATGAAAAGTGTTTCATCATTTGAATCATCATGATCCTCATCTTCTAAAGAATAATTGTCCTCTATGGAAAATAGACTCGTTTTGAATTTATCACTTCTATTACTTCTCCTAACTTCTTTAAGAGGACATTTAGAAGAAAAGTGACCAACCTTTCCATAATTGAAACATTTGAAGGGTAACTTACCTTTATATTTTCTAGAGCCTTTCTTCAGTCTTTTTAAAAAAATTGCTTCAACGTCATTAGGACTTTCATCTTCATCAATAGTTTCATCATTTATCTTTTTATTGACTTTGAAAGCAACTTCTTTCTTTGGAACATCACTGTCAAACTCTATCATTTCAAAAGGAGTAAGGCTACCAAACATTTGGTCTAAAGTGTTTGTATCCAAGTCTGCAGTCTCCACAATAGAAAATACCTTATGACTGTAAGATTTGGGAAGAGATCTCATAACCTTCTTCACAATTTCATCCTCTTTTATTGTACCACAAAGGCTTATGATACCATTGACCACTTCATTCACCCAGAGCATAAATCTAGCAATGTTTTCATCCTCTGCCATCTTTAGGGTTTCAAATCTATTTTTGAGTATTTGCATCTTAGCTTGCTCTACTTTCTTATCTCCTTCATAAATAGTTTCAAGTTTATCCCAAACAACTTGAGCAGAACTACAACTCATCACCATTGGAAGTTCTAAATTAGTTAATCCACTCATGATAGAAAACTTTACCTTGGCATTATTATCATACTTCTTGATTTCATCTACATCTATAGGAATAGTAGAAGGAATAGTGTAACCTTTCTTGATAGAATCCCAAACTCCACACCCTAGAGAATTGATGTAGGCTTCCATCCTTAGCTTCTAAAAAGAATAATTTGTTCCATCAAACCTAGATATCTTACTGGATCCACTTTATGACATCCCGAACCTTCCTCAAGTAGTTAAGCTTCCCTCAGAGGAACTTGGTTCTAATACCAATTGTTAGACATACAAGAATACTGAGAGGGGGGTGAATCAGTATTCAAACAATTTTCAATTTCAACAACTTCAACTTATCCAAAGAAGATTAAACCTTAAGCATCACAATATCAACACGAAAGAATAACATAATGCACATCAACACATAACACCAGACATGCGTGGAAAACCCAAGAAGGGAAAAACCATGGATAGGATTAACTCACAATATATGAAGTTCAAATAACAACTTTGTTTTAGGGCTACAACCCAACAAAGTAACTACTCCTTGCTGACCATGTTTTAGGGCTACAACCCAAAGAAGCTACTACTCCTTGAAAACCTTGATTTAGCATCACACCCAAGGAAGATACAACTCCCTAAAGACTTTGTTTTAGGGTCACTCCCAAGGAAGCAACTACTCCCTAACTTTAGCATAGATTCACAAAATATTACAATATGACAATCATTCTACTGTCTGAAAACTGACATTGAAACTCACACTTTTGATAATTGCACTTCTGCCTCTTCACACTCTCTTCTGAAGATATAATCAATTAGGCATACTCTATACTTGATCATTGTTACATATATTTCTTCAAGATGATTCTAGACAGTATCAACAACTTCTACTTTTTCTCCTTCAATCGCACATCAATAATGCATTTTTTTTGCTTTTTATCTACTTGCAAATCTTTTCAATCAAGTTGCACTCATACTCTCCACACTCAATTTGATTCACTATTTATACATGATACTACATTGATTACATAGCTTGTCGGCTAGATACAATATGAAAAATACATTTACAAGATAGCCAGATAGCACACAATATGAAACGTGTAGAAGATAGGTCCTAAGTGAACACACACACATTACACTAGCAGAAGATCCAAGCCTTGTTGACCCCAACACTTGCTTAATCAGGTCCAAAAATCCTTCATAGCTTCAAACACCAAGGAATTGCATCTGTACACTCCACTCATTTGGAAATAGGACAACTTTAAGGAGAACACATGAAGACTTGAAGTATATATGGCCACATCAACTTGAAAAACCTTGTGCGTTATTGGAAACAAGAAAGATCTTCATGAAACTTTTTTAGATGAGTCCACATGACTCATAAAACATCCCCAAACACTCCTTTTCCATTGCACATCAATAAATTGTGTTGGATAGCTTCAACCATTAACTCTAAGAATTCTGTGTCATCCGGAACACACAGCAACATGTTGTCATTTGAAAAATTGAGCTGCAAACCACCAAGAACCTTGAAACTAAAAAGAAGCATATAATACACATCTAAAAACATGTCCTCAAAACCACAAGGGAAATCATTCATTTGCAGAGGAATGCGGAGCATTCCAACAAACCTTCAACACTAACTTACTCTGCCAGAACATATGTCAGTACTCTATCATGCACAACTTTCATAGTGGAAGGGTAAATGATATGAATCTCTAGAATTATCATCTTCACTAGAACCTTAACATACCTTCAAAACCACATAGCCAAATCTATAGATGTGGAGGAATACAGAGCATCCTGCTTCCATGTAGTGACTGTCTTCATAGAACTAACACTATCTTCACTCTATCTTTTGTAAAACATACTTCTAGTAATCCATACATCATAAAACTTGGAATATACAAGATTTGTCATTACGCTAAGCTATATTCCAATTTGCAAAGGCCCAAAACCAAACTGATGGAAATGCTAAGCAATTTCGCAGACAGCCTTCAAAGGTGGTCATTGTGAAACAGAGACTATCACCAACTTCCAGAGACTAAATCTTCTTTGCATTGACACATGCATTCTTAGGGATAGTAGAAGAGAGCATACAACATATCTTAGTCCATCAATACCATATCTTAATTCTTCTAATTCCCATATTAATGTGTCTTCTTGATGCTTCTAATTCTCATTTGAATATAACTTCATACTCAATTCTGTAATGATATGAACTTCTAATTCCCATCTCAATGTAGTCAATGTATCTTCTTCAGGAGCATTACATCCAACTATGAACACTATGAACACTATTACACGTTCATAATAGTCTTGACACCAATGAAAACCTTGTGACAATGTTGACATCAATGACAAACAATACAACCATAGGAACCATATGTATAACACTCTTCACCTTTTTGATTATTTATTCAGTTGCATTTGTGGTTAATTATTTAGATATTCAATGAATTTTCTATCCATATCATTGATGGATTGATGATTGTACATCATTGTGCATGGTTATTCTAGGAATATTTTTATGAGCTAAGTTTGATTGTGTGAGTTCACTGAACTGTGCCAGAAATTAGGTGTTGAATGTGTTGGCAAGAGACACTATATGGATTCATGGTTGTTGTCATTGATGGCAACAAAGGTCATCCCACATATCCGCAAGTCATGGTGTGTCTCTACCGGAAGTCAGAATGAAGATTGTTGTGGTCCGGTGAACAAGAACAGAGCATGTGGCAAGGTCCGACAGATTGGTCCGGATCTCTCAGAGGAAGTGTCTTGGTGCAGTACGGATTTGGGGAAGTCAAGAGGACTACCTTGAGTGGTATATTCCAAGGATTTAGCCTCCGGTGATGGACAAGGAAAAAGATATGAATAGTTGAGTACCAGATTCCTGAGTGACAGTGAGAACAGAGGAAGAACTGACTGACAGAACATCAGACTATTTTCCGGATGTGTTACTGTTGATGGTAAAGGTTGTGAAGGCATGAATCATGTTTGGCCGACATGATTAATGATATCTACAAGTATATGCTTGATCCGCAGTACTTGATATGCAAGGATTCAGCCGACAGAACAGAGTTTGTGAGAAGATAGACTATTCCGGGTGCCGACTAGAAAGATAATGAAATCAGTAGTGCGGATATATATAGAGGATGGATTTTAGAAGTGTAGTTGTGGTATGGTGTATGCGAATAAGTGCAGAGCAGAGCAGAAGTAGTAAGAAAGATTCGGTATGTGAAAGAAAGGCAGAATAGAGAGCAGAGGAAAGATGAAGTGCAGCAGATCAGTGTACTGAGCCTAACCGGAACTGAACTCCAGCATATGTAGATGCTTCCAATCAGTTCAAGTATTGTATAACATTCTTTTGTAGACAGTGTGTCTCCTTGTAGGCAGTGTGCCTCTTTGTGAGCAGTGTGCTCGGGCAGTGAACCCTAATTGGCAAGTGCCATTTTGTAATTCCTTATTCTTCTAACAGAGAATAATCTTTGGGTTAACCACCCCGTGGTTTTCTCCCTTAACCGGGTTTCCACGTCAAAAATACTGTGTCATGTGTTTCTCATTTCATGGTAATGTTTGTTTGTTTGATTCAATGCTGCTTTGATTAATAAGAAAGTTCAAAAGAAGAAATAATTAGGATAACTGATTCACCCCCCTCTCAGTTATCAACAATTGGTATCAGAGCTAAGTTCCTCCTAATAGAGCCTAACAGCTTGAGGAAGATCTGGGAGTTCAAATGGATGCATATGGTTTAAGGGAGCAACTCAAGACTACCCTTGAGGATCTTGAATAGTCAAACTCTGAAGTCAATGAATTAAAGGAAAGACTCAAACAGGCTGATGAATTCATGAGAGAACTAAAGGACAAATTAAGTCTCTCTATGAAAAAGAGAAAGGAGCTGCTCCAACAATTGGCAAGACAAAGTGAAGAAAGTAATACAAATGAAGAACTGACTGAGAAAACCAAGTTATGTGAAAAGTTATCAAAAGAAGTCATTATGGTAAGACATGAAATGGAATCAGGAGTTATAAAATATACTCAAGAGATTGAAGAAAAAAGAAAAACTGAAGACAATCTAAGACAATCCCTTAAAGAGAAATCAGAAGAATGCCACCAGATGGACAGGATTATTAGACATCTTGAATCTGATCTTGAAGATGCCAAAGATAATGAAGAAAAACTTGAGGATCAAATTGTCTCTCTCAAAAGAGATCTTCAAACAGCAAATGAGTATAAAGAAAAATTCAAGATAAGTTCTGCTCAACTTGAAGTTCTTCTTGGAAGTCAAAAGAGGGCAGATGACAAGTATGGTTTGGGATATGAGAAAGGAGAAAGCTCTGGATCTGGTCAAAAGAATTTTGGATTAGAAAATCCAAGGAATAGGCCTAGAAGACCTCCGGTAAGACAACCCAATGCTCAAAGATATCCATCCTTCAATGGATACTGCCACAGCTGCAATCACTTTGGTCACAAAGCTAATCAGTGCAGAAAGAGAATGAATCAGACTAATTCATCCTTCTCTGGACAGTGCTTTAACTACAAAAGGTATGGACACAAGTCTCATGAATGCAGAAATATGCAAATAAACAAATCATTCAATGGTAGATGCTTTGCATGCAATAGAGTAGGTCATATGGCTAATCAATGCAGATCAAGAGGTTATCAGTCAAATATGCAAGGAAATGTTATTTGCCAAATTTGTAATAGGTCCGGTCATAATGCAAAAGTCTGCAGAAGCAAGAATCAGGACAAAAGAGGTCCGGTGTATAATCAGAATCAAGACAAGGGTAAACAAAAGATGAATGCGGATGAAGTTAGGAATCAAATGAACAAGATTTGGGTGAAGAAAAGTTTAGAGAATGTAGAGGTTGGATCCGCACCAGACTCTAGTACTGATATTCCTTCCGGAAATTAAAAGGTGAGCTCTGGCTCAGGGGGAGACTCAAAGAAAATCCTGTTCCCCCAACCAATCAAGTGGTGCCGGATGTGGCACAAGATGCGGAGTAAAGGGTTTGAAGATATAAGTCTTGAGATGATCCAGATAAGATTTTAGAGGTCCACATGGAGATGTGAAGAAGTTGTGATTGATCAAATAAGACCTGTTCCGGGAGATGCTCTGGAATGATAGAGGATTACAAAAAGGGTCCGGAGAGATCCAGAAATGCATTATCTTATTCTGCGGATTGGACAGAGTGTTTGGGATGTCCTTGTGATGTGTCAACTTGATTTGCTCATGGTTGGAAGATCCACATGATGTTCATAGATCAGGACTGATCCGGTACTCCAAGCTATCTGAATAAGGCAAACCGGAATAATGTAGGTCGAGCATTTATTGCCATCAGATATTAGGGTTTGTGGAGCAATATAAGGGATTTCTCATAAATCACTTGCTCATTCTGCACTCAAGAAGAAGCAAAAAGTGGAGCTCTGCAACAAGATTCATCAAGCTCACCAAAGATCTCCTGCTGAAGTCATTACATACAGAAATCAATCCAACCACTCTGTGTAACCAAATGTGCATAAGGTATTTTCTATTTTCGATATCTTACTACAAATCTTTTGAGAAATGGCTACTCTGAATATAGTAAAGATCTCAGATAGGCCCCGACCTGAATTTAAGAAACACCCATACAAGTCATTGGAGGTAGATCCCTTAGGAGCATTCTCTAGTGTTCCTCATGGCGTTTTACACACAGAAGACATTAGGGTTTACATACATGCAAGCATTGAGGAATTCAGGGAATTCAAATTGTGAGATTTCTATCACAAACAACTGATAGACAATGCTTTTGAGCTTAAACCAGAGTATAAGGGTATCCAGAAGAAACAGTTTGATCAGTTCATTCATTTCCCTTGCTTTGAAGAAGATGAATGGGTCCGGTATGTATTGAGTAGGATGCATGACAATTTCCTATGGCTGGATAGACCCTGCAAGATCACAAAAGAGGCAATTAGGGCAGTGACTGGTCTATATTCTTCTGGAGGGATACCTATCCTTAAATCCATCAAAAATCACATTGTAACTGAGGCCACCAGATCAAAATTTGATAAGAGGGCAATGACCATTGAAGATATTTCTGATCCGGATATCAAGTATGCATCCATGATAATAGGATACAAGATCTATCACTCCAATAGGGAGAATTCTGTATCTGGAACTGTAGTATATACTGCCTATGAAATGCTGAGGAAGAATGCAGATTATGATCTCTGTGAACTTCTCTTAAGCCAATTAATGGAAAATATACAGAAGATCAAAAAGGACAAAAAAAATTCTTTTAAGTATGGCACTCTTATATTATGTCTATTTTTCTACTTCATGAATGAGCTGCCCGGATCAAGTGGATGGGTATGGCAGAATGACAAACCTGTTGCAGTCCAGATAAGAGATTATTTACATGGGCTTGGGGATGCCAAAGCAAGAAATATAGCCCTATGGGGATACTTCAAAAACTTCCAGAGCACAATGCAAGCAAGAGAAAGAATTCCCCAGTCTCTTGTTGAAAAATACAAAGACTCAGTTTGCTTTATGGTGGATACTGATCAGTGCCTAATGGAGGCAGTGGAGCCAAGGACAGTCTGGATCATGCCCATGGGGTTGTTGCAAGTATGAGGTGAACAAGTGTTGTCATTGATGTCAACATACTCATATTACATCGACAAGAAGGATTGGATGAGATGTGTGTTGAGGATATTGAGAAAATTACCCTCAGTCAGGAACAGTGAAGAACAGTGATGAGAAGAAGGCAAATATATTGGATAGGTTGAGAACCGGAGGATGCGGATTAAAGGGTTTGCAGATATGAGTCTTGAGATGCTTCAGTCAAGTTTTCAGAGGTCCGCATGAAGACCTAAAGAAGTTATGGCTGTCTGTGTGGAACCGGTTCCGGCAAGTGCTTAGAGGTGACAGAGGATCACAGAAAGGTCCGGTGAGGTCCGGAATTGTACAATCCTAATCTGCGGATTGGAAAGAGTATTTGGGATGTGCTTGTGATGTGCCATCTCGAGTAATGTATGATTTGAAGGTCCGGAAGTACCTCTTGCATTATGACAGTGGTGACAGACTGTGTTCTTGAAGTTTCGGATGAGGAAGACAAGAGATTCCAGCAAGTAAAGGAAGTGCGGATGTATCCGGACATTCAGGCAGGCTTGTTAAGTTTTCTGGATCGTGTTGAGGTTGTGTTGTTGATCCGCATTGATAGTAGAGCCCAGAATTGAAGTTATTCTTCCGGATGAAGTTCTTGCTCTGTTTAGCCGACCGGATGAGTTGTTCATCCTGCAAATGTTCTTGTGGTGGCCGACCGGATGTGTTATTCATCTTGCGGATACTCTTATGATTGTTTACCGACTTAGATGTTTGATCCTAAGTCGATGTCTTGTATAAATAATGGTCTGTGAGTTCATTTCGGTGTGTGGTGTGTGGATGAGTGTGGCATAGCGAAGAGAAGTGCGAAAGGCAGAACAGAGGTTTTTGGGCTTAATTGGAACTGATCCGGACATGGTAGAGATGTCATTCTCCAGTTCAAGACTGTGATTTTTATCACTTTGTAGAAAGTGTGTCTCCTTGTAGGCAGTGGGCCTCTTTGTGAGCAGTGTGCTCGGGCAGTGAGCCCTAATTGGCATGTGCCATTCATTTTTCTTTATTCTTCTAACAGAGAATAATTCTTGCGTTAATCACCCCGTGGTTTTTCCCTTAACCGGGTTTTCCACGTCAAAATCTTGGTGTTCAATGTGTTGATGCTTATCTGCTCTTGTGTTTATGTATTATGCTTCCATGGATGATTAATTGATATGCTACTAACTAACAACAAAGAATCGAGTGTTTGAAAGAGCAAGAAGTTTTATACAACTAATTCACCCCCCCCCTCTCAGTTGTATGCCCTAGATCCAACAATTGGTATCAGAGCCAAGTTCCTCTGATAGGAGCTTAACCGCTTGAGGAGATCCAGGATGTCGTCATACAAGAAGGATAGTCCGAAGTTCGATGGAACCAACTTCACTCTCTGGAAAGGTCGCATGAAGTGTCACTTGGAATGTATGGGAAAAGCATACTTGGCTATGGTTTCAAAACCATATGTACCTCCACAAGGTGGTCCGACAACTCTGAATGAAATCACAGAAGCTGAAAACAATCTGCGAACCAAGGAAGCTCTTCTAAGTGCATTGAATGACTCAGATCTCTCGAATGTTATTGACCTACCAACTGCATATGAGATCTTGACTAAACTGGAACTTCTGTATGAAGGAGATGAGTTTGTCAAAAGTATAAGGTTGCAAAGTCTGAAAGGGAAATTTGAAAGATTGAAAATGAGAGATGATGAAAACATCACTACCTTTATGCCAAGAGTAAATGAGCTGGTATGTGGAATCAGAAATGCTGGTGGAACTTTAGATGAAAATGAGATTGTCTGCAAAATCCTAAGATCTCTTCCTGCTGCCTACAAAATCAAGGTTGCTGCCATTGATGAATTCAAAGCCCACACAACTGTCACAAGAGAACAACTGGCTGGCAAACTAGCTGCATTTGAAATGACCGAGTTTGGAGATGATCCTCCCAAGACTGAATCTGCTTTCAAAGCCAGTGCCTATGTGAAAGGCAAACAGAGATTTGATCCGGGAGAAAACTCATCAAGGAAAATGTCATGGTACGATCAAGCAAGAAGAGACATGGAAGAAGAAGAAGCAGAAACAGCTCAACTTGAAGCCCTCATTGCAAAGAGACTGCCAAGAGGATCCGGTAAGTATGAAGGAAAACTACCCTTTAAGTGTTTCAACTGCAATAAGATTGGTCATTTTGCTTCAAGATGTCCGGAAAGATCTGCAAGGTCTAATACTAACAGACAAAGGTTTCAAAAGAATTGCTATTATGTTCATGAAGAAGATGACAATGAAGGAGTAACAGATGATGAATCAGAACTAGGAAGCAAATCCGGAAATGAGTGGGTGTTTATTGCCATCAAGGAAGAAGATTCAATACTCTCTGAATCTGTCAATCACAAAGTTGTTGAAAAAGCTTTGGCTGCTCAGGTGGAAGAAAAGGATGATTGGGTTATTGACAGTGGATGTTCTCACCATATGACTGGTGACAAGAATAAGTTCTTGAATTTGGAAAGGTATGAAGGAGGAATGGTAAAGTTTGGTGACAATTCTGCTGGCAGAATCAGAGGCAGGGGAACTATTTCCTTCAATGGAAAGAGCAAAACAGGTAACGTACTGTATGTTGAAGGATTGAAGCACAATCTTCTTAGTGTTGGTCAGTTGGTGGACAAAGGCTATGATCTCCGGTTCAAAAATGGAAAATGCAGAATCTTTACAAACTCCGGAACTGAGATTGCATCCGGTACTCAGACAAAAGGTAATATCTTTCATCTGGTTGGTTCAAATAAAAGTTGTTTGTTTGCTCAAATTGATCAGAGTTGGTTATGGCATAGAAGAATGTGCCATGTAAATTTTGATAACATCATCAAGATAAGCAATACTCAGGCCGTAAGAGATCTTCCAAAATTGATGAAACCTACAAATAGTTTGTGCAAAGAATGTCAGCTAGGTAAACAAAGCAGAGTCTCTTTCAAAAGCAAAGATCAGTCTTCTACCGAACTGTTGGAATTAGTACATACTGATCTCTGTGGTCCGACAAGAATCAAGAGTCTGCAAGGTGATAGATATTTCATGTTGTTAATTGATGATCATTCCCGGATGATGTGGGTTACCTTTCTAAAAGAAAAATCAGAAGCATTTGAGAAGTTCAAGATCTTCAAAGCTATGGTAGAGAATCAAACCAGATTGAAACTAAAGTGTCTAAGGTCTGATAGAGGTGGTGAATTTACATCTGGTGAATTCATTGATTTTTGTGAGAAGCAGGGTATAAGGAGACAGTTGTCTGCTCCTAGGACTCCACAGCAGAATGGAGTGGTTGAGAGAAAGAACCGGACCATTCAGGAAGCTGCCAGGACAATGATGTTGGAAGCAAATGTTCCTCAAATGTTTTGGAAGGAAGCTATCAGCACTGCAGTCTACACTCTCAATCGAGTTCAAATCAGAAACAACACTGGTAAGACCCCCTATGAACTCTGGTTTGGCATCACTCCTACTGTGAAATATTTCAGAGTATTTGGTAGCAAATGTTATATTAAAACAGATGAAGATCTAGGAAAGTTTGATGCTAGAAGTGATGAAGGAATTTTCTTGGGTTACTCCACTCAAAGCAAAGCATACCGATGTTACAATAAGAGATTGAGGAAGATAATAGAAAGCACCAATGTGAAAGTCGATGAAGGAATTGAGAATCCTTCAAGATTTTATGAGTTTGATGAAGATGACCAAGACAGTGTTCAAGGACCTCAATCCTCTCCGGTGAGACAGAGTCAGCCTGATCCGGTAAATCAGGAAGAAGAGATAGGTTTGAATGAGCCTGATCAAGAAGCAGCAGTGCAGGATACTCCCAAAATTCCAAGGTATGTAAGACTGAACCACTCTGAAGATCAGATCATAGGTGACAAAAGCAAAGGTGTACAAACTAGAAGGAATGTTGCTCAAAATCAGGATGAATGTTGTCTGATTTCAAAATTTGAACCTAAAACAATAAATGAAGCCTGCAATGATGAAAACTGGACCAAAGCAATGGAAGATGAATTGATGCAAATTGAGAAAAATCATACTTGGGATCTTGTTCCCAGACCTAGAGACAGGAATGTAATTGGAACCAAGTGGGTCTTCCGGAACAAACTAAATGAAGCTGGTGAAGTAATCAGAAACAAAGCTAGATTGGTCTGCAAAGGCTACTCTCAAATAGAAGGAATTGACTTTGAAGAGACTTTTGCTCTGGTGGCAAGAATTGAAGTAGTCAGATTACTTCTTGCATTTGCTGCCTTCAAAGACTTCAAGGTATATCAGATGGATGTCAAGTCTGCCTTCCTAAATGGTGATATGGAAGAAGAAGTCTACATTGAACAACCGGATGGATTTCAATTGTCTGATAATGATGATATGGTCTGCAAGTTGAAGAAAGCTTTGTATGGATTGAAGCAAGCCCCAAGAGCATGGTATGAAAGGTTGGATAAGCATCTTGTGCAGATTGGATTCAACAAAGGTACTGCTGACAGTAACTTATATTTCAAAATTGATCATGAAAACATATTGATTGTTGAAGTGTTTGTGGATGATATCATTTTTGGAGGAAGAGATAGTATGTGCAAAACTTTTGCAAATCAGATGAAAAGTGAGTTTGAAATGTCTATGCTTGGTGAAATGAATTTCTTCTTGGGTCTGCAAATTACTCAAACAAAAGAAGGGATCTTCATTTCTCAGACCAAATATGTGAAAGAATTGTTAAGAAAATTTGGTATGGAAGACTCAAAACCTATGAACACTCCTATGGCAACCGGATGTAAGTTAAGCAAAGATGATGACTCTCCAAAGGCAGATCAGACAAAATATAGATCAATGATTGGTGGATTGTTGTATCTCACTCAAACTAGACCAGATATAATGCAGGCTGTTGGTCTTGTGGCAAGATTCCAGGCTGATCCTAGAGAATCTCATGTTATGGCAATCAAAAGAATTTTTAGGTACTTGAAAGGAACAGTTGAGTATGGTCTATGGTACCCTAGAGATCCGGATTTCTCTCTTCTTGCTTACACAGATGCAGATTGGGCAGGAGATGTGGATGACCGGAAGAGCACTAGTGGTGGAGCATTCTTTTTGGGGAAGAGATTGGTTTCTTGGCTAAGCAAGAAACAAGATGCAATATCTCTGTCTACAACTGAAGCAGAATACATTGCAGCAGCAGGTAGTTGCACTCAAATCTTATGGATGAAGTAGATGCTAAGAGACATCAAAGTTGAATATGAGGAGCCTATCACAATTTTCTGTGATAATTCAAGTGCAATTAATATTTCTAAGAATCCGGTATTGCACTCTAAGACTAAGCACATATCTATCAAATTTCACTTTTTGAGAGAACAAGTAAACAAGGAAGAAGTCAGATTGGAGTATGTTCCCTCCAAGGATCAGATTGCAGATATCTTTACAAAACCTCTTCCCAAGGACTCTTTTGAATATCTCTGGGAGAAGTTAGGGGTCATGGCCCCTCCGGTGATAAACTAAGATGCACTGATGTGCATCAGTCCGGTGGATATCACAGTCATATCTTGTGATCCGGATTGATGATGGGGAGCTGCTACTAAGGGGGAGCAGCTGGTATGATTCTGATGTATTAGAATTGCAAGTATGAGCCCTTTGCCATTGATGTCAAAGGGGGAGAGAAGACATGTGAAAAATAAGTGGTTAATGATCAAAGGGGGAGAGAAGACATGTAAAAAGATGTTGTTGATAGGGAGAGCTGTGACAGAAAGGAGAAGTTCTTGTCTTGATGGTTTTTCACATCACATGTTGCCATCAATGACAAAGGGGGAGATTGTTGCAAGTATGAGGTGAACAAGTGTTGTCATTGATGTCAACATACTCATATTACATCGACAAGAAGGATTGGATGAGCTGTGTGTTGAGGATATTGAGAAAATTACCCTCAGTCAGGAACAGTGAAGAACAGTGATGAGAAGAAGGCAAATATATTGGATAGGTTGAGAACCAGAGGATGCGGATTAAAGGGTTTGCAGATATGAGTCTTGAGATGCTTCAGTCAAGTTTTCAGAGGTCCGCATGAAGACCTGAAGAAGTTATGGCTGTCTGTGTGGAACCGGTTCCGGCAAGTGCTTAGAGGTGACAGAGGATCACAGAAAGGTCGGGTGAGGTCCGGAATTGTACAATCCTAATCTGCGGATTGGAAAGAGTATTTGGGATGTGCTTGTGATGTGCCATCTCGAGTAATGTATGATTTGAAGGTCTGGAAGTACCTCTTGCATTATGACAGTGGCGACAGACTGTGTTCTTGAAGTTCCAGATGAGGAAGACAAGAGATTCCAGCAAGTAAAGGAAGTGCGGATGTATCCGGACATTCAGGCAGGCTTGTTAAGTTTTCTGGATCGTGTTGAGGTTGTGTTGTTGATCCGCATTGATAGTAGAGCCCGGAATTGAAGTTATTCTTCCGGATGAAGTTCTTGCTCTGTTTAGCCGACCGGATGAGTTGTTCATCCTGCGAATGTTCTTGTGGTGGCCGACCGGATGTGTTATTCATCTTGCGGATACTCTTATGATTGTTTGCCGACTTAGATGTTTGATCCTAAGTCGATGTCTTGTATAAATAACGGTCTGTGAGTTCATTTCGGTGTGTGGTGTGTGGATGAGTGTGGCATAGCGAAGAGAAGTGCGAAAGGTAGAACAGAGGTTTTTGGGCTTAATTGGAACTGATCCGGACATGGTAGAGATGTCATTCTCCAGTTCAAGACTGTGATTTTTATCACTTTGTAGACAGTGTGTCTCCTTGTAGGCAGTGGGCCTCTTTGTGAGCAGTGTGCTCGGGCAGTGAGCCCTAATTGGCATGTGCCATTCATTTTTCTTTATTCTTCTAACAGAGAATAATTCTTGGGTTAATCACCCCGTGGTTTTTCCCTTAACCGGGTTTTCCACGTCAAAATCTTGGTGTTCAATGTGTTGATGCTTATCTGCTCTTGTGTTTATGTATTATGCTTCCATGGATGATTAATTGATATGCTACTAACTAACAACAAAGAATCGAGTGTTTGAAAGAGCAAGAAGTTTTATACAACTGATTCACCCCCCCCTCTCAGTTGTATGCCCTAGATCCAACAGGGGTATGAGGTTGATGAACAGATTGTGGAACTGCATATTCAACACATGCTTAGTCAACCCAAAGATCCAAAGGCAGAAAGGTTTGGAACCTTTGAGGAGCTGAGTGTGAAGATCCATGTGGAACTTAGGGAACCTGAGATAAAGAGGAAGGTGAGAAAAGAAGTAGAGCATATTGCTCAAGGCCTAGGCATCCCAAAGGAGGCACTTGATGCCAACCGGGAAAAGAGGAGAAAGGCTGAGGAAGAAAAGAAAGAGGCAGAAAAGAAAAGCAAGAAAAGTGCTCCGGTGGAAACCTCAACCTGGACCAGATCATCAAAAGGATCTACACCTGTCAGAACCAAAAGCTCAAAAATATCTAAACCGGAAGGTTAGACATCCGGTAAAGGAGAGAAAAGGTCTAAAATAAAAGCCACAAGGGCTTATACAAGTCAGAAAGATGAAGAGGAAACGGAATCAGATGAGGGGGTAAAAGAAATAAAGAAACAGAAGAAGAAAGGATCCAATAAACCCTCCACAGGCCAAGACAAGGAAGAAATGGTAGAGGTATTTGTTGAAAAGCCCACCCCGTCTCTAGAGAGTATAATCAAGTCAATTACGGTGGATGGAAACCTTCAACCAATGACTGAATTCTATGATGACTACAATGAGGCTGACCAAAAGATTCTGTAGGAAGCCACAATCAAGTATCTGAACATATACAATAAGGCTTTCATTGAGATCATATCTCTAATTCCTAAAAGCCTAGAAAAGGAATTAGAAATAAGAAAGAATAATGCTCAGGCAAAAGATCTTGAGATCCGGGAGCAGATAGCTATTCAGCTATATCCTCAAAATTGATCCCAAGACAATGAACATAATATTCAAAGACTGCAAAGATGAGTTCAGGAGTAAAGCAAGGATGAATCAACTCATGCTTGGTGAGACTGACAAGGTGGCCATAGAGACAGAAGAGATCCTCCAAAAGGCCTTCAAAAGGTTCAATCTTCCTGTTGTAGAGGACTTGGGTACTGATCCCTCATCCACTAGTGCTGCAGAAGAAACTTCTGAGAAAGCAACAGAAGAGATGGGCCCTGAACAAACCAACATTTCTCCTCCAATTTCCCCTACAGTCTCCGGATCCCAAGAAGAAGAGAAATTACAGGAGAAAGAAGCAGCGGTAAAAGAAAAAGAGATTGACAGCACCAAGGGTGCAGAGGAAGAGAAGACTCCAATAGAGAAAACCATGGCTGATAGTGGTAAGAATGTGGAAATTCCAAAGGACAGTTCCAAGACTGCAGAAGAGAAGAAACATCTGTCTCCGGCAAGCGACACTGCACAAACTGTTCAAAAATTTCTGAGCCAAGAAACAATAGAGATTGATGAACCGGAGCTTCTAAAAGGTCCATTCAACTTTGATTCCCTCTCTCTGGTACAGACAATGAAGATAGCTTCATTTACAAATGCTAAAGCAAATGAAAAACTCCTAAAGTCTCATATGGAAGACTGTGAGTTGATAGAGGCTGCTTCCGGAGTGCTTGAAAAGATTATGCCATCAGTCAAGATAGATCCAACAGCCTCCTCTTCCGGTAATCTCAAAACCTTAGTCAGCAGTGTTGGTACACATTTTGATTCTCTAGAAAAATCAGCTGAAGAAAAGGTCTGGAAGGAGTTTTTGGATAAGAGATTTTCCGAAGTACTAGGATTAATCTCTAATGATAGGAGAAATATGAGTATTGGAATAAAGAGCTTAGAAAATGCTCTTAAGGATGGCGGTGACATTTACAAATTTTGTATCTCCTGGTCAAAGGCAACAGTAGAAATTGATAAGAAAATAAAAGAGGAACAGGACAAACTACAAAGTTTGTCTCAAAGTTTTGATCCTCTCTCTTCCTCCATAGTAAATCAAGACTGTCAAACTATTGCAATCACAAATGCAATAAAGAACTTTGAGAAGGAAAGGAAGAATATAACTAACCAGATGGGAGAACTTAGAAGGATTATAATCCCTAAGTCAGAAACTATGCATGAGGCCATAAGTGATGCTCAGACTACCGCCCAAACCAATGATCCGACAGATCTCAAGAGGGTAGAAGCTTTTGCATTTTTGTTGAGTGGTCACATTTCAATTTTGGACAGAATGAAGCAAAGTTGGGCTACAGAACTGGTCCAATTGAAGACATCCTTTGCAGACATTCTTCAGTTTATGTGAGTATGTAATATGCGGCTAAGTATAGTAAATTTTTGAAAATTTTGGTGTGCGGACCCTACCCTTTGTCATTGATGTCAAAGGGGGAGTGAGGAGTAGTGAAAAATGAGGAATCCAACTAAGGAGGAGTTCCAAAAATTGTATATAAAGATAGAGCATCAGCCAAGGGGGAGCATAGTGTAAACACTTAGTCATTTTTCACTAAGTGTTGCCATCAATGCCAAAGGGGGAGATTGTTGGCAAGAGACACTATATGGATTCATGGTTGTTGTCATTGATGGCAACAAAGGTCATCCCACATATCCGCAAGTCATGGTGTGTCTCTACTGGAAGTTAGAATGAAGATTGTTGTGGTTCGGTGAACAAGAACAGAGCATGTGGCAAGGTCTGACAGATTGGTCCGGATCTCTCAGAAGAAGTGTCTTGGTGCAGTGTGGATTTGGGGAAGTCAAGAGGACTACCTTGAGTGGTATATTCCAAGGATTTAGCCTCCGATGATGGACAAGGAAAAAGATATGAATAGTTGAGTACCGGATTCCTGAGTGACAATGAGAACAGAGGAAGAACTGACTGACAGAACATCAGACTATTTTCTGGATGTGTTACTGTTGATGGTAAAGGTTGTGAAGGCATGAATCATGTTTGGCCGACATGATTAATGATATCTACAAGTATATGCTTGATCCGCATTACTTGATATGCAAGGATTCAGCCCACAGAACAGAGTTTGTGAGAAGATAGACTATTCCGGGTGCCGACTAGAAAGACAATGAAATCACTAGTGCGGATATATATAGAGGATGGATTTTAGAAGTGTAGTTGTGGTATGGTGTATGCGAATAAGTGCAGAGCAGAGCAGAAGCAGTAAGAAAGATCCGGTATGTGAAAGAAAGGTAGAATAGAGAGCAGAGGAAAGATGAAGTGCAGCAGATCAGTGTACTGAGCCTAACCGAAACTAAACTCCAGCATATGTAGATGCTTCCAATCAGTTCAAGTATTGTATAACATTCTTTTGTAGACAGTGTGTCTCCTTGTAGGCAATGTGCCTCTTTGTGAGCAGTGTGCTCAGGCAGTGAGCCCTAATTGGCAAGTGCCATTTTGTAATTCCTTATTCTTCTAACAGAGAATAATCTTTGGGTTAATCACCCCGTGGTTTTCTCCCTTAACCGGGTTTCCACGTCAAAAATACTGTGTCATGTGTTTCTCATTTCATGGTAATGTTTGTTTGTTTGATTCAATGTTGCTTTGATTAATAAGAAAGTTCAAAAGAAGAAATAATTAGGATAACTGATTCACCCCCCCCCCTCTCAGTTATCAACAGAATGAAACTTTCAAAATTTGAAAACCCTTATGTTTTGTCAAAAGATTGCACAGTCTCTGTAGCATTGTGGGCTGCCTAGTTAAGCAGAGATTTATTTATTGTTGGGAATCTATCTATCTATTTTTTTATCATTCTTGTAGTTGTCTATAGGATATCTCTATCCCTTCTCTTTCCCCCTTTTCTTTTGAATTTTGTTTATCAGATCTTGTAAGATTAGGTTTCATAAACTTGCACAGTGCTATCACAGAATCCATATCTAGTGAATACAAGTTAGAAGATTGCTCAAGTTGCAAGATGAAATCACATATTTTGTAGCAATCTAAGTATACATCAGTTCATCTATGTATTGTTATATCTAAAAACTGATCAAGGTCATGTGCAATGAAACCCTAATGCATTAAAGTTTGTCTAGATTGCATGTAGATCCCCTTGGCTGGAACAACAAAGTACATATCCACTAAGTTTTCCTACAAGTTAAGATCTGACATTAGAAACCTTAGGGAAGTCCTATTTTGAATCTTTGAGATAGGATTCTTTTCAGGAGAGGTGAGGTACCCAATATCTTACATGCATTGTTATGTGAAAAAACACCCATCAATAGAATTGGCACTAGAAGGAGGGCTTAGAAATTATTGGTGCAATCTTTCAAGGGTTTGAATGTTAAGGATATGAGTAGTATGTCATACCTACCTTAGGAGTCTCTCTTTAAGCTATCTAAGCTTCCTAGTTATGTATATTTATCACTTTGGAAGGAGGCAATAGATAAAAACATAGCAAAGCAATGGTCTCCACTGACACTATGTGATATAGCTTCATCCAGGGAATGCAGGATCCATGCCACAAATCAACATGTTGAGATTGATTGTCAAACCTTCATCCGGAGGGTGGACAGAGCTCTGCATGGGGAATTCCCTTACTCAGAAGTATATAAATCTTAAAAGAAACATTGGTTAGAGGACATTGAAGGCCCACTGACTGAACCATCTCCTACAGATAGTAAGGTAAGCATTTCCCCTCAACTGTTCTTATCTAACCAAAATCAACAAGCTCACTCAGCTGAAGAATATTGTAAGGCCCAGCCCTTTTCTATCTTTCATGGACTCCTTTGCATAAGTGTTATGACTTTTAATTATGATTTAAGTATCTTGTGTAACTGTTTGTCATTATTATTATGTGTAAATATATGTGGATTGGATAGATGTGTAATAGATTTTGTTTAACAAAAGGATGAGGGTGCAAATTGCTATGAATTAGGATTATTATTCATATTTTAAAAGAAATTATTGGATGAGCTAGATGCATGAATTTATGATTATTTCAGTATGTAATCATGAATGAATTATAATATCTAAGTTACTTTCGTTTATGTATTATTTATGTTGCTTCGGCTATATATTTCTTTATACACTGATGTTCAGAAATGGAGTGTGCAAGTGGGTGACCAAGATCAATTAGTTTTGGAGACTTCTAAGAACCTGTTTTGTGATAATATGTTACCCTAGTCTAACCCATGGAAGGGGTGAAGACAAAATGCTTGTGTTAATTAATTAATTAATTGTTTTGGGTCCATAGTTGGATTTATTTTATATTTTATTAATATTAAATTGTTAATTGTGTGAGTTTGATTTTATTTTTAATTAATTTATTATTTTATTATTTTTGGATGAGGATAAGGGATGTGTATTTATTTATTTTTAAGATTTGTGGAGTTGGAGGGAAAGGAAAAAGAAGGAAGTTTCCTACCTTTTTGGTTTTGTTTTTCTTAGTTTAGGTTATTTAAAGGAGGAAGATTGTCTATTGGAGGGACTTTTTGGTTTTGCATGGTTTTTTAGGAAGAGTTCTATGAGAAGTGTGTGGAAGAAAGGAAGAGGAAGAATTTGTGAGAAGAATTGAAGGGATTTGGCTTGGAAATTGGAAGAAGTAATTTCAGCTGTGGATCCTAGTTCAAGGATTTTTGTATTCTGTGTTTTGGGCTCTCCCTAACTTGGGGAGCTGAGGTAGGCCTTGAATATTGTTTGTAATTTTCTATATTTTGTGTGGATGTTATGGGTGTGTAAAGTAGGCTACATGTTGGTTTTTTTGTATTTCTATTTTGTGTATTGTTGTAGAAAAAGGGTAATTTGGGAGTTGATCTTCCCTAAGGGGTAAGAGCCTCCCGTGTAATTGGGTTTGAGAGAGGTGTGGAGCCTCTCTTGGGAGATTTGTTGCATGTGAAGGTGTTGTGGAGCAAATTGATATTGGAGTTATGTAATTGATGTTTCTGGAAGAAGTTATGTGATTGCAGTGATTGGGAGAGGTGAGAGGTGTTGAACACACCAGGATATTGAGAGGGGGATGAATCGGTATCTAAACAAACTTCAAGTTCTCCAGAGAAGATTAAAACTTAACCATTATAGCATTAACATAAACATGAAAGATCAACACAATGCACATCAACACATAACACCATATATACATGGAAAACCCAAGAAGGGAAAAACCACGGTAATGATTAACTCACAATATATGAAGCTCAAATTAATAACTTTATTTTAGGGCTACAACCCAAGGAAGCTACTACTCCTTGAAAACTTTGATTTAGGGTCACTCCCAAGGAAGCTACAACTCCTTGAAGACTTTGTTTTAGGGTCACTCCCAAGGAAGCAACTACTCCTTGAATTGAGAATAAACTCAAAAAAGATTACATTATGAGAGTCCTTCTACTACCTGAAACTGACAATGAAGCTCACACCTTTGATGATTGCAATTCTGCTTCTTCTGATAATTGAATCAATTAGGCATACTCTTCACTTCCCTCCTATCACAAAAATGTCTTCAAGATGAATTAGAATAGCTTCTAACACATCTGCTCTTTCTCCTTTAGTCAAACATCACAATGCATATGATTTTCATATTCTACTCTTCACACTTTCATATTTTCATTTTTGCAATCATACCTCACCTAGACCAACTAGGTTTACAATATATACATGAAATTTCATTGATTACATTACAAGTCGGCCAATACAATAAGAATATTACATTTTACAAGTCAGCCAGTGATCTCAACATATGAAACAAGCATAGGGTAAGCCCTATCATGAACTACACGCTACTCTAGGAGAAAACACATGCCTTGCAGATCCCAATACATGCTTAGTTTGGTCATAAACATCATTCATAGAAAAATTCATCAAGGATTCACCTCTGGACACATCACTCATTTGAAATAGGATGGCCTTAAGTAGGAAGACATGAAATTTGAAGTATAATGGACACCACCACTTAAAAACCTTGTGCGGTACTGGAAACATACAAGATCTTCATGAAATTCTTTCATATGAGTCTTCATGACTCATAAAACACCTTCAGATATACCTCTAACACCACACAACAAATACATTGTGCCACATACCTTAAAACATGCATACTGAGATCAAACATGCATCTGAAACACACTGTCATTGAGAAACTGATCTTCCAAAGCACCAAAACACCTAAAATTGCAAGGATGCATGTAATACACATCCCTGAACATGTCCATTGAACTGCATAGGCAATTCTTCTCTTCTGGAGAGATGCGAAGCATTTCAACAAGCTTTCAACACAACTTTTCTCAAATAGAATATAGATCGAAACTCTACCACTTATAAATTTCACTACGAAGGGTGTAGAGACTTGAAACTTTGGAAATAGAACCTTCACAAGATAATGATCTTAACTTCTAAACTACAAGAACTTATCTTTAAACATAGTGAAATGCAGAGCCAAACATTGCAACACAATGAATATCTTCTTTAGAACCAACATTGTCTTCACACTATCAACTGCAAAACACCCTTCCAATTATCCAAACACTATGAAACTTGGAACATACATGCTTTGACACTATATGAAGCTATCTTCCAATCCGCAAAGGATCAACACTAATAGTAGGAAAATGCAGAGAATTCTCCCAAACAGTTTTCAAAGAAATCTTCTTGTAGCAAAAGATTTCACCAACTTCTAGAGGCCAAAACCTACATATAACAACATATACATCCTAGAGAGCAACAAGAAGGATCTAACAACATGCCATAGACCATCAACAATATCTGTTCATCCTTAGCATAGCTTAATATATCATCATTCATCTTAGTGCTTCTAATTCCCATCTTAATATTTCATCATGAGAACATGACATTCAACCATGAACTGTATCTTGGATAGGGCATGAGATCCAACCATGAACTTATATCTTTTATGCTATCATTGGATAAGACATGACATTCAACCATGAACTTCTAATTCCCATCTTAATGTATCTTCTTTAGGACATGACATCCAACCATGAACACCATCACACATCCATGATAGTAATGACATCAATGACAACCAAATGCCAACAATCTCCCCCTTATGTATGTTCTTTAGGACATGACATCCAACCATGAACACCATCACACATCCATGAGAGTGTTGACATCAATGATGACCAAATGCCAACAATCGCCCCCTTTGGCATTGATGGCAACACATACCTACACATTCTCCCCCTTTGACATCAAGGACAAAGGGTAACTTCTTTCTTAGGGTATAACTTCTTGCAACAAATAGACTCCCCCTATCATCAAAAACTACTACCTGCTCCCCTTGAGAGGTAGCCACCATCATTCTAGAAAAAAGATATAACATGAACCACTCCCCCTAGACAGATGCACCACTATACATCAACATGAACACATCAAACACATCAGACAAACACAAAACTAAGTGTTGACATTACTCTGAGTGTTGACATCAATGACAACACATGTTACCAACTTTCTTAGGATCATCAGGAAAGAGCATAAAACATGTTATAGGTCATCAGCAACATCTTCTCAACCTCAGTGTAGCTTCTAATTCCCATCTTAATATTTCATCATGAAATCATCTCTGCTGACCACAAACAAGCTCAATACACCTTGTCTTGACATTAATTAGGGCATGACATCCAACCATGAACATCAAGAACGTCACTAAACATCATTAACCATGAACATTAGCATCACCACTGCATCTATATTACTACACTAGTATATCATCAACATGAACATTCACATCAAACACATCAGACAACCACAAAATAAACTACTGACATCACTCTAAGTGTCAACATCAATGAAAACACATATTACCAATAATATCCCCCTTTGTCATTGATTACAAAACACACACACACACACACACACACACACACACACACACACACCTCATTCTCCCCCTTAGGTGCACATCTCTTTCTCTCCTCCTTTGACATCAAGGACAAAGGACAACTTCTTCTCCTCCTTAGGTTACAAACTCTCCTTTTCAACTTTCTCCCCCTATCAGCAACAACCACTACCTACTCCCCCTATGATGTAGCCACCATCAATCCAGGAAAAAGGATATAGCATGAACTCCCCCTGGATAGATGTACCAACTATGTGCATCTAGCAAGAAGAGGGAGGGGTAATTACCCCTAACTTTTCCTAGAGATACCCAAAAGTGTCCTTAGCAAGAGCCTTTGTGAAAATGTCGACAATCTAATCCTTTGTTGGAACATATTCCAACTTCACTTCTTTCTTTGCAGCCTTCTCTCTCAAAAAGTGATACATGATTGATATATGCTTGGTTCCAGAATACATCACTGGATTCTTGGAAATATTGATAGCACTTGTATTATCACACAAGATAGGAATAGGCTCATCATACAGTATCTTGATATCCTTGAAAGATTGCTTCATCCACAACACTTGTGTATAGCAGGATGCTGCTGCAATATACTCTGCCTCTACAGTTGATAATGATATTGAATCTTGTTTCTTGCTCTGCCATGAAACCAATCTGCTTCCTAAAAACAAAGCACCACCACTTGTACTTCTATCATCAACACAACCTTCCAAATCAGCATCAGTTTAAGCACTCAAATCAAAGCCATTACCTCTTGGATACCACAAGCCATAATCTAGAGTTCCATTTAAGTATCTGGATATTCTTTTCACTACCTTCTCATGTGTTTGCTTAGGATTAGCTTGATATCTGGCAACCACACATATTGCAAGCATAATATCAAGTCTAGAAGAAATCAAGTACAACAATCCTCTAATCATAGATCTATAAAGAGTCTGATCAACATCTGAAGACTCATCATTCTTGCTCAAGTGACAACCATAACCATGGGAGTACTTACTAGTTTAGAGTCCTCCATACTAAACTTCTTCAACATCTCTCTAACATACTTAGCTTGAGAAATAAAGATACCATCATCTAGTTGAGCAATTTGAAGCCCAAGGAAGAAAGACATCTCACAAATCATAGACATCTCAAACTCTTTCTGCATCTCTTCACTATCATCTCCACCAAAGATGATATCATCAACATATACTGCAACTATCAGAATCATGTATTCCTTTTCCTTAATGTAAAGATTACTATCTGTGGTACCTTTCTTGAAGCCTTTCTGAAGTAAGTACTTATCCAACCTAGCATACCAAACTCTAGGTGCTTGCTTGAGACCATATAAATCCTTTTTGAGTCTGCACACCATGTCTAGATCTTCTAACAATTGAAACCCATCCAGTTGCTCAATGCATACTTCTTCTAGATCACCATTCAAAAATGCTGACTTGACATCCATCTGATAAACTTTGAAGTTCTTCTGAGTAGCAAGGGTAAGAAACATCCCAATTTCCTCCATCCTGGCTACCGGAGCATAAGTTTCCTCAAAATCAATCCCTTCAACTTGTGAGTATCCTTTACATACCAATCTTTCTTTGTTCCTCACAACTTCACCTTCTTCATTTAGTTTGTTCTGAAACACCCACTTTGTTCCTATAGCATTCTTACTAGCTACTCTGGGAACCAATTCCCATGTTTGATTCTTCTCTATCTGATTCAATTCTTTTTCCATTACCTTTATCCATCCATCATCTTCAGTAGCATTAGCAACGGTTTTGGGCTCTACCTTTGATAATAAACACAAATTCACTTGCTTAATTGTCTTTGCAAACCTTCTCCTAGTTTGCACACCTTGATTCTTATCTTCAATGATCTAATCTATTGAATGGTTCCTCTGAACATACTTTGTTGGAGTCTTAGGTATCTGCTCTGGTTCTTGTTCCTTTTCTTCTTTCTCTTCTTCTTCTTCAATGTAGGGAAATATATCAGATCCAAAGTCTTTTGATTCTTGTGAGACTTGATACAAGTATTCATCTACCTTGACATTTGTGCTTTCAATCATCTTTCCCAGTCTCTTGTTGTAGCATCTATAGGCCTTGCTTCTAGTTGAGTAGTAAAGAAAGATCCCTTCGTCACTTCTTGAATCAAACTTTCCTAGGTCTTCTTCATCTCTTTTGTTATAGCATTTTCTACCAAAGATCCTAAAGTATCTAACAGTGGGAGGTCTTCCATACCATAGCTCATAAGGGGTCTTATTGCTATTGACCCTTAGTTGTATCCTATTAATTAGATAAATAGCAGTGTGAACTACTTCCTTCCAATATAGTTCAAATAGATCTGTATCTTTCAACATTGCCCTAGCCATCTCTTGCATAGTCATATTCTTCCTTTCCACTACCCCATTTTGCTGAGGGGTCCTAGGATCTAACATATGTCTCCTAATACCATGATCTTCACAAAACTTTTCAAATTCATTTGAAGTAAACTCACCTCCTCTATCAGACCTTAAACATTTGATCATAGCATCCATTTCATTCTCAACTATTTGAAAACCTTAAACTTATCAAAGGCATCTAAATTTTCTCTTAAGAAAGTAACCCAAGTCATTCTAGAATAATCACGAATAAGTAACATGAAATACCTTTCACCTTGTTGACTCTTTACTCTTGTAGGGCTAAATAGGTCAGTGTGAATCATCTCCAATGGCATTAAAGAAAAATACTCCTGCTCTTGAAATTTGTCTTTGTCTTCTTTCCAATTTGACATTCCTTGCATAATGTGTTTGCAGGCTTGGTTATCTTGGGCATATCTCTCACCACATGAATAGAGCTGATCTTTACCATATTATCAAAGTTGATGTTGTTAGAATCTAAAAAGATGATTATCTCATAAAAATAGTGCAAAAGAATAGATATATAAACTATGATGATACGAAATCAAAATAGCAGCATACAGTTAGTCTTCGAGAGTAATGCAAATGCTAGAAGAAAAATAGCATTAAGAGGATGCAAAATCAAAGGATACAAAATACAAGCTAGGTAGCATGCTTATATAGACCAGGGAGAGGGAGGAGATGGCAACACCAACTAATGAAGAGCAACCATCTATCGGACTAAAGATAGCAAAGTATCTTCCCAAGATAGCTAGTGGTTGCTCACATGTAGGAAGGTGACACCTCATAATCCACTCACCTAATAAGACATGCTTTATTAACCTAAGAAAGATTAATAAAAGTGTAGGAAAAACCTAGGAATAAAAGGAAAATAAATAACCCAACTAGGAAATAAAAACTTACACTAACACCAGCCCTTAAGCATAGCTTAGGTGGATGTAGCTCGACGGGTCCCGACAAATCAAGCCTGATGAGGTACCCATGTACATAAAATTCCCCCCCAAATAGAAGAAGCCCCTCCAGAAGAGAGAAATGCCCCCCCAAATAGAGAGAGAGAGAGAGAGAGAAGAGACCCCCCAAAGTAAAGAGAGTTAGGACTCCGAGTGAGAGGATGAAGCCCCCAGAAGATGAAGCTTCCCGCACCCCAAGAAAAGCTCGCAAATGAAGGAACTTGTTCTCAGTGAAGGTTTTGGTGAAGATATCAACAACCTGCTCAAAAGTCAGATAGTAAAAAAAGTCGATGACATGGCCATGGATGAGCTCCTAAATGTAGTGCATGTGGACCTCAATGTGTTTGGTCTGCTAATGATGGACCAAATTCTATGAGATATGAATGGCACTCTGATTGTCACAAAAAATGACTGATGGTCATCTGATCTAAATAACAAACTCGGTGAGAAGATTCTAAAGCCAAATGGCCTTAGTGGTAGCATTCACAGCCCCCTGATACTCGACCTCAGTAGAAGATAGAGAAACAACAGACTGCTTCTTGCTTGACCAACAAATAGGACCTGAACCAAGTGAGAAGCTATAACCTGAAGTAGACTTACGATCCTGAGAATCACTTGCCCAATCTGAATCTGTGTAGCCCACCAAGTCAAGATTAATGCCCACTGCATAGTGAATCCCAAAACTATGAGTACCTTGAATGTAGTGAAGAATCTGCTTGGTTGCTTTCCAGTGCAGCTCATGGGGTTCCTGCATGAATCAAGAGACCATGCCTACATCATATGAAATGTCGGGTCTCGTATGAGTCAGATAAATGAGACTCCCAACAAGTTGTTGGTACAAAGTGCCATCAACAAAGGGTGAAGAACACTGAGCCTCAAGTTTGACTCCAGAAAGGAAGGGAGTTAGAGCAGGCTTATAGTAAGCCATATGAAACCTCAAGAGAAAATTTAGACCATACTTGGACTGTGTGATGGTGATCCCAAAAGTAGACTAGAAGATCTCAATCCCAAGAAAATAATACAACAAGCCCAAGTCAGTCATCAAAAACTTGTCATGAAGGGTAGTTTTGATAGCCCCAATGGTGGATGAAGAACTCACTGTGATCAACAAGTCATCAACATACAGAACCAGAAATAGGAGTGAATCATCCTACTATAGAATGTAGACATTGGGATTAGAATGGCACTGAGTGAACCCAACTATTAGAAGGAAGGAGTCCATCTTGGAATACTAGGCTCGAGGAGCTTGTTTGAGTCCATAGAGAGACTTCCAAAGATGACACACAAGTGAAGAGTCCTAAACAAACCCATGTGGCTTCTCCATGTAGATCTCCTAAAGGTCACCATGAAGAAAAGCACTCTTCACATCCATCTGGTGTACTTCCCAACAGTTACCTGCAGTAATAGAAAGAACAAGTCAAATGGAGTTCATTTGAATAACTAGCGCAAAAGTCTCAGAGTAGTCAATCCCAGGAACCTAAGAGAATCCTTTGGCGACTAGGTGAGCCTTATGCTTATCAACCGACCCATCTACAGCAAATTTTATCTAATAGATCCACTTACATTGAACAAGTTTTCTTCCCTTAGGAAGAGGGACAAGATCCCAAGTGTGGTTCCTTATAAACAAACTATACTCCTGCATAATTGTATCCCACTCAAGAATACCAGAAGCCTCTCAAAATGATTATGAATCTGAGGTAGTAGCAATGAAGACATGTGGAGCATCCTAGAATAGTGAATGAGTATGCCTGGTGTTTGATGTATCCCCAACCTAATCACTTGCAGACTGCAAGGCTTGTCTAGTCTAGAGTGGACTAGAAGTCAGAGAATGTGGAGGAGAATCATCACCCTCTAAATGATGACTAGGAGAGGAAGGAGGTGAATCCTCTGAATCACTCTCGGCATCAGAAGTGGAGGTAGAAGACTGCTTAGGTGAATTTGACTCATCAGAAGATATGTCATGTGACTCCAATGTCAAAGTAGAAGGAGGTGGAGAAGTGATAGAAAGTGAGATCGAAGAGCCCTCCTCAAATTGAATACTCCTCTCAATGAACAACTCATGTGTAGTATGGTGGAGCAATCAATAACCCTTCACACCATCAAGATAGCCTACAAATATACAAGGTATGCTGTGCAGATCCAAGGCCTTGTATTTCTCTGCAGGAATGTGGGCCCATGTAGGAGAAGCAAAAACTTGAAAGTGCTTAACTGATGGTTTCCAGCTGCTCCAACCTTCAAAAGGAGTGACTCCCTTCAAGTATCAGTGAGGAACGTGGTTCTAGATATAACAAGCACAGTTAATGGCCTCTACCCAATACTATGCTGCAAGAGATCTAAAGTGAATCATGTAGTTTACCATTTCCTTCAAGGACCTATTCTTCCATTCTGCAACACCGTTCTGTTGAGGATTGTATGGAACTAAATGCTGCAAATCAATGCCCTCTAAAGTGCAAAACCACTCAAAATGATGGTTGACATACTCACCACCATTGTCAGTGTGCAAAACTTTGATGGCTTTCCTATATTGCTTCTCTACAAAAGTTTTGAAGTCCTGAAAATGATTAAATACCTTAGACTTTTGTTTGAGAAAGTACACCCAAGTATAGCGAGAAAAGTCATCAATGAAGGTTAGAACATATCTAGTCCTGTTGAAAAGGACTAGCCAAATCACTGTGAACTAACTCTAGTATCTGTGAAGCTCTCCGTGCCTTTCATTTGTCAAACTTTTTCTTAGGATGCTTACCAAGAATGCAACCTTGGCAAACACCACCTGAAAATTGAACTGAAGGAAACCATGTGACCATGTTGTGCTACTTGATTTGCTACAAGTAGCGGTAGTTAAGATGGCCAAACCGCTCATGCCATAATCTACTCACATCATCAGAATTAGTGAACAAAATAGTTGAATTAGGATCAAGAACAAAGTGAGAAAATAGATAGAGCCATGACTAATGATCTGGTCTCCCAACTGCAACTGTAGAACCATTATGCAACTCATGAATCTCCACTGCATCAGGAGTGAACTCAACCCACTTGCCTAAACCTGTGTGAGTGATCTGATATACTAATAGGAGATTAGTTGATAATGAGGGCACACAAAGAATATCATGGAATGTGCCATCCCCCACATCAACAGACCCTCTCCCACACACATCAACAGGAATGTCATTACCCATCAAAATAGAAGGCATAATACAAGGCTCCAAAGATGCAAGTTCTTCCTTAGATGAAGCCATGTGATATGAAGCACCCAAATCAAGAACCCAGGTGGATGGTGAAGAAGCAATTGCTAGAAGGGCCATGCCCTTTCCTTTCCCCTTGTTGTTTTATTTTGCCTTGTTAGACCCCTCATTAGAACTCTATTTGATAGACTCAAGAACACTGATATTATTCTTCTCAAGAATGTGTGTCAACTGATCAATTTGTTTCTTTAGGCACTTATGTTCATCATGACTAGGGCTTTTACAATAGGCACATTGGACCTTCTCTTTATTAGGCTTGTCGCCCTTGGAAGATTGGATCTCATTAGTTGCTTTTGAAGCAATCGGTAATGATCCTTCTTCTCCTTGCTATTCTTGTGTTTCTTATCCTTATTCTTGTTGTTACTACTTTGTCCTTTCTATTCTTTTGTGCCTTGGTTGGCAGTCAGGGCATGTGACTTAGAGGACTTAAGAGTGTCCATCTAGATTAGCTTATCATGTTCCCGTGTGAGAGAGATAGAAAAATCATCTAAAGATGGCATGGTAAATTGAGTACCAAGTAGAAACAAACAGAATATTCTAAACTTAGCTTAGAGAGAATACTAAGAATCAGTTGTTCATCTTTCTTTTCAATTCCACATTGTTTTAGCTGTAGCCTTAGTGATTTCAATTTGGTGAAGAAATCTTGAATCATGTTGAAATTGCCTGGACTTAAACTAATTAGTTCATTCCCAACATATGACATCTCATTGAATCTTGTGTGCCAAATAATGTTTCTAGCTTTGTCCAGATGTCATTTGGTGTATTCAAAGACTCAATGTGAAAGAGTAAATCAGGAGAAATAGACAAACACAATGTTCCATAGGCCTCATCACATTTGTTAAACCACTTAGGCTTATCTTTATCTTTAGCAGGTTCAGTTTCAAGTCCCATTGTTATCCTATGTAATCCAACTTTCCTTAAGTAGATTGTCATGTGTGATTTCCACTCAAAGTAGTTGTAAGGAGTTAAGATGGGTACTATTGTTTGATCCATGATGAAGAAATGTAGAAAATAAATGTTGAAAAGAAGAGAACACATAGGACAACCCCCCCTTTTCACTCAATCAAAGAACCCCCCCAAGAAAAAAATGATTTGACACTTTATAATTAGTGCGTTTACAACTGCCACTAGTAAGAAATACTTAGTGGTCTTGATCTCAATGCATTACAAAACCCTCACAAATTGGGTGTATGTACAATATTGGAGATGAGCCAAGTGAAACTAACAATACCACTATGATCTACTCAAAAAATTATGCACTTTCAAAAAAAGAATCACCTTGATATGAGGTAGTATGTAAAAGTTATGACCTTTTGAAGTTCCAAAATGGGAATTGAGTAGCGTCACCTATGCGAATCTACAATTTCTGAAAAAACTATGCACGGGTCTCAAGAATTGTCTGCACCACCATGAAGAGGGCAGAAAAATAGTCAAAATAAAAAAAAAATTGCTCAGAAAATGGAGTCAGTATAACCCATAACAGGCCTCAGAAGTTTGTCTTCAAAAGTGAACACTCCAATGAAAGGGGGTTGGATGTGGGTTTGCTTTTATCCATTGGATAAAAGGCTGAACCCTATAGATCATGCTCAAACCAATGGAAAAAAGAATGCACCCTGCGGAGCACCCTTCAAACTGTTGGATAAAAGGACGCACCTTGCAGAAGCACCCTTCGAACAGTTGGATAAAAGGACACACCTTGTGGAAGCACCCTTTGGACTGTTAGACAAAAGGATGCACCTTGCAGAATCACCCTTTGAACCATTGGATAAAAGGACGTACCCTCAAAAAATCATAGAGAACTTTTGAGCTCCGATTTCAGCATTTGAATAGGCATTCTTAGGGTTTTTGGGCCTCCTGGATGCAATGAGATAGTCCTTTTGGCCTGAAAATGCTTGGATTGAAAGCTAGTTTTCATATTTGAGCCTGAAACCCCAATTCTGTAATTGTGTCAAATGATCTCTGATTTTGGTGAAATGAAAGCCAATCTTGACTTTCTTGAGTCTCCTAGACATGTTGGAACAACTAGAAATGACACCAGTATAACTAAAAATGCTGCAATCACCTGATCTCAAAAAACACATATGCAAACCCTAGAGATTAAAATGCTTCCTTCAAACTTTTCTGATTCTCCAAATCATCCGAAGATGCAAGAGAAGACCATACTGGGTTTTTGGGAAAACCTACAATAAGTTTTATTACCCCCCCCCCCCCCGAATCTCTCAAATATGGAAACTAAAATCTACTCTTGCACATAGAAAAGCTCGGATACCATGTTAGAATATGAAAAGATGATTAACCCAAAAAACTAGTGCAAAAGAATAGATAAATAAACTATGAATGCAAATGATACAAAATCAAAATAGCATCATAGAGTTAGTCTCCAAGAGTAATGCAAATGCTAGAAACAAAATAGCATTAAGAGGATGCAAAAGCAAAGGACACAAAATACAAGTCAGGTAGCATGCTTATATAGACCAAAGAGAGGGAGGAGGTGGTAACACTGACCAATGAGGAGCAACCATCTATCAGACTAAAGATAGCAAAGTATTTTCCCAAGATAGCTAATGGTTACTCACATATAGGAAGGTGACACCGCATAATCCACTCACCTAATAAGACATGCTTTATTAACCTAAGCAAGATTAATAAAAGTGTAGGAAAAACTAAGGAATAAAGGGAAAATAAATAACCCAACTAAGAAAATAAAAAGTTTCCCATTCACTTTTGCCACAACCAACACTCACTGGATTGAGCCAATAAGCATGTTCTACCATTTACCTCATTCAGATGATAGATATCTCCATATGACTTGATACCTTCTGCATCTAGTTTTCCGGACCCTGCCTTGCTGATTTCACAACCTTTGGCATGAAAGGTGAGATTGTATCCTTCATTGCACACTTGATTGACACTAAGAAGATTGTGCTTTAGCCCTTTGACATAGAGGACATCCTCGATCCTGTTCTTCCCATCAATAGTTATAGCACCCTTTCCACAGATTTGTGTTGACTCATCACCACCAAACTTAATAGCTCCACCATTCCACTTCTTAAGGTTGATAAACTTCTCCTTGTCACCAGTCATATGATTAGAGCAACCACTATCAATTACCCAAGCCTTGGCATCTTCTCTTGCATGAAAGGTAGTCCATACAACCATTGATTTATCATTGTTTTGGTCAGCTTGCAAGGTATCAAACTTTTCACATTTTCCAATATCATCCTTTTTGTCACCAACATTCAAGGCCATGAAAAGTGTTTCATCATTTGAATCAGCATGATCCTCATCTTCTGAAGAACAGTTGTTCACCATGGAATACATACTTCTTTTGGGCTTCTCTCTTTTGTTACTACCTTTTGATTCTTTAAATGGACATTTAGAAGCAAAATGACCAATCTTTCCACAATTGAAACATTTGAAAGGTAGCTTACCTTTGTATTTGCTTGTGCCCTTCTTAAATTTTCTTACAAAGTTTGCTTATTCCTCATCAAGGTCATCATCTTGATTAACTGCTTCATCTTATGTCTTCTTACTTGCTTTGAATGTTGCTTCCTTCTTTGGAGCACCTTTATCAAATTCTCTCATTTCAAAGGCTATGAGAGAGCCAAACAGTTGAACTATTGTATATTTATCCAAATCTTGAGTTTCCTCAATAGCAAACACTTATGACTGTAAGATTTAGGAAGAGATCTCAGAACCTTCTTCACAATCTCATCTTATTTCACTTCTCCACCAAGACCTCTGATGCCATTAACTATTTCATCCACTCAGAGCATGTAACTGGCAATGTCTTCTTCTTCTAACATCCTTAGGGTCTCAAATTTGCTCTTGAAGATTTGATCTTGGCTTGCTTCACCTTACTGTCTCCTTCATAAATGCTTTCAAGTTTTACCCAAACTCCTTAGCAGATTTACAACCCATTATCTTCACAAGTTCTAAATCAACTAGCCCACTCATTATAGCACTCTTTTTTGTGGCATTGTTCTCATACAACTTAATCTCAACTGCATTTGTAGTATCACTAGCAGGAGCAGTGTAACCCTTCTTGATTGATTGACAAATGTCATACCCTAGAGAAGATAGATAGTTTTCCATCCTTAGCTTCCAAAAGGAATAATTTGTTTCATCAAACATAGGTACCTTGAGAGATCCATTATGAGCCATCCTGGAGCTTCCTCAAGTGGTTAAGCTTCTTCTGAGTAACTTGGCTCTGATACCAATTGTTGAACACACTAGGATACTGAGAGGGGGGTGAATCATTATCCAATCAAGCTTCAAATACTCCACAGCAGATTAAAACTTAAACATTACAGCATTAACATAAACATGAAAGATGAACACAATGCACATCAACACATAACACTAGATATACGTGGAAAACGCCAAAAGGGGAAAAACCACAGTGAGGATTAACTTACAATATATGAAACTCACTATTATAAAAATTATAACTTTGTTTTAGGACTACAACCGAAGGAAGCTACTACTCCATGCTGACTTTGTTTTAGGGTAACTCCCAAGGAAGCTACTACTCCCTGAATAATTTATTTTAGGATCACTCCCAAGGAAACTACAACTCCCTGCAAAGTTTGTTTTAGGGCTACAACCCAAAGAAGCATGAACTACTCCTTGAACTGAGAGTGAACTCAGAAATGAATATAGTATGACAGTCCTTCTACTGCCTAAAAACTAACATTGAAGCTCACACATTTGATTATTGCAATTCTACTTCTTCTGATGATTAGATCAATTAGGCACACTCTTCACTTCCCTCTTGTCTCAAAAATGTCTTCAAGATGAATTAGGACAGCCCTTATTTCTTCTGCTCTTTCTCCTTTAGTCGCACATCATAATGCATAACATGTTCATATTCTTCTCTTTACACACTTATATTCTCATTTTCACAATCATGCTTTACCTAGACCAACTAGGTTTACAATATATACATGATATTAAATTGATATCATTACAAGTCAGCCAATACAACAACAATATTACATTTTACAAGTCATCCAGAGATCACACAACATGAAACATGCATAGGGAAAGCCCTATCATGAACTACACACCACTCCAGAAGGAAACACATGTCTTGTGGATCCCAACACATGATTAGCCTAGTCCTAAACATTCTTCACAACATCATCCTTCAAAGAATAACATCCACATGTCATGCCCCTTTGAAATAGGTCGCCCTTAAGCAAGAAAACATGAAGCATGTAGCACATCGGTCTTCACAATCTTGGCGGTACTCATGAATGATTAAACATTGGTGGTTCTTCTTCAAGATGAGTTGGCATGACCTCTACACCATCTCCAACCACTCCTTGAACTCCGCACAGCAACAACTTTGCAGTACACATCATCAACCTTCCTTAGTCGGCTAGGCAAGAGCATAACCCAGAAACACCATCATTCTGGACCATAGTTAGTTCCAAAGAGAGTAGAAAACATTTTGCAGAGCAACAAGAAATATCACAAGATCATCAGGATCATCTTCCATCATCCAATTTACCATTTCAAGCAGCAACAAGTTGGCGCACATCATTAGCACATATTCTGAGAACAACTAGGCATCTAGAGCCATCTATATCACCTTTGTCATTTGAAAACTAGACTTGCGGACCTCAAAAACACTTGAAACTCATATGGATGTAATAATACATAGCTCTAAACATATCCTCAAAACTACATGAGAAAATCTTCACTTGCAAAGGAATGTGGAGCATTCCAATCAGCCTTTATCAACACATTGTACTACCAGAGCATAGACCAGAACTATGTCACTTGTAACTTTCACTACGGAGGAGTAAATGATCTGAAACTTTGGATATAGCACATTTATAGCATACTTAACTTAACTCTTGAACTACGTGATCATATCTTCAAATGCAGAGGAATACAGAGCATTTTACCAAACAATCTTCCAGGTAGCTTCCTACAACAGCAATTCTTCACCAACATCTGGAGATCAGAACTTTCATGTAGCAACTCATACTTTCTTAGGATCATCAAGAAAGAGCATAAAACATGTTATAGGTCATCAGCAACATCTTCTCAACCTCAACATAGCTTCTAAGTCCCATCTTAATATTTCATCATGAAATCATCTCTGCTAACCACAAACAAGCTCAATACGCCTTGTCTTGACATTAATCAGGGCATGACATCCAACCATGAACATCAATAACATCACTAAACATCAGCATCACCATTGCATCTCTGTTACTACACTGGTATATCATCAACATGAACATTCACATCAAATACATCAGACAACCACAAAACTGAGTGTTGACATCACTTTGAGTTTTGACATCAATGACAACACATATAATAATTGCTATATGGTAAAGAAATACATTCAAAATGTATTGGGGTGAACCATAATTAAAGGTTGGAAAAATGTTTCTTTCCAATTTTATTTCTTGACCACTTGTGAAGGGTGTTTAGAATCATAACTTTGATAATCCACTCATGTAAATATAGTATTGGATTAATCATGAAGTTTTGGAAATATTTATTGTACATCATGAGACCTCAATTAAGAGATGAAACTTTAGTTGTATTAATTTTAAGTCTTGTTAAAACTATTTCAATTTAGCTCGTACTCTCTTATACACGAAAGTTCTCTTGGAAACATGGAGCTAATAAGTTAGTCTTTCTAATAGACAAAATTGTAAATCCCCTCCAAATTTAATTTAGTTTTTATGTCTATTTCTTAGGAAGTGGTGTTCCTATACTTGTTGATAGCTAAAAACAAAAACTTGATAACTAGATTGATTTAACATAAGTTACATTGTGGGCCCATAACCCATAGGTCCCAAGTTCATTGTCGCATCTTAAACTTTGGGAAAAATGATGTCATCAACTGGAATGAAACAATATTTTATAACATATGAAACCAAACATATTATCTTAGCATCTACATTGGGGACATGTCGAATCTTACAGGGGAAAAGATGATCTATTATTACAATAATATATATATATATTATACAAATTTGATTTTGAAAAGAGAAAGCAGTTCATGGTACAAAGATGAACATTTTGTTAAAGATGTTTATATCTTCCACAAATTTGAAATTCAGACCAAGTCTAGGTTGTTAAAGACATAAGTATTTTGAAAAAAAAGAACTAAAACATCAACTCAAACCAAATAAAACACGCGAACATAGTCGAAGGTCTTGAAAGAACAACATACTTGAGCTCTTTATTGTACTACTATGTAATCAACTTACCCATACTAGGCACATGGATATTTAAATGGAATTCTTGTTGGCTAATTAGAAAAGAAAAAACCTATATTCAAGGCCAAGGCATAAGATGAACTTGTCCTAATAAAACAATCATTACAGTTACAAAATTGTTAATTCAAATGTCACATTGTATTGGTTGTTTCTCATTATTGAATGAATATTTTTGTTGTTGTAGACTTATAGCTAGAGTGGATGCCTTTTTGGGAACTTTGGTATCACATGGTTATTTTTTGACAACCCATTTAAGATCCATTTTTAGATAATTATTTAGGATTTGGATTTGGATGACCAATCCAAATACTTTGAATTGAGATGATATAATCTATTTATAGGAGTAGACATAATTAAGTGGTTGAACAATCAATCTATGTGGGTGATTTGTTAATGCTTTGTTTTTTTATAAATACCTGTAATGTCAGAAAATGTCTCCTTGGGGACTTTTCCCTCATAAGGTTTAGCTCCCAAGTCTTTTGCATGTATTTAGGACATTTTATTTCATATTTTGGCATCTCGATGGAATAAGGCCTAGGTTTCATGGCAAAGTGGACCTAGGAGGACCCTTTGACCTTAACCCTACCCAAAATAGGGGGGACTTGGGTGCCCGCACCCTAGTCCTACCCTATTTTGGGTCAGGCCCAAAATTTAAATGTCAGTTTATGACCGTTATTTAGTCCTTTTGCTGACACGGTAAGTTTTTATTTTTGAAATCTTGGTAGGATTGCTTGTAGTTGCATATAAAAGCATGCTTAGGCATTCATTTGTAAACTAGAATTCAATTAGATGATTACTAGCAAGCTATTGTGTTCTTAAGGTGATTCAAGGCTTTCATTGTGTTGCAAGAGCAGACTTGTGTGTTTTGTGTGTTGATATTTGCATATTTGAGCATCAATTTCCTCATGGAATGAAAAGCATCTTCCTCCCATGAGAGCTTCACTACAAGATGACATTATATTGTGTTTTCATCATTGATTCCTTTGGTTTTTGCCTCTACCTCACAAGGGCATGCATTCTTTATCTGACAATGGTGTTTAGAGACTTAAGTGTCCTTTGGGGCTTGACTGAGGCAAGCCTCTAAACACCACAATTCCCAAACCAAATCTTGTGATTGCAGGTTCAAGTGTTGCATTCGAGAAAAGTGAAGTTGCAGGAAGAATTGACAGGCATCAAAGATTCAAGATCTGAAGAGAAGTAGGACACCAGAGCATTTCCAGGACTTGGGTGCTCGCTCTAGTGTCCTTTGCAGACAAATTTATAGAAACAGAAGTTACAGGGTTGATCAGTGTCGGAAGGAGGTACGAATCTTGTGAAGTAATTGGTACCTTGGACTAGGACTCCCACTCCAGTGTCCCCGACTATTCTGCTTCAGAGCCCTGAAAATAGGTACTATGTGATTTGGTATTTTACTCCTGTCTGCAAGAGCTTTTTCTGTTATTCATCAATTTGTTGTCATATTTGTATAATTAGGATGTTAATGGTCAATTGAGCATAGGAGAAGGAAAATTGATAATTAAATTCCCTAATCCAAGTTTCCCTACATCTCACAAGTGACCTTGGGTATGATAGTGCTCAGCACTCAACCCTAGATCGTTGAATGTATAGTGGAGAGGAGGATTTAAACATCAAAACACTAAAACATTTACAAATCCAATTTTCCCCTAAACATTTTAGTGAACCCGTGTTTTGGACTTAAATTGCAACTTGTTGAGTGTGTCTTCAAATTTGGATTGATTTCATTCATTCATATAGTCATTCATTTTATTGCATTGAGAAAAATTCAAAAAAAATAAAAAATTTAGAAAATACAAAAGAATTGCATTGTTTGGCTTCCTAATTGCATCAATTCTTTCTAAATTTGTCTAATTCATGATTTTTGCATTAGATCTGATATAAACTATAGAAAAATCCAAAAATTTAGAAATTTGCATTGCATTTTCATTATTAATTTGCTAGGTTTTTGTAGAAATTTTGACAATTTTCATATAACCTAGCAATTCCAAAATCTAGGGTTAGTAGGCAAAATCTTTTTTCAGATTTTTATACTAATTTTAGAGGCTTATTCAAATTAACATTTGGCTGTAGTCTTGCATTTTAGTGTAAATTTGCATTTAGATTTAAAATATTTGCATTTTTACATAGAAAATTTTAACAAAAACTAGCAATTTTGATGCATTTTCATTAAATTTGCATGGGCATTTTGCATGTTAAGGCTTGAAAATTATTTTTACATCTAAGAGTATTTAATTCCCATCATAAATTAGACTTCAAAACATTCGCATAGCATTTTGTCCCAAGATCTCAAACATAGGGCTTCAAAAATGATTTTCACTAAATTTGGCCTTATTGACTCTATAAACTTGCACCATAGACGTGTTGTGAAAAGTATTTTTACATTAATTTTCTATTATCAAGGTAATAATTTTTTGGCCCTCATAAAAATCTTCACAACACCCTTTTATCGGGCTCTTGTAATGAAAATTTTGCAAAAAACTACACATTTTGGCTATTTTTGCTCTAGGGTTTGACCTAGTTTGCACTCCAAACGTGTTGTGATCAATTTTATGGATTGAGGCAGCTGATATCATTGATATTATTTTCTGTACATCCTGATATTCATTACAACACCTCTTTTGCTAGGTCTTGGAATTGAAAAACTGTGAAAAATAGCCTATTTTTGCTATATTTTCATTAGGGTTTTACTTTAAGTGGCACTAAAAGCGTGTTGTGTTGGGTATTTTTGCATCAAGTGGCTGTTATTACTGATATCATTTGCTGTCCATCATCATTTTCCTCACAACACCCTTTGTTATGCTCTCTTGCATTGAATTTTGGCAAAAAAAGTGCCTATTTTGATATATTTTCACTATATTTCTACTTGGCATTAACTTAAAATTGCATCAAGAGTGTGTTGAGAAGGATACTTTTTCTGTTTTGGACTCATATCAGACATATAACTTTCTTCCCTTTCTGAAATCCTTACACCACCCTCTGGTTTATTCATTTGCATTGGAAAAAGTACAAAAAAACAAGCATTTAAGGCCATTTTTATAGTTGTGCACTTATCCTTTGCACCAACTTTGAAAAAAATTTAAAATCTGATTTTGCATCTCATTATGGCATCTTCATGTTATTCATCTCTAAAATCTTTGCATGAGTATATCCTAGATTTTGAAAATTTCTCTAATTTCACTAATGAGAATCCACATGTTATAGAGCACATAGCTTACGCAAATGGTATTGATGCTTCTATATGTTCTACATATGAGCTGCAATTACTTTGTTATACACATGATTTTAATAGCTTCACATTATTCATAGGAGCATATCCTTTGATCTTAGAAGATTTAACTAAATTCATCTCTAGGAATACTCATGAAAACGTTGATAATGATTCCATAAAGCATTCAAGAACTTTAGATGAGAAGACTAGGGATAGCTCTAGCAATTCCACTGCTCTCCCTAGCCAAGATGAAGCATTAGTGAATGAAGAGCTCCCTTTAACAAAGAACATTCCATGGGTAGACAATGCACATTCATTTAATGATAATCAAAATCCTACCCTAGTGCGTGGAACCTCTATGGATCATCCCACCAACCTTGCTCCTTTAGTTGATTGTTCACACACCTTGGATATCACTAAGGAAGAGAAGACCTTTAATGTCCCTCCTTTGTTTGATTATTCAATTCATTTGGACATCACTAAGGATGTAGCACTAGTGGATGAGGAAAAGTCTCTCACATTAACTCCTTCAAGGATGGATGTTGAGATCACTCAAAATAATTTGCTTCTCCCACCACCTAAGAGGATAGTGAGTATGTGTAATAATGAACTTCAACAAGCAAACATTCCACCTAACATTGAGTCAAACCAAGAAGCATTTAAGAATGAACGAAAGAATAATTCCAAAGATTGGTAATGGTACCTTATGTTTACAATTGGAAAGAGAATGATTTAATTGTTGATGACTTCTAGCATGGACCTCCCTACAGGTAAGTATCTTAACCCTTTATCTCTCTCATGATGTGCTTCCCTCTTGATGTGTTATGTGTTGTTTAGGCCTCTTGGGATGACCTCAGATTCTCCCGTAAGGTCTGGGATACTAGGAGACCGTCTCTGTTGTGACTTTCTTCTATTTGTATCATCATTATTTTAAATTTATCTCTCTAATTTCATTGTTGAGTGTTGTGTCTTACGGACATAGCATCGTGGTTGGTGATCTGGGGACACCCTCCTACATGATTGTCCCTAAGACACTTGTTTCTCCTCTCTTATTTATTGTTTCCCTTCCTCTAGTGTTTCCATCTAGCGGGCGGATGACAACAAACATTTACACTAATGTGAACCTAGTGTCCCTTTCAAGAGCAATCAAAAAAATGGACTTAGTTCCTAATATGACGATGGGGTTGTATATCTTATCCAATGCTTGGCTAGTGGAAGCACTCGTGCTTTCTGTGTAGTGAATTTCATGATGTTTCTATAGCATTTACAAACCTTAACAATACTGTTGCTCCATGCAACTTTGTTTGTCTTTGAATCTAGCCTTGGTGGTACTCAATTTGGAGAGCTTCATGATATAGCCCTACAGTTATCCTCAAACTCCAAATTCGTTGTATAACCTTGGCTCTTTGTGTGGTTAATCATATGCATTGATGTTGATGTTTATCATGATTTTGTAGACACTAACATGTTTCTTCCAGGGATGTGTTTGTGGGAACATTTGGCATGTCACCTCCAGGGGGCATGGGCTTTGCGAAAGCCAGTGTTCCCTTGTGTGTTTTATTCCTACCTTAACATGCTTGATATTGATACCTGATATCAACCACCTTAAGGTGGGGGCATATATAAGGTAAGCTGTCTGTTATAGATGTTAGCAATGTGTTTGACCTTAGATGCAAAGACTTGTGCCCCAGAGTAGTGCATCGTGCATCCTGACTTTGTTTGCAATCAATCAATCAATCATGTAAGCCATCTGCAGAGGTTGGATATCGCGTATATCCTTTTTATCTTAAGCCCTCTGTGGAGGCGGGGATGGTGTATTTCTCAGAGTAGATTGCATCATCCTATCATTTTCAAAAGTCCTCTTCGGAGGCGGGGAGCGGTTCTGTGACTAACTCAACCCTTAAGCGTGTTTTCAGTGATTGTTGTGGCAAAGCCCAGTCGTCAGTGTGTGCCTGTAATGTGCTTAAGATGGTGTTGGACCTAGAAATAGGTACACTCCATGGCTTGTCTTCCATGTTTTCTTCGTGTCTTCAAGTGTGTGTGTTTTGGCGTGCTTGTTTTGTGTGGTGTGTTTGTTGCCCCATATGCAAAGACCAGCACCCTCAGGTAGTGTTTCCTACATTTTGGGATGTTTTGTGTGTCTTGCATGTGTGTTGCCCCATATATACAGAGACCTGCACCCTAAGGTAGTGTATCTTGTATTGTGGGAGGTTTGTTTACTTTCTAGTACTTGCATTTGCATTTCATATGTATGAAAAAAAGAAAAGAAAAGATATCATTTCTGTCTTCCATGCATTAATGTGTCTTCTATACATTGATTGTCTTCTCTATGTTCTACGTGACTGTAACTGTCTTCTTCATGTTTTGCATACCTGTTACTGTCTTCTATGTGATTGGCATGTCTTCTCTGTGCTTCACGTGTTTGTTGTCTTGGTGACCTTACTTTAATGCATGTATTGGCCTCGGGTTTATACATACATTAAAGTGGGGGCTAAATGTAACATTAGAAAATGTCCCCTTGGGGGCTTTTCCCTCATAAGGTTTAGCTCCCAGGTCTTTTGCATGCATTTAGGACATCTTAGTTCATATTTTGGCATCCTGATGGAATGAGGCCTAGGTTTCATGGCAAAGTGGACCTAGGAGGACCCCTTGACCTTAACCCTGCCCAAAATAGGGGGGGAGGACTTGGGCGCCCGTGCCCTAGTCATGCCCTATTTTGGGTCAAGCCCAAAATTTAAGTGTCAGTTTATGACCATTATTTGGTCCTTTTGCCGACACGATAAGTTTTGATTTTTGAAATCTTGGCAGGAGTGCTTGTAGTTGCATATAAAAGCATGCATATGCATTCATTTGTAAACTAGATTTTAATTAGATGATTACTAGCAAGCTATTGTGTTCTCAAGGTGATTCAAGGCTTTCATTGTGTTGCAAGAGTAGACTTGTGTGTTTTGTGTGTTGATATTTGCAGATTTGAGCATCAATTTCCTCATGGAATGAAGAGCATCTTCCTCCCATGAGAGCTTCACTGCAAGGTGACATTATATTGTATTTTCATCATTGATTCATTTGGTTTTTGCCTCTGCCTCACAAGGGCATGCACTCTTTATCTGACAACAGTGTTCGAAGACTTAAGTGTCCTCTGGGGATTGACTGAGGCAAGCCTCTAAACACCACAACCCCCAAACCAAATCTTGTGATTGCAAGTTACAAGTGTCGCATTTAGGAAAAGTGAAGTTGCAGGAAGGAAATTGGCAGGCATCAAGGATTTAGGATATGAAGAGAAGAAGGACACCAGAGCATTTCCAGGACTTGGGTGCTCGCTCTAGTGTCCTTCACAAACAAATTTTTGGAAACAGAAGTTACAGGGCTGATCAGTGTCGGAAGGAGGTCTGGATCCCACAAAGAAATTAGTACCTTAGACTAGGGTGCCTACTCCAGTGTCCCCGACTATTCCACTTTGGAGCCCCAAAAATAGGTACTCTGTGATTTGGTATTTTACTCCTGTCTGTAAGAACTTTTTTTGTTATTCATCAATTTGTTGCCGTATTTGCATAATTAGGGTTTTAATGGTCAATTGAGCATAGGAGAAGGAAAATTGATAATTAAATTCCCTAATCCAAGTTTCCCTACATCTCACAAGTGACCTAGGGTATGATAGTGCTCACCACTCGACCCTAGATCCTTGAATGTATAGTGGAGAGGAGGATTTAAACATCAAAACACTAAAACATTTACACATCCAATTTTCCCTAAACAATACCTTATAGGATTATGTGTACTACCTTTTATTTTATTGTGTTATGTTATTGGACTTGATCAACCCAATAACATTATACATGTTCTTTGTGCAATATTATATAGAAAGAGACGATAATCATGTAGTCCAGAATGCATGATTATTATCTTGGAATATATAAGTATGTAAGTTATATAGTACCAAATGGTGGGTGAATGTATAGTATGAGATATGTATGTTACATGAGTGACCAAATTGAAAAGTTATTAAGGAATTTATTATATAGACTTGCATTAACTCCTTGATTGCAAATTCATGATCTATTTCATGTAGAAGTATATATAGTTATGATTAGATTATTGATTGGAAAAATTTCATGTTGAATCTATTTGTGATTAAATTACACTAGAAAGTGTTACTGAAAATATCTAGAAAATTATAAAACAAAATTATAGATGAAGTTAAGTGAAGTGAATTCATAGCATGATATTGATAGTGATACATCCATATTTATTTAACTAAATAATTTTGCATGTTTTGTTATAGATTCTCTTTGAGCTATTGAGGACTACAACTAAGCTACAGGGGGAGAATTGTTATAGGACTTTTTCCCCGAGAAATGAATTAAATAAGTAAAGTTTATAAAACATTATTAAAGAATAAAAAAGAGAAAAGAAAATAAAATTATCTAATAGTAAAGAAGGTGTGTAAAACAAAAGAATGAAAAGAAAGTTACTTTCAAGTTAAAGAAGTTAAAAGGTTAAAAGAGCCTTATAAAAATAAAAACACTCTTATTTATGTGATTGTTACAAGAAGAGTGAAAATAAAAATAATTATATTCCTTATTTTATAAAGACTGGGTGTGATGGTTGGAAGCCACCCTTTGGTTTATTATTTAAACTCGTGAAATGAATGTAAATGGGGGGAAATATTTGAGAAATCATTGAGGAAAAGTATACTGAAAAATGTACAGGAAAATGTACAGGAAAGTATACAAGCAAAAGTATACAGGAATCAGAGGGCATAAAGGAGTGAGGATTAGGATCATTGGCTGGACACTAAGCATTTGGAGAAGGGGCATATAGAGTGTGTCCAACTCGGGGTACAACGTACACCCGAGAGTGTCCTGGCTAGGGTTATGTTTGTTTGTGCCGTGAGGCATGGTTGGTTCTGTGTAAGAACCGGTTCCTCTAGGGGTGCTCTTTGTTCGGAACAGTCAGGACCTATGATTACTCCTCTGAGTGATGTATATCAGCATCTCAGTGCTTCATAGATAAGTGATTTATATATTTATTTGCAGTAAATATTACCAATGTTGCATTGATTAAATTATTATTACAAATTTGATGTTATTAAAGTTTATTGATGAAATATTTGGTTGTACAATGTTATTTGCTATGTTTTAACATTTATTTAATGTATGAAAAATAGATTTATTTATTTCTATTTCAAATAATTTCCCTACTTTATAGTTGTTAAGAAAATAATAACTCTCCGGTAAATAAATGTTACTTGGGTGAAAAGGAGATCACAAACACAAGGACAAACACAAAGTCAAACCTTAGGTCAAAGAAACCCTAAGTCAAATCGAGGTTAGCTTCAATCATCTCTCTCTTAGTTTGGGCTCACGAATGTGCCCTAGGCTTAGAGGCGAGTGGGTGAGGGAAATCACCAATGAGATTGAGGAGATTCACCCTAGACCACAACAAGATCAACAAACAATTCAACAACAACAACATGGGTTGAGGATATTCCAAACACATGTTATCATGCAACAGTTTGAACAACAACTCTAACACAATACAAGTATCAACGAGAACAATCGTCAACCTACATAACATTGGAATCTTAGGAATCCAAACAGAAGAATTGTGACTCATGACCCTTCGGGTCATATAGTTATTTTAACAACAATGGTCATAGAACATCAGATTAGAATCAACGCACAAGAAAGACCCTAGGACTGGCCAACCACTCTCTGTGAAGTCCAACTCTCAAGCAAGCTAGACTGCCCCCATGTCTCTCCTCCTCTCGACTGGCTACTTCCACGAGAGCGAGAGTGACATGGAGGTTCACCCCGTGGCAAGGAGAGGCATCCATGTGCACGCCAAAGTTGACTCAACCGCCCCAGGCTACTGAGTTGTGTTTTTGAGTGTACAAGCCCCACCTTGGTCAACTCTTATAACCAGTATAGGACCCCACTCTACTATGGGACTCCCTCCCCTATGATGTGGAGTAGCTTACTGAATACTATATCATTTGGGGACTATTATGATTTGCATACATCATCCCAAGGTAGACTCATGGTTACAATGTGTCTTATGGGCCCAAATGATTTTGCTCAATAGATAACTCAACCTCAATCTCCCAAATAACCATTTGATGTGCTCTGTGTAATTTCTCATGCTTTACATTTTATTAATGATTTGTGTTTGCACTCCATTATCTTGAGTATGGTTTTATAGGTTACACCATCTTATTTTATCATGGGAACATTCAACCAATGGTTGTTTATATGGTTAATTATGTTGAAGGTGTTCCCTCTATGATAAAAGGTGAGTACAATTATTCAATTGGGAACTAAGTAGTAACAAGGATACAAGATGATAGAAATAATCATGGCCAAACATACATTTCTATTTTATTTGGTTGACCCACCAATCATCTATGTACAATTATTTTCTATAACATTAATAAAGGAACCATATCTAAAATACTTCATATTTCATCCTAATAAAATGAAGGGCTCCGATGTGACCATCTTCATTCACATTTTGAGGAAGATTTTATAGATAGAATTAGTGCCAAAGCTATTTTGACCTTTAATGGAGCATAATGTTCAATAGGAAAAGGTAGAGGAGGATGTCCCATTCCTTCATCGACTGTAGTTTACATACTCCCTCAACATAGGCATGGCACTCCCTGCTTCTTCATATTCCTCATAAAGATTTTCATAATGCTCACCATAATTGTTGGCATCACAATGCTTCTTGTTATCTAGTTGGTCTTACATCCAACTAAGCCCAAATTTTATGTTGATAGTGTTGATTTTAGTAATATCACCAAACAATACCAATAATAACATCATGTTGAGGATGAGTGTTTGAAATGCAATTAAAAAGATAGACATCTACTATGCCACCTTCTTTGCAACAACTTATTATAGGGAACAAAGTATTGTGTTCACAAAGTTGCAAGACTTTTTATTAGGGCCACAAAAACACCACCATTCTCTATCTTGTTTTTTACTTACTTTTGTCACTCTCATCTTCTAATTTAGGGGATATAGTCGACATGGAAGTCAAGTTGCAATCTCATGTTCATTTCAAGGTGGACAAAGTTAAAACACATCAATAGAAACTCAAATAAAAGTGTTTCTTCTCTATGCCACTTAATGAAATGAGTGCAATGACCTTTATTAAGAATAAATACTAAGTTAAATTGGACCAATAGACAAAGCTATAACTAAGTTAGTATATAGATGGGATTGTTTTCTCTGTCCATTGAGTACATTCATTTATTTATTATTCTTATAATTTGTTAGTGTGGATTACATTATGGAATAAGGGGCTATTATTGTTGTCTATTATTTATAATAAAAGTTTACCATTCATGAATGTGTGAATTTATTCTAGAATTGAAAATATTTTTTCAAATGTCTATCATTTATACAAAGTTTTGAAGACAAACACATGGGAAATTCATCATTAATTATAACTTTTAAATCAACAAACACTATACATCTTGGAGAATAATAATAACGGGAAAAAACCTTAAACATGGAGGGTTGCATTTTTCTTCCACATATATGGTTAATCTAGGTCTACAATATTTTAATAATAAATTAGATCCAAATTAATATATTTCAGCTATTTTAGGCAATTCAAATTAGATCTATCTTATATAACCATTATCAAAGAATTTATGGTTTGCAAACCTTTCTACACATAAAATATTATCAAACCTAAGACAACACTTGGAGGCACAAGTAGCATGGTCATCGGGAGCAACGCTAACATGATCGAGCAAGAAGTTAATGGTATATGCATTATTACTTTTTGCTACTCCAAGTCATGGATGAGTAAAGTTGACTATGAGTCATAGCGTGCCTATGAACTACAATTTCTAATTATGGTTTGTCTATTGTGTACCCTTTTTATGGCTACAATTATGACATATTATCATGTAAAAGTGGTTCCATTCATTCTTAGAGTTTAAATGGAATTTGCCATTCAAATATAAATTTAGTGATGGTTAAACTATTTTAATGTATTTTTTTAAACTGCTTTTTAATGATTAAAATTATAAAATAAAAATATATGAATTTAATAAAAGTTAAAGATGATTAGTGCTATTAGAATAAATATATTTATTGTTTTTAAATTGTATTTTTTTAATTCACTCTAATTTGATCATTTATAAACACAATTATATTAAGGAATGTGAAAGTGAAGTTTGAACTTTAAAATTTATATTAGCTCATAATGCTAGTTAATGGAAGTGAATGAAAAGAATATTTTACAAACATATTTTGAGAAGAAATGAAAGAAAAAATTAAAATTACATAAAATATAATGAAGTAAGTTAAAATGTTATGTTTGTTTATTAATTATAAATATGCAAGATTTATTTATGTTTTTTTTATAAATATTTGGCACATACATGATGAAATAGTCATAGTTGTATTTGATCATGCAAGGTCGACATGAGAAAAAATTCAAATAGCTAAATCATATTGTTCAAGGCATCCACCATTTCCAAAGTTATATTTAATCAGGGCTTCCATGTCAGGGCCTTTTTTGTTTGCAATGTTTTTGTTTTATTTAAGCTATTGTTTTATTACTTGTGATGGATATACCATTATCATTCGCTTTGAGTTTTGCAAGTTTGTACATTTGAAACTTCATAACAAGGAAATGACATGGATTTATCAAACCTGGATAGGGTCTTGTAGCACCTATCTAGCATTCATGATATGGAAATATAAAGGTAGGATTTAAGATTCCATATTTTTAAATTTTCATAACTTGAAGTGGTTGCCACCAACCACTCCTAATGGCATGGGTTATGTCTCACCTTTAGATATCAATGTTTTGTGTAGATGAAGAATAATGCATATGTGACAATGTGACAACAAAAAGAGGACCACTTATGTACATGATTGACAATTATTAACTAATCTATTGAAACACTGAGTGAAATACTCCACCTAAAGATTGTGATTGAAAATTATTGTGGCTAAGACGTATCAATTAGGTTTCCTTAAAGACCTATCAATTACTTTACACTATAAGAAAGTCACGCTCAAATAGAGGACTATCACATACGCATTGTATGTTAAAGTGAGATATCTAATTTGTAAAACCAATGTTACAATAACAAATGTTACCGGGTGAAGAGAGATAATGGACAATCATGCATAGGCTGCTCTAATAACAGCTCATTATTTGTCTAGAACGTGGTATTATCTGGAAGAATCGTGGAAACCCAAGTGATACTATAACCTGTTTCGAGTGGCCGGCTTTGAGGGCACAGCCGGCCACCATTTGTGGGTCCCATGATTGTGTTTTAATTACGCGTAGATTACAATCAGATTTGTTTTTAATTAAGGATATTCTCATAAGATTATAAAAATTTTAAGTGACACGCATGTTAACAGGTGGCACAAGAGTTGTACTAGATTAAGTAACCCAGAATTGATAGGGGAGTAAACCCAGAAAGTGAGCACTACTGTCTCTTCATTGGATCACTACTATCCTTCTCAAAGCACTCAATTGGCCCCCATCGTTCCAAAGGTTGTCTTTTTGAGTGTGTAGACATTTTCTAATTAAAAATCTTATCCACGCAGCAATGTGGGAAGTCTAAATTTCTTAAAGAGCAACTCAATGCATTAGCACATTACCGTTGATCACTAACATCTATTGTATCTATGGTTAACGTTTTCCCCAATTTCAAGGGTATTAACCATTGCAAATGACACCCTGTTCTAGAGATACATGCACGAGCGACGCCATTAATGAAATGTCAATCACTTGCATCAAATCATAAGGAAAACTCAGACAACACTTCGGTTATCAAATGATTGATTGTGCCCTAACTCATCTACTACTTAGCATTTGCCAAGAAGTTTATTATTTGAACAAGCAATGGAACCATTGCTTGAAAATTGTAGTGACAAATATCCAATTTTGATCGGGTGAGTAAATTTTTTTTTTCAACTCTCCCTTTTATTGAAATCAAAGGTTTCTAGAATTGTAATTGAATTAAAGAATCACAAAACCCTAGTCGGCCTCAAGTCCATTTGAGAATACTAAAAATGTCATCCAAATGCTAATCCACATAGGATTTGACATAGTTACTCCCTTGGGTCATGAAAACTTTCAAAAAATCAAAAAGAAAGGGAGTCCTAACTGACCAACTTGAGGACTATATGGTCGATATCCAAAACTCTATAACATTCAAGAATGGAGGGGATTTATTTGTCACATTCTTTAGAAAATCATGTTGTTGAATCCCTATCTACAACTCTTGGAGGCTCGACCTTGGAAAAGTGGCTAGTGCCCAATTATTTTGTTAACCCAAAGTTAGTTGAATGGACTATAAAGATGTATAACCCTAAGAATCATATTGTTGTGGAAGCCAAAGGAAATAAGTTGTTCACCATAAACAAAGAGTTATTTCAAACAATTTTTCACTTATATCCAAGTGTTGTTGTTGCTCTAAATACGCAGGTCTTAGCAATAGAGCATAACAAGCACAGGATGAGCTATATGGTAAAGTGGCTTCAAAATTACAAAGAAAGAGGAGAAGATAATAAGTTGAACCCAATCCTTGATGATGAGATTGAACCCAACATTTGTAGATTACCTCCAAGACACATATCAGAGCATGTGTCAAGTCATGGGGATTGATGTACATTTAATGATGTCAAAAGGTGTACCAATCTTTACCTCTCACATTCAACATGTTCAATTAAATACACATTATGACTATGTAAGTTTCCTAGCCAAACATATGGAGGAAGGGCTAGAGAGTGTGAAGAAGCTAGAGTGAAAGAAATATTTCAAATGGTACTCACTATTGTACCACATCTATTTGCATTTATTCTCTTTTGATTGGAATACAAGACTAGGCATGCAATTAGTTTCACATGAGCTACCAAAAGGAGTTTTAAATCTTGTCTAGTGGTGGACTCCTCATCTTAATATGCATGACCCTAAATCCCACTATTGCATATTTAAAGACTACTTTGTTACTCTAATTTTGAGGAGGTTGGGATTTGATAGGCCCAAGTTGCCATAGAAATTTATTGAATTTTTTAGACCTATCAATTTCAAACAAAATCCAATGGAGGGCCACAATTAGGGGATTGGTTCTTCCATGAGAAGTATACTATCATTAGAGCATCCAATGCCACTTTCATGCCACACAAGTTGCCAATATGAGTGGCAAGAAGGATTGTTTTTTTAGAAGTTATGTGGCAAATGAATAACTCAAATTATGAACATTTTATAATTTAGAAGAAAAAAGGCATCTTCCCCCCTCAACCTAATTTTTTGGATGAAAGTGTAGAGTTGTGTCTTACTTTGTGCCAACAAAGTATTTTTAGATGAACCGCTTTTTTGCAAAAGGGTTTTTAGGCAAAAAGGTTTCACCCAAAAATATGTGGTGCCTATGTGGCACAACAAGTTTTGGGAAAAATAATGTCACATAAAACTCTTTAAAATATTAAAAGGAAAAAATGTCCGATGTCATTTACTCCAATAGTTTTGAACCCTAATCGACTTTCACCTAAATCACTTTTTCTTGAATTTGCTTCACCCCAAACAACTTCTCTTGCTTCAACCAACCTTCAAGTTCATGTTGGGACTTCTTTGAGTAGAGTGCCTTACTAGAGTGCAATCAGAATTTTGATGTATGCTATGGTCTATTCTAGACCATACATTGCCTAAGCAATGTGAGTTCTTTCTAGATATATGTATAATCCTAGTAGAGTTCATTAGGATGCAGTTAAAAGAGTCTTTAGATATTTGTAGGTTACCTCAAAGCATTCCTTGTGTTATCATGGTAATTTGATAGGAGACGTGCATTCCCCTGATATTGGTCGTTATGCAGATTCAAACTAGGTAGGTGATGTTGATAGCAAAAGATCCACCAATGCTTATGTGTGTACTTTATTTGGTGGTGTAATTAGTTGGATGAGTAAGCAATAAGTTGTGGTTGCTTTGTTACTGAGGTTGAGTATATGGTAGCTACTCACACTTGTAAAGAAGCCATTTATATTAAGAGATTGTGTTCAAACATTAGAATAAAATAGGGTATAGTGATATTTATTGTGATAGTCACCGTGCGATCTACCCAACTAAGAACTCAATTTTTCATGCTAGGACCAAGCATATTGATGTACAATATCATTTTGTGACAGATATGGTCAAGGATAGTAAGGTGAAGCTAGTTAAGGTAGAGACTTTAATGAATGTTGTAGATTCATTGACTAATCTCGTGAGCATAGAGAAATCTAGATGGTGTTCAGAGTCTATGGGCTTTTCGACCCCTAGTAATTAGATAATGGACATTGATACTCCCTTTTTTCTCTTGCAAGGTGTTTGACAAGTGGTAAAATGTTGGAAAAAGTGTCTCAACCTTGTAATTGTAAAAAGTACAATTTTCAGGTTCTAAAAATGAATAAACTCAATTTATGGGCTATAGAGTGGGTTTTGGCTAAAATGATTGTTCTAGGTTGCCTTGCAGCACTCTAGGGGCACCCGGTGCATAGATCACTTTGAGTTATATAATTTTTTTTAAAATAGGCTCAATTAGCCTCCCAAATCAAAAGTTATGGCCTCCAAAAGTTGGGCCTCTCATATTGGGAAATGTAAAAAGGTGTTGGACACGAAAAAGAGTTGTAAGGGGGAGTTACAAATGTTGACCAGCTTATGATGTGTGTTATGACACATCATAAATTATCTTTGATTGGAGATAATGAAACCCTAAGGATTTGGGCACCACTTTTGGGTGGTTTTGGCTCATGGTTTTCTAATTACCATTTGATAGTTTTATGTATTGTATCCCCTATATATTAGGTACTTGAGATGGAGGTTGGGCTTGAGAGTCTTATAGATATTTGTAAGCTGCCTCCAAATCTATGGTCAATGATACTCCTATGAAGGCTTGCTTTGCAAGCATATTGTAATCTTGTTAAGAGTTATGAATAATATATTGGGCTTCTTTTAGAGTGTGGGGTTTTTCTCTCAAAAGGGTTCTCACCATGTAAATCATTGTCTTGTGGTATGACTTCTATTTATGCTTATTTTTGTATAATTTCTATAAATGTTATAAAGATTTGAAAAGGCTTGCATAATCCTCCTCTCAAGATTAGTGTAGGAAGTTGTTCTGCTACCTTAGCTTCCTTACAAGATTCATGGCCTCTCTCAACCCCACACATGGGTTTCTCTTAATCTAATTGGAAGATTCAAGCCCAACACAACTCTCCCTTCCAAACTACATATACAAACACAACAACTTAAAAACTCACAAAATGAATCACAATCAAGATCAAGCTAACATATGAAACTTACAAAAACATATTCATCTTGCATATTCTATAAAGAAACCTATAAAGCCTACCTCTAATAGATTCTAAAATGGTAGAGATGCTCCTTGTTGAAGATTATTTAAAGAGACTCATCTCCAAGCCTTCTCCCCTTTTTAACCTCCAATCTCTCAAGACTCCACACTCTCTCGTCATAACAAAAATAAATAATAAAAAAAGAACCCCCACAAACTCAATAAGAGGGTAATAAATGAAGAATGGCATCCCTAGTACAAATCCCTATACAAAATTTAGTAAAGAATAATTGGATGATATCAAGTCAATCTTCCTTCTTCCCCAAGACAAATCTTGTTACACTTTTTCGAGGGGCTTTGGAAGTATCAAATCTTGTCCAAATCTTAAAATTTATGTCACAACAAGTACCCATCCCATAGATTTTTGCCCTAGAGACTTATTTTCACTTAATTAGTGAAGAAAAAGACACTTTATGACCTTTTAAAACCTCCTCTAAGTTCAAATCCAAGTTTCTCACAAGGATGGATCAATACCTCCAAAAAAAATTCTAATGGCCATGGAAATCACTTGCACACTTGCAAATAAGAATCAATATATCCCACAATATAGTCAAAGTGACAATAACAATATTTCCAAACATCATAAACTATGAGAAATCTAAAATCTGCATAATTATCATTATTCAGCCAATACTCATAATTTAAATTCAATCATAACAATTGCACACACAATCCACATTTATCACATAATATTATTTCATAATTCTTTCCAATTTTCATCATGTTCAACATTCTTATTTAGATTATCGCTACCAAATTGGAAATTAAATTAGATTGATATTCACCATAACATAATTGAAATTATTAGTGAACTATTATGTTACAATTCTTTAAATAAACTATATAATAACCTTACAAAAAAGATATTTTAAAATAGTTAAAAAAGGTAAATATGTTTTTCTTATCATTATCAAGTGGGACACTAATTTGATGTATGAGACCTTCTTGGTGGATGCTAACAAAGAGATTCTTAGATCCCATTTATCTTATATATTGTCCTATAATGTGTACACGAGCAAATCACTCTTTTTGAATTAAGCATTGTACATCTCTTCTATGATGTATAAACTTTTGGTGTAAATATTGTACTTTGAACCTAGGATAGTGTTTATCTTAAGTGTAATATTACAACTAGCTAATTAAGTTTAGTTGAGATATTAGGAATGTTTAATTTTCCTCACCTAGAGGTAGCTAATAAACATATGTGTAGACCTTGACTTGAGGTACTTAAAAGTGCTATCACTACCTCATAAATTTTTGATTGATGGTAGTTAGGTGCTACCTCTATTTAGTCAAGGTCACCTCTATCTCATTTAGATTGAGTTAACTCACCTCTTGATTGGGAGTGATTAATATTTAAACTCATAACTCTTGGACATGTCATCTCCTTGATTCATGCATCCAAGAGGCCTATATATTTATATTTTACTACTGTAATTTGTTCCATTATATTGAATACAAAATATCATAGTCTTCATCTAGATTTGTGATTAGCTCAATAGACATTAGATTTTAGGTGGATTTATATTTATGGTAAATTCTAACATGGTATTAGGACCATGAGGTCCTACAGTTAGCCCATTTCTAGGTTTTGGGGCATGTAGGATCTAAGCATTTAGCACATCTAGTGAATGATGAACCCATATTGAGCTCACCATTGTGTACAAAATAGCCAAATTAGCTAAGATCTGCTATTATTTTTGTATATGCAGAAAATGGAAATCAAATAAGGAACAAATGCATCAAGGAACGTACTCCATATTCAACAATCACATCAAAAGCAAGTAACTAAAGAAAGGAAAAGAAAACAATATTACCAAAGTAGTCATTGTTGCCCTTGATATTTGAAAATAATCTTTGAATTGCTAATAATGTTGATTACTCCAGACTAGCAGCATAACAATACTTGAAAACTCATGTGATTCTCATAAATGCTCTAGTTCTAGGTGAAAATGACTTGATTGAGAGTGATATTTATATGATCTTGGATGTGGGAAGGATAGGACCTATTTTCATGAGGTCGGCTAAGACTAATAGGTAAAAGTATATAAGGATTAGGATAAGTGAAAAATAATTAATTAAATAATAAAATTATTTGATTAATTATAGGACAAGGTGGGAGAAATGATTTAATTAAAGTAAATATAATTTATTTAATTAATTTAGGAAATGGACAAAGTGGACTAAAATTAATTAAATAAATAAAGATAATTTATTTAATTAGTTATATAATGAAAAAAGAATGAAATGCATGTGCAGAAAGATGGGGGTCCAAAACCACTTTTTCGTCCAAACAAGCCATAACGTGAGTGCGTTATAACACACCCACATTTTAAAGTAGTTAAAAGGTGAATCCTTGAACTTCCTTCACTCTAGAGTAGGGTCATGTCTAGGAAGAGACCATGCCCATATATACATAAAATAAACATTTAAGTATAAGTTGGTATTTACCTTTTATCATTTACCTTTCTTATACTTGTTATGTAGGTAAAAAGGGGGATGAATGCAATGTGTGAGTTATACTAGATCAAACCCTCCTTTCACTATAACATTCAAGGACAAAGACTGAGCCAAGCCACTACAAGATGGAAGAGGGCTCAGCTACTGATCTTTGTGCTCTTGTTTGTCAAGGAAAGATAAGATTCAATCAAGCTTTTTATCAAACCCTAGGCTAAGTGTGAATGAAACCCTAGTTATGAGATAATCAGCTTGAAACATATGATCGACAATAGAAATATGGAAACTAAAAGTACATAGATGATCAGTAAGATGTTTGGAACCTGTCTCCTGAAAGCAGAGACCTGTCGGAGGGACAAATTCGACAACTACCCAAGTCTAGATGTAGGATTCTGCTAGAGGTCAAAACTTATAGAATGCTACAAATGATGCTCAAAAAATTGCCCAAGTCTATTCAGGGAGATTTTTCGTAACTATTTTCAGATCCTGAAACTCTATTTCCTGCACTGCTTCCCTATAGCTCAACTTTTCCCAAAACCTGTACCTGTAACCTCCACACAAGACAACAAGAGAGGGGTTTGGGGGTTGTGGTGTTTAGGGATTTGCCTCAGTAAAATCTTGGGTTAGCATTCAAGTTTTCCCAACACCGTTATTAATGAGAGAGCGTGTGTCCTTGCAAGACAGAGGCTAAAGATAATCCAAATGATGAAATGATTCAAATGAAATGATGTCACCTCAGAGGTGAAGTCCTTAGGAGGATGAAATCTTTTCAACTCATAAGGAGATGGGTGATGATGCCATATCTGCAACAAACACACAAATACAAACACAAATCTGCAACAATAACACAATGAATGCATTCAATGCTCTTTACTCCAATATCATAAGTTTGCGTTATCCATCTAGGTGTAAAATGAAGTCATAAACTCACTTATATATGCTTTCCCACTAACATTTATGAATTTAAATCACAAGAGTCAATAAGGAGAAACATTTTTGGAAGGGCCCAGGCTGACATACCAAAAGTTAGCCATGACCAGTTAGGAGAGACTTGGGTGGTTGGTGCCCAAGTCCAGGGGCCTAAATTGGTTAGGGTTAAGCTAAAGGGAGCATTAAGGGTCCAAAATGTCATGAGTGTTAGGTAATTTCCTTTGGGATGATCAATTATAATGTATAACGAAGCAAATAGGACCTAGAAGTTAAACTAGGAGGTAAAAAGGTATGTGGCCACTTTTTACTCCATAACAATACTTTAAGTTTATATTTATGTATATACTAATAGGATGTTTGAGAGTGGTTTCAGATCCATATGAATTAAATTGTATATTCTAAAATTTGGAGGATCCCTCAGATTTCACACTTAGTCAAATTTTCAAGGTTTCAGGGTTTCAGACTTAGCCAAATTTAGGGGTTCAACAACATGCATCAAGGTAAAGGCACAAGAACCCCTTAGGTCTCTCTCTCTCTCCTCTCTCTCCTCTCTCTCTCTCTCTCTCTCTCTCTCTCTCTCTCTCTCTCTCTCTCTCTCTCTCTCTCTCTCTCTCTCTCTCTCTCTCTCTCTCTCTCTCCTCTCTCTCTCTCTCTCTCTCTCTCTCTCTCTCTCTCTCTAATGTTATCTCTTTATCTCTATGTCTCCCTCTCTCTATCTCTTTCCATCTCTATCCCCTTGTCTCTATATCTCTCCCTCTCCCTCTCTATCTCTACCTCTCCATCTCTCCCTCTACCCATCTCTATCTCTCTATCCTCTCTCTATCTCTATCTCTACCCCTCTCTCTATCTCTATCTCTCCCCCTCTCCATCTCTCCCCCTCTCTATATCTCCCTCTCTCTCTCTAACTCTATCTGTATATTTCTCCCTCCCTCTCTATCTCTCTCCCCCTCTTTCTCCCACCCTCTCTAAAGCTTTGAGATAGAGATAGAGATATAAAGAGGGGGAGAGAGATAGAGAGGGAGGGAGAAATATAAAAGATAGAGTTAGATAGAGAGAAGGAGAGATAGAGGGGGGGAGAGATAGAGATAGAGATAGAGGGGGGGAGAGATAGAGATAGAAGGGGGGAGAGATAGAGATAGAGATAGAGATAAAGATAGAGATAGAGACAGAGACAGAGACAGAGACAGAGACAGAGATAGAGATAGAGAGAGGGGGCAAAGGTAGAGATAGAGATAGAGAGAGAGGATAGATATGGGTAGAGGGAGAGATGGAGAGATAGAGATAGATAGGGAGAGATAGAGAGATAGAGAGGGAGAGGGAGAGATATAGATATAAGGGAATAGAGATGGAAAGAGATAGAGAGAGGGAGACATAGAGATATCATTAGAGAGGGAAAGATAAAGACAGAGATATAGAGTTAGAAAGAGTGAGACATATAGAGAGAGAGATATATATATATATATATATATAATTTATCATTGAGCGGCTTGGTATGATACATATGGGACCATTCAAAAGTCCTAGATTGGTTTGGGATCCAGGAATTGATTGACATGATTGATCCTAATGCAAATTTGATATTTGTGATTGCTTGAGGGCAAGAAATCTCGGGGTGGGAGGACTTGTAATGTCCCCTTTTGACCAAGGTTTGGTAAGGGAATGATTATTGGTTGAGATAGGACCTTGGAGGCTTGGAGAATGGAATGTCAGATTCTTGTGGCTCAACTAATTTTATTTTATGGGATAAATTGTATTTTTGGCTATTGATATTTTTATATTACTTTTAGAAAAGGCAAAAATATTAAAATATCATGCCAAGAGGAAAAATGACCTAGGTGGGAAAATGGAAAATAAAGAAAAAGATGGAAAAATAAATATTGGAAGTGAAGTTAAATTATAATATTTATTATTAAAATATTATAATATTTCCAACAAAAGTTGGCGCTCATGAGGAAAAAGAGAAAAATAAAAAGGATGGTAAAAGACAATAAATAATATTTTATTATTTAAAATATTATTTTATTAAGCCAAGGGTGGCCGCTCAAGGGAGAAAAAGAAAAAAATAATAAAATAATAATATATTATTTATTATTATTTAGGTGGGACGTCCAAGTTGGAGGAAAATAAAATAAAAAGAAAATAATTAAATATTATTTTCTTTTAGTAGTGGACTTCAAAAATAACAAAATAATGCTTTATTTGGGCACCTAAGTTGAAAAGTATAAAAGGGGGTCATTTGGAGCATTTTTCATCTCTTGATCATTTGATATTTTACATATTGAGTATTTTCTCTTGGCTAAAAGTGATTTTTTAGTTTGTTCAAGGAGATGATCCCTTGAATGAAGTGGTTTGGACAAAAACCCAATCCACCATGGGAGATGGATTCATGTGGAGTTCATCATTGAGCTTAACCGGAGGATTTTAATGGAGATATGGCTTCAAACAACTAGGGTTTTATGAGCAATTCATCTTCAGCTAGGGTTTGAAGGATTTGTTTGTAGATTTATTGAAGAATAAGGTAGATCGGGGCATAATTTTATCATATTTTTATATATTGACATCATGCAAGGACTTCCAAGTGGATCGCCTATCATTTGAGGACAATTTTAAGGTTTGGAATCAATAATAGATGGTGTAATTATTATGTTAGGTGACTGGAAGTGCATTTCAGAGGGTTATACTTTCACATTTTGGCATCCTTTGTCATCTATAGGCTTGCTGGGTGAAATTGCACCTCTCCTAGGCATACTTGATTTCACTTTTTGACATATTTAGGCACTTTGGAACAAGATTTGCAAAATCTGGGTTGTTATTGATGAAATCAATCATATATAGTTTGCATATCAAACTTATATTGAGGGTTTGATGACATGTTTTCATGGCATATGGTAATATTTGACATATAGGTCTAAAGCCTCTCAAACCATCACGAAAGTAAATAAAGTAAATAATCCATTTAAACTACAAAATCACAATTTATCCAAAGTAAAATGATGTAATTGATTTGCTTAATTACAACTTCACAAGTAAATGATAAATCTCATAAATATGAATCAATAAATGTTAATAAATCTTACAAAATTGCATGCTCAATCCAAGTAAAAGCACTATAAAATAATATACAAAGTCCATCGGCAATCATGTCATAAATACATCCAATTACAATAATCATGTACAACAAGTATAAATCAATCAATACAATCTCCATTCACCACAAACCAAGTGGTTCTTCTGTGAGCCGAGAGACAAGAACATGGCCCAGGTGCTTTTCCACCCAACCATGAAGCAATTACACTTCCCTGGATCCCTTCATGAAATGAAGGAAACCCAGCCCTGCACGAAATGACTAGCTACCTAGAAACAACTGGCAAGAGGGACACCTGATGCAACCTGATGTCTAATGTGCAAGTCTAAATAATGAAATGTAGATTGTCTCACAACAGGATGTGGCAGAGATATATATATCAATAAGTTTGCTAGACAAAATATTCATCTATTTCAATGACAACTCGATTAGATCTAATCCTTTAAAACATAGTAACCAATCAATTCCCAAAAAGAGGAAAAGTCATCTCTGATAATCCACATTCAACATCCTTGCCCAAAAGTAACCCAATAACATTCCTAGATAAAAATCAACTTTCTTTCCCCAAGAAATAATAGAATAAAAGAAGTAAAGAGAACAATATCACCCAATTCTCCTAAAAACCCTCTGTAAATTCCCTTTCAAAGCAACAAACATGCAAACACACTTTCCACAAGTAATAAGAAGGACATCATTCATTCATTTATTTACTTATTTATGCAAGTATGAGTCTACAAACTGGTTATAATCCTTAATTTCAATTCATTGTCTAAGAAAGTTTGAAGAATCTTCAATGTTAAACTCTTTCCAACCAATATCGTTTCATGATTTAAACAATTCATAGATTCTTTAATAAGAGTTTAAGACTAATTTCAGCATTAAATAAGAATAGGTAGTAATTAGAAAATTTAACTGTCTCTATTCTAAAGGTTTTAAAGAGTGTTTAAATTAAGCTATAGAAGCATAACTTCAAGATACAAGAACTTATATCAAGCTATCGAATTCAAAGTAAGTTGGCTACAGGAACTTGTAAGTCAGGTTTACAGAAGTAGAGCATTTCTGCTAGAGGAAACACAGTAATAAAATAGATAAAAGACATTTGCATGAGTAATTAATTCACTGCTACAGGAGTTTAGCAAGAAAACTAATACGAAACAAGGGACTGCGACATGATTACAAATGAATTTTTGTGATAGTAAAAATGACAAAAGCTACAGGTAATATCATATTTGACAATGTTTGAGCTGCGAAGAGGAAATAAATACTACTGAATGGAGTTTACAAGGCCGTTGAGAATGCAATATAGACCAGACATTTTTAGCTGACTTTAATGGATAAAACAGTGAGAGTTTTCAAAGCTAGAGGATAGGCCATTTCATGAACTGCAGTAAAGAGATGAATCCAAAGTAAACACAAGGATGAGCTAAATTAATTAGTGGCTAAGGATAATGGTAAGTTCCTAAATCTGTTTGTAGGCTAACATTTTTGATAGGCCAATGGCATAGATAGATCAGGCTGGCGATATAAAAGGGGTCATTTTGTGCCCAGATTGGTCTAGACATGAGCATAGTTGATCCTTAGTCTAAAATGGAAGAGATAAAGTAGGTGACAAGGGGAAATAGTTCTTGGAGCAAGCAAAAATAGAAAACACAAACTGGTCATTTACATTATAACGCGGGTCAGAGAAAGAATAGAGCACAAGCCAAATAATAATCATGGTTTTTAACAGTATTTCCACCTTAAATTAATGCAACAACACAAGGAAAAATACTTGATATAAAACGCTTGCCAAGGGTCAAATCCTCTACTGAGTTGTCGTTGCCTTTCCTCCCTCTTGTTGCTGCCAAAATCATGATGTTTTCTCTGTTGTGACTACTCTGTTTTCTCCTCTCTCAGTTGCTCAGAAAACAATGATGGTGATTTCTTCTGTTGTGTCTTGTTTTATTCAAAAACTCTGCTAATATTGGCATTGGAAATTTAGGTTTTCCTTTTGCTTTTTATTAACTAAAGATATTATTTTAGTTTGCATGAGTTTGCAATTAGAAAAGCTCTCTAAAAATAAATAAAATAGATTTATTTATTCCTTTGGCTTGCATGGTTTATTATTATTCTTTTTAATTCTTTTATTAGAATTCTAAATATAATAAGTGTTATTAATATAATTTATTTATTTTCAATTTACATAATCACTTTAATATCAAAACAAGAAGATTTTCTATTAATAATAAAATAATAATATGTATAAATCTATTGTAATTAACTATAATTGAATGTCTAATTTAAATATTGTCTTCCAAACATCCATATTTATTTAATTAGGAAAACATTTATTTATTAAATAACATAAAATACATCCATATATATATATATATATATATACACCATTTAAAATAAATACTCCAATAAAATATAATTTGTAAAGACATTAATATTCATGACTAAATCAAGCATTCAAAAAGGAACTTACTATCGCAATTAAAACACAATATTTTCTAAGTATCTAGCCATCCATCGCGTTTATTATCCACACAATGATGCATAAAAATAAGCCATTCAAAATGCAACATGAGACTACGTGAGTGTGTGATTGCATCAGGGTTAACGATCCCAACAGTTCTTGCCAAGTGGCTAGAACATCTCTACCTCAACCATGTTCTCGTCTTCAATGAGTACATACATCCATTCGCACTCAACTTGACGTCAATAGGTTAGTGCCTCAAAAACATAGCCAAAGCAAAACATCATAATCACATCAATAATATTTAATATTTAAATCAACTTGAACCAATTTACACAATTATAATTTCATGATAATTACCTTCACACACTTGTAATTTACTCAAAGTAAAACAACCATAGTAAATGTTCACTAATATAAAATAATAATTATATAACTTCCATAAAAATGAGACGTGACACTAGGGCATAGCGATCAGCTTTGGGAGGCATATTTTGGTATTGTTTGATGATCTACGTCAAATCTAGGTAATAATCAGCTACATTGGCAATTGCATCAGTCCAAATCAAACCTTATTGACTACTTATAGGAGCTTCTATAGCCAACAATCATACGATTTCAACCTCTACTCTTGCAAGGCTTCATCTTCAATAAGTTGGTTAGGGTTGCATGCATGGAACGAGCATATTTATAAACATTTTGTGGTCTGATTCTTAAATCAGTATAGTCTAATTTATGACAAAAGTGAGCTTCATTTGTAAACATCATTATTCATTGCAATCAAGAAGACCCTTTTGCTATCCAGGTATGTTTCTACATGTTTGCATTGTATTTTGAAGTATGTATGAGTTGATATGTTTGCATAATTGTGTTGGCAAGAGACACTGTGTGGCTTCATGAGTGTTGTCATTGATGGCAACAAAGTCCATCCCACTCATCTGCAGCACATGGTATGTCTATACCAGAAGTCAGATTCAAGAGTATTTTGGTCCGGTGAGCAAGAACAGAGCATGCAACAAGGTCCGACAGTCAGGTCTGGATCTCTTAGAGGATGTATCTCAGCAAAGTACGGACTTGGGGAAGTCAAGAGGAGTACCATGACTACCACATTCCAGAGATTGAGCCTCCAATGATGAAAGAGTGAAAACATATGAGCACCTAAGTGTTGGGTTCCTGACAGGCAAAGCAGACTGAGCAAGAACTAACCGACAGAGCATCAAACCTTAATCCGAATGAGAAATTGATGGTGATCAAGCTTCTTGAGGGATCAATCATGGTTGGCCAACATGATTGATGACTTCTATAACTATCTCTTTGATACACATCACTTAGTAAGCATGGATTCAGCTGACAGACCAGAGTTTGGGAAAATCTTGAGTATTCCAGATGCCGACTAGAAAGATGTTGAAATCCTTGGTGCGGATATATATACTAGATGGATTTCAATGTGAAGGTGTGTGGATGATAATATAGTGTGCAAGAAAAGGTAGAGAGTATTGTGGAAGTAGCTATACAGGTACAGTATGTGACAGAACAACAACACTAAGCAGAGGAAGAATGAAGTGCAACAGATCAATATATTGAGCCTAATTGGAACTGAACCTCAGCATATGTGGATGCCTCTGATCAATTCAAACAGCTGGTTACTCTCTATATACCTTGTAGACAGTGAGTCTCTTGTAGGAAGTGAGCCTCTTGTGAGCAGTGTGCTTGGGCAGTGAGCCCTAATTGGCAAATGCCATTTTGTACTTCTTATTCTTTTAACAGAGAATACAATCTTGGGTTAGTCACCCTGTGGTTTTTCCCTTAACAGGGTTTTCCATGTAAAAATCCTTGTGTTATGTGTGTTGATCTCATTTATGCTCTCATGTTTATTTATGCTTATATGTTTAAATACTACACTATTGTTAAAGAAGAAAAGAAAGTTAAATTATTTAAGATAACTGATTCACCCCCCCTCTCAGTTATCTACCTTGTTTTTAACAAATTGGTGGATTATTTTAGATATGATATTGTTACCTTTCAATCTTTACTTCATTACAAACATATTTATGCAAACAAAATATCAAAATTCCAAACCAAACTCTCTAGAACCAAATCAGAAAATTCAGGGCAGTGAGTGAAAAAAATTTAGTTAGAACTAGTTAGGGTTCTTACAGAGAGATAGAGAGAGATAGAGAGGGAGACATAGAGAGATAGTGAGGAAGAGGGAGAGGGAGAGGGAGAGGGAGGGGAAGAGATAGAAAGAGATAGAGGGAGAGATAGAGTTAGAGACAAAGAATATATATATATAGAGAGAGAGAGAGAGATCTAGGATAAAAATAGGGAGAGATAAAGAGATGGAGAGGGGGCAAGAGAGAGATAGACATAGAGAGAGGGGGTAGAGATAGATATAGAGAGAGGATAGAGAGGGAGAAGGAGAGGGAGAGGGAGAGGGAGAGGGAGAGGGAGAGGGAGAAGGGGAAAGAGATAGAGGGAGAGATAGAGATATAGCATTAGAGAGAGGGAAAGATATAGAGATATAGAGTTAGAGAGAGAGAGACATAAAAAGAAGTAGGGGAGAGGGAGAATTAGAGAGAGATAGATAAGGAGACATAGAATGAGGTAGGAGGAGAGGAAGAAATAGAGAGAGATAGAGAGAGGAGACATAGAGAGATAGAGAGGGGTACATAAAGAGATAGAGACAAGAAGACATAGAGAGAGGGAGGGAGAGGGGGGAGAGATAGAAAGAGATAGAGAGAGACATAGAGAGAGAGAGAGGGAAAATACAGAAAGTGGGATAGAGAGAGGGGGAGAGAGATAGAGAGGGAGGGAGAGATATAAAGATAGAGTTGGAGAGAGGGAGGGAGAGATATAAAGATAGAGTTGGAGAGAGGGAGGGAGAGATATAAAGATAAAGTTGGAGAGAGGGAGGGAGGGGGAGGGGGAGGGGGAGGGAGGGAGAGAGGGAGGATAGATAGATAAAGAGATAGAGATATCTAGATAGAGAGAGACATAAGGGGTCCCTCTGTCTTTAATCTGATGCACATTGCTGAACCCCTAAATTTGGCTATCTGAAACCCTAAAACCCTAAAAATTTGACTAAGTCTAAAATCTAAGGGATCCTCCAAATTCTAGAATCTACAATTTAATTCCTATGGATCTAAAACCACTCTCAAGCATCCTACTTTTATATACACAAAATATAACTTAAAGTACATAAGAAAGGTAAATGATAAAAAGTAAATACCAACTTATACTTAAATGTTTATTTTATGTATATACCCTTGGTCTCTTCCTAGACATGACCCTACTCTAGAGTGAAGGAAGTTCCAGGATTTGCATTTTAACTAGTGTTTTAAAGTAATTAAAATGCGCTCACATTATAAAGAGACCACATTTTTTCTTGCTTTGGGAAATTCTAACCCTAAGGGTTGGAGGTATCTTTTGGACGTCAAGGATGTGTTTTTAATAAAAGTTAGAAAATATGATCAAATATCGTGCATGCTCCCCCTATGGTTTACACATTTGTCAATGTCAATACAAAAGAATGCCAAGACAACTTAAAGTTTTTTATTATCTTTCTAACCATGTATTTTTTTCGAAAAACTGATAACATTAAGGTTTCCATCTTCAAGTTCTTTTGCTAATGTGTTAAATTTTTTTCAGAAAATCCATGTCTAGTTTTTTTGGTGTCATTTTTTACATGTTTATCAAAATTTGAAACAAATTAAATTTTTAGATTCTAGACTCAATCCTATACACATTGAAAAAAAATTAGGGGGGAGCACACTCAATTTTTCATTTTTCAAGTGTGTTCACTCTGAAAATTCATAAAAAAATTCATATATTCATAAAAAAATTTAACAAAAAAACAGGCATAAACTACATGGTGTTAGCTAATCTTCCACCAAAGAGATTTGTATAATACTTTAAAAAGTCAACATTTTAGGGGGAGCACACTAGACACCATGTTATATTTTTCTGACAAAAATAGGAGCACTTTGTGTGCTCCCCCTAATTGAACCTCTTAATCTCCACCATTTTTAGAAAAAAATAGTTTTACAACTAGACTCGGAGCACTACAAAACTTGCACTTATTACATATTCTAATTTTGAGCATGGCTATCTTCAATTTCTCATGCAAGATCAATTTTTTTATTTCAGAAAAAAGTGGCCACTTATGACTCCATTTTGGTCCCCCATTTTCATGCACATACCCGAAAGGTACCTAGGATGAAAGTGCACAAGATGAGTGTCTAGGTGATGTCGTAAGGACAAGGTCAATTTTATGTGTCTTCATTTTGGCCCTCTTTGAGATGATGTTGCGACTAAGAGAAGTAACATCATTTCAAAGAAGATAAGGAGTGATGAGGAGGAATGACAGATGGGATGACAGGATTGGGATGCCCCCTTGAGAGGATAGGCAGGTTAGAAGAACACGGGTAGGCTCTTGAAATGGATGAGACTAATGGGATGAGGGAAAAGAAGGAAAAATAAAAGATGGTGAAAGAAAAGTTATGCCGCATTATGTGAGTAATCATGATTTTTAATATGGCACTAGACATTATGCACCAAGGTATGAAGACTAGGGTGATGATATGTCTCATGCGTAAAAGGATGCCCTAGCACATCACAAGGTGTTTGACAAACTTAGTGGGTACTGTAATGTGACAACCAATAATGTCATAAGCAACCCTATGTTGTATAGCACCATCATATGGAAAACCATGATACCATTGTGGCAGGTAGGTTACAAGGACTGATGTAGATGCAAGATAAAATGATAATGTGGATGCAAGATAAAATGAATGCAGATGCAAAATAAAATGACAATGCGGATGTGAGATAAAATGATGATGCAGATGTAAGATAAAATGATAATGTACACAAGCAAACATATGTCGTTGGACACCATGATGTCATTGTGACAATATGTTGCAAGGATTGATACAAATGAAAGTAAAATGATAACACACACAAGAAAGCAATCATGCTTGCACAAAATCACACAAAGACAAACAAGGTGTTGCCCTTGCCAAGTTAAAAATTGATGATTGATTGATTGATAAATGATAGTGTTGTGGGAACGACATATCCCAAGAACAACACAAGGATTAGGGAACAATATATCTTGTTGATGATGATTGGATAATTGATTGATTGATTAGATTGATAGTAAGGTAGGAAACAAAACCGAGGTATGCTTTTGGATGATTTGGCTAGATTGCTTGACTAGATTAGTATAGATTAAGGATGGCTTGCATTTGATTTATTGCTTGGATTTTTGTATGTTTTATTTTTTGGGATTTTGGACATGTTTTGACTTTTTTGAGTTTTTGACATGTTTTGATTTTTTGAATTTTTGATATGTTTTTGTTATGGGATGGTTGAATGAAGGAATTGGATGGATGAAAGAGTGGTGATAGTGGAGCGAGAGGTATGGTGGGAAATAGACTTGTGGCGATTGTGAGATAAGTGGGGTGAAAGGATTTGATCATGGAAGGTGGTGGAAGTGTCGTGGAAGGAAGATGATGGGGGACCAACAAGCTCATTTTATGGAGCTATTTTTTTATGCTCACATTGATTTGCTTTGCTTCAAGGAAATGCTTGTGTGATGCTAGGGGAAAGATGGATTTTTCTTTGACTTTAGATGCCCCCTAATTTTTCTCTTTTAAGGCCAATGATTTATGATGTTTCTGCTTCTTTGCTTTGATATTTGGAGGACTAGGTGACTCAAGTTTGGCTTCATAATTTTGACATGTATCAAAAGATATTAAGCTTTGTTGGTTCTAGGTAATGGAATCAAGATATGATAATGAGGTTTCAATGGTGAGAATGGCATTGTTATGGAATAGGCATGAAATATCAAGGTCTTCAAAAGAGGCATAGATGGTCTTATTGACGATACTTTCAATGACATTAGAAAGTTCATCTTGACTTGTAGGGGAAACATGAGGATCCTTGGCTTCCAAACTAAGAGGTATATATCCTAGTCCATAAGAAGTATCACAGAGTTGGTCAACATGAAAAGCATTATGTAGCTCACATTATCCACAACCTTTGTCGATGATCTTGACCTAAGTTGTGATTTTGGGATCTTGGGAAGATGATGGATTGGAAGCAAGGTCATCAGGTTGGACATAAGATGTAGAAGAGGTAACCTTAGCTCTCATGGAGATATCATTAATAAGACAAAGGTTGTCTTTATGAAAAAAACCTCCATGGCATGACAATATTCAAAGGGTCGAGGATCTGTATGGATAATGACTTCTTCACCATCATGAGGGAACTTCAAGCATTGATGGTAAGTGGAAGGGATAGATTGCATAGCATGGATCCATGGATGACCAAGTAAAATATTGTATGGAAGGTCAAGATCAAAGACATGACATGTAGTTTGATGTAGAATAAGGCCCACTTGTATAGGAAGACATATAGTGCCTTCAGATTCTCTCTTGGCATCATCATATGCTTTGATAGTAAAAGTACATGGTTCCAAGTCAACCAATGAATATCCCAATTGTTTGGGTATGTGCAGGATCATGATGGGCCAAACTATACCTCTAAGTGGCAATGAAAATACAAAAAATCAAACTTAATCAAGTTCATGTGAAAATTTGAATGGATTATCTACACAATTTGAAAAAGATGTAAGAATGAAATTTGTAGAGAATTGAATCTAGTTTATGAGCTACTAATTTTTTTTTTTTTAAAACTAAATTTACTTAGTGAAAAATGAATATTTCAATGAACAACTATTAAATTTTTTAGAAAAAATAAAAAGTGGGTGTCTTTCCAGCCAACCTAACTATGAGCAAAAAAAAAAAAATTGAATCTTTCAAAATAAGTAGAGGACTCATGCCCGGATGTGATGCATATTTGTTTGAAATTTTTTTCCAATAAAATAATTAGTTATGATTTTTTTATTGTGACTTTTTTTAAAAACTCAAAAATAATTGTCCAACCAACCTAACTCGATCAAAAAAAATTGAATTCAATTTTTTTTTTAACTTGTATCAAAAAAAGCATAGAATGTGACGCAGCTTTCGGATCTCAAAAAGGTGTAACGGTTTGAAAGTTATGGATGTTTTTCAATCAGTGTATCCATCAAGATTTCAGACACACACTATATAGAAAATTATTAATAATTATTTAATAAAATGATAACCAAAAAAATCTTATATTTTTAGAAAGTTGACAATTTTTTCAATAAACCCTTTTTGTTTTATCAATTTTGCATTAAAAAAAGTCGTCAGCACATGAAGGGTGAAGTTTGAAGAAGAGACTGAAACATGAAAACACATTAGAATCCATGAAAAGTCAAACAACCAAAATGGATATCCGTGTTGCTTTGTTACCAAAGAAAAATGGATATCCATTTTGGAAGCTAAAAATAGATATCCATTTTGGAAGCTAAAAATGGATATCCATTTCTGGTGTTTTGGGCAGCGTTCAAAGGTTTTGATTTTATGTGTTCTTATGAGATGAAGGCTCTACCACGAAGTATACCTGACTATTTTGTAGGAGAATAGTCACCACCAAGTTGGAATGCCACCTCATATTGTAAAGCCAACATAATAAATTCTTGGGCCCATCACCATCAAAGGAAATACATGGCAAGAAAAGAGCTGATAATGAATCCACATAAGCCACATGAGAGACCATACACTCATGACAAATAAACATCAAGGCCCACAAATGTTAGCATCACTAGGATAACACGTGTCATGATACAAATGGTCCAAGTATATTACATAGAGCCATGCAAAGAGATATATGAACATCAAGGAACACTTAGAATAAGGGTGTGCATGCAATGAGAAAATGTACAAGTTAAACCTTAACCATAAGAGGCTTATGCTCAAAATGAAACCTTAATGATGGAGAATAACAATGAACATCTAAACTGAGAATTGAAGTATAAAAACAAATACACCAAGGTTCATACAAGTTAGAAGAGCAGATATGCATATCAAAAGGTTAGACAAAAAATAATGCCAACATAAGCTTTGGTTGAGGATGAGTATCACATGTTGACACTATGAAAATCCAAAAAAGTTCTAGGGTGTAGACCAAAATGGAAAAGGGGAAGTCCAAAAACATAGGGTGATACACAAACACACACCAATATTTATAGACAAGGATAAAGGGAACACAACTTAGAACCCTTAGGACAAAGCATAAAAATGAAAACTTGCAACTAATTGACCTAAAGGTATACGAGAGGACAAATTAAGCATGTCATGCAAATAACATCAAGAACATGTTGCAAGTCAAGAGTTGTGGGGAGATTCATTTGCATGCTACAATAGATAAACTAAAGTACATCACCTTCCAAGTTGTAAAAAATAACCTTCATAAATGAGATTCCAAATCTTGACTTGATTATGTATCCACCTTTTAACTACTTGACATGAAGTATCTTGCACATCCAAACATGACCATGACACTACTTCTTAAAGATAATAGTTGATAAAGGGGGTAAATCATAAAACACACAATAATAGAAATTGAACACAGAGAATAGAACTTTCTTTTATTGATCTGGGCAACTCATTACATTACATAAGCTTAATTACAATCAGAGGAATCAGTCCTCTATAGGCTGCAACACACTACAGCTACCATCACCAGGCTCTGGAATCTTCTGCCTTCTGTAACCCCCAAATCAGCTAGGGTTTTTGTTTTCCTGCCTATTCTTGACTCTACGCTTGCCCCCTTAACTCTCCTACTACCCAGGGTTCCCAAAAATGGTTATTAATAGCCTTTTTGGCAGCCAACAACCTAATTTCGAATTTTGCGTCTCCCTCCAAAAATAGGTCAACTTCCGGGAGCCATAACTTTTGATCCGAGACTCCGATTGATGAACCGTTTTATGCGTCGGAAAGCTCGCGGAGTGCTCTACATGCTATGAATCCGCTCTGCCAGTTCTGGCCATTTTTGGGCCCATACGGGGCCGTTTAGTGCCTCAAACCTGAGTTTGAATAATTTTCAAGCATTTTTCAGGAAACAGAAACTTTAATATCTTTCAGCTCGCAAATGATCTTCATATGATTCCTTCGCCTAAGGTCTTATATTTCCGTTATGTAACTTCCTGTAAATTTTGACTTCATTCCGTGCCCAAATGCAAACTTTCTAAAAATAGCAGTTTACTATTTTTAGCAGTTTGGGAAAACTGAAAGTTCTACATTATTATTTAGGCGATTATGGGACCAGAACCACAGATTTTGAGAAGAAATGGGTAGAACATCAACAATTTTGAAACACTTTTTTTTTTTTTGGTGATGCAAGATTGCCCTTACACCACTGGATGCTCCTGCATCAAACACCCAGGGTAATTTGAGAAGTGACCTTGTCACGTCTCAAGTGTTTGTGTGAGGAAAACCCAAACGGTCAACCTCTGCCTTAGACAACCAAGAAGAATCTTGAACAGGCCTTCCTTTCCATTTCACTAGATATTCTTCATATTGCCTGTTTCGAGTACTCCTTCCCACATGGCTATCCAAGATCTCTTCTATCTGCTCTATTGAAGTAGATGTCGAAATACTCCACTGCACTTCTGTTGGTTCATCCTCTATTCCACCTTCATGATATTCTGTTAAATCAGTGATGTTGAAAACAGGGGAAATGTTGATCCCACTCGGCAACTCTACCTCATATGCATTTTCGGAATCATGCTTCTTCAAGATTCTACATGGTCCAAATTTCTTCATTTTTAATTTATGGTATGTTCCAATAGGGAACCTTTCTTTTCTCAAGTGAACCATGACTTCATCTCCCACCTGGAACTCCTTATACCTCCTCTTCTGATCTGCCTTAGCCTTGTACTGAGTAGTCATCTTATTAATGTGCTTTCTCACCTCTTCATGCAAATTCTTCATATGTTCTGCAAAGTCTTCAGCCTCAGCACTTGTCTTTTCTCCCGTATCTAGATTCCTTAACTCTGAAGCATTTCTTGGACTATTGCCATATACAATCTGGAATGGTGATTTACCAGTACTCCTATTGACAGAATTGTTGTAAGCAAATTCTGCCTGTGGTAAAATCAAATCCCATCCCTTGGGCTTATCTCCTACCAAGCATCGTAGTAGGTTACCCAAACTCCTATTCACCACTTCAGTTTGTCCATCAGTCTGTGGATGGTGTGCAGAATTGAACTTCAAGTCTATCTTCAACGTCTTCCACAATGTCTTCCAGAAATAACCAACAAACTTGGTATCTCGGTCTGAAACTATGCTTTTTGGTAGACCATGTAGTCTCACCACTTCCCTAAAAAATAACTCTGCAATATGAACAACATCATTAGTCTTCTTACAAGGAATAAAATGTGCCATTTTTGAGAATCTGTCCACCACCACAAAAATAGAATCATGTCCTCTATGTGTCCTTGGTAAACCAAGAACAAAATCCATACTGATATCATCCTAGGGCTTCTTTGGTATAGGTAATGGGTGATACAACCCTGTATTCTGACTTGTTCCTTTTGCCATCTAACATACTCTGCAACTTTGCACAAACTTCCTCACATCCTGCTGCAACTGTGGCCAATAATAATTTTCACCAACAATTGAAATGGTCTTATCTCAACCAAAGTGTCCAGCCAATCCTCCACTATGCTTCTCTTTAATTAGGTTCTCTCTCATGGAACTCCTCGGAATGTACAACTGGCTTCCTCTAAACAACATGCCATCTTGGATTATGAAATCCAACCATCTTGTCCTATCTAAAGTAACAGGCTCCAAACAAGCTTTCCAAACCTCTACAAAATTTGGATCTTTAGGATACAAACTTTTGAGCTCATCGAACCCAACAACCTCTATCTTCATTTCTGTCAACAAATTTTGCCTTCTGCTCAAGGCATCTGCAACTCTGTTGGACTTCCCACTCCTATGCTTCAAAACAAAGGTATAACTCTGCAAAAACTCAAACCATTTTAAGTGCCTTTGGTTCAACTTTCCTTGACTATTAAGATACTGCAAAGCCTGATGATCAGTATATAAAACAAACTCTTTTGGTAACAAATAATGTCTCCATTTCTTCAAAGCCTGAACTATTGCATAAAATTCCTGATCATAAACAGAATACTTTTTTCTTGGCATCATTAAGCTTCTCACAATGGGCTTACTTTCTTGGCTCAAAACAGCTCCTATACCACTACCACTGGCATCACAATCTACCTGAAATACCTTATTGAAATCTGGAAGTGCCAAAATAGGTTGTTCTATGACTTTCTGCTTTAATGTATCAAAGCTCTCATCTGCCCCTTTAGTCCATCTAAACTCTTTTCTATCCCCTCTCATTGTTTCAGTTAGGGGTGCACAAATGCTACTGAAATTCCTGATAAACTTTCTGTAAAAACTTGCCAAACCATGAAAAGATCTTACCTCCGTTGCACTCCTTGGTGTAGGCCACTCAATGATAGCCTTTACTTTTTCTGGGTCCATCTTAAGACCTTCCTCTGAGACAACAAATCCCAAGTATACCAACTCCTTTGCAAAACTGCATTTCTTCAGATTAATCAACAACTTCTCCTCCCTCAGCTTCTCTAGAACTCTTCTGATATGCATCAAATGCTCATCCCAAGTCTTACTGAAAATTAAAATATCATCCAAATAAACAATAACAAAACTTCCCAAAAATTCTTTCAATACCTCGTTCATGAGCCGCATGAATGTGCTCGGTGCATTGGTTAGCCCAAATGGCATGACTAACCACTCATACAAACCTTCCTTTGTCTTGAAGGCTGTCTTCCATTCATCCCCTTCTCTTATATGGATTTGGTGATACCCACTCTTCAGGTCAATTTTTGTGAAGTACTTGGCTCCACTCAAACAGTCCATGATGTCATCCATTCTTGGCAATGGAAATCTATACTTGATCGTTATCTTATTGATGGCTCGAGAGTCTGTACACATCCTCCATTCTCCATCTTTCTTTGGTGCTAGTACTGCAGGTACTGCACATGGACTTAGGCTCTCCCTTATCAGTCCCTTCCTCAACAACTCCTGAACTTGTCTGTTCAGCTCTTCATTCTCTGCAGGGGTCATTCTATGGGCTGCCTTGTTTGGCAAACTGGCTCCTGCTATCAAATCCATTTGATGACTTATCTTCCTTACTGGTGGTAAACCTTCTGGTACATTATCAGAGATAATGTCCTAGAACTCTTCCAACATATCTGAAACTTCTGTTGGTATATCTTCACATTTCTCTTGACTAATCTTAGGAATCAATGCAAAGCAATGATGCTCATACTTCATACCCTCCAAAAATTTCCTACCATCTACCAAACAAATTCTGGCAGTACTACATACCTTTTCTTCCACCTCCTTCAAGGGCTTCAACTTATGATGAACTCCATCCTTTGTTAGGGAATATGTGTTTGCACGGCCATCATGGACAACGCTCCTATCATACTGCCACGGCCTCCCCAACAGCATATGACATGCATCCATCGGTATGATATCACACAACACCTCATCATGGTAGTCACCAATCTTGAACTTCACTAAACACTGCTCATCGACCAAAGCTCTATGGTCCTTCTGCAACCATGCAATTCGATATGGATGTGGATGCTTTCTTCTTGTCAACTTCAACTTGTCAACCATCTCTTCTGAAACCAAATTATCAGTGCTTCCACTGTCAATAATAATATCACAACACTTACCCTCACATTTGCATCTTGTGCAGAATAAACTCTTCCTCTGATTGGGTTCTTTCTCCTCATTCAGCAAGGTTCTTCTAACAACTAGGGTTTCTCCCCTTTCAGCATCTTCAGAATGCTCAGAATGTACATCTACATCTACATGTGCAACTCATGCATTACCTTCAAGTCTTCTATTTGTCCTTCCTTGATGTTGTGGACACTCATATGCTCGATGCCCTTCTTCTCCACATTGGAAACAGGCTCCTCTGAAACCTCCTCTTCCAGGTCCTTGCCCAGGTCTGCCTCTTCCTCTTCCTCTTTGATCGCCATTGTTTTGGTCACGAGGGTGGTAGGTATTATCCCCTCTTTGATTTTGACTGGTGCCTACTTCTTCACTTTTCTTTTGATCTTCATTACGGCCTCCATAGGGTCTTCCACCAGTCCTTCCACTTTGACCTCTTCCCCTTTGCTTGCTATCAAATCTTTTGTTCAGCTTTTCTTCCACCTTCAGGGAAAACTGGTACGCATCTTCTATGGTGGTCATTCTGACTAGGCTCAACTCCTCTTGAATTCTCAGCCTCAACCCATTAATGTAACGGGCTACCTTCTCCTTGTTGGGCTCTGCATGACCTGTCCTGATAGTAATTTTATAAAACTCTTTTGTATACTCCTTAACAAATTTGTTACCTTGCTTCAGTCCTTGTAGCTTCTTCAGCAACTCCATCTCATAGTCCACATAAATGAACTGCTTCTTCAGTTTCTCCACCATCCAATCCCATCTGGTGATCTTTGCTTTTCCTCTTCTGTTCCTCTCTAATTAGACCTCCTTCCACCAAATATTGGCGTGGCCCTTCAACTTTATTTTTGCAAACTTAACCCGATCTGGGTCCTCCACATCTTCATACTCAAAATACTCCTCCATGTCATTGATCCAATCAATAAGCTATTCTGGGTTCAAATCTCCAGAATATGTAGAAACTTCGATCTTGGGCCTCTTTCTGATCTTTGAAATGACCCTCAACAACCTTACTTCTGCAGCATCTTCGGCAGCTTCTTGTTCTTCCTCAAATAGCTCTTCTTCAACTTCATCTTCACTTTCTTCTCTTGTCCTCGGCTCAAACCCTCTTCGTAGCTCCTCTTGCAATGCATCGATTTGCCTTTGTAGGGCTCTAACACCCTCTTCTGTCAAAGCATTCCTCCCAACACGATTTCTTCATGGAGGCATCTTAGTCTCCGCAGCAAACCCACAACCTCAGGTCCTGGTGTAAACTACCTCATGGTCGGCGATCTGTCTACACACTCAGGAACCCTCGCTCTGATACCACTTGATGAAGGGGGTAAATCATAAAACACATAATAATAGAAATTGAACACAAAGAATAGAACTTTCTTTTATTGATCTGGGCAACTCATTACATTACAGAAGCTTAATTACAATAAGAGGAATTAGTCCTCTACAGGCTGCAACACACTACAGCTACCATCACCAGGCTCTAGAATCTTCCGCCTTCTGTAACCCCCAAATCAGCTAGGGTTTCTGTTTTCCCACCTATTCTTGACTCTACACTTGCCCCCTTAACTCTCCTACTACCCAGGGTTCCCAAAAAGGGTTATTAATAGCCTTTTTGGCGGCCAACAACCTAATTTCGAATTTTGCATCTCCCTCCAAAAATAGGTCAACTTCCGGGAGCCATAACTTTTGATCCGGGACTCTGATTGACGAACCGTTTTATGCGTCGGAAAGCTCACAGAGTGCTCTACGTACTAAAAACTAGCTCTTCTAGTTTCGGCCATTTTCAGGCCCGTACGGGGCCGTTTAGTGCCTCAAACCTGAGTTTGAATAATTTTTAGGCATTTTTCAAGAAACAGAAACTTTAATATCTTTCAGCTCGCAAATGATCTTCGTATGATTCCTTCGCCAAAGCTCTTATATTTCTGTTATGTAACTTCCTGTAAATTTTGACTTCATTCCGTGCCCAAATGCAAACTTTCTAAAAATAGCAGTTTACTATTTTTAGCAGTTTAGGAAAACTGAAAGTTCTACATTATTATTTAGGTGATTATGGGACCAGAACCACAAATTTTGAGAAGAAATGGGTAGAACATCAACAATTTTGAAACAGTTTTTTTTTTTGGGTGATGCAAGATTGCCCTTACACCACTGGATGCTCCTGCATCAATAATCCAACTCATTAGAGTCATCAATATAATTTAGCCATAGGTAGTAGGAGCGTGATCTATTCCCATCCATGTCATGAAGCAACTATTCAAATGCTAGGCCAACATGATGTAAACAATCATAAGGGCCAACAATTGACTCCAAATGCATAGGAAAAGGACAACTCTTGGATCCCATATTAATCATGTTCACATGGCTGCTAGCATCTTTAAGTGAGTCTGATACAAAAATCGAAAGCCTCAAACTCATACACTTCAGAAAAATATACCTAATTAGAAATTTGATATGCATGAATAAGGAAGTCCTCATACAACACAAACTAAAATGTGTCACATTTAGACATGTCATCAAGTTGAACTACATCATGCTGAGGCTCGTGTTTACTTAAGCATTATAATTCACTTGCCTCTTTGCATGGTTCAAAGTTCCAAACAAAAGACTCAACTTTAAAGGTGTAGCAGAGTCCTCATCAATGAGTGAAACATGGCCTTCAACAAACTAAAATTATATATCTTTATTCTTATATGGAGGCTATATCAACTTTACAATTTTATATGGAGGCTCTTTAGGAGTCTTCACAAATGTGTCCAAAGTAAAATTACTCAAATCAAATAATGGCTTGTGTGGAGCTTTATTAATTTGATCTACCTAGGTGGATTAGTGTGTAAACATTCAAATCAGATGGTAATTCACAAGTCTATAGAAAAATAAAATGAATCCCTAGTCTAGAATCCAAATGTATATATTCAAAGGCATTAAAGACTTTGAACAAATTGCTTTAAATTGAAATGGAGAAGGCATGTACACATGTGCAATGTTTAGCTTATTCTTCCTTGTCTATACTTTTATACATAGGTACATGTGTGTGGTGCATCGATCATGTGGACAAGGTGACGATAGATGTCAAACCCATATTGATCTAAAATTAAGCAATTAATTTGGATCTATTTGAAATAATTAGACGATCGGGGTCATGTCCTAATTTTTTCGTTACTATAGAAGTTGACAGTTTCTCTAGAAGTGGCTCTTTACTACCAAAGTTTCCCTTGTTGATGAAGTTCAGTAGTCATTAACAAAGTCAAATAGTTGTTGATGAAGACATGTTGTTGTTGTTAAAGTTGATAGTTATTGAAGAGTAGTAGAATAAAAATATGAACAAGAATCAAGAAGCTACTTATGCACCTTCTCACTCTAGAACTTATGATGAAAAATGCCCAACACTCAAGTTTCACATCCTAAAATGTTTAAACATTAAGGTCATGATATATGCATGCCTTCCAATGATCTTATTAAGAACACATTCCTCACATACCAAGAAATCAAGAGATTAACAAGGACATTATGTATGATAAACCCACATTTCATTCCAAAGGAACTAGTTCAAGTCCTAGATACTTAATAATGAATTGTGGCAAAGCAAATGCAAAATCTCTCTATGGAGCCACCTCAAAGGAAGAAAGCACAATGGATATAGAAAAATAATTCAATAGTTGCACATGTTGTTAGTTTTTTCACTAAGAGAACCACTTCTTATTAAAAAAAATACATTTACTTGAGGATAAAGAACTTGATATGTTACTTGTTGGGATGGGGATGACCTCTTTTACATGGTTATCTCTCTAATTTTATTGGTTGATCTTTGTTTGGACCCATGTGGGGACATTTTTCCTTTCAATTCTTTCCATGTCTCTTCGTATATGAATTCTTGTTCCTATCTTCCATGATTACCATTTATGCTATCCTATGTTACTTGTTTAGCTCCTATTCTTTCATATATTCAATCCTTACCTCCCATGCTTTCCTCTATGCCTTCTTTGGTTCCTAAACATCTCTATGTTCTATGTTTAGAACCTATATTTTTCCATGTTCCTTGTTTACTTATATATCCCTATGCTATATATCCATGATGTCCCTATGTTCCTATGATCTATGCTTGTGATCTCTATCTCTTATGTATCCATATTTCATGCTTATCATGATGTTTCTAATACTTAAACATACTTATGGTTCTTACACATTTAGCATTCTTATTCTTTGCTTATTTATATATGTATTTTAACATTTAATTTTTCCTTCTTCTGTGTTCTTATGCATCTCCTATTCTCATTTATGTATATAGTTCTATATTTCGTAGATTGTGTATATAGTTTCATGCTTAAATTGAGGAAAACAAAATGAATATCCATTTTGGACGTCTTGAAAACGGATATCCATTTTGTAGAAGTGATATGGATGTTGCTGGCTGGCCATCGCCCTATGAATTGGCTTAAGAAATGGATATCCACTTCAATAACGGATATCCATTTATGAAACGGATATCCGTTATGTAGATGCAAAAAAAAAGACAAAAGGAATATTGTTGGGCCCAACATCCCCACCTACTAACCATCTACTGTCGAAAAACTCATGATTTCTGCCAGTGACAGTGAAAGAAACATTTGTATACTTTTGGAGACACAATTTGCTTGTTACAATCATAAAGGTGATCTTTTTGTTCCCCTAATGGGGAGCAACATTCGTCGTAAAGAAAAAAGGAGGAAAGTTACATTAAAGGAAATTGAAGCAATTAGGGAAAAAGATAGGGCAATGAAGAGGATTGAAAGAGTGGGTTTAGTGGATGCTCATCAAGGTGAAGATTCTTCTTTACCATCCAATGACATGCAAATTGAAGATGTTAATTTTGATTATAATGAAATGTTAGATAAGAATGAAATTCACCATGATATTGCAAATTAAAATGTTGCAAAATGTTATGACACATATTGATAAGAGCAATACTATGGACAAAGAAGAAGAAGAAAAACAAAGATGTGCACTTGAACAAAGTGGCTATGAACCTCATGATATTGAATTTTCACTCCATAATCCATTTGTTGATAAAATTGATGAGGTTAATACCATGGATGAAACAATGAAAGTCAATGTATCTCCAAATTTCATAAGAAGAGAGGACATTTGTCAAGAAGAGAATAAGCATGATGAAATTGGAAAACACCCAAGAACCCTAAAATGGTTACTTGAAATTGATGAGAACATAATGGAAAAACTTGAAGGCAAGAGGTCGTCACGAATGGTTCGGTTGTGGGATTTAAAACTCTTCAATAAATACTTTGAGAATAAAACATTAACCGAACAATGCCAACTTTTTGTGCAATTACTAAAGATGTACAAAATGAGACCTTTACTAAAGAAATTAAAGATTCAATTAAACAAAAGTGTCTAGTCGGAATAAAATTATTGTTAGAAGTCCTTTCAATGCACTCAATTCTATTGGAAAGATTAGCAAGGAGAAAGATAAAAGAGCTACTCATAGAGTAATAACAACCTCAATAGTAAGCAAACAATTAAGAAATGCTTATCTCATGAGGCAAACTTGTGTTGACTTAAGATTGAATCGTAAAACATTGTCAAAAGCACTAGCACTAAGATCAAGGCTAGATATCCCTCTTGGAAATGATACTTGGGATTTTAGTGGTAGACTTCCATGAGTTGACAAGAAGCTAATCAATAGCACAAAGGAAGAAATTGAATGATTTTGGCACACTAACTCTAGGGTATCACCGAATGCAAAAGATGTTTTAAAGTTAATAATTGGTGATAAAGACCGTACACCACATCCTAAACATTACTTGGAATGTAGCCAAACAATATTGTGAAACACACCCAGGTACGACAATCTCACAAAGATCATTTGAATCTATTAAACCATTTTATTGTGTTCCTCTTAAAGTTCGTAATACATGTTGTAAATACAATGTCGAGTTTTCTATGTACCATGAATTATTATGCAATATTCATTCTATTTTGCATACTAACAAAATGTTACAAGAGTGTGGTGCAATTCAACTACCAAAGTCATCTAGGGACTTATTGGATTTATTTCTATGTATTAGAGATGATGGTTGTATTTTCTATAAGAATGATTGTTTAAATGAAAAGTGTTTACAATGTGATGGGTTATCAAAGATTGTATCATGTTTTCATGAGGGCAGCGAGCATGATTTTGGAAAGAGAATGGTTGAGAAAAAGAGATGAGATAGTGAAATACAATTTGAAAAGTGGAGGTGAAGATTCTAGATGTGAGTTGATTGTAAGAGAGGTAAGTATTGCTGATTTTATTGATGATTTTAAGAAAAAAAATTTCTACAAGTATGTCAGACACAACCACAGGTCTCGATGGTTAGATCAATAGTTCAGGATGTGTAAAGACTTTTTTCTGATTGGAACTATTATCTCTGTAGTTAATTTTGTAGAAAACTACACATTGCAACCTCATAATGAAGTTCAATCCTAGTACTACAATTCTATTCAGATTGCTATTTTTGTTCACATCACATATAGACATTCCCCCAATAGCATAGAAGAGAATAGGAAGATTGTCAGAGAATACCATTTTTACATGAGTGACGATCGATCTCATTCATCAGAGTATGTACAATATTGTTTTGAATAATTTTATGGGTTCTTGAAAGAAAAAAATATTAAAATGGATCAACATCTCATTTGGTTAGATAATTGCACCGGTCAGTTCAAGAATGCTCGTATATTCTATTGGTTGTGTAGAAAGCATGTAGAGATGGGTATACCTCATATTTGGAATTTTTTTGAAGCTGGGCACGGAAAAGGTGAACATGATGGAGCGGATGCATGCGTGAAGAGAGCTCTTTTTAAATAACAACTAAAGATTAGAGGTGGTGCTACATTCAGTGATGTAGATTCTATTGTTAAGTGGTGTAACTATGCATTGTCACAAGGAGTGGCTTTTGATTCAGAAGTGTGTAGGTTCTTTTGGTTGGTTGATGATGGGATAGTGAAAGAGAAATGGGATTGTTAGAGAATTAGTGAATCGTCAAAGATCTATTCATTTCAAAGCTCAGATGCAAGTGCATGGACTATTTGGATGCGAGAATTAGCTTGTTTTTGTTAGAGTTGTATTAAATGTGATTGGGATAATTGTGATGAGTGGGTAGATGCATGGGTTCCATGATATTTAACCCCTTTATATCAAGGTCAATCATCTTTCGTCAACAACATGGAGATCTCATTCGACTATGAACATCTTTCAGACCTTGTACAACTAGGTCATGTTTATGCAGTTGTTGCACTGCATGGAAATGAAGAGAGGCCAGACTATTGGTTGGCACGATGTGTACATGGAAAATAAAAGATAACACAACCTATGACAGATGATGATGGGCTCACATATCCTACAAGATTAGTTGTTATCACTGGGACTTGATTACGAACATATATGATTAGAAAGAATGGCATCCTTGCCTTTGAAGACATTGAGAAGCATAAAACCATATTGATGTATTCACACCTAGTTGTAGTAACAAATGTCAAGTTACTAAAGCGTCATGGAAAACCAAAATCAAAACAACTATGGACAATTAGTAATGTTGATCATGAAGCAATATTGGATACTTTGAAGGTAAGAGATGACCCCTCAGGTACGCTTGACTAGCATTTAAACTTTTAGATGGATAGGTATGACATTTTTTATCTTAACTTGTTATTATTTTTTCTATTTTTTAGAATGGTTTTATTAAAAATCTTGTTTCTTTAACTATAATGCATGTTTTTGACTATACAGGATTGCGAATGAAGTTATTTTACTTGACATTGTAGATTTTTTTGCATGGCATCATAGGTTATTTTAACTATACCCGAGGTACAATTTTTAGTGTTAATTTGACTACAACATCTAACAGATTTACCATATGTTTCATGCAATCTCATATGGTATATTTCATATAGTATATGGCAATCTCTACTTTTCTTGGGTTTTGGATAAATGGTTCTAATGACACCTTGACCATGTTCGAGAAAGTAGGTATGACAAATGAAATCAAATTGCACACTTTTCTATGTTTCCACACTTTGCTTTACACCCACCAATTGCCCAACTTTTCTATGTTTTAAATTAAAAATCTTGTTTCTTTAACTATAATGCATGTTTTTTACTATACAGGATTGCGAATGAGGTTATTTTGCATGGCATGGTAGATTTTTTGCATGGCATCATAGGTTATTTTGACTATACCCGAGGTATGAGTTTTAGTGTTAATTTGAATTTCTTAATATTTTGCTTTCTATCTTTTTCTACATATTAATTTCTACCTATGCTTTCTCACTTTGCATTCATGTCTCTTAAGGCAGTTGCAACTACAACATCTGACAGATTTCCCATAGCCTTCATGCAATCTCATATGGTATTTCTTGTTTTATCTCATATCATTTGATGTACATAAATGATATTTATGTTTAATCAATTTTGTTTCTTGATGCTTCTCACAAGAGGTCACAACTCCAACCCGTCTAACTACAGACAAAGAAGCTAGAGACAAGATGGAGACTGATCATCAGGTGGCGGTAAGTGATCGATGACATATGTGATGTTATGTATTTCATACATTTTCTATATTAATGTGTATATATTGTTTGATTGTATTAACAGGTGGAGTTGGATGAACTTCTGTCGAAGAGGTCTACTCGACAACAGAGAGACGATGAGTCACTGATTGAAAACTAGTTTTTGGGACATTTTTTGTATGCCTAGATGGCTTTGTATACATACTTTTGTATGAAGTACCGATGTATATTTTTGAATATATGCCTGTATGGCTTTGTTTGGACATGCCTATATGGCTTTGTATATAAACTAGATGTTATGTTCATGACATTATGTATATGACATCTTATATTAAATATTTAATATGATGATCAATTATCGTTACAGGAATTTGGTTTTACACGTGCCAATTGCATTTGCTTGAAAGTTTGCTTAGAGTTTGGTGAAGGTTATGACAAATCTGAGATTGATGTTGACACTGTGGAACAACCATTGGCCTGATACTTCCTTCATGGATTGAGATTTGATTCATTGTTTGCACATGAAACATAGATTGTCCCATTAAATATTGTTGCCTTTAAGTCTGCCCATGCACTTGGGGGTTACTAAGACCTTGAAAGGTCTGTGATGTCATTTATATCATTATCCAATGCTTTCTATGGAGTTGCCACGCTGTCCCACAAACTTGAGAGGTCTGCCACCTTTGCATATTGAGAGGATTGTCATGACTAAAGAAGTATGATATTTGAATGTATCATACTGTGGACAGCAGAAACAAGGAAGATTTGATGTGTTAGAGCCTAGTTTTTGTTTGTTTGTCATGAGCAATGATAGGTGGATGGAGAGAGAGGTCCTATAGACCATGAACCATAGGTCTTGAACATCTTTGAAGGGTTGGTACAAGTTAAGGCATGACTATCCCAAGAGAATTGATTTCACAGTCTTAGGGTGTAAGAGTTACTAAATCTACCCTGTCATTAGTTCCATTGAACCTTGAGAAGAGAATGAACCCATTGTTGTGAAATATGGTATCAATAGTCTAGTTTGTAACCCTGCTCTGCATCAATACAATGTCAAAAGTCATATTTCAAAGTTCATAATTAGTGGAATTAGTTTTAAGTAACAGGAGTGGGCTATTGTGAGAAATAAGACAATAAAACAAAAAACTAGGTTGAAACTTTCTTATTATATGACTAGCTTTCTTTCGAGGAATGAATTTTCTTTTTTCACTTGGCTCAATAAAGTTGGAAGTGTGTCTATTCATCTAAATGTGCATTTAGATGTGCTTGAATCTAGGTCTTTTGAATTTTTGGACCAAGGAGATGGTCTTTATTGAAGAATAGTATGATTTTTCTTTATGTGGCCACATTCAATGCTCATTCACTAGCATGTTGGCAATTGGATTTTAGTGCTTTCTTTGGTGTATGATATGAATGATCTTGTAGGCTTATAGCAATTTGGATGAGTAGGAAAGAGTTTTTTTCAATCTTTGTTGGCACCTGAATTGGCCCTAAGATTTGTTGGCACAGTAGGTCTAATATTTGGCTATATCAGACTATGGACAACATAAACAAGGAAGATTTGATGTGTTAGAGCCTAGTTTTTGTTTGTTTGTCATTAGCAATGATAGGTGGATGGAGAGATAGGTCCTACAGACCATGAACTATAGGTCTTGAACATCTTTGAAGGGTTGACCATGAACTAAGATCTAGAAGATGGTGTAAGATCTTAGTTTGGCACTAGCAGAGAGGATGTAGTCAAAGGTTGTGGATTTTAGATTTACACCCACCAATTGGTTTTGCTTGAAAGTTTCTAAAGCCTTGGCGATGCTAAGACAGTATGCCTAGATGGCTGGGACAGTAAGTTTTGAACTACTTCAAGGCTTGGAGATGCTAAGATAGTAAGTTTGGAAAATGATTCAATTTTGATGAGAAAAGATGATGAGTTGGTGTCAAAACCTAATAAAGAGAAGGTCAAGGATGAATTGATTGTGGGAATGCAAGATTGGATAGAAAAGCATGTTGAGATCATGGTGGGAAAGGTGCTTTGTCCATTAATCTCAAAAGAGGCCAGTAGGCAGTCCAATTATGTTAGTATAGAGGGTTGTAAGTCTGATAAAATAGAGGCTCTAGGGGCAGAAAATCTGAGAGAAGAAATGAAAGGAAAAGGTGAAGTGAGTAAAGGTGAATGGCAAGGACAAATGGGTGAGTTTAAGCATGCATCAAGAGTAAAGAAGAGGATAGTCCAAGACAAAGATGGTAGAGGTATGTTAGCAATTGTTCAAGTAAGTTCAACATCAGTTTCAAATGAGGGAAAGGTTAGAGGGCATTCATCAAGTCAGTTTGTGAAGATGGAACAATGTCTATGTGACAACAAGTTCAATAGTGCAAAGAATGATGCAAATCTTCAATATCTAATCCAATGAAAAGGATTACTAGGTGAAAAGGCTTTTGGAGACCAAAGAAATGAAGTGATCAAGCATACTTTTGAGTTGCAGGATGGTACTCAAGGGACTTGAGTTCTTTTTCAATCTGGGTGTATGGTGCAGGGGCACCATGTCAATTTTTGTAATTAAGGTCTAATGTCATGTTTTTGGGTGTTTATAGTCTTGGTGAAATAAGGTCATAATAGACCATTTGAAATGTAATTAGAGTCATTTAGGGACAATCTTGCTTATATTGTAAAATCTTGATAAAGTTGTCATGTTGGTGCAAAATTGTAAAAATGCAAAAAGTGGAAGCCCAATGGCCATGTAGTTCAAAAGGCTATTAGAGTTGGTTATGTTAGTTGATTTTTGGTGTGTGAGGTTTAAATACAATGTGGATGGGTCGAAGAGAGGTTCTGGTGTTCATTTTTGTTGAAAGCAAATAAGAAAACCTTCAAAATTCTGTGTTTATTCTCTTAAAACTGCTGCTCCAAGTTATTATACGGTTTCGTACTATTAGGTATTGATCTACACTGAATTGAATTTGATGGTGGAGTGAACTAGGAACATTTTGGCTTTTGTGTGATTGGATTTCATCAAGTTTCAAGGATTTTGTGAGCATTTTTCTGGGAACGGGTCTGTAAAACCCTGTTTGAGGGTTTGAGAGTGAACAAAATACATTAATCACTCATTCCACCTGTAGAATTGCTTGAAACTTAGTGGAATGGGTGAGTTAGGGTAGATTTAGATGTTTATGGGGGTTTTAGGAGCAGGGAGTAGGGTTTGAAGGATTTGTGTTGCTGCCCTAGTTGCAAATTCATGAGTTTTGGCTTGGAAATGGTGGTTACGAGTTGGAGTTTGGTGAAAATGCATTGATAAAGGTTGGGTGATGATTTGGAGAGCATATGCAGACCTATTGTGATGGGTTTGAGGTATTGATAAGGTGAAATGAGACTGGGAGTGTTGAGTTTCAATAAACCCTCCTTGAGCATGCCTAGAATGGCTTAAACAAGAATTTTGGAGTTTGATGACTTTGTAGTCTTTCCACCTAATAAAAGTTGTTGATTCAGGGTGTTTGTAACCTATTGAGAGCATTAGAATAGAGTTTGGAGGTTTGGGTGAAGCATTTTACTAAGTTACTTTGAAAAAGTGACCTATTTGGCTTAAGGGGCAGCGTAGTAGCAGGTATTTGGAGAAGATGGTCCAAAGTGACCCTATGAGATTTTAAGATATGTTGAAGTATGCCCTAATGGGTATCTAAAACATCCTTTGGTTTCTAGGTTGGAGGCCTAACATGGAAGTTGTGAAGGGAAAATAGGGTATGCTGACTTACTAGGAGAATGGTGAGTTTGTGAGGGAAACCTACGAAGTTGGGTTGCTAAGTTTGAAAACTTGTTTTGTTTGAGTTAGTTTTGTGTGGATTTAGATTTTTATGGGGGTTTTAGGAGAATGGAGTAGGTTTTGAAGGATTTTTGTTGTTGCCCTAGTTGCAAATTCATGAGTTTTGGCCTGAAAATGGTGGTTAAGAGTTGGAGTTTGGGGAAAATGCATTGATAAAGTTGGGTGATAATTTGGAGAGCATATGCAGACCTATTGTGATGGGTTTGAGGTATTGATAAGGTGAAATGAGACTGGGAGTGTTGAGTTTCAATAAACCCTCCTTAAGCATGCCTAGAATGGCTTAAACAAGGATTTTGGAGTTTGATGACTTTGTAAGCTTTCCACTTGATAAAAGTTGTTGATTCAGGGTGTTTGGAACCTATTGAGAGCATTAGAATAGAGTTTGGAGGTTTGGGTGAAGAATTTTACTAAGTTGCTTTGAAAAAGTGACCTATTTGACTCAAGGGGCGGCGTAGCAGCAGATATTTGGAGAAGATAGTCCAAAGTGAGCCTATGAAATTTTAAGATATGTTGAAGTATGCCCTAATGGGCATCTAAAACATCCTTTGGTTTCTGGGTTGGACGCCTAATATGTAAGTTGTGAAGGGAAAACAGGGTATGCTGACCTACTGAGAGAATGGTGAGTTTGTGAGGGAAACCTACGAAGTTGGGTTGCTAAGTTTGAAAACTTGTTTTTTTTGAGTTAGTTTTGTGTGGATTTAGATGTTTATGGGGGTTTTGGGAGCAGGGAGTAGGGTTTGAAGGATTTTTGTTGCTGCCCTAGTTGTAAATTCACGAGTTTTAGCTTGGAAATGGTGGTTAAGAGTTGGAGTTTGGTGAAAATGCATTGATAAAGGTTGGGTGATGATTTGGAGAACATATGCAGACCTATTGTGATGGGTTTGAGGTATTGATAAGGTGAAATGAGACTGGAAGTGTTGAGTTTCAATAAACCCTCCTTGAGCATGCCTAGAATGGCTTAAACAAGGATTTTGGAGTTTGATGACTTTGTAGGCTTTCCACCTGATAAAAGTTGTTGATTTAGGGTGTTTGTAACCTGTTGAGAGCATTAGAATAGAATTTGAAGGTTTGGGTGAAGAATTTTACTAAGTTGCTTTGAAAAAATGACCTATTTGGCTTAAGGAGCAGCGTAGTAGTAGGTATTTGGAGAAGGTGGTCCAAAGTGACCCTATGAGATTTTAAGATATGTTGAAGCATGCCTTAATGGGTATTTGAAACATTCTTTGGTTTCTGGGTTGGAGGCCTAACATGGAAGTTGTGAAGGGAAAACAAGGTATGCTGACCTACTAGGAGAATGGTGAGTTTGAGAGGGAAACCTATGCAGTTGGGTTGCTAAGTTTGAAAATTTGTTTTTTTTTAGTTAGTTTTGTGTGGATTTAGATGTTTATGGGGGTTTTAGGAGCAGGGAGTAAGGTTTGAAGGATTTTTGTTGCTACCCTAGTTGCAAATTCATGAGTTTTGGTTTGGAAATGGTGGTTAAGAGTTGGAGTTTGGTGAAAATACATTGATAAAGGTTGGGTGATGATTTGGAGAGCATATGTAGACCTATTGTGATGGGTTTGATCTATTGATAAGGTGAAATGAGATTGGGAGTGTTGAGTTTCAATAAACCCTCCTTGAGCATGCCTAGAATGGCTTAAACAAGGATTTTGGAGTTTGATGACTTTGTAGGCTTTCCACCTGATAAAAGTTGTTGATTTAGGGTGTTTGTAACCTATTGAGAGCATTAGAATAGAGTTTGGAGGTTTGGGTGAAGAATTTTACTAAGTTGCTTTGAAAATATGACCTATTTGGCTTAAGGGGCAGCGTACCAACAGGTATTTGGAGAAGATGGTCCAAAGTAACCCTATGATATTTTAAGAAATGTTGAAGTATGCCTTAACAGGTATCTGAAACATCCTTTGGTTTCTGGGTTGGAGGCCTAACATGGAAGTTGTGAAGGGAAAACAGGGTATGCTGACCTACTAGGAGAATGGTGAGTTTGTGAGGGAAACCTATGAAGTTGGGTTGCTAAGTTTGAAAACTTGTTTTTTTTGAGTTAGTTTTGTGTGGATTTATAGTTTGCCTCCCTGCTTTGCATCATAGGGCAGTTGTAACTACAAAATGCTTCAGTTTGATGTAGTGGAAAGGTGCTAGAAGTGACATTTTGCATTCCATAGCTCGTGGGGCCGAACGAACTATGCCAATGTGTCGGAGTGGATGGGTAAATGCCAAGGGAGGTCTAATTTCATATGCCAAGCATCCCAGTCACTCTAGGCAACAGGCTACCGGCAAAGTCCCTTAAGATCCCTAAGACAAAAAAACTGCCAAACTTTGATGGAGTAGTTCTCAGAATTCATGGCAGTTGGGAACATTTCGTTTGGACCTGCAAGTGCATATGGGGTCCATCTACAATAACCTCTTGGTTTCATTCAACTCTTGTCTATTTGACCATGTCGAAATCAAATGCATTCTTGTAAAATGCTTCAGTTTGATGCAGTGGAAAGGTGCTAGGAATGACATTTTGCATTCCATAGCTCGTGGGGCTGAACGGATTGTGCCAACACATCGGGGTGGGTGGGTAAATGCCAGGGGATGTCTCATCTCATGTGCCAAGCATCCCAATCATTCCGGGCAACAGGCTACTAGCAAAGTCCCTTAAGATCCCTAAGATGAAAAAATTGCCAAACTTTGATGGAGTAGTTCTCAGAATCCGTGGTAGTTGGGAATGTTTTGTTTGGACTTATAGGTGCATGTGGGGTCCGTCTACAATAACCTCTCTCAATTTTGTTCAACTCCTGTTCGTTTGACTGTGCCGAAATCAAATGCATTCTTGCAAAATGCTTTAATTTGATGCAGTGGAAAGGTGCTATGAGTGACATTTTGCATTCCATAGCTTGTGGGGCTGAACAGATTGTGCCAACGCGTCGGGGTGGGTGGGTAAATGCTAGGGGAGGTCTCATTTTGTGTGCTAAGCATCCCAGTCATTCTGAGCAACGAGCAACTAGCAAAGTCCCTTAAGATCCCTAAGATGAAAAAACTGCCAAACTTTGCTGGAGCAATTCTCAGAATTTGTGGTAGTTGGAAATGTTTCATTTGGACCTACAGGTGCATGTGGGGTCTGTCTATAATAACCTCTCTCAGTTTTGTTCAAATCCTATCTATTTGACTGTACCGAAATCAAACACAGTCTTGCAAAATGCTTCAGTTCCATGCAGTGGAAAGGTTGCCAGGTGCCATATTTTTTGTTCTGCTCATCATGGGGCCGAACCAACTATGCCAACACATCCAGGTGGGTAGTTAAATGCCAAGAGAGGTCTCGTTTCGTGCACCAAGTGTCTCAGTCATTCAGGGTTGTAAGCTATCGACAAACTCGAAAGGTGCTAGGTGTCGGTAGCTTGCAGGCCAAAACAATTGGGACACTTGGAACACGAAATGAGACCTTCCCTACCATTTACCCACCCACCCCAACATGTTGGCATAGTCATCTGGGCCTCACGATAGGCAAAACAAAAAAAAAGGCACCTGGCAACCTTTCCATTGCATGGAACTGAAGGATTTTGCAAGAATGTGTTTGATTTTGGCACGGTCAAACAGACAGGAGTTAAATGAAACTAAGAGAGGTTATTGTAGATAGACCCCTCATGCACTTGTAGGTCTAAACGAAACATTCCCAACTACCACAAATTCTGAGAACTGCTCCATCAAAGTTTGGCAGTTTTTTCATCTTAGGGATCTTAAGGACTTTGCCGGTAGCTTGTTGCTTGGAATGACTGGGATGCTTGGCGCACAAAAAGAGACCTCCCTTGACATTTACCCACCCACCCTGATGCGTTAGCACAATTCGTTCGGCCCCACGAGCTATGGAATGCAAAATGTCACTCCTAGCACCTTTCCACTGCATCAAACTAAAGCATTTTGCAAGAATACGTTTGATTTTAGCACATCAAATGGACAGGAGTTGAATGAAACTAAGAGAGTTTATTGTAGACGGACCCCACATGCGCCTGTAGGTCCAAACAAAATATTTCCAACTGCCACGAATTTCAAGAACTACTCCATCAAAGTCTGGCAATTTTTTCATCTTAGAGATCTTAAGGGACTTTGCCGGTAGCCTATTGCCCAGAATGACTGGGATGCTTGGTGCATGAAACGAGACCTCCCTTGGCATTTACCCACCCACCCTAATGCGTTGGCACAATTTGTTCACCCCCACGAGCTGTGGAATGCAAAATGTCACTCCTAACACCTTTCCACTACATCAAACTAAAGAATTTTGCAAGAATGCATTTGATTTCAGCACGGTCTAACGGACATGAGTTGAACAAAACAAAGAGAGGTTATTGTATATGGACTCCACATGCACCTGTAGGTCTAAACGAAACATTCCCAACTACCACGAATTCTGAGAACTACTCCTTCAAAGTTTGGTAGTTTTTCATCTTAGGGATCTTAAGGGACTTTGTCGGTAGCCTGTTGCCTGGAATGACTGGGATGCTTGGCGCATGAAATGAGACCTCCCCTAGCATTTACCCACCCACCTCGATGCGTTGGCATAGTTTGTTCAACCCCATGACAAACAAAACAAAAAATATGACACCTGGCAAGGTTTTTGCTCTTAGGATCTTAAGTGAATTTGCTCTTAGGGAACAATGTATCAACAAAGACCCTAGTTTTCATAAGGGGGGGCCTAGAAAATTTATCCTTCAACTCCTTATCCAATGACAAGTTTATTGTCAAAGTTTGATGGCTTTTATGACCATATGCAGGATGTTGTTTTAGGACAGTCATAAAGGACAGTTTTGGACAGCCATGCGTTTGGGTTTGAAGAAAAACTCTTAAGTGGTGATTGAATTTTCTTGGAAGGTGTTTGATAGATGTCAAATGATGTGTTTAAGCCATTGTTATATAGATTTAACCCTTGGAGTGTGAAAACCATATAGTGACCTAGTTAAACTAGCCTAATTAGGCCTAAATTGCAGTGTAACAGTCCTATTTTGACCCTTGTGTTACAAAACACCCCCATTTGCATTTGAAATATGTTGTGTAAGAGGATAATGGGTATCCAAAACAATTTTTATTTCATGGGTTTGAGTTTTTTCCTTCAAATTATGTCAAAAATACCCCTTTTGTTGTCCTACAAGGCATAGTGGAAGATCGTGAAGAAATCACTTTGTTTGAAGTGTTAAGACTTTAGCCAAGGATTGATTAAGTGAGTTTGATATTTGATACCCATATCTCGATAGTGAACCATATCAGGATAATATATATGCAGTGGTTAGTTTGAAGTCAGAGACTGTTGAAGACTCACATCGACAATAATCAAACATATTGCATTTGTCACCTCCATTGGTATGTCCACATTTCATATATATCTCTGATTTTGTAACAACAGATTTGTATATGTGTTTGGCTGTCATAAAACCATCCATTTTGATGTGATTGAAGTGATATAGAAATCTGATTTTCACAGCAGTTAGAACTGATTCAGTTCATCATTTTTCATTGCATACATCTCTAAATTTTGTAATAGCGGTCTAAGCTATGTAGCTTGGCTATCCTTTAGCCATGCATATGTTGTAATTGAAGTTGTGGAAGGATTGTTGTGTGAACAACTTGATCTCATTTAGTTCTTCATCATTTGCAACCTATTTGTATATGTATTCTATGATCAATTTGTAAATGTTGTTCATGTTCTTATATGGGCAAACCATACCTCATCATGTAATAACCACACATGCATATCTCATGAAAAACCAAACGCATTATGAACCAACCAACACTCCACAATCCAAAGCATGTCAAACCTTAACTAATGGACACACAAGCAAACCATCAAATTGACTCAAATGAGATATGTGGCAACAAACAAGTGCATCCAAAGCATACAAGTCTTGGAGCTGAATGAAAATGAACTTTATAAGTCTGAAAATGGAGAAAACATGAAGAAAGGAGGCTAGAAATGAAGTTTTGATGGTGAAATTAGTTATGTAAAACTACTTTTTGATGTTTGTACTTGAAAAATGAAGAGATGCAGCTACATATGCAGGAGATAAAAATATTTTATAGCTCTGCATATGTGTGAACCATTCAAATTTGTCATTTCATGAAAATCCTATATATAACTAAAACTACAATCACGTGGCAACTAAGATCAAGTTATGTCTTGAGGTATGAAACAATATATATCATCTTTCTACCAAGAAAAACAATCATATATAACAAGAAATCAATCTATATCATGTTATTGATCATAACTCAACCATTGTAAACTGATTATACATCAAACTTTTAAGTTTCAAAGTAGGAATACATGCACATAAGGAATTTAAATTATATTGTATATCAAGGTGTATATATATTAAAATCTAGTCCATAATGGTAGACATATACAAAAATTTGGCAAATATGCCAACTCAAAATATTTTTTACAAAATGTGGCATATGCCATGTCTCAAAATCTATATACAATCTACATGTCGAATAGCTACATCAAATACTAAAGGTCCACTTGACCCTATGTGTTTGGTGAATCCTCAACATGTGATGGATCCTCAATATGTGGTGGATCCTCAAAAAGTGTCCTCTTCATACTGTGATGTCTAGTAGTTGATGGAGGCAAAGTTGACTTCATTCACAAATCAAACCTTAAATTTGATCAATCTCTTCAATGGTACATGAAAATAAGTTAGAGTTAGTAAATAGAGTCTTATAAACTATAAGACCTCTATAAACTATCAATTATTTAGAAAAAATTAATTCAATTACCTCGACTCTTTCTTTTTGTTTGGACAATCGTTCTACAAATGATTTTCTCTTAAGACGATTAGGTGTCCTACTGAAGCTTGATGGCAAAGGTGGCACATCACTGATATTCTCAAGAGACTATAAAAGTAAAGTAACATTGAAATAAATAAATATATATATATATATATATATATATATATATATATATATATTAAACAAAAAGGAAATGCATACATTAAAAAAGGTTAGATGTGTTACACATAAACAATCTAGAATGCACTACACAAATAATAAATAGATACAAAAGGGAAGATATGATCAATCAAGAAAAGAAGTGTAATAAGCATCCAATAATATATCAACATGCACAAAGCCTTGTGGGGAGAAATTTTCATGCAAGGAAAATTGTATGTAGAGAGTGAAGAGGACTTTTATTGAAAAAGGAGGAGAAAGAAGGAAAACTTGTAATAGTCTTATAGATAAGGTTATTAATGGAAGGAATAAGGTCCATAAACATGGGATATGTAGAAGGACAAATAGAATTTAAATGTGTATTAGAAAGGATTGAATACAAGTATATTAGGAGGAATAAGGGTCAATATCACATGTATCATGCATAAAAACCAAGTCACTTTTTGTGTTAGGATATTCGACCAAATTAGGATTGCAATCATGAGAAGAAGGGAGAGATGAATCATAAAGAGAAATAGGAATGACCTCCTCATCAATAGAATTTTGTATTTTATTCATTAGTATGAAATTGATTAGTGGAATGGTCTAGCATCAGATGATAGAAGCAAGAAAGATCAAGTGAATAATGGATGTTTAGGAGGGTATTTTAATACAAGAGGAGGTAGAGTAATTAATTTATATTTAATGAGAAGTTGTAAGATTTTGTGATGTGAAAATTGTCTCATCATGATTTTTTTTAAATAGGAGAAGAAAGATATGAAGGAGCATATGGATAAAGGGGTCTAATGCTAGGAGATGAGGGAGAGTAAGTGGCACATGTGTAAATATGTCTAGTAGTAAGATGATAGGAGGAAGGAGGAATTCATGGGAAGGAGATAACTCACAAGAAGTAGTAGTCGTGGGCTCAATGGGTGGAGGAGGTATAGGATTAGAAGAGGATAAAGGTGTTTTGGAAGGGAAATGATTCCTATACATGAAATAAAGTGGATCTATGTCTAGAGGAGAAGGTTCAAATATAGGTGAAGGGGTAGGAAAGGAAACAAGAGGGAGAAGTTTCCTATAAGCACAATAAAGTGGGTTTATGTCTAGAGGATAGGATTCAAACATATGGGGATAAGGATTAGGGAAGGAAGCAAAAGGAGGAATATTATTTTAAGCATGGAATAAAGTATATTTTTGTCTAGAGGACAAGGTTTGAATAACAAAGGAGTAAAGAAAAAAGTGAAAGAATATGTATCAATATCAATATTATAATGTAATTCATTCAAGGGAGTGTATGGAAATCCCCTATTAGGATGATCATGTGGAATAAAATTCTCAACACTAAGGCTATCTATAAAAGGAAGAGAAGTCTAAGAAACATGATTGAAAGGTATGGAGTGGGGAGAAGTAGGAGAGATATGGTTCATTAGTAGAATAAATTAACATCATTAGGAGCACAAGATAGATCATTGGATACAATATACTCACCATACACATCAAAATATTTCATTAAGAGACTAATAGGAACATTCAGGTGAGGGAGGATCAAATATGGTATGGGGATAAGAGTAGTAATATAAGGAAGGGAGAAATCAAGTTTATCATCTAGTAGTGTATCTAACATGTGTATATAGTAATAAAATGGGAAGTATGGTGCATGGAATGTTAAATCATGTCTTCTAAGACAAAGAATGAGCATAAGATGAGAGAGAGAGATGGTGGATATGAAAATTTAGGGGCATCATCATCTACGCCAATAGAGGTTATAGTAGGTGAAATATGGGTAAGATAAGGAGAAGTCCTAGTGGTAGAGAAGTGGGAAAGGTGGCACATCATTGATATTCTCAAGAGACTGTAAAAGTAAAGTAACATTGAAATAAATTAATATATAGGAAAAGAGTACATTCTAGTATGCACAAACTATGTGACTAAATGGGCTGAAGTTCAGGCATTGCAATTTGCAAAAGAAGAGAAAGTTGTTGATTTCCTTTATAACAAGATTTTCTTAAGGTTTGGAGCACCAAGATCAATAATTTCAAACAGAGGACCTCAATTTACCTCCCAGGTAATCAAAGCATTCACAGACTTATATCAAGTTAAGCAAAAGAAATCTTCACCTTACCATCCCAAGCCAATGGGCAAGTAGAAGTGACTAATAGAGAACTGGAGAATATCTTGACAAGGACAATGGCCATGAATAGAAAGGATTGGGCTAACAGTTTACCTGAAGCAGTTTGGGCTAACAATACCACTTGGAAGTCCACAACCAATTTCACACCATATGAATTGGTTTATGGAAAGAAACCCATTCTGTCTATAGAATTTGAACTGCAAACACTCAAAACTTTATTAGATATTGTTCTACCATTGTCTATAGCACAATAGAATAGGATTCTTTAGCTCAATGAGTTGGATGAAATCCGTACAGAAGCCATACAACAAACAAAACTTGTTCAATATCAAAGGAAATAATGGCATGACCAGCACATCAAAAGGAGGATATTTCAGCAAGGTGATTGGGTTCTCCTATATGATTCTAAGTTCAAGGAGTTCAAGGGAAAGCTACAAACTCATTGGATGGGTTCTTATTAGATAAAGGAAGTTTTTGAAATGGAACAGTTCTGCTAGAACCCATTGATGGAAGCACAGATACATTCTTAGTAAATGGCCACAGAATTTGACTCTATAAAAGGCCATCAACTAAGCAAGAATTCATCAAAGATTTGTGCTTGGTTACAGAGGACACATCCTCTGTCATAGATTTGGACTGAAAAAAAAAAAATGGCAGCTTGAAAAAAAAGAAAAAAAAAGGAAGGTTGAAAACTAGAAAATGGCGGCCTTCTTGAAAAAAAAAGAGAGAAATATGGAAAACCAGTAAATGGTTGTCTTTCTCCACCAAGGGGATTGAAAACTAGTAAATGGTGGTTCCCTTTTTCTTGTTGGATTGGAATAATCAAGCTACAGAGGTAATCATGTGCCAAGAGTTACTAGAACACATCTCTGTAACAAACTAGGAGCACCTTCGGTGCTTCACAAACTTGGAGCACCTCCAGCGCTTCACAAACTAGGAGCACCTCTGGCGCTCCACCAATAAAGAGCCATTTTAAAATATAAAAAAAATAATGAGGGGACCCACCTCTCCAGGTAATAAAGTGGAGATGTCATTCGATGAGGTCAGCATGACTCATCCTTCACTCTGAACAAAATGATGATGAAGTCAGCATGCATATCATCAACAATCAAAAAAGCCATCACTCTCGCATACACAAGTCATCACGAGTTGTACTGACGTCACCTAACAACATGTCATTCCCAGACCACTTAACGAGAATAATTGCAGAATATGTGACAAGGATACTGACGCCAGTTCAAAACTGTGCAAGAGCTACTCACGTGTTGGGTCACATCAAGTCTCATCAAATTCGTGGCGTTGCAGCCAAGTACATCAGACCGTCATCATTAAGATTGATTTAGGTAATTCTCTTTAATTAACTTAATTAGTAATAGTCTTGTCAATTCTATTTTTAGGTGTCGTTATTGTGACACATCTCCCTGTCATTATTTCCCTTCTTAACTCAGGCATGTTGCCATATTTGCCACACTATCGACCTGTCTACGGAGTGTCCCATCATCTCCTGCAATTATGACTACATAAACACACTAAACCAGTCTCAAGCTTCTTTCCAATAATCTAAGTAGTAAAATAAAATGACATATCAACCCTCATTCAAGATTGCAGATTTCTCTAAAAATCTTTGAGTGTAAAATTCAAGTCTACTGACATAGTCCTCTGGAGTGAAAAGAGAAAAAATGGACCATAGAGAGAAGGAGGAAGAATTTAGCCATAGGAGGTGGAATAGGATAGGGAAATGGGAGTTAAAAAGAAGTCAAAGCTAGAGAATATAACAGGCCTTCTGCAGGATCAAGCTATAGAAAACATTCTAAGGAATGCAGGGTGGTTAGAGTTCTTGGAGAAATTTGAAGGTTTTCAGGAGGATATTGTTGATGATTTCCTACGTAACCTAAAAGCTAATCAAACAATTGTGAGAGGGGTTCAAGTCAATATCTTAGGATTACCAGAACAAGGTGAGAGGTTTTCCCATTTGAAAACCCTATATGCTAATTTAATTAAAAATTTCTCTGAAGAAGGTGAACCTGCAATACAATTACATTTCAACAAAAATGAGGTTAAAGGAATTGTTAGGTCTTCACTTCCACACCCATGGTAGTCTGTAGCATTATGGTTGATGAAATACTTTACATGTGCTGGCCAATTTTCTATAGTTTTAGGACCAATAATGAAAATGTTAATTTTTTTGAGGCATGGAAATGCTCACCCAGAATTTAGCATAAACATTCCAAACTTTATGTATTCTACCATTAAAGCATCTGCAGACAAGTATCAAAAAGGGAAAGGTCCTATGAAAAACCATGGCCTCATTTTTCTGATTATGAAACATCACTTTCTGCCTCAAGCTAATGGAGAAGCTTTATGGAAGACATTTTTAGACAATAAACCACAGGACAGAACACCAGAGAGGGCACAGAGAACAGATGAGGCTTCCTCTACCTAGCAGGAAGAGGAGGCAAAGCCTTCAACTTCCTCTCTAGCTATGGAGAAAGATAAAGGTCAAAAGCCCTCACTAGAGGCAACTTCATTTGCTACCCCTGTTACTAGAAAAAAGAGGAAAGGGAAGGAAGTTATGGATGAAGCTTCAGCTGCCTCAGCACAGCTAAAGGAACCTATTATAGAACAAACACCCTATATGACTCGCTCAACAAAATGAAAGATGACCTTGGCTGAGGAGTCTATTCCAATTAAACAAATAGGGGAAACAATTGTTATAGAGAAGACCTCCACCCAAACTTCTAACCCCAAGAAGCAAAAGAAGAAGACAGGGCAAGGTCAGAAAACAAAAAGAACTTCAAAGAAAATTGATTCCAGCATACACTACTGGGCTGAGGAAGCATCTCATGATTTAGATGAAATTCCTCTAGTTAGAAAGAAGAAACAAAGAGAAATTTCCCTGAAGCCATCTGTTCATCCAGGTTCCCATAGTCCACCTTCACAACATTCCCCTCCTCCGGAGACAGAATAGAGAGACACTTTTATTATTTCCTCAAACTCTGAGGATAATATACCTGCTACATAGGCACCTACTCCACCTGTGCTATGGAGAAGCAAGAGAAAAAGGCAACTTACCCAAGCTGAAGTTCTCTTAGGTTTTAGGACTTCTATAGATGAGGCTAGGCCTTTATCAGCACCAATAATTGTAGAGAGAAATCAAGAGGAAACTCAGGACAAGGAGATTGTAGGAAAAGTTGAAAAAGGGCAAGTGGATGCAGCTGACAGTGAAGGGCAAAGAATTGTGGAAAATCCTGAAGTGGAACAAACAAAAGAAGAAATGGGGACTTATTCTCACCCCTCTAATCAGGAGGTTGTTGAGATTTCAAGGGAATAGCTGATGCTAGAGGAAATAGATAATCTGAAGAGATTATTATGGGGGAAGAACCTAATTATTATTGACCTCAAGAAGGTCATGAAAGAAAAAGAAATGGAACAAAAATAGATGATTGAGGGACTGCAAGCAGAGCTCTAGAATAAACAGGAAATAATTCAGGAGAAAGAGGCAAAAATGAGAGACAAAGAAACAGAGGCAACCAAAAGCATCAAGGAAAAGGAGGTAGAGGTAGCACAAAATATTTCTAATCTTACAAAGGCTCGAGACAATAGTCTCACAATAATTGCAGCACTTGTTGGGAAAGTATAATGTCAAGCCAAACAATTAACATGGGCCAACAATAAGATAGATGATCAAGAAGAGTACATTCAGGAGTTGATTGGCCTAGTGGCAACCATGGAACAGGGGATGTAAATAGATCCATACTTAGGCCCAATTCCCTTAGATATTCCTAAAGCCCTGTTCCATTGGGAAAGAAGATGTAGGGATTATGAGGCTTCTAAACCCATGTTGCAATTACAAAGGGCAGTAACTGCCATGTCACAAAGGGTACAAACTTTGGAAGAAAAGGTCCTTCAAATAGCTTCCATTTCATCTGAGATCCTATCTTGCAGACCCCCCAGTGGAAGTTATGCTCTATTTCTACAAGAAAGAATCCTACAAAGAAAAATATCTTTGGTTCTGTCTGATTTGACTGAGGACATAGAGATAGAGATAGGGTTCATGGAGGCATACATGAGAAGTTCTGATGAAGATAAATATTTTTTATGTGAGTTATATGTGCATGGTTTCTGTATCAATGATCATACCTTCGTTATCAACTATTTTGTAGGAGAATGCCAACTCAAGGCATTCATGTCACTGATGAGAAATCATCAGATTTGGAATGAAAGGATCGAGGCTTATATACAGAAGGATGTAGAAACAAGCCTTTTTATCAGAAGAGAATTTTCAAATCCCAATGCTTTTAAGATCCATTTCAGGGCACACATTTACTCCCTAGACGGTAAGACCAAGATTTTTCCTTTATATCTAAAACATCTACAGGAATGTTCCATTGATTTTGGCCTCCTCATAAATAATTTATCTAATCAAATTCTTCCAGTGGCCAAGAAAAGGTGGAACACTTTAACTACATAATAGAAGATGAGATAAGTGGTGTCCCCTGCCAACCTATGGTTGTTTATGAGGAAGGCTAGGACAGTGTCCAAAATGATGGATAAATACCAGCTAGAGTGGATAGGTGGCCATTCCAAACCTCCTCTCATCATTGAGCCACTACCTATCTGGGCTAAACAAATTGAAGATGACAGATTTCAGGAATGGATGAAGCAGGTTGATCAGTTCAGAGGAAATGGTAATATAGACCGCACCACTTGGTCTACTTATGCAAATGACTACAACTTGACTGATAGAATATTCCACCTGAATAAGTCTAGATTGTGAAAAGCGGGAGGACTTGCTAACCTTTAAGTACGGGGGGATGATGAGTGCCAAGTAGCATCCATGATAATACACCTTTTTACCCCTCTTTTTCTTCCTTCTTATTCCATTGTCCTGATGACTGCACCAAAGTAGATTAACAAGATTGTTCTAATTATGATTAATAAGAGATGAATTACTTAAAATCATGATTTCTGATTGAAGGACTAATGTGCATTAAATTAATGGAAATATGCAGAAATTCTCTCTTTTTGAAACTACAGGTGCAGAGGTTCAAGCAAAGACAATTTTGGTCATCTCCGGAGGTGGTCCTAATAATCTCCAGAGCTAACATAAGGATACCATACTAGTCTCCAATATTTTCCAATATGATTGGAGAGATTTTGAGATAAGGGGGTGAATCATCTTCAGAGCTGGACTGAAGTCATGAACATATCTCCAAAGCTGAACAGAAATCCATAAAGCATATCTCTGGAGCTACAAAAAGAAGCACACACCTCCGGAGCCTCCTCAACACAAATACAGATTTCCAACGCCGCTGCTAGTCAACACTTCCAGTGGTAATTGGGGTGCTCTAGATATTACTCAATCAGCACCTGAGTAATTGAATGAAGACCCTAGTTAACTGCTAGAAGTTTTATTTCTCTTTTTGATTTTGCATGAGTTCTTGACAAACTGATTAAGTACCTCTATTTCAGGGCCTCCCTGCCCAGCTGCATTTGAAACTAAGACTCAGATTTAGTGAGACGGTTGTTCCACTAAAATCTATTTTAATTGCATGACTTTTTACTCTGTAGTTAAACAGTTAGTAGAATAAGAGATTGGTACTATCTCACAAATGAACTAGTAGTTAGGGTAAGTGATATCTCATCACTGGATTAGATATAAATTTACAAAAGTAGCAGCAAAAGGGGAACAACGGATGATTTATTATTATTGTAATCTCATTTTAATATAGACATTTTTCTGAATACAAAATGGTACTGATGGAATTGGACTGAAAGTGAATTGTGATATTATCTTCTTGTGCTAATTCATTGCTTTAGTCTTCATCCTTAAGGGTGTGGAGCAAGGGCACACTCCCACCAACAAGGCAGAAGGCTAGTATTGTTTGTTTTGTTATTCTGTTCAAGGAGATAGTTATTGTTTTCTCATAGATAAATGTATGTTTCAATTGTATGGAATAGTATAGATCTATATTAGCAATTCATTATTTCAACTTTTTTTTCAATATTCCTATAATTCATTTTCATAGCATATAGATTAGTAGCATTAGTTTCTTCAATCAGTAGAGATCATTAGAGTTAGTTAAATGAACTGGCAACTATAGGATTCCTAATTGCAGACAGCCAAGGACATAGCCCTGGATTTGACACATGAAAAGATGATTAAATGCCAAGGACCAACGACCCTTGTCACCTGCATGGTACAATGAGTTGGATTATTGTAGCTATCATCAAGTCCATGGACATCCTACAAAAAAGTGTATGAGGCTCAAGCATTTTTTCCAAGATCTTATTGATGAAGGTAAGTTAGAGGTAAATGGTAGCTCCTTGCCTAATACACAATTGTCTATTTATTAGGATCCTTTTCCCAAGCACAAACAATCCACTTTGTCCTCTCCTTCCACTTCAAACCAATCCAAAAATAATCATGCCAACAATATATGCTATAATAAGACCCCTTACAACTATGACTCTGTTGTAGGGCATATTGATCATGATTCTTCACAAGTTTCCACTATCACCATAAAAGCCACATATCCTAACCAACTTGCCTTTATCCAACATGACATATCTCCCATTGATCCATCTCATAATAAAGCCCTTCACATTGAGTTCCTAATTGTTAAACATAAAGTTAAGTGTGTCCTTTTGGATGATGGATTTGGCTTAAATTTGTGTACCTTGAGGTTAATAAAATAGGTATGTGCAGGATCATTGCGAGCCAAATAGTGGCAATGGAAAAAAAATCATGTCTTAGCCAAATTCGCAAATTTCCCAACTTTGAATTTCATAGGTATGTTAAAAATATCCATTTTGGCTTGGATACCAAACCAAGACAGATATCCATTTTGTGGGTCCCAAAACAGATATCCGTTTTGGTTTTCCAGAAATGGATATCCGTTTCCTGGAACTATAAATGGTTTTTTTTATTCTTTACATTGTGCATAGATAAACATGGAACTATAAAAATAGAACTATAAAAAAGGTCACATAGATAAATGTGTGCATGTTATGTAGGCTAAAGAAGTAAGATCATTGAGTGCTAGAGTAGAAGGTGTAAACCTAGAGGCTAGGGAGAACTCGATGATGAACATTGTTTTGTTGAAACTTGCATGAACGGATGATGAACCATGGTTTAGAAAGAGTCTCTTCTGACTAAGTGCAAGTTTAGAGGAAAGTGTTGCAATCTAAGCATTAATGGATGCATCACAAACACATTAGTATCAATAAAGATTATGCATAAGTTAGGGATGAAGATAGTCATGCAAATCACACAATACAATCTCATGGATACAAAAGGGATAGTAACTCATGATGACATAGTAACATTAAGTTACATTCTACCTTGAAAGATATGAAAATAAGGTATGGTGTGATGTGATTTTGATGTACATGCCTACCATGTGTTACTAGGAAATCCTTGGTAGTATGATCGATGCATTGTGCATAGGGGCACAAGAACACCTTCACCATCAAGAACCTGATGGGAAAATTTTGAGTTACTTCCCACGAAGGATGAGGAAGAGTTCATGTAGAAGGCCAAGGTGATGCTATTATCAAAATGAAAATTTCTCAAGGAGATAGAAGACTTGAAATACTACTATGCACAAGTAGTCAATCCCACATAGAAGGAGTAGATTGAGCCACAACTTAGAGGAGACAAGTTGTGATCCTACATGAGGAGTTCATAGATGTGATTTGTGAAGGAATTGTAGATGGATTTCCACCAATATGTAGCAACTCATACTTCATGGATATGATTCTAAGTTCAAGTTTTCTGAACAAGCTCATATATGCCTTAAAAAGGAGGTAGGAATTATTGTATGTAATGATGGTTAAACTAGTGGGCATGGAGGTGATGAAGGATATCTACACCAAAAATCTATATTTTATAGATACATGGAATGCATTAGTAAAACTGTAGATGGGAGATATAGTCTTATATGAGGAATAATTTGCATGAGGGATACCTATTCAAGAGTTAATAACTGTCCATATTGTAGAGTTCTAAGAGGGAGAATATCATTAGAAGTTACATTAATGTGGACTTGGAGGATTATTTCATGTCTAGAAAAGACATGATCCATATTGGAGTAGAGGTATCACTAGCTAAGTTTGAACAAAGATGTACATATATTTATTGAAAGAGGTACCATCTACCAAAAACAAAGATAATTACATAAAACATTAGGTTTTATAAGCCATTGTGCATGCCAAATAGATTGTGGGAGGAACTATCTATATTTTGTCCTTGGATCTATGCACATAGAGGGGCAATGATTTTATCTTCGTAGTGGTATTTTTTCCTAAATGTAACACTTCATTCCTTGTAGATTTATTCTTCAAGGAGATGTTTTGGTTGCATGGCTTGATATGGAGTATAACATCTAATCATGACATGAAGTTCCATAGCTAGTTTTAGCACAACCTATGGAATAAATTAGGTACAAATCTCAATTATATCTCTATGTATCATCTACAAATGGATAGATAGACATAGTTTGTTAATAAAAGTCTTGGAAATATACTTAGATGCACGTGGTAGGGTAAATTATTAGGTTGTGGAACTCTATGTTGGTGCAAGTAGAGTTTGTGTACAACAACTTGGTGAATTTATCATCAATGAAGGTTATATTCCAAGTGGTGTATGGGACATTCAAACAAGGTGTCATAAATTTGTTGGGAGTAAACAAAAAGGCAAGTGCAAAAGTGTAGAAGTTGAGGAATTTATGTAACATGTATGAGAGAGATTCATGCACAAGTCAAGGAGTAGACGGAGGAGAGTAGCACAATGTATATGTATTGCACATAGATGATCATTATAGAGAGAATATTTACTCAAAGTGTGAGTTAGTCATGGAACATTTAAGAAAAATAGTTACTTAGAGGAACCTACAATAAGTTAAATCTAAAGAAAGCCAGTCCATGCTACATTATATGTAGATTTTCTAAGAACACATATGAGATATATTAGGACTAGGGATGATATTCACCTTGCAATCGATTTAGACTATTGCAATTTATTTAATAGTCAACTAACTATGTGTACAACTCCAAGGATCATGAAAAGGGGAAAATTGGACTTAAACATGAGTCCATACATTCTCTAGGTGTCTTAGAATATGTTTGTAAGGGGTATAACATGGAGGGAAGCAAATGTGTAAGGCATGATTGGAAACTTAGCACAAAGTGGAGGGTAATCTATGAAAATTTATGACATTGTAAGATGTGTAAGAAACATATATGACATTTTAAGAGGTGTAAGAAACAATATATATGATGACATGTAAGAAGTTGGTTGTCATTCTTGGACTTGGGGAGTTGTTATTTTGTCCTTTAGTGAGTTGGTTTTGTCCTCTAGTGAAGCTGCATAAACGAGTTCATGAGAAAGGTCTTGAAGCTTCTAGAAAGATACTTGTAACTCCCACACACATGTCATGAGGTCTCTTTTGCATGTTGATTACTTGGCTCATGGTTTTGAGTCCATTGTATTGGAAACCACAAAGTGGATTACATTTACCTATATATCGGAGGCATGGAATAGTAGTTTGTATGGTATTATAGGTTATGTTGCTATGCTACCAGAATTTTGTTGGATTAAAGGGGAAGTTGTGTTAATGTACTCTATATTTGAGATTAATACAGATTGTAATCTCTTTGGTGGTGGGGTTTTATACACATTGTATCTCCCTATTGGTCCTCTATCTCTCTTTAAAACCCTAAACCCTAAACCTCTAAAACTTAACCCCTAACCCCAAAACCGTAAATAATGCCCCTAAACCCAAGCAACCCTAAACCTTTGTCTCTCTATCTCTCCCTGTCTCCCTATCTCTATCATCCCTCTACCTCTCAATCTCTCTCTAGGTATGTACAAGATCATCATGGGCCAAACAGTGGCAATAGGAAAAAAAATTACATTTTTACTTAGCCAAATTCGCGACTTGGCAAAGTTTGACTTTCATATGTTTTGAAACGGATATTTGTTTTGGTTTGGATACCAAACCAAAACGGATATCCATTTCCCTTTCCCCAATTCAGTGTATGTATATATTACTTGCCCAATTCTACATGAGGTATACCAAATATAAACCACTTACACATGATTGAATGTTTGTTGATTACTAATTTATCCTTTAATTATTAATTTATTTATACCACCAAGCATGGTATTCATTCATGAAAAAAAATTAAGAGTGTTTCAATTTGTGAAGGATTCTAATGATTGTTAATAACACCTCCCTATACAGAGAGGATATATATAACTATTTGAGCAATAATATGAGATTTCATTATAACAATCTTCTTCTTCATACACTTCATATTAGCTAGGCCCTAGAACTATGATATAAATTATATGAAAGGGAAGACCTAGGAAAACCATTAGGCCAAGGATCCAAGTTTAAAAGATTCAAAACACATTGAAACTAAGAAAGTGCACTTCATACAAATGTGCATTCTTGTATGAAAGCAACTTTATCTCACCAAGAGAAGAAAGAACATGTATGTTCCTTAAACCTCATGCCCTAAATTGCTTTATATGATTTGATTCATGATACATGGTTTGAGAAGGATACACATGATATACCCTTACCCTCTAGTGATAAAATTATGAATGATACTTTATGTGGTGAAGCTACACTTTCGTTAATCCTTCATGACATTGTTATTCCTTGTGATGATGATGATCCTTCATGTGATATGTTAGGACATAATGCAAAGTTAACATGGCAATGAAACTCTCTTGGAAGGGTAAGCATGGACTGTAGGAACATTAAACTAGTTGGATCTGTTAAGCTCGCCATTTATGAAAGAACCTTAAAGGTTAACCTTAATTAGGTAAGGTTATGTTTCAGTGTGGTTGTTTGTGCAACAATGTGTAAATTAATGTTACCTAAGGATAAATCTAACTATACTAACATTTTAAAAACCATGAGAGCTGGGACTAACAATTAGACTAAAAACTTGACAAACAATACAACTTGGACACATGTAGGACTTGGAAAATGGAAAAGAATATAATTAAATGTGGAAAACAATGAAAGAGTGGTATTAGTTGCACCTATATAGAGAAGTGGTTTAGAGGTTGGTTAGGGGAATTATTCAAGGTTTAGAGGTTTAGGGTTGCTCGGGTTTAGGGGTTTGGGGTTTACAGTTTAAAGAGAGATAGAGAGGGGACTGATAGAGTTTGGGAGAGATAGAGGAGACAGAGGGGAGAGATAGGGAGATAGAGAGTGAGAGACATGTCCAGAGACATAGAGAGAGAGATTGAGAGGTAGAGGATGATAGAGATAGGGAGATAGAAGTTTAGGGTTGCTTGGGTTTAGGGGCATTATTTAGGGTTTAGGGTTTATGGTTTTGGGGTTAGGGGTTAAGGTTTAGAGGTTTAGGGTTAGGGTTTAGAGAGAGATAAAGGACCAATAGGGAGATATAGAGGAGTCCAAGGGGAGAGATAGGGAGATAAAGAGTGAGGGACATGGCAAGAGACATAGGGAAGAGAGATTGAGGGGTAGAGGGACAAAGGTGATAGGGAGATAGGGGAGAGATAGGAGATAGTGGTTTATGGTTACTTGGGGTTTAGGGTTTACGGATTTGTGGTTTAGGGTTTCTTAGGTTTAGGGGTTAGGGGTTAGGGTTTAGGGACATTATAATTTAGGGTTTAGGATTTATTGTTAGGGGTTAGGGGTTAGGTTTAGAGGTTTATGGTTTAGGATTCAAGGTTTATAGAGAGAGAGAGGAATGATAGGGAGATATAGAGGAGTCCGAGGGGAGAAATAGGGAGATAAAGAGTGAGGGACATGGCCAGAGACATAGGGAGAGAGGTTGAGGGACAAAGGTGATAGGGAGATAGGGGAGAGATAGGGAGATAGTGGTTTAGGGTTACTTGGGTTTAGGGTTTAGGGGTTTGGGGTTTAGGGTTTCTCAGGTTAGGGGGTTAGGGTTAGGTTTAGGGGCATTATTTAGGGTTTAGGATTTAAATTGTTTAGGGGTAGGGGTTAGGTTTAGATGTTCAGGGTTTTGGATTTAGGGTTTATAGAGAGAGAGGAATGATAGGGAGATAGAGAGAGGAGACTGAGGAGAGAGATAAGGAGATAGATAGTGAGGCATATGGCCAGGGACATAGGGAGAGAGATCAAGAGAGGTAGAGGGATGATAGAGATAGGGAGATAGGGAGATAGAGGTTTAGAGTTGATTGGATTTAGGGTGTACCTGGGTTTAGGGTTTCTCAGTTTTGGAGATAGCTAGATAGAAAGAGGGAGGAGATAGATAGGGAGAGATAGAGGAGACAAAGGGGAGAGATAGGGAGATAGAGAGTGAGCGAGATGTCCAGAGAAATAGGGAGAAGGATTGAGAGGTAGAGGGATGATAGAGAGAGGGAGATAAGGGAGAGATAGGAGATAGGGTTTAGGGTTGCTCACATTTAGGGTTTAGGGTTAAGGGTTAGGGGTTAAGGTTTAGGGGCATTATTTAAGGTTTAGGGTTTATTGTTTAGGGGATAAGGTTAGAGGTTTAGGGTTTAGTGTTTTAGAGAGAGAGGACCAATACGGAGATATAGAGTGAGGGGACACGGGCAAAGCATAGGAGAGAGATTAAGAGGTAGAGGAATGATAGTGATGGGGAGATAGTGAGATAGGGAGATAGAGAGATAGAGGTTTAAGGTTTCTTAGGTTTAGTTGTTTAGGATTTAGGGGTTAGGAAATTAGGGTTAGGGGTTAGGTTTAATCATGTGTTAATATAGGTTGTGGAGTGAGAAAGGGGTGGTATGGGTATGGTTGAATGGAGTAATGAGGTGATTTAATTGGTGATGACCTAGGTGAAGTGATGGGTAAGGTGTGTTATGTGGGGATTGCTAGAAAGTGTGATTGGTAATGGTGGGGATAGCTAAATGTCCTAGTTTTCCTAAATAAACCCTAACCCCTAAACCATAAACTCTAATAATGCCCCTAAGCCCTAACCCCTAAACCCTAAACCTGAGAAACCATTAACCCTTAAATCCTAAAACCCCAACCCCCTAAACCCTAAACACTAAACCCAAGCAACCCTAAACCTCTATCTCACTATCTCCCTATCTCTATCTTTCCTCTACCTCTCAATCTCTCTCCCTATGTCTCCTGAGTAGCCCTAAACCCCTAAACCCTAAATAATTTCCCTAAACCCAACCCCTAACCCCAAGAAACTCTCTCTCTCTCTCTCTCTCTCTCTCTCTCTCTCTCTCTCTCTCTCTCTCTCTCTCTCTCTCTCTCTCTCTCTCTCTCTCTCTCTCTCTCTCTCTCTCTCTCTCTCTCTCTCTCTCTCTCTCTCTCTCTCTCTCTCTCTCTCTCTCTCTCTCTCTCTCTCTCTCTCTCTCTCTCTCTCTCTCTCTCTCTCTCTCTCTCTCTCTTCTCTCTCTCTCTCTCTCTCTCTCTCTCTCTCTCTCTCTCTCTCTCTCTCTCTCTCTCTCTCTCTCTCTCTCTCTCTCTCTCTCTCTCTCTCCTCTCTCTCTCTCTCTCTCTCTCTCTCTCCTCTCTCTCTCTCTCTCTCTCTCTCTCTCTTCTCTCTCCTCTCTCTCTCTCTCTCTCTCTCTCTCTCTCTCTCTCTCTCTCTCTCTCTCTCCCCTATCATTCCTTTATCTCCCTATCTCTTGCCTCTCTCTCCCCTATCATTCCTTTATCTCCCCTATCTCTCCCTCTCCCTTATTGACAAATGAAATGAAAACAAGAAAACTAGGACTCTCTTTCTATCTACCTATCTCTCTCTCTCTCCTAAGCAAATTGAAAGGAAAAGGAAAACTAGGAAAGCTAGGAATGTTGATTTAATTAGGAGAGAGAGAGAGAGAGAGAGAGAGAGAGATCTGAAAAAGTAGAAGTGTAGAGTCAAGGTGCACTTTTGGCAACTTAATTTTATCTTAACATTCCCAAAGTCTTACATGATTAAAAGTAAAATTAATCTATTTGGTGGAAAAGTGGAACCTTTGCAAAGTTGTAGATGGCAAACATGAATCCACTTCCCAAAATCTTGTAAGTATATAAATGAAGGTTTGAAAATAATTAGGTATCATCAATGAATAATCCTAATGCACTCATCCCCAAACTTGTAAATTGCAGTGAAGTTCAACATCCCCATGCCTCATAAAGTTCCACAACGTTCATTTACCAAAAGACCAACTATTATGTGTAGACTTTTCTTATGTTTACATACATTTCAAAAAAGAACTTACAAAGTGCTAACATTACAATGCATAACATAATGAAATTTGTTGAAAAAGTTAAAAAAAAATTCAAACAAATGTAGTTGACTCATATATAGCCAAACTCCATGATCTTTTCTACTATCTTATTTACTTACACCAATGGAATGGTACATGGCAATCCATCAAAAGAATAATGATAGGGGGGTTCATATCAAATATTATATTTGGTAACTTTCTAGTAAATATTTATAAAAACTATGGAAACATAGACAAGGCATTGCTAACTATTTGATAGAATGCCTCAAAACAATGTGATTTCATAGATTACTTATGATTATAGGAAATGCAGAAAATGAATCTAAAATGGACATTACAATTTTATTATCAATGCTCTTTACAAAACTTAGAAAATAGACAAGCCTTTTTCGATCATAGATGAAATTAGATGCAATGGTCCATAAGAATATGGCGTGATATCGATAGACCACCTTTTTAGCATTTTACACAAAGCTAAAGATGAATACTTATGACCATTGTGGGATATCAATAGACCACCTTGAGAGAGAGAGAGAGAGAGTAACATATAGGGTAAAGCAAAACGGATATCCATTTTGAAAATGGACATCCATTTTGTAAAAACATAAAAAAAAGGAAAAATGGTATTTTACTAAAGCAAAACGGATATCCGTAATAACGGATATCCATTTTGCTTCGCTTTTGCCTTGTTATGTAGGCTTGGGATTGTCATAGTTGACTTTCCCTCAATTCTAACGTTTTTTACAGGTTTTCACTCTCTTCTTTGAACTTCACCCTTCGTGTTGACCGACTTTTTTTAACGCAAAATTGATAAACGAAAAGGGTTTATAGAGGAAATTGTTAGCTTTCTAAAAATATAGGATTTTCTTGATTATCATTTTGTTAAATAATTATTAATAACTTTTCTATATAGTGTGTGTCTGAAATCCTGATGGATACACTGATTGAAAAACATCAATAACTTTCAAACTGTTTCACCTTTTTTTAGATCTGAAAGATGCGTCACACTCTATGCTCCATTGGATATAGGTTAAAAAAAAAAATTTGAATTCCAATTTTTTTTCATCGAGTTAGGTCGGCTAGAAATTTACTCTTTAGTTTTTAGAAAAAGTCATAGTAAAAAAATCATAACTAATTATTTGTATTGGAAAAAATTTTCAAAAAAAAATATGCATCACATCCAAGCATGAGTCCTCTACTTATTTTGAATGTTTCAAAAATAATTTTTTTTCTCATAGTTAGGTTGGCTGGACAAACACCCACTTTTTGTTTTTTTCTAAAAAATTTAATAGTTGTTCATTGAAATGTTCATTTTTCACCAAGTAAATTTAGTTTAAAAAAAAAAAAATAGTAGCTCATAAACTAGATTCAATTCTCTACAAATTTTGTTCTTACATCTTTTCCAAATTGTGTAGATAATTCATTCAAATTTTCACATGAACTTGATTAAGTCTAATTTTTTGTATTTTCATTGCCACTTAGAGGTATAGTTTGACCCATCATGATCCTGCACATACCCCTCTATGTCTCTGGGCATGTCTCTCACTCTCTATCTCCCTATCTCTCCCCTCTGTCTCCTCTAGATCTTTCCCAATCTCTATCAATCCCCTCTCTATCTCTCTTTAAACCCTAAACCCAAGCAACCCTAAACCCCTAAACCCTAAATAATTCACCTAAACCCTAAACTTGAGCAATGCTAAACTCATAAACCCTAAACAATGCCTATCCTTTGCTTCTAAAGACTATCCTACAAACATAAAGGGAAGAAACAATGTTACATCTTTCATAATACAAGTGCATAAAAAACAATAAGACCTTATAATGGGCCAACAACAAATTAGTATATCAATCACATATGTAGATATCAAATCAATGAAGATTAAGACCCTTATACACATTATTATTGTTGATGCATGGCTTTCATCACAAGCACCTTGACTACAAAAACTAATGAGAAAATGCCTTGGATCTTGTATCACAGATTTTTGTATGAAGACACAATACCTCCATCTTAGATCAAACTTAGATATGAGCTTACACTACCTTATTAAGATCTATATTAGTTCTTTAACATGTCTTGGCCTAGATATCAATAAGATAATACTCTGATACAAGTGGAATGGTCTTTTTCCCCCTCAAATACTTGCTAAATTTGTAATAATTGTTCCTAAAGGCTTAAAACAGTCGTAAAAAGAAGCTTTGCCCTAGTATTTAAGCTTAAAATATGGCGAAAAAACATGTTACAATTGTTTAAATCCAACAATATGGATTGTTTCTATGTAAATATGCTAGCATGTGGTTGCAATTGAGTTTAATCATACAATAACTATCATGAAGTGAAAATAAATTACCATGTGCCTATGAGACTAGAATGGCAAGTGTGATAGGGTGTTTAAAATTCACACTGACCACTATATGCATGCTTAAAAATTCTTGAAGCCAACTATCATGACCTAGGATGGGCATGTTGATAACTCACAACTAACCTTTCATCAATAATTTTTTAAGATGTAACTTAATGAAGAAAAAGATCTTAAAGGATGCACTACTTAAATCATAATCAATAGATGATGAAAAAAAGCTCAAGATCCAATGCATAAGATTCAAACCCAAATCTAGATGTTACCACAAGCTTATCGGTGGTAGTGGTAGTTATATAAGAATCTACATGAATACATTGACTATAGTTAGTAATTTAAACTATTGATATTTAATGTGTAATGTAATTTAAATTATTTATATTTAAATTTAATGTGTAATTTAAACTATTTATATTTAATAGTTTAATGTGTAATGTAATTTAAACTATTGATATTGATATTTAATGTGTAATGTTAAACTAAAAAACAATAAAAAGGATTGGGTAAAGAAAAATGGAAATCTACTTTGCAAAACGGATATCCATTTCTAAAAAACATAAAAAGGGAAAAAAGAGGTCACATTTTGCAAACCTACAGCTTGCAAAATGTAGACCTCTCTAGGAAAATAGATATCAGAGCTCAGAACGGATATTTGATCCAAACAAGTTAGTAAATTTGTATTTTTTTGTTTGTTTTGTATATTCAAGCAAGTTTTTTGAGTTTTTATGCTAAATAGATATGTTTTATATTTTAAATAGGTAAAAATGGATGAACAAAATGAAAACCCAAACCCTCCACCACCAAACCCTCCCCCTCCAACAATCGAAGAGAAAACTCAAAGAAACATTGATCAAATTAGTAGGATTGTAGAAATGTATCGCCGCCACCCTCGATTGTCTACAATGACATCAAATTTAGAGGGAATTATTAGTCATGTTCGAACCCTGTCAAGCCAACATGAATCATTTAGGCAATGGCAAGAAAACAAGAAGGCAGAATATGCTAACAGTTTATCATATGATCAAGTGAAAGATTTAGATATTACGAAAGCTATGTTAGCTCAACAGTGTGTCAATCGTAAAACTAGCTTGCATGTTGATGTTCGTAAGCCCAAGTATTCAATCAAATGGTGTACACATGAGGGCATTAGTCAAAAATTTTGGGATCGTTGGTGGATGGTTTTTGATAAACCACCCAACAATAATTTAGATGTACCTTTGTATTTCCTTCGTAAACTCTATGCTGAGTTCGTCATGGGCCACCATGTTGATTATTTTGATTTTAGAGAGTTTCAGGGTGTAAGCAAGGGAATGCCTCAAGATAGACCTGGGGTAATGAGACAGCTAAAAGGTCCCTATATTCCCCCTCTTGCTATCCCTTCTCCACCCCCAATTCAGCACCCAGACATTGTTGCAAATGTAACACAATAGGGCCTTAGTGCAATACACTCTTTGACCGAGCACTTGATTATACAGACTTCTCAGTTTGCACAACCACATGATGTTGGCGATGATATTGGATCACCTGATTTTACTAGACCCTCCTCATCCACACATGTTTGTGTGCCCCAACGTTGCATTTTTGTTTGTTTACCTGATATTGGAGAGTAGCGAGCCACCTTTGAACACCTTAGAGTACGACCTCCATTCACGAGATGATGCAGTGGCCTCCAGAATTCAAGTTGAGGGGTCAGGGACAAGAGCAAAAGCACAAGCATCGGTGGAGCATAGAGAAGGAGAAGACCATGGCCAATCTTTTATGTAGGTAAAATTTAAAGTTAAATTTCATGGTGTATTCCATATGAATAATATAAACAAATTTATTAGTACTAATGTATCTAAGGGGGATAACAGCTGATGACAGAGGAGGAGTTGATAGAAGTTCATCATGGAATTTTGTCTGCCATCCAATTTGGCTTTGACTTGCCAGTATAATTTGTTCTACACATCAATTTTTTTTGTATCCATTTATTTCTTTGTGAGTAATTATATAGTAATTTATGTCATGATGTTAATTTATTTCTTTAATTTTATATCCAAAATGTGAATGATGTGGCATCTTTGCCAATGGTCTTCACTCGAACTCCTGATCGACCCAAGGGACTATCATTCATAGAACGGCTTTCTGCACGCCAACAAAGGGTGGAAACTTAATTCGATTGAATTGTACTTTAATTGATAATTTTGAAAACTTAAATATTTGATTATAGTCATTTAGATAAATAATAACTTAAAAATTATTATGATTATTTGTATACATAGAGTCTTACATTCTTGTCATTTTTCATACAAGAGATATTAGTTGGTTCAATTATGATGAGTCCTTCTCAATCGATGCAGGAGGCCTTGATGGTGGTATGTGCTTGTTTTCTAGTAGATAATTTTTTGTGTAGTGCACTCTAGATTGTTTATGTGTAACACATCTAACCTTTTTTAATGTATGCATTTCCTTTTTGTTTAATAATTATATGGCTGATCCCACAATAGTGGGTTACGCTTTTTTGCCAAACTTGACATTGAAATCAACATTTTGAACTAAATCTTCACTTTCTGACACCTATAGCCACTAAACCTTTAGGAATTTGAAGATGATGTGAACTAGTGATTTGTGAGATTTTGTCTATAGATTCTAAAAATATTTTTTTAAAAAAAAATGGAGTTAAATTGTAATTTTTTTTGCATCTCCTTTGATAACTAGTTTTTAATAGTAAACAACATTTTTTTAAAGTGATGTGTATTCCATAACGCATAACTTTTTTCTACAAAGGATAAAATTTTGATTCTTTCGAATTTAGATTGGTAATACTGATATCTAGTGAATGCATTTGGTTTCATAATGTTTTGTTGAATATTTTTTTTTAATTTAGTTTTGAAGTCAAACCAATTATAATTTAGACATACGCGTATTCCATAGAACATAACTTTTTCCGTATGTATCGAAATTCAATTTTTTTGGGGCTGAAACAAGGACATTAATACCTAGTGTATACATACTTTTCAAAAAAAAATTCACTAATTTACTATTTTTCCATGTGTGTAGAACAAAGAACTTGATGTTCGGTGAAAAACCTATGTTTAGTAAATCTAAAAAAAAATCATAATAAAATCAAAATATATCAAAACTATACTCGTTGGAAATCTTGTTTTGAGCACTTCGATCCTCCAATTTGGTTTGGTAAAGGTGAATCCATTTGGACCTTCAACTGGGCTTTGAAAGCCAAAATTTTGCAGAAGAAAGGGGAAGGAAGCAAGAAGGATGCCAAGTGAGGGTCTTCGCTTGAAGACCTCTGCAAACGAAGGAAAGTGACGTCGTTCACTCAAAGTAATACCTCCTTCAAACGAAGGTGTTGACATGATGTCTTGCAGCCCGTAACGGCCACCTTCGTTCGAAGGCACCTTGCTTTTAAAAATAATTTTTTTCTCTAACTGTCGGCCTTCGTTCAAAGACATGCCGACATGCTTTTGTTTTTACTATTTTAATTATTCGTATAGCATATAAATAGGATTGCTTTTTTTTTCATTATATATCAATTACAAACAAGATAAATTCGCATTTTTCTTGTGCAAGGGAGTCCAAGAAATCTTTGAGAGAAGAATTTTGAAGTCATATTTTACAAAGAAGGAGATGGGAAACAAAAAGACAAGACAAAATAAGACTACACGAAAGTATTCCGCAATAACTATAGCAAGATTGAATGAAGAAAGATTGGAAAAATATCATAAACAAAAACAAGGTATGCATATATTTTCTTTTCTATTTTTAATCTAGGTCATTTTATTTATGTTTAAATATATACATGTATTGATGAATCATGTAGCAAGATGTCATTTAATCTAGGTCACTTGATTTATGCTTAATTATATATGCATTGATTTCATGTAGCTCCGATGTCATTTAGTTTAAGTCATTCCTCATTCTTGACTATAATCTCCACCTCTCTACCTAGAGATAAATACATACCTCTCTCTCTCTCTATCCACCACTCTCTCTCTCTCTCAAGTTGCCCACTCTCTTTACCTCTACCTCTCCCTCACTGGGGCCTTCGTAGCTATCTCTGTCCCTCTCTAACTCTCCATATCCCTCTCCCTATCTCCAACTCAACTTCATTATTTTTTCTAAAGTGGTAACATATATTTCTATTATAATTTATTAAAAAAATCAAGTTCACTTTTCATTTTAGATTATTTCTTTTCTTGATTATTTATTTTTATTTAAAAATTCTTTTAAATCTAAAAACTTTATATTTAAAAAGCCACACTTCCTAATTTTAAAACAAACTCTTATCACTATTTTTTTGTTTTCTTTCTCTAAAATATATTTTATAATAATTGTTAGCTTTTTTATCCAATAAATTTTTATCATGAATGTTTTTTAACTTTTTTATTTGTGTTTTTACCATTTTTAATGCTAAATTAAGGAATAAAAGAAAAATTTTAAGAAAAGATTTGCTGAAATATTTTTAGAATGCTTTTTAGATTTTCTTTTTCCTAAAGAATGAAATTAATTTTTAGAAAACATAATAATTTCTACATTGTAGAACTTAAAAGTATAAATCAATAAAATAAAAAGAATGTTTATTATTTAGAAAGTTTTATTTTTTAAAATAAATAATTTTATTTTTATTTTAATATGTATTTCCTTCATTTGTGATACAGAAAGTGGAGCAAATGTTGTTGAAGAACAATAGTTGATGTTAGCCAAGAGGAGGCCCAAGTGCAAACAATGGATGTTGGAGAGGGGTCAGGATCGCTTCATTTGACTGGTATGGATGAGCATATTAATCTAGTTGAAGAGGTGAAAAGATTTAAAAATTTAAAACTCACCTATCCACTAACATTATTGCCATTAGTTGAATCACGCCTACGTCCACGGTTCGTCCCTAGAGTAGGTGTAACATGAGCTAACCCCTACAATATATATATATATACAACATTAGGACTCTATCTAGAGTAAAGTAATTTAACCTACTTTAATTTAAGTTCAAGTTTAAATCATGCATGCACATGCACATAAGCATGTACATACCTGTGTATCAGGTGTTGTAGGATGATCTGCTGCAATGATTGTATCTGGTGCCTCCTTGGCTAGCTCAAGTAATGAAGTCTGAAGTGGACTAACCAGGTGACTTGGCAACAAAGAGGCTAAATGAAGAAGCATATCCACAAAACCTAACACTAATCTTGTCTGCAACTACACTTCCTCAAGTGAATCTAGGGAGGGTTGGGATGTCTGATGCTCAACACGAGGCCTGATAGGTGTATCTCCCTCTGCAGTAGCCAAATGATTTGAGGGTGGATCAGGATGTGGAGTACTCACAGGCACCTTATGAGAAGGTCTCATAGCCTGACAGGATCGTGACACACCCTGTGAACAGCAAGTGCTACCTACATGTCCTCTAACATTGTGTAAAGGGATACCAAGCTCTGATGCAATAAAAGCATATGACTCCAATAGGTCCTCAAAAAGATAACTCACTGTAGTTTGAAGTATATGCTCTCCTGTCAGACCATCTATGTCTATAGGAGACGGGACACCTATGATAGCATAAGGATCAGTAGCATGATCTGATGGTCTGGATCATTCAGGATGACTCATCAAATATCTGCCCACACGATCAGAAGATATAATAGATGTGGCAACTACAATATCACCTACACTGTCGATTGCTTCCCTTTGGGAAGCAATGACAACCCGATTAGCAACAAGGGCTAGGGCTGGGGAGATAGCAGGCATCCTCTCCCCAACCAAGGCCCTATAAACTAGAGCCTGTCGATCTAGTCAATGATAAGCATCTCTATCAGCAACCCTGCCCCTCCCCTGACCAAAATATTCTGGCAAATCCAAGTAGTTCACCTTGAGGCCCATATGAACCTCTGCATATAACTATTGTACAAAATATAAAAGAATTTGGTCGTTATTGGGATAACAACCATGAGAAGCAAGAAAACATGTATATATCAATGGGGCCATAAGAGGGTCTACACATCTAGTCACTTGGTAGCCCCTCACATTAGGCTTACCAACATAAGATGGGAAACATTGGGATTTGATAGTCTCTTTTGAGACACTAAGTTGAATAGAAGCAAGAGAAACATCACCAGTAACCTCTTGCCGCATCTGGGCAAGAATAGCAACAAGAGTATCACCCGAATAAGCATGGGTATCTCCTAGACTTTGTCTAATGCGCTGCAAGCTAGTTAAAATTGATTGACATTTGTCCCTATAAACCGCTGTTGTGTTGGGGTCAGAAAGAAGTGCTGTCAATTCCTGAATCTCAATATCTATGCATGTAAATATAGAAGGTCCAAGAGGTGGTGGCGCATGTGCCATGATATATATATATCAACCTAAATTTTGTGCATGTAAAAATAAATTACTTATTCCAATACATACATACATGTGCATTAGGATGGCCATGTTGAACCAATTCTCTACAAGTATGACTGATATGTCACACCAACAACATAAGGTGATAGTGTCTACTTTGGGTCATGTGGAACAAATGTATCAACATACACATCCTACATCAAAGTAGATAGGGATGTTGTGTTGCACTCACCTATATCAACATACATTTCTTCTCTGCTATACAGGTGTATACATTTGATACATTCTTCCACAACTTCCAAACTTAGACACTAGTTTTTACTGGTGTTGGTGAGGCATATCAGTCATCTTGTAGAGAATTGGTTAAACATGTCTAGATCCTAATGCAATTCCAACATGTTAAATAAATAGTTGAACAAGAGGGAAGATTTCATTTCTAAAATGCATGGATGATTCTTTCCTTTTCAACTTGTAGAGAGAGAGAGAGAGAGATTTTAAATTTTCCAAATCTACACATACATGTGTAATGTTGAATGTATGTATCAGTGTCATAAAAATGAATACCATGTGTGCAATAAAACATTTAAGTCATTCCTACTCCATGTACATTACACATCTAGGTAACTCAATAGTTAAAGATATAAAATAATGAACATTACACATTAAGAACATGGATACAACCAATGACTATACATATCTAGTTACCATGGAAATATATGACTATTACATTACTTTAATTGATTAGGCAAATTATATAATTTGGTTTCATTCATTTTATATTAAACTTATATAAGTAGATTCACTAAATTAGACATGTTTTTATTAAAGTATTTTTCTTGACCTTGAGTGATTAAGGATGCTATGAATTTGTCTATATTTTCTTGCTACATCTATAGAAAGCATATGTGTTAAGTATAGAAAACATGACTTCTAGGTCTACTATATCTAGTTAGCACATCCCCACCACTGCCAGTTTTGTAGAAAATAGTATAAAGTTCTAAGTATTCCAAAATCATTGAAGGAAGCTGGTTAAATATGAAGTTCATCTTATGAAATTAAAATCTAGCATCTAACCTTCGTTCAAATACTACTACTGGAAAAAAAGTTTAATAGATAGTTAAGATAGATAATTCACATGATACTCAATTGCATTGGAATCATAAATTTACAAAGTCCCATCAGGCTAAGCTAAGTAAACAAATGATTTACAAAATTTATCTCAATTTTTTCAATTTTGCTAAGCAAACAAGTCACATAGTTCAATTCAGCTTCTAGGACTCTAATTGTCCTCCAAAGAATTCTGGAAGGTGCCCTAAAATGAATGGGGCCATAAGATGGCTTCCTATTCATTCTCATTCTTAAAAAATGGACGTACTTCATTTTCTAGTGAACAAGTCCACCTAACAAACAGATCTCTTCGCATTGCACAACCACGACTCGTTGGCCATTGAGGAGCTCCTTGGCTAGAATGGAGATGCTCGAGGCATCCAAACATGTGGTGATGTGCATCCATCACAACTACCTTGGCATAGATCCTTGAATCGCTCACCATTTTATCCTCTCCTCTCCTCTAGACACAACATTATACTTCCAAATTTTGCATACATGGCTACTTCCAAGCATTTGCAACAATAGATCTTAGGGAGGTTCAACTTATTGTGAGGGAGCATGGCCTATCTAAGGTAGGTGTGGCCCTCTTCTAGTTGCAGTGTAATTATTTTTAATGGTTGTCCCTCCCTTTATCAGTAAAACAAAATAAAATAAATGTAGCAAAGCTACTGCCATTATGTAGCCAAAATGCTATCAATGCCAATTACTCTGTAATGGCCGCCACTATCATGCACTCAACTTGTTAATTTTTACATTATAATAAATTGTCTTAAAAGCCTTTGCTTTCCCTTACTAACTACCAAAACTACTTATGGGAAAGGAACTCCCAAAACTAACAATAATAAACTAACATTTAATTATTTAAATACTAGAACAAGTCACTAAGGTGACTTTATTTGTAATATATTTATTTATTAACTATATACTAAAGATGTAATAATTCCAACAATTTAATGAGAACATTTAGGAAATTTAGTATGAGTCTCAAATGATTTTAGTGTAAATATTTTATTTTTGATTTTTTAAATTCCTGTAATGGTGAAAAGTCCATCCCTAATACTTTTCCCCAATCATTTTGGACTTCTTTTGACCTATTGTTCTTGATGTCATAACTAATCTCTAAATGGCATATTTTGTGTAGAGAATTGACATCCAATTTATACCTTATTTGAATATATATCCTTGTTCTCTAGTGGTCCAAACCTAACCCTTTGAATATATTTTGTTTCTTGTTGTAGTTTAAAATTGTAGTTATGATTTTGAACTTGGTTCAAAACCACATGTGCGGTATTTCCCCATTTTCTATTTAGTAGAATACCAAAGCATGAGGTGATAGAATGCACTCACATTGCATCAGATTTGTGTTGTCAAATTAATATAATCTTAGAAAATGTAGCTTAAAAGAAGAATAGAAAAAAAGTCCTTTTCCTAGTTAGTCCTTCCACAAACTCAAGCACCTTGGCATGTATTGTTATTTGTACTTCCTCTCATACCCAACTTGATAGAAGTGGTCAAAGAATAAATTGAGAATGTTCATATTTATGTCAACTATGTATAAAATTTTCCAACATTCCCCATTGACAACTAATAGGCAATTCCTTGCTACTTGTGGTGTTGGCTTCAAAGCCCTAATTACTAGGGGTCTCAACCATGGAGGATTCCTCTAATGAAATTAGTCTATAAACTAGGAGGACCTCACACAATTTTACCAATAATGGATCTAACTATGCGAAGACCTATTTATCACTCTTAATCAAACATTGCACCATTTACAATGGTTTTCAATGCTCAAAGACATGTGTGACCAAACATGGTAGAGAATTAAACACTTAAAAATACAATAAAATATATAAACAAGCATAAAATCTCACTATCTAAGAACTAAGATCTCGTTATGTGACAACTAAGATCTCCTCACATAAAAACTAGATCTCCTTGCACAAAAACTAGACCTTTATCCAAATTTTTGGATAAAAAATATACTACTTACCTACCCGACCTTCTAGCACACTAGTTTTGAATTGGTAAATTTTAGAATGAAACGACACTTTTTCACTTCATAATTCTTGGTTAATAACAAATGCAAATTGACCTTAGAAAATAGCATTGAGTTTAGGGAATGTTCTAAGGTAGCTTTAATGTCTTCATTCACCATGAATTAGATAGCTTAATAGGAAAATATTAACAATGTTCAAAGACTTAGCATTGAATAATCTTAATTAAAGTAGCTTGTTATTATGTTTCATTTTTATCTTCTCAAAAGAAGGATTAACAAGAGAAGTTCAAGTTTAGTAACTATTCGTGGATCAAATTTATTGTTTGATCATGGTTATAAAAGGAGTTCTAATGAATGTTTAACTTGAAATTTTTGTATCTTATCTACATCATTTGTAAAGACATATATTGCCATAACCCTCCTTCCTAAACCCTTTTTTTGTTTATTTAGCTGTCTATTTTTGTTATACTTATGTTCACAATAGAAAAATTATGAAATTATACATTCATATATTCATATATTTCCATGGTAACTCAATAGGATTTATAGCATATCCAGTACAAGAAACATCACAAAAATACATAAATTTACACATGTAAACTACAAAATTTGTGTCACTATCCAAATAATGTGTTTCTTGAGGTCTGCATATGGTGAACAAGATTGGGATCTTGACATTCATGTGACTTGTTTTTCCATGATTCATCTTATCAAGTGAGGGATTTTTGTACTCATGAGTATGTGTAATGTTTATCTTCCATTTGTCTATAATTTCTTAAACTTTACGTATCGATGCAATGCCTCTATGCTTAGAATATCCATGTGTGTGATGAATTTAGTAGGTTTAGTATATGTATAAGCCATATGGGAAGTAGGATCTAACAAGGATCAAAAGATAAATGGTCCTAGTTTGCCAAACTAGGGTTTGACAAACCCTAGTTTAGGGTTTGTCAAATTAGGGTGAAACTAAATTCATCTTTTCACCCTAATTTGACAAACCCTAATTTCTTTTGAAACTCTAGGGTTTGATAGTTCTTTCATTGTCTCAAGAAAATTTTCTATTTTTTATGAATTTTTTCTCTATTTTATTAATTGTAATGACAAACCCTAGTTTAGGGTTTGTCAAATTAGGGTGAAACTAAATTCATCTTTTCAACCTAATTTGACAAACCCTAATTTCTTTTGAAACTCTAGGGTTTCTCAAACCCTAGTTTGGCAAACTAGGGTTTGATACTTCTTTCATTGTATCAAGAAAAAATTCTATTTTTTATGAATTTTTTCTCAATTTTATTGATTGTAATGACAAACCCTAGTTTACCAAACTAGGGATTGCCAAACTATACTAGTTCTTTAACTGAATTCATCAAATTCCTATGTTTAATTGAATTTTTCTATATAAATCATTAATTGTAATCACAAATCCTATTGCCAAACTAGGGTTTCATAGCAAGAAATTTTCTTTATTTAATTGACTGTAATGGAAGCCATGGAAGCCCCTGTCGGCAAGAAACTAGTGTATTCAAGTGAACATGTAAGCATTGCATATATACAATATTAGAAACGGCATGGCAAATTTATGCACCTGAATATGGGAGTTCACTCGACGTGTATGGTGATGTGGGTCGTATTCAACTGTGACTAGAGCTCGACATGTATGGAGATGCTATCATGTGGGGTCTTCGCCTTCATGGATGTTGTTCCCTGTCGCCTTTGTGGACATCGTTCCTTGTCGCCTTCGGGCGCCGTTCCAACTCGCCTTCGTTCTGCTGCGAGCTCTCAATTGACAAAAAAATTGTCATTTGAGAGTCTTAACCCTTTTTATAAAAAAATAATAAAATAATGCCTTCACTCAAAGAGGGTCTTTGAGTGAAGGCATTATTTTATTGTTTTTATTTGGCACTCAATCACCTTCGTTCGCAAACCCCCTTCGAACGAAGGTTCTGACAGTAAGCTTTTTGACTTGGCTAACAAGGCCTTCGTTCGAAGAGTCGACCTTCGAACGAAGGTGTCTGCTAAAGAGTTTTTGGCACCTTCAATTTTTCTTCGTCCACAAAAGTGTAACCCACTATTGTGGGATGACCCTTTGTTGATTTAAAAATTATAATTAATGATGAATTTCCCATGTGTTTGTCTTCAAAACTTTGTATAAATGACAAAGACATTAGAATGAACATTTTCAATTCTCAAATAAATTCACACATTTATGAATGATAATGTAAAAAATAGTAAACTTTTATTATAATTAATAGACAACAGTAGTAGTCCCTTATTCCACAATGTAATCCACACTAACAGATTACAAGAATAATGAATAAATTAATGTACTCAATAGACAGAGAAAACAATCCCATCTATATACTAACTTAGTTATAGATTTTTCTATTGGTCCAAGTTAACTTAGCATTTATGCTTAGTAAAGGTCATTGCATTCATTTCATTCAGTGGCATAGACAAGAAACACTTTACTTTGAGCTTGTATTGATGTGTTTTAACTTTGCCCACTTTGAAATGAACATGATTTTACAACTTGACTTATATGTCTACCACATCCTCTAAATTAGAAGATGAGAGTGACCTAGGTGAGTCAAAAACAAGACAAATAATGGTGGTGTTTTTGTGGCCTTGATAAAAAGTCTTGCAACTTTGTGAACACAATAATTTGTCCCCCATAATAGGTTGTTGTAAAGAAGGTGTCATAGTAGATGCCTATCTTTTTAATTACATTCCAAACACTCACCCCTAACATGATGTTATTGTTGGTATTGTTTGGTGATATTACTAAAATCAACACTATCCACATAGAATTTGGGCTTAGTTGGATGCAAGACCGACTAGATAACAAGCATTGTGTTGCCAATAATTAAGGTGAGCATTATCACAAGCTTTATGAGAAATATGAAGACACAGGGAGCACCGTGCCTATGTTGAGGGAGTATATAAACTACATTCAATGAAAGAATGGGACCTCCTCCACCACCTTCTCCTATTGAATAGTATGCTCCATTAAAGGTCGGACTAGCTTTGGCACTAATTCTATCTATAAAACCTTCATCAAAATATGAATGAAGATGGTTACATTAGAGCCTTTCATTTTATTGGGATGAAACATGAAGTTTTTAAATATAATTGCTTTATTAATGTTATAGCAAACAATTGTACATAGATGATTGGTGGGTCAATCAAATAAAGAGAGCAATGTATTTTGGCCATGATTATTTCTATCATCTTGTATCATTGTTACCGTGTCTTAAGTCAATCGAACAATTACACGAACACCTTCAACATAATTAACCTTATCAACAACCATTGGCTGAATGTTCCAATAAGAAAATGGTATGGTGTAACCTATAAACCCATACCCGAGACAATGGAGTGCAAATGCAAAGCACGGGAAACCACATGAAGCACATCGAATGGGTATTTGGGAGATTGAAGGTAGATTATGTATTGAGGAAAATTATTTGGGCCCAAGGCACGTTGTAGCCATGAGTCTACCTTGGGACGATGTATGTAAATCATCAACCAGTCCCCAAAAGATAGTCTTCAGCAAGCTATTCCCCATCATACCAGTCAAGATTGTTTTTATTATCTTGCATCCTCTATTCCGTCGTATCAGCCATTGATCCAAAAAGCCAAGCCAACCCGGGCGTAATTACTATTGGCAATCTGACTCTTTCCAATAGACTGTACAATTCACTACTATAACGATGGAGAATGGCAAGCATCTTTCAAGTTCCAACCTTTGTTTTACTGAAGGTGTATTTAATGTGGATTTGGGGCATGGATTTATTGCAAATGATAATCTAGCCATCTTGGAAGCGTAAGTTGGCAATGTTCGTTGAAATTTAGTTTTTACTCTTGGTTTGTTTGAGGAATGAATACGAAAATAAACTTTTCTTAGGGTTAGTCTACATAAGGATGATTAATTTAAATTAATTATTATGATTGTTGCAATTGATAATTTGATAAATTTGAATAAGTATTATTAAATGAGGAATGTAAATAAAAATAAGTGTACTTAGTTTTATGAGTAGTGAATATACTAATATGAAATGGATCTAAATATGATATCTTCAAGAACAAGTAATCTTAGATTAGTAATTGTCATAGAAGTAGAATATTCTATTAATATTGTATGAACAAGTCTAGTTATCTAGGACTAATCTATGGCTATGAACGTGTCTTGAAATTGTGAATCCATACTGTGTGTTTTACAAACTTCTATCCTTAACTTCACCTAGTGAACCTTGACTTCTTCTTTGTCTTCTGATATCTAATGGACTAGCGGTATTTAGAAATACCTTGGTAGGTTTGTCACAATGTCACAAGGAGACATGATCTCCTAGGTCAACCCATAGAAATCTGTATGAATAATTCAAAACAATAGTCATCAACCACGCAAATACTCTTGTGAATACTCCTACATAACTAAATTCATGATGTGTGAATATAGCTCTGAAATATTTGGGTGTAAAAAATGAATGCATTGTGAAGACAAGAAAAATTAAAGGTAAATAAAATGGAAGATAATGCAATACACACACAATACCTTCACCTAAAACCCTTCTTTCTCCTCTAATAGAGCAGAATGGATTGCACCCAAGCTCCAATGGCTATGCTCTTGATATTGATATGATATGTTGATTTCTCACTCCAGCAGCATAACATTACTTTCTTATGTGATATCTTATTTTTATAACATAATGTTACTTTGAAGCACTTGATGAAAATGGTCAATTGAACAAGTACTCTTAAAGTTGGTGCAATCTAATAAGGTCAATTTTTCCATCACCAAACCTTATGATGATAATCAACCTAAGCCTGCTGATGAGTGTCAGGTAGCACCCATGATAATACACCTTTTTACCCCTCTTTTTCTTCCTTCTTATTACATTGTCCTGATGACTGCACCAAAGTAGATTAACAAGATCGTTCTAATTATGATTAATAAGAGATGAATTACTTAAAATCATGATTTTTGATTGAAGGACTAATGTGCATTAAATTAATGGAAATATGCAAAAATTCTCTCTTTTTGAATCTACAGCGGCAGATGTTCAGGAAAAGACAATTTTTGTCATCTCCAGAGGTGGTCCTAATAATCTCTGAAGCTGACATAAGGATACCGCACCAATCTCCAATATTTTCCAATATGATTGGAGAGATTTTGAGATAAGGGGGTGAATCATCTCCAGAGCTGGACTAAAGTCATGAACATATCTCTGGAGCTAAATAGAAAGCCATAAAGCATATCTCTGGAGCTACAGATAGAAGCACACACCTCTGGAGCCTCCTCAACACAAATGCAAATTTCCAGCGCCACTGCCAATCAACACTTCCAGTGGTAATTGGGGTGCTCCAAATATTACTCAATCAGCACCTGAGTAATCGAATGAAGACCCTAGTTAACTACTAGAAGTTTTATTTCTCTTTTTGATTTTGCATGAGTTCTCAACAAACTGATTAAGTACCTCTATTTTAGGGCCTCGTTGCCCAATTGTATTTGAAACTAAGACTCAGATTTAGTGAGACTATTGTTCCACTAAAATCTATTTTAATTGCATGACTTTTTACTCTATAGTTAAACAGTTAGTAGAATAAGAGATTGGTACTATCTCACAAATGAACTAGTAATTAGGGTAAGTGATTTCTCATCACTGGATTAGATATAAATTTACAAAAGTACCAGCAGAAGGGAGACATCGGATGATTTATTATTATTGTAATCTTATTTTGATATAGACATTTTTCTGAATACAAAATGGTACTAATCGAATTGGACTGAAAGTGAATTGTGATATTATCTTCTTGTGTTGATTCATTGCTTTAGTCTTCAGCCCTAAGGGTGTGGCGCAAGGGCCCACTCCCACCAACAAAGCAGAAGGCTAGTATTGTTTGTTTTGTTATTCTGTTTCAGATTCTATTTAAGGAGATAGTTACTATTTTCTCATAGATAAATGTATGTTTCAATTGTATGGAATAATATAGATCGACATTAGTAATTCATTATTTCATCTTTGTTTTCAATATTCCTAGAATTCATTTTCATAGCAGATAGATCAGTAGCATTAGTTTCTTCAATCAGTAGAGATCATTAGAGTTAGTTAAATGAACTAGCAACTATAGGATTCCTAATTGCAGATAGCCAAGGACACAGTCCTAGATTTGACACATGAAAAGATGGTTAAATGCTGAGGAGCAACAGCCCTTGTCATTTTTTATGCCATTGCCGAGGATCTCTATGTTAATTAGGGAAACTTAGTTAAACAGTTTTAGGATAGATTGAATCTGTATGGTTAAAACTAGGGATTCAAAAGGAAGATACATAAAACAGACACCCCATCAACAAACTATAGGAGAAAGCAGTGGGGTGGCACAAGATCTTGTTGAAGAGAGACACCTAGAACCTACCTTGGAAACTACACCTCAATTCAATAATCCCTTAAACCCTCCAAGTCCTCCACTCACTAAATATACCTAGGAATTGCAACAAAAATTCCAAGTAGATCCTTTGACAGAAACTAATTCCTCAGAACCTCACACTAAATCTCAAGAAGAAGAACCAGTATCAGACATGGATGATAATCATGAAGAGGAGAAAAATCAGGCTCCAAGAACATTCTCATATCCCATTGTTCTAGCTGCTGGAGATAATGCCCCTATGAAAAATATTTCACCTGAACACTTGCCAAATTTCAGGGGTCTTGCTTATGAGGATCCAGATCAGTTTTTGTTTGAATTCAAAGTGGTATGCCAGACTTATGATTATGGATCAGATAATCAAAAACTCAAACTATTCCCCTCAACTCTGAAATATTCTGCAATGAGATGGTTCATGGGGTTGCCCCAAAACTCCATCCATTCCTGGGATTAGATGGAGACATAATTCTTAGGAAAATACCAAGACTACTATAGAGTCAGTGATAAAAATGAGGAATTATTCAAAATTAAACAGAGAGAGGAAGAGACCTTAGAGGATTATGTGGATAGGTTCAACTTTGCTTTGAGAAGGTATGGCAACCCTGTAAATCACTCTTTGTCTAGAACCCTGTTTGTAAAAGGATTAGACAAAGAATCAAAACAGGCACTGGATCTAATGGGAAAAGAGAATATCAATAAAATGGATATGCCTGCTATAGAAGAACTCTACAAGAACTATTCCAGAACCCAAGATGGATTGAGAACACCCAAATCTTTCAAAGGGAAGAATGAAATAGGACAGTTAATGGAGGAAATTGCAAATCTTAAAACATATATTCTAGTCCAACTGAATACCACATTAGATGGGATTCAAGAAAAAACTAGAACAAATGATCAAGACATAACAACTAAACCACTCTCCATCTATTGTCCTAGGTGTAGAAACAAACATCTATTGAGGGAATGCCCTTTGAATAAATTAGAGATTTGTCAGATCTGTGACAGGGAATATCCTACCAATCGGTGTGATCAACTTCCAACCTTAAAAAGGCTAAGTAAAAAGAATGCCATTATAGAGGAGGAGCTGAACTATGTAGGACAAAAACAAGCTGGGAATTTCCCTTATAATCAGTATCCAAACCAGGCTTCTTATAGGGGTCCTTCTAATTGGGGAAATAGTTAATGGAATCCAACTTGGAATGGGCCTCAGAATAATCCTCCTTGGGGACCACAAGATTGGCCAAATCAACAATAGTAGAACCAACATTGGCAAAATCAGCCCTGAGGGAATCAACAATGGCCACAACAGTTTGGATCAAAAAACATGCAGCATCATTGGGGTCCTCAACAGGGATATAATCAACAATACCAGGGACAACCTCGATGTTTTCAACCTCAACAACAAGCATTGCTAACTGGACCCCCCAACACACAAGGGCAGTCACAAAATGAACCAATTAGCCAACCACCCTTATCAGCTCAACCTATACCAAACCCATGGAATAAGTAGGGAGCAGCTATTTACATGACAGAACAAGAAAACATGGCTGGTATTAATGCCATATATTCCAATAACCTCTAGCTGCATTCTAGGAAAGTACTTCCAAGACCATCTCCTCCAACTATAGTTAAAGTAACCAATGATGAGGAACTTGAAAATCCATCAGCTCAGCTTCCAGAGGAGATTACTATCGAAACAATACTAAAAGAATCATCCTTGAATAACTTCAGAGTTCCTCCTAAAGAATGACTCTGGAGAACACCCCTGGAAACATTTCTGATAAGAACTGTGGAGATGCTCCAGAGATAGAAAAACTAGCACCATACCTAGAACGACTCAAACAACATGTTCCCCCGAAAAAGGTCTTACAAAAACAAGTCCAATCTACCCTGGAATCAAAACTTTTACAAGAAATTAGACAATTGAACATTGAAATTCTGCTCCTACCAGCAATTAGGGATGTGCCTGAACTGAACCAATTCATTAAACAACATTGTGTTAAGACCTAAGGCAGGAAGAAAAACTTTCCTTCCACCATTCAGGTGGAAGGAAAAGTAGTAGACCTCCTAATGGGAGAAATGATCCTCCCAAAATATGGAGATCTTGGGAATCCTGTCATAACTGTTTACATCTCAGGGGTAGAAATATCTAATATTTTGGTTGATTTGGGAGTAGCAATAAATGTAATGACAGTTCATACAATGGACAAATTAGCCCTAACAGGTATCCAATCCACATCCACAATCCTTCAACTTGCTGACCAGTCGGTAGCTATTCCAAAAGGGGTGATTACTGATGTTCTAGTTGTGATAGAATCATGGGAATTCCTTCTGATATTAGAACCTAGAAACCAGTGAAATGCATAACCATTGATATTGGGAAGACGATGGCTAGCTACAGCAGTTGGAATAGATTTGAAGAAAATATCTTTGTATCCTCCAACTAAACCATCAATACATTATATAGGAAGAGTATGGGTAGATGAGCTGGATAACATGGGAAATAATGCCTTAGTAGCTATGGTTACCATCAAAGAACATTTGGGTGAGTTAGAAGAAGAAATCCACTATGATACAACGAAAGATATCACCCACATTCTTAAGATTAATAAGGATATAACGGAACTAGCCCAGATTCAAGGAGAGGATTTCTCACTTCTGCTCATTGTACCCTAGCAAATATCATTCCTTGTGGAGAGACCTTTTATAGAGACTTAGCCACATTCCACATGTTGCTTCCACATTCCAAACTACCCCCTTAATGCCATGACTCCATGATATGGATTCACTACATCTATGGATCAGATCACAAAATAGGTCATAAGTTTTACCTGGGAAAACACTAAATATCAACACCTAGTTAGCAGAAAAATAGGAGGGTAAGTGCAAGAAGATGGGGGGCCAAAAAGGGGTCTTAACTGGCCACTTTTTTTCTGAAATCAGGAAATACTAACCTTGGATGAGAAATTGAGCATAGTTACACTCAAAATTTGGAGATGCAACCAAAACAATGTTCGTAGTGCTCCGAGTCTACTTTCTAAACTACTATTTTTTTTTTAAAATGGCATAGATTAAGGGGTTCAAAAGAGGGAGCCACAGAAATTGGTGTTGTTTCTGTCAAAAAAACATAACATAGCATGTTTTGTGGCTCCCTCAAAAGGTCAACTTTTTTTTGGTATTTTTAAAATCACTTCGGTGAGAAATTAGCTAATAGCATGTAGTTTATGCCCATTTTTCTGATTATTTTTTGATGAATATTTTTTTTTTTACTAATTTTCAAAGTGGACACATATTTGGCCATGCTACCCCTATAAATTTTGAAAACTAATTGAAAATCATTTTTTTCTTTTTTTAATATTTGTAGAATGGAGTCTATTTTCTAAATATGTATTTTTTTTGAAATTTTAATGAATAGTTAATTTACAATGAAAAAAAGACCAAATAGTGGTTTTTGCCCAAAAACGGACACACAAACAAAAGAAATTAAAGATGAAAGGCTTAACATTGTTAAAATGTGAAAAAAATTGCATCATCAAATAGCTAAGAGAAAGCCTAACATTACCCAGGTGTTTGATTTGTTCGATGTTGAAACATTTGCAAATCTGAGGGTTAGCACGAACAAAATTATGTGAAATCTTGAAGAATCTGGAAAAACACATCTATGACTATTCAAAAGGCACTCCAAGCCTTTGGGTTGGAAATCCAAAGCAAATCCCAAGCCCAAGGCTTGGGATTCCCAAAGCAAGACATAACGCGAGTGCATTATAACGCGCTCGCGTTATGTTTTGCTTTGCATTTTTCCTTTTCCGCAAGTCTGTTGTTTGTCATGTTTGAAATAATGTGAGCACGTTCTAACGCGCTCGCGTTATGTTCAGCTTAAATTTTTTTATGTTTAAGGCTATTAATCATGTATGTATGTATGTATCTATGTATGTATGTATGTATGTATGCCTATATGTATGTATGTATCTATGTATGCCTATATGTATGTATGTATGTATCTATGTATGCCAATATGTATGTATGTATGTATCTATGTATGCCTATATGTATGTATGTATAGTGTCGAGGGTAGAGGAGGGTAGAGATGGGAGTGAGCCAGATAGGGGAGGAGAGGGGTGGATAAGGATTGAGTGATTAAGGTTTAAGATTGAGGGTTGAGCGCTTAGGGATAGGATCTAGAGTTTAGGGATAAGGGATTAGAGTTTAGGACCTTGAGGGATTAGGGTTTAGGGTTGAGGCTTTAGGGATAGCGTTTAGGGTTAAGGGTCGAGGGATTAGGTTTAAGGTAGAGTGTTGAGGGTAGAGGGATTAGGGATTAGGGTTTAGGGTTGAGGCTTTAGGGATAGCGTTTAGGGTTAAGGGTCAAGGGATTAGGGTTTAAGGTATAGTGTTGAGGGTTTAGGGATAGGGTTTAGGATTGAGGGATTATAGTGAAGGGTTGAGGGATTAGGATTTGACATTGAGGGTTGAGGATTGAGGGTTTAGGGTTTAGGGATAGGGTTGAGGGTCGAGGGATCAGAGTTAAGGGTTGAGGGATTAGGGTTTGACGTTGAGGGTTGAGGGTTGAGGTTCGAGGGTCAAGGGTTTAGGGATAGGGTTGAGGGTCCAGGGATTAGGGTTAAATTAGAGTGTGGGGGGTGTAAGGATTAGGGATAGGGTTGGAGGGTTTAAGGGATTAGGGTTTAAGGTATAGTATCGAGTCTGTTGAGGGTTTAGGAATAAGGATAGCATTTAGGGTTTAGGGATGAGGGATTAGAGTTGAGGGATTAGGGTTGAGGGTTGGGGGATTAGGGTTTAGGGATAAGGTTTAGGGTTGAGGGTTGAGGGATAAGGGTTTAAGGTATAGTGTTGAGGGTTTAGGGATAGGGTTTAGGATTGAGGGATTAGAGTGAAGGGTTGAGGGATTAGGATTTGACATTGAGGGTTGAGGGTTTAGGGTTTAGGGTTTAGGGATAGGGTTAAGGGTCGAGGGATCAGAGTTAAGGGTTGAGGGATTGGGGTTTGACGTTGAGGGTTGAGGGTTGAGGTTCGAGGGTCAAGGGTTTAGGGATAGGGTTGAGGGTCAAGGGATTAGGGTTAAATTAGAGTGTGGAGGGTGTAAGGATTAGGGATAGGGTTGGAGGGTTTAGCTATAAGGGATTAGGGTTTAAGGTATAGTATCAAGTCTGTTGAGGGTTTAGGAATAGGTATAGCATTTAGGGTTTAGGGATGAGGGATTAGAGTTGAGGGATGATAGATTAGGGTTGAGGGTTAAGGGATTAGGGTTTAGGGATAAGGTTTAGGGTTGAGGGTTGAGGGATTAGGGTTTAAGGTATAGTGTTGAGGGTTGAGGGTTTAGGGATAGGGTTTAGGGTTGATGGATTAGGGTTTAGGGTTTACGGATTAGGGTTTAGGGTTGATGGATTAGCATTTAATGTCAAGGTTAGGGTTAGAGTGTCAAGGGTAGAGGGATTACGTATAGGGTTTAGGGTTGAAGGTTTAAGGATTAAGGGTTGAGGCTTTAGGGATGAGGGTTTAAGGCTTAAGATATAGTGTCAAGTGTTGAGGGTGTAGGGATAGGGTTTAAGAATTAAGGGTTAAGGGTTGAGGGATAGGGATTAGGGTTTAAGGTATAGTGTTGAGGGTTGATGGTTTAGGGATAGGGTTTAGGTTTGAGGGATTAGGGTTTAGGGTTGATGAATTAGGGTTTAATGTTGAGGGTTGAGGGTTGAGGGTTGAGGTTGAGGGATAGGGTTACTAGTCAAGAGATTAGGGTTTAGGGATAAGGGATTAGGGTTTAAGATATAGTATTGAGTCTGTTGAGGGTTTAGGAATAGGGATAGCATTTAGGGTTTAGGGATGAGGGATTAGAGTTGAGGGATGACAGATTAGGGTTGAGGGTTGAGGGATTAGGGTTTAGGGATAAGGTTTAGGGTTGAGGGCTAAGGGATTAGGGTTTAAGGTATAGTGTTGAGGGTTTAGGGATAGGGTTAAGGGTTGAGGGATTAGAGTGAAGGGTTGAGGGATTAGGATTTGACATTCAGGGTTGAGGGTTTAGGGTTTAGGGATAGGGTTGAGGGTCGAGGGATCAAAGTTAAGGGTTGAGGGATTAGGGTTTGACGTTGAGGGTTAAGGGTTGAGGTTCAAGGGTCAAGGGTTTAGGGATAGGGTTGAGGGTCGAGGGATTAGGGTTAAATTAGAGTGTGGAGGGTGTAAGGATTAGGGATAGGTTTGTAGGGTTTAGGGATAAGGGATTAGGGTTTAAGGTATAGTATCGAGTCTATTGAGGGTTTAGGAATAGGGATAGCATTTAGGGTTTAGGGATGAGGGATTAGAGTTGAGGGATGATGGATTAGGGTTGAGGGTTGAGGGATTAGGGTTTAGGGATAAGGTTTAGGGTTGAGGGATTAGGGTTTAAGGTATAGTGTTGAGGGTTGAGGGTTTAGGGATAGGGTTTAGGGTTGACAGACTAGGGTTTAGGGTTGATGGATTAGGGTTTAGGGTTGATGGATTAGCATTTAATGTCGAGGTTAGGGTTAGAGTGTCGAGGGTAGAGGGATTAGGGATAGGGTTTAGGGTTGAAGCTTTAAGGATTGAGGGTTGAGGCTTTAGGGATGAAGGTTTAAGGCTTAAGATATAGTGTCAAGTGTTGAGGGTGTAGGGATAGGGTTTAAGTTTTAAGGGTTAAGGGTTGACGGATAGGGATTAGGGTTTAAGGTATAGTGTTGAGGGTTGATGGTTTAGGGATAGGGTTTAGGTTTGATGAATTAGGGTTGAGGGTTGAGGGTTGAGGGTTGAGGTTGAGGGATAGGGTTACTAGTCAAGGGATTAGGGTTTAGGGATAAGGGATTAGGGTTTAAGGTATACTATCGAGTCTATTGAGGGTTTATGAATAGGGATAGCATTTAGGGTTTAGGGATGAGGGATTAGAGTTGAGGGATGACGTATTAGGGTTGAGGGATTAGGGTTTAGGGATAAGGTTTAGGGTTGAGGGCTGAGGGATTAGCGTTTAAGGTATAGTGTTGAGGGTTTAGGGATAGGGTTGAGGGTTGAGGGATTAGGATTTGACATTGAGGGTTGAGGGTTTAGGGATAGGGTTGAGGGTCGACAGATCAGAGTTAAGGGTTGAGGGATTAGGGTTTGATGTTGAGGTTTGAGGGTTGAGGGTTGAGGTTCAAGGGTCAAGGGTTTAGGGATAGGGTTGAGGGTCAAGGGATTAGGGTTGGAGGGTTTAGGGATTAGGGATTAGGGTTTAAGATATAGTGTCAAGTGTTGAGGGTGTAGGGATAGGGTTTAAGTTTTAAGGGTTAAGGGTTGAGGGATAGGGATTAGGGTTTAAGGTATAGTGTTGAGGGTTGATGGTTTAGGGATAGGGTTTAGGTTTGAGGGATTAGGGTTTAGGGTTGATGAATTAGGGTTTAATGTTGAGAATTGAGGGTTGAGGGTTGAGGGTTGAGGGATAGGGTTAATAGTCAAGGGATTAGGTTTAGGGATAAGGTTTAGGGTTGAGGGCTGAGGGATTAGGGTTTAAGGTATAGTGTTGAGGGTTTCTGTGGTCAAATGTAGATTTATGGGTTCGATTATATTGATTGCCTCTCTAATTTTGGGGTGTGGATGTTTTGGAATCAATCAAGAAGTCTTCAAGAGACTTTGTGGAAGTGGATTAGAAATCGCTTGACAGAACCCCTGCTATTTATGCTTGGATAAGGATTTGTCACAAACTAGAACTTCTGCTTCCAAAGAAGATCTATCTTTCTTCCTCGATGGGCATTTTCTATCAAGAACTTGATTATTAGGGCTTGCCCCTTCATTGTTATGCCTATCATATGGTGGAGCATTTGGCAAGCTCTTGCAGGAAACAGGAAAAGTTCTCCCTCAAAAACCTTGTGGTCATTCAAGTCTGAAGGGGAAGGTTTGGAAAGAGATGTGATCAATGCAATGGATGTGATCAATCTATAGTAGGACAAAACGCGAGCACGTTATAACGTGAGCGCGTTTTGTCTTGCTATAGAAACAATAAAAAAGTGTTGACCCTCGTGATCCAGGCCCACATGCTCTGTTTTCATACTGATTTTGCGCATGCTCTGACAAAAAAGAAGTGCTTTCATGTTGTTGGGAAGTTCACATGCACATTTGACACATTGTACCACCTTTGCATGATCTTTCCACCACCTTTTCTACTTTGCCAACTTGAGAAGGAGAAAATAACATAGTTTTCACACCAAGTTTGATATATATCTATTCAAGTTTCAATTTTTGTAGTGTTGCAATGTTAATTGTGATTCAATTTTAGGAATTTAACATCATAGATTGGTTAATAGTATTGTTGTTAGTAATTATATTTGAGTGTTATTCAATTTAACATTGAAAAGGAAGCAAGTGGTGAAAAACTCAAATTGTTGAAGAGTTTGATGCAAGAAGAAAAAAACACTACATAATTGGGTACTCTCTCCATTCGAATCTTCATTTTTTAGGTATCTCAAGTCATTACATGCATGTTCTTTACATTTTCCTTATGTTGGATTGAATTACTTTATTATGCTTTATCATACATGTTTAAAATAGACACATTCCCAATCAAAAAAGCATCCTACAATCTCACTTGGGCTCTTTAATAATTATGTGTAATAAACAGACCTTAACATACCATGATGTCAAACTATACAAGAATAAATCCTTACAACATAATAAAAATACAATCCCACTATTATCTTGTATTTATTTCTTAGGAACAAATATTGGTCTCTTTATCATGCTACGGACAAATTCTCCATCATGCCAAGGAAACGATCAAGAATTAGACCAACACAGGAAGAGATAGAAGCTAAGAATGCAAAGAAAGCAGTGGCTATGAGGGAACTTCGTGAGAAGAGGAAATTGGACACGATAAATGAAGACATACCAATTGAAGAGGAACCACAACCATCACAAAGAGAATGAATGCAAAAACTTCGTGGTACTAGAGATTTGAATACCATAGTTGGAGACACGTCCTCTACCGCAAGTCAACATGTAGGGACACCATCGACCACATCTCAAGTTGAGAGTACATCATCACTCACATGTGATGAAGGAGGTACACCATCGTTCCCACCTCAACCTCAAGGTATGTCATCTATTCCATCTTCGATCGAAGGTATGCCATCTAACCCATCTCATTTAAATATTGATGAAATTCCTAATGTTGAGATGAATTTACCTAACTTAACACCACCAAGAATTTTGCATAGAAAGCCAAAGTATTTGATTGATATTGATGAGAATATTTTGCAGCCAATGGAAGGTAAGATTCCAAAACGCACTTGTAGAAGATATGCTAATAAGATTTGGAGATTGTTCTTTGAAAGTTAAATGAGACTGCAAGATGTCAACTATTTGTTGAAATGATGCGAAGTATAAAGTATAGGTCTATCATGAAGGTTCTTGGGTTGAGAACATTAGAGGCTTCAATTGAAAAATCTATTGTCAAGAATCTAATGAGTGCGTATGAGAGTGTGGGTAACACTTCACGTACAAAAGATAGTAATGCAACACGGCATGTGATTACATCGACTATAGTAAGTAGTCAAACGAGAAAATCTTGTCTCATTAGAAAGATGAGTCAACAATTGAGAATTAATAGGAAAACTTTATCAAGAGCCGTTGGAAGATGCCAAAGAATTGAGGACACTAATGCCAATGAATTATGGGCATTCTCGGGGAGACTACCACAAAAAGATAAACCAATTGTTAAAGCATGGGGATCACTAATTGAAGACTTTTGGAAGAATTACACAAGAGTATCTCCGAATCAAAGGGATGTGGTAAGAAGGAGAATCGATAGTCAGAACCGCAAGCCACATCCAAAGTATTTTTTGGATGAGACTCAAACACAGTTTTATGGTAAATTTCTAGAGAAGTATCCTCAAATTAAAATTTGTCAAAGATATTTTGAAATGCTAAAACCTTTCTATGTTAAGATAAATCACACATGCACTACTTGTTGTTGTAGATTACATATTGAATTTTCTAACCATTTTGATGCTTATAGGTCTATATGTTTAGATATGCATACTAACAATGATTTGCAGGGTTGTGCCATATGTGCCCCACCAACATCTTCAAGAGACTTCATATCAAGAATTTTATGTGAAAGAGAGGAAGGTCAAATATTCTACAAGAAATTATGCTTGGATGGCACATGTCATCGTTGCGGTGGCTTGCAACATTTGCCAATATGTGAACATATGGAAAGAACACATGCGGTTGGAAACAAACTAGTAGACTTTGGCAAGTATAAAATAGTGGCATACAATACAAAAGATGGTAAAGAAGAAAAGAGGTGTGAATTGGTTATTGAAAAGATTCCAATGTATCAGTTTATGCCTATATTTCGTGACAGCATAGTGTATGAGTATGCAAGACATGCCCATAGAGCTTGATGGTTGGAATTGCAATTCAAGTTATGCATGGACACATTTCCAGTTGGTAGCATTGTTTCAGTCATTGACTTTGCAGAGAACTACAGTCTACAGCCACGGTGTGAGGTGCAATCACAATATTACAACTCCACACAGGTTTCTATATTTGTGCACATCGCATTCATTCATGCGAATGATAGTACAGAGCATGACAAAAAGATCATAAGGGAGTATAATTTCTATATTAGTGATGATCACACACATTCTACGGAGTTCGTGCAAGGTTACTTTCAGGTGTTCTACAATGATTTGGCTAGAAGGGGCATATCATTCAGTCAACATATCATATGGTCAGATAACTGTGCGTCACAATTCAAGAACTTGTGGAATTTCTATTGGCTGAGTAGGAGGCATTCAGCATATGTGGAACTTTTGTGAGGCCGGGCATGGAAAGGGGGAGCATGATGGTGCAGGAGCATGTATCAAAAGAGCCATAGCACGAGAAGAGTTAAAGTATAAAGACAATGCAAAGTTGACAGATGCAAAATTGATTATCGAGTGGTGTAATGCTTCCATGGGTCCAGGTAATGAAGGTAAGTCTTCAGTTCATAGATTTTTTTGGTTGATAGATGATACTAACATTGCACCATATGAGGACTGTTGTACACTGACAGGATCAAATGAGATGCACTCTTTCAGAAGCTCAATTGCAGATTCATGGAGTATCCATATACGAAAGATGTCATGCTTTTGTTCTTCTTGTACAATTCAAGTCTGGGATGAGTGTGAGTCAAAGGAGTGGGTTGACGAATGGCAGTTAAGTTATCTTAGCCCACTTGACACATATCGACCCTCGACGGCACTAGAACTAACACAGATGGAATCATCAGTTGACTTTGACCACATATCAGATTTAGTTCAACCAGGTAATATAGGGCACGTATATGCATCTAATTTCATCTAGTTCAACTAGGTAATATCATCTTACTTTGTTGTGTTTTTGTAATGTTGACTAATTTCATCTAATTTGCTACACATATCAATGTAGGGCACGTATATGCAGTTATTGCAGATTAAGATAATGAAGAGGGAACAGATTATTACTTATGTCATTGTGTTGAGGCTAAAAAGAAATTGGAGGCCCCTGTTACAGATGGAGAAAACATCGAATACCCTACAGGCTCAGTGGTTATTACTGGAACATGGCTTAGAAGATATCCACATAAGAGTGTTAATATTTAGCTATTTCAGGACTTTGACACGCATCAGAAGATTCTTCATTACTCGAACCTTGTCGTGGCATCCAATGTTCATTTGATAAAGTATCAGGGTAGACCTTTGAACAAAATCTTGTGGAAGGTGCGTGAGTCTGACCATGAAGCAATACTTGACACAATAAAGAGTAGAGCAGACCCAGATGGTTCATTAGATTAATTTGTAAGTATTCACATTAATTTTGTAAAGTCATGTTACATTGAGTTGTAAGTATGCACATTAATTTGTAAGGTTTGTCTTTTTTTATTTTCTCCTACATTTTTACACATATACACATTTTTACATCATCATGTTATGCTTTTTTGGTGTCCTGCTCCTGATGCGACCAAACTCATAACTCACCCTACTTCCTCTAGACACCATTTGATGATCTTTCCAACACTCTGAATCCAAGGTGCCCAATCATGATGATGACCTATATACCATTCTCCCAAGGCACTCATAATGAATGAAAAGAAGACCAAGGGCGTCCAAGCTTAATAGACTTATTTCTTTCAATTTTGATGATCCAAACTCTTGCAAAACGACATCCACTTTCATGCCTTTAGATCTTCCTTCACATACAGGGCGCCAAATCAAGTTGAAAAATCTACATAAGGGCACCAAAATGGATGAAAGGAGACATGAAATGCGCCTTAGGATTCCATGCTAAGGTTTGAGCCATTAAAGTCTCTTGATATTAGGCGTTCATGATGATGAAACTTAGAGTTTTTTCCTTTCCTAGGCGCTCATCTAAGATGTTTGAATGATAAGGAGCGTCTAGACCTCTATAATGTACATTGGGCACCAAAATCAAGGTGATTTTAAGTCACTTTGAGTCATTTGGGGTTAGTTTGAGTCTTTGAGTCATGTTGCAAAAAAGTGTCAATGTTGTCAAGTTGCACAAAGCAACTTTTGCATTTTTGGTGTCCTGCTCCTGATGCAACCAAACTGACTGTTCCAACGCATCTGTATGGGTACACTTACACTAGGCATGGTCCTTTTTTTCACCCAAACATGTCGAAACAGTTCGAGCTACATTGTACCGAGGATATCCCTGAAGAGTCCAAAGTGCAAAAAGGCAGCAATCTTTGACAAGATGTTACTTGAAAACCGTGTAACTTAGAAACATTTCATCTGAGGCAACGCGATCACGTAGAGTGCGTCTACAATAACCTTTCTCAGTTTTTTATATCTCTGAGACATTTGCCTGTGGTGAAAGGTTTTCTGCTGCCCCAAAAATCGTCAGGAGGCAATGTAAAGTTGCAAAGGGGTGTAACTTTCATCTTGCTCCTGATGCGAACAAATTGACTATTCCAACGCATCCGTATGGGTACACTTACGCTAGGCATGGTCCTTTTTTTCACCCAAACATGTTGAAATAGTCTGAACTACATTGTATCGACGATATCCCTGAAGAGTCCAAAGTGCAAAAAGGCAGCAATCTTTAACGAGATGTTACTCAAAAACTGTGTCACTTAGAAACATTCCTTCTAAGGCAACACGATCACGTAGAGTGCCTCTACAATAACCTCTCAATTTTTTATATCTCTAAGGTATTTGCCCGTAGTGAAAGGTTTTCTGCTACCCCAAAAATTATCAGGAGGTAGTGTAAACTTGCAAAGGGGTGTAACTTTTGTCCTGCTCTTGATGTGACCAAACTGACTATTCCAACGCGTCCGGATGGGTACATTTACGCTAAGCATGGTCCTATTTTTCACCCAAACATTTTGAAACAGTCCGAGCTACATTGTACCGACGATATCCCTGAAGAGTCCAAAGTGCAAAAAGGCAGAAATCTTTGACGAGATGTTACTCAAAAACCATGTCACTTAAAAACATTTCATCTGAGGCAATGCGATCATGTAGAGTGCCTCTACAATAACCTCTCTCAATTTTTATATCTCTGAGGCATTTGCTCGTGGTGAAACGTTTTCTGCTGCCCCAAAAATTGTTAGAAGGAGGCAGTGTAAAGTTGCAAAGGGGTGTAACTTTTGTCCTGCTCCTGATGCGACCAAACTGACTATTCCAATGCATCTGGATGGGTACATTTACGTTAGGCATGGTCCTTTTGTTCACTCAAACATGTCGAAACAATCTGAGCTACATTGTACCGATGATATTCCTAAAGAGTCCAAAGTGCAAAAAGGTAGCAATCTTTGACAAGATGTTACTCAAAAACTGTGTAACTTAGAAACATTCTGTCTGAGGCAACGCAATCACGTAGAGTGCCTCTACAATAACCTCTCTCAATTTTATATATCTCTGAGACATTTGCCTGTGGTGAAAGGTTTTTTACTGCCCCAAAAATTGTTAGAAGGAGGCAGTGTATTAAGTCAGGATGAAAGCCTATTCACTCTAGGCGCCAATCTCAAGTTGCACAATCATGAATGGGCGCCTAGAGCAATAAGGCTCTACATCATGGTTCCAGGATTTTGAAATGGCGCCCAAGCATGTAGGAGGAATTTTTAAGGAGCCAGAATGTTTTTGAAACTCTAAGAAACTAGTCCAAAGACTCTATGGCGCCATCTTGATACCATTGAGTCAACTTTGCAACTCAAACATATTGAAACAAGGTCTAGGAAGCTAGGCGCCATCTCTTGCCAGTTCAACCTCTCAGATGCGCTAACATTGGAAAGACTCTTAATGAGCGCCTAAGTTTGAATTGATCTTGTGATTGAAAGCTTGGTGATGTATTGGTGCAAGATGATCTTCAGTTGAAGTAATCTAAGTTCCAGGAACGGTTTAGAAGTTATCAACCTCTTCACTAAGTTAGGCGCACTTTACAAGATTTCTTACCCAAGAGTTGCACCTCATTAAGCCAAGGTGCATCTTAACCTCTGGGACTTTTCATTAAGACTCTAAGCAAGAAGGCGCATTTCCATGGAGTAGCATACTCTAGATAGCGCCTAATGCCATCAAGGTGCAATTCCACCCTCACTTTGGTGGCCTATCATCAAGAAGGGGCATTGGGCATTCATTGAACAGTTCTGAGCGTTTGAAGTTCATGAAATCACCAAGGAATGTTGGGTGCCCTGTGTATCCTCAACAAGCTTGAGTTTGCGCCTAGACAAGTTGGCGCTTATTCATGTTTTAACTTCCCTCTTGAAGTGCCTAACTTGGGAAAAAGTTATCTTGTTGTTAGTCAAGTGTTCGATGTGTTTTGGAGACTCCAAAAGACTTCCTCTTGCTAGGCGCTCTTCTTGGCAACTACAACCTTCAACAGGCACCTAGGTCCTGAAGAAAAATACTTGCAAGTGTGGGCGCACTTTCCTTGTGATGGAGCATCAAACTGGCACCTAGAAATCATAATGCATGAAGTGAGCGCCTAGGATCCTATTGGTCCAATAGGTGGTTTTGGGATCCATGTCAAGTCATTGGAGATAGATATTTTGGCTTATTTGATGATGGTCTCAAGTCTCTCTACCAAGGCACATTTTGATGATGTTCTTATTTAAACTCTTATGAAGACTATCTCATCCCTAAGCGCTCATCCTCATGATTTTCATGCACTTAGACTTCAAGGCGCCAAAACTAGTAGGAAAATATTTGGGGGGAAACCACACTGATAAAAGTTGGGTAAATTTAACCTCCGAGTCTGATTAGGCTCCATATAACAACAACATTTATATCATGTCCCTTTGGTTTATGAAACAAGCAGTATGTGTCAAGTCATAGGGATAACACTATGGTCCTTAGAAATTTCTCTGTGACTTTTGATAAGATTATCTACTATTATGTGGATGCTTGATAGTATTAAAATTATTGGGCATTAAGTTGAGGTGACCATTCTTGTTATGATCATCACTTTTCACAAGGGGTATGTCAGTTATCCCATATATCATTACATTATGATTATTTTTCAATATCCTGATGGTGGAAGGATTGTTTTCACTATTATCTCTAGCTTGGGAAGTCATCAACAATCCAACTCTTGACGTGATACAAGGTTCTTTTGAAGGCAAAGGGCACCTAGGCTTATTTGATGTATTTATTGAAAGCTCAAGGTGAATTGATGCTTATTGAAAATGCCACTTATTCCTTCATTTGCATTCTGGGGTGCCATTTCCTATTGACTTATATACTCCTCATGCTAGGTGCCATAATGAAGTGGTTTAGACAATAGGTGCGCTTCACTTACTAAAGGCTTGTTCTCCTTCCACCTTAGGTGCACTTTTATGGTGGAACAGGTGTCAATAGGTGCCTTGTCTTAAATGAATGCTCTCTCTAAGTTGGGTGCCCTTTTAAGGCTTTATGAGTTGCTAATTGTGCCTTAACCCTTCATGCTTGTTGCTCAATGTTTGAATGTTTAAGAAAGTCTCCTTTAGGCGCTCATCTTAATGACTTTTTCTCAAGGCGCAATCATCCTAATGACTTGGATATTCATCCTAGTGTTTCAGGATATCAGGCTAACAGACTTAGTCATTTTCAGGATCTCAAACATAAAGAATAACATGATGATTATTTTTTTGTATTGCATATAGTTGACATTCTATGCTACTCATAAAGAATATTAATATTTTTTGTTCAACATGATGTTTCATTTTTTTTAAAATACAACTTTTATCTTTTAGTTCCAAAATCAGGTTTAGGTGATACTTGAATAACAATAGCTAGCTTATTGGATCAACAAACATCCTTTGTAATACAATTGGACTTTAAATATTTGAAGTAGCCATCTACAAATATCCATTCAAATGTGTATTTATAATGCAAGTATGGATGCCATCAATTAAAAAGATTTGTATTAACCAAATATCCATATAGGCATACATCAATATCTATCGATATAAGTATAACATATATACAAAATAGCCATATAGGCTTGCAAGAATACCATATAGGCATACAATGTCAACTATGTACAATACAAAATATATGTCCACAAATGCTATATAGGCATACAAAAAGGAACACAATAAAAAGTCATTCCCCTCTAGTTGGTGAAGAGAATAAATCACGGGCAGCCTTTGATCTTCTAGGGGATGGAGACGCGCATGTGGGTGGTCTACTACGAACCTGAGGGCTATTCCTCCTATTTAGTTCTTCCTGCATCTTTAGATGTTACAATAAAAAAGTATAGACATTAATATATAGAAATTACATGTTATAAAAAATGAAACATTTAACAAAATAATCGCTTACCGCTAACATATAATCTGTCTCCTCGCTTGCCTCAGTAGCAGGAATAGGCCCTAGTGATGTCAAGTCCTATAGAAACCATCCAGATAGAAATTAAACTTCAAATCAATAATCTTTTGATTTTTCAAAAATAGACAACTATAACAATGAATGTAAATTGAAATTTACTAATCTGCCTCATACCCCTGTCAATGCCATGGAGCTATGAATTACAGAGGCCACACCATGCTCCATTGCCCTCTGAACATGGGGAGGTGTCTCCACAGCCTGCATCATCTGCAAATAAAACAACATTATTCAATTACGAAAACTATAATAGTGATGCAAATCATGGCTCCTAACATACACACACATTCATCTAAACATGGAAGTACACACAATAAAGCACACAAGTCACATACAAAAATCTAGTACGTACATTTCATTCATTAAACTATTTATTTTATTACCTCCGTAAAACTTTGAAGTCCACCACCACTGGCAGGTGTTGCCGTGAAATTTACAATATTAACCTATTCAACATCCAAAATCAGATATTAAAATACCATTCATATAACGATGCTATTCACATGTAATATTTATAATTATTTACTAGTTACATACCCCGCCAGTAGATGATCTAGTGTAAAATGTAGGTGACAAACCACTGAACACTGCATCGACGCTATGACCCTAAAATTTCATTAAAATCATCAATTTAAATTAGTTAATCTTGCATTTCAAAAATAAATTTTAATAAATTAAATTCAATAAACTTGCTAATATTTACCTGAGTATCAAGGCCAAAAGTCTCACTCAGGAGGGTATCTGTCATCACCATCTACTCAGCTGCAGATGTAGCCTGTGCACCTACGTCCTGACTATCCATGGGATCATAACCACAGGCTGACCCACAAGTCTGACAAGTATGGGGTGGGACCCTACTCCTCGCACTATCTCCCAACCCACTCTATGCTATAGGACTGGCATGCGCTATGATGCTCTGGGTCAAGGCACTAATGGACTAAAGTGTATCAACCTCAACACTCTCCTTCACAATGGAAGGGATAGAAACATGCTCGTGGGCTGGTCTGCTGATTACTCGTCTCACTGCCCACCGTGGGTCAAGACATGCCCCTGGTCTATCTTGTGCTGACCCCCCGCCTCTACCCTGGAAGTCCCGCATATCAAAATAGTTTGGCACTTTATTGAGGACAAACTCGCAGTAGAGTTTCCTCAAAAAGTATTGCGGGACCTCATTATTATTGCATGGAGGATGGTCAAAAACCATCCACCACCTCTGCCCAAAATTGTCCCTTATCGCTTGGTTGTTGCACCGATAGATAGGGAACCTCTTGCATGTAATAGGTAGAGGTTGATTTGTTTGTGGGTTTGTGAAAATTGAACACAAGTCTAATTTTGTAATTTGTAATTTTTTCATATCTTGGTATGACAGCTTGTCTGCATAATAGTCTCTAAATTCTCTCCTCTTATCCGTCCAACTAGTTATTTGCTTGCTAATTGAATCTACATTTGATAACATAGATTCAAGAGATTCAGCAAGCATGGACCTATGCAAGGTTGAAGTGGAAGGATCTTTCAACTTTGCAATTATATCTTCAATTTCTTTTTTGTTGTTTTCAATTTGCCCCATTATATTTTCTTGTGTTCTAGGGGCATGTCGAGGAATGGATGGAGGAGGTTGTTGTTCTGCAGGTATTTCCTCCTCATGATTTTGTGGATTTTGAGGAGGAGGAGGAGAAGGAGGAGGTGCATTAACATTTCCTGACAATTAACCAAATATACATCAAAAAACAACTCAAACCTACCTATTTAGAAGCAAATTCAAACAAATAAATAAATAAAACTCACTCCTTTGGCGTGCTCGACGTCATGGCGGCATTTTGGCGACGAATCAGCAAGATTTTGGTGTTGAATTGGCTTTTCCAAAATGCGAGTACACTTCCTAGGGTTTGCAAGTCGCGGGGATAGAGGAGAAAAATAGAAATGAAATGAAATGAAAGCCCTTTTTTTTTATAGTGATTCATAACACGCTTGCGTTATAACGCGAGCGTGTTATGGTTTGGTAATGACGAGCCTTAGGCTCGTCATTACCAACCCATAACGCACTCATGTTATGTATTATTTTTTTTAAAAACCATTTGGCCACTTTTTGGCCCCCCATCTTTTTGCACTTACCCAAGAAGCACTTCTCAAACTCCTAATTTCCCATTCAGCAGCTTTTGCTTGGGAATACCAAGATATGAAGGGCATCCCTCCTGAGATCTGCACTCATCATATATACACTGAAGATGTCAAACCTGTCAGACAACCCCAGAGAAGATTGAATCCTGCTTTAAAAGACATTGTTAAGATTGAAATAAAAAAATTACTGCAAGCGGGGTTTATATATCCAATCTCAGACAGTCAATAGGTCTCACCCTCAGTCATAGTGCCTAAAAAAATGAGAAATGGAGAGTGTGTATTGACTATAAAGAGCTAAACAAAGCCACAAAGGACTACTTTTCCTTACCATTCATTGACCAAGTGTTGGACAACCTTGCAGGGAGGAAGTATTTTTCTTTCCTAGATGGGTTTAGTGGATATAACCAAATCCAAGTAGCACCTGAAGATTAGGATAAAACCACTTTCACTTGTTCTTGGGGAACTTTTGCCTACAATTTGGACTATGTAATGCTCCAGCTACATTTCAGAGGCTTGTTTTAGCCATTTTTGCTGAATTAGCTAATGAGTGCATGGAAGTCTATATGGATGACTTTACTATGTATGGGGACAACTTTGAAGAAGCTCTCATAAACTTAGAGAAGGTATTAAAATGCTGTGAAAAAAATTGATTATCCCTGAGCCATGAAAAGTGCTTCATGATGGTAGAGGAATGAATTGTATTGGAACACCACATTTCAGCAAATGGGATCAAAGTGGACAAAAAAAAATAGAAGTGATCAAACAGTTACCTTCACCTAAAAATAAGACAGATGTTAGAAGTTTTTTGGGTCATGCATGCTACTATAGGAGATTTATAGAAAATTTCAGCAGAATAACTGCTCCTCTATTTACGTTTCTTAACAAAGACACGGAATTCTTATGGACAGAGGATTGTCAATTAGCATTTGAAACCCTTAAGGAGAAACTTACTGTGACACCTGTTTTAAGAGGACCCAATTGGACTCTACCATTTCACATACAAACTGATGCTTCAAATGAGTCCATTGGAGTAGTCTTAGGATAGAAAGAGGAGGGAGAAGGTATGCATGCCATCTACTACATCAGTTAAACCTTACCTCTGTAGAAAGAAACTACATCACAACTGAAAAAGAATTCTTGGCGGTCATATATGCTATAAACAAATTTAGGCATTATATCAAGTGAGCAGTCTTAGGACAGAAAGAGGAGGGAGAAGGTATGCATGCCATCTACTACATCAGTAAAAACCTTACCTCTGTAGAAAGAAACTACATCACAACTGAAAAAGAATTCTTGGCAGTCATATATGCTATAAACAAATCCAGGCATTATATCACTGGATACAAAATATTTGTACATACTGATCATGTAGCCATCAAATACTTAATGAATAAGCTAGTAGTGGGTGCAAGGATAATTAGGTGGTTATTGCTATTGTAGGAATTTGGCATTGCCATAGTTGATAATCCAAGCAAATTCAATTTGGTTGCTGACTTTCTATCAAAATTACATACAGGTGGAGAGAACCAACAAGTGGAGGATAAATTTCCAAATGAACACCTTTTTGCCATCTCCTCTACTGCACCTTGGTTTACAGACATAGCTAATCTCTTAGCTACATGCTTGTTTCCATCCCATTTTACCTTAAAACAAAAGAAACAATTACTTAAGGAAAGCTTATCTTACAAATGATTAAATGGTTTACAGTTTAAATGTGGTCCTGATTTCATTTTACGCATGTGTCTAAAAGCTGATGAAATTTTTTATGTCTTAAGGGCTTGTCATAATGAGCCATCTGGTCACAAAACCATCCACAAGATTCTGGGAGATGGTTACTACTGGCCTTCTATCCATAAGGATACCAAGAAGTATGTGCAACAGTGTGATCAGTGCCAAAGGATGGGACAACCAACCTTCACCCAGGAAATGTCACTTCATCCTCAAGCAATGTTGGAACCATTTGAGCAATGGGGTCTAGACTTTGTGGGACCAATTTCTCCACAATCAGATGACATTAGATACATCTTATAGAACAATTGTAAGGGAAAAGAAACCTTAAAGATGTAGGGTTGCATTTTTCTTTCACATATATCATTAACCTAGGCCTACAATATTTTAATAATAAATTAGATCTAAATTAATACATTTCATCTATTTTACCCAATTCAAATTAGATGTATCTTATATTGTTGCTATTGAAAAATTTATGGTTTCCCAACCATTCTACATATAAAAGATTATCAAACAACTCTTGGAGGCACAAGTAGCATCGTTAAGGGGAGCAATGCTAACATGATCGAGAAAAAAGTTAATGGTAGTTCCAATCAAACCTAGAACAAAACCCGAATCCATAGGCATTATTGCTTTTTTATACCCCAAGTCATGGATGAGTAAAGTTGAATATGAGTCATAACTTGCTTATGAACTATAGCTTCTAATTATGGTTTGTCTATTGTGTACCTATTTATGGCTACAATTAAGTTAGATAGAGAGGAAAGCTCATCTAACATAGAATATCATTTGCCTTCCTTTCTTTATTATTATAAAATAGGTGATGTGAAACTTCTAGATAATATCATGAAAAGATGGGTCTAATAATTGGTGTCCATGTGTAAAATTAAATCCACATGTTTAACATTCATATAGAGTTATTTTCTTGTATATGATTTATTTTTCAACTTAGTCAAATATAAAAAATTATGGCATATTATTAATTCCTGCTATAGGCAGGAATACTAATGCATTCGTCGGATGCAATTATTTTTGTGGAGCGGCCAATCACTGTCAAGCATTTAAAGTTTGAAATAACAAGGCTAAAGTGCAAAATCGTTTCTTTTATTGTGAGATTTAAAAAATACAATATTGTTGTGCGCAGATTGGCTAGCATTGTGAACAGTAAGTGTGAAAATTAATTAAATGGATTAGATTTTATCAAATTTCAAAGTGAATGGAAAGTGGCAATTGATGGTGTTGGTGAGAGGTTACGAATATGCAGGTGAATTTATTAGTTCTTTAATTGGTTTCATGTCCACAAGCAAATGATTTGGTGATGATGGTGGTCATTGACACGTGTCTTCTAGAGGAGTTGCCTATGAGTTGTGTGTTTTTTGGTAACTCCATTAACATGTTTAATTTATCTTTACAGTGTTCACTCATTTAGTTTTCATTTTTTGGAGCTAGATTATGCAAATGCATGTCTTCTAGCTGGGTAGTGTAGTGATTCATAGCTATGGTGTGAGTAGCAGGTAAGGATTTATTTGAATCCTTACTTAATTTGCAATATTGGGTTTTGCTTCAATGGATTTTGGTTGGATTTGTGGTGCATGTGTGTTGTGTCTAGGATTAAAAAATGTAGATGCAGATTTTTTTGTGGGGATTCTCTGTACCCATGGTTTTAGATGTTGTGGGCATCTTCTTTTGTTTGGTGTTTATTGTTTGAAAGCCATTTGGGATGCGAAAAGTCATTAAGGCTCTGTATGGATGTATTGGAGCTAGATGTTGCAGATACATATCTTTGTTGGATGGGCATTGTATTGATTCATAGCCATGGTGTGAGTGGCATGCAAGGATTTATTTGAATCCTTACTTAGTTTGCAATAGAGTTACATAAAGAAGTATATGTGTTTCTCTACTTTTGTGGGTTTGGCTTCAATGGCTTTCGGTTGGATTTGAAGTGCATGTTGCCATGTTTATGATTAAAAAATGTAGATGGAGAAATGTTTGTTTATTAATTATAAATATTCAAGATTTATTTATGTTTTTTTGTAAATATTTGGCACATACATGATGAAATGGTCATAGTTGTTGTATTTGATCATGCAAGTTCCACATGAGAAAAAATTCAAATACCTAAATCATATTGTTCAAGCCATCCACCATTTCCAAAGTTATATTTAATTAGGCCTTCCATGCCAGGGCCTTTTTTTGTTTCTAGGTGTTTGCAATGTTTTTGTTTTGTTTGAGCTATTGTTTTATTGTGTGTGATGGATATACCATTATAATTCGCTTTGAGTTTTGTACATTTGAAACTTCATAACAAGGAAATGACATGGATTTATCAGAAGTGGATAGGGTCTGATAGCTATTAGCACCTATCTAGCATTCATGATAAGGGAGTACAAAGGTGGGATTTAATCTTTGCTATTTTTGAATTTTGATAACTTGAGGTGGTTACCAGTTGCCACCAACCATTCCTAATGGCATGGGTTATTCCTGACCTTTACATGTCAACGTTTTGTGCAGCTGACAAATAGTGCATATATGACACAATGAAAACAAGAAGAGGACCACTTGTGTACATGATTGACCATTATTAACTAATCTATTAAAACAATAAGTGAAATACTCCACCTAAAGATTGCGATTGAAAATTATTGTCACTAACCCCATGTCCCCATGCGGCTGCTTAAGTTAATTTTATGCTTAAATTTAAGCAGTTGGAGTGCCCCCATGCAAATTTATAATTGTGGGAAAAGGATAATATAGAATCTTTCCTATTTTTGTGGAGCAGCTACTGCTTATGAATTTCAAATAAGATGTGGAAAAAAAGGGGCACTGGAAATAAGCAGCCACTGCATAATAAAAAATATGCCATGTTGCTGCATATAATTCCTTCCCCCTTTTTTTAAAAATTTTCTTCTATTATTTTTTTATTTTTATATAATAAAAAACTCCAAATTAAGATAACTGTTTAAAATAAGTAGAAAAATAAAGTTTCATGGGACGCACAAATATCTGCTAAAAAAATTAAGTAATAGCTACTAGCCAAAATAAACTAAGGGGACATGCCCTAAGACCTATCAATTACTTTTTCCTTAAAGACCTATCAATTGCACATTAAAGCGAGATATCTAATTTGTAAAAGCAATGTTACAATAACAAATGTTGACAGATAAAGAGAGACAATGAGCAATTATGCACAGGCTGCTTTAATAACAGCTCATTATTTGTGTAGGTGGTGGTAGAATCGTGGAAACCCAAGTGATACTATAATCTGTTTCCAGTGGCCGGCTTTGAGGGCACAGCCGGCCACCATTTGTGGGTCCCACTGTTGTGTTTTAATTTGATGGCCGTGTGTCCATATTTAACGCGTTGATCACAATCAGATTTGTTTTTAAAGATATTATTATGAGAAATTTTGTTTTGGGTAAAGAATATTCTCAAAAGATTATAAAAATTTAAAGTGACACGCATGTTAACAGGTGGCACAAGAGTTGTACTAGAGAAAATAAGCCAAAAGCAGTAAACGGCTATATATTGAGGCAATCAGCTCTCCTCGGTTTGACACACTCGCAATCAATGGCTTCTACAAAGAATAGATCCACTGTCCCTCTTCTGCCCCTCGCCCTCCAACGTTCTTATGGAGGGAGAAGAATACGATTTTTTGATCGATGTTTGTATTATAATTGGTAAATAGCAAATGCCAGACCATTACAACACAGATGAGATGTTAAATACAAATAAGGTTATGACGCCTGTTCAGAACGTCGTTGATTTAACCATCGGCCTGCACGCAAGTGAATTATAGATTCCGTTCGCTGAATGATAGATTTTTGTGTTTTGTGTTTGAGGGTTTGAAAAAATTAAAGGTAGCTGAATTGTTTGTAATGTTTGTAGCGCAGGTTCGGTGGGTATTCATGTGCCATGTCTATGCCTGCTTGATGTTACTAATTGGAATTTGGAAGCAATAAAAATAAAAATCTAAAACATATATTAAGATAAAAGCATAAAACTAAAATCTTAGTTTTTGCTAATATTCATGATGATTCAAAATGAGTGAAAGGAAGAATTTATAGATTTTTTAATCGATGGATAAGGATAAGATTTCTAGATGGATAAAGATAAATTTTAATGATGAGGAACCTTGATTTATTTTTTTTATTTGCATGATTTATGATTATTGTTTTCAATTATTCATACAGATTTCTATAGGTTGACCTAGGAGATCATATCTCCTTGTGACATTGTGACAAACCTACCAAGGTATTTCTAAATATCGCTAGTCCATTAGATATCAAAAGACAAAGAAGAAGTCATGGTTCACTAGGTGAAGTTAAGGATAGAAGTTTATAAAACATGGATTCACAATTTCAAGACACGTTCATAGCCATAGATTAGTCCTAGATAACTAGACTTGTTCATACAATATTAATAGAATATTCTTCTATTGCAATTACTAATCTAAGATTACTTCCCCATCAGATTTAAATCCATTTCATATTAGTATATTTAAAGGTCATTAAACTAAGTACACTTATTTTTATTTACATTTCTGCATTTAATAATACTTTTTCCAATTTATCAAATTATCAATTGTAACAATCATAATTAATTAATTTAAATTAATCATCCTTATGTAGACTAACCCTAAGGAAAGTTTATTTTCGTGTTCATTCCTCAAGCAAGCCAAGAGTAAAGCTATTTCAACGAACATTGCCAACTTATGCTTCCAAGATGGCTAGATTATCAGTTGCAATAAATCCATGCCCCAAATCCGCCTCACGTAAACAGCGGGTGAGTTGTAACTCACCCGCTGTGCGGATGTTCGACCATGAGCCGCCATTGACCAAACCTAATACCTCATTCGATCGGAAATTTTGACCTGTACTCCATTTCGACTATCCATACTTCATTTTCGACTGAGAACGGTGTGCCGTAATATCGACCAGCCAGTCACTTACAACGCATCGGCTGGTTAAGACATTCCCCCCAAATCCAGATTAAATACACCTTGACTAAAACAAAGGTTGGAACTTGAAAGATGCGTTTTACCATTCTTACTCGCCTAGACAACTATGGTAGAGTCTCATGTGTTGTCCACACATGAGTACGAAAATATTTTTTGTTTCTTTAAGATTGAAGGGAAGTTCATCCTGCCTTTCTGGATGGGTGCTTGTCAATCATCGATCTCCCACAAGTCAATTCGATTGACTGCTTTAATGGCTTGAATGCTTTCATGGGTAGCCAACATGTGCCATGACGTCCAATATGATGGTGGCCTACTAGGTTTGTTTGTGTTATGGTAGGAGCTAATTCAATTGTAAATATGGTATTCATGGCAAATAGGTTAAGATGCATTTAAAGATCTAATCTCGTTCGAACATGATGCTAAGTAGCTAGCAGGATTCTGCTTTCGGTAGCAACGAGGTGATCTTTTCATTAGGGGAAAATGTATGAATAGTTGTTGACTGGTATGATGTGGAGTAGCTTACTGAAGACTATCTTTCGGAGACTGGTTGATGATTTACATTTGTCGTCCCAAGGTAGACTCATGGCTACAACGTGCCTTGTGGGCCCAAATAATTTTCCTCAATACATAATCTACCTTCAATCTCCCAAATACGCATTTGATGTGCTTCATGTGGTTCCCTGTGCTTTGCATTTGCACTCTATATCTCGGGTATGGGTTTATAGGTTACACCCATTTAAACATCATCCATTCAATGGTCAAACAATCAATAGTAATTTTATACCTCATCCACAATAAAAAGTGATAAATATTTGTCCTATTTTTATTCACTAAAAATGATCTTTGACTGTTCAAGTGGACGATATTTAAGAATAGCCGGTTACAACATACCATTTTTTTATTGGAACATTCAGCCAATGATTGTTTATAAGGTTAATTATGTTGAAGGTGTTCCCTATATGATAAAAGATAAGTGTAATTGTTCGATTGACTTAAGAAGCAGTTCAAATATATTAGTGCCAAAGCTAGTTGACCTTTAATGAAGCATACTATTCAATAGGAGAAGGTGGACGAGGTCTCATTCCTTTGACTGCAGTTTACATACTCCCTCAACATAAGCATGGTGCACCCTACTTCTTCAAATTTCTCATAAAGATTTTTATAATGCTCGCCATTTTTTTTGGCATCATAATGCTTCTTGTTATCTAGTTGGTCTTGCATCCAACTAAGCCCAAATTATATGTTGATAGTGTTGATTTTAGTAATATCACCAAACAATACCAATAGTAACATCATGTTGGGGATGAGTGTTCGAAATGCAGTTAAAAAGATAGACATTTACTATGACACCTTCTTTGCAACAACTTATTATGGGGAACAAAGTATTGTGTTTACAGAGTTTCAAGATTTTTTATCAAGGCCACAAAAACACCACCGTTCTCTATCTTGTTTTTGACTCACCTATGTCACTCTCATCTTCTAATTTAGAGGATGTGGTTGACATGGAAGTCAAGTTGCAATCTCATGTTCATTTCAAAGTGGACAAAGTTAAAACATGTATCAATAAAAACTCAAAGTAAAGTGTTGCTTCTCTTTTCTGTAATCTGTTAGTGTGGATTACATTGTGCAATAAGGGTTATTATTGTTGTCTATTAATTATAATAAAATATTACTATTTTGTATGTTATCGTTCATGAATGTGATGAATGTGTGAATTTTTTTGAGAATTGAAAATGTTCTTTCTAATGTCTTTGTCATTTATATTCATCATTAATTATAATTTTTAAATCAACAAAAACTATACATCTTAGAGAACAATTGTAAGGTAAAAAAAAACTTAATCATAGAGGGTTGCATTGTTTCTTCCACACATACGGTCAACCTAGGTCTACAATATTTTAATAATAAATTAGATCTAAATTAATATATTTCAGCTATTTCAGGTAATTCAAATTATATGTACCTTATATAACTGCTATCAAAGAATTTATGGTTTTTCAACCTTTCTACACAAAATATTATCAAACTTGAAACAACACCTGGAGGCACAAGTAGCATGGTCATGGGCAGGGCTTAAATTTGACAATCAACCTTGCCTATCAAGGAATTTTTTTATGACAGTTATCTATTCAATGTTGCCTTTAAAATATTATGGCACATCTTAGTATAAGTATATTATATAAAAACAAAATATATATTTGCATAATCCTATATAAATTTTAACAGTTTGTTCAAAATCTCTCCTTTCATATGATATAGTCTTTAAAATTTCGATTGTATTTTTCAGCAAAAATGCCTAAATATAGCTATACAACTTTCAAATTTAAGCCCTGGTCATGGGGAGCAATGCTAACATGATTGAGCAAAAAATTAATGGCAGTTCCAATGAAACCTAGAACTAAATCCGAATCCATAAGCATTATTTCTTTTTGCTACCCCAAGTCATGGATAAGTATGAGTCATAGCTTTCCTATGAACTAAAATTTCAAATTATGGTTTGTCTATTGTATACCTATTTGTATACACCTAAAAATGACATGACTCTACCTAAATAAATATTTTAAATATTTATTTCATTTTAAATTCCTCTACCAATAAATAAATAAATCAGTTTATTTATTTGATTCATATTTCTCTAAAAATTAAATAAAATTATTTATTTAATTAAATCATCCAAATTCTTCTAAGTCATTCTAAATTAAATAATACCAAATTATTTAATTAATTCTTCTCATTCTCTATATTTAAATAAATCCAAATATTTATTTAAATTATCTATTTCCTCCTAAATTGAATTAATACCAAAAATAATTCAATTAATCCACGTGCACATGTAATTAAATATTTTCAATATTTAATTAGCTAATATTCTCTCACACACATGTCCTATTTCTCCTCCAGTCAGATTAGTTAACTCATCAATCAAAATAGTTAACTAATTAGTCATCTGAGTTCACTGTTCAATCATCTCAGTCAACTCCCCAATCAATTTCACTTATCTCTCCAATCAATTCTGTTAAAGTTGATCAATTATCTCAATTAACTACTCAATCTATTCTGTTAACTCCCTTGATGCATGAAGAGCAGGACACTTGTCCTCTCCCTATTCGTGCACATCCTCTCAAAGTTCCTCAACCATTGATAAGATTCTTATTCATTCTACACCATTGATCTTCTCTCTCACAAATCTATAAATACAACCCCTATTCCTCCATTTGAATCATCCAAGCTTTTTATAAACTTACTCTGCAGGAATCACAGCGCGCCTTTGGCACCAAATCATTCCATAGCTTGAGATCAATTGTTATCATTATCACCATTTTCATTGCATTGTGAAGATCCTCTTCATTGCAAAACCTATCAATAGTCGTTCTCCATTGTCATCTTGGAAAAAAGTAAGGAAGTGTACCTTTTGAAGGCTCTATTCATACACGAGATCAATTCAAGATAGGCGACCAATGGAAGCCACAAAATAGAAAGGTTTGCATGGTATTGTGTTCTTTGTGTTTAATCTTATTTATTTCTAATTTCATTGAGATTATTGGATTATTGATAATTTAATATTGTTAACCACATTTTTTGATAACATTTCTAGTGCCCACCATGGGGTACTTGCCCCAATTTAACTTAAAAATTGAGTTTTTGTGTTAGAAATCCGTACACAGGACGTTTCTGTGCATCCACTCACTATTACATCACATCTACTCACTGATACTACACATCTGTCAAACCTGTGCATCCACTCATTGTTCCAACGCATTTGTTCTTTGTTATGGTGCATTTGTTAGATTTGCACATTTATTCACTATTTCGATGCATCTATCAAATCAGTGCATTTATTCACTTTTCTGGCACAGTTATCCTCTGTTACAATGCATCTGTCATATTTGTGCATCTATTCTCTTTATAGATGCGCATACATTCTATGTAACTACACATTTGTATCCGCACATACATTCACTGTATCTGCGCATTCATTCTGCTAGTGTTTTTTTGGGCTATTTCTTAGGAAATTTGTAATGCTAACATCATTTGCAAGAATATTCTAAGATCTGCCTTACAGGTTAAGAGCTGGTTAGGCATATAGTTGCATGGTTAACTCTCATTTAGATCTAAATAGCAAAGGAAGTAATTGAACTTATTCATGCAAATTTCACTTAGATTCTAAATAGGAGGGAAGTAATTTGTACTTGTTGCATCACAACTTGAACATAGTCCCAACTAGGAGGATTAAAATTGAATGATTGCTTTCAAAATATTTCTCAAAGTTAGCAAATCTTGTGTGCCCAAGTAGAGTAACTCATCTACTTTTTCTCTTTTTAACTAGGAAGAAAGAACCAGTGTTTTTCATGATTTTGGAATGATGATAGGACTATGCTTTCCCCTTAACTGGGTGAACAAAATGCTAGAATCATCATTTCACATGTGTTTCCTTTAGAGAGGTATGCCCTTGGAATTCCTTCCTTCCAAGCGGGATGACCTTAAGTGGTAACAAGCTAACGCCAAGCTCTTTCAATCCACTATAAATAAATTGTGTTTGAGGTGAAAGCTTTAAGCAACAAGTGCAGATTAGTTATACCTATAGCTAACCTCCCCATAAACCCCACAAGGCACAACCCTTGCAGCCTAGGAGACTCCATAATGGAGAGTAGTGATCCCCCACGTATAACCACTCGAACAGTTGCCCTTACTACATAGCCATTGTTTGTAGAAGCCAAAATCCCCTATTCAGTGACACAGGAGGAAAACATTCTCCAGAGCTATCCAATGTCATACACTCATTTAGTGTAGAGACAGGAAAGTTCAACTCTTCAGAGGAACTATAGCTTGGTATGCGTGAGAAGCGAGTGCCGTGGAGGGGAGCTGGTGCTACCAAGCTATTAGCTATCCGCCTTTATGCAAGTGGCTGGTGTAAAAACCAAGTTGGAACTCATTGAATACTGTCCCTGCCTACCTTAGGATTGTGCTTGCATTGTAATCAGAAAATTAAAAAAAAACAAACAATCATGAAAATATTCTTTGCATATGATGTGTCTTTCTTGCCATAATCAAATAAACAAATCAAAAAGAGCAACATTCAAACAAAGAAACCCAAAAACATTGAAAAACGTACCTTTACCAAGTCAAAATCAGTCAAAAACAAGCAAAAAACTACATTAGTCGCACATTGGTGGGGTATGAATTGCAATATTCTCAAATCAAAACATCTTGTCTTGTTGTGGTTTTTGCTTCCCAAAAAATACACCATTACATGCTTGCACATTCCATCAAGCTAATTGCAAAGATTGATCCATTAAAATACTTATTAAGGAAAGCAGCCCTAATAGGCCGCCTAGCAAAATGGGTAATGCTACTAAGTGAGTATGAAAGAATATGTGGAAAGGAAAGCTATCAAAGGTCAGATTATCGTAGATCAATTGGCAGAAGCACCATTGCAAGATGCCACTCCAATGACATTCAAGTTTCTCGATGAGTCAATTTTCACATCACAACACATTCATGGAAGCTATACTTTAATGGCTCTTATACAAACCATGGATCGGGGATAGGAATCTTATTGGTCACTCCTCAAGGTGACACAATACCTAAGTCATATCGTCTACTTTTTCCTTGCACAAACAACATTGCAGAGTATGAGGCCTTAGTCCATTGGTCTTAAGATGGTAGCAGAGTGGAAAGTGAAAGAGCTACATGTCTATGGAGATTCGCAACTAGTGATCAACCAAATGAATGATGACTATCAAATGAAAGATGACAAGCTAATACCATACAAGCATATGGTAGATGACTTTAAAGGATACTTTGTGATAATCTCCTTTGAGCAGATTCCTCGCATAGAGAACAAAGCAGCAGATGTCATGGCAACCATCGCCTCGCTTCTTGATATACCACAGAATGAGTCACATTTTGAGTTCTTGGTGGAGCTAGTCACACTACCAGCTTATGATATCCCTGAAACTCAATCCATTTGCCTCCTAGTTGGATCTGATTCACCCTTGTATGGTAAAATTTACACTTACCTCAAGGATAACACTTTACCAGTTGATTTATCCAATAACCAATGCCATACCTTTATCCACCAAACATCTTGTTATACCATTATCGTTGAAACCCTTTACCACCGAGGTCTAGATGGTACTCTACTCAGATGTCTTGAACCTAACAAATCTCTAACCGCCTTACGGGAAGTACATGAGGGAATTTGTGGATCACACTCTAGTGGTCCTACCTTAGCTAAGAAACTCATGCGTTTGGGATACTATTGGTCGAACATGGAGACAGACTCATATCATTTTGTCAATAAATGTAAGCAGTGTCAGATTCATGGTAGCCTCATCCATACACTATCTCAGGAACTGCGACCTTTAATGACACCTTCACACTTTTGTCAGTGGGAACTTGACCTTGTGGGCAAAATCTACCCTCCATCATCCAACGGCCACAAGTTTTTCATAACCGCCACTGAGTATTTTACCAAGTGGATTGAAGCCGTCCCACTCACCACTGTCACAGGCAAACAAATTGCCTCCTTCATCCTTAATTACCCTTTTGTCAATACGACATTCCCTCATCCACAGTCATGGATAATGGAAGACCCTTCAAAAACTAGGATGTCCAAGAGCTTTGTGACAAATTCCAAATCCAACACCGCTTCTCCACCCCATATTACCCCCAAGGCAACGGTCAAGCAGAGGCATCCAACAAAACCATCTTGAAAATCCTCAAGAAAACTGTCAACGACGCCAGCGGTGATTAGCACATGCAACTAAATCCCACTTTTTGGGCCTATCAAACCAACATACGTACTCCCACAAGTGCCACACCATATGCCCTTGTCTATGGCTCTGAAGCCATTTTTCCCATTGAGGTTGAGTTACCATCTTTGAGGGTGTCGTTAAAAGGTCTTATAACTGATGAAGACTACATAGTTTCCAGACTGCAAGAATTAGAACTGTTGCAGGAGAAATGAAAAAATGCTTTCAACCATCTCAAAGGCTATCAACAAAGAATGTCATGAAGCTATAACCACAGAGTCCATCCAAGGCTATTTAATGTTGGTGATCTAGTGCTCAAAGAAAATCCCCATAATCAGTAGAATCGGGAGAGGAAAGGAAAGTTTAAACCCAATTGGCTTGGTCCTTATGTAATCATTATTGCCTATGGATCAGGAGCGTACCAATTAGCTACATCAAAAAGTGAGTTGTTCGATGACCCAATCAACAGTATGCATCTTCGCCGGTTCTATACCTAGAGAACCCCAATGTAAGGGGGCAAAAAGCAAAAATAAATCAAAAAAATAAAAAAATAAAAAGAAAAAACAACAAAAAAATCATCCTCTGGTGAAAACCTGGTAAACAGGCGTCTTGGATAGATACCATGATGAAAACCTGGCAAACAAGCATCGTGTATATTTCAAAAATGTTGCAATAAAATTAAAGCAGTGAAAACCTGGCAAACAAGCATCATGTATATTTCAAAAACGTTGCAATAAAATTAAAGCAGTGAAAACCTGGCAAACAAGTGCCCTTTGCAATGAAAAAATGCTTCCTCCATCTTTGGGAAACCATCACCTTGCATCCATTCTTCCTACCGTTTATGCATCATCCAATCGTATCCGTTTCACAAAACCACCTAACAATAACCTATCATGGCTTTGTTGGAAACAAGGTAGATAACTGAGAGGGGGGTAAATCGGTTATCTCTAATATCTTGTTTTCTTTTACCTTTTATAATTTGTGCAGCATCAAAACATATAAGCATATATAATCATGAGAGCAGAAATAAATCAATACACATAACACATATTTTAATGTGGAAACCCTGTTAAGAGAAAAACCACGGGGTGACTAACCCAAGATTGTATTCTCTGTTAAAAGAATAAGAAGTACAAAATGGCACTTGCCAATTAGGGCTCACTACCTGAGCACACTGCTCACAACAGGCACACTGCCTGTAATGTCCCCTTCTAGCAAGCCAAATTTTTTGCACCCTTGCAAACAATTTCAACTTACCAAAAGAGAACATTAGTATTCCATTTTTCATTTCCTTTTAATCTTGATGACAATCATAAACATAACCATATACTATTTACCATTTCATAAATTCATTTTTCAATACATCATGATTCTCCTCGAGTGAGATAATCCTTAGGCCTCTTATTAACCTCACCTTCCGCCTTGTGAGAGAAGATTCGTTAGGTAGGTGATGTCATCTCAATCCTATGGGTCCATTAATATTATTCCTTAGTTTGTCAACCAATGCCCATAATTCCTTAGTTTGTCAACTAAGGCCTATAATTCCTTAGTTCGTCAACTAAGGCCCATTCCTTCGGTACTTAAATCGAAGGTCCATAGTAATACCCTTGATTCATCAATCAAGGCCGATAATATCCTTGATTCGTCAATCAAGGCCCATTCCCATGGAATGATCAATAACTACCATAACTATCTACCCCACCTTCTTAGTGTTTGGGGTTAATTAGGAAGTCTCGTATCTACCCTTAGGAATTCATGCCTTTATTAATCTTTAGGTTTTACCCTAAAGCCTTCATTAATCTTTAGGTTTTATCCTAGAGCCTTCTCCCTAGGTTTTACCCTAAGGCCTTAATTAATCTTCATCTATACATATACATACTTGTTATCTCTCATACTTCATTTAATCCATACCTTATTATCTTAGGCTATGATAATTTGCATTATTATTCATCATGTATTCTATTTACTTAATCAATAAGCTTCTACTCATTTCCAAAGTTCATATGACTCTATCATGACATATCATGTCATAATGCCTATTGTTAAAATCATACATGTACACATATATTTCATCATTTAATTTCATTTTCATACATAAACACATATAATTAGTTCCTACTTAATAATCTTATCATTTATATTTTACAAGTCATAAATTGAACAAGTAATTATAAATTCTTACAAATCTTAAATTGAATAAGTAAATATAAATACTTACTTACCTGCTTTACCTGGGATTCCTTACCTATGCTGCAGTAATATAGTCTTTATTGCATTGCTGTTATAAAATGCAGATCTAAATATATGTATTTATCCCATACTCTTTTTATATTTTCTCCCCAATCCTTTTCCTTGGCTGCCCTTGTGTCTTCCTTGTGATATTTTCTTGTTGTGTCTTTGATGAATTCAAATGATGTTTCTTCTTTATTACCTTTATTGAATTCACAGCTGTTTATTTATTTCTTTTTATTACTTCATTTTTTCGATGATGATTTCCTTCTATCTCACAACCTTTATTTATTTCCCTTTCAAGGGATATGTTCGAAGAGGTATGTCTCTTATTATTTTTATTACTTTGTATTAATTCCCTTTTGTGGTAAAACTAGTTCTAACCATACATAACTCCCTTATCATAAGAGGATAGGTTAAAAGATGTTTATTATTATTTATTTACCTTATTTGTATTTATATTATATCATTATAATAAATGATATATTATTTATATTTATATTACAATATAAGATAATAATAATAATAATAATATTTGTATTTATATTATTAGATATATTTATAATATATAATTTATTAATGTGCTGCACTTATAAATATCTTCCTTCGACCTCCCCTTAATCTTTTTAAAGTACATTATTTATATAATATATATAGTATAAATAAATACTTTTGCTATTAAGTATGGGAGCTCTTTTATTTTATTTTATTTCCAAGCATATAATATGGTGGGATAATGTTTGTCTTATTAGACTTTTATTTTTATATGATTTTATTTTGAATTTAACCTTTTGTTTAACTGTATTACTTTGTCTTATTCCAAATTACTTTACTTTCGAAATTACTTTACTTTCTAACTTTAATAGGTAAGACTCTTCATAATATTTATTTTTATATATAATAATATATCTTATTAATTACTCACATAAATATTATATTAAAATATTTATATTTATAATATATTTAGTTAATTAAAATATAAATATATATATATATTTCATATATTTTATAATATTTAAATTATATTAAATTAATAATATTATTTATTAAATAATACATATTAATAATATATTTTAAATAAATATATTATATATTTAGTTTATATAAGGCTAACTTATTATTTAAATAAACAATTCAATTATAAATCATTATAGGGACATGACAACCCTCCCCACTCAAGATTGCTTGTCCTCAAACAATTATAATTAGGTATCCTAAAGTAATATTTAATAACATTATATTTTATTAGGTTTCCTTATATAAAATAAGGTTTCAGTCACTAATAATATAAAATAACCTCTAGAAAATGTAACAAATTAATATAGCTAATAAACTATAGTGTTATAAATAATATAGGGGCCTAAAATAATAATTTATAAATTTGGGTTTACCCTTTTAAATTTTCAGCACTAAATTTGCATAAAGGCATTTCTATTTATTTAATTATCAAAAATGTTTTAATGACTACGAATATTATTTTAATGCCATGATTAACCAATAGGATCAAATGAACAATCCAAACCAAATAACCAAATGTCGAACATACCTGACACAACCAAAGTGAAAACGGAGGGGCACTACATCCTCCCCCCCTAAAACTCGACTTACTCCTAGAAGTCGCAGCTAAGGTGGAAACATTACAAGTTAGTAACAACATTAAAGCTGATTCATTTCATACAATAATACACACTAAAATATAAACTTATATACTCCATTTCAAAAATAATCTACACAATCAAAGCTTGCAATTTCAAAAGTGGTTTCATAATGCATAAACCACTCCCAATCCTTACAAGTTAGCATTGACACCCAACCAATTTCTTTAGAACAAGGAAAACATTGCACCTTTTTATTCCTAACTTGTAAAAATCATCATATCATAAACATATGAAGCATTCTATTTCAAATACACCACCATTGTAATTTCTCTACCAATCTGCTGTTAAGCAAACCATAGGTTAGAATGCTACATTTTCACAAAATATCAACATATTCATACATCTAAAACACACCTTTTTTACTAAATCTCATAGCATCTTCAACAAGATCATGAATTTCTTTCACCTTTTGAAGCATGGAAACACACTTTATCATTTCATAAATCCATTTTCATGATTTACCATATATTCTTCACATACACACAAATTAACATTACCAGGATTCACATCACAAGGCTACACAAGGGTTCATCTGGATACTACAAACAACACACTAATCCATGATACATAATCCATGAGCCAAGAGCCAAAATCCATCTCACATAATCTATACCTCACACGTAGTGGCTTGATGGTGTTAGGCCACACACACATGGTGAGACCATCCAAACAAGACCACAATGACCTATCTCTTGTTGTATAAGGTAGTTAGCCTCCAAGAGATAGTCATCACACATAGGTGGGTAGTGGGTCCTAGCTGTGTAATAGCCTCACATACCCCCATCCTCAAGGTTCCCTGCGTCTGCTTCCTTGTATACACTCATCAAGTACACCTCATACGTCCTTGGAGAGGAATCACAATACGACACATGGCCGACATCGAAAACAATAAGGAAAAACTAGTTTAGCCACCAATGTCATAAAGAAAGATCAAATAAAAATTCAATTTCAACAATAAAGAAAGAAATGCACGAAATTTCAACACTAAATCAAATGTAACCATGATAGCTACATGCAAATAAGATCACAAGGTGTGGCTAAACCATCACAATTAAATATAAACAAAGTGTCAGCCTTCACAATCAATAGAAAATCATCAACAACCATAAAGAAAGTCCACAATCTTCAAAATTGCACTGTACAACACTGCGTGACTAGATACTAGCCACCAAACGAGGAAGGAGGGAACAATGTCAGGCTATAGCAGTAGCCCTCATGTGGTGCGGAGTGAGCACGCCATCCACATGGCTTAAGGTGTACTCCTCGGCTACACCCTACATCACGTCGTCACGTGGCATGGACTAACCAAGTGGCCCGCACACTACTTGGCTGCCCGCATGGGACGTGCACCTCAGCCACATCCCACATCACATCTTAGTGCGGCATGGTCATATGCCAGCCGGAGAAGGCACGTACTGGTCGTATGCCACATGGCAGTGTGTCTATGGCTTCGCGGAAGTAGGCACATGCAGAACACACCCTGCATAGCGATACCTCATGGAAAAGGCACACGTAGGTACTCACCGTAGCCAAAGATATACATGGCTAGGACCTACCCATATGCTAACCGACCCAACATTGTCAAAAGCAAACATGGGTATCCCTCTACAAGTGTGCGAGGCCCCATTACGCTCATCACACAAGTAGGCTATGACACAATCTCATAGTACACCTTCACGTGGCTATGCACGTGGCATCGTGTCCTCAAGCCCAGCCCGCTACCATCAACAACACGGCATCATCACCAACACTGTGTCAGAACATCAGTGGGGTGTGGCATCGTACCTATTGCATCATGTCGGAACATGTACAGATACGGAATCTGTCTCAACATGGGTAACAAATCTCCCTCCACATGCTGGACCTCAAATATACATGGGGCACATGGTCTCACTTGGGTTATCCATGTAGGTCCTAGACCCTGGCCCCCAAATGATGACTCATGTCATCGCATAGTTCCAGTTGGGTTATCCTTGCAGGTCCTAGACCCCGACCCCCAACTGAGAACTCATGTGGCATATCATACCTTTCATGAAGACAAGGTAAATGATCCTTCAAGAAATACCATCCAGATGCTCAGAAACTATGGGGATTAGGCTAACACATATGAATCAAGTACCCTGATCCATCATAAGGGAAAGTAGTGAGTACGTTTCCTCAGGTTTGGTTGAGCGAGGGACCACTCTGCACCGTCATAAGCGTACACTGTACACTCCGCCCAAAGAACTTTGTGGCTGCTACTACCCCTTCACAGATTGAGGGACTAGTGAACCAAAAGAAGAGAATCTATGAATCTAACTTTTGGCTACTCTTTTATATATATATTTTCAACCACGCAAGGGTTGGCCCTCAATCGGGTAACAAACATACAAACACACATAATGGTATGGTTGATTCCACACCTAAAATACACATTTCCCCATGGATGGGTACCCAATATCACCATCTCAAGGGCACACAAAGCAAGTACGGGGTATTCACAACACTCAACCAATGTACAGTTACTAGTTTCACACTTTTACATGGGAAGATTACTTTTATATACACAATTCCATTACTACTAATATGATTCCTATTTGCAAAATCATAACATTACCTATTATCCACTTCCCTATTCCAGTTTCCTTCCACTCTTCTTTTATGCGTATCACATGATGCTAAATCTCAATCTCATGATCATCTATCCAATACATCAATCTAGGTGTATAGATCAAGCATAGTATCCTACTTAGGAGTTTCCTACCACTTGCATAAAAAGTACTACTAGAGCTAAACATGGGCAACAACATTAATCCAGAGGTCCCAATGCTGAAACTTGGCTCTGATACCAAATGTAATGTCCCCTTCTAGCAAGCCAAATTTTTCGTACCCTTGCAAACAATTTCAAATTACCAAAAGAGAACATTAGTATTCCATTTTTTATTTCCTTTTAATCTTGATGATAATCATAAACATAACCATATGCTATTTGCCATTTCATAAATTCATTTTTCCATACATCATGATTCTCCTCGAGTGAGATAATCCTTAGGCCTCTTATTAACCTCACCTTCCACCTTGTGAGAGAAGATTCGTTAGGTAGGTGATGTCATCTCAATCCTATGGGTCCATTAATATTATTCCTTAATTTGTCAACCAATGCCCATAATTCCTTAGTTTGTCAACTAAGGCCTATAATTCCTTAGTTCGTCAACTAAGGCCCATTCCTTCGGTACTTAAATCGAAGGTCCATAGTAATACCATTGATTCGTTAATCAAGGCCGATAATATCCTTGATTCGTCAATCAAGGCCCATTCCCATGGAATGATCAATAACTACCATAACTATCTACCCCACCTTCTTAGTGTCAGGGGTTAATTAGGAAGTCTCATATCTACCCTTAGGAATTCATGCCTTTATTAATCTTTAGGTTTTACCCTAAAGCCTTCATTAATATTTAGGTTTTATCCTAGAGCCTTCTCCCTAGGTTTTACCCTAAGGCCTTAATTAATCTTCATCTATACATATACATACTTGTTATCTCTCATACATCATTTAATCCATACCTTGTTATCTTAGGCTATGATAATTTGCATTATTATTCATCATGTATTCTATTTACTTAATCAATAAGCTTCTAATCATTTCCAAAGTTCATATGACTCTATCATGACATATCATGTCATAATGCCTATTGTTAAAATCATACATGTACACATATATTTCATCATTTAATTTCATTTTCATACATAAACACATATAATTAGTTCCTACTTAATAATCTTATCATTTTTATTTTACAAGTTCATAATTTGAACAAGTAATTATAAATTCTTACAAATATTAAATTGAATAAGTAAATATAAATACTTACTTACCTGCTTTACCTGGGATTCCTTACCTATGCTGCAGTAATATAGTCTTTATTGCATTGCTGTTATAAAATGCAGATCTAAATATATGTATTTATCCCATACTTTTTTTATATTTTCTCCCTGATCCTTTTCCTTGGCTGCCCTCGTGTCTTCCTTGTGATATTTTCTTGTTGTATCTTTGATGAATTCAAATGATGTTTCTGCTTTATTACCTTTATTGAATTCACAGCTGTTTATTTATTTCTTTTTATTACTTCATTCTTTCGATGATGATTTCCTTCTATCCCACAACCTTTATTTATTTCCCTTTCAAGGGATATGTTTGAAGAGGTATGTCTCTTATTATTTTTATTACTTTATATTAATTCCCTTTTGTGGTAAAACTAGTTCTAACCATACGTAACTCCCTTATCATAAGAGGATAGGTTAAAAGATGTTTATTATTATTTATTTACCTTATTTGTATTTATATTATATCATTATAATAAATGATATATTATTTATATTTATATTACAATATAAGATAATAATAATAATAATAATTGTATTTATATTATTAGATATATTTATAATATATAATTTATTAATGTGTTGCACTTATAAATATCTTCCTTCGACCTCCCCTTAATCTTTTTAAAGTACATTATTTATATAATATATATAGTATAAATAAATACTTTTGTTATTAAGGACGGGAGCTCTTTTATTTTATTTTATTTCCAAGCATATAATATGGTGGGATAATGTTTGTAGACTTTTATTTTTATATGATTTTATTTTGAATTTAACCTTTTGTTTAACCGTATTACTTTGTCTTATTCCAAATTACTTTACTTTCGAAATTACTTTACTTTCTAACTTTAATAGGTAAGACTCTTCATAATATTTATTTTTATATATAATAATATATCTTATTAATTACTCACATAAATATTGTATTAAAATATTTATATTTATAATATATCTAGTTAATTAAAATATAAATATATATATTTCATATATTTTATAATATTTAAATTATATTAAATTAATAATATTATTTATTAAATAATACATATTAATAATATATTTTAAATAATACATATTAATAATATATTTTAAATAAATATATTATATATTTAGTTTATATAAGGCTAACTTATTATTTAAATAAACAATTCAATTATAAATCATTATAGGGACATGACAACCCTCCCCACTCAAGATTGCTTGTCCTCAAGCAATTATAATTAGGTATCCTAAAGTAATATTTAATAACATTATATTTTATTAGGTTTCCTTATATAAAATAAGGTTTCAGTCACCAATAATATAAAATAACCTCTAGAAAATGTAACAAATTAATATAGCTAATAAACTATAGTGCTATAAATAATATAGGGGCCTAAAATAATAATTTATAAATTTGGGTTTACCCTTTTAAATTTTCAGCACTAAATTTGCATAAAGGCATTTCTATTTATTTAATTATCAAAAATGTTTTAATGACTATGACTATTATTTTAATGCCATGATTAACCAATAGCATCAAATGAACAATCCAAACCAAATAACCAAATGTCAAACATATCTGACACAACCAAAGTGAAAACGGAGGGGCACTATACTGCCTACAAGAGACTCACTGTCTACAGAGTTTATAGAAGGTAACCAGATGTTTGAACTGATGGGAGGCATCTACACATGCTGAAGTTCAGTTCTGGTTAGGCTTAATATACTGATCTAATGCACTTCATTCTTCATCTGCTCTAGTGGTGCTGCTCTGTCACATACCGGATTTGTATTGTTGCTTCCACACTTATTTCTACCTTTTTCGCACCTTATTCCATCACATCTATATTTTTCTCTATCTTCATATTGGAATCCATCTGGTATATATATCCGCAACAAGGATTTCAACAACTTTCTAGTCGGCAACCAGAATACTTAAGATATTTACAAGATATTGATCTGTCGGCTAAATCCATACTTGATTTGTGATGCGTATCAAAAACATAGACATAGAAGTCATCAATCATGTTAGCCAACATTGTATGATCCCTCAAATAACTTGATCAACATCAATTACTCATCCGGATTGAAGTCTGATACTCTACCGATCAGTTCTTCCTCAGTCTACTCTGCCTGTCAGGAACCCAACACTTAGATGCTCATATCTTTTCCATGTTTTCTCACCGGAGGCTCAATCTTTGGTATATAGTAGTCATGATACTCCTCTTGACTTGTCCAAGTCCACAACTTGTTAAGTTAGACCATCTGAGAGATCTGGACCTGATTGTCAAACCTTGCTACATGCTCTGTTCTTATTCACCAGACCAAAATACTCTTCAATCTTACTTCCAGTATAGGCATACTATGTGCTGTAGATTTGTGGGATAGACTTTGTTACCACCAATGACAACACTCATGAAGCCACACAGTGTCTCTTGCCAACAATCTCCCCTTGGGCATTGATGGAAACACTTAGTGAAAAATGACTAAGTGTCGCAGCAAACTCCCCCTTGGCTGATGCTCTATCTTATGCATTATTTTACCGGAGCTCCCCCTTAGCTAAATTCCACATTTTTCACTACTCCTCACTCCCCCTTTAACATCAATGGCAAAGGGCAGGGTCCGCATACCAAAATTTTGCAAAAATTATTCTATACATGGCCGCATAAGTATATATACATGTTATTCTTACATATACTTGAGTATATCCACAAAAGTGGCCTTCAACTGTACAAACTCTATGGGCCATCTCTGCTTCATCCTGTCCAAAATTGAGATGTGACCACTCAACAAAAATGCATAAGCTTCTGCCCTTCTTAAGTCTACCAGATCACTGGTCTGGGCTGTGGTCTAAGCATCTGTTAAGGCCTCATGCATTGCCTCTAACTTAGGGATAATTATCCCTCTAAGTTCACTCATCCTACATATTATATTATTCTTCTCTTTGTCTAGCCTCTTTATTTCATTTATAATGGTAATAGCTTGGTATTCTTGATTTATTATGGATGTGGTGAGGGGATCAAAATTCTGAGATAAACTTGACAGTTTACCTTCTTGTTCTTTCACCTTTTCAAAATCCTCTGTCACTTTAGACCAAGATAGACAAAATTTGTACATGTCCCCACCATCTTTAAGAGCATTTTCAAGGCTCTTTATCCCAATATCTAGGGTCCTCCTATCATTAGCTATAAGTCCCTGTACTTCAGTGAGTCTCTTTCCCAAAAAATCTTTCCAGACCTTTTCTTCTGCCGATTTCTCTAAAAAATCAAAATGAGTGCTAACAGAGTTTACTAGAGATTTCAAGTTACCGAATGGAGAGGCTGAAGGATCCTTTTGAAAAGATGGCATGATCTTCTCCAGCATACCGGATGTAATCTCTAACAGCTCGCAGTATTCCATGTGAGACTTTAGAAGCTTTTCTTTTGCTTTAGCTTGGGCAAAAGATGTTATCTTCATTGTCTGGACCGGAGAGAGGAAATCAAGATTTAGTGGTCCTTGGAATAGTTTCAGTTCATCTATTTCAATCAGCTCTTTGTTCAATAAATTCTTCACTACCTCTGCAGTGTCTCTTGCAGGAGACTGGGTCTTCTTTTCTTTTGGAACCTCAGAGCTGTCATCAGAAATCTTCTCTATTTGTTCTTCTTTACCCTTTACCTCCTCTTCTTGACTCACTTCTTCCTTTTTTCTTCCTTCTCCTTTAGTTCCTAAATCTAGAATTTCTATAGTGGGATCCGGAGGAGAGATGTTAACTTCTTCAAGAACTTCCTCTTCTGGAATAGAGGAATCCAAGTCCTTAGATTTCTCTTCATCTACCTCTTTTGACCCTTCTACATTTTTGTTAGTAGATTCTTCATTTGATGCATTTAATCCTTCAACATCCATGGTAGAAGGTTCTTCATCTATTTCCTCTATAATAGGCAGATTGAATCTTTTGAAGGTGTTCCAGAGGATGTCTTCTATTTCTCTTGCTACCTGATCAATTTCTCCAAGCATAAGTTTGTTCATTCTTGCTTTGCTCCAGAATTCATTCTTGCAGTCCTTAAAGATCATGTTCATTTGCTTTGGAGTAATGGAAAGATAGAGTTGAATTGCAATCTGTTCTCGAATCTCTAAGTCCTTTGCCTTGGCATTCTCTTTTCTAAGTTCAAGTACCTTCTCTAGACTTTTGGGAATTAATGAAATGATTTCAATGAATGCTTTATTATAAATATTCAGGTACCTAACTATAGCCTCTTCCAAGATCCTCTTGTCAATATCACTATATTCATCATAAAATTTTGTTACTGGTTGCAAATTCTCATCCACGGTGACTGCCTTGATGATATCATCAATAGAAAGAGTGGGCTTTTCAACAAATTCTTCTGCCTTTTCTTCTTTGTTTTTACCGGCAGAGGATTCCCCGGATGTTTTCTTCTTCTTCATTTTCTTAACTTCCTCATCAGACTCTATTTCTTCATCATCCTTTTGACTTATGTAAGACCTTGTGGCTTTTGTTTCCGTTCTCTTTTCTCCCTTTCCAGAGGTTTTGGCTTCCAGTTTGGAGGCTCTTGAGCTCTTAGGGGTGGCAGGTGCAGAGCTCTTGGTGGATCTAGTTCGGGAGGAGGCTTGTACTGGAACACTTCCTTTTTCTGCTTCTTGTTTCTCTTTCTCAACTCTTTCTATTTTCTCTTTGTTTGCATCAACTGTCTCTTTTGATATGCCATATCTTTTGGCAATTTCCTCTACTTCCCTTCTAACTTTTTCTTTTTATCTCCGGTTGTCTCAGCTCAACATGTATCTTTACACTTAATTCTTGAAATGTTCTAAACCTTTCTACCTCAGGGTCCTTAGGCTGACTTATCAGGTGTTGAATATGCAGCTCCAAGATTTTCTCATCGACTTCATATCCCATTGGCATTATCCAAACTGTTCTATGCTCAACTGCCTCCATTAGGCATTGATCGGTATCTACCATAAAGCAAATTGTATCCTTGTATTTTTCTACTATGGATTGAGGATCCTTTCTCTGGCTTGCATCATACTTTGGAAGTTCTTAAAGTATCCCTAGAGTGTTGTGCTTTGAGCCTTAGCATCACCATGTCCATACATATAGTCTCTGATCTATATGGCAACCGGTCTGTCATTTTGCCATACCCAACCACTTGATCTGGGTAGCTCATTCATATAGTAAAAGAATAGACATAGTATCAAACAGTCGTATTTGAAAGAGTTCTTTTTATCCTTTTTGATCTTTTGCAAGTTTTCTAATAGCTAATTCAGGAGAAGGTCGCATAGATCATAATCTGCATTTTCCCTTAGCATCTGATATGCTATATATATTGCAGTCCCAGACACAAAGTTTTCCCTGCTAGAGTGATAGATCTTATATCCTATTATCATTGAAGCAAACTTGACATCCGGATCTGTGATGTCATTAATTGTCATTACTCTTTTGTCAAACTTAGATCCAATGACTTCAGTAACTGTCTGGTTCTTGACATATTTGAGTACAAGGAACCCACTAGATGAGTGTAGTCCAGTTACTGCCCTAATGGCATCTTTTGTTATCTTGAAGGGCTTCATTAACTGCATGAAGTTGTCATGTGTTCTGCTAAGAACATACCGGACCCAATCATCTTCTGCAAAACAGGGGAAAGTGGATGCAATGTCCAAAGTGCTTATCCCGCAGGGCCTTGTATTGAGGTTTGAGTTCAAAACTTTCATCTATTAATTGTTTATGATAGATATCCATCAACTTGGATTCTCCAAATTCCTCAATATTGGCGTGGATGTAAACCCTAACATCTTCTACATGCAATACCCCATGCAGAATGCTAGAAAAAGCGCCTAAGGGATCAACTTCTAGGGATTTGTAGGGGTGTTTCTTGAACTTTGGGCACGACCTATTAGTGAACTTAACAACCATTGGAGTAGCCATTTTGCAAAGGATTCAGAGAGAGGTTTTTAGAATGGAAATACCTTTTTACACTTCAGGGTTCGAAAAAAGGTGCTGGAACAAATCACTGGTTGAATTGGATTTTGCGATTGATCTTTGAGAGAGTTGTAGAAACTTGATGCAGAGCCCTTCTTTTCTTCTTCTTGAATGCAAATGTGCAAATGATGAATGAAAGAACCTTTTTATTCTTTTGTAAACCCTAATTTCCTTTTGCAATAAATGCATAACTTAAGTTATCTAGTTTCCTTGTTCTGAGAGAAATCTTTTCGAATCACCGTGTTTCACTTAGAATCATTTTTTAGTGATAATTGACAATGTATCTTCTTTCCTCCAATCATACCATTGGTCCGCAGATCAAGATACCTCAATTTTGAATCATACCGGATCTGTCTGTGAAAATCCTACTTTGCCGGATGGCTGTCAAACTGGATCAATCTTGGATGATAAAAATCTTGCAAAATTCCATGTTGATCTTTCATATTTTCACCGAGGGTTATTTAGATAATTTTCTGAGAACCCTTTAATCCACAACATTCCATGTGCCAAATTTAGGCACCAATTGACTAGCTGGGGAAATTTATTTTTCTTTGTGACTCCCCCTAAGCCAGAGCTCATATGTTCAGTTTCCGGAAGGAATATCAGCACCAGATTCTGGTGCAGATCCATCCCCAACATTTTATGTACTCTTCTTCATTTAAATCTTTCTCATCTCCCTTTGAACTTCATCTGCATTCACTTTGCCTTTTCCCTTGTCTTGATTTTGATTATGATTCATCGGACCCTTTTTATCCTAATTTTTACTTCTGCAGAATTTGGCAATATGACTGGATCTATTGCAATTGTAACAAACAACATTTTTTTACATATTTGACTGAGATCCTTTTGATCTGCATGGATTAGCCATATGTCCCATTCTATTGCATGCAAAATATCTACCATTGAATAAATTGTTTATTTACATATTTCTGCATTCATGAGATTTGTGACCATACCTTTTGCAATTGAAACATTGTCCGAAGAAGGATGGATTGGTCTGATTCATTCTCCTTCTGCACTGAGCTACTTTATGACCGAAGTTGTTGCAATTGAAGCAGTATCCATTGAAGGATGTGTTGACATTCTTTGAATCAGCATTAGGATTTGCCACTTCTAATGCACAGGCAGATTCAGCCAACTGAATACAGGAGGTTGCATGAGCTCCTCCCCTTCACTTCTGGTTCTGCCGCACCAAGGGGGGTATCCCTATAACTCAAGATGTAACCTTGACTAGCTCAAAGATAGAAAGATCTAACTTGACAACAACAGGCAGAATACTCTCATGTATGGACCAAGATCTGCATGATAGATCACAAGGCTGGCAACATTCTTGGACATGATGTCTGGTTGGGTATGAGAGCATGCAGGGGGTTCCTAATCCTACTCCTACAACTAACAGGTGGAAGTATGAAATGTTTTGATATGAATTTGGATGCAAAGCTGGACATGGTGTATAACACAAGAACACAGCATGATTGGTGCCTATCCAGGGCTTGGAGTCGGTAGACATACACCTGTGAATGATCAGCATAAATAGCTAAAACTGGATTTCAGGGGGATACACATGATATCTGCCTTACAGATATCTCCCAATACAGAGTGTTAAGTTATCTCTACTTATGGCATCCCTACTGCAGTATACCCTTCCCAATGTTCAACCTGAAAACAGTTTAATCTACTCCTTGAGCAGAAGTTAAAAGATCAGACATTCAACATAGGAATTCTATGCTCTAGAATCTAAACATTACCCAAATATCCAGATTTAGAAGAAGAATACATGCAATACTGGAGACAGAATTAACACAACACATGCTAAGATAGCATTACTCATATAAGATCAACCATGAAATCAGTGGATTCATGCCAAATCGTACAACAGGAGATACATAAACTCACAAGTTAGACTGTACAGAGCAACCAGATCAGCTGGTTTTGGATTACAGAGCCAAAAATCCTCAACTTTCAACAACCTCTCAAATGAGCAAGACCACCTGCTTATAACAGCCAGGTAGGTGCTCAGCAATTAATTACATGGTTGACCAAAATTTCACCAGATACACAGTATCATGAAAATGGCGCTCAAACACAACCGGATTGGCGCCCAAACTTGAATGCAGCAGGTAGGGGAGGAGACAGGAAGATTTCTCGAGCCCTGCGCCACCATCCGCTGATGTACATCTTCAGTCGGGTACAAGATCGACCCACGCCATCGCCCATACCTCTGCAACAATCGCCATTAATGGCGCACCAACCCGCGGCCTTGGGAAGATCATCAAACAGACTATCGCAAGCATTTCCCGCCGAGATTCATCATCATGATGTTTGAAAATGCAGGATATCAATATCCCACATGCACCCCGCGATGACCTCAATAACACTTTATATACTAGGTCATGAGCATATATCATGTCGGTGCTTTTGCTCCTGACGACACTAGTATAGACCTCATCATCATCATCCTCCAGCAGCATGATATCCTGATGTTCGAAATATCACCCTGACGTCATCATGATATTTGAAATATAACCTTCATGATAATCGGCACAACCTGACCCTTTGGAGGAACATCCTCCTGCTGAGCTTATAACAAAAGTCTGGCCGATGAACATCCTGATGACGTCATCATCATATACTGCTGACGTCATCATCATATCTGCCTACTGCGCACCTCCTCATATCCGGATGACGTCATCATCATGTTTGCAAATATCAGGAGGTCTCTTCAAGATGATCACTTGTTAGAAATATGACCCCCGCGGACCTTGATGACGTCATCATCATATTAACATCATCATGATATTCGGAAGACAACCGGACATTTGGAAATATCCTCCTGACGTTCAAATATCAGGTTGCACTGTAGCTCCTCTATAAGATCGGGGCGATAACTGAATATGATGATGCTGCTTGAAAAGATCACCCCCAGTAGATAATGCACGAAGTCGGCAGGCGGATATCTCCTTGATATCAGCATCATCATGATGCTCGAGCAAACATATATCCGGGTGATATGAAAATATCACCCCTTCCTTCGGAATATCATGATGCAGTTAGGCAGATAAAAAGATATTACCCTGATATACGGATGACGTCAGCATCATCAGGATGAGAAACAAAGAACAAGAAGTGATACAACATCATCAGGATGATATTGACTAAGATCATCCTGACGTCCAAAATATGATGACCCTAGTGAATATCGGGTCGCACTTAGAACTCTTCAACATCATCATCAGGATGATCATAACCAAGATCACCCGATGATAAAATATCACCCCGGCGAAATATCATGAAGGCAAAAAATATGATGACCTCCGCAAGCAGCAGGATGATAACTGGAAATATCATGATGATGACGACCCTTAGGAAAAAACAAGTTAGGTCGAACACTTAGAGAATAACCCCTTCAGGACATCGGGGCAACATCGTCATCATGTTTGATCAAGGTGATAAATGGAAGATCACCGGATACTTGAAAAATCACCCTCGCAAGCAACTGAGGGCGCACTGTAGCTCACCAGTATCATCAGGATGATATCCAAACATCACCCGACAGTTGAAATATGATGATGACGATGAGAAAAACAAGTCGACGAAGAACATGCTGATGAAGATCATCATCGAAGACAAGATGATGATGACGACCTCCTCCTCAGAAAAATATGATGCTGCAGCTGAAAAACGCTGAGGAGGTCCAACACTTAGAAAAATTGGGCAAGAAGATGAAGGCTTCAGATGAAGAAACCTCCTGATCATGACAAATCAGCCCCAGGTCAAAATAAGTGCTAATAGGATGGATATCTTTGAGCATTTGGTTGCCTTATCGAAGGTCTTCTAGGTGGTTTCTTTGATTTCCTGATCCAAAATTCTTCTGACCGGATCCGAAGCTTTCACCTTTCTCATATCCTAAGCCACGCTTGTCATCTACCCTCTTTTGACTCTCAAGAAGGACTTCAAGTTGGGCTGAGCTTATCTTGAATTTCTCCTTGTATTCATTTGTTGTTTGAAGACTTTGTTTGAGAGTGTCTATCTGATTTTCAAGTTGTTCTTCATTATCTCTAGCTTCTTCAAGATCAGATTCAAGATGTCTGATTATCCTGTCCATTTTGTGGCAATCTTTTGTCTTTTCCTTTAGGGATTGTTTTAGATTATCTTCATTTTTCCTTCTTTCTTCAATTTCTTAGGTGAATCTCATAATCCCTGATTCCATTTCATACCTTACCATAATGATCTCTTTTGATAGCTTCTCACATAGTTTATTTTTCTCATTCAGATCTTCATTAGTATCATTGTCTTCACTCTGATTGGCTAATTTTTGAAGTAGTTCCTTTTTCTTTTTCACAGAGATACTAAGTTTTTCTTTTAGCTCATCTATGAAATCATCATCTTCTTTGAGTCTTTCTCTCAAACTATTGACTTCAAAATGTGATTGTTCAAGGTCATCTAGGGCAGACTGAAGTTGTTCCTTCATACCATACATATCCATTGAGATTCCCAGATCTTCCTCAAGCTATTAGGCTCTACTTAGAGGAACTTAGCTCTGATACCAATTATTGGAAACAAGGTAGATAACTGAGAGGGGGTGAATCAGTTATCTCTAATATCTTGTTTTCTTTTATCTTTTATAATTTGTACAGCATCAAAACATATAAGCATATATAATCATGAGAGCAGAAATAAATCAATACACATAATACAAAGATTTTAACGTGGAAACCCTATTAAGGGAAAAACCACGGGGTGACTAACCCAAGATTGTATTCTCTGTTAAAAGAATAAGAAGTACAAAATGGCACTTTCCAATTAGTGCTCATTGCCCGAGCACACTACTCACAAGAGGCACACTGTCTACAAGAGACTCACTATCTACAGAGTTTATAGAAGGTAACTAGATGTTTGAACTGATGGGAGACATCTACACATGCTGAAGTTCAGTTCTGATTAGGCTCAATATACTGATCTAATGCACTTCATTCTTCCTCTGCTCTAGTAGTGCTGCTCTGTCACATACTGGATTTGTATTGCTACTTCCACACTTATTTCTTCCTGTTTCACACCTTATTCCATCACATCTATATTTTTGTCTATCTTCATACTGGAATCCATCTGGTATATATATCCACAGCAAGGATTTCAACAACTTTCTAGTCGGCACCCAGAATACTCAAGATACTGATCTATTGGCTGAATCCATACTTGATTTGTGATGCGTATCAAAAACATAGACATAGAAGTCATCAATCATGTCAACCAACATTGTATGATCCCTCAAATAACTTGATCAACATCAATTACTCATCTAGATTGAATTCTGATACTCCATCAGTTAGTTATTCCTCAGTCTGCTTTGCTTGTCAGGAACCCAACACTTAGATGCTCATATATTTTCCATGTTTTCTCACCGGAGGCTCAATCTCTAGAATATAGTAGTCATGATACTCCTCTTGACTTGTCCAAGTCCGTAACTTGTTGAGTTACACCATCTGAGAAATCCAGACCTGATTGTTAGACCTTGTTGCATGCTCTGTTCTTGTTCACCGGACCAAAATACTCTTCAATCTTACTTCTGGTATAGGCATACTATGTGTTACGGATGTGTGGGATAGACTTTGTTGCCATTAATGGCAACACTCATGAAGCCACACAGTGTCTCTTGCCAACAGGCTTGATACTCTATCAACTTTGTCACCTTACAACATAAAGTTTATCTAGTATCCTATCCATAGTGTCACCCTATCATAGCGTCCATCATCGGTACCTTATCCCCCTGAACTACATTGCCTCTGTGTTGTCATGTAGGCAAGGCCATCATTAATGGGCCCCCGAGGCTACCCATCCATTCCATACCTTATCACCCATCCTTTGGTCCATCTAAGTCCATACCATTTCCCATCACCTAGGTCCATACAGTTCATCCCGAACTATGTTGCCTCTGCGTCATCACGTAGGGAAAGCCATTTATCAATGCACCCCCGAGGCACTAGGTCAGTCCCTTAGGGCCTGTTTCATTTTTTCCATTGTCCATTCTTCCATAATAAATTGATCCTTTACTTGACTGGGGGCAAGTCCTCGACCTAGTTACGGAGCTGGATTCTGCCATGCCACATGTTCAAAGAGGACACTAATAAGGATTGTGATACCTTTCACTAGGCACACAAGAGCAACAAAGCACGCTTCCAAGCAAAAATTTTAATGCAAGACATCAACCTATCCAAACCAAAAGAAATAAAAGCCTAAACACTCAAACTGATTTTATCTAAATTATGGCAAGAAAACACATCTAATGCAAGAAAGTTTGGTTTTGATTGGTTTGTTGGCAAGAGACACTGCTACGCATGATAGATGTTGTCATTGATGGAAACTAAGTCCATCTTACATTTATGCATTACATAATTTGTTCATACCAGAAGTTAGAATAAAGATTTGTCCAAGTCCGGGTAGTCAGAAACAGAGCATGTGATAGGGTCCAGTATCTAGGTCCGGATCTCTCCGGTGGTAAATCATAGAATGTTGCGGATATGATGGAGTAATAAGGATTGTTAGGAATATCTAAATCCAGGAATGTGGCCTCCGGTGATGAAGGATTCAAAATTTATAAGCATCTGAGTATCGGGTTCTAGTTAGTCAGTACAGTCAGAAGAAGAACAGACTAACCTAGCATTTGATCTTGGTCCGGATGAAGAAAATCTATTGGTTAAGTAATTTGTGATAATTAGTGGTATTTTCCAACATGATTGATGATTTGAGAACACAAGTTTTTGGTCCGCATTGTTGATTGTGCATGGATTCAGCCGATAGAGCAGAGTTCTTAACAAATGTTCTAAGTTTTCTTGAAGCTGACTACAATTGATTAAATTTCTTGATGCAGATATATATAGCGAATAAATTTGAGTGTTTTGAGGTGTGTGTGTGAAGTGGTGATGGAGTAAGTGTGAAAAAGGCAAAAAGAAGTGCAAAGATAAAGATCTAAGCTTGGATTATGGCCTAAGAGTGAAACAGGGCAGAATAAGGATGAAGTGTGTAAGATCAGTATTCTATGCTTAACCAAAACTAAACTTCTGCATTGGTAGATGCTATTCATCAGTTCAAACAATCTGTAATCTTCTTGTAATCATCTCTGTAGGTAGTGATCCTCTTGGAGTAGTGAGCTCTGAGTAGTGTGCCCTGAAGGCATGTGCCTTCCCCACTTGTAATACTTTTAACAGAGTATAATTTCTTGTGGGTTAACCCCCACCATAGTTTTTCCCTTAACCGAGTTTCCACGTAAAAATCCTAGTGTTATGCGTGTTGATTATGTTTTTGCTCATGTGTTGTTGATTTATGCTTTCATAGTTATATTATTAATTTGTTAATAAGTGACAAAGAAGATAAATTGCTGCAAGTATTAGAGTTTTGAAGACAACTGATTCACCCCCCCTCTTAGTTGTTTGCCCTAATTTCAACAATTGGTATCAGAGCAAGGTTCCTTGGAAGAAGCCTAACAGCTTGAGGAAGATCTGGGAAGGAGTTTCAAAGGGTTCACTCAGAGAACAACTTCAATTGGCTTTAGAAGATCTTGATCAGTCCAAAGTAGAAGTAAATGAAATAAAAGTGAACCTTAAAGATGTTGATGTTGATGATTGCATTGAGATGTTAAAAGAAAAACTAAAAAAATGTATGGAAAAGAGGAAGGAACTACTTCAGCAGCTAGCTAATTTTACTGAAGAAAATGGCATGAATGAGGCTTTGGAAGAAAAGACAAAGGAATGTGAGAAGCTGACAAAAGAAGTTTCTGTTTTAAAACATGAGATAGAATCTAGGGTGATGAGGCTAACCAAAGAAATTGAGGAAAGGAAGAAGACTGAAGAAAACCTGAATCAAACTCTGAAGGAAAGAATAGAAGAATGTTGCATAATGGATAGACTAATTGGTCACCTAAAATCTGATCTACAAGAATGCAGATATAATGAGGAGGAACTTGAAAGGCAAATTGTCATTCTCAGACATGACCTAGAAGTTGCACATGAATACAAGGAGAAGTTCAAAATAAGCTTAGCTAAACTTGAAGTGTTGCTTGAGAGTCAGAAGAAGGCTGATGATAACCATGGTCTTGGGTATGAGAAAGGTGAAAGCTCCAAATCCAGACAAAGAAATTCTCAATCAAGGAATGGGAGAAACAGACCTAGAAGACCTTTGGTAAGATAGCCTAATGCTCAAAGGTATCCATCGTTCAATGGCAATTGTTTCAATTGCAATAAATTTGGCCATAGAGCTACTCAATGCAAAAGTAGAGTGAATCAAAGTGGTCCATTCTTCTCCAATCAATGCTTCAATTGTAAAAGGTATGTTCATAGATCTAATGATTGTAAAAGTATGATGATAAACTACTCTAATAGCAGAAGAAATATCAATTCTTTCAATGGCTATTGTTTTGCATGCAATGGATTCAGACATATGGCTAATCAGTGCAGATCAAGAAGAAGCCAAGTAAATAAGAAAAGAAATGTTGTATGCTTTAATTGCAATAGATTTGGTCATAGTGCAAGATTATGCAGAAGCAAGAATAATGAAAGAAGAGGTGTGGTAAACAGAAAGCTAGATGAGCAGAGACAAGACAAAGGCAACGTCAAAGTTGATGTAAATAATATCTAGAATGAAATGAATAAGACATGGGTGAAGAAAAGTGTAATAAATGATTGTGATGAGTCCGCACTAGAATCTAGTGCTGAGAATTCCTCAGGAAACTAATATGAGAACTCTGGCTCAGGGGAAGCTGCATTGAAAATCAAATTCCCCCAGCCAGTAAGTGGGTACCTAAATCTAGCATGATGAGAGAAGATAATTTGGGTTATTGCAGATCATTTGAAATGATTTTCGGAAGAAAAGAAGTGGATATGGTGATTTGCAAAGCATTTCATGAGAAACTGCATCAAGAAATAGAGTAACCAAATGAAGTTAGGGCAATGTATTTATTACAATGGAGAATTAGGTTTTACGAAGCATAAAAGGTCATCCTTTCATTATTTGGATCACTTTGCATTCAAAGAGAGCAAGCAGAAGAGCACCTGAGCTAAGATTTCAAGGATTTGAAGTGCAACTAGTGAATTCATCAGCTAACCCTAATTCTGTGAAAGAGGTATTTTTCTGTGAAGCTTTGAACTTGTAATCTTTTGCAATGGCTACACCTTTGATTTTTGATATCAATGAAAGGCCCCAACCCAAATTCAAGAAGCATCCACACAAATCAGTAGAAGTCAACCCATTAGGTGCATTTTTAAGCATTCTGTATGGTGTATTGCATGTTGAAGATATTAGGGTCTATATTCATGCGAGCATAGATGAATTTGGGGACTCAAAGTTTGTAGATTTGTTCAAGAATCATCTAAGAGATGAAATTCACAGTCTTAAACCTGAGTATAAGGCACTGCACGATAAACATTTCATTCAGATTATAGGGTTTCCATCCTTCCTTGAAAATGAATTGGTGATGAGTTTATATGGCTAATGAAACCTTCCAAGATCACCAAGGATGCCATCAAGGCTGTGACAGGGTTAAACTCATTTGGTGGACTGCCAATGTTGAAAGCAGTAAAGAATCAAACAGTAACTGATGCTACCGGTTCAAGGTTTGATAAAAGGGCAATAACTATAAATGACATCACTGATCCGGATGTCAAATTTTCTTCAATGGTGAATGGATATAAGATTTATCATTCCAGCAGGGAGAATTCTGTATCTGGCACAACTATCTATGCAACTTATAAGATGTTGAGAGAGAATGTTGATTATGACTTGTGTGAGTTGCTACAGAACTAGCTAGTGGAAAATTTGAATAAAGTTAAGAAGCATAAGAACACCTTGAAATATGGTACAATGGTACTGTGTTTATTCTTCTATTTCATGAGTGAGTTACTCGGCAAGAAAAGCATGTGTTGGACCAATGATAAACCTGTTGCAATACAAATAAGGGAGCACTTGAACAGTATTGGAGACTCTAATGCCCAAAGGACTGCTCTTTGGGGATTTTTCAAGAATTTTTAGAATATGATGCATTCAAGGGAGAGAATTCCTACATCTGTGGTTGAAAAATATAAGGATACAATCTATTTTATGGTGGATACAGATCAATGTCTAATGGAAGCTATTGAACCAAGAATAGTATGGATCATGCCCATGGGGTATGAGGTTGATGAGCAAGTATTGGATATGTATGCTCAACACCTTCTAAGTAAATCAAAGGACACCACAGTTGAAAGATTTGGGACATATAGTGAACTCAATGTGAAACCGTATGTTGAACTTTGGAAGCCTAAATCTAAGAGAAAGATTCAAAGGCAAGTTGAAATGTATGTTGAAAGCATTGGCATATCTAAGGAAGTTGTGAAGAAGAACAGAGAAAGGATAGAAAAAGCTAAGAAGGAGAAGTAGGATAAGAAACAAGGAAGTACACCGGTAGAATCCTACTCCACATCAAGGACTACTAGGAGCTCTGTTGCTGCCCTTGTTCCCACAAAACCTACTAAACCTAAGAAACTGAAAGACAAATCACCTGGAAAAGAAGAGAAAAGGGTGAAAACTAAGGCCTCCCAAACATATACAAACATGAAAAGTGACGAAGAAGAAATTGATTCTGATGTTGAAATCAAAGAGTTGAAGGCCTCAGGTACAAAAGCAGCCAAGGTATCCAAGGAGAAGCCCTCCAGAAGCAAAAGGGCAAGTAAGAGGCAAAAGAATAAAATATATGTTGAAAATCCTACTCTTTATGTGGATGACATCATCAAATTAGTCACTGTAGATGGAAACTTAAGGCCAATGACTAAATTTTATGATGATTACAGTGATGTTGATAAGAGGATTCTAGAGGAAGCAACAGTCAGATATCTGAATATCTACAATAAGGCTTTAATTGAAATAACTTCTAAAATTCCAAAAGGTCTTGCAGATATTCCAGAGTTAAGAAAAGAAAATGCAAAAAGTAAAGACATTGAGCTTAGGGAGCATATATTGATAAAATTGTGCCCTCATATTACTCCGAAACAAATGAACGTGAAATTCAAGGAAGTGAAAGATGACTTCAAGAGTAAGAAAATAATGAATAAACTCATGCATGGTGAAACTGATGAGATAGCCAAAGATACTCAGGAGATTCTTCTGAGTGCATTGAAAAGGCATAATATTCCCATTGTTGAAGAAGAGATTGATGATGGGATTGATTCCTCAATTCTAGATGTTGAAGAATTAAAGATCAATGAGCAGCAAATTGAGATAGATGATTCCTCTATTCCGAAAGAGGAAGTAATAAACAAAGAAGATGAAAATATGACAAATAAAATTGATGGTGCAGGAAGTATTCAAACTCCTCCGGATCAATCCAACAAAGAAGATACAGAGAAGAATGTTGATCCAGATGCCTAAACTGAAGATGATTCATTGAAGAATAAAGAGCATGAAATAAAAGAAGCTAAGGACCAAGAAGTAGAAAAGGCGAAGGACAAAATGAAAAAGAAGAAGAGATTGCAAAGGTTGATGCAGAGCCCAAGCAAGTCAATCCAGTTAATAGTACCAATAAGGATCAAATAGATACATCTACATCTTGGGCAAGAGACACTACAGAAGCAGTGAAAGAAATTTTGGAAAGAGATAAACAAATTAAAGAAGATCAGGACATAATACAAGGTTGAATATATTTTGATACCTTATCTCCGGTGCAGAAGATAAAATTGGCCTCCATTGCTCAAGCCAAGGCTAGAGAAAAGATATTTTGAAGTCTCGCATAGAAGACAGTGAGCTACTTGGTCTGGCATCAGGAATCTTGGAGAAGATCATGCCCACCTTTCAGAAGGATTCTTCAGCATCTCCCTCCGGTCAATTGAAAAGTCTACTAAACTCGGTAAGTTCTCATTTTAAATCTCTAGAGAAGTCTATAGAGGTCAACGTTCAAAATGAATTCAATGATAAAAGATTTGATGCTCTAAAAGGGATTATTGGAGTAGATAGAATTGTGCTAGACACCAGTATAAAGAGTATTCAAAATGCTCTTACAGAAGGAGGAAATGTACACAAATTTTGCTTATCTTGTCCTAAAGTTATAGAGGATATTGAAGATAAAATAAAGGAGTCTAAGAAAAAACTATCAAGTGTATCCAAATCTTTTGATCATGTGATAGCATCTATGGCAAGCAAGGAGTGTCAGGCAATCAGATTGATTGAAGAAATAAAGAAATTGACAAAAGAGAAGGAGAGCATTGAGGGAAGGATGAGTGAGCTCCGGGGACCAATTTCCCCCAAATTAGAAGCAATGTTCAATGCTTTGACCAAAGCCCAAGTTTCTGCTAAGTCAAGTGATCCTACTGACTTGCGGAAAGCAGAGTCTCAAGTATTCTTATTCAGTGGTCACATCTCAGTTTTGAACAACATGAAGAAGAGTTGGAACAATAAGTTGGCACTGTTGACGAATGTCTTTGGTGATGTGTTCAAACTTATGTAAATAAGTCATAGGGTTGTTTGTATCTATGTCTATGTACATAAAATTTTTGGTGAATTTTGGTATGCGAATTTTGTCAAGTTTGATGCTCAATTACAGATATTGGAACTACTAGACCACAAGGCAATATTCACTCCTGGCTATAAAGTTGTATTGCATATACACTCCATTGTAGAGGAATGTGAGATTATGGAATTGTTACATCTAAAAAGCTCATCCTTTGCCATTGATGTCAAAGGGGGAGTGAAGAGTAGTGAAAAATGAGGAATCTAGCAAAGGGGGAGCACTAGAGAATAATGAAAAGCATAAGTGTACAAAGTAAGGGGGAGTTGTTTTGACATTTCGTCATTTTTCACTAAGTGTTGCCATCAATGCCAAAGGGGGAGATTGTTGGAAAGAGACACTGCTACGCATGATAGGTGTTGTCATTGATGGCAACTAAGTCCATCTTACATTTCCTCATTACATAATTTATTCATACCAAAAGTTAGAATGAAGATTTGTCCAAGTCTGGGTAGTCAGAAACAGAGCATGTGATAGGGTCTAGTATCTGGGTCTAGATCTCTCCGGTGGTAAATCACAGTATGTTGCGAATCTAAGGGAGTAATAAGGATTGTCAGGAATATCTAAATACAGGAATGTGGCCTCCGGTGATGAAGGATTCAAAAGTTATAAGCATCTGAGTATCGGGTTCTAGTTAGCCAGTACAATCAGAAGAAGAACAAGTTGACCTAGCATTTGATCTTGGTCTGATGAAGAAAAGTTGTTGGTTAAGCAATTTGTGATAATCAGTGGTATTGGATGACATGATTGATGATTTGAGAACACAATTTTTTGGTCTGCGTTGTTGATTGTGCATGGATTCAGCCGACAGAGCAGAGTTCTTAACAAATGTTCTAAGTTTTCTTGAATCCGACTACAGTTGATTGAATTTCTTGATGCGGATATATATATATATGGTGGATTTGAGTGTTTTGAGGTGTGTGTGTGAAGTGGTGATGGAGTAAGTGTGAAAAAGGTAGAAAAAAGTGCGAAGATAAAGATCTAAGCTTGAATTATGGCATAAGAATGAAACAGGGTAGAATAAGGATGAAGTGTGTAAGATCAGTATTTTGTGCTTAACCAGAATTGAACTTCTACATTGGTAGATGCTATTCATCAGTTCAAACAATCTGTAATCTTCTTCTAATCATCTCTATAGGTAGTGAGCCTCTTGGAGCAGTGAGCTCTGGGCAGTGCACCCTGAAGGCATGTGCCTTCCCCATTTGTAATACTTTTAACAGAATATAATTTCTTGTGGGTTAACCCCCACCGTGGTTTTTCCCTTAACCATGTTTCCACATAAAAATCCTAGTGTTATGCATGTTGATTATGTTTCTGCTCATGTGTTGTTGATTTATGTTTTCATGGTTATATCATTAGTTTGTTAATAAGTGACAAAGTAGATAAATTGCTGCAAGTATTAGAGTTTTGAAGACAACTGATTCACCCGCCCCTCTCAGTTGTCTACCCTAATTTCAACATGGTTGTGCCTAAAAATCCTAAACTTTTGTTATCATGTCTCCTACACTACTCAAGGATGCCTAAAAACTAGAGATGCTATGATGGGGGCATGATTATTTTATCTATTTGTTGCTTGTGGGTTCATCTTTAGTAATGTGAATCCTTGTCTAACGACATGATCAACATAAAGATCATCGAGGACATCAGAGGTCTAAACATGAAACAAGTGTAATCCTTGTCTGTTGACACGCAAGAAATACTCAGGTCATCTAGATTCAATTTTAACTAGATGCTTGTATTAACTTGCTGTATCAAAATCCATGTAGGCAATACTCAGTTCATCATGGTTTAATTATACCTAGATGCTTGTATTTTCTTACAACATTTTAAAACACAAAAAAACAAAAAATACCCAATGATGAAACGAAGCACTTCAAAATACTTGCAATATCAAGGTGACAAATATCTGCATCCATAACATATCCAATTGCATTTCATATACCATCCATAAATAAAAGCTTGTGATTCCTTCATTCGCATTTCTTCTATCAATAACATTTCTATCTATCATTGTATCTTTCATTGAGCCTCTTCTACATTGATTGAGTACACTTGGACATAACAAAAACATAGTATCATTTTGCATTTCATATTAGGTGAGATAGTCATTAAATTGATTAAATCATTTGGCATACATATAGGTGCATTCAAATTATCCATATATACATTTGTAACAACATAACATAGATGCATACATAGTATCTCATCAAAAAGAACCATCAAAAACATAGCTGTCAGTAGTCATCTCATACCATGTTGTCTGCATAACAAGTGTTGCACATTACATATCATAACATTTGCATACATATACACATAACAAATAGAGTGCATCCATGATCATAGCATAAAAATAAAACTACATGTAGGCCATCATACATGCATCATCCTATATAAACAGAAAATGTAAAAGTGTCCATAGCAAATAAAGTGCATCCATTATCATCACATAAAAAAATGCATGTAGGTCATCATAACTGCATCATCATATATAACCATAAAGCATAAAAGTGTCCAAGTGTACAATATCAGTCTGTCATCCATGAGTCGAATCACAAAAAGGTGTATACATCCATCAAAATAAAAATGATACATGTCTCAATAGTTGTCCAATAAAAGTGGGTATACATAATTTGGCTATCCATGAGTCATCAAAAAATGTGTCTACAAAAGCAAAAATCTGTGCAAACTCACAGCTAACCCTGCTGCCACGGGATGCTGCTCCCAGAATTGTCCCCTCCCCCTCCTCGACCTTGGCCTGTCTCAAACTATTGTGGGCCCATCCCCGAAGCCTCTAACCATGAACCACCTACCCTCCATGAGGACACAGCCACTGATTGGCTCCTATAACTTAGAGCCCTCTCATCTGCTGGCACTGCCCCGTGGTATAACCCTCTATAATATTGTGTCTGTGCTTGAGCTGTCGCCAACTCTCCTAACACCTATTTAACCTGAGTCTAGGCCTGTGTCAACTATGTAACAAGGAGAACTATGGCCGCGTCAGTGCTCAAGGTGGCTATGGCTTCATCTCTCTCCCCTGTCAAGGCCTGCACCCTAGCCAATGTTGCATCTATCTCCGTAGTCAAAGCCTGTACCCTAGCTAGGGCAACATCTCACTCTACAATGATGCCGATAATGATCCCTGCATCCCCCTCTCTTCAAGCCTCCGCGGCTCTCAACTATGCCCTCAACTATCTCACCTGGCCTCGTAATAGGCCTACTGCATCCTCCTACACCTGCTGATGCGGGTCAATTTAATCAGGTGCCTGCGATACCTATGGAACAACTGGCTACTGTACTAACAGCTAAACCATTACCTGTTGGGCCACCTGTTGTGCCTCCTGCTGGGGTGGGGCCTGCCCCACTCTCTGTCACTGTCTCAGACAGCCATCACCTCCTCCTCCACCATCTCCTCCATCTCCTTGGCCTCCTCCTCCACCATCTCCTTGACCTCCGCCATCTCCACCTCTCCTCCTCCATCAGCCTCCATCATCCTCCTCCTCTGACTCAACCTCCTCTAGATGAGGAGCTAACTCTCCCGGTCCTGAGTATCTAGGGAATAGATATGCAGCAAACCAATCCTCATAGTCCTATGTCATCCCTGTGTCAACTATCTCCCTCCTCATCAACCATGCCTAATAAGGAATCTGTAAGAAATCTTCCTTGGCCTCCTCATACGAAGCCACATGACCCCATCGCTGCTACTCTGTAAATGTCCTAGAAAAAAGAGCCTACCCTTGTGGCATACCTTGAACTCACCTAAACTATCGAAGGACACAGCTGACTATGTGCCCCTCCAAAATGTGTGGAGTTCGACCAAACAACCACTGCGTCTAAAACACACATGGTAGCTCATGGGGCTCATCATCCCATACCTCACACTCCAGGTACGGTCACCACACAATTGCATCCACATTATCCAACTGATGGCGCCAGTACTCCAACTTACCCAACCTATGCTGAGTAAGTACACCTGGCATAACCATAGGAGTATGGCTCATCTCTCTATTGATGAAACGTAACAATAGGTTGTGTCATTGCAATGTGCTCCTAGGCCCAAAACTGTAATAGTTAAACCCCTGCAGACAAACTAGATGCTCCCCAGTAGACAACCTAATGCATATCATGGTATAGATGGGCAAGTATGTAGACACCCCAAGCAAAATGAGTGCCCTCAATTAGCATCCTCTCTAAGGTCTGATCCCAGCCAACTGGAAAACCGTGTGATCTCCGATCAGGGCATACAACACCTCCGATCAAGCCAACCACAATCCTGGGAAAGTAGTCATAGCAGTCATTCATGTCCTGTCAGCTGATAACTGATCCCCCTATGTCTCAGTCATCAAATACCCTCCTGCACTTAGCTAAACTGGCGTCACATTGGGGGTCATACTCTACCTGCTCCCCTACTATAGGTAGGTGCAAGATCTTGTAGACATCCTCCAAAGTAATAGTGATCTCACCGGTGGGGAGGTGGAATGTCCCATTCTCACTATGGAAGCACTCCACCAGAGAAGCTAGCAAACTGAGGTTCGCATGAACCTCAGGCATGAAGCAAACATAGTATAATCCAATCACACCAAGCACTAGACGATCTACCTCTGTCAGGATGTGTGATCGCTGCATCGTAACAGGAAACTACTCCCGCGACATGAGAGTGTCAGAAATATCCTCCTGCAATCAACAAAGCAATGCGTCAACCATAACCGTATAAATGCAAACCTGCTCAACTATCAAACCTATCAAAATCACTTAACATATCAAATTGATCAAACCAAGCATATCATCTCTTGTCTAGATTCTATCAATCTCAGAGATCACTTATCAATTGTGGCATTGATCAAGATGCCAATTGAGTCAATTTCGCTAAGTAACTGACTATCCTAAGCAAATGTGTCATTCTTGGTGGCATTTGCACAGTATCCAATCAAATGCGCAGCTTCATAATGCATGCGCAACCGAAAAGAGTAAATACGCAGTTCCTCGACAAATGCACAACTCTACTCCATAAATGCGCAGAACTAACGTATGCGCAGTAGAACAACTTAAATGCATAGCAACATAACACATGTGCAGTAACATAGAACAAATGCACAAAAGTTGCAAATGCGCAGCAAGAATAACTAAATATGTTGAAATGAAACATATGTGTGTTTTCAGGGCACAAATGCATCGAACCGCCAAGCTGCGCATTTACTCTCCTATCTTTGATATGCATTTATTGCACTATTAAATGCACCTAGCCTAAATTTTTTGACATACGTACTGGGGGTCCTACCTCTGCTACCCGCTCGAATTGTCGAACCCGCTCGAACCGATGCTCCTCGTGTGGAATATCCATATCTCGGCTGACTGCTCTAACTCCTGCTCTCTGCAAAGCTCCGAATATCTTTCACAAAATGACAAGTGTGCAAATGACTAGGATTGTGGACCCATCTTCTATATATAGACATGCAACCCTAACTAGATGTGTGGTGACCTGGCCTACTCTCCACGCCCTTTCTCTGTCATAGCCTATTTTCTTCACCCTAACCTAACTGTTCAACCTATCTCATCGTGAGATTGTCTGTTATCCTGTCAATTTCTTCCCGTCCAATCTCCCAAGGGGGCATTCTACCATCATTAAACTCATACCAGTGGCAAACTGAGGCATGTATCATTATCAAAAATTTATACTTCTTTGAAACAATGTGATAAAACACATTGCATCAAAGAGGGGCAAAATGTATACACCTAAAAATGACACGACTCTACCTAAATAAATATTTTAAATATTTATTTCATTTTAAATTCCTCTATCAATAAATAAATAAATCAATTTATTTATTTGATTCATATTTCTCTAAAAATTAAATAAAATCAGTTATTTAATTAAATCATCCAAATTCTTCTAAAGTCATTCTAAATTAAATAATACCAAATTATTTAATTAATTCTTCTCATTCTCTATATTTAAATAAATCCAAATATTTATTTAAATTATCTATTTCCTCCTAAATTGAATTAATACCAAAGATAATTCAATTAATCCACGTTCACATGTAATTAAATATTTTCATTATTTAATTAGCTAATATTCTCTCACACACATGTTATATTTCTCCTCCAGTCATATTAGTTAACTCATCAATCAAAACAGTTAACTAATTAGTCATATGAGTTCACTGTTCAATCATCTCAGTCAACTCCTGTTGGTAAACAAATTTGTCACCGTGAAATAACCTTTGAAAATGACCCATTGCCCTTAGAGCGGTGACTAAATTGTCCCAATAGTTGGAGAGATAGTGACAGAGCAACGATCTTCCTCTACGTTTGAGAGGGGCAGCTCCCTCGTATGATGGGGTTATTTGTGGTTTTTGTGTACTTTTATCCTGAAAGTACAAAAAGGAAGGGAAGCAAAATAATAGGAGAATTGGGCATGTAGAAACCCTCGTGGTAGATGTATGAAAACCAACAGGAGTTTCACAATCTTATTGAAAAGTATGAGGGGGTTTCACCATAAATCTAGAAACCACTTTCCTAAACTCCATGATGAATTTCATGTCATATGTGCAACAATGATGAAGAAAGATGGCAAATCTCAACATACGAAGAGATAATTTATCTTGACACTTTCAAATCAGGATACCGAGACATGATTGTGCTTCATCACCCCAATTGCATGCTTCAATGGATAACTTTGATTTACACAAATATATAGAAAGATCGCCAATTTGACATACAAGAAACTAGTAATCATAACTCAGAAATACATCAAGAACATACGAACTGAAATGCATTCTTCATTATCTTTTCAAAATTACACAATTCCAAAGTAAACTATACAATGTGTAAGACCAAAAATATTCCAAGAAGTTTCTTCATAAATTCCCCCTTAAAAGTTCTCTCTCTAAAGAGTTTTCCCCTTTTTCAGAGTTCTCCCAAAAGAGTCCCCTTTTACATATGAAATAGCCTTGTATTTATAGGCTTGTTCCCAATAACTACCTGTAACCACCTGATAACTACTTCATAACTACCTTTTTTGAAAAATAATAAAATAATAAACCTTATTTTTGGTTATGTTTTTCATCACTTTTCTGAAAATAAGGTTCATTTTCTAACTTGTGAATTACAATAAGTGACAAAAGTCACTTTTACAAAAAGGTAACTAAAAACTTGTAACTTTGAAAGAAAGACCAAGTTATTGATCTTGTTGAGGTGGGCACCATGTCTCCTTCATTTAAGTCACAACTTCAATAGCAACACCATAGGTAATGACTTCCTCAGGGTTTGGTACCTCTACACAATTGCTTTTCATTATAGAAACTTCATAACAACTATTGCACTTTTAGAAATTTAATCTTATGAATAGTATTCTTGGTCATCTCTAGAATTCCTTGAATGCTTCTCAACAAGCTCCATGGATGAGTAAGTTATAGATGATTTCATTACGAACCAAACCAAATGTCACCATTTTATCACGTATCCTTCATGACCACATAAATAAACCAAAACTCCTCAACTACCTTGCTTAATTTGATGCATGGCTTATCCAAGTTGGATTCCACAATCACATTTTTCTAATCATAAGATATCCTTAGTAAGACACTTAGAATGAGTTCTTTACCTACGTCACAAACTGTTGGCATTCATGTGAGACCTTTAGTCCCACATTCACCAGATATCGGTCATTACCGTAATTTATATACATGACCACAAGAATGTTAACTGTCGACACTTATGCCGACAAGATCAACTAGTCTACCATTCACCGTCCATCGGAGTGACTTAAGCAGTTGGAGTGATATCACTAAATAGCGCCGATGTTGCTTTTCTTTCCGATGTCCAACTTTCATCGGAGAGAGAGTTATCATCGGAAGGACTTCCAAACCTCGAGCCGACAATGCTACTCTCGCCGATGCATTGATCTCCGATGCTAACTTCCATCGGAGTGACTCAAAAATATCAAAACGACTACCACAGGCTCGGCTGACGACCAACCTTATGCCGATAGACATATCATATTAGTATGATACACATCGATCAGAGAAGCTTGAGCATGTCAACCCAATAGAGCGTGTCAACCCGATGGAGCATGTCAACCCGATGGGTATGAACAAAACCAATGAAATGAATGAATGAGGTTTCATTTTTGGCAGATATATTGTCCTCTAATTCTTTAAGGAGTGGTTTTCGGTAAGTTTTGAACTTCAGTTATGGTGTCAAACCATCGTAGCTCTCTCATGGTAGCACATCTTTCAACAAGACTCTAAATCCATGCATATTTAAAAAATCTTTTCTACTTGCACCGATCTAAAAGTGGGAAGACTCTAAGATCCAAGCTTTACCTTTCGATTCATTTTTGTGAAGCAGCAGCACTATGGAAAGCAGTTGACCTTCATTTCTTGTTCATATCGGATATACAGCGGTGTTTTCTTTCCCTTCGACCAGGCTTTCAAAAGTAACTATGTGTTCAACATCATCACAAATAAACTGGATATCTAATCCAGCTATTAGCACCTTGTCAGAACCATTTCCTCCTATTAAGATCATTGAAAGCTCTAGATGGAATTGCTCAAACATGTCAGTGTCGGTGTTGGAATGCGATTCATTTGTACTCTCTAAATTAGTAGCTAAGTTCTTACTAATTGTTCCACTGCATTCACCATCCATGAAGAGGTAAACACGACTGCAGAACGCTCAAAGAAGTTTTAGAAAGCATCTCTTCTTTATTTCTTCGGATTGTGCAGACTCTGTGAAAGGGTTTTTGAAAGTCTTTCAACACATAGTATTCCTCGTACTCTGGTGACTGTAATCTTGAAGAGTTCTGATTCTCCAACGGAAACCCTTTGTTCATAAAGCGTTGTGCCAAAAAGTTCATGCCGTTTATTGTGCTTCAACGCTTTGCATGCAGATTCATCGACTTGTTAAAACTAATTCACATATCTTTCAACAATTATGAGATTAGATCACTTTGAGCCATCCGATCACACAATTATGAATTTCTTTCACCTTTATTTTAGGAGGAATGAAGAGTGTTCGATGAAAACTATTGTTAATAACTAAATCCTGTCCATACCCACCATGCCACAATACCACTTGTTTAACTTCAAACCTTGGATACCAGTTATGCTTTTTGATTCTTCTTGCACTTGTTCAAAGAAGAAAAATGTGCCATTTGTGATTTTAAACAATAAAAATTACTATTTAACCGCTGGCTGCCGCAAGTAAATGTGGATTTCTCTTTCTTTCTTTTTTTTTAAGATCATCTCTCCGAACTTGTAAAATTATGCCATCGGTAAAAAGCCAAAATGTTCAACTTAGCCAAACTCACAAGTCACACAAACTTAGTGAAAGACGGAAATTGACGCAAGTTTTGCGAAGAATAAAAGCTGACGCATAGTGAACTTTGCGAAAAACAAAAGTTGATGCGAGCTTAGTACAAAACGAAAGTGAACACGAAATATAATATTATAAGCCATGAATTTTTGCCTTGACATAATATTGCTATTTAAAGCTTTAATGGAGAGAAATAAGAAAAAGAACACATTATCAACATGATTTGACACAAGAAGCACGACACTGACGCATTGCAACCAAAAAGATGACTTAATACAGAGGTTTAATACAAAAAGTTTAAAATTTGGCAGGTTAGAAACGAGGCCAACAATTCCCCAATCAATTATGTTAACTGATCAATCATCTCAGTTAACTCCTCAATCTATTCTATTAACTCCCCTAATGCATGAAGAGAAGGACACTTGTCCTCTCCCTATTCGCACACATCCTCTCAAAATTCCTCAACCGTTGATCTTCTTATTCAATCTACATCGTTGATCTTCTCTCTCACAAATTTATAAATACAACCCCTATTCCTCCATTTGAATCATCCAAGCTTTTTATAAACTTACTCTATAGGAATCACAGCGCGCCTTTGGCACCAAATCACTCCATAGCTTGAGATCAATTGTTATCATTATCACCATTTTCATTGCATTGTGAAGATCCTCTTAATTGCAAAACCTATCAATAGTCATTCTCCATTGCAATCTTGGAAAAAAGCAAGGAAGTGCACCCTCTGAAGGCTCTATTCATACACGAGATCAATTCAAGATAGGCGACCGATGGAAACCACAAAATAGAAAGGTTTGTAAGGTATTGTGTTCTTTGTGTTTAATCTTATTTATTTCTAATTTCATTGAGATTATTGGATTATTGATAGTTTAATACTGTTAACCACATTTTTTGATAACACTATTTATGGCTACAATTAAGTTAGATAGAGAGGAAAGCTCATCTAACATAGAATATCATTTTGGCTTTCTTTATTATTATAGAATAGGCATTGTGAAACTTCTACATAATGTCATGAAAAGATGTGTCTAATAATTGGTGTCCACTTGTAAAATTAAATCTACATGTTTAATATTCGTGTAAAATTCTTTTCTTATATATGGTTTATTTTTCAATTTAGCCAAATATAAAAAGAATATGACATATTATCCTGTAAAAGTGGTTCCATTCATTCATTCTTAGAGTTTAAATGGAATTTGCCATTCAAATATAAATTTAGTGATGGTTAAAGTATTTTAATGTATTTTTGAACTACCTTTTAATCATTAAAATTATATAATAAAAATATATGAATTTAATGAAAGTTAAAGATGGTTAGATATTATTAGAATAAATATATTTATTGTTTTAAAATTGTATTTTTTGATTCACTCTAATTTGATAATTTATAAACATAACTATATTAAGGAATGTGAAAGTGAAGTTTGAACTTACAAATTTATATTAGTGCCATAATGTTGGTTAATAGAAGTGAATGAAAAGAATATTTTACAAACATGATTTGAGAAGAAATGAAAGAAAAAATGAAAAATTATATAAAATATAATGAATTAAGTTAAAATGTTATGTTTGTTTATTAATTATAAATATGTAAGATTAATTTATGATTTTTTGTAAATATTTGGCACATACATGATGAAATAGTCATAGTTGTTGTATTTGATCATGCAATGTGGACATGAGAAAAAATTCAAATAGCTAAATCATATTGTTCAAGGCATCCACCAATTCCAAAGTTATATTTAATTAGGTCTTCCATACCAAGCAATGCTTTTATTTCTAAGTGTTTGCAATGCTTTTGTTTTGTTTGAGCTATTGTTTGTTTTTGTTTTGTTTGAGCTATTATGATGGATAGACCATTATTACTGGTTTTGAGTTTTGTAAGTTTTATATTTGAAACTTCATAACAAGAAAATGGCATGGACCTATCAAAACTGGATATGGTCTAATAGCACCTATCTAACATTCATAATAAAGAAATACAAAAGTTAACACCTATCTAGTATTCATGATAAGAAAATACAAAAAGATATTTTTAAATTTTGATAACTTGAAATGGTTGCCCCCAACCACTCCTAATGACATGGGTTATGTCTGACCTTTAAATGAATAGTGCATATGTAACACACTACACCTAAAGATTGTGATTGAAAATTATTGTGGCTAAGACCTATCAATTACTATACAGTGTACACTATAAGAAAGTTCCGCTCTATCACATTCACATACGCATTGCACATTGAAGTGAGATATGTAATTGGCAAAACCAATGTTACAATAACAAATGTGGGCGGGTGAAGAGAGATAATGGGCAATTATGCATAGCCTGCTTTAATAACACCTCATTATTTGTCTAGAACGTGTTAGAATCGTGGAAACCCAAGTGATACTATAATCTGTTTCCAGTGTGCCCTGGCACAGCCGGCCACCATTTGTGGGTCCCATGATTGTGTTTTAATTTGATGGCCGTGTGCCCATATTTAACGCGTTGATTACAATCAGATTTGTTTTTAAAGATATTATTATGAGAAATTTTGTTTTGGGTAAAGAATATTCTCAAAAGATTATAAAAATTTTAAGTGACACGCATGTTAACAGGTGGCACAAGAGTTGTACTAGAGAAAATAAGCCAGAAGCAGTAAACGGCTATATATTGAGGCAATCAGCTCTCCTCGGTTTGTCACACTCGCAATCAATGGCTTCTACAAAGAATAGATCCACTGCCCCTCTTCTGCCCCTCGCCCTCCAACGCTCCCTTTCTCCCACTCGCCATTCTCCTTTAATCAATTTCGACTTAGCCAGATCTGTGTCGCCAAACAGAAATCTGCAGGCTCGCTCACCGGTCCGTCCAGTTCCGCCCAAGGCCAAGCAGAGAGCGACCGTTCCGTCCGGTCCAGCGAGGAAGATGTGCGTATGCTCGCCCAGCAATCACCCAGGCGCATTCCGTTGCAGTCTCCATAGGAATTGCACTTCCTCCGCGCCTTCCAATTCTCAGCTGCAAATGCGAAGATCGGGCATGAAGAACTCGCTGGTGAGAATCGGCAGCGTGGAAGGAGGAGAATGGATTAAGAGAGCCCTCACTGCGCTCATACGACCCTCCTCTCATCAACTACGAAGGAGAACGTCGTTCCACCCGCAGCCCAGCAGGCTCCGCCATATGACCAAGGCCGTTTCCTGAAAGTCCAGCCGTTGCCCGCTCTACACAACTCAATTTGTGCTGGGTCGAGGAAAACGCCACAGCAGCGAATGGCAGCACAACGGCGCGCGGTTTTATTATGTTCTGTTAAGGGTTTCGTCACATCACTAGAGTAAACTCATACAAATCCTCAACTCTTATTTTTATAACAGACCAGCGAATTGCATCGATAGATCCGTTTTCAGAGAAGCTAAAATGTCCGCTCAGAATCGAAAGACAATTTTAAAAAAAAAAACAATAATGTTTTTAAGTGTATATAAAATGCAGTCTCAATTCCGTTTCCTGCGGCCGCCAGGATTCCATTATGTAGGAATAAGTATAAGATTTTATGATCGATGTTGGTATTATAATTGGTATATAGCAAATGCCAGACCATTACAACACAGATGATATGTTAAATACAAATCAGCTTATGACGCCTTTTCAGAACGTCGTTCATTTAACCATCGGCCTGCACGCAAGTGAATTAAAGACTCCGTTCGCTGAATGATAGATTTTTGTGTTTTGTGTTTAACGGTTTGAAAAATTTAAAGGTAGATGACTTGTTTGTAATGTTTGTAGCGCAGGTTCGGTGGGTATTCATGTGCCATGTCTATGCCTGCTTATGTTACTAATTGGAATTTGGAAGCAATAAAAATAAAAATCTGAAACATATAATAAGATAAAAGCATAAAACTAAAATCTTAATTTTTTTTTTGCTAATATTCATGATGATTCAAAATGAGTGAAAGGAAGAATTTATAGATTTTTAATGGATGGATAAGGATAAGATCTCTAGATGGATAAAGATAAATTTTAATGATAAAAGAACCTTGATTTATTTTATTTATTTGCATGATTTATGTTTATTGTTTTCAATTATTCATACAGATTTCTATAGGTTGACCTAGGAGATCATATCTCCTCGTGACATTGTGACAAACCTACCAAGGTATTTCTAAATATCGCTAGTGCATTAGATATCAAAAGACAAAGAAGAAGTCATGGTTCACTAGGTGAAGTTAAGGATAGAAGTTTATAAAACATGGATTCACAATTTCAAGACACGTTCATAGCCATAGATTAGTCCTAGATAACTAGACTTGTTCATACAATATTAAAAGAATATTCTTCTATTGCAATTACTAATCTAAGATTACTTCCCCATCAAATTTAAATCTATATTCACTAGTCATTAAACTAAGTACACTTATTTTTATTTACATTCCTGCATTTAATAATACTTTTTCCAATTTACCAAATTATCAATTGCAACAATCATAAATAATTAATTTAAATTAATCATCCTTATGTAGACTAACCCTAAGGAAAGTCTATTTTCATGTTCATTCCTCAAGCAAGCCAAGAGTAAAGCTATTTCAACAAACATTGCCAACTTATGTTTCCAAGATGGCTAGATTATCAGCCGCAATAAATCCATGCCCGAATTCCGCCTCACGTAAACAGCTGGTGAGTTGTAACTCACCGGCTATACGGATGTTCGACCATGAGCCGTCGTCGACCAAACCTAATACCTCATTCAACTGGAAATTTTGACCTATACTCCATTTCGACTGTCCATACTTCATTTTTGACTGGGAACGGTGTGTCGTACGAACGTCGACCAGCCAGTCGCTTACAACGCACCGGCTGGTTAAGACGTTCCACCCAAATCCACATTAAATACACCTTGACTAAAACAAAGGTTGGAACTTGAAAGATGTGTTTTACTGTTCTTACTCGCCTAGACAACTATGGTAGAGTCTCATGTGTTGTCCACACATGAGTAAGAAAATATTTTTTGTTTCTTTAAGATTGAAGGGAAGTTCATCCTACCTTTCTGGATGGGTGCTTGTCAATCATCGATCTCCCAAAGGGCAATTCGATTGACTGCTTTAATGGCTCAAATCCTTTCATGGGTGGCTAACATGTGCCATGACGTCCAATATGATGGTGGCCTACTGGGTTTGTTTGTGTTATGGTAGGAGTTGGTTCAATTGTAAATATGGTATTCATGGCCAGTAGGCTAAGGTACATTTAAAGATCTAATCTCGTTCGAACATGATGCTAAGCAGCGAGCAAGAATCTGCTTTCAGTAGCAACGAGATGATCTTTTCATTAGGGAAAATGTATGAATAGTTGTTGACTGGTATGATGTGGAGTAGCTTACTGAAGACTATCTTTCGGAGACTTGTTGATGATTTACATTCATCGTCCCAAGGTAGACTCATGGCTACAACGTGCCTTGTGGGCCCAAATAATTTTCCTCAATACATAATCTACCTTCAATCTCCCAAATACCCATTTGATGTGCTTCATGTGGTTTCCTGTGCTTTGCATTTTATTAATGGTTTGCACTTGCACTCTATATCTCGAGTATGGGTTTATAGGTTACACCCACTTAAATATCATCTGTTCAATGGTCAAACAATCAATAGTAATTTTATACCTCATTCACAACAAAAAGTGATAAATATTTGTCCTATTTTTATTCACCAAAAATGATCTTTAACTGTTGAAGTGGATGATATTTAAGAATAGCCGGTTACACCATACCATTTTTTTATTGGAACATTCAACCAATGGTTCTTTATAAGGTTAATTATGTTGAAGGTGTTCCCTATATGATAAAAGATAAGTGTAATTGTTCGATTGACTTAAGAAGCGGTTCAAATATATTAGTGCCAAAGCTAGTTTGACCTTTAATGAAGCATACTATTCAATAGGAGAAGGTGGAAGAGGTCCCATTCCTTTGACTACAGTTTACATACTCCCTCAACATAGGCATGGTGCTCCCTACTTCTTTGAATTTCTCATAAAGATTTTTATAATGCTCACCATAATTTTTGGCATCATAATGCTTCTTGTTATCTAGTTGGTCTTGCATCCAACTAAGCCCAAATTATATGTTGATAGTATTGATTTTAGTAATATCACCAAACAATACCAATAGTAACATCATGTTGGGGATGAGTGTTCGAAATGCAATTAAAAAGATAGACATTTACTATGACACCTTCTTTGCAACAACTTATTATGGGGAACAAAGTATTGTGTTCACAGAGTTTCAAGATTTTTTATCAGGGCCACAAAAACACCATCGTTCTCTATCTTGTTTTTGACTCACCTATGTCACTCTCATCTCCTAATTTAGAGGATGTGGTTGACATGGAAGTCAAGTTGCAATCTCATGTTCATTTCAAAGTGGACAAAGTTAAAACATGTATCAATAAAAACTCAAAGTAAAGTGTTGCTTCTCTTTTCTGTAATCTGTTAGTGTGGATTACATTGTGGAATAAGGGTTATTATTGTTGTCTATTAATTATAATAAAATATTACTATTTTGTGTGTTATCGTTCATGAATGTGATGAATGTGTGAATTTATTTGAGAATTGAAAATGGTCTTTCTAATGTCTTTGTCATTTATATTCATCATTAATTATAATTTTTAAATCAACAAAAATTATACATCTTAGGGAACAATTGTAAGGTAAAAAAAACTTAATCATAGAGGGTTGCATTTTTTCTTCCACACATACGGTCAACCTAGGTCTACAATATTTTAATAATAAATTAGATCTAAATTAATATATTTCAGCTATTTCAGGTAATTCAAATTATATGTATCTTATATAACTGCTATCAAAGAATTTATGGTTTTTCAACCTTTCTACACATAAAATATTATCAAACTTGAAACAACACCTAGAGGCACAAGTAGCATGGTCATGGCCAGGGCTTAAATTTGACAGTCAACCTTGCCTGTCAAGGAATTTTTTTATGACAGTTATCTATTCAATGTTGCCTTTAAAATATTATGACACATCTTAGTATAAGTATATTATATAAAACCAAAATATATATATTTGCATAATCCTATATAAATTTTGACAGTTTGTTCAAAATCTCTCCTTTCATATGATACAGTCTTTAAAATTTTGATTGTATTTTACAGCAAAAATGCCTAAATACAGCTATACAACTGTCAAATTTAAGCCCTGGTCATGGGGAGCAACGTTAACATGATCAAGAAAAAAATTAATGGCAGTTCCAATGCAACCTAGAACAAAATCTGAATCCATAAGCATTATTTCTTTTCGCTACCCCAAGTCATGGATAAGTATGAGTCATAGCTTTCCTATGAACTAAAATTTCAAATTATGGTTTGTATATTGTATACCTATTTGTATACACCTAAAAATGACATGACTCTACCTAAATAAATATTTTAAATATTTATTTCATTTTAAATTCCTCTATCAATAAATAAATAAATCAGTTTATTTATTTGATTCATATTTCTCCAAAAATTAAATAAAATTATTTAGTTAATTAAATCATCCAAATTCTTCTAAAGTCATTCTAAATTAAATAATACCAAATTATTTAATTAATTCTTCTCATTCTCTATATTTAAATAAATCCAAATATTTATTTAAATTATCTATTTCCTCCTAAATTGAATTAATACCAAAAATAATTCAATTAATCCACATGCACATATATTTAAATATTTTCAACATTTAATTAGCTAATATTCTCTCACACACATGTCCTATTTCTCCTCCAATCAGATTAGTTAACTCATCAATCAAAACAGTTAACTAATTAGTCATCTGAGTTCACTGTTCAATCATCTCAGTCAACTCCCCAATCAATTTTACTTATCTCTCCAATCAATTCTGTTAAAGTTGATCAATCATCTCAGTTAATGCCTCAATCTATTTTGTTAACTCCCGTGATGCATGAAGAGCAGGACACTTGTCCTCTCCTTATTCATGCACATCCTCTCTAAGTTCCTCAACTGTTGATAAGATTCTTATTCATTCTACACCGTTGATCTTCTCTCTCACAAATCTATAAATACAACCCCTATTCCTTCATTTGAATCATCCAAGCTTTTTATAAACTTATTCTGCAGAATCACAGTGCGTCTTTGGCACCAAATCACTCTATAGTTTGAGATCAATTGTTATCATTATCACCATTTTCATTCCATTGTGAAGATTCTCTTCATTGCAAAACCTATCAATAGTCGTTCGCCATTGTCATCTTGGAAAAAAGCAAGGAAGTGCACCTTTTGAAGGCTCTATTCATACACAAGATCAATTCAAGATTGGCGACCAATGGAAGCCACGAAATAGAAAGGTTTGCAAGGTATTGTGTTCTTTGTGTTTAATCTTATTTATTTCTAATTTCATTGAGATTATTGGATTATTGATAGTTTAATACTGTTAACCACATTTTCTGATAACATTTATGGTGCCCACTGTGGGGTACTTGCCCCAATTTAACTTCAAAATTGAGTTTTTGTGTTAGAAATCTGTACACAGGACATTTCTGTGCATCCACTCACTGTTACAGTGCATCTACTCACTGATACTACACATCTGTCAAACTTGCACATCCACTCATTATTCCAGTGCACTTATTCTCTGTTACAATGCATCTATCAGATTTGTGCATTTATTCACTGTTCTGGCGCATCTATCAAATCAATGCATTTATTCACTTTTTTGGCGCATTTATCCTCTATTACAATGCATTTGTCATATCTATGCATCTATTCTCTTTATAGATGTGCATACATTCTTTGTAACTGTGCATTTGTATCTGCACATACATTCACTGGATCGGCACATTAATTCTGCCAGGGTTTTTTGGGGCTATTTCTCAGGAAATTTGTAATGCTAACATCATTTGCAGGAATATTCTCAAATTTGCCTTGTAGGTTAAGAGTTGGTTAGGCATATAGTTGCATGGTTAACTCTCATTTAGATCTAAATAGCAAAGGAAGTAATTGAACTTGTTCATGCAAATTTCACTTAGATTCTAAATAGGAGGGAAGTAATTTGTACTTGTTGCATCACAACTTGAACATAGTCCCAACTAGGAGGATTAAAATTGAACAATTGCTTTCAAAAGCTTTCTCAAAGTTAACAAATCTTGTGTGCCCAAGTAGAGTAACTCATCTAGTTTTTCTCTTTTTAACTAGGAGGAAAGAACCAGTGTTTTTTGTGATTTTGGAATGATGATAGGACTATGCTCTCCCCTTAACTGGGTGAACAAAATGCTAGAATCATCATTTTGCATGTGTTTCCTTTAGAGAGGCCTGCCCTTGGAATTCCTTCCTTCCAAGCGGGATGACCTTAAGTTGTAACAAGCTAATGCCAAGCTCTTCCGATCCACTATAAATAAACTATGTTTGAGGTGAAAGATTCAAGCAACGAATGCGGATTAGTTATACTGACAGCCAACCTCCCCATAAACCCCACAAGGCACAACCCTTGCAGGCTTGGAGACTCCATAAAAGAGAGTAGTACTGCCCCACGTATAACCACTTGAACGGTTGCCCTTACTACATAGCCATTGTTTGTAGAAGCCAAAATCCCCTATTTGGTGATACAGGAGGAAAACATTCTCCAAAGTCGTCCAATGTCATACACTCATTTAGTGTAGAGACAGAAAAGTTCAACACTTCAGAGGAACTATATCTTGGTATGTGTGAGAAGCGAGTGTCGTGGAGGGGAGCCGGTGCTACCAAGCTATTAGTTGTCCACCTTTATGCAAGTGGCTGGTGTAAAAACCAAGTTGGAACTCATTGAATAATGTCCTTGCCTACCTTAGGATTGTGCTTGCATTGTAATCAAAAATCAAAAAAATCAAACAATCATGAAAATATTCTTTGTGTGTGATGTGTCTTTCTTGCCATAATCAAAGAAACAAATCAAAAAGAGCAACATGCAAACAAAGAAACCCAAAAACATTGAAAAACATGCCTTTACCAAGTCAAAAACAAGCAAAAAACTACATCAGTCGCACATTGGTGGGGTATGAATTGCAATATTCTCAAATCGAAAGATCTTGTCTTGTTGTGGTTTTTGCTTCCCAAAAACTACACCATTACATGCTTGCACATTCCATCAAGCTAATTGCAAAGATCGATCCACTAAAATACTTGTTAAGCAAAGCAGCCCTAATAGGCCGCTTAGCAAAATGGGTAATGCTACTAAGTGAGTATGACATAGAATATGTGGAAAGGAAAGCTATCAAAGGTTAGATTATTATAGATCAATTAGCAGAAGCACCATTGCAAGATGCCACTCCAATGACATTTGAGTTTCCTGATGAGTCAATTTTTAGTATCACAACACATTCATGGAAGCTATACTTTGATGGCTCTTATACAAACCATGGATCGGGGGTAGGAATCTTATTGGTCACTCATCAAGGTGACACAATACCCAAGTCCTATCATCTGCTTTTTCCTTGCACAAATAACATTGCAGAGTATGAGGCCTTAGTCATTGGTCTTAAGATGGCGGCAGAGTAGAAAGTGAAAGCTACATGTCTATGGAGCTTCGCAACTAGTGATCAACCAAGTGAATGATGACTATCAGATGAAAGATGACAAGATAATACCATACAAGTGTATGGTAGATGACTTTAAAGGATACTTTGTGATAATCTCCTTTGAGCAGATTCATCGCATAGAGAACAAAGTAGCAGATGCCATGGCAACCATCGCCTCGCTTCTCGATATACCAGAGAATGAGTCACATTTTGAGTTCTTGGTGGAGCCAATCAAACTACCAACTTATGATATCCCTGAAACTCAATCCATTTGCCTCCTAGTTGGATCTGATTCACCTTTCTATGGTAAAATTTACACTTACCTCAAGGATAACACTTTACCAGCCGATTTATCCAATAACCAATGTCATACCTTTATCCGCCAAACATCCTGTTATACCATTATCACTGAAACCCTTTACCACTGAGGTTTGGATGGTACTCTACTCAGATGTCTTGAATGTGACGAATCTCTAACTACCTTACGGGAAGTACACGAGGGAATCTGCGGAGCACACTCTAGTGGTCCTACCTTAGCTAAGAAACTCATGCGTTTGGGATACTATTGGCCGAACATGGAGACAGACTCATATCATTTTGTCAAGAAATGTAAGCAGTGTCAGATTCATGGTAGCCTCATCCATGCACCAGCTCAGGAACTACGACCTTTAACAACACCTTGGCACTTTTGTCAGTGGGGACTCGACCTTGTGGGAAAAATCTACCCTCCATCATCCAACAACCACAAGTTCATCATAACTGTCACTGAGTATTTTACCAAGTGGATTGAAGTTGTCCCACTCACCACTATCACAGGCAAACAAATTGCCTCCTTCATCCTTAATTACCTCATTTGTCGATACAGCATTCCCTCATCCATAGTCACGGATAATGGAAGACCCTTCAAAAACTAGGATGTCCAAGAGCTCTGTGACAAATTCCAAATCCAACACTACTTATCCACCCCATATTACCCCCAAGGCAACGGTCAAGTAGAGGCATCCAACAAAACCATCTTGAAAATCCTCAAGAAAACTGTCAACGACACCGGCTGTGATTGGCACATGCAACTAAATCCCACTCTGTTGGCCTATCGAACCAACATACGCACTCCCATAGGTGCCACACCATATGCCCTTGTCTATGGCTCTGAAGCCATTTTTCCCATTGAGGTCGAGTTACCATCTTTGAGGGTGTCATTAAAAGGTCTTATAACTGATGAAGACTACAGAGTTTCCAGACTAAAAGAGTTAGAACTGTTGGAGGAGAAATGACAAAATGCTTTCGACCATCTCAAACCCTACCAACAAATATTGTCACGAATCTATAACCATAGAGTCCATCCAAGGGTAGTTAATGTTGGTGATCTAGTGCTCAAAGAAAATCCCTGCAATTAGCAGGATCAGGAGAGGAAAGGAAAGTTTGAACCCAACTAGCTTGGTCCTTATGTAATCATTGCTACCTATGGATCAAGAGCGTACCAGTTAGCTACATCAAAAGGTGAGTTGTTTGATGACCCAATCAACAGTATGCATCTTCACTGGTTCTATACCTAGAGAACCCCAATGTAAGGGGGTAAAAAGCAAAAAAATAAATAACAAAAAAATTGTCCTCTGGTGAAAACCTGATAAACAGACGTCTTGGATAAATACCATGATGAAAACCTGGCAAACAGGTGTCATGTGTATTTCAAAAATGTTGCAATAAAAGCAAAGCAGTGAAAACCTGGCAAACAAGTGCTCTTTGCGATGAAAAAATGCTTCGTCCATCTTTGGGAAACCATCGCCTTGCATCCATTCTTCCTACTATTTATCCATCATTCGATCGTATCTGTTTCACAAAACCACCTAACGATAACCTATCATGGCTTGATACTCTATCAACTTATTCACCTTACAACCTAAGGTTTATCCAATATCCTATCCATAGTGTCACCCTGTCATAGCATCCATTGTCGGTACCTTGTCCCCCCGAACTACATTGCCTCTACGTTGTCACATAGGCAAGGCCATAATTAATGGGCCCCTGAGGCTACCCATCCATTCCATACCTTATCACCCATCCTTTCATCCATCCGAGTCCGTACCATTTCCCATCACCTAGGTCCACACAGTTCACCCTAAACTACATTGCCTCTGTGTTGTCACGTAGGCAAGGTCATTTATTAATGCACCCCCGAGGCACTAGGCTAGTCCCTTAGGGCCTGTTTCATCGTTTCTATTGTCCATTCTTCCATAATAAATTGATCCTTTACCTGACTGGGGGAAAGTCCTCGACCTGGTTACGGAGTTGGATTCTACCATGCCACATATTCAAAGATGATACTAATAAGGATTGTGATACCTTTCACCAGGCACACAAGAGCAAAAAAGCACACTTCCAAGTAGAAATTTTAATGCAAGACATCAACCTATCCAAACCAAAACAAATAAAAGCCTAAACACTCAAACTGATTTTATCTAAATTATGGCAAGAAAACACATCTATTGCAAGAAAGTTTTGTTTTGATTGGTTTGTTGGCAAGAGACACTGTTACGCATGACAGGTGTTGTCATTGATGTCAACTAAGTCCATCTTACATTTTTGCATTACATAATTTGTTCATACTAGTAGTCAGAAATAGAGCATGTGATAGGGTCCAGTATCTGGTCTGGATCTCTCCAGTGGTAAATCATAGTATGTTGCGGATCTGAGGGAGTAATAAGGATTGTCAGGAATATCTAAATCTAGGAATGTGGCCTCCAATGATGAAGGATTCAAAAGTTATAAGCATCTGAGTATCAGGTTCCAGTTAGTCAGTACAGTCAAAAGAAGAACAAGTCGACCTAGCATTTGATCTTGGTCTGGATGAAGAAAACCTGTTGGTTAAGCAATTTGTGATAATCAGTGGTATTGGCCAACATGATTGATGATTTGAGAACACAAGTTTGTGGTCCGCGTTGTTGATTGTGCATGGATTCAACCGACAGAGCAGAGTTCTTAACAAATGTTATAAGTTTTCCTGAAGCTGACTACAATTGATTGAATTTCTTGATGTAGATATATATATAGCCAATGGATTTGAGTGTTTTGAGGTGTGTGTGTGAAGTGGTGATGGAGTAAGTATGAAAAAGGTAGAAAGAAGTGCAAAGATAAAGATCTAAGCTAGGATTATGGCCTAACAGTGAAACAGGGCAGAATAAGGATGAAGTGTGTAAGATCAGTATTCTGTACTTAACCGAAACTGAACTTCTACATTGGTAGATGCTATTAATTAATTCAAACAATCTGTAATCTTCTTGTAATCATCTCTGTAGGTAGTGAGCCTCTTGGAGCAGTGAGCTCTGGGTAGTGCGCCCTGAAGGCATGTGCCTTCCCCATTTGTAATACTTTTAACAGAGTATAATTTCTTGTGGGTTAACCCCCACCATAGTTTTTCCCTTAACCAGGTTTCCACATAAAAATCCTAGTGTTATGCGTGTTGATTATGTTTCTGCTCTTGTGTTGTTGATTTATGCTTTCATGGTTATATTATTAATTTGTTAATAAGTGACAAAGAAGATAAATTGCTGCAAGTATTAGAGTTTTGAAGACAACTGATTCACCCCCCCCCTCTCAGTTGTCTGCCCTAATTTCAACAATTGGTAATAGAGCAAGGTTCCTTGGAAGAAGCCTAACGGCTTGAGGAAGTTCTAGGAAGAAGTTTCAATGGGTTCACTTAGAGAACAACTTCAATTGGCTTTAGAAGATCTTGATTAGTCCAAAGTAGAAGTAAATGAACTGAAAGTGAACCTTAAAGATGCTGATGATTGCATTGAGATGTTAAAAGAAAAACTAAAAAAATGTATGGAAAAGAGGAAGGAACTACTTCAGCAGCTAGCTAATTTTACTGAAGAAAATGGCATGAATGAGGCTTTGGAAGAAAAGACAAAGGAATGTGAGAAGCTAACAAAAGAAGTTTATGTTCTAAAACAGGAGATGGAATCTAGGGTGATGAGGCTAACCAAAGAATTTGAGGAAAGGAAGAAGACTGAAGAAAACCTTAATCAAACTCTGAAGGAAAGAATAGAAGAATGCTGCAAAATGGACAGAGCAATTGGTCACCTAAAATCTAATTTACAAGAATGCAGATATAATGAGGAGGAACTTGAAAGGCAAATTGTCATTCTCAGACATGACCTAGAAGTTGCAAATAAATACAAGGAGAAGTTCAAAATAAGCTCAGCTAAACTTGAAGTGCTGCTTGAGATTCAGAAGAAGGCTGATGATAAGCATGGTCTTCAGTATGAGAAAGGTGAAATCTCTGGATCCGGACAAAGAAACTCTCAATCAAGGAATGGGAGAAACAGACCTAGAATATTAGATTTCTACCCAAGCATACAAGTGATTGAGAGAAAGCAAAATAGAAATCAGATATGAGCTAAATAAATTGTATTCAACTCAAGAGAATGCAAAGCATTACAATAGAATGGTGTGCTCATATGAGAGCAAGAGGTGGGTATATATAGGATATTCCACCCAAGAGACTCAATACACAACCAATGTGGGATAAAGTAAAAAAGTCCCTAAGTAAACTTAATCTAGTGTGAAAAGAGCTAAGGTGGAGAACAAGCTAAGAAAGAGCTAGATAGCAAAGTAACCCTGTTCACACTAACACCCCCCCTTAAGTGCAACTTAGGGGGAAATGTGACAAAATGCAAAGATGCAAAAAGATGCAAAGATGGGTCCCAACTATTAGGCCATGTTAGGTACCCATGTACAAATGCAAAGGAAATCTCTCACAAATGGAGAAAAGGAGAAAACCCAATGGGACAAAACTCCTCCCCAAAGGAGAGATGAAAGATAACAATGATATCCATCACAAATCCAATCAATCTCTATCCACACAAAGGATGATAAGAGAGATCATACAACCCCCCCATAATGAGATAACCTGCTGCAACAAAAAGCACTGGAAGCACACTTGTGAAGTAACACTGGAATCCTCAATCTGGCAAGCAAGGAAAGATACTTCTGTTTGCTAGAAACCATATTAGAGTCACTCAAGGGCTCAGGTCAGAATCATGAAAAAGCAACAGCAGACCCGATGCCAAGGAACACTGGAAAACTCGCAACTGGCACAACTCTGGAATCTATGAAGCAACAGTTGATTGAGAAATGATCTGGTATAGAAATGAAGTGCAAATAAAATGTAAACCTAATGCATGCAAGAAAGGAAATAGTGCATGCACTGATGAATGTTCACATCAGCCTCCATGAATAAAAATGGCCTTAGATATGTGCGTTTACAATTTCCACTAGCAAGAAATACTAAGTGGTCTTGATTTCAATGCATTACAAAACCCTCATGAAGATCATATGGTGAAACTATAACTTTGGCACAATATCCCAAGAAATAAATAGTACCACTGCGATCTACTCGAAAAATCATGCACTTTCAAAAAAAGAATCACCTCGATACGAGGTCGTATGTGAAAGTTATGATCCTCTGAAGTTCCCAAAAATGAGAACTGTGCAATGTCATGACTGAGAATCTGCAATTTCTAAAAAAACTATACACTAAAATCAAAAAATGATTGTACCAGCATGTAGAGCACAAAAAATTAGTGAAAATCAAAAAAAGAATCTCGCAAATCGGAGGTCGGGAGCCCAAGTTACAGCCTTTGGAAGTTGAACTACAATTTCCAAAATGCCAATGGAGAGGGGTTTTGTTGTAGCTTTCTGACGTCATTTCTGCAAAATATATAAACTGTATGCCAAAACTAACAGATACCTAGATGGTTTTTTCGGAGCTGCGAACAAAACCCAAAAGGCGTTTTTCTCTGTGATCTACAAAAAATGTGACTCTAATTGAAAAAAAACGTGTTTTGCACCCAAAAAAATGGCATGCAAAGACTGAATCAGCTACCTAAGACAAACAAAGGCATGCTACAACCTAGAAGATTGATCAGAATAAATAAAATGCAAGCCGATTGTTATATTTTAGCTCAAAGAGTCTTGAGGAAGCTATTAAAAAAACTTGCAACTGGCAAGTCAAAATATGAACCCCCCCAGAAACTAGAGTTTTCTCCACACTTTTCTATTTCTCCAGATCATCTGAAGATGCAAGAGAAGAGCATACTCATGTGCTTCGAAAAACAACTCTACACTCTCAGATTTCTAAAAAAAATGCTAACCCACAGCTCACAACCGCTCTGATACCATGTTAGATTTCTACCCAAGCATACAAGTGATTGAGAGAAAGCAAAATAGAAATCAGATATGAGCTAAATAAATTGTATTCAACTCAAGAGAATGCAAAGCATTACAATAGAATGGTGTGCTCATATGAGAGCAAGAGGTGGGTATATATAGGATATTCCACCCAAGAGACTCAATACACAACCAATGTGAGATAAAGTGAAAAAGTCCTTAAGTAAACTTAATCTAGTGTGAAAAGAGCTAAGGTGGAGAACAAGCTAAGAAAGAGCTAGATAGCAAAGTAACCCTATTCACACTAACATAGAAGACCTCTGGTAAGACTACCTAATTCTCAAAGGTATCCATCTTTCAATGGCAATTGTTTCAATTGCAATAAATTTGGTCATAGAGCTACTCAATGCAGAAGTAGAGTGAATCAAAGTGGTCCATTCTTCTCTGGTCAATGCTTCAATTGTAAAAGTTGTGTTCATAGATCTAATGATTGTAAAAGTATGATGATAAACTACTCTAACAGCAGAAGAAATATCAATTCTTTCAATGGCTACTATTTTGCATGCAATGGATTCGGACACATGGCTAATCAGTGCAGATCAAGAAGAAATCAAGTAAATAAGCAAAGAAATGCTGTGTTCTTTAATTGCAATAGATCTAGTCATAGTACAAGATTCTGAAGAAGCAAGAATAATGAAAGAAGAGGTCTGGTAAACAGAAAACTGGATGAGCAGAGACAAAACAAAGGCAAGGGCAAAGTTGATGTAAATAATATCTAGAATGAAATGAACAAGACATGGGTGAACAAAAGTGTAAGAAATGATTGTGATGGGTCCGCACTAGAATCTGGTGTTGAAAATTCCTCAGGAAACTAAAATGAGAACTCTGGATCAGGGGAAGCTGCATTGAAAATCAAATTCCCCTAGCTAGTAAGTGGGTGCCTGAATTTGGCATGATGAGAGAAGATAATTTGGGTTATTGCAGATCATCTAAAATGATTTTCGGAAGAAAAGAAGTGGATATGCTGATTTGTAGAGCATTTCATGAGAAACTGCATCAAGAAAAAGAGTAATCGGATGAAGTTAGGGCAATGCATTTATTATAATGGAGAATTAGGTTTTACAGAGCATAAAAGGTCATCCTTTCATCATTTGGATCACTTTGCATTCAAAGATAGCAAGCAGAAGAGCACCTGAGCTAAGATTTCAAGGATTTGACTGGCAAATCCATCAACTAACCCTAATTCCATGAAAGAGGTATTTTTCTGCGAAGCTTTGAACTTGTAATCTTTTGCAATGGCTACACCTTTGATTGTTGATATCATTGAAAGGCCCCGACCCAAATTCAAGAAATATCCACACAAATCAATAGAAGTCAACCCGTTAGGTGCATTTTCAAGTGTTCTATATAGTGTATTGCATGTTGAAGATATTAGGGTCTATATTCAAGTGAGCATAGATGAATTTGGGGACTCAACGTTTGTAGATTTGTTCAAGAATCATCTAAGGGATGAAATTCACGGTCTCAAACTTGAGTATAAGGCACTACATGATAAACATTTCATTCAGATTATAGGGTTTCTATCCTTCAATGAAAATGAATGGGTCCGGTATGTTTTAAGCCATATGCATGATGAGTTTATATGGCTAATGAAACCTTTCAAGATCACCAAGGACGCCATCAAAGCTGTGATAGGGTTAAACTCATCCAGTGGATTGCCAATGTTGAAAGCAATAAAGAATCAAACAGTAACTGATGCTACCAGTTCAAGGTTTGACAAAAGGGAAATGACTATAAATGACATTACTGATCCGAATGTCAAATTTTCTTCAATGGTGATTGGATATAAGATTTATCATTCCAACAGGGAGAATTTTGTATCCGGCACAGCTATCTATGCAGGTTATAAGATGTTGAGAGAGAATGTTGATTATGACTTGTGTGAGTTGCTACAAAACCAGCTAGTGGAAAATTTAAATAAAGTTAAGAAGCATAACAAGAACACCTTCAAATATGGTACAATGGTACTATGTTTATTCTTCTATTTCATGAATGAGTTACCCGGCAAGAAAAGCATGTGTTGGACCAGTGATAAACCTGTTGCAATACAAATAAGGGAGCACTTGAACAGTATTGGAGACTCCAATGCCTAAAGGACTACACTTTGGGGATTTTTCAAGAATTTTTAGAATATGATGAATTCAAGGGAGAGAATTCCTACATCTGTGGTTGAAAAATATAAGGATACAATCTATTTTATGGTGGATACAGATCAATGTCTAATGGAAGCTGTTGAACCAAGAACAGTATGGATCATGCTCATGAGGTATGAGATCGATGAGAAAGTATTGGATATGTATGCTCAACACCTTCTAAGTAAACCAAAGGACACCACCGTTGAAAGATTTGGGACATATAGTGAACTCAGTGTGAAACTGTATGTTGAGCTTTGGAAGCCTGAATCTAAGAGAAAGATTCAAAAGCAAGTTGAAATGTACGTTGAAAGCATTGGCATATCTATGGAAGTTGTGAAGAAGAATAGAGAAAGGATAGAAAAAGTTAAGAAGGAGAAGTAGGATAAGAAACAAGGAAGTGCACCAGTAGAATCCTCCTCCACATCAAGGACTACTAGGAGCTCTATTGCTGCCCCTGTTCCCACAAAACCTACCAAACCTAAGAAACTGGAAGACAAATCACCTGGAAAAGAAGAGAAAAGGGTGAAAACTAAGGCCTCCCAGACATATAAAAACATGAAAAGTGATGAAGAAGAAACTGATTCTAATGTTGAAATCAAAGAGTTGAAGGCCTCATGTACAAAAGCAGCAAGGTATCCAAGGAGAAGTCCTCCGGAAGAAAAAGGTCAAGTAAGAGGCAAAAGACTGAAACATATGTTGAAAAGCCTACTCTTTCTGTGGATGACATCATCAAATCAGTCACTGTAGATGGGAACTTAAGGCCAATGACTAAATTTATGATGATTATAGTGATGCTGATAAGAGGATTCTAGAGGAAGCAATAGTCAGATATCTGAATACCTACAATAAGGCTTTAATTGAAATAACTTCTGAAATTCCTAGAGATCTTGTAAATTTTCTAGAGTTAAGAAAATAAAATGCAAAAAGTAAAGACGTTAAGCTTAGGGATCATATATTGATAAAATTGTGCCCTCAGATTACTCCAGAACAAATGAACATGATATTCAAGGAAGTGAAAGATGACTTCAGGAGTAAGAAAAGAATGAATAAACTCATGCTTGGTGAAACCAATGAGATAGCCAAAGATACTCAAGAGATTCTTTTGAGTGCATTGAAAAGGCATAATCTTCCCATTGTTGAAGAAGAGATTGATGATGGGATTGGTTCCTCAATTCTAGATGTTGAAGAATTGAAGATCAATGAGCAGCAAACTGAGATAGATGACTCCTATGTTCTGGAAGAGGAAGAAATAAACAAAGAAGATGAAAATATGACAGATAAAACTGAAGGTGCAGGAAGTATTCAAACTCCTTCGGATCAATCTAGCAAAGAAGAAATAGAGAAGAATGTTGAGCCAGATGCTTAAATTGAAGATGATTCATTGAAAAATAAAGAGCATGAAATAAAAGAAGCTAAGGACCAAGAAGTAGAAAAGGCTAAGGACAAAAATGAAAAAGAAGAAGAGATTGCAAAGGTTGATGCAAAGCCCAAGCAAGTCAATCCGATTGACAATACCAATAAGGATCAAATAGATACATCTACATCTTGGGCAAGAGACACTGCAGAAGCAGTGAAAGAAATTTTGGAAAGAGATAAACAAATTAAAGAAGATCAAGACATAATACAAGGTCTAATAAATTTTGATACCTTATCTCTGGTGCAGAAGATAAAATTGGCCTCCATTGCTCAAGCCAAGGCCAGAGAAAAGATATTTTGAAGTCTCACATAGAAGACAGTGAGCTACTTGGTCTAGCATTAGGAATCTTGGAGAAGATTATGCCCACCTTTCAGAAGGACTCTTCAACATCTCCCTCTGGCCAATTGAAAAGTCTAATAAACTCAGTAAGTTCTCATTTTGAATCTCTAGAGAAGTCTACAGAGGTCAACGTTCAAAATGAATTCAATGATAAAAGATTGGATGCTCTAAAAGGGATTATTGGAGTAGATAGAATTGTGCTAGACACCAGTATAAAGAGTATTCAAAATGCTCTTACAGAAGGAGGAAATGTATATAAATTTTGCTTATCTTGTCCTAAAGTTATAAAGGATATTGAAGATAAATAAAGGAGTCTAAGAAAAAACTATCAAGTGTATCCAAATCTTTTGATCATGTGATAGCATCTATGGCAAGCAAGGAGTGTCAGGAAATCAGCTTGATTGAAGAAATAAAGAATTTGACAAAAGAGGAGAGCATTGAGGCAAGGATGAGTGAGCTCCGGGGACTAATTTCCCCCAAATTAGAAGCAATGTTCAATGCTTTGACCAAAGCCCAAGTTGCTGCTAAGTCAAGTGATCCTACTGACTTGCGGAAAGCAAAGTCTCAAGCATTCTTATTCAGTGGTCACATCTTAGTTTTGAATAGCATGAAGAAGAGTTGGGACAATGAGTTGGCGTTGTTGAGGAATGTCTTTGGTGATGTGTTTAAACTTATGTAAATAAGTCATAGGGTTGTTTGTATATGTCTATGTACATAAATTTTTTGGTGAATTTTGGTATGCGAATTTTGTTGAGTTTGATGCTTAATTACAGACATTGGAACTATTGGCCACAAGGCAATATTCACTTCTGGCTATAAAGTTGTATTGCATATATACTCCATTGTAGAGGAATGTGAGATTATGGAATTGTTACATCCAAAAAGTTCAACCTTTGCTATTGGTGTCAAAGGGGGAGTGAAGAGTAGTGAAAAATGAGGAATCCAACAAAGGGGGAGCACTGGAGAACAATGAAAAGCATAAGTGTACAAAGTAAGGGGGAGTTGTTCCGACACTTATTCATTTTTCACTAAGTGTTACCATCAATTCCAAAGGGGGAGATTGTTGGCAAGAGACACTGCTACGCATGATAGGTGTTGTCATTGATGGCAACTAAGTCCATCTTACATTTCTGCATTACATAATTTGTTCATACCAAAAGTTAGAATGAAGATTTGTCCAAGTCCGGGTAGTCAGAAACAGAGCATGTGACAGGGTCCAATATCTAGGTCTAGATCTCTCCAGTGGTAAACCACAATATGTTACGGATCTGAAGAAGTAATAAGGATTGTTAGGAATATCTAAATCCAGGAATGTGGCCTCTGGTGATGAAGGATTCAAAAGTTATAAGCATCTGAATATGGGGTTCCAGTTAGCCAGTACAATCAGAAGAAGAACAGGCCAACCTAGCATTTGATCTTGGTCCGAATGAAGAAAAGTTGTTGGTTAAGAAATTTGTGATAATCAGTGGTATTGGATGACATGATTGATGATTTGAGAACACAATTTTTTGGTCCACGTTGTTGATTGTGCATGGATTCAGCCGACAAAGCAGAGTTCTTAACAAATGTTCTAAGTTTTCTTGAAGCTGACTACAGTTGATTGAATTTCTTGATGTAGATATATATAGCTGATGGATTTGAGTGTTTTGAGGTGTGTGTGTGAAGTGGTGATGGAGTAAGTGCGAAAAAGGAAGAAAGAAGTGTGAAGATAAAGATCTAAGCTCTGATTATGGCCTAAGAGTGAAACAAGGCAGAATAAGGATGAAGTGTGTAAGATCAGTATTATGTGCTTAACCAGAACTAAACTTATGCATTGGTAGATGTTATTCATTAGTTCAAACAATCTATAATCTTCTTCTAATCATCTCTATAGGTAGTGAGCCTCTTGGAGCAGTGAACTCTGGGCAGTGCACCCTGAAGACATGTGCCTTACCCATTTGTAATATTTTTAACAAAGTATAATTTCTTGTGGGTTAACCCCCACCATGGTTTTTCCCTTAACCAGGTTTCCATGTAAAAATCCTGGTCTTATGCATGTTGATTATGTTTTTTCTCATGTGTTGTTGATTGCTTTCATAGTTATATCATTAGTTTGTTAATAAGTGACAAAGAAGATAAATTGCTGCAAGTATTAAAGTTTTGAAGACAACTGATTCACCCCCCCTCAGTTGTCTTCCCTAATTTCCACATGGTTGTGCCTACAAATCCTAAATTTTTGTTATCATGTCTCCTATGCTACTCAAGGATGCCTAAAAACTAGAGATGCTATCATGGGGGCATGATTATTTTATTGTTTGTTGCTTGTGGGTTCACCTTTAGTAATGTGAAGCCTTGTCTAATGACATGATCAACATAATGATCATCGAGGACATCAGAGGTCTAAACATGAAATAAGTGTAATCCTTGTCTGTTGACATGCAAGAAATACTCAGGTCATCTAGATTCAATTTTAACTAGATGCTTGTATTTACTTGATGTATCAAAATCCATGTAGGGGATACTCAGATCATCATGGTTTAATTATACCTAGATGCTTGTATTTTCTTACAACATTTTAAAACACAAAAAAACAAAAAATACCCTATGATGAAACGAAGCACTTCAAAATACTTGCAATATCAAGGTGACAAATATCCGCATCCATAACATATCCAATTGCATTTCATATACCATCCATAAATAAAAGCTTGTGATTCCTTCATTCACATTTCTTCTATCAATCACATTTCTATCTACCATTGTAGCTTTCATTGAGCCTCTTCTACATTGATTGAGTACACTTGGACATAACAAAAACATAGTATCATTTTGCATTTTATATTAGGTGAGATAGTCATTAAATTGATTAAATCATTTGGTATACATATAGGTGCATTCAAATTATCCATATATACATTTGTAACAACATAACATAGATGCATACATAGTATCTCATCAAAAAGAACCATCGAAAACATAGTTGTTAGTAATCATCTCATACCATTTTGTCTGCATAACAGGTGTTGCACATTAGATATCATAACATTTGCATACATATACACATAACAAATAGAGTGCATCCATGATCATAGCATAAAAATAAAACTGCATGTAGGCCATCATACCTGCATCATCCTATATAAATAGAAAACGTAAAAGTGTCCATAGCAAATAAAGTGCATCCATGATCATCACATAACAAAATGTATGTAGGTCATCATAATTGCATCATCATATATAATCATAAAGCATAAAAGTGTCCAAGTGTACAATATCAGTCTATCATCCATGAGTCGAATCACAAAAAGGTGTATACATCCATCAAAATAAAAATGATACATGTCTCAGTAGCTATCCAATAAAAGTGGGTATACATAATCTAGCTATCCATGAGCCATTAAAAAATGTGTGTACAAAAGCAAAAATCTATGCAAACTCGCAACTAACCCTGCTACCACGGGATGCTGCTCCCAGCATTGTCCCCTCCCCCTCCTCCACCTCGGCCTGTCTCAGACTACTGTGGGCCCATCCCCGAAGCCGCTAACCGTGAACCACCTGCCCTTTGCGAGGACACAGCCACTGACTAGCTCATGTAACTTGGAGCCCTCTCATCTACTAGCACTGCCTCGTGGTATAACCCTCTATAATATTGTGTATGCGCTCGAGTTGTCACCAACTCTCCTAAAACCTGTTTAACCTAAGCCTAGGCATGTGTCAACTGTGTAACAAAGAGAATTGTGGCCGTGTCAGTGCCCAAGGCGGCTATGGCTGCATCTCTCTCCCTTGTCAAGGCCTGCACCCTAGCCAAGGTTGCATCTCTCTCCCCAGTCAAAGCCTGTACCCTGGCTAGGGCAGTATCTCGCTCTATAGTGATGCCAGCAATGATCCCTGCATCCCCCTCTCTTCAAGCCTCCACAGCTCTCAACTGCGCCTCAACTATCTCACCTGGCCTCATAACAGGCCTACTGCATCCCCCTGCACCTGCTCATGCGGGTCAGGATGATCAGGTGCCTACGGTGCATGTGGAACAACTACCTGTTGTACTGTCAGTTGAACCATTGCCTGTTGGGCCACCTACTGTGCCTCCTACTGGGGTGGGGCCTGCCCCACTCTCTGTTGCTGTCTCAGATGGCCATCACCTCCTCCTCCATCATCTCCTCGGCCTCTGCCATCTCCACCTCTCCTCCTCCCCCATTAGCCTTTATCATCCTCCTCCTCTGACTCAACCTCCTCTAGATGAGGAGCTAACTCTCCTAGTCCTGAGTATCTAGGGAACAGATGTGTAGCAAACCAATCCTCATAGTCCTGTGTCATCCCTGCATCAACTATCTCCCTCCTCATAGGCCATGCCTAATAAGGAATCTATAAGAAATCTGCATTGGCCTCTTCGTACGAAGCCACATGACCCCATCGCCGTTGCTCTACAAATGTCCTAGCAAAAAGAGCCTGCCCTTGTGGCATACCCTGAACCCACCTAAACTGTCGAAGGACACAGCTAACTATGTGCCTCTCCAAAATGTGTGAAGTTTGACCAATCAACCACTGCGTCTAAAACACATATGACAACTCATCAACCTCATCATCCCATACCTCACACTCTAGGTACGGTCACCACACAACTGCATCCACATTATCCAACTAATGGTGCCAGTACTCCAACTTACCCAGCCTATGCTGAGTAAGTACACCCAGCATAACCATAGGAGTATAGCTCATCTCTCTGTCGGTGAAATGTAACAATAGGCCATGTCATTGCAATGTGCTCCTAAGCCCAAAATTGTAATAGTTAAACCCCTGCGGACATACTAGATGCTCCCCGATAGACAACCTAATGCATATCATGGTATAGATGGGAAAGTATGCAGACACCCCAAGAAAAATGAGTGCCCTCAATCAGCATCCTCTCTAAGGTCTGACCCCAGCCAACTGGAAAACTATGTGATCTCCAATCGGGGCATACAACACCTTCGATCAAGCCAACCACAATCCCAGGAAAGTAGTCATAGCAGTCATACATGTCCTGCCAACTGATAACTAATCCCCCTATGTATCAGTCGTCAAATACCCTTCTGCACTCAGCTAAACCAGCATCACACTGGGGGTCATACTCTACCTGCTCCCCTCCTATAGGTAGGTGCAAGATCTTGTAGACATCCTCCAAAGTAATAGTGATCTCACCGGTGGGGAGGTGGAATGTCCCATCCTCACTGTGGAAGTGCTCCACCAGAGTAGTCAGCAAACTGAGGTCCGCACGTACCTTAGGCATGAAGCAAACATAGTATAATCCAATTACACCGAGCACCAGATGATCTACCTCTGTCAACATGTGTTGTCTCTGCATCGTAACAAGAAACTACTCCCACGACCTGAGAGTGTTCGAAATATCCTCCTACAATCAACAAAGCAATGTATCAACCATAACCATATCAATGCAAACTTGCTCAACTATCAAACCTATCAAAATCACTTAACATATGAAATTGATCAAACCAAGCATATCATCTCTTGTCTAGATTCTATCAATCTCAGAGATCACTTATCAATTGTCACATCGATCAAGATGCCAATTGAGTCAATTTCACTAAGTAACTAACTATCCTAAGCAAATGTGTTGTTCCAGGTGGCATTTGCACAGTATCCAAGCAAATGTGTAGCTTGCGCAACCAAAAGGAGTAAATGCGCAGTTCCTTGACAAATGCATAGCTCTGCTCCACAAATACGCAGAACTAACATATGCGCAGCAAAACAACTTAAATGCACAGCAACATAACACATGTGCAGTAACACAGAACAAATGCACAAAAATTGCAAATGCGCAGCAAGAATACCTAAATGCATTGAAATGAAACATATGCGCGGTTTCAAGGCATAAATGCACCAAACCGCCAAGCTGCACATTTACTCTCCTATCTTTGATATGCATTTATTGCACTATTAAATGCACCTAACCTAAAGTTTTTGACATACGTACTGGGGGTCCTGCCTCTGCTACCTGCCCAAATTGTCGAACCCACTCGAACCAATGCTCCTCATGTGGAATATCCATATCTTGGTTGATTGCTCTAACTCCTGCTCTCTGCAAAGCTCCTAATATCTCTCACAAAATGACAAGTGTGCAAATGACTAGGATTGTGGACCCAGCTTCTATATATAGACATGCAACCCTAACTAGCTATGTGGTGACCTGGCCTGCTCTCTGTGCCCTTTCTCCATTGTTTTCTCAAGCCATAGCCTATTTTCTTCACCCTAACATTATCTCATCGTGAGATTGTCTATTATCCTATCAGTTTCTTCCCATCCAATCTCCCAAGGGGACATCCTACCATCGTTAAACTCGTACTAGGGGCAAACTGGGGCATGTATTATTATCAAAAATTTATACTTCTTTGAAACAATGTGATAAAACACATTGCATCAAATAGGGGCAAAATGTATACACCTAAAAATGACACGACTCTACCTAAATAAATATTTTAAATATTTATTTCATTTTAAATTCCTCTGTCAATAAATAAATAAATCAATTTATGTATTTGATTCATATTTCTCCAAAAATTAAATAAAATCATTTATTTAATTAAATCATCCATATTCTTCTAAAGTCATTCTAAATTAAATAATACCAAATTATTTAATTAATTCTTCTCATTCTCTATATTTAAATAAATCTAAATATTTATTTAAATTATCTATTTCCTCCTAAATTGAATTAATACCAAAAAGAATTCAATTAATCCACGTGCACATGTAAAATTCAATATTTAATTAGCTAATATTCTCACACACACATGTCCTATTTCTCCTCCAGTCAGATTAGTTAACTCATCAATCAAAACAATTAACTAATTAGTCATATGAGTTCACTGTTCAATCATCTCAGTCAACTCCCCAATCAATTTCACTTATCTCTCCAATCATCTCAGTTAACTCCTCAATCTATTCTGTTAACTCCCCTGATGCATGAAGAGCAGGACACTTGTCCTCTCCCTATTCATGCACATCTTCTCAAATTTCTTCAACCGTTGAACTTCTCTCTCACAAATCTATAAATACAACCCCTATTCCTCCATTTGAATCATCCAAACTTTTTATAAACTTATTCTACAAAATCACAGCGTGCCTTTGGCACCAAATCACTCCATAGCTTGAGATCAATTGTTATCATTATCACCATTTTCATTGCAAAACCTGTCAATAGCCGTTCTCCATTGTCATCTTGGAAAAAAGCAAAGAAGTGCACCTTCTAAAGGCTCTATTCATACACGAGATCAAGTCAAGATAGGCAACCAATGGAAGCCACGAAATAGAAAGGTTTGCAAGGTATTGTGTTCTTTGTGTTTAATCTTATTTATTTCTAATTTCATTGAGATTATTAGATTATTGATAGTTTAATACTGTTAACCACATTTTCTAATAACATTATTTATGGCTACAATTAAGTTAGATAGAGAGGAAAGCTCATCTAACATAGAATATCATTTCGGCTTTCTTTATTATTATAGAATAGGCAATTTGAAACTTCTACATAATATCATGAAAAGATGTGTCTAAAAATTGGTGTCCACTTATAAAATTAAATCTACATGTTTAACATTCGTGTAGAGTTCTTTTCTTATATATAGTTTCTTTTTCAATTTAGCCAAATATAAAAAGAATGACATATTATCCTATAAAAGTGGTTCTATTCATTCATTCTTAGAGTTTAAATGGAATTTGCCATTCAAATATAAATTTAGTGATGGTTAAAGTATTTTAATGTATTTTTGAACTACCTTTTAATCATTAAAATTATATAATAAAAATATATGAATTTAATGAAAGTTAAAGATGATTAGATATTATTAAAATAAATATATTTATTGTTTTAAAATTGTATTTTTTGATTCACTCTATTTGATAATTTATAAACATAACTATATTAAGGAATGTGAAAGTGAAGTTTGAACTTACAAATTTATATTAGTGTCATAATGTTGGTTAATGGAAGTGAATGAAAAGAGTATTTTACAAACATGTTTTGAGAAGAAATGAAAGAAAAAATGAAAAATTACATAAAATATAATGAATTAAGTTAAAATGTTATGTTTGTTTATTAATTATAAATATGTAAGATTAATTTATGATTTTTTGTAAATATTTGGCACATACATGATGAAATAGTCATAGTTGTTGTATTTGATCATGCAATGTGGACATGAGAAAAAATTCAAATAGCTAAATAATATTGTTCAAGGCATCCACCAATTCCAAAGTTATATTTAATTAGGTCTTCCATGCCAAGCGGTGCTTTTATTTCTAAGTGTTTGCAATACTTTTGTTTGTTTTTGTTTTGTTTGAGCTATTGTGATGGATATACCATTATGACTGGTTTTGAGTCTTGTAAGTTTTATGTTTGAAACTTCATAACAAGGAAATGACATGGATCTATCAAAAGTAGATATGGTCTAATAGCACCTATCTAACATTCATGATAAGGAAATACAAAGATTAGCACCTATCTAGTATTCATGATAAGGATATACAAAGAGATATTAATGTTCTGTATAAATAAGAATAGTGCATATGTAACACACTACTCCACCTAAAGATTGTGATTGAAAATTATTGTGGCTAAGAGCTATCAATTACTATACAGGGTACACTATAAGAAAGTTCCGCTCAAATAGAGGACTATCACATACGCATTGCACATTGAAGTGAGATATCTAATTGTAAAACCAATGTTACAATAACAAATGTTGGCGGGTGAAGAGAGATAATGGGCAATTATCCATAGGCTGCTTTAATAACAGATCATTATTTGTGTAGAACATGGTAGAATCGTGGAAACCGAAGTGATACTATAATGAATAATCTGTTTCCAGTGGCCGGCTTTGAGGGCACAGCCGGTCCCATGACTCTGTTTTAATTTGATGGCCGTATGCCCATATTTAACGCGTTGATTACAATCAGATTTGTTTTTAAAGATATTATTATGAGAAATTTTGTTTTGGGTAAAGAATATTCTCGAAAGATTATAAAAATTTTAAGTGACACGCATGTTAACAGGTGGCACAAGAGTTGTACTAGAGAAAATAACCCAGAAGCAGTAAACGGCTATATATTGAGGCAATCAGCTCTCCTCGGTAGCTGACTTGTTTACGATGTTTGTAGCGCAGGTTCGGTGGGTATTCATATGCCATGTCTATGCCTGCTTGATGTTACTAATTGGAAGCAATAAAAATAAAAATCTGAAACATATAATAAGATAAAAGCATAAACTGCCTATGATGGCATGGTTCGGTGGTTAAGTCGTTCGGTTGTAGTGGCGGCCCCCAGAGTTCAAACCCCCGTTGGAATATTAGAATAATAGTTAAATTAATTAAATAATATGATTTATTTAATTAATGTTGCAATATTAGAAGAATGACTGAATTAGTTAAATAACGTTAAAATATCATTAAATTTAGAGTCTACATTTTGCCCCTCCTTGAGATAGTGTTGCGTAAAATAAAATATAGGTGTGCTTGATTAGATTAGAAGAATATTTTGATTTTGAAAAAGATATATTAGGGATGATGATACCCCAACCACTCAAAGCAGAAGTAACGAGGAGGAATGATGGTAGGGGTGATGATGCCCCCTCGAGAAAGCAGGGAGCTCAAAGAACATGGATGTGCTCTCAAAATGGATGAAGATGTTAGTAAAGATGTGAAGAGATGAATGGAATAGAAATATGAAGATAGAAGATTAGATGGAGAAAATGAATTAAAATTTAATAGATAAAAGTGATCAAATGGGAAACAGAAAAGAGAGATGAAATTAAAGATTAATGATGAATGTTGAAAATGTGCAACTAGAGAATGATAGATGAATGGATGGATGATGAAAGAATTATTTGGATTGGATAAGAGGATAGAAGGAAAGAAGAATAGAACTAAGTGATAAAGGATAAATGATAATGGATAATGAGTGAATGATCTTGAATGTGAGTGTTATGTTGATATGGGGTGAGCACCTATTTTAATATAGCACAAGATATTATGCACCATGGTATAAAGACCAAGGTGACAATGTATCCCATGCATAGGATTGATGCACAAAAAAGCTCGCAAACAACCCTATGCTGTATAACACCATGATACTGTTGTGTTAGATAATCTACGAGCACTGATGTAGATGCAAGGCAAAATGATAAAGCACACAAACAAGCAATCAAGAATGCACAAAACGATGCAAAGAAAAACAAGAGTTGTTGCCCCTAGTCAAGCTAAAAACTGATGGTTCATTGATTGATGATCTAAGGATAACATTGTTGACAATAAGAACAATGCAAGCATAGTGTTGTTAATGATAAGAATAACATGACAATTGGGAACGATATATCCTGATGATGATGATTTGAGTTGATCAGGTTTGCAGCAAGGCTAGGAACAAAACTGATGGATTCTTTTGGACAATTTGTTTAGATTACTTAGCTAGATTACAATGAATTAAGGATTACTTGCACTTAGATTTATTGTTTTTTATTTTCTAATTTTGGGATGGTTGCATTGGATTGCATTTGGCTAGCCTTTTGCTTGACACCTATGACAAGCGAAAATAAAGGATTGGAGACAAGGATGAAAAGAGGATTGGATGGATAGATTAAGGAATTTTTTATAATGGATGGATGGATTAAGGGGTTGTTGATAATGGATGGGGATGAATGGAGAATTCACGATAATGGACGGATGGATTCGGGAGTGGATCTTCAAGGACTATGTTGCAAAGGAATAATGTACCCTGTTGACTTTTTCCCAGACTGGATGCTTATTCCCAGATATCCCTACAAGGTAGCCATCAGTGATCAACAGGAGCTCTGGGCCAGGGGGTCAACAGTATAGGAGATAGACTCTATATTTTATCTCCTCTTCTTCTTCAGGCTCTGCAAGACCTAGGGGGGTATTCCCTACTCAACATCCATAAGGATATGCATGCAAGGCTGGGATGTTGACAGAAAGCAGATGAGTCCTCCTGTATGTAGACCAAAACTGAAAGATAAGGGCAAAGGGGCTAGCTTTGGGCCTATTTGCAGTTGTAGACAGAGGACTGAGGATCCTAAACTAACTCTAATGTCCTAATGTTGGTTTTAGATTTTGCTTTGGAGTTTAAGTGTGGATGCAAAGCTGGATATGGTTATAACACAAAGCAAAGCATGATTGGTGCCTATCCAGGGCCTGGAGTCAATAGACATACACCTGTGAATGATCAGCATAAACAACTAAAACTGGATTTCAAGGGGATCTATGTGATACCTGCCTTACAGGCATCTCCCAATACAAAGTGTTAGGTTATCTCTACTTATGGTATCCCTACTGCAGTATATCCCTCCCAATGTTCAACCTGAAAACAGTTTAATCTACCCCTTGAGTAGAAGTTAGAAGATCAGACAGTCAACATAGGAATTCTATGCTCTAGAATCTAAACATTACCAAACATCCAGATTCAGAAGAAGAATACATGCAGTACTGGAGACAGAATTAACACAACACATGCCAAACAGCATTTCTCATATAAGTTTAATCATGAAATCAGTGGGTTCATGCCAAAAACAAACAACAAGAGATACATAAACTCACAGGTAAGCTGTACAGAGCAACCAGATCAGCTTGTTATGCATTACAGAGCCAAAATCATCAACTTTCAACAACCACAAATGAACAACACAACCTGCTTATAACAGCCAGGTAGGTGCTCAGCAATTAATTACATTGTTGACCAAAATTTCGCCAGATGCACAGTATCATGAAAATGGTGCTCAAACACAACCGGATTGGCGCCCAAACTTGAATGCAGCAGGTAGGGGAGGAGACAGGAAGATTTCTCGAGCCCTGCGCCATCATCCGCTGATTGACACCTTCAGTCGGGTACCAGATCAACCCACGCCATCGCCCATACCTCTGCAACCTTCGCCATTAATGGCGCACCAACCCGCGGCCTCGGGAAGAACATCATACAGACTATCGCAAGCATTTCCCGCCGAGATTCATCATCATGATATTTGAAAATGCAGGATAACAATATCCCACATGCAGCCCGCGATGACCTCAATAACACTTTATATACTAGGTCATGAGCATATATCATGTCGGTGCTTTTGCTCCTGACGACATTAGTATATAACCTCATCATCATCATCCCCCAGCAGCATGATATCCTGTTGTTCGAAATATCACCCTGACGTCATCATGATATTTGAAATATAACCTGCATGATAATCGGCACAACCTGATCCATCGGAGGAACATCCTCCTGCTGAGCTTATACCAAAAGTCTGGCCGATGATCATCCTGATGACGTCATCATCATATCCTGCTGACGTCATCATCATATCTGCCTACTGCACACCTCCTCATATCCGGATGACGTCATCATCATGTTTGCAAATATCAGGAGGTCTCTTCAAGATGATTAGTGTTAGAAATATGACCCCCGCGGGACCTTGATGACGTCATCATCATATTAACATCATCATGATATTCGGAAGACAACCGGATATTTGGAAATATCCTCCTGATGTTCAAATATCAGGTTGCAATGTAGCTCCTCTATAAGATCGGGGCGATAACTGAATATGATGATGCTACTTGAAAAGATCACCTCCAGTAGATAATGCGCGAAGCTAGCAGGCGGATATCTCCTTGATATCAACATCATCATGATGTTCGAACAAACATATATCCGGGTGATATGAAAATATCACCCCCTCCTTCGCGAATATCATGATGCAGATAGGCAGAAAGAAAAATATCACCCTGATATACGGATGACGTCAGCATCATCAGGATGAGAAACAAAGAACAAGAAGTGATACAACATCATCAGGATGATATTGACTAAGATCATCCTGACGTTCCAAAATATGATGACCCTAGTGAATATCGGGTCGCAATTACAACTCTTCAACAACATCATCAGGATGATGTTAACCAAGATCACCCGATGATAAAAATATCACCCCGGCGAAATATCATGAAGGCAGAAAATATGATGACCTCCGCAAGCAGCAGGATGATAACTGGAAATATGATGATGATGAACACTACCCTTAGGAAAAAACAAGTTAGGTCGAGCAATTCAAAGAATAAGCAACATCATCGTCATGCTCGCGCAAGGTGATAAATGGAAGATCACCGGAGACTTTGAAACATCACCCTCGCAAGCAGATGAGGGCGCACTGTAGCTCGGCAGCATCATCATGATAAAAACCAAACATCACCCGATGACTGAATATGATGATGACGATGAAAAACCCAGTCGACGAAGAACATGATGATGCAGACCATCGAAGACAAGATGATGATGATGACCTCCTCCTCAGGAAAACATGATGCTGCAGTTGAAAAATGCTGAGGAGGTCCAACACTTAGAAAAAATGGGCAAGAAGATAAAGGCTTCAAATGAAGAAACCTCCTGATCATGACAAATCAACCCCTGGTCAAAATGAGTGTCAACATACCCTACTCTAGAAATGCCTTTTAGGATGCTAAGCTAAAGGGATATAGTGTATTGTATAAGTCATAACAAGATGCTTGAGGGATTTGTTACAGAAGGATTTTTTATGTCAAGATTTTGTCAAAGCATGTTTCAAGATCGTGCCCTAGTCCTTATCAAGATCAAAGTCAAGTAGGGACAATGGATGGGTATGATGGAAAGGATATATGGATATGAGGGGGGATTAGGATTATATGAGGGGGGATAGGATGGAATAGATGAGACAACTTGCCCCCAAGTCTAAGGTACATAGATAACCAATTTACACATGATGCCCATGAATGGATTTTCATCATGGTACTTATCCAAGGTGCCATGAAATGATTTGCACCATTGGAGAAATGGTTTTCTCTTTACTATTTTAATTTTCTTTTTTTTTGTGTGTGTGTTTGATAGTGCCTCAAAGAAGTTTTCACTAAGGGACTTTTTTTGTTTTTTTTGTATTTTTGGATTGTTTTGCATTGTTGATTAGATGGCCTTGATAGCTAAATATTCTTGAAGGGTCTTCACATGTCCCTTCCTATCTGACATAGTCGATTTAGATGCTCTCGTCATAAAATGCGACTAGTGACCTACCTAGAGTAACTACTTCATTAGGATTAAAGTGCTCTTGTATAATCCATTGATGTTTGTGTGATCCTCATTGATAACAGAGTTGACCTTACCTTCATGTTTACATCTTGATAGAGTACCATCATAGCCCTTATAATAAAGTGTTGCGGCCATCGTGTGACAAATTTGGGATGTGGAGTTCTTGGATTTAAGACATGATTTTGGATTTGGATGGATGGCATTGGATGTGGAATTGGGTGATTGAGATTCATAAGATTTAGGTGGATAGAATGGTGATTTAGACTGGACTGGAGAATTCTTGACTCACCATACTTGGGATGGTGCATTATGGAGTTTGAATTTTGGATTAGGATGGAAATTAAGACCAACATTCTTATACAAGTTGGAAGTGGTGGACACCTATCATATGCAACATTATTTTGATATGGCTCCACATTTTGAGTGATTGTTGGACTTGAACATTTTTCTTCACATGATTTGATTAGTCTATTTTGCTTTGGGACCCATATTAATTTCATATATATTGGACCATGATTTCTGGATTGATTCACAGGTTTGGTGCTTGATTTGGATATTTTTAATTGTATAATATACTTTACAATTTTGTTGGTCCCACTTGACGAGTTTAGGATGTAGAGGATAAAGCTTGATGGTATTGATAGTAGAGGTGGAAGGATTGTTGGTAGTAGGCTTGTTGTGGGGGCTATGAATGGTCCCTATCTCGATGCTTTCATTGGATAAAGTTGCCTCAGTGATCACCAAAGTATCATTGACACCATTAGATTAATTAGATAATTGATTTTCAATGCCTTAACCATGACTGTAGTGGATTGAAATAAGTTCTATGATGCCCTACTCGTGAAGGCCCAATCCTTTTTCATGATAATCCACAATTTTATATATCTTGTTTGCAATAGAATATTTGTTGTCTTTAAAACATGATGTTAGATCGTCAGTATGTTATCGAGGATACTTAGGATTTACTATTGTCTCCTCTACAAGGAAGCCTTACTTGATGAAGGTGGATGATCCTGGTTAATAGGATATTGGTGTTGTCTCATTATGCACAGTTGTCATGCCTTGATTAAATTGTTTATGCTTATCATTCCTTGATCATTTGAATGCTTAGTGTGATCCATTATGGTTTTCTTATCCTCATGCTTGATGTGATTAATATCTTGATTACCACTATACTCATTAGGATTATGTGTGATATGATCACTATCATTTAGTTGATTGGCTATGTGTTCTTGGGGACCAAGTGTCTCATCATGGAAAGTGGATGTCATTGGATGATGAATAGGACTAGTTTGGATTTCTTGATCAAGGATAGTATAAAATTTGATTAGGGGATCAACTTGGTTCTCTTGATCATTACTAGGATCTTGATCATAGACGAGATATTGATCATAAAGAGGACTAATATGGATAGTTTGATATTGGATAGGATTGCTTGGATGATGGATAGGATTAATTTGAATTTCTTTCTTAGGGATAGTATAAAATTTGATGAGGGGATCAACTCAGTTCTCTTGATCATAAATAGGATCTTGATCATAGATGGGAGAAACTTGGATAGTTTGATATTGAGTAGCTTGAATAATTTGATCTTGATTTGGTTGGGTACATGTCTACTACTGCTTTAAATTTGATTCTTGACATAGCTCTTGAGTTTAGATAAAGGTTTGTTGGATGGGCTTGATAGGCTTTGAATAGTCAACAACATAGTTGCATGATGGATTTTGACTTGCACTTATGGTAAGAGACTCTTTGATAGGCTTGATGGGAATTGACTTGCATGATAGTGTTTGGTTTTAGATAAGGATGGTATTAGGAGACTCAAGTGGATGCTCTTGATAGGTATGGGTTGCATGATGGTGTTTGATTTTGGAGGGTACTAGGAGACCTTTGGATAGACTTGGTAAATGTGGGCTCAATGACTTCATGCTTTCTAGGTAGATGGTTATCCTTTTCTAAGAGTCCTTGGATAGAATTCTTCATGGGTTTCTTGAATGGGGTTGGATTAGGTTGATAAGTAGGTGGATACTATTGGCTTTGACAAGAGGGGTTAGATGGTTCATAGGATTGTGGGTAGTATTGATTTTGATGGGAGATGTTAGATCGTTGATAGAATTGTGGGTAGTATTGGTTTTGATAGGAGGGGTTTAACAAGTTGGATGCTGAAGGTTTGGAAGGTGGAGGATTTATGGTTATTAGTTGTGTATGTAGGATTTGGAATTCAACCATAAATTGTTTGATTGGATCTTGTTTTAGGATGGTGTTTCCCTTGTCAAAGGTGCCATGGGGATGACCAACAGGTGTGTTGTTTGGATGTGAAGTGTAGCTTGTGCTAGGAGCATTGGTATATTCATCGTGTTCTACTAAGCTCTCATCATCATCGGTATAGTCTACAAGGCTCTCATCGTCATCATTGTCAATTTGAGGACCTCCTTTGATTGTGATTGTGGGTTGCACATGAGCTCTATGCAAGGGGGTAGGCATAGAGGTTTTAGCTTGCATAATAAGTTTTCAAACTAGGGGTCCATGATGCATAAGATTAAGGATGATGGATGCTTGTATTGCAAATTATTTATCTCTTTGGATTTTGATGCAAGATTTTCAAGTTGGAAAAAGTCAAAATGTGTTCGGATGAAAAGGAGAATTCATAGGTTTTTTATAAGAAAACACTTCAAGCACGTGAAGAAGCCTATTTTATTCAAGTGGAAGTGTCAATGTTTGTGGGCCCACAAATATGTTGTCTACTAAGTTGTAGATATCTAGGGAATTCAAGGTCATGTATACACCCCTTACATAGAGGCCAAGGCCTTTCCCATAGTGAGATCTATCGCAACAAACTTAGAAGCATGGTGTGATTAATTTCCTAGGCCTAACTAATATCTGGTGTGCCATGAAAAAAGATGGCCAAAAGGTCTTAATCTAGGATAAACAAGGCTATCAAGGGGTGTCCTCATTATATGTGAAGGTATGTGAGGCCCAAAATCTATGAACTAGAGTCCCTCTACAAGCATGTGGAATAAGCACAAGAAAATTCCACTTCACCTTGTATCCTTATGAAAAAGGGCCCCAAGGCTATGCTGGACATGATGATGACTCCTTTGAGGTGCAGCTTTCACTCCCCCCCTTTATATACCTCACCATAACACATGGTTTGGGTTGACCCCTAAGGTGGTGAAATCCTTAGGCAAGCCCCTTTTGGGAAAGAAATATAAGCACTTTTGATCTCCAAGATCACTTTGCAGTGTCAGGAGAAAGCATACACACTTAGACTCTCAGGATAAATACAAATACAAAATGAAACTTAAAGAGTTCTTTTGATCTCAAAGATCACCTTTTAGTGTGAGGAGAGAGCATACACACTCTTGAAGCTCCTAGACATGGCAAACAAGAGTTAATTTCCTTTAATAAAATACATGTGCCTAAATTATTGAATAAATATTTTCTATGACATGTGGTGTTGCAGACAATGCATTAGTAGTTTGATGTGTTTTGGTCTTTGTCAAACAATTTTTTCATTGAATTTCTCATGATTTTCTATTTTTTATGCAAAATTTGGAAAAAATACCTGTCCCACAGTGAAATTCATTGAATCACCTTTCCAATGCCTATAATTTTGTAAAAATCTAACCTCAAATTGAGCATATTAAGTGATGTGCTCAAGATTTTGATGGCATGTGGATGCTCAACTAAGGAGCATAACACTAATGGCTTTGAGTGACAGAAATAACAGAGTTATTTTGTATTAAGATTCGTGATGATTCAAAATGAGTGAAAGGAAGAATTTATAGATTTTTTGATGGATGGATAAGGATAAGATTTTTGGAGAAAAGAAGGATAAGGATGAGGATCCTTGATTTATTTCTATTTAACTAGTTGCACATAAGTTAGGAAATAGAAAGAAATCGAAAGAGATAAGATGATGTGAGAAGATAATTAGAAGATTTAATTATTAATTTTCATAATTACTTGTTCACATGAGTTGGAAATAGAAAGAAATTGAGATGGACAATATATGATAATTAGAAGATAATTGATAGAATTGTCTAATTAATTTAATTAATTAAATACACATGAGTTAACAATAGAAAGAAATCAAAAGGGATATAATTAAGATTAAATAATTAAATAGATATTTGATTTATTTAATTAATGTAGGAAATATTGGAGTATGGGTGAGTGGAGGATCATGATGGGCCAAACAATACCTCTAAGTGGCAATAAAAATACTAAAAAATAGACTTAATCAAGTTCATATGAGAATTTGAATGGATTATCTACACAATTTGAAAAATATGTAAGAACAAAATTTGTAGAGAATTGAATCTAGTTTATGGGTTACTATTTTTTTTCACAAAAAACTAAATTTACTTGGTGAAAAATGAATATTTCAATGAAAAGATAAATTTTTTTTAGAAAAAAATAAAAAATGGGTTTCATTCCAGCCAACCTAAGTATGAAAAAAAATTAATTTTTCAAAATAAGTGAAGGACTCATGCTTGGATGTGACACATATTTTTTTGAATTTTTTTTCCAAGAAAATAATTAGTTATGATTATTTTACTGTGACTTTTTTTAAAAACTAAAAAGTGATTTTCTAGCCAACCTAACTCGATCAAAAAAATTGGAATTAAATGTTTTTTAAACCTATAGCCAAAAAAGCATAGAGTGTGACACATCTTTCAGATTTGAAAAAGGTGAAATAGTTTGAAAGTTAGGTATGTTTTTCAATCAGTGTGTCCATCAAGATTTCAAACACACTCTAAATAGAAAATTATTAATAGTTGTTTAATAATATGACAATCAAGCAAATCTTATATTTTTAGAAAGATGACAATTTCTTCAATAAACCCTTTTAGTTTTATCGAATTTGAATAAAAAGAGTCCTCAGCATGGAGGGTGAAGTTAGAAGAAGAGGGTGAAACCTGTAAACACATTAGAATTAAGAGAAAGTCAACTATGACAATCCCAAGCCTAAATCCAAGGTATTCCTGAAGCATAAAGGATATTCGTTATTAAGGTAATAGATATTCATCTTGTAGAGCTAGAAACAGATATCTGTTCCTAGAAAATGGATATCTATTTAGACCAAGTATTCAAGCACTTATAGGCTCCATATGGGTTAAATGAGAAGTTCCCAAAAGCCTGGGGAGACAAACTAAACCCAATGACAAGCTCTCTTTTAGCATGAAACTACTCATGCTAAGGAAGTGACAAAGCACTTAAGAAGACCACTTAAGATGAAAACATTCCCAAACACTAGAAAGCCAAATTTTACATCTCTCTCTCTCTCTCTCTCTCTCTCTCTCTCTCTCTCTCTCTCTCTCTCTCTCTCTCTCTCTCTCTAATACTACAAGCTTTCTTTCTCTATTCTTCTTTCTTTGTCAATCTCCCTCTCTGTATCTCTCTATTTTTTTGTATCTCTATGTGCATCTTTCTCTTTACTTCCACCACAATATGCATGTTTACTTCTCAATATATGTTAACCATGGCACAAGAACTTATTATCTTCACTTGAGATGACACCCTGTGACAACTCATGTAACTTGTCTATTTTTTTGAAAAACATATATAGATACAATCTGTTACATCCCCAACTTATGATTTAGCTTAATCTTACTTTTGCATGGTAATCAGGATGATTAACTAGAGTTGAATGATTAGATGTTTGTGGAAAATATTAGATTAATCATTGTTTATGAGGAAAATGACTAATGCTAGTTAGATGTGAGATTTCAAGTTGAAATCATTATTTAATTATTATGATTTATCAATCATATGATGATACAATAATCATGATTTCTGGTCGTAAGTTGATTGGGAAAGTAATCATCCTTTGAAAATGGAAGGAGGTATCATCCAGGAGCAAGAGATAGATGTCGGGAAAAGGGGTTAAACAGCCATCTGAGTATCATACTTTGTCCTTTGAATCCTTACTATTAGGGTGAGTTACATCTCCTGTGTTAGTCTTTTATTTTCTTTTATCGACTGGTCAACTAGACTCTTCTTGACATCTTTAATGTCGATTTATTGAAATGTCGATGTTCGTAAGAACGTCTTTTCGAGTCATTTGTCGATTGCGAAAAAGTTGTTGAGGACCCTTTGGTTCCATGTTTATTTTCTGCATTATGTATTGTGACTATTTTATTTGGATATTTATGTCATTCAATGAATGATGCTTTCAATGGGAGCAGTGCTCGACCCCATAGTTGCATCATAAGAATGCATCCTTATCTAATAGTGTTGATACTATTAACACTTGGATAATTATAATCCTTAACCCTTATATAAGGGAGTATAAGTATATTTATATATGTTACATTTGGTTTAAGCTCTTCAAGAGGCTAAATTTGATTAATAACTACATTATTCTTTTATTCTAATTTTGTTTATGTGTTGATGGGGGCACTCGGCCAGTCACCACCCACGAGGAGTGGGAAGGAGAGTGGCGGACTACTTTGAACAAGCTTTAGTTTTAGGTATGAGTTGTAGCTCAACTTTTTATACTCAATAACCATAATTTAATATGAGTCTTCTATTGTTTATAAGAGAGTGTCGACAATGTCGACATGTGTATGATACTCATTGTTATGTCATGGCTTACAAAGCCGTAGTGATCAAAAGTTATGTTCTGTGTATTATCATGGTGGTTAACTATTATTACTATCTTTGTTAAGGCCATGTATACCCTACTGTGTATACCTTAAACCCTCGGCTAACTTTGAGTATATAGTATGTGTGATATGCATACGTGAAGTTTTATGTACACCGTAAGGCAGAGAATTAAACTCCTTTTAAAGTTTTATTTTATCATGTCATCGTATGATGACTGTGTTTAGTGGATAAATAATATCAATGCACACCTGTGATAAAACCCGTATAGGGTTATCAACTGTTATCAAATGGATTTCAAGCCTTGAACTTGTCATGATGTTTAATTTCATAATGTTTGGTTGGTAGCCGTGAAGGCTTAAAGTTTAATTTAACTATAAAGCCCGATAAGACGACTGTATTTTAAATGGAACTTGTGATAGCTGAGAGCATAGATTCATGCACTCAATAACTAGAGTCTTTCTTATGATAGCAAGCAGAGGTCAAACCATATTATGTTATAGAGTTATGATAATAACTACAGTTGAACTGTATTATGATGATGATGATGATGATGACTGTATCTTAACATCAAAACTATCACCTCAAAGTGAAAGATGTAAAACATCGACTACATGTAATGATACCTTTGTGCATGTAATGTACTTTTATATTATAATGTTCTAGACCAAGAAGGGTCGAATTATGTTTATTGAAGGACATGACAACTTATAAGTCAAGTCGAGGTGGTGGACATACGACAATGTTCATTGCGTAACATTTATGTATGTAAATCTTTGGCCAAAGTAATGCATCTGTCTCTGCATGCATTGTTGGTCCACAGTGCTCCAGATGGCATAATGTTCTCTAGTAGTATCATACATAGTTAGATTGGATCTATAGTTGTGTGACCGAGAGGTATTATGAAGGACACAACACCAGATACTCAAATGGCTAACCTAACGGGTCCTTATATCTATACCTTCTGCGAAGGGTAGGGCCTCTTCTAGGTAGGAAGTTGTGTGGGGGACCGCCAGTCTGTGGTTGGAGGAAAAGCACCTGGATGATGCTCTCTTTCCCAAGCATGAGACAAGCCGAGGCTTATGAAGATAAATGTCATATATTCTAGATACAGTACTTTTCCATTATATGATTTGATAGTCAGATATTATGTATAATTTGATATTTAATGCCTTGAGCATAGCTTTGTACATACATAGTGAAGGTTATTCACTAATGAGATATAATTAGATATTGTAATTTTAAGTTTTGTTATATTCTAGTTTAGAAGAACATGCTTAATTATTGAAATGATAATTATTCATTCTTGTTTAACTCTGATTTGGGTAATCATGATGTATTCTAATTCTTAGTTAAGATGAATACTTATGTTAATTATTGAGCATTATGGTATGTGATGTTACACACTCCTAGAATCGCCACTCAACTCTTATCACATTCTCACAAATGTATTTTCAACTATGAAGTTAGAACTATTCCCTTCCTAAGGCTATGGCAATCCATAGACACTTTCCATGGAAAGTTGTTCCTTCAACTTAGTTGCTCCTTCTATGGGAACAATCTAGAGATTACAATCCTCCAATGTATCTCCTTCTTCGGGTATCACTTCTAAATTTCCTAATCCTTAATGAAGATCACATCATCTTCTTTCAACCACACATAAGTCCTTTGGTTTTGTTCACCACCTTATTTCTTGTTGATCCTTCATCCTTATAATCTAAACCCTATTAGGTCATTATTCTCTTGAGCATCATTGATCTACTCAAAAAATAATTTTGATTTTTTTCACATCAACACCAAACCAATATCTTTCCTTAATCAATGACACTCCATTCATGGCATCTCACTCTCCAACTATTCAGAGTCGATTATCTAGCCACAACTCCATTGTTCCATGGAACAATTACTTGTTTCTTATAGGGAAATTATTCCTCCTCTTTAACTAATGTTGTTTGTGTCACCAAAAATCTATAAGCACAAAATATGCCATTATTCCCTTCAATCTACATCTTCTTCTTATGGCTATTTTTTGTTACCTCTCTTGCATTCCTACCCTTACTATTCCATCCTTTGATGGGTCTATGTCCATTGTATGTTGACCACAACCTCATAGATTTTCTTTTTTATTGGTTCATACATCTTGTATCCACCTATTTCCCATGCTAGTCTTTTATCCTTTCAAGTGTCATAATAGACTATGTCAATATCCTCTAATCTAGAATTTCTAGTCCATCTACACCTTGGTGAAATTCCTCTTCTTTCCTATGTACTTGGCATCTTCCAACCAAGCAACTCTACTAGTCTCACATACCCATACCAAGTATTGATGATGCATTCCTTGTTGTGTATATTGTACATAATATTCTATATGATCACTATAAAAATTTCATAGGTTACACTAGTGCCTTTGCCACTTGAAATCTATATTGTGCCATCAACACTCTTGGCAATGTCTCCAATAGTCATCTAAAATGGTGTTCTTCTAGATCCGTCCTCTAGATTTTTAGTTTGCACCAAGCTACTACCATAATATGCATGTTCACTCCTCAATTTATATGTTAACCATGGCACAAGAACTTAGTATCTTCACTCGAGATGACACTCTATGACAACTCGTGTAACTTCTATACTTTTTTGAAAAGCATATATCTACAATCCTAGAGTCACCCACTCAACTCTTATCACATTCTCACAAATTTGTTTTCAACTATGAAGTTAGAACTATTGCCTTCCTAAGGCTATGGCAATCCATAGACACACTCCATGGAAAGTTGTTCCTTCAACTTAGTTGCTCCTTCTATGGGAACAATCTAGAGATCACAATCATCTAATGTATCTCCTTCTTCAGGTATCACTTCTAAAGTTCCTAATCCTTAATGAAGATCACATCCTCTTCTTTCAACCACACATAAGTCCTTTGGTTTTGTTCACCATGTTATTCCTTATTGATTCTTGAGCATTATAATCTAAACCCTATTAGGTCATTATTCTAAAGAGCATCATTGATCTTCTCAAAAAATCATTTTTAGATTTTTCACATCAACATCAAACCAATACATTTCCTTAATAAATGGCACTCCATTCATGGCATCTCACTCTCCAACTATTCAGAGTCGATTATCTAGAGCCACAACTCCAATGTTTCATGGAACAATCATCTATTTCTTATAGGGAAACTATTCCTCCTCTTTACCTAATGTCGGTTGTGTCACCAAAAACCACCTTACTCTTTGGCACCTCTTTCTACTAAATACCCTTATTGCAAATGGATTTCTAATCCATGTGAAATCCCATTTTATTTACTAAGCAATTAATGCAAAGGGCCATGCCTCCTAATTACTTCATCAACTCCTCCTTTCTCATACTATTTTCCTCTAGTTTCTCCCAAAGTCTCTCTAAAGTCTAATCTAGGAACTATAACTCTACCTTTGGAAATCAATCTTTTGGTCCTCATGTTGTCGACAAGGCCCACCAAGTTACTTCTCAAGTTAGATCTCTTTCACTTCTTATACTTTGTCTTAATTGAATAACATAGGAAAAATGGAACAGATATCCATTTTCTAGAAGGGATATCCATTACCTAGATATTTGTTGCCCAAAGAATTGGGCTTTAGGTAATAGATATCTATTTTTAAAAATGGATATATGTTATGTAAAATCCAAGAAAAGGCAAAAAGAACATTGTTGGGCCCAACAGCGATGCCCATAGACCCTCTATTGTTGAGAAACCCGTGATATATGCCTGTTACAGTCAAGAGAACACTTTTATACACTTTTGGACACAAAATTTGCTTGTTTCAATAATTAGGGTGATATTTTTGTTCCCCTAATGGGGAGCAATAGTTGTCATAAAGAAAAAAGGAGGAAACTTACATTGGAGGAAATTGAAGCAATTAGGGAAAATGATAGAGCAAGGAATAGGATTGGAAGACTAGGTTTGGTGGATGCTCATCAAGGTTAACCTTCTTCTTTACCATCTAATGACATGCAAATTGAAGGTGTTAATGTTGAATATAATGAAATGTTAGATAAGAATGAAATTGACCATGATATTAAAAATGAAAATGTTGCAAAATTCTATGAAACACCTATTGATAAGAGTAATATCATGGACAAAGAAGAAGAAAAACATAGACGTTTTCTTGAAGATTGTGGATATGAACCTCATGATGTTGAATTTGCACTCCATAATCCATTTGTTGATAAAATTAGTGAGGTTGATAACATGGATGAAAAAATTAAAATCAATGTATCTCCAAATTACATAAGAAGAGAGGACATTTGTCATGAAGAGAATGAGAATGATGAAATTGTAAAACATCCAAGAACCCCAAGATGACTACTTGAAATTGATGAGAACATAATGGAAAAACTTGAAGGCAAGAGGTCATCACGAACGGTTCAGTTGTGGGCTTCAAAACTTTTCAATGAATACTTTGAAAATAAAACATTAACCGAATAATGCCAATTTTTTGTGCAATTACTAAAGATGTACAAAATGAGACATTTACTTAAGAAATTAAAATTTTGGCTAAACGAAGTGTCCAATCGGAATATAACTATTGTTAGAAGCCTTTTCAATGCACTCAATTCTATTGGAAAGACTAGAAAGGAGAAAGATAAAAGAGTTGCTCGTAGAGTAATAACAACCTCAATAGTGAGCAAACAATTAAGAAAGACTCGATTAATGAGGCAAACTTGTGTTGACTTAAGCTTGAATCATAAAACATTGTCAAAAGCACTAGCATTAAGATCAAGACTAGATAGTCCTCTTGGAAATGATACTTGGGATTTCAATGGTAGGCTTCCATAAGTTGATAAGAAGCTAATCAATAGCACAAAGGATGAAATTGAACGATTTCGGTACACTAACTCTAGGGTATCACCCAATGTAAAAGATGTTTTAAAGTTAAGAATTGGTGATAAAGACCGCACACCACATCCTAAACATTACTTAGAATGTAGCCAAACAACATTGTACAAGTAATATTGTGAAACACACCTAGGTATGACAATCTCACAAAGAGAATTTGAATCTTGTAAGCTATTTTATTGTGTTCCTCTTAAAATTCATAATACATATTGCAAATACCATGTAGAGTTTTCTCTTTATCAATTATTGTGCAATATTCATTCTACTTGGCACACTAACGAAATATTACAAGAGTGTGGTGCAATTCAACTACCGAAGTCATCTAGGGACTTATTGGATTTATTTCTATGTATTAGAGATGATGGCTATATTTTCTACAAGAATTATTGTTTAAATGAAAAGTGTTTACAATGTGATGGGTTATCAAAGTTTATATCATGTATTCATGAGGGCAGTGAGCATGATTTTGGAAAGAAAATGGTTGAAAAAAAGTGATATGAGATAGTGAAATATAATTTGAAAGATGGAGGTGAAGGTTCTAGATGTGAGTTGATTGCAAGAGAGGTATGTATTGCTGATTTTATTGATGATTTTAAGAAAAATCTTTTTTACAAGTATGCCAAACAGAGCCATAGGTACCAATGGTTAGATCAACAATTCAGGATGTGTAAAGACTTTTTCCTGATTGAAACTATTGTCTGTGTAGTTAATTTTGTAGAAAACTACATGTAACTAGAAAATGAATTGCAATCCCAGTACTACAATTCTATTCATATTGCTATTTTGTTCACATCATATATAGACATGCCCTTGAGAGTACAAAAGAGAACAGGATGATTGTCAGAGAATACCATTTTTACATGAGTGATGATTGATCTCATTCATCAAAATATTGCAATATTGTTTTCAACAATTTTATGGGTTCTTGCAAGAAAAAGATATTAGAATGGATCAACATCTCATTTGGTTAGACAATTGCACTGGTCAATTTAAAAATGCTCATGTGTTCTATTGGTTGAGTTGAATGTATGCAGAGAAGGGTATACCTCATATTTGGAATTTTTTGAAGCTAGGCACAAAAAAGGGGAACATGATGGAGTGGGTGCATGCGTGAAGAGAGATCTTTTTAAAGAATAACTAAAGATTAGAGGTGGTGCTACATTCAATGATGTAGATTCTATTATTAAGTGGTGTAACTATGCATTGTCACAAGGAGTGGCTCTTGATTCAAAAGTGTGCATGTTCTTTTGGTTGGTTGATGAGGGGCTAGCGAGAGAGAGATTGGATTGTTAGAGAATTAATGAATCATCAAAGATGCATTCATTTCAAAGCTCAGATGCAAGTGCATGGACTATATAGACACGAAAATTAGCTTATTTTTGTCAGAGTTGTATTAAATGTGATTGGGATAATTGTGAGTCAAGTAAGTGGGTAGATGCATGGATTCCGTGATATTTAACCCCTTTATCTCAAGGTCATCCATCTTTACTCAATGACATGGAGAGCTCATTTGACTATGAACGTCTTTCAGACCTTGTACAACCAGGTCATGTTTATGTAGTTGTTGCACCACATGGAGATGAAGAGAGATCAGACTATTGGTTAGCACAATGTGTACAAGGAAAACAAAAGCTAATGCGACCTATGACAAATGATGATGGGTTCACATATCCTACAGGGTTAGTTGTTATTACTAGGACTTGCTTGCAAACATATATGATTAGAAAGAATGGCATCCCTGCATTTGAAGACTTTGAGAAGCATAAAACCATATTCATGTAATTCACACCTAGTTGTAGCAACAAATGTTAAGTTACTAAATCATCATGCAAAACCAAAAACAAAACAACTATGGACAATTAGTAATGTTGATCATGAAGCAATATTGGATACTCTAAAGGTAAGAAATGACCTCTCAGGTACGCTTGACTAGCATGTAAACTTCCATATGGGACATGTATGACAATTTTAATCTTAACTTGTTCTTGTTTTTTCTATTTTTTAGAATCATTTTATTAAAAATCTTGTTTCTTTAACTATAATATGTGCTTTTGACTATACAGGACTATGAATGAGGTTATCTTGCAATGATGGCATCGTAGATGCGAGGTATAATTTTTAATGTGCATTTGTGTTTCTTAATATTTGTCTTTCTAGCTTTTTGTACATACTAATTTCTAAATTCATTTTGTGCATGTCCTGCAATCAAGGCATTCCATGAGATGGCATCTCTTTGATGTGTTATGTCAAACAGTTCATGTGCCTTGTCTAGATGCTTCCACATTTTTCATACATGTCTCACAGGGTAATTACAACTACAACATCTAACAAATTTCTTATCTCCTTCATGCTTTTACGGATGTCCATATCCTGTTCCAAAGATCTAATTTTGGCACATGCAGGGAGGATGCTAACAAAGGTTGTGGAATTTGGCTTTACACCCACCAATTGCATTTTCTTGAAAGTGTCTAAAGCCTTTTCAACAAATCAATTTTGTGTGTATCCTACAATCAAGGCATTCCATGAGACCGCATTTCTTTGAGGTATTTTGTTGAGCAGTTCATGTGCCTTGTCTATGCTTCCAAACTTTGCATTCATGGACCTCCTAGGGTAGTTGCAACTACGACATCTAACATAATTCCCATATCCTTCATGCTTTGATGGATGTCCATACCATGTTCCAAAGATCCCATTTTGGCATAGGCAGGGAGAATGTTGGCAAAGGTTGTGGAATATAGATTTATACCTACCAATTACATTTTTTTTAAGTGTCTAAAGCCTTTTCAACAAATCCATTTTGTGCATAACCTGCAATCAAGGCATTCCATGATATGGCATCTTTGTGAAGTGTTCTATCAAATGGTTTATGTGCCTTGTCTATGATTCCACATTTTACATACATGTCTCGCAATGCAATTGGAACTACGACATCTAATAGAATTCCCATATCCTTCATGCTTTGATGGATGTCCATACCCTGTTCCAAAGACCCCATTTTGGCACATGCAAGGAGGATGCTGGCAAAGGTTGTGGAATTTGGCTTTACCCCTGCCAATTGCATTTGCTTGAAAGTGTCTAAAACCTTTTCAAAAGATCTATTTTGTGCATATCCTATAATCATGGCATTCCATGAGACCACATTTATTTGAGGTATTATGTCAAACAGTTCATATTCCTTGTCTATGCTTCCACATTTTGCATACATGTCTCACAATGCAATTGCAACTACAACATCTAACAAAATTCCCATATCCTTCATGTTTTGATGGATATCCATACCCTGTTCCAAAGACCCCATTTTTGGCACATGCAGGGAGGATGCTGGCAAAGGTTGTGGAATTTGGATTTACACAAGCCAATTGCATTTGCTTGGAAGTGTCTATAACCTTTTCAAAAAATCCATTCTATGCATATCCTACAATCATGGCACTCCATGAGACCACATTTATTTGAGGTTTTATGTCAAATAGTTCATATTCCTTGTCTATCCTCCACATTTTGCATACATGTCTCACAAGGCAGTTGCAACTACAACATCTAACAAAATTTCCATTTCTTTCATGCTTTGATGGATGTTCATACCCTATTCCAAAGATCCCATTTGGCACATGCAGGGAGGATGCTAGCAAAGGTTGTGGAATTTGGCTTTACACCCGCCAATTGCATTTGCTTGAAAGTGTCTAAAGCCTTTTTCAACAAATCCATTTTGTTAATATCCTACAATCATGGCATTTCATTAGACCACATTTCTTTAATGTGTTATGTCAAACAGTTCATGTTCCTTGTCTATGCTTCCACATTTTGCATACATGTCTCACAGGGCAGTTGCAACTACAACATTTGACAAAATTCTCATATCAAAACATAATTGTACAATCATAAATGGGTTTGTACCAAAAACTTCACTGTCAATTCCCATTATAGTTCTTTAATTGCTTCATTCAGACCTATGTTCAAGCTTGTAACCATGTAAAGCTACCTAGGGTTTATGTTGGACTATGCATGACAATGTATGACTGTGTATGATAGTCCTAAATTTCATGAACTCCTCATGGCCACCCTACAAAACACATAAGAGAAGAGTGTTAGTTTGAAAATAGATATATAAAGAACAAACACTAATGATCTTTATGCATGAATCAAATATTATGAATGGAGAATATGTCCCATGACTAAGAATCAACTTCCCTTTGGTGCCTCTATATTATGCCATCTTAAGACATCGATAAATATCTTCAAACATAACATGTAGGTCTGAGGAATGATGAGTTATTCATCATCATTACCTTCAAAAGTGGTAAATTCTATTGCAGGGTTTGATAGATCAAGATCATATCATGAACTTCACAATGAATATCCTTCCTAGTATCATCTATAACAAGACTGTCATAACAGTTGGAATAGCAATTTAGAACTCCCCTGCCTTACTCAAAATTATCAAGAGGTATAGTCAAAATCATGTCAAATGTGTCTTAGAAGTTTTCATCCATCCTCATACATGTGTGTAAGGGGCAAAGAACCAAAACCTAGATAACTAAATATGTTATAGAAGTGGATTATGACATTTATTCCATAAATAAGGCAGTGTTAGTGATAACTCTAAGGTATGCAACATTTTCTTACTTTACCTCAACCTCCTCCTTTGCACCTTTACATGGGTGGTCCCTTTAGACTAATAACCTCAATCTCATTAATCCCCCCTCAGTTTAGAATTTAGGCATTAAGACTTATGACCTTGCTGACTAGTTTCGAGACTATGAATGTGTTACACATCTAGTTCCTAGGGTTTTCATTGATGTCAACACTATCATGGAGTGATGGTTTACATGGTTGGATGTCATGTGCAAAGAAGACATAGTTCATGGTTGGATGTCATGCCCCATCTAGCAGAGAAGATACAATTCATGGTTGGATGTCATGTTGAATATAATGTGGATTACTAAAGTTCATGGTTGGATGTCATGCCCTTATCAGTGCAGAGTTGAGTATGAAGTAATATTAATATGGGAATTAGAAGCACTAAGAAGATCAGATATGTTGTTGATGTTAGAATATGTTACTAATGGCCTAAAATGTGTATGTTTCAAGTTTCATAATGATTGGATCACCAGAAGAGTGTTTTGCAGTTTGAAGACAGTATTGTAGACAACTACTATATGGAAATAGAATGCTCCACATTCCTCCACATTTGCAGATATGGCTATGCGGTTCTAGTAATGTGTTCAAGGTTCGGTGAAGGTGATAATTCCAAAGTTTCAGATCATTTGTCCTTCCGTTGTGAAAGTTATACATGATAGAGTACCAGCATGTGTTATGGCAGAGTGAGCTGGTGTTGAAGGCATGTTGGAATTCTCCACATTCCTCCGGAAGTGAATGGTTGCCTTTGCAATTTTTTGGACATGTTTATGGATGTGCATTACATAATTCCTTGCAATTTCAAGGTTTTTGGTGGTCTGCAAGCTCAGTTTCTCAATGACATTATGTTGCAATGTGTTCTGGATGACTGGTTGTTCTCAGAATTCATGGTTGAAGATATGAAACACAAATCTTTGTTGTGCGAAGGTAAAGGAGTGTTTGGAGATGTTGTATGAGTCATGTAGACTCATCTAGAAGATTTTCATGAAGATCTTTCTTGTTTCCAATACCACACAAGGTTTTCAAGTTGTTGTGTGGTTTTACTTAAGGCTGTCCTATTTTCAAATGAGCGGAGTGTGCGGATGTAATTCCTTGGTGTTTGATGCTATGAAGGATGTTTTGGACCTGATTAAGCAAGTGTTGATGTCTGTAAGGCATGAGTCTTTTGTTGGTGTAGCATGTAGTCTTGTTTAGGACTTATTTTCTACACGTTTCATGTTGTATATTGTCTGGCTGACTTGTAAATGTATTTTTGATGTTATCTCTGGCTGACAAGCAATGTAATCAATGTAATATCATGTATAAATTGTAAATCAAATTGAGTTAGGTGAGGTGTGATTGCAAAGTGATTGATAAGGTTTGCAAGACAAAAAAGAGAAGAATGAGTGCATTATGATGTGCGACTGAAGGAGAAAGAGAAGTTGTAGATGATGTCCTAATTCATCTTGAAGACTTATATATGATAGTGATCAAGTGCAAAGTGTGCCTAACTGATCTGATCATTAGAAGGGAGTGTGAAGAGGTAATATTTCAATCATCAAAAGTGTGAATTTCAATGTTAGTTTCTAGGCAGTAGAAAGACTATCATACTATAATTTATTTTAAATGTATTCTCGATTCAGGGAGTAGTAGCTTCCTAGGGAGTGACCCTAAAACAAAGTATTCAGGGAGTAGTAGATTCCTTGGGAGTGACCCTAAAGCAAAGTTCTTCAGGGAGTAGTTGTTTCCTTGGGTTGTAGCCCTAAAACAAAGTCTGCAGGAAGTAGTAGCTTCCTTGGGTTGTAGCCCTAAAACAAAGTTGTTATTTGAGCTTCATATATTGTGAGTTAATCATCACCATGGTTTTTCCCTTCTAGGTTTTTCCACGTATATCTGGTGTTATGTGTTGATGTGAATTGTGTTAATCTTTCATGTTCATGTTAATGATGTAATGATTAAGTTTTAATCTTCTCCGGAGAAGTTGAAGTTTGTTTAGATACTAATTCAACCCCCCTCTCAGTATCCTGGTGTGTTCAACAATTGGTGCCAGATCCAAGTTCCTCTGAAGGAAGTTTAACTGCTTGAAGAAGGTCCAAGATGGCACTTAATGGATCCAACAAGATACCTAGGTTTGATGGAACAAATTATGCTTTTTGGAAGCTAAGGATGGACACCTATATTAATTCTCTAGGGTGTGGTGTTTGGGACTCTGTCAAGTCTAGTTACAAAGTTCCTATTAATATTCCTACAAACGTAGATGAAGTCAAATTGTATGATAAAAATGCCAAGGCAAACTTTTCTATCATGAGTGGGCTAGTTGATTCAGAACTTTCAAAGGTAATGAGTTACAATTCTGCTAAAGAAGTTTGGGTTAAACTTGAAACCATTTATGAAGGAGATAAGAAAGTAAAGCAAGCAAAGATGCAAATCTTCAAGAGCAAATTTGAGACCCTAAAAAATTTAGAGGATGAAGATATTGCTAGATATATGCTTTGAGTGAATGAAGTGGTCAATGGCATCACAAGTCTTGGTGGAGAAGTGAAAGAAGATGAAATTGTGAAGAAGTTTCTGAGATCTCTTCCCAAATCTTACAGTCATAAGGTATCTGCTATTGAGGAGAATGCAAACTTGGATACATACATTGTAGACAAATTATTTGGTTCCCTTACTGCCTTTGAAATGAGAAATTTTGACAGTGATGCTCCAAAGAAAGAAATTGCTTTCAAAGTCTGTATGAAGACAAAGGAAGAAGTTGTTGATGAAGATGAGAGCTCTGATGAATTTGAAGTAGATTTTGTGAGAAGACTAAAGAAAGGCACTGGGAAATGCAAAGGTAAGTTACCCTTCAAATGTTTCAATTGTGGAAAGGTTAGTCACTTTGCTTCTAAATGTCCTTTTAAGGAATCAAGGGGTAGTAACAAGAGAGGCAAGTTCAAAAGAAGTTTGTATTCCATAGAGAGAAGTTATTCTTCAAAAGGTGAGGATCATAATGATTCAAATGATGAAACACTTATCATGGCCTTGAATGGGTGACAAAAAGGATGATGTTAAAAAATGTAAGAAGATGCCTTGCAAACAAATCAAAACAATGATAGATCAATGGTTGTATGGACTGCTTTTCATGCAAAAGAAGCTAAGGCTTAGGTAATTGACAGTGGTTGCTCAACCTTATAAAAGTCATAATAGAAGAACCGTATAAAAACCTTCTAGTTTTTATATGGTTCTTCTATTACTCCATTTAAATGAATTACCTTAGCTAAGGCTTAGGTAATTCATTTAAATGGAGTAATAGAAGAACCATATAAAAACCTTAGGAAGTGTTTTTTATGTGAGGTGCATTTTTTTTATCCTCTCATTCCTCTTGGCACCCAAGATTTTACACTTTGATATTAAGTTGGATGATGATTGATTATGTAATTTTGCACATTGGTTGGAATAGTAATTTATAGATTTGAAGATTAATTATACTTTAGTATGTTTAATCATTATTTAAGTATACTTGGGAATGCAATAAAAATACTTTGATGTTGGTGAAGTTCAATTCACAATCTCCTTTGATGATATTGTCATATTGACAATGATATCTAGGTAAGTAATCTAAGAAAATTTGATGTACTTTAGGAATGAAATTTTTAATTGTATTTGTGAGTTTTCAATTTACATATTTAGATTTTTTAAAAAATTAAGTTGTGTGCTTTATTTGAAACTACCAACAAGACTTTACAATTATATATAGAGAGTGTATAGTATTATTTTTCTAAGTTTTTATAGTATTCCTTGGTTGAACTATTGTATTCACATCAATTCACAACCTTGGAAATTATTCATTAAAAATTGTATTATTCTAGATTTATTCTAGGTATGATAGATTCCTAGTTCTAGAAATGCAATTGCCATAATAACCTTGGTATCTAGGAGAAGTGTGGTCTATGAATTTCTTTAAGGTTGTGATGATGGAACTCATAAACATAGATTAATAAAATATGATGATTTTCCTTTAATCATATTTTGATCTTTGTGATAAAACCAAAAAACTAACAAATTGTTAAGATTATCTTTAGGAGGTATGTTGCTATAAAGAATTAAATTGACTAATTATCTTGGTTTTAGATCAATATAGACATTGGCAGTACTCAAGTTGCATGCAACTTTGTTGTTGTGCAAGATCACATAGATTTCCTTATATTTGTTTAGGCATATTATTGTCATTAGAACACAAGGATAGAAGATGGAACTAAGCTTATATCACAACAAATATAAAGTGTCATTTTTTCCACAAATGATACTGTGAAACTTGTAGGACTATATCATTTACATCTCCTTGGACTAAGTAAGGCATATAGTCTACTAACAATAAGCATTTTTATAAGTATGACTTAATGACAAACATGTTTGAAATAGAATTTCTCCCTCCAAAACGTGTGAAACAAATCTTGCATTTGAACCCTTGATTATGATTATAGAATAGGATGTTGCAATCACTATGATTACTTAATCTACTTTATACTAATATGCATTGGTTCTACATTCCACACATCTAAGAGTGCTTTAAACAATTATATCTTATGTTCAACTAGATTGATATTCCCGTTTAGACTTGGACTTTTGAATTAGGAGACTAATATGGTAATGGTGTAATGCATGTATTTGTATTCGTCTATTATATATAGTTGTAGTACTATTGCAAGAGACTTTAGTATAATTATGCCCATTAAGGGCTATGCATTATCAATGTGGATTTTCTTACTTGGCTTAGACAAGACTAGAGTAATATTGTGCATTGGCACAAAAGACTTGATTACAACATATAAGGTAATGTGAATTTGTTGTTGATTAAAGGGGAAGGTGATATTCTTTTGAATCTCTTTTGATATCTCATACTATAGAAACTCAAAGTATTTTGACTGCTTTGTAGAAAAATTGCAATATTTCATGCACATGTTTCCTAGCCTAGTGCAATTCAAAACTCCACTTGGGATTCATTATGATGACATTCCATGTATATCAAATATTTTTAAACATACAACAAATGTTGGAATTTCTATGTCCTATAAAGAAAGGTACAAGAGACACAAATTTTTAGCATTCCCAAAAAAACCATTAGAGATGTTAAATTTTCGACATGGCAACATTAAAAACCAAAAACTAAAACATTAAAATTGTTAGATCATTCAAAGAATATATTTTGATCCTATTAAGGGGCATGCCTTAGCAAAGTGCATTATTTATTCAAATAAGACAAGACTACAAAAATATTGTGCATTAGTGCAATAGACTTGATTCCAATATAAGGTACTATGAATTTATTTTTTATTAAAGGGAGAGGTTATTTCCTTTTGAATCTCTTCTAATATATCACATTATAGAAAATCAAATTATTGACTGCTTTGTAGAAAATTATAGTCTTTAATGCACATGTTTCCTAGCATAGTGTAATTTGGAAAGCTACTTGAGATTCATTAGGATGGCATTCTCTGTGATAACAAATGACATTTTTATAACCTACAATGAACTTTGAAATTTATGTCCTACAAGGAAAGTTACAAGAGACATCAAATTTTTGCATTCCTAGAAAAGCTACAAGAGATGTCAAACTTTTGACATGGCAACTTTTAAAACCAAAAATTAAAACATCAAAAACTACTAGACCATTCAAGGAATATGTTGGGATCCTGAGCACAACATATTTTGTTATTTAATGTAAATGAGATATTTTGTTATAGATATAATATTTGTCACATGTTAGTATATAAGTGGTGTTAGGTAGTGGTATGTGAGGTGTATCATTAATATAAGTAGGTGGCATATGTAAGAGCTACTAGAAGGTTCATTGAACCTAGTTGATATAGTATATCTAAGAAGTTACCCACTTGTTATAAATAAAAGTTTAACCCCTCTTTATATAATCAAAATAAATAAGGATTCAATTTATATAATTAAATGATTCATTTGATTACATATAGATGGGTTAAAGCCTTATTTATAACAGGTGAGCACCTTGTTAGAAAAGTTATCTTCATAGTACATCAATTGTTAGGGTTAGCTGGCAGAAGATATCAATTAAATGCAAATAAAGATTAAACAGAGGAATGGAAATACATAGAAATAATAACAGCGAGAGACAAGTGTTAGCGTGGTTCACGCAAACTCAGGCTACATCCACCAATAGAGAGTCTAATATTATTATCCAGTAAATCAAACTGATTACAACCAACAATCCCTACAACTCAATACTGCTGCAAAATGCTACAATACAATATCAACGGAAACCCTAACCCTTAGCCGCTTTTATCAAGCTTTTTGTCGGTTACAAAAATAGGTTTTTTTATGTCAGCTAATAAAAAAATAATTCACAACGCCTTTATAAAACAATAGGCAATTTTTTCTTCGGGGGTGTTGCCCCTAAGCCTCCGTAGGAGGGGCTTTGCCCCCCTACACTCCCCCGTTAAATAATTTGGGGGGAAACCGCGCTGATAAAAGTGGAGAAAATTTAACCTCTGAGTCTAATTACGCTCCATATAACAACAATCTCCCACTTGGAGACTGATCAAACTCCACACCATATCATCTTCCACTTGGAGACTGATCATAACACCGCTGACCCTCTAGCTCACACTGGAAATAAGCACCCTGGACTTTGTTGTTCTATTTTTATTGTTTTTAGTCTAGAAGATCAACTGAACCTAAAGAGGAGCTTAGCTTCTCCCTTGTCACTGCCTTTGTAAACATATCCGCTGGATTTTCATCTGTATGTATCTTTTTCAGCTGTAATTGTCCATCATCCAACACCAACCGAACAAAGTGATACCTCAACTGTATGTGTTTGGTCTTTGAATGCAAGGTAGAATATTTTGCAAGATGTATGGCACTCTGACTGTCTGTAAACAAATAACTGTTAGCCTGTTGTTTGTCTAATTCATCCATGAAAGATTGCAGCCATATCATCTCTTTGCTTACCTCTATTGTAGCTACATATTTTGCCTCTGTGGTGGATAAAGCAACCACCTTTTGCAACCGTAAGATCCAACTCACCATTGTGTCACCTACAATAAAGACATAACCTGTAGTACTCAGCCTGGTATCAATATCCCCTACCAAATCTAAGTCTACATAACCTGCTAAATTAGTATTAGAGCCCCCAAAACATAAGTGTTTATTGGATATACCCCTCAAATATCTAAGAATCTATTTTACCGCATTCTAATGCTCCAATCCGGGATGAGTCATATACCTGCTAACAACTCCTATAGCATGTGCAATATTCAGTCTCGTGCATACCATGGCGTACATTAAACTTCCTATAGCTGAAGCATATGGTACCTTGGACATTTTCTCTTCCTCCTCTTATGTCTTAGGACACATCTCCTTAGTTAATTTCAAATGACTAGGCAAAGGTGTGCTGAGAGCTTTTGCATTCTCCATATGGAATCTCTACAACACCTTTTCAACATAATCAACCTGAGATAGAGTCAATTTTCTGTTCTTCCTAGCTCTGCAAATTTTCATACCAAGGATTTGTTTTGTTGCCCCCAAATCCTTCATAGCAAATGATTGTGCTAACTATTGTTTTAACTCTCTTATGTGATCCATGTTAGACCCAGCTACAAGCATGTCATCAACATATAAACATAAAATAATGTAGTTATCATTATCCAACCTCTTAAAATAAACATAATGGTCAGAATTACACCGGATGTAGCCTTGCTCAGCCATAAAACTATCAAATTTTAAATACCATTGCCGAGGTGCTTGTTTCAGGCCATACAAACTCTTCTTCAATCTGTACACCAGCTTCTCCTTACCTTTGACCTCAAATCCTTGGGCTTGTTCCATGTATATCTCCTCCTTCAAATCACCATGGAGAAAGGCAGTTGTCACATCTAGCTGTTCCAAATGCAAATCTTCAGCAGCCACAATACTTAAAACAGTACGAATAGAAGTCATCTTGACAACCAGAGAAAATATCTCATCAAAATCAATGCCTTTTTTCTGTGCAAATCATTTTACAACTAACTTGACTTTAAATCTTTTCTTACCTCCATCTTCCTCTTTCAACCGATAAACGCATTTGTTTGGTAAAGCTTTTTTACCTACAGGTAGCTTACATAATTCCCAAGTTTGATTTTTCAACAAGGACTCCATTTCTTCTTTCATTACAAACTCCCACTGAACTTGTGTATCCACCTACATAGCTTCATATCTTTATAGTTCACCAGCATCTGTTAACAAAATAGAATACAAAGAGGGAGAGAACCTTTTAGGTCTACTTAGTCTTGTTGACCGTTTAACATTCACTGGAGTTTGTGGTATTTCTAGTTGTTGTTGCGGAGCATGAGGAACCACTAAAACATCACTATTTGGAGTATCATCCAGCACCACATAATTCTTTTCTTTCTTCTCATGTTACTGCAACTGATCTTTGTACAACACCTTCTCATTGAATACAACATCCCTGCTTCTCACAATTTTCTAATTTTTAAAATTCCAAATCCTATAACCAAATTCATCAATGCCATATCCAATGAAAGTACATTTTTTTGATTTTGCATCCAGCTTGGTTCTATTTTCAGAATCTACATGTGTAAATGCTTCACATCTAAAGGTTTTGAAAAAAGAATAACTCACCTTCTTACTTGTCCATGCTTCCTCTGGAATACCACAACCCAAAGGAACTGAAGGACCTCTATTAATTAAATATATAGCAGTGTTGACAGCCTCTGTCCACATGTTTAAAGGCAGCCCAGCATGCAATCTCATAGTCCTTGCACGCTCCATTATTGTCCTATTCATGCATTCAGCCACTCCATTCTCTTGTGGAGTCCCTGGAACCATTTTCTGCCTACAAATTCCATTAAAGGAACAATAATCCTTAAATTATTTGCTGCATTACTCACCACCATTATCAGATCTGAGACATTTTAATCTTTTACTTGTCTCATTCTCAACCAAGCTTCTCCATTTCTTAAATATTTCAAATACATCAAATTTCTGCCTAAGGAAATAAATCCATACCTTCCTAGTTGCATCATCTATGAATGTAACATAATACCGAGAGCCACCGAGAGAAGATACCTGAGCTAGTCCCCGTACATCTGTATGCACAAGCTCTAACTTTCCATCTTTCTTTTGCTTCCCATCTCTAAGAAAACTGACTCTCTTTTGTTTGTCATACACACAACTTTCACAGAAATCCATATTAATACATTTCAAACCTGGTAAAACTTTCTTAGAATGAAGTACCTTCATACCTTTTTCACTCATATGACCAAGTATGTTATGCCACAGTGTTGTCTCAGAACCTGCAGCAATTATTTCAGTCTCTTCCTGCGAACCTGCAACAACTATTCCTAAACTTGTTTATTTTTTCTTTGCAACAGCTAAAGTAGAAGGAACAATATGACCTGTACAAAGATATAAGGTGCCTACTTTCACACCTTTTGCTACTATTAAGGCACCTTTTGAAACCTTTCAATTTTTATCAGTAAATGTAACAATGCAACCTTCTTCGGCTAGCTGCCCTACTGAAATTAAATTCCTACTAAGCCTTGGAACATGCCTTACCTCTTGTAGTAGCCAATGATTCTCATTTTGTAACTTAATCTTAATTCTTCCCTTTCCAACAATCTGACAAGGTTCGTTATCTCCTAAATAAACCAGCCCGAAATCCCTTTGGACATAATCAAAAAAATAACTTCTATGGGGCGTAGCATGAAATGAGGACCCTGAATCTAAAACCCATGAATCATCGACATTATCTAAGGAAAGAATCAAATCATCATCTTCAAATTTATTACTTACCACATTTGCCTCCTTATTGCCTTCTTGTTTGTCTCCTTCTTTATTCTTCCGAGACCAGCGATCTTTCTTCAGATGACCTAGTTTCCCACAGTACCAGCAATCCTTCTATCCTCTAGATTGGGATCTCTTGTCCTTTGATTTTCCTCATGACTTCACATGACCTCCAGAACCTTTTCCTCTCTCCTTTGATCTATCGCTGCTTTCTGCATTCAAAACACTGCCTGATGTGGATCCACCTGAGCTTTTCCTACGAATTTTCTCACTCAAAATAACACCAACAACATCATCAAATTTCAGGGTATGTGAACCAGAAATAGAGTTACTAACCGCCATTACCAAACTACTCCAGCTTTTAGACAATGAACATAATATCAAGAGAGCTCTAACTTCTTCATCAAATTTTACATTTACGAAAGTCAATTGACTGACAATCGTATTAAATTAATTTAAATGATCTGTCACAGATCCACCTTCAACCATTTTCAGATTAAACAAACGCTTCATGAGAAATACCTTATTTGAGGCTGAGGGTTTTTCATACAATTTAGCCAAAGCTTTCATCAGACCATCTGTTGTCTTCGCTTCTGTTATATTGAATGCCACCGATGGTGCCAAGCACAACTGAATGGTTCCCAGTGCCTTTCTGTCAAGAAGATTCCAATCTTCATCAGTCATTGTTGCTAGTTTCTTGGCTACTCCTTCCAACGGCATCCATAAATCTTTTTGATAGAGGTAATCCTCCATCTGCATCTTCCATAACTGATAGTTCTACCCATTGAATTTATCGACCTTCGATTTACCCTCGTCCGCCATTGCTCCCACTCAACCGTGAGACCTTCCTGCAGATGATAATTGAACACAACCTGCTCTGATACCACTTGTTAGGGTTAGCTAGCAGAAGATATCAATTAAATGCAAATAAAGATTAAACAAAGGAATAGAAATACACAGAAATAATAACAGCGAGAGACAAGTTTTAACGTGGTTCACCCAAACTCGGGCTACATCCACCAATAGAGAGTCCAATATTATTATCAAGTAAATCAAACTGATTACAACCAGCAATCCCTGCAACTCAATACCACTGCAAAATGCTACAATACAATATCAACAGAAACCCTAACCCTTAGCCGCTTTTATCAAGCTTTTTGTCGGTTGCAAAAATAGGGTTTTTTTTATGTCGGCTAATAAAAAAATAATTCACGACTCCTTTCTAAAATAATAGGCAATTTTTGCTTCAGGGACAGCCACCGTGGGCAATGCCCCCGAGCCCCGCAGGAGGGGCTTTGCCCCCCTGTACTCCCCCTTTAAATAATTCGGGGGGAAACCGCGCCGATAAAAGTGGGGAAAATTTAACCTCCGAATCTGATTAGGCTCCATATAACAACATCAACTAGGTTCAATGAACTTCTAATAACTTCTTGTATAAGCCACCTATCAATACTAACATTCTACTTAGCACCACATATTGTCATGTGACAAAATATAAGCTTTATAACAATGTAGCCTATTTACATTAAATAAAAAAATATGTTGTTTTTAGAAAGACAACATGCCCTAGGTGTACAAAAAAGCTACTATCCTTTGTGTTGCAAGTGGTATCAAAGTTTTGGTCCACCTATAGTATACCTATAACCCTAGCAAATGCAACTACCTAAAGATAGAAAATGAGGGCAACTACACATCCAAATGGTGGATTGTATCCACAAATCCAAATAGAAAATGGAGGAAACTCTCCAAAATATGATAAAACACAAAAATATTGTATTTATATGAAAATGGGGCTGATTGATTAAACAAAGAGGGGCAAACCATTATTTATAATGAAATAGATCACTTCTTATACAATCTATTACATAATCACAATGACTAGGTTCAATGAACCTTTTAGTGGCTCTTTACATAAGTTGTCTACCATTATTAATAATCTACCTAACATCACTATTTACTACCACGTACAAAACATGATATGATAAAATATGAGTTTTATCTAAAATAGTTCATTTACATTAAATAACAAAATATGTTGTGTGAAGGCAAGGGAAACACCTTTTTCAAGTCAAATTGGATAGTCCTTATCTCTTCCAACTGGAATATTGTCAACCTCCTTAATTTGGAAGCTCTCCCTCGAGTGGGGCTAGACCACAATCTGTTGTTGAAATGGCAGGAAAAGAATCCTAGAGGACCCTTCCCTTTTAGGTTTGAAATGATGTGGGCGGTTCACCCGAATTTCAAAAACTGTCTAGCTGACTGGTGGAGAATTCATGTTCAAGGATTGGCCATGTTCATATTGGCCCAAAAGATCCTTTATGTTAAGAATCAGATTAAGGGATGGAATAAGTTCACCTTTGGGAATGTGTTGAATAGGAAGAAGGCCTTAGCAAGTCAGTTGCTCGACATTCAGTCCAGACTGGAGCAGGGAGATAGTTCAGAGGAGGCCTTGGCTCTGGAAAAGTCCTTATCCAAGGACTGGCTTCTAATTCTAAAAGAGGAGTTGTTCTGGAAGCAGAAATATAGGATCCAATGGTTGAAGGAGGGGGACAGAAATACTTCCTTCTTCCACCAATCTACCTTGAAGCATAAGAATCGAAATACTATTAGTAAACTCCAAGACGTGGATGGTGCTGAAGTTTCAAAGGAGGATCAGCTAGGGAAGTTGATAACTAACTACTTTTAGTCCCTTTTGGCAACCCAGTCCATTAACTTCTCCTCCCTGGAAGACGATGCTCTCTTGAATTCCATACCTACTCTCCTTTCTATGGAAGATAACAGTCTCCTAACCAAGTTGGTCATGGAGGAGGAAGTTCGGGTGGTGGTCTTCTCTATGGGGGCACTCAAAGCTCCGGGACCAGATGGTTTCCCCCCAGCATTCTTTCAAGAATTCTAGGAGGTGGTTGGTAAAGATGTCACTGAAGCAGCTAAAGATTTTTCAGAACTGGAAGACTCCTATGGCAGTTGAACAGCACTTTCATAGCCCTGATCCATAAAAAAATAGATCTCATTTCCATGTCTGATTTCAGGCCCATTAGTCTCTGCAACATTGTCTACAAGATTTTCATGAAAATTTTGGTTTTCAGACTTCAACCCCTACTAGACAAGCTTATTGTTGCTAATCAGAAAGGCTTTGTCCTAGGTAGGCAAATCCTGGACACGGCCATCACCACCCATGAGGTCATCCACTCTATCTCAAAGAGTAATACCCCGAGTATGATTTTCAAACTTGACATTTCCAAGGCTTATGATAGGGTCAATTGGGATTTTTTGTTTAAAATCCTTAGGAGATTTGGCTTCCAAGACTGTATGATCAATCTAGTGAAAGAATGTGTTTTCACTATTCGGTTCTCGATGCTTGTCAATGGTACCCCTTGTGGGTTCTTCTCTTCCGGTAGGGGACTCAGGCAAGGGGACCCTGGCAAGGGGACCCTCTATCCCCCTATTTGTTCATTATATTGGTTGAAGTTCTGGGCAGAAATGCTTGTAAGATGTTGGGGAATGGATCCCTTCATGGTATAAACCTTGCTTCCACAACTCAGCCTTTTGTTATCCAATAAGTTTGTTGACGACACTATTCTATTTGGTATTGCCTCTGTGGTGGAGGCCAGAAGATGGTGTTAGGGTTCAGACAAATCAGAGCAATAAACACTAACAATTATATGCAGATTAAATAACCCAAATATAACAATGAAGAATAACACAAAAGAGATCAACACAAAAATTTAACGTGGTTCACCCAATATGGGCTACATCCACAGAAACTCAACCATCCAATGATTTTATTATCCAGTGCAAAACATATTACAATTTCATGAATTCCATACCTGCAACATACATCCCAACCGCTTATAACAAGCTTTTTGGAAGCTTCTAGAATTAGGGTTTTACGATGTCATTTTTCTTTTGTCGGTTAACAAATATTAACAACCGACTCCAAACAGGCAAAAAAGGATATGTTACGAGTGTACAGTACTTGCATGATCAATCACCACATACCAAGAATCTCCCACTTGGAGACTAATCAGTCTCTACACGAAACAAATGGAAAAGTCTCCTCAAAGATTATGAGGTTGTTTCTGGTCAAAGAATCAATTTTGAAAAGAGTCGTCTACTTTTTTAACACTCCGAAGGTTTTGCAACACAAGATCAATGGAATCCTAGGTTGTTCGAGTGCTTGTTTACCGACGTTGTATCTTGGTCTCACCCTCATAGTCACTAAAGTTACTCTTGACTATTGGAACTTGATCATTGAAAGAATGCAGAGGAAGCTAGCAGGGTGGAAAGGTAAGCTGCTTAGTCAGGCTAGGAAATTCTAGCTCCTCAAAGCCTCTCTTCAAGGAATCCCCACCTACTTTCTTAGCCTTTTCAAAATTCCTAAATGTTTAGTTGATAAGATTGAGCAAATTCAGAAGAAGTTTCTATGGTCTGGTGTGGAAGAAAAAAGGAGAATTGCCCTTGTCAGTTGGGAGAAGGTTTGTTTGCCCAAGGCCCAAGGGGGATTGGGCTTGAGAAGAATTCACCTCATGAACAAATCTCTCATGGCTAAGACTGGTTGGAATCTAATCCAAGGTAACAAAGACTGGGGGGTTATCATGTATGCTAAGTACCTCAGGGGGGATCAGGCTTGCAAGTTGCTTTCTAAACAAAATCTCCTTAAGGGGTCGGTCATTTCGAATGGCACCCTTAACACCAAAGGACTTCTATGCAAAGGTGTTAAGTGGAATGTGGGGATGGCAGGAACATTAGCTTCTAGGAGGATAAATGGTTGAAAGACTTGCCCCTCAAAGAGTTGAATTGTGGAAGACTTGCTGACAGAGCCAGTGGTTTCTTTGGCAGGTTGATCTTAGATTATATCAGTCACAACAGGTTCCTCATAAGTTGGAAGTGTCTTACTGACTGCGGTTTTATTCAAATGAGAATAGGCAAATTGCTCTTCAGCTTCAGGGGGATATGGGCAATTTTAGGCTTACCTTGTTCCCTAAGTAGGACCAAATTGCTTAGGAAAATGACAATAGGGGCCTATTCACTGTGAAAAATGCCTATAGTCTGCTATTAGACCCGGGGGAAGATAGCTTGTGGGCTAAGATCTGGAACCCAAAGCTCATACCCAAAATAAACTTTTTCTAGTGGACTCTCATTCACAATGAGATCTCAGATTATATCAGTCACAATAGGTTCCTCAAAAGTTGGAAGTGTCTTACTGACTCTGATTTTATTCAAATGAGAATAGGCAAATTGCTCTTCAACTTTAGGGGGATATGGGCAATTTCAGGCTTACCTTGTTCCCTAAGTAGGACCAGATTGTTTGGGAAAACGACAGCGGGGGCCTATTCACTGTGAAAAATGCCTATGGTCTGCTGTTAGACCTGGGGGAAGACAGCTTGTGGGGTAAGCTCTGGAACCCAAAGCCCATACCCAAAATAAACTTTTTTTGGTGGACTCTCATTCACAATGAGATCCTCACCTTGGATAATTTGAGGAAGAGAGGGTTTCAGATTCCCAACCGATGTGTTCTTTGCTATGAAGAGGAGATTGTCCCACACTTGATGCTAAACTGTAAATTTTCTAGAGAAGTATGGAGCCTTATCTTGCAATGGTTGAATACAACTTGGGTCTTCAATGCTAACATGGCTGACCTTATCGGTGAGTGGAGGTCCCCCTTCTCACCTTCATTCTCAGTGACCAGGGAGTTGTGGAATTAAATCCCCTCACATTTAGGATGGAATTTGTGGGAAGAGAAATAATAGAATTTTTAGGGAGAAATCAAGTACTCCTCTAGAGGTTTTCCAGGCTTTTTCCAAGCTCCTTGCTAAAAACATCAACACTAGCAAATTTAAAGTTGCAAATTATCCCCCTAGTATGTCTGAAGTGATCACGTTGAAACAATGGACTGTTAATTTGGGTATCTGTAGTGTTGATACTTCTAATAAGATTGCTAGGGCCAAGACCTATTCAGAACCTCCACACAAAAAAATTGGTGTAAGTTGAATTTTGATGGGGCTGCCAAAGGCAACCCAGGAGTGGCTAGTGGAAGGGGTATCATCAGGACTGACAGTGGAATTCTTGTGGCTGCCTATTCTGGAGGGATAGGGATTAAAAGCAATAATGAGACTGAGGCACTGGCTATGCTTTGGGGAGTCAAAATTGCTCATTCTATAAACATAAAAAAACTGCATGTTGAGGGAGACTCCCAACTTCTTCTTAATGTTGTCCTAGGTTCGGCTAACCTAGGCTGGCACTTAATGGATGTGGTTGGGGAGATCTGAATGCTCCTCAATGCTTTCGAAGAGTTTAAAATGTCCCATATTTGTAGGGAGGGTAATGCAGTAGCGGATGCCATGGCTAACTTGGGGATCAACATCTCTTGTTGGAGATGCTGGAGGTAGATCTCCAACTTGCCTCACAGAACACAAACTCTTATTGAGAATGATGGACACAAATCTAGATCACAATGACAATCCCGTGCTCAGCGAGGGGAGGTGGAACAGCTAGAGGTATATTTTGATCTACCTCTACATTGTTGGTGGGAGCCAAAGGACTAGCTTGACTGTTTGGGAGGGTGGTAAGGTTAAGAACTATAAGTATAGAATTCAAATTTAAAAAGGAGTCGATATTTAAAATCCGTGAAAAGAGGTAAATGATGTGGACTAGCAGACGCTGACTCAACCAACTATTGTTGATTGGATGTCATGGCGGAGGGGGGTCCCATGTGATGAAGTTTGGAGGATAGGTTGGCAAGCCAGTAATAATTATATTTCCATCCCTAAACACCAAGATATTCACTCCCACACGAGGTCGCTGACGAATGTCTTTTCCCTGGCAGCAGAACAGGGTGGCAAGGACCCTTCGCATTTATTTTATGATGGCAACTCCTTTAATATCAAGATTCGCAAGCCTTGGATGAGATTAGAGTGCACGAGAGGTATTAATCATAATCAAGTGCCTTTTGTTTAGCTTTATTCCTGTAAGAATAGAAATAATGATCTTGTTGCATATCTACACTAGCAATTGCATTGGTTTCAAATGGCCAACATGGGGGTGACATTGTTAAAACTGAGTCTTCCTCTCCGAATGAACTCAAACACAATCCTACTGTTTGGCACATTATCCAAGAGAGTGGGGTGGCTTCCTTCCTGGAAGCTTTGATTGGCCATGACAAGAACCTTTCTAGACAATTTGCGAACTCCTAGTACAACAGATATGTCCACTTGAGGGGCATTGGGTTCAAGGTGTCGAAGGAAGTTATTGGATAGGATACCAGAATGTCTACCAGAGGGAAGAAACATTACCGTCGAAGCAGAGTGCCGGACCCAAAGAGCATGGGGATGTTTTTAAGGAAGGTGAAGCTACCATCAAGCTTCAGGGAGGATTCGAATGGGAGAAGTTGCCCTTCCCATGGGACCAAGTTTGTCTTGTGCTTATGAAGTATTTCACCCTCGAGGGGTGTTTCAAGTTTTATTTCCATTATCATTTTGCTTTGTTAAACCACTTTAGACACAGTATAGAGATAAGCTTTCCTTTCTTTATGTTGTCCTCCATGGAAAGCTCTATCTGGTCTGCCAAAGAAACCCAAACCAAGAACCCTAGCACCCCTGTTATTCCCCTCCACCAAGGCCTCATTCTCTGACTCTACCACTTTCATTTAGCTTTGTGCCCCCTAAACAGATTAAGGTTAGCCTCCTTGAAGACTCCCCTCCAATTCTGGTTGTTGTTGACCCTAATTTGAAGGGTAAAGGTAAAAAATCTGTTGGGTTTCCCAAAAGCACGATCCCCTCCCCCTGTGGCCTCAAGGATGGGCCCAGAATCAAAGAAGTCTGGGATTCACCATCAATGGGTACCCTTGTCCCCAAGTTAGGCTCTAAGTCAAAAGGTAAAGCCACTCCCAAAAAGACCAGCAAAAGCAATAAATTCTCGACCTTGGATGTCAAGAAGGATGCTACTGTTGCCGGGAAAAGGGAGCTGGATATGGAGGAAGAGGAAATTCAACCACATAAAAAAGCCAAAGATGGGAAGGCGGAAGCCCTAAACGAAGTGACTGCTTCAAAGTTTATTGATCTGAAGGCTATTGGTAAACAGGTGGAAGGTGGTGATACGGGTGCTACTAGTAATCATGTGCAGAGTGTTAGAAGATCCAGTCGAATAGCTAGCATCCCTTCTGCCAATCCTCAGGGTGTGGAGCTGTCAGGAGAGTCTGAAGTTGTTGAGGACACTCTGGCTGAGGAGGGTCAGACACCTACTGAGTCTTATCATGAGGAAGAGGAAACCAGTCACTTCCCTGAACTAAATATCTCATACTACGATGAGGAGGAAGGTCACAAGCAGAAAGCTGATAAAGGGAGTTGCACCCTATGTACAAAAATGGCCAAAGACGTTGAACTCAAAGCCAAAATGGAGAAGCTTTAGAAGAAGTGGGTTATGTCAGAATTCACTGCAAAAGCTTTGCATTGCATGGCCACTGTGTTCTTTGTTGTTAAGGATTTTGATGATAGGATTAAGAAAATTGGAGTTGATAGTCTGGGTGATAAGAGGCCAAGCTTAAGTTCCTCTCTAAGTATGGGATTAATGAGAATCCCTAGCTGGTTTCTATGTTTTTTATTGTTTTTGTTTAAAGTCAGTTCATTTTTTTGTTGCTATCTATGGACTGTTAATGTGTTGTTCCTGGCTTTTATGAGGCCTTGCTTTGCCCTTGGGGCCGTTTTGTAAAGGGATATAGACCCTCGTTTCCAACTAACTTTATCAAAAACAAAATATGTTGTGTTTAGGAAAACATGTCTTCCCCTTGGGAAGCTCTATTCCCAAATCTTGAAGACCAAATGGAGTTCTCCCTTGCTTCATCTTCCTCCTCTCTTTTTAACTTGAAAATAAATATATGAATCTAATTAATTGGGTAGAAGATTTGCCAATGCTTTATTATGATGAAACTAAACTCATTCACTATACTCTAGTGTAAATGCCCAAGGAAGTCATGTGGATATTTGCATGGCGCAACCAACGTTAGAAAGCATCTTCAACATGTGATCAAAATTATCATTTGAATATTTGTTTGATGAGAGACCCAATGAGTTATAAATAGCCACTTAAAATTCCTCTACAAAGAGGGTCTTAAGATGATGTGTCTTCTTTTCTTTTGCATTTTGTGACTACCCTCATGGACCTATTCCTTTTTAAAATTTCCCACCAAAGTATTCTCTTAATTAAAATATTCATGAATAATATAAGATCCATTGAAGAAAATTTGAAGCATCATTTGAAATATCGTGTAAAGGAGAATCAACAAACATAGGTGTAATATTGTTTTCCTTGTAAAAGAGATTCACAAATAAAGTATTCTCCTTTGCCTAAAAGAAATATTCATACCACTGAATATAAACATCATCCAACTCTAGCCATGAAAAGATTTTTAATTTTTTATATTATGTACCACATCTAAATGATTAATAAATTTATCAAGGACTATAAAGTGTGTTGGGTATTATTTTCAACATTTTTCTTAGCCTAGGGTTTTTGAGGTTGAAAATAACATTTATTTGTAGACCATTTCTACTATCAATACTTCATTCAAAGATATTAAAAAACATTCATTTTAAAGTTCAATAAATCTATTTTCCAACAAAAAATGGCACTTAATCAGACACTTTAGCAAAAAGTTATGACCTTTCAAAGTCAAGGTACCACATTTTTTTAAAAATCAAATGTCTCCTAAACAACTTGCAACAGCTACATCTCCCTCCACGAAACTCTAAAATTCACAAATGAAGCAATGTTACAAACAACTCAAAGGCTACTTTCCAACAAAAAAATCACTTTAGTCAAACTCTCCAACAAAAAGTTATTACCTTCACATTTTTTTACCCCACAAACCAAAACTTGCTTGCGATACCAAATGCAAGACACTTTGTAAGGCACGTGTAGTTATACAAGAAAAATGTGTACAAATGGTAACCAAAGTTATGGGGGACCAAGTGATGTCTAAGGCGGTCAAAGTTACCACTTTTGCAACAAAACTTGTAGAAGCATGCAAAGACACACTAGATGTGAAATTGAAAGGAAAGCCTACCAACTAAGACATTAGTGAGCTAAAGGAGAGTTTTATTAAGTAGTTGAAGGCAACTTGTCGAGAAGGAAAGGAAATGGAACCCTTGCTTTTCAATTGGGCCATGGTGCATGCAAAGAAAGAAAAAATGTTAAATTACAAAGGAACATCACTTAAATCAAGAATAAGATGTTGAATCTTACAAATGTTGGAGTTCAATTGAAATGAAACAAAACTCACAAGGAAACTATGAAGATGGATCTCATTATTCTGTCACTGATGCAAAACGTATTTAGACATTAATTCATAGTAGCATAAATGAATATGAGGGTAAAAAGTTCTGGCTATGTTTTTGTGTTTCTTTATTTGGGTAGTGTTGTCAAAGATGCCCAATTTTGATACAAATTTGTAAGGAGGTAAAGGGACTCTAGCTAAAAACACTCAAGAGTGGTTGGACAAACATATTGGGTAGCTAAAATCCTACAATGGCATCTACGCAACTTCCCACTAACCTCAAAACCAGCAATGACAATCTAGAAGGTGCAGTATGGTGAAAACCCATAAGGGCACCAAAACAAAAAACCCCTTAGCTAATTTACAAAACAAGGTTTGCTTTTTGCTAACATAAATAATGGAGATGAAAGGGTAAACAGTGGAAGGTGAAGGAGGCATGGATTGTCACAAGTGGTCTTAAGTAGATACAACAATTTCAGTCTAGGAATATTGTTAGAAGGTATAACCCAATTGTATAGATACCATTAATATGTAAGTCAAAGCAAATATGTAATACAAAGTCAATTGAAAAAATAAGTTGTGGAATGAGAATTTGAGTAACAAAAGTTAGTTGCAATCAACCTCTTAAGACGAAATTTGTATTCAAGCATCTAAATATAGAGTCAAACACATATGAGAGATGTGTTGCAATTACAAGTATTTTTTCTGTTTGCCCCAATTGTTGTTTGATCGTTGCTCCCTATAAGTTGCATTGGCACTTAGATTTCTTTATTTGCTCTTGTTATGTGTCAATTAATCGAAATGAAATTGTGTGGACGATACAAGAAGCCTAAAAAATAGTATCAATTCACTCGTCATGGACTACCACAACACTTATGGATGACTTTGGTTTGTATGTAACCAAAGTATCACCAAGACTATTTATTGTTTTTTCTTAGATTGCAAAATTTCTAGGAGCGAAGTAATAGAGATGAAAAAAAATCCTAGTTTTCCCATATAAATTCATGTTAAAGATCAATTCTATTGACTTCTAACAACTACAGCGACTTTCTTTCATTTCAAACTTGGATTAATTTAAACCCGTCAATCTTGCGAAGTTAATTCTGGACATATTCCCACCTTCTAGTTAAAAAGAATCATATTTTTTGTTGTTCAACATTCAACTTAGTTAAAGGCCCTTTCTCCATATAGAGCCTTGGCAAATTCGATCTTAGATATTCGCTATTTTCTATCATTTTTTTTTTTTTTTTTTGTCAAGGATAAGTGTCATATTATTAGTATAGCCACATTTGCAATCCTTTATAACTATTTCCTTGCATAACTACAGCACCCTCCTAGGATCCAATAAGGTGCATTGTTTTTGTCGAGTGAGAGTCTAGGGACAAGTTAGAGCATTCGTTGCAAGTTTAAATTTGGGCGGGCATGTTTCTGTATCATGACATCCAACAAAAGTAACAAAAATGGGGAGTAAGGCACTACCTTTATAGTTGGATTTCAATTTCAATAAGAATATTCCCTGAACAATAGAAAAGAGTAAAAAACACTTCCATCAATTTGAGACATAAATGGCATTCAACATCTAAAAGCCCTTAGCTTGCTGATCCAAATTGTGATTCAATAGAACGTCATGGAAAATGATATGATCTTAAAGAAAGGATAACCCTATCTCAATTAGCCATTGTCTGCATAGTCTCCAAGGCTTTCCAAATGAAGAGTAAATGATACTTACCGAAATTATAAATCACATAATGACCATAAATACATGATGCTATCATCCAATCAAAGATCAAATAATTCAGTTGAAATAAAAGCTGAAAATTAATGCCGCTGAGCCTCAATTCAGAAGATCATAGTCATCCAAACGCTCATTGTATTGTAACATTTTCTTCCTGATCTTTGACGTGTCAACCCATGTAACAAAGTCTTCTAGTGTCCTTGTCACCAAAAATGCTGGATCTGTAACAGTATCTGGGCCAATGCGGATATCTTAGGAACAGCTAAAGAAAACTTTGTGAAAAAGTTGTTTTACATTATAATATAAACTTATTATGAAGGCAACTACATGACTAAACCATATATACAATCCCCGTAATTTATATCATGATTTCTTCAATTGGTTTTCACACAGATTTAAAAGCATCCAACGTGCCATATTAAAGCACATCTTAGAAATCAGGAAAAAAATGTTACAGGTAAATTAAGAGTAAGACATTTTCACAGTCCATATTAGTGAGTTTATAGAATTTTCGGAGAAAACTCTGTAATAATTTTTGAATCAATGTCTTGGATCATACTCCATGATCCATCATCAAGATAACATAGGCAACAAATTGTGAAGAATGCAAAAACTAGACACTCTTAAATAAAGGTCAAGATGCCAAGAAAGTGGGTTGCCTTGGGAGATGCAGGCAAAGGTTGAAAAAGGGAGAGAAAACAAATTAGGAGCCTAGACTTGGAAAGGCTGCCCAGGGCAGGAAAGTTGAAGTTGGATCAACAATCAGAAAAAGAAAAAAATAACAATATATCAATAAGTAAAATACAAATTTTGATAAAAAGAAAAAAAAAAGTTCAAACACAGGAGATGTGTAAAAGAAGAGTGTAAAAAGGAGGTGGGGAGGACAGGGAGACGGGCTAAGAAGAAAGCAAAAATAATAGACAAAGAATAAGTAGAAATGAGAATTTGAGATGATACAGAATAAAAATAATAAAATAATAGTAGAGAGTTGAGGCAAATCAAGAAAGTGAAGGAAGGAACAACCAGCAAAGGCTGGATAAAATGAGGGATAAAAGGATGAAAGGCATAAAAAGGAAGTGGGGAAGCAGGAGGTTGAGAACCACATATTATACAATGTTACCGGTAATTAGTACCATATATTATACATTACAAATGTACGTATAGATAAAATTTAGATAGAGGAAGGATACGGCCTTGTTCAATGTATGTCACAGCTTCCTTGAGGCTTTCACAAAAATGTAACCTTACAAGAACTGTAGCCAGTCGACGCCTGCAAGAAAACATTCCATGTGAAATAATTCAACTTGAAGCTTTGAAGTGTGCTCTACAAAACAAGGTAGTTTTATCCAGCAAACTCAAAGCAAGGTTTTCCAGTTATATTACCAACACCCTACAAAGGAATTACTTTTAGCAATTATACCTGCAGAAGGAAGAAACTGACAACTTCTCACACAAAGCCAAGCTCTTCTTTGTTGGAATCACCCCAATATTATATCTGAAGAATTAATACAAGTATCTGACATCAATCTAAACTTCAAGCGTAAAATATCTCAAAAAGCTAAGAAACCAATAGGTTCTTGATGTTAAAAGAACATGGCATTGCAAAGGATAACTTTCAAAATAATTGTCCCAGTTCCTGTGTTTAGATGTTTAATCGTCTAAAAAGCACAAAAAGAATTGGCTGGATTTTTAAATTAAAGTGGAAGTATCTTACTATGAAACTTGCTGCATTCAGCAACTGGATTAAATTTTCTAGGGGTTAAGAGATCATAAACTATTCATTTGTGATACTAAGCTGATCCAACATTTGCAACAAGAGACTGTATTCCAGCTATTAAAGTTGTCATATTGTCATGTATACAAGGGCTTAGAGGAAGGTTGGCATGAACTTGACTTGGAATTAGTTGAAATTATTTTGTATCTGAAAAGTTGCTTCAAGAAGCACGATTTTTTTAGAATTTTTGGAAATGAAAGACAACGGTCTATGCCACTTCTATCCGCGTACTTTAATGACCGATTCTTGATCTATAAAATTGCAAGTCTTCTCTTAAAATTAAAGAAGGAAGAAGAATATATATATATATATATTTTTCCTCAAATGACCAAAAATGGGTCAATGGGATTCAACAAGTACATTCAATTACAATATAGAAGTACTAGGATAAAGAAGACGTCATAACCTGGTACATCCAAGGCTATTAATATACACGCTTCAACAAATATTTATGAAATGTTCATTTGCTCATGCTGAAGCTTCAATATTTGCATTGGATGATTATGATATTTGATTTATTATCATGATCAAGACCGGGTATAGACTGCTGGATTTAACACATTAGGATGTCACTCTAGATAGTCTAGTGTTAGCCATGTATCGAACAATGACAAATTGTAGGTGATGATAAAATTTTTAGTAGATGCCATATGTTAAATGCACTACACAAGGTGTTCAAGTATGTGGATGAATAGGAGATGGCAAGAAAAATATGGTCTAATCACAAAAGGCGTTTTCTTGCTCACAACAGTTTCGTCATTGAAATTAATGTAACATAATACAGATTAGAAACAGATCCCCTTATTATAATATATGAACAAGTCAATTAAGAATCTAAAATGAATCCTTACAGTTTCTCTAGAAGACGATCAGTCATCTCAACTCGAAAAGGGTCTTTTGGGTCAATTTGCTTCAATATGTTTACAAGCTTGGTAGCCACTCCACACAATACAGAGTATCTGAAATGACAAAAAGAAAAGCTCTTTATCAAAGTACATAGCAACCTTGTACAAATTTGTTTTAATTAAAATATCAGCTCCTCCCTAAATATCAGCTTGGATAATATTTGACTTTAAAAAAAATAAAAAATTCAAAAATTGCAAATAGCTATCATATGCATGAATAGAGCCCTGAATCAAGTTAGAAAGATAAAGGATAACTTTTTTCTCTGTTGATATTTCTACTATCATATGTAGTCAATCACAAATAAGCATGAAAGATCAATCACAATGTTTTTTTAAGAACCTCCTATCTAAAACCAGCTGTTCAGTCAGATAAAGTAACAATCAGAAAAAAGAGATTTTAATCATTTGAAAATCCTGCTGCAAATGATTTTGACTATATCAACCGATATCTAGAGCCCCAAATTTTGAAAATTAGCATTTTATGGACAAGCATATTATACTTGCACAAGAAGGTTAAACCCTTCTTTCTGGATGTCATGCCCCTTGAATCATGTAAAGGTACAAAGGACGCATGACAGCTAGTGGATTCTACAATAATCATAATTTGATATGAGATATCAAGGATCCTATTCATATACAAAGAGCAAAGACAATACCAATGGAGATGACTCAAAACAGAAGGATGGTATAATTTACAACTCTGAAATGTGTTACTTCAGGAAAAATATTGGACCATATCCTGCATGATCAGGAATTGTGAAGTACATAAATCTGCATTTTAGTTTGCAGTCTGGTATGTCATACATGTATGATGTATTTACATATTGTTGTACCCCTACCAAAATGACCCCATTCAACATCATCACCATTTCGGTCATTTTTTGTTTGTCATTTTTGTGCCAGGTTATGTCTGGAACCGTCTAAGTTCTATGAATCTCACGATTAATGTCAAAATGCAGGTACAAACCGGAAACAGGAAAATTTGGAAGAAATTGATGAAGTTCTAAAAATCAAAATGGTACAAAATGCCAAAAAGGAGCACCAATGCAACAAAGTCCCAAGTGTACTGTTGTGACCAAATCACACATCGCCCCATTGCAAATGGGGACCCCCTTTTTTTTGAATTCCAGTGCTTTGCTAAGTCCAGGATGATGTCCTTTGCATGATGAAGTCAGTGGTGTTTGAGTCTTAGAGCCCCTTGATGACCTGATCCTGATGTTTGAGACCCTGAAAATGACTAAGTCTGGTATCCTGATCCTGAAGATCCTGAAAATTGGCTAAGTCTGGAATCTGGTGGATCCTCAAAAATCTAGAATCTGCATGTTAAATCTGGTGGATCTAAGACCTATCTCAAACATCCTGAAAGGTATATTGAAAAATATTTAAAGTATAAGAAACTTATACTTAAATATATTTTTCAATATACCTTACCTCGGGCACTGTCAGTTCTGGGCGCGAAATTGCTCTAGGATCACCTCAAAACTCCGCCTAGAATTTAGGGCACCTTTCATCATCTAGACACCCTCAAGATTGCGCCTTGGGCAAGGAAGCCTTCAAATCAAAGCGCCTTGATTGAAATTGATGTTGCGAAGCTTGAAACATTGCAAATTCGACAAGGAAGAGGCATGAAAGTCTAGGTGCCCATTGCATGTTCAGAGGATCTCAAGAATTGCGCCTTAGGATAAAGTAGATGAGTTTTAGCGCCTATGCCTTGCTGTTATTGTCTTTAGGCGCCTTGATGAGAAATAAGATTTAAACTATTGATGGATGGGCGCCTAAGGAAGGATGGTTGTTTGGACTCCATCACTTTGAGCGCCTTGTATATAAAGTCTCTAAAATGACTAAAATATGTTGAAGAACTTAAGGCGCCCTTTGCCTTCAGGGTAATCTCCTCTAGGCGCCTAGCAAATGACTGATTTGAGGATTGAATTTGGCGCCTTGAAGCCAAAGAAATGATTAAGAAACTTGCACAAGCCAACATTAGCGCCTTGAGGTGAGAAGATGCCTCTATAAAGCTCAAGCATGAGTAGGAATTGTTTGAAAGATCAAATGAGTTTTAGGCACCTTGGTGTAAGGTAAAGTTTAAACTAATGATTGAAGGCGCCTTAAAGGTTGAAGTGTGGTAAAATTCCAAGAATGGCGCCCAAGGTGAATCATCCTATCAAGTCTTAGGCGCATCAAGAAAATCATGTAATCTGGGGGTAAGCATCACACAAAAGCTTAGGCGCCTTAGTTACTTTAGCCCTGTTGGTTCCCAAAAATGCAGGTTGCTAACCCTAAGAGGATGCCAGACTCTATGTTTGGATTTGCAACGTTTTTGGACCAACTGACAGAGCTATCAGCTCCCTACACTTCAGGTCCTGCAAACCTAGGCGGGTATACCTTCGTAACTAAAGTAGACTTAACACTATATGACTTGATTGGATTAGTAAATCTATCACAATGGCATAAAATGTAATAGATGCAAGCTTCTAAACTACTACTCCTAATACTAAGATCTGAGATGTAATTGTATGAATGAGATTTTATGGAATTCTAAAATGGAATTGGTATGACCAGTGCCTATTTCTATTTGGCTAATGGAGTCAAAGTGTATATGATATACGATTTACTTACTAGTTACAATTATGATTGTTTGGCACTTGTGTTTGTTTATACCTTGTATAAACGTGCAAGAATGTGACTGACAGACTCTACTTAGTGATCCACTCGAATCTTACCAGGTTAGTGTGACTTATTAAAAGGATTTTAATCCTTCCTTGAAGGAACCAATCAACAGAATCACACAATGACATCAAATGTGTATTGACAAATGGAGTTGATGCTCAATTTGAATAACAAGACAATATCGAGTTGGAGACAATATGGCAATCTTGTCAATTATTGGGCTGCTCTTACCTATCCAAATGTTACTTCCAAGTTACTATAATCAATCAAAAGGATTTTATATCTTTAATGGAAACCAATTAATTTGATTACACGAAAACAGCAAGTGTGTCTCGATGAAGCTGAAATATCAACTTGGAAACTCAGGTTCAAATGACAGAGAAATAACAATATGGAGATAGCCAAATAATTGCTCAGCTCAACAAACAATAGACACCAATATTAAATCATTAATTTCTGCATTTTCTCCATTATGTAATTTTGAAAGATTTTACAATGTACAACATAATATTTTATTTTAGCAACTGGTCAATCCATCCAGTTATCTAACTGATGTTTTTCCTATCTACCCCTTGCCTCCTTCTCCTTCTTTCTCTCATTCATATATACCTTGCACTTCTAGGGTTGCAACCCTTCATATAACGACTGGGACATATCTCTTCATTTAATTATCTTTCATAAAAAAATATTTCCAAATTCCATATTCCATTTCTCGTTTCACCTTTATTTGGAGAAAATATTTATTTGGGTGAAAATTATCATCCCTTTAACTTCTTCAGTGAAAGAGTTTTACCAGATTTCATAAAAATAGTTACCTTCTTGATTCAATCCTTCTGGCAAAACCTTTCCCTTTTCAAAAAATGTTCTTCAATAGTTTTTATTTCATGACCCTTTTAATGGAAAATGTAAAATTCACATTTTACCTTATAATCACACTTGATTAATTTATTTGCTCCCTTCAATACTTATTTTTTCCTTCGTATTATCAGATAGATGGACCTTTTTATTTTGATAATTTCTTCAAACAAATGTTTTTAATTATTGTCCTAGAAATATTTTACTTCTCAAAAATATGTGATTATTTAATCATGAAACTTCTAAATTCACCTAACACCTTTTAATATGGTGAATTTACTATACCTATCTTTTAATTTATCCATCGGCAGGATTCTTCCCAAAGTATCTCTCGGGTTTTCTCAAAGATTTAAAAATGTTCTTGGCTACTATTATTTTTACCATATTTAAATAAATATTCTTTTGGCAAAAATAATCACCCACTTTTAACTCCTCTAGTAAAAATATTTCACATTGCATTTACTCTTTGTGCGTTCACCTAATAAAAAATAGTCCTTGGTGAAATCAATTATCTCAATCATCTAATGCATGGTTTTGCATTTCCTGGGTGAAATATATTATTCCTAAGCAAAAATACTTCCTAAATTCTCTCATCGGAGTAATATGCATCATCGTTAAGAAAATAAAATATTATCCCGACACAATTGATCTTCCCGATGCATTTATTTTAATACTTTGCTCATCTATGTGACATACGAGATCGGGGAGACTTGGAGACTTTTCACTGATTATGTATGTCTGGCCGATATATATCTTGTGCAATTTTTCATTAGTTACATTCTTGGGCCCCACCCCATAAGTATTTTCAGGAAGATTAGAAATTAATTATTCTGTTTTATATCCATCGGCATAAGTCCTAAGATCGGTATGATCTAAAAACTCTCTGCCGATAGCAACTATTTCCTCGATATGTTTTCTTTGTCCTCTCCCAAAATCTTCTGACTTTCATTATCGACGTGACCTATGCAATCGGAGAGACTTGAAAACTTTATTCCGATTAGCTTGTTCTTGCCGAAGACATCTAGGGTTCTTCTTTTTGTTTTTCATTGGTTTGCTAATTTCGGCATAGGCAGCGAGGATTCTGGCGGATGTGCAACAACGCCATTTTAACTCTGCTCTATTTAATTCAACATCTTCTAAAAGACCCAATAAGTCTGACTGATGACAGATTTTGTTTTTGACATCACGCATTAGTGGCCCAATTTCTGAACTGGAATAGGGATATATTGCCATTGATCCCCCAATAAACTCTTCCTGTGTATGAGCTTTGCTCAAAATCAACAAGTACACTGGATGTGCATTATATTGCAAAGCTACTCCAAAATGAACAGAATTGTCCGTCCCTTCCTCTCCTAACCATGAAATTTGTAGAGCAGATATGCATGCCCATATGAAATGGTACTTGTTCTCAACACTCTCATATAGAAGGCTATCCAAAAGCTCTTTTAGGAGACGGTTACAATCACTTATCAGCTTTGTTATTATACAATGAGACCTCTTGTAACTTGAGACAGAAATCCATCTCTCATAAATCTTGAACGGTTGTTAGGTACCTCAAGAAATTTGCTGGGCAGCTCAATCAATTTATGAAGTATAAAGCCTTGTGATACATCCATATGAAATCTTCGCTTAGATTCTTAATATACTATCCACAACTTTCCATCTCCTAACATATGCAAACCTGCAAAAATGAGTGTTTGTTCAAACAAACCCCTTATATTTGCAATGCCTTATGGTGTATATTGGGACACGGACTCATCATGCTCTTTTGCCTCCATAAACAAGAGCCTTCATTGTGCATAACTTGCATATTTGACACCAATGCAAAAAACCCTAATGTTTCAATATGCTGCACAACTTGAATTCGCACTCCTACAACAACCATTGTGCATCACAAGTCAGATCCTCTATGTGGGTTCGATTAAAAAAAATTTCATTTTGAAATAAGTTCCTGTCGCAGATTGTCCTGACAATGCATTTGTGTGTTCATGAGGTGTGAAAACGAAATGGTTTTTCATCAGAATCTTCTTTCTGGCACTTTGTACAGTGAGCAAAACAGGCCAGGTAGCCTCCAAAATTGCCCTGGAAAACTGATCAAAACTTCTCCCGAAGCCACGAAAATGCACAAACTTGTAGATTTTTGACCTGAGAATTCAATGCAACAAACAGTTCGGCGTGAAGTTATTGGGATTAAAAGCTGCTTGCAATCAAAGTAGCTCACTCAGCATGTTTTGCACCTGTTTAAACTCAACTGAAACCTATCATTTTGCCTCTTTGGAAAAATATCAAATCTAATTTTGAGAAGCTGTCATCCTGGGGATTAGTTCATTTAGGTCACGTGAACATGTGTACAAAACAATTTTTCATCATTCCTCTTCCTTCATAAGATATCGGGTGTCAAAGTTAACCCTTCTGAAGCTGCCTGGGAATGCAGTCACACAACTGTGTAAAATCTATTTGGATTTGCTTTTGAAAAAATATCAAACGATGTGCTGGGACCTTGAGAATTGGCATGTAAGCACATTAACATGGGAAGAATTTGATACATCAATTGGTTTTTTATGAACACGACCCGATTGCTAGATATTACCTTCCAAATTAACCTCCTTGAAAACTGCCCCTGTCAAAACCTGATTCGAGCTCACCAACTTGCAATTTAAAAAACCCATTAAATCTCTTCCTGGGAAGTTGTAACTGGAAAGTTGATTTCATTTAGGCTTGATGAGTGTGTGTGTAAGAGGATTCTTCACCATCCATCTTCTGTCATGAAATGTTAAGGGCCAAAGTTGACCTCTCCGCAACTTTCTGGAAATGCAGATATGGCAACTGAACTTTTTACATTTGCTTTTGATTTTGAAAAAATAGCAAACGAGATGTTGGGGTCCCAAAAACTGGTATGAAGGTACATTATTATGAGGGGAATATGGAACACTGATTAGTTTGTCAGGATCATCATTTAGCTACTAGATATCAACCTCCAAAGTTGGCCTCTCGGGCTGATTTCACATTATGCAAGTAGCAAATTTTACCAGAACCCTTCAGCTCGACTTCTCAAAACTCAGTTAAATCATGTCACAGGAAGCTGTAATCAGATATGTGTGTTCACATATGATAAGTAATCATGCTTGCAAAGTGATTTTGCAAGAAAATGAACAGGTTTCGAATTACAATGCTTCAAAGTAGGCCACTTGAGCACATTGTGCAGGTGCATTTCTGAGTGTTGAAATTGATTTTTCACATATGGGAACCTAAAATTTTGCAAAAATTGGTTTGAAATTTTAGGTCCCAACAAGCCCTCCTTGAAGTTGTGAGGATAATTCATTGAAGTGTTCACATGAAAGTTTAGGCGCCTCATTACACCCAAATCATCCTAGCACCTAGGAGTAAACAAGGTAAGATTCTGGCATTGTGAAGTCACCTTGAGATGAGAATGCTTTAAAAGATCATGCCTTGACTCAAGAACATTTAGGATCCTTTAAACGTATGAGAATGGGAAGTGATTTTCAAGAGTCTAGGCGCTCCATCTGTTGGGAGAATTCATTTTTGGCGCCAAGAAGGTATTGGAGTTTGTATCATGGACTTGCAGGCATAAAGGCATGAAGTAAACAGCAGCTAGATAGTCTAGGTGCCCATTAACACCCATTCCATCAAGAAAGTGTGCCTCAAGATAAGAAGTCATGAAACTTGTCAGAAGGTTAGGCTCACTTTGCTAAGTCACCTCAAGTGGCGCCTAAAGGTTAGAGTGAAGTCTTTGAAAAGCGAAAGCATGAATCATTTGGAGTATTAAGAACCTATTTTTGATCTTTGGGCGCCATTCAGTTCAAACAAACCCAAAGTTGCGCCTTAGCATGAAGAGATGTTCAAACTAACCCAAAGTTGCGCCTTAGTATGAAAGAGCATGATATGTTTAAACTAACTCCTATCATGATGTTTGAGATCCTGAAAATGACTAAGTCTGGTAGCCTAAAATCCTGAAACACTGAAAAATTGGCTAAGTCTAAAATCTGGTGGATCCTCCAAATTCTATAATCTACATGTTAAATCCAGTGGATCTGAGACCTATCTCAAACATCCTGAAAGGTATATTGAAAAATATTTAAAGTATAAGAAATTTCTTATACTTAAATATATTTTTCAATATATCTTATGCTTTGGGACTACTATTTCTAGGCGCAAATTTGCTCTGCAAGACCTTAGGCGCGTTTTCTCACTTGCAGACACTCAAAAGGTGCGCCTTAGGTTGACTTGGATGTGCGCCTTGATGGGAGGAGAGGTCCAAGTCAATTGTGGATGGCGCCTAAAGAGATATTTCCTTCCTCAAGATTCAAGGATTGATCTAAGTCCACAAAACCTACATTTCAAGTTGGGCGCCAATTTCACACTCAAAGGATCACCAACTTGCGCCTTGACCTTTTGGCGCCTTCATCTATATTTGTGCCTAGACAAAGATACGTTACCTCCAGTAAGGGCGCCCTATATTAAAATGTTCAAAATAGACAAGTTTTAGCAAAAGATGTTTGGGCGCATTTCTTGTTGATACAACCTTGCATTGGCGCCTAGGTGAGGGAATCATCCTAAGGCCCACACAATTGTTTGAGGCCTAAAAATGACAAGAATAAAACTCAAAAGTTAGGCCCCCATTTCTACCTCTGCCACCTCAATAGGCGCCCTAGAAACAATCCCTCGAATCTAAGTCCAGAAATGGGCGCCTTGAGTAGAAGAAGTCATTTTAAGTTATTGCGATTGTTTGAAATCATTTTGAGTTACGAATGTGGGACTAATTTGTCTTAGGCGCACTTTGTTCCTATTTTTACCTATATTTGCGCCTAAGTTTGAAATGGCGTTATTACATGTTTAAAGTTATTCCCATCTTATGAATTGATTGATATATTGTTTATCTTGTCTTGTAAGTACATCAAAAAGGATAGGAGTTGTCCGAGGAATCACCTTCAAGCAAGGAGTAAGGAGCATCATGCTAGCCGCCTTTGAAGATCATCAAGCTGCATCATTGAGAGAAGGAGTGTTGATGAAGTCAAGGAGTCATCAAGGACAAGTAACTAAGTAACCTTCAAGTTGCAGAGGAAACACCTTTCTAAAAGGTCACATCAAGTCCAACATGTTGATACTCTTCATCACTGACATCATGTTGGATTACATTAAGTTCAAGGCATCTATCCATTCAAGCTTTTCGAGGAATATCTTGCAAGTACACTTCATCTTCATCCTATCATCCAGTAAGGCACTTCTTCCAAGCTTCAAGTCAAGATCTCTCAATCTTCAAGCTTCAAAGTCTACGTCCAAAGAAGGTGTTATTGTCTACATTTCAAAGGGGGCTACTCCAAAGATCATCATGAAGGATTACTTCATCTTCAAGTTGCCTCATGATTGAAGGACATTCATCCATCATACTTCAAGCTCCATTCAACCTTCAAGTCCAAGAGAGTCTCCTACTCCATGTCATCAATGAAGCATCATCATTTAGTCTACTTCAAGTCTTCATCATCTACTCCAATTCAAGAATGAGGTCATCATCATCTACATCAAGAAGCTACAAAGAAGATCATCATTTATCTTACCTGCAAGAAGAAACATTACAAAGTCAATCAAATGAGCTACAAGTATCATACGTCCAGTTGCAAGGAGATGTACAAGGCAAAGATCAACAAGATGTATTCCTAAACATACAAGTTCTAGCAATCACATTGAATACATCACATAAAGGTGATACAATTTTCAAAGTATGCTGAGTTGGCATCTATGTGGCGAGAACACATCATTCAATTTTGATTAGCCGCATTATTTAATGCATTAAATGTATCATTTAATAAAAGAAGTCAAAGGGATTCCTATGTGGAGGAATATTTTAAATGCTTTCGCCTTACCTTATCACATTGGAAAACGTGCCTTCATTGTCTCTCTCTTTTTGCTAAAAATAGCAAGTTGTTGTAACTACCTCTGAGGTGGCACGATCTAGACCCTTGGCTATTGAATTAATCTTAGCCCTTCATTGTATTCTGGACACTATATAAAGGCCTAGTTGCCTCATTTGTAATTCAGTAGATCATTAGCAATAGATGTAGTTGTAGGCAAGTAGGAGTAGAATAGGAGAGACTCTCGAAAATTCTCTGAGAGGATTTGAAGCTATTGTAAATATTTTCAAGATTAATGAAAAAGACATTGGAGCTACTTGTTTGGTGTTAAGTATTATCTTGTGGAGTAACATGGTTTCATGAATCTTGATGGAATTAAGAGATGTTTCAATTAGATTAGAAGTAGATTAGAAGTTCATTGTTGTAATGTTTGTTGTATTGGACATTTGATCAACTCCTAGCTCATGCTTTTAACATTCATCGCTGATGAAGTGTTGTGTAAAGCTAGTCTGAGCTTATTTGCTTAAGTTCGATTGTGGATGTTTGTTGGAGCTACGCCATTTGATGGGTGCTTGTATAAGTCTTCATGATTTGAAAACCATTCGGGTAACCTTAGGAGATTGCACCAGCTTCATGTAGTTGTAGGCACCCTTGGCGAAGTGAAGTTAGGTTAAATTAGGAGTTTGTCTGTTCAATACCTCATCATTGCTTCATTGACCTTAGATTAGTTTTCCTGAACCCTTATCCTTTTTTACTTTTCTTTATCATTGCAACTTTGTACATACATCATCTACACTGAAAGGAGGAACAAGCTAAACATGAATGAAGAGAAGTCTGCGTAAGTCCCTTTGTGTTTAACAGCAAAATCATACTTAGTCACTGAGCTGTCTCTTACAAAATCATCAGAAAGGAACCTTGGAGTCATCTTGTTTGATCACCACGTTCAGCATTCGAGAGGCTTTGCTCAAGAGGGAGTCAGATACTTTGTATTTCACTCTAATTGTTGACTTGTCTAAAAACAATCATCAACATGTACAAAGTGCTGAAAAACTCTGCCAATGTGCCTAGTATCAAATTTTCAACTCTACAATTTAGATGAAAATTCACAGCAAAAATGGGTTTTCCAATCTGAACGCATTAGTATAATTGAATTTAGGAGAAGTTGACTGAGATTGAAATGGTATGAAAAACTCTGCCACCATGCCAGATAAAGAGGTAAAATGGAAATGGAAGGAAACAAAAGTGTGTTAGGCTCAAAAGGCACTTTTCATGCCCAAAGGCAAAAACATGCGAAGTGAGTATGTGCCGTTGGTACTTAAGTGAAACAAATAAAAGGGAAAAGCGAACCAAAAAAGGCCTGTTGTGTGCCAGGCGCACCAGCGAACTTTTGGTATCATTTGGCAAAAGAATACCAAAGTGCTAAGGCATGCACAGCCTTTAAACTTGCAAAATGAAAAATTAAGAAAGAAAATATATGCCACAAGGGAAGGCCTACACACTGGGGAAAAGAGAGGAAAGTTTTTAAGATTTTTCTGTGCTATTTTTTCCACCAAGTGATTGAACCTATCAAGCTCTCTGAAGAAATTCCATCTCACTTTATTCGACAAAGGAAATATCTCATTTTGGGTACCAAGTATAATTTTCAGTTATTTTGGATCTCCTCAAGCACATTTCTCCTCAGATTTGTCATCTCCACCCCTTCACAGTGCTAAGTCGTCCTTTTCCAGTTTACTTCCATTTTCTAGGTTTTAATATCAACACCCTTGCTTGTGAATGTTTGTGCATTTTTTAGAAAAATTTGTGGTAAGTGTTGCAATATAAATGTCTGATAAAAATGGTATCCCCTAAGGCTACTTGATGCAGCGCCATATGAGGGTCAGATGAACAGCCAACAACAAGCACACAGAGTCACAAATGAAGCACAAAGGAAGAAGATAATAATGAAGAAATAGAAACAAAACATTTTATTATTCAATCGCAGAAGATTACACACATATGAGCCCTTGGGTCTTTACAAAACAATGGAACCCATCATCATGAATATGTAGCCTATGCAGAGACTCTACATCACAATCTATACCCCAAAACAATCAACCACAAAATTCCTACTCCAACATTAGTCGATCCTTCCTCAAAATTGCTAGTTTGTTCTCTTTGGAAGCACCAACTTAAGAAGCTAAGTGTGGTGTAAGGCCCAAAAGTGTTGTGCATTTTTCTTGGTTGCATAGTTTTGTATCAGATTATATTTGTGATGTTTTGTACTCTTTAGTGATCACATTGGATACCAACATGTTTAGATATGAGACATATGTTATTATTTTATGATTGAACTATTATGATCTTTTCAACTTCACCTTTTCATTATTATTATGAGATGTTAGTTACTTTAATTTCAATGGTCCAGTGTTCTGATTGGTTGATGTTTAATTATGGTTTAATCATGCTTCTTTTGTATCATCCTAATTATACTATGATTAGAGGATCATTATTGAGATGTGATTCCATGAGAGTTATGTGCCTTGCATGAGTATATGCTTTCATTGGTTATTTATTGTACTGTGTTTCGGCTATCTTGTGTTAGATATGTTTGATGTGTACTTGAATGCACAGGATATAGGGTAAACCAACAATGGTTAATTTCAGAGATGTTCACATCTGTGTGAGTGAATCTGTCTTGCTCCATGATGGGGTAATGAGACATAACATGTTATATACCTATGAAACCCATCTATCCTAATAGGATGTGATTCAGTACCCCTCTGTGATGAAACCAATAAAGTGTGTGTTCTATATGCTTTAATTGATTTCCTAATATGCATAAAGGGTTTGTTTATGTGTGGGATTTAATTAAGTGCTCTCAGAAATGTTTTAATCCACTTGAAAAGGTAAGGGGTAGGATGGATTTGAACTTGTAAATTTGTAAGTTTTGAATAAGGTCAATTTCTTTATATATATATGACTTGTATATAGCAAAAATATCTTAAGGTTGCATATATATATATATATGACTTGTTAAAAAGGTAAAATTGTGACTTGTTGAACGAGTGGTAGGTTATAACATTTGATTTGGAAAAATAGATATATCATCCCTTGTTGTGTGTGAACGCAAAGAAGTTATTTTTGAAAAAGGGTTTGTTTATATATATTTGAAAAAGTGATTCAGTGGGAGAGTCATGCAAATTTTGAGAGAGCTTAGAAAATTTATTTTCAAACCCTTGGGTTTGTTCTTAAGGATTCTGAAAGAGGCTTTTGTTTGGAAAAAGGATTGGATTCTTTGGAGAAGCTTGGTGTGTTCTTGAGATTAAAGATATCATCAAACCCTTGGATTCCTAATTTGTGAAAGATTAAGGTATTTATCTTGTTATGGTTTTAATTTTTAGGACTTTAGAATGATGAAAAATTGTTTGCCATTATTGTGTGTTCAAAATGAGTTCATATCTTTTTTTATCGATTCTTGTGAAAAGCTTGAAACTCCATTAATTGAGTCTGTTATTTGTATGAACTTTCAAAGAAAACTTGTGTGTGGGGTGTGCTCAAGTGGCTGGGCCACTTGGTTATCATGATGGAAACTAAGGTTCAAATCCCCCAAGGACACGTTACTGCTGAATGGTGTATTGCATGTATACTGTTGTTTCATGTACCCGGTTCATAGCTCTAGTCAAAAGCATTTGCCCCAAAAATAAACTTTCAAAGAAAACTTGAAAATGGTTTATTTTACTACAAGGGTTTTATTTTGTGGGTACTTCTACATTAGAATGGGAAAGAAAAAGCTTAAGCATAAGAGTTGCTTGATGCTTGTGTGTACCCCCTTTCGCCCTTCCTACGAGCCATCTTGTGAATTTGATTTTCTTAGATTGTTTAAGAAATTGAGGAGATATGTAAGAGGCTTGGAGTGGCCATGTTTTTCCAAATCCTAATGGTAGGTCTGATGCAAAATGGATACATTAAGTAAAATAAGAACAAGATTAAATGCAACATTTCTTCCAAAACTCTAAAAAGAGTGTTTGATACAAGATGTTGTAAAGAAGAAAACGAATGAATGCAACATTTCTTCCAAACTCTAAAAGTAGGGTTTGATGCGAAATGTTTAATGAGAAGCATACATTGGAGACAGATGCTTACAGTGAGACTCGCTATGTCTCCCTAGACTTCCCATCTTGCACTTAGAGAGCCAAGATGGAAGACACTCCATGTCTTAGTCTACTTTCTTCTTCCTTGTGTAAATTGGATTATGTATGTCTCCAATTGTGTTGAGAAAGCCTTGAGCACGTGTGCATTTGTATGTTTCCACTCGAGTGTTTTGTTTGTATACGCTATCCATGAGCTCATCTCTCTAGGCAAGTGGAATGGACCTTTGGGTTCCACATAATCGGGTGGTAGACTCACCATCATTGGTTTACAGAATGGAGCTATGATGATCCTTTGAAAAGCTTGGAGAATTCCTAGTTCTATCTATTTTCATTTGTGCATTTTGTGGTTGAGCAAAATTGTGAAGTTGTAATTATTGATCCTATGGATTCAAATTAAGTATTGAAGATTGATGCTATGAGTTAGCAATCAACATTGTAATATTTACTTAAGCAAAATCGTATTTAAAACAGATATATGGACTTTGCTTGAAAGAGGGAAAATATTGTTTAAATTTATAAATTATTGTTATGCAATTTTGAGGGTTGGACCTCGTTCTCTATTGAAACTGTGATCCAATGTGCTCTAGGGCAGGTCTGTAGGACTTCCCTATCAATTTTAAATCTTGGTTGCCAGTTTTAGGTCATCCTTGAGTGAATTGGAGCTTTGGGAAACATAGAAGCATTTGTAGGTCCTTCTATCATTTTAGTGTTACTTTTTTACCATAGAAAGCTCATTTTTGTTGTGTGTCAATTTGGGAAGTTGGGGAAGAAGCATATAAGTACCCCTATAAAAAATTTCACCTTCAGAAGCCATGATTTTCATGCTTTTTAGCAAAGTTACGGAAGCATCTAGTCAATTGTGAAAGTGTCCGAGGTTTTGTGGCAATGTTCACCCTGTTGCAAAAGCATCTTGGGCAGAGAGTTTTTTGCTGAAACTTTCTAGGTCTACATCCTACAAATTTGACTTCCTGTTTCTATAATCAATTTCCAAAATGGATTTTTGGTGCACCTGTTAGGCAAAGTTGTGTAAAACTTCGATATGCAATTACCACCTATGTTGTGACCATTTTCTCCGCATCACTGGAAAGTCCTTGTGATTCTTTTACTCTGTTTTGAGTGTTGTGAAGGTTTTGAGAATCTGTTCATAGTGTTTGGAATGATTCTTCGTTTATTCATAGGGTTTGGAATGACACTTTAACTCTGTTTTGAGTGTTGTGAAGGTTTTGAGAATTTGTTCATAGTGTTTCGAATCATTCTTCGTTTATTCATAGGGTTTGGAATGACACTTTAACTCTGTTTTGAGTGTTGTGAAGGTTTTGAGAATTTGTTCATAGTGTTTCGAATCATTCTTCGTTTATTCATAGGGTTTGGAATGACACTTTAACTCTGTTTTGAGTGTTGTGAAGGTTTTGAGAATTTGTTCATAGTGTTTGGAATGATTCTTCGTTTGGTCGTTCTTTCATTTATATGCATTATGTGTATTGGTAAACGAATTAAGTGGATTAATTAATATATCTTGGATAAAGCTTTTATTCTATGTTATGATGTTAGAAAATGATAGATATTGCTCTCATTCATTTACACCTATGCTTAGGCTTGTGAAGTTGTAATGAATAATTGAATACAATAAATGAACCTAATGAAGGAATGAGCATTGTATGGATTCTTATGAATGTGCTGAGATGGAAATGGGTTGTGTCTTCTTTCTTAATGAATCTAACTCATCTCTTCACCCTGGCTAATGAATCTAAGGAATGAAACATTTGAGGTCTCCTTATTGTAGTCTTCTGTTGTTATATGTGCTTGTATGGCATTGTGTTGTGTGTCTCCTCGGGTGGATTAATTGGAGACAACTCTTTACCTATGTGAATCTCGTATGTCGGTGCTTCTGTTTTGGAGAGTGTTGCATTAAGATGCTTTCCACTCCTTCCTTGTTGAGATTGGCATTGTGTCTTTGTTTGTGTGTGTCACCTACACATTTCACATTTCTTTCACACATGTTTGAGTGCATGTGCTAGTGTTGTCGTGGAGATGATGCCATTGTGTGTGTGTGTGTGCATGTTGTAACACCGCTTGTGTTGTATTTGTGAATGTGAAAAAAAAGTTCAACTTGTTTCACTGCACTATGTCCTTAGAAAAATATCAGTATGTGGTGACTCTTGGCCTTCATCAACAAACTCGAATTGGAAGACAACTTCGTAAAGTAGAAAGGCCACAAATAACTACCACTTCAAAAGAAGTTGAACCGCCAGAAGTTCAAGTGTGAATCATGTTGGTTCAGATTCTTGACGAAGTGGAACAATCACTAATAGGTAAGCTTTCTATCAATTCTTGACCATTTGTTGGAAAACAACTTGACAAGTGTCTCAATCAATCATCAATTGTTTTTCAACTACAACTCACCATGGCGTGGGTCGTGGCAATAGGCACAAGCATGTGCATGGCCAAGTATTATGGCGCAAGGGTGGCATGACAGACAAAGACTACACAAGAGCCTACATATCAAACTTTCAAGTAGCATGTCAACGTAAATGATCAGTTGAGCTCTAGTAGAGGCTACACGATAGCACACAAATGGCACAACAAAGCTACACAACGAAAACTCTTTGCATGGTGCACACAAAACAACTATATCCAAGAGAGTTGCACAAAGAACAATCTTACACTAACGCAAGTGTTAAGTGGTTCACAAACAACAAAGTGCCTATAACACCAACAAAGAAAACATTAAAAGAAACAAGGCACGCAAACGCAAGACTAGTGCACAACAAACCAAACATCAAAGAAAATAAATGTGGGTGATGCAAGTTTGTGCAGCCCCTGGGATGCTCCTAAATCAGACCTCAAGTGAAAAAATTGTGAGCACGATGCTCACAATTAGGACTACACAAAAGTTTGATTCGGCCACCCAAGTTGGCTTACTTTAGTTTCAAAGATTTATGAATCCTCCTTAGGTCCTGTTGATGATTGTTTTTCGACAAGTCAACAATAGAGTAAAATACGGAGTATCCAACTCTCTCTTTATCAAAGCCTCTCGAATGCTAAACAAAGTGATCAAATGAGATGACTCCAAGGTTCCTTTTCTTATGTTCGTGATGGATAGCTCAATGACTTAGTATGATTTTGCTGATAAACACAAAGGGACTTGCACAATTGCTCAACAACTCGTGGTTTCAATGAAGGAGGCAAACATTCAGAGTATCGAAGTACAACTTATGACGTATGATATGGCAATGAAGTACTTGATCCTAAATTCTAACTAGATTGATAAAAGAAAAGACAAAAGGTGAAAGGTTTAGTGAAACTAATCTAATCCTAGATGTAAGAGATGATTACTGCTCAGGTGAAATCAAACCAACTCTTGCTTTGCCAGATTAAACAGGGTTGATGCTATCTTCTAGGGTTATACAAGATATTCAAATCACTTATGCTCATGAGGATTCAACAAACATAAAGATCAAAGTTAAGCTCAATTCGTTCAGACCAACCATACACTGCAATTTGCAAGCCACAAACTACAAATGGTGTGAACATAGAGATTTCACCACAAACAATAATAAAACCTTCCACCAACTAACATAACACTTAAAAGCAAACTTAATTAACTTAACATTCGTTTGAAGGAATCAGAAACCATGCAACACTTAGAAACATATATAGAATCACCAAACAATGAGTCTTATATTATTTCAGAGAGCTCTTGCAACAATTTTCAGAGTCTTCAATCTTACAAATGAGAGCAAAAGGAGCCCTTATATAGACCTCAAGAATACATGAAGGGTTAAGATCGATTGGCAAAGCCAATGGACCAGATTATGCCACATCACAAGTAGTTACAACAAACTCCTATTTTTAGTATATGAGAGAGGGAACAAAGGCACATTTCCCAAGAAGATAAGAATGACAAATCAATAGCCTATGAGGAATCTCCATGTGAATAACCATCACTAGTGTTCTGCAATTCAATGAATCTGGACACTATTTGCTTGACATCATCAAAAGGTACACTTGGCGTATTCTTAGTAGTTCCTTCAGCTTCAAGTACATCATCTGCATAAAGGCCAAGTGTCTTCTCCCAATCGGTCATCCTAACTTTGTTGGCGCAAAGGTGGACAGCAAGTGAAAATATGCTATCAAGCCTATCATCCGAAACATCATCTTCTTGAAAGTAGAAGGCTTGTATTTGTTCTTTCATATTATCAAGAGTCATCTCTCCAAATGGATTGCATATTTTCATCAAGGATGTATGTATTCCATCTTGGATTCTTTGAAGCATACTTCTTACTCTTGACATATCTGTTTCTACCTTATCAAGTAGCTGCCCTTTATTGCAAAAGCAATAATACCAAGAAGAGAAATCATATGTTATGCCTTCTTCAATCACTTCAGCATGTATTAACTCATCAACTGAAGTTTCCATCAAGCTCTTCAAATGCGGCATATATTGTTCTTTGACGACCTTGAACTCAGCACAAGCTGTCAACAATGCAAGCACCCTTTCCTTGAGATCAGCAATCTTATCATACACTTGCATAATATCTTCCAGATGTCTATATGTTGCTTCCTTTGACCTTTTCACCCAGTCTTTCAATCTGTGAGATGAAGACCTCAACCCCTCAAAATGTACAACTGTTTCTAGAGGAAGAAGAGATGGAGGTGTAGAAACTCTCTCCTGCTGATGAATAGGATGAACTAAGTGTTGAATATAGTGTTCCAATGCTTGACACCTTTGCTCAGCTTTAATCCTGCCTTCTGTTTCCTGCCTTATGATAGCTCGAGCATTATCAATTGAATCCTGAAGTTCTTCTACTTGCGCTCCAATCAATGGACCTAAGTTGATTGTATTAATGTCATAATCTTCAGGTGTAATATCCTCTACATTCTTCTCAAGCCTTAGAACAGCTACATGTACTTTCCTCACACCAACTTCATCTTTGGTTATCTTCGAAAGAGTAGTTGTTTTCTTCTTTGGTTTTTCAGTAGACATATCTAGAAGTAACTCTTCAATTGGAATAGGAGGATTTTTTCAACTTCACAGCTTTCCTTAATTCTATCCTGTAGCCACTCCGGCAATGATGAAAGATCCCCTAACTGCTGTACTTGCTTCCCTTGCATAGGCAATGATTCTTCTTCAGCTTCACCTTTGTCTTCAGTGTCAACCTCATCAATGATCTCAGTATCATGTAGACTTGAAGGCACCTCTTCAAATGGAGTATCCGGGACTGCATCCTCAACAACATGTACAACTATATCTTGATTCATTGGAGCATCTCCTGGCTATCTAGATGAAGCAGTTTCAATACTTATTATTTTCTTCTTCTTGCTCGATTCTCCTTGTGTAGATTCAAGTTGTTTTCTTTTCTTTGCTTGACTTGAATCCCTTTCATTATCCTTACTTCGCGAAATCCTGCCAGGTGCACTATGTTGTTCCTTCTGTTCAACTTCTCCCATTTCGGTGTAAGTAAGCCTCTTCCCTTCATCTATCAATGCTTGCACTTGATCTTTTACATGTTCCTTAGTGATAGCAATGATAGGTTCTATCAACTCTTCATCATAAACTCTTTCTCTATCAGTCCAGTCAATATCATATGGTAGGTTCCGGATCATATTGTATTCATCCCCTGAAAGAGTTCTATCATCATCTCGCTGATCAAGAATCCTTAATACCATTGTAGCTCTCACCAGATCCCATCTTAACCTTGAACATTTCTCCATCCTTATATCATCATCATCAATAGCATTTGCCCAATGATCTTCAAACTACTCAACATGCTGGTAAGAAGAATATGATTGCTTAATAGCTCCATGCGGATCAAAGTTCTCCCTCCTTGAATCATGAAGATGCAAATGATACGCTTGAAGCTCCATCTCTGAATGTTCGGCTGCCTGAAGTGATGGACATGAGTAATATCTCTCTCCAGCTTAACAGGAAACTGGACTCCAGCCCTCTTTCTTGTCCTTGGCATCTTGTGGAACTCCAATAACTGTCTTGAAACTTCCAGCAACACCATCCTATTGGTAGGATACCTCGGCAATCGATATGGAAAGGATGTGAAGCCCTAAATTATGATATAGGTAAACTTATCATATTGAATGTAGTACCTTCCATATTGTTCAATGAAGTTCCTAGCAGCACCTGTCAATCTTCTATGCAGTTCTCCTCGCAACTTTCTCACTATGTACATGGCAAAGGCATCATTAAACCTCTTATAATGATTGATGTTCTTCAAATGGAGTTGAGGATAACACAACCATGATGTTCAAGACAATGGCTTATAAGCCCAGCCCAATCAACCATCTTATTCTTTGTAAACACATGATCAAAGTATGTATACATCCAACCTTCAAAAGTCGATGATTGAGGCCTACCTGTTACTCGATTCAAAAACATGATGAAGTAACTTATCTCTTGTTTGAAGTCTGCCTTGTGAAACTTTGGATCTTCAGAATTGTATATCTTGATTGATGAGTCTATCATCCACTTCTTCCTCACTTCTTGCATGTAGTGCTTGGGATTGCCTTCAAAGGTACATTGGGCTGTTGTAGGACAAATGAACACTGCCTTCCGATTCGGGATGTTGAAGATCTCCTGAATGGCTTTTCTTTGCAGGTAGGCTAAGACAGTCCCGTCTTTAGCCACAATTTGTCTTCTCTCCTTGTCATAGTGTTGAATGCATTCTAACACTAACTCAGTGCTAGGTAGAGTAGGTGGGAAACATGCTGCTTGTACAATTCCACTCTTTGCAATAGCCTTGATGTCTTCATTCCTCGTGATGGCGAGCAAGAAATCCTTCATCTCCTCCAAGTTGACGTGTCCTATGTTGGTGTCTCCCACATCCTTCCAATGAGTTTCAAGCTTGGAGTCAGGTATGGTGGACTTGGCATCCATCTTGATCATCACTTGACGCTCTTTTGTTGTCATATCCATCTACCTACAAGACAACACTTGAATAAGTGACTTGAAATGATGAAATTTAACTTCATAAACCTGATTTTTGATGATAAAACTATGAAAATCTGCAAAATTAAATAAATAATAGGCAAATTTATGAAGTAAAAGGTGGCTGAAACATACCTTATACCAATTTTCTGACCTAGAAAAGTGCAAATTTCTGTAGAAATAATGAAAATCAGTTATGAAAATGACAAAAATCAGACTTCAAAGTGCAAATCTGCCCTTCCAAAATCGCTGCTCCTTCCTTTAAAAAAAATCGCTCCTTGAAGAGAGTTGTGAGTGAATGATGTTTGAAATGACAAAGAGCGCCCCCATATATAGTGAATGTACCTACATTTAATGCAGGTCGGCCAAGAAGAGGGTCGGCCTAGTCAAGCATTTAATGCATTGTTTAAAATTTCAAAGTTTAAAACTACTCTAAGGTGCCAAAGTTGATGAGGATTCATATGAAGAGCGCCAAAATTAGCAAGTAAAGGCACAAGAAGCGCCTAGAGTCCTTAATGACTAATCCTTGTTTGACATGTTCAAAGCTTTCCCTCACTTCCAACTTCTCAAGAAGTCTCCTTGTACATGCACTAGACCTTATGATTCCTTGACTTTGAGGCGCATTTGGGACATTTTGTGAGCTGAAATCAACTTTAAGTACTTCGAAGAGTTCATACCTTTCAAGGCGCACTCTCCTTATAGTCTTGGATTGATGTCTTGTCAAGGCGCCAATGTAGGATTGTCTAGATACTAGAGAGCGCCTTAACTCATGATAGGTATTCAGAGACTCTCTTCACTTACCTCAACCTTCCATTGTTTGCAATTGTAAACTAGTTCCACTTTAAGCGCCAATGTAGATGAATTTGAATGCAAGGAGCGCCAAAGTAACATCTGAATTTACTTTCAAACTCCAATACTCCCTCCACTTACCAAGGCGCCCTCTGTAGGTTATTTTGAATGGAATTGGCGCTCTCTCCACCATACTTGTTTCCACACCTTATAACATCATTCCCCTCCTTCAAGGCGCCCAGAATGAATGAAAAGAGTGACTATAAGCGCCAAAACTATCATGAGGACCTCAAAATGCTTTTCATCTTCTATCATTTAGATTGCCTCCACAAGACTCCACCAAGGCGCTCCTTTGAGGTAGTTCAATCATGAACGTGCGCCTTTGTCTCTAGTAGATATTCTTAGGCATGGTGATGAACTTCTAATTCATGTGTAATCTTTAGATTCTACCTATGGGTGAACAAATGAAGATTAGTGACTAGATATGATCCCTTGAATATCATTTCACAAGTCAAACATCATAGAATCAAGAATTACTCTTCCTTGGGCGCCAAAATGGATGAAGTTAAAGGCAAAGGGCACCTAGACTTATAATTCTTGACCACCCCCTAATCATTATAAGGACTTGGATCTTCCCCCATGTTAAGGCGGCAAAATGGATCAAAATGGAAGAGAATAGCGCCTTAGCCCTTGAAATAATTTTTACTAAGTTCAAACTTCCAAAATGGTTCGAAGTATGAGTTAGATGTCTTTAAGTGTGATCTCTCAAGTCCTCATCCTTGGCGCCCAAAGAAATAGAGCTTCCTTTTACTAGCCATCTCATCACTGACCTAGGCGCTCCTTTGAGGTGGTTCAATCATGAACTAGCGCCTAGGCTCTTGATACATCATTCTTTTAAAGGTGTCAAATTCACTTCTCAAAGCCATCCTCTTTCTAGGCGCTCATTGAGGTGAAATGGGTGGAACAAAAAGGGCGCCTAGAATCTTAGTGGCTTCATGCTTGCCATTCAAATGATTTCAACCCATTATAGAAACTTCCCTACCTAGGCGCCTATTCAAGGTGGTCTGAGTGATAAGATGCGCCCAAACATAAATACCTTCTTAGCGCTCATTAGAGGCTCTTTTTAGTCAAATTGGCGCCTAGAGATATGAAGCTTCTTTTCACTCTTTTGATTCCATTATTTTCCACACTTGCAGTTGTGATCATGTAAGGCGCTCAAACTTGATGAAAATAACTAAAGATTGCACCTAGGAACTAACAAGTCTTCAAGGTACTAATTGATGATGCTCTAAGTATGAAATGGCACCCTAAACTCATCATAATTGCTTCTACATTTCACAACATCATTCTTCCCCCCCCCCCTTGGATCTAAGGCGCTCATACTTATAGGTAACTTAACTATCATTTTCCTAGGCGCCAAAAGATGACCATTTGGATGCAAATATGTGCCCATGTTACTTGAGCTTGTACTTGTCATCCTTTATGCTTGTAAAAAAAAGGTCCTCAATGAATTCCCTCATGTAGGCGCCCAACCTAAGGTGTCATTTCATATATCTTCTTCCAGGGCGCCAAAATGAGGTGAAATGAGTGGCAAAGTGCGCCTAGATGCTTCAAGGGGACAAACTCTTTCCAAGGCGCTTATGATGATGATCTGAACAACCTTAGGCGCCTAAATCAACACTCAACCTTTTTTCTATTTGTAGCTCTCACTTACTGAAACATGTTGAACTCAAGACCTCACTTTCACACAAAACCCTCCAGTTTTGACTTTCAGGGAGTCTCTGTATTGCATTTACAAAGCTTGATCGATTGACTGATTCCGAGGTGATGCAAACAACTAACCTAGAAACGACTAATCCTGTGAAGAAAATTGGGGGTCCCCATCGTGATGGGGCGATGTGTGATTTAGTCACAACAGGTCCCTTACCCTTTAAGGCAAATAAGATATTCCTTGTACTCAATCCAACAGGTCTTCTTGCCAATGCGCGAATACAAAATGTGTAATTTCTTCTCATTATTTTTTAGGGACCTATTGTCTCCAATTTGGAACTTCCTCTCACTACGCAATCCCTTCTTGAGTTTGCAAAGGGTAGGAATGCAAATTATAGACATTAAAGATTGGCAAGATATCCAACACTTCTAGCAACTCAATTTCATATGCATTTTCTAAAAATCTGCACAAGATTCAACAAGGACCAATCTTTTTGGGTTTCAGTTTGTTATATGTTCCCTTGAGGAACAGCTCTTTTCTCAAATGCACCATGACTAACTCTCTCATAATAAGTCTTCTCTTTTGTGCTCATTTACGTGTGCTTCATACTTGGCACTACTTTCCTCCAACTACTTTCTATCTTGCACATGAACTTCTTTCATGTGTTGCATGAAGTCCTTAGCTTCTATGCTAACACACTTACCATCTTCCACCCTTAACAAATCTGTGACATCCCTTGGAGAAGTTCCACCACTTGTAACGGTGCCTTCCTTGTAGACATGTTCACCAAATTATTGTATGTGAATTCTGTTTGCGCCAACATGGATTCCCACTATGTAGGCTTTTCCCCCAACAAACATCTAAGTTGCTAAGAATCCAATTGACAACCTATGTTCATCCATCTATGGATGATAAGCAAAACTATAATTGAGTTGTGTGCCCAATTTCTTCCATAGAGTATGCCAAAAATGGTGAGGAACTTGGTATCCTTGTCTAATGTAATACTTTGTGGCAATCCATGCAATCGCACTAGCTCAATAAAGAACAAATTCGCAATCCTAGAAGCATCGTTCCACTTCTGGCAAGTAATGAAATCTGTCATTGTTGAAAATTTGTCAACTACTACAAAGATGGAGTCATTACCTTTTTGTGTGTGCAGCAAACCAAGGGTAAAATCCATGAAAAGTTTCTCCCAAGGTCTATTTGGCATGGGTGATGGTTTATACAACCTAGTATTCTATGCCACTCCTTTTGCTACCTACCATGTTCTACAATGCTCAACAAATATTCTCATATCCTTGCAAAAACTAGACCAATATTATCTCTCCAACATGTTCAACATCTTGTTGGCATTGGAGTGGCCTTAGAGTCTATCAGTTCTTTAGATTTAGGCTACTTGAGTAGATTGGAAGATCAAACCTTTGTCTATTTCTAGTTTTCATTATGACTCTTGTGAACCTATTCTTTGCAGTGACTTCCTCCTCAAAGTCAAGGTCTATTAGTTCAATTGCAATAGCATCTTCCCTCTCATCCTCGCTAACATCCTTTGTAAATTGTAATAGGTTGCTGCTCTTCTCTATGCAATCTCCATGACATCAAGACTAGCCTGAAGGGCTCTCAAGATGTCAACAACGTCTACCACCTTGGTTGTTTCCTACTCTTCTTCCTTAATGGGCCATAGCTCCTCTAGCCCACCTGCAATGGGACACATGCACAAATGCACTTTGTTATGGAGCTCACACAGCTCTCATTCACATGGTTCGACTCCTGCTCTGATACCACTTGACACACACTACGAGCGATTCAAATGAACAACCAACTAACAATGCAAAAATTACACAATGAAAGCACATGAACAAGGAAGAACAATGAAGAATAGGAAAAACACACAATCTATATTATTTCCAAAAGATTTGTACATCCTATGGGTCACACAAAATTTGTATGGACCCTGTTGTGACCAAATCACACATCGCCCCATTGCAAATGGGGACCCCCTTTTTTGAGCTCCGATGCTTTGCATGACGTTTTGGATGATGCCTTAGGTTTGTTTACTCTGCCAATCCAACAATAAGTCTCTATCCTAGAAGATTTTGCTTTATAACTGGAGGTCTTATCTGGAGGATGAACTTGCAGTGATGAAGACTCTTGATCAAATTCCATTCAAGTAATGAATATTGAGACCCATCCTGATGTATGTTTGAGATCCTGAAAATGACTAAGTTTGGTAGCCTAAAATCCTGAAAATCCTGAAAAATTGACTAAGTCTGAAATCTGGGGAATCCTCCAAATTCTATATTTTGCATGTTAAATCCGGTGGATTCCAGACCTATCTCAAACATCCTGAAAGGTATATTGAAAAATATTTAGAGTATAAGAAATTCAATCTCTCAACTTATTCTTAAATATATTTTTCAATATACCTTTACCCTCAAGGACCCTGAAAAAATGAAATTTTTTGAGAGGGCGCAAATTCCCCATCTAGTGCGACAAAGGCTAGAGGATCTTGAAGGCCTTAACCGGCGCGCCAAAAGGAAAACAAGAGGATTTCGAATGCATTAACCACCACACCAAACAAGGAGGATTCAAAAGGTGTGAACCAATGCGCCAATTCTAGAAGATCTTCAATCCCTTAACCAAAGCGAAAATTCTAGAGGATTTCGAAAGTGCCAACCAATGCGCCCTTGTGGAGAGATGAGGTAGAGGATTTCAAATCTCTTAACTAGTGCGCAAAACAAGAAGATCTCAAATGTCTTAACCGCCGTGCCAACTTGTAGAAGATTTCAAAAGTGGCATCCAAAGCGCCTAGTAGAGGAAGATCTCTTACCCTTTAACCAATGCGCCTAAATGAAGGGGAATTTGAACCTTTAATCTAATGCGCCATCTAGGGGAAAGTAAAGGTAAATTCAAGAAGACATTCAAGAGGAAATCAAATCCTTGAACCATTGCGCCACCTCTTAGAGGAAATCAAATGCATGAACCGATCCATCAAAAGGCAAAATTCAAGAAGAAATCAAATGTGTCAACTGTTGCGCCAACCTCATAAGAGTTTTTAGAGGATTTGAAATCCTTATCTAAATGCAAATTTTAAGAGGATTTAACACCCTTGAACCAATGCGCCAAGATTGAGGGGCAGGTTTTAAGTGTTAAAATGCGAGTTTTCTAATATTTCCAGAGGAAATCAAGACCCTCATCCAATGCGCCACTAAGAAGAAGATGATTTAACCTAAGTTTTAAGGCAAAAATGCTAAGTTTTTAGAGGATTTCAGATTCCTTAACCAAAGCGCCAGCCCTAGAGGATTCTAAACACTTGATCCAAAGCGCCATTTCAAGAGGAAATCAAAAGTGTTAACCAGTGCGCCAAACATGAGGGAGAGCATAAGGCTTTTAAAGAAGATTTCAAGGTGTCCATCCAACGCGCCACCTTATGGAGGGGAGTAAAGTTCAAGTTTTGAAAAGCAAGTTTCTAGAAGAAATCAAAAACCTTAAGCAATGCGCCATATATATAAAGGGAATATGGAAGTTTTTCTAACATCATGAGGATCTTCAACACTCTAACCAATGCGCTAGGAGTCATGTGGAAATTTGTCAAGTGAAGGAGATTTCAAAACTTCAAACCAATGCGCTCAATCCTAGGGGATTTCAAAACCCTTAACCAATGCGCCAGAAGTAAAATTGACCAAAATGATTTAATGCTTTGAAGAACTTGAACTTTCAATCTGCTGCGTCAGGGGTTAATAGGAGTTTAGGGTCAATCCATCATCTTCCAAGTATGATTTCAAGGAGAATCTAGAGTTTCAATCAATATGTTCATAATATGAGGATCTCAAATATCTTATCTAATGCGCCAATATTAAGAAGAAATTCAGACTTCTATTTGCTGCGTCATAAGGAAGGGTGAAGAGGCTGCAAGTTGTTATGATGTTTGAAAGACATGAGGATCTCAAAAGTCTTATCTAAAGCACCCAAATGGCATAAAGGTTTGATCAGATACACCGTAAGGAGAGATTCAATTTGGTAAAGAAGGACTTGTCCAGAAAATGTTGGGAATCAAGAAGGATTTAACACCTTGAACTGATGCGCCAAAGAGTCAAGAAGATCCCAAATCTCAATCTGCTGTGCTAAAGGGTAAAAGTATATTCAGTCTCAAGAAGAACTCAAATTCTTCAACCAATCCGCCAATTATGGAGGGGAATCTAGTTTAAGTTCTATGTGATCATTCAACTAAAGGATAGAATTGGCATCTCTAGTGTGATGCTTAGTTTGAAATTTTGTGATTGCTTTTAAGAAATCAAGTAGTCTGGAAACCAATGCACTTAGCTTAGAAATACATAAATTGATTCTTATATGTTTTCGAAAGGGGATTGATGCTGTTTCTTTACTTGTGTTGCAGCAATAAGGAAGAATCATCTAAAGATCAAGTGAAAAGAACCTTTGACAAGCAAGGAATGAGAAAAGAGCAAGGCATCATGTAGCTGTTTCAAGGGTATCCTCCATCATGCTTGTGTTGGAACTCTTCATCAAGTGGCATCATGTTCAAAAGACAAGGCATTTGTCCATCCAAGCTTCAAGTCAAGATCATCTTCAAGGAAGAGATATCATGTAGCAACTCTAAAGGAGCCTTCCACATTCAGTCATGCCAGAGGCTTAAGATGGAAGTAATCACTCCCAAGGAAACATCACTTCAAGAGGTAGCTGCTCCAAGACGTCACAGCAAGATATATCTCCAATCCTCTTCATCAATGACATCATGAAAGATCATGCTTCAAGATTCATCAAGCTTCCAAGTTTCTTCTAGAGGTCATCAACATCTACTTCACATCTAAGGAAGGTGTTATCATCAAGCAAGGGCATTCATTCATTCAACTTCAAGACTCTTTGATCCTCAAGTCTAAAGAGAGATCTCCTACTTCTACTCCGATTCATGAAGCAAACTTCATCATCTACTCTTACATGAAGGAAGTATATATCATTATCATCTACTCTATTACTCACTCTTCAAGAAGGAGCATCATCAAAGAAGATCATCATATCAACTTACCTACACGAAGAAGAAAGAATCATGAAGTTAATCAAGTGAAGCAACAAGTATCATACATCCAGTCTACAAGAAGAATGAACAAGGCAAGATCTACAAGATGTATTCCCAAACATACAAGTTCAAGCAATCACATTGAATACATCACCACATTGATGATATAATTTTCAAAGTATGCTGAGGTGGCATCTATGTGGCGAGTACACCTCATTTTAAATGCATTAAATGTATCATTTAATAAAAGAAGCCAAAGGGATTCCTATGTGGAAGATATTTTAAATGATTTCGTCTTACCTTATCACATTGGAAAACGTGCCTTCATTGCCTCTCGCTTTTGTGCTAAAAATAGCAAATTGTTGTAACTACCTGTGAGGTGGCATGATCTGAGCCCTTGGCTATCAAATTGATCCCAGCCATTCATTGTAATCTGGAGACTATATAAAGGCCTTGTTGCCTCATTTGTAATATATAGATTTTAGATTTTAGGAGTAGAATAGGAGAGACTCTCGAAATTTTCTGAGAGGACTTGGAATTGCTGTAAATATTTCTCAAGAGTAATGCAAAACATTGGAAGTTTATTTGGTGTTAAGTGTTATCTTGTGGAGTAACTTGGTTTCCTGTACTTCAATGGAGTGGAGAGATGTTTCAAAGTAGATTAGAAGTAGATTAGAAGTTCATTGATGTAATGTATGTTGTACTGAATATTTGATCAACTCCTAGCTCATGCTTTTAACATTCATCGCCGGTGAAGTGTTGTGTAAAGCTAGTCTGAGCTTAATTTGTTTAAGTTCGATTGTGAATGCTTATTTGAGCTGCGCCGTTCAATGGGTGCTCATATGAACCTTCATGATTTGAAAACCATTCGCATAACCTTAGGAGATAGCACCAACTTCATATAGTTGTAGACATCCTTGGCGAAGCGAAGTTCGGTTAATTAAGGAGTTTGTCTATTCATACAACATCATTACCTCATTGACCCTAGATTAGCTTTCTGAACCCTTAACCCTTTTCATTTTCTTTATCATTAAGACCTTTGTACATACATCATCCACATAGAAGGAGGAACAAGCTAATGAAAGGAGAAGAGTCTGCGTAAATCCCTTTGTGATTATCAGCAAGATCACATGTAATCACTGAGTTAACCCATCAGGAATCATAAAAAGGAACCTTGGAGTTACTTCACTGGATCACATAGTTCAGCCTTTGAAGAGCTTTATTCAAGAGAGAGTGGGATACTCTAGTGTTTTACTCTATTGTTGACTTGTCTAAAAACAATCATCAACAGAACCCAACCAACCTACATTACCTAGCCCAATAAAAATTCAGCCTACTTGCAAAGACTCTACAATACAATATAACCCCCTTTTACTAGCCTAGCTATGCCTATGAACCACTCAATTCTCACTCAACTCCAACTCCTAGCAATACTTTTGTAATACTTCAACTTCTTGTGCTCGACTTTAGCTAAGACTTGTGCTTAACTTCAACTAAGAGTTATGCTCCTCTACATAAGGAAATTTCCACTTTATGTTGACATGGTGACTGAGTGAGCTCTTGTATTTCAAATTTCTAACAAAACCAGAGGCAAGATCAAATGGTAACGCACCTATGGCTGGTTGTTAGACTTTGGGGGAGATCACCTTCAGGGGGGGTTGTCCTCAAATTACTAGGAGAGCTTGTAATGTCCCCTTTTGGCGCATAGCCAATTTGTGCGCATTTAGCCAGTTTCCAAGTCTTCCGGTGGGTAATTGGTTAGTTGGGGAGAACTCCAACGTTCTTGGAGAAGCTTTGATCAATCTTGCAGAGCAATTGTTCTTGGCAGTGAACTCAGTTGGTCTTAAAGACCTTCATGACACTTTTAGAAGAGATTTCCGACTTTCGGTGTGTTTTCCAAACTTCTTGGAGAGAGCGTCTATTTTTAGTAAGTCACCCAGTTGGCTTTGATTATAATTCTTCATCATCAGTGTCATTCCAGTATAGTCAGATTTTGATTCCGATACTGTTTCAGTGGTTTCCGCAACTCGGGTGAGTTAATGAATAATTATTTAATTATTTCACTAAGGTTGCTTAATTTTATGAAATAATTTTAAAAGCAACTTAGTGTAATAGCTCTTTGAAAGGTGTTGAAAAGTATTATTTGATGCTCACATAAAGGGAATGCTAGGCAAGGGAGACGTAAAGTGAGCAATTAAAAAAGGTTATTTTTATGTGAGGAAATTAAAAGAAAAGTGAAATTATTATTTTATTTCCTCTTGTCGCCCTAAAAGTGTCTTTAAAAGGAGAGTGGGGCTCATTGTTGAGGTTGTTGATGAATTGGATATTTGTTACTGCAAAATGAGAGAACATATGTTCATCTCCATCTCTTGAGGACAAAAACCCTCTTGTAGATTTCTGGTTTCGGTGATGAAAAATCCTCCCTAGCTAGACTGGTGTGGTTTCATACAGAGATCACCATTGGTGCTGAATGTTGAAGATATTTGAGCAATTTCATACAGAGATTGCCTTTGTGTTGAATGCTAAGGAATTTGAGCAATTTCATACAAAGATTGCCCTTGTGCTAAAAGTGGAGTTTAATATTTTGTTGTTGAAAGTAAATACTTTGATGTGTCTAGAAGCATATTGTTTTTGGTGTGAGTTGTTGCTCTTTTGGATTGTGTTTACAGATTTGAAGAATACTGATGTTTTGGTTTGAAGTTGTGAAGAGTTTTTAATGCCAGCCGTACCCCCTTTTTGCTAGCTGCCATATCTTGTTGTTGAAGGCTGGATGTGAGGGTTTGGGGATAAATCACCCCTCTTTTCTTGCAGCACTTACCTTGTTTGGAAGCACCTAGCACTGAGACATCATATAGGAGTTTGGGAGTGGAAATCTTCAGCTGTGAGAAGTTTGGGGTTGTTTAGTTGGGTTTCTGTGCATTTTTAGTTTGCTATTCATGCATAACAGACCTGCATAGCTGTTGTTACAGTGATTTCAGAGGGTTTTACAGTGATTTCAGAGGGTTTTACAGTGATTGTTCGAGCTTCATCCATCATCTACAACATCAAAGATTTGCAGGTATAACTTCTTGTGATGTTTTGCAAAGTTTATGTGCTATTTCTTCATGATTCTATGCTACACAATGTTGCATGGACACGGATATGGTATCCGATACGGATACGGTGTCGGATACGGATACGACTTTTTTCCAAGACCCTCTAATATGGATACGGCTAGATACGGTAATCTTATATATATATGAATTAAAAAATATTTTATTATATAATGTGATATTATATAAAAATATAATTTATTATTGAGATATATTTTATAGTATAATCTATTATTACTATTAAAATATAATTTATTAATACATTATATTATTAAATATATTAATAATAATACATTATATTATTAATTATATTTTAATATAATACAACATTATATAAAATAATAATAAAATTATATTTTAATATAATACATTAGATAATAAAATATTTTTAATTCATATTTATTATTTATTACAAAATATTTTATTATATAATATATTATATTAAAATATTGTTTATTATTTATAACATATTAGAAGTATTTAAATACATATTATAATTATTAATAAATATTAAAGATCAAAAAATTTACATAGAGTATTGTTAAACTTGTTAAATTTGAATAATATATATTTTTTAAATGATATTTGTTAAAGCAATTTTTTCACCGGCGAAGAGGGGGTGCGGGTGCCTAGAGATTTGGCGCTCGATGGGAAGAGTCAGTCCGCTCATCTACAGAAGAGATCACAGACGCGTACGTGAGCATTATAGTACTCAGAAATTTGTCTCACGCCGTAACAAAAATTCACACCGGAAAATTTTCTGAACTCGTTGATTTTTCCTATCGGCGTATTCCTTGAACCTCCTATGGGTGCAAGTGCTAGTTTAGAGGCTCTACGACAACAGTGTCAGAAGTGGTTGATATTCCACCACTAAAAGAAATACAAAAATTACATTTTCATTGCAGATTTATTGGGTTTTTTTTGGTTTTGTTTAAACATTTTTTTGCAGATACGGACATTTTTTTTAGAACGTCGAATCAGAAGTATCCGGCACGACCCCTGACTTGCCCTAGCTTCGAATACGGGCGCGCACGGTATCCGGCCCGTATCCTGGCTGTACCGTACCCATGTTCGTATCGGACACGCTGGTACGCATACCAGGAGAAGGGAAGGGACATATCCTGCAACCCTGATGCTACAGCAATGATATATCAATTTAATCTTTTTGTGATACACCACAACAATGTTTATCACACTGAAATCAGAAATAATATTATATTGCAGCCTTTATGATGATTTGTTACTTGTTTTATAATGCAATATCTGTATGTTTGTAACCCCAGAAGGTAATATTGTCGGTGGATGTTAGTGCATGCTTCACTTTGTACGATTGGATGGTTTATCGCCAATTCCCCTAGCATTTCATAACTGGCCAAGTCTGGAACTATCGACCACTTTAGTATGAATCGAGACTTGCATCATGCCAATACCTTGCATACTCATTCTGTTTATCATGCACTCCGCTAAAGAAGTGTAGAAGTGGTCGACTACACCGCCTAGTGCATGCTTCTATTGCACATTACACACTCCGCTGAATAAGCGAGGTATGTGGTCGTCGTGGACGCCTGGTGTGTACGTAAACATATGCATTGTATTCAATACCGTAGCAGATTGAGTACAAGTTACGTATAAAGTCTGAGTTAGAGACTAATAGAGTAGGCTGATATGAATGTTTTGTAGCTCTTACATAGACATTTCTCAATGTAGTCCATTCACATGGGGCATAAAATCTTCCACATTTACCTTACTTTCAATGTTAAAGAATATTTGTATTAAGTTTGAAATATGCATATATATTTGTACAAACACAATAGAATATGAACCAGTGAATCAGTTTGCCAAGGCCTTCTACTAATACCTACCTAGCATACTGGTAGTGATACCAATATCATGCAACTTAGGTGTAATTATTGCACCAAAAATTGTGCATGTTAGACTTGGACAAAACATAAACTCCTTGAGTACAATAGAATCTATATTTTCCAAGTCTTTGCATCAAAGCCGCACATGCTTGCTTAATATTTGACCTAATACACATCAAGAGCAACCTAAGTCCAAACTTTAATTCAATTTGGACGTCTATTGCTTATGCTCTTTGTGCATGCTTCAATTCTTCACCCAACAAACTTCTAGACAAATTGAATTAGTAGTAGAGGGGAAGACAAGAATTAACTAACCTGTGTATGCTAATTTTAGTAAAACAGCCTAATATGATAAGCACCCCTCTCCAGCATCTCACCAACCCATAGCATACATATCAAAAAATGGATTTCTCGCATTTTTATATTATGAAAAATGAACGGCACCTCCCAGCATGAAATTTCAAAGCTAGAGAATCAGGATAGTGGACTATTAATCAAAACTACAACATTCTTCACCATCTCCTTTTTACGTTAGCACCATTAGAGGAAAGTAAAAAAGATATTCACTTATTTGTGGACAAAAGGAACTTGTAAATGGTCAGATAACATGCTAGGCATAAATAGGCAATAGGGAACTGCTATTTGGATGGAATATCGTCAAAGCTGCAGCATTCATACAAGGCAATATCTTTGGAACCCCTTAAATGGCAAAGTAGATTAATTCACGGGACAATGAATACTGAAAAAACAGCCTCTTTATATACTTGATCAGATTGATGGAATCAGGACTCAGCTCAAACAAAAAGAAAAATCAATATTATAGAATTAGTAATATGGAAAGAATTGGACCCAATAGTTGCAGTGCACGTGCCCAAGATGAATAGGTGTGGAGGATGTAATGTCCCTTTTTGGATTATTCCTGATTTCTATGCCTGCAACAAGACTAGTTACTCAAATTGAACGTTAGAGACATTAAAGATTACTAAATCATGATAATATTCAATACAATTCATCATATCACAATTAGTATTCAAACCAATATATTCAACAATGTAGATTAATACATCATAGCATAAACAATATTCAGTTCAATACATCGTAACATAATCCTTCAAGCTAATCACATAGTGAATTCTTTAGGAACTCTTGCAAGTAGCAATATTGAAAGGGGTCAGTCCACCTAACAATATTGCCGAGAGCATGAAAGGGGCCAGTCCACCTAACAACTCCTAGTCCACCTTGGAGGCTAGTCGTCCTCCTTGATCAAGCCCCACGAGTATGAAAAGGGTTAGTCCACCTAACAACTCTGGTCGGCCCAAGAGCATGATATTGTCAAGAGCATGAAGGGGGTCAATCCACCTAACAGCTCCTAATGCACCTCTTGGCCTAACTTGATAAGAGCATGAGAAGGGTCAGTCCACCGCTCATTTCTCGTGAACTTGAAAGGGCCAGTCCACCGCTCATCTCTCATGAACTTGGAAGGGCTTATCTCTCGTGAACTTGGAAAGGTCAGTCCACCTAACAGCTCCTAATGCACTCGTGGCCTGACTTGATAAGAGCATGAGAAGGGTTAGTCCACCGCTCATCTCTCGTGAACTTGGAGGGGCCATCCTTCCTACCTGCGAACATCTCCCTGAATTCAAAAGGGATTGCTTAGGATTTGTTAGATGGTTGATACAATGTACCTCTTGATGGATTACAAGTTCAGTTCAAGGATTGAAATATATCCTTCTTTGTTGTTAACACTTGTTGTATAGCAGATATATATATTAAATCTGATATATTTCCTTTTGATGGATTCTTATATTTCTTTTCTCCCATGAAGATTGCTTGCCTCCTTATTTTATATCTCTTATTGGAAAGAGTCACAACCTTTCATAGGTGGCTGCCTTTATAGAAAGGTCACATCTCTTAATATACATCTGCCGTAATATTTACTTGGAATATTTCATATTCTTTATTTATTTCTGCTTCCTTGGATGGATTGACAGGTCTATGATCCATGGCTGCAATACATTCCTCTTGTTAATGTCAATCATTTATTCTGCTGTAATATATATTTATATCTCTTGCTGATGTCTATTATTTGTACTGTTGTGATATATTTATTTATGTCTTGCTGCAGATATCTTCCTTTTTCTTATTTTCTTATTCCTTTTCTTATTTTCTTATTCCTTTTCTTATTTATTCTTCCTTTCATACTTTCCTTGGTAAAGAGTCACACCTTCTCCAAGGTTCGTTGCCCATGGAGGGAACACATCTCTTGGTAAATAACAACCGCTGCCTCTTTGAAGTTTAATTAATTAATTTGCCTTTTTAAAACTTTTTTTGTCTTTTTCTATCTTTTGTCTTTTTCTGCTTTTTTGGTCTAATTAATTCTTTTGTTTAATAACTATCTTTCATATCAAGGGCATGACATCTCTTTCATAATGTCCATTAATTTATATCTTTTCAATATAGGAGTTGTAATGTCTCCTTTAGAGCGGGACATTAAGAGGATCGGACAAAACTGCCTCCAAATTAACTTCTGAATTTGTTCTTGTTATGAATAGAATTTTGAGCTTTCTCCCTACAAATAACATGCAAGGATCTGTGACCCATGAAACATAGGTTTCCTCTTTTATAAGTTTCTACTGCAGTATAGGTACTCTTGTGAAATGCAGTAAAGGTTTCTGCAACCTGTTATATAATGATCCATGTAATTGTTTGGAGTTTCATGTTTGCAATTTTTAATAATATTCATAAGCACAACCATTTCAGGACCTTAGTTTAATAGCTTGTAGAAAATTCTTTCAGTTACCAAGGAAAGAATTGGCATGGCTTGAAGTTATCTATGATTGTTAAGTGGAATTGCTGTTTCATGTAGGGTTATATATGAGCACCGAGATTCAACATATTCTTATGCAGAATAAAAGTGAGAATTTTATCAGATGAATTAGATTGTATACATCAACACGAATGGAGCATCGCAGGGCTACTTCTTCCCACCTAAACAAGAAGGGGCAGCGCACTCAATTGTCTGTGTGCAATAGATTTTCATATGTCTGGAATACTGTGGTAAGAATAATATTGTTGAGATTCTACTTACCAAACTTTCATTTAAAAGTTACAGTCATCATTGACTTGGAACTAAAAGTCTACTTTAGGAAGATGCTTGTAGGGAAAATATTCTTCGTCTTCTATGTTTACAATTCATGTCTGGTTTTATCCTTTTCATCAATAATGATTAATATATACTTTTTTCCAATACCATATTTGTAATTGCTGTCCCATTGACTCCATATTCTGACTTGTACTCTCTGTCCTAAAATCCTGTCATACATTATTAACAGCTCATGATCTTGGGAGCATCCAACTAAATATGCCATAAAAAGTTCACTTGAGTGGTGCAGGAAAGAACATAAAACCTAGGAGGGAAATGAATGGCAATACTTTTGATTGCAATCAATATGGTTTCCCATCCAGTGGGTACGACTACAATCAGAGTTAAAAGGAATAATCCTGCATTAACAAATCTGGAAAGTAGTAGCCTCTTACTAACATTCCATGAGGAAAAATACCCTTGCCTTTCATTTCTATAAACCAAAATCCAGGCCCATAAAACCACAGAGCAATTGATACTCATAATTCACAACCCGGGCCCATTTAAATACATGTTCTTTGGATCTTATAACTATAAGGCACAATACAATTATTGTTCATAATTAAGTTTATACAACAATATACCCTGTAGACACTTTCTATAGGTTTGAACTTAAAATAATAAGCATGTGTATTTATTTAATTCCCATTATTCATAAACCCTGAATTATTTCATTCTCATGAATCATAAACCTGTTAGCATTTGAATTCGCACCTTTCAATGTGACACAAAACAAAACAAATGTGCAGTAAAACTGTTCTTCGAATTAGAAGGGGAAGCTACCTATAAACTAAAACTTAACCTAAAACTGCACAATATATACTTGCAATCTACAAACTTCACAGTGTTTTCAGAGGTATTTTCACGTTTATGCTGAATAAAACATAAATAATGTGATCTTGTTGGATTTGCGATGTGCAAAAGGCTGAAACACGCTTTCCCCACAAGGCAAGGATTTTGTGCTTTTTGACTTGAATTAAATCCTACAACTAGATGTTTACACCATTTAGTTAGAAACAAAGATTGAGCAAGGCAAGTACACACGGATTGGATCTAAGTCACAAGGTTCGAGTTTGAGTTCGTGTTCGGCAATTATAAAATTCGGATGATGTTCGGCGAGGGGAAAAAAATTCGTCATTAAATTCGCCTATATAAATTTGATTTTTTTTAAATATAAGTAGTTTAAACTTTAACATTGCTAAATATTATTAAATTTATATTTTAACTTTAAATAAATAAACAATAAAATAAATTATAGATAAAAATTATATATTATATTTTTATTTTTTATTTATGAAAATATTATTAATATTAAATTTTATTTAAAATCCATTGATATATAATATATATTATGATATATACTGCAAGCAAAATGCAGTCAGATATGTAATTTTCTTATTTTCAATCAATATAAACTATACTCTTACCAAACAAAAATATATATATATTATGATATTTCATATATCATATAATTATTATAATATATATTATATATTGTAAAAAACAAAATATATGATAATCATATAATATTATAATATATATTATATACTAGCACTTCACCCATAGGAGGTTCAAGGAATATGCCGATAGGTAGAACCGACGAGTTTAAAAAATTTCCCGGCGTGAATTTTTTTTACAGCGTGAAACAATTCCGAGCACTATAATGCTCACATATAAAAGCCTATCGGCTAACTAATTACATTTTGATTAAAAAAAAAAACTTTAAAAACCTTTAAAAAAAAAACCCTACCTTTTTGCGACTCGCAGAAGCCAACGCCGCGGAAGAAGACGCCGCAAAAGCCACATCGACGCTGGAAGAAGAGCCGACCAATGAATAACCAATGCAAACGCAGGGTTATTTCAAACGCGGCAAAGAAAAACCAGTCGACGCGGGGTAATTTTGCCGTCACAGGGGAGTCGCAGGGGACGCAGGAGAGTTTATTTCCCGAAAAAAAAAACGCCTTTAAAAGTTGTAAATTTTTACAAATTTTATAACCTAATAAAAAGTTCGCCAAATTTCGAACCTCATGGCCAAAATTCGGCGAACCCTGTGACTTAGGATTGGATAAACACATAATCATGAATGCTATGGTTAAAATTTTAAATTGAATCTAAGACTTGGTGCAAAGCCACAAGCTACATCTTCAAGCTCACCTGTAATACAAAGCTTGCAAATTCATTTAACTTAACCTTTTAGCACACATAACGAAACATCTCAATAGATACTTAAAAGCAAGATCGGCATAATAAATTACATTGAGCGAATGACAAAATCACAATCACATTGAACACCAAATGAATAGCAATTTCAGCATAATGTAGGCATGTAAATTGCCATTCATTTATATTCTATTATGTATGAAAAGTGGGAATGATGAGTTTAGGTGTTGTTAAGATAGATTTAATCAAACCCTCCTTTCACACATATCATTGAAGGACATAAACTGAGTTAAGTCACTACTGTTGCAAGAGGACTCAGCTACAGGTTTGGTGTCACTTTGAAATAATAAGGAAAGTTGGAATGTATTGATAAATTTGTTAAACCCTAATCCGGTTAAGCCTTAAACCCTAATTATATGATTTCGGATACAAACAGACAAAATACGACAAATGATCGCACAGGAAGGCACTAAATGCATATTAGAAGCATACCAAGATTCAGATTCCGAAAAGCGGAAACTTCGGGGACACTAGGGCGGGCACCCTAGTCCAACTGGCCAATTTCTCTGTAGATCTGGAACTGTAAGATGATCAAGCCTGCAATCTGTTTCAGAGTTTCCAACAACGACAATCAGGGGGACACAGGGGCGGGCGTCCTTGTCCAAAAAGGAATATTCTCTACTCTTTTCTTCAGATCCCGAATCTTTATCTTCTGCCTTGATCTCCTGCAACTCCTCTCCACAAGATCCTACACCTATAACCTGCAATCACAAGAAAGGGGTTGGGGGTTGTGGTGTTTAGGAGCTTGCCTCGGTCAAGCCCTGGAAAGGCATTCAAGCCTTCCAACACCATTGTTAGATAGAGTGTGTGTCCTTGGTGGACAGAGGCAAAATCAAATGATAAGATAGATTGATTAAAACACAAAGTAGATATCACCTTGGAGGTGAAAACCCTCACGAAGATGAAGTGTCTTCAAATCATGAGGAAATGAATTGATGGACCCAAATCTGCAACAAACACATACAAACACAACACAATACTGCTCTGCAACACAATGAATGCCTTGAATGCTCTTTGCTTGATGATCATAAGTTCGCCTTCATCAACTAGGAGTAAAACGAAGTCCTAAACATGTTTATATATGCATTCCCACTAACATTCGTAATTCAAATTGAAAAGGCCAACAAAGGGAAATCTTTTAACGGTCATTAACTGACACATTTAAATCCAAAGGCCTATTTTTAGTCAAGATTTATCATTAATGTGGACCCCGAAGCCCCATTTGTCATGGGTTTCAGGGGAATTTGCTTCGGGACAAGTTTTACACATGCATGATTAAATTAAGGGGACCTAGGAGCTAAACTTAGGAGGTAAAAGTCCTGGGGGGGCATTTTACGACATAACATATTCATTCTTGATTCCTTGATTGATACAACTAACTCTCTTCCTACAATTAACTTGATACCACTAACTAACTGCTCCTAAATGCAAAAAAGCACTTATTTATACTGTTTACAAAAGATTTGCATGAAAATAAACAAAAGAATTTAACTGCTACTCCTACTCTAAGAATAATTAATTGCATTAAATACAATTTTTATTATAAATTATTTGATCCACTAACACTAAAACTAAAACCATGCAACTATCAATTCAACTAACGATTAAAATATTACAACCATGCAAACTCCAGTTAAGTTGTAGATCAAATTTGTCGCAAACTGACTTCATGCTCACATCTCTTGAATGACAATCAAACAAGAAGTCAACTCTAGGTTAATGCTAAAAATAGCGAATGCTAAAACAAAAATAGCATGGCTATAAATAGCTCCAACTAAAAATAGTGAATCTTGAAAGGCAGCTCTGAATGATGTTTTGATGAAGCTTTTCTCCCTTTGTTGGCTGGGCATGCTGATTGGATGTTTGTGCTGACTGGGATGCTGATTTGTTGATGACTGATTTTCGCTACTGAAACCCTTGAAATGAATATTCATCCCTGCTGATTTGGCAATTGACTTTCCTTTGTTTGCTAACTTTCCCATGCTGTTCAAAAGCAACTCTCTACTCTGTGAAAAGTCTAAAAGAAAACCAGCGCTGCCTTTTGCTATGAATAGGTGTACTTTTTTTGCTTTGAAAATCAAAGCTTCAGTTTAACTCTTATAAATAGCATTCTTCTTATTTTGAAAATTCATCGTATTTTGCATGAAGAGAGGCGCTACTTTGCAACTGAAGATGGTCAGCTAAATTTTGGGATTTGAACTGGAGTTTTGAAAAAGACAAATTGCCAATGAATAGGCACGTCTTCCATCTCACTTGCGCACTTTTACAAGGGAAGATAAAAGTTGGTTTGATGTTGCACATGAGATGACCACCAGGCATGCCACAATACTCTGGAAAATTTCTCTGTTAGATGGAGCGCATCAAATGACCACCAAGCGCGCCAATGCTAACACATCCTTTTCACTTTAAAATTTTGAATCCTTGAAATGGCATGCACCAGAACAAATCTACACACCAACAGGAAACACAAAAAAAAAAAGTGTGATGCCTTCCATCTGAGTAGTGCATGTCTTTGAAGTTTTTTGTTCGAAGGTATTTGATATGGCACGCGCTATGTGACAGGTGCACACCATTATTCTAAGCACTTTCCCTTTTGCTAGTGTGTAGGCGTATCTAATGTAGGGTGGGCGCACTTAAACAAAAATATATTTTGATGACTTTCAATGAGGCATGCACACCATTGGTTTGCTTCATCTCTTTTTCAAAACTTAGAACCTATTCTCAGTTGACGATCCTGCAAACAAATAGGAGCGCACCTTCTAGTTTTCCTTTGGAATGGTGCACCAAGTGTCAAGAGTGAGTGTCGTTACACACTCAGAAAAAAAATTATATATTTGACAAAGCATGTGGGACGACAAGGAAGTGCTCCAAGGTCCAAAAAAGAGATTTTGTCCTTTGGTGTGGCATGTGGAATGATCAACTCGCATGCCACTAATCTTTGACAAACACTTTTTTAGGATTAACCTTTTTGTGGCACGCGTGGAGGTCTAGAAGTGTGCCAATCCTCTACAAACATGAATCCTTTAGTATGGCATGTGAGGTGATCAGTAGGTGCGTCAATCCATTGAAGTCATTCCTCCTTTGCTTAGGCGAGTCCTAAAAGACAAGAACACGTGAGTACACGGTCTCATGATCAATGCATGAACGGCTACTTCAATAATCCTGCAAGATTAGCAAAAGCAAGGTAGGATAATGCATGAAGGGTAATACTTTCAAAACAAGTCAAGGGTGACAAAGAAGTTTTTGCTTGATAGGGTTGACAAAATGTGAAAGTTTCATATGGGTAAAACAAAACCTTAAGGCCCCTAGGATGGCGTGGTACATGCCATATACCATAAATGTGAGTTCTAAGACATCATTGCATGATACAAAATGGAAGTAGAAAATACGAAATCAACTACTAAGCTTCCTACAAGCACATATCAAAACTTTTCTTGAATGTAGAGCTAATGGGGTGCAAGCAGACTCAATATTGGTAGTGAAATAAGACCCAGCTGCAGTAACAACTCCAACAAGCACCATCGATGCCCTAGGTGGTCCCACTCCAACAAGTGTTATATCGTCCCGCAAGGAGTTGTTATAAGGAACAATTAAACTAATATAACACATAAGTCATACAGAGGGTATTTTTTAGCTGTTTCTACTTTAGGACTACCCAACTTTGTTGAAGGATTATGGACATTCCCCAGTGAGCATTCTTAGATCCTGCATTGTCTTATGTGGTGATAGATGATAATTTCATTAATTTGGGCTGACCCTTGCTACAAACATGGGACAGTAATGGTCTACTGTCATGGCCTCCCACTCTTATTTTCATCATCCCCTTGCTTCATTGACTGGCCTTTCCCTTACACGACTTTTTGTGCTTGTACTTGGTTCTTACGGTTCAAGGTTTAAGTGCTTTAAGTTTAAACTCTTATTATGTTGACATTTCCTCAGTGCTTAATCTTCATTTATTTTTCCTAACCTATGGTCTATTTACCCTGGTGATTCTCTAATGTAACTGAATGTTGTTTTATAGTGCCTCTGGCCTACTTTGGTCATTTGTGGACATAAATATAACTTTTTTTTCCTTCTCTCTGGTATAATGCACTGTGAAAATATGTCTAAGAGTAAAAGAAAAGGGTAAAAGGGATACCAAGAATAAGAGGGTTTGTATGTTCCAAATATAACGGGAATATTTAGAAACCAGCACATTTGAACATGTTTAACTAAGAATCCAGACACTTGAGGATTGCTTTCCAAAAGTCCATACTTGTAATAACTATCAAGTAAACAACCAGAAAATATTCAATTTACAAAATCTGGGACCAGGTAATTGCAGGGGCTGTGGAAACTAAAGAGCTGTCCAAATTCCAGCAGCATCAACAGTCCAGCTAAATGTGGATAATCTTTTCAGTTCCATTTCATCAAATTGGCAAAAACTAGTTTTGCCAGGGAAAGATTTTTATTTTTAGCTGGCAAAGCTCGAGGTTCAAACACTAATTTGCACTTATTAAGAGACCAAAGTTCAAAGACTGGCTGCAGAAAATTCCTCCAGCAGAGAAGACACCTAAGTTCGGAGACAGGCTGCATAAAAATCCTCTAGCAGACAGAGAGCAAACAATCCTGGTAACCCGGGAATTACAACTAATTGCAAGACAACTGACACCAGTCCTGGTGTGTCCTCTGTGCACACAGAAAAGAGATCTGCCCTATCCAACTGGGGTCAGCTCAAAGAAACATAATAAGACAGGACCGGGTATCCACATTATACATCATGGCGTACCCACAAAGGCTAGCTAGATCCAATAGCATAAATTGTTTCCTTGAAATCTGTTAGGGCATTAGTATCCATTCCTCCCAACACAAAAAGATTGTATTTAGAAGTAACACGACTACCCTTCTTTTCATGTTTACATGAACACGGGAGGATAATAATACCATGTTGCTGAAGAACTAGAGAAAATATAATCATTCTCAAGAATCGAAAATAAAAATGAAGGCCAAGTCCTCATTGCAAAAGGTACTGCATAACCCTAGCAGGCATGTGGCAAGGTAATGGAGTAATGAATGTGGACAGAACATGACACAGATTTAATGGGCACATTTGAGTGTGACCCAAGTTTTAAATCTTAATAATGTAGCTCAAGGTGAATGTAACGACCAATTACATGAAATTCAATTACTCGACATCACATTAAGGTAGCCCATAACCTGGCCCATGATGTTGCAAGAAAAAGCAAGAAAATTAAAATATTATGAGGGGAAAGAAAAAAACATAACATACTTCTTGTAGTCATCTCGGCCTGTGACATGGTAGCGGTGCATGATACGAGCCTCTCTCTGTCCTCCTTCTCTCTTCCATTCCAGAAAATTCACTTTCTTCAGAAGCTTCTTCTCGTGAAATTTAAGCTTCCTCATGGCGTTGGCGTTCCAGTTTCAATCCCTGGATACATGTCCTAGTTATACCTTTAATGAAAAAACCCAGTGTTTGAAACAAAATGTGAAACAAATGGTAAACAAACTACCTGTAACACGGTAATGATGTCTCCTATTCAAACCTCCGAGACAGTGTTTTCTGTAAAACAGTTCAGCGTATTTTTAGTTGAAGGCGCCGGGCCTCAAAGAAGATCCCAAAGCAGTGAAAAAAAATCACTCAGGCGAGCATATCAAACTGCAAGATTTGAGGTGAGCTGAAGGGGAGCGCGAACAGAAAACAAACGAATCGCCTTCCGAGGAATCGAACCAAGGCCGTGGAGGAAATCTTTATTTTTTGAAGGTATTTGCATCAGTTGTTTGTTTTTGCAGCACAAAAACTAAAATGTGTTTTTTGCAATTTCATTAAGCACAGAAAAACCGAAACCCTATTACTGCCTTTCCAAAAAAATATGTCGAAATTTATTTCAATCCAAAGCTATTCACATTGCCTCTTTCCTTGGATTTTTTTTTTTTTGTAACCTGCACTATTCCCTTAATTCTTTAGATAAAAGGGTTTTTAATGAAAGATTAGACGGTTTTTTATTTATAAATTTTACAATAAGACTACATATGATCAAAAGCTTTTTCTTTGCACATCAAGTTTTTTTTAGTCTTATGATCAAAAGCTTTTGTCTTGCACATCAAATTTTTTTATTTAATATTTATAAATTGTTGTTGAAAAAAATCGTGTCAGAAAAAGTCTCATGTTGTTGAAAAAATCGTGTCAAAAAAAGTCTCATGTTGTTTGAAAAAACGTGTCAGAAAAAGTCTCATGTTGTTGAAATGTCGCCCGTCGGATACTCTAAAAACGGTTGAAAACGCATGCGAGCATATCAAATTGAAAGATTTGAGGTGAGCTAAAGGGGAGCGTGAACAGAAAACAAAAGAATCGCCTTCCATGAATCGATCCAAGGCCATGGAGGAAATCTTTTTTTTTAAGGTATTTGCACCAGTTCTTTGTTTTTCTAGCACAAAAACTAAAATCTGTTTGTTGCAATTTCATTAAGCATAGAAAAACATAAAATAATCCCGTGTCTTTCAACTTGTCTCATGCATGTCAAGTAGTTTTACCATTTTCTACCGAAGAAATTTCTTCCACCCGTGTAGAATGGCCCTTCAGGCACGCATTGACTTGAGAAGTCTCTATAGTGATCACTGTGGAAAACGAGTGCATAAAACTTACTATAGTTGCAAGACAAAAAGTTCTTGTCTTTCTCTTTCATGTATTATATTTCCTTTCCAACATCTAGTGCCCCCATAGACAGGTTATGTAGGAAATGAAAACTTTTAACTACCAACAACTAATAAAATAGATTGTTTGAAACCCATTACTGCATTTTTAAATGTTCTAGGTCCAACATATTAAGCTTCACCATAATCTCTCCATTGGGATCAACCAATATTGGGTATGTAATCTTACTTTCAAGGGAACATGCTTCAACATCAAGCAGTCATGCTCTATGTGAATCCACCTCATCAAAGGACAAACCCAAAAGCTTCACTCCATGCTTCTCAAATTCACCAATGTAGTTTGCAATCCTTCCAAGCTTAGTAGTATAGACTAGTGTAAAATCAGCTAACCCATAAAAAGAATGAGCACAGATCGATGTAAAAACAGCTGACCTAGAAAAAGAATGAGCACAGACCGATGTAAAATCAGCTGACCCATAAAAAGACTGAAGACATAAGTAAAACAAAAACATAGAAACAAAATGATATATTGAAGAGTTTTGAGAATTGACCAGGGTGTGAGAAGATAATGGCCCAGTTGTCCCCAATGTAGTTATAGAGCCTAATGTGGCCATGAGTGGAGTTTGCCTCCACATTAGGAATTTTGTCTCCCAAGGCAACTCCTAGCATTTTTTGTTTCATGAAAAAAATTACAATCTACTACTTCAAGCACAAAGATTTATGCCTAAACCTTGTTGCATATAGTGTAAGAAAATGGAGGGGTATATATAATAGTTAAGGGTTTGATAACGCACTTGGAATTGTGTGTCATATGCATGGTTGCAATGTGATAGACCACTAAACAGGTGGCAAATTATGTATTTCACACGTTTGTGTTGGCAATATGTGTTGTCATTGATGTCAACACTTAGAGTGAGGTCAGCACTCAGCTTGTGATGATGATATACCAGTGTAGTAATCAGTTTGTCACAATGATATACCAATGTAGTAACAGAGATGCAGTGATGTTCATGGTTGGTTGCTAATGTTCATGGTTGGATGACATGCCCTGATCAGTGTTAAGTCAAGTTGTTTTGAGCATGCTTGTGGTCAACAAAGATGATTCCATGATGATACATTAAGATGGGAATTAGAAGCTATGTTGAGGATGAGAAGATGTTGTTGATGACCTGTGACATGTTGTATGATCCTTCATGTTGTTCCTAAGGATGTATGTGTTGTTATATGAAGGTTTTGGCCTCCGGAAGTTGGTGAAGGTTTCTACTACAGAGAATTGCCTAAAAGACTGCCTGGTAAAATGCTTTGCATTCCTCTACATTTGAAGATATGGTCGTGTGGTTCAAAATTTAAGTCCAATATGATGTAAAGGTGCTAAATCCAAAGTTTTAAATCATTTTTCCGTCCGCAGTGAAAGTTATGAAAGACAGAGTTTCGGCCTATACTCTGGCAGAATTAAGTGATGATGAAGTCTGTTTGGAATGCTTCGCATTCCTTGTAGTGATAGATATGGCCTTGCAGTTTTGAGGATTTGTTCACAGTAATGTATGAGTGCATCCATATGAGTTTCAGGTGTTTTGGAGATCCGCAAGCTTAGTTTTCAAATGACATTTGTGATACAGACAGTTTTGGATGCCTAGTTGTTCTCAAGACATATGCTGATGATATGCGCCAATTTGTTGTGGCATAAAATAGTACATTGACTGATGGGAGATGGTCCTAATGATCTTGTGTTGTCTCTAGTTGCTTTGCAAAGTGTTTTTTTGCTCTCTTCAAAACTGGCTGAGGTCTGGAATGATGATATTGCCAAGTTGTGCCTCTGTCTGGTTGACTGAAGAATATTGAAGGTATGCGCCATAATGTTGTTGCTGTGTGGAGTTCAAGGAATGTTTGGAGATGATGTATAAGTCATGTTGACTCACCTAGAAGAAGAACAAGCAATGTTTTATCTCTCACGAGTACTGCCAAGTTGAAATGACCATTGTGCTACAAGCTTCATGTGTTCTTGCTTAAGGGTGACCTAATTCAATTTGTGAAGCATGTGGATGTTATTCCTTGAAGAATGATGTTGTGAATGATGTTTAGGAATGGACTAAGCATATATTGGGATCTGCAAGGCATGTGTTTCCTTCTGGAGTAGCACGGTGTTCATGATAGGGCTTTCCCGATGCAGGTTTCATGTTGTGATCTCTAGCCGACTTGTAAAATGTAATATTCTTGTTGTATTGGCTGACTTGTAATGAAATTAATGTAATGTCATGTATTTATTGTAAACCTAGTTGGTCTAGGTGAAGTATGATTGCGAAAATGAAAATATGAAAGTGTGAAGAGCAGAGTATGAATATCATATGCATTGTGATGTGCGACTGAAGGAGAAAGAGTAGAAGTGTTAGAGGCTGTCCTGATTCATCTTGAAGACATTTTTGTGATAGGAGGGAAGTGAAGAGTGTGCCTAATTGATCCAATCATTAGAAGACATAGAATTTCAATCATCAAAGGTGTGAGCTTCAATGTTAGTTTTCAGGTAGTAGAAGGATTGTCATACTGTAATCATTTCTGAGTTTTTTCTCAGTTTAGGGAGTAGTTGCTTCCTTGGGAGTGACCCTAAAACAAAGTCTGTAGGGAGTTGTAGATTCCTTGGGAGTGACCCTAAAACAAAATTTTCAGGGGGTAGTAGCTTCCTTGGGTTGTAGCCCCAAAACAAAGTCAGCGGGGAGTAGCAGCTTCCTTGGGTTGTAGCCCTAAAACAAAGTTGTAATTTTGAGCTTCATATATTGTGAGTTAATCCTCACCATGGTTTTTTCCTTCTTGGGTTTTCCATGTATATCTGGTGTTATGTGTTGATGTGCATTGTGTTCGTCTTTCATGTTTATGTTGATGTTGTAATGCTTAAGTTTTAATTTGCTCCATAGGTTTTGAAGTTTCTTTAGATACTGATTCACCCCCCCCTCTCAGTATCATGGTGTGTTCAACAATTGGTATCAAAGCCAAGTTACACAGAAGAAGCTTAACCAATTGAGGAAGGTCCGAGATGGCTAATAATAGATCTCTCAAGGTACCTATGTTTGATGGAACAAATTACTCCTTTTGGAAGCTAAAGATGGAAAACTATCTATCTTCTCTAGGGTATGGCATTTGGCAATCAGTCAAGAAGGGCTACACTATTCCCACTAGTGATCATATAAATGTAGATGAGATTAAGTTGTATGATAACAATTCCAAGGCAAAGAATGCTATCATGAGTGGACTAGATGATTTAGAACTTGTGAAGGTAATGGGTTGTACATTTGCTCAGGATGTCTAGAACAAACTTGAAAGCATTTATGAAGAAGATAGTAAAGTGAAGCAAGCCAAGATGCAAATTTTCAAGAGCAAATTTGAGACCCTGATGTTGACAGAAGACAAAGACATTGTTGGTTTCATGCTTCGGGTGGATGAAATAGTCAATGGCATCAGAGATCTTGGTGGGGAAGTGAAAGAAGATTAGATTGTGAAGAAGGCTTTGAGATCTCTTCCTAAATCTCACAGTCATAAGGTGTCTACCATTGAGGAATCTCAGGATTTAAATAAATACACAATAGATCAATTGTTTGGCTCTCTCACAACCTTTGAAATGAGAGAATTTGACAAAGGTGCTCCAAAGAAGGAAGCAACACTCAAAGCAAGCAAGAAGACAGAAGATGAAGCAACTAATCAAGATGATGACTTTGATGAGGTAGAAGCAAACTTTGTAAGAACTTTAAAGAAATGCATAGGCAAATACAGAGGTAAGTTACCTTTCAAATGTTTCAATTATGGAAAGATTGGTCATTTTGCTTCGAAATGTCCTTTTAAAGAATCAAGGGGTGGTAACAAGAAAGATAAGTTCAAAAGAAGCATGTATTCCATAGAGAGCAGTTGTTCTTCAAAAGAAGAGGATAGTGATGATTCAAATGATGAAACACTTTTCATGGCCTTGAATGTTGGTGATAAAAAGGATGATATTGGAAAATGTGAAAAGACTGATACCTTGCAAGATGACCAAAACAATGATAGATCAATGCTTGTATGGACTGCCTTTCATGCAAGAGAAGAAGCCAAGGCTTGGGTAATTGACAATGGTTGCTCTAATCATATGACTAGTGACAAGGAGAAGTTTATTAGCCTTAAGAAGTGGAATGGTGGAGTTGTTAAGTTTGGTGGTGATGAGTCAGCACAAATCTATGGAGATGGTGCTATAACTATTGATGGGAAGAACAGGACTGAGGATGTCCTCTATGTCAAAGGGCTAAAGCACAATCTTATTAGTGTCAGTCAGATGTACAGTAAAGGATACAATCTTATATTTCATGCCAAAGTTTGTGAAATCAGAAAGGTAGGGTCAGGAAAACTAGTTGCAGAAGGTATCAAGTCATATAGTGACATCTATCATTTGAAGGAGGTAAATGGAAGAACATGCTTATTGGCTCAATCCAGTGAGTTTTGGCTATGGCACAAGTGAATGGGACACACCAACTTTAACAACATGGTAAAGATCAACTCCATTCATGCGGTGAGAGATATGCCTAAGATAACCAAGCCTGCAAACACATTATGCAAGGAATACCAAATGGGAAAGCAGACAAAGACAAATTTCAAGAACAAGGATTATTCTTCTTCAATGCCATTGGAGTTGATTCACACTGACCTATGTGGCCCTACAAGATTAAAGAGTCAACAAGGTGAAAGGTATTTCATTTTGCTTATTGATGATTATTCTAGAATGACTTCGGTTACCTTCTTAAGAGAAAAATTAGGTGTCTTTGATAAGTTTAAGGTTTTCAAAGTTATGGTTGAGAATGAAATGGATACTAAGATCAAATGTTTAAGGTCTGATAGAGGAGGTGAGTTTACTACAAATGAATTTGATAAGTTTTGTGAAGATCATGGTATTAGGAGACATCTGTCAGCTCCTAGGACCCCTCAACAAAATGGGGTAGTGGAAAGGAAGAATAGGACTGTGCAAGAGATGGCTAGGGCAATGTTGAAAGATGCATATCTGCCTGACATGTACTGGAAGGAAGTAGTTCACATTGTTGTCTATCTAATTAGCAGAGTGCAATTGAGGGTCAATAGCACTAAGACCCCTTGTGAGCTATGGTATGAAAGACCTCCCACTGTCAGATACTTTAGGATTTTTGGCAGCAAGTGCTATATCAGAAGAAATGAAGAAGACATGGGAAAGTTCGATTCAAGAAGTGATGAAGGGATCTTTCTTGGTTACTCAACCAAAAGCAAGGCCTATAGATGCTACAACAAGAGATTGGGAAAGATGATTGAAAGCACAAATGTCAAAGTAGATGAAAATTTGTATCAGATCTCACAAGAATCAGAGGACTCTGGATCTGATATCTTTCCATGCATTGAAGATGAAGAAGAAGAGAAAGAAGAAAAGGAACAAGAACCAGAGCAGATACCTAAGACTCCAACAAAGTATGTTCAAAAGAACCATTCAGTAGATCAGATCATTGGAGATAAGAATGAAGGTGTGCATACAAGGAGAAGGTTTGCAAAGGCATGTGAGCAAGTAAACTTGTGTTTATTATCAAAGGTAGAACCCAAAACCTTTGCTGATGCTAGCAAAGATGATGGATGGATAAAGGTAAAGGAGGAAGAATTGAATTAGACAAAGAAGAATCAGACATGGGAATTGGTTCCTGTAGATAGGGAAAAATTAGATTTAGTGTTGAAAACAGTAAACTACTAAACCCTATCAAGCACCATGAAGCACAAAACTAGTATGAAAATGCAAACAGAAATCAAATGCAGACCAGATTCAAACTAATGTTGATTAACCTCCATGGCTCTTCTCAATCGTGCATAGGCATGCAAATTTTGAAAGATTGATTATGGAGAGATGTTGATTGCTCAGAATTTTGACAACATAACGGTATGCAATGACACAACATGATAATGACTTGTGAAGGCCTTCTTTTATAGAAAAAGGTCAATTCAAATGGATGGACAAGATTGCAAGTTATGTTGGATGATATGGACGGTCTAGATCGATTAGGGTTGGATTAGGGTTTCCCACTCAAAGAGGGATTGTAGTCACGCGACAAGTGTGTGATGGAGAATAAAAGGGAATCTAATTCAAATATTTTATTTGAATTAGTTGTGCATGTGAAGGGGTTAAGTGGAAGATGCAACATGTGACACATGTTGCAATGTGGTGAGAGGTGAGGGAATAATTCAAATTTTTAATTTGAATTATATGAGACATGTGAAGGGGTATTATTAACTAAACAAATAGGATTTATTTAGTTAATTAGAATGTGATTAAGTTGGAATTGTGAGTGGGATTAGGACAAAATGGCTTATGATGCCCCTAGTGAATTGGCGACTAGGTCATGGTAAGGACATGGTCAAATTTTAGTGTCTACATTTTCCCCTCTTTGAGATGATGTTCGAGATGATGCGATTTATGTCGAGTAACATCATTTCAAAGAAGATAAGGAAATGGATAGAGGAAAAGGATAGGGTGATGATGCCCCCTCGAGAGGATAGGCGGGTTGGACAAACACGAGCAGACTCTTGAAATGAAATGGATTGGCTAAAGAAGAAAGATGAGGGAATGGATAGAAGAAAGGGAAGGATGAGTTATGCTACAATGAAGGTGAGCAACCATAGTGTTTGATATAGCACTAGACATTATGTACCAAGGTATAAAGACCAAGGTGACAGTTTGTCTCATGCCCCGGCATAATACAACCTTGTCTAGATACAAGATATGAATATTAGCTGGGTTGGATCCATATTTAAAACAAATGCAAGTTGAAAACGATAACACACACAAGCAAGTAAGCATGCACAAATGATACAAAAACAAACAAGTCATTGCCCATATCAAGCTGTAAACCAATGATTGAGTGATTGATTGATGACGATGTCTGGTTTCAGGCATGAAACATGTCGTATAATACGCCTGGTCTGGTTTCGACAATGCAACATCCTGTCTAAGACAATTGATTAATTGACACTAGTGTTGTTGGTCATACGAGCAACACCAGGTTTTGATTATAATGATTGATTTGGTTTACATCAAGATTAGGATCAAGACCATTGATGCAATTGGATAATTTGACAGGCTTGATTAACTAGATCGGCATGGATTAAGGATTGACTTGCATTTGATTTTATTGCTTGGAATGATTTGATGAAGATGAATGGAAGAGGTAATTGAATTGATTTGAATGATGAAATGATGGAGTTGATTAGAAGTGATTTGAAGGATTGATAATGATGATTGATTAGAAGAAGTGATTGGAGAATTTATTAGAAGACTTGATGAATTGATTAATTTGATTGATTTGAGGAAGTGAATTGATTGGAATGAGGTGATTTGATTGACTTTGATGATGAATTGACTTGGAAGAATGGATTGATATGGTTGATGTGGTTGATTTTATTGAGTGGAAGAATTGGAATGATTGGATGAATGATGATGATGAATTGATTTGAAGGATTGGATTGAATGATTGATGAGGAATTGATGAATTGATAGGGATGGTTTGGATGAATGTTTAGAATGTTGAGAATGAGGGATGATTAGGAGGATCTACTCCCTTTTCTCTTCATTTTGCAACCGTGTCTCTAGAAGACTTGTGAAGTGTGGGAGGCCATGGGAATGTTAATGCAAGGTGATGAGGCCCAAGATATGATAGAGGCTAATGATATTAGTCTTCGAAAAGTCTAGCTCCAAGAGGGTACTCTCGTCTACTAGTGACCTTTCAAAGCACAAATTGGATTTGTTGAGACCTTGAGGTGTGGATGAAATGATTGATGAAAGTGGACCCATGAGTTTCAGAATTCACTTGGAAGGATGGATTTAAACTAGCCTTGGAGTATTAAGCCCAAGTGGAAGAAATGATTGATGAAAGTGAACCCATGAATTTCATAATTCACTTGGAAGGATGGACTTAAACTAGCCTTGGAGTATTAAGCCCAAGTTGTGATTGATGTGAAAAAGATGTCAAGGTCTCATGGTCCACAGATTTGTACTTGTGATATAGTCAAGCTTCGACAGTTTCTCCCTATGTTTCAACCTTAGGAAGACTAATGTTTAAGGTCCTCTATAGATGTCAAAGGCTAAATGAAATTGAATATGTTGTGATGAAATTTGATTGTAAAGGGATGGAATTGGATATGTAATGGGTGGCTTTGACACAGTTGCAATCAGATTCGATAGGGGGAGTAGATACTCAAAGGCTTCCCTATGGTTGTGGTGTGTTGTGATGGGGAATGATTAAGATGTGATTGATTGGATTGGAATGAATGGTAGTATATGATTGGGATGTGATTGGTTGGATTAGGAATGAAGATGAAGATGTGTAGTGATGAGATTAGATGACTTGGATGGATTTGGATGAAGTGGATTGGATCATGAATGAAGATGACTAGGATATGTTTAGGATTGATAGAATATGACTAGGGATGATATGATTGGATGACTTGGATATGAATGGGGAATGATGATGATGGATTAGATAAGTTTAGGATATGTGATAGTGCTATGATATGGAATGATAATATGAAATTGCTTGGATTGAATGGCTAGGACGATGAAATGTGATGATTAGGATTTGATTATGAAGAAGGTGACAAGGGATGATTAAGGTTTGAAAAATGACGACTTGGGTATGATTATGGTATGACATGGAAGGATTAGGGATTATTAGGATGATGTGAATTGGATGAAAGAGGTGATTAGGATGAGTTGGAAATGGTTAGGGATAATGACTTGGATAGATTAGGATTATGTGATTAGGAATGTGTAGGACAATGGTTAGGTGTATAATAGGTTTATGATGAGGTGTAATAATGAGGAATGATAAGAATGTGATTAGGGTATGTTTAGGGATGGCTTGGATATGATGTGGCTAAGAAGGGGGATTAAGACACGAAGGTTGAATGATGAAGATATGAGTTGGACAGGAATGTTGAATCATGAAGGTTGTGATTAGGATAGGATGAGTTGGGATGATGAATATGATATGATGTGGAACGGTAAGATGAAATTGATTGGATTTGAATGGGATTGATGTGAAAATTATTGGACGAATTGAATGATGTGACTCAATTTTATGGATGATTTGATTTGATGGTTTGGAATAATTGAGTGGAATGGATGAATTGGATAGATTTATTGCTTGGATTTTGGTAGATATTTGATTTTTTTGTATTTTTGATGATATTTTGATGTTTTTGGGATTTTGAGATAATTTAGATGTTTTTGGATTTTTGACATGTTTTAATTTTTTGGGGTTTTTGGAATGTTTTGATTTTTTTTGTATTTTTGACATATTTGGATTTTTTTTTTATTCTTGGGAATATTTGATTTTTTTTTGTGTTTTTGAATGCGGCATTGGATGATGATTTGAATAGCCTTTATGCTAGATACCAATGACAAGGGGGAAACCAAGTCGAGGTGCAAGGATGAAGGATGGGATTGGGTGAATGGGTAAACAGATAAGCAATAGCGAATGGATGAATGTATGCGTAAGAGGGCAAGGATGTGATCTCCAAAGGCTATGTCGCATAAGAATAACATGCCCCATTCGAGGTGGAACACTTAGGATTTTTCATGACAAAGCTTAGGATGATGGGACGATGATAGGATTGTGAAGGATTTGCTTGGTTTGGAGAAATGCTTAAGTTTTGACATGACAAAATTTATGACTTGGATGATGAGATGAATTGTTTGGAAGGGATAAGGTATGTCAAGAGACATCCAAAACATTTGTCGACATTGTGCCCCCAATCTTTATCAAGATCAAGAGAGGAAGGGAGGATGGAATGGATACAATATGATAGGCATGCGGATGTATGAATAAGGATGGTAAGGTGGAAAATGATAGGAAGATGAGACAATGTGCCCCCAAGTGTAAGTGGCATAGAAGATCAACTTTTTGATTTTTTTTTTGAATTAGATAGGGGAATATGGATGAGAAGGACTCAAGAATCTAGTGCCATGAAGGTGCTAGTCCCAAAGGTACATCGCATTGACCATGTCAAATTTTGGTATGCTCATCGATGTTGGTAAGTGATGGCATGAAAATGAGATGGATAAGGTAGATAATGGATTATGAAAGGTGCGATAGTGGATTATGATGTGGATTATGTAGGGCCGAAAGTGGATTATATGGGATTTATGTAAGGATAGATGAAGTGTTTATGCCAAAGCATGGACTATAGGGAGATGATAAGGCAAATATGTAGGGTAATGATTGAATGAAGGGGTGATGGAGGTGTGGAAGGGAATCATGACCAACAATTGCACACACCATGATAAACATGGAAGCTTTTGATTGGAAGGTGGGGTAGGAAGCAATGGAGATGTTTGCTTAGTGGATGGATGACGTAGGATTTTAGGGACCCACATATACTTAGTATTTGTATGACTTTTGCTTTTAATGTGGGGTGGATGAATTTGATATTTTTGAATGGAATGGATGGAAGAGGATGGTTGGGATTTTTGAGATGTGGATGCCTCATTTGACTTGCTTGTTTTTTGTTTAGGTACCCATATCATTTTAGTTTTTGACTTTGCTTTTAGAAGTATGGGCTTGGATGGATTTTTGAACGTACCTTATTGATGTCCTAAGGCATTAGGATCCTTAGGATTTTTGTCTTTATGAAAGGAGGCATCCAAATGTTTATTTTTGAATCCCATGTGCCGGGTGGAATGAGTGGAAGCCTTACATTTAGACGATATGCGCATTTTTTGTCATGATTAGGAATGTAAATGTATTTATGAATGAGTGGGATATTAGGTGTTGGAAGCAACGGTGGCAAAGTGTATGGACAGATACTAGGAGTTGAAAGGAGTGGAGGAAAATTGGATAGTGGAAGGTGTATGGTCACATGCTTTGGACATTTATAGGATGAGGGAGGTAGAATGGCAACATGTGTCTTAGGAATATGATGTGATTTGTTATGGGAAGTGGTGGACTTAGGATGAGTGGATGAAGTACCAACATCTTTAGATTGTTGACCTTGGGGTGTGTAACCAAGGCCATATGAGCATGGAGGTGGGACTTTGACATGTATAGGCTCCAAAATTCCTTGTTCATGAAGGCCCAAGCCTTTACCATGATAATTCATCTTTTGGAGTATGCGATGGACAATGGGACTATGTGTAGTTTGGGCACTAGACTTGAGCGGATTATTTGATGGAGGAGGTGAAGTGGACAAAGGTTGTTGTGTTCCTAGGGAGGAACATTCGTGAATGAAAGAGGATAGGCCAGGTGGATATGATGGTGTATTTGAAATGGGGTCAATAGCGGATGACGTGAAAGAATTAGGATCTTGATTATCATTGTGTTCACTAAGATCCAATTTATTGGTTTGATCTTCTATATTTATGTGTTCTAGGGAGGCACATGTCTCATCATGGGAAGTGAAAGTGGTTGGATCATGAAGTGAAGGAGAAGTTTTTATGTTTCGAATGAAGGCCATGAAAAGGGGTGAATGCTCAAGTAGATCAACAAGACTTTCATGAGATGGAGCATGTAGGTCTTGGGTGTCTTGTTCATGAATGGGATCAAGTTGCTCATGAATATGTTCTTTGTCGGGGATAATGTCTTGATCATGGAAAAGGTAAATGTTATGAATGGGTCGAAGGAAAGTGATTTGATCTTGACTAGAATGGGGTTTTGATGTTTCTTCATGCTTAGAATTGTGCTCTTGACATACTTCTTGACTTGGAATGGAAGTGGATGTGGATGACTCTTCAATAGGTTTGATATGTTCTTGATGGGTAACCACATGAGGGCATGATGGAGGTTGACTTGGACTTATGGGAGGAGACTCTTGAATTAGCTCAAGGGGTTGTGAATCACATGAATGAATTGAAGGACTTGGCATGATGTTTGGGGACTCTTTGGTAAGTTCAAGCATATGTGTTGGATGACATGGCGACAATTGATTCCTTGCTTGTAGCCCTTGGGTCACATCCTTTATAGGTGTAGGGGTGGAAGGTGTTAGCTTAGGGTTTTGACTTTGATTAGATGGAGGAGCAAATGAATTGGATGGGTTGGTGGGTTTGGCTAACTCCACATGTTTACTTTTGTAATGTTTGAAGTTAGGGCATGGAGTTGATGTATTGGCAAGTGAATTAGAAGATGGTAGAGGTAATGAAGGGTTTGATGGGTTGGAAAGTGTAGGGACCATTGGATTCGGACTAGGACATGGTGGCTTTTGGATAAGCTTTTGATTGGGTAATGGTATGATATACTTATGAGGTACATGACCTAGACTAGTGTTCCCCTTGTCAAAGGTGGCATTAGAGCATGAAGGCATTTGACCTTGTTGCAAAGGACTTAAGTTCACATGTGTTTGTTGTGATATGGATGGATATGAATGTTGGTTCACATGGAAGGAAGTTGGATTGGATGATGTGGCACTAACTTGGCCTATGGATGGATTAGGTTGGTATGAAGATTGATGTGGAGTTTAAAGTTGTGTTTGTTTGGTTTGAAATTGGTGTGTGGCTAAGATGAGTTGGATTTGGGCTAGGACTTGTTGTATGTGAGGTGATTGACTTTGTTGAAATGGTTGAAGGGTATCTTGTAAGCGTTGTATGGTTTGTTGGTCGAAAGGTCGAGGTATTTGGTGAATTGATTGAATGAGGTTTTGGAGTTGAGGTGCTAGGACCTTATTTTCGAATGTCAGCATGGTGTCACACATGTGTCTAAGTCTTGGCATGTCATCTTGTCCCTCAAGGTATGATACATTATTTACAAGGCTCTTATGATCAATAGAACTAGGAGGGGCCACTTGAAGTACAAGTTTAGGTCTTGGATTTGTCTCATGAGTAGGACTAGAGAGGGAGCCTCCTTGGATTGTGATCTTGGGCTTAGGTTTTGTCTCATTGTTTGAATTAGAAGGGTAGCCCCCTTGGACCATGATTTTGGGCTTATGATTTTGATTGGGCTTGCTTATGATTAGGGCCATTTTGACAAGTGTTGATTAAGACTATGTTGATGTGTAATGATGTGAAATGAAGTGATTTGATGATTAGGAATGATTATGGAATGATTAGGAGGAAATTGATTGGAAATGTGAAATGATGATTAGGATAATGATTAGAATGAAGGTTAAATGATGAAGATAGAATTAGAATGTGATTAGGAATGATTAGAATGAATTTGACTTGAAATGAATGGATGATGATGTGGAGATGATTTGGAATGAGTGGGATGATGAAGGTTGAATGATGTAGATATGATTAGGAATAACAAGGAATGTTTAGGGTTGATGTTGTTTGGATATGATTAGATGATGTGTAATGATTAGAATGATGTTTAGGATTGGATTAGGATGACTTGGATATGATTAGGATATAATGGACTGGGATGATGTGCAAGGATAATGGGATTAGAGATGTGGTTGAATGACGAGGAATGGGATGATTAGGAGGTTTGAGGAAGGACAAGGATAATGACTAGGATGAATTAAGGTAAAATGGAAGTGACTTGGAATGAATATGTGGAATTGAATATTTAGGGTGACGACCAGGCAAGCACACACATCAATCATAACAAATACTTAGCAATCACATTGGTTTGTTTTATTTTAGTGTCTTTTGATTAAGTTTTGAAAACACTTGTAAACAAGCACAACCCTAGGCTAGAATGAGGATAAAGAGGGTTTTTGGCCACTAAACAAAGAGGTTCTAGTGAATATCTGGGGGACCAGCACCTCACGAGCATCCAGCAAGCCACTTAAGGCTCTAACTAACCCTACTAGGAGTTTAATATACACAAAGGTACGCCTCCTTTCGAGATAGCACTGTATGGCGAGCGTTCATACCGATTAGACTTGGCTTTCGCCTTATCCTCAATTTATATAGTGGGTTGGACGAAAGTCTCGCTTGGGGTCGCAAGTGAGTTCTCCTTTCAGATGTGTCTCAAGAGCAGGCCCACTCTAAAAGCTGATAAAAGTGAGACAAGCTAACATGTTTTTGATCCCCAGGCTCACACTAAGTCGCAAGGGGAGAGCATACACATGTGAACTTGCTCACACTCGCACTTGTAAATTGCCCTTAAGAAATTGAAATGTGAGGTGTGAATATGAATGGATAAGAGGTGTTTTTGATTCTCAAGATCACACGAAGTGCATGAGAAGAGCATACACACCCCTAATCACATGCAAATTCACCAAACAATTCAAACACTAATTCTTTTCATGCCCAAATCAAAAATGTGAATGAAGACACTAGTTCATTTTATGCCCAATTTTGATGTGTGATGAAGACAAATGTTCGTTTTATGAGCCCAAATCGAAATGTGAGACAAGCAAAATTAAGAGATATGAAAGCTTGGAGCAAAGACACCTGATTAGTTTGCTATCCAAGCTGCTGTGTGACTGATCAAAATGTTGTCCCAGCCTTGTATGATCACCTGCAAGTCACCAGAACAAAAATAGAACAAGTAAAAGTGCATAGGAGACCGTTATCTGAAAAAGAGAAATCTGATAAAAATATGATGAAAATGACCTGATACGGCATAATAAACCTGATAATCAGAAATTTCATGCGATTCTATGTAATTTAAAAAAATAAAATTGCGAAAAAAGGATGAAAATTGCATAAGTTATGAGCAATTGAAGTTCGCATGCAAGTTTGACTTTAACTGCGAAAAAAACTAGTCAAAATGGCACTTTTAGCTAATAATTTCTTCGTCAACGTGAAGTTCGCTAGATCAGCTTTCCAAAGAGCCCTTGTTTGCAAAATTTTGCCTCCATATGCGAAAGTTATGGTCAAAAGAAAAAAAAAATCACCCCTTTATGGCTTAAGGAGGTGACAAGGCTAGCCCTGACAGTTTAAATGTGACTGCTAGCTATTACCAAAATTTATGGTCACATGAATGATAAAACCCTGGTGGTTAGTGTTTATATTGGCAGTTAAGGGTTTAGCCCTTGGTCGCCCATACGACCAGGGGCTGACCTGGAAGAAAAAAATAAAAAAGATAATAAAATGAAGGGGGCTAACTGTTTCAACCCCTCTTGGTCATCAAGGTGACCGCGGACAGTGAGGAGGTGACCACAGTTAGATAGATGGTTAGTGAAGCAGAGCCTGCGGTTTGTGACAGTTAGCAAAGCCCACGATTAGGTGGAGGGTATCGTCAACCCGACTAGTGGTGAAGTGGCTCAGTGGGTAGTGGGAGAACAGAGGCGTCAGTGGAAGTCGAAATGCAAATGGGAGTGGGGTTTTAGGTTAGGGTTTTTGTAGATCATGATAGGTAAATGATAGTGACAGACTGAATGTAGGGTTTTGCAGAGGGAGGTTAGCGTTTACAAGGCATTAAGAGGCAGCGTTAGAGTGTCAACCGGAGCAATGACCAATGATTCTTTGGTGGTGATGGATGCAGCAAGGGTGGTGGTAAAAGGAGGTGGCGGAGTAAAATGTAGACCAGTGGTCAACTAAGGAGTAGGTGTCGACTATTAGGCAAGGGGTGGCAGAAATCTTCAAAGTGGTGGCTACGGGGTTTTATAGTGGTGGAGGCGGCGGGAGTAGAAGCCAATGGCGGAGGGAGTTTAGCCATCACAGAGCCAACGACGACAAGCGAGAGGAAGATGGTGTCAACGCAGCGAGGTGGAGTGAGCTAGGATTTAAACATAGGGGCGAAGGAGTATAGGGAGGAGTCGACTGAGCTATGAACATGTGATGTCGATGGGGGAGTCTTAGGAGGAGAAATGACAGAGAAATGTGGCAACAGTCAACCGTGAGCGATTAGGGTTAAACCAACACAATATACAGAAATGCATAAACTGTAACCCTGCAACGAAAACCCTTGATGTGTAACTAAATTTAAACAATGATATTAATCCTGCCTTCAGAGATATACAAATCCTATGACCAAATGTTTGTCAATTTAAAACCTACAAATGATGTTAGACAACCAAAATCAGATAAAAACTAGAATCATTTTGATCATGGCCCTGTGCAGAGGTCGTACGGATCAGTACGGTACAGCCTTGTGTAGGGCCAAAACTAAAAAAAATTCAATTTTAAAAAAAAATATATCAAATTTTATGTCGATTTTCATCTCTTAGGCCTCCCGAACACAACCGTGAGGTCTTTTTTAGGCCTGAGAGCAACCTGCAAAAGCCAACTTTTAGAAATTGCTAAAAATCATTAGATTCACGTCGGGTTCACCAATGTAGATAGGGAAAAATTAGATTTAGTGTTGAAAACATTAAACTACTAAACCCTATCAAGCACCATGAGGCACAAAACTAGTATGAAAATGCAAATAGAAATCAAATGCAGACCAGATTCAAACTAATGTTGATTAACCTCCATGGCTCTTCTCAATCATGCATAGGCATGCAGATTTCGAAGGATTGATTATGGAGAGATGTTGATTGCTCAAAATTTTGACAGCATAATGGTATGCAAGGACACAACATGATAATGACTTGTGAAAGCCTTCCTTTATAGAAAAAGGTCAATTCAAATGGATGGACAAGATTGCAAGTTATGTTGGATGATATGGACAGTCTAGATCGATTAGGGTTGGATTAGGGTTTCCCACTCAAAGAGGGATTGTAGTCACGCGACAAGTGTGTGATGGAGAATAAAAGGGAATCTAATTCAAATATTTTATTTGAATTAGTTGTGCATGTGAAGGGGTTAAGTGGAAGATGCAACATGTGACACATGTTGCAATGTGGTGAGAGGTGAGGGAATAATTCAAATTTTTAATTTGAGTTATATGAGACATGTGAAGGGGTATTATTAACTAAACAAATGGGATTTATTTAGTTAATTGGAATGTGATTAAGTTGGAATTGTGAGTGGGATTAGGACAAAATGGCTTATGATGCCCCTAGTGAATTGTTGACTAGGTCATGGTAAGGACATGGTCAAATTTTAGTGTCTACAGTTCCTACACCAACCAATAATAATGTTATAGGAACAAAGTGGGTGTTACAGAACAAGCTGATTGAAGATGGTGAAGTTGTGAGGAACAAAGCAAGATTGGTTTGTAAAGGCTATTCTCAAGTTGAAGGCATTTATTTTGAGGAGAGTTTTGCTCTGGTAGTCAAGATGGAGGCAATCATGATGTTTCTTGCTCTTGTTGCTCATAAGAACTTCAAGGTCTATCAGATGGATGTCAAGTTAGCATTTTTGAATGGTGATCTAGAGGAAGAGGTTTACATTGAGCAACCAGATGGTTTCCAGCTATCAGAAGATCCAGACATGGTGTGCAGACTCAAGAAAGCTTTGTATGGTCTCAAGCAAGCACCTAGAGCTTGGTATGCTAGGTTGGATAAGTACTCACTTTAGCAAGGCTTCAAGAAAGTTACTACAGATAGCAATCTTTACATCAAGGAAAATGGAGATATGATATTGATAGTTGCAGTATATGTTGATGACATCATCTTTGGTGGAGATGATGACATGTGTAAAAGGTTTGCAGAGGAGATGCAAAAAGAGTTTGAGATGTCTATGATTGGTGAGATTTCTTTCTTCCCTGGACTTCAAATTGCTCAGCTAGATGCTAGTATCTTTATTTCTCAAGCTAAGTATGTCGAAGAGATGTTGAAGAAATTTGGTATGGAGGACTCTAAACCAGTAAGTACTCCTATGGTTACTGTTTGTCACTTGAGCAAAGATGATGAGTCTCCGGAGGTTGACCAAACTTCCTATAGATCTATGGAGGATTGTTGTACTTGATTGTTTCTAGACTTGATATTATGCATGCAGTACGTGTGGTTGCCAAATATCAAGCTAATCCCAAGAAAACACATGAGAAGGTGGTGAAAAGAATATTCATATACTTGAAGGGAACTCCAGATTATGGCTTATGGTATCCAAGGGGTAATGACTTTGATCTGAGTGCCTACACTGATGCTAATTGGGCTTGTTGTGTTGATTATAGATGAAGTACAAGTGGTGGTGCTTTCTTTTTAGGAAGCAGATTGGTTTCATGGCAGAGTAAGAAACAAGATTCGGTGTCCTTATCAACTGCATAGGCAGAGTATATTGTAGCAACATCCTGTTGTACACAAGTGTTGTGGATGAAGCAAACCCCAAAGGATATCAAGGTACTGTATGATGAGCCTATTCCTATTTTGTGTGATAATACAAGTGCTATCAATATTTCCAAAAATCCGGTGATGCATTCTAGAAACAAGCATATAGCAATCAAGTATCACTTTTTGAGAGAGAAGGTTGCAAACAAGGAAGTAAAGTTGGAATATGTTCCAACAAAGGATAAGATTGCAAATATTTTCACAAAGGCTCTTGCAAAGGATACTTTTGAAGATCTCCGACAGAGGTTGGGGATAATTGCCCCTTCTTCTTCTTGCTAGATGTGTAGTGGTGCATCTATCTAGGTGGAGTTCATGCTACATCTTTGTCTTGGATTGATGGTGGCTACCTCTCAGGGGGAGCAAGTAGTGGTTGTTGCTGACAGGGGGAACCCTGAGTTGTTTCAAGAAAGAATGTATGAACTTCAAAGGAGGAGAAAGTTAAGAAAATGTGCATCTTAAGGGGAAAATTTTGTGCCCTAAGGGAAAGGAGTCATTTCCCTTTGTCCTTGATGTCAAAGGGGGAGAGAGAAATGTACATCTAAGGGGGAGTATGTGTTGCCATCAATGACAAAGGGGGAGATTGTTGGCAATATGTGTTGTCAGCACTTAGCTTGTGATGATGATATACCAATGTAGTAATCAATTTGTGATGATGATATACTAGTGTAGTAATAGAGATGTAGTGATGTTCCTGATGATCATGGTTGGATGTCATACCCTGATCAGTGTTAAGTCAAGTTGTTTTGAGCATGCTTATGGTCAACAAAGGTGATTCCATGATGATACATTAAGATGGGAATTAGAAGCTATGCTGAGGATGAGAAGATGTTGTTGATGACTTATGGCATGTTGTATGATCCTTCATATTGTTCCTAAGGATGTATGTGCTATTATATGAAGGTTTTGGCCTTCGGAAGTTGGTGAAGGTTTTTGCTGTAGAGAATTGCCTAAAAGACTACCTGGTAAAATGCTCTGCATTCCTCCGCATTTGAAGATATGGTCATGTGGTTCAGAAGTTAAGTCTAATATGATGTAAAGGTGCTAAATCCAAAGTTTTAGATCATTTTTCCCTCCGTAGTGAAAGTTATGAAAGATAAAGTTCCAGTCTATGCTCTGGTAGAATTAAGTGATGATGAAGTCTGTTTGAATGCTCTGCATTCCTCCACAATGATAGATATGGCTATGCGGTTTTGAGTATTTGTTCACAGTAATGTATGAGTACATCCATATGAGTTTCAAGTGTTTTAGAGGTCTGCAAGCTTAGTTTTCAAATGACAGTTGTGATACAAACAATTTTGGATGCCTAGCTGTTCTCAAGACATATGTTGATGATGTGTGCCAATTTGTTGTGGCATGAAATAATACATTGACTAATGGAAGATGGTCCTGATGATCTTGTGTTGTCTCTAGTTGCTCTGCAAGGTGTTTTTCTACTCTCTCCGGAACTGGCTAAGGTCCGGAATGATGATATTACCAGGTTGTCCCTCTATCTGGTCGACTGAAGAATGTTGAAGGTATGGGCCACAATGTTGTTGCTATGTGAAGTTCAAGGAATGTTTAGAGATGATGTATAAGTCCTGCCGACTCACCTAGAAGAAAAACAAGAAATGTTTTATCTCTCATGAGTGCCGCCAAGTTGAAATGACTGTTGTGCTACAAGCTTCATGTGTTCTTGCTTAAGGGTGACCTAATTCAAATTTGTGAAGCGTGAAGATGTTATTCCTTGAAGAATGATGTTGTGAATGATGTTTAGGACCAGACTAAGCATGTATTAAGATCTGCAAGGCTTGTGTTTTCTTCTGGAGTAGCGTGTTGTTCATGATAGGTCTTGCCCTATTCATGTTTCATGTTGTGATCTCTAGCCAACTTGTAAAATGTAATATTCTTGTTGTATTGGCCGACTTGTAATGAAATCAATGTAATGTCATGTATATATTGTAAACCTAGTTGGTCTAGGTGAAGTATGGTTGTGAAAATGAAAATACGAAAGTGTGAAGAGCAAAGTATGATTATCATACGCATTGTGATGTGTGACTAAATAAGAAAGAGAAGAAGTGTTAGAGGTTATCCTAATTCATCTTGAAGACATTTTTGTGATAGGAGGGAAGTGAAGAGTGTGCCTAATTGATCCAATCATCAGAAGAAGTAGAATTACAATCATCAAAGGTGTGAGCTTCAATGTCAGTTTTTAGGCAGTAGAAGGATTGTCATACTGTAATCATATCTGAGTTTGTTCTTAGTTTAGGGAGTAGTTGCTTTCTTGGGAGTGACCCTAAAACAAAGTTTTTAGGGAGTAGTAGCTTCCTTGGGTTGTAGCCCTAAAACAAATTCAACGGGGAGTAGTAGCTTCCTTGGGTTATAGCCCTAAAACAAAGTTGTAATTTTGAGCTTCATATATTGTGAGTTAATCCTCACCGTGGTTTTTCCCTTCTTGGGTTTTCCACGTATATCTGGTGTTATGTGTTAATGTGCATTGTGTTGATCTTTCATGTTTATGTTGATGTTGTAATGCTTAAGTTTTAATTTTCTCTAGAGGTTTTGAAGTTTGTTTAGATATTGATTCACCCCCCTTCTCAGTATCCTGGTGTGTTCAACAGTTTGCCCCCATACTCCATCTTCCCAAGTGTGGATTCTAGACATTAACTGAATCCATGCCTTGTTATCTGAGCTTCATTAGTTCACGCCCCCCCAAAAAGAAAAGAACCTATGTTTTGAGCTTCTTTAGTGAACGTAAATATAATTAAAAAAATTGAAAATAATAAAAATTAAAATATTTATTTATTTTAATAACATAAAAATGCTTTTCTTGATAATTATTAGAGAAATTTCCTCATCTCAGAATGGACTCACTGTAAAAGTCTTTAACAAACAAGTATTTTAGGCATTCATCACATGGGTTCCTCCTATTCCTTCAATTCCTCCCAATCTTCTTAATGTTCCCTTGAACTTCCTATCAGTGAATCCCTTGCACCCCTAAAGTTGCAAGTGCTAGTTTTAGGCATAGGTTCAATGGCATAGAGGAGAATATTGCATTCTTACCCTTTTTTATACATTTTGGACTTGTTTTATTTTTCCTCTAATGTAATAGTTTAGTGTTATTAGTAGTATTTCTCTATGTGAGTGTTGGTATTTAATTTGAATTTGATCTAAGCATGAATCCTCACTTTTTAATAGTCTAAATCCAACTTTTAAATTTGTTATTTTTATCCCTAGGTCAAGATTATAGAATGAACTTGACCCCTATTTTCTAAAATCAAATTTAATCATGGGCATAAGCCTAGTTGACTATAATTAGTTGTTACTCATCAACTCAAGCGTGAAATATTTGAATTTGAATGTTAGGGTGTTGTATAAAAAGGACAAAGCCCTAGAATATTTATCTGTTGATCAATATGATCCCCTCATTGATACATCATTCAATCGATAAAGCATTCACATGGAGAGAATTGCATCAACATCTACATACACAAGGACAAATACATAGGCATTTGCATTCTACTTAGTGTGTCTTTAATCTTGTTTAAAACATCATTGAATTGGTATGCATGGCCTCGCTGCAATTAAGGCAAGTTGTGGATTCCCCCACTTGATAGGAATCTCTACCAACACTTTTAAGCATCATCGAGTCCAAGTATACAAAGGTGGATTGATTTCTAAAGAGCACAAGAACACAAATCAATAATGCCATTATAGGTTCAAGGTCATTAAATAGGTTCAAGGCCATGATTTTCTAGATTCGGTCTGCTCATGTGGTCCTGACTCTAGAACACAAAGAAGATTAGTTTCTAGTATGTTAGAGCCTCACTATTACAAATTTGATATTAGAATTTTGAGTTGGATCATAGAAACATGCATTTTAATAGAACATGTATTGTTGTGTATAGAGCTAAACACCTATTTCCCTCTATCAATTTCAATACATGTTTATTGATTTATCTAAACTCAACTCATTTCTCTAGATTAATTGATTAAATTCTTAATTATTGCATGTATTAGCCTAGTTATTTAATATAGGGGTCTTTTATGTAATGCCCCAAGCTTTCGCCCAAGACAATAACAAACAAAATGGATGAAAAATGTTTTGCGCTACAAATGTGACATCAACAAGCCACATTGCACACCTACACACACAAGGTACCATGATATCACAAAATGACACATGAGGCATACGATCACCAATACACCAAGCATGGTGTCGCAAGTGGAAGACTTACAAAAATACCAATCAAAAAAACACTATGACAAGCTCAAAACACAAGTCTTGGTGCAAATGTAGAGCTTCCAAGCAAATTTGTAGCTTTTGCAAAACTTTGGAGTTCCCATGCAATTCTACATTTTCGTGAAACTTTAGAGTTCCCTTGCAATTATGTAGTTTTGTGGAACTTCAAAGTTCCCATGCAATTCTACAATTCCTACAAATTGGACCTCTGATCCTCACCTTCAAAAATGGTATAAATTCAAAGTTCCCATGTAATTTTGTAGCTCCTAGAAATTGCATGTGGACCTATAGTCCCCACAACCATAGCACTGCAAAACTTTAGAGCTTGCGTGCAACCTTGTAGCTCTTGTAAATTGCACATGAAGTTCTAAAACCCACAAACATAACACTATGGAATTTTAAATCTCGCATGCAACTTTGCAGTTGCTACAAATTGCACTCAAAGTTTTGAAACCTGCAAACATAACATTATAGAATTTTAGAGCTTGAGTGCAACTTTGCAACTCCTGCAAATTGCATGCAGAGTTCCGAAACCTACAAACATAACACTATGGAATTTCAGAGCTTGTGCACAACTTTTTAGCTCCTACAAATTACATGCAAAGTTCAAACTAGAAAAACTTTGGGGTTTTGATGTAGTTTTGCAAACTGCAAAACACAAGTGGAGTTCTGAACTCTAGCAGACTTGCCTGCGGAAATTTGAGGTTCTAATTTAGTTTTGCAAACTGTAAAATACAAGTGAATTTTTGAACTATTAACGAACTTGCCTCTGGAACTTTAAGGTTCTAACATAATTTTGTAGAACTACAAATTACAGACCAATTTCTAAATTCTGGTAGTTCCTATCTATGAAACTTCAGAGTCTCAACACTATAAGTAAAAATGTACGAGCTGACATGGCAGTCCGATGATGATTTGGTGACCCAACTCATAACCCTTGAAGGCATGAATTAAACTTATCTTAGTAGTTTCACACTTGATGGCACATCCTCTAGCCTATTTAGCCCCTTAACCATCTTCTCCAACCTCCAAACTAAGTTTCAAGATTTTGTACGTGTCTAAAAACCTTTTACAAATCCTCAACTAGATGGTCTCTCAAGAGACATTGGGGTCACTGGGGTAATCTATCCTTAAGTTGTAAGGTTGCCCAAGCAACCTACTCTAGCAAAAGGGGCAACCCTGTCATCTTTTGACATGCATGATTTCTTCTAGTTCCATCCAATTTACTTTTGTTTTTGCTACTGATTAGGAGTTCTCTCTTGTCTGACTGAACCACAACTTCCCCTAACTATTTCTCCTCTCCCAATCAGTTTGTTGTTCACTTCTAATCATACCTTAGTGATATCTCAATTAATCCCCTTTTTTTCCAGCAGTCTCTATGATCTTCCAATTAGCTCTATAGTTGGCTCCCAATTAGCCCCACCTTTGGTGTTGCCTTCCAGGCTATAAATACTCCCCTCCTCTCTTATTTTAGAGGAGGCTAGTTATTTTATTTGCATTCCAGTGCCCATTATCATCTTCATGCTCATACAAGACTTCAAGAGCCTTTTACTTTTGTTATCCTAAGCTTCTACCACACCAATTTCCCTCATATCCCTATTGTTTCATATAGAATTAATGACATTAGAAATTGCATAAAACCATAAAACACCAAAAGGGAAATCCCTTGATATCATCGTGAGGCATACAACATACAACAACTAGAAAAGAGAAAGTCCTCAATTTCATCATGATGCATGCCAACATTCAAGATACATCACTCAACTTACAACAAACAAAACAAGTCATCCTTCTTCCTCAATTCAATGTTCGTACTCAATATGCCCTAGAGTGAGAGAAGGCTGGATTAAAGTGACTCTAAATAAAATAAGGGAAAACCTAACAACTCAAGTAAATCCCATCAAAGAACAACCCCAATAAAATGTAGAAATATTGAGTCTAATCAAACAATAAAACAAACAAAGATGACAAAGAGAGGGGCTATGTGTTAGATAACGCAAACTCCTTAAAGAACTAATTGAATTAGAAGAGAAGATTAAACATTTTCTGTCTCTTTACACCCAATGAATTAAATAGAATAAGAGCAAGTGACCCTTCAAGTCATATTAGAATAAAAATGACAACACTAATTCAAGATTTTCACCAACAACATCAAACAACACTTCACCAACTAAATCACAAAAACCAAAGGAATCATCAACTTTGCACACAAACAAACCATACAAGAAACACAACTACCATCCATGATGTTTTACTTCCCTATGAACAAAATAACTCATTGGTCCCACCACTTCTCAACTGGCTCTTGCCATGAGAGGAGTGATTAGGTAAGCACCTCTAGTAAGGATGCGATTAAATGTGTTGCATTGAAGTCTAACTTACTTGCATTGTGCTTGGATTGATTGATTTTGAACAACACATATTTTAGTGAACCTAATGTGAAGAACAAATCCTTTTGGGTGAGTGTATTCATGTATTTGCATGCTTTCTTTCATTTCTCTTTCACTTCCATGTCTATTCCATTTATTCTATGGTGCTTCTTGCACCCTCCAAAATATAATAAAATCAAATAAGGTTCAAGGGAAAGTCCCCTCCAACAAACCTCTTAACTCTGTCATTTGATACATATATCCTACCAAATCCACTGGCTCCAATCTCTAATCATTATGACTGTGAAGACCGATTTGAAGGGCATCTGATAGGAGTCCCATAATTTCATGACTTTTAATAATCTATTCTCGAATTAGGACATAGTGATTCAACCTAATTACCCCAGCCAAGGTAAGCACATCGAGTTCTTGTTCGATCCAAAATTAACCAACAAGATCATCCTATTACAAATTACAGGGATACTACCACCCAAATGGAAAATGAGGTGATCCATTTGGAAAGAAACCTACAAGAGGCTCATGAGGCTCAGGAAGCCCTCCACATTGCCTATTAGGCTTGTTGTGCCCTGCACACACGCCCCATTTTGAGTGAAATGATGACCCCCCTCTTTTGTTTTGTCTTTTGGCTTGAGTCTTGGCTATGCCTCCTGCTTTGGAGAGAATGAGGAATTTGTGCCATGGACGGGAGTTTTCTTCGAAAGGAGTTATTTTGGGTGTTCCTATCCTCTTGGGTCTTGGTTTCACCTCTGTACATGATTTTATGGGGTAGTGATTCTGCTTGCAAGTGTTGTTTTGAATAAAGTGTTGGCAAGAGACACATTGTAGCTTCATGATTGTTGTCATTGATGGCAACAAAGTTCATCCCACACATCTGCAGGACATGGTGTGTCTATACTGAAAGTCAGATTGAAGACTGTTGTGGTCCGGTAAGCAAGAACAGAGCATGTGGCAAGGTTCGACAGTCAGGTCCGGATCTCTCAGAGGAAGTACCTTTGGAAAGTGCGGACTCAGGGAAGTCAAGAGGAGTACCTTGACTGATATATTCCAGGGATTGAGCCTCTGGTGATGAAAGAGTGAAGAGATATGAGCATCTAAGTATTGAGGTCCTGTTTGGCAGAGCAGACAAAGGAAGAACTGACCGGCAAAGCATCAGACATTATTCCGGATGAGATATTGATGGTGATCAAGGCTCTTAAGGTATCATTCAAGATTGGCTGACTTGTTAGATGACTTCTATTTGTATCTCTTTGATTCGCATCACTTGGTAAGCAAGGATTCAGCCGACAGACTAGAGTTTGGGAAATACTGACTATTCTGGATGCTGACTAGAAAGAGGATGAAATCCTTTATGCGGATATATATACCAGATGGATTTGGATATGAAGGTGTGTGTTGTGTTGTGTTGTGTTGTGCAAAGAAAAGCAGAAGAGCAGTGTGGAAGCAGTAAGGCAGGTCTGGTATGTGAAAGGACAACAACACTAAAGAAGAGAAAGGATGAAGTGCAGTAGATCAGTATACTGAGCCTAACTGGAACTAAACTCCAGCATATGTGGATGCTTCTTATCAGTTCAAGTATCTTGTTACTCTCTTTATAACTTGTAGACAGTGAGTCTCTTGTAGGCAGTGAGCCTCTTGTGAGCAGTGAGCCCTAATTGGCAAGTGCCATTTTGTACTTCTATTCTTCTAATAGAGAATACTTTCTTGGGTTAGTCACCCTGTGGTTTTTCCCTTAATAGGGTTTTCCACGTCAAAATCATTGTGTTATGTGTATTAACTTTGTTCTTGCTTTCATGATTATGAATGATTATTTGCTTTGATGCTGCACTAGTTGTTAAAGACAAACATAAAGTTAAATTAATTAAGATAACTGATTCACCCCCCCCTCAATTATCAACAATTGGTATCAAAGCCAAGTTCCTCCAAATAGAGCCTAACAGCTTGAGGAAGATCTAGGAATTAAAATGGATGTGTATGGTATGAGGGAGCAGCTTCAGTCTGCCCTAGATGATCTTGAGCAATCTAATTCTGAAGTCAATGAATTGAAGGAAAGACTCAAACATGCTGATGATTTCATAAATGAACTAAAAGGGAAACTAAGTCTTTCTATGAAAAAGAGAAAGGATCTACTTCAGCAATTAGCAAGTCAAGGTGAAGCAAATGATACAAATGGAGATCTGAAGGAGAAAACCAAGTTATGTGAAAAGTTATCAAAAGAGATCGTTATGGTAAGACATGAAATGGAATCAGGAGTTATGAAATTTGCCCAAGAAATTGAAGAGCAAAGAAAAACTGAAGATGATCTAAGACAATCTCTCAAGGAGAAATCAGAAGACTACCACAAGATGGATAGAATAATCAGACATCTTGAATATGATCTTGAAGATGCTAGAGATAATGAAGAAAAACTTGAGGATCAAATTGACACTCTTAAAAAGGATCTTCAAACAACAAATGAATACAAAGAGAAATTCAAGATAAGTTCTGCTCAACTTGAAGTTCTTCTTGAAAGCCAAAAGAGGGTAGATGATAAGCGTGGCTTGGGATATGAGAAAGGTGAAAGCTCCGGATCCGGTCAGAAGAATTTTGGATCAGGAAATCCAAGGAACAGGCCTAGAAGACCTCCGGTAAGGCAACCTAATGCTCAAAGATATCCATCCTTCAATGGATACTGCCACAACTGCAATAACTTTGGTCATAAAGCTAATCAGTGCAGAAAGAGAATAAATCAGACTAATACATCCTTCTCCAGACAGTGTTTCAACTGCAAAAGGTTTGGCCACAAATCTCATGAATGCAGAAATATGCAAATGAACAATTCATTCAATAGTAGATGCTTTGCATGCAATAGAATGGGACATATGGCTAATCAATGCAGATCAAGAGGATATCAATCAAATATACAAAGAAATGTTGTTTGCCACAATTGCAATAGATCCGGTCATATTGCCAAATTCTGTAGAAGCAAGAATTAGGATAAAAGGGGTCTAGTGCATCATCATTAGAATCAAGACAAAGGAAAAGGAAAAGTGAATGCGGATGAAGTTCAAAGGGAGATGAACAAGATTTGAGTGAAGAGAAGTACATAAAATGTTGGGGATGGATCCGCACCAGAATCTAGTGCTGATATTCCTTCCAAAAATTAAAAAGTGAGCTCTGGCTCAGGGGGAGACACAAGGAAAAACATTTTCCCCCAGCGAGTTAATTGGTGTCAGAATTGGCACAAGGAAAGTCGCAGATTAAAGGGTTCACAAAGGGACATCTAAATAAGCCTTGGTAAAGAAATGAAAGATCCGCAAGAAGTTTTGAACAAGTTAAAGACTAATCCGGTTCATCAGTCATCCGGTGAGAAGTAGGTTTTTCATAGTTAGTTCTGGTATGATTCAAATTCAAGGCATCTTGATCTGCAGATAGATCAAATGTTTGGGGAAAGTAAGATAATTTGTTATTAACCACCAAGGATAACTCTAAGTATATCTCAGTGATCCAGAATAAGATCTTTTTCAAGATAAGAAGAACCAGGCAACCAGAATGACTTAAGTTGAGCATTTATTGCAACATGGTATTAGGGTTTGCAGAGTAATATAAGGGTTTTCTTATTAAACACTTGTTCATTCTGCATTCAAGAAGAAGCGAAAAGGAGCTCTGCAACAAATTTCCTCAAGCCCATCAAAGATCATTTGTAGAAGTTGATTCATCCAGCAATCGATCCGGCTCACTCCGTGAAACCTAGAAGCGTAAAAGGTATTTTCCGTTCTTGAATATCTCTCTGTAAATATTTGAAAGATGGCTACTCCGAATGTGGTGAAGATCTGTGATAGATCGCGCCCAAAATTCAGAAAACATCCTTATAAATCCCTAGAAGTTGACCCTCTAGGCACCTTTTCAAGCATTCCACATGGAGTTTTACATGTAGAAGACGTTAGGGTTTACATTCACGCAAACATTGAAGAATTTGGTGAATCCAAGCTGATGGATATCTACCACAAGGAACTGATAGATGATTCATTTGAGCTAAAACCCCAGTATAAGGCCATCCGAGATAAACATTTGGCACAGTACATCCATTTCCCCTATTTTGAAGAAGATGAGTGGGTCCGGTATGTGTTGAGCAGAGTGCATGATAACTTCTTATGGTTGAATAGACCATTCAAGATCACCAAGGATGCAATTAGGGTAGTAACCGGTTTGCACTCTTCTGGAGGGATACCAGTTCTCAAATCTGTCAAAAACCAAACTGTGAGTGAAGCTACCGGATCAAAATTTGATAAGAAAGCAATGACCATAGAAGATATCACTATTTCGGATATCAAGTTTGCATCTATGATAATTGACTATAAGATATATCACTCCAGCAGGGAAAATTCAGTACCTGGAACTGCAATCTACACTGCCTATCAGATGATAAAAGAGAATGTAGATTATGATCTTTGTGAACTTATTCTAAGCTAGCTAATGGAAAACTTACAAAAGATCAAGGACAAGAAGAACTCTTTTAAGTATGGTGGACTGATATTGTGTTTGTTTTTCTACTTTATGAATGAGCTGCCTGGATCTAGTGGTTGGGTATGGCAGAATGACAGACCTATTGCAATTCAAATCAGAGATTACTTGCATGGGCTTGGGGATGCTAAGGCAAGAAATACAGCTCTGTGGGGTTACTTCAAGAACTTCCAAATTATGATGCAAACCAGAGAAAGAATTCCCAAGTCATTGGTTGAGAAGTACAAAGATACAGTGTGTTTCATGGTAGACATTGATCAATGCCTAATGGAGGCTGTGGAGCCAAGAATAGTCTGGATCATGCCAATGGGGTATGAAGTAGATGAGAAAATAGTCGAGCTACATGTTCAACACATGCTTAGTCAACCCAAGGATCCCAAGGCAAAAAGGTTTGGAACCTTTGAAGAGTTGAGTGTAAAGATTCATGTGGAACTTAGACAACCGGAGATAAAGAGAAAAGTGAGAAAAGAAGTAGAGAATGTTGCCAAAAGATTTGGCATATCAAAAGAAGAACTTGATGCTAATAGAGAGAAGTTGGAAAGGGTAGAGAAAGAGAAGGAAGAAGCAGAAAAAGAAAGTGCTCCGGAAAAAGCCCCCTCTTGGACCAGATCTTCTAAGAGCTCTGCAGCTGCAACTGCTAAAAGCCCAAAAGCATCTAAACCGGAAGCAAAATCATCCGGTAAAGTAGAGAAAAGAACTAAAACAAAGGCCACAAGGTCTTACATCAGTTAGAAGGATGATGAAGAGACAGAATCAAATGAGGAAGTAAAGAAAAAGAAAAAGAAAAGGAAAACATCCATTGAACCCTCTACTGAAGAAGTAACAGAAGAATTTGTTGAAAGGCCCACTCTGTCCTTAGATGATGTAGTCAAAGTAGTTACTATGGATGGGAACTTGCAACCAATAACAGAATTCTATGATGCATATAATGATGCAGATAGAAAGATCTTGGAGGAAGCCATAGTTAAGTACTTGAACATATACAATAAGGCTTTTATTGAAATCATATCTCTCATTCCCAAAAGCCTAGAGAAGGAATTAGAGATAAGAAAGAATAATGCTAGGGAAAAGGATCTTGAGATCCGGGAACAAATAGCCATTCAGCTCTTTCCTTCAATCACTCCGAAGAAAATGAATATGATCTTCAAAGATTGCAAGGATGAGTTCCGAAGCAAAGCTAGAATGAATCAACTTATGCTCGGTGAAACTGACAAAATAGGAAAAGAGACAGAAGAGATTCTTCAGAATTCTTACAAAAGATTCAACATTCCCATTGTAGAGGACTTAGGTGATGATCCCTTAGCTATAGATGTTGAAGATGAATCTACCGAGACAGTGGCAGAAGAGGTAAAGGAGACAGGTGAAGAAAAAGGTAAGGACTTAGATTCCTCTGCTCCGGAAGAGGAGGTCCACGATCAAGCAAACATCTCTCCTCTGGTTTCCACTACTGACTCCGGATCTAAAGAAGAGGAAAGAGTAGAAGAAAAGATCAGTCAAGAAGTAGAGAAAAATGAAAAAGAAGATGACAATAATAAGGGTGCAGAAGGAGAGAAAACTCCAACAGAAAAAACCACAGATGATAGTGGTAAGGCTGCAAAAGGGAACAAAACCCTGTCACCAGCAAGAGACACAGCAGAAGCAGTCGAGGAATTCTTAACCAAGGAGATGATAGAATTTGATGAACTGGAACTTCTTCAAGGACCGTTCAATTTTGACTCCCTCTCCCCGGTTCAAACCATGAAGCTAGCATCCTTTACTTCAGCAAAGGCAAAAGAAAAACTTCTGAAGTCTCACATGGAAGACTGCAAGCTCATAGAAACTACATCCAGTGTATTAGAGAAGATCATGCCATCTTTTCAGAAGGATCCCTCAGTCTCTTCATCCAGTAATCTCAAATCTCTAATAAATAGTGTTAGCACTCATTTTGAATCTTTAGAGAAATCAGCTGAGGTAAAGGTCCAGAAAGAGTTTTTGAATAAGAGATTCTCCGAGTTACAAGGCCTTATAACCAATGATAGGAGAAATATGGATATTGGGATAAAGAGCTTAGAAAATGCTCTTAAGGATGGAGGAGAAGTATATAAACTTTGTATATCCTGGACTAAAGTAACAAAGGATATTGAGAAGAAAATAAAGGAACAAGAGGATAAACTATCAAGCCTCTCTCAGAATTTTGATCCTCTCACTATATCCATAATAAACCAGGAATGTCAAACTATTGTAGTCATGAATCAGATTAAGAAGCTTGAGAAGGAGAGGAAGAACATAATAAGCAGGATGGGTGAACTTAGAGGGATGATTATCCCTAAATTAGATGCCATGCATGAGGCCCTAACTAATGCCTAGACCATAGCCTGAACCAGTGATCTGATAGATCTTAAGAGGGCAGAAGCTTTTGCATTCCTGTTGAGTGGTCACATCTCAATTTTGGACAGGATGAAGCAGAGTTGGGCAACTGAATTTGCCTAGTTGAAGTCATCTTTTACAGATATACTTTAATATATGTAAGTATATCATATATATACTTATGCGGCTAAGTATAGTTGGATTTTTGGAAATTTTGGTATGCGGACCCTACCCTTTGCCATTGATGTCAAAGGGAGAGTGAGGAGCAGTGAAAAATGTGGAATCTAGCTAAGGGGGAGCTCCGGTAAAGTGTACAATAGAACAAAGCATCAACCAAGGGGGAGTATAGTATAACACTTAGTCATTTTTCACTAAGTGTTGCCATCAATGCCAAAGGGGGAGATTGTTGGCAAGAGACACATTGTAGCTTCATGATTGTTGTCATTGATGGAAACAAAGTTCATCCCACACATCCGCAGGACATGGTGTGTCTATACCAAAAGTCAGATTGAAGAGTGTTGTGGTCCAGTAAGCAAGAACAGAGCATGTGGCAAGGTTCGATAGTCAGGTCCGGATCTCTCAGAGGAAGTATCTTTGGAAAGTGCAGACTTGGGGAAGTCAAGAGGAGTACCTTGACTAATATATTCCAGGGATTGAGCCTCTAGTGATGAAAGAGTGAAGAGATATGAGCATCTAAGTATTGGGGTCCTGTTTGGCAGAGCAGACAGAGGAAGAACTGACCGACAAAGCATCAGACATTATTTCGGATGAGATATTGATGGTGATCAAGGCTCTTAAGGTATCATTCAAGATTGGCCGACTTGTTAGATGACTTCTATATGTATCTCTTTGATTCCAATCACTTGGTAAGCAAGGATTCAGCCGACAGACTAGAGTTTGGGAAATATTGACTATTCTGGATGCCGACTAGAAAGAGGATGAAATCCATTGTGTGGATATATATACCAGATGGATTTGGATATGAAGGTGTGTGTTGTGCGAAGAAAAGTAGAAGAGAAGTGTGGAAGCAGTAAGGCAGGTTCAATATGTGAAAGGATAGCAACACTAAAGAAGAGAAAGGATGAAGTGCAGTAGATTAGTATACTGAGCCTAACCAGAACTGAACTCCAGCATATGTGGATGCTTCTCATCAGTTCAAGTATCTTGTTACTCTCTTTATAACTTGTAGACAGTGAGTCTCTTGTAGGTAGTGAGCCAATTGTGAGCAATGTGCTCAGGTAGTGAGCCCTAATTAGCAAGTGCCATTTTGTACTTCTATTCTTCTAACAGAGGATACTTTCTTGGGTTAGTCACCCCGTGGTTTTTCCCTTAACAGAGTTTTCCACGTCAAAATCATTGTGTTATGTGTATTAACTTTGTTCCTACTTTCATGATTATGAATGATTATTTGCTTTGATGCTACACTAGTTGTTAAAGACAAATAGAAAGTTAAATTAATTAAGATAACTGATTCACCCCCCCTCTCAGTTATCAACAGAAAGTCCATGTTTTGACCTTGTAGTGCTAATTTATGCCTCAACCGGATATTGTGTTGGATTTCTTACTGTCTAGATAATGTCTAAACACCATATTTTTTCCCGCATCCCATTGAGAGTGAGAAGTGTTAGGAATTTCCCAAAAAGTGGGTGATTTTCCCTCTACCAGACATTGCGTTAAAATCTAGTGGCATAGGATATATCCTATGTTCTTTGAAAGTCCCGCATAGGCGCAAACCTGTACCTTTTTGAAGAAAAGCACGGTTTTGTGTAGGCTCAGGATATTGCATAAATTTTATAAGACAGTGAATGTTATCCACTTGAACACCTTTTTCCCGCATATCTGGTGCAGGACAAAAGTCCCACTTTGAGTATTGGTGGGTGTTGAACACCCTGTCAAGGGTACAAGGCATTTATGGTCGATATTTCCACAGTAGTTAAGCTCGATTTCAATATATTTTTGCCATATGCACTCATATTTTTTTTATTTTCTCAAGCTCCCTGCTAGTTTCATCAAATCCAAAGCAGCTTTCTTTGATCTTTGGCATCTCCCATCGTGAATCTTGGCTTTCTTTGTGTCAGCCCTAGAAGCATAGCTCACATTTTTAAAACAAACTAGGTCGGCTTTTTGGATTCTCTTTCATCTTCTTGTATTTAAATCTTATTTATATTGTGCACTTTGCTTAAGATAAGTAAGGGATGAGATTGATAGGTTGGAATCAACGAGGATGATAGGTATTGTTGTGAAACCCTAGTATGCTAATTGTTTGAGATTCTATAGGGTTTGTATCATTGTGATTTGTGGGGTTTCCCTTGCATGAAATTTGATTGGTGATTAGGTTTTTAGGGTTTAACTTCTGACTGTGTTCAGTTAAAACCTAGGTTATGTGTTGAGGTAGATTCTAAAACTTGTTTGTGGGAAAAATGTGAAGAAAGGGATGATGTCCCTTAAGGATAGATTGATTCCCAACAAATAGATCTTTGAAGATATTCTGTAATAAAGTTACCATAGGTCGGCAGATTTGGGTTTACAACAATTTTAGGCCTCAATGGATATTATCCACCGAGGATTCGAAGGCTCGCTTATCTGGTGCAATCACTTGGGCCCGCTAAATCCCTCAGGCACTATGAATTTTATCTTTTGTGGATGTTTTATGTGGGAGTGGATATTATCCTCTCGGAGCCTCTTTCCTCACATATTCGGTGCAGCTCCCTAGGCCCGCAAAACCATAAATCTTGAAACCCGCCAGCTTTACAGATGTTTTTGAAGCATGTGGATTTTATCCACTTAAAAGTATTTTCCTCGCTTATCCTATGAAGGGACTTGGACCTGCTTATCTAGTGTTCTGATTTTTACCTGCTTTGAGTAGGAAATTATGTTGCGATAGTTCCACCCGACACAGGACTTATCCTGTTGAACCCAAAACCTTCGCATATCCACTCTAGCCCAAAACTCCCGCTTGTCTAGTGAAGCATCTAAAACCCGCATATCCAATCAGGGTATTCATGCCCACTTTTTAGATCGCTTATTTTGTATGAACCCATTTGCCCTCCCAAGATGAATAACTTTGCATAATTTCATGAATTTAAAGATTTCATTCTATTTAATTAATGTGAAGTATGAATTTAACTATATGCAATGCTTATATCCTGTGAGGGTAGAAATACCCGCTTTTTGTCAGATTAGTTAAATTTGATGCCTTGGATGAAAACCAATTGTTAGGAATTCATGCTAATATTTTGTTTAAATGATTTCTAGAAATTTCTAACCAATTCGATAAATTAAAGATGTTGAAAGTTGTCAAAGGGATATTTATTAAGGTGATGAATGTAGGGTAAATGTCTTCTCAGACTATCAATATGAAGTTTGAGTTTAAGGGAGTCCCTCCAGTGTCCAAGATCACCTCCAATTGGAACAACATAGTTGACACTGACATCAACCATGTTGATTTAGATGATTTCAAGTTAAGGGTATTCGGTGCCAACCCTATTAACTAGGCTCACAAGATAGGACATAATGGTATAGCCCAAGCAGCGGGTTTTCCCACTACAGTTCAGTGCTCAAAGCTTATCATGGCTTGTGCAGAGAGATACCACCCACCAACCAGGTTCGTAGTAACCCAAGATGGGAGACTAATCACCAACCTCACCATAGAAACTATATTAGAGGCTTTTGATATTCCAATCTTTCCTACTATGACTATGATAACTAAAGAGACAAACTAGTGTCTATATGATCAAAATTCAGAGAAGTGTAGGAAAGTGATCAATGACACTTGGATGAAAGTTAAGAGGACTGTTATGTCCAAGGTACCTCAGGTACTATATAGGAGTGATTTCAACCCTGAGGTAGGGGACATGGTGACACTCCTTAGCAGGGTCATGGGTTTGCCCACTACCTCAACATTTGAACCCTGGATGTTTAGGTATATCAAGGAAGTGCTGAAAGGAGATAAGAAGATATATTGGGCCCGAATTATCAATGATAACATCCACATAGGTTTCTTGGCTCTAAATGAGACCCGAGTTTTCCACCTATCTTCTTATATCATGTACATGTTAGCCAGGAATTTTGTTTACCTTGGGCTGACCATATTGGGAGTAGTCGACAATGCTGCTGGGGAACTAAAAGTTTATGACTACTACCTGATGAGACTAGAAATGTCTCATCTAAATTCATCTCTATTTTCTCTTAAAATTAGCATTAAAAGTGGATTTAAATGTAGTTTTACGAACTATTAGCTTATTTAAAATAAAATATAGATATATATTGGTTTGTTTCTTAGAAGTCTATTGCAATTTAATTGCTAACATTTTCTAATGTTTATTGGAAAAAAATAGAATGAAATATGTTTTAAAATGATGCAGAATTAGTCTTGAAGTATTCCAGCCTGTTTCAGCCAATCTTGAAGCATTCTAAAATCACTTCTGGAGCCAATTTTGATAGTATTCTAGCTTGATTTCAGCCAAAGGTGTTTCAACTCATTTGGCTTGAACCATGGATTTGATATTCTCTCAACCTTTTATTTTCTAAAAAATTGAAGATAAATTGTTTTGGGAAAATAATAAAAGTAGCAAAAATAAAGCCTTTTTCCCTTAGAAGGATGTGGATGTGTTGTCACTTTGTAATGAGGGAATAAAGGATGTTGTTCCTTTAGCATAGGATTAGTAGAGAGAATAAAGGAATTTGTTTCCTATATAAAGAGAATAAAGGAATTTGTTTCCTTTAGCATAGTAGGAGAGATATGTGTAGATAATAAAGGGAGTTGTTCCTTTATCATAGGAATGGGAAAGACAAGTGTATTTATGCTTTCCACTAGTTTAGGGAGTTGGGTGAAGATCTTCAATGTATAAATAAACCTCTCAACTCTAAAGAAATGAGTTGTTATTTTGGCAAAAAAATTGGAATAAGAAAGCTACAACAGTTTAGAAGTAAATTTGTAATATTTTGTTGAACAAATAAGATATATGGAGCATTGAGCACAAAGTTGGGTAAATGATCTTGGTCCAACTCCAAGGGAGGAGCAAGCAAGTTGCTCATCCCGAGGAAAAGGACAACATTTGGTACTTATTTTATTGTTTGTATTATTTTAGTTTTATGCATTTCTATTTATTTTAAATGTATTGAATTAGATTTTAGTGCAAGAGCTATTTTATTTCTGTATTTTTAATTCATGGAAACATGTTTTAAATTTATAGTTTTAATTTATTCAAGTGTGTTTAAATTTTGCATGTGTGATTTCATTAGATTATTTTTTTTTTATTTTTTTGTTTTTATTATAAAGAATTATTTTCCAAAAATCTTTAAGTTCCTAATGCATACAACCGTTGGACACCACCCCGGATTGATAAATTAAATGAAGAGGATTACAATGATCCTCATCACTACCCTCAACTGCAACATGTTAATTCATTAATTCACTACCTCGGGTGAACGATGCATTCACAATGCACATCGCAAGGATGTTGCAAGGAGATATGTCCAGGAGGATATCATTGGAGGCTGCCAATGTAGTGCAGAATTATGGGTATTGGTTTATCCAATTCCTGAAGTTTACTTATCTCAGAGTGCAGGGGTTCAAAGGAGCACCGTATAGGCTACCAAAATACCCCATAGACAAGATAGTCCTATTGGAATTGATAAGGCAATTGTGCTCTTGGCACCATTTGCTAAAGGACTTACACATGGATGTTATCAAGTTTCCAATTATCCTAGGGAGAGGACTATTCACCCGCATCACCATTAGTGTTGTTGAATCATCAGATGTAGAGCTTCAACAATTACAACTAATTTTCTATAAAGCTCAGTCCCATTTTGATCCATTTCGCACCTTAGAACAACATGTTAGCATGAAACTCTTCCATGTTGAGGAGTTGGAGAATTTATGGGCTAACTATGCCAGTGAGCATGAAGTAAAGAAAAAGAAATGCTCAAGGTTATACCTCAACTTCATCAAGAAGTTCTATATAACCCTGATGCCTAATCAAGTTGTTGATGATGGGATTGTGGTGCAGGAGGTTGAATGGAGAAGGGTCTTCAGTCATCCAATCCCTCCTCTGAACTGGACTGAGGTCGAGGATTGTTTCCTCGAGGAAATCATGAGGATTGTTGTAGTAATGCTTATGGATTTGACTGTGTGATTGTTTTTCCTCATGATTTTGAGGAAAAACAATCACACAGTCAAATCTAGAAGCATTACTACAACATCATGGATTGTGGAAAATTAATGAACACCAAAATCATGAGGAATCCAGTAAGGTACATTAGAGCTTGGGTAGATGCACAAGTTGCACAACTTAATGCTGTCGGCATGCCCTTAACATACACAGATCCTTAGGAAGAAAGGGATAGTGATGATGAGAAAGATAAGCCTATAGAAGTGGTAGGTTTAGAGCAGGTAGTGCAAGGAGGGAAATCAGAAAGCGAAGATACTGAGGATGAAATACCTCTATCAGATAAGAAAGGAAAGGGAAAAGTAGTAAAGGAGCCCAAGAAAAAGGCCATGAGGGGAAGTATCTCCCAGTAAAAATAAGAACATCAAAAAGGAAGCTAGGCCAAACTAATGAAGCCGAGGGATCTAAACCAAAGAAAATCAGAGTCACCAAGAAGGCCTCTCCAACCCCTAAGGTTTCACAAGCTCCTCCTGCTGTAACAACCACTACCTTTGTTCCATTATCAATTGTCTCTACCCCTGCAGCCCTGAATGTGCAAGCCTCTCCCGTTGTTTCTCCTCCAACTACTGCTAGTGTACAAACTACCTCTGTCACCTCTGCATCTCTTATTGTGTCAGGTTCAACCACTAACACAGTTATTTCCACCTCACCTTCTGTCTCCATATCCTCTCCCTCTACACCACCATCCTCCATTGGCCTCGCTCCCACCTCTTGTCCACTTGCTACCACTTCTTCTATCTATCCACCATCTTCTCCACCACTCTCTTCCATCGACGTTCCTACTTCTTGTTGATGATGATGATGAGTCATAACAACATGCATAAAAATTTGTACATCAAACCTTTATTATCTTGTAAAGTACGATCAACTCAGAATAAGTTGATGACTCCAAGTCTCCGTTGATTAGGTCATGATCGTCTGACGTTACTCAGAGGTCGATGTGACATGTTGTTTTCCATTTCAAGGGGCCGTAATTTGTCTGGTTGATTAGTATTATTTCGTTTCCTGTAAATTTACTCTGCAGAGGGGTTATTTTTACTCTATTTCCAAGATAGCTAATGTATTTGGAAGTTTGATCGATTTTTCTAATTATTGATCATCATGATCCTGTTCTTTCTTCTACACAGTATATTTGCTCAAATAATGTGTCTGTAAGTAGATATATGCATGAATTTCATGGATTTATGTATGACTTTGCATGATATTTGTCAATTTAACATGCTTCTACTCTAAATATGCTATGTATTTCCAATTATCTACAAGATGTCAACATATTTCATGTTATTTGCTTCTAATTTTCTGTTATTTGCACTTATGGTGATGAATTGCTATGAAATTGAAATAATTTCAAATGAATGCTTCTAATTTTGGTGAATCTTTAGCTATTGAACCACATACATACAAGATACATTCATTAGGAGAAGAAATCAAACCATATTGTCACCAGGATGTTCCACAGCTAGATATGGATGATGCTAACTTCAAAGGATAAGGAATGAAAAATTGACAAGCACTCCAAGGGACGTAGCTGATCAATGCATGTATCAAGATTTCAAACATAGATTACTCAAAATTCATGATGATTTGTAATCAAATTGTCTTCTCTTTCATTCAGTATGCATAACATGTACATTTACAATAGCTTTGAAATAAGTCCTGATATTTCAGCAATCAAATTTCAATTAAGTTTTGAATATTCAAATGTGGCACCCCTGCACCTTTTATAGAATAAGGTGAGGAGGTAGTTACAAATGACCTACGGTCAGGATTTGTCAATTAAGATCAACGGTAGATTATCACTCTTGACTTAGTCAACCTTCGTGGCACAGGTTGCCAGCTGGCAACCATCTGGATGACTCATTACCTTATGAGTGCCTGATGCATATGTCTTCTTTGTGATGCATCTTCATTTATTCTTTGGGTTCCTCTTCTTCATGTTCCTCTTCTTCATTGCTTTCTGTATCACTATCGCCCTGATGAACATCACCTGTATATGGACTTTCATTGCTGTCTTGATATTCTCATATACCTGTACTATCTTATCTACCTCCCTTCCATCTTGAGTTTTGGCTTTTGTTATGGTGTGCTTGTGAGACTGGAATTTGGCTTTGATCGCATCCAGCTTTCCTTTTCTACTGTTCAAAGTATCATTGTAAGTCTCCACCTTGACCTTGATCCTCATGACCTTATTCATCACCTCTTCTGTCAGGTGGGTGAGGGGGTCATCAGCTACCTACTGGAAATTATCATGTAGTGCCTTGATGGCAAAATCTGCGTCTTAGTTCTCAATCTTCCCCTCCACTTTTCCTTCCAAAGCTTCCAGGATCTCTGCCTCATATGCCATCATATTGTGCAGCTTTATACTTGTATCCCTGAGCTTGCCACTGCTTTTCTTTAGGATATCATCGAACCTGCTATCTTCATACCATACATCTATCAGCAGGGCGGTGTTATTATTCAATACTCCATTGTTTATTTATATTTGAGGATCAATCCTCTTTATCTCACTCAAAGCAGTTAGGTCCTTTTCCAATTGGAATGACCTCCTCCCTGTTTCATTCTACATTTTATCTACTTTTCTCTTCAAACTGCTTAAAGAATTCCACCTCTGTAAAGAGGTTCTCAAAACTTCTTCAGCTCCTGTGAGGGCTGACAACATCTACTTCTCCATTATCATGGCTTCATGTTTCATGAGGTCCAGCTTATTGACCTCCTCCTGGGATATGGCAGTCAATGGAACTGCCAGATCTACTGGTGTACTATCAGGGTTAATCAACCCCTTTATATATGAATGTAGCTGGGCAATGTGCTCCTTATGCTGTTTATTTTTCTCTTTCTCCCTCTTTACCCTTTGGGTCAAAGAATCTATGATATCCTTCCCTTCCTGACCCTCTTGGTCTTCATTGGCAAAACCCAAATCCATAGTTGTGATTTGGAACTCCTCAAGGGTGATCTTGCCCTTTTCTCTCTCTACGGTGGGAAGTGCTACCTGGGCAGTCCTTCTGCCTGTAGCAGGATCTATTTTGATAGCCGATGTCAATCTAGCTTTCCTCTTGGGTTTCATGATGGTTTCTGCAAACAGGGTAGAAACATCAAATTCTTGAATTTCAGACCCTCCTTCCATACCTATTTCTCTTTCCAGCCACTGAGGCACATCCTGTCCGGATCCTTGATGTCCTTTGTCATCATCATGTTTGCCATGATCTCTAGTATCTACCTCTATTCTCGGTGGAGAAGGCGACTTCCTAGTTTCTTCCTCATGCAATTCTTCATGAGGGGGATCTTGTTGCATATCTTTTTCCTGAGGGTCCTCTTTCTGTAGGGGAGGATCTTGTGGAATGTTCACATTATGATCCTGTGCTTGATCATGCACTCCCTCCTTTGGAATTTCATCCACCTTGGTGTTTTCCTCATCTTGAGGCCTGTTGACATCTGTGGATGCATGGGTTTCTGGGCCTTGTGCATCACCCTGATCTTGGGCTACCCCCTGTTCTACACTTGAGGTACCTACATCTTGTGTCTTGAGGTCCTCATGACTGGATATATCTTTTTCTCCTACGTCTCCTTGAGTCTGGGTGACATCATCACCTGATGTATCTTTATCACCCTCACCCTTTTGTTGGACTTCAACTATCTTTGGCTCAGGAGGAATCTCATGCTATTGCTGGCCCATATCTGGAGCATTGCTCTCTTTATCTGCCTGTTTGGCTTCTTCAACTTTCTCTGTCCCATCATGTGCACCTGTTTTATCTTTGGGACTCACATCCTCCCTATATGTCAAATCTATAACTGCAGGGTTGGTCACCTGATCCACCAACTTGTCAAGCCCGATTTGTTGGGCTGCCCTTTCTGGGCTACTCTCCTTCCCTTCTTGAGCCGTTTGCTTCACCTCTTCTAGTACCGCCATCTGTGCTAGTGGGGTTCCATGTGGGGTCATGTAGGTACTGGAGGCAAGAGTTTCCATCTTTTGAGAAGCTACGCTCTGTACTACTTCATCATCTGATAAGTCCACGGTGTCTTCCAAGGAGAAAGGACCACCGTGACCTGCTTTGAAAGTCTCTTTTGCTTGCTCTTCTACTCTTTCTGTCTTGAATTTGATAATGGTGGGAAGGGGCACATCATGCTGGATCTCTTTTCTAAACACTTCACCACCAGCTCCCCTTAGTACTATGGGATCGGTCCTGATCTCACCCGCATAGATGTTCTTTGTTTCTTGGGTGGAGACATCAGGGGCGCCGCACCTCTCTTCCTGCTGACCATCATTGGGTCAGCACCTGCAGGCTCTTTATATGCTGGCTCTTCCTCAAAAGGGATATTCTCTTCTACATCTTGTTGTGAGGTTTGGCCCTGATCCTGTACTTCTACAGTTTCAATAGCTAGCCTCAGGATCCTTTTTGTCTTTGGTTTATCCGTCATAGGCGGTGTAGATGAGGCAGATGCCTGTCCTGAGGTTGATGCACCACAACGGGTATAGCCAATCTTTCTATTATCACCCCCTTATGCTCATCATCAGTTTTCTTTCCTCTAGGGGGACCCTTCCTCTGCTTCTGAGTAGGTAATCTCTCTCCATTAGATTTCCTCTTCTCATTGAGGAAGTCATCATACTCCTCATCAGTTAATTCTTTCCTTTTCTTCTTGGCATCTACAGTAAGGGCTACACCCCTTTTCTTCAATTTGCTTATCTGTTCATCTACCCAATCTTGGGTTAATTGCAGCACCCTAGCTGTGAATTGATCCAAGGAAATATCCTCTGGCTGTGTTAGATCAGGGGCTAAAATTGTGTCATTATAGACCTTCTTGTCGTCATATTCATTTGACATTATTTTTCCATCATCTTTCTTCAGTTGTGAGGGCACTGGGATGTAGTCATATGTTCTTATCTGGTTCAAGGTGAGCCTTTGGTATTTTCTTCTTCTCACCTCGGCTTCATCCTCACAATCTATCCAAAAATCTTCTAGATGCCTCTGATGTATAGGTTTCCCCATTATTTTCTACATCCTGCCATAGGGGTCATAAGATCTAGCCAATGGAAATGGCTGCAGATACATTAGTTTTCAGACCTCCCATGACATGCTCTATGTTCTGTGAATCTGAGCACATGTACCATCCCATAGATACTGGAAAAAGTACTGGAGGTATTTTCTTTTGAGCCTTGTATGCCTCCACTATGGTAGACACCTGTCTAAGAAATTCCATCAAGACTACCCCATCAGTAGGGTATCTTGGTAGCATGAGGGGCTGATCTTCAAATACCTCTACTCTCATATATGAAAATGTGGCATATTGGACGAACCAGGCCCCATGTCTGTAAACAACTTCCTGAGCCTCCATGCTCAGTCGCTTGGTTCTGTCCTCCTCTATTGTTCTGACTAGATGCATAGAGAATGCATCATACACCAATTTGTAATCTTGGAGGTAGTTCTTTCTTTGTATCTGAGGATAATGATCCCATATGTGGGCATCATCTACACCACCGCTAACCTTACCCATTGTAGTCAGGGCATCAAATGTTCCCTTGTAGGCACATGAATACACAACATATGAGGTCATGTAGAATGAGCATTCCTGACCTCCCAAGTTCTTCATCTCTTCATCCAATGCATCACTAATGACCTTAGCCCATAGTGGCTTCTTATCTGTATAAAGGACCATCTGGATGATTCCAAACATCCAATTCTTGAAGTTCCCAGCATGAGGCTGACCTGTCATCCTGCTAAGCAGGGCAATCATGTATTCGTATTCATCATCAAAATCAAATTTGTACAGGTGCACTGGAAACTTAGCAGAGGCAGTGTAGGCGCTGCTCTTTGACCTCCACTGGTACATCCTTTTCCTTGCATTCTTCTTGTTGTTAGTATACTCTATCTCTAGTTTATGCAAATCCACACTTACTACCTTCTTTCCAACTGGCAGATTGAACGTAGATGTGATGCCCTTTATTGAAAAGTCTGCATAAACTCTTCCATGTTTCTCCACCTGCCTTGTCTGAGGGTTATAGTTTCTGGCGCATTCTACTACCAGTTCTGGGGTCTCCATGGCATATGGAAATCTAGCTACATGCCACATCCCAGAAACATATACTACATCCAGTTGGGTATTGTCCTTATCGTGATCTATTTTGGATGACCATACTGCTAAATCTATACCTCCCTGGTGAGTGTCTCCAATGACACCATACTTGAATTGTACTCCTTCGGACTGAACAAACATGGGTTTAAGAAATTTAGAATCAGACCTGATCTGTCTGAGGTCCGCCATGGATTCCTGCAATAAACATGATCTGTCTTACTATACAATATCCGTATGTCCTCATACAACATTATATCTCTATGGCATCATGCATACTATATTCATTACTCTGTACCTCATCATGATATGCACATTTACAGATTCAAACCATAAGAAGGAACGTACTACCTGAACATGTAGATAATAACAACAAGAGGGATTTCAATTACTTACCTGATAACACTTTTCTCCTAGGTTAGGTGGATGATTACAGAAAAGGGCAGCAGGTGCTGATGATTACCATTCCGTTATGCTGCAAGCTGTAGTCTGTTCACAGGTAGCTCGTATGAGCATTTGAATTCTCTACTCTATAAATTCTCATTTTTTCACAAGGTAAATGGAAATAACCTTGGAAAGTTACCTTTAAACGCATCCTTAGGGCAGAATTAGGGTAAAACTGTGTTAAATCGATTAAATCCGTTGATCCTCTGCAGAGAATCCATGGATGATGCCAAGTGTTTGAATTGTATTCACAGTCGGTGGGAACCCATCTACCGCATTTATGTCCATTTAATGTTAGGAAACAGGGGGGAGGGGTGATCTTCGAAAGATCAGGTGATATTCAAAATATGACCCCCTCTGGATAAAATGACCTTCCGCCTTTGAGCGGCAAAACTAATGCAAAGGAATAGGGTGATGTGGTCAACGTTGACCACATGTAAATTGGGTCATGAATTTAAGATCAGGAGATGTTTAAAATATGACCTCCGCAACTAAAATGACCCCCTTTGAAAATATCAGGGTGACGTCAGCATGCTAACGACCCTGTTCAAGCGTTGTGTTGTAATGACATCACCGTCATGTTATCGAATATGGTGGGCATCGGATATATACCTCCGCGGGGTAAAATGAAATGATGACCTCATCACCAGGGTGATATTCTTTGTTCGTTGGGTTTAGATGACATCATAGTCATTTTGGCATAGGATGATATTTTGCAAAGAGGGTGATATTTGTAAGATCGGGTGATGTTCAAAATATGACCCCTGCACAATATGAAGTTATTCGACGAGTAGATAACAACCACCACATAAAATTGACATCCGAACTTCACGGACCAAGAGATTATCGAGTGATAAACTTATATCAGGGCGATCTTATATAATATGACTGATGTTTGAAATATGACCCCCTTTGAAAATATCAGTTTTCACTGAAACTTTGACTCAACATAACTTTCTTCCTTTAAAGAATTTCGGGGTGATCCAAAAGGCAAACCTGCTTGGAATTTCGTACACTTTCCAACCATGAGGTTGATAATATGAAATACTAATTTTGACAAAGGACCTCATCATGGTGACCTATCTACCCCCTACAGGGTCACCTGCATGACTTATTTTACCAGACCGCCCAAAGCAGAAAAATAGCAAGCCAAAGCAGCAAAAAAGTTGGGTCCTTGTTTTGTCAAGTCAAAATGGGGTGTGTTGTGTAACCACGCAACACTTCTTTATTGCCTCAATCCTCCCCTTCCACTTCACTTCCTATGTCTTCTATCCCATTGCTCACATCATTAACCTTTCCCCCTTTGCCACCAATTTCCTCTATCATGTCACCTCCATCTTTTTCCCTGCCACAACTTAGCCTATCCACTCCCCACATCATTCCATCCATCTTTGCTCTTCCATCCATTCCACCTTCCTTAGGGTTTGCAACATATGCAAACTTGTCTAAAGTGCAATTTCCTAAGGTACCAATTGACTCATTCTTTGTAATAAACAACAACTTTTCCCGGCCATTTCAGACTGCTGAGGTAATTCCTGAGCCCTCTTTGCCAAAAGTCCCCTTGTTAGAAGGAATTGAGAAAGTCTGTGCTGAAATGAATATCATCAACGAAGTGGTCCACATTCAATATGCCCTTAATAGTACCCATGTTGACATGAGCACTGTAGAGATAGTAAATCTTGATGACGGTCCTCCGAAGGATCAGCTAGATCAACATGATATATTTGATAAAGCAGAGCAGGACACAGGTGATCAATTGCAATAGATTGGGCAACCTTAGTAGGCTATGGTAGAACCACCCAAGGAGGATAATTCAAAAAAGGATTTGGCTTCTAGGGAGAATAATTCTTTAAATAAAGAGGGAGGACAATTAGAGCCCCCAACAAATTCTTTGACAGCTCCCAGGGACTGGTTGCAACAAAGGTTGCAAGGCAAACAACCTCAAGTTGAAGTTGTTGACCTGGATCTAGATAGCTTCCTTGCACAACTTGAAAAGCCCAAGAAGAAAAAGAAGGTAAAGATCCATTCCAGAATATATAAGGACACCTCTGGATCCAGAATTGCTAAATTTGTAGTCCCACTAGTGCAGGTCAATAAAGAAGAGGTCAGGCCTGGAGATTACAACATTTCCACATTAAATCTTGGTCCCACCTCTAGGCTGCAAGAAATTAAGGAATTCAAGGACTCTATTTCTAATATTATCCATAAGATGGATAAGGATGAGCTCGCTAAGAAGCAGTTAAAGCAACAAAATGAGGAGTTATGTATCTGTATCAAATATCTAGTGAAGCTAATGCATAGTAGTGATGGTACTGCAGTAGCTCTATCCATTCTTTCAAAGGAGGAGTTAGAAAATTTGACAAGATGAGGTAAATTACCTCTGTGACTAAAGAATGGTTGACACAAATCTACACTGAGGGATGTGAGGCCATTGATGAACTTAGTGAAATGCATAAAGAATTTTGTGCCTTGAAGGAGGAATGGGATGAAATAGTTTAGGATGGTGACGAATATGATGATTATTACTGCCACATACATCCCAAAGTTCAATCAATGTGTAAGCTATCCTCTAAAGTTCTCATTCAAGAGAATATTTTGGCGAAGGATAAAATGAATATGCCCTTTCACTGGCTAGAACTATTGAAGCTAAGAAGGGAAATTTTTGATAAGGAAAAAACTTAGGGTGCGTCTAAGACTCAACTTTTGGAGGCAATATATGGTTTTGTTGATCTTATCCACACATTAACAGGGTTATATTTAGATGATACAATGGCCATAGATGTACAAGAGTGTAAAAGGTTGCTAAGTCAATCACTGCAAGGTAATCCAATTGACAACTCCTTCTCCTTCAATGTATCATATATGAATAAGACTAGTAATTTGAAGTCACAAATTAAGGAATTTAAGAAGAGTGCATGAACAAAGTTTGTGATTTATCACAACTTATCAAAGGTAGTGCATACTCTCAAATTCTGAGCTAGTTTTATGAAGAATCCTCCTCTAGAAGAGATCAATCCCACGCTTGAAGCCTTGATGGCATATAGGAAGAAGGAGGAGGAGAAAAATAAGGTGACTGTAGAAGACGATGCTCCTGCATCTTGAAGGCTAGTGATGTGCAATTTTAGTTGTCTAGTAATCAAATACCAAATCTAGTTGGCATGCATCCATAAAAAATGTGCTATATATACTCCTTTTTGACTTGTCAACTCATTGGGAAAGTGATTTGTCTTATTATACATATAAAAAAGCTACTCTTTTGTCTTATTCTCTTGTGGTCAAAAGTTGTATTTTCATCTTTTTCCTAAAGGACAAAAGTGATCCCGGGATTGTAATTGCCTAGTTGCCAAAATTAAATGATAAATGAATCTGGACCTTTGGTGTTGGATTAATCCTCACCTCCATTTTAAAACTTGGTATGCTTGCCTCTCTATATAAATGCAATCATTTTCTCCATTTTGTAAGATTGGAACAATGAATTGTTGAGACTTTGCCAAAATTCTGAATTAATACAAAACATATTTACAGGTGTTGCTGCATCTTGTGTTTTTTGTATTATTGGGTTTTGGATTTCATGGTTCATTTCTTACCTAACTTAGATAAAGTTTAATTACAGTTTGGATGCATGCTTTAAATATTTGATGAATTCTCTGGTTCATACCATTTGTACCTTGTTTATTGTGAGTTAGTTTGTATGGCTAATCTAAACCCATTTTTAAGTTCGGTTGCATAATCTTGATTAAGCTGCACCATGGATTGGGTGTTTAATGAATTTATGTGATTTGAAAATATTTACTACCTTTGAAGATTGCACTATTTTTGCAGCATTGTGGGAAACCTAGTTAAGCATAAATTAGTTTTAGGGCATTTGTCTATCTGAAGCAATTCCATCCATTGTGATTTGTCCTTAGGGTCTTCATTTATTTTCTTATCCCTTATCTTTTGAAATTTCTTTGAAAATCAAGTAGATTAGGTTGAAGCATCACGCCATTAGTAAATAACAAATGAAGTTCTTATACGACGAAGTTTGAGCTGCCTAGGGTTTCTGCATACCAACAACTATCATTCATTCACAAAACCCTAAGTAAATTCACTCTGTATGTAAGTCCCCTTGATTAGAACAAAAAAACATATCCAATTGAGTTATCTTGCAAGTCAATACCTGACAGTATAAACCTTAGGGGTAGTATTTTTCTAGATTTTCTAGGATTAGATTCCTTTCAAGAGGGATGGGATACTCAGTATTTCATCTACGTTGTTGTGTGTAAAAACACCCATCAACAAGGCGAAACAAACCATGGTGCATCGAGCATCATCAGAAAATGTTCTCGAAGAATGAACAAATGGGGCTACCCAATCACAAGATAACCAACTGCAAGGTGGTGAAATTCAAAATACAAAGGTTGTGACACTCGTAGACCTTATAGATACATTGGTCTAGTGAATCAAGATGCTTTAGGTTAGAGGCACATAACAACCTTAGCAAGAAAAAATAGAGGAAAGACCCAAATTGCAAACTAATCCTTTCACCACTAGATTCAAACAAAACTAGGGGGCAACCCAAATACCTCTATCTAAACTTCTACTCTCGCAATGCTAGCAATGAGGCTTTTCTGCCTCCTCAGCAACATGTTTAAAACATGCAATATAGTGGAGTTTACACAATGCAAAAATATACGACACCTCTAGCATATCAACCAATGAATGTGCTACAAACATATCCATTCATACCTGGATATCAATAAAACATTCACATGCAAACTCAACCTAGTTCACAGGTCCCACCTATGAGGCTTATTTTCGCAAGAGTAGTGCCCACTTCTCAAAACCCCTTCTCAAAGACTTACTTAGAATATTTAAAGGAAACTCTCGATTCTAATATTCGTAGTCTTATTACCACGTCCCCTCCCAAATCTACCAAAATTCAAGGGGGAGGGAGATTCACACTCACACATTAAAGCATATACAACAGCTATAAGGGAACTCCTCCCTTGGGATGGAGTTGTGGCTAGACTATTTTTAAAGAATCTTGAAGGGATTGCTCTAGATTGGTATTATTTCCTTCCTAAGGCCTCCATCCATTCCTTCTAACAACATATTGGCAAATTTGTCATGGCCTTTGACATGAACAAATTGGTAAGGATAGGAATCCAAGAATTCCTAACCATGAAGCAGGACACCAACGAATTTATAGCACACTTCATTACATGCTAGAGGCAAGCACTCTATTCATCAATTAGTGCACCAAACATGGATCATAGAGAACTTTGTGACCTCTTCTTACACGCCCTTAGCAGGGACACAAGAGAGGAAGTTCACAAATTTCCCTTTAAGTCCTATGAAGAATCTTTAGAAAGTGTGCTAAGGATTGACTAGGCCACCATCAACAGTGGGCAAAGAGTTTATGGTGTGAATAAAAGACTTGTGATCACCCAAATTAGTGATAACAACATAAATAATCCTTCCATTGTTAAAATTTTGAAAAATAGTCATACTGCAACAACAAATATGGTAACTAACATACCTTTTGTAAAGAACAATAGAAACAAAGGTTGTAACAATTGATATGGTAGGAGAAATTGCATTCCCCAAAATGACCAAAACATTAATGATGTTGATTGTCCCCAAAACAACAACAATTGTTATCAAAGAAATAATCAACAATAGGAAAACTACTAATATTACGATATTAAATATGAACCATATCATCGACCATATGAGCCCAACCAATTTTGCTCATTTCACAAAGTAAAGGGTATAGCACCAAGTCATGTTAGGACTATAACAGGTTCATCTCAAAATTGTTAGAGGACCAACAACATTTATTTATCAACATGTTCCTCAACCTTCAAGAGATGACAACCAATAACAATAACAATTGACAAATGCTCATTGTCCCACGAAACATAAACATGAGAATCTTTTGGGATCATTTTCTTGCTCACTGCAACTGTTATATTGTAAAATGTCCCTCTAGGACTTTTACCTCCTAAGTTTAGCTCCTGAGTCCCTTAGTTTTAATCATGCATGTTAAAAATGAATCCTAAGACAAAATGCCTCGAAACCCATGACAAATGGGACTTAGGGGACATCTCTGAGCTTAACCCTGACCCAAAATAGGTCCATGGGCTTGGGCACCTGCGCCCTTGCCCTGTCCTATTTTGTTGGGGTCCCAAATTTGAATGTCGGTTGGAGACCGTTAAAAGGTTTCCCTTGCCGACATCTTGAGTTTGAATTACAAAATTTGTAGCTGGAATGCATATATAATCATGTTTAGGACTTCATTTGTAAACTAGAAGATGATTTTTAGATTTTGGCAAACTTGTGATTTTAGAGCATTCAAGGCATTCATCGTGTTGCAGAGCAAACTTGTGTTGTTATTGTGTTTGTTATTGCAAATTTGGCTTCATCTTCTCATGGGATGAAAGAGCTTCATCTTTGTGAGAGCTACAACTCTGAGGTGATATCTATTTATGATTCAATCTATCATTTTTATCATTGGTTTTGCCTCTGTCCTGCAAGGACATGCACTCTCTATCTAACAATGGTGTTGGAAGGCTTGAATGCCATTCCAGGGCTTGACCGAGGAAAGCTCCTAAACACCACAAGCCCCAACCCCTCTCTTGTGATTGCAGGTGACAGGTATCAGATCTTGCAGAGAGGAGTTGTAGAGGACTAATGCAGAGTGTAAGGAATTAGGATCTAAAGAAAAAGGTAGGAAATAGCTCAAAAATGTCAAGGGCACCCACACCTTTGACCCTTTGTTTCATAGCATGGAAAATATCTGAAGTGGTTGCAATCAGTAATGGAAAAGATCCTGAAGCCCTCAGAAAAAGCAACACCTTGGGCTTGGACACCCACTCTTTCTCCCCCAACTTTTCCATATTTCAAAACTTGAAATTTGGTATGTATCTGATCTGTATTTAGTGTCTCTCTATAGAAAGATTTATCATGTTTCATCTGTTTGCTTACGATTTTGCATAATTAGGGTTTTAGTCTTAATCGGGCTAAGAATCAACAAATCAATTAACAAATTCCAAATTTCCTTATCATTCCAAGTGACAGCCAACCTGATAGTTGAGTCCTCTTGCAGAAGTTGTGATTCAACTCAGTTAAATGTCCTTGAATGTATTGAGTGAAAGGAGGATCTAACTAAACTATCCATTAATCCCATCAAACCCTCCTTTTCATCCATTACAACAACAACAAAGCAAACAATCAAAACCCAACTACTTTAGGATTAACCAATATACACCATATCAATGAAACTAATATACCTAGTCAATTGGGGCCAAAAGATGAAACTAAGATGCTAGGTTTAGTGGAGATAGTTCGTGATGAAACCTAACATTGAACAAGAGATAAAATTTCATGGGGAGCCATCTCAACAATAGATCCCACACCACCTCCCATTTGATTGTACAATCTCATTAAAGATCTTAAAAGAACTTATGAGAAAATCTATTTCATCAATCTTCTTAGAAATTCATTATCACATTGTGTGGCTCTCTTGCAAGTAATTAGTTTGAAGTACCTCAATCATATAACTCCACCCCAGAGGAATATATAAACTAGGTGGATCTATACATGAGCCCACCAAATGTAAAACTTTATGACCCTATTTTATTCTTTCATCTAAAATAGATGCCCACAGAAGTTGAGTTAACAAAAAGAGGAGATCCTACCTTATATTTATAGGTTTAAATTTATGACATTTGCATAAAAAGAACACTAATAAATGACAAAGTAGCAGTAAACATCATACCTTTTTCCCTTCTCAGAAGAATGGGATATGGCCATACCAACATAATAGCTTGCAGAGATACCTTACATGGTTACAACAGCTTGAAAGTAGCCACCATTGGAAAGATAATGCTCCTAGTCTTCTTAGGACCCAAAATGGTCCCAACACTATTTTATGTCATAGATAATGACACATGTTATATTTTTTTATTAGGAAGACCATGGATACACAAGATGAAGGTAGTCCCTTCAACTCTATTCCAAGAGTTTCGCTTCATGCACCTAATAAAAAATTGTCACAAAAGGAGACCCTAAGCCAATTAGCATGTTAAAAGATGGTACAATAAAAAAGAGGATATGCATCCCAATTGATTATGAGTTATCTATCAATAAGATTGCCATACAAGAGCTCACTCCTTAGATTTTGTGTTTGAAAAAGATTGATGATCATGTTAAAACCATTATTGACATAGGGATCAAAACTATAGAAAAAGGAGAATCATTGAAATAGGGGTTGGTTGTCTCAATTGAAACAACTACAAAAATCATGGAACTATCAGAAAAAAATAACCCCATACAATTCCCTTGGGATATTTGCACCATCAATATGGTCCCAAAGATGAACATGTTTGTCGATGCAGGAGAAGATGAAATGACTGAATCAACTAGGTGATTGATCTAATGGAAATGAACCCTAATGCCTTTATTGATGTTGAAGAAGATTTGTTATAAGGTTATACTCTATTAACACCTCCTAGAGAAACCTCTTAAAGTGAATTGTATACACTCTTAATGCCATCACCAAATGACTCCTATACTCCTCTTACACCAACCAATGAGTCTTATACTCCCTGGACTTCATTGATACAACAAGGGAAGATGGATCACAATAACACCAACTCAATTGATAATGAATCTACAAATGATCTTGAGTTTTCTTTTAAGGATTTTAAATGACACAACTTACATGACCCACTTTTGCCTATAACCTCTATACAATCTAATGATATGTGAGAACCACCTCAATTCTAGATTGAAATGATCAAAAAGTTCCCTAATGAGGATGAGGTAAGTGAGGGTGAATTTTGAAAATAAAAGTGATTATGCATAATCATTGGAGCAGGGGACCCTACCATTCTAGAGTTACCTAAAAAATACACAGGGTATTCCATGGACTTATGACTAGAGCTGACTGGAAATACAAGTATAAGTTTTGTTCCTCTAGAGGATTAAAGGGAGCCGCAAACTCTCTTCAAGTTATTCCAATTATTACAAATGATCCAAGAGTGTATCAAAGTTAAAATCTATATGCAAGATGGTGTTGACCTTCTCATTGAGTTTTTGGGTAGCAATGGAACCTTATATTGAACCCCATCCCACCAATAGGCATTTCAATCTTTAGCTCATCTTGCACCAACCCAGTCTTTGCAAGAAAGTATGATCATACCCATGGAGCAAAAAACCACGATGGGACCATATAGAATGGGAGAATAGTGCTTAGAAAAGGAAATGTAAAGAATAAAGGACACAAACATAAATGAAAGTTTCAAGAAGATTGGAAAGAACCATACGTGGTTAAGGAAGTTGTTGGTAAATACACTTATCTCTTGTGCACCATGGAAGGTGAAGAATTTAGTGAAACAATAATGCCTTTCATTTAAAGAAAAAATTACATCTAAAAAATTAAAATAGTAAAAAATCAATTAAAAAAATAGATAAAAAATACATTTCATTCAATCCATCATTACATTTGTTAGTGGTTTGCTCTTGTTCAATTTTTATCCTAGTAAAGAGTTTTAAAATTACTAGTATAGGTTGTCCCTACTAAGCCTTCGGTTCCCAAAATGATCATTACTATTCCCCTTTACATTCACAACAATTCCAAATAAAGTCAAACTTGAAGATTTATACCTATTCCAATCTTAACCATCATATAGTCAAGTCTAAGCTAAGCAAGTTTTCAAACCCACGATGCCTAATAGAAGCTAACAAGATCATCTCCCCTAATCCTCCTGGTGAGAGGGAAGTCTTAGGAGTCAATTATCCTTTTGGTGATACTTATCCCCTTACTCACCTAGCCAAAAACATTAGGGGGATCAAAACTCTACAAAGCACTAAAAAAAAGAGAGCAAAAAAAGTAAAAAAAAAAAAAAAAACAGAGAGAGACAAAGCACACACATGCACTAGTTAGGTAAAGCCAATGGTCTATCTACTTTCTAGGGCCATATTTTGTCTAGGAGCTTTTCCTTTACCCCAAGTTTGACTCGTTGGCCATCTTCTAATCTAATTCTAGAGGGTACTTATAAATTTTGTTGCTTGTTTGCATTGAAAACTAGTCTAAGTGATCTGTCTAGATAAGGAATGTTTAGCCTTCTATGAAGCTTAATCCAAAAATTATTCCATCACCTTCCCCATTCCCACATGATCTCCTAATAAATCATATCTCAATATTTTTAGTAGGTCACCCTATGCTAAGTCAACCCACAATCCCTTGGGGTAAAAATCCTACTAAAAATCAAGCACAGTGTCAATTCAATATGCATATAATACAAATACAAGCATTAAATAATGTCATAGAAAAATGATGTTCATAATATCAAAGGTAGTAGACAAGTATATTTCACTTCCATCCACATGTATACTAGATGCATCCATACATATTATATTTACATTGCATACATCTCATCTTAACAAAAAATAACAAAAACAACATGAGCATAGTATCATCATCTATAAACATTCATAGTTTAAAAACACAAATTTTACAACCAACCATGTGCACAAGAGTGAAAGTAACGTACAAAATATCAACTGTAACTACACATAGATCTAAACCAATCAAGGTTGCAATAATACGTGCTAAATAAATGTAAGTTGCTCCATCAAGGGAGTTCAGAAAGCAAAAGGTGCATTCAAGTGTTCAGGTCCTCCTAAGCAAGAGGACAATAGAAAATCCCTACAAGAAATACGAAGTAGGTCTCTCAAAGACCTCAAGGTTGGTTCATATCCATGGAACCCCTAGGGCTCTTGCTCCATGGTCTCCTCTTTCTATTTGCCATATTAGAATGCCTAGGAGTCCTTTGAGTATGTGCCTATGAAGGGATGTGGCTGCAAATCTGTGAGTGTGACTATCCTGATGTTTGAGTCTATGAGTGAGTATAAATTCATTTATAGACCCCAAGGTTGACCATCTGTTGAAGCAAAATGACTTCTACCTCTAGTGTAGCAACTCTATTCCTATGGGATGCCACATCCTAGTCAGCATGGTAAATAGGAGCCGTGATGTCTATGTGTCGACCTACTAGTGTGGGTACCCTAGCATCCACCAAAAGTGCCTCTCTATCTCATCCTATGGTAGGGATCAAGACATATAACGAAACATTTCTAAAAAGATCCCTCCATTTGTTAGTAATGCATGCATCGAAGTGAAAAGAGAGTGTTAGTCCAATGTTAGAGTATAGTTGTTTTTAGATTAGCAAGTGCATAAAAGTAGAAGTAAAAGGAATAGATTAGCATAGTACTCATGAGGGTCTCTATAATACCATGAGGAATCACCAATCCTTAGCTCCTCCTTTGTTAGCTCCATAAATGGGACAAGTCATTATGTAGGTGCAACCTCCTCTAGTGTTACCTCCTCATCCTTTGGTGCTAAACCCTTGCCCTTTGATGCTATCTCATCTATTTCCCCCTCAAGAATATAGTCCTCATTAGTCTCATCATCCTCCACAACAATAAGTGGCTAGACTTGGTGTGTTCATCGTTGTCTTAGGCATGGTCCTTGAAGTGGTGTAATTGGAACACCTAAAATGAGTGAGACCCATAGAAGTGCTCTGTGTTGTGCATCAGTCACCTCCTAAATAGATATGTAACATGGGGGCACTAGGGGAAAATCCTCAAGAAACTCATTTCCCAGCTACTAAAGCACCTATGCAATAGAATGAGTCTCTACCAAGTCATTCCTATTTGTTAGTGGTTGACTCTATAAGCACTTAAAAATGCACAAGAAAACATAGTAGTTTGATGATGATTTGATGGTCCATCTCATGACCCTCAAAGGTGTGAATTACACTCATCTCAGTAATTTCACATTTGATGACACATCCTCTAGCCTATCTAGTCCCTTAACCATCTTTTCCATCCTTTGAACTAAGTTCTAGGACCTTGCACTATTCATACAACCTTTTATAGATCCTCAACTAGAGGGTCACCCAAGCAACCTGTCCTTAAGTTGTGGGGTCACCCAGAAAACCTACAATAGCAAAAGAAGTGACCCTGTCATCTTTTGGCATGCATGATGTATTTCAGTTCTACCCAATTTACTTATATTTTCATTTCTGATTGAAAGTACTCACTTGTCTGATTGAACCACCACTCCCCCTAACTATTTCTCATCTCCCAATTAGTCTATTGTTCACTCCCAATCAATCCATAGTGATCTCTCAATCAATCTCTTATCTTCTTCCCATCAACCGTTTTGATCTTCCAATCAACTCTTTAGTTAGCTCCCAATCAGCCCCACCTTTGGTTTTCCTTTCCAAGCTAGAAATACCCCCCTCCTCTTTTATTTTAGGGGAGGTTGATTACCATTTTTGCATTCTTATTTTCCTTGCTAAGATTTTACCATTTTATTTTAGGGGAGGTTGATTACCATTTTTGCATTCTTGTTTTCATAAAACTCTTAAAAATCCATAAAAATTGAATAGACTCTTTAGAAAATCAATAATAAATAGATAATTAAGTATAAAATTAGAGAAAGTGGTTAGTTTAGGCCTCAAAATAATCAAATTTGCCTTTGATTATGTCAACAGAAGCAATTGGCATGATCTCTTGGGCAACCTGTATAGTCACTTGAGCAACCCAAGTTCAAGTGGTAGGGTTACCCAGGAAACTTGCCCTACTAAAAGAGGTGACCCAAGGCCACAACCCATTGTGCCCTAATGGGCCCATAAAAGGTAAAAATCAAGAAAAACTTAGAAAAACAAAGTAACTGAAGTAGGTAAAATCTAAAACCTAGTTGAATGAAACAAAAAACTTCAAGATTAATAGATGATTTCAAGATGGATCTAAAAAAAAGGAATCCAAGGTTTCAATGAGGGTTTTTATCATATTTTGTACCTAGGGATCTATAGGAGGTTGAATATTAGCCACGATCTCTATCCCCTCATTGTAAACTTTTCATCGACTGCTCCCTCTCACAATTTCATTTCTATTTCATCAATTTCTCTCATTTTCCCTCTTTCTTCTCCCATCTCCTCTTCATCTTTGCTTGAAATAATTGCTCTTATGTTGTATCTTTCTTTTGTAGTGTAGCTTTTCTCTTTCATCATCTTGGTAGGTCATCATGGAAAGGTGAGGTGACACAGGTAAACATCAAACTCATGCATCTAAGGTACATTCTCTCATCTTTATTTTAACTTACTTTGAGCTAATCATTTATTAGAATGCACTTGAGTGAATTGCTAATTTTTATTTAGTAGGTCTAGATGCAAGATAGTGATAAAGGTAAGTGCAGATCTCATAACATGATTTTTGGGAACAATACTTACCTAATATGTAGATTACCATCCTTGAGGGGGAAAATATGTAAGTACTTAAAATATACAGGCTAACATGATAGTGTGATGATGATTTGGTGATCTAGCCCATGAGCCTCAAAAATGTGAATTACACTTCTCTTAGTAATTTCACACTTGATGATGCATCCTCTAGTCTATTTAGGCCCTTAACCATCTTCTCCAAGTTTTGAACTAAGTTCTAAGACTCGGTGCATGTTCAAAAACCTTTTGCAAATTCTCAACTAGAGGGTTACCTGAGAGACCTTAGGGCCACCTAGGTAACCTATCCTTGAGTTGTAGGGTCACCTAGTGTAATGAAATAACTTGCACAATAGAAGAATATAATAGGAAATATGCTGCAAATACTTGATAATAATATGTCACTTCAAGGGGAAACCTCTAAAAGTCTCAAATGAAGAACACAATTCCTAATATGATGATAATGGCTGACCTCTACCTCCTATATATACCATACTCAAGCCTTGGATATCACCCAGGCCAACTTAGATACCAAAATATATCACCTAGGCTGACCTAAATAACTATACCAGTCTATATTAATGATTAAATAACTTAATTAAGAGTTAAGGTAGCCACAAGATGCTACTCATAACCCTATATGGATGTAACATTAAGGGTGTAGCATGCCTCCCTCTTCAGAGAAGAATTGTCCTCAATGTTGATCAATTGTGGATGTTTTCGCACAAAAGCTTCATCTTCCCACATGGCATCTTCAACTAGTAAATTCTTCCACTGAATGAGATACTCAGTGATTGTCCTAGTCCTTAGCTTCTTTGTGTGCATTTGGAGAACTAACTCTAAATCCAAAATGATTCTTCCTTCTTCATCTAGCTTTGGTAACACAGTCTATATGAGAATCTTTTGACCTTCAAGAAAGAAACATGAAAAACTGGATGTATCTTTGTTGTAGGTGGTAACTCAAGCTTGTAGGCTACAGTACCAATCTTTTATAGAATCTAGTATGGCTCATAATATTTTGGTGGCAACTTATTACTCTTTGTTTGTTGCTTTGGGGAAATTTGCTTATAGGGTTGTAATCTCAAGAAAACCCAATCACCAATCACCAACCTCAAAACTCCTTTCACTACGATGTTGGTCTACTTGTTGTTTCATTCTATTTTGTACCATGGCCAAATTCTCCTTGAGTCTTGAAAGTACATGTTTTTGATGATTCATGTGATCATCCACTGCCTAAACTTTTGGTGTCACCTTCAACATTGATGTGATCGATGGAGGATGGTACCCATATAATGCCATAAATGGGTATATTTTTATAGAAGTATGGAAGGAAGTGTTGTACCACCATTCTGCTAGCAGTAGCCAATCCACCCAATGAGACTGCTTACCTAAAGACAATGTAGATATCCTTCCAAGCACTAATTGATAACCTATGTTTACCCATTAGACTAAGGATGGTATGAAGAGATATGAGCCAATTGTGTACCCAAAAAAGAGAATAAATCTATCTAAAAGTTACTAGTAAAGATAGGATCATGATCACTAACAATAACCCTTGCGGTACCATGTGACTTTTGTATATTCTCCATAAATGTTTTTTCCACTATACTTGCTATAAAGGATGGGATAATGCAATAAAATGGGCATATTTGGTGAGGCAATCCACAACTATCAATATGACACTCTTACCTTTAGATCTTGGAAGGCCTGTGATGAAATCGATGGAGACCTCTTACCACTGTTGGTTGGGAATAACTAAGAGCTGCAAGAGACTAGGTGTCTTAACCATCTCCCCTTTATTTCTTTGACATATCAAACATTCTACCACAAATTTTTAAACATCACCTGTAAACCCTTCCCAAAATAAATCCTGCTTGATTTGATGATATGTCTTCAAAAATCCTAAATGATCCCCAACTGGAGAACCATGGAGCTCTTCAAGAATCTTGTGTTTGAGGATGGATTTTTTGCATAGGTACAATCTCTCTTTATTCCATGTAAATAGTCTCCCTTCCAACATAACTTATCTGAATTGCTAAGATTAGTTTGCAATTGTTGAATGTGATTTCTTGTAGCCACATCATTCTGCCACTTTACTTTGTCTTCTTCCACCCAATCTACTTGTACTATTAAAATGGCGCACTATAATGCCTGATAGATCTCATCCTTTCTAGATAGTACATGAGCCACTATATTCTCATTTCCTTTCCTATAAACAATCTCAAAGTCATACCCCAACATCTTAGTGACCCATTTTTGTTGTTCTTTCAATGATAACCATTGCTCCAAAAAATATTTGAGGTTGTCATGATCTATCTTGACTTTAAAGTGTCTATCCATCAGATATGGCCTCCACTATTTCACTACATGAAGGATAGCTAGCATTTCCTTCTCATGAATGGGCTTGAGTTGATTCTTATCCTTCAATTGATGAATTTCAAAAGCAATGGGCCTTCCTTCCTGCATGAGAATTGCTCCAATACCATTTCCTGAAGCATCACACTCCATAATAAAATCCTTAGTGAAGTCTAGAGTGGATAGAACTAGAGTGGTACACATAGCCTCCTTCAATCTCTCAAATGTTGTATTAGGTAACTCATTCCATTGAAAAACATCTTTCTTCAATAGAGCTATAAGTAGTGCTGCTATGCAGCCATAGTTCTTCACAAATATTCTATAATATCCAGTAAGTATAAGGAAACCCCTCAAGTTCTTAATGATTTTAGGAATAGGCCACTCTATCATAGCCTTGATTTTGTTAGGATCAACCTTTACTCCATGTGACACTATGTGACCCAAGTACTCCACCTCTTTGAGACCAAAAGCACACTTGGAAGCTTTAGCATAAAGATGGTGTTGTTTGAGAACTATTAATGCTTGTTCTACATGATACAAATGTTCTTCCCAAGTCTTACTATAAATCATTATATCATCAAAGATCACTAATATAATCTTCCTAAAAAATGGCTTAAAGATGGCATTGATCAAACTTTGAAATGTAGATGGAGCATTAGTAAGACTAAATGACATCACTAGAAACTCATAATGACCCTCATGAATCCTAAATGTTTTCTTGGGAAAATCCTCTTCCTTAATTTGAATTTGGTGTTAACTTGGTCTAAGATCCAATTTTACAAAAGCATAGCTCCATTCAATTCATCTAGTAAATAATCAATGATTGGAATAGGAAACTTATCTTTGATGGTGTACTTGTTGAGCTCTTTATAGTCTAGACACATGTGCCAAGTGTCATCCTTATTATACACCATCACCATAGGAGAGTAGGCACACTAGCTATGCCTTATAATACTCGCTTGTAGCATCTCTTCAACTATCTTCTCAATTTGACTTTTTTGCATATATGGGTACTTGTAAGGCCTGATGTTGGATGGTTGGCTCCTTGGTACTAGTTGATGGCATGATCCCGATCCCTTTTTGGAGGCAATCCCTTAGGCATATCTACACCATTGAGTGATGATCTATAATTACTTGCAAATCTAGTTGGATAGGAACATTTGGCTGATAGGCTGCTAATGAAAACAATTGTGCTACAAATCCATCAACCCCTTTTTAAGCATCTTTTACATTTGATGAGAGCTTACTATTTGTGGGGACTTTGCACATAACCCTCATAGTTCAACTATCCTTTCCTCTGAATGAAATCTCATGAATAGATGTTGGAAGTTCATCTCAATTGTCCCTAATGTGGTGAGCCACTCCACTCCCAAAAAAAAATTGTTTCCCTCCTAGGAATAATAAACATTGGACAATCAATTTGATATTCTCCCATGGTTAATTTAATGCTATGGAATTTTCCTAAACAACTGATAGCACCCTCATCTACAATTTGCACTTGAAATTTTGGAGAAAAAAATATAAAACAATTCAAACGAGTCACTAACTTCTTGTTCATGAAGTTGTGAGTGCTTCTTGTGTCTATCAATACTGTTACTCTCTCTTTCTTCAAGAACCCTACCACCTTGAGAGTTTGTGAAGCACTAACTCCAACAAGTGCATGACAAGAAATGATTGGGTGAGTATCTCTTGATTCTTCATCTAACTTATTGTCACCTAATGAGCCCTGATAAATATGTTTTATTTCCATGCAATTATTTCAGCACTTCTCTATTTCCTATGGACTTGGTACACTTAATGCATCATTAAATATCTATAATTGTTTTATGAATGAATGAATGGTGTGTTTTGGTGCTTATTTTTCAAAGGTTGAATCTATTGATTGTTTCTAAAATTTCTTGTCTATATGCATGTATAGTTGTGATTTTGTGATAAGAATAGTTGTTGAATGTGAGGACAGCACATTCAGGATCTCTTCAGAGCCAACCATAAAGAGAAGACGGATAGCTCCAGATGGCTCCAGATAGCTTTAGAGTGCTACCATGCACCATAATTGATCATTCCTTCTCTAAGTTAGTGATTATTTGATAGGTTCTGCACTTAGCTTCAGTTTCAATGTGTGCCACATAAGGAATAAGGTAACTCGAACTGCCAAACCAGTCATCACAATGCCCAACTTGATTTTAGTTTTTTTGTGCCCTATTCTCTCCAAGTTCAAAGGATACATTGACCTAATAACTAAAGCTCTTCTTTAGTTAAGGTTCCTCTAATTTACGCCTCACATGTTTTGATGCATGCCTTCAATGAAGGATTCCCTTTTGATTGAACTGGTGGCATCTTTCGTATTCAATATGAGACTATAGCCTTAGGAATTAGAGTAGAAGAAAATTTAGTTTAGTTTAAGTCTTATGGAATAAGGCTCAAATGTATAATAGTGAGCCAGGAAAGTAGAAACTAGTTCTAATTTTTTTTCATTCTATTCATCAACATTGTTTTCCCATGATAGTTTTCTTGCTTTCTTTTCTGTAAGAATGCCCATAGGGGTTTTCATTGTATGAAAATGAAAAGAAAATTCTCTTAATTTGGTGTTAGCGTAGATGGATCCTTCTAGAAGGGGAGTTGGTCCCACTCCATGAAGGAGGTGATCTACTGGTATTTTACTTTTCGTGATTATATTTCCTTGTGTGTTAAGAATTAGATGTTCTTTTGTGATGTGATTAAATTAGTTTTTGTATCATCCTTTTTGTTGTCATTTACCTGTAGGTCATTAAAAGATAAAATCATAAAAACATTTACTTTTCTAGTGTTGATCTTATTGAACAATAATTATCTTAAGCATGAATGTTTAGCATAGATCTTTCCAGCTTTGATTTCAATTGAGTATTGCTTTATTTTTGTTTCAAATTTCATTTCTGTATGTGTGGTAGTAGTATAGATGGTTATTTCTTTAATTCATTTCCATATGTGTGTTTCAATTAGCAATAGTGTAGATTTTGAGTCAGCATAACTCTTTACATTTGCATAGAATAGGATGGAATGTGAGATTAGAATATGTCTTTCATTTTCAATTCAAAATAGGATCACAATCTTAAAAAAATGCCAAAAGAAGAAGAAACCTTATCGTAGATAGCTCTAGATACCACCCTGGATTGATATAAATTAAATGATAGGAAACTTGACGACTACGATGACCCTATCATTTTTGGCGCCATTGTCGGGGAAAAAACTATAGATCTTGTAAGTTAAGGTGTTGGTAGAGTTTTTAAACCAAGAGCATTGAGAATCTAATAGTTTATGAGTAGGCCTAAAGAATCTTTAGGGCACTTCATAAAGAAAACCCTAGTCAACACATTAGAAGAACCACATTCACCATTGAAATCCAATTGGGATGAAATATCAAATCATTTATTGGGTCAAGAATCTCCTAGAGCTCCTAAACCTTCTGTCATTATGGTAGACAACATTTTGGGTGGTGATGAGCCAAACAATAGGACCTTCTCGTATCCAATATCTTTAACTCCTGAGAGAAATGAACCACCAATGAAAAACATCTCTCCTTCAGTGCTACCAACATTTAGAGGAAAAGTTTCAGAAGACCCAGACCAATTTCTATTTGAATTCAAGGTCCTCTATCAAACTTATGACTATGAGACTAATAATTAGAAACTGAAACTCTTTCCCTCCACTTTAAAGGAATCAACCTTACATTGGTTTATGGGATTGACTGTTGATTCCATACATACCTAGGAGAAAAGGGAGATAAATTTTTGAAAGGAAGCAAGGTATGCAGAAATGCTTCATACACTGATCTAAGTTGAGGAAAGATATATGCAAATTTTAAATTTTACAGTTACATGTTATTATATGTCCATTAACAGAAAGGTAATAACAACATCCAAATGCAAATACAAAACTCACAACACAAGATATACGTGGGGAAAACCCTTTCAGGTAAAAAACCCCACTCCAAAACCTACACAATGTATTATCAAATCAAAAGATGATTACAACACACTTGCAATGCAAGTTCTTTCAGGAGTACACACCGTCGATTCTCATTTGCATCCCTTAACCTTTCACATTATCCAACTATTTATTTATCAAGCCTCTTTATCAGTTATCCAATGTCGGTTTATCCATGTCAACCAATAATAAACTAACTGCCGACACCTTTATTAAATATAGGGGGAAACCGCAACTGACAAAGTCATCAAAATTTACAAGGTGCCGACTATGGGATCCTACAACATAGAACTGAATAAATAAATACAATATTAGGAACTTGCAAAGGTTGAGACACCTTAATTCCCAACATTCTCCCACTTGTCGAACACCTTTCAAGAGCCAATAGAATGACAAGATTTAACTGCTAGGGGCCGAGAGGCCCATAGACTCTGAACACCATCTGAACTTCTTCGTGCTCACAAGTTTTGTCAAGGCATCTGCAACATTCATCAAAGTGTCAACTTTCTCCAAATTCACCTTCCTATCCTCTACCATGTCACAAACAAAATGGTACTGGACATCAATGTGCTTAGTCCTCATGTGGAAAGTAGGATTCTTTGCCAAACATATGTCACTCTGACTATCATAACAAATGGTAATCTTCCCTGTATCAAACCCAACATCACAACACAATCTCTTAAGCCAAATGGCTTCTTTACAAGCATGAGTTGCTGCCATGTACTCTACTTCAGTAGTGGATGAAGTGACCACAAGTTACTTCTTACTCATCCAACTAATAACACCATCGAACATAGTGAACACATAAGCACTAGTGGATATCCTACTGTTAATATCACCTACCCAATCTGAATCCACAAATCCTCGAATACAAAGTGAATGTCAATCCCTTGTAGGATAACCATGATAACATATGGAATACTCAGAAGTACCCCATAAATATCTGAACACTCTCTTCACTGCATCCCAATGTACCTGTCTAGGATTAGCCATAAATTGACTAAGGACTCCCACTGCTTGGGCAATCTCTGGTCTGGTACAGACCATAACATACATCAAACCACCAACTGCACTAGCATAAGGAACTCTGCTCATATCTTCCATCTCTAAAGGAGACTTTAGACAATTTGCAATAGATAACTTTGTCCCCATCATAACAAGAACAATCAATGGTCTACAATCTACCATGCTGAATCTCTCCAACACAATGTTCACATACTTAATCTAGCCTAACCAAAGTTTTCTATTAGCTCTATCTCTTCTAGTTTCCATTCCTAGAATGTACCTGGATACCCCTAGATTTTTCATCTCAAACTGTGTTGATAACTGAGACTTCAAATCAAAAATCAAACTTTTACCATTCCTAATGAGTAACATATCATCGACATACAAAGCAAGAATGAGAGTGCGATCATTGTCAAACTTGTAATAAACACAATGATCTAATTTCAATCTCAGAAATCCAATACTCAACACGAAGGCATCAAACTTTTGGTACCAGATCCTAGGAGATTGTTTCAAACCATACAAAGACTTTTTAGATTGCAAACTAGATTTTCTTTACCTTTCATGACATAGTGCTCTGGCTATGACATATAGATTTCCTCCTCCAAGTCACCATGAAGGAATGTTGTCTTCACATCCATCTGTTCCACTTCTAGATCATACACTGCTACAAGAGATAACAGGAACTGAATAGATGTCAGCTTTGCAACGAGAGAGAAAATCTCACCATAGTCAATTCCCTCCACCTGAGAATACCCCTTCAGAACCAATCTAGCCTTATATTTCTCAACACTACCATCTACACCAAATTTCTTTTTGAACACCCATTTACATCCAACAGGTTTTCATCCTTCAGGCAAAGGAACCAAGTCCTAAGTATTATTCTTTTCCAAAGAAGTCATCTCCTCTTCCATACCCATAGCCTCTTTCATAGTTCTAGGCTCATCAGTGTTAGAAATCAAAGCAAAAATACAACTGGAATCATGTAATGAATAACCAAACCTATCAGGTTGCCACCTTATTCACATGGATCTCCTCAAAGATTAAGGTTGAGGTTCTTCATCTTCTTATGAACTTTCAAATCTACTAGAGCTCTCCTCATTATCAAGTTTAAAAGATGCTTTTGGTTCAACTTTCTCAGGGGTGGAAGGAAGTTGAACCACATCCTCTTTCTCTTTTTTTTTTCTTTGGTTGTAAAATAATAGAAGAAGGATTGAGCTCTCTGAAGATCACACTTCTTCTATACAAAAGTCTCTCAGCCAGTGGATCCCAAAGCTTGTACCCTTTCACACCAATGCCATAACTGATGAAGATACACTTCACATCCTTGTTCTCCAACTTAGACCTCTTCTCCTTAGGCACATGTACATATGCCTCACAACCAAATACTTAAATATATCTCAATGAAGGCTTTACTCTAGACCACACCTCCATAGGTGTCTTATCAACAAGCACTGATGTAGGAGACCTGTTAACTAGGTAACAAGCGGTAGAAACAACTTCATCCCAGAACTTTTATTCAAGGCTAGCTCTACTTAGCATACTCCTTGCCCTCTCCATCAACATTCTTTTCATCCTCTTTGTAACTCCATTCTGCTGAGAGGTATACGAAGTTGTCTTGTGCCTCTCAATCCCATGTTCTTTACAAAACTTATCAAAATCTACTGAACAATACTCACCATCGTTATCGGTCCTCAAACAATTAATCTTTCTATCCTTTTGATTCTCTACAAGAGCTTTGAACTCTTTGAATCTATTAAAGACTTCAGATTTACTTATAAGGAAATACATCCATGTCCTTCTATTGTAATCATCAATGAATGAAACAAAGTAATTAGATTTTGAAATTGAAGGAACATTAATTGGATCAAACACATCAGAATGAATCAAGTCCGACACCTCATAAGATTTGTGAGAACTGGAATAAAACTAAAAATAGTTTTGTTTACCATAAATGCAATGTTTGCAAAAATCAAACTCAAGATTACAATCATTCATACCCTCAACGATGTTTTTATTTTTCAGGGTCCCCAAACCTTTTTCACCAATGCGACCAAGCCTTTGGTGCCATAACATTGTCTTCTTTGCTGGAAGTTTCATCTCCATAGAATGAGCACCCTCAAGTACCCAGAAACCATGACCATCAGAAGTAGATGCAACAGTCCTCTTCACTGCTGGTTCCAATGGAAATGATGAAGACTCTGAAGTTCTCTTCTTTGAAATAGAGGCACTATTACACTGTACCACTCATGCATCAAGCTAAAATAGAGTGCCAATCTGAACACCCTTATCTATCACCATAGATCCTCTAGTCATCTTGGATCCCTCATTTGAGAAAACTGACAAGGGTCATTGTACCTCATCATTTAATCATATTTCAGATGTCAAATCTAGGGCTGTGCCCTTGGCTATTTGCAATTAGGAATCCTATAGTTGCCAATTTTACCTAACTAATTCGAATGACCTTTACTGATTTAAAGAAACTAATCTATCTGCTATTAAATGAATTCCAAGAATATTAAAAATAGAACTGAACAATAAATTACTTAAAGCAAATCTATAAACTGAAACATGCATCTATCTATGAAAACAATATCTCTTTAAACAAAATCTAAAATGACAAACAATAGTACTAGCCTTCTGCCTTGGTGGTGAGAGTGGGCCCTTGTTCCACACCCTTAGGGCTGAAGACTAAAGTAAAGGATCAGCACAAGAGAATAATATCACAATTTGATTCAGTCCAATTCCATCAGCTTTGTATTCAGAAAAATATTGATATCAAAATGAGATTACAGAAATCAGAAGAATAATCACTGTCCTCTTTGCTGCTTCTTTTGTAAGTTTATATCTAAAATCAGTGATGAGATATCACTTATCTTAACTACTAGTTCTTCTATGAGATGACATCAATCTCTTTATTCTACTAACTGTCTAACTACAGAATAAATAACCATGCAATAAAAAAATAGATTGAGTGGAACAAAGGTCCACACTGAATCTGAGTCTTAGTTTTAAATACAAATGGGTAGCGAGGCCTTGAAATATAGGTATTAAATCAATTTATCAGTAACTCATACAAAAACTAAAAAGAGATAAAAACTTCCAGCAGTTAACTATAGACTGCCCTTAATTACTCAGGTGATTATTTGAGTGATATCAGAAGCATCCTGATCACCACTAGAAGTGTTTGATCGACAGCTGTGATGGAAATCTGCACTGTTCTAAAGAGGCACCGAAGATGTATGTTTCTATCTGTAGCTCCGAAGATATGTTTGTGACCTTCTCATTCAGCTCCGGAGATGCTTCACCTTCTTATCCCAAAAACCTTTCCAATCAAATTTGAAACATTGGAGACCAGTCATGGCAGGCTGATGTCGGCTCTAGAGATCATTAGGACTACCTCTGGAGATGTACAAAATTGTCTACCCAAACAACTGCACCTGTTGATTCAAAAAGAGAAGATTTCTGCATATTTCTATTAATTCAATGTACATTAGTCCTTCAATCAAAAATCATGATCTTAAGTAATTCATCTCTTATTAATCATCATTAGAACAATCTTATTAGCCTATTTTGGTGCAGTCATCAAGACAATGGAATAAGAAGGGAGAAAAAAAAGGTAAAAAGATGTATTTCATGGGTGCTACCTGGCACTCATCATCCCCTTGTACTTAAGGATTAGTAGGTCCTCTTGCTTCTCACAATCTGGACTTATTCTGTTGGAGTATCCTGTCAGTCAAGCTGTAGTCCTGTGCATAGGTAGTCCAAGTGGTGCAGTCTGTATTACCATTTCCCTTGTAGTGATCAACCTGCTTCATCCACTCCTATAACTTATCATCTTCCATTTGTTCGGCCTAGACAGGTAGTGGCTCAATGATGAGAGGGGGTCTGAAACAACCACCTATCCACTCCTGTTGGTATTTATCCATCATTTTGGGTATTAATCTTGCCTTCCTCATAAATAATCCTAAGTTAGCAGGAGTCACCACTTCTCTCATTTTCTACTCTGAAGTTAGAATGTTCCATCTTTTCTTTGCTGCTGCAAGCACTGGATTAGCTGAACTCTTCATAAAAAGACCAAAATCAATGGAACACTCCTGCAGATTTTTCAGATACAGTGGCAAAATCTTGGTCTGACTTTCAGGGTGATAGACATGCTCTGAATTGGACCTTAAAAGAATGAGGATTTGGACACTCCTTTCTAATGAAAAGACTTGTTTCTGTATCCTTCTTGAGATGAGCCTCCATTCTCTCATTCCAAATCTGATGATTTCTCATCAGTGACATGAATGCTTTGAGCTGACATTTCCCTACAAAATAATTAATAATGAAGGTCATATCATCAGCATAGAAACCATGCAAATATAACTCACACAGAAAATTTTTGTCTTCATCAGAACTCCTTGTATATGCTTCCATGAACCCCTCTGTTGTTTTTGTGTTTTCAGTCATATCAGAGGACCAAAGATAGCTTCCTTTGCAAGACTCTCTCTTGTAAGAACATAGCATAACTGGCACTTAGAGGCCTGCAAGATAGAATCTTAGAAGAAATGGAGGCTATTTGAATGACTTTTTCCTCCAGGGTTTCTACTCTTTTTGTCATGGAAGTAACTACCCTCTGTAATTGCAACATAGGCTTAGAAGCCTCATATTCTCTACATCTCCTTTCCCAATGGAACATGGCCTTAGGAATATCAATGGGGATTGGACCCACATATGGATCTGTTTGTACCTCATGTTCACTGGTTGCCCCTTGGCTAACTAACTCATGAATATATTCCTCCTGATCTTCTATTTTATTGTTGGCCCAAGTCAATTGTTTATCTTAGCTTTGTACTTTCTCAATCAGTGCTGCAATTATTATGAGACTATTGTCTCTGGCCTTGGTCAGATCATAAATATTCTGTACTACCTCTGCCTCCTTTTCCTTAAGGATTTTAGCTGTCTCAGTCTCCTGGGCTTCCAATTCTGCTTCCTTCTCCTGAATTATTTGTTGTTTACTCTAGAGCTCTACTTGCAGCCCTTCAATCACCTGATTTTGCTCCATTTATTTTTCTTTCATAACCATTTTGAGGTCAGTAATAATCTGGTTCTTCCCCCATAATAATCTTTTTAGATTATCAATCTCTTCTAACATCTGTTGTTCTTTTGAAATTTTAGTATACTCTTGGTCAGAGGGGTGAGAATATGCTCTTATTTCTTCTTTCTGTTTGCTCTACATTAGGGTTTTCCATGGCTATTGGCTCTTCACTGCTAGCTGCATCCATTTGCTTTGCTTCAACTTCCCCTGCAGCCTCCCTGTTCTGAGTTCCTTCTTGAGTCTCTTCTGCAATTATTGGTATTGATGAAGGCCCAACTTTCTCCTCAGAAGTTCTGAAACCCAAAAGAACTTCAGTTAGGAGAGCAATATCTTTTTCAGCTTGGGTAAACTACCTTTTCCTTTTGCTTCTCCATAGCACCGGTGGAGAAGGCATTTCCAGAGAAGGTATATCATCCTTAGAATCAGAGGAAATAGTATAAGTTTCTTTTTGTTCTGACTCTGGAGCAGGAGAATGTTGTGAAGTTGGACTTAGATGAACAGATGGCTCAGGAGAAACCTCTTCATTTCTTCTTTCTTATTAGAGGAATGTCATCTGAATCATGGGATGGTTCTTCAGCCCAGTAATGTATGTCAGAGTCAATTTTCTTTGAAATTCTCTTTGTTTTCTGACCCTGGATTTCCCTTGTTTGTCTTATTGGGGTAGATTCCTCAGCCAAGGCCATTTTTCTCCTTGCTGAGCGAGTCATATATGGTGTATGTTCAATAACAGGTTCTCTAATTTCTTTTCCTTTCCTTTTCTTGTCAGAAACAAGGGTAGCAAATGAAGTTGCCTCCAGTGAGGACTTTTTACCTTTTTCAATAGCTGTAAGGGAAGTTGAAGGCTCTGTCTCCTCTTCTTGATGGGTAGAGGAAACCTCACCCACTTCATGAACCCTCTCTAGTTCTCTGTCCTGGGGTTTGATATCTAGAAATGTCTGCCATAATGCTTCTCCATTAGCTTGGGACAAAAAGTGATGTTTGACTATCAAAAAAATGAGGCCATGATGTTTCATAGGACCCTTGTTTTGTTGATACTTTTCTGCAATTGCTCTAATGGCAGAGTACAGAAAGTTGGGAATATTTATGCTGAATTCAGGGTGTGCATTCCCATGCCTCATAAAAATCAACATTTTCATTATTGGTCCTAGAACTAAGGAAAATTCACCATCACATGTGAAATATTTCATCAACCATATAGCTACAGATTGCCGAGGGTTTGGAAGTGAGGACCTAAGAATTCCTTTAACCTCATTTTTGCTTAAATGTAACTGTATTGCAGGTTCACCTTCAACAGAGAAATTCCTAATCACATCAGCATATAAAGTTTTTAGATGGTAGAACCTCTCACCTTGTTTAGGCAATCCATAAATATGACTGATAGTGGTTGCAACGAGATTGACTTGAACTCCCCTTACAACTGTCTGATTGTCCCTCAAGTTTCTTGGGAAGCCATCAACAATATCCTCTTGAAACCCTTCAAACTTTTCTAGAAACTCCAGCCATCCTGCATTCCTCAGAATGTCTACTACAACATCATCTTGCAAAACACTTGTAACACTTTCTGGCTCTGATTTCTTCTTAACCCCCATTTCTAAGTCCTTTTTCCACCCTCTATGCTAAAATTCTCCTTCACTCTCCTATGTAGTTTGTTCTTCCTCCTTTAACTTCATAGGCTCCGGAGGACTGTATCAGCTGACTCTGTTCTCAGGGTATTTTGCAGTTTTGAATGAGGATTATTATATCAATTCGTTTAATGGCTTGGACTATGGAAAAAGAACTTAAAATTGGTTAGAGTGCCTATGCGGTCATAATTGCAGTAGAGTGATGGGACACTTCGTAGGCATGGTGATAATGTAGCAAAGATGGCGGCATGCATGAATTTAGGAAGGAAAATAATGGCAGGAGGATGTGTCATAATGATGGCACCCAAAAATAGAAATGACAAGATAGTTGCTAATTTATGTTTAATTAAGAGAGAATTACCTGAACCAATCTTAATAATGAGGAACCGATGTACTTGGCTGATATGCTGCGGCATTGATGAGACTTGACGCGACGTGGCACTTGAGCAGCTTCTTCATGGCTTGAAATGATGTCAGAATATTTATTGTCACGCAACCTACAATCATTCCCGCAAAGTGGTTCAAGAATCCATGTATCTAGGTGATGTCAGCACAGTCCTTTGTAAGTACTCGTGCAAACGAGAGTAATCATTTCTCCCCGAATGCGTGTTGACTTCATCTTTGTCCCTATCATAAAGTGGAGGATGAGTCATGATGACCTCATCAAATGACATCTCTACTTTATTACCTGGAGAGGTGGGTCCCCTCCCAATTTATTATATTTATAAATAGCTCTTTATTGGTGGAGCACCGGAGGTGCTCCTAGTTTGTAAGCACCAGAGGTGCTCCAAGTTCGTGAAGCACTAGAGGTGCTCCTTATTTGCAAGCAACGGAGGTGTGTTTGAGTAACTCTCGGCACCTGATCACCTCCATAGTTTGATTATTCTTATCTGGCATGAAGAAGGGAACCGCCATTTGCTGGTTTTCAATCCCCTTGGTTAAGAAAGATAGCCATTTACTCGTTTTCTATCTTCCTCTTTTTTTTTGTTTTTTTTAAGAAGGCTTCCATTTGTTGGTTTTCAACCTTCTCTCTTTTTTTTTAGTCCAAAACTATGACAAAGGATGTGTCCTCTGTAACCAAACACAAATCTTTGATGAACTCTTCCTTTTGTTGCAAGTATGAGGTGAGCCATTGTTGTCATTGATGTCAACATACTCATACTGCATTGACAAGAAGGATTTGATGAGCTTTGTGCTGAGGATATTGAGAAAATTAGCCTCAGTCAGGAACAGTGAAGAACAGTGATGAGAAGAAGGTAAATATACTGTATAGGATGAGAACCGGAGGATGCGGATTAAAGGGTTAGTAGATATGAGTCTTGAGATGCTACAGTTAAGATTTCAGAGGTCCGCATGAAGATCTGAAGGAGTTATGGCTGCCGGTATAGAACCGGGTCCGGCAAGTATCCGGAGGTGACAGAGGATCACAAAAAGGTCCGGTGAGGTCCGGAATTGTATTATCATAATCTGCGGATTGGAAGGAGTGTTTTAGATGTCCTTGTGATGTGTCATCCTGATTTGTGTGTGTGATTTGGAGGTCCGGAAGTACCTCTTGCATTATGACAGTGACGACAGACTGTGTTCTTGAAGTTCCGGATGAGGAAGACAAGAGATCCCAGTAAGCAGAGAAAGTGCGGATGTATCCGGACATTCAGACAGACTTGTGAAGGTTCTTGAATCATGTTTAGGTTATGTTGTTGGTCCGCATTGATGGTAGAGCCCGGAATTGAAGTTACTCTTCCGGATGAAGTTATTGCTCTGTGTAGCCGACCGGATGAGTTGTTCATCCTGCGAATGTTCTTGTGATGGCCGACCGGATGTGTTATTCATCTTGCGGATACTCCTATGGTTGTTTGCCGACTTAGATGCTTGTTCCTAAGTCGATGTCTTGTATAAATAATGATTTGTGAATTCATTTCAGTGTGTGGTATGTGGATGAGCATGGTGTAGCGAAGAAAGGTGCGAAAGGCAGAGCAGAGATTGTTGGGCTTAATTGGAACTGATCCGGACATGGTAGAGATGTCATTCTCCAGTTCAAGACTGTGATTTTTATCACTCTGTAGACAGTGTGTCTCCTTGTAGGCAGTGGGCCTCTTTGTGAGCAGTGTGCTCGGGCAGTGAGCCCTTATTGGCATGTGCCATTCATTTTTCCTTATTCTTCTAACAGAGAATAATTCTTGGGTTAATCACCCCGTGGTTTTTCCCTTAACCGGGTTTTCCACGTCAAAATCTTGGTGTTCAATGTGTTGATGCTTATCTGCTCTTGTGTTTATGTATTGTGCTTCCATGAATGATTATTTGATATGCTGCTAACTAACAACAGAGAATTAAGTGTTTGAAAGAGAACAAGTTCTATACAACTGATTCACCCCCCCCTCTCAGTTGTATGCCCTAGATCCAACAATTGGTATCAGAGCCGAGTTCCTCTGATAGGAGCTTAACCGCTTGAGGTGATCCAGGATGTCGTCATACAAGAAGGATAGTCCGAAGTTCGATGGAACCAACTTCACTCTCTGGAAAGGTCGCATGAAGTGTCATTTGGAATGTATGGGAAAAGCATACTTGGCTATGATTTCAAAACCATATATACCCCCACAAGGTGGTCCGACAACTCCTGATGAAACCACAGAAGCTGAAAACAATCTGCGGACCAAGGAAGCTCTTCTAAGCGCATTGAATGACTCAGATCTCTCGAATGTCATTGACCTACCAACTGCATATGAGATCCTAACTAAACTGGAACTTCTGTATGAAGGAGATGAGTTTGTCAAAAGTGCAAGGTTGCAAAGTCTGAAAGGGAAATTTGAAAGATTGAAAATGAGAGATGATGAAAACATTACTACCTTTATGCCAAGAGTAAATGAGCTGGTATGTGGAATCAGAAATGCTGGTGGAACTCTAGATGAAAATGAGATTGTCTGCAAAATCCTAAGATCCCTTCCTGCTGCCTACAAAATCAAAGTTGCTGCCATTGATGAATTCAGAGCCCACACAACTGTCACAAGAGAACAATTGGCTGGCAAACTAGCTGCATTTGAAATGACCGAGTTTGGAGATGATCCACCCAAGACTGAGTCTGCTTTTAAAGCCAGTGCCTATGTGAAAGGCAAACAGAGATTTGATCCGGGTGAAAACTCATCAAGGAAAATGTCATGGTATGATCAAGCAAGAAGAGACATGGAAGAAGAAGAAGCAGAAACAGCTCAACTTGAAGCCCTCATTGCAAAGAGACTGCCAAGAGGATCCGGTAAGTATGAAGGAAAACTACCCTTTAAGTGTTTTAACTGCAATAAGATTGGTCATTTTGCCTCAAGATGTCCGGAGAGATCTGCAAGATCTAATACTCACAGACAAAGGTTTCAAAAGAATTGCTATTATGTTCATGAAGAAGATGACAATGAAGGAGTAACAGATGATGAATCAGATCCAGGAAGCAAATCCGGAAATGAGTGGGTGTTTATAGCCATCAAGGAAGAAGATTCCTTGCTCTCTGAATCTGTCAATCACAAAGTTGTTGAAAAAGCCTTGGCTGCTCAAGTGGAAGAAAAGGATGATTGGGTTATTGACAGTGGATGCTCTCACCATATGACTGGTGACAAGAATAAGTTCTTAGATTTGGAAAGATATGAAGGAGGAATGGTAAAGTTTGGTGACAATTCTGCTGGCAGAATCAGAGGTAGGGGAACTATTTCCTTTGATGGTAAGAGCAAAACAGGTAATGTACTATATGTTGAAGGATTGAAGCACAATCTTCTCAGTGTTGGTCAGTTAGTGGACAAAGGCTATGATCTCCGGTTCAAGAATGGAAAATGCAGAATCTTTACAAGCTCCGGAACTGAAATTGCATCCGGTACTCAGACAAAAGGTAACATCTTTCATCTGGTTGGTTCAAATAAAAGTTGTTTGTTTGTTCAAATTGATCAGAGTTGGTTATGGCATAGAAGAATGTGTCATGTAAATTTTGATAACATCATCAAAATAAGCAATACTCAGGCTGTGAGAGATCTTCCAAAGTTGATAAAACCTACAAACAGTGTGTGTAAAGAATGTCAGTTAGGCAAACAAAGCAGAGTCTCTTTTAAAAGCAAAGATCAGTCTTCTACCGGATTGTTGGAATTAGTACATACTGATCTATGTGGTCCGACAAGAATCAAGAGTCTGCAAGGTGATAGATATTTCATGTTGTTAATTGATGATCATTCCCGGATGATGTGGGTTACCTTTCTGAAAGAAAAATCAGAAGCTTTTGAGAAGTTCAAAATCTTCAAAGCTATGGTGGAGAATCAAACCGGATTGAAACTGAAGTGTCTAAGGTCTGATAGAGGTGGTGAATTTACATCTGGTGAATTCATTGACTTTTGTGAGAAACAGGGTATAAGGAGACAGTTGTCTGCTCCTAGGACTCCACAGCAGAATGGAGTAGTTGAGAGAAAAAACCGGACCATCCAGGAAGCTGCTAGGACAATGATGTTGGAAGCAAATGTTCCTCAAATGTTTTGGAAAGAAGCTATCAGCACTGCAGTCTACACTCTCAATCGAGTTCAAATCAGAAACAACACCGGTAAGACCCCCTATGAACTTTGGTTTGACATCACTCCTACTGTGAAATATTTCAGGGTATTTGGTAGCAAGTGTTATATTAAAAGAGATGAAGATCTAGGAAAGTTTGATGCTAGAAGTGATGAAGGAATTTTCTTGGGCTACTCCACTCAAAGCAAAGCATATCGGTGTTACAATAAGAGATTGAGGAAGATGATAGAAAGTACCAATGTAAAGGTTGATGAAGGAATTGAGAAGCCTTCAAGATTTTATGAATTTGATGAAGATGACCAAGATAGTGTTCAAGGAACTCAATCCTCTCCGGTGAAACAGAGTCAGCCTGATCCGGTAAATCAGGAAGAAGAGTTAGGTTTAAATGAGCCTGATCAAGAAACAGCAGTACTGGATACTCCCAAAATTCCAAGGTATGTAAAACTGAATCACTCTGAAGATCAGATCATAGGTGACAGAAGCAAAGGTGTACAAACTAGAAGGAATATTGCTCAAGATCAGAATGAATGTTGTCTGATTTCAAGGATTGAACCTAAAACAATAAATGAAGCCTGCAATGATGAAAATTGGACCAAAGCAATGGAAGATGAACTGATGCAAATTGAGAAAAATCATACTTGGGATCTTGTTCCCAGACCTAGAGACAGGAATGTAATTGGAACCAAGTGGGTCTTCCGGAACAAACTAAATGAAGCTGGTGAAGTAATCAGAAACAAAGCTAGATTGGTCTGCAAAGGCTACTCTCAAATAGAAGGAATTGACTTTGAAGAGACTTTTGCTCCGGTAGCAAGAATTGAAGCAGTCAGATTACTTCTTGCATTTGCTGCCTTCAAAGATTTCAAGGTATATCAGATGGATGTCAAGTCTGCCTTCCTAAATGGTGATCTGGAAGAAGAAGTCTACATTGAACAACCGGATGGATTTCAATTGTCTGATAATAATGATATGGTCTGCAAGTTGAAGAAAGCTTTGTATGGATTGAAGCAAGCCCCAAGAGCATGGTATGAAAGGTTGGATAAGCATCTTGTGCAGATTGGATTCAACAAAGGTACTGCTGACAGCAACTTATATTTCAAAATTGATCATGAAAACATTCTGATTGTTGAAGTGTTTGTGGATGATATCATTTTTGGAGGAAGAGATAGTATGTGTAAAACTTTTGCAAATCAGATGAAAAGTGAGTTTGAAATGTCTATGCTTGGTGAAATGAATTTCTTCTTGGGTCTGCAAATTACTCAAACAAAAGAAGGGATCTTCATTTCTCAGACCAAATATGTGAAAGAATTGTTAAAGAAATTTGGTATGGAAGACTCAAAGCCTATGAACACTCCTATGGCAACCGGATGTAAGTTAAGCAAAGATGATGATTCTCCAAAGGCAGATCAGACAAAGTATAGATCAATGATTGGTGGATTGTTGTATCTCACTCAAACTAGACCAGATATAATGCAAGCTGTTGGTCTTGTGGCAAGATTCCAGGCTGATCCTAGAGAATCTCATGTTATGGCAATCAAAAGAATTTTTAGATACTTGAAAGGGACAGTTGAGTATGGTCTATGGTATCCTAGAGATCCGGATTTTTCTCTTCATGCTTACACAGATGCAGATTGGGCAGGAGATGTGGATGACCGGAAGAGCACTAGTGGTGGAGCATTCTTTTTGGGGAAGAGATTGGTTTCCTGGCTAAGCAAGAAACAAGATGCAATATCTTTGTCTACAACTGAAGCAGAATACATTGCAGCAGCAGGTAGTTGCACTCAAATCTTGTGGATGAAGCAGATGCTAAGAGACATCAAAGTTGAATATGAGAAGCCTATTACAATTTTCTGTGATAATTCAAGTGCAATTAATATTTCCAAGAATCCGGTATTGCATTCTAAGACTAAGCACATATCTATCAAATTTCACTTTTTGAGAGAACAAGTAAACAAGGAAGAAGTCAGATTGGAGTATGTTCCCTCCAAGGATCAGATTGCAGATATCTTTACAAAACCTCTTCCCAAGGACTCTTTTGAATATCTCCGGGAGAAGTTAGGGGTCATGGCCCCTCCGGTGATGAACTAAGATGCACTGATGTGCATCAGTCCGGTGGCAATCACAGTCATATCTTGTGATCCGGACTAATGGGGAGCTGCAACTAAGGGGGAGCAGCTGGTATTATTCTGATGCATGAGATTTGCAAGTATGAGCCCTTTGCCATTGATGTCAAAGGGGGAGAGAAGACATGTGAAAAACAAGTGGTTGATGATCAAAGGGGGAGCAGCAAAGGAAGACATGTGAAGAGTTGTTGTTGATAGGGGGAGCTGTGACAGAAAAGGGAAGTTCTTGTCTTGATGGTTTTTCACATCATATGTTGCCATCAATGACAAAGGGGGAGATTGTTGCAAGTATGAGGTGAGCCATTGTTGTCATTGATGTCAACATACTCATACTGCATTGACAAGAAGGATTTGATGAGCTTTGTGCTGAGGATATTGAGAAAATTAGCCTCAGTCAGGAACAGTGAAGAACAGTGATGAGAAGAAGGTAAATATACTGTATAGGATGAGAACCGGAGGATGCGGATTAAAGGGTTAGTAGATATGAGTCTTGAGATGCTACAGTTAAGATTTCAGAGGTCCGCATGAAGATCTGAAGGAGTTATGGCTGCCGGTATAGAACCGGGTCCGGCAAGTATCCGGAGGTGACAGAGGATCACAAAAAGGTCCGGTGAGGTCCGGAATTGTATTATCATAATCTGCGGATTGGAAGGAGTGTTTTAGATGTCCTTGTGATGTGTCATCCTGATTTGTGTGTGTGATTTGGAGGTCCGGAAGTACCTCTTGCATTATGACAGTGACGACAGACTGTGTTCTTGAAGTTCCGGATGAGGAAGACAAGAGATCCCAGTAAGCAGAGAAAGTGCGGATGTATCCGGACATTCAGACAGACTTGTGAAGGTTCTTGAATCATGTTTAGGTTATGTTGTTGGTCCGCATTGATGGTAGAGCCCGGAATTGAAGTTACTCTTCCGGATGAAGTTATTGCTCTGTGTAGCCGACCGGATGAGTTGTTCATCCTGCGAATGTTCTTGTGATGGCCGACCGGATGTGTTATTCATCTTGCGGATACTCCTATGGTTGTTTGCCGACTTAGATGCTTGTTCCTAAGTCGATGTCTTGTATAAATAATGATTTGTGAATTCATTTCAGTGTGTGGTATGTGGATGAGCATGGTGTAGCGAAGAAAGGTGCGAAAGGCAGAGCAGAGATTGTTGGGCTTAATTGGAACTGATCCGGACATGGTAGAGATGTCATTCTCCAGTTCAAGACTGTGATTTTTATCACTCTGTAGACAGTGTGTCTCCTTGTAGGCAGTGGGCCTCTTTGTGAGCAGTGTGCTCGGGCAGTGAGCCCTTATTGGCATGTGCCATTCATTTTTCCTTATTCTTCTAACAGAGAATAATTCTTGGGTTAATCACCCCGTGGTTTTTCCCTTAACCGGGTTTTCCACGTCAAAATCTTGGTGTTCAATGTGTTGATGCTTATCTGCTCTTGTGTTTATGTATTGTGCTTCCATGAATGATTATTTGATATGCTGCTAACTAACAACAGAGAATTAAGTGTTTGAAAGAGAACAAGTTCTATACAACTGATTCACCCCCCCCTCTCAGTTGTATGCCCTAGATCCAACACCTTTGTGGATGGCCTTTTATAGAGTCTAATTCAGTGGCCATTCATTAAAAATGTGTCTGTGCTTCCATCAATAGGTTCCAACAGCACTGTGCCATTCTCAAAAACTTCCTTTATTTGATAAGGACCCATCCAATGAGTTTGTAGCTTCCCCTTGAACTCCTTGAATTTAGAATCATAAAGAAGAACCCAATCACCTTGTTGAAATGTCCTCCTCTTGATGTGTTGGTCATGCCATTGCTTCCTTTGATACTGGACCAGTTCTGTTTGTTGAATGGCTTCTATCCAGATTTCATCTAACTCATTGAGCTGAAGAATTCTATTTTGTTGGGCTATGGACAATGGTAGACCAATATCTAATGTAGTTTTAAGTGTCTGGAATTCAAATTCTATAGACAGAATAGATTTTTTTCCATAAACTAATTCATATGGTGAGAATTTCGTTGTGGACTTCCTAGTGGTATTGTAAGCCAAACTGCTTCAGGTAATCTGTTAGCCCAATCTTTTCTATTCATTGCCACTGTCCTTGTCAGAATGTTCTCAAGTTCCCTATTAGTCACCTCTACTTGCCCATTGACTTGAGGATGGTAAGGTGAAGATTTCCTGTGCTTGACTTGATATAGATCTATGAATGCTCTGATTACCTGTGAAATAAACTGAGGTCCTTTGTCTGAAACTATGGATCTTGGGGCTCCAAACCTTAAGAAAATCTTATTATAAAGGAAATCAACAACTTTCTCTTCTCTTGCAAATTGCAAAGCTTGAACCTCAACCCACTTAGTCACATAGTCTGTGCATACCAGAATATACTCTTTGCTTGATGAAGGTGGAGAAATTGTTCCCACAAAGTCTAGACCCCACTATTCAAATGGCTCCATCATTACTTTAGGATGTAGTAACATCTCCTGGGTGAAGGTTGGCTATCCCATCCTTTGACACTGATCACACTGTTGCACATACTTCTTGGTATCCTTATGAATAGAGGGCCAGTAGTAACCAGCTCCCAAGATCTAGTGGATAGTTCTGTGAGAAGAATAATGCCCACCAGATGGTTCATCATGACATGCTCTCAACACATCAAAAATTTCATCAGCTTTTAAACACCTGCATAAAATGAAATTAGGACCACATTTAAATAGCAAACCATTTAACCATTTGTAAGATAAGCTTTCCTTAATTAAGCATTTCTTTTGTTTTGAGGTAAAATGGGATGGATACAAGCCTGTAGCTAAAAGATTAGCTATGTCAGCAAACCAAGGTGCAGTAGAGGAGATAGAAAAAAAATGTTCATCTGGAAACCTATCCTCCAATGGCTGGTTCTCTCCTCCTGTATGCAATCTTGATAGAAAGTCAACAACCAAATTAAATTTGCCTAGATTATCAACTATGGTAATGTCAAATTCCTGTAACAGCAACAACCACCGAATGATCCTTGCACCCATTACTGGCTTATTCATTAAGTATTTGATGGCTGCATGATCAGTATGAACAAATATTTTCTATCCAATGATATAATGCCTAAATTTGTTTATGGCATAGATGACTGCCAAGAATTCTTTTTCAGTTGTGGTGTAATTTCTTTTTGCAGAGGTAAGGTTTTTGCTAATGTAATAGATGGCATGCATACTTTCTCCTTCCTCCTTCTGTCCTAAGACCGCCCCAATGGACTCATTTGAAGCATCAGTTTGTATGTGGAATGGTAAAGTCCAATTAGGTCCTCTCAAAATAGGTGTGATAGTAAGCTTCTCTTTTAGGGTTTCAAATGCTGATTGACAGTCTGCTGTCCATAAGAATTTTGTGTCTTTGTTAAGCAGGGTAAACAGGGGGCAACTGTTCTGCTGAAATTTTCTATAAATCTCCTATAGTAGCCTGCATGACCCAGAAAACTTCTAACATTTGTCTAATTTTTGGGTGAAGGTAATTGTTTGATCACTTTTATTTTGTTTTGGTCCACTTTGATCCTGTTTGCTGAAATGTGGTGTCCCCATACAATTCCTTCCTCCACCATCATGAAGCACTTTTCATGACTCAGGGATAATTGATTGTTCTCACAACATTTTAGTACTTTCTCAAGGTTTATGAGAGCTTTCTCAAAGTTGTCCCCATACACAGTAAAGTCATCCATATAGACCTCCATGCACTCATTAGCTAATTCAACAAAAATGGCTAAAACAAGCCTTTGAAATGTAGTTGGAGCATTACATATAGTCCAAATGGAAGAACTTTGTAGGCAAAAGTTCCCCAAGAATAGGTGAAAGTGGTTTTGTCCTGATCTTCAGGTGCTACTTGGATTTGGTTATACCCCCTAAACCCATCTAGGAAAGAAAAATACTTTCTCCTAGCAAGGTTGTCCAGCACTTGGTCAATGAATGGTAAGGGAAAGTAGTCCTTTTTTGTAGCTTTGTTTAGCTCCCTATAGTCAATACATACTCTCCATTTCCCATTCTTTTTAGGCACTATGACTAGGGTGAGACCCATTGACTGTCTGAGATTGGATATATAAACCCTGCTTGCAGCAATTTTTTATTTCAGTCTTAACAATGTCTTTTAAAGCAGGATTCAATCTTCTCTAGGGTTGTCTAACAGGTTTGATACCTTCAGTGTATATATGATGGGTACAGATCCCTGGAGGAATGCCCTTCATATCTTGGTATTCCCAAGCAAAAATTGTTGAGTGGGAAATCAGGAGTTGGATAAGTTTTTCTTCTTGATTTGCTGCTAATTGGGTGTTGATATTAAGTGTCTTTTCCGGTAAAATCATGACCTATTTTGTGATTTGATCCATGGATGTAGTCAATCCATATACTGGAGTCATGGTATTGAGGGGACAAGAATGTGGAAGTTGTTGCAAGTATGGGTCTAACCGGTGTTGTTATTGATGTCAACATACTCATGTTGCATTAATGAGAAGGATTGGATGAGCTATGTGCTGAGGATATTGAGAAAATTAGTCTCAATCAGGAATAGTGAAGAACCGTGATGACAATAAGGTAAAAGTCTAAGATAGGTTGAGGATCAGAGGATGCGGTTTAAAGGGTTTGTGGATATAAGTCTTGAAATGCTCCAGTCAAGTTTTCAGAGGTCCACATGAAGATCTGAAGAAGTTATGGCCGCTCAAGTAGAACCGGTTCCGGCAGAAGTTCAGAGGTGACAGAGTGACACAGATAGGTCCGGTGAGATCCGGTAATGCATTATCCCATTTTGCGGATTTGAGGGAGTGTTGAGGACGTCCGTGTGAAGTGTCAACTCGATTGGTTCATGGTTTGAAGGTCCAGAAGCACCTATTCCTTTGCGACAGTGATGACAGACTGTGTTCTTGAAGTTCTAGATGAAGGAGAGAAGAATTCCAGCAAGCAGATGAAGTGTGGATGTTCTTGGTGATTCAGGAAAGGTTGTGGTGATCCTTGGATCATGTCTAGTTCATGTTGGTGGTCCGCATTAAAGTTAGAGTTTGCATTTGAAGAATAAGCGCCGGATGAAGGTGTTCTTCGTGTGACTGGCCAATCGGACGTATTACACGTCTTGCGGATGTTCTTATAGGTGTTTTCCAACTTAGATGATTGTTCCTAAGTCGATGCCTTGTATAAATAAGAGATTTTGAAGTCATTCTAAAGTGTGTCTTGTGTGATGAGGGTGTGGTAGCGAAGAAAAGAGCGAAAGGCAGAGCAAAAGTTTTTGGGCTTAAATGGAACTGATCCAAGCATGGTAAAGATGCTATTCTCCAGTTCAAGTTTGTGATACTTATTATTTTGTAGACAATGTGTCTCTTGTAGGCAGTGGGCCTCTTGTGAGCAGTGTGCTCAGGCAGTGAGCCCTAATTGGCATGTGCCATTTGTTCTTTCTATTCTTCTAACAGAGAATACATTTTGGGTTAATCACCTTGTGGTTTTTCCCTTGACTTGATTTTCCATGTCAAAATCTTGGTGTCTCATGTGTTGATGTGTTTCTGCTCTTGTGTTAATGCTTTATGCTTTCATGGTTGATTAATTATTATGCTGCTGAATAATAAAGTGGATTTAAGTGTTTAAAGTGAAAGCAAGTTTTAGACAACTGATTCACCCCCCTTCTCAGTTGTCTATCTTGAATCCAACAATTGGTATCAGAGCCAAGTTCCTCTAAAAGGAGCTTAACCGCTTGAGGAGATCTAGGATGTCGTCTTACAAGAAGGATAGTCCGAAGTTTGATGGAACCAATTTTAATCTCTGGAAAGGTCGCATGAAATGTCACTTGAAATGTATGGGAATGGCATACTGGATCATGGCTACAACACCATATGTACCTCCACAGGGTGGTCCAAGAACCCTAAATGAAATCATAGACGCTGAAAGCAATCTGCAGACTATAGAGGCTCTTCTAAGCACATTATCTGATTCAGAACTCTCAAATGTTATTAACCTACCAACTGCTTTTGAGATTTGGCAAAAACTGGAGCTTCTGTATGAAGGAGACAAGTATGTCAAAAGTGCAAGGTTACAAAGTCTAAAAGGAAAATTTGAAAATCTGAAGATGAGAGAAGATGAAAATATCACTACTTTTATGCCAAGAGTAAATGAGCTTGTTTGTGGAATTAGAAATGCTGGTGGAGTCTTGGATGAAGATGAGATTGTTGGCAAAATTCTCAGATCCCTTCCTGCTTCTTACAAAATCAAGGCCGTTGCCATTGAAGAATTCAGAGCCCATACAACTGTCACAAGAGATCAATTGGCTAGAAAATTGGCTGCATTTGAAATGATAGAGTTTGGAGATGAACCCCCTAAGACTGAATCTGCATTCAAAGCCAGTGCCTGTGTCAAAGGTAAACAAAGGTTTGATCCAGGAGAGAATTCATCAAAGAAGCTGTCATGGTATGAAAAAACAAGAAAAGACATGGAAGAAGAAGAAGCATAAATAACTCAACTTGAAGCCCTCATTGCAAAAAGACTGCCAAGAGGATCTGGTAAGTATGAAGGAAAATTGCCCTTTAAGTGTTTTAACTACAATAAGATTGGTCATTTTGCCTCAAGATGTCCAGAAAAATTTTCAAGGCCAAATCCTAACAGATCAAGGTTCCAAAAGAATTGTTATTGTGTTCATGAAGAAGATGATAATGAAGGAGTAACAGATGATGAATTAGAAACAGGAAACAAATCCGGAAGTGAATGGGTATTTATTGAAATCAAGGAAGAAGATCCAATGTCCTCTAAATCTGTCAATCATAAAGTTGTAGAAAAATCTCTGGCTACCCAAGTTGAAGAAAAGGATGATTGGGTCATTGATAGTGGATGCTCTCATCATATGACAGGTGACAAAAATAAGTTTCTAGATTTGGAAAGGTATGAAGGAGGAGTGGTAAAATTTGGTGATAATTCTGCTGGTAGAATCAGAGGTAGGGGAACTATTTCTTTTGATGGAAAGAACAAAACCGGTAATGTACTGTATGTTGAAGGATTGAAGCACAATCTTCTCAGTGTCGGACAGTTGGTGGACAAAGGAGATGATCTCCAGTTCAAGAATGGAAAATGCAAGATCTTTGAAAGTTCTGGAACAAAGATTGCATCCAGTACTCAAACAAAAGGTAATATCTTTCATTTAGTTGGTACTGGTAAAAGTTGTCTGTTTGTACAAGTTGATCAGAGTTGGCTATGACATAGAAGGATGTGTCATTTGAATTTTGATAATATCATCAACATAAGCAATTCTCAGGCTGTAAGAGATCTTCCAAAATTGGTAAAACCTACAAATAGTTTGTGCAAAGAATGTCAGTTGGAGAAACAAAGCAGAATCTCATTTAAAAGCAAGGATCAATCTTCTACCGGATTATTGGACTTAGTTCATACTAATCTATGTGGTCCGACAAGAATCAAGAGTGTACAAGGTGATAGATATTTCATGCTATTAATTGATGACCATTCCTGGATGATGTGGGTTACCTTTCTGAAAGAGAAATCAGAAGCTTTTGAGAAGTTCAAAATTTTCAAGGCTATGGTAGAAAATGAAACCAGATTAAAATTGAAATGTTTGAGGTCTGATAGAGGTGGTGAATTCACATCCGGTGAGTTCATAGATTTTTGTGAGAAGCATGGTATAAAGAGACAGTTGTCTGCTCCTAGGACTCCACAGTAGAATGGAGTAGTGGAGAGAAAGAACCAGACCATCCAGGAAGCATCTAGGACAATGATGATGGAAGCAAACGTTCCTCAGATGTTTTAGAGAGAAGCTGTCAGCACTGCAGTCTATACTCTCAATCAAGTTTAAATTAGAAGCAATACCGGTAAGACTCCTTATGAACTTTGGTTTGGCATCACTCCTACTGTGAGGTATTTTAGAGTGTTCGGTAGCAAATGTTACATTAAAAGAGATGAAGATCTAGGCAAGTTTGATGCTAGAAGTGATGAAGGAATTTTCTTGGGTTACTCCACTCAAAGCAAAGCATACCGGTGTTACAATAAGAGACTGAGAAAGATGATAGTAAGTACAAATGTGAAGGTTGATGAAGGAATTGAGAAACCTTCAAGGTTTTATGAATATGATGAAGATGATCAGAATGGTGTTTTGATTCAAGGAGCCCAAACTCCTTCTGGTACTCAGAATCAAACAAATATGGTAATTCAGGGAGAAGAGATGAGTCATAATGAACCTGATCAAGAATTAGAAGTGTAGGAAACTCCCAAAGTTCCTAGGTATGTAAGACTGAACCACTCTGAGGATCAGATCATAGGTGATAAAAGCAAAGGTGTGCAAACAAGAAGAAGAATTGCTCAAAACTTAGATGAGTATTGTCTGATTTCAAGGATTGAACCTAAGATAGTAAATGAAGCTTGCAATGATGAAAACTAGACCAAAGCAATGGAAGAAGAGCTGATGCAAATTGAGAAAAATCACACTTGGGATCTTGTTCCCAGACCTAGAGACAAGAATGTGATTGGAACCAAATGGGTCTTCCGGAACAAATTGAATGAAGTTGGTGATGTAATAAAAAATAAAGCCAGATTGGTCTACAAGGGCTACTCTCAAATAGGAGTTGATTTTGAAGAAACTTTTGCTCTGGTGGCAAGAATTGAAGTAGCTAGATTATTTCTTGCTTATGCTTCCTTCAAGGACTTCAAAGTATATCAGATGGATGTCAAGTCTGCCTTCCTAAATGGTGACTTGGAAGAAGTATACATTGAGCAACCAGATCAATTTCAATTGTTTGATCATGGTGATATGGTTTGCAAGTTGAAGAAAGCTCTGTATGGACTAAAGCAAGCCCCAAGAGCCTTGTATGAAAGGTTGGATAAGCATCTTTTGAAGATTGGTTTCAACAAAGGTACTGCTGACAGTAATTTGTATTTCAAAATTGATCGTGAAAACATCTTGATTGTTGATGATATCATTTTTGGAGGAAGAGATAGTATGTGTAAAACTTTTGCAAATCAAATCAAAAATTAGTTTGAGATGTCCATGCTTGGGGAAATGAATTTCTTCTTGGGTCTACAAATCACTCAAACAAAGAAAGGAATCTTCATTTCTCAGACTAAATATGTGAAAGAATTGTTGAAGAAATTTGGGATGGAAGACTCAAAACCAATGCATACTCCTATGTCTACCGGATGTAAATTGAGCAAAGAAGATGATTCTCCTAAGGCTGATCAGACAAAGTATAGGTCAATGATTGGAGGACTATTGTATCTCACTCAAACTAGACCAGACATTATGCGGGCTGCTAGTCTTGTTGCTAGATTCCAGGCTGATCCCAGAGAATCTGATGTCATGGCAATCAAGAGGATTTTTAGATATCTAAAAGGGATAGTTGAGTATGGTTTGTGGTATCCTAGAGATCATGATTTCTCTCTTCATGCATATATAGATGCAGATTGGGCAGGAGATGTGGATGACCGGAAGAGTACTAGTGGTGGAGCATTCTTTTTGGGAAAAAGATTGGTTTCTTGGCTAAGCAAGAAACAAGAGGCAATATCTTTGTCCACAACTGAAGCAGAATACATTGCAGCAGTAGGTAGTTGCACTCAAGTTTTGTGGATGAAGCAGATGTTAAGAGATATCAAAGTAGAGGATGAGGAGCCTATCACAATCTTCTGTGATAATTCAAGTGCAATAAATATATCTAAGAATCTGGTGTTGCATTCTAAGACTAAGCATATATCTATCAAGTTTCACTTTCTGAGAGAGCAAGTGAACAAGAATGAAGTCAGACTAGAGTTTGTGCCTTCCAAGGATCAGATTGCAGACATCTTTACTAAACCTCTTCCTAGGGACTCTTTTGAGTATCTCAGGGAGAAGTTAGGGGTTATTGCCCCTCCGGTGATGAACTAAGGTGCACTGATGTGCATCAGTCTGGTGGATATCACAGTCATATCTTGTGATCTGGATTGATGAGGGGGAGCTGCTACTCAGGGGGAGTAACTGGTATGTTCTGAAGTGTTGGAGTTGTAAGTATGAGCCCTTTGCCATTGATGTCAAAGGGGGAGAGAAGACATGTGAAAAACAAGTGGTTGATGATCAAAGGGGGAGCAATAAAAGGAAAAGAAGACATGTGAATGGTTGTTGCTGATAGGGGGAGTTGTGACAATAAGGAGAAGTTCGTGTCTTGATGGTTTTTCACATCATTTGTTGCCATCAATGACAAAGGGGGAGATTGTTGCAAGTATGGGTCTAATCGGTGTTGTCATTGATGTCAACATACTCATGTTGCATTAATGAGAAGGATTGGATGAGCTGTGTGCTGAGGATATTGAGAAAATTAGTCTCAATCAGGAACAATGAAGAATAGTGATGACAATAAGGTAAAATTCTAAGATAGGTTGAGGATCAGAGGATGCGGTTTAAAGGGTTTGTAGATATAAGTCTTGAAATGCTCCAATCAAGTTTTCAGAGGTCCACATGAAGATTTGAAGAAGTTATGGCTGCTCAAGTAGAACCGGTTCTAGCAGGAGTTCAGAGGTGACAGAGTGACACAGATAGGTCCGGCGAGATCCGGTAATGCATTATCCCATTCTGCGGATTTGAGGGAGTGTTGAGGATGTTCGTGTGAAGTGTCAACTCAATTGGTTCATGGTTTGAAGGTCTGGAAGCACCTATTCCTTTGTGACAGTGATGACAGACTGTGTTCTTGAAGTTCCAGATGAAGGAGAGAAGAATTCCAGCAAGCAGATGAAGTGTGGATGTTCTTGGTGATTTAGGAAAGGTTGTGGTGATCTTTGGATCGTGTCCAGTTCATGTTGGTGGTCCGCATTTAAGTTAGAGTTTGCATTTGAAGAATAACTGCAGGATCAAGGTGTTCTTCCTGTGACTGGCCGACCGGATGTATTACATGTCTTGCGGATGTTCTTATAGGTGTTTGCTAGCTTAGATGATTGTTCCTAAGTCGATGCCTTGTATAAATAAGAGATTGTGAAGTCATTCTAAAGTGTGTCTTGTGTGATGAGGGTGTGGTAGCAAAGCAAAGAGTGAAAGGAAGAGTAGAAGTTTTTGGGCTTAAATGGAACTGATCCAAGCATGGTAAAGATGCTATTCTCCAGTTCAAGTTTGTGATACTTATTATTTTGTAGACAATGTGTCTCTTGTAGGCAGTGGGCCTCTTGTGAGCAGTGTGCTCGGGCAGTGAGCCCTAATTAGCATGTGCCATTTGTTCTTTCTATTCTTCTAACAGAGAATACATTTTGGGTTAATCCCCCGTGGTTTTTCCCTTGACCGGGTTTTCCACGTCAAAATCTTGGTGTCTCATGTGTTGATGTGTTTCTGCTCTTGTGTTAATGCTTTATGCTTTCATGGTTGATTAATTATTACGCTGCTGAATAACAAAGTGGATTTAAGTGTTTAAAGTGAAAGCAAGTTTTGGAAAACTGATTCACCCCCCCTTCTCAGTTGTCTGTCCTGAATCCAACAGAAGCAACATGTGGAATGTGGCTAAGTCTCTGTAAAAGGTCTCTCCATAAGGAATGATATTTTCTAGGGTACAATGAGCATAAGTGAGAAGTTCTCTCCTAGAATCTTGGGCAAGCTCCATTACATCCTCATTGATTAGGATGTGGGTAATATCTTCTATTGTATCATAGTAGATTTCTTCTTCCAACTCACCCAAATGTTCCTTGATGGTGACAATAGCTACTGAGGCACTGTTTTCCATGTTATCTGGCTCATCTACCCATACTTTTCTTGTATAATGTATTGATGGTTTAGCTGGAGGATATAGAGATATTTTCTTCAAATCTATTCCATTAGAAATGACCATATCCCTAGTTCGACAATCAATAGATGCTGCTGCTGTAGCTAGCCATGGTCTTCCTAATATCAGTGGATAAGCATTTCTTTGGTTTCTTGGTTCTAATATCAGGAAGTCTACTGGGAATTCCCATGATTCTATCACAACTGGAACATCAGTAATCACCCCTTTCAGAATCACTACTGATTGGTCAGCAAGTTGAAGGATTGTAGATGTGGATTGGATACCTGTGAGGGCTAATTTGTCTATTGTATGAACTGTCATCACATTCATTGTTGCTCCCAAATCAACCAGAACATTTGAAATTTCTACCCCTGAGATGTAAACAGTTATGACAGGATTTCTAGGGTCTCCATATTTTGGGAGGAGCATTTCTCCCATCAGTAGATCTACTACTTTCCCTTCCACCTATATGGTAGAAGGGAAGTTTTTCTTCCTGCCCTGTGTTTTGACACAATGTTGTTTGATGAATTGGTTTAGTTCTAGCACATCTCTGATTGCTTGGAGTGGAATTTCAATGTTCAGTTGTCTAATTTCTTGTAATAGTTTTGATTCCAGGGTAGATTGGACTTGTTTTTGTAAGATCTTTTTCTGGGGAACATGTTGTTTGAGTCGTTCTGGGTATGGTGCTAGTTTTTCCATCTCCGGAGCATCTCTAGAGCTCTTACCAGAAATGTTTCCAGGAATGTTCTCCAGAGTCAACCTTTTAGGAGGAACTCTGGACTTATCCAAGGATGATTCTTTTTGCACTGTTTCAATAGTAATCTCCTCTAGAAGTTGAGTGGGTGAATTTTCAGGTTCCACATCATTGGTTACTTCAACTATAGTTAGAGGAGATGCTCTTGGGTATGCTTTCCCAGAATGCAGCTGGAGATTATTGTGATATATAGTGTTAATACCAGCCATGTTTTCTTGTTTTGTCACGTAAACATATGCTCCCTGTTTATTTCGTGGATTTGGTATAGGTTGAGCTGGTAAGGGTGGTTGGCTAACTGGTTCATTTTGTGAATGGCCTTGTGTGTTGGGGGGTCCAATTAGTAATGCTTGTTGTTGACATTGGAAATGTCTAGGTTGTCCCTGGTATTGTTGATTATATCCTTGTTGAGGACCCCATTGAGGCTACATGTTTTGTGATCTGAACTGTAGTGGCCACTGTTGATTTCCCTAGGGCTGATTTTGCCAATGTTGGTTTTGCCATTGTTGATTTGGCCAATCCTGCTGCCCCCAAAGAGGATTATTTTGAGGCCCATGCCAAGTTGGATTCCATTGATTATTTCCCCAATTAGAAGGTCCTTTGAAGAAGGCTGGTTTGGATGCTGATTATAAGGGAAACTCCCAGCTTGTTTTTGTCCTACATAGTTCAACTCTTCTTTTATAATGGCATTCTTCTTACTTAGCCTTTTTAGGGCTAGAAGTTGACTACATTGACTGGTAGGATGTTCCTTGTCACAAATCTGACAGATCTCTGACTTGTCTAAAGGGCATTCTCTCAACATATGCTTGTTTCTACACCTAGGACAATAAATGGAGAGTGGTTCAGTTGTTCTACCTTGATCAATTGTTCTAGTTTTTGCCTAAATCCCATCCAATGTGGTATTTAGTTGGACCAGAATATCAGTTTTTAGATTTGCAATCTCTTCCATTAACTGTCCTATTTCATTCTTCCCTTTGAAAGATTTGGGCATTCTCACTCCATCTTGGGTTCTGGAATAGTTCCTACAGAGTTCTTCTATAGCAGGCATATCCATTTTGTTGATATTCCCTTTTCCCATCAGATCCATTGTCTGTTTTGATTCTTTATCTAATCCCTTTACAAAAAAGGTTCTGGCCAAAGAGTGATTTACTAGGTTGCCATACCTTCTTAAAGCGAAGTTGAACCTATCCACATAATCCTCTAATGTCTCTTCCTCTCTCTATTTAATTTTCAATAATTCCTCATTCTTATCACTAACTCTACAATAGTCCTGGTATTTTCCCAAGAATTCTGTCTCCATCTGGTCCCAAGAATGGATGGAATTTTGGGGCAGGCCCATAAACCATCTCATTGCAGAATCTTTTAGGGTTGAGGGAAATAGTTTGAGTTTTTGATTATCTGATCCATAATCATAAGTCTGGCATACCACTTTGAATTCAAACAAAAACTGATATGGATCCTCAGAAGCAAGACCCCTAAAATTTGGTAAGTGTGCAGGTGAAATATTTTTCATAGGGCATTATCTCTAGCAGCCAGAACAATGGGATATGAGAAGGTTCTTGGAGCCTAATTTTACTCATCTTCATGATTATCATCCATGTCTAGTACTAGTTCTTCTCCTTGAGGTTCTAGGAAAGTAGGTTCTATCAAAGGGTCTACCTGAAATTTTTGTTGTAATTCTTAGATATAGTCAGTGAGTGAAAGATTTGGAGGATTGAAAGGATTATTAATTTCAGATGCAGCTTCCAAGGTAGGTTCTAGATGTCTCTCTTCAACAAGATCTTGTGCCACCCCACTGCTTTCTCCTATAGTTTGTTGATGGGGTGTTTGTTTTATGTATCTTCCTTTTGAATCTCTAGCTCTAACCATACAGATCTATCCTAAAACTGTTCAGCTAAGTTTTCCTAATTAACACAATACATCCCTGGCAACGGCACCAAAAATGAAAAGGGTCATTGTACCTCATCATTTAATCATATTTCAGATGTCAAATCCAGGGCTATGTCCTTGGCTATCTGCAATTAGGAATCCTACAGTTGCTAGTTTTACCTAACTAATTCTAATGACCTTTACTAATTTAAAGAAACTGATCTATCTTCTATTAAATGAATTCTAAGAATATTGAAAATAGAATTGAATAGTAAATTACTTAAAGCAAATCCATAAACTAAAACATGCATCTATCTATGAAAATAGTAAGTATCTCTTTAAACAAAATCTGAAATAACAAACAACAGTACTAGCCTTCTGCCTTGGTGGTGAGAATGGGCCCTTGGTCCACACCCTTAGGGCTGAAGACTAAAGTAAAGGATCGACATAAGAGAATAATATCACAATTCAATTCAGTCCAATTCCATCAGCTTTGTATTCAAAAAAATATTGATATCAAAATGAGATTACAGAAATCAAAAGAATAATCACTGTCCTCTTTACTACTTCTTCTATAAGTTTATATCTAAAATCAGTGATGAGATATCACTTATCTTAACTACTAGTTCTTCTATGAGATGACATCAATCTCTTTATTCTACTAACTGTCTAACTACAGAATAAATATTCATGCAATAAAAAATAGATTGAGTGGAACAGAGGTCCACACTGAATCTGAGTCTTAGTTTTAAATACAAATGGGCAGTGAGGCCCTGAAATATAAGTATTAAATCAGTTTATCAGTAACTTGTGCAAAAACCAAAAAGAGATAAAAACTTCCAGAAGTTAACTATAGACTTCCCTTAATTACTCAGGTGATGATTTGAGTAATATCAGAAGCATCCCAATCACCACTGGAAGTCTCTGACCGATAGTTGTGCTGGAAATCTGCACTATTCTAAAGAGGTGCCAGAGATGTATGTTTCTGTCTGTAGCTCCAGAGATATGTTTGTGACCTTCTCGTTCAGCTCCAGAGATGCTTCACCTTCTTATCCCAAAAACCTTTCCAATCAAATTTGAAACATTGGAGACCAGTCATGGCAGGCTGATGTCAGCTTTGGAGATCACTAGGACTACCTCTAGAGATGTACAAAATTGGCTACCCGAACACTTGCACCTGTTGATTCAAAAAGAGAAGATTTCTGCATATTTCCATCAATTCAATGCACATTAGTCCTTCAATTAGAAATCATGATCTTAAGTAATTCATCTCTTATTAATCATCATTAGAACAATCTTGTTAGCCTATTTTGGTGCAGTCATTAGGATAATGGAATAAGAAGGGAGAAAAGGAGAGGTAAAAAGATGTATTTCATGGGTGCTACCTAGCACTCATCAAAAACCACCTGCACATCCACATCATTCAATTTACTTACAGACAATAGGTTCTGTGCCAAACCAGGGATATGTAGAACACCATCGATCCCCTTCACTCATCCATCAAGGAATCGAATCAAGAATCTTCCGCAGCCAACTATCTTCAGGTGAGAGTCATCACCCAAGTACACCTTCCCACCATCATATTCTTCATACTTTGAAAACCAATCTTGATGAGAGGTCATGTGAAAAGATGTACCATAGTCTTGAATAAGCCACACATCTTTAGATGCATGTGTTGCCAAGGCAGTGAAAAATGCTTCTGCTTCATCCTGAGAGGACTTGTCAAAATCTAAATCATAGTTCTTCTTCTTTTTCTTCTTCTCCTCCTTGCACTCCTTGTGGAAACGACCAGGTTTGCCGCAATTCCAACATAGGGCCTTGGACTTTCCAGGAGACTTGGATCTCCCAATGGATTTGGATCTTCCTCTTTCTTCTTTCTTCTTATACTTTTTCTTCCCTTTCTCTTTAGATCTACCATGAACTGCAAGAGCCTCCTTAGCCGACTTGAAAGATTTTTTCCGCATCTCTTTAGACAACAATGAAGAAACCACTTCATCCATCTTGAAGGTGGTAGTGGTACTCCCAATGGCCATAACAAGGTGGTCCCATGAATATGGTAAGGAACACAGTAATGTCATACATCGATCCTGCTCCTCTATCTTCACACCAACAGAGGTCAACTAGGCAACAAGCATATTGAAAGTATTCAGGTGATCAATGATAGATCCTCCATCTTCCATCGTTAGAGAATACAATTTCTTTCATAGGAATAACTTGTTCACTAGGGATTTAGCCTGATAAACATTTCCAAGTTTATTCCAAAGATCTTTTGTAGTCTTCTCAAGTCATGGTTATTCAGGAGCACTGAATCAACCAAATAGAGTCTTATCAAACCCTTAGCCTTCCAATCCATTAGATCCCAATCTTCTTGTTTCATGCCCAATGGCATGATTCTGGATACTGTGAGTCATAGATCTCTATCCACTAATAAGATCTCTATCCAGCAATAAGTACTCCATCTTGAGTTTCCACAACTCAAAGTTGCCTCCATTAAACTTCTCTATCTCAAACCTCCCAGATGTGCTCGCCATCTCTTTCCTACAACAAAGATTTCAAAATCCTCTACAGAAGCTCCCACTCAAAAAAAGATTAGTTCAAAAAACCCTCTACCAAACAACTAGATCCAAAGGTGATTAGGCTTTGATACCAATTGAAAGGAAGCAAGGTATGTGGAAATGCTTCCTACACTGATATACTGAGGAAAGATATATGCAAATTTTAACTTTTACAGTTACAAGTTATTAGATGCACATTAACAGAAAGGTAATAACAACATCCAAATGCAAATACAAAACTCAAAACACAAGATATATGTGGGGAAAACCCTTTCAAGTAAAAAACCCCACACTCCAAAACCTACACAATGTATTATCAAATCAAAAGATGATTACAACACACTTGCAATGCAAGTTCTTTTAGGAGTACACACTGTCGATTCTCATTCACATCCTGTGACCTTTCACATTCTCCAGCTGCTTATTTATCAAGCCTCTTTGTTGGTTATCCAATGTCAGTTTATCCATGTCAGCTAATAACAAAATAACTATCGACGCCTTTATTAAATATAAGGGGAAACTGCGACTATCAAAGTCACCAAAATTTACAACGTGACGACTATGGGATTCTACAACATAGTACTAAATAAATAAATACAATATTAGGAACTTGCAAAGGTTGATAAACCTTAATTCCCTACACTTTTCTTGATAAATATCAAGATTACTGTAAGTTTGGGATAGAAAAGAAGAATTTTTTAGAATGAAACAGATGGAAGATGAAAACTTGGAAGACTACGTAGACTATTTCTTGTTTGTTCACTAGAGATGTGGCAGTGGTTTGGATGAAGAACTTAGTAAAACTATCTTCCTATAAGGAATAGATGAAGGTGCTAGGGAATCCTTAAACATCATGGGGCATGGAGATATAAATAAAGTAAGTTTTGAGGAAATTGTAGAATTCAACAAGAATTATTCCTGCGCTCAAGCTAGCAACAAAATAACCAAAAAAGGAAAAAATAGTGGTGGTGATGTCACTAAAGTAATGGAAGAGATGGCTAACCTCAAAATTGATATCTTACTTCATTTGAACACTACTTTGGATGAGGTACAAGCAAGTAAGAAAACCATTGAGCCATTAGCTATTTATTCTCCACGGTATAGAGAGAAACATCCACTTTGAGAGTGCCCATTAAACCAGATTGAGTTGTGTGGAATCTATGAAAAAATCATCCCACAAATGAATGTAGTTTTCTTCCTAAAATAAAAAATCATTTGAAAAAGATACCACAGGTTGAGGAAGAGCTAAATTTCATTGGGCAGAAAAAATCAAACTATGGTTTTAACCAATATGTTGGATAGTTCAGGCCTAGAGGCCCTTTCAATTGGGGATCAAACTAATGGCTTGGACCTTGGGGAGGTCCATCCCTACAAATTTCACCTCAGTGGGGACCATCTTGGCCTTATCCTGAGTAGATGAATTAGTCCTAGACCACTCCTTAATGGCATAATCAATATCAATATGAACAACCATGGGTATCTCAATATAATCAAGGATCAATAAATTGTGGAAAGATCAACCATAGGCTTTGTTGCCTAGACCATCCCAACCACCATCACAAAATACCAATGAATAAGTAAACCAACCACAACTTCCTACTCAACCTGTACCAAATCCCAAAAAAATTGCCCTCAGCAACAAGTTTATAACACAGATCAAAACACTACAACTTTGAATGCCGTGGAAATTAATGATATTCAATTGTGTTCTTGAAATGTTCCAATAAAACCTACTTCCATAGAAACCTCTAGAGAAACAACAATTTTTCTTAATGATGATAAGGAAGAACAATCTTAGGAAGTGAACATCCAAATTAGAAAGCTCTGAAGAAATTCCTAAAGTAATATCGATTCCCTTTCCTAAGAAATTGTGACGATCCGTTGTTGCTTCGAAGAGCTCTAGAGAGCTCCAGAATACTCAACTTGACTCTCAATTGATTAGGGAAATCTAAAAAATAAACATTGAAGTCCCTCTATTATACGCCATTAAAGATATCCCTAAAATCAATCAAACAATCAAGAACTAATGGTTGAAATTTCCTGGAAGGAAGAAAAATTGCCAAACACTATCCATGTAGAAGGAAAACTTGCAAATGTCTTGTTAGGTAAATTAATACCATACAAATATGGGGATCCAGGCAACCTTGTCATTTTAGTGGTAATAAAGGGAATACCGGTTTCAAAAGTATTAATTGACCTTGGGGCTGTAATCAATGTAATGACTATAGACAGTGCAAATGCATTATCATTAACTAATATGCAACCTACATCTACAGTCTTATATCTAGCTGACCTATCCATCACCAAACCTGAGGGAGTGCTAGAGGATGTTATTGTCACAATATATACTTTGGAATATTTAGTAGATTTACTCATCCTTCTAACAAGAAAGAAAAAAATAGGCTACCCAATCATATTGGGCAGACCTTGGTTGGCTACAACAACAGCCTTGATTGATTGCTAGTCAGGGAATGTGAACATTTTGTTGGAAGCATTGCTCTGATACCACTTGTTGGAAGCATTTATCTAATGCCACGTGGTTAGAGAGAAGAACAAAAACAAAAGAGAGAGAAGGGGGCACAATATAAAAACTTAAATACATATTTTTATTTATATTCAGAAATATTTTACATCAAAAATTACAAACTACAGAGGTACAACTCTGTTTATCCTCTCTACAAATATTTCCCTCTTTGGAGCTTACTGGACATTATTGTCATCCCTCTCTGTTTGGAGCTACTCAATGCTCTGCACATTCTAGAGCTTCTATTCTCTCTGTACTCTCTCTGCTATATTCTTTTAGTTGCTGCTACAACGTATATTCACTCTGCTTTACTCTGCTGCTACATATAATATTCCTCTAACTATTCTACATTCTCATTCTTCATTTTTGTCTCTTCTTGTCTTTGCCAAATTTTGTTTGCTCACTCTCAAATTCAAACTCACCTACTTGCATTCAAGGAGAGGACTGACCAACATTAACAATTTTGTTAGGCCAGCACAACAACAATAAATAGTTTTGGACATGGCAGTAGGAAGGAGATCCCCAAAAGATCTCTGATGGGTAGGTGGAGTAAATTCTCTCTCAATATTAGATTTTCCAATGGCCCCCCTTAATCTGGAGCCACATAGTTTGCATATATATAATCTTCTATATCTCCAGAGCTATCTAGAGCTATCTTTCCAGAGTTGATTTTGGTAAATTTCAGAGTTGTCCATAATGCCTAGCTTATCTCTTAGGCATTCAAAGCACTCTTTTGACAGTGCCTTAGTAAAAATATTAGTGATTTGCTACTTGGACCTGTTGGATCTAGGGCATACAACTGAGAGGGGGGGGGGTGAATCAGTTGTATAGAACTTGTTCTATTTCAAACACTTTATTCTCTGTTGTTAGTTAGCAGCATATCAAATAATCATTCATGGAAGCACAATACATAAACACAAGAGTAGATAAGCATCAACACATTGAACACCAAGATTTTGACGTGGAAAACCCGGTTAAGGGAAAAACCACGGGGTGATTAACCCAAGAATTATTCTCTGTTAGAAGAATAAGAAAAAATGAATGGCACATGCCAATAAGGGCTCACTGCCCGAGCACACTGCTCACAAAGAGGCCCACTGCCTACAAGGAGACACACTGTCTACAGAGTGATAAAAATCACAGTCTTGAACTGGAGAATGACATCTCTACCATGTCCGGATCAGTTCCAATTAAGCCCAACAATCTCTGCTCTGCCTTTCGCACCTTTCTTCGCTACACCATACTCATCCACATGCTACACACTGAAATGAATTCACAAATCATTATTTATACAAGACATCGACTTAGGAACAAGAATCTAAGTCGGCAAACAACTATAGGAGTATCCGCAAGATGAATAACACATCCGGTCGGCTAAACAGAGCAATAACTTCATCCGGAAGAATAACTTCAATTCCGGGCTCTACCATCAATGCGGACCAACAACACAACCTAAACATGATCCAGGAGCCTTCACAAGCCTGTCTGAATGTCCGGATACATCCGCACTTCCTCTGCTTACTGGGATCTCTTGTCTTCCTCATCCAGAACTTCAAGAACACAGTCTGTCGTCACTGTCATAATGCAAGAGGTACTTCCGGACCTCCAAATCACACACAAATCAGGATGACACATCACAAGGACATCTAAAACACTCCTTCCAATCCGCAGATTATGATAATACAATTCCAGACCTCACCGGACCTTTTTGTGATCCTCTGTCACCTCCGGATACTTGCCGGACCCGGTTCTATACCGGCAGCCATAACTCCTTCAGATCTTCATGCGGACCTCTGAAATCTTAACTGTAGCATCTCAAGACTCATATATACTAACCCTTTAATCCGCATCCTCCGGTTCTCATCCTATACAGTATATTTACCTTCTTCTCATCACTGTTCTTCACTGTTCCTGACTGAGGCTAATTTTCTCAATATCCTCAGCACAAAGCTCATCAAATCCTTCTTGTCAATGCAGTATGAGTATGTTGACATCAATGACAACAATGGCTCACCTCATACTTGCAACAATCTCCCCCTTTGTCATTGATGGCAACATATGATGTGAAAAACCATCAAGACAAGAACTTCTCTTTTCTGTCACAGCTCCCCCTATCAACAACAACTCTTCACATGTCTTCCTTTGCTGCTCCCCCTTTGATCATCAACCACTTGTTTTTCACATGTCTTCTCTCCCCCTTTGACATCAATGGCAAAGGGCTCATACTTGCAACTCTCATGCATCAGAATAATACCAGCTGCTCCCCCTTAGTTGCAGCTCCCCATTAGTCCGGATCACAAGATATGACTGTGATAGCCACCGGACTGATGCACATCAGTGCATCTTAGCTCATCACCGGAGGGGCCATGACCCCTAACTTCTCGCGGAGATATTCAAAAGAGTCCTTGGGAAGAGGTTTTGTAAAGATATCTGCAATCTGATCCTTGGAGGGAACATACTCCAATCTGACTTCTTCCTTGTTTACTTGTTCTCTTAAAAAGTGAAATTTGATAGATATGTGCTTAGTCTTGGAATGCAATACCGGATTCTTGGAAATATTAATTGCACTTGAATTATCACAGAAAATTGTGATAGGCTCCTCATATTCAACTTTGATGTCTCTTAGCATCTGCTTCATCCATAAGATTTGAGTACAACTACCTGCTGCTGCAATGTATTCTGCTTCTGTTGTAGACAGAGATATTGCATCTTGTTTCTTGCTTAGCCAAGAAACCAATCTCTTCCCCAAAAAGAATGCTCCACCACTAGTGCTCTTCCGGTCATCCACATCTCCTGCCCAATCTGCATCTGTGTAAGCATGAAGAGAAAAATCCGGATCTCTAGGATACCATAGACCATACTCAACTGTCCCTTTCAAGTATCTAAAAATTCTTTTGATTGCCATAACATGAGATTCTCTAGGATCAGCCTGGAATCTTGCCACAAGACCAACAGCTTGCATTATATCTGGTCTAGTTTGAGTGAGATACAACAATCCACCAATCATTGATCTATACTTTGTCTGATCTGCCTTTGGAGAATCATCATCTTTGCTTAACTTACATCCGGTTGCCATAGGAGTGTTCATAGGCTTTGAGTCTTCCATACCAAATTTCTTTAACAATTCTTTCACATATTTGGTCTGAGAAATGAAGATCCCTTCTTTTGTTTGAGTAATTTGCAGACCCAAGAAGAAATTCATTTCACCAAGCATAGACATTTCAAACTCACTTTTCATCTGATTTGCAAAAGTTTTACACATACTATCTCTTCCTCCAAAAATGATATCATCCACAAACACTTCAACAATCAGAATGTTTTCATGATCAATTTTGAAATATAAGTTGCTGTCAGCAGTACCTTTGTTGAATCCAATCTGCACAAGATGCTTATCCAACCTTTCATACCATGCTCTTGGGGCTTGCTTCAATCCATACAAAGCTTTCTTCAACTTGCAGACCATATCATTATTATCAGACAATTGAAATCCATCCGGTTGTTCAATGTAGACTTCTTCTTCCAGATCACCATTTAAGAAGGCAGACTTGACATCCATCTGATATACCTTGAAATCTTTGAAGGCAGCAAATGCAAGAAGTAATCTGACTGCTTCAATTCTTGCTACCGGAGCAAAAGTCTCTTCAAAGTCAATTCCTTCTATTTGAGAGTAGCCTTTGCAGACCAATCTAGCTTTGTTTCTGATTACTTCACCAGCTTCATTTAGTTTGTTCCGGAAGACCCACTTGGTTCCAATTACATTCCTGTCTCTAGGTCTGGGAACAAGATCCCAAGTATGATTTTTCTCAATTTGCATCAGTTCATCTTCCATTGCTTTGGTCCAATTTTCATCATTGCAGGCTTCATTTATTGTTTTAGGTTCAATCCTTGAAATCAGACAACATTCATTCTGATCTTGAGCAATATTCCTTCTAGTTTGTACACCTTTGCTTCTGTCACCTATGATCTGATCTTCAGAGTGATTCAGTTTTACATACCTTGGAATTTTGGGAGTATCCAGTACTGCTGTTTCTTGATCAGGCTCATTTAAACCTAACTCTTCTTCCTGATTTACCGGATCAGGCTGACTCTGTTTCACCGGAGAGGATTGAGTTCCTTGAACACTATCTTGGTCATCTTCATCAAATTCATAAAATCTTGAAGGCTTCTCAATTCCTTCATCAACCTTTACATTGGTACTTTCTATCATCTTCCTCAATCTCTTATTGTAACACCGATATGCTTTGCTTTGAGTGGAGTAGCCCAAGAAAATTCCTTCATCACTTCTAGCATCAAACTTTCCTAGATCTTCATCTCTTTTAATATAACACTTGCTACCAAATACCCTGAAATATTTCACAGTAGGAGTGATGCCAAACCAAAGTTCATAGGGGGTCTTACCGGTGTTGTTTCTGATTTGAACTCGATTGAGAGTGTAGACTGCAGTGCTGATAGCTTCTTTCCAAAACATTTGAGGAACATTTGCTTCCAACATCATTGTCCTAGCAGCTTCCTGGATGGTCCGGTTCTTTCTCTCAACTACTCCATTCTGCTGTGGAGTCTTAGGAGCAGACAACTGTCTCCTTATACCCTGTTTCTCACAAAAGTCAATGAATTCACCAGATGTAAATTCACCACCTCTATCAGACCTTAGACACTTTAGTTTCAATCCGGTTTGATTCTCCACCATAGCTTTGAAGATTTTGAACTTCTCAAAAGCTTCTGATTTTTCTTTTAAAAAGGTAACCCACATCATCCGGGAATGATCATCAATTAACAACATGAAATATCTATCACCTTGCAGACTCTTGATTCTTGTCGGACCACATAGATCAGTATGTACTAATTCCAACAATCCGGTAGAAGACTGATCTTTGCTTTTAAAAGAGACTCTGCTTTGTTTGCCTAACTGACATTCTTTACACACACTGTTTGTAGGTTTTATCAACTTTGGAAGATCTCTCACAGCCTGAGTATTGCTTATTTTGATGATGTTATCAAAATTTACATGACACATTCTTCTATGCCATAACCAACTCTGATCAATTTGAACAAACAAACAACTTTTATTTGAACCAACCAGATGAAAGATGTTACCTCTTGTCTGAGTACCGGATGCAATTTCAGTTCCGGAGCTTGTAAAGATTCTGCATTTTCCATTCTTGAACCGGAGATCATAGCCTTTGTCCACTAACTGACCAACACTGAGAAGATTGTGCTTCAATCCTTCAACATATAGTACATTACCTGTTTTGCTCTTACCATCAAAGGAAATAGTTCCCCTACCTCTGATTCTGCCAGCAGAATTGTCACCAAACTTTACCATTCCTCCTTCATATCTTTCCAAGTCTAAGAACTTATTCTTGTCACCAGTCATATGGTGAGAGCATCCACTGTCAATAACCCAATCATCCTTTTCTTCCACTTGAGCAGCCAAGGCTTTTTCAACAACTTTGTGATTGACAGATTCAGAGAGCAAGGAATCTTCTTCCTTGATGGCTATAAACACCCACTCATTTCCGGATTTGCTTCCTGGATCTGATTCATCATCTGTTACTCCTTCATTGTCATCTTCTTCATGAACATAATAGCAATTCTTTTGAAACCTTTGTCTGTGAGTATTAGATCTTGCAGATCTCTCCGGACATCTTGAGGCAAAATGACCAATCTTATTGCAGTTAAAACACTTAAAGGGTAGTTTTCCTTCATACTTACCGGATCCTCTTGGCAGTCTCTTTGCAATGAGGGCTTCAAGTTGAGCTGTTTCTGCTTCTTCTTCTTCCATGTCTCTTCTTGCTTGATCATACCATGACATTTTCCTTGATGAGTTTTCACCCGGATCAAATCTCTGTTTGCCTTTCACATAGGCACTGGCTTTAAAAGCAGACTCAGTCTTGGGTGGATCATCTCCAAACTCGGTCATTTCAAATGCAGCTAGTTTGCCAGCCAATTGTTCTCTTGTGACAGTTGTGTGGGCTCTGAATTCATCAATGGCAGCAACTTTGATTTTGTAGGCAGCAGGAAGGGATCTTAGGATTTTGCAGACAATCTCATTTTCATCTAGAGTTCCACCAGCATTTCTGATTCCACATACCAGCTCATTTACTCTTGGCATAAAGGTAGTAATGTTTTCATCATCTCTCATTTTCAATCTTTCAAATTTCCCTTTCAGACTTTGCAACCTTGCACTTTTGACAAACTCATCTCCTTCATACAGAAGTTCCAGTTTAGTTAGGATCTCATATGCAGTTGGTAGGTCAATGACATTCGAGAGATCTGAGTCATTCAATGCGCTTAGAAGAGCTTCCTTGGTCCGCAGATTGTTTTCAGCTTCTGTGGTTTCATCAGGAGTTGTCGGACCACCTTGTGGGGGCATATATGGTTTTGAAATCATAGCCAAGTATGCTTTTCCCATACATTCCAAATGACACTTCATGCGACCTTTCCAGAGAGTGAAGTTGGTTCCATCGAACTTCGGACTATCCTTCTTGTATGACGACATCCTGGATCACCTCAAGCGGTTAAGCTCCTATCAGAGGAACTCAGCTCTGATACCAATTGTTGGATCTAGGGCATACAACTGAGAGGGGGGGGGGTGAATCAGTTGTATAGAACTTGTTCTATTTCAAACACTTTATTCTCTGTTGTTAGTTAGCAGCATATCAAATAATCATTCATGGAAGCACAATACATAAACACAAGAGTAGATAAGCATCAACACATTGAACACCAAGATTTTGACGTGGAAAACCCGGTTAAGGGAAAAACCACGGGGTGATTAACCCAAGAATTATTCTCTGTTAGAAGAATAAGAAAAAATGAATGGCACATGCCAATAAGGGCTCACTGCCCGAGCACACTGCTCACAAAGAGGCCCACTGCCTACAAGGAGACACACTGTCTACAGAGTGATAAAAATCACAGTCTTGAACTGGAGAATGACATCTCTACCATGTCCGGATCAGTTCCAATTAAGCCCAACAATCTCTGCTCTGCCTTTCGCACCTTTCTTCGCTACACCATACTCATCCACATGCTACACACTGAAATGAATTCACAAATCATTATTTATACAAGACATCGACTTAGGAACAAGAATCTAAGTCGGCAAACAACTATAGGAGTATCCGCAAGATGAATAACACATCCGGTCGGCTAAACAGAGCAATAACTTCATCCGGAAGAATAACTTCAATTCCGGGCTCTACCATCAATGCGGACCAACAACACAACCTAAACATGATCCAGGAGCCTTCACAAGCCTGTCTGAATGTCCGGATACATCCGCACTTCCTCTGCTTACTGGGATCTCTTGTCTTCCTCATCCGGAACTTCAAGAACACAGTCTGTCGTCACTGTCATAATGCAAGAGGTACTTCCGGACCTCCAAATCACACACAAATCAGGATGACACATCACAAGGACATCTAAAACACTCCTTCCAATCCGCAGATTATGATAATACAATTCCAGACCTCACCGGACCTTTTTGTGATCCTCTGTCACCTCCGGATACTTGCCGGACCCGGTTCTATACCGGCAGCCATAACTCCTTCAGATCTTCATGCGGACCTCTGAAATCTTAACTGTAGCATCTCAAGACTCATATATACTAACCCTTTAATCCGCATCCTCCGGTTCTCATCCTATACAGTATATTTACCTTCTTCTCATCACTGTTCTTCACTGTTCCTGACTGAGGCTAATTTTCTCAATATCCTCAGCACAAAGCTCATCAAATCCTTCTTGTCAATGCAGTATGAGTATGTTGACATCAATGACAACAATGGCTCACCTCATACTTGCAACAGGACCTACAAAACTAAAGTTTAATCTCTCCATGCTCAACTAGATCCCTTATGAATTGATAACAAATCTCAATGTGTTTGCTTTGTCCATGGAAGACTAGATTATTTATTAAAGCTATTGAGGAGACATTGTCACAAAATATTGTAGTACCATCTTCTTGTTCCTCATTCAAATTTGCCAAGATTCTTCTTAGCCAAATAGCCTAGCATGCAATTGCATTTGCTGCTATATACTCAGCTTTTGCTATAGAGAGAGAAATAATGGTCTACTTCTTTAATGCCCATGATATGGGTCCTGAACCCATGTCAAACAAATATCTAGATGTGCTCTTCCTATCATATACATTGCCTGCCCAATCATTTTCCACATAAACAACCAACTCAAACTCACTAGATGTGGTGTACAAAATGCCATACCTTTTGGTGCCATTGACATATCTCAAGATTCTCTTTTCTGCTTGCTAGTGTGTGTCCTTAGGTCTCTCCATGAACCTAGAAATCAAGATTACTACGTACATTAAATCAAGCCTTGTAGCTATCAAATACATTTGGCTTTCAACCATGCTTTTGTATAAGGTTGGGTTTACTTAATTGTTGATGTCCTCCTTGATCAATTTCAGAAATGTAGCTGTTGGTGTTGGGGTAGGTTTGTTGTTCTACATTTTAAATCTCTTCAAAATCTATGTGGCATAGTTAGTTTGTGAAATAAATATGCCATGCCATGTTTGTTGAACCTCAATGCCTGGGAAATATTTCAGCAGGTCTAGGTCTATCATTTCAAACTCACTTTTCATTACCTCTTTGAAATCAACAATGAAGATGTTACTATTTCCTATGAAAATCAAATCATCTACATACAAAACAACAACCAAAATCTCACCATGAGCTACTTTGATGTAGAGTGTGGGATCACTATTGCTTTTGCTAAAGCCATTGTTTAGTAGATATGAGTCTATTCTACTGTACCATGCCTGAGGTGCTTGCTTAAGCTTGTAGAGATCAACTTTCCAGAGCTTGTATACTTTGTCTTCTTGCCCTAGGACTTCATAGCTAGGTGGCTACTCCACATACACTTCTTCTTTGAGTAATCCATTTAAGAAGGCTGAATTCACATCCATTTGATATACCTTTCACTTGTGTTGGGCTACTATTGCTAAGATTGCCTGCACTATTTCTGTCACACCCCATTTTTGGACAATTTAATTATGTTATTATTAGTTAGATGCTTTGATTATGCATTTTAAACTATGTTTATCATGCTATCTTAGAAAATGAATTTGATGAGATAGATTTGCTTTTATATATGATTATACAGAAATGAATATAATTTTTGAACGAAGATAAATGAATTACTTCATGATTATTGATTGATTAATTATTTATTTCATGTTATTCATAATGTGGTTAATGGACTAACTACTGTGATTGTTAATGAGGTGGATGCAAGAAATTAGTTTTTACCCCTCCCAAATGAGGGAGAGTATCATCAGAGAGAGAGAATTGGATCAGGTAAATGGAGAGGATGACATGCCTTGAGAACTTTCACACAAGGAATGTGTCATTTCTGTGTTTGGATACCATTATGGTGTCATGAGTAAGTCAGCACCTTACTTAGTAACATTGTCATGGTTTGATAATGTAGTTGTTGGTATTAGGCTTAGAGTGAATCTTGTCATAGTTGATCTTTTTGTTTGGTTTTATCTAAGTCAGTAAGGTTGATCTTCTTGTATGATGTAGAAAATATGAAATATCAAATGGAAACCATGCACAATGAAAGCTTCTATTTCATACCTACATCACCTTGAATGAATGATAAAAGGACTAAAGAAATCAAATGAAAATAATGAAACAATGTTACCACAATAGTCCTTGATCTGCTCCAATGATACTTGATAATGATATTTGATATCAATAATGTTGATTGCTCACACTAGCAGCATAACAATACTTTCATAGTTGTAGACAATAGCTCATAAATCATAAAGTGCTCTCTAGGATCGATTTAGATAGATGTTCTAGGAGAAATGACTTGATTGATAGTGATATTTATATGATCTAGGATGTGGGAAGGATAGGACCTATTTGGATGAGGTCGACTAAGACTCATAGATAAAAGTGTATAAGGATTAGGATAAGTGAAATATAATTAATTAAATACTAAAATTATTTAATTAATTTAGGAAATGGGCCGTTAAGGGCATGGTTGGATGGTTAAGTCACTTGGTTGTAGTGGTGGCCACCAAGGTTCAAATCCAAAAGTGTTCATGCTTGGGGATGAGGTCCCCATGTTGTGGCCTCACCGGTTCATAGCTGCAGTCAAAAGGGTTCACCGACCAAAAAAAAAAGGAAATGGACTAAGAATAATTAAATAAATAAATATGATTTATTTAATTAATTGGATAATTAAAGGGGCCTAGGATGACAATGTCACAAGATGGTGTCTAGGTGATGTTGTAAGGACAAAGTCAAATTTAGGTGTCTACATTTTACCCCTCGTTGAGACGATGTTGTGACTAAGAGAAGTAAAATCATTTCACAAAAGAAAAGATATGGATGACTAGAAAGGGATGATGAGATGGGATGCCCCCTCGAGAGGATAGGCGGGTACGAAGGACACGAGTAGACTCTCAAAATGGATATGACAACAAAAAGATGAAAGATAAGTTATGCTGCATTAGGTGAGCAATCATGATTTTTGCTATAGCACTAGACATTATGCACTGAGGTATAAAGACCAAGGAAAAGATTTGTCTCATGCATAAAAGGATGCCTCGATAAGGTCACAAGCAACCCTATGTCGTATAGTACCATGATATGAAAGAACATGATACTGTTGTGGTAGGTACATTACTAGGATTGATTCAGATACAAAATGATAAAGATGCAAGATAAAATGATAAAATGATAAAGACACAGGTCATAAGCAAACATATGCCCCTATGTGGCACCATGATATGGAATACCATGATGTTGTTGTGACAATATGTTGCAAGGAATAGATACAAATGTAAGATAAAATGATAAATACACACAAGCAAGCAAGAAAGCAAGCATGCACAAAATCAGACAATAAAGATGTAAGATAAAATGATAAAGACAAAGGTCACAAGAAAACATATGCCCCTATGTGGCACCATAATATGGGCGACCATGATGTCATTGTGACAATATTTTGCAAGGAATAGATACTAATGCAAGATAAAATGATAAACACACACAAGAAAGCAAGCATGCATGCACAAAACCATACAAAGACAAACAAGGAGTTGCCTCTTCCAAGATAAAAACCAATGATAAATTGATTAATGATTGATTGATTGGATAAGGATAGTGTTGTCTTGCAGGGAACGATATATCCCTAGAATAACACAAGGATAAGGGAATGACCCAAAGATGATGATTGATGATGATTGATTGAGGTTGACAGTAAGTTAGGAAATAAAATTGAGGATGCATTTGAATGACTTTGCTAGATTGCTTGACTAGATTGGTATGGATTAAGGATAACTTGCCTTTGATTTATTGCTTGGAATTTTTGTATATTTGTTTTTTTGTATTTTTGGCATATTTTGATTTTTTTTTGGGGATTTTTGACATGTTTTAATTATGGGATGGTTGAATGAATGAATTGAATGGATGAAGGAGTGGTGATAGTGGAGCGAAAGGTATGGTGGGAAATGGACTTGTGGTGATTGTGAGATAAGTGGGATGAAAGAATTTGATCATAGAAGTTGGTCGAAGTGTCATGGAAGGAAGATGATGGGAGTCCAACAAGCTCACTTTTATGGAGTTGTTTTTGATTTTCTTTTATGCTCACATTGATTTGCTTTTCTTCAAGGAAATGTTCCTGTGATGGTATGGACAAGATGGATTTTTCTTTGACTTCGGATGCCCCCAAGTTTTTCTCTTTTAAGGCCAATAATTTATGATGTTTTTGCTTCTTTGTTTTGATATTTGAAGGGCTAAGCAACTCAAGTTTGGCTTCATCATTTTGACATGTATCGAAAGATATCATATTTTGTTTTCGTTATAAGGACTCAATGGCGAGGATGGCATTGTCATGAAAAAGGCAATTAATATCAGGATGTTCGAAAGTACTTTCCATGACATTAGAGGGTTCATCTTGACTTGTAAGGGAAACATGAGGATCCTTAGTTTCCAAACTAAGAGGTATATACCCTAGTCCAAAAGAAGCATCATGGGCCTTGACTTGTATCAACTCTATTGTACCTTGCTCATGAAGGCCAAGGCCTTTTCCTTGATATCTCATATTTTCACACATATGCGAAGGAATCAAATATTTGTGCTTAAGGTGATCAAGGATGGACTCTGCATCATCAAGTTCATCTTTATAAAGCCAAGAGTCTAAAGAGTCTTCAACTTGTTCTTCAGCTAATGTGCTTGGCGATGAAAAGCTAGTAGGCCCAAATTGTTTGGTACTAGGTACTCTTGGATGAGGTTGTTGTTTAGGACATCCATAAGAGTGTGGGGATAAAGGTAGGTGTCTAACATAAAAAAATTTATGTAGCTCATATTCTCCACAAACTTTTTTGATGATCTTGACCTTTGTGACTTGAGGATCTTAGGAAGATGATGAAGTGGAAGTAAGGGTATTAGGATGGACGTAATATGTGGAAGAGGTGACCTTAGCTCTAGTGGAGATATCATTAATAGGACAAAGGTTGTATTTATGAGAGACAACTTCCATGGCTCGACAATATTTAAATGGTTGGAGGTGCGCATAGATAGTGACTTCTTCACCATTATGAGGGAACTTCAAACATTGATGGTAAGTGGAAGGTAGAGCTTTCATAGCATGGATCCATGGGCGACCAAGTAAGATGTTGTATGGAAGGTCAAGATCAAGAACATGACATGTGATTTGATGTAAAACATAGCCCACTTGTATAGGAAGACATATAGTGCCTTTGGATTCTCTCTTGACATCATCATAGGATTTGATAGTAAAAGTACATGGTTCCAAGTCAGTTGTTGAATATACCAATTGTTTTATTAACCTCAAGGTACATAAATTCAAGCCAGATCCATTATCCAAAAGGACACGCTTAAATTTACATCTAGAAATCAAGACTTCTATGTGAAGGGATTTATTACGAGATGGATTAATGGGAGGCATGTCATGTTGGCTAAAGGCAAGTTGGTAAGGGGATGTAGTTTTTATGGTTACGGTGGCAACTTGTGAAGGATCATGATCAATACACCCTACAACGGAGTCATAGTTGTAAGAGGTTTTATTATAGCGAACATTATTGGCATGATTATTTTGGGATTGGTTTGAAGTGGAAGGAGAGGATGAAGTGGATTGACCATGCTTTGGAAAAGGATCCTAATAAATACCCAATTGAGAATTAGGTGAGGGTTGGCCATTTACCTCTAATTTTCCTTAATCAATAATATCTTGGATAAAATGCTTGAGTCTCATACACTTGTTTGTAGGATGTCCATGGACTTTATGATAGCTACAATAATATTTCTCATTGTACCATGCAAGTTTAGGCTCATTAGCATCATAATGTCTGGTGATGGGAAAATTGACCATATTAGCTTGCACCAACTTTAGTAATACTTGCTCAATAGGTTGCCCTAAGTCGGTAAATTGACATCTTGGATTGGAGGGTGGCCTAAATTGTCTTGTAGGAAGGGAAATAGTATTGGTCTTATAAACATTGTGCACATTGGGAGATTGTGTGATTTGAATATGTTTTTGCATCGGTGACTCCGTCACTAGCCACATGTTTATTCTTGGCCCAAGGTTTAAATTTATCATTCGTTTGATTATTGTCCTTGGTATAAGTCTTGAGGGAACCTTCGGCAATAAGGGCTTTTTCAATAAGGGTCCCTTTTTCAATGACCTCATCAAAAGTAGATAGATAATGGACTTGGAGATGAAAGGTCATTTTTGGATGAAGATTTTGAATGAAAACATTAACCAATTGTTTTTCAGGGATCGGCAATGGGATTTGACTTGCAAGCCCTCTCCATATTTGTGGGTAAGTGGCAAATTTTTCTCCAATATTTTGTTTGGTATTACAAAGATCTAGCATGGTAGTCTCATGTTCTACATTATAGGAAAAATGTGTGACAAATGTCTTAGCTAATTATGGAAATGTTTTGATTGACCCAGGAGTAAGATGTTGAAACCAATCCAGGGCTTGGCCTGCCAAACTTTGTGGAAAGATTTTTAATAAATAGATATTTCTATAAGCAACATCTTGACAAGCCATGTAAAATTGATTGACGTGGTCTCGAGGATATCCTTTTCTCTTATATTTGTCAAATTTAGGGACCTCAAAGTTAGGAGGAAAAGGAGTCATCATGATTGATTGATCAAGAGGGTAATGATAAAACTCCTCAAATTTGTAATGTTTGTGTTGTGTCCCAACTTCTAGTCCTTTGAGGGAATCCATTACTTGGTCTTGAATTGTTTGAGAGGAAAGTCCAAGTGGGGTGGAGGATGACAAAGGTGGTGATATCATGGGATTGGGTTGATAGGTGGTATGTGATGAATTGAGTGGAGATGTAGTGGGTTGAGGTGAAGCATTTGAATAGATGGGTGGTAGGTGATTTTGAGGGATGGACATGTTGTATTGATATGATGGATTAATGAGTGGTGTTGACATGGCCACATGCTGGGATGAAGGTTGAGAATAAGTGGATTGCAAAGGAATATTAAGTGGCAATGTATATGGGATTTTAGATGTGTGTTGAGGGATGGAAAGAAATGGAAGTGAAGTTTGTGGTGAGGTGGAAAGTGAAGGAATGTGTTGAGAGTTTTCCATGGGTTGTGATGGAGGGCTAGGATAGTTGGGATCTTTGGATTTTATTGAATCATCCCCTAAAATTTTCATGACTAGATCCTTATGTCCTTTGATGAAATCAACAAATTTGGGTGAGAGCTCAGGTTGATCAAAATCAATGTCATGTTCATGTGTGTTGTTTGATTTAGGTATCATCATTTTAGGTATCGTAGGGTGAGTTTCGTCATTTCCAAAAGTTGTCATAAAGCCAAGTGAATATCTAATTTGATCATCATATGAACTTGTGGTATGAAGTGGATTGGGTAAATAGTCTTGGTTCAAATCCATGATTTTCTTGACATGTGACCAAGTTATGGGGGGCATAGAATGAGAGATCTTGATGATGTGACTAAAGGTTTATTTGGTTGAAGATCTTAAATTAAATTATGGATGATGAGGGATTGGATGTCAACAAGATTATATATGATGTGGATTGAGATGACTAGAATGACGACGATGACTTGAACAAGATTTGGGATTAATATCAAGATGCAAGACCTTATTAGATTTGATTTGATAGAACAAGGATAGTGTTGTGGGAGTGATATATCCCAAGAACAACACATGAATTCATTAAGATTAAATGATTGGATGATGGATTAAAAAATCAAGGGCTAAATCTCAATTCAAAGTCTAAGAAAATCTTGATGTGGATGGAAGATAAGGTAAGTGAAATGTATGGAAGCAATGTGGACTATGGATGTGTATTGCAAATAAATCAACCTTAAGCTAAAGTGTGACAAGTATTCTCTCAAAATGTTGAACTATGGACCCTAGGATGGTTGGATGTTTGAAAATGTTTGGATGCTTTGGCAAGAATTTTATCAAACACACAAGAAGACACAATGGTAAACTTGACTTTCAAAAGTGATAAAAATGATTTTGCAATATATGAAGACATGCAAGACACATGAACATGTCTAATATCAATCAATCGGGTGTGGCCAAGAGGTCTTAAACTAGGATACACAAGTCTCTAAGGGAGTCCTTGATATACACAAGGTATGTGAGGCCCAAATCCATGAAATGAAAGTGAAACAATGCCAAACAACTGGGAGAAGAGGGTAACCCACCCTTCACCTTCACTTCCCCAAGGTATAAAGTTCTTGGGGGCTTAGCCCGAATGACCAAATTCCAACTTCTAAGAGGTGTGTCTTTCGATTCACATCCCACTCTTTATACTTCGTCGACACACTAGAGATGAGGTCATCCCCTTGGAGTGGGTGTGTCTCCAAGTCAAGCCTCCTAATAAAGGGTGACAAAAGTAAATCAAATGGTTTTTTTGATCTCCAATATCACCTTCTAGCGCGAGTAGAGAGCATACACACACACTTGACCCACATAAGCAATGTTAATTATCCCTTAGAAATTGAGATGTGTGATGTGAATATGAAGGTGCTCAAAGGGTGTTTTTGATTCCCAAGATCATTTTGTAATGCGAGGGAAGAACATACACACACCTCCAGCAATAATCAAGCTCACCAAACAAAGCAAACACAAGTTCTTTTTATGCTCAAAATCTAAATGTGATGTCGCAAACAAGTATTTGTTCAAAATGATAGATCTGATAAAACTTAGAAATAGATGACTATGTACAGTAAATTAAATATTTCCAATAGATTCCTTATGATTTTCTAAGAAATTTAAAAAAAATTGCTAAATTTCAATTTAAAATGCAAAAGGTATGCTCAATTGAAGATTTCAAACAAAGGTTGAATTTAAACAAGTGCACCTAGAAATCCATGTTAGATATGATGATGAGACCTACACCAATGTGAAGTACATCAAATCAGCTTTCCAACAACTATAAATTTATAAAAATCTGATATGATTTGCCCATTTTATGTGAAAAAGAAAAAAATGTCTATTTTGCTATGTAGAAGGCAAAAGATACTCCCTGGTGGTTAGTTGACCGCTAGCTATCTGGTGGCCTATGTTCACATCTGCAAGTTTGATTCTAGTGGTTAATTTTATTGTTAGTGTTTTATCTGGCAATTTACTAACCGCTAGTGGTTAGAGGTCTTCTGTCACATGCAAGCGCTAGCTTAAACAATTAGTAACAAACCTTAACCATAAGCAATTAGAATAAATGTTAAATGTTAGCCCTAAACCATGAGCCATAAACTGCCAATATTAAAGGTACATTGTGATTATAGAAAAAATTAAGAATAAATGTTAAATGTTGAAAGGTACAATGATTTTAAAAAAGTTAAGAATGAATATTAAAGGTTAAAGGTTGGGCTTCTTACAACTTAAGAGCTCACTATGGGTAAAGAGAACTTGCCCATGGGTACATAGACGAATGGCTGCTAGTGGGAGGTCCCATGGGCTATCATCCCAAGGTCCTACCTGACTGTGGGGGCTTAAGGCCTTTCCATATTTAATGATTTTCATGCTTTTTTAATTAAAATTTGAAATTAAAAAAAAATGTTTTTCAACCCCTTTTTGTTTTTTATTTTTATTTTTTTAAAATTCAAAACTAAACAAATTTAAACAACGGCTTGCAAATAACCTACAGATAGCGACCGACAATATGATGTAGGCGTGTACGACATGTCTGTACTTGTACGGATCCGTACAGTACGGATCTGTACTAAAAAATTTAAAAGAAATTTTAACTCTGAAATATGTCAAATTTTATATGGATTCTAGGGTTTTTAGCCTTTCTGAATGCAACGACAAGATCGATTTTGACGTACGGAGCTTCCTGCAAAAGCAACCTTCATATCTACAACAAAAGGTTAGCAAAAATTTGGAAAACCAAGATTATTCAAGGGACGTGGGTTCGATCGGGTGTGCCAAATGTATGATGCAGAAAATATGAAAAATCAAATGGAAACCATGCACAATGAAAGCTTCTATTTTATACCTACATCACCTCTAATGAATGATCAAAGGACTAAATAAATTAAATGAAAATAATGAAACAATGTTACCACAGTAGTCCTTGATATGCTCCAATGATACTTGATAATGATATTTGATATCAAGAATGTTGATTGCTCACACTAGTCGCATAACAATACTTTCATAGGTGTAGACAATAGCTCATAATCGTAAAGTGCTCTCTAGGATCGATTTAGGTAGATGTTCTAGGAGAAATGACTTGATTGATAGTGATATTTATATGATCTAGGATGTGGGAAGGATATGACCTATTTGGATGAGGTCGGCTAAGACTCATAGATAAAAGTGTATAAGGATTAGGATAAGTGAAAGATAATTAATTAAATACTAAAATTATTTAATTAATTATAGGATGAAGTGGGAGAAACAAATTAATTAAATAAATAAAATTTATTTAATTAATGTGGCTAAAGGATGGACTATTTTTTTTTTTAATCCGTAAAGTGTGAGGATATTTAGGCTAGCCCACTCCAATGGAGGTCACAAGGGGAACCTCCTCCCCATCTACATATTCAACATATTCAACTTAGATTTACTTATTCAACATAGAAGCACAATGGAAGTCCAAGAGCCATAACTTGGAGTTCCAACTATAGGTGTTGCTTGGTGATTCAAACTTGGATCTCCATCTTGAGAACCTTATGGCCTTGCCATTTAAGCACAACCCCTTTCACAAGGATGGACTAAATTAATTAAATAAATATATTTTATTTAATTAATTTAGGAAATGGACTAAGATTAAATAAATAAATAAATATAATTTATTTAATTAATTGGATAATGAAAGACACCTAGGATGACAATGTCGCAAGATGGTGTCTAGGTGATGTTGTAAGGACAAGGTCAAATTTAGGTGTCTACACTTGTACTTTAGATTTTTCATATATTTGAGAAGTATATATATACACACATATAAATATCATTATAAACATGTAATTGCTAATTAATACAATAGTGTTATTTTTATTGTTTTAAAGATTTGAATTTTCAAATCTTAGAAGATCGCTCCATGAAGAGGAGGTAGAGAGCCTTTAATTTGTATATAATGCAATATGTGTGAGTGGACTGTGGATGGGAGTGGAAGGACATCCCCATCACATCCTCTTCGATGTCCAATTTACTTCAATTTTGTGGTGAGAAGAATGGCAGAGTGGATGGAGAAATTGTAGGCAAGAATCTAGGGAATGTGGTGGATTTATGTTAGTTTTGTTGTTTGAGCTCATAATGTAGAGAAAGGATTAAGGAAAAGGGAGAAGAAACAAAGAAGAAGAGCAAAGGAGACACCAAGGGTAGTGGTTTGCAATATTGAAGTGTTTTCTTCAAGAGTTCAGTATGTTATTTTTCTCAGGGAAATATTTTATTCTAATTGAGGAGAAAAGCCATGAATAGGCTCATAAATGTTTATTGAAAAGATTTTTGATTTGGTTGTGAACTATACTCTTTCATTTAAGGATTTATGAATGTAACCACTGTGATTTTGAGTATGGCAATCAAGGGTTTTTAAAGGTAAAAATCATTAAAGCTTTGAGAACTCGGGCTAAGTAGGCTATATTCCCAGTGATGTGTATTTGCAATGTATTGAATATGGGTTTTATTAACAGCCAATGTGATTATCATTATCAGTATCGACTGTTGAGTTTATAAAACCACTGTTTTGTTTTTGAAACAGACCTCTATGAAATTATTACTTATGTATTTGGGTATCAATAGTGATATATAAACCCTTAGTGATATTTTTAATACTTTGCAGATGTATGTAATTTCTATAATTTATTTGGGTATCGACCATGTTAATTTCACCCTTAACCTTTCTCTTAATAATGTTTTGTATTTATGATTATTACAATATCAAGTCTTGACTATGTGGATTTTCATCCATAGTCATATTGATATTAGTGTATAATATATGTGATATCTCATTATCAGTATTGACTGTGTCATCCACAGTCATATTGATAATAGAGTATTATCTCATTGATGATATCGATTGTGTGGATTCTATCCACAATCATAATGAAGATATTGTTAATATATGTGATTATCTCACTATCCAGTTTAAAATGGTGTGGATTTCATCCACAGTCATATTAGTAATAATGTTTAATATATGTGAATATCACATCATTAAGTACCGACGATTTGGAGTGTATTACAATATTCTTGAAATGATGTATCATGTATGAGATTGATATTTTGTTAAGTTTTGACTATGATATTATATTCATAGATATATTGGTTTTTATGTGGTAGAGAAAAGACACTTCTCTGAGTGTCTACTTGTTGTGTGGTTACACAACACGCCCCATTTTGCCCTAGTAAAACAAGGACCCAACTTTTGGGTGGTATGGTAAAATTAGTCCTAGATGCATGTCAGAAAGTTACAACTGCATATTTGAACCTCAGGATCATGATCAAAATCCAAAAGTAAAATTTGTTGTCAATAACCTTGTCATGTGAAAGAGCATGAAATTTCAAGTAGGTTTACCTTTTGGGGTGTCTCAAAATTTGTTAAAACAAGAAAGTTATATATGGTCAAAGTCCAGTCAACAGGTCATCAAGATATTCATATTTACTTAGTATCTGGATCTTAACTTAGTATCCGAACATTCACTAGTATCCAGATGTCAAATTTTGAATCACCGATAGTTGAAATGTCAGGGCGGATGGATATTACTTAATATCTTGAACGTAGGAAAATCCTGATCTTATTGCACTGTATCCTAACTTTAACTTAGTGTCCGAATCTTAAGATAGTATCCTGACGTGCACTAATATTCGGACGCCAATCTTAAAAGACTTCACGGTTTGAACATCAAAATGTCTTGATCTTATAATATCCTGATCATACATAATATCTGGATCTTAAGTTCATAACCAGACGTCAAGTTTGAGAGACTTACCCAATTGCCCGTCATATGCGTAATGACAGTTTACACCTTCATCCTGATCTTATTTAGTATTCGGACCTTAACTTAGTGTTTGGATCTTTGAATCATCCATATCCCGATGACGTCACTCTGTCTCAATGCGATATAAAGAAAGCATGTATGCTTACGTCATCAAGGCATTTAAGTCAAAGGGATACGCCACTCTGCTTAGTATCCAGATCTTAACTTAGTATCTGGATCTAAAATAACATCCTGATGAAAGAGATTCAGATCGTACGATAGCGCATTCCCGCAAGAGATTCTTATCATCAAGAAAGATTCTATGGGTTGTTGCGAAATAATGACACGTGTCCACGTTCACACCCTGACTCGCACAATGTCAACTAGATATCCACCTCAGGATATTCCCCAGAATATTCCTTAACTAGATATTCATCACACCCGTGCCTTTTTGCTTTAAAGACCGCAAAAGGTTGTTGGCTTTAAATTTAAATGCGTGCCAACAGGCACTTGGGGTTATCTTATGAAATCTGCTAAATTGAAACTATCAAATCACATGGAAATCATTAATGAACCCTAAATGTTCAAGGTAAAAAGGATTTTTTTTCTCAGCCTAATCGACACAATTACACTCTGAGAGCCCTAATTTTAGTAATTAAGAGCTTACTGCAAACCAGAGCTGAGCTAAGAAGATGAAGTTAGAAGGAATCTTGCATATGGAGCTTTTATCCCGATACTTTCACATTCATAACAGGTGAATGAAACGTATACAGGTATGTATAATGACTTATACTTCTGGTTACGTTTATAAAATAGGATCATAATTAATCAAAGGAATGGTAACCAGAACACATTAATAATGTTTATACACTATGCATAGCATTTGTTCAATTCGTGAAGTTTATACATATTGCTAGCTTGGAATGTAAAATCATTAACATGCTAACCCTAGATAAACATCTAAGCTATTATTTGAAGTTATATATTCAAATTATAGGATAAAATATTGCACCCACGCATAGACAAATGAGATGCAAAGTTCAAATCATCCATGTTTCCTAAATCACGCAGTGTATACAACAAATTAGGATTCATAGAGGAAACACATTGTGGGAATATAGATATTGAAGCATTCAGAGCGTGAATTGATGCACAAGAGCTGGATTTCCATACTCTATAGAGGCCTTTGACTTATTGGCCGAGGCTGCATTGCATTATGATGTTAACACAAGAAGGATAGAAAAACAAGAAAGATTATATGTAGATCTATCTATAGATGGTATTATAGAGGTGTTTCATTTGCCCGCCTCTCGGAACATGTATGTACTTGATTTGGATGAATTGGCTAAAGAATTTGAAGCCAACGATAAAAACTGTAGGAAATTCATACACCAAGGATGGAGACACCCAACTAACACAGCTAGAGCAACTACCAAAATGGTAGTGCACTTATATAAATTTGATTTTAATGAGGAAGTGCAGTATATGATGTTCATGCTGAGCAGGATGAACGGATTGGTGGACTGTGGGGTCTTTCAGCCATGGATTTTTGGGCTAATAAGAATGGTAATAGAATATAAACTAGAGAGTGCAAAGGTCCAATGGGTCAAGATAATTAGTGACACAATTCATGACCATATGGTCAAATGGAAAGAAGGCAAAGGGATGATCTTTAGGATGACATCCTACTTGGTGTACGCCTGTGTGGCGAAAGGTAAATTCAATGGCCCACAGACTGTAGGAAGGATTGGGAAGTCACCCAATGAGAAAACACCCTGGGAGCATTTTCCCCAGTTGGAGAGGAGACTCTTAATACATTATTATAAGATGGTTAATGATGCTTTTTTGATGCACCTGGTCTGACTCATGGAAGGGGATTGGACAAAAAGATTCTCAGTTGGCGTAACAAAAGCCATTAGTGGATATGGGTCTTGGTTCATCCAGGCTAAATCCTATTCATATATCCAGATGGAGGGTTTCAACAGGAAACCATATATGTAATCCCAATGGATATGACCCTGTTGATCCATTTAAAAACATCCAAACTCTGAACGTTGATACACCTCCCCTTATTAATTTTGATAATTTTGAGGATGTAGCAAATACAAGAGGAATAGATGCTATGCGAGCCTGGATAACTAATTATTTATCCACTAATGCTACTGCTGATGAATCTCAAGTAATCAAGCAGGCTCTCAATGCTATGACAGGTGTTGCAAGAAGTGTCTGGGATAGATTGGATGACACTTTCAGAGAAAGCCTGATAGGCAGAGGTACAGATCAAGTCTGTGCTCAATTGACACGTCTGTTCATTGGAAGAACAGACACTAGAGAAAAGTTGGCCTACAACAAGTTCATAAAAGGTAAATGTAAAGATCTCAAATATTTCCAGCAATATTGTGAGATTCAATATCAGAACTTTTATCAGTCTGGCCGTGAACAAAATCATGATTTTATGTTCACAACTTTTCTTAAAAGTTTTGGAACTGTGATAGGAGAATTCTATCATAAGAAAGTTCTAGAGAATCTGGTAATAGAAAACATAGAGATGAAAGAACTAACCTTTCCTCAGTTAGTTCAATTCCTTACACAGATCAATGAAGCAATCTGTGAAGAAGGAAAATCAAAGAAGGAGATAAAAAAGGTACAATCTTTACTATCCTCTTCTGTATGCTACCAGATAATGCCCTCTAATCAGTTTCCTGATAAAGGTAAATCTTCTTGTTCTAACTGTGATAAGCCAGAAAAATCTTACAAGAAGAAAAAGAAAAAATATAGTAAGTATCCTCGGAAGAAAGGATATTTCAGGAAACGTGATAAGAAAAGAAAGGATTCCAAGAAATGGAAGCCTACCTGCTACATTTGCAAGGGAAACCATTTTGCAAATAAATGTCCGGACAGAAATAAGAAAAAGGGAAAAGGTAAAATCCGTTGAAAATATTTTTGCGGATTTTATGTCAAGAGAAGGACACACTTCAGAACCCGTTGTGTCGGAATAGAATCAGAATCCATCCGGCATCATTCGGATAATCCGAATAAGGGAAAATCGCTAGTACGAGGATAGCTGCTGAGAATGGAGTACAAATCCTTTCCAGCGAAGAGATCTTCACAACTTCCAAATGGCCAATGAATTTCTTTCTGATTGTTTTAAGATGTTAGTAGGAAAGCAACAACTAACATATCTCGGCCTTTGGACGGACAATCCATTCTTCCAGTTCTCAGCAGAGGCAGAACCAATTGATCCTGATGTTGGCCATGTTCTTCAAAATTGGTGTGGAGATTTTGTTCTTCCTGTCAAGTTTCTCAACCCACATATCAAAAGACCAAACCAGTGGTTGAATGCTGAACATGGAAAGAGTCTAATCAGAGGTCTGCAACTTCTGTCCTACAAGTTAATGCTTCAGATGAACTCATCAAAAAATAATTGGCTTTTGCTTTAGGCATGAGTTCATTACCTTGAGGATCTCGCTTGAAAAACAAGGTATAATCCAAACTTCTGAGTCACCATTCTCATGTCATGCAATGTACATTCCAAAAGTTGATGAGAATGGTAAGGAATTACCTAAGAAATGGCTAGTTGTAAATTATAAGCCATTAAATGACTGCCTTGTTGATAATAGACATCCTCTGCCAAGTAAAGATCATATCTGGTAGACTATTCAGGGTAGTAATGTTTACTCTAAATTTGATCTGACAAAAGGGTTTTGGCAGATTGGCCTCAAAAGTGTTGACTTTTACAAAACAACATTCTCAGTACCACAAGGTCTCTATGAATGGACAGTACTTCCATTCGGTATTAAAACTGCTCCCTCCATTTTTCAGCAGAAAATGGATGTGATTTTTAGACCTTATGCCAAATTTATCCAACCCTATATCGATGACATTCTTGTCTTCAGCCAGGACATGCCCCAACATCTCACTCATCTCCGCCAATTCCTTTCAATTTGCCAACACTATGGTCTTGCTGTCAATCCTTCCAAGTCTTTCTTTGCCCAAAACCATATTGTTTTCATTGGCATCAAGCTTCTTCCGGGGGGGAGAATGGAGGCACAACCACACATCTTGAATAAAATTTCTAATCTTGCAGTTACTAATGTCAAAGAATTACAACGCTTCTTAGGCCTTGTAAATTATATTGCAGGATTTTATTATAAGCTTGCTGAAGATAGAATTGAGTTAAATAAGCTTCTAGGAAAGAAGCCACCACCATGGATGGCCAAACATGACAGTTTGATCTCCTGAATCAAACTGATAAAGTAGTATTGATGGAAATGATGAGGCAACAGTTGCCTACATTTGAAATGTCAAGAGTAAAAGAAAGAAAACCATATAGGAAGTTTCCTATAGATATAAACTAGTCCATGGTAGGAGCCATAGAAAATGCAAGAAAGGCAGAGGCAGAGCTGAAAGCTTTGAATTTGAAATTGTTTCCCCTGGGCAGAGACTATGATCCTTATCACAAGATCGAGCAAAGGTTCAACAAGAAGTACAAACACACTGTCCACCTTGAGGATTACTGGGTAGATTGTGATGATGAACATGAAGTCAGAAAAAGAGAAATAAAAAATTATCACCAGATCAGATGAGGACCATAGGGCAACCTGAGGTGCCTCAAGTTAGAAAAGATGATGACAATCTCATAGATCTAGAATACGAGGAGAAAAAGATATATAATGACACTATTTTTGCTCCAGATTTAACACAAAGGGAAGAGACCTCTATTAATGTCCTCACTGCCAAGGTTATGGCCAGAACCAAGAAATGGGTTGCTTAGAAAGTAGAGGAACTTAAAAGCAAAGGGGTGGCAATCACTAGTGACAAGAAAGGAAAAATAAAAGAAAGATAAGAGAAAGGATATGATGATTTCCTTGTACATAAGAGGTAGATCCTAGGGACAAAGATACTTGAACCTAGTTCATCTGGAACAACAGAGGAGATCACTTCTAAAGGGGTATCCTTGGTATATCAGCCATTGTCACCTCCTACCAGACCAATACTTAAAGAAATTCTTGTATCAGTGTTTGTATCCTAAATACCCACAACTCAACAAGAAACTATAGAACAGGGGCAGAGTTTAGTTGGGACTACTACAGAAGGAGGAGATGGTAATGATGAATATGCAAGCCTCATTTCAACACTCAAAAGGAAAAGGAAAGATGACATGTTGCAGGGTGTCAAAGTACCACGACAAAGTAGATATCAAATCCCTCACATGAGAGGTGCTATTTCACCATCGCCAGTAGTAGTATCGGTTGATCTGCAGGTGAGTGTAATTAAGGAAATGCAGCATGACGTACCCATAGAAACCATAGTAAAAGTAAAAATGAAGATGGCACAAATGGCTAGGAGCCAAGCTAAAGAAGATGAAGCTACAAAATCCCTTCCCTTGAGCCAAACAATAGATTTAATTGAAGATGATGTGGTACAGGATATCACAAATCACCCTATTGCACCTATGTTACAACACACAGAAGCAGTAGATAAGGCCGTTAAAATAGGTGAAACACATGATAAAGGGGAAGAAACCCCTGAGGTGGAGGTGCATATGGGATCCCTGGATAGTTTGATTGAAAATCTTACTAACCCAGCTATGGTAGACTTAGCTTATGTACCTAAAGAAGGGGATAAGGAAGAAGAGGTCATCCTGACTGATCAGTCCCAAGAGAAAGGCATTCCTATGGAAGTAGATAACAAAGGTGATAATATAGAAGAGCACATGGCATAGTAGGATGTCCTGAGGGACAAAACTAAACAAGACAAGGTAGCTACGTCACCTACAGCTACAGGAGGAAAAGATGATGAGGATAAAGAAGATGATCATCAAGAAGAGGAGAATAAAGGCCAAGAGCCTAAATCTGATGAAGTTCCAAAAGAGCATGAAGATCCATCACCCAATAATCAACCACCTCCAGAACAAAGACAAGAGGAATCACATGAAGAGGAGGATCTAGATGCCAGAAGTGAACAACAAGAGAATGTACAAGATCCAAAGGATCAAGAGAAAGAATAGGATAAAGATGCTCAAATTGAGCAATCAGACCAAGATACAGGATCACAGTCTGATGTTTTGACCTTAATTACTTCAAAGGTAGATCAAGAAAAGGTACTATAGGTACCATTTGATTTTAAATCATTGTTTACAATTGATTTTGCTAAGGTAAAACAGAGAGCTAGGATAGTCTCCAACATCAAGAGGGATCTGAAAACTGGGAAAAGGACATCTCAAATTGCTGTGCCTATAATGGATAAGGCCAAAGGTGAAATTAGGCCAGAGGAGTATCAAATAACCCAGATTGATTTAGGCCATATGACCACTGAGCAAGAAGCTCAAGAACATCTTCAGAGTGCTGAAGTAGTGGTGGCTAAAGTCAGGAAGCTCAAGGCAAGGAAGAAAGAGTCAAAAGAACAAAATATGCAGTTACAATAGTTTATATAGGGATTGGTTAAGCCAGACACCTTGGCATCTGCCCTGTAAACTATAGAGAGGCCGACTACATTGACTCTAATAAGTGAAGAAGATATAACTGGGCTAGATATCCAGAAACATCAAGCCCATGTTATGGAGAAATGGTACTCCAAATTCATGACTTCTGGAGAACAACTAATAAGGATATCCATAGCTAATTGGGACACATTGTCCAAATTAAAGGAAAGCATTGACTCTTTGAAAGGTGAATTCACCCAGTAGATTCATAAGTGTAATTATGTAATGGCTAGACTTAGGAGAGCCAAAGGCATGACAGATAGTGAATTGCTAAAAAGCAAAATTGTTACAAATGCAACCCTGCCACTCATGGGTACATGGATAGCAAAAATGGAATATGAACTTAATGTATTGAAGGCTAACATGGACAAAGTGAAGGACATCCAGACTAAAGTGCATGATCTTCTAGCTAAAGAATAGAGAGTAATGGAATAATTACTAGGAGATGTTGTGGAAGAAGAAGAAACACTAGATTTGGATAATGCTATATAGATGTTCAAGGGTAAATTCAAAGAAGTAGCTGAGGATCCTAAAGATATTTTCATAGAAGATATCATGGATGAGATGGTTGAGTTAAGTGTAAAGACATATAGTAAAGAAGTAGATAAAAGGACATCAATGTTGGAACCATTGGATGAACAGATACAAGCATTGAAATATGCCAAATTAAGAGCTACAATGATAAGCAAGTTTCAAGTAGACACATTTGTGTAGGCATATGATAATTATAAGAGAACAAATGCAGGAATGCAAACACATGAAGAGGATCCATTGGCATAAAGGTATTTTCCAACAAGATAAAGTGGAAGAACATGGAATATTCTAGAATGACAGCTGTATCCACTAGAGGATTGCCAACTGGCAATCTGTGCCACATGTCTTATATATTGACTTGGTTAGAGAAATATGAGACGTTGATGATAATAGACAAATCATGATCATAGGATCTTTTGTAACCGCCTCCTCTTCTTGTTCTATAAAAGGAGATGGAGTGCACTTTGTAAAACATTCAGAAGCTTAATTGAGGAGTTATTGAATTTCATGGTCCTTTCTCAAAGTCAATTGTAAATTATACATACTCTTTTGCATACTTAATGAAGAAGAAGCTCTTTTGATTACAACTAATCGTAAACTTTGAGTAGTCAGTGGATGAATTTTGGACATGTTACTTTGATTTGCTGTGTCCCTTGGAGTGCATTTCATGTTGTACATGTTGTCTTCATTCCTTTCCTTTTAAGTTAGCATCAATCATATCTAGCTGTAGAACATCTTGGTGAACATATGATTTGATTTTCTTCCTTTTCATGACAGTATCAAGAGTATATATGGATCAATGGCTAAAGATTCACTTACTTTCAGTAAAATTTGGAAAGCATGTATTCAAATTTGTTTAATTTCATTCAATCATCATCATAATTACAAATACACAGAAAATAATAAGCAAATACAAAGAAATATGCATATATCCTGTAGATAACTAAACATCTTTAGCATATTTGAGAAAATAGCATGTTGAAATAACAAATATCATGCAAGGAAACATAAATAAAGTTATAAATCATGGAAATATATGCTTATAGGCACACCATTTGAATAAATTTACAGTGCAGAAGTGAAATCTAGTTAACATGAGTAATGTGCAGAAGAATTGATCAAACTTACATAAATATTTGCATCATCTAGTTAAATACAGTAGGATTCAACCTTGTTTGTTAAGAAATTCACAGAAATCAGGTAAAGTCAAGTTTATCCAAATATGAATTTCTCTGAAGCAGAAACATAATGCCCCTTGAATAGAAAACAACAACGCACATCAAACTACTGAGTAACGTTAGATGATTATTAAATCCACGGAGACATGGGATCATGAATTCTCAGAATTCATCGTATCTTTCAAGATGATAAATGTTTGATTTGCATTTATTTATCTATGTTTGTTTATGACTAACATCATGATCAACAAGACTGTGATGTATGAAGACAAGATAAATCGTAGAGGTTAAAAACACAAATAAAATGCATGAAAACACAAGCTTATACCTTCAAATGATTTCCTTCTCCTTGATAAGGTGGAGGAGCTTGTACCCACGAGCTCCTAACTTTACCCAAGTTGATGTAGTGTGAATGTGGATTGCTCTTTGCTTTCTCAACACAATATGAGGATAGCGATGGACTGATTTGAGAGGGATTTGATAAGATGAGGATTGGATTTGGCTATGGATGAGTGAGATAGAAGGCTAGAGGGATTTTGGCATTATGATGGTATGATGATAGGAGATGAGAGAAATTTTGGCATAGTGATGATAGGATGAAGAAGTTATGAAAATGGCTTGGATGAGGGCTCTATTTATAGATTTTTGATAAAAGGATGGAGGGTGAGGATTGAAAGTTTAGATCAATGGCTAGGAATGCTTAAGGATTAGGGTTTGGATTGGGGTTGTAGTCTTGTGACAAGTGTCACAAGAGGGTTGGATAAGAGAGATCAAAGGCTAAGATTTGGTCAATGAGATTGGATGGCTCTCGTTATTTGTGAATTTTAAATTCACATGGGGAAGGGTGATGAGAATTAAAATGAATTAAAAATTCATTTTGGGGGTAGAGTTGGATATGACAAGTTAGATGTGAATTTTTAATTCACACATGGGGAAGAGTTCCCTTCATGGGGAAGAGTTTCCATTAATGGAGACTAAGACAAGTGGGAAGGTCAAGCACACATGTACACTTACATGTGTAAGAGGAAGATGTGACCCTTTGAATAGAAAAATGATTTTTATTCAAAGTGTGTGGGAGAAGGGGTTAAGCAAGGTTTAATTAAGTGTTTAGCTTAATTAATTTAGGTCTAGGGGATAGGTAAGCTAGGGTAGCTAATTAAATAATTGCTATTTAATCAACTAGGCTAGGTTTAGGTTGATTAGTAGGGTAGATTAATTAAATAACATGATTTATCTAATTAACAAGGATTAGGGAGATGGACAAATTAACTAAATAAATATTGAGAATATTTATTTAATCAATGTGGATAGTGTTGTAAGGTATAGTGATAAATTAAATGAATTAATTGATCACAAAGGATGGATAAATAGTTAAGGGTAGATGATTAGGGATAAATTAGTTAAAATGAATTTATTTTTTTAATAGGAGGGATAATTAGTGGTGTAGAGATACGGGAAATTGGTTTGTGGAGCAAGTCAATTTTAGGTGTCTAAATCTAGAGCTATATAGTTAATTGATAGAGACTAACCAATTCTCTGTGTATCAAATGTGGTCGACTGTGAAGAAAGTTTTCCCAGTTGTAGTGATAGTAAAGTATGAGATAGTTCTCATCTTGTGTGGTAGTTGTGTTAAGTATTTTACTTCAGTTGAAAAGGCTTAATGCTTTTAAATATGGTAATTTATTATCTTATGTTTATGAAGAACTATATTGATTGACTGTTAATATGTTGTGACAAATTATTGTTAGCCCTAAGTTGAAACAAGGTATACTATTGAGAATTTCACAGTTTTATCTTGTGATGTTATACTTGGGTATATTCGTAAATGAATATATGTATCATACATGTATGCATTTGTAAATATAGATTATCCATTTTTAGATTATAGGAATTATTTGTATCGATTCTATGTTTGAGCCAACTTAGATAGTTCAGGAAAGGAATTGAGAGTTCCATTTATTATATTATTATTTTTAATGAAAAGGATATAGTTCGTAAGAACATATTATATTTAATTCTTATTCAGGATGATAAATTATGATTAAGGAATCTATGAGTTACCTTTGCTTGGAGTTTAGGTCAGCAGGGAGTAAGTAACTCAGGATTATCACTATTTTCTATGTGAGATAGTTTCTTTTGTATATAATTGATTAAATTTTAAGATGAGTCTGTCTTTTAAATATGACGCTGGGAATGTAGGTTTGCACAATAGTATAGTGATAGTGTTAAACTATCTACTTGATCTCTATTTTAAAATTAACTAGTTGGAAATGTAGTTGGAGTTAAACTTTGTTGTTCACCTAACCAAGCCTAGAATAGGTTCAATATTTTGGTTAAGTTTATATGCCTGATTTTAGAGTATATACTTGAGATTACTCATATATGATATGACAATATGTGTTAACTAGTTTGAGATAGAGGTGTGTGAACATACGACATGCATATATGTTTCAGGAATGTGTTTGATTATTAGAATCTTTAGCCAAAGTAATGCAAAATCACTGCTTGCATTGTCAATTCACAATGTATTATTATTATTGCATAACAGTCAGTACACATTATGCTTAGCTAGAAGGATCTAGAGTTGTATAATGGATTATATGTAATAGACACAACACTAGTTCTCAGAAGGCATGTTGGATCTTGTTGATTTCCTTATCCACTTCCCTCATGAAGGGTAGGGCAACTTCGAGGTGGAAGGTGTGTGGGGGACCGCTAGTTTGTGGTTGGAGGTAAAGCACTCGGGTGATGCTCTCCCTCTTGCAGCTGATTAAGCCAAAGACTTGGTGATATACACAGAGAGATTTGATGATTTAGTCATATACATATTGTACTTCATTGATATTATTGTAATAATGATTACTTGTATAATTGTACTTCATAGCATCAAGTTGATGATGCAATTTATAATAAGTGCTTTATGAATGTAATATTGTTATTCATTGATTATGAAATGTGGAATTGGAAAATTTCTTTCTCAATCTTGTTATTGTGAGATGATTTAATGGTATAATAAGGTATTTATTTAAAAAAAATATGTAGGGATTATGTCTTGAATCTAGTTAAGATTTGTTTAGGATAGCAGATAGGTGTTTGTTACAATTTATAGCCTTGCAACTAGTGCATATGTCTCATCATAGTCTCTTCTAGGTCACTATTTATATCCATTAACAACTAGCCTTGCTTTATGCCTTTCAATCTTTCCTTCAACAATACTCTTGGTTCTATAGGCCCACTAAACTCCAATCACTTGTTTACCCTTGGGTAAATTAGTTAACTCCCATGTTTCATTCCTTTCTATTGCATCCAACTCCTCATCCATGGCCTTACACCATTTTTATTCTTTCATAGCCTCTTCAAAATTAGTTGGATCACCATGAGAGAACAAAGCAAAGTTTAGACTTTCATCAAAATCATCATACCTTGTGTCTTCATAAATTTCCCTCACGCTCCTTTTCTTTCTTGGCATTAGAGAAGTGAGTGTAGGATCTAAAATACTTTTGGAGTTACTGTTGCTTGATTCTGGAGTGCTCTGGATCTGATTTTGTTGTTGCAATCTTGAACCACCTAACTTCAGAGAGCTCCAAAGATGGTTCCAGAGTGCTCCGGAGCTGGATTCTGAAGTGCTCTGGGGATGGTTCTAGAGTACTCCAGAGTTGGATCCGAAGTGCTCCAAAGCTGGTTCTACTTCACTACTGGAAGCTCTTCCTTCTTCATTTCCACCTTCTTCATCATTTATGGGTACCATTGCTGAGATACCCGTGGTGGTGTCAACCGTGCCATCCCATGATTCATTTTTAATGAACTCAACATCCCTGCTGATCACAACCTTCTTGGTGACAGGGTTATAAATCTTGTATGCTTTTGATTCTTCACTATACCCAACAAAGATGCACTTTTCTCCTTTATCATAAAATTTCTTCCTTTTCTCCTTTGGCACAAATGCATATGCCATGCAACCAAGTATTCATAGGTTCTCCACACTCCATTTTTTTATTTCTCCATGCTTCTTGTGGAATCTTGTCACGAACAACCTTTGTGGACTTCTATTCGGTAGGTATACTGTTGTTGCTACAACTTCACCCCAAGATTCTTTAGACAATCCCTTTGCTTTTAGCATAATTACAACCATATCTTGGATGGTTCTTGTTTTTCCTTTTAGCAACTCCATTTTTTTGTGGAGTGTACCTTGTGGTAAACTATTTCTCAATGCCTTCATCCATACATAAATTCATAAATTCCTTGGAGATGTACTCTCCCCCTCTATCCGTTTTGAGGACCTTGATGAACTAACCACTTTGTTTCTCAATCAAGGCCTTAAACACCTTGAACTTATCAAATGCTTCAAATTTATTCTTCAAGAAATAAACCCAAGTTTTCTTGTTGTAGTCATCTATCAATGTCATAAAATAAGTATTACCACCCAGGGTGTGGTTTTTCATAGGACCACACAAATCTGAGTGCACCAATTCTAATGGTGCTTTCTCTCTCCTAGAATACCTTGATTGAAAGGGTTGCCTGTGCTTCTTTCCTAGTATATAGTCTTCACATTTCCCATTTTAATCTAAATTGTTAGGAGCCCTCTAACCATATCTTTTCTGGACCAACGATTCAAACCATGAAAACTTAAGTGCCCATACCTCAAATTTCAAAGTTTGGATGGGTCTTTGATGATTGTCCTAAAGGCAGACTGTTGTGCCACTACTATAGATGCCATTTGGTTGACTCTAGAGCGCTCTGGAGCCTTCATGTGTATGGAGGGTGTAGCTTCGGATAGCGCTAAAGAATGAATTTGCATCTTGAGAGGAAACATTCTATTCCTTGTCATCTACACTGCTACAATCTACTTCTTACTTCCATCCTTGTCAAAGATTATGCACTCTCCATTCTCCATTAATACTCTATATCCATTCTGGACCATCTTTCCAATGCTCAAGAGATTATGTTTTATGCTTGGAGCATAATAGATGTCCTAGATTTCTCTTTTGTCACCTTGCTTGGTCTGAATGATGTGTAACACCCCCACCAAGGAATCCCAGAGGACAACACTAAACTACGTCAAATTAATGGAACAATTTTTTTTTAAAAAGCAAATAACAATAGAATGCATAACACAACACAATAATCTAAACCTAGGTCCTCTAAGGTTCCTCGACTGCGCTACTCACAAATCAAGATTACAAGAACAAAGGTTACATAATCGATCTAACCATCAAGGTTCACTTTTAGGTGAAGATCTGTAAAATCCCAACTCTTTGACCAATTCCTTATATGCTCATTCATAAAGACATAACTTGTCCTTGTTTTCAATTTAAAAAAAAAAACATTATCTATTTTAAATTACTTTGCACCATTTATTTCAAGATTCAGTCAAATCTATAGTTTATTATAATTACTGACAGATAATTTGAAAATATCCATAGTTCTCTATGAAACCAAACATAATGCTCTCTACATTTAAAATGAATAGTAATTTAAATAACGCTATGCTGTGTAAATATAGGGCATGTAATTGTGTACCTTCTGCAACCTGAGGCCTTCCTTGAAGCTTCATCATTATAGGAATAGATGGCCCATATACATCAGCATCTAAGAGACCCATTTTTAGTCTGCAAGACCAGGGAGGGTGAGTGAACAACCCAATACTCAAATCAACATCACAATCCTGACTTATAAGGGCCTTTTCTTTTGCTTCTGAGTTATTGTTAACCTTTCCTTCTCCTTTTGGCCTGTATTTCTCATGAAACTATTGCATGTCAATTGAACTTATTAGTAAGTATTATTAGAAGACATAAAAGGGCTGTTGGAACTGGAGAAGGTCTTTGAATGTTTGAAGCATCAATAAAAATCACCTAACTTGCCTACTCTAAGATGATAGGAAGATATTGATGCATTCTTCCTAGGTCCTAGGAGATACCAAATCTAGAGGTTTATCTTGCTTAAAAAAAATTAGCCAAGTTTAAATAATAAATGGTGTTCATATCCTTCATTCTAAGGTATAATTTAATTGATGCAATAATAGAATAAAAAGTAAGGCCCAACCGTGTGATACTTTTTACACTATTCATTTCTCTTTTAGATTATCTGTGGTAGACTTTTATGAGCACGTGATGTTATTTTGGGATATATGATGATTTTGCAAACTATTGATAATTATGCTTTGACCAATTATAATTATTATGTGGACTTTATTGGCACCGGATGTGATTCATGATATATATGAGACTTTATGGATTATGATTGATTTAATATTGATCCTTCATGTGGAATCATGAGGATTTTGATGTACATGAGGCCTTGTGGACTGTTGATGTTTATGGCATTTAATCATGCTAATTTGTGGACCCTATACTTAATCTATGGACATTTTGAGAATGAATTAATGAAATTATATTTTCATACATTGGAATTGAGCATTGAGGCACCTGTGTGAAGCAGGTTGCTCTATATGATATCATTTGAATTGATATGTATATTGTGATGGAATTATATTTAGTTGCTTTGGCTCTATTGCATCAAACATATCGATGGTTGCAATGAGTGTGCAGATTTTAAGTGAGTCAAGCAGGTGATGGAGATGTGCTCCAACATGCCATGTCAACATGAGACAGTGTCAACCTAAACTAAACTTGTTCACCCCTTTGTGTGTGACTCATCTTTGCCACATTGGCCTTGTGGCCGACATCAGACCTTGATCATGTGACAGTTGGCACCACCCTTGTGCATTATGATCTTTATTGTTGCCCCACAAATTTTTCCATGAAGCCTAACTGTCTAGTTCAGATGCTGAGCGAGAAGTATTTCTTCTTTTGGACCCTTAGATCTTGTGTAAACCATATCAAATCCACCTACACTGGCCTTTGAGATTGCTTGCTACAAGTTGCAAGTACAACCTTTAATACACCCTGCAGAGAAAGAGTGAAGCCAACCTCAACCTGACGGTTGATGTACACCAAAACTCCTGAACTTGAGTGTGACTTGTCTAGATTGGCACAGTTCTAGAAGGTGTGTGTGCAGGTAGCCTTCTGAATGGGACAACTTGCTATGTGGGCTGCAGGCCTCTACACCAAGGAGAGGTGAGAGGAAGGATTGGAATGTTAGGAAGGATGTGTAGGATGTGAGAGAGAGTGTGCAAGCTCATTTATGGGCTTGGGAAGGATGCAGGAAAGGTCCTAGAGAATCATGTGGGGAGGCATCTAAAGAGAATCGTGGACCATTTGTTTTAGTTTAAAGATCTTGCCTATAGAGGAATAAAGTGAATATTGAAGACTTGGTAGCAACAGTATTATCTGAGGAGTTTTTTTGTGGTATTTGTGGTATGAGTATTTGTTTAGAAGGATAATTCAGAAGCTGGGAATAAATTGTAGACTCATTGTATATGAGCACAACCTTCTATATTGAAATTGCATCATATAGGTTCATTTTGCTAAACAGTGATAATCCAAAGTGCTCATGACATATTTGTAAACTAACTCATTAGAGATCAGTGCCAGAAGGGATCGTGGCCTACAGAGTGGAACGCAACTTCTCATAAAAGAATCCCTGCCTATGAATGATCCATGTGAAATGCATATCGGATGTCATTATCTACCATCCATCGAAGGTAACAAACATGGTTGATAAGATTGTCAACTATCACTGAAGCAAAGGCGACAAAGACATAAGTAATATATCACATATCATTTGAAGATTCAAATAAGTTGCAAAGACTAATGCCAGCATCAAGGAATCATCACCATTTAGAGATCTGGAGACTGAAGTGACTGTATGCATAATGGTTTACATGAGTATATCAGTGTAGTGTTTCATTGAAGGAAACTGTGGACAAACACCACCACAGAGGTTTTCATAGGAAAAGTTCAAGCAGTTACAAGAGTCTTGTTTTGTAACAACAATTTATGTTTAAACTAAGCTATCATGGACATATGATTAGATGTTGAGATTTGCATATTAAGCACATAAGGCATCTCTATTCAAATCTTTAATTTGAATAGAACCATCTATTATATCTAGCCAATTGTTTGTTAGCTTGATCAGAATATTCAGTGCATATCAATGTTCATTTAGAAATCAGAATTATAACAAATATCTTGAGAAGGATATTACAAAGTTTACAATATTCTTAAATCGAACTGTCAGCTTCAGCAAAGCATCAAATAAGTGATTCAAACAAGGAGATAAAATCTCAACCAACACAGAAATAAATGTATATTAAAATAAAACATCATTCGTATCCATAGCTCTTATTAGAATTGAGGACCCTTTATAAATTTCACCTTCGTAGGAATATTTCTTCTCTTTTTAGATTCGGATCTCCGCTTTTACCAATGATACCCTTCCATATATAATCGATACAAATGTCTTTGAAAAAGGATGTGCCTTTCTATATAATGGATGCGACTTTTATTGAGGAGCATATTATCATTAAAATGCCAAGGATATTAATCAGCCTTTAAATACTAAACAAAGAGGAATTAGGAATGAACGAAAGGTTAGAGACTTGTTCACAAGGGATAGAGACTATATATGTTTATGGGATGCAACTTATTTTAAGAAAGGAAGTGTCTTTTATTAAGAGTTCAAGAAATTCCTTTGACCTCTTTAAAAGCCTAATAGATATTGATATGGGTTATTAAGATTGATTAATTTTAAACTATTTGTGATGTATAATAAATTATAATTTTTTTAATATATATATTCATATATATCCAAATAGTATACTTATATTCTAACTAAATTTGATGATGTAAATATTTAATTATTGAACTTGGAGAGTCATACTCTATACTACTAATGAAAATGATAATATATCAATAGATGTAGTTAAGGATAAGGAGCAAAATGCATACAACTTCACCTTGCATCACACAAAGAGAAGAAGCCATTAGTATGAAAATCCTCTTATTATTTTACCTTAATCCCCAAGTTCTAAAGCCAAATACTTGCACATCCATGATGAGAATGGAGGGGCACTACATCCTCTCCCCCTAAAACTTGACTTACTCCTAGAAGTCACAACTAGGGTGGAAACATATCGCATTAGTACTGAAAATTTCTATTACCAACATCAAAGCTGATTTATTACATCAAATTAATATACACTAGTTTTGCCTGTGAAAACAATTCATCTCACAAGGATATATACTTATATAGCCCATTTCAAACATGATCTATCCTTTTAGTTTTCAGTGTCACACTAATAACACATTCAAGACTTGCATTTCAAAAATGAGTCCATAGTACATAAACTACTCAAAATACTTACATATTAGCATTAACACCCATCAGTTTCTTTCATAAGAAGGAGAACATTGCACCCTTTTAGTCCTAATTAGCATAATTTCTCATAATAGAAACATATAAAAGTATTCAATTTCAAATGTATTACCAATTCATTTTCTTTACCCTTAAATTGCAATTCCTCTTCCAATACACTATTAAGCAATCAATACATCAGAATGCTACACTTCCATAAAACACAACATAATTATACACACCAAGCGCACATTCTTCATTAATTATCCATCCAGACATACCACTTTATTCATTTTACAACACTAAATCTCATAACATATTCAACAAAGATCATGATTTTACACCTTTTTAGAAGCATGGGAACACAATTTATTATTTCATAAGTATTATATTCATGATTTAACATACATTCCTCACATACACATGAATGCACATCACTGGGAATCACATCACAAGGCTACACAAGGGTCCATCTGGACACCGGGAAGCAGCATACTAAACCATGATACATAATCCATGAGCCAGAGCCAATATCCATCTCACATAATCCATGAGCCAGAGCCAAAGTCATAAAGAAAGGTCAAATAAAATTTCAATTTCAACAATAAAGCAAGAAATGCACGCAATTTCAACACTAAATCAAATGTAACCACGAGGGATACGTGAAAATAAGATCACAAGGTGTGGCTAAACCATCAAAATCAAATATAAACAAAGTGTCGGCCTTCACAAACAATAGAAAATCATCAACAACCATAAAGAAAGTCCACAATCTTCGAAATTACACTGTATAACACTACATGACTAGATACTAGCCACCAAATGAGGAAGGAGGGAACAACATCAGGCTATAGTAGTAGCCCTCATGTGGTGCAGAGTGAGCACGCCATCCACATGGCTTAGAGTGTACTCCTCAGCTACACCATGCATCGCGTCATCGCGCGGCATGGACTAGCCAAGTGGCCCACGCACTCCTTGGCTGCCCGCATGGGATGTGTACCTCGGCCACATCCTGCATCACGTCTTAGTGCGACATGGTCATACGCCAGCTGGAGAAGGCACGTACTGGTCGTATGCCGCATGATAGTGTGTTTGTGGCTCAGCAGAATCAGGCACGCACAGAACACACCCCACATAGTGACACCTCGTGGAGAAGGCACACACAGGTACTCGCCATAGCTAGAGGTATACATGGCTAGGACATACCCATATGCTAACCGACCCAAACACTATCAAAAGCAAACTTGAGTATCCCTCTACAAGTCTACGAGGCCCCATTACGCTCATCACACAAGTAGGCTATCATAACACAAACTCATAGTGCACCTTCATGTGTCTATGCACGTGGCATCGTGTCCTCGAGCCCAGCTCACTACCATCAGCAACATGACATCATCACCAGCACTGTGTCGGAACATCAGTGGGGTGTGGCATCGTATCCATTTCATCATGTCAGAACACGTGCATATATGGTATATATAATGCATATATGAGTGTATCAAAATGGGGCTCCTCGAGCTTCACCTCTCATACAGACAAGGTTGACTTGCTAATGCCAGCTCAACGCCCCTATAGGTGGCTGGCAATGCAGGCTCAACGTCCCTATAGAAAACTAGGCATATACTAACAACCCAATGCTGCTGTACTCAAAACTATGGGGATTAGGCTAGCACATATGGATCAAGTACCCTGATCCATCGTAAGGGGAAGTAGTGAGTACTTTCCTCAGGATCGGTTGAGCTAAGACCACTCTACGCCGCAATATACGTACGCTGCACACCCCGCCCAAGGAACTTTGTGGCTACTACTACCCCTTCATGAATTGAGGGACTAGAGAACCAAAAGAAGAGAATCTATGAAACCAACTTTTGGCTACTCTCATATATATAAATTTCAACCACACATGGGTTGGCCCTCAATCAGGTAACAAACATACAAGCACACATAATTGTATGGTTAATCCCACACCTAAAATACAACATATTCCCCATGGATGGGTACCTAGTATTACCATCCCATGGGCACACAAAGCAAGTACGAGGTATTCACAACACTCAACCAATGCACAGTTACTGGTTTCTCACATTTACAGGGGGGTTACATTTACATACTCAATTCCATTACTTTCAAAAGATCACATACCATAAGTACATTTATTTCCATAACCAATATGATTCCCTTTTCCAAAATCATATCATTACCTTTTAGGTACAACCCAAAGGAGAGGACTAAATCACCCTCCTTGCAAACATCGCTAAAACTACATTCATTTTAAACACCAAATTCAAATATTCCTAACACCCATTTCCACTTATAAACATCAAGACATAATCATCATAGAATCACTTACAATGCTTTCAACATAGTACAATAGTGCATGAACATGTATAGCATCATCACTACCATCTTTATATTAGTGCATAAACATAAGTAACATCTTCACAATCATCATTACCTTCACTTCTATATTCACATAATGATATACATCTCATTTTACACCCATTACGCTCTTATCTCATAATAACACATAATGTGACATCGTATCACAAGTCACAATAATACCATTCATTTACAAGAAAATGAGAACTAGCAACACAATTAGATGAGTTTTGTTGATGACCCCTAGTCATTTCTCAACATTCACTTCCATGCATATAAGCATAAGTAACCTTGGCTATGTCAATGGCATTCAATTGCTCACTCAAAACAAGATATGCAACATTCTTATTATTTTGGCATTTACTATTTTCAGTTTGTATTAAAGTACAAGTGCTCTCCTATATAATCTTATTAAAATCACAATGCAATAGAGGAGATCAAATCTCATCAACAAGATATATCCACTAAGCAATTACCATCTTCATTCAAGCTCATTAAACAAGGAGGCACTAATTAACATATAATCACCTTCAACACATAACCATGACAAGCATAAGGTCTTCTTCACTCCTATATCACTAACTCTTTTACTTATTGGAATTTTAACATACTAATTAAATCCATATGCCATTATTCTAACATCTTGTCAACTATTGACAACTAAGAAGAGGAGAGAAGATAGATTTCATCTCTAGTCAAGACATCACATGCCATCCAATATTCATCATACAAACATGCAAACTCTACTAAGGAGAAGTTTAGGGCACCGTTAATGCACCAATTACTTCAATTGTAATGAAAGAATGATATACGTAGTAATCTAGTACATTAATAGGTTACAAGTAAAATTTGGTCACATTACACCAATTTCTGCAACCATACATCACTTACAAGAAAGCATGCAACATTCATTCTAATATATCCACATCCACAACATCTACACACTTTCATCCTTTACATCTATAATACAGGAAAGAATTACAAGAGTAACTTATGACCAATTAGGGTCATCTCATTTACTAGCAACATAAAGGAAGACACAAGAAGAGCATGTCCAAGCAAGGGTAATTAGGCAACCCAAGTTACCTTCAACCCACAAAAACACAATGCAGAACATTCCTACCCCTGTCTTATAACATGGGAGAGTGATCACTCTTAGCCATGGGAGAGTCTCAACCAAGGTCAACACTCTAGTCCCATTGAGTAAGGTAAGGCCAAGGAGGCTAATTCCTCCACAGTTTCTAAGCATGGGGTTTTAACTTAACGAACTAATGCCATGCTAAGGCATGAAAGCAATCAAGACTATAAAAACAATATAACAAGCTCATGCCACACACGCCAAACAAAGTGAAACATAGAAGGCCCAAGTATGCCAGAGCTCCTAGTGTGTGATCATGGGCTTTGATACCAGGTGTAATGCCCCTGCCAAGGAACCCTAGAGGACAACACTAAATTACGTCAAATTAATGGAACATAAAAAAAAACAAATAACAATAGAATGCATAACATAGCACAATAATCTAAACCTAGGTCCTCTAAGGTTCTGTTAGGTCTCAAAAATGCAAGTTGCTAATCCTAAGAGGATGCCAGGCTCTATGCTTAGATTTGCAATGTTTTTGAACTAACTTGATGAAATCAACCTTCAAGGTTTAGTGATTTCCTTCACTTCAGGTCTTGCTACACCTAGGTGGGTGAACCTTGGGAATTAAAGTAGACTAAATGTAAATGTATTGACTAATTAAATCTATCCACAATGGCAAAGGTTGTAGGATAGATGAAAAGCTTGCTACCTAATTATATCTAATGTCTAATGAACGGATTGGTAGAAATTGTATAAGTAATATCAAGGTAAAAAGGATTTTAAATGATGAATTTAAATAAGACCAGTGCTTTGTTGGGTAACAGAGTCGAATGAAGGACCAAGACTAGTGGCTTATAATGGGTACTAATTCTAATTGTTTGGCACAACTTTAGTTTATAGCTTGTATAAACGTGCAAGGAAATGACTGACAAACTCTTCTTGATAATCCAACCAATATAATCAGATATCTTATAATTCACCAGAAGGTATTTTAATCCTTACTTGAAGGAACCAGTTGAAATGAATAAGCAAGAATAACAGATAATATTATGTTGGAGACAGAATGGCAATCCTAATTATATGGCTCTACTTAGTAATCCAAACTTAATACTTCCAGGCTATCGTGACTGATCAGAAGGATTTTAATTCCTCAAATGGAAACCAATTTACTCAATCACACAGATACAACGAATGTGTATTGACAAATTAAATATATGCTTGATATATTAATTTGAATAACAAGGAAATATAGAACTGGATACAACCACAGAATTGAGTAACTATAACAAACAATTGATACCAAGATAGAACCACTGAATCAGAGAACTTCAATCTTCTACTTCAAATAAAACATGCAACATAGTCTTCCTAAAACATTGTAAATTATATATATGTATATCTATTCTACTGTTGATGATCTTTCAGCACCAATTGTTTGAACTTATATAGGTATTTGTATGAAGAGACATAACTCTTCAATAAGTCCTTTTGGGAATTTGACAAGATTAACAACCATTACATAACTATGATTAGGCTCTATTCAACCATAAGTAAATTTTAGCCAGATGGTCCAAGTACTCTTGATCTCGATGGGAATCAGTAAGCTCAATGACACTTCTTGTAATCATTTCAATTGTGACCATCTTCTCTAGGTGTTTGCAAGCTTCTCCAGATGCAGAATTCTTGTCTTTAAGAGCTCCCATAGCCTCATGTAATATAGTTTGACAATCAACATTCCACTCTTCTTTGCTTTTTAGTTCTCCATCACTCTTAAATAAGGTGGGCACTCCTGCATTAGAAGCTTCAGCACCTTAGCATCATTTTTGAGTTGATCGTAGTATTTTTGATGTTGCTCAATCAATGCTTTAGTATTGGAGATACCTGCATTGTCAGAAGCATCTTTACTTTGTATCTCATTCAACTTCTCCTGCATTCTCTGTTCGAGCCTTTCATGTTCTTTAATTGCTTTGTAATTCTGAGAGTAATTATCCCAAAATAGACTGAACCAATGTATCATGTTTGCATGTCTACTCTGTAGCACAGTGACAAGTGTATCTATCTGAATTTGCAATGCCGGATCCGGGGATAACGCTTGAGTGCCTTGTGAGCTTTCTCCCTGAGTCAATCTCTTTGTTGATTGCCCAAAAGTACTCTTAACTGCATCCTTCAAGTAGTCATTTTCTTTTGTTAATCTTTCACAGCTCAATTTATATGCATCCCTTTCCTTGATCAACACTTGAGCTTGTGCTTTGTTTAATTTCACAACATTGATGCCAATGTCTGCTGTAATCAGAGGGTCAATTTCCCCTGCTTTTAAAGTCATGACATGGCCAAAAGTCTTTTCAGTATCTATGATGGCTGTTTTCTTATGGGGAGGATATAGCGCCCATATCATCAATGAATTTTCATCATTATTATATCTTGTACCCATATATACTTCATTAACTTCCTCTGGAGTGAGTTTATACTTATCATCTGCACTATTTAGAAAACTGTCAAAAACCAAAGCAGAATTCAAGTCAAGACCAGGAAAAATTATAACTCCTGCATCTTTAAGCAATTGTCTACCAATGCTAGGAGTCATATCCTACATCTCTTTCTCTATTGTTACTTTTAGCATATCTAACAATTGTTTTTCATTATCAGCAGAGACATCATCCACTGATTCTCTAATTTCTTTTCCTTTGCATTTGTACAAAAATGACTTAAATTCTTTTGAGTGAATAAATTTATCATCAGAAATGAAAGAATCATAGGCTATCTGACATGGATCCTCATCAGCAGACCCCTCCTCATCATGGATTACAATAGGAGGCTGATATTGTAGCATTTTCCTTTTGGACATTTCTACTGTTTTGTCCTATGGCTCTTCTTGCTCCATCTATCCTTCAATTTCAGAGGATACAACCTCAATCTCTACTAGCTGCTTTTTCTTCTCACTTAGATCCCTTTTATACTTTTCTATCACCAACTCCACCTCAGCCTCTTCTAAATTTCTAATAACATCATCATGTGGATAAGGTATATGTATGTATCCACTGAGATTTTGTTTTCTTCGTGCAGAGTCAATAAAACCTTCAGGGTCAAACCCTTTCCTTGCCTCAGCACTCCTCATATTATAATGCATCAACTTATCCATAATGAGATTATAACCCTCTTTTGACACCACAGTAAAATATCCAAAACATAAAGTGCTGGGCATAAAGGATTGTTTATCATGTGAGCTCAAATGCATTACATTTGAGCAGTGCATCTGCCTAATTATCTCTAAATAAGCAATTCTGTCAGGGACAGTTTTGGGCAATATGAATGGAGTGTCTTCAAAACCATATATTCTGATCATGGTAGCATCTTCAAAACAATACCAGTCTCCCCAATTATGAGTGACAGTAGGGGGGCCACCAAAATCTCTCGGCCTGATGAACCTTTTTATCTCCATTGAGATCGAATATTCACAAGGGTGGCTAAAATATCTGTACAGTACTTTTACACAGTGTTCTTCAAATTGGGCATAACTGGCATGGGCATATCTACTGTCCCATATTCTAGTCCACATTTGTACTGGCAAATTTTCCTCCCTCTTATCTGCAGCAACAACTTTAAGTTCACTTGGCCATAACCCTACTTCCTGGCTGAAATACAACACCATGTGCATAAGCAGTGCGTAATGCTCAAAAGAGCATGCCGGGGAACTATTTTTTCTTCCAGACAAGCCATAATATATTTTATTAACAATATAGGCAGCATAGTCAAACTGCCTTGCAGTATGACACTGAAAGTCAGCAGCTATAACCATTAAAGGGATGGTCATGAACTCAGGAACCTCTGAACCAAGGACTTGGCCCACAAAATAATAAGTGTGCTGTATATATGGTTCAAATATAGCTACATGAAAAGGAGGACCATCATTTTCAGTTAGAGGCATCACTTCTCCTTCAACTCTGGGCCTATGAATGGGCAACCTCCATCCATTGTATGTTGTGTCCATTCTCCAATATTCCCTCTCCAGGTCTTCATAAATAATAGGGACAGTGCACAAATCATCTAGATTAAATACTTCACAAATGGAATTTTTTGACAAATGTACAATTGGCTCCCCCTGTGGGTTGCATATAGCTTTCAAGCTTGGGCTATACTGTTTGGCAAGTAGTTGAAGAAGTTCAACATTCAGGAATACATTAGGCACGACCAATTTTCCCAAATTCAAGTGCCATGGGTTTGACACAGGAGCATTCCTGAACCTTCTATTATAATGGAATCTAAAGAGTTCATATCCTCTGATTGGGCTCCAGATATCTCCCAAGCGCTTACATTTATCTTCTAATTTTTCAACTTCTGCCCTAAGTTGAGCAGATCTTCTGGCCTTGGGAGTTGACCCAGGCAATTGATCAATTAAGTCCTGATTGAGTTTTCTATCTTTTTTTTTTCTTTAGGGGTTTGATCAGTTTTTTGTTTCTTAGATTTACTAGTTTCCCCTTGTGATTTTCTACCTTTTCCCTTTCCCGGATTATTCATATTCAAATTTTGGTAGAAAATTCAAACACAGGCTATACACAATGGTTCGTATGTATGTACCTGTCGTTCTGTGGTTGTGATCGAAATCCTCTGCTTGTGCTTCAAAAATTCCTCTGTATTTTCTTCTCAGACAACTCTGTCAATTGTAATTACAATGATCTTAAAAGATTTCATCACCATCTGCATTTAATTGTTTGATCAATTCAATGTCATTCATCGCTGTGAAATGTCACATCGCCATAACTCCTGTCATCAGCATGATTTTCAAAATGTTTGGGTGACCTTAATATCTCCTCATGGCGCGAACAATCAATCAGTGTGACCCCTCAATTGTATTCCCGATGCTATGTTGAGTCATATCTTAAGTAGGCGCGACTATCGGCATGACTTCTTTCATCGCCGTGTGTTTTAGATTTTACTCTGATATGGTAAGTCCTACCGATATGACTATTGGTGAGGGTCTCACCGACATGTGTGACAACAATTTGTTATCGGGGAGATCAATACCATCGGGATAATATATTTATGTTTCCCCGAGCTTCGTCGTCTTCCCGATAATCTTCTATACTCTGGATCGGAATGACTATCTTAATATCTCACCGATATGGTTAAAACTTCTTATCAATGGGTGTGACTTTATTTCCATCGAAGTGAGATATACCATCGGGGTAATTCTTTTCAGATCACCCGATCATAATTATCTCCCCGATGGCCACTTTATATTCCTTATCGGAGAGAATCTATCAAAGTGTCACCAACACCCTTTCATCGTTGTGACTTGTGAGTCGACAAGATGTTATTGCTTCATTCTGATATGTTAAGTTACGCCGATGGATATGTGTGTTGGTGTGACTCACACCGAAAGTGCCTTCTATTGTTTCGCCAAGAGACTGGATTATCGGAGACTTATTTACTTTTCATCCCGATGTTTATTTCTTGCCGATGGTTATTGTTGCCTTTGTCCCCATAAGATATTCGGTGAAACTCCTACCGATATATTTCATCGGTATGATACATACCATCGGGGTAGCTTTTAAAGGACCACCCAATGATTACTAGTCATATCGATTGGTGTGACTGCTTGGTTCTCTCACCGATAAAAGGCCATCGGTATTACTTCTTCTATCGGCAACTCTTACAAATATCTTTCCGATCTTTACTCTCACGCCGATAGTCATTTTCATTGATTTCTTATGTATCGGTATAAGCAACACAAAGTCTTGCCGATATATGTAATTTTAATTAATTTTGCATTGCTTAGCCATGGACATCTTGTGGGATATATCAAATTTTTGCTATAGTTTTGGGATGTTTTATGATTTTACTCAAATATGGTGAAGTGAGAATACAGTAAAATTTTAAATTTTTACTGTCCCAACAGGTTCCTCGACTGCGCTACTCACAAATCAAGATTACGAGAACAAAGGTTACATAATCGATCTAACTATCAAGGTTCACTTTTAGGTGAAGATCTGTAAAATCCCAACTCTTTGACCAATTCCTTATATGCTCATTCATAAAGACATAACTTGTCCTTGTTTTCAATTTAAAAAAAAAACATTATCTATTTTAAATTACTTTGCACCATTTATTTCAAGATTTAGTCAAATATGAAGTTTATTATAATTACTAACAGATAATTTGAAAATATCCATAGTTCTCTATGAAACCGAACATAATGCTCTCTACATTTAAAATGAACAGTAATTTAAATAAGGCTATGCTGTGTAAATATAGGGCATGTAATTATGTACCTTCTGCAACCTGAGGCCTTCCTTGAAGCTTCATCATTGTAGGAATAGATGGCCCATATACATCAGCATCTAAGAGACCCACTTTTAGTCTGCAAGACCAGGGAGGGTGAGTGGACAGCCCCATACTCAAATCAACATCACAATCCTGACTTGTAAGGGCCTTTTCTTTTTCTTCTGAGTTACTGTTAACCTTTCCTTCTCCTTTTGGCTTGTATTTCTCCTGAAACTATTGCATGCCAATTGAACTTATTAGTAAGTATTATTAGAAGACATAAAAGGGCTGTTGGAACTGGAGAAGGTCTTTGAATGTTTGAAGGATCATTAAAAATCACCTAACTTACCTACTCTAAGATGAAAGGAAGATACTGATGCATTCTTCCTAGGTCCTAGGAGATACCAAATCTAGAGGTTTATCTTGCAAAAAAAAAATTAGCCAAGTTTAAACAACAAATGATATTCATAGCCTTCATTCTAAGGTATAATTTAATTGATGCAATAATGGAATAAAAAGTAAGGCCCAACTGTGTGATACTTTTTACACTATTCATTTCTCTTTTAGATTATCTATTGTAGACTTTGTTGCAAATATGTGCCTAAGTGGTGTTGTCATTGATGTCAATATATTCTTGTTGCCATTAGTGTCAACTGTATCCTATTTTGCTGTCTATGTAGAAGACCAGATTATTGAGGATATTGAGAAAATTAATAACAATCAATGCATGCAGACCATGTGGACATGTAAAGGATTGTCAGAGGTTGCTCCAGTCAAGATTTGAGAAGTCCACATGAATATTTGAAGGAATTATGGCCATCTGAGTAGAACCGGTTCCTGCAATACTCAGGCAAGACAGAGTGACAGGAAAGAGGTCCAGATTGCTTCGGTAATATAAGATTATGATCTGTGGATCTGAAAGCATGTTTGGGAAGTTAGTGTGTATCATCAACTCCAGTGGTATGTGGTTTGGAGGTCTGAAAGCTATCCTTCCAATCTGACAGTCATGGCAGAGTGTGTTCTTGAGGTTCCGGAGGAAGATTCAAATGTTTTTGATAATATGGTTTAGAGTGAATGTTATTGGTGATTCCAATGTTCTTGTGGAGGTCTCTGGATTGTGTAGCTACTATGTTGGAGGTTTGCATTGAAGTTTGAGCTTGTTGATTGAATATTTCTTGTTGAGGTTAATGTTCTTCCCAGTCTTGGCCGACTGGATGTTCCTAGCCTATTGCGGATGCCTTAAACACATTTCTATGAAGCGTGAAGTGGTTGTAGAAGTAGATTCAAGTCTCAGTTGTATTTGGTTGACAGAGTGATGATCCGCATCAAGTCTAGCAGACCTTGTTGATCATTCCAATGTTGATGAAGTATATAAATACTTGTTGAAGAAGTATCGAAATCATCCTTATGCAAAATAGATAAAATCTGAAGGAAGGATCAGGAGCAGAGCAGAGAAGAAAAGGAGCGAGAGTAGTGTAGAGTGTGAAGAAGAGTTTGAGGCAAAGCAAAAGTTCTTGAGCATTCATTAAAACTGAATCAAGTATGAAGTAGATCATAATTCTCAGTTAATTCTTTCTAAATAAATTCTGTAGGCAGTGAGCCTCTCCTTTTGAGTAGTGAGCTCTGGGTAATGTGCCCAAAGGCATGTGCCTTCTATTTTCTTAGTACTTTTAACAGGGAACACATTTTGTGGGTTAACCCCCACCATGGTTTTTCCCTTAACCAGGTTTCCACGTCAAAATCTTGGTGTCAAATGTGTTGATTATGTTTATGCTCTTATGTTGTTGATTCATGCTTAAATGTTTGCATTACTAATCTGATAGTAAGATAATAAAGAAGGTTAAAGGCAGAAAAGTTTTTAAGGGACAACTGATTCACCCCCCCTCTTAGTTGTCTAGTTCCAACAATTGGTATCAGAGCCAGACCCTCACATAAAAGCCTAACCGCTTGAGGAGATCCAGGATGTCAACCTACAAGAAAGATAGTCCAAGATTTGATGGAACAAATTATTCTGTTTGGAAAGATCACATGGAGTGCCATTTGCAATGCATGGGAGATGCCTATTGGGCAATAACCAGTGTTGAGTATAAACCTCTGGAGAAAGGTCCTTCAACTCCTGCTCAAGTTAAAGATGCTGAAAATAATCTTCAAGCTAAAGAAGCCTTGTTGAGTGCCCTGACTGATTCAGAAATGACAAATGTCTTTGGTCTAAAAACTGCTTATCAAATCTGGAAAAAGTTTGAGTATCTGTATGAAGGTGAAAAATATGTCAAATGTGCAAAACTGCAAAGTCTGAGAGGAAAATTTGAAACTATGAGGTTGAGCAAAGATGAAATCATCACAATCTACATGCAAAAGAAAAATAAACTTGTGTGTGGCATCAGGTGTGCTGGTGGAGTTTTGGAAGAATAAAAAATTGTATCAAAAGCACCTAGATCTTTACCAGATTCTTACAAACATAAGGTTGCCTCTATAGAAGAAATTAGGATAGTCTCAGAGGTTACAAGAGATCATCTGGTTGGCAAAATTTCAGCTTTCAAACTAAGTGAGTTTGGTGATTCTCTTCCCAAGCTAGAATCTGCATTTAAAGCTAGTGTGTATGGAAAACAAAGATATGATCCAGGTGAAAACTCTTCTGCAATATCAAACAGACTTGCAAAGACAAGAAAGGATCTTGAAGATGTTGAGATAGAAACAATAGACCTTGAAGCTCTCATTGCCAGAAGAATGCCAAGAGGATCCGGTAAGTATGAAGGAAAATTACCACTCAAATGCTTTGCTTGTAACAAGATTGGTCATTTTGCCTCAACATGTCCAGAAAGGTTTTCAAAACCTAACCCTAACAGGTTTAAAGGTCAAAAGAAATGTTACTATGTCCAAGAAAATGAAGAAGAAGGGGTAATAGATGATGAATCTGATCATGGAGGTTCCTCTGAAAATGATTGGATGTTTATTGCTATCAAAGAAGAAGATCTAGTGTGTATTGAATCTGCTAGCTGTGAAAATGTGGAAAGTACCTTGGCTGCTCAGGTTATTGAAAGGGATGAATGGGTGATTGATAGTGGATGCTCTCATTACATGATTGGTGACAAGAGTAAGTTTGTGAACTTTGAAAACTATGAAGGAGGCCTTGTAAAATTTGGAGACAACTCAGCTGGTAGAATCCATGGCAGAGGATCCATCTCTTTTGATGGCAAGAAAAACACCAATGATATTCTGTATGTGGAAGTGCTAAAACATAATCTTCTCAGTGTTGGACAGTTGGTTGACAAGGGTTATGATCTTCAGTTCAAGGATGGAAAATGTAGAATCTTGGAAAGCTCCGGAACTGAAATTGCATTAGGTACTCAAACCAGAGGTGACATCTTTCACTTAAGTAGTTCTGGTAAAAGTTGTTTGATTGCTCAGACAGATCGAAGTTGGCTATGGCATAGGAGGATGTGTCATGTAAATTTTGACAACATTGTCAAAATAAGTTCCATTCATGCTGTAAGAGATCTTCCAAGACTTGTGAAACCTAATAACATATGTAGAGAATGCCAATTGGGCAAGTAGAACAAAATTTATTTTAAGAGTAAGGAACAAGGTTCAAGTGAAAGATTGGAACTAGTACATATTGATCTTTGTGGTCCTGCTAGAGTTAGAAGTGTGCAAGGAGACATATATTTCATGTTGCTAATTAATGACTACTCCCGGATGATGTGGGTAACTTTTCTAAGAGAAAAATTAGAAGCCCTTGACAAGTTTAAGGTGTTCAAGATGATGGTTGAAAATGAGATTGGTGGAAAATTAAAGTGTCTAAGATCTGACAGAGGTGGAGAATTTACCTCTGCTGAGTTTGATGCTTTATGTGAAAAGAATGGAATAAAAAGATAGTTATCTACTCCTAGGACTCCTCAACAAAATGAAGTTGTGGAAAGAAAGAACCAGACCATTCAAAAATCTTCTAGAACCATGATGATGGAAATAAATGTTCCTCAAGTTTCTAGAGAGAGGCTGTGAGTATTGCTGTCTACACTCTTAACCGAGTACAGATCAAAGGAAATTCTGGTAAGATTCCTTATGAACTTTGGTTTGGTCATTCTCCTACTGTGAGATACTTCAAAATCTTTGGTAGTAAATGTTATATCAAAAGAGATGAGGACTTAGGTAAGTTTGAGGCAAGAAGTGATGAAGGAATATTTTTGGGATATTCAACTCAAAGTAAGGCCTACCGATGCTTCAATAAGAGATTAAAGAAGATTGTTGAAAGTGTGAATGTTAAAGTTGATGAAAGCAAAGAAGACATTTCAGATACTCCAGATATGATTCAGATGATGAAAGTTAAAATCAAGGAAGGCAAGTTCAAGTTCGGACCTAGATTCAGTTTGAACCGGTGACTCCAGAGGTTAACACAGATGATGAGGAACAAGTTCAAGAAACAAAAGCTCAAACAATTTCCAAAACTCCCAGGTATGTAAGGTTAAATCATCCTGAAGACTAGATCATAGGAGATAAGAGTAAAGGTGTTCAAACTAGGAAAAAAATATCTGAAGATCAAGAAGAGATTTGTTTGATTTCAAGGATTGAACCTAAATCAGTAAGTGAAGCTTACAATGATGAAAACTGGGTTAAAGCAATGGAAGAGGAATTGATGCAAATTGAAAAGAATCACACATGGGATCTAGTTCCTAGACCTAAGGACAAAAATGTGATTGGAACCAAATGGGTCTTCCAAAATAAACTGAATGAAGATGGTGAGGTAGTAAGGAATAAGGCAAGGTTGGTATGTAAAGGCTACTCTCAAGTGGAAAGAATTGATTTTGAAGAAACTTTTGCTTCGGTGGCAAGGATAGAGGCAGTTAGATTATTTCTTGCATTTGTTGCCTTCAAAGATTTTAAAGTATATCAAATGGATGTGAAATCAGCTTTTCTAAATGGAGATTTGGAGGAAGAAGTCTACATTGAGCAACCAGAAGGATTTCAGTTGTTTGATCAGAGAGATATTGTTTGTAGATTGAGAAAAGCCTTGTATGGACTCAAACAAGCTCCAAGAGCCTAGTATGCCAGATTGGATAAGCATTTGCTTAAGCTAGGATTTAGCAAAGGTACTACTGATAGTAATCTCTACTTCAAAATTGACCATGAGGACATTCTAATTGTCGAGGTTTTTGTTGATGATATCATTTTTGGTGGAAATGAATGCACATGTAAATCATTTGCTAATTAGATGAAAAGTGAGTTTGAGATGTCAATGTTTGGTGAGATGAATTTCTTCCTAGGTCTACAAATTGTTCAATTGGATAAAGGTATTTTCATATCTCAGTCCAAGTATGTAAAAGAATTGCTAAAGAAATTTAGAATGGAAGACTCAAAGCCAGTGGGTACACCTATGGTAACCGGATGCAAGCTAAGCAAAGATGATGACTCTCCCAAGGTAAATCAGAAAAGATATAGATCAATGATTGGAGGACTGCTTTATCTAACTCAGACCAGACCTGATATCATGAATGCAGTTGGACTTGTTGCCAGATTTCAAGCTGATCCAAAAGAATCCCATGTTATAGCAGTCAAAATAATTTTTAGATACCTCAAGGGGACAATTGATTATGAATTGTGGTATCCAAAGGACAATAACTTCACTCTTCATGCATATATAGATGCTGATTGGGTAGGAGATGTGGATGATAGAAAAAGTACTAGTGGTGGTGCATTCTTCTTAGGAAGAAAATTGGTCTCTTGGATAAGAAAAAAACAAGAGGCAATATCTCTGTCTACTGTAGAAGCAGAGTACATAGCAGCAACAAATAATTGCACTCAGGTTTTGTGGATGAAGCAAATGTTGAAGGACATCAGAATTGTGTTTGAGGAGCGAGTCACAATTTTCTGTGATAACTCTAGTGTAATAAGCATCTCAAAGAATCCGATATTGCATTCAAAGACAAAGCATATATCTATCAAGTTTCATTTCTTGAGAGAGAAAGTAAATTAGAATGAAGTCAAGTTGGAGTTTGTGCCTTCCAAAGATCAGATTGCAGACATCTTCACCAAGCCTCTTTCCAAGGATACTTTTGAGTATCTCAGAGAGAAGTTAGGGGTTATTATCCCTCCTGAGCAAAACTAAGATGCATTAAGGTGCATCAGTCCGGTGGGATTCACATCCATATCTTGTGATCCGGATTGATGTCAAGAAGGTACTACTCAAAGGGGGAGTAGTCAATATGTAAATTTTGGGATCAGTCTGAAGAAAAAAGGGAGAAAAGATAGCAAATATGTGCCCTTTGCCATTGATGTCAAAGGGGGAGAGAAGTCATGTGAAAAAACTAGTTGCTGATGTGAGGGGGAGCAATAAAGAAAGTAGTTACATAAGTGAGAAGAGAAAGGGGGAGAAGTTTTTGTCTTGATGGTTAGATTCAGTTTTTCACATCACATGTTGCCATCAATGACAAAGGGGGAGATTGTTGCAAATATGTGCCTAAGTGGTGTTGTCATTGATGTCAACATATTCTTGTTGCCATTAGTGTCAATTGTATCCTATTTTTCTATCTGTGTAGAAGACCGGATTGTTGAGGATATTGAGAAAATTAATAACAATCAATGCATACGGATCATGTGTACATGTAGAGGATTGTCAGAGGTTGCTCCAATCAAGATTTGAGAAGTCCGCATGAATATTTGAAGGAATTATGGCCATATGAGTAGAACCGGTTCCTGCAATACTCAGGTAAGCCAGAGTGACAGGAAAGAGGTCCGGATTGCTCTGGTAATATAAGATTATGATTTGTAGATCTGAAGGCATGTTTGGGAAGTCACTGTGTATCATCAACTCTAGTGGTATGTGGTTTGGAGGTCTGCAAGCCATCCTTTAGTTCTGACAATCATGGCAGAGTGTGTTCTTGAGGTTCCAGAGGAAGATTCAAATGGTTTTGATAATATGGTTTAGAGTGAATGTTATTGGTGATTCCAATGTGCTTGTGGAGGTCTGCATTGAAGTTTGAGCTTATTGGTTGAAGATTTCTTCTTGAGGTTAATGTTCTTCCCAGTCTTGGTCGACCGGATGTTCCTAGCCTGTTGCAGATGCCTTAAACACATTTCTATGAAGCAGGAAGTGGTTGTAGAAGTAGATTCAAGTCTCAGTTGTGTTTGGCCGATAGAGTGATGATCCGCGTCAAGTCTAGCCAACCTTGTTGATCATTCCAAGGTTGACGAAGTATATAAATACTTGTTGAAGAAGTATCGAAATCATCCTTGTGCAAAATAGATAAAATCTGAAGGAAGGATCAGGAGCAGAGCAGAGAAGAAAAGAAGCGAGAGCAGTGTAGAGTGTGAAGAAGAGTTTGAGGCAAAGCAAAAGTTCTTGAGTATTCATTGAAACTGAATCAGACATGAAGTAGATGCTAATTCTCAATTAATTCTTTCTAAATAAATTATGTAGGCAGTGAGCCTCTCCTTTTGAGCAGTGAGCTTTGGGAAATGCATCCGAAGGCATGTGCCTTCTATTTTCTAAGTACTTTTAATAGGGTACGCATTTTGTGGGTTAACCTCCACCGTGGTTTTTCCCTTAACCAGGTTTCCACGTCAAAATCTTGGTGTCAAATATGTTGATTATGTTTCTGCTCTTATGTTGTTGATTCATGCTTAAATGTTTGCATTACTCATATGATAGTAAGATAATAAAGAAGGTTAAAGGTGGAAAAGTTTTTAAGGGACAACTGATTCACCCCCCCTCTCAATTTTCTAGTTCCAATAGACTTTTATGAGCACGGGATGTTATTTTGGGATATATGATGATTTTGCAAACTATTGATAATTATGCTTTGACCAATTATAATTATTATGTGGACTTTATTAACACCGGATGTGATTCAGGATATATATGAGACTTTATGGATTATGATTGATTTAGTATTGATCCTTCATGTGGAATCATGAGGATTTTGATGTACATGAGGCCTTGTGGACTATTGATGTTTATGGCATTTAATCATGCTGATTTGTGGACCCTATACTTAATCTATGGACAGTTTGAGATTGAATTAATGGAATTATATTTTCATACATTGGAATTGAGCATTGAGGCACCTGTGTGGGTGCAGGTTTCTCTATATGATATCATTTGAATTGATATGTATATTGTGATGGAATTATATTTAGTTGCTTTGGCTCTATTGCATCAAACATATCGATGGGTGCAATGAGTGTGCATATTTTAAGTGAGTCTAGCAGGTGATGGAGATGTGCTCCAATGTGCCATGTCAACATGAGACAGTGTCAACCTAAACTCAACTTGTTCACCCCTTTGTGTATGACTCATCTTTGGCACATTGGCCTTGTGGCCTACATCAAACCCTGATCATGTGATAGTTGGCACCACCCTTGTACATCATGATATTTATTGTTGCCCCACAAATTTTGTCATGAAGCATAGCTGTCTAGTTCAGATGCTGAGCGAGAAGTATTTCTTCTTTTGGACCCTTAGATCTTGTGTAAACCATATCAAATCCACCTACATTGGCCTTTGGAATTGCTTACTGCAAGTTGCAAGTACAACCTTTAATACACCCTGTAGAGAAAGAGTGAAGACAACCTCACCCTGACAGTTGATGTACACTGGAACTCCTGACCTTGGGTGTGACTTGTCTAGATTGGCACAATTCCAGAAGGTGTGTGTGTAGGCAACCTTCTGAATGGGACAGCTTGCCATGTGGGCTACATGCCTCTACACCAAGGAGAGGTGAGAGGAAGGAGTGGAATGTTAGGAAGGATGTGTAGGATGTGAGAGAGAATGTGCAAGCTCATGTATGGGCTTGGGAAGGATGCAAGAAAGGTCCTAGAGAATCATGTGGGGAGGCATCTAAAGAGAATCGTGGACCATTTGTTTTAGTTTAAAGATCTTGCCTATAGAGGAATAAAGTGAATATTGAAGACTTGGTAGCAGCGGTATTATCTGAGGAGTTTTTTGTGGTATTTGTGGTATGAGTATTTGTTTAAAAGGATAATTTGGAAGCTGGGAATAAATTGTAGACTCATTGTATCTGAGCACATCCTTCTATATTGAAATTGCATCACACAGGTTCATTTCGCTGAACAGTGATATTCCAAAGTGCTCGTGACATATTTTTAAACTAACTCATCAGAGATCAGTGCCATAAGGGATTGTGGCATGCAGAGTGGAACACAGCTTCTCATAAAAGAATCCCTGCCTATAAATGATCCATGTGAAATACATATCGGATGTCATTATCTACCATCCATCGACGACAGTGAACGTGGTTGATAAGATTGTCGACTATCATTGAAGCAAAGGCGATGGAGACATAAGTAATATATCACATATCATTTGAAGATTCAAAAAGGTTGCAAAGACTAACACCAGCATCAATGAATCATCACCATTCAGAGATCTGGAGACTCAAGTGATTGTATGCACAATAGTTTACATGAGTATATCAGTGTAGTTTTTCATTGAAGGAAACTGTGGACAAACACCATTACAGAGGTTTTCATAGGAAAAGTTCAAGCAGTTATAAGAGTCTTGTTTTGTAACAACAATTTATGTTTGAATTGAGCTGTCATGGACTTATGATTAGATGTTGAGATTTGCACATTAATCACATAAGGCATCTCTATTCAAATCTTTAATTTGAATATAATCATCTATTATATCTAGCCAATTGTTTGTTAGCTTGATCAGAATATTCAGTGCATATCAATGTTCATTTAGAAATCAGAATTATAACAAATATCTTGAGAAGGATATTACAAAGTTTACAATATTCTTAAATCAAACCGTCAGCTTCAACAAAGCATCAAATAAGTGATTCAAACAAGGAGATAAAATATCAACCAACACAGAAATAAATGTATATTAGAATTGAGGACCCTTTATAAATCTCACCTTCGTAGGAATATTTCTTCTCTTTTTAGTTTTGGATCTCCGCTTTTATCAATGATACCCTTCCATTTATAATCGATACAAATGTCTTTGAAAAAGGATGTACCTTTCTATATAACTGATGCAACTTTTATTGAGGAGCATATTATCATTAAAATGTCAAGGATATTAATCAGCCTTTAAATACTAAACAAAGGGGAATTGGGAATAAACGAAAGGTTAGCGACTTGTTCACAAGGGATAGCGACTATATATGTTTATGGGATGCAACTTCTTTTAAGAAAGGAAGTGTCTTTTATTAAGAGTTCAAGAAATTCCTTTGACCTCTTTAAAAGCCTAATAGATATAGACATGAGTTATTAAGATTGATTAATTTTAAACTATTTGTGATGTATAATAAATTATAATTTTTTTAATATATATATTCATACATATCCAAATAGTATACTTATAATCTAACTAAATTTGATGATGTAAATATTTAATTATTGAACTTGGAGAGTCATACTCTATACTACTAATGAAAATGATAATATATTAATAGACATAGTTAAGGATAATGAGCAAAATGCATACAACTTCACCTTACATCACACAAAGAGAAGAAGCCATTAGTATGAAAATCCTCTTATTATTTTACCTTCATCCCCAAGTTCTAAAGCCAAATACCTTCACATCCATGGTGAGAATGGAGGGGCACTACATGATGACTGTGCCTATCCCCATGACTGGAACCTTTTCATTATTCCCCATCTTGATCTCAAACTTGACATTCTTGTCAATAGAGGTAAATAAGTTTGCTTATCTACTCATGTGGTTGCTACATGCGCTATTCAAGTACCATACTTCAGTGCTACTCTGCTCAGCAAGGTTGCATGCAATAAACAATTGTAATTGTTTTTCATGTTCAATCTTGTTCTCATTTGTTACATGAGTATTTTGATTACCTTGGTCATGCTGCCTCTTCCTACATTCACTTGCAAAATAAACATACTTATGACAGTAGTAACACTGCACATTTGATTTGTCATACTTTTGATTTGAGCTACTGCACTTCTTCTTGTCTTGGAAGTTTGGCTGTGAGGTGCTTGCCTCCTCTTGGCTATTTGAGCTCTCTTCTGGAGTAGCTTCTTTCTCTGTTCCTTTGACCTTTTCATCTACTATTTTTTCCTCTTACCTTGCCTCTTACACTACTTTGAGCTTTGAGGGCTTGCTTTAGGGAATGAGAAAATTTATTCAACCACTGCTCATGGGTTTGTAGTGAACCCATCAACTCATCAATAGTCATCTTGGACAGGTCTTTGGCCTCTTCTATGGCAATGGCAATAGAATCAAATCTTAAGGGCAGACTTCTAAGGATTTTCTCAATAATCTTTTGCTCTTCTATGGTTGCTCCACTAATCCTCAATTGATTTACCAAGGTGGAGACCCTTGTATGGAAGTCTAAAATAGACTCTCCATCCATCATTTTAAGTGTCTCAAAATCTCTTCGGAGGAGTTAAAGTTTCACTAACCTCACCTTGTTAGTACCCTTATAACTATTTTCAAGAATCTCCAAGGCCTTCTTTGTATAGTTAGCTACTACTATTTTGGGACAAATTTCTTCTGTCAAAGCTACCTCAATCAAGTTGAGGGATTTTGCATCATTCCTCGTTGTTTCCGTCACCTCCAACGATTTTTCTAAATCAAGAGAGACTGTTAATGCACAAAAAATCTAGGGCTTTTCCTCAATACCCAAAAAACTAGGGCACTGGCTCTGCTAATCTTAGCTCTAATACCACTTGTTGGAAGTGTTTCTCTGGTACCACTTGTTGGAAGCATTTCTTTGATGCCATGTGGTTGGAGAGAAGAAGAACAAAAACAAAAGAGAGAGAAGGGGGCACAAGATAGAAACTTAAACATAGATTTCTATTTATATTCAAAAATATTTTACATCAAAAATTACAAACTACAAAAGGTACAACTTTGTTTCTCCTTTCTCTACAAATACTGCCCTCTCTAGAGCTTACTGAATATTGCTGAAGTCCCTCTTTGTCTAGAGCTGCTCACTACTCTACACATTTTAGAGCTTCTATTCCCTCTGCACTCTCTCTGCTATATTCTTCCTATTGCTGTTGCAACATATCTTCACTCTACTTTGCTCTATTGTTGCATACAATATTCCTCTAACTGTTCTACATTCTCATTCTTCCTTTTTGTCTCTTCTTGTCATTGCCAAAAACTTACTGCTCACTCTCAAATTTAAACTCACCTACCTGCATTCAAGGAGAGGACTGACCATCATTAATAGTTATATCAGGCCAGCCCAACAACAATAAATAGTTTTAGACAAGGCGGTAGGAAGGAGATCCATAAAAGATCTTTGATGGGTAGGTGGAGTAAATGCTTGCTCCAAATTAGATTTTCCAACACATTTCCAATGAGACTAAACTAAAATAGCTCTCCATCTACCCATTTGCTAAACCTTCCATGCAATGCGAAAACAAATTATGGATATATGATCTTACAGAGTTAGACAAGGAAGATGCTTCCACATTAGCCATGGTCACAATTGTGGAGTATTTGGAAGAATGTTGTGAACAAACCATCCTTATCAAATTATATACAACAAGATGTCACTAGATGGCTCCAGAGGAGCTCAAGGGACTCACTAAAAGAATTTAATTGCCCTTTTTTAGATATAGTCTCGTCCCAAATAGACTACCATTTGGTAAACACGTTGCATCAGATTCTCCCTCACTTCTGTCCCTTAAATACTCTAATAAGCCCTTATAGAGGAGTTTAGTTTGTACATTCTGGCACAAAACAAATCACTGTCCAGACAAATAAACAGCTATCCATCAAAAGTTGGTGGACAGACACATAAGAAGCACAATTGACAGAGCTATTATAGAACCACACACAAGCTTTCACCTAGGAGTATAAGGACATGAAGGGGATTCATCCAAGTATTTGTACACACCATATTTACATAGAATATGTTCAATCTATGAGACAACCCCATAGAAGAATCAATCTTGCTTTGAGAGAAATAGTGAAGGAAGACATAAAGACGTTATAGTAGGTTGGGTTTATTTACCCTATTTCTGATAGCCAATGGATGTCACCATTAGTAATTGTACCTAAGAATAATAGGAAATGGTACATCTGCATTGACTATAGGGAGTTGAATAAAGTAGCTAAAAAGGATTATTTCCCTCTCCTTTTCATTGACCAAGTATTGGATAACTTGGTTGGCAGTCGTTATTTCTCCTTCTTTGATGGGTTAAGTGGATACAACCAAATCCAAGTAGCTCCAGAGGACTAGGATAAAACTACCTTCACTTTCCCATGAGGAACATTTGCTTATAGAGTTTTACCTTTTGGATTATGCAACGCCCCAATTATCGTCCAGCAGGTTGTCCTTGCAATTTTTGCTGATCTGACCAATACTTGTGTCAAGGTGTATATGGATCATTTCACAGTCCATGGAAAAACATTTGAAGAAGCCTTGCACAGCCTCAACAGGGTGTTGGAACGATGTAAAGAGCATCAACTATCCTTAAATCATGAAAAATGTCTTCTTATGATGATTGAAGGAATAGTTTTGGTCCATCATATTTCACAAGAAGGGATTAAAGTAGACCATAAGAAAATTGAGATCATTATGTAGATCCCCGCACCTCAAACCCAAACTAAAGTTAGAAGTTTCTTAGGGTATGCTAGATATTATAGAAGATTCATTGAAAGCTTTAGTAGAATAATATAACAATTGTTCACCCTCTTGGAAAAGGATTATGAATTTAACTAGACTAATAACTATCAAGAATCTTTTGAGTCCATTAAGAAATCCCTAATTACAACACCTATTATTAAGGGGCCAAATTAGGAAGAACCCTTTCACATCCACATGGATGCATCAAATCAAGCAATAGGGGTTGTCTTAGGATAGACAAGAAAATTTGGAGGTATGCATGCCATCTACTACATCAATAAAAACCTGAACCCAACCAAAAAAATTACACCACTACATAAAAATAATTCCTAGCAGTAGTATATGCCATTAATAAGTTTTGCCACTACATCACAAGATACAAAGTCTTTGTTCACATAGACCATTCTACCATCAGATACCTCATGAATAAAGCTATAGTTGGAGGAATAGTCATTCGATGGTTGTTGTTATTATAGGAATTTGACATAACTAGTGTTGATAAACCATGTAAAGACAATGTGGTTGCTGATCTTTCTTGTCAAGGCTAATTATACAGGGGAATAATGAACTAGTGGATGATGCATTTCCAGATGAACACCTATTCTCCATCTCAATTTAATCGCCATGGTTTGCTGATCTAGTTAATTATTTAGCCACAGGGAAGTGTCCTCCACATTTTAGTCCAAAAGAGATTAGATGGTTAATCAGGAATAGTTATAGATTCAAATGGCTAAATGGTATGTTATTTAAATGCTACCCTGATCATGTTTTGTGAAGGTGTGTGCAGGAAACCAAATATGATATTATTCACGCATGCCATGATGAGCCATTTAGAGGACATTTTTAGCTCTTTGAACTGGACATAAGATCCTCAAAGCTAGGTATTATTGGCCCACCATGACTAAGGATATCTAGCAATATGTCAAGTAGTGCAACCAATGTCAAAGAATGGGATGTACTACACTATCCAACGACATGCCTCTTCACCCTCAAGTGGTTCTTGAACCATTTAAAAAATGGGGTATAGATTTTGTGGGCCCAATTGATCCACCCTCAAGAGGTAATCACTATATCTTGATCTGCACTGATTATGCTACTAAATGGGTTGAAGCAAAAGCCTTGCCTACTGTGAAGGAAGAGAAAGTAGTAGATTTTTTGTATAAACACATTTTACAGAGGTTTGGGGCTCCAAGGGTTCTTGTTTTAGATCAAGGGTTGTAGTTCATGTCCACCATGATTAAAGAATTCATGACCATATACCAAATCAACCATAGAAAATATTCTCCCTACCACCCTTAGACAAATGGACAAGTTGAAGTAACTAACAGGGAGTTGGAAAATATTCTGATAAAGACAATTTCAACCAAGAGAATAGATTGGCCTGATAGGTTGACATAAGTTATTTGGGCTTACTATATCACGTAGAGAACAACAACAAATTTCACCCCCTATGAACTAGTTTATGGAAAGAATCCAATACTCCCTATTGAATATGAATTGGAAACATTAAAGATAACATTAGAAATAGGGATTGATTTAATAGAAGCCCAACAACACAGGATTATACAATTCAACAAGATGGAAGAAATGAGGTTGGAAGCACTCCATCATACATAACTAATTTAACAACAAAAGAAAGAGTGGCATGACAAGCACATTATCAGTAGGAAATTCAAGGTAGTAGATTGGCTCTATTTTATGATTCAAAGTACCAGGATTTCAAGGGAAAATTACATACTAGGTGGCTAGGACCATATGAGATAAGTCAAGTCTTCAGTAATGGAGCGATACAACTACTACCAATTGATGGGGATCGTAGAACTCTTCTAGTTAATGGTCACAGGTTGAAAATTTATGATAAACCTGCATCTAAAGAAGAATTTTCTACAGATTTGTAAGCTCAGATTGAGCACTTCACCTTGGAGGATCTTTATTCCATGGGGGTAGTGTCTTAATCCTCTAATAAATCTATGACCGGGAATAAAATAGGTAGGGCTGAAAACTAGAAATGGCGGTCCTCTCAACAAAAAACAAGAGGGGTTGAAAACCAATGATGGAGGCCCTTCTATCAACCAATGATTTTTTAGTGGCTAATATTCACCAATTGGCTAATAGTTGAAATTGGGAATTCAAAATTTGGCTAATATTACAAGCTGTAATGCGACGTGAATCGCCACATTTTTACAAAATTTCATTTTAGTCCTAGCTAAAATGCTAGAACATTTATTTTATTAAACTTTTAAACTCAAAGATTAGCCACAATATTCAATACCTGATTAGATTAGATTCGCCTAAATTTTATAAGTTATAGTAGAAAATGAAATTAGGTAGCCTATAATTATTGGTTACCTTAGGGCCATATCGCCAATTTTTAATCACCACCATTGATTCTATTTATAATCTAACGATTGGGGTTGTATTTCGTGGGTTAAAATGTACCCATGGAGCTCCAATGCCCATCGAGCCCAAAATTGTATTTGGGCTGTTGATCTCAATTCAATCTAATGGATAGGGTTAAATTTCGTAGGCCAAATTGCACCCACATAGCTCCAATGTCCATGGGGCCTGAAATTACATTTAGGCCGTTGATCTCCATTGAGATCAACAGCCTAAATGCAATTTTAGGCCCCATGGACATTGGAGCTTCACGAGTACATTTTGGCCCACGGAATAGAACCCAAACCATTAGATTATAAATAAAATCAAGGGTGGTGAAAAATAGTTTAGGACTGATTCAAAATATTCAATGTTTGATTTAAAATATTAAGAAATTAAGGAATTATAGACATGAGCACTACACCTTAAACTAGTCAATCACTGCCACCCTTAGGCACTTACTTTTCCAAAAGAATTTAAATTTTTTAAAAAGGAAGGATTCACCATGGTAATCAATGCATTTGCCTATTTTTCATCAAGATTCACCAGGATTTTCTACAAATTTCTAGTGATTTAAATAAATTTGCCAATAAAATTAATATGTTTTTCAAAGAAAAGGAAATATTCGCCAATAGAAATTAATATTTTTTTCCAAAAAATGAAAGATTCACCAGGATTTTATATCTTTTTTCAGGGGGGATTTCTTAAAGTTATCACTGCTATCAACATTTTAGCTTCCATAGAGCCAATAAAACTCACCTTTGAATCATTTTGTAGGGTTAGCCAATAAAATTTTTAGGCTCCAAATAGCTCTAGACAGCTCCCGAGCTGCAAATAAATGAGCTAGTAAGCTCTAGATAGCGCTGGACACTATTGCTACAGTATCCAAAGCTCTACGAACTGAACACCAACAACTTAGCAACATTCAATGCGCTAATGACTACAAAGTAAGTACCTTACACACTGGTTATTTCATTTCATGAAATAGTTAAAGTTATTTAAAATGTATTTAAGAAGCCAAGTCCTTCCATACAAAAGCCACATTAGGCACTCAGAACAATGTGTGGAGTCATTTCCACTAAGATATGTGGTGGCATCATGCTGATATGTGGTACCTAGGATGGGATAATTGGTACACAAAGTACTGACATGACACTTAATTATAACAAATTATCTCCATTAAATGTAGTATGAGTGAAATTTAATACACTTCAGGTGTGGGATTACAGTTCCTTATGGCCCGATCATGCCATTAATGTAACGGGATGTGAAAAGACAACCAAAATGATTCAAGGGAAGTGACTTCGTCAGCATCATTAAGCGAAGTGGTGGCTAAAGAGGTGAAAAGATACCCCGCACGAATTCAACAAGGTAGAAGTTAATGAAATAAAATCTATGATGAATGGGGATGATGTTCTAGCTCATGCACATTAACTTGCCGTTATTATGCCAAGTTACTCCCTTATGCTCTCCAAGTACAAGTCATAAATGGAATGATAGTTGTGAAGTGACAAGCGAAGGATTTCTTGATATACACATGATACACCATTGTTCAAATATTATTTTTTTCACAATTCATGAAGCACCCTCTCCTCCATCTCTACAACTATATGGTATTGTGCATTTTTTGACTGATGAATTTTGAAAAACACACCATGACATCTATGGGACAAAAGAGGAAAGCATATGGGGCAAAAGAGGAAAGCATGACCTGAGAATGTGGTCTTTGATCCATAGAGCATAGAAATTTTTGAGTAGGCCATTTGGCTGGAGTTCTTGAGGAAATTCAAAGGATTTGAAGCAGAATTGGTTGAAGAATTTGTGAACTACCACCTCACCTTCTCAATAGTGAATGGAGTTAGGATTCTAATCAATCTAGCTGTAATCAGTTAATTATCAACAATCTCAGAGGTAGGTGAGGATATTTCTGAATCCAAAATTTCTTATGAAGATCTCATTTAGAACTTCCATGTTGCTCTGGAGCCTCTTCCCAGATATATTGTGAGCAAAGGGGCCACAAAAGGAATAGATAGAAGTAGTCTTCCAGAACCCTGGTGTACTATTGTCTTGTGGACAATGAAATTATTTACATGTGATGGGTGATATGGCATGATATTGGGTCCTGGGATGCGTATGCTCAACCATCTTCAGCATGGGGCCAATAGGCCAGAATGCCTCATCAATTTTCCAACTTTCCTTAATAATTGCCTACAAGTAATGATAAACAAAGTAAGACGAGACAATGACCAAATTAGTCACTATGGCTTTATTCATTTGATAATTAAATGTCACTTTACACAGTAGGAGGATGGCTAGAATAGGCGGGAAGAATTCCTCCTTCAAAAACTGCAGAAGAAAAAGAAGAAGAAGTTTGAATCTTCCTATGTCTTTGTTTCTGTGGTGCTAGTTATCAGTACATCTAGACAGCTTTGGAGAGCCGGTGTACAACCAATAGTTGAGGGGGCATTAGAAGAAACAAATGCTTCAGCATCGAGACCAAAATGACTACATAGGAAACTCAAACTACAGGGGGATGATGAAGATGAGGTTGAGGTAGTTGCAAGAGAAACTAAGATTCTAAAAAGTAGGTCAACTCCATCAGTGCCATAGGAACATGCCTTTGGATCCATTCAGAGAGAGGGAAATTAGCCTTAGATTGAACTTACAATAGAGGAGGAGGAGGCACAAACACTACAAACCCTTGCCCTCTCAAAAGTAGAACATGATCTCTGAGAATGCAAAAGGCAACTTGATGAATTGAAGAAAAAACTTGTGAATAAAATTGTAGAATTAGGGGAAATCCGGTAGAGAGCCGCACAAGATAGAGAAGAGAATCATAAGTTGGTCTCATAGCTTCAACAAGCTCTTGAGCAGGGAAGAGATAATGTTGCCACCAAGGATGCTTGAATTGCTACCCTCACTCAACAAAGGTCTCCATCTGTCTCTGCGTCTGACAAGGGTGTTCAGGTTTCCTTTCCTCGACCTTCCAGGCCTTATTTCACTTTCAACAACTTGGATTCAAGAAGAGAATACTCAACTCTAGAGAGATCTAGGGACCCTCCAACAAGAAAAGAATTCAACTAAAGAAAGAGTAACCCAAGCATGTGAAATATGGGAGGTTTTTCTAGCTCAAAAGCAACTATCAAGTGTGTATGCCTTGTTTTTATGAGAGCAATTCTTGAGATGGAAACTTCTAAGTATTAGCTGCAATCTCCCATTTGACTTTGAAGATGATAGAGAATTTTTGGAGAATTATTTTAGAAGTATAATAAAGTAGAGAGATATGTTGTGTGAATTCTTCCAACATGGGTTCCTTATGGGACACCATAATACCTCAATGTTGAATTTTTATGTTGGGGAAGTTCAGTTAAGGGGGTTTGTTTCACTCCCACAACATCAAATAGAATGGGAAAGCCATATGGCTAAATATTATACTGTTGTGGCCAATACTGACCTCTTGATGAGATATGGATGCCCAAAAACCACTTGGTTCACCAATAATTTCAAAGCACAGGCATACAAACAGGAAATCAGGGATCACTATATTCAAAATTTGAACTCCAGTATTGCTGCACTCTAAGAACATGAAGGGTACCTTCCTGCTGCAACCATCCATGCATGCATTGTCAGATGGGAAGATCTACCTCTCAAATTGTGGAGGAGGGAGCCTATTTCCCCCTCTAATTTATGGTGGATCCTTACAAGAGCCTAAAATCTCATTACACTAATACGTGAGAGGCATCATGATTGGATCAACATAATATTTTGGCCTCCTTTACTCACACCAGCTCCACTACTAATTATAGAAGGACTAATGTCGCAGAGGAAAAATAGAGAAATGGTTTACTAAAATTTCTAAAAACAATGGGTATATAGAGAAAGGGAGAAATTTCATCACATATAGGAATAAAAATATGATTGCAATAGAATCTTGGAGGAAAAAAATTTCGCAGATGACCATGTGGTACAAGTTTCACCATGAGGACATGGTGTGAATTCAGTTGGGAGGAGTGATGAGCCTTGATAAATATGTTTTATTTCCATGTAGTTATGTCAATATTTCTCTATTTCCTATGGAATTGGTACACTTAATGCATTATTAAATATCTATAACTATTTTATGAATAAATGAATGGTGCGTTTTGGTGCTTATTTTTCAAAGGTCGAATCTATTGATTGTTTTTGTAATTTCTTGTCTATATGCATGTATAGTTGTGATTTTGTGATAAGAGCAGTTGTTGACCCTAAGGACTGCACATTTTAGATCTCTCTGGAACCAACCATAAAGAGAAGATAAGTAGCTATAAGTGGATCTAGATAGCTCTAAAGTGCTACCACACACCATAACCGATCATTCCTTCTCTGCGTCAGTGATTGTTCGATAGGTTATGTACTTAGCTATAGTTTTAATGTGTACCACATAAGGAATAAGGAAATCCAACTACCTAGTCAATCATCAAATGCCTAGCTTGACTTCACTTCTTTTTGTGCCATGTCATCTCCAAGTTCAAAGGATAAGCCGACCTGATAACTGAAGCTCTTCTTTAGTTAAGGTTCCTCTAATTTAGGCCTCACCTATTTTGATGCATGTATTCAATCAAGGATTCCCTTTTGATTGAACTGGTGACATCTTTTGCTTTCAATAAGAGACTTTAAGTCTTAGGAATTAGGCTAGAAGAAAGTTTAGTTTAGTTTGAGTCCAGTTATGGAATAAGGATTGAATGTATAATAGTGAGCCAGGAAAGTAGAAACTAGTTCCAATTTTTTTCATTCTATTCATCAGCATTGTTTTCCCATGATATTTTTCTCTCTTTTTCACGTAAGCATGCCCATAGGGTTTGTATAGATGGATCCTTCCAGAAGGGGAGTTGTGCCCACTCCACTTGAAGGAGGTAATCTACTAGTATTTTACTTTTTGTGATTATATTTCCTTGTGTGTTAAGAATTAAATGTTCTTTTGTGATGTGATTAAAGTAGTTTCTGTATCATCCTTTTTGTTACTATTTATGCAAGTCATTAAAAGAGAAAATCATAAAAAACATTTACTTTTCTAGTGTTGATCTTGATGAACAATAATTTTGTTAAGCATGAATGTTTAGCATAGATATTTATATCTTTGATTTCAATTGAGTATTGTTTTATTTTTATTTCAGCTTTCATTTTTGTACATGTGGCAGTAGTATAGATGATTATTGCTTTAATTCATTTCCATATGTGTGTTTTAATTAGCAATAGTGTAGATTTTGATTCAACATAAGTCTTTACATGTACATAGAATAGGATGGAATGTTAGATTAGAATTTGTTTCTCATTTTCAATTCAGTAGGATCACAATCTTAAAAAACCCCAAAAAGAAGAAGAAACCTTGCCACAAATAGCTCTAGAAACCACCCCAGATTGATATAAATTAAATGATAGGAAACTTGACGACTACGATGACCCTATCATCACCCTCTAATATTTGTTCCTCCTCTTTTTCCTCACTCGACCCTTCAATATAGAAAAAAATTATTTTTAGTGTATTTATGTCCTTGACTAAATTTGTTATCATAATTAAAACATAACCCTTTTGCTCTATTCTCTTTAATTTGTTGTGGTGTCAATCTAGTAGGTTGAGGAAGTGACTGTGTAGGAGTTTTGTTATCTCTTATGTTTACAAAACCTTGCCTTTTATTAACCATAAATTTTTCCTCTACCTGCCTTGCCATAATCATTTATTGGGAGATAGAATTTGGACGAAACATGTGTACCTCATATTTGATGTGATCCTTTAAGCCTCTAAGGAATAACTCCAATAATTTTTTTGCTGCCACATTTTCCACTCTTAAAGATAAGGTGCAAAATTAATGAATATAGTCCTTGACCATACCTATTTGCCTTAATTTGGTAATCTGGATGAAGTAGCTATTCATAAGATTGTCGCTGTAATTTGTAGTGAGTTCTTCTTGGAAAATAGACTAAGTGATGTAACTGTTGGCCCACGATTGCCGTTAAACCAAAAGGTTGACCCATCAATTTCTGATACAAGCGCCAAAGTTAATGAATCCATGGGAGGTGGTTAGTCCATGTCACAAATCCCATGGGGAGTGCTGACCATTTGCCAACAAACTCCCCCCCAGCATTACCCAGGGGGATTCAAACCCGTGACCTTTCGCGCTGATACCAATTATTTGCCCACGATTGTCATTAAACCAAAAGGTCAACCCGTCAATTTCAGATACAAGCACTAGAGTTAATGAATCCACGGGAGGCAGTTAGTCCATGTCACGAATCCCACGGGGAGCACTGACCATTTGCCAACAATAACACATCCCTTCTTTTTCTTTTCTTCACATAGCTAATGATGCCAAATGAATTGGTTAGGTTCCAAGTATAAGAAAGCCATGGCCACCTTTTGTTGATAAGGAACATGGTAAATATCAAAGAATTGCTCCATTTGGCAGAGCTAATTGGTAAGATGTTGACCATCAAACTTACAAATATCCATTTTTGGTATGAAGTTCCTAGCCATAGAATGATTGTAGTGCTGATCCATCTTAAGATTTGATTCAAACCCCAAAACACCCTCCCCCTTAGGAGACTCCTCTTTCTCCCAATCCCTATGGCACAAATTCATATGTTTGGGATCTCTAGAATGTTGGCCATGATAAAATTTCTCCATCATTTTCTCCAACCCTTGCATTCATTTTGACATAATTAACAAGATTTCATTCTTCATCTTGTTGGATTCCTTCTGAATGTGTTCAAATATATATTCATTTTCTTTATGAACACCATCCTCATTTTCCACATCCTCATTGCCTAGAGATTTTTCAGGTGTGACAACATTCTTTTTGCATCTTTTTGTAGGCCTCGGCATGATGGAAAAAATAATAATTTTGGAATAAATCACACAAAACAAATTGAATTAATTTAAAATTTTTATTGTAACTTATCAGGGCCTAGATCTCACTTCCTAAAAAAAATTTAAGAAATTCGTTAATTTGTAGCCTTGAGAGTGAAATTGGTGGAAACCCTAATTCCACAATAAATTCCTTAAATCTGATCCAAATGACCTCAAATATGGACAATAGTAGCTTCATTATGTCCTTGATAAACCCACTAAATCTTGAAAAGATTCACCAAGATGAGAGAGATATGCACTTCCCAAAATGACCTCCAAAATTAAAAAAAAGTTGCCTTATCTTTTTGCCTTCATGGTGCCAAGATCATGCTCTGATACCACTTGTAATGAAATAAATTGCATAATACAAGAATATAATAGGAAATATGTTGCAAATGCCTGATAATAATAGGCCACTCAAGGGGGCAACCTCCAAAAGTATAAAATGAAGAAAACAATTTACAAATGATAATGACTAACCTCTACCTCCTTTATATACCATACTCAAGCCTTAGATATCACCCAGGCTGACTTAGATATCAAAATATATCACTCAGGACAACCTAAATAACTACATAAGTCTTTATTAATGATTATATAACTTAATTAAGAGTTAAGGTAGCCACAAGTCAACTACTCATAACCCTATACCAATGTAAGATTAAGGGAGTAGCACCTAGGCAACCTGCCCTGGCAAAAGGGGCAACCCTATCATATTTTGGCATGTGTGATTTCTTTTAGTTCCATCTAGTTTACTTCCATTTTTTCTTATGTTTGGGAGTTAGCTCTTTTATGGCTAACCACAACTCCCTTTAACTATTTCTCCTCTCCTAATTAGATTGTTGTTCACTTCCAATCATACCTCAGTGATATTTCAATCAATCTCTTTTTTTTTCTTCCCATCAACCTTTGTGATCTTCCAATTAGCTCTATAGTTGGCTCCCAACTAGTCCCACCTTTAGTGTTACTTTCTAAGCTATAAATACCTTCCTCCTCTCTTGTTTTATAGGAGGCTGATTATCTATTTGCATTCCACCCCTCATTAGCATCTTCATGCTCATACATGACTTTGAGAGCCTTTTGCTTTTCATTTTTCCTAAGTTTTTAAGCATCTTGCAATTAATTCCCAATTTCCCTAGGGAGGTTCATTATCTCATTTGCATTCTTGCCATCCTTTCTAAGAGCTCTCATTCCCATAGAGAATCACCTCTAGAGGATCAAGTTCATGCATTGTAGCCCTAAGAGCATCTTAATACTCATATAGGACTTTGAGAGCCTTTTGATTTTTTTTATCCCAAGATTCCAAGCTTCTACCACACCAATTTCTTTGATATCCCTATTTTATTTCTTTTCATCGAGTGGAGTACCATATTATTGCAGAGGAGGATGCAAATTATACTGGATCCCTGAGGACATAAGCTTGACATCAGTGCCAATATTTGTTTAAAAGTTATTTATTTGCTTTGAAAAGGTATATTAGATTAGTAATTAGCAAACTCTCTTACCCTTGGGAAAGTAAAATTGTTATTTTCTCTTGGCTAGATTAAGATTTCTTGCTTTACTAGATCTAGATTTAATTTTCTACTTTGATAAAATAGATGCATGTTGCTTCCATTAGATTAAATTATATTCAAAATCAAAACATGAAAAAGATAAAAAAATAGAAAATTATATTAGGAAGACCCATCCTAGATTTACATTCATAAATAAATTTCATTTTTAGCAAAGTAGTAATTAGATCACAATAAAAAATTGAGAAAAATATAAAAAGAAAGTTGCATTCATATAGAATTAATTACATTAGAAATTGCATAAAACTAGAAAACACCAAAAGGGAAAGCCCTTGATTTCATCATGAGGAATACCAACATTCAACATATAACATTTAAGTTACAACAAACAAAACAAGTCATCCTTCTTCCTCAATTCAATGTTCACAAGCAATGTGCTTTGGAATGAGAAAAGACCAGATTAAAGTGACTCTAAATGAAATCAGAGAAAACCTACCAACACAGGTAAATCTTGTTGAAGATCAAGCCCAAGAACAAGCAAAAATCTTGAGGCTAATCAAACAATAAAACAAACAAAGATGACAAAGAGAGGAGCTCCATGCGAGATAACTTAGACTCTTCTAAGAACCAATTGAATTAGAAGAATGAAGATTAAACATGTTCCACCTCTTTGTAGCCAACAAATTAAATAGAATAAAAGTGAGTGACCCTTAAATAGAATACTTGAGTTAGTGACCCTTAAATATAATAAGAGTGAGTGACCCTTTGAGTCATATAAGAATAATGACAACACCAATTCAACATTTTTTCCAACTAAATCATGAAAACCAAAACAACCATCAACTTTGCACATAAACAAACCATACAAATAACACAACCACCATCTATGATGCTTTGTTTCCCTACAAATAGAACAACTAGTTTGTCCCACCACCATTCAACTGGCTCTTGCCATGAGAGAAAGAGTGACTAGGCAGGAGCCTCTAGCAAGGGTGTAGTTAAATGTGTAGTGCTGGAGTCTAACTCACTCGTGCTTGGGTCAATTCTGACAAAATAGACACATGTTATGAAAGGTTTCTCAACCTTGCACCTAATGTTAATATTACAAACAAAATAGAAATTCATGGTGATTGTGAACATAAGGATGTTCAACCTATTCAATAAAACAAAATAAAACATGAGTGAGAAATCATTTATAAGATACATCATGAGAAAATTATGGAAGTAATTGAAATAGAAAGTTGGAAATAAGAGATCGTAATAGACAAATACTATGGAATAAAGAATGTCAAGGAGAAGAGTACACAACTTGAGTAATAAAATTCATAAACACAATGAAAAAGAATGAGTTATTCACACTTGATGATACAACATTGAATATGCTATATGGAACCTTAGGTACTAAACAAAAGCAAATGGCATTTGAAGGTGTATCTCTATACACAATATAAAGAGGACATACATGTCAAATTCCCTTATGATTAGTTTGGGTGTTAACATTATGTAAAACAAAAGGCTTGACTCTTTTCAAAAACAACAATTGATGTAAGACATCAGTTACTCCCCTTCAGCAGGGATTAATACACTGTATTTATCACTTCCACTTAGCTCTTTTCCCTCTATGAGATATCAAGGTTAATGTGTTAGAAGAAACCCCCTTGCTATATTGTTACTACCCCCTTGAGTGCTAAGAAAAAACTAAGAATCAAAAGATGGTGGACTCACCCCTGCCTAATGATATCGTCCAATTTACCCAGGATTGAAGAAGTTCAACCTGTGGATACCCATTGGCATCATCCCCTAATCCCAAATCCACAATTAAATCCAAAGGAAAATCCCACAAAAAGAAAAAATCCCAAGCTGACAGTCCAAAAAAGGAACTGGTGAGGAGGAAGAGAGTAGGAACCATAAAAAACTGAAGGGAAACCAGGTTGTTGAAGGGGTTCAATATGCAATTGAGGACTCAAAATTTGTGGACATGGATCTTATTACTAAACAGGGGATTAAAGGAGCCGGGGAGACTAGTGGTGTGAGAAACAGGTAGGTTCCATAGGTGAGGAGGTCGACCCGCATTGCTGGAATCAGTCTAATGATCCTAAGGGTGTGGAAGTGTCTAGTGACTCTAATTTTGAAGAGGAAATGTTAGGGGAGGAGGATTTTGGCAGCCCTGAGGCTTTCTATGAAGGGGAAGGTAACAATTTATTCCCATAAATGAATACCCCTATTCCGAGGATGAAGAAGAAGACGAGGCTCACCCGAAACAAGAGGAGGTTCAAATTCAATAGGAGGAGGAAGAAGTCCAGGTGCAAACTATGGAGGAAAAGGTTTGTGATAGTTGCAAACAAACTTCCAAAGATGTTGCTACCCTGAAGGCCAGAATGATAGAGATGGAGAAGAATTGGAGAGTTATGTCGAGCTTCACTGCCAAGGTGCTGCATCATTTTGTTGCTTCTTTCTCGGCTATGCAAAAGTTGGAGGCAAAGATTCATGGCATTGGTACTGACTATATGGAGGACTATGAGGAGATGTTCACTTTCTTCACTAAGGATAGGGCTAATGTCTTCCCTTAGATTCTTCTTCTTTGTTTATTGCTCTATGTTTTTATTTAAGTACTGTCAGTCTACTTCGAACACTGGTCTTTTTCTTATAATGGTCTCTGGTTGTTTTATCGACTGTTAATGGACTGTTGATGCATTGTCTCTAGCTTGTTTGGACCTATTTTTCTCTTCCTTTTGGCTAATTTTATATAGGGACCTGCACCCTTTTTTGTAGCTTACTATATCAAAAACAATTGATGTAAGACAAAAAGAGAGAACAAGGTCCATTTGTGGATAGGAAAATAATTTTCCAAACTAAAAGTTGAAGAGAGACAAAAGTATGTTATGCATGCATTCATGTCTATTTATATAAAATTATTTTTTTAAATACCTTACACCTTTAATGTGATGTATAGTATGCATTTGAATGAATATAAAATACTTTATTAATGATCAAAAGTATATGTTTTCATGATATAGACAAAATAAATTGGGTGTGAAATTACCATAGCCATGGATGCTACTAACATATATACCATATTGATAATCCTTTTCTTTCAAATCTAGAGACATTGGTATTTTAAAAAAAAATGTTCTACTCTCTTGAACTTATTTAGAGGTATTGCTCTTCTATAGCACTTTTATTATTATGATGACATTTTATGGGAGTTAACTATGTGGTTTTTGAGTCAAATTTATTGATTCATATTTCATAAGTAGTGTTTCACATGAACCCATCTCTCATGATTATGAATATTCCACTTAACCTTTATTATTATAAACAATGTTTTTTTAAGGTAGAGATGGTATCTTCTTAATTATAAACAAGTCAATATCTATTTGTTAGCTAAGATTCTTTCTGTAGAAGTTAGTATCGATTTGGTTCCACATTGTTTCATATGTTAACTGACCATCAATAGTCCTTTTAGGCTCTCAACAGCTCCATCGTAGCCAGAAATCCTTGTTAATTTAGGAATGACAGTTATCAATTATTTTAGATTCTGCCTTGTAGCCACATGTTGGTTTGTTCCATTTAAATTGTAATACAAATTTTTGAATTTTTACTGTATAAATTAATGACATTCATTAATTCATTGTAAGTTTGATTCATAGTTACTTATTTTAGAAGATTCACAAACTGCAATATTTCTTTTCAATCTTCAAAAGATTTCAAACTTTAGTTCTTATAGTGAATTATGCATGAACTTATTAGGTGAATTATAAGTTCACAACCTATTTTTAGTCAGTGAGGGATTAATTGCAAAGGAATTAGAGTGTCCATGTGTGCCACTCTTTTGGGGACTTATTTTTGTTATATATCTTGTCTTTGGTTGTCCTGATTCATTTTCAAATGAATACCCCAATTAGACTTATTTAGGGAAGAAGAGTACATGTTATTCTATATATAAAAGAATAGGCCAAGTCGTCTATTGATGATTATTTTAGGAAGTTTAGTGTTGGGGTTTGTTTTACTAATGTACTCAAGAATTTTTTATGGTTATGTTTTCAATCGATCAAAATTTTATCCTATTTTTTTAACTTAAATTTCTATCTTTCTTTTAAGTAAAATACCACTATTACATGTCCTTGAAAATGTTGTCTTGTGGGAATACCAAGGGCAAAATAAGATCAGCAATAGCCCCCTAGCTGGAAGCCCCGCTTCATCAATTCCTCTCTTTTTTTTTTTGAATTTTTAGCCTATAATTTCTCTTGGTTGAAGTTTTTGTCAAAGGCATTGAAGTTTAGGGCCTTCTTGTTTTGTAAAGGCTGGGTTTGATTAATGATAATCTACTGAAGCAACACCCATACTTCGTTAATGAGAAAATTCTAAAAGATATTTGGAATGGATCTTGATTCATGGGGTTTCTTCATTGTGGCTATATACCATGAAAGTCAAGCCTGGATATTTATACTGTTCATAACATTAGTAGCTTGAAAAAAATTATATAAAAAGTTGAGTTTGATATAGTTGTTACATAATTTGTCATAGCTTTCCTACACAAATCTTTGTTTTGAAGATATATTAAAATTCTTAAAATATAAAATAGTATAACCTGCATCCATATTTTTGTAATTTGTGGTTTTATGAGCATACAAATTATAAAAAGAGAATAAGTTAATGGGCCCTTGGTCTACTAGTGAAGTTGAATGGTTCTGAATGAGCCCACCAGGGATCAAGTCTTGTTGAGTGCAAGGCCCTTCCACCATAAGGGATAAGGCTAAGTGTAATGGATGAAAATAGGGTAGAGGGGGTTGATTGATAGTTTGATTAGGTCCTCCTTTCACTCAATACATTCAAGGACATTTAACTGAGTTGAATCACAACTTTTGCAAGAGGACCCAACTATCAGGTTTGCTGTCACTTGGAATGATAAGGAAATTTGGAATTTGTTGATTAGTTTATTAAACCCTAGTTCAATTAAATCTAAAACCCTAATTATGCAAAATTGTAAGCAAATTGACAAAACATGACAAATACTTCTATAGAAAGACACTAAATACAGATTAGATACATAGCAGATTTTGGGTTTCAGAGTATGGAAACTTTAGGTTCAAAAGAGCGGGCGCTCAAGGCCAAGGTGGTACTTTTCTAAGGGCTTCGGGATGAAATCTGCTACAGATTGCAACTTGCTCCAAGATTTTTGGCACTGCAAAACTGGAGGTCAAAAGAGTGGGAGCCCTTGACCTTTTATGGTTATTTTCTACCTTTTTCTTCATATCCATATTCCTTCTGCTCTACAATGATCCTCTGCAACTCCTCTCCACAAGATCCAATACCTATCACCTGCAATCACAAGAGAGGGGTTGGGGGTTGTGGTGTATAGGAGCTTGCCTCGGTCAAGCCCCAAAATGGCATTCAAGCCTTCCAACACCGTTTTTAGATAGAGAGTGCATGTCCTTGGTGGACAGAGGCAAAAACAATGATAAAGTAGATAGATTGAATCACAAATAGATATCACCTTAGAGGTGTAGCTCTCAAGGAGATGAAGATCTTTCATGCCATGAGAAGATGAAGCCAAATCTGCAATAACAAACACAATGTAACATGCCACTTGTTCTACCAACTAAGATTTACTAAGTTTAACTTAAAATTAAAAAGATCAAGATACTGATATTGAAAACAATAAATTTTTTCCTTAAATTTATTCGATAAGATGCACATTTAAAACATATTTCAAACTCTTATTGCATAATCAAATACATTTCAATATTAAAAGAATTGAATATTCCTCATTACAAATTTTCCAAAGAAAGTTACAAGCTTCACTAGATAGTAGAGATACAAAATGATTCTAACATCTGTCTTCAAATCCTGACTGCCAACTGCATGAGGGGAAGCATCACTCAAGCACTTTTTCACCAACCACAGACTAACTGCGGTCCCCCGCACATTTACCATACTAGTAAATGGCCCTACCCTTCAACGAAGGAATTGGTATGGTAACCTAAAAAAATAGCCTAAACTGAGCTGATGTTGTGTCCTACATATCTAGTACTGTCATACATTCTAGCTACAACCCCAAGCATGATTGCCCTTTCCTAGTATGTAAACCTGGATCACAGTGAACTGCTAATGTAAACGTTGGCTGTTTACACTACTTTGGCCAAAGTTTCATCCCCCCTAACTCAGAGTGGACATCACACGCTCACCCATAATTCAAGCTCGATTTGCAAAGACATCTGGGTTATTCCCTCTTATGGATCAACATATCCTAGACATAACCCCACTAACAATTCTTGGTTATTCCCTCCTATGGATCAACAAATCTCAGGCATAACCCTACTCAACCATTCTAGATTTACCAATATTAGATTAACCTGTTCCCAACTTTTACTTTGACACATATGTCGAAGTAATACTAGTTGCAAGATATGCTTTTACTATTCTTTCGCATTGTACAAATAACTATTCATACCCAATCTAATAATTACTCATAATCCTTGCGGGAAAAAACTCCACACCCAAAGAGATCCAATGATTGTATTAACTTTGGAATGGTTTGAACAATACAATAATTCCTCTTTGGATTCTGGCAGCACTTCGTTATTGCTTCAACCTGTAAAATCAAGTCTCTTTTTTTCTTCACCAAAAAAATACCCAATAAATAGAAGTTGTGGATTGGAGAAAAAACAACTTTGGTTTCTCCAAAACAAGTATAACATCCACTTGCAAAAACCACATGCCTTCATCCTTGGACAACTCAACAACTAATGATCAATACAAGGATTAATTGATAATAACCATGTATAACTAAAAGTCTCAACATGGGCACCCAAGAAGTCCCAATCAAACTCAATCAACAAAAGTGTTAAGTGACAACAAAAATGTAGAATTGAATGTCTCTTCATGAGCGCCTCGCAACTCCCAATTAAACTTAGTCAACTAAAGTACTCCAATTCACACCAATGTCATGCAAACAACATCCATTACTTGGTGTCCCCAATATGGATCTATAACAACCTGTTTGTATCATGCAAGAGTCATGTAACAACCTATAACATCATGCAAGAGTCATGCAAAGCTTGGAACCTAAGTTAGAGTGACATGCAAGACACATGCATCACTATATAAGTACATGCAACTGACATGCAACAACATGCAAGCACATGCAAATGACATGCAACAACGTGCAAGCACATTCAAGTGACATGCAACAACATGCAAGCACATGCAAATGACATGCAACAACGTGCAAGCACATTCAAGTGACATGCAACAACATGCAAGTCCATCCAAGCTCATACAAGTGAATGCAACAACATGCAAGTCCATGCAAGTAACATGCAACAACATGCAAAACTATGCAAGCTCATACAAGTGACATGCAACAACTTGCAAGTCCATGCAAGTAACATGCAACAACATGCAAGTCCATGCAAACTCATATAAGCTCATGCAAGCAACATGCATCTCTAACTTCATTGTTAACTCTCACATAAGACTCAAGCAAAGTATATGCAACATTATCCACTCATGCAAACAAAAAAGCTAACTACAAGTCCACATTGGATTCTTCTCCAAAGTGGGTGCCCTTGATGGGTCCCACCTCCTAGAAGTTATCTCCAAGTCAACATGGACTTTTAGAAAGCAACTCCAAGTCTCCATGGGCTCCACTTCCAAAGTGGGTGCCCATAATGGGTCCCACCACATATAATGTATCTACAACATTTCCAAGTGAAATAATTAATAAATAATTTATCCCTCAAGTGTCTATGTGTTCAAGAACACATTCCAAGAATCATGGAGACACATAAAATAACTTAGGACAAAAATGTTAATGGAACCTTTTCCTAACAATAGGTATGCACAAGCAATGCTATGACAAGATCTATGTCCTATAAATCTAGTTTGGATCAATATTGTATTGTGATTTATACCAATAAAATTCTCTCAAAAGGTGCATAAGCACTATAAATAGTAATGGATATATGAAAAGTATGCAATTTAGTGTAAAATGCCCCCATAAATGTAACATATCAACATCTCGTCAAAGGGTAAGCCATGTGTAACAATATGGTACATATACCCTATTGTATAAAATAATCATTGTAATAAATGTTGGCATCAAAAATATCTAGAAAAAGCTATCAATGCCACATCATGTCATGTCCTCTATCTTATCTAGTGTCAAAGGGTTATGATCAATAGAAATCTTTGTTCCCACAAGAATGGGAAAACTCACTAGTTTGTAATATTATATCGTGAACCATTGTAGAACAAAGTTAACATATTTCCTCTAGTTGATCTGAAGTTTTTGTTCTCTCTACCTATCCTAATCTCTATCCCTAAGATGAACTTAGTTTCCTCCAAGTCTTTCATATCAAATTGTGTTGAAAGATGATATTTTAGAGCCATGATTATATCCTTGTTGTTACTGAAGAAGAACATGTCAACATATAGACAAATACCAATAAAATTATCATCATGCTATTTTAAGTAAACACAATGATTTGCTCAAACATACCCCAACTTGAAGACATAAGTGTTGAACTTCTAATACCACACTGTAGAAGATTGTTTAAGACCATAAAGATACTTCTTCAACTTGTAAACCAAACCTTTCTAACCCTTCACCTCAAAGTTCTATGATGTGTCATTTAGATCTCCTCTAAATCCCCATGTAGAAAAGTTATCCACATTCATCTATTCAAACTCAAGGTTAAAACACAATAGAAATAGATAACAAGAATCTAATAGATGCCAACTTCATAATAAGAAAGAAGATCTCATCAAAATTAATCCCCTCTACCTAGGAATAACCCTAAGCCACTGAACTTGTTTAGTACTTCTCAATGTTTCCCTTTGAACTATATTTCTTCTTGAAAACCCATTTGCAACCAACAAGTTTTTTATCATTAGGAATCTCCACCATGTCTTATGTTCAATTCTTCTCCAGTGCAACTTGTTGAACACAATGGGGTGCTGAGAGGGGGGGGGTGAATCAACACACTTAAAAACTTTAACCAAACATTTACTGATAAAACTGAACAACTTTGAAAACATGAATAAAAACATGCAAATCAAGAGTTAACACATAACACTAGTGTTTTTACATGGAAAACCCTAAAACAAGGAAAAACAACGGTGAGGATTAGCTCACAATATAATATGCTCACTACAAAAGTATTACAACATTGTTTTAGGGCTCCAACCCAAGGAATCTACTACTCCCTAATTTACAACTTTGATTTAGGGTTACAACCCAAGGAAGCTACTACTCCCTGAATGCTCAGCTCACTGTTATTACAATGACAATATAGATATAAGGTTTGCTATGGAGAACACATCTGTTGTATATTGATGGTGCAATCTGCTATTTTTGCTCAATATATATCCTCAAACTAATTTTGCACATTCATCTCTTTCTCTACTATTCTATTTTCACCTTTACCTTAATTACATTTCAAATGAGTTACATCTTCTATATATATCCTTTGCAACACCTTGAAACATTGATTAGGTTGGCATCAAGAACAATATTGCATGTAACATGTAGCTTGTCACTGGTTAGTCACAACACATGCAAAGTGATAACAAACTTGTTGCGGACCTCAGAGATTTATAAAAAAACATTAGGACACACCTTTCCATACCTTTCAGACTTGGAGAAACTATTCAGGAGCCTCCACATGCAATAGGTACTTAACTGGTCAGCTCATACTGCTTAGCATGATTGACTGTTCATATTTCAATTACCAGGGAGAAGCAAAAAGCTCAATGCAGACCAAGAATTCAATCATGCAAGGGCTCAATAACATCCATACGCCTTACCAGAGAAGTATCATACCAAGCTATGCATCTGCAAGACATGAAATATATCAATCTGTAGAGCACAGAGTCTTCTAGACCTTATGTAATGCTTCACAACCCAAAATATGATGTTGCAGTGAAGTAAAGAGCCTGAGACCTTTTGAGGATGGACATGTTGGCCCTACATGTGTCGTTAAACCAAAAGGTCAACCTATCAATCTTTGATACACACGCTAGATATAACAGATCCACGTGAGGCAGTTAGATCATGTCACGAATCCCCAAGGGGGACGCTGACTTTTTGCCAACAATGCCCCTTAGCGTTACCCAAGGGGATTTGAACCTGGCACCTGAAGCTTTGATACCACTTTTTGGTCCTATGTGTTGTTAAACCAAAAGGTTGACCTATCAATCTCTGATACACGCGCCAGATAAAACAGATCCACGGGAGGTGGTTAGACCATGTCATGAATCCCTAAGGGGGACGCTGACTTTTTGTCAATAGGACAAAGACATTAATATATGCAACTTATCAGATCCGCACACCTTTTTCTAGAGTTTTCGGAGGAATTCAAAAATGACTTAAGTATTCATAGTTTCGGAGGACAGTTATACTTGAACTTTTTTTGAATGCTTGATGCGGTACTGGAGAAGGAAGAGTGTCTACATGCAGATCATACTTGATGTATCATAGACCATGTAGTACTGGAGAAGGAAGAGTGTCTACATGCGGATCATGATAGAACTATATATGTTTCAACTTTTGTAGAACTTAACTTGTGCATTCAAGATTCAGAATACATTGTGATGTCTTTGTCACTTGAGCATTGTCTTTGCGGACTATTAGACCACTTGAAACTCTATCATAGCATATATCATACCAATCTTAGTCACTCCTCAGAACCACATGACAAACGGATCTCTTCCAGAGGAATGCGGAGCATTCCATTGTCTCCCCATTACTGCTTTGCTCTGTCTAAGTGATGGCCGATGTACTATCCCTTGTAACTTTTCATGCTGAATAAGTGAGAGGCTGAAACCTTGGATTTACCATGTCAATACATGCAAGAGGCTATCTTTAGAATTGCAAGGCAAAATCTTTCTTTGTAGATAAATGCAGACCAACTCAAGTTGACTATGCTTTAGAATGTGCACAGTGAATGCCTTAGACACTTTTCTGCTTCTTACCCTTGAGTGCAGTACTCCCAACTGATGAGATATGTATGTGTGTATGTAGGAATCATGCAAGGATATGAGTATTTACCTCCACATCATGTTCAAGCCCAAAGCTGATCCATACTTAGACTACTTTCTCTTTTCCCAGAGATTTGCCTTGACCATATTGACTCTTTCTTTGTACAAGTCTGCCTATACACTTCCATCTCTTATGTTGACATCAATAACAACACATATTGCCAACATAACTATCTCCTCATCCATGGCTATCTTCTAGGACTTATAGTTTACAGACTCTATTGTGTCCTTCGCTATTATAGGCCCATCCTCATTAATAGACAAAGCAAATATTCATCTAAAATTAGGTGGGATGTACCTATCAAGTTGCATTCTTTCCGAAGTGGACCTTTTCAAGAGTGGGGTTTGAGGTTGTTCTTCTTCCTCTAAAATCTCTAAACTATTCACCTCACAGGTTCTTGTTGAACCTTTGGTTCAACCTCAGTGTAGTCTCCTTATTCTTTGGCTTCACTTGCACTACTCCTTTCTCAACTTTAATTTGTGAAGGTGTAGAAGAAGATCTAATCTCCCTAAACATCACATTCCAAATATACACCATCTTTTAGTTTCACGATTCCAAAGCTTGTACCCTTTCACAATGTCATTATAGATGATGATGATACACTTCCTTTCTTTGAAATCTAAGTTGGATCTCTTATCCCTAAACACATTCATGTATGCCTCACAACTAAAACCCAATATGTTACAACAAAGGCTTATTTCCTCACTCCTCAAGGGTTTTGTCCACAAGAGCTAAATTAAAAGACCTATTAAATAGGTAACAAACTATGATAACACTTTCTACCTAGAATTTCTTCCCCAAACTGATTACATTGAGCATGCTTCTATCTCTCTCCATTAGCATCCTATTCAATCTATCTGCAACTCCATTTTACTAAGGGTTATATAGAGTTGTCTTATGTCTACTAATGCCATGTTGTCTACAAAATTTGTCAAACTTTATTTATCAAAATTCTCCACCATTATCTGTCCTCAACACCTTGATCATCTTCTCTATTTGGTTCTCAAAGAGAGCTTTGAACTCTTTTAACTTTGAGAAGACCTCATATTTATTCTTGAGAAAAAACACCCATAATTTCTTGGAGAAGTCATCAATAAAGGACATAATATAAAGATTTTCCTATAGATGGTATATTCATAGGAACACATACATCAATATGAATCGAATCTAAAATACCTATAGATCTAGTAGATCTTAAATAAAACTTAACCTAATTTTAATTTTGATATACACAATGATCATAAAAATTAAAATCTAGGGAACAATTAGTTAGCTTCTCTAATAAGTTTTTATATTTCAAGGCCCTTATGCCTTTCTCACCAATATGGCCCATACTCTTATTCTACAACATGGTATTCTCTGATACAAGATTATGATTCCCTCAATTAGGAATCTCAAAACTATTGTATTCCATGGTGCTAGCATCCAAATGAAATAAAGTTCCAAAACAAACTTCCTTAACCAAGATCGCGACACCACACACCATCTTGCATCCATCTTTGTTGAAAACCACATGCCCACCAACATCATTCAACTTACAGAGAGAAGGTTCCTTGCCAAACCCAAAATGCGTAGAATATTCGAGAGTGTTTTGGTCCTTTCATCTCCAAATGCAAGCATGAATTTGCCCCATCCATTAATTTTGAGAGAAGAGTTATTTCCTAAGTATACTTGTCCACTATCAAAGTTAGATCCTAAACCAAGAACCACTCCCTATTGGAGTCAGGCGAAAGGAGTCTCTAGAATCAGTCAACCATGCACCCTCATCGTTGGGAAAGGTTGCCATTAACTTTACAATCCTAACCAATTCATGTGTCTCCAAAGTTCTTGGAATGTGCTCCCCAACACATAAGGACTTTGAGAGGTAAATTAATATTTAATTATATTACTTGGATTATTGTAATTAACTCCTAAATGGTAGGGTCAAACTTGGGCGTCCACTTTTGGAGTGGGGTCCATGAAGACTTGTTGACAATTCCTTGAAGACTATTTTGGGTTTTTAACAACTCCTAGTAAGTGGGAGTTAACTTGGGTGCCCATTTTTGAGGTGTCTTATATTTAGAGTGGGAGTTTGTTTTTTATGTACATGAGTGGATATTGTTGATACACTTTGCATGGATATGATGTGGGAGTTATCAGAAGTATTAGAGATGCATGATATTCAAATATTGCTTGCATGAGTTCATAAAAGCTTGCATGTGCTTGCATGTTGTTGCATGTTGCTTCTATGAACTTGCATGTGCTTGCATGTTGTTGCATGTCACTTGCATGTGCTTGCATATTATTGTATGTCACTCACATGTGCTTGCATGTTGTTGCATGTTGCTTCTATAAACTTGCATGTGCTTGCATGTTATTGCATGTCAGTTATGTTGACTTGCATGTGCTTGCATGTTGTTGCATGTTGCTTCTATGAACTTGCATGTTGTTGCATGTCAGTTATATGGACTTGCATGTTGTTGCATGTTAGTTATATGGACTTGTATGTTGTTGCATGCCAGTTATATGGAGTTGCATGTTATTTTTATGAGGTTGCTTGCAGAACACTCCAACTCAGAAAACTTGCAGAACACTCCATCTACCAGATTCAGTTCATGGGTATCTCTTGCACTGTGCTACAAGTGTTTGCATGTCACTTGCATGTACAGAATGGGTTAATTCAGAATAATATTGGGGACATCAATCATGCAGGTTGTTTGCATGAGATTGATGTGTGGTGATGCACTTCAGTTAATTGAAATAGATTGGGACAACTTGGGTGTCCAATAGAGAGACTTTTAGTTGTTGCTTTTATTTGGAAATGTTATTTTTGTTGGTTAAGTTTAAGTGGGACAACTTGGGCGCCCATAATTAGGACTAACAGTTAACAAGGTGCTTGGTACAGTTTGATTTTAGTCTTCTCTATTTGGAGTGTTTGGGTTTTGCATGAGGACTTGTCTTATGTTATCAATTACAATTTATTGTAATTTGAGTTTCAAGCTTTTGAATTAAGAAGCTTTGAAGTTGTAATTAAAGAAAAGAACAATGTATTTTCTAGAGAGCAAGTTTTGAAGCTTTCTATATAGAATCTTTGAAGTTGTAGGAAAAATCATTACAGGAATTACAACATAACATGTTTTAGAAGATTGAAGAAGTTTTGAGGTGTGCATCAGGATTCAAAGAAGTTTCAGTATTGAATGTAGTCTTTCTTGAAGATATTTAATACAAGCATAAACATCTTTGGGTGTGGAGTTTTTTCTTGCAAGGGTTTCTCCACGTAAATATTGTGTCTTCTTCTATCATGCTTTCCTCTTTTACTACACTGATTAAATTGGAGAAATACTATAACATCTAAATTGAAAGTAATTTTTAGATTTACACATGCTATTAATTTCAAATTTGAAAACATTTAAAAGCTTTATAGATACAACATTACTTGGTTCTCTCTCCCTTTTTCCAACATGTGGTATTAGAGCTATTGGTTGTAGTGAGAGAGGTCCATGCTTTTTTCTGAAGTATTGAATGAATTTTGGTTGCAGGGGAAGTTCTATGTGTTAACATTGTTTTGCAGATCTGTGAGTTTGGAAGCCATGGTATTTAACTCTTAGATGGATATTGTCAAAAGAATCTTTGTTGGGCAGTTGAGGCTCAAGGTTATGGATCTTTATGGAGTTGATCTTGTGGTAGTGATTTGGAGCTCCATTTTGACAATATGTGTATATTCTCTTGTTTGGTGGTTTTATTCCTTTACCTTGTAGTCATGTGCAATGAAAGGGTGTTTATGTTGGATAGTTACTTTTGGTACCTTAATCACATGGAAAAACACTCACTTCTTGGACTACAGTTTGGAGTGCTTATGTTGGGTTCATGGTTTCAGTCCATGGTGACATGAAAGTACTGGATAATTTATCACTGGTTGTATGTAGGTTGTGGAGTTGGTATTTGTATGATATGAACACTCCTGAAAAACATGGTTTCTCCTTTCTCATAGTCATGTTATTTTGAATATGTAGGTTTTTCATAGTTTTCCCGTTTCAAAAGATTGTGGGTTTGTAGATCTGTGGTATTCCATTATTTTCAGATGACATATTTGATGGTGTTCATTGGTGTGAATGTTTGGATGTTTAAGTGGTTTCAAGATTTACAGAGATATGGTTTTGCAGGTTTTACATGTTAACCAAAATTTGTGGTTTATAGATCTATGGAAAATTGTGTTCAGACACTTTCTAGATGGAAACAATTTCAGATTTGCAAGGCTACTTGTTGGGTTCTTATGATCTATGGTGTGTGAGGTGTTGAGTTTATAACTTATCAATTTTTGATATATGATCCTTGGTTTAGAGGATGTATAGTATTATGTCATGATGCACTCTTGATCATGAGTTAGATTTTTTGCATGATACAAGTGCTCTTGGGAGCAGGATATGTTCATTAAAGCATATGAACTTCTTTTAAGAAGATGATAGATCATGATGTCATGATATGTTCATGATTCTATAGTTGGAACTTTGACAATGGTTTGGTTAGTTCTCTTTGGTTTTGAAGTATTAATCATTTGCTTGGAGCTTCATGATTGTGCAAATTGCATTTGAAGTTGGCATGGATTGATTTCTAAAAACTCATGGATACTAGAGAGACTTGTGATCTAGAGGCAATGAGGTAGTTGGAGGATAGGAAACTAGACAAGGTTCACTTTCACTCAAAAGCCCAAAATCAAAGATTTTTACACAAAAGTGGGAACAACAGAAAGAAACTCATGGATCATCATGGAAAGGTTGGTTTGGGATGTTAGGGAACCCATTCCATCCATTGGCTAAGGCAGACTAGACTCAGGATTGGTACTTCCTTCACAAACCCCAAAAATGGCTTGTAGCCCTCCAAAATGACAACAGTCCTAATAACTTTTGCTACAGGTCTTCAAATGCAAATCTTAGATAATTGGAAGATACCCATTATGGCCCTCTATCACATATCCCAAGCTTAGCATGGGTTGTTTTGGACAGATTACCTCAACCAATAACCCCTGTCAATGACCTAGAGCCCCAATTAGGCCAAAATTACAAAGAGACTACTATAGAATGCAAGCCCAGAACTCAACCAAGGGTTTGAACAGTTTGAATACATGCCAAAACAAAGGATTTTGTGGGTTTTAGACTTCTACTCTCTATTGTTCCCAAAAATGCATCTATGGTTCCTTCAATGTGCCTTGAAACATCACCTAACACATGGTCTTGTTAGGTCCTTCAATGAAACAACAACAAATCACCTTCTCTACCCAAACCCTTTATGAAATGAATTAAAACAACACTACAACAATCCATCCCATTGATCTATGAGGTCTTACATCAGTGGAATGGAGGAGAATTCATGGATTTCAATCAAAACCCTTGTTTAGGTTCTAAATGGACTATTTTTGAAAGAAACCTTATATCTCCCCTCTAAACAACTTTCAAAACATCAAATCTACTTCAAATGATAGACAACCCTCTATACTAACTGATCACAACATGAAGGAGTAAGGATGGTCCTGTACCTTCACATGGTACGGCCTGTGGCAGCGGGCTTCTTCAAGAAAATAGAGATTTCTGCAAACAGTTTTGAGGAAAATACTTGCAACTTGCCTTCAGTCCAATATCATAAACTCAAACCATGTCTGAATGAAATCTAATCCACCATACTTTACTTCCTAACAAATTAGGATCCTTGATAATTCTGTACAGCAGACTGGTATGGTCTGTTTCTACAGAAAATTTAGAAAAACACAGAAAAACAACAGAGAATGGTATTTTTATTGCATATATCTTCTTCTTCTGCATACATTTTACTTGTTCAAGGTTATATAGACTGGTATATGCCTTGGTAACTCCATTGAGATCATTTTGGTCGATGGGGAAGGCCATAACCCATTCAAACTTCTTGAACTATTTTTGGGTAGTTTGAAAACTTCAATTAATCCTTAGTTGGTTTGCATAGACATTGGTGTTTATGAATCTTCAAACACCTCTACAATGTGATTAGACCTTGAACAAGGTATTTAGGCTTCTTGACACCACTTTAGCCTCCTTGACATGCCTTAACAAGGCTTACAAACATGAAGACTTACATGACTGCCTTTTATGGCTTTATGATAGCAGTTTGTAGACATTTGGACATAGTCCTTGTTACAACATGGCATCATAGCCTTATTACATCATGAGGATGGTCTCCAAGACCTTATGAAACCAACAAAACAAAATGAACAACAAAACAAGATATGAATCTTTTGATTCTCCTTGATGCTTCTGCACCAACTTGGGTGAGGCTTGATATCTCTTGAACTTAGAGATATGTGTTGGAAAGATTTCTCATTATGAAATGTCAACAAAAGGACCGAGAATCCTACACTTGGAAATGAATGTGAGTCCATTATAGACCTTATGAGAAGGTTGTCTTTATTATAATCTTTTATTGCTTGGTGTTATATGCAAGGACAATCTTGTATCCCACTCTTGGTCTACTCGGCAAGTTAATGATCTAATAGGTGTTGCCCACTTGATTATTAGATGCATTCTTTATATGTATCTTGTTTTCTCTTTTACACTAGTCTTGAAAAGGATTGTTGAGAAGTAGATGCATGGGTTTATGGATTTCTGTTGTTCTCAGTATTATAGAGATTTAGGGTAGTCACTACATGCTATAGGCCCATTTGACAGTCTTCAAGATATACAGAGTTAAAATGTCTTTAGAAGGTATGCAGGTTTTGTAGATCTTGTAAAATGTTTAAGAGTTTGTATCAAGTCATTCAAAGTTGTCAAGTGTGCAAGTCCCAAATCAAGCCACATAGAGCTTGTTGAGGCTCTCTGTTGGTATCTTTATTGAATTTGTAAGTCTTCTAAAACCATTTGAATTTAAGGTCTAATAAAGGTATAATGAAGTATGGTCAAGGAAGGATTGTCAAATGGTGATAATATAGCCCTGTCAAACATGAAGAAATCTAAGAAGACGAACATGTCTGCACACCTACCTGATATATTACAAGTTTGTATAACCATAAAATTTGTGATAAAACTCATCCCTAGGTCACTGTTAAGTTTTTAAAGGTATGTTTAATCCTTGTATGGTATGTATGCTTCAATGAGGTCTTGTATATCACTGAAAGAACTCAGAACAGAGGTGTAGGGGTTGACAAAGACTTTCCTAATTGTGGAAATATCTTTTCAAGTTCAGAGTATGCTCTTGAGATCCTTGAGAGCTTTAAGAGAATTGTCAAATTCACAAGGATTTGTCCATAACCCTGAGATATGGTTGTGTAAAAAATTCTCAAGCAGTATAGAGGTCAGAAAGGTGAAAAAGGAGTGTTGAAAGTTGTGTAAATCTATCAAACCCTAATGGACTATCAAATAGATGAACTGTGCATGGTGTTTAAGGGTTTGTAAATCAATTTAGGGGGGTCTTCAAAGCCTATATAAGCAGTTAGAGGTCTATATCACCATAAATAAGCCCACTAGATCCTAGGTATCATAAAGAGAGCTTTGTTAACCATGATAACACTATGTCACTAGTTCAAAGTAGTGTGTAGAGTTAGCGTACCTAGATGTTCTTGGAATAAGCATATATTAGCCTGTGAAAGTTGCAAAGGGAATGCATGTATGGTAAGGGAGTATAGAGAGTTATAAACCTTACAAGGTCCCTTAGGAGGTTTAATAGTCATAGAAACCCTACAATCATGTTAAGGTCTGTGCCAGTTTTCAAGCTTGTATAAGTGACTAAGGGGCCTGTGGGAGCCATGGCAATTTTGTGTAAATGTTGAAAGTTGACAAGTCTTCATAAGACCTGTCTAGTTTCTTTAGGGTTTGTCAAGTGTTATAAGGATTGTGTCTTCTTTTAAGCTCTATTATATTAATGAACTCTGCCTAACAGTGAGAAACTCTACCAAACAGTCACAACCCCAACCCTAGAGAAACTTTATCAAACAGTTGGCAGTCCTATCATTAGGTAAAAGTGATTATGGTAGTCTATTTGCAAACTACAAGTCTGTATTTTCATTATGGGCTTTGTATCAAATCATAGAAGGTCCAAGAGCATGCAAAACATAATAAGATCATGCACAAGCTCATGAGGTCCCTGGGTCTGTGAAACTCCCCAAAAGACTAATGAAACAGTTGAAACATTTTAAGAGGTCTACATGATAAATGTGATGATACTGTGAAAAACATAGACCTATGAAAGGCCTAGAAGGATGATGTAGAGGCAAATTGGATAGGAGAAAATAGACAAGAAAGACAAGGTTCTACTACACCCAAAAGCCCAAAATCAAAAGTCTTTACACAAAAATAGGAACAACAGAAAGAAACTCATGGATCATCATGGAAAGGTTGGTTTGGGATGTTAGGGGACCCATTCCATCCATTGGCCAAGGCAGAGTAGACTCAAGATTGGTACTTCCTTCACAAGCCCAAGAAATGGCTTGTAGCCCTAGAAAATTAGGACAATCATGATAACTCTTAATACAGAACTTCAAATGCAAATCTCAGACAATTAGAAGATACCCATTATGACCCCCTATCGCATATCCAAGAATGGGTTTGGGTTGTTTTGGATGGTATGCCTCAACCAATAGCCCCTCCTAGTGTTTTAGAGCCCAATTAAGCCTAATTTGTGAAGCAAGTACCCTTGGATGGGGACTTATAACTCTCTTGATCACTTAGACATGTTAGAGACCTCCCAAAACCATGGAATTCAGTCTTCATTTGCTGTTAGAATTGACTGTCATCAAAATCCATACTACTGTTGCTTCTATCAAACACTTAGCACATGGTTTTGCTAAGTCTCACCAATGAAATCCTAGTAATAACAGGTTCCTGCCCAAAATACTCTTGCAACACATTAAAACAGACATCAAGGAACTCATTCCACTGATCACAGATTTTTGGAGTCAGTGGAATGGAGGAAACATACTAAATTTCTGTCAGAACCCTAGCTAAGGGTTTCTCCGACCACCCTACAGAAAAATGAGGAATAGAACGATATAAAGAAGTGTCAAGAACTCAATACATATGCATTTTGAAGGTAACTCACCAAGCCTTCATTCAAACATAACCAACAGTCACCACTTGTCCGTACATAGACAGGGTACGGGCAGCAACAGCAGGAAAACAGTTAAACATAGGTAGAACTTGTTATACTTTATTGATTTCTTCTCCAAAATGCTTCTCTCTCCATACAATGGCATCTGTAGGTTCTTATTAACATTCCTCGAAGGCATTGAAGCAGTTAAAGGGTAGTTTTGGTTGATGGAACTGTGTGACATCCATCGAATACCCTGTTTTCTTAACTGCAACAACTACTTCATGTGTTGTTAACAGAGTTACATCGGTTTTAGGAGTTTGAAACTACCTTCAAACAAGATTACAATGCAATTAGGCCTTAAACTAGACCTTAGACTCCTTGACACCATCTTAGACTTCTTGCCATGCCTTAACAAGGCTTACAAACATGAAGACTCTCTCATATATGCCTTAAGAAGGCTTTACACGTGACTGCCTCAACAATATGAGGATAGATATTTAGACATAGTCCTTATTCCAACATGGCATCATGATTACAACATAAGAGAATGGTCTTCATGACCTTATTGGATCAACAAAACAAAATGAACATTAAAATAAGACCGTAGTCTTCTTGGTGCTTCTGCACCAAAGGACATGGTTTAGGTTAGAAGTAGATTGTGAGAGATTTGGAGGTTCTTTGTAGTCATTGGAGTGTCTTTTCAAGTATCTTAATGAGATCAGATGTTTAGTGATCAAAATAAATATGCAGAGGACAATGTAGGAGTTATTAAACTGAGAGAAGCCTTCAAGAAGCCTGTTCAGGAGCTCAACATCAAGGTTAAGGTTTGCACATTATCCAAAGGGTTTGTATGATCACAAGAAGCCTACATATGGGATGAACACTAAAGGCAGTGAAGTCCAAGCTCTGTCATGGGCATAGAAATTAGTGAGGCTCTCTAGGTCTCACAAAGGTCTAAAACATCGTAACATTGCTACAAACCTTTGGCAAGGTATTTGAGAAGTCTAAAGAGATGTTCCAAGACCTTATGAAACTCTCCAAATGTTATCAAAGGAAATGAAGGCTATCCAATACCATTCAAGGTCTATCACATACTTCTAAAGGTTGTAGAAATGGTGTAGAGATCTATAGAGGGTATAGAAGACCTTGATGTCATGAAGGTCTTAATAGGAGCATGAATGAACTACAGAGGTTAATACCCATCATATCAAACCCTATAAGAACCCTACCAATAGAGTAAGACCAATTAAAATGAGTGAATAAGGTGTATGAAGAAGAAAAGAGTCCAAGAATTGCCAAACTCAGTAAGAGTCAGTGTTGAAATATTATGTATTTCAACCTGGGAGATTGGTAGATGAAAGGAGGATTGTTCATAATTCCAAAAGCATGATGGACCTTCTAAAAGGCTTGATCACAATTTTTGAGCATGTCAAACATCTACAGGGATATTCAATGTGGATAAATAGGATAAAAGATAAGATTGTTATAAGTTCATAAAGTGATCATCAATAATGCGGTTTGAAAGTGAATGGAAGCCCTTATCCAATGCCCTTAAATGAATCTATCCAGTTTAAAATCATAAAGAATATGTCCTATTTGTGTACAAAAGGCATTTGGAAGGAGTTAAGACCAACAAGGGTAGTTATGACAATATTTCTTCATCATGCATTCATTTTGAAGAGTGGAGGCAAATGTTGGAGCCTTTCTAGCAATACTTTCAGGACCTCTAGTTGGAGAAGTCAACCAACTTCCTTCCTTCATGTCACAATGGGGCCTTTGGAGTAGAAAAATGAGGCACATATTCCTCCAGCACCCAGGAAGAGGTTTGACCAGTTTGTTCAAAGGACAATTATCATTTATTTCTCAAAGACAAGACTCCTATATTCTATGAAATGTATTGTATCTGAAATATATGCCTTATAACAAAGCAATGTATTCATTATCTTTGATTTTTAGAATGATATCTCTAATTTTCTGAGAAGAAAACTATTGTAAAGAACCCTATATCAATTGTAACATGCCTTTATGATAAAAAAAAATACTGATTTCCTGCCTTCGTCACATCTTTTGTGTTGTGTCTTGCTGAATGAGTTTAGAGTCATCTTGTGAAAAATTACTTTCCTTGTGATTTAAACTTCATTTTTAACCTATGTAAAAGTTTGTGTGGAAGAATTTTATTTTTGGCTGAGGGGAGAACCGTCTTGCACCAAAACATCCAAGAACATATCATAGCATGTCAAAGGCTAAGACATAATTTAGGAAACAAATGGTATAACATCTAATACACGCAAACAAAAGAAATGCATCAAAGCATATGCATGTGTAATCATTATGTAACTCGTCCTAGTTAAAGGTTTAGAACATAAATGCATCATGGAAAACATATAACACTAGCAATGAACCCTTGGCAAGATATCACATAAAGAAATAACATGGAAATACAATCATTACTAGTGACATTCTCATGAGAGAAGAAAGAGTGATCATCATGAAAAAGCATATGAGTCCATTGTAAGATTTACTGATATTAAACTGCTAAAGTCACTATGCTTCACTTAGTGTTGGTTTTGTGCCCATGGATATGAACCTTGTCCAAGGATTTCTTTGATACGTGGATTTTGATCTCGAAAGTTTTGCACTTCAGATTCTTATTTGCCTTAGTGTTTGGACTTGCAATAAGTTGCTGGTATAGAAACACCTTTGAAGTTTGCTAGGCAAAGATCTTCTCCTTTAGTATAAACCACTAGATCAAATTTAATAGTTTCAAAACAATGACTGAAGACACACCAAGTAATCATGCAATATGTCTAGAGTACTAATGCTATACTTTGATACAATGCAATATGTAACAAAGCTCTTTGATGATTTCTTAGATGATCATAATGAATTGGAGCTTATCCTTTTATACAACACCCTAGCATGCAATTTGAATATTTTTACGTTTTAACTTGTTAATAATGACTAGTTTGAAAGGGGTTAGCTTGGGTCCATTTTTAAATTTGAATTTACAAGTTCAAGGTTTGAATGAGCATCGCAAAATCAACCTATAATAATTAATAAATGAGATTGTAGATTAAATTTGAACCCTGTACATGTACAAAGATGAATTCATATTATTTTACTTCCATGTAAATATATATCATTTATACACTAATCATTAAATTAAAAACAACCCAATCAAAATGAAGTCAACCTGTATACATTTTCCACAATTACAATTATATCTTGAGCTGGTAGTGGGGAAAATCTCTAAAATTGACATCACCTTTGACCTTTGTGCGCAAAGGACAAAGGTGGAGGGGGCTATTCTTAAATATCATTCACTTCAACAGTCAAAGATCAATTTTGGCCAATAAAAATAGGACAATTATTTACCACTTTTTGTTGTAAATGAACTATAAAATTGCTATTATTTGTTTGACCATTGAAATGGATGATATTTAAGTAGAGTGGCACGAGACCAAATATCATTTAAAGTTGTGGGTTCAATCCACCATTTAAAAGAAAAACATAAGTGGAAATTATAGGAGTCCATAAAAACCAAAATGAATTGGAAATGAGATGAATGTAATTTAATAATTTGTTCATTAAATGAACGAAAAACAGAGTACCAAATTGGGGCTGGCTTGGTTGGAATTCGGTATGATAATTGGCATGCCCCTACATCCCCTTCCAGAATGGTAATAAGCATCTACAGATAGGAGAGAGCTTAAGTTAATTAAGGTTGCGGGTTCGATCCACACCATCGGTAAAAGCATATCTGGAAATTATATGAGCTGATAAAAACCAAAATGAATTGGAATTGAGATGGATGTAATCTGATAATCTCTTCGTTAAAAACCAAAACGAATTGGAATTGAGATGATGTAATCTGATAATCTCTTCATTAAAAGAAAGAAAAAACGAGGTACAAAATTGGGGCCGGCTGTATTGGAATTTGGTATGCCCTTCATCTCCTTCCAGCGGGTAGTGAAGAGAATAATTTACAATTATGGAGGGGAGACATGAATGATGTGAATAATAAACATTTACGAAGGAGACCAACAGCTGAGATACATCACACGCCTTAACGATTCTTCACTGTCTGACTGCTTCTTCTTCTTCTTCTCTGTTAACTTCCTCTCCTGGGAGTGGTGAAGGGCTAAAACAGAGGAAGCAGCAGCCGCACCAAATGAAAGCTCAGCCATCATATTGTTTAGATGATTGAAATGAATTCCCCGATCTCTAAATCTGTGAATGGAAGCAACACTAACAGCAATGACTGCCTTTGAAATACTCATTTTTCCAGTGATGAGAACTCCAGAGAAAATGTGTACTCTTAATTGAGATAATGCGAACAATGGAGGAATATAAAGAAAGAGGCGTGGATCAACATTCAACATTCCAGGAAGACATTAAAACAAGAGGCAGGCAATACCAGTGGCGAAGATTATTATGGAGGAATGGAAAGAGATTGAAATCCTGTGGGTGGTTTTGCAGTCCAAAGTGGGCCCCTGCCCACTTCTTGCTGTTGTAACCACCATGGTTTCCATCTCCCCTTGGAAAAAGATATTAACAGAAAAATACTCCGTTTCTTTTATTGGTTGCCTTAAGCATTTTTTTGTCTGGAATGTGAGCCGATAAACTCGTTAGAGATGGGAAAGTGAGGTTCGTCAATCGTCCAGGGGTTCTACGGTGATTCCAAGATTCCATGTAATTTTATAAGATTATGTGTAATTTTAGAATATTCTAACTAGGAGTAATTTATAAATACTAAGAATAAGAAATATATTTAATGGAAAATGAAATCCTTGCATTCGATTTGTTCTTTTGTACAAGGGCCTAGGCCCTTTCAAAATCCCTACTTACCATAATCAAAAACAAAATATTTTGTTCAAGTAATTTTTGGTGGGTTCCATTGTCTTACAAACTAGTATATTTATATTTAAAAATATATATCTACACTACGTCGAGAGATATCTTCCAATTTCTTTTTTGGTTTTTGGTTTTTATTTTTTATTTTTTTTTATAAATTATTGGCAGCTAGGGGAAAAGATCCAATAGGTGATAGTTCCAATGGTTGAGATAGTATATGTGTATTTAAGGCCCAATATTTTTTGAAGTTTAGTACTAGTAGTTGTGACTTTAAGGTTGTTAGTGTTACTATAAGTACTAATAATTGAATGAAATGTGCCCTTTAGATATAAAAAGCAACTAATCATGTGATGCCACATCAACCCACCAACAAAACATGATTTAATGCACACCTATTGGTCCACCCTTTTTTTTGGGGGAACTATTTGACACCTCAACAAAAAGCATGTTGATGTGGCCCTGAAACCTTAGTTATAAGCAGGGGCGTTGCCAAGTAAGCTACTGTAAAATTTTTGGAGTGATTTGAAATTGCCACGTATGATTTTGAGAGGCTTGAAGTTAGGGTGCACCACTACTAGGTCCTCTCCCCTGGGTAAAAGCACAAACCTGTGTCACTTTATAAAGGAATTGACCAACAACAAAAAAATTCCTGAACTTCGACCTCATAAAAGTGGTATTTATGTTTTGAATTTCAAAATGATGTAAACTAATGAAATGTAAATCTCTTGATGAATTTTATGCTTATAATTTTTCAAAAATTTTAAAAAAATATTTTGACAATATTTTTATAAATTTAAGAGCAAATTTTGAATTGCTGAAAATTTCAGGAAAAAGTCACTTTGAGTCCACGTCACAAAAAAAAGAGCAAACAATCTTATTTTTCCCTAATTTTTTTTCCCAAATAGAGTTCAATATCTAGTGCACAAAGAAAAAAAAATCAGTTTTCAATGCATATTTTTTTTGTAATATCGTTTTAAAGTCAGACTTTACAGAATTTGATAGTTTTCATTCTATGTCAACTTTTGTATATTTTTTTTTTATTATTTTCACAAAATCAATTATACCCTTTTGGAGAGGACTATTTCCTCTAGTGCACCATATAATTTTGAAAAAATTTGGATGTGTTTTGATATATATTTTTTAAATTTCTAATTAGTGTCATCTCTGATTTTAACAACCTACTTGCAATAATTTTAAAAAAAATATTAAAACTAATCAAAATATTAAAAAAAAATCATATTTGGATTCTAGACTCTAAGCTCTACAAAGGGTATTTTTTTATTTTTGAAATAATCCATTCTGATTGAAGAAATATTCAGTTTAAGTTGAGAATTTTAGAAAACCAGAGAAAATGAGGTGGCTGCCATGTAAGATGCCGCATAGACAATTTCGGGCAAATCAATTTGGGGGCGAAATTGACTCGTCTGAAATTACTTAATTTTGGTGACCTCCACCGGTTGGCGGTTTTTTTTTTTAAAACTTATATATATATATGTATGTATGGCTTCAATTTTTATGATTTTTCTCAATTCAAGCATCAAGGAGAAAATAGAAGCAGAATTTTTCACAATAGAAGTTAAAAATTATTTTTTTAATTTTTTTCAATTCAAGCATTTGGAGAAACCACATAAAAGGAGTTTTTTTTTGCAAGAGGCTACAAATTTTCAAGGTATGTAACATGATTATCAACTTATTTACTCATTTTACCATGTAGAAATTGAACTTCATGAGTTATTTATTAATATGTATATGTGTGTGTAGGTGAATTAAAACAAGCAATTTGTGATGGGGAATAAAAGAAATAGATTAAGGTTGTATGACTGAAAAAGAGATGAAAAAACCCTAGGAACATCTAGTCAAGAACAACCTATTGAAATTATTGATGAACAAGTTGAAGGGCATGTTAACGAACAAGTACAAGATGAAATTGGTAGTAGTGATAGAAATATTTTTCATGGAATGAAAAATCTTATGGAGATGGATGAGGATGCTCTTTTCAAAAATATTTCACCTGAACATATGTTACCTAAAAGCACAATAAAATTGCACTCTAAAAGAATTTGAGATGAATTTTTTGAAGATAAATCTCTAATTGGAAGAGCACATTTATGTGCAAAGTTATTTAGGCGAAAAGAAATGACCCCTGTTTTGGAGTTGTTAGGAGTTGATAACAAGAAAAAATCTTCAAATTTAGTAAATCAGATAGTAATTAAAAATTTGCAAACAACATTGGATTTTATTCAAACCAAGAGTCGAAGTTCTGATTTAAGTGTTGCACGTAGAGCATTGATGACTGTAATTTTTAGTAAGAAATTATCACATAGAAGACAAGTTAAAGCAATTGCTCAATTAGTAAATGTATCTAGGAGAACTGTTCAAAGATATATCAAGAAGAGAAACATATTAGATGAAAACATTGAAAATAATTGGGTAAATATTTGTCGAGTCCCTCAGAGAGATAGAGTTTCAGAAGATGTAAAACAAAAAAAATTGGATATTGGACCGGTCACTCTTGTGTTTCTTCCAATAGAAGGGACACTATACAAATAAAAGACGAAGATGGTAAAAAAATTACTCATCCAAAGCATTTTATAGATACAACACAAAGTGAATTTTTTTAAGCATTCAAGCAAGAATTTTCACAGGTGAAGATTTCTCAAAGGATGTTTGAGAATTTACGACCAAGTTTTGTATGTATAAATAAAATTCATAAAATTTGTTGCTGTCGAAATCATGTTGAATTTCATCTACACCTATAGTCATATAAAAATCTTATGGCAATAGTTAATCCAAATGTAGCCATCCCTAGAAGTACAACACAATTTGTGAAGTCTATCTTATGTGAAAAATCAGAGGATTCAGATGAATTCAATGTACAGTGTATAAGAAATATATGTGTAGATTGTGGAAATTTGACAAAATTTTTACCATTTGAGAATATTGATCATTTAATGTCATTTGTTTGGAAGAGATTTGAATATAAGAAATACTCAACGAAGTCAGGAGCTAAATCCAGAAAAATTGTTTTGAGAGAGAGTGAATTACCTTGCAATGAGTTTATGAACAAATTTCGTAACATTGTATACCCACATATCCAACATTGTCATGGCACAAGATGGCAGGCTAAGCAATTTCATGACTCAAAGGATTATTTTCCACTGGGTTGTATTCTCTCTATTGTAGATTTTTCTAAAAATTATACATTTAGTCCTCAAACTAAGATTTAAAGTCAATATTATCATTCAGAGCAAGTCAAAATCTTTGTACAAGTTTGCTATAGACATGCTGAGTTATTTGTAGATGAAGTAAAGAGTACCAAAAATGATCGAATTATCATCAAGGAGGTTCACTTTTATATTAGTGATGATACGGGTCATGATAGAAGCTATGTAGCACATTGCTTTCAAATATTTTTTGAAGATTTGAGAGAATGTGGCATTAATGCATCACAACACTGGATTTGGTCTAATGGATGTGCTAGTAAGTGTTGATCTTATTATTATTTTTTAATTTAAAAATTTATAAAAAAATTTAAGACTTGAATTTTTAACTTATTTTTGGTTTTCAAATCGTTGTTTATTTATAACTATTTATACAAGACAATTTAAGTCTGCAAAAGTATTTAATTGGTTAATGCAACAACATGCTAAATCTAGCATAAAGTTTTTGTGGAATTTTTTTGAGAGTGGACATGGAAAATGAGAGCATGATGGAGAAGGAGCATGTGTTAGGCATGCACTTCGCCAATATGAACTTGCAGGTAATGTACTAGATACGAAATTTACAAAATTTAAAATTGTTGAAAACAAGTCTATAATGATTTATGTAATTGATCTACAATGATTTTTAAATTCTTACCTCTTACCTGGGCACTTCACCAACATGAAATTGCAGGTAACACCATACAAAATGTAAATCAAATTGTTGAATGGTGCAAAAGCTATTTTTGTGCCCGTGACTCAATATACAACAAACGCTATTTTTTGGAAGTTAAAGGTATGTTAATTGAATTTATGTTATTTGAAAATTTTAATATTTAAATTTAAACTTACACGTGATTTATTTGAATTTTAGTTTTAATTGAGATGCTCAAGAATTTGTTCATATGTGCAGATATTGATTGGTCGAATCCATATAATTGTCAAGTAATTAATGGTGTTAGAAGTTTGCATCAAGTCATGACTACAAGATATAGCAAGTCTCTTACTATTCAAGTGAGAAAAATCTTGTTTCTATGTTGATTGCATTGAGAACAATGCAAATCTTCTACAATGTCCAAATGTAAGGGATGGATATGTTTCACAATGGGAAATAAAACAAATAGTATCAATGCCTCCCTTTGAAGATAGTGACATTGTAGATGTATATGATCCTATATATTCAGCTGATTACGAACGTGTATCAGATTTAGTTGTTATAGGTAAGTTGTACATAATTGATTTATATTACATAGATTGTAATAAAGTTTTGAACATTTGATTTACTTTGTTTAACTCAAATGTACAAACATGTTTACTTATGGCACGTGTATAGGAGATATTTTTTGCTATGGTTGCAGATCCTGACAATACAGAAGGTGTAGATTACTATCTACTAAGATGCACACAAGAAAAATCAAAATTGTTAGAATTAATGACAGATAGTGATGGACAATCATATCCCATTGGATCAGTTGTTGTTGAAGGCACCTATTATCAACAAGTAAAAATAGATAAAAATGGTATTATATTTATTGATTATATGCCAGGACAAAAGGTTCTACAGTACAGTCACATAGTTATAGCAACAAGATTAAGTTTGGAAACTTTATGAAAAAGAGGACGTGGCCAACAAAAGTGGAGGTTGTCTATTGAAGATCATGAAAAGATTTTAGAAATAATAAACGATAGAGAAGATCCAGACTATATGTACCAAGAGCTCTAACTACATTATTGAAGAGCGAGTTGAACCAATCGATACATGGTATGAAGGTATATGCACACTTGAATTATCTATTGATTATTGATTTATTTTAAAATATGTACATGTGATTCTTGATAGTTCTTTCCTTTCAAATTTTAATTTCGATGGTTCTTAGTTCAAATTTTATTATAATCAAACATGATCAAGCTACAAACGAGCTATAAATTTATTTACATAGATTTTTGTTTTTGCAATTATGTAGGTCTATGTCTATAAGGATTTCAAGTTAAATAAAATTGAACTTCATGTTGTGCAGGTATGATTTCTATTAAACTATATATAGATAGTCTTAGATGTCTAGAGGTGTCTTAAAGGTCTTATAGTTTCTTAGGTGTTTTAGGTCTTAGGTGTCTAGGTGTCTTAAATGTGTCTTAAATATGTAGATTCTAGACCTGTCTTAGGTCTTACATGTCTTAGATATATGTCTTAAGTTTCTTTAAGGTAGATTAGGCATCTTAGACCTTTCTTAGGTGTTTTAGGTGTCTTAAATGTGTCTTCAATAGATATGTCAAGTAAGTATCTTAAAGGTCTTAGGTGTCAAGTACTGTATGTCTTAAGTTCCTTAGGTGTCTTCTAGATATGTCTTAATTCTTAGGTGTTTTAGAGGTGTACTATGGTGTCAAGTATTGGTCTTAGGTTTCTTAGGTGTTTTAAGACTTAAAGGTGTCTAGGTGTCTTAAATGTGTCAAGTAGGTATGTCTTCTAAGTGTCTTAAAGGTCTTAGGTGTCTTAGTGTATGTCTTAAAAGTGTCTTAAAGGTCTTAGGTGTCTTAATGTATTTCTTACGTGTCTTAAAGGTGTCTTCTAGGTCTTAATTGTGTTCTAGGTCTTAGGTCTTAGGTTTTAAGTGTCTTAGGTCTTAGGTGAGGCCACTGAGCTTCCACCTTCACGTGGTTGGCCTTGTCAGTATAGAATAAATATTTCTCGAAGCTAAGGGAAGCTCTTTTTTTTGTATCCTTATCATGTAGGGACCTCTCAAACTTAACAAATAGGTACATGTATTTCAATCATACTAAACTCTCTTTAAGTTGGTAAAGGCAGATGTTTCTAATGGCCCTCTTTCAAAATCAAAAGATACAAGAACAAAAGCAGGAGGCAAGCCAAAAGTTTCTCAAGAAGAAAAAACAAGACTTGCATTGGATACTAATTTGTCTAGAAAAGAATTCAAGTGATCTCTAAAGTTGATAAATAACCTTTGAAGGGGTTCAATTGAACAACAAAAATTTCCTACCATTTTTTGCAAAAATTTTAGGTCCCTATGATGAAAATCAATTTCAACACTGAGAAGATACACCAAGCACAAATGTCTGAGGCATGAATATCTCATCTTGAAATGTTGCAAAGATTTAGTTTTTGGCATGGACCACTACACCTTGGACTCTTCCTAGTAATCTTGCTCTATGCGTCAATTCAAATTTTGAATATGTAAAGGTCAAAAGCAAGACAAATTTCGCTTATCTCGCTTATCTCAGTTGCCATCAAAGAAAAAAAAACAAGACTTGCATTGGATACTAATTCATATGAATTACTGGAGACATTTTAGGGCTCTGTTCTAGTTGGTAAAAAGTACCAGCCAATATTTGACTTCTTCTTGGAGCTCTCAGACGCTGCCTTTAGAGTTGTTGCAGACAATTATATGATAGATGAAAGTGGTAATGGGGTAGTGCATTGTGCTCCTTTATTTAGAGAAGATGATTATTGTATCTATTCAGAAGCAAGTATTATTAAAAAGGGTGTGGATCTTATAGTCCCAGTGGATGCAGATGGGTGCTTTACTGAAAAGATTGTTGATTTCAAAGGCTGATATGTAAAAATAGAGGAGTTCAAGCAACTTACAAAATAAAAATAAAAATAGCAAATAAAAGACATTTGAGGCTCTATGTCAAGAAGAATAAAAATGAGGACAACAAGACCTGGAGACCACTTGATGGTTTCTTGTTTTAAAATTTATATATTGGAGGCATGAGATAGTGGACTTAAAGTACCTATAAATTATTATTTGAGAAAGAGGAATATGTTAATGTGAGGAATATTGTATATTATTGTATGGAAAAGCAAATATATAAGTATGTTCACAAAAGGAACAATTATTTTTATGTTATTAAGTTCTTTTAAATGAAAGGTGGCTTGATATTGTTATTTAAATTTCATATAATCAATGGTCGCTTTACTTCAAATTTACTACATGCAGAGGAGGTAAGACTTAATTTTGATTGGTTAAGAGTTGGGTATGTGTTATGTAGAAATAAATGTAGATCGATCAAATTGGAAATTGAGATCAATCAAGTAGAACAAGTGTTATTGTTGCAATCGAAATTTGTTCTTTCCAAACATTTCATTACTATAGATTGCAAAACAAATTGGAAATTGAGATCGATCTTAGAATTAGTGTTATTGTCACAATCAAAATCTCATTCTTTCCAAATATCTCATTGCTATAGATTGCAAAAGAAAGAGGCTGATTTTATGGCCAATCAAGGAGCCATTCAAGAGGATTTTACCTTGTTAGAAAACAAGGAGATTAAGAATTGTGATAATTTAGCCACTATCATAGATTTGGATAGGCTAACCAAGGAGGTTATTTAACGTGGTTTAATGTTATTATGAATGAATGGGTATGCCTTACAAATTGAAGGATGTTATTAAGGGAGAAGGCAGCTTGCGTGATGTAGTACATGATAGGAGATATGAAAGGTGATAGGTAATAATGTTTGGTGGTGTCATGCTACGTATAGGTGCTTATTGTAGTGTAATTCTGATATGTGTGGCTAGATTTTATGGATTGGCTTGGGTGGTAGGCACAAGGCTTTGGTTGTTAGTTTGTTAGATTTTACATTTATCCATGGTGAAGGGCTAGTTGTCACGTGGAACTTTTAAGGTGAGGCTCAGTCTCAAACCATTATCTTAACTAGATTTTTAATTGTGACGAGGTGATTCTTTTGTCGCTTGTGAAGGCTATTTTAGGTGAACAGGGTTTTACTGATAATGGTCATTTTAGAACATGAGCTATGATTCTAGCAAAGTTTAAGGAGAAATTTGAAAAGGTTTGGTGGTAAATATAGAAATTAGGGAGTTCTTAATGGAGCTACTTGTTTAGGTTGAGGGTAATAGGGATGTCAAGGAAGGTGAGATGTTTTCTATAGAACCTAAGCACGTGTTAGGCAAGCATAGACATCAATCCCCTAGTGTGGTGTTGGAAGCTTCAATAATGTAGTTGCAGGAGGATGTGCATGAATTGAGAGTAGATAACAAGATATTAGAGTTTTCTTGGGACTTGAAATAAATCCTTGCTACTACTATACTTTTTATTTATTGAGTTGTAATTTAAAGGAGGTAGTCAAAATGTTTTTGATTACATCAGGAAGCAAAAACAAGGGGCCGAACCCTTAACAAAGATTACATTAGAAAAAGCACAGGCTCAGAAAACAAAAAGAGCCTGGAACCAAAACCCAGGAAACACCAGCTAAAAAATAGTAGAAAGTAAGCAACAACAAAAAACTAGCAACCAGGCAGCTGAAGGCACACTAGGACAGAGAGTCCTCCCAGTCATTAGCAAGAAGTTCAAAAATTTTGTCTAGCTCCTGTGTTCTGTCATTGTCGGTTCCCTGGGAGAAAAGTTAAATATCCTGCAAAAGGGTTAAGTTGATCATGGAAGACCTGCACAGCATGTGAGTAATGAACTTATAAAGAGTAGACATCTTGAGTTGCAGAGCCACCATCTTGTCCTTTAACTGAGTCACTTTATCAAAGAGAGAGCTACTGTCCCTGCCCTCATTCACATTGCCATTCTCATCAGTAGCCCTGACATCATCCTCTTCAGGGACAGGCTGACTGTTCGCTTCCACCTCTTCAGCACCGGCAGGGTTTTGGTCGTTAAAGTTCCCCTCTCCTTCGCCAGTATCATACTGGGCCTCCACAGGGCTCTGATGGTCAACCTCTTCCTTGTCACTGCCAGTACCAATCACATTCTTGGGGCTATCCCTATAAACATTCTGTGGAGAGTCATGGCCATCAAACTGCCCCCCAGAAACAGGATCCTCCATGTAAATTTCTTGCAGTTCATCACTATCGGCCTCCTTACCATGAGAAGAAACCTCAGAATTACTTTCTGAGTAGTCTATGAGTTTAACCATGGGGGTTGGCTTCCCAACAATTCTGGTAGAGTGTCTGACACCAGTGGAAATGCTTTTTCCTTTGCCCTTCCTAGCCTTTTTAGCAGGATTCTCAGCAGACAAGTTAACACCTTTGGGGGTCTCTTGACTATCTTTGAGGGAGCTAAGAATAGCCGCTTCCTCAGATAGCTCAGAGAGGCGATGAAGCTGCTTCCTAGACTTAACAGAGCCCTTCTTCTCAGGGGTAGAGGTAGACCCAGGAGTGGGGGTATTAGTTTCCATAGAGGCCGAAGTCAGGCCATCATGACTATTGATCACAGGGGTGTGAAGAGAATCACATTTAATAGAAGCCGACGAAGTATTGGGGGAGTGTTCCACAGCCGGGTAATGGAGAGTGGCAGGGGGCGTCAGGGCCAAGTGAAACTGGTAAAGCCTGTGAATGAGGCCTTGGTGAAGGGGCACAGGCTTCTCCAACGGCCTAGAGGTTAAATTCTTATGGACCGTTTTAACTGAGTGCTCTAAAGAAGAAAGCAAGTAGTAAGGGAAACAAATAGCCAAGTTTCTATGAAAATGATTGAGCAGGGGAAGATGGTAGTAATAAAACCTGGCATAGCGGCCTTCCAAAGTGAAATACTTCATAATTAAAAAGCACATGTCCACCCATGGCTGAGGAAGCTCGCCCTCTCGAACCCTCCCTGGTAGGGAACCAACTCTTCGCCGTCACCCAAGAAGAGCTTTTGGTTCTGCGCTTCAGAAACCCTCTTCTTTCTTGGTAACTTAATGCCTTTAAGGGATAAGCCCATCGTCTCAGCAATACTTTTCTCCAAAAACTCAAAGCTAACACTGCCAATGGTGACCCGTCTGTCAACCCACGAAGAAGCACACTGGATGGATAACGATTCATCATGCCCATTAAGGCATTCTAGGAACGGAATTATGCCCCCTTCCTTGCAGTAATGCCAGACAATGGCATTATCTTTGAAATCATTGCAGGTGTTAGGTTTAGTGCGAATTCTTTCACCGCCCATAATGAAAGCCCACGCCGCAATACCCAGCAGGAGAAGACAATTAAATTGCAGAATACCCTTTAGAGGAATCCAGCAAACGGTATTCATATGAATAAAACCCAGCCGACACCAATCATGAAACATTAAGTTCCAAAACACAAGCGAAATAATGAAAATTAAGTTCACATGGAGGGAGTACAGACACCACTGCCAATTCACACGGGACTCGTGCATAAGCCTAGACAGGGTGGGAAAACACGCCACCTCATCACTCGACACTTGATTGGACATCATTAATAATAGCATTCTTCTCCTTTTGAATAAGCATTCCAATGTGACCAGGAATGCTGCTAATTTGGCGCCAGATCCGCCAGAATTGAAATTCTTGCCCAAGGTTGGCAAGACCATCAGCAACCGAGTTGCCTTCCCTATAAGTATGGGAGAAAGAGACATTAGGGATGCCATGGAGAATGGTTTGAATATCAGAAATAATGTCACTCAGCTTCCACCCACAAGTAGAGAGACCGGTAACCGCATCCAGAATGATTTTGGAGTCACCTTGTATGTGGAGATGGCTAATCCCCATAGAGATTGCCACTTTGAGACCCCAGAGGAGGGCCATAGCCTCAGCAAAGTTGTTAGAATGCTTTCCAAGACCTCTGGCATAAGCCGCAACAAGATCACCATGTTCATCCCTTAATATACCTCCCTCGCTGGTGCATCCATTAGCTTTAGCAGCACCATCAAAATTAAGTTTCAACCACCCTGGCTCCGGCAGGGCCCAAATAGTATTAATTCTTTTCCGAAGTTTCGTATCATCAAAATCTGGGATTTGGTTCAGCAAACCCTAGTTAGAAGCCACCCAAGGATCCTATTTGGTTAAAGGTTGATCTGCAGTTTTGATGTTAGCATTTGAAACATTTTCAACAATAGCCTTAAATAAAGAGATCCAAACCTGCATCGGAGACCGATGAGTGTCCCTAAAGATCTTATTGTTTTTTTCTTTCCACAAGGCCCACCCAAGAGAAGGAAGGGTCTACTTCCACAGCTCCCGCAACTAAGGGTGATGAAGGGGAACATTCCAACTGGTGATACAATCATGAATCTCTTTGTTAAAAACCTATTGTATACCAAATTTTTCCATAATTCTGCTCCAGACCTCAAAATGTTTACCTTCATTAGCCAATTTGAATTTTTTTGAGAGATATACAACAACACTATCATTCTCAAAATGAAGATAATTAATGGAAAAACAACCTTGACTGAAGCCATATTGCCCACTTTTATAATTTAATATATGAGATAGTGGACTTTATATTTATTAATAGATATGTTTTGTTGGATTTATGGTTTTAAAAATAATTTAAGTTTGTTAAATCTAACAACTTTAGCTAAATTCTAGGTAGTTTCTAATTTTACTAGGTTTAAATATGTACTACTTCATTTGCTTAGATATCTTCCTATATTCATTTTCTATTTCCCAACTTAATCTTATTTTAGATTAGGAATATAGCCTAATTAGGACACATTTATAAATTTAGATAAATTTAAAAATAAGACTAACTTATAAAGCATGTAAGTCATATTATAGATTTCAAAATGTAAATATAAAGCATGTGACTCATAATAAGAATGTCTCTAAGATATAAAACATAAGTACATACATATAATGTCCAAATATATAACATGTGACTCATAATAACAATGTCTCTAGATATAAAAGTTCATGTGACTCATAAAAAAGTGTCTAAGATAAAATATAATAACATGTAAGTCATAATGTCCAAATGTACTGTAAATATAAAACATCTGAATCATAATAACAACTCATGAATGTCTTTCTCTACGAGTGGATTGAGCCTCTCTCTGTTTTGAGCTGTGACATCCTGATCCTTGATTGGAGCCCTCGACTGATTCGTGACCCGAGTGTTGTGCTGAGTTGTGGGCCGGGGTCTGCACATGAAACACCATAAAATTTTCAAATTCTATATATATACATGTACAAATATATATATATATATATATATATATATATATATATATATATATATATATATATAATTTTAAATAAATAAATAATACTTGACATTTAATATAAATTACCTGACATACACGGTCTGCATCATGTAGAGGAGTCTCAATAGATAATCCTGCAACCTATAAATGACATGTTTTCATACAATATATAAGCATATGTGTATTTAGTTAGAAAACTTGTACACTTGATGTTTGTATGTAGAAAGTTTAAAACTTGATATATATGTGTGTGTGTGTGTGTGTGTGTGTGTGTGTGTGTGTGTGTGTACACTTAAATTAAACTTTTATGTACATGTGATATATAGACTTGGTTTTTAAATACCTCATGATGATGACTAGGATCACCAGCATGATGCAAATCTCCATATCTAGGTTGTAAAATAGTAGCTTGTGTCTAATACACATGTACATTTAAGATTGCAATCAAAAGTCAGAGTTCAATGTATGTGATTTTATTTAAAATTGAACTTATAATTTTTAAATATATAATTTATGAATTTAGATTATAATTTTTAAATAAATTGTACCTCAACTGCACCAGCAAAGGCCCTCCCAATCCCACTGAGGTCAGAATCATGGAGAGACAACGATACACGTGTAGATTGTGCAGTATCAGTGCTGAAAAGAAGCCTGCTATACTCACCTCCCATAACATTACGTGCAGTAACCTCAACCTCAGGACCAATTGGAACATGCAGAGGGGCAGAGCTTGTGGGACCAACTAGAACATCCTGATGTCCCCCCAAACCCTGTGAACCTGACTCACCATGGCTCCTCTGTCTACCAAAATATTGCTCGAGATGTGAGGATACAACATCAAGTGGGATCCCATACTGATTGTTGATGAACTGGTATGAATCTAATAAATCACTGGCCAGGCATCTAGTCATATTCTGCAAAGCACTCTCTCCACTAATTTGTGCCACATCATGTGGCGATGATATATCAACATGAAGGTAATGATCTGAATAGCTGGTCAATGTGGCCTCAATGGGTGGAATGTCAATCCTCGGGTGTAACAAATACCTGCCAACACGATCAGATGACAACTGATCAACCTCAATGGCAATAGTCTCCATGCTCTCAAAAAACTTGCATCTCAAGGGGGTCAATGCTGGTTGGGTGGCATTTGCTAGTTCTGTATGTTTTGGAAGAACCAAAAGATTTGGGCCAACTAAGGACCTCTTGTTCTGAAGAGGTGGTGCATATGCTCTTCTATACTCAGGTCTCTTTGCAAACCTCCCTTTCCCTTGACCAGCATGTTTAGGGAAAGATGTATAATCAACAGATAAATCTAAATGGAACTCTGCATATAATTGTTTGCAAAAATACAATGGCAACTCATCATTGTTTGGCCATTGGTGATGAGCTACCAAAAACCTAGGATAGATGAAAGGACCGACAACTGCATCCACACACTTGGTGGGAGAATAGCCTCTCACTCTCTCTTTTCCCCTATAAGAAGGGAACATGCTGAGAACATTATCTACTAAAACCAGCCTAGAAATAGATAACCATTTCTCCTGGCCAACAACACTTTGAGAAAGCGATGCATAGAACTTGTCAACACTAATGTCATCATAGGGATTGTATGATCAAACAACTTGGATCATACGTGTGATCTCATCCCTAATCCTAACCAACCTATCTCTACCTAACAGGTTTGGTGTATTGTGAATAGAACTATTTAGTTCATCCAAAGCTCTTTCAAACCTTTGAATGGTGTTAGCATATAATGTAGAATTATCACTATTGCCAGGTTCACCTAACTGATTTGATTGATGTGATGATTGATCATCCATGTGGACCTAAATTTATCTGCAGTATGATAATTAAATTTTTTGTCAAACATATTGTATGTCACGATGTAAATAAACCTGCATATAAATTTTCCAACTACTACATGTACATCTTTAAAAAATCCATGATATAAATGCACACGTGCTTCTCAAATAAACCTGCACCTTAGATGCTTGCAAATACATAAATAATAGGCCTATCAACTAAATCTGAATCAACCATAAAACACAAAACTAAGAATGCATAGAAAATCCAAATTTAAAGTCACATGTAACATGTAGCTCATATTGACATGACAACCAAATTTAGTATATATATATATATATATAGTGTATGTTGTTTCCTTCTTTAACCATGTTATTCCCTAGCATTTGATGGGCAAATTTGAATGGATAACCTTACAAGGGATAAAAGTGCACGTCCTGCATTGCTGTAGCACTTGATTTGACCTGTTTTATGTGTGAACTGACTCCCACCCAACAGCCATTAGCCACTTGCTACTTCTGATCACCACAACCTTTCCAATAACTTATGCACAAATTCTTTCTTGAATGGTTTCAAATTGTGATTAATTTTCCATCACCACAATCTTGTTAAAAACTTATGCACAAAATTCAATAAAGAAGAATTTATGCACAAATTCTCTCTGTCCAATGATTTCAAATTTTGATATATTTTTTTATGACAATTATCTATTCAATGTTGCCTTTAAAATACTATGACATACCTTAGTATAAATAGATTATATAAAAATCAAATATATATATCAGCATAATCCTATGTAAATTTTGACAGTTTGTCCAAAATCTTTCCTTTCATATGATTCAGTCTTTTTAAAATTTTGATTGTATTTTACAACAAAAATGGCTAAATACAACTATATACAACTGTCAAATAATTTTTACTATAAAATAAAAATTTTAAAAGATTGTATCATATGAAAGGAGAAATTTTGGACAAATTGTCAAAATTCATATGAAAGGAGAGATTTTGGACAAACTGTCAAAATTTATATGGGATTATGTTGATATATATATTTGGTTATTTATATAGATAACTGGACCATAGTATTTTAAAGGCAGTATTGAATAGATAACTGTCATAGTATTTAAGCCATGTTCCCTAGCATTTGATGGGCAAATTTGAATGGATAACCTTACAAGGGATAAAAGTGCACGTCCTACATTGTTGTAGCACTTGATTTGACCTATTTTATGTGTGAACTAACTCCCACCCAGTAGCCATCAGCCACTTGCTACTTTTGATCGTGCCACAACCTTTCCAATAACTTATGCACAAATTCTTTCTTGAATGGTTTCAAATTTTAATTGTAAAATACAATCAAAATTTTAAAAAGACTATATCATATGAAAGGAGAGATTTTGGACAAACTGTCAAAATTTATATGGGATTATGTTGATATATATATTTGGTTATTTATATAATCTATTTATACTAAGGTATGTCATAGTATTTTAAAGGCTTCAACCCATCCAGTACGAGGATAAGTTACAATGGTGATGATTAGCTTTTTGAATGATGCTCTTAGGAGCATGTACAATGCAGAAAAATGTGGGAAGCGCCAGGTGATGATCAGGCCATCATCAAAAGTCATCATTAAGTTTCTCCAAGTCATACAAAAACATGGCTATATTGGAGAATAAATGAACTTGTTGATGATCATCGATCTGGAAAGATTGTTGTAGAGCTCAATGGAAGGCTCAATAAATGTGGTGTTATAAGTCCTCTATTTGATGTTGGGGTGAACGAAATTGAATCATGGACTGTTAGATTGCTTCCATCTCGGCAGTTTGGTTTCATTGTCTTGACCACATCTACTGGCATCATGGACTATGATGAGGCTTGGAGAAAGACTGTTGTTGGGAAAGTGTTGGGATTTTTTTACTAGATTTAACTCATATTGTTGACTTTGAGCCCGAGGTTGAGGACATGATGATTTTGGTAGTGAACTAGACCCTATCCAACACTGGAAGAAATTTGAGTTTGGTGTATTTGAATTGAGAATTTAATTTTATATTTTGCATTCTGCTTTATCTAAAAATAGTATTTTAAAGGTAGTATTGAATAGATAACTGTCATAGTATTTAAGCCATGTTCCCTAGCATTTGATGGGCAAATTTGAATGGATAACCTTATAAGGGATAAAAGTGCACGTCCTGCATTATTGTAGCACTTGATTTGTCCTATTTTATGTGTGAACTGACTCCCACCCAACAGCCATCAGCCACTTGCAAAAGACTGTATCATTTTAAAGGCAGTATTGAAATTTTACTGTATCAGGTATTTTTACTGTAAAATACAATCAAAATTTTAAAAAGACTGTATCATATGAAAGGAGAGATTTTGGACAAACTCTCAAAATTTATATGGGATTATGTTGATATACATATTTGGTTATTTATATAGATAACTGTCATTGTATTTAAGCCAGTATTGAAATTTTTACTGTATCAGGGATTTTTACTGTAAAATACAATCAAAATTTTAAAAAGACTATATCATATGAAAGGAGAGATTTTGGACAAACTGTCAAAATTTATATGGGATTATGTTGATATATATATTTGGTTATTTATATCTAGATAACTATCATAGTATTTTAAAGGCAATATTGAATAGATAACTGTCATATAGTATTTAAGCCATGTTCCCTAGCATTTGATGGGCAAATTTTAATGGATAACCTTACAAGGGATAAAAGTGCATGTCCTGCATTGCTGTAGCACTTGATTTGACCCGTTTTATGTGTGAACTGACTCTAACCCAGCAGCCATCAGCCACTTGCTACTTCTAAGCGTGCCACAACCTTTCCAATAACTTATGCACAAATTCTTTCTTGAATGGTTTCAAATTGTGATTAATTTTCCATCAGGTCACAAGCTTGATAAAAACTTATGCACAAAATTCAATAAAGAAGAATTTATGCACAAATTCTCTCTGGAATGATTTCAAATTTTGATATATTTTTTTAATGAAATTTTACAAACCCATTTTACTTGCACATACAATCATATAAGGTGTAGGTTTATTTCAAACACTAAACTATACATCGTGCCATAAATTTTTTTTGAGAGAAAATGCCAAGGCGAAGATCTAGACACATCGTGGCATACAAAATGTTTGACAGAAAATGCATGCCAAGGTGAAGATGGCATACCTGGTTGACGAGACTATTGCAAAAGGTGGTAGGGATGTCCTTCGCACGAAAAGCTTTCAAACCCTAGGTCACTGTCAATGTCGAAAAAAGGCCACCGTGAAATGTGGCAATTTTTTTTTTGTTTTTTTTGTTTTTAATAGCATGATTTCAGGTGAAACTATCTCGCCCCCAGATTGAATTGCCCGAAAATAGTTTGCCACATATGCACCACGCAGTGGCTATGTGTATTTAGGCAAAACTATCTCACCCCCAAATTGACTCACTCGAAAATGACTCGCTCTAAATTGTTTTGTTGGCCGAAAGTGTGACACAACTTTATGCTTTTACCCAGATACAACAATGAATCCCAACAAAACTAAAAAGAACAACCAACAACCAAACAACACAAGTCTAGCCCATCAACAAGACAAATAGACGAAGGGTCAAGAACTCCAAGCAACCCAACAAACGAAAATCAAGGTGGTTTGAAACCAAATTTCTCCAAAGAGCTTTGAGTACACATCTTAAACTTGAAATCCTTACCCTTAGATCTCTTCTTTTTGGAAGAACTAGGAAAATCCAAAGGGCCACTCAAGGTCCCAGTATCTCATTGCACCTCAGCCAGAGGAGTCTCCATCACATCTCCATGGTCCCTATTCCAGTTATCATTCATATCAGATGGAGTCCTCTTTTCAACACTACTATCTTTAGAAATCCCCTTGCTTCCCATCATAGGTACATCCTCTAAGGGGGGATGCACTCCTTTCTCTTCCAGACTGGATGTTGCTTCTTTCTACTTGGACAAGTAACATCAAAATGACCAGCTTTATGATAGCAAAAACAAACAACATGAGAGTGTTCAAATTAAATCTGTTGAACCCATCTACCAAACTTGGATAATAAGGTAGTCCTAGAAGGGAGTACGGGCCTCTCAGCTTCTACAAACACACAAAATCTAGCAAATAGAAGGCGTCTTTTAAATTTCGTAACCACATCTACCCAACAAATTGCCCAAAAGAATTCACAATACCCATAAATATCTCCTCATCCTAGTATTTCAGTGGGAGACCTGGCAACCTAACCCAAACTGGAAACTTTTTATTACAATCCACTAAAGGGTTGAAACACGATGACCAATTTTGAAGGCAAAGACCATTTTGCCCAAGAAACCAATGGTCAAAAAGGATCCTTGAGCACTCTTCTGAGTTCAAAAAGGAGAACAAGAAGAAGCTATTCAACAAAGCAACCACCTCAACTTGCCCCCTTAGCTTCCATTTTCGAGGCGTCCACCTTCTAACCACATTGATATTGGTATGATTTCCACAAAATATCCCAACAAGCGAGTTATAGATCCACCCAGCTGCCCTTTCAATCAGCGAATTAGGGATGACGATTCGGTGATCATCTGCCAAAGCCTATCCCCAAGCAGCAACAACACTAGGTGTTAGAGAGATCTGCAATCTCCTCAGCTTGTGTGTTAACCTCCAAAGTTGCTTCTAACTCCTTCCTAACAACACCTGCAATATCCTCAAGCAGGTCAACTCCTGTGCTAGCAGTTGCGCCCTGCATGCACCCGTCCCCATGCATAGGATTAACAGCTCCTGCAGCATCTTTGACCACGTCGGCGTTTATGCAAGAAATGGGTGTTAGGAATTTGTAGGTCAAATAAAACCAATTCCACATAACCCAATAGGAGAATAAGATGTAGCAAATAACCATAATGCAAAGATCAAATGACAATCACAAGATAACACAAGATATACCCTAGGAAAACCCTCAAGAGGGAAAAACCTAGCCTCCAAAAGCATCCACACTCAAATTGTGGGCTCTCAACATTTCACCCTCTTAATCTCTCCTATTTTTTTAAAAATTAAATAGTTAGAAACTAGATTTTGAGCACTAACTTATTCTTATTTTTATCACATCTTCAAATTTGAGTGTAGGCATCTCAAATTACTCACAAAGTTGTTTTTTGTTGATTTTAGGGAAAAAAGCTATTTTTGACCCCCCTTTCCCCCCATTTCCATGCACTTATCCATATGTGAATTAGGTGCCTTGAGGAATACAAACTCAAGCCGAGGTGAAGGAGAATCGAGTGTACCCTAGATTGTTAGAAATGAAGGTGCAAACCACACAACGAAAATCTGATTCAAACCTTATAATCCTCTAAACAATGTAGAATCAATGGAGATGCAACAGAAATCAAAACCCATTACACAAAAATAACATGCAGTAAGAACTAGACACATAGCACAGTATGTGATGTGGAGAAAACACTTTCGGGTAAAAAACTCTACCAAGAAAAGAGGCTCCAAGTTGTATTATCTTCAAATATGAGATTACAATACATGCACTTCCTCTCTCCTTCAGTCTTCAATTTAGCGTCACCTGTTACTCTCCAATCTGATCAAAACGTAGTACAAATATCCTTATAAAAGGGGGTTGCCTTCTAGGGCAAGATAACTGATAAAATATCGACCATCAGATCTGTGACCTAATGACAAACGGTCTAGATTCACAATGATAAAATATAAATAAAATAAGGTTTTGGCGGTACTGCCCTCAAACCGTTGTCAGGGCGTGCGGCCCCCAGGCCCCCCCAACTGGGGGATGATCCCCCCGGACCCCTTGCAGGGGGGAAATCCCCCTACAACCCCTCGTCGCTGACGAATGAGCGTCGTATACCGGATATAAACATATGGCTAAAACAAGATCACTGCTAGTGAAACCTTTCATCACTTATGGATGATTTACAAACAATATTAGGAGTAATTAATTACATAGGATTTACAAGGTTGATGGCACCTTAATCCTAATATAGATAACAAATCTAGGTCTCATAAAAGTGTGAAAAAGATAAGCCATATGGACATCAAATGAAGAGGATGGACAAGCTTGCATTGAAAGATATATGAAGAGGAGCCACAAACAAGTCCAAACTATCCTCAAGCATTCCAAGGCAAGAAAAATATGAAATGAAATCCCATGCCAATATCATAAATGAACAATAAAACATATATAATGAATCAAACCATTTCAATGCTTCTTTTCTTAAAGTAAATCTAAACTCACTCATCAATAATATATCATCATCTACATACCCATCATTTGCATGCAAGAATGTCTTAACATGTAAAGATGGATCACTAGTATCATTAAATTCATCAAGCAATGATTCCTCACTAAGAGAAACAAAATCATCATATAATGTAGTATGAAGTGAGGAAACCAATAGAATTGACATCTAGTGAACTATCATCATAAGGCACAACATCACCATTCAATGTATTATAAAACAATGTATCATCATCAATATCCAAATAAGTAACATGAGATGCTAAAGAACTATCATAATAAGGATTATCATGATCATGTATAAAAGAAGGTATCTCACGTACGTCCCTATCTCTAGACTCCTCATAAGATGCATCATCAAAGGAATGTGAATCTAAGGGTATATAAATAAGGCTACCATGACATGTAGAAAGAATGGTATCACGAGGCTCAACAACATCGTGAATAGCTAAAGAAGGTGTGACCTCATCACATAAAGTATCATCCCTAGGTGTGTCTTTAGAAGGTAGGGTTACATCATTATCCATCACACAAGGTGTATAATTATCATTAATCAAAATATGTGAAGGAAAAGTGCTCAATGGTAAAACACCATCATGCTCATGAACATCACTAGCAATAGCAAAATAAATAGCATCACAAAAACACATGGATGTATCCTTAAAGTTTCCTAAGAAGTGGCCACTAAAAGGATAAAGAAATGAAGCACAAAGTGTACATCACTCTAGGCCATATGAAATGATATAATAAATAAAAAAACATGATGCAGGAGCATCCCGGGTGAATGAGCAATTGACAACACTCAAAGAGATTTTTAGTTGTTTCTTTCAGTTTTAGTTTTCTTGGGTCTGTATTGGCATCTCTCAGCCTTGGAGTGCAGGTGGAATAATCAGATTTGATCAAATTGAGTTTTCACCATATTTAGGTTTCGACGCACAACAGGCAGCCTTCATGAAAACAATTGTTTAGGTGGATCGGCAAAGTTTATGGGCAAATCCTCTTATGAGCAAATTGTTGACTCCATCCTGGATTTGATGATGAAGGTTTCATAGTCATACACCTAACGGTTTTAGAGAATTAATCATTTCACGACTTTTGCTAACAATTTGGTGAAGTTTTAAATTTTGAAATCTATGAGGTTTGAGGCAGAATGGCTTGGTAGAAAGTTAGGGAATGTTGATATGCACATCTTTGCAAGTTTTTAGGGGAATATGAGCTCTTGGTAAGAAGTTACATCAAATGGTCTATGTATTCATTCCATAGGTGATAGGATGTTATTGTTGGTATATGCTGGCACTGGAAATGTTCTTAAGGTACAGATCATGCATTTTGTGAGTTCTTTGCATATGATTTGACTTCCTCTGAATCAAAGTGAATTTAGGTTCTACTTATTTCATGATCACCGAAAGGTGCCATTTGGCACGACGTGCTTTCACCTAGAAGGTTTTGTATGACATTTTCTTGTCGCTGTCATTTGGTATGCTACAGAGACTTATGTGGATAGCGTGGGGTTTGAAGTATAAATCCAAATGAAGTGATTGGTGTGTTTGGAATGCCCATGTGGCAGGGCATGTGTTATTCCATCGTGGACATATGCTTATTAAAATATCCAACTCAGACTTCACAAAAGAGGTCGACGCCTCATATGTAGCAGGTATATAACTTGAAAAGCAATAATTGGCAGATTTCAACACCAATTTCAAAATACTTTTGGCAGATTTTTAAAATGAAAAAGACACTATAGGTGTGGGAAAAAGGTGCCTAGATTTCCCAAAAGACAAAGAGAGGAACCGTGGAAGGTTTTGAGATGCCTCTTGGAGGCTTTCGTTGGATATTTACTCCCTTGTTTTTGGAGGCGTAGAGGGAAGGAGAACCGACGCCAAATTGCCCGGGAAGAAATAAAAATGCAGTGAATTTGTGTTTAGTGGGTCGCTGCAGTTGGAGGAAAAAGCAGAGTAAGGGGAAGTATTGAGGGTGCAGCTCATAGAAAGGAGGTGAAATGAGTTTCGAATGAAGAGAAACCACAGTAGAATGAAGTCGGCCTTGGGAAAATAGATCGTTGCCAATCTTTGGAAAGAAGATAGGATATGAAACAGGGAAAATTGGTGGCCACCATAGAGATAAAAAGGTCGTGTGAGTGGTATGAAAAGGGCTGCAGATAGAAAAGAAAGCAGAGTGTAATAGGAAAGTGCGTGGTTGCATTGTGATGAGGAAAGTCGTGTAGAAAATAGGAAAGTAAAAGAATGTTGGGATGCCTCTTGGAGGCTTGATTTGCTTTGTCTTGTATTCTTTCTCTGTTGTTGATCGAAAGGGGAAAGAAAAACATAGGAGTTAAGATAGTTATATATATTTGTAAGAATTCTGTTGTTGAGACATGTGAGAAAGCGCCATACTGGAGTTGCAGAATGAGAGGAGAGGCCATGAAGGCCATGATAGTTTGTAAAATTTGTAATAGAAATATTTTGTTTTGAGCTGAATCAAATAAAGCAAATATTGTGTTACAATCTTGAATTTGTTGAATGTTGAATTGAGGCAAAGTATTGTCTGTGAGATTGATTATGTGGTTGTGTGTCTTTGAGTTTGTGTGGAAGAATTTTGTTTTTGGCTAAAGGGAGAACCCTCTTGCACCAAAACATCCAAGAACATATAATAGCATGTCAAAGGCTAAGACATCATTTATGAAACAAATGGTATAACATCTAATACATGCAAACAAAATAAATGCATCAAAGCATATGCATGTGTAATCATTATGTAACTCATCCTAGTTAAAGGTTTAGCATGTGTAATCATTATGTAACTCATTCTAGTTAAAGGTTTAGAACATAAATGCATCATGGAAAACATATAACACTAGCAATGAACCCTTGGCAAGATATCACATAAAGAAATAACATGGAAATACAATCATTACTAATGCCATTCTTATGAGAGAAGAAAGAGTGATCATCATGAAAAAGCATATGAGTCCACTATAAGATTTATTGATAGTAAATTGCTAAAGTCACTATGCTTCACTTAGGGTTGGTTTTATGCCTATGGATATGAACCTTGTCCAAGGATTTGATCATTGATACGTGGATTTGATCTGGTAAGTTTTGCACTTCGGATTCTTATTTGTCTTAGTGTTTGGACTTGCAATAAATATCTGGTATAGAAACACCTTTGGGAGTTTGCTAGGCAAAGATCTTCTCCTTTAGTATAAACCGCTAGATCAAATTTAATAGTTTCAAAACAATGACTGAAGACACACCAAGTAATCATGCAATATGCCTAGAGTACTAATGCTATACTTTGATAACAATGCAATATGTAACAAAGCTCTTTGATGATTTCTTAGATGATCATAATGAATTGGAGCTTATCCTTTTATACAACACCCTAGCATCCAATTTGAATATTTTTAGGCTTTAACTTGCTTATAATGACTAGTTTGAAAGGGGTTAGCTTGGGTCCATTTTTAAATTTGAATTTTCAAGTTCAGGGTTTGAATAAGCATAGCAAAATCAACCCATAATAATTAATAAATGAGATTGTAGATTAAATTTGAACCCTCAAGATGTACAAAGATGAATTCATATTATTTTACTTCCATGTAAATATATATCATTTTATACACTATTCATTATATAAAAAACAACCCATCAAAATGAAGTCAACATGTATACATTTTCCACCATTACAATTATATCTTGAGTTGGTAGTGGGGAAAAGCTCTAAAATTGACATCACCTTTGACCTTTGCGCACAAAGGACAAAGCCGGAGGGGCCTATTCTTAAATATCATCCACTTCAATAATCAAAGATCAATTTTAGCCAATAAAAATAGGACAAATATTTACCACTTTTTGTTGTAAATGAGCTATAAAATTGCTATTGCTTGTTTGACCATTGAAATGGATGATATTTAAGTAGAGTGGCTGGAAAGTTCAATCCACCATTTAAAAGAAAAACATAACTAGAAATTATAGGAGCTCATAAAAACCAAAATGAATTGGAAATGAGATGAATGTAATTTAATAATTTGTTCATTAAAAGAACGAAAAACAGAGTACCAAATTGGGGCTGGCTCGGTTGGAATTTGGTATGATAATTGGAATGCCCCTACATCCCCTTTTAGAATGGTAATTAGCATCTACAGAGAGGAGAGAGCTTAAGTAAATTACTTAAGGTTGCGGGTTCGATCCACACCATCAGTAAAAACATATCTGGAAATTATATGAGCTGATAAAAACCAAAATGAACTGGAATTGAGATGGATGTAATCTGAGAATCTCTTCATTAAAAACCAAAACGAATTGGAATTGAGTTGGATGTAATCTGATAATCTCTTCATTAAAAGAAAGAAAAATAAAGTACAAAATTGGGGCCGGCTGTATTGGAATTTGGTATGCCCCTCATCTCCTTCTAGCAGGTAGTGAAGAGAATAATTTACAATTATGGAGGGGAGACATGAATGATGTGAATAATAAACATTTATGAAGGAGACCAACAGCTGAGATACATCACACGCCTTAACGATTCTTCACAGTCTGACTGCTTCTTCTTCTTCTCTGTTAACTTCCTCTCATAGGAGTGGTAAAGGGCTAAACCAGAGGAAGCAGCAACCACACCAAATGAAAGCTCAGCCATCATATTGTTTAGATGATTGAAATGAATTCCCCGATCTCTAAATCTGTGAATGGAAGCAACACTCACAGCAATGACTGCCTTTGAAATACTCATTTTTCCAGTGATGAGAACTCCAGGAGAGGATGTGTAATCTTAATTGAGATAATGCGAACAATGGAGGAATATAAAGAAAAAGGCGTGGATCAGCATTCAACATTCCAGGCAGACATTAAAACAAGAGGTAGGCAATACCAGTGGCGAAGATTATTATGGAGGAATGGAAAGAGTTGAAATCCTGTGGGTAGTTTTGTAGTCCAAAGTGGGCCCCTGCCCACGTCGTGCCGTTGTAACCACCATGGTTTCCATCTTCCGTTGGAAAAAGACATTAACATAAAAATACTATGTTTCTTTTATTGGAACATCTAACAATTAATTGCAGACTCCAAGCATCAGCTACCACATACTGTTGAAGATGACTCATAACCTCCGTAAGATTGACAATGCACAAAAATCTCTTATTAATTTGGATAGGCCTTAATAATGAATGTAACAACTAGAAATGGCTTCCCAAAGACTCCCCAAAACTTGACTTTTCCAAAAAGATTAAAAGCAACGACATATTCCAAAACAAAATATCTACTTACACACTTGGACACCATTGCTAGATCATGTAGACATGTCTAGATGATTTAAATTGCTCTCTCCTTCCTCTCCCACCTTCTCCATTTCTTTCTCGCCACATACCCATCCTTGGCTGCTATTTGAAAACATCATATCTAAAACAAATAGAGCAAAAGAAGAGAATTTTTGTACATTCAAAAAATTTCATGTTATCTTTCACATATAATTTGGAATGCTAACCTAAGAGAATTTCTATACATGTTGGGCTGTGTTGGCGATGTGAGATTTTGAAGAGGAGGAAAAATAAGAGCCCAAATGCAAGTAGAAGCAACAAAAGAATCTAGCATTTCCAAATCTTCTGAGATAGAAAAAATAGCGAGGCATAAACTTGCATTTAAAGGATATCATAAACTTGCATTTATTAAAGGAAAAAAAAAGAGTGTGTATTACATTATACAATTGTGGAAGAGGGAATTTGAATAGTTCACATGATGCACCCACAAGAGGAGATAGTAAGTTTATTATGGTCCACTAAGTGTAAGGAAGGAAGGAGAGTCACGGAAGAGGAAATCAAAGGGTGGCAGTGACAGTGGTAGTGTTCTAAAATCCTCTATCACTGGTGGTGGAGGGCGATTTGGTGATGTCAAACCAAGACCAATATGATGCATTGAAGAGCATAGAAGAGAGTGTAAAGGCCCAAGCTTACGCCCAAGACATCAATGGTTAAAAATAGGACACAATTTTTTTGTGATACAAGAGTAACATGCAACAAGTCGCAATGCACTTTCTTATGCACAAGGTGTCACATAACCAAGGAATGACACACTTGGCATGCACACTGATGCACAATGCAAAAGGGCCCAAGAAAAAGACTTAAAAAACACCAAAGGACAAAACATTGTGATTAACACTAAAAATGAGATATGGAGGATAGTCAAGGTTTCTAAACCCACTTATTGATCCCTAAAACTTGCCTACCAAGCCACTCACATGATATCTTAGGACATGGGAAGCACAAAGCCAAAACTCTAAAAAGTTTAGGTTTCATAAATAAATTTCCATAGGCTTGAACTTCCCACTTAGCCTTGTAACTGGGCCTTGCAACTCAACTTCACAACTCGTCCTTACAACTTAGAGTTGCAATTCACGCTAACAATTTGGCCTAGCTACTCGGCTCTATAGTCAAGCCTAGCAACTCGGCCTTCGGCCCTCGGGCTACATTTTACACTTACACTAACACTTCAAACTTCAATATTGGGTTGTAGTTTTACATTTTGCAGCACTTGCTTAGGGTTCAGGCTCCAAGTTGTAACTTGCATCATGCACCACCCACTTAGACCTCTGAACTGAAATCTTAGAGTCTTAAGCTTTGAAGTCTAACAAACATCAAACAAGGACTACACACCTCTCAAACCTTGGGGTCCAATGTGCACCAAGAACTTCAAATTTCAGTGTTAGGAAAGGTGTCTCAACCTTTGTCACATCTTGTTTGCTTTACCTAGTTAATTATTAATTAATAGAATGGTTAGAAAAAATAATTGAGTATGAAAATTGTCTTTTGAATTTAAATTGAAATGATTTCTAATGTTTACTCATTTACAAGTTTATATTAGATATCAACTTGATGATGATTAATTATGTGTTCTATTTCCGTAAAAGTGATAGGAAATACTAACGCTCTCTCATGTAGGAGAGAGCATCATCGGGGAGGAGAATTTAGATGTTTGTTGGTGACATGATGTGAATGGATTTGATCACACACTCACTTAGAAGCATGTAGTTAGAATTTCATTCTTCTAAGAGTATTTTTGAATGTGTGTACAAAGTGTCTAGTAAGTACCTAACTAGGTTGCTCCTTGCATTTTTTATTTGACAAATATTTTCATGGTGTGTTTAGTTCAATTGAGGGATTTTGATCTAAGTCAGAGAAAGATTTGATAAAAAATCCGCACCCCTTTTATTGAATCCATATTCACTCTTGTTGGGAACCAGTCACTGCAGATCCAGTGAATGTGGTAGCATGGGAATTGGTATCAATGGCTATTTAGATTTTCCATTCTAAAATGAACGATATTGTTCCTCAGGATTCTTTTGTAGATCCTTGGAGACCCAGTTACTTTTACTACCTTGGCTTGATTCAGTAAATCAAAGCATTGAAATTCTATCTTTTCCAAAGGATGGAGTATAAAACCTAAGGTGCATGGGTTGTTGGCCTAGCCAATGCTCCTTCACTGAATGCATTGTTGGCATGCCAAGTATCTCTATATACATTAAAATATATAGCGATATCTAGTCAACAAATACAATAAGGATACCTTAATTATATTTTAATGTATAAATATTAAAATTAATCTTTAGTTAATAAAGATTAAAATAATAATAATAATAAATAATATGAATTAGTTAAACTGAGTTTTGCCTTATGATAAATGGATATATTTTTGTTATACTTTAAAATATAGAAGTTTGAGGCAACTAGCAGAGTTGCCATTAATATTAATCCTTTCAATGAATCCATTTTATGTTTTTCCCAAAAAAATGCTTTCCATGCAATGACACCTCTTTTAGGCTCTGTGCCAAATGTTTAACGTGTCTTGTTTGGCTTCCTCTTTCTGCATTTGTGTCTAGCAGAGTCTTTTGGGCAACAAAATATCTCTCTAAAAAAAGAGAAGGGGTACACTATTGGGGGAAGCGGGGGTATTTGTACAGGAGGGAGGATGTTGGCGAAGGTTGTGGAATTTGGATTACACTTGTTAGTTGCACATGCTTAAAAGTTTTTTTAAGGACTTTCAACAAGGGAATTTTGTTTGGGGGGGCAGATGGTGGTCTTCAATTGGGAAATTTGCAGGTTGGTGCAAATTTTACTCTTGTTAGCTAGCAAACACTATAACCTTATTAAGAAACTACATTTGCTCTAAATTCTTGAGTGAGATTTCTACTCCACAAAGCTACCTTTCAAGTTTGTTTTTAAAGGTTTAGGATGTTATTGTTTTGTTTTAAAGGAATTTGGAATATTACCTGAGGCGTCTGAGTTATTTTTTTGAGACAATTGTTTCCATTTATTATGGGTGTCTTATTCTAATTAACCTTTTTCTAAATTTTGAATGGGCGATTGGCTTAATTGGGTGCCTAGTTTATTGAACTCAATCCCAAATTTTGTATGAGCGACTAGTTAACTGGACGTCTATTTTGAATTAAATCATTTCAAAATTTTGGAGGGCCGCGGCTGTAGGTAGTGGGGCACCTTTTTTTCTTTTAAAATCACGAATCCATTTTGGCATATCTTGCAATCATTGATGCATTCCATGAGGTGACACCTCTTGAGGCATTCTATCAAAGAGTTCTTGTGTCTAGTATATGCTTCTGTTATTCTTTATGCTATTGGGTTTCCATTAGGAGCAAGTAGTGAGGCCGTGATCTATATTGTGGAGTTATCTTTACTCCTCCCTATCACAATGCATGAAATATATAAAAATCCATTTTGTGCATATCCTACAATCATTGCATTCCATGAGATAAAGAGTTCTTGTTCCTAGTATATGCTTCTATTATTCTTTATGCTATTGGGTTTCCATTAGGTGCAAGTAGTGAGGTTGTGACCTATATTGTGGAGTTATCTTTACTCCTCCCTATCGCAATGCTTGAAATATATAAAAATCCATTTTGTGCATATCTTGCAATCATTGCATTCCATGAGATAACACCTCTTTGAGCCATTATGTCAAGCAATTCTTGTGCCTTGTTTAAGCAATCACATTTTGCAAGCATGCCTTGGTGTTGAGCGCCCCATCCAAAGGTTCCTAGTTTATTTTTTATTTTTTGTCTCTTTCTCACATTCAACAATGTATTCTTCATGTAATTATCATTCTTCCTCAATAAACTAAATTTGGTACTATTTGGTCTTCCCTGTCAATTTTTGATTGTGAAGTGTTTGAACTAGTCCTCTTTGAGCCAACTTCTAGTGTAGGAGGTATTGTGGACAATTTAAGTTACTAAAAACTGGTTGCCAGTTTGAGATTGTACCTACAAAGCAAGTTTTAGGCCAAACACTAGCATGACCTGAGCGGTATATATGGTGATGTTCTCTTGGAAGTTACGATATAGCTTAATAGTAGAGAACATAAAGGTTAGGGATATTTATTCTTTTGCCAATGGCCAGATTACAATGAGTGCACTAAAACATTTCAGAGAATAAATGGAATTTGACAAAACCCTTTCACTTAAATATACTAAGTGAACATCACCATATATCATCATAAGTCTTTTAATTAGTTGCCTTATAGAGCAAATGTTGTGGTGGAATTACGCTTCCAAATAGCCATTTGATTTGTAATTGGCATGAATTAAAACACAACCTAACATTTGCTCTTTGTAGAATGTTGAATCTCTTATCTAGTCTATAGAATGAAATTCAGTGCTCAATTATTATTTTTTTTGGAAGATTTTGTTTTTTATTTATCAGTAAATGCTTTTTATCGGAGCTGTGAACTAATGGGTTTTTGAAAGGGCCCAAGCCCTTGTACATGGAGTTGTAAACCAACTTTGTGAAATGAGCGTTATGCGCTAAGGTGTTCTTGGGGGGATTGGAACCTTGGTCTCCAAAATGAGAACCAATAGGCCCAACCACTTGACTACAACCCACTTGACATAGGAAATTAAGTGCCACTATTAATATTTCTTGCCATATGGATAAGGCATTGTTAATACTCGATTTTTTTATCCTCTTCCAACTACCTTGATAACTTCACGTAGCTTGATATTGGAATTATGCTCCAATGTCTGCATGCATTTCTATGTATAAGATTGGCACAATTACACAAATATGTGTTGGGAAGCATTCTTTCCCTTCTATTAATGGTTGGGGTTTAAATAGTAAACCTCATGGTCATTAATAAAACCTAATTCATAGCAATGATTGTCATTATGTTGTCATGCCTAAGGTGAGGAATTGGATAGAGTCGGAGGTAGCCTAACTTATTACTTGAAAAATATGTTATTTTAATTGCATTTAAAATACTAAAAGTTAGTTAAGGTATTTGACTTTTGGATATTTATTCCTCTTGTTGAATGCCAAGATAGCAATATGTGAAAGGGATAGTAATTATGGCAATGGTAGTTACTCCAAATTGCTCGAGGCATTAATTGTTATTTGGACGTGTGGATTTATTAATCAATTTTAAGCAGTAGGGTTGTATCTAGACCCAACTTTGTCGTGATGAGGTAGTAAGACCATTTGTTCCATTGTATCACTTAGTATTGGGTGGATTTAGGGAATAGTGCTTGTGATGTGGATTAGTATCATTGGTGGACTAATCAGTAAACATTATTACCCTAGAAATATACTATTTAAATTAAATTTATAGGATTGATTGTCAGTTATGGATTCATCCTCTGGAAATTTTATCTATCTTGTTGAATGTCGAGATATCATGGTGAGATGATAGGACATTCTTAAGCTATAGGCCTGGATTACCATTGTTCTAAAGGAAAATTTTATAGATCTATTAAATTTTGTGTTGAGATCTAGTGTACTTAGTACATTTTGTTTGATACTTGAGAGACGAGTATGGGCAGGTGCCTTTTATGGGAACTTAGAGAATATAGGTTGTTTTCCTATGGAGAAGATGATATGGCCATAGCTTGAAATCAAACATAAGTATGTTACTTTGATTGATTTATATTCTCTCCCATAATGTGTGTTGAACTCCATTATTAGCTAGTACATTGATGCAGAAAGGGCATGCCCACAACTTGATGTACCAACAGATCCTATATCAAGCAACCTACTGGCTATAATGTGTTATGTTTAAATTGTCAAACCAAGGAATCGTATTCTTCTTGGATGATGTCCTTACTATGTGTACAGTTAAGGATTCCTGAATTTTAATCTAGAGGTTGTACATAGGAATAAACTAATTGAAATGTAAACAACTCTATTTGCAAGGATTGACAAGTACTGTAAGTAAGAAATGATGGTAAGAAATAAACAATGCTATTCAGTTGGCTGTAATCAAATGGTCTTATATAATTCCAAATAAGAGAACAACTAATAATTAGTCGGTGATCACCTTGACTCAACAACACAGTTTATAAAAATCTAACTAATTCATATAAGATAACTCATTACAACATGCATTAATCACATAAACATAAACATACAACATAAACTAAACACATGAACATATAGGAGAGACACAATTACTTCATGTGGCCCTTACTTGAGTGAATGTGATCCCACAAAATCTAACTAGATCTCTACTATATCTCTGAAAACCATTAACTAAATCAAAACATGTGTTCCTTTATTGAATACTGAAGAGAAAAGTGCAATAACAAATATGATAACATAATCTCTATCTAACCTTCTTGTCTCGTATATAGAAATCTCCTCTATCTATAGACAAGATTAGACCTTTTTATTTGAGAAAAACTACTGACCAATAAATACCATAACTGTCTATTATCCAACAATGTAGGAAGAGGACTTTATTACAAAGCAAACTAGGAATAGGAAACTAAACCATCATGAAGGTAACATAGATGGCACAGTCCTATTATAACTCTCTCTAGTCTTTATGAAGAACAATCAAGACTAGAAACAGAACATGGGACACGATCTGAGATTCCTTCGTTATTCATGACTGCATCAATTGTCGAAGGATAACCATCAAAGAGTGGAGAGTTATGGATAACTCATTCCAATCAATTTAGAGTCTCCTTCCTTTGGCTGTAGGTGCTTGTACTATCTACTGTGGACATCAACACCTCCTTTGTTGTGGGCTGCCTAGAGGTCTTCATGAAATGTAGCCACGTACTTGTTGCATGGGGGGTTAGTCCATCACATGATATCTATACATCACAATTACTAAAATTAACATAAATTACCATCATATTTCATGAGCAATAATCAATTAACACATAATTAATTAACAACATATTATATACCCATCTTCATGCTTTTAATGTCTTAAGTTTGATTATAGACATAGTTAATATATAAAAGTCTAGGAATGTCTTAGGAAGCATGTATTTAAAGCAAGAGAAATAAGATAAAACATGGCCTCATCACACCCCCCAACTAAACATATTGATGGTCCTCCAGCAACCAAGGTCTGATTGTATTGAAGAGCTATCTCTCTGTAATCTATAGGTTCTTCTACTCCTCTATCCTGTTTGAGATAGAAACCCTTCTTCTCTGCCAACCTATTCAACCTAGCCCATTCTGCTGCCTAATTCGTCCTCTACCCCATCTAATGTGGAATGGGATAAAGAAGCAGGGGAGGATGGAATACTAATGGTAGCCAAGTTATTCCATGTTCATTGGGTGATCTTATATATTTTTGTGCCCTATTGATTGCTGCTGAGAATTTGAATACTAAATGAGGCTCTTTCCTTTGCAATGCTGGTGTTAGCTCTTTCCACCTACCATGTGAGAAACCCAAAGCTTCCTTACCAATTCCTTCATCCAATTCTCTAAATTTCCTATAATCCATGGCTCTACATTCCAGAAGTTTGGTTTCTACCTCTAGATATTTAATTAGATCAATCCATTCCTCCACTATCTTGTTAGGATTTGGGGATCCTGCCCTGAGTTTGAGAGGGAGTGATTTCTCTCTCTCTTATTATACTGTTGTTGTAACACTCCTCTCCTATGCTCATTTTGAATGAATGATGCCAGGGCCTTCAATTGCACATCCCCAATAACAACTAGGGGATTCTAGTGAGTGTCATATGGAATGGCAAGTTCATGCAAGTAGAATTCACACAGTTGATTTTGCATTTTAGGGGTAGCTTTTTGGTAGGCTGTTAGAAATAAGGCAAATGTAAAAAGTGAAATAGGGGCATCACTGTAAACTTGACTAAATTGAAAGCTTAAATACTACTTCTGTAGATAGAGGGCATAAACCCTTGTAGGTGGCCGACACCTCATTAGTTGGACAGTCATATCTTCCATTCTGTCTATTTTGAATTTCAGTTTCTTTATTTCTGTGTCCTTCACCTCTATCTCCTTGCTATGCTTCTCCTTTAGTTCACCTTGTTCTTTTACCAATTCATCTATCTTATTCCATAATTGCAAGGTAACTGTAAATAAGGTTGGTGGAGCAGGTTCCTCTAGCTGTTCTTCTTATTGCACAGGCTCTAGATTCCTTCTATTGATTTCTATAATGGCCAACACGGCCAAATGTTCTAGTCCCAACCCTTGTTTCTGGAAAACATGTAGTTGATCCTCTAACTTCTTAACCTGTTCATTTAACCCTGTCTCTTTTGTTGGTAATCCCTCATTTGCTTCTCCAATTCTGCAATTTTCTGCAGATTTATCTACAATACATCCTTCTTTCCCACTATTGTATCTTTAGAGTCCAACAACAATTCCTCTTCTTGAGTTTCATTTGGAGAGGCTAAGAAGTCTAGGTTTTCGGTATCAAGGGAAGGTTGATGCTTTTTTCTAGCTATATATAAATCTTCCTCCTCAGACTCTGTACAGTCTCTAGGATGAGTGTTTGGCCTACATTTTTTTGTTCCCTATCAACAAATAGATGCTCCCTTTTGGAGTCTATATTAGTGTGTATATCAACCACATTTTTCTTTTCATGCTGAGTTTCCCCCCTAAAAGTTCTTTCTCCTTTAGGCGATCTGAGTGCCTATGTGATTGAGTAGGGACCTTTTGTTTCTTCTTGGCTTTGGTGGGCTTTGAGACAGAAGGAGTTTCATGGGCAATTTTAGGTGCTGCGGGCGGTGAGCTGGTAGTTCCAGGCTATAGTTTTCATTTTGACTTTTTCTTTGTGTAGATAGAAGTCTGTGAGGGTGAATGCTTTGGCAAGGGGGTTGAAATTGGTGAAGCTACAGGTGTGGGAGACCTAGCATGTTCACTTATAGGATTATTAGGGTTTGGAGCTGGATGTTCCTCAATAGTTGCATGGAAGCGGGTAGGTGAAGCTTCTAGTTAAGAAGAGGTCATAGGTGCTTTCTCTTCTTCCCTTGTTTATAAATTTTTTGCCTCTGCCTCTTCTTCTTTCTTCGGTTCAACCCTCAAAGGTTGGCTATGGTAGCTACAGTCGTGTCAACCCATAAGGATTTCACTGTAGCTTCCTCATTCTGGAATGTTCCTGCAAACTGCTGGGTAATGTCTTCATTATACTCTGTTAGCTTAAGGAAATATTCCGACCACCCTGCTTGCTGAAAGATAGGCATGCAATCCCTGTCAGACAATAATGTCAAGTGGATAGTAGGCTCTCTCTTGATTGGATCACCACCCATCGTGATATCTCATGAAACTCTCCAATTCCACTCTACAAACTCAATTCCCTCAACTTAATCCCCTGTTCTTTGACAAATTCTTCTTACCAGTCACTTCTTATCAATTGCTTTTACCAGTTGCCATTCTGCTAGCTTGTATGTTATGCAGCGCAGATAGTCATAATTATGAAGGAATAGATTTAAGAGATTTGAATGTACATAAAATAATTCCTACGTATGCAATATCCCCCCAACTATGGTGTCATTTGTCATCAAATGAGAAGATAGAGTAAGTGTACGGAATAACGGGGTGAAAGCAAGTCTAATGGATATAATTTATGAAAATAATGATGTGTGAAGTTTGAAAGCCATAAAATAAGAAGAAATAAATGTTAATTAAAGTAATAGCTAGATAAATACCTTTGAGGTGATGTCGAAGTTGGAAATGTTACATGAAAAAATGATTACATGGCACTGGAGTTGATGTACTCGACGAATGAGCTGGAGCGAATCATAGTGATGTGATGTTGAAGAAGTGTGTAGATGGAGTGTTCAATGGTTGTGCGACACGTAGCAGGAATGTACAAGCTATAGTGGAATGTGGTGGCATGTAGATGCTGTGAGAAAATGTGTTGCAAGCAGGAGTGGCTACATGCATGCAATCAGAATGTGAAGTGAATAGGTCCCATGTGTGGTGGTTGCAGGTGCAGTGGCTACAGGTCCCGTGTGAATGATGATTAGTGTAGTTGCTACATGTGGAAATTTACAGGTCCCATGAAATTGTAGAGAGCCTTTGGCTACAGGTCCCTTTAGTGAAGTGGCTGGCGGCCAAAGGAAAGCTCAACTGGATAATAGGAGCTAAGTTAATGTAGCCTAAAATCTGATTGAATTAATTGGTGCAGTGTATCTCCTTTCTTTTTATTTTTTATTTTTTATTTTTTTATTTTTATTTTATTTTTATATGTTTTATGTTTTATTTATGTACAAAGTGCATAGAACTCAAACATGATGTGGTAACTTAATCAAGCTAGTAGCTTGCTCTGTTGTTGGAATGTTGTGATCATCTGCAACTTGGCTGTAGGCCTCATCTAAGGCAGGCTACTATGGAACTTTTGTATCCATATCTACCCTTGATTGTTGTAGGAATGTAGGTTTATTCAAAGGCTTCTTATACACTTTCAATCTGTGTCCATTAACCATCAGTGAGAATCTAACTGGGTCAATTGTGGTTAATTGGATTGCACCATTGGGAAAAACTTCCTTGATTTCATAAGGGCCTAACTATTTGGTCTGCAATTTGCCCTTATGATCTTTATACCTGGAGTCATAGAGGAGTGCCTAATCACCTACCTGAAAGTCCTTGGTTTTGATATATTGATCATGCCATTTGATTATCTATTTTTGTACTATTTTAGTGTGATGAACTGCTTCCATTCTTAATTCTTCTAAGACATTAAGCTGATGCAACCTTTCCTTTTGAGCTATTGATAGGTCCATCCCAAGTTGTACATCAGTTCTCAATGTTTTGTATTCAAACTCAATAGGAAGGACAACTTTCTTTCCATAAACTAGTTCATAAGGTGTGTACCCTATTGTTGTCTTCCATGTAGTTCTAAATGCCCAAATTGCTTTAGAGAGTCTTGTTGCCCAATCTTTCTTGTGTAATGCAACTATCTTTGTTAATATTGCCTCAAGCTCCCTGTTTGTGACCTCAACCTAGCCATTTGACTATGGATGATAGGGAGTGGACTTTTTATGTCTGATTTCATATTCCTAAATAAGGCTAGCAATTAATGTTGATGTAAACTGTGGTCCCTGATCTGTTCCTATTTCCCTTGGGACACCATACCTTGTAAATATTTCCTCATATAGGAATGTAGCAACCTTACTGTCTCTAGGTACTATCAAAGCTTTTACCTCTACCCATTTTGTGAGATAATCAGTGCAAACAAGTATATATTCTTTGTTATTAGATGGAGGATCAATGGGCCCAATAAAATCAATTCCCCATTTGTCAAATGGTGTGACCACCAATTGTGGTTGTAGAGTCATTTCATCACTTCTTGTAGGTCTGCCCATCCTTTGACAGTGGTCACATCTTCTTGTATAGAGAGTTGTATCTTTGTGCAAGGTTGGCCAATAGTATCCAGTATTCAAGATCTTGACTATTGTCCTCTTAGCTGCAAAGTGTCCACCACAGGGTTCATCATGACATGCCTTGAGAATGTCATATACTTCATCCTCCCTAATACATCTTCTCATGATATGATTAAGACCCGTGTAGAAGAGGTAACTGGCTACCCAAGAATAGGGAAAGTTGCGCTCCACTAGGTGGCACCTCTCCCTTGGTGAGAGGTGTGGAGGTGTTTTTCCTACGACTAGATAATTTGTTATATCTGCATACCAAGGAGTTTGTATAGTCAATGCAAATAAGTGCTCATCTAGAAAATAATCATTAATAACTAGGTCCTCATTACTAGTAAGTAGCTTGGAGAGGAAGTCAGCAACAACATTGGCCTTCCCAGGCTTGTCCATAATGGTGATATCAAATTCCTAAAGTGGCAATAACCATCTAACCAATCTGCCACTTACCACTAGTTTGGTCATTAGGTATCTTATTGTTGCATGGTCAGTATGAATAAAAATAGGATACCCAGTGATATAATTCTTGAACTTATTGATTGTATAAATAACAGCTAACATTTCTTTCTTAGTGAAAGTATAGTTAAGTTCAGCACCTTGCAGATTCTTGCTAATGTAGGAAATTGCATAATCAAAATTTCCTTCCTTCTGTCCTAACACAGCCCCCACAACAAAGTCAGAAGCATCTATATGTATATGGAAAGGTACTGCCCAATTAGGTCCTCTGAGTACATGTGTCTATCAATGATTCTTTGAGACTATCAAAGGATGTTTAACAGTCAGCTATCCATTTAAATTCTACATCTTTAGATAGTAAGACAAACAAAGGGGCAACTATCTTATTGAAGTCCTTTATAAATATTCTATAATACCCTACATGACCGAGAAATCTTCTAACATCTTTCTCTTTTTGAGGAACAAGCAATGTTGAAATGATTTCAATCTTGTGTGGATCCACTTGAATGCCTGCCTTGGCCACAAAGTGGCCAAGTGCTACTCCTTCTTGCATCATCATGAAACATTTTTCATGACTAAGGGACATGTTATGATCTTGACATTTCAGGAGTACTTTTTCAAGGTTTTTTAGAGCCTCATCATAAGAATCTCCATAAGTTGTAAAATCATCCATATATACTTCCATAGAGTCATGGGCAAGGCCAACAAAGATGCTTAAAACAACCCTCTGGAATGTGGCAGGTGTGTTGCAGAGTCTAAATGGAAGGACTGAATAGGCATATGTCCCCCATGGGCATGTGAATGTGGACTTATCCTGGTCCTTAGGGGCTATTTTGATCTGGTTATACCCACTGAATCCATCAAGGAAAGAAAAATACTTTTTCCCAGCCAAGGAGTCTAATACTTGGTTAATGAAAGGAAGAGGGAAATGATCTTTCTTAGTGGTAGTATTTAATTCTCTGTAGTCTACACAAACTTGCCACTTACCTCCCTTCTTTGGTACTATGACTAGTGGGGATACCCATTGGCTATCTGATATTGGATATATGAATCTTGCATCTAGTAATTTTGCAAGTCATTCCTCACTATGTCTCTCACTGCAGGGTTCATCCTTCTTTGAGGCCGCCTAATTGGCTTGCACCCCTCATTAAGTTATATCCTATGCATGTAGAGGTTACGGTCAATGCTTGTCATATCATAATAGTCCCATGCAAATGATGTCTTGTGAGTTTGCAACATTGTTATCAGTTCAGTCTTCTGGACAAGTGTCAATTCACTGTTGATGTTAAGTGACATGCCTAGTGTAATGTCAACTAGTGTTGCAAAGGCCATGACAGAGGCAATATCTAATCATGATAAATTGAGGTTACGAATATGGGATAGCAAATGATGAAACATACTGCTGGTGAAAGCATAGGTTGAAGTGTTGATTTTAGGCAGAATATTGTGCAGTGGGCAGGTCAGACATACTAGACATGGGTCTTGCTGCAGGTCCATTCCATAATAGTTTTGTATGACATTGGAAAGCACTTCATCTTCATCTTGGATATCCAATAATAGGATTCATTTAATTGTCATTAATGTCTGAAGAGAATATTGGTCAGTATCCTCTAGGTTCAACCAAATAGTTTATCAGCAAAAGGCTATGTAGGTGGATAAAGGACCAATTTCTTTGTTATATTCCCATTGGAAATTATCATATTCCCTGACCTAAATCTTATGAAGGCATCTATTGTTGCCAACCAGGGTTTCCCTAGGATAAGTGGATATCCTCCTAGGTTGGCCTTGGGCTGTAAGACCATAAAGTTTGCAGGGTATTCCCATGAATCCAATGTAATTACAAGATCTTCAATAACCCCCTCTGATCTGATAGTGGACCTATCTGCCAACTATAATACTGTTGGAGTAAGTCTTAGGTTATCTAGCTGAATCATTGTTTCCTTTGTCATTACATTGATGGTTGCACCTAGGTCAATCAAGGTGTTTTTGATAAGGGTACCATTAATGTTTACATCAACCGTAGGGCTTCTAGGATGCATATTTTGGGACAACCAAGTTACCTAACATAATATTAACAAGTTGTCCTATAACATGTGCTGTCTGAGGATCTTTTCTTTTCCTTCTTGGTTTCTTAATGCATAATTCCCTTATAGCCTTGGTATATATGGGTACATCCTTGATATCTTGGATGAGGGGAATTTTAACATAGACATTTTTCAACTGTCCCATAAAATCAAAGTCAGGTTCAGATGAAGTTGGTGGGTGCATGTTTAATCTCTTTGGAAATGGAGGGCTCCTAGTCATGGTTTCCTTCTACAGAGAGATTTGCTTAGAAGGCCTTTGCTGGTTATTTAGTTGGTTGTCAGTGATGGAGGGTTGCTCCTCATCAGGAAGTTCTGTGATGAGTGGAGATGAAGGTCTAGCACACATCTTTCCTGAGCGTGGGTGCACATCACTAACCTCAACCATATATGTTAGGTATTGGATGGCTTCATTAGTATAAGCCTGTTGAACATGCTTGCTGTTAGGGTTAGGTGCAGGTTGGGCTAGAAATTAAGTGGCACTAGGCAGAACTGATGGAGTCAGGTTGTCGTTGATGTCAAAAAGGTGTTCTTTCAGGTTGTCATAGATGCTAGGATTGATCTTCATATCAGGACATCAATATCATCAAGTCAGGAGTTATGAAGAATAATGTTAGTTCATGTTTTGGATAAGATCATCATCATGTGCAGGGATGATATTGGTAAACATTTGTGTAGGAGACATCATCTCATGTGTTCGTTCTATTATAGCTTGTTCAGTATAGTAAAGTGTTGTATCATTCAGATTGAGTTACATCAGGATGTTTTTGAGGAAGTTGATCATATAGGAGCTCAAATGGGTCTAATGCAGAGTTGTTTCATGTTCACAGATATAGGTTATGTTAGATACAAGACTCATGGTTATCTTGTTTGATCTGCTTGTTTACATCATTTGTTAATGCTCACATATTATGAATAGGTGATATCAGTGAGACAATATATGATACTTGTGCTTCAAATATTGAATATTCACATTATCATTCACATTCAATTATCTCACTCTCATTGGTGGAATGCAGTTCTGATGATCTTGTTTAAGGTTGTCATTATCATCAAGGATCTTTTTCAGAGGATAGATGTTATGCATTAAGGTTGAGCTGCTTGGACATCAAGGAGTTGGTTTTGTTCAAAATGATCATATAATCTCAGTTGATCATCATGGATGCCTTATTACTTAGAAGCTCCATTGATCATTAATGGAATGTTATCATCAGAGTTGGTGTTCAATATTACATGATGCCAATCAAGTGATTTATTATCTCTCGTTTCTTTGTGCTTGTACATAGCTACTTACATTTCAGATTGTGGAGTTGGTGAAGGCTTGATATCTGTCTAACATTTGATGTTGATATCCATGATATTAGTATTGTAAATGTATTTCAAGGATAATAATCAAGGGCTTTAAGAGATTGTTTAACATCAAATATCCCATGTCATTTATCTCATTCATGGAGAGCACTTTTGTTTTAAATTGCTGTTGACCTGATATCCCAGGTCACCTCACTAAAGGAAACCTGCAGGAGGGTTTAAGATCATAGGGCAATCGGCCCCTTTCCACCGATAGAGCAAGTCACTTACATGAGCGGGCTGTTAATTTGAATTTAAATTCATATCACCGCCAAAAATGTCAAAGAGGGCACGGGTATGGAAGTTTATGCATTAAGGAAAAAGGAAAAGGCTTTTAGTCTTTCCTTGAAACTTTCAATAGTATTTAGAATCTTTTCCTTGAAGCCCAAAATCAAAGATAGAATTTCCTTTTTAAAACTTAAGTAATTTCCTTCAATATTTTTGGTCGGTCCTTTTTTTAAGGAGTTTTTTTAATAAGGAGAATTTTATTATCTTTATGAAGAGATTTTTAAGAGGATGAAGTTTTCTAAGGAACTAATTTTTTTTAGGAGATTTTTTTTGGAGATTGGAGATTATTTTTTTAAAAAGGATTATTTTGAGGTGATTTTCTTTTTGAAAGGCAGATTGGATAAAGAATTTGAATGCAGGATTTGCAGAGAAGGTGATAAAAATGAAAAGACTAAATATTCAAAGAGATTTTATTTTTCTCCTACAGATCCAGGTCCTGATTGAAATGTTGGAGAATATGAAATGATCTTGTCAATAATGTTGTAGAGAATCTAGAGCTATTGAAGAGATTGAAGAGTCATCTTCGAAGGAATATAAAGAGATTTTGTTTATACAGAGAATATATTTTCTTTGCAGGATTAAATGAAGGGGTTTGACTTCTTGCGCATGGAGATCAGAAAGAGATTTTATTTTTCTCTTTCAAGAGCAAATTGAAAAATCTTATTTCAATTTAAAGATTTTTCTTAATTATTTTTTTAGATGATTTGTCTGTGCAGAGTAAGTGAAAGGTTTCAAAATTTTTGAAGAAGATTTACATATTTTTGCAAGGGATAATTTGAGATGTCAAATAATATGAAAGGGTTCTAAAATGGACAGAGAAATAATATTTTTTATTACAAGAGATTGATTTTTTGAAATAAGAAAAATTGCAGAGAGAAGGTGAAAAGTTTTTGTTTGCAGGATCTTCGTTGAGAGAAGATGAAAATGTTCATACGAAGAGGAAAGGTGAAAAGATATTCAACTTATATAAAGTTGTTTTTCAGGTGCATTGATGTGTGAATTAAGAAGGATAGAGATGAAACATACAGTGTTGTGAAGTGTTGTTGAAAATCAAGCAGTGTTGTGCAGTGTTGCTGAAAATCAAGCAGTGTTGTTGAGAATCAAGCAGTGTTGGTGTTGTAGAGTGGATCATGATACAGGATTGAAATATCTGAGTTTGTATATGAGTTGGGAATGATCATTTGATAGACACATGAGAGAGAATAAATGTTATGTATTGAAACAGAGAAACCCTTTGAATTTGTGTTTTCAGTTTGTTCTGTAATAGGGGTTGGTGCTCCTTGAAGCTGGTGCTTCTAAACAGTATGCCAGTGAGGTTTGTAGGTTAGTGAGACCTTAACATTTGTCAATGAGACACATATTGTAGCCAGTGAGGCTTCTTTGTAGCTAGTGAGGCATGTTTGATCTGTTAAGCCAGTGAGGCAGTTTAGAGTGGTTTTTCTACCCCTGGAGGGTTTTCCACTCATGCAATTCTTGTGTCATAATCTTCTTTGTGTATGTATGATTTACTTATGAAGTTTTATTCTCTTTCTGTATTCACAGTCATGTGCATATGTATTTGACAGATCAATGCTATCTTTCTCTCCTTGTGCTCTGAAAGTTAAAGTGTGTTAAAAGATTTGAGAATTCACACAACACTGATTCACCCCCCCTCTCAGTGTTGATTATACTCCTACAAGAACAAGAGTAGGTGAAGTTATATTTGGCATAAGGACAGGTTGTTGAGCAGGGCTTGCTATTGCTGCAGGTAGTTCATGTTTAGATTTTGCCAAGGTTGGTTTCCACGCCACTGTTATGGCCAGGGGTTTTGATTGGCCTGCCATTATGATTATAATTTGAGGGTTGGAATGGTTGTTGTGGCCATACCCCCTACTTCTGGTTCCAGCTAGGTGGCATAGTTGTCCATTGTTGTTGTGGCAGGTTATACCAAGATGCATTGTTCCAATTAGGGATATTTGAAGCAGATGATGCAAATGGCATAGTATTGGTCAAAAGGTCTTGAGGCATACCTTGTCTTTGCTGCCATAGCCTTCATTGTGCAATGTAAAACACTTGACCTTCTTCATCTTCTATAGCTCAAAAATTTGCTTTCTCATTCTTTCCCTCAGAAATACTGGCAATACCCTTGCATCGACAGTTGGCCTTTTTCTATCGACAGTGTGGATAGTATTCACCCAAAGTTGCCTCTGCTACCTCTTGCTTCTTCTTTATGTGTAGAGTGTCCAGCTATGTTGCCAGATGGCTTATGATTCTTATTTCATGTTTGACAATAGATTGCTGAGCTCTACTCTGGAGACTCTAGTAGATTACTTACTCAAAGTTAGAGTTCTCAAACCTCTATTTTTCTTCAAGGTAGAGAGTGAATAGTTTCTGTAGATTGGACAAATTTCATCAAACCCAAGTTGAGAGATGTCCCTTGCTCCAATTAAAGTTAGTGCATCCATGCATTCTTCAGTCACACCTCTCAGGAAGACCAACTTGAGTGACTCTGGGGAGAGCCTATTCTATCTTGACTTCTTGAGGCAAAACTGAAATCTCTCAACATAATCTTCTAGAGGTTCATCTTCCTTTTGTGACATCTTAAAGATCTCATCTCCTTTCATATCTCTACCATGACAATAATCCTGATATATTTGCAAGAACTTCTCGTTCATGGTAGCCCAAGTTGTTACTGAATTCTCATCCAATCCCATAAACCATCGCAATGCAGCATCCTTAAGGGTGGATGGATAGAGCTTGAGTTTGTATGCATCTATAGTGTAGTCATAGCTCCTACAGTGTACATCAAACTCAAAGAGAAAGGTATCTAGGTCTTCAATGATTAGCCCATGAAAGTTTGGTAGGGCTAAAGGAGGAATGTTCTTCAAGGTGTTAGCTCTCTCCTGGTTTGTAATAGGAAAGGCAAAGGTAACTGGCTCAGTTGGGTTTTCTACTGCTTCCTCTACAATGGTGTCTTGATTCCAACTTGTAATATCCTCAAAATCTTCAGTATTCTCTAGTCCAAGGGATAATTGAAAGTGTTCTTCTTCTTCTTCTTCTACTGCACTGGTTGGAAGAAACCTCCCTCTATGGTCTCTTGGTCGTCGCATACAATGATGTATAAGCTAATAGATTTGTTCCTGCATCGTGTTAGTGGATGGAGATAGATTGAATGTCTGAGCAATTCTAAATGCTAAAAAGTATTTGAACTACTACATGGTCTTAGATAATTTTCTCCCAAGGGATTCATGAAATACTTAATAGAACACAAAAAATGGGGGGAGCACACCCAATGTTATGTTCTATTGTTGTGACAAAAATAGGACCACTTTGTGTGCTCTCAACATTTCACCCTCTTAATCTAGTCCTATTTTTTTAAAAAATAAATAGTTAGAAACTAGATTTTGAGCACTAGTATTCTTATTCTTATCACATCTTCAAATTTTGAGTGTAGGCATCTCAAATTACTCACAAAGTTGATTTTTTGTTGATTTTAGGGAAAAGGCTACTTTTTTACCCCCCTTTCCCCCCACTTCCATGCACTTACCCATATGTGAATTAGGTGCCTTGCAGAATACAAACTCAAGCCTAGGTGAAGGAGAATCAAGTGTACCCTAGATAACATATCTAGGTCCCATAAAAGTATGAAAAAGATAAGCCATATGAACATCAAATGAAGATGGTGGACAAGCTTGCATTGAAAGATATATTAAGAGGAGCCACAAACAAGTCCAAACTATCCTCACGCATTCCAAGGCAAGAAAAATATGAAATGAAATCCCATGCCAATATCATAAATGAACAATAAAACATATATGATGAATCAAACCATTTCAATGCTTCTTTTTTTTAAAGTAAATCTAAACTCACTCATCAATAATATATCATCCTCTACATACCCATAATTTGCATGCAAGAATGTCTTAACATGTAAAGATGGATCACTAGTACCATTAAATTCATCAAGCAATGATTCCTCACTAAGAGCAACAAAATCATCATGTAATGTATTATGAAGTGAGGAAACCAATAGAATTGACATCTAGTGAACTATCATCATAAGACACAACATCACCATTCAATGTGTTATAAACCAATATATCATCATCAATATCCAAATAAGTAAAGTGAGATGCTAAAGAACTATCATAATAAGGATTATCATGATCATGTATAAAAGAAGGTATCTCACGTAGGTCCCTATCTCTAGACTCCTCATAAGATGCATCATCAAAGGAATGTGCATCTAAGGGTATATAAATAAGGCTATCATGACATGTAGAAAGAATGGTATCACAAGGCTCAACAACATCGTGAATAGCTAAAGAAGGTGTGACCTCATCACATACAGTATCATCCCTAGGTGTGTCTTTAGAAGGTAGGGTTACATCATTATCCATCACACAAGGTGTATAATTATCATTAATCAAAATATGTGAAGGAAAAGTGCTCAATGGTAAAACACCATCATGCTTATGAATATCATTAGCAAAAGAAAAATAAATAGCATCAGACAAACACATGGACATCTCCTTAAATTTCCCTAAGAAATGGCCACTAAAAGGATAAAGAAATGAAGCACAAGTGCACATCACTCTAGACCATATTAAATGATATAATAAAGAAAAAACATCTAAGAACATATCATAGCATGTCAAAAGCTAAGATATCATTTAGGAAACAAATGGTATAACATCTAATGCATGCAAACAAAAGAAATACATCAAAACATATGTAACTCATCCTAGTTAAAGTTTTAGAACATAAATGCATCATGGAAAACATATAACACTAGCAATGAACCCTTGGTAAGATATCACATAAAGAAATAACATGGAAATACATTCATTACTAGTGACATTCTCATGAGAGAAGGAAGAGTGATCATCATGAAAAAGCATGAGTCCATTGTAAGATTTAGTGATATTAAACTGCTAAAGTCGCTATGCTTCACTTAGGGTTGGTTTTATGCCCAAGGATATGAACCTTGTCCAAGGATTTGATCTTTGATACGTGGATTTGATCTAGAAAGTTTTGCACTTTAGATTCTTATTTGCCTTAGTGTTTGGACTCACAATAAATAGCTGGTATAGAGTGCTAATATGCCTAGAGTGCTAATGCTATGCTTTGATAACAATGCAACATGTAACAAAGCTCTTTGATGATTTCTTAGATGATCATAATGAATTGGAGCTTATCCTTTTATACAACACCCTAGCATCCAATTTGAATATTTTTAGGCTTTAACTTGCTTATAATGACTGGTTTGAAAAGGGTTAGTTTGGGTCCATTTTTAAATTTGAATTTGCAAGTTCGAGGTTTGAACAAGCATAGCAAAATCAACCCATAATAATTAATAAATGAGATTGTAGATCAAATTTGAACCCTCAAGATGTACAAAGATGAATTCATATTATTTTACTTCCATGTAAGTATATATTATTTTATACACTATTCATTATATAAAAAACAACCCATCAAAATGAAGTCAACATGTATACATTTTCCACCATTACAATTATATCTTGAGTTGGTAGTGGGGAAAAGCTCTAAAATTGACATAAGTTGGAGGGGGCTATTCTTAAATATCATCCACTTCAACAATCAAAGATCAATTTTGGCCAATAAAAATAGGACAAATATTTACCACTTTTTGTTGTTAATGAGCTATAAAATTGCTATTGCTTGTTTGACCATTGAAATGGATGATATTTAAGTAGAGTGGCTGGAGAGTTCAATCCACCATTTAAAAGAAAAACATAACTGGAAATTATAGGAGCCCATAAAAACCAAAATGAATTGGAAATGAGATGAATGTAATTTAATAATTTGTTCATTAAAAGAACGAAAAACAGAGTACCAAATTGGGGCTGGCTCGGTTGGAATTTGGTATGATAATTGGCATGCCCCTACATCCCCTTCTAGAATGGTAATTAGCATCTACAGATAGGAGAAAGCTTAAGTAAATTACTTAAGGTTGCGGGTTCGATCCACACCATCAGTAAAAACATATCTGGAAATTATATGAGCTGATAAAAACCAAAATGAATTGGAATTGAGATGGATGTAATCTGAAAATCTCTTCATTAAAAGAAAGAAAAATAAAGTACAAAATTGGGGCCGGCTGTATTGGAATTTGGTATGCCCCTCATCTCCTTCCAGCAGGTAGTGAAGAGAATAATTTACAATTATGAAGGGGAGACATGAATGATGTGATGAATAAACATTTATGAAGGAGACCAACAGCTGAGATACATCACACGCCTTAACGATTCTTCACAGTCTGACTGCTTCTTCTTCTTCTCTGTTAACTTCCTTTCATGGGAGTGGTAAAGGGCTAAACCAGAGGAAGCAGCAGCCGCACCAAATGAAAGCTCAGCCATCATATTGTTTAGATGATTGAAATGAATTCCCCGATCTCTAAATCTGTGAATGGTAGCAACACTCACAGCAATGACTGCCTTTGAAATACTCATTTTTCCAGTGATAGAGAACTCCAGAGAGAATGTGTAATCTTAATTGAGATAATGCGAACAATGGAGAAATATAAAGAAAAAGGGGTGGATCAACATTCATCATTCCAGGCAGACATTAAAACAAGAGGTAGACAATACCAGTGGCGAAGATTATTATGGGCGAATGGAAAGATCTTGAAATCCTGTGGGTGGTTTTGTAGTCCAAAGTGGGCCCCTGCCCACCTCTTGCCGTTATAACCACCATGGTTTCCATCTCCCCTTGGAAAGTGAGGTTCGTCAGTCGCCCATAATTTTAAGACAGTGGAAAGCCACCGGAAATTACTCGGACAAAATATTTTGTTTATCCCCGAACATCTCTGGGCATGTCATTTAGTATGTCGCAATTATATTTATGACTAATATGGACATAGTAGCATGCCACATCATTTGTTCACTACATATTTGAAGGATAAAAATATACTAGGTGTGCAATGGGTACGCCTAAGAGCTGTGGAAGTTCAATTGCCATGTCTTTAAGTGAATAATGATCGTCTTCTATCCTTATGGTCCATGCTTCTTTTTGTAAATGATGATATAGATCTAGATTAATTTATATAATCTTAATGGATTTCAAGATTTATCCGTTTTCTTAGTAGCTACTTCAAATTTGTGAGCTTTCTATATATAATTCCATTAGTCATCATCTCGGCATACTATATATAACCTATTTGAATTTTTTGTTTGAGGAACCTTGTATGCAACACAAAAGTGGCAGGAACAATTGTTTTGATGTTGTGCAATGTAGCCAACGAGGCTTCCTTGCAGATTTTGTGTTTGCAAAGGATTATCAAGCCTTGGTGAATATGGGGTTAGTAAACATCTCCTCTCATGTATGTTCAAAATGCCATCGTAGTGAATGGATGTCTAGTAAAAAATTTGATGGATAACAAAGTGGAGCGCTCTATTAAATATCCTATAAGAGAAGCAATAAGGACTGCACAAGGAATTGAAAAGAGAATCTCTCTTTATATATATATATATATAATCTCCCATTCTCTATTTTCCTTGTCTCTTTTTACTCTCTCCACTTCTCTATTCATCTCTAACACTTTCTCTCTCCCTCTCTATCTCTCTTTGTTACTATCTCTCTCTAACTTTCTCTCTATTATATATTATCTCTAGTTATCTATCTATAGCTCTTTATATCTTTAGATCTCCCTCTCTACCGATCTATCTCCCTCTCTCTGTCTCTATCTATCTCTATTTATCTCTCTCTTTCTATCTATGTGCCTCTCTCTCTTTATGTCTGTGTCCCTCTGTCTAACTTTCTTCAGTTAGTCTCTAATTCTCTCTCTCTCTCTCCCCCCCCCCCCCCTCTCTCTCTCCCACCTATTTTATTCTATAACAAGGATCGCAACCCCTAAATACCAGTGAATACCATAAATAAAGACATTAAATTTGCTAAGCCATGTTATCAAAGGCAAGGTCGTTTGGGAGTTATTAAAGCTTAATCAAAATTAAACTATAATTATTTTAAGACAGAAAAAAGACAAAAGTCAGAAAAAGACAAAAGTTAGAAAAAGCTAAAACTCAAATTAAAATTAAATTATCAAAAGGCAACAATGGTATTTAAAAAGCGAAAATAAAAGGTGTGACTTCTCACCAAGAATGATATAAATCAAGAATCCAAAGATATTTGAAGGCATCAAGTGATCAGAAAGAAATATATATGTGGCAGAGATAAATATGCAAGGAATATATCAGCAGTGATATATATATATATATATATATGTGTGTGTGTGTGTGTGTGTGTGTGTATGTGTGTGTGTGTGTGCGCAATAGTTGATGACAACAAAAGTGTAATATATATAACAACAAAGTATATATTGCAGTTATTTGAATTGAATTTGTCAAATAGTCAAGAGGTACTAAATATATGAATAATCTAACCGATACCCAAGCAATTCATGTTGAGTCAAGGAGATGTTTTGTAGGTAGGAAGGATAGCCCTTTTGAGTTCACAAAGGGTGAGTGGATGGGGTGTGCCACCCATGCTCTCATAAAGTTAGCCAAGTAGTGAGGGTGTGTGGCCTTACCATGGTCGGGGTGTGTGGCCCTACCATGCATGCTTTTGGGTGTGTGTCCCTACCATGTTCTTGAGCCTAATCAAGTAGGGTGTGCATCTTGAGCTTGATCAAGGAGGATGTGCCTCCAAGGTGAACTGGGAGCCACAAGGCAGGGTGTTTGGCTCACTTACATGCTCTCAACAATATTGAGGAGGATCGGCCTTAATATTGCTACTTACATGGACTCCTAAGGATTCACTATAATTAATTGGCTTGGGAAATTGTGGATTGAATCAAATATTGATTTTGTTATGAAGTATTGATCTCATTATTAATTATGCTATGATAGATGAATTTAATATGAATGATGCTATGAACTAGATATTATCTTAATTTATTGATCTTTAATATTTCTAATGTCTTTTTATACAACACCCTAGCATGCAATATGAATATTTTTACATTTAAACTTGCTTATAATGACTAGTTTGAAAGGGGTTGGCTTCGTTCTTTTTTTAAATTTGAATTTACAAGTTCACAGCTTAAATATGCATCACAAAATAAACCCATGGTAATGATTAAATGAGATTGTATAGCAAATTTACACCCTTAAAGATGCAGGAAGGTGAATTCATAGTAGTCTATTAAATATCATGTAAAAATATGTCATTTCACACACTAATCCTTATACAAAAGAAACCCAATCAAAATGAATCAACCCGGATACATTTTCCACCACTACAATTATATCTTGGTAAATTAAACTACCTTCAATATATGTAAGTTTCATAACTTGAGTAGGTAGGTGGGGGAAAGCTCTAAATTTGACCTTTGTGTGCAAGAGACAATGTGAGACCAAACATCATTTAAGGTTACATGTCCAATCCACCATTTAAAACAAAAACATAACTAGAAATTATGCGATACGATAAAAACCAAAACGAATTGGAAATGAGATGAATGTAATTTAGGGGAGAGGATCCAATAGTTGAGCAGCCTAACTTCAGGCCTCTCAAAATCATACTTGGCAATTTCGAATCACTCCAAAAATTTTATAGTAGCTTACTTGGAAAGGCCCCTACTTATAACCAAGGTTTTAGGGCCACATCATCAAATATAATGCCACATCAACATGCTTTTTGTTGAGGTGTCAAATAGTTCCCCCCAAAAAAGGGTCGACCAATAGGTGTGCATTAAGTCATGTTTTGTTGGTGCGCTAATGTGGTATCACATGATTGGTTGCTTTTTAGATCTAAAGTGTTGCAAGTATGTGCTTACCAGTATTGTCATTGATGTCAACATATCTATGTTGTCTTTGGTGTCAATTGTGCTCTTGTTTTGATGCTCACCTGTGTTGAGTTAGTTGCCTTGTATTTACTTGAAGATAATGAGAAAGTGCTCCTAATATTGAGTTCCCAAGTGCTTTTGAGAAAATTTGCACTCCTAGTGAAAACAGTGTGTTGCAGAGTATCTTAGCTTGTAGAAGAATAGTGCAGTATTTTGCTCCGCATATCCTGTATATTGAATATCTTTATCTGCGGTTTGGAAGTCATGATAAGGGATGTCTATAGTTGCTATGTTTCAAGTTTCAGTCTCTGGTGTGAAGATTTGAGCGAGTTTTGTTCACTAGAGTAAAAACTATTTATCTATATATTTAATGGTGATAGGGAGAATGTATTCTGATATGCATTTCTCCACATTTAAGTTTTACAATCTGCTGTTCTGGAATTAAGTTTTTAATGATTTATGTGCCTTCATTTGAAATGGTTCGTGATTTGGTGCTCTGCAAGTGATCTTTCCTTTTTGACAGTGGCCGACAGTAATGTTCAAGTGCTCCGATTTCAAGTATCTCATGGATAAAGTGTTTAGAGGTTGTGCGGATGTTCTTGGTGATTGTAATGTGCTTGTGGATGTCTCTAGATCATGTTCCTACCTTTTGATTGGTTTGCAAAGTATAATCCAGATAGTGCATGAAGCGTGTTTCTAAAAGTCTCAGTGTTAACTCCAATCTTGGCTGACTTGGTTGTTCTCACTACTCACGGTTATGCTTTAAAGATTGTGGAAGCATGGTGTTGCGTGGAAGATTGCAATTAAGTCCCAAATAAGGCATGGCGTGGTCCACATTCATTCTTTTCTCTCATATCTATTTAGGTCCAGACCTATCTTAATGTATGTATGTTTTTTGACCTTGGAGATTGTTCCAATGGTTGATGATTGTAATGCTAACCTTGATGATTAATTCCAAGGTTGATGAATTATATAAAAACATGTAATGAAGTCGCAAATTTAGGGTGCGTGCAAAAAATGCAAATATAACTATGTGAGTGAAGAAGGTAGAAAAGAAGAAGGACTAGTGTGCTTCAATGGAACTGAACCCTGGCATGGAGTAGATGCTAATATCTCAGTTCATCAACTCTGGCAATGAGCCACCCACTAGCAGTGAGCAACTCCATTGGCAGTGAGCCCTATCTTTTTGCAGTGAGCATTCTGGGCAGTGAGCCTCTAATTTTTGGTATTGTTATTACATATTATGTTGTGAGCTAACACTCACCGTGGTTTTTCCCTTATTGAGTTTTCCACTTAAAAAATCTAGTGTCTCATGTGTTGAATGTGTTTAAGTTTTGATTTCATGTTTTCATGATTAAATTACAATAACAGTGATTGAGTGGTTGATGTGTTGATGGTTTTAAAGTTTTGGTTATAACTGATTCACCCCCCTCTCAGTTGTGTTGCACATTCAACAATTGGTATTAGAGCGAGGGTTCCTCAGTGAAGAGCCTACAGCTCGCAGAAGATCTGTGATGGTGCACAAGAAAGAGTCTCTGCAATTCGATGGAACTGACTATGCTCTATGGAAGGTACAAATGAAAAGTCATCTCATTTCCCTTGGTTATGGCATTTAGAAGATGGCAGAGAAAAAGTATACTATTCTTGAAAATGGTCTAGATGATGAAGATGAAGTCAAACAGTATGAGCTAAATGGAAAAGATAGAGATACTCTGTTAAATGCCCTATCTAATACTGAGTTAGTGAAAGTTATGGATTTGAAAATTGCTCATGAGATCTGGGATAAGTTGAAAAATTTGTATGAAGGAGATGATTCTGTAAAGAGTGCAAAATTACAAAATGTGAAGGCAAAGTATGAAACCTTGAAGATGAGTGATGATGAGAACATAACAATCTGTATGTAAAAGGTTGATGAAATTGTCAATGGAATCAAAGCTCTTGGAGGAACTCTAAATGAGGATGAAGTTGTACTGAAGATTCTTAGATCATTGCCTAAATCCTATAGTCACAAGGTGTCAGCAATTGAGGAAGTTATGAGTGTGAACAAGGTTTCAAAAGATCAATTTCTTAGGAATCTTACAGCTTTTGAGATGAGAGAATTTGGTGATGCTCTGCTGAAGATTGAGACTGCTTTCAAAGCCAACACTTTAGAAGAAATTTCAAGATCTCAGAAATATGCTGTGGAATCTGATGATGACCTTAATGAGGTTGAAGCCAACTTTGTGGACAAAATGCAAAGAGGTATCGATAAGTTCAAAGGCAAATTACCATTCAAATTCTTTTTTTGTGGTAAGATTGGTCATTATGCCTCAAGATGTCCGGAGAAAATTGAGAGTTAAGAAAAAATTTGAAAGTAGACCCAGGATTATAAAGAAATGTTATTATGTTAAAACATCTTGATGATGATGGTGTAATAGATGATGAGTCTAATGATAACATTACAAGAGCAAATGAATGCTTGTTTATTGCTATTAAAGAAGAACCCGAGTCTACTAATCTTGCTAGTTGTGTGAAGGAAAAAAAACTAGTGGAAGAGAGTGCTTTGTCTGTCTAGGTTGAGAAAGATAAGGATGAATGGATTATTGATAGTGGATGCTCACATCACATGACCGGTGATAAAAGTAAGTTTGTAATTTTTAAAAAGTATGTTGGGGGACTAGTTTGGTTTGGAGATAATGCAACTAGTAAGATTTGTGGAAGAGGATCTATTTCTTTTGATGGTAAGCATAACACAGATGATATTTTATATGTGAAGGGTTGAAAACATAATCTTTTAAGTGTTGGCCAGATGTGTGAAAAAGGGTATGATCTAAGTTTCAAGGATAATGGATGCAAGATCATGGAAAACTCTAGAATAGTGATTGCAACTGGTAAGAAGACTAAAGGTAATGTTTATCACTTGAGGGGAATTGATAATTTTTGTTTGTTGGCTCAGACAGATAAGAGTTGGTTGTGGTATAGAAGGATGTGTCATATCAATTTTGACAACTTGGTGAAGATAAGCTTAGTACAAGCTGTGAGAGATCTACCTAAGCTTGTAAAGCCTGCTAATACTATTTGCAAGCAGTGTCAACTAGGGAAACAGACAAGAACAAGTTTCAAGATCAAAGCACAATTTTTTGTTGCATTGCTTGAGCTGATGCATACAGATCTGTGTGGTCCTACAAGAACAAGAAGTCTGTAGGGAGACAAATACTTTATATTGCTTATTGATGATTATTCTAGAATGACATGGGTCACTTTTCTAAAAGAGAAATTAGAAGCCCTAGACAAGTTCAAATCTTTTAAGGCAATGGTTGATAATGAGTTAGAATTGAGGATCAAATGCTTAAGGCATGATAGAGGAGGTGAGTTTACATCAAATGAATTCAACATTTTCTGTGAAGAGCATGGGATAAAGAGACAGTTATTTGCTCCTAGGACTCTTGAGCATAATGGAGTTGTTGAAAGAAAAAATAGGACAGTTCAATAGGCTACTAGGTCAATGATGATGGAGGCTAACCTACTGGAAGTGTATTGGAGAGAAGCTATACACACTGCTATCTACATTCAAAATAGAGTCCAAGTCAAAGGTAATGGTACTAAAACTCCTTATGAATTGTAGTATGAAAGCATTCCCACAGTGAAATATTTCAAAGTTTTTGGAAGTAAATATTATATTAGAAGAGATGAAGAGGTGGACAAGTTTGATGCTAGATGTGATGAAGGAATTTTCTTTGGATACTCTACTAAGAGCAAGGCCTACCAGTGCTACAACAAGAGATTGAGGAAGGTCATTGAAAGTGCTAATGTGAAAGTTGATGAAGACAAGGAAATAACATCAGATTTGAGTGGCTATGAATTAGATGAACTTGCTGTTACATTCAATAAAGAAAAGGTAGAACAAAAGGACAGTCAAATTGAAGAAGAAAAGGCTCCAGAAAGTGCTATTAAGACTCCTAGATATGTAAGGATTAATCATTCTAAGATCAAATTATTGGTGACAAAAGCAAAGGGGTAATGACAAGGAAAAGAGCTATAGAAGAATATGTGAACTACCATTTGCTTTCACAGATTGAACCTAAAACTGTAAGTGAAGCCTGCAAAGATGAAAGTTGGGTAAAAGTTATGGAAGAAGAGCTGATACAGATAGAGAAGAATCAAACTTGGGAATTAGTCCCTAGACCTGCTGATAAGAATGTGATTGGAACCAAATGAGTTTTTAGAAGCAAGCTGAATGAAAATGGAGAAGTTGTAAGAAACAAAGCAAGACTAGTATGTAATGGATATTTTCATGTTGAAGGCATAGACTTTGAGGAGACTTATGCTCCTATGGCAAGGATTGAAGCAATAAGAATGTCTCTGGAATTTGCAGTATACAAAGATTTTAAAGTATACTAGATGGATGTAAAGTCTGCATTCTTGAATGGAGAACTAGAAGAAGAGGATTACATTGAACAACCTGAAGGATTTCAGTCATGTAACCAAGGTGACATGGTATGCAGATTGAAGAAAGCCCTGTATGGACTCAAGCAAGCTCCTAAAGCCTGGTATGCAAGGTTGGACAAGTATTTGATGCAATTAGGGTTCAATAAAGGTACTGTAGACAATAATCTGTATTTCAAAACCAATGATGATCAAATTCTGATTGTTGTAGTCTTTGTTGACAATATTATCTTTGGAGGTAATAAAGGTATGTGTAAGAAATTTGCAGAGGAAATGCAAAAGGAATTTGAGATGTTTATGTTTGGTGAAATGAATTTCTTTCTAGGACTGCAAATTACTCAATTAGAAAGAGGAATTTTCATTTCTTAGTCCAAGTATGTGAAAAAACTATTGAAGAAGTTCAGAATGGAGGATTCTAAACCAGTATGTACTCCTAGTTGCAAGCTGAGTAAAAATGATGAATCACCTAAGACTGACCAGAAAAAGTATAGGTCTATGATTAGAGGACTACTTTATCTAACCCATACCAGACCAGACATAATGCATGCAATCTGTCTTGTGGCAAGATTTCAAGAAGATCCCAAAGAGTCACATGTGATGGCAGTCAAGAGGATCATGAGGTATTTAAAAGGTACTTTAGACTATGGATTGTGGTATCCCAAAGATACTGATTTTACTCGCAGTGCTTATACAAATGCAAATTGGGCTGGAGATGCTAATGACAGAAAATGTACGAATAGAGGTGCTTTCCTCTTGAGTAACATATTGGTTTCATGGTTGAGCAAGAAGCAAGAATCAATTTCTTTGTCTGCTACAGAAGAAAAATATATTGTTGCAACATGTTGTTGCACTCAAGTGCTTTGGATGAACCAAATATTGAAGGACATAAGAGTTGTGTATGAAGAACCAATTTCAATCTTATGTGACAATACAAGTGCTATAAACATTTCTAAGAATCCAGTGATGCACTTAAGAACAAAGCATATATCAATAAGGTATCACTTTCTGCGAGAGAAAGTAACAGAGAATGAAGTGAAGATGGAATATGTATCTACCAAGGATTAGATTATAGATATTTTTACAAAACCTCTACCTACAGATACTTTTGAGTATCTCAGGGAAAAGTTAGGGGTTATTATCCCTCATGCTCTAAACTAAGATGCATAAGGAATGCATCAATCTAGTGGTGTCCAAAGTTTCATCTTTTGATCTGGATTGATGTTTTGAAGGCTACCTCTCAAGGGGAGTAGGTAGATGTTGCTGATATGAGTTCCTGTTAAAAAGTAATAATGTGCAAGTATGTGCAGAAGAAGAGAAGTGATGCCCTTTGCCATTGATGTCAAAAGGGGAGAGAAATTATGTGAAAAACTTAGGAGGAGAAAGAGTTTAGATGTGTAAAGAGAAAGGGGGAGAAGGTAATCAATGTAGAATCTTGTCTTGATGGTTCTTATAGTTTCTCACATCAATGTTGCCATCAATGACAAAGGGGGAGATTGTTGTAAGTATGTGCTTACTAGTGTTGTCATTGATGCCAACATATCTGTATTTTCATTGGTGTCAACTGTGCTCTTGTTTTGATGTTTACCTATGTTGAGTTAGTTTTCTTGTATTGGCTTGAAGATAATGAGAAAGTGCTCCTGATATTGAGTTCCCAAGTGTTTTTGAGAAAATTTGCTCTCCTAGTGAAAATGGTGTGTTGCAGAGTATCTTAGTTTGCAGAAGAACAGCGCAGTATTTTGTTCGGCATATCCTGTATATTGAATATCTTTATCTGTGGTTTGGAAGTCATAATAAGGGATGTCTGTAGTTGATATGTTTCAAGTTTGAGCCTCTGGTGTGAAGATTTGAGCGAGTTCTATTCACCAGAGTAAAAACTATTTTTATGTATATTTAATGGTGACAAGGAGAATGTATTCTGCTCCACATTTAGGTTTTACAATCTGCGGTTCTAGAATTAAGTTTGTAATGATGTTATGTGCCTTCATTTGAAATGGCTTGTGATTTGGTGCTCCGCAAGCGATCTTTCCTTTTTGATAGTGGACGACAGTAATGTTCAAGTGCTCCGGTTTCAAGTATCTCATGGATAAAGTGTTTAGAGGTTGTGCAGATGTTCTTGGTGATTGTAACGTGCTTGTGGATGTCTATAGATTGTGTTCCTGCCTTTTGATTGGTCTACAAAGTATAATCCGGATAGTGGATGAAGCGTGTTCCTAAAAGTCTCAGTGTTAACTCTAGTCTTGGCCGACTTGGTTGTTCTCACTACTTGTAGTTATGCTTTGAAGATTGTGGAAGCATGGTGTTGCGTGGAATATTGCAATTAAGTCTCAGCTAAGGCGTGGCGTGGTCCACATTCATTCTTTTCTCTTTCATATCTGTTTAGGTCTAGACCTATCTTAATGTATGTATGTTTTTCGACCTTGGAGATTGTTCCAATGGTTGATGATTGTAATGTCGACCTTGATGATTAATTCCAAGGCTGATGAATTGTATAAAAACATGTAATAAAGTTGCAAATTTAGGGTGTGTGCACAAAAATGCGAATATAACTGTGTGTGAGCAAAGAAGGCAAAAAAGAAGGACTAATGCGCTTCAATGGAAATGAACCCTAGCATGGAATAGATGCTAATATCTTAGTTCATCGACTCTGGCAGTAAGCCACCTCATTGGCAGTGAGCCCTATCTTTTTGCAGTGAGCATTCTGGGCAGTGAGCCCTAAGGTAGTGAGCCTCTGATTTTCGGTATTGTTATTACATATTATATTGTGAGCTAACACTCACCATGGTTTTTCCCTTATTGGGTTTTCCACGTAAAAAATATGGTGTCTCATGTGTCTCATGTGTTTAAGTGCTCATTTCATGTTTTCATAATTAAATTACAATAACAGTGATTGAGTGATTGTTGTCTTGCACATTTCAACACTAAAGAGCGCATTTCATTCAATTATTAGCACTTATAGTCAACACTAACAACCTTAAAGTCACAACTACTAGTGCTAAACTTTTAAAAATATTAGGCCTTAAATGCACAAATACTATGTCATCCATTGGAACTATATCAAATATTGGGTCTTTTCCCCTAATAATCTGTTCATTAAAAGAACGCAGAACAGAGTACAAAATTGGGCTGGCTGGATTGGAATTTGGTATGGGAATTGGCGTGCCCCTATATCTCCTTCCAGACTGGTAATTGGCATCCACCGATAGAAGAGAGCTTAACTAAATTACTTAAAGGTCGCGGGTTCAATCCACACCATCACTAAAAACATATCTGGAAATTATATAAACCGATAAAAACCAAAATGAATTGGAATTGAGATGGATGTAATCTGATAATCTGTTCATTAAAAGAAAGAAAAATAAGTACAAAATTGAGGCTGGCTGGATTGGAATTGGTATGTCCCTCATCTCCTTCCAGCATGTAGTGGAGAGAATAATTTACAATTATGGAGGGGAGACATGAATGATGTGAATAATAAACATTTATGAAGGAGACCAACAGCTGAGATACATCACACGCCTTAACGATTCTTCACTGTCTGACTGCTTCTTCTTCTTCTCTGTTAACTTCCTCTCATGGGAGTGGTAAAGGGCTAAACCAGAGGAAGCAGCAGCCGCACCAAATGAAAGCTCAGCCATCATATTGTTTAGATGATTGAAATGAATTCCCCGATCTCTAAATCTGTGAATGGAAGCAACACTAACAGCAATGACTGCCTTTGAAATACTCATTTTTCCAGTGATGAGAACTCCAGAGAGAATGTGTAATCTTAATTGAGATAATGTGAACAATGGAGGAATATAAAGAAAAAGGGGTGGAGTAACATTCAACATTCCAGGCAGACATTAAAACAAGAGGTAGGCAATACCAGTGGTGAAGATTATTATGGAGGAATGGAAAGAGATTGAAATCCTGTGGGTGGTTTTGCAGTCCAAAGTGGGCCCCTGCCCACCTCTTGCCGTTGTAACCACCATGGTTTCCATCTCCCCTTGGAAAAAGATATTAACAGAAAAAATACTCCGTTTGTTTTATCAGAATATCTAACAATTAATTAATTTTTTTTTATTGGATTAAGAATATACAATTACAGAAAGGCCAATTTATGACTGCTCAACAGATACTGCAGTCCAAAACTGGACAAACTCGTTGCCTTGAGCATTTTTAGTGTGGAATGTGAGCCGATAAACTCGTTAGACGCGGGAAAGTGAGGTTCCGGCTTAAATTTGACAGTTGTATAGCTGTATTTAAAGATTTTAATTGTAAAATATAAGAAAAAACAATTAATATGAAAATCTGACTCTAATATACATATATATAATTTTTAAATTCTTTAATAGAAACTTCTATTATTTAAAAAAAATCTCAAAATTTTAGATTTTTTTAAGAAGTTCTATATATATATATATATAAGGTTTTTGATATGAGTTCACTCCTGTAAATTCCTGCAGCTAAGGTTCATAGACTACATCAATCCTGAAGGAACTTCGGAAAAGTTTAAGGATAGGCGATGGTTTCAACATATGGAAGAATTTTGTAGAGACTTTGGCCAAGGTTTGACCTAATAGGTCAGACTCCACCACAAGCGGCCCTTCTAGATCAGAAGTTCACACGGTTGTGATTCCTATCACCGAGGGTGGCCTCCTATCAGCAAGCCATGGTAGCACTCAACGCCTAGGCTCAGCTTTTGGGCTTAGGCGCCCAGATTTCTCCTCCGCCCCCCTTTCTCAGTTTTTTCGCAGGAACAACAAATCTTCTACCTTTAGTGTGGTTCAGAATAGCCTTGAGGCCATGGAGCAAGATGCCCTAGGTACACAGTATCTTTGGAGGAAAGCAACAACGGGAATGTTTCATTGGATCGCAGGGAGCATGGAGACCGAACTGACAAAACTCTCTAATGTTCTCAGAAGCCCTTAGAAATAACCCTAAGTGATGAGGCCAAAAAAATTAGGAGAAATTGAAAAATTCTTTGCAGAGAATGGGCTAATTGGCAGATTCAACCGCTTATGGCCCAACCTTTCAGATCTACACAGGTGGACTACTGAGTCCCGACAGTCCATTTTGAAAGAAAATCTTGAAATTTATCCTTACGCAAGAGGGTTCTTTGTGGTGGTTTTTGACAATACCAAAGATTGAAATACCATCCTTCGCTCTCTCTGGGTCTGGGGACAACATTTGCTCATGTTAAAACCATGGCACCTTGCCTTCAACCCTGCCACTGAATCTTTTATTGTTATGCCTATATGGGTTCGCCTTCTGAACCTTCCTCTTCACTTCTGGGTTGACTCATGCTTTGAAGCCATTGTCAACACTCTGGGCAGGTTCTTGGCAACATACAATGACTCTTCCAATTACATGCATACAACATTCACCTGCATCTTGGTGGATTTAGACACATCCAAAGACCTCCCAGCAAAAATCATTTTTAAGGTACATGGTCGAAGCTGGATCTAGCCATTGGATTATGAAGGGTTGCCTTTTCGCTGTGGAAGATGTTATAAAATAGGTCACATGGCTGCAAATTGTTCCACTGCTAAGATTAAATCAGAGCACCCTGCCTCATGGTGGAAAGATATTGCACCTCAACATTACACTGTTGAGAGCACAACAAAAGCACGAGACTTCAAGTTAGCATTCCAAAGCAAATGACAATCTCTCAGGTTGATAGGATTCACATCAAGATAAAGGAATAATAGAAGAGCATCCACAAGTTGTGCAAGGAATTGGTCAACAAACTCTCACGACTTGTTGTGGGAAACCCATAGCAACCCCTAAATCTTCTCAACCTCCCCAAGGTGGGAGCTTTGATGACTAGAAGGTGGTTCAAAAGAAAAAGAAAGGACCCAACAGAGGTGTTGATGTCAGGCACAATATACTCCTGCCCTCTCATTCAAAAATTGCTTCTAACAGTCGATGACTGGACTTGGATATTTAAGTTTCTTAAGTATGCACCCCTGTGTAGGGTCTGCTACTTTGAGCTGGCTCCCTTTTTGAGCTGCTCAAGTTGGTCATTCTTTTTTTCTTGATTTAAATGCAAAGGGAGCTACCCCACTGGTAGCACTTATTTAGCATATATATATATATAATTTTAAGATTTTTCTTCTTCTATTTTTAATAGAAATTTCTTTTATTTAAGAAAAACCCCAAATTTTTAGATTTTGCTCTCAATATTCTTTAAGTTTATATATATATATATATATTATTTTTAAATTCTTTAATAGAAACTTATATATAATTTTTAAATTATTTAATAGAAACTTCTATTATTTAAAAAGAAATCCCAAATTTTTAGATTTTTTTAATAGAACATTTAATATTCATTCAACCTTGAGGCTTTTCTAACACATCAAACAAATAAATTTTGCATTGAAGGATAAGGCCTCGAGTTATAAAAATAGAAAGAACTGAAATGCATACATTATTTGAAATACATTGGTATGAATACATTAAAACTATTTGTAAATTTTATATATATTTCTTATATAAAATTTGACTTGCATTAAAAAAATTACTTGTCATGTGAAAGGCAATAATGAAAACTAAATTGTAGGGAAAAAATTTCTTGATAGGCAAGGTGGATTGTCAAATTTAAGCCTTGGTCGCCCATAATTTGTAAGACAGTGGAAACCCACCGGAAATTACTCAGACAAAATATTTTGTTATCACCGAACATATATGGGCATGTCATTTAGTACATGTAGCAATTATATTTATGACTAATATGGACATTAGCAGCATGTCACATCATTTGTTCACTACATATTTGAAGGATAAAAATATAATATAGCATAAATGTCTTTTAAGTGAATAAATTAATTAGGGTATAATGGTTATGCCAATAGTAAATTATATGTTAATCAATATCACATTTAAACATCTTTTTTTTAAACCAAACATGCCACTTATAAAAAAAGCTTTTCATATCAAATCATGAGGTATCGAAAGTCATTTTTGATTGCATCACTATATAGAGATAAAAAAAAATATGCATTGAATTTTGTTTTCAAGAAACTCCTCCATATCATAGTAAAGAAGCTAAGTGGGTTGATGTATGTGCTGCCATTGAATGAGAATTTGGAGAATGGGAAAGTATTAGTTAGGCTATCAACACTCATCCTAACTAAAAATACTTCAAGCATAATCTACCACATACGGTTGAAGACAACTCATAACCTCACTAAGATTTACCATGCAAAAAAATCTCATATTAATTTGGATAGGCCTCAATAATGAATCTAACAACTAGAAATAACTCCCCAAAACTTGACTTTTTGAAAAAGATTAAAAGCAACGATAGATTCCAAACCAAAAATTTACTTACGCACTTGGACACCATTGATAGAGCATGTAGACATATCTAGATGATTTAAATTGCTCTCTCCTTCCTCTTCCACCTTCTCCATTTCTTTCTCGCCACATACCCATCCTTGGCTACTATTTGAAAACATCATATCTATGACAAATAGAGCAAACGAAGAGAATTTTTGTACCTTAAAAAAATTTCATGTTATCTTTCACATATAATTTGGAACGCTAACCTAAGAGGATTTATATACATATTGGGGTGTGTTGGCGACGTGAGATTTTGAAGAGGAGAAAAAATAAGAGCCCAAATGCAAGTAGAAGCAACAAAAGAATCCAACATTTCCAAATCTTCTGAGATAGAAAAAATAGCGAGGCATAAACTCACATTTAAAGGATATCATAAACTTGCATTTATTAAAGGAAAAAATAAGAGTGTGCATTACATTATACAATTGTGGAAGAGGGAATCTGAATAGTTCACATGATGCACCCACAAAAGGAGATAGTAGGTTTACTATGGTCCACTAAGTGTAAGGAAGGAAGAAGAGTGGAAGAGGAAATCAAAGGGTGGTAGTGACAGTGGTAGTGTTCTAAAATCCTCTATCATTGGTGGTGGAGGGTGATTTGGTGATGTCAAACCAAGACCAATATGATGCATTGAAGGGCATAAGAGAGAGTGTAATGCCCCAAGATCACACCCAAGACATTAATGGTTAAAAATAGGACACAATTTTTTTGTGATACAAGAGTAACATGCAACAAGTCACAATGCACTTTCTTATGCACAAGGTGTCACATAACCAAGGAATGACACACTTGGCATGCACATTAATGCAAAAGGGCATAAGCAAAAGACTTAAAAAACACCACAGGACAAAACGTTGTGATTAACACTAAAAATGAGATATAGAGGATAGTCAAGTTTTCTAAACCGACTTATTAATCCATACAACTTGCCTACCAAGCCACTCACTCGATATCCTAGGACATGGGAAACACAAAGCCAACACTCTAAAATTTTTGGTTTTCAGAAATAAATTTGCATAGTCTTGAACTTCCCACTTAGCCTTGTAACTTGGCCTTGCAACTCAACTTTACATCTCGTCCTTACAACTTAGAGTTGCAATTCACACTCACAATTTAGCCTAGCTACTCAGCTCTATAGTCAATCCTAGAAACTCGGCCTTCAGCCTCGAGCTATATTTTTCACTTACCCTAACACCTTAAACTTCAACATTGGGTTGTAGGTTTACATTTTGTAGCACCCGCTTAGCGCTCAGGTTCCAAGTTGCAACCTACATCATGCACCACCCACTTAGGCCTCTGAATTGAAATCTTAGAGTCTTAAGCTTCGAAGTCTAACTAACATCAAACAAGGATTACACACCTCTCAAACTTTGGGGTCCAATGTGCACCAATAACTTCAAATTTTAGTGTTAGGAAAGGTGTCTCAACCTTTGTCACATCCCGTTTGCTTTGCCTAGTTAATTATTAATTAATAGAATGGTTAGAAAATATAATTGAGTATGAATATTGTCTTTTGAATTTAAATTGAAATGATTTCTAATGTTTACTCATTTACAATTTTATATTAGATATCAACTTGATGATGATTAATTATGTGTTCTATTTCTGTACAAGTGACAGGAAACACTAACGCTCTCTCATGTAAGAGAGAGCATCATTTGGGAGGAGAATTTATATGTTTGTTGGTGACATGATGTGAAGGGATTTGATCACACACTCACTTAGAAGTATGTAGTTAGAATTACATTCTTCTGAGAGTATTTTAGAAAGTGTGTAGAAAGTGTCTAGTAAGTCCCTAACTAGGTTGCTCCTCGTATCTTTTATTTGACAAATATTGTCATGATGTGTTTAGTTCAATTGAGGGATTTTGATCTGAGTTAGAGAAATATTTGATAAAAATTTGCACCCTTTTATTGAATCCATATTCACTCTTGTTGGTAACCAGTCACTACAGATCCAGTGAATGTGGTAGTATGAGAATTAGTATCAATGGCTATTTAGATTTTCCATTCTAAAACGAACGATATTGTTCCTCAGGATTCTTTTGTAGATCCTTGGAGACCCAGTTACTTTAACTACCTTGGATTGATTCAATAAATCAGAGCATTGAAATTCTAGCTTTTCCAAAGGATGGAGTATAAAAACTAAGGTGCATGGGTTGTTGGCCTAGCCAATGCTCCTTCACTAAATGCATTATTGGCTTACCAAGTATCTCTATATACATTAATATATATATCAATATATAGTCACAAATACAATAAGGATATACATTAATTATATTTTAATGTATAAATATTAAAATTAATCTTTAGTTAATAAAGATTAAAATAATAATAATAAATAATATGAATTAGTTAAAGTGAGTTTTGCCTTATAATAAATGAATATACTTTTGTTATACTTTAAAATATAGAAGTTTGAGGCATCTAGTGGAGTTGTCATTAATATTAAGCCTTTCAATGAATCCATTTTATGTTTTTCCCAAAAGAATTGCTTTCCATGCGATGACATCTCTTTTAGGCTCTCTGCCAAATGTTTAACGTGTCTTGTTTGGCTTCCTCTTGCTGCATTTGTGTCTAGCAGAGTCTTTTGAGCAACGAAATATCTCTCTAAAAAAAGAGATGGGGTACCCTATTTGGGGAAGGGGCTATTGGTACAAGAGGGAGGATGTTGGCAAAGGTTGTGGAATTTGGATTACACTTGTCAGTTGCACTTGCTTAAAAGTTCTTTTAAGGACTTTCAACAGGGGAATTTTGTTTGGGGGCAGATGGTGGTCTTCAATGGGGAGATTTGCAGGTTGGTGCAAATTTTACTCTTGTTATCTAGCAAACACTATAACCTTATTGAGAAACTACATCTGCTCCAAATTCTTGAGTGGTATTTCTACTCCACAAAGCTACCTTTCAGGTTTATTTTTAAAGATTTAGGATGTTATTTTTTTTGTTTTAAAGGAATTTGGAATATTACCTGAGGCATCTGAGTTATGTTTTTTGAGAAAATTGTTTCCATTTTGTATGGGCATCTTATTCTAATTAACCTTTTTTCTAAAATTTAAATGGGTGATTGGCTTAATTGGGCGCCTAGTTTATTGAACTCAATCCAAAATTTTGTATGAGAGGCTAGTTAACTGGACATCTATTTTGAATTAAATTATTTCAAAATTTTGGGGGGCGGCTGTAGGTAGTGGGGCACCTATTTTTTTCTTTTAAAATCACAAATCCATTTTGGCGTATCCTGCAATCATTGATGCATTCCATGAGGTGACACCTTTTGAGGCATTCTATCAAAGAGTTCTTATTCAAGTGTGATGCGTATGTGGATATTTGAAGCTAGTTTGATAGCAATTGGAATGTGGATAGCCTTAGTGAGTTATTTGAGGAAGCTCAGATTCTCAATACGACTGGTTTATTGATCAAGATCCATAGGAAAAGATCTGATCTCGAAAGGAGACTGAAAATATCTTGAGGAGTCATTTCCTGGGTCCCTTAGGCTGCTTGGCCTTGTGGATGTTATTAAAATCTTTCATTTCATTTCATTATGCCTAGTCTATGCTTTCGTTATTCTTTATGCTATTAGGTTTCCATTAGGCGTAGGTAGTGAGGCCGCAACCTATATTGTAAAGTTATCTTTACTCCTCCCTATCACAATGCTTGAAATATATAAAGCCTTTAATAAATCCATTTTGTGCATATCCAGGGCAATCATTGCATTCCATGAGACAATGCCTCTTTGAGGCATTATGTCAAACAATTCTTGTGCCTTGTCTAAGCGATCACATTTTGCAAGCATGCCTTGGCATTGAGCACCCCATCCAAAGGTTCCTTGTTTATTTTTTTATTTTTTGTCTCTTTCTCACATTCAACAATGTATTCTTCAACAATTACCATTCTTCCTCAATAAACTAAATTTGTTATTATTTCTAGTCTTCCATGTCAATGTTTGATTGTGAAGTGTTTGAACTAGTTCTCTTTGAGCCAACTTCTAGTGTAGATGGTATTATGGACAATTTAAGTTATTGAAAATTGGTTGCCACTTTGAGATTGTACCTACAAAGCAAGTTTTAGGCCAAACACTAGTGTGACTTTCTCTTGGAAGTTACGATATAACATAATAGTAGGGATATTTATTCTTTTGCCAATGGCTAGATTACAATGAGTGCACTAAAACATTTCAGAGAATAAATGGAATTTGATAAAACCCTTTCACTTAAATATGTACTAAAAACCATCATAAGTCTTTTAATCAGTTGCCTTATAGAGCAAATGGTGTGGTGGAATTATGCTTCCAAATAGCTATTTGATTTGTAATTAGCATGAATTAAAACACAACCCAACATCTACTCTTTTTAGAATGTTGAATCTCTTATCTATTATATAGATAGACAATAACAATGAAATTTAGTGCTCAATTATTATTAATTTTTTTGGAATCTTTAGTAAATGCTTTTTTATTGGAGCTGTGATTTGATGGATTTTTGAAAGGGCCCAAATCCTTGTACATGGAACAATGAAACTTCATGGAACAATATGGAGTTGCAAACCAACTTCGCGAAACGAGCGCTACGTGCTAAGGTGTCCTTGGGGGGATTGGAACCTTGGTCTCCAACATGAGAACCAATAGGCCCAACCACTTGACCACAACCCACTTGACATAGGAAATTAAGTGCCACTGTTAATATTTCTTGCCATATGGATAAAGCATTGTTAATACTCAATTTTTTTCATCCTCTCTCCAACTGCCTTGGTAACTTCACATAGCTTGATACTGGATTTCTGCTCCAATGTCTGTATGCATTTCTATGTATAAAATTGACACAATTACACACACATGTGTTGGGAAGCATTCTTTCGCTTCTATTAATGGTTGGGGTTTAAATAGTAAACCTTGTAGTCATTAATAAAACCTAATGCCTAGCAATGATTGTCATTATGTTGTCATGCCTAAGATGAGGAATTTGATAAAGTCAGAGGTAGGCCTAACTTATTACTTGAAAATATATTATTTTATTTTCATTTAAAAGACTAAAAGTTAGTTAAGGTCTTTGACTTTTGGATATTAATTCCTCTAGTTGAATGCCAAGATAGCAATATGTGAAAGGGATAATAATTATGGCAACGATAGTTACTCCAAATTGCTCGAGGCATTAATTGTCATTTGGACATGTGGGTTTATAAATCAGTTTAAAGTAGTAGGGTTGTAACTGGACCCAAATTTGTCGTGATGAGGTAGTAAGACATTTTGTTCCACTATATCACTTAGTATTGAATGGAATTAGGGAATAGTGTTTGTGATAATTAGTATCTTTGGTGGACTAATCAATAAACATTATTACCCTAGAAATATATTATTTAAATTAACTTTATAGGACTGATTGTCAGTTATGGATTCATCCTCTGGAAATTTTGTCTATCATATTGAATGTCGAGATATCATGGTGAGATGATAGGATATTCTTAAGCTATAGGCTTGGATTGTCATTGTTCTATAGGAAAATTGTATAGATCTATTAAATTTATGTGCTAAGATCTATTGTACTTAGTACATTTTGTTTGATACTTGAGAGATGAGTATGGGAAGGTGCATTTTATGGGAACTTAAAGAATATAGGTTATTTTCCTATGGAGAAGATGAAAGCTATGTGTGTGAAAGCTGTGTATGTAGATCCCATAATCAACCTATGTGTGTGAAAGCTAGAAAAAAAGGTTGCATGTTTCAGTCCAAGTTTGTTGAGAGTACTAAAGACAAGATGAATATCCTTTTTCTCAATGCCACATGATTTACATTGTGATGTAAGGTCATTGAACTTTGTTACATAGTTCTGGATGTTGTGAAAATACTTAGGATCAAGACTCATTAATTCATTGTCAATTTGATAACCTCTAACTTCATTGGTTGTACCATATAGATTTTTTAATTTTCCCATGCATCATGTGAATTTGTACATCCATCAATATTTGAAACATAATCTCAAGGGAAATTAAACTCCTATGACAACTAAGAGCTTTTGTATGTTCAAGCATCTAGAGTACCTTTTCCTTATTAACTGCGGGTCCAGTTACCTTTTGTTCAACATAAGGTGTATAGCCTAGTTGCATTAAGGCATTCCATGCATTTTGATGCCATGTATTGTAGTTGTATGGTGTTAGCAATGGAAACTTAAAGTGACCCATATGTGAAGGAAAAGAGAGCACAAGAAAAAAAAGATGCACAAGCACAAACACACCAAGACCCCCTCCGAATTACTCAATCAAGGAACCCCTAAAGCATTATGATTTGGCACTTTATATTTAGTGTGGTTACAATTGCCACCTACAAGAAATGCCAAGTGGACTTGAATTCAATGCTTTTACAAATCCTTAGAAATGATTCGTATAAGTTCAAAGTATAATTTTAGAGAAATACCAAGTGAAAGAAATAGCACCATTGCGAAGTACACAAAAAATCATGCACTTTCACAAAAAGAATCACCTTGATTCAAGTTCATATGAGAAAGTTATGGGTCTTTGAAGTTCCCAAAACAAGAATTGTGCAGTGTCACATGAGAGAATCTACAAATTATGGAAAACCTATGCACCAAAATTAGAAACCATCTACACTAGCATGTAGAGTGTAAAAAATTAGGCCAAATCAAAAAATGTTTCTAAAAAAACAGAGGTCATGAGCCCAAGATATGGCCTTCAGAAGTTGAATTGAAAAACTAAAAACACCAACAAAGAGGGGGCCAAGGTTTCAAAATTCTCCTTCTGCCAAATTTGGTGGAACTATCACCAACTTTAGTGAAGTCACCAAATGTAGTAGCTCATTAGATAAATATACAGGCTTACCAAATTAGAATCACCACCAAATATATTTAGTGATAGCTAAAGATGGTAAGATAGCCAAAATGGCCACAAAATTAGTGAAGTTGCTAGAATAGGGCATAGAGGCTAAAAGTGTTGGTAACTGTTACCTAATTTCACTACTAGCTCAATCAGGTAGAGCTTTTCAAGTTTTAAATAAGAGAAAGGTACATTTTATTTCTCCTGCTACATTACATGCATGTGCATAAATAGAATCAGAAGGATTACATCACACTAGATTGCATTTATACAAATGTAGATAACATAGAAAGGATTTCACAAATCTTTTCAGAAAGAGTAATCTTTATTGATAAAATAAATGTATAAGGTCTCACACAAGCTATGAGACTTACTGTTTCATTGTAAATGAAAAGAGAAACTATACATTTATAGAAAACTAAAGAGATAAATATGCATATGAGGTAGGGTGACTCGCCATTGCCTGAATGACGAGTCTTGGTCTTGTTTGTCATGTCTTGTGTCATCCTGTGTTGTCCACTTGTCATGCACTCAGCTGCTGTCTCCTTGCTGCCCCTAGTTATCTGCATTAGAGGTTGAAAACTGATGTTAGAGCAATGACGAGGCATCATACATCATATGATATACATCTACAAATATATAGTTTGAATTTCAGATGCATTAAACTAGTTAGTCACATGGACCTTCGAGAAAGCAACAAGATAATCAAGAATATCAATTACATGCCCATGTTTTTCCTAACATATTTGTTTCATGTGCAAATACAGGTGTCATTTAATACTCATTTCATTTTAGCATGTGGGGTAAAATGTGGCTCCCACGAGGTTTGAGCCCAGCATGCTGTCTTTTGTGATTTAAAAGCGCATAGAAAGAGTGAATCAATGTAATCATATCTATGCAGTTCAGAGACTTGAGTTTCACTGTGTATATCACATTGTTAAGATTCAGGAAAATATTGATAACTTTTATGACAGTCAAACAGTCTCATACAAGTTACAGTGATAAAAAAAGCATATTATTGCTATGATAAGCATGTCAAATGCAAAGGAACTCAGAAGATCATAGGTGCAATGTTGTAGGAGAGCAATAATGATGATTGTTATAGCATGACAGTCAACAATCAATGAGGACAATCTTACTATAAAGAGTCCAAGAATAATCCTTGATAGACCAGTCCATGAAATAACAGGAAAGGTCATAATGGTCAGTACAGACTTGTGTGGCATTTAAACCTCTATAGAGTAGTGATAAACCTGTGGGAGTCTTATACATGGCAACACTAATCTCATGAAGGAGCAACAAATAAAATATAGGCTTGATTGTCCACAATGTCAAAGGAGATAAGCATAGTTTGAATTCATTAGATCTCAGTGTGAACATAGCAATATTGTCTCATAATGAGCACATTATTCAAGGTACAGATATATGCAGAGCAACAGTCATGAAAGACAATCAGACTATTTTTGTGCCATCATCACAATGAGATTAGGAGTTGATAAGTCTACTACAAGATAGATGACCCTGATCTAACAATCCTGAATGTGTTGAAACAATCAGTATACAAAGGAAAGAGTAGCCATATTTGCATAACTAGTAGAGAGAACTGTGATAAGATGTATACAACAGTCATATTGGCAAACAAGGATCAATCATATGAGAAAGCATGGTTGATTGAAGTCTACATGTTATGACAGTCATCAAAGGTTAAATGCAATAGTGATACATGAACAAAGAGTTATGAGGACAACATGAACAAGATAGTCCTCAAAGTCATGGTTATGATACATTTAGGGATCTATCAGAGATCTTGAACTCATTATCACCTACATAAGGTTATGCATGAGGTTAAGAATAGTGATGCAGTTTGAAGACTGCCATAACAATCATTAGGGGTAGTCATAGCTACAATGACATCCACACAATCAATCCTATGGAATGTTCACTTACAAAATATAGAATGGCAAATATCTATTTGAGGATGATTTGAAGGAGTCACATTGATAGCATGCTACAGATTACAATGAAGAACAATAGTGTTTTGATGCAAACCCATGAGCAAACAATGAGGATCAAACATATATTCATAGCCATCTCAAAAATGTCAAACCCATTTAAGGGTTTCTACAAATAAATGGCTACAGACAGTGAATGTAGTGTTTTGAGTGCTATAAAAATAGAGCTACTTTTAGAACCTTTCAAATGCCAGAGGAAGTAAAACATACAGCTAGGGTTTGTTCTAATAAAATGCTTATGAAAATACATAATGTACATATAATGAAAAGATGCAGAGGAGCTTGTATACAATGAAAAGAGGAGGCTTGCTTTTGAATACCCATGTGGTGAAGGGTTTGTTTCAACTAAACCCTAGTGTATCAACTTCAAAATTGCAATCTTCTTCTACAATAAAAGCCAACTGTGTGTTCAAATCATGATAATACCAGATAGAGGAGCTACATTATGCAGAAATGACAAGTTTCCTTCTTTTGTAATTGTTTTTTTTGAAATGCAGCTTGTTCAACTATGAGATACAACGTATAGGGCCACATAAGGAAAAGATCAATACATTCATTATATATTATGTAGAAATAACAGTAGAAGTAACATTGTTTCTTACAGTTTGCTTTCAAAAAGATAAAGATTTTTTGACTTACCAAGTCCAGTAAGGAAAGCTCGCGCAAATGCTACAGAATACAGTTTAAAAATCCTTCAAAAATAGCAAGAAAACATCTACAGGAAGGTCTGGTATGAAACCCTCATGGCGGTGAGCAAAAGTTGCAAGAATGCAAAAGTGCAAAAGTTGTTTTCATGTTTTAGGGTTTCAATCCTAAAAGAGCCCGATGGGCTTTTGCATTTATTTTAAAACTTTTGTATTTTTTTCATAAGGAAGCCTGTGGTCAAAGACTTGATGACTTTTGTGTCTAGTGCCATGTTGCACATGAGAACCCTTTCCAAAAGACTTTTGACCATGCTTTATTCCCTTACACACTAGGATCAACACGTAGATGCTTAGCTATTTTATTTCTTTTGCATAAATATAGAATGTAAAACATTTAAACTTAAATGATGGAGTTATAAATCATTTAAAGTTTATTGTTATCATTAAATGCAAAAGAGGGTATGGAAGACATATGCAAACTGTTAAGTGACCTTGTCATGCCTTGGTACATGCCAAGCATATAGGGAGAGTGGGGAAGTTGGCAAACACATGCCAAGAATATAGCATTTTGTTTTTCCCTTGACCTGAGTGTTAGACTAAGTCATGAGGACATTTAGTGGATTGAGTTGAATGATTTGAGAGCATCTAGGAGATGTTTTATTGCCTTTGGAGTCTTTTAGAAGTGGTTTTTACTTGTCATCATGTTAGACCAAGTCTTGATAGACTTTTTCCATCATTTTGACCTCTTTTGGAGGAGATTTAGGTGCTAGATTTGGGGTTTTTTTGTTGTATCCGACCCAAGGTGGTTTCTAGCTCCTTGTTTGGTGGAATCACTTGGATAGTGAGGGATATAGTCACTTATGTGACTTTTTTTTGTAAACAGTTCTGATTATACAACTTTTGGAGACTTGTGATTTTACAATCCTTGCTCAGATTTTGACATATTTTTTGTAACTCATTTTACTTGATATGAAATACAGTGGAGACCTTGAGTATATTTGATTGAATATTTTGCCTACTTATCATTTTTGCATCACTGTGCTTAGCAACTGATTGATGAAGTTAATTGTGAGGTAATTTTATTTCCTTTTAGTTTTGTCTTAGATTTTAGAGCCTTTGTGCAGAAAACATAATAATGCAGGTTACAAATTGTGTCAAGAAGGTGTAATTTTCTTTTTAAGTTGTGAAGTTATCTTCCTCTTATAAGTTTTGAACATTTGGACTTGTTTGTGAAATACTTATGCAAAGTTATAATAGTTGTAAGTCGTGCACCTAGTTTTTCTGTCATTATACCAAGTGTTTGAATCTGGTATTTTCATGTTCCTCATTCAGTTAGGTGTATCACCCATTAGAGTTTAGTTTTAGTTTTAATGCATATGTTTCTTACCCTTTTCCTTGTCAAAGCCATAGAATAGTCAGTTTTAGGTGATACAAAGTTAGGAAGCCGGCCTTCTTTGGAGATTCACTGCAATTTCTAGGTGACCCATAGCCATAGGAGTGTTTCCATGTTCCTCTAGAGTACCAATTTTTTGTAAATTAGTAGGGTGCAACTTTCAAAGATAATAGTAATAAGGCCAACAGGTTGAATAAAAGGTAAATAGGCCTTTAAAGGTTGAATATAATAAAGGGGGCTAGGGGGCCGAAGGCTACACCCCAGACTTGCCTTGAGGGGTTCGTGGCCCAAAGTGGGTCTGTGCCCTGCTATAAGGTGTGGGGCCCTAGCCTAAGGGTGGTCGTAAGGTAGATGTACCCTACACTTAATTTTGTTTTGGATTTTTAAAAATTAAAAAAAGTTTTTACAAAGATTTTTAATTTTAAATAAATGCGATAATATTTTTTTTGTAAAAAGACTATCAAATCACATAGAAAAATGATAATATATATTTTTTGAAAGATGTGCCATCGACACTATTCATGAGGGTTGTATGGATCCCTAGACCAAAAAATTCCTTTTCAAACAACTTGTCCAAAATCACTGATTTGACAGTCAATCTTAGGGTTTTTAGGCCTTCTGAGTGTGATGGTAAGGTCATATTTGACCCAAAATGCTTTGAAATGATGGTTCCCTACTAGATCTGGCAATAAACTTCCCACTTCAAACCCTTGCAGATTTGACCTTTGGTGTCTGAATCAAATGAAACAAAAGGAAAATCTAACTCTCTCAGTTGCTCTAGACTCAATAGTGAGCTTAGAATGTTTCTAGGAAACTCCAAAAAAACCTACAACTGGCAAGTCAAAAAAGAACCCCATAGAAACTAGTATTTTCTCCACACTTTTTTGATTCTCCAAATCATTCAAGGATGCAAGAGAAGAGGATACTCATGTGCTTTGAAAAATAGCGACTCTACACTCATAGATTTCCTAAAAGGATTGCTAACCCACAACTCACAACTGCTCTAATACCATGTAAAATTTGGTTGAAAAGATACCCAAGAATGCAAATGAGTGAAAGCAAGGCAAAGATAGAAAATTAGAAATGATAGAATAAATTGTATTTTATTCAATGGAAATGTAAAGCATACAAGAATGAGATTCTCATATGAGAGCGATGGGTGAGTATTATAAGATTTACCACCCAAGAGACTAAATACTCAACCAATATGGGATAAAGTGAAAAAGTCCCTAGGTAAACTTAGTGTGAAAATGACCTAAATGGAGAACTAGCTAGGAAATGAACTAGTCAAATAAAGAAACCTATTCATACTAACATGTTCTTATCATATCTTCAAATCTTGCATGTAGGTGTTACATCCCACTTGCGCCCTAGATATTTTGATGCGTGCCCTAGATATTTTGATGTGTGCCCTCGATATTTGATATTGTTTCTTAAGCTTAGATATGCATATATACATATATCATTAATTAGTTTGTTGAATAGAGATATACAATGTATATATATGTTTGGTTCAATTAAGTACATATGATAGATGTTTTCATGTTTATCTAAATGCAGATGCAAATTGTAATTTGTTATCGGACTAACAATTTATGTTTGGCCTAGTGATTACAGGATAGATCTCCTCCGAAAGGGGGAGGAAAAGTATCATTAGGTATGAGAGGTAAAAGAAGAGAAGCCTAGTGCCATCTGAGACCTAGCCTATAAGTCCAGAGTCCTCAGATAAGTCACCAAATCGACCTTAGGTGTTAGGATCACTTATCTCGATCATTGGCTTATATCGTAGAACATTTTTGACTTAATCATAAGGGTTAATATTTGAATTAGAAGACTCTTAAGGGTAGGATAGCTGTGGACGTCGGCCTCTCCCTCAAACCAAGATAATAATTTTTGAACCTTCAGTTTTGTTGGACTAAAACAAAAAAATTATTAAGTTTAGCTACTCACTTTTGGGACACACATCATTAATCGATCAATGATCGAAAAGCAAATATTTCAATCTTAATAATAAAATTGAAAGGCATACTTAAGTAAAGATCACGTATTGAAGACATGTCTTTACCAACCGGCATGGATTGGAATCATTGATTCTGCCATTCTAACTTATCCTGATGGATCGCACAATGATCATGGGGACGTCCCTTGCTGAGGTGGTGAAACCTTCATGAGTGGGAGAGATAATGGAGAACAAGATTTCTTAGATGAAACCATTTCTTGGCCGACGTAGGAGAGGCTCCAACATATACAAGTGACATTTGAAAGTGAGAGGGTATTTTTTTTGTTTTCTGGGAGTGTAAGGAGAAAAAAATGCAGAGACGTTGCCTTAGACGGTAGAGAATTTATGAGTGAGACCACAAATGAAGTGTGAGAAAAGATAAGAGGACATTGAACTTGCAGGGGAGAAGAAATTGAAGTGCAGTCCTTACAACTAGCATTCGAAGGAAATCAAAGCGAAGCAAGTGACATAGGAGAGCTCAGTAGAATCTTGAGACATTTGAGCTTGTGTAACAGGTCCTTTAGAATACCTATAGTATTCAATTTCTTTCTTATTATTATGAAATCGAGAGCTCAATAGACATATAGTAGGATTTTATTACTCTATGTATTCTCCTTGACACGTTCAATAACCTAATGTTTGCATGATCTATATCTTAAAATTTTGTTGTAAGGCCGATAATGGGCATTATTCTCTCACCTGGTCGGCATACTTGTTTTCTCGGGCAAACTATGTTGAGTCAGACTAAGCCTTGTGTTCTCAAAATCATGATGAAAGAGATAAAACCACACCTATAAACTATTGTGCTCATGGGAGCCAAGGGATAGGTATTTCCAAATCTTGTTTTCTATAAAACTTTAAAATTGTGCCTTGATTGCAAGCCTATAAGAGACCAAGGGCTGAGAAACAAGACGTGAAAATACGTTCTCCTTTGGGCTTGATTCAAATTGAAATATTATGTGGATTACCTTGGTGCTTGTAAAGGTCGAAATAAGTTGCATGATAATGCTGATAATGGAGAGTGAAGCCTTTATGCTCAACCATTGTGTGAACTCGTGAGCATCATTAAGTAATTGTTTAAACTCTAAGTGGGTTAATGTACCTAATGGCATTTTAATATGAATGAGAGTTAATGCTATATTAAACTATAACTAGCCAAGAAAGAAGGTTAAAGCCTAAATCCTTATTCTTCTTGTGTGCAAACCAAGGTGTGGCATCATTAGTTACCACTAAGCTTTGGTGTTTTATCTTGTCCATAGTATGTGTAAAGGTTGAACATTATTATTAGTAAATAGACTCCTCAGATTCAAACAGAAGTTGAAATCAATTCTGCCCTGAAACTCTACTCACTTGATGTCAAAGGGTTATGAATTAAGCTAAGGGTCTTGAAAAATGGTATTCATTAGGGGTAGAAGTTCCAATGATGCCTTCATAGTTAGTGTGCAGTGGCACAAGAGACAAACATGGAGTCAATTTCTCTAAACAAGTTCTTGCTGAGTAGGGTGATAAACTAGACTACATGACTTTACTGTGTCGTGTTGCGCTTAATTGAAAATCTTGGCCAAGGTGATGCTACTACTAAATAGGGTCAGTCAGTTTCTTGTCCGAGATACACACCCAGTCAGAGGTCATGCTAGTTAGGAGTTGCCTATAGTGTATGGCCGACTAGGGAATGTGTAGGGTCAAACACTAGCCTCAGATGGCATTAGAGTATCCTCTTGTTACTTCTCTGCGGAGGGCCTGGTCATTCCAGTAGGAATGGCATGGGGGACTATTAAGTCCATGGATGGATGGATAAACGCCCTGATGATATTTTTCCTCCTTCTCCATTCAGCTGTTAAAGGTTAATTAAAGTTCCAAATGGACCAAATGGGCTCAAAAGAATATTGTAATTCCAAAACCCTCTATGACATTGAATGATGTTATTTTAATCAACTATTTCTTTTAGTTACCATATTTATGCATGGTAGAAGAAATTGTTTATAATTCTTGATTTATTTTAAAAAAAACATATATAATTCCTCTCTCTCTCTCTCTCTCTCTCTCTCTCTCTCTTACTCCAGTTTATGCTTATTGCACAATTATTACTTGCTTAGTTAGTTTCTTACAAATATGTAAGTTGCATGACTTTTAACTGCTTAAATTTCTAGTTATGATAGTAGGCATCTCAAATTACTCACCAAATTTGAATTTTTGTTGATTGTAGGGAAAAAGTGGCCATTTGACCCCCTTTTGCCCCTCATTTCCATTCACTTACCCATATGTGCATTAGGTGCCTCGTGGAATACAAGCTTAGACCTAGGTGAAGGGGAATCAAGTGTACCCTAGATAAAAAATCTAGGTCCTATAAAATCATGAAAAGATAAGCCATGTGAACATCAAATGAAGAGGGTGGACAAGATTGCATTAAAAGATATATCAAGAGGAGCCATAGACAAGTCCAAACTATTCTCAAGCATTCTAGGATGAGAAAAATATGCAATGCAATCCCATGCCAATCTCATAAATGAACAATAGAACATACATGATGAATTAAACCATTTCAATTCTTCAGTGCTTAAAGTAAGTCTAAACTCGCTCATTAATAGTATATCATCATCTATATAACCATAATTTGCAAGCACAAATGACTTAACATGTAAATATAGATCGCTAGTACCAAAGTCAACAAGCAATGATTCCTTTCCAAGAAGAACAAAATCATCATGTAATGTAGTATGAAGCAAGGATGCATCAATAGAATTGACTTCTCGCAAACTATCATCATAAGGCACAACATCATCGTTTAATGTATCATAAAACAATGTATCATCATAAATATCCAAATAAGCAACATGAGATGCTAAAGAACTATCATCTTAAGAATTATTGTGATCATGTATAAAATAATGTAGCTCACATATGTCCTATCTCTAGACTCCTCATAAGATGCACCATCAAAGCAATGTGAATCTAAGGGTATAAAAATAACGCTATCATGACATGTAGAAAAAATAATATCACAAGGCTCAACAACATCATGAATAGCTAAAGAACGTGTGACCTAATCACATAAAGTATTATCTCTAGGTGTGTCTCTAGAAGGTAGGGCTACATCATTATCCATCACACAAGATGTATAATCATCATTAACCAAAATATGTGAAGGAAGAGTGCTCAACTTAGGTAAAACACCATCATGCTCATGAACATCACTAGCAATAGCAAAAGAAATAACATCACACAAACACATGGATGTCTCCTTAAAGTTCCCTAAAGAATGGCCACTAAAAAGATGAAGAAATGAAGCACAAGTGGACATCACTCTAGAGGCCATATGAAATAATATAAGAAAGAAAAAAACATATCAAAGCACATGCTTGTTTAATCATTATGCAACTCGTCCTAGTTAGAGTTTTAGAACATAAATGCATCATAAAAAACATAACACTAACAATGAACCCTAGACAAGATATCACATAAATAAATAACATGGAAATACAATCATTTCTAGTGACATTCTCATGAAAGAAGGAAGACTGATTATCATGAAAAAGCATACAAGAGTCCATTGTAAGAACTATATTTGATATAATTAAAAGTGATTAGATATGAAAAAATCATAAATCAAATCCTGAAGCTAAAACTCTAGGGAGTGTAAGATCACATGGGTTCATTTATAAATGTAGAGGAAAAATATGCTTCCCATGTAAATGACGTAGGCCAAATTAATTAAATAAACATGATAATCAAATTACTATGGGAAAATGAATTGAGATTGATTATGTTTTAGAAATATATTTATAAATGCTCACAAATATTAATGAAATAAAATAAAGGTACTTAGCTCTGGAACTGAAGTTGAATTGATTGTGATAGATGTCACAAATTGATTCACCAAAATTGTATTAGAGTTTTGGATTATGTTTGACAATTGATATTAAATTGTTAAAGTCATCGTGCTTAATTTTGGGTTGTTTTTATGCACACAGACTTAAACCTTGTCCAAGGATTTGATCTCCGATATATGTATTTGATCTAGAAAGTTTTGCACTCCAAATTCTTGTTCGCCTTCATGTTTGGACTTACAATAAATGATTGGTGATGTTCAGGAACACCTTTGGGAGTTTTCTAGGCAAATATCGTCTCCTTTGGTTAAACCCCTAGATCAAATTTAATAGTTTTGGAACAATGATTGAAGACACACGAAACAATCATGCAATATGCCTAGAGTGTTGCTTTGATAATGATGCAATGTGTAACACAACTCTTTGATGATTTTCCTAGATGATCATAATGAATTGGGCCTTATCCTTTTATACAACACCCTAGCATGCAATTTGAATATTTTTACATTTAAACTTGCTTATAATGACTAGTTTGAAAGGGGTTGGCTTGGTTCCTTTTTTAAATTTGAATTTACAAGTTCACGGCTTAAATATGCATCGCAAAATCAACCCATGGTAATGTTAAATGAGATTGTATAGCAAATTTAGACCCTTAAAGATGTAGGAAGGTGAATTCATAGTAGTCTACTAAATCTCATGTAAAAATATATCATTTTACACACTAATCCTTATACAAAAGCAACCCATTCAAAATGAATCAACTTGGATACATTTTCCACCATTACAATTATATCTTGGTAAATTAACCTACCTTCAATATATGTAAGTTTCATATCTTGAGCAGGTAGGTGGGGGAAAGCTCTAAATTTGACCTTTGCGTGCAAGAGACAACATGATCTACCAAACATCATTTAAGGTTGCATGTCCAATCGACCATTTAAAACAAAAATGTAATTAGAAATTATATGAGCCGATAAAAACCAAACGAATTGCAAATGAGATGAATGTAATTTAGGGGAGAGGACCCAGTAGTTGAGCACCCTAACTTCAGGGCTCTCAAAATCATACATGGCAATTTCAAATCACTCCAAAATTTTTATAGTAGCTTACTTGGCAAGTCCCCTTCTTATAATTAAGGTTTCAGGGCCACATCATCAAATATGATGCCACATCAGCATGCTTTTTGTTGAGGTGTCAAATAGTTCCCCCAAAAAAGAGTGGACCAATAGGTGTGCATTAAGTCATGTTTTGTTGGTGCGCTGATGTGTCATCACATGATTCGTTGCTTTTTAGATCTAAAGGGCACATTTCATTCAATTATTAGTATTTATAGTCAACGCTAACAATCTTAAAGTCACAACCACTGGTGCTAAGTAATAAGTAAACTTTTAAAAATATTGGACCTTAAATGCACAAATACTATCTCTAACCATGGGAACTACATGAAGTATAATCTGTTCATTAAAAAAAAAGCAGAACAAAGTACAAAATTGGGCTAGCTGGATTGGAATTTGGTATGGGAATTGGCGTGCCCCTACATCTCCTTCCAGACTGGTAATTGGCATCCACCGATAGGAGAGAGCTTAAGTAAATTACTTATGGTCGCTGGTTCGATCCACACCATTTACTGAAAACATTTCTGGAAATTATATAAACCGATAAAAACCAAAATGAAATGGAATTGAGATGGATGTAATCTGATCTGATAATCTGTTCATTAAAAGAAAGAAAAATAAGTACAGAATTGGGGCTGGCTGGATTGGAATTGGTATGCCCCTCATCTCCTTCCAGCAGGTAGTGGAGAGAATAATTTACAATTATGAAGGGGAGACATGAATGATGTGAATAATAAACATTTATGAAGGAGACCAACAGCTGAGATACATCACACGCCTTAACGATTCTTCGCTGTGTGACTGCTTCTTCTTCTTCTTCTTCTCTGTTAACTTCCTCTCATGGGAGTTGTAAAGGGCTAAAACAGAGGAAGCAGCAGCCGCTCCAAATGAAAGCTCAGCCATCATATTATTTAGACGATTGAAATGAATGCCCCGATCTCTAAATCCGTGAATGGAAGCAACACTCACAGCTACGAATGCCTTTGAAATACTCATTTTTCCAGTGATGAGAACTCCAGAGAGAAAATGTGTAATCTTAATTGAGATAATGCGAACAATGAAGGAATATAAAGAAAAAGGCGTGGATGAACATTAAAACAAGAGGCAGGCAATACCAGTGGCGAAGATTATGATGGAGGAATGGAATGAGTGGTTTTGCAGTCCAAAGTGGGCCCCTGCCCACCACCTGCCGTTGTAACCACCATGGTTTCCATCTCCCCCTGGGAAAAAGATTCGTCGGTCGCCCATAATTTGTAAGACATTGGAAACGCACTGGAAATTACTACCCATGTTTGAAGGATAAAAAAATAATATAGCATAAATGTCTTTTAAGTGAATCAATTAATTAGTATACTTGCACTTCTAGGGTGTAATGGTTATGCCAATAGCAAATTATATGTTAATTAGTATTACATCTAAACATCTTTTTTACCAAACATGTCACTTATAAAACACACTCTTTATAATAAGTCAAAGGTACCAAAAGTCATTTTTATTGCACCACTATATAGAGATCAAAAAAATATGCATTGAAAAAACTGTCAAGAAAATCTTTCATATCATAGTAAAGAAGCTAAATGGGTTGACGTATGTGTTGCCATTGAATGAGAATCTAGAGAATGGGAAAGTATCAATTAGGCTATCAACACTCATCCTAACTAAAAAATACTCCAACCATAATCTACCTAACACATGGTTGAAGACAACTCATAACTTCACCAAGATTTACGATGCACACACACAAAAAACTCTTTATCAATTTGGATAGCCTCAATAACAAATCTAACAACCAAAAATAACTCCCAAAAACTTGACTTTCGAAAAAGATTAAAAGCAACAATAGATTTCAAAGCAAAAAATCTACTCATGTAGGCATGTCTAGATGATTTAAATTACTCTCTTCGTCCTCCACCACCTTCTCCATTTCTTTCTTGTTGCATACCCATCCTTGGCAGTGCTATTTGAAAACATCATATCTACATCAAATAGAGCAAAAGAAGAGGATTTTGTACCTTCACAAAAAAATTCTTCATGTTATCTTTCGTAGATAATTTGGAACCCTAACTTAAGAGGATTTCATACATGTTGGGGGTGTGCTAGTGATGTGCAATTTTGAAGAGAAAGAAAAAGAAGAGCCCAAATGCAGGCAAAAACAACAAAAGAATCCAACATTTCTAAATCTTTTGAGACAAAAAAAATAGTAGGTGTAAACTCGCATTTAAAGGATATCATAAACTTGTATGTATTAAAGAAAAAAAAAAGTGTGTATAACATTAAACAATTGTGGAAGAGCAAATCTAAATAGTTCACATGATGCACTCGCAAGAGGATATAGTAGGTTTATTATGGTCCACTGAGTGTAAGGAAGGAAGGAGGGTGGAAGAGGAAGTTAGAGGGTGGCAGTGGTAGTGTTCCAAAATCCTCTATCATTGGTGGCAGAGGGAAATTTGGTGATGTCAAACCAAGACCAATATAATGCATTGAAGGGCATAGGAGAGAGAGTGTGTAATGCCCCAAGTTTATGCACAAGACATTAACGATTATAAACATGAAAAAAAATTATTTGTGATACAAGAATAACATGTAACAAGTCACAATGCACTCTTTCATGCAGAATGTGTCACATAACCAAGGAATGGCACACTTGGCATGCACACCAATGCACAATGCAAAAGGACATAGGCGAAAGACTTAAAAAATACCATGGGACAAAACATTGTGATTAACACTAAAACTGAGATATGGAGGAGAGTCGGGGTTTTTAAACCCACTTATAAACCCCTACAACTTACGAACCAAGCCACTCACTTGACATCTCGAGACATGGGAAACACAAAACCAAAACTGCAAAAAGTTTGATCTTCAAAAATAAATTTGCACAATCTCAGACTTCCAACTCAGCTTTGCAATTTAGACTCACAATTCATCTTGGCCACTCATCTCTGCAGTCAAGCTTGGCAACTTGGTCTTTAGCCCTTGGGATAAAATTTACACTTGCACTGACAACTCTCACTTCGGCATTGGGTTGTAGTTTTACATTCTACAACACTTGCTTAGGGTTTGAGCTTTAAGTTGCAACTTGCATCATGCACCACCTGTTCGGACCTTTGAACTAAAACCTCAGAGCCTCAAGCTTCAAAGTCCAACCAACACCGAACAATGACTACACAACTCTTAAACCTTGTGGTCAACATGCATTGAGCACTTTAGGCTTTGGGGTGCAATCACCACTTCATAACTGACAAACACATGAACATGTCTGATCTCTAAAGGTTTAACCATTTAGCCTCCAAATTCTAAATATCAACATGCATTTTGCACTTTAGGGTTCAAATATAAACATGCATTTTGGACTTTAGGGTCTGAAATGCAACCTTCATAATGTAAAATTCCAATGCAAGTTTGAGCCCTTACGCTCCTAGTAACTTAGACTTCGAGGTTCAAACAATGATATACATTTTAGACTTCAGGGCTCAAAATGCAACTTACACTATGCAAAACCTTGGCACAAGTCTAACACAATGCACTTTAAGTAGTTCAAACTTTGCAATCTGAATTGCATTTTTTAACATGCAAAATGCCAAGTCAACTCTAAACACTAGCCCCTTGTGCAATTTAGAGTTTAGACTTTGAACTCCTATAATTCACACTGGTAAACAATAGATAAATCACAAGTCTCAAAATAAGAAGCTTAATTTTTGTAAGATATGGGACATAATTTGTGTTAAAAAATGACTTGGACTAAATGTTCGAGCACCTACATGGACTCTATATTGGTTGAACAAGAACCCCCAAAATAGACATGGTTCCCTAGAAACTAAGTAAAACATAACTCATGCCTCTTATCATAAATATCATAATGAATAACATGATAATATAATCATCATAGCATGAAAAATAAACTAACCTACACAATATATCAAGATGAGCATAATCAAATGATTTTATTTCACCATGTATTATAAACACAACATAAAATGATAAACTAAAAGACTACAAATGAAACCACCATCCCCAAACTATGTAAATAATCATGGGCTACAAGTTTAATTATGTCTCCAAAATAAACTGAGCCAGTGAGTTACAAAGTCCTAAATATACACATTTCTCAATAAACAGTACAAAAAGGTCTACCAAGACACCTTCAAAACTAAACTTGGCATGCTCTCCAAGCATAATTGGAATTCTAGCTAGCCCCAATGGTGGAACATTGCCACCCAACCATATGGAACCCTCAACTCCACCCGTTTGAACTAAGAGACAATCTAGATCTTATCATTCTACTAGGATGAGACCATAGAATGTTGAATGAATTACTTATAGTTGAAATCCATGGTCGATGTTGTAACTGATGTAAACTTGAGTTTGGTTGATACTTGATTAAAAAATTATTGTAATTAAGTCATAGTTACATAGCTTGACCTTGAGTTAGAGTTGACAATGACATTGCAATGTTTGATATTTATTGTTCTTTATTTATAGGAATGTTGTGCAAAGATTATTATGAGTAATTTGTATTATATTTAGTGCTTGGAGAAAAAAAAATTGTATTTGCAGGTTCTCACATGGTTATCCCTAGTCACACATGTGTACTTAAACTAATAAAGTATATTGAATGTCATTCTTACTCAAGTATTTCTTCAAATTCCTATTGGTTGATATGATACACAGACTTTGTTGAGGCACAAAATCCTCTAAAAGTTTTGTGAAAAAATCATGACATTTTTTTAGGTCCTTATATGATTGCCCCCAATCACACATGTCTAATTAAACTAATTAAGTATGGTTTATCTCCATTCGCACTTTGTTGAGCCACAAAATTCTCTATAGGTTTTGTGAAATAACGATATAAATACATGGTAAAAAACATTTTACATTTTGTTAAATGTAGTTATAAATGTAGAAGAAAAACTATAATTTTTTTGTTGAGTGCGCTTTGTCTTTCAATGTGCATCTTAAGGGTATTCCATGTAGTAGGGAGGATACTAAGAAGTTTAGAAAGCTGTGTCATTTATATCTTATATAGTCAAGGCTCCTATGATAGACATTTGAAAAAAGTTATAAAATATACAAAAAATAGATAAAAATCATTAGTGCAATATTTATGGGATATATGATTAAGTGAGGGTGTTGAAAATTGGCTTAGTAATAATCTATGTATTATGTTCCAAGTTGTACTAAAGAAATTAAGCTACTACTAGATTTCACATTACATTGATGAAACAATGATTTAAACAAGATTGAAAGAAGTGCTGAAATGATAAATTGGACATAGAAATATAGGAAAATGCAAAAAATAAAGAACCTAGCACCAGAATATGGAAGTCATTGTCCAAGGTGCTTGTGTGATAGGTGGACATCTGCATGACGCATTGTTGTCCACATGACAGAATGCACAGAAAACATTGGTAAATATGTCTTTTCTCAGAAATATCCTACCCAAATGCACAACATGAAATAGAGAAAACAAGAGTAATATTCCAGGTGATAAGAGATGATGTAGAAATAATAGGAAATGACAAGATCTATGTATTTTAAGTAGAAAATACAAATTACAAGCAAAGGGAAAGGCACTAGAAAACCTTTGTGTGATTGAATGCATCCCAAGATAAGGATAATAAAAATACTTGGGGCTACTTGGGAGCTTTCCAATAGTGGTCAAGCCTCTATGTTGGTCTTTTGACCTCCACGAATATCCCAAATAGAAAAATGATAAAGAAGTGTGTGCTCTTAGCCTAAGTGCATCTATGAACTAAGAAAACCAACATTAAAATAAATATATAAGTATTAATCCTTGGTCTATGGGGAAGAATACCCTAGTATGTGTATGATAGGATAAAAAGGTGGTGATGGACACCAAGATATTTTCCAATATTACCATGGAATTATAGAATAGTCAAGATAGTTATTTTGTTTTTTTTTGTTGTGTAGTCTTTTCTTACCCCTCGTATAGTTGACCATGTTTATATGTTTCAAAATTATATGTTCATATTTATTTTGACTTAGAGGGTGCTTAATTTTAATAATTTTTTCTAATGCATTAAGGCCAAGGTTATGGCTTCACCTCCACATCCTATTGAGTTTGTTGAACTATCAAGTAGTGGATCAAATGGGAGTATAACAAGCTTGGCCTTTGATGGGCCTACTATGAATGTTTCTCATAATGCAAATGTGGTGATAAAATTGTAGGGGCTTTCGATGGAGTTGTCTTGGTTTTTTCATGAGCTGCTTCAAAGGGCTAGGTTAATGGATCTTTCCACATGTGTGTTGGAGGTTGATGAGTTGCAAGCCTTTCATGATGCATTGGATAGCTTGGGTATGATGTATGGTAAGTTTTATGGGTTGTTTTTATTTTTGAAGGATGTCTTCTTTGAACAATAATATAGATCAGATGGAGCTATTCATAACATGTAGTGTTGGTGAACATTTCTAAAAAGTGCTCTAGTAACCTTCCCTTTTAAAGTTTCAAATTACTTTGTAAACAAATTGTTTTCCATCTCTTTATATGCCCTATTGTTTATGTAACTAGTCATTTTGTTGTGTTTGTAAATACAATGTGTTTTGTTGTGTGGCTTACACAAAATTGTTATGTGCTTAATTTTTGCTCAAGCAAGAATTTGTGTTGACATGGTCTTTCTCAAGTCAATGATTAAATTTAAATTTTATTCCACATATATTATGGTTTTGAATATGTGGTCTTTAGTATATTCTCATGCATAAAAGATTGTGGTTAATGTGCATTGCTAGGTTATTGCTTTGTGCTAGATGCCTACTTATTTCTTTTGATTGGTTTGTTCCTCACTAGATCTTGTTCTCATAAAGTTGATTATAGGCCCATTTCCCTACACTCTCCAAATCCTTAATGGAAAATTCGTTAAGTGATGGTGTTATTACCAAACTTCTTGCAGGCACCTCTAGGTTGTGCCCTTCCCTCTAGGTCATCAAGTTGGAACCCATTCTCATCATACATAGTTCTCACTTGAGATATTTACTTCAATTTTTGATGGGGTTCACATGCATGATTCTCTCTTTCTCTTGAAGTATAAAAATATTGTTGTTGGTGGTGAAATTTTAGAGGGGTCCATTGTGTAGCTCATTGGGTATGCTTGCCAAGTGTTCCAAAAAATGATGTAAGCAAATACTTGTGTCTTAAATTTTTATGGCCTATTTCCTCTTCCTATGCAATGCTTTTGGAATTTTTATAGTTGTCTACTAGCTTTGCATGTCAATTATTATTAGTTCTTTGAAAGTGTTGTTTGTGAAGGCTTCTATTGTTGGTGTACCTATTCCCCTTAGTTGTGTCACTTCCATTCATTGTTTGGGATTAACAGAGATGGGTGATCCCTCTTCTAGTGTAGGTACATCATCACATAATTTAGCACTACACTCTCCTACCTCTAAATTAAGTCCACATAATGCAACCACCTTGAACAGTGAGTTGATCCCTTATCCAAAGTATTGGTCAATCTAAGGTAGGGTACTTTCCAAGGGTGTGCTTTGTACCTTCAAAAATAGTAGAGGCAATGGGAAGGATTTTGGATTTGACTTCATTGACTCTACTAGAGGTGAAATCAATGTAATTGGATTTAATTATATAACCAATTAGTTTTATGATTGTAAGGAAAAAACTCAATATGCACCTCTCGCATTGTAATATTTACTAAACAAAATGCTTGATACAAGTTCACACAACTATTCCCATAAAGAAAAATCAAGACAAATTTATTTCCCACATTAACCCTTATAGGAGTGCAATGCAAATCTCATATCTAAGTAAATTTTAGTAGTATAATGACATGTAAATTACACTTCTAAGACCAAGAATAAATACGAGTAAAATAATCATAGACAAAAGAGAAAGAATATTGATATATGTGGAGAAAATGCTTTTAGGTAAAAAACCCCACCCTCCAAAGAACCAAACCAATGTATTATTCAACAACACTTAACATGTTATAATACACTTGTAGGATTAGAGCCTTAAATGGAGATTTACATCCTGCTCCTCTGGAGGAAATCGATAGCATAACCTTGCAATAAAAAATCCTCACATCTAGCTACAATATATAGGTAAAGGCAATCAAGAAACCATAAATGATTTTGCAAAACCATTAGCTAAAACCATGAGATAAGTAGTCAACAAGAAAAGAAACCTCATGACATGTGTCCAAAAGTTACAAGAATATTTATAAAAGCTTCAAGAACTTTTTCATGAACTTGGGTGTCCAACTTCACTAATGGACACAAACAACCCACTAGAGGACAAAATAACAACTCCCCAAGTTAAAAGGACAACCAACTTCTTACACATCATCAAAGATGATTTCTTACACCTCTTACAATGTCATGGATGCTTCTTATGCAAATTAATGATGGTCAAGATGTCTAGTCCACTTTGTAAGTCCCTATAATCATGCTCTTACATGCATCATAGAATCTGTCATAAGTAACTCCCACATGTTACAATGTCATAATGACATTAAATGATCTTACAACTTCTTATGCACATCATACAAAGACATACACATGCCATAATAGACATCATAAGTGGGACATCCCATTTGTCAAATGATACACAAATAATAAATATTAAATACAATAAACTAATTAATCTAAATATTAGGACTTGCAAGGTGTATGACACAGCTAATCCCAACAATGATGTTGTTCAAGTAGGTATGGTCTACATCATTTGTAATGGTCATGTGAAGGCTGTAAATCCTACCTTTGGGAGATCATCTTGCAAGCTTCCTTAATGATTATTCCTTATGATGTTGAGTCTTGCAAGATACTCATGTTGTGTGGTTACACAACATGCCCCATTTTGGGCTTGGCAAAACAGGGACCCAACTTTTGGCTTGGCTTGTGTTGTCTGTTTTCTGGCGGTTTGGTAAAAATGAGTCAGGTGCATCATCATCATGATATTCGATGAGGTTGGTCATCATCATGAGGTTAGTTTGTCAAAGTTCATATTTTGTTTCTATGACCTCATATTTAGAAAGAGCTTGAAATTCCATGCAGGTTTGCCTTTTACATCACCTGAAAATTCATCCATATGAGGGAGTTATGAGCAGTCAAAGTTTTGGTCAAACTTGATATTCGCAAGAGGATCATCATATTTATATCCTCAGTCATGTTGTCAAGGTCATCATGATCTTGACCTATCACCCGATAAAAATCATGCAGTCCCAATATCCGGACGTCAATCTTAGGTGATAGTGCCCTTTACCCGTCAAATGACCTTATGCGCATCGTGAGCATCATGTTTTGAGTGTAACCTGATATTTCATAACAAAGAGCATCATGATATTATAACATCACCTGATATTATAATATCATGCTGATATTATAATATCACCCTGCTTAGAAAATCCACTATCTGCATATTTGCATGCGCACGTCAAAGTCCTATCGGAGGGTCATCATCTTGATCTTTCAAGGGAGGATCATATTTGCTGATATTCGCTAATATGATGATGACATCATCATATCCTCCTGATCTCCTTTTGCATGATCATGATGATCACCCTATCTTTTAAGGGGGGTGATATTCTCAGCAGCATGATCATATTTTAAATATCACCCTAGTGCTAACCTGATGATGACCTCAACTCATCCTCATGCTTCGAAGACGGAATATGATGGTTACGTCATCATGATATTCGATGATGAGGATCATCATATTTTTATCCTGTCATGTTGTCAAGATCATCATGATCTTGTTTGTCTACCCGATATTTCGTAATGTCCTCCTGCCGAGAAATATGACCTTTTGCAAATATCCTGATGACGTCATCCCGATCTGATAAACGAAGAAGCAAATATCAGGATGACATCATCATCACATTTCCCTTCGGCAGGATATTTTCCAAAACATGATCCGGTTCGTGAATATGACGATGATGTCATGTTCTAAGTTTAAACAAAAGCCCCGGATATCCTGATCATCATCATCATCCTGATCTTTCGAGAGGGTTACCTTGGCCGCAAAGGGGTCATATTACATTCACCACCTGATCATCTTCCTTAGGTGACCCGATATTACATTTATCTCCTGATCTTAAGTAAACATGACGGTGACGTCATCTTTTGCATTTTAATGAAGCCCGAATATGACGATGACGTCACCATGATATTCCTTTCCTCAGCAGCAGGATCATATTTCATATCCTCCTATTTTCCTTCGACATGATGATGATGATGATGTCTTTCTTTTCCCCAATATACAGAAGCGAAATATGACGGTGACGTCATCAGAGCATTCGGAAGGGGGAGCATCATATTTCACGATATCCTGCAGATAGGTAGAAAGCCCTAAAAAGGTCCATCGGCATAGCATATGATATCGGCCATGCTTTATATTTTTGCCCCGACAGGAGTAGTCACCCCGATGGAAAGGTCCATCGGCATAGCATATGATATCGGCCATGCTTTATATTTTCTCCCCGATGGAGATAGTCACGCCGATATGCTGTCCATCGGCGTAGTTTTAACTGTCGGCCCTGTCTTGATTTTTTTCACTCCTATATTGGTTGTCTTCCCGATGGGTGGACGTCATCATGATTTCTGGCATCGGTGTATGTTTTACCATCGGCCAAGTCTAATTTTGTCACCTCGATCATATGTGGTCACACCGATGCGAATATGATGTGAACCCGATACACATGCCGAAATATACAGAACTGGATTTGAAATAAATTGAAAAGTAGTTATTTCCTTGTATATTTTGAGACACATGATCATATTTGGAACCCGATATACATGGAAATGGGCGGGAAAATAGAACGATAGAAATTTGAAAGCCTGATTGCCTGTAGCTACACATTTTGGAGGCCTGGTTAATAAAATGTTTAAATTCCTGTTGTTTATCCACATGATGATGAACTTAATGTTTGTCTGTTTATTGCAGGAAGTCCCCGAGACGCTGAAGCTGATAATTACAAAGTTGCACAAGGAGGCAACATGAACCAGAAATGAGGAGGATATTGTCAAATATGCTGTTTGCCAGCTGGAGACCGAATCAAATCAAAGATGCTGGAATATTCTGTGCCAGCTGTACATTTGCCAACTGGCGAAGCATGTGCTTTTCATCTGGACCGTTGATTATTATGAGAGGATCCTGATCCTTGGATCATTGTAACTATTTTCTGGCATTTGTTCTATATAAAGGCCAGAACCTGAGGCATAAGATATACATTGATAGACATAGGAACATCTGGCAAGAAGGCCAATTACTGTAGAATCAATTAGGAGATCGGATTACTGAGACTAATGAAGACTGAATTGTTGAAATGTCAAGGTTCTTTCTTCAGATCACTGTAAATGTACCTGTTCTTGAGCATACTGAATGGATATGAAGTTTCAGATTACATCCTGATTGTAAATTTTACGTAATCTTCCTATTGATTTCTGGATATGTACTGGTGAATGCTGTGTTCAACTAGAAGCGCTTTCATTTCATTACATGTTGTTGTCAACTTTTCCTTTGAAGATTTGCACTAGATCATGCGGATTTGTGGAATGTCCTGGTGAAGTATGATTTTAGTTTCCTTCTTTTCATTGCATGTATGGGTTCTTGTATGTGGATCAGTGATCTAAGTCAAGTAGTTTTGGGAATCTCATTCTTTAACCCTTTCCTTTATTTTAATTTCATAAATTCATCATCATAACTGCAAATCATGATAAATAACAAGCAGAACAGAGAAATATGCTGAAATCCCGTAGGTAACTGAAAATCATTAGCATATTTGAGTTAAATGCATGCAGTATTGAAAATATCATGCAAAGAATTGCAAATAATGGTAGAAAGAATTGCAAATAATGGTAGAAATCATGCAAATATCAGCCTGTAGGCACATTATTTGACTAAATTCACAGTGCATAGGTAGAATTATTGGAGATTTATGCAGAGCCGACATATAGAGTAGGATATTTGGAAGAAATAATGATGAACTTTGCAGAAACACGTAAGGCCCCTGAATGGAAAACAGCAACACACATCAACCACTGAGTAACGTCAGTAGATTAAGACCTAATCAACGGAGACTTGGGATCATGAATTCTCTGAATTCATCGTATCTTTCAAGATGAATAAAGGTTAATGTGTACTTTTATTCTATGTTTGTTTGTGACTAACATCATGACCAACAACTCACCAATAACTTCCGCTTCACACAAATATAGGGCTTAGTTCAGTTGTCGCTAACACATTGGTTGATGTTGTTGGTGTTCTTGAGTCCATTTCCACTACATCGAATGTGCATAAAAGATATGGTATGGAGACAACTAAACATGCTATATATATTGTAAACATGCCAAGATATAGTATTGATGTTACATTTTGGGGTGGACATTGTGATGTTGAGGGTACGCAACTATATGACTTATTATCAAAGGAACATACACCTATGCTTGCAGTTGGGAGTGGTTGTGTTGTGTTATGGATTGGAAAGACCATTGATATTGTATGCTTTACTAAGATTTGAATAGATCCTATATTAGATGATGTAGAGATATTGCATTTTTGGTATGCCTCTAAAGGTTTTGTTAAGCCTGATATGTCTTTGTCTAGAGGAAACACTAGCTCCAACAACAAGAATGATTGCGTCTTTCCTATACATGCTCATGCCCTCCCAACTTTGGATAGAATAGACAAGGTGTTCGTCTATTCCACTATAATGAGGTTGCAACTAGAGAACTTCTATTACCTTTCTTGTCTTGTTCTTGTTGGTGAAAAGAAATGCCAAAAAAAGTTGTCCAAAAATTAGACAACATTTAACATTACCCAAAATGTAACAAAGATGTAATTAATCATGACTCCAACTATATTCTTTGGCTTGAGCTATAGGACTAGTTGGGTCACATAAGGTAGGTCACTACATTTGAGTGAATTGTGAATGCTTTAATGGGTGTGATTGCTAGAGACTGATATCTATTGCTATACGAACCTGAATTAGTTTAGGAGGTTCTAAGTAATGTTGTGTCACAACAATTCCTCTTTAGGCTATTTGTGAAAACTAAAACATTTTGTGGTGTCAAGAGGATTAGTGCTATTGTGACAAGAGTGGAAAATATTAACTTTGTTAAAGAAAGTTAGCTCCTCCTTGAAGAAATATCTAATTTATCCTTGCTTGTATAAATCTTTTAGGTCTCACTTAATATCATTGTCTTCATGTTGAGTATACAAGAGCTTTAAATACATTGGCTATGTAGTTTGTGTGTTTCAAATACTTATATTTTTGTACTCCTCTTTATGAGATAAAGGTTTCCATGACTCCTACTATACTTAAATAATAATATTTAAAATTTAATGTTTTGTTTACTTTACATACATATGTGTTCAAAATTCTATTTAATGTTGTGTTGTGGTTTTTTCTTTCCATGTTTGGCTAGCTTTCACTCATGCTTGGTCTTCTATGGTTCCATGTTACCTCCTCTATTCTTCCTCCATGTTTCTAACTTTCTTTATTTCTTGTTTTTAAATTATTCTTAGAATTGTTTATGTTTCACCCCCTATACCCAATCATCCATCTAGTGGTAGCTAATCAATGAGGGAACAAATCACTAGGTTGGAATGCCCAAGATACATTAGATGGGAAGAAATAAGAACTTCCCCTTCTATACAAAATGGTGGGAGCTACCACACTTTGACTAGTAGATAATGTAGAAATGAGATGAGGTGTGCCCATTATTGTGCACAAAAAGATGAGATCAACAAGGTCAAGCATGAGAAAAGGCTTGAAATGCTTACAAATAGAGCAACAATTAACATTTACAATCTATTTTTGCCTTCTTCAATCCATGTTACCCCTTCTTGAGTATCCACATTGCCCTCACCACTAATTTCTATTTCTATTGAAACTCAAGAATAATTTCATGCATTGATAGATTGGATTTCAACTATGTCCACTTTTTTGATATGCATGGAGTGCTATCCAAGAATACATATAAGGTAGTCATTGGGAACTATTGTCTGTTGTTGGTACCTTGTAGAGAAAAATGGCTATCATTTCTTAAAGTGGAATAATATGGATATTGGAAGCCAACCATTCTACTTCCAGGTGCTCACCTAGGTGGAAGAGATGTTTATTGCATATGTTAATCCACTATTGCAAGTGTTTCATGCATGAAGTGGTTATCTCAAATATAATTTGGCCACACACTAAGCTTCTTGTAGGACATTTCTTCTATTGTTAAACACTTGCCATGTTGTATTGACTAGTTGGACATCATAATTGTAAGAAGGAGAACTTTGGAACAAAAGAGCGATGACTTTTATGTGAGTAGAACTTGTGTTCTTGAAGTGTTTGCAGTGCAAAATTTCTCATGATTAGTACTACAAAAATGTCCAAATTGATGAATGTGCACTTCCATCTTTACCTTCAATGCCTTCTAATATATTTTCCATGATTCATGATACCTTCGTAAATCTTCCAAAGCAACCCCTTCATTACATTAGTGATTATATTAAATATAGACTAATCAAAATGAATTCAACAGGTGAACATTTTCCACCATTATAATTATATCTTGAGTAGGTAGTGGGGAAAGGCTCTAAAATTGATGTCGCCTATGACCTTTACGTGCAAAGGATAGAGTGGGAGATGAAATATCATTTAAGGTTGAGTGTTCAATCCATAATTTAAAATGAATTGAAAATGAGATGAATATAATTTAATAATTTGTTCATTAAAAAAATGAAAAAAGAGTACATTATTGGGGCTGGCTAGATCAAAAATTGATATGGTAATCAAATGCCCATACATATCCCTCCAAAATGGTAATTGGCATCTATGAATAGGAGATAGCTTAATAAATTACTTAAGGTTGTAGGTTTGATCTACACCATCAATAAAAACATATCTTGAAATTATATGAGATGATAAAAACTAAAGTGAATTGGAATTGAGATGGATGTAATCCAATAATCTATTCATTAAAAGAAATAAAAACAAGTGCAAAATTGGGGTCGATTGTGTTGGAATTTGGTATGGTAATCAATATGCCCTCATCTCCTTCCAGTAAGTAGTGAAGAGAATAATTTACAATTATGGAGGTGTATTTAGAGAGGAGACATGATTCATGTGAATAATAAACATATGTGAAGGAGACCAATAGCTAAGAGTGTAATGCCCCAAGATTACGTCAAAGACATTAATGGTTAAAAATAGGATGCACAATTTTTTTGCTATACAAGAGTAACATGCAACAAGTCACAATGCACTCTTTCATGTACAAGGTGTCACATAATCAAGGAATGACACACTTGGCACACACACTAATGCATAATGCAAAAGGACACAAGCGAAAGACTTAAAAACAACACAGGATAAAACACCATGATTAACACTAAAAATGAGATGTGGACGAGAGTTAGAGTTTCTAAACCCACTTATGAACCCCTTTAACTTGCCTACCAAGCCACTTACTTGATATCTTAGGGCACAAGAAGCACAAAGCCAAAACTATAAAAATTTTAGGCTTTAGAAATAAATTTACACAAGCTCAAACTTCCCACTCAACCTTGCAACTTAGTTTTGCAACTCAGCCTTGCAACTTGGAGTTGAAATTCAAACTCATAATTTAGCCTAGCCACTCGGCTCCATAGTCAAGCTTAGAAGCTCATAATTTGACCCCTGAGCTACCTTTTATACTTACACTGACACCTCAAACTTGGACATTGGGTTGTAGTTTTACATTCTATAGCATCCCCTTAGGATTTGGGCTCCAAGTTGCAACCTACAACATGAACCACCTGCTCGAACCTTTGAACTAAAATCTTAAAACATCAAGCTTCAAATTTTGACCAACACCAAAATATGACTACACACATGTCAAACCTTGGGTCCAACGTGCACTGAGCACTTCAGACTTTAGTGTTAGGAAAGGTGTCTCAACCTTGTACCTAATGTTAAGCTAACAAATAGTACAATTTTTAGGTTAAAAAATATAAAAACTCAATTTTTGGGCTATAGAGTTGGTTTTAGTGAAAATAAGAATTCTAGGTTGTTTGGCACTAGTTCCCAAGTTCCTATCACATGGACCTCCTTGATATCTAAAATTATAAAAAGGGCCCAATTGGCCTCCTAGATCAAAAGTTATGGCCTTTGAAAGTTGAGTCTCTTGCATTGAAAATGTAAAAACATCTAAGACAAATAAAAGAGTTGTAAAGGGGAGTTACACTTGTTGAACAACTTATGATGCATGTTGTGACATATCACAAGGAATCTCTAATTAGGGTTAATGGAACCAAAATGGAAGACCCAATTTGGTGAGTGGATTATAACAAGGTTATGATAGGTGGAAGGAATGTGTTATTTTTAGTTTGTGGTCATCTTGAATTTGAGTGTTGGATTTCTAACTAAGGATTGGGTTGCCACTATTTTGGGTGGTTTTAGATCACATTTTTCTAATTACCATTTGATGGTTTAGTATAATGTATCTCCTATTTATTAGGTGCTTGAGATGGAGGTTTGATAACGAGTTTTGTAGGTATTGTTATGTTGTCCTAATTGCTCTAGATATTTGGTTGGTGATACTCCTGTGAAGGCTTTCTCTGCAAGTGTATTGAAACTATGTTGTTTACTAAATAATACATTGGGATGCTTTGGAGTGAGGGATTCTTCTCTCAAAAGGATTTTCCCCACATACACCTGTATTATGGTACAATGTTTATTTTATGTTTATATGTGTTTCTACTTTCTATAATTGTTAAAAGATTGAAATATGCACAATAATCTCCTTAGAAGTTTAGTGTAGGAAGCATTTATGCATACCTTTCTTCCTTTCATTTGGTATTAGAGAGTAATCACCTTAGATTATAGGTGTTGGGTAGAGGGTTTTTTGTACTAATCTTTGTTTGAGTGGGAGTATGCACATAGAGAGTTTTAATCTTATTGTAGGAAGAGATGACAAGCACATCAAGGATAGATATGGAGAAGTTCTCAGGAATAAACTTTGAGTTGTGGAAGCTCAATATGAAGGATGTGCTTGTAGATTAAGATCTATGGGATGTAGTATCTAGATCCAAACCTACAACCACATCACAAGAAGACTAGGACAAGATGGATAGCAAAGCAAAGGGTCTCATTATACTTAGTTTGGTTGATCCAGTGTTGTTGAATGTGCATAAAGATACTACTGCAATGAATCTTTGGAAGAATATTGGAGAAATTTATTAGGCTAAATCATTGGTGAATAAGTTGTATACTCTTAGGATGGAGGATGGTGGGTCTATGGCTAAACATCTAAATACCTTTAATATGGTAGTTACCTAGTTTCACTTTGTGGGAGTGAAGATGGATGAAGGGGATAGTTGTATGAATTTGTTGTGTTCTTTGCTATATTCATGGGACCACTTGGTTATGGCCATTGGGAGCACTACCTCTAAGTTAAAGATGGATGAAATAGTTGCATGTTTTCTTTCTAAAGAAATGAGAAGGAATATTTTTGAGTCAACTAAGGATGCCCTAGTAGTTTGTGGAATATCCAAAGAAAAAGGCAAGAAGGACAAGAAGCAAGATAAGTCTAGATCTAAATCCCATGGGAGATCCAAATCTCTTGGTAAGTTCAAGGATAAATGTTGGAATTGCTACAAAGCTAGACACCTTAGAACAAACTGTAAGGAGGAGAAGAAGAATAAGAAAAAAAGTTGACTCTAATGTTGAGTCTAAGAGATCCTCCTAGGATGTTGGTGATGCTTTCATCACTGCTTTAGCTACTCATGCATCAGAAGGTGTGTGGTTGATAGACTCTAGGGCCTCTTTCCACATGACCTCATATCGGGGTTATTTTACAAAATATGAAGAATATGATGGTGTACCTTGGAGATGATTCTCATCTAAAGATTGTTAGCCATGGAAGAGTCCTAATTTGATTCCCTAATGGATGAGTGAAGGGAATAAATGGTGTACTACACATCCTTGGTTTGGAATGGAACCTACTTTATATAAGTAAACCTAATGATGCAGTTGTGCAAGTTGTTTTCTTGAGTGGAGGGTGTAATATGGTTAGAGGAGAAATGGTGCTTGCTAAGGGTATCCAAATTGGCACTCTATTTCAATTATATGCATGCATGATTTAATGCAATAGTTTTTTTTTTCTACAATGACGATATATATATAAACCAACAAAAAAGAGGTGTGTTGCATCTACTTTTGATGGTTGTGCTTTCTAGGTACCTAAGGGTGCTCATTCTTTTGAGACAAAACTTCCAGTAGAGAAAATAATATTATGGCACTAGTGGATGGTTCTATAGGTGAGAAGGGTCTACAAAACTTGAAAAATAAAATCTTGTTCATGGGTTGAAAATGATTGTAACCTTGAGTTTTATTTTTTCAAATATTATGTTTATGGAAAATAAAACCATGTTCAGTTTTACTCTAGTTAGATCACAAATCTTCTAAGGTATTGGACTTAATACATTCTAATGTTTTTGGTCTTGTAAGTGTTCCTTTAATTTCAAAATTTATAAATTATGTATCTTTCATTGATGATTACAATAGAAGGACATGGATATATTTCCTTAGGACTAAATATAAAGTCTAAAATCGGTTTAAGGAGTTTAAAGCCCTTGTAGAAAACCAAATAGGTAAAAAGATTAAGATTTTGAGGATTGAAAATGGTGGTGATATTTGTTTAGTAGATTTAGATAGGTTTTGTAAAGATCATTGAATATAAATACATAAGACAAATCCCCACACCCCTTAGTAGAATGGAGTTGCATAAGAATGACCAAGACATTGATGGAGAGGGATAAGAGTATGCTTAGTGGGGTTGGCCTAGAATTAAAGTTTTGGGTAGAAGTAGTTACTGCAACTTGTTACTTGGTTAATGGGTCTCCTACATTAGCTCTTGTTTATAAGACACCTATGGAAGTGTGGTCAAGTAAAAAGCCCTCATTGAAACATCTTTGAGTCTTTGTGTTTTAGACATATGCATATTTGCCTAGGGAGAAGTAAAACTTGGAGAACAAGGATATAAAATGTATCTTCATCAGTTATGATGTTGGTGTGAAAGGGTAAAAGCTTTGGGATCTTGTGGATGAGAGAGTTGTGTATAGTAGCAGTGTTATATTTAGACAAGTCAAGCCTTCTTCCATGGTATTATAGCCAGAGAAGGATGGAAAGAAATATGTTGTTCTTGACTAACCCTAAAGACTGAGAAGGTTGAATTAGAATCCCATGAAACACTTGAAGAGAAGAAGAGCTCATATAGTTTAGAGTGTTTTGATGAAGAGATAGAACCTCCACCTCAGTCATTGAGGAGGTTGACTAGACAAAGACAACAACTAGATATGTATACTCCTCCTGATTGGAGATGCATTTTTTTCTTTAATTACTAACATTGATGAGCCTATGATTGTAAAGGAGGCTATGGGTATGGATGATGCAAAGTCCTAGAAAGTGGCCATGGGTGAGGATATGACTGCTTTGAAGAAGAATGACATGTGGGACCTAGTACCTTTTCCTAATGGATGGAAGCTTGTTGGATGCAACTGGGTGTTCAAAAGAAAAATTAATTCATATGGTGGTGTCAAGAAGTACAAGGTGAGATTGGTTGTGAAGGGTTATTCCTAATTTGAGGGAATAGATTATCGTGAGATTTTCTCCCCAGTAGAAAAGCTAACATCCATTTGCTTTCTATTGTCTATTTTTGCAACATATATCTTGAGGTTGAGTAGATGAATGTGAAGACAATGTTCCTTCATGGTGACTTAGAGGAAGAGATTTAAATGACATAGCCAAAGCACTACATTGAGAAAGGTAAAGAATATTTGGTTTCTAAGTTGAAGAAATCTTTGTATGATCTTAAGCAATCTCCTAGGGTGTGGTACCAAAAGTTTGATTCATTTGTGTTAAATTTGGGATTTCTAAGATCTAAATCAGATCATTACATATACTATAAGATGGATGGAGATCATATTCTCACTATTGCATTATATGTTGATGATATGTTTTTTTTATAATGGGAATGTTTTGATTTGTGAATTAAAGTCTTAGTTTTCAGCATATTTTGAAATGAAATACTTAGGGGTAGCCAAGTACATCCTAGGGATGGAGATCAAAAGAGATAGAGTGAATAGAAAAATTTGGTTGGTCTAGAGTAAGTATGTGATCTCAGTGTTGGAGAGGTTTAACATGTCACCTTGTAGGCCACTATGTGTTCTTGTTACAATGAGGAAAAAGTTATCTATGGAGAAGTGTGTAACTTCTCTCAATGAGATGGAGGAGATGAGTAGAGTACTTTATGCTAATGTAGTTGGGAGTTTAATGTATGCTATGGTTTGTAAAAGACCAGACATTGTCCAAGTAGTGGGAGTCCTTAGCTAATTTATGGCTAATCTTGGATAGGTACATTGAGATGCAATGAAGAGGGTCTTTAGGTATTTGTGGGGTACTTCTAAGTACTCCTTATTCTATCATGGTTATCCTACAATGGATCGATGTTCAATTCATATTCATGGATTTGTGGATTTAGATTGGGTTGGAGATGTTGATAGTAGGAGATCTACTAGTTGTAGAGGAAAATTAATGCATTGTAGACTTAACATAATTTAGGGGAAAACCTATCTGAACATTCCACTCTATCATTGTACTTCCTACATTAAATCATCAACCAAGGAGCATAAACTTATGATGGTATTGCACTGTATGTGCCTTTATGGACTCAAATCCTCTTAACTATCCCATTCAAACCTATTCAAACCTATTCTGATTAGCCTAGTTTGCTAAAATTCACAGAACTGTAAGAACAACAAAAATAATTCTAAATCTAGTTGCTACGGGTACCTTCAACATAAGATGTAGATGACTGTTAATAACAAGAAATTACAAAAGTAACTCAAAACATTCTAAATGATAAAATAACTAATGCTAACCTCTGGAGGAATTCAAATAGACACAACATGCATTCACTCATAGATCATACTACTATATTTTAACAACTAACATATTCTAATTAACTCACACTGCATTTATACATAAATGAAAAACTGATTGACAAGAATGCATAAAAAAAATGAGGAAATAAATGAAGTGAGGATCAGTACCTTGAGTGGCCGGCTCACGAGACTGACTCACTTAACATGAAATCAAATCAAATCAATTACAGATACTCATGTATATTTGTAACATGTAGTTCTATTCATTCCATATCATAAACAAAATCTTCTTCAGATTTTATTCAAATCAAAACATGTCTAGATAATTGATATTGAAAAACAAAGTAATGGCTAAGTAACTAGAAAATAAAAGCAACTAACTTAACAATGAACTCATCCCTCTAACTTATACAAAAACAAGAGAGTTTTATGCAATACTAACTAATCTTCAAGCAATCCAACCCTATATACTAGGATATAGGTTTCATGATTGATTTATTAATCTAACTAATCAAAAGAAGAAAAGTCTTGTTCAAATAAGAACTCTTATGAAATGGTTTGTATGAAAAACCACTCATAGACTGCATTTAGAACAAGTCTTCTTTTCTGCATTTATTCCAATCCATGATGGTACAGATTCATCCTCCATCTATCTTCACTTTTGGCATTCAAATTGCACTTCACTTAATTCCCCTGTCTTGCAACTCACTGCAATTGCTCTTTCCTTGGTGCCACATCCTTGCTGCACAGGGTTAATTCTCCAAACATATGCACACAAAATAAATTTCATATTTAAACCATATGATTCTATCTATATTGCATGCATACTTATATTTTAAGTCATTCACTTGATAATATCACCACCATATTCCATATTAACAATATAGGTTTAAAGTCTTTGAAAAGTATATGAGAAACAATATATAGTAATGCTGATGTTTGTAAAGTATCTACATGATCATATGAAAAGGTTTTAAAAGCATATAGAAACAACATAAAAAGAAGTCAATAATTCAACCCATCACCAATGGATACATCTTCAGTAAGATTGGTAGTGCAATTAGTTGGATGAGTAAGTGATATGATATGGTCACTTTGTCTACTATATAAGGAGAGTACATGGTAGCTACTCATTCTTGTAAGGAATCCATCTAGAATAAGATATTGTATTTAGATGTTGGGTTAGATGCAGGAACCATTACTATTCATTGTGACAGTCAGAGTACCACATGTATAGCAAAGAACCTAACATTTCATGCAAGGATGAAGCACATTGATGTCCAGTATCATTTAGTTCATGATATGGTAGAGGATGGAAAGGTTATGATGGAAAAGGTTTATACTTTGATGAATGTTGTAGATTCATTGACAAATCTTGTGAGCACAAACAAGTTTAGGCGGTGCAGTGAGTTTATGGGCCTCTCAACCCCTATCAACTAGATTTCAGTGTTGGTGAGTCTCCACTTTTCTCTTTGAAGGTGTTTGAAAAGTGGGAGAATGTTAGGAAAGGTGTCTCAACCTTGCACCTAATGTTAAGATTACAAATAGTTTGATTCTTAGGCTAAAAATTAGAAAAACTCAATTTCTAGGCTATAGAGTTGGTTTTTGGCCAAAATAAAAAAAATTCGTTATTCGTTACTAGTTCCCAAGTGATTTCCTTGTAGACCTCTTTAATGTATGCAGTTTAAAAAAGGGGGGCCCAATTGACCTCCTGGATCAAAAGATACGGACTCTGAAAGTTGGGCCTCCTGCATTGGAAATGTAAAAACATATAGGACACATAAAAGAGCTGTAAAGAGGAGTTACACTTGTCAACCAACTTATGATGCATGTTGTGACACATCATAAGGTATCTTTGGTTGGGTATAATGGAGCCAAAATGGAATGCCCAATTTGGTGAGTGGATTATAATGGGGTTATGACAGGTGGAAGAAATATACTATTTTTAGCTTATTGACTCATTTTAGAATTTGGGTGTTGGATTTCTAACTAATAATTTGGGTGCCACTATTTTGGATGGTTTCAACTCATGATTTTTTAATTACCATTTGATGGTTTCATGTATTGTATCTCCTATTTATTGGGTTCTTGAAATGGAGGTTTGATTACAAATAGTTTGATTCTTAGGCTAAAAATTAGAAAAACTCAATTTCTAGGCTATAGAGTTGGTTTTTGGCCAAAATAAAAAATTTCCATTATTCGTTACTAGTTCCTGAGTGATTTTCTTGTAGACCTCTTTAATCTCTATAATTTGAAAAAAGGGGGCCCAATCAACCTCCTAGATCAAATGATATGGCCTCTGAAAGTTGGGCCTCCTACATTGGAAATGTAAAAACATATAGGACACATAAAAGAGTTGTAAAGAGGAGTTACACTTATCAACCAACTTATGATGCATGTTGTGACACATCATATGGTATCTTTGGTTGGGTATAATGGAGCCAAAATGGAATTCCCAATTTGGTGAGTGGATTATATTGAGGTTATGACAGGTGGAAGAAATATACTATTTTTAGCTTATTGACTCATTTTGGAATTTGGGTGTTGGATTTCTAACTAAGAATTTGGGTGCCACTATTTTGGATGGTTTCAACTCATGATTTTTTAATTACCATTTGATGGTTTCATGTATTGTATCTCCTATTTATTGGGTTCTTGAAATGGAGGTTTGATAGTGAGTTTTATAGGTATTATTATGTTGTTAGAATTCCTCCAAATATCTGGTTGGCAATACTACTATAAAAGCTTTCTCTACAAGTGTATTACAATTGTGTTGTTTATTAAATAATACGTTGGGATGCTTTGGAGTGTGGGTTTTTTTATCTTGAAATAGTTTCCCCATGTACACTTGTGTTATGGTACATTGTTTATTTTATGTTTATATGTGTTTCTACTTTTTGTAATTATTAAAAGATTAAAATTTGCATAGCATTCTCCTCAAAAGTTTAGTGTAATAAGCATTTTTGCATAATTTTCTTCATTTCATTTAGGGTCCAATCACCACTTCACAACTAACAAACATAGGAACATGTCTAATTTGTGAAGGTTCAACCATTCGAACCCTAAATTTTGAATATCAACATACATTTTGGACTTCAGGGTTCAAAATGCGACCTTCAAAATGAAAAAAAATTGTGAAATTTTGAGCCCTTCCACTCCTAGCATCTTAGGATTTAGGGTCTAAATGATGATATGCATTTTGGACTCCAGGGCCTATAAACACTAAAAATGAACATGGGCTTGCAAAATGACCCTATGATGAGTTGTAATCCTAATCACGTACATGGAAGCATGAATAAAATACCCTCTCAGTAGTGCTCTTCTTAGTGACATGTTGATGCTAATTTCTTGCTTTATCAATTCTTCTTAATTCTAACTTTTCTTCACTTTCCCCTTGTCGACATTTATTCTTCTGCATCTTGACCTTACCTACATAGCTAATTTTCATCATAGGATAGTATTTTCACCTTTCTCATACCTGTTTCATGTGTCTCCACCCTTTAGAGGCCTTTAAATGACCTCCCAGACCAAACCCATATTTTAGAATTGACTTAACTTTTGTTTTTTCTAGATCCCCCCTATTATTTATGAATATCCCCCAAGCAACCCTACTATTAAAAGTGGGGATTTGTAATGTCCCCTTCTAGTAAGCCAAATTTTTTCACAACCTTGCACAATTTTAACTTAGTAAAAGAGAACATTAGTATTCCATTCATCTTTTATTTCAATATAAATTCATTAAGACTCTTGCTCAATTATCCATATTCACATTAGTTATCATACATTTTCATTTCATAATCATACATTACAATAATTCCATTTCATAGACACATTTCACATACACATTATTTCCTTCATCACTTGTTTATGATATAGCTCAGGAGGGACGTTAGGTAGACTCAGACGTTAACTAGCTCTAGGTCACCATCTTATGGTAGTATGACTTTGCTAAGGAGATAGTCCACCCATAGTACCTCACCATTTGGCTCATGGGACTTCACCCACACCCAGGGTTCCTCATCTAGATGAAGGTCACCTACCATAGGGCACATAACCTTGCAAATATACCTTAGGCCCAAGGATCTCACCCACACCCGGGGTACCTCATCTCTTGGCTTGAGGGACTTCACTCACACCTGGAGTTCCTCATCTAGTTGAGGGTCACCTAGGTCCATTAAACTACCCCTAACTATGTATTACTTGAATGGTGATAGAGGGGTTAATGATAGAGTCCTAGTCAGCTCCGAGCATATCATAAACTCATTCTTATTGGATCATTTGTCATGTTATTTACTTATGGTAGCATGTTTGCCATCATTATTATAATATCTTTTATCTCTATTTCATTCTTACTTATAGTATTCCCATTTATCTCTACTTATATATATATATATATATACCTATAAACAATCTTACCATTTATTTTTAATAGTTATAAATTGACGTATTAAATATCCATAAATACTTACTTACCTGCTGTAACTTTACCTCAGATTCTTTACCTATTGCTGCAGTCTTCTTTCTATTTTCTAATGTTTTCCTTCCTCGATGGAATGACTAATATAATTTTTTTTTATTGCTGCTGCTCTTTATATATTATATAATATATACTTCACACCCTCTTCTCCATCATACCCCTTATGCCCTTTTATATATTTCCAAGGGTTTTTTTGCCAAAGATCATGGCTTCATAAGTCTTCATTACAAATTGTTGTTGTTTAATAAACTTGTCTTATAATGGTTGTAATTATAATCGCCGCATACATACTTTTATTTATATTTGATTGCCTTATATAAGATCATTGACTGAACTACTTCTCTCACTTTATATTAGTTTATATAATTATAGTATAGGATAATAATAATATTATTTATATTTATATTAACAATATTGATATTAAACTTTAGCCATTCAATATGTGTTCTCTTGTTAACAAATCATTAGCTCTGTAACCTCCCGCCCTGCAAATTCCCACTTGCTGTTTGAATTTGAATTTCTTGATGCTTGCTAGAGACCTTGGTGAGCCTCTAAACCTGCTGCTATAGGGTCCTTCTGGGGTTGCTTCGGGGAGTAGCACTATCCCATGCGGATTGGATAGTTTAGAGGATCATGTGGGTCACATGTTCTGTGAGGGGGATGGAGATTCCTCTATTCACACGCTGCGAAACAAGGTGTTGGGTCCCAATGCCTAGAAAAAGGCCCTGTCTGATGAGAAAATGATGGATATTGGGGTATTCCCAACTCTACGTGAGGTGGAAAATGGTCTGGAGCTTCAACTCCTGGGAGTTGTGATGGATTAGGTAGTCTCCTCTATGGAGAATGCTCTGGTTGGAAAAATTTTCTCCTTTAGACCTAATATTGACATAGTCAGAAAATGGGTGACTACTAAATGGATGGTTAAAGGTAGTGTGACTATTAATGCCATGAATAGCGGGATGTTCCTCTTTAAATTCATGGCTAGAGAATATCTCACAACAGTGCTTGCAGGAGGACCCTAGATGTTTTGGAAATATAGCTTGTCCCTCTACAAATGGAAACCTAGTTTTGATAGTGTTGCAGCCCTGAATAAATCTGCCCCAGTTTGGATCTAATTCCCGGGCCTTCCTCTGGAGTTTTGGGATGAAGAAATTTTCATGTGGATTGCCAACTCACTTGGACACTTCATTACTCTAGATGGCACAACTAGAAACAAATAGAGGTTAGTATTTTCCAGAATTTGTGTTAGTATTGATGTAAACAAAATACTCCCTAACAACATCACTCTTAAATCTAAATATGGTCAATGGGTTCAACCCATATTGTATGAAAACTCTACAACCTTTTGTCAAAATTGTAATAAAAAAGGCCATTTAGCCCCACAATGCAAAGTCAAACCCTCCCATTCTAAGGAAGCTTAGACTGCTATTGATATGGAGGACTACCCCTTCAAGGAGGACATACTAAATATGATCAAATCCCTTGTCAAAGACAAGTCTGCTATTGCTGATGAGGTTAATAATTAGTCACTTAATGTGGAGACCAATGAACAGACCCCTGATGAGAGCCTGAGATCCTCCCCTATTTTGGGTATTGTCAGTAGTTTGGCTTCCTTACCTCTAAGTATCAAGGATGGGGAAATCCCCCAAAAGGATCCCTCAGAAAAACAAGCTGCCTTTGATGCTGTGCTCCCCTCTGAGGCCTCTTTCCCAGAGTCAGCTATTTTAGACAATTTTTCCTATGTTGGGGCAGGGTCTAGGATTGGATCCCCAATCAAGAATACTGTGACCCTTACTCCTGGGGCAGGATCTAGCGTTGCTGACCAGGAGGGATGGAGTATGATCAAAAAGAAGGGTAGAGGCCTAGGAAAGAAGGTGGTGGATGTGGGTGTAGACACTAAACAAGGCCATCCATCCTATAGGGAAACAAGACAAAAGGCGGTTAATAAGGACATTGCTATAGGCAGACAGAAGACCTTGGAGTTAGGATCCAAGAAGAGTCTAATCAAATGAAAATTTTGTCATGGAACATAACCCCCATAAGCAGTCTTTGGTCAGGAATTGTATTTTTGAAAATAGAACTGACATTTTGCTGCTCCAAGAATTCAAAATGAGAAATTAGAGTTTCCAGTCAGTGGCTAGAGGCCTTTGGACGAATGCAGAATATCTGGGTAGTGATGCTTGTGGAGCCTTAGGTGGTATTATCACTATGTGGAATAGCAGTACTGTCAAAGGAAGTTTGATTGAGAAAAATAAAAGCTTTTTGGCTTCCAGGATGGAGATTGATAACTTTTCTTGGAACCTGATTAATATCTATGCACCGAATCAAAGAGGCCAGAGAAGGGAGCTATGGGATACCCTATCTGCTCTCATGTCTAAAGAACCAAATAGTTGTTGGATGTTAATGGGAGACTTTAACACTTCCCTCTTCCCCTCTGAAAAGAGGGGAGGAACTATGGACTTTACTGACATCATACTGGATTTGAATGACTTCTTAAATAAAGAAGGCCTTATGGATTTGGAACCACAAGGCAATAAGTTTACGTGGTCAAACCAGAGAAAAGGTAAGAATCTGATTCAAGTCAGATTGGATAGGGTTGTGATTTCATCCAGTTGGAAATTCTTAAGCTCATATGCTTTTGAAGTCTTGCCCTGAACAACTTCTAATCATAACTCGTTACTTTTATCCCGGAAGGATGGGAACAATAAAGGCCCCTACTCATTCAGATTTGAATTAATGTGGACAAAACACCTAGAGTTCAAGGATTTGCTAACTAAATGGTGGAAAATAGACATCCAGGGTACGCCTATGTTTCGCCTGACTCAGAAGCTACTAATGGTCAAGAAGAAGGTCAGAGGATGGAATAAGTTCAACTTTGCGAACATTTTTTAGGAAAAGAGAAGGATCAACTTGAAACTAAAAGACTTACAGAATAGATTAGAAGAGGGAGACATTACCGAAGCCACTGCTATTGAAGAAGAGAAAGTGAGAAAGGAATGGAAAGATCTTCTAGGAAAAGAGGAAATCTTTTGGAAGCAAAAGTCAAGGATACAATTGTTGAAAGAGGGAGATAGAAATACTTCATTCTTCCATCAATCCATGATGAGGCATAGGAAAAGGAATAATATTACCAAACTCTTGGATGGCAGAGGTGTTTTAGTAGAAAATGATCGATAGATTGGGGAAGTGGCGGCATCCTATTTTCAAGACTTTCTTGAAGCCCAAGATAGTAATATTAATCAGTAGCTTGTTGATATCATCCATACCCTTATGAATGAGGATGAAAATGCTCAGCTTGGCAAAAGTATTTCTGAGGAAGAGGTCCAGGCCAGTCTCTTCTCTATGGGAGCTTTTAAAGCCCCGTGACCTGATGGTTTCCCCCCTACTTTCTTTTAGGAGTACTAGGAGATTGTAGGGAAGGATGTCACTGAAGCTGCTAGGGACTTCTTTAGAACGGGTAAGCTGCTAAAACAACTGAATCATACCTTCATTGCACTCATTCCTAAAAAGCAAGAGGTGATGTGTATGGGGGACTTCAGACCCATAAGTCTTTGTAATATGGTTTATAAGATTTTCTCCAAAATCATGGTCTTGAGACTCCAACCCATTCTTGAGAAGCTGATTAGCAGCTATCAAAAAGGCTTTGTCCCAGGAAGACAGATAACTGATGCAACAATCACCACACATGAAATCATTCATTCTATGGAAAAATGTAGAAGCCTGGGAATGGCTTTTAAACTGGATATTTCAAAAGTGTATAACAGAGTTAGTTGGGAGTTCCTATTCACTGTCCTGAGGAAGATGGGATTCCAAGGTAAGTTTCTGTAGCTAATCAGGAATTGTATTACCTCGGTTAGATTCTCTATTTTGGTCAATGGCACACTAAGAGGCTTCTTCAACGTGGGTAGGGGGCTAAGACATGGAGATCCTCTCTCCCCCTACCTCTTCATTCTTTTGGCCAAATCTTTGAGTAGGGGGTTCATTTCTTTGCTCAACTCCAAAATCATAAAAGGGGTTAAACTTGCTTTAACAGCTGAACCTGTTGTCATTCAACAATTTGTTGACGACACTATCCTTTTTGGTGCTGCTTCTGTGGTGGAGTCTAGGAATTAGAAAAAAGTGCTACAGGAGTATGCCATTTCAGCTGGCCAATGTATAAACTTTGATAAGAGTCATATCTACTTCTTCAACACCTCGACAGATTTATAGCAAAAAATCATGAGTATCTTGGATGTGCAGCAGGCTCTTTCCCCGGGGTTTATCTTGGTCTTCCTTTCTTTGTCAGGGATGCCTCCCTGGAGTACTGGAACTCCATAATGGAAAGGATTTAGAGAAAACTTGTAGGATGGAAAGGCAAACTTCTGAGTCAGGCCGGTAAGTTTGAGCTCCTCAAAGCTTCTCTACAAGGAATTCCTGTGTATTTTCTATCTCTGTTCAAAATGCCTAAATACCTAACTAACAGACTTGAGAAGATACAAAGAACTTTTCTTTGGACAGGAATGGAAGACAAAAAGAGATTGGCCCTCGTCGCCTAGGATAAAGTCTGTAAACCTAAAGTGCAAGGGGGCTTGGCCTAAGAAAATTGAACTTTCTCAATAAAGCACTGATAACCAAAATAGGCTGGAATCTCATTACTAGGGGGAAGGATTGGGGCAGAATCATGAAAGCTAAATATATGGGGAATTCAACCCTAGAAGATATTCTTCTTTCTCCTAATTTTCCTAGAGGCTCGGTTATTTGGAATAATGTCATGAAATGTAGAAATTTGCTCCTAAAAGGTAGTAAATGGAAATTGGGGGATGGGGAAACCATAAGATTTTGGGAGGATTCTTGGATCAATGGTGGTCCCCTAAGTAAATGCCAAAACATTCAGCATTTGATGAAACTTGATGTTAACCACTTTGGTGTCTGGGTGAAAGATTACTTCCTACCTGGCTATAGAGAATGGGTTCGACTGTCTGAGTGTTGTCAAAGTGATGCAGACCTGAGGAATGCTGTTGAAGAAATACAACTACTCCTAAAAGGATGTAGAATCCCCCTCTATCCACAGAAGGATAGATTGATGTTGGAATAAGGTGCCATTAACCTTGTAAATTCCAATATGATATTTTATTCCATTTATTATTTGTTATTTGTAATTACCCATAAGGGAATGAGGTAGTCTCATTGACAGTTGTAATTTCAGAGTTACCGATGGCAGTTATGGAGTGACATTTATGGTTGGCAAATGTAAAAACTCAAAGTAAATGAGGGTAGGCATGCTCCCTTGAGGAATATACTATTTTTGGCATGTATAAAAACTGTCATAATGTTTGGTAAGTGAATCTATGACAGCTGCAAGTTGTCATAAGATTATGAGATTCTATGACACATATGACGGATATGTTAGTTGTATATTTGCTATATTTAGCCCAAGGTTTCTATCTTGGAAAGATACTCTTTTGTGGAATCTATGACAGTTATGATGCATCATAAGATGCTGTAAGAGGCCAGATTTTGTCTTGGGTGCCCAATCTTTGCATGGCTATTTTTTGGACAAGTGTAAGATGTTTGTAAGATGGTAATTAATGTTTACAGGTTGGAGAATCTTAGGAGAGAGAAGGTGAACGCCTAGGAGGAGTTAGAAAATATTTCTATAAGTATTTGCCATGTATTTGTTTCTACAATACAGATTTTAGGTACTCGGGTGCTGCCTGAATGCTGTCAGATTGAAGACTGGTGGAGAGAGTTGAAGTGTTGTTGTATTGTAAATCATTTACAAATTAATACAAACATTGGGCCTCTTTCCTGTGTGGAGTTTTTTTACATGAAAGGGTTTTCTCCACGTTAAACATTGTGTTATGTGTTCATATTTTTGATTTTGCATTTCTATGAAGCATAGTTTTATTTTTGTGTTACAATCTCCATTAATAACACACAGTTAAAGATTGCTGAAATTTATCTTAAATCAGATTTCCATTGAAGTAGTGTTGCTTTCATTTCTAACATTTGGTATCAGAGCCTGGCCAGCTTTGACTCTTGGGTGGTAGTGTGGAAGCTGTAGCTACAGTGGGAGATTTGGTTGTGTTTATTTTGCAGATCTTGTGTTGTTATTATGGCTGCATCCACCGTTGCATCAACCTCTCGAATGGACATTGAGAAGTTCAATAGAATGAGGTATGAGTTGTGGAAGCTAAAAATGGAAGATTTGTTGGAAGAAAGAAACCAATGGTTGGCTGTCCAAAAAGAGAAGAAACCTAATGATGTCTCTCAAGATGAATGGGATAGACTGGATAAGAAGGCATGGGGAATCATCCAGTTGTGTCTTTCAGACTCTGTCCTATTGAATGTCGCAAAGGAAGAGACTGCATACAATTTGTGGAAATGGTTGGGTGAGATCTATCAAGCCAAGAGTATGGTAAATAAACTTTATTTAAAAAGAAAATTATTTTCCATGAAAATGCAAGAAGGTGAATCAGTTGCAGAGCATTTAAATTCTTTTAATTTTTTAGTGAGTCAGCTTGATTCAGTAGATGTTAAGGTTAGTGAAGAAGATAAATGTATCTTACTTTTTTGTTCTTTACCTGAGTCTTGGGAGAATGTTATCCTTGCTATCACTGCTAACCTCGCGGATCCGAAGTTGGATGCTCTTGTTTCAATGCTACTGTCACAGGAATTGAGGAAGAAGAGTTTAGATAGTTCAGGGGATGCTCTCAGTGTCAGGGGAAGGTCTAAGGAAAGAGGACCTAAAGGAGATCAGAAAGGGGCTAAGGACAAGTCCAAGGGCCGGTCTAAGACTCCTGGTAAAAAGAATAGAGTTAAGTGTTGGAACTGCGGTAAAAGGGGACATGTAAAGAAGGAGTGCATAAACCCCAAGAAACAATGGGAGAGTGCTTTGGATAAGTCCTCAAATGTAGGTGAAGAAGTTTTACTTTCTGCATGTAATGTTGTTTCTGATAAAAATTGGTTGGTTGACTCAGGATGCTCGTTTCATATGACCCCACATAAGGAATGGTTCTCCACATATGAAGAATATGATGGAGGTAATATCTACCTTGGTGACAACTCTACATATCCGATTGTTAGGAAATGAAAGGTATTGTTGTGTTTCAGTGATGAGAGGATTAAAACCCTCCCTAGTGTTTTGCATGTTCCTGGATTAGCTAGAAATCTAATTTTAGTTTCGAAGTTGAATGATTTGGGAGTGCATGTGACATTTGACAAGCATGGTTGCAGATTAGTGAGAGGGAACTTGGTGGTAGCGAAGGGGAAGAGACTCAGAAGCTTGTTCAAGCTTGAAGCACTACAGTTTATAATGTCTCCTATGTATCTGAGGCTAATACTGAAAATGCATGTATGTTGTGGCACCATAGATTGAGCCACACAAGCAATAATGTATTAAAAACTATTAAGAATAAAAATTTGTTGGATGGTTTCTCCTATTCTGATGAACACTTTGATTTCTATGAGCATTGTTTGTTTGGTAAACAAAATAGAAAATCATTTCCTTCAGGAAGCAATAGAGCAAAAGAGAAGTTAGAAATTATTCATATGGATGTGTTTGGACTTGCGGATAATGAATCTATCGAAAAATCTTGTTATTGTATAACCTTCATTGATGATGTATCCAGATTTACATGGATTTATTTTATGAAGCATAAATCTAAAGTTTTCACTAAGTTTAAGGAATTCAAAGTCTTAGTAGAGAACCAATTAGGTTTAAAGATAAAAATATTAAGATTTGACAATGGAGGGGAATATTATTCTAAGGAATTTGATGAGTTTTGCAAGCATGCAGGTATAATCAGACAAAAGACAACTCCATATACACCACAGCAGAATGGTGTTGTAGAAAGGATGAACTGAACAATTATGGAAAGGGCCAGAAGTATGCTTAGTGATTCACAATTAGATAAATGCTTTTGGACAGAGGCTGTGTGTACTGCTTGCTACTTGATAAACAAATTCCTTGTAAGGCTCTTGATTCGACACCTTATGAAGTGTGGACAGGTAAGAAACCTTCTGTTTCACATTTAAGGGTTTTTGGTTGTGAGGCTTTTGTTCATGTGCCTAAGGAATAGTGATCTAAGTTGGATCCAAAAGCTAAAAAGTGTACATTCATTGGATATGGTGATAATGTGAAAGGTTATAAGCTTTGGAATCCACTAACCCGCAAGATTATCTTTTCTAGAGATGTTTTTTTTAGGGAACTTAGAGCTATTTCTGAACCTGAGTAGCCAAAAGAAAAAGAAGAAAATGTAAAGAGAGTGCACTTTGAGTTAGAGCAGCAAGATGCACCTCAAGAAGAATAGAATGATGGATTGGGGGGTGAAGAAGAACAAGAAGATTCAAGTAGTTCTGAAGAAGATGAATATGTTGTTATAGAAGAAGTTGGTGCAGATGATCATGCAGAAGAACGAGTAGAGTCTCTTACTCCACCCTTGAGGAGATCCAAAAGATAATGGAATCCAGTTGACAGGTATAGCCCACCAGATTTCCATTGTGTATATGCTTTAATGAGTACTAACGATGAACCTAGATCCTACAGGGAAGCTATTTCTATAGATGATAGTGAGTCTTGGCAGTTAGCCATGCAGGAGGAGATGATGGCTTTAAACTCTTGCAACACCTGGGATCTTGTTTGTTTTCCCAAAGGAAGAAAGGCCATAGGTTGTAAGTGGGTCTTCAAGAAAAGTTTGGAGTAGACAGTTCATTGGAGAAGTACAAGGCTAGATTGGTAGCCAAGGGCTACTCCCAGAGAGAGGGAGTTGATTTTGGTGAGATATTCTCTCCTATTGCTAAATTGACTTCTATTAGATTTCTCTTATCCATTGCTGCAACTTATGATTGGGAGATTGATAAAATGGATGTTAAGACTGCGTTCTTACATGGAGATCTTGAAGAAGAAATATATATGCAACAGCCTATAGGTTTTGAGGTAAAAGGAAAATAACATTACGTTTGCAGGTTAAAGAGGTCTCTTTATGGTTTAAAATAATCCCCCAGAATGTGGTATCAAAAGTTTGATTCATTTGTTTTGAAATTGGGTTTTGTTAGAAGTGAGAAGGATCATTGTGTTTACATTCATTGTGTTGATGATTCTATATTGGTTATTGTTTTGTATGTTGATGACATGTTTTTTAGCAATACTAAGGGTATGGTTAGTGAGCTTAAAGCCCAACTTTCCCAACTTTTAGGTGCATTTGAGATGAAGGATCTTCGTGCTGCAAGGTACATTTTGGGAATGGAGATTAGGAGGGACAGAGTTAATAGAAAGCTTTGGTTATCACAAAGTAAGTATGTGAATACTATTGTGCAGAGGTTTAGTTTGTAGGACTGTAACCCAGTTAGAGTTCTTTTACCCATTTGTACTAAGATTTCATTAGATATGTGTCCAAAGACTGAGGATGATCTTGAGGATATGTCTAATGTGCCATATGCTAGTGTTGTAGGGAGTTTGATGTATGCAATGGTTTGCACTAGACCAGATATTGCCCAAATAGTGGGAGTTTTGAGCAGATTTATGTCTAAACCTGGTAGACAACATTGGAACTATGCGAAGAGGGTGTTTAAATATCTTGCAGGTACTCCTGACCATTGTTTGGTTTATTCTAGTACTGAAAGTGCTAATAAATCTTTGGACATATAGGGTTTTGTTGATGCATATTGGGTAGGTGACTTGGATAGTCGAAGGTCCACTAATGGCTATGTGTTTACTCTGTTTGGAGGTGCAGTGAGTTGGATGAGTAAGAGGCAGCCCACAATTGCTTTGTCCACCATAGAAATAGAGTATATGGCTTCTACTCATGTCTCTAAGGAGGCATTTTGGTTGAGGAGACTGTGTACAGGTATTGGATTTGATTGTAGGATCATTCAGATTGGTTGTGATAGGCAGAGTGCTATCTGTTTGGCCAAGAATCCTATGTATCATGCTCGAACAAAGCATGTTGATGTTCAGTATCACTTTGTTCGAGAGTTGGTTGCAAATGGAGAGATTGAGCTGAAGAAGATAGATACTTAGGAGAATGTTAGAGATTCATTGACCAAACCTGTGAGCACATAGAAGTTCATGTGGTGCAAAGAAGCCATGGGCCTTGTTTCTAGTGTCTGATTATTTTTCATTTGTTTTCCTATGGGTTGATTTACAATGTATAATGTCAAGTGGGAGAATGTTGGAATAAGGTGACATTAACCTTGTAAATTCCAATATTGTATTTTATTCCATTTATTATTTGTTATTTGTAATTACCCATAAGGGAATGAGGTAGTCTCATTAACAGTTGTAATTTCAGAGTTACCAACGGTAGTTACGGAGTGACATTTATGGTTGGCAGATGTAAAAACTCAAAGTAAATGAGGGTAGACGTGCTCCCTTGAGGAATATACTATTTTTGGTATGTATGACAACTGTCATAATGTTTGGTAAGTGAATCTATGACAGCTTCAAGTTGTCATAAGATTCTGAGATTCTATGAAGCATATGACAAATATGTTAGTTGTATATTTGCTATATTTATCCCAAGGTTTCTATCTTGGAAAGATACTCTTTTGTGGAATCTATGATGGTTATGACGCGTCATAAGATGCTGTAAGAGGCCAGATTTAGTCTTGGGTGCCCAATCTTTGCATGGCTATTTTTTGGACAAGTGTAAGATGCTTGTAAGATGGTAATTAATGTTTACAGGTTGGAGAATCTTAGGAGAGAGAAGGTGAATGCCTAGGAGGAGTTGGAAAACATTTCTATAAGTATTTGCCATGTATTTGTTGCTGCAATACATATTTTAGGTACTCGGGTGCTGCCAGAATGCTGTCAGATTGAAGACTGGTGGAGAGAGTTGAAGTGTTGTTGTATTGTAAATCATTTACAGATTAATACAAACATTGGGCCTCTTTCCTGTGTGGAGTTTTTTACCAGAAAGGGTTTTCTCCATGTTAAACATTGTGTTATGTGTTCATATTTTTGATTTTGCATTTCTGTGAAGCATAGTTTTGTTTCTGTGTTACAATCTCCACTAATAACACAGTTAAATATTGCTGAAATTTATCTTGAATCAGATTTCCATTGAAGTAGTGTTGCTTTCATATCTAACAATTGGTTTGGTGGAAGGATAAGACTGGAAGGTTTACTATGAAATCTACCTATAGCCTATCCATCTCTCAAGATAGTGACAAGTTGTGGAAGAGCGTTTGGAACCATAACCTTGTGCCAAAAATGAATCATTTTTGGTGGGTGGCTATCCAAAACAAAATCCTCACCATTGATAATCTCCAATTAAGAAGATTTCAAATCCCAAATAGATGTGTTCTTTGCATAAAGGAAGAAGAGTCTGCCCCCCATATCTTCTTACATTATGATTTTGCTTGGGATGTCTGGAGTATGGCCCTGAATTTCTTGGACATCCCTTGGTGCAGTAATGGTAACTTGGAGGACCTGATTAGAGGCTGGATTCCCCCCTTTTCAAATCTAGTTTGTCATGAAATATGGAAACGGACTCCCTATTTTTTCCTAGTGTCTTTGGAAAGAAAGAAATAATAGAGTCTTCAGAGAAAAATTCAAGAATCCTAATGAAGTTTTTGGTTCGGCTATTAGACTGTTGCAAGACAACATTAGTAATAGCTCCATAAAAGTTGCTAAAACCCCCCCCAATGCTAAAGAAATCAACATAATCAAATAATGGACTATTCTTGCAAGCATTTATAGAGTGGATGATAGTAAGAAAAAGGACAGAGCCAACACCTTTTGGGTTCCTCCCCCATGTGGTTGGGCAAAACTCAGCTTTGATGGTGCTGCCAAAGGCAACTTAGGGTTAGCTAGTGGTGGAGGTGTGATAAGGTTAGAGAAGGGCTTTCTGATGGCTGTTTTTACTGGGAGCATTGGGGAAAATACTAATAATACTGCTGAAGCAATGGCCTTCCTTTGGGGTCTAAAAATTACCTTGGCTATAGGAATAAAAAACTTAATTGTTGAAGGTGACTCAATGGTGGTTTTGGAAGATGTTAAAGGGAAAGGAAGTGCTGGTTGACAGTTAGAGGATGTCTTCAAGGATATAAAGAGTCTCCTCCTAAGGTTTGAAGATAAAGCTTTGATCCATACCTACAGGGAAGGAAATAAAGCTGCTGATCTAATGGCTAACTTAGGGATTAATATCACCCCCTAAGATGTTGGAGGAAGTTAAACAATTTGCCTACTTCCATCATTGATTGTATACAAAAGGAGACCCCTAACTCTCATGATAGGTGAAATGATGAATCCTAGTGATAGATGTAGTGTTGTGGCGTGCTTTCCTGTCATTATGGGAAGACGTGGCATGAAGGACAGTAGTAGAGATCCTACTCACTTTTTAAATATGATGTGGCAAACTAATTATTTTGTGCATATTGAGATTATCAATTCAAAATGTGGGTGACAGATGAATATTTAGAATAGGTCTTGTCAACCTGCACGAAATGGGCTGGATTTGAGTGGCTTGAACGAGCCAGGACCTGACGACATTAATGACTTGAATGCCATCAGGATTTGGAGGGATGTGCAAATAATGTTAAAGAAACTTAAGTTTCTTTTATTCTACACTTTCAGATTTTTCTCTCGTCTCCTCGCTACTCTCTATAGTTGCTATCACAGAAGGAGTGTTGTTCTTGTGTGTGGCGGAATGCTTGGCTTTGTGTCCTAGAGGGTTAAGATTATGGGGGGTGATAAGGTGAGGATGGAACCCATGAACTATAATGTTTTCAAGGAAGATCAGCAAGTGTGGAGTGTTGCTTATGAAGGAGGTATTACGGCTTTGATGGAGTCCCTAAATGGCTATGATGAAAATTTGTCGACCCATTTTGCTGAGTCTTGGGATGGGAAATGCTCAGTGGAAATTGGAGGTGTTAAGTTCATTGTTTCAGAGGCCTTGATCGCTACTGCAACTGGCTTGTTGTGTAAAGGAAGTAGACTTAAAAAATAGACTCACGTCCCGCATATGGAGGGTTTGAAGCTGTTCTACAAGGAGGGGGAGAAACAAGTCAAGCTGCAAGGTGGCTTCAATAGGGAGAGCCTGGTTGCGCCTTGGAACTGGGTATGTTTCCTTATTATGAAGTATTTCACTCTTGAGGGTAGGTATAAAGTGTTTTACCATTACCATTTTGCCTTTTTAAACCACTTTCATCATAAGGTGCTGGTGAATTTCCCCTCTTTCTTGTTGTCTATCCTTCAAATCTATGTCCTACATTCTAAGAAAGTCCGCGAAGAAAACCTTGAGGTGATACCGGTGCCCTTGCATCAAGGCCTTATTTTCTGACTGTATCATTATCATCTAGCCCTAAATCCTATAAAACCCCTTGTTACCAACTTTGTGGAGGAAAGTTCTAATGTTGAATCTGAGGACAGAATTCCCTTAAGCATTAGACTTGCTAAGACTTCCACCTCGATGGCTTCCCAACCTACCTCCTTGTCCAACCAGCCTTTAAGTGGCCCCTCGGGACCCTTGTCCAGCCCGCCAATGTCTAAGACCACCTCCTTTTCAAAAGCCTTTTCAGGTAGCCATAGTAGGGCCCAAACCTTTGAAACCCCCAATGATAAATCCATTGCTGGCACTATTGAATGCTTGTGCAACCTAAAAGGTAAGTTGCCAGTGCAGGAGAGCAAAAAATGTAAAGGTGGTAGCCCTGCAAAGAGTAAAACTAGCAAAAAAAGATGCAGCGATGGGAAGGAAAAGAAAGAGGTAGAAGATTCAGGCAAAAAATAGGGGACCCTGGGGAAAGAGGAGGTGGTAATTGTCAAAGATTTTGCCTTGGGCAAAGATGGTAAACCCAAAAGGCCTTCCTTACGGAGATCTTTGCGTCTGGTAGGAGGCCCTTCTCAGGGAATTAAATTATTGGATTACTCCACTGCGTCTGAGGGTAAAGATACTGGGTGGGAGGGGGAAGTGAAGGGAATCAAGACTACTCTCGAGAAAGAGTAGGAGGGCATGAGTCACTTCGCGTCAACGAACAATTCTTTCTATGACACCAATGAGGAAGAACCTGAAGTGCAGGAGACCCTAGAGATGGAGGTTATGAGTGCAAGGAGAGACATGGATTACAGGAAACTAAAAGCAGAGCTGGCCGATGTTAAGTCTTGACTGACTATCATGAATGACAAGGTGAAGAAGATGATCCATATGATGTTGAAGACTTCCCTCAAGGTTGCTAATGTCTTTTCTATTCTTCAGGTGGACCGGACGAACAACATGGATTCACTATTGGAGGACCAGTAAAATCTTTTTAATATGTTAATTGATGATTGGAAGACCTTGCTTAGTTAGCTGGTTAATGTTTTATGCTTTTATCAGACTTGTTTTAAACTCGATATATGTTTTGTTAAAATTTTGTGGTTGACTATTGGTTAGCTGTTGGTGGTCTTGGGCCTTTTTTGTTGCCTCTTGGCTTTGTTATCAGGTTCTGCTCCTGTGTTAGCAACTTATCATATTCAAAAACAATATTGATATTTATAACAATGTTTATGTTATTTATATTTATTCCTATATATAATATAATGATATTATATGTTATTAATATTTATATTTATTATTTATAATATATATATATATATATATAAAATTTAATAATATATAAATTATTAATATTTATATTTATCATTGTCATTTATGACTCTTATCAATTAAATAGATATATTATATTTTAACTATAGAAAGAATATTAGTATAGTAATATTATTTATTAGATAATAAGTATTAATAACAATATATATTTACTTAAATATACGTAATTATCTCTATCCTTTAAATTGACTAAATACTGTATTTTACCAAAGCAATTTCACCAACTTTTATCATGTTGTTTAAATCTTTAATTTAAACAATGTCTTAATATCGGGACATGATAGACTTTATAATATTTATAATAATTAACTTATAATATTGTATTTATGTTTATTCTTATATAATATAATAATATGTATATTATAATAATATTTTTTTTTTTTGAGAAAAAGTGGCAGAGCCATTAAAATTATATTAATTATATAATGAAATTTACAAAATGCCAGATTCAATAAGGCATACCGGCAGGAAAGAATCGGCAAAGAAAACCTCCGGTTGTAGCCCTTTAAAACAGATACAATACAAAATTGACTCAGAAGGATGATTCAACCCAAAAAAAGTCTATGGCTTAAAACCTTACAAGATTAAATCTTTGTCAAAATAACACTATTACAAACTAACCAACTGATAAAGTCAATAGATAACAAAATTAAAACTATCTACAAAAAATTTAATTGCCCTCCTGCAATTCTTCAACATCAAGACCCTGCAGATCATGAGCCTCTTCTTCTACCAGCTGAGGAGGAGGAGGTGGAGGAGGAGGAACATAATGCAGAAGGAAATTCAAAGCATTAAAAACTTCTAAAGCATCGTCTACCAATTGCCTCCCCAACTCTCGCCTGTGGTAGTGAATAGAATTCTGGAAAGACACCATACAATTATTTTGGAGGCCATGCAAATTTTCCTTGAAAATGCAGTGAATCGCAGGACGGCGGCAAAAGAGATCCCTGCACTCAAACAAACCTCCCACAAGAGCAGTACCCGAATGCAAATCATAATCCTCTAAAACATCATTTAAAGCATCTACAGGAAAATGTGCATCTTGAACAAACATAAGACCCAAATTCCTTACCATAACAAAGTTTTGCAAAAAATCCATAGCATTAGAAAGAAAATGTGACACGGCTTGAGATGGATAAATAGATCTAAGAGAGTGTAAAACATGCAATCCACAAACCTAGGTAATAGCTCTTTCAACAGCATCCTCATATAACTTAAAAACTTCCTGCATAGAATTCGGGTTAAGAAAACCAAGAGAGGGTCGTTCCCAGCTCCGGATGGGCAAAAGGATTCTGCTATTTCATTGGACAGAGCCCATACTAAAGTCCAATACTTTAAGTCTCTTTAAATTTTCTAGAAAGAAGAAAGAATAGAGCAAGAGAAAGACTTGCAAACAAATTACAAATTTCATTCCAAAAAATAAGAATAAAGAGGTAAGTAACATCGAATTCAATGAATGAAATAATTCCTATCAGATTTACCATTGTGTGAGAGCTACCACCCTACAATTAAGAAATAAACCAAAGTACTACACACCAGATGAAATAATCCTCGAGGCACACAATCGTCAGCTGTCATAAAGAATGCATGTGTTTAGATGTTGTTTGAACATACAGTCGGAAAGACTTTCCCAACTCTTACCGCAGACATACTTCATGCCAATGTGTCCATGACCCCTTCTTCGCTATGACATACTTCTGTTGGCCTAACTTTAATCTTATCTCCCAATCTCACATCTCTTACCGATGGAGATTCTCTTTTTCGACTATCGGTGAGACTTTCACTATCGGCCACCCAAAGACTTCCTTTGCTGATACACCGATGATCTAACCTTGTATATGCAAGACTTGACTTGCTACTGTCAGTAATCTAATGTATCTTTCCCCGATGACACTGATACAGTCGGTCATCCTTTGTATCTAACTCAATGTATCTTTTCAATGTACATTCGCAACATACAACCTCGACATACAATTGCAGGATACAAACGAAATGATACTCACATACATTTGTGATATACACATGAAATGTTCTCAACATACATTAGTGATATATACACAAATTCTATATTCAGTGAAACAACACAAAATTCATGCTGACAACATCCTCTGCAACCTCTGTAGCTACACAGACCCTTTTCTCGGACAACCTAGCACATGACGATGCTAGGATCTCTCAGTGCATTTCGTACTCAGTCATACTCTTGCAATATACATACGAATGTATATTCGGGGAAACAACATGAACTCACCTCGATATAATCCTCTGTGACTCTTGTAACCAAACAGTTCATACAGAAACAACTAAATCATATAGAACAAAAAGTAATCTAGCACTATGGAGGTCATTTCACTGATTTCGAAGAAAACAACAAAACAACGTCAGTTGTCAGAACGGAAGATGCCGCACTATAGAGATGGATCAAGGTTATAACAAGAAAAAATTCCACTAAAAAATTGCAACAAATACCAACCAAATTATTTAATACTTTCCTTAGCCAAGATGTTACTTACTCTAGGGATCAACAAAAAAGAATTAGAGTCCCATTCCGTAGAAGAGTCAATAATGCCAAAAGCAAAGTTAGCCAAGAAATTTGCTAATAAGTTGCCTTCCCTGTATGTATGGATTATTTTAAAAGATTGGAAGAGGTCAAGTAGATTCCTTCCAAATTTTAAAATATAATCAATTTTCCAGTTAGGAGAAGATTTAATTGAAAAAGATCTAATAATTTTCAATAAATCCCCTTCCACTATAAGAATTGTAATGCCACATTTTAAAGCTAAGTTTAAGTCAACTATTAATGCCAATGCTTCTACCTCATTGTTTGTACACAAACCAAGCTTAACTGACAAAGCTCTCAGAACTAAACCATTATGATCTCTCAAAACACAACCAACACTAGAATTGCCAGGATTACCTCTGCTCACACTGTCAAAGTTTAGTTTTATAGAAGATACAGGCGGTGGAATCCATTTGATAGAGGATCTATCAATCTTGATATCAGCACTAAAACAGTTTGAATTAGGCAATTTGGTGCAGGTGCACCCAATCCACAGTGGCCTCCATGAGGCATTAACTATTTACAGTTCATTTTGATGTTTCCAATAAGGTCCTAAGCTGACCATTCATGTAATAAGGTCTGTTTGACCAATGCATGTCATTGTAGTTTGTATCTAGGTTCATGTTGTAAGTCCCAAGGACACTTGGCAAATCTGTAAGCACAAGGTTGTTAGGTAGTTGGAGGTTGTTAGATCTCCTAGCCGCTTGGAGTTAATTCAATACTACTGAGGGTGAGTAGATAAATACCCTAGATCATCGAATGTAATCAGTTGTAGTAAGTTGTAATAGAGATCTGAGATCAAAGTGATTTATATTTGAGAAACAGAGCATCTGTATACACATTCTGAAAGGCATAATAAAATTCTATGTTGTGCATCTTTCTGTCTTTCGATTCCTTTAGTTTTCTCTATGCAATCGATTTGCTATTTTGTGGCCGAATGAATTTCTTAATCCATTCCACCGGTTAGATTTCTTCGAAATCAGTGCAATGGTTGTATAGTGCTTTCGATTTGTGTTTTCTATTTTGTTTGATTTCATGCTTGCAGGATCACGTGCAGGGTGCAGATAGATTCTAGCACCATCATGTGCTAGGTTGGCGGGGTGTAAGATCTATGTGATTGATGAAGAAAAGGGTTTGTGAAGTTACAGGGTTTTCAACGGATCAAATCGATGCAAGATTCTCGTTGTTCCATCAAATATATGATTTGTATGTATATCGCAATTGTATACCAGATATACATTCTGTATATATTGCAGTTGTATGTTCGTGTGTATCTCACAAATGTTTATCGTGGTTGTATGTGGCAGATGTACATTGTGATTATACATTAAGTTAAATACAAAGGAGAGAGAAAAGCTTCCAATCGGCATACAAGAGAGTCAGCGGTCAAACCCATCGGATGCATGTTTCAAATGTATATTGAAATATACATTGTGCATGTACTTTGGGTTAGGTGCAAAGCGTGACCAGTAGCAGCGGTAAAGGAAACCAGCAACAACAAGTCAAGCCTTGCATGTATAAGGATAGTCATCGGCACATCGGCGAAGGGTTTTAGGTGTCTACCGATGAGGTAAGTCTCATCGATGGTCGCAGGGAGTAAAGGCTTCATTGGGGAGAGATATGGTATCGGTTCGATAGTTTACAAAGCGGCCGATGGAAGTCAGTCATGCTGACAATGAAGAGTTTGGAGTGAGGAATGTGATCAGAGGAAAGTCATTTTGATCGGCCGATAGTATGATGTCTAGCTGATAGGAAAGTAAAGCGAGACATACAAAGGGGAATGCAAGTCAGGGTGTTTGGCTCTGCATCATATTGGTATCAGAGCTCAGCAAAAGATTTGGGCGGCAAGTCGAGTTGAGGATTTGCAAGAGTGTTGGTGTTTGGGTGTTGTCTGTGAATGTTTATGTCAGACAAAGAAAGTGAGATAGAGGCAGAGTGGATGCCTCCCAAAAGTATGTTGTAGGACGCCATCAAGAAGCTAATCGAGGAGATGCTTGAATCCAAGTTGGGAGAGTTCAAGCAGTCCAAAGGTAAAGAGAGGGAAGATGAAAGTGACAGTGATGAAGGCAATGCAAAAATTGCTGAAACCAATAAAAAGATAGAGGAGATACCAGCAGACCAGAGGGCATTTTTAAATGCATTACAGTCAGTCAATAGGGACACCATAGATGGGTTACCTATGTATAGTGGAAGTATGGATGCTGAAGAGGTGATTGATTGGATTGAGGCATTGAACAATCATTTCGAATACAAAGAAATTCCTGATGATAAGAGGGTTAAGTTGGCAAAAGCAAGATTGAAGGGATCTGCTCTTGCATGGTGGAATTATGAACAAGGAGAGAGAGTCAAGGAGGGGAAGAATATGATAACCTCTTGGGAAAGGATGAAGACCAAAATCAAGGCACAATTCTTACCTTTGGATTATAACGTGCAGATGTATAAGAAGCTGTAGAATATCAAACAGAGAGATCTTGATGTGAATGCATACACACAGGAGTTTCATAAACTCAGTCTCAGATCAAAGAGACAAGAAGAAGAGTCAGAGAAGGTAGCCAGGTACTTGAATGGCCTAAGGATGAACATCCAAGATGAGATTGGCATCTTAGCACCAGAAACAGTGAACAAGTGTTTCCAATTAGCATTAAGAGCTGAAGAGAAGATGAAGAGGAAAGGTGAGCAGCAGAATAGAGGAAGAGGTGACAGAAATTTTAGAGGCAGTTTTGGAGGAAGAAGTCCTAACTAGAGACTTAGTGGTGAGTCTAACCAAGAAGAGACTGGTAAAGGATAAGAGCAGTCTGATTTCAAGGGTGGATGGAGAGGCACAAGAGGCAGCTTTGGAAGTGGTAGAGGTTCTAATGTTTTCACTGGGAGATGTTATCATTGTAATGAAATTGGTCACACAACATACAAATGTCCATAAAGGCAAGGTTCATCATCAAGAGGTGATAGGAAGAATGACAAAAGGGTTCAATACGTACAAGAAGAGGAGGTAGGTGAAAGTGTTAACTCTCCAATGGGGAGTGTAGCCCTAGCTCAAGATGGAGAATCATTGATGCTAAGGAGAACACTCTTGAAGACATCCAAGGACGTGCTACAAAGGAGAGCACTTTTCAGGACCAAATGTAAAACTAAAGGTAAAATATGCAAGGTAGTAATTGATTCTGGTTCAACAGATAATATGGTATCTTAGGAAATGGTGGATAAACTGAAATTGGAGAGGATTCCACATCAAACTCCTTACAAAGCATCTTGGGTTAGTGATAGTCAATCACTTTTGGTATATGAACAGGCATATGTTGATTTTCAGATTGGAGAATATTAGGATAGAGTTTTGTGTGACATATTGCCCATGGAATGTTGTCACCTACTTTTGGGTAGGCCATGGCAATTTGATAGAAGAGCATTATATAATGGTTATGCTAACACCTACACCATCAAGAAGGATGGGAGGATTTTTGTGATGACACCATTGCAGGAGGATGCTGAAGCAAAGAAGATAGCCAAGGTTATTTTGGTAGGTACGAAAGAGTTTGTGCAGATCAATGAAGCAGAGACACAACAAGTTGATGATACCTTAAAGAGTGGGATTGTTGAAGATCATAGTTTGAAGGTGACTTTAGTTTTGGTTGATGGACATCAGATGGATCAGCAGAATGTCAAAGAACAGGTTTACAAGCAGTTACAAGTTGATTAGAAAGATAAGGATGCTATCATAGTAGGGACTATTGTTTGTCCTCTAGCACCAACAAGGGTTGGAAGGCAAATAGATTCTGCCATAATAGCAGTACAAGACGCAATTACCAAGGTTTCCAATGGCAGTGTTTAGGAAGAGATGATGGTAAAATAGAATGGAAAGCAAAGGATAGGTGTGAGAAGAGCCTACAATGCTAGGTATGAGTCTTTGATCCCATGGCAGCAGGTTGCAGTCCAGAGATCATGGGGCAGACATGAGACAACAAAGAGTAAAGGTGGAATAAACCTAAGGATTAACTCATGGGACATGAGTTCTTTTCACGGTGGGGTGTATGGTGCAGGTGCACTCAATCCACAGTGGCCTCCATGAGGCATTAATTGTTTACAGTTCATTTTGATGTTTCCAATAAGGTCCTAAGCTGACCATTCATGTAATAAGGTCTGTTTGACCAATGCATGTCATTGTAGTTTGTATCTAGGTTCATGTTGTAAGTCCCAAGTACACTTGGCAAATTTGTAAGGACAAGGTTGTTAGACAGTTAGGAGGTTGTTAGGCAGTTAGAGGTTGTTAGATCTCCCAGCCGCTTGGAGTCAATTCAGTACTACTGAGGGTGAGTAGATAAATACCCTAGATCATCGAATGTAATTAGTTGTAGTAAGTTGTAATAGAGATTAGAGATCAGAGTGATTTGTATTTGAGAAACAGAGCATCTGTATACACATTCTGAAAGGCATAATAAAATTCTATGTTGTGCATCTTTTTGTCTTTTGATTCCTTTAGTTTTCTCTATGTAATCGATTTGCTATTTTGTGGCCTGATGGATTTCTTAATCCATTCCACTGGTTAGATTTCTTTGAAATTGGTGGAATGGCTATACAGTGCTTTTGATTTGTGTTTTCTGTTTTGTTTGATTTCATACTTGTAGGATCACATGCAGGGTGCAGATAGATCCTAGCGCCATCATGTGCTAGGTTGGCGGGGTGTAAGATCTGTGTTATTGATGAAGAAAAGGGTTTGTGAAGTTACAGGGTTTTTAGCGGATCAAATCGGTACAAGATTCGCATTGTTCAATCAGATATACGATTTGTATGTATATCGTAATTCTATACCGGATATACATTCTCTATATATCGCAGTTGTATGTTCGTGTGTATCTCGCAAATGTTTATCACGGTTGTATGTGGCAGATGTACATTGTGATGATACATTAAGTTAAGATACAAAGGAGAGAGAAAAGCTTCTGATCGGCATACAAGAGAGTCAGCGGTCAAACCCATCGGATGCATATTCCGAATGCATGTTTCAAATGTATATTGAAATATACATTGCGCATGTACTTTGGGTTAGGTGCAAAGCATGACTGGTAGCAGCGGTAAAGGAAATCGACAACAGCAAGTCAAGCCTTGCATGTATAAGGATAGTCATCGGCACATTGGCGAAGGGTTTTAGGTGTCTACCGATGAGGTAAGTCTCATCGATGGTCGCGAGGAGTAAAGGCTTCATCAGGGAAAGATATTGTATCGGTCTGACAGTTTACAAAGCGGTTGATGGAAGTCAGTCATGCCGATAGTGAAGAGTTCAGAGTGAGGAATGCGATCGGAGGAAAGTCATTTTGATTGGCCGATAGTATGATGTCTAGCTGATAGGCAAGTAAAGTGAGACATACAAAGGGGAATGCAAGTCAGGCTGTTTGGCTTTGTATCACAATTTTAATAACTTCCAACTTTATAACATCAAATCATCCCAAGACGTAAAAACTAAAGAACCTACCTTTCTGGAAAATAGCAAGGCTGATACTACTTCTGAAATGGATTTCTCAATTTTTCCAATAATTACATCAAAAGGATTGCTAATTTTTAAAAAAATTCTACTATTTCTTTCTAGCCACAAAGACCAAATAACAATACTTGGCGAGACCAACCATAGTGTAGAAAAGGTAGAATTTGAGAATAAGATGGGCCAACTTTGAAACACTTGAAGGAGAGAGAAAGGAAGGGGGCCATGCCAAAACAATTTTGAAAGTAGCCAATACCAAACTTTTGAAGAAAGATTACAACTCAGTAGCAAATGATCCACTATTTCCTCAACTTCAGAACAAAATGGACATAAGAAAGGGTTAGCAACCCCAAGCCTGACTAACCTATCACTAGTAAGGATTCTATAATTCATAGCTAACCAGGCAAAAGCTCTTGCTTTAGGCAGGCAAGGACCACTCCAACAAATCTTATATGGCCAATTAATAAGTGAATTAGAATCCTTACTAATGATACTTAGATATCCTTGTTTAATCATATAATGCCTAGACTTTGAGGGGACCCAAATAAGTTTATCCTTTCCTCCTGACATAAAAATTCTTCTTTCCTTCAAGATATCTTTAAGCAAGACCTTCTGCTCTTGGGGAATCAGAAAATCATTAAAATTTCTCCACATAATTTTATTAATATCTGACTTATAATCAATTTCAATATAATCTTTAACTTTTGTTCCCCAAGCTTGGCACAAAAATAGCTTAATTTCTTGAAGGCCTTCTATTTTAAACAAAGGTTGATGACTATTCCAAGAATCATCCCAAAAGAGAGCAAAATTTCCATCATGCATAACCCAAGATAGAAAAGGGGAAATCACCTCTCTACATTTTATAAAAAAATTCCAAATATGAGAACCCACCTTTGGATTAAGAATAGTAAAGATCCTTTTAGGAGAAAAAGAATCTAAATATTTAGCAAACATAATTTTTCCCAATTTTGATTCTAGCTTTTCAAATAAATTCCAAACCAATTTGGCTCTAAGAGCCTTATTATGTGCTTCAATGTTATGGATCCCAGTTCCTCCTTTCTACTTCGGAATGCAAATTTTGTCCCAAGAGATTAAAGGGATCTTTTTCCTGTTCATATTAGAGCCATTCCACAAAAAATTTCTCAAAATACTCACAAGGCAAGAAAGGATAGACTTGGGAACCATAAGCACTGAAAGCATATATACAGGCACTGCTGATAAAACTATTTTAATCATAAGAATTTTGCCAGCCAAAGTTAACCATTTACCTTTCCAAGAAGAAATTTTAGATTTGATACTTGTAATAAGCTTATCCCAAAACATATTTTTAATAGACCCCGAGAAAAGAGGAATTCCCAAATATCTTGAGGAGAGGACATCCACTTGAAAACCCATAAATTTTGCAACCCTTTCTTTCACTAAAGGAGAAGAAAAAAAGAAAAAAAATTTAGATTTGTCTTGATTCAATTTTTGTCCCGAAACTAAATAGTACTTAGAAATTACATCCTTCATAAATTTAGCTTCTAACATCACAGGATGCCCAAACAACAAAGTATCATCTGTAAACAAAACATGAGTAATAACAAAGGGAACTCTAGGAATTTTAATCCCCTTCCAATTACCCGTGGAATTTTGCCTCATAATCAATCGACTCAAACCTTCAGCCATTATTATTAAAAAAAAGGGGACAAAGGGTCACCTTGCCTTATCCCTTGAGATGACTTGAATAATTTAGATTGAGAGCCATTGATCAGAATAGAAAAGCTTACACTAGAAATACATGATGAAATCCACTTACACCATTTAGGAGAGAATCCAAACTTAAGGAGAACATGGAACAAAAAGTCCCAAGATACTCTATCATATGCTTTTAACATATCCAGTTTAACCAACATAGCAGGAAGTTTATGTTCATGAATTGAATGCAAAACCTCATGAGCCACCAGAGCACCTTTAGATGTTTCCTTGCTTGGAACAAAACCTCCTTGTTCATCAGAAACAATTTTTGGAATAAAAATAGCAAGTCTTAAAGTAATTGCTTTAGAAATGATTTTATATAAAGTATTACAAAGAGAAATGGGTCTGAAATCAGCAAAGGAGGAGGGAGTAGCAACTTTAGGAATCAAAGCAATGAAGGTAGAATTAATCTCTTTCAAAACAATTTAATTTCTATGGGCTTCTTCTACTACCAACCATACATCCTTACCTACAAAATCCCAAGATTTTTGAAAGAAAAGTGGGGTAAATCCATCCGGACCAGGAGATTTGTCTGGGTCTAAGGAAAAAACCACTGTCTTAATTTCTTCTAAAGAAAAGTGTTTCATCAATTCCAAATTATCTTCTTGTGAAATCAAAGTAGGGATATGATTTAAGACTTCTCGCACAGTCGAAATGGGGACCATAATATTTTCTTTAGAAAGGAGCTTCTAAAAAAAATTAACTCCTTTTTGAATAAGAACATCATCTTGCAAAATGTTCCCCATAGAGTCTTTAATTGCATAAATAGAATTCTTATGTCTTCTTACCATAACTGATACATGAAAGAATTTTGTGTTTCGGTCTCCTTCTCTCAACCAAGTCTCCCTTGATTTCTGTCTCCAAAAGATTTCTTCTCGAGCTAAAACTTCCTCTAAATTAGATTGAAGAGATTTGACACATTCAAAGGAAGCGGTATCCATGCCCTCTCTTATAATGACTGCATTCATTTGTTCTAGTTGAGATTGTAATGCTACTTTTTGAGAAAAAATGTTACCAAACGAAAACTTATTCCATTCCTTAATTTTTCCCCTTATAAATTTCAACTTCTCATTAAGCCAGAACATGCGAGAACCTTTCACAAAAGGGGCACTCTTCCACCAAGATTCCAGCAGGAGTAAGAAGTTATTATCTCTAAACCACATAGCTTGAAACTTAAAAGAAGATCTAAATTTCTTTCTAATCATATCCAAATCCAGATGAAGAGAAATGGGAAAGTGATCTGATGCAGAGAAAGGAAGAACAGAAGTACCAAAAATTTTAGAGTCAAAACACCATTCAAAAGAGAACAGAAATCTATCCAACCTTTCTGCAATATTTAAAAAATCCTTTCTTCTATTAGACCAAGTGAAACTCTCGTTCAATAAAGGGCTATCAACCAATGCATTATCTAAAATAAAATCATTAAAATCTTTAATTACCCTCTGAGGAGGGCAAATCCCTCCCGATTTCTTTGATAAACAAGTGATAGCATTAAAATCTCCCCCTAAGATAACTTTTTCTCCAGATAACTTTTGCAAAAGTGCATTTAAAATATCCCAACACCTTTTTTTTTCACTACTCGAAATTGGTCCATAAATATTGAATAACCAAAAATTTAGCGAAGGGGAAATTATCTTAACCAATAAAAAGTTTTGAGTAGAACAAATTAGTTCTGCATCACAGCTTTTACTATCCCAGAGAGTAACCAAACCTCTTGAAGCCCCCTGAGAAGGAAAATGATGAAACTTCCATTTGAACCAATTTGGAAAATAATATCAGCTTGAGTTTGGGATAACTTTGACTCCTAAAGCAAAACAATGTCCATACCTGAAGAATCAATCTGATGCTTTACCAAGCGTCTCTTGTTAGGGGCATTAATGCCCCTAACATTCCAATATAGGATCTTCATTGTTCTCGAGGAGAGTTTCTCACTCTCCCCGATCTCAAACAGGTTTCAAGGGTAGCCTGCAACCCAGCTTTAATTTCTTCCTGAGTTTTGAAAGATTTTGGTTTACGACCTCTCTTGGAAGGAGAAATAGACCTAGATTTTGTAGGAGAATCTTGGCTTAAGGATTGGGAAATAGACATTTTTGTAGAAAAATCAAAAAGGTCATTGCCAATCCCATCAACTAGCAAAACCTTCCAGTCCGACTTCCCCAGATTTAATTGATTGTCACTTACCAAACTTCAATCATAAATTTTATTAACATTAGAAATACCTTCAACTATATGAGAGTCTTCTGCAATTACCTCGTCCGCAAGTTCATCAATGAGATAAGAAGCAACTTTTTGAAGGGTCTTATCAACAAAAGCTTTTGCTTCCTCCTCAGAAAAAGAAAAGTTGACCAAACTTGAAACATCCTATTGATTACCATTTGGAATGTAATTATCTTCCTCCTTATTAAAAGTTGAGAGTAAATTCTTCTTTACTATATCTTTGTGGGAAAAATTAGGGGTATCTAATTCTTCATTTTTACCAATATCAAACTCAAAAGAACACTCCTCTGAAAGATTGTTAACAGAATGTTGCCCCTCATCCAAAGCAAGGGAATCAACTAAATGATTTAAAGATGCTTCCCCTAAATTAACAGAATCAAGATCTTCCCTTGAAAATTTATCTTTTTCCGAATCCTCACAAACCCATTTTGATTCAAAAAGCTCTAGCTTTTCCATAGTCATAGGGTTTTAAAAGACAACTACTTGCTTGCAGGACCCAAATTTAGAATGGAATTCCATAAATTTAGGAAAAGGAAATGAAGTATTAATAATTAAGGAAAACCTTACTGGCGACTCTGGTTTTTGGAAATTAGACATATAATGCTTAATAAAGAAACCCATTTTCTTAGCAGAGAATTCAATAGAGATCTCTGTATTCAAGAGGTAAATTTGGCAAAGTAATCCAAAATGGGACAAAATTCATGTTAGCTTTAATTGGATCAAAATTAGGCTCCCATTTTTGAATAAAAATCCCTTTTCCTTGGTAAAACCACAATTTTTGTTTTAGGGTTTCATCATGAAAAAAGCCATTCTCAAAAATTACCGTAAAAACACATAAATCCTTTTGCAAGAAAAAAAAATCTGAAACCCCTTTCCAAGAAACCCTAACCCAATTAAGAAAGATATCAAAATTAAATTTGGAATTCCACACCTTACCGATGATTGCCCTTGTAGCAAGATCTTGGATATAGGGATTCACCATATCATCAGGAATTTAGATATTAACAATTTCTGTGGAAGCCCTAGCATCAATTTTTGAAGCTTCTTCAAGAGGATTATGTTTAAGAGGAACTGGTGTTTCCCTCCACACTTGACGAATGCCACTTCTAGATTCCACCTTTCCTGAAACTGTAGCTTGATTAGTTGCAAGAAACGGCTTTTGTGCATTAAACCTTTTGTTGTTACGGAAACCAAAAGAACCATATCGAGACTAGAAATGATACTGCCCGTTATTTTGGAATGATCTTTGAAACCCTAATCCTCTTGATTCCTAAAAGGATGGTCGCCTTCTTGCCCTAACCACTTCAAAAAACAAACTCTGTTGTGAACGCAAAGGTCTTCTATAAAAGACCTCATCATTTTGACACATTTTGTCACATAGCGTAATGTAATAATATTTAAATTATTAACATGTATTGTTATTATAATAATATTTAATTTAATATTTATATTTATATTAATAATTATATTTGTTAAATATATTATATATTATATTTAAAATAAATATATTATATATTATATTTAAAATAAATATACTATATATTATATTTTAATTATATTAATTTATAATATTGATTTAGGATATATAAGATTTAAGTAATATTTAATTTATTATTTAAATAAAAATATTGGTTTTATAATATTCAATATGAATTTTAATGTCATTCATATTTAATTATAAATTATCATTATAGGGACATGACAACCCTCCCCACTCAAGATTGTTTGTCCTCAAGCAACTATAATTAGGTGTCCTAAAGTAATATTTTATAACATTATATTTTATTAGGTTTCCTTTTATAGAACATAACATTACACTCACCAATAATATAAAATAACCTCTATAAAATGTAGCAAATACTAATAAAGTATAGTGCCATAAAACTATTGTATATATGTTTTCATTAATGTTATTGAAATTAGTTCTCATAGATATATTTTTTTAGGTTTAATATAATGCCCTAAAATAATAATAATTTATAAATTAGGGTTTTACCTTTTAAGATTTTTCAGCACTATATTATATATATTTTGATTAGTGCAAAATTTATAAACCTTGGTGAAAATGGAAAATATTATTTTATAAATAATTTATGTTATTACTATATTTTATTAAGGTTTATGTACACAATAAATACTTTGGGTTAGTTGGTTACCCATAGATGAAAATAACTTTGTCAAATATAAATTACTTTATAAGAACTAAATAGAGATATCTTAATATATATATTTATAAATTATATTTTAATTATTTTATTTTACTATTTCATTTAGTATATTTACTTAATGTAATTTTATTGTTATTAAGAGTTGTTTTATTTTTTATTTATTTTTACCTTATTTACTCATCATTTATTACATATTTGTAATAAATTTTAATTTTTTAATGTTGCATCATAGATTTTTATTTTATTTTATTTTTTTATGATTTTTTTTTTTTTGAGAATTAGAAGTCAACTATTATTCACATGATGGCAGGATGATAGTTCTGATACCACTGTAATGTCCCCTTCTAGTAAGCCAAAAATTTTCACAGCCTTGCACAATTTTAACTTAGTAAAAGAGAACATTAGTATTCCATTCATCTTTTATTTCAATATAAATTCATTAAGACTCTTGCTCAATTATCCATATTCACATTAGTTGTCATACATTTTCATTTCATAGACACATTTCACATACACATTATTTCCTTCATCACTTGTTTATAATATAGCTCGAGAGGGACATTAGGTAGACTCGGATGTTAACTAGCTCTAGGTCACCATCTTATGCGAGTATGATTTTGCTAAGGAGATAGTCCAACCATCCCTTATAGAGGCCCAAAGGTTTCACTCACACTCGGAGTACCTCACCATTTGGCTTGTGGGACTTCACCCACACCCGAGGTTCCTCATCTAGACGAGGGTCACCTACCATAGGGCACATAACCTTGTAAGTATACCTTAGGCCCAAGGATTTCACCCACACCCAGGGTACCTCATCTCTTGGCTTGAGGGACTTCACTCACACCCGGAGTTCCTCATCTTGTTGAGGGTCGCCTAGGTCCACTACACTACCCCTAACTATGTCCTACACAAATGGTGATAGAGGGGTTAATGATAGAGTCCTAGTCAGCTCTGAGCATATCATAAACTCATTCTTATTGGATCATTTGTCATGTTATTTACTTATTGGCAGCATGTTTGCCATCATTATTATAATATCTTTTATCTCTATTTCATTCTTACTTATAGTATTCCCATTCATCTCTACTTATATATATACCTATAAACAATCTTACCATTTATTTTTAATAGTTATAAATTGACGTATTAAATATCCATAAATACTTACTTACCTGCTGTAGCTTTACCTCGGATTCCTTACCTATTGTTGCGGTCTTCTTTCTATTTTCCAATGTTTTCCTTCCTCGATGGAATGACTAATATAATTTTTTAATATTGCTGCTGCTCTTTATATATTATATAATATATACTTCACACCCTCTTCTCCATCATACCCCTTATTCCCTTTTATATATTTCCAAGGGTTTTTTTGGCCAAAGATCATGGCTTTTAGTGATCGTTGCATAAGTCTTCATTACAAATTGTTGTTGTTTAATAAACTTGTCTTATAATGGTTGTAATTATAATCGCCACATACATACTTTTATTTATATTTGATTGCCTTATATAAGATCACTGACTGAACTACTTCTCTCACTTTATATTAGTTTATATAATTATAGTATAGGATAATAATAATCCCATGCTGGTGCTGTTGAAGGTCTGTGCAACCTGAAAGGTAAGTTTCTGGCGCAGGAGAGCAAAAAACGTAAAGGTGGTAGTCCTGCTACGAGTAAAAATGCCAAAAAGAGATGCAGTGATGGGAGTGATAAGAAAGAAGTTGAAGATTCAGGCAAAAAATAGGGGACCCCGGGGAAAGATGAAGTGAATATTGTCAAATATTTAGATTTTGTTTTGGGTAAAGATGGTAAACCCAGAAGGCCTTCCTTGAGGAGATCTTCTCAGTTGGTGGGAGGCCCTCCTCAAGGAATTAAATTTGTGGATTACTCCACTGTGACTGAGGGTGAAAACACTGGGGCGGGAGGTGGAAACGGAGGGAATTAAGACTAATCCTGAGAAAGATCAGGAGGGCACAAGTCACTTCATGCCAATGAACAATTCTTTCTATGATACCAATGAGGGAGAAAATGAAGTCTAGGAGACCCCGGATAAGGAGGTTATGAGTGCTAGGAGAGACATGGATTACAGGAAACTGGAAGCGGAGCTGGCCGATGTCAAGTCCCATCTGGCTGTCATGGAAGACAAGGCGAAGAAGATGATCTAGATGATGCTGAAGACCTCCCTCAAGGCTGCTGATGTCTTTGTTGTTCTACAGGTGGACCAGACGAACAATGTAGAATCGCTGATGGAAGACCAGAAAAATCTTTTTAATATGTTAACTGATGATTGGAAGACCTTGCTTAGTTAGTTGGTTTATGTTTTATGCTTTTATCAGACTTGTTTTAAACTCGACATATGTTTTGTTAATATTTTTTGGTTGACTGTTGGTCAGCTGTCAGTTGGCTGTTGGTGGCTCTGGGCCTACTTTGTTGCCTTTTGGCTTTGTTATCAGGTTCTGCTCCTGGGTTAGCAACTTAACTTAATAAAAAATAATATTGATATTTATATCAATATTTATGTTATTTATATTTATTCCTATATATAATATAATAATATTATATGTTATTAATATTTATATTTATTATTTATATTATATATACAATTTAATAATATATAAATTATTAATATTTATATTTATCATTGTCATTTATGACTCTTGTCAATTAAAATAGATATATTATATTTTAACTATAGAAATAATATTAGTATAGTAATATTATTTATTAGATAATAAGTATTAATAACAATATATATTTACTTAAATATACGTAATTATCTCTATCCTTTAAATTGACTAAATACCATATTTTACCAAAGTAATTTCACCGACTTTTATCATGTTGTTTAAATCTTTAATTTAAACAATGTCTTAATATCGGGACATGATAGACTTTATAATATTTATAATAATTAACTTATAATATTGTATTTATGTTTATTCTTATATAATATAATAATATGTATATTATAATAAAATTTAAATTATTAACATGTATTGTTATTATAATAATATTTAATTTAATATTTATATTTATATTAATAATTATATTTATTATTTATTTTTAATAATATATTTAAAATAAATATATTATATATTATATTTTAATTATATTAATTTATAATATTGATTTAGGATATATATGATTTAAGTAATATTTAATTTATTATTTAAATAAATATATTGGTTTTATAATATTCAATATGAATTTTAATATCATTCATATTTAATTATAAATTATCATTATAGGGACATGACAGAATTCTTCTTAATTCATCCATTTCACCTATTTAAGGAGGCATATTGCATCTTTAACCCTCTAAGACCATTCTCCAACCCCCAGTTTTCACCGAGAAGCCCTATTTTTTGGGTCACCCATGGATCTCCCCAGGTGACCCCTAGATGAACCTGCTAGTAAAAGGGGTAACCCATGGGCAACCCTATTGTGTTTCTAAACAAGTGTTTCCCTTCAATTCAGGCCCCAAAAGGCTTCATTTTTGCTCCAGTTTGCATGTAATCTCAACCCTAACATAGACTGAACTATTCTTAGCCCATCCATCACCCTCAATAATTCATAATTAGCTCTTTTTATCTATTCTTATCATCTCTTCTATTCATGCTAACTCCATTTTCTCAACCAATGATAAGATTTCATAGCTTCATCACTCCCCAATCAACCCAGTCTTCTCTTCAATCAAACTAGTTAACTCTCCAATCAAGAGAGTTAACTCCTCAATCATCCCCACCTACCATGAGCCATTCCATCCTATAAATACCTCCTTTCTCTAAGCATTAGAGGAGGCAAATTTCATAGTTGCATCCATTCATAAGCTTATTATTTTCTCTCCATTAGCATCCTTAATTCTCACACAGGACGCACATACATTTTAATTTTACTTAGCATAGATTCTCAAAGCATTATCATGCTCTCATTTTCTCAATCTAATACCATTATGCCCAATTAGCGAGCTCACATAGTGCTCATAGCTCAATTCGAGCTCAATCCATATCATCACTAGCTTTCTCAAGCTCAAGTCAATCATTTACTCTTCACACTTAATGCCAAGAGGAGGACCCCCTACTACAAGAGGATGAAGATGTTTCCAAAAATAAAGGATTCCTGAGGGAAGTGCAAAGACTCATGCCTCAACCATATTCTAGGTTCTTTAAATGCTTTTTAGTAATTAGATCACAACATTGCTCTTGAGGGAAGTAATTAATCATTTTTTTACTCTTGATAGGAATTGTTAGCATAGATTCATCTCTTTGCATTAGATTGGTGATTAGATGTTTTCAATATATTTAAGTACTTTCAATAGATTAGACAATCATTTTCTTTCCTTAGAGTAGAAATCAAGAACAATCTTAGAAAAATACAAAAAAATAGATTAACTTGCATCAAGAAAACTCATCTAGACTTGCATTCATATTTCCCTTTTGTATTAATTAGATGATCTTTTCTTATCGAGAAAATAACAAAAAAAGATTGCTTGCATTCATATAGTTGCATACATTCAAAAACACCAAGAAAAGTTAGGAAAACTTAGAACAACTAAACCCTTGGTTTCATCACAAGGTATCGCTAAACATTCACATGCAAGAGTAAACCCTTGGTTTCATCACAAGGTAAATCCTGTATACATCACAAGTCAAACCATAGGTCAAACTCTAGGTCAACTTTGGTCCAACAGAAGAAATCAACCCTAGACCACAACTTAACCAAGAACACCAACATATCCTTAGGGTTGTGCATTAAGACAATCAAATACAACAAGTACTTCAAGCCCATGAGGAAAGATTACAATGCACTAGGTTCATCAACGAACAAAATAGCTTACCCACATGGTGTTGGAATCTAAGAAACCCAAATAGGAGACACATCACAAGTGACTCCTTTAGGTCATACTATTATCTCAACAACTGAGAGAGAGAGGTCACCTGTGGCAAGGAGAGGGTTCATGTGCAAATCGAGGCTGACTCACCAGCAGGGTCACGTTTCAAGTAACACAGGGCCTGAAATGTAACTTGCACTATGAAAAACCTATGCACAAGTCTAACACAATGAACTTTTGGTAGTACAAAATTTGGGGTCCAACTTGCAACATGCAAAATACCAAGTCAACTCTAAACTCTAACCCCTTGTGCAATTCAAGTTCTTAGGATTCTGAACTCTTGTAATTCAAATGGTGGATTCTGATTTACATTGGCAAACAATAGAAAAAACACAAGTCTGAAAATAACAAGCTTCATTTTTGCAAGAAATAGGACATAACTTTCTCAATTTTTGTGTTGAGTGAAATGATAGACCAAACGTTTGAGCACCTATGAGCTCTATATTGGTCAAACAAGAACCCAAAAAATAGGCATAGTTCCCTAGAAACTAGGTAAAACATAACTCATGCCTCGTATCATAAACATCATAATGAATAACATGATAACATAATAATCATAGCATGTAAAGTAAACTAATCTACAAAGTATAAATTAGGATGAGCATAATCAAGTGATTCCATTTCAACATGAATTATAAACACATAGCATAAAATGATGTATTGAAAGATTGCAAATAAATAATTTGGGTTACAAGTTTAATTATGGCTCCAAAACAAACTAAGACAATTGATGTAAACTTGAGTTTTGTTGATACTTGATTAAAAAATATTATAATTAAGTCATAGTTACAGAGTTTGACGTTGAGTTAGAGTTGACAATGATGTTGCAATATTTTGATATTTATTGTTCTTTATTTATATGAATGTTTTGCAAAGATTGTTATGAGTAATTTGTATTCTATTTATTGCTTTGAGGAAAAAAATATGTCATATTTGTAGGTTCTCACATGGTTATCCTTAGTCACACATGTCTACTTGAACTAATCAAGTTTATTGAATCTAATTCTTACTCAAGTATTTCTTCAAATTCTTATCATTGGTATGTTGCACAAACTTTCTTGAGGCACAAAATCCCCTAAAGGTTTTGAGAAAAAATTATCGCATATTTTTAGGTTCTTATATGATTTCCCCCAATCACACATGTCTAATTAAATTAATCAAGTATGGTTATCCCCATTCACACTTTAAACGACAATATTAATACATGGCAGAAAACATTTTACATTTTGTTAAATATAATTAGAAATGTAGGAGAAAAACTATATTTTTTTTAGTGTGCTTTATTTTTCAATGTGCATCTTGTGAGTATTCCATGTAGTAGGAAAGTTGTTTAGAAGTATAGTATGGAAGCTATTTATAGTTTAGAAAGATACATCATATATAGCTTATATAGTCAAGGATCTTATAATAGACATTTTGAAAAAGTTATAAAATATACAAAAAGTAGATAAAAATCATCAGTGTAATACTTGTGGGATATATGATTAAGGGAGGGTGTTGAAAATTGGGTTAGTAATAACCTATGTATTATGTTACAAGCTGTAAATGCTTGCTAAGGAATAAAGCCACTTGTATTAAAGTTGTTGTAAAATAACTAATGATTTGGTTTTATGTATGGACCTTGGGTTACAAAAAGGTGTGCATGTTTAAGTTAGATTGTGTACTTTCCATGGACTTCGAGAATAGTAAAGATAGTTATTTTGTTTGCTATGTTGTGTAGTCTTTTTTACCCCTCATATAGTTGACCATGTTTATATGTTTCAAATTTATATGTTCATATTTGGTTTGACTCAGAGGGTGCTTAATTTAATTATTTTTCTAATGCATTAAAAGGCCAAACTTATGGCTTCACCTCCACATCCTATTAAGTTTGTTAAACTCTCAAGTAGTGGATCAAATGACATTGTAATAAGCTTGACCTTTGTTGGGCCTACTATGAATGTTGCTCACAATGCAAATACGGTGACAGAATTGTAGGGGATTTCAATGGAGTTGTCTCAGTGTTGTCATGAGTTACTTCAAAGGGATAGGGGAATGGATCTTTCCACATGTTTGTTGTAGGTGGATGAGTTGAAAGCCTTTCATGATGCATTATCTAGCTTGGCTATGATGTATCATAAGTTTGATGGGTTGTTTTTCTTGCTAAAGGATATCTTCTTTGAACAACAATATGGATTGGGTGGAGCTGCTAAGTTATTGGACGCACTTGAGCATTGCTTATATAATATGTAGTGTTGGTGAATATTTTTGAAAAGTTCTCTTGTAACCTTCCCTTGTAATGTTGATGCAAGGTGGTTAAGATTTTTTTCAACTGAGCTCTACAACTATCTTAGCCATTTTTGAATTTGTCTTTGAGCGGGAATGGCTAGCAACAATTTGAGGGGGCCCAATGACATAATCTCCTCTCCCTACGTCCATGGATCCACTTTCTAGCATGGGTAGTCATACTAAGCACATGGTCCTATCCTTGGATCAAGGATCTAAGAGATGGTAGGAGGACCTCATGGGTATTGCTCATAGTGGTAGTATTAACGGGACGAGTTTCTTGGTTCTTTCTGAGTGCGAGGAAGGAAAGGCTCTTAAACTACTAGATCAGACTATCCTAAGGGTGGTGGCATCTATGGAGAACACTCTAGTTGGGAAGTTATTTGGTTATAGACCCAACATAGACTTGGTCAGAAGATGGATGGCTACCAAGTGGGTGCCTAAGGGTAGTGTCATGGCCAGTGCCATAGTGGGTGGGATGTTCCTTTTTAAATTCACATCCCAGGAGGATTTGCTGTCGATCTTGGCTGGTGGCCCATGGCTATATGGGAAGCACTCACTTTCCCTGTGCAAATGGAAACTTGGATTTGATCCTAAAGTTGATCTCAACCAATCTTCTCCAGTCTAGGTTAGGCTCTCGGCTCTTCTGCTGGAATATTAGGATGAGGAAATATTTGCCTGGATTGGAAACTCCTTTGGGGACTATGTGACTATTGATAAGGTCACTAAGGCTAAGGTAAGATTGGTTTATGCCAAATTATGTGTGAATGTCAATATCCTCAAAACCCTACCCACTTCCATTATTCTAGAATCTAAATTTGGAAAATGGAACTAGAGTATTCTCTATGAGAACTCCAGGGTCTTCTACCAAAATTGTATGAAACCTGGACATGTCTTTACTCAGTGTCGGGCTCCCAAGCACCTCCCCACCTCTAAGGGAGGAGTGAAAGAAAATGAATGAGAGCCCTGAGGAATATCCCTTTAAAGTGGATATCCTCAATCTTGTTGATTCCCCTTGGGTTCCCCGATGAAGAATGTGGAAGTAGAAGCTGCTGCTGGGGGGAGACTAGAGTTTTGAGTCTAGTGGGGAGGTTCAAGGTCAAGTGGAGAATGTGACCGAAGACTCTCAAGATATGGGTACTAATGGCTAGGCAGAAGGACCTAATGGTAGGTCTGAGGAGAGGGAGGAAGGAGAGATCTTCCAGACCTCTGACACCTTGGGGAAAGAGGCTATTATTATTAAGGAGAATGTTTAGGATAATATTCCTTATAGCCCTAAGCAAAGGATGGGGGGAATCAAATTGGGAGCAAGTATTCTAGAGAAGAACTTCTCCCCATCCACCGGAGCAGGCACTAGTAGAAATTTGGAGGATTCAGAGGGATGGTCTACGGCGAAGAGAAAAGGAAAGGGCTCTAGCAGAAAGACAATGGATGTGGGAGGGGAATATGGCAAAGGAAGACCCTTGCACATGTAAATAAGACATTGAGAGGTCACGAGGGAAATAACTATTGGTAGGCAGGCCGCATTGGTGGTCCCTCCTAGGAAGACTAAGAAATGAGGATTGTTTCATGGAATATCTGAGGGCTAAACATCCCTCACAAGTAGTTTCTTGTTAAGAACTGTATTTATGACAATAAGGTGGATATTCTCTTACTGTAGGAAGTTAAAATGTCAGAGTAAAATTTCAAACTAGCGATTAAAAATATCTGGCCCAATGCTAATTTTGACATCACTGAAGCTTAAGGGGCATGGGGGGTATTGTCACCCTGTGGAACCAAAATCTTCAGGGCGTGGTGGTGTCCTGTGCTAGGTATTGTCTTGAACTTTCTTTATTTTGTAAAAATAATCAGTGGACCCTGGTCAATGTCTATGCTCTGAACTCTTGTTCAAGAAGGAAGGATGTTTGGGATTATCTATCTGACAAGATTAAGCTATCTAGGAAAACTCACTAGATGATTGTGGGAGACTTGAACTCCCTCTTCTACCCCTTAGAAAAATGGGTGTCCTCACTAACTATTCTGATAGCATGGCAGACCTAGCTGAGTTCCTAAGCAATTATGGTCTTATGGACATTGAACTTATGGGCCAATCCTTCACTTGGTCTAACAAAAGGTAAGGGAATCATCTTATTCAGGTCAAACTAGATAGATTCTTAATATCCTCCAATTGGACCATAGCCAACCTTGTTAGTCTGGTGGCTCTCCCCTGTGTGGGTTCGGACCACAATCCTTTGCTGTTAAACTAGCAAGAAAGGAGCATCAAAGGTCCTTTTCCTTTTAGGTTTGAGATAATGTGGGTGGTTCACCCTAACTTTAGAAATTTCCTGATTTATTGGTGGAAAATTCCTATTTAGGGGCCGACTATGTATAGATTGGTGCAAAAACTTGTCAATGTTAGGAATAAAGTTAAGGGATGGAACAAGTATACCTTTGGGAATGCTCTGATCAGAAAAAATAATATTATGTGACAGTTGTTGAATGTTCAAACTAGGATGGAACAAGGAGACTCTTTGGAGGAGCTACATGATCTTGATAATTCTTTATCTAAAGATTGGTTGTTGACCTTGAAGGAGGAGGAGCTATATTGGAAACAAAAATCTAGAGTCAAATGGCTAAGAGAAGGGGATAGAAATATGTCTTTCTTCCATCAATTTACCCTCTGGCATAGGAAGAAAAATTCAATCAGTAGACTCCAGGATGAGAATGGGCTAGTGGTTGAGGAAGATGAAGGGCTTGGGAGGTTGGCCTCCAACTATTTTCAGTCCTTTTTGGATTGCCATCATTCTAACGTTCCCTCTAGGGATAGTGAGGCCCTTTTGAACTCCATTCCTACCATCTTGTCGAAGGAGGACAATAGCCTATTGACTAAACTGGTCACAAAGGGAGGAAGTCTGGGTGGTGGTCTTCTCCATGGGGGCATTCAAAGCCCTAGTTTCTGATGGGTTCCCACCAGCCTTTTTCCAAACATTCTGGGATGTGATTGGAAAAGATGTCACTAATGCGGCCAGGAATTTTTTTAGAATGGGCAAGCTTCTGTGACAGTTGAACAACACTTTCATAGCTCTAATCCTAAAGAAATCTGAGCCCAACTCCATGACGGACTTCAGACCTATCAGTCTCTGTAACACTGTCTACAAGATATTCACTAAGATCTTGGTCTTCAGATTTCAACCTCTCTTGGATAAGCTCATAGCTTCCAATTAGAAAGGCTTTTTTCTGTAGGCAAATCCTTGATGCGGCCATCACTACACATGAGATTATACACTCTATTTCTAACAACAACTGCCCATGTATAATTTTTAAATTAGACATTTCAAAATCTTATGATAGGGTCAATTGGAATTTTTTTCTTAATGTCCTCAGGATATTTGGTTTCCAAGATAAGGTGATCAACTTGGTGAAGGAATGTATCTCCACGGTCAGATTTTCTGTGTTCGTCAATGGTTCCCCTCATGGATTTTTCTCCTCTAGCAGGGGAATCAGATAGGGGGACCCTCTGTCACCTTATATCTTCACTTTTTGGCTAAGTTTCTTGGAAGGAATGCGTGCAACTTGTTAGGGAGTGGTGCTCTTCGTGGAATTAAACCTGGTTCCACAACCCAGGGATCGGTTATTCAGTAGTTTGTGGATGACACTATTTTATTCAGGATTACTTCTATGGTTGAGGCTAGGAGGTGGATAATTCTCCTCAATGATTATGAGGTAGCTTCAGGGCAAAGCATTAATTTTGAAAAGAGCCATATCTATTTCGTGAACTCCCAGGAATTTCTACAACAAAAAATTATGAGAGTCCTAGATTGCTCTAGTGTGCTTATTGGCTACCTACCTTGGACTCTCGCTCATGACCACCAAAGTCACTTTTGAGTATTAGAACTTGATCATAGAGAGAATGCAGAGGAAGTTGGCTAGTTGGAAAGGATCATTGTTAAGTCAAGTGGGGAAATTTCAATCACTTAAAGCCTCTCTCAAGGCATCCCTAATTATTTCCTCAGCTTGTTCAAAATCCCAAGATGTGTGGCCGAGAAGATAGAGCAGATCCAGAAGAAGTTTCTCTGGTCCGATGTGGAGGAGAAAAGGAGAATTGCTCTTGTAGGTTGGGAGAAAGTTTGCACCCCCAAGAAGCAAGGGGGATTGGGATTAAGAAGAATTCATCTCATGAATAGGGCCCATATGACTAAGATTGGGTGGAACATGATCCAAGGCAATAAGGATTGGGGAGATATAATGGCTGCTACATATCTTAGTGGAGATAAGGGCTATAGACTGCTTGCTAATCTGGGCCTCCCTAAAGGTTCTATCATTTGGAATGGGACCCTTAAAACTAGGGGTCTCCTTCGTAAAGGTGTAAGGTGGAAGATTGGAGATGGTAGGCATGTTAACTTCTGGGAGGATAGATGTTTGAAGGAATTTTCTCTTAGGGAGCTTGATTATGGCAGGTTAGCTGATAGAGCCAATAGGTTCTTTGGATGCAAAGTGGCAAACTACATTGGAGGACAAGGGTTCATAAGGAACTGGAAGGGTATAGTAGATTGTGTTATGGATCATAATGAGGATAAAGAGGTGGCACTGCAGTGACAAAGGGAGTTGAACAACTTCGGTCTTTCCTTACTTCCGAAGCAAATCAAATGGTGTGGGACAAAGATAACAAGGGCCTGTTCACTGTGAAGAGTGCCTATGTGGTGTAGGAGCACCTTGACAAATTGAGACTTCCATAGGAGTTGGATTAAATTTGAATGGTTCAATATTGTAATAAGATAAATTATCTCATATTTCATTTGATGAAGTCATTAGGAAGGTTAAATGTTCAAGTTTTGTCTTCTTTTGCAAAATGGGAAAAGTTATCTTTCAAAAATGCAACAACATAAAAACTTGGAAGGTGAAGAGTCTTGTGGCTCTTGATTCGTTCCTAGGAAGTTAGAAACTGAAAAGACATGTCTAATGCCTTTAAAAAGGCCTTGTAACCTTTAGAAACTCGTGGGTGATTGAATTCAAGAATTGGAACAATAAAAAAGACTGTTTTTTAAGGCATTTCTACAGAAATTTGTTGTTTTCTTGCATGGTATGGCCCAGTAAGGGTAGAAGGACATTTATTTTTGATTTAAAATGAAATTATATTCAATCACCCTCCCTTTCTTTTTTGTCTCATCGAATTTGGTGCAATATTGAGGGAGTTATGACTGTTTTAGTGACTACAATTTCTAGAATTCTCCTATAACAGTCCTGTTGCAGCATTTGGTACGGTTATGTACGGATAGATATAGGGGCAAGCCATATATAGTTGGAAAGAGGATTGAGTTACCTTTCAAATTCATCTAGTAGGATGTCTTAACTCAATTCCTAGAGGAAGATATCACGTTTTTTCTAAAACTGCTCTGTTAACTAAGTTTTTGGGGCCTAAAAATGGGGGTTTGGTGTTTAAACACTTGAATGAGAAAATTATTGCATGAGACCTGGAAAATCCTTTGTTTTAGATCCTTTCCTAAGATTTTTTTAAGGTTTTAAGTGAGTGGGGCAAGTATTTGATAGGGTTCCTTTGTAAAGTGGGCAAATTAGGCCTTGTAGGAAGACAGTCAGGTTGTTAAGATAGTCAGATTCCGTCCAAAACAATAGTATATGATTTTGAAGTATGTTAAAGAACTCAATAGAGGGTACTCAGATTAGTAAACAGTTTTTGAAGTGCTTTGGGAAAGTTTGGAGAAAAGTTCAAGTTTGTCGTTGAACAGGGCTACTAGGATTAGGCCTAGTCAAGTGGAATTGTCAAGAACCAATCAAATTGGTTTGTGAAACCTATTGAATCTTGTTGGTAGGGGTAGGTTGAGACCCTAAAAGATGTAATATTTCATCTGAGAAGTTGGAACCCTAAGTTGAGCCCTTTGGAGGAGTTTAAGGCAAAGGGAAGACTAATGAAGTCTTATTGGTGGAAGCCACAAACCATTGAAATCTTTTGTTTCTATTAAATCATCTCATAAGACCTAACGCCTCTGCATCAAATTAGTATCAGAGCTAGCCAAAGATCTGGGAGGAGATGTTGTATTTATTCCTGTCACTAAGAAGGCAGGTAAAGCTGAAGAGTTTTGTTGGTGACCTTTGTTTTGTTGCTAAGTTGTTTGGTTGCAGGTGCTTATCCATCTAGCTGCAGAAGGATGTTTTCTAAGGTTGTGTGTGTAGGCAGACAAGATGAGGTCTATCATGACCATTCTCCAATAGAGATTTGGCTGGAGAAGGGTGCATAGAGAAACCACTGAGGAGAGAGTGGTAGGTGCATCACCAGGATCTGCTGTTGGGTGAGATGAATGGTTTGGTAAGTTGGTGTTGTGAAGTAGTGAGAGAGATGGATACCTGAAGAAGCACTTGATGTTGCAGCCTGAAGAGTACTCCACTGATGGGAGTAGAAGGAGCCTGAAGAAGCTCTAAAGTTGATAGTTTGATTTGTTGGTTGGTTGGTCACCTTTCTATGAATGAGAAGATTTGAAGCCTGAAGCTGAAGAAGATGAAGACAGAGATGCAGAGAAAGACCTTTGTTGCTGTTACATTTCCAAGGGACTTGGAAATTTTGTTGGTTGGTTGTATGGTGTAGGAGCAACTTGACAAATTGAGACTTCCATAGGAGTTGGATTAAATTTGAATGGTTCAATATTGTAATAAGATAAATTATCTCATATTTCATTTGATGAAGTCATTAGGAAGGTTAAATGTTTAAGTTTTGTCTTCTTTTGCAAAATGGGAGAAGTTATCTTTAAAAAATGCAACATTGTAAAAACTTGGAAGGTGAAGAGTCTTGTGGCTCTTGATTCATTCCTAGGAAGTTAGAAACTGAAAAGACATGTCTAATGCCTTTAAAAAGGCCTTGTAACCTTTAGAAACTCGTGGGTGATTGAATTCAAGAATTGGAACAATAAAAAAGACTATTTTTTTAGGCATTTCTACAGAAATTTGTTGTTTTCTTGCATGGTATGGCCCAGTAAGGGTAGAAGGACATTTATTTTTTATTTCAAATGAAATTATATTCAATCACCCTCCCTTTCATTTTTGTCTCATCGAATTTGGTGCAATATTGAGGAAGTTATGACTATTTTAGTGACTGCAATTTCTAGAATTCCCCTATAACAGTCCTGTTGCAGCATTTGGTACGGTTCTGTAAGGATAGATATAGGTGCAAGCCATATATGATTGGAAATAGGATTGAGTTACCTTTCAAATTCATCTAGTATGAGGTCTTAACTCGATTCCTAGAGGAAGATATCATGTTTTTTCTAAAACTGCTCTGTTAACTAAGTTTTTGGGGCCTAAAAATGGGGGTTTGGTGTTTAAACACTTGAATGAGAAAATAATTGCATGAGACCTGGAAAATCCTTTGTTTTAGATCCTTTCCTAATATTGTTTTAATGTTTTAAGTGAGTGGGGCAAGTATTTGATAGGGTTCCTTTGTAAAGTGGGCAAATTAGGCCTTGTAGGAAGACAGTCGGGTTGTTAAGACAGTCAGATTCTGTCCAAAACAATAGTATATGATTTTGAAGTATGTTAAATAACTCAATAGAGGGTACTCAGATCAGTAAACATTTTTGGAAGTGCTTTGGAAAAGTTTGGAGAAAAGTTCAAGTTTGTCGTTGAACAGGGCTACTAGGATTAGGCCTAGTCAAGTGGAATTGTCAAGAACCAATCAAATTGGTTCGTGAAACCTATTGAATCTTGTTGGTAGGGGTAGGTTGAGACCCTAAAAGATTTAATATTTCATCTGAGAAGTTGGAACCCTAAGTTGAGCCCTTTGGAGGAGTTTAAGGCAAAGGGAAGACTAATGAAGTCTTATTGGTGGAAGCCACAAACCATTGAAATCTTTTGTTTCTATTAAATCATCTCATAAAACCTAACACCTCTGCATCACTATGGTCTGTTGTTAGACCCAGGGGAGGGCAATTTATAGGGGAAAGTTTGGTTACCTAAGCTCTTACCCAAAATTAATTTCTTTTGGTGGACTCTGATTCATAACAAAATTCTGACCTTAGACAATTTAAAGAAGAGAGGGTTTCAAATGCCTAATAGGTGTTCTCTCTGTGATGAAGAGGAGGATTCTATCACTCACCTCATTCTATTTTGTAACTTCTCATGGGAGGTTTGGGGTCTTACTATGCAGAGGCTGAATATGTCTTGGGTTTCCAATGATAGTGTGGTTGCTTTGGTCAGAGCTTGGAGACCACCCTTTCAACCCACATTCTCGGTCACTAAGGAACTTTGGTTACAAATCCTTCCTCATCTTGCATGGAATTTGTGGAAGGAACACAATAATAGAATCTTCAGGGAGAAATTTAGAACCCCCTTGGATGTTTTTCAGGATTTCTCTAAATTGCTTACTGAAAACATTAATTCTTGTAAGTTTAAAGCAGTGGAGAACCCCCAAGGAAAGAAGAGCAAAATTTATTACTCAGTGGGATGTCAATCCGAGTATCTGCCACATTAATAATTCTAAGAAGATTGCTAGGGCTAAAATCTGCTAGACTCCACCTCAAAAAGGTTGGTTCAAACTTATATTTGATGGGGCAGCCAAAGGGAATCCTGGGGAGGCTAGTGGAGGAGGCATAATTAGATTTGAATCGGGGATGTTTGTGGCTGCTTACACTGGGGGATTAGGTATTAAGAGTAATAATGAGGCTGAGGCATTAGCTATGCTATGGGGTATTGAGTTTGCTCTTTCTATGAACATTCAACATTTGCATGTGGAAGGGCATTCACAGTTGATTGCTAATGCTACCTTGGGGTCGACCAATATTGGATGGAATTTGGCAGATATAGTGGGTGATATTTATCTACTTCTTAATGCCTTGGATGAGTACAAGGTTTCACATACCTACAAGGTAATGCCATGGCAAACCTTGGGATTAATAGCAATGGATGGCAGTGCTGGAGACTTTCATCAAGTCTTCCCAGTAGAATTCAAATCCTCATTAAAAAAGATGGATGCAATCACACCTAAGTCAGGCAGAGACAAGTATTTTGGACTCCTTGTCCTATGCACATTGTGGATGTGTAGTCGAGATTATTTTATTATGAGGAGGGGTGACAAGACTTTTAATGTGTTTAGAACCATTGATTTTCAAACCCATAGTGGTGAGAATAGACTTAGTGTTATTCAAAATTTTCAGAGTGGGAGTATTGAGGTGGATCGGAGGGGACTGACTTGGAGGCCTAAAAGGATGCTAAGGTGGCATGAGACCATGTGGAGAGGTGAATGGGCAATAGGTTGGCTTGGTAGTAATTATTTTCCTACCATCTCCGACTCCAGTGATGTTCACTTTTGCATGTGGTGACGGGTGTGGGTCTTTTCTGAGGAAGAGTAATAGGGTGGCAAGGGCTCTGCATATCTCCCAAATAATTATGCTGAATTTATATTTCATTCCCTTTGAAGTGATGGAATTGCACGAATGGAATTATACATTCATATGCACATTCTGCAAGGCATTTTCACAAGATTTTCTCATTCTAGATGCTTAGTTTACAAGAGTTTAGTATGGGTGGTGACATTGTTAAAATCAAGCTGACCTCACCCAAGGAGTTCAGGCAAGATCCTATGGTGTGGCACATCATACAGGAAGGTGATGTGGCCTCCTTTCTGGAAGCCATGATTGACCACGATGAGAATTTGTCCTGGTAATTTGCTAAGTTGTGGGACAATGATAATAGTCAAGTCCGAGTGGGGGGTATTAGTTTTGAGGTCTCGGAGGAAATCATAGGGAAAGCCATGGGGTTGCCTATCAAGGGTAAAAAGAACAACTATCGCAACAAGGTGCCAAACCCTGAAAATATGGGGTTATTCTTCAAAGAGGGGGAAGCAGCTATTAAGGGCAAGTTTTCCTCATGATTATGAAGTATTTTACACTGGAGGGCCGCTTCAATGTATTTTATCACTATCATTTTGCTTTACTCAACCATTTTAGGAATAGGCTAGAGCTTAGTTTCCCCTTTTTTCTTCTTTCATGCCTTAAGAATTCCATTCAGTCTGCTAAGGAAATCCAGGCTAAGAACCCTAACCATCTGCTCATCCCTCTCCACCAAGGGCTCATCCTTAGTTTGTATCATTTCCACTTGGCACTATGTCCGTTGAAGAAAATCAAAGTTTGTCTACTGGAGGATACTCTGTTGGCCTCGACCCCTATTGTTAAGGGTAAAGGCAAAAAATTTACTGGGTCCTCTAGAATCTCTCCAAAAAGCCCCAAAGGGGGAACTAAAATTGTGGAAAACCAAGGAAATACTCCCACGGGGACCTCTATTCTGGAGTCTAAATCTAAAACCCCTAAGAAAGCCAGCATGAAAATTGATTCCCCTATCTTGGAGATTGAGAAGTGAGCTATGGCGTCCACTAAAAGGGACCGGGCGGCTAAAGAGGATGAGGGTAATTCACAACCCAAGAAGGCTAAGACTGGGAGAGTGGAGTTTATGAGGGACGGGGGGCCTTCAAAATTCATAGACCTTGACTCAGGGCCTAAATAGGTGGAGAGTGGGGACTTGGGTGCTGCTAGTAAGAATGTTGCTCATGGAGTTCATAGGTCCAGCCGTATTGCTGGTATCCCATCAACCAATCCATAGGGAATGGATATTTCCAAGGATTCTAATTTTGTGGAGGACACCCTTGGGGAGGGAGAAGATGAAACACCCACTAAATCAATCCATGAGGATAAAGGATCCAACCACTTCCTAAATTGAACTGGCCAGGCTCGAAGGGTGTTGAGGAGGAAACTGAAAAAGCTCAGGGGTAGAGAAAGAAGGGTGTTTGTTCGTTGTGTAGAAAGACTACAAAGGAGATGGCCGAGCTTAAAACTAGGATTGACAAACTACAAAAGAAATGGTAGGTGATGGCTGAATTTGTGGCTAAGGCTCTCCATCGTGCGGCTTCAATGTTCTTTGTTGGTAAGGAGTTTGATGATAAGGTCAAAGGTGTTGGGGTGGATAGCTTGGGTGACTACAAGGATATGGTTAATTTCCTGTCCAAGTACATGATTTCTGATAATCCCTAGTTGGTCTGCTGGTTCCTTTTTTGTGTTTTTGATTAGTGCTCATTTTTTGCTGTTGTTTATGTGCTATTATTATACTGTTTCTGGCTCGTTTAAGGCCCGATTTTGCCCTGGGGGCAGCTTTGTAAAGGGTTCTAGACCCTCTTTTCTAGCTGAACTAATAAAAAACCTTCCCTTGTAATGTTTTAGATTGCATTGTAAACAACTTGTTTTCCATATCTTGCTATGTCTTGTTTATGTAACGACTCATTTTGTTGTGTTTGTAAATAAAATGTGTTTTGTTGTGTGGCTTATAAAAAAATGTTGTGTATGCTTAATTTTTCCTCAAGTAAGAATTTGTGTTGACATGGTCTTTCTCAAGTCAATAGTTAGCTTTACATTTCATTCCATATGTATTCTAGTTTTGAATATGTGGTCTTTACTATCTTCGCGTGCATAAAAGATTGTGGTTAATGTGCATTGTTAGTTTAGTGCCTTGTGCTAGATGCATACTTCTTTATTTTGATTGGTTCATTCCTCACTAGCTCTTGTTCTCAAAAAGTTGATGATATACCCATTTGCCTACACTCTCTGAATACCTATTGGACAATCTGCTAAGTGATGATGTTATTAGAAAACTTCTTGTAGGAACCTTTGGGTTGTGCCCTTCCCTCCAGGTCATCAAGTTGGAACCCATTCTCATTGTGCATGGTTCTCACTAGAAATAATTATTTCAAATTTTGATGGGGTTCATATGTGTGATGCTCTCCTATCCTTAAAGTATAACAAGCTTGTTGTTGGCAGTGAAATTTTGGAGGGGGTCCATTTTGTAGTTGACTAGGTATGCTTGCTAGGTGTTCCAAAAAATGATGTAAGAAAATAGTTGTCATGTATTAAATTTTTATGGCCTTTTTCCTCTTCTTATTCAATTCTTTAATTATTATTAGTTATTTGAAAGTACTAGTTGTGAAGGATTCTATTGTTTGTGTACCCATTCCCCTTGTTGTGTAACTTCCATTCATTGTTTGAGACCAACAGAGATGGGTGGTCCCTCTTCTAGGGTAGGTACATCACATAATTCAATACTGTGCTCCACTACCTCTAAATTAAGTGCACCTAATGCACACTTCAAACCATGAGTCGAGCCCTTATTTGATGTATTGGTCAATCCAAGGAAAGGTACTTTCCAAGGGCATGCTTTGTACCTTCAAAAATAGTAAAGGCAATGGGAAGGCTTTTGGATTTGACTTCATTAACTCTACTAGAGGTGAAATAGATGTAATGTGCTTTGATGATGTAGCTGATTAGTTTCATGATTGTAAGGAAAAAGTCAGTATACACCTCTCACACCATAATATTTTCTAAACAAAAGTCTTGATACAAGTGCACACAACTATGCTCATAAAGTGGAATCAAGAAACATATTTATTCCCCACATTAACCATTAGAGGAAAACAATGCAAATCTCAAATCTAAGTAAATTTTAGTAGCATAACGACATGTAAATTAACACTTCTAAGAACAAGAAAAAAGAAGAATACAATAATCATAGACAAAAGAGAAAGAATACTAATATTGTAGACACCTAAAATTGTCCATGTCTTACAACATCACCTTGTTGATACATTAGGTGAGAAATCTTATGAAATTTTGTCCTAGGACCCTTCACATACCTCTTTCATCACCTAATTAGTTAAATAAATCATATTTATTTAACTAATTCCCATCCTAATCCCATTTTAATCCCATTTATCCCATTAGCCAATTAATTAAATAAATTATATTTATTTAATTAATTCCTCCATCATCCAATTTAAATATATAAAATATTTATTTAAATTAGTCCTCACCTTTATCCTCATCACAACACATGTCCCTCTCTCATAATTTAAATAAATTTTTATTTAAATTATGTGTCATACTACAACTTTCATTAAATGCCTTGTCACACTACCAACTAATTTAAATAATTTTATTATTTAAATTAGGTCACCTCTATTCTTTTCCTCACACTTGTCACACCACTACCTTTTATTAAATAAAAGGGCCTTATCTTAAATCACCTTTTAATCTTAGCCGTCCACATCACACAATTGACCTTTCAATCCTAGCCATCAATTCTTATCCCTCATCTCCTATAAATGAAGCCTCACCTAATCCATTTGGGGGATCCATCTTCAAGTATCATCATGCTGTCAAAATTACTCTAGATCTCCATATCCATTATCTTCTATCTATCATTATGCCATGGAAATCATGAGCAATCAACATCTTATTATCCATCATTCATCATCTAGAACATAACTAGTAGATTAGGGTGCATCTACTCCTTTCTATTGTGTGTCGAGGACTTGGTTTAAAGGTAAAGGTATTGGGTTTGTTACATTATCTTCATATTATCCTTTAATTCAATTTTTCCATCAACATTTCTGACATGCCCGTGGCTCTAACCCTCGTCTTTGGTAGATTTGTGTGTTTAAATTTGTAAATTTAACATAATTTTTTGTCAATTTTTGGTAATCATCTTTTACAGGTTGCTTCCTAGACTAGATCCAACCTCACCATTGTGTTTGGGAGGCCTCACAGGTGAAGGTTGACATAAAATACCCTATACTTTGCCTCCTGTAATTCTTTTGAATTTTTTTTAGGTTGGCAGATTCATACAATACAAATCCATACCGTGCAGATCCACCGCACACCCCTACAAATTGTCCTTGTCTATCACTTCCCATATAGCGCTTAATTGTTTGATTTTATAGTCATATTTTTTGTCTGTTATATTATTGGTTCCTTGTGGCTCTTGATAAACTTGTCGTCACATTCCGTACATGTCTTCTATCGAGTGTGGCACTTATTTTTTAAACCCCCATCATCCCTACTGACCTTACTTCCACAGGCTTTCCTCTTATCCTTATCGCAGTCATTCCCATCCTGTAGTCAAACCCTTCTCTCTCCATCGTAGTCACTGCCATCCCGTCAACCCTACATCATGTCGACTTGTACATATAACCCCTTGTCGACCCCTTATATCTCCCTCCGACCACCTCTAAAACCCTCCAAATGCCTGACCGATGAGTGTTTATCCCCACTCCATCAACCTTCATCAACACCCTTCCTATCTCCCTCAACCATCGATTAGTCACCGACCTCCCTCCTATTGCCTTCCTTCACCGATCACCACTCCTTACACACCCATTGTCACTATCCCCCAAACCCACTGTCACCGCCAAATTTTACATCCTGACCTCTACCTTTTTTTAAACCCATTGTCGCCACCATTTGTTAGCATCAATTGGCATACATTCTCATCACCAACACCTTTTTTAAACCTGATCCATCAACCTAAGTTTCTCCACCCTGCTTATGTCCCAGTCACGGTTGCCTCCCTGCCTGTCGCGGTTGCTTCCCTGCCTGTCACGGTTGCCTCCCTGTCGTGGTCACCTCCCTATTGCAGTATGTAACCATTAGTTGCCACTGCTTTTGTCGACCGCCATCCCTGAAACAAATGGCATCTACCAAAAGCTTTCTTTTTTATTAACATGGATTTAAATTTGCTTTCAATCCTTTTTTTAGTGTTAATTTATCTTATAGTTTAGTATAAGAGTTTATCATAATCGACCCCCATTCTTTATTTTTTATTTTTTATTTTTGCTCACTTTCAGCCCCTAGTCACATGGGTGACCAGGGGTCTTAAACCTTAAACTACCAACATTAACCACCACCCCCCTAACTGCGCCTTGTGATTGTGTCAGCCTTGACCGCTAGCGGTCAGCCCTAAACGTCAGGTCTGTCTTATCCTTCTTCAAGCCCTAGAAGGGCAGTTTTTTTATTTTCTTCATAATTTTCTCATACGAGGTTGGATTTTTGTGAAACTACTGGCGTTGGAGAGATGGTTCACCTAGCTTTGCTGTGGTGAAAGAATTATCAGGTAATTGTATCAGGTTTACAAGTTTTAGTCAGTCAAAGTATACATTTTTTATAAACTTCAAACTATCATATCTTTTGCAAATTTTATCTGATTTTGATGAATTTTTTTTCAAACAACATAGAATTTCATGTACAATATGATATTATCATTTATCTTTCTATCACTACTCATCTACATCATAATTTCATTAGATTTATTATTTTCACCTAACACATCAGCTTGCAAGTTTCTTTATTTTTCTTTTTGTTTTGGTGGAATCTGGGAGAGCATAAGGCGCTGCACAACATCAACATCAACATCAATATCAAATCTAAAGACAATATTTCTAAGTGTACTCAATCCAACTCTTGTCTTTCATTTCATCAAAAACTTGTTTGCACTCATACTTTGATTTGGGCCTAAAACGAACTATTGTTTGCAATCACACTTTGAAATTGGGCTTAAAATAAGCTTGTGTCTTCAATATCACACTTGATTTTGGGTTTAAAACAAACTTGTGCTTGTTTTGTTTGGTGGATTTGAGTGTGATTGAAGGTGTGTATGTACTTCTCATGCACTCCGTGTGATCTTGAGAATCAAAAACATCCTTTCATCCATTCACTTTCACAACACACATTTCAATTTATAAGAGGAAATAAATATTGCGAGTGTGAATCTAGTGTGTGTGTGTGTGTGTGTGTGTGTATGTTCTTTCCTCACACCATAAAGTGATCTTGGAGATCAAAAGCACCCACTCGATTTTCTTTTGTCACCCTTCTTAGGAGGCCTTCTTGGAGACACACCACTCCAAGGGATGACCTCAACTCTAGTGTTCTGGCAGAGTTTAAAAAGTGAGGAGTGAATCGAAAGACACCCCTTGAAAGTTGGAATCATGTCATTATAGCTAAGTCCCCAAGAACTTTATACCTTTAGGAAGTAAAGGTGAAGGGTGGTTTACCCCTTTCTCCCAACTGTGTGGCGTTATTTCACTTTCATTTCATAGAATTGGGCACTCTGTACCTTGAAAATATTGGGGACATCCTAAGATCACTTGTGCATCCTAGATTAAGACCTATTGGCCACACCTATTTGACTAATATTAGGCTTGTTGATGTGTCTTCAAGTGTCTTCATAATCATAACAATCAATCTCGCAAGACAAACTTGCTATTGTGTCTTGTGTGTGTGTTTCATGCATGTACATGTGAAATCTTCTGTTTCAAATTGCCAAAGTCAAGCTATCAACATAACCACATTCTACATCATTCTATGTATCCTTGTCATCACATCTATCATAATCCAAGTCATCCTCATCGAAATTGAAATCCTAATCATCCTACTTGACATATCCACATCACCATAATCGTTATCCATCCCAATCTATTTCAAGAGTCTACCCGTGTCTTTCTCCCCTGCCTATCCTCTTGAGGGGGCATCATCCACCTAACAATCCAATCACCATCATCCTAGTCACTCATCCAATCCTAATCATCCTTCTTATCCATCCTTGTCATGTTAAATATCCAGTCACTACATCCTAATCATCATAATCACCATTCTTATCCACCTCGTCCCTAATCATTTTAAGCCTTCATCATATCTTAATCATTCCACCTCATCATTTTAGTTCTAATCCAATCAATCTCATCATCCCCATCATTCCACATCAATCTCATCCAATCACCATCATCCTAGTCTTCATTCACAAGATAATCAACTTTATCCACCTCATATCCTAATCATTTCACATCATCATTCTATTTCTAATCCATCACTTGACAAAATGATTGTGATCATTAACAAGCCTAGGTCAAATCCAAAACCCAAAATCATAATTCAAGGAGGCCCTCCTTATATTTCCAATGATGTTGATTATGTTGCATATCTTGAGGAACAAGCCAAAATACAATGATGTAAACATATGTGCAACTCCATGCCAACACTAGAGAACAAGATCCTAGCACCACAACTACAAGACATCATCCAAATACTTCACCAACTAGCCCAAATGCAATAACCCCTAGACCAACAAACCATACAATGACTACAAACCATCATCCAACCACTTCAAAAAAACCAATCACCTCAAATACAACTCCTAGTCGAAACCCAACAATTCATAGCAACTTACCAAACCCAAATTCAACAAACAGAGCCTCAACATCAACAAATTCCACCTTCAATCCTATGCATCACCTTCATCATCATAACAACCTAGTCCATCTACATATCAAGTCCATTCTACATCAACCTATCCTACTTCTTTCAATGTTAACCAACATCCATTTCAATTCACATCCCAAAAACACCCATTTCAATTCACATCCTAGAGACATCCATATCAATCCATACCACAAGATCTTCCACCTACATATTCCACCATTTCACCTCAACCCCAAATCCATTCACAAGACTATCCAAGTCACCCCTTGCAACAAGATCAATTGCTTTAAAGTCCTCATGCTACCTTTCACAAGGGAGACACTACTCTAGCTTATGCATCCTATTACTACCCTCCATCACCATCCAATCAAATGCCTATCCCAAAGTCTACTAGTCCTATACCAACACCACCATGCAATCCATTTGCCAATCCATAAACCTCTTCAATCCCTTCATTACCATCTTCCTCTAACTTTCTTAATCCTAGTCCATTAACCCCTTTCATCCCTCCACCATGGGGTATTTTTAATCCTAATCCTAATCCATCAAATCTAATTAGCCTTCCACCTAATCCTAATCCTAAGCCTACAACACCATCTACCATTATTATCCATCCGTTATATTGTCCATCCACCCATAGGCTTATGAAGGATGCGATCCAATGGTTTGTTGGGTGAATATTTTGTCATCAACTAACTGAAGACAAAATGGTTATATCAACCACAATACAATGAGATTAAATCTCTCCTCTCAGAAAGGGGAGGCTCCCTTCTTATTGCTAACTAAATCAACTAGTAATTAAACTATGATTATGTACACTACAACTATCCATAGGGGTGTCTCCAGCATCATATTCTCTTCTTTTAGAATAAGAGAAACAAATTACAATAATGACCTTGATGATTACAACAACTAATAAACTAAATAACACTAGTTGGAGATAGCCGATACCCAATTCCATTATATGTATGAATAACAAGAATGATACCAAAAAATGATAGTAACTAGAAAATCCACAAAAGCACAAAGTCTTTTTCCACTTTCCACAATAGTTCCAAAGATAACAAAATTATGTGTTGTAGCCCAATGTCTCTCAATGCATATCACAATAAGATTGCATAAACAACGATAATAACTTCCAGCTCAAAGACTCCAAGTTATTCCCTAAATATGATTCCAAAAATAACAAATGCAACAAGTTGTAGCTCAAAGTCTATCAACAAACAACACTACAGATCCACAAGAATATAGCTAACAATTGCAGCAAAAATTCTACAAGTTTTGAACCAAATTCATACACAAAACATGCATCTCCAAATGCAATATGATAACACAAAGTTTATCAATATCAAATTTGATTTTCGCTTCAATAATGAAATGATACGTTACTCATAAACCAACTTCAAGATAATATAACAAGAGAGACATAAGAACACTCTTTCATACAACAAACGTACTCCAAAACAAAGGTTGGAGAAAATATGCTTCTTTTATTGATCAATTCTTGATATGCACATTCAAAACAAAGATTCAATTATGCTTCTCAAAATGGGCAATGCTTCACTTCAAAAGATTAAAGGCCCTTTGTACAAAAGATCTCCCTCATATATATAGAGGAGAGTTGAGAGATAATCTAGGAAAAGTAAACCTAAATTTTACTTATTCAACAGAAGGGTCCACATTGATTTAGGACTTCTCTATTTTTACATGTAATTACATATTTGAAAATGACATGTAAAAATGTCCAGAACTAATTACATAAAGCATGAAAATAATGAAAACTAAAACTAAGGCACATTTAGCTTTCTCCACCGTCCTTTTCCATAAAGTCTTCATACTTCTTCATTATTGCTTGAACTTCATCATTATCCGGTCCTGAAGTATGTTTGGAGATAGCAAGGGCTCTTATGATTGAATCCTTAATAGTGTTACAAGCTTTCTTGTGCCTTCCCAAAAACACTTTGAGGTTGTCCAAGGTTAACTGAATATCCAACAACTTGTCCATCGAAACCAATGAAAAGGCTTGATCTTCAAACTCCTTCTAGATCATGTTGTTGAATTCCTGGATCACTTCATCTAAGGAAAGAAACTTCTGATTGTCATCAAGTAACTTACAAGGAAATTCTTCAATCTTTTTGACAATATTCAAATCATTGTCTTCACTGATTTCTCAAGCACTTTGCAAGTCTTTGATCAATTACTTGATAATGCTCACTTTGTGTATCATGGTTTCTTTGATCTCTACAAATATTTCTCTATTAGGAATGATCCAAATTTCCTCCAATGTGCCCAATTTGAGCTTATTTATCTTTATCCAAGCTTGCAAACTATTTTCCAAGTGTTTTTGTTCCTAAGAAAGAGCATAAATAGTTTTGTCTAACTCTAATCTTATGTCTTCCATCTTTCCCATTCTCTCCACAGAGGTTCTTAACAGTTGTGATCCTTGTGCAATCATTCGGTCTAGGAACTCATTGACTACCCTGCCCCTTGTATAAACTTTTTCCACCTTTTGAATAACTAGATCCTCAATGGTTGTGGCCATAGGATCAACTAAATCACAAGATAGAGTAATCTTCTAGAGCACTAAAGTTAATTGTTTTGCTTTGGATTTATATTGATCCTTCACCTTTTTTACTTCATCAAATTTCTGAATGAGAGAATTCTATGTAGATTAAGCATCTGCCTTAGCACTTTCATGAGTTATCTTGCCTAACTTAACTCTTGTGATTGAATAATCGAAGATATCCACCTCTTCTATAGTTTTATCAGGAGGAGGCTGAGCAACATCTGCATACCTGTAACCTTCTTTCTCAAACAACCTAGAAAGATTCTAACTTTTTCTTAGTTTTCACCTTCGTAGGTGTCAACTGCTCAAAATCAAAGTCATCTGGAGAGATGACTTTCTTCTTCCTCTTAGGTGTCTGAGATGAAATCCAAGGGGGAAGTGTAGATGAACTTCTTTCTAGCCCTGCAAATATGGTTTGAGTAGAAGGGGTTGTACTCACAAAAATTATTGTCACAATGGGTGAAGTATTAGTCAAAACAACACTAGGAATATTCACACTTGAAACTTGCAAAGACTCAATCATAAGTTGCTCTAAGTTTGATTGAGAATGTATGTCAAAAGAAGATGATGAAAAACTTGGCAAAGATCATGGGGAAGAACCAAAAATAGTTTCCAAACCCTATTTAGGACTATCAGAAATGTACCTAAAGGATGGGGATGAATGAGTGGATTGAATTGACCTAGTGTAAGGAATATGAATTATGTCAATAGAAATAGCCATTATGATAGGAATGATAGTAGAAGAAGAAACAAGTGGTTCCTCTAAAATATTCTCATGAGGTGACATTTCTGATTCCTCATGTTGTCTTTCCTCTTCTTGCCTTTCAAACTAAACAAATTCATCTTTTCCTTCAGTGGATGGCCCTTCTGTAGTGGTTTTAACTTTTCTACCTTTTGAAACAAACTTGATTTTTGGCTTGGCAGACTTACTAGAACTAGGCATATCACTCTTGTTCTTCGTCCTTATCTTAGATTTCTTACTTGTAGGATCTTGAGACTTCTCCTTTGATCTAGTTATGAAGTGTTTCAAACAAATCCCCTTTTCCTCTAACCATACATTTGTGTTAGCTAGGATTGGTTTAAACCTTTCTTTGATGGAGGTTACCTCTTTCTTTGACCACTAGATTGCTGGTAGAGGAGAATCTGCAACATTATTCCTCACATAAGCATGATCTAGGATGTCACCATCATCTCCCATGCCTTCAGGACTATCTACTAGATCAAGTTCTTCAATCTGCTTTAAGGTCAACCTGCAGTAATCCAACTTTCTTATCTCCTCCTCTATCCTACAATCTACCCACACATCTTCAATTTTATGCTCATGGTTTAGGGCTCTCCTAGTTTTATCTTTCACTCCCTGGTAATCAAAAATAGGTCTTCATGGTGACCTATTGCATCTTAGATTCTATAGCCTTAGCTATTGGGAATGCCAAGATAGAATACTGGCTAATTATGAGGGTAAACTTGAAACCTATCTTTTTAGATTCCATTTGTTTGCTATGAACTGCTATTATCTATCTACATAGCTCCATTAACACAATTTTTTCACTTGGGTATCTTGGGAGCATGTATGGATATGCCCTGAAAAAACCAACTCTCAAATAGGTGAATGTGGGAAACTGTACATATAAACAACCATATTTGTTTACCACAAACCATACTTCATCAGAAACCCTTTTGTTTTCCAATTCAGGATCAAACATACACAAGAAAAGAGCAAAGAAAGCATCAATAACTCTTCTAAAATGATGAATTCCTCCATCAAGAGTTATATGAGGATAGTATTTGTATACTGGAATTAACCTCCTATCTCCTTTCGATGTTAACCCAGGAAAACTCCTCATTGCAACAACACTATATACAAGATATGATGTCATGTAGAACCTCAGTGAATTTTGTACCTTTGTCAATTGATCATGAATTGCATTACTAATCTATAGTCCCCAGAAGATCTGTTGTTTCCTCCTCATGATGATTTTCATGTATAAATACATCCACTCATGAAAGGTAGATGAAGTAGGTAAACCTCTCACCCTACTAAGAAGAGTGATCAAATCACTTACTTCTTCAATGAAGTCACTACGTGGAAAGTTCTTAGGCCACCTTGAAATATTTGGCCTTGCTGTCTTTAACCACCTTCTGTTAATCACCTCCTTAGCAATATCTGGATCTTTCTCATATTCTTCTTGTGCATAGTCAAAAGTGATATTTGCATATGTTTCAGTATGAGGACACAAGAAAGCTTTGTCAAAGAATTCTACATCTAGCCTCATAACCACATTTCCATTAGAATCCCTGACACTTTGGTCATCCCTATTATAGTGTGTTGCAACCTAGAGGACAAACTAAGGATTGTGTGTAGCCATAGGAAATGCAGCTACCATTTGAATGTTTCTCTCAACTATACACTTCATTCTATTACTCAGTGGTTGTTGTTGGGGTCCTTTCCATAAATTCAGACATATCAACATGCCCATTCTCAGTATCCCTTATCTCATCAATGGTTGAGGTCATTGAGGTCACCAGAAAAAATCCCTGATATTTGTACTTCATGGCTTTTTCTTTGCTTGGGGATAGATTTGACATCTAAAGAATAGCTGACAAGTGACTCTATCCCTGTGGAAATGCAGATGCGAAGATCTCAAAATACATGCACAAGAAACTACAATACAAAGTTTAGGGTTTTGCAGTGTTAGGAAAACTTGCATGATTGGAAATTCCAATAGTGGGGAAATTCTGAGCAATTGCATGATCTTGGAGGGTTTAGGCACGATGAGGGTAGAAAATGGAGCGAAAGCAAGCAATTGGGAAAAATGGAAAAATTTCCCAGTATTAGTGAAATTTTGTAAAGTGGGTGTAATGGCACTGATTTTTAGTGCTTCTGCATGGTGGAAGGTTTATAGTGTAATTGCATTGATTTCTAGCACTTCTACAGGATTTAAGGGTAGTGCAAAAAGGTTTTGTAAAGTTGGCAGATTTTGTCGACTTTACAAGTGGGAAATACTTGCAAGTGTTGCAAGGTTAATAAAATTTCACCAATCTTGCGAGTAGAGGGACTTACAAAGTTTTTGCAAAGTTAGCAAAATTTGTTGATCTTGTAAAAAGGAGAATGACTTGGAACTGGGGAAACATGTTTCATTACTCATGTAAAGTGTAAGGTCAATGAATTTCACTGACCCTAGATGGGAAGTAGAACTCACAAAGCACAAGGTCGTTGAATTTTCCCAACCTTGCAAGAGAGGGAAAAACTTGTAAAATCATTTGATTTTTGAATCATTCAAAATTAGGTGTATGGTTGGTGAATTTCACCAACCCTACATAGGTAAGATGATTATGAAGTTCAGACAAAAAATAAGGAAAAACACTGTTATATTCACAAAAATTTAAATACAAAGATGACAAAAAACATCGCCATTGCATGAAAGGGGGGATGGGCTGGTTGGTCACCTATGCCATGTTAGGAAAAATAGAAGACATTGCATATCACCAAGTGGGGAACTAGAGGTATTCAACCTAGGTTTTGGTCACTTTAGATGGTGGGAACAAAACATAAATTACCAGGTTTAAACAATTAAAAACCTAGTTTTAATAGACCCTAAAAACAAACAAAACAATATGAAGTTAAGAACAAACATAATACAATCACAAAAAACTAAAACGTAAATAAATAAATAAAAATGGAAGGAAAGAACCTGCCTGGCGATAATGGTGAAAGTTGACAAAATGCTAACTAAAATCTTGATGAAATCCACTCAAAGGCCGCACACTTCACAAACACGATCTCCTTAGACATGCAGAGGAAATGGGAAGGCAAGAGAGAAGAATAAAAATAAAAATAAAAATGAAACCAACTTAGAAACCCCCAAATCATCATTAAAACATTGCAGTAATGACAACATGTGTGAACTGCGAGTGTAGAGTCAGTGAAATTTGCCGATGGTACAACTTGGTGGAAAATATGCAAGGTCGATGAATTTTTCTGACCTTGCAACTTTTGTTTTTCATTAAGATGCAAAGGCATTGAAATTTAGCGCTCCTTCATCAACAAAAAATTTCCTAACTTTCCAAAGTGAAATTTTACAACTTTGTTTATTTTGTAAATTTCAATGAAACAACAAAGGCTAATGCTTGGAATGACATTCCAAGACTAGGGGACCATGTGTGAGGGAAAATGTGATTTGCCTTGTTTTGCATGCTTAGAGTGTGGGTTACGAAATGGACAAGTTTCATAGGGGTTATCCCACAAATTAAGCGTAGTTGAATTTGAGGATAACAACTAGTTGTAATTGGGGAGCTTCCTTCGATCATCCTTTGAAATGATCGAAGGGAGAAGAATTCCAGTCTCTAAGTGCCTTTATCCAATGATTGGGCTATAGAGTCAAGCAACACATCAAAAAGACACAAAAAGACTTAAAAAAAAAGACGTAAAACTATACAAGTATTTACAAACTTATCTATCGCTTCATTGTGAGAAAATCTTCCGATGTTGGCTGCTATGAGGCAGCAGAAAAGGTGTTTTGTCTTGATATTCCAGAAGAAAACTATTTTCACCACTAATCTGATGAATGATGAAAGGGCCTCTCCATAAGGAATAAAACTTCCCATGCATTCCTTTCGGTTCTCTTCTTTTGTCCCACAACAGGACTTGATCACCAACTTGGAAACTCCAGGATTTTGCCTTCTTGTCAAATAGTTTCTTTACTTGACTTTGATGTTCCACAATGCGATCCACCACCTTTACGTGTTGTTCCTCAAGTTTAGAAAGAAACATAACATGTTTTTTATTAGAACTATCAAAAAGTTCCATCTTCTATGGCCTTGGCCAACTTCAAAGTAGGCAAATCCAATATGATTGGTATTTCAGCATTCAAACCATACAAAATATGAAATGTTGACATGTTGATTGCTCTTTTGGGTGCAATATAATCTGCCTACAGTACATCATATAATGCTTTGTGCTAGGCCCTTTGATTCTCATCAACTAGTTTCTTAATGATGGTAACTAGATTCTTATTACATGACTCAGCCTGACCATTCCCTTGAGGGTAATAATCAGATGAATGAGTGAGAATGATCTCATACTCAAAATAGAAACTAATTATCTCATGGGAAGAGAAACAAGTGGCATTATCCACCACTATCTTGTTTAGCACTCCAAACCTTGAAGTGATATTCTCCTTCAGAAAATTGCAAACCACTTCAGAAGTGGCATGCTTCACCGGAATGGCTTCCACCCACTTGGTGAAGTAATTAGTTGCCATGAGAACATAACTATGCCCTGCACTTGATTTTGGATTCATTTCACTAATAAAGTCAATGCCCCACTACTGAGAGGCTTCGCAATCAATACTGTCTTGAGGGGTAGTGCTTCCAACTTGGGTTTCCCCACAAACTGTTGACACAACTCACACTTATAGACCTAGTTGTATGCGTCTTGGAAAAGTGTGGGCCAGTAATTATTGAAAACAAAGAATACTGAGAGGGGGGGGTGAATCAGTATTCTTAAAACCTTTTCATTTACACATTCATTAATCCATTTACCAAATTCAATAACATGAAAGCAAAGTACACATGAGAAGAGTAGCCACAAATTCATAACACAAACACTAGGATTTTTATGTGGAAACCCCAAAAAGGGAAAAACCATGGTTAGTGTTAGCTCACAATATATTATGATAACAATACCTGAACCACATACAAGTGTCTTTAATTGCGGAGGAATACCATCTCAAATATTTTCACTTCCTTTGTATACTATATACTACCCATACTTAGTCATTTATTCTTCCAGAGTAAAGTCTCTTTGCCATGTTGGTGGAATACCTTTGCCTTGTTGCCATCAATGACAACAGTGACATTCTTCTGAGCAATGTCTCTTGCCAACAATCTCCCCCTTTGGCATTGATGGCAACACTTAGTGAAAAATGCTAATCTGGTCCCCCTTACTATATAAACTTTATTTTTCTACTCCGTCTTAGGTGTTTGCCCATTTTTCACTAGTTTTCTTCTCCCCCTTTGACATCAATGGCAAAGGTATGTGTACTGAAGTTAAATTTGTGTCAAAAATGCAAAAACTACAAAAATTGTCATACTATGTTGCATATGTACAGGTACAATCTTCAACTCAGTTTGTTGTGGGTTGTAGGATGTCGTTGAAAATGTTCTTAATTTGAACTAACTCTCTATCCCAACTCTTTTTAGCATTGTCCAAACTTTGAATATGGCCACTTATTAGGAAGACTAATTTCTTTGCTTTTTGTATATTAGAAGGTGTGTCAATTAGTGCACTTACTTACAGTGCTTCTGCTACAAGATTTGACAATGAATCTAGCTTGGGACTTATTAGTCCTCTCAATTGACACATTCTATTTTTCATTTGATCTCTCTTACTCACTAGCTTACTTAGCTCATTATGGATATTGATCACTTGTATCTCTTTGTTGCTTACTAACTCAGTTGCCAGAGCAATTCACAAAGATCATAGTCTTTATTTTCCTTAATCATCTCATAGGCTGTGTATATAGCGGTACTTGAGACATAACTCTCCTGATTTGAAAATTAGATTTTGTAGCTGATTATCATAGATGCAAACCTTACTGCATGGTCTTCAATGTCGTTGATTGTTAAAGCCCTTTTGTCAAATTTGTCTCTGGTGACCATCATCACTGTGTCATTTTTCACAGCTTTTAGCACAGGTACTATTCCGATAGAATTCAATCTGGTTACAGCCCTTATCATGTCCTTTGTGATCATAAATGGTTTTTCCAGCCACATGAATTCATCATGTATCCTGCTTAAAACATACCAGACCCATTCATCTTCCACAAACATTGGAAATTCTATATATTGAATGAATTTCTTCTCCCTTAGTGCCTTGTATTCTTCCTTGAGATCAAGATTGTCATGACTTAGATGTTTTAGATAGAGATCATCAAACCTACTATTACCAAATTCTTCTAGAGCAATGTGAGTGTATGCCCTAACATCTTTCGCATGCATTACACCAAATGCAATTTCTAAAAATGCACCATTAGGATGGACCTCTATTGATTTATATGGATGTTTCTTGAACTTCAACTGTGGTCTCTTAGTGATATCGACTATTGGAGGAGATGCCATTTTTACAAAAAATTAGATAAATTCACAGTAGGGTTTTGAATCTTAAAAATACATCTTCTTGTCGAATTAGGGTTTTGCTTGATCTTGCCTTGAGTTGCTTTTGAAATCACTGTAGTTGCTTGGAATTTCGCTTCAATTCACCTTAGACACTTGAGAGCTTGAGTGCAAAATGAATTGTCCATTGAATGGACTCCCTTTTAATCCTTTGTTTTGCCTTGACTTAATTATCATAAATGTAATCTTTAAAAAGCTGTCAAACCCTTCTCTATTGAGTTCAATTGATTAGGATTGCTCCGCAATGTTCCACGATTGACTCTTTTCTTCCAGAGTTTCTTTTAAAAGATCTGTCATATGAATCTTTACATCATATCTTCGTGCTGAATCTCAACATTGGTTTTTTGGGTAGGGAATTTAGATTTTCAATACAACTCCCCCTGAGCCATAGCTTCCAATTTACTTCCTAGAGGAAGTATCTGAACCAGAGACTGGTGTGGATCCATCCCTGATATTATCAACATCCTTCTTAATCCAGACCATGCTCATTTTTTTCTTGATCTCCACTGGATCAACCTTTTTTTTCCTTTTGTCTTCTTTCTATTTTGTTTTCATCTTTTCTATAGGATAGTTGCTTTTCTCATTCTTGCTTTTGTAGAATTTTGCAACATGCCCAAACTTATTGCAATTGTAGCACACCACATTCCTCAATCCTTGATTCCTTCTATTGATTGAATTCATTCTTTATTTGCATTGGTTAGCCATATGTCCAAATCTATTGCATGCAAAGCACTTACCATTGAAGGATTGAATATTCCTTGCATAGTTAAAACCATTCCTAATCAGATTTCTACATTTGTTTGATCTATGACCAAATTTCTTGCAATTAAAACATTGACCAGAGAATGATGAAACATTCTAATTCATTCTACTCCTACACTGAGTAGCCTTATGACCAAACTTATTGCAATTAAAACAATGGACATTGAAGGATGGGTACCTTTGAGCATTTGGTTTTCTGATCAAAGGTCTTCTAGGTCTTCTTCTTTGATTCTGGAACTGGTTGCCTTTATTTTCCTTCATCTCAAGGTTTTCTTGACTTGACTTAGAACTCTCCTTTTTTAAATCCCAACCCTTTTATGTCATATGAATTCTTTTGACTAGCAATCATCTCATCAAGCTTTGTAGAACTTATCTTGAACTTTTCTTCATAGCTCTTAGCCTTCTCCAAATATGATTTCAGGCTTATAACTTCTTTTTCAAGTTTATCACATTCTTCTAATTTGCTTTTTACCAACAAATTTAGATCTTCTTCTACTTTAACTCTTTCTATGACTTCCACTTTCAAATCATCCAAGGTTTCATTAGCTGATATCAATTGTTTACTGACCTCCTTGTATTTTTCTTTAAAATTTTTGACTTATTGTTTTAGCTTTAGAATGCATTCATCTGCTTCTTGTATGTTATCCTTCAGATCCCTGATTTGAGCTTCAAATTTTTCAAGATCTTCAAGAGCATCTTGTAATTCTTCATTTCTTTCATATGAGGATTTAGGAGAAGTGAAATATCTTCTAGCTACCATGTGTACACCTTCCTAGATCTTCCTTAAGTTGTTAAGCTTCTTCCAAGGAACCTTGCTCTAATACCAATTGTTAAAAGCAAAGAATACTGAGAGGGGGGGGTGAATCAGTATTCTTAAAACCTTTTCATTTACACATTCATTAATCCATTTACCAATTTCAATAACATGAAAGAAAAGTAAACATGATAAGAGTATCCACAAATTCATAACACATAGACACCAAGATTTTTACGTGGAAAACCCAAAAAGGGAAAAACCACGATGAGTGTTAGCTCACAATATATTATGATAGAAATACTAAATTACATGAAGGCTCACTACCCCATGACTCACTGTCCAAGCAATTCTCACTTCCAGAAAGATAGAAGAGAAGGTAGAAGAAGGATTGGCTCACTGCCAAGAGAGGACTACTATGGTTACATCTACAAAATGCTAAAATGCAGTACCAATATGCTTAGTATACTAATTCAAAAGACTTCATACTATCTACCCTACTTTTCTACTCTACTTTACATATACTCTTAGTTTCTACCCTTATTATCCTTTTCTGCTCTACAAAATACCTTAGATTATGCACATAACAAATTCACACATTATCGACACATCAATCACTCCAACACTGAAATCCATCGAATATATATATCCGCAATAAGATTCATCTCACAATCAGGTCAGCAACCTAGACATGAAACATGTATACAACTGTTATACCTAGTCGGCTTGATCTTGTGCACAAACAACAATGTGGACCCAAACAAATATACAATAATCTTCATATAGGTCAACACCAATCATTCAACCACTTAGATTAATTATTCAAACAATATGTCTTCTCTACATATGGATCCAACATACCTATCAGATTGTCCCTTAAGAACACACTTAACCAATTCAACTGTCACATCATAACTTCTGTTGCAGACCATATGAGACTCTAAAGATCATATCCAACATTCGTCATTGACCTCTTAGGATACCTTCAAAACTGCAAGCCAAGATATGCCACAACAGAGGAATGCAAACCCTTTTACTCTGGTACTATGCACTATTCTTGTCTTAGCTCTGTTTACCCAGACTTAGATACTTTATCATATGACTTTGAAAGGAAGTCAGGTCTTGAACATTGGAACATGTGATCACTAGATAGCTTTGAACAACATACCTGAACCACATACAAGTGTCTTTAACTGCGGAGGCATACCATCTCAAATACTGTCACTTCCTTTGTATATTGTATACTACCCATAGTCATTTATTCTTCCACAGTAAAGTCTCTTTGCCATGTTGGTGGAATCCCTTTGCCTTGATGCCATCAATGACAACATTGACATTCTTATGAGCAGTGTCTCTTGCCAACAGTAATATCTAGCTCGCAAGATCTTGTGAGCCGTCACTAGTGCTGAAAGATGTCCACCACATGCTAAACTATGAAAAGACTCCAAAAGTTTACCTTGTTGCACCTTATTAACACAATGTAGAAAAATTCCATCAATACTCCTTTTATACAAACCATTATCCCATAAGACAAAATTTGCAGCCTTGAGTTTGATTATCCTCTTCTCTTTGTAGGAAAAGTTTTCAGGACATTCCCCATAGGTAAGGAAGTGTGTAATATTTGAGTACCATTCATCTGTTGTACTGACAAACAAAACTGTGGGAAATACCTCATCATTTGCCACTTCCTCATCTCCTGTTTCTTTTGGTACATTATCAGCAATCAGCTGACACAAGCCTTTCCCATGAACTAACTTGGTGGGCTTGATATCTAGATCATACTCCTGGATCTTAGCAATCTAATTGCCTCTCTTACTCCCAAAGTCTTGCTGAGTTAAGATAGACTTAACTACTAAATCATGTACTAATGTAGTGGTGTGGGAGTTTAGAATGTAGTACTTGAAATGTTTGACTACCTTGATGACAACATAGGCATGCTTTTCCATTACTGAATACTTGAGTTCATGTTCCTTCAAAGGACAACTCATAAATGAAATTGGAGATTCGATGCCTTCCTTGTTTTGTTATACCAAAATTGCTAAATGAGTGTGCTCAGAGGCATAGATATACATAATGAAATCCTTAGTATAATCCAGGCAAACCAAAATTAGAGCATGTGCAATTGCTTCCTTCATCATATCAACAATATGACGAGTCTTCTCTACAAACTCTAGAACAAACCTCCATAGAAAATTCACCTTCCCGAAGAAAGAGTGTACTGCTGTCTTACTTGAAGGTAAAGTAAGACCTTGGATAGATTTAACCCACTTAGGATCAATCTTGGTATCTTCTTTGGACACAATGTATCCAAGAAGCTTACATTATGTTACCCCAAAAATAGATTTCTTAGGATTGAGGGAAATACCATGCTGGCGGCATCTTTCCAGAAATTGTCGTAAGTGATAAGCATGATCTAAACAATTCTTAGAAAAGATAGTTAGATCATCAAGGTATGCAACAATGAATTTACCCATTTCATCATGGAAGGCTAGGTCCATTGCTCTTTGGAAAGTAGCGCCAACATTGTGTTGGCCCACAATTACTGTTAAACCAAAAGATCGACCTGTCAATTTCTAATACAAGCACCAGAGTTAATGAATCCACGGGAGGTGGTTAGTCCATGTCACAAATCCCATGAGGAGCACTAACCATTTTCCAACAAACTCCCCCCAGTGTTACCTAGGGGGATTTGAACTCGTGACCTTTTGCTCTGATACCAATTGTTGGCCCATGATTGCCGTTAAACCAAAAGGTCGACTTGTCAATTTCTAATACAAGCGCCAGAGTTAATGAATCCATGGGAGGCAGTTAGTCCATGTCATGAATCCCATGGAGAGCACTGACCATTTTACAACACATTGATCAATCCAAAAGGTATTCTGCGATACATAAAAGTACCCCATGGAGTGGTGGTTTTATGTTTGTCTTCTTCACTAACCTGCACCTAATTGTATCCTGAAAATCCATCTAACATAGACAACATTTCTAAACCCATCACTATTTGAAGGACCTGATACATCACCGACAGTGGGTAATTATCTTTTAATGATGATTGATTTAGATTTCAGAAATCCACACAAATGTGGATTTCTCCATTCTTCTTTCTCATTGGCACACTATTGGCTATCCACGTAGAATGATGGATAGGGAAAATTATTCTGGCATTGAGCATCTTCTGAATCTTAGCGAGAATGGTAACTAAGATTTTTAGATTATACTGTCTCTGCTTTTGCTTGTGAGGCAGAGATCCCGACTTGAGGGGAATCTCATGTTGGACTTCCTTCGGACGAAAAGATTTCAAGTCATCATATGAGTAGGCTAGCACATCAATGTACTAACATAAGAGTGTTATGATCTTTTTCTTTCCTTCCACTGTGCAACATTTCCCAATATTGACTAAATTGGGATCACCTTCCGTGCCCAGATTGACTTGCTTAGTTGATGAATCTAAACCAGATTGTTGTTGTCATTTGATGTAGCGATCATGCTTATCAAAAGGCTTCTCAAGAGAAACCAAACCTTTAGGAATCTTATTCCCCTTGAGCTACAGTATTTCTTTTCAAAATTCTGGATCTACTTCAGAAATAGATTCTTGCGAAGTAAAGTCACTTCCTTCGAAATACAGCTCACTGAAATTTTGTGATTTCTCCAAGAATGAGATGATTTGATCATCACTATTGAAAATTTGCCAGTGGGTAGAATTGTCTAGAAAACTTGGTTGAAAGACCAACTCAATGGTATATTTACTCCCCTTGAAAGCATCTGCTCAGCCATTGTATTCCCTTGGAACAATAGCAATATTGAAAGCATCAAAATATTCTATGCAATCCTAGACTCGATTGTGGTAATGCCTTTGTCTTCCATTCTTTGACTGGTAAAGGTTTCTTACCTAGCAAACAAGCAATCAACATCACCCTATGCACGAATATTTTTTAATTCCCTTTTTTTCACAACATCCATGCCTAAAAATAAAGCCTCATACTCAGTGGTGTTGTTGGTATTGTTAAACTACAACTTAAAGGAAAAAGGAAAAATTTCTCCTTTGGGGGATACAAGGACTATCCTTGCTCTAGACCCAGTGGAGGAACAACTGCCATCAAATTTTAAAGTCCAAAAATCGTCTGAACTTTCCATCTTTGCAGTTTCAAAATCTGGATTTTCTTCGGTTGAAGAGGAAGCATCTTCTACTATGAGATCCTCATTTGAATCTTCATCAAAAGACTCAGAAACTTCATCAGTTATCAAAAAGTATGTGCCCATTCCAGATGACTCAAACAAAATCTAAGCTTTAGGATCTTCAAATTTTGTCACGGTATATTTGGAATCTCTTTCTGGAAGAGCTTTTGCATAATACCCTTGATAGGTATTCTAGCTTCTGACCAATCCAGGTTTATCTCCTTGACAACATCCTTATAAAAATTCCATCCTAATAATATCCCATATGAGGCTGGGACATCAACTACTAAGACTATCATTTTGATCCTCTTTTCTGAGAAAGTTGTGAATGCAACTATGCATCCTTGATCTGCCCTATTAGAGGCACTTGCTTTGTCTCCATGGAAAAACAACAGCCAAAAGTTTTTTTTAATGTCAAACTTAAAGCATTGGCTACCTTGGTGGGAATCACATTATCAGAAGCACCTAAGTCTATGATGCAATTACTGAGTTTATGGCTGTTAATAAGCAAGGATTTATAAAATGGTTCTATTTTCCCTATAGTGGATGAAGGATAATAAACTAGGTTTCTCTAAGTAGGTCTTGCTTTAGGAGCAACAAGGGTAGCTTTGGAAAAACCCTAGCCTTTAGGGGCAACTTTACTTTTGACAAATTTAACTAGCCTATCAAATTGGTTAGGATTATCTTGTAGGTATTTGACCTCTGACATTTGAATTTGTATCCTTTTAGCACAGTCTATAATATCAAAAGATTGATAGGGGCTAGCTACAAAAGACAAAACATTCTCATTTTGAGGTTTGGCATTTGAGGTACTAGTCCTAGGTATAGAAGATGAAGCAAGAGGATCTGATGTACTTACTTGCTTATTACCTATCACATCCTTCGGTTGAAAAAGTAAAGGAGTGCCCCTCTTAGCAATGGTAACTATAGGTCGAGGATCTTCCTTTGACTTCCCTTTATCAGCTGGTTGTTGATGATTGAATTGATTTTGCGACCAATTAAAAACAACATATGATTCACCATAGGCATCTTCTTCTTATTCTATTTCATCTTTAAAATTTAGGAACCCGATGTTAGAGTCGCTAGCTACTTCCTCTTCACCCTCCATGAAGAAATTAGCATCATCTTCCTGATCATGTTCTAATTGGGGTAGATTGTCTTGCTCTGATTCATAATAACCAACTGATGCATTCACAGGTGGTGCTTCCAAGGCAAGTCTTCCTTGTGGTGGAGGAAGCCTGATTTGACTTTGATCCCTTGTAGCATTACCTTGATAATTAGGAGCATTTAGGAATGTCCTCCTTGGAATGTCCTTATAGGAGGGAATTGAAAAACTTTGGGACATCTACTTTTTGAGAGCCAACAACTCGTTGGCTAGTTTTGTACCATGGGATCTGTGGTACTTGTAGAAGGTGCATTTAAAGAAGTCTACCCTTTGGACCTATTTGTATCTTTCCTTATTTTTCTAGAAAGCATTGGATCATCTTCAATCTCAGTAGATAGACTTTAGGCAGTTGCTAAGTCAGCTGGATTAGCCCTTCATAGGAGAAAGCTTACTTCTAGCAATTGGGTGTTAATGAAGAAACACTTTTAGTTTTCAACTGTTGGTTGAGCAGTAGCAGGAATTCTATTTATCAGCTTGTTGAATTTAGCTATGAACTCACACATGGGTTCTTGCAGCTCTTTCTTTATCTGGGTAAGCTAGGCCAAAAAGACATGTGCATCTTCAGTTGGTTTGAACCTTGCTTCAAATTTGATTCAAAGTACATTCCAACCAGTAATGGTTTTTGGTGGAAGGTGATAGAACCAATCGACAGCCACTCCTAGAAGTGTTTCAACAAACAACCTCACAGATACATCTTCATGTTCCACTCCAATAACACCACATGCAATATAGAAATCTATAATGTGTTCATCCAGATGTTGCTTACCATCACCATAGAACTTAGGAAAGTTCTAACGTGAACTCTGAGGTAATTCATTTAGTGGTTGAGCCAAATTCATTGGCCCGAAGGCATTACCCCATGGACATAGAGTAGCCATTCTTCTTTGGCTGAATGGAGGAATAACAAACCTCTAAACTAGTGTGATGGATACAACTCAATGAGCACTGCAAGCTTCACTCGGTATAGGAGATATTGGTGGGAGGAAAACTTTGTGTACGCTGAAGAGATCTTGTACGGGCAAATAAAAGGTTGAAGTTATGCTGTTGCATCAACTCAAAAATAGGATCTACAAATCCTTGAGTTCTTCTGCTTCATGTGTACCTTGGGTCTGCTAGAGTGCAATCTTATCAAATAATATATTAGAAATAACAAAACTATTACAAACAATAAGGCCGGTATACTTCAACCAAAGGCGAGAGGCTCTTGATTGCATATTTGATCCCCAACACAGTCGCCAAAAACTATTGGGTGAATATTTTGTCCTGAACTAACTGAAGACAAAATGGTTATATCAACCATAGTATAATGAGATTAAATCTCTCCTCTCAAAAAGGGGAGGCTCCCTTCTTATGGATAACTAAATCAACTAGTAATTAAACTATGATTATGTACACTACAACTATCCATGGGGTGTCTCCATTAGCATATTCTCTTCTTTTAGAATAAGGGAAACAAATTACAATAATGACCTTGATGATTACAACAAGTAATAAAATAAATAACACTAGTTGGAGAAATAATAGCTGATACCCAATTCTGTTAGATGTAGGAATAAAAAGGATGATACCAGCAAATGATAATAACTAGAAAATCCACAAAAGCACAAAGTCTTTTGCCACTTTCCACAATAGTTCCAAAGATAACAAAATGATATGTGTTGTAGCCCAAAGTCTCTCAATGCATATCATAGTAAGATTGCACGAACAATGACAATAACCCCTATCTCAAAGACTACAAGTTATTCCCTAAATATGATTCCAAAAGTAACAAGTGCAGCATGTTGTAGCTCAAAGTCTATCAACAAACAACACTGTAGATCCACAAGAATATAGCTAACAATTGCAGCACAAAGTCTACAAATTCTCAACCAAATTCATACACAAAACATACATCTCCAAATGCAATATGATAACACAAAGTTTATCAATATCGAATTCAATTTTCCCTTCAATAATTAAATGATACATTACTCATAAACCAACTTCAAGATAATATGACAAGAGAGACATAAGAACACTCTTTCATACAACAAATGTACTCCAAAACAAAGGTTTGAGAAAATTTGGTCCTTTTATTTATCAATTCTTGATAGGCACATTCAACACACAGATTCAATTATGCTTCTCAAAATAGTCAATGCTTTGCTTCAAAATATTAAAGGCCCTTTTTACAAAAGAACTCCCTCATATATATAGAGGAGAGTTGAGAGATAATCTAGGAAAAGTAAACCTAAATTTTACTTATTCAAAAAAAGAGTCCACATTGATTTAGGACTTCTATGTTTTTACATTTAATTACATATTTGAAAGTGACATGCAAAAATGTCCAGAACTAATGATATAAAGCATGAAAATACTAAAAATTAAAACTAAGGCACATTTAGCTTTCTTCACTATCCTTCTCCATAGTCTTCATACTTCTTCATGATTACTTGAACTTCATCATTATCTGGTCCTGAAGTATGTTTGGAGATAGCAAGGGCTCTTTTGATTGAATCCTTAACAGTGTTACAAGCTTTCTCATGCCTTCCCAAAAACACTTTGAGTTTGTCCAAGGTTAACTGAATATCCAACAACTTGTCCATCAAAACCAATGAAAAGGCTTGATCTTCAAACTCCTTCTGGATCATGTTGTTGAATTCCTGGATCACTGCATTTGAGGAAAGAAACTTTTGATTGTCATCAAGCAACTTACAAGAAATTCTTCAATCTTGTTGACAAGATTCAAATCATTGTATTCACTGACTTCTCGAGCACTTTGTAAGTCTTTGATCAATTCCTTGATAACTCTCACTTTGTGTATCATGGTTTTTTTGACCTCTACAAGTATTTCTCTATTAGGAATGATCCCAAATTCCACCAAAGTGCCTAATTTGAGCTTCTTCATCTTTATCCAAGCCTGCAAATTATTTTCCAAGTCTTGTTGTTCCAGAGAAAAAGCATCAACAGTTTTGTCTAACTCTGATCTTATATCTTACATCTTTTCCATTCTCTCTATTGACTTTTTCCCAGACTGGATGCTTATTCCCAGATTTCCCTACAAGGTAGCCATCAGTGATCAACAGGATCTCTGGGCCAGGGGCCAACAGTGTAGGAGATAGACTCTGTATTTTATCTCCTCTTCTTCTTCAGGCTCTGCAAAACCTAGGGGGGTATTCCCTACTCAACATCCATGAGGATATGCATACAAAGGCTGGGATGCTGACAGAAAGCAAATAAGTCCTCCTGTAAGTAGACCAAAACTGAAAGATAAGAGCAAAGGGGCTAGCTTTGGGCCTATTTGCAGTTGTAGACAGAGGACTGAGGATCCTAAAACTAATTCTAATGTCCTAATGGTTGTTTTAGATTTTGATTTTGATTTTAAGTTTGGATGCAAAGCTGGACATGGTTGTAACACAAACACAAAGCAAGATTGGTGCCTATCCAGGGCCTGGAGTCAGTAGACATACACCTGTGAATGATCAACATGAACAGCTAAAACTGGATTTCAGGGGGATATATGTGATACCTGCCTTACAGATATCTCCCAATACAGAGTGTTAAGTTATCTCTACTTATGGCATCCCTACTGCAGTATACCCTTCCCAATGTTCAACCTGAAAATAGTTTAATCTACCCCTTGAGCAGAAGTTAAAAGATCAGACATTCAACATAGGAATTCTATGCTCTAGAATCTAAACATTACCCAAATATCCAGATTCAGAAGAAGAATACATGCAATACTGGAGACAGAAATAACAAAACACATGCTAAGATAGCATTTCTCATATAAGATTAATCATGAAATCAGTGGGTTCGTGCTAAAACATACAACAAGAGATACATAGACTCACAGGTTTAGCTGTACAGAGCAGCCAGATCAGCTTGTTTTGAATTACAGAGCCAAAAATCTTCAACTTTCAACAACCAAAAATGAGTAACACTTCCTGCTTATAACAGCCAGGTAGTGTACCACAGTAATTAATTACATGGTTGACCAAAAATCCCGCCAGATACACAGTATCAGAAAAATGGTGCTCAACGCATTACCAGATTGGCGCCCAAACATGAATGCAGTAGGTAGGGGAGGAGACAGGAAGAAACCTCGAGCCCTGCGCCACTGTCCGTTGATGTACACCTTCAATAGGGTACCAGATCCGTCCATACCTCTGCAACCTTCGCCATTAATGGTGCACCAACCCGCGGCCTCGGGAAAACGTCAAACTGTGCATCGCAACCATTTCCCACCAAGATACCTCATCGTCATGATATTTCAAATATGCAGGATATCAATTATCCCACATGCACCCGGTGGCGACCTTTTCAACACTTTATATACTAGGCCACGAGCATATATAATATCGGTGCTTTTGCTCCTGACGACACTAGTATAAGACTTCATCATCATCCTCCAACAGCATGATATCCTGTTGCTTGAAAAATCATCCTGACGTCAGCATCATCATCGCAATATCACCTGCATGATAATCGCCTTCATCGGCACAACCTGATCCATCGGAGGAAGATCCTCCTGCTTAGCCGATGAACATCCTGATGATGTCATCGTCATATTCTGCTGACGTCATCAGCATATCTGCCTACTGCGCACCTCCTCATATCAGGATGATGTCATCATCATATCGACATCAGGATGAATAAAACAACGAACATGAAGTGATACAACAACATCAGGATGATATTGACTAAGATCATCCTGACGTCCAAAATATGATGACCACGATGAAAAATCGGGTCACACTTAGAACTTTACAGCAACATCATCAGGATGATCTTAACAAAGATCACCCGATGTTAAAATATCACCCCAGCGAAAGATCATGCAGGTAGACAATATGATGACCCTCGCAAGCAACACGGCGATAACTGGAAATATGATCATGATGATGACGACGACCCTTAAGAAAAAATAGGCCGGGTTGAACAACTTAGAAAATGACCCCCTCGGAAGATCGGGGTGACATCATCATCATAAAAGGGCAGGGTGATAATTGGAAGATCACCGGATATTTGAAAAATCACCCTCCGCAAGAAAATTAAGGCACATTGTAGCTCATTAGCAGGATCGGGATGATATCCAAACATCACCCGATATTGAAATATGATGATCCTGATGAAAAACAAGTCGACAGAAAATATGAGACGCTGACCACCATCGAAGCAAACATGATGATGATGACTTCCTCCTCGAAGAAAATATGATGCTGCAGCTTAAAAATGTCGAGGAGGTCCAACACTTAGGAAAATGGGCAAGAAGATATAGGGTTCAAATGAAGAAACCCCCTAAACATGAAAAAACAAACTCCAGGTCAAAATGAGTGCTAACACTGGCTCCGAATGGGGACGTGCAGGTGAAAACCTACAGCGAGAACCAGATCTCCGGGAAGACCAGGCAAAAAACCAAAAAGCACGAACTGCACAAGACATTTACACTACATACATGTTTTTACAAATGTGCACAGCGACAAGTCATTTATGCAAAATAGAACTTAAGGAATTGGCCATGCACAGGCAATTCCAGAACTTCACCATCTAGGGCCTGGAGGAAATAAGAATCCTCCCCGTGAGTACTGCAAATCTGATATGGGCCCATCCATAAGGGTTCAAATTTACCATGTTTACCCTTTTCTTGACCTTTTGCATTCCAAATGAGCACCAGATCATTGACTTGAAACTTCCTTTTTATAGCTCTCCTGTCAAACTGATATTTCACATCTTGTTGTCTTTTGAGATTGATCTGGTGGGCTTTCCTTCTGTTTTCATCCAATGCAACCAGCTGGTTCACTCTTTCTGTCATGGAGTCTTCAATCTCCTCATCATTTTCCTGAATGAATCTGTAAACTGGTAGGAGATTGCTTATGGGCAATCTGGCTGATGCACCATATACTAGCTCAAAAGGTGACATCCCAATAGCCCTTTTTACTGTCACTCTGTCAGCCCATATTGCTAAGTTCAATTTTGAGTCCCAAGCTCTCTTATTCTTGTCCAGTATCCTCTTGATAATTTTCATGATGCTTTTATTGCTTGATTCTGCTTGACCATTCCCTTGTGGGTGATATGGTGATGTATATGATAGATTTATCCCATACCTGTTGCAAAAATCAACAAATTCACCTGATCTGAAGCACATAGCATTATCAGTTACTATCTTGAATGGTACTCCAAGCCTGATGATAATATTTTCTAGCATGAAATCTGTCACCACCTTACTTGTAGCTCTCTTAGTTGGAATGGCCTCAATCCATTTGGTAAAGTAATCAGTTGCCACCAAAATCCAACTGTGTCCCCCACTTGATTTGTCTGCAATTTCCCCTATGAAGTCAATTCCCCATTGCTGAAATGGAGCATCCACAGTTACAGTTCCGAGGGGTAAAGTACCATCATATTTCAGCTTTCCTGAAAATCTTTGGCAAGGGTCACACTTCCTCACTAACTTTTGTGCATCTGAAAAGAGAGTGGGCCACCAATATCCTGCTCTGAGAATTTTATGAGCTGTTGTTTGGGCAGTATAATGTCCACCACACAATCCTTTATGCATATCAATCAAAACATTGTTAGCCATATCCTCATCCACACATCTCAGCAGCACACCATCAGGGTTTTTCCAGTATAGCTCACCTTGAACAATAACATACCTGATCGCATGTAACTTTAAAGTCCTCTTTTGACTGTCACTGAAATGGGAAGGAAAATTTAGATTTTGCAAGTAGTAGATAATATCCTTGTACCATTCAGATCCTGATACATTTACACTCTCATTTTGGACTGCATTAACTTGGCATGCTTCCAAGTTTGACTGTGCCATCATCTTGGCTAATCCTTGTCCTCTTATCAACTTGGTAACTTGTATGTCTATGTTAAACTCTTGCAGTTTGTTTATCCATCTGCACCTTCTTCCAGTCACCTCCTGCTGAGTGAATATGTCTTTGACTGCTGCATGGGGTACATATGCAATTATATATGATCCTACCAGGTATGGTCTGAAACTTTTGATGGCTCTGACTAGTGCATATGCTTGTTTTTCCATAATATCATACTTCAACTCAGAGGCCTGCAAGGACATACTGAAGAAAGCAATGGGTTGTTCAAAACCATCTTCGTTTTTCTGTAGCAAACATGTAGCAATAGTATGAAAGGAAGCAAATGAAAATACTTGGAATGGCCTAGAAAAATCAGGAGATTTAAGAACAGGGGCCATCTTGATTGCCTCTTTGATACTCTGAAATGATTCTATTGCTTCCCTTTCCCAGTGGACAGTTGCATCCTTCTTCATCATCTTGGAAATGTTCCTTGTGGTTTCTGCAAAGTTGGGAACAAATCTCCTAACAAAATTTATCTGTCCAAAGAAGGACTGAACTCCTTTTACAGTTTTTGGCATTTGAATTCTGTCAATAGCAGCCACTCTCTCTGGATCTATCCTGACTCCATCCTTGGAAACAATATGTCCCAGGAGCTTTCCTTCAACTACCCCAAAGGCACACTTCTTTGGATTTAAAGAAATACCATACTCTAGTGCTCTTATGAAAAACTGCTCCAGATGCAAACAATGCTGCTCTTCTTTCTTTGAGTAAGCAGTCAAGTCATCCTGATATATAGCCAGAATTGAATCAATCAGCCCTGCAAAAGCAACATCCATTGCTCTTTGAAATGTAGCACCTGCATTGGTTAGTCCGAAGGGCATTCTAACATACACATAAGTTCCCCATGGAGTGGTAAAGGCGGTCTTATATTGTTCTGATTCCTTTACCTTCACCTGATTATAACCTGAAAATCCATCCATCATGGATAAGAGTTCACAACCAGTCACTCTCTGCAACATAGCTTCCATATTAGGCAGTGGATAGTTATCCTTTAAAGAGGATACATTCAAGTTCCTGAAGTCAACACAAAGCCTAATATCACCATTCTTTTTTCTGACTGGGACAAGGTTAGACACCCAAGTTGAATGCCTGATTGGCACAATTATTCCAGCTTCCCTGAGCCTTTTGAGTTCTTCTTGCATCTTGGGAGCTAAGGTAGGATTAATCGGTCTTTGCTTTTGTCTAAATGGCTTAGCTCCAGGCTTCAATGGGATCTCATGTTGGAATAAATCTTCCCTATAGGCTTTTAGGTCCTCATATGACCAAGCAAAAACATGTTTATACTTTTTCAGTAATGCAATCAGCATACTCCTAATGTGTGGTTTGAGCTGTTTACCAATGTATACCTTCTGAGGGGCCTGAGATGTCCCCAAATTTATCTCTTCTAAATCTTCCTTATTTGTGGGAGATGTCCTTGTGACCAATTTATCTCTACTGTCAAAAGCTCTTTCCAAAGCTACCAACCCTCTAGGGATTTTATTAGTCTTCAATTGAATTATCTCTTTTCCCACAAGAGTTTCTTTTCCATCTATAGTCTCTACAAAAGCTTGGAAATCAATTTCTTGATTCTCATATTTATCTATGCAGTGCAAAAATTTCAACAAATCCCTATCATCATTAAACACTTGCCAACTGCATATATTTTCTGGTACTGCAGGCCTAATTTTAACTTCTACATTTGTAACATCTGACAGAGTGATGTCATCTGGCCTTATTGCAACATTGGCTAAGAAATCAGCCATAACATTCTTTGACCTCTCTACCCAGCCTATTGAAAATGCATCAAATAGTTCAATGGTATCCCAAACAGCATGCTTGTATTGTTTCAATCTTTTGTTTTTTGAAGCATACTTATCTCTAATTTGGGATACAATCAGCTCAGAATCCCCAAATACTCTTAACATTTTAATTCCATGTTTGAGAGCAATATTTAGGCCTAAGAGTAAAGCCTCATATTCTGCAATGTTGTTTGTGCAATCAAACCTCAGCAAGAAAGAGAATTTGAGGAGCTTACCAGTTGGAGACAGGAAAATAACTCCAGCTCCAGAGCCTTCTTTTGCACAAGCTCCATCAAAAAACATGGTCCACAAACCTCGCTGATCCAATTCTTCAATGCAGACATTTTTCTTTTTATCTTCTATATCATCTGAGACAACCTTGAAGTTATCACAGTCAGTGTCTACAAAGCATACCTATTCCTCTGCTTCTTGATCTTCTACTGTCTCTGATGATCTTTGTTCTCTAATTAGCTTAACATCCCTGCCATTCATTGGAATCATGGCATATGACAGGTCCAGCTGCATACTTCCACCAATTAGTGCTGCCCATCTTCTTGACAACAACATACCATACTGTGGCTTGATGTCAACCACTGTTATATTCATTTTATATCTCTTTTTAGGAAATGCTGCCAGTTTGAAATCTACATCCTTCATGATTCCAATAACTGGTACCTCTCTGGCATCCATAGCATAACATTTTCCACATGCCTTGTCAATTTTCAATCCAGCTTGTTGCATGGTGGCCAAAGGCATGACATTTGTAGATGCTCCAGAGTCAAGCATACAATTTCTAATTATTTTTCCATTTATAACCAGGGAAACATAAAATGGTTCCACTTGTGAAGGACACTCTGTCATAGTCACTCCTAAATAGACTTCAAGAGTCTCATCTTCTTCATTACACATGACATGTTTTTCACCCTGGATCTGAACATTTTGTTTAGCTTGAAAGGGCACCCCTGAAATTAGGGATATTGTCCTATTCTTGATCTCTTCCACTTTCATGAGTTCCATAAGTGGAACAGAGACTTTTACCTGAGAGAGGACCTGAGCTATATCAAATGGAGCATAATTTTGTCTAACAGTTGTAGCTTGCTCCACAATCTTGTTTTTATCCTGAGCTGATTTAGCTTTTACTTTCATAGTTCCCTGATCATCATTCTTGTCTTGGGAACCTTTACTTTGATCTTCAGCCTGAGGGATTTTGTTTTCTGGTCCTTGAGATTCATGACCTGTTCTATGTCTAAAATTCTGTCTATTATTTACCCACTGCCTTTTTTGTGGTTCAATTCCTTTATGACCATGCACTAGCTGACCTGCAGAAATATCTTCTGGCTGATGTGGCCTGCCTACTTGATTTTTACCTCTGAGATTGTAGTTGCTTTTGACTTGAGCAACTGCTGCAGCTGTGAAGGCTCTAATTTCCTCATCAGAAGGTCGTTGTAAGTTACTCAGAAAATTGTGTGAGTTCTGAGCATACACATAGTTATCTTCATTATCTTCATCATATGGGAACTGTTGGCAGGCCTGAATTTGATGATCTGTATTCTCATCAGCATCATAAAGAGTGTATCCATTACCTATGGACATCATATTAACATCATCATCTTGCACATAATGTGGCTCATTACATTCATTAGAAGATGTAGCATTATCATACAAGGATTGAGCAATCATACACTGTAACTGTGAATGTGGCATCTGGCAAATTATACACCATGGAGCATCATCAACAATATTTATAGCTTTCTTTAGAGGATCAGGAGTTTCTTTGACATGTTGAGCCCTCTGATTTGTGTGGTTACGTGGGAAAATAGGCTTACCATCATGCCAATTGGTATTATGAGGCATATCATGCAATGATGGCCTCTTTTCCTGCCTTTGATAGACTTGCCTATCAGGACCCATCCCTTTTTCACTTCTAGCTAATCTATAGCTTAGATCCTTAACAACATTTGCCAATTTGTCTATCTTATCTTCAGGGGCAGATGTATTACCTTGAGTGTTCTGAGGCTTGTTTGGATTCTGCAGAATTTTTATATCATCCCTTCTATTTGTCTTGCCCGATGCTTTCCTATTGTTTTCAATATTCACTGCAATTCTGAAAGCATCCTTGAGAGTAGCAGGACCTTTATCTCTTAATCCATATGCAATTTTTGCATCAAAGGCATTGATATACAATATTATGCACATTGGTTCATTTGGCCTCATGTGATGTGGCAATTTGTTTAACACTTTAGTAAATCTTGCATTAAAATCTGCAACCTGCTCATTTGACCCTTTAGTGACACTGGTGAACTCATTTACAAAAAAGCTAGGGTCAGTTTTGTCACCATATTGCTCCTTGAACATCCTTTTAAAATCATCCCATGATGAAATACTCCGGTCAGGCAGATTCTTGTACCATTCTCTTGCCTCATCTATTAAGGATTGCATGAATGACTTCATGAAAACATCCTCATGTTCAACCTCAAAGTTATCCATGACATTTTGAAAAGCTTTTAGATGATCTTCTCCTGACACAGTGTTGTTTCCTAAAAATTTAGGCACTTGCAGCCTCAGATGCTTATCAATGGGGTTAGGATACCCAGGAATACCATCAAACACCAGCTGCCTGAATCTATCTAACTGCATGGGCTGTCTGTTTAACTGATTAACATTAACATTTCTGTTTGCATTCTGGTTTCTTACATTGTTCAGTGGTATCCTAGCATCATTCACATTTTGTCTCTCATCATTATGCTGATGTTGCACTTCATTTCTTTGCTGATGTCTCTGCACATTTGCATTCTCTAGGGTAGGAACTGAATCATTTTGGGCAGTTCTTAAAGCTTGCACTTTCTGCTTCATATCATCTCTAATTTTCATGGCTTGTAGATATTCTAGTTCTGCTCTTAGATTTCTGATTTCTTCAGCTAACTGTTCATCCTTAGGCATGGAGGTAGATGGTCTCATACCATTCTGGTCATCATCTTCATCATCCCTCAGAGACTCTGCCTCTTCAAACCTTTCAGTAGGGTCTAGAAAAGGGCGTTCTTGGAACACCTCTAACCTCATTCTCATACTACCACACTGTTGCCTCTCATATGCACCTTGGATATCAGCTTTTGCATTTGAAAAGTAAGGCAAATGCTGTCCTGATGGCCTAGGGTTATCTTGCATATCATCACCTTTTCTGGGGGAACCCTCATGACTAACTGAGACAGTTCCCTTTCTTCTGTACATCATTCTTCTTGTTACTGGTAACTCTTTAAATAAAGGATTTTGTTGGGATCTTCTCCCCTGCATATAAATTTTACTTTGACCGGTTGGGAGATTACTTCAGAGTCGCCACCTATTACTAGGAACTGTTTTCTTTTGAAAACCAGGGTTCTTTCACAAATTCCCCAGCGGAGTCGCCAATTTCTGTTGACTTTTTCCCAGACTGGATGCTTATTCCCAGATTTCCCTACAAGGTAGCCATCAGTGATCAACAGGATCTCTGGGCCAGGGGCCAACAGTGTAGGAGATAGACTCTGTATTTTATCTCCTCTTCTTCTTCAGGCTCTGCAAAACCTAGGGGGGTATTCCCTACTCAACATCCATGAGGATATGCATACAAAGGCTGGGATGCTGACAGAAAGCAGATAAGTCCTCCTGTAAGTAGACCAAAACTGAAAGATAAGAGCAAAGGGGCTAGCTTTGGGCCTATTTGCAGTTGTAGACAGAGGACTGAGGATCCTAAAACTAATTCTAATGTCCTAATGGTTGTTTTAGATTTTGATTTTGATTTTAAGTTTGGATGCAAAGCTGGACATGGTTGTAACACAAACACAAAGCAAGATTGGTGCCTATCCAGGGCCTGGAGTCAGTAGACATACACCTGTGAATGATCAACATGAACAGCTAAAACTGGATTTCAGGGGGATATATGTGATACCTGCCTTACAGATATCTCCCAATACAGAGTGTTAAGTTATCTCTACTTATGGCATCCCTACTGCAGTATACCCTTCCCAATGTTCAACCTGAAAACAGTTTAATCTACCCCTTGAGCAAAAGTTAAAAGATCAGACATTCAACATAGGAATTCTATGCTCTAGAATCTAAACATTACCCAAATATCCAGATTCAGAAGAAGAATACATGCAATACTGGAGACAGAATTAACAAAACACATGCTAAGATAGCATTTCTCATATAAGATTAATCATGAAATCAGTGGGTTCGTGCCAAAACATACAACAAGAGATACATAGACTCACAGGTTTAGCTGTACAGAGCAGCCAGATCAGCTTGTTTTGAATTACAGAGCCAAAAATCTTCAACTTTCAACAACCAAAAATGAGTAACACTTCCTACTTATAACAGCCAGGTAGTGTACCACAGCAATTAATTACATGGTTGACCAAAAATCCCGCCAGATACATAGTATCAGAAAAATGGCGCTCAACGCATTACCAGATTGGTGCCCAAACATGAATGCAGCAGGTAGGGGAGGAGATAGGAAGAAACCTCGAGCCCTGCGCCACTGTCCGTTGATGTACACCTTCAATCGGGTACCAGACCCGTCCATACCTCTGCAACCTTCGCCATTAATGGCGCACCAACCCACGGCCTCGGGAAAACGTCAAACTATGCATCGCAACCATTTCCCGCCAAGATACCTCATCGTCATGATATTTCAAATATGCAGGATATCAATTATCCCACATGCACCCGGCGGCGACCTTTTCAACACTTTATATACTAGGCCACGAGCATATATAATGTCGGTGCTTTTGCTCCTGACGACACTAGTATAAGACTTCATCATCATCCTCCAACATCATGATATCCTGTTGCTTGAAAAATCATCCTGACGTCAGCATCATCATCGCAATATCACCTGCATGATAATCGCCTTCATCGGCACAACTTGATCCATCGGAGGAAGATCCTCCTGCTTAGCTGATGAACATCCTGATGACGTCATCATCATATTCTGCTGACGTCATCAGCATATCTGCCTACTGCGCACCTCCTCATATCAGGATGATGTCATCATCATATCGACATCAGGATGAATAAAACAACGAACATGAAGTGATACAACAACATCAGGATGATATTGACTAAGATCATCCTGACGTCCAAAATATGATGACCACGATGAAAAATCAGGTCACACTTAGAACTTTACAGCAACATCATCAGGATGATCTTAACAAAGATCACCCGATGTTAAAATATCACCCCAGCGAAAGATCATGCAGGTAGACAATATGATGACCCTCGCAAGCAACACGACGATAACTGGAAATATGATCATGATGATGACGACGACCCTTAAGAAAAAATAGGCCGGGTTGAACAACTTAGAAAATGACCCCCTCAGAAGATCGGGGTGACATCATCATCATAAAAGGGCAGGGTGATAATTGGAAGATCACCGGATATTTGAAAAATCACCCTCCGCAAGAAAATTAAGGCACATTGTAGCTCATCAGTAGGATCGGGATGATATCCAAACATCACCCGATATTGAAATATGATGATCCTGATGAAAAACAAGTCGACAAAAAACATGAGACGCTAACCACCATTGAAGCAAACATGATGATGATGACTTCCTCCTCGAAGAAAATATGATGCTTCAGCTGAAAAATGCCGAGGAGGTCCAACACTTAGGAAAATGGGCAAGAAGATATAGGGTTCAAATGAAGAAACCCCCTAAACATGAAAAAACAAACTCCAGGTCAAAATGAGTGCTAACACTCTCCATAGAGGTTCTTAACAGTTGTGATCCTTGTGCAATCATTTGGTCTAGGAACTCACTGATTACCCTACCCCTTGTATGAACTTTTTCCACCTTTTGAATAATTGGCTCCTCAACGATTATGGCCACAGGATCAACTGACTTATAAGCTAGAGTAATCTTCTTGAGCACTGAAGTTAACTATTCTGCTTTGGCTTTATATTGATCCTTCACCTTTTTTACTTCATCAAATTTTTGAATGAAAGAATTCAATGTAGATTGAGCATCTGCCTTTCATGAGTTATCTTCTCTAACTCAACTCTTGTGATTGAATAATTAGAGATTTCCACCTCTTCTATAGTTTTATTAGGAGGAGGCTGAGCAACTTCTGCATACCTATAACTTTCTTTCTCAAACAACCTGGAAAGAGTCTTTGGCTTTTTCTTAGTTTTCACCTTTGCAGGTGTCAACTGCTCAAAATAAAAGTCATCTGGAGAGACAGCTTGCTTCTTCCTCTTAAGTGTATGAGATGAATGCTAAGGGGGAAGTGTAGATGAACTTCTTTCTAGACTTAAAACCATGGTTTGAGTAGAAGGGGTTGCACTCACAAAAGTTATTGTCACAATGGGTGAAGTATTAGTCAAAACAACACCAGGAATATTCACACTTGAAAGTTGCAAAGACATAGTCATAAGTTGCTCTAAGTCTGATTGAGAATGTATGTCAAAAGAAGGTGATGACAAACTTGGCAAAGATGGGGAAGAAAAAAAAAATTTCCAAACCCTGTATAGGACTATCAAAAATTGACCTAGAGGATGGGGATGAATGAATGGATTGAATTGACCCAGTGGAAGGAATATGAATTGTTTCAATAGAAACAACTGTGATGGTAGGAATGATAGTAGAAGAAGAAATAGGTAGTTCCTCTAAAATATTCTCATGAGGTGACATTTCTGATTCCTCATGTTGTCCTTCCTCTACTTAGCTTTCGTCCTAAACAAATTCATCTTGCCCTTCAGTAGATGGCCCTTCTGCAATGGTTTTAGCTTTTCCACCTTTTGAAACAAACTTGATTTTTGGCTTGGAAGACTTACTGGAACTAGGCACATCACTCTTGTTCTTCATCCTTATTTCAGATTTCTTACCTGTAGGATCTTGAGACTCCTCTGATCTAGTTACAAAGTGTTTCAAACAAATCCTCTTTTCCTGTAACCATACATTTGTGTTAGCTAGGATTGGTTCAAACCTTTCTTTGATGGAAGTCAGCTCTTTCTTTGACCACTAGATTATTGGTAGAGGAGAATCTATAACATTATTCCTCACATAAGCAGAATCTAGGATGTCACCATTGTCTTCTATGCCTTCAGGAAAATTTGCTAGATCAAGTTTTTCAATCTGCTTTAAGGTCAACCTGTAGTAATCCAGCTTTCTTATCTCCTCCTCTATCCTACAATCTACACACACATCTTCAATTTTGTGCTCATGGGTTAGGGATCTCTTGATTTTATCTTTCACTCACCGATAATCAAAATTAGGTCTTCTCTTGTAGGTCTTCATGGTGACCCATTGTATCTCAGGTTCTAAAGCCTTAGCTTTTGGGGATGTCGAGATAGAATACTGGCCAATTGTGAGTGGAAACTTGAAACTTGTCTTGTTAGATTCCATTTATTTTCTATGAACTACTATTATCTGTCTACACAGCTCCATTAACACAATTTTGTCACTTGGGTATCTTGGGATCATGTATGGATATCCCATAAAACAACCAACTCTTAAATAGATGAATGTGGGAAACTGTAGATATAAACAATCATATTTGTTTACCATGAACCATGCTTCATCAGAAACACTTCTTTTGTAATTCAGGATCAAACATGCACAAGAAAGGAGCAAAGAAAGCATCATTAACTCTTCTAAAATGATGAATTCCTCCATCAAGAGCTATCTAATTGTAGTATTTGTATACTGGAATTAACCTCCTATCTCCTTCTGATGTTAACCTAGGAAAACTCCTCATTGCAGCAGTAACATAAACAAGATACGATGCCATGTAGAACCTCAATGAATTTTGTACCTTTGTCAATTGATCATGAATTGCATTACTAATCTGTAGTGCCTAGAAGATTTGTTGTTTCTTCCTCATGATCATTTTGATGTATAAATACATCCACTCATGAAAGGTAGATGAAGTAGGTAAACCTCTCACTCTAGTAAGAAGAGTGATCAAATCACTTACTTCTCCAATGAAGTCACTATGTGGAAAGTTCTTAGGCCATCTTGAAATATTTGGCCTTGTGATCTTTAATGTCCACCTACTATTAATCACCTTCTTAGCAGTATCTTGATCTTTCTCATAATCTTCTTGTGTATAGCCAAAAGTGATATTTGCATATGTTTCAGTATGAGGACACAAGAAAGATTTGTCAAAGAATTCTTCATCTAGCCTCATAACCACATTTCCATTAGAACCTTGACACTTCGGTCATCTCTATTATAGTGTGTTGCAACCTGGAGGACAAATGTGGGATTATGTGTTGTCACAGGAAATTTAGCTGCCATTTGAATGTTGCTCTCAACTATACACTTCATGCTATTACTCAGTAGTTGCTCTTAGGTCCTTTCCACAAATTCAGACATATCAACATGCCCAATCTCAGTATCCTTTATCTCATCAATGGTTGAGGTCACTGAGGTCACCGTAAAAACTCCCTGATATTTTTACTTCTTGGCTTTTGTTTTGTTTGGGGATGGATCTGACATCTGAAAAACAACTGACAAGTGACTCTGTCCTTGTTGAAATGCAGATGCAAAGATTTGAAAATGTGTGCACAAAGTTTAGGGTTTTGTAGTATTAGGAAAACTTGCATGGTTGGAAATTGCAATTGCGAAGAAATTCTGAGCAATTGCATGAGCTTGGAGGTTTAGGTGTGATGAGGGCAGAAAATAGAGTGAAAGCAGGTAATTGGGCAAAATGGAAAAATTTCCCAGTGTTAGTGAAATTTTGCAAAGTGGGTGTAATGGTACTGATTTTTAGTGCTTCTGCATGGTGGAAGGTTTATAGTGTAACTGTGCTGATTTTTAGCACTTCTGTAGGATTTAATGGTAGTACAAAAAGGTTTTGTAAAGTCGGCAGATTTTGTTGACTTTGCAAGTGGGAAAAACTTGTAAGTGTTGCAAGGTTGGCAAAATTTGCTGACTTTGCAAAGGAGGTACAACTTTTACAAGATATCGCAAGGTCGACAAATTTTGTTGATCTTACAAAAAGGAGAATGAATTGGAACTAGGGAACCATGTTTCATTACTCATGTAAAGTGTAAGGTGGTGTATTTCACCAACCCTACATGGGAAGTAGAACTCACAAAGCACAAGGTCATTGAATTTTCTTGACCTTGTGAGAGAGGGAAAAACCTATAAAATCATTTGATTTCCACATCATTCAAAATTATGTTTATGGTCGGTGAATTTGACTGACCCTACATAGGTAAGATGATTATAAAGCACATCAAAAAATGGGGAAAAACACTATTATATTTACAAAAATTTAAATACAAAGATGATGAAAAATATCACCATCGCATGAAAGGGGGATAGGCTAGTTGGTGACCTACGCCATGTTAGGAAAAATAGATGACACTGCATATCACCAAGCAGGGAACTAGAGGTATTCAACCTAGGTTTTGGTCGCTTTTGACAATGGGAACAAAACATAAATTACTAGGTTTAAACAATTAAAAACCTAGTTTTAACAGACCCTAAAACAAACAAAACAATCCAAAATGAAGAACAAACATAATACAATCACTAAAAACTAAAATGTGAATAAATGAAGAAAAATAGAAGGAAAGAACGTGCCTAGTGGTAATGGCGAAAGATGACAAAACCCTAGCTGAAATCATTGATGAAATCTGCTCAAAGGCTGCACACTTAACAAACATGAGCTCCTCAGACATGTAGAGGAAATGGAAAGGCAAGAGAGAAGAATAAAAATAAAAATGAAAATAAAACCAACTTAAAAACCCCCAAATCGTCATTAAAACACTGCATTAATGACAACTCGTGTGAATTGGGAGTGCAGAGTCAATAAAATTTACCGATGGTGCAACTTGGTGGAAAATATGCAAGGTTGGTGAAATTTTCCAACCTTGCAACTTTTATTTTACATTAATATGCAAAGGCGCTGAAATTCAATGCTCCTTCATCAGCAAAAAATTTCCTAGCTTTCCAAAGTGAAATTTTACAACAGTTTATTTTGCAAATTTTGACAAACCGACAAAGGATAATGCTTGGAATGACATTCTGAGGCTAGGGGACCACACGCGAGGGCAAATGTGATTCTCCTTATTTTGCATGCTTAGAGTGTATGGGTTACAAAATGGATAAGTTTCATAGGGGTTATCCTAGAAATTAAGCATAGTTGAATTTGAGGATAACAACTGGCTCTAACTGGGGAGCTTCCTTCGATCATCCTTTGAAACAATCAAAGGGAGAAGAATTCTAGTCTCTAAGTGCCTTTATCCAACCATTGGGCTATAGAGTTAGATGACACAAAAAAAAGACACAAAAAGACTTTAAAAAAAAGATGCAAATCTATACAAGTATTTAAAAACTTGTCTATTGCTTCATTGAGAGAAAAGCTTCAGATGCTGGCTGCTATGAGGCAATAGAACACATGTTCTGTCCTGATATTCCAGAAGAAAACTATTTTCACCACAGAGCTGATGAATGATGAAAGGGCCTCTCCACAAGGAATAAAACTTCCCATGCATTCCTTTCGGTTCTCTTCTTTTGTCCCACAACAGGACTTGATTACTGACTTGGAAACTTCAGGATTTCACCTTCTTGTCAAATAGTTTCTTTACTTGACTTTGATGTTCCACAATGCGATCCACCACCTTTACGCATTGTTCCTCAAGTTTGGAAAGAAACATTACGTGTTTGTCAATAGAACTATCAAAAGTTCCATCATCTATAGCCTTGGCCAACTTCAAAGCAGGCAACTCCAATGTGATTGGTATTTCAAAATTCTAGCCATACAAAAGCTAAAATGGTGACATGTCAATTGCTCTTTTGGGAGTAATACGATCTACCTATAATGCATCATATAATGCTTTGTGCCAGGTCCTTTAATTCTCATCAACTAGTTTCTTAATGATGGTAACCAAATTCTTATTGCTTGACTCAGTCTGACCATTCCATTGAGGGTAATTATCAGATGAATGAGTGAGAATAATCCCATACTCAAAACAAAAACTAGTTATCTCATGGGAAGAGAAAAAAGTAGCATTATCTACCACTATCTCGTTTGGCACTCCAAACCTTGAAATGATATTCTCCTTGAGAAAATTGTGAACCAGTTTAGAAGTGGCATGCTTCACCGAAATGGCTTCTACCCACTTGGTGAAGTAATCAATTGTCGTGAGAACATAACTATGCCTTGCACTTGACTGTGGATTCACTGCACCAATGGAGTCAATGCCCCAGTGCTAAAAAGGCTCCTCAATCAATACTGGCTTTTGGGGTAGTGTTGCCAACTTGGGTTTCCCCACAAACTATTGACACAACTGACACTTACACACCCAGTTGTATGCATCTTTTTTGGATTGTAAATCTAGCACCAATATATTTAAAATAAATCAGCAGTTACATCATTGTGGTTAAGAAAACCACCCAAAATTTTAGTTTCTACTATTGCCAATCCAAAAACATAGACTGTTCCTAATACATACTAAGAGTTTTAGGCATCTTAAAACTAAATTACATATTAGTGACAATGATATCCTTAAGCAAACACTTAGATCCCTTTGAGTTATCATCCTCTTAAATGCCTACAACTGAACTTCCTGGGCCTTGGTTACTAACATTATCCTCATTGTGTTCCTAATCAATGCTTAATCCTTGGACCTTTGAGTTCTTCTCTGACCCCACTTGTTCTTCATTAAATCCCCTATTCTTCCCTGTGTTTATCTCATTTGTTGTCTCCTAGTATCTCATCCAATTATGTCCCTTGCTTTGACTCCTCTGGGATAACTTTCCTGAATTCCATTCTTGGATCCTCAAACCATTCTATCTCCTGATCCCATATATGTTCCCTATTGTTACTACTTTCATGCTCATCAAAACCTGGAAAGACACCTATCTTGTAGAGAGGTTTAACTTTTCTGTGTTTAAACTATAATTCTATCCTGACATTTCCCAATGCTTGTAAAGATCACTCTCTGCCTTTGCCTTTTGTTTCATCTTACTATAAACTTCTTGAAAGTCAGAATAGTATTTGAAGAAACTTTCATTGAACCTTCTTTGAGTCCTTGCTCCAAAATTTTTAACCCTGATATCCTCCTTCTAACACATGGTCCCAGTTTCAACCAACTCTTTAAACCTACTTATTGACATCTTCATGGTGAGTGTGACCTGTTCATAGAATTTGAAATTAATGAGATTCCAAGGATTCTCCGTGAGATCCCTCTCTTTGCCCTGAAATCTCTCATCATTCCTTTTCTTCCATAAAAACCATAAAATTTCATTAGACAAGATAAACCAAAAACAATCAGCCTTGGACTTTAGACCTTTAACATAACTGCACAAGATCTCATTCCTATTTTCAACCACATTGGTGTTCCACAGTTCAATATTCCCCATAAAAATGGACCAGACATACTTTGCATACACACATTCAAAGAAAATATGAGACCCAGATTCAATAACATTACATATTGGACAAACCATAATATTAGGGCCTAAAGACAACTTATTTAGTAATAACAACCATTTAAAGGCAGCTTTTTTTGGTTCCAGTGTTTTAGACCAAAGTAGTTTGAGGGCTTTTGGGAGTTCTTTAGTATCCAGGGTACCAGCCCAAGAGCTGCTAATGTGGTGGAGGATGACATCAGAGTCTGCAAGAATTTTATATATCATTTTAGGCCTTGTAGAAGAGAGAGCAGAACCATCTTTCCATTTCAACTCAGATACACCATCTTCCCCCACATTAGTAACAATTGAGTGTACTTTACAAATCAAGGCTTTACTTAAGGTGGAGAAGGTCCTGAAGTAGTCGTCATCCAAATGAAACTGAGATTTAATTGTTGACCAATCCTTGGGGACACCATTTTCAAAGAGGTCCTCTAGTTTAAATAAGCCTTTATTATTACATTTTCTAGCTGAGCAACCTTGGAGGAGGGCTAAAGGCTTGCCTCTATAAATAGTGTTCCACCATATGGACCTCTACCCCCAGTAAGCCATTTTGTTCCAGGAGAATGCATCTTTGTCCATAATAGATTCTTTGACCACTTCCCAGGCCTTCCAAATACTTCTAAGGACTTCAGATCCTATTGGCTTGACCTGTATCTCTCCCAGCAAGGCATCATAAAAGTTAACAGTTCCCCACCCTTTCTTCTTAGTAGGCACAGAGTTAGCAATGTTGTTCCTAACCAAAACTTTCCAAGGCTCTTCACCAGACAAGGAGTTAATAATCCATTTAGCAGTGAGACGTAGTCCTTGAAGTCTTAGATTTTTAAGCCCCAGACCCCCCAACTCTTTGGAAACACAGCACCAATCCCAATTCACAAGATGCTTTTTGGAAAGCCCTTTTTGTATCAGACCAAAGGAAGCTTCTAATTAATTTGTTAGTTATCTCAAACTGGTAGTTGGCAAATAGCCACATAGATGAATAGAACACAGAGTATGAAGAGAGAATGTTTTGGCATACTTGTCTTCTACTAGCCAATGATAGATACATCTTATTCCAATTTTTTAATTTTTTCTCAATTTTAGTAAAAATCCATATCCACATTTGCTTAATGTTAGGGCATATTGCAAAAGGAATGCCTAGAAATCTCACTTACTTATTAGGCCCATCCCATTGCCATTTATCTAATGAGAGCTAGTTGGGCGTGCAATCATCTCATGTCAACAAAATTGATTTAGAAGAAGAGATATTTGCTCCTGAATCCAAGCAGAATAAGTCTAATCTTTTTTCTAGAGATCTGAACTTTTGCTCATTAACTTTTGGAAAGAGTGTTGTATCATCAGAAAATTGGACATTCAATAGTCTATCTTGGTTAGGCAACATTATACCTTCCATCTTCCCTTCTATAAGCTCAGTTCTAAGAATGTAGAAGAGGGCATCAGAGGCAATGACAAAGAGGGATTGGGCTAGAGGACACCCCTGTCTTATTGATCTCCCCATCCTGAAAGGAGAAGAAAGTTCACCATTTACATCCACTTGTGTAGAGGCATCCACAAATAGCATTTCCACCATTTTGCAAAAGAAGTCAAGGAAACCAAAGCATCTAAGCATTTTAAATAAGAAAGACCATTCAATCCTATCATAGGCCTTCTCAAAATCTAGAAGGAGTATGCCTGCTTGTTGATTTGTTTGATTAGCCCAATGAAGACCTTCCCAGCTTGTTATTAAATTTTCTAGGATAAATCTACCCTTTATGAATCCTGTCTTCTTGTCCTCAAAATTAGCTGCGCTCATTTTGTAGGACGACCCCTACAAAACTTGTCTATTTTGTAACCTACACTCTAAGTTTGCAAATCGAGGCAAGTCTTCTTGGCCTCATGTGAAGTCATTTGATGCCTTGGAATAACTTATGACATTCCCCTCAATTTATTTTTCAAAGTCCGTGAAATTGGCTAGGTCGTAAGCTTGTCAGAATAACAATTATGACCTTTTAAGGTGTTAGTCATTTTTCAAGACATACATGCACTAGCGGTCATTTCCGCTGCTCGTGCATGTCAATTTTTTCAAACATGCACTAGTGGTCATTTTCACCACTTGTGCATATGATTGTGTTGTTTGTCTTAATATGTAGGGGCGGCGAAAATTGCCGCCCATGCATATTGATTCTGGCTATGTGCAAAGGCGGTAAAAACTAGCGCTAATGCATTTTTCAGGCGTGTCAAGTGAACTAAGAGTGCATTAATGGCACTAATACTAGGGATTAATGTGATCTTTAAAAACCTTTTAAAAGTGTTTTAGTCCTTGTTTTTATTTAGTTTTCATTTTGAATCCCTTGAGACAAACCATCAAATCCTTCGTGAGGTCGATTGGATCACGCAAACTACAGATTGAGAGGATTTTGTTCTCGTGTTCGCACCTAGGGTTTTCCGTCATTCTTACTAGGTAAGATGACGTTTCTCCTACTTTCATTTTTATTTTATCTTCTTTTCAGTTAGGGTTTACGCAACGTATAAATTGTTTGTCTGTGATTTGTGGGAACTTTTGTTTCTTTTTGAAATTGTTCATTTTGGTTTCCATGAAAACCCTAGATGTAGTCTCTATTTTTATTTATGTTTCGTTTCATCTCCTTAAGTATTTTTGGTGACTTTTGGCCATTTTCGATGCCCTAGTTTTTAACTTGACAAAAGCAGTGGGATTATGTCCGCTTGCATCTTTAGCCTTAGGTTTTTGTTTTAGGTTTTCTTCACATGTTTTTGGTTCAGTGATATGTGTCAGCATTTAAAATTGCCACCAATACATATGTTTTTCCTTGGTGTTTACCTACATGTAAGGGGAGCGATTTCCACTGCCCCTACATTACCTTGTATGTTTTGGTTAAACTCTTACATGCATAAGCGGTTGATTTGACCGCTAATACACTTTGGTAAAATTCAAAGTCGATGCAGAGGTGGTAAAAATGACCATCGTTGCATCTACTAAAATGTTTCTTTCAATATGTAGGAGCGGTCATTCTAACTGCTTATACATAAAAAAATTTCATTCTACCCACATGTAAGAGTGACATTTTGACTGCTCCTACATGGAACCTAGATTTTTACCTACCTACAGAGGGGGTCAAAATGACTGACCTTGCACTCAAATGTATTTTACCCCACATGCAGGAGTGGTCATTTTGGCCGCCCATGCATGTTTTCCTAAATTTTTCCTAACATTGGGAATTTTTACAAAATGATACCTATAGCCTGCTTTTGCCAAATTTCTCGACTTGCACGCTCTCAAGCCCTTTCATGCATATCCCTGTGTTCATGATCATCAGTTCATAGTATCCCTAATTTGCCTATTTTTCCCCTAACTGCGAGATCATGAACTTTTGCAGTTTCATCGAACATTTGTGATCGACACCATTTCCAATTTTCTTCTCAAAGCTGATGTCATAGCCATCTCCATCAAAGGCCAAGATCATGAAGTATAAGTACCAAGGGGTTTTTTCTATTACTTCATTGCAATCCAATGTGGACAAGATAAGAGACACAGAGATAGGGCATGTAGACATGGCTGAGTTCGTGGAAAGGATGAAACAGTCTAATCCTCCTTGCTACATGCAGAAGATCATCGACAGTAACATACACCTGGTTGCATCTTTTCCTGTCGTTGCCCACAATCCAGAATTTGTTCTTCAAGTGGCAAGCCACTATAACAATGATACCAAGACTATGACAGATTCTAAGTGAAAGGTCATCATGAGACTTGATGCTGATTTCTTTGATAAAATCTTTTTGTGTCCACCTACGGAAAATGTTGGAGAAATATATTTTTCTCAAGGGCAAAAAGATTTTGATGCAGATGTAGAATCCGCAAAGAGGCATATCAATAGTAAGTGGTTGAAGACTCCTAGGATTAATTTGTCTAGATGGCTTAAGGAGCTCCCAAGAAGTGATTTTGTGGAAGAGGTGAGTGATTTGATCACATTGCTGAGTAGAATAAGAGGCCTTCCTTCTTCATCCAAATTTCGTGAATGGATGTATACATATATCAGGATGATTCTTAAGGGACAACAAAAGATCTTTTGGGGAGAGCAAATCAGTAATGCTCTACACCATCAATTGATCAAGGTTAATACAACTTTTAAGTTTTATATGACTTCCTATCTGGTATATGATGTTGCAAGTATGAGGAGTTTTCCTGGTCTCACTCAAGATGGTGATCGGAGGTTGGTTCTACTATTTCGGTACTATCCACAAATAACTCTCAAAGGATCAATTCATCATTTCCGCAGGGTGAATGATGCCTTCTTCTCAGTCTTTATGTGCCTATGGAACAGTGAGCTTGAATAGAAGAGAGTATTAGATGAGGCTTGGGAAGTGGTCAATTCTTTTGGTTGTTTGTTTCTCCAATTTCCAACTTTTACTTATTTAAGAGTTGGATATTATCTTGGATATCCATACATGCTTCCATGATATCCCAGTGATAAGGTTGTTCTGATGGAGTTATGTAGACAATTGATTGTTGTGCATAATAAATACATGGAACTGAAAAAGTTAGGAATCAAGTTTCTAGTGGAAATTGGTAGGTACTCAGTGCAATTAGCTACTAAGGCTAAGGCCATTGAATTAGAAATGCGGCTAGTGACAATGAAACAGTTCAAGAAAATAGATCACTTTGATTTCTGAAGGGTACAAGATAAGATCAAAAGAAAGGCAGTGTTTCATGTTCCTATGGTTGAGGATATTTGGGCTGATCTGAGAACCCATAATGAGATAAGAAAACTGGATTACTGCAGGTTACACCTAAGTCATATAGAGGAATTGGGATTAGCTGATGCTCTAGAAGGTATGGAAGATGAAGGTGATGTTCTAGACCCCAAGTATGACATCAACAATATTGAAGCTTTAGTTTTGCCAGAAATCAAATGGTCAGTGAAAGAAGAAACTTCTATCAGGAAGAGATTTCAACCTATACTGGCTAACACCAATATATGGTTGCAAAGAAAAGGTCTCAGTTTGAAAGAGTTCCTCACCAGATCAAAGATAGAGATTCAGGAGCAGACCAGAAAGAAGGTAGAAAACAAAACTAAAAATAGAAGTGATGGGCATCTTCCTCCAAGGTGTCCAAACCAAAGATTAAGTTTGTCTCTAAAGGAGGGAAGGCAAAAGAGATTGCAGGAACTTCTACTATTACAAATTTAGGTGCCAAAGAAGCAAATGTTGATAAAATGGAGGTTGAAAATACTGAGATAGAACAACAAAATGTTGAGGAACTTGATATTGAGTAGGTGGAAATGGGTGAGAAACCCAATGAGGAAGGTAATAAAGAACAAGAAAAAGAGAAAGATGTGGAATAGGAACAACTCAGTTGTTCATTAAAATCTCCTAAGAAAGATCTTTCACAAGAGCCAGAAGTTTCTACAGCCTTACCTCATGTTTCTATATTGGATAATCCTCGAATAGTTTCTAATGTTCCTATTTCCCCTATTGTCATTGTATCTTCTGATAATACTCCTTCTTTGAGAACAAGTTTTGGAACTATTTTTGATTCTTCCAGTTCTATTCCTAGTCTATCTTCTCCTTCTTTTGATATTGGGGAACAAACTGTTCTGGATCATTTACTTGAGGGTTCAGAGAAAAATGTTGATACAGGTACAATTTTCACCAACACCTCTCCTATTGTCACTATAACAGGTGTTAGCATGGATCCCACTAAACAGGTAGTTGATTCTTCTCCAAATGTTAGTACTCCAACACTACCCCCATGGTTGTCTTCTTATACACCGAAGAGGAAAAAGTAGGCTATTTCACCAGATAATATTGACATTGAGAAATTGATGCCTGTTAAACCAAATACTCAGAAGAAGAAGCCTAAAACTTTTTCTAGGCTAATTAATGAAAAAGGAGTCAGGTATGTGGAAATTGCTAAGCCACCGGATGATGCTACTATGAATACCTTTGATGTGAATGATTATATTGTTTCTAGAGTTGAGTTAGGTAAGCTGACTCATGAAGGTATCAAGTTATATTTTCAAGCTACAACAAGCTCATTGCTTGTAAAATTTTATGAGGTAAAGAAGGATAAAGAACAATACAAAGCAAAGGTTGAGCAACTTGTTGCTGTCCTTCAAAAGATAGTGAAATCTTCAGAAATTGTGGAACCCATGGCACTAATTGTAGAAGATCCTTTGATCCAAAAGGTTGAAAAAGTACAAGCTAGAGGAAGAGTGGTTGGTGATATTCTAGAGCGGTTGTTGGCACAGGGTAGAGTTCTCCTGAAGACCACAATGGAGAGAAAGGAAAAAATGGAAAAAGCAAAGGCCAAGTTGGATAATATTGTTGATTCATTGTCTCAAGAACTTCAAGATCAAGAAGATAATTTAGAGGAATGGATTGAGATGAAGAAAATCAAGATAAAGAATTTGATTTCTATTGGTTTCATTTCAAACCAAGAGTCTTATCTCAAGACCAAGGAATCTCTGACTCATTGCATCAATGTGATAAGAGGCTTACTTGATGATTTGTGCCAAGTACGAGAAAATAGTGAAGATAGTGATGTCTCACTTTTACACAGGTTAGAGGAACTACCATGCACTCTAATAGGTGAAGATCACAAGTTTTTCTCTGCAGAGGAGATGATTGATGCTTTTGAGAAAATGGTTCAGCAGAAGTTTGAAGATGAAGTGCTTATAGTGGTTTCAATGGATAGTCTTTATGATCATCATTCAACCTTTGAAAATCTAAAGGATAATCTTGAAAAGCATGAGAAGGTGATAAAGGTGGTCAAGGATGCAGTTCTCAAGGCTCGTACCATTTCAGGTAATACAACTAGGCCTGATGTATATGAGATGGCAGTAGTGTGGACTATGTACCAAAGTTTTTTGAAAAAGAATGAGGGTGTCAACTGAAATTATTTTTCATGCCTTAGTTAATTTTCATTTTTGTATATGCAATTTGTATTTTGTTTTGGACATATTCACATGTATTTTCCCAAAATGTAATTACATGTGAGACAAAAGAAGTCACAAGTCAAATAAGACTCTTTTGTTGAATAAGTCAAAGTAGTTATAGATTTCCTATTTTTTCTCTAGGCTTCTCCCTATAAATAAAGAGGGCCTCTTTTGTAATATTTATCTTTTGACTATTGAAGCGAAGCACTACCATTTTGAAGAGAAATTTGAGACTTTTATCTTATTTTGTAAATCAGTTTTCAAGCAATATAAAGAAGCAAGTTGGCATCCAATCTTTCTCTTGGAGCAAGTTTGTGAATGTTATAGAATTGTTCTTATGTCCTTTCTATTGCATTATCTTGTATGAATGTTTGAATTGTGAGCGTGAATATCAAGTGTTTGGGAGGTGATTCAAATCAGAATTTGTAGACTTTGTGCTACTATTTCATATTTGAGATTAGAGTTTAAGTTTGTGAATGAAAAGTAATTTGAAGACTTTGGGTTGTAAATTATTGTTCATGATCATGTCATTTTACCTCAGCATATAGTGAAGACTTTGAGCTGCACTCTATTCTAAAATCTTTCATTTTCAATTGGCATAAGAAGCAACGAGAAAATTTGTGTTTTCATGGGTCTCTTGGTTATCAACACAAGTAGGTACTTTTCAAATAGTAAATTGTTCTAAGTTTTGTATTGAACATTGCAAACATCATTTATGAAAAAAGAGAAATGGATGATATGAAAGCACCCCAAAGTTAGTTTTATTGTAAATAAGTTTAAAATAGTTAGAAAAGGGAACCTCCCCTTGCTAAGAGGAGAGAAATTTCTTATAATAGATGTGGCGTTATAACCATTTTGTCGTTAGTTAGTTAACGACAAAATATTCACCCAATAGTTTACTGGCGACTCTGCTGGGGAAGAACGTGCAACTTGGAGCCTCACACTTTGAGTTGAAGCATTTCATCCTCGTCCATTGTTTTAAGTTGTTTCCAACAAAATAATTTTGGTCTTTTGCTTCCAAAACCTCAGCTTTAGTGAACAAGGAGTTTTCCTCCTACCAAGTGAAGCTTCCGACCCAAATACTAATAGAGTTTTATCTATTTGAGTTCCACAAAGGTTTATCATCCCATCTTTCAATCAGCACATAATGGCAACTGAAGGCCCGTGGGGTAATACTTTTGGACCTTTGAATTTGACACCACCATTGCATGAACTACCCCGTAGTTCAAGAAAGAATTTCCCAAAATTCTATGGTGATGGGAAAGTCCATCCTGATGAACACATTACAACTTTTTGTATAGCTTGTGGTGTGCTAGGGGTGGAACATGAAGATGTAGCTGTGAGACTTTTTGTAGTAACACTTCAAGGTACTGCTGCAGACTGGTTTAATCATCTTCAAGCCCAAACCATAACCAATTGGAATACTCTTAAAACCAAGTTTGAAGCTAGGTTTAAGCCTGTTGAAGATGCACATGCTTTGTTAGCCCAGCTAACACAGATGAATAAAGAACAACATGAGCCCATGCGAGATTTCATCGCCAAGTTTGATAAATTGATAAATAGGATTCCAACAACCGCTCAACCAACGGCAGAGAATCTTAAATGTTTCTTCATCAACACCCAGCTTCCTAAGGTAAGTTTTCTGTTAAGATAGGCTAATCCTTTTGATCTTCCTTTAGCTCAAGGATTGGCTATGGAGGTTGAAGATGATCTTATCCTTGTAGGTAAGATAAGAAGGGATTCAAATAGAAATAGAGGTCATCCCTCTATTGATAATCCTTCCACAAGAACCACAGATCCTATGGTGTAGAAGTTAGCAAACGAGTTGCTAGCTTTGAAAAAGCAAATGTCCTAGGGTATGCCTGCTCCTTATAGGGACATACCAAGAAGGACATTCCCTAAAAATTCATATCAAGGCAATTCTATGAGAAACCAAGGGCAGCATAGGCTTTCGCCAACACAGAGGAAGCTTGCCATTGAAGCACCACTGGTCAACTTAGTAGTTGGCTACTATGAAGTGGAATAGGATAATTCTTTCCAACTTGATTTGGATCAGGAAATAATGCTAATCTTTTTACGCAAGGGGAAGAAGAATTAGCTGGCGACTCTACTATTGGGTTCCTGAACTATCAAGATGAAGCAGAAAGAGAATAAGATGTATATGGTGGAGCGTATGCTGTTTTCACCAAGTCCCATAATAAATCAAATCAGCAAGTGGCTGATAAAGGAAAGTCAAGAGAAGAGTCTCAACCTATGATTTCAATTGCCAAATGAGGAACGCCATTGCCTTTTCAATCAAGGGACCCGACTGTCAATAAACAAGTAAGTTCTTCTAACAATCCTACTTCTTCTACTTCTATTCCTTAGACTAGTACTACCCCAATTAAACCCCAAAATGAAGGATTTACTACATCTGTGTCTAATTCATTTCAGCTCTTTAACATAATTGTTCATGCTAGGAAAACCAAAATCCAAATGTTTGAGGTAGAATATTTACAAGCTAACCCTAACCAATTTGAGAGGTTAGCTAAGTATGTTAAAAACAAGGCTGCACCTATAGGGCAAGATTCTTCCAAGACTATTCATGACCCTTCAAAGAATAGGTCCACACAAAATAACGTAGTTACTACTCCTCTTGTTGCTCCAGGGAAAATAGAACCCTTCTATGTTTCTCTATTAGTTTAATGGCCACAAACTAAGCAATTGTATCATAGACTCGAGAGCTTCTGACAATGTCATGCCTGCCAAGGTGGCGGATGCTCTCGGACTTACTTTGACTAAGACCTTCAGGACATGCTTCTCAATGGAGAATAAACAAGTGCCTTTGTTAGGCCAAATTAAGGATGCACAATTTGCATTCGCAACTTTTCCAGAGAAGATAATAAAGATGACTGTCCTAGTTGCTGATGTTCTAGCTTCTTATGGCATTTTTCTTGGATGAAATTTTTGTAAGGATGTGGGAGGAGAACTAAATATGGATTTGTCTAAGGAAAGGATACCTATCAAAGGTGTCATGTAGAAATTGCTTCCTGAAAGGGAGGCAAAATATATTGTTACTCAAATTGAAGATCTAAAAGCTCAAATGTTATTTGAGTCTTCAAGGATGGGTAATTATTTCTTGACCACTTAAAACACTTCTAGCTCATCAGACAAAAAATTAGATAATTCAGATGAAGACTCAGAAGAAAATTTAGATGAAAGTTTAGAAGAGAGCATAGTGATACCAAATTCTTCCTTCTCTGACGAGGAGTCTAGAATTTGATGGTAGCTATTCTTCCATTGGATCTGGGGCTGGAATAGTTCTAATGTCTCCATAAGGTGATATTTTTCCTTTCTCCTATAAGCTATAGTTTAACAATACTAACAACACCACCGAGTATGAATCATTATTGCTCAGAATGGAGGCTTCTTGTGCTAAAGGGATAAAAAATCTTCATGCACAAGGTGATGCAGAGCTTGTTGTTTGTCAGGTAAGAAATCTTTACCAAACCAAGAATGAAAGGCTGAGACATTATCGTAATCTTGTCTGGGATTGCATTGAAGGTTTTGATGCTTTTGATATCTCCACAGTACCAACAGAGTTTAATGATTGTGTTGATTCATTAGCTGTCTCTGCCACCCTTATGGTCCCTCTCAAGGATTTTAAAGGTGATAAGTACACAATTGAGTTGGTTTTCCAACCAAGTGTACCAAATAATGTTGACCATTGGCAAATCTTCAATGGTGATAATTAGATCATAGATTTCTTCAAGAAGACATATAGCTTTGATGAACTCTACTTTGAAGGTAGTGATTCTCCACCTCGAGAATATATTTCTGAAGTAGATTCACAGACTGGTGAGGAGATTCTCCAATTAAAAGGGAATAAAATTCTGAAAGGTTTGGTTTCTCTAGAAAAGTTATTTGATAAGCATGATAGATATATCAAACAATAGTAGCAACTTGATTCAAATTCATCAATGGAATTTGAACAAGTAAACTTGAGTTCTGAAGCGGATCCCAAGATGGTTAACATTGGGAAATGCTACACTGCTGATGAGAAATTCAAGTTCATTACACTTCTTCACCACTACATTGATGTGTTGGCATATTCATATGATGATCTAAAGTCCTTCAGACTCAAGGAGATCCAACACAAGATTCCTCTCAAGGTAGGATCATTGCCTCACAAGCAAAAGCAGAGGCAGTATAATCCCAAGATATCAGGTACTATTCTTTCTGAAATCCTAAAAATGCCGAATGCTAGGATAATGTTTCCTATCCATCATTCCACTTGGATTGTGAATATTGTTCCTGTGAGAAAGAAGAACAGAGAAATCCGTATTTGTGTTGATTTCAAAAATCTGAATAAATGTTCTTTAAAAGATAACTACGCTCTACCCATTATGGACCAAGTGTTACAAACTGTAAATAGTTCAGAGATGCTGTCTATGTTAGATGGTTTTTCAAGCTACAATCAAGTTGAAGTCAGTGAAGTGGATCAATACAAGACTACTTTCACAACACCATGGGGCACATTTGCATACAGCAGGATGCCGTTTGGTTTAATCAATGTTGGCGCTACTTTCCAAAGAGCAATGGACTTCGCTTTCATAGATGAAATGGGTAAGTTCATTGTGGTGTACCTTGATGATTTGACTATTTTCTCTAAGAAACATCAAGATCATGCCTATCATTTGCGACAAGTCTTGGAACGGTGTCGTCAAAATAATATTTCTCTTAATCCTAAGAAGTCAGTTTTTGGGGTTATAGAAGGTAAGCTTCTTGGCCACATTGTGTCCAAAGAAGGTACCAAAATTGACTCTGAGAGAGTTAAATCTATCCAAAGTCTTACTTTGCCTGCTAGTAAGATAGTTGTTCATTCTTTCTTCGGGAAGGTGAATTTTCTGCAGAGGTTCATTATGGAATTCGCAGAGAAAACTCGTCATATTGTTAATATGATGAAAGGTAAGACCACTTTCCATTGGAGCGCGGAAGGTAAAGAAGCCTTTGAGGATATTAAGAGAGCCATAGCCCATGCTCCAGTTTTGGTTTGTCCTGACTATACTAAAGATTTCATAATTTATAGTTATACTTCAGAGCATACACTTTCAGTGATTTTGGTTTAGCAAAATGAGGAGGGTGTGGAATCTCTGATTTCATTTATGAGTTGCCCACTAAAGGCTCATGAACTTAAGTACTGTAATATGGAGAAACATTCTTACGTTGTAGTCAAAGTAGTGAAGCATTTTAGGTTTTACATTCTGAATTCACATACTGTTGTTTTGGTGCTAGATACAATAGTGAAATCTATCCTGACACAACAAGAATTTGGACCTAAAAGGGACAATTGGATTGCCAAAATTTAAGAATTTGATCTTGATATCAAACCCACCAAGCTTGTGCATGGCAGAGGTTTATGTTAGCTAATTGCTGATAATGTCCCAAAAGAAATAGGTAATGAAGAGGAAGAGGCTGAAGAGGTTCCAACTGTTCTCTTTGTTACTACAACAGATGAGTGGTATTCTAATATCATTTATTTTCTCACATATGGTGATTGCCCTTCTCATTTATCTTATAAAGAGAAGCGAACTATCAAGCTAAAGGCTGCAAACTATGTCTTATGGGATAATGATTTGTATAAAAGAAGCCTTGATGGAGTTTTTCTCCGTTGTGTGGATAAAGCACAACAAAGAAAACTTTTGGAGTCTTTTCACAATTTGGCATGTGGAGGACATTTTTCTGCACTTGTAACAACTCATAAAATTTTGCAGGCTAGGTACTATTGGCCTACATTATTTCAAGATGGGTACAACTGGGTACGTAGATGTGAACTCTGCTAGCAGTTTGTCGGGAAGCCTAAGTTAGCTGCATTACCACAAAAACTAGTTGTGATTGAAGAACCTTTTCAACAATGGGGCATTGACTTCATTGGTACTGTGAATTCACCGTCGAGTGCGGGACACAGTTTTATTCTTACAATCCCTTGAAATCCTTATGTGGGACCATAAGAGTAGCTGACATAGCCAAAGAATCTTCTCTGTCATTATATTCCCTTTGAACAACAACAATGTTGAAGCGTTGAAATCTTCTATGCAATCCCAGACTCGATTGCGGTAATGCCTTAGTCTTTCATTATTTGATTGGTAAAGTTTTCTTACCTAGAAAAGAACCAACTCAGCATCACCCTATGCATGAGGATTTTTTATTCCCTTATTTTTTACAACATCCATGCCTAACTGTTGAAAACAAGGTAGATAACTGAGAGGGGGGGTGAATCAATTATCTCAAATATCTTAACTTTCTTTTCCCCTTTAATAATTAGTGCAACATCAAAACAAATAAGCATACATAATCATGAGAGCAGAAATAAAATCAACACACATAACACAAGGATTTTTACGTGGAAAACACTGTTAAGGGAAAAACTATGAGGTGACTAACCCAAGATTGTATTCTCTGTTAAAAGAATAAAAAGTACAAAATGACACTTGCCAATTAGGGCTCACTGCCCGAGCACACTGCTCACAAGAGGCACACTGCCTACAAGAGACTCACTGTTTACAAAGTTTATAGAAGGTAACCAGGTGTTTGAACTGATGAGAGGCATCCACAGATGCTAAAGTTCAGTTCCGGTTAGGCTTAATATATTGATCTAATGCACTTCATTCTTCCTCTGCTCTAGTGCTACTACTCTGTCACATACCAGACCTGTATTGTTGTTTCCACACTTATCTCTTCCTTTCTTCACACCTTATTTCATCACACCTACACACACACACCTCTTCATACTGGAAATAATCTGGTATATATATCCGCACCAAGGATTTCAACAACTTTCTAGTCGGCAACTGGAATACTCAAGATATTGACAAATTATTGATATGTTGGCTGAATCCATGCTTGATGTGTGATGCATATCAAAATCATAGACATTGAAGTCATCAATCATGTTGGACAATATTGTATGATCCCTCAAATACTTGATCAACATCAATTACTCATCCGGATTGAAGTCCGATACCCTGTTGGTCAGTTCTTCCTTAGTCTGCTCTACTTGTTAGGAACCTAACACTCAGATGCTCATATCTTTTCAATGTTTTATCACCAGAGGCTCAATCTCTAGAATCTAGTAGTTATGATATTCCTCTTGACTTGTCCAAGTCTGCAACTTGCTGAGTTACACCATCTGAGAGATCTAGACCTGAATGTCGGACCTTGCTGCATGCTCTGTTCTTGTTCACCGGACCAAAACACTCTTGAGTCTGACTTCCGGTATAGGCATACTAAGTTCTGCGGATGTGTGGGATAGACTTTGTTGTCATCAATGACAACACTCATGAAGCCACACAGTGTCTCTTGCCAACACTAACAACAAAGCCTCATACTCAATGCTGTTGTTGGTATTGTTGAACTATAGCTGTAAGGAAAAAGGAAAAATTCTCCTTTGGGGGATACAATGACTATCCCTACTCCAGACCTAGTGGAGGAACAACTGCCATTAAATTCTAAAGTCCAAACATCGTCTGAACTTTCCATCTTTGTAGTTTCAAAATCTAGATTTTCTTCGGTTGAAGAGGAAGCATCTTCTATTATGAGATCCTCATTTGAATCTTCATCAGTTGTCAGAAAGTACGTGCCCATTCTAGAGGCTCAAACCAAATCTGAGCTTTAGGATCTTCAAATTTTATCATGATATATTTGGACTCTCTTTCTAGAAGGAGCTTTTGCATAATACCCTTGACAAGTATTCTAGCTTCTGACCAATCTAGGTTTATCTCCCCACCAACATCCTTACAGAAATTCCATCCCAATAATATCCCATATGAGGCTGGGACATCAGCTACTAAGACTATCATTTTGATCCTCTTTTCTAGGACAGCTACAAATGCAAACTGTGAATTTGTGATCTGCCCTATTAGAGGCACTTGCTTTGTCTCCATTGAAAAACAACGGCCAAGCATTTTTGTTAATGTCAACCCAAAGCATTGGCTACCTTGGTGGGCATTACATTATTAGAAGCACCTGAGTCTATGACACAATTACTGAGTTTATGGCCATTAATAAGCAAGGAGATATAAAATGGTTCTATTTTCCCTGTAATGGACGAAGCAAAATAAACTAGGTTACTCTGAGTAGGTCTTGCTTTAGGAGCAATAGGGGTAGCTTTGGAAAAATCTTGGCCATTAGGGGCAAATTTACTTTTGACAAATTTATCTATCCTATAAAATTGGTTAGGATTAGCTTGTAGGTATTCAACCTTTGACATTTGAATTTTTGTCCTTTTGGCATGGTCTATAATATCAAAAGATTGATAGGGGCTAGCTACAGAAGACAAAACATTCTCATTTTGAGGTTTGGCATTTGAGGTACTGGTCCTAGGTATAGAAGATGAAGCAAGAGGATCTAATGTACTTACTTTCTTATTACCTATCACATCCTTTGGTTGAAAAGGTAAAGGAGTGCCCCTCTTAACAATGGTAGCTGCAAGTTGAGGATCTTCCTTTGACTTCCCATTAGTAGTCGCTTATTGATGATTGAATTGATTCTGTGACTGGGTAAAAACATCATATGATTCACCATAGGTGTCTTCTTCTTATTATGTTTCATCTTCAAAATTTAGGAACCCACTGTTAGAGTCGCTAGCCACTTCCACTTTACCCTCTATGAAGAAGTTAGCATCATCTTCGTGATCATGTTCTGATTGGGGTAGATTGTCTTGCTCTGTTTAATAATAACCAATTGCTGCATTCACAGGTGGTGCTTCCAAGGCAAGTCTTCCTTGTGGTGGAGGAAGCCTATTTTGACTTTGATTCCTTGTAGCATTACATTGATAATTAGGAGCATTTGGGAATGTCCTCCTTGGAATGTCTTTATAAGAGGGAATGGACAAACTCTGGGACATCTACTTTTTGAGAGCCAACAACTCGTTGGATAGCTTTTGTGCCATGGGATTCGTGGTACAGTAAGCACAAAAATCATGCACAACCTCGACGAGGACCCCTATGATGATTCAAATCCTTGCCACGTACATGTAAACATGAAAGAATGTCCTTTAAGCAGTAGGCCTCTTGATGACGTGTCCTCTTTTCTTGTCTTGTGTTGTTTCTTCCTTGTCGATTTCCCTCTCTCCCCGTTTGTGACAAATTTTGACACTTGTTGCAACACTTGTTGACTTCCATTTTCTAGCTTTCAACCTTGTTCCTAAGCCTTGTGAGTGTCTTGTAGGTGAGTTTTTACCTCTCCCCTATGTTTGTCCTCTAGTGCACCTCCTAGAAGCCTTCTAGAGGTCTCCTTATCCATCTCCTGCTTTTAGTTTTTAGTTTCATCGAACCAATCCAAATCTCCCCCTATTATTTCCAGATCTCCCCTGGGAGATCCTATTGACACAAGTGGAGATTTGGATTCTTCCACATAACTGACCTATTTCTTGATGCAGAACCTTTCCTTTTCCTCTCTTCTACCATCTCCCAACCTATTTTTCTGTATCTGACCCTATCTAGCCCAAATCTCCTCCAGGCAACCTAGGGTCCCCCCTCGGGTGACACATGGTCACCCAGGAGTGACCCTACTAGCAAAAGGGGTGACCCTACCATTTTTGAAGTTATGGAAAAACTTGAGTTTCTGTCTAGTTTTTTCTTTCTTTTTGCCTATTTTTCTTTGTTTGCATGGTTTTTGATCCCTGATATAGAGTTAACTATTTCATGCACCCACACATGCATAATTAACTCTTCAATTAATCTCATGCATTCCCTCACCTCCATTTCCTCTCTAGTGATAAGCTATCATTGCTTCATCACTCTCTAATTAGCTGAGTTCACTAGGTAATCAACCTTGTTAACTCCCCAATCTATTCTTGTTAACTCATCAATCAAATCAGTTAACTCTTCAATCAATCCCTTCCTCTGAACCTATAAATACCCCCTCCCTCAAGCACAAAGGGAGGCAAATTCATTGTGCACACAACTCTTGCCAATTTTACTCTCTAACTTAGCATTCAAATGCTCTTATAGGAGGAAGGTACCTTTTGATTTATTTGTTCAACCAAGCAATGCTATGCTGCTTCATTCTATGCCATTATGCTCAATCCAAGCTCTCATTGAGCTCACACAAGCTTCATTAGAGCTTCTCTTTGCTTCTTTGGGTCATTTTGTTGTCAAGAGGATCACCTACTGCCATAAAAGGATTCGAGGTTGCCTATCACAAGGATTATTGAGGGTAGTGGAGTCAACAAATTTTCATTTCTTCCAGGTTCCTTCATTGTTTTCTTTCAATTCATAGTAATTAGAGAATCAAATTTGCTATTGGGAACAGTAAAACATTACTTTTTCCTTGATAATTAGATCTTGCATGTTAGATTAATTGCTTTCATACTTCTAGATCCAGATTGTTAGAAGAAGCATTTCCCCTTTTCATTAGATTAGATTGCATTAAAATCATCAAAAACACAAAAAACATAGGTTAACTTTGCATCAGAAAGGTCATATAGGATTGCACACATATTTCCTTTTCATAGATTAGAAGCACTTTTATTTCCAAAATACTCTAAAAAAATACCAAAAAGAATGTTTTGCATATCATTTAGTTTGCATGCATTTAGATACCCTAGAATAGACAAAATTGCAAACCCTCGATTCCGTCACAAGATAAAAACAAAGTCAAAATGTAAGTCAAACCCTAGGTCAAAACCCCCAGATCTAGTTAAGGTTAGCAATCACACAATTTCCTCTATCTTGATTCACGAATGTGCTTAGGAGTGAGAGGAGACTGGGTAAGGGTTATCTGTGATGAGATACAAGAGATTCATCCAAGACCACAACAAGAAACACTTGTTCTACCACAAGGAGACCCATTTGTCCTCTTGTTGTTAGAAGAAACTAGACAATGCCAGATACCAACAAGAACTCTTACAACGCATACAAAGACAAGAGGACATCAATGAAAATAATTATTTACCCACACAGAGGTGGAATCTTAGGAATCCGAACAGAAGGAGAGAAACTAGTGACCCTTCGGGTCATAGGGTTATCTCAACTACAACAACAATCAAATGAAACATAGAACAAAGCACACAACAATAAAGGCCATGGTACTTGCTGACCCCTCTCTGTGAAGTCTAGCTCTCCAACAATCTAGACCCCCGCTGTCTCTCGTCTCCTCTCGACTTCCTAATTCCATGTGAGCGAGAGTGACATGGAGGATCGCCCTGTGACAAGGAGGGAAAGGGTCCGTGTGTGTACCAAAATCTAACCCGACAACCCCAGGCAACCAGAGTCACTATTTTGAGCGTACATATTTTGGTGAACCTGACGTGAAGAGCAAAAACTTTTGTTTATGTTGTTCACGTTCCCATTATTTGGATCTCATTAAATTTTAAAACATTCTTTCATTTCTTTTCATAGCCGCTTCGACTTCCATTTCCTATGCCATGATCTATTCCATTTATTCTGTGGTGTCTATGGCACTCCCAAATATGAAGAAACCTGACTTAACCTAGGGAACATCCCCTTAAGAGAACCAAGAACTCCCTCATTTGATAGGTATGTGCCATCGCATCCTGACACGCCAATCACCAATTGTTATGATTACAAGGATTCTGACTATGAGCAAGATCAAAGAGAATCTAGGCACTATCTATCATTCAACAACCCATCTTGGGAGAACAATTTGGCCATACCAAATGTGCCAAATAAAGCAAGAAGGGTGAGGTCAGAAATACATTGACCCGAACAACCTTCCACAAGTACATTGAATACCCACCTTGATGAAGAGGTCAGAAGGTTAGAAAAACGTCTACAAGAAACCAAAGATGCTCAAGAGGCAATAAGGATTTCCTTACAAGAAGAACAAAAAGAAAATGCTGCATGTGAGGAAGCCCATCACTATGAAAACATTCGAAGAGACCATCCTAGTAATGAAGAAACCCCTAGAGCTGTAACTCCTACAGATTTAATCTCAACTCTAGTGCAAAGAATCAGAATCCTGGAAGCAAAGAAAGCTACTCTAGAAAGAAGACTCAAGTCTTACAAATAGGACCAGAGGGCATCTCAAAATCCCCCCTACCTCAATTATTATTCATGACATGCTAGTAATGACACTTGTCTGAATGGGAACCCTTCTATTCAAAACAATCCAATGAATCTAACAATGGATTATCAAAACCCACCCACAAGGTTATTACTATCAACCTCACAATCCCAAAGTGCCTTTTTAGGAACATATCTTGAATATTTGAAAGAGCATCTAGACCAAAACATAAGGAACGTGCAATTACCTCGGCCACTACCAGATCTCCCCAAGTTCAAAGGAGAAGGAGTTCCAAATTTGCACATCAAAGCCTACACCACAGCCATAAGAGAACTCCTCCCTTGGGATGGGGTTGTAGCAAAGATCTTCCCAAAAGTGCTTGAAGGCATCACTCTAGATTGGTACTATCATCTTCTAGAAGCATCAATCCATTCATTCAGACAACTCATCAGAGAGTTTGTCATGGCATTCGACATGAACAAACTCATTAAAACAGGGATCAAAGAATTCCTCACAATAAAACAAGAACCAAACGAATTGGTAGCACATTTCGTCACTCGATGGAGGCAAGTCCTCTATTCTTCAACCAGTGCTCCGAACATGGATCATCAAGAACTGTGTGATCTCTTCTTGCATGCCCTTAACAAAGACATGAGAGAAGATGTCCAAAAATTGCCATATAAGTCCTATGAAGAGGCATTGGAAAGTGATTTAAGAATTGACCAAGCCAGCATCGACAGTGGCAAAAAAGTCTATGGTTCAAATGGAAAGCTAAAAAAGGAAGACATAGGAAGCAATGCCTCTGTCGTTAAAATCTTCAAAAACAATAGGAGTGCAACCATAGACAGGGTGACAGATCAAACCCCAGGTAAGAAGATGAAAGATGATTACAATGGGAGAGATTACTATCCTCCTAACGTAAATGCCATAGATCAACCTAGAAACAACGGGTACTACCCTCGAGATAACTACCAAGGTTGGAACCGCAATGGAAACGGGAATAGAAATGATGGAAGATTTGAGAGACCCCCGTATGAATTCAACCAATTTTGTTCTTTTCATAGAACAAGGGGGCATAGTACAGAATCTTGTAGGGAATACAACAGATTCATAGGAAGACTTCTGGAAGACCAACAACATCTACTCATCGAAATGTTCTTAAACCCACAGGAGGTCACACCAGATAACAAAGATACAAGGCAAAATCAAGCTCCAATAGCACCGCAAAATACAAACATGAGAATTTATCAGGACCCATTCCCCACGCACCAAGATATAGAAGCAACAAATCAAAACAAAGCAACTCAGAGTAGTAACCCCGAAATCCCACCACAACTAGGACAAAAAGGAGAAACTAGGTTGATGGGATTGGTTGTGATTATGCATAATGAAGAACAAGAAGAAGATCATGAGGAAGAAAATGAGCAAGTTGAAGCATACGAAGGTACCATTTTGGTAGTAGAACCAATACCAACTCTAATCAGACCTTATGAGCTCATAGAGATCTAAAGAAAACTTATGCACACATTTCATTCATTGACTTGCTCAGGACTCCCCTTCACATCGTTCTGCGTTACTAAAAGTAATAGGTCTAAAATACCTCGACCAAATTACCCCACCACCTAGTGAACAAATCAATCATGTGGACTACGATCTCAGTTCACCAAACTCAGAAATGAAAGATCCAGGGTTTTTCTTTGACTTACAATAGATGCCCTCTGAGGTAGAGTTAACAAAGAAAGGAGACCCCACACTATATCTTCAAGTGTGGATCTATGACACATGCATCAAACAAACATTAATCAACAATGGAGCTGCAGTGACTATAGTTCCCTTTTCCCTTTTAGAGAGGATGGGCTATGGACACATCAACATCACCGCTTCAAGAGATACTCTAAGCAAATATGATAATCTAAAAGAAGCCACCATAGGTAAAATTACCCTTCCAATAACTTTAGGACCCAAAACCATTCCAACCACTTTCTATGTCATAGATAAAGACACAGGATATAACTTGATTCTTGGAAGGCCATGGTTACATAGGATGAAGGCTGTGCCATCCATGTTGTTTCAAGAAGTTTGATTTTTACACTTAGGGAAAGTATATGTTGCACAGGGAGATCCAGAACCCTTCAGCATGTTAAAGTCAAATACATCAAACAAATGCATAGGCATCCCCATAGACTACAAAATCCCTACCAACAAGTTAACCATCCCAAATCCTACACCTTAGTCGATATGCATCAAATGGATAGAAATTCTAGAAAAGACCATAAACACCGTAGAAATCAAAACTCTAGAGAATGGGCCACTACCAAAGAAAAGGGAAATGGTTTCCAAGGATAAATCAATTAAAATCATGGAGTTGATCGAATGGGATGGACCACTCCAATTCCCCCTAGAAATACTCATGATCGACATCCAAGAGGCCTACAAACTCTTTCCTTGCATAGGGGAGAAGCCTCATAGAACTGAACGACTAGTCTTTTAAACCACCACGTCAGATCTGAGAAATGTAGACACACATACTTTCTTAGATGCAGAGGAAGACATGACAGAAGGTTACACACTGTTATCACCACTAAGTGAATCGTGTGTCCCTGAGACACCAGAAGAAACAGAATCATATGAACTTCTCACACCAATGGAGGATTGACATCAACTAGTGATACCCATGGAAGAAGTGCATTCTATCGATAACGAATCAACCAATGTTATAGGAATGCTACCTAGGATGTTCGTGGTATCACAGCCACAAGAAAAACCAACCACCTCTGCCTTGGTTCGGTCAAATGAACTAGGCAAATGGGAAGCACCTCATGTACAAATATAAATGATTGAAAGACTTCCCGACAAAGATGAAGAGAGCGAAGGTATCTTCCATAGAGAGTGGAAGATGAGAGTGGCAATCAGTATGGATGACCCTATCATTTTTGAACTACCAAAAAGTTATATTGGGTATGCCATGGATCTGAGACCAGAACTCAATGGGAGGACAAGTATAAGATTTGTCCCCCCGATGAGCAAAGGGAGCCACAAACTCCTCTTGAATTATTCCAATTCTTGCAAAGAATCCAAGAGAGACTTGATGTGAAAGTTTACATGCAAGAATAATTCGACCTATTAGCAGAGCTATTAAATTGTGATGGAGTTCTGTGTTGGACTCCTTCTCATCAACATGCTTTTTGAGACTTACTTTGTCTCACGATGCCAAGAGAAACCACTGAGTTGGTAGCAATAGATTTGAATGATAAACCATACCGAATAGGAGAACTTGTCTTGAGAAGAGGAAGCATGAAAAATAAGAAAAGAAGACAAAAGAGAGCTTTCTCGGAACACTGGAAAGGTCCTTACATAATTAAGGAAGATGTTGGAAATGGTGCCTATCTCTTGTGCACAATGGAGGGAAAGGAATTTGGCAAAACAGTCAATGCCTTTCACCTCAAGAAATATTATGTCTAAAACACCAAAAAAATCATAAAACATAAAAATACAAAAAAACTATAAAATCATCAAAATGTCAAAAATAATTTGTTTCTTGCATTTCTGCATCATTCTGTTCATCTTGCATTACATTTTGTGATTTGTTCTTGTACTATTTTCCCTATAGTAAGGAGTCTAATGTTGCCCAGATATACGTTATCCTTTCAGGACCTAGAGATCTCCATTTTTCCCAGTTGCCATTATCCCCCTTCATTCCCAGTGATTCTAATTGAAACCTAGCTCTTAGCTTTACACTGATCCCAGTCTTAATGAGTCAAGATGTTAGGTCTAAACAAAGTCAGTATTCAAACCCATAGTGTTCAAAGGAAGCTTGCAAGTAGACCTTCCCAATTCTTCCCTAGTAGTAGAGAAGTCCAACTAGATTACAAAAACTTTAGGTGGCACTTAGCCCCTTATCTTTCTTGGCCAAAAACATCAAGAAGATCAAAACTCTAAAGGAAGCAATCTAAGATACGAGTGAATAAAAAAAATGAGTGATCAAAATAAGAGTGTCAAAAGTGAGAATTGAGAGATCAAAGCATTGCATATCAAAATCCAAAAAACATTCATTTCTTGAAAAGTCAAAAATCCAAAAAATGAGAAAGTCAAGTGAGGAAAATACAAAAAAAGAAAAATACAAAAAGAGAGAGATACAAAAAAAAAGAGTGAAAGAGAGAAGATTGCTAAATGTATGTACTCTTGGGTGGAGATTAGTCTAAGTTCGAAGCCTCAAGGGTGACATTCTAACAGAAAAAGAGAGGTACAAAGCACACACAGGCACTAGCTGAGCAAAACCAAAGAGTCTAGTAGTCTCTAGGATAATCTTCTATCTAGGGACCCTTGTTCTTTCCCTTTTATCCTTTACCCTGGATCTACCTTACTTTCCATCTATGATCTAAGTCTAGCGAACACCTATAAAATTTGCTACTTGTCTAAAGTTGAGAGCTTATCAATTTGTTGTATCTAGATAATGATCAATGTTTAGCCTTTAGCAAAGTCTAGAATCTAGAAGTGCTCCATTATCACTCCCACTCCCCACTTGAGTTTCCCTAAATCCTATCTCACAGCCTTGGATAGGTCTCTTATGTCAGGATAAGTCACAATCCCTTAAATGGAAAATTGTATTTAAGAGCAGTCACATTGTTCATTCCACATTGCATTCATACCAAAAATTAGAAAAAGAGTCTCAAAAACAATAAAGTCAAATGTCATATCTCATGACATTCAGTAGAAGTAATAGTCTCATTTACAGCATTTCTTGTGTTCCTGCATTATCATATCATGAACTGCATATCATATATATGTCATCAAAAACTACAAAAAATGTCATTGTTGTCATACTTGCATTTGTTAAAAGAGTTGAAAAGGTCAAACATAATCAAAAAGTTCCTCAAAACTCCCAAACATGCACAAGAGATGAGTACAAAATTTGATAAGAGGAAACCATAAAAAGATAGACTTCCATAGATATATCTAAAGTTTGCATATCAAAGAGCTAAGACAAAATGCTCTCAAGAAAGTAGAGGGTCCCCATGCAAGAGGGCACAAATGTCAAGAAAAGTAAGTCAGGGGTAGTTCCCTCCAACAGAACCCTTAGGACTTTGACTCCTCCATCTACGAGTACCACTCGTTGCTCCATGAGATCTATGAGAATGAGGTGCTCTGCTGTGAGCATCTAACTGTGAAGGCCTAGCCATACTAGCATCACGTCATCCCAAATTAAGGTGGGCCATCTCTCGGAGTACCTGGTTCTCACCCTTAAGCATGTCAACCTGGGTCTTCAACTCTGTAGTTACCTATCACCCATGATAGACAGAACCAAAAATGTCAGTGTGTCATCTCATAGCAGGGGGCACACTAGGATCATCCAAAAGGTAATCACAAGTCATCCTAGTGAAGGGAGAAGCTAATCCAACATTGACCTCACAAACAAAGTCCCTCCACTCCTTGATGTTGCCTGAAGTAGAAAATTGAAACAAGACCAAGTCAGATCCATATGAAAAGAGAAAGGACAAAGAGTATGAAAAGCAGGTAAACAAAAACTTACGTGGATCGTTAGGCTTCCAATCTGGGTCAAGCTGACACATCACCTCATCTGAATGAGGAGGTCAAGGAACAATAGGAGGACCCTCGAGGGTGTCAGGAATATCATCTAAATCATCAATATCATCAAAATCCTCATCCTCAAGAGTGGCCTCATTTGACAAATCATTAATATCTAGAACATAGTCCTCGTCAGTGGACTCTAAAACAATGGTCACAATCCCTCCTCTCTGTCCTCCTCTAGAGACCCTAGTAATGAAGATGCTTGGAGTCAAAACGGTCCAAATGACATTTCCAATCTCACCCATCTCCTAAACAGTCTTGTAACAAGTAGACACTAGGGGCAAGTCCTCAGGAACATCCCTGCCAAATTGCTGTAGAACACGGTCAACTCGATGAGCCTCAACTAGACCATTGCAGTTTGTGATCTTTGAGACCTCGCGATAGTACTCTCTAATCTCACCATCTTGGGCCCAAGCCCCCTCCATGTCATGATAAGGATCAAAACTCATATCCTCATTTGTAAGAGTAGCAACAGTGGGTAAAGTAGCATCAAAATGACCAACATGCGTCCACCTTGCTACTCTCAGTAGCCACATATCTGGAAGAGGAATAAGCTTCTGATAAGGTTTCATGTGCTCAAATATCTAGGTCATGATCAAAGAAGAGTGGCTAAAGGCTAGAGCCCCTTGTCTTGAAATCTGATAGAAGACATTGTAAACAATAGCCAGGATGTCTGGTTCTCAAGCAAAAACTGTGCCCTCCTTAATCTCATGAATGATGGGTGCCCAACACCATCTCAAACAAGAAGAGGCTTTGTCTCCTGACAGCATTGAGGTATTCAAACCAATCACGAACCTCCTCAAGAACAGAATACGGAGTTGTGGCATAGATGTAAGCTGAACTCCTGTCTGGTCCCTAGGGTGATTAACCCCAATAAATGCAGCCCAAGAAGGCTTGTCCTCACAAGACTCGCTAACTGGAAGAGATAAAGGATTTCCCCTCATAGGAACTCCAAGAATGCGATATACATCATATAGAGTGATAGTCCACTCTCCATAAATCTATGGGAACCTAAACGTGTTTCTATCTGCATCCCAGTAAGTCAAGATGTCGCAGCATATGCAGGATATAGGATGAATCACAGGTACATGGCAAACCCTAGCAAGACCTGCCCTCTTTAGTATAGCACGATCCTTAATACTCAATGAAGCAAACATCATTGAGAGCCATCTCTGCTCTTGACAGGCATTCCATCGGATACACATGTCTTGCAAAATTAGAAGAGAACTTTAGATTAGATCTCGTAAACTCATAAAATCCCTAAAAATCATAAAACTGTAGAAAACCTAACACAAAAAAATCACATAAACCTTCAAAATTACAATAAACAGGTAGATTGAGTGACTAAATCATGTCAGATTGAAGCGAAAAAAGTGTTAAACAACATCATATGCAATCAAAAATCAATCCAATAGGGTCACCCCCGAGTGACCCAGGTGTTTTTCAGGATCTCCCCCGGGACCTTGCTACTTTTCAGGATCTCCCCCAGGCGACCCTGCCTGACAAAAGGGGCGACCCTAGGAGCGAATCCCTCAAGCAAAAATCATTCTAAAAACCTCATTTTTTGACTGATTTCAGAAAACGAAAGATAAATCTTGCTCTAAACGATGAGACAAACGCAATGCAACAGGAAGAATCATAAAAAATAGACAATTTTAAGAGATTTTTCACAAAATTCAAGCTAGGGTTTAGAGAAGAGTTTTTCACTAATTGCATACTTGATTCTCCGTTGCTGAAAAAGAGGCGGCCATCTCTACGATCTCCTCGACGATACCTCTCTATCGACTGCTCACACGAATGATTCCATCACTATTTTGCTCTGATCTCACAATTTGGCTTGCTTTGTTTTCCCTTAGCTTAGTTTCATTTATGCATTTTAGATTAGTTCTTTGCTTTTATACATCTGTTTCGTGCATTGTTTTGCATGCTCTCATCCCTACAGGTCGAAACCAACAAAGGCAAGCAACTAGTCTAACTCAAATGATCTATGGTAAGTTTGTCATTTCAGTTTTCATTATTTACTTTGAATTATTTAAATGCTAGACTAACACTAGTTATTGTAGGTATAAATTGCAGGAAAATTAACAATAGGTAAAGCCTAGTTTGGGAACGATATACCTTTCATGTAGACTACCGTCCCCAAGGGCGCAAATATGTAAGCACAAAAATCATGCACAGCCTCGACAAGGACCCCTATGATGATTCAAATCCTTGTCACATAAATATAAGAATGAAATAATGTCCTTTAAGAAGCATGCCTCTTGATGATGTGTCCTCTTTTCTTGTCTTGTGTTGTTTCTTGTCGATTTCCCTGTCTCCCTGTTTGCGACGCTTTTTGACATTTGTTGCGACACTTGTCGACTTGCATTTTCTAGCTTTCAACCTTGTTCCTAAGCCTTGTGAGTGTCTTGTAGGTGAGTATTTACCTCTCCCCTATGTTTTTCCTCTACTGCACCTCCTAGAAGCCTTCTAGAGGTCTCCTTATCCATCTCCCGCTTTCAGTTTTCAATTTCATTGAACCAATCCAAATCTCCCCCTATTATTTCCAAATCTCCCCCAGGAGATCCTATTGACGCAAGTGGAGATTTGGATTCTTCCAAATGACTGACCTATTTCTTGATGCAGAACCTTTCCTTTCCCTCTCTTCTACCATCTCCTAGCCTATTTTTCTGTAGCTGACCCTGTCTAGTCCGGATCTCCCCCGGGCAACACATGGTCACCCAGGGGCGACCTTGCCATTTTTTAAGCTGCAGAAAAACTTGAGTTTCTCTCTCATTTTTTCTCTATTTTCGCCCATTTTTCTCTCTGTTTGCATGGATTTTGATCCCTGATATAGAGTTAACTATTTCATATACCCACACATGCATAATTAACTCTATTTGATCTCAAATTAACTCTTCAATTAATCTCATGCGTTCCCTCACCTCCATTTCCTCTCCAGTGATAAGCTATCATTGTTTCATCACTCTCTAATTAGCTAAGTTCACTGGGTAATCAACCTTGTTAACTCCCCAATCTATTCTTGTTAACTCATCAATCCAATCAGTTAACTCTTCAATCAATCCCTTCCTCTGAACCTATAAATAACCCCCTCCCTCAAGCACAAAGGGAGGCAAATTCATTGTGCACACAACTCTTACCAATTTTGTTCTCCAACTTAGCATTCAAATGCTCTTACAGGACGAAGGTGCCGTTTGCTTTATTTGTTCAACCAAGCAACGCTACACTGCTTCATTCTATGTCATTGTGTTCAATTCAAGCTCTCATTAAGCTCACACAAGCTTCATCAAAGCTTCTCTTTGCTTCTTTGGGTCATTTTGTTGTCAAGAGGATCACATGTTGCCACAAAAGGATTCGAGGTTGCCTATCACAAGGATTACTAAGGGTAGTGGAATCAACAAATCTTCATTTCTTCCAGGTTCCTTCATTATTTTCTTTCAATTCATAGTAATTAGAGAATCAAATTTGCTCTTGGGAATAGTAAAACATTGTTTTTTCCTTGATAATTAGATCTTGCATGTTAGATTAATTACTTTCATACTTCTAGATCCAGATTGTTAGAAGAAGCATTTTCCCTTTTCATTAGATTAGATTGCATTAAAATCACTGAAAACACAAAAAACATAGGTTAACTTTGCATCAGAAAGGTCATATAGGATTGCACACATATTTCCTTTTCATAGATTAGAAGCACTTTTATTTCCGAAATACTCTAAAAATATACCAAAAAGAATGTTTTGGATATCATTTAGTTTGCATGCATTTAGATACCCTAGAATAGACAAAATTACAAACCCTTGATTCCATCACGAGGTAATCACGGTTAAACGATCCAATCAAACCATCGATTACATCATGAGGTAAAAATAAAGTCAAAATGCAAGTCAAACCCTAGGTCAACAAAACCCTAGGTCAAAACCCCCAGATCTGGTTAAGGTTAGAAATCACACAATTTCCTCTATCCTGATTCATGAATGTGCTTAGGAGTGAGAGGAGACTGGGTAAGGGCTATCCGTGACGAGATCCAAGAGATTCATCCAAGACCACAACAAGAAACACTTGTTCTACCACAAGGAGACCCATTTGTCCTCTTGTTGTTAGAAGAAACTAGACAATGCCAGATACAACAAGAACTCTTACAATGCATACAAAGACAAGAGAATGTCAATGAAAACAATTGTTTACCCACATAGAGGTGGAATCTTAGGAATTCAAATAGAAGGAGAGAAACTAGTGACCCTTCAAGTCATAGGGTTATCTCAACTACAACACCAATCAAATGAAACATACAACAAAGTACACAATAACAAAGGCCACAATACTTACCGACCCCTCTCCACGAAGTCCAGCTCTCCAACGAGCTAGACCCCCGCCGTGTCTCACCTCCTCTCGACTGGCTAATTCCACGTGAGTGAGAGTGATGTGGTGGATCACCCCATGGCAAGGAGGGAAATGGTCCGTGTGCATTCTGAAATCTGACCTGACAACCCCAGGCAACCAGAGTCACAATTTTGAGTGTGCAGATACTTGTAGAAGGTGCATTTGAAGAAGTCTATCCTTTGGACCTATTTGTATCTTTCCTTATTTTTCCAGCAAGGATTAAATCATCTTCAATCTTAGTAGCTAGACTTTGGGTAGTTGCCAAGTCAACTAGATTAGCCCTTCGTAGGAGAAAGCTTACTTCTAACAATTGGGTGTTAATGAAGAAACACTTCTTTTGTTTAGCTGTTGGCTGAGCGGTAGCAGGAATTCTATCTATCATCTTGTTGAATTTAGCTATTAACTCATGCATGGGTTCCTACTGCTCTTTCTTCATTTGGGTAAGCTGAGCCAATAAGGCATATGCATCTTCAGATGGTTTGAACCTTGCTTCAAATTTGGTTTGAAGTACATTCCAACCGGTAATGGTTCTTGCTGGAAGGTGATAGAACCAATCGGCAGCCACTCCTTAAAGTGTTTCAACAAACAACCTCACAAATACATCTTCATGTTCCACTCTGATAACACCACATGCAATATAGAAAGCTGCAATGTGTTCAATTGGATGTTTCTTACTATCACCGTAGAACTTAGGAAAGTTCTTACATGAACTCCATGGTAACTCATGTAGTGGCTGAGCCAAATTCAGTGTCTTGAAAGCATTACCCCATGGACTTCAAGCAACCATTCTTCTTTGGTTGAACAGAGGAATAACAAACCTCTAAATTGGTGTGATGGATAGAACTTGATGAGCACTAGAAGCTTAACTCGGTATAGGAAATCTTGGTGGGAGGAAAACTCCATGTACGCTGAAGAGGAGATCTCGTATGAGTAGGCAAAAGTTTGAAGTTATGTTGTTGCATTAACTCAAAAATAAGATCTTTAAATCCTTGAGCTCTACTACTTCATGTGTACCTTGGCTCTGCTAGAGTGAAATCATATCAAACAATATATCAGAAATAACAAAACTATTATAGACAATAAGGCTAGTATACTTCACCCAAAAGGGAGAGGCTCTTGGTTGTGTATTCGATCCCCAGTGGAGTTGCCAAAATAGTTGGGTGAATATTTTATCATCAACTAACTAAACACAAAATGGTTATATCAACCATAGGACAATGCGATTAAATCTCTCCTCTTAGAAAGGGGAGGCTCCCTTCTTATTGCCAACTAAATCAACTAGTAATTAAACTATGATTATGTAGACTACAACTATCCATAGGGGTGTCTCCATTAGCATATTCTCTTCTTTCAGAATAAGGGAAACAAATTAAAATAATGACCTGTTGGTCATGATGTTAGTCATAAACAAACATAGAATTAAAGTACACATTAACCTTTATTCATCTTGAAAGATACAATGAATTCAGAGAATTCAAGATCCCAAGTCTCTGGTGATTAGGTCTTAATCGTCTGACGTTACTCAGAGGTTAATGTGTGTTGCTGTTTCCATTTTGGGGACTTACATGAAATTTATCATCATCACTCAGTTTCTACAAAGACTCTTTACAGGGAGGTTATTTCATACAGTAATTTGATCAAATGATACAATTATACTCAAATATTTGCATGATATTCATCAATTACACATGCTTTGTATCTAAATATGCTAAAGATATACAATTATCTACGGGATGTCTGCATATTTATGCATTTGCTTAAGATTGTCAATTATTTGCAATTGTGTTGGTGAAATGCTCTAAAATTTAAAAGAAAATGAAAGAAATACTTCAAATTAAAGTTGAACCTTCAGCTATTGAACCACATATACATCAGATACCGTCATGAAAAGAAGAAATCAAACCATATGTTCACCAGGACATTCCACAGCTAGATACAGTCGATGCTAACTTCAAAGGAAAGGTATGAAGACAACACATGCAGGTTGATATGCACTCCAAGGGATGCGACAAATCAAAGCATATATCTAGAATTCACACACTGATTACTCAAGATTTATGATGGATTGTAATCAAAATAGTCTTCTTATTCATTAAGTACGCAAGAACATATATGTATACAATAACTTTGAAATGAGCCCTGAATACTTCAGCAAATAGATTTCAATTAAGTTTCGAATGTTTAAAATGAGGCATCCCTGCACCTTTTATAGAATAAGGTGAGGGATCCATTACAATTGATCCACGATCAAGATTTATCTATGAACATCTATGATGAATATTATCCTTTGACTTTGTCAACTCCATCAAGTGGCACAAGTTGCCAGTTGGCAACCATCTGAGATACTTATTTTCCTTAAGTGTCAGATGCTGATATCTGCTTTATGCTGCATCTTTATCTACTTCTTCAGATTCACGCGCTCCATCATCAGGTGCATCACTTTCAGTACCCTCATCATCCTGATGACCTCGACCCTGTATATGAGCCTGCATGACTACCCTGACATTTTCATACAACTGCACTATTTTATCTATTTCTCCACTGTCTTGAGTCTTTGCTTTGATAATGGCATGTTTATGTGCTTGGTATTTATTTCGGATGTTATCCAGTTTATTCCTTCTATTGTATAATGTTTCATTATAATTTTCCATGTTCACCTTGATCTTTACCAGTCTATCCATGACTTCTTCTATCATTTGGCCTAGTGGATCATTAGCAACGAATTAGAAGTTATTATGTAGAGCTTGGATTGCAAACTCTTCATCTTGATTCTCTATCTTTCCTTCCACCTTTCCTTCCAACGTTTCTAGAATTTCTGCCTCAAAAGACATCATATCATGTAACTTCATGCTGATTTCTCTCAACTTATTGTTGCATCTTTTAAGTACATCACATTCAAATTGGATGTCTTTATACCATATATCCATCAATAATGCATTGTTATTATTTAGTACTTGCTTATGTATAAGTACCTGAGGATTGATCCTCCTTATTTCTCCCAGGACATCCAATATCGTTTCCAATTGGAAAGACCTTTTCCCTGTCTCCATTTGCAATTTATCTACCTTCTTCCTAGAGCCACCAAGAGAACTCCACCTCTTCAAAGAGGCCTTAACTACTTCCTTTGCTATGTCAAATGTAGAGTACATCCACCTTCTCAATATGGATGACTCATGTTTCATGAGATCCAACTTATTTACCTCCTCTTGGGAAATAGCAGTCAATGGGACCGCATGATCAGTAGCATTATCTTCAGGATTGGTTAACCTCCTTATATATGCATGCAACTGAGCAATGTGCTCTTTGTGTTTCTTATTTTTCTCCTTTTCTCTCTTAACCTTTTGAATTAAAGAATCTATAATGTCTTTGCCTTCCTAACCCTCTTGGTCTTCATTAGCAAACCCTAAGTCCACTGTGCTGATCTGAAACTCATCTAAGGTAATTTTACCTTTCTCTTTATCTATAGTAGGGAGTGCTATCTGTGCAGTTCTTCTTCCTATTGTAGGATCTCTTTTAATTGCCAAAGTCATTTTGGCCTTCCTCTTTGGTTTTATCAGGTTTTCTGAAAACAAAGTAGATACATTATATTCTGGCATTTAGATACCTGATTCCATGCCAATTTCAGTCTCTAACCATTGAGGAACTTGATCCTTGGGTCCCTGATTTCTAGTATCATCATCCTGATGATCACTTTGATCTCCTGTGTCCACCACCATATTCAATGGGGAGGGTGATCTTCTTTTCTCTTCCTCATGATATTCATCATGAGGGGGATCTTTTGATATATCTTCCTAATGAGGATCATCTTTCTCTGGAGGTTGATCTTGTTGATCATCTTTCTCTGCATGTGCACCATGGTCTTTATCTTTTATTACCTCCACTCTAACTTCATCTACCTTATTTATTTCTTCCTCTTGAGGTATATTAATATCTGTGATTACTATTTAATCTTCCTTAGGTGCTTCTGTTTGATCTTTTATCACATCTTTCTCTACACCTATGATGACTATTTCTTGAACGTTGGGAGTAGGATCAGCTGATGCATCCTTTTCTTCTTCTCCCTTATCATTTACCTCTACGATCCTAGGTTCAGCTGATGTATCATGTTGCTGCTGACCCATATCTGGAGCTTTGCTCTCCACTGCTTTCTATTTCAGCTCTTCAACATTTTCCATTTTATCAGGTGTTCCTGCCACATCTTGAGGATTCACATCCTCTGCATATGCCAAATCTACAACTGTAGGACTTGTCACCTATTTAATTAATGTATCCAGCCCTATTTGTTCTGCAATTTTCTCTGGGCTCTTTTCTTTCTCTGACTCCACTTGCTTCATTTCCTCTAACACCGTTTGCATTGATGGAGTTCCATGAGGAGTTGTTCGAGTGTCAGTGGCAAGGGTTTCCATCCTCTGTGAAGCTACATCCTTCACTACCTCATCATCAGATAGGTCTACTGTCTCATCCAATGAGACAATGCCACTTTGGATTATCTTAGAGGTTTCTTTTATTTGCTCTTCTGCAAGTTCAGTCTTGAACTTTACAATGGTGGGAAGTGGAATAGTGTGCTGCAATTCCTTATTAAACACTTCACCACCTACTCCTTTAGACATTATAGGGGATTGTCTTATTTCACCTCTCATGGAGGTCCTGGTTTTCTTCGATGTGGGGCTCTCACCTGAGGCGCCATTCTTTTCCTCTTGAACAATAAAGGGCTTTCTTCTTCCTCAGGCTCCTCTTCTAGAGGGATATCTTCCTCTATTTGTTTTTGTGAAGTCTGACCCTCTTCATGGGTCTCAATAACTACTACCTCTACCCTCTGAATTTTCTTAGACTTCTGTCCATCTCCTAGAGGAGGTGCAGCTGGTGTTGAAGCATTTCCTGAAGCTGATGCTTCTCCTGATGCTGGTGCCTGTGTAGTAGTCTCTACTATTTTCTCTATAATAACCCCTTCAGGTTCTTCTTCCATTTTCTTGCCTCTAGGAGGTCTTTTGCTTTGTTTCTATGGAGGTGGCAACCTGTCTCCTTTAGATTTCCTCTTCTCATTCAGGAAATCATCATATTCATCAGCAGAGAGTTCTTATCCTTTCTTTTTGTTATCTATGGTAAGGACCACACCTTTTTTCTTCCGTATATTTACCTGTTCATCAACCCAAGCTTGGGTTAGCTGTAATATCCTGCCCATGAATGGATCGAAGGAGATGTCCTCCTGCATTGTAAGGTCCGGGGCTGATATGGTGTCATTGTATATTTTCTTCTCTTCATATTCTTCAGCCATTATCTTTCCATCATCCCTGTTCATTTGCGCTGGGATAGAAATGCAACCAAAGGTTCTGATTTGATTCAAGGTTAACCTTTGATACCTTCTTCTTCTTGCCTTAGCCTCATCCTCACAGTCTGCCCAAAAATCTTCAAGATGCCTCCTGTGGATGGGCTGCCCCATGATTTTCTGCATCCTGTCATAAGGATCATATGACCTTACAAATGGGAAAAGTTGTAACTTCATCATTGCCAAGCCAACTATGGCTTTCTTAATATTTTCACTATCTGGGCACATGTAATAGCCCATTGTCACTGGAAACAATATTGGTGGAATTTTGTTGTTAGCTTTGTAAGCATCCAATATTGTCACAACCTGCTTCATGAACTCCATGAGCACTACTGCATCAGTTGGATATCTTGGGAGCATGAGGGGTTGTCCTGCAAATCCTTCAATCCTAATATAGGAGAAGGTTGCAAATTGTATATACTAGGCTCCATGCCTGTAGATGACTTCCTAAGCCTCCATGCTCAGTCTCTTTGTTCTGTCTTCTTCCATGGTTCTTACCAGATGCATTGAAAATGCATCATTCACTAGCTTATAGTCCTATAGATAATTTACTCTTTGCAATTGGGGATAGTGATCCCAGATATGTGCATCATTGGTGGTGTCACCAATCCTCCCCACTGTTGTCAGTGCATTGAATGTGCCTTTGTATGCACATGCATAAACCAAGTACGAGGTCATATAAAATGCACAATCTGTACCTCCCAGATTTGACAGCTGCTCATCAATAGCATCACTTATTATTTTGGCCCATAATGGCATGTTATTAGTATATATACACATTAGGATGATCCCATACATCCAGTCCTTAAAACTTCCAGCTGTTTGCTGACCTATAGCCCGACTGAGTAAGGTGATCATGAACTGATATTCATCATCAAAATCATATTTGTATAAATGGACAGGGAGCTTGGCTGCAGCTGGATATGTACTATTCTTAGCTCTCCAACCATACATTCTTTTCCTGGCAGCCTTCCTATTAGCTTCATACTCTACTACCAGCTTCTTCAGGTTTATGCTGACCATAGCTTTGCCCAATGGCAAACCAAACATGGTGGATAGGCTCTTTATGGAGAAATCTGCATACACCCTTCTATGTTTCTCAACTCTTCTCGTCTGTGAATTATAATTTCTAGCGCACTCTATAACCAGTTTAGGAGCCTCCATGCTGTACGAAAAACCAGTGGCATTTCCCATTCCGGATACTAAAACAACCTCAAGCAGAGGATTATCTTCCTGATTGTGCATCCTGTCCGTCCATGCAGCTAGATCTGTGCCTCCTTGGTGTGTATCCCCAATAACTCCATATTTGAATTGCACCCCTTCAGGCTGTGCAAACATCGGTTTAACAAACTCTGCCTCAGATTTCATCAGTCACCTATCCGCCATGGATTCCTGCATTGACAAGAACTAGTCTCACAATTGTGCACCTCATCTCATACATGCATATATTTATTACATTTGATGACTTCTATGCAGTGTTTGCAAGCATTACTTCATCATGATATACAGAACTTACAATTTCAAACCAATAACATCATACTATCTGTATATGCCTATAAAACACAATAGAAGGGATCCGCTTCTTACCTGACGCGTTTATCCTTTGAATTATGATGTTGATGATTTTATGGAAATACCCTGAGATTGATCGTAATCACGTTCTTCACTTTGTTCAGGATGTGTACCTCCATAGGTGACTCGTAGCAGGGTTTGGACGCTCGGCTCTATGTAAACACTTAATTCTTCGCAAGGTAAATAAATAATGATATTGCAAACCCATTGTAAACCTATTCATCTGGTCAATTAGGGCATAATCTGACTAAATCAATCCTAATCGTTAATTTTATGCATGGAAATGCAGAATCTCGCCAGGTGTGATCATCGCGGCAACAATCAGCGGGAAGCACCTATTGCATTAATGGGTATTCAATGTTCGCGCGTCAGGATGAGGAGGATATTTTGAAATATAGGAACATTTTAGAGGAACCACCTATTTCTTCTTCTACTATCATTCCTACCATCACGGTTGTTTCTGTTGACACAATTCAAATTCCTTCCACTGGGTCAATTCAATCCATTCATTCATCCCCATCCTCTAGATCAATTTTTGATAGCCCTAAATAGGATTTGGAAACTATTTTTGGTTCTTCCCCATCTTTACCAAGTTTGTCATCACCTTCTTTTGACATACATTCTCAATCAGACTTAGAGCAACTTATGACTGAGTCTTTGCAAGTTTCAAGTGTGAATATTCCTGGTGTTGTTTTGACTAATACTTCATCCATTGTGACAACAACTTTTGAGAGTGTAGCCCCTTCTTCTCAAACCATGGCTATAGGTCCAGAAAGAAGTTCATATACACTTCCCCCTTGGCTTTCATCTTAGACACCTAAGAGGAAGAAGCAAATCATCTCTCCAGTTGACTTTGATTTTGAGCAGTTAAGACCTGTAAAGGCAAAAACTAAGAAAAAGCCAAAGACTCTTTCTAGGTTGTTTGAGAAAGAAGGTTACAGGTATGCAAAAGTTGCTCAACCTCCTCCTGATAAAAATATGCAAGAGGTGGATATCTTTGATTATTCAATCACAAGAGTTGAGTTAGGGAAGATAACTCATGAAAGTGCTAAGGCAGATGCTCAATCTACATTGAATTCTCTCATTCAGAAATTTGATGAAGTAAAAAAGGTGAAGGATCAATATAAAGGCAAAGTAGAATAGTTAACTTTAGTGCTCTAGAAGATTACTCTATCTTCTGAGTCAGTTGAGCCTATGGCCATAACCATTGAGGATCCAACTATTCAAAAGGTGGAAAAATTCATACAAGAGGTAGGGTAGTCGGTGAGTTCCTAGACCGAATGATTGCATAAGGATCACAACTGTTAAGAACCTCTATGGAGAGAATGGAAAAGATGGAAGACATAAGATCAGAGTTAGACAAAACTGTTGATGTTTTTTATCAAGAACAACAAGACTTGGAAAATAGTTTGCAACCTTGGATAAAGATGAAGAAGCTCAAATTGAGCACATTGGTGGAAATTGAGATCATTCCTAATAGAGAACTATTTGTAGAGGTCAAAGAAATCATGATACACAAAGTGAGCATTATCAAGGAATGGATCAAAGGCTTGCAAAGTGCTCAAGAAGTCAGTGAAGACAATGATTTGAATCTTGTCAACAACATTGAAGAATTTCCTTGTAAGTTACTTGATGACAATCAAAAGTTTCTTTCCTCAGATGCAATGATCCAGGAATTCAACAACATGATCCAGAAGGAGTTTGAAGATCAATCCTTTTCATTGGTTTCGATGGACAAGTTGTTGGATATTCAGTTAACCTTGGACAACCTCAAAGTGTTTTTGGGAAGGCACAAAAAAGCTTGTAACACTGTTAAGGATTCAATCACAAGAGACCTTGCTATCTCCAAACATACTTCAGGACTGGATAATGATGAAGTTCAAGCAATCATGAAGAAGTATGAAGACTTTATGGAGAAGGATGGTGGAGAAAGCTAAATGTGCCTTAGTTTTAATTTTTAGTGTTTTCATGCTTTATGTAATTAGTTTTAGACATTTTTGCATGTCATTTTCAAATATGTAATTACATGTAAAAACAAAGAAGTCCTAAATCAATATGGACTCTTTTGTTGAATACGTCAAATTAGGTTTACTTTTACTAGATTAGCTCTCAACTCTCCTCTATATATATGAGGGAGTTATTTTGTACAAAGGTCCTTTAATCTTTTGAAGTGAAGCACTACCTATTTTGAGAAGCATAATTGAATCTTTGTGTTGAATATGCATATCAAGAATTGATCAATAAAAGAAGTAGATTTTCTCTGACCTTTGTTTTGGAGTATGTGTGTTGTATGAAAGAGTGCTCTTATGTCTCTCTCGTCACATTATCTTGAAGTAGGTTTATGAGTAACATATCATTTCATTATTGAAGGGAAAATCAGATTTGATATTGATAAACTTTGTGTTATCATATCACATTTGGAGCTGTATGTTTTGTGTATGAATTTGGTTGAGAACTTGTAGACTTTGTGCTGCAATTGTTAGCTATATTCTTGTGATCTGTGGTTTTGTTTGTTGATAGACTTTGAGCTACAACTTGCTACACTTGTTACTTTTGGAATCATATTTAAGGAATAACTTGGAGTCTTTGAGCTGGAAGTTATTGCCGTTGTTCATGAAATCTTACTATGATAAGCATTGAGAGACTTTGGGATACAACACATATCATTTTGTTATCTTTGGAACTATTGTAGAAAGTGGCAAAAGACTTTGTGCTTTTGTGGATTTTCTAGTTACTATCATTTTTGGCTTGGCTTGTGTTTCTACTTCCTGGCGGTCTGGTGAAAGTAAGTCATGCAGATAACCCTCTATAGGAGGATGTGGTAAGTCATCATCATGAGGTTAGTTTGTCAAAGTTCTTGTTTCATGACATTAACCTCATATTTGGAAAAAGCATTAAAATTCATGAAGGTTTGCCTTTTACGTCACCCTGGTATTCCTTAGGATGTGAAAGTTATGAGTGGTCAAAATCTCGGCCAAACCTTTTACAGGGACCCAACTTTTTTGGCTTGGCTTGTGTTTTCTGCTTCCTGGCGGTCTGGTGAAAGTAAGTCATGCAGATAACCCTCTATAGGAGGATGTGGTAAGTCATCATCAAGTGTATAGGACATTTGAAGACTATTAGAAGAACTTGCATTGCAAGTGTATTGTAAACTATTATTGTTTTGACAATACATTGTGCAGGTTTTAGAGTGTGGGGTTTTTTACCTAAAAAGTTTTTCCCCACGATATATCTTGTGTCACTCTCTTTATGTGTTGTGTTGCTATTGTAATCTTTATGTTATGTGTTTAACATTGCTGCAATTTTAAGGATTAAAAAATAATTTGCATATTATTCCCCTTATTAGATTGGTGTAGGAAGTGTGTTCCACATACCTTGCTTCCTTTCACATGAACAAGTATTTTGGAGCCCATCCATGTCAAAGTTCCTACATGCTCATATGGCCTTGGATATACACCCCAAGGAAAACCATCTCAATATGTTGGTACTTCCTCTATGCCTTCTAAATCCATTTCTTTCCATTCCAAATCCCATGCATCCTATCATACCACCAAAACATATGTTGCCATCCCTCCTCCATTATCCTACAAATCCCAAAAGCATGTGATCATACACCTTCTACCATCCACTTTACCTCCATTACTTCCAACTCCTAATATCCCTCCATCCACTCTACCTCCACTTCTCCCAATGCCTAATATCCCTATTATCCAATCCCCTTATCCATTTATCCAAAATCCACTTTTAATCCATCCATCCATAAATCCTCTAAAATTCCTAATCATGACCAATCAATGCACGCATCATCTAAACAAGAAGCTTCCACTAATCCCAAGGGATTCAAAAATAAAAAATTGGATGCCTCTATTCAAAAAGCAAAAAATCTTAAAGATCCTCATGCCTTAGGGCACAAATGCAAAGAGTCAGCCAAATCCATCCAAAAGGCTACACAAGCCCATACCTCCAAAAGAAAAGTCTAAAACTAAAATGGTTTGGGTATCTAAGAAAAAATAAGCCAAGTCAAATGAAGCATCCACATCTCAAAAATGCCAACAATCCTCTTCCATCCAAAAACCCCAAAAATCCCATTCCATTCAAAAATCTCAAATTCCTTCATCCCACAAGCAAAACAAAAATCATAAAAATTCTAAGTCTATGTGGGTACCTAAATTCCTACATCAACCATCCCATAAGAAAACATGTCCATTGCTTCCTACACCTCCTCCAAATCAAAAGCTTCAATATTTATCACTGTGTGTGCAACCATTGGTCTTGGTTCCTTTCCATTCCACAACATTTCCACATACCTCCATCTCCCCATCCTTCATCCACTATCCTACATATCTTCCCCATCACTTCCCTATGGTCCATGCTTTTGTATAAGCCTTTCATCTATCCTTTTTCATAAGTCCTACATAATCCACATCATAATCCACTATCCTACCCTACCATAAACCTCATAATCCACTATCCTTCCTTATATAATCCACTATTCCCCATCCATCCATCCTTGCATAAACCTTTCATAATCCACATCATAATCCACTATCCATATACTCCATCTCCCTCTTAAGCAATCCCCTACCAACATCTATGCGCATAATGACATTTGACATGGTCCATATGCGGCATTCATCTCTAATGGGACAATATCACCCTTCATGGAACTAGACACTTAATTCCCTCTTATCCATATCCACCTACCCCATCCAAATATCCCCCATAACAAAATAAAAACAAAAAATAAAAAATAAAAAATCAAAATAGTAAAGAGAAGTGCCTTCGTCCAATGGTGAAAACCACCCTTGGTGGCGCCTTGGATAAGTACCATGATGAAAACCTAGCAAATAGGTGTCATGTGTAGGTTTATCATCTATGTGACTTACACTTGGGGGCACGTTGTCTCATCCAACCTATCATTTTCCCATCTGATCATATGCCATCTTACCATCCTTATTCATTATACCCACATACTTATCCTATTGAATCCATCCATCCTCCCTTCCTCCTTTTGATCTTGATAAAGATATGGGGCCAAAATGTTGACAAATGTTTTGGATATCTCTTGATATACCTCATCCTTTCCAAATGATCCTATCATCGCCTTATTGTCATAAGTTTGGTCATGTAAAATCCTAAGCATTATACCTAGAATGGGGCATGTTATTCCTATGCAACATAGTCTTTGGAGATCACATCCTAGCTCCTTTCTGATGCATACATCCATTCCACTATATCTTATCCTTTTATCCATCCATCTATCATGAGTCTTCCATCCATTATCATCTATCCTTTTACCCATCCACATATCATGAGTCTTCCATCTACTATCACCTATCTTTTTACCCATCCATCTATCATGAGTCTTCCATCATATTTACTATCACCCATACTTTTATCCTTGCATCTAGACTTGGTTTTCCCTTGTCATTGGTGTCTAGCATAAAGACTATCCAAATTGTCATCCAATGCCATCTCAAAACATTTCAAAAATACAAAAAAAACAAAAAATTTCAAAATATAAAAAAATGAAACATTTCAAAATTCCCAAAAAATATAAAAAAATAAAAAATCTTAAAAAATACAAAAAATCCAATCAATTCACCAAAATCAAATCATCAAATCCAATCAAATCAAAATCAAATATTCCCAAAATACAGAAAAAAATATCTAATAAAAATCCAAGAAATCAAATCAATCAAATCCTGGTGTTGATTCACATGGCCAACAATACTAGTATCATCATCATCATCAAATCATTCAAATCATCAAATCAAATCAAATCACCAAAATCGAATTAAATCAATCAAATCAATCAGATCAATCCAACAATAAACTCAAATTCAAGTCCATCTTTAATCCATACCAATCTAGTCAATCAATATTACCAAATCATCCAAACACATCCTTGGTCTTAATCCTAGCCTTGTTGTAAACCCAATTAAATTAATCAATCAATCAATCATCAAAATCAATCAATGGGATATATCATTCCCGCATCCTTGTGTTGATCTAGGGATATATCGTTCCCCACAATGACAACACTATCATCATCAATCAATCAATCAATTAACATTGGTTTACAGCTTGACAGGGGCAATACCTTGTTTGTTTTTGTATCATTTGTGCATTCTTGTTTGCTTTCTTGTGTGAATTATCATTTTATCTTGCATTTGTATCAAATTCATATCTTTCCAACTAATATTCATATCTTGTGTATGTTGGAATAGTTTTTTACACTATCCTTTGCATCTAAGGTCATATCATACCTCTTGTTCATTAGGACTTTAATGCTCTAAGCTTTCTTCTTCATATATCTAGACAAGGTTGTATTATGCTGGGTGCACAAGACACATCATCACCCAGGTCCTTATACCTTGGTGCATAATGTCTAGTGCTATATAAAACTATATGATTGCTCACTTCATGGAAGCATAATGCATCATTCATCTCTTTCATCCATCCCTTATCTTGCATCCTCCATTTTCTTATCCATCCTTTATCATTTCATTCATTTCAAGAGCATACCCATGTTCTTTCAAGCCACCTATCCTCTCGAGGGGGCATCATCATATCCTTACATCATCATTTTATCCTTATATCATCATCTCATTTCTTCATGAATTCCTCCTTGTCACTCTTTCAAGTGGCTGGGGTATCCTTTTCCTTTATCCACACCTTATTTTCTTTGAAATGATATTACTTCTCTTAGTCACAACATCATCTCAAAGAGGGGAAAATTGTAGACACCTAAAATTGTCCATGTCTTACAACATCACCTTGTCGATACATTACTAGGACCCTTCACATACCTCTTTCATCACCTAATTAGTTAAATAAATCATATTTATTTAACTAAATCCCATCCTAATCCCATTTTAATCCCATTTATCCCAAATTAGCCAATTAATTAAATAAATTATATTTATTTAATTGATTCCTCCATCATCCAATTTAAATAAATAAAATATTTATTTAAATTAGCCCTCACCTTTATCCTCATCACAACACATGTCCCTCTCTCATAATTTAAATAATTTTTTATTTGAATTATGTGTCATACTACAACCATACTACAACTTTCTTTAAATGCCTTGTCACACTACCAACTAATTTAAATAATTTTATTATTTAAATTAGGTCACCTCTATTCTTATCTGCACACTTGTCATACCACTACATTTTATTAAATAAAAAGGCCTTATCTTAAATCACCTTTTAATCTTAGCCATCCACATCACACAATTGACCTTTCAATCCTAGCCATCAATCCTTATCCCTCATCTCCTATAAATGAAGCCTCACCTAAGCCATTTGGGGGATCCATCTTCAAGTATCATCATGCTATCAAAATCACTCTAGATTTCCATATCCATTATCTTCTATCTATTTTTATGCTGTAGAAATCATGAGCAATCAACAACTAATTATCCATCATTCATCATCTAGAACATAGCTAGTAGATTAGGGTGCATCTACTTCATTCCATCATGTGTTGAGGACTTGGTTTGAAGGTAAAGGTATTGGGTTTGTTGCATTATCTTCAAGAATGGACAAAGCAGGTTGATCAGTAGAGGGGAAATGATAATATAGACTGCACCATTTGGACTACCTATGCACAAGACTACAGCTTGACTGATAAGAAATTCCACCAGAATAAGTCCAGATTGTGAGAACTAGGAGGACCTACTAATCCTTAAGTATGGGGGGATGATGAGTACTAGGTAGCACCCATGAAATATACATTTTTACCCCTCCTTTTCTCCCTTATTATTCCATTGTCCTGATTACTACACCAAAATAGGCTAACAAGAGTGTTCTAATGATGATTAATAAGAGATGAATTACTTAGAATCATGATTTCTGATTGAAGGACTAATGTGCATTGAATTGATGGAAATATGCAAAAAATCTTCTCTTTTTGAATCAACAGGTGCAGGTGTTTGGGTATACAATTTTGTACATCTCAGGAGGTAGTCCTAATGATCTTCGAAGCTGACATCAGAATGCCATGACTGGTTTCCAATGTTTTGCAAATTGATTGGAGAGATTTTGGATAAGGAGATGAATCATCTCTAGAACTGGACTAAAGTCATGAGCATCTCTGGAGCTAAACAAGAAGGTCACAATCATATCTCCAGAGCCACAGATAGAAACATACATCTCCGGTGCCTCTTTAGAACAGTGCACATTTCCAGCACAGCTATCGGTCAAACACTTCCAGTAGTGATCGGGATGCTCCTGATGTTACTCAAATCATCACCTGAGTAATTGAGGGCAAACCATAGTTAACTGCTGGAAGTTTAATCTCTTTTTTATTTTGCATGAGTTATTGATAAACTGATTTAAATACCTATATTTTAGGGCCTCGCTGCCCAAGCATATTTAAAACTAAGACTCAGATTTAGTGTGGACTGTTGTTCCACTTAAATCTATTTTAAATTGCATGGATATTCATTCTGTAGTTAGACAATTAGTAGAATAAAGAGATTGATGTTATCTCATAGAGGAACTAGTGGAAAAGGGTAAGTGATATCTCATCACAGATTTAGATATAAATTTACAGAAATGGCAGCAGAAGACAGACAACAATTAATTTTTGATTTCTGTAATCTTATTTTGATATAAACATTTTCTGAATACAAAGCTAATGGGATTGGACTGGAATTGAGTTGTCATATTATCTTCTTGTGCCGATTCTTTACTTTGGTCTTCAGCCCCAAGGGTGTGGAGCAAGGGCCCACTCTCACCACTAAGGCAGAAGGCTAGTACTGTTGTTTTTGTCATTCCAGATTTTGTTTAAGATAGTTATTATTTTCATAGATGAATGCATGTTTCAATTGAAGGAATAATATAGATTTACTTTCAGCAATTCATTGTTCAGTTTTGTTTTCCATATTCTTAGAATTCATTTCACAGCAGATAGATCAGTAATACTACGTTTCTTTAATCAGTAAAGATCATTATAATTAGTTAGATAAAACTGGCAACTTTAAGATTCCTAATTGCAGATAGCCATGGACACAACCTTGGATTTGACACTTGAAATATGATTAAATGATAAGGTACAATGACCCTTGTCATAACTCCCACATCTTACAATGTCATAATGACATTATATTCTCTTACAACTTCATACACACATCATACAAAGGCATACACATGGAATAATAACCATGTCATAAGTGGGATGTCCCATTTCCCAAATGAGACAAAAATAATAAATAAATACAATAAAATAATTAATCCAAACGTTAGGACTTGCAAGGTGTATGACACACCTAATCCCAACAATGATGTTGTTCAAGTAGGTAGGGTCTACATCATCTCTAATGGTCATGTGAAGGCTGCGAATCCTACCTTTGGGAGATCTTCTTACAAGATTCCTCAATGATTATTCCTTGTGTGTCGAGCCTTACAATATACCCACCCATTACTTCCACTTCATACAAATATAGGACCTTGGTTTAGTTGTTGCCAATGCATTAGTTGATGTTGTTGGTGTTATTAATTCTATTTCTACTACATTGAATGTGCATAAAAGAGACAATATGGAGACAACTAAACATGTTAGTTATCTTATAGACATGTTGAGATATAGTATTGATGTTACATTTTAGGGTGGACATTGCAATGTTGAGGGTAGGCAACTATATGACTTGTGCTCAAAGGAACATCCACTTGTCCTTGTAGTTAGGAGTGGTTGTGTTGTGTTAAGGAATGGAAAGGCCATCAATATTGTATTCTCTATTAAACTTATAATAAGAATTGTCCTAGATGAGGTAGAGGCATTGTATTTTTGGTATGCCTCTAAAGGTTCTATTGAGCATGCTATGTCCATGTCTAAAGAAAACACTAGCTCCAACAAAAAGGATGGTTGCGTCTTTCTTGTACATGCTTATGCGCTCCCAACTTTGGATAGAATAAACAATGTGTTTTCTTGTGCCACCATAATGAGGCTAGAAATATAGAAATCCTATTACCTTTCTTGCCCTGTTCTTGTTGGTGAAAAGAAATACAAGGAAAAAAATTATTTAGAAATTAGATAACATTTGGCATTGCCCAAAATGTAACAAAGATGTGACTAATTGTGACTTCAACTATATGCTTATGCTTGAGCTATATGACCAATCAAGTGACATGAGGTAGGTCATTACATTTGATCAAACTATTAATGCTTTGATGGGCATGACTACTAGGTACTTATAGCTATTGCTATTTGAATGTCACATCCCATTTTCATTTACTCATTATGGATAAATTTTAATGTGTAAATAACTAATTAAATGTGTGCATATTCAATGTTTTGATATGATGTATTAAATGCAACAATATTATTATATGTATCTTATTATGATAGTATTTCGTTGTTTTTATGGAATATCCATGATTTGAACTCATGTCATGTTTTTCATAATGTTTCACGTGCATGTTTGTCATTTTGAACAATTGATGAATAATATGATGAAATTGGTTATTTCATAAATCATATGTAGCTAATATTTTAATGATTATTACTAGTTTGTGATTATGATCTTTTTATATTTACATGGACTAACTATTGCCTATTGGCATGAGGTGGATGTAGGCTAGATTTTCCCCCTCACTTGTAGAAGGAGAGCATCATTTAGGAGAGGGAGGAAAATCATAATAGTGGGATAGTTGTACCATACACTCTGAGAACCCACACACTTGTATAAACTTACAAATTGATTGTATGTTAATGTATTGTAGGCATGTAGATGTATTCTTGAGTGTCATCATGAGCTTGTGTATGAAGTCTTCATTGCCTTCATCTCATAAGGTTATTGTATTTGTCTTTTTGAAAGTGGTATTGTGTGTCATTTTGTATTTGAGTTATTTTCAAAAGGGAATTAATAATCCACAGTTCTATTTACTCGAGCACTTGATAGACTATGTTTATTGTATTGTGCTAATATAAAATATAATATTTTCTTATTATTTTCTTATTTGAGTTTTACTTTGTTTAAGAGAATTAAAAATAGCTTAGGCTTTAGTCTTGGTTATGAATTTATGGTTGAGCCACTTTTGATATATAGAATCTCTCATTTTAAAATTGCTAGGATTGTTTCTTTTTGGAATGAATAGTGAGAAATTTGTGGATGGGTATTGGATTTTTTAGGGGGTTGTGGTGGCTAGTAAGTCTGACCCAACACTAGAATCTTAGAGCTCTTTTCACTCACCAAAGTGTGTTATTTGGAGTGGAATGTAGTTTGGTTATAGTTTTGTTTGAAATTTTTTTTGTGTTGTCTTACGTCGATTCCATGAAGGCATGATAATTACCTTGAAAGTGGGGGTTTATATTGATATTTTCCACAGAGAGTAGTAGGTGATGGAGAGAGTGGAAAAAGAAAAAGAGGATAACATTTTTAGTTTTTGGGGAAGTTCTATCATGTGGATTGGGGGTATTATTGGGAGACATTATGAGAGGCCGTGGAGAAAGAATTTAGGGAAGGAACTTGGACGACTATATCAAAGATCTTTTGTGAGTTTTATATTTGGTATATGATTATATTTTACCTTGTTGCAAAAAGATATCTATTTATATTTTTTTATTTGACCTATTTGATACCAAATTGCATCCATACAGGAGGCCGTATATTTGTGTACTTGTGTACAACTGGGTGTATTCTTTATTGAACAATTTGCATACTAGAGGCTGCATAACAATGTTCCATATGGTTGTATACACCTCCAAATTTTGAATACCTTATTAGTAATCAATGAAATGATTGTGTTAGTTATATGTTGTTATTACTAATGAACACACACACACACACATGTTTTTATACCATAGATTCATTTAATCCATTCCTTAACATACTAGTCAAGGATGCATGCAAAATGTTTGGCTCTATGTCTATTTGGGTTGAGTGTATATAAAGGAGGTGTTGAGTTGGTATGTGTGTGTGTGTGTTTATATGATAGATTCATTTAATCCATTCCTTAACATGCTAGTCAAGGATGGATGCAAAGTGTTTGTCTTAATGTCTATTTGGGTTGAGCGTATATAAAGAAGGCGTTGAGTTGGTTTCATTCTTGAACCAATTATAAAATCATGTATATGTGCATGTATATATGTATATATATTTATATATTATACAAGGAGATAAATATTTGTGTTGTTATAAAGGCTCATACCTATAGTAGAGTTTAAGAAATTAGAATCATTTAATCCATATGCTTGTATGACTGTGCATGATGGGTTTATGCATTTAAATTAGTAATATGATGTCCAATGTATGTAGAAGTTTAGCCATATTAAATTAACCATATACAAAAAAATATGTGAAGGTATATGGGTTGTGTATTGTAGGATACTTGGAAAATTATACTTAGATAGTAGTATACTCAATTATATAACTAATATATTTGTGAAGACGGGTTACAAACAATTTTATAGTAACTATGTCCCTTGTTTACTCTTGAAACTAGAATTGAACTACATTAAATATGATTGTTAACTCTTATAAATGTTATATATGATTGTTATGCATTATACCTCTACAAAACATGATTGTAACATTCTTATACCTGACTATCCTTATGTTAGGGGAGTAGAAACCTTGAGGACAACCTTATATAAATTTGTACAATTCCCATATATGCCATTCTATGCACTTACATGTCTGAAACAACAAGTAGAAGACATCTAAATAATGTACTATTATGATTCCCACTTAGAGGCAGGGTATGTTGGGAGTATGGGAAATATTATGGTATTCTAGAAAATTGTTTTCTAAATTTTACCTTGTGCTTTTAAATTTATCTTAAGATTATTTAAAGAGTCAAGCAACATATAGTAGTGTTGTGAACAAATGACCCATATTTCTGTATAATCAGAATGTGAATATAAATGAATTTTTTAGCCAAAGTGACACTATAGTTGCATGCATTGTTAGTTCATTGTGTACCCTTGGGATTGCATAGTAATCAGAAGTCATGAATAGCTAGAGAGTATCTAGGGTCTGCATGATTTCCAACATGTGATAGTGATTACACTTACATACACTTGGTTCTTGGATTTTCTTATAGTACTATTGCAGATGTCATTATCTACCACCCTCGTTCAAAGGTCGCGTCACTTCCAGTAGGAAGATGAGAAAGAGATCACCTGGTTTGTGGTTGGAGGAAAAGAACTCATATGATGCTCTCCCTCCTTACAACTAATATAAAGACCATATTGCTTGCACTTGGAAAAGATGATAAGACAGTGGGTCTTACTATATTATATAATTTAAAAGTTACAACTTTTGTATGGAGAATTCTCATGTGCAGGTACTATAAAGGACAATAGTCCCAATGTTGTATTATATTACATTGTTTCATCTTCAAACTTGAAATATGTTGTTCCATGTAAGATAATAAATATTCAACATCTTTTTACCTAAGTTATGATTCTTCATGGTTAGTTATTGTTTTCTTTTTAAAAAATGCCTTTTTGAGGAAAACAATTAGATTCTTTAAATTCTTTCTTTTTCCTAATATATTAAATGTGTTATTAGTTTAAATGTGGAAGCTTGTCACACTAAACCTAAACTAGTTCAGGAGGTTCTATGTAATATTGTGTCATAATAATTCCTCTAGGTTGTTTGTGAAAACCAAAACATTTTGTGATGTCAAGAGGATTAGTGTTATTATGACAAGAGTAAAATCTATTGACTTTGTCAAAGAAAGCCAGCTCCTCCTTGAAGAAATATCTAAGTTATCCCCTTGCATGTATATATATTTTGGGTCTCCTTTCATATCATTGTCTTCATGTTGTGGATACAAGAGCTTTAACTGCTTTGATCATGTAGTTTTTTTATTTTAAATACTTGTAATGTTGTACTCCTTATAAGCTAAAGGATGTTATGCCTCCTACTATACTTAAATGATAATATTTAAAATTTAGTGTTTTATTTACATTGCATACATCTGTGTTCAAAATTCTATTTAATGTTGTGATGTGGTTTTTGCTTTCCATGTTTGGCTGGCTTTGACTCATGCTTGGTCTTCTATGTCTTCTACGTTACTTGCTCTTTTCTTCCTGCATGTTTTTGACTTCCTTTGTTTCTTGTTTGTAAATTGTTGATAGGATTGTTTATGGTGTGCCCGCGTATACCAAATCATCCATATAGTGATGGCTTATTGGAGAGGGAATATATCACTGGGTTGGAATGCCCAAGCTACATTAGATGAGAAGAAATAAGAATTTCCCCTTCTATGCAAAATGGTGGGAGATACCATGCTTCAACTAGAAAAGAATGTAGAAATGAGATGAGGTGTGCTCATTATAATGCATGAAAATATGAGATCAACAAAGTGAGGCATGAGAAAAGGAATGTATTTCTTGCAAATAGATAAATGGTTAGTGTTTACAATCTAGCTTTGCCTTCTCCAATCCACATTGCCCCTCCTACAACATCCACATTTCCCACACCATTAATTTCTCTTTCTATTGTAGCTCAAGAACAATTTCATGCACAAATAGGTCAACTTTCAATTATGCATGGAGTGCTATCTAGGAATATAGATAAGGCTGACGCTACGAGACATTGTTTGCAGTTGGCTCCTTACAAAAAAATGGCAACCATTTCTTGAAGTGGAATAATATGGATCTTGGAAGCTAGCCATTGTGCTTCTAGGTGCTCACATAGGTGGAAGAGATTTTGATTTCTTGTTTTAATACAATATTGTAGGCATTTCATGTATGAGGTGGTTAGCTCAAATATTGTGGCCACACACTAAGCTTCCCGTAGGACATTACTTAGATATTGCCAAACACTTGCAACGATATATTGACTAGTTGGACATCATAATCATAATAAGGAAAACTTTGGAACAAAAGAGCTATGACTTCTATCTGATTAGAACTCATGTTTTTGAAGTGTTGTAGTACAAAATTTCTCATGACTAGTACTGCAAAGATGTTTGGATTAATGAATGTGCACTTTCACATTTTCCTTCAATGCTTTCTAATGTATCTACTATGATTTACCATACCTTTGTAGATCTTCTAGAACAACTCCAATGTTATTCAATTGAGGTGAGGCTTAAAGCATTGTTGAACAACAGGTTGGTAGCCATTCTTAATTTGTGGCTATCCTCCCACTTGGAAGGAGGGAGATGGAAGAGATTCATTCTTTCTTCCAGATGAGGCCTGATCGAACAACTGATTTTGTTGAGTGGCCATCTATTTCATTGTTACCATAAATGAATTCAACATAGAGGAGTTCTTTGCAATGGCATTTGTAGCTCTTTTCCCTATTGACATTGCAATATTTCAGCAACCACACATTAGAGAGGTTAAAATACATGAATATGTTTGTTATTTGATGAGATACCATGATAACAGGTCTGCTAGGCACCTAATATTTCACTACTTTGTTTAAAATCTTATGATGTGGCATCAGAGCTAGGCTACTACTAAAATCTATATCCAGAAGAAATCTTGAGGTGAACTTTTTGATATGATCATACAACTTGGTTTCCCTACTATGTTCTTCACTTTGAGTGCATCAAATACTAAATGGACAGACTTGCATCATGTCATGTTTGGCTTGCCACCTTTGGATCCATATACTACTTATTGATGGAGGGTGCAAAATGTAGTTAGAAACCCACATTTAACTATTGTGTACATGCATCATAAATTCATTATTTTTCATACGGAGGTACTAGAAAGGCTTTTGGGTGAAAAAGACTACTAGTATAGGTGAGTTTCTTGCCTCCTTGTTCCATCTGACCATTTTCCTTGCTTGCTAATGTCTATGGTTTTGTGTTGTTTGTCTATTTCTAGATATGAATGATAACATGGGGGTTCCACTCACATTCGTGGCTTCCTTTGGCTCCCCCAAACACCTAACCTTGAGAGCATTGATTGGACAAAACTAAATGTTGTGAAAGGTGTTGTGGAACATATCAATAGTTGCATGTCCTCTTGGAACCCATGAGATGGTAGAGGAAGAAACACAATGTTTCTTAGGTCCATTCTAGATGAACCTTAGTTTTTGGATACAACTAGAATCCTAGCAAATGATGCTTTTACAAACTATGTTGATCTACTCAACCATGTTGAATGCCACACAAAATGCACCAAGATACATGCTTGTATAAGAAAAGGTCCTTGTTGTTATGTCGCTACAAAGCCCCTTGGGATTTGCAAATAGAGTCATTTATTGTTCTTTCAGATAATGGTGATATGAAAATACATTCTCTTTCGTAATGATGAAAGGTTGAATACCTACAACCCTACCATGCTTTCCATTTAGCATGCAAATATTGACTATCAGCTTGTTGTCTCTCGCCACACTATCCTCAAGTTCACTGCAAACTATACTACAAAATTTTAATGTCAACTAGAAGCCTATCATGATATGCTTAGTTGTATCTGCATTGTTGTTGACTTTGATAGGCCTGTTACAATTATGTTTCACAAGTTCCTTAAGAGAGTGTGGTTGACCATTATATCAATGCCTATGTGTGTTGTCACTTGTTAAATTATTGCTAGTGGTATGTAGTAAGTCCTTTGTGTCTTTGAATATGAACACAAAAAAATGTTTCATGTTACTAATTTTGGTGAGGGGCATGTCATGGGTTTGATGTTTGTTAATGCATACATGGCTTGACCATTATCATTGGAGTCCTTGTTGCTAATTGATGTTGCAGAAAATTGATCATATGCTGCAATTCACTCAATAGTCAATGCAAGAGGCACTTAATTCCAACAATTGTTCAAGTCACACCTAGGTTCACAAGCATTCCTTCTAAATACTTAGATGCATTTGTGTCATTCTATTGGAGTGAGTTCTTGTAAAAATTATTTCGTACAATTGTCATTGATAGTGGGTCATCTTGAGAAGAAATTGTGGAGAATCAAGAGAGGCTAGAATGCACTTACAATGCATGGCATGTTGACCACAAACTTGTAGATCTTGATGCCTCTTCTAATGATGAGTTGCCTCCTGATAACTGGAATCATTGAATGGGCCTAAGCCTGAAGAGTGGCATCTCATTTTCTTGCTCTAGCCAAGAGATCCTGTTGGCTTTAATAAACTTGACATGCTTGGCAAATTTGACTTTGAAACAAGCCACAATTGGGGTGCCTATATCATCCCACATCATTGCATGTTTCAACAATAGATTTCATAGATGTCAATTGGTTAGTGCAATAGCTTCCTAGAAACATGGGAAACATAAGCCTTAACCCAATGAATCTCTTGATTGGGTAGTGTATTGTACTTGGCATTATTCTATCCCATTTTTTAAGAATGGATATGACAAATCCATTAAGGATGATCATAAAGGCATCATTGGTAGCAGAAAGTCATAATTGATTTGTAGAAAAATGCATGCACTATCTATAATTGCTCCTACATCTCACTCATTATTGTTGGTGCTAGCTCCAACTGGTGTTGTAACATTCAACATCAATGCATCCAAGAATCATGATGCACTACACATTCCTTTAAAAGAGATGAATCCTCTAGAGGGGTAAGAATTGGCAATGTTTCAAGAGAGCGTATTTTGTTAAATATGTTCTAGTTGATGAAATGGGTTTTGTCGGTCCTTGGTTGTTGGCTCATATTGATAGCCATTTGTGTGAAGCATTTTCAATGGACAATCAACTTGCTTTTGGTGGGTGGTTGATAATCTTTGTTTGTGATTTGGACTAATTGTCTCTTGTTAAAGACATACATGTGTGTGTCGGTTCTTCATATGGGGCAATGCACTACACATTCCTTTAAAAGAGATGAATCCTCTAGAGGGGTAAGAATTGGCAATGTTTCAAGAGAGTACGTATTTTGTTAAATATGTTCTAGTTGATGAAATGAGTTTTGTCGGTCCTCGGTTGTTGGCTCATATTGATAGCCATTTGTGTGAAGCATTTTCAATGGACAATCAACTTGCTTTTGGTGGGTGGTTGATAATCCTTGTTTGTGATTTGGACTAATTGTCTCTTGTTAAAGACATACATGTTTATGTCGGTTCTTCATATGGGGAAATGCACTACCCATTCCTGTAAAAGAGATGAATCCTTTAGAGGGGTAAGAATTGGCAATGTTTCAAGAGAGCACATATTTTGTTAATATATGTTCTAGTTGATGAAATGAGTTTTATCGGTCCTCGGTTGTTGGCTCATATTGATAGCCATTTGTGTGAAGCATTTTCAATGGACAATCAACTTGCTTTTGGTGGTGGTTGATAATCCTTGTTTGTGATTTGGACTAATTGTCTCTTGTTAAAGACATACATGTGTATGTCAGTTCTTCATATGGGGCAATGTTGTGGCAAGGCTTCGACATAGTTGGGAGTTGCCCATGTCATGCACTGATGTTTTCCTTTGGAATGAAGAGCATGTTGCATTCTAGTCACCTATGCATTTGTTTCTAACAAATGAGTTGGTTGTTTAACATACAAAATATATGTTGAAGTCCATGGGGGTCCCTATTGTGCGATGTAATGCGGAACAAGCAAGAGGGAGATTTGCCATAGACATTGAGGATGAACAATTGCCTTCCATAGTTCTCTTATGCATTGGGCAATAGGTTATGCTCACCTACAATTCATGGGTTGATGCAAGCCTCATCAATAGAGCACTAGGGAAATTTGTAGCTATTGCCTACAAAAATGGATGTAGACCTCCAAATCTACCAAGTTTTGTCGTTTTGAAATTCAATCACTGTGTCGGCCCTGTAAGCACAAAAATCACGCACAACCTCCACGAGGACCCCTATGATGATTTTAATCCTTGTCATGTACATATAAGAGTGAAATATTGTCCTCTAAGTAGCAGACCTCTTGATGATGTGCCTTCTTTCTTGTCTTGTGTTGTTTCCTCTTTGTCATTTTCCCTCTCTTGTTGTCGTCAACACTTTTTGACATTTTTGTGACACTTGTCGATTTGTATTTTATGAGCTTTCAACCCTATTCCTAAGCCTTGTAAGCATCTTGTAAGCAAGTTTTCACCTTTCCCCTATGTTTTTCATCTTCTCCACCCCCTAGGAACCTTCTAGAGGTCCCCCCTAGCCATCTCCCACTTTTGGTTTTCAATTTCACTCAACCAATCCAAATCTCCCCCTATTATTTCTAGATCTCCCCCTGGGAGATCCTGCAGTGCAAGTGGAGATTTGGATTCTTGCACATGATTGACTTGTTTTTGGAGGCAGATCACCTCCTTTTCATCTTCTTTACCATCTCCCATCATGTATTTCCTCTCAGACCCCTTTCTTTCCAGATCTCGCACCGGGTGACCCTCATTTTGTAGGATCTCCCCCCAAGTAGCCCTACTAGTGAAAGGGGCGACCCTGTTGAGTTTCCAGCCACTGAAAAACTTGAGTTTCTCACTCAAAATAGCTCCATTTTCACTTGTTTTTCTTCCAGTTCGCATGATTTTTTATGCCTAATATGGATTTGACTATTTCATGCACCCACACATGCATAATTAATTCCATTTGATCTAAAATTAACAATTCATTCTCTCTCATGCATTCTTCCAACTCCAATTCCTCTTCAGTGATAAGTTATTATTGATTTATCACTACCTAATTAACTGAGTTCACTCGGTAATCAATCTAGTTCACTCCCTAATCAATCCTTGTAAACTCATCAATCAATTGAGTTAACTTCTCAATCAATTCCCTTCCTCCAACCTATAAATACCTCCCTCCCTCAAGCATAAATGGAGGCAAATTCATTGTGCGCACAACTCTTGGTAAGTTTTTGCTCTCCAATCAACATTCTCATGCTCACATAGGACGAAGGTGCCTTTTATTTATCCATTGTTCATCAATCTTTAGAATAAAGCTCTTCAAGCATCATTACGCTACTTTAATCAACACCATTATGCTCATCAAAAGCTCCCATTGAGCTTTCTTAAGCTTCTACAAGCTTCTTTTTGCTTCTTTGTGTTGTCTTATCATCAAGAGGTCTTCCCACTACTTCAAGAGGATACGAGGTTGCCATCAAGGATTTCTGAGGGTAGTGGAGTTAAAAATTCTTCTCTATTTTTAGGTTCCTCTATGCTTTTGTTAATTTGTAGTAATTAGAAAATCAAAATTGCTCTTGGGATTAGTAATTTATTGTTTTTCCTTGATAGAAAGGTTACATCTAGCATCATAGAAGTAATTTGCTTTCTTAGTTTAATTCAATTACTTGCAATTTCCTTTTCTAGATTAATTATTTTAAAACATTTGAAAACCCCAAAAACATAGAATAATTGCATTAGGTTAAATTCATTCTAAATTGCATTCATATTTCCTTTCCTAGATTAAAAGCATCTTTATTTCAAAAAATATCAAAAAAAGCATAAAAACAAGTTTACACTTCATATAGCTTTGCATGCATAAAAATATAGAAAATAACAAAAATATTCGTCACCTAGATACATTACAAACCCTTGATATCACCACAAGGTCAACCATGGTCAACACAAGTCAAACTAAACCCTAGGTCAACCAAAACCTTAGGTTAAACCCTAAAGTCTAGTCAAGGTTAGTCCACATACACTTATCCCTTGTCTTGGCTCACGAATGTGCCCAGGATTAAGAGGTGAGTGGGTGAGGGCAGTCCTCGGCAAGATTGAGGAAAACCATCCGAGACAACAAGATGCATTTGTCTTACAACAACTAGAGGCATTTAGACAGATTCACATACAATGTACAATCATTCAACAAATTGACAGACAAGAAGCCATTAACAGAAATAATAGCTTACCCACATAGAGGTGGAATAGTAGAAACCCCAATAGGAGAAGAATAACTAGTGACCCTTCAGGTCATAGGGTTATCTCTACAACAACAGTCATCGAACAAAACATACACATTAGCACACAAAAACAAAGGCCCTAGGATGCGCTAACCCCTCTCCATGAAGTCCAGCTCTCCAACGAGCTAGAACCCTACCATGTCTCGCCTCCTCTTGACTGGCTACTTCCACAAGAGTGAGAGTGATGTGGTGAATCTCCTCGTGGCAAGGAGGGAAGGGTCTATGTGTGTGCCGAAATCCAACCCAATAGCCCCAAGCAACCAAGGTCGTGATTTTGAGTGTACATATTTTGGTGAACCTGGTGTGAAATATAGAATCTTTTAGTTTTATAGTTTGCGTTCCAAACTTGTAGATCACGTCACAACTTTAACATTCAATGCTTTAAAATAGAAACTCGACCAACATTTTCATGTTATTCTTCATAGCCGCTTCCATTGCTTCAGCTTCTGTCACCTTTGCCATCATCTGTTCCATTTATTTTGTGGTGTCTACAGCACCCCCAAATATGATGGAACCTAATTTAAACCATGGGAATATTCCCTCAAGAGAACCATAAACTCCTTTTAATAGGTATGTGTCGCCACATTCGGATGCACCAATCACCAACAGCTATGACTACAAAGATTCAGATTACGAACAAGATCAAAGAGACCAAAGAGAATCCAAACGTTCTTTGTCTTTCAACAACCTAGCTTGAGAAAACAATCTGGTCATACCAAATGCACCACACAAAGCCAAGAGGGTATGATTAGAAATACATCAACCTGATCAACCTTCCACAAGCACATCAAGTACTCATCTTGATGAGGAAGTCAAATGATTAGAAAAACACCTGCAAGAAGCAAAAGATGTTCAAGAGGCATTGAGAATAGACTTGCGAGAAGAATAAAGAGAAAACATTGCATGAGAAGAAACATACCACCATAAATATACTTGAAGAGAAAATACTAGAAACGAGGAAACACCTAGAGCTGCCACTCCTATAGACTTAATTGTAACTCTAGTGCAAAGGATTAGAATCTTGGAAAAAGAACAAACGCTCCTGAAAGAGGGCTAAAATCCCATGAACAAGACTAGGGGGCATCTCAAAATCCTCTCTATCTCCACTAGTATTTGTGAAATGCTAGTAACGATACATGTCTGAATGGGAACCCTCTTGTTCATAACAATCCAACAAATCCAACAATGGGTTATCAAAACCCACCTATAGGGTTTTACTATTGAGCTTGCAATCTCAAAGTGCCTTTCTCAGAACATATCTTGAGTATTTGAAAGAACCTCTTGATCAAAACATAAGGAATGTGCAATTACCTCGACCATTGCCTAATCTCCCAAAATTCAAAGGAGAAGGAGATCCAAACTCCCACATTAAAGCCTACACTACACTGATAAGAGAACTCCTCCCTTGGGATGGGGTTGTCACCAAAATCTTCCTAAAAACTCTTGAAGGAATAGCTTTGGATTGGTACTATCATTTGCTAGAGGCTTCAATTCACTCATTCAGACAACTAATCAGAGAGTTTGTCATGGCATTTGACATGAACAAACTTGTTAAAATAGGAATCAGAGAATTCCTCACCATGAAGCAAGAACCGAATGAATCTATAGCCCATTTTGTGACTAGATGGAGGCAATTCCTCTATTCCTCAACTAGTGCCCCAAATATGGACCATCGTGAACTATGCGATCTTTTCTTACATGCCCTAAATAAAGATATGAGAGAAGGTGTTCAAAAATTGCCATATAAATCCTATGGAGAAGCATTGGAAAGTGCTTTGAGAATAGATCAAGCTACCATTGACAGTGGCCAAAAAATTTATGATACTAATGGGAGACTTAAAATGCCTAAAACAACTGAAAAGACTACATCCAATGTTTCTCCAGAAAAAGATGTTAATGTTGTGAAAAGCAATCCTAGCAATGACAAATGGTGACAAAAGGGAAATCAAGGGTCAAACTGTCCCCCCTATGTTCCCAATACTTATTGTTGGTTCCACAGCACAAAGGGCCATGAAACAAAAGCCTGCTATGGATACAATAAAGCTATCTCCAAACTTACTCCGGATCAATAGCAAAACTTCCTCAAACTCCTTCAATCTCAAAGGAAGGAAAAGGAACCTCAAAATGAGAAAGGGAAGGCCAATCAAAATAACTCCAATCACATAGAATTAAACAAAGTGTGTGTGATTTATGAAGAAGAACAAACAAATCAAACCAAAAACATCTTCTCGCAAGTGATAAATTTACTAAGAGCCTCCCCCTCACACCACAAAACATTCTTGGAAGTATTAGAAGTGGGATGTTCAAAATAGGAAGAACCATCTCCTCTCACATTTGATATTTCCAAGGTACCTTAAAGTGAAGGAAGTAAGAAAAAGGATTCACCTCTATAAATACAAATTCAAGTTGAAGAGGTCACTATAAAAAGAGTAGTGGTGGACGAAGGATTGAAAGTCAACCTTTTGCCGATGTCATTCCTATGGAGAATGGGATATAGAAAAACATGAATCAAGCAACAAACTACCACATTGAGGATATATGATAGTCATGATATTCAAACAGTTGGGAAAATCAACCTACCGCTCACTCTAATGGATAAAACCATCTCTGCAGATTTCTATGTTATCAACAGAGAAACCAATTATAATATGATCCTCAGAATACCTTGGATTCATTCCATCAAGGCCATCACCTCCATTTTGTTTCAAAAAATCCACTTCCATCATTTGGGAAAAGTCAGCATCATCAAAGCAGACCCTGATCCTTTCAGTATTTACAAAAAGGAAGAGGAAAAAGATAAAAGTTCAAGAAACCAGAGAAACTGAAAGAAGAAGCTCAAGATATCCAAACAAACACAAGTACTCACAACATATCTTATCAGAGAATGGACAATCTTAGATAATTCCCCTTTGATCCTCACACCACCAAATCCCATGCACCATTCGGCTTAGCAGTCATTCTATGTAATGAAAAATGGGACATCAAGAACCTCTTAATTGGAACAATTTAAATCATTGAAGAAGGAGAGGAAAAAGAGGAAAAATGGAATTCCACATACAAGTTTGGAGAAACATCTCAACCACAAAACCATCTAGACTTATCAACTCTAAATTTCAATAGAGCTAGTTGCAAAACCGGGGGAGGGACGGGAATAATCTTGACATCCCCAGAAGGAAAAGTCCTCACCTTTGCCTTCAGACTTGATTTCTTTTGCACAAACAATATTGTTGAATACGAAGCCTTATCCCTAGGAATCATGTTAGCCATGAGAATGGGGGTCAAGAAGATCTCTACCTTTGGAGACTCTTAATTAGTGATCAACCAAGTTGTGGAAAATTATGAAACAAAGTAAGAATGATTATGACCTTACAAAAAAACCATCAAGAAACTGGTCCAATTCCTTGACTTCTCCTCCATAAAAGCCATACCTAGAGAAGAGAATCAAGTGACAAATTCAATGGCTACATTAGCCACATTATTTTCGCCACATGCTCAACTTCAAAATTTAGAATACATTGTGTCAGTGCATGGAGAGCCATTGTTAGAAAGTGAAGAATTGCCGAGCATCCTGAATTGTGTGATAGGTCAAACAGAGAAACCGGCTCGAGATTACGCAGAGAACGATGAGGCCATCCTTGAATATTTACATGCATATGATGGACTTCCAAGAGTATACCACAAGAAAGGATACATGTTCCTTCTTTACCCAATATACTATTTTGGAAGTGAGGAGGAAATCCTTCAAATCGAAGTAAATTTAGATTTACTACCTACTCCTCAAAAGTTTGAGGAAGCACACCCATCCCTAACCAAAGATACAATTGACATCAATGTTGGAACACCTGAAAAGCCTAGGATGTTAAAACTAGGAGGAGAACTAAACAATGAAGAACTAGAGGAATATATGGAGTTCCTCATTGAATACTCTGATATATTCACTTGGACATATTCAGACATGCTAGGATTAGACCCAAAGACCGTGGTGCACAACTTAGTGAAAAAACTAGATGCAAAATCTAGTGAAGCGAAAACTGAGGCCTATAAAGCCACAGGTAGCTAAAATGGTAAAAGAAGAGTTGAAGAAATTGTTGAATGTTAGTTTCATTAAACCAGTGGATTATTCAAGTTGGGTGTCAAACATTGTCCCAGTTTTAAAGAAGAATGGAAAAATTTGGATATGCCTCAATTTTAGAGACATCAATCAAGCTTGCCCAAAAGATGATTTCCCCTTGCCATCCATTGACCAAATTGTCGACTCAACAATAGGATATGAGATCCTCTCTCTCATGGATGGATTTTTGGGATATGATCAAATCAAGATTTTAGAAGTTGATCAAAACAAAACAGTGTTCACCACCCCTTAGGGAACCTTCTATTATGTAGTCATGCCATTTAGGCTGAAGAACGCAGGAGCAACATACCAAAGGGCGATGACACATATCTTCCACGATTACATTCACAAAATAGCAGAAACTTACGTTGATGATCTTCTAGCTAAATCGGAACAAAGGTCAACACATGTGGAAGAACTTCACAAAATCTTCAACAGTCTTCGAGAATACAAAGTAAGTTTAAATCCTGAGAAATGTGTTTTTAGGGTTACGACAGGTAAATTGTTGGGTTTCATCGTTTCACGAAGAGGAATTGATGTTGATCCGGCAAAAGTTAAAGCAGTACTAAACACAACTCCACCAACAAGTGAGACAACAGTAAGAACCTTTTTGGGACAATTAGGCACAATCAGGTGTTTCATACCAAACATGACTTTGAAGATTCATCTGATCAATCAATTACTGAAGAAACAAGCTAGCATAACCTGAATAGTAGACTATCAAAATGCATTTGAACAAGTGAAGAAATTCTTGCTAACTTTGCCCATGCTGATGCCACTAAAACATGACAAACCCTTCATCTTATATTTTAGAGTGACTAATATCTTCATAGCATGCATGTTTTGTTGATAACTGAGAGGGGGGGGGGGTGAATCAGTTATCCTAATTATTTCCCTTATTAAACTTTCCTTTTAATTGAAGCAGCATAAAATCAAACACAAAACATTAACCATGAAGTAAGAAACACATGACACAGTATTTTTGACGTGGAAACCCTGTTAAGGGAGAAAACCACGGGGTGATTAACCCAAGAATTATTCTCTGTTAGAAGAATAGGAAATTACAAAAATGGCACTTGCCAATTAGGGCTCACTGCCCGAGCACACTGCTCACAAGAGGCTCACTGCCTACAAGAAGACACACTGTCTTACAAAGTGATAAGAATCACAGTCTTGAACTGATTGGAAGCATCTGCATATGCTGGAGTTCAGTTCCGGTTAGGTTCAGTATACTGATCTGCTGCACTTCATCTTTCCTCTGTTCTTTAGTCTGCTGTCCTTTCACATACCGGATCTTTCTTGTTACTTCTGCTCTATTCTGGACTTGTTCGCATATCCTCTCACACACTTCACGCACTTTACAACTAAATCCATCCTCTATATATATCCGCACAAGTAATTTCATCATCTTTCTAGTCGGCATCCGGAACAGTCTAGTTTCTTACAAACTTAGTTCTGTCGGCTGAATCCTTGCTCACCAAGCAATGCGGATCAAGCATATACTTGTAGATATCATCAATTATGTCGGCCAAACATGATTCATGCCTCCGCAACCTTTATCATCATCTGTAACACATCCGGAAAGTAGTTTGATACTCTGTCAGTCAGTTCTTCCTCTGTTTTTACTGTCTCTCAGGAATCCGGTACTCAACTATTCATATCTTTTTCCTTGTCCATCTCCGGAGGCTAAATCCTTGGAATATACTACTCAAGATAGTCCTCTTGACTTCCCCAGATCCGCACTGTGCCAAGACACTTCCTCTGAGAGATCCGGACCAATCTGTCGGACCTTGCCACATGCTCTGTTCTTGTTCACCGGACCACAACAATCTTCAATCTGACTTCCGGTAGAGATATATCATGACTTGCGGATATGTGGAATGACCTTTGTTGCCATCAATGACAACAACCATGAATCCATATAGTGTCTCTTGCCAACAATCTCCCCCTTTGGCATTGATGGCAACACTTAGTGAAAAATGACTAAGTGTTTACACTATGCTCCCCCTTTGCTGATGCTCTGTCTTTATATACAATTTCCGGAACTCCCCCTGAGTTGGATTCCTCATTTTTCACTGCTCCTCACTCCCCCTTTGACATCAATGGCAAAGGGTAGGGTCCGCACACCAAAATTTTCAAAAATTTTCTATATATAGCCGCATATTTACATACTCACATATACTGCAGAATGTCTGCAAAGGATGTCTGCAGTTGAACCATTTCAGTAGCCCAACTTAGCTTCATTCTGTCCAAGATTGAAATGTGACCACTCAACAAAAATGCAAAAGCTTCTGCCCGCCTGAGATCTGTCGGATCTTTTGTATGGGCGGTGGTCTGGGCATCACTGATGGCCTCATGCATAGTTTCCAACTTAGGGACTATAATCCTTCTAAGTTCTCCCATCCGGTTGGTAATGTTCTTCCTCTCCTTCTCAAGATTCTTTATTTCATTCAAGACTGCAATAGTCTGACATTCTTGATTTATTATAGAGGAAGAGAGAGGATCAAAACTTTGAGATAAGCTTTGAAGCTTGTCCTGTTCCTCTTTTATTTTCTTGTCAATTGCAGCTGTTGCCTTTGACCAAGATATACAAAATTTGTAGATGTCACCGCCATCCTTAAGAGCATTTTCTAAGCTCTTTATTCCAATGCTTACAATCTTCCTATCCTTAGAGATTAATTCTAATATTTCAGAAAATCTCTTATCCAAAAATTCCTTCCGGACCTTTTCTTCAGCTGATTTTTCTAGAGAATTAAAATGTGTGTCAATACTGCTGACTAAGGTTTTTAGATTACCGGAAGTGGAGGCTGTCGGATCTATTTGGATTGATGGCATGATCTTTACAAGTACTCCGGAGGCAGCCTCTATCAACTCACAGTCTTCCATATGAGACTTCAGGAGCTTTTCATTTGCCTTGGCATTTGCAAATGAAGCTATCTTCATTGTTTGTACCGGAGAGAGAGAGTCAAAATCAAATGGACCTTTTAGAAGCTCCGGTTCATCAATCTCTAGAGTTTCTTTGCTCAAAAATTGTTGAACAGTTTGTGCAGTGTCTCTTGCCGGAGACAGATGTTTCTTTTCTTCTGCAGTCTTAGAACTGTCAACCTCTTTGTCTGTCACCACTGCTTCCTTCTCCTGCAATTGCTCTTCTTCTTTGGATCCGGAGACTGTAGGGGAAACCGGAGGAGAGATGCTTGCTTGTTCATGGGCCACTTCTTCTGGAGCAGAGGGTCCCAAGTCCTCACTTGTCTGTTCATGGCTCACTTCTTCCGGAATAGAAGATTCCAAATCAGCAGCTGTTTCTGCACCTAAGTCCTCTACAACAGGAAGATTGAACCTTTTGAAGGCCTTCCGGAGGATCTCTTCTGTCTCTTGTGCCACTTTGTCAGTCTCACCAAGCATGAGCTGATTCATCCTGGCTTTACTTCTGAACTCATCTCTGCAGTCCTTGAAGATCATGTTCATTGTCTTGGGATCAATTTGAGGATATAGCTGAATAGCTATCTGCTCCCGGATCTCAAGATCTTTGGCATGAGCATTATTCTTTCTTACTTCCATTTCCTTCTCTAGGCTTTTAGGAATGAGAGATATGATCTCAATGAAAGCCTTATTGTATGTGTTCAGATATTTAACTGTGGCTTCCTGCAGAGTCTTTTGGTCTGCCTCACTGAAGTCATCATAGGATTCAGTCATTGGTTGAAGGTTTCCATCCACCGTGACCGACTTGATTATGCTCTCTAGTGACAGAGTGGGCTTTTCAACAGTTACCTCTGCCATTTCCTCCTTGTCTTGGCCTGTGGAGGGCTTACCGGATCCTTTCTTTTTCTGTTTCTTTACTTCTCTTACTCCTTCATCTGATTCTGTCTCCTCTTCATCCTTTTGGCTTCCATAAGCCCTTGTGGCTTTTGCCTTTGATCTCTTTCCGGATGCCTGGACTTCCGGTTTTGAACTTTTGGTTGAGGGAGGTGCAGATCTCTTTGTTGATCTGGTCCGGGTGGGAGCTCCAACCGGAGCACTTTCTTTGCTTTTCTCTTCTTCCTCAGCCTTTCTCCTCTTTTCCCGGCTGGCATCAAGTGCTTCTTTTGAGATGCCTAGGCCTTGAGCAATGTGCTCTACTTCTTTTCTCACTTTTCTCTTAATCTCAGGTTCCCTGAGTTCTACATGTAATTTCACGCTCAGCTCCTCAAAGGTTCCAAACCTTTCTGCCTTAGGATCTTTGGGCTGACTTAGCATGTGTTGAACATGCAGCTCTACTATCTGTTCATCAACTTCATACCCCATGGGCATGATCCAGACAGTCCTTGGCTCCACTGCCTCCATTAGGCACTGATCAGTGTCAACCATAAAACATACTGAGTCCTTGTATTTCTCAATGAGAGACTGGGGAATTCTCTCTCTTGCTTGCATCATGCTCTGAAAGTTTTTGAAGTATCCCCATAGAGCTATATTTCTCGCTTTTGCATCCCCAAGTCCATGCAAATAGTCTCTTATCTGGACTGCAACAGGTTTGTCATTCTGCCATACCCATCCACTTGTTCCGGGTAGCTCATTCATGAAGTAAAAGAATAGACATACAATGAGAGTACCATACTTAAAGGAGTTCTTCTTGTCTTTCTTGATTTTCTGTACATTTTCCATCAATTGGCTTAGTAGTAGTTCACAAAGATCATAATCTGCATTCTTTCTTAGCATTTCATATGCTGTGTATATTGCAGTTCCGGATACAGAATTCTCCCTGCTGGAGTGATAGATCTTGTATCCTATTATCATTGATGCATATTTGATATCCGGATCCGAAATATCTTCAATGGTCATTGCCCTCTTATCATATTTTGATCCGGTGGCCTCAGTTACAACGTTGTTCTTGACAGATTTGAGGATAGGTACCCCCCCGGAAGAGTATAGACCAGTTACTGCTCTAATTGCTTCTTTTGTGATCTTACAGGGTCTATCTAGCCAAAGGAAGTTGTCATGCATCCTGCTCAGTACATACCGGACCCATTCATCTTCTTCAAAGCTAGGGAAATGAATGAATTGCTCAAATTGTTTCTTCTGGATACCCTTATACTCTGGTTTGAACTCAAAAGCATTGTCTATCAGTTGCTTGTGATAGAGGTCTCTTAATTTGAATTCCCCAAATTCCTCAACGTTTGCGTGTATGTAAACCCTAATATCTTCAGTATGTAAGACTCCGTGGGGAACACTAGAGAAGGCTCCTAGTGGATCTACCTCCAATGATTTGTAGGGATGTTTCTTGAATGAGGGGCGAGGTCTATCAGAGATCTTAACTATGTTTGGAGTAGCCATTCTTCAAAGATTTGCAGTGAGGCAATGAAAAAACGAAGAATACCTTATGCGCCTTTGGTTTGCACGGAGTGGTTGGATTGATTTCTTTATGCAATAGCTTCGGCAGGAGATCCTTGGTGTGCTTGATGAACCTTGTTGCAGAGCTCCACTATTCGCTTCTTCTCAAGTGTAGAATGAGCAGATAACTTTTGAGAAATCCCTTATATTGCTCCGCAAACCCTAATATCTGTCTGCAATAAATGCTTCACCTGCATTATTCCGGTTTACCATGTCTGGACAGCTTGGAGTATCCCGGATTAGTCCTGATCACTGAATATCATCCGGATCTTTAAATCATGAATAAATCTAGGTAACATATTACAAGAACATCCCAAACACTCTGTCCAATCCGCAAGACAAGATCGTGCACTTCCGGATCTCTCCGGACCTTTTTGTAATCCTTTATCATACCGGAGCACTTTCTTTGAACAGGTCTAACTTAATCGAACACAGCTTCTTCATAACTCCATGCGGACCTCTGAAAACTTGACTGAAGCATCTCAGGACTTATATCTACAAACCCTTTAATCCGCATCTTGTGCCACATCCGGCACAACTTGTTTGGCTGGGGGAACAGAATCTTCTTTGAGTCTCCCCCTGAGCCTGAGCTCACTTTTTAATTTCCGGAAGAAATATCAGCACCAGAATCTGGTGCGGATCCAACCTCTACATTCTCTGAGCTTTTCTTCACCCAGATCTTGCTCATCTGATTCCTAACTTCATCCGCATTCATCTTTTGTTTACCCTTGTCTTGATTCTGATTATACACCGGACCTCTTTTGTCCTGATTCTTGTTTCTGCAGACTTTAGCATTATGACCGGATCTATTGCAGATTTGGCAAATAACATTTCTTTGCATATTTAACTGATATCCCCTTGATCTGCATTGATTAGCCATATGACCTACTCTATTGCATGTAAAGCATCTACCTTTGAATGATTTGTTTACTTGCATAATTCTGCATTCATGGGATTTGTGTCCATACCTTTTGCAGTTGAAGCACTGTCCGGAGAAGGATGAATTAATCTGATTCATTCTCATTCTGCACTGATTAGCTTTGTGACCAAAATGGTTGCAGCTGTGGCAGTATCCATTGAAGGATGGATATTTTTGAGCATTTGGCTGTCTTACCGGAGGTCTTCTAGGCCTGCTCCTTGGATTTTCTGATCCAAGATTCTTCTGACCGGATCCGGAGCTTTCTCCTTTCTCATATCCCAAACCATACTTGTCATCAGTCCTCTTTTGACTTCCAAGAAGAACTTCAAGTTGAGCAAGAACTTATCTTGAATTTCTCTTTATATTCATTTGCTGTTTGAAGATCTCTTTTGAGAGAGGTAATTTGATCCTCAAGTTTTTCTTCATTATCTTTGGCATCTTCAAGATCAGATTCAAGATGTCTGATAATCCTGTCCATCTGGTGGCATTCTTCTGATTTTTCCTTAAGAGATTGTCTTAGATTGTCTTCAGCCTTTCTTTTTTCTTCAATCTCTTGAGTGAACTTTATAGTTCCTGATTCCATTTCATGTCTTAACATAATGACTTCTTTTGATAACTTTTCACATAACTTGGTTTGCTCAGTCAATTCTTCATTTGTATTGCTTTCTTCACTTTGTCTTGCCAACTGTTGGAGCAGCTCCTTTCTCTTTTTCATAGAGAGACTTAATTTGTCTTTTAATTCCCTCATGAATTCATCAGCCTGTTTGAGTCTTTCTCTTAATTCACTGACTTCAGAATTTGACTGTTCAAGATCCTCAAGGGCAGTCTTGAGTTGCTCCTTTAAACCATATGCATCCATTTGAAATCCCAGATCTTCCTCAAGCTGTTAGGCTCTATTAGGAGGAACTTGGCTCTGATACCAATTGTTGATAACTGAGAGGGGGGGGGGTGAATCAGTTATCCTAATTATTTCCCTTATTAAACTTTCCTTTTAATTGAAGCAGCATAAAATCAAACACAAAACATTAACCATGAAGTAAGAAACACATGACACAGTATTTTTGACGTGGAAACCCTGTTAAGGGAGAAAACCACGGGGTGATTAACCCAAGAATTATTCTCTGTTAGAAGAATAGGAAATTACAAAAATGGCACTTGCCAATTAGGGCTCACTGCCCGAGCACACTGCTCACAAGAGGCTCACTGCCTACAAGAAGACACACTGTCTTACAAAGTGATAAGAATCACAGTCTTGAACTGATTGGAAGCATCTGCATATGCTGGAGTTCAGTTCCGGTTAGGTTCAGTATACTGATCTGCTGCACTTCATCTTTCCTCTGTTCTTTAGTCTGCTGTCCTTTCACATACCGGATCTTTCTTGTTACTTCTGCTCTATTCTGGACTTGTTCGCATATCCTCTCACACACTTCACGCACTTTACAACTAAATCCATCCTCTATATATATCCGCACAAGTAATTTCATCATCTTTCTAGTCGGCATCCGGAACAGTCTAGTTTCTTACAAACTTAGTTCTGTCGGCTGAATCCTTGCTCACCAAGCAATGCGGATCAAGCATATACTTGTAGATATCATCAATTATGTCGGCCAAACATGATTCATGCCTCCGCAACCTTTATCATCATCTGTAACACATCCGGAAAGTAGTTTGATACTCTGTCAGTCAGTTCTTCCTCTGTTTTTACTGTCTCTCAGGAATCCGGTACTCAACTATTCATATCTTTTTCCTTGTCCATCTCCGGAGGCTAAATCCTTGGAATATACTACTCAAGATAGTCCTCTTGACTTCCCCAGATCTGCACTGTGCCAAGACACTTCCTCTGAGAGATCCGGACCAATCTGTCGGACCTTGCCACATGCTCTGTTCTTGTTCACCGGACCACAACAATCTTCAATCTGACTTCCGGTAGAGATATATCATGACTTGCGGATATGTGGAATGACCTTTGTTGCCATCAATGACAACAACCATGAATCCATATAGTGTCTCTTGCCAACATGTTTGCTCAAGAAGATGAAGGTGGGAGAGAAAGAGCCATATATTTCATAAGTCAAACCTTGTTGGAATATGAGAAGAGCTACACTCAAGCTGAAAAAGAATGTCTAGCCATAGTCTTCATGACCTGGAGATTAAGGCATTACATGTTGAATCAAGAAACTAGGGTTATGATACGATCTGAGCGATTGAGGACTTTCTTAAATCAACCCATGCTTTCAAGAAAACCTGGCTGATTCATAACCTTATTGAGTGAGTTTGAACTAACTTACGTCAATCAAAAGTCAATCAAAGGACAAGTAATAGCAGATTGGTTAGCAGACAATCTGGTTCCCCAAGAGGAGCCCATAAACAAAGATTTCCCTGATGAAGAAATTTATCTAGTGGATCTCGAGAAATATGCCGCTTCATATTGGTACAGAGATATTGTGAACTACCTTGCAAACAAGACTTACCTTGAAAACATGACCCCTTTGGGAAAAAGATGATTACGCGTCCTCACTACAAGATAAGGTTTAATAGACGATGTGCTCTATCGAAGGGCCTTAGACGAAATGTTGTTTTGATGTGTCAACAAAGAATACTAATTTTATAGGTAAATTAATTAAGTGGGATTTAAATTGTAATGATTTCATCCTCTTTTATATAAGAATTTTAGGCAAGCATTTAATTATGAATTTATTTAAAATGAATTATCTTTCCTATTTGAATTTTAGCTAATATTTGATTTTGAAATTATTATCTTAGAATGAGGTTAAATTACTAGGATTAGTTAATCATCATTCTAGATTTAGTTAATCTTTGGTGTAGGAAATATGCTCATACAGTCAATGAATGGTTGAAGTATTATGATTACATCTTGATTGAGACTTTGCTATTAGGTGATTGGTTTTGTGGATATGCTAAGAGGATGTGTATTATTAATAACTTAGTTAATTAGAGAGATTTATTTGAGTTCTATTATTGTTTTGGTACAGTTGATTATTTTTCTATCCTATTTCCTACTAATACTAAAACCTTGTTTGGTCTTTAGAAATTAATAGCTAGATGGTTCATATGTGATCCCTAGTTGAATGTGTTGGTTTAAGCCTTTAGGGTATTTGGTATATTAATAGCTTAGAGGCATAATTGAAAAATGCAATATTGATAATGGTTATAGAATTAAGAGTATGTTAGTTAAGTTATCAATTATGTCATTTTATGATATGAGGTGGAACCTCCTCAATGTTTATGTACATGGGGAATAGATGAAAATATAATCAGATCAAAAATAATAATAATAATAATAAAATAAAATGAATGTTTAGCAAATAGTCACATTGAGTAGTATTTGCTTATTTTACTTAGTTAAGGATTAAATATTTTATAGGTCAATTATTATCTCTTTGATGTTTGTGAGTGGGATGATTGGTTGTAATAGGGCTATATGTAAGTTGTCAAGGTTTACTTCTAGAGACATAGGACATTGCGTCTAGATTTTATGCATTGGAATGATAAAAGCCTTGGGATAATGGATTCATAAAAACATGTCATTTTCTATCTATACATAAGGAATATTGGATTCCACATGTGTCGTGTAATCCTTGTTAGGTCATGTGATGATACTTTCCATATGATAGCCTAGTTTTCCCTGGTGATGCTCTCCTCATTCGCAGTATGATTGCTTCTTGAAGTGGTGTTGAGTCACTTGAGATATTGACCCATATTGCATTGGAGTCATGTGAAGTTCTTGCTTCAGATAGTCTTCTATCTACCTGATTGTTTTGTGGTAGTGGGACCTTGTGTTATCTCCTAGCATGGGGGGTGGACCTTAGGGTTCCACATGGTTGGGTGGAAGTGCTTTAACTCCATTGGTTTTGTTCCCTTGCTGACGTTAGTGTGCAAAGAAGGTATCTCCTATTACAGATTCCAGATCATGTTCATGCTCGAGGATATGGTAATTATGTTCATAATCTAAATCTATATATTAGTGGATTCATGTATTATTACCTTGATGTATGTACTCCAGTATAATCAGGAAAATGATATAGTAAACAATGTATTAGGTACTCTCTTGTAAAGAAAATTGTATATGTACTTGTAAACCTACTTGCAGGAAATTGATGATTACTTATCTGATGTTATAATATGGAAATGTATGTGATTATTTGTTTGATGAAATCAAATTTAAAATGATCTATGGTTATTAGGTAACTCATATTATTGGTTAGATCTTGTTATTAGTAATGCAGTCATGGAATCCCTAGATGATAGAGCTTATTAGATGTTTGATTAAATATGATTTGCAGTTCTTCGTTATTACTTTGTTAATAAAAAAATCTAAAAAAAAATTTCCCTTTTTGGTTAGCATAGTTGAGCTGTTCTCTAGGGTTTCTTGGTAGGGCATTATAGTCCTCACTATAAGATAAGGTTTAATAGACGATGTGCTCTATCGAAGGGCCTTAGATGAAATGTTGCTTCGATGTGTCAACAAAGAAGAGGTATGTAAGATCCTAGAGGAATGTCATAGTGGGATTTGTGGACACTTTGGTGGTCACGTCACAACAAGAAAAATACACAGAATGGGATACTTCTAGCCATGTTTACAAGGAGATGTGATTAAGTTCATAAAAAGGTGTCTAAAATGTCAAGCCTACGCTCATGTCCACCACACACCAACAAGAGATTTATAACCGATCGTTACCCCTTGGCCCTTTTCCACTTGGGGCTTGGATTTGGTGGGGAAGATATCTCCCCCATCAATGGATGGACATTTGTTCATCATTACCGCAACATAATACTTTACCAAATGGGTGGAGTCCATGCCTCTCACTACTATATCAAGGACGGTAATCGCCAAATTCATATTGAATCAAATTATATGTTAGTTTGGGATTCCCCATGTCATACTAACAGATAATGCTTCATCATTCAAAAATCTGCAAGTAAGAGAGTTATGTGAGAGGTTCCACATCAATCATAACTCCCCATCAGTCTACAATCCTCAAGGAAACTGATAGGCTGAAGCCACAAAAAAAACTTTGAAGTCAATATTGGTCAAAATCGTAAAAGACTCTAAAAGAGACTAGCACTTACAATTATATCCAGCTCTATGGGCTTATAGAACAAGCGTAAGGACTCCAATTGGAACCACCCCTTATGCCCTCACTTTTGGGTCAAAGGCGGTGTTGCGACTGGAAGTAGAGTTGCCTAAATTGAGATTATCACTATAAGGAATATTGGATAATGAGGAATACCAAGCAGTAAGATTAGCCGAATTAGAAATGATGGATGAAACACAATTAAGAGTTGTCCAAAGACATGATTCCTATATCGTAAGGATGAAGAAGCAGTATAAAAAAAGGTTATCCCAAGACCTTTTCAATTGGGAGACCTAGTGCTTAGGATAGACAACTTGATCGATAAAAGAGCTGGTGAAGGACACAAGTTCATACCTAATTGGATAGCTCCTTATATGGTCAAAGAAGACATTAGAAATGGTGCCTATCTCTTATGCACAATGGAGGGAGAGGAATTTGGTGAAACAGTCAATGCCTTTCACCTCAAGAAATACTATGTCTAAAAACCAAAAAAATCATAAAACATAAAAATACAAAAAAATTATAAAAATAAAAAATGTCAAAAATAATTTGTTTCTTGCATTTCAACATCATTCTGTTCATCTTACATTACTATTAATGACTTGCTCTTATACTATTTTCTTTTCAGTAAGGAGTCTAATGTTGCCTAGATATACGTCATCCTTTCAATACCTAGAGATCCCCCATTTTTATAATTGCCATTATCCCCTTTTCATTCTCAGTGATTCTAATCAAAGCCTAGCTCTTAGCTTTACACTAATCCCAGTCTTAATGAGCCAGGATGTTAGGTCTAAACAAAGTCAGTATTCAAACCTACAATGTTCAAAGGAAGCTTGCAAGTACACCTTCCCAATTCTTCCCTAGTAGAAGAGAAGCCTGACCAGATTACAAAAACTTTAGGTGACGCTCAGCCCCTTATCTTTCTTGGCCAAAAACATCAAGAGGATCAAAACTTTGAAGGAATAAATCTAAAATTTGAGTGAATAAAAAAAATGAGTGAAAAAAATAAGAGTGGTCAAGAAAAGTGAGAATTGAGAAATCAAGCTTGCATACCAAAAAGTTCCAAAAAGCATTCATTTTTCATAAAAGTTAAAATACAAAAAAATGAGAAATTCAAGTGAGGCATTCTAGAAAATACAAAAAAAGTGAAAAAAAAAAAAGAGTGAAAGAGAGAAGATTGTTGAATGTTCGTACTCTTGGGTGGAGATCAGTCTAAGCTCAAAGCCTCAAGTGTCACATTCTAATAGAGAAAGAAAGGTTCAAAGCACACACACACACTAGCTAACCAAAGCCGAGGGTCTAGTAGTCTTTAGGATCATATTTTATCTAGGGACCCTTGTTCTTTCCTATTTATCCTTTACCCCGGGTCTATCTTGCTTGCCATCTATGATCTAAGTCTAGCGAGCATCAAAATTTGTTACTTGTCTACGTTGAAAGCTTTTCAAATTATCTTATCTAGATAAGGATTAGTGTTTATCCTTTAGCAAAGCCCAAATTCAGAAGCACTCCATTTCACTCCCCCTCCCCACTTGAGTTCTAAATCCTATCTCACAGCCTTGAATAGGCATCTTATATCAGGACAACTTGTAATCCCCAAGATTGAAAATTGTATTAAAGAGTAGTCATGTTGTTTGTTTCACATTGCATTCATACCAAAATCAGAAAATCTCATCTCAAAGCAATAAAGTCAATGTCATATCTCATGACATTCAGTAGAAGTAAATGTTCCATTTCAGTATTTCTTGTGTTCTTTCATCTGCATATCGTAAACTGCATCTCATACATATGCCATCAAAAAATATTCAAAAACACGTCATCATTATCATACTTGCATTGTTAAAAGAGTTGAAAGGTCAAAAACATAATGAAAAATTTCTTAAACCTCCAAAAATGCACAAGAGATGAGTACAAATTCGGTAGGCAAAAACCATAAAAAGATGAACTTTCATAGATATATCTAAAGGTTACATATACAAGAGTATCAAAGAGCTAGGACAAAATGCTCTTAAGGGAAATAGAGGCTCCCCATGCAAGGGGGCATGATTTCAAGAAAAGAAGAAAAAGTAATATCAAGGTCGGTTCCCTCCAATAGAGCCATTAGGACTTCTGCTCCTCTGCCTATGAGTGCCGCTCGTCGCTCCATGAGACCTATGGGAGTGAGGCATCCTGTTGTGAGCGTGTGATTGTGAAGGCCCCGCCATACCAGCATCTCATCATCCAAAACTAAGACAATCCATTTCTTGGAGCACCTAATTCTCACCCTTAAGAGTGTGAATCTCGGCCTTCAAATCTGCACTCGCCTGACATCCATGATAGACGAGCAAAAATGTCGGTGTGTCACCCGATAGTAGGGGGCATACCAGGATTAGCCAAGAGACTCTCTCAAGTCAGCCTAGTGAAGGGGAAATCAAGCCAACATTAATCTCATGAACAAAAGCTCTCCACTCTTTGACATTACTTGCAAAGTGAACCAAAGGAGAAAAGACATATTAGTTCCTCACAAAAAGGAAGAAAAAAGAGAAAGGACAAAAGTGCAAAAAATGATAAATAGGAGTAGACTCACGTGGATCACCAGGCTGCCAGGCAGGGTCTAACTGTCGCATCACCTCATAAGAATGAGGAGGTCCAAGAACCACAGATGGACCCTCAGTGATGTCATGTGCATCATCCGCATCATCTATACCATCAAGACCCTCATCTTGTGCATCCTTAGGTGGACCCTCATCTGTCGAATCATCACCATCAGGAATATAGTCCTCATCAGTAGACTTTGAGTCCCCAATCACGATGAGTGATCAGGAAGAAGTCCCTCTCCCTCCCCTCTGTCCTCCTTGTAAAGATCTAGGAACTCTGGTAATGAAGATTCTAGGAGTCAAGGGAGTCCAAATAACTATCCTCTGACCAGCCTTGCCCATCTCCTGATGGACCTATAACAAGTAGACACTAGGGGCAACTCCTCAAGGAAGTCCTTACCAAACTGCTGTAAGACACGCTTAATGTGGTGAGCCTTGACTTGACCATTATGATCTGAAACCTCAGACACCTCATGATAGTACTCTTAGATCTCGCCATCCCGAGCCCAAGATCCCTCCATATCAAGATAAGGATCAAAGATCATATCCTCATCTGTAAGAGTAGCCACAGTGCACAAAGAAGCATCAAAATGACCCACCTACATCCATCTAGCTGCTCTCGGTAGTCATTTGTTAGGAATCAGAACAAGCTTCTGGTAGGGCCTAATGTGCTCAAAAATCTAGGTCATAAACAAGGAAGAGTGGCTGAAAGCAAGAGCCCCTCATCGTGCAATGCGATAGAAGTCCATGTATACCATGGCCAAAATGTTTGGCCCCCAAGCGTAGACCTTGCCCTCCTCAAGACCACATATGATGGGTACCCAACACCATCTCAGGCGAGCTGAGGCCTTGTCTCCAGACAACCTTGATGCAATCAAACCAATCAAGAACTGCCTCAAAAGAGGAATGTGAAGTCGTGGTACTGAAGTAAGTTGGATTCCTGTCTAGTCCTTGGGGTGACTGACCCCCATGAATTATGCCCAAGATGTCTTGTCCTCAAAGGAATTGCTAGAAGGTAAGATGAGAGGATGTCCTCTCACAACAACTCCAAGAATATGGTAAACATCAAACAGAGTGATAGTCCACTCTCCTAAAACCTGTGGGAACCTGAAAGTGTTCTTGTCTACATCCCAGTAAGTCAAAATGTCACAACATATGCATGATAAAGGGTGAACAACTAGCACATGACAGACTCTAGCCAGGCATGCTCTCCTCAAGATAGCACAGTCCTCTTCACTCAATGAACCAAACATCTCCGAGAGCCATAGCTACTCTCGGCAGACATTCCATCGGATGCGCTTGTCCTACAAATCAGAAAAAAAACTTTAGATTAGATCTTGTAAACTCGCAAAAATCCCTAAAAATCATAAAAGTTGTAGAAAATCTCACAAATTTGCTTTGTTTTCCCTTAGCTTAGTTTCTTTTATTCATTCTTAGATTAGTTTTTTTTCTTTTATGCATCTTTGGTGCATTGTTTTACGTGCATTTATTCCTATAGGTCTCACCGACAAAGGCAGACAACTAGTCAAGCTCTCACGATCTATGGTAAGTTTGTCATTTCAATTTTCATTATTCGTTTTGATATATTCAGATGCCAGACTAATACTAGCTATTGCAGGTACAATTTCAAAAAATCGACAATAGGTAAGGCCTAGTTCAGGAATGGTACCTACCTTTCATGTAGACTATCATCCCCGAGGGGGCAAATATGTAAGCACAAAAATCACACACAACCTCCATGAGGACCCCTATGATGATTTTAATCCTTGTCACATACATGTAAGCGTGAAATATTGTCCTTGTTGCAAGTATGGGCCTAACCGGTGTTGTCATTGGTGTCAACATACTCCTGTTGCATTGATATCAAGGATTGGATGAGCTATGTTTTGAGGATATTGAGAAAAATAGTCCTATCAGTAACAGAGAAGAACAGTGAAGATAGTGAAGCTCTATGAAGTGAAAATCCTAGCCAGATGAAGATCAGAGAATACGCATCAAAGGGTTTGTAGATATGTGTCTAAAGATGATATAGTCAAGATTTGAGAGGTCCACATGAAGATTTGGAGAAGTTATGGCCATATGAGTAAAACTGGTTCTAGCAGTTGTTTAGAGGTGACAGAGTGACACAAATAGGTCCGGTGAGATCCGGAAATGCAATATCTTGTTTTGCAGATTTGGTGGAATGTTTAGGAAGCCAATGTGAATTGACAACTCAATTAGTTCGTGGTCTGGAGGTCTACAAGCATTTATTCTAATGTGACAGTGATGACAGACTGTGTTCTTGAGGTTCCAGATGAAGATGCAAATGATTTCAGTTAGCAGGAAGTGATGTGGATGTTCTTGGTGAATCAGGCAAGCTTGTGGGGGTCTCTAGATTGTGTCCAGTTTGTGTTGGTGGTCCGCATTGAAGATTGAGCTCGTAATTGAAGATTTACTCTCAGGTGATGGTGTTCTTCCTTATCATGGCTGACCGGATGCTTTACACATCTTACGGATGATCTTGAAGATGTTCTGCAAAGCATGGTGTGTTCCTCAAAGAAGATTGAAGTCCCAGATATGTGTGGCTGACAGTGTGGTGATACGCATGAAGTTTTGTAATAACTCAAGTTGTATTTGTGTAATTGCTCTGTAATAAAATAAAGTATGTATTGTGCCGACTTGGATGATTATCCCAAAGTCAATGTCTTGTATAAATAAGATTTGTGAAGTCATTTCAAAGTATCTTTGGTGAAGATGAGAGAGTGGTAGAGAGGAGAAGAGTGAAAAGCAGAGTAGAAGTGTTGAGCTTAAAAGGAACTGTCTCAAGCATGGTGAAGATGCTAATCTCCAGTTTAAGTATGTAATATTTATATTATTATTCTGTAGACAGTGTGTCTCCTGTAGGCAGTGGGCCTCTTGTGAGCAGTGTGCTTAGGCAGTGAGCCCTAATTGGCAAGTGCCATTTTGTTCTTCTTATTCTTTTAACAGAGAATACAATCTTGGGTTAGTCACCCCGTGGGTTTTCCACATTAAAATCTTGGTGTCATATGTGTTAATGTGTTTTTGCTCTTGAGACATTGCATTGTGCTTCCATGTTTAAATCATTATTATGCTGTAGAAATATAAGAAGGATTTAAGTGTTTATAGAAAAGTAAGTTTTTGGTGACAACTGATTCACCCCCCCTCTCAATTGTTTGTCCTAAAGCTAAAAGTCCTCTAAGCAGCATACCTCTTGATGACGTGTCTTCTTTCTTGTCTTGTGTTATTTCTTCTTTGTCATTTTCTCTCTTGTTGTCGATGCTTTTCAACATTTTGCGATACTTGTTGATTTACATTTTCTAAGCTTTCGACCCTATTCCTAAGCCTTGTAAGCATCTTGTATGTGATTTTTCACCTTTCCCCTATGTTTTTCATCATCTCTACCCCCTAGGAACCTTCTAGAGGTCCCCCTAGCCATCTCCCACTTTCAGTTTTTAGTTTCACTCAACCAATCCAAATCTCCCCCTATTATTTCCAGATCTCCCCCCGAGAGATCCTATGGTGCAAGTGGAGATTTGGATTCTTGCACATGATTGACTTGTTTCCAGAGGCAGATCACCTCCTTTTCATCTTCTCTACCATCTCCCATCATGCATTTCCTCTCAAACCCCTTTCTTTCTGAATCTCTTGTAGGTGACCCTCATTTTGTAGGATCTCCCCTCAAGTGACTCAGGGTCACCCCCTGGGCGACCCTACTCATGAAAGGGGCGACCCTCTCACGTTTCTAGCCATGGAAAAACTTGAGTTTCTCACTCAAAATAGCTTTGTTTTTGTATGTTTTTCTTCTAGTTCACATGATTTTTGATGCCTAATATGGAGTTGACTATTTCATGCACCCACACATGCATAATTAACTCCATTTGATCTAAAATTAACAATATTCCATTCTCTCTCATGCATTCTTCCAACTCCAATTCCTCTTCAGTGATAAGTTATTATCGATTTATCACTCCCTAATTAACTGAGTTCACTGGGTAATCAATCTAGTTCACTCCCTAATCAATCCTTGTTAACTCATTAATTAATTGAGATAACTTCTCAATCTATTCCCTTCCCCCAACCTATAAATACCCCCCTCCCTCAAGTACAAACGGAGGCAAAATCATTGTGCACATAACTCTTGCTAAGTTTTTGCTCTCTAATTAGCATTCTCATGCCCAGACAGGATGAAGGTGCCTTTTATTTATTCATTGTTCATCAAGCTTTCACATAAAGCTCTTCAAGTATCGTTGCGCTTCTTCAATCAACACCATTGTGCTCATCAAAAGCTCCCATTGAGCTTTCTGAAGCTTCTACAAGCTTCTTTTTGCTTCTTTGTGTTGTCTTATCGTCAAGAGGTCTTTCCGCTGCCTCAAGAGGATACGAGGTTACCATCAAAGATTTCTGAGCATAGTGGAGTCACACAAATCTTCTCTATTTTCAGGTTCCTCTATGCTTTTGTCAATTTGTAGTAATTAGAAAATTGAAATTGCTCTTGGGATTAGTAATTTATTGCTTTTTCTTTGATAGAAAGGTTAGATCTAGCATCATAAAAGTAATTTGCATTCTTAGTTTAATTCAATTACTTGCAATTTCCTTTTCTAGATTAATTGTTTTAAAACATTCAAAAACCCCAAAAACATAGAATAATTGCATTAGGTTAAATTCATTCTAAATTGCATTCATATTTCCTTTCCTAGATTAAAGGGATCTTTATTTCCAAAAATATCAAAAAAGCATAAAAACAAGTTTGCACTTCATATAGCTTTGCATGCATAGAAATATAGAAAATAACAAAAACATTAGTCACTTAGATACATTGCAAACCCTTGATATCATCACAAGGTCAACCATGGTCAACGAAAGTCAAACCCTTGATATCATCACAAGGTCAACAAAAGTCAAACTAAACCCTTGGTCAACCAAAACCTTAGGTCAAACCCTAAAGTCTAGTCAAGGTTAGTCCACATACACCTATCTGTTGTCTTGGCTCACAAATGTGCCCAGGATTACGAGGTGAGTGGGTGAGGGCAATCCTCGGCGAGATTGAGGAAAACCATCCGAGACCACAACAAGATCCATTTGTTATACAACAAATAGAGGCATTTAGACATCTTCAAAGACAACATACAATCATTCAACAAATTGAAATACAAGAAGCCATTAACAAAAATAACAGCTTATACACACAAAGGTGGAATAGTAGAAACCCCAACAGGAGAAGAGTAACTAGTAACCCTTCAGGTCATAGGGTTATCTCTACAACAATAATCATCGAACGAAACATACACATCAGCACACAACAACAAAGGCCCCAGGACGTGCCGACCCCTTTTCGCAAAGTCCATCTCTCCAACGAGCTAGACACCCGCCATGTCTCGCCTCCTCTTGACTAGCTACTTCCACGAGAGCGAGAGTGACATGGTGGATCGCCCCATGGCAAGGAGGGAAGGGTCCGTGTGCATGCTGAAATCCAACCCGACAACCCCAGGCAACCAAGGTCACAATTTTGAGCGTACATGCCCCCTGTGGGATTTGGATGACCCACATCTTGTTCTGATTGTTTCAGTTTCCCATGGCTCTTGTTGCCAGCTACTATTCATGAAGATGGCTTGGGCTTTGACAGTCTATAAATTGTAGGGCCTCACACTTGATAGAGTGTCAATAGACACCAGAGATATTGATCGCTAAGGTTTTGTGTTCATTGCAGTGTTGTGGATTCATCACTTGATGAACTTGCATGTATCTCTAGTGTTTAGCTTTACGTGATATTCAAAGATGCAGGACAATGCATATGTAGCCTCGAGGAGAATGGAGGAGGCTTGCTTGGGGTCTTTGCCATCTTCCTTTGGGTAGGGATCCTAGTTACCTGCATGCACTTTGTAGTCCATGCTATCCATTTCAATCAATACAATAAAACATAGGTTTTACACTTGTTTCATTCCCCCATTTTGTTGCTTTGACAACGATTCATACAGGTGCTTATCGACATTCCCATCACAGAGTAGAGTAACTATGATTGCTAATTTTACTAACTTTCATGTAAAAAGTTATTATTTTACACACTAATCATCATATTAAAAACAACCCAATCAAACTGAATCCAACCAAATGAAGAAAAGTGTAGAGTATCTTGGTAAATTAACCTACCTTCAGTATATATAAGTTTCATATCTTGAGCAGGTAGTCGGGAAAAGTTATAAATTTGACATCACCTATGACCATTGCGTGCAAGAGACAGAGCGTGAGACCAAATATCATTTAAGGTTGCGTGTTCAATCCACCATTTAAAACAAAAACATAACTGGAAATTATACGAGCCGATAAAAACCAAAGAGAATTGGAAATGAGATGAATGTAATTTAATAATCTGTTCATTAAAAGAAAGAAAAACTAGTACAAAATTGGGGCTGACTGGATTGGAATTGTTATGTCCCTCGTCTCCTTCCACAGGTAGTGAAGAGAATAATTTACAATTATGGAGGGGAGACATGAATGATGTGAATAATAAACATTTATGAAGGAGACCAACAGCTGAGATACATCACACGCCTTAACGATTCTTCACAGTCTGACTGCTTCTTCTTCTTCTCTGTTAACTTCCTCTCATGGGAGTGGTAAAGGACTAAAACAAAGGAAGCAGCAACCGCTCCAAATGAAAGCTCAACCATCATATTATTTAGACGATTGAAATGAATTCCACGATCTCTAAATCCATGAATGGAAGCAACACTCACAGCTATGAATGCCTTTGAAATACTCATTTTTCCAGTGATGAGAACTCCAGAGAGAAAATGTGTAATCTTAATTGAGATAATGCGAACAATGGAGGAATATAAAGGAAAAGGCGTGGATCAACATTCAACATTCTAGGCAGACATTAAAACAAGAGGCCGCCAATACTGGTGGCGAAGATACTATGGCCGAATGGAATGAGTGGTTTTGCAGTCCAAAGTGGGCCCCTACCTACCACTTGCCATTGTAACCACCATGGTTTCCATCTCCCCTTGGGAAGAAGATATTAATGGAATATTTAACAAACTAGTAAAAGTACTTACGTGTTATCAAATGATCTATAGGCCTATTGCTAAATAGTATATATTTATATTTTTATTCCAAAGTCAGTACATGTAGTAGTTGGTGGCATGCTACTCATTTTTAGCATTTAAAACAAATTAATTTTATGGGTCATACTTAATGTAATTATTCTTTGTACGTTTTGACCATTTTGATATGCATAGTATAATTGTTCTTTGTATTTCTTGGCCATTTTGATATGCACAATGTAGTTGTTCTTTGTAATGTATCATCATGATTTGATTAGTTGATCCTTTTAATTCTAAAGCATAATTTTAAAAGCATGGAAGCAAATACTCGCAATTCAACTCTCTTATTAAAACAAGACTTTTGAAGTATGCAATAGAAATATTTGTTTGGTTAATGTTGTAAAAAATCTTACATGAACTCTACAATGTAGATTTGTGATACCATTCTTGCATCTTACATAATTTGAGGTATCCAGATTAGCTTCAACATATTTAGCAACCTAATCTAACTTTATCTACCTTTGAGATTTATTTTCATAGTTACCGAGCATTGGACTGGAGCCATTAGAAACATTGTATCTAAAAAGACTATTTGCTAGATTTTTGACAAGAACACGATAACTTTAAAAATGGAAGACTTGAGATATTTAAACTATAATATGGACTAAACTTTGCATCATTAAGGCTATGTAGCCAAACGTGGCATGGTGGTCTTCAAAACCGTAGGTGGTGTTGAAGTTTCATTATCTTATAGAGTGGTTGAAAGGAAACACATGTTTTGATAGCAAGGTTGATTGGGGACCAACAATGGCTTAAATGAAAAAGCCTAATCCATAATGAATCAACTCAAATAAATTCTATGTTGTTCCAAGTACTCACCCTCCCACCAAAATCAATAGTCAACAATGCCCCAATTAATAGAGACATGTATTCATGCCAAATTCTACATCATTTACCATGGAAGATTCTACACCAACATTTGACAACATTTCTCACACCAAACTGACTGCCCCAAACTTTAAGGTCACACCAAAGTCATTGGACAACTATGGCATCAAGTTTATGTCTGTACCTACCTTAAGTCACTAGTTCTGATAAAGGAGTATGAATCAAAGGAATTTCGTGGCAAAGTGTCACGCCAAAGACAAGTTTGGGCCAAAGGCTTCTCTAGCTCGAAAGAGGGCAGGAAAGGGATTTGCACTAAAGTGGCTAGGTTACATCAAAGACTAGTATGTCTTAAAGACTTCTATAGCTCAAAAAAAAAATTGTGAATTGATTGACACAATTAAACTTAGTACTATAAGGTGCATTAATGATTAAATAGTAGAATAAGGTTTCATACATTAGGAGACATGTGTGAAGTTGAGAACAGATGTTGACTTAGTCCCAATAAAAAGATTAGAAGATCCTCATAACTCCTAGTGGTACTTACCTAGGGTTAGGGTTTTGAATCAATTTTACAAGCCTATATTTTTATTCTTTCAAACCCTTGGTGCCTTAGGTCTATTTTTCCTCAGCCTTCTGCATTGTATTTTCTATTCTGTAGTTGACCTCCTGTAGCAGGTTCTTAGTTGTTTAAGTTACATCTTCATGCCTTAGCGTTCATTGGTTGACCAACCCCTATGCATTGCTTTACCACCTTTTCCTGTCGTTCTTGAGAAAAAGATGCTAAGTCCAAGATTATTGAATGTCGCGGCGAAATTTGTTGCATGTTTGTGTTCTTGTATGTACAAGTGTAAATGTACATTGGTGGGTCCAAAAATGTTCAAATCGGCCTTCAAAAAAGTGAGAGAATCGATTGTATGCACTTTTAATGCATATCGAGTTTGTATGTGCTGTTTAGATACATTTTAGGAATATTCTATTCTTGTATGTCGCATATTCCATTGCAGATTCTGGGAATATTCCCTGCTTGTATGAGAAGGTTTGCATGTATATTTGTGTTGTATGTTTAGACATGCAATGGCTACATACAAATGAGCCGACATGCATTTGCTACAGTGAAAGGGTCAGATTGTATATGCTAAGAAACATACAAAGGGTGGGGCCCGGTGCACATACAAACATGATTGTATCTCCGATATATAAGTCGCATTGTATATGCAATGTACAAGCAGACATACAAGGTAATGTGCAAGGAAAGGTTAGATACAAAGGGTTTTCCCTTGTATGTCAAGTTGTTTGTATATGTGACATACATTTGCATATACAAGAGGATTATGCAAGCAGACAGGTGCAAAGTGGACGCGGCCAGAAAGTTTACAGTATTTGTGAAACAGGGTCAAGTCAAACATGCAAAGGAAAGTGATTCAAATCTGGGGCCCACCGCTTATATATTTGCGATTGTATGTTTGCACATACAATCAAATATACATTCCTAATATACAAGCCAGATCTGAAGAAAACATATATTCCAGTTGATAAAGGGCAGAATTTCGCGGTTTGTATGTATAATTTGCTTGTATGTTCGCGTTGTATATGCGACATACATTGGTTTTATACAAGGCAGGAACATGCATGGCTCAGACTCGATGGCGATTGCAATATGCTTCATAATGGTTTGGGGTCCACAGCTTGCATGTATATGGTGTTTGTATGTGCCGATATACAAGTGATTGAGGGTGCAAGGCCCGGATTTCAATTTTCTCCAATCTGGTTGATAAGATGGCTGGGGTCCGTAGAATGTATATTGCATTTGTATAATGCGATATGCAAGGAAATATACAAGTAAAGAGAAACAAGCTGGACCCGATTTGAATTTCAAAGTGCTTCATAGTCATTTGAAATCCACAGAATGTATATTGCGTTTGTATTTGCAATATACAAAATGAAGATGCAAAGGTTAGGATACAAGTTGGACTTCAAAGCGATTGCGATATGCTTCATCATAATTTGAAGTCCGTGGCTTGTATGTAAAGTGTGTTGTATATGCCGATGTGCAAAGGGAGATACATGCAAGGCCCGGACCCAAATGTAGGTTCAAATTTGTCTCATAATGTCTTGGGGTCCGCCTTGTATGCAAGTGATTGTATGCATATACAATCTCATTTTCAACTGCATATACAAGGATTTTGAAGGTGAAATCAGAATGGGAAAAGTCAGCGATGGAAGCACAGGGTGCCCATGTGGCACATTCTAATTAGTGGGTGACTTTTCAGCGCAGTTTGAGGCCATAGGATTTTGGCGAAGGGAGGAAGATTGACGGCCATCTTTTAAACTCTCAGCGGCGAAGGTTCTCTTTGTTTCTACAGCTGTTTTCGGGTGGAAAAAATTCAGAGGCACGCAGCTGCTACCTTTCAGATGGCTGTCAATTGGTATGCCATTAATGGCAAGTTCACAGTGGTATGGATCGATGGAGTTGACAGGCCAACAGCTGAATTTAGGAGGAAAACCTGCGAACGGCAGCACATCTCATGAACTCACTTGTTTTTTCCTCCTGTTCTGCCTGCGCTTTTAATGTTTTGGGCACCCTTTTTGGGTGCGGTGTATCTGGCAGAATTTTTGAATTGCCATGTAATTAATTGATTTGCTGAATACATAGTCTTGCTATAAAATGCAAACGGTGTCACTCATTTGGTGGTTGAAAAACTGGACAAATTTTGGTGCTATGATAAGATACAACTTCATTGGTGGCTCTGTTTTGGGTGTCTTGTGAGTTTATGAATCACCTGTTGAATGTTTTATGCATATTTCTGTTGGTTTCATGTTGTGTTTATATGAGAAATGCATTGTTGCATGTGTTTAGTTGTTTGTCTCCAAGATGTAGGCATATTTTCTTTTGGATCAGAATAGCTAAGGGTTATTTAAGATTTAGGAACATGGATTTTCTTTGTTGAATGTCTAATCTCTTACATTTGTTCAAGGAACAAATTAAATGTTTTAGGTTAAGCATTGAGAAAGTTTGTTGCAACAGGGATACCATCAAGTATGAATGACTAAGTACTTAATATAGGGAAGTATCTATAAGGCAGACACTAAAACCTCCCCTTGAAACCTAGTTATTGACCCAAGTTTATGATAATCATTCTCATGTGTATGTCTATTGACTCCGACACCTGGATAGGCACCAATCTGGTCATGTATTAAGGTTACAACCCAAAGTCCTAGTCTTGCATCCAAATACAAATACAAACTCAAACTTCAAATACAAACCTTTAGGACATTAGAAGTAGTTTAGGACCAAGATCCTTTGTCTCACAACTGAGCATAGGCCCAAAGCTAGCCCCTTTGCACTTATTTTATAGTTTTGGTCTGCATAAAAGAGGATTCCTCTGCTTTGTATCAACATCCCAGTCAGTTCACATGCATATTCCATGGATGTTGAATAGGAAATACCCCCCTTGGTTCTGCAGAGCCTAAAGAAGAAGAGGAGGAATTTATAGAGTCTATATCCTATACTGTTGGCCCCTGGCCCGGGAATCCTATTGATCAATGATGGAAGCATCCAGTTTGGGAAAAATCTAATAGATTTGGCGAATCTGCTGGGGACTGCTTTGTATAAGAACCCTGGTTTTAAAAGAAATTAATTCCTAGTTATAGGTGGCGACTCTGAATCAATCTCCCAACTGGTAAAGTAAAAATTTGTATGCAAGGGAGAAGATTCCTGCGTAACCCTTTGTTTGAAGAATTACCCATAAAAATGATGTACAGGAAAAAGGGGACTGTTCAGGCCAGTCAAGAAGGTTCTCCCAGCCCTAGAGATAAGGATAATATTCAAGATAATCTTAGACCTTCAGAGCACCAGGCACCATATTTTTCAAATACAGAAGCTGAGACTCAAGATTTGTTTGAAAGGCAACAGGGTGACAAATTGAGAATGAGGTCAGAGGTGTTTCAAGAACGCCCTTTCCTAGATCCCCCTAATAGATTTGAAGAAGCTGAATCCCCAAGGGATGATGATGACCAAAATGGAATGGGACCATCTTCTTCCATGCCCAGAGATGAAGAATTAGCTGAAGAAATCAAGAACCTAAGAGCTGAATTAGAATTTTTGTAGGCAGTGAAGATTAGAGATGACATGAGACAAAAGGTGCAATCTCTGAGAATTGCTCAGAATGATTCAGTTCATACCCTTGACAATACAAATGCGCTAAGAAACCATCATAGAAATGAAGTTCAGGATCAGCATAATGATCAAAGATAGAATGCAAACAATGTTAGAGCACCATTAAATAATATGAGAAATCAAAATGCTAATAGAAATGCCAATGTTAATCAATTTGGTAGATAACCTATACAGTTGGAAAGATTCAGACAGCTAGTTTTTTATGGTATTCCTGGTTACCCTAATCCCATTGATAAACATGTTAGGCCGCAAGTATCAAGGTTTTTAGGAAACAATACTGTGTCAGGGGAAGATCATTTAAAGGCCGTTCAGAATGTCATGGACAACTTCGAGGTTGAGCATGAAGATGTTTTTATGAAATTGTTTATGCAATCCTTAGTTGATGAAGCTAGAGAATGGTATAAGGGTTTGCCTGACCAGAGTGTTTCATTATGGGAGGACTTCACGAGGATTTTTAGAGAATAATATGGTGATAAAACTGATCCAAGTTTTTTCATTAATGAATTCACGGGCATTACCAAGGGATCAAATGAGCAGGGTGTAGATTTCAATGCTAGATTCACTAAGGTGTTGAACAAACTACCATATCACTTGAGGCCTAATGAACCAATGTGCATAGTGTTGTACATAAATGCTTTTGATGCTAAAACAACTTATGGGTTAAGAGATAAGGGCCCTGCTAGCCTCAGGGATGTTTTTAAAATTGCAACCAACATTGAAAATAATATAAAAGCATTTGGTAAGACAAACAGAAGAGATGATGTAAAAATTCTGCAAAATCCAAATAATAAATCTTAGAGTGCTCAAGGTAGTGCATCTACTTCTGAGGAGAAATTAGATAAATTGACAACTATTGTCAAGGACCTGAGTTATAGACTGGCTAAAAATGAAAAGGGGATAGGTCGTGACAGGCAGGTTTACCAAAGGCAAGAGAAGAGACCATCATTGCATGATATGCCATATAACACTAATTGGCATAATGGTAAACCCATTCTCCCAAACAACAACACAAATCAAAGGGCTCAAAATGTTAAGGAAACTCTTGATCCTTTGAAGAAATCTGTTAATATTGTTGATGACAGCCCATGGTACATAATATGTCAAATGCCTCACTCACAGTCACAATGTATGATCGCCCAGTCTTTATATAATAATGATGTTGCATGTGATGAGTGCAATGAGCCACATTATATGGAGGATGATAATGTCAATATGCTATCCACAAATGGTGGATACTCTTCTTGTGATGCTGATGAAAGTACGAGTTATGAGATTTAGGTCTGCCAGCAGGTTTCCTGTGATGAAGATGATGAAGATAATTATGCTTATGCTTAAGACTCACACATTCTTCTGAATAGCTTGAGAAGGCCTTCTGATGAAGAGATTAGAGCCCTCATAGCTGCAGCAGTTGCTCAGGTCAAAAGCAATTATAACCTTAGGGGCAAGGCTCAGGTGAGTAAGTCACGCCAACCAGAGAACACTTTTATGAGCCAACCATTGCATAATCATAAAGAGGCTGAACCACAAAAGAAACAATGGAACAATAATAAGCAAGGTTTTAAGCAAAAAATAGGTCATGATTCTCAAAGATCAGAAAATAGAGTTCCCCAAAATGAGGATCAAAGCACGGATTCTTAGGTCATGGAGGACATTCAAGGGGCCATGAAAATTAAAGCTGGATCATCTCAAAATAAAAATAAAACCATGGATAAGGCTACAACTATTATACAAAATTATGCTCCTTTTGACATAACTCAAGTCCTGTCCTAGATAAAGGTCTCTATTCCATTGATGGAGTTGATGAAAGTTGAAGAGTTCAGGAATAAAGCATTGTCCCTGATTTCAGGAGTACCTTGTCAAGCCAAGCAGAATGTTGAGACTCAGGGTAAGAAACAAGCCATGTGTATTGATGAGGATGAAGTTCCTGAAGTGTATCTGGGGGTAACCATGACAAAATGTCCTTCACAGGTTGAACCATTTTATGTCTCCCTTGTTATCAATAGAAAAGTGATTAAGAATTGTATGCTTAACTTAGGAGCATCAACAAATATCATGCCTCTGGCTATCATGCAGCAAGCTGGGTTGAAGATAGATAGGGCATGTGGAAAATGCAATGCAATGGATGCTAGGGAAGTACCAGTCATTGGAATCATGAAAGATGTGGATTTTAGACTGGCAGCATATCCAGAAAAGACTTACAAAATGAACATAACAGTTGTTGACATAAAGCCACAGTATGGTATGCTGTTATCAAGAAGATGGGCAGCATTGATTGGTGGAAGTATGCAACTAGATCTATCATATGCCATGATCCCAATGAATGGCAAAGATGTCAAACTGGTCAGAGAAGAAAGGTCATTAGAAATAGTTGAGGATCAAGAGTCAGAAGAGCATGTATGTTTTGTGGATACTGACTATGAGAACTTCAGAGTTGTCTCAGATGATCAAGGAGGTAAGGGGAGAGATATTTGCATTCGAGAGCTTGACCGACAGGGTCTGTGGACTATGTATTTTGATGGGGCTTGTTCAAAGGAAGGCTCAGGTGCTGGAGTTGTGTTTTTGTCTCCAGTTGGTAAGCTTCTAAAGTTCTCTTTCTTGTTAAAGTTTGCCTGCACAAATAATATTATAGAATATGAAGCTCTGTTACTAGGATTGAATGTAGCTTTGAAGCATGGGATCAAGATGTTCAAAGTATTTGGGGATTCAGAATTAATTGTTTCCCAGGTTAGAGATAAGTATGCTTCAAAAAATAAGAGGTTAAAACAATATAAACATGTTGTCTGGGATACAATTGAATTGTTTGATGCTTTTTCAATAAACTGGATAGAGAGATCAAAAAATGTCATGGCAGATTTTTTAGCTAATGTGGCCATAAGGCCAAATGATGTCACTCTGTCTGATGTTACAAATGTTGAAGTTAAACTTAGACCTGCAGTACCAGATAATGTGTGCAGTTGGCAGGTGTTTGATGATGATAAAGATTTTTTTAAGATTTTTACACTGCATAGATGAATATGAGAACCAGGAGATGGATTTTCAAAATTTTGTAGAGGTTGTGGATGGAAAAGAAACTCTTTTGGGGAAAGAGGTAATTCAACTCAAAACAAATAAAATCCCCAAAGGGATGGTTGCTTTAGAGAGAGAATTTAATAATAGAGACTAGTTTGTTACAAAGGCATCTCCTACAAATAAGAATAATTTGGAGGAGATAAACTTGGGGACATCTCATGCCCCCAAAAGGGTATACATTGGCAAACAGCTCAAGCCACACATCAGGAGTATGTTGATAGCATTATTAAAAAAGTATAAGCATGTCTTTGCATGGTCATATGAGGACCTAAAGGCTTATAGAGAGGACTTATTCCAGCATGAGATTCCTTTGAAGCTTGGAGCTAAGCCATTTAGACATAAACAAAGACCTATTAACCCAACTTTGGCTCCAAAAATGCAAGAAGAACTTATGAAGCTTAGGGAGGCTGGAATAATTGTGCCTATCAGACACTCAACTTGGGTGTCCAATCTTGTCCCAGTTAGAAAGAAAAATGGTGATATAAGGCTTTGTGTGGACTTTAGAAATCTGAATGTATCTTCTTTAAAGGATAATTATCCATTGCCTAACATGGAGGCTATGTTGCAGAAGGTAACTGGCTATGAGCTTTTATCCATGATGGATGGGTTTTCAGGATATAATCAGGTGAAGGTAAAAGAATTTGAACAATATAAAACTACCTTCACCACTCCATGGAGGACATATGTATATGTAAGAATGCCATTTGGACTAACAAATGCAGGTGCTACATTTCAGAGGGCTATGGATGTTACTTTTACAGGATTGATTGACTCAATCTTGGCTGTATATCAAGATGATTTAACTACCTATTTAAAAAAGGAGGAGCAACATTGTATGCACTTAGAATAGATTTTTATTAGAGCATTGGAATATGGCATTTCACTTAACCCAAAGAAATGTACTTTTGGGGTAGTGGAAGGGAAACTATTGGGACACATTGTTTCCAAGGATGGAGTTAGGATTGATCCTGAGATGGTTGCTGCAATTGATAAAATTCAAATTCCTAAAACAGTGAAAGGCATTCAATCCTTCTTTGGGCAAATTAACTTTGTTAGAAGGTTCATTCCCAATTTCATAGAGACTACAAAGGATATTTCTAAAATGTTGAAGAAGGGTGCAACTGTCAAATGGGAAGGTGAAGCAACTAAATCATTTCAGGACATCAAAGAGGCTATAAAGATGGCTCCTGTGTTGAGATCTCCTAACTTTTCTAAGCCACTTTATTGTTCTCATTTGCCTCTTTCCACACTATTGCTGCGTGTTTATGACAGAAAAATGAAGAAGGTTTTGAGCAACCTATTGCTTTCTTCAGTAGGTTATTGCAGGCTGCTGAATTGAAATATGATATCATGGAAAAACAAGCATATGCATTGGTTAGAGCAATCAAAAGCTTCAGGCCATACTTAGTAGGCTCTCAGATAATTGCATATGTGTCCCATGTAACAGTTAAAGATATTTTCACTCAGCAAGAAGTGACTGGAAGAAGATGTAGGTGGATAAACAAGTTGCAAGAGTTCAACATTGAAATACAAATCACAAAATTTGTAAGAGGACAAGGTTTGGCTAAAATGATGACACAATCAAATTTAGAGGCATGCCAAGTAAATGTAGTGTAGAATGAGGTTGTAAACATGTCAGAATGTGAGTGGTACAAGGACAATGTGTATTATTTGCAGAATTTGAATTGTCCTTCCCATCTCAGTGATAATCAAAGAAGGACCTTGAAGTTACATGTTATCAAATACATCATTGTTCAAGGAGAGTTGTATTGGAAAAATCCTGATGGTGTACTACTTAGGTGTGTGAATGAAAATCAAGCTAAGGATATTCTAAGTGACGTGCACAAAGGAGTGTGTGGTGGACACTATACTGCCCAGACAACAGCTCACAAAATTCTTAGAGCAGGCTATTGGTGGCCAAATCTTTTCTCAGATACATAAAAAGTGGTAAGAAAATGTGATCTCTATCAAAGGTTCTCAGGAAAATTAAAGTATGAAGGTGCATAATCCCTTAGAACTGTAACTGTGGAGGCTCCATTTCAGTAAAGGGGAAATCTCAGAAAAGTCAAGTGGAGGACATAGTTGGATTTTGGTTGCTACGGATTGTTTTACTAAATGAATTGAAGCCATTCCAACTAAGAAAGCTACAAGCAAGGTGGTGATGGATTTGATGTTGGAATACATTATTATCAAATTTGGAGTGCCGGTCAAAGTGGTCACAGACAATGCTATGTGCTTCAGATCTGGCAAGTTTGTTGATTTTTGCAACAATTATGGGATTGATTTGTCATATGCATCACCATATCATCCACAGGGAAATGGTCAAGCAGAGTCAAGTAACAAAAGTCTCATGAAAAACATTAAAAGGATGGTAGATAAAAACAAAAGGGCTTGGGATTCAAAGCTGAAGATGGCATTATGGGCTGACAGAGTAACAGTGAAGAAAGCAATTGGAAGGTCTCCTTTTGAGCTAGTGTATGGCATGACAGCTAAGTTACCTGTGAATAATCTCTTACCAGTTTATAAATTCATACAAGAAAATGACAAAGAGATTGAAAATTCAATGAATGAAAGGATAAATCAACTAGTTGCACTGGATGAAATCAGAAGGGAGGCACAAAAGACAAATATCAAGAAACAGCAAAAGGTGAAATATTTGTTTGATAAAAGGGCTACAGAAAGGAAGTTCCAAATAAATGACTTGGTCCTTATTTGGAATGCAAAGAACCAGGATAAGGGCAAACATGGTAAATTTGAGCCCTTGTGGATGGGCCCATATCAAATCAGCAATACTCATGGAGAAGATTCATACTTTCTCTAGGCCCTAAATGGTGAACTACTGGAATTGCCTGTGCACGGTCAGTTCCTAAAACTTTACTTTTCATAAATGGATATCTTGTGTGCACATTGTAAATTAGGTGTAAATAGTTTGTACATGCCTTGTATAGACGGTCATGTTTTGAGTTTCATGTTTTGTCTGGTCTGCCCTAGAGTGGTCTGGTTCTCACTGCAACCTTACACCTGCACGTCCCCAATCAGAGCCAATGGTGGTGTTTACCTAGGGTTAGGGTTTTGAATCAATTTTACAAGCCTATATTTTTATTCTTTCAAACCCTTGGTGCCTTAGGTTTATTTTTCCTCAGCCTTCTGCATTGTATTTTCTATTCTGTAGTTGACCTCTTGTAGCGGGTTCCCGGTTGTTTAAGTTACATCTTCATGCCTTAGCATTCATTAGTTGACCGGCCCCTATGCATTACTTTACCGCCTTTTCCTGTCATACTTGAGAAAAATATGCTAAGTCCAAGATTACTGAATGCCGCAGTGAAATTTGTCACATGTTTGTGTTCTTGTATGTACAAGTGGAAATGCACATTGGCAGGTCCAAAAATGTTCAAATCGGCCTTCAAAAAAGTGAGAGAATCAATTGTATGCATTTTTAATGCATATCGGGTTTGTATGTGCTTTTTAGATACATTCCGAGAATATTCTACTCTTGTATGTCGCATATTCCATTGCAGATTCCAAGAATATTCCCTGCTTGTATGAGAAGGTTTGCATGTATATTTGTGTTGTATGTTTAGACATGCAACAACTACATACAAAGGAGCCAACATGCATTCGCTATAGTGAAAGGGTCAGATTGTATATGCTAAGAAACATACAGAGGGTGGGGCCTGATGCACATACAAAGATGATTGTATCTCCGATATGCAAGTCGCATTGCATATGCGATGTACAAGCAGACATACAAGGTAATGTGCAAGGAAAGGTTAGATACAAAGGGTTTTCCCTTGTATGTCAAGTTGTTTGTATATGTGACATACATTTGCATATACAAGAGGATTATGCAAGCAGACATGTGCAAAGTGGACGCGGCCAGAAAGTTTGTAGTATTTGTGAAACAGGGTCAAGTCAAACATGCAAAGGAAAGTGATTCAATTCTGGGGCCCACCGCTTGTATATTTGTGATTGTATGTTTGCACATACAATCAAATATACATTCCTTATATACAAGCCGGATCTGAAGAAAACATATATTCCAATTGATAAAGGGCAAAATTCTGCGGTTTGTATGTATAATTTGCTTGTATGTTTGCATTGTATATGTGACATACATTGGTTTTATACAAGGCAGGAACATGCATGGCTCGGACCCGATGGCGATTGTAATATGCTTCATAATGGTTTGGGGTCGGTAGCTTGCATGTATATGGTGTTTGAATGTGCCGATATACAAGAGATTGAGGGTGCAAGGCTCGGATTTCAATTTTCTCCAATATGGTTGATAAGATGGCTGGGGTCCGTAGAATGTATATTGTATTTGTATAATGCGATATGCAAGGAAATATACAAGTAAAGAGATACAAGATGGACCTGATTTGAATTTCAAAGTGCTTCATAGCCATTTGAAATCTGCAAAATGTATATTGCGTTTGTATTTGCAATATACAAAATGAAGAAGCAAAGGTTAGGATACAAGTTGGACTTCAAAGTGATTACGATATGCTTCATCATAATTTGAAGTCCGTGGCTTATATGTAAAGTGTGTTGTATATGCCGATGTGCAAAGGGAGATACATGCAAGGCCCGGACCTGAATGCAGGTTCAAATTTGTCTCATAATGTCTTGGGGTCCGCCTTGTATGCATATACAATCTCATTTTCAACTGCATATACAAGGATTTTGAAGGCGAAATCAAAATGGGAAAAGTCAGCGATGGAAGCACAGGGTGCCCACATGGCATGTTCTAATTAGTGGGTGACTTTTCAGCGTAGTTTGAGGCCATAGGATTTTGGCGAAGGGAGGAAGATCGACGACCATCTTTTAAACTCTCAGCGGCAAAGGTTCTCTTTGTTTCTGCAGCTGTTTTCGGGCGGGAAAATTTTAGAGGCATGCAGCTACTACCTTTCAAATGGCTGTCAGTTGGTATGCCATTAATGGCAAGTTCACAGTGGTATGGATTGATGGAGTTGACAGGCCAACAACTGGATTTAGGAGGAAAACCTGCAAACGGCAGCACATCTCCCGAACTCACATGTTTTTTCCTCCTGTTCTGCCTGCGCTTTTAATGTTTTGGGCACCATTTTTGGGTGTGGTGTATTTGGCAGAATTTTTGAATTGCCATGTAATTAATTGATTTGCTGAGTACATAGTCTTGCTATAAAATGTAAACGGTGTCACTCATTTGGTGGTTGAAAAACTGGACAAATTTTGGTGCTGTGATAAGATACAACTTCGTTGGTGGCTCTGTTTTGGGTGTCTTGTGAGTTTATGAATCACCTGTTGAATGTTTTATGCATATTTCTACTGGTTTCATGTTGTGTTTATATGAGAAATGCACTGTTGCATGTGTTTAGTTGTTTGTCTCCAAGCTGTAGGCATAATTTCTTTTGGATCAGAATAGCTAAGGGTTATTTAAGATTCAGGAACATGGATTTTCTTTGTTGAATGTCTAATCTCTTACATTTGGTCAAGGAACAAATTAATTGTTTTAGGTTAAGCATCGAGAAAGTTTGTTGCAACAGGGATACCATCAAGTATGAATGACTAAGTACTTAATATAGGGAAGTATCTATAAGGCAGACACTAAAACCTCCCCTTGAAACCTAGTTATTGACCCAAGTTTATGATAATCATTCTCATGTGTATGTCTATTGACTCCGAGCCCTGGATAGGCACCAAGCTGGTCATGTATTGAGGTTACAACCCAAAGTCCCAGTCTTGCATCCAAATACAAATACAAACTCAAACTTCAAATACAAACCTTTAGGACATTAGAAGTAGTTTAGGACCAAGATCCTCTGTCTCACAACTGAGTATAGGCCCAAAGCTAGCCCCTTTGCACTTATTTTATAGGTTTGGTTTGCATAAAAGAGGATTCATCTGCTTTGTATCAACATCCCAGTCGGTTCACAGGCATATTTCATGGATGTTGAATAGGGAATACCCCCTTGGTTCTGCAAAGACTAAAGAAGAAGAGGAGGAATTTATAGAGTCTATCTCCTGTACTGTTGGCCCCTGGCCCGAGAATCCTGTTGATCAATGATGGCTACCTGGTAGGGATAACTGGGAAGCATCCAGTTTGGGAAAAATCCAACAACTCCCTTGTTATGACAACACATAAATATCCTTGCCCCACAATGTACATATTGAAATACAATTTCTAATTCAAATAAACATTAACTTGTTAATTCACATAATATACGTTAAGTTAGTGAGCTAGGAGCCCAACACCTTCCAATGCAAATACTTAACCCTAGTGCAGAAATCCCTTGATATCTACATTGGAAGAACATATCTAATGATTTATTGATATAATTATGTGTTGCTAAGATTTTTATTTGGTAAAATTTGTGTACATGGCAACCTGTTGTAATGTCGTTAGAGGTAACATGATGTCTATATAGGCCCTCTATTCTATTTTGTTGGCATGGTTGAGTTGGCATAGATATACCATTGTAGAAACCATTAAGAACACTTGTATAATGTGGTAGACATTTTTCCTAGCAATCTCTGTAGCATGTAGTTTTGCACTAGATAATAGGAGTATTCTATGCAAGTATAAAGTGTATCAAATGTTGTGTGTAGAATAATTACATTCTCGATATTATGTCAGATGGTACTAGGAGAGTTATGGTTAGTGTATGATTTCAATTAGCATCCTCATCTGGAATGAATATCATGGTACAAAGATCCCAGTAAAATGTTCAATATGTCTTTGTGGTGTCTCTTATGGAAACAAACATTCAAGAGTACTCCATTTCACTAGTAATGCTTGGAAGTCTCCAATTGGTGCTCTCAACAAATATTCAAAAAAATGAATTTATTCTCACAAACTTATTGGATCCCTATAATGCCCCTCCCAACCTAACCCTAGGAAAACAAAATCACTACAAAATTTATATTGTGGGGACTAACACATCCAAAAAAGCAATCCATCTTAGATAGTAGGCTCTTCTCCTAGTTTAGCAGAACAAGTGTGTTTTTTAGTTGCAGGAATCTCAAGTTTACTGATTAGGAGATGGAGGGCTCAATATGGCAAAGTTGTGCATCCTCTAATGGACTAGCCTTGATCTATCTAAGGTTGTTAGTAGTGAGCTTCCAAATTGTGTATTAATTATAATCTACATATAGATTTACAATACTTCAATTTGGGCCCAATCTACATTTTTTGTGAATTGTTACACTAAATTTCATATTGCATTCTTGGTCTTCTATCAACCTAAGTTGAAAGAGAATAATGATGCATGAGTGTAAAAGGCAGAAACACAAACCCAAAAATCCATTTGACTGCAATAAATGGACCAATCCTCAAATTTACATAAAGCCCTTCTTACTGAGCAATCTTCACAAACTTGACCAAATCAAAATTGTCTTTAAAGTAATACTACACAATCACATATATAGAAATTTGACCATTTTATCAAACTGCAATTAGTGTGAAAGAGTGAGGCTTGTAGCAAAAGAAACTCCAATATATGGTGCATAAAATAGTAAATACCTATTTGAAGAATAGATGTGAAGTGACAAACTAGTCTTTATAATTTGTGCAGAGAATCTTACTTTTGAATGCTCTTTACTTGTTATTTGCTTCACGCCTAATATTTGAAGGAAAGATGTGATCATTTTTTTGTGTTTTGATTTTTGGTATGACTAGGCATAGCTTAGAGTCTTAGACACATGAAGAATTTTGCATGTCAACTAATTTTAAGTCATTTATATTTCCCTTTGTTAAACGTACAAAGAATTCACACAAGCTTTGATCATTATGTTGGGGTATAAAATGTATTGTGAGTTTCTTGTTTTGCTAAACATTATACTATTTTGTTGAGAATTTTCATCACTCCTAACACGGATACTGTTGGCACATGATTTTCCATCAACATAAACCTTAGATGAGTAGAGGATAAAAAAATGAGCTAGGGTTGCTTTTGGAAGTATGTCAAAATTCCTCATAGTTTAAAAGTTATGCTCATGTTAAGAAAGGTCAGTTTGGGATATTAAGGGTTTTAGTATATCCCAATCTGCATCTGGGACAAAGTGGATATCCCAATGTCTAACATCTGATAATGTCCAAGTGGACATCCATTCAGTATGTCCGAGTTCACATCCGACAGAGCATCCCAAAGTTGAACATCCATATCCCAAACTCTCTCAAGTGCAATGCAATGCTAAAAGTGAAAGGTTCTCCAACCGGATGTGGATCTGGATGTCCCAAAATGCAAATGTCCACATCCCATATTTTAATTTTATGAAATTAATAGTGATTTCTCAGCTTGGCCTCCTACTTGATGATGTCAGCAAGGTCCCTTTCCATCCCAAAAGTGAAATTCACTGTTGGATCCTTTGCTTCCGAGTTTTGAGGTGATTGTGTGCATACAAGTTTTCTCACCCAGGTTTCAACATACATCCCAAATGCAAGAAATGGATCTCATACCCAGTATATCCCAAACCAACTGCAAAGAATTAGATCTTCTCATAAAAGACTTGTTGCAGGTGAGAATTACATTTACTGTTGAAATGATGGTCGGATGAGGAGGCGATCCCCATGCAAATTTGCCAGCCCCTCCTGCAACTTCATTTACTGCTGCACAGTGGATGGTATGGGCACCATATCTTCCTGTTTGACTAAATCCATTGGCCCCCTTTGTTGTGTGACGAGTTTTGGTAGATGTTGGACCGATTTGGAAGGGAACCCATGTGAAGAAATGGAAAATGGGGTGGTTCTAGTATTTTCCCGCCTACAGACGTGGTACATTGCATTGAATGCCCATTTTATGGCAGATATCGTGGGAAGAGGAGTGCACATATAGCCGATGTGGTCTTCATTTTTTAAGGGAGAGAATTTCTGGAGTGCAAGGCAGAGTAGCAAACTGAAGACATTGAAATATTTTGACCAGATAGGGTTATGAGGCAAGTTTGTAATTTTTGACAGAATATGTATGTAGGATAGTATGAATGGTCATTGTGATTGATAGAAAATGTACTGAATATGCAGATGTTATAAATTTCTAAGTGTCTCCATGATTTTATGTTAGATTTTTGGTGTGTTTTGTATGCACCCTAATCACCCTAATCACATTTGTTGATCTGAGTATTCTATATCCTTGGTTGGTTATTTCTTAATTGTAAAAAACCATTGCGATGCTTTTGTAATAGTATCCTTGGGTTAGATACATGAAGTCTAATGTAAATTCATGGATTATTGAAGAAGACTTGTAATTTATACTGCAATATTCATTATTTTTGATATAATGAGCATAGCTATATTTGTTTAGTGTATTAACAACAATGTCTATATTGTTCCTTGCTTAGTGAACAAAATATTACCAAGGGTGTTCCCTCTTGCATGCATTTTCTGACTCTGTTGCCCTATTTTGGGATAGGCACCAATCTTCCCTCACTTGTTACTCCTTCCTCTCAAATCAAACAACACAACATAAACTTATTTCACACTTAATATTGTTTGAATGTGTCACAACCTTGTTTGAATATAGTTGTTGCATTTAGGGATACATCACTAACTATTTCAGACTTGTCTATGGTTGCAAATCAGCTTGAAAAGAGGTTCTATATGGTTATTTCTCCTTTCCTTAGTGACAAGATTTGGAGTCAAGGGAAAGAGTTGCGTTTAACCACACATTTTTAGTTGTTCATCTGGTTTATGACCTCTAGGATCACCCTCCTGAGTCTAGTTGAGCTTGAAGAAGAAGGAAAGAAACCCCACTTTCATTCAGTTGGCCTTAACCCATCCACTCCTTGTTGATAGACCCCTCCTGTTTGCCTTGAAGACATTCCCTAGCCTAGGCATTGCAGTGAAGTTTTAGAGGATTGGGTTTACAGTGGTTTTATGCACCAACAGATACTACTGATGGAGGTTGATTGTCATTGATGTCAAAAAGGTGTTTCATGAAAAGGGTTTTTTCATGCTTCATTGTTCAGTTGATGTGGATGCCTCATTGTCTTTTGAATGGATGCTCATATGTCTTCATGGTGTTTTGTAGGATAAGGTATTCAAAGTATGTTTCAAGTGATTGTTCTCAGGTGATGATATATGGTTCAGTTGACATGCCTTGTTATTCATCCTGGTTAATCTATGATGTTGAGAGTTCATAGTATACAAAATCTCAAGAGGAGTTTGATTCTCATTTCTTATGCTTCATAAACATGGTTGTTGGTATTACTCATGTTGATATGATGTCATACTCAAGATCAGAGGTTGAGATCCTTCAGGGTGTTGAAATAGTTATGTTGTTAATATCATCAATATGTGTTGATCATATCATGTTTCAGATGTCGTACTTAAATGCAGATATTCAGTCAGGTATATAATATAGAGTGTTGTCTTTAGTGGTAGAGGTATGGTAGAGGTTACTTGTTTGGTGATGATGCTTCAAGTCTTGGTGTCAATGCTTCACCTTCAGGAGATTTCACAGGAGTCAAATGTTCAAGTGTAAGTCAGCAAAAGACATGTTCTGCTACAATTCCATATCATGTGTATCAGATCAGTATTCTTAATGTGACCTCAGGAGCAATCTATAAACCAAATTCAAGGCATGATTTGTTTAAGGGTTCATATGTTTTGTCTTAGCCTTTCTAATATCCTAGGGTTCATTAAATAATATCACAAATTTCTAGAACCCTATCTTTCCTTCCTGCTAGCAATTAGAGTCTACATCTTTCTCATGTTATAAGTATACCTGTAGTGAGGATTTGATCTTTTCTAGATGCATATTTCTTTAAAACCCTAAAACCTCTTGCTAAACCCTAATCCATATCCTTACAAACTATGTTGTAATATCTTATAACTAGCCGTCACCAAATGAAGTCACTTTATGTTATATTTGGAAAGTGACCTGCAATCGAAGGTTAGTTGTAACTTAAGTTACAACTTAAAGGGGTCGTGGCCATCCTTCTACCGGCCCCCTCTACCTAGTGTTACCGGATTCACCAGTTAAACTTCCTTGCATCGGGCGGTAAAATGAAATCTAAGGCTCCTTTTTAAAGTTTTAAAGGGCATGCTATGAAAGATCAATGGTTGATATTTAAATCATGACTCCCTTCTATGTGCTTGCACTTTGACGTCTCTTGGAATGTCAGTCTGTGTTAACTGCAGTGTTTTGATTTTTTAAGGCTATTTTTAGCCATTTTCTAAAAGACAGCTGGTTGGTGATTTAAGGCTTTATCTTGAGAAGATTTTCTTTCTTATTTTAAGCTTCCTTGTGGCATTAAAGACAATAAAGGAGGAGTCTAATTTTTTTTAAGAGGGCACATTTTTAGTAAAGATTTAATTCTTTTTTTGAGAGAATCTTAAGAGACTATATAGTTTCTTTTTGGATCTTAATACAAAAAGTTTTTTTTGAGAATAGGTCTAAGAATGAAAGATTTTTATTTTCTCTGAGGGCAGTTTGATTAAAATATTATTGAAGATTTTAATTTGATGAAGGTGAAGGATATTTTAAGGGTTTTTATTTTTGAAAAGAGAAAATGAATCAGAGAGAAGAAGAATATGAAAGGTCATTTCATATATAATGATATTGTAGGTGCATTGTGATATTGTATTGGAGGTATGAGATATGCAGAATTGAAGATATATTTTTGTGATGATTTTGAAGGGAACATGTAGGTGAATCAGATTATTCAGAAGGTGAATATTTTGTCTAAGATTTGAGAGATGAATGAGATGATTTTGTAGGTGCTTTGATGAGATTAAATGGATGTAAAAAAGAAATGTGTGAAGACTGAAATATACAAGAGAATACATTCCTTGACTGAGAATCATGAATGAGAGTTTGAATGTATATTGCATATGGGTTTTTGTATGATATTATGGAGGTGATTTAGATGATTGAGAGAGATGTATGAGATGGTTTTTTTGCAGGGTTGAATCAAACATAGGATGAAGACAGATCAAATCATGTCTAGTATGATTATGCAGAGATAACAAGAAGAAAATATAGATTGAGTTGAGTGTGATTGCAAGGGGATATGCAAGTTTAGGGGTTTGTATTGAAACAAAGAAAACATCTATATTCTTTGTATTATTCTAAGATTGTATAATTTTCCAAGTGAGGCATATTGTAGCTAGTGAGGCTTGTATGGTCAGTGAGGCTTGTTTGTTGCCAATGAGACATGTATGTTAGTGAGACAATTTTTGAGATTCTATTAAGCTAGTGAGACAAATTTTTAGAGTGGTTTTTTATCCCTATGAGGGTTTTCCACTCATCAAAACATGTGTTATGGTTTATGATATTTGCCTTTATATATGTGTGTCTAAATGTTTTTCTCATAAGGTCATGTTCACACTATTCATCATTATATTTGTGCATATGTGTTTGATAGATCATTGAAGTCTCTTTCACTTTCTGTGTTGTAAATTAAAAGGTGCAAAAAGATGTTAAAATTTATAGACCACTGATTCACCCCCCCACCCCCCTCTTAGTGGTCCTGTACTCCAACAACTACAACTTTATATTTGTCATAAAAGTGCAGTTTTATTTTGTAGTCTAGACTAACAGAAATGGCAAGATTCAACTTCTGATTATTAATAGTACTTACTAATAATGATTCCTATATTTAAATAATCTATGTTTTGTCTCAAGGAAGAATGTTTGTAATTGTATATATACATTATTTGTGATTGTATATATATATATATAATATATTTTGATCCATAAAGTGTGAGGATATTTGGGCTAGCCCACTCCAGCGGAGGTCACTAGGGGGACCTCCCCATCCACATATTCAAAAAATACAACTTAGATTTTAATTATTCAACATAGAAGCCACAATGGAAGTCTAAGAGCCACAACATGGAGTTCCAACTACATGTGCTACTTGGGGAATCAAACTTGGATCTCCACCTTGAGAACCTTATGGCCTTTCCATTTAAGAACAACCCTTTACACACACACAAATATATATATATATATATATATATATATATATATATATATATATATATATATATATATATATATATATATATATATATATATATATATATATATATATATATATATATATATATATATATATATATATATATATATATATATATATACATTTTCCTCCTCTCCTAGGCCCATCATAGGGAAAACAAAAACCAAGATACACTTTATCAAATATAAACAAGAGCTATGAGTAAATAAGAAACCTTTCAATAATTACATATATATCTTACTGGAATCATGTCTTCTTATTTGCATATATATTTGATGGATTAGTGGGTGGTTTTCACTGGGCGCTCCTCCTATTAAATCAATAAACAAAGAAGGAAAAACACACCAAGGCAAGGTAGAAGCACCCAAGCCCATCCATGGAAATAATCAATAATTTGTTTATACATTACTTTCTTCAAATAACAGAAGTAATTATATATTACAAATTGATTAAAAAATAGGCACCTCTAAAAGGATATCTCAACATATTTTAGATATATTTTATAAAAGATAGATATGCTAGTAGCATCCACCATGACAAGTCTAATTCAAGCCCTAACCCTAACCCTAACCCTAATTCACATCATAAACCTAACCCTAAAAATAATTCTAACCGTAACTATAACCATAAGGCTAATTCTAACTATAACCCTATTTCTAATTCTAACATTGACCTTAACCATAACCCTTTATTTATATAATCCTTTGTTCTAGAATTATATGTAATTTTAGGTTCTAGGTTAGGGTTAGGGATATATACAAATAGAATTAGGGTTAGGGTTAGGGTTAGTATTAGGGTTAATGATAGAATTAGTGTTAGGGTTAGAATCAATGTTAGAATTAGAATTAGGGTTACAATTAGAATTTGGGTTAGGTTAGTATAATAGTATAATATTATATAATAATATACATGTAACATGTAAGATGTTAAATCAGTCCCTAACCTTGAGCCTACCCTTAATTCTAATCGTAACCATAACCCTATTCCTAATTGTAATCCTAACCCTGACCCTAAATCTAACCCTAACCTTGATTCTAAACCTAATTCTAACCTTAACCCTAACCGTAACTGTAATTCTAACACTAATTCTAATCATAACCCTAATTCTTTATTTTGGATTAGATTTGTATTTATGAAAGTAATTTAGATCAACTCCATAAGTTTGAAAATGACTCTTTTCTCCTTAAAATTCTAACAATAACCTTAATCCTAATTCTAAACCTAACACTAATTCTAACATTAACCCTAATTGTAACCCTAACCCTAATTCTAGTTCTAATTCTTTATTTTGGATTAGATTGTATTTATGGAAGTAATTTAGATCAACTCCATAAGTATGAAAATGACTCTTTTTCTCCTTAAAAATTCTAACCCTCATTCTAACTCTTATTGTAATCCTAACACTAATTCTAACCCTCACCCTAATTGTAACCCTAACCCTAATTCTAACCATAACCCTAACGTAATTTTAACTCTAATTCTAAACCTAATAGTAATTCTAACCCTAAATCCAACCCCAACCCTAACTGTAACCCTAATTCTTGTTGGCAAGAAACACTGATACGCATGATAGGTGTTGTCATTGATGGCAACTAAGTCTATCCTACTCATCCACATTACATGATTTGTTCATACCGGAAGTCAGAGTGAGGATTTGTCTAAGTCTGGATGTCAGAAATAGAGCATGTGACATGTTCTGGTATCTTAGTCTGAATCTCTCTGGTGGTAACTCATAGTGTGTTGCAGATCTGAAGAAGTGATAAGGATTGTCAGGACTATCTAAATCCAGAATCTTAGCCTCCAGTGATGAAGGAGTCAAAAGTTATGAGGATTTGAGTATTGGGTTCCAGTTAGTCAGTACAGTTAGAAGAAGAACAGGGAGACCTAGTATTTGATCTTGGTCTGGATGCAGAAAAGTTGTTGGATAAGCAATTACTGATAATCAGTGGTATTGGCCGACATGTTTGATGATCTAGGAACACAAGTTTTTGGTCCACGTTGCTATTTGTGATTCAGGTTGTTAGTAATAATTTATGTTTGGGGTATCATGCAGGCACCTTCCCTAAAAATCCAAAAAATATTCTAAGTCTCTGGGCCTCCTCAGCATTTTTCAACTACAGCATCATATTTTCTTCAAGGAGGAGGTCATCATCATCATATTTCCAGTCATCACCCTATTGTTTCTTGCGGGGGTCATCATCATATTTTCTGTCAGCCTGATCTTTCGCTCCGGGGTGATATCTTAACATCGGGTGATCTTACTTAAGATCATCCTGATGATGTTGCTGCAAGGTTCTAAGTATGACCTGATATTCATCGAGGTCATCATATTTGAACATCAGGTGATCTTGGTTAAGATCATCCTGATGTTATTCTATCACTTCATGTTTGCTTTATCGCCCGGTGCTGCTGACGTCATTCTTTTATTAGGGCGATATTTGCCTATCTGCATCATTTTTCTCTTAGGAGGTGGTCAGCATCATCATGATATTCTATCGACTGGATATTTCATCAGGGTCATCATGTTTCAATATCGGGTGATATTCGGATATCATCTCAATCCTGCAGTGGAGCTACAGTGCACCCCAATATTTCTATCAGGGTGATATTTCCAAATATCCGGTTATCTTCCGAATATCATCCTGATGCCGACATGATGGTGACATCATCAGGATTTGAGGGGGGTCATATTTTAACATCAGTCATCTTATGGAGATCCCTCGATGTTGTGAATATGATGATATGATGATGATGTCATCCGGATATGAGGAGGTGCGCGATAGGCAGATATGCTGATGACATCAGCAAGATATGACGGTGACATCATCAGGATGTTCATCGGCCAGACATTTGGTATCGGCTAAGCAGGAGGATCTCCCTCTGATGCATCAGGTTGTGCCGATGAGGGTGAATATCAGGTTGATATTTCACATGAAGGTGAGGGCGGTCATCAGGATGATATTCTTATGGCAGGGTGATATATTTTATTTGGTGATGCGGACGGCATGATACTTTCCCGCAGGGTGATACTTTCTGCGGGGTGATATTTCACATCGGGGTGATGTGAATTATTAGGGTAAGCTAATGCAGATGGTGATGCTGACGTCAGGGTGATATTGAGTATCCGGATATCATGCTAGAGGATGATGATGATGAAGGGCTTATACTAGTGTCGTCGGGAGCAAAAGCACTGACATCATATATGCTCACGACCTAGTATATAAAGTAATGAGGAGGTTGCCGCGGGGTGCATGTGGGATATTTTGTTCCTGCATGATTTGAAATATCAGGATGATACATTTTGGCGGGAAAGGTTTGTGATGCATAGTATTCTGCATTTCCCAAGGCTACGGGTTGGTGCGCCATTAATGACAGTTGTTACAGAGGTATGGGCGATGGCGTGGACGGATCTAGTACCTGACTAAAGATGTACATCCACAGGCGGCGGTGCAAGGCTCGAGAACCTTCCCCTGTCTCCTCCCCTACCTGCTGCATTCAATGTGATGAGTGCCATTTTCTTAATGTACTATATCTGGCAAATTTTGAGTTTGCCTGGTGGTTGAGGTTGAGCACCTCCTTGCTGTATAAGTAGGGCTGTGTTGCTCATTTGAAGGTTGTTGAAGGCCTGAGGCATTTTTGTGTAAATAATGAAGAACAGGGCATGATCTTGGTTGTTCTATCCCATTTTGGAGTTTATGAGTTGTAACATGAGTGTATTTTGCACATATTTTCAGTTTCAATGTTAATGTTAAATAAAAAATGCTTATTGCATGTGTCTATCTGCTTGTCTCCATTTTCTACACATTATTCTCCTTCTTTTGAATCTGGTTGCTAAGGGTTTCATAGATTCTAGGGTATAGATATCTATACTGCATGCTTGATCTCTAACTTCCATTCAAGGAGTAGATTAAATTGTTTTAGGTTGAGTATGAGGAAGGTTGCATATCAGCAAGGATATCTGTAAGTAGAGGCAGTTAGATACCCATTCTTGGGTGATGTTTGTAAGGCAAGCATCAGTCCAACCCCCTGAAACTTGAGTGAAAACTGCAAACCATATGTTGTATACATCTAGTTGACTCCTTGCCCAATGGATAGGCACCAGTCTGCTCCTGGGTCAGTAGTTATGAGCCAAAACCCCTTGTCTTGCATCCAGGACATTATATCCACCCATTTTATCACCTCCATCTGTTAGTTGTAGGAGTAGGATTAGGACCCCTGCATACTCTCATACCCAACCAGGCACATATGTCCAAGAATGTTGCCAACCTTGTGATTTGTCATGCAAATCTTGGTCCATACATGAGAGTATTCTGCCTGTTGTTGTCAAGTTAGATCTTTCTATCATTGAGCTAGTCAAGGTTACATCTTGAGTTATAGGGATACCCCCCTTGGTGTGGCAGAACCAGAAGTGAAGGGGAGCAGCTCACGCAACCTCCTATATTAGTTGGTTGAATCTGCCTGTGCATTAGAACTGGCAAACCCTAATGCTGATTTAGAAGAAAAACCAACAAAATGGCGACTCTACTGGGGACTGATTTGAAAGTGTTATCCTGCAATCTCTGGTGAAGTTTGCCTTGCTCTGCTGGTGGAATGAACTCAGAAAAATATATAGTAGCTTTCAGCTATTGTAAATTTTGTCCTCTCTGGAGAGGTGGCGACTCTACAAAAAGATTTAAGTGCACATGAAAGATAGATGTATGTGATTTGACAAAGATGTTCATATTTCTGCATCTGGATGAGAAAAGGTACTTAGCTTCTTCCCCTATATTTGTTGTTCTACTACATAAGTTAGATGCCAGGGGAAGCCTTAGGTCTTAGGCAGACAAAGGGATTTCTAAGAGTAAGATTTTTGTGAATCCAAGTATGTATTATCCCATACTCAGTCAAGAGGGGGGTGATCTATTGAATAAAAGAATAAAAGAGATAAAAAAAATAGGTTGATACTCTTAGAGGCTAGGCAGGCTCAGTTGAACAGTCATAACCCTGTTGTGTCTGCTAGTCAGAAAGCTAAACCTCTTGTTAGCCCTTTTGATCCTTTGTATGACCAATTAGATCTGTCATGGGTTGATTATAAAGTTGAAAGTATGCCTGCTAGGATATACAGTCAGATGCCTAGATTTAGTGGTCACAATGTGTGTGATGGGAGTGCGCATATCCAAGATTTTCATAGCTTTATGGAGAGATATTCATTCAAAGATGAGGATATGTGGATGAGGTTTTTTGTTAGATCCTTTGATGCAAAAGCTAGAGATTGGTATTTGAGCTTTCCAAAGAGATCTTTTGCCTATTGGGATGAGCTTGCTGACTATTTCAAAGAAGAATTTGCAAAAGAACCTGCTGATCTTGTTGCAGAATTAATGAAAATTAGAAAACAAGATGAAGAGCCCTGTATTGATTTCGGTCATAGATTTGCAATAGCCCTTTCATAGATCCTTGAAAGCTTTAGACCTGATACTTCAGCCTATGTTGGCATATTCTTTGAAGCTTTTGAGGAGGGCTCTAGTGCAATATTGAGGGATTTCAAGGTGACAAGTATGCAAATGGCATACAATTTTTTAGAAAATGTAGAAGAAATGAGAAATGAGCACCTGCAGAAATCCCTGTCCCTAGGTTTGGGTGTGAATAATGGTTGTAAGGCTGCAAATGACCAAGTGATCATGGCGTCATGTGAAGATAAAAGTGAAAATGAAAAGATATCAGTTGAGGATGCCAATGAAAGGACTAATGAGGACTCCCATTGCAATGTTGAGGCATTTGGCCATGAAAATAATGATGTGGTTGTGGACAACAATGAACATCTTTTCAAATGGATTTGTGGAGATGATTGAGTATTGTACTTAAGACAGAAAATATAAGCAAACAGAGAAACAGTTCCATGTGTGAACCATTGCCTTCTTTTCAAACACATGGAGATCATGAAGAGCAGTCAGAGATTGAAACAAGTGCTAGCGTAGAGCATGATTGTTCTTTGTTTGATGACTATTTTGCTTATGACACACAGGCTGATACTCCTCCACAGATTGAATCCATTGGTGATGAAGATGCATGTTCTACTACCCATGAACCAATGCCATACCATGATGAGGCTGAGACACCTAGATCACCCATTAATGACACATGTGGTGATGAGGATATGTCTGAGTATGGTGAGGATCTGGACATTGTTTTTGATTTGGATTCTATTTTTCATCCTGATGAAGGAGAAACCAACATACATCAGGTAAGTGATTGTAAAAATGTACCTAATTATAAAGAGGTGCCAGAGCCTGATCTTTTCCAGCATGATGTACTTGATGATTGTGTACATGATGTGCACAATTCTGAATTTGAAAGCTTCTCCTTTGATATGCCAGCATATGAAATGAGCCCTGATCTTCCTAGCTGTGTGGTGAACTCTGAGTGTTTTCTATTTTTAGTCCAGCTAGGAGATCATTTTACAATGCATAATGCTGATACGGATGATAACATGTGTTATATTTCATTTGAGTATGCATTGCTTGATGAACACTGCATTCACTTGTTGCTGGATGCTGAAGGTTGTCTGCATAGGGGTGACAGTGACAAGCTAAATCAGAGGGTTGAATATGTAGATGACAAGATTTGTTTGTGGGTAGGTCATGACAGTATCTCCAGGCTTGACCCAGTGTATGCAGATGAAAACAAGATATTTGACAAGGGGAGATACAGGTTTTTCTTTTCTTGGTGGCCTTTGGCCATCAAGTGTGTTTGGTGATGCAGGTTGGTGCAAGTTTGACTCTGTTGCCCAATGGATAAGGACTGGTCTGCATCCCAGAGATCTAAGGTTCTCACCATGCCTACAAGAGGCATGTGTCCCTAGACGGAGCCTATGTTAGTAATAATTTATGTTTGGGGTATCATGTAGGCACCTTCCCTAAAAATCCAAAAAACATTCTAAGTCTCTGGGCCTCCTCAACATTTTTCAACTGTAGCATCATATTTTCTTCGAGGAGGAGGTCATCATCATCATATTTCTAGTCATCACCCTATTGTTTCTCGCGGGGGTCATCATCATATTTTCTGTCAGCCTGATCTTTCGCTCCAGGGTGATATCTTAACATTAGGTGATCTTACTTAAGATCATCCTGATGATGTTGCTGCAAGGTTCTAAGTATGACCCGATATTCATTGAGGTCATCATATTTGAACATCGGGTGATCTTGGTTAAGATCATCCTGATGTTATTCTATCACTTCATGTTTGCTTTATCGCCTGGTGCTGCTGACGTCATTCTTTTATCGGGGCAATATTTGCCCATCTGCATCATTTTTCTCTTAGGAGGTGGTCAGCATCATCATGATATTCTATCGACCGGATATTTCATCAGGGTCATCATGTTTCAATATCAGGTGATATTCGGATATCATCCCGATCCTACAGTGGAGCTACAGTGCACCTCGATATTTCTATCAGGGTGATATTTCCAAATATCCGGTTATCTTCCGAATATCATCCTGATGCCAACATGATGGTGATGTCATCAGGATCCGAGGGGGGTCATATTTTAACATCAGTCATCTTATGGAGATCCCCCGATGTTGCAAATACGACGATGACGTCATCCGGATATGAGGAGGTGCGCAATAGGCAAATATGCTGATGATGTCAGCAGGATATGACGGTGACGTCATCAGGATGTTCATCGGCCAAACATTTGGTATCGGCTAAGTAGGAGGATCTCCCTCCGATGCATCAGGTTGTGCCGATGAGGGTGAATATCAGGTTGATATTTCACATGAAGGTGAGGGCGGTCATCAGGATGATATTCTTATGGCAGGGTGATATATTTTATCTGGTGATGCGGATGGCATGATACTTTCCCGCAGGGTGATACTTTCTGCGGGGTGATATTTCACATCGGGGTGATGTGAATTATCAGGGTAAGCTCATGCAGATGGTGATGCTGACGTCAGGGTGATATTGAGTATCTGGATATCATGCTAGAGGATGATGATGATGAAGGGCTTATACTAGTGTCGTCGAGAGCAAAAGCACTGACATCATATATGCTCACTACCTAGTATATAAAGTAATGAGGAGGTTGCCGTGGGGTGCATGTGGGATATTTTGTTCCTGCATGATTTGAAATATCAGGATGATACATTTTGGCAGGAAAGGTTTGCGATGCATAGTATTCTGCATTTCCCAAGGCCGCGGGTTGGTGCACCGTTAATGGCGGTTGTTGCAGAGGTATGGGCGATGGCGTGGACGGATCTAGTACCCGACTGAAGATGTACATCCACGGGCGGCGGTGCAAGGCTCAAGAACCTTCCCCTTTCTCCTCCCCTACCTGTTGCATTCAATGCGATGAGCGCCATTTTATTAATGTACTGTATTTGGCGAATTTTGAGTTTGCCTGGTGGTTGAGGCTGAGCACCTCCTTGCTATATAAGTAGGGTTGTGTTGCTCATTTAAAGGTTGTTGAAGGCCTGAGGCATTTTTGTGTAAATAATGAAGAACAGGGCATGATCCTGGTTGTTCTATCCCATTTTGGAGTTTATGAGTTGCAACATGAGTGTATTTTGCACATATTTTCAGTTTTAGTGTTAATGTTATATGAAAAATGCTTATTGCATGTGTCTATTTGCTTGTCTCCATTTGCTGCATGTTATTCTCCTTCTTTTGAATCTAGTTGCTAAGGGTTTCATAGATATCTATACTACATGCTTGATCTCTAACTTCCATTCAAGGAGTGGATTAAATTGTTTTAGGTTGAGCATGGGGAAGGTTGCATGTCAGCAAGGATATCTATAAGTAGAGGCAGTTAGATACCCATTCTTGGGTGATGTTTGTAAGGCAAGCATCAGTCCAACCCCCTAAAACTTGAGTGAAAGTTGTAAACCATATGTTGTATACATCTAGTTGACTCCTTGCCCAATGGATAGGCACCAGTCTACTCCTGGGTCAGTAGTTATGAGCCAAAACCCCTTGTCTTGCATCCAGGATATTATGTCCACCCATTTCATCACCTCCATCTGTTAGCTGTAGGAGTAGGATTAGGACCCCTGCATACTCTCATACCCAACCAGACACATATGTCCAAGAATGTTGCCAACCTTGTGATCTGTCATGTAGATCTTGGTCCATACATGAGAGTATTCTGCCTGTTGTTGTCAAGTTAGATCTTTCTATCATTGAGCTAGTCAAGGTTACATCTTGAGTTATAGGGATACCCCCCTTGGTGTGGCAGAACCAGAAGTGAAGGGGAGGAAGCTCACGCAACCTCTTGTATTAGTTGGCTGAATGTGCCTATGCATTAGAACTGGCAAACCCTGATGCTGATTCAGAAGAAAAACCAACACAGGTGACAGAGCAGAGTTCTTAATAAAACTTTTAAGTTTCCTTGAAACTGACTATAGTTGATTGAATTTCTTGATACAGATATATATAGCTGATGGATTTGAGTCTTTTGATGTACGATAGTGGTGTGGTGATGGAGTAAGTGCAAAAAAGACAAAAGGAAGTGCGAATGAAAAGAGATCTGAGGACCAAATCATGGCAGAACAATAATCAGGGCAGAGCAAGGATGAAGTGTGTAAGATCAGTATTCTGTACTTAACCAGAACTGAATTCTTGCATTAGTAGATGCTATTCTTCAATTCAAACACTTTGTAATCTTCTTGTAATCATTTATGTAGGCAGTGAACCTTTTTGAGCAGTGATCTCTGGGTAGTGAGCCCCAAGTCATGTGCCTTCGTCATTTGTAATACTTTTAACAGGGTATTAATTTTTGTGGACTAACCTCCACCATGGTTTTCCTTTAACCAAGTTTCCACATTAAAAATTTTGGTGTCAAGTGTGTTATATGTGTTTCTGCTCATGTGTTATTGATGCATGCTTTCATGGTTACAATAATAATCTGTAAATAAGTGATAGAGAAGAATAAATTGTAGAAAGTGGTAAAGTTTTGAGACAACTGATTCACCCCCTCTCTCAGTTGTTTGCTCTAACTCCAACAATTCTAACCTTAATCCTAACCCTAATTCTAACCCTAACCTTGACAATAACTATAACCTTAACCCTAACCCTAATCCTAATTCTAACCTTAACCCTAACCCTAACCCTAATTTTAACACCTACCCTAACCCTAATTCTAACCCTACACCTAATTCTAACCCTAACCCTAATTCTAAACCTAACCCTAGTTCTAGCCCTAATTATAACCCTAATTCTAACCCTAACCCTAACCCTAACCCTAACCTTGATTCTTTTTTTATACATAAAATGTTGCTAAGGGATAGCTCCCATTACATGAAATATAAAAGGCTAAGTACAAATACTAGCAGGCATCATTACAAAGACCATAGAGGTGAAAATATAGGGAACACTAAGGTGGCAGCCTATTTGGAGAGTTTGTGTAACACAAATCTAACCCCAACAACAAATTTTGTTATTCGCTCCACCTGTTTAGGGGCAAGGGGAGGCTCCATGTGACCAACATAGAAGGAGAAAGTTTCCATGTTGTCATGAATAGCACCAACCTTAAATAGGGTAATTTCCTACATGACGTCTTCCTTCTTCAGCGTGTCCTTGATGTCAAAGACTCCACCCCAATTACCCATTTTAGTTTTTTGTTGAATGAGGAAACTACATTGAAAGCAACCTGTTGCAGATGAGGAACCACTAATTTCATTGTAGCTAATTTTGTCAGTCCCTTGTGGCCCTACATAAGGGTGCAGTCTGCTAAGAACTTAATAGTACGTGGTCATGGACGTGCTTGGTCATTGCCTTTGAGTTCACCACCTGTCAAAGCATCACCTCTATATCCTTTCTCTAGACCAGAAAAACCATTAAAATTTGAATAGAGAGGTCGCTAGTATCGCAGGGATAATAGGCTCCCTTAACTGTGACGATCACCATTTCTATGCACCACTTTGTTTCACTGCCAAACTAATTGTGGAAAATGCTAAGCACATAACAATTTAAGAAAATGGAGATCAAATTCTCAGGGCATCATGATTTCCTATAGTCTATTATTCAGAGTGTTTGTAGAGGCCATAGGAAGCACAATACACTTATTCTCCATGTAATCAATGTGCCTTGCCATCGAAATTCATACCTTGCTCTTCAAGCCATGAGCATCTACTTCTTGGCAGCGAGCTCCCTCGAGAGTAGATGCAAAGAGAGAAATTTGTCCTTCAAATCCTTTTTGATCAGAACAAATGCAGTTCCTCATATGGACATTGTCATATCCCCTGTTGTCCCACAATTGCCACACATGCTTGGATAGTACCATTCTTTCTAGTTTAAAATTAAAATAGGATATTGAGTATCTCGATGCCATACGAATAATGTACACCTTTCTAAAGTGATAGAAATCTACATGCCTCAAACATAGTGATAGGATTTCCATTGTTCAAGATCAATTCATGAACGGTAAAGAATAAATCAAGATGTCCTTATGGCATTTGAAAGAATGCCACTTGTGAGGGGTAGAACACCTCTGTTGAATTGCTTGATCAATGGGGAAGGGCCCCACCCTTAGCACCCTTCAAAAAATCTCTAATTGAGAGGCCTTTAGAAACTTTGGTCCCCATTAGGGGTGAACATTTTGGCTAAGCGAAGCCTGTCTTGTCTTTCCTCAAACCCATTCCTTCTGATTTATTATCTCCTTTCGTTGCTAGTTCCTTGATGACCACAACCATTGGAGACCCACAGTGTTGTGAAGTAGGGAGACTGGGTGGTATGATCGCCACCTCTACTCCCTTCTGGCATCTTATATGGCCAATCCCATTTTTGCACTTATTGGGGGAGACATGGGCTCCACATTGGTTAGTGATGTGTTTCTATTGGTCATTATTATTTTTACTTGACGATTTAGGTTGAGCCCGTCTGTTTAGGTACAAGGCCATGTTAACAACAAGAAAAAATGAACTTTACCAATATGGCTGATGACCTTTTTTTCAAAATTTTTAGACCAAATTAAAACCCATTATAGATCACAATGTCTAGTTTTCAAATATGTAATTTTTTTTACTATGGGATATTTTTATATTTATTAACTAATTTTTAAATAAAGAGACTCATAAAATTGAAATAACATATATTACTATTTTTTAATAACTTTTGATTTTGAAAGTTTCTTGAATTTTTTTTATGTCTGACCAATCTAGACATCATTCTCTACATGATGAAAAAAAATTAGTGTTATGATTAGTTTAGCTCAAATTATGTTGGTCGTACATGAGGGGTTTTAAAATACACAAATTAGGGCTAAAAAAATAATAAAAAATATTTATCAAAAAATTCCAAAAAATATCTTGACCAAACTTCAACATCATATGCATCTTTTCCCAAAAGGAATTAGAAAAATACCTTCATTTAGGTCAAATTATGTTGATCATATATGTGCATGCTTTGGCCCAAAATATGAGACTTTTAAAAAGTCACTTTTTGTACATCCTATATAAAACTAACTTTTATCATCTGGGTATTAGAATACATTACATATTTAAAAACTAGAAATAAAATCCTATATTTCATATTTTTACATCATATTAATATTCTGTGTAAGTGCATCAAATTTTTACTCCAACTATGAAAATTTTGAAAAATAGGAAAAACACTTCACTTTTTGGCCAAAAAGTGGACCCAACTTCTTGCACTCACCCAATGTTAGCCCTTCTAGCACCAATGTCCTCTTTTTATTTTCCTTAGTTAGCAGATATGCCTGATTCTCTTGGTATAGTGGAATTTTGGTTGTAATTTTAGGCAATCCTCTGACTACCCCTAAGCTGGTATTCACTTTGAACTTGCATAACTGTTGCATCAGTAAGGACCTTAATATCCTTTTTAGAAGGCCTCATTGTTTGGTACCTTTACTACATGAGATCCTTGAGCTATTTGAAATCATGAGGTGGCAGTGGGTACTAAACCTATCCGTCATCAAAATCAAGTTGGAAGATCTCATCCCTAGGGAATTTATCAAATTGATTTGCATCATCATCCTCATAATACTCAGTTGTTCCCTCTTCATTAGGTAACTATTTCCCCTTTGATATCCCTACTACAATAGCACAATTTGTTGGGTCATGGGGTAGAAAACATACCTCACACCATAACAAATCATCCTACATGTTCAAATGATCTCTCCTCAAAGGATCAAGCATATCCTTATCTTGGTGCCTCGGATTACCTTGCCTAGGAGCGACTAGTCTGTTATTTTACCTTGGTATTTTAGACCAATAAGTATTGTAGGGTCTATTATATAACCTTTTCCCTTCATTGAAATGAGTGGTAGCAGTATTAGAAGGTATACCCTTCTCATTTCTGGGTCTATGCAGGATCATGGGTGTCCAAAAAATGGTGACATGATCACCAAAATTTCACCCTTGTGGTTGACTTTTTTTTATCCGAATTTGATGAAACGAAAAGGGTTTATTGAAAAAATTGTCATCTTTCCACCAATATAAGATATTCCTTATTTTGAATTTAATAGATAATTATTATTGATTTTCTACATACATTATGACTAAAGTCTTGATTGATAGGCTGATTGAAAAACTATAATTTTTAAACTATTTCACATTTTTAGGATCTAAAAGATGCGTCACATTCTATGCTTCGCATACTATAGGATTAAAAAATTGAATTTCATAAAATGTTGATGAAGTTATGGTGGTCAGACAAACACGTTTTAATAATTTTGAAATGTTCTAATAAAAAAATCATAACTAATTATTTACTTGCAAAAAAATTACAAAAAAAATGCAGCACATTCGGGCATGTATGCTCTATTTATATTGAAAGTTTAAAAAAAAAATATTATTTTTTCTTGTACTTAGGTTGGTCAGACATACACTTGCTTTTTATCCTTTTCCTAAAAATTTAGTACTACTGCATTGAAATTTCAATTTTTTGCAAAATAAATTTATTTTTTTCCAAAAAAGGACTAGTAGTCTAGAAACTACATTCAATTTGCTACAAATTCTATTCTTACATATTTTTCAAATTATGTTAATAACCTATTCAAATTTTTATGTCAAGTTGCCTAACTCTATTTTTCTGAATTTCCATTACCACTTAGGGGCCTAATTTGGACCCCCATGATCTCGCACTGACCCTTCTCACTAACCTATAGGATAAATCCTTCATATCCCCCATCAACTTGTCAATATTGTCATCAGTAGTAAGAGGCTTTCTTGAAGTTGTCGCATCTGGTTTTCAAATCTTTACATCATCTCTTTTGACATGTTTCCTAATTGCTCTCATATTGCTCTCTATATTAATTGCCATGTTGTAAGCTTCTCTTAAGGTTTGAAGATTCTTGTCATGAAGACAATATCTGATCTTTGCATAAAATACTCCATAGTAAAGAACTAAGCACATGGACTCATTAGGCCTTATATTAGGAGGTACCTGTTAACGAGCAGGATTGCACCTGTTATGCAAAGCTGTGAAGCTTAGCAATCCTATGTAACATGGGATCAAACATAGGTTGTGGGTGACCTATGGTGAGCTTGAACCTCCATATTATGGGTTGGTTCCCTTGTAAACTAATAATTTTGCAGGAAAATGGTTGAAAGGACCTACTGAAATCACTAAAACTGAAACTTAAAGTGTGGTGAAGCACCTAATTTGATGGAAAACTACAACTCTAACTCCCATTAAATCTCAGAAAATCTATCCACACAATTCACTTTGGCAATATGATCACAAAAATGAATCTAAGGGAGGTTGGAAATAACTTTCTTTTTGAAGGAAAATAGGGTTCTCACAACATGAAAGAAAACTTATTGCAATTGGACAACCTAAGACCTGTGATTTCAATGCTATTCAATACATGCTAGTACAAATGAGACAATGATTTTAAAGGTTTTGATATTAAACACAATAAAATCTCATTAAATCATTCACAAAAGTAGCACTAATGAAAATGTAGAATTTAGCTAAAAAATAAAGGAACACTTGCATAAAAAAGACAAAGAATAGAACCTGTAACTTGCTGTAATATCTATAAATCTGTAAACTATGAGTTACAAAACCTTCTTCTCTCAGTAATGTGTAAGAAAGAAAAAAAGCAAGAACTAGAAAAACCTAAGTTTTTCTTACAATATATAATATGCTCTCTCACAAAGACCTAGAAAGGTCAACTGCCTCTAAAAATAATCCCTCAAAACTGATCCATGAGCAAGCAAGAAAATCCTAAAAATAAGGGCTATAACTATCCCAAATCGAGCTAAAATAGCTCCAAACTGCTCCTCTCTATTAGTTTGAACAAGAGGTGGACCAAACTCTCCAATTTTGACCCAAAAACCATGCAAAGAACTCCAAAAAACCTTAGTTAACTCTATCCTCCAAATTAACATGATTTTGGGATGAGAAAACAATGTGAGCAAGGAATAAAGTAATTAGGATAATTACTTTACTATGAGTTACAATTTGTTCTATCTTTTTGACTTTACAACTTGTGACAAAATAATAAAGTAATTTATAATTATATTACTTTATTATTTGTTGACATTGTTTTGGTTGCAAAGTCATGCAAAAAATGAATGCATTTGTTTTTTAAAAGATTTAAAAAACAAATAATACTCCTTGTCTCTCCCTTATGTCTCCTCATGCAACACACAACATGTATTTGCATAACTTACATGCATTTATCTCAACCTTATAACTCACATGCATACATTCATCATTACATTGCATCAATATGTGTCTTCACACCTTATAACTCCAAACATCAATACCTCATGCAACTCCATGCAAAAATAAATACAACACCATATATTATTCATCACATAATATACCTTTTAAAAAATGCATCACCTTATCACCTCTCATGCACAATAAGGTATAAATATCCCCTTTGAATCATTGCTTATGCTGACCTTTGAAGGAAAAGAAAGGTTAGAATGACACTTTTGGTCCCTATGGCATCATGTGGTTCAAATCATTAGGTTTGAAACACTTTAGAAGTCTTTACCATGATGTCAAAATGGATAATAATGCTTTATTTTTAACATAGAAGTCAAAAGAAGAAAACACACTTGGTGGTCGACCTAGGGCAAACTGCCAAAAGTAAAAAAACCTAAAAGATTTTTGTCATTTCTCACTTGGCTCCTCCGAAGCCACCGCCATGCCTGCTAGGGTTTCAAAGAATCTTCACCATTTTCTATAGTTTTTGAGGGGTTTTCTTTGACATTCTTCTAAATCTTCGACATGAAAGAGTAAGGTAAGATCATTTTGCTCCAGTTCAACTCATTTTCTTTACTTCTGGATGCAAAAATGACCTCCAGGCCATGGCTATGATGTAGTTTCTTTTGATATATCCTTTGTATGCTTCATCCTTTCACTGTATTTTGTTTGCTCTTGGTCAAAAGGCCATCATGGCCGACTAGTTTGTGAGTTTTGAGAGCTCAACTGTGAGCATACTTGCGGCCTGTGAGCATGTATTCTTTGCCTGGAACAAGATAAGGTAAGCCTTGCTCTTATCTTTGCATCATTTCTGAGTGTTTGTAAGCTAGAAATCTCTCATAATATATGTGGGTTTTAACATTCTTAAAAGAATATTTGTTCTCAGGCCGCGGCCATGGTTCCCCATACATATGGTTTCATTTTCATTTTATACTAGTTCTGTGAAAAAGAGAGCTTGACCCATGACAAAAAAAAAATGAACACCTGTGAAAATGAAAACTTTTCTATGCTCTGGTTGTCTTTTCTGAGAATTTCTTCATATATTATGACAAGGGTTTGAAGCGACATTTTCTCTTCTTTGAGTTTTAGCCTCCATGGCATAACAATACAAGGGTTTGTAGCATCTTTATCTTCTAGTAGCAACATCTAACAAAACACTGTATATATGTTTGTACTTTCCATTTGGGTTTGTCATAAAACTTTATAATTCATTGCTTCTCTACAGGCCGTGAGCTTATGACCTTCTAGGTCTGCATAAAAGGACAAGATTTTTCATTGTAATGGGAAATCCATAAGATGCTTAGGGTTTGTACACTATGTATCACTATTTTAAAAAATCACTGTATGTGTAAAACTTTGGCCATATCTGCATTTTGGGTCTCTTTGTGTTACTCAGTGCTTCTTGGTGACAATTAGTTTTGAAAGGTAGTGGTCTTTTTCCCTTTTTGCCATTCTATTTAGGCATTGAAGGAAAAAAAGGAAAAGCTTATAAAATACAACTGCCCCTTTTGTAACTTTCTGTAGATGAAAAAATATATGCCTCTACAATTTTAACTTGACTCTTCTTTTGTTCTTTATCACTGTCTTGTGTTAGTTATTGCTCCTTCATGCCCTCTGACAGTTATAAGGACCGCTTTCCTAAATTATTGGTGGTTAAATGGCAACAATAATGACTTCAAGGCACTTGGAATTGTTAAACCCTCATCCAATCTTGGAGGTCCTCAACATTACCATAATGGAGTCAATAACCTTCTAACTGTCCTCAAACCTCTATCATATCACTGTCACCTTCTTGAATTTGTTCTCTCCTAGTTGTTGGCATAAAATAAAGTGGACTTAGGATTGTATCCATTAGTTTGTTAGTAGCCTCCCTTTTCACACTCAATCAGGCTATGCAGAACTAAAGCATGATATGATACACATTTTCTTTCTTGTTCAGGTATCTGCTATCTCCTTTTTGATCTTTCCTGGCAATGGATTACTCCTCCTTTAGCAACAACCATTGGCTGTCCCAAATATCATTTGACAAAATCTATCACTATGATGAACTTCTCATAATTGCTGCTCCATAGAGATGATTGTTCTTTCAACAGAGATGACTGCTTTCTCTAGCTTCTGGGCATGAATGTATTTCATATCATTGCTATCTCTAAAGCTTAAAAGCTCATTCACTATCTTTATCAATGCATTCACAGTCTTATCATGCTAGTGGCCTATGAAAACTCATTAACAAGCACTGTAACCTCCTATGTTGATTGCTTTACTTATTCTTTTCTACCTGATGACTATTTTTCTGCAACCTTTTTCATCCATTAGGAATGTGGAAACTCATGGACTACCTAGTCGTCTTTGCAGATTATGATGGTTTTATTGCACTTCTATTATAGTCATGGTACAGCCTTAAATGTTTTGTGTTTGGCAATGTGACATCACTTCAGATGATTGATCTTTCAGTGTATTATGCTTAAGATAGTGATAACATGTTCTCCTTATACTTGATGAATGATAACACTGTACCTGCATATTTTAATCTTATGACAAAGGCTCCTTTAATGATGTCTGTCTTTCTTCTAAGACTATCCTATGGTTATAAAACAGTTGCTCCACCTCGTATATGCCTTTTTGGCTGTCAATGTTGCCACTCTATGACTGTACTTGACTGATATAGGACTGTTTATCTTTGCATGACTATCCTTTATCCTTTATGACTGTTTAAATGAATTCAAAAGCAATTCTACATCTCATTTACAACAAAAGGTAGCAAAATACATGTTCTATTTGCTGCTCCATGATGTTTTTCTAGCTGTAATGCTTTTGATGGGACTATCCTGCCTGACATTTATGATATAGCTGTTCTCTCCATTCGTACTTTGTTCATTGATGAGATATGGCAGCAACAAGAATGTGAACTGTCCCTCATGTTGCTCCATGGTATGGTTGTTCCACATGTATGAATGCTCCTCCACTGTGATTGATCCATCATTATGACCAAAAAATCATGCTTCTTGGGTAACATTGTCATTGCTATCTCCTATAGCAGTACTTGTATTTGATGACTCTCCTTTTCATATTGCATTTGATACATCTTATATAGCAGCAATATGAATATGATGTAATATCATGATGCTAGTTTATCATTTTCTCTTGGCTATCAAATCAAAGTTTCACTTTGACATTAGACAGTTACCAAAGCTAGGGAATAACTCATTTTGATAACTATCTACTATGAAAGGGGGACGCTTTCATGATTGATCCAAGTTTACTAAACATTTCTTAGTTCTGGTAACTATCTATTGTCAGAATGCATTCTTTTGATGACACCTTGATAAAATTATTTACAATTTGAATATTTCTACATTAATAACAATATTTGAGCATGTTGGGCTCAACCTGTTGGAGTACAATACCACTGAGAGGGGGGGGTGAATCAGTGGTATACAAATTTCAACAAGACCTTGGGATAATCTTTCAAATCTTTGAAACAAAGGCAACTTCTACTGAACAAAGATGAGGCATCATATTAACTATGAACGTCATGACAACAAGAACTGACACATCAATATCAAGAATGCATCAATCACTATTGAAACAATCTATGATAAACATTAACTCATGAACAAAGATTAAGGATGTTAGACGCACAAACAATTGATACCATAACATAAAGATTAATTTGTAAAGTTTGATTGACCATAATGAAGATGGACAGAGATTATCATTTCAAACAATGATGTATAATGAATGTGTGTTCATGTAGACCAAATAAACACATGATATGGAAATGAACAAGAGAATCAAGCACATTAGTGATAATAACAACCCATAACACAAATATTGTCCTGAATGGAAAACCCTCTTGGGGAATAAAAACCACTCAAAATGCCTCACTGGCTTGATAGAAATAATCACAATTACAGAGCCTCACTGGCTTAGAAGTCTCACTGACTTGGTATTATGCCTCACTAGTCTTTTTCAACAAATAATGTCTCACTGACAATAGTGCCTCACTGGCTTTCAAAATCCCAAATACAAGAAAAATCATATTCACAGAGTAAAACCTCTTTCTCTATATATCACTTCTTATCATCTCTTTTATTTAGATGCATAAGAATTTATATATATGAAACAATACCAAATGTGTCTATTAATATTCTGCTATGAAAACCCTTTGTCTTCTCTATCTCACAGACCCATCTATTTCATTCTTTTTCTCATATATTAGAATATATAAAAACAAATTTATATATAAACCCCTCAACTTCCATTCTAGTTTTTTATTTATTTTCAAAATACAAAGAAGTTAACCAATTTTACAACTGCCATCATAACCAATGAATACAGAGTTAATCAAACTAAAAATTGTCATACAAATCATTGCTGAGATGTAACTCTTTTTAGCAAAACAAAGCCCTTTCAAAGTAATCCATATTATTTTATACAGACCAATCAGAAACTCTTAAACCAACGAATGCTAAAGCATTATCATAAATGATTGAATCAGGAGTACCAAACCTGGAAACTAAGTCGTGATAGAAGTTTAGCACAGAAGTCTCATTCACCTCTTTCAATGCAACTGCTTTAGTCCACTTTGTGAAGTAATCTATTATAGTTAGTATCCATTTATGTCCTTGACTTGAAGGTGGATTGATGGGACCAATGAAGTCTAAACCCCATTTACCAAATGGTTGTTCTACCTGAATTGGATGTAGGGGCATAACTGCAAGCTTCTGCTTACCTGTAAACACTGAACATGTGGTGCATTTCTTTACCTAATCATGTGCATCTTTAAACAATTCTGGCCAATAATAACCAGCTCTCATGATTTTTAGAGCTGTTGTTCTTGGTGCAAAGTGACCTCTAGAAGGTCCATCATGAAACTCTTCCAGAATTTTTTGAATTTGTTCTAGTTCTACACATCTTAACAAAACACCATTAAAATCCCTTTTATACAAAAATCCATCTATAACGGCATAAGGAATGGCTTGCAGCCTATAATACCTTCTTTTAGACCTATCCAAACCTTTAGGATAGTCCCCAGTATGCAGATAATGTACCATTTGATGCACCCAACTTGTAGAAGGGATTGGGCCAACAACTTGTTCACTATTTTGCAGCACTGTCTCAGTCTTTTCTATAAGTTTGGTGCTATTCTCTTCAATCCCTGCTAGCTTCTCACACAATCCCTTACCTCAGACTAGCTTTGTAGCCTTGATTTGAATATCATATTCCATAACCTTTGTTATCCATCTTGCCCTCTTGTCATTTAAATCCTTACTAAGCAAGAATTCCTTGATTGTCAGATGGGCAACCATCAGTTGTATTCTATTGTCTGAAAGCATGTGCTTAAAATTTTTAAGGCTTCTTATGATAGCCAGTACATGTTTCTCAACAAATGAATACCTTACCTCATAATCATGCAGAATTTGGCTAAAGAAAGCCACAGGTTGCTCCAATCCTTCCTCATTTTGCTGACATAGTTGCACTGAGATGGTATCAACACTACCAAATGCATACAAGATAAAATCATTATCAAAGTTTGGATTGATTAGTGTTGGGGTAGTAGCAAGTGCCTCTTTGATTTCTTCAAAACTTTGCTTACCTTCCTTTGTCTAGCTGAAAGGAATGTTCTTCTTGAGCATGGCTGTAAGGGGCTGCAATAATGCTGCTATGTTTGGTATTAACCTCCTTAAAAAGTTGATTCTTCCAAGAAAGCTTTGTAAGACTTTCTTATAGGAAGGAAGTGGTAATAGTAAGATTGTAGAAATCCTTTCAGGATCTATGGATATTCCATCCTTTGATACTATGTGTCCTAAAAGATTTCCTTCATGCACAGAAAAGATACTCTTTTTTGGGTTGAGTGAAACCCCTAATTCTTTGCATCTTTCAAAAATCATCCTTAGGTGATAAAAATGGTCTTCATCTTTCTTTGAAAACACAATGACATCATCTAGATATACAAGTACAAATTTATTTATGAGACCTTGAAAAGCCATATCCATGGCTCTTTGGAATGTTGCACCTTGTTGGCATTTCAATTCGCACCTCTGGAATGCGAGTTGGAAACGGACAACTATGCATAGATAAACTACTCTCCTATTGGAAGGGGGAGTTCCCTTTTTGTTGATGTTCACTAAAAAGATAAATAAAACCAAATTTTGCCTATCTTCTTTTTGATTCTCAGCTGCGAGCATAAGGTTATAACACTCTAAACGCTACAGAAGAGGTTTTTTTTCCTTTTTTTAAACTTCTACTACAACTAAGCATAGACTAACGATGCTTTTAATCTGCTAAGTAAATTCAGAGCAAAGGAAATTAAAAGTGAACAAGGAATGATTGTTTTAACAAAAACTTAAGCAATTTTCTCCCAGATTTACACCACAAGACTTATAGTACTTTAATGATGAAAGCTGAAATGAAAGCTACAAAAGCCACACATCTGACAACGAAAACTTGATGAATCAAGATAGAATATCAAAGCAAAATAGGCAGGAGACTTCTATTCAATATCACAAAGTTGGCACAACTCTAGGACAGCAATACTGTAGCAAAATGCAGGCATACAACAAGTGATCAAACACCGGAGAACAAATTACATGGAGAGAAGAAGCACTTTCAATAACAATTGTGCAGGCTAGAATAGGCACACCAAAATATGTTATCTTCAACACTGCTTCCTTACAATGAACACAGAGTGAATAGACACTTGGAATAACAAGACTTGCTGGCTAGAATAGGCATAGCAAATTTGCTATCACAATTACCATTACATATAATTAGCAAAACTGCTCTTATTTATACTAAAATGAAAGGAGTAGGGAACCCTAAAATTTCCTTCATTAACCCTAACTTGCCAACTCGCAAGCTTTATTACTATTCTAAGACAAAGATACAATAAACAAATACTTTAAAACAATCTGCTTTAAAGAAAAGAAGATTCCAACTATCACAAAGTGATTTCTTTTCTAAATATAGAATGGATGAGCTTAGGATGAAAGCAAATGCTTTAAAACAAAAAGCATCTATCTTTAAAGCTACTTTCTTTTGAAATGCATCCTCATCAACATTCTTGCTTTTTGGTGATGTCATCCATTGATATTCTGGGAAACAATATCTTCTAAAAAGTGAGTGACTGCATCTCTGCCATGAACACTGCTACTCTCTAGAATGATATTCTGATTCTTTAACATTTCTTCACCGTTTGCAACCATCTGGAGAAATTCATGAACTTCACCCATAGCTTTATCGAACTTCACTGTCATTGCAGCAAAACGACCCATCTTGCCGGCATTGATATCATCATTAAAATTGTTGTGGATGAGAGTCTGGAACTCTGCTTGTACTTCCCTGAGATCATACAGGGTACCATCTTCTTTTTCATATGAACACAGGATCTGAGAAATAAAAGATCTGATGAACTTGAGGACATTGACCACCTTTTCTTTCCATTTTGTCAACTCTAAAATTATACTGTCATAAGTTTTTACTGTGAAAAGATATTGTGCTTTCCAAGTAGAAACTATCTTCTTATCATCAGATGAATCAACAGAATCAAGTGCTATCTTCAAGTCAGAGATAATGATCTCAAACATCGGTCTATTTTCTACCATGGTCTGCTGCAACCCCTGGATGCGTTGGCGTAAATCATGAGCATTGTACTTTAATTGATAAAACTTTGAAAGTACAACTCTCCCTTTAGTCACAAATTCTTCCACCCAGACATTCATGTGCCTCCCATAGAGGACCAACTGAATGAACTGTCGTTGATCGGCTGGTGATTCCAGATTCGGTGGAAGCAATAAATCAGCCTGTGATGTGCCATGGAAAAGGTTTGAAATATACTGTCACAGCTGCCTGACTTCAGCTTTGAGAGCTGCTTTTTCTTCTCCATCTTTCAACACCCTTTCCTTCAAATTATCTGCTGCAACCTCGAAGAGATTTACATCTGTATGGCAGGTACTTCTACCAAGATTAGCATTGACAACCTTGAAGTTATCAACCTTGATATCATCAGCACTTCTATCTTCTGGCGGTGTTGCAATTTCAAGGATTATTTCTCCATCCGCATTCTTTTCAATGCGAACCTACTTCTTTAGCTTCTTGTCTGGTGTGTCTTAGTAGATGCTTTTGAGCTCTGTTAAATCCAGATGATAAGAGGGCTTTCTCCTCTTCCTTCCCAAAATGTTTTCAAGCCAGGATGAGCCATCCTCTCTTAGAAACTCAGTTCTATCCTTGTCAGCTCCTGATGAATCAATATGTGCATCAGAGTTACGAACCAGTGAATCTGGCTTTGAATCTATGTGGATAGGAGAAGTGCTCAATGAAGAAGGTGGAGAGACATGATCTGAAAGTAACACTTCAACACGCGGTGTTGGTTCAACATGAACTTCTGATTGAACTGCTGGTTGTTCCTGCTGGACATGAGCTGGAGACTCATCCTTTTTCCTCTTTAACTTAGCCATTTTTGTTCCCTCTAGAAGAACACTTCATTTTGGCTTGGAAGTGGAAGGCTCTGATGGTTGTACAACTGGCAGCTCTACTAACGGAATATCATCCTTCTGCTTATTCTTCAAGAATATCAAACTATTTTTAACAACTTGACTCATTCTTTCTTCAATGGAAGTTCTCTCTTTTATGTTGCTCAATTTGATCCCTGAAATACATGGGAAGTAGAACTTCACCACTTTTTGTCAAACCCTCTATATCTTCTGATAGGATATCAGACAATTGCTGAAGAGTGAGCCTGCTGTAACTGCATTCTCGCACTTCAAACTCATCAACACAATTAACCTAGAAGTCTTCAACCGCATGCTTGTGTGTACAATTTTGACCAAGATGTGATGCAAAAACACCATGAGGACCATATGAAGACCTCCTGTTGAAAAACTTAAGACCATATCTAGATGATTCATTACCAATTACCTTGGCATCTGCCCCAGATCTGCATCTGTAAATACTCATCCCAAGTGGAAAATTTAAAGCTGCCTTGCATCTGCTACGCAAAAACATATGAACTTCATAGGCTTGCCTCAAAAATTAAATAAATGCTATTTCATCTGTATGATATCTCGGCAACATGGCTGGCTCTCTTGAGAAGTCATATACTCTGATGTAGGAAAAAGTGGGAAACTAGATAAATCAATCAGCCCATTCCGCCATTGCTATTCTAGCATCTGCTAAAAATCATATATGCAACTCATTATACAAATCTCGCATTACATGCATCAGGAATGCATCATTTACCTGCCTAAAATTTCATTCAGCTTGACAAATTTCTAACTGCAGGAAATCATGCTAAATACCTAGAGTTCCAACAACATTCAAACCTCTGAATTGACCCTGAAAAGCCATCAAATACACAAGGTATGACATCATGTGGAATTCATGAGCCCTTTGAAAATCAAGTATTTGTTGGTGGAGACTATCACTGATGAGTGTCGACCAGTCATAGAATTTGGTTCCATCAACAATCTGGGACATGATGTAAAGCATCCAAGGCTGGAACTTGTTAGCATCTGCCTGACTTGTGATCCTGCTTAGCAGAGTAATCATTATTGCATGTTCCTCCTTGAACTCTCCACATCCAACGTTCTTTGGCATGACGTTCTACTTCTCTTTTAACCACATCTGACCAATCTTTTTCTGGTATTTTTCTTTATCATTGTTCCAAACCCTCTTGTATTCTTTAATTGTAATACTTAAGTTTTCCTTCCAGACTGGTATTGTAAAACACTTCTCAATGTCGTTTGGCCTCAGGCTACAAAGCACACGTCCATCTCTTGATTGGATTTCTCTTGTGACCGAATTGTAATGCGTCATGCATGCAATTACAAACTCGATACTTTGCACTGTGATGGGAAAGGATGCTGCTGCAAGCAAACTAGAGTGTCCTAGATTCCTGATAGCATTATTTCCTGCATCCTCCAAAGAATGTAAATTGATCACTGGGAGTACTTTATGCAAGTCTATTTCACAAGTTCTCAGGTAATCGTGAACCAACGTCATTTTGGGCCAGATTTGTGTTGGAGAGTACTACATACTGAAAGATTTGAAAATTGACTGTGAACACATCTATGTTGGAAAAATCTTGGACAAATGTCTGAAAATTACTTGCTGATTTTTAGAAAATAGCAGAGTGTGACCAAAAAAGTTGGCACATGGGTTTTGTAGGTAATTTTGTTTTGAAGCAACCCAGATCGTCAGATTTTGAAAAAGTGAAGACTTTCCTGAAAAAGTAGCAAAAAAGTAGATTCCTGAAAAACGCAAAACTCCCAATCTTCAAGAGGATGAAATACTAGATGGACCCATCTTGATAAAAACTGAAAAAGCTTGGGTCTAATATCTAAAAAGTGATCCCCTTGAAATAAGGACCCTGAAAAAGTGAGCCTCCCTGCTTCCTCAACCCGAAACTATGGAGAATGCTAAAAAAGCACTTCGTTTGGGTCTTCGAATCTTCATTGAAAGAAAAATAAAAATCCTTCCTTTGGATGCAACCTGCAAAAGATAATGAAATAAAGAAGCCAAATGCTTGTCTTTATAGATCCTTAGGGCAAAAAAGCAGTTTTCTTTGTGAAAGAATAAAACTTGGATCTCATCCATGAAGAAAGCAACTTTTAAAGCACAAATCCAAGTGGATGTCTTCGAATAGGAAGAATCCTTATTTTGTAGCTTCCTATGGCTTCATTTGTAAGATGACGAAAAATGTCTTCTTTTGATGATGTCATCAAACACGCGAGTTGAAAGAAGTGCTAGCCAATTTTTCTTCGTTTTCGACACTTCTATACTCGTTTTGACTTAAATATGGTCTGTCTCTGACTTCAACAAGGTGGAAAAATGTCACCATTGACTGAAAAAGTTGACTGATCCTGACAATTTGGAGACCTATCAACTGAGATTCCACTCCCAGCCTCCGACTGACGATCTAGCATCGTTTGACCAAGTTTGACCATCTTGAAAACTGCCAACGGGTGAAAATCATGAAACACCTTCCGGAAAACACTGTCAAATTAGGAAATATTCTAACTCTGGGCAAGTTGGGTGCCCCAAGTCACCTAGGGCACCTAGAACCTCATGCCTTAGAATTTTTTTTGAAGAATTCAAATTTTATGCTGTTTCTCGATTTCTGTGCCCACAGCCCCTTTTTGATCTTTGATTTCTATCGTCTGGATGACTGTTGAGATGGGACAGAGGGTGATCTAAGTAGTCTAAACATATCTGTGATGAAATCCCAGCTTTGACTGATGTTTGACCAAGTTTGACCAATCAGGAAAGAGCTGACAGAGGCATTTTTGACGTTTCTCAAAAATCGTAAAAAAAAACCTACACTGGAGAGGTTGGGTGCCCCAAGTCACCTGGGGCCCTTGGTTTCTCCATACTTAGCCGTTTTTCTTATTTTCCAACCTTCATATGCAACTTGTTCCATTTTGCGTGCTGACTACTACTTCCCGATGTTGATTTCGATGATTCGTCGATCAACCACCACTTAATGGTGAATGAACTGCATAGAATGAGTACATTTGATGAATTTCCAAACTTTTCAGAGCCTGACAACCAAAACTACTACTTTTATGCTTCCTGAAACTAACCGACGGACACAATTCTCGCATTTTCTTGAAAAACGCGTAAAAATTCTGTCTCTTGTGGGATTGGGCATCCCAAGTCACCTAGGGTGCTTGGTTTGCCCAGACTTAGTCAAATTTTTGTGAATTCTAGATTTTCACTCCATGTTGGATCCATCCTGCTCCATTTTGCGTGCATCGTCGAGTCGACGACTGTTCAACAGTTTTGTGTCGTTGGAACAACGCAGAAAACTTGTCGACGAGCTCTGGCAGATGAACTTCCTCTATTGATGACTTCAGAGCTCATGCTTCATCTTCTAAAAAAGTAGAAATGACCTAGTAGAGAAAACTTGGTCGTTTGCAGATTCTGTTTGGACCACGCTGATCGTGAAGCAAAATCAACCAATGAGAATCAAGCGCGACACCTGAGTCAGAGATTTTATTTTTAGAAAGTTTTGCCAGCATTCATATCTCAAGAAACCCAGAAAACCTAATTTGACATCTATTTTTAGAAATTTTTACTTTTTTGACTTTTTGACAAAAAATTTTCTAGACTTGTTCAAAATGCCTTAATGAAGCAAAATTTTTGATTGGGTACAACAATTAGCTCTGTCTCGGGACCATGTCGGATACTTACGGCATAGGAGAACCAAGAATCTCTAGAATTTTCTAGCTTGGACCAGTGCCTTATCAGTTGGGCAATAGAGTCAGGTCACTTTCCTAATCACCTAGAACAAGACTTTTTCCCTACGTCACCTAAAATCGGACTTCCTACAATCACCTAAGAGTTGGAACTTCCTAAAACACAACGAACACAACTATCACATTACAGAAAGGGGAAAAACATTACGACATAATGATCACATTACAGAAAGGAGAAACACATTATGAGAACAAAGAGTGTTTCACGCGCTCTTTTTCCTGAGCAAGGATGAAATAAAATTAAGACCGTCACATAAAACCATCAACCGACTCAGAAAAGTAAGAACCATCTCTCCTTAGCTCTGAAGATTGTCTTAGTAAGAGAAAACTTTTCTTTCTCTGCAACATCTCCTCAAAGAGCCACGGTTCAGGAGGGTATTCACATTTAGGCCACGAGAATTTCCTGAGGAATTGGTTGATATGCCAAAGATCAGGTGGAGCATCTTCCTCTAAACCAAGCAACCTTTGCAACAGGTGGAGGTACAAAACCTCCTTCTAAAGATATATAGGAAAGTCTTGTGGCCAAAGTATATCTGTGGGAATGGTTATCACCACATATTGAATATGGGTTTCATTTATATCTTGGACACACTCAACTTTGAACTCAGTGAATGCATCATCTTCTGGAAAAGGTGCAAGTTGTTCATACACGACTCTCATTACTGATTCTTGGCTTATAGGATCCACAACTGTCGTTGCCCATTTTTCCACTGCTTCAGGAGCTTCTTCTACTTCATTGGTTGTATTTTCATCCATCCAATCTTCAAAGTCTGATAGATTATCCAAGTCTAAATGCTCAAACTCTTGATTATTATCGATAACATCTTCACCTGATAGCTCACTTTCCCATTCATTTCCTTGAATCTCATCATCCTCTTTAGAGTAATCTTCTTCAATGCAGATATCCAACATCGCTTCATCTTCATCATTCATGTATCTTTCTTCTTCTGTAAAGTAAGTGGAATTAAAGAGAGATCCATCTGAGCTATATGCTTCTTCTTCATCTTCTTGATCGATCTCACATACGACGTATCTCACAAAACATTTGTCAAGAATTTCTGACTTTTCAATATCATCCTCTTTAGTGACCAAAACTGAATATTCCATGAAATCTTCTTCCCCATAGATTTCTTCATATGTTGCATTTCGCACTGGTTGCATAGTATCAGTGAAGTCTTCTTCTTGTAGATGTTCATAGATGGATTCAACATCGTCCTCTTCACTGGTGTGTATGAAGGATCCCTGGGACATAGGTGAAGATGGGCTATATTGTACAGAAAAATCTGCAGTATCTTCTGTTGAGGAATCACTTTCCCATTGATGTAGAAAACAATCAATAATCTCCGATTCTTCCTTAGAATAAAGATCTTGCTCTTGTTCCAATTGCAATGCTTCTTTGGTCTCTTCTTTGGATGTATTTGACACAGGTTGTTCAAACCAAGCTTCAAAAGACGAGAAAAATAAATCTGATTCATCATTATTTTGCTCTTGAAAAGATTGTCAGACTTCTTCTTCCTCAAAGAAAGTTTGTAAGTTGTACATTTCTTCAGATTCTTCCTTTGATTCATTAATTGCACATACAAACTTCCTGATTTTCTCCAGTTATCTCATACAGCATAACATATGTACCGGGACCCGTCTCTTGATATAGCACCTATGCTTGATTTTCTCCAATTTTCTTTAATGGAATGGTTGCAGATGACCAATCCAATTGTATCTCTCCTCTGAGATCTTTGCAGAAGATTCTACTTAGCAGCATCCCGTAACTGGCTAGAATGTCGGCTACCAAGATAGTCATCATTATTTTCTTCTCTGGGCAAACTGCCAACCGTACTTGAGCATCCTTCAATTGTCCAACCAACGGCACTGACTTAGAATCAAGCGAATAACACTTGTCATGCATTTTGCTGCACGAGAGTCCCAAAGTGTTCATCCCCTGCAAAGGCATGACGTTGTCCGAGGCTCCTGAATCAATGATACAATTGCTCAATTTATAGCCTCCTATATACAGAGAGATATAGAAAGGCTTTGTCTTCTCTCCTACTGGAACAGAAGATTCAAGTAATGTGGGTTGTGTGATAGTCTCTTTCTTGACATACTTAACAATTCTATCCAGTTGATCTGGATGATCCTGAAGGTACTCTAGCTGAGAAATCTGCACCTTGTCTTCATCATGGAATCCACTATATCAAAATTTGCTGAAGACGAATCTTGAGTAGGCTTGATATTTTCATGTGATGGCTAAGCATTAGAAGTGGAAGCTGCCTCCTTCCCCTTTTCTTTTGATCTTTGCTTATCCTCTCCTTCTTTATGTGCTTTGAAATGCTAAGCACATGTAAACACGGGCATCGAAAGATTTTATTAATTCACTGCAAGAGAATATTGACGAAGATCCTGCTATTCTTCCTTCATTATAACGGGTTCATTTTGGAAGTATCCCGTAGTAGAGTCGCCATCGAAGTTGTCCCTCTATGGTAAGACAACATTTGCACTTGGGGAAGGGACAATGCTTGAAATGGGTACAGCATCAGCATATCCCATGATTTGATTCATTCTCAAATTCTCATGACATGTGGCTCTAGTATGTGCATCAATCTCATGAAAGGAACAAAACACTACATTTTGAGCAGCATCAATTGCTTGTCTTGGTGGTGGTGGCAACCTAGGCCTATAATTGTTGAAAGGCTGAAAATTATTCCTCTTAGGATGATATGGTCACTATGGTTGGTACTGTTGCTGTGGTTGGTATTGTTGTTGTGGTGACTAATATGGTTGTTGCGCAGGTTGCCCCTGAGTAGGCAACTATCTCTTCATGATAGTCACTTCATTTATTACCTTACGTAGCAGTGGATCCGTAGAACTTTGAAAAAGAGGCCTGATTGAATCCATCTTCATCTTGCCAAAGGTAATCATGTCATCCTCTAACTTGATGGCATTTTCTTGTGCATTGGATAATTCTATTTTGTTAGCCGATCTGAAAAAGAAGGCTATCTCAGAGGGAAGAGCATTAATGAAACTGCTCAACAGAATTTGTGGAGATGGATTAAGTGTATGAGAAAGACATGTAACCAAGCCGTTAAACCTTGCCACAAACTCCCTCATCAGTTCATTGTTTTCCATCTTTGAATTTGAGAGTCGGGCAAACAATCTGTGACTGTCTTCAGTAGGCTTGAACCTTGCCAAGAATTTCTCGCTCATAGTTGCCCAACTTGTAATGATGTCTGGTTCCAGATGATTGAACTAGTTGGCAGCATTACCCATGAGAGTTTCAACAAAGTGACGCACAGCAACATCTTCATGTGATACATGCAAAATGGCACAAGATGTTGTGAATGCAGAGATGTGTTCATCGGGATGTTGAGTTCCATCGTCGTGGAACCTGGGAAAATTCTTCCTTGACCCGTGTGGTAACTCATGATGTGCTTGCAGGGCCAAAGGTCCAATGTTATTACCCCAAGGCAATGGTGGTGGTTGCCTCTGAGTCACATCATTGTGATTGTTATTATTTGCATCACCCATTACTCTAGGCTGGATTACTGGTTAATCTTGAGGTTCTTCCTGCTTGACTTCACAAACTATCTGAACTTCAGGAACTATGTTGGATGCTTCCCTAACTTCTGTAGGATCAAGATCTTGGAAGAAAAGATCCATAGCACCGCCTTTTCCCCTTCTTGAATAAACTCTGTGAGCCAGAATTATCTACTGCCACGCGGGAGGTGGTAATACTGGTCTTCCTGCTGCAAGATCCGCTTTGTGTTCTTCTTCATCAAGAATAGTAGCTGCATTCCTCCATTGATCAGGACTTTCCTTTTGTGCAAATGTGAAACTCCTTAGGCTACTAATGATGTCTGTTTGCTCTCCTTCCACTCGTACAAGATTTGGTTGAATAGCAGGTGGTGTAAGATTTGGTTGTTGAACTGGAGAAGAAGGACGCTAGAGAGTCATTCCCGTGACATAAGCCTAAGCTTCCTGGAAGTTTTATGCCTCGTGCCCCACGGTGGGCGCCAGAAAACTATTGGCATTTCAATTCACACCTCTGGAATGCGAGTTAGAAATAGACAACTATGCATAGATAAACTACTCTCCTATTGGAAGGGGGAGTTCCCTTTTTGCTGTTGTTTGCTGAAAAGATAAATAAAACCAAATTCGTCTATCTTCTTTTTGATTCTCAGCTACGAGCACAAGGTTATAAAACTCTAAATGCTACAGAAGAGGTTTTTTTCCTTTTTTAAAACTTCTACTACAACTAAGCATAGACTAACAATGCTTTTAATCTCCTAAGTAAATTCAAAGCAAAGGAAATTAAAAGTGAACAAGGAATGATTGTTTTAACAAAAACTTAAGCAATTTTCTCCCAGATTTACACCACAAGACTTATAGTACTTTAATGATGAAAGATGAAATGAAATCTATAAAAGCCACACATCTGATGACAAAAACTTGATGAATCGAGATAGAATATCAAAGCAAAATAGGCATGAAACTTCTATTCAATATCACAAAGTTGGAAAAACTGCAAGACAATAATACTGTAGAAAAAGGCAGGCATACAGCAAGTGATCAAACACTGGAGAACAAATTACACGAAGAGAAGAAGCACTTTCAATAACAATTGTGCAGGCTAGAATAGGCACAGTAAAATATGTTATCTTCAACACTGCTTCCTTACAATGAACACAGAGTGAACAGACACTTGGAATAACAAGACTTGCAGCCTAGAATAGGCACAACAAATTTGCTATCACAATTACCATTACATACAATGAGCAAAACTACTACAAAAATGAAAGGAGTAGGAAACCCTAAAATCTCCTTCATTAACCCTAACTTGCCAACTCAAAAACTTTATTACTATTCTAAGACAAAGATACAATAAACAAATGCTTTAAAGCAATCTGCTTTAAAGCAAAGAAGATTCCATCTATCACAAAGTGATTTCTTTTCTAAATATAGAATGGATGAGCTTAGGATGAAAGCAAATTCTTTAAAACAAAAAGCATCTATCTTTAAAGCTGATTTCTTTTGAAATGCATCCTCATCAACATTCTTGCTTTTTGGTGATGTCATCCGTTGATATTATGGGAAACAATATCTTCTAAAAAGCGAGTGACTGCATCTCTGCCAGGAACACTAATACTCTCTAGAATGATATTCTGATTCTCTAACATTTCCTCACCGTTTGCAACCATCTGGAGAAATTCATGAACTTCACCCACAACTTTATCGAACTTCACTGTCATTGCGGCAAAACGACCCATCTTGCCGGCATCGATATCATCATTAAAATTGCTACGGATGAGAGTCCAGAACTCTGCTTGCACTTTCCTGAGATCATACAGGGTACCATCTTCTTTTTCATATGAACACAGGATCTTAGAAACAAAAGATCTGACGAACTTGAGGACATTGACGATCTTTTCTTTCCATTCTGTTAACTCTGAAATTATACTGTCATAAGTTTTTACTGTGAAAAGATATTGCGCTTTCCAAGTAGAAACTATCTTCTTATCATCAGCTGAATCAACAGAATCAAGTGTTATCTTCAATTCGGAGATAATGATCTCAAACACCGGTCTATTTTCTGCCATGGTCTGTTGCAACCCCTGGATGCCTTGGCGTAAATCATAAGCGTTGTACTTTAATTGATAAAACTTTGAAAGTACAACTCTCCCTTTAGTCACAAATTCTTCCACCTAGACATTCATGTGTCTCTAATAGAGGACCAATTGACTGAACTGCCGCTGATCGGCTGGTGATTCCAGATTTGGTGGAAGTAATACATCAGCCTGTGATGTGCCATGGAAAAGGTTTGAAATATACTGTCACAACTGCCTGACTTCAACTTTGAGAGTTGCTTTTTCTTCTCCATCTTTCAACACCCTTTCTTTCAAATTATCTGCTGCAACCTTGAAGAGATTTACATTTGTATGGCAGGTACTTCTACCAAGGTTAGCTTTGATAACCTTGAAGTCATCAACATCGATAACATCGACACTTCTATCTTCTGGCGGTGTTGCAATTTCAAGGATTATTTCTCCATCCGCATTCTTTTCAATGCGAACCTACTTCTTTAGCTTCTTGTCTAGTGTGTCTTGGTAGATGCTTTTGAGCTCTATTAAATCTAGCTAATATGAGGGCTTTCTCCTCTTCATTCCTAGAATGTTTTCAAGCTAGGATGAGCCATCCTCTCTTGGAGACTCGGTTCTATCGTCGTCAGCTCCTGATGAATCAATATGTGCATCAGATTTATGAACCGGTGAATCTGGCTCTGAATCTATGTGGATAGGAGAAATGCTCAGTGAAGAAGGTGGAGAGACACGATATGAAGGTAACGCTTCAACATGCCATGTTGGTTCAACAGGAACTTCTGATTCAACTGCTAGTTGTTCCTGCTGGACTTGAGCTAGAGACTCATCCTTTTTCATCTTTAACTTAGCCATTTTTGTTCCCTCTGGAAGAATACTCATAGCTTTAATCCTTCATTTTGGCTTGGAAGTGGAAGGCTCTGATGGTTGTACAACTAGCGGCTCTGCTAATGGAATATCATCCTCTCGCTTATTCTTCAAGAATATCAAACTATTTTTAACCACTTGACTTGTTCTTTCTTCAATGTAAGTGCTCTTTTTTACTGACCAATTAATAGGTGACAACGGTTGTTGCTCAACTTGATCCCTAAAATACGTGGGAAGTAGAACATTCACCACTTTCTGTCAAACCCTCTATATCTTTTGATAGGATATTAGACAACTGCTGAAGAGTGAACCTGCTGTAATTGCGCTCTCGCACTTCAAACTCATCAGCACAATTAACCTAGAAGTCTTCAACCGCATGCTTGTGTGTACAATTTTGACCAAGATGTGATGCAAAAACACCACGAGGATCATATGAAGACCTCCTGTCAAAAAACTTAAGACCATATCTGGATGATTCATTACAGATTACCTTGGCATCTGCCCCAGATTTGCATCTGTAAATACTCATCCCAAGTGGAAAATTGAAAGTTACCTTACGTCTGCTACGCAAAAACGTATGAACTTCATAGGCTTGCCTCAAAAATTCCATAAATGCTATTTCATCTGTAGGATATCTCAGCAACATGGCTGGCTCTCCTAAGAAGCCATATACTCTGATGTAGGAAAGAGTGGGAAACTGGATAAACCAATCAGCCCATTCCGCCATTGTTATTCTAGCATCTGTTAAAAACCGTATATGCAACTCATTATACAAATCTCACATTGCATGCATCAGGAATGCATCATTTACCTGCCTAAAATGTCATTCAGCTTGACAAATTTCTAATTGCGGGAAATCATGCTGAATACCTAGAGTTCCAACAACATTCAAACCTCTGAATTGACCCTGAAAAGCCATCAAATACACAAGGTATGACATCATGTGGAATTCATGAGCCTTTTGAAAATCAAGTATTTGTTGGTGTAGACTATCACTGATGAGTGTCGACGAGTCATAGAATTTGGTTCTATCAACAATCTGGGACATGATGTAAAACATCCAAGGCTAGAACTTGTTAGCATCTGCCTGACCTGTGATCCTGCTCAGCAGAGTAATAATTATTGTGTGTTCCTCCTTGAACTCTCCACGTCCAACGTTCTTTGGCATGATGTTCTGCTTCTCTTTTAACCACCTCTGACCAATCTTTTTCTGGTATTTTTCTTTATCATTGTTCCAAACCCTCTTGCATTCTTCAATTGTAATATTTAAGTTTTCCCTCTAGACTGGTATTGTAAAACACTTCTCAATGTCGTTCGGCCGTAGGCTGCAGAGCACACGTCCATCTCTTGATTGGATTTCTCTTGTGACCGAATTGTAATGCGTCATGCATGGAGTTACAAACTCAATACTTTGCACTGTGATGGGAAAGGATGCTGCTGTAAGCAAACCGGAGTGTCCTAGATTCCTGATAGCATTATTTCCCGCATCCTCCAAAGAATGTAAATTGATCATTGGGAGTACTTTATGCAAGTTTGTTTCACAAGTTCTCAGGTAATCGTGAACCAACGTCATTTTGGGCCTGATTTGTGTTGGAGAGTACTACATACTGAAAGATTTAAAAATTGACTGTGAACATGTCTATGTTGGAAAAATCTTGGACAAATGTCTAAAAATTACTTGCTGATTTTTAGAAAAAAGCATAGTGTGACCAAAAAAGATGACACATGGGTTTTGTAGGTAATTCTGTTTTGAAGCAACCCAGATCGTCAGATTTTGAAAAAGCGGAGACTTTCCCAAAAAAATAGCAAAAAAGTAGATTCCCAAAAAAAGCAAAACTCCCAATCTTCAAGAGGATGAAATATTGGATGGACCCATCTCGATAAAAACTGAAAATGCTTGGGTCCAATATCTGAAAAGCGATCCCCTTGAAATAAGGACCTTGAAAAAGCGAGCCTCCCTGCTTCCTCAACCCAAAACTATGAAGAACACTGAAAAAGCACTTCGTTTGGGTCTTCGAATCTTTGTTGAAAGAAAAATAAAAATCCTTCCTCTGGATGCAACCTGCAAAAGATAATGAAATAAAGAAGCCAAATGCTTGTCTTTATAGATCCTTAGGGCGAAAAAGCAGCTTTCTTTGTGAAAGAATAAAACTTGGATCTCATCCATGAAGAAAGCAACTTTTAAAGCACAAATCCAAGTGGATGTCTTCGAATAGGAAGAATCCCTATTTTGTAGCTGCCTATGGCTTCATATGTAAGATGACGAAAAATATCTTCTTTTGATGATGTCATTAAACACACAAGTTGAAAGAAGTGCTAGCCAATTTTTCTTCATTTTCGACACTTCTATACTCGTTTTGACTTAAATATGGTCTGTCTCTGACTTCAACAAGGTGGCAAAATGTCATCGTTGACTGAAAAAGCTGACTGATCCTGACAATTTAGAGACCTATCAACTGAGATTCCACTCCTGGCCTCCAACTGACGATCTGGCATCGTTTGACCAAGTTTGACAATCTTAAAAACTGCCAATGGGTGAAAATCATGAAACAACTGCCCAAAAACACTTTCAAATTAGGAAATATTCTAACTCTAGGCAAGTTGGGCGCCCCAAGTCACCTGGGGCGCCTAGATCCTCATGGCTTAGAAAATTTTCTGAAAAATTCAAATTTTATGCCATTTCTCGATTTATGTGCCCACAACCCTTATTTGATCTTTGATTTCTGTCATCTAGATGACTGTCGAGATGGGACAGAGGGTGATCTGAGCAGTCTAAACATATCTGTGATGAAATCCTAGCTTTGACTGATGTTTGACGGAGTTTGACCAAGTTTGACCAACCGGGAAAGAGTTGATAGAGGCATTTTCAACTTTTGTCAAAAAATGTGAAAAAAAAACCTAGCATTGGAGAGGTTGGGTACCCCAAGTCACCTGGGGTGCTTGGTTTCTCCATACTTAGCCATTTTTCTGTATTTCCAACCTTCATCTGCAACTTACTCCATTTTGCATGCTGACTGCTGCTCCCTGATGTCGATTTCGATGATTCGTCGATCAACTGCCACTGAATGATGAATGAACCGCATAGACTGAGTACATCTGATGAATTTCCCAACTTTTTAGAGCCTGACGACCAAAATGACTACTTTTATGCTTCCCAGAACTAACCGACGGACACAGTTCTCGCATTTTCTTGAAAAATGCGTAAAAATTCTATCTCTGGTGGGACTGGGCACCCCAAGTCACCTGGGGCGCTTGGTTTGCCCAGACTTAGTCAATTTTTTGTGAATTCTAGATTTTCACTCCACCTTAGATCCATCCTGATTCGTTTTGCATGCATCGTCAAGTTGACGACTGTTTGTTGGTTCTGCGTCGTTGGAACAACGCTAAAAACTCATCGACGAGCTCTAGTAGATGAACTTCCTCTGTTGATGACTTCAGAGCTCATGCTTCATCTTCTGAAAAAGTAGAAATGACCGAGTAGAGAAAACTTGGTCGTTTGCAGATTCTGTCTGTACCACATTGATCGTGAACCAAAATCGACCAATGAGAATCAAGCGTGACACCTGAGTCAGAGATTCTATTTTTAGAAAGTTTTGCCAGCATCCATATCTCAAGGAACCCAGAAAACCTAATTTGATGTCTATTTTTAGAAATTTTTGCTTTTTTGACTTTTTGACGAAAAATTTTCTAGACTTGGTCAAAATGCCTTAATGAAGCAAATTTTTTGATTGGGTACAACAATTGGCTCTGTGTCGGGACCATGTCAGATACTTACGGCATAGGAGAACCGAGAATCTCTAGAATTTTCTAGCTTGGACCAGTGCCTTATCCATTGGGCAATAGAGTCAGGTCACTTTCCTAATCACCTAAAACTGGACTTCCTACAATCACCTAAGAGTTGGAACTTCCTAAAACACAACGAACACAACTGTCACATTACGGAAGGGGGAAAAAATTTACGACATAACGATCACATTATAGAAAAGGGAAACACATTACGAGAACAAAGAGTGTTTCATGCACTCTTTTTCTTGAGCAAGGATGAAATAAAATTAAGATCGTCACATAAAACCGTCAACTGACTCAAAAAAGTAAGAACCATCTCTCCTTAGCTGTGAAGATTGTCTTGGTAAGAGAAAACTTTTCTTTCTCTGCAACATCTCCTCAAAGAGCCACGGTTCAGGAGGGTATTCACGTTCAGGCCATGAGAAGTTCCTGAGGAATTGGTTGATACGCCAAAGATCAGGTGGAGCATCTTCCTCTAAGGCAAGCAACCTCTGCAATAGGTGGAGGTACAAAACCTCCTTCTGAAGATATATAGGAAAGTCTTGTGGCCAAAGTATATCCTTGGGAATGGTTATCATCACATATTGAATATGAGTTTCATTTATATCTTGCACACACCCAAGTTTGAACTCAGTGAATGCATCATCTTCTGGAAAAAGTGCAAGTTGTTCATACATGACTCTCATTACTGATTCTTGGCTTATAGGATCTACAATTGTCGTTGCCCATTTTTCCAGTGCTTCAGGAGCTTCTTCTTCTTCATTGGTTGTATTTTCTTCCATCCAATCTTCAGAGTCTGACAGATTATCTAGGTCTGAATGCTCAAACTCTTGATTATTATCGATAACATCTTCACCTGATAGCTCACTTTCCCATTCATTTCCTTGAATCTCGTCATCCTCTGAAGAGTAATCTTCTTCAATGCGGATATCCAACATCGCTTCATCTTAAGCATTCATGTATCTTTCTTCTTCTGTAAAGTAAGTGGAATTAAAGAGATATCCATCTGAACTATATGCTTCTTCTTCATCTTCTTGATCGATCTCACATACAGCATATCTCACAAAACATTTGTCAAGAATTTCTGACTTTTCAATATCATCCTCTCTAGTGACCAAAACTGAATATTCCATGAACTCTTCTTCCCCATAGATTTCTTCATATGTGGCATTTCCCACTGGTTGCATAGTATCAGTGAAGTCTTCTTCTTGTACATGTTCATAGATGGATTCAACATCATCCTCTTCACTGGTGTGTATGAAGGATCCCTGGGACACAGGTGAAGACGGGCTATATTGTACAGAAAAATCTATAGTATCTTCTGTTGAGGAATCACTTTCTCACTGATGTAGAAAAGAATCCATAATCTCTGATTCTTCCTCAAAATAAAGATCTTGCTCTTGTTCCAATTGCAATGCTTCTTTGGTCTCTTCTTTGGATGTATTTGACACAGGTTGTTCAAACCAACCTTCAAAAGAGGAGAAAAATAAATCTGATTCATCATTATTTTGCTCTTGAAAATATTATGGCACTTGTTCCTCAAAGAAAGTTTGTAAGTTGTACATTTCTTCGGATTCTTCCTTTGATTCATCAATTGCACAGACAACTTCCTGATTTTCTCCAGTTATCTCAGACAGCATAACATATGTACCAGGACCCGTCTCTTGATATAGCACCTGTGCTTGAGGATCCTGAGATTTCACAACCATGAACTGTGACTTTGTTTCTGGTTCCAATTTGAAACTACCTTTCTTTAATGGAATGGTCGCAGATGACCAATCCAATTGTATCTCTCCTCCGAGATCTTTGCAGGAGCTTCTACTTAGCAACATCCCGTAACTAGTTGGAATGTCAGCTACCAAGATAGTCATCATTATTTTCTTCTCTAGGCAAACTGCCAACTGTACTTGAGCATCCTTCTATTGTCCAACCAACAACACTGACTTAGACTCAAGCAAATAACACTTGTCATGAGTTTTGGTGCACGAGAGTCCCATAGTGTTCATCACTTGCAAAGGCATGACATTGTCTGAGGCTCCTAAATCAATGATACAATTGCTCAATTTAGAGCCTCCTATATACAAAGAGATATAGAAAGGATTTATCTTCTCTCCTACTGGAATGGAAGATTCAAGCAATGTGGGTTGTGTGACAATCTCTTTCTTGACATACTTAACAATTCTATCCAGTTGATTTGGATGATCCTAAAGGTACTCTAGCTGAGAAATCTACACCTTGGTCTTCATTATGGAATCCACTATAACAAAATTTGCTAAAGGCGAATCTTGAGCAGCCTTGATATTTTCATGTGATGGTTGAGCATTAGAAGTGTAAGCTACCTCCTTCCCCTTTTCTTTTGATCTTTGCTTATCCTTTCCTTCTTTATGTGCTTTGAAATGCTAAGCACGTGTAAAAATAGGCATCGAAAGATTTTCATAATTCACTGCAAGAGAATATTGACGAAGATCCTCCTATTCTTCCTTTATTATAACGGGTTCATTTTGGAAGTATCCCGTAGTAGAGTCGCCATCGAAGTTGTCCGTCTGTGGTACGACAATGTTCGCACTTGGGGAAGGGACAGTGCTCGAAATGGGTGCAGCATCAGTATATCCTATGATTTGATTCATTCTTAAATTCTCATGACATGTGGCTCCAGTATGTGCGTCAGTCTCATGAAAGGAACAAAACACTGCATTTTGAGCAGCATCAATTGCTTGTCTTGGTGGTGGTGGCAAACTAGGCCTGTAATTGTTGAAAGGCTAAAAATTATTCCTCTTAGGCTGATATGGTTGCTATGGTTGGTACTGTTGCTGTGGTTGGTATTGTTGTTGCAGTGACTGATATGGTTGTTGCGTAGGTTGCCCCTGAGTAGGCAACTATCTCTTCATGATAGTCACTTCATTTGCTACCTTATATAGTAGTGGATCCACAGAACTTTGAACAAGAGGCCTAATTGAACCCATCTTCATCTTGCTAGAGGTAATCATGTCATCCTCTAACTTGATGGTATTTTCTTGTGCATTGGATAATTCTGTTTTGTTAGCTGATCTTAAAAAGAAGGCTATCTCAGAGGGAAGAGCATTAATGAAACTACTCAAAAGAATTAGTGGAGATGGATTAAGCGTATGAGAAAGACATGTAACCAAGTGGTTAAACCTTGCCACAAACTCCCTCATCGGTTAATTGTTTTCCATCTTTGAATTTGAGAGTTGGGCAAACAATCTGTGACTGTCTTCGGCAGGCTTGAACCTTGCCAAGAATTTCTCGCTCATCATTGCCCAACTTGTAATGATGCCTGGTTCCAGATGATTGAACCAGTCGGCAGCATTTCCCATGAGAGTTTCAACGAAGAGACGCATAGCAACATCTTCATTTGATACATGGAAAATGGCACAAACTGTTGTGAATGTAGAGATGTGTTCATTGAGATGTTGAGTTCCATCACCGTGGAACCTGGGAAAATGCTTCCTTGACCCATGTGGTAACTCATGATGTGCTTGCAGGGCCAAAGGTCCAATGTTATTACCCCAAGGCAATGGTGGTGGTCGCCTCTGATTTGCATCATTGTGATTGTTATTATTTGTATCATCCATTGCTCTAGACTAGATTACTGGTTCATCTTGAGGTTCTTCCTGCTTGACTTCACGAACTATCTGAAATTCAGGAACTATGTTGGATGCTTCCCCAAGTTCTATAGGATCAAGATCTTGGAAGAAAGGATCCATAGCACCGCCTTTCCCCCTTCTTGAATAAACTCTGTGAGCTAGAATTATCTACTGCCACGTGGGAGGTAATAATATTGGTCTTCCTACTGCAAGATCCACTTTGTGTTCTTCTTCGTCAAGAATAGTAGCCACGTTCCTCCACTGATCAGGACTTTGCTTTTCTGCAAATATGAAACTCCTCATGCTGCTAATGATGTCTATTTTCTCTCCTTCCACTCGTACAAGATTTGGTTGAATAGCAAGTGGTGTAAGATTTGGTTGTTGAATTGCAGAAGAAGGACGCTAGAGAGTCATTCCCGTGACATAAGCCTAAGCTTGCTGGAAGTTTTATGCCTTGTGCCCCACGGTGGGCGCCAGAAAACTGTTGGCGTTTCAATTCACACCTCTGGAATGCGAGTTGGAAATAGACAACTATGCACAGATAAACTGCTCTCCTATTGGAAGGGGGAGTTCCCTTTTTGCTATTGTTTGCTGAAAAGATAAATAAAACCAAATTCGCCTATCTTCTTTTCGATTCTCAGCTACGAGCACAAGGTTATAAAACTCTAAATGCTGCAGAAGAGGTTTTTTTCCTTTTTTAAAACTTCTACTACAACTAAGCATAGACTAACAACGCTTTTAATCTCCTAAGTAAATTCAAAGCAAAGGAAATTAAAAGTGAACAAGGAATGATTGTTTTAACAAAAACTTAAGCAATTTTCTCCTAGATTTACACCACAAGACTTATAGTACTTTAATGATGAAATCTATAAAAGCCACACATTTGACGATGAAAACTTGATGAATCGAGATAGAATATTAGAGCAAAATAGGCATGATACTTCTATTCAATATCACAAAGTTGGAACAACTCCAGGACAACAATATTGTTGCAAAAGGCAGGCATACAACAAGCGATCAAACATCGGAGAACAAATTACACGAAGAGAAGAAGCACTTTCAATAACAATTGTGCAGGCTAGAATAGGCACAACAAAATATGTTATCTTCAACATTGCTTCCTTACAATGAACACAGAGTGAACAGACACTTGGAATAACAAGACTTGCAGGCTAGAATAGGCGCAACAAATTTGCTATCACAATTACCATTACATACAATGAGCAAGACTGCTCTTATTTATACTAAAATCAAAGGAGTAGGGAACCCTAAAATCTCCTTCAATAACCCTAACTTGCCAACTCGCAAGATTTATTACTATTCTAAGACAAAGATACAATAAACAAATGCTTTAAAGCAAAGAAGATTCCAACTATCACAAAATGATTTCTTTTCTAAATATAGAATGGATGAGCTTAGGATGAAAGCAAATGCTTTAAAACAAAAAGCATCTGTCTTTAAAGTTGCTTTCTTTTGAAATGCATCCTCATCAACATTCTTTCTTTTTGGTGATGTCATCCGTTGATATTCTGGGAAACAATATCTTCTAACGAGCGAGTGACTGCATCTCTACCAGGAACACTAATACTCTCTAGAATTATATTCTGATTCTCTAACATTTCTTCACCATTTGCAACCATCTGGAGAAATTCATGAACTTCACCCATAGCTTTCTCGAACTTCACTGTTTGTGCGGCAAAACGACCCATCTTGCCGGCATTGATATCATCATTAAAATTGGTGTGGATGAGAGTTTGGAACTCTGTTTGCACTTCCCTAAGATCATACAGGGTACCATCTTTTTCATACAAACACAAGATTTGAGAAACAAAAGATCTAACGAACTTGAGGACATTGAGCACCTTTTCTTTCTATTCTGTCAACTCTAAAATTATACTATCATAAGTTTTTACTGTGAAAAGATATTACGCTTTCCAAGTAGAAACTTTCTTATCATCGGCTGAATCAATAGAATCAAGTGCTATCTTCAAGTCGGAGATAATGATCTCAAACACTGGTCTATTTTCTGCCATGGTCTACTGCAACCCCTAGATGCCTTGGCGTAAATCATGAGCGTTGTACTTTAATTGATAAAACTTTGAAAGTACAACTCTCCCTTTAGTCACAAATTCTTCCACCCAGACATTCATGTGCCTCCCATAGAGAACCAATTGACTGAACTGCCGCTGATCGCCTGATGATTCCAGATTCGGTGGAAGCAATACATTAGCCTGTGATGTGCCATGGAAAAGGTTTGAAATATACTGTCGCAGCTACCTGACTTCAGCTTTGAGAGTTGCTTTGTCTTCTCCATCTTTCAACACCCTTTCCTTCAAATTATCTGCTGCAACTCGAAGAGATTTACATCTGTATGGTGGGTACTTCTACCAAGGTTAGCTTTGACAACCTTGAAGTCATCAACCTCAATATCATCAGCACTTCTATCTTCTGGCGGTGTTGCAGTTTCAAGGATTATTTCTCCATCCGCATTCTTTTCAATGCGAACCTGCTTCTTCAGCTTCTTGTCTGGTGTGTCTTGATAGATGCTTTTGAGCTCTATTAAATCTAGCTGATATGAGGGCTTTCTCCTCTTCCTTCCCAGAATGTTTTCAAGCTAGGATGAGCCATCCTCTCTTGGAAACTTGGTTCTATCATCATCAGCTCCTGATGAATCAATATGTGCATCAGAGTTACGAACTAGGGAATCTGACTCTGAATCTATGTGGATAGGAGAAGTGTTTGATGAAGAATGTGGAGAGACACGATCTGAAGGTAACGCTTCAAAACACGGTGTTGGTTCAACAGGAACTTTTGATTGAACTGCTAGTTGTTCCTGCTGGACATCAGTTAGAGACATCCTTTTTCCTCTTTAACTTAGCCATTTTTGTTCCCTCCGGAAGAACACTCATAGCTTTAACCCTTCATTTTGGCTTGGAATTGGAAGGTTCTGATGGTTGTACAACTAGCAGCTCTGCTAATGGAATATCATCCTCCCACTTATTCTTCAAGAATATCAAACTATTTTTAGCCACTCGACTTGTTCTTTCTTCAATGGAAGTGCTCTCTTTTATTAACCAACTAATTGGTGACAACATTTGTTGCTCAACTTGATCCCTGAAATACGTGGGAAATAGAACTTCACCACTTTCTGTCAAACCCTCTATATCTTTTGATAGGATATCAGACAACTGCTGAAGAGTGAACCTATTGTAACTGCATTCTCACACTTCAAACTCATCATCACAATTAACCTAGAAGTCTTCAACCGCATGCTTGTGTGTACAATTTTGACCAAGATGTGATGCAAAAACACCACGAGGACCATATGAAGACCTCCTGTCGAAAAACTTAAGACCATATTTGGATGATTCATTACCGATTGCCTTGGCATTTGCCCTAGATCTGCATCTGTAAATACTCATCCCAAGTGGAACTTTGAAAGCTGCCTTACGTTTGCTACGCAAAAATGTATGAACTTCATAGGCTTGCCTCAAAAATTCCATAAATGCTATTTCATCTGTAGGATATCTCGGCAACATGGCTCACTCTCCTGAGAAACCATAAACTCTGATGTAGGAAAAAATGGGAAACTGGATAAACCAATCAACCCATTCTACCATTGCTATTCTAGCATCTACTGAAAACCGTATATGCAACTCATTATCCAAATCTCGCACTGCATGCATTAGGAATGCATCATTTACCTGCCTAAAATGTCATTCAGCTTGAGAAATTTCTAACTGTGAGAAATCATACTGAATACCTAGAGTTCCAACAACATTCACACCTCTGAATTGACCCTGAAGAGCCATCAAATACACAAGGTATGACATCATGTGGAATTCATGAGCCCTTTGAAAATCAAGTATTTGTTGGTGGAGACTATCACTGATGAGCACCGACTAGTCATAGAATTTGGTTCCATTACCAATCTAGGACATGATGTAAAACATCCAAGGCTGGAACTTGTTAGCATCTGCCTAACCTGTGATCCTTCTCAGCAGAGTAATCATTATTACATGTTTCTGCTTGAACTCTCCACGTCCAACGTTCTTTGGCATAACGTTCTGCTTCTCTTTTAACCACCTTTGACCAAACTTTTTCTGGTATTTTTCTTTATCATTGTTCAAAACCCTCTTGCATTCTTCAATTGAAATAGTTAAGTTTTCCCTCCATACTGGTATTGTAAAACACTTCTCAATGTCGTTCGGCCTCAGGCTGCAGAGCACACATCCATCTCTTGATTGGATTTCTCTTGTGACCAAATTGTAATGCATCATGCATGCAATTACAAACTCGATACTTTGCACTGTGATGGGAAAGGATGCTGCTGCAAGCAAACCGGAGTGTCCTAGATTCCCAATAGCATTATTTCCTACATCCTCCAAAGAATGTAAATTGATCACTGGGAGTACTTTATGCAAGTCTGTTTCACAAGTTCTTAGGTAATCGTGAACCAACGCCGTTTTGGGCCTGATTTGTGTTGGAGAGTACTGCATACTGAAAGATTTAAAAATTGACTATGAACATGTCTATGTTGGAAAACTCTTAGACAAATGGCTGAAAATTACTTGCTGATTTTTAGAAAAAAGTAGTGTGAGCAAAAAAGCTGGCACATGGGTTTTGTAGGTAATTCTGTTTTGAAGCAACCTAGATCGTTGGATTTTGAAAAAGTGGAGACTTTCCTGAAAAACTAGCAAAAAAGTAGATTCCCGAAAAAAGCAAAACTCCCAATCTTCAAGAGGATGAAATACTGGATGGACCCATCTCGATAAAAACTAAAAAAGCTTCGGTCCAATATCTGAAAAGCGATCCCCTTGAAATAAGGACCCTGAAAAAGCGAGCCTCCCTGCTTCCTCAACCTGAAACTATGAAGAACACTGAAAAAACACTTCGTTTGGGTCTTCGAATCTTTGTTAAAAGAAAAAAAAATCCTTCCTCTGGATGAAACCTGCAAAAGATAATGAAATAAAGAAGCCAAATGCTTGTCTTTATAGATCCTTAGGGCGAAAAAGTAGCTTTCTTTGTGAAAGAATAAAACTTGGATCTCATCCATGAAGAAAGCAATTTTTAAAGCACAAATCCAACTGGATGTCTTCGAATAGGAAGAATCCCTATTTTGTAGCTGCCTATGGCTTCATATGTAAGATGACAAAAAATATCTTCTTTTGATGATGTCATCAAACATGCTAGTTGAAAGAAGTGTTAGCCAATTTTTCTTCATTTTCGACACTTCTATACTCGTTTTGACTTAAATATGATTTGTCTCCAACTTCAACAAGGTGGTGAAATGTCACCATTGACTGAAAAAGTTGACTGATCCTGACAATTTGGAGACCTATCAACTGAGATTCCACTCCCGGCCTCCGACTGATGATCTGGCATTGTTTGACCAAGTTTGACCATCTTGAAAACTACCAACGGGTGAAAATCATGAAACAACTGCCCGAAAACACTGTTAAATCAGGAAATATTCTAACTCTGGGCAAGTTGGGCGCCCCAAGTCACCTGGGGCGCCTAGATCCTCATGCCTTAGAAATTTTTTTGAAAAATTCAAATTTTATGCCATTTCTTAATTTCTGTGCCCACAGCCCCTATTTGATCTTTGATTTATGTCATCTGGACAACTGTCGAGGTAGGATGGAGGGTGATCTAAGCAGTCTAAACATATCTATGATGAAATCCTAGCTTTGACTGATGTTTGACTGAGTTTGACCAAGTTTGACCAACTGGGAAAGAGCTAACAGAGGCATTTTCAACGTTTCTCAAAAAACATGGAGAAAAAACCTAACACTAGAGAGGTTGGGCACCCCAAGTCACCTGGGGTGCTTGGTTTCTCCATACTTAGCCATTTCTCTAATTTTCCAACCTTCATCTGCAACTTGCTCTGTTTTGCGTGCTGACTGCTGCTTCCTGATGTCGATTTCGATGATTCCTCGATCAACCACCACTAAATGGTGAATGAACTGCATAGACTGAGTACATTTGATGAATTTCCTAGCTTTTCAGAGCTTGACAACCAAAACGACTGCTTTTATGCTTCCCAGAACTAACTGACGGACACAGTTCTCTCATTTTCTCAAAAAATGCATAAAAATTCTATCTCTGGTGGGACTGAGTGCCCCAAGTCACATGGGGTGCTTGGTTTGCCCATACTTAGTCAAATTTTTGTGAATTCTATATTTTCACTTCACCTTGGATCCATCCTACTCTGTTTTGCGTGCATCATCGAGTCGACGACTGTTCATCGGTTCTGCATCATTGGAACAACGCTAAAAACTCGTCGACGAGCTCTGGCAGATGAACTTCCTCTATTGATGACTTTAGAGTTCATGCTTTGTCTTTTAAAAAAGTAGAAATGACTGAGTAGAGAAAACTTGGTCGTTTGCAATTTCCTTCTGGACCACGCTGATTGTGAAGCAAAATCGACCAATGATAATCAAGCGTGACGCCTGAGTTGGAGATTCTATTTTTAGAAAGTTTTGCCAGCATCCATATCTCAAGAAACCCAGAAAACCTAATTTGACATCTATTTTTTGAAATTTTTGCTTTTTTGATGAAAAATTTTCTAGACTTGTTCAAAATGCCTTAATGAAGCAAAAATTTTGATTGGGTACAACACACCTGCATTAGATAATCCAAATGGTATCTTCCTGTAGGCCATTGTGTCCCACTTGGTAGTGAAATCAATCTTGTACAGATCTTCCTCTTTCACTAAAATCTGATTGTAGCCTGAATAACCATCCAATAAAGAAAATCTTTCTGATCCTGAAACAACTTGTAAGATTTGCTCCATTGATGGCAATGGGTAATGGTCTTTCAAAGATGCTCTATTCAAGTCACAGAAATCAACATATAATCTAATTTCTCCATTCTTCTTTCTAACAGGAACTAAGTTAGATACCCAAGATGCATGCTTTATTGGAAAGATTATGTTACCTTCTATCAGTTTGTTTAATTCAGTCTTCATGAGCACTTCTAGCTTTGGGTTTAATGGCCTTTGCTTCTGTCCAACTGGTTTAGCCTTGGGTTCAAGCTCAATAGTGTGTTGAGCTAACTCAAGGTTAAACCCCTTTAGATCTCCATACTCCCAAGCAAATACATCACTGAATTCTTGACACAGCTGAATAAAAGCTTGATGTTCTTCTTTTGTGCACACTTTTTCAAGATTAAGCAGCTTGTCCATATCTCAATAGGCCCATAATGTTCCTGTTTGACAGATATGCAATCTTTGTCTCTTCTAGCCTCGTCATTAGTATTGAAAATAGATTCTAATGTCACTAAACCTTTGGGAAGCTTATTTGACCTTAGCTGCAATATCTTATCATCATATTGCTGCTGCATTTTCTGCTGATTTCCTGTAGAAAACTCAGCTTCTTCCATCAGAAAATTAACAATCTACTCATCACTGTCAAAGACTTACCAACTTGTATTATTGTCTGGCACTGATGGTCTTGCAACAACTTTAACATAAAGAGGAGTATGAACATTCTTCATTTTTGTTGGAATATCATACTCAGCACTAATAGTAGCCAGTTTGTTAGCTTGTTTATTATCAATCCTTGGTATTGATATCAAATTAAAAGCATCAAATTCATCTATCATATCCCAAAATCTGTGTTTGTACACTTTCAGCAAATCATTTTTAGTAGCAGCAATATTCCTCACTTGTTTTATCACTAATTCACTATCTCCAAATACTTTAAGGCACTTAATATTCCTTTTCCTAGCCCATTCTAATCCATAGACTAAAGCCTCATACTCAGCTGAATTATTTGAATAGCTGAAAGCAAAACAAAAAGATGAAGAATACTTTTCACATGTGGGAGAAACTAAAATAGCTCCTCCACCGGCACGGATTCTACTTCTAGAACCGTTAAAATATAGCTGCCAAACATCATTATCAGATTGTACAGTTTGCTGATTTTCTCCTTTTAATAGGTTTGGAATAGCAACACCTTTCTCTTGGATCATATAAACACCAAGACCTATTTCATCCATTTGATCAAAAGGATCTGTCTCATGATTTTCTATTGCCCACTGGTCCAAAACTAAATCAGGTATGCCCTCTAAAGGTATATTTGGGTCTTGGACAGTAGTTGGTTCTTCTTGATCAAAAATTGAAAGATTGGTGTTGATTGGGATGGGTGTATATGGCTCAAGATGGTCATTTGCTAATGGTTCTGATTTTATGGTGACTTTAGTACCATATCTAGTTCTAAAAAATAGATGAGTCCAATCAGAGGATAAATAACCTCCTAGTTTTGTTGTGAAGTCTCTGGATAGGCAAATGTCAAAGTGAGGTGGCAGATCAATAACATGGATGTCTTGATGGATTACAAAATTGGGGCATGCATGTAAGGTAAGACCAAGATCTTTCAACATCCCAACTATATTAACTTTAGTACCATCTACTTGAACAACTCCTCTTGCAACAGGCTCATAATTCAAACCAAGCTTGTCAGCTAACTGTTTGGGCATCACGAAGCTACTAGCTCCTGAGTCAATCATACACTTATGAACTAGATGGTTTCCAATTATCAAGGTAACATAAAAAGGTGGTGGTTTTCTCACTTGTTTTGGTTCATTCTTATTTTGTGCTTCATTAGTGAGCATGACCTGGGGCTGACTTGTTTGAGCTTCATTGTATAAAGATAACTGAGTTAAAGCATGTTGTAACAAATCTTTCTGACTTGGGATGTGTAATGCATCCAATATAGACATGCTAACAGTGGCTTTCTTCATATGATCAAGAATATTGAAAGAAGGACCACTAACTTTTTGTTGTATTTTGGGAACAACAGCATCTGATTATACTTTGGTTGGCTGCGATTGAGCTTCTAGTTGTCTTTTATCAGCTGTTTTCTATCCTCTTGGAAGAATATGAACATTCCAAGATGTAGAAGCTTCAGGTTGACCTTGATTACCTGCAGAAGCTTGATTTTTGCCTTTATTAGTCTGCTGTGGTACTTTATCAGCTTGTTGTTTGCTGGCATCAACTTGCTGTTGTAACTCAATAGCCCTCTTTTTTTACCTGGTATTAGCTACAATGTTGGTAAATGACTGTTTCTGCCCTGGCAACTGATTTACTCCACAAAAATAATTAACTTGCCAATTCATTAAAGCAACATCGGGATTATTGTGTTGAGTTTGGGAATCTAACTGATCATTAACACCACTTGTATTTTCAACAGCAACATAATTATTTTGGACTGTGAATGCTTGATTGACCACTCCATTCATGCAAGTAGTCTAGTTATGAGGCTGGTTACAAGGATAACACCATGCATAATCCTGAATCAAGTTATTGTAAATAGGTACAAGCTCTTTTGATGAGCTGATGGCATTGGGATTATATTGTTGATTTGGCTTGTTTTTATAATTCCTTCTCTATCCTTGGCAATCTACCTGATAAGGAGGCCTATTTTCCTGATATGGGGCTTGGTATGGTCTACTATTTTGATTCTGCTGTATTTTGAGACTCACTAAGTCTTCACTAATAGTCTGCATTAACTTAGCTATATTTTGCAGATTACCTTTAAGCTCTTGTATGTCAGAATAGATTGGATCAACACTATTTTTTACAGTTGTTCAATAGCCAAAGGCTGGTATAGTAGGTATTGATGCAATAGGAGGCACTAATATTGACATTAAGGGTTGAATGTCAAGGAATATATGTTGGCAAGAGACACTATATGGATTCATTATTGTTGTCATTGATGGCAACAAAGTTCATCCCACACTTCCGCATGTCATGGTATGTCTCTACCGGAAGTCAGAATGAAGATTGTTGAGGTCTGGTAAACAAGAACAGAGCTTGTGGCAAGGTCCGACAGACAGGTCTGGATCTCTCAGAGGAAGTATCTTGGTGAAGTGTGGATTTGGGAAAGTCAAGAGGACTACCTTGAGTAATAGATTCCAAGGATTTAGCCTCCAGTGATGGACAAGGAAAAAGATATGAATAGTTGAGTATCGGATTCCTGAGTGACAGTGTGAACAGAGGAAGAACTGACTGACAGAACATTAGACTACTTTCTGGATGTGTTTCTGATGGTGGTAAAGGTTATGAAGACATGAACTATGTTTGGCCGACATGATTAATGATTTCTACAAGTATATGGTTGATCCGCATTACTTGATGTGCAAGGATTCAACCGACATAACAGAGTTTGTGAAAAGATTGACTGTTCCGGGTGCCGACTAGAAAGATAATGAAATCACTTGTGTAGATATATATATAGGATGGATTTAGTTGTGAGAGTTGTAGTGGTAATATGTGATATGCGAATAAAAGCAGAGCAGAGCAGAAGCGGTAAGGAAGGTCCAGTATGTGAAAGGAAAGCAGCATAAGAGAAGAGGAAAGATGAAGTGCAGCAGATCAGTGTACTGAGCCTAACCAGAACTAAACTCCAGCATATGTGGATGCCTCCAATCAGTTCAAGTATTGTATAACACTCTTTTGTAGACAGTGTGTCTCTTGTAGGCAGTGTGCCTCCTTGTGAGCAGTGTGCTCGGGCAGTGAGCCCTAATTGGCAAGTGCCATTTTGTAATTCCTTATTCTTCTAATAGAGAATAATCTTTGGGTTAATCACCCCATGGTTTTCTCCCTTAACAGGGTTTCCACATCAAAAATATTGTGTCATGTGTATCTCCATTTCATGGTTATGTTTGCTTGTTTGAATTAAATGTTGCATTAATTAATAAGAAAGTTCAGAAAGAAGAAATAATTTGGATAACTGATTCACCCCCCCTCTCAGTTATCAACAATTGGTATTAGAGCTAAGTTCCTCCTAATAGAGCCTAACAGCTTGAGAAAGATCTGGGAGTTCAAATGGATGCATATGGTTTAAGGGAGCAACTCAAGACTGCCCTTGATGATCTTGAACAGTCAAACTCTGAAGTCAATGAATTAAAGGAAAGACTCAAACATGCTGATGATTTCATGAGAGAACTAAAAGACAAATTAAGTCTTTCTATGAAGAAGAGAAAGGAGCTGCTTCAGCAATTGGCAAGACAAGGTGAAGCAAATAATGCAAATGAAGAGCTGAAGGAAAAAACTAAGTTGTGTGAAAAGTTATCAAAAGAGATCATTATGGTAAGACATGAAATGGAATCAGGAGTCATGAAGTTTACCCAAGAAGTTGAAGAGAAAAGAAAAACTGAAGATAATCTAAGACAATCTCTCAAGGAGAAATTAGAAGATTGCCACTAGATGGATAGAATTATCAGACATCTTGAATCTGATCTTGAAGATGCTAAAGATAATGAAGAAAAACTTGAGGATCAAATTGTCTCTCTAAAAAGGGATCTTCAAACAGCAAATGAGTATAAAGAGAAATTCAAGATAAGTTCTGCTCAACTTGAAGTTCTTCTTGGAAGTAAAAAGAAAGTAGATGACAAGTGTGGTTTGGGATATGAGAAAGGAGAAAGCTCGAGATCTAGTCAGAAGAATTTTGGATCAAAAAATCCAAGGATCAGGCCTAGAAGACCTCCAATAAGACAGCCTAATGCTCAAAGATATCCATCCTTCAATGGATACTGCCACAACTACAATCACTTTGGTCACAAAGCTAATTAGTGCAGAAAGAGAATGAATCAGACTAATTCATCCTTCTCTGGACAGTGTTTTAATTGCAAAAGGTATGGTCACAAATCTCATGAATGCAGAAATATGCAAATGAACAAATCATTCAATGGTAGATGCTTTGCATGCAATAGAATAGGTCATATGGCTAATCAATGCAGATCAAGAGGATATCAATCAAATATGCAAAGAAATGTTGTTTGACAAATCTGCAATAGATTTGGTCATAGTGCAAAATTTTGTAGAAGCAAGAATCAAGACAAAAGAGGTCTGGTATATCATAATCATCAAGATAAGGGTAAACAAAAGGTGAATGCAGATGAAGTGAAAAGTGAGATGAACAAGATTTGGGTGAAGAAAAGTATAGAGAATGTAGATGTTGGATCCGCACCAGACTCTGGTGCTGATATTCCTTCTGAAAATTAAGAAGTGAGCTCTGGCTCAGGGGGAGACAAAGAAAACCTTGTTCCCCCAGCCAGTCAATTGGTGCCTAAAATTGGCACATGAGAAGCTGCGGATCAAATGGTTTCTAGAGAAACATGTAAAGAAGGTCAGGTAAAGATCTGAGAGATCCGTAAGAAAATTTAAAAAGTTTAATTCCTTCAGAATTGGTCCGGTTAAGCAAGTCTTCTGGTAAAATAGGTTTCTCACAAGATTGGCCCGGTATGAATCCAAATTGATACAGCTTGATCTGCGGATACATAAGAGGATCAGAAGGACAAGTGGATATGATGATTCATCACTAACATCGATCACAAGGGAATCATAATGATCCAGATGAGTTTCTTCCTCCTTGAACAAGGAAAACAAGGCAAACTAGAATAAATTAGGTTGTGCATTTATTGCAGGGTAAGAATTAGGGCTTTTTGAAAATAAAAGAGTTCACTCGTTTGTCATTCACACATTTGCACATTCAAAGAAAAGAGAGAAGGAGCTCTGCAACTACTTCTCCCAAAGACCAAGATGATTCTTCATACAGCTCAATCTGGATTTCATCATGTGTGCCCTAATCAGCGCAAAAGGTATTCTTTGTTCTTGATATCTCTCAGTAAGATTTCTTGATAATGGGTACTCCAAATATTGTAAAGATCTCTGATAGACATCGCCCCACTTTCAAGAAACATCCATACAAATCCTTGGAGATAGATCCCCTAGGAGCCTTCTCTAGTGTTCCGCATGGCATTTTGCACACCGAAGATATTAGGGTTTATATACATGCAAACATTGAAGAGTTTGGGGAATTCAAACTAAGAGACATATACCACAAGCAATTAATAGACGATTCTTTTGAGATCAAACCTTAGTATAAGGGCATTCAGGAAAAACACTTTGATCAGTTCATTCATTTCCCCTACTTTGAAGAAGATGAATGGGTCTGGTATGTATTGAGTAGGGTACATGACAACTTTCTATGGCTGAACAAACCTTGCAAAATCACCAAAGAAGCAATTAGGGCAGTAACTGGTTTACACTCCTCCGGAGGAATACCTGTCCTCAAATCTATCAAAAACAACATTGTAACTGAGGCCACCGAATCAAAATTTGATAAGAGGGCAATGACCATTGAAGATATTACTGACCCGGATATCAAGTATGCATCTATGATAATAGGATACAAGATATATCATTCCAGTAGGGAGAATTCAGTATCCGGAACTACAGTATACACAGCCTATGAGATGCTGAGAAAGAATGCAGATTATGATCTCTGTGAACTTCTGTTGAGCCAACTAATGGAAAACATATAGAAGATTAAAAAGGACAAGAAAAACTCCTTTAAATATGGTGGACTGATACTATGTTTATTTTTCTACTTCATGAATGAGCTACCTGGATCAAATGGATGGGCATGGCAAAATGACAAACCTGTAGCAATTCAGATTAGGGATTACTTGCATGATCTTGGGGATGGAAAGGCAAGGAATATAGCTCTGTGGGGTTACTTTAAGCAATTTCAGAATACAATGCAAATCAGAGAAATAATCCCTAAATCAGTGGTTGAGAAATACAAGGATATAGTGTGCTTCATGGTAGACACTGACCAATGCCTAATGGAGGTAGTAGAGCTAAGGACAGTCTGGATCATGCCCATAGGGTATGAAGTTGATGAACAGATTGTGGAGCTGCATGTTCAACACATGCTAAGCCAGCCTAAAGATCCAAAAGCAGAAAGGTTTGGAACCTTTGAGGAGCTGAGTATAAAAATTCATGTTGAACTTAGAGAACCAGAGATCAAGAGGAAGGTAAGAAAAGAAGTAGAAAATATTGCCCAAGGCCTTGGCATCTCAAAGGAGGCACTTGATGCCCACAAGAAAAGGATGGAAAGGGCTGAGGAAGAGAAGAAAGAGGCAGAAAAGAAAAGCAAGGAAAGTACTCCGGTAGAAACCTCCACCTGGACCAGATCATCAAAGAAATCTGCATCTGTCACAGCCAAAAGCTCAAGAACATCAAAATTGGAAGTCTAGGCATCCGGCAAAAGAAAGAAAAGATCAAAGACAAAAGCCACAAGGGCTTATGTAAGTCAAAGAGATGAAGAGGAAACTGAATTAGATGAGGAGATAAGGGAACTAAAGAAGAAGAAGAAATCATTCGGTAACCTACCACAGGACAAGACAAGGAAGAAATGGCAGAGGAATTTGTTGAAAATCCCACCCTGACTTTAGAAAGTGTAATAAAATCAGTCACTGTGGATGGAAACCTTCAACCAATGGCCGAATTTTATGATGATTACAATGAGGCTAACCAAAAGATCTTGCAGGAAGCTACAATCAAGTACCTGAACATATATAATAAGGCCTTCATTGAAATTATATCTCTTATTCCCAAGAGCCTTGAAAAGGAGTTAGAAATAAGAAAGAACAACGCCATGGCTAAAGACCTTGAGATCCGGGAACAAATAGCTATTCAGCTATATCCTTCAATTGATCCCAAGACAATGAATATGGTATTCAAGGATTGCAAGGATGAGTTCAGGAGTAAAGCAAGGATGAATCAACTCATGCTTGGTGAGACTGACAAGGTAGCCAAGGACACTGAAGAGATTCTCTGGAAAGCCTTCAAAAGATTTAATCTTCCTATTATAGAGGACTTGGGTACTGATCCCTCAACCACAAGTGTTGCAGAAGAAACTACTGAGAAAATGACAGAAGAGGTGGGCCCTAAACAGACTAACATTTCTCCTCCGGTTTCCCCTACAGTCTCCGAATCTAAAGGAGAAGAAAAATCACAGGAGAAAGAAGCAGAGGTAAAAGAAAAAGAAGATGACAGTGCTAAGGTTGTAGAAGGAGAGAAGACCTCAACAGAAAAGACCACAACTGCTAGTGGTGAGAATGTAGGAGGAGAGAAAACTCAAAAGGACAGCTCCAAGATTGTAGAAGAGAAGAAACATCTGTCTCTGGCAAGAGACACTGCACAAACTGTCCAAGAATTCCTAAACAAAGAAACAATGGAGATTGATGATCTGGAGCTTCTACAAGGACCATTTAATTTTGATTCTCTCTCCGGTACAAACTATGAAGATAGCTTCATTCGCTAATGCAAAAGTGAAAGAAAAACTCCTAAAGTCTCATATGGAAGACTATGAGTTGATAGAAGCTACTTCCAGAGTGCTTGAAAAGATTATGCCATCGATTCAGAAAGATCCCACAGCCTCCACTTTCGGTAATCTCAAAACTCTAGTCAGCAGTGTTAATACACATTTTGATTCACTAGAGAAGTCAGCAGAAGATAAGGTCTAGAAGGAATTTCATGCAAAAAGATTATCAGAGGTACAAGGTTTGATAAATAATGATAGGAGAAATATGAGTATAGGGATAAAGAGCTTAGAAAATGCTCTTAAAGATGGTGGAGAAATATACAAATTTTGTTTATCATGGTCCAAAGCAACAGTGGAGATTGAAAAGAAAATAAAAGAGCAAGAGAATAAACCACTAAGTTTGTCTCAAAGTTTTGATCCTCTCTCTTCCTCCATAGTCAATCAAGAGTGTCAGACTATTGCAATCACAAATGCAATAAATAATTTTGAGAAAGAAAAGAAGACATAATTAGTCGAATGGGTGAACTCAGAAGGATCACTGTCCCTAAGTTAGAGGCCATGCATGAGGCCATAAGTGAAGCTCAAATCACAGCCCAGACAAATGATCTGATAGATCTTAAGAGGGCAGAAGCTTTTACGTTTTTGTTGAGTGGTCACATTTCAATTTTGGATAGAATGAAGCAAAGTTGGGCTACAGAACTCATCCAATTGAAGACATCCTTTGCAGACATTCTTCAGTTTATGTATGTAATATGCGGCTAAGTATAGTTAAATTTTTGAAAATTTTGGTATGCGGACCCTACCCTTTGCCATTGATGTCAAAGGGCGAGTGAAAAGCAGTGAAAAATGAGGAATCCAACTAAGGGGGAGCTCCAGAAAATATATATAAAAACAGAGCATCAGCCAAGGGGGAGCATAGTGTAAACACTTAAGTCATTTTTCACTAAGTGTTGCCATCAATGCCAAAGGGGGAGATTGTTGGCAAGAGACACTATATGGATTCATTATTGTTGTCATTGATGGCAACAAAGTTCATCCTACACTTCCGCATGTCATGGTATGTCTCTACCGGAAGTTAGAATGAAGATTGTTGAGGTCCGGTAAACAAGAACAGAGCTTGTGGCAAAGTCCGACAGATAGGTCCAGATCTCTTAGAGGAAGTATCTTGGTGAAGTACAGATTTGGGAAAGTCAAGAGGACTACCTTGAGTAATAGATTCCAAGGATTTAACCTCCGGTGATGGACAAGGAAAAAGATATGAATAGTTGAGTACCAGATTCCTGAGTGACAATGTGAACAGAGGAAGAACTGACTGACAGAACATTAGACTACTTTCCGGATGTGTTTCTGATGGTGGTAAAGGTTATGAAGGCATGAATTATGTTTGGCTGACATGATTAATGATTTCTACAAGTATATGCTTGATCCACATTACTTTATGTGCAAGGATTCAGCTGACAGAACAGAGTTTGTGAAAAGATTGATTATTCTGGGTGCCGACTAGAAAGATAATGAAATCACTTGTGAGGATATATATATAGGATGGATTTAGTTGTGAGAGTTGTAGTGGAGATATGTGATATGCAAATAAAAGCAGAGCAGAGCAGAAGCAGTAAGGAAGGTCCGGTATGTGAAAGGAAAGCAGCATAAGAGAAGAGGAAAGATGAAGTGTAGCAGATCAGTGTACTAAGCCTAACTGGAACTAAACTCCAGCATATGTGGATGCCTCCAATTAGTTCAAGTATTGTATAACACTCTTTTGTAGATAGTGTGTCTCTTGTAGGCAGTGTACCTCCTTGTGAGCAATGTGCTCGGGCAGTGAGCCCTAATTGGCAAGTGCCATTTTGTAATTCCTTATTCTTCTAACAGAGAATAATCTTTGGGTTAATCACACCGTGGTTTTCTCCCTTAACAGGGTTTCCACATCAAAAATATTGTGTCATGTGTATCTCCATTTCATGGTTATGTTTGCTTGTTTGAATTAAATGCTGCATTAATTAATAAGAAAGTTCAGAAAGAAGAAATAATTTGGATAACTGATTCACCCCCCCTCTCAGTTATCAACAATATAGGCATAAGAGGCCTTGGTACAATTTTACCAGCTTGAATTAAACTATTTTTAGCTCTAATAGCAATATCAAATGCACCTAGTAAAGTAACTCCAACCATTGACTGAATCATGATAGCAATATCACTATTCAATGCTCTAAGATAATATAGAAATGCATGCTTGGGTGAAGGCCTTACCATTTTTAGAATTCTATTTCAAGTCCTCTGAAATCTAAAGTTAAAATCTGACATTTGCTCTTGTGGAGCTCTCTTGATAGTTGTCATTTGTTCAACAAGTGATAAATGATCTGACTTATCTTGAAACTATCTATTTAAAGCAACTCCTAATTCATCCCATTATGTAATAGAATTAACTCTTAATCCTCTAAACCATTGAAGAGCTTTACCTTTAAAAGATGCTGCTAGTAGCCTTATTGCTATATTTTCTTCTGTGATATGATGATCATCACATAATGATGCTACATCTCTGATGTGTTCTATCGGTGTGGTTCCATCTTCACTGGTGAAACTAGGCAAACTTTTCAGTGCAGCTACTGCTATTGCACAATGCTGCTGTAAATTCAATGGATAGCCCCCATTAAATGTCACAAATGGTTGATTTCTTGGTGGTGGTGGTGGTCTATTTGTTGCCATCTGAATGATAGGTACTTGTAATATCGGTACTTATACTATAGGCACCTCTTGGATTGGTATCTCTTGAAAAATAGGTTCTTCTCTTTCAACTTGTAATGAAGGTTCCTCCTCCTCAAGCTCTCGAAAAATAGGTTCCTCTTGAAAAATAGGTACTTATTCTCTTGGACTTGCTGGTGGAGAACAATGAGGTACTGATGAAGAACTTGCAAATAAAGGATTTTGATGAGAAGCAAATTCAGGCTGTGTATTTGGTAGATTTGGTACTACTGTACTTGCTAGCCTTATCACTCTATCTACTTTCACCCTCCTTTTTGGTGGTGTTAGATGAATATGCTTCTTTTCAAGATCTTTATTTGATCTTGTTTGGTACTCTTTCATAGGTTGTAAGATCTGATCTATCAAACCAGAAAATAAGAGTTGCCAGGTACTTGATATAAAACCTCTAAAAGGCTGTAAAATCTACTGATCATACCAAAACAATAGAAAAAATAAGTTCTTTTTGAACTGAAAATCAGTTCAAAGGTCCCACCGGGCATGCCAAAAACTATTAATGAGCAGGATTGCACTCGTTATGCAAAGTTGTGAAGCTCAGCAATCTTGTGTAACATGGAATCAAACTTAGGTTTTGGGTGACCTATGGTGAGCTTGAACCTCTAGATTATGGGTTGGTTCCCTTGTAAACTAATAAATTTGTAGGAAAAGGGTTGAAAGGACCTACTGAAATCACTAAAAATGAAACTTAAAGTGTGGTGAAGCACCTAATTAGATGGAAAACTACAAGTCTAACTCACAATAAATCTTAGAAAATCTATCCACACAATTCACTTTGGCAATATGATCACAAAAATGATTCTAGGGGAGGTTGGAAATAACTTTCTTTTTGAAGGAAAATAGGGTTCTCACAACATGAAAGAAAACTTATTCCAATTGCACAACCTAAGACCTGTGATTTCAATTCTATTCAATACATGCAAGTACAAATGAGACAATGATTTTAAAGGTTTTGATATTAAACCCAATAAAATCTCATCATATCATTCACAAAAGAAACACTAATGGAAAGGTAGAATTCAGATGAAAAATAAAGGAACACTTGCATAAAAAAGACAAATAATAGAACTTGTAACCTGCTGTAATCTCTATAAATCTGCAAAATATGAGTTACAAAACCTTCTTCTCTCAGCGATGTGTAAGAGAGCAAAAAGGAAAGAACTAGAAAAACCTAAGTTTTTCTTACAATATATAATATGCTCTCTCACAAAGACCTAGAAAGGTCAATTATAGTCAATTGCCTCTAAAAATAATCCCTCAAAACTGATCCATGAGCAAGCAAGAAAATCCCTAAAAATAAGGGCTATAACTATCCCAAATCGAGCTAAAATAGCTCCAAACTGCTCCTCTCTATTAGTTTGACCAAGAGGTGGACCAAACTCTCCAATTTTGACCCAAAAACCATGCAAAGAACTCCAAAAAACCTCAGTTAACTCTATCCTCCAAATTTGCATGATTTTGGGATGAGAAAAAAATGTGAGCAAGAAATAAAGTAATTAGGATAATTACTTTACTATGAGTTACAATTTGTTCTATCTTTTTGACTTTACAACTTGTGACAAAATAATAAAGTAATTTATAATTATATTACTTTATTATTTGTTTACATTGTTTTAGTTGCAAAGTCATGCAAAAAATGAATGCATTTGTTTTTTAAAAGATTTAAAAAACAAATAATACTCCTTGTCTCTCCCTTATGTCTCCTCATGCAACACACAACATGTATTTGCATAACTTACATGCATTTATCTCAACCTTATAACTCCCATGCATACATTCATCATTACATTGCATCAATATGTGTCTTCACACCTTATAACTCCAAACATCAATACCTCATGCAACTCCATGGAAAAATAAATACAACACCATGTATTATTCATCACATAATATACATTTTAAAAAATGCATCACCTTATCACCCCTCATGCACAATAAGGTATAAATATCCCCTTCGAATCATTGCTTATGTTGACCTTTGAAGGAAAAGAAAGGTTAGAAGGACACTTTTGGTCCCTATGGAATCATGTGGTTTGAATCATTATGATGCAGTGCAAGGGTTCACATTCTTCTACTTGCCATTATCTTGGCATAAATCAGATTCACAAAACTGAAAACTCTCTCTTAGTGAGGCATGACTTCGTGGTTACCAATATGCATAATGGACTCAAAACACTTACTCATGGTTGTTTAGGTATCTAAAAAGATTAACACAACTAACCAAACACAACTTGATCACCCAAATGGTCAACAACAATGCTCCAAAGACAAACAATTCAAAACTGCCTCTTAGCCTTGTAACCCTTCCTCTAGGAACAACCTATCATATCTTTTGATACACGACTCATATCAAGACTATGAAAATAGTTTTAGACACCCATTTCTAATTTCTCAAACATATCCCAAAATCGGAATGGACTCCTTTGGACCAAACCCTCCAAAAATGGACTATCCCATTTCTGCAACTTGGCCAATTAGGCCACTTTTACAAAGAAAGTACTGGAAAATTCAACCCTAGATCTTTCCTACCAACTCTAATGGTCTTAACACATGTCAAATATCACCTTTATGCAGATTTTTTCATTAGGTTTCATCAACAATGGGCTATATCAAAAATTCATGGCTTCGCCTAGCCTTACAAGACAAAAAACATAAAAAAACAGCCTAGGGCATCATAAAAGTCACCTCAAACCTCTACTTTCTGAAAAACCACCAATGGAATCTCAAACTACATCCTATCCCCTCCCAGTTCACCAAAAAATGGACAAATTCTACCAGTGGGATGGACTACAAATCACCATTTTGTAATCAAACCCTCAAATTCAGATTTTTCATACTAGTTTTCACTAAAACGACTATAACTTTTGATAGACATAATAAAAATCAATGATAATAGATTCAAATGAAATATACTTCATTCCTTTTTACAATAAACTAATATTTATGCCCTTATACGATGTACAATGGTCGTACCATGCGCTGTAATAGGATTGTTATAGGAGAAATATGGAAATTGCAGTCACTAAAACGATCACATCTTCCACAATATGTAATGAAATTTCATGAAACAAAAACCAAAATATAGAAGAATCAAAAACCCATCCATCCCATATGGTCTCAGGCCATGATTAGGGTTGTACCATCCATACAATGTCAAGAAAACAAGGAAAATATGCTTGAAATACAGAGTTTTCTCATTGATTTCTTATTCAATCTTCAATACATCTTCCTCCACCATACAAAATGGCTCATAAGAGAATATTTAAACCCTTTACAACCTTCTCAACTAACTATAACTGACTTCTTTCCTACTTGACCCTTCATATTCCTTATTCTTGTCATTTTTGTACTTTTGCAACTTTTGCAATTACAATATGTTGCAACTTTGACAATATTTGAAATATGAACCTAAATAACTTTCCTAAGACCTATGACAACTTTATTATGGTCCCTTGGACCTTAAAATAGCCTTGGAACATCAAATTTAAACAAAATTCAAAAATGGCCTCATGGAGGCTTGATTTTATTAGGGTGCTCCTGCACCATACTCCCTGCCAAAAGAAATTCAAGTCCCTTGAAGACTTTGTGGCACCATTCCTCTACTTGAACCTTCTTGTCCTCTTGCTCTCCCCATATTCTTGCACCTGGTAATCCCTTCCACTAGGTCAGGTAATGGAAAATTGCACCAATAATGATCTTGAACCTATTCACAACTTGCCATTGCTTCTCCTTTGCAAACTGTCCTTTGACCTTCTTCTTGCCAAGAACTAATGGTGTACTTACCTCTATACCTACAAACAAACATTTACCTTTTGTCCATTGGACTTTCTTCTTCATCACTTTTGTTGCATGCTTGAACTCACTCACTTGCCTTGACCAAACATCCACTCTCACTTCACTTTCTATCTTCACATCTACTTTCAGATCCTCTGCTCTTGGAACCTCTGTGCAATCAAACTTATAAACCTATGTCATGGCAGAATATGACTGCCTTTCAACCTCTTGTCCAATTAGTAGACATACTACCTCTCCCACTATGACCTCTCTAGGCCATTCTTGCCTTTCCTCTGGCAACTCACTCTCACTTACCTCCCCTTTCCCACTCATCAAGGCCTCTACCCCAAGGATCTCTGTCTCATCTGATCCACAAACCTTTGCACTATTAGGTTCACATACTTCTTGTCCCATCAATGGACAAAGCATCATCTCTTGCACAAATTATTTCTTACCACACATAATTACCCTTGCTGCTTTATTCTGTCCTTCTTCATTTTCTTTTTCTTATACCATCTCCTATTCAATATCCTCTCAGCTTTTAGGTTCCAAAATTCCATTTCTTGTGCATATACCTCCGTAGCATCATCATTTATGTCTTCATCATACAATATAGGAGCATATTCACCATTACCACAATCTACATAATACCCTTGCAAATCTGTGTATACCTCATTAACAAACAAATCTGCAACATCTTCATTAGCAACCTTATTATCAACAGCAACTTGATCATTAATATCAACATCAACATGCCTTTCCACTTGCTCATCCTGAACATTAGACTCAAATAACTGAAAATGACATGGAGACTCATCCACAACTATGTTTACCATGTCTTCTTCAATGCTTGATGTCAAAAAAGTCATAGGTATACTCACCATTTCATTTTTTACCTCTTCCTCTATTGCTATCAATTGTCCTTGCTTGTCTTCTTCTTAATTGGACAATCTTCTTGATGGGTCATGACACCTTCTTTTTGATTTGTAGATGCCATTTTTGCACCTCAAGTGCTATTCTCCTTTCAACTTCTTCCATCTCTATTCTCATCTACTTCATGGCTTGCTTTAACTCCTTGATCTCTTGATCAAACTCCTTTTTCTTTGGCTCTTCCTTCTTCTTTACCTCTTCTTCCTATTTTATCTTCTTTTGCTTCTTCACTTGTGACCCCTTAACCTGCAAATACCTCTTGAACATATCTATCTTCTCTTCAAGCAAGTCCCTTTAACTTGCTTCTCAACTTCTTTGCCTCACCTAGGTCCTTCCACTTTTCCTCAACCTAGTCTTTTGGCCACCAACCTGCACACAACCACAAAACTCTCTTGCCCAGACCTTCTGAGCTCTTATACCAATTGATGCAGTGCAAGGGTTAACATTCTTCTATTTGCCATTATCTTGGCATAAATCAAATTCACAAAACTAAAAACTCTCTTAGTGAGGCATGACTTCATGGTTCCCAATATGCATAATGGACTCAAAACACTTACTCATGCTTGTTTAGGCATCTAATAAGATTAACCTGACTTACAAAACACAACTTGATCACCCAAATGGTCAACAACAATGCTCCAAAGACAAACAATTCAAAACTGCCTCTTAGCCTTGTAACCCTTCCTCTAGGAACAACCTATCATATCTTTTGATACACAACTCATATCAGGATTGTGAAAATAGTTTTAGACACCCATTTACAAGTTATCAAACATATCCCAAAATTAGAATGGACTCCTTTGGACCGAACCCTCCAAAAATGGACTATCTTGTTTGTGCAACTTGGGCAATTAGGCCACTTTTACAAAGCAAGTACTGGAAAATTCAACCCCAGATCTTTCCTACCAACTCTAATGGTCTTAACACATGTCAAATATCACCTTCATCCAGTTTTTCTCATTAGGTTTCATCAACAAAGGGCTATATCAAAAATTCATGGCTTCACCTAGCCTTACAAGCCAAACAACATTAAAAAAATAGCTTAGGGCATCATAAAAATCACCTCAAACCTCTACTTTCTGCAAAACCACCAATGTAATCTCAAACTACATCCTATGCCCTCCCATTTCACCAAAAAATGGGCAAATTCTACCAGTGGGATGGACTACAAATCACCATTTTGTAATCAACCCCTCAAATTTAGATTTTTCTGACCAATTTTCACTAAAATGACTATAACTTTTGATAAACTCAATAAAAATCAATGATAATAGATTCAAATGTAATCTACTTCATTCCTGTTTCCAAAAAACTAAGATTCATGCCCTTAAAGGTCGTACAATGGTTGTACCATGTGCTGCAACAAGACTATTACAGGAGAAATCTAGAAATTGCAGTCACTAAAATGATCATATCTTCCACAATATGTAATGAAACTTCATGAAGAAAAAACCAAAATATAGAAGATTCAAAACCCCATCAATCCCATATGTCTCAGGCCATGATTAGGGTTGTACCATCCATACAAAGTCAAGAAAACAAGGAAAATATGCTTGAAATACAGAGTTTTCTCATTGATTTCTTATTCAATCTTCTATACATCTTCCTTCACCATACAAAATGGCTCATAAGAGCATATTTAAACCATTTACAACCTTGTCAACTGACTATAATTGACTTCTTGCCTACTTTACCCTTCATATTCCTTATTCTTGTCATTTTTGTACTTTTGCAACTTTTGCAATTACAATATTTTGCAACTTTGACAATATTTGAAATATGAACCTAAATAACTTTCCTAAGACCTATGACAACTTTATTATGGTCCCTTGGACCTTAAAATAGCCTTGTAACATCAAATTTAAACAAAATTCAAAAATGGCCTCATGGAGGCTTGATTTTATTAGGGTGCTCCTGCACCACATTAGGTTTGAAAGACTTTAGATGTCTTTACCACAATGTCAAAATGGATAATAATGATTTATTTTTAACATAGAAGTCAAAGGAAGAAAACACACTTGGTGCTCGAGCTAGGGCAAATTGCGAAAAGAAAAAAAACCTAAAAGATTTTTGTCATTTCTCACTTGGCTCCTCCTGAGCTGCCGCCATGACTACTAGGGTTTCAAAGAATCTTCACCATTTTCTGCAGTTTTTGAGGGGTTTTCTTTGACATTCTTCTGAATCTTCGACATGAAAGAGTAAGGTAAGATCATTTTGCACTAGTTCAACTCATTTTCTTTACTTTTGGATGCAAACATGGCCTTCAGGCCATGGCTATGATGTAGTTTCTTTTGATATATCCTTTGTATGCTTCATCCTCTCATTGTATTTTGTTTGCTCTTAGTTAAAAGTCCATCATGGCTGACTAGTTTGTGAGTTTTGAGAGCTCAACTTTGAGCATACCCGTGGCCTGTGAGCATGTATTCTTTGCCTGGAACAAGATAAGGTAAGCCTTCCTCTTATCTTTGCATCATTTCTGAGTGTTCGCAAGCTGGAAATCTCTCATAATATATGTGGGTTTTAACATTCTTAAAAGAATATTTATTCTCAAGCCACGGCCATGGTTCCACATACATATGGTTTCATTTGCATTTTATACCAGTTCTGTGAAAAAGAGAGCTTGACCCATGACAAAAAAATGAACACCTATGAAAATGAAGACTTTTCTATGCTCTAGTTGTCTTTTCTAAGAATTTCTTCATATATTATGACAAGGATTTGAAGCAACATTTTCCCTTCTCTATATTTCAACCTCCATGGCATAACAATACAAGGGTTTGTAGCATCTTTATCTTCTGGTAGCAACATCTAACAAAACATTGTATATATGTTTGTACTTTCCTTTTGGGTTTGTCATAAAACTTTATAATTTATTACTTCTCTACAGGTCGTGAGCTTATGACCTTCTGGGTCTGCACAAAAGGACAAGATTTTTCATTGTAATGGGAAAGCCATAAGATGCTTAGGGTCTGTACATTATGAATCACTATTTTAAAAAATCACTGTATGTGTAAGACTTCGATGATATCTGCATTTTGGGTCTCTTTGTGTTACTCAGTGCTTCTTGGTGATAGTCAGTTTTGAAAGGCAGTGGTCTTTTCCCCTTTTTGTCATTCTATTTAGGCATTGAAGGCAAAAATGGAAAAGCTTATAAAATACAGCTGCCCCTTTTGTAACTTTTTGTAGATGAAAAAATATATGCCTCTACAGTTTTAACTTGACTCTTCTTTTGTTCTTTATCACTGTCTTGTGTTAGTTATTGATCCTTCATGCCCTCTGAGAGTTATAAGGACTGCTTTCCTAAATTATTGGTGGTTAAATGACAACAATAATGACTTCAAGGCACTTGGAATTGTTAAACCCTCATCCAATCTTGGAGGTCCTCAAAATTACCATAATGGAGTGAATAACCTTCTAACTGTCCTCAAACCTCTATCATATCACTGTCACCTTCTTGCATTTGTTCTCTCCTAGTTGTTGGCACAAAATAAAGTAGACTGAGGATGGTATCCATTAGTTTGTTAGTAGCCTCCCTTTCCACACTCAATCAGGCTATGCAGAACTAAAGCATGATATGATACACATTTTATTTCTTGTTTAGGTATCTGCTATCTCCATTTTGATCTTTCCTAGCAATGGACTACTCGTCCTTTAGCAACAACCATTGGCTGTCCCAAATACCATCTAATAAAATCTATCACTATGATGAACTTCTCACAACTGCTGCTCCATAGAGATGATTGTTCTTTCAACAGAGATGACTGCTTTCTCCAACTTCTGGGCATGAATGTATTTCATATCATTGCTATCAATGCATTCACAGTCGTATCATGCTAGTGGCCTTTGAAAACTCATTAACAAGCATTGTAACCTCCTATGCTAATTGCTTTAATTATTCTTTTCTGCCTGATGATTGTTTTTATACAACCTTTTTCATCCATTAGGAATGTGGAAACTTGTGGACTGCCTAGTCTTCTTTGCAGATTATGATGGTTTTATTACACTTTTATTACAGTCATGGTGCAGCCTTATCACTTCAGATGATTGATCTTTTAGTGTATTATGCTTAAGATAGTGATAACATGTTCTCCTTATACTTGATGAATGATAACACTGTACCTGCATATTTTAATCTTATGACAAAGGCTCCTTTAATGATGATTGTCTTTCTTCTAAGACTATCCTACGGTTATAAAATAGTTGCTCCACCTTGTATATGCCTTTTTGGCTATCAATGTTGCCACTCTATGACTGTACTTGACTGATATAAGACTGTTTATCTTTGCATGGCTGTCCTTTGTCCTTTATGACCGTTCAAATGAATTCAAAAGCAATTCTACATCTCATTCACAACAAAAGGTAGCAAAATACATGTTCTATTTTCTGCTCCATGATGTTTTTCTCGTTGTAATGCTTTTGATGGGACTGTCCTACCTGGCATTTATGATATAGCTATTCTCTCCATTCATACTTTGTTCATTGATGTGATATGGCAGCAACAAGAATGTGAACTGTCCCTCATGCTGCTCCATGGTATGGCTATTCCACATGTATGAATGCTCCTCCACTGTGATTGATCCATCATTATGACTAAAAAATCATGTTTCTTGGGTAACATTGTCATTGCTATCTCCTATAACAGTACCTATATTTGATGACTCTCCTTTTCATATTGCATTTGATACATCTTATATAGTAGCAATATGAATATGATGTAATATCATGATGCTAGTTTATCATTTTCTCTTGGTTGTCAAATCAAAGTTTCACTTTGACATTAGACAGTTACCAAAGCTAGGGAATAGCTCATTCTAATAACTGTCTATTGCCAAAGGGGGACTCTTTCATGATTGTTTCAAGTTTGCTGAACATTTCTTAGTTCCAGTAACTGAATATTGTCAAAATGCATTCTTTTGATGACACCTTGATAAAAGTGTTTACAATTTGAATATTTCTACATTAATAACAATATTTGAGCATGTTGGGCACAACCCTTGTGGGAGCCCATTTTCTCCACATGTTATTTCATAAGAATTGAATCAGCAACATGATTTCTCCTATACCTGCACAGTGAACAAACAAGTTAGCATAAAAACATACCTTTGAAAATTAAATGATCTTTCTCATGATGATTTGGCCCTCATCTGATGATGATCCAATTATAGCATCATGATTGCATGTTTATATATCTGTTGATAAGGCATATTATGAGTTTGTATATCTGGATCTCTAACAAAACTTTTTCCAATCTTGCAGGTTCATCATTCCGATCAGGAGCAAGAAGCTGAAGACATCAAGATCAAGTTGCAGATAGGAGGATCAACCTTCATTCCAAGGCAATGATGGATATCACTCTCCTCATATGTTCTCTTTGTCTCCTTTATCTTCATATGTATATCTTACATGCTTTGTTGCATTGGCTCAATTTAGTCATTCCCATGGCTTGTGTGGGACATATTTAAACATTTTCTTGAATATAAGCAATTATTTTATTTTATACAATGATTTATGTATGTTTTGCTTTCTAAATCAAATGTATATCTTAAAATAACTGAATCTACTTTAAAAGATATGTTTAAAAAATTATGATGAAATGATAGTTTATAAATACCTTTCCTTTTGCACTGAACTATGGTACTTGAATAATTAGTTACATCATAACTGAAAGATGAAATCAGTTAGATACCTATCATTTCTTAGATGCCTATTCTCTTGCCCTTAGATCAAATTTCACTTATCAGGATGGTTTGATAGCTTAGATTGAACTATCACATTATCTTGATAAGTGATCCTCCATTGCTCTCTTGTCAAGATAGCAAGCATTTGACTAAGTGATCATGCACTTTAAAATTTTTCTTTTATCCCCTTTGTAACAACTGCAATCTAGGCCTTGCTAAATTAGGTGTGAACATAATTTAGTAACAATACCTTCCTCATTGTCATGACAAACCTACTATTGAAATTAGCCACATTCTCATTCACACCCTTCTTGATAGTTGTTAATTCATGGAGATTGTGAACTTTGGATCAATTTTGTCTCCACACTGCAACCTAAAAACTCTCATGAATTCTTCCCATGAGTCACTACTACTGACAGGAAGACTCATATACCACTCTTTTGCACTTTCCTCTAAGGACTACATAAACAACTTCATCATAACATCTTCATCTTTGATTTCATATTCATCTATTATATTAATGAAGCATTTTAGATGTTCTTCTCTGGTGATAGGATTATTCCCTTGAAACGTAGGCACCTTAACTTGATCTCATTTGGTATAGGATTGGAATAATTGGGGATTACATAGAATTCTAGTTGTTTGTATCATTCCATCCCTAGTGGCTACCTTCGGGGTGGGAATCTTTGGGCATGCCTCCTATTATGGGTTCTTATATCCTGCTGGTTACCTTGTTGCTGATTAGGTAGAAGATTTGATATAGGTTGATTAGGAACATCATGAGGTTGAGGCTGCTTTTTTTACTAATCATTTTGTACAAGTTGATCTTGTTGTAAATCAGTTTGAGCTTGCAGTTCTCTCTATCTTTGCCTAAGTTGATCAAGAGGATCTAACCTTTCATCACTTTCTCTTTCCCTATGCTCATTTTCTAATTATGTAATAGTATTGGCATCATGAAATGAAGCATCTTTTCAATTTTGGTCTTGTGTGTAGAGTTAGGAGAGTCAGGATGTGATCCTAATCTTGGAGTCCCTATGTGAAATTTTGTCCATTTAAACCCTCATATTGTGCTTCTTGGGATAGGTTCATGTTTCTTGTAGTCTTGTTAACTAGATCTCTAGGCATACCATATTTCTGTCTAGGATTTCTGCTATTTGTCCTAACTATTTTATAACTAGAATCATCTAAAGTATTAGGATATGTATCACCATGCACATTATCACCATTTGAAGGACCAACATCATCTCTTTGAGAGGTATATCTGGTAGACTTACCTCTATTTTTAGTTTTCCAAGTAGCATGCTACCTTCTAGAGTGTGTTTCCCTATCCTTCAGATCTTGTGGATTCCTTGGATTCTTTCCTCTTTCCATCTTTGATTCTTGTCTTTAGTTCTTGATGGGTTTAATAGTTGAATAGAGTTGCCACTCTTCACTTAAGAAGAGACAAATTTCCTTTGTCAACAAAGGACTCAGTATATTAATCAAGAACTTATTTTTCCCTGACAACCCTAAATCCAAGAAACCTTTGAGTGCTAGGTGTGTCAAACTCAGGGAAAAAGCTTCAACTTATGTTTAGGATGAGGCAACTAAGTACAATGTAGATAAGGCGAGTAAGACCTTCTTTTGGCTCTACTAAACCAAGGGGGTATTCTCTAAGGTGTTAAGGATAGGACCTATAATATCATGAACTCATACCTTGTTACAAACCATACTCGATGCCCAGGAAACTCCAATTTTCTATCACTAAGAACCTAAAAGATGGTTTGAGAAAAACACAAGGCTATAACACCTCCATTAAGCAAATGTACAACTATATAGGGAGTCTATTTAAATGATGTTGTAATAACACCTAATTCTCATGCATTCATTTAGACATGATTGTGAACAAAATAACACAAAAAGATAAGGGATTGTAATTTTGTTCTGTTTGAATGTGTTGAAGGAAAAGGAAGGTTAATAGACAACAGACCGTTGCTTATATCTAGTTAGGGCGGTAGAGTCTAGACATTCAATCAAAGGGGACACAATTGTAATCAAGTTTGATACCTAATCAAGATACCAACAAAGACTATAACTAACCAGTTTACTACATAAGCTAGTCTCTATGCAAACAAACTAATAGCTAGAAAATTTGTAGGACATCAATTTATCAATTCTTTAACAATCCATAAACAGACATAAGTTTCATATATTTTCATGAAAAGGTACCTTGCAAAGAATTGCAGTGGTGTTCTATAATTGACAACAATCAACTAATCATGGACAACATTCAAATAAAAAATGTGATTAGGGTAACTTGCCAGGATACCAAAAACTCACATAATGCCTATGGAGATAGTTGAAAGGAGGAACAATTTGCAAATTGAATTCATTCTTTGACCATTACAATGTCCTATCATAGTCCTTGATAGAAAACCTAGAAAATATTACAATAAATTTGTTCAATAGTCTATCACTAGAAGAAACCACTCTTCCTTGGCTCTATTCTGCAACCATTTTTTTCATCCCTTGAAATGAATGCAAAACTATATTATATACTTGTTCAATCCTCTAGGTGACCTTGAAAGAAGAGAATTGTCATTTAGAAAAGGATTAGGGAAACCATGTTTGCTTGCATCATGTCCATGTGGGTTGGTACTAGAAACATGCCCATCTAGAATCCTCACCTATGCATTGGTACAATGTTTTCCTCATTGGAAGGTCTACTAGAGTCCTGAAACATTATGAATGCACCTACTAGACCCATAGCCATCAAAGGATTCAATAATGACAAATTTTGAAAGTAGTTGAGCATACTGCCAAGGTAGTTAGAGATGTTTGAATGCTCGACACTATTATAGCTACTATTTTATTTTATCGAGATTCCTTTTCTACTTTTGGCGACCCTTTTAATTTTAAAAATATTTTCTCTTTCACACCAACTTTTGAAAGTTCCTTTTAAAATCCTTTTCGGCATTTCGGTGAATTTGCGAACTCATGAACTCACTGAAATGTCAAATCTTTTCTTTGCTCTTTACTTTTCCTTTTCCACCCTCCTTTGTCTTTTTTAGTGATTTGGTACTTCAGTGAACTTATGAACCTTTTTCGGCTTTTCAACAAGTTTACGAATTTGTGAACTTGCCAAAAAATTTAACCATTTCTTTTCTCTTTCTTCTTCTCTTTTTGGTGACTCGGTAAGTTCATAGACCAACGAACTTGCCGAAACATCATCATTTCATATCTCTTTCCTTTTCACCTTGGTTCTCTCTTACTCTTCATTTTTTATGTTTCAGGCATTTTGAAAACTAGTGAACTCTTTCAACATTTCAGCAAGTTTGCAAACCTACGAACTTGCTGAAACATCATCTTCTTTCTTATCCTTTTCAATGATTCAGTGAGTTCGCATACCTATGAACTCATTGAAACATTATATTTTCTTTATCTTTTCTCCCTTATTCTTGCCTTCTTTTTCTTCTTTTGTATTTCAGGCCAACCATGAACTTGTGAAACTTTTTAGTAGGAACCTACCGAAAAGCTGAAACATAATGTTTTTTGGGCTTTTAGGTTTCTGGAGGATTGACAGATTTGTGAACATGGGAGAGGGGTAGGCCAGGATCCGGGGAAACTAATGAAGTCCAAAACCAAAGCGAAGCACATGAAATTGGGAATGTGAGGAACCCAGGGACACGAAGACAAGGTTCAAAGGTCTTGAGTGAAGAGTTTCCCTAATGAACAAGAGATGAAAAACAAGCATAGTAATGTTGAAAATAACACAACAATGAAATGCATGAAGTCTGCAATATCAGTTGGAGAAGACAAGTACATATATAGGTGAGGAGAGGTAGTTATTAGTTGAGCAAAAGACTCCTACAAACTAGTGTGAGTGGCTAGTTTAGTGAGAAACTTGATGACCCCACTCCTAACCGCCCAACAACCTTGACACCTTAATGAGGTATGTGTCAAGTTTGTATTAGGGCACACCTAAGTAGGATTATGCCTAAGTGTATACAAATATATGAAATATATATACACTAACGCTGAGGACCCCTAAGAACTCGAAAACCTGCAAAGGCATGAAAAGCACAAAAAAGGGATCAAGACTTACAAATTTTTATGTTTTCGCATGTTGACATCATCACATGAATATTAGAAACCCAAAAGAGCAGGACATTGGGGTCTAGGATTCGGGAAGAACCACGGACCAAGGAACCAAAAGGGCCAGAGAAAAGAAAATTGCTAGGCCTGGAACATCCCTCTATCCTAGCAAAACCTGAAAACTTGGGAAGGCCCAACTTGGATTTTCTTTGGAGTTTTGGAAATAATAGGACATGACCAAGGCAATGGGGGAGGGGAAAAATAGAAATTTAGTGCACAACTTAAGATTGTTTTCATTATTTGAATTGGCTACCAACAATAGTATCATGAACATCCCTCCTCCTGTATGCTCGTGCATAGTCAGTGGGTGCTGTAAAAAAAGAAAAAACAAAATTTTTGTCAATTCCTCATCATTCCAAGCTTAAAAATTTATCTAAAAATAAAAAAATTGTTGGAAATCTCACTACAATAGAAGAGGCAATTAGCATCTAAAATAGCATCAGAATTTAGTGCATTCGAGTCCATGAATTCGACACTTCTGCTGGCACAAAACTCAGCGCCAAATTACATCTCACTATTGCGTCGAGTTTCACGTCGGGTTTAGCACTGATTGTAACGCCGGGTTTAGCGCCAGTTTTAGTGCCAAAATTTTGTACTAGGATTAACGCCAGATTTAGCGTCAGATTTTGTTGCTTCTAGTTTGGCTTCTGATTTTACTTCTGGGTTTGCTTCATGTGTTGCTTCCAAGTTTGCTTCCGGTTTTGCTGCCAGTTTTGCTTCCAGGTTGGCTTCTGCTTTTGCTTCTAGTCTTGCTTCCGATTTTGCTTCTGGTTTTGCTTCCAGTTTTGCTTCCAAGTTTGCTTCCAATTTTGCTTCCAGTTTTGCTTCCAATTTTTCTTTTGGTTTTACTTCCGGTTTTGCTTCTAGGTTTGCTTCCAATTTTGCTTCTAGTTTTGCTTCCAATTTTGCTTCCAGGTTTGTTTCTAGTTTTGCTTCTACTTTTGCTTCCACTTTTGCTTCCAATTTTGATTCCAATTTCGCTTCCAATTTTTCTTATGTTTTTGCTTCTAGTTTTACTTCCAGTTTGGCTTCCAATTTTGCATCTGGTTGTGCTTCCAATTTTGCTTCCACTGTTGCTTCCCATTTTGCTTCCAATTTTGCTTCTGATATAACGTCGCTTGTTGCTTCCAATTTTGCTTCCATTTTTGTGTCTTTTGTTGCCTCTAAAAATGTTTATTGTTTTGCTTACATGTATTAATTTAATATGTTTTATTTCAATTTAATTAGTTAAATATATCATGCCTCTTAAATAACTCATATGATTATAAAGTAAGTAGTTTAATTATTTAACTCAAATGATTAAATAACAAGATAATTATTATAACATGATCATCATCTATAATTAAAACAAGTGAGTCAAATATCTATAATTTAATTGAATTTGACAACATCCATCCTGAGCAATAAATTAAAATCATTATACGTAATAAATATCCATCCAAAAATCATCGACCACTTTTAATATATATAAATTGACAAGTCAATACGGATAAGATCATCATCATATATAACTAAAACAAGTGAAAGTCAAATATGCCAGTAGATCAATAACATGTTTAAATGATACATGTACAAATGATATAAGTAAAAATGATAAATTATGTAACTCAAAATGATACAAGTCAAGATGATACATGTCCAAATGATATAAGTCAAAATAATACATAAATTTATGATACAACTCATTAATATGGCACTACAGGCCGTGAAAATGATACATATGATAGCTAGCGACTATGAAAAGAGGCATCATAACAATATATCAACAATGATTCATGATGCAGTCTATATGATCATGAATGTCACTGGCTACTACGAGCAACTGCCTCATCATCATCATCACCATTGTGATCATCATCATCATCACCATCATCGTCATCATCATCATTGTCATCAGCCTCAGTGTCTTCTGTATCTGTGTCATCATCATCCTCTGCCATGTGATCTGTACCAGAACCAGAACCAACATAATCTAGATCTCTATCAGGAGGATCATCTTGATCTTCTGGAAGACCCGTGTTCTACAAAAAAAAACATTTAAAATGAAAATTTATTATCTATTTCATGCAATAATTTATTTTTCTATTATATATCTAATATTACAACATATGAAACGAAACCATAATCATATTACATCATATCAAAGTGCACATACCATAATAAATTTTTTAAAAAGTTACAGCTAATATGTCATTCCAATGATGTAAAACATGCAACAATTCTAATAAATGAACTAGTAAAGATCATAAAAAAATTTGTTTTACAATTTAACTATCAGCTGTAAATTCTATTACATAATCTTAAGTGCTACAAATTGCTTGGTTGAAAGCTTCCATTTTGACACAGGTAGGGAGGATGGTGGGAAAGGTTGTGGAATTTGTCTTTACACCAGCTAATTGCATTTGCTTTAAATTTTCTGAAGCCTTTTCAACAAATCCATTTTGTGCATATTCTGCAGTCATTGCAGTCCATGAGACCACATTTCTTTGAGGCATTCTGTTAAACAGATCATGTGCCTTGTCTATGCTTCCACATTTTGCACACATGTCTAACAAAGCAGTTGCAACTACAACATCTGACAAAATTCCTCTATCCTTTATGTATTGATGGATGTCCATACCCTATTCCAAAGCTCCCATTTTGACACAGGCAGGGAGGATGTTGGCAAATGTTGTGGAATTTGGCTTTACACCAGCCAATTGCATTTGCTTTAAAAAATTTTAAGCCTTTTCAACAAATCCATTTTGTGCATATCCTGCAGTCATTGCAGTCCATGAGACCACATTTCTTTGAGGCATTCTATAAAATAGTTCACATGCCTTGTCTATGCTTCCACATTTTGCATACATGTCTAACAGGGCAGTTGCAACTACAACATCTGACAAAAATCCTCTATCCTTTATGTATTGATGGATGTCCATACCCTATTCCAAAGCTCCCATTTTGACACAGGCAGGGAGGATGTTGGCAAAGGTTGTGGAATTTGGCTTTACACCAGCCAATTGCATTTGCTTTAAAATTTTTGAAGCCTTTTCAACAAATCCATTTTGTACATATCATGTAGTCATTGCAGTCCATGAGACCACATTTCTTTGAGGCATTCTGTCAAACAATTCATGTGCCTTGTCAATGCTTCCACATTTTGCATACATGTCTAATAGGGATGTTGCAACTACAACATCTGACAAAATTCCTTTATACTTTATGTATTGATGGATGTCCATACCCTATTCCAAAACTCCCATTTTGACACAGGCAGGGAGGATGGTGGCAAAGGTTGTGGAATTTGGTTTTCAAACAACTCATACTCGTAGAGTTATGGTTTTAGGTCATGTATGTTATGGTAATAACAAGGAATTCCAACTATGGTTACGATAGCTAAGACTACCCTCATTTGTGACCGTAACAAGGTTCTTGGACAACATTATCTTGCTCTTCACACTAGGTACTATATAGGCCAAGATTGGGTTGAAGAAATCACTTGATGGTTACCTATATAGTGATACCACACCCTAATACCCCATGCATTCTAAATAGCTTGAGATTTATATAATACTCAACCAAGATGAAATTGTATCACTGTACCACACTTAACTATGACAGTACTTTCTTGACAACAATTTATAATCTTTAGACTATTGGGATACTTGCCACAAATAAATATTAGGTCAATGACACTGTTATGTCTCAAAAATGTAGGTTGTAAATCCTAAGAGGATGCCAGGATCTATGCTTAGATTTGCAACGTTTTTGAACTAATGAAACAGAGTTAACTTATAGGGCTGATGACTCCCTGCACTTCAAGTTCTGCTAGACCTAGGTAGGTGCACCTTACTAATGAAGTAGATTAAATGGATGTGTGATCTTGGTTGAGTGATGGATCTACCTGCAGTGGAAAATGGTGAGGAATAGATGATTACTTGCTACCTACTTTTTACTTCTAATGTCTGAATAGTGATTGAAAATGGTATGGTTCTAATTTGGTATAAATTGTATAAGTAATATCAAGGTAAAACTAATGGATATGTTCAACTAATGAAAATGAGTAAGACTAGTGCCTAAATCTATTGGGCTATTTGAGTCAGTGAATGGAAATAGATGTATGTGATTGGTGAGCTTATCTCCTAGCTTAACTCTAACAGTTGGGCACTTTGGATATTTACACCTTGTGCAAATGTACAGGTTTGTATGTGACAATGCTCTTCTTATATAATCCCAATGATATTCCCTTGAATTACTGTGAAATTATGAAAGGAATTTAATTCTTGAGTTAATGGAAACCAATCACAATAACTTCTTCAAAAGGATTTAATCTTTGACAAGAACCAATTAAAGTCAATTATTAGAAAGGATTTTTAATTCACATCAACTGGAAACCAATCAAAGAACTTCACACAATGACAACAAATATGCCCTAACAAATGTAAATCTGAATAATTCAATAGAACCACTTTAGACACAACACAATAACATATAATCATGAAAATTAACACAACTGTTGAACACCAGAAATAAATCACCATGTAGAAATATTCTGCTCCATTATGTTTTTCACAAAATAAACATGTGTAACTGAAATTCTTTAATTAAAACAGAACTGACAATATATCTTCTTTCTATATGTAATATATACAGTCTTCTTCAAATTAAAGAGAGATACCTATCAATCGATGATCTTATGACCATCATATGTTTTAACTTTTATATCAATATTAGTGAAGAGACCACATCTCTTCATAGTGTCTTTTGAGAACTAACAAAATTATGAAAATAAACAAATACATTTAATACTAAGCCCTGTTGAGCCATAAGTATATTTAAGCAAGATGGTCCATATATTTTTGGCTCAGGTGTGTCTCTACATACTCAATGGCATCCCTAACGTCCACCTCTATTGAAACCATCTTCTCCAGATGCGAGCAAGCTTCCTTGGATGCTGAATCTTCATGTTTTACAATTTCTAGGGCTTCATCTAATATTCCCTAACACTCCTTGACCCATTCATCCTTGCTCTTCAAATCTTTGTCATTCTTGAGTAACACAGGTACACCTATCTGGGAAGTCTCCATGCATTCTTTCACTTCATCTTGGAGCCTGTCATGGTACTTCTTATGTTGCTTAATAAGATTGTCCGCATCAGATGTGCTTGCACTATCAGAGGTGTGTTTACCCTATATTTCATGTAACTTATCATGTATTTTGTTATTTAGTCTTTCATGTTCTTGAATGACCTTTTGGTTTTCAGAGAAAATATCCCATAATTTAGGCATCCTTTGCATCAGATGAGCATGCATTTTCTGCAGGACTGTAGTGAGTGTATCTATTCTGACCTGTGCCATTTGATCTTTTGAGGGTGATTGGGCTTGTTGTGAGCTTTCTGCCTATGTAATCATTTTAAGACCGGACTGAATCCTTTAAGAAATCATTTTCTTTTTTCAACCTTTCCCAGCTCATTTTGTAGGTATCCCTCTCCTTTATCAACAGCTGAATCTAAGCTTTATTTAGTTTTGCCACATTTATTCCAAGTTTTGCTGTAACGAGTGGATCAGTTTCTCTAGCTTTTAATATCATAACATGGCCAAAATCTTTTTCAGTGTCAATGACAGCAAGCTTTTTGTTTGGTGGATATAGAGCCCATATCATGAGGGAGTTCTCATCTGGATTGTATTTTGTTCCAGGAAATACTTCAACAACCCCTTCAAAACTAAGCTTGTGTTTTGTATCATTATTGTGCAGAAAACTATCAAAAATAAGTGTTGAATTCAAATCAAGACCCAGGAAGATCATTACACTAGATTCTCTGAGAAACTCCCTTCCTTTCTCAGGAGTCATATCTTCCATCTCCTTTTCAACTTCTACTTTTAAAGCATTCATTAATTATGTCTGGTTGTTTGGTGTAACATTTGAGACTGATTCTCTAATAGCCTTCCCCTTGTGTTTGTACAAAAAGGATCCGAACTCAAGGGTATGAATAAACTGGTCATCTGAAATAAAAGATTTATATGCAACCTGTCTAGCATCATTATCCCCTATTTCTTCAATTTCCAATCCTCTTTCCGGGGGCTGGTATGGTTCAATTCTACATTTTGAAATTGTATCAGAAAAGTCATGGGGTTTAGAGACCACAGACCCTTCATTGTTAGAGGAAAACACTTCAATTTCTTGTGCTTCCCTTCTTCTTTCCCTTATTTTTTTATTATATTCATCAATGGCTATTTCAGCATCTGCTTGTTTCAAATTTCTGATTACATCATCATGAGGGTAAGGTACATGAGTATATCCACTCAATTTTTGCTTCTTCTTAGCATAATCAATAAAGCCCTCCGGGTCAAAAAAATTTCTCTGTATTTCTTTTCTAAGATTAAAATGAGACAATTTATCAAGAATGAAATCATAACCTTCTCTAGCTAACATAGTAAAGTCACCAAAACATAAGGTGCTTGGCATAAAAGACTGTTTATCATATGAACTAAGATTCATCACATTTGAGTAGTCAAGCTATCTGACTATTTCCAAGTATGCCACCCTATCTGGTACAATTTTTGGCAACAGAAAAGGGGTATCCTCAAACCCGTATACTCTGATCATTGTGGAATCACGAAAACAATACCAATCCCACCAATTGTGGTTTACAGTAGGTGGCCCATCAAAATCCTTGGGTCTCAAAAACCTTTTAATTTCTTCTAACAAAGTGTAACTGCATGGGTAGCCATAACCTCTGTATAGGGTTTTTACAAATAATTCTTCAAAGTGAACATAACTGGAATTCACAACTCTGTTGTCCCATATTAAGGTCCATAATTGTGGGGGCAGCGATTGACCATCTTTATCAATTTGTGAAATGTTCAATTGCTTTGGCCATAGATTCAATTCTTGTCCAAAATACAAAACCATATGCATGAGAATAGAATAGTGTCTGAAGCTGACTGTGGGGGAACTATTCTTTAAGGCCTTCAGACCTGAGTCTATTTCCTTAAAAATAAAAGTAGCATAGTCAAATGTCCTGGCGTGATGGCACTAGATATCCGCAGAGATAACCATGGGCACTATGGACATAAATTCTGGAACTTCAATTCCCAACACCTACCCCACTAAGTAATATGTGTATCTTAGGTAAGGTTTGAACAACTTGACATGAAACGGTGGTTCATCCCCTTCTTCAAATGGTACTAGATTCCCCTCATTCAGTGGCCTATGTAATGGTAGTCTCCAACCCTTATATGTGGTATCCAATCTGAAATATTCCTTTTCTAGGGCTTCATGTATGATAGGGGTGTTATATGTGTCATTTAAATCAAAAACTTCACAAATTGCATTTTTAGATATATGAAACAAGGGCTTTCCCTGTAGATTGCATATGGCCTTTTGGTCGGGATCATAATGGTATGCTAGCAGTTTCAAAAGGTCTATATTGACAAAAACATCTGTGACTATTAATTTCCCTAAATTGAGTTGCCAGAGGTTGCAGATGGGTTTCATCCTATGTCTCCTGTGATAGTGGAACATGAATAATTCATACCCTCGGACATGAGTCCATATATTTCTGACATATCTGCATTTATCTTCAAGTTTTTCCACATTGGCCCTCAATTTTGTAATTCTTCTGGCCTTAGATCCAGAACTGGGCAATTGGTCCACAAGATCTTGGTTTAGTTTCCTTTCTAGTCTTTTCTCTCCCTTCTCTGTTTCAATTTCCTATTTTTTCCCTTGGTTTGGCTCTTTTCAGTGTGTTGCTTTTTCTTTGTTTCAGAGGAGCCTTCCATTTTATACCAGAACTTGACTGTATCAAAGAAAGTTCAAGGACTTACCTGTATATGCTCTGCACAAATCTCCTGATTCTTAGTGGATTCCTTCTTCTCCATCTACAACCCTTGTGTTGATTTTAGTGGGGATCAGAATGGCTTTTGTGTTGATTTTTATGGGCATTATTTTCAATCAGCCATTAATGGCTGCCACCAGAATTGAATGTAGGGAATTCATGAATTTCAAAATGTCAGGGTGATTCTCTTTTTATCATATCAATGAGACCATTTTATTCTTTCACTGATCTTCATATTATTTTGGCACTATTTTCTTTCATATGTTTCTGGTTGGTTGCCAAGGGTGCGTTGGTGTCTCCACGAAATACTCTTTTCATAGAGTTATGAACCATTTATTGTCATTTCAGGGAGATATTATAATTTTCATCCCAATGTCATTTTGATCAGGTGTGGCGAACGTTCTCCTTGGCATCAGTGAGTGTTTCTCCAACAGATAGGGGTTACCTCATCTTTATCGGCATGACAATCTCCATTGTCAAGAGAATATGATAGTCTCCCAACAGGTTAGGTCTTCCCAATGATCTTATCTCCATCGCTCATTTTTATTAGAACATATCGGCAAGAGTCTTACCAAAAGCCTTTTGTCTCTTGTGTCGGGGTGACTTTTGTGGTCAGGGAATCTTAAGGATTTCATTCAGACGATTGTATATGTCACGCCGATAGTTTTAATATTATGCATTAGGGAGAGATTGTTTGCTTCCTGGTGATGAGGCATTGGTCGGTGTGACTTAAAGGCTTGGTGTAACTTTAGGATTTCACTCTAATTGTTCTACTCACACCGATGAGTATGCGTCGGTGATATATATAGAATGTCTTCTCGATCTTTTGACATATAAAATTTTGATCGTTCGGACATCAATCATCTCTCACTGATTATCACATTATACTTCAAGAATGTATTTTTCTATTCGGGGTGAGTTACTTAAGGTCTTGCCGATATAGATAACTTAGTATCAGAATTAGGCTGTGGTCAGAGAGCTAGGTATATTCATGAGATTGTTTATGTGCAGATTCTGAAATGGATCTTGTCACACAAATTTTTGGTGGTTGGTTTTGAAAATGAGGGACATTAGTCACATTATGTGGAGACTTGGTGAATTCTTAGCAGATGAAAAATGTGAAATTTTTTAGTTCCAACAGACACAAGGATTTTAAACAAAAACCATAATCCCAACTCTATATCCATCCCCTTGGCAGTCTCAAGGGCCACTTTGAGACAAAAAATGCTAATGTACTGTTATGACAGTTATGATTGTCCTCCATCATTTCATTGTGCATTTGAAACTTGAGATGAGGATTGGGGAGGTCTCCATTTGTAAAAACATGGAAAATACTCATGGCAAGATCTTTAAAATAGGCATATTCAACTTCAGGCATTTTTGCAGACCCTAGGAAGGTGGATGTAAACTTAGTGACTTTAATTACAACCACAAAGACTATCCCCTTTGTGACTATGACAAGGTAACACTGTCATGCACTTTATGACAATCCCTTCTCCATTGGGTGATGGCCTAATAACATTTATCTCCTTTGTGATTTCAATGCCTCTGTAATGCACTATCATAGGAGTCTTGATAGTCCTTATGTATTAGTGAAGAAGGCTTCCAACAAATTAGAAAGGAGGGCTTAAGATTACATACAAAGTCCTAGTCTTCATACCCTAGTCACATATCACCCCTCTAAGAAGACCTCAAGATAATTGCCCTTTAATACAGGAAGTCAATGTAGTTTTAAAAGATAAAGTGCAAGAGGCCAAAGGACAAGAAAACTTAAGGCCTTAAGGGGTTTAAAGGAATAAAAATATAGGCTTGCAGACTTGACTTAAAACCCTAACCCTATAAGGTGGGTACCACCAGATACCACAAGAACCCTTTAACTTGGCACTGCAAAACCTTGTCCAATCTAATCGTGGGAAGCTGAAATCAAGCATATACACTCACATATGATAGATAAGTATGCCTACCAAGTGGTTTGACATAAAAATAAATAGGCTTCAAATTATAACCCTTTAAAGTAGGCCACTAAAGTATATTGTACAGGTGCATTTCTGAGTGTTACAGTCAGATTTTTCATCATGGGAACCTAAAATTTATGCAAAAAATGGTAGGAAATTTTAGGTTCCAACAAGTCCATTAGTTGGAGGCAGGAAAACAAGGGTTTTATGTTCATTATTATCCTATTAAACTTAAGCATATGAGATAGCATGGCACACACAAAATGTTGTGGATAATGACCACAAGATTAGGTTAATTGTGATCACTTTTTGTAAGCAAGCACAAGACTAGTATACTCATTATGATCCTAATGGCACCAAGAAGGGTCCCCAAAGATATAAGAGTAATCATTTGTCATCTAAGAGAAATCTTACATTTAAGGGCATTAGGGCCAAGAGAGAAGCAATTTAGAACTCATCCTAAGCATCAATAAACAACTCAACACAAGAAATTCAAATTGACATATTAACACAACAATATCCAACTAAGTTATTGAAAGTCAACTATTGATACCTCATTCTCCATCCAGATTACAAAATCAGTCCACTTTTTGCTTTGTAAAATTTCCTTTTCAAATTGGCTTGAATGCCGACCATATTTCTCCTCCTGTCAAAACATGGCACATGGACTAGTTAAACTAATTAATATGCAATCATTTACTTTTTCCTAGGAAACTAAAAAAAATATATCATTTAACTTATTAAATATACTTACAAATGTACAAATCAAGGCCTGTAAACCTTTCTGGCCACTGTGATGTGTGGCACGAAGTTTGTCAAGCCTAGCCTTGGAGGCCTTGTCTTGAAACATATACTAATTCAATTTAACTATGCACAAATAAAATTTAAAAATCATTTAATAAATTTGATATAATCTTATGAGAAAATTCAAATACCTGCGTACTCTCCTCACCAAACTTCCTCTGTGGATCAGACTTCTCATATGCTTTTACAAGCTCTTTCCATACTTTCAAACTTACATCAATTGGCCTTTTTCTAAGCCTTTGCTCGGGAGGGAGTTTTTTTATCTTCTTTGTTTGGTTGCACCGAAATCTCTTGCAGTTTTGAGACATTCATAGCTTTATCTTCTTTACAGACCAACCTATGCCAAATTCAGTCTCCATGTCTTGGATAACTGCTTTTTGCAGGTGCATGGGTATCTTTGAGAATGGAAAATGTAGATGGTCTTTGAACCGTTGAAGGCATGATTCCTTCAACCTATTCACAAATGTTTTTCCAGCATCCGTCATTCAGACATCCCCTGAAACCACATCATATTCTATCTTGGTATCGTAGGTACTAATGCAAGATGCAAAACATGGCGTGGTGGTCGAAGAAATCTGTGTCCCAGGAGTGGGTGGGACATTGGAAGCGTCTATTCCCTGTTCCACATTCTTAGAGGTTATTGTTATTGATTTCCTCCTAGATCTTTTGCTCGATCCATGACTGGTTGGGGAATCAATTGATTGCCTTTGACACTGTTGATTTGGTTGTAACGTTTCAAGGGCTTTACCAGATCATTTTTCTATGTATCTAGCAAACATTGTCAAGTCCACACCATCCAATTTGTTCACTGCCTCTACCCCCAATATGGAAGCCAATGCCTCTTTATCTTTGTCAGTATCATGTTCTTATAAAATAAATTTCTTCTTTTAAATTTACAAATAAAAAACTAAAAACTAAAAATCAAAGAAATAATGGAAACATTTACAAATCTATAAATTGACAATGAATTACCTCATTGTGGCCAGAGTCTGCTCCCTTTGCTCTCTTCCCTCTATTGCTTGACATTTTGAGGTGACCTAGGGCAAATTATTTTCATTTAGTCTGTGGAGGCAAATGAAGTACACACTGCCAGGTATGAAACTTTTCATCCAGTTTTTCTATATTTCTCAAGGTTTTTGACCTTTACTTTGTAGAGAAAATCATGAAGCTATTTTCCTATGAATCAATTGGTGCCTTGGGAGGGAATCTATAGTTCCCGACCTAATTTTAGTTTGCTCACTATCGTCTCAAAAGCCCTATCTCCTCATATTGTCTCGACCAACCTCTGTTTTAGTTTGCTCACCCTCATCTCAAAAGCCCTAATTTTAGTTTGCTCACAATCGACTTGTCTTAAAGCACTCGACTACTTTTTTAGGAAGGAAGCAAGAAAGTTGTGTTCAGAGAAAGGTATTGATGGTAATGATAAGCTAACCTGGGCATTGGGGTTTGAAAAATGTGTTCACTGCTCTCAGATGTAGAGGAAATAATGCAATGTCTACAATTTTACCCTCCTCCTTTGCAACCACATGAGACTTGAATGATTCACCTATAAACAAAACAATATTTACAACCCTTTCTTCACAATCCTCTCCATTTAATCGAAACAAAAATATATTTGGGAATGGAAATTTTTTATTGTAATTGTAACCTTACCTATGGTGTCAAAAACTAAATCGAATTTCTCCTCCCTTCATGCGACATTTTTCTCATATATTAATTCAGGCGGGACTCCAACCCAAACGCTCAATCTCCAAACAAAAAATGAACACCAAAAATCAATATTAAAGTTTTGTTTTGTTTTTTTTTTGTTTTGGGTATGTGCAAGCAGGAATTTTTAAATTTTTTTTGATCTAGTAGTCGACGCTATAGTCGGAACAATTAATGTTGACTTTACTGCCAACTTTTAGGCAAAAAAATGTAATCTATTTGGGGTGCCAAAGACAACGTAAAGTGTGCCTAATTTAGCACCAATCAGTGCAAAATGATGTATTTTTCTTGAAAGTTGATAAAAACGTAACCTCACCAAATTTGGATTGTCCTTATAATAAGTAACTATATCTTGTTTCCATGATAGCATTTTGACTTCATGTTTCTCTTATGATTAGCTCAATAATGACTCACTCTTTCACGACCTTACACATATGGTTAGTGACAATCCTTATGCAATTGATATGGCTTTGGAAAAACCAAACAACTCTTCTCTTACTATCATGATGACATGATATTGGGACTATATTGGCAGCTTATGGAGTGTGCTTATGGTATTGTGATTTTTATTTCTATGTTCTCATTAACCTATTTTAAGTTGAAGCATGGTAACTAACCCACTAGCTATTATGACATTCATACAATGACTAGACAATCCTCTCCACTTTGACTATGATAGTCCTATGCATGGTGTTTTCTTCATGACAGTCCCCAATAATGTGAATTATTGATAGTAGCTAGTTCAAATGGAGTTTTGGATGGTGTAGTAAGTTGTCCCTATGGCTCATGATAGTGCATGCCTTAGTTATGTCCTTGTGACATTACTCTCTAGATATCTCCTCTTTATAGTGACAAGGTTTCAAGAACATGACAACTTAGGTAAGGTATCAACTTGTCTCTTTAACCTCTGGATTGTCATTTTTCAAGAAATGATTTCATTGAAATGCAAAGACAACATGTCATAGATTAGATGACAAGATCAAGGAGATGCATGTTATAAAGTATAAAACTCAAAAATCAAAGGTCTTTTTGGGCCTTTTTCCAACAATATGAGCAAAATTCAAACTTTAAACATGTAGCACAGGTACCATATGACTCATTCACATACATCACACATGTGGGACCACTAAGAAGGGAGGTAGGTGCTTAATATGAGCAATGACAATTGCACATAATGTTTAAGTTCACTTCAATAGATATTTGGGGTTATGATAGCTAATGGAGGGTTTTCTTTTCCAAGGAAACCATTAATTTTGGAGTGAAAGGTAATGGTGAAATATAACATAATGTCCCTATAATTAAAGAATATCCAATGGCTAGGATTAACCTAACAAAGATCTAATGATGTGATTTCAAAATAACATCTAAATTATCCTTCCCTCCATCAAGAATTTAAAATTTTGGTGCCAAAGACTCTTTGAGATTGTTTTGAGGGTTCTATGATAGTTTTGAGGGTTTTATGGCCACTTGGAGAGATATAGATTGCCTTAAAATGACCCATAAAAGAAAAAGGAGAGTCAAATATGAAATAAATGTCTTTTTGATATGAATTTGTTGTCATCTTGTAATCATAAGATTTGAGCTCTAGTTGTCAAGATTCCATGTGTAAACTTTTTCTGAAGAGCAAAATGTTGCAATGTCCTATTTTATTTTTCATAGTGGGTCTTAATGAAAAGCGAGTGTATTAACAAGATAAATTCAAGAATATTCTCTTGGTACATAGCTGTTATGTGACTATTGTCATTGTTGTGTATTCCAGGATCCAGAGGAGGCCATGGAGAGAGGACATGGATGGCGTAGAACTACTAAATTGCAGAGAGGAAAGTGGGTGGAAATAGATATGACAATAGAATCTGCAGATACAATAGAGGTAAGAAGAGAAAGCAACCTCAACCAAAGGAGGAAGGTGTTTATGAATTCACAAATGCTACAACATAGAGGAGATAAAGTCATTTTTTGGTCCACAAGGCCTCTGAGGTCAAACTTATTGGTTGAAAATGCACAGGAATGGTGATTAAATGTGACTCTATGATCGAGGGAAAAGTTTAAAAATTAGGATGGCCAAAACATGATATCAATATGTCAAATATATAACTAAAGTGAGGTTTTGTGTTGGATAGCATATTCGTTGAAATGATATAATTGGTGTACTAAACATTATTTACTATGTTGTGTATTATAGGGGCCAGATGAGGCCATGGCAATAGATCATGTCATATCAAATGAGGACACAATGGATGAAGCGGGAAATCAGGTACTCAAATCCAATTTCCTTAGGAAAAAATGATCTGATGGCATTTTGTGATACATCCATCTTTTTTCACAGTATTATTGAAATTTATAATGTATTATCCAATCTTGACATAAATTAATGCATGTTGTTGATTATTTTAGATGGAGATTGGAGCAAATGCAGAGCCTGAGCATTCAACTACAAAATGAAAAATATATGTACGTGGACGTGGACCTAAAACTGTTAAATCATGTAGACAACAGTGGGTGGAAGAGGATATGACAATGGATCTTGCAGACACAACAAATGATTGCACTAAACCAAAGGTTGGTCAGGACTATAGTACATGGGATGAATACTTTGAGAAAATTATTGTTTGTGGATGTTCTGTATGTCGTGGAAAGAAACAATTCAAATGAGTGATTGTACAAAGACATTACATATATGATGAGCTTCCAGTTGGTAGTATGCCTCCTACAATCGATTCAAATCCAATAGGAATTGTGGTAAGGAATTTTCCAATTTGATATAAATAACATGTATACTTCGTTTAAACATTGTTTTATATTATTTAAATAACTAATTTTTTTCTTAATGGATACTTGCAGGATAAAGTTCTTGCTTTAAAATTTCCTGGATCACTGACTTCCAGCCTAGAGGGCAATGATCATTTATCAGATGATACAACTAACAAAAATATGTGCCAATATACCAGCTCGAAAGATGAGGAATTGATGAAAACAAGCAACAGAACAAGAACTGGTTTAAAGATGCATAATTTGTTTAAAGACAAGGGGAAGGTGGACTACATATCCTATGAGAATAAATATGATGGAGATGATGACTTGCCCCTGAGTTTGAGATTAATTTACAAAGAGACATTTGATCGTCGACTATATTGCACTTGGCCTAGTGATCAACAACTACCTAGAGTGTACGAGGTGTTTCAATTTTGGGGATACAGCTACATGATACGACCCTCTAATATTCATGGAGCGAATCTAGGCCTCTTTATTGTCCAAAATGTACATGTGGGATCTAAACATAGAAACAATTAAGAACAAACCACTAGGAGATTAATGCCATATTATGGTCCATCATATTACAGTGGTGAATGGAGAAGGCTAGCAGAATATAAGCCTAGCATGTCAGCATATGGTCTAAATTCGAATATGTATACACATCGTCTCCAATTGGAAAGTGGAAAAGAAATGAATAGAGATCATCTTATGTATATAGATGGACGTGCATACACACACAAAAATATTGCAGGATTTATAAATAGTAGCAAGGGAAGGGACCCTACTGTAAGACCAAATTGTCAATTTGTTGAGGTTATAAATGATAAAGATGGAGATATGGAAAGAGAGGTTGATAGATTGATAATGGTTGACGCTATTATGGACCTTACCATTGGGGATGAGTTATTGATTGATTACCCCTTCTTAAAATGCACTCCTGCGCGAAAGAAGAGGAAAGAACAAGGTCTCCCTAAGGATGTTCTTAAGGGAAAAAAACCAAAGAATAATAAATGTGGACTGATGTTTTATAAACTATGTTGTCCAAATTGTGTTTTATTTAAATTATTGTATAAAAAGGTAGTCTATAAAATAATGTTCCATTATTCAATTGATGTATATATGTTCATACAACCAATATTTTTAATTTTTAAGCCATATTTGATTATATTTCTTTGAAATTGATACATTTATGATTTATCCAATTATTGCCAAACATTAAATAATGCTTGCATTTGTTGATAGGTAGAAGATGTTGATGAAACACATACTAATACCCAAGATCCAACTGGGTTATTAAGATTTGGACGAGATGATCCAAACCATCCTTTAAACAATACCATGGCGAAAAGAGCATTATTGAAGAGAATACTACCAGCTGAGAAATTTGAAGAGATGATGAGATCCGCATACACTGATGACATGCCACCTAGCCTTAATGATAATGATCATGATAGTGAAAATGCAATGTATGAAGAAGGATTGAATGAAATGCTTACAGATTTCTTTGGGGATGAAAACAATGATGACAATAATGATCATATGATTGACAGTAATGATGATAGCAAGGGTAATTACCACCAACGTAATGTTGATGATAACAACCTAAAAGACTCCATCAAGCAAGCAGCGAAGACACCCGTGTTCAAATCAGGTGCAAGTAGAACCTCAAAACTAGCATGCACATTAATATTATTAGAAATCAAGTCACTATTTGGTTGGTTAGACAAAGGATTCACTACCCTACTGAAGTGAGTTGAAATCTATTTCTTACTTTACAATTATCAATTGGTGTACATAATTTGTAAACATTCATCAACTTCGTTTATATTTCTTTAAGGGGATTTTAAAACCATATATTGTATATAAATAGTCCTAATATAGATTGACATATCAAACATGTTCATCATAAGTCAAAGCATTCAATTGATTTAATCTCTGGCAATCTTACAGGGCACTAAAAACTAAAATAATCCCTGAAGATAATGTGTTGCCATCAACTTTTAGAGAGGCGCGTCTGTTGTTGGTTGAGTTGGGGATTGAATATAAGCAAATTCATTCATGTAAAAATGATTGCATTTTATACAAAGATGAATATCAAAACAAGGTAGAATGCCCTATATGCAAAGAGAAGAGCTATCATACAGATGTACAAGGTCCTACAATTCCAAAAAAGGTTTTACGTCACATGCCAATTATACCTAGACTTCAACGAATGTTTCATTGAAAGTCACTTGCACAATTGATGGACTGGCATGGAAAGAATAGGAGTAAAGATGGATTCATGCAAATTCTGGCCGACTCTAAAGCAATGAAACACATAGAGGAAAAATGGCCAAGAAAATTCAAAGATGAACCCTGTAGTATTAGGTTTAGTCTTGCAATTGATGGAGTGTGCCCATTCTCTTTCCTAAGCTCAAATTATAGTGTTTGACCAGTTGGATTGATAGTATACAATATTCCCTCATGGATGAGTGTTAGAAAGGAGCACCTTATGCTGACTCTCATTATTCCAAGAAAACATCAAGTTAAAAACATGAATGTTTATCTTGCACCTTTTATTGATGAGATGCAACTGCTATGGAAAGGCATAAGAATGTATGACATATCATGTCCCCCATCAAATAGGTCCTTCATGTTGTATGGTGTGCTATGTTGGACTATTCATGATTTCGTAGGACTTGGTGTTTGTTCTGGTAAGATAAAATATTTACATATTTACACTCATAATTTATTTCATCCCAACATTCATACTTAGTTTTCTACTATTTTTTTGATGTTATTAACATTACTTATTGAATTGAAAGGATTCAAACAAAGGGGATATTTGCATGTCCAAGATGTGTAGAACAATTTGAAGGGCGGTATTCTAAAGATCTACATAAATTTATTTACATAAACAACATGGTTTTTCTACCACTAGATCATAAGTTTAGAAATCGCTTGAAGAATCAATTTGATGGAAAAGTTGAAAATAGAGGCCCTCCCATGATTATGGTCCAGTTGATTGGCTTAAGAAGTATGAAGATGCTGAATTGAAAGGTTGGGAGGATTTTTTTGATCGGGGGTGATTCAATTGAAGAACCAGAACAAGTTGTAGTTAATATGCCAAAAGGAATGAAAAGGAAATCCATATTTTATGAGCTCCCTTACTGGAAGGATCTATTAATATCTCACATATTAGATCCTATGCACGTCTTCAAAAATGTCCCAGATTCTATATTTTGACATATATCATGCAAAGAGAAGGACACCTTGTCTTTGAGGAGAGATATTGCTCTTTCGCGTACCAAAATTGATAGAAAATATTTGTGGCCAAACAGGGAAAATGAAACATATGCAGAAGCTCCATGGATTTAAAAAAAAAAGAGCTAGACCAACTAAAAAATGTCATCTATTCAATAAGGACACCTACTAGCTATGGGTCATCATTGGCTAAAGCTTTTACAATTGATGGACATATCACAGGATTTAAAACACATGATTTTCATAATTTTATGAAGGTAATATATATCATCATTTAACATTTACTGGTAACATTGATTAAGTACTAAATATATTTTGATATCATTATGTTGTGTGAGAAAAAATTACTAATGACCTTTTCATATATGTGTTTCATAGCATATCATGCCATTGGCAATTAGGGGGGGATTCTTGTCTTACAGTTGACTTAAGGAATGCCATAAGTCGATTGTCAGCATTTACAAGGTATGTGGTTAATGTGTGAGAGACATAGATATATTATATTGCATATTAATTTTTAACTAAAGGTTCATACTAATTTACTATTCTTGTATTAGGTGGGTGACCTCGAAGGAGATGCATGAATGTGAAGTGCAAAAATGGAAGAAGGAAATTGTAGAAATTGTATGTGTATTTGAGAAGAAGCTCCCTACAAGTTTCATGGACCTACAAGTCCATTTACTTATACACCTAGTCAATGACATTCAATTGGTAGGTGTCGTATCAACGAGGTGGATGTTTTTCTTTGAGAGGTCTATGAAAACTCTAAAAAGATATGTCTGACAAAAGGCACATCCAGAGGGTTGCATGGCTAAAGGGTATGTATTGAATGAAGCATTTTTCTTCCTGTGTGAATTCCTTGGTAAGGATTTTGAAGATGGGCCACACTTATGGATGAAGAATGGGCATCAGATATTATTGATGGAGAAAAACCACAATCTAATGGTGTTCAAGTAGAAATTAGTAAGTAAATTCATGATCAGTGTGGTTTTTTTTTCTTGCAATCATTGATTTACTCTGTAATTTATTTGTCAAATTAAAAGCATGACATTTGGAGTTTGAAATATACATGTTGACATGTAATAGGTGTAGATGAAAGTGCTATACTTGACAAGTTCATTATGTACCACATGGACTTTATGAACAAATGGATTGATCTGTATGATAAAAAGAGAGAAGAAGTGTTAGAAGCAAGGAGATAACTTAAGAGATCAAACCCAAGGAATACTCCACTTCCCACTAATCTGCTTGGGGAATTGGGAAAATATTGCACACTAGAATGGGTTACTGAACAAATTCAAAATCAAATAGAAGATGCAGGTATAGATTCAAACATAACAGAAGATGAAATCAACATGTCTAGAGGATGTGAAAGAAAGGTACAGTTGGAATTTTACAAAATGTTGTTTCCTTACAACTTTGACACTATTAACTATTTTAATATTCGTCATTATATTTGTTTTTACTGAAATAAATGGTCTTTCACAGGTGAGGAAATATCCAGCAATGTGGGCATATGGTTGACATTATCGTGTAGAAAGTGTAGATGTAAAGAGACAATCCTTCGATTGTGGCATCATGGTTGACTTCAAGCAATCCAGTCGATCAAGCTCAAAAGATAAGAATATAATTGAAGGGAATCTACAATATGTTGGGAAAATACAAGAAATTATTGAGTTGGATTACCACTCTTTTAAATTTTGTATTTTTAAGTGTAGATGGTATGAAGCATTTGAGAGGACACGAAGACATGATACCCATAATGGATTGTTTTCTATAGATTCCTCATGTTTCCTACCAGAGGATAAGGACCCTTATGTTCTACCAATTCATTGTGAGCAAGTATTTCTTTAACTCAAACAAGAAGCGGTAGTGATCATTAATCTATTAATTCATAGTTTATTGTGAATATATACATGTGTTTATTAATCAATAAAATTGTTATACCATACGTCTAATATATGTATGTCATTCATGTGCAGGTATTTTTCTATGAAGATATTTTGGACCCGAAATGGATATTTTTCATACATTATGATCCAAGATTAAGGCATGTATTTGACGATGCATTAGTGGATACTGAGCAAAACAATGATGGCCAACAAAATGAGAGAGAGGGATTAGAGAACATCGAAGAAATTGACATCCATGATGATGTTGAAGATGGTTATGTTCAAGAACAAGAAGACAACAATCCAGAGTTGGATGATGTTATGGAAGACAACAATATGGATGGTATACAAAATGATGATCCAAATACATCTAGTAACAATATAGATGGTCTATAGTCAGATTTCAATGATGATGAAGATGATGGAGGTCAAGATGAGGATGATGATAATATTAAATACTTGAAAGAACATATGAACATTGACAATGATACACTGGATGACATTGTAGCAAACAGTAAAATTAGTGACCAAGACTTCTAAATTTTT